>OY728127.1:843328653-853328653 GCA_963277665.1 Viscum album
GTCTTGTACCCTCATGAGTATTTGGAGTATCAGTCCTTGTCTCAAAACCCATGGGTATTTAGAGCATAATTCTATGTCCCATAAAAGAATATTTACATGTTAGTTGGGTATTGAACACCATGTGTACCACCCTATGATTATTTGGAGCACAATTCCATGTCTCACTACCCATTTATCATTCACACATAGACATTTATCATTGGTGTATAAATCCATATACAACACCCCAAAACCATCAATTAATTAACTCATGAATTATATAATAAAATCCTCTAATTATTTCAATATATAATTAGAAACATAAATCATTCTTAAAATAACTCAAAAATTAATCAACCATTAAAAATCTCAACAGTTAAAAATTAATTAACAATTAATTATTCATAGCTACAACTAGGTCACCTAGATAATTAATTGAACAAATAATCGCCCCAATTCTTTAACTGAAAACATGATAATTAATTTACCATTCAATTTTCATTATTCCCATGTTAATCCAATAGATTGGTAACATATACCTAATAGATTAGTTAACTAAACAATTAACTAAATATAAAATACCATGTTTAATCCATTAATTAATTAATCTAAAAAAAATCTCATCCCATATTTAATTTCCTTAATATGATTCCAAAATTACTTAATCAAACACACCATTAGAAATATTAAATCCACATCATAGTAGATATATTTGATCATTAACAATTAATTAATTAAATTAATGCATGCCAATTAATTAATTAAACATTTAATTAATTTCATCATATAATTTATTCAATTAAACAATTGGATAACCATTCCTGTCATTAACATGATGTAATTAATCCCTCATTAATTATCTCAATTTAGTCAAAATAACATTTCACAATTAATCCTTAAACAATTTATCTCATTCATCTAAATCAATATATTATAATAAAATCATTGATTATTATTTATAAACAATCTCAAAGAACATAATTAATATACACAATTAATTTTCAATTCATAACTAAAACAAAATATCATTTAATTAATTAATCGTATCACAGAAACCAATTCATTAAAACATGCTTAAACCAAAAAATGGAAATATTCTCATTTATCTCACGTGGCCAACATCATTTTATAACATCCAATGTTATGGATCAACACACCACATATCACATTATCAATTTAAACATTATTATTCACATTTCAACAGAATTAAATAAAAATAATTCACTACATAATTAAAATACCAAAAAAAGTACAACAAGTATTTTATTCATTTATTTTAAAGTTGGGGACAAGAAAGGGCTCCCTACCTCGAGGTGGAACCAATTCAATATTCATAGGCTTGACATACAACAGCAACCAAACCACATATGGTCTGTAACCACAAGAACATGACTTTATGTATATATATATATATGTTCACACCCTCCACATCGATCAATAACCACTACAACGTAACTAATAATAATAATAATGATACAATAAGACTCAATGCACATCAAATAATGTACCAGGGACTCGTATAAACCAAAGGAACATAAATTGGAGGATGTGAAACAAATTAGTTATGTATAAACCATACTTGAAACCTCGGCGGTAGAGTGAATTGAGACCATCTTCCACGCCGTTGGTGGTGGAAGCTAGATTACAGACCAATGGGTCCCAGATCAACTTTCACATACCCTAAAATAAAGGAATGGAACAATAATATTAAACCTGAACCGCAGGGTTTCGGCTGAGGAAACAAGGTGAGAGAGGAGTCAAATGGCCAACACAAATCACAAAATATACACAGAAAATCTCACATTGATGAGGAATAAAATATTCATAATGGTTCCAAGAGGAATCATCTCATGTGAAGATAAGTCCAGGAGAGTGGGTGGCGCGCCAATGAGGGGGGTTGGACTACTACAGGGGTTCTACCCAGGGTGTCGTGCACTGTAGTGGGGGTCTGAACAAGGGAGGTTGTATCCATTGAGTCGCTACTGGAAGGGTTATCCACACTATGGGAGTGGAAGAGCTCGTAGAGGAGGCCACTGGTTCATGTCAGACATGGAGGAAGAAAACAATGGGGTTCTTGCAGTGCCCTTCTATTCCTCTCCTCGCATTTTCCCTCTAAAAAAATAAAAATCTAATAAAAAAATTAATTAATTTAATAATATTAATAATAATAATATTTATTATTATTACCATACTCATTTAATATAATTTTTCTTCATTTATTATTCTACACACTTATTAGGTAAAACACAATACTTCTTTATCCCATCAAAATAATTCAATTCTCTCCAATATAATTTAATTAAAAAAACAATAACATATTTATTTATTTAATTATCTTAACATGAATTAATTAAACAAAATCCCCACTTCAAAGTGAATAATTAAATTCTCTTTATCCATTAATTAAAAAAACACCACTTCTCCATTATTAATAAAATTCCTTATTACAATGATTTTAATATTATTAAAACCAACGGAATATTTATTTTTTATTTAATATTATCATTCTTAGAAAACCTCAAGATCTTCATTTACACATCATTTAATCTTTTCATTTTATATTTCCAATCTTTTGAAACACATAACTCTTCATTTACATGTTATTTAATTAAATTATCATTTCATTAATTTAATTAAAATATACTCCAAAAAAATAATTAAATTCATTTCATTTCAACCTCAAATTAATGAAATTAAACCGTGATAATAAGAACAATAGTTATTATTAATAAAACAATTCTTTTATAAAACTAAAAAATCCCCAATACACATCATTTAATTAAATTCCATTTAACTCAATTTAAATAAATGAAACCACTATTTCACAAAAATTAATTAAATTAAACTATTAAATTATTATTATTATTTATAATAATTATTAAAATTATAATTAATAATAATAATTATATTCATAAAACCATAATAATGATAATCAAATTATTATAATTATTCAACTTTAGATAAATCCCAACACCTCTATTAAATAAAAATTCTTCTTTATTAATTTCGAAACTCCTTATTTAATTAAATGCATCTTCGTTAAATCTAAAACTCCTCATTTAAAAACATGTTTCATTTAGATACAAAAAGGACAAAATAATTTCACATAAATGTTACACCCGATTAATAATGTAATTAAAATCTTTTAGAATACAAATAATTTATGACACCATAAAAATAATAATAATAATAATGTTATAATTATTATTTACATATTCCAATATTTAAACAAAAATACCCCATTTTATATTATTTAATTAAAATAAATAAAATATTAAACTTTTAATGTTCCACAGGTTAGACCGTAATAGTGCACATCCTCTATTGATCCATTAATGTGAACATTTCTGGATCATCTTCTCCATGGACTTATTGGGAACCCGTGAAAATTATTAGGTATTAAACCATGCCCAATAAAAAAAATTATGTCTTACAACAATCAAGATCTTTTTCGGGTCTCCATTTGAAAAATATCACATCAAAAATAAAAAAAGGTTTGAAAACATTCGTAATTTAAACCTCGAAACATTTCCAAATGCCAAACACACTACTCACCAAAAAATAAGTCCAACTGCTTAATTATTTTAATACCGAGCCATGGCTCACCAAAAAATAGCATACAACTAATCCCATTACAGGGAACTGATTAATAAAAAGGTTGAATCGTGATCGACTAGTAGGAAATGGTTGCACATGATTTCCTGGGAAGACTTTATGGTCCCAAAACACACACTCATCCTTAAATTAGTGATGTTCCTTTTAAAATTTTCAAATAACCTACTGCATGTACATCGAAGTCCATACCCGACCTCTGGTGGAATTACCTAAGTCAATCCATCACAAGGATATTTAAAAATATTAATGTTCCCCATCATGAATTAAGTAATATCCCATAGAAAACATTCATCCAATGTACAACCCAAATAATAACCACTTAGCAAGCCAAACAAACATTTAAAACATTAGTGCGGCGTAAGACCTATTCTATCATAGTGTCTCTATGATGTTTCAATGATAGGGGATATTCTCATCAAATTTGGAAGAGCTCACTAAGAGAAAATCATGATTAGTAAAATGACCAGTCTAACATCTACTAAATGAATCAGTTAAAGAAACTCAGAGTCACTTACCTTTATGTTTGTCGAAATAGATGCGACACTACCCACTATAGTATTTTACATGGCAGCGCACGAAATGATCTATTGCTCAACAATGAGCTTTTTCAGAACACATTGACGCATTTGTGTGGTGTTACTCGAACCACGATAACCATGTCAAACATTGATCAGAATAGCCATAACATAAACATATCAGAATTCCATAACACCCAAGTCCCAATATGTCCTCCCGAGTAGTGGGACAAACATACTCTAATAGCCTAGAACAATCTAACGGTACTACTAACAATGGGTTATCCCCTTACGAAACATAAACATAGACCCTCTCTCATGGTAACACAAAATTGAAATCATGAGGATCAAAAGACCCTTTTTAGTTTTATCTATTTTAATTAATTAATTTCAACCTTTTAACATTTGAATAAATTTCAAGAAACACATAAGTAAATTTTCACAACATGTTACTTGGTTTTAAATCATCACACCACCGGAAAAATAGTCATGCTATAACAAACACAATCTTTAAACATTTCATATATAGTGTTATCCAAATATAAATAGGAAATTTAACATCTAAATTCCTTTTACCAAAAAGGACACCTCTGAGGGTCCCATTTATTCAATCCTGGTTCTTCAACAAGAAACCCAAAAATAGTTCATTCCAATAAAAAATAAGCAGTTTTACATTCATAATAATTTTCAAACATTCTATCATTATATGGTTTAGTAACATAGATGTCTTTATACTAGGAGATAAATAAACCATACCCCTTACCTCTGGATTTTAAATCCCATTTAAGATATCAAATTTTCATATGAAATTTTATATTTATCATGCATTATTAATTTTCTGAATAAATGGGTTACCCTTTTTCTTATTTATAAGGCGTTCATACATCTTACAACTAAAAAATGGTTCTGTATTAATTTTATCCAAATAAATATATCCAATGAAACCAGTCATATATCAGTTATATAACATGTCACTACGAGTAGTTAACACAATTCAACATGATGAAATCACTAAAAATATTTATAACAAAGAATCATGGAACCTAATCATTGAATATTATCAATGAATCATGTTAATTATTACACCAAAACCTACTATCTAAAAAAATAGTAAATAAGTACATTAAATGTCATATATTAAAGGCACACAATCCATATTAGCAGGCATTCTACTAATGAAACTACATGACATGGTATATATGCATGGAAGGTTAATCTCTATGTACCTAATATGATTAATGTAATACTACATCATTACCATATTTAGAAAAGGTAAATTTTTTTAAAATTTTTATTATCAATAAGAAGTGGAAAACAGACCAGTCACTCAAGGTGAAATCATATCAACTATTATAGAAAACAACATGAAAAACAATCCAAACCATGACCACATGGTCATTTCGCATTCTAGGGTTCATCAGTCTCAAGTAAGAATATTCTCCAAAGCACTGACACATTCTTTGTCTCCTGTTTACAATCCTAAAAGAAAAAGACAAAAGGAAAAGAACCCTCTGATACCTCCTTGTAACGTCTTGCCCAAGTTCACTCCTGAACCGGTGGCCAGACTGGCTGCTATATGACCTCAAGTGCATCTCGCCATATTCTAGAGGATTTCGACTAGAAAACAAGGTCTATGGATAGTCAGTTGGGAGGTTATACCCTCCTATTATAGTTCAATAAAAGAAAACAAAAATAAATAAGGGAATTATCCTTATAAATGATAAATTAATGGAATAAATATTTAGAGAAAAACATAAAAAAATGTTAAAAATCCCATTTTATACAATAGAATCATGCTTGACTTGATAATGATAAAAAATGGAAAGCAGTAAACAAAATAACATGTTTTACATTCCAATACAAAAACAAATAAAAGGCTAAAATTCCCAAGGAAAACTCTACGAGAATACTAAGCTCTAGATATTTCTATTTCTCATAATTGTATGTAATATCATACAACAACAGGCAATGTACATGGTCCATTTTCTTGTGAAAATGAATGGTCTACTCAGGGTACCCTTGTGCAATGGATGCCCGAGTAGGGTGTGTGATATACATCTCAGTAGGCTAGAACCACTTGTGCCTAACCCAATCTAGACAGAGAAGTGTAAATAATAGTATGCATGTATAACTAGGTTATAAACGAATTGAATCAAAAAATTACAACCCGTCTAGTTTCAGAAGGGAAACCTGCAGGAGATACCTACTTTTCATCGTTGCTAGAAAATAATTGTTCTAAACAAGAACTATAAATTTCATAAATAAAATATTTATCAAATTAATTTATACTCTTATTTAACTGAATATATTGTGGAGTTCCCCTAGAAACCCATTAATCAAAACCTTCCTCATCTGTGTCGGGTTAAGAACCATTTCCCATAATAAATTCATAAATCATTATGTCACAACTGCTTTCAATAACCATTTTATTCATTTCATGTATGATGGATTGGACCAACAATCCAATATCAATTAATGGGTGAAGAACATAGTTTCTAGCACCCTCATGAGTATTTGGATCATTATTACTTATCTCACTACCCATGGGTATTTGGAGAATCATTCCCAATCCCAGAAAAGAATATTTACATGTATTCTATACGTCGAACACCATGCCTAAAACCCTATGAGTATTTTGATCATCTTTCCCTATCACACAACATTTTTATCGATCATACATATAAATTAATCATTTGTGTAGAACTCCATGCCTAACACCCAAAAATAATCCATTAATAAACTCATCAATTAATTAATCAAATCCATTAATTAGTTATTTAATTAATTAAAATATTTGTCTAATTAATTTACGAGTTAATTAATGGATTGTTTTGGCATGTTAGATATGTCTTTATAAACTAATTATAAATGTATATGTTGATTGATAAATTCATGAAATATCTCTATATTTAGACATCAATGAATAGAAATTACAAACATATATGATTATTAACTAAAAAATATTGCCTTATTTAATAGTAGGGGCTATAGTTGTACACGATGATTTAATACATTACTCAGGATTCAAGGTGATATGTTAGTTTAATATATAAAGGGAGGTAGGTCTAACACCTAAAAATCCCCTAGAAATGTACATAAATTCACTAACAAATACATGTAGGTGATTTTTATAAAGTAAATGACCAAAAGACACATCCTATCTGGAGAATGTGAATTAGGTGTAGCTATATCTGTGAAATATTGTAAATCACAACATAGATAATATGGTAATTTAAATAAAACATTTATGTATGGTGATTTGGTCCCAAAACAATATCTTATAAATTACTATTTAGATTCTAAATCATGTTATGTATAATAGAAATTAACATATATGAAAATTTAACATGACACATTTCAAGGAAATACATATAATCAAGATCGATGTGAAGGACATTATTTTTATATTTTTTTAATAATGATCATAAAATTTTATTAATTAACATGTTTATGGAATTAGTAAATATTATAAGTAAAACATATTAAATGAATATCCACAATTATGGAAGTTATATGTTATAAAAATATTCCAATGGAAGCATTATACTATTAGAATAACACATTAATAACATTTTAATGATATATAAATGTAAATTTTAGTATGTGAATAATCATTTAAATATATATTAAAATATATTAATAATCCACATTAATAATGAAACAAAATAAGTAGGTTTTAATTTAATTCTACTGCCATGTATTTTTATAATGCGGAAGATTGGAAGGATTATGTAACAGTTAAAAAATGATGTGTTTCCCAATAGTATGTTACACCACAATCATATGAAAAAAGGTGTGTATTATTATACAATAACAAAAATTCAAAATTAAATTTATAATAATTATTTTTCATGTAGGAACACAAATATTAGTTTAATTTCATATATATGTCAATTCTTTTTTTGGAGGAAATCATTTAACTAAATCATTAAAATAAACATTTTTGAAATAATTAATCTTTGTAAAAATAGTTTATTTAACACTAAAACAACAAAAATATATGTTTTCTAGATAATGAAATCTAGTTTGATGAAAAAACTAAATCATTAGTTATATGATAGGGAAAATAACATATAATCATTTATAACCTAATAGTTTAACTCTTCCCAATGTGTTATCTTAACTATATTAAATTATAGGATGATTGGGATATTAAACTATAACTCCCAAATCTTCCATGGTCCATTTCTCTTTGAATAATGCAATTGCTTGTGTTGTATTCAACATGGAATATTAAAACACCACGACCAATCAAACTAGCCATTATGAATAGTAATACACACTTTTGAATTTTTATAAATTTTATTTTAAAATTTGGACTTCCTTTTTGGATTAAAAATATCAAAATTAGCTTAGGATAAATATTGGGTATTTTTATGAAAAATTTAAATTTTTGATGAATATTGAAAAACACTATGTTGTTTGTTAAAACCAAATTTTTATTTAAATAATTAGTTATTTTATTCAGATTTATAATAGGTAGAAATAGATATATAATACAAATAAATGTTCAATGTACTTCATTGGAGTAATTTTATAATAATATTTGATATATAAAATTTTATTGAATTTTTTACATTCTGTTACCCACCTTCTATGCGGATTTTCAAATTTCCATAAAAAATAATTTTACCATTTCTGTGAATTGAATATCAAAAATCCGATTGACATGGTTGACATCAGTATGTAAAATTTGGTTGAATAAGATGAAATATTTTTTTGAATAGTAACTTTTGACTTATATTTACCCCGGTTATAATTAAATAGGATAATTGAATGTAAAAAATTATATTAAACACACCCTAAGGAAATACATAAGATAAATACGAATATAAATATTCATCAGAATCGAAAACGCTTTCCTACATAATGGTATATTATTTATAATTATTAGAAATAAAATGATTATATTTATTTATGACACATTGATGATGTAGTAATAACCTTATTAATGAATGATTAAAATAATTGATATTATAAATATCCGAATAATGTTTTTATGACTTCAAAAAAATTCCAAATATTGTCAAAATTGACATAAATGCATTTTAAAAAAAATACTATATTATTAATTGATATAATATTTCAAAAAATCTATGGTTCGTCCAAAGCACATAGATAAGGTTAGATAAAACAATAATGAAGCACTTGGGGTTCCCTTGGATTTTTATAGTATGTTTATTAACAATTTATTATAATAATACTAGAATACATGGTAAAAGATAAACTACTTAATTAAAAGTAAAATAAATAATATAAGGTTAATATGGTGACCTAAACCTGTGTAAAACCTATTTGTTGAGAGGTTTTATTATGATACCCACCTTATACTTGAAATAAATAATTTTTTATCCATTATTAAATGAATATGATAGTATAATAAAATAATATTTAAAACATTTCCTAAAGTGAAAGTCACCTATCTTAAAAAAGGTCACTTCCCCTTCTCTCACAAACAAACCTCCTTAGCTATTTTCCTAGTCCAACCTCTACTCTAATATCCTCCCAACTACCCTCACTTCAACCTAGAGTTATTACTTTGATCACAATTCCATCCTATGGATAACTTTTGATCAATTCAAAATGAAACACCTGATGAAGAGGTAATAATTTCACCACCCCTTTCAAAGTTCATAACTTCTTCAACTTCCTTTTTCTTTGTTATTTTCATACCTAAATAACAAATCCAATACCTTATAAATACAATAATGTTATAATAATTATGGAAAAATCATATTCATTACTCTATCTATCCTTTGAATGACATGTCACCATAGGTGTGAATGCACGGCTTACCGTCTCCACTTCAGGGTGTAGTTTGTTATTTAAACACTTAATTATTTGGATAAGTATAATAATGAGTATAACTGATGTAAATAAAAAATATAACATTTTAATTATTCTGTATATATGGTATACCATAAAATTATATACGATTACACCATTAATAGAATGATATTTTCACTCAAGCTTACGTACGTATTACCATCTCCACAAACGAGATTAAATTAATTCCCAATCATTACCATTCAAGAATAATTTTCATTATATGATTAAAAATAATGTTTAAGAACTTAATATCATTTTTTAAATGAATCAAATACATCCTATCTATAACTAACATAGATTACCTTATGAGGCATATAAAGGAAATCGAATTAGTTAACACCTGAAACAATGATACTACTGAAACATTATTAAAAATAACATATTAAAAGATCTTATATAAAATAATATTTATGTATTTGGTTCTTGTATAATTTAATAAAAAAAATTAACTATCATACAGTAGGTTAGCATATCCTCAATCAAAGAAAAGTACATAGTAAGGGTTAATTATACAATTTATTCATTATTCGAGGGTGATTATATGGTAATATCTACTGGGACCTCATTATCATCCACATCTGTGTTTCATAAAAAAAATTTCAAAAACAATTACTATTTCCTACTCTATGGGTTTATGTAATTTATAACCTTATTAACTATTTATGATATGTTTATAATGAAATCTTTCTGTCATTTTCCAAATAAGGTCATTTACGACCTTTTTGACAGAATTAACGAAAGAATGTTTGGTTAACTTATACGGTGGGTGCGGCTATTTTCTGATGTTGTAACACCTTTTAAGCATCCCTTACAAGATTAAAATAATTTTTTCATTTTAAAATTACAGTACATTAAAATGATATCAAAATTGAAATAGGTATTTCACTCAAATAGTTTTGATTTCATCTATTTCAACATCCTTTGTTGGATTTTAAGCTTGTTTGAAGTTGATTTACTATAATAAAATATTCCATATTTTATCTGTGGTTTGTGATATGTTTTACTATAGAGGTGATATTTTTATAACCTTCATGGTTTATGGGTAAAGTATTGACATTTAGTATGCTAGTTTAAATATGAATGTTTATGTTTGGTTTCAACCTTTTTATATGAAGAATGAATTTCACATAGTAAGTGATGGGTGGTTCCCACTATAGCGCCTAGATTTATCATGAGAGAAAATATAGTCTTTTTCATGGATTTTAAAAAATATTATTTTTAGTCTTAGTACTAGGCCTTGACTATGTGTTTATGATGTCCGAAATTATGCATTCCATCATTATGAAATTGGATATTGATATTTAATATGATTATTCGACTAGTACAATATCCATGTGAATATGTAAATGGAATTATATGATTTATATTTGGCATATTATGCAGAATTTATGGTATAAATGGATTCTATTTTAGACTTATACATTGCCTTAAATTTTTATAATTATTTATGAATTTTTCTCCTATATTGTTATCCTTACTGAGCATCTGTACTCACCACTTTCTATATTTTATTTTTCCCAGTTTGTGAAGAAGAATTTTATGGTTGACCTATAGGGATAGGCTAAGGGATATAAGTGTGTTAAAAGGGGAAAATGGTTGTTGTTGTTTCTATCTCATGATATAATGTAAAACTTATGTATGTATCTAGTACATCTAATGATACTAAACTAATTAGTCTCTCAATACATGATCTCTTGTGATCATTCCAATGTCATGTAATAATGCACCAACTCTGTATAACTAGGGTCAGGGTGTTAAATTTTCTATCAGAGAAAGATTAGTAAAAATATTTGAAGCTATATTTAGAAAGTCTCTGATTAGAGAACATTACCCTAAGATAGATTTTGAGGAATAGTATATAAGAACATCCTAGTGTGTTGTTAATTTGGATATTTTGTGAGTTTTACAGGAAATAAATCCTTGTTAAGAGACGATCAGGTAGAGGCGCTTTGGAATAGATTTACCTAGTAGTGAATAATCTGACAAGGAGTTTCGGGCTTGAAATAGGGTATCCAGGTACATGACAATAGGCCTTACTGCACTCTTGTTTATGACACTACTGCAGAATATGATTTGGATAATTAGTTATTTTTATAACATGAAATATTAATGGATTTATGAGTATATACCTTCTCAATGAAGACATTTTTTATTATTGATTACATATGTAAACTGGTCAATTTATGTTAAGTGTTTTACAGGTTTGAAATTATGTATTATGATTCATAAATTAATGTAGTGTATGCCATTGTTTTAAAATAGCTTATACTTAAAGAAATGGAAACTGTATCAACACACGTAATCCACGTAGTGATTTCCCTCTTACTCAAGATAATTATAGTGGAGGTAGTGAAGCAACTAGTGCTGATCAGCTTATCAACATAATGGTACACATCTCTCAGGTTAGGAATAATAACCTTATATATATGGATCACCGTGATCCAAAATGCGAAGGATCAATGTTAGACCACTTCCTGAGGAAAAATACACCAATATTCAATGGGAGTAGAAATCTATCTGTATCTAAGAAATGGATAAATTCCTTAGAGAAAAATATTTCATTCTTTGGGGAGTGACGAACGAGAAAAAGTTATCATGGTAGTTTATTTCCTCACAAGAGATGTAGATAAATAGTGGTCAATAATTAAACACAAAAACGAGGATGAAGAGGTATCAAATATGTAATGGAGGGAGTTTAAACATATTTTCTTATAAAAATACATTCCTCGTGACCATCGAGCATATATGGAAAGATAATTTTTAAATCTGAGTCAAAAGGAGTATGAGAATGTGACAAAGTGTGAGGCTAACATTAATAGGATAGAAAGGCATGAAAAAGATTAAATACGTAACCCAAGGAGTAATATTTATCAATTGATCGATGTGTTAAAACCATTTCTCCATCGATCATTAGTCTCACAATCCTTCTAATCGTATGAAGATATTGTATCATGTTCTATCATGACAGAAAAGGAATTCCATAATTATTTAATCTATAAAGAAAATAAAGAGAATAAGAGATTTGTTTAACACAATGGAAATGTAAATAAGGGAATAAAGGGAAGAGTTCATATTTCATCCTGTGTTAAATGTGGAAAGAAACACCCTGGTACATACCTGTAGGGAATGGGAGTCTGTTACAAGGGTGGTGAAAATAGACACCAAGCTCTTGGTTGTAATGGAAAGAAAGAGGTTTTCAATGTTAAATACTACAATTATACATAAATGAGGCATTATATAAATTAAAGTCTTAAGCTTAAAGGAAAATTTCCTCATAAAAGGACAAGGGAGAAAGGACAAGATTATGTGATCACTAATACTAAGGTTAAAGCTCTGAATGACATGGTGGGTGGTAATTAAATGGTTTCCTCAAATTTTTCAAAAATCATTATTGGATTTTGGATTATCGCATTGTTTTATATATTCCATGTTTTCGAAGAAAATTAGATATTTATAATTTGTTTTAACAAGGATGTTGTTAGCTAAAACTCCTATGGTAAGTATCATTGCAACATTATTCTATGAATCAGTCCCCTTTAGGGCATATAAATTTTCATTATATAATGATATCATTGTCATTCCCATGATTTAATTTTATATAATCCTCAGTATGGATTGGATTTTGGGACATGATTTTAAAATTAAATGTATAAATATGGTGGTTACAATTTTTGATGATGATATGGAGTACATTTTCATTAGAGCAAAAATATCACCACATGATTATTATCTAGATCCACCCATAGTAGCTAAAATATATTCAATTATTGGGAATGAAGATAATGAAATATCTATGGGTGATGAAAGGAATGTTCAAATAGAAGATGTACCTATAGTGAAAGAATATGTTGATGGGTTTAGAGTGGATTTACCATGGCATCCTCTAGAACAAGAAATTGAGTTTTCCAAGGATTTAATTCTTATTTCAAGGCCTATATAAAAGACACATAATAGAATGGACACTGTGGAATTAGATGAAATAATTAAATAACTAGAGGAATTGAGTAATAAAGGATTTATTCTCCCTAGTGTTTATCCATGGGGATAACCTGTTCTTTTTCTTAATAAGAATGATAGATCTATAAAGTTGTGAATTGACTATAAAGAGATCAATGATATCAAAATAATGAACTTGTATCCCCTAAATTGAATTGATTATTTATTTGATCAACTTTATGGATCTAAATATTTTCAAAGATTGACCTTCAATTGGGATATCAATAGTTCTGTGTGAATAAGGAAGATATTCCGAAGACAACATTTCGTACCATGTTTGGGCATTTCGAGTTTACAGTAATGCCTTTTGGACTGATTAATGTACCTTATGTCTTCATAGATCTAATTAACAGAGTTTTCAAGGAATATAATGGGTAATTTTTAGTTGTATTTATTGATGATATCTTGGTATACTATAAATGCAACAAAAAACATGAAAATCACTTGTGCACTATTCTAAAAAAACACAGAAGAAATAAATTATTTGGGAAGTTTAGAAAGTTTGAATTATGGATATAGGAAATTTATTTTCATATCCATATTGTCTCTAAGGATTTAATATATATTTATCCTTCTAATATAAGAGTAATAGAATGATTTCCAATACTGATGAATATAACCATGGTACGCATTTTTGTTGGTTTAGAATGATATTTTCATTGTGTAGTCCAAAAATTTTCTTAATTTGATAACCCATTAACCAATATCACACATAATGAGATTAAATTTTTTTGGAAAAAAGAGTGTGAAGACTGTTTTGAATAATTTAATAAAATATTAGTCAATGCTCTTATGTTGACTCAACCATGGGGGAATGATGGGTTTGTTATGTATTTTGATGCTTCAAATAATGGACTCAGTTTTTTCCTTATACTGAGTAACAGAGTTATTTTATATGCATAATGAAACCAAAAAAATCATTAACAAAACAATCCCACTAATGTTATTGAGTTAGAAGATGTAAAAATTTCATTGAAGATACGGAGACACTATCTCTATGGGGAAAATGTGAGATATATACTGATCACAAGAGTTTGAAGTATATATTTTCTCACAAAAATAAATCAATAAGAGAAAAATGAGATAGCATGAACTACACAAAGATTATGATTTCAATATACACTACCTCCTATAGAAGGAAAATAAGGCGGAATATGCTTTGAGCAGAATGTATCTAATAGTTTTGAACAAGATAAGAGTTGAAATGGAACCTATGATCATGGATCTAGTAAAGATGGATATGGGAATAATCATGGAAGGTGAAAACCCAATACTTTTTCAAAACCTTGCCAAACAATATTTATTATAAAGGATAAAATGTTCTCAGATAGATGTTGAGGAGTTTAAAAAAATGTAATGCTATGAAATATGGGTGATTGATTGACTTTGTATATGAACATGGAATTTTGAAGTTTTGGAAGAGACATTGTGCTCCTAACATACCTAATCTAAAAAGGGAATTTATGGATGATGCTCATAGCTCCAATTTCTATATACACCCTGGTGGAACTAATATTTATATTGTTTTGAAGGAACATTTTTGGTGGGACAACATGAAGAGAGAGATTGATTATTTTCTGTTAAGATGTATGGTTTGTCAACAAATGAAAGCTGGAAGAGAACATACTAGTAGAGTCATGCAACCTATGCCTCTACCAGAGTGGAAATGAGATGATATTATGATGGAAATTTTCATGAGACTACAAAAGAATCCTAGAAGTAATGATGAAATATGGTTCATTGTGGATCATCATACCAAGTCAACACATTTTCATTACATAAGATAATATTTTCCACTTGAACATCTAGAAATAAAATATATTAATGAAGTTTTAAGATGGCAGGGAGTACCCATATAAGTTGTTTTTTATCATGATCCTTGTTTTACATCATCATTAGAGAAAAGTCTTCAAAAGGCCTTGGATACTTATCTTCGATTGAGCACTGCCTACCACCCTCAAACTGATGGGCTATCAGAACTAACTATTCAAACATTAAAATACATGATGAGAATTGGCTCAAATGACTTTCAAGGTATGTGGGATTAATATTTAACTATGGTTTAATTTTCCTATAACAATAGCTTTCATTCAAGTATTCATATGGCACCATATGAAGCGTTATATGGAAAGAGACGTCACACACTAACTTGTTGGGATGATGTTGGTGAAAGAGACTCGTAGGCCCAGATCATGTTGAGGAATCAATGGAAAAGGTGAGGGTTTCCAAACCCACATCAATGAATCTCAAATTATAAAAAAGAGTTATACCGATAACTGAATGAATGATTTGGAATTTCAAATTGGAGATCATGATTTCTTGAATGTATCTCCATGGAAGGGTTTTATACGATTCAGTAAGAATGGAAAATTATGTCCTTGATATATAATACCTTTCAAAATTCTAGAATGAATTGGTGTTGGAACATATAATTTTCCAAGGCCTCCAAGTCTATCCAAAGTTCATAATGTGTTCCATGTATCACTATTGAAGAAATAATAGCCTAACCCAACACATGTACTAACCAATGATGAAATTGAACTGGAACCTGACTTGTCTTATTGCGAAGAGCCTATCAGAATTTTTGATATTAGATAACAATTGTTGAGAAACCTAAGGACTCGTCTGGTGAATGTTCAATGGCGAAATCATAAGTTGGAAGACACAATGTAGGAACCTGAGGAAATTATGATGATGAACCACCTGAATCATTTTATGCATTATTATTCTAGAAATTTCAAGGCTGAAATTATTTTATGGAGGGAATAATGTTACACCCCATGCTTCTACGATACATTTCCCTTTGAATAACATGATATCTTGCATTTTACACAACATGGAGTTTTAAAACACCATGACCAACTAAACAAGATGTTATGAATAATAATAACCACTTTTGAAATTTAATAAATTTTATTTTTAACAGTTGACTTCATTTTTTGATTCGGAATATCAAAATTAGCTTAGGGTGATTATTAATTATTTTTAAAAAAAGATTCATTTTTTGATTAATAGTTAAAAATGATGTTTTATTGGTTAAAACTGAATTTTTATTTAAATAATTAGTTATTTTAATTAAATTTATATTTGTTAAAAATAGATACATAATAACTATAAATGTTCAATTTTATTCAATGGGGTATTTTTATAATAATATAATATATATAAAAATTTATTGAACTTTTTACGGTCTTTCACCCACCTTCTTGGCACATTAGTAAATTTGAAGAAAACATAAATTTACCACTTATGTGAATTTAATTTCAAAAATAAAATAAACACAATTGACATCAGTTAATAAAATTTTGTTCAATAATATGAATATAATTTTTGGTGAATCATAACTTTTTACTTTTATTTACCGTGGTTAAAATTAAATAGGGTAATTAATCGTAAAAATGATATTATAATTACCCTAACACTTGTCCTAATTATATTGGATAATGGGATTTCGACCAAAATAAACCTTAGGAATAAAATATGATCCTTTTGGTCCACTTGGATTATATTAGGACATTTATTATTATTTTATTTAAAGAATACTTAAAAGTGTTAAATTCAATGTTTAATTACAAAACCATATTTATTATAGGGTTTTACCTGAGTTAAATTCGACTATAAATATTAATTATAGAGATAAATAAATTTATTACAAAATGGTATTTTATTAATAATATTTATACATTAAATAATTATATTTTTTTTGAAACAATGATGATGGAGTAATTACATTATTAATGAATGATTAAAATAATTGATATTATAAATTTCCGAATAAATGTAAACTGAGGCATATGATGAATTAAACTACTATTATAGGTTAATATGAAATGTGAGGGTTTATTAAAGAAACATTTTTCTAAGTGATAATGTTTCTATAACTTTCACAAAAACAAAATACCAAATACTGTCAAAATAGACATAAATGAGTTTTTAAAAAAAATACTATTTAGTTATTTGATATAATATTACTAAAAATATAAGGGTATGCCAAAGGACATATACAAGGTTAGATATATCAATATTTAACCACTTGAGGTTCCCTTTGATTTTTATAGTATGTTTATTAACCATTTATAATAATAATACATGAATACATGGTAGAAGTTAGACTATTTACCTGAGAGTTAAATCTAAATGATAAGGTTGATATGGTCACCTAAACCTATCTAAAACCTTTTGGTGGAGAGTTTTTCGATCCATCCCTAACTTATCCTTGAAATAAAACATTTTCAAGCCATTATAAACTGAATATTATTTTATAATAAAATAAATTTTCAATCTTTTCCAATAGTGAACCTCACATCTCTTATAAACGGGTATTTACCCTTTTCCCAAAATTCCACCTCCATAGCCATTTGGTTCGGCCAAAACCTACTTAAATATCCTCCCAACTACCCTAAATTAGTCTTATAGGCCTCACCCTGATAAATAAGTCAACCAATGGATCCATTATGATCAACTCAAAAGGAAACAACCGAAGAAGAGGTAATAATTTCACCACCACATTCAAAGTTCTTTTCTTTTTACATTTCTGTTTGCTTTGTTGTTTCCAAAGAAAAATAATAAATCTAGTACCTTATACATAATTTGTTGTTTTTATAAATATATTAAAACCATATTCATTATGCTATCCATCCTTTGAATGACAATTCACCATACGTGCGTATGTATGACTTACCGTCCACACTTCATGGTGTAGTTTGTTATTCAAAGACTTCATTATTTGGATGGCTATAATAATGAATATAACTGATGTAAATAATAAATGTATAATGTTAATGATTCTTTTTATATGATATACCATTCAATTACATATGATTTCACCATAAATAGAATGATATTGTCGCTCGTGCGTATGTACGGATTACCATATCCTCAAACGCGACGAAATTAATTCCCCATCATAACCATTCAAGAATAATTTTCATTTTATGATTATAAATAATTTTTAACAACATAATATAAATTTTAATATTAATAAAATAAATCTTGTCCATAACAAACATGGATTACGTAAACAAGAATATAAATGAAAACACATTAGTTAGTGCACAAAATGATGATACTACTGAAATATTATTAACAAATCAATTTTAGAATATCATATATGGAATACTATTATTTTATTAGGTTCTATTATAATTTAATAAATATTATTTAACTATTATACATGAGGTAAACATACCATCGATCAAGGAAAAGTACAAGGTGGAGGTTATTTCAACAATATCTTCATTATATGAGGTTGTTTATAGGTGAGTATCTACTGGAACCTCTTTATCATCCCGTTAGATGGCTCATAAAATGTATTTCAAAACATCATTAATATTTATTATAAAATGTTTTAAAGTAATTTATACACTTGTTTGACTTTTTATGAGATTTTTATGAATGCATCATTCCATAATTTTCCATACAAGCTCATTTGTGACCTTTTTGGAAAAATTAAGGAAAGAATATTTTTTAACTTATAGGTGGGGTGCAGCTATTTTCTGACGTTGTAACACCATTGAAGCCTCCCATACAAGATTATATGAATATTTTCAAAATAAATTTTTCCTTTTAAAATTAATAGACATTTAAATTATTTCAAAATAGAAGAGATATATTTCTCTCAATTAGTTTTTATTTCATCTATGTCAACATCCATTATTGGATTTTTCAAATGGTTGAAGTTGATTTATAATGACACAATCTTCAATATTGTATTTATGGTTTTTTGGTATGTTTGACTATGCATGTGATATTTTTATAACATTCATGGTCTATGGTTAATGTATTTACATTTCTTATGCTATTTTTAATACTAATGTTGATGTTATGATTCAGAATTTTCATATAAGGAATGCATTGTACTTAGTAAGTGATGGGTGGATCCCTCTATAGCTCCACGATGCATCAGTATGTCTCAGGATACTAACTAGTGACGTGGAACATGGAATTGATAAAATCATATTTGTAGTTTTGGCATGAGGCCATGACTATGTTTTTATGATGTCCGACATTATGGATTCCATCATTATAAAATTGGAAATTGATATTGCATCTGATTATTTGACTAGTAGAATATCCATGTGAATAAGTAAATGCCATTATTTTATTTATATTTTCCATATTATTCATAAGTTTAAGTTTAAAATTCTTCTCTTTTTGTCGTATACATTAACTTAAATGTTTATTCTTATATATTAAAGTTTCTTCTATAATGTTATCTTTGAAGAGAATATGAGATCACACATTTATATGTTTTATTTTTTCCTGGATGTGAAGATGTAAATTATGATTGAACAGTAGAGATATGCTAAGGGATATAAGTGTGTTCCAATGGGACAAAAGGTAGTTGTTGTTTTTATCGCATAATGTATTGTAAAACTTGATTATGTATATAGTACTTCAATGGATACTAAAATAATCGGCCTTTTGGGACATGATATCTGGTGATCATGAAAATGTTATGTAATAATGCATTGACTCATGGTAACTAGGGTTAGTGCATTATAGTTGGTATCAGATGAAGTTTAGTACAAACCATGGAAGCTTTATAAAAACTCTAATAATAGAACATTATCCTAAGATAGAAATTGAGTATTTGTATAGAAGTATATCATATAATTTTTGTAATGTGTAGATTTCATGAGTTTTCCCAAAAAACCATCCCTTTATGGATACGAGAAGGTAGAGGCGGAATAGAATAGATGTACCAAGGAGTGAAAAAACAGACAAGGAGTTTCGGACTTCACCCTGGGTATCCTGGTACACGACAACGGGTATTGCTGCACTCTTGGTTACAAATATCCTGGGGGATATGCTTTTGTAATTAAAATTCTCATTACAGACAATTATGAAGGATTTATAATGATATACCTCCTCACTGAAAACATTTTTATGATTATGGATTATATCCATAAACTTTTGAATTTATGTTAAATTTTTTAAAGGTTTGGATTTATGTATTATGATAAATAAATTAATATAGTGTGTACCATTATTTAGAAATATCTCTTAGTGGATAGAATGTAAACTATATCAACGCATGTAATCCATGTATGGATTTCCCTCATACTCAAAATAATTATAGTGGTTCTCTTTAAGAAACGGGTGTTTATCATATTGTCATCATACTAAGACAACTCACTCGGGTAATGAATAATAACCTTACCCATAGGGATACCCATGATCTACAACACAGAGGATCAATGTTAGACCACTACATGAGGAAACAAGCAACAAAATTAAATGGGAATAAAAATCCATTAGTAGATGAAAAATGGATTTGTTCCTTAAAGAAAATAATTCATGCTTTGGGGAGTAGCGAAATGGAAAATGTTTTCATGGATGTTTTTTGAGTCACAGGAGATGCCGATAAATGGTGGTTGTTAATTAAAACCACCAAGAGGATAAAGAAATATAAAATATAGAATATACGTATTTTAACTATATTTTCCTAGTAAAATAATTTCTTCGTGACCATCGAGTGAATATGAAAGGACAATTTCCAAGTAAGAGGAAAAAGAAGGATGAGAATGTCGTAATGTACTATGATAACTCTATAATGTTATCAAGTCATGGAGTAGATTATATATGTATCCCATGGTGGATGATTGATTGATTCATCTATGGGTTTAAACTATTTCTCCATCGAGCCTTTGTCACACAATCATTCTCATCATATGAAGATATTGTCTCATGTACTATCAAAATAGAAAATGAATTCTCTATGTCTTATGACTTTAAAGAAATGAATGATAAGAAGAATCTACTGAAAAAACGGGAAATGGAAATAATGAGAATAATGGAAAAGGTGAATTTCTATACTGTGGTAAATGTGGGAAGAAACACCCCAGTACTTTCCAGAAGGGAATGAGAGTCACTTAAAAATTTGGGGAAAAGGCCACCATGCTCGTGGTTGTAAGGGAAAAAAGAGGTTGTCAATGTTGAATTCTACAATTGTAGCAAAATGGGGAATTATGCAAATGAATTTCCAATGTGCCAAGGAATCATACTTCTAAAAATTCCATGGGAGAACATCCATGCTTATGAAGTCAGTACTACTGAGTTTGATGCCCATAATGACGTGGTGGAAGGTATTTTAATGGTTTCTTAAAATTTATCCAATGCTTTATTTGATTTTGGATCATCACATTGATTCATATCTTCCTATTTTTCTTTGAAAATTAGTTATTTCCAATTTTATTTTATGAGAAATTTTTCAGTCAATACAATTATGGGAAGTATCATTACAACAATGTTTTGTAAATCAATCCCATTATGGAATATTAATTTTTTTATCTCCTAATCTCATCATTATACCTATTATTGGATTTCCAATAATCCTCTGTATGGATTGGATTTCAGACAATGTTGTGAAAATTTATTATTTGAAGAAAATTGTTAGAATTTTCAATGATGATAAGAAGTATCATATCATTAGATCAAAAAACATCACCACCTGATTCTTATCGAGATCCACCCCCAATAGCTTAATTATATTGAATTATTGGGGTGGAAGAGAATCAAATGACTATGGGTGAGGAAAGGAATGTTCAAATAGAGGATGTACCTATTGTGCTTGAATATTTTAATTTGTTTCCAGAGGATTTACCGGGACATCCTCCAGAATGAGAAATTCAGTTTTCCATTGTTTTAATTACTGGTTGAAGGCCTATATCAAATACCCCTTAGAGAATGTCCACTTCAGAATTAGTGGAAGTTAGGATACACCATCGAGAATTGAGTAATAAATGATTTATTCTCCATAGTGTTTCCCCATGGGGAACCCCCATTTCTTTTTCATAAGAACAATGATGGAGAAATGAGGTTATTCATTGACTACAAGGAGATCAATGCTATTAAAATAAAGAACAAGTATCCCCTACCTCTCATTGGTGAAATATTAGATCAACTTCATGGAGCTCAATATTTTTCAAACATTGATCTTTGCTCGGGATATCATCAGTTGTGTGTGAAGAAGGAAGATATTCCAAAGACAATATTTCATACCAGCTATGGGCCTTACAAGTTTATAGTAATGCCTTTTGGACTTATTAATACACCCTTTCTCTTCAGGGATATAATGAATATAGCTTTCACGAAATATCTTGGTTATATTGTAGTGGTATTTATTGATGATATCTTGGAATACTCAAAAAGCTACGAAGAACATGAAAAACACATCTGCACTATTCTAAAAAACCTTAGAGAAAATGAATTATATGGGATGTTTAGAAAGTATGAATTATGACATTAAGAAATTTCATTTAATTTCCAAATTTCCTCTAAGGGTGGAATCTCTTGTTTTCCTTATATGAAAATAGAAATACAAAAATGACCAACACCGATGAGTATATCTGAGGTATGCAGTTTTATTGCTTTAGCGGGTTATTATCGACACATCGTCCCGAATTTTTCTTGATGGGATAACCCATTAACCAAGCTCACACTTAAAGGGATTTAATTTGATTGGAAAAAAGAGTGTGAAGAATGTTTTGAAGAATTGGATAAAATATTTTTCAATTCTCCTATATTGACTCTACCATTGGGGAATGATGGGTTCGCTATTTATAGTTATTCTTCAACGAAACGACATGGTTGTGTCCTAATGCAGAATAATAGAGTTATTGCACAAGCCTCAAGACAGGTAAAAATTCATAGACAAAAATATCCCACTCAATTTCTTGAGTTAGCAGCTGCAATATTTTCTTTGATGATATTGAGACACAACCCCTATGGTAAAAAATGTGAGATATATACTGATCATAAGAGATTGAAGTATATTTTCACACAAAAAGCACTAAACATTAGGCAAAGGAAATGTATTGAGCTACTCAAACATTATGATTTCACTATACACTACAACACGGGGAAGGAAAATGAGGTGGAAAATTATTTGAGTAGAAAGGATCAGGGAGTTTTGAACAAGATGATAGTTGAAAGAGATCCTATGATCATGGATCTATTAAATATGTATATAGGAATAATCATTGAAGGAGAAACATTAATATGTTTTTAAATGATTTCCTAAAAATCTGTACTATAAAAGATAAAAAGTTAGCAGACTGATGATGAGGAGTTTAAAAATAAAATTAATGCTACGAATTATGGGACATTGATTGAATTTGAAAATGAAGATGGAATTTTGATATTTGGAAAGATACATTGTCTTCCAAACATACCAGATATTAAAATTGAATTTTTGGATGATTTTCATAGCTCTAATCTCTCTATACACCCTGGTAGCACTAATATGTATAGATATTTGAAGTAACATATTTGTTGGGACAACATGAAGAGAGATATTGCTGATTAAGTGTCAAGATGTTTAGTTTTTCAACAAGTCAAAATGGGATGATGACATCCGAAAGGAGTCATGGAACCTATTCCCATATCTAAGTGGAAATGGGATGATATTACGATGGACATTGTCATAGGACTACCAAAGACTCGTAGAATGAATTATTCAATATGGTTCATTTTAGATCATCTTACCATGTTAGAAAATTTTATTTCTATAAGAGTTGATTTAACACATGAAAGTCTAGAATGACTATATATTAATTATGAAGTAAGACTTCATGGAATACCCCTATCTATTGTTTCGGATAGTGACCCATGTTTTATATGAAGATTCAAGAAAATTCATGAGAAGGCCTTTGAAGTTGATCTTCGTTTGAGCGCTGCCTACCCCCCTCAAACAGTTGTACAATGAGAATGGACTATTAAAACCGTAAAAGGCATGTTGAGATCTTTCTCAGTTGAATTTCAAGAATGTGGGATCAATATTAACCTCTGGTATAATTTTCTTATAATAATAGCTTCCATTAAAATATTTAGATGGAACCATGGGATTACTTTTATGGATAGAGATGTCGCACACAAACTTTTTGGGATTATGTTGGTGAAATAAAATTAATAGGACCAGAACATGTTGTGGAAACAATTGAAATGGTGAAGGTTATCAAAAACCACATCAATGTAGCTCAAAGTACGTAAAAACGCTATGCCAATAACCGAGGGATTGATTTGTAATTTCAAGTAAGGGATCTTGTTTTAATTAAGGTATCTCCATGGAAGGGTGTTATACGATTTGGTATGAAGTGAAAAATATGTCCCAGGTACATCAGACCTTTGGAAATTCTAGAATTAATTGGAGTTGTAACTTATCATTTGGAAATGCCTCCATGTCTCTCCAATGTTAATGATGTGTTCCACATATCACTATTGAAGAAATACATGCCTGACCCAACACATGTACTCACCTATGAGGAAATATAACTGGAACCCCACTTGTCATATTGTGAAGAGTCTTCCAGAATTCTTGAAAGTAGAGAACAATTGTTGAGAAATCGGACAACTCATCTGGTGAATGTTCTATGAAGAATTAATAAGATGGAAGAGGCAATGGGGGAACTCGCGGAACTTATGATGAATAACCACCAAAATATTTCAATACACAAATATTCTAGAAATTTTGAGGACAAAATTATTTGAAAGAGGGGAAATTGTAACACACAAAACTTCTACGGTAAATTTCCCTTTGAATAATGCAATAGCTTGAGTTGTACGCAACTTGGAATTTTAACACACCACGACCAATCAAACTAGCTGTTACGAATAGAAATAGCCACTTTTGAAATTCTATAAATTTTATTTTTCAAAATGGACTTCATTTTTGGGTTCATAATATCAAAATTAGCTTAGATTGAATTTTTGGTATTTTTCTAAAAACATTCAATTTTTTTGAACAGTGACAACCACAGCGTTATTGGATAAAACCAATTATTTATTTAAATAATTAGTTATTTTAATGAAATTTTTGTTAGGTATAATTGGATACATAATACCTGTAAATTTTCAATGTAATTCTTTGGTGTAATTTTATAATAATATTATATATATATAATTTTATTGATTTTTTTACCGTCATTAACCCACCTTCTAGGCACATTTGAAAATTTTCATAAAACATAATTTTACCACTTCTATGAATTGAATTTAAAAAATCCGAGAGACACGACTGACATCAATATGTAAAATGTTGTTCGATAAGATGAAAATAATTTTCTGTGAATAGTAACTTTTGACTTCTATTTACCATGGTTAAAGGTAAATAGGGTAATTAGTGGTAAAAATGATATTATACATACCATGAAAAACTTCCTAATTCTATTGGATAAATGTATTTTGACCAAAATAATCCTTATTAATAAAATATGATCCTTTTGTTACACTTGTATTAGATTAGAACATTTATTATTATTTTATTTAAAGAAGAGTTAGAAGTGTTAAATTAAATGTCTAATAACTAAACCATTTTCATATAGGGTTATAATAAGAAAAATTAGACGATAAATATTTATTAGAAAAATAAAAATATTTCCTACAAAATGATATTTTATTTATAAATTTTAGACAATAAATAATTAAATTTATTTATGACACAATGATGATGAAACAATTTCCATATTATTGAATGATTAAAATAATTTACACTATAAATATACGAATAAAAGTAAATTGTTACTTATGATGAATTAAACTATTTTTCAAGGTTAATATGAGATGTTAGGGTTGTTCAAATAAGTTTTTTTTATGTGATAATGTTTTTATAAATTTAACAAAAACAAAATACCAAATAGTATTAAAATTGACATAAATTAATTTTTAAAACAAATACTATATTGTTAATTGATATAATATTCCTAAAAATCTAAGGTTTATTCACAGGACTTAGATAATGTTGGATATATATCAATAATTAACCACTTGGGGTTCTATTGGCTTTGTATTTTAATTTTATTAACCATTTATTATAATAAAAAAAGAATACATGGTAAATGTTAAACTATTTAACTAAGAGTTAAATATAAAAGATAGGGTTAATATGGCGACCTAAACTGGTATAAAACCAATTGGTTGTGCGTTGTTCGACCCATAACCACCTTCTACTAGAAATAAATCATTTTGGTTCCATTATAAATCGAATATGGTTGTATAATAAAAAATATTTCATGCTTTTCCTAAAGTGACCCACATCTCTCTTATAAAAGGGTATTTGCCCTTCTCTAAAAATCACACCTCCAATGCCATTTGGTTCTTCCAAACCCCTCTCAAATCTCCTCCCAAAAACCCTCATATAGTTATAGAGGCCATACATTTATCATAATGTGTTTCTTATGGAGCCCTTTTGATCAACTCAAAAGGAAACACCCGAAGAAGAGTTAATAATTTCACCACCTCTTTCAAAGTTCATTTCATCTTCCACATCATTTATTCTTGTTTTTTGCATACCAAAGTAACAAATCCAGTACCTTATACAAAATGTAATGTTATTATAAATATGGTACATTAATATTCATTAGTATATCCATCCTATTAATGACAATTCACCATAGGTGCGTACGTACGAATTACCGTCTGCATGTTTTGGTGTATTTTGTTATTCAAACACATCATTATTTTGATGGGTATAATAATTAGTATAACTGATGTAAATAATAAATATAAAAGTTTAATTATTCTGTATATATGATAACCATCATATTACCTACTATTTCACCATCAATAGAATAATATTTTCGATGATACATACGTACAGATTACCATCTCCACAAACTCGATGAAATTCATTCCCCATCATAAAAATTCCTGAATTATTTTCATTTTATGATTAAAAATATTGTTTATGAAAATAATATCATTCGGGATATGAATCAAATACATCCAATCCATAAAAATCATGGCTTACGTATCAAATAATATAAAGGAAAATGAAAAGGGTAACACCTGAGTCAATGATACTATTGAAATATTATTAACATTGAAATATTAGATGATAATATATGATAACATATTTATGTATTTGGTTATTGTATAATTTAGTAACAATTATTTAATTGTTATAATGGAGGTTAACATACCCTCGATCAACATAAAGTTCAAGGTAAGGGTTAATTTTATGATTTCTTCATTATCCGAGGTTGTTTATACTTGAGTATCTACTAGTACCTCTTTATCATCCACATCCGTGTTTCTTGAAATTTATTTCAATTTCTTTTAATATTTCCTACAATATGGGTTAATGTCATTTATTCCATTTTTTGACTTTTCATGATATGTTTGTAAAGGAATCATCTTGTCAATTCCAAACATGGTCCTTTATGACCTTTTTGACAAAATTAATGAAAGAATGTTTTTTTATCTTATACGGAAAGTTGTGGCTATTTGATGTTGTTGTAACACCTTCGAAGCTTCCCTTACTGAATTAAAAGAATATTTTTAGAATAAATGGTTACCTTTAAAATTACATGAGTATTAAATGGTTTCAAAATAGAAAGATATATTTCTCTCAAATATATTTGATTTCATATATGGAAACATTCTTTGTTGGATTTCAAGCTTTTTTGAAGTTTATTTATTATGAAACAATCTTCCATATTATATTCATGATTTTGTGATATGTTTGACTATGGATGTGATATTTTATACCATTCATGGTTTATAGTTAAAGTATTGAAATTTATTATTCTAGTTTTAATACGAATTTTTATATTATTTTTGAACCTTTTCATGTGAGTAATGCATTGGACTTAGTAAGGGATGAGTAGAGCCCACTATATCTCTTTGATGCATCGGTATGTCTCATAAGAAAAACTAGTGTCTCAGAACAAGGCCTGGAAAAAAATCATATTTTTTGTCTTGGGATGCGACCTTGACTATGTGGTTATGATTCCCAACATTATTCATTACATCATTATGAAATTGGATATTGATATTTCATGTGATTATTCAACTAGTATAATATCCATGTGAATAAGTAAATGGTATTATTTGATTTATATTAGCATTATTATGATGATGTTTTTGTTTAAAAGGCTTCTGTTTTCATCTTATACATTACCTAAAAATGTTTATGTTTATTTATGAACGTTTTCTCTATATTTTTATCCATAATGAGCATCTATGATCACCACATTATATGTTTTATTTTTCCAAGGATGTGAAAAGGTATTTTATGGTCGACCTGTAGGTATAGGTTGTAGGTCCCCGGGACACCCTGAGAGGGGAGGGGTGAATCAGGGTGTCATCTTTTTCTTCTTAAAATTTTGGATCTTGTTCCCACATTGGTAGGAACCTATTAAACCTATATGATGGATATGATTATTAATGAAACATTCACATGAAGAGAGATGACACAACTATTTTTACTTGTTTCACCACTAAGGGCTACGTCCAAGGAGCATATGCCGATAGGTTGTCGGTCGTACCAAAATCCATTATGCTTCACTATATGTAGATTACAAATGTTCGGGTAGAGTCACTCTGTCCTAGGCTCACTACCTTTACAAAAGTTTAGGGATAGCTCACTGCGTCCCTCGGATCACTCTCGTTGACTCCCCATGGCTCACTACTATTGGTGAAGTCCCACTCAGTTTATAGTCGTGAAGTTCTCTTCAATAGATGTGCATTGAAGTTCATTGTCTCCTGTTCAGTATGAGAATTTTCTTGCATCATGGTTCAGAGTTGATGCCCTTTTTAGTTCAATCCTTCTTCTTTAGTGCAATGATTGAATGCACTAAATCCCATAGTCTTCGTTTGCCTGAATCACAATCACATATGTGATTTCTCAATAAATGATTCTCAGCTTACTTTTCATCGTCAGAATCAGTTCAACATGTATGCATGAGATCATGCATGTATCATTTATATTTATTCTTCAATATCACTTTGCACCGAATGTATCGGGTAATCTCCCGGATTTCGTGCAGCTCCAAACAGACCGGCAGGTTTCAGCAATACCTGGAGCGCTTCTCCAAGCCAGGCGCGCAAGTCCCAATACGGTGCGAAAGTCTCACTACGGCGCACAATTCTCCGGCGCGTAGGTCCAAACTGGCGCGCAAGTATCACTAAACCACCTGAGCGACACTGCCTACCTCAACTTCTAACCTGTGCAACTTACTTCCTTTCTCTCCCAAACCGCCTTGGGTGTGCAGCCAACAACCGTCAAGCAGCTTCAGATAATGGCTCGCAAGTCCACCTTTGCGACCACAAAATACAACACGACTTCCACACCTGTGCGACGGGAGCTCTGATTTTTCTATGTGTTGAACTCCGTAGGAAATGAGGAGGGTTGGTCCAGTATTTATAGGCAATTTGACCACCCTGCGCGACGGCACGCAAGTCAACCATCAGCGTGCAAGTCTCGGCGCGCGGGTCCCTTCCCCTACTAGTCACTTGCGCGACCAACTTTCAAACTTGTGCGAACCTCTTTCCTTTTACAAATTTTGATCTTATGATCTTGAAAAACCATATCCGCGCATGTTCTCAAGATTCCAAGGCATTGGCGCGCAAGTCTCTTTCACGGCGTGCAAGTCACCTGCGCACCTCACCAAAACTTGCGCGACCCTTATCCCTTTGTCATATTTTGATGATCTGATCTTGAAAAACATAAGGCGCACATGTTTCCAAGCCTTCAAGTACACGGCGCACAAGTCCCTTTTCCAAAAACCACTTTTCTTCATTTGTCAATTATTAGACCCAAAAATTTGGCAAACACTGGGAAACTGTGCCACCTTGTATCTGCTCTTTTTGTCCGCCTCCAGATCATCCATTCCTTTGTCGATGTTCCTTGAATAAAACATGTATCATTATCCATAGTCCTTGAACTCTACATGCCACCATGGAATCTCATTTTTCAACAAATTTGTATGTCGTTTGTTTACTTTGACAATAAGCACGATCACCTCAAAAACACATCTTCTTGGTGATCTGTATCCTTCAGCAACTCTTCTACTTTTATCACAAACTCCACTATTGTGATATGTTTTCATTAAAGGAATAACTTTAGCATCATCATCTTCTATGACAATGTGATGTGCATGGCTATTTCAGAATTCAAATCCTCGCACGACCATCTTAGAATTACAATCATTTGCACATTGTCTTCTTCATCAACCATCATGATCTACTTCATGAAAACCATAAGATTTAATTCGTCAACAAGTCTCTTGCATGGTTATCAGAAAATCATGAGTAATTGCATGGTCTTTATCAAAAACCCATGGTTCTCATGCAATAATGAGGAATTTCATGGTCTTCATAAAAACTCATGGTTCTCATGCAATAAGGAGGAATTACATGGTCATCATCCAGAAACCCCATTCTTATTTAATCATCCTCAAATGGATTACACCTCACATTATTCATTTTTGTAAACAATGTATCACCTTTGACATAATCTCTTTGAACTTACGATCAGTACAACAATCGTCTGAATTACAGTTCCTCTACTTCATCGGAGTACTTCATGATCTCCTTCATTTTGATCTTCCATTCCTCCATTTCAATGGAGTACTTCTTGATCTCCTTCATTTTGATCTTCATTGACAACTATTGACAACAAATATAACCTTATACACAAATTGGTTCCAACATAGGCTAATGGATATAAGTGTTTTCAAAGGGGTCAAAATGTGGTGGTTGTTTTCATCTCATGATGTAATGAAAAAATAATGTATGTATCTAGTTATTCCAAGGCTACTAAACTATTCGGTCATTCGATACATTATATCTTTGGATCATGCCAATATTATTTAATAATGCACAAACTCTAGGTATCTATGGTTGGGGCGTTACATAAACATTCAGAGTCAAGTGTAATAAGATAGATTTATCTCACTATGTAAATATAAAAAGTGGAATATTCCATTATATAATACAGTACAACTGATTTATATTAGATCATTAATAGTGCTATAATATGTTAGTATTGTATAAACCTTTATGATTCAACCAACATCCCATTACATAATAAACAAACCGTATAGCATTTTCAAAATTTTCAAAAATAAACCATATATTTTGATAGTACAAATATGAATTCATAGACACATAACTATTACATATGTTAATGTTTATAATTATCCATGTAATTAACATATCCTGGTAAAATATAAATTTATTCTATGGAAAATCATTAATAGGGATGTATGACGAACAACATGGAAAAAACCAATACATTTGTAAATTAATTATTATACTCATATAATGAAAAGAATTTTCAAAGTATGAACCAATGAAATATGAGGGAGCACATAATTTAAATTTTAATTCACTGAATAAATTTATCACTATTATATCATCAATTTCTTAAAACATATTCCTCCATAATCTCAAAATTTAGTTTCCCGTTATTATTATTATTTTTATGATAAATTATTGAATTATTATTCCGTGAATAACCTAAAAATAATCTTGAGGGTGGATACCACCTACCAATAAAAAATTGGGCTTAATCAATTGTTATAGATAAAAAATCATATGTTTTTAATTGAAAAATAACACATAGTATCTTTAAGAACAATTCAAATACGTCATAATGTAAAATTAAAATCCTTTGGAATTATGAAATCAAAAAAACATTGGTGATGAATCTAGAAATAGATGGAAATAATATCATATCCTATAGGGAAAAATATTTATTATATATTATTACCAAATTTCAGAATGAAATACAATAATAATAAAAAAAATCTAATCCTTATAGCCTCATCCAACTATAAGGATCAATTGTTGGAAGATGATCCACCATTCCCCTCTTTTTTGAATGGATTAAGTATCCATAAAAATGGACTAATGATTCAATATAGTGGTGAATTAAAATAAATAAATATAAATCCAAATTTAAATGATAAAGAAAATTAAAATATTAATGGATAAATATGATTAGATAGGTAAAGACCATAGAATTTATTTATAGAAAAAAATTACTTGAATTTCAATTAATCCATGAAAATAAGAATAATGGGGTAGATTATCAATAGAGAACTTTAGTGTTCCTCTGTGAGTAGGGATGATATATATATATAGGTATCCCCAAATGGGGTTTTAATTAAATAATTTCCCAAATGATTTTTTTTTTGTAAATATATTTAAAAAACAGTATTGTTTTTGTAACACCATGGAATTTTAATGTATGAACCTTGTATTTGATTATGTGTATGACACAAGACACCAAGATCATAATGAAATATAATATCCCAAGAATTTGTAACATAATTAATATTTTAATTAAACTCAATACAATTTTTAGCTATAAATTCATGTGACACTGTCTTAGTGTATGAATCATGTGACACTTAGTTTCTTCAATGGCATGCATTCCGAAGAAAACATAATGTTACCGAACAGTAATATAATATATTATAATTATAATATTATAAAATACAATATTAATCAAAATTTCAGTTATATTATATATTATTAATAGTATTAAATAAATATAAAAATACTGTTAACAAAAATATAAAATTAATTAATATGATTCTAATTAATTATAACGAAAAACAAAAACCAATTGAATATAAAGGAAATATTAATATTTCTATGCTCAAAAAAGACATTTTTTCTTAAATATTTAAATAAATTATAATTAGTGAATGTTATTAATGAAATATATATTTAATATATTCAATCATATATTTTTTATAATAATCCAATATATTCAATATACATATGATATGAATAAACATAATATTATGCATAAAAATGTATATTTTTATTAAGGAAATTTCAACGTCTTTTAATGGTGATCCAACATTTAATACAAATTTTTGATCATTACTAAAACATATATTTAAATATAAAATTATTTCATCAAATAGGAATGTAATAACAACATAGGTTGAATATTTTGTGTTTTTCTGTGATGTTTCATTTTTAGTGAGAAATACAGATATTTAAATCAAAGTTTAGTTGTCATTTAATTTATTATAATGATAAATTATATTGTTAATTTCTCTAGAGGTTTATTTATATAATATTATTATAAATTTATGTAATGTCATGAAATATACATCAACAATTTTGTAAAAATATAATGGATTATTTTAAGACCAGGTGTAGAGACGAAATGCGATTCTGAGGCCCAAGATTCCTAAAATGAATTTGTTATATATTTTTATTTCTACTAAAAATTGCGCTGATGTGTTATTTTAGTAGATTATAAATGGGTTCCCAGATCACAAATCTAAGAGCATCAATGAGTTTAGAACATGATGTTTTCCTTAGGTTGTGCATATCATTGACCAGCGTGGGTCGACTGGAGAAATTCCTTTCATATGTTTTTAATGAAGAATAAAAAAATAAACATAAAAATATATATTTGGTTTTAATTTAAGTTTTTGTAGAGATTTGATAGACTGTTTCATTTAACAATGGAATAGTGTGATGGCTCTGCAACATATTTATGGGGAGATTCATTTTCCAGTATCATAATTTAAACAGGAATTTTGGGATAACTCTTAACACTGGAATTCACTATAAACTATAGAGAAAAGTCATTGGAGGGACCCACCCATTGGAATATAATGAATGAAAATGAATGATGTACCACCAATGAAAGAATGTCCTCCTCTTTGAAGGGTCTCTCCAACAATTACGAAACAATCATTGATCTTCGTCAGTAGTGATGAAAACACAATTAGGGTTGTTATTAGAATTTGTTCCCGATTAATGATTTCAATGAAGAACATGGATGAACCCAAGAATTATTGATCGGTGGTATAGGTTTTCTTGTGGGATGGATAGAGTGGTGAATATAAAGGGGTTAAACCGTAGGGATTATTTATATTTTTATCCCCCTTTTCCAATAGGACAATGGAAGGCTGAAATGAAAAAGAAAAACTTTTGTTTGTAGTGTATTGTTGTTGTTTTATCCATTATCTTTCTTGTGTTCTATGATTACCAAACCATACATTTGATTCAAGACTTGTAGGGTGGTTCTGAACGTCGAAAGACCCCCAGAGAGAAGGTAAGGAGATTTTGAGAAAAAATCAGTGATGTCAGTAACCAATGGATCACAAGGGTGTCCCTATATCAAAAAATTATGCACCATAGGAGACGTGGAAGTCCGCATAGTATAGCCCTCCAGTGGCCATTGCCTATCACGGAAGGGATTTTTAGAAGGGTGGGGGTGATGGGTGTGGTCTAGTGGGCTGATACTAATGGAAGGGGATAGTGGTGCATCGTAATGGGTGGCAATCATGGCCACTGATAGGGAATATGGTGGTGGTTGTGGCCGAGACGGGTTTAGAGGCCCTAGTCCAATGGGACATTGGAATGACCCCACGAAAATGATAGTGGGGTGGGTCAGGCAGTGCCTACTTGTCTTTACTAGGTGGGGAACCAATAGTGACCTCATATGGGCGGAACGAGCCATATTTCTTGAGATATCCAAGATGGAGAAGGTGGTTGGGACCAGTAGTTGGAAAGGTTGGTCACATTCCGGGAATGAAAAACATCATGGGCCCAGCCATGGTAGGTCGGGCCAATTGGGTCAGAGAGGCCCGGTGGATTTATTCGAGTTGGTCAGACTAGGTTAGATCAGACCTAGACTCATCCTCACCAATTTAAATAAAAGTCATGTAACATTCAAATAGTATTTTTACTTAACAACATTTTTTCAGTGTTGGGACCCATGAGATGAGGCAATCCTTTAGAGATACTATACGGGAGTTTTGAGGAAGTTTGAATACAACCTATCTGGATCAAGGATTAGGTCCTCCTAAAACTAGAATTCTAATAGAAGAATCTTGTAGCATGATCTGACCTACACATCTTGTGTCCTCAATGGAGTGTGTGTCCAACATATTATGTCTCCTTCACCTAGAAATAGTTTTCCTCCTAAGAAGTGTTCCTCTAGAAACTCCACAGACCGTGTCTCCTACAGAGTGTGTATTTTGCGCCTACACAGTGTGTATCTCATGTGCCTAAACTTATTGTGTCTCCAACAGAGTGTTTATATTATTCCTACACAGAGTGGTCCTCTAATGGAGTATGTCTCATGCGCATACACGAATTGTGTATCCTATGAAGTCTGTCACCTACACCTATATCAAGTATGTCTCCTATGATGACATCTAGTGTGTCTCTTTGTATTCTGAATATTTCTAGACATTCTTCATATATGTATGTCATATAAAAATAATGGTTTCAGATGATTCTAATGTATCTATTGACTAAACTTCTTAGATTCTAGAATTCATGAACCTCTATGGTTTCCTTCATTGTGAATTTCTTTGTTGTATACCTATGGGTTTTGTGGTCTATAATGAGTATTGCTTTACTCACCCATGAAAATCATTCACCAACACGTGTCGTTTCTTGTATAGAAGAACAAAATCTTTTATGGGATCCTTGGTGGGCCCTATATGTGTGGTACTTATATTGTGGCCCGAAAGAAAAGGTTCACTTATGTTACATTTGGTAGCTTCTGTAAAAACTAATAGGTTGGGTTTTTGGCAGATGGATTCAAGGAGATTGTACTTTTGATTTGTTGGTGTAGTATAATGCCTCCATTTAATTTCAGAGTTTACTATTTACTTGATGTGGATTTTTTTTTAGTATAATACATTCATGACTTATTAGTGTTTTGGTTTCAAAAAACAGTTGTGTGGTCAGGTCCGTGTGTATAGCTAATTGGGAAAATTACTCCCACTCATGGGACATGACTACCTAGTGCTAGTCATCAGCCCCTAGATTATGGGAGGTGGTGTTACGGTAGTCACGCCATAGACCTAAAGGGATGTGTCAAGACAATTAATCCAATTTAGTTTATTGGAATCAATTTTAGATTCAAGTTGTCTATGAAAATGTAGAAATATTTAGGATGTTTTTTACTTCAAAATATCGTATTATTTTCTCATCCATGTGATTAATATTAAATTAATATTGGCCACATCTGTGATTTAAATTTTTATAAATGGACTCCATATTTGGAATAATTATAATTTTTTATGTTTAATAAGGGAAACATAGTTTTTTTATAAAAAATATTACTGAACATAAGTAAAATTAATTAAAACAATTTACTATAAATTAGGCTTTATAAGAGACTAATCCAAAACTATAATTCTCATGTACACCTATAAAATTGTTCCAAATCAATTATATTTCCATATATTGAAATTATACTCATTTTTATCGACATGGTTCTGTTATCAATAATGTTTAAATAATAAAATGTTTGTGGGGTTCCTTTCTCCTAATATTGTACAAGAGTGAAACTCCGCCATTATAAAATGCCTCCTTACCTATCTCTTCGTAACACATATCAAGACACATAAGTTCATCCATGATCTTCCCAATTCACTACCCAAAAACCCTACATTGCTTCTCTAAGCCTCCTTTTTTCGATAAATCAATCCAATGATGTGTTTCTTCTGAATACCAAAAGGATTTACCCGATTAAGAGGTAACTTCTTTCTTAAATGAATTTATCTTGCATGGGATAGCATTCTCTGGAATGTAGTATTTTTTCCAAGGGGATTCCATCAGACCTCGCCACATCAGACCTCCATGATATCATTTATGATTGGATTAGATTATTTTCCCATATTTTAATAATAATAAACAATTATGAGTCATGTACGGAAAACTATCTCCTCAATAAAATATGATTGTTAAATTTTCCATCACCACCTCCCATGGTGGAAATTTATAAGAAATATATGTTTATATATGTTATATATATCATTTATTATGTCTTCATGGTTCTATAACTCTTTTACAACGCATATCCTTATATTTTAGATATTATGTATAATCAATGATATCACTTGTGGATGTATGGACTACCACCCCCTTAAAGTAGTTTTTTTCATTCAAAATATAAATAAAATGTATAAATGATCATTTTAATTAAAAATATGTTACATAAAAACATATATAGGATTTTTATGAAAAAAATTTCTTTTTAAAAATATAATCTATATCATTTTATTTATTACACATTCACACACTACAAAATTGATAACATCATTCGTGTACGTGTGGACTATCACCTCCTTGACACAATGTGATTCATTTTACATAAGAAGAATCTTATATATAAGTATGTAAATTTAACAATATTTTATTTTGGATATAAATATCATTCAATAAATATTGATTTTTATACCTTATTTCCATAACTATCATTTAAAAAATGGAATGTTACACATGTGTACGTACGACCTACCATCTCCATGATTGTTACATTGGATCATTTTTTCTAAATATATTTAATAATTTGCTTTAAAATTATTTCTGATATATAAATTTGAAAATTATTTCTTTATTAGTACTCTATTGATGTTATATACTACCCCCATGGACAATTGTTGATCTTCCAACAATTATTTTGACACATAAATATAATTTTCTCAAAACACCCAATGTAAACATTATTTTTTAAGTAGATTAATACAAAATGATAATTAATGAAATAACATTTCAAATAAATATGAAAATTGTTCTTAAGAATGAATAAAATTAATAATTGATTGTTATAAAATATTTTAATGACGTCCAACCAAAAGGAAACTCAATGTAAGGGATTCATGTCTTAAATTTCCTTCTATGAGGCATATTTAATTATTGTACACATAATATCTTATATATGGTGTACATACTTCCACAATGAAATATAATATCATTAATTTTATAATATTAATATTAATTAAATTTTTTATTTAATTATTATTACATTTTTGTTTTCCAAATTCATTTGTTACCACATTGTTAATGAATTTTTATGACACATTTCAAATCTATTAAATATATGTTCTATTAACCACATACATCGTTGTTTTTTATATATGGTTAATTATGATATAAAATATCATGAATAATATTAAATTCATGATATTTAATGTTTTGTTTTTATAATTATTAAATATATGTTCATTTGGTTCATACTTTTTTTGGAATTTTTTCCCAATTTACATTCCATTTAGACTTAATTTTTTATTGTGAGCCAATTCATTTTCAAATGGTGTATATACTTCATTTTCTTGTTATATCATGAATCCACTTATTATATATATATTTTAGTATTCATTTAAAAGAATAAATATTCAGATACAATGATTCAAATGCTTCAAAATCCTATCAGACACATTGGAATGTGTAAATATCATATCCTCAATATTATTATTAATGATAATTTTTAAAATCTCACAAATTTTTTGTGATTTTTAAATTTATATTGAAACAATTAATTAATTGTAATATTTTTTCAATGATTCATTCTTGAAAATCTATATTCTCAGACAATGGATATTAGTATTTCTTAAACAACATAAAATTCTACATAAGATGTGTTATATGAAAGTTATTTGATTATTTTGTGAAATATTTTTAAATCTATATTATTTACTCTATATAGGTTTTTGATAATAGATATTATTTATTTTAATTATTCAAAATGAGGAATAATGTGGATTGGATATGGCAGTTGGATCTTGATTATTATATAGCTCCTTGATAGAATGATATGTTCTCAGGAGAAAAATATGTTACGTAATTTAAACGTGTTTCTATCAGAAGTTTTTCAATATATTTTTAAAAGCCATGACAGTATAGGTTTTTAGGATACATAGACATGATTCCCCTTAGAAAATAATTTCCCTCATTTAGTTTCTATTTTTATGCATCCATGAGATTTTTTTCATTGTATCTATGGATACATTTCATTTTAGTTGATTGAAAAAATGGATTGTGTTTTAGTTTCATACCATTCTATATTTATTTCCCCTTACCTAGTTATTATAATAAAAAAATATCATGTTATTTCATTTCAATATTTTTTTATTATTTTATTTTCAGTTTGATGATTACATAGATTGTGTGTTTATTTGGTTTTGCATGCTATAAATATGAATCTCATTGATTCATTATCGTTTCCCCTATATATTATCCCATACATAGAATTTGAGCTCATCCATATGTTGATTATTTTCCCGTGAATCCATGATGTGTACTATGAATTATATGAACATATTTACTAGATTTATTAGAGACATCCTCGATGTTATTTATTTTTATATAATAGGAAAGAAATAATATTTTTATTATCGTGTTATTTATTGATACAAAACTCATTTACGTTCATGGGTTTCAAAGATTTTTTAATATCTCAGTCCATATAAGAATTAATCTTTGAAATAATGCCAATATAAATGATAGCAGACAGCAGCTCCAGGGATTCAGGGGTGGGGCGCTATAGTTTTTATCATAGGATGTTTAGTCGAAACCTTGGTAAATACATTTATAAAAATATAGATTTGATAACATAATCCTAATGTAGTTTTTGAGGATAATTATTAGTGAAATCCCTCTAATTTTGGTAATTAATAGATTATATTGGTCATAATATAAATACATACATGTATGGATACTACAAGTAGACATAGTTCTGGTACATATGTACCAAAGAGTAACAACACTAATAATGTGTTTCGACCCTGAATCGGTGTAACCAAGTATACGATAATGGGTCGTACTGAACACCTAGTTTGACACTCAAAGGGGATATATATAGGATAATAAACATTTTAATTACAAACTATATGATGAATAATAATGGATAATTATAGTGAAAGATCATGGTTAAAGCTAAAGTGTTTTAAATTAAAAAATATTGTGTCATGATTTAAAAATACATCAAATGATATTATGGGTGTCAAATATACTATGGGTGGTACAATTTTGTGGATGTATTTATCATATTCAATAATTAAATTATATTTGTATTTTACCAATGGTATTTTATATATATATATATATATATATCCATGAATTGTCTAATTGATATGCATGTTTTTAGAAGCATATGTTTTATAGAAAAGAATTATTGAAGGAATAATGTCTTTACATTTATATAGATGTAACTTTAAAGGAATTGATGACCATTATAGTTCATATGATATATAATGAAATCATAAAAATATTCATATAAGAATATGAGACTTTAATAAAATGGTTTTTATTGAGAACCATTGTTATGAGTTTACACAATGATTGAATTTAAAGTATGTACATGAGATTTATTATTGAATATATATTTATATCATTTTAGAAAACTAAAACTCTTATGTGGGGTAACATCAAATAAAATATGTCAAGGATGTAGGTAATGGACCCATAACCAAAGGATAATATGGGTTTCACAACAACAAGTGACCTTCGCAGTATCCTTGTAAAATTTCCATTTTTTTTTTGTTTTTCAAAATCCAAAAACAAATGTTAATGATGGACCAATAGTATCACGTTTGAATAGTAAATATTAGTCTAATAACCATAATGGATTTGGATTAAATTTATGTACAAATAGTTAGACTTGACGCTCTTCTATATTCAATATGATCCATTAAATATGTTTTTATTTATTTAGGTATTAAAAAATTAGTTATTATTTGAAATAAATTTCTAGGAGTAAAGGGATGATTTAGGATTTTATTGAAGAATAATTGACAGATATGATTTTTCATATTAAATTGAAACATAATATGTATGAATATTTTGTTATATTCTTTATTAATAAAATAGTTACTCAACATTAGTAATATAATAATAAAATGTGTTGTCCTAAGACATTAATTTTTCTGAAATGATTATCTACTAAATCATCATAGGTTTATAGATCTGCGGCCCTCAACGTTGTCTTAACTATTTTCGTGTTTTTTATTGATGACCTCAATCAGTTCCTATAAAAATTTATCCATTTCCACTAAGTACATATCTCTACATTCCACTAATGTTATCCTACACAGTGACATAGTGATATATTAGTCCATGTGACATGTATACATCCCATTCTCAATTTTATAAAGGATTTCATATGAACCCTTCACAACATTTTGGATTTAATGATAGTAAATATCATATAAAATATTACCGAGATTGAGGTTAAATTGTGAGAAGAAATTTAATTAAGGTAGTGCTAATGTAACACCCAAAAAATCAAACGTTAGTACCTTGTATTTGATAGCACATATGACATGTGGCACCGTGTTCATATGGAAATATAATATCTTGAGTATTTATAAAATATTTAATATTATAAATAAATTTATTATTATTTATAGCTAGAAATTCATGCAACCCTGATTTAGCATGTGAAACATGGAACAATGGGTTTCTTCAATTTCATGTGTTCCACAGAAGATTGTGTTTTACCGAAAAATAATATATTATTATAATATTATTATTTATATAATAATTATTATCTGAGGTTATAAATTAGTGTCTATGAATAGTACTAACTATAGTTTGATAATATATGGTTTAAAAAACATAAAATGATGTAATATGTAACCAATTAATTAGAAATGATAATAAAAACCAATTAAATATGAAAGAAATATTATTATTTCTATTCACACAAAAATAGTTATTCCATAAAATGTTAAATTAATTAAAATTAGGGATTTATATTAATGAAATATATATGTTATATATTCAGTCAAATATTTTTTATATTCATCCAATGTATTCATTTACTTGATATTAGAATAAAATAATTATAAAGCATAAAAAACCTTTATTTGTTTTAATGCACTTTAACTTCCTTTTATGTGATAACCCATTTTAATCCAATTTCTAGCACATTGAAATATCTTATATTTCAAAATAAACATAATCATTGATTTAAGAATATAAAAATTAGTTTATTGTGAATTTTTGGAGTTTTCTAGTGATGTTACTTTTTTAGTGATAAATACTTAAATTTAATTCAAAACACCTTTTACATCTAATTTATTTATAATGTTAAATTATAAATTTTTTTATACATAAAAAATATAGTATTTTAATCAATTAATAAAATTTATTTTCATTTAATAAATTTCAATTTGAAATTTACATTAAAAACATATGAATATTTTTGAAGTTTTTACTTTAACCACCAGCACTATCATCCAATCAAAGTGTTTGATTTAAATTTAATTTGTACAAATTTTGTGATTGGAATTTGTAAAATGGATTCAATATTTGCAATAAATATAATTTATAATGTATAATATGGATTACACCAAATTTATTAGTGAATTTATATTAAAATAATTACAATAGTTAAGGTAAAATTATAATTAATAAGGGACTAAATGATAATCATAAGGCCCAAAAAGACATATGAGATTTTCTAAAAACCTTTTTCTGGCCATATTTTGGCCCTATCCTCTGATTTCCAAACATTGTACCATTAATGTTTCATATAAAATGAAAATTCTGTGTGTGGGGTTACTTTCTTATAAACTATTACACAAGTTCCACTCCTACTCCATTATAAAAGGCTTCAATTCCTCCAACTTTCTCTCACCTCTCATGCAACATAGGTTCAGCCAAGTAATGATAATTTCACTCCACAAAATCCTTCACTTCCTCATTTAATCCTCCCATTGTGAATAAATTAATCCAAGGTTTTCTTTTGGTGCACATCAAAAAGAGTTACCCTATTAAGAGGAAACATATTTAATAAATCTCTTTTAATTTACTCCCATTATACACTTCCTCAACTCAATTTATTCCATTTAATCATAGAAACTCGAGTATCCAAAATATTCTACGATTATATAGTGTTTTGGGTTATACGTACACATAAACACACCTCCATCTAATGGATATTGATCATATTGTTTACATGTATGGAGAACTACCACCTCACTAAACGATTGTTGTTCAATTTTCATTAACCAACTCTTTTAGTGGAAATTATGATAGGAATTATGTTTATATATGTTATATATAAAATTTATTATTATTATTTCTTCTATAAATCATTTATAATACATATCCTTATAATTTCCATTTTCTGATAAAACAATAACATTGCCTGTGGACGTGTTGACTACATCGCCCTCAAAGAAAATTGATTCAATTGAAAAATACATCGAATGTAAACTAGATGATATTAATAAAACATATGTGAAATAAAAAATATATATGATATTCATGGCATAATTATCTTTCTATAGTTTTAATTTATATCATTTTCTTTATTACGCATTCACGCACTTAATAAGTGATAACAACTTTCATTTATGTGTGGACTACCTCATCCTTGGAATGATGTGATTACTTTTACATAACATGAATCTTCTAAATAAGTATATATGATTAAATAATTTGGTATTTAGGATATAATTTTCATTCTGGAAACACTGATGTTACTTCACTTCCTTCCATAATGGGAATTTAAAAAATTCGAATGCCACTCATGCATACGTACGACCTACCATCACCACGGTTGTAACATTGGATCATTTTTCTTAACAATATTTAATGATTGATTTAAAAATTAATATTTCTGTATAAATATAATAATGATGTCATTATTATTAATCGTTAGATGTTTTATAATGACCCCTTTGACTATAGTGGACCTACCGATGTTGATATTGACACAAAATCAAATTTTGTGAAAAAACCAAACAAAAACATAATTGTCTATATAGTTGACTAAAACATGATAATAATTTAAAATAATTTTCACATAAACATGAAAAACGTTCTAAATAATGTATAAAATTTAAATAAGATTGTTATATAGGAATGTAATGGTTTTTATAAAAAAGGAAACTCAATGTAAGGGATTAATTTCTCACTATTAAGTTTATGGGGAATCCAGTATTGTTGTTCACATAATTTGATATATATTATTTACAAATTTCCATTTTAAAATAATTACCAAAAAATATATTATCATAATGTTACTTAAATTTTTTATATAATTATTATTACCATTGGGTTTTCTAATTCGTTTGTTACCACATTGGCAAGGAAATTACATATTACTTTTATAATTTGGGAGATAAATGATGTATTCACCACTTAATTCATTATGTGGTGTAACTAATGTCCTTTTTCATATAATATATAATGAATTATATTATCAGCATGTTTATTAAATGTATCAGTTTATTATTGTCACATTTTGGACTTTTTATTCATACGTAAGGTAATTATGAATCAATTTAAATTCCATTGAGAATTATTTGTTATTATATGGAAATTCATATTTATTTGTTGTATAAATGGAATTTTTCATGTTATATAATGCATATCCTTAGTATCAAGATATTATATGTTTAATTTAATTTCATACATTTCTGGATATTATGAATCAAATTATTCAATGTGGTATCAGACGGTTTGGAATATTTAAACATCACTATCGTCAAGAATATTCATAAGGATTAACATTACAATATAATTTCCTTTTGTGATTATTAACTTTATCTTGAAAAAATGACTTTATTGAAATCAATTTTCATTGTATATTTACTTGAATATTAATATTCTCATACAATGGTTACTAGTATATCCTAAATAATATACCATTTAGATAACCCTATCTACTATGACAATATTTTGATTATTTGGGGGAATATTTAATATTACATATTATTTATTTGATATGGGTATTTGATATGGAATATTATTTAATTTTATTATTAAATATGAAGAATGATTTGGAATATAAATGTCAGGTGAAACCTTGACATTATATTGATTTTCGATGCATTGAAAGGTTCTCAGAAGACAAATATGTTTCCCAAATTAAATGCATCTATATCAATACTTTTAAACTGTCTTGTGAAAGGTCTTGAAGACTTACGTTTTTATGTTTCTTTTATGCAAAGTGAATTAAGAAAAAATTTTGATCATTAATTTTAATTATTACTCATCCATGATATTTTTCCTTGAAAATATTATTGATACATTTCACTTAATTTATTTAATTAAATTACAAATGTTTTAGTTTCATACCTTACTATATTGATTTTTCCTTATATAGTGATTTTAATGGAGAGTATTAATAGTTTTTAACTTTCTATATTATTTATTCAGTTCCTTATCAGTTTGTTTATGACATGGTATGTCCAGTAATTTAACATGTCATAATTTCTCGTCTCATTTATTTGTTAGTACTTTTATATATGTTTCCCTTAATATGAATTTCAGATCACCCTTATAATGTTTCATTCCAAAATAATCCAAGAAGAAAACTATTAAATATATGAGGTGATTTAATATTTAGATTTGAGCTATCCTTCATATTTTTTTTAAAGAATTAAAACAAACTTTTTTTAATTATCATGTTATTTTATAATAAAAAATAATTTATTTACTTGTTTTTGAATTAATACTAAACTCTTAGTCCTTCGGGGAGTGACTCCTTATAATCATGCAAATTTAATTGATAGTAGACAACATATCTAGGATTTCTGGGGTCAAGCGTTATATAATTGGCGGGATCTATCAGAAAGCTTCTGATAGTTTGGTTTTCCACTATACACTCTTAAAATACTCATGTGGTATATAAAATCACTCAAATGGATGGTATATTTTTCAGAAGATGATTAATTATACATCCTATGGGATCCAACTAAACAATGATGGGTTACTAGTTCCACACCCAAATTGAATTTTATCCTATGACACTACCAATATTTATCAGAAGCATAACTAAACATCATTCCATCCATAAATGGTAACACTAAGATTTATGATAATATAAAGGACAATGGATCACCTCAACATTGAAAAAATAGAAATAGTCCAATATTTTGATCAATAATATCTCAATTTAAAACATAACATCATCCACATTTAATATTAAATGGACATTAGATTCAACAATATCTACACCATATATATATTCATCAACTAAATGTCAAACCATACATTACAACATAGACTCAGTAACTCTAATCATATTCCCTCTGAACTGATAAAAGTCTCTCAACACTATAATAACCAAACACCAAATTGAATATTCTTGAATATCATACCATTACATATTCTAAATTATCATACACAAATATGATATACGTACCAAATAAGAAATGGCCCATAAATTAAAATCATTGTGTATTTAACACCCAATGTTTAATTTTTACCATTGAAGACTATCACATATCCCAAATAACATAAAAAAGTATTGCATCAATTAAATCCCCACAAAATCAACAACAGTTAATACCATAGTAATCTAAAAAACTAATAAATTTATATTTAGTGGGTTTAAATACACATCGTATATATTTCATTAATCAGAAATACATAAAATTAATAACAAAATCAAATTAATTTAATAAATAGTTTATAACAAATTAAATATACAATTTAACATAAAATATCCATAAAATACCATAAACAAGATGTCCCAACCCCTTTTATGAAAACATACTGTAATAGTTATCTAATATTTTCCCATGAATTTTTTCCATGATATCACATTTAATAGAGAATCTTCTATCCATTTGCAACCTATTACAAATGTAATATTATTGTTTCGATATTATTTCTCTAGGATCTTTATAAATCCTTCAGAACATATGAATCCAAATTAAAATCCTAGGATATTTTCCATTAGAAATTTACCATATACTCGTCCATTTCAATTATAAAATATTTTCAATAATGATATCCCAAAATTATGAAAACATATGCAAATACGTTGTGAAAACACAACACCAAAAAAACAATAGATTTTAAACTGAAACTTATGATATCATTTACCCATTACACTTTCCAAAAAAATTAAACATTTCAAAATAACCATATCATTTCAAAATCCAGCCATATTTAAAAGGAAAATTAAAAAATCATCATTACATTAGAAAAACAATAATTTTCACATAATGACAAGTATTGAGTGAGAATGATTGAATGTAGTATGATATGAAACTAAGGATAAAAATATTGATCATTACTTCTCAGTTTAATGTAACCTTATAATTTGAAATGATATATATACTTAAAATAATAGATCAATCAATCTTTAAAATGAATTATTGTATAGAAAATTAATAAGATGCTCAACTATATAATGTAATCAAGAAACAATTTCATCACTAATTGAGAACAATTATTTAAAATTTATTAAATTTCACGTAAAATTTCAGATATTTATATATAATAAATGAATAAATAATATTACTATTGTAAAATAGAAATTATGAAATATTTACAACTATACAAAATAATTTCTAGTTAAAATTAATCCTATAATCACTAATATATAATTTTCATAATACCAATTATTATTTTAAATTAATAAAAAATCTTAAAATTTTCCACATAAAATTTTTTCATCAACTGGGTTGTACTGAAAAATTCATATTCAATTTAGTTTTTATTTGAATTTTTTTAATTATATTATAGTATGAAACATGACTTGAAATCGATTAAGAATTTATAATACATGACGATTTTGGGAAGTATCATGATCAATATAATGTCATAAGAGATTAAACAATAATTTGAATGTAATTATAATCTCATAAAAATAATTATCATATCAATATCAAGAATATGAGGTTTCTTGGGATCAATACAACAACAAGAGTTGCATAAAAATAGTGGTATAATGTTATTAAAATGTTAGGGTTATTTGATGTTTCATGTTTTAAGTCCCAAGATCCATGATCATAAATCATTATATGAACTTAAATATGAAATACTTGTTGGATGTTATTCCACTAATGCACAGAATTCTTGTCTCATTAGATAATGCCCTCACAATGAGATTCTTGTATCCTATAAGTGACTTTAAAACAACAATCAACCAAACGCATTGGTAACATGTCATTGAGCATAAACAGGCTTGCTTATTTTTATTAGGGTATACTTTTCATGTAAGGAAAATCCTACTCATTTCTAATATCACATCCTAATGAAAAGGAAAATATGAATCAACTCCAAGAGTAAGAAATAGAAAACTACATGTTAGGAAATGACTGAAAAAGTTGATCCCATTTGCAATATCCTGCTAATTATCAATGGGTCGAGAATACAATGGAATAGTACAAGATCTTATGTGACATTCCTAACATACAAATGGATGGAAAAAATGCCGAAGGGGTTGAAATAAATTTGTGGGACTATTTAACCTTTAAGAATAAAACCATAAAATCCGCAACCTAGAAACAAACATCTCACTATATGATCCATGAACAATGGAATATAATTCAAGGACATTATTCAGGGTAAATTAACATCAAAGTGTGAGAATGAATAAGAAAAAAACAACCAAAAATTTAAAAAATGGTAAACAACTAAATAATAATAATATACTATAAGACTCCATGCTCCACATGCTCCATGATCCATAATCACCGAACATCCCAAGTATCATGAGGTGGGGCTAAAAACATGTGATACTTTACCTTTTCCGATGCCACGAAAGATAGAATCTAAAAAAGAACCAATGTGATAGAGAAAGGGTGATTATAAAACTCAGAAGGATGGCCCTAATGACTTCCCTACTCACACCAATATGTTAGAATTGTTATCAATAATTATATAAAACATTTTATATAAAAAAAATTATCAGAAAAGTTTATAAAAAATATAAACATGCTTTCAAAACCATTTATACCAATTATATAAGATAAATTGAAACCAATTTTTCAGAAATATAATTTTAATGATAACTATCTACACAAAGCAATAATACCATTTGTCAATATTTGATTGGCATACTCAATCCATTCCACAAATCAACACGAACAACCATGCATGCTATGCGATGTCATTTATATACTTGTTGACACCGAAAAAAGACCGTAACTCCCGGAGGAAGTTTCGAAATGACGAAGCGAAGTCATATTCGAAATTAGAGGCCCGATCCAGAGGCCCGGTATGTGGTGCGCGAAATAAAAGAGGATCCGCGTGAAAAATCGTTCTTCGCGCGTAGAATCCCCAGGTTTCGCGGAATTGAGCCGATGAGGCGCGCAATCTTTGCGCGCCCCGGTTCTGCGCGACGAATGTTTGCGCGCCAGCTACGCTTGGCGCGAAGAATTTCACGTGTCGCCTGGATTCCACGCCGGAGGTCACCTATAAATAGAAGGTGACCCCGAATGGTTTGGGGGTTGAGGAATCAGAAGCGACTCCCGTGCGCGCAATTCGGCTCCCCCACGCGCAAGATGACTTCTCGGTAAAACCCTAATTTCGCGCAACCTTGCCCCGGAGTTCACCTTTGCGTGAAACTCCATCGTCTTCAGTGAATTTTCCCCCTCCCCAGGGTTCTAGCCTTGCGCGCAATCCATGTCTCGTGTGCGCAATACCCTGTCGTGCGCGCAAAAACCCACGCGTAGTTCCCTCTCCGCGCGCAATTCCCTTTCTCCAATTGCACGTCGTCCCGGAGTTTTGCGTGAAAAACATCCCTTTTGTGCGCAAAGCCCAAGACTCCTCACCTTGACGCCCCTTGGCTTCCCCCTGCACCGGCACCTGATGTCTCCCCTGCCGAGCATCCGCGCCATGCGTTGTTTTCCCGTACGGCCTTCCAGGCTCGTGCGAACTAACCTCGAGGTTCCTTGGGCCGTGTTTCCCATTGCGTTGCTTTGCCTTATGCTTCTCCGCATAGGCACGCTAACGGTTATTGCTTCTTCGCATAGCCATGCTAACGTGGACCCCCCGGTGGTTCGCCCTATGCCCCCCCTTCACAATGGCCTTGTCGATGCCTTCCCTTCCACAAGGGGTAGAGGGCGTTGGGATGTAATCCCTAGGGGTGTGGAGAAAACCCACCTCTTCCAAGCTGTAGGACGTTAAACTGCTAAGCACCTCGTCCTTAACACAAGACGTTAAACTGTGGTCTGACCCCGTGCTTCGCATGTAAGGTCCCCCCATCTCGGACATTCTTTACACCACTCATCTCCACGGGAATGGAATCTTCCTCAAATGGAATGAGATCCTCCTTGTCGGAGCGGCGTTTGTCTGTGGGGGAAGGGATGCCTCAGAGCGTAAGCCCCTAGCCTTTCTTGTGGATGATTGCACCCATGCATCTCCGTACTTCCCCCCTGCTAAAACCAGTGGAGTCATTTTCCCACTGCGCTTTGTCGCACCATGGGCCTCCACCCTGGAGTAAGCCCTGGCACCAAGGGCCGCTAACCACGCGTAAGCCCCTGTTTCCTCTTTAGGCCGCTCAATGCGTAAGCCCCATTCCGCTTCTCACGGATGCACCCTTCGTGACGTGATCGCCTGGTCCCGGCTGCCTCTTGTTTCTCACACCGAGCATGACTCACGTGGGCTTAGAGTACGCATCGACCATGACATTCTCTTATGGGCCACCCTAGAGCGTAAGTCCCATCCCAGTGAACTACGTGGACTTTGATCCGTGCTAACGTACGGTACGTAGGAAGCCTCCACGTGGTTCAAGCCCACCACCCGGTCATCCCGACCTCTCCATGTCTGTTCCCTGACCACCTTGGGTTGCCTCAGAGCGTAAGCCCCAAACCCCTCGTCTCGCATGACATTAAACTGTATTCTGTCCCGCATGACGTTAAACTGTATTCCGTCCCGCATGACGTTAAACTGTATCGCGTCCCGCATGACGTTAAACTGTATCCCCCTTCTTGGGCCGTCTCAGAATGTAAGCCCCATGTCTCACTCCACCATCCATCTTGATCCTTACCCGGGCCGTCACATCCCGGTGAGATCATGCCACCCCATCCCACTCCATGATATATGGGAAGCTGCCCACGTGCTGGCCCCAACATCGGTGTTCCCCCTAGGGATCCTTCAACCCGATCCGTCTCCGCAAGACATTAAACTCGCGACATACCCCATGTTAAACATGGGAAGCTGAGGAAAAACTCAGATGGTACACATTCTCTGCGTTCGATGTGGGATGCCTCGGGCTTCTGCGCCCTCGAGAAGCCCTGTGATGAGGGACTAAAGACAGACATGATGACGACGCCCCAACGTGACCATTCTCTTCACCGAAGGTTTCTGCCCCGACAAGACCCCTTGGAGCGTCTTGACGGAAGCAGCGTAATTAACTGGCTTCCATGTAGATATGGCACCGAGAATGTGCTTCACAAACCCATCTTAAATCTATGAGGGAGACCCGGACTAGGTGATGAGCTCCGAGGAGGAATCCACGGAAGGAAGAACCGACATCCCATCATCTTGTTTCGATCAAGGAGTAGACGTACCTGAATAAGGAACGAATGTTGCCCGCCTTTGGAAAGCGGGAATGCATGGCAACAAGCAGTGTGTCCTCCTCCACAGACGGATGCACGCGCCCCGGCGAAAGCGTTGGAAACAAAAATGGTGAACCCGACGTGAATCTCTTCTCCTCAACACGGGGAATGGTAGCCGTTGGGGCGTCGGATCCACAAAAATAGTGAACCCGACGTGAAGCTCTTATCCTCAACACGGGGAATGGTAGCCATTGGGGCATCGGAAGAATAGCATGTCACCAGGTCTGGGTAACCCTCACCGGGATGTGAACCCGCCAGGGGTCGAGGCCGTCAGGACGTTGACTACTCCGTTCTGCGACGTCCTCAGCATGGATCCCCCTCGCTGACCATGGAAGACGGAATGACGTTGGGCCTTGGTTGTTGATCTCCTTTTCTGTTGATACTAATGGGTTCATCTCCCTGTTTCTAGGAATCAGTTCACCGCATTCTGAGCTCGATCGCCACCTTCCCATCGGCGCAGGGGTAGGGGAAGTACCGACGCGGCTACCCCACGCGGTCCAACCTATCCCACAGTCGCTCTGACTTCGACCGCCATAGCAGCCAGGCGCTTTCACCCCCTCTCCCCGTCAGAAATCATCCAACGGAGGGTGGTCAATGACTTGGTTCGTAGGTATGACGAGGAAGGGGTCATCCCCACCAGGGGCATGGCCCGCTTGGATCTAGAGGCGGCTACACCTCACCACCATCGCCGCCCTCGAGGGCCGCGCAGGGAGCCGCCTCTCCCCACGCAGACGTTCAACCGCTTCGGGAGCCTATCCCCAGAGTGCTTTGACACATCCCTCCCCTACGCCAATGAGGTGGGGGATGTCTGGGTCCAGCCGATCGGTGATCCATCCCAGGGGTTAACGGTAAGAACCCCCGCCAGGCCGCGTCGATGTCGCCGCCCGAGTCCCCAAGCCGAGGAGCAGGCAATCTTCATTCCCGCACCGCCGGTTCCAGCCCATATGACTCGACGCCAGCGTCAGGCGTGAGCGGGAGAGAATGCCCGTCCAGCGGCACCAGCATCAGCAACCACTGTGGCCCGAGCCACTGCTGACTCCTGTTACCAGATCCCCGCGCATGTTGAGCAGGGGCAGCTGCGTGCCCAACTGGGATCGAAACCCCGACCGCCCTGCAGGCAATTTGGGTCAAATATCCTGATCGCGGACACTGGAAATGGCCAACGCGGATCAATCCACGGTAGTGCCGCTCACCATGAGGGATCATTCCGTGCCACCGATCTGGGAAGCCGGAAGCTTCTTCGCGACGGCTATGCTCCGAGTATGACTCCTTCCAGCGCCCACTGCATAGGGTATGAGGTCACTCCCCCTATTGCCGGCCGTGAGCATGGAGCCGTTGTGTATACAGTCGCTCACTCACATGGAGGTCCTTCTCCATGTCCCTTTCGACATCTATCCCGGTGCTTCTCGCACCCCAGCCTCCAGTCCCCTCTACCCCAGCTCTATTATGGCCATGGGACTCCATGACGGAAATCATCCTTACCCTGAGGAGCTACCCAGGGGCAGGAAGGCCAGGCGTCGTCACCGTAGGAGGAATGTCAGGGGAGTCTGGACGGAAATCAGACCAGTCCGTTTCTCGGATTCTGAGGTAGAGTACGACTCGATGATGGAACCTCCCCCCCAACCCTTCGAGTTGAGGGCAGGGATGGGGACACGGCGCATCAGTCTCGTACTCCCCGAATGCGAGATCCGTATGATTCCCTCCTACCTTCGAAGGTATATCCAGGAGGACGAGGACTTGGCGTACCGCCAGGGATCAAGCCCGCAGTTGTCGCTGGCCTCCTCGGAAGCACCTCCCATCCCTGTTAGGGAGGGTGAGGAACTTTTCTGGGGACCGACGGAATAATCGTGAGGCGATACACCCTCGGTAAGCACCGACGCTGTTAAAGGAATTCCATTCGTTGGCCCATCCTATCGTGACGTGGAAGCCAGGGCACTGCAACCCCTGGAGGATGACCCAGGGATCGGCAGCCAATCGGCATGTTCGCCATATTCCCCAGCGGCCAGCCCACCGCCCCGACGGCCTGCCTCGGCGCCATTGCCAATTCCCCGACTTTCCTCGGTGGACGAGAAGTGGCGGCAAGATCCAGACAGCGAACCGGAGCTGTGTAGCTTCTGGACCGTTCTTGCAGCGGGCCACTTCCCTGAGATGTTTTGGCCGGTCGCAGAATCGGGTTTTGATGTGCCAAAGTCACTCACCCCAGGAGAGTTTGAATGCTTCCGCCAGATTCTTCGGGTAACACACTCCCGCCTCCGCCATCATCTAGCACCTTATCCCAGGATCCAAGCGCATCTCAAGGAGATTGGTGAGCAGTGTCGCCGGGTCGACCTCGTAGCACTCCCCGAGGTCTGGCACCCCGAGTCGCTGGACCACCACAAGGCCCTTCAGAAACAATGCGTCCAGAGTTTTCAAGTACTCCGCAGAGTTATTGAGGAGGCCACCCCCCACGCACACATCCGTGGGTAGGGGCAGTACGCTGCTCTCCTCTTCTGTGCGATCCGCCGGCAGCCCGACCCACTGGGCGGCCCTGAAGAAACGTCACCAAGGGCCGTAGCAATCAACATGGCTGACCTTTCAGATGAGGGAAACATTGTGGAGCCCCTCAACGGGGACTCACCCCCCGAGGACAGGCCACTACTAGACCCATCTGGGAGGATTACTCGCCAACAGAGGATCCTCCTAGGTCTTCCTGTAACCACGGAGGCATTGGCGCTGGGCCGAAACATCGGCAGGGGTAAAGAGCCCGTCGGGTCTGTCAAACTCGCCGAACCATCTGCCTCAGTGCAGAAGGTAGAGGAAGATCCTGAGAAGTCCACACTGCGCCAACAACTAGCCGAGCAAAATAGGCTGGTTGATGAGCTCCTGGCCGAACGCATTGCAGAGCGGCGGCCTGACTACGGCAACCCCAGACCAGGACAGCAGGGGTGGGAGAATCTACCCCTTGCTGAGATCCCCACGGGCAACCGTGACCGTGTCATGTTTTCCGACAGGGGAGACACTTGATCCCATGGAAAGAGGGCATGATATTTTTTACCAAACCCTCCCAAGCGGCAAGACAACCTGGGGGACCCTGCTTGGTTTCCTCCCGCCGCTCCAAGAGTCGCTCTGTCAGCTGCCCCGCGAGCCGCTGAGCGCGACTATCGTATTGAAGAGCCTGGAAATGCACTTGTGGTTAGAGATCCCCGTCAGGACAGGAATCCACATCCCTATGATCTGATGGAAGTACACATCGCTTGCTTGGAGGCCCTAGAAACTTGGCAGGTGGCGATCCCACCGGATGGCAAGCCGAACCCCGCATGGTTGGATGACATGCCGGCCCCGCCGGGATTTGGGAACCCCACTTTTTCCCCCTTTAATGGGACCGGAGACCCACCACAACACTTGGCCCACTTCAACTCAAGGTGCGGGCCTATGTTAGGGACTCCGACGTAGCAGGTGGCTGCCAAGCTCCGGTGCTTCGTTCAGACACTGGAAGGACCAGCATTCATCTAGTACAGCCAGCTCCCTATTGGATCTGTGACTAGCTGGGAGGACCTTCGCTGGCAATTCCTCTACTAGTTCAGTTCCACAACCTGGAAGACGAACTTTAAAGACCTCTTCAGGTGCAAGAAAAGGCCCGACGAGCGAGTCGCGTACTTCGTCGCCCGGTGGAAGAGGCTCATATACTCCCTTGACATGTCGCTGACTCAGGAGCAATTACTGACGATGTGTTTAGGGAATGTCAAGGCAGAGTGGGTTCCTTCCCTGATCACGTAGAATTACCCTGGAGGGTTCCGGGACTTCTCGGACAAGGCTCAGCGCATTGAAGAAGCCCTGCACCAGGCCAGTCAGGCACGCCCGCTGCCTCCTGTAATCTCTGCAAGGAGAGCCGCCAGAGCCGAGCCCGCTTTTGTTTCCCAGATAGAGGCCCCCGGACATCTATAGTTGCTGCCAGTGAGGCTAGCTCAGCAGGCTCATAGGGGTCCACCCCCACGGGCATAGCCTCCGGCCCAGCAGCGACCGCCTCAGAATCGGTCGGCGCCTCCGCGTAACGCACCGCCACCACCTAGGTGAGGTAATCCGGCTCCGCCTCCTCGTCCTGCTCCTCAGGCCCCTGGCCATGGTCAGCCCCCAAGAGTCCCCTTTCCGGATAGGAGGAATCGGGCTTACTCGTTTGGCGAGGCCCAGGTCCCCGGTTATTTCTGTAGCGCCTTGGAGCAGAGGATCGTGCGACTTCCTGAGTGCCAGAAGCCAGAAGAGGCGTGTCTCACGGGTCACCCTAACTACTACCCTTATCACCGGATCCTGGGACACACCATCCAGAAATGCTATGTGTTCAAGGACTGGATCCAAGACCAGATTGACAACAACATAGTCAGGTTGGGCCCAGCCCCGGCACAGGTGGCAGGTGTCTTCGTCGGATTAGATGGCAGTAGTGACAACGGGGATGGGTGGGAACAGGTTTCCGACCATGGGTCTCGGAAGTATAATGACTGGATGGCCCGCAAGATGGTCACCCGTTCCCATGGCATCATCTGTGCCCGCCTAGATCAGCCAGAGCCCTCAGAGTCTGCGAGCGCCTCTTTTGCATCATCATCCCAGCCTACTTCTTCCCAGAAGAGCAGGCGGCGGCGCAAGAAGAAAGAATGCGCCCTTCCATTTCTGTTATCTTCTCGCACGCTTGGCGATTTCATGCCCCCAGAAATGGGGACCCCTCTGAGACCCCATCCGGTAGTGGATGACTCCTCGAGTGAGAGCCCGGGGTACGCTTCGGTTAACACTGTAGAGTTGGTAAATCCCTTTTTGTCTCCCGATGGTGAGGAGCGCCAGGTGGACTTCCCCGAGAGCCCGGGGTACCCTTTGGTTAACACTGTAGAGTTGGTAAATCCCTTTTTGGCTCCCGATGGTGAGGAGCGCCAGGTGGACTTCCCCGAGAGCCCGGGGTATGCTTCGGTTAACACCGTAGAGTTGGTAAATCTCTTTTTGGCTCCCGACGGTGAGGACCGCCAGGTGGACTTCCCCGAGAGCCCGCGGTACGCTTCGGTTAACACCCTGGAGTTGGTAAATCCCTTTTTGGCTACCGACGGTGAGGAGTGCCAGGTGGACTTCCCCGAGAGCCCGGGGTATGCTTCGGTTAACACTGTGGAGTTGGTAAATCCCTTTTTGGCTCCCGGTGGTGAGGAGCGCCATGTGGACTTCCCCGAGAGCCCGGGGTACGCTTCGGTTAACACTGTAGAGTTGGTAAATCCCTTTGTGGCTCCCGACGACGAGGAGCGCTAGGTGGACCTCCCCGGTGTCCCCAGCTGTCGCCAACGTCGACAGAGCCGTGGCTACGTGAATCGCCAGGGCACGGCAGTCGTCACCTCCAGTCAGGTCGTGCACGCTACCGAGACCAGGCAGTAGGCCCGGTATAGAGAGCAGCACTCGCGGATCCCTCACCCGGTGACAACAGGTTCGCTTCCACCACCCTGTGTGTTGCTGGATCGGGCGAAACTGCCTTGCCCGCGTCGCAACCAGCCCAGCCCTGACACTGGCCGACTACGGCCTTCCGGTCCTAGCATGACAGCCACCTCCCGGGCTTCAGCTGGGGAACAGTGGGACTTGCCTAGTACCGGTCAGTCACCGGTCCCGCCAGTAGGGCCCGTCATGCCCCCAATCGCAGAGCGACCTCCTGTAAGTAGAATCTCACGTTTGGCACGAAAGTATGATGTCCTGAAGCATCTGGATGGAATTCCAGCAAGGATTTCCATCCTTGAGGCCCTTCGCCTGTCGTTCAAAATGCTTGAGGCGCTCGCCGAGGCTCTAAGGAGCCCCCTCCAGTTTTAAATGGAGATAGCGGTCGAAGAAGCCTTCCACACCGAGGTGATTGAGGACGCCGAATGTCAGGCGGTTATCTCATTCTCTGGTGAAGATGAAGACCCTCCCATACAGGGGCACATCCGCCCACTGTACATCACCATCCAGTTCAATGGCGTGGAAGTTCGTCTTTGTCTTGTCAACACGGGTTCTGGGATTAACTTGATCCCAACTCATACACTGTGAAAACTGGGGTTATCCGATGGAGATTTAACTCCCTCTGACCTCAGAATCCAGGGGTATGACAGGACTGAGCAAACTCCACTCGGCAAGATTCGTCTGAAGACCCAATTCGGCAGCTTAATTGCCAATACTGAATTCATGGTTGTCTCTCAGGACACTGCCTACAACGCATTGATGGGCAGGCTGTGGCTCCATCTTCATGCAGTGGTTCCCTCATCATACCATCAGTGCCTCAAATACTCCCTTAAGGGTCGATTGGGTGTGCTCCAAGGAGATGTGTCTCTGTTTGCCTCTTGTGAAGCTCGTTACCTGGACGCTGACTATTACAGGAGCAAGGATATGAAAATCCTGCTAGGTGAGGTTGAGCTTGCCGCTGTCGCAAGTGATCCCTGGGTAGGTTTGGATAACGCATATGTCTTCCCAATCCATCGGTTGGAGGCCACGACTCCCGATATGGGAGAGTGCTTTGTTGTCTCGGGTACCAGAGGAATCCATATTTCCGGGTCTAAGCGACGGAGGGAAATCACCACGTACTCTTACACCAACCAGGTTCAGGTGATCCCTGAGCCTCCAACCCCCGTATGATATCGGGATGTTGGTCTCATGGCAACAACAGTGCGTCATACGTGTCTGTTTCTCCAAGACGGGGTCGACCGGCTCAAGCCAACGCGTCACCACTGCTTTGATGCCGTAAAACATAGCCCCTTGGGCCATAGGCCAGATGGGATTGGATCAACCGCCTTCATCGCTATGGTCTCCGCGGTGCATGAGTCTCCTGCCGTGACGACCTCTGCCACCCAAGCCGGTTCTAGCTCCCCATCAGGGTCGAGCAGCCCCGAAACGGCTCCCCCCGTGGAGGATCCTTCCACAAGCGGAGAAGAATACATGGAAGATTCTCCTCCTACCTTTGAGGAGGGCGTCTCTACCATGGTCGATGAGCTAGTACAGGTGAACCTCGGTAGTGAGGCGGACCCGAGACCCACATTGGTCAACGCCGCTATGCCTCCCGAGGAACAGAAATAGTACATAGACTTCCTCAGAAAGCACCATGATGTGTTTCCTAGAGTTATAACTAGATGTCAGGACTAGATCCCCAGGTAGCCATCCACCGCCTTGGCCTCCCAGCAAACCATCGCGTGTTCAAGCAGCCTCCCAGAAAAATACACCCCTTTCATGGTGCCATGGTTTGGGCCGAAGTTGATAAGCTCATTAAGTCCAACTTCATCAAGGAAGTCCAGTACCCCAGATGGCTATCCAACATTATGCCCATCAGGAAGAAGAACGGGCAGACCAGGATCTGCATCGACTTCCACGATCTTAATCGTCACAGTCCGAAGGATGACTTTCCCCTTCCCGTGACAGAGCTGTTGATCGACGCAACGGCCAGGTTCCAAGCCCTCTCCTTCATGGATGGGTACTCCGGGTACAACCAGATCCGGATGGCCCCCGAGGATGAAGAGTTCACTGCCTTCATAGCCCCCCAGGGCACTTTCTGCTATCGGGTTATGCCCTTCGGCCTGAAGAACGGGGGTTCCACCTATCAACGGGCTATGCACCGCATATTCAAGACGATCCTCGGGACGCTGGTGGAGTGCTACGTAGATGACCTGGTGATTAAATCTCATCAGTGCCAGGACCATCTCAAAGACCTTGAGAAAGTGTTCGGTTTTCTCCGTTCTCTCCACTTGAAGATGAACCCGTTGAAGTGTTCCTTCGGGGTCACCTCTGGAAAGTTTCTTGGCTTCATCGTTAGGTATCGAGGTATCGAGATCGACCCCGAGAAGATCAAGGCCATCAGTCAGATGCCTCACCCGAGTAACATTCGGGAGTTTCGAGGCCTCCAAGGCCACTTAGCCTATATACGTTGATTCATTGCGAATCTGGCCGGCAAGTGTAATTCCTTTTCTCGACTCATGAAGAAAGGTGTCGCCTATGGGTGGGATGAAGAGTGTCAGACCGCTTTTGAAGAAATCAAGCAGTATCCGGTTCAACCTCCGGTCCTGATGCCACCCATTCTCGGAAAGCCGCTGGTCCTTTACGTGACCGCCCTGGAGCGATCCCTCGGCACCCTTCTTGCCCAGAATAACAACGAGGGAACAAAGAATAGCCTCTACTACCTCAGCCGCATTCTCCTCGACGCAGAATTTAGATACTCTCCCATCGAGAAGAGCTGTCTGGTGCTCGTATTCGCCGTACAGAAATTGCGGCACTACATGCAGCACCACGAGGTACAGCTGATCTCTCGGGTATACCCGTTGAAATACATCCTGAGTCGGCCTATGTTGACCGGCCGATTGGCACGCTGGGCGGTGATCCTCCAGAAGTTCGACATTAGGTTCGTACCTCAGAAGGCCATCAAAGGATAGGAGTTGGCAGACTTCATAGCTGCCCACCCAACCTCTGCGGACCAGCTACTGGATTTGGGCTTTTCTGATGAGGCAATCCTCTCAGTCGATCACGCCACCCCATGCTGGCAGATGCACTTTGATGGCGCCTCCCGAAGCCCTACCAATAGAAGGCTCAACGATCCTAGGCTTAACAGAGTGGGCCTGGGTATCGTCTTCATCACCCCGTAGAAAGCCGTTCTGCCATATTCTTTCTTGTTGTCAGAAGGCTGCACCAACAATGAGGCGGAATATCATGCCCTCATCACCAGACTCAAGTTGGCTCTGGAGGTTAACGTACCCCACCTGTATGTGAAAGGGGACTCTGAGCTAGTCATCAAGCAGGTTAATGGTGACTACGCTGTCAAGAAGCCAGAACTCATGCCATTGATGGAGAGCACCCTCCATCTAATGGCTATGTTCCCATCCCGACCAGATGTCGTTCACGTTCTCTGGTCGCAGAACAGTCGAGCAGATGCTTTGGCCAGCCTGGCCGCATCACTCGCGGAGCCTGAACAGGATGACCTAATCATCCATGTGGCGCACCGAAGAGTCATTTCTCCTGTTATCCCAGAGGGCGATCATGGCCTGCAAGTGAACCATCTAACCATTGGTGCCACCACGTCAGGACCCCCTGGGGCTTCAGGCGTGGTGATCGAGACAGTTCCTGACTGGAGGACACCCTTGGTTGAATATCTCCGGCACAGCAATCTTCCGATGGACCGAGCAGAGCGGGAATGAATCTGGTGTCGCGCGACGTAGTTCACCCTTCAATGTGGTCCCAGCCGTGAGCATCCCCTTTACAGGCGTGGGTTTGACGGTGTTCTCCTCCTTTGTCTTCAAGGAGTTGAGATCCCACAAGTCATGCAGGAAGTGCACGCTGGTTCCTGTGGCGCCCACCAGGCCGGGTCGAAGATTTCCCACCAGATTCGGACACTGGGATACTTCTGGCCCTCCATGATCCATGACTACATCGAGTACGCCAAGAGGTGTCACGTGTGCCAAGTTCATGCTAACTTTGTGCATCGTCCACCGGAGACTCTCCATACTACTAAGTATTCTTGGCCCTTTGCAGTCTGGGGGTTGGATGTCATAGGGCCTTACCCGCCGGCGACGGCCCGCCAGTGTCGGTTCATCTTTATCGCCACGGATTTCTTCTCAAAGTGGGCAGAGGCAGCCCCGCTTAGGGAAGTCAAGGCTGGTTCTATCGCCGACTTCGTGAGCTCCAATATCATTCACTAGTTTGGAATACCTCACGCTATCCTCACGGATAACGGAACCAACTTCTGAGCGGCCGAGCTGAAGAGATTGTATGCCAAGTACAACATTCTCTCTAACCACACCTCCCGCTATCATTCGCATGCGAATGGACAAATTGAGGCGTTTAACAAAACCCTCTCTAACATTCTACAAAAAATGGTTGGTTAGAACAAGAAAAGTTGGCCGGACAAGCTCCCCAACGCCCTCTGGGCTTATAGGACAATGACTCGCAATTCCACCCAGGTGACTCCATATTCCCTGGAATACGGAGTTGAGGCCATCCTTCCCATCGAGGTCCAGCTGCCCTCATTGCGCACGGCGGTCTACGACCAGCAAGCGCCGGATAGAGTTGTCGAGATCCGTCTAGCCGAATTGGAAGAGGTGGACGGAAGTAGGCTTCACGCTTTACATAACTTGGAAAGGAATCAGATCAGGATGGAACGAGCTTTCGATAAGAAGGTTCACCTCCGCTCCTTCCTGCAAGGTGACTTGGTGTTGGCTCTCAGAGCGCCAAAGATTCCCGGAAAGAAACCACCCAAGTTGGAACCCAAGTGGGAGGAACCTTTTATTTTCCACAAGGTCTATCCCAATGGCGGGTATTCCCTGGTGACTATGGATGGTGAGATAATCACTCCTCCCACCAATTCCAGGTTCCTCAAGAAGTACTTTGTCTAGCCAGTATGGTCCTGCATGACCTTAAACTGTATGGTCCTTCATGACCTTAAACTGTATGGTCCTGCATGACCTTAAACTATATGGTCCTGCATGACCTTAAACTATATGGTCTAGCCCGACCTTAAACTACACTCTGTCCTACATCTGGGCTCCATGGTCCGAGCTCTAAGACCTAAAACTAAGATCCTCTTTTGGTTCTGCCCTTTTCATGGTCCGAGCTCTAAGACCTAAAACAAAGATCTATATTTCGTCCAACAAGACGTTAAACTATATTTCCAAAACTACGTGTGGCTTGATTCTCATCCTAATGAGATACGTAGGACCACTCAAACATTTCATCTTGGGTCCAGCCCAGGAGTTACCAAACTGCGCCCTTTCTTCTAGGTCCGATCTCTAAAACCTAAAACTAAGATCCATATTTCGTCCAACATGATGTTAAACTGTATTGCCAGAACTACGTCTAGCTTGATTCCCATCCAAATGGGATACGTATGAACGCCCATACCTTTCATCCTTGGGTCCAGCTTGAGGTCCTATGTCGCTTCTGTTTCACCTTTGGGACCTCGACCACAGGATCGCGTGGCGTGGTGTGAGATTATGTCCCCATTCACATCGGGTTTGCAATAGCTGCACCACACGCACCCTGTCCTCAGGGTTTAGCCCTCATCTTTCCAATGGAATTTAAAGATGCACGCTTTCAAGAACTATGTGTGGATTGATTCCCATCCTTATGGGATACGTAGGACCGCATGAACACTTATATGTCAGGTCCAGCCCCATCTCTTAGGAGATCCCATGATCTCCCGGTTCCCAGGGTGTTTGGCATTACGCCCCCTCTTTTTCCCAGGGATCCGCCATCTTTTGGCCGCTCTCGGACTAAGCCATATGACCCTTTTTAGTGGTCTATTGATGTGCTCAAGGCACTATGGTCTAGAACTTGGAGTTCCAGATTCGACTTAGGCAAGTTCTATCCACTTTCCAAGCTTTGTGTTCCCCTTCATTCAGGCCCACGTCATCATTCACACCTAGAGGGACCCCCAAGAATAGCCTGGATACAACGCCCAAGGGCTCTCCTACCGTCATGGGCCAACGCCCCTGAGGGTTTCAGACAAAAAATAGATATGAATCCCTCATTGCAAACATGGTCAGTGGTTGATGCTCATTTTTTTGTCCCTGTGGCTAACACGACAGGATGTTGCGTTGCGAACATGGTCAGCAGTAATCCTCAGTCATCATGCTGGCTTCCCCAGGCCCTGAATGTTGGTGGCATGGTTCATGTCATGTTCCGCCCCACTATGTCAAGGTGGAATCTCGACACTCCCTGTACAAACCCTCAGTACACCCCCGCACATCAGACAGACCGATCTGCGTAACGGTGCTTCTCGGGGCTCCCGCGATCTGAGTGCTAGAGTATGTTCTTGGGTCTCTTCTTTACGGGTTGCGTGCGGCTTAACCCTCATCCCCTTGGGGAGTGAGGAGTCGCCCAGACATTGCGTTTCAGGCCCATCATAGCTGGGAGCTTACATCTCCTGCCCCTCACTGATTGTTGAACCCTCGTAGGCCCCTTTGGCCTGAGGCTCCTCTCTCAGACGGTCCAAACCATATGACCTTAAACTGTGTTATCGGTCCAAACCATATGACCTTAAACTGTGTTGTGGGTCCAAACCATATGACCTTAAAGTATGTTGTCGGTCTAAACCATATGACCTTAAACTGTGTTGTCGGTCTAAACCATATGACCTTGGCACTGGTATCTTACCATGTCACGTTTTAGAACTACATATGTCTTGATTCTCATCTTTATGCGATACGTAGGAGCGCCTGGGGCACTTCCCCGCAGGCCCAGCCAGCCTACCTTCGTGTTCCGTCCCTCGACTCGAGCATTTCCTCGGAGAGCACATGGTAAGTAGGGATTAGGTCCTCCTTCACATCGGGTTTTGTAACCGCCTTGCCATGTGTTCATTTCTCCCCTTTCCCTTTGGTCCGAGTTCTAAGACCTAAAACTAAGATCCTCATGGTCTGAGCTCTAAGACCTAAAACTAAGATCCTCATGGTCCGAGTTCTAAGCCCTAAATCTAAGATCACCATGGTCCGAGCTCTAAGACCTAAAACTAAGATCCTCATGGTCTGAGTTCTAAGACCTAAAACTAAGATCTCCATGGTCCGAGCTCTAAGACCTAAAACTAATATCCTCATGGTCTGAGCTCTAAGACCTAAAACTAAGATCCTCTCAGTCTGAGCTCTAAGACCTAAAACTAAGATCCTCTCAGTCCGAGCTCTAAGACCTAAAACTAAGATCCGTATTTCGTCCAACATGACGTTAAACTGTATTTCGTCCCGCATGACATTAAACTGTATTTCGTCCTGCATGACGTTAAAATGTATTCCGTCCAACATGACGTTAAACTGTGTTTCAAGAACTACGTGTGTCTTTATTCTCATCCTAATGAGATATGTAGGACTGCCCGGACATTTTGTCTTGGGTCCAGCCCCAGGGATTACTGAACCCTGTCCTTCCTTATTGTCGGCCCCTCGGCCCGAATTCATGGGGAGTGGTGTAATCAGGACATCTACCCCGAGCAGGTTCGGGATGCCCCATGATAATAATGGGAAGTGGAAGTTCTCTCTCCAAAGAGGTCCTTCCTAGAAATTGGGATGACCCGTGATCAGGTCGATATGTCCGCCTAATGCGCCTTCGCCATGGTGGTGAAATTTCGGGATTGTTGGACTCTGCTCAAACAAACCACCACTCCACCTTCCACGCTTTTGATCCCCCCTTATTCGGATCCTCATTTCCTTTCATGTTTGATGGGACCCCCTAACAGTATGGATGATCGACCTATGGTCCGCCTACTGTCCTAGGCCAACGTTCCGGAGGACTGGTCATGTTTGACGGGACCCCCTAACAGTATGGATGCTCAACCTATGGTCTGCCTACTATCCTGGGCCAACGTTCTGGAGGACTGGTCATGTTTGATGGGACCCCCTAACAGTATGGATGACAGACCTATGGTCCGCCTATTGTCCTGGTCCAACGTTCCGGAAAACTGACCAACAATATTTGAGTTAGGCCCCGTGTTGCGAACATGGTCAGCGGTCAGCCCTAATTTATTTCCCCCCCCCCCATTCCAGACCAACATGATATGGATGTTGTGTTTCCGCCACATTTGACAGTTATCCTCCATGGTTTCACCCCATTGGGTTCCGAATTTGGGCACCGTGATTCACCCTTCCTCTCCATCCCCCTGTGTTCGGATGGATTTCAATGCCCCTGGAATTTCCCCACTTGTGTGTTAAATCACATTGAGGAGTCGACACATCAATCGGCCCGGGGTCTCCTCAGAAGTCCAGGCCCAATATTGGACGCCTGAAGCTTGGTCAATGCCCCACAGTTGAACGAAATGATGGTACGAGCATCTTCTGCTTCTTGCGTTGGGCACGACCCACAGGAGCCTAGGGATGAGTTGTTATTCCTTTTGAAACTATGGTTGAGCGCATTAAACCAAGGGTACAAATGAGTGTATTTGACCATATATTGGATTGAGACGATGAGCAGTACAAGTGGAAAGTTCATGAGATGGCAAAAACAAAGCCCTTAGGGGTCAGCGTGCTGAAGCGATCTTTCCAGCGCTGCTACCCTTTGGCTGGTAGCCTCCAAGACCGCTTCTCGCTCTTTAAAGACTCTCTCCTTGTCGGCCACCATAGAGCGCAGCTCTCCAGCCCTAGCTTTTCCCTACACTCGCTCGGTTTGAAGTATGGTCATCTGGTGACTCGCCTCCACCAGTTGTTCATGCGCATCAGCCATCTGGGCCGTCAATTTCTCCACGAGCTCAGAGCATGTTGCGATGAAGGCCTCCTTATCTGCCGCCTGCCCTTCGAGGTTCCGGACTTCCTGCTCCTCCCTCAGCAGCGCTTGATCGCTCTCCGATTCTTCCCAGCACTGGGAAATCTCGGTGCACCGGCTGCTCTCGCGTATCTTCTCGGCCATGTAATCACGGGCCGTCAGATGAAGGCGCTGAGCGTCAGCCACTCTGGTGCACAGGAAGCACAGCCAGGTCTAATGTGATCCCATCCGCCTCAACCAATCCGACTGGGGAAGCCTAAGGAACCACTGGATACACTTACACCCTATGGGTCGTGTCATCCGGCTCTCCTCGGCTGCCTCTGAGTCTGAGTCATCAATCTCCTTAGGGTCAGCGGGTCAGTATATGGGGAAGGCCACCAGCAAATCGGTAGCAGGATCCGGCCTAGGGATGTCTTTGTGATTAATAGAATCCTCGAAGTCCGGGTGACCTTCTCTCACCCCAGCAGCAATGATGCATCCACCAGCTTCCGACCTCGTTTCAGGAACAGCGCCGCTGATGTCCACTGCCCCATGTTCATCTATTGTCGGGGCCAACTCAGTGCAGAGAGAATGTTCCGAGCGAGGTGGTATGTCCGCTGCTGGTCCACTCGCGGATGGCCCGGGCTCCGCAGCCTAACGTGCCTCCAGAGTTGAGATCACTATGCAGGGCATACGCTAGTCAGACGGGATCTTTTGACACCAAGCACTAGTGGTGAAGCGTGAGACTTACAGGAATCCAGAGCGTCAATCCCCAGTGTTTCGGCCGCTATAGGAGCCACCGTAAGGGGAGACCCCTCTGCGCTTGTTAATTCAATGATGGGTGTCGGATCCCCATTATGTCCCACTGGTTCCTCTCCTCCCTCCTCTGGTGGGGACGCCCGTCCAATGCTCAACTGCTCCTGAGTAGGATGGGGAAGTGAGTTAGAAGATGGAAAGGAGAATAGATGAATGAGGGAGACAAATGAAGACATAGAAAAACCTCGAGAATCTCGATTTTGTCGAGATCAGAGTCGGCAATCTCGCCGCTCTCTCGAAGACTCCCGGAGAGGCGCGAGATCATGGCCGAATTTCGGATGGAATTCTGCGCTGCCAGTGCGTTATTACGTGCAGTTGTGGAAGCGATTTCACGCACGAGAGCGATAATCTTATCGCGCAGAAAAAGCGGAAGTACGGATTTGGGACCCAACGCCCCTTTTTATAGGCAAGGCCAGGGTTCTGCACCGCACGGAAAGAGGATTCTGCGCACGTCCGTAGTTTTGTGCGCCCCATCGGAATTTTGCGTGCAACTTGATCAGGTGACTTTGCATTTCGGTGTTTCGGCGTTTCCCTTGGAATCCGATCGTTGCGACCTCTCGCTGATCCAATTCCAAGGGGGGCATTTGTTGACGCCGAAAAAAGACTGTAAATCCCGGAGGAAGTTTCGAAATGATGAAGCGAAGTCATATTAGAAATCAGAGGCCCGATCTGGAGGCCCGGTATGTGGTGCGTGAAATAAAGGAGGATCCGCACGAAAAATCCTTCTGCGTGCGTAGAATCCCCGGGTTTTTTAGAATTGAGCCGATGAGGCGCTCAATCTTTGCGCGCCCCGGTTCTGCGCGGCGAATGTTTGCGCGCCGGCTACGCTCAGTGCGAAGAATTTCGCGCGCCTCCTGGATTTCGTGCCGGAGGTCGTCTATAAATAGAATGTGACCCCAAACGGTTTGGGGGATGAGGAATCTGAAGCGACTCATGTGGGTGAAATTCGTCTCCCCCCGCGCACAATATGACTTCCAGGTAAAACCCTCATTTCGCGCAACCTTGCCCCGGAGTTCGCCTTTGCGCGCAACTCCACCGGCTTCAGTGAATTCTCCCCCTCCCCAGGGTTCCAGCCTTGCACGCAATCCGTGTCTCGTGCGTGCAATACCCTGCCATGCGCACAAAAACCTGCACATAGTTCTCTCTCCGCGCGCAATTCCCTTGCTCCAATTGTGCGTCGTCCCGGGTTCTGCGCGCAAATCTTCCCTTTTATGCACAAAGCCGAGGACTCCTCACCTTGACGCCCCTTGGCTGCCCCCTGCACCGGCACCTGATGTCTCCCTTGTTGGGCATGTGTGTCATGCGTTGTTTTCCCGTACGGCCTTCCAATCTCGTGCGAAGTAACCTCAAGGTCCCTCGGGCCGTGTTTCCCATTGTGTTGCTTTGCCTTATGCTTCTCCGCATAGGCACGCTAACGGCTATTGCTTCTTCGCATATCCACACTAACGTGGCCCCCCCGGTGGTTCACCCTACGGCCCCCCTTCACAATGGCCTTGCTGATGCCTTCCCTTCCATAAGGGGTAGAGGGTGTTGGGAATGTAATCCCTATAGGTGTGGAGAAAACCCACCTCGTCCAAGATGCAGGACATTAAACTGCTAAGCACCTCGTCCTTAACATAAGACGTTAAACTTTTGTCCGACCCCGTGCTTCGCACCAAGGGTCCCCCCAGCTCGGACATTCTTTACGCCACTAGTCTCCACGGGAATGGACTCTTCCTCACATGGAATGAGATCCTCCTTTTCGGAGCAGCGTTTGTCCATGGGGGAAGGGCTGCCTCAGAGCATAAGCCCCTAGCCTTTCTTGCGGATGATTGCAGCCATGCATCTCTGTAGTTCCCCCCTACCAAGGCCAGTGGAGTCCTTTTTCCACTGTTCTTTGTCGCACCATGGGCCTCCACCCTGGAGTAAGCCCCGGCACCAAGGGCCACTAACCATGCGTAATCCCATGTTTCCTCTTTGGGCCGCTCAACGCGTAAGCCCCATTCCGCTCCTCACGGATGCACCCTTCATGACGTGATCGTCTGGTCCCTACTGCCTCTTGTTTCTCACACCGAGCATGACTCATGTGGGCTTAGAGTGTGCATCGACCATGACATCCTCTTATGGGCCTCCCCATAGCGTAAGCCCCATCCCAGCGAACTACGTGGACTTTGATCCGTGCTAATGCACGGTACGTAGGAAGCCTCCACGAGGTTCAAGCCCACCACTCGGTCGTCCCAACCTCTCCTTGTCGGTTCCCTGACCACCTTGGGCCACCTCAGAGCGTAATCCCCAAACCCCTCATCCCGTATGACATTAAACTGTATTTTGTCCCACATGATGTTAAACTGTATTCCGTCCCGCAGGACGTTAAACTGTATCGCGTCCCACATGACGTTAAACTGTATCCCCCATCTTGGGCCGTCTCAAAACAAAATCCCCATGTCTCACTCCACCATCCATCCTAATCTTTACCCGGGCTGCCACATCCCGGTGAGATCATGCCACCCCATCCCACTCCATGATATATGGGAAGCCGCCCACGTGTTGGCCCCAACATTGGTGTTCCCCCCTAGGGATCCTTCAACCCGATCCGTCTCCGCAAGACTTTAAACTCGTGACATACCCCGTGTTAAACATGGTAATCTGAGGAAAACCTCAGATGGTACACATTCCACGCGTTCGATGTGGTATGCCTCGGGCTTCCGCGCCCTCGAGAAGCCCTGTGATGAGGGACCAAAGAAAAACATGTTGACGACGCCCCCAATGTTACCATTCTCCTCACTGAAGGTTTCTGCCCTGACAAGACCCCTTGGAGCGTCTTGACGGAAGCAGTGTAATTAACTGGAGTCCATGTAGATATGGCACCGGGAATGAGCTTCGCGAACCCGTCTTAAATCTATGAGGGAGACCCGGACTAGGTGAGGAGCTCCAAGGAGGAATCCACAGAAGGAAGAACCGACATCCCATCATCCCGTTTCGATCAAGGAGCAGACTTACCTGAACAAGGAATGAATTCCACCTGCCTTTGGAAAGCCAGAATGTGGGGCAACAAGCAGTGCGTCCTCCTCCACATACGGATGCGCGCGCCCCGGCGAAAGCATCGAAAACAATACTCATGAGCAATTTCTCATCGATCTACAATATCATAAATATGTAATTATATCCCATGTTCCATTACACCATTAGCATAGATAAAAATATAATATTTCAACAAATACCTGTAAATACAATATGAACACACACACCAAATATCCCCAAGGTTCATTCCAAAATACACCTTAAAAACAAGTTTTTATTGAAATACATTTCCATAAAATCCATTTCAATGAAAACCCATTTAAAAAAACCATTTTTAAAGTGAACCCATTTCCCATCAAAAAAATTATTAATTCTAGAAAATATAACATTTTATTTTATCATTTTAAATTCATTAAACTATATCCATTTGCACAAAAATTCACCAAGATCAACCAATTTCACCCAATCCATAATTCACCCCTAATAAAGATTTATTAAATTATTTTCACATTCAATTTCATTCAGATAAACAAATTGTAAAAAAATCCTAAAAATTATAGTATTAGGAGTCGAGAGAGAATATTCCGACAAAAGTGGTTAGGACAAAACTCGACAACAGATGAAGAACGTTCAAGAAACTACATTGAGACTACTCAAAAAATTATATATATTCTCCAATAATGATCAAGAACAAATAAAAATATATTGTGCATTCAAAATTTTATATCTTCCCATAATGGGAATAGATAAATGAAATTGATATGGGAGGATATGTTGATCCAGGTAGATCAAAAAAAGTATCAAGAACGACAATGAATGATCACATCCCTCATGAATCCCACATCAAATAATCATGGGAAGTCTTCAGATTGCATCCAGATAAATGGGATATCTCTACTTGGATTTTGTATAAGGAAAATCATGAACTAGAGCTAGTTTGGGGAAAAAAGAGTTGATTAAAGGCAATGTCGACCCAAATCCCCCTTTTTATGATCCAATTTTAACCCCACACATGGTAAGCTCACATGGTTAGACAAAACATATGCTAAAATAGGATTAGAAACTGTCTTAAGGAAACCCTCACACGACCACTTCACATGGTTTCCCTAACCGTGATCAAACCACGTCGAATATACTACCTCAAAACTAAATCTATTAACAGTTTATCTTAGGATATCTTCACGGTTTAGATAAACTGTGTGTAGCATCTAGAATAATATATTCGCCCCAAAAAACTTATCTGGAGTTCACCAAACTACCAAATCCTTCTCCCTTTACATTTATAACCCTGAAAATAATCTAATAAGGGTTACGTATCTGAAAATAGGGGTACTATATTAAATATATAATCTAAATTAACTGTTTTTTAACACAATGATTTTTTCCGGAAAAATTATTTTACTCCAGAAGAATAGTCATACATCCTTCGTCATCTGGCTATTTATTCAAAAATTATGTGTCCATGTGCCTGAGAAAATATAGAATAACAGTCATAAGTAATAAATTACATCGATCTACGAATTATTAGGGTGTACATGTGCATATATTTAGAGAAAATATTTGAGTGATAATTTTCTCACTTTTGCCCCTTAAATATGTGTCTTTCAAACGTTTACAAGTATATCCATTTGAACGGTGAATGGAGGAGTATTTATGTTATAATAGAAAGTTAATTTCAACATATATTATTATAGCTTTTAAAATATTCTGTGGGTTTCCATTCTTCTTCATTTTTGATTTATTTTATGTTTTTCTCCAACCATGTTCCCTTCTAAACTCCACAAAAAATGAGGAGCTGTCATCGACACTTGTTTGGGGTAGGTAATGGGTACTTGATTGAGTTTTATTGGTATTCAATTTTTTCAATATAATAACTAAATTAGGGTAAATATTTTTGTGGTTAAATTTATTTCGTTGATCTTTCAGCCCATTTTTCCCGTCATGTGATTTAATCTTTTCTTTTATCATTAGCATTCCCTTCACATTTTTTTCATAAATGTGATGGAGCATGGGATAAATTATTATGGTTAGATAAGTGTTATTCTAGATGAATTTAGGAATTAAATTATCATATATAATTTTTTTTGGTATGGGATAATCACATTTCTAATGAGAATTTTTAATGTGGAAGGTCTTCATCCCAACATTGAGTTTACTATTGATATTATTTTGAACAATGGTATTAATCAGTACATTTTACCAAAATCAATTACCAAGATTCATTCTTAAAATATAATTTTTATTACATTTAATATATATATATATATATATTGTATTATATTTATATTTCATTCCTTTAACTTCCACTCAGACATATTAGCTAGTTTAATTTTAAATTAGTTAGACTAAAATTGTAACAACAGAAAAATATATGTGTATAAGTGGCCTCCTTATAATCTACCCTAGAGCGATCTGATATTTTTTATTCATATAAAAATAATTTACGTGAATACTTGTTCATGTGAAAAACTACAATTATTTTATCAAAAATTTTGAGTTAATGATATTTCACACAAATATTTTCAAAAAATAAAAAAATATATATAATATTTTAGAAAATTTAATAATAATAGATTCATTGCATATCATAATTTCATTAGGTGATTGATAATTTTTTAATTTTTCATATTCATATAATATTATTGAAATATACCTTTGAGATGAATTATTTAATATTAAAATGATAGAAAATTCACCACAAATTGATAAGAATGGCTTGATTCTTAAATAGAATTTGATGATGCTGGAGGAAGGATGAATGTTGGTTTCGTTAGTAGTTGACGAAGTTGAAGAAGTTAAAGATATATTTATGGAATATAATCAAAAAACATATATGGATAATGAATATAAAATTTGACTAAAATTTCATAAATACATATGTCATGACCTGACCCTACCCAGGCTCGAGCCGCAACAACCCCAAGCCCGCCTCCATAGGCCAGGGGCTGATGACAAGCGCCGAAGGCTAAACAACTCAGGGAGGCCTTTTCCTAAGTACCTATACACAGACACACAACCCAATCAATGCAATAGTACATAGTAAAATATAAAGTAATGTACCAACAACTATATACAACCACAAAGGTGCATCGACCACTAAACAGTACAAAGCATGTGCTAAAGGAAAACTGAAAGGAAAAGGTAAAAACACCCACCCAACCAGAAAAGATCCAAAACCTGGAAATAAGTAAACAAAAGTAAACATCTAGGAGAGTCTCACACCAGGAGACTGACTAATAACACCATACTTGGTCCACGCTTCTAAACTCTTAAGCTCTGCTAAAGTCACGACCAACCAGTCTGTCATTTCTAAGGGCACAACAAGTGCGGGAAAAGCCCAATCCGGGGTGAGTATAAAAATACTCAGTAGGAGACCCCAAAGGCTTGAGGGAGAAAAAATAGATGTAATAAAGAGGTGATAAGTAGATCGAACAGTGAAAATTATAGGATTACAACCAAGAGTGCAGTAAAGAGTATAGCTCAACCCAACAAGAGGAAGGAATTAGACTCGTCCGAACACAAAGAGCTATAAGCGGTGAGAAGATGAACTTCTAGTAGAGTCTTCGCTACCCATATCAAGAGAGTAGACTCGTCCAACCAAGAGAAGCTAGACATGGAAAGAACGTGGCATACCCTGCTCGTCTTCGCCTCTCCTGAAAAGAGTGTAACCAAAACCCAAGGAGGGGGTACTGAAACATGGTATACATATATATATTCCCTATTAAGAAACCCAAACAACATCGTAAGGGGATCTATGTCTCGTAGCTCATCCCATGAAAGTGAGTAGCCAACAGTCCCATAAGTAAACACCATCAGTGCCCAGCATCCCACACGTCTCCCCCAAAACTGCATGTCACGGGGCTCAATTCACCGCACCATGACACTATCTACTTTGGGCGGCATAGACTCACCCGCATAGTTTTAGGGCACATCACAAGGACGCGTCTCGGTGTCGAAAGCACCCCTCATACTTGAGTGTTTTGGGTAAAGTCAAACAACACCTCATCACTGTCACACAGTCGAGAGGTCTTCTCAAAGTCAAATTTCTTGCATCATTGACCCCTACAACCAAGGGTCCTGCTCCGGTAGTCACGGAGAAAAGCCACAGAATAGCCTAGTAGAAAGGACCGAGTTTTAATGAATTCATCAGGTAACCCACTGCCCAGCCCCGCTAGAGGGTAAACCCTAAGAGGTAGCCAGGAAACCCACTACCCAGTCTCTGCTTGAGGGTAGACCCTAAGAGGTAATCAGGTGACCCATTGCCTAGTCTCTGCTAAAGGGTAGACCCTAAGAGTTCGTCTGGTGACCCACTGCCCAGTCTCTACTGGAGGGTAGACCCTAAGAGGTCGTCAGGTGACCCACTTCCCAGTCTCTACTGGAGGTTAGACCCTAAGAGGTCGACAGGCGACCCACTGCCCAACCCTGCTGGAGGGTAGATCTGGAATAAGTCGATAGGCAACCCACTGGCCAGTCTCTGCAGGAGGGTAGACCATGAAGAAGTCGACAGGAGAAAAAATACCCAGTATCTTCTAGAGGGTAGACCTGGAAGAAGTCGACCAGCGACCCACTACCCAGTCTCTGCTGGAGGGTAGACCTCGAAGAAGTCGACATGCGACCCACTACATAGTCTCTACTGGATGGTAGACCCTAAGAGGTCCTTGGATGACCCACAGCTCAGTCTCTGCAAGAGGGTAGACCCAAATAGGCCTTTGGGTGACCGACTTCCTAGTCTCTGCTAGATGGTAGACTCTAATAGGATGATAGACAACCTACTGCCCAGCCCTGCTGGAGGGTAGACCTGGATTAAGTCGACAAGTGACCCACTACCCAGTCTCTGCTGGAGTGTAGACCCAGAAAAGGTTGATATGTGACACATTTCCCAATATCTTCTGGATGGTATGCTTTAACGAAGTCGATAGGCGACCCACTTCCCAGTCTATGGTAGAGGGTAAACCTGGAAGAAGTTGATAGGAGACCTACTGCCTACTCTCTAATGAAGGGTAGACCTGGAATAAGTCGTCGGGTGACCCACTACCCAGCCCTGCTGGAGGGTAGACTGTAAAGAGTCTTCGGGTGACCCACTTCCCAACCCTACTGGAGGGTAGACTCGAAATTGGTCCAATAACTCAGCACTAAAACTAACATCACCGGGTGTTACCAACATCGCTATCGTCCGATGATTTTGAGTGTATCAAAGGGACTCCATCCAACACCCTTTCATGTTTCCACTTTTAATAAGATCTCAAATGAGGCTCCACATAACCAAACACATCACACCATTGCAATCCTCGTGGAAAAACTTGCAAGATAGACCATTTAGTAGCCCAAAAGGGTCAACCAGTGAATATGTACTATTCACTATAGCCAGCCAGTGTGGGGACCACACCAAGATCCCGAAATTGAACAAAAGAATCACACCACTATGATACCCTTAGAAAAATACACATGATTGACTACTCAGTTGCCCAAAATGGACACCCTGTGAAAAAAATTATATTCCCTGTAGCCAGCCCGGGTGGGATCCACACCACGATCCCGAAAACGTTTGGGTGAACTGCGCCATCGTGGTGCTCTCAGAAAAACAGGTCAAATTGACTGGTCACATTCTTTGAATATATGTCCGAAGAAGAAGATGCATTTCGCTGCACCACACATGAGCAGTGCTATGTGGGACCCACATCCCGGTCCCAAAACGCAATGAAGGGATCACACCATTGCGATTCACTCGGAAAACTACACAAGATTGACTATTCACTCGTCTGAATTGGATACCCAGTGAAGAGGACGGAAATCACCACCAACTCCCAAAACGGCCCCCATGGGGCCCGCACCATCATGAAAAATTAAAGCAGGTGGATTGCGCCATTGTAATTCCCTTGAAAAACACACCGAATCGACTGTTCACACACCCCGAACGGAGGTCTGATGAAAATGATACAAATTTCTATTTGTAGGTCGAATGACAGACCGTGGGACCCACACCTCAACTCTGGCATCAATGCCCGAAAACCCCTTGGAAAAATCCGCCTCAATGCTAGGGTTGCAAAGCCGCTGACGGTGATCAAAACAGACAGCATATGTGTCTTCGCCATCCAAAACAAGAACCCCCAGAGAAACGTCAATCCGCTTAAAGGTGTTTCACGCCACTAAGGCCCCTCGTCTCCGGAATTAAAAATTCCTGAGACCATGTCAAAAAGTCTGTCTCGATACAAGGAATGTGTTGTCGCAGAAGGCTTATAAATCCGAACCCAGTTTGTGTTTTAGGGCATTTTAATCATTAATGGTCCGAAAACGGGGTGGACAGGACCGGTTCGGCCGGTCCACACCCCCTGGACCGGACCAACATATCTGGTCCGCAGCTTAGACGGATGATCCGCCGTGGCCCGCGGTTCGCCCGCGTGGTCCATGGTCCACCGAACTAGACCAGCCCGGAGGCTGATCATCCTTCCAAGTGGGGACCCGAAAACTGCAGGTCCACTATTGGCCGGTTGGGGTCGTTGACCCTGGTCTTCCGTGTTGTCGTGCCCCGCTAGCACCCGACACTGCCCGGTCCGCCTCTCCTTCTCCAGCATGCCCGACCTACTGCCACCTCACCGACCGATCTGCAGCCTCCTGCTGCTCCCCGCTTGTGCCGATTCCCGGCCGCCCCTCGCTGGCTTCTCTGCTTGACCGCCGAAGCTGCCACACCCGGCCGCTCGACCCTGGCCTCCTCCACTGAAGACCCGCTGCACAGCACGCCCTGGACGACCATGCCACCGCACGGAGCCGCCAGACCGTCCTGAAACCCGCTGGAAACCACCAAACAACTTCCAAACATTTTCGGACGGCTGCAGACACCATGGGACTCAAAATATCAATCCAAAACAAGTTTCAGAAATCTCAGAACAAGTACTTCGCAAATATGCGATTTTCTCGATGATCAAAAATAATTTCGATGCTATAATTCAACTTGAAATAAGGTTTCATAAAATAAAACTCAAAATTAAATCTCCTACCTACAGGGGCGTAGACCGACGCTCCACGTTCGATCTGCACCTCGCCGTTGTCGCCCCAGTCTTGATCGGAGGAAGAGGAGGAGGAGGTTGAGAGGGAAGGGTAGAGGGAGAAGGTGGGTTTCTTCAGGGGGTGGAATGAGGTTGGGGGAGAGGGAGAGGAGAGTTTAAGTAATTAAACTCTTTTTAATTAAACACTCATCCCCTAAAAACATTCCCATCCAAAACCCCCAACATGGTCAAGATTGAACCTCCCCTATAGTAAACTCCACCTCTCGAGAACAACGGAGGTCTCCAAATTTTAATCCAACGCCATGTTCAAATGTTATAAAACTCAATGCCCAATGACACTAAATTACGAAAACTCCCCTAGTTCCATTTTCCACAGAAGGGTCGCGCCCGGAAAAATCACACTCCTCCAAGGGTAAATGACACACTCCAGACTCAACGATGCCCTCAGTTTTTTCATAAAAGTAACCATTTAAGAGACACCTATGTTTAGAAATTAAAAGAATAAATTAATTACATTATTTATTCGTTTAACGTTCTATTAATGGGCGAGGGGTCCCAACGTCCCATGCCAACATACTTTATATAGTTCCTTGTGTTAAAACGCAATTTCAGAACCATCTGTGCACTCAGATTTCGGATCCGGTTCTCCGATTAGGAGTTATCCTATTTATTTGGAATGCCCAGTGTAAACACACATAAAATTTAATTCCGGCCACACCGGGGCTCGGAATTGGACGTCGTCTAAAGGCGCTGCTTCGGAATGACATCAAGAATATTTCAAAGAATTTTATAGAAAAAAATGAGTTCTTTCATCATTCTCTCCTTCAATCTCTTCATCCCCAAAAAAAAGTAGGGGAACAACTCAGGGTACTAGGCCCCTGCCTGGCTCTCCCATACCCAGAAGAACTCTTTCAAAGTTCTGCATCACTGTACATGAACCAAGGACTTATCCATTCACGTGAGGTCTTCCCTTGTCAATGACGTGCATAGATGTACACACACATCTCCTATGGTATGCCACATGGGAGATGTCGTGCACCCACTTAAGACTTTGGAGGGGTTAGGGCAAGGCGATAGGCAACCTCGCCATCCCTTCGCATGGTCTCAAATGGACCAAAGGCCCTCGATGGTAGCTCACCTTCATGATCGATCCTCTACGAAGCACGCTAACACTGGAAATAACTATTCAAACTTGGGATAAGGCCTGGTGATTACCTCATTCAGAATATCCATATGGTGAAACACCCAAGGATATATGGTCACTCAATATTTCACAGTCGATGTCCCATGACCAAAAAACTCTTACACGATCGAAAGGAGAAGGATTCAACACCATCGACTAAAGAGGAAGGTTCCACGCCTTCTACTCTACTAACACAAGGTTACACCAACACCTTGTGTCACCCTGGTAATAAATCAAGCATTTAGCATAAAGGAAAAGAGTACTTCATGCAAAATTTCTTGAAATTCCACTTCAAAAAGTAGAAGATCTGCATAGAGTACCTCTTATAACCTCATGCTATGAAGGATTGTAGATATGCAAAGCGTGTGGTTGCTCGCGGTACCAAATTTCATCTCCTAGAGCCTGACGTGGACCGTCTAGCAGTGATGGGAAGACTTCATAATGTCGTCCCCCACAACTAGATTCTCCAGCTCCTCGGCTAGCATCACCTCTCTAGGAAATACTCTGATCACGGTGCCACCTCTACTGTGGTGGTGGGCCTGCTACCTGTCCATAGTTCTCAGCCTAGATGGACGGGCAGTCTCGTGCCAAGTGACCTAGATATTTTCAAGAAAAACATCGACTCTCTCCGGGCTTCACTAGTGACCTTCGACGTCATTGTGTTGTATGAACACACCCCTGAGTCTGGTTATCGAAAAGCCACATGCGTCGAGGTTCTATCAGCTGAAGCCCGCTTGCTGCGACAAACGTCTCAGCTCTGGCGAGCCTACTGCCACCACCAAATATAGAACGCAAAAGGAATCTCTCTATCACCAGGGCCTTCTCTAGCACCTCATCATAAGTATACATTCCCAAGGGTACTATGATAGGACAAATATCTCTACAGAGACACTTCTTGAACTTCCATGCTCGGAATTTTCCGTCGTGGGCTATATCCAGGTAATAACTTGCATGGTCCGCCAAAGCAGCAGTTGAAATTTCAAGAGCTCCTAGATCCGAACGAAGTATAATAAGGAGGGGTAAAACTCCTCACAAAGAAGCAGTTGAAAGACATCCCATGAAAGCGACGACTCATCGAGTAACTGAGTCACCAGACTCCACCAGTGACTAACTACTCTATGGAAAAGGCTGGCGACCAAAGCCACTATAAGATCTGCCAGTACATGTGCAAGCCTGAAGAGGCAAACCACTGTCTCGAACCAAACCTCTACTGCCTGACGGTCTGGCTCACCACTGAACCTCAGCAATCTCTGTCGATGGATCTCACGGAGCATGCTCAACCTACGATCAAGTTCTGTCTGCACTACTGTGGTTATCTGATGCTCGCCATGTGGGGGGATTCTACTGGCTCATCCGGAAAAGGGACTCACATGATGGGTCTTGGACTGAGGCCTCATCGCTCACAGGGTCGTCGTTACAAACCAATACTGATATCCTGGATGACTATCTTCACGGATGCATCCTGAATTTTATCATGTTGCAGCACGATCAGATGAGAATATATATATATAACAGTAACAACAATGGGGAGCTATCTCAAGAAGGACAGTCAAATACATAATCCAATGTGATGTACAAACCAATTCTCCCTGAAACAGGTTTCCCAGCATGCCGAGTTGACAAGCGGGTTATCAAGGTCTTGGTGAATAGATACATCGTCCATCGTACCATCACTAGACTCCCTGGCTTGAGAGCCGCTCTCAAGACTCATGGAAAATGTTTCCCGAGATCCCAACCAATTACTTTTTAGGGACATCCGAAGAACATCCCAAGAAACGAAAAACCTATGATACCACATTATCATGACCTGACCCTACCCGAGCTCAAGCCGCGACTACCAAAAGCCCACCTCCATAGGCCAGATGGATGGAGACAAGCACCTAAGGCTATACAACTCGGGGTGGCCTTTGCCTAAGTTTTTACACACACACACACAACTCACTCAATCTAATAGTGCAGAGTTAAATATAATTTAATGTACCAACTGCTATATAAAACCCCAAAGGTGAATTGACCTCTAAACGGTACAAAGAAAGTGCTGAAGGTAAACTGAAAAGAAAATGGAAAAACACACGCCCAACCCAAAAAGTACCACAACCCGGTAATAAGTAAACAAAAGTAAACAGCTAGGAGAGTCCCACACCAGGTACCCGACTACGACCACAGTATGCGGTCCAAGCTCCAGAACTCCTAAGCTCTGATGATTTCATGACCAACCTATCCATTGTCTGAAAGGTCACACCATGTACGGACAAATCCCAAGCAGGGGTGAGTATAAAAATACTCAGTAGGAGGCCCTGAAGGCTCGAGGGAGAAAAAAAGGAGGTACTCAAGAGGTTATAAGTAGATCTAAAAGGGAAAAGTAAAGGAGTGCAACCAAGAGTGTAGTAAAGAGTATATCTCAACCCAACAAGAGGAAGTAAATAGACTCGTCTGAACAGAAGGAGCTAGAATAGGTGAGAAGATGAAATTATCTTTGAGACATCGATACCCATAACAGGAGTGTGGAATCATCCAACCATGAGAAGCTAGACATGGAAAGCATGTGGCATACCTCGTGCGTCTTCACCAATCCTGGAAGGAGAGTAACCGAAACACCAGGAGTGGGTTCTGGAACATGGTATACCTATATATATGCACTGTTAAGAAACCCGAACAACATATTAAGGGGATCTCCATCTCGTAGCTCAGCCCACAAAAGTGAGTAACCAATAGTCCCTGAAGTAAACACCATTGGTGCCCAGCATCCCACACTTCTACCCGAAAATGCAAGTCAAGGGGCTCAAATTACCACACCATGACAGTATCTGATTTGGGTGGCACTGACTTGCTCTCATGGTTTTAGTTCGCGTCACAAGGACGCGTCTCAGTTGGGAAAGCTCCCCTCATACTTGAGAGTTTTGGCGAAATTCAACCCACACTTCATCATTATCACACAGTCAAGAGGTCTTCTCAAAGTCAAAGCTATCACATCAATGACCAGTACAACCAAGGGACCTGCTCTAGTAGTCATGGAGAAATTCCACGGACTAGCCTAGTAGAAAGGACTGAGTATGAAAGTAGTCGTCTGGTAACCCAATTCCCATCCCCATTGGAGGGTAAATCCTAAGAGGTTGTCGGCGACCCACTGCTTACTATCTGATGGAGGGTAGACCCTAAGAGGTCTTATGGTGACCCACTACCCAGTCTCTGTTAGAGGGTAGACCCTAAGATGTCGTCGGGTGTCCCACTTCCTAGTCTCTACTTGAGGGTAGACCCTAGGAGGTCGTTGGGTGACCCACTGCCCATTCTCTGCTGGAGGGTCGACCCTATGAGGTCAAAAGATAACCCACTTCCCATATCAGCTAGAGGGTAGACATAGACTAAGTCGACATGCAACCCACTACCTGGTCTCTACTTGAGGGTAGACCTGAAAGAAGTCGATAGGAGACCCACTGCCCAGTCCTTACTGGAGGGTAGACCTCAAAGAAGTCGACAGGCGACCCACTTCCCAGTCTCAGCTGGAGGGTAGACCCGGAAGAAGTCAACAGGAAACCCACTCCCTATTCTCTATAGGAGGGTAGACCCTAAGAGGTCGTCGGGTGACCCACTGCCCAGTCTCTTCTAGAGGGTAGACAATAAGGGGTCCTCGTGTGACCCGCTGCCCAGTCTCTACAGGAGGGTAGACGCAAAGAGGTCGACAGGAGTCCCATTACCCAGCCCTTCTAGAAGGTAGACCTGGAATAAGTTGACCTGCGACCCCCTGCCCAGTCTTTGTTGTATGGTAGACCTGCCAGAAGTTCACAGGAAACCCACTGCCCAGTCTCTGCTAGAGGGTAGGCCTGGACAAAGTCGACAGGCGATCCACTGCCTAGTCTCTGCTAGAGGGTTGACCAGGAATAAGTCGACATGCGACCCACTGCCCAGTCCCTGTTAGAGGGTAGACCTGGAATAAGTCATCTGGTGCCTCACTAACCAGCCCTGTTGGATGGTAGACCATAAAGAGTCTCCGAGTGACCCACTTCCCAACCCCACTAGAGGGTAGACCCAGAATGGGACCCATAACGCAGCACCGCAACTGACATCAATGAGTGTTACCAACATCGCTATCCTGCAGTGGTTCGGAGTGCATCAAAGGGACCTCCATCTAGCACCCATTCATTTTTTCACATTTAATACGATCTCGAACGAGTCTCCAAATTCCCAGACTGATCACACTGTTGCAATCCTCATGACAAAACTCCCATGATAGACCATTTACTCGCCCGAAATGGTCAACCAGTGAATCTGGCACTATTCACTATAACCAGCCCATGTGGGGGCCACACCAAGATCCCGAAATTGAATAAACAGATCACACTACTATGATCCCCTCTGAAAAACACATGGTATTGACTACTCAATCGCCCAAAATGGAAACCCGTTGAAAAAGGTAATATTCACTATAGCCAGCCCTAGTGGGACCCACAACACGATCCTAAAAAATATCGGGGGAACTGCACCATCACGGTACTCTTGATAAAACATGTCAAATTGACTACTCACTTGCATGGAATGGATGTATGGATAATAAGATGCATTTCACTACACCGCACACAAGCGGTGCTACGTGGGACCCGCATCCCTGTCCCAATGTGCAATGAACATATTGTACTTTTTTTATTCTCTCGGAAAACTACACAAGATTGACTATTCACGTGTCCGAATTAGACACCCGGTGAAGAAGATGTAAATCACCGTCTACTCTTAAAACGGCCCCCATCGGGCCCGCACCATCGTGCAAAATTAATGTGGGAGGATTGCGCCATTGCAATGCCCTCAGAATAACACCCAGAATCGACTACTCACACACCTAGAATGGACGTCTGATTAAAATGATTCAAATTGATATGTGTAACTCGAAATAAGGACAGTGGGGCCCACACCTCAGCTTCAGCTTTAGTTCCTGAAAACCCCTCGGAAAACTCTGCCTCGATGCTACGGTTGCAACGCCGCTGACAGTGCTCAAAATGGAAATCAGATGTGTCTACGCCATCCAAAACAAGAACCCCTGGAGAATCATCAATCCGCTTAAATGCATGTCACACCACTGAGGCCCCTAGTCTCGGGAATTAAAAATTCCAGAGACCACCTCAAAAAGTCCATCTCGAGCCAAGGAACGTGTTTCTGCTGACGACTCGTCAATCGGATATACAGTTTGAGATTTAGGGGATTTTAAACATTAATGGTCTGAAACGGGGTGGATCGGACCGGTCTGGCCGATCCACACCCCCCACGGACCGGCCCATGTTGGTCGGCCCGTGGATCAGGAGGCTGAGCTGCTGAAGCCCGTGGTTTTCACGTGCGGACCGGTCCACTATCCGCCGGCCGGGATCACAGACCCCAGTCTTCGGCGTCGTCGTGCTCTTCTGGCGGCCCACCTTGCCCGGTCCGCCTCGTCGTCGCCCGCTCGCCAGGCCTACCACCACCTCGTCGACCGTCACATGCAGCCACCTAGCACTCCCCGCTCGCGCCGGCACTCAGCCACCCCTCACTGGTGCCTCCACTCGACCGCTGACGCCACCTCGCCCGACCACTCGACACTGGTCGCCTCCGTCGAAGACCGGCCACGCCGCACGCCCTGGACAGACGGGTCACCGTGTGAAGTCGTCGTACCAGCGTGAAACCTACCGGAAACCACCAAACAACTTCCAAACATTGTTGGACCACTGCATACACATCAGGACTCATAATTTCAATCCAAAACAAGCGTCGGAAATCACAGAACAAGTACTTCGCAAATATGGGATTTTCTCAAAGATCAAACAGCATTTCGACCCTATAATTCAACTTGAATGAAGGGTTCGGAAATTAAAACACAAAATGAAATCTCCTACCTGCAGGGTCATAGCCCAATGCTTCACGGTCGATCCTCACCTCACCGTTGTCACCCCCATATTGATCGGAGGAAGAGGAGGAGGAAGTTGAGGGGGAAGGGTTGAGGGAGAAGGTGGGTTTTGTCAGGGGTGGAATGAGGTTGGGGGAGAGGGAGATGATAGTTTATGTAATTAAACTATTTTTAATTAAAAACTCGACCCCTGAAAACACCTACATCCAAAACCACCAACGCGGTCTAGATTAAACCTAACATAGAGTAAAAACCCCCTATCAAGCACAATGGTGGTCGCAAAATTTTAATTCGAGGACCCATTCAAATGTTATAAAACTCAATGCCTGATGCCTCTAAATTACGAAAACTCCCCTAGGGCCATTTTCCACAAAAGAGCCGCGCCCACGAAAATTACACCCCTCCTAGGGTAAACGGCATGCTACGAACTCAATGAAACCCTCAGGTTTCCGATCAGAGAAACCTTTTAAGAGACACCTGAGTTTAATAATTAAAGAAATTAATTAATTACTTTATTAATCCGTTTCATGTTCTTTTAACAGGCAAGGGGTCCCAATGTCCCACGCCGACAAGCTTTATGTCGTTCCTATGGTAAAAACCCAATTTCGGAGCCATATGTGCACTCAGATTTCTGATATAGATCTCTATTTAGGGGTTATCTTATTTATTATTCAATCCTAGTGTGAACTCGATTAAAATTTAATTCCGGCCATACCAGGGATCGGAATCGTACGCCGTCTGAAGGCACTGTTCCGAAATAACATCAAGAATAATTCAAAGTCTTTTATAGCAATGAACAAGTTCTTACAACATAGGAGAGGATTAATACAAACATGAATATCTATTTTCACCAACAATAAACAATTTCCCAGTTTCATTGCAGAAGGGAAAAGAAAATCAATCTAATTTTTTTTGTGAGATATAATTTCGGAGTCATCAATTTCATATAATATTATTTATTATAATAATAAATTAGCCTAAATTATTATGATTTTTTATATTCATCAACCTATACAGATGGTCGTGGTTTCTGAAGAGGAAATTTTTTTGTGTTGAGGATAAAATGGAGGACCATATCATGCATTACACTGGTTCATGAATGGATAATCAAATGAAAACATAAATCATTATGGAATAATTAGATGAACATTATCATAATAAAATGCACATCCTATTATTATAAATTCATCACTAGAGGACTATAATCCTCCAGTTGAGCTATGAACGGATCACCCCTTAATTGTTTTTACTTACCATCATCATCTCATGTTATTTTTTCATTTCTAATTGGTTTTGGAGTCATTTTTTTAAATGGGGTTCACACACCTCTCATATTTTTATTTAAGTTGGTATAAATATAATGTGATTTTTTATATACAACGAACTCCTTCTCCCATCATTATCGGATTAGATATCAACATCATTCAGACTAGGTGCAGTTAAATTCAATCACATGCATAAGTTTTAAAAACCATATTATATCATGTTTTCTCATCCTCATTTTTTTCTTATATTTTTTATGAATATATTTATTTCCTGGATTCAAGTTCTGGTGGTAGTAGATTGGTTCATTTCATGATTCTTAAACTAGAAAATAAATACATGATTTATCTTTCCTTCCCATTATATATTCTTCTTTGTTTTAATTTTGTTGAGCTGAAATGGAGGGTTTTGAATTGTATGTGTGGGGGGAGTTTCAACATTATTAATTTTATATTTTAGGATATTATTTTATATATATCATTGAAATGGGACCATATATTAATGGTGAATCCACTAATATGCACCCAAATTATATGTAACTCTTAGATAAAATGGACTATGTTGACATGGTTGTCCCATAGAAAAAAAGGACAAGGACGTGTTGTTCTAAATAATAAATAAGGTTTCCCATAATTACATCTATTTTACAAACCCATGATTCTTAGTGTTGATAATTATAATGAGATAATCCCCTAATATGAATTTATTTTATATAATTATTCTCAAACAATATGATTATTAATATAGATTTTTTTACTGAGGATGATCATAATTTAATTGTTTTTTACTATTTCCAATAGTTTTTATATTCACTATAGATGTTATGAAAAGTAATTTAAACATTATTTTAATTTTTAACAATTGGGTTCATTAAATATAAGGTTTTATTTTATTCGAAATTTATATTTCTATATTTCTCAAATGTTGTTTAAATTTAACTAAAAAAATTATTCACATTACTTTATATTAATAATTCCCCATTAAAATACTCATTAAAAGAGAATTTTCATCATCATAAATAAATGATAAATAATTTTTATGTTCATTATTCATTAGAAATCCGGAAACATACTGAAATAGATGATTTAAAATGGGATTACATTCATGTATTCAAATAGAAATGGGAGAATTCATTCTTTGATACTTATAATTTTTAATTAAAAACTACAATTTTATTTTAATAATATTATTTCATAATTTATTAAAATGGATTATATTATAATTCTTATGAATGATGAATTTAGTTTCATCCTATTCGAATTTATCTTTTTCATATTTTATGCACACTCATAGTGTATGTAATAAAAATTAAATTTATATTGGTAGTTTGAAGTTACCATTTATGTCATTGTATGATCTCATACTCCCTTACATTTCCCTTCCCCACATTTAGAATGACTTAAAATTATATTTTGGTTTGATTTTTGAAGCATTATTTATGGTTTAGAGGTAATGTACACACAATGAGGGATCCAAAAAAATCATCCTAATTTAAAATGTAAAACTTAGAAAGAATCACATCACCCGAGAAGACCGTGTACCAAGATTACCCCGCATTAACCTATGTTAGGATTTCATAAATAATAATTATGAGTCAACATTGGAATCATCCCCATCAATCACCACCAAAATAGTCAATCTAAAACCACCAAAATTGTTATCTGAGGCCATAAATATCTATTACATCTTCCATAAAACATATGATAATTTCATCATCAATCCCCCAGAAAAACAGATACTAGAAAACCACCAATATAGTGTGATCATACAACATTTAAAATCATAAAACATTAAAATGGTAACATCAAGAGAAATAATGATTAACTCCACCATAACCAAACATGAACAAAACTAAACAAGGAATACAAATCAGAATTATACAAAACAAGCATCAAATTGATCAACGTTCGATTAGATGAACTCCGGCCATCAGTGATAACATGATGATGAAATCTGAAAAACCAAAACCATTATCAAATGGCCCATTCTTGGAACACATACAAGCCACAAAACCAGACATCCAAAAACCATATTCTTACCATCACTCCACATTTGACTAGGTAAGAAGATGTCAAACATTAGTTCACAGTATTCGATTGAGCTAGTAAGGGATCCAAATCATAATAACATCAATGATGTAGAAAATAGAAAACCTTTAAATATTTTCAAACCCCTAATAGTTCAATTGGGTGCTGTTAAATTCATAATGTGAATGTTAGTTTATTCCTTCCAAAGATGATATCTTTTGGTCAAAATTTTCTTGAAGGTTTCTTATCATTTGTTTTCCATACTTTCATCATCTAGATTAAATTTATAATATATGATATCTCATTTATTCTTACGAAATATTCATCAACATTCACATCTTATGTTAGTATTGTATATTTATATTTTAAATTATAGATATGAAATTTCACATCATTGATTTTGTTTCTACCCTCATATATATTATCCATTTTCTATCACATAACATTATAAATTTTAATCATAATAAATATTGTGAATTTTTTTTTGAGAAACAAGATAATGTTAAATTTTAAATGTCACCATAAAATTAAATTTTTTACTTATTAGTAATGACTATATAACATTACCATTCAATAAGTACATTTACAAAAATCACAACATAAAATACATTATATAATTACAATCTATAATAATTCTAATCTCATTGGAGCCAATTTTTATATTATACCACATGATAATATGAATTCTTTTATGGTACTACTGATATAGGTTAATCAGTCGTAATTGTAGTTAATTTTTAGAAATCATCTCATTTTAATTGATCCCATATGATAAATTATATTCACGATTCACTAAATTGAATAACATATACAACCATATATAAATATATAAATTTGAATTTGAATTCGTGCAATAATGGGTCCCACCTAGCTAGTGATAGTTGAATGTGAAAACCCTAGAACACCACAAATTTGATAAAAGCTAGAGACAAACACAATGTATAAAAATTTTACAATTGGAAAGAAATTTTCTATGTAACTTTACACTTGATCCTTTCTTCAATTACCCCTGCACTTTTTAAAGGGTCATAAAATTTATTATCATTTCATGAAAAAATCTATAGCCTAAAATTATAGTAAAACTAAGAAATTGGAAATCATAAAGGGACCAGTACAATCCTACAAAAATTATGAAGGATATCTAACCCGTAACAAGTATGGGTTATGAAGTGAAATGAAAAACCTACTATGAAACATAGTTTGTCTGGATAAAAAATATTTCTTATTACCTTAGTCAATGAAGGACCTCGTTTATTGATAATTGATCTACATGTTACACAAAATTTATTGGAAGGGAATATGTAGGGTTAATTATTTTAATTCCAAATATTATAGACAAAAATCACTAGTCAAAAAGAATTATGTGCTTATTAATATAAAATTTTAAAATTTACAATAATCCATATATGCGGAAAACAAATAATAAGAACCATATATACTCATTATAAATACAAATTCTCATGGTATGATAAGATACGAATATCCATCCAAGGATTATGGTTGAGATTTCATTGTAAATATCATCAATTATAACCCACTCTATTTTCGTGATAATGAAAATTAATCTCATCCAAGAGTTGATAATTTTGGGTCTCTCCATTATGATATACAAACATGATCGATTAAGACATTAATACAGAAATATGCAATCACAACTATACCCATGGGTTATACTAAATACTATATTTAATAACCATATATGAATGGGATCATCAAATTTGTATATTGGTCATGTTGATTATGAGAACCCAAAATATGTTATAATATATGATACATAATCCACATAGGCTTCATAAGGGATTCAAAAAAACTATATTAATGAATCATTGTACAAATGGTATCATATCCCTTTATTGAGACATGATGTCTCACTCTACCATAATGGTAAATAGACTAAGGGAATTAACCTTAATAAAAAATATCCATAGTGAAGAAAAAGGCATTGAAACTCCCCATTGAAAGGTACAGGGCATGTACTAGGTGTACCCATCATATAATTATATCTTCAGTTATTCATGTGTACTCTAATCTAGACTTCAATACTTTAGTCCACACCCATGTAATTTGGTTTTGTCGTATTCTACTTGGATAGATATTGAGATTATAGATGTAGTTTAAATGTTGTGTGAAACATTTTATGACACTTGTCATATTTTATTTCTCACAGAAATCCATGATCATAAAGATATGACCCTAATGTTCGTGTTACCCAAAAATGAAATGTTATAGGAAATTTATTTCAAGGACTAGAATGTTTAGTGTGTATCCACTCAAAATAAATAAACCTATAATTATATACATATTCTCATAGTAAAATTAAGGATCTATTTTGATCAGTCTTCAACATCACTAATTTCCTGTTTATTGAAAAATAATTTGAATAGGAATCAATCATGTCACAATGAAAAATAATTACTGGAAAAACTAGGAATTTTGAGTGTAAGTACCCGGATCTTCATTTCAGGTACGCCTTTACATTTTCTGGGGTTTTTACAAAATATGGATTATCTGGAAAATATTCAAGTACACGCCATGTTCTTTCTTAGTACACGTCGTGTACTCATCTCCGGCTCGAAGCTGTATCATGGCCGTGTTTGGGCCACAAACACGGTGTGTAGGGGTGACATGGAGGCCAATTTTTGTGGAGTACTGAAAAGACACTGTACACACCGTGTACTCTAAGATTACATGTTGTTTACTTTATTTTTTTACTAAATGAACCCGGGTCATGCATGACGCACAAAAACACCTCCTTCTAGGTCTCGTTCGTCCGAGAGCGACCCATACGGCCGAATCTTTGACGAGCTCCCGCCCCTTTGTCCATTATCCGATTCAAACATGGTCAATTGCGTTAGAATCGCAGTGGTAAGATCTTCCTTCTGGTTGAGCTTCGTTTTCTGATTCCTCTTCGTTTCCGTGTTATCGTGGGTTGAGCGTTTTGTGTGTTTTCACAGATCTACGTTGTTCTATGGGGAATCAAGCATCGTTATTCACATATATCGATCTCCTAGGATCAAGGTAGATGGTTTGTGCCTTTCTGTAGATATTCTTTGAATATTTTTTGAAAATTCCACCAATACCCTTGAGCGGGGAATTGTGTGATTCCTTCTTTTCCCCTGTTGTTTTCCTACTTTTCATGATTTCTTTAGTAGATTTATTATCCTGTGTATATGGTATTTTTCTGTACATAGAATGTTTTCCATTATTTTTTTGCTTGTTTGGCGTTTTTCCGGTTGCCATGCCTAGTTTTAGGATAGTGGAACTGTTGCTTTGTTATGCTATTGAGCCTTAGAATGATATCCAAGTAGTTCTTGAGGTTTACTTGGAAGATACACATGCACTATGCATGTTTGATTTACACAGGGCTCTGAGGACCTAGTGTAGTGGACCATAGGGAGAATGGACGTAAGGGCTTCTCCAGAGTGTCTTTAAATTACGATGTGAGACCACAGGGGGAATTAACGATGAGTGCTTCCTCAGGGAGTCTGTATACCCTCAACACGGGCCACATGGGGAATGAGACGTTGAGTGCATCCCCAGAGAGCCTTTAGAATGATACGAGAAAATAGGGGGAATTGATAGTGACTGCTTCCTCAGAGAGTCTATTCTTAGCTGAACCAGAGGGGTGAGACTGTGTGTGCCTCTTAGAGGGTTTCTAGTACTTGTGGGTTTAACTACATGGTTTAGGCTGTGAGAGATACCTAGAGGGTAACCTGTATTCTTCTTGTTGCTGGTTTTTTACTTGTGTACGTCATATCCTAGAACTATGGACTGTGACTATTGTGTATTTTCCTTGTTTACTCCTTCTCTACTTTACTTTCCATGTATTCATTGACTGTTAGGCACAGATCTTTCGGTGGTTGCCTACTGGGAATTTTTCTCACACCCTGTTTGGGCCATGCTTTTGGTACCAAGAAGACTATATTGTTGTAGGTATAGATAAGGGAAATCACCCTTCTACATCCGGTTCTTGATTGTTGTGGAGCTGGAGAGCATTGGACCAAGCCGAGACTTGCAATGCTGAAGAGTTTACCATGTTTTCTTTTTCACTTATTTTTTCAGTTTTATTTCAGAATGTTGGTTTGTTTACTAATTTCCACATACATATGTACCATGTTGCGTCATTTCTATTTTATACATTTCTTCCACTATTCAGTGTAGTTGTTTTATGTTGTTATTGTTTCCACGATTGTGTCTGGTTAGTTGCCGTTGTATACTTTACCAAATGAGGGCATAGTTTCCCCACCAACTCACCAAGGCCCTCACTGTTAGTCGGAAGCCTCTGGGGTTTGGGGAAACGTGCTTGAGTTCATGTGGTGAACCGGGTACGGGGCACCAGTGGAGGGGCTCCAGATTTGGGTCGTTACAAAGTGGTATCAGAGGTGTTCTTTTATCTTTCTTTACTATTTGGAGACTTTATCCAGGGATATGATAGGTTCGGTACTTGACATTAAGCTGTACTCAGGAGTAGCTAATCTATATACATGGAAAATCCATACTACCTTGTTAATTCCAGTTGCTGGTTTTGAGATTTTACCGTTGATATGATTTCACCTAGAGTGATTAACTTTCTTTTGTTGTTATTTTCATGACAATTGCGGTTCAATTTCTGTTGCAACCCAATGAGATGATGGTATGTCATCTCATTCATCATATAGGAACTTGTAGAAATCACATTCCATGAATTCTTTCCATGCCATCTAGGGTTTATTAGCGATTGCATGCTGTTGTAATAGACCTTGTGTAGATTATGCATGCTGTTGTGATATATGCTAGATAAAATATCTACTTCCTTTTTTGAGGATTGTTTGTTTCCTACCTTGCTTAAATAAATTCCATGTTTTTATTCACGGGGAGTATGGGCCCTGACAAATCAGAATTTGGCACTTCCTTGACTTGTTTTCTTTGTTTTCTGGGCTTCTGTGCAGTTTCTGAGCTACTGCTCAGAAAAACCCAGAATACACGACGTGTACTTTTTACTACATGTCGTGTAGTTTTCAGGTCGTGTCACTGATCATGTGAGCAGGGACACACTTTAGTGGAAGTAACTTCAGGAACATGCCATGTACTGTAGGTTCACACCGTGTAGTTCAGAGCCGTGTACCCGGTCGTGTCACTAACAACATGTGTCAGGGAAGCTTGAGTAGAACACACCATGTTATAAAGGAACACACCGTGTAGTCCTGTCCAGGTACCCGGCCGTGTCACGAACAACACGGGTCGGCGTTACCATCTCTTAGACACTCTGTGCGTTTTCAGCACACACCGTGTAGTCTTGTTCAGGTACCCGGTCGTGTCACGAACAACACGGGATGGTGTCACCTTCACCTATACACGCCGTGTTTTTTCGGAACACGTTGTGTAAGGTTCAGCCGTGTAGACGGCCATGTGTTTAACAACACAGGCCTCTGAAGCCTTATCTAGAACACGTCGTGTGTGTTCAGAACACATCGTGTAGTCTCGTGTTAAGTTGTACCGTGTGGGTTAGCCGTGTAAGGAGACTCGGGCAGGGGAATAGTTTTCATGTACACACCGTGTGTGGGTGAAACATGCCGTGTAGTTGGTGGTGTACATGAATTTTAGGGTAGGATTACATCCCCATGTCAGTGGGTTGAGAAAACATGACGTGTAGTCGAGTTTTGTAAACTTGCGTGTTTTCCCTCCCCTGTTTCTGTTTTGTACTCTTGTGTTCTATGTCCTTGTTTTCCTGATATAAGGATTACTTTTGATCTTTCAGAGCTATGCCTTTGAGACATCCTCTGGTCATACGTCTATCGTCAAGCAGTGATCAGATGCCAAATATGGCTGATCAGGGACTTCCTATCAATCCTCTAGTCGGGCCAACCTTGGCACCAACTGTTGTACCAGTTGCAGGTACTGATTCACAGTTCTGGGAAGTTTTCATGAGAATGATGCAGGCCTTCCAGGGAGTGCCGCATCCTACCACGACTATGGAATACCTGACGCGAGTTTTTCAGCAGCAGCATCCTCCCACGTTCTCGGGGGAAGGAGGACCTCAGGCTACATAGTCATCTGGAGACACCTCCAGAGTGGCGGGTCCACCTCGCCACCTACATGCTCCGAGACTCCACCAAGAGGTGGTGGAACATGATCTCACATGCAGGTCAACAGCATGCTATGTCATGGGAGGAGTTCCAGCGCGTTTTTTATGACTACATCTACCTAGAGACCCTGAGGGCCAATCAAGCCCGGGAGTTCATGAGCATAGAGCAGGGTACATTTTCTATCATGGAGTATTCATATCGCTTCATCGAGCTGTAGTGTTTTACAACCCTCTAGGATGGAAGTGGGGTGTTCTTAGAAAGGGTGTTTGAGGATGGCCTCAGGAGGGAGATCCATTCACAAGTGACCATCGTCCAGCTGACTTTCATCACTTCCATCGTCATCCAGGAACTGATTGCGGAGCGCAATCTAAGAGAGTATAGAGCTGCGAACCAGGGTAGTTCTTCTTCCAGATTAAGTCTTCCTCCATATGATAGTAAGAATATTCATAGAGAGCCTATGCAGGGTGACCTAAGGAAGATTGATGCATCATCAGGAAGCCATGTGACATGCTACTAGTGTGGTCGGTCTAGGCACACGAGGCCGCAGTGCCAGAGGGACCCTGTGGAGTGCCGATCTTGCGGAAAGATGGGTCACCTTCAGTGTTTTGGCCATGCTTTCTCACCAGCATCTGGTGACCGGGGTTATTCCACGACTTCTCATTCAGGAGTAGCCTCACCAGTCTCTCACCGGTCGGGGAACTGGAGTTCTTCCGGCCGTTCGGGCCGAGGTGGAGGTCGAGGCCATGGCGGTCAGCCACCAGTCCCTCATCACCAGCAGGGTGGTTGATCTCTGAGTGGTCAGTCAGGGGCGTAGGGCCACGGTGCAAGCCAGTCATTCGCTATGGAGTAGACCTTTTAGATGCAAGATCCCGGCCCTTCTACAGTTTGAGGTACGATTTTAGTAGCCTCAGTTTTATCATCAGCTCTTTTCGATACTGGTGCTACACATAGTTTTATATCTGTTGCTTCTGTGGAGAGTGTTGGGATCTGTGTCTTTTTGTCTGCCAACTCTTCGACACTAGACACACCTTTGGGTACAAGGACATATATTGTACGCCAGTGTAGAGAGTGCCTTATCAAGGTTGCAGGGTATCATTTCTCATGGGATCTCTATGTCCTAGAGATGACAGGCTATGATGTCATTCTCAGGATGGACCGATTGGTTCCCTTCCAGGCATTCGCTGACTGTTATTGCTGCAAAGTGAGTTTCGTTTAACCAGAGGGTGAATATTTTCGTCATAGAGGTGAATGGGATGTTCAAGTGTGTCGAGCTGGAATCGATCATCATGGGCTAGGAATGGTGATAGACCAGATTTCTAGTCATTATTTGGATGATCAAGGGACTTTGCAGCTAGAATTTCCTTCAGTGGTGGATCGTTTCAGGTACATCTTTCCAGAGGACTTTTCGGGTTTTCCTCCTTAGTGTGAGGTAGGAATTTCTATTGATCTCATTCCAGGAGAAGAACCGGTGTCTATTCCTTCTTATAGGAAGGGTAAACCTGAGTTCTAGAAGCTCAAGAAGCAGTTGGAGGAGTTGTAGGGAAAGGGTTTCATCCAAACTAGTACTTCTTCTTGGGGTTCACCTGTCCTGTTTGCGACTAAGGCAGATGTTACCCTTCATCTTTGTGTAGATTATTGGAAGTTTAACTAGTCGATGGTCAAGAATCAATATCCCTTGCCAAGGATCGATGACCTCTTTGACCGGCTTCGAGGAGCCCGGGTGTTCTTGAATATAGACATGAGGTCCGGTTATCATCAGGTGCGTGTTAGACCATAAGATATACCTATGACAGCCATCAGGAGTAGGTATGGTCTATACGAGTATAGAGTCATTCCATTCGGTCTCATCAATGTGCCTGCAGTTTTTATGGCACTAATGAATCGACTGTTCCATCCTTACTTGTACTCTTTCGTCATGGTCATCGTGGATGATATCTTGGTGTACTCTCACACTCGACATGACCATGCCACACATCTTGAGATCCTTCTAAGTACAATGTGGGAGCATCGGATGTATACTAAACTCTCTAAGAGCCAAGTTTGGATGGATCGGATTCACTTAATGGGTCACGTAATCTCAATGGAAGGAGTATCTATAGAACCAGAGAAAGTGGGAGCTGTAGTTTCTTGGAATTAGCTGAAGAACGTTTTTGAGGTGCAGAGTTTCCTAGGGTTGGATGGATACTAAAAACGCTTATTTCATGACTTCTTATGCCTAGAATCACCTTTGATAGGTCTGACCAAGAAGGGGGAAAAGTTCTTATGGTATTATTTTTGTGAGTCAGCCTATCAGGACCTGAAGGGAAGGTTGACGTCAGCACCGATACTAGTCTTTCCAGATCCAGACAAGAGATTCATTGTTTATTGTGATGCTTCGAGTATCGGACTAGGCATTGTGCTTATGCGGGGAGATGGATTCGTTGCGTACGGGTCTCGGCAGTTGGGGCCACATGAGAGGAACTACCCTACGCACGATCTGGAGTTGGCAGTTGTGGTTCATGCCTTACACTTTTGGAAACACTATCTTCTGGGAGAGCACTTTGTGGTCTTTACCAAGCACAAGAGTCTAAAGTATATCTTCACTCATGGTAATTTGAATATGAGGTGGTGCAGGTGGGTCGAGTGTATTCAATCTTTTGATTTTGAACTTGCCTATACGCCGAGAAAGGGAAACACAGTGGAAGATGCGTTGAGCAGGCGAACTCAGAGTCAGGCAGTTCAGGAGGCCAACAGTGAGTGGAAGCTTATGGCTCTGTTCTCTGAGATGCATCTGGAGGTGCACGACAGACAGTGACAAACATTCCTATCTTCTGTATATGTTACCTCGACATTACTTGTTCCGGTGCGGATGAGGCAGATATCAGACTCAGAAGGCTTAGTCATGTGGGAGAGTGTGTCGAGAGAGGACCCTCTTCATGGATGGACAGTGGGAGAGGATGATATCTTTCATTTCCAGGGATGCTTATGGGTGCCATCAGACATACGTGAAGAGATGATGCGGGATTTTCATTCCTCAATTTGGGAAGTTCATCCTGGCGTCACAAAGATGTATCGAGATCTTTATCGCCATTACTAGTGGCCAGGTATGAAGAATGATGTTGCTGGTTTTGTCATGAGATATTCTACTAGTCAGCAGGTGAAAGCAGAGCATCAGCGACCAGATGGCCTTTTTCAGCAGTTAACCATTCCGGAGTGGAAGTAGAACGATGTTTCAATAGACATTGTGACCAGATTTCCAAGGATTCCTTGGGGAAACGATGTTGTTTGGATTGTCGTTGACAGGATCAAGAAGGATTATCACTTCATGCCAATCAAGTTGACCTTCAGTGTCGATGATCTGGGACGACTTTACATCAGAGAGATCGTTCGTCTGCAAGTTTTTTCACGTTCTATTGTTTCACACAAGGATGCGCGTTTCACCTCTCAGTTATGGCAGGGACTTCTGAAGGCGTTGGGTACACAAGTACTTTTGAGTACAGCATACCATCCCCAGATTGATGGCTAGTCTGAGCGTATGATCCAGGTGCTAGAGGATATGCTGAGAGCTTGCATTCTGGACATTGGTGGTTCTTGGGAGATGCATATCCCTCTTGTGGAGTTCACTTACTACAATAGTTTTCAAGAGACTATTCAGATGGCACCATATGAGGCTCTGTACGGTACGCCATGCCGATCACCCATATGCTGGGTGAGGCAAGAGAGGAAGCTTTGCTGGGACCTCGTCTTGTTCTAGATACTTCAGAGTAGATAGAGCTGGTTTGGAAGAGGATGGCTACAGCACAATCTCGGCAGGAGTCTTATACTGATCAGCGGAGAAGAGATCTAGAATTTGAGGTCGAGGATCAGGTTTTCCTACGTGTCGCACCAAGGTTGGGATACAAAAGGATTCGAAGACTGGGTAAGCTTTCACCATGGTATGTCGGACTATTTGAGGTTTTGGAGAGATTTGGCCCGGTTGCCTATATGCTGTAGTTACCTCAGAGGTATCAGTCCAGGCATGATGTCTTCCACGTCTCTCAGCTCTAACATTACATTTTAGACTCGTCTCATGTATTTCTGTCGGAGGAGGTTGAGCTCGAAGAGGATTCATCATTTGACGAGCATCCCATCCGAATTAGCGATTGCAGTATGAAGGTTCTATGTGGGCAGTCTGTTCCTCTGGTACCGGTGCTATGACAGCATGGGCGAGTATAGGACGAGACCTGGGAGAGGGAGGCCGATATGCGGTCGCAGTGGCCAGAGCTGTTCGGGTTTTTTTCTTCTACGCCTCGATAGAGAAATTCGGGGATGAATTTATTTATGGGGGGAAGTTTGTAAGAACCCGGATCATTGTTTCAGGAACTCCTTTCATTTTCAAGAGTTTTTAAGAAAAATGGAGTTTCTGGAGAATTTTCTAGTACATGCCGTGTACATTCTGAGTACACGCCGTGTACTCTACTCCGGCTCGAAGGCGTGTGGTGGAAATGTTCTGGCCACACACACGGTATGTAGGGGTGACGTGAAGGATGATTTTTGCGGAGTACGGAAAAGACCCAGTACACTCCATGTACTCTAAAAGTACATGCCATGTACTTTATTTTTTTTACTAAATGAACCGGGGTCACGCCTAACGCACAAAAACACCTCCTTCTAGGTCCCATTCGTCCGAGAGAAACTCGTACGACCAAATCTTCAACGAGCTCCAACCCCTTGGTCCGTTATCTGATTCAAGCACGGTCAATTGCGTTGGAATCACATCGGTAAGATCTTCCTTCTGCTTGAGCTTTTTTTTCTGATTCCTCTTCATTTCTGAGTTATCATGGGTTGAGGGTTTTGTGTTTTTTCTTAGATCTACAACGTTTTAAGGGGAATCATGTGTTGTGATTCACATATATAGATCTCCTAGTATCGAGGTAGGGGGTTTGTGCCTTTCTGTAGATAGTATTTGAATATTTTGTGCAAATTCCACCAATTCCCTTGAATAGGGTATTGCGTGATTCCGGTTTTTCCCCTGTTGTTTTCCTGCTTTTCTTGATTGCTTGAGTATATGTATTTTACTATGAATATGGTAGTTTTTACTGTACTTTGGATGTTTTACATTCTTGTTTTGCTTGTTTGGAATTTTTCCTGTTTCCATGCCTAGTTGTAGGATAGTGGAACTATTGCTTTGTTATGCTCTTGAGCCTTAGAATGATATCCAAGTAGTTCTTGAGGTTTACTTGGATGATACACGCACGCTGTGCATGTTTGGTTTACACAAGATTGTGAGGACCTAGTGTAGTGGACCATAGAAAGAATGGACGTAAGGGCTTCTCCAGAGTGTCTTTAAATTACAATGTGAGACCACAGGGGGAATTGACGATGACTTCTTCCTCAGAGAGTCTGTAGATCCTTGATGCGGGATACAGGGGGGATGATACATTGAGTGCTTCCCCAAAGAGCCTTTAGCATGATACAAGACTATAGGTGGAATTTACGGTGAGTGCTTCCTCAGAGAGTCTATTCTTAGATGAACCAGAGGGGTGAGATTGTGTGTGCCTTCTAGAGGGTTTCTAGTACTTGTGTCTTGAACCATAGGGGTTAGGCTATAAGAGCTACCCAGAGGGTTACCTTTTTTCTTCTTGTTGCTGGTTGTTTACCTGTGTACTTCATATGCTAGAATTGTGGACTGTTTCTACTGTGTATTTTCCCTGTTTACTACTTCGGTACTTTACTTTCCTTGTATTCAATGACTGTTAGGCACAGATATTTTGGTGGTTTCCTACTGGGACTTTGTCTCACACCCTGTTTCGGCCATACATTTAGGCCCAAGTAGACTATGTTGTTGTAGGTATAGATATGGGAAAGACCCCTTATACTTCGGGTTCTTGATTATTGTGGAGCTGGAGAGCATGGCACCAAGCCGAGACTTGTGATGCTGACGAGTTTACCTAGTTTTCTTTTGCACTTTGTTTTTCAGTTGTATTTATGCATGTCGGTTTTTATCCTACTTTCCATAGACATATGTACCATGTTTCATCATTACGATTTTATACATTTCTTCCACTATTCAGTTCAGTTGTTGTACGCAGTTATTGTTTCTGCTATTGTGTCTGGTTTTTTTCCGCTGTATACTTTACCGAATGAGGGCATAGTTTCCCCCACCAACTCACCAAGGCCCTCGCTGATAGTCGGCAGCCTCTGGCGTTTGGGGAAACGCGCTTGAGTTCATGTGGCGAACCGGGTACGGGGAACCAGTGGAGGGGATCTGGATTCGAGTCGTTATAGTGAGTCCCCGACAGGAACAAACATCTCCAATGGAAATCTCAAAACTTTAATAATGTTTCCTATCCTATAATCAAACACATAGTGATGATATATTTTTCCAGTGAATTGATTTCAATGTTTCCCTCGAAGGGTATTAATTGAATCCTTATATTAATAGAATGTTGATGAAAAAAGGTGGTGGAGATGAGAAAACAAAACATGATGAATAACATGTGACCAATATTCTAGACATAATGTATTTTTTTATTATAAAAATTAATGAATAACCAGTAAAAAAGTAATAATAAAACACAGATATGAAGTAATATATTTTAATACCCATAATCAATTTTTGAATTACTAAATATTTTTTGAGGATAATAATTCACATTTAATATTGGTAAAATAATTACATAAATCCTATAAAATATAATTTTATACAATAGTTTTCAAATGATAATTGACAAAAAAAAATTAGATCTCATTTCATTGATAGGTTTCATGATTTATACTATAACATTCATCCCCAATCCATTATCTGATATTGATCATGAATGAATTCTATCCAACATCTCCTCTATCAATCTCTTGATTAATGTGGATAAAAATTGATATTTATGATATGTATTTCTATATAATAATGCATTAGGAATAGAAAAATACAAATTTAATTATAACTATCGAAAAATAGGGATATATCCTTCCCTTTATAAAAATAGATTAAATGAACTACTATTATGGAGCTTGTGGATATTTTCTATTTCAATTGTTTATTGGAATAATTTTTATAGTGTTTTATGAAATCCATCTAGCTCCCATCAACCTCTTCATTATCCCATTATACCTAATTTATATCACTCATGTGGTATTGAAAAATCTTCTCCTCCAGCATTCCCCCTAATTTACGGATTTTCATTTTTATCTTCACCAACATCAAATTTTTTAGTATTGAATCCCTTTTCAATTTTCATGAGAATTGATTTAATTTCTATCATTGTATTTCAACATATAAATGATATATCTAGGTCTCTATTCCTCCTTATTATATAAAAAATGTTCTTTTATATTATAAATATATTAATTTTTTGGAATAATTAATTTATTATGGGGTTATTATATGTGTGTTTTTAATATTGTATAATATATGGGAGATGATGTGTATGTTATTTAGGGATCATATGATAGTTATATAGTCATATAAGTGAAATTGAGATTTATATGATTTAAGTAATATTCAATAGTATTATAAAGAGGTATCTCTCTCCTAGAGCTAATATTTTATAGATGTGGTTATCTCATTCAAATGGAACCATATGTAAATGGAAAACCCATGAATATACACACATATGATATGTAACTCCCATATAAATTGGAATATGTTGACATGGTTCTCCGATGGAAAAAATGAAACTATGATGTGTTGTTCTAAATGAAATATATTGTTTCCCAACCATATAACTTTTTAACATACCCACGATTATTATTATGAATCATTATAATGAGATATTCCCTTAATATGTCTGTATTTTATATAATACTTCTCACATAATTAGAGTATTCATTTTGATTTTTTGTTTCTAACATTGATCATAATTAAATTGTTTATTATTATTTCCTATAGTTTTTATATTCACTATATATATGTATATGAAATGTAATTTTAAAAATATTTTAATTTTTTTAATCACATTCATTAATTATGCGTTTTTATTTTATTTGAAATTAATATTTTTATATATACCAATGTTGTTTAAATATTTATAATAATTTTAATCACATCACATTATATGAAATATTCCTTATTAAAATTTTCATTACAACATATTTTTCAACCTCATAAATAAATGAGAATTTATTTTTATGTTGATCATTCAATAAAAATCATGAAACATACTGAAACATATGTTTTAAAATGAGATTATATTCATGTATTCAAATAGAAATATTAGAATTCAATCCTTGATACAATTTTATTAAAAACAACTATTTTAGATTAATATTATTAATTCATAATTTCATAGAATGGTTTATATTATAATGGTTATTAATAACGAATTTTATTTATTCTAGTAGAATTTATATTTTTAAAAATTTATGCACACTATAAGTGTATCGAGAAAAAAATTACATTTATATAGGTAGTTTTAAGTTATCATTTGTGTTAGTGTATTATCAATTTATATTTTTTTTCTTGTGGATAAATAAAAGTGATAATTTATTTTATTCCACATATAGATGTGTACATTTTTATAAAAATATTTTATTGAATTTCATATTTCATGCAACTCTGTGCATCAATATTGATTGTTATATTTGGTAAATATTTTATTATGTTATAATTAATAATATCTATGATACCAAGAATGGATGGATATTTATTTGTATCAATTATTTTATAATATCCATGATATTTTTATATTATTTTTAATGGTTTTGATAATGGGTGAGAACAATTTTTTTTCTTGAGTAAATGTATTCCATAAAAAGTAATGTGTATTTAATTTGATTTATGTAATATTAAAAACCTAGAATATTTAAAAAAAATTATTCATAATGAAAAATGTATTTTATTGGATTGTGTAAATATTTTTTCCCATTCCATGTCTTTTTTTTATTTTGACGGGTCTCTTATATAGTATGTTATTTCATTTTTTTATTATATAGCTATTGGTATGTTTTGATGAATTTCATATTAAAATTGATTTTAATGAGATTTTAATTTTTTGGTTAAAATTTAGATTTGAATATTCAGTTCTTAACAATTTAATGAATAGAAGTAGGATTTATCATAACATTCTGATTTCAACCAAGTATAAAAATAACATAGATATTTTTTTATATTTTTAATTTAAAATTATACAAATATACATCGAAAATAGTTTCCATGTTATAGTATTATTTTCAGACATGAGTTATGTTAGGAATATTTGATATAACATATAATTGTAGATATAAATACAAAAAACTATTATTTTTTTGTATCATAATGGAGTGATGAGATATTCTTATATTGTTCATCAACATAATGAATGATCTGGTTGGGAGAATGTTATATTTTATCTATTTAAATTTTCAAATCAGAACGATATATATTATTTTACAGTGTATGAAGATTATGATTTTAATAATCTTGATCAAAAGGAATTAGAAGATGAAAATGAGTGTATAATAGAATATATTTATCATTCCAGAACATTGATATTTTAGTACTTTTCGAAATGAAAATGTTTTCATTATAATGCGATCATATCAAGGAAAAACCATTTATGGAATTTCATATTCATAAATATATTTTATTATTCATTTAATCATGGAATTGTTTCCTTATGGTACATATATTACATAAAATTTTTATTTGGGACAGAATTTAATTAAGAATCATTGAATGTATTCTAATATGAATCCTGGTTATTTGAAATATTATAGTTTTTCATTGGTGGGAGTAGTATATTTTAAGAAATATAATAATTCTTTTGAATATCAATGGAAGTAAAATAATGACAAATGGCCTTGTATAGTTCTAAAAAAAATTCATTTGGAAAATTCCATTATTTCCAAAGATTCATAATCAATAAATGTAAACTAAAATATCATCCAAATTTGGATGGAATGATGATATGATAATTAATGATAATGATTTGTTAGTTCATTATATAAATGGATTTTTATGGTTTACATTTGATGCACAACATCCTATTGTAGTAGTTGAGCTGTGTAACATCAGATATGGTCTATATTTTGATATTTTTGATGAATATCTTTATATTTTTATATCAAACAACATGTGGCTAGTTTTTTATAACATCATTAATATTCAACCATGTATATTTATGAAAAAAATTCATTATAATGATTATTTAAATATTTCGAAGTTTGGATCTATGAAATGGTATATATGACTCCCTTAATCCACTAATAAGTGTGATGAAGAGAATTTGGGATATGAGTGTTTTGACATTCAATTATTATTAAAAAATATATTTCAGTATAATTATTCCCTTTTGTGGACTGTAAATATTTTACATCCTTATGAAATGATTTCATTTTTTTTGAACAGAGGTAAATAGGTCATGAATTACGTTCCCAAAGAATAAAAAATCTATAAGCGATACATATCATCTTAGTTTCAGTTTCATGGGGCATCAATGATTCCATCCAATTCATCAACAACACAAGAAGAACCACAAGAAGAAACATTAAACTATAGACCTTTTACATCAGGCTTATTGTTTGTTTTGAAATGAATTTCTTAATTGGTTGAAATATTTCACATTTTTATTAGGAAAATGTTAAAGGAAATACAAAAATAGGAAGAAAGTTTACACTAAATCCACAAATAATTAGAAAATGAAAAATATCTTTTCTGGGTTTCCATAATGTTCAAAAACAACTTACAACATTATTTAGTTGAAATGGGTAATGAGAAAAATAAATGTGAAATATTTAATTAATCTCTTAAAAATAAATATTTTATAACCAATGATAACATATGATCCTGGTGTCACAAGTCACATTGTGGTATTCTAATAGAATCATATCCTCTATTTATCTAAAAAATCAAATCTAATGTTCCATATTCCCCATATATGATAAAACCATTTGAGAACACTAATTTTATGGAATTATTGGTGTATATCATGGTTCTTGATGCAAAATCCAGAAAAATATATAAACAATACAATATAAGGTAGTTGAAACCAAAACCCATAATAACTCATGATTATCACATTATACATCATTTATTAATTACAATAGAAATTTGATATATAATATCAAATAATGTATGAATGATGGTGATTCACATATACTATTTTTATAGAGAACATTGTTATAAAATATTACCCAAGAAAAAATTGATAAAAATAAATCTAAATTCATAATTAATATTTAATGAGATAGATCATTTTCACACATTATTTTTCACATGCATGTTGTATTGAAAAGTTCATCATAGATTTTAAACACTCCTTGGGGGATCCATTTTATTTTAGTTAATTTATCATACTAAAAGAAATATTTTCACAATTAAATGTTATATCGAAAACAAGAATCATCATGAATGTCACATTATGAGAGGTTTTCTATCTCAATAATATTTATATTTTTTCCAATATATTTTTCTGATTCTATCACAATACATTACTAAAATATTACAAATGAATATGTAATATATAGGGAAACTATACATGTCATTCCTTCTTTTCTCCAAATAGGTGGAATTAATTTTTCGTATACAATGGCTACATTGATCCTTGTAGAGCGGGATGTGGAACATCATATAGACATGTTAAACTGTGCATTATATGACAACTACACTATGTATGTATTTTATATATCAATTTTTATCCCAAAATATGTAACTTCACATAAACCTTAAATTTTTTTATCATTTTATATTGTAGAAATAAAAAAATTAAGTACAAGTCATAAATTATTTTTTAATAATAAGAGTATTTTCATAGAAAACCGTTTCCCTATCTATTGAAATAATTTTTATGGTGAATAATTTAATTAATTTGAAATACATATTTTCCTTTCATTGTATAATTCGTATATATATCAACTATTGATTTTTCCTTTTAAATCTTCCTCTCATGAGTTTAGATCACTATGTATTTTCCCATCCATTGAATCATGAATTCAATGATTTTAAAATCAATTTTTATAAATATTAAATAACACATTGATAGGATAAAATGAGAACATAGAATTATAGTGTTATTCTAAGTACAATAACAATGTTTTTTAATGTTCATCAGATAGTATGAATCGATTTGAAAATGTAAAATATTATGTCCAAGTTGTGAGAATATTTTTATTGTATTACTACTATCATGGATGAGTAACTATGTTAGTATGTAAGTATTTTTATTCAATAACAAGTCATGGTACATTATTTGATGATGTTGGATTTTTATTTTTGGTTTTATACTACAATACAATCTACCGATGAACCATATTTTTTGGCATAAATAATGAAAATTTTGTTATGTGAATGATCTTTTTACACATTATTTTGGTGTAATTATTGAAGTAGTCTCAATAAAAAAATTTCAGGATTATGTGGAAGAAATTTACAACATTTTTCTGCCATTTGGTTAAACAAAATTATTTTATTTCATGAATCCAATTTTCCACCTGTCAGAATTTATATGCATCCAAAATTAGTGGAGGGTAATATATAGAAGAAATAATTTATGTGGAATGTTTTTTGCATGATACCATGATGATGGTTTCTCATATTGGAACTAAAATAGGTATATTGATTTTTTTAACATTGGAAGGAATTTTTTGGTTTAGTATTTTATTCATTAAATTTAATAATATTTATTTAAATTTTTAAAATGATGTTTAATAATAGGTTTCAAAAATGTATAACATGGTTTTAAAATATAGTTTCAATTTTTTTATGACTTTATTGATTTATATTTTCTAGTTATAATTTTATAAAAATAATTAAAAAATATATTCAATTATATACAGTGAATATAATTAATGATATTAATGAAATTAGAAAAAGGGTACTATTTTAAATTGATCAATGAATGTTTTAATTAGGGATTTATATGTTGGATACATTATTGATTATAATAATTCTAATATTTTTATTTTTCATTACACATTATGTCATATTCTTATTTTTATCATATTTTTTATGGCATTCATCTGAACTAGTACTGAATTCTCATTATCCCAAGAGTATAGTTCTAGGTGTGGGTTCTCCTAGATATACATTGACCACCTATTGCACCCATTCATTCCCCATTCCACCAGAATAACTCCTATCTAAGACAGTGTTTAATACTCCACTTGAGCATCTAGGGAAATTTCAACCCACACCTGCATCGTTATCTTATTTATGCTCCAGTTCCCAAACCATGTATACATGTCCACCGGGTATGTTGACACATATTCATGTCCTATGATGTATCCCTATTTGTTCATTCATTATCAATCCACATCAATTATGCATCTATTTCATACAATACATTTGTAATCTCATTTTTGTGCTACATCATGATCCACCATATTGCATACATATTCCAAATTAAATGTATTGGAAGAATAGAATCCATAATTGGGTACTAATATAGGATTTCCCTCCAATATATTCAGGCTAATGATTAACATGTATTATATTTTTATTAGTTTTTCATATTATATCACCTTATTTTTTACCAAATTTAAAAATAATTATTTGAATTTCTTTCATTAAATTTTTAGTTGGCTCTTATAATAGGTTATGTGGAAGAACCCATATTCCTCATTCATATAATCATAAAAAAATAATGTTTTATTTCAATGAAAATAATAAAATTAAAGGAAAATATTTCATATAGTGTATATATTTTTTGGTAAAATTATCCACCGATAATGAAATCATTGTGGTGAAAAAAGTCTCAAAAAATAAAAACTGTAATAAAATAAATGTGAAATAATGGGATTCATTAAGGATAATAATTTATGATAAATTACTATCTATATTATTATATTATTTATATGAATTAACATTTTCATTACAGTGTATCTTTCACTTTCCCATTTTTGATCCTATATTAGTAGAATAATTGATATAAATTTGGGTGTTGTGTCAATCATATAATCATGATAGAATTAATGATAAAAATAGTGGAGTTAGATATGATTTAGAGGGTGTAAAATTTTTCAATAACTATCTAGCATCACAAAAAAATGAAATTATCATATGTTGGAAGAGTAATGGGTTTATGGAATTATTAATCATAATGATTTGAATTTATAATTTAGTTATTATAAATATTATGAAATTTTTGTTTTTCAAGGCATGTAAGAAAAAAATAGAAATAAAATGATGGAATAACTTATATTCACACTTTGGAGTGAATTATAATGCCATATCATGAGAGGTGAAAACTAATTTTTATAGTAATAGAAATAATATCAACGTTTATATTTGTTACATACGTGTATGGAATTTATTTGATGAAGTAAAAATTTAGTGGATCTCTATAATAGATAAGATTAATTATTTTACCTATTCATATTGAATTGAAATATAATATTCTATAATTTGACAAATATTGAATAATTATCCGAACAATCTAGTTTCTTGTTTAAAGGGTTATAATATTTAAAAAATGACCTGAGTGTATTTTTTGTCACTAGAGTTCTTGTTTCCAATAATTTAAGAAAACTAATTATTGTTGTTTTTTTTCTCAACAACAAGGTTTGAAAACAGAGGCTAGTCATCACTTTAATAAATTATATTACCCACCAGTGAAATTATTGAATCAACCATATGTGTACTCATTTCCATCACCCATCTAAACATGAATATTTCTTGTTCATTATTTTCAAATTTCTTCGATTATTTTCATTTATATTCTATATATTGGTTTTAATAAATATTTTTCATGTATAATAAAAATTATTCATACATATAAGTTCTTGTGATATATTCAACAAATCCTCACATTAATTCAATAGAATATATAAATAAAAAAGTTTTAATATTATATTATTTTAATTTTATTGATGTATAATAAGATTAATAGTCATTAATGGATTTTAAAATTCATAAAAAATTATTCAATGAGTCCTAAAATATGAAATTTCCATAAAATAAAAGGCCAAAATTGAAACATTAATACAGAAGGATGGAATTGCCTAATTTATTTTGATATTCATGATGAAATTGAAGTTTTATTCTCATGAATTACTTAAATATATTTATAGAAATGCCCCTTAAATATTTAATTTTTAGCATTAATTATATAATTATACTTCATTTATGTTGTGATATGATTACTCCACCAGACATGGAAAATGTTCCATTAAAATCCATAAATACTAACATTCAAGTATTTAATTAAAATTCTAAATAATATTTCAATATAATTATTATATTATTGAAAATAGTATTTCATGAATGTGTCATTTATTAAGGTATACCTTTCAAATATTCTTTGTTCAATAAATAATTTAAATAATACAAGAAATTCCAAAATTAAATAATGACATAATGAAAGATGATCACATCACCGTAAAACAAGATAACATATAATAAAATAGATATATAGAAAATGAACAAAGTAATATAACGCAAGATAAAACAAATAACCTTAACTAAATAATCCAATACAACAAATAAAATTTTATCACATAACCAAATGACCAAACCAGAAATTTCTTAACACAAAAAATAACCAAATTAATTTCCATTAAATTAACAAGGTGTAATACCATAAATATGATATTACCTAGATATAACAAAAATGAAAAATCCAAAATGACCCCATACAATGTGAATAAAATAAATTTACAATGAAAAAAAAATAATAATATATCTGAAAAATGGATTGAAAAAAAATTATGAAGACAACCAAACCTAAACTAATAAAAACGTCCATAAATAAAATTGTTCAATTTATATATAAAAAAGACAAAATGTTAAAATATGATAAAATATCTAACCCAATATTAACCACATGAAATAACACATTAATTAAAGAAACACATTTCACACAATGAATCATATGAAAAAATATATGAAAAATACTTTAACCGGTTGACCAAATAACAAAATAACCAAATGAAAAAATAAAATGAACAAAAAAATAACCAATGTTCAAAATGAAAAAAAATGAAAATAATGAAAAAAAATATTTGTCTGAAATAAACATACCATGTGAATAAATATCAAACCTTTGTTTAGAATGATCATTAGTATATATTTATTATTCTATGCCACTAGTATTACATTTGTAATTAATGATATATTTACCATAAATGAATGATATTTCAAATAGTGAAATTATTTGAAGGAATATAATTTCTAAAAATGAATTATGTGTGAGAGAGATGGTATATAATAATTTGGTTCCCCTTATGATTGTATATTTTCAAATTATTTTTACTATTGATGGATCGAAACCATGAATTCAACTAATATGATTTCCATTTTATAAAAATTGAATTAAATGTATTTAGTTCACAATAGGAAATAACTTACTGATATACATCATACAATATTCTGATATGGGTTCCATTTATGAATTATATTATATTTTCTATATATATTCATCATAATTATTATGTTATTATTCGAAAGATATAATTATAATTCCTTCTAGGATGTGTTAAACACTGATGTAGTATAAATTGGTTAACAAATAATTTGGGCTAAATATATTATTATTATAACATAGAAATTTATATAGACATGATTCCAATTTGAGATTTTATTTTTCATAATCACATGTATATTTATTATATTTCAACTTCATGTAATGTAATAATTGATGTTAATACCATATATTAACATAAAAATAAAATTTAGTCTAATGTTGGAATGTTCTAAAATAATGGGAGTAGATGTTAAATATCCATTGAAAACAAAATAGAATTTGGTTTGGTTTTTTTACAATATCACATTACTAATAAATTTTTTATTATTGCAATCAATGTCATAATATGTAAATGATATTATTAAATAACGATCATGTGCCTTGATATAATTTTTTTATCATGCTGTAGAAAAAAAGATTGAATTATTGTATATTGTTTTGTAAATTCCTAGAAAAATGAAGATATCATATGAATATGAATATAAATTTCATATTTTTATAGATAAATAATAATTAAATATAATGTTTATATTTTCAACAAATTTAAATGGAGGCCCTCAAGGAGAAATATTAAGATAACATAAGGCTAATGGATAATTCTATATTAGTTTTTGGAGAGGAGAACCAAGGTAAATTATTACGTTGAGTGGGAAAAACCATCATCCATAATATATATTTTCCCTCATAAATCTCCGATAAAATCATACACTCCAACATGCTTCAAAATTTTCATATTGATGTATTGGTGGTTTAAAAATTAGATATACATGATTGTGAAAGAAGTAAACTAGTTACCAAATACTTTTTAAATGCTATAATATTTATATATGCATCAATTCAATTAGAGTATAAAAAATATTTGTATTAATGTATTCACACAATGCACTCATATTATAAAAAATTTTGTGATTTCAATGAGGGTTATAATAGTTCTATAGTTTATTGTACATATGGTTTGTTTTGTGATTATGATGATGATCATGATGAACATGATGATGATGACAATGAAGATTTAGGTGCTTCATGTGATTATGAAGATAAGGATACTAATGTTGATTATGATGGAAATAGTGCGTATGAGTGGGATATTGATCCCCTCAAGTTATGATATAAAAGTAAAGAGACATGTGTTGATGCTTTTTAATAACTAAAACTATTTGATTGAATGGTTTTATCTATGATATATTATATTAATTTGTTTCAAAAAAATAGATAAACATGTAGTGAAATACTAAATATATAATAATTGTAATTCCATAAATTTATTTCATTTTTTAAATTTCATTACATGTTTTGTAAGAGGTGATGGATTTTGATTTTGCTATGAATTGGGGATGTGAAGCCATAATAGTTGTTAATTAGACAGTAGTATACTTCAATTATTTCCATGACTCAATTAAAAAGATTCCAATAATAATTTAAATAGATTTATACCCATGATTTACATCAAACGCAGGGTTTAGTCATGAACTATGCATATAGTTTCATAGAAAAATACAGGATAACATAATAATGATGCCTATAATCTCCATAGTTATGGGGTCTATACCATGGATTTTAAAAAAAATTATTGATTATTTTTTTAGTTGTGAAAATATTTTATTTATTCTATTATCAGTCCAACAATGCCATATCATTAGAAAAACATATGAAACTGACAATGTTTAATATGTTCCTAGCATAATAATTGTGATCCAGATGTAATAGATGTCTCATATTTATACGCAAAGACTCATTTGGGATTTATTCCCTTATTTATGGAATACCAATTATGTTTTATATAACATATTTAATAATTTTATGATATCAATGTTGTTCTTCCCCATCCCTCAAAATCTCATTTTAATAATCAAATATCAAAAAAAACATTTTTTGAAATATTCCAATGTGAATTTGGTGAAAATAAATCATTTTATTCTCACCATATTCTGATTTATCCCAAAAATTGAACCTACTAATCAAAAATATTATTTCCCAATGCATGTATCTAGTTATTCATCAAACATGTGACCTTCTAAGGATTTTTTTAATACAACCAAACACACACAAAAAGATTCTCCCTCCCACAATTTATCTTCTCCTATCATTCCTTGATTTCTATAGGTCTCACTAAAAAGGATGCTTCATCCTTGATGTCTTGCTCGACCAAATCAATAAAAATTGTTGGGTCCTTCCCATCCATTTTCAATGGTGACACATGGATTCTATAATGTACCCAGTATTACTGTAGTGATATGGCTTATATTCATGAATCCTTTACAACCATATGTTGTATCTAAAAAATAATAATGAATATCCAAGATACATTTTCACCAAGAAAATATCTATAATATACTTTAATGTGATATGTTGTGGAATATAATGTCTATTTACCCAGATTCCAATGGCCTCCATCATCGGTTTTTATAAGGCCTATAAGGGTTCTAGGAATTATTCATCATCTCAGGATTATTAATAACCATACTAGCTATAACTCACTCAAAATCTAGGAATATGTGTTCTATCTCCAATAGATATGAAAATAATAGTGGTAACTTGTTGGGCATCCCATTCAAGGCATCATATTATGTTATATCTATGTATTTATGGTAGTATTTTCTACAAAAAAACAACCAATGGATATGAAATGCCCCCATGTTTGGAATAAATCCATAATTAAATCCCGATATTTGTCATCTTAGGCCTAAATGGTTCACTTGATCTACCTGTAGAACATTATGTACTCATCTCTCTCTACTCAGCGTCTCAATATGGGGTTCTACTAAACCTACACCACAACTCCTAACATGTATACTCATATGATTCCATCCACATTAAAGGATACGACTTTTAAAAATATTAGTAATGGGTGATGCAATCAATGAAATAATAATTTTAAATATCTAATACTATTATAACACCCCAAATTTGTACAAAAATAACATTTTACATGGTAAAACATGTAAAATAAAACACCATGCCAATTAAATAATTAAAATTATTTGTTTACAATTATTCTACTAGAAATCATGTGAAATGTGCAACCAGAATGATACATGATGCATAATATAATACATAATTATAACATAGATGTTAAATATGAGGGTAGGAATAGTGATAAGTAATTTTTTGAATTATAAATATTTATTAACAAGAAATATAATATGGATGCAACAGACCAAAAAAATATTTTATGAAGCCCTTTTGTTAAATGAAATATTAGTCAAGCTTCTTAAATGTAATTTAAAATTAATTTTTACGATATTAAATGTTTTATTAAATATAACCATAATTTTTTGAAAATGGAATATCATTATTAGACTTGGTTTATTTTTATCATTTTTTATAGAATTTCATTTATCATTAAATAGTTAAAATAGTAAATTAGAATTGAAAACTGCGTCATTTTATATTAATTCTTATGTTAGTTATATTTTAAATTTGTATCAAATATGAAATATAACAATAATATATAAGTTAATCTCATTTATTTCATTGAAATATATTTCCATCTTAAATTTGATAAAACAAAATTTTAAACATTTGAACATTTTTTCCATAAAAACACTATTTCTAATATCTTCTGTGACTTTAAATATAAACTAAATATTTTCCAATTTTTGGATTAAATTTTGAAAGAATGGATTATATATTTTGAATAAAAATAAATAATAATTTCCATTTATTTTAACTTATATTTTTCAGAAATTAAATATTGAAAATAGTGATCATTGAATACCACAGCATTGTTTGAAATGGTTTTATAGGGTTTGTGTTAATAATATAATTCTAAAAATGTCCAACCAACTTCCCCAAAATATTTTTTATCCATATTTAGACCTTATAAATTATTGAATCTATAATGGATTATTTTAAATTCTATTTCACATAATAAATGTTATTATGATTGAATCTTATCAAAAAATTATAAGTGCACCACTCACCTCTCTAATAAAAGGCCAACCAACCTCCTCCCTTATTCATAGAATTAACATAAATTTTCATGTGAAATACCTAATGAAATAAACTCCAACTATCCTGAGATTTATACAGAGTGCATTATATTTTTAATAATGATATCTTTGAGATGCCTTTGGTTAAAACCAAAAGACTACACATGATGAATATGTAATGTTCTTCAAAATTTATTTTTATTTTATTTCATCCTCCACCCCCTTAATTTCTTATTAAATCATGATAAAATAACAAGATAATTATATCCCATACAACGAGATGTGATTATATTATTTTTATGACTTATATACACCTCCAGTTATATCAAATGTTTCCAAATCATCATTTCTGTGTATCATTGACCACCACATCATTATCCAATGTCATGTGTCCTTCCATTACAACCATTCAAGGTTGGGTACCATTATGGATAATATTTATATATATATTAAATTTATAATATATTTAAAACTATTTTGATATTATATCTTATATATCAATTTTCTCTTTCCATTCTATTGAAGATATGATAACATTTCTAAGGTGTATGACAGACACCCGCCGAACAATGCATTCTGATTCATTTTTGACTAAATATTTAAATGAAAGGTAATGAGGATAATATTGATAAATATTTTTTATTGATGAGAAATACTCATAAAGTTAATTAAGGTTTTATAATCCTAAAAATTTATTATTAATTATATACTTTTAACTAAATTAATGTTGATTACATCATTCATGTATTTGAAGATTACTTCCTTCGAGAAGAGATGTGACTCTCTTCTCACAACCACACCCGGTGGAAGATATGTATATGTACAATTAATTAAATAATATTTCATATAGAATATTAATATAATATTTTAATCATATAATATTATTTACCATTCCATACAAATTATTTAAAAATAAAAAAATTACATAAGCATAACTATGTTCTACCTTCTACATTATTATAACATATTCCATTTTCCAAAATAAATTTTTTGGTTTTGGTTTTAAAATTACAAACGATGTTAAAATATAATAATTATTTAATTTTTATTATTTCTATGATGAAATAAATATATAATATTTTTATGAACCTAGGCATTCATGATGATGTGAACATGAAGAAATATTGGATTTGAAACCATATGTAAATAAAACAATGAATGATTAATTATTGACGGATGATAAGATTTTACAAAAGTTTCATATATGATATTGTAACTACTGATATACTTTCTAAATTAATATATATGAGTTTAAATAATGTTCAAATAAATTGAATTGTGAGGTAACTGATTTCATAACAATTTAAATTTCATTGTGATTTTTTACAGGCACATAACGTTATTTTAATTGATTATATACAACCCTTTTTTAGGTAATAATAATATTTATCCAACATTAATGGAAACATATGTTTCAATTATAATTATATCAACCATGGGGAATATAATTTATAATGAACATTTGCTAAAAGTTATTATGCATTCTAACTATCTTATATTATTTTATTCTTTCTTCTGAAACAATCACTTTATTGTGATCATTATACATTTAAAATTAATCTATATTAAATATACATATTATTGTATAATGTATTTAATTATATCCTAATGAATATATAAATACTACTTATTGTTGTAACTTATAATTTTATTTTTTTATCTAGGTATGTATTTATTAATATATATCATTTACTAAATATAAATATAGGATGTTAAATCATATTTTGTAGAAATTAAATGGATTCTTATAAAGTGGTGCTCTAATTTTCAAATATAATACATAGATGGAGCCCGGTTATAGATATATCCAATAATAATTGATATTATTTTTTGATGAATAATATCATGATCCTTATTTAAATGAGTATCTTCTAATCATGTTTAAACACTCATGAAGATATATTTTGATGATAGAGGTATCATATTATTAGGTTACATGAAATCCAATAATTAATTAATTTGAAATTAAGAATTAATTTATTAATTTCCATTGTAATTTAATAATTATATTATCTATAGATAATTTTTATACTTCGTTGTTGAATAAATGGAATGAATTTTCACTTATTTATCTATAAATTTTATTTATAATACATGATATTTTTTCATTCATTTTAAATTTTTATAAAAATTATTATATTTTTTTACAATGAAAGTGTTTTTATTTAATTACCTTTTGATTTTGATTATTAGTTATCCTATTATGATATTTTTGTTATCGATTAAATAAAATGTGGGTTAATATATTTACCTTTTCATATTTATTATCATTCATGATGTTTTTTCATTGATATTATATATCACTTAAATTCCTTCTGTGTATATTGATTACATGGATTATTTTTTTCATTTAGTTTTCATGAATATTTATTATGACTTCTATAATTATAATACTCATGTGATTGATTAGATGTATTATATTATTAATTATGTTTTTCTATGTAAATAATTATGCCTGATATTTTTACAATGATGTTATCTCTATATGAAATTCCATCTCAGTAAATTTATTACATGAAATCCGTGATTAGTAATTTTCATTAACATATTTACTATGATACTTGATTCAAAATAGAATCTATTCTACTTACCTATTAATGATCATTTTATATTACCCATATTTTTTCCTAATTATAGGAATCCAAGAAGTTTAATATAGAGTATATTCAAGAATGTTCTAAAAGAAATAATGTTTTTTTACTAAAATATATTTTTTTATTTTTTATATTGGATTAGAGAGTATAAGGCTCCACTTAGCTAGGTCTACCCCAGTCACTGCCATCATAATTCATTGGGTTAGCAATGATTCTTCCCTTTCATCCATCATAGAGATCTAATGGTGTGGTTCCCTATCTAGTAGTGTAATCGTCTATGTGTGCTCGACTATCTCAAAAAAATATCATTGATTGCTCGAATGTTCATGTCCATCCTCCTATCTTGTTAGGGTTCATTTTTAGCTGAACAATAAAGATACAATGATCGAGTTACTGCCACGGTGAACAAGGGGTTTCTACCTTATCTTATGTCGGCTGGGATTGTGGGTGGTGGTACGTTGTTTTCGCAATGGTGGATCTGATGGAGGCAACAAGATCTATATATCTTGCATGAGGCATTGATTTCATGAAGGTCTTCAGTCATTGCGGTTCCTAATGAGTCATGATGTGTTGATATCAATTGGGTTGAATAATTTTTTCCTTGTCTCCATCATCAGAGCACCTCATGTCCCCCTCTCTAGCTTTGGATGGTGGTTAGCGGTGGGGTGGTGCGTCCGATGACTGGGTTCTATTTCTGTGTTGAATCATTGGCGTTGTGTATTACTATGGATCTTTTAGTGATTGCAGAGTTCTGGTGCAGATTTTCTAATTTTTTGGAATAGTTTTATGTGGTCTCACTTCAAAGGAAAATGTTATTTTTGGTGATGGTAGTTTGTACTGTGTTGATTATGATTGAGTAGGTATTTTCTCTATTCGGTTGTGGTTTTATTGTGTAATTGCGGTCTAACGTTTTTTGTAAAAGAAATCAGTGAAACATCAAGAGTTTTTTCCAAAATATGTCAGAGAAATAAGTTTCAACCAAATCATCGCAATCCAGAATTGGATGTTTGAGACTGTATGTCGGCTTCCATCGCTACTCGATTTATGCACTCCTGCATGATAAAACATGACGATCATCTTTGAGATAGTGGATGTTGATACTATATTTTAGATGCAGGGGAGGGGATTCTCTTGATATTTTAATTTGGTTTTTTTTGGTCGTTGGATTTTTCTATGTGGTGAATGATTGTTTTATAATTACTTTATGTCTTTTGGGTGGTCCCTCATCTATTAAACAGAGTATTTATTAAAATTATAATTTCTAGTGAGTTAGTGTTTTGTCATTTTTTTATTCAAATTAAATATTTTAATCATTTATTATCTTGATTACCATGATTACTGATTTATATGGTCATTTTGGTATATCATTCCTTGTATATTATGACAATATATTAAAATAATATCCTTCTATCAGATAATATGGGAAGGTTTTTTATAGTTTATATCATTAATATTATAGTCAAAACCATCACTAAAAGACTATGAAAAAATATAATATAAAACATAACTCTAGGCATTAGGTTGAGGGTATGTGTTTATAACTACCTAATTCATTCATAAATTTAATATTATGTGGGTAATATATAATAAATACATAACTTTATAGATACTAAGTGTAGAAGTGGTCCGTGAATAGACATAAAAATAGTTATGAACTTTGAAAACAATGAATCGTTCTTGTGATGATTGTCTCATAGTGAATGAAGAAATGTATTAATATGCCCCTATTTTGACCCTCCAATGGGAAATTTTAGGAAAATTCACAATATCAGTACAACGAATTGCTATAGATTTGAATATGTGAGGTTAATTAATAACCATGATAAACATTATGTGGGCATATATTGAATATAATCATTCACAATTCTGACCAACTATAAATAATTATTTGGGCTTCCAATAATTTTTTTATCACATTGTACATTTTAGTTATAGTATATTGATAATACCAGATGGAATCTTGTCAAAATTGATCATGGAGGACAAGGTCAAGACCATGATTAATAAAATTGAAATATGAATAGAATTAAATATAATGTAATTATTCCTAATAATTAATGGTAATATATGTTAAAAAACCTATAAATTAAACTATTCATGTAACTACCAATTAATGGATGAAAGAATATTAATGTGATCTCTAGTAGTTTAGTAAATAGGGGAAAATATTATCTCCTTTATTAATGTCATAACTATTGAAAGAACAACAACATAATTATCTAAATGTACTATAAAAATGTATTATGTGTGGAAAGTAAAGGTATAAAGAAAATAATATTTGAGGGAAATTGACGAGTATTATGGAAGGAAATAAATATCATCATAAGGATCCATTTCTTTTTAATTTCCGTAAATGTGTATGTTCTAGTCATAGAAAAATATTGCAATGGGTCATTATTGTATTTTTGTTTGATCATGACTGATGATCATTCTGAGATTCATACAACGATACACATCATGATCAATATAAATGAAATAGTGAAAAATAGGTAATGGATAGATCATCAAAATGAAGCACAAGAGAATCACATATTATATATAAATTATTTAATTAATTAAATAATTGCTTTGAGTGATTTTTTCTTCAATGATGGATCTGAAAACATATCTTCATTGTATCATCTTTGTGTTGCAGGAATCAATAAAAGAATCCCTCTAGTGGAGATCCACACATGTTTCAAAAATATCAAAACATCATAGTAGGAATCTCTGTCTATTACCATGGATTATACAATCTGTTTAGAAGTTCTCCTTTCATAGCAATGAAAATGAATTCCAAAACATTACCCTTGATCCCTCTTGATTTGATAGTGGGAGGAGGAGGAATATCACTCTATGTTCTTGGAGAGATTCTCTCTAGGTCTTGTGAGTATTCTCGATAGCTATTGTTGTGCATTACAAAAAATGAATTGTCTATATTTGAAAATAAATAAATTTTTTATACATATAGTTAGAGTAAGAACAAAAAGATTCACTAGATCCCCATATTATATATTTAATCCATTATGATGCAAAATTTCTATAATAAAAATAATATTATTAGTTCTCAACATTAATAAATATTGTGAACAAAAAATTAATATTATTTCATCAATAAAATTTCAATATATAGTATTTCCCATTTTACCATTAAACTTGATACCCTATTTCTAATTAATATTTTTATGTACAAGAATAATGAAAATTTATTTATTAAATAAATACAACTACATTATTTTCCAATTAATTAATGAAGATTTTATTAACTATATAACTACAAAATATTTATTAAATATTCAACAGTAAATATATTATCATGAATCATTGGAGAAAAAATAATTGAAATCAACGAAAGATGAATGTTGAAAAAAAATGTTCATGAATAATATTTATTAAAAATGATAAATAATAAATTATAATATATATTATTAAATAGATATTATAGATACACTTATCTTGTGACTCTCTTGGCCTCTTTCTCAGTTGCATTAGATGAAGCATTAAAAATTCCAAGGATAATGTCCAACCACATGCAATGGCACTCATAGAGAATGAATCCAATAAACAATGACACAATACCACATAAAGAATCTTACTATGACGTATAATCACTTTATCATGATATCACTAATCAATAAGGTTTCATGTTGGTTGAATTAACATATGTGCTAGTTGTACCTTTGTTTGAATCCCAAGAAATTAAACTTTTCTATAATAAACCCTAGCCATGGAATTTTTTAGGCTATATAATTTCAATCAATTGACATGACATATAAATATAGATTATAGAAAATAAGGGATATTTCCATTCTTATATTATTCAATAATACAATATTACGCGGATAGTACACAATGTGTCCTACATCGCCATGAAAACATGTCATAGCAGTTATCATCTATACATAAAATTAGAAAACTCATAATACTGAATAATAAAAATATTAATGTCTATGGATCAATACATACATCCTCATATAGGAACATCCAATGACACATAAATTTTTTTTTCTTACCGGTTAGTCTTGTTCTCATAATATCAAAAACTGGATATTACTAATAGTGTAAGCAAATATAATGTACCTAAATTCCCTATTAATTGCCACTCCTATTAAAATGTATCATTTTTCCTCAATTTTTATAATCCTTCTATAGAATATAATCTTATGAATTGCTTCATATCACTTATGGGATTTCATCATAGTGGGTAACATATATAACTTTTTTTCATGACAACTACTATTTAGAAATTATCACATATTATGATACAAAGAAGATCAATAATAAATGGATAACGTGTTTATTAATAATAAGAAAAAAATTTAATATAGATTATCATAATGTAAATAGATGTTGGTTATAGGTTTCAAACTAAAATAGACTCTCACTATCACTAGATCCCACTGATAACAACCTTTTGTACTCAATCTGTCACATGATTATCAATCTTTTATTTATATAGGCCTTTAGTCAAGGGGTCATCCCCGTTCTCTTTTGTTATATAGTACATACAAAATATTCACCCCTATGATGAAAATACCTTATTCTTTCATACTTCTAGAGTATATTCATTTTTTTTGGTGTGATGCTGGATATTTTTTTCAAGATCCTCTAGTATAAAAATATGATAATACAATGGAATAGGGTCATTAATATTGGGTTCCACATCTATCTCCTGGAAATTCATTCATATCCAAATTGATTTAAATGGATGCATACCAAGGTTTTATATACTAATAATCTATTGTTGAATCATCGATAATAGGATGATTTATACTCTTCCATCTCATAGCCCCTCTGTTGAGACATAAAAAGTATCATGACTATGAATTCAAATCATTCAAATATATCTACAAACTAGCATTAGTATAACCCCTGATGAAAAGACTCCTGTCTCTCGCATACACCAAAAATATATCCATAATTCTTTTGAGATAATTAATAGTATCCTTAATAGTATACCAATGTTTTTATTCTTGATAATATTGATATTTTCCTACGTTGTACAATTCATTGGAAATATCGTGTGTAGTACATATCAAGGAATACATGATTTATCATATCACTGAAGGTTATGGGATATTACATATTCTATATTTTTTCCATATTGTGTCTAAGGAGACATTTTCTTAAAATATGTAAACCAAGTGACACTAGAACTAACACAATTTTGGATTGTTCCATAAAAATCTCTTTAGTATCACTTCAAAAAAATGTAATTTTCCTTAGTTAAATAATATTATTGGAAATATAACGAATGATATAGATACATAGAATATAGGCTACATCACTAAATTCATAAATATAGAAACACATGTTTATCAATTCCATTACTGACTATGATCAGGTATATCCTTTATAATAATAAATATGCCATCAACTTATACCAGGAAAGTCTGAACCAGGCATAAACCTGGTCCAGCAAATTTATTAAAAGAAAAGTGCAAGTAAAGTCAGGAGAAAATAAAATGCTACATAACATCAAAACCATATGCATCCTTCTCCCCATCATCAGATAACTCATCACCAGGATCAGCTGACTCCCATTCAGAAGATTCGTATTTGCACATCATCTCAAGGTACATATTTTTCTTCCGCAGCATTTCCTCAGACAACTTCTCTTTGACCGGCTGTTTTCCACTGAGTCCTTTATCCCTCTTCGGGGACCCTCCTCTTCGTTTTCCACTGTACCCATTTGCAATGACATTTTCTTGTGACGCTCAAATCTTGTGTGCAGACCTTGTTGACATTGGTTTTGGTAGATCCGTGTAGTCTCTCCTTGGCCTCCTCTTTGGTGGCGCAGTCATGACACCTTCACTTTCAGACATCTTCGTTCGACCACCTTGAACAATATCACTATATGAAGGTCTGTCTGCTCTGCCACAATTCTCTTTCTCACTATCAGATATATTCCCCCATTTATCAGTGATATTCACAGAAACCAAAATCTTGCTTCCAACACCTTTCTTTCCCAAGACATCATCTGAGGTTTTAATAGACTCTCCTCCGGCCTGAGAGAGCATGTTATGATCAGACACAACAAGGCAATGAGGGTTCATTTCACCAACAACACCAAGTCCCGGGTTATTAGGAGTCCCAAAATCCTGCCGATCAGCCATCCTAGTGGGTGGCTCCTCCTGCTCCAGCCCGGCAAATCTATTGCCAGAAGAGGCCCAACCAGCTACGGTAAGATTTTCCTTATCAAGTCCACCTCCTTTATCTCTCATATTATCAGAAATCGGCTGCACTTGACATGAATTGACAGCAACCTCCCTCAATGGTGAATCTCCAGCACCAAGATCACTTTTAAGGCGGTCAAAAACCTGCTTTACTGTTGGATGTAAGGCCTCCTGAACCTCCTTCACGGCACAAGCACGCTTATTCACCTCGATGCCTGTATCTTTCCATTCCCCCTGCTCCATGTTTGCAACATTCAGTGCAGCATCAGTGCAAGGACTCCCCATGTGATTAATGAATTCATTTCCTCTAACCCACTCTTAAACACAAGTATCACATGCAGTATGAATGTAATAAAATTCATTTTTATATTCATTGAATCAAATGTTCTATGACCTCCATGCTTGATTTAATCCAAAAATCGATCTATTAAACATGAATGCTATTTTTTAATCACATTGTAACATCCCGAGTAAATAATGAATAAAAAAATTTCATATTTATTAATATTTATGAATTAAATATTAATTTTACTTTAAAGGGGTTGCTATGTTCGATAGCATACCCGATACGCAACAAATAGTTTCTTTGAAATCTTACGTTGCACACTAGTAATAAAATAATATTATTTTAAATGGTAGTTAACACATAGTCGTTGTATTGGAGGGAATGGATAGAAATAACTAAAATATGATTATATATGTTTTTTAAATGTTTTTAATTTTATCTAATAATAGATAAAGGCTTAAAATACGGAATGAATTCAATTTTAGGCGTATATGCCCAAGTTTTCACTAAAGGTTCACTTATCGCCTTTTGATGGAGAACCATAATTAAATATAGTTTTGTTCACTTATATAAATTATATTGGACCAAATAAAACTCTTATTTATAATTGGGACATCAAAATTTACTTTGTGTAAATTTTTGGTATTTTTCCGATAAAGTTCATTTTTTAATGAATAGTGTAAATGTTGTATTTTAATTCAAAACCTCTTTTTAATCTAATTTATTTATATGATTATATTATCTTTTGAATTGGTTTTAAAGTGAAATTAGAATATATTTTTACCATTAAATCCAATAGTGGTCGTTGGAATTAATTTCACTTTGAAATCGGACTTAAACTAGTGTCAATCTTTTGATACTTATTATTTCATAAAAACACGCTATTTGCTCTGACAGCGGGAATTAATTATTAAATTAATTAATGAAACTTATATGTTTTTAATTTTTTAAAATGGAATTCATTTTTGAATTCTGAATATCAAATATATCTTAGGGTGAAGTTTTGGTATTTTTCTGAAAAACTTCAATTTTTGATGAATAGTGAAACCACTAAGTGGTACTTAGAAAACTGATTTTTCGTTTAAATGAAATTTTACCACCTCTGTGTTTTGAATTTCATTAATCTGACATACATGGTTTTCATTAAGAATTAAAATTTTGTTCAATGGGATTAAAATAATTTTTTGGTGAATATTAACTTATTTAGTTTTTAATCGCGATTAGAGGTAATTAGTGTAATTTAAGGTAAAAATAATGTTGTAATAATATGAAATGAACTTTACACATGTCCTAACCTCATTGGATGTGTCATGATAGAGAAAGAAAATAAATGGGTCAACTTGGTGACCCCATGAAGCTACTTTGGTTGGAAAATGACATTAATAACTTTTTATTTAAAGTTAAAATAAAAATGTCACAAACATGAGTTGTTTTACTAAAAAAATTACATGGGGTTATAAAAATCAGATTTTGACTATAAATATTAATTGGAAAGGTGAAAATATTTCCTACATCATAGGATTTTTTTATAATTTTTAGACATTAAATAAAGTAAATTATTTATGACACCATGATGATGCAGCGATTACCTCATTATTTAACGATTTAAATAAAATGGAAAGATAATGTAAAATATAAAACCTAAACATGTCAAAAACCTATTGTATGGGTGTATTTCTAACCCTTATCACATTATACTCGAAACACATCAATGTGGGATCATTAAAATCCTAAATTCATTCTAAAATAAAGTAACATTTCCTTACTTTCCAAGAGTGCACCTCCTCTCCTCTTATAAAAGGCCCCCACCTCTTCCACCTTACCCACACTTCCAAAGCCTTTGGTTCAGCCAACCCCTACCCATTTTGTCTCTCCACATCCCTCTATTACTTCCTGAAGCCTCAATTTCATCAGAAGGCTTCCCAAGGAAGCCTTTGAGCTCAAATCTAAGAGAGTCGCCAGATTTTAAGGTGATGTCTTCACTTGTGTTCTTTTGTTTTATTTTGCTTCTCCAACCCCCTAAACTCTTTTTATTCATTTCTTTTGTAACAACTCCAGTATATTAAATATACTAGGATGTTGTTATAAGAATATTTCAAGATAAACTTACACATATCTACATCTAATGGTTAAAAAACATACTGTTTCTGTGAATGGCGAATTTCTGCCTCACGAAACGATGATTGTTCAACACTCATATAACACTTTAAAATGTGGCCATTAATATGTCACTATATTTATATATGATATATAATATGTTTATGTTTTCCTTAATCTTCTGTACTTTTTTATTTATGGCATACCTTTATGGCTTCCATTATGGGTATACGCGATATCTTCATTTTAGGAAGTGCGGACTACCGCCCCCTCAAAGTGATGTGATTTGTTAATGCCATATGTGGGACGTATAAAGGATGGATTTAAAGTTATTATATATGATGTTATACTGGAATTATAATATACCTCTATATCATTATTATTTCTTTCCATTAATGTATGAGATAGAAATGAAAGTAGCGTTCATGCGTATGTACGGCTTACTGTCTCCATTAATGGTGCATTTCATTTCTTATCCCCAAATGTAATGTACTATTATAAGTACATATATATATAATGGATATATATGATGTATGTTACATATAAATGATTAATATAATTCTGAAATTAAAATATACATACCTCTCATTTAGTTTCAATTCCATTAATATGACATAGAAATGAAAGTAGCGTTCAAGCGTACGTACGGCTTACCGTCTCCATGAACGGTGCATTTCATTTCTTACCTCTAAATGATTATGTGATATTATAAATACATGTATATGATAGATATATATGACATATATGATATCCAAATCAGGAATGTCATTCTGGATATAAAGAACCTTTGACCACATGAACAACATGTAATTGTAAGAAGTCCACTTTCGACTTAAGAACCAAATATCGACAAAACAAACAATATTAACATAAATGATTATATAATGTTTATAACATGGAAATAAGTGATATAAAAGGAATAATGAACTTGAAAAATGTTTTTAAGCAAATTGAAATTAACTAAAGTTTATTATTCAGGATGTTAAAGAACGATCGAGTCAAGTCGGACCCGAGGTAAGGGACTTCGTCTCAATCTCCTTTCATTGAGGCATATTTCGTTTTATACACAAATTTCTTTTATACGGTGTATAAACTCCTTTGACATTTACTTTTATACAAAAGGAATCTTTTTCTAAGAAGCGTTTTACTAAACTACAAAAAGGAATGTTTCTTTTAACGAACGCGGTGACAACGACCCTTTTCCACAACCGTGAGTATTATTTGGTATTTGGCTTCCTCAAAAAGCCGAAATGATTTTTTAAAAATTAAATAAATACCATATACTATTTTATGTATTTTGGTATTCAAAAGGGTTTTTTATAATGGATTTGTTATGTCAATATATTTAAGTGATATATTGTGATCAAAGTGTGGAAATTTTTTCTTTCAATTATATTTGTTTTATGTCTTATGAATTTATAATGGTACATGGAAATTTGACAGGTGGTTACGTGATAAACCATATGACGGGTGGTGCCGTGAATACTAGGATGGGTGGTTACGTTATAACCTCCAATGCATTGTGTATGGAAGTCGGACGTATGGCTATTCCATTAAGTGATATGTGTGGAAGTTGAACGTATGGTTATTCCATTTAAGTATGTTTATGTCCCAAGTTACCGTTAAATGTTATGTGTTCTTTATATGGGTTTTATGGTAATCCTTTGGTTACAAAAGGGTAAGAAATGATATTTTATTCAGTGAAGAGTTTTTACTACTTCATTAAGGTGAAGGTATTACTTTGATAAAGTGTACATGGTTTACTTGATGTTTGAAAAACTAACAGTTTTCATTCTTTGTGTATCCCTTACTGAGATTTTTATCCTCACCCCAAGTTTTTTTGAAATGTTTTTCGCAGGACTTAATGTGGAATAGGATCAAGGATGGGATTAAGGGAAAGTCATGCTATCTAAAACTTAGAACTAGACATGTTTCTTTTTAAGAGATTTTATTTTATGGAAACTTAGTCTACTTTTTAATCTTTTGAGATGTAACAGTTATGTTATAATTCTCTAAAACTCTAAACCTGAAAAGATCCTCAATGTGAATTATTCATTTAATTCAATATTAAGTAAGGTTTAAGGCTGGGGCCTTATAGTTGGTATCAAAGGTCGGTTTAGACAACTATAGGAGTTAGAATTTTATTAAATTATTATCCAAAAATATTTTTTTTATAGTCAAATTGAAATGATATAGCATTTGAAGATTACCATGTTGCATCACCTAAGATATTTCTGTGTTAAGAATGGTTTTTCATAGAGGAAACAGAACAGATATTCTGGGAAGGCATACAGAGGGAAATGACCTTTCAAATCAGTATCCTGAGATGGTCAGAATCAGAACTAAATAGTTTGTTGTAGTGATGGATCAGTTGAATAAGGTGATAAATGGTGGTTGTGTTTATTGATGATATTTTGGTGTTATATAAAATTAAAGAGGAGCATGGAAGTCATTTAAGGGTTATCTTGCAAACCTTAAAAGAAAAGAAACTGTATGGAAAATTTAGCAAGTGTGAGTTTTGGTTACAACAAATTTCTTTCCTTGGTCACATTGTTTCAAAAAATGGCATAACTATTGATCCATCTAAAACAAAAGTTGTTGAAGAATGTCCAAGACCCACAAATGTAACCAAGATCCATATTTTTCTTGGTTCGGCAGGTAACTACCGAAGGTTTGTTGAAAAATTTTCACAGTTATCTAGTCCAATGGATAAGCTAACTCGGAAGGGTGTTAAGTTTATCTGGACAAAAGTATGTGATGATTGTTTTCAGGAGTTGAAAAGAAGATTGGTGAATGCTCCAGTTTTGGCACTTCCTTACTTAAATGGTGAGTTTGTTATCTATAGTGATGCTTCATTGAAAGGACTTGGATGTGTCCTTATGCATAATGATCAGGTAATTTCATATGTTTCACGTCAGTTAAAAACTCATGAGGTAAATTACCCTACACATGATTTGGAATTAGCTGCTATTGTTTTTGCTCTAAAAATTTGGAGGCATCATTTGTATGGAGTAATGTGTGAAATATATACTAATCACAATAGATTAAAGTATATATTCACTCATAAATAATTGAACATGAGACAGAGGAGATGGCTGGAATTAATCATGGATTATGATTGTACAATTCATTACCATCCGGGAAAAGCAAATAAAGTGGTCTATACTTTGAGTCGAAAAAGTATTGCTTCATTAAATATGCTACGTTGGGAACAAGATCCTTTGTTTTTTGATTTGTTGAACTTTGGCATGGAAATTTTTGTTGAAGGAAGTTCTTCTGTTTTGTTTCAGGTATCAGTGAGATCATCCCTATCAAACAGAATTAAGCAAGCACAGAGGGAAGACATTGAGTCGCAGAAAAAGGTAGAGCTGGTTTAGAAGGGTAAGTTTCCTGAATTCAAAATTGATAATTATTGTGTTTTCAGGTTTGGGAAGATATTATGTATGCCTTGTGATTCACAGTTGAAGAATGAGTTGTTATGTGAGGCTCATAGTTCCCCGTTTTCAGTTCATCCTGGCAGTACTAAGATGTACAGAGATCTGCGGGAGTATTACTGGTGGGATTGAATGAAAAGGGATATTGCTGATTTTACTGTGAAGTGTTTGACTTGTCAGCCGGTTAAAGTATAGTGGCAGTTACCGAAAGGGATGCTTCAGCCTTTACCAGTTCCAGAGTGGAAATGGGAAAACATATCCATGGACTTTTTGTGGGATTACTGAGGACATCTCGAGGTAATAATGCAATCTGGGTTATTGTTGATCGCTTGACTAAATATGCTCATTTCCTTGCTATACAAGATACTTTTTCCTTAGATCAACTTTCCCGTTTGTATCTTAAAGAGATAGTCAGGTTACATGGAGTTCCTCTCTCCATTGTGTCTGATCATGATCCCAGGATTACTTCTAACTTTTGTAATGGCCTTCAGAAGTCGTTGGGTACTGAATTAAATTTTAGTACAGCTTTTCATCCTCAATCAGATGGGTAGTCAGAACGAACAATTCAGACCTTGGAGGATATGCTACGTGCTTGTTTGATGGATTATATGGGAAGTTGGGACCAATATCTTTCTTTGGTTGAGTTTTCTTATAACAACAGTTTTCATTCTAGTATACAGATGGCACCATTTGAGGCATTATATGGGAAGAGGTGTCGAAATCCAAATTTTTGGGATAAAGTAGGTGAAAGGAAGCTGATGGGACCAGAATTGGTAGAAGAGATGGCAGAAAATGTTCAGTTGATTCAGAAACACATGAGAACATCTCAAAGCAGACAGAAAAGTTATGCGGATAACCGGAGGAAGGATCTATCTTTCGAGGTAGGTGATCATGTTTTTCTCAAGGTTTCTCCATGGAAAAGTGTGATGCGATTTGGTAAGAAAGGAAAGATGATTCCAAGGTTCATTGAACCATATGAAATTCTGGAGAAAGTTTGATCATTTTCTTACCGAGTGGATTTACCTCAGAGTTTATCTCAGGTACACAATGTTTTTCATGTTTCGATGTTGAGAAAGTATATGCCAGATCCATCTCATGTTTTGAGTCCAGAGGTAGTTCAGCTGGAAGAGAACCTATCTTATGAAGAACAACCAGTCCAGATTCTTGACCGAAGAGAGCAAGTGTTGCGAAATAAGGTAATTCACCAGGTAAAGGTTTTGTGGAAAAACCATATGGTTGAATAGGAAACGTGGGAATCTGAAAATGCTATGAGGAATAAATACCCCCACTTATTTTGATAAGTGAATAAAATTGAGAGGACGCAATTCCCAAAAGGGGGGAAGGATGTAACATCCCAGGTAAATAATGAATAAAACATTTTCATATTTATTAATATTTACGAATTAAATATTAATTTTACTTTAAAGGGGTTTCTATGTTTGATAGCGTACCCGATATGCAACAAAGAGCTTCTTTGAAATCTTACGTTGCACACTAGTAATAAAATAATATTATTTTAAATGGTAGTTAACACATTGTAGTTGCATTGGAGGGAATGGATAGAAATAGCTAAAATATGATTATATATGTTTTTTAAATGTTTTTACTTTTATCTAATAAAAGTTAAAGACTTCAAATACGGAAAGAATTCAATTTTAGGCATATATGCCCCAGTTTTCACAAAAGGCTCACTTATCGCCTTTTGATGGTGAAACGTCATTAAATATAGTTTTGTTTACTCTTATACATTCAATTGGACCAAATAAAACTCTTCTTTAGAATTGGGACATCAAAATTTACTTTGTGTAAATTTTTGGTATTTTTCCGATAAAGTTCATTTTTTAATGAATAGTGTAAATGTTGTATTTTAATTCAAAACCACTTTTCAATATAATTTATTTATATTATTAGATTATATTTTGAATTGGTTTTAAAGTGAAATTAGAATATATTTTTACCATTAAATCCAATCGTGGTCGTTGGAATTAATTTCACTTTGAAATAGGACTTAAACTAGTGTCAATCTTTTGATACTTATTATTTCATAAAAACACTCTATTTGCTCTGACAGCGGAAATTAATTATTAAATTAATTAATGAAACTTATATGTTTTGAATTTTTTAAAATGGACTTCATTTTTGAATTCGGAATATCAAATATAGCTTAGGGTGAAGTTTTAGTATTTTTCTGAAAAACTTCAATTTTTTATGAATATAGAAACCACTAAGTGGTACTTAGAAAACTGATTTTTCGTTTAAATGAAAATTTACCACCTCTGTGTTTTGAATTTCAAAAATCCGACATACATGGTTTTCATTAAGAAGTAAAATGTGGTTCAATGGGATTAAAATAATTTTTTGGTGAATAGTATCTTATTAAGTTTTTAATCGCGATTAGAGGTTATTAGTGTAATTTAGGGTAAAAATAATGTTTTAATAATATGAAATGAACTTGACACATGTCCTAACCTCATTGTATGTGTCATTTCCGACCAAAAAAATCCATGGGTCAACTTGGGGACCCCATGAAGCCACATTGGTTGGAAAATGACATTAATAACTTTTTATTTAAAGTTAAAATAAAAATGTCACAAACATGAGTTATTTTACTAAAACAATTTGTACATGGGGTTATACAAATCATATTTTTGACTATAAATATTCATTGGAAAGGTAAAAATATTTCCTACATCATAGTAATTTTTTTATAATTTTTATACATTAAATAAATTAAATTATTTATGACACCATGATGATGCAGCGATTACCTCATTATTTAACGATTTAAATTAAATGGAAAGATAATGTAAAATCTAAGACCTACATATGTCAAAAACCTATTGGATGGGTGGATTTAGAACCCTTATCACCTTATCCTAGAATAAAATTAATGTGGTACCATTAAAATCTGAAACTCATTCTAAAATAAACTAACATTTCCTTACTTTCCAAGAGCGCCCCTCCTCTCCTCTTATAAAAGGCCCCCACCTCTACCACCTTACCCACACTTCCAAAGCCTTTGGCTCGGCCAACCCCTGCCCATTTTGTCTCTCCACATCCATCTCTTACTCCTTGAAGCCTCACTTTGGGCATAAGTTTTTCCAATGAAGCCTTTGAGCTCAAATATAAGAGAGTCACCCGATTTTAAGGTGATGTATTCACTTGTGTTCTTTTGTTTTATTTTGCTTCTCCAACCCCCTAAACTCGTTTTATTCATTTATTTTGTAACAAATACAGTATCTTAAATATACTAGGATGTTTTTATAAGAATATTTCAAGCTAAACTTACACACATATACATCTAATGGTTAAAGAACATACTATTTCTGTGGATGGTGAATTTCTGCCTCACGAAACGATGATTGTTCAACACTCATATAATACCTTCAAAGGTGGCCATTAAGATGTCACTATATTTATATATGATATATAATATTGTTATTTTTTCCTCAAGCTTCTATATTTTTCTATTTATGGCATACCTTTATGGCTTCCATTATGGGTATACGCGATATCTTCATTTTAGGAAGTGCGGACTACCGCCCCCTCAAAGTGATGTGATTCGTTAATGCCATATGTAGGACATATAAAGGATGTATTTAAAGATATTATATATGATTTTATACTGGAATTATAATATACCTCTATATAATTATTATTTCTTTCCATTAATTTATGAGATAGAAATGAAAGTATCGTTCATGCGTACGTACGGCTTACTGTCTCCATTAACGGTGCATTTCATTTCTTATCCCCAAATGTAATGTAATATTATAAGTACATATATATAATGGATATGTATGATGTATGTTACATCTAAATGATTAATATAATTCAGGAATTAAAATATACATACCTCTCATATAGTTTTAATTCCATTAATATGACATAGAAATGAAAGTAGCGTTCATGCGTACGTACGACTTACCGTCTCCATGAACGGTGCATTTCATTTCTTACCTCTAAATGATTATGTGATATTATAAATACATGGATATGATAGAAATATATGATATATATGATATCCAAATCAGGAATGTCATTCTGGATATAAAGAACCTCTGACCACACGAACAACATGTAATTGTAAGAAGTCCACTTTCGACTTAAGAACCAAATATCGAAAAAACAAACATTATTAACTTAAATGATTACATAATGTTTATAACATGGAAATAAGTGATATAAAAGGAATAATGAACTTGAAAAATGTTCTTAAGCAAATATAATTTAACTCAAGTTTATTATTCAGGATGTTAAATAATGATAGAGTCTATTCGGACCCGAGGTAAGGGACTTCGTCTCAATCTCCTTTCATTGAGGCATATTTCGTTTTATACACAACTTTCTTTTATACGGTGTATAAAACCCTTTGACATTTAATTTTATAAAAAAGTAATCTTTTTCTATGAGTCATTTTACAAAACTACAAAAAGTAATGTTTCTTTTAACCAACGCGGTGACAACGACCCTTTTCCGCCGCCGTGAGTATTATTTGGTCTTTGGCTTCCTCAACAAGCCGAAATATTTTTTAAAAAATTAAATAAATACCATATACTGTTTTATGTATTTTGGTATTGAAATTGGTTTTTTATAATGGATTTGTTATGTCAATATATTTAAGTGATATATTGTGATCAAAGTGTGGAAATGTTTTCTTTCCATTATATTTGTTTTATGTCTTATGATTTTATAATGGTACTTGGAAATTTGACGGGTGGTTATGTGATAAACCATATGAAGGGTGGTGCTGTGAATACCAGGACTGGTGGTTACGTTATAACCTCAAATGCATTGGGTATGGAAGTCAGCCGTATGGCTATTCAATTAAGTTATATGTGTGGAAGTTGACCGTATGGTTATTCCATTTAAGTATGTTTATGTCCCAAGTTACCTTTATATGTTATATGTTCTTCATATGGGTTTTATAGTAATCCTTTGGTTAAAAAAGGGTATGTAATGATATTTTATTCAGTGAAGAGTTTTTACTACTTCATGAAGGTAAAGGTATTACTTTGATAAAGTGTACATGGTTTACTTGATGTTTGAAAAACTAACAGTTTTCATTCTTTGTGTATCCCTTACTGAGCTTTTTATGCTCACCCCAAGTTTTTTTGAAATGTTTTTCACAGGACTTAATGAGGAATAGGGTCAAGGATGGGATCAAGGGAAAGTCATGTTATCTAAAACTTGGAACTAGACATGTTTCTTTTTAAGTTCTTTTATTTTATGGAAACTTAGTCTACTTTGTAATCTTCTGAGATGTAACAGTTATGTTCTAAATCTATAAAACTCTAAACCTGAAAAGATCCTCAACGTGAATTATTCATTTAATTCAATATTAAGTAAGGTTTATGGCTGGGGCCTTATACACCTGGAGTCAAAAACCATTCTGATTATGTAATATATAAATTTTCCTTAACTATATAATGTTTAATGTAGTTTGGACATTCTTAAGGGAAATCTCATAGTCATGGTAAGATTTCATAGAAAGTATAATTTCTATGAATTTAATTGTTGAAATTGGTGAAAAAATATCATCATAGTCAATTCCTTTACATTATTTGAACCATTTATACTCTAACCTTTAATTATAGGTATTTACATTAACATTGATGTATAGTTTTCTTATGAATACAAATTTTTAGCTAACAAGATATACATGCATTGGTGCATCAACCATATCCCAAACATGGTTTAGATTCCTCGATCCAATTTCTTATATCATGGATTTTTTAAATATTATATCTTATTAGTTCCCTATTGACTCTTTATGAGAGAGTCACATCATTGTCAAATAATAACGAGTTATCATCTTCGGTGTCTAGAGTAACATATATTTATGTTTCCATTACCTCTCTTCTAATCCTACATAACCCTTGAGTTTTAGGAACATTATCTTCTCTATGGACATATGGAATATGATAAAGTACTAATGATTTCATATCATGAGAATAAACTTCATAGATTTCAATCATTCTTCCGCTACACATTATGTCGGTGTTATCCCCCTCAATAATGATATTATATAGTGATAGTCACTTTTTTCGCGTTTTTGTAGTTAGTATGACTATGTTTCCATGGGAAACCATATAATGATAATAATTACACCATGTGGTCCTATTTTTATTCTTAATAAGGACTTGTAACACAATTTACAACCCCTTACACCTTTATGGTACAAAAAAGGTTTATTTTCACTCTATAACATAAAGGAAATTCCATTTTCTGTATTAGATAGTACTCAGTATCTTGGAATTATTTTATTTTAAAATTCATATAAACAAATTTATAATGGATGATCTGAATGGATTATAAGTGGATATACCATTTCAAACATGGTACACTTCATTTATTCAGTAACACCATTACACTATGCTATGTAAGGTGTATTAAGTTGAGATAGAATCTATAACTCATGTATATTGTCATAAAACACATGGTTATGATATTCACCACAATAATATGATCAATTATTATCTATATTTTTTCCAATTTTAATCTCTACATCATTCATGAATTAATTGAAATTTTAAAAACGACCCAAAATTATACCTCATTATTTATACACAAATATATTTATTAATGTAATATTTAAATGTTATGAAGAATAAATATCTACCTCTAGATTATATTAGAAATAGTCCACACTCATCAATGTATACCAATCATTGAGGTTATATAACCCTTTCACACATTCCATAGAATAAATATTTGGTCATTTTTCGTCAAAACATGAAGGATATGTATCATGTGATTTTTGATCAGATGATTATAAATAACCATATTTATATAGATTTTTCAAATGCATATCATTTACAAGTCCATGGTAGTGATTCCATAGTTGGGTGGTTTATGAGTCATTTGTAACTGATTAATTATCAAATACCAATATGTTGTTATAAAAAATCTAGTAGATTTAGAATAATAATTAACAAATCCATAACATAAAATATCATTTTATTATAAAATAAAGATCATTTATTAGCCAACATGAATATAATACCATCTGCATCAATGAATGATATAAAAATTATGTTCATAGTAATAGTTGGTATATAATAAAAATCAATTAAAACCCAAATCAGTCTTGTTTAATATGAAATTATGTAGACACTTATCGATATATCAGTCATCTACCCACAATTATTATCTCTCATACATTTCAATCCTTGATATATTGTCAATAATCTACTTGGTTTGCGCCATTGTTTGCATATTTGAGTACAAAAGACTATATCTCATGCCAAATTTGTAGATATTGAAAGATTACACAAGATAATGATTAGAATATAATCATCATCGCTCTTCTTGGTGTATTTATTCATCCATTTTCCTTCTATTCCACATGAAAATAAAAAAAAACTCCTTCTATTTTCCATACCTCTAGATCTTCCTATACTTGGATGGATGGTTTGAGGGAGCTTTATACTTATTATTATTAGTGTTACCCCTTTCATTGTTATTCCAATTCACATTGACCATAAGTATCATGTGTATATCACAACGAATTTCCTTATAAATTGTAGAATCAATTTATTATGTTCTAAAAGTTTTTAATCCTTACATGCAATATTATGAGTAGCAATAAAATGAATGATGTTATATTTAAGTGATTAATGAATGAGGTGTGTTTGAATATATTTCAGTAATTCCATCAAAAAGATGTGAAGTATTTCAATGTAGCCAACAGTCATGACTACGTTAGGCAAAGATGGTGCACACTCTCAATGATTAGTAGTATAAAACCTATTTAAAATCATGTAAGCCTCATTCCTCGCCTCCTCTTGATATTTATAACAATGTTGAGGCATCATGGTATATGAATCCATGCCCTCTAATTACATTGGAATAGTATTTTTCAGAGATGATAGATTTAAACACTAAAAATATATAGCACCATTCATATGCTTATCATATTGAGACCACTATTGATCACTATCAATTTCTAGGTTCCTTAATAATTTTTTATTTTATCACATAAAATTTCCATTCATGGAAAAAGACAATAATTAAGAAACTTTTCCACACATAGAACCATTTTCTTGTGAGAATGTTATCTTTCACAAGTATGGATCACAATGATCTGGATGGTCTCATTTTTATTTCAATTTCAACATGTAAGATGAGTATATAATTAGTACATTATCCTATAAATTTATTCAAATAATTAAATATTATATTTATTAATCTCAATATTTTTAATCATTAATCAATATACCACACCATTAACATTGTAATATCTTATTTTTTAGAAATTCTATTTTCATTGATCCATATTCCCTTTCTTATTAGACTATATTTCATTACACAATAATATAGAATAGTTATATGTAGTAATTCTAAATGTGAAGTGTAATGACTAAGAGTTCTATTATCTATTTATTGGACTCTAGAATCCATAAATCCTAAAACATTATTTTATCTAATAATTTCATTTATGTAGACTACATCCAACATTGGCAGTCAACAATTGATGTGATCGTATTTATGTCAAAAAATGATCATGCTAGAATTACCTAATAATTTTATTCACCCCAACATTGGTTGGTCAATCACATTGAACTATCATTTGAATTTTATTTTAGTATTGGAAGGTTATACCAACTTGTTATATATATATTTTTTAATTTATACTTTTATGTGTAACATCTCTATTGTTTAAATTATCACATTAATTTTTACATTATGTGGAATAAATTATGTAATTAACCATGTATTATATAATACTTATGTTTAATCCAAATTAATTTAGTTCTACATTTCATGCTTGTAAATTTCACAACTTCATGTGGTCATGACAAAAAAACCATAATGAAATATCATGGAAATTTAACAGAATTAAAACAATAATAGTCATGATGATGAGGTTATACATAGGGTTAATTATATAATAGATGAAAAAGATAGAGTTGACTAAGGTTGAATACAATATGAACCAATTAAGGAATGTGTTATAGAATTCCCACTATCTATCTATATTCCTCTTATGGAAGGGTTTTTCCTCATCTCGAAACATGAAAAACCCACTAGTTTAGGATCCCCATACATTATATATGTTTTACTAATTTTTTAAGGTAATGAATAGGTTTACATTAATGATTCCAATGGAATTTAGGCCCATAGATAATGATATGAGTGATGAAACAGATGCCAGAAATATATTTTCAAAATAAATCATATGAAACCAATAACTTACAATGTGTTGGTCTTTGCTCATCAACATCCACATGAAATAAAAAAAATTACATTTTTTCAAAAATATATTTACAATATTAATCTTTTTTTATAATAAATATTTCTCGAATCAGATTTCATCTTACCACATATATAATATATAAAAACCAATAGTCATGAAATAATTAATTTTATTTAAAAAAGGAATGAGTTATAATGGAACTTGATACATGACAAAAAAATTTGCATAAAACTTGGAATTATGGAAAAAACAGAATCATAGAAAATTATTTCCATATTAGCAGTGGATTATTTACAAATTATCATATTTTGAAAACTGTTTTTATGAATTGAGATCACTACTTTTCCTAGATATGTATTACTGAACATGGTTTACTTACCATTAGAAACCTATAATACTAAACTTATTTCATCTCCCATCTCAAGTATGTATTACTAAACCAAAATAAATTCCCACTATTGTCATGTCTATATCATGAGATATAAATTGTTAGAAATCAATTTGTGGGAAATTTATTTCACCCCATATATTAATTCAATAATTGTAACATGTTCCAAGAAACAAAAATCATTCAAGACAGCCTATCCCATGCAATAAAATGGGTCTTTTAAACAACATTCAATCATAAAATAAACCTTTTAAAAAAAGTAATTTTATAAATTGAATTTCATTATAAACACAATCAGAGAATTTTAAAACTATTAATTTTATTCTAGAATCAAAATCATATTATGTAATTAAATATTTTTTGGCATATAATTTTGATAGACACAATATATTAATTATTGAATAAAATAACCATTCTACCTCAAAATCTCCCAATTTTCAGAAAATACAATGGAATTGTAAAATAAAAAAAATCATTGAAAATAAACTTGTAATATACTAATGCGAGCTTAATGGATATATGGATTTATGAAAATGAAAAATTGATTTTAGGAAGTAAATGTTAAAACAAAGAATTTTTCTCATACTGTTCCATGATTAGAGAAAAAGTACCCTGCATATAGAATATCAAAAGATTAATTTTGTAAAATTTACTTACAATAGAAAAATATATATAATTAACATTAAATTTTTATAATAATATAAATAATATTCTATAATTAATATATATGAAATATTGGCATTGATAATAAAAATAACCGATTAAATACCTACGTATATACATTTTAATATAATAATGTGACTTCTAAATTATCCATTACCTTAGGTCTGGGATACATCATATTTATTTTAAACTAATTTTTAATGGATTAATGAGTGTTATAAACATTATAGATACATGTATTTATATTTATAATATCACATGTGATCATATTATAACCCATTTAATGATATTTCTTTATTTTTCATTATTTAGACGTTATTTGATGCATGTTTTGTCATGTTAATAATAGTTATTCTTCTTGGGATCCCATTATATATTTTATATAATGATAATAATTTAATATATAGCATACTTATTCATTATATTCAACTATATAATCAAGATTTAAATGAGATCATGTATAATTAATCGCATCGCTTCATGGAGACAGTTGTCTGTACGTACACACTAGTGAATATATCATTCATTAAATTATGAAATAAAATTTAAGCGGATGGTATATATATAATTATAGAATAAATATAATTTTATAATAATCATATATAGTTATTATTTCTCTCATTATATCTTATTATGTAACGTTCTTGTGATAAAAAGATTATACCTTGACATGATGTCATTAAGCCTTATATACGCATGTGTAGTGATTTCATATTTCAATGGATGGATAGAAACTGAAATATTATTGTTATATAATAATAATAAAATATAACCATATAATTTATATTAGATTTATTAATTTATAATGAAAAAACTCATGAAAAATATGTATTAGAATAAATAAGTTTGAATTAATCAGTAGAGGATAATACCACTTTTTCAGAGAGCTCCCTCTTGATTTCTTATTAATGGAAGTATAGTTGGCCTTTTGAGAATTCCATAAACTACAGAATGAATAATTTGATTTTTATAAGGGATAATCTGAAGGGGATGGATAATATTTAAGGATTAATGTTATGTTAATAATATAGGGAGTATATACTCATTTATTATTGAGGCATGGGGCATGTATAGAATCTGGAAAATTGAAAATTTATAAATCAAGATTCAATCGCATATAGAGGTATATAAATGACCAAATTTAGATAATGAGCTGATATAGGGTTGTAATCTCTTCTACTAATAACTATATAGCACGTTTTTCTATTAATTTCCACCATTACATTTTAATTAACACTTAGTCATTATATTTAATTTTAACTAAGGTAATAAATATTACATAATTAAAAGGGAACAATATTTAATTATTTGATTTCAATTAGAAAATAAATGAACTATTTAGATCATTTTGAAATATATCATAATTATTTTAATTTTTTTAAAATGTATTATTAATTTTATTTAAAGTAATAAAACTTTATTCTGACAAAATATCAATAATGTCAATTAAAACATTAATCATTTCATATATTTTTAATAAATATCATGATAATTTTTTATAATCAAACCAAATATATTATTATATAACTAATGACTCGATGTAGTCTAAAATTTTATTTGGATATATTAAATAACCCAAATTATATTTAAATTAATATTTTTATTGGCACTAATTTTATATGTTAATTAATAAAATGTTTACTACATGAGTATTTTGTAATAATTTAATATACTTATTTTTTGGTAAAATTAAAAAATAAAATATCTATATGAAAATAAATATTATATATTTCAATGGAATATTTATAGATGTTATATATTTTGGATATTACTATATTAAAAATGTTATATTTATTAAAATATGAATGTTATAACATTAATATTACATTAAATAAAATATTATAAGTTTTATAATATTTTAAATGTGGCACCAAATGGTTAATAACATGATACATAGATGATTATGGTCAATATATACTCAACCAACAAGATTTGGTCTGGTTTATTTTTTTGGCCATTATCATTTCAATGAAAATTATTTTATTTATTTTTTATTAATTAAATAATTTCTATATAATTATTTTATAAGACATTAAGATAATTATTTTTTCCATAAAATTACAATTAAATTGTCATGATAAATAATAAAATTTTATCTTTTTATTGAGTATTTATTGTAAAACTTTTATTCTTTATTACATTATATTAAGAAATATTTAGTTATTAAAATTTGGGTAAGACATATTTAACCTTTAATTAAATAAAATCTACAGAATGTCCAATTCTCATCCATATGGCATCCAAAGGAGACCATATCATCACAAGGATGATTTATTATTGAAAAAACAATAAAATTAAATTAGGAAAAGTGTTAGTGAAATTTAATTATATTGTTTTTAACATTAATTAACTTATTTACCTTTTTACTATATTTAAAAAAATTACATAAGTAACTATTCATAATGTCAAAAAAAATGGACAAATTTATATAATTTGGACACACTAATTAAAAATGTGGAATAAATTTTCAACAATTCTTAACATAAAAGTTGTAGTAATTAATTTAAAATTAATTATATGTTCAGAATGTGGAAAGAGGATTTTAATATAAAAACATTGCAATAAATTTAAATTTTGTTACATCTGAAATAAATAAAACTTTAATTACCGAAATTAAATTATCTTAATTTAAAAATATATTATATATTTATATTTTAAATACATTAAAAATAAAACTGAACTACATAAAATATTTTGATGAAAAATTTGTTTTCAAATAAAATTTAGTATATTTTTACGATTTATGAAAACATGAAGCATAATTGTAAAATATCACAAATTCGTCGAATGAAAATTTTTATATCCTGATTCTAAAAAAGATTAAAATTTTGAAATATATAATATTAACCTATCTTTAAAACTAGATTTAAAATGGATGTCCCATCAAAATGCGTCAAAATTGACTTTTTGGAAAAATACTTTTTTTATCCAAAAACAGAATTTGTTCTTATATCATATTTATAAATCATATAAGATGAATTGTAAACATTATATTGAATATATAAATTAAAATATTCATTAATAAAATCTGTAAAAATGAATTTATTATTTTATATTCTCGCGTATTTGGATTTAAATAGTATTTTAGATAACATTTAATTTCATTAAAATGGTGTTTCATTTCCTTTATTATTAATTTATCATAAAAGAATTATTTAAATACACATGTTTAATGGATATATCCATAATTAATGTAATACTATTCCAACCCACCATTATAATGGATAGGTTAAAATGTAACATAACAATATTTATTTCTTCGCCTAAATAATGTTTTGCATGAAATTAATTCTATCAAAAGAATGTGAAATTGTGTGTAACATAGGAAAAGAATAGTGTTTTGTATACCACTAGCTAAACTGAAGCTGTTGTATTACCAGATTATTATAGTCTATAATATGACACATGAAATTAATGAAAAAATGAATTTATCTCTAAAAACTAGAGATGTTACATTCTACCCCCTAAAAATTAATTTCACCCCAAAAAATTCATTTATATTATTAATGTATTCATACATGAAATATTATTTCAAAAAAACACATCATGAAAAATTAATAAAAAAAACTTTATAACAATAAATGTCCGAAACATAACAGTTTCCCAATGTACCACATCACTAGGTTTCATGTGTGCAAACATGGGTCAATGGGGAATATATGGATATGGAATTGAAATAAACCTATCATTTTCTATTGGAGACATATATATGAAATGATTAGGATAATGTATAAAATACCAATTCCGCTAATCCAAAAAGATCTTAAGGACCATCTAATTAATTGATATGATGGTACTAGGATATCTTATTTTTTTCAAGACACATTCCCTAATGTAGAATATTTTTTAATGATGAAATACATAATTTATTTTTCGTAAAATATCACAGTTGTTCATGCCTTAAAAATATTCCATTCATCTCTCATTCAATTAAACAAAGTGAATTTATCATTCCTTAGGTGTTAATATAGCATGAGATCCATAAATATAGTGATAGGTCACTCCATCTGTCTTTATCTCAAAAAATGGTTATCATATGCTATCAAAATTGCATATGTACACCTATGGTGATACAATACATTAATCTCACAATCATCATCTGAAGATTAAAATTAACATTCTAAATATGGATAACCATACAATCTATCCAATGAAAAAAATCCAAAGCATTAGAGAGAATTTTACAAAATCATATTAACACTTATATCTGATATATCATAAATTATTTCTTGTTTGTCACATTAGAATCATTTGAATTAATTCATCATCTCTTCCCTTAAAACATTGAAATATCCATAATTTCTATAAATAATAATTTAATGTTTTACTTTTTCGATAGTAATATTTTTATTGGAGATATTCGTTAATCCAAAAGTTCTAAAATTAATCCAAGATAGTTTAACCACATGTCAATAAATACTCAATTATTTTCATCCAATTAATCATATAAATCATATCCTTATCCAATATAAACACAATTTTCTACAAATAAATACAAATTTAAGGGTTACCTTCCTTATGAAAATTATTACATTTCCATTAAATACCTTTTATATGTCATTATAACTATTCAAAATCTCTTTTATAATCCTTTTTTTGAAAACATATACTTAAAATACCTATATATTTTAGGATTCATAATACATAGGATTTGAATTCAAAAATTAATACACTTCATTTGTACATGTTTATGCATATCCATTTTCTTGGGCCTGATTAATTTATTATTTCCATGAATATGAAATGTGAATCACATATTAAAGTTCATCAACATAAATCTATTCATGATTCGTATAAAAAATTTGTTACATCAACTAATACATGTCATATATCATTTATGATATATTTACTTTCAATAGTATAAAAAATTAATTCTTTCACCTTCATTATTATCTTCATTTATAATTCCACATAAGAAATAATTTCCCATATATTCCACATAAAAAAAATTAATGTTAAATATATTATATATAGTTCTCATCACTGACTATAAACAAAAAGAAAATTATGAGAACTAATTATCATTGATGAAAATCAAATATCCATGGTAAATTATTTATAATTTTTCAATTTGGGATACCATAGGTTTAATCTTATGTTGTTTAGTACTATTACCCAAATTCTTCGATTGTAACATACACAATGAAACATCCTTATATGAAATCGTAGAAATATAGTTTGAAATATCTCTAGGGATCTCAATATGTCATTTAAATTCATTTTTTCTAAAGGTTTAAAAGAACTTCACACTTATAATAACTCTAATGACTCTAGCATGGCATACAGGGACATTACATCACAATTTTACAATACATAATAAATTAAAAAAACACACACCCAAAGACGGTATTATATTATTTTCTTTGAAACATGGAATATATTCACCTAATATGATGAATGATAATCAATATCTCCCTTAATGATCATCCCCTTCAGTTTTACAACTTGAACCATTTCTTTCGATCATGGTGAAATGAAAAAATTTGAAAACGTTGAATTGAGATTCTATGTTAGCATAAACAAGGAAAATATCATTCAATAGATGATCAAAAAAATATAAAAAATGAACATAAATTTTTAAAATCATACCAAAAATAACATCTATCATAATAAGGTCTCATAAAATAAATCATGGTTGTTCATAAATAATAAATCATAAAGGAACAAGAGTCATTAGAAAATATCATTAGTATAAAACAATGAATTGTCAAAAACACATAATCATGGAAAATATAATCCATGTTTTACTAGGAAAATATACAATACGGTCATAGTATAAAAATAAATTACTAAACTATGTTCACTCCTCATTCAAGAATAATTCTATTGAAAATGGATTAATTATTGTTTCATCCATGTAGTACTGAATGATGATCATTTCAAATTCGATCCATGTATTAATGAATCATGATATTTTCTCATTACAGTCCTATCTATATCATGAGATATATAACATTACCCAATGAATTAGAGGGAGATATAGATTCCAACAGCCTCTTAATGAAGCCATTCTTATATATTCCACAACACATAAACAATTAATTTTAGTATAATTGACGAACAAAATGGGTTTCTTTTAGCATCACTCCATTATAATATAATCAATGTAAATGAAATTGATTGTATTAGTAAAATTCCAAAATAAATATAATAAAACTATATGAATAATATTTAAAGAAAATATAAACATAAATATATTAAATAATTACAATATAGAAGTAAATATTGTTGATAGAACTCATGAAATTATGTCTTGTGAAAAATATTTTTTCCTTCATTTGAAACATTTTCTTTCCAAAAAATGTGACACAATATTGTATGTGAGTAATTTAATTAAAAAAACCATGAAATATTTCATAGGAAGATTCATGGAAATAATCAAATATGAAAAGATAAAAATCATTCATTCCTTATAAAATAAAATAAATCATTCTTCTCAAAAAAAATCAGATTATTAGAAAAGTACATAATATGAAAAAAAATCAAAGGATTTGTTTCATACTGTACTGTAAAAAATAATTAATGGGAAAATTTTAAAATAAAAAATTATATATGAATATAAATAATATTATATAATACATATTTATCAATAATTGACATCGATTATAAATATACCATAGAAAATAATTATAATCAATTTAGAACAATAGTGAGATTCAAAAATTATCCCATGCCTTAGGTCTCAAATAATTCAAATGTATAAAAAAAATATTTTATACTAGATTAATTAATGTTATAAATTGTATCTAGGAAAATAATTTTATTTTTGAAATTATATGTGATAATATTTTCACGTATTTTAAAATATTTCATTATTACTCTTATTTCGAGCGTTATTTGATGCATATTTTGTCCTCTAAATCCATGTTATTCATCATGTTTTTCCTTTATATTATTTATAAAATGAATATAACATAATATATATCATATATATTTATTCAAAAAATTAATATAATAATTATTTAAATGAGATTATGTATAATAAATCACATCAATTCATGGTGATCGTAGGTCGTATGTACGCACGAGCAATGACATCATTCCTATAATAATGAATAGTTATGGAAGTAGATGGTGTAAATACTATTCCAAAATAAATATAATGTTATCATAATAACATATTTTATTTATATACATCATTATACCCATAAAAAAAATCAGTCGTGAAAAATAGATTACACCAAGGCATGGAGCTGGTTGATCATACGTATACACGAGTGGTGATTTCAGTGTTTATAGGATATAATAAATGTGTAATATGGTTGTTAAAAAATCATAAAAACATATAAGAATATAATTTATTTTGGATTTTTTAATTTATATTTGAAAAAATAGGATGTGGAAATAGAAGAAGAAAAAAGTTTGAAAGAATCGGTTAAAGAGAATACCTATTCTTCTGCGATATCCCTCTAGATATTATAATAGTTGACTATATATGGTCTTTCGAGAATATAGGAACCTCTATAATGTGAATAGGGTTTTTTAGATGTAAAAATGGACTAGTCGGTATAATCTTTAATGATCAAAGTGGATTGAATATGTGATGGATTATGTTCCATTTTATAATTGATGGTTGGGGAACTTATACAATCTATAAAAATGAAAATTAAAAAAATAAAAAACCAAAAAATTCCTTAAAAATTTCATTGTTTCAATTAATATATGAGACAAGGTTTAAATTACCTCAAACAATAAAATTTTCACCTATTTTTCTATTAATTTAAACCTTATCATTTTAATTATTACATAGTTATTCTATTTACGTTTAACCATACTATCAAATATTACAATATAAAAAGCGTAAAATAAATAATTATCTGTTGTTAATTATACCATAAATGAAAAATTATGATCATTTATGATAATATATCAAATATTTTATATTTTTTAAGATGTAATATTATTTTATAATAATAAAAACATTTTCATGAATAAATATAAATAGTGTAAATTTGGACAATATTAATTTATAAGAATTTTTAAAAATATAAAGGTAAGATGTTATACACGAACAAAATATTATTTAATATCCCCATGGGGTCAATTTCATCTAGAAAAATCCTGGGATATATTAATCATACAAAATTATATTTCTTATTCTATTTTTATAAACAATAATATGATATTTCTCTTAAAAATATATATACAATATCAGTATTGAGTAATTATTTAATGTACATATTTATTGAAAAAATTAAAAAATTATATCATGATGAATATAAATCTACATCATTTTGGAGGAATATTTATAGTACATATATCTTCTATAAATTACTATATTAAAAATGAAATATTTATTAACAAACAAATGTAACAACATTAACATTACTTTAATTAAAAAATTATAAGTGTCATAATCATTTTCATCTAGTTCCAAATGGTCAATTAATCGACCCTTGGATGATTATTTTTTAGAGATATTCGAACAATAAGATTTTTTAATGTTTTTTGGCCTTGTAGTGGTCATTATAATTTGATTGAAAATTTTATTATTGGGTTTTTATTAATTAAATAATTTCTATATCATATTTTTAGATGACATTAAGGTAATAATTTATTTCCTAAAAATTAAAAATAAATTAAAATTTTAAATAATAAAATTTTAACTTTCAAATGAGTAATTATTGTTAAACATGGATTTTTTATAAACTTATATTAAACATTAAATAGTTATCAAAATTTTAGTATGACATATCTAAATTTTCCATAAATAAAATATATTAAATTTCATATATCATCCAAGTGGTTACGAAGGATACCATTTCAAACCATACATATTTCAGGTAAATAAATCATCTAATTATATTAGGAAATATTAAGGGTAATTTTATAATAATATTTTTGACCTTAATTACCCAATTAACCATTTTACCATATTAATAAAACAATTACTAAGGTTATTATTAAAAAATTTCAAAAATAAAAGCAACATATTTATATAACATGGAAAAACAGATTACAAATCTGGAATCAATATTTGTAAATTCTCAACACTAAATTTTTAGTTATTAATTATTTATTAATCGCACGGTCAGAATGAGAAAACGAGTTTCCAAAGTTAAAACATATCAAATGATTAAAATTATTTTACATAAAATCCCAATATAAAATTCATTTAAATAAACCCAAATATTTTAAATTATAGAAAAATAATTTATTGTCTTTTAAAATGATTATAAAATAAAAATTAATTATTTAAATTATTTTAATGAAAGTATTTGTTTTCAATTTAAATTTATAATATTATTATTATTAATCAAAATGTAAAACTTATCAAAAAAAATAAAAATAATAAATCAATATAAATTTTCATATCTAATATCAAAACAATAATTTTAATTATTAATATATTATTTATCATGCTAATAATAACAATATTTAAAATTGGATACCGATCCAAAATAGGAAAAACTGCATTTTTGGATAAATACATCATTTTCCAAAAAAAATGAATTTGTTCTTATATCATGTATAAAAAAATATAATTTGACATATAAACATAATATTGAATATATTAATTAAATATTCCATAATACATTATATCATGAGTGATTTTATTATTTTATTAACTCACTAACATCCATTTAATTAGTTTTTTTAGAGAATATTTACTTTATTATAATAATTTAATTGTTTTAATTTATAATTATTTTCTCAACAAATATTTAATAAAATATACATGTGTAAATCATGTTTTATTAATTCAGATAATATTAATCATACCTTTCATTATAATTTCTACATTATATGGTTACATAAAAATATATATTTCCTTACATAAACCCAGTCTTGCTTGAAATGATTTCAATCAAAAGTACATTAAATTGATTTTAACACAAGCCATGCATAGTGATTCAAATATCTCAACCTATGTCAGTGTTTCATGTAGTGAAATCATATCATGTTGTAGAATACAGCAGAATACATCAATGTAATGAATAAAATATATCTCATAAAAATCTCGAGATATTACATACTACACCCTTAAAATGAATTTCTCATTCAAAATTAATTAGTGTTATTAATGTATTAATACATGAATATTTATTTCATTGAAAACCACATCATAAAAATGAATAATAAAACTGTAATTAAAAAATAAAAGTTACAAACCTAATGGATACAGAAGGAAACTCATTAGTTTCCTTCCACATAGGGTAAAATTTGTGGAAGGTAAAAAATGAATATAGAAGAGAAGTACAACTATCATGTACAGATGGAGAGTGATATAGAGAAATATTAGGAGAACGTTAATGATCACAAATCCATAAATCTTTGATGATATATGGAACCATCTGATTCAATGGATATGATATAATAATATTTACATTTTTGGTTTCAATATTCATTCACTAATGTTATATAATTTCTAATGATAGTAAATAATTATATGATTTTAGTATCATATTACCACTGGTCATTCATGGAACAATTCACCATTCAATCATATTTCATAAATTTGTGTTGAATTTTTTTTGCTGAAATATTTGTAGACCATGTGTTGCATAAATAGAATGATCGACCATTCCATCTATCTTTATGACAATAAAAGTTTTTCACTTATTATCAAATTTGAATAATTCTTCCTAGGGTTTGATGATAATTCAATATCACGAAATTCATCTGAATTAAAACATAAACCATACAGAAATGGATAAACATTAACTCCTTCCAATGTATGAAAATCCAAAACATCATAAATAAGTACCATAAATCATGTTCACTCTTATCTCCCACATATCATATGGTATCACTAGTTGGTCACATTACAATTAATTGAATTCATTAATCATGTATTCTATTCAAAAATTGTAATAACCTGAAACAAAATAATTAAATATTTAAAACAACAATGTCACCTTATTCAAATTTTATTTAGATATGTTCCATCAGTACAAAAAATTGAAAACCATATCAATGATATCATTCTACATTTAAAAAATCATTATTTAGTATCATATAATTAATCATATAAAACATATATTTATCCAATATAAACACAATTTTCAATACATATTGAACCAATTAAGGGTAATAGTCGAGTAAAAATAATATTACATTACATTAAATCACTTTTCTATGTCATCATCATTGTTTAACATATCCTTTACAATCTGTATTAAAAATATTATACTAAAAATACTTATATTTTTCATGATTCTTATTACGTAATCAGTTAATTCAAAATATATACAAATAAATTGTTCAAGATTATCCTTAACCAATTTATCAAGCTTCATTATTTTTATCATTCCAATAATATGATATAAGAATCAAATATTATGGTTACTAAACATTAACTAAATCATTATTTGTATGTATAAAAATAGTTAGATCATCTTGTACGATTCATATATCATTCATGATATCATTACCTTAAATTTTAAAAAATATACCTCTACCAACTTCCTGATTTTATTCAGGATATTTTCACATAAGAAATCTATTCACATACTCTCAAAATAAGAAGCATTCTGTGTTAACAATGATCTATCTAGTTATCGGAATTGATTAAGACCATGAAGAAAAGTGTGAGAACGATTTATCATTGATGAAAATTAATTAAAAAATGGAAAATACTTACAATATATCAATATATGAATCCTTAGGTTTAATCCTCATATATTATATATTGTTACCAAAACCCTAGTATAGTATCCTATACTAAGACTTATCATTAAATACTTCCCCAGACACATCGTTTAAATATCTATAGGGATATCAGTAATGTTTTTGGTATCCATGGATCCATCAGTTGACTAAAACATCATTATGATATGATCTCTAATGACCCAAGATTGAAATACATATAAATTAAATGACACCTTAAAAATACCTAATACATTACAAAAAAACACGCCCAAATAACTTATTATTTTAGTTATTTTTTAATCATAAAACAGATTCTTCAATTTTTTTGAATGATCATAAAAATATCCCATAAATATTTTCCCATTAGGTTTACCTACCAAAAACCATTAATTATATCATATGGAAAATGAAACATATGAAAAGGGGGATCTCAGATTATCTGTAAGGTTACACAATGAAAATATCAATCAAAATATTTTATTAATAATTTAAAAATATGAACATATATATTAAAAATATTATCACACAATACACCTATAAAAATAATATGTACAAATACAAATATTGGTAGTTCATATTTCATATTTGATAAAGTAACATGATCCATCATAAAATATTATTTTTATAAATCATGGAATTGTGGAAGTCATATAAGAATAATAAATTATTTCATAAAATATTAGTCCCATTTAAAAGACCATCAAAATGGAAAAGACATTTATATAGTGGATTTCACTCATCTTTCAATCGTTGTATTACTGAATAATTTTGGAAAACTTTTCCAGCCCTATATTACTAAAATGAGATCATTTCCCATTATATCTATGTATTACTGAAATAAGATCATTTTCCCTTCAAGTTCTCTCTATATCTTGAGATATAAATCATTATCAATTTAAATGGAGAAAGATATAGCTCAAAACCTTCTATTAATAAAATAATACTTACATGTTCTACAAAAATATAAATCAATCATCGCAGTAGTAATCAATGAATGAAATGTAATTCATTAAACAATATTCCATCAAAACATACTTCATTTAAAAGAAATAGTCTTCATAAATATATTCCAATAATAAAGATAATTTTACCATTTCAATAGTATGTATAGTTTACCTAATACATAACGATATTAAATAAATTCTACCATAGAATGATAATAGTTTTTATATAACAATTGAAATTAATTCTTGAGGTAAATATTTTTTCATCTTCATAATCGTTTTCTTTTATCAAAATTTCATTTAATTTGAAAGTAAAATATTTTCATTCAAAATAATCATAAAATATTCTGAAGTAATAATCATTGAAATAAGTAATTATTAAAAAATAAAAACATTTTCAAGCTGTATAAGATAGAATAAATTATTTTTATCATAATTTTTTAATATTAGTAAAAAAGTACCACATATCTATAATGAAAAAAATATTACTTATATAAATTTTTTTTAAACCACAAATTGGAAAAATTTAATTTAAAAAAATTGAAAAGAATATAAATAATCATATATAATACATATTAATTAAATATGTACATTGATGATAAATCAACCCATCAAAATACTTACATTTAAAAACTCTTGGATAATAATGAGATTGTGAGATTATCCATTCCCATAAGTCTGGGTTCTTTTGTATGTATCAAAAAATCCATTATAATGGATTATAAGTTTTTTACAAATTGGATGAAAAACAATATTTAAATTTATGATAACATATGTGGTCATATTTTCATCTGCTTAATAATATTTCATTATTAATATTCTTTTGAGGGTTATTTGTTGTATTGTTTTCATATAAATCCAAATTATTATTCTTGTTTCCCCTTTATATAAAATATATAATGATAATAATGTAATATATATGATATATATTAATTATATAAATTTTTATAATCATGGTTTATATGAGAACATGGAGAATTAATCACATAATATCATGGAGGTGGTAGGCCGCACGTACAGACGAGCAATTATATCATTCCCTAAATTATGAAATGATATAGAGGTGGATGATAAATATATTTCTCGAGAATAAATATAATGCTAAAATAAACATATATTATTATAATTTATATCAATATATATATAAAATTAATGTTGGGGTTAAAATATATTACACCATGGCGTGCAAAAGGTAAGTCGTATATATGCACGCATGATGGCTTCATTCTTCACAGGATCAGTAGAATGTGTAATATGGTAGTTGCATAGTCATAATAAAATCTCATAAGTCCACCTATGGTGATATAATACATTAGCCTCAAAAAAACATCTAGTGATTTTCAAAAACCTTCCTAAAATGGATAATCATTCAATCCTATAAAATTATGAAAATGAAAATCATTAGAAATAAGTTCACTGAATGATCTAAACAATTATCTCCCATATTTCATAATGTAGCTTTGGATGGATAAATTCCAAGAATGTGAATGACTTCATCTTGTATTCTCTTAAAACATGGTAATAACCTGAATTACCATAAATAATTATCAAAAACCAATAAGTTTTATTTATTATAATGTAATTGGATATATTTCTTTAGTATAATAATTTTAAATATCATCCATGATATAATAACCACATGTATGCATATCCTTAATTATTATCATCCAAATAATCTTATAAACATATAATTATCCAAGATAATAACAATTTTATTGAAATATTGAAAACATTGATTGATATCAACTCTTTATTGAGGTATTACATTTCTTTTAAATGACTTTTATATTAATCATCATTTTTCAACATATGCTTTATAAACCTCAGTGAAAAACATATATTGAAAATAATTATATATTTTATGTTTTTTATACAAAATCCTTCCATTCCAAAATCATATGAAAATAAAATATCTATTCTTATCCATAACCAATTATCTAGGCTTCATTATTTAATTCATTCAATGAATGTGAAATATAAATCACGTATTAAGGTTCATCAACCTCAATCTAATTAGTGTTCTTTTGTAAAAGTAATAGTTAGATCATGTTATTCCATTCACATATCATTCAATATATATTTTTCATGAAAAGTATAAAAAAATAGCACCTTCTAGATTCCCTTCATGATATTTCCACATAGGTAACCAATTCCCATTCTTTTTGCATTTTAAAAATTAAATATTTTATCTAGTTATTGTTGATGACTACAGAAAAAACAAAACTGTGAGAAAAAATTGTCATAGATTAAAATAAAATAACAAAGGGAAATTAAATATAATATTAAAATATATAAAACAATAGGAATAATCCTAGGTTATTTAGTATTGATACCATTATTATAGTATTGAATACTACACTAAGATGTATCCTTATTGACATTCCAATACATAAAATTCGAAACATATCCGGGGATCTAACAAAATTTTTCACATAATTATTTCAAAAAAATGGCTAAACATTTCTCTTATACCATCCATAACGACCCATGTTTTATATACAAAACCTTACATTAATTTTTCTTAATATTTAAGACATTTCACAATAACACACTAAAATACTAATTTTGTTTAGTTCATTTGGAAACATGGAACAAATTATTCTAATTTTTTGAATGACAATGAAAATATCCCATAATGATATTCTACATTGATTTGATAGAAAAAAAAAACCAATCTTCATAACCTCGGTGAAGAAAACATATTGAAAGGGTGAGCTCGAATGATCAGTATGGGTAAATAAAGAAAATATCAAACAATATAAGAAAATAATATTTTAAAAATATAAACATAAGTATTGAAAATACTACCAAATATAAAATATATGAAAAAAATGATTCATAAAATAAATATTTGATGTTCATGAGGAAAAAACCTTTTAGGAACACCATCCATGAGAAAATACCATTGGCATAAAACATGGAATAGTGGAAAAAACATAAACCTAGAACATCATTTCCATATTAGCGAAGGATAATTTCCAAGAACATAATTGTTGAAAAATTAATTTACCAAAGTGATTTCAATACTCATTCCATCCTTATATTAATAAACCATGTTTAATTAACATTTCGACCTTAAATTATTGAATAATGATCATTTCTCGTTCCAACTATGTATTAAGGAACCAAAATCATTTACCCTTATAAAACAATCTTTATCATAAGATAGAAATCAAGAACCAATTAATTTGAGGGAGATATAGGTCCAACCCATCCTATAATGAAATCATTCTCACTTGTCCCACAGTAAAATACATCATTAATCATAGGATATACAATGGAATAAAATGTGTTTCATTAAACATTACTCCATTATAACATAATACATGTAAAATAAATGCATTTCATAAATATAATTCCATAATAAAAATATCTAAACCTTATGAATAATTGTTATACTATAATTGAACCATAACCATATTAAAGAGTTCCATCATAGATGGAAAATCTTTTTGATAGAACACTTGAAATTAATTATTGAGGAAAATAACCTTTCTTCATTAAAATTGAGTTCATTTCTCAAAATGACAAAAATATTAAAAGAATATAATTTCATTATAAATATACATGAAATAGTGTAAATTAAACATCATTAAAATAAGGCTTTATGAATACATAAATATTTGTTTATTTCATTAATATTAAAAGAAAACATTATCCTCATACATTTTCATGATTATTCAAAATGTAAGTCGCATTGAAAACGACCATGATTCCCCTCATTAAATTTAGTAAAAATTCTCCAATGTAGAAAAATAATGTTAAAAACTGAATAATTATATAAACCTTATTCTAAATTACATATTTAAGAAATATATACATGGATGATAAATATATCCTCGTAAATACTTAAGTATAGAAAATATAAAATAAAAATGGCCATGGGAAATTATCCCTTGCCATAAAAGCGGGTTAATTTGTATATATATAAAAAAAATTATAATGTATTTAATAGTGTTATAATATATATCCTGAACCATATCTATATTTATGATATCATATGTTTTCATATTGTCATATATTTAAAAATATTTCAATATTACTCTTAAATCTATCATTTTCTAATGTGTGTTTTGAATATAAATCCATGTTATTTTTCATCGGATCACATTATATCATTTATAGAATGATAATAATTTAATATATATATATATATTATTCAAACTATACATTTATATAATTATTATTTTAGTGTGATCATGGAGAATAAATTGTATCGCATCATGGAGACGTTAGGTTTTACATACAGATGAGAGAGGATATCTTTTCTTCAATTAAGAAATGGTATGGAAGTTGACGGTATATATATTTTTCAAAAATAAATATCATTCATTAATAAAAAAATTGATATTATTTCTATCATTTTAATCATCCATGATATTTTTTGGAAAAACAGATTTCACCAAGTTGTGGAGACAATAATCTTTATGTACTCACACATGAAGATTTTGTCTTAAATTTGATGGATAGAATTTGTAATATGGTTTTTCCATAAAAATAATAAAATTAATTAATATAATTTATACTTTATTGTTTATTTTTAATGGATACCACTCATGAATAAGATGTATAAGATGAATAAAATTTGAAAGAATCTGTAGTTGAGATTTACTCTTTTCGGCGACCTCCCTCTAGATCATCTATAAAAGCACTATATTTGTAATATAGAGAACAATAGAACTTATATAATGTGAATAGGGAAGTTGGTATTTGAAAATGGAAATTATATATATGGGATTGAAGGATAAATGAGTTTTGAATAAGTGAGGTAGGGTGTATCCTTTTAAAATTAAGGTGAGAAGAAATTATGGAATCTTCAGAAATGTTAATTTATAAAAATATAAAAAACGATTAAAAACATCATAAATTTCATAGAATCGATGGTATGATGATAAAAGGTTATTATCTCATCAAATAATTAATTTTACACAATTATTTTCGTAAATTAAATCATTCTCATTTTATTTAAATATTTAGTATTCTACTTCTATTTAACGAAGGTATTAAATATTACAATATTAAAAGGGAATAATATTTAAATATTTAATATCAATTAGACAATAAATGAAAACATTAGAACATTTTATACTATATCATAACAATTTTTTATTATTTTAAATTTATAATAATATTTAAATAATTTAACAAAATATTATTTTGATAAAATATTAATAGTGTCAAATATGTCCCTATTCATTTCATTGATTTATTTAAAAATTTAAATATAAAATGTTATACTTCAATAATATAATTGATTATATAGCTAAGGGGCCATGGATATCTATAAAACTCATTGAAAATATTAATTAAGCAAATTAATATTTATATTATTATTGTTAATAACATTAATTTCATATTTCTATTAATAAAATAATCACTAGATATGTATTGTATAAATAATTTATATACTTATTTTTTATTGTAAAAATTAAAAATTAAAATTCATGAAAAATATAACAATTCTATATTTTGTAGAAATATTTATAGTTAATATATCTTCTATAAAATCCTATATTTATTTTTTAAAAATTTTAAAACACAATGGCATCAACTTTAACATTTTATTAGAAAAAATATTATAAGTGTCATAATCGTTTACATGTGTCACTAAAGATAGAATAATGAGACCCTTAGATGAATATGATATTTATATACTCTACCAATAAGATATGGACATGTGTTTTGGACATTAATGGTTATTATTATTTTAATGAAAACATTTTATTGATCTTTAATCAATTAAATAATTTGTTCATTATCATTGTATAAGACATTACATTAATCATTTATTTCATACGAATTAAAAATTAATTAACATGATAAATAATTAAATTTTATCATTAAAATGATTATTTATTGTCATTCTTATATTTTTATCGACTTATATGAAAATTGATAAAGTTATTCAAATTTTATCATGACACATATACATTTTATTTAAAAAAAATATGTGAAATGTACTCATCTCATCGATGTGGCTTCGAAAGGATACCATTTAATCCCAATGATAATTTAGGTCAAAAAACTGATACAGTGATATTAAGAAAATTATTATTGTAATTTTATAATTCTATTTTTACCAATAAATACATGATTATCCGTTTTAATATATTAATAAAAATTTGATGGAGTAACAATTCATAATGTCCAAAAATAAAAGGTACTGATTTGGCAGATAATTTGGAATCACAGATTCGAAATAGTAATTTTATTTTAAAATTATAAACCAATTATACATAGTAATTAATTTAATATTAATCATGTGTTCAGAATGAGAAAATTATTATCAATGCATAAATAATTTAACTATATTGAAATGTATTTAGATAAAAAATCAAGGAAAATTTAATTCCACGGACCAAAATTCTATTAAATGATATAAATTTTATCAATTTTTTTTTAAAATTTATGAAATAATAAGACATATCAAATATATATTATTTCCTGGAAAAAATTTGTTTTGAACTGAAATTTAGTATAGTTTTACTATTCACCAATACATGAAACATATTATAAAAATATTAAAAATTAATTGAATTTTTTTTTATATCTCAATATCAAAGAAGAGGTTTATTTTTATCATATAGAATATTTAAAGGTATTAAAAACTATATTTTATCAATATACTGTAACACCCCAGGTAAATAAAGAATATGACATTCTCATATTTGTCCATATTTGTGAATAAAATATTAATATGACTTTAAAGGGGTTGCTATGCTCGATGGCGTACCCAACACGCAACAACGAGTTTCTTGGGAATCTTACGTTGCACTCTAATAAAATAATTTTAAATGGTAGTTAACATGTAGCCATTGTATTGGCGGGAATGGATAGAAATAACTAAGATATGATTATATATGTTTTTATATGTTTTTACATTTATCCAATAAAGGATAGAGGCTTAGAATACGGAAAGAATTCAATTTTAGGCGTATATGCCCTAGTTTTCACTAAAGGTTCACTTATCACCTTTTGATGTTGAACCATAATTAAATATAGTTTTGTTCACTCTTAAACATTATTTTGGACCAAATAAAACTCTTACTAAGAATCGGGACATCAAATTTTACTTTGTGTAATTTTTTGGTATCTTTCCGATAAGGTTCTTTTTTTTTAATGAATAGTGTAAAATGTTGTATTTTAGTTCAAAACCACTTTTTAATCTAATTTATTTATATGATTAGATAATATTTTGAATTGTTTTTAAAGTGAAATTTGAAAATATTTTTACCATTAAATCCAATAGTGGTCGTTGGAATTAATTTCACTTTGAAATCAGACTTAAACTAGTGTCAATCTTTTGATACTTATTGTTTTATGAAAACACGCTATTTGCGCTGACAGCGGGAATTAATTATTAAATTAATTAATGTGACTAATATGTTTTGAATTTTGTAAAATGGACTTCATTTTTGAATTCGGAATATCAATTATAGCTTAGGGTTAATTTTTGGGATTTTTCTGAAAAACTTCAATTTTTGATGAATAGTGAAACCACTAAGTGGTAATCAAGCAAACTGATTTTTCAGTTAAATGAAATTTTACCACTAATGTGTATTGAATTTTGAAAATCCGACATACATGGTTGTCATTAAGAAGTAAAATGTGGTTCAATGAGATTATAATAATTTTTTTGGTGAATAGTAACTCATTAAGTTCTTAATCGCGATTAGTGGTAATTAGGGTAGTTTAAGGTATAAATAATGCTTTAATAATATAAAATGACCTAGACACATGTCCCAACCTTATTGGTTGTGTCATGGACGACCAAGACAAGCCATGGGTCAACTTGGGGACCCCATGGATCCACTTTGGTTGGGAAATGACATAAATAACATTTTATTTAATGTAAAAGAAATATTGACACAAACATGATATGTTTTACTAAAACAATTTTTAAGTGGGGTTACACATGTCCAAATTTTGATTATAAATAGTCATTGGAAAGCTAAAAATATTTCCTACATCATAGTATTTCCTTTATAATTTTTAGACATTAAATAAATTAAATTATTTATGACATAATAATGATTTAACGATGACATCATTATTTGACGATTTAAATAAAATGGGAAGATAATGTAAAATCTATGAACTACACATGGCCAAAACTTATTGGATGAGTGGATTTCGAAGCCTTATCACCTTATCCACGACCTATATCAATGTGGGACCTTTTAAAACCGAAATACATTTTCAAATAAAGTAATATTTCTTACTTTCCAAAAGTGCCCCTCCTCTCCTCTTATAAAAGGCCCCCACCTCTACCTCTTTTCACACACTCATCAAGCCTTTGGCTCGGCCAACCCCTGCCCATTTACTCTCTACACATCCCTCTCCTCATCCTAGAGGATTCCCTTTGGGCAGAATCCTTTCAAAGGAAGCCTTTAGGCTCAAATCAAAAGGAGTTACACTTTTAAAGGTAATTCTTTCTCTCATGTTCATTTGTTTTATTTTTCTTCTCCAACCCCCTAAACTCTTTTTATTTATTTCTTTTTTAACAACACCAGTATCTTCAATATACTAGGATGTTGTTATAAGATTTATTCTAGCTACACTCTCACACAACTACATCAAATGGTTAAAGAACATACGGTTTCCGTGGATGGCGAAATTCTGCCTCCCGAAACGATGATTGTTCAATACTCATTTAACACCTTCAAAGGTGGCCATTATGATGTCACTATTTTTATATATGATATATAATATGTTTATGTTTTACTTATGCTTCTGTATTTTTCATTTGTGTCTTACCTTTATGGCTTCCATTATGGGTATACGCGATATCTTCATTTTAGGAAGTGCGGACTACCGCCTCCTCAAAGTGATTTGATTCGTTAAAAACCATATGTGGGATGTATAAAGGATGTAACTATGATTTTATATATGATATTATACTGTAATTATAATATACCTTTATATCATTATGATTCCATTCTATAAACAATGAAATAGAAATGGAAGTAGCGTTCATGCGTACGTACGGCTTACCGTCTCCATGAACGGTGCATTTCATTTCTTACCTCTAAATGATTATGTAATGTTATAAATGCATGCATGTACTGGATATATATGACATATATGATATCTACATCATGAATACAATTCTGTTTATAATAAACATTTGTCCACACGAACAACATGTAATTGTAAGAAGTCCACTTTCGACTTAAGAACCAAATATCGGCAAAACAAATATTATTAACTTAAATGATTACATTATGTTTATGACATGGTAATAAGTGGTATAAAAGGAATAATTAACTTGAAAAAGGTTCTTAAGGAAGTATAAATTAACTCAAGTTTATTATTCAGGAGATTAAAGAATGATCAAGTCAAGTCGGACCCGAGGTAAGGGATCCTACAACTCTCTTTCTTTATAAGTACACTCTTTTATGTCATTTCTTTTAAGCTCATCTTTCTTATGATTGGGATGTTCTTTTATATTACTCCTACTGTAATTTTTATGTTCATGTGATGAGAGACCCTATTCTCTCTCATCAATCCATTTTGGAAGTTTTGAGTGGCGTCGTTAGGCTGCCGAACTTTTGTAAGGGATTTTTCATCTCACTTTCATTCCCATGAGATTTATGCTACATTTGCCACAAATTCCATTGAGTGGTGTATGTACTGCCCTTTATTCTACTCTTTGTGTAATATACTTTCGTTTATGAGTATTTACATCAATGACCTATTGTCTTTCTTTCATGGGGTGTATGTTTTGAAAGATACCCAAGTCGGTAAGGGAACCTTTCACCCTCCTCTTTTTTTTAAAAGACTTCTTTTGTTGGGTCTTTTAATTTACATATTGTTATGTTGGGATATGTTATCATATATCCTTATTGATTTAAATTTTATGTCCAAGTGATGAGATACACTTTTTATCTCTCATCAACTCATTTTTATGTGATGCCGTTAGGCTGTCAAGGGAACTTTTTAACCCAATTTCGATTTCTTTGGGTTCAACATGTAGTCATTGAATATGTCATCCATTGAATATATGTGAATGTCCTTTTATTGTTTTACACTTAATATCCACTTATATTGAGTGTATTTATATTTTTCACCCATATTTTTGAGATTGATTTGTCCTTAATTTAAGGATACCTTCTTTATAAGGGATTTCGTCACATTTGACATTTCTATTGAGGGTTCATTGTTGTTATGCACCAATTCACTCTTATATGGTGTATATACTGTCCTTTGGAGTATTATATCATGAATCCATTTATTCTCATGATATTATAAAGTTCTGACTAAATGTTATTCCTCAATTATTGTATTCAAGTGTCTATAATTTTGGTAAAACCCCTTTAACCAAAATATCGTTTTAAATGTTTTAATTATTTGTTCTTATTAATATCCATGTTTTCAAAATGGTTTTAAGGATTTATTTATATGGATATTAATGGTTTAAAATTTTAAGCTTCAAGGTGGTATGGGACACTTTGATTCAAAAATCTTTTTATTAAATGTTTTAAATGGTTTTGGAAATGGTTTCTTTTTGGATTCATTATTTCAAAATACTAAAATGTTATATTGTGATTGAAATGTGGAAATGTTTTGTTTCCTTTATGCATGTTTTATGTGATACGTTTATGTTATGGTTCTTGGGCATTGTTATGAAAACGGGTGGTTCCGTGATAAACTAAGGGCGGGTGAGCCCGATATAGCTCTCCAATGCATTGGGTAACGCGAAGGAGTGAAACGTTAAGGTTTCTCCGAAGAGATTTAGGGAATATACTGTGGTGGGTATTCCAAACGTAACCAAGAGGGTTACTCCCTACGTAAGAATGTTATGAATGCCTCAAGTTACCTTTATGTCTTATGTTTTCTATGATTTATTCATGATTTGATATGCCTATGTTTTATGGGTAAAGTATGAACTCATTCTTATGTATATGTGTACCCATGTTTCCTTTCCATATTTTTCTATCCCTTACTGAGATTTTTGTGCTCATCCCAAGTTTTTGAAATGTTTTTCACAGGTCAAGGGAAAGGTACATGATGTGATGATAGTGTCAAGGATGTGTCAAGAAAGAATCCGTGTTATATTTTAAATATGTTTCCGTTGATGGGAAGAATGAATACTGTCTTTTATGTAACCACTTTGTTTAAATGTGGAATGTAATGCAAGTTTCATGATCTAATTCTCTAAAACTCTAAACCTGAAAAGATCCTCAATGTGTAATCTTGTAATAACTCAAGATTAAGTAAGGTTTAAGGCTGGGGCCTTATAGTTGGTATCAAAGGTCGGTTTAGATAACTTTAGAGGTTAGGGTATTCTTTAAGCATAAGTGACATTACCATAATGGTTAGGATTTCAGAAAGAGTCCTAGTTTTAGATAAAGTGAATGAGTAAGTGTATCTTAGTGTTTACCTTCCTCATTAGTACATGATGGTTTTGTTGATATACTCACACTGACCTTTTTGGTTTTAGTAAATGGCTGGATCTAGCAGGCACCAAAGTAACAGTGGATGTGAAGGAAACTGTGACAGCTTTTTGAGCAAGCAACTGAATGATATGGGAGATGCAATGAGAACTCTTCTGATTATCCTCAACCAACTATCTGGATTCATGATTGACCACCTAAACCTTGGAGTTTTCTCTAAGGCATCATATATGCAAGAAACAAATCCCTACGGAACTACAGGAAATAATCATAAAGGTATGTGTGTTCAAAAACCTATGTGTCAAAGATGTGGAAAGAAACACCTAGGAAAATGTTTCAAAGGGACAGAAATATGCTATAGATGTGGAAATGAAGGTCATAAATCAAGAACCTGTCATGGAAAAAGGAAGCATCCAGTTGACTCGAGGAAAGGGAAAGAAGTTCTTTCTGAGGGATCAATTGAATGTTTTAAATGTGGTGTGCATGGTCATTATGCAAACACATGTCCTATGAAGAAGTTTCGTGAATGGGGTCACCAAGAGCGTACCAATATTCGTTTACCAATACCTAATGCCATTCCGATTGAGGATGAAGAAACTGACAATGACCAATCAAAGGTATGTACTATTTCATGACTATTGTTTTCTTATTTTGGAATCTTAGGATATGATTCATGATTTTGTTTGTAGGAAAGAGGTATTTCGGAATAAGTTGGAAAGGAATGGATAATGGATCATGAAGAATGTTGAATGAGTAATATGTCAACATATAAGGGCTTCAAGAGTTAGGGTGAAATTCTTAAGAGTATTAAGTCTCTTTTGATGATGGGGTTACATTAGAAGACTTTTTATATTATATGTAACCCTGATGTTTAATATAGGCAAATTTTATTCAAGTAATAGTTATCTTTTCTTTTGTGGACATAGTTATAAAGAACCATTTGGGTTTATATGATCCTTACTTTTGAGGTAATTATGGGTTACCATATGTTATGATTGAAGTGAAAGGCATGAGATAAAATTGAGGTTAAATTATGTTATGGTTATTTTTGATGATTTTATCCCTTTTTGGGTAATGATTTGAGAATTATATAGTTTTGAAAAAAGGACAACACGCAGACCGTGTGACTACCCGTCGCATCGGACAAAGCTGCGGGAATCGAACCCACAACCAAAGTGCGACTGTTATTTATCGCCTACCACTGGACTACGTGAAGTCCCTGGTTAGTTTGACTGATTCTTTTCAGTTATATGATTTTATGAATTAAGAGTAAGTTGATTTTGTGTTATTTATGAAAATGATTAACCTATCATGGAGGATATGTGATTAGGATAATTACTTTTCAATGTGATACTTTAGGAGCAACTGATGTTGTTTGGAGATAAATGTTACGATTTAACTTGGAAGACTATGTGACTAAATCCTTCAAATATTTGGGTTTCAATCTTATATTGGTTTACTTTGAAGAATTTTATGGACAAATTGTTTATCGGATGGTCCTCTTTGAACTTTGGGTTTTGTTGGACAAATTTTGGAGATTAATAATAGATTTTCTTTTTATAAGGGGTTATCCTTTTCTAAATTATCTGATATTGTACTAGCCTTTTTGGTTTTGGATTTGGTTAAAGTCTAAAGACATGGGAAGTATATAGTTCTATTTTGTGGATTAGGTGATTCTCTAGAAGTTGATTATAGTACTATTAATGTGAACAAGTCTTCCTAAATACTCATCTTTTGGAGAAAATATGAGTTTGTGTAAGGAATCTAATAAAGGTTGAAAGTCAATATGATAAGTGATTATGTTTCCTTATGAATAAATTCCTCAATAAAAAGTAACGTAAAACAAAAATGTTGTCTATTAAATTTTCCTACTGGGGAATCGAATACCGTTTAACCCATCACAAGTTTGTGATTTTCTCGTGGTTAACTTTCTCCTAAACATGTTTTCTGTCACTTTCCATCAGAACATGACCCTTTGTTTTTTCCTCCATGTCCATATTTTCATACTTGGAATCCTAGTATGGGTTAACTCGGGTGACCTTTGTACTTATCTTTCTTTATTTTAAAGTGTTTGTTTTACCGACTTTTGTTCCGATGTGGGACTTTCAAGGATGTTTCCAAGAGCAATTTTAAAATTGCGAGGCCGCAATTCCCAAAAGGGGGGAAGGATGTAACACCCCAGGTAAATAAAGAATATGACATTCTCATATTTTTCCATATTTGTGAATAAAATATTAATATGACTTTAAAGGGGATGCTATGCTCGATGGCGTACCAAACACGCAACAACGAGTTTCTTGGGAATCTTACGTTGCACTCTAATAAAATAATTTTAAATGGTAGTTAACATGTAGCCATTGTATTGGTGGGAATGGATAGAAATAACTAAGATATGATTATATATGTTTTTATATGTTTTTACATTTATCCAATAAAGGATAGAGGCTTAAAATACGGAAAGAATTCAATTTTAGGCGTATATGCCCTAGTTTTCACTAAAGGTTCACTTATCACCTTTTGATGTTGAACCATAATTAAATATAGTTTTGTTCACTCTTAAACATTATTTTGGACCAAATAAAACTCTTACTAAGAATCGGGACATCAAATTTTACTTTGTGTAATTTTTTGGTATCTTTCCGATAAGGTTCTTTTTTTTTAATGAATAGTGTAAAATGTTGTATTTTAGTTCAAAACCACTTTTTAATCTAATTTATTTATATGATTAGATAATATTTTGAATTGTTTTTAAAGTGAAATTTGAAAATATTTTTACCATTAAATCCAATAGTGGTCGTTGGAATTAATTTCACTTTGAAATCAGACTTAAACTAGTGTCAATCTTTTGATACTTATTGTTTTATGAAAACACGCTATTTGCGCTGACAGCGGGAATTAATTATTAAATTAATTAATGTGACTAATATGTTTTGAATTTTGTAAAATGGACTTCATTTTTGAATTCGGAATATCAATTATAGCTTAGGGTGAATTTTTGGGATTTTTCTGAAAAACTTCAATTTTTGATGAATAGTGAAACCACTAAGTGGTAATCGAGCAAACTGATTTTTCAGTTAAATGAAATTTTACCACTAATGTGTATTGAATTTTGAAAATCCGACATACATGGTTGTCATTAAGAAGTAAAATGTGGTTCAATGAGATTATAATAATTTTTTTGGTGAATAGTAACTCATTAAGTTCTTAATCGTGATTAGTGGTAATTAGGGTAGTTTAAGGTATAAATAATGATTTAATAATATAAAATGACCTAGACACATGTCCCAACCTTATTGGTTGTGTCATGGAAGACCAAGACAAGCCATGGGTCAACTTGGGGACCCCATGGATCCACTTTGGTTGGGAAATGACATAAATAACATTTTATTTAATGTAAAAGAAAAATTGACACAAACATGATATGTTTTACTAAAACAATTTTTAAGTGGGGTTACACAAGTACAAATTTTGATTATAAATAGTCATTGGAAAGCTAAAAAGATTTCCTACATCATAGTATTTCCTTTATAATTTTTAGACATTAAATAAATTAAATTATTTATGACATAATAATGATTTAACGATGACATCATTATTTGACGATTTAAATAAAATAGAAAGATAATGTAACATATATGAACTACACATGGCCAAAACTTATTGGATGAGTGGATTTCGAAGCCTTATCACCTTATCCACGACCTATATCAATGTGGGACCTTTTAAAACCGAAATACATTTTCAAATAAAGTAATATTTCTTACTTTCCAAAAGTGCCCCTCCTCTCCTCTTATAAAAGGCCCCCACCTCTACCTCTTTTCACACACTCATCAAGCCTTTGGCTCGGCCAACCCCTGCCCATTTACTCTCTACACATCCCTCTCCTCATCCTAGAGGATTCCCTTTGGGCAGAATCCTTTCAAAGGAAGCCTTTAGGCTCAAATCAAAAGGAGTTACACTTTTAAAGGTAATTCTTTCTCTCATGTTCATTTGTTTTATTTTTCTTCTCCAACCCCCTAAACTCTTTTTATTTATTTCTTTTTTAACAACACCAGTATCTTCAATATACTAGGATGTTGTTATAAGATTTATTCTAGCTACACTCTCACACAACTACATCAAATGGTTAAAGAACATACGGTTTCCGTGGATGGCGAAATTCTGCCTCCCGAAACGATGATTGTTCAATACTCATTTAACACCTTCAAAGGTGGCCATTATGATGTCACTATTTTTATATATGATATATAATATGTTTATGTTTTACTTATGCTTCTGTATTTTTCATTTGTGTCTTACCTTTATGGCTTCCATTATGGGTATACGCGATATCTTCATTTTAGGAAGTGCGGACTACCGCCTCCTCAAAGTGATTTGATTCTTTAAAAACCATATGTGGGATGTATAAAGGATGGAACTATGATTTTATATATGATATTATACTGTAATTATAATATACCTTTATATCATTATGATTCCATTCTATAAACAATGAAATAGAAATGGAAGTAGCGTTCATGCGTACGTACGGCTTACCGTCTCCATGAACGGTGCATTTCATTTCTTACCTCTAAATGATTATGTAATGTTATAAATGCATGCATGTACTGGATATATATGACATATATGATATCTACATCATGAATAAAATTCTGTTTATAATAAACATTTGGACACACGAACAACATGTAATTGTAAGAAGTCCACTTTCGACTTAAGAACCAAATATCGGCAAAACAAATATTATTAACTTAAATGATTACATTATGTTTATGACATGGTAATAAGTGGTATAAAAGGAATAATGAACTTGAAAATGGTTCTTAAGGAAGTAGAAATTAACTCAAGTTTATTATTCAGGAGATTAAAGAACGATCAAGTCAAGTCGGACCCGAGGTAAGGGATCCTACAACTCTCTTTCTTTATAAGTACACTCTTTTATGTCATTTCTTTTAAGCTCATCTTTCTTATGATTGGGATGTTCTTTTATATTACTCCTACTTTAATTTTTATGTTCATGTGATGAGAGACCCTATTCTCTCTTATCAATCCATTTTGGAAGTTTTGAGTGGCGCCGTTAGGCTGCCGAACTTTTGTAAGGGATTTTTCATCTCACTTTCATTCCCATGAGATTTATGCTACATTTGCCACAAATTCCATTGAGTGGTGTATGTACTGCCCTTTATTCTACTCTTTGTGTAATATACTTTCGTTTATGAGTATTTACATCAATGACCTATTGTCTTTCTTTCATGGGGTGTATGTTTTGAAAGATACCCAAGTCGGTAAGGGAACCTTTCACCCTCCTCTTTTTTTTAAAAGACTTCTTTTGTTGGGTCTTTTAATTTACATATTGTTATGTTGGGATATGTTATCATATATCCTTATTGATGTAAATTTTATGTCCAAGTGATGAGATACACTTTTTATCTCTCATCAACTCATTTTGATGTGATGCCGTTAGGCTGTCAAGGGAACTTTTTAACCCAATTTCGATTTCTTTGGGTTCAACATGTAGTCATTGAATATGTCATCCATTGAATATATGTGAATGTCCTTTTATTGTTTTACACTTAATATCCACTTATATTGAGTGTATTTATATTTTTCACCCATATTTTTGAGATTGATTTGTCCTTAATTTAAGGATACCTTCTTTATAAGGGATTTCGTCACATTTGACATTTCTATTGAGGGTTCATTGTTGTTATGCACCAATTCACTCTTATATGGTGTATATACTGTCCTTTGGAGTATTATATCATGAATCCATTTATTCTCATGATATTATAAAGTTCTGACTAAATGTTATTCCTCAATTATTGTATTCAAGTGTCTATAATTTTGGTAAAACCCCTTTAACCAAAATATCGTTTTAAATGTTTTAATTATTTGTTATTATTAATATCCATGTTTTCAAAATGGTTTTAAGGATTTATTTATATGGATATTAATGGTTTAAAATTTTAATCTTCAAGGTGGTATGGGACACTTTGATTCAAAAATCTTTTTATTAAATGTTTTAAATGGTTTTGGAAATGGTTTCTTTTTGGATTCATTATTTCAAAATACTAAAATGTTATATTGTGATTGAAATGTGGAAATGTTTTGTTTCCTTTATGCATGTTTTATGTGATACGTTTATGTTATGGTTCTTGGTCATTGTTATGAAAACGGGTGGTTCCGTGATAAACTAAGGGCGGGTGAGCCCGATATAGCTCTCCAATGCATTGGGTAACGCGAAGGAGTGAAACGTTAAGGTTTCTCCGAAGAGATTTAGGGAATATACTGTGGTGGGTATTCCAAACGTAACCAAGAGGGTTACTCCCTACGTAAGAATGTTATGAATGCCTCAAGTTACCTTTATGTCTTATGTTTTCTATGATTTATTCATGATTTGATATGCCTATGTTTTATGGGTAAAGTATGAACTCATTCTTATGTATATGTGTACCCATGTTTCCTTTCCATATTTTTCTATCCCTTACTGAGCTTTTTGTGCTCATCCTAAGTTTTTGAAATGTTTTTCACAGGTCAAGGGAAAGGTACATGATGTGATGATAGTGTCAAGGATGTGTCAAGAAAGAATCCGTGTTATATTTTAAATATGTTTCCGTTGATGGGAAGAATGAATACTGTCTTTTATGTAACCACTTTGTTTAAATGTGGAATGTAATGCAAGTTTCATGATCTAATTCTCTAAAACTCTAAACCTGAAAAGATCCTCAATGTGTAATCTTGTAATAACTCAAGATTAAGTAAGGTTTAAGGCTGGGGCCTTATATATACACCATCAAAAGTCGACGTATCTACATATTTTAAAAAATACTTCTTTTAAAATAAAAATTGTTATTTTTCTTATATAATTTTTAATTAACATATAAAAAGAATATTAAAAGACAGAATGAATATATGAAATATATAATGCACTTATAATATCCAAATGTAGTGATTTTTTTATTTTATAATCATGCTATTTTTCTATAAATAGTTTTTCAGAAATAATTTCCATTTATATAAAAAGTGTTTTATTTTCATTTATAATTTATTTATCACTAACGAATTTGTTATATATACATGTGTAAATAATACTGTCCTAATTTAGTTAATAATATTTATTCTCTATATTATAATGGAAATGTTATTGTGTAACATAATAATAGTTATTTTTTTCAATTAAAATCAGTCTTGCATGAGATTAATTATATCAAATGATGATGAAATTGTGTTTATAATATGCCAATAACAGTGTTGTTTAAACTGAAAGCAATGACGTTGTTTATTTGGGTGAATTATTATCTTGGTTTAGCATAAAACATAATAAATAAATGATATTAGAAAAACATAACACATAAATATCATGTGATGTCACAATCAACACCCATAAAATGAATTTCACATAAATTTTATTTCTAGATTGTTGATGTGTTAATACTTTAATGTTTCCTCCATAAAATAACACATCATAACAATTAATACTATAAATTATTTGTAAAATGAAAACATTGAAACTTTATCGTTACCCTATGTAACTCATCACTAGGTTTCCACTTAGAAGAACAAAGGTGGAAGGTGGGAACAAGTTTATTAGAGAGAAATTAACATATCATGTTCTAATTGAGGGTGGTAGTGATCATAGATTGGAGAATGTAATCAATACCAAAGCCATAAATCCATGATTATTTAAGGTACCATCATATTAAATGGATTATATGGTACTAGTATTAATTTTTTCTTCATGATCCTTTCATTATAGTTTAATAATTTTTTAGGAGAATAAATACTTACATGATTTTGGTAAAATATCACAATTTGTTATGCCATGAACAATTTACCGTTCATCTCTTATTCAATGAAATGAATTGGAATTTATCATTCCTGAAGAGTGAGTATATCATGTGATCCATAAATATAATGATCAATCAATTAATATGTGTTTATCATAAACAAATATAGAAAAAGTTATCAAATATGAATAAGTCCATCAATGGTGAGTTAATACATTAATCTCACTAACATCATGTAATGTTAAACATAAACCATCCATAAATGGATAAACATAAAATACTTCAAAAGGGTGAAAATAAAAAACATTAGAAATAAGTGAACTATATTAGTTTTACAGTTATCTCTCATATATCATAACATAGCTCCGGTTGGTCACATTACAAACATGTGGATGGATTCCCCAACTATTTTAACGACCAAATTTTCTATAAATAAAATTCCATTTATTTTAATCTATTATGGATATAGAAAACAAATTCCCTTTTTAATGGGTTTAATTAACTATCGTGTATCATTACTACTGATAATATAGTCATTGAACAACGATCACATGTCTAGTATAAATTGTGGGTTTTAACTAAACCTTTTGGAACAGACAAAGGATGTGATGGCCTCGACCAGAAGGATAATTCCCATTGAAGACCATTTATAAAATAAATTGAGGGAGATAGAGTTTCTAGTAATTTCTAAAGAATAATCCCATCCTGATATCCAACTACATAATAATGAGTGAAACCGTTTACTGGATAAGTTCATGCTCATCGAAATCACGACCCTAACCATGTTCTCCAAACGGACCCCAGAAAGTCCCACCATCGCACAACTTACACATAAGCAAAATAAAGGTGTAATAAATGGATATGTATCAACCACCTATATTTATGATGATGTGCATTATTTATTTATATAATAACGAATATAGATTCATTTTATTGTTTTTACATTGTAAATTCTGTTTAAATCACAATTATTATTTTTAGATAATATTTAAAATCCATTAGGAAATCTATTTTTATGAATTGATTAATTTTTTATTTAATTAATATTTTAATATAATATTATTTCTAAATTTAATGTTATTAGATATAAATGATTGTATAATTTTTATGAATACAATTGAAATTTTTATTAACGTTTGAAAACTATTTTATTGTCAACCCCATGATTTTTAAATAAAGGTCATTTTTTATTTTAAATATGAAAATCCAAAAATTCATAAAATCATTTAGATAAAATGAATATTATTTTTGGAATCAATATGTTTAAATTATCCATCATTCTATTTTTCTTAATTTTCAAGGACAATCAATTTTTTTGGTAAAAATTAAATACTGTATAAATATATATTGTGTTTTATGACCACATAATGTCCCAATAATCATTTAATAAAATAATATAAAATGGATATTCAGAAAATATATGTTTTCCATTAATATAACGTGATTTTATATTTAATGATTATTTTTATATTTCCTTAGTGGGCCATCCAATACTTATAAAATATTTTAACATTTTAAAATGATTTCATTGAGAGTGTGACTCACCTCCATATAATCAAGCCTAATATTTTATCACTATTGGTCATTGGACATATAAAATAATGTTTTCTTTTCCCCTTTGGAAAAAACCATTTGAAAAACCATGGGATGTTTTGTGGTTTTTAATATTTAATTATATAAATTCCAAAACCTATGATTGTGAAATATTGAAGAATTCCCCTCTCATTTCTTATATAAAACAATTGAATCTATCACATATCATCACCAAATATACATGGATCACGTCCATAATTTTCCCTCCACTCTCTATATTCCTACCAAGTTGCCCCATGCTCTCACTAATCCCCTAATCAAGATCATGAAATCACACACTCAAGTAAGGGATTCCTTCCCCTCTAATTTGTATCAAAGTTGTTTCAAGTTGTAATATCCTTTTACATTCCATTAATAATGTTGGGGTATTATTTATCACCTCTACAATAGAACCCTACTTAATTTTAAATGATTATATAGCACTTTCTCTCTCATTAATGCCATTTTTTTACACTCGTTATCATGCTAAAATTCCGTAATGAATTTATCTCATCTTATTTCCATTAAAGTATTTTCCCTATATTATACATCTAAATTCAATTTAATATTTTTGGATATTATGTTAAATTTTCCCATTAATTTCTATTTCATTAATAATTTAATATATACCCCTTTCACTCTCATCAACCTAACTTATGAATTTTTGTATGGCAATAAATTCTATATAAATTGTAACACAATTTTCCAAGAAAAAAATCTTTGTGTGGTGAATACCATACCCATTTCTCTATCAAGGTTATTCAATTTTATGAACATATATATTGAATGGTATATAAATTTATGTATTACATAGTCCTTATAATATAATAACTTATTATGTTGAATGATTACATGATATATGATCCATGTGGCACACTTATGCTTCAATTGAAGATTTTATAAGAAAATAACACTAATAGCGCTCCAATGCATTGTCAAATGGTTTGTATGTTGATAAAACATGTACAATGTCGATTTATTCATGATAATAAATTTGAAATTAGGTTTTATTCATGATAATTATTTTTGAAAATATGGTTTAATCATGCTAATCCATGTGCAATGAGCCTTGGATCATGATAATATCATGTTGTACTTAATTTCCACATTTCTATGTTACGATAGTAATGGTATATCATTTATTGATGTTAATTTGTCTCTTGTGACCATTGATATGCATATTTCCTAACACGTATTGTATTCATCAAGTTATTCTGTCATTACTTCCTTATTTTGCATTATAACTCACACTTTGTTTATGTATGTCCTCAGGTTTTGAAATACATTTCTAAGTAAAAAAGGAATGTTGTGGTAATGTAAAAGATGTTTTCAATAAAGATGTTGTATTTTATGTCTTAAGATTCTATTTAATGTTATTAAATTTCACATGAAACTAGACCTCTAAATATTCAAATTGGTCTTAAGTGCATTTTTTTTAATAAATAATGTTTATATATGTGATAAAGAGTAGGGTTGTTATAGTTGGTATTAAATGATAGGTTTTGTTAAATTAGTGATTATGATTATAAAATACTAGTAAAATCCATAGGGATTTGACTAAGAATAATATTAAAATCCAAAAAAATTGGTGATTATAGATTTGGTGGATTATAATGAAAATATAACTTTTTCTGCATACAAACATCTAGAGGTGGCTCTAGCACAATTGTATCTATGTGTAAAACCCCAACTCTGCACTATAAAATAGACTTGAATGGGAATTGGTGAATTACTATAGGTATTTATATACTCATGGTTCAACATTCAAATGGGAAATGATTTTTTAAATTCATAATCTTAGTATGAACCATTATTAAGGGAATAAATAAAATTCCCCAACAAATATATGTTGGGAAGTTAATCATGGATAACAATGATTGAAGCCAATAAATTTATCACTTAAGGGAATAAATTTCATTAATAAGTTATGCACTATTTCATTGGATTCACCTTTATGCGTTACACATAAATATATCTTATTTCAGCCAATGGCCATTAATAGGAGGACTTGCGCTAACAACTAATATAGAGATCAATGTGATGAATGTTCTAATGAGATGCCCAATTTTATGGGAGAAATAATCACAACTTTTTTCATGATGTTATCTCTATAAAATCAAATTTTAATAGAAATATTGGTTAAGTGGAATGTCCACCCCCCCCCCCCCCCCGCCCCACACACACACAATGAACAATCGGTAATCTATAACTTTATGGTAAAAAGGCACCGTACATTTGATGGATCATTTAATTCCTCCATCGCTTAACAATGGATCAACTCCATTGAGATGATATTCTCCATATTTTAATGTACCAATTAAGATAATGTTATTCTAGAATAATATTTTATGGAGGATGAATCTATTCAATATTTTCCATTTATAAAAAATTTGAAGCCTGAGAAAGAGATCAAGGCTTTGGAATGGAAGTATTTAAAGAAAATGTAATTAGATAAATATTTTCCTTGAACCCACTGACTTAACATGGATAGGGACTTCCTTTCCTAGAAGAAAAATGGTGAATAATCCATCAATTCAAATGATTATAACATCATAATGATTTCTTGATAATCTTTTGGCTTTGTCGTTTCCCCTGAATGAAAGTTAGACCACTTCTTTGGTGGGAAAAAACTTGCCTATGGAAATCCATAGTGATTCGTAACATCTATTGATATGAAGAAAGAGTTTGATGTGACCTCAAAGTTGAAATGGAGATCAGAGAATCATAGGGTTATAATGGGTATAATAAGCATAATGTGGACTATAATTATGGTGGTTCGATTGATAAATCCAATGATGAAATGAAATTCCTGCACCCTACATACCAAAGCTGCAGAAAGAATTATCCTGCAAATTTCTTGATGCGGATGGGGAAATTCATTAGTTGTGGAAGAGTAGGGAACGTGTCCATTAATTTCCGACAAGAAAACCTTATTTCTCTAATAGATTAGGGGATCTCTCCATTCGACCCTCAATGCATTGTTCATTTCTACAACAAAAAATAACAAAGGCACTTTCCAAACCACTGCCCGAAGAGAAGGTTTTTTGGAGGAAACCAACTACCTACAGGGAAACAATGGTGTACTTTTTCTAACACTCTAGATAAAACAAATATCGACATTGATGTGGTGAGAGGAAACCATTTTTTCATTCATGAATAGTGAATATACAATTTTATTATGGTTTTATGCATTCTTTTATATCCTGAATGTTTTGTATAAAACTCATACTCCACCACAAATCATGGTAGTAGAGATGTTGGTGATAACATAAAATGGGTAAATTATTGTATCCCATGAATATAACATCTCCTTTATCATGATTTGGGGATTTCACATCTCAGAGAACATCATCATACTCCCTCTGGTGGAAATTGATGCAATTCATGGCATGAAATGGATTTCACTATATAGATCCAACATAAATTACAATGATTGGGATGTCACTATCCATATGGTTAATCGAAGCCCGATTATGTACAAGTGCGGTGATTATAATGAATATTCTTTAGCACCATCATCTCAAGAATGGATATTACTGACCTTTGAGAACTTGTATCTTTCTCAGATGATTCAGTCAAAGGAGGGAACCATCTGTGATGATAAAACTATTGTGAGGGAATTCACTAATTTGTTTCCTGGGGAATTTGCAGGTCTTCCACCTATAATAGATGTTGAATTCTCAATTGATCATATACCTAGGACATTTCCAACATCCAAGACACTGTATTGAATGTCTACTGTGGATCGTGATGAGATAATGAAACAACTACAGGAGAATATGGATAAAGGATTTATACACCATACTACTTCACCATTGGATGCCTCAGTACTATTAATATAGAAGTATGATGGGTCAATTCTCCTTTCATTGATAACCATTCTATCAACAAAATCAGAATAAAGAAAAATTATAATTTTCCATGAATTTATTTCTTGTTCAATAAGCTATGTGGATCACAATACTTCTGCAAGGGAGATCAACGGTAGGGATATTACCATGTATGGATGAAGAAGGAGGATATCCCCAAGACTGAATTTTGTATAATGTACGAGAATGGTGAATTCATATTAATTTAGTTAGGACTCAAAAATTATCCAAAAACCATCATGGAATTGATGAATTGGGTATTTATAGATTACATAGAGAAATTTGTGGTAATATTTATAGATGATATTCTAAAATAATAAAAAAAATAAGGAGAAGCATGAGGTGAATCCAAGCACTATATGAGAGACCTTGTGAAAGGAGACTCTCTATGAAAAATACATAATGTGTGAGTTATGGTTGAAGGATGTTTCATTTTTGGTTCATATAATCACAAGTAATTGGATATCTATGAATCCCTCCATGAATAATGAAATTGTGGGATGGTCAAGTCCAAAATCATTGATAGATATATGCCCCTTCCTTCTGTGACCTTAATATTACTACTGATTTATGAGAAATTTCTCACGATGGTCAAACCCTATTACCATGGTAACTCTGAATGGAGTCATGTTTTCTTGGAGTGATAAATGAAAAGAGATAATTATAGAGTTGAAAATAATGATTATCACTACACCAAGCTCAGACTACCCACAAGTGGATAACTCTTTATCGTATTAAGTGATGCTTTGAAGAAGTGAATTGGTTGTTTATTGATGAAAAAATAAAAACTCATTTCCTATGCTTCAAGAAAACTCAATGTTCATGAGAAAAACTCTCCGAAACATAATCTAGAGTTGGCTGCAGTAATATTCTCTTTAAAAATTTGGAGACATAACCTCTTTGGAGAGAAGTGTGAAATATATATAGATCACAAAATCATCAAGTATATATTCACACAGAAATATCTGAACATGCACCAATGATTATGGATAGAGATAATCAAATAATGTGACAGATCAATTCACTACCATCTGAGGAATGTGAATAAAGTGGATTACCCTATATATAGAATGAATTGATAAACTATTTTATTGACGATAAATTAAAAGGATCAATTATTAATATATTTGATTAATATGGAATTGGGAATCATAAAAATGGGAATATCATCAATCCCATTAGAAATAATTTACCAACAGTCTATTTTGGAAAACATAAAGGTTGCTCTAAATGATTATGTGTCAATTTGGAATAAAATGGAAACATTTAGAAAAGGAAAATCCCCAAAGATCAATTCTAATGAAGATGGAATTTTGAGATTTGGGTAATTATTGTCTATTCCATGAAATTTGGAGTTAATGAAAGAACATTTAGATGATGCACATAGTTGAAATTTATCTATTCCCCAAGAAACAAAATGATATATCATGAAATATGGTGGAATTATTAGTGGGATAAAATGAATAAGGATATCGTTGAGTATACATCAAAGTGTCTGGTATGTCAGCAATTGAATTATGATAGGCGAATGTCTATGGTGGTGATGCAATCATTACCCATACAAACATGGAAATGGGAGAACATCAATATGAACGTTGTCACTAGACTTATTAATACAACCAAAAGAAAACAATGATATGTTTTTTATTGTGGATAATGTTACAATGATATCCCAATTCATTGCAATTCAAGAGGAATTATCATTTGATCAATTAGCACAGATATTAATTAGAGAAGTGCTAAGGGTTCATGGGGTACCACTATTGATTGTATCCGATCAAGATCCAAAATTAGTCTCTATGTTCTTGAAGAGTCTCCAAAATTCTCTTAATAGAGAGATGAAATTCTGTACGACTTATCTTCCTTACAATTATGTCCAATCTGAGCAGACAATTTAAACACCTGATGACATATTTTGATAATTTTCAATGGACATAAAAGGAAGATGGGATCAACATATTTCTATGGTTGATTTCTCATAAAAAAAAAGTCCACAGAAGCATCCAAATGGCTCATTCTGAAGCCCTTTATTGTAAGAGGTTCAGAATACCATCACATTGGGATGAAGTTGGGGAGAAAAAACTTCCAGGACTGAAAATGGTAGATGAAATGGTGGATAAGGTTAAGACCATTCACCCAAACATTAAAGTTGCATAGATTCGAAAAAAGATATATGTTGATACTCATCAATGAGACCTACAGTTTGATGTTGGATACATGGTATTCCTCCACATATCATTATTGAAGGTAGTTATGAGATTTTGGATTAATGGAAAGCTTATTCCAATGTACGTTAATCCTTTTGAGATCAATGATCACATTGGAGCTCTGGCCTATCGACTACCATTCCCACCAGACCTATATCTTGTACATGATGTATTCCATGAATCATACATGAGGGATTAAAAACATGACAATTCACATGTACAAAATCTAGAGGTGGTAACAATTGGAGAATGACCTCTCCTATGAATATAATATGGTGAAGATATTAGATCATAGATAAAAATATCTATGAAATAAGGCAATGAAACTCATCAAAGTGTTTTAGAGAAAAAAAATGTTTGAAAACAAAACATGGGGCCTGGACGAAGTGATGGGGCAGATATACCATCATCTGTTCTAGTATTGGAAAAGATTATTTTGTGTGTGAAATATGGGGGGAAGGATGTAAAGACCTGATTTTTTTTGTATAAAATTTCTAATCTTTTAATGTCTTATGGATATAGAAAACTCATAAACTTAATTTATTGGGATAAAATAACCATTATGTATCATAACTATTGATAATATAGTTGTTTAACAATGATCGTATGACTAGATTAAATATAACGTTTTAACTAAACATTTTTGCACAAACAAAGGATGTGACCGCCTCGACTGGTATCATCATTCCATTTGAAGCCCATTTAGCATATCATTCGAGGGAGATAGGATATCTAGCATTTTCCCTAGACCAAGACCATGCTGATATCTAACAACTTAAGCATGAGAAAAATCATTTATGAGGGTTTTTCAGTCCCACTGAGATCACAACCAAAACCATTTTCACCAAAAGGCACCAAGAAACCTCCACCATCACACACCTTAATCTTAGGGCATATGTTGGTGAAATAATGGGAAATGTAATAAGACCCTAGAATTATGATTATGTATATTATTTTTGTATATAATAAAGAATATAGATTCATTTTATTATTGTAAATTTGTAAATGGGTTTTAAAGAAGAAATGGTTGTTTAGTTAATAATTAAATTCATTTACCAAATATATATTTATGAAATAATGGATTTTTTAGTTAAATAATATTTTAATTATATATTATTATATAATTAATTTTTATTAAATATAAATGATTGTATGAATTTTATGAATTCAATTTTAATATTTAATAAGGTTCAAAAACTAATTTTTTTGTCAACACCCCTGATTTTTCAGTAATTGTGGGTTTATATTTTAAAATTGAAAATTCACATATTTAGAAAATTGTTCACATTAAATGAATATTGTGTTTGTAGACAAGATGTCAAAATTAGCCAACTGATAATTTTTATGATTTTTTTTAGATAATCAATTTATTTGTTAAAAATTAAATACATTATAAATATATAATGTGTTTTATGACATCAAACTAACCCAATAGTGATGTAATAAAATAGTATAAAATAGATATTCAGAATATATAATTTTTCAAATTACAATAATGAGATTTTAAATTTGTATTATTAATTTTATAATGCCTTATTGTTCCTTCCAAAAATGAAATAAAATATTTTAACAATTTAATATGATTTCCTTGAGAGTGTGACTCGCCTCCACAGAAGAAACCTAATATTTTAATATGATATTACATTGTCGTTATAAAAAATATTTTCCATTACCATTTTGTAATAACCATGTGCAAAAACACTTGTATGGTTTGTTTTTTTGAATATTTAATTATGTAGATTAAAAAACCATCATTTGTGAAATATTGAAGAATTTGCCTCTTATTTCTTATATAAACCAACCCAAAATTCACTTATCAACCCAAAAAAACATTAGAGAACCTCACTATTCTTCCCTACTCTATCCATAATCCTTACAAGTCAACCCAAGATCTCAATGATCCCCTAATCATTCTCATTAAGTCACACACTCATGGAATGGATTCTTTCATTTCTCAATTTTATCCATGTTTTTTAATTTTGTAATACCATTTTACATTAAATTAAAAATGTTGGGTTATGATTTTTCACCTCCAGCATAATTCCATATGTATGTTTTAATGATGATATACCACTTTTTATCTCATTAATTCCTTTTGTGTATACTGGTTACCAACCAAAATTATGTAACAAATTCTCACTTCTTATTTCCATTCATATATTTGTCCAATATTATTCATCTAATTTCCATAGAATATGTTGGGATATTATTTTCCATTATACCCTTACTATATATTTCAGGTATAAATTATAAGAGACCCCTTTAACTCTCATCATCCCAACTTATGAATTTCCATATGACAACATTATGCAGTAGAAATTGCACAGCGTTTTTCAAAGACAAAATAATCATGTAATGAATATCATACCCATTTCTGTATCAGTGGTATTCACCTATATGAACATATAAATATTTAATGGTACATAGATTTACATATTAGACATTACTTAATCATAAAATAACTTAGTATGTTGAAGGATTCCATGTTATATGATCCATGTGGCACACTTACGCTTGAAATGAAATGTTTATAAAGAGTGCACACTAGTAGAGCTCCAATGCATTTGTTAATACATTGTATCATGAAACACATTGTGAAATGAGGGGTTAATAATGATAATATATTTGAAATGAGGGTTTACACTTGATAATTATTTTACAATGAGGTTTTAATCATGTTAATCCATGTGCAATGAGACTTTTTTATTGATAATATCATGTTGTATGTCATTGCTGCATTTCCATGTTATGATAATAATGCAATATCGTGCCATTATGTTAATATTTCCCTTATTATCCATTTATATTTCTATTTCCTAACTGATTATTTTTTCTTTTTGTTATGAATTTTTTACTTCCGTACTGGGCTATATATCTCACTCTATTTGTAATGACCCTCCAATTTTCATTGGCTTGAGAGAACAACATCTCATTACTAGAAATTAAGCGACATCCACAAGACGCCAAAGGCTATCAATGAATTATTAATTATTTCAAATTCAATTGGGAGATGTTTTACCCTATAATTAATTAACAAAAAACTTAAAAAACATCACAATAAATTTACTATATGATCAATGAACAAATAAAAGACAACTCAACAACATCATGTATCACCAAACCACATCAATGTAAGAAAAAATTGAAGAATAACTAGGTATCAATGTACATCACGGATAAACAACACAAGACTCTCCAAAGACAACAAGACTCCATGATCTGCTTGCTTGAAGTTTTAAAATATATGAATAGCTGAAACATCAAGAGGTCGTGCTAAACATGTGTGAAACATTACCTTTTCCATTGTCCTCAAAGATAGCATCTGCAAAATCCCCAAAGTGAAAAGGAAAGGGTCAGTATAAAACTCAATAGGGTTTCCCCAATGACATCTATACCCATTCCACTTGGATAGAAGATTTAGAAATAATTATTAAAAATAGATTATATAAATCAATTTCTCAAAAACTGTTTATAACTACATATAATCAAGATTATAAAAAAATTCATTACAAAATGAAAAAAAATGCAATTGAAACCAATTTTCTCAGCAAAATATTTTTCCATAAAAATAACTAAACAAGCATTAATATAATTTCACAATATCCCATTCTTAGAATACCCAAAAATTACACAAACCCATGGAACCAAACAAGCCTAAAATTTTATGAACGTTCTATACTCATGAGTGGTTTATCATAGGTCTACCAATTCATCACATGGTAATAGTTTCCCATGTTCCTTTAACCCTTTGGCACGGAGCACAAGGTCATATATTAACCAAGCCTCGTATATGCAATTCCCATGTTCCATTAACACTTTGGCACCAAGAACATGGTCATATTTCAACCAAGACCCATATATGAAACATGAACGCACACAACATATGAAAAATCATCATGCAATAACAACAATTTCAATAAAAACACATTTTTATTGAAAACCATTTCAGTTAAAACAATTTCAATAACAAACCATTTCTATTCCCAAAAATATAAATAAAACAGCATTTTTATTGAAAAAAAAATTCTATTTAATAACCCATTTTCATCAAACATTTATAAATTCCAAAAAATCCATAATTTATAATCAACATTTCAAATTCATGAAAGTAAACCCCCTTTGCACACATATTCACCAAGATCAAACAATTTCACAAAAACAATAAATCATCACTAATTTTTTTTCCCGGTTTCACACAATCATTTTCTTTTAGATAAAACAATTTGAATCTATCCAAAACAATTCTAGCAAGAGGAGTAGATACAGAAGCTTCCTACCTCGAAGGTTTTGATGAAAATTGACAGCAGACGAAGAACACACAAGAAGACGGGTCGATTATCCAAGAACAACCGTAGTTCTCTTTTCCAAGACATTTCATAACTCAACATTGAGTTAATTGGAATGAAAAAACGTAGATATATGAAATATAGGTTCATATCTTAGAAATAATGGTGATCAAAGAAGTAGATCTAAGAGGATCTAAGAAAACATGACAAATCAGGAACGAACTATGAGATACGTCATGAATCAGATAAAGATTTCAATAAAGTATCTTAGATATCTTATTATATCATGAAAAACCCATATTTATAATTACATCACGTTAAAAAACTTATATCTCACCACAATAGGTGATGATCTATTAAAACAAGGAGAGAAGGAGGAGTTTGTAGAAAATGGAAAAGAACCAAGAAGATCGGCACCTAAACCAAGAATCGGGCTTGAAATCACCATGGGAAGGCACTAGGATGGTTCCAACTCATGTTGGGAGGGTTCCCTAGTATTTTAGGGAGTGAAATATCTATATATGGGCGTTTTATTCTAGAACGAAATATATAGAGCAAAAAAGTGCAAGCTCCTAGAAAATAAGATTTAGATTTGACCTATATGCAAGGTTTGACAAAAGAGTTTGTGCCAACTGTGTATGGATCGTGTGGCCATAAATTTAGTCCCATCACTCCTTATAAAACCCATAAACTCTTCCTTCCTTCAACATTTCCCTTTTCTGGAAATAGATTTTTTCTGGAAACCTCCCACTATATGGAAACACCCTACATTATGGAAACAATCCACTTTATGAATATACCTCACTTTATGGAAACGACCATTTTATGGAAAAAACCAACATTATGGAAACACCCAACATTATAGAAACTCTCTATATTATGTAAACTCACTTTTGTATGGAAACTCTATATTTTATTGAAACTCTCTATTTTACGAGGACTCTCTATTTTATAGAAACTCTCTATTTTTTGGAAACCCAATCAAAGACAAAAAAATTCAAAAAATGCGAGGAAATCATTTATGTACCCGAAACCAGGGGTAGTAAATTCTCCCCACCATTGGTGTTACTGACCTCGTAAAGTAGAAAACCCTTACTAGCCAAAAAGTGTTCTGGCCATTGCTCCTTCATTTCCTTCTCATGTCCCTATGTCTCTTCTTGAATCTGACTAGGTTTCTATAAAACCCGCACTGGGCCGATGCTTTTCCCATTCAAGACATTCTATTGTCTATCCATGATCTGCACTGGGATATGTACTAGTGATGCATCAGGTTCTATCTCAACATGATCCAATCTGATCAAATAGTCAGGATCAAGGTGATAATTTTTCAACTGGGATACATGGAACAAATTATGCATTGAACTAAACTGTGTTAGTATTGCCAACCGATATTCCACCTCTCCACCAATTTCCATTATCTAAAAAGGGATAATATATCTAGGTGATAACTTTCCCTACTTCTCAAAGTGATGATTTCCATGCCTTGGAGAGATCCTTAAGAAGACATGATCACCCATAGTGAATGACAACGATCGTCAACGGTGATATGCATAAGATTTATGATGACTCTGACCCATCTCCATCCTTGTTCTAATTAATTGGATCTTCTCTGACATTTTATGGACATGGCATGGCCCAACTAGTGACATTTTTCTCATTTCCACCCTGCATAGTGGAGAACAACAAGGACACCCATATAATTCTTCAAACAGAGCCTTGTGTATCAAGTCTTGATAGATTTTATTGTATGAGAACTATGCCAAGGGTATACGATCCACCTCTGGGACACAAAAATACATTACACATGCCCTCAATAGGACTTACAAAGTTTCTATCACCCGCTCGGATTTCCCATCCATATGAGGATGATACATCGTGCTCATAGTCAATTGAGTCCCAAAGGATTACAGTAAAGATTTCCAGAAATGATTCGTTAACCTTAGATCGATATCTGAGACTATTTACATCAGTACACCATGCCTCTTACCACTTCCCGGATATAGATATATGAAACATCATCCTCCATATGACTTTCAATAATAGGGATGAAATGGGCTGACTTGGTTCGACGATCCACTATCACCCAAATGGAATCATGTTTCTGGACCTTTTGTGTAATACAATTAACAAAATACATTGGTATACGATCTCATTTCCACAATGGGATGGGAAAAGATTGTAACATAATAGCTGGTCTCTGATGCTCTGTTTTAACATGCTGACAAGTTATGCACTGAGAGATGAACTAACCCACATTCCTTTTCATGTCGCTCCACCAAAACTGCACCTTCAATTCCTTATACATCATCCGTGAACTTGGATGTATAACCCATCATTAATGGTGGTATGCAAGAAGTATTTGTTTATGAAAACCCATAGGTACATCTATCTGATATGTGAAACACAAAACTGAATCCCCTTCATATTTCCACCCCTCAATGGTATCCCAACCATTGAGTTTGGAACATACAACTAGACATTATGCATCATATGTTTCTGCCTCTTTGATCATTTTTACTATATCAGGAACAAGCATACCTAAAATGAAAACTGAAAATTCACTTCTCTCTTCACATTACAAATTCATGTCGGCTAAGACCGACATCAACTGCCATTTATATGAATATTCTTTAACTGACTAGAATATAAATTTATACTCAATGAATCTTCCACTGAATTTACTTTCCCTGGTGTGTAAATCAAGTCAAATTCTATCCTTTTGAGATACTGCATACATCTCCTTTTCCATAGATTTAATTCTCGCTCTGAGAAAATGCGCTTCATGATTTTATGATTCATAAAAACTGTAAATTTCCAACCATAGAGATAATGTCTCCATGTTTTCAAAGCATGGAAAACTACAGCTAACTCCAAATCAAGTGTTGGATAATTCTTATCATGGAACCTCAAATACATTGAATCATAATCAACCACATGATCACCTTTCATGATAAAACAACCCATCCCTGATCATGATGCATCACAATACACCACATACCGATGTCCAGATTCTGGAAAGATTAGGATAGGTGCCAATGTAAGCCAAAATTTCAATTCCTATAAAGACTTTTAACATTCCTATGGTCATTAGAATATAGAATATATATTTTTCAGAGCTGTAATTTGTAAAACTAGTCGTGAGAAATCACATACAAAGCATCGGTAGTAACTAGCCAGAATAAGATAACATTGTATATCAAAAACATTATTAAGTGGTTTCTAAGAGATAATGGCTTCTATCTTTCCAGGATTGACAGAAATGCCTTTCTTATAAATACCATGGATATGAAAATGTACTTCATGTATCCAAAAATCACCCTTTGATAATTTAGAATACCAACAATGATTTCTTATGATTTGTAACACTATTTCTCAGTGCACCTCATGATCAACCCTTATCATTGAATAGAACAAAATTTCATCCAAAAACACCTCAATAAAAAATCTAGATATTGTTTAAATATACGATTCATCAATACACTGAAGACCACGGGGGAACTTGTTTGACCTAAAGGAATGATTACAGATTCATTGTGGCCATATCTACTTCAGAAATATGCCTTTGGAATATCCACTTTCTAAACTCACAATTGGTGATATTATTATCGCAATTCAATCATGGAGAACCAAATAGCTCCCATTAATTGATTTAACAAATCATAAAATCATTGAAGTGGATATATGTTCTTTATCGTTATTTGGTTAAGCATACAATAATCATCACAGAACCAAAGATTTTCATCTTCCTTCTTCAGGAACAATACTGGTGTTGCCCATAGAAATGCACTTCGTTGAACAAATCCCTTTCTTTCTAGCTCCTCTAAATGCACATTAAATTTCCATAACTCTATTTATTCCATCCTATTAGAAATAATGGAAATATGAATAGTCCCCAGAAGGATATCATTCATAAAAACCACTTCCCTTAGAGGTGGTAACCAAGTGATGTTTTTTGGGAATGAAATCTGTAAATTGATCCAAAATAGCTGGAAAACTATTTTCATCAATCTCTTCAATTGATACTGAAGAAAAAATTGTCAATTAGTTTGAGATCATTACAACTATTGGTGCCAACAATCTCTTTGCACCTTTCTTTAAAATATTATCTCCTTAAAGAGATTCTCGATGTCATCCTCATTCATGAAAATAACTTTTCTCCTATAACAGTCGATTTGAGCCTCAAATGTTGATAGCCAATACATACCCAGTATTACATCATAGACAACCATATCTAACATGGAGAAGTCCCATTTTAGCCCAACTCCATCAACAGTTATAACACATGATGTACACATAATGTAATGACATTATCTTTCACTGAGAGGAGTTTTTCTGTTTCAAAACAGAAGGCATTATTTCTTGTTTTAAAAATAGAATGTCAATATCATGAGAAGAAATGATGGAATGTGACGCACCAGTATCAAACAACACTTTCACAACGGTTGAATTCAAAAGAATCGTATGCCTCATTGTATATAGTCCGTCCTTATCATCGCCAATCATCTTCTCAGCTCCATACATTTGATTCTTCGCTACATTGTTCTCCTTGTATCCTTGTAGCGGTTTCCCTTGTTGAGGAGTCATGGAATTTATAAAATCACCATGGAATTCTCTACACTACTGGTGAGGATGATTTTGTTATCCTATTCTAGTTGAAGCATATGAAGCTTGCAATGCCTAAGATGTGTCTCGAGCACCTGTCCTTAGAGCATTGTGACAATAGTGCTGATGATTTCCCATCTTGTTGCAATTATGACATCCTCTAGTTTCTTCTCCACAATCTCCCTTTATGTGGTCAAGAGAACCACATTGAAAACCGCCTTCTTTACTCTAGGGTCCTGGAAGAAGGTTTGCTGATCTAGTTGTCTGGTTCTTGTTTCCACTTTCACCTTGGAAATAGGTGTCCCTTTTTCACCAGTTCCCAGCAGTTGAGTTCCAACCATTCCATGTAGGAATCATCAGTCCTCCTCCCATAGATCTTGATATATCACATTCATCTACAATCTCTGTGTTCACCATCTCTGTATATTATATAATAAAATTTACTGGAATCCTTGATCAAATCTCATATCGAAGACCTGATTCAAAGATGCGTGCCTTCAAATAGGCACTTGACGTAACTTCTGGTGAAAAGAATACTATGTTCATGAAATTAGATACATACTCTGTGACATAGATACTCTCTTGTTTTAGGCTGAATATTTCTGTCATTTTCTAGATCATGAATGTGTGTGTATAAAATTGATTGTTGAGAAATTCCTCAAAATCCTTCCATGTAAGGGATTAATTGAATTTAGCATGCACCACTAAATCCCACCACTGAAATATATGATCATAGAGCATATATGTTCCCAGTTTGATCATTATATCTACTGGTGTTCCAATGAAGTCAAAGATACAATTCATCCCACCATGCCACACCTCTACCTTCTCGGGTTCAGAATCACCTGGAAATTAGATGGATTTTTCTTCATGAACTGGATGTTATGTTCCACATTTCGTGGCTAATTTCTCTAGTTCCCTATGTCCACATCTTGAAAATCCTGGACAATACTCGAAACCAGCTCTTGGTTCACTCGTGGTTCAGGTGAAACCATATTATCCAAAACTTCTTCGGGTTGGTTTTGATGACGCCTACCAGGATCCATTTTCTAAACTAACGACAAACTCCATTAATCTCACTCTCTATAAAACCTTGGATTCATAATTAAAGCTATATCACATAAATTATCACAACATTATAATCTAAAAACAACCTTTTTCCCAGGTTCAATGATTTTTTTAAACATTTCACATGCATTTGAAAATTAAACCATTTTCAAAATACAATAAGAATTAAATTTTTCGTAATGAATCATTTTAAGATCAATTCCATGCTTTTTTTAAAAAAATGACTTTTTAACACCATGAATCATTCCTCAAAAAGTTTTATGCACACCCAGTTGTATATAATTTATCTAAAATACATGTCATGATCATCTCATTGGATAAACCCATGAAAATTAGATTTTAAAATCCAAGAAGTGTCTCCAAACACTTTTTTACCCAAATCACTGGTATCATGAAGTTCAACATAAAAGGGGTAGCTGCATCATTTAATTATATACATTTCAAGTTCTGACAATTCTACTCCTTTCTATGATTACAACCCAAGGAATATATTAGAAGAGATTTCAACTGCAAAACAAGGAACATTAATGACAACTTGTTAGGAATGGACCGAACTAGATTATACCATTTGTAATGACCCGCAAATTCTCATTGGCTTTAGAGAAAAATTAGTCATTACTATGCCTTAGGCGACATCCCCAAAATTCCAAAGGATGGGAATAAATTGTGAAGTGTTTCAAATACAAGTTGGGTACGATTTAAACATTATGTAATAACCAATTAAACCTACTATCAATAACCAAACATTCACTATATGATGCATGATCAAATGAAATACTACTCAATAACTACATGTATCTCAAAACCTCATCAATGTAAGAAACAATGAATGAATAAACATGTATCAAATTATACAGTTGATAAACTACAAAAGACTCTCCAAAGATATCAAGACTCTATGCTCCTCTAGCTCAAAGCTCCAAATTCTCAGAATAGCCCAAACATCACGAGGTAGTGCTAAAAACAAGTGAAAAATTAAATTTTCCCTTGTCCCGGAAGATAGCATCTGCAAAACCACCAAAGTGTCAAATAAGGGGTTAGTATAAAACTCATTAGGTTTTTCCCAATGACTTCCCTACTCATGCCACTCTGATAGAAGAGTTAGAAAAATTATATAAAATAGTATATATAAATCAATTTCTCACAAAAAGTTTATAACTAAATAAAAACATGTTTCCAAAACACTTCATTAGAAAAATTAAACAACTAAAATTGAAACCAATTTTCTATGGAAGATATATTTCCAATGAAATAACTAAGAAAGCTATAAAATCATTTAAAAATATCCCTTTCTTGGCATACCCAACCATTCCAAAAACCCTTATAACCAACCGTGATTTCTACTTTACGATAGTTCCATAATCATGAGCAGTTTCTCATCGATCTACGATGTCTTAAAAAGGTTATTATTTCCCATGTGCCGTTAACCCCCTGACACCGAGAACAAGGTCATATTTCAACCATGCCCCGTATATGAAATTCTCATGTTCTATTAAAACCTTTTGCACTGAGAATAATGTCATATTTCATCCAAGCCTCATATATGCAACATGGAAATAGAAAAAATATTCTGAATCATGATTCTAAAACAACTATTTCAATAAAAACACCTTTTTATTGAAAATCATTTCCGTCAAAACAATTTCAATGCCAAACAACTTCAATTCTGAAAAATATTAATAAAACTCCAATTTTTTGGAAATACATTTCTATTGAAAACCCCCTTTTCATCAATCGTGTAGAAATTCCACAAAATCCATAATTTAAAATAAACATTTTAAATTCATGAAACTGAACCCCTTTGCACAACTAATCACCAAGATCACACAATTTCATGAAAACCTTAAATCATGACTAATGAAGTTTTTTACATGATTTTAACAATCAATTTATATTAAATAAACTAATTTGAATATTTAAAAATCAATAATAGAAATTGGAGTTCAGAGAGAAGCCTCCTACCTCAATGGTTTTGAAGAAACACGATAGTAAACAAATAATGCACTCGATGATGGGTTGATTGTCCACGAATGGCCTTAGTTATCTTATACTAGCATGACCATCATTAAAATTTAGTTAATTGGCATCAAAAAAATAATATAAACACACTATAGGTTCTTATCTGATATAGAATGTATATTGGAGAATTATATATAAGTAGATATAAGAAAATGTGAAAATTCTTGAATGATTGGTGACATACCTCACGAATCATATCATGAATCCAAGAAGAAACCTTATATCTCTTCCTCAATCATGAAAAAAACCACATCTTTCCTTAATTGACGTTAAAAAACATATATCTACACACCAAAGGTGTAGATATAAGAAGACAAGAAGGATGCAAGGAGGATTATGCAGATAATGGGAAAGAACAAAGAAGATCATCACTTACCCCATGAATCTGGCTTGAAATCCCTAAGGGAATGCTCTAGGATGGCTCCAACTCATGTGGTTAGGGTTTTACATCCTTATAGGGATATTAGTCTTGATATAGGGGAGTTTTGGAGCCAAAACAATATATATTGAGTAAAAACGAGTAAGCTCCTTGAAAATTGGATCTAGATTTGACCTCTACCCAAGTTTTGACCACAAGGTTTGGGCCAACCGTATATGGGTCGTCCGACCTTCCTTTTGGTCCCAAAACTCATTATAAAACCCCCATACTCTCCCATCCATCACATTTACCCTTTTTAGGGAAACATATTTTTTATGAAAACGTCCCGCTTTATGGAAACACCCCACTTTGTGGAAACAACCCACTTTATTGAAATACCCCACTTTATGGAAACATCCCACTTTTTGGAAACAACCAACATTATTCAAACACTCAAAATAATGGAAAAAATCTATATTATGGAATCTCTCTATTTTATGGAAAAATACTATTTTATGGAAACTATCTATTTTATGGATACTTTGAATTTTATGGAAACCCAATCAAAGACACTCCAATTAAAAAAATGTTAGTAAATGGTTTATATACCCAAAACCAGGGAACTACATTATTTTTATGTATGTCATCAGGTTATCCCATTAAATTCTAATTACGAAGGAATTTTTTGCTCATGTAAAATATGTTTTCAATAAATATATAGTATTTTATGTCATAATTGTCATCTAATGTAGCTAATTTTCCATCATGATAGTCCTATCGATATTTAGAGCTATCTTTAGTTCTTTTTATGTAATAAATAATGTTTAAATATGTAATAAATAGAAGGGTGGTGGATATATTCTCTTGATACTTTGTAATATCCTTAATTACCATAAAAAATTATTCATAACATGCATGTTTCCTTAATGATATGTTTTTTTGTATATATTCCTTACGTCCGAGAAGATGTAAATATCATCTATGATAGCATAACCATATGTCAAAAAATTATTAATTATTATCATCCAATTAATCATATTAAACATATATTAATACAATATAACCATAATTTAATCAACATATTGAAGACATTAAGGGTTTCCTTCCCTTTATATAGATATTACATTTCACATAAATTACTTTTCATATCATCAACAACATTTAACATATCCTTTATAATCCTCAGTAATAATCTTAATCAAAAAATAATTTTAAATTTCATGATTTGGATTACATAATCCATGAATTCAAAAACATATACACTAAAATAATCTATGTTTATATGTAAAAAATTTCTTAGTCTTCATTATTTTATTCATATCAATAATATGTAATAAGACTATGGTATTGAGGTTCCTCATCCTCAATCTACTTATTATTATAATGTAAAAAATAGTTATAGGATCATGTACCTTTCACATATCTTTCCTAATTTTTCAAAATTCAATAAAATAATAATTACCTTTACCACCTTCATGATTCCCTTTAGGAATATTCCACATATGGAATCAATTCCAAGACATTACACAACTGAAACATTCAACATTATCCATTTTCTACCTAGTTATGGAAATTTACTATGACACGAATGCATAGTGTGAGAAACAATTATCATAGATGAAAATAACATAACTAATGGAAATTTCATATATGAATTCAATCTATTGAAAATTAGGATTTTTCATATTTTATTGAGGATTTGTATCAAACTTCTAGGATTGTAAACTATACTATGAATTACCCTTAGAGACATCATTATCCATGTCCTCTAAAATATATCGTGGGATCTCGCCAATGATTTTCCCATCCGAGTTTCTAAATTTTGTCTAAAACATTTATCTGATTAAAACATTATTGGAAAAAGATTTACATATATGGATTTTACATTACATTTGATTACTACTGTATAAATTATAAAAACAGATGACTAATGAATGTTGTAGTTTAGTTCTTTTGGAAACATTGAACATAATATTCTTATTTATTGAACGATCTTTAACATCTACCATAAATATATTCGCTTGGTTTTTCAAACATAAAACAATTATTTATATCATGGGGAAATTAAAAAATTTTCATAGGGTGAGATTATATTCTCATTAAAGGAAATCAAAGAAAATATCATAAAAATAGAAATAAAATAATGTAAAAATAAGAACATAATTATTTTAAATCATACCACATTTCACAACAATAAAAATAATGATTCATAAAATAAATCCAGGATTTTAATAAGGAATAAATAAAAAAGGAACAACGACTATGAGAAAACTGCATTGGAATAATACATGGAATTATGGAAAACACAAAATAATGAAAACAATTTATATTTTTTCCAAGGATTATTTCCCAAATCATCATACTGGACAATATAATTTACTAATTAAAGTTAAATCCTCATTTCAACCCTTTATTACTGAACCAGGTTTAATTATAATTTCTTCCCTATATTAATGACCTAAAATCATTTCTAGTTCCAGCCATGTATTACTGAATAAATATCATTTATCATTTTATTCATATCTATCTAATTATCTAAAAATAATTACACACTACATTAGTGGAAAAAATAGGTCCCACTCATGTCATTATTTAATCATTCTACTATATTCCCCCAAAAAATTAAATCATTCATTATATCCTGACCAAACGAAAAAATGGGTGTATTTAAACATCATTATATCATTACGTAATCTATGTAAAACATTTATTTCATAAATAGCATTCGATTTTAAACAAAATAAAACGTTTGGAATAATCTGGGTAGTATACTTGAAGCATAACCATATTAGAAAAATCCAATCCTTGATTGAAAATAATGTTGATAAAAAACATGAAATTATTTTTTGGGAAAAATATAATTACATCTTCAATTTCATTTTATTTTCTAAAATTGCCACACAATTTTAATAGATAATAATTTATTTTGATGTAATAATTAATTATTTAAATTAAGTATTTATGGTGATAAGGCTCTATGAAAACATCAAAACCTTTTTCATGTCATATAATTTAAAATAAAACATTCTTCTCATACATTTTTCAGATTCATCAAAATGTACCTCCTAAAAATGAATAAATATTTCATTCGTACCATTTAGTGAAAATTAACCAAAGGTAAAATTTGAATTTAAATTTTTTTAAGAGAATATAAACAATATTCAAAATTTCATATTTTAAAATATTGACATGGATGATAAGTATACTCAACTAAACACATATGTATTACTATTTTAGATAATAATGTGATTGAAAAATTTTACCTTAACTTTGGAATAGGTTCCATTGAATGTTTCAGAAACCCCGTTATAATGGATTAAATATTGTTATATGCTTCATATAGAACCATATATTTGTTTATTATATTTTTTTGATCATAAAATCTCCCTTTTAATAATAATTAAATATTACGCTTCTTTCAAGTATTATTTTCTGTGTGTTTTTTCGTATAAATCCTAGTTATTTTTCATGGGATCCCATTATTAATGTCATGACCCGTCCTCGGGGTCCGTGGCTTGATTACCCCAAGCCCACCTCCGATAGGGCAGGGGCTGGCGACTAGCACCAAGGCATAAATCCCAACAAAAAGGGGAAGGCATTGCCTTTATAAAGTAAACAAACACCACAGAGTAATCCAACAAAAGTAAACACTAAGTAAAACTGGGTACAAAAGTAAGTGCTGAAAGTAAATGGGCCAGAGTACAAACCCAAACTGAAATTAAAGTACAACTGGAAAGAAATTACATCAACTGAAAGTAAAGCAGCAACGCCGAGTCGTCCACTGAAATTCCCACCTGAAGGGTGGGTACAGATAGCCACCTCATCTCCTCAGGTCCAGCCGTCCGCTCCGTGTACGTCCCATCTAGTGGTCCACCTCTAGGTACCGACTGATCCACTAGCCTCAACCACGATCAGTGATGTTCGTTGTCTGCATCCAACACAACGTAGTGCGGGAATAGCCCATGCAGGGGTGAGTATACTCTACTCAGTAGGGACCCCGAGACCCCCGAAGGTCTCCCAGAATCCACAAAGTATAATCCACAATGGAAAGATAAAATCACGAAGTAACAACCAATACTACTTAGGTATATGCCCATACATATACCTAAGTCATCAATTCCAGTTCGGCTCCAACATCCGGGCCCAAGTTCGATCACATCCACACAGGATAGTACAACCCAATCCACCGAGGAAAGCACAACTCAATCCACATAGGAAAGCAAGTCAATCATATCGAAGATAATGATTGAAATTCAAGACTCAGCTCACACAGGTATACTTATTCGTAAGGTGAAAGAGATGATCAGATATAGCCACTGATTCATCTAAGCTGGGACCCATGTAGGATTCTAAACCAGCTAAGCTGTCGGACCCACATAGGATACAGACTAGCTACTCTGCCAGACCCATATAGGATAGCAAGAACAAAGTCATCGTCGTCGAACCCATGGAGAATTTTAGTACGGTCTTCATTGGTGCCGAACCCATGGAGGATTTCAGTGCAGTCTTCATTGCTGTCAAACCCACGGAGGATTTCAATACGGTCTTCATCACTACCAAACCCACAGAGGATTTCAGTGCAGTCTTAATCGCCGTTGAACCCACGGAGGATTTCAGTACGGACTTCATCACTGCCGAACCCACATAGGATTTCAGTGCAGTCTTCATCGCTATCGAACCCATGGAGGATTTCAGTATTATCTTCATCACTGCCGAACCCACATAGGATTTCAGTGCAGTCTTAATCATCGCAGTCGTAGCCTGCTCTAGGGTTCCTGCACATAGCATGCTCGATTCCGTGAGGGTCCGCTCCACGAGCCAAGGGGGGTCGATACATCAACTGACACGTAGTCTAGAGTTGATGTATCTCAAAGTTCCGTTTCAACAAGAGGAACTCAACGTGACAGACGGCGCGTCAATCGGACGCTCGGTCTGTGAGTTATTAGCTTTTTCGTTTCCGGGGCCCAGTTGGTTTTTAAGTCAAAACCAACCCGACCACACTCCAAATACATCCAAACCTTGAGCGGACTAAGAAAAAAGGTATGTCTCGCTAAGAGGAATCCAACAAAGTCGACGGCACGTCAATCGGATGTTCGGAGCTCAAGTTATAAGCGTTTCCGCTCCAAGGACCTGGTTGGTTTCGTGTTCGAACCATCCCGACCGTACCCAATGTTCTCCGAAAACTTGAGTGAAATATACCGAAACGACCATCTCTTTCCAAGGATCTCCATTATATAGATGGTGCATTGATCGTAGGTCCGAGTCCAAGATATGGGAAAAAGAATGAACCTGTCCGGTTTATGGGGTTTTTGGGCCCGGCCCGATACCCCCTGGGTCGACCCAAACCGGGGGGACCTGAACCGGGTCCGGGTCAGACCGATTAGGCCGCAGCCCGGACCGGTGCGGACGGTCCGGCCCGGGATGGCTCGGCTCTGGCCGAGCGGAAGCACAAAGGGGGGGTCAGCTTCCCCCTTGATTGAAGCTGCGACCCCGCATGGGGGCCGCTCCATTCTGCCAACGGACGCGGTGTTGGGCGCCGCGTCTCCGCCGGGTCCCGCGCGGCTGTGGGACCAGTGGCCTGCCGCCATGGATGAAGCCGCGCCGGTCCCTCCTGGCAGCGCGCCGGGACGTCGCCGCCACTAGTGTAGTCCGAAGGCCACTAGAGCCGCACTGGTGGTCCGTTCTTTCTCTCGTCTATACCTGGGGTCATCTCGGGACCCGTAGATTACTGCGACGGCCTCCAATCACTCAACGGTCCCATTTCATCATCGCCCAACATTTAGTGCATGAAGAACAGGGAATCGTTGGGTTCATACTTGTTCATTGGTCTGCACCCACCACGTTAGTGGTTCAAATGACTTCAAACAATTTAATCACATGCCAAGGATATAATCCAAAAAATTAAATTAAACCAAACCCCCTACCTCATGGCGTCGTCAAACGAAGGTTCATCATAGGAAATAATCATTGCGGAAGATGGTGTCGTGGAACAAGGTTACGTAAGCGTCATCGACGTCTCGGAGAAGAGAATCATTGGCATCGCAGTACACGGCATCGCGTCATCGATCTCCGAAGATTCAGCGTCCTTCGTCGGAGGATGGCGTTCTTCTTCGGCGACGATGTGTTCATCGCGTTCTTCAAGGAGCAAGATGAGGATTCCAAGACTTGAGCTCTCCTCTTCAAATCCTTCTCGCACAACGAAACAACATAATAAAATAAGGCTTTGCCATATTTTATTTCTCATGCCAACTATTTTTGAAATTCAAAATCAGATCACGATTTAATTATCGAGCATTGACCAATTAATGAGGCATTTAATAATCCAATTAAACGCGAGATTTGACTTGGAATTTAAGAGGGGGGTGCGGGTGAGTTACCATATTAAATGCACGTGGGAGGTAAAAAGGAAATAAAGGGGTGGGGCTCGTGTGGGCTCCACTTCACTAATATCCTACCTAGGGAAGTTAGGAACTAGTGGGTCCCACCCCAACATCCAAGCATAGGTTTATGCTGCCTTAAAAAAAATAAGATTGGTTGCACAAATTTTATTTTTATTCTTTAGTTAACCCAATTAATTAATAACCTCACCCGAGCAAAAACAACTCCGGAAAAAGGTGTTCTTATGTAATTATCGGCGATGTGGTTCCATCGGTGCCCTCAGATTTTGATTTCGAGTAGTGGTTCAAAATTCAGGAAAACCCACTCGTTCGTTTACTGAACATACCTGATCTAAACTATGGAAATTGATTCAGGGCACACCGGGCCTCGGAATCAGGTGCTGTCAGAAACTGCGTTCTTGTAAAATCCCAAAGAAAATTTAAAAAAATTCCCTTGAATTTTACGGGTCTTTAAAATTAAATTTATAGAATTATAATAATTTAATATATATCATATATATACATTATATACATTTATATAACAACTATTTCAATGAGATCATTGATAATGAATCTCATCGTGACATGGTGACACTATGCCATACGTAAACACCTGCGATTATATCATTCCTTATATTTTTAAGTGGAATAGAAGTGGATGATATATATATTACTCCAGAATAAATATAATTTTATAATAATCATATATAATTATTATTTCCATCCATATACCAATCCATCTAATTTCATGGTGAAAAAAACTTATAACACGTCATTGAGGGGGTAAACTGTAAGTATGCATGTTTGGTGATTTTGTTTTTCATAGGAAGGATAGAGGATGGAATATGGTTCATCCATAAACATAATAAAATTTTAGAAAATAATATTTATTATATTTATAACTTTATAATTGATAAAACTAATGAAGATGATGTAAAAGAAGAAATGAGTTTGAAAGAATCGGTATAGGAGATTATCACTTTTTCAGTCAGCTACCTTATGATCTTCTCTTAAATGCACTATATTAGGCATTTTGAGAATAAAAAACCACTAGAATGTTACTAGGTATGTTTATAATGTATAATGGGTAATTTTGATTGATTTTTTTGGATCAATTTTGAAAACATTCATTTTTTATATTTTTTTAAAAATATCAGGACATGATGTTATACTCAAAAAAGTGTTTTATTATATCTCTATGTGATCTAGGTAATCAAAAAAATTTGTTGGATATATTAAATATAAAAATTTATATTTATTTTAGTATTTTTAATAAAAATAATTTAATATCTCTATTAATAATATAATTACTAGATTAAAATTATGTAATTATTATATATACTTATCTATTGTGTTATAATTAAAAATGAAATATCATGATGAATATAACTATTCTAAATTTAAGTGGAATATTTATATCCAATATAACATATGTAGAAAACCTATATAAATTTTTTTATATTTATTAATAAATGAATGTGAAAACTGTAAAATTACTTTTTATAAAATATTATCTGTGTCATAATCATTCCAATGTGGTTCTAAATAGCCACTAACATGACCCTTGGATGTATATGACTGACATATACTCATCCAAAAATATTTTTTCATGCGTTTTAGTATTTTAATGGTCATTACCATTTCAATAAAAATTATTTTATTGATTTTTCATCAATTAAATAATATTTTCATCAAATATATATAAACTAAAAATTTAAAATAAATTAACCAGATAAAGAATAAAATTTTTGTTTTAAATTTATTATTTATTTTAGAACATATGTATTTTATAACCATTTTTTAAAAAATGATATACAGACAAATATTTGAGTAAGACATATTTAACTTTGCATTAAATAAATCATATGAAATGTCCTAATATCATCCATGTGGCTTCAATGGAAAACCATTTCAATCCAAAGATGATTTTGATCAAGTAATGGTATCTATGGATATTATAAAGATTGTTATGGTAATTTTATAATATTATTTTCAATCGTAACTATATGATCTAACCTTTTACATTATTAATTAAAAAATTATTGATGTTTAAATTCAGAATTTCCATAACTGAATGTGACCTATTTATATAATTTGGAATCACAGATTGAAAATATGGAATACATTTTTTCAATATACAAAACATAGAATATGCATTAAATAATTTAAAACTAATCTCAGGGTAATAATATGAAAACCGGTATTAAAAGTTAAAACATTAAAAATGATTGAAATGTTTTTACCTCAAGATTTAATGAAAATTTAATTCCAATAACTGAAAATATGTTAATTGATAAAACAATAATCTATAAATATATTAAAACCATTAAATAAAAGAACATTCCTATATAAATTAATTCTATAAAAAGTTATTCTTAATTAAAATTTATATAGATTTTAATATTCCTCAAAACATGAAACTTATCAGAAAATATCAACATTTCATCCAAAGTAAGTTTTGAAATCCTGGATCAAATTAAAATTTCAATCTATTCAAATTAAAATAGAATATAAAATGGGGTTAAAAACAATATTTCAATTGGATGCCCCATTAAAATGAATAAAAATTAATTTTTTTTTTCAAAATACTTCATTTACCTAAAGAAATAAATTTTATCTTATATCATGTATATAAAAATAATTTAATAAATTTTAATCATTATATTCGATATATTAAGTATATATTTCATTAAAAAAATAATCAATATTTATTTTATTATTCAATAAACTCATGTATTTTCATTTGAATATTTTTTCTGAAATATGTAATTTTATTTTAAAAGTGTTTTTCATTTATAAATATTTTTTCAACAAATAATTAATTATATATGTGTGTGTAAATAAAGTTTTCAAAATGTTATTCAGTAATTTTCATACCTGACACTATAATGGCTAGTTTATAAGGTGAAATAACAGTATTTATTTGTTCACTTATTCTCAGTCATGCATGAAATTGATTCTACCAAAAGAATTTTAAATTTTTTGTAACACAAGAAAATCATAGTGTTTAATATTAAACAAGATAATATGGTGTTGAATATATAGAAATCATATCTTGGTGAAATATACTACAGAAGACATCAATGAAATTATAAAAAAAATATCATAAAAATCATAGGGTGTCACAATTCTATTAATAAAATTAATCGTGCTGATTAGATCTACAAAACAAAAATGTATATGAATAAGATATCACAAGGAAGATTAAAATTATTATTAAACGTGAATTGAAATATAAATCAATAATGTTTATATAAATTTTTTTTCGTTAAATAATTATTATAAGTCCACATCCATATATAATAAATAACCTTGAGTTCTGTGGATAAATTGACTTTATTTCAAATAGAGGATAATTCCTTGTTTTTCACTTTAGATAATTGGGACATAGTTAATTAAAAATAGACCCATACATTACATGTTTATAGTTACACTGAGTATAAATTTTTTCCACCAATGGAAAACTTTTAAACAAAACAAGATTTATTTTTCTTCAAGAAAATAGTATTGACTTCTTAATGTCTCATACACATCCTTATAACCTGTGGAAATATTATTAAAAAATGTCATGAACATAAAAAGATCAATAAGGAATCTAAAATAAGGAATAAAACAACTAGTCCATGAATAATTCAAAATAACGAAAACATTTTTAAAAATGCATACGTTTCACCCATGAAATATTTAAAGCTTACATCATGGAATCATAAGATACCTAAAAAACATCATATAAATCATAAAAATTAAAGTTAACATGTTGAATCCCTCTAATATTTACATTATATATTTTATAGCTATATAGGGACTAACCGTCGTGGTTAATTTTGGAATACCCATCATAGTATATTCCTTAAATATCTTAGGAGAAATATTAACCTTTACCTCCATAACATTACAAAATCAACTGGAAATATATTACAGGCTCACCTACCCTTGGTTTATCATAGAACAACCTATATACTTAAGAAATTACCATAAACCTTATCTTGATCATTACACATAAACAAAGCAGAATGTAAAAAAATACACTTTAAAATCACATTTCTTCATTATAATTTGTGCAATATTAAATGAAAACACATTATTTTAAAATAATATTTTGAACCTATAAATGAATATCAATAAATAATTTAGACATAAAAGTGAGAAATTCAATTCATGACATATATATATAAAAACATTAAATGTTATTGAGATAATAAACCCCCTCGTTAAACACAATAAAAACATTTTAAAATATTATTTTTGAATCAAAGTTTCCCATATGACATTGAAAATTTTAAAATGAATTTAAATATAAAATCATTAAAATCCTTCTAAATAATTAATTAAAATAATTTTGAAAATAAGGAAATTAAATAAAATGATTTCAATGATTAAATATCTAAATCATTTAAAATGATGTTTTAGATAAAGAGTACATTACAAATTTGAACATTTAAATTATACGCCACATGAAAGTAAAACATTTAAAAATACAAACAATATTATGTATATAAATATAATATGGATATGTAATGTAAATAGTTTGTATATACACATTATAATAATAATAAATGTTCACATCATCAAAAATGTCTCAATGAAAGGAGATTTATACGAGTCTATTACAAAGATCGTATCCCCAGATTAAGGGTAAATCAATGACATAATTATGCGTGAAAAATAAATATACACACAATATAAGTGGATAGTTAGTATAAAACAATAATAGGTCATTCACACATATTCTTGTAAAAATAAAACCAATTACATTGATATTTATATCAATTAAATGAGATATAGTTATGATTTCCCTTAAATCGAGTATGACTAGTCTCGTTCGTTCATTAGAAACCCGAATAATAAACATAGGATAATTTATAATTTAATGAAAACCTTTAATATTTTTATTATTCATTTTATATTACTTATTACCTTTTTATAGAAATAGGTAAATTATTTGAGTTCATATTGGATGTTTTGTCGATGTGCGGTACTTCAGTCAAAAATGAAATTGTTTTGGAGAAAATTGTCCATGTTTTCAAAATTCCTAATTCTCTATAATAATATTAATGATAAAAATATCATATATATCATGTATATTTTTATTTATTATAATACATAAAATATTTATATATGAAATGAAATGAATTGTTCATGGAGATGGTAGGTCGTACGTACAAGTGAACGACACATTAATTTCACTGTCATATTTAATGAATGCAAAATAAATGAAACATAGGTATATTATAATTAAATTATAATATATATGTTTTATATGATACATAATTACTTTAACTCTATACTTTATACGTTCCATTTTAGGTTAGAATGAGTCAGATCACTTTCAAGGGTAGTATTTTACACTTACTCAAATGATATTATCATACTCACACATTACAAAAAGCATAATCTTTGATATAATAAAATTTAAATAAGACTTGAAAAAATGTAAATATAATAAATATAATATATAAATATAGTTCCATAATAATATCCACTATGAGGGGTGGTATATGAAAATTGAACAATCATCGTTTATTGAGGCAGTAGTTCACTGTACATAGAAATAGAATGTTCTATATACACTATATGGATGTGTTATTAAGGGTATGTATAATACCTAGAATAAAAACATAATATAATATTTAGGATACTGGTTTTTTTATATAATCATATAATAATATGATCATAGTGACTATAGAAGTAAAATAAAGGAAAATATCTTCTGAGAAAACATTACCTCTAAATCGGGTAACTGTTATTGATTTGTGGAAAAAGGAATTATTGAATTTCCTTATTCTTTATTAAAGAATTCTAGGAGTAATTTAGGGATTTTGGGAGATTATTTGAATATATCTTGGATGATTCAAGGTTTTTGAGAAGTGTGATTATGTGGGTAGAGGTGGTGGCCTTTTATAAGAGTGAGGGGGATTGTTAGTAATTTCTTGAAATATTATTTTATTATAAACTGATTTTCTAATTATAATAGCTAAAAATTGATATAATTAAAGAATAAGAATATTACAGGTAGAAATAATATAAAATAAATTTTTTTAAACATATTTAGGTCACAAATATATCCCTTACTTTTGGATTTTATCCCTAGTTAAATAAATTTACACCTACTATGTATTCTTGTATTTTATCACTATATAGTTAATATACATACTATTAAATTCCAATAGAACCTCAATTAGATAATTAATGAAATTATATATATTATATTACTTATTATTCTATGTTCTTGATTTTAATTACTAATATATAATTTAATAAAATAGTATTTGTTTTAAAAACTCAATTATGTCTCTTTTTACACTATTTACTAACTGATTTTTGTTAAAGTCATAAAAAAAATTAATTCAAAGAAACACTATTAACTTAAGAATAACATTTCATAATAATCCCTAAAATTCATGTATGGAATAAAAATTGTCAAATGAAATTTATTTTAATATTTACAATGTCATTTATTTGAATCGTTCACTAATAAGGTAGTCAGTACATCATCATTGTGTAAAAACTAATTTTTTTAATTTAATGTATAAAAATTATAAATAAATTACCATGATATAGGAAATATTTTTAGATTTATAATTAATATTTATATTAAATGCTATATATTATATATCCCTATATTTATTTTTTTATTAAAGAATGAACATGTTTTTCTTATATAACTCTTTTATTTAAATTAATTATTATAATGTGTTATTATCACACCTGAGTGGCTCCCAGATGCCAAAATTTTGGTCTATAGATTTTTTCAGACTCCGATGACTCATCCATTAATATTATCACACATGTTAGGGTTCTTTTATATTAATATAAAATAATATTTTCACTTATTTGCCTAATTTACCCTTTAATCAAGGTAAAAATAATAATTACTGATGTTAGTATTAATAATTTCAAAAAATAACTGGTACCTATTTAAAATTATTGGACCCTATAATTCCAAATATGTAATCGATTTTTCCAAATTTATAGCAAATAAGTTCTAGTAATTAATTTAAAATTTATTCCCACTATAAAAACTAGAAAGAGGGTTTTCAAGAAGTAAAAACTATCAAAAGATTAACATGTGTTTGTATCCAAATTAAATTTGAAATTACATCCAATGACCATAATTTAATTAAATGATAAAAACAATATATAATTTATCATTAACAAATATATTAAATTATAACATACCAATATAAATAAATTATATGAAAACCAGTTTTGAATTAAAATGCAAAATATTCAGTTTTCATTAAAAATTATATATTTTTATCAAATAGAACACTTAAATGTGAAAAAAATATTTTTAAAAATCACTCACAATCAAAAGGCTGTAAAATCACCATTTAAAAACAGAAGAGTATTTTAGGCATAAAATTGAATTTTTTTCTCATTTTAAGCCTCTCAAATTTATTGGATAAATGTTAAAAAAAATTAGCAAATTTTTTTTAATATTTTAGATAGTTATATTAAATCCCTCCAAATAAAAATCTAATATTTAAGTACCATTTAAAATAATAATAATATATTATTATTATTATTCGGTGTAAGTCAGTGTTATGTAGAATGTAATATTTCAGAGAAACCCTTTGTTTCATGTTGAGTATACGGTAAGACATATCATATATATTAAAGAAAAATTAATTTATAATTAAAATTATCAATACATATGAAAATATATAATTTTATAATTAACTTGGACATTACATCCATCCCCCCTTTTTGAAATTGTGTCCTCGTAGTTTTAAAATGGGTCTTGGTAGCTTCATTGAAAATCCCACATCTGGAAAAGACTTAATAAAATTATAATTTATTAAAATTATAGAGATGTAAAAAAGGTAAACAAATATAAATAATTCTAGGATTTCATTTTGTAAATCATGGATATAGAAAAAACTAACCAAATTGTTCTTATTGAGAGCGATAGAAAAGATGATCAGGTGAATGTTAACAATAAAAAAACTACAAACATGTGATGGGTTTAACATTCATTGATTTCCCAGTCAGAAAATTAAATGGAAAATTTCTTTAAGGCCCTTTTCATTAATTTTAAGAATTATTTTAGTACATAAAATAATAGCATAAGAAAATATAGTTATATAAATATTAGTATTTTTCCTTAAATAAAATTCCGCCACAAACTCATCTTTTTATCCAAACGATGATTATTCAAGAAGAATCAACTTATTAATCCGCATTAGATTAACTATCTATTTCCCTTATCTTGAATCATTAAACATAACAAAAAATTTAGTACAATATCATATAATCCCCAAAATAATAATCCTTTATATGGATAAGGAGTACTTTTAATCATCAAAATTAAATAGTAATACCCAAAGTTTTACATAGACCAATATAAAAACATATCCTTAAATGTAATACAACTAAATCAAATTATATTGAATCCCATAACTCATGAAAATATGATATCATTGTTTTCCAAGATAAATTTTAACATGGATCTCTAAATAAAATCAATCACTCATAATGTCTCATACTAAAAAGTAAATAACTGAATCACATATTCTTCATAATAGGTTAAGAATTTTAATCAATAATCTAACTTCCATAATTCCAAAATTAAAATCATAGATTCATCCAGTATATAATTCACCCATTACAATATTAAAATATCATATACATCTATTTACCTTATTCATATAAAGTTCCTTAAAGAGTGAACATCATTTAAAAAATGTTTATCATGTAAATCCAAAATAATTCTCCTATAATAAGGATATACATTTGATAAAATATTTTTCTCCCCAATATAAATATTCTTAATCAATAAAAAAAATTATCTAAAAAGATTAAATCATACTAACTAGGGACATTATGTAGGCCAGTGGAAGGTAATAAAGGCACATCACAATACGATTGTGGGTTAGATTCCAATAGCTTTGTCTAACATGATGGGTTGTCACATGTTCTATGTGGTTTCCTTTAAAAAAACTATATAATTCTTAGAAAATTATCAAAATGATATAAAATCCTAAAAAAAACAAAACATGATTTATCCTCAAATGATATTTTATACCTTTCATTTCACATCCCCAATAGTACTAACCCATATCAACCTTAATAAATAGATGTCTCCAAAAATACTATTATTGACCTTGAAATTTCATAACATATACCTGAAATGGGATTTATAAGACGTTTAAAATATTATCAACCGTAAAATTAGAATCCCATGATGATATTATTGACTCTTATGAATACATCCAAATCTCCAAAATTGTATATACCTCCCGTTGATACCAACTATAAGGACCCAACCTTAAAGATTACATAATATTGTGTTAAGACTATAATTTGAACCTATTTTTCATTGGGGATATTTTCAGGTTTTGATTTTTATAGAATTAGGTCATAACTAATACATTATAGAAACAGAAATTAAATGTGGATAGTTACAATCAGTATCCAATTTTTCCTCCAAAGGAAACCCTTTAATAAAAACCTGATTTATTATTCTTGATAAAAATATTATTAACTTCTTCTTATATCTTACCCCTCTATATAACCTATTAAAAACATTTCAAAAACATTGGATGAGAATAAAAATCTCATTATGGAATATAAACTGAGGAATAAAATTTTTATCCCATGATTATTTAATACAAATTAAATTATTTTCACAAAATAATACTTTTTAACTATAAAACATAAACTTCCTAGAATACCTCATGTTATAATATGATTTTTACAAAACATTATAGAAATCATAAAAAATAAAGGTAACCTATGGAATCCATATCATACATACATACTAGCTTTCCTAGCTATATAGGGAGTAAACTTCATGGTTACTATTATAATATCCATTATATTATATTATATAAATCTGATTGGATAAACCTAACATTTACCACTATCATATAACATAATGAATTAGAAAGCTATCATGTGACCACCTTTCATTGGTTGTTCATAGAACCATCCAAAAACATAAGCAATTCCCAATAACCATAGCATAATCAAAACACATAAACCAATAATAATAGAAAAAATAATTTTTCTACTTTGAAATAACAATTCATATTTATAAGCAACACACCCAAAAATTAAAAAAAATTATTTTAAAATAAAATGGTAAAAATTTAATGTAAACATCATTGAATAATAGTTACATAAAATAGAGAAATTACATTCATTATGTATATTTATAAAAAAATATTTAAACATATTGAAATAATCAATCTCCTTTTAAAAATATATTAATAGATTATAAAATTTTATTTTTTAATCAATGTCTCACACACCACATAGAAAATATTAAAATGAATTCACACTTACAATAATAATCTCCAAATTAATATGTCCTTAAAATCATTTTGAAATGATGGACTTTAATGAGAAGGATTTAGAAGTGGAAATCTTTGAAACATATAAAATGATATTTTAGATAATGAGGGCATTATAATTTTGAATATTAAAATTATACACAACATGAAATTAGAACATTTAAAAATACCATAAATATCATGATTATATGTTTAATTTGTATAAGTAATGTAAATGTGGCGTTATTTACACAATATAAACAAATAATTGTGCATATCATAAATATTATCTCAATGAATAGATATAGAGACGAAGTCCCTTTCAATGATCGTATCCTTAGATTAAGGATAACTAAATGGAATAAATATGTGTGAAATATATAAATACATAAAATATAAGTTAATTTTCAGCGTAAAACATTCCTATGACATTCACACATATTCATGGAAAATAAAAACTAATTACATTGATATTTAACTCAATTAAATGAGATTGAGTTTAGATTTCCCTTACCTCGAGTATAACTTGTCACGTTAATTCTTTATATTAATTAATAATTAACTTATGTTAATTTCTACATGATTACACAAAATTTTAATGTTTATTATTAATTTTATATAACATATTTACATGTCATATACATTTGAATATTTGTTGAGTTCATATTGGATGTTTTGATGGTGTTCGGTTCTTGAGTCTAAAATGAAATTGTTTTGATGAATATTCTCCATGTTTCCAGAAGTGCATAATCTCAATAATGATATTCATGATTTAAATTTCATATATATATATATATATATTATATATTAATATATATTAGTTCATAAAATTTTGAGATAAGAAATGAAATTTATCATTCATGGAGATGGTAGGTCGTACATACACATGAACACTACATTCATTTCATTGTCATATTAATGGAATAAAAACTAATTTATATATAGGTATATTATAATTATAGTATAATATCTATGTTATATATTTTATATAAGTTTATTAACTTCATCTATTAAATGTTTCATATATGTAATGAACAATTTATATCACTTTGAGGCAGTGGTAGTCATGACAATATCAAATGAAATTATCATATTTACACATTATGGAATGCATATTGATTTGTTATAATAAAATTTAAATAATAATACATTAAATATAAATATAATATATTTCATATACAATAACTGTTCCATCATAATTTCCATCAAGAGATAAGGTTGGAGAAATTTTAATCATCATCATTTCGTGAGGTAGTAGTTCATAGTACACATAAATAGTATGTTCAATATCCATTTGATGGTGGTGTGTGTAAGTGTAGGTCGAACCCAAATGATAAATAAATATTTATGATTGAGTATGTTGTTTTTTTAACAATTGTATATGAAGATCCTAGGGAGTGGAGAAGGGAAATAAATGAATTGATCTTGAGAGAAGATGTTACCTCTAAATCATGTTACTTTTTTTATTACAATCAAAAGGCATCCCTGAATTGCCTTATACTGAGGATAAGGATTCTAGGACAATTATAGGTATGTTTGGAGTTTATATTATCATATTTTGGATGAAAAAATGGTCTTGATATGTGTTATTATGTGGGTTGAGGTGGTGGACTTTTATAATAGGGTGGAGGGGAACTATAATAATGACTTGAAATATTAGTTTATTATAAAGTGGTTTTCAATATATAATATCTCAAAAGTTATATAATTCGACATAAATATTAATATGGGTCAGTTAATCTAAATTAATATGTTTTATACAAGTTTATGTCACTAATTTAACCTTATATTTCGGCATTAACAGTTAGATAAATAAATTAAATCTTACCATGTCTTATTATATTTTTAAACAATAAGAATCATATAGTTAATATAAAATTCCATGAGAACCTCTATTGGATAATTAATGAAATTTTTATTATAATCAATTTCATTTTTCTGAATAATGAATTTTTGTGACAATTACTTCATTTAATAAAATAGTAATTTTTTAGAAAACCAATATATGTCAATTTGGACAGAATTTAGTAATATATTTTTGAGAAAGTCGTAACAACATGATTAATTCTAAAAATCTACATTAACTAAAAGATTAAATGGAATAATCAATCTGAAAATTCGTAGATGGAATCAATATTTTAAATTACATTTTTTTTAATATTTATAATTTCATTAATTTTAATATTTCATTAATAAGTAAATCACTACATCACCATTGTGTCATAAAAACATTATTTATATAAGGTCTAAAAAATATATACATAATATACTGATTTAAGAAATAATTTTTTATTTCTAATGAATATTTATTGTCAAATTTCTTATTTATAGATCTCTATATTAAAATTTTTTATTATGAAGATACAAGTTTATGTAATATTTTCCTTTTATTTAAATTAATTATTATAACATGTCCTTATCACACCCAAGTGGATTCCAAATGCAAAAAAAATCCAAATATGTATTTTTTTGGTCTCACATGACTCACCCAATATTATTAGGTCACATATTAAGGTAGTTTTATATTATTAAAATATTAACTTTAGATTTATTAACATAATTTACCCTTTAACCATGGTAAATACAAATAATTACAGAAGTTACTATTCAGAATGTCCAAAAGTAAAATGTACCTATTTATTAAATATGGAACATATATTTCCATATATGTAATAAATTTTGACAAATTAAAAAAATGTGGATGTAATTAATTTCAAATTAATTCCTATTGTCAAAACTAGAAAGAGAGTTTTTAAAAACATGATAATATCAAATGATTGGCATGTGTAATTTGTTTTTTAAAATTTTAAATTTTTTCCAATGACCAATATTTTATTAAATGGTAAAAAATTATTCCAATAACTCATTAAAACCAATTAAAATGAAATAATAACTATATAAATAAACATGAAGAAAAGGAAGTTTTGAATTAAAATGCAGCACCATCACTATTCATTAAAATATTAATTTCAGCAAAAAATCACCAAAATTTCAGCCAAGATAAATATTAATGTTCTTATTACAAATAAAATGTTTATTTTTTCAAATATAACAAATAACGGTGAAAAAATTATTTTTAAAAATGGTTTTCCATCAAAAGGCTATAAAAAGACCTTTTGAAAATATTAGAGTATTTTATGTGTAACAGTGGAATTTTTTCACATTTTAATCCCCTAAAATTTAATAGATAAATGAAAAAATATTTGAAAAATATTTTTAATAATATTTATGTTTTTTTCCATTAATTATATATAATAAAATATCTATGCATCAAATACCATTTAAAATAAATATATTATTAATGTAATATATTTTTATTTTACTCATTTTTGTGGTCAATATAAAATTTCAGAGAAAAAAATTGTTGCGTGTCGATTATACTAACATACATAACATATATATAAAGTTAAAATTAATATATAATTCATAAATATTAATATATATGAAAATATAATATTCTATAATTAATCGGGTTATTACATCCTTCATCTTTTTTTTGAAATTACATCCTCATAATTTTGAAATTATGATCGATAACTTCATTAAAAAATCAACATCGAAAAAAAGAGTCAATAAAACTATCACTTTAAAATAATTAAAGATAAGTAAAAGGGTCACCTAAGACAAAACATTCTACGATTCCATGTAGGAAAACATTGACCTGGAATAAAAGCTATCCATCTTGTTCTAATAGTGAGTGATAGAAAACATGATAAGGATAAAGTTAACAATAAAAAAACCCCAAACTTGTGATGTGTTAGACGATCTTTGATTTCCCAGAAGAAAAATGGACAATGATTTTGTTTCACGGTCCCAGTCATAATGTCGAGAAATTAATTTACCACTTAAAATAATAACATAAGAAAATTAATGTACATGAAAAGAATAATATTATCATTTAAAAAAATTCCACCACAAACTCATAATTTTCAACAAACAATGAGTATTTAAAAGAACCAACTAATTAATTCACAAAAGAATAACTATATATTTCTCATATAATGAAAAGTTAACCAAGACCACAATGGTTTGTAAAATATCTTATAATCCCAGAAAATAATAATCCTTTATAAGGAGGACTAATTTTATTCACCAAATTTCAACAGTAATACCCATAGTTCTACATAGACCATTCAGAAGGATAATTCCCATCAAATTCATCAAAATAAACCAACTATGATAGAAGCCTGAAGCATAAATGAAATTTATAACACATTCTTTAGTGATAAATTTTATCATGTATCTCCAAATAAAATTAACCAATCTTAACGTCTCATACTAAAAATTATTAAACCTAATCACATTATCAACATGATAGGTTATTCATTTACATAAATAAACTAATTACCATAACTGCACAATTAAAATCATAGATTCCACAAAAATATAATTCAACTATTACACCTTTAAAATCATATAGTGTTCTATTTCACTGAAATCCACATATTCGTAATCCTTAATATAATATATCTAAAAAATAATAGGTCATACTACCCAAGAAATTCTCATAGGCCCGTGGTAGGCGATAAATGCCTATCACACTCCGGTTATGGGCTTGATTCCTGGATCCTTGACCAACCAGATGGGTTATCACACAGTCTGTATGTTTTCCTTTTATAAAAACTATATAATTCCAATAACATTATCAAAATGAGACAAAATCCAAATAAATTACCCACAAATGATTTAGCCTAAAATGTTATTCTATACCTTTCAATTTCCATCCCATTAAGTACTAACCTGTAACTACCTCATAAATAAATATATCCAAATATACAATTAATTACCTAGAAATTTCATAATTGAATACTCAAATGGGATTTATAATATAATGAACTTCTGATCAACCTTAATATTATAAACCCATGATGATATCTACAACTCCTAAGAAAGAATCCTAATATCCAAATATGCATTAACCTCCCTTTGATACCAACTATAAGGCTCCAACCATTTACATTACATAATATTGTGTTATGTAAGTAATTTTATCATATTTAAAATTTAGGATCCTTTCATGTTTAGAGTATCATAGAATTAGGAAATAAATAATACATAATAGACCTATACATTACATTTGGATACTTACAATCAGTATCTACTTTTTTACCAAAGGAAACACTATAAACAAAACATGATTTATTTATTTTTGATAAATATCTTGTTGACTTCTTCCTTTCTATTACCCATCCTTATAACCTATGGAAAAAAATTCAGAAACATAGTTTGAGCATAAAAATCTCAATAAGGAATATTAATTAAGGAATACAACTATTAGTCCATGAAAATTTAAAACTCATGAAACCATTTTCACATAATCATACTTTTCACTCATAAAAATAAATTATTTACCATACAATATGTAATCATAAAATTCATAAAAAAAATAAATGAAATCCCCAGACATAATGGTAACGTCTGGAATCCTTATCATACATACATTGTATCATTCACGACTACATATGGAGTAAACTTCATGATTATATTTTAAATACCCATCATGATATATTCCATAAATATCATTGGAGAAACCATAAAGTCCACATCTAGAATGTTTCCAATGAATTGGAGTGCTATCAAAGGCTCTCCTTCCATTATTGTTTCATGAAACCATCCATATACTTATGAAATGACCATGCCCCATAACATAATAATAACATATAAACCAATAATTAATGAAAAATACATTTCCAATTTTAAATAACATTTCATCTTTACAAGTCGTGCACTAATAAATGAACACACATTATTTTAAAATAAACTTTTAAAATTTTAAAGTAAACATCAATTCCTAAAACAGAAATAAAATAATGAAATTAAATTCATGATTCATATATAAAATAACGTTAAAATATATTTAAATTATTAATTCCATTTTAAAAAAAAATCAATCAAATTAAAATAATATTTTTGAATCAAAGTGTCCCATTAAAAATTGAAGCATTATAAAGGAAATTATACTAAATAAAATTAAATTCTAAATAAATAATTCCTTATAATCATTTTGAAAACATGGAGATTAATGTGGAATATTTGGAAGATTAAATCTTTAAAAAATTTAAAATATTGTTTTAGATAATTTGTACTATAAAATTTTTTAACATCTAAATTATACTCCACATGAATTTATAATACATTAAAATGCATTAAATATCATATATATAAATATAATATGGATATTTAATGTAATAATGGATTTATATACACTTTATAAATAAATAATGGTATGTATGGTCACAAAATGTCTCAATGATAGCAGATTGAGATGAACTACCTTACAAAGTTCGTGTGCTTAGATTAAGGATAAATCAATGACATAATTTTTTGTGACAAATATAAATACTCCAAATATAATTTTATATTCAGTATAAGACACTCAGAGGTCATTCACACATGATATTGGAAAAATAAACCAATGAAATGGATATTTAACACAATGAAATGAGACTAAGTTAAGATTTCCCTTATGTCGAGTCCAAATTTCCTCTTTTTGTATTGATATTACTGATTTAAAAATATGGTAATTTATACATAAAATGGAACCATTTAAAAGTTTATTTTTAATTTTATGATACTCATTACCAAGTTATATCAATTAGTAAATTATTTGAGTTCATATAGGATGTTTTATCGATGTTTGGTACTTGTGAAAAAAATGAAATTATTTGGATTAAAATTGTCCATGATGACATAATTATATAGTAATTATAATTATATTAATGATTTAAATATCATATATATCCCGTATATATATATATATTAAAAATAGATCCTAAAATTTGTAGATAATAAATAAAATGATCCATTCATGGAGACGGCAGACCATACGTATAGATGAATGCTACATTGATTTCATTATCATATTCATGGAATGAAAAATACACAATACATAGGTATATTATAATTATAGTATAATATATCAGTTATATATTATACATAATTTCATTAACTTCATCCTTTATATGTTCTAGGTATTCCATTAATGAGTAAAATCACATTGAGGGGGCGGACGCAAACACTTCCCCAAAAGAAATTATTGAATATGAAAATTATGAAAATAATAAGGAAATGTTACATTAAAATTTTCATAATCATATATAAAATATAATATATATAATTTATTAATACACTTTCATAATAATTTCAACTATGAGAGGTGGTAGGATATAATTGAACGATCATTGTTTTGTGAGGCATTAGTTCACCTTAAACAAAAAAAAAGTATGTGTTATATCAATTAGATAGAGGTGTGGTTAAGTGACGTTCTAAAACATAGCATAATAACATTATAGAATATTGTGGATACTGTTTTTTTATGTATTCATAAAATAATAATATCATATATATAGGAGATGGAAAATAATGAATTTTTTTTTGAGACAATGCATTTCTTCTAAATCGGGTAACTACTTTTGATTTGGGATAAAAGGAACACTTGAATTGACTTCATCCAATGTTAATACTTTTTGAAGGAAGGGATGGATGTTGGTATATTATTTCAGTAGAATTTGGATGATCCAAGGGGCGTGAGATGTGTGATTAGGTTCGTAGAGGGGGTGGCCTTTTAGAAAAGGGAGGAGGGGATCTTTAGGAAATTAATGAAATATTATTTGATTATAAATTATTTTCGAATTATAATAGATCCCAAGTGATAAAATTATAAGATAATATGAGTTTGGGTTGAAATTAACTCAACTTATAGGTTTTGGATGTGTAAAGGTTAGATATCTAATCTTATCTTTTAATATTAACGCATAGTTAAATAAATTCACTCGTACCATGTGTTCTTACATTTTTACACTATATGGTAAATGTAGTTACAATAAAATCCCCAGATAATCTCAAGTGGATAATTAATGAAATTTATAATATTATCGATTTTATTTGGATGAATCAATGACTTTGAGGTCTATTATATCATTTGATTATATATTATTTGTTTTAAAAACTCATTTATTCCAATGGTGTCACTATTTAGTAATTGATTTTTTTTAACGTCATAAATATGTTATTAATTCCAAAAAAAGTACATTACCTGAATAATAACAGTTCATAATCTTCCAAATAATTCCTTTATGGAATTGAATTTAAATTAATGTTATTTCAATATTTATAATATCATTTATTTTAATATTTCTACAATTAGGTATTCGCTTCATCATCATTATGTCATAGATAAATTTATTCATATAATGTCTAAAAATTATAAATCAAAATCCATGATTTAGGAAATATTTATATATTTCTCATTAATATTCATTGTCAAAGATATATTATATATAATCCTATATTAAATTTCTTTTATTAACAAGATACATGTTAATTTTATATTTCTCTTTTTTAACACTATTTTTTTAACATGTAATTATCACACCCAAGTAGATCCAAGATTTCATAATTTTATCATAATGATTGTTTTGTCTCCCATGAATCATCTAATAATATAGGAGACCTTTTATGGAATTTTATATGATTATAAAATTATATTCACCCTTATTTACATAATTTACCTTTTAACCGTTGTAAATAAAAATAACTATTGATGTTACTATTTAAAATGTCCAAAAATAAAAGTTTCCTTTTTACATTATTTGACCTCCTTATTCAAAATATTGAATAAATATTTCCACATTAAAAATACAGAAGTTTCTGAAATTAATATAATATTTATTCTCGTTGTCAAAACTATAATGTGGTTTTTTATAAAGTAAAAACTATCAAAATATTGACATGTGTTTCTATCCAATTTAAATTTGAAATTATTCCAATGAAAAAAATTGGATTAATTGATAAAAAATTAACCAAATTACTCTTTAAAACCAATTAATATGATAACATAACTATATAAATAAATTATCCAAAAAGGTTTTTTTGAGTTAAAATGCAGTATTTTCACAATTCATTAAAATATGAATTTTATCCAAAAAATAACAAAATTTCAACAAAGGTAACTTTTGATGTTCCAATTACAAATAATAAGTTTATTTAATTCATTTAGAACATATGAAAGTGACAAAACCTATTTTCAAAAAGGGGTCTTCATAAAAAGGTTTTAAGAGGACCTTTTAAAAATATTATAGTATTTTATGATTAAAATTGGGATTCTTCTCATCTTAGGCCTCTAAAATTTATTGGATAAACATAAAAACATTTAAGAAACAATTATAATCATATTTTAGTTATTTATATTAAATCTATCCAATACAACAGATGGGCGTTAACTACCATTTCAAATTATAATATTATTATTGTATTATTTTTCTGTACAACTCATTGTTATGTGCCGCGTAAGATTTCAGAAAAACACCTTGTTTTTTGAGTATTCTATAAAAAAATAGAATCTATATTAAGATAATTTTAATATCTTCTTCATAAATATTAATATATATTATAATTTCATATTATATAATTTATAGGGATTATTCAATTATAAATAAATATGTGACCACTCTAATACAACTTATAGGTTATGGGAAAAATGGAAGTGTGTGATGTGTGATTCCCCAATTTTAATTTTTTTCCTAATTGATGATCAATCCAATATTTATATATTGATAAACTTCATCATCAATGGAATATAATCAATGTAATCTAGACAAGGAATATAATTCTACAACCAAGCACAATATCATAACATATTATTAATAATTTAATTAATTATTCAAAAAAAGACTTAGCTTGAATTATTTTTTCATTACTGGATCTCAAAACATATATTCAATGTACCGTATTTCTATCGTGTGAATAAATATATGATTCCCTCTAGAACGGATCTAATATTTTTTCATAAATCTCTAAACATCATCATTGAAATCTTTGATCGATATAACAGGTGACTCTATAAATATTTTTGTTTTCCATTGATCCCAAAAATAATTAAATAAAAATAATTCTACCTGATATCTATAGATTCTAGAGTGGGAGGTTAAGGATGATCTCTCTCCATTATTGGTATCGTTCTTCTGGAAGATTCTATCTAGGGATAGAGAGGACTCTCTCCAATAATCATTACTAAAAAAATAATTCGAACAGGTTGAAATTAATATAATTGGGATTATATATCACCTGGGTGAGATATAAATAATTTAACAAGTTCCAATTATTATTTATATAATCCCATGAATAACCCAAAATCTATAAAAATAATATAATTATATATTTATTTCATGAAAATAAGTTGAAAATAAAAATTCAATAATATTTAATCAAATAAAATTCAACATATATTATTTCTCAAGGGACAATTAAACTAGGTCCTCTATTCCTCAAAAAACAAATTCATCCCTCAATAATGAATATTTATATATTCAATAAATATAGAAACATTATTAACCAATAAATTTAGGAATACTATATTGAAAAAATTGAAAATAAATATAAATTAAATATTAATCTGACATTTTATTCTCTTGAATAAAATGTTATGGAATATATGTGGTAAAGAAATAAATTAAATACCAAATCATGTGTGTAAATTATATTTATTCTACTTTTTAAAAAGTAAATAATTAAATATATTATAAAAATGATATACTAAATACAATTAGTGTGTAAGCCTCTAGGGATATTTCCTAATGGAATTATGAGATACATCCTAGAGTCTATGGTAAGAATTAATCAACACACCATGGAACCGACATAGAAATAAGTTAATGAAAAAATTTCACATTCATTATACGAATACTTACTTTTAAATATAATCCCATTATCATGATATATCTAACCATGAAAGAATCCTACTTTTTCCATAAACCATTGTGATTGATAACTCTTTCATTCAATTCCATGAAAATTAAAATTCATAGAGAATACTATTATCAAGGATTTAGTTAGTTTATATCATTTAAATCAATTGTACTAAAATATAAAATTTCATCAAATAATCATATGGAAAATAATATCTTACATTATTCATTAATTCGATATTACTAATGATGTTCCACACATATCATAATTCTCTATGAATATATTACAGCACAGATTTCATTAATAAATCAAGGTACATGACTCATAAGACTTGTTAATAACAATATTAATGTATATGGATCAATACACAATTCTGTTGACAGGAACGTGAAATGACACATATAAATTGTGATTTAAGACTATGGGGTCACATTCTCATAATATACTACACTAGCTATATCTAATGGTGTATACCATGATAAGGGACCTAAATGTACTTTGTGTCAGCAACTATGATATCCTGTTTTATTTTTCCCATAAAATGATATCATCCATCTATAGAACAAATATTATTGAAGATTATTGTAATTTCATGGACCTCTCAAGTCCATTCCTTTGTGAAATTCTTGTTTTTGGGGTGTTTTGGTGGTTAAGGTGATTTTTCCTCAACACTTTTCCAAATTTCCATTTTGGTGAACAGTTTCAATGATAGACTGCTGTGAATAGTTTCAATGGTAGCCTTATGTGAACAGTGTCATTGTTAGGCTTCTGTGAATAGTTCTAATGGTATCTTGAAGGGAACAATGTCATTAGTAGGCTTGTGTGGATAGTTCCAATGGTAGCCTTATGTTTATACTGTCATCAGTAGGCTTCTGAGAACAGTTCCAATGGTATCCTTCTATGAACAGTGTCATCGGTAGGCTTATGTGAATAGTTCCAATGGTTGCCTTATTTGAACAGTGTCATAGGTAGGCTTCTGTAAAAAGATCAAATGCTAGCCTTATGTGGACCGTGTCATCAATATTCTAATGTGAAAATTTCCAATGATAACCTTATTTGAATAGTGTCACCAGTAGGCTTGTGTGAATAGTTCCAACAGTAGCCTCTATTTTCTATTTCCAAATTTTATGTTCAAGAACATTGTTTCCCAAATAGTGATTTTTGAACGGTAGACTCTATTTCCATTTCCATATTTTGAATTGATGAATAGTGTTTGTAGAATGGTAGTTTACCAACAGTAGACTCTATTTCAATTTTTAAATTTTGATTTCATGATTAGAGTTTCAATAATGGTGAGGTTCTGACGGTAGCCTCAATTTCCATTTCAAAATTTCCTATTTTGTGTATAGTGTTTCCAACTTTGCATAGTTTATCCCCTTTGTTGTTTCCTATGATATAAAATGAATTTAAAGACTCGTATCAAGGACTCTAATGATGATTCAAAGTCCATAAACCCTATATTAATTTTCCTAAGGCTTAGGATGATTTTACTTGGACAAACCGCACGGTTTAATGCGGTCTCTTTTTAATGGAAAATCTAGCTTATCTTATACCGTTTCTCTATTAAACCTTATGAAAGGATGTGATATCATCCTCCACAGTTCTTCATCCTTTTTCTCTTTTGTGAGACGCTTGGACATTCCATTCCTTCCTATTGGGGTTGGGTGATCTAAATTTCCTCCTTGGATTGGTTCCCCTCTGTTTTTTAAGCAACCATGATGTATCAATCAATCTAAGATAAAAGGTATTATCTATTGTCATTCTTTTGGGTTCATCTCCTTTTGTTTCGCCTTTCCCTTTTTTGTAATGATATCTTCATTTACTTAATGTAATTTTCATGGGTTTTGACAGGTGGGGTGGTGTCTCTACATCCTCGGGTGGATACAGTTACCCTGGAGGTAGGAGATCGTAACCCTTTGTGTGGCTTGTTCTCGTATAATGAACTTCAAGAACCATTTTATGTAGATGATTTGATTCTCCTCAATTATTTTATGAGAAAATATAGAGTTGGAATTTTCTAACCCACTAGATCAAAATGGAATTGACATATTAAATATTTTAGCTGGATAAAAAAATTTATATTGATCATATGTTATTGCCTCTTGTTTTTCTAGATAGTGTGATACCTATGCATGCTTTGTTAGATTATCCTTTGTGATGGTAATTGGTAATGAACTTATAGATGGAGTCAATTGATTATTGTTTTTCTAAATGCAAATAGGAATGTAAATTAATGTAGTTGTTATTATTGTAATTTAATCTTAATCAAATTGAATCAGTAAGCATGTTTAATAAATTTGTGATATCTTACTGTTTAGGTTTTCCAAATATGGAACCTCCAAATAAAAAATTGGTTATATGAATATGTATTAAAGTACATGTTGGTTGATAAATTATATTTCAATATAGGGTTCCGAGTTACCCTCTTTCTTTCTTAATGTATAAGAGCCTGACTGATATGATTTTTTTTCTCTGCTGCTTGTGTTGTGATGTGAGCCCGGAAGGTTGTTGTTATATGAGGGGGCAGGGAGGCCTATTATTTGTTGTATCAGTTGATGACTAGAGTGGATATATGAATTAGTTTATTCATGTGGGTGTCATGGAGGAAACCGGAGATGATGAAACGGGTTGGATGTGAATGTTTGGATACCTGATGAATCTTGTTTCTTGTTTATCTTGTTTACTTTTCCTAATACACAAGGAAGATGGTTTTGCTTAACCACCTTCCAAAATGGGTAAAATGTGGTTGGGGTATGCCATGTGTTTTCCATTTTATCTTCTTAAGGGATGATGGGTCTACGCTTTTGGTATAGGTGGGAGACTTGACGGGTAGATCATTTACTCACCATGCTAATCCCCCTTGTGTGTAATATCATAGAATGTTTTTCTATAATTCTTATAAATATAGGAAAGTCCTAATTTTTTTAAAATTGATTTAATAAATGATTTTAACCCATTGGGTTGGAGTTTGATGGGACGCAACACTAAAGATGGAATTTTAAAGGAATAGTGGAATTTGGGTGTAATGAGAATGAAATATAATGTGGAAATTGTTTATAGTTAATTAATGATTAAATAATTAATGAATGTAAAGTGAAAATGATTAAAATGGAATGAAGTAATGTAATACATCTCTTTAAATGGTTGTGTTCTAATCTAATACATAGTCTTTGAAGTGGAAGACCAGAGTCCGAGAGACGTTGGCTGATGTTAAGTGTAAGACAAGATTATGCCCATAGTGTGGTCGTGAGCTCTAGTATATTCTGAACTTTTTGTGTTTCTATACACTAATTTTCTTCATTAGTAATGGAAGCTAACACCCTTGAGATTCTGAGCCCTGCGGGGTGTTTTCCACAACATACCTATGGGGGGTGGAAGCCTGAATAACCCCTTTGGCCCTGCTCTCTTCTCTTGGTAATTACATTTGCTGGTAGGAACAACATTTAATTTTAACCATATATTTGTGTTGAGGGATGTAATTTCTTGTGGTTATTCACACAAATATATTATGGATATAGTTTAATATGGACCACTATAGGCATAACATGTATAGGTTGTGACGGCTTGAGGATCCTTACTCAGTGTGTGGGATGTAATGGCTTCAAGTATAATGTGTGATGTATGATACATGTTTTGTGAGCAGTGGTGTATTATGGAAACAACCATGTTTCATTCATCACATGGACATGGTGTTTTTTTCATGATGTCCATGTTGTGGAGCTTCCCCCATGTTGTTTTAGGAAAGAATTTTTGGAGAGAGATGATTAAGACGTGCGATGTTGGGGTAATGCAGAAAAGTAGTGGGGAAGTAGTAGTGGGGTACCCTTGATATTCATTATTATATTATTAACTCTTGTTTTCAATACTTGGTGAGAGAAGTCATTTTGAGGCTGATAAAAAAGTATACATGTTTAGGTGATTAGTTAGTTTCACTTGTTGTTCATTGTGCATTATCAGGCTTTCTTTACTTTTGCATGAGAGGCTCTGGGGAGGATACTACTGAGTATACTTTTATACTCACCTTATGTCTTTATAAATTTTTTTTATGTCACTTGGAGAAGGTTAGAAATCAAGCTGGTTTCTACTAGCTTGGGGTTGTGGGAGCACTTGGGGAATCGTGGTTGCTTCTATAATTACATTCTTCTGGGTATGTTCAGTTTTTTCACTTTTAGTAGTAGTAGTTTTGCAAGAAATGAAATATTTGTACATGGAATTTATTTTATATTTCTTTCTACGTTGGAGTTGGCTGATGTATATATTATCTCCCTATTTCACAAGTTTTCTATTAGAGGGTAATTCCTACAATTTAGTTGTTTATTATACCTTAGTGATAGTCACCATACTGGGGCCTACTAGAGGCAGGAATCGGGGGACATTATATCCCTTCTCACATTGCCGGTCTAGGAGGGGTACTAATTATAGGGAGGGGGTTGTGATAGAGTAGTATCAGAGGTATCTTTGATGGATATAATGGAGTTTGTTGTTATGATCATATGAGGTTTCATGTTTTTGTAGGGAAGTAGTGGTAGTCATGTTTATCAAGTGATGTAAACAGAAGACTGGCTGAGGTATTTGAATTTAGGGTCCCCTATGATCTGTTGCATGAACCTTTAAGTATACAATGGCTACTAAATGAGGTGATACTAGTTTCATGAAAGAGTCCTATGATAGGATCATACTTCATTCATCAGTGTTTCTATGTTTGAGTGGTTAGACCTTGGGATAGGTCTACCTAAAATTAAATAAAAAATTAATTAATTAATTTTTAGTCTTATATATTCTTGGTTTAGGATCTCTAATTGTTTGTTATTTTTCAGGTATGGCTCTTGGTCAAAGTCCTCATTTGTATTTCACAGAAGATATCTAGTAGGTGTACCAGAAGATAGCCCCATTGTAGAGGTTAACCATGATGACACATGGAGGAGGACACTCTGTGTGTTTCAGCACTGGAGTCGGTAGAAGTATGAGGGATCTATTTTAGATGCATTGACGGAATAATGGTAAGAGGGGGTCGAGATAGGATTGATTTTTATCCCTGCTCAGAAGGAGAACTTGGTGTATTTTGTTGTGACGATGTTGCATGGAGGAGAGAGGAAGTTGTGGTTCTTCTTCCCCAAACATTGCAAGGAGTCAGTGATCTCATGGGAGGAGATCTGAGACAATATTATAGTTGAGTTTCTTTTTCTACCATGAAGGCGTCTCTTCTCCAGGAACTCATTACCATTTGAAAGGGGAGATCCAATATTAGAGAATTTGGAATCCCTTTTATGAACTATTTATGATATGCTTCGGTCCTGTTACCAGATGAGGATGTCAAGGATAGGCATTTCGAGGAGGCTTTGAGTCCAGAGATCCAGCACTAGGACACACCATTTATGCTGAAGACATATGATGAGGTACTGGTGAGGGAATAAGTCTTCGAGAGGACATTGGATAGAACTAGATCTTCATGATATGGGAGTCTCCATGATTCCCTGTGAAGTAGTGTTGTGATCCATGGTTCATGGTTTTTTGTGAAGAAGAGTTTTCTTTTGCAGTGAGAGTACCCGACCTTTCAGAGCATTCATTGTGCACCATGTGTTCTGCTCTAGGTTTATCCATTTAGGAAGCTCCAGCCGAGGCGGAAGAAGTAGGTTGCACCGGCATTGGATCATCATATGGTAGATGAGGCATGCATATGACATCCCTGTGATGCTCCACATCCTCAGATAATAGAGCGTGGTCGTGGCGGTGGTTGTTATTAGGGTCAGAGATGTCGTTGATGATGTCGTGGTCAGCTTCAGGCTTTAGTGCTTCTAGCACCAGGTGATCCAGATGTCATTTAAGGTACCGTTTTCTTGATTTCTACCTTATTATATTCCATTTTTGATTATGGAGATACACACTCATTCATATAACCTACCATTTCCCATGCATTGGGACATGAGTTGGAGAGGCGTCCAGTGCCCTTGGCACTGACTACGCCTATAGGAGGTTGAGATTACTTGTTTGAAGTATGTAGAGACTGTGAGCTACAGCTGGGGAAACAACACTCTTGGGGAGATTTCCTATGATTACGGATACAACCATATGATTTCATCCTGGGAATTTATTGGTTTTATTCAGCATAGGATATCGTGGATTGCTTCAGGAAGAAGGTTTTGTTCTTCGATGCAGATGGAGAGCCAGTGGTTGTTTTGGGGGAGTGATACCCTCAAATGGGAAAGTGGCGAGTTCCGCCCTTATCATCCATGATTTATGAGCTGATGTTGAGTTCTTCAGAGGGTTAGCATTTGGAATTTCCTAACGAAATAGAAGAGTATCATGATATCATCTAGAAGTGGTTTTTTCATTACCCCCCAATGAGAGATCAAGTTTGGGATCGAGCTACAACCTTTAGCTTATCCTATATCTATATCTCCATATATTATGAACCCTTATGAGTTAAGAGAGCTACATATACATCTTTATAGTCAGTTATAGTGATTTTTTCCCACCGAGTTTTTCACCGTGGGGTGCAGTAGTATTTTTCATGAAGAAGGTTGATGGTAGTTTGCGGTTGTGTATCGATTATTGTCTCTTAAAAAAAGTGATAGTAGAGAATTTATATCATCTTCCGGATAGTGATTATTTATTAGATCAATTTATTGGTGAAATTTTGTTCTTAAAGATCGTTTTTTGGTCAATATATCATCAGATGAGTGTGAAGGATGAGGATATCCCAAATTCCACATTCTATTTTCATCATGGGTATTAAGAGTTCATTGTAATGTTTTTAGGTGTGAATAATGCTCCAGCTGTGTTCGTGGTATTTATGAACGCATTGTTTGGTGAGATCCATGACAAGTTCGTGGTGGTTTTCAATGACTATGTCCTTTTGTACTCCATGTATGAGGAATAGAATGTTGAGAATCTACAAGGAATTTTAAATGTTCTTTTCAAAATCATCTATTCAGTAACTTTTCGAAGTGTGAGTTTTGGGCTTGAAAAGTCTATTTAATGGGGCATGTTTTGTCTCAATAGGGAGTAGTTGTGTACCCATTTATGATATAATAATTTTTGTCTTGGGGATCCCTAAAGGTAGTGGAAGAGTTTCTATGTTTCCTTGGTCTTTCATGCTACTACTAGAGGTTCGTATTTGATTTCTCTCAGGTTGTGACTCATCTGATAGCATTGAACAGGAAGGATCAGGCATTCATGTGGACTGATAAGAGATATGAAGCTTTCAAGTATCTAATGGATAAGTTAGTATGTTCTTCAGTTCTTTGTCATCCATTATAGGTATTTCAATTTGATGTTTTCTTTGATTCTTCGTATCTGGGGTTAGGCAGCGTTCCTATGTAGTAGAGATCAGTTGTTTCTTTTGGGACAAGGTAGTTTCATCCCCATGAATGATAATATTCCACCCATGATCTTGAGTTGGATGTCATGGTGTTTTCTATAATTTTGTGGAGACATTACCTCATTGGAGAGTGCTCTTTAGTTTTCTCCAATCATAAAAGTATGAGGTATGTTTTCTCCCAACATGACATAAACATGCAATAGCGTCAGTTGATATGGTTCTAATAGGAAAACGTCTTCAAAATATTGTATACCTCTATAAAGGGTAATTTTGTAGCTAATGAGATTAGTAGGAAGTATTGTAGTGATGAAATTCGTGAATCTGGTTATTCCTGGAGAGTTATGAAAAACCATTTAGCATTACATCTTGATATGGGAGAAGTTGGGGGAAGTGGTTTTCTTTTTCAGATGACGGTGAAATCATCTTTGGTGATGTAGGTGGAAGATTCTTAGTTTAGGGTTCTTGAGGTAGAGGTCGAGAGAGTCCATGTTGTTTGTGGTGAGGACTCTGATGGTTGGTTTGAGGATAATCAATACGTAGTGTTATACCAAGGAAGGATATTTGTTCCTTTGGAAATGTGTGAGACAATTCTCAGATATTTCCATAGTTCTCCATTATTGGTGAATCCTTTCATGAAAAAGATGTACCGAGCCTTGAGGAGTCAGTTTTGGTGACCAGGGTTGAAGCGTGCAGTTGCAGAGTGTGTATCTCGATTTATTTTATTAGAAGGACAAGGATGAGTACCATGTCCCCTATGGCTTCCTGAAACCATTATATATTCCAAACATAAAGTGGGAGGACATCTGAGTGGAATTTTTTAATCGTATACCTTGAGCTCAAGAAGGAAAAGGTGCTATTTGGGTGGTAACGTATCGTTTTACAAAATCATCCATGTGCATTGTGATAAAGGAGTCATGCTCAATGGATGTTTTTATGAGTTAGTATCTTGAGGAGTTGGTGAGACATCTTGGAGTCCCAAGGATGATCATTTATAATCGAGATCCTCATTTTAACTCAAGGGTTTGGAGAGGCCTCTATCATTCTTTTGTTTCTTAGTTATACATTATCAAATCTTTTAATCTGCAAACGAATAGTCAGACAGAGCGGACTATACAGAATCTTGAAGACATGTTACACTCATGGGTCCTAAATTTTGAAAGTTTATGGAAGAGGATCATAACCTTGGTGGATTTCTAATAAGATAATATTATTCACTCCACCATCAGTATAGATCCATTTGAAGCCCTGTATGTCCGAACATTCTGTTTTCTATTGTGCTGGACTAGGGTTGGATAGTCAGTGATTCTCGGACTTGAACTATTTCAGAATAAAACAGATATAGTTCAGGTGATTCTTGAGAGGATAAAGACAACACATGATCATCAGAAATCATATGCCGATCAAAGGAGGAGACCTATAATTATTGATGTTGGGGATCAGGTGATTCTGTAGGTAACTCCCCGTCGTGGGATGTGAATTTTTGGTCATGTGAGTAACATTTCTCCTTGATTTTTAGGCCTTTCTAGGAGTGGGATCATGTTGGATACATGTAATATCAAGTACCACTTCCCCCATACATGATCCGGATACACAATTGTTTTCATGCATCACAGCTCCATTGTTATCTACATGATGACTCACACCTCATTTATTGGGGAGAGATCAATTTTTATGATGATGTGACCTTCGAGGAGAAACCTATGTAGATCCAAGAACGCAAAGATAAGGTATTACGATGTATTTCTATCCCTTTGGTTCGTGTCTTGTGGTGACATGTTGGCTTGGATGAGAGTAACTAGGAACATGAATCGCTGATATGTGCTTAGTACCCCGTGTTATTAGATTCTTTTTTCCTTTCATGTTAAAAAAATGTGTGCTTTTTGGTTTTAATCTTTTCATGTTAATGAGATGGCTTTCATTGGTTGCTTCTTATGGCTTGATCTCTTTTGAGAGTTATCTCGTAGGGTGGTTTTTCAGACCCTTTTGGTTTACCTTTTGGTGGGATTTTAATTGTCGAGGATGTAAATGTTTTGATAGGTATCAAATATAATTTTCGGGACCTCTCTGGTCTATTCCTCCGTGATAATATATTGTTTGGGGTGTTCTAGTGGTCAAGGTGACTTATCCCTAATACTTTTCAAAATTTCTGATTCGATGAATAGTTCAAACAACACAACACTGTGAAATGTTCCAATGGTAGCCTTGTGATCACTTCCAACTGTAGGCTTGTGAACAGTTCCAATAGAAGTCTTATGTGAATAGTTCCAACTATAGCCTTTGGAACAGTTCCAATGGTAGTCTTATGTGAAAAGTTCCAACGGTAGCCTTATGTGAATGGTGTCATCTGTATGATTCTGTGAATAGTTCCAACTGTATCCTTATTTCAATAGTTTCATTGGTATGATAATGTGAGCAGTTCCAATGGTAGCCTTATGTGAATAGTTTCATCAGTAGGCTTGTGTGAATAGTTAAAATGGTAGCCTTATGAGAACAGTGTCATCGGTAGGATTCTGTGAACAGTTCCCACAGTAGCCTTTTGTGAATAGTGTCATTGATAGGATTCTGTGAAATGTTACAATGGTATCCTTATATGAACTGGGTCATCAGTATGTTTATTTAAACAATTCCAAGGGTTTCTTTATTCGAACAGTGGCATCTGTAGGGTTTTGTGAATAGTTCCAACAGTAGCCTCTATATTCCTTTTCCAAATATTGAGTTCATTGACATTGTTTCCTAAACGGTGAGGTTCCAATTGAATCCTCTATTTCCTTTGCCAATATTCATGTTTCTTAATAGTGTTTTATTATTGGTGGGTTCCAATGGTAGCCTATATTTTATTTTCCAAATTTTGAGTTCATGAATAGTGTTTCTAAATTGATGTAGTTCTAACGGTAGCCTCTATTTCCTTTGTGAAATTTCATGTTTGGTGTACAATTTTTTCAGCTTCCTATATTTTCTCCCCATTGATGTTTTATTTGACGTTAAATGCATTTAAAGACTAATTTTAATGATTCTAAAGCCGAACAAAAGGCCATAAATACTATTTTAATTTTCACAAGGCTCGGGATGCTTTGAAATGGTCATACTATGTGGTTTAATGCGATCTAATTTTAATGGAAAAACCAATATATCTTAAACCATTAATCCATTAAATATTATAATGTAACGAGATATCTTACTCCCTAGTTCATCCTCCATTTTCTCTAGTTTGAGAAGCTTGAAACTTTCGTGCCATCCCATTGGAGTAGCCCAATCTAAATTCCCTCCTTGGATTTGTTCCCTTCTGTTTTTTATGCAACCACATAGTACCGATCAATATTCAATATAAGGTATGATAAATCATCATTATTTTTGGTTCATATGCTTTGGTTTATCCTTTCCCATTTTGGGAATTTTATATCCATGTTCATAATGAAATTCTCTTAGGTGTGGACTGGTATGGTTGTGTCTCTCCATCCTCAGTTGGATACAGTTGTCACAAGGGGAGGATATCGTAACCCGTTTTGTGAAATGTTCTCTTATAAATAATGTCATGAACTGTTTGAGGTAGGGGATTCGTTGCTTCTCTTTTCTTTACATGTAACTATAGATTTATTAGTTTGTATCCCCCTCGATCACAATGGAATTGACATATAAAATATTCGAACTAGATAAATAAATTGATACCAATCATTTGTTATTGCCTCTTGCTTTCATAGATAGTGTGATATATATTCTTGCATTGTTATCTTTTCATTCTTGATGTAAATTGGTAATGAACTTGAAGCTAGAATTAATTGATAATTGTTTGGCTAAAGATAAAAAGTATTGTAAATGAATCTAGTTGTTTTTGTTTTAATTTTATGCTAATAAAATTGATGTAGTACATATGATTAATCAATTTGTTAATAATTAAAGTTTAGGTTTCTCGATGTTGTAACCTACGAATAATAAATATGTTAATTAAATATAGATTAATGAACTAGTTGTTTGATAAAATATATTTCTGTGTAGGGTTCTGAGTTACCCTCTCGCTTGATTAAGGGATAAGAGACCAGTTTATATAATGTTTTTTCCTGCTTCGTGTGGTGTGATGTGAGCCTCGAATGTGGTTGTGATATGTGGGCTCATGGAGGCCTATTTAGTTGTGGCAGTAGTTGAAGGTTAGAGTGGCGAGATGCATCAGTTTATGCATGTGGGATTTAGTTAGGACACCAGAGATGTTGAAACTGTTTGGATGTGAATGTTTGGATACCTGATGAATCTTATTGGTAGTTTACCTTTTTTTACTTTACCCTCTACTCAAGGTAGCTGGTCTTCCTTACCCTCCGTTCAAAAAAGGGGCGATGACACCCGAGTTATGACATGTGTGTTCCGTGATTAGATTCTCAAGAGTGGATGGGTCTACTATCTAGCTATAGGTAGTAGACTCGATGGGTAGTTCATATTCTCATGCGTTGATCCCCCTTGTGTTTAGAAGCATAGAATTTTTTTCCAGAATAATTGGGAATATAGGAAAGTAATAATTTTGTTAATAAATGGTTGAATAAATGATTTTAACCCTATGGGTTGGAGCTTAGGGGGACGCAACACTCAGGTTGATTTTTTAAATGAAATGTGGACTTTGTTGTGATGCGAATGAAAAATAAAATGAAAATTTTTAATAGTTAATTAACGTTTAAAGAATTAATGACCATAAATTGAAACACATAAAATGGGAATGAAGGAATATAAACAAGATCTTTGAATGGTTTTGTGTTTATAGGATATCTAGTCATAGATGTGGAAGTTGGGAGTCCAAGTGTCATTATCTACAGTTGAGTCTAATACAAGGTTATTCCCATAGTGTGGTTGTGAGCTATAGTATATTCTATACCATTTGTGTTTCTATATAGTACTCCACCTTGTCATCTAGGGAAACTGACACCCTGAATATTCTGAGCCCTCGGGGTGTTTTCCCCAGCATTTCTGGTGGAAGGATGGATGGATGACTACCCCCTATGGCCCCACTCTTTTCTCATGGTAGTTAATTGTACTGGTAAACACAATGGTTAGTTTTCTCCATATATCTGTGTAGAGGGTTACAATGACATGTTGTCATTCACCCACATATATTCTGGATATAGTTTCCTATGGACTAAAATTGGCATAAAATGTATAGGTTATAATGGCTTGAGCATCCTTACTCAGTGTGTGGGATGTAATGGCTTGAGGTATAATGCCTGATGTCTGATTCATGTTAAGCGAGCTTTGCTAGATCATGCAAACTAACTGGTTATTTTTCTTGGGTAGACATTGTTGTTTTGTTACATAAGGTGCATGTTGTGGTGCTTCGCCCAGGTGTCTGCTGGCAAGCATTTTTTGAGAGAGATTCTTAGGACGTGAAATGTTGGGGAAAAGCGGCAAACTAGTGGGGAAGTAGTAGCGGAGTAACCTTGATATTTTTTATAATATTATATACACTTGTATGTAATACTTTGTGAGAGTATCCATGGTGAGGGTGGGAACATTGTATACATGTTTGGGTGATGTGTTAATTTCACTCATTGTTCAATATTCTTTAGCATTATTTCAATACTTTTTCACAAGAGGATCTTGAGAGGATCATAATTAGTATACTGTTATACTCACCCTATGTCTATATAAACTATTTTTCATGTCACTTAGAGCATGTTTGATATCATGTTGGTTTCTACTTGATTGGGGTTTCAAGAGATGTTTGGGCATCTTGGTTTCTGCTATTTTTACTTTCTTTTGGGTATTTAAAGTTTTCCCCCTTCAGTTATAGTCGATTTTCAAGAAATTACATATTTGTACTTGGGATTCCTTTTATATTGTTTTCTGGGTTGAGTTGGCTGTTTTCTATCTTATATCTCTCTTTCGCATGTGTTCTTATAGAGGGTAATGACACCAATTTGTCTGTTTACTATACACTCGATGCTAGTCGCCATCACGGGGCCTACTGGTGGTGGGACTCGGGGGTCATTATCTGCCGTCTCACATTGCCAGCCCAGGAGGGATACACCATGAGAAGATGGGTCTTGACAATCATCATATCTCTAATAAGTTATCATTTTATCAATTAACTGAAAATGTATTTTTAGAGTGACAGATACTCCTTGGACATTATCAAATATTATGTTTTTTATCAAATTAATCATGATGTGATATTGAGTTTATTAATGTAAATAACAATGAATATAGGTTAACATAAATTACATATATGTAGGTTATAGGGATCCAACATAATCAAAATCATGGAATTATGAGAAATATCTCAATCAACTCTATCATCAAAAGGATAAAAGTTAGATAAAAGGACCTTTATTGAAATAAATTGTGGAAATAATTTTTATTGGTATTAAAAAATTAATTTTTAGATTCATATTTACCAATGATATTTTGGTATTCAAATCATGTAACAAATAAGTATTGAGTAAAATATTACAATAATATATATCCCCATTAACATATGTGTTATGGATATATTCATGGGATTCTGAACATAAGTTTGAACAAAATATTTCTGTATTAAACACCCTATTAAGGATTTATAGTATGAGAGTCAACCTAGATTATTGACATTTTAGATAAATGAATTGAATGCATTTGTTTTAGTGAAATAATATATTAGGATTGATGAATTTACATTTAATAAACATAAAATATAAGTTAATTATATCATTCTAGTTTAACATGATGTTTAATGACATCACAATAATATTCAAATAATATTAATAAAAATTATGAAAAAAATTAAAAAATTAATAATCACTATTTAATACCCTATTAATGAGGTTATTAAATGAATATTTTTATTTTAAGGACATCTATCATATTTTTTTGAATGTTATAGGAACTATATAAGTAATTTTTTAGAGAATGGAAAAACTATTTACTGGATATCAACCCGTCAAATTCAGAATGGCCATGGGGATACATCCCACAACTGAAGGATGAGAAAGTCTAAGTTCCTCCCACTATCGTCATGTTGTCTAGGAGAATATGTTTTTTTATGATAAAACTTTTTATGAGTAGGAATTAATGATGATACTACGCTTTTAATGTTGAGGTATAGATAAAAAATTATTATATTTTCTAATTTTTTATAAGAATACTAGTTTTGGAAAATAATTACATATATAAGGAATTCCTTGTGACTCATTCATGGATCATAATACCCAAAAAATTATAATTCTAGTTATTCATCCACAAAAATTCTTTTTTTCCATACTAATTTCATTGATAAATACATTTATTAAAACATTTGTCAATGAAATATCCCTGGATGAAATATTTTTTATTAAATAAAAATGTATCAAGGTATAAAACATTCAATTATTTTTATATAGTATAATAATTCCTCAAGTATCAAAAAAACATTAAAACAAAAAAAACATAATACCATTGTTAGAGATGTATCATATTGTACTTTAAATCTTCCCATATTTATGGTCAGGATTCCAATAACATTGCATTGACCATAAAATTTCTATATTTAATGACAACAATAACACTCTATAATTATATATAATTTTCTACCATGTACATATATTCAAATAAAAAAAAATTATCTTATTCAGATACCTATTTATTTGTTTCTCCACAAGACCTTTTTACATCCCATTCTCCTTTATTAAAAGAATATTTTATTTGGTTTCTTTAATAATGTTGGATTACAATAAAATAGTTTTGAAATAACAAATAATTTACTTTAGAGAACATGTATAAATTGTGAGGATGAAATTTATTTATATTGGGGAGTATTTGACACCCTAGAATTCCAAATTAACATATTTTTATTCCATAGTGTATATGACATGAATCTATATTATTAAACTACGCAAGAATTATATAACATAATTTTATCTCTTCAATTTCTTATAGAATATGAAACGATTATTCTAAATGAACCATAATAAAGTATACAATTATTATATAACCATTATATTGGTTGGTATGAACGATGCTATCTAAATTATTAAAAATTGTTTTATCTATATCATATAAACAAAATAAGATTCACATTAATAAAATTGAAATGTTTTCTAAAAACCATTGCATTTTTCTATGAAATTGATTATACATGTTTATCACACACAATTTAGATTAAATTCATACCATTTTTTGAAATTTATTTTGAAAAATAAGCTTAATTTTTAAAATCATAAAAAACATCATAGGATGAATTTTTTGAATTTTAATAAAATATATTGTAACACCCCAAGATTCCACGGTACGTTTCCCTTCGAATAATGCGATAGCGTGTGTTGTACGCAACCTCGAGTTCTAACACACACCACAACTAATTAAACTAGCCGTTGTGAATAGTAATACCTACTTTTTGAAATCATATATATTTTATATTTCAAAATGGACTTCATTTTTGGATTCGGAATATTGAAATTAGCCTAGGGTGAAATTTTGGTACTTTTCGGATAACTTTTATATTTTGATGAATAGTGAAAATTACTAAATTTTAATTAAAATCAACTTTTTTAATCAAAATAATTAATATTGATAAATTATGAATTTGAGTGGTTTTAAAGTATATTTAGAATATATTTTTACCATTTAATTTAATGTTTGTCATTGGGCATAATTTCACAATTAAACTAGACATAAACAAGTGTCAATCTTTTGATAGTTATTATCTCTTAAAAACACGCTTTTTATTTTAACAACGGGAATTAATTTTAAATTAATTTCTTCCACTTATGTGTTTTGAATTTGGAAAAATGGATTACATATTTTTAATCAGGATGTCCAAATTATGTAAATAGGTAACTTTTATTTTTACACATTTTGAATAATTACTGCGGTAAATATTTTATTTACCATGGTTAAAGGGTAAATCCGGTAAATAAGGGTTAAAAAATAATATTATAATAATACAAAATTACCCTAAAACGTGTCCTAACCTTATTGGTGGATACATACCAGACCATGGGCATCCTTGGGTCGATTTGGGGACCCCTTAGAGCCACTTGTATGTGGTAGGGACACATTATATTAATAAAGTTAAAATAAAAATAAAAATGGCATAAGCTTACATCTTTTAGAAGAACAATTTTTACATAGGGTTATACATGTTGGATTTAGATTATAAATATTCATTAGAAAGAGAAAAAGATTTCCTACATAATGATATTTTATTTATAATTTTTAGACATCAAATAATTTAAATTATTAATGACACAATAATGATGGAATGTTTACCTCATTAATAAATCATTTAAATAAATAAGATTATAATCATTAAAATGTTATCTAAAACCTGTCCAATTCTTATTGGTTGATTTTATTTAGAATATGAGTCATCTTATCTTCTACCTCAATGATTTTTGGACCATTATAAACCGAATATACTTATATTATAAAGTAATACTTTCACTCTTTCCTAAAGAGCCCCTCCTCTCCCTTATAAAAGGAGACCACTCCTTCTCATTTCTTCACACCTTCAAAGCCTTTTGGTTCGGCAAAACTCTGCCCAAATACTCTCCCAACTTCCCTCACTATAACCTAGAGGCCTTATTTTGATCAGAAAGCCAACCTAAGGAGCCCTTTTGATCAAATCAAAAGGAAGAGCCCGAAGAAGAGGTAATGATTTCACCACCCTTTTCCAAGTTCATTTCTTCTTCCACTTATTCTTTCTTTGTTTTTACCATTCTAAAATAATAACTCCAGCATCTCACATATACTGTGATGTTATTATAAATATGGTACAACCATATTCAGTATTCTATCCACCCTTTGAATAACATGTCACCATACGTGCGTGCGTACGGCTTACCGTCTCCACGTCGTGGTGTAATTGTTATTCAATATATTATTATTTGGATGGGTATAATAATGATGTGTAACTCATGTAAATAATAAATATAACATGGTAATTATTCTGTATATATGATATATCATCCATTTATATATTATTTTAATATCAAAAGAATTATATTGTCGCTCGTGCGTACGTACGGACTACCGTCTCCACGAACGCGATGAGATTCATTCTCCATCGTATCCATTCAAGTATAATTATCATTTGATGATTGAAAAATGATGTTTAAGGACTTGATATCATTCTGGATATGAATAAGATACAACAAAAATGGCTTATGTAACAAAACATATAAAAGAAAATGAGTAAGTTAACACCCGAAACAACGATAATTCTAAGATATTATTAACAAATCAATGTTAAAAGATCATATATGATATCATATTAATATATATGATTCTTGTATAATTTAATAACAATTATTTCACAATTATACAGGAGGTTAACCTACCCCAACCAAGGAAAAGTACAAGGTAAGGGATTTTCTTATCTCACTTTCAATTCCGTGAGATTTCCATTGTTCGCCACTAAATTATTGAAAGTGGTGTATTGTGTACTGCCAATTGATATATATTATCATGATTCTCTTTATATTCATGTCATTATCTAATCATTTGGTGGTTATTAACTTTTGGCTATACGACTCAGTTGATTACAACATGGTAAGGGGTTTTCATCTCACTCCTTATTCCCGTGAGATTCATACCATATTACCACCATTACCTTTTGTGTGGTGTATGTACTGCCCATAATTATATTCTTTGTGTAATACACTCTAATTTATGTATATTTACATATTCATTGTATGATACATCTTTCATGGGTTGTATTTTTCATAAGTTACCAAATTGGTAAGGGTTATTTCACAATCTCTTCATTATCTGAGGTTGTTTATACGTAATAATCTACTGGGATCTCGTTATCATCCACATCCATGTTTCTTCAAAATGTATTTCAAAACATTTTTAATATTTAAAAGAATATGGTTTAAAGTCATTTATACCCTTGTTTGACTTTTTATAAGAGGTTTATAAGGGAATCTTTCCGTCGTTTACCAAACAAGGTGCTTTTTAACCTTTTCGACAGAATTAAGATAAGAATGTTTTTTTTACTTATACGGCGGGTGCGGCTATTTTCCGCCATTATAAAATCTTCAAAGATTCCCTTACAAGCTTAAAAGAATATTTTCAAAGAAAATGTTTTATTTTATATGGATCTTAAATGATTTCAAAATAAAAGGAGATATTTCTTTAAAAAGAATTTTGATTTCATCTATGTCAACATCCTTTGATGGATTTTAAGATTATTTGAAGTTGATTTATTATGATACAAAACTTCTATATTGTATTGAAGGTTTTGTGATATGTTTGACTGTGGATGTGCTATTTTTATACCATTCATAGTTTATGGTGAAAGTATTGACATTTCGTATGCTAGTTTTAATACGAATGTTTATGTTATGTTTAAAACTTTTCATATGGGAATGCATTGGACTTAATATGTGACGGGTGGAGCCCGCTATAGCTCCTAGATGCATCGGTAGGTCTCATGAGACAAACTAGTGTCTTGGCACAAGGCCTTGGAAAAATCTTATTTGTAGTCTTGGCACGAGGCCTTGGCTATGTGGTTATGATAGTCTGGCATTATGCATTCCATCATTATGAAAGTGGTTATTGATATTGCATGTGATTATTCGATTAGTAGAATATCCATGTGAATAAGTAAATGGAATTCTTTCATTTTATTTATTCCATACTATGTTGAAGTTAAAGTTTAAAAGGCTTTTGTTTTAGTTTTACATTGCCTTAAATGTTTATTCTTATTTATGAAAGTTTCCGCTATATTTTTATCCTTACTGGGCATTTGAGCTCACCCCTTTTCTATGTTTTATTTTCCCAGGATGTGAAGAAGTAAATTATGAATGACTTGCAGGGATATTATGAGGGGTTAATAGTGTGGACTATGGAGACAATATGTTGTTGTAGTAGTTCTTTTTTTTATTTTGATGATGTAATGTAAAACTTATGAATATATCTAGTGTTTCCAAGGCTACTAAACCAATGGGTCTTTCGAGATTTGATCTTTCTTGTGATCATGCCAATGTTATGTAATTAATGCACCGACTCTGGGTAACTGGGGTCGGGGCGTTACAGTTGGTATCAGAGGAAGTTTAGTACAAACCTTGGAAGCTAGATTTAGATAAACTCTGATTAGAGCACGTAGACCTAAGATGAACTTTGATGATTAGTATAAAAGAACTTCCTAGAATTTTGGTATTGTAGAGATTTTGTGAGTTTTCCGAGCAATACATCCCTGTCTGGATACGAGCAGGTAGAGGTGGCTCTGGCAGAGATGTACCTAGGGGTAAAACCCGAAAACACCGCTTTGAGCTAGACTCGAACGGGAACTGGTGCACGACAACGGGCCTTGCTGCACTCTTGGTTACGACACTCCCGGGGGATATGCTTAGGATAACTCTCATTTTCTTTAAAAATCATTATGAAGTGTTTATAAGTATATAATTCCTCAAAGAAAACATTTTTATGATTATGGATTATATCCATAAATAGTTCAATTTATGTTGAGTGTTTTATAAGTATGGGATTATGAATTTTGATTCATAAATTGATCTAGTTTATGCCATTGTTTAGAAATGGCGCCTAGTGGAAGAAATGGAAACAGTATCAATGCACGCACTCCATGTAGGGATTGCCCTCCTGCTCAAGATAATTATAGTGGGGCTAGTGATGCAACTGGTGCCGATCAGCTAATCACCATACTGGGACAACTTACTCAGGTTATGAATAATAACCTTACCCGTATGGAGCACCCTGATCCGCAGCGTGGAGGATAAATGTTAGATCGATTCATGAGGCAACAACCACCAACGTTCAATGGGAATACAAATCCCTTAGTAGCTGAGAAATGGATATTTTCCCTAGAGAAAATATTTCAGGCTTTGGGGAGCAGTGAAAGGGAAAAAGTTATCATGGCAGTTTACCGCCTCACTGGAGATACTGATCAATGGTGGTCATTGATTCAAAATACGAAGGAAGATGATGAAGTATCAAATATGGAATGGAGGGCGTTCAAAGATCTGTTTTTAGAAAAATACTTTCCTCGCGACCATCGAGCAGATATGGAAAGGCAATTTCTGAGTCTGAGACAAAAGGAGGATGAGAATGTCACAAAGTATGAGGCTAACTTTACAAGGTTAGCGAGGTATGCTGGAGATTATATTCGCAACCCAAGAAGTAAGATTGATCGTTTCTTTGATGGGTTAAAACCATTTCTCCGTCGAGCATTAGTCTCACAATCCTTTTCATCGTACGAAGACATTGTCTCGTGTGCTATCCAGACCGAAAAGGAATTCTCTAAGTCTTATGACTTTAAAGCAAAGCAAGAGAAGAAAAGGCCTGCTGATCAATCTGGGAATGGAAATAAGGGGAAGAAAGGAAAGGTTGAATATCCATCATGTGGTAAATGTGGGAAGAAACACCCCGGTGCTTGCTTGAAGGGAATGGGAGTCTGTTAAAAGTGTGGTGAAAAAGGCCACCAAGCTCGTGATTGCAAAGTGAAGAAGGAAGCCACCAACGTTCAGTGCTACAATTGCAGGGAGATGGGACATTATGCAAATGAATGTCCTAAGAGTCAGGAGAACTTACCTCAGAAAAGGCCAAGGGATCAAGTCCAAGCTTATGCTATCACTACTGCTGAGGTAGAGGCTCCAAAAGACGTGGTGGTAGGTAATTTAATGGTTTCCTCATGTTTAGCAAATGCATTATTTGACTCTGGATCGTCGCATTGTTTCATATCTTCCCAGTTTGCTAAGAAAATTAGATATTTCCAATTTGATTTAATAAGGGAGTTGTCAGTTAAAACTCCTAAGGGAAGTATCATTGCAACAAAGTTTTGTGAATCAGTCCCCATTAGAGCACATAAATTTTCTTTATCTGCTGATATCATCGTCATACCTATGATTGAGTTTGATATAATCCTCGGTATGGACTGGATTTCGGACTATGATGCGAAGATTTATTGTAAGAAGAAAGAGGTTACGATTCTTGATGATAATGATAAGGAACACCTTATTTTTAGAGCAGAATCGTCACCACCTAATTCTTATTTAGATCCACCCTCAATAGCTCAACTAAATTCAATTATTGGGGAGGAAGAGAATGAAATAACTGCGGGTGATGAAAGGAATGTTCAAATAGAGGATGTACCTATTGTGAAAGAATTTGTAGATGTATTTCCGGAAGATTTACCTGGACATCCTCCAGAACGAGAAGTTGAGTTTTCCATTGATTTGATTCCTGGATCAAGGCCTATATCGAAGACCCCTTATAGAATGGCCACTGTAGAGTTAGTCGAACTAAAGAAACAACTAGAGGAATTGAGTAATAAGGGATTTATTCGCCCTAGTGTTTCTCCATGGGGAGCCCCTGTTCTTTTTGTTAAAAAGAAAGATGGATCTATGAGGTTATGTATCGACTACATGGAGATCAGTGCTATAACGATAAAGAACAAGTATCCCCTACCTCGCATTGATGATTTATTTGACCAACTGCATGGAGATCAATACTTTTCAAAGATTGACCTTCGATCTGGATACCATCAGTTGTGTGTGAAGAAGGAAGACATTCCGAAGACAGCATTTCGAACCAGGTACGGGAATTACGAGTTTACTGTAATGCCGTTTGGATTGACTAATTCACCATCTGTATTCATGGATCTGATGAGTAGAGTTTTCAAGGAGTATCTCGGTGAATTTGTGGTGGTATTTATTGATGATATCTTGGTATACTCCAAAACCTACGAAGATCATGAAAATCACTTGCGCATTATCTTGAAGACTCTAAGGAGGAATGAATTATATGGGAAGTTTAGCAAGTGTGAATTCTGGCTTCAGGATATTTCTTTTCTTGGCCATATTGTCTCTAAAGATGGAATCTCTATTGATCCTTCTAAGACCAAGGAAATCCAAGAATGGCCCGCACCTACGAGTATAACTGAGGTACGTAGTTTTATTGGTTTGGCAGGTTATTATCGACGTTTCGTCCAGAATTTTGCCCGATTGGCTAACCCATTAACGAAGATCACACGAAAAGGGGTTAAATTTGTTTGGACAAAAGAGTGTGAAGAATGTTTCGAAGAACTGAAGAGAAGATTAGTCAATGCTCCTATATTGACTCTACCATCGGAGAATGATGGGTTCGTTATTTATAGTGATGCATCAAAGAAAGGACTTGGTTGTGTCCTTATGCAGAATGATAGAGTTATTGCCTATGCATCATGACAGTTGAAAATTCATGAACAAAACTATCCTACTCATGATCTTGAGTTAGCAGTTGTGATCTTTGCTTTGAAGATATGGAGACACTACCTATATGGTGAAAAATGTGAGATTTATACTGATCATAAGAGTTTGAAGTATATTTTCTCATAAAAAGAACTCAACATGAGGCAAAGGAGATGGCTTGAATTACTCAAGGATTATGATTGCACGATACACTACCACCCGGGGAAAGCAAACAAGGTGGAAGATGCTTTGAGTAGAAAAGACCATGGAGTTTTGAACAATATGAGAATTGAAAGGGATCCAATTTTCATGGATCTAGTGAAGATGGACATGGGAATAACCAGGGAAGGTGAAACATCACTTCTTTTTCAAATGGTTTCAAAACCATCTTTAGTAGAAAGGATTAAGAGTACTCAGACCGATGATGAAGAATTTCAAAAGAAGATTAAAGCTATGAATGATGGGAGATTGAGAGACTTTGTGTATGAAGATGGAATTTTGAAATTCGGGAAGAGACTTTGTGTTCCCGATTTACCTGATCTGGAAAGGGAATTGCTGGATGATGCTCATAGTTCCAATTTCTCTATACACCCTGGGAGCACCAAAATGTATAGAGATTTGAAGGAACATTTTTGGTGGGACAACATGAAGAGGGAGATTGCTGATTTTGTGTCAAGATGTATGGTTTGTCAACAAGTGAAAGCTGGAAGGCAACAGCCTGGAGGAGTCATGAAACCTCTTCCCATACCGGAGTGGAAATGGGACAATATTACGATGGACTTTGTCATGGGGCTACCAAAGACTCCTAGAAGGAACGATGAAATATGGGTTATTTTTGATCATCTTACCAAGTCAGCACATTTTCTTTCTATAAGAGAAGATCTACCCCTGGAACGTCTAGCAAGACTATACATTAATGAAGTTGTGAGACTTCATGGAGTACCCCTATCGATTGTTTCTGATCGTGATCCCCGTTTTACTTCAAGATTTTGGAAAAGTCTTCAGAAATCCCTGGATACTGAACTTCATTTGAGCACTGATTAACACCCTCAGACAGATGGACAATCAGAACGGACTATTCAAACCTTGGAAGACATGTTGAGATCTTGCTCACTTGACTTTCAGGGTATGTGGGATCAATATTTACCTCTGGTAGAATTTTCCTATAACAATAGCTTCCATTTGAGTATTCAGATGGCACCATATGAAGCGTTATACGGAAAGAGATGTTGTACACCAACCTGTTGGGATGACGTCGGTGAAAGAAAACTTGTAGGTCCAGAACTGGTGGAGGAAACGATGGAAAAGGTGAAGGTAATCCAAAATCACATCAGAGCAGCTCAAAGTAGGCAGAAGAGCTATGCCGATAATCGAAGGAAGGATTTGGAATTTCAAGTCGTTGATCATGTTTTCCTGAAGGTATATCCGTGGAAGGGAGTCATACATTTTGGTAAGAAAGGTAAATTGAGTCCCAGGTACATCGGACCTTTCTAAATTCTAGAACGAATGGGGTTGTAGCTTACCGATTGGCAATGCCGCCAAGTCTCTCCAAAGTTCACGATGTGTTCCACGTATCTCTGTTGAGAAAATACATGCCTGACCCAACGCATGTACTCACCTATGAGGAATTAGAACTGGAACCCGATCTGTCTTATTGTGAAGATCCTGTCAGGATTCTTGATACAAGAGAACATGTACTGAGAAACCAGACGACGCGTCTGGTAAAAGTTTTGTGGAGAAAATCATAAGATGAAAGAGGCAACGTGGGAACCCGAGGAACTTATGATGAAGAACCACCCGAGTCTTTTTATGCAGTAATACCCTAGAAATTGCGAGGACACAATTATTTGAATGAGGGGAGAATGTAACACCCCAAGCTTCCACAGTACGTTTCCCTTTGAATAATGCGATAGCGTGTGTTGTACGCAACCTCGAGTTCTAACACACACCACAACTAATTAAACTAGCTGTTGGGAATAATAATACCTACTTTTTGAAATCATATATATTTTATATTTCAAAATGGACTTCATTTTTGGATTCGGAATATTGAAATTAGCCTAGGGTGAAATTTTGGTACTTTTCGGATAACTTTTATAATTTGATGAATAGTGAAAATTACTAAATTTTAATTAAAATCAACTTTTTTAATCAAAATAATTAATATTGATAAATTATGAATTTGAGTGGTTTTAAAGTATATTTATAATATATTTTTACCATTTAATTTAATGTTTGTCATTGGACATAATTTCACAATTAAACCAGACATAAACAAGTGTCAATCTTTTGATAGTTATTATCTCTTAAAAACACGCTTTTTATTTTAACAACGGGAATTAATTTTAAATTAATTTCTGCCACTTCTATGTTTTGAATTTGGAAAAATGGATTACATATTTGGAATCAGGATTTCCAAATTATGTAAATAGGTAACTTTTATTTTTACACATTTTGAATAATTACTGCGGTAAATATTTTATTTACCATGGTTAAAGGGTAAATCCGGTAAATAAGGGTTAAAAAATAATATTATAATAATACAAAATTACCCTAAAACGTGTCCTAACCTTATTGGTGGACACATACCCAACCATGGGCATCCTTGGGTAGATTTGGGGACCCCTTAGAGCCACTTGTATGTGGTAGGGACACATTATATTAATAAAGTTAAAATAAAAATAAAAATGGCATAAGCTTACATATTTTAGAAGAACAATTTTTACATAGGGTTATACATGTTGGATTTTCGATTATAAATATTCATTAGAAAGCTAAAAATATTTCCTACATAATGATATTTTATTTATAATTTTTAGACATCAAATAATTTAAATTATTAATTACACAACAATGATGAAATGTTTACCTCATTAATAAATCATTTAAATAAATAAGATTATAATGATTAAAATATTATCTAAAACCTGTCCAATTCTTATTGGTTGATGTTATTTAGAATATGAGTCATCTTATATTCGACCGCAATGATTTTTGGACCATTATAAATCGAATATAATTATATTATAAAGTAATACTTTCACTCTTTCCTAAAGAGCCCCTCCTCTCCCTTATAAAAGGAGACCACTCCTTCTCATTTCTTCACACCTTCAAAGCCTTTTGGTTCGGCCAAACTCTGCCCAAATACTCTCCCAACTTCCCTCACTACAACCTAGAGGCCTTAGTTTGATCAGAAAGCCAACCTAAGGAGCCCTTTTGATCAAATCAAAAGGAAGAGCCCGAAGAAGAGGTAATGATTTCACCACCCTTTTCCAAGTTCATTTCTTCTTCCACTTCTTCTTCCTTTGTTGTTTCCATTCTAAAATAATAACTCCAGTATCTCACATATACTGTGATGTTATTATAAATATGGTACAACCATATTCATTATTCTATCCACCCTTTGAATAACATGTCACCATACGTGCGTACGTACGGCTTACCGTCTCCACGTCGTGGTGTAATTGTTATTCAATATATTATTATTTGGATGGGTATAATAATGATGTGTAACTCATGTAAATAATAAATATAACATGTTAATTATTCTGTATATATGATATACCATCCATTTATATATTATTTTAATATCAAAAGAATGATATTGTCGCTCGTGCGTACGTACGAACTACCGTCTCCACGAACGCGATGAGATTCATTCTCCATCGTATCCATTCAAGTATAATTATCATTTGATGATTTAAAAATGATGTTTAAGGACTTGATATCATTCTGGATATTAATAAGATACAACAAAAATGGCTTATGTAACAAAACATATAAAAGAAAATGAGTAAGTTAACACCCGAAACAACGATAATTCTAAGATATTATTAACAAATCAATGTTAAAAGATCATATATGATATCATATTAATATATATGATTCTTGTATAATTTAATAACAATTATTTCACAATTATACAGGAGGTTAACCTACCCCAACCAAGGAAAAGTACAAGGTAAGGGATTTTCTTATCTCACTTTCAATTCCGTGAGATTTCCATTGTTCGCCACTAAATTATTGAAAGTGGTCTATTGTGTACTGCCAATTGATATATATTATCATGATTCTCATTATATTCATGTCATTATCTAATCATTTGGTGGTTATTAACTTTTGGCTATACGACTCAGTTGATTACAACATGGTAAGGGGTTTTCATCTCACTCCTTATTCCCGTGAGATTCATGCCATATTACCACCATTACCTTTTGTGTGGTGTATGTACTGCCCATAATTATATTCTTTGTGTAATACACTCTAATTTATGTATATTTACATATTCATTGTATGATACCTCTTTCATGGGTTGTATGTTTCATAAGTTACCAAATTGGTAAGGGTTATTTCACAATATCTTCATTATCCGAGGTTGTTTATACGTAATAATCTACTGGGATCTCGTTATCATCCACATCCATGTTTCTTCAAAATGTATTTCAAAACATTTTTAATATTTAAAAGAATATGGTTTAAAGTCATTTATACCCTTGTTTGACTTTTTATAAGAGGTTTATAAGGGAATCTTTCCGTCGTTTACCAAACAAGGTGCTTTTTAACCTTTTCGATAGAATTAAGATAAGAATGTTTTTTTTACTTATACGGCGGGTGCGGCTATTTTCCGCCGTTATAAAATCTTCAAAGCTTCCCTTACAAGCTTATAAGAATATTTTCAAAGAAAATGTTTTATTTTATATGGATCTTAAATGATTTCAAAATAAAAGGAGATATTTATTTAAAAAGAATTTTGATTTCATCAATGTCAACAACCTTTGATGGATTTTAAGATTATTTGAAGTTGATTTATTATGATACAAAACTTCTATATTGTATTGAAGGTTTTGTGATATGTTTGACTGTGGATGTGCTATTTTTATACCATTCATAGTTTATGGTGAAAGTATTGACATTTCGTATGCTAGTTTTAATACGAATGTTTATGTTATGTTTAAACCTTTTCATATGGGAATGCATTGGACTTAATATGTGACGGGTGGAGCCCGCTATAGCTCCTCGATGCATCGGTAGGTCTCATGAGACAAACTAGTGTCTTGGCACAAGGCCTTGGCAAAATCTTATTTGTAGTCTTGGCACGAGGCCTTGGCTATGTGGTTATGATAGTCTGGCATTATGCATTCCATCATTATGAAAGTGGTTATTGATATTGCATGTGATTATTCGATTAGTAGAATATCCATGTGAATAAGTAAATGGCATTATTTCATTTTATTTATGCCATACTATGTTGAAGTTAAAGTTTAAAAGGCTTTTGTTTTAGTTTTACATTGCCTTAAATGTTTATTCTTATTTATGAAAGTTTCCACTATATTGTTATCCTTACTGGGCATTTGAGCTCACCACTTTTCTATGTTTTATTTTCCCAGGATGTGAAGAAGTAAATTATGAATGACTTGCAGGGATATTATGAGGGGTTAATAGTGTGGACTATGGAGACAATATGTTGTTGTAGTAGTTCTTTTTTTATTTTGATGATGTAATGTAAAACTTATGAATATATCTAGTGTTTCCAAGGCTACTAAACCAATCGGTCTTTCGAGATTTGATCTTTCTTGTGATCATGCCAATGTTATGTAATTAATGCACCGACTCTGGGTAACTGGGGTCGGGGCGTTACATATATCATTTTCAATTATTAATAAAAAAATATTGAATTATAACTAGAAGCATCAATTTAATTGAAATTTTTTATAAAGTAAAATTTTTAATAAAACTTCTTTAATAGTAATAGTAGTTAAATTATATATCAATAAATCTAATTTTTTTCATTAGGATAATTTTAGTAATGAATGATCATATAAAAACATTGTAAATGTATAATAATTTCTCTTTAAAACACATATTTATCATCGTGTTTGCAAGATTGATTTTAAATTAAATTATGACACATTGAGTAATTAAATTTTGAAAAAATATTCCATATTTAACAGCTAAATGTTTTTATTTTCTTATATGTTTATTATATTTTTTGACCAAAACAAATTGTTAAAACATAAAAAATTAATTATTATAGTTATAGAAAAATATATTTAATAGGTGTTAACATATAAAGATAATGGATGAATAACCTTCCAAAATATACATTTAATTTCCAGATAATTTAAAATAAATCATTATACATGATTTATTATAAGATACACCACATCAATCCTAAAAAACATGCTATATTTTATTATTTAAATGTGTCCATTATAACATTGTCATTAAATTCGAATGAATGTATAAAAAAAACTAATCAAGGAAATAAATATAAACATACATATCAATATTAATTATATTTATTATTATTATAAAATAATCAGATAATTTTTAATAAATTTATATTATTTTTCAAATAAATATGTTTCCATTAAAATAATATTATTTATCTTTTATGTGAAAATTTTAAAATTAAATTTTAGGGCATATAAATATTCTATTTAAATAAATTTACTTCTTTTTTAAATCATAAAATGATAATTAATCTATGATAAATTTTGGATAATTTTATGAAAAATGATTCATTGTATGTGAATTGTAAAAAAATACATATTTTAATAAAATACAATATCTTTTGTGATATCATATTAAATTTTACAATTAATGTACATATAGAATAATTTTTCTATTATTTAATAATATAGTTATAGTAATTATAAATTTATAGTGAAATACATTTTATTCATATAAGTTAAGGAATCTATACCAACGGAATAGTAAATTGGTCGTTTGAATAGTTATTTGACCATTAGGAATAGAAATATGGTAGTTAGAAAAATACTCTCACCTATAAATATAGAAATAATAAATTATGTAGCACATAAATGAAAATATGATATATCAGTATCATGAAATAATTAAATAAATTTATTAAAACTGATAAATTAAGTGTTAATATTTTTTAAAAAAATTAAATTTTTTCTTAAAAAAATTTATATCTAAATTTAACATTTAATAGGAATTTTTTTCATAAATTTTATTGATAAATTAATACATTGTTTAGTTATAATTATAAAATAATATTATCAATTCTTACATAATTTTCCAATATTTCATAATGTATATTAAAATATTAAATCAATATATTTTGAATGAAAGATTATTTTAATTAAAAAATAAATTTCTCATATTTAAAATTTTATTTTCAAAATATAGATTTTATTTATTAAATATGCCCAATGAAAAATAAATTTCTGTAATTTTTGGAATTTTTATAAATTTATTGAAATTTTGGTGATTATTAATGTACATTAATTTATGGTATTTAACAATTAATGACAAATACAAAATTATTTACTCATGAATGACTTAATAAACCATTATTTCAAACTCAAGTGAACAATTTATTATACATATTGTCAAAAATAAACACTATTGATATACATGATTAAAAATAATAAATATCTGAATAAAATAATAAAAACCACACATCTCCACACTTTATAAATAAAACACATAACATCCCCTTATCAAAGCACAGTTGAATACTTGAGGCTTGTATAATTTCTTCCAAATTTCCATCTCATGCCTCCTCACCTAGACCATGTTCTTTTGGTCTCATTATAAATGAAAATCTATATTCCATATGGATTTTCTCAATGATATGATATTCAAGAGGTATAATCATCCTTCTTTATCTCTTAGATTCTATCTTTATTCTACCTCAACCTCACCTTCTCTAAGAAAAATTGAATTATAAATAAAATATCATATATATATTTTAATTTTTTGGTTAGTGGAATATCAATAAAAAATCTTTTCCCTTCTCCTTTTATTCTTAAAATAAAAACAACATATGTTATTGGTAAATTCACCATCTTTATGCATGAAAAGTTTTTATTTTTCATTACTGGTTTAATTTTTTCACAAAAAACTATTATAAATTTTTTTTATAAAATTATACATTTATATTATATCATTTTTTATATTTCTTTGAACTGACATATATTAATAATATTAAATAATCAATCAAAACTAGTTCATGATTGTCGAAAATCCACCCAAAAAATCTAAACTATTAAAATTTACATTTAATCAAACGAAATTAAACAATTTAACTAATATAATTGAAAACATTCATCTTCATGAAATATAAATAAAACATATCTATGTATAATAGGATAATAATTATGTATTTAGTGAATATTATTTTATTATCCACGTTGTAATGTGCTAGTGAAGGATGTATGTAATTCTAATCCCATTTTCCACTCATTCTATTATCATTGTACATCATTTATAATGTTTTTATATGATTTTTTGTGAAATTAAATTTTATTACATTATGAGTTATTTATAAGTGTTATATTTTTATTTATATTGACTATATATATTATATTCATTTTATTTATTCTCACCACAATAATATGTTATTTGTAATGGGAATTCAAAAAAATTGATCATTAATGTCCCTTTTTACAATTTTTGTAAAAAAATATAGTGAAAGAATAGAATTTTCAACATTCAGGATGTTTAAATTTATCAAATATTCCTATAAAAGGTTAAAATAATATTTCAAAATATAAAATTTTCCTTAATGATTGTAAATATTGTTAAATAAAGTCACTTCATAAAGGAAAAAGAAATTTTCCTCAAGAATATTTATTTAATTAATGATTTATATGTTAGGGATATTTTATTATTGTTGTGAATTTTTATTGAGGAATTTTAGTTCATTGAAAACCCAATGGTGGGTGATTCAATTATATATCTCTAATTAACTATGTAATGGGATGGATTTAACAGGTTTGGTTTCTACTATGATATTATGGTAATATATTGTGATGGTTATTTAAAATGTAACCATGATTTTTTCTCCCTATGTATTAGGTAGAGATGCATTATATATAAAACATATATAAAACTGATTCAACAATATTCTTTTTATGATTTATTTATTATATTAATGGATTTATAGAAAACCTATGATTTCATAAGGTTATCAAAATAGATTATTTTTATTTTTAAATGAAATAAATTTTTAAAAATGTTTTCATTCATGTAATAAGAGTTAATTATTCCCTATTATGTCACATACTGATTAGTATTTTCTCATCCCTTATTTAAATTTTTTATAGGGTTTATAGAGGGTAATGTAAAGTGTGAATTCATGTTTAAATTCATGATGTTTGGTTATAGAATGAAATTATGTATTATTTTTAATGATTAATATTATGTGTAAAATTAATATTTTATAGAAGTGCATACACTGTATATATTAATTTTTATGGGTTAGGTTATTTCCTAATTACCTAAAACTCTAAAACTAAAATATCATTGGGAAAGTATGAATGATAATTCTAATTTAATTTAATTGAATACAAAATGTTTAATATTATTTTCATATATAACAACATCAATTGGATTTCATTGTATAGTATTTTTCTATTATAGTATCAATAATGTCCCATTTTGAGGATTTTTGCAGGAAGAAATATTGTTAAAATTGAATATTTTCATAAATTACAAGAGTTTTACTCACCTCCAATATAAAATTCCACTTAACATATCTCTTTATAACTCTTGGAAAACAATAATAATGGAAAAATATAACCAATTAAATTCCCTACTTCCATCCTCTCATCATGGAATCCATATTATTATAGTAAAGTTAAACTAATAAGGTTTTTTGTGCAATCAGAAGCGGGATACCCATGGAAGAGGTAACATTATTCAATTGGTGTTTTAATATGTTATTCATCCACCTATATCAATTATTATTATGTAATTATAATATCATTGTCAAAGTCTGTATCCCGCATCATACTTGTGGTACGATGTGGTCCATTTCATTCATTATAAAATAATTCCTCCGCCTCACTTTGCGGTAAGGAGGCAAGGGGGTTTCTCAACCTACATGGTATCAGAGAAGGTTTTTGAAACCCAATACCTCCCTCCCTCAATAATTATTTTTTTCTCCCTTTATTTAGGGTTTTTCCCTATCCAGGGGGGGCCCAATCCAAATAGTTGTCCTCCACACCCCCTCTGTTGCTCCTCCCGGTCATGGAGGACCTCCCTCACGGTGGATCTCCCTCACCAGCAGATCTCCACCCTTCTTGCGTCTCCATCCACCATAGGTCCTTTACCTTTCAGCAATTCTCCCCTCCAGTGCTGCTCCTACCCAGGACGTCCTCCTGGCCTCGCATCCAGTCATGGAGCATCCCGTCGCGTTGCCCTCGTCATTTCCATATGCATCTCTCGTCTCCTTCACCCTGGTGTCTCCTCCCGGTTGCACGCACCGGCCCCGTCAATCTGAGCGCGACCCTCCATCTCAGCTCCTCCTGAGCGCGACCCTAGCATGCTGGTCCGGAAACCTCACCTGTGCCCTTCCTCTACGGCCTCTATTCCCCAGATTGTGTCTCCCATACATCCCACTACTCCCGGCTCGTCTCAAGAGACTCTCACCCTACCCGCAACTGTTTCCGGCTCCCGCACCTTCCAGCTCCGCACCATCCAGATCTAGTAACTGCAGACTCTACTCCTACCGGCTCCCGAATTTTCCAGCACCCTCACCTGCCGACTTCCACTTCTCCAGGAAATCTCATATCCAGGGTGATCCTTCTAGTTTTGGGCAGTTCCGGACAATTCTGGCCAGATCCCTCCCCGTGCACCTCCTCTGTGATCCCGCTGCAACATTGCCCCCCTAATCTACTGCTCAACTGTTCCCTCCATACCGACCTATTCCTGCTTCCCGTAGCATTTCTGCCTCAATTGTTGGCCACCTCCTATGGATTTCTCGGCGCTTCGATGACTGGCACCACCATTGCGGATTTCTCGGCACTTTGACGACCGACCCTCCCAAGAGGATTTCTCGGCGCTTTGACGATCATCCCGACATTACAGATTCCCGGCGCTCTGACAACCGACCCGTAGTGCGTATTTTCCCGACGCTCTGATGACTGACCCGCCAGTGTGGATTTCACTGCACTCTGTCGTCCGAACCCACATTTTCTGGCGATGACCCATCTTTTTTTTCTTCTGCGGCATCACATTACCATCTTGAGGGGGAGCAGCATCATCAACAATTTTATTGTTTCCGTTTATTCTATTTTTGTCTTGTATTTGTCATCAAGTTAGGCATGTCCAGCTGGAGGGAGAGTGTTAGAATCTGTTTTTTTGTTGCTTTCTATTCATTATGTTTACAATCTAGATACACCTAGCTTGACGGGGAGTGTTGGATTCTGTATCCCACATCAATCTTGTGGTCCGATGTGGTCATTTTCATTCATTATAAACGAATTCATCTACCTCACTTTGAGGTAAGGAGGAAAGGTAGTTTCTCAACCTACAATAATAAACACACTATATTACAATAACTATGATGTTATCTTTTTATGTCCATGATCTAAAACAACATTCATTTTCATCAAATGGGATACAAAATCAACATTCACCTATATAGAAGACTCCTCATTATGAACTAATTTCCTTAATTCATCCATTAAAACCCTTAACAGTATGGTGTAATGATGGATCCTAATAATATATATTATATTTTTAAAATATATATATATATATATATGGATTCATTATATCATATATTTCTTTTCTACATTACCTTATTAATTGGATGTAATAATGTCGCTCATGTGAACAGAGGGTTATCGCCTTACGAATCGAGGTAATTTGTTCTCCCAAAATGGTTAAATGAAATGTAATAAAATAAAAATTAACAAATATATGTGATATACATGAAATAATTAAGATATTCATAGAATATTTATCATTTTCAAAACACAATATTATTTCATACATTTTCACTTATTTCAAAATGATAACATAGTTTTTGTACGTGTGGACTACCTCTAAAATGAAGTTATGTGACTCTAGTTTCATCACCAAAACACATAAATGATATATATATATATATAACTAGAAAATATTTTATATATTATATTATTTTAATTATAGAAAGATAAAAATATTACACGACTCTTTTGCAAACTTTTTATTGAATATTGAATATGTTATTCATTTGTTGGTACGATATACCATCACCATGATTGTAACAATGTAAATATTAAATTACCATAATTTATTATTGTTTATAAAAGAATAATTTCTTAATAATGGATAAATATGTAATTTTTATTAATATATATATGATAAAAAATAACATGTGTAATAACCAGTTCATTCATGATTAAATAGACATTTGTAAACATGAAAATTATCACTCAAAACAACAATAGTAATGAATGAATATTAATATACGGATGATAATATATTATAAAATTGAAATATATGATATTATAGATGTAAATATAGTTCTTTAATAATTTAATAACATTTTAATGAAACATTAAAGGATGAAAACAAACATTCAATAAAAGGGTAGTGTGAGATGAGGGATTTCATCACTATTTACATTGCATTTAGAATTATCTATTTTTAAGAACATAATTTTTATTACATGGTGTATTTAATTCAAATTGATATAGAATATCATGAATCATTAATAATTGTGGCATTTTAGTTTTAAATTTAATTTAGTTATGAAATGTTTATTTGAAATTAAAATTACAATGTTGTGAAATATTTTATACAATGTGTCTTTATTTTTTCATTAATAGCACTATCATGAAACAATAACATTCATGTGATCATTTTTAATATAAAATTATATTCATTTAAAATATTAAAATTCTTGTAAGATGGACTTGATTAGTTTGTAAATAATATATTATTTTTATATATGTTGTTTAAACTGAAATTTGTTTGACTATATGGGGAAATAATTATAAATATGTATCATTTACTCAATAAAGATACACAATGTTAATTCACATTGGAAAACTCCAACCCAAGAGGCATCGAGCTGGGTCATTGGATTGTTACATTGGTATGATTACAAGGAATAAAATCCTAATGTAATAATCATTTTATTAGTTATATAAACCCATATTACATATTTGATACCGATATTATATAGGGAAATATAAAATAATACATAATATATAATTAAAAATTAATAGTATCCAAGATAAATTATTAAAAAATTACTTCTACATAACCTATGGAAGGGAAAAATATAAGGTTTCTCTCATATGATCAGTAAGGGTATGTAATGTTGATAAAATAATTGATCAAAGACAATAGATAAACATGTAAATGTTAATAAAATAGAATACATATCATTAAAATATTTATAGAATTCATAATCAATATGGAAGGGTATATAACTTAAACACATTCCATTTATTCAGTAATATGAGAACAAAATGAATCAATAGATATTACAAATAAATTTTTTATTTAATATCATGAAAATGACTGAATTATCAATTATAAAAGTTCCTAAATATTAAATTCCACATTACATAGGTACATAGAACCATTACCGTCTATATATTTCACATGGATGTTTGAAACAAACATGTTAAAATACAATTTTTGTTTTCCAACAATAAAAATATTGCCAAGACTATTCAAATGACATTTTCAAATATACAGGTTATAAATTATATGGGTATTTAAATAGTATTCATCCTAGGATACTACTGATTCATCGAGGGGCTTACATTAACCGGTCCCCAACCCATAGGGATTTTATAAGTGGTCCCCAACCCATTTCATTCATGTCCAAAGAAGTCCTCATTCATATAATAATTTATTTAATTAATAAAAAAATTTCTTTACAATAAAATATCGATACTGAATAAATAATATTTTTTTATAAATATTCCCTCAAATAAGGATAAGAGACAACATGGTTTTTTGATTTTTCTTCAAGTTAAAACCACTAAGAAACATTCTTTAGAAATATAATCTCTAAATATTCCAATGTTTTACCGGACACTTTGATGAATTTGTGACATAATACTCATGATGGAAGAAAATTAAATGAAAAATTTGAAAATAATTAATATAACATAATTAATGATTTAATACATCAAAATTGGATGTAGATAAACCACAAAAAATAATTAAGTGGTGTAAATGTAATTTCCATCATGGAAAGAAAGGTGTAGTTAGAATCCCTTACCATGATTCTGAATTGTCACATGTGTCATTATAATTCCAAATAATAATCATATATTAATTATTTACATGATTCAGTTCCATTTTAAATTTTATTAGTACTTTTACATAATTTATCAAAATTTTGTATACATATAAATTGAAAATTAGGTTTACATGTGTTGGTTTGTGAAAATTCCATTCATGTGTTAAAAATGAATATGGTAGACAGTCTGTGCTCAAAATGGTTAATTATATAATAATAATAATAAAAAAATGAAATAATTATCCTATTTTTATAACTATAATAATTTTAAAACACATCGTGAATTATGGTTATGAAATATGAAATATTGTTACAATCATAGAGATTGTAGGTCGTACATGCACATGTGTAACGTTCCAATTTTTCAATAATAATTACGGAAAGAAGGTAAGTAACATAATTACCTTCCATTTTGATAATTATATCATAAATAAAATAATATATTTTTCATATATACATAAATATAGAATTATTTTTATTTTTAATTAATTGAATCACTTTGAGTAGGTAGTAGTACATACATCCCTGAATGAAATTATCACATTTTTTACTATATAAAAATGATAAAAATTAAATTAGTATATAATATTTCCAAAAATATAATTAAGTCTTGAATATTTTATAAATTTCATTTATGTAGATTATTTGACATTAAAATAATCTAAAATATGTTACATGTATAGCATGAGTGAATAATAGTTCTTTCCGGAGGCGGTTGTCCAAATTTCCTAAAAAATTATATCATCTTTCCAAAAAATGGAAATTATAATGTTATGTGTTATAAAATAATCATATAAGTGTAATGGAATAATAATTATGATATATATCATATATAAATAGCTTGTCCATTGTAATTTCTGTCCATTAAAGTGGTAAGGGATAAATGAACAACATCGTTTCATGAAGTAGTAATTCAACGTAAAAAGGAATGGTGCATTTGTTACCCATTTGATGGATGTGTGTGAATGTATAGGTAAAATAAGTATAATTAAAACATAATAGTATATTTATGAAAATATTTTTTTTATTGAAGCCTATAATAATAAAATTTTATGGGTGGATAAGGAATATAGAACAAATATCATGTGTAGATATGTTAACTATTCTTTGGGTAACACATCTTAGTTTCTAGAAATGGTATTTATAGTTTGGATTTCTACATAATAAGTGTACTCTAATTAGAGTAGAGGGATTTTTGGAGACTATTTTTTAAGTGTTTGAAATAGAAAATTGTTCTTGATAGGTGTGTGGATGTGGCTTAGAAAATGTGTTTTAACAATAGAGGGGGAGTGTCATTCTTGTATATCCCAAAAGGTATACATTATTGGGAGGTATCGTTTACATAATGTGATTCAAAATGGAATTAGTAGAGAGAAAAGGGTTATTATGGTTGGAAAAAACCTCCAACACATAAAACTTAAATTTTTATAATTTTTTTACTTAACTATGATTCCCAAATTTTACCATTTGGGTTTTTATTAATATATCTATATTTTTTTCCTATGTAACTTTAAAATTAAGACTAAATTAAAGTGGTATTTTTAGGAAGATAAAGACCCAATAAATTAAAAATTATATATTAAATTTCAAAAATAAAAATCCCGTGTTTTTTAGAGATTTTTTAAAATCCAGATCATGTAACAGATAACCCACTATATTAAAAAGTATCATGCTAACAATATTTTTACAATATATGGGTCAATATGTCTATAATAAAAGATAATATATTACATTAAAAGACTAATTTTTTTATTTTTTCACACATAAAAATAACATGGCATAATATATGATTTTTATTAATGTTCAATCATTTAGTAAAATATTTTTTCAATATAAAATAACATCAATGTAGATTTTGAAATTATTTTATTAAATTTAATATGAAAATAAATAACTATATTTGAGTTAATATATATGATGTTAATATCCATGAAAAAAATAATATATTAATATATAAAATAATTAAAAAATTAACTCAACCGATTTAATTTTTTTTTAATACTATATTATCATTTATTTTAGTTAATTATTATCAAAATAGTCAACGTGTTGGAATTTCATAATTGTCATAAGAAACTAATTCTTATCAAAAAATTAATGATAAATTATTATGATTAAAATAACAATTTTATCATTCAAATGGATATGTATATACAAAAATATTGTGCTTATTCTATATCTCAATTTTTTATTAATGTCAACAATATGAAAGATTCTATTTTTGTATTTTCCCTTACTTAAATTATCAAAAATTGAACATTCAAGAGCATGTTTCCCAATAAATCAAAAAATTAAAAAAGAGATGTCATATGGTGGAACTATTGGTATCCAATGTCAATTGTAAATGTTTATTTTTCATTTTGGAACTTTGGGTTATCATTTATTTCGATTATAAGCTAAATTTTTACTGAAACACTCTATTTAATTTTAATCACATTAAGTAAAATTTTTGATAAAAAATATATTTTACTTATAAGGCTATACAAAATATAATATTTAAAATTTATTATTTCAATATTCCAAATTGAATTTATATATGTGGATAAATTATATTTAATTCAAATCACATAGATATGGCGAGAAGGTGGGTTTTTAATGAAAAAATGATGAATAGTTCAAAAAAAATTTATATATAAATTAAATAAAAAATGAATCTTATGACCTAAAATGAATTAATATATGAATAGTTGATATATTTTTTCATTAAAATATAATTTATAATATATTTTAAAATTAATAATTATTAAAACAAATGGTAGTGTTCAACTAAAATGAACTATTTTTAAACCATTCATCACAAATGCATTTTTTCATAAAAAATCACCCTAGGATAATTTTGAAATTTCAATTCAAAAATAAAGTTTATTTTATCAAATAAAATTATTAATGCTTCCTAATCCTATTACTCGTACAAATTCTGAAGGCTCATCAATCAAGTGTAATCTCATAGACATCTCATTTATCATTATTTTTTTTGATACCATGCTTCCCATTCACTTCCCAATTATCCTCCAAATACACCACAACTCCAATATCATCATCTCCACTCCCTCTTCTCCCCCTCACCCTCTGATTCACTATATCCCTACGTATCTCAACATCTTCATCTCCCTTTCTAATCCATCCTCTCCCATGCTCTCATGCTCCCCATTTCCACAATCCTCATTTTCATCCCTCATCCCTGTGTAAAACTCCTTCTCAGACTATAAATCACTTCTTCTTCCATTCGGCTAGTAGAATCAATGTTCTGGAAACTATCATCCTCATTCTCTTCCACCTTCTTATTATTCTACTCCAACTCATCCTTAGTATATTTACTCTATGTTTTATTTTTAATATTTCATTTTTAATATTCGTATGGATAAAAAGGATCCATAATATTTCTCAGGTTCTATGAAGTTTTAGTATTTTTTTAACTTAGTATTTTATTATTCTAGGTTTTTGACTCATTATTTCCCTTTTACACAATCCTTTGTTATATTATTCATATAATTTATTTATGTTCTTTTATCACTCTAATGTATTATGTGTTGTTATCTTTGTATAACATGATCACTCTATGTAAACTAGGTTGTCTTAATAATTAAAAATATATTGTTTCTCTATTTATGTTTATTATATCTTTATTTTCATGTAGATATGTTGATTTAATTTAATTGATCAATTTTTCTATGTCATTAAATTGTTTATAATTAATCAAACTCCTAATTGAAGAATGTGTAATGACTTTGAAGTTTTGGTTCAAATGAAATGTTTTCATTTTATATTAGGTGGAAACATTTTTACCCTTTAACCGAAATATTCACTCCATTTATGTATTATTTATAATATTTTTCATAGTAAACATTTTATATATTCTAAATATCATCCTTCCTATTTAATTTTAGATATTCTACATCAAAAAAAATGATGTTATTTTAATATTAAAGTACTCTTTTTTAATTTATTATAAATTTCATATCTGAGTATGATTCCTATGATTCAAATAACATTTCTTATAGTTTTAACATGGTTACATATGATTCTATAAATTACATTTTCATGTATCATTTTACTATAGTAATCATCACTATCCATTTTTAAGATTACATCCTATAAGGATAAATGTTAGTCAGATTCATTCATTGCAAATCATGAAATGTCTAACAATATTATTATTTCTCTACTAAGGATATTTTTAATTTTTTCTATGATTATAAATAAATATTATGTTTTGATTATTCTTTATCTTATATATATTAGTTTTATTGGTTTTTATTTCTAAGAATATATTTTTTACTCATATGTGTTTGGAAATAAAGAGTAATATAAATAACTTTTTTGAAATAATACTAATTTCTAAATTCAAATATTTTGGAATATTGACAATATTCAGCTAATGATTTATATTATATGTGTTACACATACAAACCAAATTTAATATCTTTTACCACCAAATTATTATATTAAATCAATATTCACTAATATGATTTTATCTAGCATGTTTGGGATTCCATGATAATGAAACAATGTTAATTTAAGTTATAGTATGATCTCCTCAAGATATTTATGCAGTGATGAAGCAATCTGTATTTGTAGGGAAATTATAGTTGTTAAATTATTATGGAAAAATATTATAGTTGTTTGTAGAATCTATTTTTATTTTTTTTATATAAAACATCATTGTTTATATTTATTCGTATGTGTGTCCATAAGAACATTTCATTACATATCAAAATATGATTGAATTTTTAGTCAACTAAATAGAATAATTTCGAACATCTATATACTTCTTCTAAAACATCATACTAGGTATTCCAAATAATTATTATTTTAAACTATTATGAACCATAATTAGTGGAATTTGATTTCATTTTTATGTTCTATGGTTTCTGAAGGACTATTTTTTATAATTTAGTAAAATGTTCTATGTAACTAAACTATCCAGACCTAATTTTTCCCACTATTGGACACTTATAAATATACTAAATACATGATGTATAGGATAGAAAATATAGATTATATAATTGACATTGTTAATGAGTTTTCTTCATTCCACGTATCCATAGAATGTTCGTTTTATAAATTTATTGATTCATACAACACATTTCAGTTTGTATTGATATTAATAATCTTTATTTACATATTGATTTCTACAATTCATCGTTCTTTTGAATAGTTTTAAAATTAGTATTTATGGATTTTCTCATTGATCAAATTATGTATATTAATACCTTTTTTAGAATGATTTATTTCATTATTGTTATATAATTTTCATTTAAAAATGTATAGAATCATTCAATTCATGAATCTCATGGTTGAAAATACAAATAATTTGTAATGTAAAAAATGTTCTAGAAACTAAAATGTGTCCTCAAAAAGAGAAAAACTAGGAGTTTCCATCATATTTAATTATAAATACTATTAAAAATTGAAATTATTGACTTTTTTTAACAAGACATGTCTTCTAGATGAATGAAACGTTTCATATTTACTTCCAAATGTATGGTGTAGATGGTTGAAATAAATTTCATTAGAGAAATTTCAGGTTTATGTATGTTGAGTGATGATGATAATGTACCATCCATTAATATAATAAAAACTATAATATATAAAAATTTATCTACAAAATATATATATTTTCCTTAAATAATTGTATATTCTTTTTGAATAATTCATATTAATGATGGATTTCATTGATGGGGGTGTGTACCAACTACATTTTGAGGAAATATTTTTTTGAAATAAATCATATACCCCACATAATTTGTTTATATTTATGAAAATTATTCTGAACATTTAAATTCATCATTTTTATTAAACCAAAATACCATTGGTTTATTCTTCAAAAATAGTGTTTTTAATTGAGTTCCAGTTTTTTTGTCAATAAAAATTTTCAGGATGGAATTTCATTGATGGGGGTGAGTACCAACTACCTTTTGAGGAAATATTTTTTGAAATAAATCATATATGCATTCCTAATTTGTTTTTTTATTATATAATAAATAATCAATATATTATAAATATTATATATAATTTATGATATAAAAATCCCACATGGGATTGAAATTAATTTTAAATCATGAATATATAACACATAATAACACTTCTATTACCAGGACCACGATATAAACGTTTTTACTATAAATGGGTCAATATGTTAATTATTAAAGATAAATTGGTCACTTAATAGAACATATTTTTTATTATTTATCACATAAAAATATAAATAGATAATATATTATTGTTATTAACTTTATATAATTTTATAAAATATAATTTTTTGTAAAATGAAATTAATGTTAATTTTCACATTATTTTATTATTTTGAAATTTAATAATAAAATAACATTATTATAATTAAAATATATTAACTTATAAACTGAATAACCTGATATATTCATGTAAAAATAATTTAGGTCAATAATTCAATAAATTTTCATCAAATTTAATATTTACATTATCATTTTTTATGTTAATTATTAAATATATAATCACTATTTTGGCATGTCTTATGTATTTTTTAGTAAACAATTCAATTAAAAAAATAATGCAATTTTTTTTATTATAATAACATAATTATATTTAAAAATTATATATATGACCTTAACTACAATTTTTTTTCCGTATATCAATGTTCTGTAAATGTTAATGGTAAGGAAGGTTCATTTTTTATCATATTCCTTAATTAAATTGTCAAATAATGAAATGTCTTGAATGTTAGTCCACTAATAATAAAATTACATCCAATCAGATATATGGTCAATATATTGGCTAAAAATGGTCATTTGAATTGTTTCAATGTCATTTTGTCCCTTAATAATAATGTTTGGTCCCCTATAAATCTTTATTTTACCTTAACTGTAGTAATTAATTTTAATCACTTTCCCTAATATTGTGCAAAAAAAGTTAGGGTCAAATTATAATACTATAATTATAAAACGGATTAAATATGTGTATTTTCCATTTTACAATTTCAATTCACATATTTTGATGAATTCAATTTAATGTTAATCCTTCCTACAAGAGAAGAAAAAATGGTTTTATAGTAAAAATGTTCAATATTTAAATATGTTTTTATATTTAAATTCAGTTTAAAATGGATTAAAATCACTAATTTTTTATTAATATAAGTATAATTGGAATATTATGACATTTAAAACTAATTGAAAATATAAATTAACATTAAAAATTATTCACAAAAATGGTAGTTCTTAACTAAAATGAATTATTTTTAACCATTCATCAAAACATGAAAAACCATATAAAAATATCAAAAATTCACCATAATACTAATTTTTTATATCTATTAAAAATTGATGATTACATTTTTTGTTAAATTGTTTAAAATTTACAATATTGAGTTTTAAAATCTGTGTTCTATTAGAGGGTAGTAAAACTATGTTTTTAGTGCAACACAAACAAACTACGTGTTGTTTATAGAATTAGTTTACCATGTTTTTGTTTATAAAGAATGGTAGAAAAACATTATTTTCATTTAAAAATGAAAATACATTCATGTATTACTATGTGAAAACATTGATTATGAATTAAATTTATTATTTTATATACATTGAATACTTTGTACATGCATTAAATAGGTGGAAATATTTATTTTTATCCCCTCTATGAATTAGAATTCACATGGTATGAACTAGCTGGATAGTGTTAGATTAAATAGATTCATCTCATCAGTGTTATACAATATAGAAAATAAATCTTGACAGTGCTGGTATCATCTTCTTGGAAAACATGGAAACCAATAATTAAGTATATTTCTTAGTAGGAATTTAGTTATTACATACCATGATATTTTTGAATTGATATTATCTCTAGTTTAATTTTATTTTTAGTTAATTATTATATGTAATATTTATATAGTTATTTATATTTTTATAAAAATTATTAGCTTTTAGATTATTCCTTTGATATTATCACTGTATGAAATTCCATATTATTTTATTAATTACATGGAAGTTTTTTTAATTATTTAAATTCCAATATTTATTATACCTTTAACAACTATAAAAATCATTATATTTATTAAATGGAATTTATTTTTAGTTATTTACCTACGAAAATTAATTATTATCTTCGGGAATTTTTCATCCACAATATATGTTAATGAAAATAAATTTGACTTTATTCATTAAATGGAATGTGTTTTATTCTATTTTCCATTCAATATTGATTACTCTATATAATGTTATTATATTCCTATTATATATTGACTATAATGAACTTTCAGTTATTTTCCTTACCATATTATATATTATACATGATATTTTTGAATTGGTATTTTCTATAGATGCTGTTTTTTCCAGTTTATTGACTAAGTGGAATGTGTCCTAAAGAGATAAAAGTCTTTCATAACTACCTCAATCCATTCCTCAGTAGTCTAGGACCCTTGATCCACCAAACACTATTGGGGTCATTATTTCTAAAATACTTTATAATTTTTCTTAAGGTGTGACTCATCCACTTGTACTACCAATATAACTTGTTATTCATTAGGATGATGAATTACTAGTAAAACCCCCCAAATATTACACATACTAAACATGTACTTATATTAAATAATTATCAAAAGGTGGATCATCCCCATGATAAAAGTTTGGAATCATCACTGGTAATCTTCAAGGAGGAATCTGTAAATATGGAAGGATGCACAATGATTAATAGTATATTGTGGTAGCTGAGTCCTTCTAGTCATGAGAACCACAACCATTTCATATATGATGTGTGGTGAAATGATTTCCATTAAACCAATTAAAAAATACACAATTTCAAAAAAGTGTGTTATCAGATTCATAGAGAATGCATTTTTTTACTTCCCCAACAATACATTTTGTGTCATGTAATATTAACTTGGTTTACATAAACATTTTCACACAAGTTACCATACCAAAAATTCGTCTTAAAATTCTCAAAAATCTTGTACTAGGATAGAACTCTAATGATACCAAATTTTCACATTCCTACCCATCAAGGCCAAACTAGATGATGATACCTAACTGTGAGAACCCATTCCCATATAAAATTTTATTGGGGATGGAATAATGCATTGAGTAGGCATATCTATCACATTAGAGGTCTTAACACAAGAAAATATCTCCAAATAACTATAAAATTTTTAAAGGTAAAATTTAACTAATACCCAATGCGTGTATAAATCTACATCCCATTTTCAGATTCTAAAAAAAGTACAAGAAATACTGGTGGTCGAAACACTAGATCACAAAAAATGTAATGTTTTCATAACATCCAAATAGAAGGGGGATTATGTCTAGTGAAACACCTATTACAAACCATGTTATATCAACTTCAACTATGATCCATAATTCATGGTCCACTGAGGACCCCACTGAATGGAATATCATCTTTATAAGACATAATTTGTGAATAAAGAGCCCATAAATGGGTGACTATTACAATAAACAGTATGAAAATCATTAATAAACAATCACAATTAATCATAGTTGTATTCATCTTATCATAACAATGGTATTTCAATAAATACATGATTTATAACTATAAGAAGAACCACATACACTCAATATAGACTATAATTATCATGATAATGTCAAAATATCACTAGAAACCGAATATTGTTCATGATATTTTATAGTAAACATTGTGTGGTGTAACTCACTACGCATGGCTAATAATTCTAATGGTTCTTATATAAGAGGACATTCATCTGGTATCATTATGAAGAGGAATTCATTGGATCTCTTCAAATATCAACAAGTTTATAGTGGATCGAAACCCTTGATATGGGTTTTACCATATCCTATTAAGAATAACCCACTATATATTGGATAAACTATGATTTTGGATGGTCATTTTGATTCCTGTAACCCCACCTATAGAGAATGAGATGATAAAGGATCCTTCCGCTATTCATTGTTAGGTATTCCTAAAAAATATATGATAATATACCTGCAGTGGGTATCACATCATAATCTCAATGCATGGATTCTCAATCTACCCTCATGAATGATCGACCAAGGTAACACAAAAAAAGAAAACTAATAGAGTGATGGTAAAAGGACCTAAAAATTCCTAGGAAATAGTATACATTTTTTATTTCGAGTACAACACATTTCCTTTTGTCTGCGAGTCTTCTTGGGTGAGATAACCTATGCTAGTTCAATTTTTGATTTTTCTATATTATTTTGACATTACGATGTATTTTTACCTTATGTAATACTATGGAGAAAGATGAGTGAGCACAAATGGGTTAAAAAAAATCCCTCATGTAATAATGTGTTTGGTACATTATTTTATAATAAAATCTACATTATATGAGGGTACCAGAAGGCATGTGTTATTCAAAGTACACTCTAAGTAGTGTGAGGTTTTATAAAACCACTACATTATTTTTTCATCAATCTAGGCCACTACTAAAATGAATATTGTTTCCAATATCCCAATAAAATGATGGATTTTGGTTCACCAAACATCTCCATTTCCAGTTTCCATATTATGGCCATCCAATCCACATGGTAATTAATCACATCACATTGCACCATAGACATAATCAAAATTGAAAATTTTTTGTCTCCATTATGATCATTGATACATTTTTTATATGGTCACAAAATGCTCATATCATCGAAAAAATTCTCAAACCCATGGTGAACATCCGCTATACCATATAATTATTTTTCAATGTTTCTCCTATTGGTATTTATTGAACCACCGAAAAAATAGAACATAAAATTTATTATAGAAATTTAAAGGAGGTGAAATTCTCAAAAAATATTGGAATGAACATCCATCATTGTTTGAGGTGGTATTTATTCATTTTCGTTATAATGAAAAATTAAGAAATTATAATTATTCAAAAATAAAATTTCAATTTCATTGATGATAAAACAATACCTGTAATCAATGATCGATCAATATATTAGGTTTTTGGTGATTATTACATGTTCATATTTGGGTAAATAAATATATATAAATCCATATATAAAACATTCCCTACCTCATGTTTGGATTTATCATTGAAGAAAAATTGTTTTGGGCCATTATTATTGTTTACATAAATGTGTTTCAGTGACACACTAACTAGTATAGAACGATTAATTAATGATTTTCCAGGAATACTCCCATGTGTTATGGAGATAAGACTTGGAATTTTTTATATTATGGTTTACATAAGATATAATTTGGTCTAGAAAATTAAATAATCAATTAAATAATTTAATAATTATTAAATTATTTAATTCAATGATGACATATATATATTATGAAGTCTTATGCTGATAAATAAAATTTCTTGTATTTGGTAAAAAAATTCATTCTAGTTTTAAAAAAGGTTCCATATTTCTTATATGAGAAACAATATTAAATGTAATCCATTGATTATAAAAGATATATTTGGTGTGATATAATATATTTATATGATTAATTATATCAATACCCTGCCATACAGACCTTGGGATCTCATGCTGACTTAGGCCCTAGCGTAAAAAATATTTATATCAATATTAAAATCATAACTCTAAAAAATAGTGTTTTTATTGGAATGCACCAAATAATTTATTTTTGCACGGTTCAACCTCTATGTGAGAGTTGACTCTATTTTGAATATAACTATTATTAAATCATGGATTTGATAATTAATGTATAATTATAGTAAAAAAAATCATATTAATTGGAATAAAATTTTATAGATGGTATTATCCCTATTACATTATGTGTATATATCTGCAAGTTCTCACTTTAGAAAGAATTCATTGTATAGATAAGAATTAAAATTTTATTAAGGAATTATTCCTCTCAAATAATGGAAATATATCATCACATTATCACCTAGTGAATCAATAATAATTAACTATTCTTTAATTTTGAAATCATTAATATACATAATAATTTCAATCCAACTGCAACACACTGATCATTATCTCACAATTCTATAAATTAATATCCATATACATGAGTTCATTAATTCTTGTAGTAACTATTTGAATCATTTTTTAAGTAGACTAAAAAAATAAAATATGCATTCCTGAATCACATCAAATAAAAAAATAGTAGTGGATTATAATCATTTCCTTCTCTCAGATTGATCCATGAATATATTAGGTCTTAAAAACAACATATAAATCCCAAATCAATTAATACCTTTTTCTATATAATATAGAAACTAATGTACAAATGAATCTATCAATATTTTTAAATTTAATTTAATTTTTTGTTTATGGGGGGTTTTTATTTTAATATAAATTATTTTGTCTTCTTCTAGAAATGATAATGAAATATTGACAATATTTAATTTGAAGTATCCAATGATTTAAAAGTGATCATTAGAATACTAAATCCTTTACAAATTCTTATTCAAATAAATTGGAATCCGAGTATTAATTTCTCCTTTATAAATCCTTGAATATAATAACAACCCATTGTCCATTTGTGTTGACATTGAATAATGATATGGAATATTCTTTTGCGACATAGATTACTATTCACATCATAAAAAACAATTTGTTTGATTCCTTAAATAACATTATGAGTCATTGTCCATTCATATCACTATCATGATTGATCACTGAATTACATAAATATTTAAATTTATTAGTTCTTACATATATTTATTTTTAAAATATCCTGATAAATATTTTGGAACCTAGGTGATTCTTATAGAGATCATACGATGTATACATAGAATTAGATAAATATATAAAATGAAGTAAAATTATGATTTCAAAATCATGGTTCATGTTTTTAAACAGAAAAATTCATTCATACATCATACAAGACAATGCTTCAACATTAACACCCTGTGATTATAGAAAATAAAACAATGTTCCACTACGTATTTGATATGATACACAATTCATAAATTACTAAGGATGTATATAACCATTCTAACCATTAAATTAAATGATAGATAAGGAATATTATTAAATAATTTATTAGATACATTTTTCCATATAAAATAAAATTACTGATATATTTTCATAAAAATTAATTCAATTTTTAGTAATGTAATTTTATTTTTTAATGAATATTTATTATCTATAATTATTATTATTTCTTTTCAGGGTAAAATATAACAAATAAATTTTGGAACATCAAAAAATTTATTTTCTATAATTAAATAAATTTATGAAATAAGAATAACAAAACATATATTTCATAAAATTTTGGGATTTTTCATACTATATATATTTTATAATGAATATTGAGAAATAATGTCTATGGTGAAATATATTATTCCTTTAAATAAATTAATAAATATAAAATTTAGATAATGTTTTAATGTTTTTTAATGTAACATAATTATTAAATAGTTAACTATAATCGACACAATTTCTCTTTTTTTAAAATTCATATTGGAATTTAGTATATGTTTTTTTTATTAATAAAATGAATTTTTGGAGACTATTTCAAATTGAATAATGATTCTCCATTTTAATTTTTTTTGAATAATCCATAATGACGAATTTTTAAATTGTAATAAATTTAATATATATATATATATATTAATCTATATTTATAAAGTTATTATTATTAATCAAATTGTTATTATAATGTTATCTTTTCCAATAAAAATACACTTCTTGAACACATTCTTTTTCATCACATTTGTGGGTTTTATTTTAAATTAAATTTTGAAACATATATGTGGAGAATTTGGTAATATTGATACTATATTTTTGATCAAATTCATTATTATTACATATAATGATAAAAAAAGTTTGACATAAATTTATAATGAATAATGTAAAAAATTAACTACAACGGTTATGGAAGAAATGTGTTTACTAGGGGATTAATATAAAAATATTAGGATTAAAATTTCATAAATACATGATTAAAGTAAAATTTATTACCATAATGATACAATATTATATTTATGGATCTATAATACATTGGTTTATAATCTTTTGGAAAGTGAAAAACATGGGTCCACCATTTTCATGTTCTAAAATTACTAGTTTCCCAGTGACCTCACTTATAAAAGGCCACCACTAATCCACTCTTACTGACAGCATAAAACCTTTTTTAATTAAAATACCTAACCAAATAAATCCTAAAATTGTTTCCACAAATCCTAGAAACCTTATATTAGACATTAATCATTTCATTTAGAACATATTCATATTCAAAATGATGTGGTCTGAGAAGAGGTAAAATTCATAATAATACATTTTTGTAAAAATAATTCATCCAAATCATTAAGATATTATTAAAACATTATCATATTTTAACATAAATATATCATATATATTTTTATATTATTATACTAATTTAATAAAATACATTCACCACATTTTTTATCAACTCAGATAGAAAATCATCATTCATGTATATGAAGGACTAAGGACTCACATACTGTGGAAATTCATTTTCCATTGTTGCCTCTAATATTAGATTATAACGATTTATTTAATTTAAATACATGATATATTTAACATATTTATTCTTTTTATGTCATGATATCACATATACAATCTTACCTTCCATTATGTTGGGATATTATATTGTCACCATTGTTTACGATGAACATTAACCTCATTAAGTGATATGATTTATTTTCAACTAATGATATGAATGGATGGAAATTTGGGGTAAATAAATGATTATATGTGATAAAAATAAAATAATAATTTTACTCATGATGTATTTATCATTATACACATAAAATATATCATTTCCATTCTTATATTGAAAAAGTTAATTGTTCATCATCTTGAGGATTATGGCCTCCACGAAGGGATATGATTATTTTTTACTCTCCATATTATATGAATGATAGATATAAGTATATTTAAAATATTAATATGTTACTAATGGTATTATTATATATTTTTTAAAATAAAATATAATACATATCCTCTTTCAATATTAATAATTGGAAAATAGAAACATTATAGATGCATATGTATGTCATAATATCACTATAATCATAACACAGTTCATCATTCATAAACATTTTAATTATTTATTTTAAAATTATAATTGAATAATAAATATTTTACGATTATAATGATAATTATTTTTGATCGTTTTAAATAGTTATATCTTTTATGATATATAATACACTACAATAGTTTTCAATCTATGAACTGAACATCCTTAAAACCCTATACATTAAAGTAAATGACTATGTATTAAAACATGTCATTATAAAGGAATAAAACGAATGATTTATTTATAAATTGATATACATTGACTATTTTATTAAAAAAATCAAATAATTGATAAATTTTTATTATAACCAATCTAATGGATCCAATTTTAATGTATGTAATCATGGTAGTGGTTTCACATTCAAATTTTACTTTAGTGATATGTATGCGACAATCACCAGTAGTTTTTATTTTTATGATTTATATACTATAAATTTGAATTGAAATTTCATGAATCCATCAAAACTCATTGAATTTTAGATTTTAATTTTAAATATTTCATAAAACATATTTTTACTTTAATGATACCATGGGCTATAGGGATTCTTAACTAAATTTCATTACATTATGTCATAAGTATCACCATTTTCATTATTATGAAGTAATTTTTTTCAATTATATTTAATAAATTAATTCACTATTTTAAATTTTTTATTTACATTTATTATAGAGAATCCCTCCTTCTAATTTTTTCAATTAAATTATATGTTTTTTATATGTGTAATTATACTCATATACTCAATCATTAGTATATATGAGGATGTTATGATCCTAAATATGTTTATAAGGGTCATATAGTTATACAATGAATTTTAATTTCATGAATCATTTTATCTTCATGAAAATTATTGTCCAATTTTATGCTTTTCATTCATGGGGCCTACAAATGGAGAGTTATCAATGTGGAAAAGGCATTATGTCTATATTCGTTATTTAGAATTTGGTTATGTTCATTTTTATTTTGTAAAAATTAATGTTATATTTTTTCATGAAATAAATATGATTTTATAGAATTTGGTTATAAATTTTTTTCAAATGATTGATTTCCTTTTCCTACCTTATTTTTTAGGATATATCATAAAAATAATTTTTATGTGGTATATATATTATATCTTTTTATAGATTGAGTATGTTTCTCTTACATATCTATATTATCTATAATGTTTTCAAAAATTTTGTTTTTTGAAATATAAATATTTTCCTTAATTCATTTTACATGATCTTATACTATATATTAAATTTTTCTAAAATCAAATTTCTTATGGTTTTCAAAATGGTTCACTTTTACCACCATTTTTTAATAATTTTTAAAATTATATTTTATTTATAAATTTGTAACATGAAAAGTTTACCATGATAATTTACATTCCATGATGTTTCTTAATATGTTTTAAAGATACATTTTAATAAATATGATTTTCAATCAATTATGTTAGTTTTTACATTTTAATGGTTATTGTTTAGAATGAAATTATTATATTCTTACAAAAATGTTCATAAGGATCATTCAATGGAATTTGACTTCATCAATATAAACATATATTATTTATTTTAAGGATCTAATGTGGAATGGATTTAATTGTACAATCATAACTCTTTATATGGATGTATCAATATTTTATCAACATGATTTATAATAAGCCCATTTCATTTTAATGTGTTAATAATTTTAAAGTGGTATTTTTATATATCCCATTTGTTTTCCACATTTTATACTTGTTTCAGTGAGACTGTAATATAAAAAATTTCATTTCTATGGGATAATCATGTTTCAATATAATTTTTTGGGTACCCAGTTATATTCCATGAGTTTATCACTTTTCAAAAAAGTTGTTTTTTAATAGGATTATTTTCCATAGGATAAACAAATTTCAATGTGATTTTTCTGGAACCCATTTAATTAGAATTGGTTAATCATTATACAATGTTAATTTTATGGAATCCAATTGTTTTATAGGTGTTATCATTTTTAAGGATATTTTCATTTAACCTATTTTCCTTCATGGGTATATTAATGTTATGAAAGAATAATGATTATTTTGATGTGTATATGATGATTTTTGTGCTTATATGATTTATGATTATGTGGATTTTATTTTTCATTGATTATGATGAATGTTAATTCCATTATACACAAAACATGGGTAGTGAAGATATTAACTTGTACCTCTGGTTATGTTATAAATCAAAGAATGGTGGTTAATATATTAACCATAGACGAGTGGTTCCTGATGAACCAATGTTTGGTGAGTTTGTTATTTCCCTTAAATTAAATTGGAACATTGGATATGGATGATGTCCATATTGGATATTTTATATGTAATAGTTATATGATGATAATTTTCCTTAGATATCACTACATTTTATCATTTATTTTTATTGGTCTATAATAATTCTATTGATGGATATTGGTATCACATGCCTCAGGATTATGGATTATGATAACTCATGACTTTGTTAAAACAATAAACTGTATAATCATTTCACAAGAGCTTATTATTGATGGGAATGGATATTATTATGTTATACTAATTCATTTATATTATGTCATAATACCATTATTATCTTCCCATTCAAACTAATTACATTAAATTTTTAATTCATAAGTTTAACCCCACTGAGCCTTTCATTTCACCCTTCATATGTCTCATTTTACCCTTGTTATAATTATTCATTTTGAATGAATTGTTTTAATAAGAAATTTCATATGGATGATAGTTAATAAATTAAGTGAAATGATAAATGTTGGGTTACATCCTATGACAATCACATTTTTGAATATTTGGTATTGTTATGTGTAAGAATTTATCATAATTATCTAAAACTCTAAAACTAAAATGGGTATGTGATTGTATTTGATCAAATTTTTCCTTTTGATATTTCATGGTTTTTATGAAAATAATTCTAAATGATCATTGGCATCTATGTATGAAATTTAAGTATCATGTTTTCATAACCATATCTATGATTGGAGGTTTAAAGATGTTAAATATGTTTTAAGAGGTATGGTATGAAAATTTTCGAGATTAGATTTTCAGAATGTGATGTTACATTAAGTGTTATGGATATAATAATAGATATATTATATTAAATATATTCATATGATCACAATCCTAGACACCGCTTTGTAGTTTTAAATGATGTTATCATAATATGAATAATGACACAACATGAGACACATTATTGTTGTAAAATATATGTAATTCTTATGTTAAATGAGAATTATTCCTTTAAATTTTTCAAAAAAAAATATTGTTATTTAGAAATTATATGGTCTACATGGTAACAGATATTGAGGTAATGATGGGAGACCATTTTTTATTGTATGGATAACAATTATATTGACATGTGATATGGTTATTACGTGATTAATTTTATTTCAAAAATAGGTGATCATATTTTTTCTTGTTCTATGAGTGGTATTATAGAGGAATTGTGGATAAAAACACATCAATGTTGATGTAATTGAGGTTATTTGGGATATTGGGTTTTTTATTTATGGAATAACACAGTATTAACATTGGATATTTCAATTTAATTGTATGAATAATATATTATTTTATCATAAATGTAATGGTCCAACCCATGAAACTTTTTTCCAGTGCATTATTACATTACATTGTCATTGTTACAAGGAAAAAAATCATGATGGACCATCCAGTTTATCCATATTGGAAAAGAATATTGAATATATTATACCCATAATACATTGGAAAAACAATTACATAATTACTTAATGAAAATTAATCCTTGAAATAATATACAATGATCATTTCTTTATAACCTAGGGTGAGATACATAATAATTGTGAGCTCAAATTCTTAGTAAGGGTATTTACAAAGGAAGAAATATTGGAAAAATCACTTTGTAATGGTAAATAACTGTGGAAAAAAATCCATTTAACATACTAGATAAGTATAAAATAATATGGAATGTATGAAACTAAAACATGTTCCATAAATGAATAAACTGGGAATGAACCACATCCAAATATATGAGGACACAAAATCTCCTTGATAAATAATAACTGAATCTAAATGACGAGAATTTTTTTCTTATTAGATGTCTTTTCATAGGAAAATGAAAACCTTTTTCTATAAAAACCTTTCACAAGAACGATTAAAAAACATATGGGAACTATTTTAATTTGTACAAAAAAATTTAACTCATGAGAACCGATTGATGCATCTAGGAGATATATAATTTCTATGATCCACCAGTCATTTCAATTCTAAAACATTCCACATATTGAATAATCAAAATAATTGATATTCCTTATAAAATAACATCATTGAATGAACAATATTTATTTTATAAACAATTCCCATGAAGGAAAAAATGTAATATAAAATCATAAAAATAATTATAGTCATGACATAACAAGTAAAAATGTAGATTATAAACCATATAAAAGGAACTATGTTCATAAAATTACAATATTCCTCAATGAAATAATGTTGAGATGAAATCCCTTACAAATGAATCGAAATATCTAAATGTGATAGTCATAAAATGAAACATCAAAATAAAATTAATATACATGAATTCATGATATGATATATCAAAATGGGTAGTAGTTAAACCACAAAAATGAAGTAATAGGTGAATATGACTTTTATGCCACAGATTTAAAAAAATAGATGATAATCCATACCTTAAACATACAATAGTAATGTGGTCTTTGATTTCTTGTGTATTGGTTTAAAATATGTTACTGACTAATACCGAAAGAACATTAATTATTATAATACAATATATTAAATTATTACCACATTTTAATAACCATTTTTCAACAATCATTCATTATTTTGACTGTTTGTAGTCTTAATTACCTAGTTTTCTCAAGTACATTTTGACTTGTTATTTGTTTTTCATATTAAATATACAATGCTATAATAATCTCCAGTATGTAAAACAATAATATATTATCTAATATATTTATTAAATAGGTATTTATAATATCCCATATTATATGAATACTATATATGATGTTCACCGTTAATGAAGATGGTATGTCGTACGTACGCATGGACGCTACCTTCATTTTTTGTTGTACTAAAATTAAATGATTCATATATATATTATAATTATAGTATCAAATATATATTATATCTTTTACATATATTTATTCCCACCATTATTTATATGTTCTGTGTATGGAATGAACTAGACATATCACTTTGAGGGGGCTGTAGTCCACACATACTCAAACGAAATTATTTTATATTCACAACATGAAAAGTTTAAAGGTATAACAAATAATAAAATTATGAATAATAGAGAAAATATAAATATATATATATAAATATAATATATATATTCTCAATCATAATGTCCACCAGGAGTGGTGTTCGGATAAAATTGATCAATCATTTTTATCTTGAGGTAGTAGTACACTGTATAGAGAAACAGTATGTTCATTACCATTAGATGGAGGATTGTTTAAGTGTAGGTCGAAACATTATCCTAAAACAATCATAGTATATTTAGGATACTATTTTTGTTTGTAATCATAGAATATGAAGTTTCTTGGGGTTTGAAGAATGGAAATGAAACAGGAAATCATGGGATAAGGCATTGCCACTTAATTGAGTATCCTCATTTTGATTATTCCAAAAGGCTTCATTGGGAAACATTTGGTCCTACATGAGGAATATATTATATGTTTAGGTGTTATAAAAATTGTTTTGGGTAGTTCTTGGCTAAACAAAAAGGATTTGAGAGTGTTATTATATATGAGGAAGGTTCCTTGTTATATAAGAGGGGAGTGTCACCCATGGAATGTATAAAAATATTGAATTAATATAAATAAATTATTTAAATAAAATGTATCCAAATTTAGTTATGACTAATATTATATGATTATATTTCTAAATCCTTTCATTCAATAATTTTTAAGAATTTATTGAGTTTATTTTAATCCTTATCATTTCAGTTTACCCTAAATTTTTTTCTTTAATTTTTAATGTTGTAACATCATTCTAATTATTAATAATCTCTTTATTTTACATATATGGGGTAAATATTCCATAAATGTTGATATAATGATATTGTAAATCACATCACTATAACATTGTGATTTTAAAACAATTTTATTTTTTAAAAAATAATTTAATAAATTATTATTTTTATATAACATCAATTATTTTAATTACGACACTATTAAAATTATTCAATTTAAAATAAATAAAACCAGAAATTTAACATCGAAAAAAATAATTTAATAGTCTTATAACCTCTCATATTCACCTAGAAAACATGTTTACGACATAAATCAAATAAAAAAATATTTAATTTAATATTTATAATATAATTTATTAGATTCATCTATTAATAAGGAAATAACTACATCATAAGTGTTTCATAATTAAATGAATATATTTAATATATAATTATTTGGAATAAAATATAATGATGTTGGAAATGTATATGTCTTTCTAATGACAACTTACAGTCAATGATATCACTTATATAAATCCAAAGTAAAATTATTTTATTAAAAAGATATATGTTTATAATATATTTTCCTTTATAGTAAAATAAATGTTACAACTATCATAATCACACCCATGTGTATTTTAAAGTCTAAATTTTCATGCAATATGTTTTCTTTGGTCATCCATAACTCATCCAATAGGATTAGTACACGTGTTCTGGTAGATTTATAGTATTATAATATTATTTTTATCCTTATTTACCATATTTACCCTTTAACGGTGGTGATTAGAAATTATTACTTTAGATACTATTAATAATATCCAAAAATAAGAGGTATGTGTTGTCAAATCAAGAAAGCGTTTTTTAATGTAAAACCCATTAAAAGATTAGAAGGTTTTTATATCAAATTTCAATGTGAAGATAATTCCAATGAACACCATTAGATTAAATCATTAAAATATAGTCTAATTGTAGTATAAAATAAATTAAAAGTATAATATAAATATATAAATTAATTAGTTTAAATGTAGTTCTGAATCAAAATGCATGATTTTCACTATTGATCAAAAAATGAAATGTTTCTGAAACAAAAATTATCCATTTTAAATTTTGATATCCATATTCCCTATAATTGGTTTATATTATAAAAAATTACTTATTAATGTGGGATGATATTTATATAAATAGGGTTCACCATTAATGTGCGTCAAAACTATATGTTTTGATAAATAATTATTTTATCTAAAAAATTGAATTTTTTCATATATCATGTCTAGGATATACATCATAGGAATCTTAAAATTATATAGAACATATATAATTCATAATGTGTTTAATACTATTCATAACTCCTAATTTAGCAGCTATGTAATATATTATATTAAATAATAATATTTTACAAATATATTATTTTTTGTTAAAACTAGGACTTTCGTGAAACACATGGAGAGTTTTTATTATGTGTATTGTAAGAATAAAATAGTATTGCGTAAAAATAAAAAATTATCAAAGGAAATTTTAATTATAAATAAAAATTTTAAAATTCTGGGGGTGTAACATTCTCCCATCCTTCAATAAATTTCATTCTCACAATTTGAACTCAATATCCAAAATTTTAGGTTATAGTTTTGAAAAGAACATTATTTAAATCCCACATCAGAAAATGAATAATGAGACCTCAATTTTAAAATAATGAAATTAAATAATGAAGGTAACTCGAGATAACACAAACTAGGGTTCCATAATGGTAATCATGGATATGGAAGAAAAACAAACATTCATGTTCTGATAGAGAGTGATATAGAACATTATTAGGAAAAAATTAACACCCATTAAGCTATAAATATACAATTATCCAAGGGACTATTTTATTCATCTCAAAGGAAAGTACTATGAATATATTTATGGTATTTTGATCCATTCCCTATAGGTGATTAATTAATTTACATCATTGACTAAGAACACAAGGAAGAATACATTAATTTTCATTTTATAATGATCCAAAAATAAACACATACCATTTAAATAATGAATAATATTTTATACAAACTGGAGGATTCATGTAGGTGAGTGGTAGGTGATGAACCCTTGTCTCCCTTCAGTTGCGTGTTCAAAATTTTCAGCCTTTCTAGATGCTACATGTTTCTTACCGACTTGTGGATTGTCCTTTTTCTAAAACTAAATTTTTATATCATTCTAGAAATAATCATAAGAATTTTTTTAACATAAAAAAAATACTATTTAATGAAAAACATACTCCATTCAAACATTATTACTTTTCCAAAATAATTATATCCAAATTAACAGTCTAAAAATATCTCTAAATTTCCAAAATAAATAGTTACATCAAATTCCACAAAAAACTCAATTTATCTGTAATTGAGAAATACCGTAATAACATAAAAATACTTAAATAAGTAATTTAAGCATCCAAGTTTTTAAATAATAAGTAATGTATTAAAATTGTTATATATCACATTTTTCATATAACTAAATCATAATAACATAAATTTTGTATCCAAAAACATAAAATCATTAGTTTTTTCACTTCCACTGTAGTAACAACAAAAGCTTGACCTTGATACATTTACTTCATCTAAGCCATATTTCCTTAATGATCTATAAAATAATTTTCATAATGTCCCATATCTTTATATTTATATAATTTCACATTTAAATATTATTTCTTACCTTTATAATAATAATCCTGGAGGCCTTTCTCACCACACTAAAATGAAACTCATTTTCTTTTTAAGCAGGCAGTTGGGTGGTTCCATCCACAATTGTCACATATTAGAAAACCCTTATTTCCCATTTTTCGATTATATTTCACTTTATATTCCATAATCCTCTTCTCTTACATCCCATTAAATCCATATGACTCATATTATTGTTTACATATCTTATTAGTATAGGATATTATGTCTTCATTTGATGAGAATACATGGGACATTATTTCCCTTAGACATGTGGGATTAAGTCCAAGAATGATATGTTTATTCTTACTCTTTAGATCATGTGTATTACTAGAGATCTCCTTTGTTCTAATGGGTTCCATTTTTAACGATGACTAGGTTATATCACATCATAATGTATAATAAAAAAACTAAAAAACATCATAGCATTAACCAATGATTTAAATGTATCTATTCGTCTAATCATAAAAATGGTTTGTTTGGGGACATATTTACTATAAATCATCCATAAAAACATAAATTATCATAATAATATTCCCCAGGATTGTAAAACCATTTTCATAGGAAGGACCGTTGTTGTGTTCCAGGTTACCCCGAGTCAGGGCCGAAACACCTTGTCGGAGTTATTACACCTAGGTACATTAATTATAGATCTAAGTCCACTTTTAGAATCTAGAAATGGATGAAGATTAAAAGAATTCCCAGATAATCTCTGCATTACCAAAATTTTAGGATATTCTTATATACATATCCTCAAAGTCCATCTTAGGGATACGGTCCATAATATATGTTTTCTAAATTTATTACCAAGGTTTATACTAAACATCCTTCTATACCTTCTATAACACCCCAACCACAAAAGCATGGTGTCAGTGCATTATTACATTACATTGGAATTATTATAATGATGAAATTATCGAAGGGCTATTTAGTTTAGTAGTATAGAAAAGATGCCTATATTATAATCATAATACATTGGAAAAACAGCATAAAACATGCTAATCCATAACTAAAATAAACTGCATAATTGAAATATTAATCAATGTTTTCTACATCATGACCTGGGGAGAGAAACATAATATGTTTGAGCTCAAATTTTTAGTTTGGGTAAGTACAACAGATGCAATAATGAATCAATCTATATATGAAAGTAAATAACTGAGCACTCTTTGAATTTAATAATGAATATAACGAAAAAAATAATATTGAAACTATGAAACTAAATAACATTACATAATCAATTATATGAGAATAAACTAAATCCATAGATTTTTTGATGTAAAATAACATGGAGAAATAATAAATTAAAATAAATGATGGGAACTACTTTCTTATCAGACATCAAGTATTAAGCACATGAAAACATATTACTGTAAAGACCATTTATATGATGGTTTGAAACAGGGATAAAAAATTGTTAAATTTGGAAATCATATTGGTCTCAAGAGATCCTATCGATTCATCGATGTGCTATATAAAGGTCAGTCTCCACACAACATCGCCAGAACAAAAAATTCCTCATATTGAATAATAAAAAAGTGGATATGACTTATCAAATAACCATATTGAATGAAGAATACTTATTTCAGCAATAATTAAAATGAATGAAATAATATTAAATAATATCATGAAAAAATGAAATTCCTGAAATAACATTTCAAAAGGTAGAATACACACAATATAAAAGGAACAATGAGAATAACATTACAATAAGCCTCAATGAATTAAAATTTTGTTGAATTCCCTTACACATGAATTGGAAGATCCAAAAGTGAAAATCTTCAAATTAAACATCTAAACAACAAGAATATAAGTTAATTCATTATATGATATATCAAAATTGGCAGTAGGTACACCACAAAAGATAAATAAGTGGAGAATATGACTTTTATCTCATGGATGTAAAAAAAGTGAGATGAGAATATGTACCGTAATCCTCCTCCTGTTTAGTGGTCATTAACAACTTGTATAGTGGTTTTTAATATTTTAATAACTAATAATATAACAACACTAATCTTTATATTACTGTTTATTAACATAATACAACATTTCTCTTACCCATATGTCAATAATTTTCTTTATTTTTACTATTTAGGTTGTTAATTGCCTAGTTTTCTCATGTTTGTTTTTACTTTTTATTTGTTTTTCGTATTAAATATCCAACTATTTCATAATATAAATAATTTAAACCACAAATAAATTATCTTATATATTCACTACATATGTATTTATAATAGGCAATAATATTCAGTAATTAAAAATGAAGTTCATCGTTCATGGAAACAGTATCCCATACGTACGAATAAATAGTACCGTCATTTCATTATTGTATTAATATTACATGATAAATTTATATATTATAATTAATTTATCATATATCTATTATATATTTTACATATTTTTATTCCATCAATCCTTTATACATTCCATGTATTCCATGAATGAGTCATATCACTTTGAGGGAGATATAATCCAGAAAACCTCAAAAAAATTATCATATTTACACAATCATGAAACTTTTGAAGGTATGATATTTAAAAAATATAGAATCATAGAGAAAATATAAATATAATATATATCATATATAAATATTGTCACAAACCAACCTGGGTCAACCCTGAACCGGTGACCTGAGTCGGTCTGCAACATGTCCCGAAGGGCGTTCCTGATCCCCACGTGATGGCAACCAATGCTCGGCATCAAAATTTACCATTTCGAATGATTTGAACCATAAAAAAGATATGTAGATAAAAATACTGATGATAAAAATGTAAACTATAAGTAGAAATAAAATAAACCCGAACATAACTCGTTGTGACCTTCTTAGTCACCACCCAACACATACTCAAGCCTGCTCCAACACTGAGCTGGTGAACTAGGAACCTGAACAAGAAATAAACCTTCAATTAAAAGAATATGATAGGCGTGATCACCTATATGCTCATTTTGGATGACCAATATAACCACGAAATCCATGTATTCCCATTCCCAAAACAATGTAATGATACAAGATTGAAATACAATTGTAAAATTAGGGTTTTTACATTTTAAAGTAAACAACATGTTATTCCAATTTAAAAACACAACACACACTACATTCCATTTCAAAAATCATCTGTCATTTTTTAAATAAAAACCAAAACAAAATATACCAATGCTGGGATAGAGTAAAACTAGTAAAAAATGCAAAGTGAAAATAAACTAGTGCATTAGAATGTAAAAAATCAATGTAAATAATCCAATAATCATGGGTTATCATAAACATCCCTTGAAGATCCTTGGACATAATCGATTCAGAACCACCTATCGGTGTATGGTGAAGACACTATGTCTACAAACAACTAGCCACCCTATAACTTACCAATTTAGTGGAAAAGCCTTCCTGACGTAACATACAATCTAGGGGGTACCAACCTGTCTAATCGGGGTTGATCAACAACCATTACTAGATCATATTAAAGATGGACATGAACCCATATTGGTTATAACAATACCATGTAAGGAGGAATTGCCTCGCAGGCGTGACTCATCTCACCGTACTTCCCTTCCCCAAACATATATGCTTTCTGTGTGTTCACCCATAATGGGTTACCCTAGACTGGAGCGCCCCCAATTACACATTCAATCCTTTAGAATTAATAAAGTTCCATATAGGCTCTCACATCACATAATCTTTCAAACCATCTTTAAAAACACCATATGTTTACAACCGATCATTCACATTTTTCAAATAACATTATTTTTCAAAATCACCACAAAACATCACCATTAGAAGTACAATGCCACATGGGACATTAAGTTTATACACCCAAATACATTTACCAAAATCATTCCAAATCATTTCTAAAACTATTTCTAAGTATACTATATCAAACAATCCTTTAAACCATTTTTCTTTACATCATTGTGTAAAACATGCCACTTTATGAAATGTTCCAAAAATCCCATTCGCCAAACGCATTCCCAAAATCATTTTCAAACGACCAACCTAACACACGTTCCTTAAGGTCCACACACTTAATCAAATTTACACAAAATAAACATACCAAATACATTTCCAAAATGTTTCTAATGAAATGTGAAACCACACATTCCCATGTTTGTACCAAATGATCATTTTTATACTTTAGTAAAAACATTCTATTTTATAAATCATTTCAAACATGTACATAAATTTATTAAAACAAGTGAATGTGTATAGGCACGAATAATGAATTGTTTCAAAACTATAATTCACAAATCCAACTACCATAAAAACAACATAATAATCAAATGAAACACATTACCAGGGTGATGGATATATATAGAAAATTATTAAAATGCCCAAGAAACAAATAAATTTCTTTGGAATGGAAAACCTAGGAAACGCCTACCTCAACAATGGTCACATCAGGCTTTCTAACCCCACCAGCTGGTCGCTCGCATGAACACACATTCATATATATATATATATATATATATATCCTTGAACTAATTCACGTGTTCCTTTCTCCATGTGAGAACACACACATTGAAAATATATATCTATACATATTTATACTTTGGAAAAGGTGTGCACGCCATCGGAACTGACTACAACACCATACAAAAGTTCCTGACACCCAAATTTTAGTGCGATAAGGACAAACGCATGACCAAATAAGGATAATAGGGAAACGCATAAACCAAAATACCCTGAATAAAGTGAGAAACAAAAAGTCGGATGATGAACCTCACCTCGGATGATGGCGGCATCTTAAAAAATTCACAACAAGTAGATATTTCTAACGAAAAAAATATCCACACTAAAAAAAATACCAGGACATAAAAACATATTTAAAACAATAAATTAAATGTGTGTGCGATAATGAAACTCTCACCATGAATGGTGGCGGGGAACCAAAACACACAGCAAGACCAAATGCACCACGCGAATAATGGCGGATGGTCAGAAGCGATCCAAATTGCTTCTCCTTCAGAAGTGGTGGACGGCACATGGTACGAAATGACCCGAGACACCATTCTCAAACCTGACTATGGGATTCAAAACCATGCCAAAGAATCACGGAGGCACTGTGCAACGGGGTTTAGGTTTTTCGATGTTGGCCGCCATGGTAGGCCAGGTAGATGGAAGGCGGGGTGCTGATGCGGCTCACCGGAGGGAGGATGCTGGCCAACGGTGCAAGGACACAACCGTAGTAGGGAGAGGCCACCGCTGGGAGGTTGGGCAGCGGGTATTGGAGGCGATAGGTGGTGCTGGGTCCCAGGAGAGCACGGAGGGGTGACTGTAGGTTTAGAGGTGAGGGGCGGTGCGACATTGCTGGTGCGGAAGGGTTAGAGGCGGAGGATGATGTCGGGGTGTGGATGGGGAGCTGTGATGTCGGCTGTTGTAAGAGGTTGAAGGCGAGGTAGCTGGGGCGATCACAGCGTGCTTGTGGTGAGATGTAGGGAAAACTGGGGAGGGAAAGCTTGGTGCAAGGGGGAGGCTGGGCGAGGGTGATGAGGAGGGTAGAGTGGCCAGAGGGGAAGCAAGGGGCAGCATCGATATATGGGGTTTTTCCGCGCATCCGAACAGTGTGGATGGGGGGGGGGACATGCATAGTGCTTAGGGTTCAGATTTTATTTTTTTTATATTAATAATAATTTTTATTATAATAATAACAATAACATTATTATTATTATTAAAAATCACATTATTGTTATTATTATTATTAAAAAATATATAAAAATTATGTTTAATTTAATTTAAACTACTTTATTTTATTTATTTAGTTTTTTTCATTTTCCATCTAAATTAATTCATTTATTTATTTACAATAGAGGGGCAGTTGCATTGCTCACATGCAGTCCGAAACACGTTTGAGAAAAAGATGCCCGAAATGTGCTACCTAGTACTACCCTCATGGAGGGTCAAGTCGCGTGCTTCGCAGCCAATTAAATAAACTACGCGTGAGTCGCACACCATAACTTCGACACAGCCGAGCGTCTGTGAGGGCGATGCGTAGTTACTCCTCACCACACGGGATGAACATGCAATAGTGGAAATGCTATCTAAAACCCAAAATAATAATAAAAGTAATTAAAAATAATAAATTGTTTAGGTCAGGTTGCGAAAATTATCCCCACCACAGACACTTTCTTCCCCCAGAAATTCACGAAGTCGTACGTTGGTCAAGAATTGAGTCCATGCCTGAACAGAACCAGAAGGACTGAACAAAACTGAGAATCTCAGGTTGGCCTTACTCTATAAAGGTAACACCTGACCGATTCCAGAGAAAATTTACGCCCGAGGATGAGGGGAGAACATGAAGGGGTTATCACCTCTAATAGAACTCAAATAGAACTAAACTTTTACACCCAAACATACCTCCCTGGGAGGGGGACGTGGGGACTTCCAACCAATCAAAACTAACTACTATAAGACGAGTGAACAACAACTCAACTGGAACTTATGTAAAGACCCAGAAATTTCAAGGAAATTTTTTTCTTAATTTTCTTTGGAATTTTACAAGAACGCAGTTTCGGACGGCGCCTGATTCCGAGGCCCGGTGTGCCCGGAATCATTTTCCGAAGTTTGGCTCGGGTACATTCAGTGAACGAACGAGCGGGAATTCCTATCTTTTGAACCGGTGCTCGGAATCGAATTCTGAGGGCACCGATGGAACCGCAGCGTCGGTAATTGCTTAGGAACACATATTCCGAAGTTGCGTTTTCACGAGATTTGATGATAAAAATTGTGGAAGTTTCTTTTATAATTATTCTACAATTTTTATTTTATTCTAAGTGTTTAATCCTTTGGAAGGAAGTTGGGTAACTACCCAACCTCCCTTGGGAGGTTATGAGGGTGGTGGGGGCCCACACGAACCCCACCCCTTCATATCCTCTAACCCCCTCAACTCACCATTAATATTGTTAACTTAAGTTAATAACTTATGACATTAATGGAGTGAGTTTAATGTGAGTCTTTGAAATTCAAACACTTGAATTTCAAAAGCTAAGTTGAGTTAATAAATTAAGTGTGACTTAATTTATTTTGGGTTAGTTCCTTTGTTGCTTGGGAGGATTTGGGGAGGCTTGAAGAACATCTTCTTCATCGACGATGAATGTGAAGAACGAATCGGTCTCCGACGAAAAACACCATCCTTCCACAAAGAACAACGACGTGCCTTCCTTCCTCTTCACCACAACACGTGAGGAGACGTCGCTTCCTCCTCAGAGGCACCCCGATGTCGTCTTCAAATCCTCTTTCCGTGACTCCGCTCTTGAAACCGAGGTAGGGCGTTTACGTGTTTTCTATACGTGATTCTCTTCCGTCTTTTATCCGCATCTATTTGGACCGCATGATATTAGTTAACGAGAGGAGGCCGGACCGCACAAAAACGGCCGCCCCCCTCTTTTTTTGTTTTTCTTGTTGTTGCGAATCGAATGAAATTGACGCGGTGCCGTTGCATCGCGCGGGATCGAGCGGCAAGAATGCGCAACATCGTCACGCCGCGCATTCAAGTTTTAAACTCTCGTGCGTGGGTTTTTGATTGCAAGGTGTTCGTATAATTTATTTTGGATAAATTATACCCTCGTCAATGTTTAAAATCATGTGCTTATTATTTTCCAATTGATAACACCTAACGCGGAGGACGCAGGCCGAACAAACACGGCCCGACAACCCTCCGCAACTTGTTTATCGATGTGCGGATCGACGGACAACAACGAAGCAGACCGCTATGGCGTTTGAATCCTTTCGTAGTGAAGGTCGGGTCCCGGGAGGACCGTTGGCGAAGACGACAGGAGAAACGGACCACCGGAGCACGTCCGGTGGTCCGCAGAAGGTGGTGGCGGCGCGCCACGCCGGCGCGGCGGCGTCGACGACTGGCGGTGGCGGCGCACCCCCGGAAGGTCGGCGGCGGCGGTTTGCCGCCGGCCTCAATCAGCGGCGAGGGGGGGGGGGGGGGAGCCGCGCACCCCCGCCCGTGGCTTCCGCTCGGCCGCACTGGCCGAGCCGCGGCTGGCCGGTCAAGCCGGACCGGGCCGGGCCCAGCCGACCCAGGGGGGGTCGGGCCGGGTCGATCCGGGCCCAGACCCCCCATTTTCAGACCCTCTTTGGTCTTTTGCCCATATCTTGGGCTACGGACCTCTGATAGACACACCGTTAGATGCGTAGCGATCCTTGGAACGAGACGGTCATTTCAGTATATCGCACTCAAGGTTTCAGAATATTTTGGATTCGGCCGGGTTGGTTCGGATACGAAACCAACCGGGCCCTCGGAGCGGAAACGCTTATAACTTGAACTTCGGACGTCTGTTTGACGTGCCATTGACTTTGTTGGATTCCTCTAAGTGAGACGGATCTTTTGGTTTACTCCTCTCGAGGTTTGGATGCCGTCGGAGTGCAGTCAGGTTGGTTCGCTCACGAAACCAACCGGGCCCCTGGAACGAAAAAGCCAATAACTCACAGACTGAGTGTCTGATTGACGCGCCGTCTGTCTCGTTGAATTCTTTTTGATGAGACGGAACTTTTGGCATACTTCGCCCGAGTTTTGGTTGCTGTTGGATAGTGGCCGGGTTGGATTGTACCTGAAATCCAACCGGGCCCTTGGAACGGAAAAACTGTTATCTTTCAGATTGGACGTCCGTTTGACGAACCGTCAGCGGCGTTGGTCATCACTTTGAGAAACAGTCCCTATGAGTATACCCTATGAGAGTTCGGGGTACAGTTGAGATACGGCCGGTTTGGTTCGTACATGAAACCAACCGGGCCCCGGGGACAAAAAGGCTAGTAACTCACAGACTGGGCGTCCGATTGACGCACCGTCTGTTGCGTTGAGACCCCTATGACGAGGCGGTCCTTTGAGATACTTCTTCGTGGGAATTTGTGATACTTGGAGTATCGACCTGTAGCTCGTGGAGCGGACCCTCCCGGAGACGAGCGTACGAAGTACGGAGACCCTGTAGCCGGCTGAGACCTGACGACTGCTTGACCGACTCGACTTGGAGTGAGTCGACTAGCCCAGTGGACGGAGCGCCCGGTATTTGGCGACAGACCCACGGCGGACGGAGCGCCTGGTAGTTGGCCGCAGACCCGCGGTACTCGACAGGAGGAGTACCTCTGTAGGCTATTAGGGGGAGCGCCCAGTATTTGGCGACAAACCCACAGCGGACGGAGCGCCCGGTAGTTGGTTGCAGACCCGCGGTACTCGACAGGAGGAGTATCTCAGCAGTCTTAGGTTAGTGAGCTGTACCTCAGAGTCGTGACAGGACCACTGTACACTTCAGAGACGGGGCTCTTCAGCAGTTATAGTTTCGATAATGAAAATCCTGGTTTGAGCTGAGACTTTTGACCTTTGTGTTTTCCTCATGATTGAGATGGGTCACTTGATAACTTAGGTATATGTATGGGCATATACCTGGGTAGTGGTTATCCGTTGATTTCATGATCTTGGTGTTTTCCTCATGATTGAGATGGGTTACTTGATAACTTAGGTATATGCATGGGCATATACCTAAGTAGAGGTTATCTGTTGAGATCTTCTTTGTGGTTATCCATTATGGTTTTAGTGAGACCTTGAAGGTCTCGGGGTCCCTACTGAGTATCGCTATACTCACCCCTGCACGGGCTATGCCCGCACCTCGTTGTGTTGGTTGCAGACGACGGGCAGTGCTGACAGAGACCGAGTGTTCGAGGACTGGACGGTACCCGGAGGTGGACTACACGACGAGTCAGTACCCGGAGGTGGACTACATGACCAGTCAGTACCCGTTGGTGGACTACACGACGAGACGACACACGGAGGAGGTTGAAGGGCGAGAGAGTTGAGGAGGCTATCTGTACCTACCCTTCAGGTAGGATCCGTGGTGGACGATCCAAGAGCTGCCCCATCTGTACCTACCCTTCAGGTAGGATCCGAGGAGGACGACCCAGGAGCTGCTTCCTTTCTTCCAGCTGTGGTCTTTTTCTGTTGTACTTGTTCAGTTGTAGTTGTACTTTCATTTGGGTTTGTATTCTGGCCCATTTACTTTTCAGCACTTTCTTTTGTACTTAGTTTTTTGCTTCCGCTTGTACTCTGTAGTGTTTTGTTTACTTTTATAAAGGCAATGCCTTCCCAGTTATCGGGATTTACGCCTTTGGTGCTAGTCGCCAGCCCCTGGCCTATGGAAGGTGGGCTTGGGGTAGTCACAGCACGGGCCCCAAGGACGGGTCGTGACAAATTGGTATCAGAGGAGTCAGTTCTACCGCAGAACTTATAACTCTAATATTTTCTTTCTGTGAAGAAATAGTGTTAAGGGTACCGGGTGTGGTTTTCAGTTCAGGGAGTCCAGTGTTGGTGCGAGTGGCCGACGTAACCATACACCAGGACCCTGACAAATGATTTCCGATATTGTGCACGAAAACACTGATTGCGGGTGTGTTTCCAGAAGTTTTATTTAAATATCAGCTCAAACCAGGTCAGCTCACCAGGTATAAGTCTTTTGACCGTGTCATGTTTGTTTCTTTTAGGATGCCTCCCCGCAGACGACCAGCTAGAGCCCTGAGAGTTGTTCGTACTGACAGCCCGCCGAGCGACGTGGCCTCAGTACAGGGCTCTATTCCAGTTGAGGCACCAGCGGAGGCACCAGCGGTACTACTACACGTTGGGCCACCGATGCCACCAGCCCCAGCAGCAGAGGGTGCACGTCACTTGAGCGCACTGCACGAGTTCCAGCGCTAGAGGCCACCCAGGTTTCGGGGAGAGACGGACCCACAGGCGGTTGAGGATTGGATGGAGGCTGTGGTGAGAGTCTTCAGGCTAGTGGGGATTCCGGCAGACTTTATGGTGATCCTTGCTGCCAGCCTTCTTCAGGCAGCAACAGGCATATGGTGGAGCCTGATGCTCCAGATGCATGACGAGGCGACACTTCTTTGAGCAGACTTCGAGAGCCTGTTCAGGGAAGAGTTTGTACCAGCCACCCTTTGAGCGGTCCATATACAGGAGCTACTTCAGCTACGGCAGGGCATCATGACAGTGGCACAGTATTCAGCGAGGTTCACAGACCTCTCGCGCTACTCCACATATATGGTACGGGACCCGTTCTTCAGGGCCCGAACCTTCGAGCAGGGGCTCGGGTGAGAGATTAGAGCTTCTATTGTTTCTCACATCATTCCGACATAGACAAGTGTGTTGGAGAGAGCCCTCTTAGTGGAGAGTTTCCTTGCTGAGCAGTCTCCAGCAGTAGGACCCACCACTAGCCGGCTTGTGGAAGAGTCTTCTACAGCAGGCAGTAGACAGATGAAACAGAGGTCCAAGAGGACCAGACCTACCGGTGGCCGACTGCACGACTCAGGTTCAGTTGTGCGGGGAAACTGGGGTGGAGTCAGAGCCAGACGTGCCGAGAGTGGACAATGTTACTCCTGCAGTGGAATTGGTCACATGGCACGTGACTGTCTGACCCGCCATGAAGATGACCAGCAGTTAAATGAAGAACCTCCCAGCCAGAGGCAGAGGTTCGATCAGGGCAGACCACAGGGGACAGAAGGATATGGGAGAGCTTAGCTTCAGGCAGCTGAGGACTTTGGTCATGGAGCTTCGGAAGCAGATGGACAGGAGCGGGACAAACTCCAGACCTGGAGGCTATTGATCCTGTTGCTTCTAGTTTTGTTGATGTTTGTCTGTAGTTGCTTCGTGTCTTTGTACTATGAGATGAAATAATAAAAAGACACTTATCTTTGTGATGTTTGCTTTCCTGTCCTTTTGTTTGGTTGATACTGAGTGGTCCCGGTTAAAAATGTTGACTTGACCCTCACTTTTGAGATTTCTACTGGGGGAGACCTAGTGACCTCACACTGATGCCGACAGTGTGACTCAACCCTTGGAGGTGAGAGTGACAGTTGGATCTCTTGATAGTTACGTCGAGGCCTTACGACGTCATCCATGGCATGAATGCATCATTCATGTCAGGATTGACTGTATTAGGCAAAGAATGGGGGTCATCCAGGGGATGAGACCAGATTTCTCTTATCGGTAAAGAAGAAATCATAGAAGCTCTTGTGAGACTAGAGAAGGTCCAGGTCATCCAAGAGCGGATGAGGATAGCATAGGGCCGAAAGAAGCCTTATGCTGACAGGACTTGGAGGCCTCTAGAGTTCGTGGATGACGATCATGTCCTTATACGGGTCTCACCTCGACGAGGTTTACGAAGATGTGGCCAAGGCGGAAAGTTATCTCCGATGTTCAACGGACCTTTCTAGGTCCTCAGCTGGGTAGGCGGGGTGGTTTACCGCTTGACCCATCCACCGCAGTTGCACCAGGTGCACGACGACTTCCACGTATCTCAACTGAGGAGATACGTGCTCGACCCTTCATATATCATCGACCATGAGGAGATGGACGATGGAGATGGGGTGTCTTTCATGGAGGTTCCAGTGGGGATCGAGGATTGACAGGAGAGGATCCTACGAGGACGATCAATTCCTCGGGGGCACTTTCTCTGGCAGTACGGGAACCTCCAGGTGAGCACATGGGAGCGGAAGGCTCAGGTGCGTGCTCAATACCGCTTTTGTGACCCTAGTTTGTCTTGAAGCTTTACGGGGACGTAAAGCCCTGAGGTGGGAGTAATGTAAAGACCCGGAAATTTCAAGGAAATTTTTTTCTTAATTTTCTTTGGAATTTTACAAGAACGCAGTTTCTGACGGCGCCTGATTCCAAGGCCCGGTGTGCCCGGAATCATTTTCCGGAGTTTAGCTCGGGTACGTTCAGTGAACGAACGAGCGCGAATTCCTATCTTTTGAACCGGTTCTCGGAATCGAATTCCGAGGGCACCGATGGAACCGCAGCGCCGGTAATTGCTTAGGAACACATGTTCCGGAGTTGCGTTTTCATGAGAGTTGATGACAAAAATTGTGGAAGTTTATTTTATAATTATTCTACAATTTTTATTTTACTCTAAGTGTTTAATCCTTTGGAAGGAAGTTGGGTAACTACCCAACCTCCCTTGGGAGGTTATGAGGGTGGTGGGGCCCACACGAACCCCACCCCTTCATATCCTCTAACCCCCTCAACTCACCATTAATATTGTTAACATAAGTTAATAACTTATGACATTAATGGAGTGAGTTTAATGTGAGTCTTTGATATTCAAACACTTGAATTTCAAAAGCTAAGTTGAGTTAATAAATTAAGTGTGGCTTAATTTATTTTGGTTTAGTTCCTTTGTTGCTTGGGGGGATTTGGGGAGGCTTGAAGAACATCTTCTTCATCGATGAAGAACGTGAAGAACGAATCGGTCTCCGATGAAGAACACCATCCTTCCATGAAGAACGACGACGTGTCTTCCTTCCTCTTCACCGCAACACGTGAGGAGACACCGCTTCCTCCTCAGACACACCCCGACGTCGTCTTCAAATCCTCTTTCCGCGACTCCGCTCTTGAAACCGAGGTAGGGGGTTTACGTGTTTTCTATACGTGATTCTCTTCCGTCTTTTATCCACGTCAATTTGGACCGCATGATATCAGTTAACGGGAGGAGGCCGGACCGCACAAACACGGCTACCCCCCTCTTTTTTTGTTTTTCTTGTTGTTGCGGATCGAATGAAATTGACATGGTGCCGTCGCATCACGCGAGATCGAGCGGCAAGAATGCGCGACATCGTCACGCTGCGCATTCAAGTTTTAAACTCTCGTGCGTGGGTTTTTGATTGCAAGGTGTTCGTATAATTTATTTTGGATAAATTATACCCTCGTCAATGTTTAAAATCACGTGTTTATTATTTTCCAATTCATAACACCTAACGCGGAGGACGCGAGCTGATCAAACACGGCCCGACAACCCTCCGCAGCTTGTTTATCGATGTGCGGATCGACGGACAACGAAGAAGCTGGCCGCTATGGAGTTTGAATCCCTTCGAAGTGAAGGTTGGGTCCCGGGAGGACCGTTGGCGAAGACGATAGGAGAAAAGGACCACCGGAGAGTGTCCGGTGGTCCGCGGAAGGCGGTGGCGGCGGCAGCGCACCGCCAGAAGGCCGGCGGCGGCGGTTTGCCGCCGACCTCAATCTGCGGCGAGGGGGGGGGGGAGCCGTGAACCCCTGCCCGCGGCTTCCGCTCAGCCGCGCTGGCCGAGCCGCGGCTGGCCGGTCAAGTCGGACCGAGCCGGCCGGGTCGGTCCGGGCCCAGACCCCCCTTTTTCGGACCCTCATTGGTCTTTTGCCCATATAATGGGCTACGGACCTCCGATCGACGCACCGTCAGATGCGTAGCGATCCTTGGAACGAGACAGTCATTTCGGTATATCGCACTCAAGGTTTCGAAATACTTTGGGTTCGGCTGGGTTGGTGCAGATACGAAACCAACCGGGCCCTCGGAGCGGAAACACTTATAACTTGAACTTCGGACGTCTGTTTGACGTGCCGTTGAATTTGTTGGATTCCTCTAAGTGAGACAGATCTTTTGGATTACTCCGCTCAAGGTTTGGATGCCGTCGGAGTGCGGTCAGGTTGGTTCGCTCACGAAACCAACCGGCCCCCTGGAACGAAAAAGCCAATAACTCACAGACTGAGTGTCCGATTGACGCGCCGTCTGTCTCATTGAATTCCTTTTGATGAGACAGAACTTTTGGCATAAATCGCCCGAGTTTTGGTTGCTATTGGATAGTGGCCGGGTTGGATTGTACCTGAAATCCAACCGGGCCCTTGGAACGGAAAAGCTGTTATCTTTCAGACTGGACGTCCGTTTGACGAACCGTCAGCGGCGTTGATGATCACGTTGAGAAACGGTCCCTATGAGTATACCCTATGACAGTTCGGGGTACAGTTGAGATACGACCGGTTTGGTTCGTACATGAAACCAACCGGGCCCCGGGGACGAAAAGGCTAGTAACTCACAGACTGGGCGTCCGATTGACGCGCCATCTGTTGCGTTGAGACCCCTATGACGAGGCGGTCCTTTGAGATACTTCTTCATGGGACTTTGTGATACTTGGAGTATCAACCTGTAGCTCATGGAGCGGACCCTCCCGGAGACGAGCGTACGGAGTACGGAGACCCTGTAGCCGACTGAGACCTGACGACTGCTTGAGCGACTCGACTTGGAGTGAGTCGACTAGCCCAGTGGACGGAGCGACTGGTATTTGGCGACAGACCCACGACGGACGGAGCGCCCGGTAGTTGGCCGTAGACCCACGGTACTCGACAGGAGGAGTACCTCTGTAGGCTATTAGGGGGAGCGCCCGGTATTTGGCGACAAACCCACAGCGGACGGAGCGCCCGGTAGTTGGTTGCAGACCCGCGGTACTCGACAGGAGGAGTACCTCAGCAGTCTTAGGTTAGTGAGAAGTACCTCGGAGTCGTGACAGGACCACTGTACACTTCAGAGACGGGGCTTTTCAGCAGTTACAGTTTCGATAATGATAATCCTGGTTTGAGCTGAGACTTTTGACCTTTGTGTTTTCCTCATGATTGAGATGGGTCACTTGATAACTTAGGTATATGTATGGGAATATACCTGGGTAGTGGTTATCCGTTGATTTCATGATCTTGGTGTTTTCCTTATGATTGAGATGGGCTACTTGATAACTTAGGTATATGCATGGGCATATACCTAAGTAGAGGTTATCTGTTGAGATCTTATTTGTGGTTATCCATGTTGGTTTTAGTGAGACCTTGAAGGTCTCGGGGTCCCTACTGAGTATCGTTATACTCACCCCTGCACGGGCTATGCCCGCACCTCATTGTGTTGGTTGCAGACGACGGGCAGTGCTGACGGAGGCCGAGTGTTCGAGGACTGGACGGTTTCCGGAGGTGGACTACACGACGAGTCAGTACCCAGAGGTGGACTACACGACAAGTCAGTACTCGGTGGTGGACTAAACGACGAGACGACACATGGAGGAGGTTGAAGGGAGAGAGCGTTGAGGAGGCTATCTGTACCTACCCTTCAGGTAGGATCCGCGGTGGACGATCTAGGAGCTGCCGCATCTGTACCTACCCTTCATGTAGGATCCGAGGAGGACGACCCAGGAGCTGCTTCCTTTCTTCCAGCTGTTGTCTTTTTCTGTTGTACTTGTTCAGTTGTAGTTGTACTTTCATTTGGGTTTATATTCTGGCCCATTTACTTTTCAGCACTTTCTTTTGTACATAGTGTTTTGCTTCCGCTTGTACTCTGTAGTGTTTTGTTTACTTTTATAAAGGCAATGCCTTCCCAGTTATCGGGATTTACTCCTTTGGTGCTAGTCGCCAGCCCCTGGCCTATGGAAGGTGGGCTTGGGGTAGTCACGGAACGGGCCCCGAGGACAGGTCGTGACAAATTGGTATCAGAGGATTCAGTTCTACCGAAGAACTTATAACTCTGATATTTTCTTTCTGTGAAGAAATAGTGTTAAGGGTACTGGGTGTGGTTTTCAGTTCAGGGAGTCCAGTGTTGGTGCGAGCGGCCGACGTATCCATACACCAGGACCCTGAAAAATGATTTCCGACATTGTGCACGAAAACACTGATTGTGGGTGTGTTTCCAGAAGTTTTATTTAAATATCAGCTCAAACCAGGTCAGCTCACCAGGTATAAGTCTTTTGACCGTGTCATGTTTGTTTCTTTTAGGATGCCTCCCCGCAGACGACCAGCTAGACCCCTGAGAGTTGTTCGTACTGACAGCCCGCCGAGCGACGTGGCCTCAGTACAAGGCTCTATTCCAGTTGAGGCACCAGCGGTACTACTACACGTTGGGCCACCGATGCCACCAGCCCCAGCAGCAGAGGGTTCACGTCGCTTGAGCGCACTGCACGAGTTCCAGCGCTAGAGGACACCCAGGTTCCGGGGAGAGACGGACCCGCAGGCGGTTGAGGATTGGATGGAGGGTATGGTGAGAGTCTTCAGGCTAGTGGGGATTCCGACAAACTTCATGGTGATCCTTGCTGCCAGCCTTCTTCAGGCAGCAGCAGGCAGATGGTGGAGCCTGATGCTCCAGATGCATGACGAGGCGACACTTATTTGAGTAGACTTCGAGAGCCTGTTCAGGGTAGAGTTTGAACCAGCCACCCTTCGAGCGGTCCATATACAGGAGCTACTTCAGCTACGGCAGGGCAGCATGACAGTGGCACAGTATTCAGCAAGGTTCACAGACCTCTCGCGCTACTCCACAGATATGGTACGGGACCCGTTCTTCAGGGCCCGAACCTTCGAGCAGGGGCTCAGGTGAGAGATTATAGATTCTTTTTTTTCTCACATCATTCCGAAACAGACAGGTGTGTTGGAGAGATCCCTCTTAGAGGAGAGTTTTGGTTGCTGTTGGATAGTGGCCGGGTTGGATTGTACCTGAAATCCAACCGGGCCCTTGGAACGGAAAAACTGTTATCTTTCAGACTGGACGTCCGTTTGACGAACCGTCAGCGGCGTTGGTGATCACGTTGAGATACGGTCCCTATGAGTATACCCTATGACAGTTCGTGGTACAGTTGAGATACGGCCGGTTTGGTTCGTACATGAAACCAACCGGGCCCTGGGGACGAAAAGGCTAATAACTCACAGACTGGGCGTCCGATTGACGCGCCGTCTGTTGCGTTGAGACCCCTATGACGAGGTGGTCCTTTGAGATACTTCTTAGTGGGACTTTGTGATACTTGGTGTATCGACCTATAGCTCGTGGAGCGGACCCTCCCGGAGACGAGCGTACGGAGACCCTGTAGCCGGCTGAGACCTGACGACTGCTTGACCGACTCGACTTGGAGTGAGTCGACTAGCCCAGTGGACGGAGCGCCCGGTATTTGGCGACAGACCCACGACGGACGGAGTTCCCGGTAGTTGGCCGCAGACCCGCGGTACTCGACAGGAGGAGTACCTCTGTAGGCTATTAGGGGGAGCACCCGGTATTTGGCGACAAACCCACAGCGGACGGAGCGCCCGGTAGTTGGTTGCAGACCCACGGTACTCGACAGGAGGAGTACCTCAGTAGTCTTAGGTTAGTGAGCAGTACGTCAGAGTCGTGACAGGACCACTGTACACTTCAGAGATGGGGCTCTTCAGCAGTTACGGTTTCGATAATGAAAATCCTGGTTTGAGCTGAGACTTTTGACCTTTGTGTTTTCCTCATGATTGAGATGGGTCACTTGATAACTTAGGTATATGTATGGGCATATACCTGGGTAGTGGTTATCCGTTGATTTCAAGATCTTGGTGTTTTCTCATGATTGAGATGGGTTACTTGATAGCTTAGGTATATGCATGGGCATATACCTAAGTAGAGGTTATCTGTTGAGATCTTCTTTGTGGTTATCCATGTTGGTTTTAGTGAGACCTTAAAGGTCTCGGGGTCCCTAATGAGTATCGTTATACTCACCCCTGCACGGGCTATGCCCGCACCTCGTTGTGTTGGTTGCAGACGACGGTCAGTGCTGACAGAGGCCGAGTGTTTGAGGACTGGACGGTACCTGGAGGTGGACTACATGACGAGTCAGTACCCGGAGGTGGACTACATGACGAGTCAGTACCCGGTGGTGGACTACACGACGAGACGACACACGGAGGAGGTTGACGGGCGAGAGCGTTGAGGAGGCTATCTGTACCTACCCTTCAGGTAGGATCCGTGGTGGACAATCCAGGAGCTGCGCCATCTGCACCTACCCTTCAGGTAGAATCCGAGGAGGATGACCCAGGAGCTGCTTCCTTTCTTCCAGATGTTGTTTTTTTCTGTTTTACTTGTTCTGTTGTAGTTGTACTTTCATTTGGGTTTGTATTCTAGCCCATTTACTTTTCAGCACTTTCTTTTGTACTTAGTGTTTTTCTTCCGCTTGTACTCTGTAGTGTTTTGTTTACTTTTATAAAGGTAATGCCTTCCCAGTTATCGGGATTTACGCCTTTGGTGCTAGTCGCCAACCCCTGGCCTATGGAAGGCGGGCTTGGGGTAGTCACGACACGGGCCCCAATGATGGGTCGTGACAACTTAAGACTCTAAACCAATACCAAAAACCCCAAACACTAGAGAAAAACCTCTTAAAAGAATGTAATACCAACAGAAAACCCGAGTACGACTACAATCCTTGACTGATCCGCAGACATTTGGATCTACAAACAAACACCGCAAAACTAAGATCAACCCATATAGGGGTCCAAACACCCCTTTAAGAAAATACATGATCTTGAAAATCATAGTAAGACAAATAGAACTGTTGGATTACAATAGAACACATCTATTATAAATTCACAATGAAACAATCAACCTACATCAGTTTCAATATTGTAACAGCAGAAAAACAAGAATGAAAAGACATTAAATTTTCCAATACCAAAATTGAACACAAAACCCAAACTGAGACCACAAACACTCAGAATCTTCGGACCGTGCGCGAGATTCATCCCTAGACCTCTGGATGGGGCTCTGATGGCTGAAGCATCCCCCGTTTCATAGTTTAACACTAGAATTCCTCCACTCAAATAATCTTCTTCTAGAGATGCTTCCATAATAACTTCTTGTCGATGACCCATACACCTGAAACAATGTCACGTCTTTGGAGGGATGTGACATGACGACTTCATGTACCTGGAATGGCCACACTGGTGGAACACCCCTAAATGGTCTGACAAACTGGATGCCAAAACCACTACAGAGGACTCATTAGAAACATGTTCCTCTTGAAAACCCTTCTCACTAGATGGGGAAGCGCTGCATAAAACCAGATTGGCTAGATTTCCCACCATCTGCGCTCTAGAGACCAACTCAGCTAAAAAATGCCTCACCCATCATCTTCTCAAAATAGTGGTCCTTAGAAAGTAGTACTTGATCCTTGATCTCTAAACAAGGATGGACATAATGACATCCCACGTCTTCCCAAATTGCATTGATGGAGAGGAAAATATATCCCATTCATCCAGGGATGGTCCTTTGAACATCCCCAAAATGGCACACAATCTAAAAGATTCGGGAGTTCCCAATACCTTGAAGACACACTCATCCTCTTCAATCCACTCTACTACCTCTAGCGGACCCCGATTACCATGAAGGATAGGCAATGTCTGAGAAAGGACCAAAAACAAGGCCTCACATATCGAAATACTTGGCGAACTTTCTAGGCATCATTTTATGAAAAAATATATAACATAGAGACAAAAATGATATTATTCCGAAGCAACATCAATGAAAGCACCTTCATTCATAACAACCAGCACAAGAGAAACAATAAAATACAAACACAACTCAGAAAAATTAAACATAAAAAATACCCTTTACATTTGGGAATTCATTACCGCCTTCCTTCAATGCCACTTTCAAATACCAAACCCGCTATTAAATCCAAATTTAATTTTAAAAAAAAAAATAATTTCCCTTTTTTATTTTTAAAAACACGCTTAAATAAATAAAAACCAAAACAAAAACCATCATACAATAAGCCATCAGGATGAAGAACTAGCAGTTATGCTTAACATGGAGACATGTTAGTAAGCCACACCCCAAGTAAGAGTAAACAATTAGTAGAATCTCAACCGTGCAATCAAACTCCACACGGGTAAATACTCCATGTGAGTTCACAACATGACCCTGGTCTGCCTCCATTATCAATCCTAAACCCCAAGACAAAACTATAAGGCTCAAAACTCGAACTAACCCTCACGACATCAGGTTCATAACCGGCGAGGGTTCGTCATGTGTAACATCCCAAGTAAATAAAGAATATAACATTTTCATATTTATATATATTTTTAAATTAATTATTAATTTTACTATAAATGGGATGCTTTGTTCGACGATGGACCCGATACACAATAATGAGTTTCTTTGAAATCTTACGTTGCACACAATGTTGAGTTGTTCTGAAAAATAATATAATAATATTGTTAATTTAAATTGTATTTAACACCATGTTGTTTTATTAGAGGAAAAGAACATAACTAACTAAAAAATATTATACATGTTTTTTAAATGTTTTTACATTTCTCCAATAAATTTTATAGGCTTGAAATAATAAAGAATCTATTTTCAAGCATAAATACTCAAATATTCATTAAAAGGTCTATTTACTGCCTCTTTAACGGCGAACCCTATTTAAATATATTTTTGGTCACTTTTATATGATATATTAGAGAAAATAGAATTCTTCATTAGAATCAGGACATGAAAATTTTCATTGGGTAAATATATGGTGTTTTCCTGATAAAATTCAATTTTTAATGTATAGTGAAAAATACTGTATTTTAATTCAAAACTTCCTTTAATATAACTTTTTTATATGGATATATTATCATTATAAATTGATTTAAAGTGTAATTAGATTATATTTTTACCATTTAATAAAGTTTTGGTCATTGGATTAAATTTCACTTTGAAATTGGGCTTAATCAGGTGTATATCTTTTGATAGTTATTATTTCCCAAAAAAATGCTTTTAGTTTTGACAACGGGAATTAAATTTAAATTAATAAAACAACTTTTCTGGTTTGAATTTGTTAAAATATACATCATTTTTGAATTTGTAATATCAAATATATCTTATTCTGAATTTTTTCTATTTTTCTGAAAAGCATCAATTTTTGATGAATAGTGAAACCATTAAGTAGTAGATAAAAATCTAAATTTTTCATTTAAATGAATTTTTACCGTTTCTATGAATTGAATTTCAAAAATCCAACATAATTGGTTTTTATTATTATTTAAAATTCGGTTCAATAATATTCAAATTATTTTTGGGGAATTGTACCTTTTGACTATTATTTACCACGGTTAAATGTAAATAGGGTAATTCTATGTAAAAACAATATTATAATAACACCAAATTACATAAAAACATGTCATAAACTTATTGGATTAGTCATGACCGACCATGGGAAACCTTAAGTATATTTTGGGACCCTATGGAGACCCTTAATAGTGATAATGACACTTTTTTTTAATTAACTTGAAGGAAAAAATGAAATAAATAAATATCTTTAAGTAAATTAATTATTACATGGGGTTATATAAGTTATATCTTTGATAATAAATATTATTATTAAAGAAGAAAAGTTATCCTAAATCATGGTGTTTTTTTATTTTTATTAGACATGAAATAAAGAATATTATTTTTGACTCAATAATGATGTAGTGTTTACCTCATTAACAAATGATTTAAATAAATAATATTATAAAGATTAAAACAATATCCAAAACCAGTCCAATTATTATGGGATGATTTTATATCGACCATGAGTCATATTATCTTCGAATTTTCTTAGTTTTGGATCTTTAGAAACCGAAAATCATTATATAATAAATTAGTATTTTCACACTTTCCTAAAGAGCCCCTCCTACCGCTTATAAAAATACCTCAATTCAAATCCATTACTCAAACCTCTCACACCCCTTGTCTCATCAAAACCATTCCCAAATAAGATCTAGATATACCTATCTTCAACCAAGAAGACATACCATAGGAATAAGGCACATCAAGAAGTCATTTTGGTTCAAACCAAAGGGAGTTACCCAATTTAAACGTAACAGTTTCTATTAAATTCTCTTCTTTTATTTTACTTCTCAAACCCCTAAAATGTTTTTATTACATTATTTTATAAAAAACCAGTATCCTCAATATAATATGACATTTTTACGAGAAGTATTAGAACTATAATTACATACACCTCCATCTAATGGGTAAAAGAACATTTTGTTTTTGTGGATGGTGATCTATAACGTTACGAAACGATGAATGTTCAAATATCTCCCACCTTATCTCATGGTGGACATTATGATGGAACTGTATTTATATATGACATATATATTATGTTTATGTTGTATATATTATTATGTAATTTTTTTAATTTATAACATTCCTTAATGCTTCCATTATGGGTAAATGCGGTAATTTCATTTGAGGAAGTGCGGACTAATTCCCCCTCAAGTGATGTGACTCGTTCATTCCAGACATGGGGAGTATAAAGGATGGGGATAAAGAAATTATATATTATATTATACTGTATTTATAATATACCTTTGTATAATTATGTTTTTATTAAATTTAATAATAAATATAAATGAATGTAGCATTCATGTATAAGTACGGCTTACCATCTCCCTGAACGGTGCATTTCATTTATTACCTCTAAATATTATGTAATATTATAAATACATATATATACTAGATATATATGAAATATGTGATATCAAAATAGTGAATATCATTCTAGAGATACTGGAATCTTGACCATATGGACATCTTGTAATTATAATGTGTTCATTTTTGACTCAAATACCAAATATCCACAAAACAACCATTATTAAGTTAAATGATTACACAATGTTTATAACATGGTAATAATTGATATAAAAGGAATAATAAACTTATAAAATGGTTCTTATTCAAGTATTAATTGACAAAATTTTATTATTAAGAACAAGGAACAAAAAAGTCAATTCAGACATGAGGTAAGGGATTTCTTATCTCACATTACAAGAAAACAATGTTTTAGTGGTGGTTTTTTCATAGCGGTTTTAAAACTAGAATTAAATTTTATTCGATCAAAAATTTAGTAGCAGTAATTAAAACTGCCATAAAAAACAGCCACTAATTTTTAATTTTAATTTTTTTAAAAATATCTTTTAAAAAATTACAATTTCTTTTAATGATGGGTTTAAAAAAAAACGGTCGTGAAAGAGTTGTGATTTTTAGAAAACCGCCCCAAAAATTAAGAAAATTTTAATTTTTTTTATTATTTAAATTCAAATACAGTTTATTATTGATAATTTTATATATTTATAATGTGTTAATTATGTAATATTTATAATTATTAGTTAATAATATTTTTAAACTAAAAATAAAACGTCAATAAGTAGAAGAACAGACTTTGGAATCAAATAACCATAACATCTGATCTGATTGTCCATTCTGGCACCACAACTAGTCAAATCAATGTTTATCAAATGATCAAAACCGAGTGAGATTTAAATCATATGATAACTAAAGTGATAAAAATATATTCAAAATTCAAAAGCCAAAAATTGAACTCGTTTTTCAAACGAGCATAACATTTAATCTGGGTGTCTGTTTGGGCTCTACCATATATGAAATCCAAGCATGCGGTGAGCTCTACACTGCTTATGTCTGGTACTAACTGTTAGAGTATTATATGAACTTTTATTCCTCCAGAAAGGCCCAGAAGGCCTCTGAAACATATGTTTTAGTTACAGAAATTGATTTCTTAAAATTCAAATGGGTATAACTTTTGATCGAGGTGTTTGTTCAGCCAGAAACACATATAATATCGATTCTTATTTCACAATCTTCGATTTCTCTGGTTGTGGCCCTGATGAAAGTTTTTCATATGATATTTTATGGTCATTTCTGTGTGTCTAGGGTTTTAACAGGTTCTTACCATTTTATGGTTAATTTAATTATATAATTAATAATTAATTATTATTTATTTAATATTTTTTTTAATTTTTTATCTATTATTAATTATTAATTATTTATTTATTTAATATTATTTATTTATTTATCTCTTTATTATTAAGTTATTATGTACACATTAATTATTAATTTATTTTTAATTTCTTAATAAATTAATTAATTATTATTAATTATTAGTTTATTATTCATTATTTATTTATTTATTCATATGTTATTTATTCATTATTTAATAATTAATTATTAATTATTAAATAATTACTTATTATTTATTAATTATAAATTATAAAATATTAGTTTTTAGCGATTATCAATAATATATTATATATTATATTATATTTATTTATTTTATTATTTTTTATTCGTTATTTATTATTTATTATTTATTATTTATCCTTTATTCTTTATTCTTTACGAAATTATTTTTAATTTACTAAATATTAATTTTTTATTAGTTTATTATTCATTTATTATTTATTTATTTATTATTTATTTATTGATTATTTATTAATTAAATGTTAATTAAATTTTATTTATTTAATAAATATTTAATATTTAATAATTCTTATAATATATTAATATTTAAATAATAATTATTAATTATTAATTATTAATTTTATAAATATCAATTATTAGTTATTATTAATTATTAATATTTAATATTTAATTATTTCTTTATTTATTTATCTATTTATTTATGTGTGTATGTATTTATTTATTTTTTTGATTATTTTTTATTTTTTATTTATTAATTTATTTATTAATTTAATAAATTTTAATTTATTTTTAGTTTATTGTTTGTTTATTATTTATTTATTTGTTCCATATTCATTATTTATTAATTATTTATTAATAATTTATTAATAATTTATTAATAATTTATTACATTTTCATAAATTCTTAAATATTACATATTAATTCTTAATTCTTAATTCCTAATGATCAATCATTAAATATTACTTATTGTAAATTATTAATTATCAATTCTTAATTATTTTTTATTTATTATTTTTTATTTATTATGTATTATTTATTATTTATTATTTATTATTTACGATTTATTATATATTATATATTATATATTATTTATTTAATTATATATTATTTATTAATTTATTATTTATTTGTTATTTCATTATCATATATTAATTTATTTGTTAATTAATTTATTATTTATACATTATTTATATATTATGTGTTATATATTATATATTATGTATTATGTATTATGTATTATATATTATATATTATATATTATATATTATATATTATGTATAATATATTATTTATTATATATTATGTATTATATATTCTATAATATATAAAATATAATATATAAAATATAATATATATTTTCTATTATCTATTATCTATTATATATCATGTATAATATATTATATATTATATATTATATATTATATATTATATAATATATAATAGATAATAGATAATAGATAATATATATAAGATATTAGATATTATATGTTACATGTTATATGTCATATATAATAGATAATATATTATGTATTAGATATTATGTATTATATGTTATGTATTATATATTATATATTATATATTACGTCTTATATATTTTATGTTATATGTTATATGTTATATGTTATATATTATATATTATTGATTATTGATTATTGATTATTGATTATTGATTACTGATTAATCATTATTGATTAATAATTATTTAGTGTGCATCTATTTGTTATGTATCACTTGTTTTTTTAATTAATCTATAGATTTATAAGTATATTAAATTAGATTTATTGACCACATGAAGAGCATGCTCGAGTGTTAAAGTCTTTACAGAATAATCAAGACATAAGTGGTTCTAATCTCACCCAATGCATAATTTCTTAATATGGCATGGGCATGTGCATGGACATGGACTTGTGCATGGAGATGGCCTTATGCGTGGAAATGGGCATGAGCATGGTAATAATAAATAAATTAAGAAAATAAATTAAAATATTAATAAATAAATAAATAAATTACAAAAATAAGTAAGTAAATAAATAAATTAATTAACTAAATGAAATTAATAGTAATAATAATAATAATATATATATATATAAATAAATTACAAAAATAAATAAAAATAAAAATAAATTGATTAATTGCGAAATAAATAAATAAATTACTCATATAATTTTTTTTAAAAATTAGAAAATTATTTATAAAAATAATAACTATTTAGCAGCAGTTTAAACCGCGACTAATTGTTTCCTAACACATGATTTATCAACAGTTTTCCAAAACTGTTGTAGAATTATGTAGCGGCATTATAAACCGTCACTAAATAGTTTTTTTCCATCGTGTCACTTTTAATTCTATGAGATTTCTATTGTTCGCCACATATTTATTGGGTGTAATGTATTGTGTACTTCCATTTGATATATATTATCACGATTATATTTATATTCATGGTATTCTATGATTCATTTTGTTGTTATTAACTTTTTCTCATATGACTCGATTGATTACAACATGGTAAGGGGTTTTCATCTCACATTTTATTCACATGAGATTCATGTGATATTTGCCAATATTTCCTTTTGTGTGGTGTGTATACTGCCCATGATTGTATTAATTGTGTAATATAATTTAGTTTATTGGTATTTAAATCATCATTGTACGATCCTTATTTGATGGGGTGTATGTTTCATATGTTACTAAATCGGTGAGTGAATCATTCACCCTCCTCTTTTTAAAAGATATATTTTATGTCATGTGTTTTAATTTCCATTTTCCAATAAGATGAAAATAATTTTTGTGGAATTGTATCATTTGACTATTATTTATCGTGGTTAATGGTAAATAGGGCAATTTTAGGTAAAAATAATATTATAATAATACCAAATTACATTAACACATGTCCTAAGCTTATTGGATGAGTCATGACCGACCATGGACATCTTTGGGTCTATTTTGGGACCCTATGGAGCCTCTTAAGAGTGATAATAACACTTTTTTTTAATTAACGTGAAGGAAAAAAATGAAATGAACAAATATATTTTAGTAAATTAATTTTTTCATGGTGTTATATAAGTTATATCTTCTAATATTAATATTATTATGAAAAAAAATTATCCTACATCATAGTGTTTTTTTTATTTTTAGTCATGAAATAAATAAAATTATTTTTGACACAATAATGATGATGGGTTTACCTCATTAATTAATGATTTCACTAAATAATATTATAAAGATTAAAACAATATCCATAACATGTCCAATTTTTATTGGATGATTTTATATCGACCATGAGTCATGTTATCTTATAATTTACTTAGTTTTGGACCTTTAGAATCAGAAAATCATTATATAATAAAATAATATTTTCACACTTTCCAAAAGAGACCCTCCTACCCCTTATAAAAATCCCTCACTTCTAACACATTCCTCACACCTCTAAAGCCCCTTGGCTCATCCAAACCATGCCTAAATAAGCTCTAAAGATACCTCTCTTCCACCTAGAAGACATACATTAGGCATAAGGCACTTCAAGAAGTCCATTTGGTTCAAACCAAATGGAGTTACCCAAATTAAATGTAACTATTTATCTTAAATTATTTTCTATTATTTTACTTCTCCAACCCCTAAAATCATTTTATTACTTTATTTTATAAAATCACTAGTATCCTCAATATACTTGGATGTTGTTTTGAGAAGTATTTGACCTAAAATTACACACACCTTCATCTAATGGGTAAAAGAACGTACTGTTTCTGTGGATGGTGATCTATAGCCTCATGAAACGATGACTGTTCAAATATCTCCTACCACAACTCATGGTTGCCATTATGATGGAACTCTATTTATTTATGAAATATATATTATTTTTATGTTTTACATATTCTTTTGTAATTTTTTTCATTTATAGCATACCTTAATGGTTTCCATTATGGGTAAACATGATAATTTCATTTGAGGAAGAGTAGACTAATGCCCCCTCAAATGATGTGACTAATTCATTCCATACGTGGGGCGTATAAATTATGGGGATAAAGAAATTAAATATTATATTATAATATATTTATAATATTCCTTTGTATCATTATGTTTTAAATCATTGAAATAAGAAATATAAATGAATGTAGCGTTCAAGCGTAAGTACGGCTTACCGTCTCAATGAATGGTGCATTTCATTTCTTACCTTTAAATGTTATGTAATATTATAAATACTTATATATACTGTATATCTATGATATATATGATATCTAAATCGTGAATATCATTCTAAAGATAGTGGACTCTTGACCACATGAACAAGTTGAAATTATAATGTGTTCATTTTTTACTCAAGTACCAAATATCCACAAAACGACCATTATTAACTTAAATGATTACATAATGTTTATAACATGGTAATAAGTGATGATAAAGGAATTATAAACTTATAAAAATGTTCTTTATCAAGTATAAATTAACTTAAGATTATTATTCAGTAACAACAAGGAACAAACTAGTCAAGTCAGACAAAGGTAAGGGATTTCTTATCTCACATTACAAGAAAACAGTGTTTTAGTGGTGGTTTTTTCGTGGCAGTTTTAAAAAGCGCAACTAATTTTTTTTCAATAGAAAATTTAGAGACGGTTTTTAAAACCTCCATAAAAAACCTCAGCTAATTTTTTTTACAAATTTATTTATAATATCTTCTAAACAATTTTAATTTTCTTAAAGACGGGTTTTTGAAAAACTGTCGCGAAAGAGTTGTTGTTTTTTGAAAACCACAGCAAAATTTACGAAATTTTTTAAAATATATTTTTTATTTTTATTTTTATTATTATTTATAATCACATTTAGTTTATTATTGATTGTTTTATATATTTATAATGTGTTAATTAATTAATATTTATAATTATCTGTTAATAGTATTGTTAAACTGAAAATAAATCGTCAATAAGTAGAAGAACAGACTTTGGAATCAAATTACCATAACATATGATCTATGTGTCAATTATAGAACCACAACTAGTCAAATCAAAGTTTATCAAATGAGCAAAAACCGAGTGAGATTTAAATCATGTGATAATCAAAGGAAAAAATATATGTTCAAAATTCAAAAGTAAAAAATCGAACTCAAACTTCAAATAACCATAACATTTAATCCGGGTGTCGGTTTGGGCTCAACCAAATATCAAATCAAAGCCTGTGATGAGCTCTACACAGCCTAGTTTTGTTACCAAATGTTTGATTATTTTACGTAATTTGTTCTGCTAGAATGTCCCTGAAGGAATCTGAAACATAGGTTTTAGTTAAAGACAAAAATTTCTTAAAATTCGAATCTATATAACTTTCGATTGAGGTGTCTGTTCGGCCAACAACATATATCATATCGAAGATCATTTCACGATCTCCGATTTGACTGCTTGTGGCACTGAAAAAAGAGTCTCATATTATATTTTATGGTCATTTTAGTGTTTTAATATTTTTAAGAGCTTATTACCGTTTTATGAATTATTTAATTATTTAATTGTTATTTATTATTTATTTATTTAATATTAATCAATTAATTATATATTTATTTCTATATTATTTATTATTAATTCATTATTTATTTATTTATTTAATATTTTTTTTATTTCTTTATTATTACGTTATTATATACACAATAATTATTAATTTATTTTTAATTTATTAAATAGTATTCATTTTTTATTTAATTATTTATATATTATTTATTCATTATTTATTTTTTAATTATTAATTATTAAATTATTAATAATTAATAATTAATTATAAATTATAAATTATTAGATCTTAGTTATTATTCATTATGTATTACTTATTATTATTATTTATTTATTATTTATTATTTATTATTTATTATTAATTGTTTATCCATTATTCATTATTCTTTATGAATTTATTTTTAATTTAATAAATATTAATTTATTATTACTTTATTATTCATTTATTATTTGTTTGTTTATTTATTATTTATTGATTATTTATTAATTAAAAGTTAAGTAAATGTTATTTATTTATTAAATATTAAATTTTTAAAATTTTGCAAATAAAATATTATAATATAAATAATAATTATTAAATAATAATTATTAATATTATAAATATCAATTATTAGCTATTAGTTATTATTAATTATTAATTATTAATTATTTATTTTTTCTTTATTAATTTATCTATTTATGTATGTATGTATGTATTTATTTATTTGTTTATTTATTTATTATATATTATTTATTAATTTATTTTGAATTTACTATATATTAATTTATTTTTAGTTTATTTTTTATTTATTAATTATTTATTTGTTCAATATTCATTATTCATTATTTATTTATTTATTTATTAATTAATAATTAATAATTCATTACATTTTTATAAATTAATAAATATTTAATATTAATTCACAATTCTTAATTCCTAATGATCAATCATTAAATATTACTTATTGTTATTTATTAATTATCAATTATAAATTATTTATTATTTATTATTTATTATTTACTATTTACTATTTATTATTTACTATTTACTATTTACAATGTATTATTTATTTTTTATTACTTATTATTTATTTATTTATCAATTATTTATTAATTTATTTTTTATTTGTTATTTAATTATCATATATTAAATTATTTTTTAATTAATTTATTATTTATACATTACTTATATATTATGTCTTATATATAATATATAATATATAATATATTATGTATTATGTATTATGTATTATCTATTATATATACTGTATTATATATTATTTATTATGTATTATGTATTATATATTATATAGTAGATAATAGATAATAGATTGTAGATTGTAACACCCCAAGCTTCCACGGTACGCTTTCCTTTGAATAATACAGTAGCGTGTGTTATACGCAACTTCGAGTTCTAACACACCACAACTAATCAAACTAGCCGTTATGAATAGAAATACATAATTTTTGAAATATTATAAATTCTATCTCTCAAAATGGACTTCATATTTGGATTCAGAATATCGAATTAGCCTAGGGTTAAATTTTGGTACTTTTCGGATAACTTTCATATTTTGATGAATAGTGAAAATTACTAAATTTTAAGTAAAAAAAACTTTTTCAATCGAAATAATTAATATTGATAAATTATGAATTTGAGTGGTTTTAAAGTATATTTAGAATATATTTTTACCATTTAATTCAATTTTTTTAATTGTACATAATTTCACAATTAAACCAGACATAAACAAGTGCCAATCTTTTGATAGTTATTATCTCTTAAAAACACGCTTTTTTGTTTTAACGGGAATTAATTTTATATTAATTTCTCCCAATTATGTGTTTTGAATTTGGAAAAATGGATTCCATATTTGGAATCAGGATGTTCAAATTGTGTAAATAGGTAACTTTTGTTTTTAGACATTTTGAATAATTACTTCGGTAAATATTTTATTTACCATGGTTAAAGGGTAAATCCGGTAAATAAGGGTTAAAAAATAATATTATAATAATAAAAATTTCCCTAAAATGTGTCTTAACCTTATTGGTTGATACATGTCCGACCATGGTCATATTTGGGTCGATTTTGGGACCCCATGGAGCCACTTGTAAGTGATAGGGACACTTTATTTTTATTAAGTTAAAATGAATACAAAAATGACACAAGAATATATCTTTTAGAAAAACAATTTTTACATAGGGTTAGATATGTTTTATTTTCAACTATAAATATTAATTAGAAACATAAAAATATTTCCTACATAATTATATTTTATTTATAATTTTTAGACATTATATCATTTAATTTATTTATGACACAATGGTGATGCAGTAATTACTAAATTAATGAAAAATTAGAATAATTGATATTATAAATACCCAAATAAATGTAATTTGAGACTTTTTATAAATACCAATAATTTTATAGGATAATATGACATGTTAAGATTGAATTAATTAACATTTTTCGAAGTAATCATTCTGTTGTGAGTTTTACAAAAATCAATTATTGAATAGTGTCAAAATTGACATTAAAGAGTTTTTAAAACAAATATTATATTATTAATTGATATTAAATTCCTAAAAATATGAGGTTCGACCAAGAGACTTATATCATGATATTTTAATCATTAATGGACCACTTTGGGGTCTCTTGGATGTATATAGTATGTTTATTAAGAATATAATATAAAAATACAAAGAGACATTGTGAAAGTGAAACTAATTAACTAAGAGTTAATACTTAAAGATAAGGTTAATATAGTAACGCAAACCTTACTAAATTCTATTGGTTGAGTGGTTTTCGACCCATACCCACCTTAACCATAAAATAATCCACTTTCGAGATATTATAAAGAGAATATGAATTTATTATAAAATAATATTTCTAGCTTTTCCAAAGGTGCCCCTCACCCCTCTTATAAAAGGGCACTCCCCCTTCTCAATAATTCACACCTTCAAAGCCTTTTGGATCGACCAAACCCTGACCAAATACTCTATCAACATCCCTCAATACAACCTAGAGGCCTTAGTTTTATCAGAAAGCCAACATAAGGATCCCTTTTGATCAAATCAAAAGAAATAACCCGAAAAAGAGGTAATGTTTTCACCACCCTTTTTCAAATTCATTTCTTCTTCAAAATCTTCTTTCTATGTTATTCCCATTATAAAATAATGAATCCAGTATCTCATATATAATTTAATATTATTATAAATATGGTACAACCATATTCATTATTATATCCATCTTTTGAGTGACATGTCACCATACGTGTGTATGTACGGCTTACCCTCTCCACGTCGTGGTGTAATTGTTATTCAATATATTATTATTTGGATGGGTATAATAATGATTTGTAATTCATGTAAATAATAAATGTAACATGTTAATGATTCTGTAAATATGATATACCATCCAATTATATATTATTTTAATATCAAAAGAAAGATATTTTCGCTCGTGCGTACGAACGGACTACCGTCTCCACGAACGCGATGAGATTCATTCTCCATCGTATCCATTGAAGTATAATTATAATTTGATGATTAAAAATAATGTTTAAGGATTTGATATCATTCTGGATGTGAATAAGATACAACCTATCCATAACTAACATGACTTATGTAACAAAACATATAAAAGAAAACGAGTAAGTTAACACCCGAAACAACGATAATACTAAGATATAATTAACAAATTAATGTTAAAAGATCTTACATGATGTCATATTAATATATATGATTCTTTTATAATTTAATAAAAATTATTTCACCATTATATAACACATTAACCTACCCTCAACCATGGAAAATTACAAGGTAATGGTTTATTTCGCAATCTCTTCATTATCTGAGGTTGTTTATACGTAATAATCTACTGGGGTTTCTTTATCATCCACATCCATGTATCTTAAAAATTTATTTCAAAACATTTTTACTATTTACAAGAATATGGGTTAAAGTCATTTATACCATTTTTTGACTTTTTATAAGAGGATTATAAAGAAATATTTCCATCGTTTTCTAAATAAGGTTCTTTTTATCCTTTTCGACAGAATTAAGGTAAGAATGTTTTTTTAACTTATACGGCTGGTGCAGCTATTTTCCACCATTATAAAATCGTCGATGCTTCCCTTACAAGATTATAAGAATATTTTCAAATAAAATGTTTTATTTTATAAATATATGACTCTTAAATGATTTCAAAATAGAAAGAGATATTTATCTAAAAAGAGTTTTGATTTCATCTATGTCAACATCCTTTGATGGATTTTATGCTTATTTGAAGTTGATTTATTATGATACAAAACTTCTATATTGTATTGATGGTTTTGTGATATGTTTGAATTTAGATGTGTTATTTTTATACCATTATTGGTTTATGGATGAAGTATTTACATTTCTTATGCTAGTTTTAATATGAATGTTTATGTTATGTTTAAACCTTTTCATATGGGAATGCATTGGACTTAATATGTGACGGGTGGAGCCCATTATAGCTCCTCGATGCAACAGTAGGTCTCATGAGACAAACTAGTGTCTTGTCACAAGGCCTTGGAAAAATCTTATTTGTAGTCTTGGCACGAGGCCTTCGCTATGTGGATATGATAGTTTGAAATTATACATTCCATCATTATGAAAGTGGTTATTGATATTGCATGTGATTATTCGATTAGTAGAATATCCATGTGAATAAGTAAATGACATTATTTCATTTTATTTTTTCCATACTTTGTTGAAGTCCAAGTTTAAAAGACTTTTGTTTTAGTTATACATTACCTTAAATGTTTATTCTTATTCATGAAAGTTTCCGCTATATTGTTATCCTTACTGGGCATTTGAGCTCACCCCTTTTCTATGTTTTATTTTTCCCAGGATGTGAAGAAGTATATTATGAATGAGCTGCAGGGATAGTATGAGGGAATAAGAGTGTGGAATATGGAAACTATGTTGTTGTATTTTTCATTTTTATGATGTAATGTAAAGCTTTATGAATATATCTAGTGTTTCTAAGGCTACTAAACTAATCGGTCTTTCGAGATTTGATCTTTCTTGTGATCATGCCAATGTTGGGTAATAATGCACCGACTTTGGGTAACTGGGGTCGGGGCGTTACATAGATAATATATATTAAATATTAAATATTAAATATTATATGTCATATGATATATAAAATATAACATATATTATGTATTAGATATTATGTATTATATATTATGTATTATATATTATGTATTATACATTACATCTTTTATATTATATTTTATATGTTACATGTTATATATTATATGTTATTGATTGTTGATTGTTGATTATTGATTATTGATTAATCATTATTGATTAATAATTATTTAGGGTGTATCTCTTTGTTATATATTAATTTTTTAATTAATATATAGATGTATAAGTATATTAAATTTGATTTGTTAACAACATGAAGAGCCCGCTGGAGTGGTGAAGTCATTGAAGAATAAGAAAGAGGTAAGGGGTTATAATCTCACCCAACGTAGAATTTCTTTATATTGCATGTTCATGTGCATGGACATGGACTTGTGCATGGAGATGGACTTATGCATGGAAATGGGCATGTGCATGGTAATAATAAATAAATTAAGAAAATAAATTAAAATATTTATAAATAAATAAATAAAATAAAAAAATAAATAAAAAAATAAATTAATTAAGGAAATAAAATTAATAGTAATAATAATAAAAAAAATAATTACAAAAATAATTAATAATTAATAATTAATAAATTTGGCATCGTGTCACTTTTAATTTTATGAGATTTCAATTGTTCGCCACATATTTATTTCCTCTAGTGTATTTTGTACTTCTATTTGATATATATTATCACGATTATAATTATATTCATGGTATTCTATGATTCAATTGGTTGTTATTAAATTTTTTTCATATGGCTCGATTGATTACAATGTGGTAAGAGGTTTTCATGTCACATTTTATTCTCATGAGATTCATACGATATTTGAAACTATTTTCTTTTTGTGTGGTGTATGAACTAAAAATTATTATATTAATTGTGTAATATAATTTAGTTTATTGGTATTTAAATCTTCATTGTAAGATCCTTCTTTCATGGGGTGTATGTTTCGTATGTTACCAAATCGGTGAGGGAATATTTCACCCTTCTCTTTTTAAAAGACATCTTTTATGTCATGTTTTTTAATTTCCATTTTCCAATGTTGGGATATGTTCTTTTATATCCTTATTGATGTATATTTTTTTTCCATGTGATGAGAACCCCTTTTTCCTCACTTGAACTCATTTTCATAATTTTAAAGATACGTCGTTTGGCTTTTGAATTTCTCTAAGGGAACTTCTTAACCCAATTTCAATAGGAATGATCGTTGTTGTGTACCAGGTTAACCCGAGTCAAGACCAAGACACCTTGTCAGAGTTATTACACTAGGTTACATCTATTAAAGAACCATGCCCAATTTTAGAATCATGAAATGGATGAATTTTCAGTGAATACCCACATAATCTCTTCATTACTAAAATTTTAGGTTATTCTTATTTACATATCCTAAAAGTCTATCTTAGGGTAATGATCCCTAATATATGTTTTCTAAATTTATTACTAATGTTTCTACTAATCATCTTTTGATACCTTCTGTAACACCCAAACCCCAGAAGCATGGTGTCAATGCATTAATACATTACATTGGAACTATTATAATGAAGAAAATCACGAAGGACTATTTAGTTTAATAATATTGGAAAGTTGCATACATGATAATCGTAATACATTGGGAAAAAAAATAAGACATGCTACTCCATAACTGAAATAAACTGCATAATTGAATGATTAATCAATGTTTTCTTCTTTATGACTTGGGGAGAGAAACATAATATGTTTTAGCACAAATTCATAGTATGGGTAAGTACAACAGATGAAATAACAAATGAATCTATACGAAAAAGTAAATATCTGATCACTCTTTCTATTAAATAAATAATATAATGAAAAAATAACGTTGAAATGATGAAACTAAATAACATGAAATAATCAGTTATATGAGAATAAACTACATCCATAGATATTTCGATGTAAAATCTAATGGAGAAATAATAACTGAAACTAAATGAGGGGAACAAGGTTCTTATCTAACATCAAGTATCAGGCACATGAAAACAAGTTACTGTATATACCATTCATAAGATGGTTTAAAACATGGATTGAAACCATTAAATTTGGAAAACATATTATTCTCCTTAGAACCTATCAATGCATCAATTATCTATATAAAGATCGGTCTCCACACGTCATCACGAGTAAAAAAATTCCTCATATTGAATAACAAAAACAACGGATATGCCTTATCAAATAACTATATTGAATGAGGCATATTTATTTAATCAATAATTAATATGAATGAAATATTATTAAATAATATCATGAAAAAATGAAATTCATGAACTAACATGTCAAAAGGTATAATATACAAAATATAAAAGGAACAATGTGAATAACATTACAATAAGCCTCAAAGGATTAATATTCTGTTGAAATACCTTACACATGAATTAGAAGATCCAAAAGTGAAAATTCTCAAATTAAACAACTAAACAGCATTAATATAAATTAATTTTTTATATGATATATCAAATTTGGTAGTAGGTACAACACATAATATAAGTAAGAGGAAAATATGACTTTTATCTCATGTATGTAAAAAGTGACATAAGAATACTTACTTTAACCATACTCTTGTTCTGTGGTCATTAACATCTTATATAGTGGTTTTTAATATTTTAATAACTAATAAAATGACCAAAATCATGTTTATAATACCATATATGAACATAATACCCCAGTTGTCTTACCCATTTTTCAATAATTTTCATTATTTTTTCTATTTTGGGTGTTAATTTTCTAGTTTTCTCAAGTACTTTTCTACTTGTTATTTTTTATTCATTTTAAATATATAATTTCTTCATAATTAAAATAATTAAAACCATGAATAAATAATATTATTTATTTAGTACATATGTATTTATAATATCCAATAATATTCACTAATTAAAAACGAGGTTTATAATTCATGGAGACGGTAACCCATACGTACGAATGAACGCTACCATAATTTCATTATTGTATTAATATTAAATGATAAATTAATATATTATAATTCATTTATATTATATTTGTTATATATTTTACATATTTTTATTCCATCAATCCTTTATACATTCAATGTATTCCACAAATGAGTCATTACACTTTGAGGGGACGATAATCCACACAACCTCAAACGAAATTATCATATTTGCACAATCATGAAACTTTTGACGGTTTTATAATTATAAAATACAAAATAATGGAGAAAATATAAATATAATATATATCATATATAAATATTTTCATGAACTAACCTGGGTCAACCGTGAACCGGTCACCCATGTTGGTCCGCGACATGGCCCGAAGGGCATTCCTGATCCCCACGGGCTGGCAACGAGTGCTGGCATCATAATTTACCACTGGGAATGATTAAAACCATAAAAAAAGATATACAGATAACAAATTGATGATAAAAATAATAAATATTAACAGAAATAAAATGAAACTAAACATACCTCTTTATGACCTTCTATGTTACCACCCAACACGGACTCAAGCCTCCTCCAACACTGAGCAACTGAACTAGGAACCTGAACAAGAACTGAACCTGGAACTAAAAGAATATGATAGGTGTGATCACTGAGATTCTAATTAGGGATGACAAATACAACCACATAATCCATGTGTTCCCTTTCCCAAAACAATCTAATGAAATAAGATTGAAATACAATTATAAAACTAGGGTTTTTTCATTTTAAATTAAACAATGTTATATTCCAATTTAAAACCCCAACATGCATTAAATACCATTTCCAAAATCCTGTTTCAATTTATAAATAAAAACCAAAACAAAATATACAAAAGCTAGGCTAGAGTAAAACAAGTAAAAAGTGAAAACAGAAAATAAACATGTGAAACAGAATGTAAACAAGAAATGTAAATAATCCAATAATCATGGGTGATCATAAACATCCCTAGAATATCGCTAGACGTACTTGATTCGGAACCACCAATCGGCGTATGGTGAACCCCCAAAGTCTACAACCAAATGGCTGCCCTATAATTGACCAATACAGTGGAAAATACCGCCCAAACTAACATTCAATCAAGGGGTTACCAACTCGTCTAATTGGGGTTGATCAGCAACCGTTACTAGATCATATAAAATATTCCCAGGATCCCATGATGGATATAAAAATACCATGTAAGGAGGAAGGAACTCACATTCGTGACTCATCTCACCACACTTTCCTTCCCCAAACACAGATGCTTTCTGTGTGTTGACACATAAAGTGTTACCCTAGACATGAGTGCCCCCAAATACACATTCAATCATTAAACACTAATAATGTTCCAAACGGGCTTTCACCTCACATAATAATTAAAACCATATTTTAAAACACCTTAAGTTTCCAACTGACCATTCACATTTTTCAAATTACATTCTTTTCAAAAAACACCACAAAACATCACCAGTAGATGTACAACGCCACATGGGCATTTACATTTACCCAACCAAATACATTTACCAAAATCATTCAAAATAATTTATAAAACTATTTCCACGTATACTATTTCAAATGAGCCTTTATACCATTTTTCATTCATGCTTTGTGTAAAACATGCATCTTTATGAAATGTTCCAAAAATCCCCTATGCCAAATGCACACCCAAAACCATTATCAAACAACCATCCTAATACACGTTCCTTAAGGTCAACACAATAAATAAAAATGGCCCAAAATAAACATATCAAATATATTTCCAAAATTTTACTAATGTCATGTGGAACTGCACTTTCCCAAGATCTTACCAAATGATCATTTTTAAACATTAGTAAAAACGTTCTATTTTATAAAACGATTCAAACATGAACATAAAATTATTAAAACAAGTGAATTTTTATATGAATGAATAATGAAATGATTATAAACTATCATTAGATACTCAAACTACTATAAAAACACCATAATAGTCAAATGAAACCCATTACCTGGGTGCATTATATATATCAAAATTTATTAAAACCCACATGAATCAAATAATTATCCATGGAATGGGAAACCAAGGAAACACCTACCTCAACTATGGTCACATCAGGCTTTCTAACCCCAGTAGAAGGTCGCTCGCATGAACATACTTTCATATATATATATATATATAGTTGAACCGATGCATGTGTTCCCCACTCCAGTAGCAGGCCGGTCACATGAACATACTTTCATATATATATATATATATATCCTAGAACTAATTCACGTGTTCCTCACTCCATGAAAGATCTTGCTCATAGAAAATATATATCTATACATATTCATACCTAGGAGAATGTGTACACGACATCGAAAATGACTACAACACCCTACAACAATTCCTGAAACCCAAAATTTATCACGACAAGGACCGACACATGAACAATTAAGGATACTAGGGAATCACATAAACTAGGAGACCATGAATAAAGGTCGTAACAAAAATACATATGATGAACATCACCTCGGACAATGGTGGCAACCTAAAAAAACACAACAAGGATAGATTTCTTTCCAAATAATTATCTAGACTAAAAATAAAATACCGGGACTTCAAAACAAAGTTACTAAAATAAATTAAATGTGTGTTTGATAAAGAAACTGTCACCATGAATGGTGGAGGTGAACCAAAACACACAGTATGTCCATACACACCCCCATGGATAATGGCGAACGGTGCAAAGTGATCCAAATTGCATCCACTTCAGCGGCTGTGGACGGGACATGGTCTGACATATGGTTTAGATTTTTTTTATTATATTAATAATAATTATAATAATAATAATAACATTATTATTATTAAAAATCTCATTTATGTGATTATTATTATTAAATTTTTTATAAAAATTCTATTTAATTTAATTTAACATACTTTCGTTTATTTTTTTTTCTTTTACAATTTAAATTAATTCATTTATTTATTTCGAATATAGGGGAAGTTGCATTGCCCTCATGTAGCCTGATGCACTATTTATAAAACTCTGCCTTAACTTTGCTACCTGGTACTACCTTCTTGGAGGGTCAAGTCTGGCGCTTGGCTCACAGTTCAATAATCTACGCAGAAGTCACACACCATAACTCTGACACACTTGAGCGTCTGTACAGGTGTCGCATAGTTACTCCAAACTATGCTAGATGAACATGCAATAGTGGAAATGGTGTCTGAAACAGAAAATAATAATTAAGTTAATTAAAAATAATATATCGTTGAGTTTGAGGTGCGAAAATTATCCCCACACAAATATTTTCTGCCCCTAGAAAGTCACGAAGTCATACGTAGGTCAAGAATTGAGTCCATGCCCGAACTGAACGAGAAGTACCGAAGAAAACTAAAAATATTAGGATTCCCTTACTCTACTAATGTCACACATGACCAATTCAAGGGAAAACTGCAGCCTGAGGTTGAGGGGAGAACATGAAGGGGTTCCCACCACCAATATAACACAATTAGAATGGAAATTTAACTCCCAAACATACCACTCTAGGAGGGGTGAGGGACGTGGGTACTTCCAAACGATCCAAACTAACATCTATAGAACGAGAGAACAACACCTCAGCTGAATCTCGAATCTCTCAACCCATACCAAGAACCCCAAAAACTAGAGAAAATCCTCCAAGATTAACGTAATCCCTGCATAAAACCCGAGTATGGCTAAAATCCGTTACTCCTTCGCAGGCATTTGCATCTCCAAATAGACACTGCTAAACCAAGATCAACCCATACAGGGGGTCCAAACACCCCTTTAAGAAAATACATGATTGGGAAAACCATAATAAGAAAAATGGAACTGTTGGATTACAACATACACATGTATTATAACTTCACAATGAAACAATGAACCTACAACAATGTGAAAATTGTAACAGCAGAAAAACAAGAACGAAAAGGCTTTAAATGTTTCACTGCCAATATAGAACACAAAACCCAAACCGAGGCCTCACACTCTTGGAAACTATGAACATTGTGCAAGCTTCAACCCAATACCAGTGGATGGGGCTCTGATGGCTGAAGTATCCCCCTCCTCATAGTCCGACACTGGAATTCCTCTGGTCACATCATATTGTTCAGGTGATGCTTCCATAATAACTTATGTAGATGACTCATAAAATCATAATGATGGAAAGTCTTTAGAGGGATGTGACATACTGGATTTATGTTCTTGAACTGGGCACACTGGTGGCACACCACTTAATGGTCTGAAAAACTAGAAGCTAGAACCACTGTAGGGGACTCTTTATAAATATGTGCCTCTTGCACACCATGCTCGCTAGATGGGGAAGCATTAAAAGAAACAAGATAAGCTGGATTTCCAACCAATTGTGATCCGGAGACTAAATCAGCTAAAAATGAATCACCCACCATCTTCTCAAAACTGTGATCCTTAGAAGGTAGGACCCGATCCATGATCTCTAGAAGAAGACAGACATAAAGAGAACCCACATCTTCCCAACTTGTATTGAGGTCAGGGTGAATAACTCCCATTCATCCAGGGCTGGACCTTTGAACATGCCTAATATGGCACACAATCTAAAAGCTTCAGGAGTTACCAATACCTTGAAGACACAGTCAACCTCTTCAATTCACTCTACTACCTCTAGCGAACGTCGATAACCATGAAGTATATGCAATGCCTGAAAATGAACAAAAAACTAAACCTCACATATCAGAATACTTGGCGACCGTTCTGGGCATCATATTCTAAACAACATATAAAAAATAGTGCCAAAAAGGATATTATTCCAAAGAAACATAAAATAAAGAACCTTCATCCAAAAAACCAACCCAAAAGAAACTAAAAAATAAATACACATCTCCAAAAAATTCCTCTTCCAAAATCCCCTTTCCATTTTGGAGTTCAAAACTGCATTCTATCAAGGCCAATTTCCAAATTCCAAACACTTTTCAAACCAAATTTAATTTTTCCCAAAATAATAAGTTCCACTTTTAATTTTCAAAAACATGCTTAAATAAATCAAAATCAAAATAAAACCGAACTTATAACAAGCCATTAGGATGAGGAACTAGCAGTTACACATAACTTGACGACATGTTAGTGAGCTATGCCCCAAGAAAGAGTAAACGACTAGGAGAAGATATAACGTGAAATCAGATACCACGTGGATAACTACTCCATGTGATATCATTACATGACCCTGGTACGCCTCCCTTATAATTCCAAAACCCCAAAATAAAATTAGAAGGTTGAATACCCTAACTACCCCTCGGGACATGAGGTTCAGAATAGGTGAGGGTTCCTGACATGTAACATCCCTAGTAAATAAAGAATATAAAATTTTAAAATTTATTAATATTTTTAAATTAATTATTAATTTTACTTTAATGGGGATTCATTTTTCGATGGCAAGCCCTATGCTAAACAACATGTTTTTTCGAAATCGTACGTTGCACACAACGTTTAGTTGTACTGAAAAATAATATTATAATGTTGTTAATTTAAATGGTAGTTAACACCTAGATGTTTTAATAGAGGGAATGATCATTACTAACTAAAAAATTATTATACATGTTTGTTAAATGTTTTTACATTTATCCAATAAAATTTATAGGCTCAAAATAAGAATGATTCTGATTTTAAGTATAAAAACTCTAATATTCTTTAAAAGGATGATTTACCACCTCTTTGATGGGAAACCCTATTTAAATATAGTTTTGGACACTTTTATATGTTCTATTTGACAAAATAAAATTCTTCTTTATTATAGGGACATGAAAATTTACATTGGGTAAATATTTGGTATTTTTCTGATAAAATTCATTTTTATTGAGAGTTAAAAATATTGTATTTTAATTCAAAACTGCCTTTTAATCTAACTTATTTATATCGTTAGATTATCTTTATAATTTTTTTAACATTTAATTAGAATATATTTTTACCATTTAATAAATTGTTGGACATTGGATGAAATTTAACATTGAAATTGTGCATAAACAAGTGTCAATCTTTTGAAAGTTATTATTTCTCAAAAACAACCTTTTTGTTTGGACAATAGGAAATAATTTTAAATTAATTAAACAAATTTTATGTTTTGAATTTGGTAAAATAGGCATACGTTTTTAATTCTTAATATCAAATTGATCTTAGGCTGAAATTTTGTTATTTTTTTGAAAAACATCAGTTTTTGATGAATAGTGAAGCCACTAAGTAGTAGATAAAAATCTAACATTTTCATTTAAATGAAATTTTACCATTTATGTGAACTGAAATTCAAAAATACAACATAAATGGTTGTTATTAGTATGTAAAATGAGGTTTAATAAGATTAAACTAATTTTTTGGGAATAGTAACTTTTGACTATTATTTACCGCGGTTAAATGTAAATAGAGTAATAAAAGGTAAAAAGTATATTATAATAATTCCAAATTACCTTAACACTTGTCCAAACCTTATTGGATGAGTCATTACCAACCATGGGAATCATTGGGTCTTTTTTTCTACCCCATGGATCCTCTTATGAATGATAATGACACTTTATTTTAATTAACATGAAGGAAAAAATGAAATAAACAAATATCTTTTAGTAAATTAATTTTTTCATGGGGTTATATTAGTTATATCATTAACTATATATATTATTTTGAATGGAAAAAATATGTTCTATATCATGGTATTTTTTTAATTTTTAGACATTAAAGGAAAAAATTATTTTGGACACAATAATGATGTAGTGTTTACCTCATTAATAAATGATTTAAATAAATAATATTATAAAGATTAAAAAAATATCCAAAGCCTATACAATTCAAATTGGATGATTTTATTTCATCGATGAGTCATCTAATCATCGAAAATAATTAGTTTTGGACCTTTAGAAACTGAAAATCATTACATAATAAAATAATATTTTCACACGTTCCTAAAGAGCCCCTTTAACCCCTTATAAAAATCCCTCACTTCTAACTCATTCTTCACACCTCTCAAGCATCTTGGATCATCCAAAACATAAAAAAATAAGCTCTAATGTCACCTCTATTTCACCTTGATTCCATTCCATATGCATAAGTCACATCAAGAATCCTTTTTGGTTCAATCCAAAGGTAGTAACCCGAATTAAAGGTAACAATTTCTCTTAAATTCTTTTATTTTATTTTACTTCTCCAACCCCTAAAATCTTTTTATTCCTTTATTTTATAAAAAAACCAGTATCCTAAATATACTAGGATGTTTTTATAAGAAGTATTTGAGCTAAACCTACACACACCTCCATCAAATGGGTATAACAACATACTTTTTCTCTAGATGGTGATCTGTAGCCTCATGAAAGGAAGATTGTTCAAATATCTCCAACCACCTCTCATGGTGGCCATTATGGTGGAACTGTATTTATATATAACATATATATTATATTTATGTTTTATATATGCTTTTGTATTTTTTTTATTCTATTGCATACCATAATGGTTTCCATTATGGGTAAACGCGATAATTTCATTTGAGGAAGTGCAGACTATTGCCCCCTCAAAGTGATGGGACTCGTCCATTCCATACGTGGGGCGTATAAAGGATAGGGTTAATGAAGTTATATATTATAATATAATTTATTTATAATATACCCTTCTATAATTATGTTTTAATTAAATTAAATACAAAATATAAATGAATGTAGCGTTCATACGTATGTACGGCTTACCGTCTCCATAAATGGTGGATTTTATTTCTTACCTCTAAATGTTATATAATATTATAAATATATATAAATATACAAGATATATATGATGTGTAAGATATCTAAATCATGAATATCTTTCTGGAGATAGTGGACACTTGACCACATGAACAACTTGTAATTATAATGTGTTCATTTTTGAATCAAGTACCAAATATCCACAAAACAACCATTATTAAATTAAATGATTACATAATGTTTATAACATGGTAATAAATGATATAAAAGGAATAATAAACTTATAAAAAGGTTCTTAATCGTGTATAAAATAAAAAAAAGTTTATTATTCAGGAAGAAAAACAAACAAACAAGTCATGTCGGACACTAGGTAAGGGATTTCTTATCTCACACTATAAGAAAACAGTGTTTTCGCGGCGGTTTTTTCACCGCAGTTTAAAAACCGCCATTAATTTTTTTATCTAAAATTTTGAAGCAAGTTTTTAAACCACCGAGAAAAAACTAAAGCTAAATTTAATTTCTTATTCATTTTTTTAAAATAAATTAAAAAAAAAATCAATTTCTTTTAAAGACGGTTTTTAAAAAAACCACCGTGAAAAGGAGAAGATTTTTTGAAAACCGCCGCAAAATTTAAGAAATTTTTTAACAAATATCTTTTTTTTTATTTTTTATTATTTAAAATCAAATACAGATTTTTATTGATAATTTTATATATTTATAATGTCTTAATTAATTAATATTTGTAATTATTAGTTAATAGAATTTTTAAACTGAAAATAAATCGTCAATAAGTATAAGAACAACATTGGAATCAAATAACCATAACATCTTATCTGAGTGTCCATTTTAGCTCCACAACCATTCAAATCAAATTTTATCCGATGAGAAATAATCGAGTGAGATTTAGTTTATTTGATAATCAAAGGAAAAATAGATATTCAAAATTCAAAACTCAAAAATCAAACTCGAACTTCAAATGACCATAACTTTTAATCCAGATGTCTGTTTGGGCTCTACCACATATCAAATCGAAACCTGCGATGATCTCTACGCTACATAGGTATGGTAGTAACTGTTTGAGTATTTTAAACATTTTTATTCTACCAAAAATGCCCAGAAAGCCTCTAAAACATAGGTTTTGGTTACAAACACCGATTTCTTAAAATTCAAATGGGTATAACATTCGATCGAGCTATTCGTTCGGCCTGTACCACCTATCATATCAAATCATATTTCACAATCTTGGATTAGACTTTTTGTGAAACTTAAAAAGGAGTCTCATATTATATTTTATTTCCATATCAGTGTTTTTAGGGTTTTAAGAGGTTCTTCACATTTTATGATTTATTTAATTATTTAATTATTAATTATTCTGTATTTATTAGTTATTTATTTATTTATTTATTTATCTATTATTTATTTATTTATTTAATATTTTATATTAATTTATTTCATTATTATTTAGTTATAATGTACACATCAATTAATAATTTATTTTTTTATTAATGAATTAATTATTGAATATTAATTATTACCTTATTTTTATTTATTTATTTATTATTTATTTATTCATTATTAATTAATTAATTATAAATAATTAAACATTTAAACATTTTTTATTAAGTATAAATTATTAGTTATTAGTTATTAGTTATTATTAATTACATATTACATATTATATTATATTTATTTATTTATTTGTAAATTTATTATTCAATATTTATTATTTATTATTTATTATTTATTATTTATTCTTTATTAATTTATTTTTAATTTACTAAATATTAATTTATTATTCGTTTATTTTTCATTATTTATTTATTTATTTAATTATTATTGATTATTTAATAATTAAATGTTAATTAAATATTATTTATTTATTAAATATTACATATTGAATATTTCATATTAAATATTAAATTTTAAATATTAATTATTAAATAAGAATTATTAATATTATAAATATCAATTATTATTTATAATTTATAATTTATTATTTTTTTATTATATATTTATATATTTATTATATATTATATATTAATTTATTTTTAATTTACGTAATATTAATTTATTTTTTGATTATTTTTATTATTATTTATTTATTTGTTAAATATTCATTATTTATTAATTATTTATTAACAAATTATTAATTATTAATTAATAATTTATTAATAATTTATTACATTTTTAAAAGTTTTTAAATATTATTTTTTAATTTTTAATTCTTAATTATTAATGATCAATTATTAAATATTAGTTATTGGTAATTATTAATTATTAATAAGTAATTATTTTTAATTTATTATTTACTATTCACTATTCACTATTTATTATTTATTTGTAACTTATTTATCAAATATTAAATTATTTTTTAGTTAATTTATTATTTATACATTACTTATATATTATATGTTATATATTATATTTTAAATATAATATATAATATATAATATATAATATATTATGTATTATGTATTATGTATTATGTATTATGTATTATGTATTATATATTATATAATATATGTTAGATATTAGATATTAGATATTATAGAATATAGAATATAGAATATAGAATATATAGAATATAGAATATATTATGTATTAGATATTAGGTATTACATATTATATATTATGTATTATGTATTATGTATTATGTATTATATATTACATCTTATATATTATATGTTATTTGTTATATGTTATATGTTATTTATTATTTATTATTATTTTTTGATTATTGATTATTGATGATTGATGATTGATTAATCATTATTGATTAATAATTATTTAGTGTGTATATGTTTGTTTATGTATTATATGATTTTTTAAACTAATAAATATATATAATTATATTAAATTTGATTTATTAACCCCATGAAGAGCCTACTGGAGTGGTAAAGTCTTCGAAGAATAAGCAAGAGGTTTGGGGTTCAAATCTCACCCAACACAGTATTTCTTTATATGGTATGGGCATATGAATGGTCATGGACTTGTCCTTGGAGATGGACTTATGCATGGAAATGGGCTTGTGCATGGAAATAATAAATAAATTAATTAAAGAAATAAAAATAAAAATATATATAAATTAATAGAAAAATAAATAAATAAATAAATTAGTTAATAATATAAAAAATTAAAAAAATTAAAAAATTAAAAAAATTGAAATGATTTAGCGGCAGTTTAAACGGACACTAAAAACCTGCTACTAATTGTTTTTTCAACACATGATTTGGCGGCGGTTTTCCAAAACCACCGTAGAATTTTTTAGTGGTGGTTTAAACTGCTGCCAAATGAAAATAAATCGCCGCAAAATACAAAATTTGACGTAGTGTCACTTTTAATTCTGTGAGATTTCCATTATTCGCCACATATTTATTGGATGGGGTGTATTGGGTACTTTCATTTGATATATATTATTACTATTATATTTATATTCATGGTATTCTATGATTCATTTGGTGGTTATTATCATTTGATTATATGACTCCATTGATTACAACGTGGTATGGGGATTTCATCTCACATTTTATTCCCATGAGATTCATATGATATTTGACCCTATTTCCTTTTGTGTGGTGTATATACTTCCCATGATTGTATTAATTGTGTAATATAATTTAATTTATTGGTATTTACATCTTCATTGAATGATCCTTCTTTCATGGGGTGTAGGTTTCGTAAGTTACCAAATCGGTGAGGGAATCTTTCACCCTCCTCTGTTTAAAAGAATACTTTTATGTCATGTATTTTAATTTCCATTTTCCAATGTTGGGATATGTTATTATATATCCTTATTGCTGAATATTTTATGTACATGTGATGAGAACCCCTTATTTCTCTCATCAACTCATTTTTATGAATTTTAATGCGACGTCATTAGGCTATCGAATTTTTGTAAGGGAACTTCTTAACACAATTTCATTTTTTGGGTTAAACTTCTACTAATTGATTATTCCATCCAATGAATATGTTTGAATGACTTCTGATTATTTTACACATAATATCCATTTATATTTGGTGTATTTATAATTTTCACACAAAATTATGTCATTTATTTATCCTTAATCTAAGGATACCGTCTTTATTAGGGATTTTGTATCAATTTAAATTCCATTGAGACTTCAATGTTGTTATAAACCAATTAACTTTTATATGTTGTAAATACTAGATGTTGGAATATTATATCATGAATACCTTTATTCTCAAAATATTATAACATTTTTATTAAATGGTATTCCTCAATTTTTTTTTCATGAATCTCTCTTTTGGTAAGGAACTATTTAACTAAAATATCGTTTTAAATGTTTTAATGATTTTTTCTTATAAATCATTCACATTAATGTTCATGTTTTAAAAATGGTTTTAAGTATTTATGTATATAACAATGAATGTTTTGAATTTAAAATTCCTTTCAAAATCATTCAAGTGGTATGAGATACTTTGATTCAAAAATATCTTAATTAAATGGTTTAAATGGTTTTTAAAATGGTTTGAAAAATTAGTGATTTTATATATATCATGAAATGATATATTTTCATTAAAAATTGTAAATATATTCTTTAGATTATTCTAGTTTTATGTGTTATGAATATTTTATTGTAATTGGGAATTGTTTATGTATACGGGAGGTTCTGTGATAAACCTAGGGCGGGTGAGCCCAAGATAGCTCTCCAATTCATTGGGTAACATGATTGAGATAAATTTTAAAATTTTCCTAAGTGATTTAGGGAATATACCATGATGGGTATTCCAAATGTAACTCCCTAAATAGATGTGAAAGCTACAATGTATGTTTGACATGGATGCCATTAGTTAACATTGTTATTTATAATTTCTGTGTGTTATTTACAAATATTTTGATTTCATATGGAATGTTATGATTGAAATGTATGGTTTTATTGTTTTTTACATTATAATGGGATAATATTTTCGTTCCTTATTTTATATCCCTTACTTTTATTTTTATGCTCATCCCATGTTTTTGAAATGTTTTCCATGGGAATTAAGGATGAATAAGAGTCAAGGATGAAATTATGGAAATTTCATGTTGTTTAAAACATGTAAGTAGACATGTTTTTTTATTTTATTAAAAAATGGATATTGAGTAGTAGTGTCTACATGTAATATTCAAGTTTATATATAATAATTATGTCTTAATTCTCAAAAATGGTAATCCTGAAAAGATCTAAATTTTGAATTATCCTTTTAATTCAATATTATGTAATGTTTTATGGTTGAGTCCTTATAGTTGGTATCAAAGGTGTGTTTAGGCAACTTTATGGATTATGAGTTTTTGTTAAACACACAGTTAGTCTCTGTTTGTATTTTTTCAGTCAAATACTTGTTTTAAATTATTTTTAGATTATGGGATGTCAGTTACAATGGAAAGAGGAGGATCTCAAATAGTATTAATATCTTTTCTAGATGACATGCTTTCAATAATTATTTCAATGTCATGTTTGGAAGATTGTGAAACTTTTTCTATCAAACAAATCACTTGCAAGAAGTTGTTTGAGATATTAAACACATCCACCATACCTTGTTATCATCGTGGATCATGGGTTGTATTTAAACAAATCATATTTTAATAATATTATCATATTTTCAAAAAAGTTAAATATTATCAAGGCATTTTCAAATATTTTACCTTATAAAAATATTTTTAATCATATTAAGATTATGAAAAAGGTGCTAAAGAAGGATACCCTTGAGCAGCATATTTATATTTTCTTTTATAATATAGTCTCTCAACACATACTTATGTAATTTTAAATTGACCATTAATTGAATGTTTCCACTCAAATTTGGTCCAACTTTTTACAAAAATCATGTTTTTTTTATCTTTTGAAATTATATGTCATACATGATTATTTTCCGAAAATATTTTTCTGCAAACACCCATATGACACAAGTTGTACAAGGTGAATTTTATGAAGGAAGAAAATGATATTGAAGGATCTCTATATTATTGTTGTAATGCATGGACCTTCGTCCTATATGAACTAAATTACAATGAAACCATGTAGACACCATGATCAATGTATTCTATTCATTCTTTTGGGAATAGTTTTATTTTATCATATGAGGTGAAATAAATATAATGATGATATATAAGATGTTGAGGTCTTAATCAGTTGGGATGAAAATTAAAGATATAATACAACCTTTTTGGTTTAAACATGTTTTAGTTATTTTTGAGTTTTATAAAAAGGACAACCCGTAGGATGGGTGTTGATCAGCAGTGTCCGCCAAGGCCGGAGGAGTCAAACCCACAACCGATAGACGAAAAGGAAACAATGCCTACAACTGGCCTACAAGAATTACCTGGTTATTATGACTTATCATTTTATTAAAATGATATTACATATAATGAAAAATTTGATTTTGGGATCTTATATTTTATCAGATGGATGTCCTGAGTATTGGAAATTGATTTGGTGATTATGTGATAAAGGTAATATTGGAAGAAGATCTCTCTTTTGACAAAACACTATATGTATAATTAAAATAGAATACTATGGGATTTCATTTTTGGACTAATGGTTGAAATTTTATTTTGGATGAATTTATGTTTTATATATATTTGGGTTATTTTTTGAAAGGATTAACCTATCAAGGGGAATATGTGATTAGGTTAATTACAGTTTAGTATGATACATTAAGAGTAGTCGATGTTATTTGGAGATAAATGTTAAGATTTGTTGTGGAAGACTATGTGGTTAAATTCTTCTAAGTTATTGGTTCCAATCATAGTTTGTATTATGTTGAATAGTTTTAATGACAGTTGTGTATCGAATGGTCTTCGTTGAACATTGGGTACTGTTTGTTGAATTTTGGAGATTAAGAGTAGTAATTATTTTTATAAAGGATTATCCTTTTTGGGTATTATTTGATCTCGTACTAACAATTTTGGCTTTTGGTTGATGTATAAAGAAATGGGAAATATAAAGTTCATATTTCATGCATTATGGGATATTCTAGTAGTTGATTCTTGAACTTTTCATGTGACCATGTCAGTTTGAATACTCATCATTTGGAGAAAAGATGAGACTTTGGTAAAAATTTAGTAATGTATGAAAGTCAACACGACAAGTAAGTATTTTTCCTTATGTTTTTAGTAAGGCTCCTAAATAAATCCCTCATTGAAAAGTAAATTAAATCAAAAAAATTATCTGTTAACTTTTACTAATGGGGAATCCAACACTATTTAACCCATCACAAGTTTGTGATTTTTTGGTGGTTAACCTCCTCCTTATCATGTTTTATATCACTCTACATCATAACATGATGGTTTGTTTTCTCCTCCATATCCATGTTTTCCTAGAATCCTAGTATCTATTTTCTAGGGTAATATTTGTACTTGTTTTCCATTATTTTAATGTGATAGTTTTAATGATTCATTTTCCAATGTGGGGATTTCAATGATTTTTCTGAGCCAAATTTTAAAATTGTGAGGACGTAGTTCCCAAAAGGGGGGAAGGATGTAAAATCCAAAGTAAATAAAAATATGAAATTTTCATATTTATTAATATTTTTAAATTAATAATTAATTTTATTTTAAAGGGGATTCTATGTTTGATGGTGTACCCGATACACAATAAAAGGTTTCTTTGAAATCTTACGTTGCATACAACGTTGAGTTGTACTGAAAAATAATATAATATTATTATTATTTTAAATGGTAGTTAACACATAGTCGTTGTAATGGAAGGAATCAATAGAACAAACTACAAAAATGATTATACATGTTTTAAAAAAAATTACACGTATAAAATAAATTTTATAGGCTTAAAATAAGAAAGAATCAGATTTTTAGCATAAATACTGTAATATTCTTTAAAAGGATTATATACTACCTTTTTAATAGAAAACCTTATTTAAATCTTGTTTTGGTCACTTTTATATGTTATATTTGACAAAATAAAAATCTTCTTTATAATTGGGACATCAAAATTAACTTTGGGTAATTTTTTTGTATTTTTGGGATAAAAATCATTTTTTAATGAATATTGAAAAATACTGTATTTTAATTCAAAATTGACATTTAATTTGAATTATTTATATGATAATATTTTCTCTTTAAATGGTTTTAATGTGTAATTAGATTATATTTTTACCAATTAATCTACTGTTGGTCATTAGAAGAAATTTTACTTTGAAATTGGGCATAAACAATTGTCAATCTTTGGATAATAATTATTTCTCAAAAACACACTTTTTGTTTTGACAACCGGAGTTAATTTTAAATTAAATAAACAAATTTTATGTTTTCAATTTGGTAAAATAGACATCATTTTTGAATTCGGAATATCAAATATATCTTAGGTTGATATTTTGGTATTTTTTTGAAAAACATCAATTTTTAAGAAATAGTGAAACCACTAAGTAGTAGATAAAATCTAACATTTTCATTTAATTGAAATTTTACTAGTTCTGTTAATTGAATTTCAAAAATCTGACATAAATGGTAGTTATTAGTAAGAAAATTTTGTCCAATATGATGAAAATATTTTTTTGGTGAATAGTAACTTTTGACTTTTATTTACCATGGTTAAAGGTAAATCTGGTAATTCAAGGTAAAAAAATATTATAATAATACATAATTTCATTAAAAATTGTCCAAAATGTTTTGGATGAGTAATTTACAACCATGGGAATCCTAGGGTCTATTTTGGGACCACGTGGAGCCTCTTAATAGTGATAATGACATTTTATTTTAATTAACTTAAAGTAAAGGCAAAAATGAAATAATCAAACATATTTTAGTAAATAAATTTTTACATGGGGTTATATATGTTATCCTTATGAATATATATATATTATTTTGAATGCTAAAAATATATCCTACATCATGGTATTTTTTTTATAATTTTTAGATGTTACATTCATAAAATTATTTATGACACAATAATGATGTAGTGTTTACCTCATTAATAAATGATTTAAATAAATAATTTTATGAAGGTTAAAAAATATCCAAATCATATCCAATTCTTATTGTATGAAGTTATTTCTACCATGATTCATCTTTAATTCAACTTTAATTAGTTTTATACCTTTAGAAACCGAAAAATTTATATAATAAAATAATATTTTCCCACTTTTCTAAAGAGCCACTCCTTCCCCTCAAAAAAATTCATCACTTATAACCAATTCCTCACACCTATCAAGAACCTTGGATTATCAAAAACCTACCCAAATAAGGTATCAAGATCCCAATATTACACCTATAAGCCTTACCTTCGGCAGAAGGCACTTCGAGAAGTCTTTTTGGTTCAAACCAAAGGGAGTGATCCGAATTAAAGTTAATAGTTTCTCTTACATTATTTTCTTTTTTTTTATTTTTCAAACCCCTAAACTATTTTTATTCCTTTATTTTATAACAACACCAGTATCCTCAATATACTATTATGTTTTTATGATATGGATTCAAACTAAACTTATGCACACCTCCATCTAATTGGTAAAAAAACGTATTGTTTCTGCGGATGGTGAACTAGTGGCCCAAGAAATGGTGACTGTTCAAATATCTCCAACAACCTCTCAGAGTGGACATTATAATGGAACTATATTTATATATGACATATATATTGTTTTACTGTTTTATTTATGCTTCAATATTTTTTTCATTTATATCATCCTTTATGGTTTCCATTATTCGTAAACATGATAATTTTATTTGAAGAAGTGCAGACTACCGCCCCCTCAAAGTGATATGACTCGTTCATTCTATATGTGGGACGCATAATTGATGGGGTTAATAAAATAATATATTATATAATACTAAAATTATAATATACCTACATTTAATTATATTTTAATTCCATTAAATATGAAATAGAAATGAAAGTATCATTCATCCGTACGTAAGACTCACCTTCTTCATGGACGGTGCATTTCATTTCTTACCTCTAAATGTTATGTAATATTATAAATAAATATATATACTTGAAATATATATTATATATATGACATATAAATTCTTAATATCATTCTAGAGATAATTTAATCTTGACCACATGGATAACTTGTAATTATAAGGTGTTCATTTTTGACGTAAGTACCAAATATCGACAAAATGACCATTATTAACTTAAACATTAACATAATGTTTAGAACATGGTAATACGTGATATAAAAAGAATAATAAACTTAAAAATGATCTTAATCATTTATAATATAACATAATTATATTATTTAGGAAGAACAAAGAACAAACATGTCAAGTCGGACATGAGACAAGGGGTTTCTTATCTCAATTTTAATTCCACGAGCTTTCCATTATTCGCCACTTATTAATTTAATTTGGTGTATTGTGTACTTCCATTTGATATATATTATCATGATTATATTTATATTCATGGAATTATGTGATTAATTTGGTGGTTATTAACTTTTGGTCATATGACTCGATTGATTACACCATGGTAAGTGGTTTTCATATCCCTATTTATTCCCGTGATATTCATGCTATATTTGTCACTATTTCTTCATTTTTGGTGTATGTAATGCCCATGATTGTATTCATTTTGTAATATAATTTTTTTATTTACATTTTCATTGTATAAACCTTCTTTCATGGGGTGTATGTTTCGTATATTACCAGATCAGTGAGGGAATATTTCACCCTCCTATTTTTAGAAGACTTCTTTATGTCTTTTATTTTAATTTTAATTTTCTTAGTTTGGGATATGTTCTTATATATCCTTATTTAAGTTAATTTTATGTCCACGTGATGAGAACACATTTTTTCTCACATGACCTCATTTTCTGAATTTTTATGATACATCGTTAGGCTGTTGAATCTCTATAAGGGATCTTCTTAACCAAATTTCAATTCTTTGGATTAAACATGTACTTTTTGATTATGCCATGCAATTAATATATCTGAACGACCCATTATTGTTTTAAACAAAATATCCTCTTATATTGGGTGTGTTATAATATTTCACACAAAATTATGTCATTGATTTATCCTTAATATAAGGATACCGTCTTTATAAGGGATTTCGTCTCAATTTACATTCCATTGAGACATCATGGTTGTTATGCACCAATTATCTTTTATATGGTATATATATTGTCCCTTGGTATTTTATATCACGAATACTATTATTCTCATAAGATTATAACGTTTTGATTAAATGGTAATCCTCAATTATTTTTATTAAAAAATCTCTCTTTTGGTTAGAAACTCTTTAACAAAAATATCATTTTAAATGATTTAAAGATTAATTTTTCTAAATAATTCACATTGATGTCCATTATTTAAATATGGTTTTCAAAATTTATTTATATGGACATGATTTATTTGAAATTAAATTTCTTCCAAAATTTTCATTGTGGTATGGGAGACTTTGATTCAAAAATTACTTTATTAAATGTTTTACATGGTTTTGAAAATGGTTAGATAAAAAATTGATTATGTAAATATCCTGAAATGATATATTGTGATTAAAATATAGAGATATTATCTTTACATTATGCTGGTTTTATGTGTTATGAATATGTTATGGTTATTGATAATTGTTTACGTATACGGGTGGTTCTGTGAAAAACATTGTGCGGGTGAGCCCTAGATAGCTCTCCAATACATTGAGTAACGTGATAGAGGTAAATGTTATTGTTTCTCCTAATAGATATAGGTAATATATTGTGATGGGTATTCCAAATGTAACTCCCTACGTAGTTGTGAAAGCAATAATGTATGTTTGATATGTATTCCATAAGTTACCTTTATGATTTTTGATTTCTGGGTGTTATTAATAAATATTATGATTTCCTAAGGAATGTTATGATTGAAATGTATGGTTTCATTGTTTTGTATTTTATTAATGGGATAAGGTTTCCATTCCTTATTTTATATCCCTTATTGAAAATTTTATGTTCATCCCATGTTTTTTGAAATGTTTTCCACAATAATTAATGATTAACAAGGGTCAAGGATGAGATCGTGGAAAACTAATGCTTTATAAAACATGGAACAAGACATGTTTCTTTTCAATTTTATGAACAAAATGGATACTGATTAGCAGTGTATACTTATAATATTCATGTGTTGATAGGTTATAGTTATGGCCTAATTCTCTAAAACTCTAAATCTGAAAAGATAATTAATGTTAATTATCATTTTAATTCAATATCATGTAATGTTTTAAGGTCGAGTCCTTATATAACTTCCTTCCCATACGTACCTCTCGAGTCCCGATAGTCCTAATCTACATATAATGGACACACAAATAACAATATCCTTCATTTGATACCATTTTGTAATGAACCATCCCTGGTCGACCCTAAACTGGTCACCCGATTTGGTCCTCGACATGACCCGAAGGGCGTTCCCAATCCCCAAGGGCTAGAAACCTGTGCTGGGCATCAAAATTTACTGTTCAGAACACTTTTTCCCATGATAAAAAGACTAATATATAAACAAAAAATATAATAAAAATGAAAAATAGCATCAGAAAGAAAATAAAACTTAACATACCTCTCTGTGACCTTCTAGGTCACCACCCAACTCAGACTCATGCCTGCTCCAACACTAAGCAGCTAAACCTGCAACCTAAAATACAACAGAACCTATAACTGAATTGATATGACAGGCGTGAGCATTGAGATGCTTAGTAGGGATTCCAAATACAACCATAGATCCAATTATTCAATTTCCCAAAACAATCCATTGACAGAAGTTTGATATAGAAATATAAAAGTAGGGTTCTTACATTTTAAAGTAATCAATGTGTTTTCCCATTTAAATAAGAAACACACTCTTCATACCATTTCCAAAATATTTTTTCATTTTATAAATTAAAAACAAAATAGAATATACAAAATCTAGGATACAGTAAAAAAAGGAAAAAGTGAAAACTGAAAATAAACTTGTGCAATGAAATGTAAAAAAGTAGTGTAAATAATAAAATAATGAGGGGTGATACAAAACATACCTAGATGACCCCAGTACGTACTCAATTTGGAACCAAAATCTGGCATATGGTGAATCCCCTAGGTCTATATCCCACTGGCCACCATATAACTGACCTATCTCGTGGCAAAGCCCACCTGGAATAACAACCAATCTTGGGGCTACCAACCCATCTAATCAGGGTTAACCAGCAACCATCCCTCGATCATTTAAAATACTTCTATGATCCCACGGTGGTTTTAATAATACCATGTAAGTAGGAATTCCCTCGCACACATGACTCATCAAACTGATCATTTCTTCCCCAAACATGGATGTTTTCTATGTGTTCACCCAATAGGGGTTACCCTAGACATGAGTGCCCCTAAATACACTTTCAATCATTTAACATTAATAAAATTCCGAATGGTCCATCACATCACACAAGCATTAAAACCATCTTTTAAAACACCTTACTATTCCATCAAAGCATTCACATTTTTTAAATCACATTCTTTTTAAAAATCACCACAAAACATCACCTTTAGAAGTACAACGCCACATGGGCCTTCAAGATTACACACCCAAATAAATTTACCAAAATTATTCTCAATCATTTCTTAATCCATTTCCAAGTATAATATATCAAATGGGCCATTAAATCATTTTTCATTCCAACACTGAGTAAAAAATTACACTTTAGAAAATTTTCCAAAAATCCCCTATGCCAAACACATTCCCAAAACTATTTTCAACAACAAACAAAACACTCTGTCATTAATGTCCACACACTAAACAATCATTACTCAAAATACACTTACCAAATACATTTCAAATTTTTTATTAAAGTTATGTGTAACTCCACATTCCCAAAAGATTACCAAACTAGCATTTTAAACATTAGTAAAAACTTTATATTTTATATATCATGTCAAACATGTCCATAAATTTACTAAAACAAGTGAAAGTGTATATTCCTGAATAAATAATTGATTCAAAAAAATCTTTAGCTGATAAAACTACCACAAAAACACCATAACAATAAAATGACGCACATTACCAGTGTGCATGATATATTAAAAATTTATTAAAATGCCGAAGCATCCTATAAAATTCATTTTAAGGAAGCCTAGAAAACAACTAACTCAGCAATGGTCACATCAGGGTTTCTAACACCAGTAGCAACTCGTTATCATGCACAAACTTCTTTACACACACACATGTATATTTATGTATCCTCGAACTGATGAACATGTTCCCTATGGCATGAGAGAACACACACATAGAATATATAAATATCTATACATATTCAAACCTAGGAAAATGTTTTCACGTCATCAGAACAGACAGCAAAACCCTACAACAATTCCGAAAACCCAAATTTAAGCGCGACGAAGACCAAAACATGACCAAAAAAGGGTACCAGACACTCAAATAAACCGAAGTACATTGAATAAAGTGTGTAAAAAAAATCATGATTTTGAAACTCACCTCAAACATCTATGGAAATCTCAAAAACATGTAGAAATGCGAGACTGCTTACCAAATAATTATCCACACTACAAATAAAAACCATTAAATCAAAAAAACATTGTGAAATTAAATTTAATGCATGCATGATAAAGAAAATCTTGAAGTGAATAGCGGCAATGCACTGAAAAATGCAGCACGATCAAACGCGCCGCGTGAATAATGGCGGATGGTCCAAAGCAATCCGAATTGATTTGCCTTCAGCGGAGGTTGATGGGACATGGTCCGACATGACCCGAGATAGCATTAGAACACCCATCGAGGGGATTCAAAACCACATTGGAGAAATTCATATGTGATTCACAATGGGGTTCGTGTTTTCTGCTGCTACCTGCTGGAGTTGGACGGATGGAGGAAAGGTGGGGTGTTAGATGCGGCTCACCGGACGGAGGAGGCTGGCCAGCAGTGAAAAGAAATGACCGGAGTAGGGAGAGGGCGCTGCTGGGAGGTTTGGCGGTGGGTACCAGTGGTGATAACTAGTGTGGGGTCCCAGGAGAGCCCTGAGGGTCAACTATAGGTCAAGAGGCGAGGGGCGTTGTTGCGTTGCTGGTGAGGTATGGTTGGAGGTGGAGACATTTGCCGAGGAGAGGCTGTGGAGCTGTGAGGTCAGCTGTTGGAAGGGTTTGATGTCGAGGTAGCTGGGAAGATCATGACACACTGGTGGTGCGATTCAGGGAAAATCGGGCAGGGAAAGCGCGATGAAAGGGGTAGGTTGGGCGAGGGAGACAGAGGGGGTCGAGGGTAGAGGGGTAGCAAAGGTGGTGGAGAGATCTGGGGTTGTAGTGCATCCGAATAGGGGGGATGGGGGTGGGGAGATGCCGGTAGGACTTAGGGTTTATATAATTTTTTGTATTTTTATTTTAATAATAATAATAATAATAACAACGATATTATTATTAAAAATCACATTATTGTTATTGTTATTATAAAAAATTTACAAAAATTATGTTTAATTCAATTTAAGATACTTTATTTTATTTACTTATTTATTTTCATTTACCATTTAAATTAAGTCATTTATTTATTTCAAATACTGGGGAAGTTGCATTGCTCGCCTGATGTCTGACGCATAGTTGAGAAAACTTTGGCCAAACCATGCTACCTGGTACAACCCTCTTGTAGAGTCAAGTCACATGCTTTCCGTGGGGTTCTGTAAACTGCGCGCGAGTCGTGCTCCATAACTACGACTCACCCAGGAGTTCGTGGGGGCTTCACATAGTTACACATAACCACTCGGGATGATCGTGAAACAACGAAAAAGTTGTATGAAACCCAAAATAATAATTAATGTAATTAAAAATAATAAATTGGTATGGTCGGGTCACGGAAAATATAGTTTCAATTATAATTACCATGAGGATAGGTGGTAGATAAAAATTTAACAATCATTATTTCATGAGGTAGTTGTTTCCATACAAATTATTAATACATTCCTTAGCATTAGATTGTGGTGTGAGAAATTGTAGTTCAAAATATTAAAATAAAACATCATATTATATTGATGATTGTTGTTTTATTATGTTATCATAGAATAAATAGAGTATTGGAAGTGGAGAATGGAAATGAAACTAGAAAGCATGATATATGGAATTACTTCTTAATCGAGTATCCGCTTTTTATTTACACCCAAAAGAAATTTTTCGAGTCTTTCTAACCCATGTGAGTATTATTTTATTATGTTATGGAATCTAAAAAGATTTTTGAGTAGGGATTTTCCAATTTAAAAGGACTTTATAGTGTAAGTAAGTGAGAGGAATTGGAGCCTTTTTGTATGATAGGGGTGGGGCACCATTGTAAAGAATTAAAATATTAAATTAATAAAAAATAATTACTTTATCCAAATGGAACCATATTTTGATATCTATAATATAATATTTTTATAGTTTTAAATCCCATTATCCAATAGTTTTTACTCTTTTATTGTGTTTAATTTTAACTATATTTTTTGGAACACCCTTAACTTTCTCCTTTAATTTTTAAAGTTGTATCAACATCTTAGTTTTTAATAATAGATTAATTTTACTTATATGGGGGTAAGTTTACAATAAAAGGAAACTTATATAACTTTTAGACCATATGATAATGAATTTTTATTTTTAAAATATTTTTACAATTTTGAAATAATTAAATAAAATAATTTTTATAAACATCAATTACGTCACTTTTCACACCACTCAACTTATTGAATTTAAATAAAATATAAATATATAGATAACTTCAAAAAATTAATTTAATAGTCTTATAACATTCCATATTCACCTAAAAAAATTGTTTCTGCCATAAATTATTTCAGAAAATTTTTATTTTAACATTTATAATATCATTTATTTGATTCCTACATTAATAAGACAGTCAATGCATTATCATTGTGGCATAATTTAATTTAAATATAAAATGTATAAAAACTATAAATAAAATACCATGATTTATACAATATTTTTATATTTATAATTAATATTTATATTCAAATATATCAATTATATAAACCAATATTATAATTTTTTAATAAGAAGATATATGTTTATATTATAATTTCCTTTACTTTAAATTAAAAGTTAGACAGGTCATAATCAATCCCATGTAGCTTAACAAGGAAAAATTGGTGCCCATAGGTTGTATTGGTTGGAAATAACCCATCCAATTTGATTTTGACACTTGTTATGGTTGGTTTATATTATTATAATTTTATTTTTATCCTTATTTACATTATTTACATTTTAACCATGGTAAATAAAAATAATTACCGAAGTTACAATTCATAATATCAAAAAATACAACGGACTATTAACATATTTTGAACCTTCTGATTCCAAATATGGAATCCATGTTTTATATATTCGAATAATAAAACTAGGAGAAATTAATTTAAAAATAATCCACATTGTCAAAACAAGTATATTGAATTTTAAATGTAAATAATATCAAAAGATTGTAATGTATTTATATCAAATTTCAACGTGAAAATAAAGAAAATGACCAAAATTGGATTAAATTATAAAAACATAATCCAATTATACATTTAAATAAATTAAATAGGTAATTTATCTATAAAAATAAATTATATGAAAATCATTTTTGAATTAAAACGTTGTTGTTTTCACTGTTTAACAAAATATGAAATTTATTAGAAAAATATAAAAAAAATCAACAAAATAAACTTTTATTGTTATTATTGCATATAAGATGTTTATTTTATTAATATTAAATAATAAATTTTTATAAATTTTTATTTAAAAATTTTACACCACTAAAAGGCATCAAAACAACATTTTTGAAATATAATTCTTTTTTCTAAAAAATTGAAAATTTTCTTTTATCATGTGGAGAAAATACATAATATTAATCTTGTAATTATATGGATATATAAAAATTAATTTTTGGTTAATATTAATCATAAGTATTAATTTCTCATCCATGTATTATATTATATTAGTTAATAATATTTTATTAATATATTATTGTTCGATAAAACATGGTATTTTATATAATGAAATGTAACTCATTGATGTGTGTAGAGTATGATCAACATGGTGTTGTGTAAAAATAAATAAATCCAAAATGTGAAATTTATTTATAAATGGACATATTCTAATGTCTTGGGGTTTTCCAATTTTAATGATCATAAATTCTTTGAATTACATTACCATATGATAACCATTTCAGTTTTTTAAAAAGTATATTATTAGCTTTAATTGATTAATTATACAATTTATTATTATGGGGAATGTAAAAGAATATTTTAGTTCATCTAAAAATAAATACTCTTCTTCAATACTCATCAATTTTAGAAAATGATGATATTGTGGTGGATGTTAATTTCCCTCAATGAATTTCAACTTATCAATTAAAAATTATTTATTTTTATTATTACATTCCAATATGTAATTCATCATCCCATGGAAATGGATTTTGAAACATATAATATTTCAATTACCATCATTTCTGATGATAATGATGACCTTTTTCACATTACTTTGTGTTATGTTTGTGTGGTTATTGACTTTAACATGATCATTCAAATTATTATCATAAATTGTCTTCATCATTATAAATATCTATTTGAAAATTACACATTCATTTCATATCTAAATATTCACATCATACCTATGTTGTTCTATTTTGAATCCTAGTATGTTTTATTTTGGATGACCATCATACTTTAATTTCTATTTTTGAAGAGGATAATAAGTTAAACCTTTTAACAATCAGTTTATACAAAAAAGTATATTAGAATATAAAATATTTTATTATTTTCATAATTATAAAATTTTGAGGAATATATTTATAAATTTTTGGAGGATCTTACACCCCAACTTATTAGAAACGATAAATAAGTTCGATGGCATATTAAACAAAAAAATCTGAGCTTAGTCGACCATGAATATATATAACCATTAAAAAGAAGATGTTCAATTTTTTGTTAAAAATATTATTAACTATATTATGATAAATATATATATACCCCACTATATATTAATGGATTAGAAATATTTAGTAAATACTAAATCCATATTTAGTAAACTAATTTTATTTTTAAAAATTATGTTATCATCAAAAATTATATTTAATTATTTACTTGATAAAATATATTCATTAAACCAATGAATATATAGAAAATTTATTTGAAAATTTTATTATCATTTTTTAAATTGGAATATAAAAGTATACATCTATTTATTTTTTGTTTTCAGAAAATATTGAATTTTCTGTATATACTGATATATACTGAATTTTAATAAATTTTAATTCTCTTCAATAAATAAAGAAATATAATATTACCATTATGATTTCAATATTATTTCATATAACATAAGTATTTTTTTTATATTTAATCCACTTTTTTTATTTTTAATCATCATCATATTTTACTTCATAATTATTTTGACTTTGGGTTCAAAAATACTATTTTCATACAAAATTTTAAAAGAAAAAAAATGTTCTCTACTGTATTTAATTAAAATAACTCAAAAATTAAAATTTATTAAATTTAAATTATAAATTAAATATAAATTTATATAAATTTATATTCATGAAATTATTATTATTAATCATTGAATCAATATAAAATAATTTTTTTCTTGAAACGAATACACATCTAGAAAATTAAATGCTTTTTCATGTATATTGGATTTTTCATAAAATAATTATTTCTTATTCTCCATGTTGAATATCATAAAATGTATTCAATAATTATAATTTGAATCATATTTATTATATCTTTATGGAAGATTATTTTTTGACAAAAATGAATTGTGAATATATTAAAAAATAACTACCATAAATATGAAAAAATGGATGTGCTAAGGGTGATAAACTAAAAACATAATGGTTAAAATTACTGAAAACGTATAAAAATAAAATTTGAAAATTTTTAGAGGATATCATATGTATGTATGAAAAAAAATCGATATTTTTTGTGGCATGTGAAAAAATGGTCACACCATTTCATTTCATAAATTACATGTGTACCACACACCGGGCGTACAAAATGTCATCCCTCCCCTATTTTTCACTACCTTTATCATTTTTCATCCAATATATATCATACTAAATTTCAAAATTAAATCCATAATCCTATGATAATGTTATTGGTTATAATTACATTCATGTAATACATTAGGTATCATCCAAAATGGGTGGTCTCAAAAGAGTTAAATTTTCTAACTCTGCATTTCTATTTAGTTTCTTCTTCCACACCATTAAATATTAAAAAAATTATCATATAAAATTACATTAATCACATATATACTGAGAAATTATTATATCATTTTAGTCTATTATATAATTATCTTCTTCCATTAAATGGGATACAAAATCCTAATTCATGTGTATGTACAACTACTTCCTCACTAACCGATGTCATTTTTATTCCATCATTACAAATAATGTATTGATATAATGATGTATTTAAATTAAACATATGATTTTTATCATATTTTTTCTTATTGAGTCAAGATATAATATATAAGTTTATACACTCAATTCCATTGGGGATACGATAACGTATCTCATGAGTATAGTGGAAAACTATCTCGAGAAGTGTTCTAAATCAATTTTAACTAACACATCACATTGAAAGGTTATGAACATTATGAAAATGATTATATGAGAATTATATGAAATAAAAATGATACACGTGTTATTTTTATAATTATTAAAAAAGAATATATATTATTATTTCATTTAATGAAATGTTATAATGTTGTTAGTGTACGTATGGACTACCACCTTGATGAGACTATGTGATTAATTTTTCATCCCCACATCCCATGTATGATATTAATAATTATATTCAATGAAATAATATTTTATTTATGATATGTTATATAATTACTGAACATAAAATAATACATTAATTCATTTGACCATGATAATTGAAAAATAGTAATTTTATATACGCAGACATATGACCTACCTTCTCCATGATAAAAACATAATACATTATTCATATACATTTTTAATCATTTGATTTAAGTGTATAATTGAATAATAAAAATGGAAATTATTTCTTTATTATTACAACTTATATGTTTATATAATGTCAAATTTGAATATGGCTAACACAACGAACCCTTTTTGAAACAACGAACCAAATATTCGTACAACAGTAGAGCTAAATTTAATTTATTATGAATTGAAATATTTAATTATAAGGAATTAAAATAAATTATATAAGTATAGGTATATAAAAATATAAAATTTATTAATGAATAATATAAATAATATATATTTATAATGAATTATTTAAATTATACACTAGTTATGCCTTTACTCGAGGTAAGGGATTCTAATTTCTCATTTACTTATCTTATACATACAAATTCTTCACCATTTATTTTTACTATATGGAGTATATTCTGTAAATTTGGAAAGTAATTCCATGAATCATTAATAAATTATGTTATTTTAATATTCATTATTCATTATCTCATCAAAATGTATCTTAAATGAATGTGAACAAGTTGAGTGAAATTTTTATCTCAATTTTCTTTTTTTCGTTATATAACATTTTTGTTAACTTTGATATGATATAATTATATGTTAATGGATATTTAATGTTCATTTTTAAGATCCTAATATTTATAGATATTTATTTTTCTCATTTTTAGGAAATATTTTACCATATTCATGGGTATGTATTGGTTGGATTTTAAATCAGTTTTTTTCGAGTGATTTAAGGAAATTTTGGATGTTTCTAAAAGAAATTGATGTAGGGAACAACTGTCGTACAAATTTAAAATAACATGTTCCTACCCCAAAAAAACCATTCATTAGCATTAGTGTAAAATTTCATGGTTTTAAAACAATTGTTTAATCAATATACACCAATGTGGATGTTCATGGTTATGGATACCAATTTGGAAAACCATAAGCCCAAACTAAGTAAACATGTGCGGACATTTTTAATCAACCAAAAAATTATTCCAAAATATGAATCCCAAAATTATTATCCATTAAAAATTCAAACTTTTCCCTAATATAATAACTTTTTTGGGAGATATTACGGGGATTTTGAGGCACCTCAAACCCCATTATTGATAAATAAATGATCTTTTAAAAGGATTGTCTTCTTTACGTTATGTGTATTATTCCAAAATCAACATTATATATCATTAATATCCCTTTCATGATGATTATGAATTTTTTTTTCTATTTTTGTGATGGTTTGTATCATAATTTTTTATTGATTGATTTGAACTTGTTCTTAGGTTTTGGTCCTAGATCATCTTTGATATTTTTCTCTTTAATGTTCCTATTTAATTTTGGGATTTCAATTTTGTCAAAATCCTACCATATTCCTTGAGGTAGGTGGTACATATTTCTATTCATGTTGTCTTGAATTATTATTATGTGGATAAAATTGCGTAATCATAATTTCAATGTTTGGAAATTTGATCATAAATTGAATAAATTATTTATTATATTATTTAATGGGATGATGAAATTAGTGGAATATTGGGATTTTTAAATTTTTTAATGAGATTATGGGAATGAATAATAATTATAATTAATTTTTTGGTTGTATAAATCACGATGGTATAAAAGATATTTGGATTAAATGTAGATAAATGGATTAATTGTTAAATGATAATATTATTCCATGTTATTAATTTAAAGAAGCATGATTGATTTCATAAATTGAAATTGTGGAGCATGATTTTAATAATGTTTAATATGGATCATGATTATTAAAAATGGTAAATTTGATATATTAAAAATGTATATTTATTTATATATGGGGTGTTGTACAGGTAATAATGATCTAAATACCCATACAATCTTATAATGATACTGTAGGACCCCAATGTGTGCAATGATTTTAATGTATGGGATTGGGATTGATTATCCCAATATTCATGAGATGTGGGACTGGGACTAAACATCCAAATACACATGGGCTTTCATACATGAGATTCCTAGAGCCATTAAATTGGAATTGGATTGGGGAAACAAGTGGGAGTGATATTAAATATAAATTAAATGCAAAATAAAATCCATGAAATAATTAATTGTGATTCCATATGATATATGTTTCAGACTCATGGAAATTGAAAAAATGGTATTGATTGTTTCTATTTCATTGAGAATCTTTATAATTGTGTTTAATTAAGGGTTAATGAATTGTAGAAAAAATTACATTATTTATTGTACATTATTCTATATAAAACAACATACACAGTTACATAATAGATATTTTTTATAAACCATTGGTGGTGACCAACTATGTTGAACTCACCCCTACTCAATATACCTAATCAGTACATGATTAGGAATCCTGAATTATGGATTATATAAGAAAGATCACTATGATTGAATGGTGGGATGTAATAGATCATGAACGAGGAAACCAGAAATGATGTCACGACTATCACTGTGAGTTTTTTTGGTTGCTTTATTTTATTTATTTAATATTGAACCCCAACACATATATTCCATGCCATATAGACTATTTTGGGTTATATATTGTTTTCTCATTCTATATCATCATGTAATACTAGTCTTTATTTGTTATGGAATTATTCTAGATGTAGGTTATTATCATTTGGCTAGTTTTCATTTAAATTCATCTATTGTTCTACCCTGTTAAGGAGGGTATAGCTTCCCCATGATATATATTATAACCTCAAATATAGAAAGTATCCTCTTGTATTTGGAAAGGTTTTGTCGGGTTCAGGAAACCAAATGACTCGGGGCACTGGTTTGTAGTACCCGGTTCATGACGTTACAATGTGGTATCAAATGATATTTCATTTCTTTTGATTTTTCATTATATTTGGTAGTGGTAGATATGTAAATATAATAAGTCAGTACATGGATATGAGCTTGTACGCAGGATTATCTAACCCATGTATCTATAATTATTAATGTACCTAGGGTGGGATTTTTGTTATTGATGTTTTCTTTTATAGTTTAATGTTATTTACCATTGCTTGATTCACATGTTGTTTGATGTTGTTATTTTTTGAGACATTAAAAGCAGTCCATTATTTATAAAATGATGAGCATACATGAATCTCTATGGGCACTCAAAAATTATTTATAAATTCATCCTTTTATAAATTTTTGAAAAAGTGATCATGGGTGAGTGGTTTGAATGGGAATTATTTTTGCGATATTTTTTATTTTAAATGAAATTGTTCATTTTGTTAAAATTGCAATTTTAAATATTGAATCTATGATAAATTAAATCTATAAATTTTGATCTAATTGGAAAGATAATTTATTAATGCATGTACCATATATTAGTGATGTCCAAGTTGATGTGTGCCTGAGGGTAGTGATGTTTCCTTGGTTTAGACCATGTGATGGGATTTTGGGGATCACTTGTTATGGATTAATGTGAATACATCTAACGTAAATGTGCATATTATGTGTAATGTTTCATAATTTTTTTTTTGAAATTAGTGATATTTCTCTATGATTATTCTTATTGATAAGATGATATATTCATATGTATCTTATTTTTCCCTATGATTTGGAACCTTAGGCTCTTATAGTATATGGTAATGGATTTAGAATGTAGTTAACTGAGAAAATCGATCACTTAATCCCTTTTATGGAATGAGCCTCAGGGATGGTTGGAAGGAACATATCCTACTTGAAATGGGTTTTATAGTTCCTAAACCATCCGTCATTCACTGTAAAGGGTGACCCTATGGAACAAGAGTTCTGGATTGATTATATCCATATGATTATTACCCACATATAGACACCTACTTAGAAAAGTGTAATGTAAGATTATTATATATTATGTGTTCTACTGATGCATTGTTTGTACAAATATAATCCGGATGGAATGTTGAATCTATGGAGTATAATGAATTTTAGAAGATTTTTTTGGAGAATATTTACCCTCAGTATCTCATATGGGAATGAGAATAAAATATCATGAGGCTCGCCTGGGGGATAATGTACATAGAAAACTCTATTGCCTCTAAACAGATTTATAGGTCATTGTTCTACTATAAAAATGTTCTTATTCTAATTTTATGAAATAGTTTAAGAATGGGTTTATAATTAAAATTATGACACATGATAACATATTAAGGAAATATAATTTATATAAGGTGGTTAATCTAGATATCATATATGAGAGGAATATGAATGAGGGCTCTAGTGGAGTTATTGTTAAATATTTTGTACGATGGGGAGGTGCATCTTTGATGGGTAGTAAGAGTCACTATGAGAATATTATCTTGAGTAGTGTATTGCGTATTAGATAGTGGGAAGGATTCGTTTCTCAATATATTAGTCTAGTATTGTTCCACCAATGTTGTAGGTCAGTTCACCTTAATAGGTAAAACCATTGAACATTGGTATAGAGTTGAGCTTGTAGTAGGAATAGAAATATAAATTGATTCTACCTGAACCCATGCCTTATGTGTAGAGATAGGGGATTTAGTCTAAATTATAATGATAAATGAATGTATTATAGGACATAACTATCTATATGGGAGAGTTATACTATATGTGGATGTCGAGGTTGTGGATGTTGTACTTTGGGTAAGGAGTTCCCATGTCAGTAGAGTAGTGTATCCTAGAAGAATCATATTACCACACATTAATGATGGGTTAGACCTCTAGAATCTATTTTTCCTACACTTGTGGATTTATAGGATAGATCATTGATAGTTAGATTTTCTATTCATATATATTTTATTCTTTCTAGTGAATTATTTTTGAATTTATACTCTCATTCATTTATAGCCGCACCACTTTTGAATGGGATGAGACTGATTATGGAATTTGTTAGTGGGATATGAATATTGATACACCATTGAGAGTACATTCGAGTTAAAATAATGTATTAAAGGGGTGTTCATCGAGGATGGGTAGAATTATTTTCATTAGCATCTATAAATCCTTGATATGCTAGTACATGATATGGTTTTTTATATAGGATGGTCTGTAGAAAAACGAGACCAAATATATTGTTACCACATGACAATGACCTTTACAGCATATAGAATTAGTAGTTATGTATATCATGGAGAGTGGGATGTGAAAGTAGGCTGTAGAGGGTTAGTTCAAATGTAATAGGGAGATATCACGTCCCATGTAAGATGTATTATTCTAGGTAATGTTGGTCAGATGAATTATTAATTTTCACTTATAGTGGAGAAGTTCTAAGATATGTTTCAGGTTAAAATTTAAGGGCTAATACTTGTGAGGAATTTGATATCAACAATTGGTGTCATTCATGGAGATGAGCTAGTTTCAATTCCACCATACATAATGGAACCAACAGAGCTTCATGTTCTCAAGAATAAAATTAACAAACAGATTGATAATGGACATATAAGTCCTAGTATGATAAATTTGAGTTCTCTAGTCTTCTATTCTTAAAGGATCAAAAAACATTGTGATTATTTTTGGTTACCAGATGATTAACTAGATTATAATGAAGAACCAATATCAACCATTTCATTATGATGATCTATTTTACAGTTCCCAAGTTATCGTATTATCACCTTGATTGAAATGACATCAGGGTATAATCAGCTAAGATTACAACATTCTAATATTCCATATATATTTTTTAGATGCAATTATAACCAATATGAGTTCATCTTGATGTAATTTATGTTTACTAACTCACCATCTATGTTTATGGACTTGGTGAAACTAATCATTCATATATAATTGGGTCAATTTGGGGGTTTTTTGTTGATTAAATGATAGTGAAATCCATGAATCCAAATTATTTTGACCATCATCCTAACATCATCCTGATTATACAGAAAGTGCATGAGATATATTTCAACCTATATAATTGTTATTTTTGGAATAAATGGGTACAATTCATGGGTTTTATCATATCATAGAAGATGTTTTGGTATAAAAATATTGGATTTAAGAAGTTGTCTCTCTAGATAATATCAAGAATATTTTTATTATTTATAAATGTTCGGACTCAATAATTTATTATTAAGGGTTTATCTATGAATTTTCTATCATGGAATCCCCAATTTCAAATTATGACGAGAATGGGATTAATTTGTAATTGTATTGGGCATGCCAAAATTCATACCATTTATTGAAGAAGTATATTAATAAATCATAATTTTTTATCATTCATGGGACACGTGAGGAGTATACAAAATTTTTTATGCATCTCTAAGAGTTCATGGAGTAGTTTTGTAGAAAAAATATCAGGATGTGGTGTATGGGTCCCAAAATTTGAGTCCACATGAATGGAATTTTCATACACACAACCCCACGTTAGATAAAGTAGTTTATACCATAAACTATTAGTAGAATTTACTTCTACTTGAATAGTTAAAAGTTAATATTGATCACATACGTTTAAATCATATCGTTTCACATTTAGAAATGAATCTCAAAAATAAGACATGTGTTGTGTATATGAAGTCATTTGATTTTAAAGTGTCATACACATCAGGGATATGATTCATTATTACAGATGATTTAAGAAGGAATAAACAATGTCAGTTTTTTTAGGATTCTTGTTATTAGTGAAAATGATTAAATTAGTAGATGAGATTCACGATGTGGTTTTTGAAGGTTATGAGTAAATGACCCTTGTAATAGTATCATTTGAATCAAAACATTTGAGATTAATTAAATAGAGTCAGTATGTGGATAAATGGTGTATGGAGTTGATTAAAATTCTTGAAGGCGGTGATTGAACAATATATTAGACTATAGATGATGATGAGATCATGTTTGTTAGGGGACACATGGTTGTCTATATGAGATTGTGAGATGTGATTATGTGTGACTTTCATTCCTCGAATTGTATTGTTAATCATGGTTTGAAAAAAATGCTGTGTGACCTATGTCGATAGTTTTTATTGTTGTGATTGAAAAAATATTTTGAAGGGATTCTAAAATGATGTTACATATGTCAACATGTGATGGAAAATCATAAAAAACATTGTAGAATACTATAGTTGTTTCTCAATCTCAAATGTATGTGGAATGATATTACCATAGATTTTATTAGGGTTTTTCCAAGGACACCTTAGAAGAATGATTCCATTGTTTTAATACACTAAATATTGATTTTATTGAATTTATATCCTATATAGTAGACTTAATTAATGTATTAGTGGGGAGAATTTTATTTTTGGGAGATAATATATATTCTTTGTTTTTTGTGAAGTATAGAGTCAGATAATGACTCATGTTCCACATCACCCTTTTGGGATGGATTGTCGAAGGTTATTTTTATTTATGTTTTTTTATTTAAGTATTTCCATAACATAGATATGTGTAATCAAATAGTTCAATTATGGTTATGGATGATATAATATTGGTGTTCATTCTATATTTTATTTGTTCATGGGTGAAGAACATGGAATTCAACGTGTTTTCTTAAAACAACAATTATTATAGTGTTTTTTAGATGGAACCATATAATTCAAATTAGGGCAGTCCTTGAAAATCAAAATTATGATGGATAAAGGATGGTGAGTCAATATTTTAGGGACTAAATCTCCTTATAGAGATATTAGAGATGGTTCAGATAATATATAAATTTATTTCTATAGACAATAATAGGTGGATTTAATATTTTAATAGATGCTAAAAATCCCTTGATTGTATAGTGGGTGATCGTGTGTTCCCTATGGTGTCTACTGGATTGGGTCACCATAGAATTTAATGGAAGGGCGAATTGGCCGATAAGATTGTCCTACCTTTTGATATTTTATAGAAAATAGAGATACTGGTGAACATATTTTCTCTTCCAGATAGGTATAATACAATGAATTATGTGGTTTTCTATTATAGACTATGTGATATCACCAAATTCCTTATTATTTCATCACTAATTATTATGTATACCGTGAATATTGATCATTTTTTTGTGATTAATGGCCATGTTAAGGATGAATAATAGGATATAAAAGAAGATATGGGAGCTAATGGATTTATATATATACCTGGGAATCATAGAGATGTATATGAGTATATATCAAGGATGCTATAGTAATGTTTGGGAGATTTTAAGATACTTACAAGTTTTATATATGTCTCATGCTCATTTTTAAGTACTCCTTCTCCCTTTAGTGATTATTTCTTGGTTGATATAATTTTCATATTTTTATCAGGTGAAATTGGAGAATTTAAGATGTTTTTGGAAGAAAAAGGGTTTTTACTTGTTGTCACATGGATTTCCAAATCTGTGCACCTACACCCATCAACCCATGCACACCTAGACAAAGGGGAATCTGATGGTTGGTCCATGGTATTTCAAACATTGATCCCAATTAGTATAAACCATTTAACCAAAAGATATATTGAGAACTAAATTTTTGTGTTTAGGTTAACCATGTGCCACTTCCCTGGAAACCATTCACACTATTTTTAATCCTCTAACAAACTAAATGAGATTACAAACGCTTGGATTAACCCTAAATAGACCAAGATTCTCCCTAAGGTAATGAAAAAAATTTGGGGATCTATCGAGAGAATTATTAGGCTTCTCAAGACCCAATATTAAATATTTATATATCCTTTTTGAAGGATCACCACCTTAACAATTTGTTTTCTCTTCCTTGAATTAATTTCACTCTATATCATCTCTCTTGCTCTAATAACAGTGATATTTTCTGCCCTTTTGAAGTGGATTAGATCTTGTTTTTGTTGTATTATGATCTATTTGAAATTATTAATAGGAATTGTTTGTATATTATCCATTTCATTGTGATCTAGAAACTTTTGCTTAAATTATGGTATTTCATGTATGGAAAACATCAACTAGTGATAATGAAGAATGTTGTAAAAATTTTATTTCCTATATTCATGAATTATTATTTTCTGCATGTAATTGTGCAATAACAATTTCATATTTTTTAACATTCATCAAGAATTTAAATTAATTAATTATTTAATTAATTTACATGATTATGGAATTTGTGAAATATTTGGATATTCAAATTTTTTATTTCCATAGATTATTTGATTGTTTGATAATTCGAAATAATGGGTTGGTTTTCTTAATAATGGATGGTTAAGGGATATTGTCACTAATTTTTTATAAATCAATTACAATGGAAATATTCATATTATACATTAGTATTTAAGTGATGAAGGACAATTGTTTTGATAAATTTAAATAGTGAACCATGAGGTATACAATTTATAAGAGGGATAATTATGATTATCCTTGTTTTATGTGATATGGATATATGTGTGTTTTATAGATAAATGTGGTCTGATGGACAAAATGAGGCACCAAATACACATGTGTTTCCAAATTGATGTTCCAGTACCTTAATTAAGGAAATTTATATTAATTAATGGGACACATACTAATGTAAAATATAACAATTGGTTTATAATATGGACTAATTTAGAAAATACCAATGTGGTTCCAAAAAATATTTTCATGGCGTCATGATATTGTCATTACACTAAAGATCCCTAAGGTTGTGATATCAATGTCAAATTCAATTCATAATGAAATCCATGGAATACTGGATTTTTATTCCGCATTATATATGGTTTAGACTCTGGTATGTGCCAATAATTGTATTGATGTGTTCTATGTCATCATGATCCCAGGTAATATTATTGTTAGTTACAGGATAATGAATATCTAAAATTACATACCTGATTCAATTTAATTTAATCTTTATGAAAATGATTACACATTAATGAAATACTTATTATTTTAAATTCCATTAGTGGTGGAATATTTATTTTTACTCACACCCTACTCGAGTTGCCTGATCAGTTCTAGAATAGACATCTTAATTGTTATAATGGATAATGTAAGGTGACATATGTTAGATGGATGATTTGAGATGAAGTATCGATGAGGGAACATAACACAATTTCAAGAACCTATGTGGGATTTGTTAGGATAACATTTTATTGGTTTTTCATATTGACTGTTGATAAGAATTTGGAATGACATATCTGTTGTTTTGGATTATATATTGTTTACATATTCATTCTCATAATGTATTACATGTCTCTATTAGTTTTTTATTATTATTATGGTTATTGGTTATTATTAGTTAGATATTGATAAATTATTTTAAATTATTTCAATGAGTAATAAAGATTGTATAGTCTCCCAATGATATATATAATACCCTCGCTACTTTTCAGTATCCTCTACCATAGGGGGAAGGGATATTAAGGTCATATATATTACTATTTTGGAAACAAATGTGAGTGGATCTTGAGCCACACAATTATAGTTTTTATATGAATTTTATCTTATTTTTTGTAGAATTAAATTTAATGAACAAAATAAATTTATTTAATTGTTCATAATTTAATGATATGATTTTATTGATGGTAATTCATTATAGATTTTCATTATTTTTATCATTTGATTTTTTTCACATCAGTATTTATATTATGTTTATATAATTCTTATTTGAAATGTACAATCATGAATATATTTATGATCAGGATATTTATTTTATCACTTGAATATATTCTATCATGAGTCTTATTAATAAAGAGTTACCAATATGGAGAATCATTTAATTTACAACCACATTCAATTAAATATTTTTTATGGTAATAAATATCATAGATTAAATAATTTTATATTATTATCATGAAAAAAATCTATTTTAATCCCCTATATTTATTAATATTTTTATCATTTCTGATTTCCATCACCTCAATTATTGATTTACAAAATATCATGAAATAAATTTTTATGTGAAATTGATCATGAAACATATTATAAGTCTTGTATATTTCTATACAATATCCATGTTTTCTAAAATGATTTCTATAATATTCCATTAAAATTTTAAATGAAATCTAAAATCCATTTTATAATCATATTCCTTCAAATAAAAGGAATAAAATTGAAATATAATAATGCGTTCAAGGGGGGTCTCTCTCGACTTCAATTTTCAAAAGAATTTCAAAATAAGATTAATTTGGAATCTTAATTAGATGGAAGGAATTTACATCCATAAAATAATTTATTTTCATTAATGATTACTTTATATTCTACAATGGTTATTCTCAATGAAATGGATAGTCATATTTGGTTTTGATTTTTAATATTTTACATGTGATTTCAAAAAAATAAATTTTCCTTAAAAATTATGTTAATAATCGTTTAATGGTATTTCCAATAATTAATATCAAAAAAAATTTCTATTAAATTTCTCCAATGTGGATAATTTTTAATGATACCATATTAATTATTTCGTTGGATAGATTAGGTTTGTATCAATGAGATTGATATAGAACCCATTTATCTTCCATATGTTAGTCATTATTCTGTGATACTAGAATGGAAAATGTAACTTCTACACGTGTAAATCAATTTTCAAAGATATTTTTATAAGGGCCATTTCTTTTTAATGAGATAATCATTTTTCAGTTATATATTTAAGCAACCCATTTATTTTAAACTGCTTAATAATGTATTAAAGAGACTATTATGGAACACATTTTTTCTCAAAGGGCTAATCATGTTCATTGAGATTATTGTGGATCACATATATTTTACATTGGTTAATCATGATTCATGTATAATTTTTTGGACCCCATTTTTTCCATATGTTAATTCCTTTTTAATGGTATTGATGAGGAACACCTTTAATTTTAATGACATAATAATGTTATGAAATGAAATATTTATGTTTATGATATTATATTATTATTTGTGAGATAACAAGTTTTTTGATAATGTTATTGTTATTGGATGTTGATAATATTTGTTGGTGGCTCCATTATAAACCACCGATGTGTGGTCACATTATTAACCCTGGATGGGCGGTTCCATAATATTAAACATACTGGTGGTTACATTATTAACCAATGAAAGGTGACAATGTGATAAAATTATGATGGTATGGTCCATTATACACCTCTAATTATTTTGTTACTCTATAGATTGAAGTCATCCAAGTTAGATATTCCATTTTCCCAATTAATATTATTATAATGGTAACAGGATACAAATATGTTTATTCTACTATTTCTAAGGGTATATAATATTTCAACTAATCATGAATGATATCACATGGTTCATTAATATTTAATTTCATGACCCCTATCATTGTTAATGCCTTATTCACCATTTTCATGTCCCTTAATCTTGTTATAGATGGGTATGATCATTATTTTCTAATATTCATTCACTATGATTATGCCATAATTCCCGTATGATATTTTTATTCTCACAAATGATATTCAATTATTAATTCAAACATTTATCCATATTAAGAATTTTAACATACACTTATTATGGTTCATTTTCCCCTGGTTTTAATGATTTAGTATGAACAATGGTTTTTTACAATGGATTTCATGTGGATGATGTTGATGAATTAATTTGAAGCAAACAAAATTCAGTTAATTGGGATAAATGATAATTTAAAATTAGTTGTAATATATATGTAATATATTTCATAATAATATGAAAGAAAAAACCAAAAAATTCCTTGGTATTGTATGTGATCCATATTTTCCATTAATTTCATATGTATTAAAAGGAATAAATTGTGTCACATTCACCAATATCAAACCATGTAAAGTATTGATTAAGATTTTAGATATAGATCTAGTATTTTGGGTTCTAGGATAATATATACATTGAGTTAACAAGAGATTTATAATGATATATAATGATACATATTTAGATTCAATTAAATTATAAAATATCAAATGATTACATTTTAAAAGGATTTTCCCACCTCATTATAAAATCTCCACACAATCAAAGCCACTAAAAAAATTGTTATCCATCTCATAAATCATTTAAATAAATTTTTAAAAATCTAGAATGTTATTCAATATTTTTATGGGGAAAATAGTTTTCTGTATGATGAAAATTTCATAATTGAAATCAACTATAATGTTTTAATAGTGGAAATGTATATTGAGTAATGATTAAAAATAATATTAAAATATAATTTATATTGAGGAATATGACATCATTTCAAATATGAAACATATTTTTATTGGAATATTTAATGGAATAAAGTATAAAGATGAACAATAGATACATCCTATAGGATTTGATAACATTAATTTATGAATCATAGGATCATTTGATGAATTTGATTTCCATATAATTAATGTACCCAAGATATATATCCCATTAAATTAATAAATTTTATATAATGATCAAACCAAATAATAAATTATGTATTTGGAGAAGTATTTGAGTTGGTTTGGATTTTCATTTCAAATATTAAGGAGTAAATGATTTCTAGTTATAATTTTTTAATCAGCTATATTTTGATATTTACACAATACCAAGTTAAAATAAGAATGGATGTGGTTATAGTCACATAAAGATAAAATTTATTCATTATGAAATAATTAATTATATGGAAATTTTTTTTATGTTGATAAGAAATATTTATAACTATGGAATATAATCCAATAAATGTTCAAAGAGTGTTCCCAAAAATGTTATTGTTCTATTGATAAATAATTAATGGTCATAGTTAATAGAAAAGGAATATTTTTACCGATTGATGTGATTTTTATACATTCAAAACTACTGTAAATTTAAAATAATATAAAGTAAAATTGAAATCTTTTTAACATACTCAAATATAAATTTATACATAATAGTCACTAAAATTTTCCATTGATAGAAATATTTCGATATTGAAGTTATATAATGGTCATCCATTTTGACTAAATAACATTTATGTAAAATCATATATATGAAATGATATTATATAGGAAGTCAGAAATCTATTCGAGTGTTCCTCTCAAGGTAGTTGACAATGGTGAATGAAAAAAATAGTACAATTCAATGATATAAAATATTTATTTGTGTTGATATAAATTGGGAAATATTTTTTATAATGTTGCAAATTTAAGGAAAAAATGAAGTAATACATAATCTAATTGGCTTAATGGGAGAATGAAATTTCAACAACCTTGTAGGATTCCATTAGAAAACATATTATAAACATATTTTGAAGAGGTTTATGATCTCAAATCTTTTATTTGAAATTTAGGAATTATAAAACAATGTATCAACTCTTAAAATTATTTCATTGATGGATATAATGGTGAATGATATGTCTATAATGGTAGAGGTTGAACTAAATGATTTAAAAATACTAACATTAATATCCATGATTGTGGGTTTTCATCACAAAAGTCCTATAAAGTAGTTCCCATATATGATATAAATATCTATCTGTTTCAAAAAAACCAAAAATTGTAATGATAGAACATTATAAATAATGGAATTTTTAATGAAAATACCTAATATAGTTGACCCAATGAATAATTAATTTCATTTTATGGATAATTTTTAACATAATATTGTCATCATGAATGAACTATTTGATTCATTATATGTGGACGGATTCCATTAAAAGGGAATTAATGTTAATAGATCAACAAATCAAACCTATAGAATGTGGAATGAATGGTTGTAAATATATATTGTTCTATAATAATGAAAACAACATTATGTTTCATATTGTTGAGCTTTAAACAACAACATATATTGATATATCAAACATAAAAATAAATAAATCATGGAAAATTGACCAATGATGAATTTGATATTTTATATTCCTAATTAAAATTTTAATTGGGAATACTAATACCATTATTTTATAAGTGGAATGTAAGATGAAATTTCAACCTAACAAATAAGAGTTTTAGCTAGAATATGGATTATTTTAATCACAGTGGAGTGATTATTCCCATGAAATTTACCAGTACATTTGGTGAGAAGTAAATCACCATTTAAATTTATTATTACAGTATATTTCATTGGATCTTAATTATGTTGTCTTAGAAAGTGTTTGTTTACTACACTAAGATGTTTTATAAGGGTGTTGTGAATAAAAATGGAATATTGATTGGTACCCTATTATCTGAAAATGGAATTGTATACCTCTCTCTTAGGTTGGTGAAATACAAGGAATTGTTTGGAATTTAGAATAATGTGTGATTCGTTAGGAAACTATAACAAAGTAACATTTTGGAATGTAAAACATAAAATGGTGAAAACTAGGGCCACTAAATTTTTATTTCAAATAAGAATATATCATCACTATTGGAAGGAATATATGAATGTAGCTGTTATTTCAAATTATTTGGAATTCCTAATCCCAAGGGAAAATATGACCCCATATGGTATTTTCAAATGTAAAAATTAGAATTATTATGTAAAATATAATGTTATAGAAAATATTTTACGTTCATAGAGGTGAAGAGAAATATTTAAAATAAAGATATGTTGTAGATTATAGGATATTTTTTTGTACCTCAGTTCTGAATAATTCATATAAGTGTCTAAAAAATGTTTGAAAATGATCATAAAAAGTAGTTTTATAAAAATAATTCCAATAATATACAGTAATAAAATATAATATCAAAACTAAGAGTGATTAATTATAGAGAATCTAAAATATATATTTATTAGGGGGTTCTCTAAGAAAACGTGTTTGGTTTATTTGAAAGCTCTATCAGTAAATGAAAAATATAGTGATAAGAGTAAAATAATTAATATATTGAAAAATAACATATGATGACATCCATGAAGCAAATATTTTTAGTGTCAAAACTACACAATCACAAACTAATATGATGAGAAATATAGATAATAGTTAACAATTATCATTATTGATATATACTTATTGTTATGGGGAAATGATGGATGTGTCGTGGGTCATGGAAATGATCATAGAGTATGATGATATTGGAAAAAACATGTCAATTGTGATCTTGAAGGGCCCAAAAAAATTAAATATAATTTTAATGAAGTGGATATATATTAATAAAAATGTTGAACATGGAATAGTTATACATAATAACTAAATATTTGTGTTAATTTGGTGTATATACGTTGAATAAATTTATGTGGAAGAAATCATCAAAGACGAGGAGAGACTCATTTTTATTGCAGTACTTCTTACATAGAATGTCTTGTGAAAATATAGAATTTACCAAACTGATGACATGAATTATTTTTAAAATATCAAATATTGATTACGATCTGTATATTGAAAATGAAAATATTTTTCATAAGGGTGGTTAATATTATTTTCTATAATTATTTATGAAGGCCCATATTATATATAAATAATATACTTAAGCATATTATAGATGAAGGGATATATTCGTAATGAGGATAGATTTTAAAGAGCTGTGGTTGATCAATAATCAATATGTAATATAATCTAATGTATATTAGCTCATGAAACTAAAATTTTATTATCATAATATCCAAGGGAAATGAACTTTTTCGTATTACATCATTCGTCTCAAGGAATAACATGGTTTTATTCAATGAAAAAAATAGGTTATTATAAATTAGAGCCACATTACTAGTTAATGACTCCCCAAAAATGGATTCAAAATTTATTTTATTGTTATTTTCCTTCACCCACACACAACCTAAAAACATCTCATACAATCTCCAACCTCAATCACCATTCTATGGAAATCAATCATAACTAAAGATTTATAATCATACAGGATCAAAAAAATGTATGGTTATCCTTATTAACATGAGAATTGACATTTATAATTTTAGTTCACACACATAAATGGGTGTAACACTCCCATATCCTTCTTTAAATGAATAAGATCCTTATTGGGGACCCTATGACTCAAAACCATGTACACATTCCACACATCAAGCTGGGTATTGGCTCTGGTATGATTTTTCATGATCTAACGTTTTTGGTCCATTAACAATGTCATTTGACCTCATTGGTCTCCAATAATAACTAGGTTTCATTATAAACACAACATATCCTATTACCCACTAAAGACACATATATGACTACTGAATTTTACCATATGATAACACATGTTTTGTTAGTTTTATTATTCCTCGCATACAAACACCATATGAAAAATCCATGGAGGTCACTCATCATGGGAACAACATCAGGTAAAACACAATTATCTATTGTGTTGTAATCTGCTAAACTCCTAGAAAGTGAAGTGAATCATGTTTTCAAATTCCAAAAATAAAAACATTTATTTCTCAAATATAAAGAGTTGTTAAAATATTATAAAAAAAATTATATATTTTTTCATTATTGTTCTCTGGTTAATGTTTTTCATCCTTTATTTGTTTTATTTATTAATCCATGATTTTGGTATTTTATTTTTTCTACCGATATCCTATGGAATCATAAATGAATAATATGAAATCCTTCATAAAAAATTTATAAGACCGCACTTTAGCACTGAATACCACACTATATCGGAGATGGATGTGCTATAGTTTTAGAAAGTGTGAGGTAGTTGTAATATGGGGGTTGATGCCAGGCCCTAGATGAAATAGTTTTGACATAGTCAAAAAACACCATGGAAATGAAATTATATCTGTTATTTTAGATGGAAATTTATGATGGGATATTTCATGGTGTGTTAGACCATACAATATATCAATGATCAAAGTTATTTTTTGATGGTTAATGTAATTATTTCATCAGGATTTATGAATAATAATGACCCGTTTTTGTTTTTATTCAGGGATCCAATTTTATAATTAATTCACGGAGTGATCTTCATAATTTTAGAGGGGTATTAAGTGGACATCAACACACTATAAATACAGATTTCCCACATTACAAGGAATCATTACAAAACTATCATGGATTTATGTCAATACAATTATATATTTTGGTTCTCATGTTATTCCTTATTGGTAACATTGATAATGTAGTTATATTTTGTTTTCTCCCTTTATTTAATATAATGGTCAGGTTCATAAACATTCTATACAACAATGATTGATTAGGTACCATAGTGGTCTATTTTGGAAAAATATTACACAGTTTTATTCTACCTTAAATTGTGGTTATTGATTCATGAACATAACCCTTACACAACACCTTTACTTCCCCATGGATTCTACCATATTTCAAGAGGCTTCACCTGATCCTCCTTCAGAACCCTTTAATAGTGTTATGTGATATTATATTAAAGGTAGGTGGTTTTTAATAGTATGCCTATTATTTTAGGGATTTGGCACCTATATATAAATTTGTATTCAAGAGAAATTACATATAATCCCACAGGGTTTGATAAAAGGACTTTGAAGTGGCATGGAGTGTAATTAAATATCAATAATTGTGATAGAAAATATATTTTTTGGAATGTGTTTTGGAAATAGAAGTGTGACTATAAGATATATTATTCATGAAATAAAATGTAATGATATATTTTTGGAATTTTTTTTCTTTATTAAATATATTTAATATATAAAATATTTCACTTTTTTATAATTAATTTAATTAAATATTATAAATAAATTTCATTTTGTATTTTAATATTAATTCATGAATATTGATAAAATCCCATTAACATTTTTATTAAATATTGAATTCTATTGATGAAACAAAGGTGGATGGTTTTTTAAATGAGATAAATGTTCTGAAACATGACATTGTGGATATATGAAATCATGAATTAAATAGATTTTGGAGGAGTGATAGCCCTAGGAAATTTATTGTTTTACAATATTATAAAGGGATTATATCGTTGTTGAATTGGAAGAACACACAATATACATGTATTATCATACCCTAGAAATGGTTTAATGGTGAATATAAAACTAAACCACTTGTGGGATGATAGAATATCCATTTTTGATATTCTTATTTCTATCATTAAGAATGTTATTTGTGAGATATGGAATCAATACATCACCATGATGTGTGAAAATCCATATTGGTCATATCCATATGACTCATAACCATGGGGATATTATTGGAAATGATATTGTAGGAATTATGATAGAAATTCTTTATTATTTTCATTTTTGAGGGAAATGATTTATAATTCCTTATTTTGATAAATTTTTTACTTAGGAATTTTTTAAAATGATTCCTGATTATACATGATTTTATTTAAGAGAAAATGACCCTGATATCTCAAAGTCATTAATATGATTCTTTAAAAATGTATTGATAAGAACTATTAAAATTATTCGATTGCATGAACTATTAAGATTAACTATAAATAAATTATATTTTATTTTATTGTTATAATCCAATTTATTAAATACTACTCGGATTGTTTCTCACACCAAACCATTACACATTAGAGTTTTTATATTGGATATTTCCAGGTCTAGGTAAATGGATATATCCACATGAAGGTAATGTATGTACCTAACTTTGGAAACTATTACGAATCAATAGATCATGATGTAGTTTTTTTATATGTTATATATATTGTTTTATCTTGCAATATTTCTGTCTTATATCATCATTTTTTGTTATATATTTCTACTGAGGATTTTTTTCATTTTGATATTTATATAGTGAGGTAATGTGATACACATAATTAAATTTTATATCTAATTCCAAAAATATGTACCTTTTAACATTTATTGAACCCCTGGTTCTAGTTCATATCCTATGGGGATAGTGAATTCCCTTTGAATCATTTCTGGAGATACATTGATATTTTTTGGAATGTAATCCGACTTGGTTTGTGGGGAAATGGAATGAGATCTAGTTGGGAATCATGTTTGGTGTTGGTATAGATCATGGACTCCAAGAGGACAATAATATGAATAATATGATTATTTTTCATTTTAAATATAAACAATATGAAATAATTTATTATGAATATAAAAAATAGGATGTAATCTAAGAAATTGGAGATTCAACATATGGTGGGGATACCATATTTAACTAGTTACTATGTTTAGAGGTTATCCTATGCATATTAAACTAGATATTTATTCTAATTCCATTTGGGATGGCTATGATGATATATTTTTATGAAACCGCGTTTTATGATCACCATATTACTACAATATTGATTTATTATATGATGTGATGTTACTGGTTTCTAAATATGAAATGTGACATTTATTTTTTTAACATTGTGCAATATTTTTACAATATTACTATGAACAATAGACACATTTGAGTGTTCATCAACCCGTTGCAATGATGACATGAAGTTGGTATGATTTTTCTATTGACTATTTTGTTCTGATATCTATATACACATACATATAATAAATATAAATTTGATGTAATAGAATTATTTACCAAATATTCTCACTTCAGTCTAATTATGCATAATAAAAATTATGAAGGCCTTGACATCTTATTTTTGATGTACATTTAAATGTTACATTGGGTTTTATCTATAAATTTTCTTAGAAAGATCGAGATTTCTAATTTATATTCTTCTATAGGGGCATCTAGGAAGTTATGAGATCATGTGTGATGTTCATCACAACATACCATCCACAAATGGATTTCATTATAGAATATTAATGTAATATTCTTGAAGATATTGTATGGGAATGTGTACATGATATTTCTGGATCCTGTGATGGTAGTTATAGGTGGAAATGTTTTCCTAAAATAACAAGTTCTAGTCATCCAATACGATGATATCCTTTTAGGATATATATGTGAGACCAATAAAATATATACATTGTTGGTATGAGGATGGTGTAATATCATTTGTAATACATAGATACCCCATGGAGACAATTTCAATTATTCAAATCATATATCCAAGAATGAAAATTTTAAAAAATAAACTCAATATTATATAATACTAGCCATCGATTCCCATTAGATATTAGTGATTGTAACCTAGCGTTTATAGTAATTTATCCATGATTTGGACATATATAAATCATGAAAAATATATTTTTTCACCATGATATGTGGTATCAATTTTTTTAATAGTTATTGGTATGGTTAATTTATATTTTCTCTTCAACCAAAGATGAAATATAATCACAACTTGACCCATTAATCATTGCACTGAATGAATCTCTTAAATAAATTCCTATCATTAATATGGTTTAATCTTTATTTTAACCATGATTTTTATGTTATAGTCTATATTATTTTAATGATGAATATAATATAATTGTTTTAAATGGGAAATAAATAACCTTGATTCACTATTAATGTAAATTTTCTTCATATTTTCATAAATTTTTTGAGCTTAATAGATTTATAAGTGAATATTATCCTCAACACTATTATGTGGATTCTTCATGATAAAAATCATTTGGGCCTAATTTTTTTATTTTTTGGTGAATTATAAATACATGAAATTTTATTTTTTAAACATTATTTGTAATTTTTTTTATTTTCCTTTATCTCGTCCTTTTATTTTTCATTATTCCATGTCCTAGTGATGAACTTGTTTCTTCTAAAACATTTTGTAAAAAAAATTAATTCTCATGGACTCATCCCTCAAAAACATGTGGTACCCTACTGAAAAACTCAATACCACACCATAAAATCACTGTCTATGTTGTGGAGTAAGTGTATCTTCCATTGAGATTTGAGGGGGGGGGGGTTAGTTATCTTTGAAATGTGTATCGGATATTCCATTGTGTCATAGACCATTGATAATGACCCATATCCATCCTAATTCATTGTTATAAGGGATTTTTTGTGATGTGGTGTCCTATAAACCATCCCACATACATTCCACACATCAACTGTAGATAGATTTAGACATTCAGTCTTTATGAGTTGCTATCATAACCCTCCTTATTCAAGATGTGGGAATGGATGGAGATGTTTCATGACCTTCCTTATTTATGATGAATAAGTGATTATAACAAACTAGTCCCACCTCAAAAAATACCTTGTGTGGTGAACTTCATGAATTGTATAAAAATTTCACAAAATAAGGGAGTCCTTAACCTTTTATAGTGACCATGATCGCGTGATAAGATTTAGAAAACATAAAAAACTCTATGACAGATATATATAACAATGGAAACATAAAATTGAACAAAAAATATTTGTTAAAAAAGTAAATTATATGAATACAAAACTATTTAAATGATTTACCAAAAAATAAAAAATGTAGCAACATAGAAACTATCCTCAACGTATGATATATTAATTCCCATAATGGTCCATGTAGTCCTCCATTAATCCTGAATTTATTTTTACATACATATGGTGAGCATATATGTATACCCAATAAGAAAAACCAAAGTCACTCAGGCACAAGTGGGTGAAGTATTCTAATGACCATGTGTGGAAACAATAGAAACCCACAACAACTATCAAGGAATGCTAAACCCCTTTCTTCACTAAGGAACACTCTAAAAATAACGCAAATAAAGACATCAAATTTAATATGCACAATGATATTTTTGTACCCCTCACCCCATAAAACAAGTTAACTGCCCATCCCTAACAAAAAACACATAATGTTGCCACATTATTCTATAATCCGCACATTCACAGCCTACTAGCACAAACACGACCCATAAACAACATCACACATGTAAACACCTGAGACTTAACCATACCTCAACATGCCCAAAAACACCTTCCCCACATCTTGATTAAAACTAGGATGAACAACTGAACTCGTGTAAAAGACCCCTTGGAAGCACACCTCACCCACAGTCTCCTAGGCCTCAACCGCACCAAAACCTGCCAAAAGTGTCATGTGATATCAATGTCTATAAGAGGGTGTAAATAAGATATAATAACCAACTATCCATCCTTAAAATTTTATTTTGGGAAAGGACACACTCCCCTATAATAATGGGGATGTTCAGCACATAGTGTTGAAAATGGGTGGGGTGTATATAAAAATCATACTAAAGTACATATATATATATATATAATAATCTTCCCAACCTATGGGTATTTAAGAAAACAACCATCCTAAAGAAAAATTCCCTTACTACCAACCCTACATCCATATGTCACCCTGAATGATTATCACATCCTTAATGTCAAAAGAAAACCTCTTAACATTTAAAAACATTTATGCCATTTATCATTTAATAGTTATTACATCTCTATCTTAGTGACCAACTACCATGAAAGAAAACCAAGACAAGAAAAAGAAGAAACTATGATGAGACACCCAACATCACATATTTTCTCTCCATTTAAAACCCATTCATGGAATAATGAATCATTATTCTAGAGAACACAGGAAAACCTTAAGACACTTCAAACATCATTGTTCAAATCATCCCACTCAATCAATCCTCTCACAATAAAATCCCCAAATTATTACTAAACTCCATTATATAACTCATCGAAATGAAACTATGCAACCCTACTTCATAAAAAACCACACCCATTTACATAAACATAGAGAAAATCGAAATTGTAGTCTCACTATCGTGCCACTTCCACGATGTAGTCCCACTTCATAATAATTTAATAAATTCTATAGTCAACCAATATCTCCACTTGAGATTACTTTACCACACTAAAAACTCCCCAAACACACAACCATGCACCCATCCATACTACTACATGAAAATCATAGAAATAATTCCAAATAGAACCACACATATCACACAACAACAACAAAAATCATGTTGAATTCATATTTAACAACATTGATGGATTAAATTTTAAGTGGTTATCATTTGTCATTATGGAAGTGAATGTCCTTTATGGTGAAACATGAATGTAGGGTTCGAAACAAGGGTAGTTTTTTGTGGCATGGTTTTTTTTGGGAAACCATAGGTAGGGAAGAGTGATTTCTATATAAATATATACATGTTTACATAATCATCATTATGATTTCTCTACACATCCCACTCGTTATCAAATCTACGTTAAAAACACCGCATTGTAATGGGGGAGGGTTTCCATTCCCAATATCAAGGTGCTAGGATAGATGGATAGTTATTTTATATTCTCTTCCCCTTATCCTAGGCATTGGAATCCCAATACGCTTTATGCTGGTTATGGTGTGGTTATAATCCCCAGGTGTCTGCGGGCTATGTGTGCTTCCTATGTTTCTTCGAGATGACTTCTGTTATGATTCTTTGTTTACTTCGGGATGAGTCGTAGGTGTTTTCTGGTAGGTTTTTTTATGGTTGAGTCCCATGTGTTTTTGGGTGGGTCATGGTATGTGGACCATGTGTGTGCAGGTAGGCTTTGACAATGGGTCTTGTGGAAGAGCATGGTAGCAGAAAGACGTTTTCCATTATGTGTTTGTAGTTATGTAGTGGGATGTGGTGTGGGGTAATGAAATATTTTTTTTCTTATTATATTACATTGTATGAGTTTAATTATTTGGATAGTGTTCCATGGTGTGGATGGGTGGATAGTATTCGTCAATAGATGCTTTTGGTTTCTGTTGTTTTCTAACAGGGTCAATAGTATACTTCTCCCACTTGTGCGTGTGTGTCTTAGGATTATCCATAGTAAAAAAAACTTGTATGCTCAACCTACACATGTAAAACTAACTTCATGATTCTAGGAGGACTATGTTGTCCCTGGTAGGAATTATATGGTCGGATGTTGGGAACGGTTGTTGTGTTGCTGCTTTTCTTTTAATTTGGTACATTATAAATTTTTTTATTTGTATCAGTTAATTTTTTTGACAATGCATGTGGGTTGTATTTTTTTTATATGTTATATATTTCTTTCGTGGTGTTTTTTGAGTAGGATGCATCTTATCTTCCTATCATGGTTACTGTATAAAGGGTAATGCCTCCCATTTTTTATGTTATTTATATATCTATAGTGTTGGTCTCCACCCTGAGGCCTACTGAATAGGGGATACATGGGTCATTATATATTTTTCGTCATCCTGAAGGATGCTCACAACACCTCGACATCATTTCCCTCTAATTATGGAAGGATGGTCATTATAGAATGGTATTAGAGGCTGATGGTTGAGTGATATGATGGAGTTTGGAGTTAGGAATAGTGACGATTTCATGGGATGGTAGGGAAACATTTTTTGGTGAACCTGGTACGTGACATAGTCCACGGAGGACTGGCTAAGACATAAGATTTTGGGGACCCTCATGATCAGATGCAATGAATCTGAGTGTAATGAATGGCCAAGTGAGGCTACAATATTTTCAGGGTTGAGACACTAGGAATGTAACATGAAACATAATGACTGGTGTTCCTATTTTAATTTTAGAGTTTCATGATATTTTAAAAAAATGGGTTAAAATTAACCTTAAATGAAAATTCCATAATACTCAGGCATAAGAGTTCCATGTTTACTTTTCATCTATGTCACCCAATCATCATTTGTTTTTGGAATGAGAAGTGTTTCCTCATCAGTATGATTTAGTTGACCAAAAATGGTGGACCTAGTGGGGGAGGATGAATAATGGAAGAAGACACGTCAAGTAATCTGGCGGCAGAATCTGGGAAAGTATAAATGTAGTGTTTTATTCAAGAAAATGATGAGTTGGATTGAAAATGTTGAAATCAATATCAGCTTGATCGAGGATCCAACGAAGTATCGGGTTATATTGAGTGTTAGTCCCATGAGGTGTGTTTTTCATCAGTGGTTGACAATCTACATGGGAAAGAGAATGGGGACTAATATTTTGATGAACAATTTTGAGAAGGATTTATCAAAGGAATTATTTTCATCGACCATGAAGGCTGAAAAGAGACATGAGCTACTATCCCTCCTACAAGGGGTTTGGTGATCAAGTTCATGTATCTATTTTTCATTTATTCTGATCTATTTCTGAATTACGATTCTCGAGAAAGATGATTAGAGTAGGCACTCCATATTTTTCCTCAGTTAAATATTACTTCATCCTCTCAACCTTCATATATAGTGGTCCCAAAAAGGCTCATGTACATTAGAGGAAACACTCGTGAGGTGGTTTTCCATAATAGGGGAGTAAACCTATCCATTTGAAGGGAAAGGCTACCAACATCATGTCAAATATTCTAGGACCGTCCAGGTTTTATCTATCGAAGAGCTGAAGTCAACAATTTTAGAATTTCTGGCCTAGTGCTTTTCATATAGGATTACGACTAAATTATTTCTCTTGTGGTGGTCATGTTAATCCTTAGATTTAGTGTCCAGTTCTATCTTGGTATGGTGGAGGTGGGAAGGTTCATTTCCCACCTATCCAACAACTTTTAGAATGACTGTTTTAGTAGTAGGGACAACATGCTCATACTCAACATAGGGGAGATGGGGTAGGAATTGACCGACCTCAAGGCATTCCATAGGGACCTTATGACATGAAAGGTTATGGAGGTAGCCAAAAATAGATGGGTAGTGGAGGTAGGTGTGGTCAGTTGCATGTTGTATAGGCTACAGTTCTCCTAGGGCTGAAGATTAATTGAGGTATGATTAGTTTGTTTAGTACTCAGGTCTTCACCTTGTTTTATTTATGATATACACACTCCATTGATGAAACTAGTCTTGAAAAATCTCTAGGACTATACTTGGAGAGTATTTCTATACCCCTAGGGTTGAGTTCACCAGTCAGATGTAAAAAAATCATTCCTGATGTTTTCTAAGGATGTAGACTGATGTTGGGGCCACATTATTTAAGTGGGATATCTATATTCTATTTATTCAACAATATATTATTATCCAGGGCATCTACTAGTTGAACTATAGGAATTATATTATCGAATGTTTTTGGAGAATATTCATGTTTTCATATCTCTATGTAAAACCTTTGACTTTCATTGGAGAGTGGTGTTTTCTGGTGGGCAGTCGGCATGTGGAGCCACAATGTTTCTTGTAGGCTGAGATGTCATTAGAATTAGTGGATGTTGAGTTTTTTGGTGTTCCTATATTTTTTGGGATTTAATGGATGTTATGATAAGGAGGTTGTGACTTTAAAACCTCGACGTGATGTTGATTTTGGGATATACATTCGGCCTTGTGCTTCTCTGATTTCGTTGGCGCCTTATCAAATGGCACTGTCTGAGCTGTAAGATCTAAGGATTTAGATTGATGATCTAACAAAGATATGATTTATCTGGACCAGTGTTTCACCAAGGGGTGGTCCCATGTATTTCACAGAGATAGAGAATTGTGGTATAAGGCTGTACATAGACTACTAGAGGTTGAATCATGTGACATTCAAGAACTGTTACCCTATCTCGAGGATAGATGATCCTTTTTACCAGCTAATGGGTGAATGCTGGTTGTATATGATCGATTGGTGGTTTGGATATCACTAGTGGAGAGTGAAGGGAGATTAACTAATGAAGACTACTTTCATGTGCAAATATGGGTACTTCATGTTAATGGTCATGTCGTTCAGTGTTACGAAAACATCGACTGTGTTCATGGAACTTATAAATTTTTTCACTTTTGAGTTCCTATAATTTTTGTGTATCATATTCATCAATGACATATTTATCTAATGGATGTTAGAGAAGGAGAATACCGAGAAAATCAAGTGTTTCTTAGTGGTCCTTCTTCACCACCAGATCTATGGATAGTTTTCCAAGTGTTTTCTTGGACATTGGAGGTCCACAAACAAGTACATTAGGTGTCTCATTTGGGTGTATTAGTGGACATATCAATGGTAGATATCATTGTTAATTGGGTATCACCGAATAATGTCGAATAAGATCAATGAATTCTTTGTCTGGAAGGGTATTATTGGTGATTTGTACCTTATTTCTCTCGAGTTGTATCTCTATTGACCGATATGACCTAAAATGACTAGGTCTCCCTCTAAAGTGAGTAGTGGCAGGTAGCTTTTAGTTATCGAAAGGGGAATTTATTAAGTGATCTGGTGATCTGGTTTCCAGATGAATGGGTGATGTTCATGGTTTTTTGTGTTGCTTCCCTCCTAGGTTTGGGATGTGTGATGATGCAGTATTGAGGGTTGATATCTTTTTCTTCTTGATAATTACATCCCCATAAACCTAAAAATTCCAACGATGATCTGGGGATACATGAATTTGATATTGTGCTGAATTTGGGGGAGAATTACCCCACTAGATAGAAATTTTTGGACATTACATAAAACAAGATAATTATTTATATCTTCTTGTAGAGAGATCTAAACATACGACATCAGAGGTGGACAATGTTTTTCCAGGACTATGATTTTGAGATCTCATACAACCCAGGTAATGGAAATTTCAAGGCTCATTATTTGATAAGGAATTCACAAAAGGTGGTGGTTCACAAATATTGGGACACATTGAAGACAATGGAGGATTTTTATGAATTTCAAATTGATACAGGAGTGGATGGAGGGAAGGTGTTTCAACATCAGATGATGGTTCAGTAATCTTTGAGACATCAGGTGGAGGATTATTAGTGGGGATACTCGAAGGAGAAAGTAATGTGTGCTTGCGTTTTCTAGGGTGATGATATCGAGGGATGGACATTGGATGGAAAGAAGCAGATGTTGTTCCATGGGAAACATTATGTCATAGTGGTTATACATGAGAGAGTTATTCATGAGATTCAAAACTAACCCTTGGTGGTACCCATGGGTGTTTCCATGATATACCATGGCTTCAGAGATATTTTTGGTTTCTTGGGATAATGTTGGAAATGGTGGAGTCTTTGGAAATGTTTATAGTGAGCCTGTAGGTGTTGGTTAGGAACCATGGACTTGGTGGTTTGTCGCAGCCCTTAAATGTAATCATGTGGAACTGGGTGGAAATCTCAATGGATTTCATCATAGTATTAACAAGGTTTTATGGATGTTGTGATGAAATCTACGTATTGGTTTAACAACTGGTGAAATTGGGTCACTTATTTGTGATTAAGGATTCGAGAACAGTGGATCCCATAGAGTGAAGGTATGTAGAGTAGGTTGTGAGGCTGCATATTATTCCACAATCTAATGTTTATGATTCAGATACATATTTTTCATAAAGGGTCTAGATATAATGGAAATATGATTTTTTCAATCTTTTATACATTAACACAACTTTCTAACCTCAGAAAGATGTTAAGACAGAGCATACCACTCAGAAACTAGAGGACATACTAAGGTCATGCATTGTAGACATTGGTAGATCATGGGGTTGACACATTCCATTAGTAGAGTTCACATACAACAATATCTATCACTATGTGGTCAACATGGATCCATTTGATTCTTTATATGGAAGACTTCTCCATTCACCGTTTTTATAGACAATGATTTGGGACACAATAGTTCTCGGATTTGAGGTAGTTCAGATAACAATAGATAAGGATCATCTTGTCCATGAGATTATGAAATAATGAGGGGACCAAAAAATGTCTTATGCCTATTCTAGGAGGATGTAATTAGAGTTATATAATGGGGACCACATGTTCTTTAAGGTTTACCATCAACCTAGGTATATGAGGTTTTAAAGAGTGTGTATTATTTCTCCAAGTTTCATTTGAACATTTAAGGTGTTTGTAAGAGTTGGAGAACTGGAATATCAGCTAGCCTTGACACTAGAATTAGAGAGGATCAATGAAATATTCCACATCAAATAACATCCCTGGTATCTTCACAATGATCCCCATGTCATCGATAGGGGGTGTTAGATATTGAAGAAGATTCTAATTACATGTAAAAACAAATATAGATCGATGATCATTGAGATATGGTGCGGAACAGATGGTCCATTCATTTGGTTCATGTGTTGTAAATCCATTGTGTCCAAGAGGAGAGTAAATAGAATAAATAGGTGAATATATGTTCCTAGTATAAAATGACTTATTATTTTTTTCTTCAGAGATTTATTTATAATTTAATTATTGAGCATTGTTTATGAGATGAATTATTTCCTTTTTCCCAAATGTGTGATAGTTTCTGGACCATGCAAATGGTAGGTCCTGATTCCTAATTATGAACCATTAAATGAGATGTGATTAAACCCATGCAGGGGAGTCAGTGCTGCCCAGAGCGGTAGTATGTTGACATGGAGGAATAAATTACCTTAATAATGTTTATGGACAATGTGTACTTGTTTGCGGTGTGCTCTAGTTGATTGGGCAATTAGATGATGGATGTGGTGTCAATGCATATTGAATTTTCACTCTTTAATTAGAACAAAAATGGGTGGTTTATCCTTGAAATGTCTCTTAGTAGATGTCTTTTCATACCCCTCTTTCTTAGGGGTATGGTTTTGAATAATTGAGGACATAAATATTTTTATAGGTATATGATGCAATGGATCAGACCTCCCTAGTCCATCACATTTTCAAAATCCATTGTCTGGGGTGTTATGGGAGTCAATGGTACCTCATTTCAAGAGTTCTTCGAAATTCCATTTCTTCTATCTATAGCGATGTGTTGGTAGGTCACGTCCTTAAGTGGTATCAGTAGCTTACTTTGGTAGCTCATCATTGGTGGCACTGCAATAGTAGGTGGTATTAGTAGAACACATCATTATATCAGAATTGGTGGCCCAACATCAGTAGGTGGTAACAGTAAATAGCATGAGTAGCTCATCATTGGTTTCTCATCATAGGTGGGTCGAGTGTCGGTAGTGCAGGCATCGGTAGGTTTTTCATCAAAAGTTCAGCCTTCCATGAATCATGTTAGAGAGTCAGGAATTGATGGGTTGTGTCAATGACTCTATTTTGGTCAATCGATGTTGGTGACTCACTGTTGGTGACTCACTATCATTGACTCGCTATCATTGACTAACATCGATGACTCATCCATCAGTGAGTCATTTTCATTGTCATTACATTTTTTCTATTTTCACCCATTTTATTCATTATATTATGTAAATTGAGTTTAAAAATATGTTTGAGTGCTTCTAATTTTGTTTTAATGGACATTAAAATGGAATTGAATGTGATGAAAAATTAATGATATTGATGGATTTCTGAATTTCATTAAAACTATTCTTGCAATGGATGTATTATTACTGATAGGTTATTGGTGAAAAAATACATGTGTAGTTTTCTTATAATTTTTTTATTAATTTATAGATTACGATAAAAACATTTTCACAATTTTTTTTATAATTGAGTGAATTTTGATAAATCCAATTTTTAATTGGTTTTTAATAAAGAATAGATATATAATGAATAAAATTTTAAGTTTTATTAAATAATAATTATTTTTAATATAAAATTACATTTTGGATCTTTTTTGAAATGAAATATATGTTTTAAAATAGGAAATTTATTCAGAATTAAGTGATTATTGAAATGGATTTTAATGAATTAAATCCCACCGATGTTGTTTTTTTCTCCAAATCACGTGATATACCGCGTAGTTGAGTGGTAAGAATGAACTCAATTCTTGTATAAGTTGTAGTATTAAATTTTTAAATGATGAAATCTAAACTAAAAAATTTGAGTGATTTGGTAATATTTGGTGAACTACTGTTTATTATTAATATTTTGTTACTGAATAATGTTTCATTATAAGATATTATATAATGTTATAAATATACATCATAAATATATAAAAACCCATTATCTCATTAATGAATATCAATACCATATTCTTATATATATCTTATTAAAATTCCAAACATTACTACTGGATGAAAAAAAATTCTAAAATTGGAAAATATAGATTGCCCTGATTTGTAAAGAAACTTCTCCCTACGTCCTCCACAATATATGATAAAAATGTATAATTATATTAATAAAAATAATGAATATATATATATAGTCATTATGTGGAATTATTCTAAATATTGAGATAGATAAGAAGTGGTATATATAAGTGGTATTCTGATTGTTGGAATTTTAATTTAACCATCAGAATAGTGAACCAACACTTGGAAATTTTATCCACACAGATTAAATTGTAATTTTACCTAATAATTATAAATTTTGATAGAAATTATATTTATTATAGTTAATTTCAGTAAATATAAATATTATATTTCCAAAAAAATAAATATCATGATAAAATAAATCAATGAAAATATAAGTACATGTAAATTAACTTTATTTTTAATGTATTTGATAAAAAACAAAATTTATATATTCAAAATTGTTATTTCATATTCAATAAATTCAATTTTATAAAATAAAAAAAAAATAAATCATTACATATAAATTTTCAATGCGTTATTAAAGATTAATCTTTTAAAATACATCAATTTTGGCATGAATATTTAAAATTCTTGTTTTTCTCATACCTATTTTATATTTAATTACATCAATCATGATATAATAATGATCTAATAATTTATTAAACTTGTGGGTCCCCCATGAAAAATATAGTTTGTTAAATGATTCATTCAAATATAGTTATCATAATTTCCAAACATAAAAATAAGATTCCAAAACCTAATTTCAAATGTGATCCCTTAAAATAATTTTTTCAATTTTTTCCACTTTCCATTTCAAAAAAAAATTTATTTCTAATTATTAAGAGTTATAAATCCTTATAAACTATTATATAATATTCATATATTATTTATATCTTTAATAATTCACTATTTCAAGTTTTAAATTTGATAATTTATTTTTCTAAAATTTTAATTTTAGAATACCCTATTGTTGAAGTGTAAATATTCCCACTCTATCCCCTTGGTAAAACACCCACTCAACACATTCAATATACAATAATCTACCATAATTAATCCTCTAATCCCATTTACAATACATTGGAATAATCTGGAATAGTACAACTCAAAACTTCAAAGGATTTTTACAGTCGTATAAGTAAAGATTCAACAAGGACTACGTATGTTTTAAATAACTATACATTTTTTTTGTCTTTTCCAATTTTCACCACCACGTTGAGAAACTAACAATATAGCATTAAAAAATAAGTATCATAATTTTTTATTAACAGTTATATCCCAATATAACAATCATATTAATTCACACACACACACACACACACACATATATATATATATATTAAAATTCTCTTTCATTCCCATTTGATAATGTACCATCATTAGTCCATTTACCAAATACCAATAAATTTACTCATAAATAATTATAACCACCATGAATGATTTAAAATAGGAATAATATATGTTAATAAAATATATTATTACATTTATTATATTATTTTTGAGTAATGTATACTTAAGAAAAAATTAATTTGAATGAAAATGGCTAAGTGGATACCAATTGGAAAAATTTAAAGAAAATATGATATCAAAAAAATTTGGTTGAGTATAATTTTTTATAAAGAATAATCTTATAATTATAATGGGTAAATAGTTGGATCAACAGAATTTTATTTTGATATATATTTATGTTTTAATAATATTGTTATTATTAATCATGAGGAGGAAAAGAGAAAAAATAAAAAGGACTTAAGGTAATTGGATTCTCCAAACCAATTCCATTATGTGGGATATATTCTCTTCCACTGCATGATTTATTATATAAAGACCATGAAAAATATATTCCATTTTTATTTTAGGGATATATATGTTCCTACCATGTAATAAATTTTTAGAAGAAGTTTTTTTGTATAATGTAAATTCCATTTCTAAAACATCAAATTTTACTCAACTTGAAATTCTTATTTTCAACTAAATAATAATGATGAATTATATCCAAGTATGATTTCACTTATTCATTTTGGAACCAAAAATCATTTTCATGAATGTATGATTTATTAGACCAATTCTGTTCAATGGAAATATTTCATGTAAATTTAAAAATAATAATACTTAGAATAATGAAACCATAATTGTTTGAATATTTATATTTTATTTTCATTAAAATTAAAATTAAATTTATTTTTTATTTTTTTAATTTATATATGGTTATTTAACCAGTTTGATTAAAATATATTTTGATATAATAAAAAATATAATATAATTTTTGGTTAAAATATAAATTTCAATAAAAAAATTATTTTAATGAACTAATGGAAATTTGAAATCAATAATATTTTAATAAATATTTATTATTAAATTATTTTAATTAAATATAATATATCATTTAAATTTTATGAGGACAAGTGTTTTTTCAAGGGATTTAGAAACTCGTATTTTCATAAAAACCAACATTTTTCATATAAAGTAAATTGTTTTTTATATTGTAAAATTCCACATATTTATAAAAGTATATTTATTAAATAAAAATTGTATTTGGAATTATAATATCTATTTTATTTAATGGTTATTATTTCATAATTTTTAGTGAACACCAAATTTTTAGGTAAAAATATAAATACGATATAAATATATAGTTTGAATTATGACAATATGAGGAGAATAAAATGATATAGTAAATACTATAAAATCTATCAACAACCAAATAAAAGGTTTCCATTAATAATAATTTAATATTATGTTTAATTTATAAATTTTATAAAGCTTTAATAAATCATACATATCCAATGAAACAATTTATTATTTTAAATTCTTTTCTTAATAAACAGGCCTCATATCCACATTTAAAATGGAATTTTTTATATGTTCATAATTTCTAAATAATAAAAAATTTGAGATAATTATTATTTGGTAGATACCATAAAATTAAACCATATGAATAATTATGGAATGGATTAATTTATTATAGTGTCTGTAACCTACATTTGAGAAATAATAATTATTTCGACACTCATTTAGGATATAAAACATCTAAAGCACAAATTACTATTCAAAAATCATAAATGGAGAATATTATACTCTTTTCAACCCTTTATATAGTAATTTTATAGTTCCAATATTCTTTATATAATATCATCTCAATTTTTTTATCACCCTCTAACGGTATGGTAATTCCCTAATCTCATTTCCAGTCAAGAACCATCTTTTTTATTAGTCTTTTGAATCTTAGTTGGATATGGTTTAATTTCATAATAATGATACCTATAATGTAAATATTATTATAATATAACTTTTACCCTTTATCACCTCTCCTTAGTGAATTTACCTAAATCCATACCATGTCATCATTTAGTAAGGGATCTCCAACACTTCTATTTATTCAATGACCGCTTTTATGTCAATCCTCCTAGATTCCACATTACTATATTTGGATATGTTGTACTAAGTCCCTCATTCAATCATTTTTATTTCCATGTGATGGGATAAACCTTTAAATTTCAATAATCTCTCCAATGAACCATTATGAACACTTGTTACCCTGAATTTTTTTTATTAAAGGGCCTTTCCCTCCTCATCAATTAAAGCGCATATGTTGTATATATCCTTCTAAATCTCTATTGGTTATGTTTTCATTAATTTATAAAATCCCTATAAAATAATGTTGATTTCCTTATAATGAGATATCATTTATACCCTAACTAATATCAATTACCTATGAAATTTATATGTTGATCATTATTTAGGGAACTTCTCATAATACTATTTATTCAATAATCTTCAATATAAAATGAAATTTTTCCAAATTATATTTTTTTTGGATATGTTCTAACATATCCCCAGTACATCCTCATTCATTCTGAAATGAGGATATACAATTTTTTCCCACCATAATCCATCCCTGGAACATTTATAAACCCCATTCCTACTGCAATAATTCTATCACAAGTATCCATGTTAAAAATATTGTTTAGTGAATACCAATTACAATTTATTATCATGGGTGTTCACTTATATACACAATTAAATCAATTATTGGGGACATACATTTAGGTATTCCACAATCCTTGATAATGGAATTAAATTTAATGGTAAATGAATCCATTTTTGGATCTATGTGAAACACATATGTATGTGAATGAAATGAATGTGATTGGATTTCCTGAAATAATATATCTCCCCATGTAATTATGTAATGAATTATTATAAAACAGAATCATACAAGGTATTTGGCTGTGAAACTAATACAAAATTGGAAATATTCATCCTGACTTCTTGGACAATATGCATGAATTATTTTTCTACAGGCATGATTTTAGTTGTTTCCATCTTTCCCATGTTTCATTAATTTTATTAGGATATTTCATGCCTCATTGTTCAAGTTTATTATTTTCACCCATTTTAATTAACCCTAGTATTACAATTGTATAACATGTATTAAGATTTCATGGTATTCTATCTTATCCCCCTTTTGGGATTTATAGATCACCTAATTCTTATGAATATACCAAAGTTATTTCAAGAGGCTTTAAATAAAGTGGATTAATAAGAGAATATAAATGTTGATTTAAAAAATAGTGAGGTATTAAATGTATCATGATTTTATGCAATTTACCTAATTCACAAATACACTATAATCCGTATCTACAAGAATTTATTATGTATAATATTATTGTATATATCAGGAAAGAATGTGTAATAAATAATAAGGTTGCAATAGTTTATATAAATGTTTAATTAAGTTATTTGGTATTATGAATATAAATATATAGTGACAACCTTCTGGATAAGACTACACATAGGAATACATCTGTATATTTTTGTAATTTATATATTATGTGGTTTCTAATAATGTAAACCTGTATTTGGATACTACAGTTTGATTTGCCTCTGGAAAAAATGAAAATAATGCTAAGATAATAAAACAACACATTGAGCTAGAGAGGATATTAAACCAATGAGTGACACTAGACCATTCTTTAAAATTTGGGTTAATCTCCCCTTTTATATTCTTCAAAAAATGCACAGGTCCATTGTAATCCTTTTTTCAGGGAACAAGAAAATAACCATAACTATATATGATTGGTAATATATAATGTATAATAGATATTTAAGGCCAAAAAAATAAAAAAAAACATAGGAACATTTTTTATTTATAAGATATCACATTAAGGTAAATTGGGTTCTTTTTTTCATTATTAGTTAATAAGAAATAATCAATTTTATAAATTATGAGATTATAGTAGAAACTGAGTAGATGATGAAATCTAGATTTTAAATAAAGTATATTTTTTTATTTCTTTATTATTGATCGAAAATAAATTCCTTAATTCTAGGAAAGTAATATTGAATCTAAAATATTTTCATATTATGTTCACATCCAATGAATTTATGGAAACCTTATCTGTCACATATTTATAGTTTTCAATTCAATGAAAATTTCCCTGTCATTTTCTCTATCACTCTATATTAGTACTTTAGTTTAATTATTCTCTTCCATTTATATTTTTTCATTAACCATTACTTTTCAACTACATGGATACCTTTTTTTGTGATTACCATCATAATCCCCTTTCGATATTTTCAATAAGATGTTTTAATAACCCTTTTCATGACATGGGTTTTGAATAAAGATATTTTCAAAAATCAAAAAGGTTCTTATAGTCAGAAGGTTTATATTACTGGGACACAATTTATTATAGATGAGAATAATGTAAATCCTTATGATTTTTAATGGGGAAATTTATGTTCCATAACATATGTGATACACATCATCAAACCCAAACACAAAATTATTATTTAAATATTATCATTTTAAGTATTCCATTTAAATTTCATATATTAATAATATTAAATACATTGTGAAATATAAATATATCCTAAATATACTGATATATGATTATTAAATAATAATCATAATTTTAGTAATGACTTTTTGTTCATAAAAATATGATTTCATAAAAAATGTTTTCTTCTAATCATTTTGTAAAAAAATATTATTAATTTTCTCTAAATCTTTTAGAAATTTTTTTATTTAGAACACTCAAATTATGATATTATAATAATATTATTAATTTTGATTGGATTTTTTATTTTTCATAACATATATATTTTTCACTTAATAAAGAAAAATATCATTTTTATTAAAAATTATTTTATATTTTAATTAATTATTCAACATAAATACCCAATTTTTCATTTAATTTAATTAAGAGGTAATATTAGTACCATTTATTTATTTTTATTTCAATAAATTACATTTAAATCATCTTCATATAGTATTTTAATACATGTATAATTTTATGATTAAAAATTATTTTTTTGAAACACTATTTTAAATTGATAAAATAGTACACATTATAATTAATTAAAATTAAAACTAATGATATATTATTTAAAAGTATATTTAATATAATATAACCATATTTTTGAATTTAAGTTCATATAATGATCATTACTTGTTACATCGCTAAAGTAAATCATTTAATCCTTCAAAAATACATTTTTTAGAAAATTGAATTACATCATTCTAGTAGGATTTATATTAAATGTAATACATCAAAATATGTGAATTTATTATCATAAACTGGATTATGTATTTTTAATAATCATAATTAATATGAGGTAATATAGTGAGTAAATTTTTTTGCAACATGAATAGATGTTTCCGTAAATATTAATTACCATGGTAAAAATAAAATGGGTTAATTTATGGAAAAATAAGTTTACAAAGACTAGACAAAATTTAAACCTATTAATATAATTATTTATATTGACTTTTAATTAAAATGATAATTATATTTATTCCTTATTTTTTATATTATAAATGATTATGTAATCAGTATCATAATTATTAATCGTTGATAAGATAAAACATAATTTTTTATGCAATATGAAATTTCAATTAATACATTTATTATATTGAAATAATGATTTTTTGAAATAATTATTATTTTAATAATATATTATTATTATATATATATTTGAAATTATAAAATATCAAATAATGTTAAAGAATTAAAATGTAATTTTTATAATTTTTTGAATACAATTATACTAAAAAACCAGCATTTCATAATAAATTATGATTACTATTTTAAAATATAATATTAAAATATTTATAAAAATAATTGGATAATATTAAAATAAATTATTATTTAAATGTTCAAATTATCCCATTTTTATTTTTTCATAATTTTAGGAGACATTTCAATTTTTTGGAAATAATTTAAATACATTATAAATATACAAAATTTATCATGACATGATATTGACACAAAAAAGGATTAATAAATACAATAAGGGGTAAAAAATAAAAAATTCTGGTTTTTCAATTAAACAAATGTATTATTATTTTAATTTAATTTACTTTTTATATAAATTATAAAACCTCTGAAATATATATAATATTTTATGCTTGAAAAATAATTTATTTACAAACACAAATGGCTTTCACATCTATAATGATATTATTTTTATAATTTCATGCATTGGGATAAAAAATTCGTCAAAAACCATCCAAATCATCAGAAACCATTAGAAAAACTATTGGATGGTTTTTGGTTTTGATAAAATTGTTATATAGACTCCCAAACGTGTGTTTGATAAAAAAACTATGAATTCCCCAACGGTTTACTATATAAACCCAAAAAATGTTCCCATTTCACATGAATCTAAAACCATGTATCACATCATTTATCTGTCCAAAAATCAATATTTTGTTCTTATTATTCCCCACACCTCTTAGACATATATTCCAGTTATATTAAAATCATTCTCTAATTGTATGATGTTTATATCTCGTCGTTACCATTCAAGAAACATTATAGATATTAGATATTTTATAATTAATTGGTTATGATTTCATGTCATTATGATGATCCATATAAAAGTCAAATTATTATATAATAATTAGATACCATTTATATCCTTTCATTATCACATCTACATATATGTTACCAGATAAAAATTTAGTAATGGATCTCACTCTCTTCTTTCTAATCAGGAATATAATTTATTTCATTCCACTTATAATCGTTTTTTTCATTGTTTGGATATGTTCTCAAATAACCCTCACCTAATCCATTTGATATCCATGTTATGGTATCCCCCTCCACACTAATTATATAATCCCATGAACCTTTATGCACACCCATTATCATGAAAAAATTTAGCAATTGTTCTTTCTACAGTCTTTTCTATTGAAGAAACTGCATAGTATATAGAATTTTCAATATCAATTATTTATGTTTTAAAGAATTTATAATTCCATATCTATTGTAAAATTGATTTCCTGATAATTAGAGACCTTTTATCCATTGTCATTATATCCTTTAAAAAAATCTTATTACACATAAAAATTTATTTATGGATCCTCACATGCTATTATTTATTCCAAATCTCCCTTATCATATTACATTTAACCTCTTTATCCACTATTGAGATATTTATCCCATATCGTCATTACTTACCATACGATTAAAAGTTTATTGGATACCCCTTTCACTATCATTATTCCTTCGTATGATCATTTATATTGCACTATTCTACTGCTGAAATTTCACAAAGACATTCCATGCCAAAAATATTATATAGTTAATAGCCATACCAATTTATTTTCAAGAGAATTAAAAATTATAAAATTATAATTTTGTTTCTATGGATATAGTTTTATATGTTACCAAATCCAATACTACAGATTAAAATTTTATGATAAATGAATTCATGTTGTATGATCAATGTGGCATAATAATACATATGAATTAAATTGAAGTGATGGGTGTGCCATAAATTATATAACTCTACAATGAGTTGGGTAATGTATTATTCTAATGAGTCGGTATGTAAAGGTTTATAGAGTTAAAATAATCCATCACATGATATTTTCCATCATGATGTATTAGAATTTATTTTTGACATTTTTTTATGATTCCATGATATATGTTGTCTCCACATTTCCCATGTCTCCTTCAGGTTATCATTTCATATCTTGCCTGATTTTTTGGAATATTATTTTAACACCTTTTGTGTCTCATTAATATTCCTATTTTATTACACGTAATAAATTCTTCATTTAATACAATATTTACTCAGTTACTGATATTTATAGATCAGAACTGTATTATGTATGTCCCTAGGTTATCCTATGATGTTTTTAGTGGGATGGAATTATATGATCGTGTCGGGAATGTTTTAAAAAAATTTGGTGTATCCAAATTTATTATTTCTTATATAATGTTCTAAATACAAAAATACACTATACTACTATATCTTATGGGTTTTATTATATGAAATATTTAGTAAAAATCAGTAATTAAAGTGTAATAAATAGTAGGGTTTCCATACCAAGCCCCACTAGTGTCAAATAAATCTATTGTTTTCATGGGTTTAAAGGGTATCATAAAAGTATCTAGAGAAATTTATACCAATTTTCTATCCCTATTATAATTTCAACTTGGAAATATGTAATGAATGATTGGATAGAATAATGCGAGGAAATTTTTTAGGATATCAGGAAGGGATGATCACCACACCAATACTCACACTACAAAAAATGTGGAGAATGTTTTGTTTTATAAGGTTATTCTTTCAATAAATTAATTGGTTTTGTTCTAAGTAGAAATGAAAAAGTGATATCATATGACATGTGATATTTTATGATCCAATAGTTGAACATTTGGATGCATGATCAAGATATAACACTTGTGATCTTATCTATGATGGTTTGGATTTATTACTTCTATGTTGTAAAGTTATATATATATTTATATATATAAATATATAAAAATTAAAAGATTCTAAACTATATTTTCACAAAGGGGGAGTTCAATATAAATCAATGAAGACTTTTTGTAATAATAAAAAACAGTGATTTATATATTCACTACTATACTATAATGGATAATATAGTTGGTTATTATCATACAAAAATGTACCTACTATTATAGCCATGATGGAGATTGGGAAATACACTATCTTAACTGATATTTAAATTATTGATTTTGATATCATAATCTTACAGAATACATCATACCTGTCCCTAATGAATGCACATCATTCTATCTAATTGAATATCATGGATTAACTTTGGGAATATATGGAGCTTCTGAAGAGGGTCAATGAATTAAAGGAAGTGAATAATCATGAATTCCATATAAATCGAGATGGTTTCATTAGATTTTTAATGAGACTATATGAAAAACCTTTTCTTTAATGGACATTGATTTATAATTTATTACATAATATGATACATAATACATCCGGATAGATCAATAATTCTGTCAAACATGTGATTAAGATATATTATATGACAACATATAACTATTAATCCATCATCATTATTTAAAACAACTATATCATTTTAGTACATAAATACGTCTGGGACAAAATAAGGGCATAAATAATAAAGAGGTGAGATAGAAAGTCTAGTAAGGTAATAAAAATGGAATAAAATGAAAAGGACATAAATGTTAGATTGTAGGCATATAAATGTTAAAAAAATTATTACAATAATAATCCTGATCTATGAGGCATGATATAACATGATAATCATAATAAATCATATGAAATACAACAAAAACATAATGCCATAAATCATAAACCAAAAAAATAATTAGCAATCATGAAAAAATGACATAAAAAGGCCAATGATGGGTTAATTTCCCACCATATTACATTGAATGAGGTATCATGACACTAAAATAATAACTAATGAATTGGATCAGTATATAATTTTTTTGTGAACTATTTATATATTTTTTATTTTTTTAAACAATTTTTTATTATTATTAAAAGTAATATAATAATTATAGGGGAACAAAACAGAAGCATCCATGATTCAATAATAAATACCGTAAAAAATTTACATGTTCAAATTTCAAATTTTTAATTTTAAATTCAAATAGATTCCATCATCATTTCATTGTTAAATACATTGCCTCGCCCCAAACACCTTATCAATAGGTAAACCTGTCATACACTATCATTTTTAGAGAGAAAATACACCATAATATATCAATTCCAATGTAGAAAAACAAAAAAGATCCCCAATAACCATCAAAACATAGAATAGGAATCCCCTCCACAGTCCATCATTAAAATAAATCTCACATAACACCAATGGACATAGACAATGACACCGCATATAAATGCCTTCCGAATCCATTTAGACTGCACAAACATCATATCAAAAACACATTGAGACCATTATTAAAATATAAATGGGATATGATTTATGAAAACCATGAGTCATATGTGGGTATTAATGAAATTAAGATGACAACATTTAGATTTGAAAACATCTATGATCACCAAACAATGCCTTCTGAGCCACAACTATTCTACGAATACCATGAAGATAATATCAATATCATAGAAGAACATATAATAGAACCATACAATTCCATGGAGAAACAACGAATCATAATCACCATCAATAATGATGGATGTCGGGCAGAACCATATAATGGACCCCAATATCTTCACACACAAAAATAAATCATTCATGGTCCTCAAATCAATCAGGAAAATATAATATTGAAACACACTGATAATGGATTTAAAAAATACTTCCTCAAAAGAATATGAACACAACTATTAGAAAATAAAAAATTGTCTCAAGTAAGGGTTATTTGGAAACCATCAAATGAAAAAATCAACCTATCATTGGCCATGATGAGAGGCCAGACACCCGAAGAATTTGGGGTCCAAAATGAAGGGCCAAAAAGCAAGTGCATAGAAGAATAAATTTAGGGGATCAACAATGTTATATATATATAAGAAATGATCAAGTGAAACCATAAAATTCATTTCAATTATAAATAGTGGAAAAGAATCCATTAGGAAATATTAGTGGAGATGAATAATTCTAGTGAACAACCAAATCTGCAGAACAAATCTCCAAATTCCCTATCCCAATACGCCATAAACCCCGTCTTATTTGAGTGAGAACAGGTCAAAAACGATGTATAATATAAGGGAATATGATGAGATAGTAGTCACCATCATCTGTATAACACCATGATATTAATTGAAAAACATGAGTTTACCACCCTGATGAGAAGACAAATGAAAAATTGATAAACTAAGGGACTATTAAATTAGTTTGGAATACATATATGCAAGTGTGCCACAAAGATCATTCAACTTGTATTCATAATTCATCATAATTTTTCAATAATCATGGAGTGTGAAATACAATTTTTTTTGTCCACAATATAATATATAAGTTCATAATGGTTAAAATTCATGTTAGGAAATGTGAATGGGTATTCACAATAAAATTGTGTGGTGATGAGAATCATGATGAAATTTTGGAAAAATACTTGGGTTCATCAATGTTCATTGGGTGGGTCTTACGGGTGTGAAATGATTCATTCATCATATATACATATTATTGATAATAGTGGGATAGAGATAACATATAAAAACATTGTAAATGAAGATAAGAGACATAATATAATGATGATACATGATTATATAGGGGAATAAGAGGAACCGTTACATTGAAAATGTTATTCCAAATTTTAGGTTGGAGCTTCTATAGAGCTTAGGGGAACCATGAGAGGAGTATGGAGAGAGTGAGTATGATTATGGACATAATACAAGGTTTTTTGGTGATATGAAAAGGATGGTGGTGTTTGTTTATATTGTAAAGTAATTGGGAATTATTTTTCATTTATCAAACATATGTTTTTGAATCATTATAATAAAATAACCAAAAACCACAAACCATAACATGGTTTTATACAATTTTTTATACTAATGACTGGTGGGTCAAATTAATTTATTTTATTAAGGGATTATTTATGAAAATAATACCCTTGATTATGTGGAATTTATTCATGTATATAAAGAAATATAATTTAAACATTTTAATATATTATATGTTTTGGAGAATTTATAAAATATTTATAGAACTAATAAAAAAATCCAAAAGAAACTTTATTTTCAACTGAAATTATATATATTTCTTTGGATATAATTAATTGTTTTAATCTATTTTTTTGGAAATTACGATGTCATAATAAAAAATATATATTTATTGGGTAATTATTTATTACACGAAATTTTCACTCATTGAAAATTATAATGAAATAACCATTTAAAAAATTTGACATTCAAAATAAAAAATAATAATTTCTGAAAAATAATTTCCTAAATATATAATTGTTCACTTTTAGAATAATTTTAATCATCTATTGAGAAATGTTGTCTTTTTTTTGAAAAAAATTGTTTTCAAATCCATGGAATTTTTTTTGACATCATCGAAAATTATATTTTATATTATATATTATAAAAAATATTTTATCAATTTTTTTTACAATTTTTTTTTCTAATTTATTTTATCAGAATATGTTTTTTTCAAAAATCCATAAATTCAAAAACAAATTCTATCTGTGATATTGAATATTACCCCATAAAAAAATTTATGCTTAATTTTATTCAAAATAGAAATAATTTCTAAAGAAATGATAATAAGAATATACTATATTCCTTATGTAATAAAATATTCCTATTTATACAATTAGGTTCCCGATAAATATACCATAGAAACAACATTAAACACCATAAGAGTACCGTGCATGATGTGAATTTTTCATTGGATGGTACAAAGTACATTGATAGGGATGTTATATCCAAGAGCTTGAACATCTACCAAAATGAGTTTCTCTGAAATAAATTTTTTTTATGATTTCATGGGCTTGGTAGAGGGAAAGTACCATTAATGATATCTCCTTAGAAAGCTCTGATAAATGGGATTTATTATATATGGTGCTAATATTTGATTCCATTGATTCCTTTTTTGTGTATACTAGATATGTTAAAACCACATAATTATTCTAATTATAGGATACATATTAAATGGATGTGTTATCAATGTTTATGACTGTTATGAATCATTTACCTAGATAGGATATAATAAAAAAAATGTGCATGTGTTCCCCATAACAATAATAGATAATATGACATTTAATTATTTCAAATGTACAATTTTATTTATAATTTTTATTGTCTTTACAGTCTTACCCTTTTATAAATTTCATGCTCAATATTTTTTCCCACACTAAATTAGATGAGGGTAATTCTGTTTCATCAGCACCTATAGTTCCAATGTCACTTCATCAAATATATGGTTTCTCCATAGCTCTTTGAAAAGTTTCATATTATTTTTTCATAAAAAATTCCATCTATGAATGATGATCAAAAAAGGATTCTCTACACAGGAGAGATCATTTTAAAATAGTTCCACCTATGGATTATATACATGGTAGTGGTCTAGTTTATATGAATTCATGAGTTTGGCTTAATATACATCACGTACATAAGATAGTTTAGGTGGGAGTTAAATTCAATAGTTCACCTCTCCAATTTCACCTAGGATATCAACGGGAATGATGTATCATGAAATATAATTTCCTTTCTTCCCAAAACTAATGTATTTATACCATGGACATATATATAGGAATACCTTATTGCTGACCTCAAACTCCATGGCTTCTGAATTTTTTCCAGCATAACACTATTTATGAATCCTTTAAACATTGTTTTAATATATAATGTGTTTGAAATTTCCCACCATTTCATTTCCAATTTCATGAGCTATAATTTTGTGTCCCCCAAATCCTACCCAACATAAAAGTGTTCATCACCTATTCCCAAAACGGGATTCATAGATATCTACATGGATGATTGATATAAACTTATTATATTATGAGAAAAATTGTATAGTAAAATGTTTATCACGTCCTTCTATGAGGTCAATTGAACATTATCTAACCATATCCAAGAATTTTGGTATTGTCCACATAGATTGGAAATCATTTTCAGGGAAATAATATGAGATGATTTTCAGTATATAATATAGATCATGTTGGAGAATCTTCAAGAACATTTATGTATATCATAGATCTAGATATTATACAATTGATAGTGTTTTTTTCATGATGACTCAACACTTTGTTATTTTAGTTCCTATAGTGTTGATCTAATGGGATGTCATTTTGAATTACATTGAATTGATAAGTCTTTGTAAGAAGATTCACCACAACCAATATAGAATTATGCATTATTGATATCTTTGGAAGACCAATGACAAATCCCATATTAATGTTTTAATTTTCATTATAGATATGGGTAATGAGTTTATGATCCCCTAGTATTTTTTCCTTTCATCAATAAATTGATTACATACAAGACATATTGAAGTGTATTCCATGATAAACTTCTTCATATTTTCTCACTTATAGTCTTCTCAGATATATCTATACATATTATTATATCCAGAATAGATGGTGAATGTTGAGATATGTTTATCATATAATATATTCTTGTATAATTCATGATTTTATGGTACACATTTTCTTACCCAAATTTCATTGCTCCTTATACATTAATATTAAAATCTTTGGTTTTCATTTTCTTGATGATCCAAATTTCATATAAATTCTGACATCACCTCTTTTATAATAAATTATATTTCATAGAAGAGATGTTTGATCAATCATTTTGAAATTAATTATGATGTAACATCATTTATGATACAAAATTCCTTGATTTATATGTATTGTATGATCATATTATTATAATTTATCATCAACGTATTGTTTTTTGGATATATTATACTTATTGAGTATACCAATTTGATTTCATTCCAAGTATGGTAGTGGATTGAGATGTCAGATAACATGATATTCTCATATTATATTTATTTCTATATACTAGTATTATTTTATGTGAATATATACAAGAGGCTTCATTGATCAGAATATATTTCAGACATATCCACAAATAAAAAATTCTTCTAGATTTTCAAACTGAAGATCACAGATAGAATATATAGATCTTTTTTTGGGAAGCTATTTTCTAGAAATATCAATTTCCATGAATAATTGGATATTGAATTGTAATATTTCATTAAGACACAACCCAAATCCTTCAATGATGTATCGCTTAATTCCATGAAACATTCTCCACATGTAGGTATTGGGAGTGTTGGTGCAGTGAGAGGCCTCCTTTTCCACTCGATCAATATCTATTCATATTCATTGTTTCAAACATACATCACTCCCTTATAGTTATTATAGTTAGAGAGGTTAATAATTTTGAGAATATTCTATGAAAAAATAGACAGTATGAAGATAATCAATGGAATCTATTGATATCTAACACAAACGATGGTCATGGACATATATTAATTTCTTCAATACTATAAGGGTCGACAAATGTCCAATTATTTGTGATTATATACCCCAAGAATGATTTTTTTTTACAGAAAAACTCACACATATTATACATTATATAATGAATATTGTTTTATATGGTGTTTATATATATTCTTCGATAAACCACTTGCTCCATTATTATCATATATATTAGAAAAATATATATACAGGCAAAAAAATTTACTATAGAATCTATTAATATTATATTAATCTTTTACATTAACAATTTTTAATCATTAGTGAGTATAAGTGGAATTAAAAAGAACTCATAGTACTCGTACTTTATACAAAAATCAATATTGTGGATATCCACATTTTACCCATTGAACTGTAATATATAGAATTTAGATCAACCATGTAGAATAACTATGAAAAACATATTTGATCTAAAAATTAATAAATATGTTATGGTATAAACATTTTAAATAATATGACCTGTCTTATCTCATGATAATCCATGCAATGTCCCATTAACCCATCCTTATTAATGAAGAGGATTTTTGCACTTTGTATTGATTCACATGGGTATATAAACCCTTTACCTATATTATCCATTTATTGATTCCTTACATCCTCATGTTCCACAACATTAATTCTAAATGTAGTGTTTGATAAATTAAATAACCTTATTATTAACTAAATTAAAAATTCAACCTCACTTATATGAGCTTGATAAGACAATTCATCAGGAAAAACATAATTGTATTTTGACACAGTAGGCATTTAATCATGGATGATCCTTTCTCTAGACTCAATAATTTTTCTTATATAATATTACTCATATGTAAATAATATAAAAATTTTAGATTTATTATATAATGAATATGCATACAAAACCTTTAATTTGAACATAATCAGTGGAAAATTTTTCATATTGAGTGTGGTTTCCTTCATTCGGTAATTTATATTTTCTATATTTAGTGAAATAAAATTAATACATAGAATATCAACAACATCTTCAAATATGAGTATCAATTGGATAACTAGATTATCATACCAAAAATTTTTATTGGGTAGGTTTTATATAATTGGTATGGAATAATTTATCTTTTTGGTTTTCAATGGAAGATCTACATCCATTATTTGTGGTAGTGATTGAAAAGTTCAAGAAAACATTTTTGATATTATGTAATGTGAAAAATCATAGTATTTTTTTCTATTCATTAATTAATATCTAGAATACCTATCAAAAAATATTTTTTAGAATCCACCTTAGTGATATTGATAGAATATACACTCCCTTGTAACATAGGAGGTTATTGGTTGTTTCTGAAAACCCATGGATTACAGAGTGAGTTAGAAATCTGTCCATGTTAAAATGGATTTGAAACTATGAATAATTCTTAGAGGGTAGAATATAGATTTATTTTCCTTTATTTCCTTTGTGTTACTTACCCATAAGTAGTAGCTATGTAGATGTCCCTCCTTCCCTTAACTAAATCATTTCATTATTCCGCTTAGAAAATTTCCAAGGTGCTTCATTCCAAACATTTGAAATTATTGATTTTGAAATTTATTAGCACCAATAAATTTCTCTATACAACTAAAATAAATAACTGAATATTATTTCTATTTATCCAGTTCATAACCTTGAGATTCATTGATCTATATTTAATCTTTATAGAAACATCTAAAAATTAGCTCATTCTAGTCAAAGCCTCAGATCACTAGGTTTTGTCATAGACTAGTTTTTCCCACCAAAGAAGTAGCTATCCCTTTATTCAAGTGTAATGAAAAATATTATGGTGTATCTTGAATTTATTTTAAATTTTTTATCATACACCTTGAAAGATTCATATAATTTTTCCTCTTGGGATGAAAAATATATAAATTTTATGTGTGAGAGTGGATGAAAAATAACTATTGAATTTTTTTTGGAATTCCTACCACCCCATAACATCAATATCTTCCCTATGATTTGTATTCTTCATCATATTTCTCCACTAATCAGCTTATCCCTCCACGTGGAAAAAATATATTTGGAAATTGTCTTTCTCAGAACATTGAAGGACAGTGAACATCATATTAAAGTATTTGATTCATTGTTTTGTGAATAAGGCATCATATGATCCATTGAAATTTAGAAGATATTGTATCATAAAATTATTAATTACATATTGTTCTTCATTTGGTTTATTTTAGTGCTCCTACTTATCCACTATTTTATTCAGAACCACAGTAATTTAAGAACGAATATTAAAAGTGGTTTTGATTCCCACTCCCATAGGTTTGTAAATTTCATTAGGGAAGTCACCAAATAAACCATCACATTTTTTTACCCAATTAAACCTAGTTCAATCAATATCATATAATGTTGATAAAATTAGGGATGCCTATATTTAGTCTACTAAAAACATATTAGAATTTTTTTATAAATTTAATAAATAACATATTAATCACTTTTATTTCAATTACATTAGAATTTTTATACTTTTATGTAACTTATCTCGGACCTATTTCCTTACATAGACTCATATGGGAATTGATTAACATAATAATGGTTTATAATATGATTTTAAAATTATCATTGAATATATAATTGTAGTATCTAGGCTGGTATTTATTTTTTTAGTAAACCACAACCTGTATACAATAACAATACATAGGGGTTAGTTCATATAATTAGCTTTATGTATAAGTAATTCACTACAGTATCCTTATCCTAATCCCAAATAGAACACGACTTTTCTTTTTATACTAACTATGATAAACTTTCTCATTACTATACACAAATTCATGATTTATTACATAATATTTCACAAAATACATCTTTGAATATTGATAATTACAGTGTAATTTTGGATTAAGAACATTAATGATAAAAAAATATATAAAATATATCATTATTCATGAAAATATAATCCACATTCCCATACATAATATTAAATCAGACAATATGGGTACATACATAAAAAAGGGGTAAGCTATAAAAACTAGTACGAAAAAAATGGAATAAAAAGAAGAAGGTAATAAATGTTATAACAAAGTAAATTAATTAATGAATAAAGGGATTGAGAATCATTAAAAAGAATAATGGACGATTAAATTTCATGATAATCATAATTCCATCATGGGAAATGTGGCTATAACATAAAAAAATTAATCATAAATATAGCTTAGTGATAAATTACAAGAAATATGGATGGGAAAAATACCATGACTCATTAGGTTCACACTTCAATTGATTTCATGGAATCTTAGGAACTTAATACAATACCAAATGCAGTAGAGAACTATTTGATTCCACACACACTCATCATATTAATTTCATTCGCATGCTTATGTGAGCAAAATATATTATGAGAAATGGACACAGTACTCCTAATATTTTATTCCAAAACCATGGTTTAATGAATAAATAAATGAATTTATGAATTAATTAAGCATATGTTACCTAATCTGAACACTCTTTATAGGAAATGGGTATGGGTGTCCACTACACCATTTTTTGGCATCAAAAGTTCGTGTTAAATTTCAGCATCATAAAGGGGGAGTATGAATTTTAATTGGAGGATTGAGTTGAGTGAATTCATTTTATCCTAGTTTATATATAAAATGTACATTATGGTACATATATAAAAATATATCCCAAAATTAGTATATGATGATAAATAACATAGGATATAGAATATAATTGAATATAGGGGATATGGATATGATCCATTTCCTTGAGAGTGTGCTTCCATATTCATAGAAGGGTCTTAATTTGATCCCGGGGGGTCCTGTTTAGGAATTTATAAAGGTAGGGACGAGTAAAGATGTTATCCATGTATTTTGAGTGATGATTAATGGGATCATGGTTAGTTTTATATATGAAATGAGTGGGTAATTTCTTATAATTTAAAAAACATAGTTTTTGGACTATATATATTATTTCAACCAAAAGAAAAAACCTTCCAATTTTTTTAAAGGTTTATTCCGAATACGATTGGTATTAAATATGATATATTTCAATGGGATGAAAATATTATTATAATACCCTTGATGTTTGTAATGTACTTAATGAAATTAATTTAGAACAATAAAATATAGTTTTGGTTTTGAAGGATTCACAACAGAATTATAAAATATTCAAAATATACAAAAAATAAAAATCATTTAAATATATATATATATATATATTATGTCATGTAAACCCATTATTGTATTTATTACATCATTTTTGGTTCATTATGATGTCATAATAAACACTATGTAATTGTATGGTAATTAATTTTTAAATAAAAAATAAATGATCTAAAAATATTAATAAATTCTCAACTGTGGATAATTTAACAATTATGATTAAAAAAATTATATTTGATTTATGAAAATAAGTTTATAAATACATAAATATGAAAATTTTAAAAAATAATTAACATTTATTGAAAAAAGATGGGGTTTTTATAATAAATGTTTTTGAACCCCTATAAAAATTACATTTTACTTTATAAAAATTATATGATAATTTATATCTGATAATTATTTTTTAATAAAAATATTTATTATAATATTTATTATTTCAAATAACTGTTAAATCATAAAAATTAATTCCCTAATTGAATTTTAATATTACCGAAAAATACAATTTGTGTTTTATTGTATTCTTAATCACAATTCTTTAGTATGAAATGAAAATAAAATGAAAATATATTCATTTTTCATTAAAATTTAAATAATAATAATCTTATTGTCATGATAAATATCCCATTAATACACTAGAAAATTCCCTAATGTTGATCTGAGTTGTTTTGATATTTTACGGAGGTGGAATTTAATACAAGGTTTGGGATAAGATCTCGATAAGCTTGAAAATCTACTATAAACAATTTCACTAGTTCTTATGTTATTGGATATCATTTTTCACTTGGGTGGGGTTAATCCCTTTGTTTATTTCACTTTAGAATACTCTGATAAATGGGATTCATAGGGTATGATCATTCAGTTAGAGGCCATCACTTATTTGTATTTTTCATCATGATAATTTAAAACCCTATATATATACTAATATTGCAATCAATATTAAATGGATATATTATCAGTGGTAAAAATTATAAACTTTATTTAAATACTTATATAATATAATTAAACCAAATTTGTGCATATTATTTCTATATCAATATTACATATATGACATTTAAACAAATCTCAAGAGTAATTTTATTAATAATATATCATGTAGTTATAGAATATATGTTCCTTCATAACTAGATATAAAGAATTCTATATTGGATAATGAAAAAAGAAAATAATTATCTATCCATCCTTTAAGTACCATGATTTTACAATTTCATTGAGATAACATCTTTTTGAAAAAAAAAATAAATATATTGTGGAGTATATTTCATGCTATTATGTATGACGGTTTTTTAATGACGACAAATAGAAATACAAAGGGATAATGAAACAATTAACTATACCAACAAGGAAATGGGAGAATCATATAATTGATTTTGTCAATGGAACCCAATAACATCTAACATAAATATTTTGATATCGGTTTTTTGGATCTAATCTAATAGATATCCAACTCATTCACCATTTGGGATGATTTAACTCTTGAAAATCATTACATTATATACATCATAGAAGTTATAATTATGAATGGGTCGCACTCTTGATCATCTCTAATCGCGATCCATGATTCATGTATAAATAATGGATAAGTCCTCAACATGTTTTGAATATTGATTTTAATTTCACCATGACCAGTCATCCCCACACTGTTATCCAATATAAAATGACAATTTAGATAGTTGAGTACATGATAAAATACTTCATAATGATATATTAATGTGTATGGGATCATAATATTCCATTATATGAGTTTACAAGTAACATTAGCATCCACTCAAGTATTTTAATAGATCCCTATTCTGTTTTTAGGAGAAGCATTATAGAAATACAACTTGTGGTTATGTTGTTGGTGAATGAAATCCACATGGACCAGGAGCTCTAAAATAGATTAAAGAGAACACCCAATCCTTAAAATATCATATAATGCATACTCAGAGTGGATTAAAGATCTATGTTGAAAATATTATAGGGGGATGATATTTTTACTTGGAAGAATATATTTTCATTTGAATATCATCATTGAAGAGAGTTATGTGGTTTATAAGGATGGTTAATCTAAGATAAATTTATATTGGACCCATTTAGATCAATGTTCACATTATATTTGGGCCTATCATTTTTCCCTTCAAAAAATATGGATCATCCTCATGATGTGTTCCATGTGTTTCCCCGAAAGAATTAAATACCTGATCCAATACATTTTCTTGAATCTGACGGTGGTACAAATGGATAATGACATCTCATATATGTAGAATCTGGTAATGATTTTATATTATATATATAATTTTCTATGAAAAAAATTAAATTCAATTCAAAAGTGTATTTCAGTAAAAACATATGTATGAAGAGTAACCATGGGAAACCAGGGAAATAATAAAATAGAATATCCCTTATCAATTCTCAACAAATAATATATGTCTATTTTTTATGACCAAATTATATAATGGGTGGAACAATCTAATAACACCATGTTTATTAGTAATATTATTTTTTCATGAATAAATGTGTTTAGTTATTTATTATGTAATATTATACACATAAAAAATATAGAAACAACCAAAAGATTATATCATTAATAAATATCATTTATTAGTAATCAATGAAACAAATTAAAATTTCAATAATTACACTTAGATAAATAATAAAACATAGAAATTATAAAATGGGAAAATATGGATCACCCCAATCAAATTGAATAATCATCATAACTTCCAACACTATAGAAAAACATAATTAGAATAAAAAAATTTATTATAAAATAGAAATGTAGATCACATGGAGGAATTATAGTTAATATTAAGATTAATTGGTAAATCGTATATATATATATATATATATATATATGAGGTAATGTGACAATTGGAAAAAAATGTTACCTTTAGAATAGAATCATAACCCTTAGTAACAGTACGATGGCCATTGTGAATAGTAACATGACGATTGAAATAGTAATATTACCTCAAAATAATATATTGGGATATAAATAATATTTATTTTGAATAATTTTTTTTATTATTGTATTGATAAAAAAATAAATATCATTTTTAATGAACCCAATTAAAATATATACTTGTTTTTAATAAAATATTTTTTAAAGTATTTTATAAAAGTCTTAGTTTTTAAATTAAAAATGTATAAACACTAATAAATAATGCTATTTTGATAAAATTAAAAACAATTTTGAAATCCACCCATATAAATTTTCAAAGGGTTATTTTTGGGTAACTTAAAAAAATACAATAATTTTTAGGAATATATTAATAATACTGTTATTTTTATAACTGATGTATCTTATATTATATCATTCATGATATAATAATGATATAATAATTTCTAGAATAGTAGGTTTGGAAATAGAATATTTATTTACATAAATGATTCATTAAAAAAAGGAAAACTTTATTTCCAGTCCTAAAAAGAACATTACAATACATAATGTCAAAATTGATCTTTTAATACACACACACACACACACAGATATATATATATATTCATTTATTTCATCCACAATATATTTCAAGAAACTAAATACATTTATTTTTTAAGAGTTATAAAGTATTAAAAAAATAATTATATATTAATGTAATACTTATAAGTTTTCAAATTAACTATTACATGTTTTACCTATGAAGTATTGTTTTATTTATTATTTTATTTGAAAATTACCCTTCACCACATGTTCATTCAACCTTAGTAAATTCTCTTGGAGTACCCCAAGTCCAATTAATTTGAAAGCATATCCACTACCAAAATTCATCCACTCAATCATCATATAATCTGTATGGATGTTTTCGAGTAATACAACTCCAAACAAAAACGGATTTCTAGTGTCGTGCAAAAGCAGTTACACTGAGGATTATGTAGTTTTTAAATAACTCTTTTTCCATTTCTTATTTACAGTATTTTATCACATGCCCATTAAAAATAGAACATTATAATATTAATGAATAATTATTTGAATATTATATTAATAAATGCTTTCAATTTTATTGTAATGACCCGAAAATTCTGTGTAAATTATTTACTTAAACTCATGGGAATTTTATGAGTCCGTAGTTTTTGATGGAGCTTGATTCTGAGTCCTGGTGTGCCTGGAATCAATTTCTGACGTTTTTTCTGGGTAAGTTCAGTAAATATACAAGCAGGATTTTATATCTTTTGAATCGGTGCTCGGAACTGAAATATAAGGGCACTATTGAACTCGCATAATCAACGATTGCTTAGGGAGACCATCACTGCAGTTGAATTTTAACGAGAATGGATGTTAGTTTATGGGGTTTCTAATTAAATTAAATAAAAAAAGTATAATTTATTTTTATTTGTGGCGGATTAATCCTCCAAGGGGAGGTTGGAGGTGGAGCCCACCCACGCATAACCTCATTTGGGAAGATATTAATAGGTGGGGCCCACAAAATATTTAACCCCCTTGTAACTCTCCATAACGTGGGGGAAACCCTTTAACTTCCCCCAATAATTAATGTTCCAACCCACATAATGAATTTATTGAATATCTTTTAATTAATTGTGACCAATTCGAGTTCTTTTGAATTCATGAGCAAAAAATTAAATAATGGTTTGTCATAACCCATTAATTTTTTGTGGATCCTTTTGTTAGAACTTTGGGAGAGGAAGATATTTTGGAGAACTCTTGGAGAAATAAACTCCAATGAAGAACAATGTTTGAGGACGATGCATGAGCCGGATCAGGAGCGTCTTTTTGGGATGACGAATGCCGACGACACCAGTACCATCGAATTCGTCTTCTTCCATGCACCACCACCATCGATGTTCGAGGTAGGGGATTTTTGATGTTTTTGTACCTGTTCATCGTCGTTATAATCTTGGAATATGAATTTCCAATTGTTAAAATCATAACGAGCCGGGATCATATCGCATGAACACTGCCCGACCCTCCCCTTTGGTTGATCTCTTATGTTGATGATGGCGGCGGTGCAACACCACTACCGGGGGAGTGGACCGCGGCCAACGAGCCACTATGGTATATGCGGTGACTGGAAACAAGATGACCGTAGAAGAAGCCGGTTGTGCAAGGGCCACCTGGCTGCCGAAGGGGTGAGACGTGTAAAGACCCAAAATTTTCATAGAAATTTGTTTCTTAAATCTTTGTAATTTTATGAGTATGTAGCTTCTGACGGCACTTGATTCTGAGGCCTAGTGTGCCCGGAATCAATTTCTGAAATATTTTTCGGGTACATTCAGTAAATGTACGTGCGGGTTTTTCTATCTTTTGAACCTGTGCTCATAATAGAAATCTGGGGACACCATTGAACTCACAGCACCGATAATTTCTTAAGGGGACCTTTACCGTAGCTGCGTTTTATGTGGGTTGGGAGTTAATTTTTGGGGAAATTGGAAATAGTTAAATAAAATTTTTAGAACAATTTTATATATCTATGGAAGTTATTTCCTCCCATGGGAAGTTATTGGTGGGGACCACTCTGACCCAACTTCCCATGTTTGGATATTTGAGATGTGGGGCCCACATGAGCCCCATCATTTCATCTCCCATAACTCTCTTAAAACCCCCACCCCAATTAACTCCTCTTCCTTTTTTGTGACTACCCCCCCATTAATTATGAGAACTCTTCCTCTCCCTCTCTCTCTCTCTCTCTTTAATTTTGACAACTCCCCATTCATTATGGTGGAGTCTCTCCACCTCCCACCTATGACAAGTCTTCTAATTAATGGGTTGAGCTACTCAATTAAATAATTAAGTGTGGGGTCGTGAATCCTTTGGAAATATTTTTAATTTCATGGCACCAGTATAATTATAGAGAGCCTATTGATTCTTTGGAAAGGATAGGGATAATACACCGTTCTTCCTTCAATGAAGAATGACTCCGACGAAGAACGCATAAGACTTATCCATTGACGCTTTCCTCTAGACGAACCCCGACGTCAATGGAAATGACATCCGTATACCGTGATGCCCGACCACCGCGACACCGTCTTCTACGACGTTCGACTACCAGGAACCATTATTTGAGGTAGGGGGAAAGTTTCAATTTTTAATTGTTTAAAAATTGTGCTTCATCCTTCGTTGAAACCATGGATTGTTATTGGCCTTGTGATACCACCTAATGCGGAGGGCGCAGGCCAAACAAACACGGCCCGGCAACCCTAAGTTGATCCTTGTTCGTTTTCAATGATGATGGTGACAAAATAGATGGAGGAGACCGGAGAAAGAGCGGCAGAAATATGCTGGCTGCATGGAGAGGAACCGTGGCCCACAACCTCGGGCCGCTCGGCCGACGATGAACCGGCCAGGCCGAAGGAGGACCACGGGGCCACAAGGGGTGTCGCGCTGCAGAAGACTGCGACCCACTTTCCGAGTGGCGCCGGCGGCCGACCGGGCTGAGCAGAACTGCGACGCTAGTAGGGAGTCGTACTGGATGATCCACAGCCTGCCAAAGCTGGCCGATGGTTCCAATAAGGCCAGCTGGCATCAGCTGGATGGTTAGGGAGGGAGGCCCCGCTTGGCGCTGCCGGTTCAGACAGTCGGGGGCCGCGCCGCCCACAACGGAACGCACGGCCGGCCGGGCCACGACGGGCCGAGCCATGCCGGGCCGGGCCACGCCATGCCGGGTAGCCCCGCGCCAGGCCAGGCCGGGCAGCTCCGGGCTGGGCTGGGCTGCGCCGCACCGGGCCTGGCTACACCCCTTCGGGCTGGGTCGTGCCTTCCTTTGGGCCGACCCGAACCTGCCACCAGGACGGGTCATGTTTCTTTTGGCCGGGCCAGCACCCCATGCTGAGTTGGACCCGCCGAACCGGGACGGACCGACCAGCCTGCCCACCGGGGCTAATGGTCCTGGCCCGTACGCTTAAATGAGAATAAATTCACGACCGTGCGTCTGATCGACATGCCATTTGCGGCACTGGGACCCTCATGACATGGAGGTCCTTTTTCAATAATCTATGTTAGTATTGGATGGCTTCGAAAAAACGGCCGGGGTGGTTTGAAACTGAAACCAACCGGGCCCTCGGAGCGGAAACACTTATAACATATAGACTGGATGTCTGGTTGACATTCCGTCAACTATGTTGAATTTCATTTGATGAGGCTATTCTTTTGGCATGCTCCACATGAGTTTTGGATGCAGTTGGAGTATGGCTGGGTTGGATTGTACCCAATATCCTACCGGGCCCCTAGAACAGAAATGCTAATAACTCACAGACCGGGCGTCCGATTGAGGTGCCATCTATTTCGTTGAGACCCCTATGACGTGGAAGACATTTGAGATACATACACATGGGATTAAGAGACACTTGGAAGTATCAACCAGTAGCTCATGGTGCAGATACTCCTGGAGAAAAACATACGAAGTACAGAGACCTTGTAGCTGGCTGAGACCTGATGACTGCTTGTCTGATTCGATTCGGAGTGACTTGACTAGCCTAGTGGTGAGCGCTACTGTGTTTGGGTGAAAGAACCATGAATGAGGAGCACTACTGAGTTGGGGAGGCAGACCCGCGGTACACGACAAGAGGAGTACCTCTGTAGGCTATTAGGTGGTGTGATACTGTTTTGGGGGGACAGACCCATGGCGGGAAGCGCTACTGTATTACGGCGACAAACCCACGATACATGACAGGAGGAGTACATCAGCAGTCTAAGGTTAGTGAGTTGCGCCTTGGAGTCGTGACAAGACTACTATACTCGAAAGAGGATAAGTTCTCCAGGATCCGTGGTTTCGACATCGTGAATGGGAATCCTAGTTTTAGCTGAGTCAATAACCTTTGTGTTTTCCCCATGATTGATATGGGTTACTTGAAAACATAGGAATATGTATGGGAATATACCTATGTAAAGGATATCTGTTGAGATATTTCTTTGTGGTTTATCCTTGATAGAATTATTGAGACCTTGAGGGTCTCGGGGTCCCTGCTAAATATAGTTATACTCACCCCTACATGGGCTATGTCCGCACCTCATTGTGTTGGATTCAGACGACGGGAAACGCTGACCGAGGAAGACTGTACAAGGACTGAAAGGTACCCGGAGGTGGATACCCAGTGTGATGGAACATGAAGTAGACCGATAGAAGTGGAGTGATGAGGAGGACATCTATACCTACCATTCAGGTTGGAACCTGGAGGACGATCTCGGAGCTGCTAGTCAACTTCCAGCTCTTTGTCTTTTAGTTGTACTTTCTTTCAGTTGTAGTTGTACCTTACCGTTGGGCTTGTATTTCCAGCCCCTTTCTATGTTTAGAAGACATGTTTACTACTCTACTTTTTGTTTTCTTCCGCTTGTACTTTGGCTGTGTGTGATACGTTTTTTAAAGTTAATGCCTTACCAGTTTTTAGGGAATTACACCTTTAGTTCTAGTCCCCAGTCCATAGCCTATGGAAGGAGGGCTTGGGGTAGTCACGATACGGGCCCCAGAGGAAGGGTAATGACAAATTGGTATCAAAGGAGTTGGTTCTACCGCAGAACATAGGACTCTAATATTTCTCTTTTTTGAAGCAATATTGTTAATGGTACTAAGTGTGGTTTTCAGTTTAGGGAGCCCAGTGTGGGTGCGGGCGGCCGATGTATCCATACACCAGGGCCATGTCTTCTGATTTCTAACATAGTGCATGAAAACACTGACTGAATTTGTGTTTTAAAAAATTTTCTTTATGTATGATCAAACCAGGTCAGCTCACCAGGTATAGTCTTTTGACTGTGTCACATCAGTTTCTATCCAGATGCCTCCCCACAGATGACCAGCTGGAGCCCCGAGAGTTGTACGTACTGACAACCCGTCAAGTGACGAGACCTTAGTACATGGCCCTCTTCTAGTTGAGGCACTAGCCGAGATTTTATGCCGCTTGATCGCATTGCACGAGTTCCAGTGACAGTTTCCTCCGAGGTTTCGAGATGAGTCAGATTTTCAGAAGGCTGGGTACTAGCTGGAGTTTGTAGCATGAGCTTTCCACACAACTGGGATAGCCGCTCACATTATGGTGTACCTAGCTGTTAGTCTCTATTTGGGAGCAGCTGAGAGGTCGTGGAGCTAGATGCTCCAGTTTTTCGACGATACTACGTTCACCTAGGGAAACTTCGAGGGGTTTTTCAGGGTGGTGTTTATACTAACGACTCTATGCTCTATGGGGGATTAGGAGCTACCGCTCTCTACATAAGGCTTTCTGACCATAGCGGAGTCTTCTGCATCCGTCAGTAGACAGATGACACAGAAGACCAAGAAGACTAGGCCAATAGGTGGGAGACCTTGGGATATATGTTCGGTTGTGTGAGGCACACAAAACAGAGCCAGCTATACAAGGAACATGAAATGTTATGCATGCAGTAGGCAGGGTCACATGGCTCAAAACTTCCCGACATGTCCTGCAGATGAGTAGAAGGCAATAGAGGAACCTACCAGACTAAGGCAGAGGAGCTGGCCATACAGCCGGTGGTATACAACGATTCAAGGTGTTTCCACCACCACCACCTCTATGAGGTCCACCCCGACCGTAGGGAATGGGTGGATACAGGATAACACATCTTTAGGAAGTAGATGTATACGACTATGGAGCTTCGAAAGCCGGTGGACAAGAGTGGGACTAGTTCCAGGCATGGAGGTCATTGTTCTTGGTGCTTCTAGTTTCCATGTTGTTGTTTTTTGTGGCTGTTATGTGTCTTTGTACTACGAGCTGCTGTCATAAAATACACTAATCTTTGTGAAATTTACTTTCCTGTCATTTTTGTATGGTTGATACTAAGAGGTTCTAGTTAAAACTATTGAATTGACCTTCACTTTAGAGATTACTACTGGAGGAGTCCCATTGACCACACACTGATGCCGACAGTGTGACTCAACCTTTGGAGGTGAGAGTAACGGTTGGATCTCTTAGTAGTAGAGTTGAGGCCTTACGACGTCATCCAAGACATGAATTGTACCGTTCATGTCAGGATTGACTATATTAGGTAGAGAACATGGTTCATGTAGAGGATGAGACTGGATTTATCTTTTTTTGTCAAGGGGAAGTTTTAGTAGCTCTTGTAGGACCAGAGTTGGTGTATGATATGATGGAGAAAGTGCAAATCATCCAGGAGCGGATGAAGACTGCACAGAGTAGACAGAAGTCATATACTGATAAGAGACGGAGACCACTGGAGTTTGTGGATGGAGACCACATTTTCCTATGGGACTCACCTTGATGAGGTCTACAAAGAATTGGCTGGGGCAGTAAGTTATATCCATGATTCTTCAGACCTTTCCAGGTCCTCAGTAGAGTAGGAGAGGTGGCTTACCACATGGTCCTTCCACCTCAGTTGCACCGGGTGCACGATGCCATCCACAAATCTCAGCTGAGGAGATGCGTGCATGACTTATCCATCATCATCGACCACGGGGATCTGGACAATGAATATGGGGAAACATTCATGGAGGTACCAATGGAGATTGAGGATCTACTGGAGCGGGTCCTACGTGGACAGTCGATTCCTCGGGTGCGCATTCGCTGAAAGCATAGTAACCTCTAGTGGAGCACAAGGGATCAAGAGGCTCAGATGCGTGCTCACCCCTTCAGTTTCCGTAGTGTGTGTTATAGCTTTATAGGGACATGAAGCTCCAAGGTGGGAGTAATGTAATGACCTGGAATTTTCACGGAAAATTTTTTCATAATTTTTTGGAATTTTAAGATTCTATAGCTTCTGGTGGAACATTATTCCGTGGATTGGTGTGCCCAGAATCAATTTTCGAAATTTTGTTCAGGTACGTTCAGTAAATGTACGTGTGGGTTTTTATATCTTTTGAACTGGTGCTCCGAATTGAAATCCGAGGACACCGATTAACTCGTAGTGCCGAAAATTTCTTAAGGGGACCTTTACCGCAGTTGCATTTTATGTGGGTTGAGTGTTAATTTTTGGGGAAATTGGAAATACATAAATAAAATTCATAGAAAAATTTTATATATCTATAGAAGTTATTTCCTCCCATGGGAAGTTATTGGTGGGGCCCACACCCACCCAACTTCCCAGGTGTGGATATTTGAGAGGTAGGTCCCACACAAGCCCTAACCAATCATCTCCCATGACACTCTTCAAACACCCCCTCCTAATTAACTCCTTTTCCGTTATTGTGAAAACCGCCCATTAATTATGAGAACTCTTCCTCTCCCTCTCTCTCTCGTTAATTTTGGAATCTCCCCATTTATTATTGTGGAGTCTCTCCACCTCCCACCTATGAAAACTCTTCTATTTAATTGGTTGAGTTACTTAATTATATAATTATTTGTGGTGTAGTGAATCCTTTTGAAATATTTTGAATTGTATGGCACCAATATAATTATAGAGATCCTACTGATTCATTGGAAAGGCTTGGGAGAATACACCGTTCATCATTCAATGAAGAACAACTCCGATGAAGAACGTGAAATACTTCATCATTGACGCGTCCCTACGGACGCACCCTAACATCAATGTAAATGACGTCCATATACCGCGATGCTTGAACTCCATGACACCGTCTTCCATGATGCTCGACTAACGTGAACCTTTATTAGAGGTAGGGGTTTGTTTAAATTTTTAATTGTTTAAAAATTGTGCTTCATCCTTCGTCGAAACTCTGGATTGTTATTGGTTATGTGATACCGCCTAACGCAGAGGGAGCGGAAAGAACAAACATGACCTGACGACCCTCCATGTATCCATGTTAATTTTCAATGATGAAGGGGATAGAAGGGATGAATACAACCGAAGAAAAAGCAGCGATCATATGCCGGCTGCGTGGAGAGGAACTGTGGCCCGAAACCGCGGGACGCTCGACCGACAAAGAACCGTCCGTCTAAAGCTGGTCGGGCCGAATGAGGACCGCATCGCCGCAAGGGGTGCCGCACTGCAGAAGAACAAAGCCCGCATTCCGCGAGCCGCTCTGCGGGAAAACCGACGACATGTGGCCGGCCGGGCTGAGCAGAACCATGGTGCCAAGAGGGCGTCGTGCTGGATGAACAACGGCCCCCCGAAGCGGGCCGCTTACGCCAAGAAGTTCGTCCGACATCGACATGCCAGTTAGGGGGGGCGGCCCGCTTGGTGCCGCCGGTTCGTGCAGCAGGGGGTCTCACCCCCGCCACGGACCACTCAGCCGGCTGGCCAGGACCACTGCCACAGACCGCCCGGCCGGCCGGGCCGTGCTGCGCCGCACCGGGCCAGGTCGTGCCGCACCCCGCCTTGCCGGGACCCACCCTCTCGGGCCCAGTCGCGCCCTCTCGGGATGGGTTGCGCCCCTTCAGGTCGGGCCGCGCCTGCTTTCGGGCCAGGCCCCACCTGCCACCAGGCCGGGTCGCATTTCTTTAGTCCAGTACGACACCCCATGTCAGGTTGGACCCGCCGAACCGGGACGGACCGACCAGCCAGCCCACTGGGCATAACGGGCCGGGCCCACACACTTAAATGTGAATTACTTCACAACTGTTCATCCGATAGACACGCCATCTACGACACTGGGACCCTCGCGACGTGGTTTTACTTTTGGGATACTCAATGTGAGTATTTCATGACTTTGGAAATACAGTCAGGATCGTTCGAAACCGAAACAAACCGTGCCCTTGGTGCGGAAACGCTTATAACATATAGACTGGACGTCCGATTGATGTTTCGTTGACTATGTTGAATTTCTTTTGATGAAACTGTTCATTTGGCACACTCCAGTTTAGGTTTTTGACGTAGTTGGTGTATGGATGGGTTGGATTGTACCCAAAATCCAACCGGGCCCTTGGAGCGGAAATTCTAATAACTCATAGACCGGGGGTCCGATTGACGCGTCGTCTGTTGCGTTGAGACCCCTATGATGTGGAAGACATTTGAGATACGTACATGTGAGATTATGTGACACTAGGAAGTATCTACCAGTATCTTGTGGAGCGAATCCTCCTGGAGACGAGCGTATGGAGTACAGAGACCTTGTAGCTGGCTAAGACCTAATGACTGATTGTCCGATTCGATTCGGAGTGACATGACTAGCCCAGTGGGGAGCACTACTGTGTTGGGGAGACAGACCCATGGCTGAGGATGTAACACCCCAAGCTTCCATGGTACACTTCCCTATGAATAATACAGTAGCATGTGTTGTACGCAACATTGAGTTCTAACACACACCACAACCAATCAAACTAGCCGTTATGAATAGTAATAACAACAATTTGAAATTTTATAAATTTCATATCTCAAAATTTACTTCATTTTTTGATTAGAAATATCTAAATTAGCCTAGATTATATTTTTAGAACTTTTCAGATTACATTTATATTTTGATGAATAGTGAAAATTACTAAATTTTAATTAAAAAAACTTTTTTAATCGAAATAATTAATAGTGATAAATTATGAATTTTAGTGGTTTTAAAGTATATTTAGAATATATTTTTACCATTTAATACAATGTTGGTCATTGTACATAATTTCACAATTAAACCAGACATGAACAAGTGTCAATCTTTTGATAGTTATTATCTCTTAAAAACACGCTTTTTGTTTTAACAACGGGAATTAATTTTAATTTAATTTTTTCCACTTCTTTATTTTGAATTTGGAAAAATGGCTTCCATATATGGAATCAGGATGTCCAAATTGTGTAAATAGATAACTTTTATTTTTAGACATTTTGAATAATTACTTCGTTAAATATTTTATTTACCATGGTTAAAGGCTAAATCCGGTAAATACTGGTTAAAAAATAATATTATAATAATAATAAATTACCCTAAACGTGTTCTAACCTTATTGGTAGATACATTTCCGACCATGGGCATCTTTGGGTCGATTTTGGGACCCCATGGAGCCACATGTAGGTGATATGGACACTTTATTTTAATTAAGTTAAAATAAATACAAAAATGACATAAGCATATATCTTTTAGAAAAACATTTTTTAAATAGGGTTATATATGTTCGATTTTCAAATATAAATATTCATTAGAAAGATAAATCGATTTCCTACATAATGGTATTTTATTTATAATTTTTAGACATTAAATAATTTAAGTTATATATGACACAATGGTGATGCCGTAATTACCTAATTAATGAAAAATTAGAATAATTGATACTATAAATACCCAAATAAATGTATTTTGAGACTTTTTATAAATAAAAATAATTTTATAGGTCAATATGAAATGTTAGGATTGATTTTATTAAAGTTTTTGGAAGTAATAATTCTGTTATGATTTTTACAAAAAATCAATTATTGAATACTGTCAAAATTGACATAAAAGAGTTTTTAAAACAAATATTATATTATTAATTGATATTAAATTCCAAAAAATCTATGGTTTGTCCAAGAGACTTATATAATAATATTTTTATAATTAAGGGACCACTTGGGGGGTTTCCTGGATGTATATAGTATGTTTATTAACCATATAATATAAAAATACAAAGAGACATTGTAAAAGTGAAAGTAATTAACTAAGAGTTAATACTTAATGATAAGGTTAATATAGTAACCCATACCTATCTAAATAATATTTTTTGAGGGGTTTTTAACCTATACCCACCTTAAAATTTAAATAATAAACTTTGGAGCCATTAGAAACTGAATATGAATTTATTATAAAATAATATTTCTAGCTTTTCCAAAGGTGACCCTCACCCCTCTTATAAAAGAGCACTCCCCCTTCTCATTAATTCACACCTTCAAAGCCTTTTGGTTCAGCCAAACCCTGCCCAAATAATCTCTCAACTTCCCTCACTTAATCCTAGAGGCATTCCTTTAGTCATAAATTCAACCTAAGGATCCCTTTTGATCAAATAAAAAGGAAGAACCCGACTAAGAGGTAATGATTTCACACCCCCTTTTCAAGTTCCTTTTTTCTTCCACTTATTCTTTCTTTGTTTTTACCATTATAAAATAATAAATCCGGTATTTTATATATACTTTGATGTTATTATAAACATGATACAACCATATTTCAGTATTCTATCCATCCTTTTAATGACATGTCACCATACGTGCGTACGTACGACTTACTGTCTCCACGTCGTGGTGTAATTGTTTTTCAAAACATTATTATTTGGATGGGTATAACAATGATGTGTAATTCATGTAAATAATAAATATAAAATGATAATGATTCTGTATAATTTATATACGATCCAATTAAATATTAATTTAATATCAAAAGAATGATACTGTCGCTCGTGCGTAGGTACGGACTACTGTCTCCACGAACGCGATGAGATTCATTCTGCACTATATCCATTCAAGTCTAATTCTCATTTGATGATTAATAATAATGTTTATGGACTTAATATAATTCCAGATATTAATAAGATACAACCTATCCATAACAAACATGGCTTATTTAAAAATACATATAAATGAAAATGAGTAAGTTAACACCCGAAACGACAATAATATTAAGATATTATTAAGAAAGTAATGATGAAAGATCATATATGATATCATATTAATGAATATGATTATTGTATAATTTAATAACAATTATTTCACAATTATACATAAGGTTAACCCACCCCCAACCAAGTAAAAGTAAAAGTTAAGGGTTTATTTCGCAATCTCTTCATTATCCGAGGTTGTTTATACGTAATATTCTACTGGGACTTCTTTATCATCCACATCCATGTTTCTTAAAAATGTAATTCAAATCATTTTTAATATTTAATATAGTATGGGTTAAAGTCATTTATACCCTTGTTTGACTTTTTATAAGAGGTTTATAAAGTAATCATTCCGTCGTTTTCCAAACAAGGTCCCTTTTAACCTTTTCGACAGAATTAAGGTAAGAATGTTTTTTTAACATATACGGCGGGTGCAACTATTTTCTGATGTTATTAAATTTTTGAAGATTCCCTTACAAGATTATAAAAATATTTTCAATTTAAATGTTTTATTTAATAATTATGGTACTTTTAAATGATTTCCCAAAAAATAGATATTTCTCTCAAATAGTTTTTATTTTATCTATTTCAACATCATTTGATGGATTTTAAGATTATTTGAAGTTTATTTATTATGATACAAAGATTCCATATTGTATTGATGGTTTTGTGATATGTTTGACTGTGGATGAGTTATTTTTATACCATTCATGGTTTATGAAGAAAGTATTGACATTTCGTATGCTAGTTTTAATACGAATGTTTATGTTATGTTTAAACCTGTTCATATGAGGAATGCATTGGACATAACAAGTGACGGGTGGAGCCTGCTATAGCTCCTTGAGGCATCGGTATGTCTCATGAGACAAACTAGTGTCTTGGAACAAGGCCTTGAAAAAATCTTATTTATAGTCCTGGCACGAGGCCTTTTCTTTGTGGTTATGATAGTCTGACATTATGCATTCCATCATTATGAAAGTGGTTATTGATATTGCATGTGATTATTCGACTAGTATAATATCCATGTGAATAAGTATATGGATTTATTTCATTTTATTTCTGCCATATTATGCTTAATTTCATGTTTTAAAAGGATTTTCTTTTAGTTATACATTTCCTTAAATGTTTATGCTTATTTATGAAAGTTTCCGCTATATTGTTATCCTTACAGGGAATTTGAGCTCACCCGTTTTTATGTTTTATTTTTCCCAGGATATGAAGAAGTATGTTTTGAATTACCTACAGGGATAATATGGGGGGATAAGAGTGTGGACTATGGAGACTATGTTTTTTTAGTTTTAATTTTATGATGTAATGTAAATTTTATTAATGTATCTATTTATTCCAAGGCTACTAAACTAATAGGTCTTTCGAGACTTGATCTTTCTTATGATCATTCCAATGTTATGTAATAATGCACCGACTCTGGGTAACTGGGGTAGGGGAATTACAGTTGGTATCAGAGGATGTTTAGTACAATCATTGGAATCTAGATTTAGATAAACTCTGATTAGAGCACATAGAACTAAGATGGACTTTGAGGATTAATATAGAAGAAATTCCTAGAATTTTGGTATTGTAGACATTTTGTGAGTTTTCCAATCAATAAATTCCTATCTGGATAGGAGCAGGTAGAGGTGGCTCTAGCACAAATGTACCTATGGGTAAAACCCAAAAAAACCCCTTTGAGATAGACTCGTACGGGAACTGGTGCACGACAACAGGCCTTGCTGCACTCTTGGTTACGACACTCACAGGGGATATGCTTAGGATAAATCTCAATTTCTTTACAAATCATTACGAAGGGTTTATGAGCATATACATCCTCCAAGAATTTTTTTTATGATTATGGATTATATCTATAAATAGTTCAATTTATGTTAAGTATTTTATATGTATGGAATTATTTGTTTTGATTCATAAACTGATCTAGTTTATGCCATTTTTTAGAAATGGTGCCTAGTGGAAGAAATAGAAACGGTATCAATGCACACACTCCATGTAGGGATTTACCTCTTGCTCAAGATTATTATAGTGGAGCTGGTGATGCAACTGGTGCTGATCAACTAATCACCATACTGGGACAACTCACTCAGGTTATGAATAATAACCTTACCTGTATGGAGAACCCTGATCCACAGCATGGAGGATCAATGTTAGATCGCTTCATGAGTTAGCAACCACCAATATTCAATGGGAGTAAAAATCCATTAGTAGATGAGAAATGGATATGTTCCCTAGAGAAAATATTTCAGGCCTTGGGGATTAGTGAAAGAGAAAAAGTTATCATGGCAGTTTACCACCTCACTGGAGATGCTGATCAATGGTGGTTATTTATTCAAAACACGAAGGAAGATGATGAAGTATCAAATATGGAATGGAGGGAGTTCAAATATCTATTTTTAGAAAAATACATTCCTCATGACCATGAAGCAGCTATGGAAATGCAATTTCTGAGTCTGAGACAAAAGGAGGATGAGAATGTCGCAATGTATGAGGCTATCTTTACAAGGTTATCAAGGTATGCTGGAGATTATATACGTAACCCATGAAGTATGATTGATCATTTCTTTGATGGGATAAAACCATTTCTCCGTCGAGCATTAGTCTCAAAATCCTTTTCATCGTACGAAGATATTGTCTCATGTGCTATCAAGACAGAGAAGGATTTCTCTAAGTATTATGACTTTAAAGAAAAGCAAGAGAAGAAGAGATTTGCTGATCAATATGGGAATGTTAATAAAGGGAGGAAGGGAAAAGTTGAATATCTATCTTGATATAAATGTGGGAAGAAACACCCCGGTACTTGCTTAAAAGGAATGTGAGTCTGTTACAAGTGTGGTGAAAAGGCCACCAAGCTTGTGATTGCAAGGGGAAGAAGGAAGCTACTGATGTCCAATGATACAATTTTAGGGAGATGGGACATTATGCAAACGAATTTCCTAAGAGTCAGGGGAACTTACCTTAGAAAAGGACAAGGGATCAAGGCCAAGCTTATGCTATCACTACTGCTGTGGTAGAAGCTCTGAAAAACGTGGTGGCGGGTAATTTAATGGTTTCCTCAAGTTTAGCAAATGCATTATTTGATTCTGGATCATCGCATTGTTTAGTATCTTCCCGGTTTTCTAAGATAATTAGATATTTCCAATTTGATTTAAAAGGGAGTTGTCAGTTAAAACTCCTAAGGGAAGTATCATTGCAACAAAGTTTTGTGAATCTGTTCCCATTAGAGCACATAAATGTTCTTTATCAGCTAATCTCATTGTCATACCTATGATTGAGTTTTATATAATCCTCATTATGGATTGGCTTTTGGACTATGATGTGAATATTTATTGTAAGAAGAAATAGGTTACGATTTTGATGATGATGATAAGGAACACCTTATCTTTAGAGCAGAATTGTCACCACCTAATTCTTATCTAGATCCACCCCAAGTAGCTCAACTAAATTAAATTATTAGGGAGGAAGAGAATGAAATGAATGTGGGTGAGGAAAGGAATGTTCAAATAGAGGATATACCTATTGTGAAAAAATATGTAGATGTGTTTCCAGAAGATTTACCTGGACATCCTCAAGACTGAGAAGTTGAGTTTTCCATTGATTTAATTCCTGGATCAAGGCCTATATCGAAGACCCCATATAGAATGGCCACTGTGGAATTAGTTGAACTCAAGATACAACTAGAGGAATTGAGTAATAAGGGATTTATTCTCCCTAGTGTTTCTCCATGGGGATCTCCTGTTCTTTTTGTTAAGAAGAAATATGGATCTATGAGGTTATGTATTGACTACAGGGAGATTAATGCTATAACAATAAAGAAAAAGTATCCCATACATTGCATTGATGATTTATTTGACCAACTTTATGGAGATCAATACTTTTCAAAAATTGACCTTTGGTCTGGATACCATCAGCTGTGTGTGAAGAAGGAAGACATTCTTAAGACAGCATTTCGAACTAGGTACGGGCATTACGAGTTTATGGTAATGCCTTTTGGGCCGACTAATGCACCCTCTATATTCATGGATCTAATGAATAGAGTTTTCAAGGAATATCTAGTTGAATTTGTGTTGTTATTTATTGATGATATCTTTGTATACTCCAAACGCTACGAAGATCATGAAAATCACTTGCGCATTATCCTGAAGACTCTGAGAAGTCATGAATTGTATGGGACGTTTATCAAGTGTGAATTCCGGCTTTAGGAGATTTCTTTTCTTGGCCATATTGTTTCTAAAGATGGAATCTCTGTTGATCCTTCTATGACCAAGGTAATCCAAGAATTGCCTGCACCAATGAGTATAACTGAGGTACATATTTTTATTGGTTTAGCATGTTATTATCGATGTTTCGGCCAGAATTTTTCCCGATTGGATAACCCATTAACAAATCTCACACATAAGGGGGGTAAATTTGTTTGGACAAAAGAGTGTGAAGAATGTTTCGAAGAGCTGAAGAAAAGATTAGTCAATGCTCTTTTATTGACTCTACCATCGGGGAATGATGGGTTCATTATTTATAGTGATGAATCAAAGAATGGACTTGGTTGCGTCCTTATTTAGAATTATAGGGTTATTTCCTATGCATCACGACAGTAGAAAATTAATGAGAAAAACTATCCTACACATGATCTTGTGTTAGCACCTGTGATCTTTGATTTGAAGATATGGAGGCACTACATCTATAGTGAAAATTTTGATATTTATACTGATCGAAAGAGTTTGAAGTATATTTTCTCACAAAAAGAACTCAACATGAGGCAAAGGCGATGGCTTGAACTAATCAAAGATTATGCTTACATGATACACTACCACTCGGGGAAGGAAAATAAGTTGGCAGATGATTTGAGCAGAAAAGATCATGGAGTTTTGAATATGATGAGAATTGAAAGGGATACTATTTTTATGGATCTAGTAAAGATGGATATGGGCATCACCATGGACCGTGAAACATCAATTATTTTTCAAATGGTTGCCAAACCATCTTTACTAGAGAGGATAAAGAGTTCCCAGACCGATGATGAAGAGTTTCAGAAAAAGATTAAAGTTGTGAATGATGGGAGATTTAGAGACTTTGTGTATGATGAAGGAAATTTAAAATTTGGGAAGAGACTTTGTGTTCCCAATATACTTGATCTAAAAAGGGAATTGTTGGATGATTCTCATAGTTCCAATTTCTCTGTACATCTTGGGAGCACCAAAGTGTATAGAGATTTGAAGGAACATTTTTGGTTGGACAACATGAAGAGGGAGATTGCTGATTTTGTGTCAAGATGTATGGTTTGTCAATAAGTGAAAGATGGAAGGCAACTGACTGGTGGAGTATTGCCACCTCTTCCCATATCTGAGTGGAAATGGGATAATATTACGATGGAATTCATCATGGGGCTACCAAATAATCCTAGAAAGAACGATGCAATATGGGTCATTATTGATCGTCTTACAAAGTCAAAACATTTTCTTGCCATAAGGGAAGATTTACCACTTGAACGACTAACATGACTATATATTAAGGAAGTTGTGAGGCTTCACGGAGTACCCCTATCAATTGTTTCAGATCGTGATCCCCATTTTACTTCAAGATTCTGGAAAATTCTTCAGAAAGCCTTGTATACTGAACATGAATTGAGCACTACCTACCACCCTCAAACAGATGGACAATCATAACGGACTATTAAAACCTTATAAGACATGTTGAGATCACTCTCACTTGACATTCATGATAAGTGAGATCAATATTTTCCTCTGGTATAATTTTTTCTATAACTATAGCTTCCATTCGAGTATTCAGATGGCACCATATGAAGCGTTATATGAAAAGAGATGTCGCACACCAACCTGTTGGGATGACGTTGGTGAAAGAAAACTTGTAGGCCTAGAACTGGTGGAGGAAACAATGAAAAAAGTAAAGGTAATCCAAAACCACATCAAAGAAGCTCAAAGTAGGCAGAAGAACTATGCTGATAATCGAAGGAAGGATTTGGAATTTCAAGTCGGTGATCATGTTTTCCGGAAGGTATCTCTAGGGAAGGGAGTCATAAGTTTTGGTAAGAAACGTAAATTGAGTCCCAGGTACATCAGACCTTTCGAAATTCTAGAATGAATTGGGGCTGTACCTTACCGTTTGGCAATGCCGCTAAGTCTCTCCAAAGTTCACGATGTGTTCCACGTATCTCTGTTGAGGAAATACATGCCCAACCCAACACATGTACTCACCTATGAGGAATTAGAACTGGAACCCGATCTATCTTATTGCGAATATCCAATTAGGATTCTTTATATGAGAGAAAAAGTGTTGAAAAACGGGACGACTCATCTGGTAAAATTTCTATGGAGAAACCATAAAATGGAAGAGGCAACGTGGGAACCCGAGGAACTTATGATGAAGAAACACCCAAGTATTTTTATGCAGTAATATTCTAGAAATTTTGAGGATGAAATTATTTGAAAGAGGGGAGAATTTAACACCCCAAGAATCCATGGTACGCTTCCCTTTGAATAATACAGTAGCATGTGTTGTACGCAACTTCGAGTTCTAACAGACACCCCAACCAATCAAACTAGCCGTTATGAATAGTAATACTCACTTTTTAAAATTTTATAAATTTTATCTCTCAAAATTGACTTCATTTTTGGATTCTCAATATTGAAATTATCCTAGGGTAAAATTTTGGAACTTTTCAGATAACATTTATATTTTTATGAATAGTGAAAATTACTAAATTTTAATTAAAAACAATTTTTTAATAAAAATAATTAATAGTGATAAATGATGAATCTGAGTGGTTTTAAAGTATATTTAGAATATATTTTTACTATTTAATACAATTTTTGTCATTGGACATAATTTCAAAATTAAACCGGAAATGAACAAGTGTCAATATTTTGATAGTTATTATCTCTTAAAAACACGCTTTTTGTTTTAACAATGAGAATAAATTTTAATTTAATTTCTGAAACTTCTGTGTTTTTAATTTCGATAAATGGATTCCATATTTGGTATCCTGATGTCCAAATTGTGTAAACAGGTAACTTTTATTTTTAGACATTTTGAATTATTACTTCGGTAAATATTTTATTTACTGTGGTTAAAGGGTAAATCCAGTAAATAGGGGTTAAAAAATAATATTATAATAATAATAAATTACCCTAAAACTTGTTCTAAACTTATTAGTGGATACAGTTCCGACCATGGGCATCTTTGTGTCGATTTTGGGACCCCATGGAGGCACATGTAGGTCATAGGGACACTTTATTTTAATTATGTTAAAATAAATACAAAAATGACATAAGCATATATCTTTTAGAAAAACAATTTTTACATATGGTTATATATGTTTTATTTTCGACTATAAATATTAATTAGAAAGATAAGAAGATTTTCTACATAATTGTATTTTATTTATAATTTTTATACATTAAATAAATTATGTTATTTATGACACAATGGTGATGTAGAAATTACATAATTAATGAAAAATTTGAATAATTGATATTATAAATACCCAAATAAATGTAATTTGAGACTTTTTATAAATAACAATAATTTTATAGGTTAATATGACATGTTAGTATTGATTTAATTAACTTTTTTTGAAGTAATAATTCTGTTATGACTTTTACCAAAATCAATTATTGAATAGTGTCAAAATTGACATAAAAGAGTTTTTAAAACAAATATTATATTATTAATTGATATTAAATTCATAAAAATCTATGGTTTGGCCAAGAGACTTATATAATTATAGGTGAATTATTAATGGAACACTTGTTGGTATTTTGGATGTATATAGTGTGTTTATTAATCATATAGTATAAAAAACAGAGAGGCATTGTAAAAGTGAAACTAATTAACTAAGAGTTAATACTTAAAGATATAGTTAATATAGTAACCCAAACCTGTCTAAATCCTATTGGTTTAGTTTTTTTCGACCTATCCCCACCTTAAACTATAAATAATTCACTTTTGGTCTATTATAAACCTAATATGAATTTATTATAAAATAATATTTCTAGCTTTTCCAAAGGTGCCCCTCACCCCTCTTATAAAAGGGCACTCCGCCTTATCATTAATTCACACATTAAAAGCCTTTTGGTTCGGCCAACCCCTGACCAAATACTCTCTAAACTTCCCTAAATTAATCATAGATCCTTTATTTAGTCATAAATCCATCCTAATGAGCCCTTTTGATCAAATCAAAATGAAGAACCTGAAGAAGAGGTAATGATTTCACCAGCCTTTTTCAAGTTCTTTTCTTCTTCCACTTCTTCTTTATTTGTTATTACCATTACAAAATAATAAATCTAGTAAATTATATATACTTTGATGTTATTATAAACACGTTAAAACCATATTTCAGTATTCTATCCATCCTTTTAAGGACATGTCACCATACGTGCGTACGTACGGCTTACCGTCTCCACGTCGTGGTGTAATTGTTATTCAGAACATTATTATTTAGATAGGTATAATAATGATGTGTAATTCATGTAAATAATAAATATAACAAGATATTGATTCTGTATATATGATATACCATCCAATTAAATTTTATTTTAATATCAAAAGAATGATATTGTCGCTCGTGCGTACGCACGGACTACCGTCTCCACGAAAGCGATGAGATTCATTCTCCATCGTATCCATTGAAGTATAATTCTCATTTGATGATTAATAATAATGTTTAAGGACTTAATATCATCCTGGATATGAATAAGATACAACCTATCCATAACAAACATGTCTTATGTAACAAAACATATAAAAGAAAATGAGTAAGTTAACACCTGAAACGACAATAATATTAAGATATTATTAACAAAGCAATATTACAAGATCATATATGATATAATATTAATGTATATGAATCTTGAATAATTTAATAACAATTATTTCACCATTATATAGGAGGTTAACCTACCCCCAACCAAGGAAAAGTACAAGGTAAGGGTTTATTTCGCAATCACTTCATTATCCGAGGTTGTTTATAGATAATAATCTACTAGGGATTCTTTGTCATCCACATCCATGTTTCTTAAAAATGAATTTCAAAACAATTTTACTATTTACTAGAATATGGGTTAAATTCATTTATACCCTTGTTTGAATTTTTATAAGAGGTTTATAAAGGAATCTTTCCGTCGTTTTGCAAACAAGGTCCCTTTTAATCTTTTCAACAGAATTAAGGTAAGAATGTTTTTTTAACTTATACAGTGGGTGCGGCTATTTTCTACCATTATAAAATTTTCGAAGCATCCCATACAATCTTATAAGAATATTTTAAAAGTAAATGTTTTATTTTATAATTACGGGACTTTTAAATGATAAAAAAAGAGATATTTCTCTCAAATAGTTTTGATTTCATCTATGTCAACATCCTTTGATGGATTTTAAGCTTATTTGAAGTTTATTTATTATGATACAAAACTTCCATATTTTATTGATGGTTTTGTGATATGTTTGACTATGGATGTGTTGTTTTTATACCATTGATGGTATATGAAGAAAGTATTGACATTTCTTATGCTAGTTTTAATATGAATGTTTTTGTTATGTTTAAACCTATTCATATTAGGAATTAATTGGACTTAATAAGTGATGGGTGGAGCCCTCTATAACTCCTCGATGAATTGGAAGGTCTCATGAGATAAACTAGTGTCTGGGAACAAGGCCTTGACAAAATATTATTTTTAGTCTTGGCACGAGGCCTTGGATATGTGGTTATGATAGTCTGGAATTATCCATTCCATCATTACGAAAGTGGTTATTGATATTTCATGTGATTATTAGACTAGTATAATATCCATGTGAATAATTATATGGAATTATTTCATTTTATTTCTACCATATTGTGCTGAAGTTCAAGTTTGAAAATGGTTTTGTTTTAGTTATACATTTCCTTAAATGTTTATGCTTATTTATGAATGTTTTTTCTATATTGTTATCCTTACTGGGCATTTGAGCTCACCCATTTCTATGTTTTATTTTTCCCAGGATGTGAAGAAGTATTTTATAAATTACCTATAGGGATAGTATGAGGGGATAAGAGTGTGGACTATGGAGACTATGTTTTTTTAGTTTTCATTTTATGATGTAATGTAAACTTTATTGATGTATCTAATTATTCCAAGGCTACGAAACTAATCGGTCTTTCGAGACCTGATATTTCTTGTGATCATGCCAATGTTATGTAATAATTCACCGACTCTAGGTAACTGGGGTTAGGGCGTTACAGAGGATCGCAACAGTGTTGGGGCGGCATACCCATGGTACTCGACAGGAGGAGTACCTCTGTAGTATATTAGGGGGTGCACTGCTGTGTTGGGGCGGCAGACCCATGGTGGGAAGCGCTACTTTGTTTGGGCGAAAAACCCACAGTACTCAATAGGAGGAGTATCTAAGTAGTCTAAGGTTAGTGAGTAGAACCTCAGGGTCGCGACATGACTACTGTACTCGAAAACGGAGGAGTTCTCCAGCAGCCGTTGTTTCGACATCGTGAATGAAAATCTGGGTCTGAGATGAGTCAATAACCTATGTGTTTTCCTCATGATTGAGATGGGTTACTTGATAAAATATGTATATGTATGTGCATATACCTATGTAAAGGTTATATGTTGAGGCATTTCTTTGTGGTTTATCCATGATAGATTAAGTGAGACCTTGAGGGTATCGGGGTCCCTACTGAGTATCATTATACTCACACCTACAGGGGCTATGCCCGCACCTCGTTGTGTTGGATGCAGACAATGGACAGTGCTGACCGAGGCAGAGTGTACAAGAACTGGATGGTACCTGGAGGTGGACAGTCGGAGTGATGGCATACAGAGCAGACTGATAGATGCATAGTGATGAGGAGGACATTTTGACCTACCTTTCAGGTAGGAACGCTGAGGACATTCCAGGAGCTGCTAGTCACCTCCAACTGTTTATCTTTCCATTGTAGTTTCTTTTAGTTGTAGTTGTACATTAATATTGGGATTGTATTTTGAGCCCCTTTTTTACTTTCAACACACTTGATTACTACTTTTCATATCATTTTCTTCCACTTGTACTCTGGCTATGTGTGTAACATTTTATAGAGGTAATGCCTTCCCATTTTTTAGGGAATTACGCCTTTGGTGAAAGTCGCCAGCCCCTTGCCTATGGAAGGCAGGCTTGGGGTAGTCACGATACGGGCCCTAGGGGACGGGTTGTGACACGACGCCATCACACCACACAGTAAACTGAGCCGCATCCAAGAAGGCCGCGACAGTGCCGGAGGGGCGTAGTGTTGCCGCACCACATTAGAAGAAGGATTCGTGGCCTCGCGGGCCGTTGCAGATGGATGAGTTGGGCAAGGCACCGTCGCGCCACGCCAGAGAGAAGATCCACACCCATAGGCCGCGATGGTCAGAGGAGGGTTGTCGGCTGAGCTAGCCTCAGGTGCGTGCTGTAGGCGGGACCCCTCAGGTCCCAAATTTACTAGGCCGGTGCCATGCACCGACCATTTCTTTCAGAAGTCAGGGGGGCACGACACCCCTGTCACGGTGTGGCCAGTCAAGAAATGCGGGCCCACCTGCTAGGCCACGCGTGCCCGCCGGCCTAGACACGTGGGCCAGTAAGCCAGGTTAGGCCGCTGTCGGGCTGGGCCACCCACTGGGGCCGGGCCGCCCTCTCAGGTTGGGCCAGACTCCGAGATCGGGTCAGACCCACAGACCGGGTTGGACCCCAGTCCAGACCCATTTAACCCGAAATCACATTTCCACCAATATATTGGGCTACGAGTGTCTGATCGAAGATAATTCAGTGGCGTCAGGAGTCTTAGAATAGGAATATTCTTTTGTAATACCCTAATTGAGGTTTGGAAATATTTGGGGTATGGTCGGATTGGTTTGAACCTAAAATCCAACCAAGCCCATGGAACGAAAATTCCAATAACTCACAGATCGGGCGTCTGAATGACGCGCCGTCTATCACGTTGTGTTCCATATTAAGTGATGGATATATGAGATACATATACTCGAGAAATAATGGTATTTGTTGTATTGACACTTGGATCGAGGAGCTTACCCTCCCAGAATCATGCGTGTTGGGTATGAGAAACCTATAGCTGGCTGCGACTGAGTTGATTGGATCCTTTGTGGGTTTGATAGTGACGATTCTGGACCTGAATCTTTCATGGGTTTGATAGTGAAAATACTGGACATGGATCCTCCGTGGGTTTGACAGTGACGAGACTCGACCTAGATCCTCCGTGGGTTTGACAGTGACGAGACTGGAGCTGGATCTTCTGTGGTTTGATAGTGACAAGACTGGAACTGGATCCTATGTGGGTTCTAATGTGATGACACTGGACCCGGATCCTCCATGGTTTCAATAGTGGAGAGACTAGACCTGGATCATCCGTGGGTTCGATAGTGATGAGACTCGATCTGGATCCTCTTTGGGTTCGAAATTGGTGAGACTGTACATGGATCCTCTGTGGGTTTGACAATGGTGATACTGGACAAGGATCCTCCGTGGGTTCGACAGTGGCTAGACTGGACCTTGATCCTCCGTGGGTTCGACAGTGTCGACACTAGACCTGGATCCTCCAGGGGTTCTACAACAATGTTATTTGACCTCGATCCTCCGTGGGTTCGACACCGACGACTTTTTTACCGAGATCTCACGTATGATCGACATCCTCGACAGACTCTTGTTTGAGGTTTCTACGGATATCTTCCATTCAACAGTGAAAGATGATTCAGTGGCTACAACTAATCATCTCTTACACTATTTTATGTTTTGTATACCTTGTTTGAGCTGCGTCATTACCTTTGTGCTTACCTATTGTATGAGAAGTGTACTCTTGACGACTTAGGTATATGTATGGGAATATACCTATGTAAGGGCATATGTTTATTCATGGATGTTTCTTCCTGGATGTTTCTCCGTGGATGTGTTGTGGTGAAGCCCACATGGCTTTCTTCTGTGAGTTGTACCTATGGGGTATACATTGTGTTGCACTTTCTTTGGGGAGTGTTTCTATAGTTGTGGAACAGAATGTGGTTGGGCTCAAGAGTTGGAGCCAGTTTGTGATTGGTAACATTGGTATAGGTATTGTCATATACCTAAGTAAGGATGGTTTATATTTTTTGTTTGTAACTTACTAATGTGGTTTATCCTTAGAGGATTCTGGGAGACATTTGGGTGTCTTAGGTTCCCCTACCGTGTATTGTTATACTCACCCCTGCACGGGCTTCGCCCGCACCTTGTGGTGTTCTGTGCAGACAATGGTCAGTAGTGATCGAGGCCGAGGGTGAACGACAGGAGGCTTCTGGGAGATGGACTAGACGTGACATACCTAAGGGATGAGTTGTTCGAGATCTGTACCTAACCATTAGGTAGGATTTCCCAGTGGAAGATCCAAGAGCTGTTTTCCCTTTTTACTTGAACTTGTACTTGTTGTTCAGTTGGGTATGTATATTGGCCCACATACTTTCAGCACACCTTTCTATTCTATATTAGTACTTGTTGCTTCTAGTGTTTGTGTTCAGACTGTGTATGATATAGGTTTAAAGGAAATTCCTTTACTTTTTATTAGAGATTCTCTATTGGTTCTAGTCGCCAGCCCCTGGCCTATGGAAGGCGGGCTTGGGGTAGCCACAGAGTAGGTCCCAAGGATGGGTCGTGACCAATTGGTATCGGAGGAGTCGGTTCTACCGCATAACTTGAACTCTAATTCTTTTAATGGATATAAACTAGATTATTTAAAGTCTATGGTGGGTATGGGTCAAAAACTTCTCAAGCAATTTGTTTTAGACAATTTTGGGTCACTATTTTACCCTTATCTTTTATATTTAACTCATAGTTAAATAGTTTGACATTAACCATGTCTCTTTGTATTTTTATATTATATGGTTAATAATCATACAATAAACTACCACGAAAACCCCAAGTGGTTAATTAATGACATACCTATCATCATATAAGTCCTTTGGCTGAACCTTAGATTTTTAGGAATATTATATCAATTAATAATATAATATTTATTTTAAAAACTCCATTATGTCAATTTTGACACTAATTAATAATTGATTTTTGATAAAGTCTTAATAACATTATTAATTAGAACCAAATTCATTTAATCATTCTTATCATGTCATATTAACCAATAAAATTCTTGGAATTCATTAAAAGTCTCAAATTATATTTATTTGGGAATTTCTAATATCATTTATTTGAATATTTCACTAATAAGGTAATTATTGTTTCGTCATTGTGTCATAAATAAATTAAATTATTTAATGTCTAAAAATTATAAATAAAATACAATTATGTATGAAATATTTCTATCTTTCTAATGAATATTTATAATCGAATTTATCTTATGTATATCTATATATTAAAAATGTTTCAGTTATTAAACATTGAATTTAACTCTTTTAACTCTTCTTTGAATTAAATAATAATAAATTTCCTAATCAAATACAAGTGGAACAAATAGGTTCATATTTTATTCCTATGGTTGTTTTTTGTCGAATTTTACTTAGCCAATAGAATTATGACATTTTTAGGGTAACAATAATATCATTTTTACCCTTAATTACCCTATTTACTTTTAGCCGTGGTAAATAAAAGTAAAATGTTAATATTCACCAAAAATTATTTTTATTTTATTGAACCACATTTTACTCCTTGATATTAACCATGTTTCTCAGATTTTTGAAATTCCACTCACAGATGCGGTAAAATTATGTTTTATGTGAATTCGCAAATTCTCACAGGAGGTGGGTAAAAGATGGTGAAAAGTTCAATAAATTTTTTATATATCTAAAATTACTATAAACTGACTCCAATGAATTACATTGAACATATATAGGGATTATGTATCTATTTTGACCTAAAATAAATTTAATTTAAATTAATAATTATTTAAATAAAATTTATATTTTAAACTATAACTTAGTGTTTTCACTATTCCTCAAAAATTGAAAGTTTTCAGAAAAATACCAAAAATTCACCCTCAGATAATTTAGATATTCTGAATCCAATTATGAAGACTATTTTTCAAAATTAAAAACATAGAAGTTGAATTTATTAATTTAAAATTAATTCCCGTTGTTAAGACCAAAAAGTGTATTTTTATGAAACAATATCTATCAAAAGATTGACACTTGTTTATGTCCAATCTCAAAGTGAAATTACTTAAAATGGCCAGAATTGGATTAAATGGAAAACATATAATCACTTTATACTTCCAAACCATTAAAATGTATAATTTAACAAAATATTGTATTTTAATTAAAAAAGTTGTTTTCAGATAAAATATAATATTTTTCACTATTCACCCAAATATGAAAGTTATCAGAAAAACACTAAAAATTTATTAAAACTAAATTATTATATTAAAATTCTAATGAAGAAGTTTATTTTTGTCAAATTGAATATATAAAAGTTTCAAGTACTGGATTTAAAAAGGGTTCACCATTAAAAGACGAAAAAAGTGCATTTTTTGAAAAATACTTATTTTATCTAAAAAAATAAATTAGTTCATACATTATGTCTAAGAAACTCATAATATGGATTCAAATATTATAAGGCTTATATATAGTTCAAAATTCAGTTAATACTATTCATAACTGATTTTGAATGGCTAGTTTGGTTAGTTGTGGTGACCTTGAACTCGATGTTGCGTGTAGTGGAAGTTATTGAATTACTTTGAAGAAATAATGTACTATGAAATCATGGGGTGTTACATTATTCCCTCCATCAGTAAATTGCATCCTTGCAATTTGAAATTGTTCATAAAAAATAAAAGGTTGATAATAGAAAATACCATTGTGGGAAAACCGACTTCAGAAATTGGGTTAATGATATTTCGTCTTAATAAGAGGAAAATGGGAATGAAAAAGTCACCACAAAATTATGATCTCGATTAGGAGAAAATTAGTGGAAATTAGAGACACATAATTTGAGGAAAATGTAAATATTTATAGGGAGTGATTGAGGTCATCAATCACAAACAATTTTAGAATTGTGGGCCTCCAATCCACCAATCTATAAGGATTTAAAATACCATCAGTTCAACAAAATGTAAGGTATTAGGATAACACATTTATGGTTTTAAGATTCTGTACCTAATGTTTAATAATTTATTTCTTCATATAATAAGAGAAGAATTTTTTTTTTACTTGTCAAGTAGAGTTCCATCCTTTAACTAATTTCTACCACAAAATTATCTTTCACTCTAAAATATAATAGAACTTAAAAATAGTATATTCATCCTATTCGTATAGGGTTCCAAATAAAATGAATTTATAATTCATCTATCAGAGTATTTAAAAAAAAGATAAATTATACAAACTATTACATCATGTAGTCCAGTCGTAGGTGATGCACCCTTGTCGCTCTTCGGTTGCAGGTTTAAGTATCTCATCCTTGTCAGATGCACCAAGTTGTCGCCCGACCTTTGGTTTGTCCTTTTATAACAATCCAAAAATAACCTTAACAATAGTATCCAATTTCAAACTTAACCCATTCCAACCTTTAGAATTATCGAAAATACTTATATACAAACTCTCAGTACAAAATTTATAAGGAAGTTAAACATAATGATGATCCTTTTTTCCAGGTAATAACATGTGAACGCATTTATCATGTATTCTTTTACAACACCGCAACATCCTGAATTACCAAAATCAACCATCTCTTATTCCAAAATCCCTATCTCATTATCAGGACCATATTAAGGATTACCATTCCATCAACCATGTATTTTACCAAAAGTGTAGATCACCATTATGTCACTTTTCATAGAACCATATAATCTTAAATCCTCAATAAAATAGTACTACAATACAATCCTTATTTATCTCAATAATTCATATAACCAGTATATTGTTGATACAACACTCAAATAAAATAATCCTAAAATAACATCATAAGAACACTAATCATTCTTCTTCATCAGAGGTAGTATCATAACTTGATTATTATCCAATATCATCATTTGGGGAATACTCTAATGATTTGGACATTGGTTCGCGTAGTGTCCCAAATTCTTGTAGATGAAGCATTGTACATTTGAAATCTTTTTCTTACCCTTGCAATCACATACTTGGTGTCCTTTTTCTCCAAACTTATAACAAACACCCATTTCCTTCATGCATTTACCAAGGTGATTATTTCCACATTTATCACATATGGGAAAATCCTGATTTCCCCTATTCCCTTTATCCAATTTTCTCTCTACCATCCTTTTCTTCTCTTGCTTCACTTCAAATCCATAGGACTCAGATAATTCATTACTTATCTTACTAAAATACGATATTATTTCATCATATGTTGAGAATACATGGGAGAATATTTCCCTTATAAATGTTGGCGTAATAACGTGTAATATATAATCCTTCTTACTCATTGGATCATATGTATTGCTGGAGTTCACATTCCTTCTACTCGGTGCCATTTCTTTACAATGGCATACACTAGGTCAATTTATGAATTGCATTGGATAATTCCAAACTTGTGAGATACCTAACGTTAATAGAACTGTTTATGGATATAATCCATAATAATAAAAATGTTTTCTATAAGGAGATATATACTCATAAACCCTTCATAGTGGTTTGTAAAGAAAAAGAGAATTATCCTAAACATATCCCACGGGAGTGTCGTAACTAATAGTGCAGCAAGGCCTATTGTCATGTACCAGTTCCTGATTGAGTCTAGATCAAAGCAGTGTTTTCAGTTTTTACCCCTAGGTACATCTGTGCCAGAGCCGCCTCTACCTACTCGTATCTAGATAGGGATGTATTTGCTTGTAAAACTCACAAAATCTCTAAATTAAAAAAATTCTCGAAATTTATTCTATAATAATCCTCATATTCTATCTTAGGGTAATGTGCTCTAATCAGAGTTTATCTAAATCTAGTTTCCAAGGTTATTGATAAAATTCATCTGATACCAACTGTAACGCGCTGACCCCAGTTACCCAGAGATGGTGCATTATTTTAATAAATTGGCACGATTACAAGGAATCAAGTCCCGAAGGACCGATCTGTTTAGAAATATTAGAAAATAGATTATATACATTAACTTTAAATTAAAATTTGAAGAATAAAACGCAACATAGATAGTTATTTGAGAATTCCATTTTTTTCTTTATCTTAACCCTTCATATCAATCATAATAATCTTCTTGGAATCCTGGGAAAATAAAATATAAGAAAGGGGTGAGCTCAGATGCTCAGTAAAGATAACAATATAGTGAAAAATTTCATAAATACGCATAAACATTTAAGGAAATGTATAACTAAAAAAAGAATTTTAAACTTGAATTTCATACTAATATGGAAAAAATAAAATGAAATAATTCCATTTACTTATTCACATGGATATTATACTAGTCTAATAATCACATACAATATCAACAACCACTTTCATAATGATAGAATGCATAATGCCAGACTATCATAACCACATAGTCAAAGCCTCGTGCCAAGACTATAATTCAGATTTTGTCAAGGCCTTGTGCCAAGACACTAGTTTGTCTCAGGAGACCTACCGTTGCATCGAGGAGCTATAGCGACCTCCACCTGTCACTTATTAAGTCCAATGCATTCCTCATGTGAACAGGTTTAAACATAACATTAACATTCGTATTAAAACTAGCATACAAAATGTCAAAAATTTCTCCATAAACCATGAAAAAAATAACACATCCACAGTCAAACATATCAAAAAACCTTCAATACAATATGGAAGTTTTGTATTATAATAAATCAACTTCAAATAATCTTAAAATCCATCAAAGGATGTTGACATAGATGAAATCAAAACTATTTGAGGGAAATATCTCTTTTTTGAAATCATTTAAAAGTCACATAATTATAAAAGAAAACATTTACTTTGATAATATTATTATAATATAGTAAGGGAAGCTTTGAAGATTTTATAATGGAAAAAAATAGTGGCACCCGCCATATAAGTTAAAAAAATACATTCTTACCTTAATTCTGTTGAAAAGTTTAAAAAGGAACTCGTTTGGAAAACGGTGGAATGATTCCATTATAAAATACTTTTAAAAAGTCAAAAAAGGATTAAAATGACTTTAACCCATATTCTGTAAAATAGTTAGAATGTTTTGAAATACATTTTTAAGAAACATGGATGTGGATAGTAAAGAGTTTGCAGTAGATAATTCCATATAAACAACCTCAGACAATGAAGAGATTGTGAAATAAACCCTTACCCTGTACTTTTACTTGGACGAGGGTAGGTTAAACTCCTGTATAATAGTTAAATCATTGTTATTAAATTATAAAATAATCATATACATAAATATGATAACATATATGATCTTTTAATATTGATTTGTTAATAATATTTTAGTATTATCGTCATTTTGGGTGTTCACTTACTCGTTTTTATATGTATTGTTACATAAGTCGTGGTTGTTATCCATAGGCTATATATTATTTATATATAGAATGATATCAAGTCCTTAAAAATTATTTTTAATCATCAAATGAAAATTAGTCTTGAATGGATATGATGGGGAATTAATCGCATCGCGTTCGTGGAAACGGTAGTCTGTACGTACGCATGAATGCTACTTCCATTTCATATTTCATTTTAAATTTAGAAAAAACAAATGATACATAGGTATATTATTATTCCAGTATAATATAATATCTTATATATATTACTTATGTTCATATATATAGAACATGAAATCAATAATGGTATGCTATAAAATGGAATTATATAATCTTATATATAAAATAAATATCATTAATGTCATATTTAATTATAGTGCCATCATAATGGCCACCATGATATGCGGTAAGAGATAATTGAACAATCATTTTTTCGTGAGCCGTTTGGTTTCCATCCACAGAAACATAATATTCATCGGCCATTAGATTGATGTGTATGTATGTGTAGATCGAATACTTATCATAACAATATCCAAGTATATTTAGGACACTTTTTTTGTTACCAAAGAAAATAATAATAAGAGTTTAGGGGTTTGAGAAGTAAAATAAAAGGAAAAAAGCAAAGAGAAATTGTTACCATTTTTTTGGGTAACTCCTTTTGGTTTGAACCAAAATGTACTCTTGAAGTGCCTTCTTCCTAAATTAAGGCTTCTAAGAGGAGAAGAGGGATGTAGGGAGCATAATTTTGTAGAGGTTCGATGATACAAAATTCTTGGGAGGTGTGAGGAATGGGTTGGAAGTGGTGTCCTTTTATGGGGGGGGGGGCTCTTTAGGAAAAACATAAAGTATTAATTTATAATAAATTAATATTCAGTTTATAATGGCTCCAAACATGATTATTTAAATTTAAGGAGGGTATGGGTCGAAAAAATCTCAACCAATAGGTTTTAGAAAAGTTTGTGGCACTATTTTACCTTTATCTTTTAGATTTAACTCTTAGTTAAATAGTTTGACATTTACCATGTCTCTTTGTATTTTTATATTATATGGTTAATAAGCTTACTATAAACTGCCAAGCGAACCCCAAGTGGTTCACTAATGACATAACTATCATCATATAAGTCCTTTGGCCGAAACATTTATTTTTAGGAATATTATATAAATTAATAATAAAATATTTTTTTAAAAACTCCATTATGTTAATTTTGACACTATTTAATAATTGATTTTTTTAAAGTCTTAATAAATTTATTAATATGAACCGAATTCATTTCAACAATCCAAATATGTCATATTAACAAATAAATTTAGTGGAATTCATTAAAAGTATCAAATTATATTTATTTGGATATTTATAATATCAATTATTTTATTATTTCATTAATAAGGTAATTACAATATCATTATTCTGTCATAAATAAATTAATTTATTTAATGTCTAAAAATTATAAATAAAATACCATTATTTATGAAATCGTTTTCTATTTCTAATGAATATTTATAATCGAATTTATCTTGTGTAAAACCTTATATTAAAAATGTTTTAGTTATTAAACTTTGATTTTAACTCTTTTAACTCTTCTTTCAATTAAATAATAATAAATGTACTAATCTAATCCAAGTGGGCAAAAGAGGTTCATATTTTATTCCTAATGTTTTTTTGGCCGAATTATACTTCGCCAATAGAATTAAAACATGTGTTAGGGTAACAATAATATCATTTTTATCTTTAATTACCCTATTTACTTTTAATCGTGGTAAATAAAAGTAAAACGTTACTATTCACCAAACATTATTTTTATTTTATTGAACCACATTTTTCCCCATGATATTAATCATGTTTCTCTGATTTTTGAAATTCCACCCACAGAAGTGGTAAAATTATGTTTTATGTGAATTTTCAAATTTTCCTAGGAGGTGGGTAAAAGACAGTGTAAAGTTCAATAAAATTTTTATATATCTAAAATTATTATAAACTTACTCCAATTAATTACATTGAACTTATATATGTATTATGTATCTATTTTGAACTAAAATAAATTTAAATTAAATTTATTATTATTTAAATAAAATTTTTGTTTTAAACTATAACTCAGTGTTTTTCACTATTCATCAAAAATTGAATGTTTTCAGAAAAATACCAAAAATTTACCGTAAGATAATTTTGATATTCTGAATCCAAAAATGAATTACATTTTACCAAATTAAAAACATAGAAGTTTCATTTATTAATTTAAAATTAATTCTCATTGTTAAGACCAAAAGTAGAGTTTTTAAGAAACAATATCTATAAAAAGATTTACACTTGTTTATGCCCAATGTCAAAGTGAAATTACTTAAAATGAGCAGCATTGGATTAAATGGTAAAAATATAATCTCTTTATACTTCCAAACCATTAAAACGTATAATTTAACACAATAAATTATATTGATTAAAAAATTTGTTTTTAGTTAAAATATTGTATTTTTCAGTATTCACCCAAATACGAAAGTTATCAGAAAAAACCAAAAATTTATTGAAACTATATTCTTATATCCCAATTATAAATAAGTAGTTTATTTTGTCATATTAAAAATATTAATGTTTCAAATATTGGATTTAAAAAGGGTTCACCATTAAAAGGCGGTAAAAGTGCATTTTTTGAAAAATACTTCTTTTATCTGAAAAAATTAATTAGTTCTCACATTTTTTCTAAGAAACTAATAATATGGATTAAAAAATTATAAGGATTATATATAGATCAATATTCAGTTAATACTATTCATAACCGATTTTGAATGCCTAGTTTGGTAAGTTGTAGTGCGCTTGAACTCGGTGTTGTGTGTAGTGCAAGTTATCGAATTACTTTGAAGAAATAAAGTACTATGAATTCTTGGGGTGTTACATCTAACATGAATTAGAATTTATTCGACTCATATGGTCAAATCCTCATTCATTTATTGAAATCGAAATCTAGCCAATTGTGAAATAATAAATCACTATTTTTTGGTGGATCTTCTTTCTTATGAAATATTATACATTGAAATCACCTTGATACTAATTAAATCTATTAAATAATAATTATTAATTAATCATTGGAATAACATAAAATCTAGTTGTAGTAGACTATGATAGTTACTCCATCAGGAAAAACTCAAGAGGACATGGCTAGATAAAAAATACCACAAAATCTTTACATGGTTTTAGTTATATGGTCAATGTTTGAGGAAATTTACCAACCACTAGTTACTATATTCCACTGTGGAATAAAAAAAATAAAATTTTAGAAATTATATATTACATTTTTGGCAATACATATGAATTAGTAATCAATATCAAAAATAAAACTAATATGAAGAAAGTAAAACTCATATTTATGATAAAATTTATTACACAATATGATTACCATCATGTATAACCCATATAAATAAATTTTACAAAAACATTACAAATTTAATATATGAAAAAATCAACCATGTAATAAATTATGATTAGGAACATGTGACCAACGACATTATTTTATTTATAATCATATTATAATATAATATTATAAATAAAATATAATATTATTCTATGAAATGGAATTGAATAAATAAAAACTGGCTTGTTGATTAGATGAAAATATATTGAAAATTACACTTTATATATAAATTTATTCTTCAAATAAAATTAATTAATATTTATCAAAATATTTTTTCATATTTTTTTAAATAGGTGTTAATATTATTGGGATAATCCACTCATAACCTGAAAGCTATATAATTTTTAAAGAACACATTCTAATATCATCATAAGATTCCACAATTGTAGATATGAAATTAATAATATTTTAGGACATCAAAAAAACATAATTTCCATCAAATACAAACTATTTATCCAAAAGTTTCCAAATTAACACACACATAGGAAAAAAAATTTTGATTGATGACGGGAACCCAAGAAGAAAACTCAAATTATTAAATAAAATATTTATATTACTGAAAAAATTAACTAATAGAACATTCCCAGATTAGAGAGTAAATCCAATAAATCTCAATCCTTAGTTGAATCCCAATATCATTAATCAAATATAGAGATAAGTTGGAGGAAAACCCCCATAGGGGATTCCCCTATCTATTCCATAGTCTTATTTTGATGAAAAAATGGAAACATTACTAGTTTATCACTGTTTGAAAACAGTATTGGAATCCATCATAACTCTAGTGGGATCCATCAGTATTCTAGTGGATATCTTGTATTAAATTGAAAATTCCATCTACCTTATTTTTTACCAATGGAACAATGGTCATATTCTAGATGTTATAAATACAGTTCAACAAAACTCAAGTAGCCCATTAATACCAAACCACAAATGATTCTTCCCAAATAAAACAGTAAATAAATATCATGAGATAATGTAACCATCATAATAAAATATATAATAATCCTTTAAAATACTCCTCTTAATTATATATCATCCAAATTTAGAAATAATTTTATATTATTTTGGAATATCTAAAAGGAATGGTTGACATTATATCATTCCAAATTCCATCACAATCACTAGGTATGATTTTTTTATAACAATTCATGAAATGAATGTTTTCATGAACCTTACCTCAATAAACCATGATGTAATATACTATTATTTACCATGTAATAATGATCCATGTACCTGTATTCATTTTTTATTGTAACTATATATTATTGACACCACGATGTGGTTCTTTTAAAATTGTGGGTGGTGGAATAGTAGTTGTTGAAATTTTATACACCCATCCAACACCATATAAAAGTCAATGAATAGTTTAATGATTATAAATTTTGGTGGGAAAATTAAATTTTTATAATTAATGTGTAATCCAATTAATTACAATGTGAATTCTAATAAATGATTTTATTAATGTAATATTGATTATCACTTTGTAGGATATATTATTTAACTATTATGAGATTGTAATAGTGTGTGTTATGGAATGATACAATGATTTTACATTACTACCCATCTCATGAATATATCTTTATCCTACATCATATTAATTATGATATATGTGAAAATTATGGAGGATGTAGAATTATATTCATTTGATAATTGATTTAGTCCTCCAATGGGTACCTCCATAGTTTGGATGTCTTCTAAACACCACTACAAGTATCATTATAATAACCATTCAATGGTTTTCAGTGGTAGTGAACATATGCATTGCATCTTCAGTGTAAGTCATGCATGAGTTAAAATTATATTCATTTATATGTCTTTTATGAATTTTTTATTTTATGAGTACTGTTTATTGGATTTATATTTTAATGGATTTCTGAATCTAATTTGTTATATTAGACCCATAATCTTACTTGTAGTTGTATCACATCTTCTGTCACATAAATAACTTATTTTAAAGTTATTTTTGATTTATTTTTCATTCATTATTTGTTTTGGGGGTTTCCAAAGGTTTTATGGAGAATATGTGAGTTTTCAAGAATTGGGCCAAACCGTGAGCCCAATTCCAGATTTAAAAATAAATTTTTGTTTCTTTTATAACTTTTTCATTTTTTAATATTTTTCAGTAATTCAAACTCCTAAATGTCCTACCCTGATACATTAACACCACATTTAAATTTGGATCCTTTATAAATCCATAATCATGGGGTATTTGGGTTTTTATTTGAGAATTGGGCCAACCCGAAATCCCATTTTCCAGTTTTAAATTGTTTTTTTAATTTTTTAATATATTATTCATTATAATGAATGTTTCGGCAATTCCACCTCCCCCTCGACCCTAATGAACCCAGTCGCGCTCCCATTCATTTTCCCCCCTATTTGGAGCTCGTTTGCATCACGATGGAGTGCTGAAAGTATTAGGGTTTCAACAATCGGGCAGATTTGAGGAGGTAAGTTATTTACATCATAACTCTCTCAATTCTTACTATGTTTCCCCCATTCCAGTTCCTATATGATATCATAATCCCTATTCGAACATCCCATGAATTGTTGTATGTTTTCAAATTCAGATTCTGGTGGATTTGGAGTCGTTTTCTTCAAGATTATTTTGGGTATGTGTTTCTCTCTTTAATTCCTTCCTTCTCTTTAGGGTTTCCTCCCACTTTCATAAATTTATAGAGTGTCCAGATATTAGGGTTCATAACTAGGGTTTGATTTGGGGTATTTTTTGTGAAATATTAGGGTTTAGGGTTTGTTTTCACATCCTTGTGGTGCGGCGGAGGTGCAGTTGAGGTTTCTCACCAAGATTCAAGGGGTTTGACTCAAAAGGTAGGTGGTTCCATGTGTAAACAATTAGTGATGAGTTAGCTTGCTGTATTTAACCATTATTCATATTCCTCATATGTTGGGTGGGGTGCGAAAACTGTTTATGATTGATTTGTTTATGTGTTAAATTTTATAGTCACTTTTTAACATGAAATTGGGTGTTTTCATGTGTAACTCATGGGGTTTTATTTGGGTGTGGTTTATAACTTATGAAATTGGTTCATTAAATCTTGTTTGGCCTGCCAATTCTGGTTTGGTAATTTAATAGTTTCATTTGGTTCTAAAAAAAGGGTTTTGAATAGGTTTGATGTGTAAAACATTGTTATACTTCTTGAGGTCATTTTAGGAAAATTTGTGTTTTCATTTGTATCTTTTGTGGTATTATTCAAGGTTATTTTATAACACTTGAATGTGTTTTTATAAATATACCTAGGACTGAAAATTCTACTTTTGATAGGAATTGGTATGGTTTTGGTCTTAAATGTGGGTTTTTAAATGGGTTTTGTGTGCAAGACATAGTTACACCCCTTGAGTTGTTTTTTTGAAAATTGTGAATATTTTGTTTGGTTAAACAAAGTGGATAAAAGAGTGTATATGTACTGTTTGGGGGGTGTGATCACCTAATATGAGTTTTTGAAAGGTATGGTGGTTATTTAAGATTTCAAATATTTTTACTAGAATGTTTTATAAAGTGCATAAATGTTTTAGAAAATGGGAAGAGAGCTGCAAAACATGGTTGTGGGCTGTTTTGTGTGAGTGTGTTGTGAAAATTGAATTTTGTTGATGAAAGTGGTATTATATGTTATTTGAGTGGGATGTTATGTGAGTTATAATGTCTTGGTATGGTTTATAAAAATGGTTTAAAGGATTTGTGGAAGTGTCCATGTAATGTGAAGAGTGTTGTGGGCTATTTTTGTATGAGTTGGATTTTAAAATCAATTTGAATGAAAAGTGTACTTTTGTGACTTGTGTGGTATACATGTGGGATTTTTGGTGAATTTTTGATATGGAAATGATATTTTCATGTGCAAAGAATATATTTTGTCTTGTTGAACTTGTTTGAGCACAAAGGGAAAACCCGAGTATCTAGGTGGGTGGACGTGTACTAGTATGCTAGTGAATCTGTGAGGTTTGGCCTCAGTTTCACTTAGCAAGATTGACACTTAAAACTCTAACTAAACCATGATGATGATTATTGGGGACCACTAGGTTATGGGTATGTTCCCAACTAGTGGCTCGTGCACGAGAATGGATATTTGTGATGGTTACTCTCACCGAGATTCGAGGTACCTGGGACCCACAGCTAGCTAGTGCCTAGGGGTTATTTCCCATTGCTTGTGCTCACTGGATACTTTGTTATTACCATTGGTATACGGTATTAGAGGCTGGGAAATTCAGTATCTATGGTATTTATTTTAAATGTTTTTATTCTTTAAATTATCCCACCTAAAAACTGTTTTTATTTAATGTTGCATCTTGTAGAAATTTTAGCTAGCACCTCACGTCTTTGAAAACTTGCATGCTTTTCGCCATTAAATGTTTATCACATGGAATCTATTAGTGGTGGTATCCTATTGGGATTTGTCTTACACCCTAATTACACCCTTGGGTGTAAGTAGACTTGGTTATTTTTGTTGTCACAGGTTGTGTACAGTTTTTTTGTTCCAGTGGTTCGGGTTTCTAGCAGGTCCTTGGCAGTGTAGTCCTGTGGAGATAGCATAAGGGTGGTGCCCCTTGAAAAAAGGGTTCTTGGGCTGTCCTTATTTGTTTTTTTACCTTTGTAATGGTCTTTAAATGTAGTTTTAACATATGTAATTCAGTTCTGAAATTTTGTAAAAGATGGTTTTAGTTGAAAAATCCAGATTTGTTTTATTGAGTTTTTTTTGTTGTTTAATGTTTATAAAATCGGGTAAATCGTTCCCAATTATCATTATATGATACCCAGGAACTTGTTCCAGCCCGTGGGGATCGGGAACTCCCTTCGGGCCTTGTCACGGTCTGGGTTTGGTGTCGATTTTGGCGGCGACCAGATTTGGTTCGTGACAAAATGGTATCAGAGGAGGTTCGCTCCATTTGAGTCATGTTATTTGGGAAATAGTCAGGATAGTCTAGAGTTATGATTGTTGGGACATGGAATTCTGGTTATGGGTAGTGTGCTTGATCACCACACCTCATTTCAGGATTCAAGTCGCCAGGGGAAGTTGGGATTTGTCTATGTCATTGGGTTTTCTTGGTTTGATGATGATTAGGGGAAATGAAAAGAGAGTTGGGTTAATGGTCTCAATGAGCTCGCAGGGTTTGGCAAGCCTTGTGGAGCCAGGGATATTCCCTAGAACACTCTCTGTGATAGTGAAGTGATTGGAATATGGCTGCCAACCATATGTCCAAGTCACCCACTGAAACTAGTTTCCTCTCGCATTGTCTGGTGTTCTTTAGTTTTGAAATCTTGACATTTTTGTTTTAAGGTGACTTGGTTTTAAGAAGCGTAAAGTTTTTATGAAATTATTTTCACATAAAGAGGGAATGGTTGGGTTTATGAAATGGCAGAACTGAATTTTCAGAATTTTTTTGAAATATAAAATGGTGTGCTTACACCTCTTTGAAATCAGGAACTATATTGAAGTTGGTTTTGAAAAGTGTTTCCAATAGAGTTTTCTAAACAATCAGAGTGTGATTTAATGTGATGAGATGTTTTGAAATTGATGTGAATATCTTGAAAGTGAGTTATTTTCTAAATGGTTGTGACTTTCTGAATTTTTTTTAAGATGTGAGTTGGGATTTTGATCTCGTGGTTAGCGGTTTTGAGAAAAAAGGATGTGTTGGTTGACCGTTTTGGTTTTGAAAAGTGGAAGAAATTTTTGTTTTAACCTTTGGTATTTTCGTGAGCAACCACATGCATGGGGTTATATGGGAAGATGGATGGTTGATGACATGACTCGATGAGTGTCGAGATGGATATGAGGAGGGTGCCCGGTGTGGCACTGAAACATGCATGTGTAAGGCCCATGGGGTACCATTGGTGGATGCGCTAACCGCTGAACCATTTGTTTTCAAAGAAATGTTTTTAAAGAGAAACATGAAGACTTTATGAATTGTTTGGAATGGTTTATATTATGTATTTTTGGAAAATGTTGATGTTGTGGGATGTTTTGAGTCCAAGAACCCCTCCTGTTTGAACTGTGTTTTGGGTTTTGGTTTTGTCAGTAAGTTGTGTTATAGGGACTGTTAGTGGTCTCTTTTGAAAAATGTTTTGGGACGCATTTATGATGGTTCCCTTCATGTGTTTAGATCTGGTTTGTGGTATATCTTGACTTATGGACCATCTTGGTTGGGTCCTTGGGTTAAATCATTGGATAAGGTACACCCCCATTAAAGTTTAGTGCACAACTGAAGTGCAACCCGGATTGTTTCGCCGTTTGAAGACCCTCCAGTTGATCAATATAAAGAATATTTTTTTCTTGATATTTTTAGATTGAGTCTACACCCATTCCTTTCTTTGATTTTTAGATCCTCTTGTAATGGGAGAGTGCTTGTGGATGGGTGAAAGAGACCATAGTTTCTTATGATTCCTAATTCTTCGAAGGTGGATGTGGTCTAGGGTTGTTATTTTGGATGAGTGTCTTGATGGTGTCTAAGAGGGACTTTGGGGTTCTTCAAAGTTTCTTTGAAGCATGAGTTCATGTTAAACCACAAGTGTGAGAAATATGGTCTTGATAGGATATTGTGGCCACTTTCTAGAATTGTGTGTTGTTTGGGGATGTTGTATAAGGTCCCTCTCCATGCATTGTTTATATCAGTCACAATGGCCATGTTCGGTGATGCCTTATGATGTCATGTGCTCGATTGACCATATAGGTGAAAGTCGTGAAATCCTCCGAGAGTCCCTGTTGTGTTGGGTGAATGTCTCCCTTGGAAAAAACATCAAAATATTCCATTTTAGAGGAATTTGAGTGTAGGTGTTCTTTACTTCTGTTGTTTATCACTTGAAGAAACAAGGTGTGATGTGTGTGCATCTTCCTAGCCCCTGTTTCAGTGAAATATTGGGATAGGGTAAAGTCAGTATGGAATTTGTTATGTCTGGAAAACATATCTTGGGTTGTGGTGTAGTTGTTGGTGGAACCGGAAGAATAATTCTCATTTAGTGGGTTTCCGAAGACTAACTGCGAGGCCGAAGATGCTTCAATAATTTGAGCTCCAACCATAGGTCTTGGAGAGAAGTTGGCTCGTAGTCAGGGGAAATCACAGGGTCATTTAAACCCTTGAAAAATTTCATATCCTCGGTGTGAAAGATAGGAAGTGTTTAAACCTATGGTGTCATCATATTCCCTCTGTTGTTCTCGTTCGGTGGAAATAGGTGGTGGGCCTTGTACCCATGTCATTGCCTAATGTCATTCCCTCACCCTTTGGTTTCCATTGAGTCTTTGGAGAATGGTTGGAAATTTGGCTAGACATGCTGAGCACATGGTTTGTGAACGATTAAGAGAGACTGTGTGCCTGGAAGCCATGCAGGAAGATTGATCAGCACAGTTAGTTCACGATTTCAAAAACTGTGCAGACTAACCGTGCGACCTTCCCAAATCTTGAAATTTTTGGGTCTTTCTGTGCCGACATGTGCTGGTCGATTAAGATGGTTGGTTCATATGGTGGGGAGAACCACTATGATTATCATGTATGTTCCTTAGGAAATTTCGAATGGAATTCTACCCTTGGTACCAGGGAGTCTGTTCAGGCCTCCCCCTATTAGTGTCCTGATTCTGTCACGAAAAAAATATTGGTTGTCTCTTATAGTGGGGAGCATATTAGTGCCCCCCCGTACCCGTAACATAGATTTATCTATGGTTTTGGCTTGTTGTAGATAGTATCTTTCGGATATATCTAGCTACCAACATCTTCCTTGACTAAACTTTGGGACTAGAGAGTGCCCAATGGTTTAGTTAAAGTAAGGTAAGTGTAACCTTGTTCAAAGTTGTTGTTCATTTGGGTGAATTGCTTGAGTCTTGTTCAGATAGTGTTTGAAGAGTTTTATTTTAGGATAAAGTATGAATGTTATTAATCCTTTCAGGAAATTAGTGTAAGTTATGGTTATGAGATTAATCCTTCCTTAATTGATCACTGGAGGTGTTTTGGCCTTTGGGGGTGAAACCTTGCAAGAGAGTACCTATTGGTTTCTCAGTGGGGTTTGGTTGTTGCTTTAACCTTGCTGTGACTTTCCGGGGCGGAACGTTTTCAAGGTGGGTAAAATTGTCACATACATAACTTATTTTAAAGTTATTTTTAATTTATTTTTCATTCATGCTTTGTTTTGGGGGTTTCCAAAGGTTTTATGTAGAATATGTGAGTTTTCAAGAATTGGGCCAAACCGTGAGCCCAATTCCAGATTTAAAAATAAATTTTTGTTTCTTTTATAACTTTTTCATTTTTTAATATTTTTTCTGTAATTACAACTCCTAAATGTCCTCCCCTGATATATTAACACCACATTTAAATTTGGAGCCTTTATAAATCCATAATCATGAGGGATTTGGGTTTTTATTTGAGAATTGGGCCAACCCGAAATCCCATTTTCCAGTTTTAAATTGTTTTTTAATTTTTTAATATCTTATTCATTATAATGAATTTTTTGGTGATTCCACCTCCCCCTCGACCCTAAGGAGCCCAGCCACGCTCCCATTCATTTTCCCATCTTTGGAGCTCTTTTGCATCGCGATGGAGTGCTACAAGTCTTAGGGTTTCAAAAATCAGAAAGATTTTAGGAGGTAAGTTATTTACATCATAACTCTCTCAATTCTTACTACTTTTTCCCCATTCCAGTTCCTATATGATCTCATAATCCCTATTAGAACATCCCATGAATTTTTGGATGTTTTCAAATTCAGATTCTAGTGGATTTTGAGTCGTTTTCTTCAAGATTATTTTCGGTATGTGTTTCTCTCCTCAATTTCTTCCTTCTCTTTAGGGCTTCCTCCCACTTTCATAAATTTATAGAGTGTCCAGATATTAGGGTTCATACCTAGGGTTTTATTTGGGGTATTTTTGGTGAAATATTAGGGTTTAGGGTTTGTTTTCACATCCTTGTGGTGCGGCGAAGGTGCGGTTGAGGTTTCTCACCAAGATTCAAGGGTTTTGACTCAAAAGGTAGGTGGTTCCAGGTGTAAACAATTAGTGATGAGTTATCTTGCTGTATTTAACCATTTTTCATATTCCTCATATGTTGGGTGGGGTGCGAAAACTGTTTATGATTGATTTGGTTATGTGTTAAATTTTATAGTCTCTTTTTAACATGAAATTGGGTGTTTTCATGTGTAACTCATGGGGTTTTATTTGGGTGTGGTTTATAACTTATGAAATTAGTTCATTAAATCTTGTTTGGCCTTCCAATTCTGGTTTGGTAATTTAATAGTGTCATTTGGTTCTAAAAAAAGGGTTTTGAATAGGTTTGATGTGTAAAACATTGTTATACTTCTTGAGGTCATTTTAGGAAAATGTGTGTTTTCATTTGTATCTTTTGTGGTATTATTCAAGGTTATTTTATAACTCTTGAATGTGTTTTTATAAATTTATCTAGGACTGACAATTCTACTTTTGATAGGAATTGGTATGGTTTTGGTCTTAAATGTGGGTTTTTAAATGGGTTTTGTGTGCAAGACATAGTTACACCCCTTGAGTTGTTTTTTTGAAAATTGTGAATATTTTGTTTGGTTAAACAAAGTGGATAAAAGAGTGTATATGTACTGTTTGGGGGGGTCTGATCACCTAATATGAGTTTTTGAAAGGTATGGTGGTTATTTAAGATTTAAAATATTTTTATTAGAATGTTTTATAAAGTGCAGAAATGTTTTAGAAAATGGGAAGAGAGCTGCAAAACATGGTTGTGGGCTATTTTGTGTGAGTGTATTGTGAAAATTGAATTTTGTTGATGAAAATTGTATTATATGTTATTTGAGTGGGCTGTTATGTGAGTTATAATGTCTTGTTATGGTTTATAAAAATGGTTTAAAGGATTTGTGGAAGTGTCCATGTAATGTGAAGAGTGTTGTGGGCTATTTTTGTATGAGTTGGATTTTAAAATCAATTTGAATGAAAAGTGTACTTTTGTGACTTGTGTGGTATACATGTGGGATGTTTGGTGAATTTTTGATATGGAAATGATATTTTCATGTGCAAAGTATATATCTTGACTTGTTGAACTTGTTTGAGCACAAAGGGAAAACCCGGGTATCTAGGTGGGTGGACATGTACTAGTATGCTAGTGAATCTGTGAGGTTTGGCCTCAGTTTCACTTAGCAAGATTGACACTTACAACTCTAACTAAACTATGATGATGATTATTGGGGACCACTAGGTTATGGGTATGTTCCCTACTAGTGGCTTGTGCACGAGAATGGATATTTGTGATGGTTACTCTCACCGAGATACGAGGTACCTGGGACCCACAGCTAGCTAGTGCCTAGGGGTTATTTCCCATTGCTTGTGCTCACTGGATACTTTGTTATTACCGTCGGTATATGGTATGAGAGGCTGGAAAATTCAGTAGCTATTGTATTTATTTTAAATGTTTTTATTCTTTAAATTAGCCCACCTAAAAACTGTTTTTATTTAATGTTTCATCTTTTAGAAATTTTAACTAGCATCTCATGTCTTTGAAAACTTGCATGATTTTCGCCATTAAATGTTTATAACATGGAATATATTAGTGGTGGTATCCTATTGGGATTTGGCTCACACCCTACTTACACCCTTGGATGTAAGTAGACTTGTTTATTTTTGTTGTCGCAGGTTGGGTACAGTTTTTTTGTTCCAGTGGTTTGGGTTTCTAGCAGGTCCTTGGTAGTGAAGTCTTGTGGAGATAGCATAAGGGTGGTGCCCCTTGAAAAAAGGGTTCTTGGGCTGTCCTTATTTGTTTTTTACCTTTGTAATGGTCTTTAAATGTAGTTTTAACTTATGTAATTCAGTTCTGAAATTTTGTAAAAGATGGTTTTAGTTGAAAAATCCAGATTTGTTTTATTGAGTTTTTTTGTTGTTTAATGTTTATAAAATCGGGTAAATCATTCCCAATTATCATTATATGATACCCGAGCACTTGTTCCAGCCCATGGGGATCGGGAACGCCCTTCGGGCCTTGTCACGGGCTGGGTTTGGTGTCGATTTTGGCGGCGACCAGATTTGGTTCGTGACATCTTCAAATGGATTTAGATAAATGAAATATGGTGATGAAATATTGAATTCAATATAAGTTTAGTTATCCTAAATGTTGTCCAAAAAAATGACTAGTGGTGTATTATGTGGGTTTATATAATTGTATACATTGCATGATATCATAATCCATAATATGGCTCAAGCATGTTATTTTTTTATTTGGTGATAGAGTATGGCCATTACTAATCACTAATTGTGATCCCTATAATAGTACTGTTAAAAAATTAAAATTGAATAAATATTTTGATATTGATTCCATAATTACATAAAATATAATATATCATATGAAATTATTGGACTATTGGTATTTAAATATAAATGATATCTTGTTTATGTTTTGAATTGATCATACCTTACAATTTCTAGTTCACTATAAAATTTAGTTTTGAATTTTAATATACATTTAAATTATTTCATAACTTAGGAGTAAAAATAATATAATTTTTTTTATATTTCAATTATGAATTGAAATTATTTAGCTAATAATTTTATATTGAAAAGGAAAAAAAATTCTTTTTTGGATAAATATTAAATTATAAAAAATTTATAAATTTGTTTAAATCATTTTTAATAGTATGTATTTAAGTTTTTCAATAATTTATTTTTAATATTAAATTATTACTAGGGGTGATAGTTATATATCATTTTCTCTATTTTATTGAATCCATCATAATTTTATTGTAATTTTTTCATATATAATATTATAAAGATATTTTATAAAGATATCATAAATTGAAAATTTATAAGATAATAAAATCTAATTTAATAAAATAATAATAATTTTTTAAAATGATTACATTTTAATGTTCAAATTAAAAGAAGATTTGTTTTTGGAAATTTTTTAAATATTATCAAATGAGGTTTAGTGAATGATTTTATAATGTTTATAATATAGTAAGAGTGTGATAATTAGAATATGTAACTAATTTACATTATTGAATTATAAAATGTTCACAATTAATAAAATATTATTTAAATATTTGTTAATGATATATATTGATTAATATAATAAAATTCCATATAAATTTATAACATTGTTATTACGTTAAAGTCAATGGATTTTTTTAATAAATATCAGTATGTTTATAAGTATTAAAAATTATCTTTTATTTATTAATTGGTCATTTTTCTATATGATTTATATTTATTTCATATTTTATTTTATTTTATTTTTATTCTTTAATTGGTCTGCATTTATATTTTTTTCATATAAAATAGGGTATCAATTATTTAAAAATATTTACTAATTCTATGATTTCAAATAATATTTTAGGAATTACTTTCTAGGTAAGATTATATATGATTTAGTGTTCATCTCCATTGACCATTGTTCATTGTGAAACTGATTTTTGAAATTTTAGTTATTGAGTATAGTTTATACATTTATTCTGTCAGTGTTTTGATTAAATTAATTCAATCATTAATAAATTATCCACATATAAAGAAACATTGTTCCACACATCTATCATTCCTATATGTTTTTTATTTTTTCTATAATTTTGGTGGTAGGAAATATAATGTTCTATTCTTACTCATGTAGTGATTTTCTATGACATCTTATTGTAAAAATTTACATGTGGTGTTTTGACCACAATAGGATAAATACACAAATTGGGATTAATTATTTTATAATGTATAAAAACATCCATACCTATTATCTTGTTTCAACTTATAGGAAAAAATTATTTTCTTTTCATCTCACCATAATAGAGAGATATATATATTTATAATGAAACAAATCCATGATATAGGCATGGAATTTTAACATTGTTTTCTCTAACAAGGATGGTCCAAGGAGAATAAAAAGGTGATTTCATTGTGTATAAAAATTCCACAATATCCAAACACTATTAATTTATTTTTGAAAAACCATGCTCTCCCTCGGTGTTAACTTCCTATCATTAGTTGATTGATCACTACTCTATTAGATGATGTTTAATCATTATTCCTTTAGTATGAAACCTTTTTATATTAAATAAATTATTTTTTCAACAAAATAAGTGTTTCATTATGACATTAATTTGAAAAATATAGTAAATAAATTTACCAAATAAATTCAATAAAATTATTTTCTTTTTCATGAAACATTCAATTTTTTTACCCTTCGTGCACACATTATCCAACATATAAAAAAATCAGAATGGTTTTATTTCTTGTGAATCATTCAACAATTGACATAAAATTATTCATATTGTGACTCATATTATAATTTTAAAAATATATATTAAGTAATATAGTCAAATGTTCTATTAAATGGATAAATATTATTTTTGTTTTGTATTTCACAAAAGAACTGTTTTCCCATATGTCTTACATGAAATTAGAGCCTATCGATTTATATATGTATTACTCATTCTATATGATTTGTAGTGGTGTATTTAAATTAATGTATGACATTACAAAAAATATACACATTTTACTCACTATTCATGGAACATTACATGACCTCAAAATATTCTCGTTCATTCATTTTTTTCACACGTAACTCACCATCATCACCAAACCTCCAACCTAAATTGTTAGTGTTCGTAAATCTCAATATTTTTTGAAAACTATATCTCTATTTAATTCATGAAACATTAATGAAAGTCACACTTTATCACTATTCACAATGGGATCATTCAGTCACCACATTCTAGATTTATTGTCTACGTACAAATTAGAATACACAATAAAATGAATTCCACCTTCACTACATTGGTGAAAAATAGTTTTAATATTTTTATAGAGACTAAGTACTAATTTTTAATAATTAATTATTCCCACCCCATTCGGATTATTTTTGTATAAAGATTTCATTATCCACTCTATAAAATTAAAAAATTATTCGGAAACTTCATTTATGGAAAAACAAAATAAATAATATATAACAACTATAGATTTTTTTTCAATATACTCCATGATTTTGTGTACGAGGAACACTTCAACCATTAGGTTTAAACAATTTGAGCATCATTTTCATCATCCACCATTATCATGATTTTTCTCTATATAATGAACATATATTAAATCCCAATTTACTCTATTCCCAAATTATCCATGATTATTGTGAGATATGAAAATCATGTGAAATATATTATTTAACAACTTCATTCATGATACACACTATTGAAAAATTCTTAACAATATAAAATGATGAATAAATTTTTTTCATGTGATCCAATGAAAATAATTTATATAAATTGAAAACAATTGTTTATAATTATTACCTATAGTATAGAATATACAACTTTCAATTATTGTACCTCCCCTTTTAACTTAATTAAGCATTAATTCATAGATCACTACTCTGATTATTTGTTTTTGATGAATGCATTTCATCAGTATCATTAAATATAAAACTCAAAAAATATCCTTACATTCAATGATTGTATTCTTGAAAATACACTCCTTGATAATCACTATACTCCCCAAACAACTAGTTTATTAATTCTCTTTATCAACACAACCATTTATTTCTACCCATTTGTGAACTATCCTAATGGTAACAACTTAAATGAATGATATATGTAAATAAAATTTATAATCACATAGTGAAATTACGTACCTAACATAAGGAGTGTTGTTTCCATGTCCACATCATTTAGTTACATGGTGAATTGTACTTTGGTATGTGACTGATTCATTCGAAATTATTATTTGGGTATATACATTAATATAATATCTATATTTGGAAGTTATTTTTGAAATTAATCTATCTTAACCAAACTATTATGTACTGTTTCATCAATAAAATTACTGAAGATAAAAATTAACTTCAAAATAGAATGATGGAAAGGATTTTTTTGAATTATGTTACTAAAATTATCATAAATCATTTTGATTAGATTCATCCCATAAAGTCCCCTTTCAACAAGATGATGTTTTTAAAAAAAAAATTAAATGCTGTAGCACCCCCGGTTTTAGATATGTAGTCTTTTTTTATGAATTTTTAATGTGTTTAAAGTGCATGGGAAGAGTTGGGAAGAGGTTGGGAGAGTTTGGAACGGTTTTGGAAGAGTTTGAAAGCTTTTAAAGGGGTGCATGGTTTGAGCACGTTTAGTGTAAACCATGAGGATGTTCTAGGAACCGTGCAGGGGGAGACATTACACTCCGCATGGCTTGCGCATGGTTTTCCAAACTGTGCGGGTAAACCGTGTGGACCCTGGCTCTTGAGGTAGTTCAGTGTGCACGGTTAGGGCACGGTTTGCTAAACCATGCGGGCTAAACCGTGCGGCCACTTAAAAATAGGGTTTTTAAATCTTAGCTCACATGGGATTGACCTATTTCACTCCTCTCTTCCTCCCACATTATACTCACTTGGTATTTTGGATTCTCAGGGGTTTTGGGTGATCTCCCACTCATTTTGGAATGGATTTGAAGAGGATTCAAGGTGGTTCGAAGGTGATTGCTTCCGAGTAAGTCTCTCCTCTTATTTCTCTTTTATTTTCATCTAGTTTTACTTCTCCCTCTTTCAAGGTTTCTAGATCTACACTTTTTGTGTGTAGATATAGGCTTTGGGTTACCTTGGATGTTAATATTAAGGCTTTTGATGTTAAGGGAAGTGATATAGAGAGGTAACAGTGGTGTGTTCGCCGGTTTTTGGAGGTGTGATTTCTTGTGGATCCATTTCTTGGGAACCCTAAAGGTAGGTGGCTTCTCTCTCGATTCCACTTGGTTGGAACTAGTGGTTACATGTTACAATTAATTTTTTGTGTTTGAAATTAATTGTATATCAATGTGCGAATTTGGTTGGAATTCCATTTGGGGTTTTTTGGGAAAAAGGGGCTTTGAAATGAAATGCTATTGTTGTAAATTTTAAAATGTAATGCTATGGTTGATTTGTGAAACGATTTATGAGAAATTGTTTTCAATAAAAAGTCGTTTGTTTTATTGAAATGGGGTTTTGGCATGGAAAAAGGTTTTCCCTAAATGGGTGATTTATTGAAGTGAGTTGATATGCAATGGATATCGGTTGATTGCATGATGTTGTGACCTTGATGGGTTGTGTGCTTGGTTTGGATTGTTTGAAATGTTGTGTTGGTGTGGGAGGGAAGTACCACTATAATGAAGGTGATGGATAGTGGATGGAAGGGCCACCATCAAAGTATAAGGGTATGGGAAGTGCCACTAATTGTAAATGGGTGAACGGGTTGGACGGAAGCACCACCATTTAGTTATTTTGGATGTTTTTGTGAATTGTTTTGCAAGATGGAATTGTTGTGGTAATATGTGAGTATTATAATGGTTTATGACCTGTTTTTTTGGCTTTCCCTTGGTGTTTTGGTTGGGGTGAAATGGCTTGGTAAGGTTGTGGTTGGATTATGGCGATGTTTGCACTTGTGGCTATTTTATATAAATTGTTTTATATAAAAATGCTAATGGTTTTATCCTAGTGGGGTATGTAGGGAAGTCATTTGGGGAAATACTACTGATTTTTAGTACTCACCCCCTACATTGGAATGTTGGTATCTTTGCAGATGTCGTGTATCATGACGTGGGCAATGGAAAGCAATCATCCTCCTTTGGTAGAGCATTGTGATTCCATGTTGGATCTTGGAGATTGGAGCTCGGTGTGGAGCTGGGGGGTGTCTTGGCTTGTGGTGTTGGTTGTTAGTTTCAGCAGTGTACACTGATTTTGTGTGGACATGTTTGGTTGTATAGGCTTTGGTTTGTTTTATGGAACAACTTGGTAGTCTTTTGGAAATGAATGGTTGGTTTTTGTTGACATGCATCATATAGTGGTTTGTTTGTTGATTTTGTCTTTATGGAAAATCATTCCCCATTTGTTCTTGGATCCCTCAGAATTTATTCATAGCCTTTGGCCCCTTGGGAATGTCTCTTAAGGCCAAGTAACCCTCACCGGCTCCTCATGCCAATGAGGTAGGGGCGGGGCGTTACAAGTGGTATCAGATTGTTCGATCCTTGGTGTTGATCAGTGGTTTTGGAGTTGACATTTGATGTGGTATATTCCTTGATTCGGGATGTTAGTAAGGCATAGGATTGTTAGAACATTGAATTTATATTATAAAAGGACATATCTAACCCTTTTGTGCTGAAATTCATGTTACTAGGGTGTTGGGTACATAAGTGTTTTGGAGACACTAATAGGCATTAGATATCTCATGGTTGTGGGTATAGCCAATGAGATGTGCATGACATGCATGGTTGAAATGACTTCCCTCTAGGATGCATATTTAATTTGGGTATAATGATTTATGGTATGATATGAATGTGTGGACTTTGAAAAATCTGAATTGAGTTTCAAAATGGAAGGATTTGAAACACGGAAACTGGTGGAATTTTGAAAATAGTTTGGGCTTCAAAAAGGTTGAACCATGGTAAATGTGAACTTGAGGAAAGCCTTGTGGTGATAGTTCTCTGTAATGTGATTTGAAATGGGAATTGCTGATGTCTACAGAAGCAAGACTCATGATTTTTTTTTCTGTTTATAGAAATGGAACTGGGTAGGCGTCGTAGAGACCAACAAGGGGATGCTGCTGAGAATGTGGTAGCACCTGTGGCACAGGTGAACCAACAGCTACTAAAAAGCATAGGGAAAGCTTTCCAGGCTGTGGGAAGTGGGAATAAAATGGATGAACCAAGGCATGTGGATCATGCGGTTCAGTTCCAAAAGCTGAATTCACCCATCTTTAGGGCTGATTCAGAACCAGAAAGGGCAGAAGCATGTCTGAATAGGATGAACAAGATCTTTGAGTTCTTCTGAACACCGGTAGATCTGAGAGTTAAATTTTCCATGTATATGTTGGAATATCTTGCCCTTCAGTGGTGGGATTTGGTAGTCCAAGCAGGGACGAAACGAGGTATGATGTGGGAAGGCTTTGAGGAATTGTTTAACAAACAATTCTACCCACATACATTCAGAATTAAGCGTATGACAGATTTATTCAGTTTGAAGGAAGAGCTTATATCTGTGATGGAGTATGCAGCTAAGTTCATGAACTTAGTGTGGCTTGCACCCGAGGATGCTGGTAGCACGTCATTGAAGGCAAGGATCTTTGAAGCTGGGTTATGGTAAGAAATCCATTAAAAGATAGCAGTGCTGTGTATAGATGATTACACAGAGATGGTGATTCGAGCCTTGGTGGCTGAGCGGGATTTGTTGGGCGCTCTGGGTAGAGGAAGCATGGTGTTACCCACGACGAATAGTGGGAACTCTAACGAAGGGTTCAAGCGGAAGATGAACACTTATTCCCAGGGTGGGAATATGGCATACAATCTGACGACAGGATCGGTGAATCTTCCTCTGAATCCCCAAAGAAAGTTGGGATGTTTTCAATGTGGTTCTACAGGCCACATTAAGCGGGATTGTACAGTACAACCTTGGGCATGTCATAATTGTAAGCATATGGGGAATCTGTAGCGTTATTTTCAGAATGCCCCAAGGTCGGGTGTGCGTGACACTCCTCAGGGGTTGCAAACGTCGTATGCTTCGATGGGATGGGGGCAATATCATACCCCTTGACAATAGAGTAAAGTGGGTCATGGTGATTCTCAGAATACCACGACGCCTCGGCAGAGTAACAAAGAGAAGAGAGTGGCAAGCAAACATGTGTTTGGAGCAAAGCATGTTATGGTGGATGATCAGTCGAGACCATCCATAGTGCGAGGTACTATTCTTTTAAATTCTACCTTGATGCAAGTGTTGTTTTATACATGTGCTTCACCCTCTTTTTTTGCAGCACATGTGGTTGATTTGCTGGGTTTAAGGGTAGAAATGATGCCCTCGGTTTGGAAATATCAAACTCCTCTGGGTCAAAGAGAGTGTCAAGCCTTCTTTGGTAGAGAATGTTGTATCACTGTGGGATAGGTTGAGATATTGTGAAACTTCTCAGTTATTGAGATGGATGGGTATGATGTAATCTTGGGAATGGATTGGCTAGTGGCGTTCAAGGATCACATTTATTGTGATGCGCGAACAGTGGCTTTTGTGACACATGATGGTGTTAGACATATCTTTAGAGGAGATAGGCATGAAAGACATGGTGCAATGGGATTCTTGGCACCATCAGTGGGTATGTTATCGTATTTGTTAGTGGTGTTATTGTTGGAATAGGGAGAGGGTGTTGAGAAGACTATTCTTCCAGTAGTGGTGGATCAGTTTATGGATGTTTTTCCTGAAGAATTCTCTGGGTTACCTCCCGTAAGAGAAGTGGAGTTTACAATTGATCTCCTTCTGGGGACCAGTCCTTTCTCACTTCCGTTTTACCAGATGGCACCAGCTGAATTGCGGGAATAGAAAGTCCAGTTGGAAGAGTTAGAAAACAAAGGGTTTATCCAGCCTAGCACATCTCCGTGGGCGGCGCCTGTGTTGTTTGTGAAAAATGGGGTTGGAACCCTGAGGCTATGTGTTGATTATTGTAGACATAACCAAGTAATTATAATGAACAGATATCCACTTCCCCAAATTGATGATTTGTTCGACCAGTTGAGGGGAGCTCAGTGGTTCTCCAATATCGACCTCAGGTCAGGATATCATCAATTGCAGGTGAGGAAGGAGGATATTCCTAAAATAGCTTTCAGAAGTAGATATGACCGTTATGAATATGTGGTTATGCCCTTTGGTCTAATGAATTCGCCAATGGTTTTTATGGCATTGATGAATTGGATATTTCAGATATAACTGGATTCGTTTGTGGTGGTGTTTGTGGATGAAATTCTGGTGTATTCAAAGACAAGGGAGGAGCATGAGCAGCACATGGAAATAGTGCTAGGGATCCTGCAAGATCATCAGTTGTATGAAAAATTGTCAAAGTGTGACTTTTGGATACAGGAATTCCGTTTTCATGGCCATGTGATTTATGAAAGGGGTGTTTCAGTGGATCCGGAAAAGATAGAGGTTGTTATCCCATGGCAACAGCCAAAGAATGTTTTTGAGATAAGGAGTTTCCTTGGTCTAGCTGGGTATTATCGGCATTTTGTTCGTGATTTTTCATGATTAGCCTCGCCGAAGATAGCTTTGACAAGAAAGAATGTTCCATTTTAGTGGAATGATCAGTGTCAGCTGTGTTTTGAAGAGCTAAAGGGTCTCCTTACATGAGCACCAATCTTGGTTTTTCAAGAACTAGGAAGAGGGTGCATGGTGTATTGTGATGCACGAGATCAGGGTTGGGGTGCGTTCTCATGCAAGGGGATCATGTGGTTGTGTATGGCTCATGGTTGTTGAGGGTACATGAGAAGAACTACACAACTCATGATTTGGAGTTGGCAGCAGTAGTGCATGATTTAAAAGTGTGGAGTCATTATCTCTTCGGTTAGAATTTCACGATATATATGGATCATAAGAGTTTGATGAATATTTTCTCACAAATGGACTTGAACATTAGGAAATGGAGATGGATGGAATATCTCCAGATGTTTAATTTTGACTTATTGTACACACCAGGTAAGAAAAATTCAGTGGCAGATGCATTAACTAGAAAATCATATGCTCTGGTGGTGAAACAGGCATCGGACCAGTGGTAGTTGATGACGATTATAGCCGATATGCGGTTGGAATATGAGAACCAGGGTGATTGAGTGGTCTTCCTTCTGGTTATATTGATTCTTGACTTGGTTGGCCTAGTTAGAGGGGCACAAATATCCAATTCGGAGTGTGTGACTATGGGATCGAGACTCAATAGTGGGGAGACCATTGAGGGTTGGAAACTAAATTGAGATTCAGTTGTGTGTTTTCAGAATCAGATGGTTGTACCAGTTTCTTGTCAGAAGGATCTTCTAAGGGTGTATCATCATTCTAGGTGGGTTGTACACCCTGTAATTTAGAAAATGTACAAAGCGTTGAAAGAACAGTTCTGGTGGTCTGGTATGAAAGGAGGTGTGGCTGAGTTCATTACGATATGCTTTACTTGTCAGCAGGTCAAGGAAGGGAATCAGAGGCCAACATGCATGTTGCACTTTTTATCAATCCCTGTTTGGATGTGGGAACACATAGTGATGGATTTTGTCACAGGTCTCCTAAGAACGGACAGAAAGCGTGATTCCATTTGGGTGATAATGGATCGGCTAACGAAGTCGGCCCATTTTATCCTGATTCGTGAATCTCATACCGTGGAGGATCTGTCCAAAATCTATATTCAGGAGGTGGTAAAGTGGCATGGTGTTCCAGTTTAGATAGAATCCAATAGAGATCCAAGATTTACATCTTGTTTCTAGAAATCCTTGCAGCAATCCCTAGGGACGCAGTTTACGATGAGCACGACATATCACCCTCAGACGGATCACCAATCTGAGAGGACGATACAAACATTGGAGGATATGTTTCGGGCTTGTGTTATGGATTTTGGTGGCTCATGGGAGGAGCATTTGTTGTTGGTTGAGTTCTCATATAATAACATTTATCTGGAATCCATAGAGATGGATTTGCTTGAAGCATTGTATGGACGGCCAAGTCGTTCTTTACTATGTTGGGTGGAAATGGGTGATTCTTCCATGGTTGGACCGAGTCTTGTACAGGAGACTACAGAAAAGATCAAGCTGATCCAAAAATTAATGGAGATAGCTCAGATTCATCATAAATCATATGCGGATCATTGTCGACGACCATTTTCGTTGTAGGTGAGTGATCATGTGTTCTTGGGGATCTCTCCTAGGTTGGGACATCGTCGGTTTGCGAAACAGGGAAAGTTATTTATGAGGTATATTAGACCTTTTCAGATTCTTGAGCAGGTTGGTGAGGTGGCTTATCGTTTGGCTTTGCCACCACATTTTAGTGTGGTTCACAATGTGTTTCATGTGTTGCAATTGAAAAAGAATCATCTGGATCGTGACCATGTGATTCGTTGGGATCATGATGAGCTAGAACCAGATGCTATATTGGTGCACGTGCCAGTGCAGGTTGTGGATATGCAAGAGAAAGTCTTACATGGTAAGAGCATCGGTTTAGTTTGTGTTTTGTGGCAACATGGTCAGATTCAAGAGGAGACTTGGGAGCGGGAGAAAGAGATGGCCGAGCAGTGGCCCAAGCTCATTTGGTAAAGGCGGGTTCACCACTTTCCAATGACGGAATGTCAAATGGTGTGGAGAATGTAGCACCCCTGGTTTGAGGTATATAGCCTTTTTTAAAAAATTTTTAATTTGTTTAAAGTGCATGGTATGATTTGGGAAGAGGTTGGGAGAGTTTGGAACGGTTTTGGAAGAGTTTGGAGGCTTTTAAAGGGGTGCACGGTTTGAGCACGGTTAGTGTAAACCGTGCGGATGTTCCAAGAACCGTGCAGGAGGAGAGATTATGCTTCACACGGCCTGTGCACGGTTTTCCAAACCGTGCGGGTAAACCGTGCAGACCCTAGATCTTGAGGCAGTGGAGTGCGCTTGGTTAGCACACGGTTTGCTAAACCGTGCGAGCTAAACCATGCGGCCACGCACAAATAGGATTTTTAAATCCGGGCTCACTCGGGATTGACCTATTTCACTCCTCTCTTCCTCCCACTCGAGCCTCACTCGGGATTTTGGGTTCTTAGGGGTTTTGGGTTCTCTCCCACCCATTTTTTAAGTGTTTTGAAAAGGATTCAAGGTGGTTCGAAGGTGATTGCTTCAGGGTAAGTCTCTCCTCTTGTTTCTCTTGTGTTTTCCTCTAGTTTCACTTCTCCGTTTTTCTTGGTTTCTAGATCTACAATTGTTGTTTGTAGATCTAGGCTTGGGGTTGCCTTGGATGTTAATATTAAGGATTTTGATGTTATGGGATGTGATCTAGAGAGGTAACGGTGGTGCATTCACCAGTTTTTGGAGCTTTGATTGCTTGTGGATCGATTTCTCAGGAACCCAAAAGGTAGGCGGCTTCTCTCTCGACTCCACTTGGTTAGAACTAGTGGTTACATGTTAAAATTAATTTGTTGTGTATGAAATTAATTGTATATCTATGTGCGAATTTGGTTGGAAATACATTTGGGGGTTTTTGGAAAAAAGGGGTTTTGAAATGAAAGGTTATTGTTGTAAATTTAAAAATGGGGATTTTAAAATGGAATGATATGGTTGATCTGTGAAAGATTGATGGGAAATGGTTTTCAATAAAAGTGTTTTTTTATTGAAATGGGGTTTTGGCATGGAAAAGGGTTTTCCATAAATGGGTGATTTATTGAAGTGAGTTGATATGCAATGGAAATTGGTTGATTGCATGATGTTGTGACATTGATGGGGTGTGTGCTTGGTTTGGATTGTTTGAAATGTTGTGTGCAAGTGGGCGGGAAGTACCACTATAATGAAGGTGATGGATAGTGGACGGAAGGGCCACCATCAAAGTATAAGTTGACGGGAAGTGCCACTAATTGTGAATGGGTGAACGGGTTGGACAGAAATGCCACCGGTTGGTTATTTTGGTTGTTGTTGTGTATTGTTTTGCAAGATGGAATTGTTGTGCTAATATGTGAGTATTGGAATGGTTTATGGAATGTATTTTTGGCTTTCCCTTGGTGGTTTGGTTGGGGTGAAATGGCATGGTAAGGTTGTGGTTGGCTTATGTTGATGGTTTCACTTGTGGTTATTTTATATAAATTGTTTTATATAAATATGCTAACGGTTTTATCCTAGTGGCGTGTGTAGTGATGTCATTTAGGGAAATCCTACTGAGTTTTAGTACTCACTCCCTGCTTTGGAATGTTGGGGTCTTTGAAGATGTCATGTATCGTGATGTGGGAAATGGTAAGGCATCATCCTCATTTGGTGGAGTTTGTGATTCCTTGTTGGAGCTTGGAGCTTGGATCTTGGTGTGGAGCTGGGGTGGTGTCTTGTCTTGTGGTGTTGGTTTTTAGATTCCATAGTGTACTCTAATGTTGTGTGGACATGTTTGGTTGTATTGGATTTGGGTTGTTTTATGGAACAAATTTGTAGTATTTTGGAAATGAATGGTTGTATTTTGTTGACATGAATCATATAGTGATTTGTTGGTTGATTTTGTCTTTAGGTAAAATCATTCCCCATTTGTTCTTGGAGCCCTCGACATTTATTTCCAACCTTTGGTGCCTTGGGAACATCGCTTAAGGCCAAGTAACCCTCACTGCCTCCTCATGCCAATGAGGTTGGGCCGAGGTGTTACAAATGAAATCTTGATTAGTATAAAAATATTAATAATCTATATTATCCAAATAAATATAGTCATTTTTCATTATAAGTCATTAACTAAACACCATATAAAGAATTAATTCTCTTCCCCCTGCATATTTCCCATCGCCTATTGAACATATCCAATGCACAATGATATACCCTAATAATTATTATTGAGATTATTATATGAACTAAAAATCAATGTAAATTATATCCACGATATAGGAAAATATTCATTAAACACTATATAGTAAAATTGAATTTGGATTTCATTGATATTATACCACTAAAACTTAAAAATATCATTATTAGGTCATGCAAATGTTTTAAAAATCATTATTACAATTATTGTTATATATTATTGCATATTCAAATATTTTCGTAATTATCCATTAATTGATTAACCCATGTTATAACTAGATATTTTTACTTTTTGGAATCAAATAATCCATATCATCATAGAACCTCCATGTAATATAGATTGTGATATGTAAGTGTTTTATACATTCTCTATATCCAATATAGAGTACTAAATATTATTATAGAACTAATAAATGATATTTCAAACATGCACATAATGTCATTACAAAACTATTAGTACATTACATTATTAAATACAATAATTATTATGTAATATATATACACAATCACTGTCATCCATTAAAAATTAATGTTATTGAAAATTGATTATAATTAATTTCCCCTTGAAAGATAACCCGATTGTATGATTATTGATATAGAATAAAATTATTACCTTTTTCCCTACATAGAACATATTGAGGGTTGGTAGTCAAAAATTATTTTTCACATTATTATGAAAACGAAAAATTTATTCATGTTCAATATACTCCACTTCCCCATGAATTCCACATAGAAGTGTAAGAATGATATCCATCATGATTTCAGTAAAATATTATTGCAATATAATGGAAAAAAATAAACATGTTGTATCTATACATAACATGGGTTTAAATGTTTTGTCAATATCATTGACTATGATCAATTAATATAATTTATACATGGGTAGTATATATATATATAATTATAATTTCAATATTATGTTTTTTATAAAAACCTATTTTGTTCAAATTATTTTCTTTTAATTATACCCTAAATAATCCTTCTATATAGGATTTATAACTATTTGGAAATGATATATATTCCTTATATAACCCCAAATATCATATCTTGATTATTTTAAAATAAAATTGTGATTTACATTTAATTGTACTGAAGATTCACATAGAGACTCCTTTCTAGTTGATTTCATTTGAACTATCAAATCAAAAATATTATTCATCTCATGAATTACAACTATATAATTGAGGATTGTGGGAATATTTCAGGTTTGAATTCATCATTATAATAAATATTTTCTCCTTTTTAATTTACATCAGGAACATTCAATCCCCCCCGATATTGTCTCCGCTTTATAACTATAACCGAGAAAAATTCTAATTATTTTAATAGGATTCAACTAATTTTCGACTACTCTAAATTAATTTATTTCAAAACCCATTCATCGCAACTTAATGAATAATTAATGTAATTTTTAATAATATTTTTTCTATAAATTGTTTTGGATCCATTTTTACTATTAATTACAATATATTATTATGGATTTCTAACTATAGGGGCTTGTATCGTAATCCCATGTGTCCTGACATAGTACTCCGTCATGTTGTTTTTTGAATCCATCGTTTTTTTAGTTTAGATCCATATATTTTTATTTCTATAAATCAAATAATCTTCCACCAAAAACTATGTAACAAATCATAACATGTTTAAATGAGAGTGATGACTAGTATAGATTCTATTTTATTGTAATCATCAATAAAATTAATATAAAATCTCTTCCAAAAAATAGAAATTAATGAGAAAGGAGCATAAAATAAATATTCTCCTATTAATTTACTCTCATTATAATTTATTATTTTTCATTGATCATATTTTGAGTAATATTTTACCTATTAAAATAACTTCACAGTTTTGTGTTGTCCCATTACAACATTTTAGAATATTGGGCTCTATCACAGTTGAAAATGTATTGTAAGGATGTTTGACAAAAGTTTCCATGCTATTTATTATAATGTATGATTTTTCTCAAATTTATAGAAATAAAATATATTCTTATATATTATTTATGAAGATATTACACATATTTTTCAACCGTTAATAAAAAACTACAAAATATCCTTTAATGATACATTTAAAATGGTTAATTTTATCATTGTATGGAGTCACAAGTTGAGATACACATGAATCGTTGTGAATTAGAACTTCCACATCCAATGTATATAATAATAACATATCATTATATCCAAAAATATATTTTCATGATACAATTAATATTATTCCTTCATTATTTCAAAACATGACAACAAATTCTTTTCACATTTTTTGGATTTAGCAATATATTTATTTCCCATTATATGCGAGTTGAATCCCCTATAAAATATCTATAAAAAATCATGATCAAATGAATTATATGTAATTTCCATGACCAGTAAATTATAATCTATTTTACTAAATATCCACGAATTTATCATCCCACATGGTTTTTTATAAGATTTATATTTGTGAGTGTATGAGTAATAAAAAATTATCAGGTATGGATGCAAATATTTTCTGTTTTCAAAACCATATTATAGATTACATGAGCCATTGTTTATAATGAATTTTGGTTTTTATAAACTCATTAATCATCATTGAAGATGAAAAAAACATTTTTTATATCCATTTCCAAAAATGTATAAATATTAATCATAAAAACAATCATTGGAATACTGAATTCTTAATAGATATTATTGTTTCTATTATGAATGTGAGTTTATATTGTATATTGATAAAATATTTGCAATGTCACAAATTTTCACATAATAAAACCTGATTTAAGGTACATATTTTATTCATTATTGGACCACTGGTATTCATTTGTGTACCCTATATATTCCAATTATGATTCATATCCAAATGAATAATGAACACTTGAGTGGGAACTTATTAATGTAGAATTAACCATAACCTCATTTTGTTTACAATTAGAAAATGAATCTATATATTCATTTATAAATTAATTTTTATTTATATAATATTCCTCTGGATTTTATAGTGTAAATCCATGATCCCGTGTCCCATTTTCTATTTAATATAATATAATGATTACATATCAGGACATAAAATGAATTTCTACATCTTTTACATTAAATTATAAGATACCAACATCAATTATAAGTCTTCAAAACATTTGATTAAATAATTTAAATTTTTTTAGACCATCAAAAACACTATATTGTTCTACAAATTTTATCATGTAGTTATCAACATTATCTAATTTTCCAATAATTTATATTTTGATAATTTAATTTTATAAATTGTGGTTGGAATTTTATCCCTATTACCAATTTATATAAATAAAATAATCTTAGACCACACTATAATACATCTTATTTTATATTAGTAACAATTTATATCATCACCAATGAATTTATTTTAATCCTAGATATATAATATTCCTAATATTTTCCTTATTCATTGTTTCCCAAATACAATTTAATAGGATTGTCAACAAAATAAAAATTGTCATTTTGAGGTGGTATATTTAATATACCATTTCATCTCACTTAGATTATTATAATTTTTTTCTTAATATGAATATTGATACTCCTTATAGTTTATTTTCGATTTCACACCATCATTTTGTATGACTTTGGGTGAACATTTCATCATAAGAACAATATCATCCCCATTGTCAACAATATTATAAGATTTCATCTTATACATTTACTCAATGTTCCAAACCATTCCCCAATAAAAAAACTTATTTTGGATGTTTCCCATTAAATTATACATTTCTACTATATAGATATTATGAAAGTAGTGACATGATATATTTCACCTCAAATTATTTATGGGAATTATCAATAGATATCATATTAATATATATGAATTCTACCTCATTATACATTTTATTTTCCACAACCTCATTATCATTGTTTCTCTTCCCATATTCTACAATATTATTCTAAAAAAAATATGACAACTACATTATTAGATCATTCTGTAAAAGAATATAATCTATCATATTGAATAATTTATGAAACATTCACGTGAAATTTTTATTAATATTCAATATATCACGTGTGTCATTGATAATATGATTTTCCACACCATTAATATTACCTAGATAAAAAAATTTAATCAATTGTTTTCATTGCGAGCATCATCATGAAATTATACAAATCAAATAGATCAAAAATTTCAGCTTCTCATACATTTGAATATAACTTTTGGATATTTATTAGTTTTCCAAATATGGTGTTTTAGGATTTACATTATTTCACCATTGTGATGATTATATAATAAACCAACCACTATAACATAGAATAAAATTGTGTTAGTATCACATTATCTTTGGGATAGATATAATAAATCCTTATTTTCTATGAAAATAGTAATTCCAAATATAGAAGGTGTATACACATTCATTCATAATGATAAAAAATTGTGATGAATCATATTAATTAGTATTTGAATACTTTTTATCTCATTTAACATAATCATATGTTATTGAGTTCTTCAATTAATCAGATTACGATCAATTCAATTTTCATAACCATTACCTTGTGAATATTTTTTACCACCTCAATGTACAATACCTTGTGTTGGGAAGGATTATAGTTTGATGTTCTAAACAATTTCCCCATATGTATTTTTTCTTCTTAAAAAAACATTCTATATTATTCTCACAATAATATATTTAATTATAAAAATAAACATGAAATTAAAAAAATGAATTTACTTGTTTATCGAGAACTATGTTAGTCTATATATAATAAAAATGTTACATAATGTTGTTCCAAAATGTTATATATCCAACAAAAATCACAATTTTTAGAGTAGGAAAAATATATATTTAGGTTCACCACTAATCACATGTTGAAATATCTATACCCTCTCAACATAAGAGTATTCATTGTCCCATAAATATATTACAAACATTAAATCAAAATTGTATAAAAAATTCAATTTGAAATGAAGATCATTATTAATCCAAATAATTAATAGAAAGTTACTATTAAATTATTTTGTAAAAATATTATGCAATATAAAATAATTCACATTCATACAAAAATCTCAAACAAATTTCAAAACATTTTATCATTCATGAAATGGTTCACTTCCATGAAACAACCTTTATGTCTAGTAAATTTCAAAATTTCAAGATGATCTAAATTTATATGAAAACATATATTTTCATATTGGAAAAAATATATCATTATTTAACTAATACTCACATAACAATATTTATCCATGAATTATATTTTTGAGAGACATATTTGATATCAAAGTCACCATATTTATCTATTATTTGATTATTCCAAATTTTTTGCATTACATCCTATATACAGGTGATACCTACGTTGATTAAACTATTTCACCTACCAATAACACACCAAATTCCATTCTATTCCTTGAAAATATGATACCATCCTAATTAAATTTTATAAATGAGTCACAATCTTGTTAAACCATCACACCAAAATTTTCATCATTTATAAGAATGCACAGTATTCACAAAAATATATAATTTTATAATTCATAATAAATTGATGAATCTCTTGAATTTTATAAATTTTCCCTGAAGTTTCCTCTAATAACAAAAATAATTATAGTTTCAACATGTTTATTTGACTATAATTTTGTAAAAAATCATCCACCAATATATTTTTATTACGGAACCTCCCTAACACCATTTGTATTATGGAAATATAATATTAACTAATACTTCTATAACTCCACCATCCTGGATCATTTTCAAGTTACAATTTTTAGAAAACATTATAAGAGATTAGAATTTTCATTTCTAAACTATATTTCTAAAAAATATATAAAACCATGACATGATAAAGACAACATTTTCCCCAATATGGAGTTTGTGTAAGTAATTCATGAAATTCCAATGAATATATAAAAATGTGTTGCTTTTACATTTTTGGGTGAGTAAAACATTATTTTTTATTAATATAGTTAAACATTAATATTATTTTAATCTATTAAATAGTGGGATTTAATATGATTATGAAAAAATATACTCATGAGAATACTTAAATTGAATTTCATTGGATTAAATACACATAATTATAATCTACGTTACATTCCATCATAACTAGAATATTCATGATATCAGTCATTATTCGAGGTAGATCATTCAAAATATGAGGGGCCTATTGTTTATGTTCCATAATGAAAGAATTTATCGTATGAACACAATAAGATTTGGTGTCCAATAAAATAATATTATTTCCAATACATTTATTCAACATAACATAATAGTTTGATGTTACTAGATAAATAGAGTATTCATTACATAAACCCATTATTTACCTCACATTGTGATATTCTGAATAAAATAGTGAATTGTGATGCACACAATTAGTAGTCAATGGGACAGACATGGGAACAAATGTTATAAAAATATTAATATTATAATAATTACTCCATTTAACCAATGAATAAAATATGATAAACCACATATAATCGCCTAATTATATTTAATAAAATATAAACAGAAATCTCATAAAAATGAATATAATAAAATAATACAATTATTTAAAAATATATACCATATTAATATCAAAGGAAGTGACTCCAATGAAAACTAGATTTAAATTTTTTTTATAGTGGATCTCACTGAAAAAATATTTATACAAAAATAATTTATATATATGTGCTAGTGAATATATAACATGTATAATTAAAAAGGAATAATTATAGACCACTCAAGTACATGATTAGGATGCACAATAATTCCCCCTTGAATAGACAATAGAACAAAGTAGATCATATTATGTCATCTACAACACAACATTTCCATGGATCTCTCACAAAATATTTCCACCATTAAAAATATACTAATATGAATAAATTTATAAAAAATCCCTATACCTATTTAAACAATATTTTTTCTCTCTCATGCCCCAACTTCCAATGTCATATTCTCCCAATACACTCCATATCCATGCCCCATAAAAGCATATATCATATCAAAACATATCCATATACATAAATTATAAAATACTCTTAATTTGATATCCATTTCCACACATTATATATTATTTATCCACTTTATATTATGTTTTTTCAGTGTTATGATCATGAATTACATCAACTGTGTTACCTCCTCGTACTATGCACCACCACCACTAGGTAATATTATATCATGAATACCATATAGTGTCTTCTGTTACACCATAAACCCACTTACTTCAATTTCAATTGGTCATATATTTGAATCTTTGTATGATTTTAATGATTATTTGATGATCCTGATTTATCTTACTAGAAATATTAACTCCAAATATTCATATCATTATTTTAATGGATTCAGCTATCGAAACATTGTAAATCAAGAACAATTTATATAAATTAGTGAAACTATAATGGTTATATTATGGTATTTAACATTTTATGAATGGGGATATTTAGTAGTCTATCTAAAATAATAGTATTTGCTGTATAAGATAGTATGGTATAGTTTATAAAATATATTTATTATTATTATTCTCATATATGGATTTAAACATTATGACCTTATGAGTACCTCTTTAAATGTTAAGTTTCAATACATTCTAAGAACTCAGAATGAACTATTTAAGTAATGAGTAGTCACTATATTATTATATATAGTTATTATAATCCCTTAAAATATATCAATAAAATATTTGGTACTGATCTCCCATGGATGTAAGATGATAGTATAAACAAAATAAATATTGATACTTCCACATTATCATTTATTTTTATCATTTAATGAAAATTGTTACGATTCTTGAAAACAGATAGAGTTATGTTCATGATGTGGGGATTTGGGGTGAGTATAAATAAATTTTCTAGTTCTCTATGATTGAGGGGATTTTCACGTGTATGGTTTTCTACACATCAAACTATCATCATCTACAATCTTTCTAATAAAAAATTATTATCATATATTTCCTATACATATTTAATTCATACAAAAATATCTATGATATAAATGCATTGGATAATCTAAAATAAAGGTATCATTATTTATTTCCTTAAAATAATAAATTTATATTTGATTATATTCATATTTAAAACAATGTAAAAGAATGGTCAGATTAAAATAAGTTAGTTATATGGAATAAATTATGTCTTCTAGAAGATATAGGAAAATATTACCTCAACTATATTTATCTATAATATTTATTGGTTTATGAGAAAATAATTTATATTTGAAATGGTTAATAATAAAATATTTAATTAATATCACTATTGAAGGGAATATTTCCTTCATTATATAAGATATGAGGAATAAAACAATGATTATGGATACCTAGGATGTTTTGTTTGATAATGTGATTTCATTTTTCAGGTTTTTAATAAATTTCAATGTTTTTTTATCAAGATTATATTTAATGGAAATCTAATGGAAGATCATTATAATGATTACAATATGATATGGATTCAGATAAATTTAGTTACTCTATCTTTCCAAAATCATTTTTGGTAAATTATATTAATTTCATTATTTTTATAATTATTTGAATGTATGCTCATTGTGGCATGAAAATCATATTTATAGACTAATCTGATGTTACATGATGTCCAAATCAAAACCGTAGGCATATAATTCTTATGGAGAGTGGTCCAAATTCTGTATTGTCCAATATCGAATACTGAGTGAATGAGACACACATAATAGTGATGGTATATCATATTATTATTAGATATGTTTAATGATAAAACTAATTAAATATATACATGTATATGACATAATTATTCGAAATAATTAAATCTTGAATACTAAAAAATGAAATCGTTAAAAACATTGAATGAGTTTGAAGGAAAAATTATATATGATGGTTGTAACTGTAATACATCAATTTAATATCTTAGTGACATGAAACATGTTTCTAGTTAAATTTATCATTCATTGGTGAGGAAAAATGGGTAATCGTTGTACTCATTCGATAATGATGAATAATTAAATAAAATTCATTTGGTTATTGTTGATATGTTTTTCTTATTGATGATGATGTTTTGGAGTTGATAAGAAAAGTGAGATATAGATCTCATGATAAATTATGGGTGATTCATAAATCATAAGTATGTTATAAAAATCACATATATCATGAAAAATCATATTTATGGGGACCCTAGATTATGGACTCTATAGAAAAAGATTTTCCAATTATGTTTGTAATTTGATTAAATGTTTCATAGTCTTGGAATAATTTTTTATTAATGATATTGTTCATATGACTATATTTATAGATTGTTTTTTTGGAATTTATGTATAACCCTAGAATATTTAATCATATGGATTCATAGACATCGAAAACATAGTGAGAAAAGAATGAATGATCTATTTCGTAAGGTAATTCTGATGATCAAGCATATAAATATTAGATTTATTGATATCTGTGTATTGAGAATGAAAAAATATGGTTCCACTAAACATGAATAGATGTATTTCTACAACCCATAATCTAATGTTTGTTAACTCAATCATATGTTGAATAAATGATTTTTGATCTCAGGAGGGTTCTATTAACATTATCACCTTCATCTATGATTATACAATTATGTTATTGGTTTAATTCATTAATTGTAATCCCTAAATTTTTAGTTATTCTAAGTAGTCAAAAGAAATGGATAAATTAGGGATGGTACAAAAGTAAAACTGCATCAAATATGATAATTTTGATTATTAATGAAGTGGTAACATTTAGAATTTATTTCAAATGAAGATTAATGTTATTGAAATAATAGTACCCAAAACTCCACATCAGAAAGGATTTGTCAGAGAGAATGGACTAGAAATGGGACGAGAGGGAATTGTGAATATGTTTTCACTATAGAATTCACAATGTTTTTTCAATGGATTTAGTAAATAAAATAATATACATGACCAAATTAATTCTATCTGAGTTAATGGTAAAATGATTATTGGGAGAGTTATAGTCCATTATGATTCAAGACAATGAATTGAAAAAACACATCAAAATCAATGATTATTCTCTTGTAGAAGAATTTTTTATTGAAAAACAAGATGCTAAGTGTAAATAACTTGTTTCATGGTTTATTAATGAAATGATATTTTTCTGAAACAATATGGTCATTACATGAATATGTATATTTTTAAAAAATCCTTTTAATGAGTATATCATATGAAAAAAAGAGAATGTATAAATCCTAAGATGAATGCAGTAAGCCAAATACTGATGTAAAAGTTGATCTAGGTTAATCCATTGGAATTTGGAAATTTTTTATAAATAAAAGTAATCATAAAATTTTGAGAAATATTGATTGCTGACAATATGAAAAAGTGGAAATATTTTTCAAATCCGACTAAAAATTCCTTGAAAATTTACTAATAAAAATTCAGTGAAAAGGAAAATATAGAAAATTTTAATAGAATCTTAGTCTGAACTAAGAAGAACTTCTAGTTGTTTATGATAAGACCAAATGTATGAGTTCAAAAAAATCCTTACCTATAATGGATTCCAAACAACCAAATTTCCTAGTTAATTTAATGATTCCTAGTGTCTAAAAGAAGTGTTATCTATACATGGAAGATCAAATAAATTCCCTTGTGATCTATGAAATATGGGATATGGATATGAATTTAGAAGGAATGTGTGAACAATGTAACATATAGGCTTTTCAATTTAATGAAGAATATATTGGAATGATAAGACACAAAGCCACATTGGTGATGAGAGGATTCCCAAATATGGTTGAAATTGACGTCATAGAATTTTTTTTCACTTGTAGTAAATCGTTATATCTACCAAATTCCATTGACAGTTATTTCATACAAATTTTAACTTGGAGAAGATGTATACTATAACTAAAAATCATTGTAGTTATTTTTTAAGGATCTAAATGAGGTTTTAAAAGTGTAATTCAGGGTGTAAGAAGTATTATGTATTATATAAATTGAAATTGGGACTCTATGTTTTGAATATGAAACCTCATCCAGGGAAACAAATTCAACACATTAATGATATATAAATCATTATATGATACAACTTCAATTTCTTATATTAATAATATTAATTTTTTATGGGACTTCTGTGATACAATTACAAAGTGTGGATGAAGTATTGATTTATGGTTTAGATATTTCATAGATTTGATATATTTAGTGTATATTTTATATACGGTTTGAAATTAAGTAGATGTTCAAGAAATATTAATCATAATTATGTTGATAAATAGGAATAACGAATCTTGGACTATGTTCTTAACCCTAAATAGGTACATCCATACTATCATTAAATGGTATCAAATGTGATAATGTAAATCTATCATGAATTATATTTTTAGAGTCATTTTTTTATCCACGATGTAGACACAAGAATATGTGGATGTGGCCCAGTACATGTGGATTATTACATATAAATAAATTTTTATATTGTAAATTGATATGATCATTTATTCTCATTATGAAATTTATGTTACAGTTAATGTTCTATGTCATTTAATTTTGTACCTCAAAATGGATCACCAAAATATTGTGAAATAGAACATTTGAATCTTTATGAGATTAGAATATAAAATTATTTTATAAGTTTTAATTATGTTTTCATATATTTTTTTGATTTTCCTTTTATTAGGGAATTATTAAAATTGATTAGAAGCATGGGATTTTAGATTAAATTAGGGGGAATGTAAACAAGATTTATTAGTTTCATAGAGTAGTTACATTTTATATAAGTATAGAATATTATGTATATATGAAAGGTAAAAATGGGTTATTATGGTAACTTATTTTACTAAATGTTGTTGAAAAATCATAAATATGATTAATATGATTTTTCAAAAATTAGAGTGGTATACATAATACCACAAAACAATTATTTAATTAAATAATAATAAACATTGACTTGAATTTATTTTTCATTAAAATTGGTTGATAATACATGGTTTAAAATATTAATATTGTATAAAGGGAGAAAAATTTTACTAACAAGTTCATCAACATTTTATTCCATGAATTCCAATTGTAAAAATGGTCCTTCATATGACTGTGGTGAATGTAAGATGTTGTAAAAATATATATTCTCAAAAAGAAAATAATAGGATTTACCTAATTAATGGGGCATCCCAAAAAGATATATTGATTCCATCATCATATCTGATAAATTATTTATTTATAAAACTATTAATGGAATCATATTCATCCCCCAATAAATGTAAATGTGAACGTTCATACATTTATTATTAAGATAGTTGATATATTTACTCCAATATGTGATTTATGTTAACAAATTATGGAGAAATTATTTTGGATTTTTTACGGTAGATATAGATTGTTTCATTGGGAATGTTAATAGTCTACTAGTTATTGAAATTGTTGTAGTTAAATCCATTTATGAATAGTGTTCATAGAAGATGGATGATTGAGATTCTCTGGTGTCAGTGAATCCAATTTCACCATAATAATACCTCAATAAATTATGTGAGAGACTATATGAAAATTTAGTGTTATCTAATGGTTATAGGATGAAATTCCATACCATTTAAATCTATATAATTTCACATTATCCTTCTTATATATCAATAAATTATCCTGTGTGTGTGTGTTTTTAAAAAGTTATGAGTTGTGTGCCTTTGGATTAGTAACTATGTTTCCGTTGAAATCATGTTATTTATATGATCCCAATTTTAATATTGTGGTATGGAACTATTTAATTTAAATTTTAATAAATTTTTACACATATAATAATTCATAATATGATAGATTCCGAATCGGAATATTCCATGTTACTTTGGATTAATGATCTATTATTTATGGAGAATCATGAGTTGAACATGGTTAACACATTATAGGGTATAACCAGGCATCTCAAAGCATTAACCACATTAAGGTAACCAAATATTTTATAAAAACCATGAATGGAGATATTTTTCTCTATTTTTATGACAAAAACAAAGTGTGTGAGGTGGTATAGGATTCTATAACCTTGTACTACAGGTCATTTGAGGTGTACCCCCTAGACTGTTGGGTGTTCATGGTTTATCCATGGTTTTTCCCACCTTCATGTTAACCATGAGACCATTTATATATTTGAGAAATGATGTTTTTTTTCATATTACCTTATAATAATTCATAACTATTATTATTTTAAAATGGATGCAATTAATCACCTTTTACATGAAATAAATCCATGAGGCCAAATGTTTTTCTTTAAGATATATTCTCAACACAACATTTTATTCAAGATCAGTATCTTGTGTTGGACTACCACAAGTAACAACTACATTTCAAATATCATTTTATAATTTTAGTTCCCATCAATGGAGTTATTTTTTTAATCAAATATGAATAATTTTTAGTTTATTCCAATATTAATCCATTTTATCATGATTTAGAATGATCAATAGGATATTACTATACATGTGTTCTACCATAAGAATAAGTTATGTGTTATATTCATTTTCATTGATGGTTTGTTCTATATTTATGTAACATCCCTGGAAAATAATTAAAATTAAAATTTTCATTTTTACTAATTTTTTTGAATTAATTATTAATTTTAATTTAAAGGGGAAGCTATGTTCGATAGCATACCCGATATGCAACAATAGGTTTCATTGAAATCTTTTGTTCCACACTAATAATATAATATTATTATTTAAAATGGTAGTTAATTCCTTGATATTATAATGGCAGGAATAAATACAACTTTCTAAACTATTATTATTCATTTTTGTTAAATGTTTTTAAATTTATCCAAAAAAAGGTAGAGGATTAAAATAATAAAGAATCTGATTTTAAGCATAAATACTCTAATATTCATTAAAAGGTAGATTTACCACCTTTTTATGGAGAACCCTCTTCATTCATAGTTTCAGTAACTTTTATATGTTCTATTTGAAAAAATATATTTTTTTTAATTGGGATATCAAAATTTCCATTGGATAAATTTTAGGTATTTTTCTGATAAAATTCCATTTTTAATGATTAATGAACAATAATGTATTTTAATTCAATTATTACTTTTAATATTACTTATTTATATGGATATATTATCTTATTAATTTGTTTTAAAGTGTAATTAGATTATATTTTTACCATTTAATCAGATTTTGGTCATTAGACTTAACTTTATATTGAAATTGGACAAAAATAAGTTTCAATATTTTGATAGATATTGTTTCTTAAAAAACACGCTATTTGTTTTGACAAATGAAATTAATTTTATATAATTAATGAAAATTATATGTTTTTTATTTTTTAAAATAGAAATAATTTTCGAATTCGGAATATCAAATATATTTTCGGATGATTTTTTGGTATTTTTCTGAAAAACATCAATTTTTGATGAATAGTGAAACCACTAAGTAGTAGTTAGAAAACTAACATTTTCATTTAAATGAAATTTTACCACTTCTGTGAATTGAATTTCTAAAATCATACATACATGGTTGTTATTAATAATTAAATTGTGGTTGAATAGGATGAAAATAGTTTTTTTGGTAAATAGTAACTTTTTACTTTAATTGACGGTGGTTAATTGTAAATAGGGTAATTCAAGATAAAATGAATATTATAATAATAAAAAATTGCATTAACACTTGTCATAACCTTATTGTATGAGTCATGGCCGACCATGGATATCCTAGGGTATATTCTGGGACCCCATCGAGCCACTTATGAGTGATAATGACATGTTATGTTAATTTACTTAAAGTAATCGAAAAAATGACATAAAAAATATCTTTTAGTAAATTAATTTTTTCATACGGTTATATAGGTTATCATTTCGACTATTAATATTATTTTCAACGATAAAAATATTTTCTACCTCTTATTATTTTTTTAAAATAAATTAGATGTCAAATAAACTAAATTATTTATGACACAAAAATGATGTATTATTTACCTCATTAATAAATGATTTGAATAAATAAGATTATAAATCTTAAAACATTATCCAAAACATGTCCAACTATTATTGGATCATTGTTTTCAACCATTATCCATCATATATTTTACTTTAATTAGTTTTGGACCTTTTGAAACCAAATATAATTATATAATAAAATAATATTTTCACACTTTCCTAAAGAGTCCCTCCCACCTTATAAAAAATCCCTTACATATATCCCATTAATCACACATCTCAAACCCCATGGATCTTCCAACCCCTAACCAAATAATCTCCCAATATACCTACCTCTAACCTAAAATCCTTACATTAGGCATAAGGCACATCAAGTTATCTTTTTGGTTCAAACCAAACGGAGTTACCCAATTAAAAGGCAACATCTTCTCTTATGTTATTTTGTTTTATTTTACTTTTCCAACCCCCTAAAATCTTTTTACTCCTTTTTTAACTAAGAAAATATACTAAATATACTAGGTTGTTTTCATTATTAGGATTCGAACTGCACTTACACACACCTCCATCTAATGGGTAAATAACATTCTGCTTCTGTGGATGGTGAACTACTGCCTCACAAAATGATGATTGTTCAAATATCTCAAACCACCTCCTATGGTGGCCATTATGATGGAAATATATTTATATATGATATATTTTAAGTATATGTTTTCATTATGATTCTGTATTTTTCTTTTATAGCAAACCTTTATGATTTCCATTATGGGTAAACACGATAATTTCATTTGAGGGAGTGAGGACTACCGCCCCCTCAAAATGATTTGAATCATTCATACCATACATGGAATGTATAAATGATGGACTTATAGGGATTATATATATAATATTATACATTAATTATAACAAACCGATTTATATTTCTGTTTTGATTCCATTAAATACTAAATATAAAGGAAAGTAGTGTTCATTCGTACGTACGGTTTACCGTCTCCATGAATGGTGCATTTCATTTCATACCTCAAAATATTATTTAATATCATAAATACATATAGATACATGATATATATGATATATATGATATCTAAAACATGATTATAATTCTATAGATAATGGAATCTTCACCACATGGACAAATTGTAATTATAAGGGGTTCATTTTTTACTCAAGTACCAAATATCAAGAAAACAACCATTATTAACTTAAATGATTACTAAATGTTTATAACATTTTAATAAGTGATATAAAATTAATAATAAACTATAAAAACATTATTAATCAATTATAAATGACCATAAGTTTATTATTCAGGAAGAACAAGGAACAAACAGGTCAAGTCGGATACGACGTAAGAGATTTCTTATCTCACTTTTAATTCCGTGATATTTACATTGTTCGCCACTTATTTCATGAATATGGTGTATTGTGTATAGAAATTTGATATATATTATCATTATTCTATATATATTCATGGTATTATATGATTTATTTGGTTTTTATTAACTTTTTGTCATATGAAATGACCAATTACAACGAGGTAATGGGATTTTATCTCACTTTTTATTCCTGTGAGATTCATGCAATATTTGTCACTATTTCCATTATGTGGTGTGTGTACTGCCCATGATATTTATTAATTGTGTAATATAATTCAATATATGGTTATTTACATCTTCATTTAATGACCCTTCTTTCATGTTGTGTGTGTTTCATATGGTACCAAATCGGTAAGGAAACTTTTTAACCCAATTTCCATTCCTTGGGTTAATATTCTAATTCATAATTATGTCATGCTATGATTATGTGGGGAATCAATATTTATTTATTAATTTTGTAATTTACACTTATCTTTGTGTTTATATACTTTTTATTCTCATAATATCTCAATTGATAAATTCTAAAGTCCTTGATATGAACTTGATAGGAGTAATTCTTACTCAATTTCCATTCATTGAGTTAAATATCAATGTTATTAGTTTTGTATTAAAAATAACATGTGTGAATGTACTATGATTGATTTACATAGAAAATCCAATCATATTGACTATATTTATATTTTTCACACATAATTATGTCCTTGATTTATCCTTAATCTAAGGATACCCTCTTTATAAGGGATATTGTCTCAATTTACATTCAATTGAGACTTTATTGTTGTTAGGCACCAATACACTCTTATATGGTGTATATACTGTCCTTTGAAATATTATATCATGAATCCCTTTATTCTCATGATATTAAATTGTTCTTATTAATTGTAATTCTTAAATTATTTTTATTCAAGCGTCTCTCAGTTTTTTAAAAACAGTTTAACTAAAATATTGATTTAAATGTTTTAATGATTTATTCTTACAAATCATTCTCATAAATGTCTATGTTTTCAAAATGATTTTAGGATTTATTTATATGGTAATTAATATTTTAAAATTATAATTCATTTAAATGCTTCAATGTGGTATGGTCCACATTGATTAAAAATTTTCATTATTAAATGATATAAATGATTTTGAAAATGGTTTCAAAAAGCATTGTTTACTTCAATATCGTGATTTGATATATTGTGATTGGAATGTGGAAATGTATTTTTCCATTATGATTGAGTTATGTGGTATTATTATGTTATTGTTATTGGAAATTTTTTAGGTATATGTGTGGTTTCATGATATACCTAGGGCAGGTGATCCTGAGATAGCTCTCCAATGCATTGGGTATTGTGACGGAGGTAAATGATATTGTTTCTGCTAAGAGATTTAGGGAATATGTTTTGATGGGTATTCCAACGTAACACCATAAATATTTTTTATATCTAAAATATATGTTTAATATGGATGTCATAAGATAAATTTACGATTTATGATTCCTACATGTTATTCATAAATCTTATGATTTCATGAGGTATGGTATGATTGAAAAGTATAGTTTCATTGATTTGAATTTATTGATGGGTTAATGTTTCCATTCCTTATTTTATAACCCATAATGAGATTTTTATGCTCCCCCCATGTATTGAAATGTTTTTCACATGACTTAATGATAAATCAGGTCAAGGATGGAATCATGGAAAATTCATGTTGTCTAAAACATTGAACTAGACATGTTATTTTATTCATGTTTTTTTATTTTATGAAAAAATAAATACTGAATATATGTGTCTAAATTGTAAATTTTTGGATGTAATAGTTATGGTCTACATATATAAAACTCTAAACCTGAAAATATCCTTAATTTGAATTATTCATTTAATTCAATATTATTTAATGTTTTATGAATCAGTCCTTATAGTTGGTATCAAAGGTCTGTTTAGACAACATTAGGGATTAAGAGTTTTAATTAAACACGTAGTTAGTCCCTATGTCTATTATTTCCATTAAATCATTATTTTATGACATTTTAGATCATAGATAGTCAGTTATAGATGGAAGGAGGAGGATCTAAAATGACATTCCTATCTATTCCTAATGACTTTCATGCAATAATTATTGAAAAGTCATGTACAGATGACTGTGAAACTTTTTCTAGCTTACAAATAACATGAAAATAGATTTTTGAGATATCAAACACCTCCACCATACCTTGTTATCATCATTGATCGTGGGTTGTATTTAAAAAAAATCCAGTTTCCATAATATTCTCATATGTTCAAAAAAGGTAAATATTATCAAGGTATTTTCAAATATTTTACCATATCAGAAGATTTTTAAGCATAGTATGATTTTGAAAAAGGTACTGAAGAAGGAGACCATTTTGAAACCTATTAATATTTTCATTTAAATTATTGTCTCTCAATAAAAACATAGGGTATTTTAAAAGGACCATTAATTGAAATTTTCAACTAAAATTTGGTCTGAATATTTTATAGAAATCATGTTTTATCAAATGATTTGAAATTATATGTCAGACATGATTATTTTCCTATTATGTTTTTTGTGAACACTGATATGACCCATTTTGTACTAGGTGTATTTGGATGAAGGAAGGAAATGATTTTGAAGGATATCTTAATCATTTTTTCAATGCATGGACCTTCAAGCTATATGAACAGTTTAAGGTTGAAACTAAGTGGACACCATGATCAAGGTATGATGTTATTTATTTTGGGGATCGTTTTATTTTATCCAATGGTGGTGAAATAAAAAGACGACAATATATATAAGACTTAAAAATTTAAAAAGTTTAGTTTGTAATGATTTTGGATGAAAATTAGAGGTATAAGGAAACCATTGAGGTTAATACATGTTAGGGTTATTTTTTATTTTTATAAAAAGGAAAACAAACAGACCGTGTGGAAACCCGTCGTGTCAGACAAAGCTATGGGAATCAAACACACAACCAAAGTGCGATTAGTCTTTATTTGCTACCACTAGACTACCAGATGTACCTGGTTAGTATGACTTATTAAATGATTTTACCTATCAAGAATAATTTTACTTGGGATATTATGTTTTATCAAATGGATATCCATATTATAAGAAAGTGATTTGGTGATTATGTTATAAAAGTGATTTTGGAAGATGTTATCTCTTTTGGGAACACTATATTCTTAAGAAAAATAAAAAACAATGGGATTTTATTTGTAGAGTAATGGTTGAAATTTTAATTTGGAAGAATATCTATTCTTATTGTGGAAATAATGTGATTTCAGTTATGTATGGAAATGATTAACCTATCATTGAGAATATGTGATTAGTTTAATTACATTTCTGTATGAGACTTTAAGATTAACATATATTATTTGGAGATAAATGTTATGATTTATCTTAGAAGACTATGTGATTAAATCCTTCGATGATTTGGGTTTTTATCATAGTTTGGACTACTTTGAAGAATTTTATTGATAGTTTTATATTGAATGGTCTTCCTTGAAATTTGGGTACTTTCTGTAGAATTTTGGAGATTAGTAGTAGAAATTATTTTTATAATGGATTATCCTTTTGGGGATTATATTATATCGTACAAACCATTTTTTTTATCTGATGAATAAAGACAAGGGAAATATATCGTTCATCTTTTGTGGATTATGTGATTCTTTAGAAGTTGATTCTTGTTCTTTTTATGTGACCAAGTCTTTCTGAATACTCATTATTTGAAGAAAAGATTATTTTTTTGTTATAAACTTATTAAAGGATGAAATTCTTCTTGAAGTTAAGTGTATTTATTTGTGTTCTTATTCTATGTAGTAAATGAATTAATCAAAATTATGAAAAGGAACATAAAACAAAAACGTTGTTGGTTTACATTTCTGACTGGGTAATCAATGTCTTCTTAGCACATCCCAAGTTTGTGATTTTCTTGTGGTTAACTTTGTACTAATCATGTTGTCTATCACTTTCCATCTGAACTAGATGGTTTTGTTTCTCCTTGATATCCATGTTTTCATGAAATCCTAGTATCTGTTGTGTTGGGCATCTTTTGTAATTCTCTTCCTTTCTTTTAAAGTGATATTTTAATTTTCTCTTTTTCTGAAGTGGGGTTTTAAATGAAGATTCCAATCCCAGTTTTAAAATTGTGAGGATGAAATTCTGAAAAGGGGGGAAGGATGTAACATCCCAGTTAAAAAATGAACATGGAATTTTTCATATTTTTTAATATTTTTGAATTAAATATTAATTTTAATTTAAAGGGGATTCTATGTTTGATAGCGTAACTGATAGGAAACAAGCACTACTGAAAATAAGCTCATTTGCGAGGGGTTATTTGCGACGGGATCCCGTCGAAAATGGGCTTTTGCGACAGAGGTCCGTCGCAAATGACCCATTGCGGTAAATAGCATCGCAACTAACACTATTTGCGACGGGTCCGTAGCTAAAAATATTATTTGCGAGGGTAATATGTCCTGTCGCAAATACTAATCGATATATATATATTAAAAACTTTAAATAACACTTTTACGATGGGCCCGTTGCAAATGTTATTTGCGACGGGCCACGAATACCGTCGCGAAAGAGTTAAATTATTTTCTTAAAAAAGAAATAAGTAATTGCGACGAGCCCGTCGTATTATGAAATTTAAATATTTTTAAAAAAAATTTAATTGCGACAGGATGATTATCCCGTCGCAAATATGTATCAAAAAATCAAAAAAAATTAAATAATTAATAATTTTTTTTAATTAATATTATAATAGTAATAATACAATTATAATTCATTCAAATATTATAACAAAAAATCATTCAAATATTTAAAAAATTAATATTATAAAATATGAATAATATTATTAATCATATTAATATTTTAAAATATATAATATAATATTATATAAAAAATATAATATACCGAATTCATATTATTATAAATAATTAAAAAATTATAATTTTAATTAAAATTCTTGAAACTTTTTATGTATTAAAAATACTGAATATAATATTATTAAAATAATTAGAAAATAAAAATACCAAAAATATCAACATTTGAAAAAAGAAATATAAACAAATAATAAAATACTAAGAGTAATATTATTATTAATAAAATAAACAAACATTAAAATAAATAACAACAATAAATAATAAACTATTAAAAATAAATAGAAATTTAATAATACAATATTGACACCAGTATAAGAGAGATATAAACTCTGAATAGAAAAAATGTCATATTTTAAATTTAAAAAACTTTATAACAACAAACAATAACTAATCTGAAGGAGGAGGGGAGGGGGGGTGATATGCTGGTGGAGGAAACTCCATCCCTAAGGCATGAGTGAGTCGGCGCATGTACTCCAACTGCTCCTCATGCTGCTGCTACCACCGACTCATCTGCTCCTCGTACACCTGCTGCTGTCGTCGGTGCTCCTCCTCATGCAGCTGCTGCTGCCGACGCATCTCCTCATGCTCCTTTTTGAGACACTCTATCAACTTAGTTAAAGATCACAACTGATCCTCATACTGTGTAGAGGAAAAAGATGCATGAGCTCCTATCGAGCTGGACGCCGACATCGCAACATTGCCATAATAATCTTCGGGAGTCAGTCGAGAGACGATACCAACTACTCGTCCCTTCTCGATAGAATATTGGGTCACCTGCATCTATGCTGCATCATCAAACTGATGGCCACTAGTCTGATCTGATGCCTCGGCCAGACCCTCAGGCAGGGTATGTGACGCTGCGGTCCTATATGACTCCTGTTGTTGCAATTTAAAATTAAAAATGTGAATATATTATATGCTGTTAATTTTTAGACTTGAAAACAAAAAATACTGACCACGATGTGATGCTGGCGATCATCTCTAAGCTCCCCAGTAGCTGGATCACTGTACATCCTCTGATATAAGTCGTACTCCATAATATCAGGGTACTCGACAGCCTATAAGAATATAAAAGAAATTGTTAGTATTTAATGTTATATAAAATATTTATAAAAAATGTACGTACCAAATGGTGTCTATGAGTACTGAAAGTATGACTCCCAGCTTGATGAGTCACCTCCTATCTCCCCCGATTCTGCCTCCCCACCGATGATCTCCTCTGAAAGCCACCACTCAAACAGTGTGCACATAATCAATCCCATACGTGGGATGAAATGTACTTTGGTCGGTGTTCTCTACATGACTCTTCAAAATCTGACACTCCTGCTTTCTTCATGGCAGTTCTTCTTAAATTGTACAAAAACTGACGAAAGCGATCACGCATGGCCACCTCCCATGCCTTGTGGATGACGTCACACATGGTATCCTCGATCGGATACCATAAACCCTACAAATAATTCAAAATATCAAGTTATAAATGAAATAAGTTTCAAAATAAAAATTATTTATTTACATACGTACCAACCAATGACCGGACATGGCTTGCTGCACATCAACAGGAATATGCTCCCATGTCGTCCATGGATGAGAAAAATAGTTGCGCAAAATAGCGCTGCCATGTCCGACTGCTATATGTGGAAAACTGTAAAAACAATAATCAAACATTTATTATGTAAATATATTAATGAAATCTTAGTAAAATGCACAGGTTATCACACCTCCGGGTGCGTGGATCGAACCCAAGATGTGGACATCGCTCGGGGATGGGGTCAGGAATCATCAGTTATGCAAGACCGTGCCCCCTCCATGTACTCCCTGAAGTGCCTTCAGGCTGAGGGTCAGGTGCCAGTAACTTGTCCGCATCGAAAGATAGGTCAGCATCCGCCAACTCACGAAATGTGTCCTCGTCCATCTGAAACAGAAAAAGAAATATATCAGAAAATAATTGATAATTATTATTATATATACATATATATTAGTTATGATTATATATAACTACCATTGAATTGTATCAATGTTCAGCTTCATCATCATCTTCATATCTATCAATGTCATCTTCATAATCCTCCTCAATATCATCGATATCCATTTCAGTTCCAGTTGCTTCATCTCTTACCATTTCAAATTCATTTGTGACGTCATTACAATCATCATCATCATCACTGACTCTTAATTGAGGGGTGTCATCATCGATACTTATGTCACCTTGAAGCAAAGATTGATTTTGAGTACTCTCTTGAAAAACTTCAATTCCTTGCACTTCAGTGAAAGCAAATTCAGTTTGACTAAACTGATTGTCTCGAATTTTCATTTTTATTATGCTCCACCAATCAGTAAAGTCTCTTAACGTAGCACAATACTTTTCATAATAAACTTGATGTGCCTGTTGATCCATTAATAACGGTTCATTTACTGCAAGAACACTTTTACATTTAACATCAATGATTATATAAGTTGGATGAACACGCACGCCTCTCTCAGTATCCAACCACCGACATTTGAACATGGTTATGTAATGGTGTCCTAGATAAAAGAGTTCAATGATTTCATCAAGTATGCCATAATAGTCAACTTCATTTTCTCTATGATGAGATCCTATCAGGAAAACTCCACTTTTCATTTTTTTTATTCCCCATATGCATGTGTATGAAATCCAAAACCATTCACAACATATGCATTATAATATTTCACCATTTTGGATGGTGGGTTACTCAATATACAATTCGTTTGTCAATTTTATCAGCATGTCTAGACACCTAAAAATTTGTGAAATAATTATCAATATAGTAAACTATAAATTGAAGGAGCCGTTAAAGTATGAAAAATTTATGTTACCAGTATTTGAAACCACTGAGAATTTTTTTTTTCTCTGCATTCTTCGAGAGAAGCTACTGTAATTTGTGGAAGTTGTTTCTTGATATGATTATCATACAATCTATAAAAAACAAAGTTATTTATTGTAACATAAATATTAGAATAAGTAATAGAAGCACTTAGAGTACAAATGATGTTATCTCTTCACAGTTGAGCAGAACATACGTATGAGCTCTGTGATGTTCATCATCTTGAAGCCATCGTTCATGAACTCCACCAAAACAAAGCTCGGACTGGTTAAAAACAGATAATTGATTGTCGATTTCATCAATATTCCCCTCGTTCCATCCCATGCGGTTATGTTTTGAAGGATACTCAGATTCAAAATAGTGGGAGCAGAAAAAAGATATCTCCTCCTGCAAATAAGCTTCAGCAATAGATCCTTCAACAGATGCTTTGTTACGTACTTTTTTTTCAATTTCTGCATGCATCTTTCGAATGGGTACATCCATCGAAACTGTATCGGACATCCACATTTTGCTTGATATGGAAAATGTAATATCAAATGTTCCATTGAGTCGAATAAAGGAGGAGGGAATATTTTTTCCAGTTTACATATAATTAAAACAACATCCTCTTCAAGTTTGCATAGAGCATCGTAATCTGCTGTCGCCACACAAATGTCCCGAAAAAAATATGATACGTCTGTTATGGAATCCCATATCACAGAATTCAACAGACCTCTTAATCCAATGGTAGAAGTCATTCAATTATAACATGACAATCATGACTTTTTAATTCAGTAATATGACCATTATTTACACATCTACCCAAATTGAAAGCACATCCATCTGGAAGTCTCAAATTTGCAATCCATTGACAAAATAATAAGCGGATTTCTTTGGAGAATGTATAAGCTGATTTTGTTTTCATTAACCTTTCTGTTCTGACATTCTCAAACAGTTCAAGTTATGGATGCCTGCAAATTTGAGCAAGATCTAATCGTGCATTTACATTATCTTTGCTCTTCCCAGGTGTATCCAAAGCTGTATGAAACAAATTATCAAAACCATTCTTCTCAATATACATGACATCCAACATGTGGCAGACCAGCAAATCAGACCAATATGAAAAATCCCAAAATATGCTATGTTTTAGCCAATTGTGTTCTTTCCCAAAACTAGAAAATTTCTGTTGGTTTATTGTGGGTGCAAATGTGATGGGAGGTAATGAATATACAACTGATTTTAACTCCGTACCTGGTAGAATTTTTGGAGGTCCATCCCTTTCAACTGCGCCTTTTCTAAAATGAGATCTATTTCTGTGAAAAGGATGATCATCTGGAAGAAATCTGCGATGACAGTCAAAATAGAAAGGTTTTTTTCCATGGATGAGCATAAATGCCTTGTTCTCTCCCATATAGTAAGGACATGATTTTGGCCCATGTGTACTCCAGCCAGATAACATTCCATAAGCCGAGAAGTCACTAATTGTCCACATCAATGCTGCTCTTAGTATGAAATTCTGTTTCGCAGCAACTTCATAAGTACTGACACCAGTACTCCACATTATATTTAATTTATCAATCAATGGTTTCAAATAAACATAAATATTCTTCTTCGGATGTCCAGGGATTAGTAATGTCAAAAAGATATAGGGTTCCTTCATCAACATCCCTGGAGGTAAATTTTACAGAGTTAAAAAGACATGCCAACATGAATACTGACTACCATAAGATCCGAATGGACAGAAACTATCAGTGGAAAGACCCAGTCACACATTCCGGGCTTCTAAAACAAAGGGTGGCTGCACTCTATTAAAATGTTTCCATGAATCACCATCGGCCGGATGATTCAAGATTTTATCGGTTGAAATATTCGTTTTGTGCCATGACATCATTGTCGCTGTATTCTTAGACATGAATAAACGCTAAATTCTAGATGTAAGAGGAAAATATCTCAACTGTTTTATAGGAATCAAGCCAGACTTTCCATGTTGAGATTCTTTATACCTCAATTTCCCACAAGCGGGACAACTATCCAACGACACATTTTCCCCATAATATAAAATGAAATCATATGAACATGCATGAATCTTCTGACAACTAAGTCCTAAATTCCGAACCAACCTCTTACTCTCATAGTAATTTTCAGGAAAAACATTTCCTTCAGGTAACAATGTTTTAACCAAAGAAAATATTTGATCAAAACATGTGTTTGACATTACATTATCTGATTTGATAGACATAAATTTTGCAACTGCTTCAAATTTTCTTATCTTCCAACCAGGATATAACGCATCCTCAACAGACCTCAAAAACTCATAAAATTTGGAGTGTGCCAACTCAGGAGTTGAATCAATATCATCTTGAGTTTCTATATGTTGAATAGATGAACCTGCAACATCATGTACTAAATTTTGAAACCGGGATGGATCCGGAATCAAGTTAGTATCACCTTCTGTAGAACTGCGTTCACCATGTTGATACCCAAAAACATAGTCCAGTTGAAAACCAAAACGCAAGAGATGTCCCCTAACTTTTTCAAACGTGTCAAATGTTCTCAGTGCACATTTTTTACAAGGACATTTTATTGTGCCTTCTGAAACAAATTCTGGATTTGATGCCACAAATGCTAAAAAAGTCTCCACACACTCTATATATACTGAATTGAAACCATAACCATTTGGATTTCTACGTTGATTTATCCATATACGGTCATCTAATAATGACTGTTGACGACCTCGTTGTTCCATATTTTTCTATAAAGTATAAAATCATTACCGGTTTTGAATAATTTGTTTGAAAAAACACTCAAGCAAAGATAATTATAGAGTTTACATCAAACACGACCGATGAAAACTTTTTATTGGGATAGACCTAAAAATTGATCCTTTAAGAATTGAACATGTTAAGAATAAAGCAAAACCTGTTACAAATATTTATAATTTTAATATTTTATAAATTTTTTATTATTTTAATAATACTAATATTAATTTTTCATAAATATTAATTATATAATAATAACATTATTACATTATTAGTATTTTTTAGTATTAATATTAAAATAATATATTTTTTTATATTATGTTACAATTCCCCTTTCATATGTGTGTTTAACATTCTATCTCCACATGTAATATTTGAATTCACTTTCACCTCTCTATTGGTGAGTAGGTTGATAATTTTGAAAAAGAATGCAAATATTACATGTGTAGAAAAAAGTTTTCTTAAAACCAATACAGTGACGAAAAGATATTCGAGAAAGATAATGATCACGCTAGTTTTTTCCAATTAGCTAATTATTACCAATTATTCCCAATTATTGGTAATTATTCTTAATTATTGATAATTAATACTAATTATTGGTTATTATTCCTAATTATTGGTAATTATTCCTAATTATTGGTAATTATTCCTAATTATTGGTAAATATTGACAATTATTGGCAATTATTGGTAAATATTGACAACAATTGGAAATTATAGGTAAATATTGGTAATTATTGGTAATTATTACTAATTATTACTAATTATTGTTAATTATTACTAATTATTGTTAATTATTACTAATTATTGGTAATTATTGTTAATTATTTCTAATTATTGGTAATTATTGGTAATTATTCCTAACTATTGTTAATTATTCCTAATTATTGGTAATTATTGGTAATTATTACTAATCATTGGTAATTATTTGTAATTATTATTAATTATTACTAATTATTCCTAATTAATAGTAATTATTCCTAATTATTGGTAATTATTGGAAATTATTTTTAATTATTGGTAATTATTCTTAATTATTGGTAATTATTCCTAATTATTGGTAATTATTCCTAATTTTTGGTAATTATTCCTAATTATTGGTAATTATTCCTAATTATTGGTAATTATTCCTAATTATTGGTAAATATTACTAATTATTGGTAATTATTCCTAATTATTGGTAATTATTCCTAATTATTGGTAATTATTGACAAATTTTGGCAATTGTTGATAAATATTAACAACTATTGGCAATTATTGGTAAATATTGGTAAATAATGGTAATTATTACTAATTATTACTAATTATTATGAATTATTACTAATTATTGTTAATTATTACTAATTATTGGTAATTATTGTTAATTATTATTAATTATTTGTTATTATTGGTAATTATTCCTAATTATTTTTAATTATTCCTAATTATTGGTAATTATTGGTAATTATTACTAATCATTGGTAATTATTGGTAATTATTATTAATTATTACTAATTATTCCTAATTATTGGTAATTATTCCTAATTATTGCTAATTATTTGTAATTATTTTTAATTATTCCTAATTTTTCTTAATTATTGGTAATTATTCCTAATTATTGGTAATTATTCCTAATTATTGGTAATTATTCCTAATTATTGGTAATTATTCCTAATTATTGGTAATTATTCCTAATTATTTGTAAATATTGACAATTATTGGCAATTATTGGTAAATATTGGTAAATATTGGTAATTATTGTTAATTATTACCAATTATTTGTAATTATTGTTAATTATTACTAATTGTTGGTAATTATTCGTAATTATTACTAAATATTGACAATTATTGGTAATTATTGGTAAATATTGGTAAATATTGGTAAATATTGGTAATTATTGTGAATTATTGGTAATTATTGTTAATTATTGGTAATTATTGGTAATTATTACTAATTATTACTAATTATTGGTAGTTATTCCTAATTATTGGTAATTATTGGTAATTATTATTAATTATTTGTAATTATTAATAATTATTGATAATTATTCCTAATTATTGTCAATTATTCCTAATTATTGGTATTTGCGATGGGATCCCCTTCTCCTTTCATCTGTGTGTTTAACATTCTGTCTCCACATGTAATATTTACATTCACTTTCACCTCTCTATTGGTGAGTAGGTTGAAAAAGAATGCAAATATTACATGTGGAGACAGAAGTTTTCTTAAAACCAATACAGAGATGAAAAGATAATTGAGAAAGATAATGATCACGCTAATTTTTTCCAATTAGCTAATTATTACTAATTATTCCTAATTATTGGTAATTATTCTTAATTATTGGTAATTATTCCTAATTATTGGTAATTATTCCTAATTATTGGTAATTATTCCTAATTATTGGTAATTATTCCTAATTATTGGTAATTATTCCTAATTGTTGGTAATTATTCCTAATTATTGGTAATTATTCCTAATTATTGGTAATTATTCTTAATTATTAGTAATTATTCCTAATTATTGGTAATTCTTCCTAATTATTGGTAAATATTGACAATTATTGGCAATTATTGGTAAATATTGGTAAATATTGGTAATTATTGGAAAATATCGACAATTATTGGAAATTATTGGTAAATATTGGTAATTATTGATAATTATTACTAATTATTACTAATTATTGGTAATTATTGTTAACTATTACTAATTATTGGTAATTATTGGTAATTATTGTTAATTATTATTAATTATTACTAATTATTACTAATTAATGTTACTTATTACTAATTATTGTTAATTTTTTCTAAGTATTACTATTTTTTTGAATTATTCCAATTATTACAAATTATATTCATTAATTACTAATTACATTCATTATCTGCAAATTACATTCATTAACTACTAATTACATTCATTAATTACTAATTACTATCTTTAATTAAAATTAAAGTTATTAATTACTAATTACAGTCACTTAATTATTAAATATTGTTAATTACTAATAATGAAATCTAAAAAATCAAATTTAATACCTTAATACAACATAATTATATCTAATAAGAAATAATAACAACTAATGTAAAAATATAAAACAAAAACAGTAACTAAATATTAAATTAAAATTCAGAAAAAAAAACCTTAAACTGGTTTTCGAGCTTTAGATTTGTTGTACTTGTAGGATGATCCCCACAACCTCCTTGAAATCGACATGCAAAACAAAACTCACTCAACACATATAAACTAGTACAAAGTAGTTCAGATTCAGAAAACTTGTCAAGGCTGGCTGTATTTATAGGTTAGATTATTTGCGACAGGGTTTATTGCGACGGTATTCCCGTCGCAATTGGTATGATTTGTGACGGGGTCGTGGCAAATAACCCCGACCACATTTATTATGGACGGAAATAAAAGGGGTTACTTGCGACGGGAACCCCTTCCCGTCGCAAATAACCTGTTACCGCCGCCGGTTATTTGCGACGAGAAGGGGATCCCGTCGCAAATATCTTTCGCGCGATTTGGCGCGCATTCGTGCCAAACCATTTACGAAGGGTGAGAATATCTCGTCGCAAATAAATATTTATTTGGGATGGGGATTATGCCCCGTTGCAAATACCCCGATTGCGGGGGTTATTTGTGACGGGACATATTCTCGTCGGAAATAACCCGTCGCTTAGACCACTTTTTCCCGTAGTGAAGGGGTTTCATTCAAATCTTACATTGCATACTAATAAAATAATATTATTATTTTAAATGGTTCTTAACGCCTAGCAGATGTAATGGTGGGAATAAATAGAACTATCTACCATATGATTATACGTTTTTTAAATGTTTTTACATTTATCCAATAAAATTTAGAGGCTTAAAATAAAAAATTCCTAATTTTTATAATGAATACTCTAATATTCATTAAAAGTTTGATTTACAACCTTTTGATTGAAAACCCTCTATAAAAATAGATTTGTTCTCATTTATATCTTCTATTTGACAAAATAAAATTCTTTTCTAGAATTGGGACATCAAAACTTCCATTTGGTAAATTTTTTGTATTTTTCCGATAAAAATAAAATTTTATGAATAGTGAAAAATATTTTATTTTAATTCAAATATGCCTTTATATATAATTTATTTATATTTTTAGATTATTTTTTTAATTGGTTTTAATGTTTAATTATATTATATTTACAATTCAATCCAATTTTTTCATTGGAATTAATTTCACATTGAAATTTTACATAAACAACTATCAATCTTTGGATAAATATTGTTTCTTAAAAACACGATATTGGTTTTGACAATGAGAATTAATTATAAATTAATTAATGAAACATCTATGTATTTAATTTTTTAAGATAGACATAATTTTTAAATTAAGAATATCAAATATATATTGGGTTGAATTTTGTGTACTTTCTGAAAAACATCAATTTTTATGAATAGTTAAACCACTAAGTAGTAGTTAACAAATCCCCTTTTTCATTTTAATGAAATTTTACCGCATCTATGAATTGAATTTTGTAAATTAGACATACATGGTTGTTATTTGTAAGTAAATTGTGGTTCATTGAGATAAAAATAATTTTTGATGAATATTATCTTTTGACTTTTATTTTCCGCTCTTAATGGTAAATACGGTAATTCGGGGGAAAGAAATTATAATAATCAAAAAGTATCTTAACACTAGTCCTAATATTATTGTATGAGTCATGGCTGACCATGGGCATCCTTGGGTTGATTTTGGGACCCCATTGAGCCATTTAAGAGTGATAATGACACATTATTTTAATTAACCTAATGTAATGGAAAAAACAACAAAAACAAATCTCTTTTAGTATATTATTTCTTACATAGGGTTTTATTGGATATCACATAGACTATAAATATTATTTAGAAGGAAAAAAATATTTCTACATCATGGTATTTTTTAATAATTTTTAGACATAACATAAATAAAATTATTTATGACATAATAATGATTTGGTATTTACCTCATTAATGAATGATTCAAATAAATAAGATTATAAATATTAAAAAAATATTCATAACCTATCCAATTCTAATTATATGATTTTATTTCGACTATGAGTCATCATATATTATACATTAATTAATTTTTTACTTTTATAAAATGAATATCATTATATAATAAAATAATATTTTCACACGTTCCTAAAGAGCCCCTCCCCACTTATAAAAATCCCTCACCTCTAACCCATTACTCCAACCCCTCAATCCCATTGGTTTGTTAAACCCCTTCCAAAATAATCTCTCAAGATACGTATATTTCACCTATAATCCCTACCTTAGGAATAAGGCACTTCATGTAATCCTTTTCTTTAAAACCAAAGGGAGTCACCTGATTTAAAGGTAACGTCTTCTCTAATGATCTTTTGATTTATTTTACTTCCAAAATCCCCTAGCATATTTTTATTCCATTATTTTATAATAACACCAGTATCTGAAATATATTAGGTTGTTGTTAAGATATGTATTTGAATTACACATACACACACCTCTAACTAATGGGTAAAGAAAAAACACTTTCTGTGGACGGTGAACTACTACCTCACGAAACGATGATTGTTCAAATATATCCAACCACATCTCATGGTAGCCATAATGATGGAACTGTATTTATATATGATGTATATTATTTTTATGTTTTTTTATGATTCTGTATTTTTTCTTTATAACATACCTTTATGGTTTCCATAATGGGTAAAATTGATAATTTCATTTGAGGAAGTACGGACTACCGCTCGTCAAGGTGATATGACTCATTCATACCATAAGTGGGACGTATAAAGGATGTATTTACTGAGATTATATATCTGATATTATACTTTAATTATAATATACCTATCTATCATTATTTTTTCATTCTTTTAAATACTAAATAGAAATCAAAACAGCGTTCATGCATACATACAACTTACCATCTCCATTAACGGTGCATTTCATTTATTACCTCAAAATATTATGTAATAATATAAAAACAAATATATAATGGATATATATGGTATATATGATATATAAATCAGGAATATATTTCTGTATATAATGGAATCTTGAACACATGGTCAACTAGTAATTATAAGTTGTTCATTTTTTTCTCATGTACCAAATATCGAAAAAATGACCATTATTAACTTAAATGATTACATAATATTTATATCATGTAAATAATTGAAAAAAGGGAATAATAAAAATTTAAAATGTTCTTAGTCAGGTATAAATTAACTTATGATTATTATTCTAGAAGAATAAGTAATAAACCACTCATGTCGGACACAAGGTAATTGATTTATTTTCTCACTTTTAATTCTAGGAATATCCATTATCCGCCACTTATTTCTGGCATGTGGTGTATTGTGAACTGAAACATGATATATATTATCATGTTTCTATTTATATTCATGGTATTCTGTGATTAATTTTGTGGTTTTTAACTATTGGTCATACTACTCGATTGATTACAACGTGGTAAGGGGGTTTCATCTCACTTTTTATTCCCATGAGATTTGTACTATATTTGTCACTATTTTATTTTGTGTGGTGTATGTACTGACCATGATTTATATTAATTGTTTAATATTAATTAATTTATTGTTATTTAAATCTTCATTTAATAATCCTTCTTTCATGTTTTGTTTGTTTTGTATGTTACCAAATCGGTAAGGGAACTTTTTATCCCAATTTCCATTCCTTGGGTTAATCTTATAATTATCGATTATGTCATGCTATATTATCTGAGGGATCACTATTTATATATTCTTGTTGTAATTTACACTCCTCTTTTTGTGGATATACTTTTGATACACATAATCACTCCATTGATAATTTCTCAAGTCATCGATATGAACTTGATAAGAGTAATTTTAACTCAATTTCCATTTATTGAGTTAAACATCCAAGTCATTTGTTTTTTCTTAAAAATAACATGTGTGAATGTCTTTTGAATGATTTGCACTGAAAATCCAATCATATTTAGTGTATTTATATTTTTTATACATAATTATGTAATTGATTTATACTTAATCTAAGGATACCATCATTATAAGGAATTTCATCTCAATTTATATTCCATTGAGACTTCACTATTGTTATGCATAAATTCACTCTTATATGGTGTATATACTATCCTTTGGAATATTATATTACGAATACCTTTATTCTCATGATTTTATAATGTTCTGATTAATTTTTTTTACTAAATTATTTGTATTCATACATCTCCAATTATGTTAAAAACACTTTAACTAAAATATTGATTTAAATAGTTTAAAGATGTATTCATCAAAATATTTCTCATTAATGTCCATGATTTAAAAATGAATTTTTAGGATTTATTTATATGGAAATTAATTGTTTAAAATTTTAATTCCTTTAAATGCTTCAATGTGGTATGGGACACTTTGATTTTAAAAAATCATTATTAAATTATTTAAATGGGTTTTAAAATGGTTTGATAAAGAATTGTTTAATTCAATATAATGATTTGATATATTGTGATTTTAATTTTGAAATGATATCTTTTCATTATGCTTGTGTTATGTGTTATGATTATGTTATGGTTATTGGGCATTGTTTATGTATACAGGTGGTTCTGTGATAAAACTAGGGCGGGTGAGCTCGAGATATCTCTTCAATGCATTGAGTAATGTGACAGAGGTAAACCTTATTGTATCACCTATGAGATTTAGGGAATATACTATGATGCGTACTCCAAAATAACTCCCTACATAGCTGTGATTTCTACAAAGTATGTTTTATATGGATGCCTAAGTTAACTTTATGATTTATGATTTCAATGTGTTACTCATAAATAATATTATTTCATGAGGTAGGTTATGATTGAAAAGTATAGTTTCATTGATTTGAATTTATTGATGGGTTAATGTTTCCATGCCTTATTTTACAACACTTATAGAGAATTTTATTCCCACCCCTTGTTTTGAAATGTTTTTCATAGGACTTAAAAATGAATAGGGTCAAGGATGGAATACAGGAAAAATCATGATGTCTAATACATGGAATTAGAAATGTTATTTTTTTAATGTTTTTTTTATTTTATTAAAAAAATTTATACTTAATAGAAGTTTCTACTTAGTAAATTTTTGAGATTTAATAGTTATGGGCTAATCCTCTAAAACATTATACCTAAAAATATCCTCAATGTCAATTATTCATTTAATTCATAATTATGTAATGTTTTAAGGCTAGATCCTTATAATTTAATTATTATAGTTGTTCTTAATGTTATAAAATTTATTTGTTTCTTTTGTATTAAAGAATAGTCTTCAAATTAATTATTACTCATAAGATTGGTGACTTCATAGATACTAATCACAGTTGGAGGTTTTTATCCTCATCCCATACATCTATGATGTTAGTTCATTAATATTATATGTATTATTCCACCCATTTGGGTTTGTGAGGTCTCTTCAATTTTAGTAGGATAAAATTTTAGTTATGTTATATACATGGAGTGGATCATGCCTCCTATTTCATTTTATTAAATGATATTCAAATTTATATATGGTTGTTTCCAAATGGAAATGTGGAATGTGTTGGATTTAATAGTTGATTGTACTCATTATATTGATAATTTTTATTCGGTATGGACACTAACATATCACATATAACATTATAGTAGTTCATTATTTCATACATCTCTGTATAGAATGGAATTATTATAAATTTATGACTCTTGTTAAATTATGGTGTGGAAACGACTAGAGGAACGAGGTATGACACCAGGGACACCTAGATATCATTATATTCGGTATGAAACTGTGGTTGGTTTTTTAGGTATGGTTTCATTAACCAAGATACCAGGTTCTGACCCATATCTACCCCAAACTCAACTTCAATATTCCCGGGGATGACTATTAGTGTTGATTTGGAATATCCAAAAAAATGGAAGCATTATCCTAAAGCTCATATACAGACATACACATCTCCAACACAATAAAATTGATAAATGAAAACTATTGAAACCATTGCATACATACATCAGTAATACCAAAAAAGATGTGACATATCAGAAATGTATGGCACTAAGTGGTGCCTTGATCATAGTAAGACACATGGACCATGGAATATTTCCCCATATGAAAAATGTTGTTGACTAACAGTGACAAACATAGTTTTGTATCTGGAAAGGAAATCCCCTAATTACAAGAGAATCACACTATTGTAATCAATTCATTAATAGAATATGTAGTAAATTAATTAATAAGTATAGGAAATAGGCATGGTTAACCCTTCTCTGAAAAATAAAAATTTAAATAAACTGAACTATGTAATATGGATGATAATTTCATGTCTATAATGTGGGAAAAATGTGTTTGAAAAAGAGGTAATGCATCCTATGAATGTTAAACATGAGGTGTAAATGAAACCAAATCCCAACATCCTAATCACCTCTACTATAATTCTCTACCAATCATGCATCATTGGTATTTTTAGTAGTCACTCATCCATAATAAGACAATTCAACTTATCTACACATGAATTCATGTAGAATTCCTACGTACAATAAGTGGATGTGATAGGGTTTGAGATAAATCTTAATAGACCCCCACAAATGGAATCTATAAATATCTTGTATGTGAGTACATTATGTTATTGTATAGATATAATAATATAAATTTGTAATAACAACTATAAATGGGATTGATATGGTTCAAAAATGGAAACTAGGCCGACAATACCTACTTCTCCCTATTCTGGAATAAATCATAATAAGTTTCACTGGACACAATTTCCAATAACACATATACTGGGGATGTCATTCTCACTATCAAATTAATAAGGGAATCCATGACCAATATGATAGTATATGGATTTCATGCCCATATCATAATAAAATAATATCACAAGGGGCTCTAGGACCAAATAGTATCATAAGTATTTCCATGATAATATAGTATCACAAATTATCCCATTCATGTTAGTAGTAAAACAGATACCATTCCCATATGTTTCACATTAGAATATGGTTTTCCATGGATAATTATATAAAACCAGATTATCTATTCCAATTTACTATAATTTAATTGGTATACATTCCCATAATGATAAAAAATATTTAATTTCATCATTCCCATTTGGTGTAATTATAAAGATTTATCATTCCTTTTTGATATAATACATTCATACATGTCATCATGGCCACTCATTCTAATTCACAGGCATCATCATTCCATTTCTTGTATAAATAATTATATTATTTAATATGATTCTAGTCATAATCGTGTTTTCATTATAATTTTTTTACCCATGAGGGAATATCCATTATTCAATTTAATATATGTGACATAGGCTTATCACAAACCACAATTCAATAAAAATATTCTTATGAGTCTCATCCATGAAACAAAACTATATCCTTCCATTTCATTTTTAATATCATTATATTGATGCATGAAAATACCCATATGCTTGTGATTTGGACATATTCACAATGAATACATTTATATATATTATAGTGAAAAATGAAAGGTATGGATCCATATATGGTAGTTGGTCTCATGGTGTATAATAAGATTATTAGGTTCCCATCATGAACCCAATTTAAAGAGAATTTAATTTTCGTAAAATGCATTGTGAAACAGACATTTGGGACAATGTCACATATTATAAATACTCAAAACATGATAAATAACTTATAAAACACCAACCTCATACTTATTTGACTCTCCTAATCCATTATAATTAATTACTATGTTGGGGATTAGAAGATGATTGAATACATATCAATTCCCTGAAAATCATGCAAATGGGATTAAATTTAAATCAATTCACCAAGGAGAAGGGAAATGAAGAAAGAATAGAATGTAAATAATATTGTACATGTGTCAATCTAATGAGACAATTTTATGAAAAATGAGACCACGAAGGAAGAGGATATCATCGTACATAGCTTTGAGATGATAATCTCTCAATGGAGAAGAAATGTGTATCATATCATATAAAGAATAAAATGAGTGTATGTGTATGGATTAACATATATTTAAGGTAAAACCCATAAATTTACCCATAATATCTAGTTCATAGGTATTCACTACACTATTGAAAAAACATTTCACTAAATCTACATCTTTTAATGTGCTCAGGGTGCACCATCATGATTGTGATTCTTTGATTGATGAATTTCTTTCCAACAAATCAATATGACTCTAATTAAAATAGTATACATTTCATATTATTGTGTGTCCTAATAGAATTTGTTCAGGATAAATCATGCACCCTACATCACTAAATAGTTCATCCTCATATATTTTCGATAGACCTGGCTGGATGGGATGAAAAATTTCTAATTAACATGTGGCCCTATTATATTATTGGTTGTCTAGGTTACTAAGTGATGAATATACCCCAAACACACACACAAAACCATATCCACATATAGAATCACTATTTGGTCAACAAAAACAAATTAGAGTCAATATAAAATTTATCCATGGATTTCATTAAAATAGGGTTCTTACCGTCATCCACCAATAAAGCATCTTGTCCCCAAGATCAGATTCCATGTTCGATGAAACACTATCTTAGATCAACTATATCAAATTATAACATGTGATATTCTCCCATTCCAATGTATCATCTTGTACTCATCCTCCTCAGGATTATATGTATGAGACATATCGGCATGATACTGAAAAATTTGGGAATCATGGAATACATCATGTATAGAACGATGCCTATGATGTAATAGAAATTGATATGGCACCAGACCGATTCTCTTCATTGTCTCAAATATCTAGAAAAGGCAAGATAGATATATTCCATTCCTATGTTCTCATATAATCCCATGTTTAGATGATACCCATAACATAATAGGATATGTTACCACAAATTATAGGGGTTTTCGATAGATATCAACATAACTTTTCTTTGTATAATTAAATGTAGGCATATACGTTCTGATCAGCTAAACATTCACTAATGTCTCCTGAATGAGATCATGACCCAGTATCATTTACTCTCCTACCACTATCGAACAATGTGTGAAATAAATAACCAATCATCTAGGGCCCCATATGGATCCATCTTATTTATCACATGATAACTATTATTATAGGATAACATGATGAGATTAATTTTCTTATCCCTAGAACCACCAATATCAAGGACACATGTTCAAATAATGTTCTATAAAACCTAAAAAACTCATTCTGAAAGACCATTGTTCTGAGTGTGAAATGGTGTTCTTAGAATAAAGTGAGTTCCCATATGATTTTTTAACCCATGATGGAATATAAATGTGTAGTTAGTATCCAAATATGTAGGAATAGTACAAGGGACCCCATATAGTGTAATAATCTCACCAAAATTCAATAATACCATATCATCATCCTAGAATGTCTCTTGAATAAATAGTAAGTGAATTACAATTGTTTTTCAATCCATGACTACCCTCACAGTGTCACAACCTTTATGTGACTGTGGTAAACCTCATAAAATTTTATTCACAAAATACTCTCATTAGCATTCTAGGACTGGTAACTAATGTAGAAACCCTTCTTGATTCTAGTTCTCTACCATCACCTACTGACAAGTGGGAAAAATTATGAAAATGAATTCCATATAATTCATTATCTCTTGCATGAAAAAATATCAATGCATATCATGATATATCATTGAGACAACTGAGTGAACTTTCTGCATTGAAGAATTTGAATAACTCATAATATCATTTCTCGTGTATATGGGAAGATAGCTACTCCCATTTATATGTATAATGTCACATTAATTAATAGTTCTATATAGAGGTGGGTCTGATCCAGCAACACATCGTCATATGAAAAATTAATCAGGATCTGAAAAACTACCTCATCCTTACATTCTAATGAAGTGAAGATGTTGCAGATTGTAGTACATGTACAAACATTCCTTTACGATTATAATCATCAATAACTAACTCATAAAACAAGGCCAGAATCTATCATTCCCTAATGGACTCCATAATTTATTGATTCTATTTTTTCCTTGTTATAGAATTGGAATCATCATTTCATATACCAAGTATATATCATATCTCCTTGCCAATGTAAATTAGATATTCAACCAATCCTTGATGCCAAATATTTTGGTCACATTGTTTAAATATATATCTATGCATCATTTTTAAAAACAGATGAAATATCTCAAATTATGAAATTCATCCATTAGAACAAGATGTGTAAAATACTATCTATATCTATATTGTATGTTAGGTAATTTCTCTAATGAGCCCTATAATTCTAAGATCTGTATGCAATGAATCTGTCATCCTATATCATCACCACTTCCATGCCAATGAATGAGGCATCATAGAACACTGTATAGCCTATACCACGATATGGAGTAATATGAATATATGTCTAGGTAAGCCATCCATTAATAAATATAAAGTCCCTCTACAATTAATCATATCACATGAACATCACACTCTTCTTTTTAAGAGAAGTAAGACATGTATCAAAAGTGAGTTGTTCTCTATAATTTCCATGTCATTAATAGCTATCCCTAATTATCAATTACTGTCAAAGATGTTCATGGGATCCTCCAGGTAAACATAGATCTAACATTTTTCTTGTTAATAAAAACTCCAACATTTGTGATGTTATGACCCAATATGTGTACTTTTCCGATCCAGAAGTAACAATTAATAATATATCATAAACCATGTTCTCTGTCAATGCATTCAAAATGATATCAAGATGAGTAGAATGGTCAATTTTTTTATTATAAGATTCAAACATGTTATCAATGAATACCACTAATAAATTAATCATTATGGGATTCAAAAATATTATTCATAAATTCCATGAAAATTGAAGGTGTGTTAGTATAAACAAAATACATAATGAGATACTAATAAAAATCATAGTGACTATTGAAATTATTACAATAAATATCTGAATTTATTCCTCAAATATGATGGTAATGTGATCTCATGTCGATATTGGAGGACACCCTCTATCCTAATAGCTAGTCAATAGTATCATCAATCCGAGGTAAGGGATTCTTTGTTTTCTATAAGTTGATTAAACATATATTAATCTAGGAAATACCTGTGTTCTAGACACCATCATATAAATAAGAACCTATGAACCCTAGTGAGAAGTATATGGCCATGTAAAACATATGTCCTCTTAATACTTTAGATACCTCCTGATATTATACAAATCAACACCAGAATCATTAAGTATGAATATAAACTACTATGGTTCCATAAAGTAGATCATTAGTGATCTATGCCTCTATCTCGGGAGGTATTTCATAATATTAATCGAGGAATAGATTTTGGAACCAATGGACTATAGGAGAGAGCTCATATTTATGTGCTACCTAATCCTTTGTAAATGTCGAGTAATTTCGGGGGTTACACAACCTTGCACATGATTATTTGTTTCGGTTCTACTATCGTGTACATCCTACTCACCCTTATGAATGTATATTCATCCCTATATTGATGTAAAAGGAATTTTACAGAGATCATAGTAATGATAGGGGACTAACCTATCCATCCAAATAATGGCATAAAAATCATTCATCTCGAGGATTAAGAGGACCAATTAGATGAAATCGATGCTTACATCCATAGGATAATCCTTATAGTGGTTTCTCTCTTGCATCATATACCCAATGACGTGTCAATTTTCATAATTACAAATGTGTAATAAAAATGACTTTTGATAATCTCAACAACATGATCATACTAAAAAAATTATGAAGATATATCAAATACGGAAGAAATGTAAGGAGATTCTATAAGAATAGTACCTTGAACTGTTGATGGCCTATCGTTCTACTCTATCAGTGTAGGTTGCACTGAATAGATATGGGAGGATTCCTTTCTATATGGTACAACATAACTACACATAGGAGTTTCACTCTGCGGGTGCTTAAAATATGATGTCTAAAAACCATTAACATGTCCTCTCCCTTTTCATATATGACTAATAGTACTCTAGATACCTTCCGAGAATGATCATACTAGTCCTTATCCAAAAGGAAATATGGAAATGATCTTCCCATACTCGAAAAAAATCGATAGCTCTGATAGAATCACTAAATATTGAATAATATTAAGTAGCCTTGTTACAAGACGGAGTCTTTGGGACATTATGGATTATGTTTCCTAGGTTTCCCAAACTAATTAAATACCACATAACATTTTTAGCTATCAAGAAGAAATAATACCAATGTGTGAAGTCTTAATGAATTTCTTATATCCTCCAATAGAACCACAACAATTTATGTGTTTTGAATAAATGTGGTTCACATTTCATACATCCCAAATGTTCTTCTCAATGATATGGAACTTGTTCAAGATGTCCTTAAAGGTATCTAACCATAATGAATTTATATAATAATCAATTTGATTCCTCATACATCTTTCAATTTATGTCGCATTCAATGGACCATCACCTGTATATATAGGCACAAATAGTTGAATCTCTGTGAAATATTATGGATATTCAGTCATTGAACCATGTGGAAGGTTCATTAAATATTGGTTATGATCATCTTTTGGTGTATTTGGATAAATATAGTCAATGAATGTTGATTGTAAATCCTTCTACATCGCTTTACGATACTAACCAACTTGATTCAGTATATCCCACATGTATTTGGAGGATCCTCGATGAATATTAGTAAATAGATTCAAAATATCCTAAGGATATTTATTTAGATAATTTAATATATAAATGACCTTTTCAATCCCTAACTATGAATCCTTTTTTCCACCTTACCCCAAAAATTTGAGCGCATAATTCACCTAGAACACCATATTCAACTATCCAATAATTTTTTAGTGTGTTGAGATACTTGAATCAACATTTTAAGACATAGGAAATATCCTTCAAACAATAAATCATCACCCATTTATAGAATAGGAATGGGTTCCATTGGATTCACTAGGGGAGGTATAACAAGTAGCTCAGGTCCCACCAACTATGGAGCATTGTAGTTATCACCATTTGAGAAAATGATATGAAGAAATCATTGCAAAATTTATTAAAAAATTCCAAGAACATTCCATAGATACTATTAAATAGATATAACATCATAGATACACGAATATGATAGCGAAAATCATTCTGATAAAATATTTTGAAACCAATTCAAGCTCAATGAGTTAGGTCAAGGTGATATAATCACTCAAATAGAACAATAAAAAGACTACCTACAACACACTACTAAAGCCCGGGATGGGTCCAGCTTTTTGTTTTATAATTAATTATAAATTTAAATTTTATAACAAAATGTTAAGGATATAAAAATAATTAAAGAAATGTTCCACAAATCAAACCATAACGGCCTATACACCTTATCAATTGAGATATGATGTTCATTCCATCCATAACATAACACTTTCCAATCCATGAGGAAATTTTTTGTCACTAAACATGCCATATTTAATTTCATAGGGCATCATCCATTTCCTAATAAGGAAAAAATTGTCTAGGATAAGGATTGAACCCTAAAAACCAAACAGATTGTTCTAAAACTCTTGCATGAATCATTAACCAAAATAAATTCTATTTTCAACAATCAACATACTCATGGATGTAAACGTCAGTGGAATGTGAATTCAACAGAAGGTTCTAATTATTTTTCATTATTAATGAATCAATTACCTAATCCCATTGGGCCGATGATAGAATAAAATCCCCAATAACAACAATATTAATATCACAATTAGAATGAATCACCCAATGTAGGAATCAATTGAAATATAATAAGATAAATAAGAAAATATTAATTTACATTTGATGTGAATTTTATTGACTGTATAAATGTGTTAAATACTCAAAATAACAACTCATTACCAAATTGACATTCCATACTAATATTATATATTGTTTCAAAATAGTATAGAAATAAATGAAAGCACTCTAATACCATATGGATAAATCCTAGAACCAGATCCCTCTCAATAGTCCTCAGAGCCTAGTAGGCCACACTTCCTCAAGCGCATCTCCCAAACAAACATGAATCATATGACCAGTAGTGAGGACCATGGGTGTTATAATGGGATGATGATTCCCTCATTACTATAGTAACACATCATTACAATAAATAGATAAATTGGAATGTAGTACAACAATGAATAAGTAGTAGAAAAAGGCATGGATGTCCAAGAATATAATGTTAATAAAATGAAATAAACATAATCATATACAATGAATGATAATTTGATGTCTAAAAAATGGATAAATGGATTAAATAACCCTGTAATATATACTATAAAATATAAAAATTTGTAAAAAGGACATATTTCTGTACTAAAATACAATTATTATTGTGACCTAGTAATAACATACAAGGATATTGCATAGGTTTTGATGAATATTCATTAAATTTCAAAAATACATTCTAGAGGACCGTTATAGTATAGTGTATTTGGATACATGGAAACAAAACATAATATCCAAATGAAATTTCTTCAGTATATCACATAAAGATATAAATTATTAATACTTCTACCTAAAAACATTTATTCATTACCTATAAAAAGGAATCAGTAAAAGGGGTGACCTCAAATTCTCATTAAGGGTAAACAAGGGAGACATGTATGAAAAAAATGAGTACAAGGGTATGAGTATTTGATATTATTAATAGAAGATCATACCTTGCATATCAATGATCATAACATAAATAATGGAATAATGATTTCTAGTTTATAAGACATGAATCATATGAAATAAAGACATTAACCATGAAAGAATAAGATAATAAAAAGAAATATAATTTTTGAAACACATAATCACATACTTATTGTCATATGAGAGAAGGCATAAATTCCAAGACAATCATAGTAGAAAAATTCCATTAATAACCAAGTGATCCCCCATTCCATCCATGTATTTCTAAACGATTTGAACCCTCATTCTAGCCATGTATTACTAAATTGAGTTAATCCTTGTTCTGGACCTATATTATTATACCGGGTAAACGCTCATTCCAGCGCTATTTTAAAAAATCATGTAAACCCTCATTCCATCCATGTAATATTGAACCGAGTGAACACTAATTCCATCCATGTATTACTAGTCCATGTAAACATTCGTTCCATCCCTGTATTATAGAACAACGTATTCCCTTGTTCTGTCGTTTTTTATCTCATGATATATAAATCATTACCCAATGCATTGGAGGTAGATATAGGTATCACTATTAGATAATGAAATTATACATGTATGTTCCACATAATCATAAATAAACATATCATAATACATTAATTGAAATGGGTATCATAAACATCTAATAATATCATAACCTGTTGAAAGAGATATGTTTCATAATAATTTTCATCATAAAAATAACCCTTGGAATGAAGTGGGTTTCAAAATTATATGTCCTATAAATGAAAAATGGGATTCCTAAACAAAATAACCATGAGGAATAATTGGGTTTCATAAGGATAATGACAACAAGCATAACTAATTCATAGAAAGGATATGAATGTATCATTTATACCATCCTCTATAAGGTATGAGTAACATAAATAGATTCCAACTTAAATGGAAAGTAATTTTGAAATATTCCCTGGAAAAATTTCATAAGGAAAATATCCTTTCAAGTCTGGTAAATTCATTTTAATACATGAAACCATTTGGAAATAATTTTAATTGAAAATACATTTAAACATATAATGAATACATGAAAACAATTTTAAATTGTTTTTCCTTAAAATAATCTTCACAAAATTTTAAAAACATAATTCATTGAAGACACTTGAAATATTTTATTGAATGGTTGAAAATGTTTTTAAAACCATTTCATTGAAAATACATTGGAATGATATAATTAAATCATGAAACTTTTCTGAAACGATTTCATTTAAATTATTAATTAAATCTTGAAAATTTTAGTAAAATCATATTTATTGAAAACATATAATAGAAGCATAGAAATATTTTGAGGACAATTTATTTTATATCACATTGAAAATGTGTAAATAAGACTTCAAATTTTTTTGAAAATAATTTTTCATGAAAACATATAATTTTTTATGAAAAGGATTTGAAATCCAATTCACTGAATGAACATAAAAATCTTATAAATATTGAATGAAAACCTTTTGAAGACCATTTTTATATAAAATTTATAAAATATGTTTGAAAATATTTTGAAATTTTTTTCATGAAAATTACTTTTCAAAAAATTTCATTAATATGAACTTTTAATGTCGTTGAAGGTAAAACGAATATTAATTTTCATGGTAAAAATGGTGGATTGATTTATTATTCGAAAATTGATAAGAAAATTCCTTTGAAGATACTGGTAATATTAAAAAATGGTAAAAATTATTTGTAGATCCTATAAGAGAATCTTAAAATATTCTTGTAAACCTTTATTATAAAACATGGAAATCCGAACGAAGATAGTGTATTGTTGAGAATTCCAAAAAAACCAAATTTTAACTATCATAGGTACCAAAGAGTAGATAATGGTACCAATAAATGAGTAAATTATTAAGTAGTAGAGTATAAGTAATTTCATTAATTTTCATTAGTTATGGACCATAATATTTTACCAATTAAGAATAAACGTAAACAATCTTTAAAAACAATGAGATTGTATCAATAAACTCTTATGATGTGGTATAATGGGAAAATGATCCCCATATAAAGAATGGAAATTAAATTAAGAGTAATATCTTGTGAAAATAACTATATTCATGATAAAACATGTAAAATTAAAGTATATGGACCCTGAAATAGTGTGTAGTTGAATAATAAACACCAGTCTCATAGAAAGAAAATTTAGTCAAATAATTTATACCGATTTTGTAACCTTTGAAAAGAAAACCCCATGATAGATGGATAAAAAATTGATATGTGAATAAATAGAAAATTGGAGTATAGAATAAAAATAAAACAATAATTGGTAGTAAAAAACAAAAAAAATTTAATGTGTGGAAAACATAGCTTGTATCTCGCAATAATTAAAATTGAGATGAAAATTCCCTTAACATGTGTCTTGACTCTCTCCGTACTCATTCAATCATCCATTATAATAAATATATTATTTCTATTCATCTTTTACCCAATATTATTCATATATATATATTAACTTATATTCTCTTATTAGGAAATTATATTACCCTTTTCTTAACGATCACCTTTCATGGTTTTACATTGGGTAATATTCTCTTTGTTCTTCTCATGTGTCATAATTTGTTATATCATTGATCTTTATAATTATATCATGATTATAGAATATAGAAAAGGATATAAATATCAGTTATTTTCAGTATACTTATATTATAATAATCTATTTCATAATAGATTATGTATTTGAATACACCATTTATAGACACAGTATGCGGTATGTACGCATGAATAATGTTTTCCATTTTTTTAGTATTGAAAGAAAGTATGTAAATGAAAATTATACACACATATATATATAATTATTATATTATAATTAATATATGATATATTTAATTTATTCAGATTAAACGCATCATTAATCCATTCTATGGGGTGTGTGAACAAATCACATCGCTTTGAAGGGGGGATAATCCTCACTTTCTAAAACGAGATTATCATATTATCAATAAATGGAAGGTTAAAATAAGTTTGATTTAAAATTAAAAAATTTGAACAAATAAATTATAAATATAATATATTTAATATATAAATAGAGTTACCATCATAATTTCCACCATGGATGGTGGTAAAGGAGGAATTAACGATCATTGTTTTGTGTGGTAGTAGTTTGTCATAGATCGAAATAGGATGTTTAAAATCCATTAGAAGGTTGTGTGTGTATGTGTTATTCAGAAAAATTACATAGAAAAAAACTATTATATAAATTATATTGTTTTTTGACACAATAATGTAATAAGGAGAGTGTTGGAAGTGGAGAATGAAAATAATGGAAAAGAGTTTGAGAGAAGACGTTACCTCTTAATCGGGTAAGAGCAAATGGTTTGTGCCAAAAGGTTTCCTTGAGAGGGATTCTTCCAAATAGGGGTATTCAAGGGAAAATATAATAATTTTTTTGAGTTTAAATGGGATGAAAATGGATGAACATAAATGGTTTGAGAGGTGTGAGGAATGGGTAAAGGGGTGGCCTTTTATAGGGATGAAAAACGATCACTTGGAATTTTTATAACGAAATTAGGTTTTCACATGTTGTTACCTAAAAAATGTATTAAAAAACCAACAAAACCAATAAATGGAAGGTTTATTGACTATATATGGAGATCCAATGGGTTTTTTAAAATTTTCTAGGTCATTACGGCCTTTAATATTATGGTTTGGTCCCTTATTAATGTTATTTTTTCCTTAACAACTAGGATTAATTATAATCCCTCGGGATAATAATTTTTCTCAAAAATAATGTCACGACCCATCCTCGTGGCCCATGTCGTGACTACCCCAAGCCCGCCTTCCATAGGCCAGGGGCTGGCGACTAGCACCAAGGCGTAAATCCCCGTAAAAAGGGAATACATTGCCTTTGTAAAGTAAACAAGCACCATAGAGTAAGCAAGCAGAAAAAGTAAACACTAATTAAAAACAGATTACAACTGTAAGTGTGGAAAGTAAGTGAGCCAGTATAAAAACCCAAACTGAAAGTAAAGTACAACTCGAAAGGGAAAACAACAACTGAAAAGTAAAAGCCGCTACGCCGAACTGTCCATTGGAAATACCACCTGAAGGGTGGGTATAGATAGCTCCACTGCTCCTCGGGTCCCGCCGTCCGCTACGATTACGTCCCACCCAGTGGTCCACCTCCTGGTACCATCCTGCTCTGCAAGCCTCAACCACGATCAACGCTGTCCGTCGTCTGCAACCAACACAACGTAGTGCGGGCATAGCCTATGCAGGGGTGAGTATAAGATACTCAGTAGGGACCCCGAGACCCCCGAAGGTCTCCCAAAATGCACAAAATATAATCCAAAAAGGAAAGATTCAATCACGAAGTAACATCCGACACGGATTAGGTATATGCCCATACATATACCAAAGTCATCAATTCCAATACGCTCCAACCTCCGAGCCCAAGTACAACCCAGTCCACACAGGAAAGTATACGTATTCCACACAGGAAACAAAAACGTAATCCACACAGGATAGCACAACACAATCCACACAGGAAAGTAAAACAGGATTCAGCTCACACAGGTATACTTCTTCGAAAGATGATAGAGATGATCACTGATCCATCTAAGTCGTCGGACCCACAAAGGATCGATAGGTACTAACCCCCGTAAAGACCCACACAAGATCGGACCCACACATGATATGTAGGTGATGGCTCACACAGAACCGCTGAGCGCTGACCCACACAGGATCGGACCCACACAGGATCGGTAGCACTGATCCACATAGGATCGCTGAGTTCTGTAGTCGTCGCCGTCGAATCCACTGAGGATCTCTGTACAGTCGTCGTCGCAGTCAAAGTAGCAGTCGCAGCCAGCACTATGGTTTCCGCACACAGCAAGCTCATTCGGGAGGGTCCGCTCCACGAGCCGAGAGACTGATACATCAACTGACACATAGTCCAGAGTTGATGTATCCAAAAGTTCCGTATCGTCAACATGAACTCAACGTCGCAGACGACGCGTCAATCGGACGCCCGGTCTGAGAGTTATTGGCTTTTTCGTCCCAGGGGCCCGGTTGGTTTTTAAGGAAAAACCAACCCGACCGTACTCCACCTGCGTCCAAACCTCGGGCGGAGTAAGCCAAAAGATCCGTCTCACTAAGATGAAACCAACAAAGTCGACAAAACGTCATTCGGACGTCCGGAGCTTATGATATGAGCGTTTCCGCTCCGAGGGCCCGGTTGGTTTCGTGTACAAACCAATCCGGCCGAACTCAAAGTATTTCGAAACTTTGAGTGCGATATACCGAAACGACCTTCTCGATTCTAGGATCACATCGCAACTAACGGTGCGTCGATTGGAGGTCCGTAGCCCATGTTATGGGCAAAAGACCGAAGACTGTCCGAAAACGGGGGTTTCGGGCCCGGCCCGAGACCCCCTGGTCGCCCCGAACCGGGTCGACCTGCCCCTGTCCGGGTCGGCCCGGCCCGGCCCGGAGCGGCCCGACGCGGCCCGGCCCGGAGCGGCCCGACGCGGCCCAGCCCGGTGCGGCCCGATCCGGCTGGGCGCGGCCCGGCCTGGCGCGGCCCAGCCCGGCTGGGCACAGCGCGCTGCCAGCTCGGCCGAAGGCCGAGCCGTTGGCAACGGGGGGGGGGGGGGGGGGGGGGGCTGGCCCCCTTGTGTAACTGCGGCCCCCCCATTTATGGGGGCCGTTTGAAGTCCGGCCGGGGGAATTAATTCCCCCGGATCCTCCCTGTCAGGCCGGCCCGACCTGGCCGGCCGGTTCCTGCTCAACGGGACCAGTGATGGCCGGTCCCCTTCCAGCTCCGACGCCGGCGGCCCGGTCCGTCCGCCGGTCACCTTGCTCCGCCGCGGCCCGGAACCGGCGGCGACCCTTGTCGTCCGGTGCGGTGCGATGGCACCGCGCCCCTCTGCCGCGACCCCGGTACCGGCCGCGGTATTTTCGGGTGTCTCCGACGCGGCGCGACGGCGTCACGTCCTTGATCTTCTTTCTACGACGCGACGTGACGACACCACACATTTCCTTTCGCGTGATTCCGCGTGGTGCGCCGGCACCACGCCTTTCCGTACCAAACCACAAAGGAACCAACATGTAATAAGGAGGAGGCTCGGCCGTGTTTTTGCGGTCCGGCCCCCTCACGTAATTCGATAATAATTGGTTTTAATCCACGAAGATCGTCATGTTGGTATTCACGAACAAAATAAATAAATAAAACCCCTACTTCGGTTTCAAGAACGGTGCACGTCAACGAGCTGCAGAAAACGAGCGTCGCGGAGGTCGGGAGTCGTGGAAAAAGAACGTCGACATCGCGAAGCGAGGATTCAAAGACGTTGACGGAGATTTCGTCGCGGAAAACTGTTGCGGAAGAGACGACGCGGAAGAAGAACGTCGTGGAAGAAGACGTCGCGTCGCAGGTCAGTGTCACGAAAGATGGTCTCCGAGGGCTCGACGCTCCACGTCGGAGATCGTTCGTTCTTCACGTTCTTCATCGAAGAACAAGATGTTCCTTATCTTTTTCTCCAAAAAGCTCTCAAACAACCCAACCCAACCCCAAATAAGTTCTCAACTTATTTTATTAACACAACAAGGCTTTTGAAATTCAATTGTTTGAATTTCAAAAACTTACATGTAACTCACCATATTAATTTCATATGTTAAGTAAACTTAAGTTATCAACATTTAATGGGAGTTGAGAGGGGTTAGAGGATATGAAGGGGTGGGGTTCTTGTGGGCCCCACCACCCCCATAACCTCCCAAGGGAGGTTGGGTGGTTACCCAACTTCCATCAAGAACTAAACACTTAGAAAAAAGATAAAAATTTGTAGAATAATTATAAATAAACTTCCACAATTTTTATCATCCACACTCGTGATAATGCAACTCCGGAACAGGAGTTCCAAAGAAATTATCGGCACTGCAATTCCATCGGTGCCCTCAGAATTCGATTCCGAGCACCAGTTCAAAAGTTAGAAATTCCCACTCGTTCGTTCACTAAACGTACCTGAGCTAAACTTCAGATTGAAATTCCGGGCACTCCGGGCCTCGGAATCAAGTGCCGTCTGAAACCGCGTTCTTGTAAAATTCCAAAGAAAATTAAGAAAAAATTTCCCTTGAATTTTACGGGTCTTTACATTACTCCCACCTCAGGGATTTATGTCCCCGTAAAGATACATCATAACTAGGGAAACAAATGAGGGTACTGAGCACGCATTTGAGCCTCCCGCTCCCAAGTGCTCTCCTGGAGGTTCCCGTGCTGCCATCTGATGCGCACTAGATGAATCGACCGTCCACGTAGGACCCACTCCTGTCGATCCTCGATCTCTACCGGGACCTATGCAAAAGTCTCCCCATCATCAATGTCTGGCTCCCCATGGTCAATGATGTGCATCGGGTCGTGCACTTATCTCCTCAGCTGAGATACGTGGAAGACGTCGTGCACCCGGTGCAACTGATGTGGTAGAGACAGGCGATAAGCCACCTCGCCAATCCTGTTGAGGACCTGGAAGGGTCCGATGAAGCGCGAAATTAACTTGCAGCCTCGGCCAAATCTCTGTATACCACGTCGAGGAGAGACCCGCAAGAAGACGTGGTTGCCATCCTTGAACTCTAGTGGCCTCTGCCTCCTGTCAGCATAGGACTTCTGCCGGCTCTGAGCTGTCCTCATCCGCTCCTGGATGACCTGGACCTTCTCTATCGTGGCCTGGACCATCTCCAGTCCCACAAGTGCTGACTCCCCAGGGTCTTTCCAACACAAATGAGATCTACATGGTCGGACGTACAACGCCTCGTATGGTGCCATCCCGACGGTGGAGTGGTAGCTGTTGTTGTAAGAGAACTCCACCAAGGGTAGGTGGTCCTCCCAGTTACAACCAAAGTCTAGGACGTATACGCGGAGCATGTCCTCGAGAGTCTGAATGATCCTCTCCATCTGACCATCCGTCTGAGGGTGAAAGGCTGTGCTCAGACGTAGCTACGTCCCGAACACCTCCTGCAATCCCTTCCATTGCCGGGAAGTAAAACGAGCATCTCGATCGGAGACGATAGATGATGGAACACCGTGAAGCCGAACAATCTCCTGAACGTAAAGACATCACAAGCTCTCAACTGAGCCCTGCTCTCTGATGGGTAAGAAGTGAGCCGACTTGGTGAGTCGGTCGACAACCACCCAGATAGAGTCATGACCTCTGGAAGTGCGTGGAAGTCCAGTCCCGAAGTCCATAGATATCATGTCCCACTTCCACTCCAGAACCTCCAAGGGCTGTACCAAGCCTGCTAGTACTTGGTGCTCAGCCTTCACCTGCTGGTAGGTGAGGCATCGAGAAACAAACTCTGCCACAACCTTCTTCATGCCTGGCCACCAGTGCTGTCGTCTGAGATCCTGGTACATCTTTGCCACTCCGGGATGTACCGCTAAGGGAGAAGTGTAAAACTCTCTCAGCACCTTCTCCCATAAAAAAACTAGTACCATAGTACGTCCTCTGAAAAGGATGTCGTGCTCTGATCCAAAGGAGAAACCATCAGGTGCCTGTCCTGAGGATATCTGTGTACGCCGCGTCTCACAGTCAGCGTCCCCACACTATGCCTCTCTGACCTGCTGCAGTAGTGGAGGAGTGACTGTGAGATACTGAAGGAAGGCTGCTCCATCTCTATCCACGAAGGATATCTTCAGAGAGGCTAGATGCTCTGTCGCCTCCTCAATTAGATGAATGCCCATCCTCCTACTGAGAGCATCGGCTACCACGTTTCCCTTCCCAGGAGTATAGACTATCTCAAAGTCATAGTCCTAGAGGAACTCGAGCCATCACCGCTATCTCAGATTCAGATCCTTCTGAGAGAAGATTTATCTGATACTCTGTTGGTCAGAACAGACTGTAAAGCGCTCGCCCATCAGATAGTGTCGCCACGTCTTCAGGGCGAAGACCACTGCTACTAACTCCAGGTCATGGGTAGCATAGTTCTGCTCATGCAGCCTCAACTGACGTGACCCATAGGCGATCACTGCCCGCTCCTGCATCAGGACACATCCGAGTCCGGTCCCTGATGCATCGCAGTAGACTACGTACCCTACTCCCTCCTCAGGCAACCTCAAGATAGGTGCGCTGGTCAATCTCTGTCTCAGCTATTGGAAGCTCTACTGACATCTGTCTTACTACACAAAGGGTTTCCCATTCTTCTTCAAAGATGAGAGTGGTGCCGCAACTCTGGGGAAGTCTGGCACAAATCTCCGGTAGTATCCAGCTAGTCCCAAGAAACTCCTTATCTCCGTCATGCTCCTAGGTGGCTCCCAAGCTAGCACTGCCTCGATCTTCACAGGATCCACTGCAACTTCTACCTTAGAGATGACGTGCCCCAATAGGTGGACCTCACGTATCCATAACTGACACTTCGAGAGCTTTCCATAAAGATGGTGCTCTCGGAGTGTGTCTAGTACAACCCGTAAGTGGTAGGCGTGCTCCTCCTCAGTCATCGAGTAAATCAAAATGTTGTCGATGAAGACCACGACAAATCGATCGAGGTATGGATGAAAGATCCTGTTCATGAGGGCCATGAACACTGCTGGAGCATTGGTTACGCCAAAAGGCATAACCAAGAACTCATAATGGCCATACCGACATCTGAAGGCCGTCTTCTGCACATCCTCGTCCTGAACTCTGAGCTGATGATAGCCTGACCTGAGGTCTATCCTCGAGAACCACCGTGCTCCCTTGAGCTGATCAAAGAGGTCATCAATCCTCGGTAGCAGATACTTGTTCCTCACTGTCACCTGGTTCATGCGACGATAGTCGACACAAAGTCGCAAGCTCCCGTCCGCCTTCTTGGCGAACAATATCGGGGAAGCCCAGGGTGAAACACTGGGTCGGATAAACCCCTTGCCCTGCAAGTTCTCCAACTGTACCCGTAGCTCTCGAAGCTCAGCGGGGGCCACCCGATACGATGGAGTCGATATCGGGGCTATCCCGGGGTACAAGTCAATATAAAAGTCTACCTCTCTGCGAGGAGGTAACCCTGGAACATCATCGGGAAAAACGTCCACAAACTGATCCACCACTGCAGGAAAACCAGGACTCCGCACGTCAACTACTCCTAGGATGAGGCTAGCCAACTGATGAGTGATGGGCCGTCCTCTCCTCTGCGAGAGTCTATCCTGTGCTGCAAAGGCTTCCTTCTCGCCAGTGAAGGTGAACCTGCTCCCGTCGGTGCGTACACATCGCACCTTGCGCCTAAAACAGTCAATCTGTGCATGGACCGTAGACAACCAATCCATGCCCAAGATGACGTCGTAAGGCCTCGATGCCACTACAAGAAGATCCCAGCCGAAGCTCTCACCTCCTAGAGTAAGCTCACACTACCGGCACCAGTGCGTAATCGTCGATTCTGCTCCTGTAAGAGTCTCTAGCCGTAAGGATTGAGCCAACGGCTCTGTCAGAATCTCCGAGCTCCGAACAAGGGCAGCGGCTATGAAAGAGTGACTCGCTCCTGTATCTATGAGAACTGTAGCAAGGGTGGAATAGACACAAATAGTACCTCGAATCATCTCAGGCGCGCCGTGGTCGTAGGCCTCCACTGCCTGGAGCTGTGCCTGTCTCTTCCCGCCAGCTCCCTGTGGTCGGGGTGGACCTCCTGGTGGTGGTGGTGGCAGAGCCTCAAAGCATCGCCCACGACCTGCTGCTCGGCCAGCTCCTCTTCCTCGTCTGCCTGCTCCCTGCGGACCGCCACGGTCGACCCTCTGCCTCTGCCTCGGTGGTCCCTCAACCGTCTGCTGCTCCTCGGCAAGGCGGGTCGGGCAATCACGAGCCATGTGGCCCTGCCCGCCGCATGAGTAACACTGTCTGCCTCTCGAAAGACTGGCTCCACGCTGTGTGCCCCGCACTGCGGAGCCAGTGTCCTGAGGTCGTCTGCCTGAGGGTCTGGTCTGCCTGGACCCCTGAGTCATCCGTCGACTGCCTGCTGCAGAAGACTCTGCTACGTGCCATCCTGCAGTGGGTCTCGGCGCTGGTGTAGACTCAGCAAGAAAGCTCTCGATCAAAAGGGCCCGCTCCAGTACTCCTATCTGAGTCGGAATGCTATGGGAGATTAGCGATGCCCTGATCTCGTGTCTCAATCCCTTCTCAAAGGTCCGGGCCGGGAAGAATGGGTCTCGTACCATGTCGGTCGAGTAGCGCAAGAGATCGGTAAATCTCACCGAGTACTGGACGACCGTCATGCTGCCCTTCCGCAGCTGAAGAAGCTCCTGAATGCGTACCGCACGGAGGGTGGCTGGGAAGAACTCTGAGCGGAAGAGGCTCTCAAAGTCTGTCCAAAGTAGAGATGCCTCATCGTGCACTTGGAGCATCAAGGTCCACCATCGGCCCGCTTCTGCGTGTAGTAGGCTCGCTGCGAGGATCACCATGAGGTCTGCTAGTGTCCTCACTAGCCTAAAAACTCGTACCACTGACTCCAGCCAGTCCTTGGCTGCCTGGGGGTCCGTCTCCTCGCGGAACCTGGGCGGTCGCTGGGGCTGGAACTCATGCAGTGCACTAAGGTGACGTGCATTGTCAGCGGCTGGGGCTGGAAGCATCGGTGTCTCGGCGGGTAGGGCTACCGCCGGTGCCACTGTTGACAAAGGGCCCTGCACCGAGGCCTTGTCGCTCGGTGGGCTGTCATCACGCTCGACTCTCGGAACCCTAGCTGGCTGCCGTCGTGGGGCCATCCTGAAAAGGAAACAGGCGCGCCACGGTCAGAACAGTATACCTGGTGAGCTGATACAAAGTAATCACAAAGAAAACTTTAAACACACACGCAATCAATGTTTTCGTGCATTAAGTCAGAAATCAGAAGTCAGGGTCCTGGGGTATGGATACGTCGGCCGCCGCACCAACACTGGACTTCCTGAACTGATTACCACACCCAATATGCTTAACACTATTGCTTCACATAGAAAAAGATCAGAGTCCAATGTTCTGCGGTAGAACCGAACTCCTCTAATACCAATTTTTCACGACCCGTCCCGGGGCCCGTGCCATGACTATCCCAAGCCCGCCTTCCATAGGCCAGGGGCTGGAGACTAGCACCAAGGCGTAAACCCCGGTAAAAAGGGAAGGCATTGCCTTTGTAAAGTAAACAAGCACCACAGAGTAAGCAAGCGGAAAAAGTAAACACTAAGTAAAAACAGAGTACAACTGTAAGTGCGGAAAGTAAGTGGGCCAGTATACAAACCCAAACTGAAAGTAAAGTACAACTCGAAAGGGAAAACAACAACTGAAAAGTAAAAGCCGCTACGCCGAGCTGTCTACTGTAAATCCCACCTGAAGGGTGGGTACAGATAGCTCCACTGCTCCTCGGGTCCCGCCATCCGCTCCGAGCACGTCCCGCCCAGTGGTCCACCTCCAGGAACCGTCATGCTCTGCAAGCCTCAAACACGATCAACACTGTCCGTCGTCTGCAACCAAAACAACGTAGTGCGGGCATAGCCCGTGCAGGGGTGAGTATAAGCTACTCAGGAGGGACCCTGAGACCCCCGAAGGTCTCCCAGAATCCACAAAGGATAATCCACAAAGGAAAGATTCAATCACGAAGTAACATCCGACACGGCTTAGGTATATGCCCATACATATACCTAAGTCATCAATTCCAATACGCTCCAACCTCCGAGCCCAAGTACAACCTAGTCCACACAGGAAAGTATACATATTCCACACAGGAAAGAAAAACGTAATTCACACAGGATATCACAACACAATCCACACAGGAAAGTAAAACAGGATTCAGCTCACATAGGTATACTTCTTCAATATATGATAGAGATGATCACTGATCCATCTAAGTCGTCGGACCCACAAAGAATCGATAGGTACTAACCCCCGCAAAGACCCACACAGGATCAGACCCACAAAGGATCTGTAGGCGCTGGCTCACACAGAACCGCTGAGCGCTGACCCACACAGGATCAGACCCACACAGGATCGGTAGCACTGATCTACATAGGATCGCTGAGTGCTGTAGTCGTCGCCGTCGAATCCACTGAGGATCTCTGTACAGTCGTCGTCGCAGTCACAGTAGTAGTCGCAACCAGCACTAGGGTTCCCGCACATAGCAAGCTCGTTCGGGAGGGTCCGCTCCACGATCCAAGAGACTGATACATCAACTGAAACATAGTCCAGAGTTGATGTATCCAAAAGTTCCGTATCGTCAACAGGAACTCAACGTCGTAGACGGCGCGTCAATCGGATGCCCGGTCTGAGAGTTATTGGCTTTTTCGTCCCAGGGGCCCGGTTGGTTTTTATGGAAAAACCAACCCGACCGTACTCCACCTACGTCCAAACCTCGGGCGGAGTAAGCCAAAAGATCCGTCTCACTAAGAGGAAACCAACAAAGTCAACGACACGTCATTCGGGTGTCCGGAGCTTAAGATATGAGCGTTTCCGCTCCGAGGGCCAGGTTGGTTTCGTGTACGATCCAATCCGGCCAAACTCAAAGTATTCCAAAACTTTGAGTGAGATTTACCAAAACGACTACCTCGATTCAAGGATCGAATCGCAACTGACGGTGCATCGATTGGAGGTCCATAGCCCAAGTTATGAGCAAAAGACCAAAGACGGTCCGAAAATGGGGGTTTCGGGCCCGGACCGACCCGGCCCGAGACCCCTTGGTCGGCCCAACCGGGTCGACCCGCCCTGGTCTGGGTCAGCGTGGCCCGGCTGGGCACAGTGCGCCCAGCGTGCTGCCAGCTCGGCCGAAGGCCGAGCCATTGGCAGGGGGGGCTGCCCCCCTTGTGTAACCGCAGCCCCCCAATTATGGGGGCCGTTTGAAGTCCGGCCGGGGGAATTAATTACCCCGGCTCCTCCCTGTCTGGCCGGCTCGACCTGGCCAGCCGGTTCCTGCTCAACGGGACCAGCGATGGCCGGTCCCCTTCCAGCTCCGACGCCGATGGCCCGGTCCGGCCACCGGTCACCTTGCTCCGCCGCGGCCCAGAACCGGCCACGACCCTTGTCTTCCGGCGCGGTGCAACGACACCGCGTCCCTCCGCCGCGGCCCCGGTACCGGCCGTGGTATTTTCGGGTGTCTCCGACGCGGCGCGACGGCTTCGCGTCCTTGATCTTCTTTCTATGGCGCGGCGCGACGACGCCACGTATTTCCTTTCGCGTGATTCCGCATGGTGCGTCGACACCACGCCTTTCCATACCAAACCACAAAGGAACCAACATGAAATAAGGAGGAGGGTTGGCCGTGTTTGTGCGGTTCGGCCCCCTCGCGTTATTCAATAACAATTTTTTTTAATCCACGAAGATCGTCAAGTTGGTATTCACGAACAAAATAAATAAATAAAACCCCTACTTCGGTTTCAAGAACGGTGCACTTCAACGAGCTGCGGAAAACGAGCGTCGCGGAGGTCGGGCGTCACGGAAAAAGAACGTCGACGTCGCGAAGCGAGGATTCGAAGACATTGACGGAGATTTCGTCACGGAAAACTGTGGCGGAAGAGACGACGCGAAAGAAGAATGTCGTGGAAGAAGATGTCACGTCACGGGTCGGTGTCTCAGAAGACGGTCTCTGAGGGCTCAGCGCTCCACGTCGGAGATCGTTTGTTCTTCACATTATTCGTCGAAGAACAAGATGTTCCTTAGATTTTTCTCCAAAAATCTCTCAAACAACCCAACCCAACCCCAAGTCAGTTCTCAACTTATTTTATTAACACAACAAGGCTTTTGAAATTCAATTGTTTGAATTTCAAAAACTTACATGTAACTCACCATATTAATTTCATAAGTTAAGTAAACTTAAGTTATCCACATTTAATGGGAGTTGAGAGGGGTTAGAGGATATGAAGGGGTGGGGTTCGTGTGGGCCCCACCACCCTCATAACCTCCCAAGGGAGGTTGGGTGGTTACCCAACTTCCATCAAGAACTAAACACTTAGAAAAATGAAAAAAATTTGTAGAATAATTATAAATCAACTTCCACAATTTTTATCATCCACACTCGTGATAACGCTACTCCGGAACAGGAGTTCCTAAGCAATTACCGGCGCTGCGGTTCCATCGGTGCCCTCATAATTCGATTCTGGGCACCGGTTCAAAAGTTATAAATTCCCGCTCATTCGTTCACTGAATGTACCCGAGCTAAACTTCGGAGTGAAATTCCGGGCACTCCGGGCCTTGGAATCAAGTTCCGTCTGAAACCGCGTTCTTGTAAAATTCCAAAGAAAATTAAGAAAAAATTTCCCTTGAATTTTACGGGTCTTTACAAATAATCATGGAATTATTAGATTTAATAGAATTATATGTGTCATATTTTTTAAATTCCAATCACATAAGAGGAATAATTAATAATAGTGCTAATCCAGCAGACATGCCAGAAAAACAAGGTTTTAAAGTAGAAAAAAGTTTAAAAGTTTTTTCTGATTTTATATTCATTTTAAAATTGAAATTTATTAAAATGAACTAAATTGTAATATCATATGTAATATTAATATAATATTAACAAAAAAATATTTAAAATATCCTTTTTCAATAATAGTTATTTTAAAAAAAAGTCACTTTTTAACTAAAAAGTTGAATTTTCACTATTCATGCGAATAACAAGTTTGTCAGAAAAGTCAAAAAATTCTCCCATGGGTAATTTTGATGTTATTAAATAAAGATAAAGTTAAATTTATCCAATTAAATTTCTGAATGTTTCTAAAAATACTTATATTATTAAATGTGATTCATTCAACTAAAAAACATGATTAACATAAAAGGACTTTACCAAAAAAATTATTATTCATTATCAATATTTTTAGTTTATATAAAAACAATATTTGAAATGTATTTATTACTAAGTATAATGTTAAGGTTATAAGATTATTATATAAATAAATAAAAAAAAATGATTCATAGAAACACAATATTGTGTGCATCGCCCGCCAAGTCACTATTGCTTGTAGCGCAATCCAAGTTGGTATTGCACGTAGTGCATGAAAAGTTGGTATTTTCTGTGAAATGAATATTTGACTTAGTTTATATATATATATATATATATTTATAGTTTCATTTTAACCAAAAAATATCAAAATGTTAAATTAATTAAAATATATTGTTCTAAATATATGAGGGTGTTACATTATACCCTCTTATAATGAATTTTCCCACTAAATTTATATAGGTTATCAAAGTTATAACAAATTAATTTTTCATTAATATATTCCCACATATTAAAATGAATACTAACACATCCCATATGATGGGAAATTTGGAACCATAACAGTTACCCAAAGTATCGTAAAACATGGTTTCCATATAGGAGAACATAAGATGGGAGTGAAGATTGGACATAGAGGAAAACTGTAAATATTTATAGGGATTGAATGAGGTCATAAATCACAAAAAAGTGAATTATTAATGTAATGTTTAGGTACTAAAATTCATAAACCTGTGATGATTATAGAATCCATTGGTTCAACATAATATTAGGTATTAGGAAAACATTGGTTTGTATCACTATTATAACGTTGAGTAATTATTCAAAATTTCTATAAAGAAAATTAAATTTTTGTGTTGTGCTTTTAACAAGTCCTAATTCATCTATTAGGCCAATGAATTTATGTATCTATAATAACATATATCATTAATGCATTGAAATACAATTTTAATGAATCTTAATCCAGATAAAAGAATAAAAACACTAACTATTTCTCTTAAAAACCATGTATTAATCTATTAGAATTAAAACATAAAATTCTTCATAAGTATTTATTCATTAAAAATGATTATACATTAACTAAGAGATATTTTAGGTTATTGGTAGGCATGAATCCCTTATCGTCCTTTGATAAGGGGTTTATGAACTACAGACTTTCCAGATGTGATTGGTTGTCACCAAATATAAATGATTTACTTTTTTTAATATCTCATTAATCTAATATATCATATGGAAATCCTTAAAATAAGATTAATCATAAATTGGACTTTTAACCATGGTTTTCATCACAAACTAGGTGAAAAAAATAATTCCTTCAATGTATAACAGAATCTTTTCATGAATCGATCTCCATACAACCCTTAAGAAAAATGAAAATACAAAACCATAGAAAGAGAGTCATGAATAAAGATCCACATTTATTCCACTATATAACACTAATTATCTCTTTGTTATGATGTTCCAATAATGTGAATAACCTCATGATATACTCTATTGAAACATGGTACCATCTTGAATTATTATAAATCCTTTTTAAAAACATGAAAGCTTCTACATTCCAATATATATTAGATTTATTACTTAAAAACAAAAGATATGTAAAATTAATTAGTTATAGAATATACCACATATAAAAATGTCCTTAATTTTCCCCATGGTAATTAGTACTATCCTATTTACATATTCATATCCAATATATCGTTATTTTTAAAACATTATCTTAACATAAAAAACTTGTTAAGGGTTACCATCCCTTTTTCAAAATGTTATCATTCGTGAGATAACCTTTCTAGTCCGTTGTGAAAATTCTACATATTCATGTAAATCGATAGTATAACCTAATCTTAAAAATCCCTAAATAATTCATCATTATTAATTCTGGAATTAAAATACATAAATACATGTTTAAATTCATCCTTATTCCATTAAAAATACTACCTCATCCTATTAAACAATAATTTTTTTCCTTCACATTTAATTTGTTGTCTCTACAACATCAACAAAGTAACCATTACACACCCCACCATGTTTATTCCATTCCTGAACATTACTATTTGGACATTTAGTTGAATAATAAAAATTTATTCAAAACATAAAACACATACCCTTGAACAATGACATATGGAGACCAAAATTCCCATCCATTTCATAAACTAAAATCATCCTTTTTCCCATGCAGTCACATGATTTATTTCGACCCTTTACCCAGTAAAAAAACCATCTTGTTATTATAATACATTCATTTAGGTGATTATTTAGATGTTCCTGAAACAAAAGAAACTGATTTTTCCTTTATCCACAATATCCATTACCCAAACTCACTGATAAGTCCTTTTTTATCTTGCATGGTGAGTCTGAGGGTTGGTTAATGTAAACATAGTTAATCATGTTCTGTGAAAACTAGTTAAGCCTGATCATGACATCTTTAACTTCGGAGATCATCCCACTTGAATTCTCATTAGAAAATATATCTTCACATTTATCGTTAATCAACTTCCAACCTTTTCCCTCCATTGACCTAAACCAGATGCATATTGTGAGCATTACTTATCATAATAGGAACAACATAGTCATGAAAATAATTCTTATAGAATTTCTCTATCCTGACACCTTTCATAATATATGACACATTGGGTTCATAAAAGGTTATTAAGAACTAACATATATCTATTTCCTTCATGATGTTTCATGAAGAGTTTGTGAATTTCCAAAAAATATCCACTAGGAATGTCAATCCAATGATGGTTCATGGCCCGTTGTTGTGTACCAGATTACCTCAAATCAAGACTAGAACATCATTTCAGAGTTGTTAGACAAGATTACATTTGTGGACATACCATTTTCACATAGAGTATCCTTATATGGATGCATTTCCTGGAAACCACTCACAATATAATTTACCAAAATTTGAGGAAATTTTCCTAAACATTAAATCATCCTTATAATTATACATAGAGACATCCATAGACATATCCTTAGAAATAATCCTAGTGATATCAATAAGTTTTACTCAAACTTGTTTCCAAATGTTAACTAAAAATTTCCTTTAATACCAACTATAGAGGACCAGGCTTATCATACATGGATATTACATTATTTCAGTTGAATATTCATTACCATAAAAAATACATTCCAAAGAACGATAATAGTATAGTTTCTTTGGAAACATGGAAACCAAATCTTTTATCTTGGTGAATGTTCTTCAACACATACCATAACGATCTCCACCTTTAGTTCATATACCTAACAACTTTCTTCATAAACAACTAAATAAGAACATGAAAAGGGATAAGATTAGATTCTATGTATGGGAAAACAAGGGATACATTTATGAGTAAACATGATTATAAATGTATGTGAATTAGATCCATTAAATAGATAATCACACCCAACATGTCAAATATCATAACATAGATCGTGGAATAATAATTGGAAATTCATATGACACTAGTCGTATAAAATAAAGAGTAGGAGACATGAAATTATATTAAAGGAAGAAGACATCATATTTTGGAAACACAAAAGAATATTCTAATTTCCAAAGTATCCAAGGCATTAATACCGATCCATATTATTATACAACGTAATTTACTGAACCAGGTGAACCCCCTTACAGCCATGTATTACAAAACTAAATGAACCCTCATTTCTGCCTATATTATGGAACCGAGTAATCCATCATTCCATCCCTGTATTATTAAACCATGTAAACCCTCATTCAATCTGTGTATTATTGAACTGGGAAAACCCTCATTCCAACCATGTATTATTGAACCTTGTAAACCCTCATTGTATCCCAATTTTACAAAACCATGTAAACCATCGTTCCATCCCTATCTATCTAATGATATATAAATCATTACCTAATATGTTAGAGGAAGATATAGGTCCCACCTGTCATATAATTGAATCGTACATACATGTTAAACAAGATTATAAATTAAAATTTCATAACCCATGAAATGAAAGGGGTATCGTAAACATGTAAAAATATCATAACTCATGGAAATAGATAGTATTCATAATCATTTCATCCTAAACATAACCCATGAAAATAAGGGGGTTTCAAATAAATAAATCTTTAGAATGTGAAACGAGATTCCAAAATATTTTTCCTTTGAAGAAGAAATTGGTTACATAAATATCATTACATTAATAATAACTCATTCATATAAATAATAAGAATTGAACCTAGAGTTCATTTCCAATATGGTATAAGTAACATCAATAGATGTCATCATAGATGGAAAATATTTTTGCAATATCCTCTAAAACAATTATTGAGGAAAATATAATTTCTTGTTTTAAAATTGATTTTCAATACATGATAACATTTGAGAATCATTTTCTTATAAAATACATTGAATAATTATATATAATACATTAAATAATTTTCTAAACCTTTTTCCATTAAAATATTTATAATAACCTTTATAACATTTTAAAAACATTTTTCTATAAAAACGATTGAAATATTTTAATGAATACATTGAAATATATTGAAACCCATTTCATTGAAAATAAATTAGAAACATAAAATTAAATCATAATTTTTATAAATCAATTTATTTGAATATACATTGGAAACATATATTTAATGATTTAAAATATTTTGAAAATAATTATTCTTCATAATGTATAATAGAAACATGAAAATGTTTTTAAAATAATTTATTTTAAAGAACAATAAAATATTGTATATAAAACATTAAAATCATTTGAAAATATTATTTCATGAAAACATATAATGATTTTTCAAAATATTTTGAAAACCATTTCATTCAAATAAATTTGGAAAATTATAAATAGAGATTGAAAACGTTTTGAAAACCATTTTTCATGGAAAAATATAAAATAATACTAAAAACATTTTCAATTTTCCTTAAATATATTTTAATATTTTTTCATGAAGATTATCCTTTTAAAAATTTAAAAAAAATCTTCAAATGAGTGACACTTGATAAATCTATACATGTCGTACAGGGTAAAAAAATAATACATTTGCAATGTAAAATGGGTGGATTGATTACATATTTATTAAATTAAAAGAAAATTACATTAAATAGATTGTTAAAAGTAATATGGTTAATAATTTCATTTATATCTTATAGGATAATGGTATTATATTCCTGGAATTCCTTTTTTTGAAAAAAAATTATTTCTACCCGAAGAGAGGGTAATGTTGGGATTTCTTAAAAACAATCAATTAATTATCTTATGTTCCAAGGACTAGAAAATGGAACCAATAAATGAGTATATCAGGAAATAACATTTTATATATGAAGAAATTATTTTTATTGATATATTCATCATAATATTACATCAATGGAAGCATAAACATAAACAATCTCGAGCAACAATGACATTGTCTCAAAAAATATTATAACTGTTTTTTTTGGGATCATGATCCCTATATAAGGAATAGATATTATATGAAGCTTAAGATATCATAAAAAAATTATTTTAATGATATAAAATGTAAAATTAATTTATATCAACATCAAAAAAGAGTTAACGTTCATAAATGACTTGAATCTCATAGAAGGAAAATTGAGATAAATCATTTTAAACAAATTAGTAACCGTTGAAACATAAACAACTTGAAAAAGTGATAATAAATTAGATATTTTAATTCCCAAAAATTTATTTTCGGGATACATATAATAAAATAATATATATTATATCCACCAAAATAATGAGTTGAAAACATAGCTTGTATTTCAGATAAATTAAAAGTGAGATAAAAATACATTTAACTTGTTTCTGGACTCTCTATATACTCATAAAATATTCCTAGTATAATAAATATAAGTTTATTATTAATATTTAAAATAATAAAATTCTTACATATATTACCATATATTCTTGGAATATAACATTATATTACCTTCTTGTTAATGATCATATATCAAGGTCTCAATTCGGGTAATATTCCCTTTGTTTTTCACATGGGTCTTAATTTATTATATCATTGATCCTTATACATGTATAAAGATTATAGAATGTATAAAAAGATGTTAACATAATTTATATTCAGTATATTTTTATTATAGTAATCTATATCTTAATGGATTATGTAATGGAATACACCTTTAATAGAGATGACAAGTTGTACGTACACATGAATGATGTTATCCCTTTTTATAGACATTTTAAATGAAATTGTGTAATTATGATATGTATATATATGTATATATATATATCACTATTAAATAATAATTTATATATATTATATATAATTTATTTTCATTATACCCATCCATAATACATTTTATGTAGTGTGTGAACGAATCACATCGGTTTGAGGGGGAAGTAGTTCACAGTTCTTGAAACGAGATTATCATATTAACACCAAATGGAATGAAAACGATGTGTGTTTTAAAAGGAATAATTAAGTATAAATAGATAATTAATATAATATATTTCATATATAAATTTAGTTTTCATCATAATTTCAACTATGATTAGTGGTAATTGTGAAATAATCAATCGTCATTTTGCGAGGTAGTAGCTCACTGTACACATAAACTTTATGTTAAACAACAATTAGATGAGTGTGTGTGTATGTTTAGCTCAAAACCATTTCATAAAAATATCCAATTATATGTAGGATATAGGTTATTTAAACGAGTAAGGTAATGAAGAGAGTGGAAGTTGTTGATAATGAAAATAGAGGATAAGTGCCTGAGAGAATACGTTACATCATAATCGAGTAACACAATTTGGTTTGTGCCAAAAGGATTACTTGAGAGGGTTTCATCCCAAATGGAGTTTCATGGATGAATTTATAATTATTAGGAGGTTTCATGGGTAGTTCTTGGATGAACATAAATTTTTTTAGAAGTGTGAATAATGGGAAGAGTTTTTTACATTTTATAGGGAAGGAAAAGGACTCCCGTGGAATTTTTAGAAAGAAATTATATGTGCATATTATTATATGAAAAACATGTCTTAAAAAACCAAAAAAAACTCAATAATTGAAGGTTTATGTTCAATTTATAGACATACAATGGTTTTTGTACAAGTTTCTAGGTTATTTGTGCCCTTAATTGTATGGTTTAGTCATTAATTATGAATAATTTGGCCTTTACCACTATGATTAATATTAATCAATATTACTAATCATTTTGGTCAAAATTAACATGGTCTTATTATAATCTAAATATTATATTAAATAAAAAATATTATATAGTATTTTTGAAATTTCAATCACAGAAGTAGAAAAATTTAGATCAGTGCTAATCCCACATAATGGACTAAATAAAAGGGTTTTAAATAATTAAACCAATAAAATTATTTGTTTTTGAGAAACTCATAATTGAGTGAATTGTATGCCACATATGTGTTTCATGTAGTGGAAGCCAATTTGGTATTGCATGTATTAAAATCCAAGATGTTATTTTGTGTGGAAGGAAAATTTGACATAGTGTTTTAATATATATATATATATATATATAACTGTTTTTAGTGTCATTTGAAATGAAAAATATTGAAATGAAAAATTAATTATAAAAAAATATTAATCATAATCTCTAGGTGTTACATTCTACCCCCCTATAAAGTGAATTTTTCTGCCAAAATTCGTTTGGGTAATCATAGGCTTAATAATTTTGTTTTTCATTCATAAATTCCCACATCAATAAAATTAATACTAAAAAATTACTTAAAAAAGGGAAATTTGGAAACATAATAGTTACCCAAAGTAACATTTAAATGTGTTTCCACATAGGATTACATAGCTAGGCAGTGGAGATCAAACATGGAAGAAAAACATAAATATTTACATGGAATGATTATGGTCATAAATCAAAAAAATGTGAATGATTATATTTATGTTGAGGGTCCAAAAATCATATATATTTTATGATTCGAGAAGCCATTGATTCAAAAGAATTCTAGGGGTTAGGAAAACATTTATTTTGTATCACATTAAAAACATTGAGTAATTCATGAAAATATCTATACAAATATTCATTCTTGGGTTGTTCTTAAAAAACATCTAATACATCCATTAACATAGGGAATAAAAATTTATTATTTAAAATTGGTTCACAAAGCACTAAAATACGATTTTAATGGAGCTGAAGGCCCATAAAAGTTTAATTTTTTTTATTATTTATCTATTAAAAATGCATTGATATATAAAAATTAAAAATAATAGTTCATCATAAATTTTTATTCATTAAAAATGAATTCACATTAACAGAGAAATTACTCAGTCCAATGGTAGGAGTGAAACCCATATAATGTTTCAGTCATGGGTTCAAGACACACAACCTTTCCAAACATTGATGGTTCTCACCCAATATACATGATGTATTTCTTTAAAACTTCACCAATATAATATATAAAATGGAAATCCTTGAAAAAAGTCTAATAACTGACTAGAATTTTAGCCATGTTTGTCAACCCAAACTCAGTTCATAAATACTTCATTTGATGTTTAATTTAATCTTTTCCTAAACGGATAACCTAATAAACCTTCTAAATTATTAAAATAAAGAAACCATAAAAAGAGAGTCAAGAAATTTTATTATAATTGATTAACCTTTATAACACATATTAGATATTCATTTTCACATTCCTAGCATGTGAATAACCACATCATATATTATCTTGAAACATGGTAACAAATTTAGTTACCATATAGTATTTTGGAAAAAATGAATACTTCTTCATTAAAATTTATATTGGATTTACTCCTTAAATCCATAAAAGGTTGTAAAGTTCATCAGTGGTAGCATAAAACACCTATAAAACGGTCCTTACTTAGTACCAAGGTAATAAGTACTGTCTGATTTACATATTCATATCACAAATATCATTATCTAGAAAAATTTATCTTAACATAAAGAACAGGTTAATGGTTACCTTCCCTGATTCAAAATTTTATCATTCATGATATAACATTTATAGTCTATCTTGACAATTCAAAATAATATTTTAAATTATTATAAAATTATTAATTTAAAAATCCATAAAAAATTTACCGTTCTTATATATGGAATCAAAATACCGAAATTCATTATTTACTTCATCAATAATTAATTTACAGTTCTACCTAATCCTATTCCACAATACTATTTTTCCTTCACATTTCATCTGTAGTCTCTTTATCTTTAGAAATGTAACCATTACCCACAAGACCTTGGTAATTATCTTTAGGAACATTCCTCTTGGGTCATTGATTTTCATAATAAACAGTAATTAAAAACATAAAACAATTAACCATTAATGATGATTTAGGGAGGCCAACATTCACATCCACTTAGTTAACTACCTCTTAATTTTTACATTTTATTCACTTTATTTGTGTCATTATTTTCAATAGTCAATACACCGACTTGTACCACTAGTACATTGAATTATGATATTATTTACATATTATTGGCATAAAGGAAACTGAATCCTCTTGGCTTCATGGTCTCTATTCCACAAACTATTAGAAAGCACCTTCGTTCTCTTCCTTGTTGAGCCTCAGGGTTAGTTAAGGTAAAAATTATTAATCATGTTCTATGAAAACTAGTTAGGTATGATCACGACATATTGCACTCTACTGATTATCCCACATTATTTTTCATTAGAAAATATTTAATCACATTCAATATTAATACAGTTCCTTCTAGTTCCCACCATTTAATAGAACTAGATTTTTATTTTGAACATAAATTATCATAGTAGAAAACCAAAAAGTAATGAAAATATTTACTTATAGGATTTCTAAATCATGACAGACTCTATAATATATGTCAATATGGGATTTTCCTCAATTATTCATAGCTAACTTATATCTAAATCCACTATGAGGGTTCATGAAGTGCTTGTTATCTCCCAAAGCGTATCCCCCATTGGTGTCAAACCAGGTGTGCGGCGAGACTCATTTTCATGTACCATATTACTCTATATAAGCTCAAAACATTTTGTTATAGTTGATCCCCTAGTTACACCTATTCCAGAGCCACATCCACTTGTAGTATCCATAAATGGATGTATTTCATTGAAACCATTCACTTTATCCATTGAAAAAATTCCAAGACATTTTCCTAAATGTTAACTCTTCTTATACATATCATTATAGAAATCCCAAGACATATACATTGAAATAAAACTAATGATCTCAATAAGGTTTTCTCATCATAGTTTCAAAAGGAAGTTGTAAACTGTTCTTTTAAAAATAATTATACTGACACCAGCTTATAATAAAATGTATATTACATCATTTTAGATGAATATTCAATACATCAAAAAAACATGCATGAGTTCTGTAATAGTTTAGTGTCTTTGGAAATAAGGAAACAAAAACATCTGTCCTAATAAATGATCTTAAACATATCCCATAATGACCTCCTCGTTTAGTATATCGGACTAAAACCATTCTGCATAATCTATATAATGGAAAAATGAAAAGGGGAGAGCACATATTCTTACCAAGAGTAATCATGGTAGAAATATAAGAATAATCATGAGCATAAGGGTATGAGAATTTTATATTGCAAATAGATGATCATACATTGCATATAAAATATTATAACATAGATCTTGGAATTAATATTGTCAGTTAAAAAAAAGAATAATATGAAATAAATAGTATAATACAAGTAATAATAAGAGCGGAATAAGGCACATAATAGTGGAAACACATAATAATATAATAATATCCATAGTATCCAACAAATCAATCCTAGAACCATCTTATTAGAAATAGGCCATTACTAAACTGGTTGAACTACATTCCAACAATGTATTTATGAACCGAGTTACCCCTCATTCCATACATGTATTCCTAAACTGATTAAAACCTCATTCCATCTTTATATCACTGAACCATGTAAACCATAATTCCACTCCTATTTTACTGAACCGATTAACCACTCATTCAAGCATTATATTACTAAAATGAGTAAGTCCCTATTAAATCCATGTAATACTAAACCGAGTAAACCCTCATTATTCCTCTATATATCTCATGAGATATAAATCATTTCCCAATGCATCAGAGGGAGATATAGGTCCCACCCATCACATAATGAAATATTACAAACATGTTCCAAAAGATCATAAATAAAAATATTATAACCCTTGAAATGAATTTGGTATCATAAACCAGTGATAAAATTAGAAAATGTGGAAAGATAATGGTTTTATAATCATAAAATCATAAACATAACCCATTAAATGAAATAGGTTACAAAAGCATATATCCCATAAAAGAAAAATTGTTTTCATAAACATACTACCCATGATGATTAAATGGATTTCATAATGATCATGAAATTATGTTTAAATAATCAACTAAAAGGTTAAATATTTATCATTTAGACCATTTCTTATATGTAATGAGTAACATCGATTGATGACATATTATATAGAAAATAATTTGGAAATATTCTATAAATACATTTCATTGACTAAATATTTTTTTTGAAAAGGTAATTTTGACTCATGAGACAATATTTAAATAATTCTCATAGGAAATACATTGAAAACATATACATTATTCATGAAACAATTTTCAAAAAAAATTCATGACAACATTTAAAATACACTTCAAAAAATTTTAAAAACATTTTTCATTCACAACACATGAAAGCTTTTAACAAAATATTGAAAATGTTTTGAAAAACATTTCATTGAAAATACATTTGAATCTTATAATGAATGTATGAATTTTTTTTTAAATCCATTTCATTTAAAATACCTTGGAAACTTATAAAGAAAGTATAAAAATGTTTTGAAAACCATTTTTCCTGAAAAAATATAAAATAATATTGAAATCATTTTGAAAAAAAAAATCATTTACAGAACTGTTAAATAATTTAAATAAGTCATGAAAATGTTTTGAAAATAATTTTTCTTTAAAAATTATAACAAGTATTTAATAGAGTTCAAAAACTATTTCTTCTAATATACAATGAAAACTTATAAATAGAGTTGTAAACATTATGAAATTTTTTTTTTGGAAAAAATATAATATAAGTTAGAAAAAATATTGAATTATTTTCTTAAAATTAATTTAAAATAAATTTTTTAATGGATAACCTTTTAAAATTTTCAATTGAATCGTATAGGAATGAAGGAACATAAACATGTAAAAGTTATACATAATAAAATTAACATTCCTTTTGCATGGTCTAAAAGGTGGATGGATTACTTGTATGGAAAATTACATGAAAATTACCATGAATATATTGGTAAATGATATAATGGGTGTTTTTTGGATCATATATGATAATGGTACAATATTCATAGAACAAAATTTTAGAAAACATAGATTTATGAATGAAGAGAGGGTAAAGTAGGGGATTCATAAAAAAACATTTCATAACTATCTTATGTACCTTAGATTATAATGTAACACCCCGAGCTTCCATGATACGCTTCTCATTCAATAATGCAATAGCTTGCATTGTACGCAACTTCGAGTTCTAAAACACCGCGACTAATCAAAGTAGCCGTTATGAATAGTAATAACCACTTTTTAAAATTATAGAAATTTTATATTTCAAAATGGACTTCATTTTTGGATTCGGAATATCGAAATTAGCATATGTTGAATTTTTGGTATTTTTCTAAGAACTTCTAATTTTTTTATGAATAGTGAAAAATACTTAAAAAAAACTTTTTTAATCAAAATAATTTATAGTGATAAATTATACTATTTAGTGGTTTTAAAGTATAATTAGAATATTTTTTTCCAATTTTATCCAATGGTGGTCATTAGAATTAATTTAACATTGAAATTGGACATAAACAATTGCCAATCTTTTGATATAAATTGTTTCTTAAAAACACGCTATTTGTTGGGACAGCGGGAATTAATTATAAAATTAATTAATTCAACTTATATGTTTGGAATTTTGTAAAATAGACATCATTTTTGAATTCAGAATATAAATTATAGCTTAGGGTGAAATTTGGGCATTGTTCTGAAAAACTTCAATTTTTGATGAATAGTGAAACCACTAAGTGGTAGTTAAATAACTGATTTTTCGTTTAAATGAAATATTACCACTTCTGTGATTTGATTTTCAAAAATCCGACATACATGGTTGTCATTAAGAAGTAAAATGTGGTTCAATGAGATTAAAATAATTTTTTGGTGAATAGTAACTTTTAAGTTCTTAATCGTGATTAGAGGTAATTAGTGTAGTTTAAGGTACAAATAATGTTTTAATAATATGAGATGAGCATGACACTTGTCCTAATACTATTGGATGAGTCATGGACGACCAAGACAACCCATGGGACAACTTGGGGACCCCATGGAGCCACTTTAGTTGGAAAATGACATTAATATATATTTATTTAATGTCAAAATTAAATTGACACAAACATGAGTTGTTTTACTAAAACAGTTTTTAAGTGGGGTTTAACAAGTCAAAATTTTGATTATAAATATTCATTAGAAAGATAAAAATATTTCATACATCATAGTATTTTTTTTATAATTTTTAGACATTAAATAAATTAAATTATTTATGACATCATTATGATGAAGCGATGACCTCATTATTTAACGATTTAAATAAAATGAGAAGATAAAGCAAAATACAAGGCTTACACTTGTCCAAAGCCTATTAGATGAGGATATTTCGAACCCTTATCACCTTAGACACGAATTATATAAGTGTGGGACCTTTAGAATCCGAAAAGAATTGTGTAATAATGTAACATTTCAATCTTTTCAAAAGAGCCCCTCCTCTCCACTTATAAAAGGCCCCCACCTCTCCCACCTTATTCACACCTTCAAGCAATTTGGCTCGGCTAACCTCTGTCCAAATACTCTCCCAAATTCCCCCTCTTACTCCTAGAAGCCTCACTTTTGGCAGAACTCTTCTCAAGGAAGCCTTTGGCTCAAATCAAAAAGAGTTACCCGATTTTGAGGTAATGTCTTCTCTAATGTTGTTTTGTTTTATTTTTCTTCTCCAACCCCATAAACTCTTTTTATTCATTTCTTTTGTAACAACACCAGTATCCTCAATATACTAGGATGTTGTTATAAGAAGTATTCGAGCTACACTTACACACACCTACATCTAATGGTTAAAGAACATACGGTTTCTGTGGATGGTGAATTTCTGCCTCACGAAACGATGATTGTTCAACACTCATATAACACCTTCAAAGGTGGCCATTAAGATGTAACTATTTTTATATGTGATATATAATATGTTTATGTTTTACTTATGCTTCTGTATTTCTCATTTATGGCATACTTTATGATTTCCATTATGGGTAAAACACGATAATTTCATTTTAGGAAGTGTGGACTACCGCCCCCTCAAAGTGATTTGAATCGTTAATTCCATATGTGGGATGTATAAAGGATGGAGAAAATGGTATTATACACTATATTATACTGGAATTATATTATAAATTTATATCATTATGATTTCGTTCCATTAAATATGAAATTGAAATGAAAGTAGCGTTCATGCGTACGTACGGCTTACCGTCTCCATGAACGGTGCATTTCATTTCTTACCTCTAAAATGTTACGTAGTATTATGAATGAATGTATATACTGGATATATATGATATATATGACATCTATATCATGAATATAATTCTGGATATAATGGATATATATCACCACATGAACAACTTGTAATTATAAGAATGTTATTTCTGACTCAAGTACCTAAGATCGACAAAATGACCGTTATAAACTTAAATAATTACATAATGTTCGTAACATGGTAATAAGGGATATAAAAGTAATAATGAACATGAAAAAGGTTCTTAAGTAAATAGGAATTAACTCTAGTTTATTATTCAGGAGGTTAAAGAACGGTCGAGTCAGGACAGGACGCAAGGTAAGGGAATTTCTTAACCCAACTTCCATTCTTTGGGTTAATCTCCTACTTTGAAATTATGTCATGATATTATTATGTACTATCATGTATTTTTACATTATTTATGTGTAATTATAGTGAATACACATAATAGACCTACTTTATAAAAAAATTTATCTTTTTAAGGACTTCGTCTCAATCCCCTTTCATTGAGGCATATTTGGTTTTATACACGACTTTCTTTTATACTGTGTATAAACCCCTTTGACTTTTACGTTTATTCAAAAGGAATATTTTTATACGAAACTTTTTGCTAAACGACAAAAGGGAATGTTTTTCTTTCCATACTTATGCGGTGACAACGACTTCTCCGCAGCCGTGACCATTATTTGAGTTTCGGCTTCCTCTACAAGCCATCTTTTTTTAATGAAAAATAAATACAAAGTTTTAACTTTCTTTTATTTTGGTATTGAAAATGGTTTTGAAAGCATTTTTATTATATCAATGTGTTGTATTGACATCTTGTGATTGAAATGTTGAAATTTTATGTTTCCTTTATGCATGTTTTATGTGATACGATTATGTTATGGTTTATGATATGTTTAAACCTATTCATATGAGGAATGTATTGGACTTAATAAGTGACGGGTGGAGCCCGCTATAGCTCCTTGATGCATCAGTAGGTCTCATGAGACAACTAGATGTGGAATTGGCCGAGGCCCTTTCCCAATTTGATTTGTGATTTTGGCCGAGGCCTTAATAATTTTAGACGTCTTGGCCGAGGCCTTGACAAAATGTTTCAGAATGTCTGTCATTATACATTACATCATTATGAAAGTGGTTATTGTTATTTCATGTGATTATTCGACCAGTAGAATATCCATGTGAAGAAGTGAATGGAATTATCTCATTTTACTTTTTCCATATTATGTTGATGTTCAAGTTTAAAAGGCTTTTGTTTTAGCTATACATTGCCTTAAATTTTTATGTTTATTTATGAAAGCTTCCGCAATATTGTTATCCTTACGGAGCATCTGAGCTCACCCCTTTCAATGTTTTAATATTTTCCAGGATGTGAAGAAGTATTTTATGAATGACCTGCAGGGATAGTCAGAAGAGGATATGAGTGTGGACTATGAAGACTTTGTTATTAGTTTTTCACTTTATGATGTAATGTAAGACTTATGAATGTATCTAGTGTTTCCAAGGCTACTAAACTAATCGGTCTTTCAAGACTTGATCTTCTGTGATCATGCCAATGTTACGAAGTAATGAACCGACTCTGGGTAGCTGGGGTCAGGGCGTTACAGTTGGTATCAGAGGAAGTTTAGTACAAACCTTGGAAGCTAGATTTAGATAAACTCTGATTAGAGCACATATCCCAAAGATAGACTTTGAGGATTAGTATAGAATAACTTCCTAGAATTTTGGTATTATAGAGATGTTATGAGTTTTCCGAGCAATACATCCCTGTCTGGATACGAGCAGGTAGAGGCGGCTCTGGCACAGATGTACCTAGGGGTAAAACCCGAATACACCGCTTTGAGCTAGACTCGAATGGGAACTGGTGCACGACAACGGGCCTTGCTGCACTCTTGGCTACGACACTCCCGGGGGATATGCTTAGGATAATTCTCGTTTTCATTTCAAACCACTATGAACGGTTATGAGGATATACTTCCTCAAAGAAAACCTTTTTATGATTATGTATTATATCCATAAATAGTTCAATTTATTATAAGTGTTTTCAAGTTTGTTATTATGTATTTCGATTCATAAACTAACCTAGTTTATGTCATTGTATAGAAATGGCACCCAGTAGAAGGAATGTGAACTCCATCAATACGTATGATCCAAAGAGTAAGAAGGATTATATATTTCATGGTATTAAGACAACATTTAGAAGGGAAATATTCTCCCATGTGTTATCAACATATGATGAAATAGTATCATGTGTTAATAAGATAAGTAGAGAATTCTCTGAGTCTTATGGATTTGAAGGGATGAAAGAGAAGAAAAGTATGGAAGAGAGAATGATGGATAAAGGGACGAGGGAAAAGAAGAATTTTCCAATATGTGATAACTGTGGGAAGAAATACCTTGGAATTTTCCTGAAGGGAATGGGAGTTTGTTATAAGTGTGGAGAAAAAGGACACCAAGTGCATGACTGCAAGGGTAAGAAAAAGGTTTCAAATGTACAATGCTTCATCTGCAAGGAGTGGGGACACTACGCAAACCAATGTTCAAATCATCAGAGTATGCCCCAAATGATGTTATTGGATAATAATCAAGTTATGATACTACCACAGATGAGGAGGAATGATTAGTGTTCTTATGTTGTTATTAAAGAATTTTGTAATTTGAGTGTTGGATCAATGATGTACCGGTTATAATAATTATGGAGTATATAAGGATTGTACTGCAGTACTATTTCATCTAGGACTTGAGATTGTGTGGAACCAAGAAAAGTGACTCCACATTAGGTTAAATTTTTGGAAAATATATGGTTGAGATAAATATAAACCATAATATGGTTCTGATACCGAGATAGTGATTTTGGAATAAGACATGATTGATTCGGATAAATTATGTTGGATATTCTTAACATCCTTGAAACTGATTAATTATTTGTATACATTTTTGGATAGAAGGAGTATATCTAGTTTTCTATAAGGAATAAGGGATCATGAATGTAGTCAATAAGAATTTATGGTAATTCAGTATGTTGCAGTGTTTTAAAAGAATACATGATGAAGGTGTTCACATGTTGTTACACAGAAAAAAAGGAGCTTCATTATGTTTACCTTCCTCATAAAATCTGGACTGTGAGTTGGACAGAAGTATTTTGGATAACTATAAGGGTTGGAGTGGATTAAGTTGATATTTTGATAGTATTGTTTAAGGTTAAAAAAAATTTTATGAAGATTATTTTTGGAATATAATGATACTATAGTTTTAGGAAAAGGACAACCTGCAGGGTGGGGAATAACCCGTCGCGTCGGACAAAGCTGCAGGAATCGAACCCACAACCATAGTGCGACAGGCCTTTATTTCCTACCACTAGCCTACAGGAAGTACCTGGTTATTACAAAATAGTTTTACTAATCTAAATGGTATGTGTTAATATTTGGAACCTTATACAATTAGGATAAAAAGAATATTTTTGAGTTCCGTTACCTTTTGGAGTAAAAGTTCGGTTTGTGGTAAAAACTTATTAACGAATGAAAGTATACATATCAAGTATGTATATTCCCTTACGTTCTTAGTAAATATCCTAAATAAATTCCTCAACATTATAAAAGGTAACTTAAAACAAAAATGTTGTCGGTTAACTTTTCCAACTGGGGATTCAATGACCGTTTAACCAATCACAAGTTTGTGATTTTCTTGTAGTTAAACTTTCTCCTAATCCTGTTTTCTATAACTCTCCATCAGAACTTGATGGTTTGTTTCTCCTCCATATCCATATTTTCATAGAATCCTAGAATGGTCTATATCAGGTGACCTTTGTACTTATCTTTCTTTCTTTTAATGTTATATATTTATTAACCTTATTTCCGATGTGGGTTTTCCTAAAAGGTATTTTCTCTTTTCAACCTTTTATTTTCAAAGAAAATTTTCAAATTACGAGGACACAATTTAATGAAGGAGGGGAGAATGTAACACCCCAAGCTTCCACGATACGCTTCTCATTCAATAATGCAATAGCTTGCATTGTACGCAACTTCGAGTTCTAAAACACCGTGACGAATCAAAGTAGCCGTTATGAATAGTAATAACCACTTTTTAAAATTATAGAAATTTTATATTTCAAAATGGACTTCATTTTTGGATTCGGAATATCGAAATTAGCCTATGTTGAATTTTTGGTATTTTTCTGAGAACTTCTAATTTTTTTATGAATAGTGAAAAATACTTAAAAACAACTTTTTTAATCAAAATAATTTATAGTGATAAATTATACTATTTAGTGGTTTTAAAGTATAATTAGAATATTTTTTTTACAATTTTATCCAATGGTGGTCATTAGAATTAATTTAACATTGAAATTGGACATAAACAATTGCCAATCTTTTGATATAAACTGTTTCTTAAAAACACGCTATTTGTTGTGACAGCGGGAATTAATTATAAAATTAATTAATTCAACTTATATGTTTGTAATTTTGTAAAATAGACATCATTTTTGAATTCGGAATATCAATTATAGCTTAGGGTGAAATTTGGGCATTGTTCTGAAAAACTTCAATTTTTGATGAATAGTGAAACCACTAAGTGGTAGTTAAATAACTGATTTTTCGTTTAAATGAAATATTACCACTTCTGTGATTTGATTTTCAAAAATCCGACATACATGGTTGTAATTAAGAAGTAAAATGTGGTTCAATGAGATTAAAATAATTTTTTTTGGTGAATAGTAACTTTTAAGTTCTTAATCGCGATTAGAGGTAATTAGTGTAGTTTAAGGTACAAATAATGTTTTAATAATATGAGATGAGCATGACACTTGTACAACTCCTATTGGATGAGTCATGGCCGACCAATAAAACCAATGGGTCAACTTGGGGACCCCATGGAGCCACTTTAGTTGGAAAATGACATTAATATATATTTATTTAATGTCAAAATTAAATTGACACAAACATGAGTTGTTTTACTAAAACAGTTTTTAAGTGGGGTTAAACAAGTCCAAATTTTGATTATAAATATTAATTAGAAAGCTAAAAAGATTTAATACATCATAGTATTTTTTTTATAATTTTTAGACATTAAATAAATTAAATTATTTATAACATCATTATGATGAAGCGATGACCTCATTATTTAATGATTTAAATAAAATGAGAAGATAATGCAAAATCCAAGGCATAAACTTGTCCAAAGACTATTGGATGAGGAGATTTAGAACCCTTATCACCTTATCCACGAATTATATAAGTGTGGGACCTTTAGAATCCGAAAAGCATTGTGTAATAATGTAACATTTCAATATTTCCAAAAGAGCCCCTCCTCTCCACTTATAAAAGGCCCCCAGCTCTCCCACCTTATTCACACCTTCAAGCCATTTGGCTCGGCCAAACTCTGCCCAAATACTCTCCCAACTTCCCCCTATTACTCCTAGAAGCCTCACTTTGGGCAGAACGCTTCTCAAGGAAGCCTTTGGCTCAAATCAAAAAGAGTTACCCGATTTTGAGGTAATGTCTTCTCTAATGTTGTTTTATTTTATTTTTCTTCTCCAACCCCATAAAATCTTTTTATTAATTTCTTTTGTAACAAAACAAGTATCCTAAATATACTAGGATGTTGTTATAAGAAGTATTTGAGCTACACTTACACAATCCTACATCTAATGGTTAAAGAACATACGGTTTCTGTGGATGGTGAATTTCTGCCTCACGAAACGATGATTGTTCAACACTCATATAACACCTTCAAAGGTGGCCATTAAGATGTAACTATTTTTGTATGTGATATATAATATGTTTATGTTTTACTTATTCTTCTTTATTTCTCATTTATGGCATACTTTATGATTTCCATTATGGGTAAAACACGATAATTTCATTTTAGGAAGTGCGGACTACCGCCCCCTCAAAGTGATTTGAATCGTTAATGCCATATGTGGGATGTATAAAGGATGGAGAAAATGGTATTACACACTATATTATACTGGAATTATATTATACATTTATATCATTATGATTTTGTTCCATTAAATATGAAATTGAAATGAAAGTAGCGTTCATGCGTACGTACGGCTTACCGTCTCCATGAACGGTGCATTTCATTTCTTACCTCTAAAATGTTACGTAGTATTATGAATGAATGTATATACTGGATATATATGATATATATGACATCTATATCATGAATATAATTCTGGATATAATGGATATATATCACCACATGAACAACTTGTAATTATAAGAATGTTATTTCTGACTCAAGTACCTTAGATCGACAAAATGACCGTTATAAACTTAAATAATTACATAATGTTCGTAACATGGTAATAAGGGATATAAAAGTAATAATGAACATGAAAAAGGTTCTTAAGTAAATAGGAATTAACTCTAGTTTATTATTCAGGAGGTTAAAGAACGGTCGAGTCAGGACAGGACGCAAGGTAAGGGAATTTCTTAACCCAACTTCCATTCTTTGGGTTAATCTCCTACTTTCAAATTATGTCATGATATTATTATGTCCTATCTTGTATTTTTACATTATTTATGTGTAGTTATAGTGAATACACATAATAGACCTACTTTATAAAAAAAATGATCTTTTTAAGGACTTCGTCTCAATCCCCTTTCATTGAGGCATATTTGGTTTTATACACGACTTTCTTTTATACGGTGTATAAACCCCTTTGACTTTTACGTTTATTCAAAAGGAATCTTATTAAATGAAACGTTTTGCTAAACGAAAAAAGGGAATGTTTTTCTTTCCGTACTTATGCGGTGACAACGACTTCTCCGCCGCCGTGACCATTATTTGAGTTTCGGCTTCCTCTACAAGCCATCTTTTTTTTAATGAAAAATAAATACAAAGTTTTAACTTTATTTTATTTTGGTATTGAAAATGGTTTTGAAAGTGTTTTTATTATATCAATGTGTTGTATTGACATCTTGTGATTAAAATGTGGAAATTTTATGTTTCCTTTATGCATGTTTTATGTGATACGATTATGTTATGGTTTATGATATGTTTAAACCTATTCATATGAGGAATGTATTGGACTTAATAAGTGACGGGTGGAGCCCGCTATAGCTCCTCGATGCATCGGTAGGTCTCATGAGACAACTAGACGGGGAATTGGCCGAGGCCCTTTCCCAATTTGATTTGTGATTTTCGCCGAGGCCTTAATCATTTTAGACGTCTTGGCCGAGGCCTTGACAAAATGTTTCAGAATGTCTGGCATTATCCATTCCATCACTATGAAAGTGGTTATTGTTATTTCATTTGATTATTCGACCAGTAGAATATCCATGTGAAGAAGTGAATGGCATTATCTCATTTTACTTTTGCCATATTATGTTGATGTTAATGTTTAAAAGGCTTTTGTTTTAGCTATACATCGCCTTAAATTTTTATGTTTATTTATGAAAGCTTCCGCAATATTGTTATCCTTACGGAGCATCTGAGCTCACCCCTTTCAATGTTTTAATATTTTCCAGGATGCGAAGAAGTATTTTATGAATGGCCTGTAGGGATAGTCAGAAGAGGATATGAGTGTGGACTATGAAGACTTTGTTATTAGTTTTTCACTTTATGATGTAATGTAAGACTTAGGAATGTATCTAGTGTTTCCAAGGCTACTAAACTAATCGGTCTTTCGAGACTTGATCTTTTGTGATCATGCCAATGTTACGAAGTAATGCACCGACTCTGGGTAGCTGGGGTCGGGGCGTTACATATAAAATGGTACCCATAAATGATAATATCATGTAATAATAGAGGATAAGGAAACTCGTGGATTTTATTAATATATGGATCATAATATTTATCCCAACTGATGAATAAAAGTAAACCATCTCGAAAAACATAGATATTGTCTAAATATAATCTCAAAACATGGTATGTTGGTATCATGATCACCATATAAGTAAAGGAAATTACTTAATGATTTATATATCATTATAATATGTTAATTCATGATATAAAATGAAAAATTAATGTATATAAACCTTGAAAAAGTTATTGGTGCATAAGAAATCTTGAGTCCGAATGATGGATTATTAAGACAAAAAATTTAACAAATTTTTGTAACCTTTGAAATATAAACACCATGAAATAAGGATAAAAAAATTTATATTTTAATAACCATAAATTGATTTATAGGATACATATAATAAAATATTGGGTATTACAAACGCAATAATAAATAAAAGAGTGGTGATCATACTATATATCTCACAGAAACTTAAAGTGAGAATAAAACCCTTACCATTGGTGTTCAATCTCCCCATACTTGTACAATCATCTTGTATATTAAATTTATTATTATTATAAATAATTTATAGAGTAATATTATTATATCTAATTCCATATATTCTTTTATTTTGAATTTATATTATCCTCATGTTAATGATCTTATGTCAAGGTTTCTCTTTGGGTAATATTTTCTTTGTTCTTCCCATGTGTCTTAATTTGTTATATCATTGATCCTTATAATTATATCATGATTCATGAATTTAGAAAATTTTATAAATATATATAATATTAATTATATTATTACTATAATAATTTATATCATAATGTAGTACATAATAAAATAAACTATTCAAGGAGATGGTGTGTCATACGTACACATGAACGTTGTTTTCCAAGTTTAATTTCGCATTGAATGAATGTATGTAAATACTATTTTAAATAATATATATATATTTATATATATAAACAATTATTAAATTTTAATTAATATATCATATATTATCATTAAGCCCATCATCAATACATTTTATTTGGTGTGTGAACGGATCACATCGCTTTGAGGGGGAAGTAGTCCACACTTCCTCAGACGAGTTTATCGTATCAACACCAAATGGATGGTAAAACGATGTTTGTTGTAAAATGAATAAATAAGATTAAAAATAAAATTAACATAATATATTAAATATATAAATAGTGTGACCATCATAATGGATACCATGATTTGTGGTAAAGGATAACTGAATAATCAACATTTCGAGAGGAAATAGTTCATCATAGACAGGAACAATATAATAAATATCCCTTAGATGGGGGCGTGTTAATGTGTAGGTAATACTATTTTCCTAAAAAATTCCTATTATATGTCATATATTATATTTTTCACACTATACTAGAATAAAGAGAGTAGAGGGGTGGAGAAGGAAAATAATGGAAAGAAGCTTGAGAGAAGACACTACCACTTAATCATGTAACTCCTTTTGGCTTGTGCCAGGATGCTTCATAGAGTGGATTTCTACTGAAAGTGAGGTTAATGGATGAATGTATGAATATTGTAACAATAATATTAATGATATTAGACAAATATAAATGATTTAAGAGGTATGACGAATGGGTAGAGTTGGTTTTATTTTTTAGGGAAGGAAAATGACTCATATATAATTTTTAGAAAAACATTAGGTGTACACATGTTGTTACCTAAATAATGTCCTACCAAAACATAAAATCCAATTAATTGATGTTTTATGTCCTAAATATGAACATACAATTGGTTTTGGAAAATTTTCTCATTCATTTGGGAGCATAATTTTACAGTTTATTCCCTAGCTAATCTTTTTTTGTCCAAAAAATTGTGATAAATTTTAATCACATTTAATATTAATTTGTTTAAAACATTAACATGGTATTATTATAATCTAAATATTAGACTGAATATAATGGTGTGTTTAATATTTTTGAAATTGGATTCACATAATCATCAAAATTAAGAATAGTGGTAATCCTGTATATGAGACAAAATAACGAGGTTTTAAATTTGGAAAATGATCAAAACATTGTTAAGATTTTATATTTAGTTTTGAAGTGAAATATATTAAATTTAATTATATTGTATTACAATGTGTAATATTAATCTAATTTTTCAATAAATAAATATTTGTAATATCATATAAAATTAATAATGAATTAATCAAAATACAGTTTTAATTAAAAATATGTATTTTTAAATTGAAATAAAAAAATTACGTTTCTCGAAAAAATCCCAAAAATTCAGTCTATGATAATTTGATTGTCTGAATTCAAAATGATTTTTATTTTATCCAATACAATTTATAAATTTTTCTAAATTCACCATTACTATTAAAAGTGATTCATTCAAGGAAAAAATATTTTTAACATAAAACGGACTTCACTGAAAATATTATCTTTCATTTTCAATATGTTTTATTTATATAATAAAAAAATATTATTAAAGTCTATATTAATATGTTTTATTAATAAGTTATAATTATCTAATTAATATAATTAAAATAATAAAAAGACATATTTCCTAGAATCTCTTTGTTGCTTGCATCGTACGCCAAGTTGGAGTTGCTTGTACTGCAAGCCATATTGGTATTGCATGTAGCTCAAGTGAAGTTTGTATTGCATGTGAATGGAATATTTGAATTATTTTTTTAATATATATATTTATAAGATATTATTTCTAGTTCCATGTCAAATGGAAAATATTTAAAAGTTAAATTAATTAGAAAAATAATTTATTTTCAGAATCTCAGGGTGTTACATTCTACCCCCTCGAAATGTGTTAATCTTTTTAAAATCATATGTGTTATAAAAGGATTAATAATTGAATGTTTCATTAATATAGTCCCACATAATAAAAATGGATACTAAAAAATCTTATAAAAAGGAAATTTAGAACCATAATAGTTACCTAATGTAACATATAATTGGGATTCCACACAGGGGAACACAGGTTGGGAGTGGAGATTGGAAATAGAGTAAATGCGTAAATATTTATAGGGGTGATTGAGGACACAAATTAAAAAAATAGGTGAACTATTAATTGAATGTTGAGCACCTTAAAATCATAAATATTAGATGATTCCATAATCCATTAGTTCATCATAATTAATTTTTTTGGGAAATAATTTTTTTATCACATTCCAAACAATTAGTGACTGTTGATAATTTCTATAAAACAAAATTCATTCATGGTTTGAACCTCAGGTAATGGATGTCTTGAATTTATCTTTTATTCATATTTCACTAAAATATGGTTTTCATGGATCTTAAGGCCCATAAAGGAAGAAGAAGTCATACTATTTGTCACTTAAAATAACATCATGAATTTAATATAAATAAAGTGACACTAATATTTAATCATTAATATTTATTCATTACAAATGAATACATGTCAACTAATACATCTGGTTGGATTGTGTTAGATGTGAATCCCTTATCATCCTACGATCATGGGTTGAATACATATGGCCTTACTAGAAATGATTTTTTTGTCACACAAAATACATTAGAACCTTTTTGTAAAAGGGGAGAAATATAATATATAAGATTAAAATCCTTGAAATAAGGATAATCCCTTATTAGACATTTTACCATGATATTGAACTAAAAAAATGTAGATATACATCCTCCAAATTATAACATAATCTTTTCACGAACATATAATTTTATAATCCCTCAAAAATAAAACAATAGAAAACCATAGAATGATAGCAACAAAATCCGATTATCATTGATTCCCCCATATAATAAAAAGTACCTCTTGGTTTTCATGTTCCATGAAGGTGAATAACCTCATTATATATTCTCTTGAAACATGATAATAACATGAATCACCATAAATACTTTTGGAAAAAAATATTCTTACTCATTCCAAAGTATATAGGATTTTCTTCCTAAATACAAAAAATAAGTAAAATTCAATATTAGTAGAATAAGAAACCAATAAACTGGTCCTTATATAGTACCAAGGTAATTATTACTATCCTATTTACTAATTAATCTAAAAAATATCTTTATCCAACCAAATTATCATGACTTAAAAAACTTGTTATGGGGTTCCTTCCCTTAGTCTAAATATTAACATTAATGATATAACCTTTCTAGTTCATTGTTACCATAAATCATATTTTTGTAATACCATAGAAAAAAAATTATACAATCCATACATATTTCACTATTCTTAATTATGGAGTCTAAATACATAAAAATTTTGTTCAATTCATCCTTAATCTACTAACAATGCTACCTCATCCTATTACACAATAATTTTTCATTATCATTTCATCAGTAGTCTCTTCATCATCAGTAATGTAACCATAAATCACACCACCTTATAGATTCCCTTAAGAAACATTCCTCTTGGTAGATTTAGTTTTATAATAAGCATTTATTCCACACTTAGAAAACATAAGATTTAATTAAAAATTAGATAGGTCAAAATTCCCATACATTTAGTTAACCAATCTCTTCAAATTTCCCTTGAAGTCACTTCCTTTGAGTAATTCAATTCCACTGTCATAACACATTCTTATTACACTATGAAATACTCTAAGGTTATTATTTACTCATTCCTGAAACAAAGGAATCATAATCTAATTTTCTCTATACCAGAACTCACAACAAACTCCCTCTTTATCTTCCTTGGAGAGTCTATGAGTTTGTTAATGTAAACAATTTTAATCATGTTCTGTGAAAACCGGATAGTCAAGATAATTAAATAATTCACTCAAATTATCATCCCTTTTATGTGATTTTTTAGTATCAATTTTTATGATGTGGGTCTGTATAAATGAATCATTCATGTATTAAACCACTGATAACCTGTACGATTTTAAAAAGATAAATTCCCTTTAAAGGGGGTATAATGTAACACCGTGAGATTCTGATAATTACTTATTTCAAATTAATTTCACTTATAAATATTTTTCATTTAACATGAAACCATAAATAGTTTATTATAAATATATATATATATATATTAAATAACTATATCAAATATTCCATTCACATGCAGTACTAACTTTGTTTGTGCTACATGAAATACCAATATGGCTTTCACTACAAGCAACACCGACTTGGCATGCGATCCAAGAAACAATGAGTTTCTAGGAAATATATCTTTTTATTGTATTAATTATTTTAATAAAATAATTATAAACTATTCATAAAACATAATAATAAATACATTAAAAGTATTGTTGTATTATATAAATAAAACATATTGATAATGAATTATAATATTTTTGGGGACTTCCTTTTATGTTAAAAATAATTTTTTTTGAATGAATAGATTTTAATAGTAAAGGTGATTTTAAAAAATATCAGAAGATGAAATGGATTAAATAAACATCATTTTGAATTCAGATCATCAAATTATCCTTGACTGAATTTTTGGGATTTTTACGAGGAACATAATTTTTTGATGAAAAGGGAGAAATACATCTTTTTAGTTAAAAATGAATTATCTACTAATTCATTATTAATTTTATATGATATTATAAATATTTTTAAGGAAAAAATGACATAGAAGGTTGTACAAAACCAGTTGTGAAGCAAGGACCATTGTCATGTTCTAGATTATCTAAAGTCAGGCCTGTAACATATTGTCAGATTTGTTACCCCTATGTATATATATTCCTACTCCACATCCACATGCAGTATATAGACATGTATGTATTTCCAAGATACCACTCACTCTATCCTTTGTGATTATTTGTACAAATTTTCCTAAATGTTAACTCATACATATACTTTACCATAGATACATCCCTCAAAATATCCTTCTAAATAATATTATGGATCTCAATAAGGTTATCTCATCCAATAAGCCAAGGATGAGTAAACCTTTTCTTTTATATTAATTATAGCAACCCATTCTTCACATACATTGATATTACATGAAAATATACCCTAAATATCATCAACAATAGTAATTCTACCAAAAACCTTTCATTCTAACCTTGATAAAGGAATCTTGAAAAGGGGTGTGCTCAAACACTCGGTAAGGGTAATCAAGGGATACTTGTAAGCGTAAACATGAGTATAACAATATGTGAATGTGGTGTTTTAAATAGAAGATCATACCAAACATATTAAAGATAGTAACATAGATAACGAAATGATGATTGGATGATCATAAGACATGAATCATATTAAATAATGATCATAAGGCATGAATGAATAATACATGAATAATATATGGATTTGTAGCAATACATAAGAATATATTGATTTCCATAGAATCCATGGCATCAATTACAAGACCATATTAGTGGAAAGAGACCTTTAATGAACTGGAATAACCCTCATTCCATCCATTTATTACTAAGCTATGTGAGCCTTCATTCTATCCCATTATTAATAAACAATGTAATCCATCATTCCAGCCTTATATTACTAAACCAAGAAAAGCCTTGTTCATCTATGTTATACTGAACTGAGTAAACCCTTGATATAACCATCAATTAGTGAACTGTGTGAACCTTCGTTATAGCACTATAATACGAAACTAAGTAAAATCTCATTCTAGCATTGTCTATCTTATGAGATATAATTCCTTACCCATATAATTGTAAGGATTTATAGGTCTCACCCATCAAATAATGAAATCATACATTCATGTTCCAAAATATCATAAACAAACATATCATACTCTATTAAATTAAATGGGTATCGTAAACATGTAAACATATCATATCCTATATAAAGTGACATGTTTCATTATCATTTCATCATAATTGTATCAAATTTAACAAAATAGGTTTCAAAAGAATATATCCTGTAAAAGAGAAACAGGTTTCATAAACATATTACCCATGAAGAATAATTGTGTTTCATAACCATTTCTTGTCGAAATTATCCTTTCACATTTGAAAAAGTATTTTTAATATATGAAACAATTTGAGAATAATTTTCAAATAAAATACCTTGAAAACATATGATGAATACATGGAATTATTTTCGAGAAACCGTTTCCATGAATACAAATAAAATTATCTTCAAAACATTTTAAAAACATTTTTCTTGTAAACATACGAATTATTTTATTGAATTCTTAAAAATGTATTGAAACCCATATATTTGAAAATACATTAGAATCATATAGTTAAAAAATGTTTTATTTTTGAATAACATATCCTTGAAAATACTTTCGAAACATATAAAAAATTTTTGAAAATGTTTTGAATATCATTTTTCTTGAAACTTTATAAAAGACAGATAAAAACATTCTGAAAACCATTTCAATGAAATAACTTATAATGCATTTAAATAAGACATGAAAACGTCTTGAAAATCATTTTTCATGGAAACATATGAATAATCTTAACAATATTTTGAAAACCATTTCATTGAAATAATTTTGAAAACCGATAAATAGAGATTGGAAGAGTTTTAAAACCAATTTTTGTTGAAAAATAAAAAATTAGTTTGATAAAATTTTGATAAAAAAAATTCATGAAAATATTTTTATAAACATTTTATTAAGGTTGAACCTTTAAAAATAATCAAAGTAATATTCAATTGAATGACAATGGTTAATATGTACTTCTCATTCAAGGTAAAAAGAATATTCCTTCCGCATGATTAAAAGGGTGGAAAGAATCCTTGTTTGGAATACAACAATATGATTCCCTTTAGTAGATTGGTAAAATAAATAATATGTAAAAATTTATTTTAGATCATATATGATAATGGTATAATAATATTTGAAAACCTTTTTATAAAAAATATATTTTCAGTAGAAGAGAGGGTAATGTCGGGCTTTCCTAAAAAACTATCATAACTATATTGTTTACCAAAGAGTAAAACATGGTACAATTAAATGATTCTATTAATAAATAATACGGTATAATGAAACACATGAATTTCCTAAAATATAGTTCATAATATTTCATCAAATTAAGCATCCACATAAATAATCTAAAAGAGTAATGAGATTGTCTGAATAATATCTTATAACATGGAATCTTGGGAGCATGCTCTCCATGTAAGGTAATAAAATTAAATGAAGAATAATATATCATGAAGATTATATTGGTGATATAACATAGTAAATTAAATTATATGATCCTAAAAAATTATTTAGGTGAATAAAAACTGGAATCCTGATGAAGGAAAATTGAGACTAAATATTTACACCAATTGGGTCACCAATGAATCGTAAATCCCAGGAAAGAAAGATAATGAAATGGAAATTTGAATACACATAAATTTTTTTATATGATACATACATTAAAAACAATGTCAATAAAAGCACCACAAAAAATAAAAGAGTGTAAAACATAGCTTGTATCTCATAGAAATTAAAAGCTAGATGAAAATACCCTTGCCTTGTGTCTTGTTTATCTCCAAAATCGTTCAAGATACCTATATAATTAAAATAATATTATTAGATAAATTTTATATAATAATATTCTTATATATATTACCATGTATTAAATTATTAATAATTTATATTACCCTCTTATTTACAATCATTTTCAAGGTTTCACTTCAGGTAATATTCACTTTGTTCTTCACAAGAATTTTAATTTGTTATATTGCTAATCTTTATAAATATATCATTATTCCAAAATGGATAAAATCATATAAATATAAGGTATATTCTTTTTAATTATAATATAATAATGTATAACATAATGGAGTGTGTAATGTAATACACTGTTCATGGAGATGGTAAATCGTATGCATGGATGAATGGTGTTATCCTTTTTTTGTATTGAATTAATGTAAGTAAATGAAATATGTAATTATACTTATGTAGATATATAACTATTAAATTAGAATTAATATAAATTATATATCTTATAATTTTATTAAACCATTAATTGTTCTTCTTATGTGTTGTTTGATGGAATCACATCTCTTCGAGGGGTAGTAGTCCACACATCCGCAAACAAGATTATCATATTAACACCAAATGAAAGGTATAAATATTTGTGTATTAAAATTAATTATGAAGCTACAAAAAATAAAAATGTAATATTATATATATATATATATATATATATATATTTTCCCCCATAATGGACATGATTATTAGTTGTAAAGGAGAAATGAACAATCCTTGTTTACTGAGGCAATGGTTCACTATGAACAGAAATAATATTTTCAACATCCCTTAGATGGAGGTGTGTGTATGTGTAGGTAGGTACCATTGCATTAAAAAAAATCCAATTATATATAGGATACTATATTTTTTAAACAATTTTGGAATAATGTGAGTATAGAGGCTGAATATGGAAAATAATGGATTGGAGCTTTAGAGAAGACATTACCTCTTAATAAAGTAACTCCTTTAGATTGTACCAAAATAAATATTAGAGTGGGTTTACTCCCAAAGGCTGAATTAAATATTGAATTTGTGATTTTTGGGAGGATAATTTAGAATATATTTTATGATCATAAATGGTTTTAGAGGTGTGAGTAATTGGTATAGGTGGTTTCCTTTTATATTGAAGGAAAAGGACTCACATAGATTTTTTGAAACAAGTTATGCGTTCACATGTTTTTTCATTAAAAATCCCTAAAATCCAAAACAACTACATAATGGAATTTTTATGGCCTTAATATGGACATAATGTGGTTTTGGAAATGATTTTAGGCCATTTTTGGCAATTAATTTTAAGGTTTTAGTCCGTAATTAAGCTTATTTTAGCCATAACTGCTATGAGTCATTTTAAAAACTTTTATTAATTATTTTGTTCAAAAAAATAACATATTATTATTAGAATATAAATATTATAATGAATTAAATGTTGTATGTTGTATTTTTTTAAATTAAAATCATAAAATCCGGAAAAATAATATTACGGCTAATCCCAAAGGTTAGACGAAATAATAGGGTTTTATGGAATGAAAAAGTTCAAATGATTGGTATGATATTATATTCAGTTTTAAAGTGAAAATTTTTAATGAAATAAATTTTATTAAAATATGTTATACTAATCTAATTTTTCCTCAAAATATATTTATAATATCATTTATAATTAATAATTAATTATAAAAAGGTAGTTCATAACTAAAAAATAGTATTATTCACTCTTCATCAGAAAATGTTGTTTCTCAAAAAAAAATCCAAAAAATGATCCACAGATTAATTTAGACCTTATAAATTTAAAAATGATTATTATTTTATCAAATAAAATTTCTAGATGTATTGAAACTAATTTTTATTATTAAAGTTAATATTTCTAGAAAATGAAAATTATTACATAAAAGGGCTTTACCAAAAATATAATATTTATTTATAAATATGTTTTATTTATATAAAAGAACAATTTTGAAAATTAATTATTAGAGAGATTAAAGTCTATGTTATAAATACATTATTTATATTTTTAAATAATTAATAATAAGTGTTTCATAAAATCTCAATGTTGATTACATCGTACGTCAATTTAGTGTTTCTTGTAGTTCAAGCCATGTTGGTATTGTATATAGTGCAAGACAAGTTGGTATTGCATGTGAATATAATAAAATAAGTATTGTTTTAATATATATATATATATATAGAACTATATCCAGTTTCATATGAATGGAGAAATAATGAAAATTTAAATTAATTCGAAAAAAATAATTATCAAAATATTAGGGTATTACAATGATCTTGACCGATCATCTTCTATCATTACTCTATCCTTAGTCATGAAATAATACCTGCATCCATAAGTAGATGATCCCCCTTATCTTTACATTAATTAATGTAGTTCTCCTTTATACCATAGATGGCTTGGTTGTGGTCTATGAAAAATCTTAATTTTTTCCACCAATGATGCCTATAAATAACTAGTATTTGTGTGAAATATGGAAGTGTGGAGATATAAAAATGCAAAACATTTATATAATTTATAAATTTATAACTCTAGTTTTAAAAGGAAACTAGTATAATATATCCTTATTTGTCCCTTGTTGAAATAATTTAGAATAAGTATAAACTTACAATATTCATGCTTTCAAATTTACAAGGGATTATATGCCTAATATCTCAAATATAATGGATTTCATTCCTAGTATCACGTTATAAGAAATCCATGCATATATAATATAACAATAGTCCGACAAGGGACTCCATGAACATATAGTTTAATAATGGATTACATCCCCATATAGTATCAAAAGGGAAACTATGACAATAAGAATAATAGGGGTTTCATACCCCTGTGTATCATAGTATTATAAGGCTCACAATGGCCAATTAGATATAAATAGGGTCACCATAGATATTTAATATAACAACTAAGGGTTACTATGCATGTATTGATATAAAATATTCAACTGTATTCATGCCATTTCTAATAAATTATAATGGGTCATCATTCACATTTGATATAATATATGCATAAGGGTCATCATTCACAATCATTGTAATTGATAATTGTCATGATTACCAAAAATTAATAAATAAACATCAGGTTTAATACGAGACATGGAATTAACCATATTTAGTTATCATTTAATTTCAATAATGGAGTAACAATTTTTAAATTAAAAATATGTGTTGTGGGATTACCAATTACAAATATTCAACTAAATTATTCATAAGACTGTTATAAATGTTAAAACACTACATCCATCCATTTCATTATTAATATAAGAATTTAGAATCATGACCAAAATCTCCAACAACTTCATTTGAAATATTATAAGTGTAATCATTTGGTCATATAATAGGGAATACCCAATGGTAAGGATCCATCTAATGTAATCAAAATCAACATTTATAATAATATGATTAGTTTCCAATCATGGGAAATAGTTTATAGAATATTCATTTTAGTGAAAACATAGTGAATCTAGTGTGAAACAAAACATAACATGTTATAAATTTATTTAAAAATATAAATAACATATATATCACCTACTATATACCCTTTTGAATCTCCGCATGGATTAACATATTTTAGTTTGTCCTGGATAAGATGAAATATGAAGATTAGATCAATGCCATGAAAATGGGGCAAACAAACCTAGATCTGGATAACTATGTCGAGGAAAATATAATCGAATAATGGATAAATAATAAGTATAATATTATTTTAATCTATCCATGAACACTGTAAAAAAATATTAAATGATACTCGGATGAATATATTATCACACAACCAATGTTGGGGGAGGAAAATATCTCAATGGATGAAAAATTAGTTTTTGGTCCATTGGAAAAGAAGTTGAAATGATGGATGGAGATAAAACTATATTTGAATGTAAAACAAAAATTTTACAAAATTTTTTTTAGTCCACATTCTAGCTATTTGTTTGGCTAATCAATTTTCAAAATGTGTTCATTTTATTGTGTTAAGTGGGTACCCATAGTGTTAGGTCATATTGTTTGAGATACTATTCTCCTTCAATACGAAATGACTTTGCAAAAATATATAGAAATTCAAAATATGCATATTCCCCTTGGAAAATTTTTGGGAATATCTTTTCCCTATAATTCCAAACATTGTCCATCCCTACATGGTTTGGAGAGGCCATATGGGATGGGAAAAATGGCTTATACTAACCATATGACCGAATTCTATTTTCCACTAGTTAGGCTTCTGAACTCAGAAAATGTCTCAGTAAACCCAAAAAGAATCACGAGCTTGTATAGAATCCTTATTATGTTCACAATAATGAATTAGAAATGATTTAAAAAGGATCCATACATGAGGTAAAAACTAGGTTCTAATAAGGATATATGATAGTAATGTACTAAATGCGATAAAGGGTATAAATAAAAGAAAAACCAAAACTATATTTAGTTCATCAAATTCTATGTGTTATATATATATAAAAATAAAATCTCCTAGAAACAATTTCGGTATTTATAGATCAATAAATTCTCTACCACCACCATATTCACCATGGACATAGTCAACAGTGTCATCCTATGAAAAATACATGACATGTATGTGAATATCTCATGTATGGGTGAGTTTACTAATACATAATAAGATACCCTGAAAACATAAATGTGATAAATAAATAATTTTACTTGGAATAAAAGGATACAAAAATAAATATATAACGGAAAACACACACAAATAATCAACAAGTACACCACACCACAATGTTGTCACAACCAACTAAAAGCCACAAGATTATTCACATTGAAATTAACAATTGATTGGGTCAACTACTTGATACAATAAATCATCAAATACTCTCATTTAAGAATCCTTGATCATTGGGACACACCAATTAAATATCAACACATTCAAAGGACAAAAATATTGGGACAGGGGGTCACTCCCAGAATCGTTGGGTGTCAACTCGAACCCAATATGGATCAACCCACTTTGTGTTGGATCATATGCCACCAATCAATATGAAACCTATATATAAAACCTAGTTGATATATGATCAAAAACCTTCACAAGGAGGCCTTTATGAGTCCACAAACCCCACCATGTGTATAAACATGATAGTGGAGCACACTCTAGTATCATAGAAGGACACTATGAACTACACCTTAAATATAACTTTTACAGGGGATCATAGTAAAAAACATATAAAACAATTCAGCATTATACAATCGATGGGAATAACTAAGAGAAAAATCACTCAACCAAAGAATGTCTAATATAAAGAGATGTTAAACTCCATGTTGTCTCTAATGGAGTACATGTCATGTATATAGAGTACACAACATGCCTTTGTCAACCCGTCTCTTCCCATGTGGTGGTTCCTCACACGGAATGTAAACCACAATATACATAGTGTGTATATAGAGTAAACATAATGTAGATATATCTTACCACCTTTAAAATGTTTCCTAGATATCTCTTTGTACAACATGTTATACTATGTATGCATGGATGTGTCAGTTTCCAAGTAGACGTTCCTTTCATTCCCATGTACACATTGATGTGTCTGTGTATCTTTTAATGTAAACACCATGTTTCTAAGAAGGGGTCACACAGTTAGTGATATTTTCCCCCATGATAAATCATATTAAAACAACATTATGGTATCACATATAATGTAGTCATGAAATAGATGTCATATATAGTTGTATTCTTCAGATCTACCAGGATCTTCATATGCATTGTCCTGCACATCGCTAAGGCCACCAACATTATTGGAACCTCATGATCCAAGGTTGGTTGACCCATTCCATCATCTACCATTTGTATCCAAATTTTAATCCACTTTGTAAAATCTTAATTGATCTATTTGTCACCATGAACCATAAAATGATATGAATATAACCCAAAAAATAAATATCATCCTCCTCTGTTCATTATATCCAAATTTTATCCACCATCACACATTCAATCATAATCAATGATTGTGGTATTGTTTTTTGAATTGTATAATTGTCACATTATGTTAATATACAAGTTATTTTGCGAAACTAAAGGCAAAAGGATATGATATTGATGATCTTGTGATGAAACTAAGGAGAAAAACAGATGCCATTATATTTTAGGAATTAAAATCAACATTTTTTCCTCATTATAATTTTTTAGAGATGAAAATTAAATATTGTTAAATAAAAAATGAACAGTAATCAAGTAATTTATATCTACCAATAAAGTACATATCAATTCTGAATATGAAAATGATCTATGTTTTTTAGTGATTAATGAATGGTATGGGAAAGCTAAAATCAAGGGCCTACATGGAATTATGATTGTTAATTGATGATGAATCATTATATCTTTCTGCCATCGATGAGATCCAAAAACTCTATTGGTGTATCAATCACTAATCTAGTCATGAAAAAATATCATTTTACAATAACACTGTCCTCATGTGGACTCTAAGTCTATAGGGTTTATCAAACATTCTTCATAAATACATTATATTGGTGTATTAAAAGAATAATTTTTTCATTTGGTTTAGTGAAATCAATTAAATAAATTTAATTATTTTATATTATTAATTTGGTATATGTGGTATCATCTTCACAAGTTCCATGTGATGATAAATATTATGTTCCCTCTAGGGTAAAACCCATGTTTTGTAGTCAGTGGTAACTCATGACTTATGATCCATTCTTCAAATTTGGTGTTATTTTACATATTCTAGAAAACATGGCATGGATGTAATTAATATTTTTATTATAAATCAAATATATATTCTGAAAACATTAGTAATTTAAATTAAATGTCCTCTCACCACCATTAAAATTCCATATAATATCAATAAAATTAATTTAGTACATAATTTACCAATACCATGATGATTTATTCCAAAAAATTAGAAAACCTACTAAAAAGGTGAGGGTATTAGTCTCGAATCTCGGTATCCCTTTTAAAGGTGATCTCCTATTTATTCGCGTGCTTCCCCCTGAACATCCACATGGGGAATCGATCTCTCATAAAGGATCTCCACCAACCAATCCCCAATATACCCATGGTAATCAACAATAGAAGCTCCATGCTCGATTCCCATTATAACCCTGTGGATATGATATGTTGTGTCATGCACATATCACCTCAGATTTGAAACGTTGAAGGTGTTGTGCACCCAGTCCAACATTTGTGTCATAGATAATTGATAAATAATATTTCCCACTCTTAAAAATATATATAAATGGAAAATTAATCTCAAACATAGATTTCCACCCCCATCAAAATATGTGAAATCCATGTTTATGTATGATACATAGAAACACATAGTCTCCATCATTGAACTCCAAAGGATTCAATCATCAGTATTGATAATACATTTTATGGATATGTGTTATATTAATTTTCACCTAGATGATCCACAACCTATATATATTATTTCATCGCAACTCTAGGTCCATGAGAGTGAACTATACTACATCAGTCAAAAAATGTGTTAACCTACAGGGTCTTCGATTCAATTCCTTGTAGGGTTCCATACCAATGGTGGGATGGTTGGTTTTTTATATAAAAATCACAATGGGTGGATGATCATCCCAACTATAAATGTTTTCTCAAATGAAATCCTATTTCATGTCCTCCAAGATCTGAATTTTCCATTCCTTATGTTCTTTTTTCTAGTGGTGAAATGTAATTTTCATATATAAGTGTTCCTGAATGGAATTTGATAATCCTATACAAAATCATGACATGAATGATGAAATACATTCGGATGAGATCATCAAGTTAACTACTTTGAATCTGAAGATCTCCTACATGAAGAGGCATCCCATGATCTATAATAAGTTATACTATTCAATAAAATGGAGGTAGATGACTTGTTGATTCAATATACAAAACCAGAGATGGAATCATGGCTTATATATTTATGTGGTAACCCCTTACCCATGTCCATGTATAACGAATCCCACTTCATGTTAGGAACCTTAAGGGATCATAACCGACTAGAACCAAGTGTTCAACCTTCACCTAAAATTATGTGATATAGGGAGAGGAAAACTCTGAAGTATAATGATTCAGACCTAAAACCCAAAATTGACATTGGTTTTCCCAATAAATCATTACCACACCTAGATATACAACAAAACATTATGTATTCAACTCCATTATCACATCCTATCGATATATTAATTGTACTGTTATACATCATATGAAAATGAAAAAAAACCCAAGCTTCAAAACATATATCCAGAGCTTGTACAATTGTTATAAAATTATGTTATGTTCTATAAATTAAATCTATAATCATAGAATCACCTTCACACAATAAAACCAACGTTGTAGCAATAGAAGCTAGAGGGTGTGAATAACTATTCTTGTACACTATCGAATTCGTCAATGAGGTTAACTACGTAGTTGCCTAAACCAACATCTAAGAAGAATATCTCCTATTGAGAGAATCTTCAACCACACTCCACTTAAAAAAATTATATAAAATCACAATTTCATTGTCTTGGTGGAACTATTGAAATAAATTTTGTCACATGTTAATATCATTCTATGTGAGAATGTACTTGTGACATTTTTTTTCAATGTAGACAATAAACTGATCAACTGTCAGAAAATGTATTATCATATTCTTGTTGAATACTACAACTACTAAGTATAGATCATGGGTCATATAGTTCATCTCCAGTGGTCTCATATAACGTAAACCATCATGAATCACCATATATCTCTACATCAGAACACAAACTCACCCAATCCCAGATGAATTGAAAAAAACAACATACATGACACCATCATCTTGAAATAACATGATGGGATTCCTCATTAATATACTTCTTATCTATTAGATTAACTAATGTATATTTTACTTCCACATGGATGGCTTCACCATCCATGTAAAATATTTAATGTGTGCTTAAAATCTTGAGAAGTCAGTTACAAAACTCTGATAGTTCCCTTACAAAACATGTAAACTCTACAGATTGAAAAAAGGATTGGGTGGATCATATAAATGAACTAAATCAACCATCATCATGTCCATTTATAATCATTCATATAAGAATACCTATCCAATAAGATTTTAATAATGACACCATAATTGAAACATCAGGAGAAACCCATAATACTGAATCTATCAAAGTGTTTTCATGACTATATTTTAGTGTCTTAGATGATCCTCCTTGTATTCAATGTACAATAAGATATCATCGATGAAGACCACAAAAAACCAGTACAAGAAGGGGTGAATGATATAGAATATGAATAAAATGAAAAATTATTGGTATTTATTCATTCCAAATGACATAACCATGTACTCATATTGAATTCATCGACTTACTGATGCCATCTTCAATATGGCCTCATTACATACTCACAGCTGCTGATATCCTATTCTGAGGTCAATATTTGATATCAATAATTCCCTTCCCAATTTATCAATGATTTATTCATTCATCGATAGTGGATACAAATTATTCACAGTCACTAGATCTAATTATTCATCCACCTCCATGGTGAAAAACAATAGGTCTGGCCATGGTGACAAACTAGGTTTCAAAAATTCATTCTCCTGCAACTCCTCAAACAAGATCTTGGGATCCTTAATCTCTATGTGATACATAAAATATTTTGGTAAAAATATTAGTGTCAAACTTGGGTGAATTTTAAGGAAGTTTTTTATATATCAATGTAGAAGAAATCCTGACATGACATTGGGAATGATTCCCCAAAAAATTTCCACAACCGTAGGGAAATATAATCACGTAACATCCACATATCCAAGAGTCATTGTAGGAAAATTATTAGACATGTGATAGAATATCTATTCCATGTGATAATCATGATCAAAAATGTATTTATTATCAAATACATGTTAAAACCCCCTACCATCACTGTGGACACACCATATCCTCCACTGAATATAGTCAATGTAGGCATGAATGTAGGATTCTTAGTCCATAACTAAGAATTCACCATATTTCCAAATAAATTCTAAAAATAAATCCTTTAGAAAACTCTCATGTGTATGAATTAGAACATACTATCAAAATATATGTTCAATTTCTATGTCACTTCATTTCAATATCTAAAACTATAATGTGTTATCCAATGTCTCAACTAGAATCTCTATGTTTCAAACAAGAGAAGTGGAAAAAATGAAATGAATCACACATGTGTCCAATAATAATTCTACTAAAGTATGGGAGACACATGTAATACCTTTATTAATCCATATATATGTTGGTTTATGGGCCTCGAAAGTATATAACCTGCCTCATCATACACTACCATATCTCTGAGTTGTGCATATACCACTTAGATGTTGTGGTTGTAATATGATAAACATATAACCAACTCGTTTTTCTCTACCCAACTCTCTTCTACATCAGCCACCATTCATACCACCTTTAAACTCCATATTCCTCAATCATAGTGCGACATTAACTATTTTATGATCATCTTTACATTGGGATAGAAAATCCCTTGACTTTTGTCCATAACATTCATAGAAGAAACAAAACCCCTCCCTCGTGTATTTTGATACATTATATGATCTATTCAAAATTATCCTTCTGTCAAAAAAACATATATGGTAGCATCTAATAGTCTATGTTCCCACCAAATTCTAACAAAAACCTTATATTGAGGTGTAAATACCTATGTCCACTACTACAAACCACAGTTGGAAAGTTATCTTACATTAATCTGTAAAGCGTCATGTAATAATAATGAAAACCATCATATATTGGACTAAAAATGGAAAACACTAAGTATTTGATGTAAAAATATAATACATAATCATATTTTTATGCACTTAAATATAGATTACAACCATATACATTGATTTTAACTAAATATTAACAAAACTCATTAATTTATTAATGATAGACTAGCCACCCTGCTGGCAATGAAGGAGCTACTTCATGTTCTCTAATCTAAATGAGTATAGGTAGAACTCATAACTAAAGTGATGCTACAAGTATGGATATGATAGAACAATGTCACCATGGGACTAAGTCTCTAAACTCTACTATCTCCCAAAATATTTGTGGATAAGACTCCTCAAGAGGACTACCATCTTCTCTATAAGCATAATCACATGGTGGAAAATTATATTATCTACCTACATCCAGTATTTTTCAACATGGGGGTCTATCTCACCCATAATAGTAAGAGGATAAAACCTTTGATGTTCTAGAATGGACCTCAACCTATATAAATTCTCATCAAAAACATCAAAATCATGATGCATCTCAAATGTTGTATGTATATATGGTCGAACACATGTGGGATCCATTGAGCATATAGGGACATATACTTATGCATCATCACTTGATGAATCATCCTTTTGACCACACATAGGAATCATGTATGAATGTATTTTCATTGGCATCCACAAATTAATAATATGTACCACAATGAAAGAGTACATCGTGGGAGTTGGCTCTATTAAAACATTGAATCCACTAATTATTATTATATGATTCATGTAATATTTTTTCCCTCAAAACCAATTTATAAATGTACATATTCATAAGGAAAGAGATCAATGTCCTAGTGTATAGATATTTCAAACATCAAACAAAAATTAGTTTCCATGACTTGGAAGACTAATTTGAAAAACATAATATCATTTTCCAAAAATATACTCAACAAATATGGTAATATGGTTGAACAAATTCCACTGATATGACTTTTTCATGACCCCACCCCAATGGTCCATTCCCTGACTACCCCAAACTCATCCCCAATAGTATAGAGGATAACGAAAACTGTTGATTTAAAATGACTTAAAATTTATGTCATTATCCTAATTTGGGAATAAACATGTACTCATCTATACGAACAAACATTGCTTAATTTGTTGAAAACATAATCCAATGAAGGCATAAATCTATAATCTTACAAAAAATTATGAATGTATAGTGCAGAATGTGAAAATGGGGGTAAATACATGCCCAATAAAGACATTAAAGAGTCCATCCCACATGATATAAGAGGTATATAATCAAATTAAGTCTCAAAGAAACAATTTTAGTTTATATCACTCAAGATACATTTCGCCTCCTCCACATCCTCCATGAAGACCACTAAAATGTTCTTTATAAATATAAGACATGACACATGAGATCATATCACATGAATGTGTGTTTATTAAAATATATATTATGAAAACCCATAAATAATAAACATGAATAATCATATATAATATTGTCAATATATGTATATAAAATTCAAATTATAATATAAAATACCAAGAAATACTCTTGAATGACACCCCACTACCATGAGGTCAAAACCAACTAATAGCCTTGGGATCCTGTGCGAAGCAATTATCTATCAAGGAGAATGTAATCCATGATCCATTCCATCATCAAATAATCTCATTGAACACAAATAGTATATTGGTTCCCAACAAAGATATATCACATTTCTTATATTTCCTTGATACACTGATAGAGGGTCTTGCCCAGAACCACTGAGGGATACGACAATCACAATATTAATCAACCTACTATGCAGGGGGGGGGTCATATTCCAGGAATACCTGCAAACCCTACTGATATATCAAGGTAGATGGTGGATCAATTAAATCAATTTAATGTCATATTGATTCCGCATAACCCTCATAAATTATAAATATGATAGATAACGACACTCTCATCTCACCTAGTGACAAAATGAACTCTACATGAGACTCATCCTCAAGAGGGTCCATAACTACATGCCTAGTTCAACAATAAAGGCTTAATGGTATGGAAAAAAGGTAAAAACTCTCAACAAATACTTTCAAAATCTATGGAGATTAAGAGATCCATGATATCTGTTATTGAGAACCTATTTTGTAATTAGAGTATAGGATATTCCATCTTCAACATGGATCTTCCCATGTGGTGATGCCTCACACAACATTTATAACTCAACATAATCAGCATGTACATAGATTAGACAACATGTAGGTATCCTTCAAGAGCCTACCCATATCACATGAATTGTCTGTGTACCGTTGTTTCAGATGGGTGCACCTAGTCATTTATGTGTTAGTGTTAATTTCATGTATCTCACTATGTACTCCATGACTTGTCAATGTACCTTCATATTTTTATGTTGAGTCTCAAGGGAGGGGTCACAAGGTCAGTTACCCAATAACATGAAACTTGAAATTTAACCTAATAGGAAACCTCAAAACAATTTAATTGGGCTCCCACATAGAGAGTAATCTTAGAATGCTTGTCATGGATAGTAGTATTTTCTTGAAAATTAGGGATATTTTCCCCTATCATCCATCACATTAACGAAGAATCTTTCATCAAAGAAACATGTAGATATGGGGTCAGCCAGTCCATTCCAACATAGATTACTTGGATAAGTATTTGAATATGATAAGAAAAAAAACATTTCTCATCAATAACAATTCATAAAATACCTAGAATAATGAAAAATTATAATATTCTTGATCAACCACTTAATTATAAACCAGAACCAATATATTGATCCATTACAATGATGAATAGTACACAATGATAAAATATTATATACATTATCAACCAATTTAGAAAATGAAATTCGTGTGATAATAATGAAAAGAATGAAGGGAGAAAACCACAAGTGATATGATGTGATGACTGATCTTAATTCATTATTCATTTGGACTCGATCAATTATTATAGAGTCTAAAAATGAAAAGAGTTGGATAACAAATTAAAAATATTCCATAATTATAATGAAAATATCATTTTATTTTTTGTAATTGATCTAGATTCAATAAGTATTAGATAATAGCTGTAAAATAAAAATGAACACCAAAATTGTATTTTGTATCAATCATTTTTTAAGAATAGTTTTTTTCCATAGTTTAAGATATCCACAATATTTTTTGTTGAAACTATCTCTGATCTAGACTCAATTTGTTGTCATCCACCAAGAACTCTATCCTTGAATGATATTTAGGTATCTAGGGTTTTTTTTCCAACCCTAAGAAAAAATCCAAAGTTGTGTATATAAAGAGGAAGTATGTCTCTACTTCATATAAAATATATTATATCTATTTATTTTATTTTATTCGTTTATTATATTCTCATGAAAAAATTTTCACAAACACCCACTACTAATAAAGAATATTTCCCTCCTATTGTAAATACAAGATTCATAACTCAATGTTTCGCATAGATTTCATATCGGGGGGGGGGGGGACCTATTTTTTAATTATAAATATTATAATAGAGTAATACATATTCATTTTACTAATATTTTTAATATATTTCAAAAATTTATTCCAGGAACATCATGCTTTTAACTCACATGCCATATCATTACAACATCTACAAATTAATCCATATAACAACCATGAAATTCATTAAAACCAACGCATTACATATAGATCCCTTTACAAATAGTTTTGATTCTTTTTTAATAATTATGGGGAACAAATTATGTTTGTTGATGTATGGAAGCTATGAATCGTATGTATGTAATTGATAAGGAAGATTGATCAACTGAACCTCTGTCATGCATAAACATTCATATATATCGATATAGGATTATGTGGTTATTATCTTGGGACGTGGCAATTTAATGCCTTCTTATCTTCAGATATGAGTTTTATTCCAGTTTAGTAGTTACATAGTTATGAAATATAAAGTATATATATTTAAAATCATTTATTATAGAATGTTTTATTTATATATTGTGTATATGGAATTTTCATATAAATTATTAACATTATACCATTATAGTTATACAAACACACAATTATATATTATATGCACAAGAATGATTTTTTATATAATGTGTTGGTGGTGGCATACATAGTATATCTGACACCCTGTTTGGGTTGCCTATTATTACATCGAAATACATCATGGAGGTTTGTAGGGATATAAGAGAGTGCCCAGTTTTCTATGCATGCTTTATTTTTGAATGTGGGAAGGAGTGAATATGACTGAGATAACGACCATGATTATTTTAGGATAAATAATTCATTTTAATTTTTCTAATTTTTATATACATATATGCCTAATTTCCTGATGGAATATATTCCAAATCCTTTTAGTCAAAAAATATGCAATTTCATAATTTTGTAGACAGTATAGGATAATTTTTATTGATATCTATTATTATAATTTTGACGGTTTACATCATTATTTCTGGTTAAGATTTACTATTATTCAATTGTTTTTGAATTAGTAAACCAATTATTTATTCTATATTTGAGGTTATGGCCTCCCCACATTACAACACTAGAATAATATTTCTTTCTTTGAGCCTCTTGTTTATGGGTAGGTGCACTTGATTCCATCAAACCAACCAATAATGAGAACCATTTATCAGCTCCTAGGACAGGTTGTTAGTGAATATTTTCTCGATGATAAATGGTTAATTCTTGCTGGATGGTTTAATGGGACATAACCACTGATTATTTCATATTAATATAGATTGTATATTCGACAATTCATTATTTTTTTGGAAAATATAAATCACATCACATCATCTACTAATTATAACATCATTACCATATATGGTCTTCTAGTATACCACATACAATGGTTGTACATTTATTGATACCAAGATCCTTCAAAAGCCTTGAAAAGCCATGATTGGAGAATATATAAGGGAGCGTTTTTATCCTTCCATTCCCCCAATAGCCATAATATTTTGTGAAAAAACCAAATACACACAGAATTATGGGTCCATTAAGGGTATTAAATTTATGGGGGAAAATTTAAAGAAATAGAATGAAAATAAATCATTTAAGTATATATAAAACATATAATCACTATGAAAATATTCCATGCCAAATAACATAATGAGTACCCCCAACTTCAACATATTACCCTCACAATAATCCCCTACCATTTCCAATAATTTCACAAAAACCAACCCCCCATTTATTATGTAAAAAAAATCCTTAAAATACATTAAAATTTATATGTTAATCATTGTATTATTCAATTTCATAGTTTACTACCTTCAAAAGAATTTAAATTTAGTATCCATTTTATATCACTCTTTAATAACAACCCATATTTATATAATGCCATAATTAATTCAATAATTGACATATTTTATTTCATTTGAAATATGAATAATATATTCAATTAAAATCAGGAGAGTAAAAAAATAATTTCAACAATCAATGGAATTAACCCATGACATACCCCACATCTATATTTAAAAAATTGAAATGTAAACCAGATGAACCCTACACAATTATGTATCCAGAACCATATCATACTATAAAATCCATAGAATCAATCCCCATACCTACTACATAGATATCACAATCAAGAAAATAATCCTCAACCAACACTCCCCCACATAACACGTCACATGGTAACATATATGAAAAACTTCCCAAAACATAAAATACAACACATGCCTAATAATGAACACAAAAAAATAACCCAATAATATCCCCCATAATATCCACACTATCATAACCCCATAATATAAAATTCTAAAATAGAAAATAATAAATAAAATTATCAAAACACTTCCATTATTGTCAATGAAAAAAAATTCTCATGTTAATAAATTTCTCTATAATACTAGATAATTATTAATATTATGTTATTAAACACTTATGATAACTTATTCCAATATGTATAGTACAAAGTCAACACATATGGATAATTAATAGAAAATATTAATTAAAAAAAACTAATTTCCTTATTCATTAAATAAAAAAACATTCAATAAAACATTGAATTATGGGATTCCAATTCAATTTTGGATACTTGGTAAATAACATAAAATTATAAAACTATGATATAGTTAAAATATTGAAATCATATTTAACATGATACAAAATAAATGTTTCTCATCTAAATGTAATTGGTATTACATAGGGATATTCATAAGAAAGAGGTGAGATATAAATTCATATAATTGAATTAAAAAACCCATTGGTTAGTCAAAAAAATCGTTATATCCAAGAGGAAAAACAAATTGACAAAGGAGGTGAGAATAATAATCATGGACAATGAGGCATGGTATAAAAAATAACAAAAATTCAATCAGGGAATGTGAGGAAATGTAAAACATGAAATCATAAGTACAAGTAATGGTTAAAACCCATGAAATGATAACATATTATTCATATGATAAGATCTTTTTTACCTAATATATATAATCCTGAGATTGAAAGATTACACAAGGAATTCGATCTCTCTATGCATACACCATTCATAATCATATAATGTACAAGAATAAGTAACCCACATAGATCTTATGAAATAATAATGTTCTTATATATATATATTAAATAGGAAATACCGGAGTGAGGGTCACATACATGGATTTTCACAATAAAATATGTATATGTATAAATATATTAATAGAATCAAGTAGAAATGTGTATGAAAATCCACTTCAAAATTGTTTTCCATTTGATATTGCTATGGAAATTATGAATCCAAAAGACATTACACACACACATATATAATTGTTAAATAAGAGGTAATTGGGTCTCTAATAATTTTTAAACAAATACGAATGTATGTGGTATGTGTAATGTATATAGTATAATTTAAAAATTGAAAATAAAAGGCCTAAAATAAATAGGATTCGTGAATAAATAGTTTAGGCAGTGGATCCCTTACCTTGAGAGGGTGTTTAAAAAATTATGGGAGGATCTCAATTGTAGTATGTGGGAAACCGAAAATTTATATAGATAGGTAAAGTAAAAATGGGGAAACATTCCACATATTTTGAGTGTAAATTAGTGGAATCTTTTGTGGGATTATATAGAAAAAGAGAGGATATTTCCTTATTATTTCACAAATAATGGTTTGGGACTCTATACGGTAATTTAATAAAAACCAAAATCATTCTAATGGGTTTTCCCATTTTTTCCCAAATAGGAGTGGATTTTAGTATTTTTTTAAGGCCATGATTTGATTATATTATAAATAATAACCTTTAGTATATTGAAGTGATTCATGATTACAATGAATTGATTTTAAAACCATAAATATTAATATATGTTATTGAGGATTCATAATGTGATTATAAAATTAAACGAATAACATAAAATATGAATAACAAAAAAGGGGATAAATAAACATGGTATTGGATTCATTTTATGGAATTTTTTACATTAAGTATGGAATATTATGACGTAATAAAACTATCAGTATATTTATACCATATTTAATTTTTATCTAAATATTTGACTATCCCATAAAATAATGAAAAACACATAATTGGATAAGCATAATGAGATGAAGACAAAATAAATATTTATTTTATCCAAATAAATATTTAGTAATATAATTTATATTTTTATATAAAAAATGAAATTTACTCAAAAATACTAATAGTTTATCACTATGAGTTTTTGAACTGTTATAAAAATTAATTTTGACATCGAAAAATTTTATTATAAACTCTACATAATAAATATTATTTAATAAAAATATTTTATTAATATATAAATGTATTTAAAATTAATGAATTGTTATATATAATTTCTTAATTTATATTTCATATTTCCAAAAAATTAAATTCAATATTAGTCATATTGAATTATAAATATTTGTTAAATTAATTATTTAATAATTTTTAATGTAAAATATATAATTATTACACATATTCATTATTGAAAATAAAATAAAATATAAATATTCATGATGTTGTGGTTGAGATTCAAAACCCTTTATTACAATAGTGAAAAACCTAAGGGTAAGGTGTGTAATAGTTTGTTTTTATTGGTGTGATTCTATAATCCGGGTTTGTGTCATGATCTCGATGAGTATAATATTCTTCTATAAATGGTTTTTCTCGTGATTTGGATATTGATTAATGGTTTGGGATTCGTCAAGGTGAAATCCTAGAGATGAAATCTTCCATATATTCTCAAATAAATTGATTTCATAGTGTGTTTTTATACTAGACATGGTCATCACCTTCAATTCCCATGTAAATTATTTTTTTAATAACCAAAAATATAAATAAAACATAATATCACCATTTATTTTCTATATTAATAAAGTTAATTATTATTTAAAAACATTTAAACTTGATATAAGTTATAATATTCTAAAATCACCAACTTAGTGCATGGGATATTCATAACTACCTTACATAATGTATATAAATAATTTTAACACAAAGGGAATTATATTTAAATAATTTTTGGTCTATATATTATTCCTCCATTAATATATTTCAAAATATATTTTTTAAATTAATACACAATAAAATATGAGAGTACATTTATTTTATCACCTTTTATAGAACCCAATTTGATTCCTTGAGATTCTGTTTCGACCACAACTTGATTACCAAGTGAGTTGTCTTGGTATATAGAACATTTTATATTTGATCATGGATCATCACTGGTTTCTCCATGTATGAAGAGTCAATTCCAAATGGTAACTTATTTGTATTAAAGACATGTGAGTTCTGTTTTATGGATTTTACGAAGATGGATGTGTGGAAAAATCATATACATGAGGCGTGTTATGTTTGAGTTCTAGTCGACATGAAATCACTGTGATGTGATCATAGATCACAATTGGGATGTTTTAACTAGGAATAAGAGTTCCATTACTTCTAAACACCATGCGAATATTCTATAGATATATATAAAGGAAAAATTTCTCTATATTCTGTAGATAATGATAAAGATGGAAATTTTCTACATATTGTATTTATATATATAACATCATCCAAAAATGATGGAGTTTGAAACCACATCTCTTATATAGCCTAATAATATGTCATTTGAATTTAATAATAGGAAAAAATATGGTAACATGACTATGGGATAGTGTGTATCCAAATATCCTTTGAAATACAACGAAATATATCCTTTTAGATCTTCCATAGATTGAATGTGAATTTTAGACTGACCATATGTCTATGGGTGATATGATGTGTTGAAGCTATTATATATTCAATTTTTGTAGATGGAATCTCCAAAATGTTGAGCCAATCCTCGAATCATGATCAGATACAGTATATATTATAACAGAATTTACTCTTACCCCTTGTATTTTGTATATCATGGAGATATGTTCCTAAGAGAATACATCCTTTATAAAAAAGAAATGTGGTGAATTTCAAAGTCGATCGACTACCATCCATATAGATTTAATTCATTTATATTTCTTGTGGTGTACTAGATTGAAATCCATGGTTGTGGATATTAATTTTAATAATTTTATAAGAAGTGTTTTCATTATTCCCTTAGGCATTATCAATTCATCCATTAAGTTTTATACTTCTAATCAACATGATATAAACTCTACAATATTAGTAATCATGTTATCCAACCAGAAATGTTTCTTCAAATATATGTACATTTTTGTGACTACTCGATGAATAGTGATAGATTAGTTTTTTCACATAATCAAGAAGATACCACATCACTAATTATTTTTATTAGACACATATTAAGGTTCCAAAACATATTGTTACATATCAAGCATTGAAAAACTCCAGAAAATCTCTTGTGTTCTACTATAGAAACTCATAAAAACTGTAAGACTATTATATCCTCCTATCAGTTGATGGTTGATTACATAGTTCTTGACTCATCCCTAAGGGCCCGTGTCGTGACTACCCCAAGCCCACCTTCCATTGGCCAGGGGCTGGCGACTAGCACCAAATATGTTATTCCCTAAAACTGGGAAGGAATTGCCTTTATAACCTGTAAACACACACAACAAGATACAAAACCAAGTAAAATGTATAACCAAAGAGTGTTGAAAGTAAAAGGGGCCAGGATAATAACTCCACAGAAAAGTTACAAGTACAACTGAAAACAATACAACTAATGAAATAGAAATAAAATCAGCTACTGGTTCTTCCCCCAGGATTCCTACCTGATGGTTAAGTACAGATAGACTCTTCAACACTCCGCATCTGTCTGTTTCCTTCACATAATGACAAGATGTATGGTCCAACTATGGGCACCATCCAGTCCTGGTACTCTCAGCCTCAGTCACCATTGTCCTTCGTCGTCAACCAACACAACAAGGTGTGGGAATATCCCTTGCAGGTGTGAGTATAACGATACTCAGTAGGGACCTTGAGACCCTCATGGTCTCACAAAATCCAACAAAGATAATCCAAAAAGTATGAAATCAACAAATAACCATACATTGGTATATGTCCATACATATACCTAAGTTATAATTTCATCCATATCAATTATGAGGAAAGAATAGAGGTACTGACTTAGAACAACTAGGATTTTATTCTAGGGGTAGTGTCAAGTATCATCCCCATTCACATTGTCGAACACCTAGGCATATGGAAACACTTCTATTGAGTACAGTGGTCCTGCCATGTCACCAAGTGCGCTTCTAACTAACCTTCGACTACTAAGGTACTCCTCTTGTTGAGTACCATGGATCTGTCATGTCACTAAGCACACTCCCCACCTTGGGTCTGCCACATCACAAAGCACGCTCCCCCTCGCAGCCTGCTGAGGCACTCCTCATGTTGAGTACCGTGGGTCTGTCGCATCACATAGAGGCACTCCTCACTGTGGGTCTTCTGAAACACCAAGCCACTCCCCACTGGGCTAGTAGAGTAACTCCAAGTCGAAACGGCCAGTAGTCATCAGGTCTCAGCCAGCTACTTGGTCTCAACACTATGCTCACACGTCTTCGGGAGGATCTGCTTCACAAGATAATGGTCGATACTCAAACTATCACTAAGTCCCATGAAAAAGTATCCCAAAGGTCCTCCACGTCATTGGGGTCTCAACACAACAGACAACACATCAATCAGACGCCCGGTCTGTGAGTTATTAGCTTTTTTGTCCTGGGGGAACGATTGGATTCGTAATTGATCCATCCTAACTGTTTCTCATATCAATCCAAACCTCAGTGGATAATAATAAAAGGGATCATCTCGGTCCATGATTTCCATCTCCTCTTAAGGTTTATCAAATGGCCGTCCATTGCAAATGTTAGGGTCAAAAGAAGTAAATGGGTCATAGTGGGCAGGGGTCTGGTCCGACCCGACACGACCGGGAACAGGCCGATCCTGTTCGTGTTGACCCGGAACGACCCATAGGGTACGACCGAGGGCATGATGCATCCCGGTCCGATGGGCGGTCTAGTGTGCCATGAGGTCCGCAAGGGGCCGCAGTGTCTGCGGGAGGACGAAGGCCGCAGGTCGGCTTGGCCACAGACAGTGGCTCTGTGGTAGGGGAGCCACGACGCCGCGGGACGATTCGGCCCGGCCCAGGGCAGCTATTCCTGGAGGGAGCAGTGAGGTCAGTTCGGCCTAGAGGGCTCTGTGAGGTCGGTGCGTCCGGGGCACCTCGGAGGGCCACAGCGGGGCCGGTTCGGCTGATACACGGGGCCGGTTTGGCCGAAGTGCCATGAGGGGTGCATGGGTCTCTGGAGGCCAGCGGGTGGAAAGAGCCGAGGTGGCTCGAAGGTCTGGCAGCACGATGGCTGGTTCAGTAGGTGGGTGGTGAGGATAGAGGGAGGCTCTGCCGAGGGGGCTCGCCCAGTTGGCAGTACGGTCGGCGGGTGGTGTGGCGGGGGCGACTCAGTTGGCAGGCGACGCGGCGGGTGGGTTGCATGGCCAGGGTGGCTCGGCCGGTGCGGTGCAGCCGAAAAGATGTGTAAAGGCGGCGGCTCAGCTAGCAGGCAATGCTGCCGGGGTGCAGGGATGGTTCAACCGAGAGGCTGGAGCGACGTGGGGGCAGTGCGGGTGGCGGTTGCCACGGGTGGCGGCGCCGGTGCCTTCGTCACTTTCATCATCATCCTTCTTTCTGAAGAACACCACAAAGAAGAACTAAAGAGGTGGGTTGGGCAATGTTTGTTTGGCCCACACCCTCTGAGTTTAGAGTGGTAGCATACAGTTCACAATAAAGATGCAATGAACGTCAATCATGATCTTCATCAATTTAATTATCCCAAATCCTGCGCAAGAGAATAATGGAGTACCTATAGAGTGATCAAAAAATTGCATTAAACCCCACCCTTAGGTTAATACGTCGAATAAGATGCATGGAAGAAGACAAATCATTTTTGAAAATATGGATGTTGGAGTTGTCGGTGTTTTCCTCAATCTACGGTTTGTGCATTAGTTCATCGTCGTCGAAGACGTCCTACGTCAAAGGATATATTGAGGATGATGTTCGAAGGAGATCGGCGTTCTTCGTCAGTAGAGCATTATTCGTTGGAGGGATTTCTCTCAAGGCTCCTCCTCTCTCCAATTCCAACCAATTGCAGTGTGTGCCAAAATAATAGATTTTGAAATCTATTATTTTGTTGGAATAATTCTTAAATATTTCATTGATTATGGTTGGGGGAATAATTAATGAATGAGGGTTAGCATAATTAAATTTTGGAGGAAGTACAGAGGCTCCCCAACATTAATGAGGGAGTTGAGAGATTTTCCTCTCCCACCATTAATAGGGGTCGGGTGGTCCCCGCCTCCAAATTATAATTGGGAGGTTTTGAGATCTCAGGTGGTCCCCCCCACAATAAATCATGAAGAGGAGGTTTTGTTCCGGAGGACCCCAACCCTGAACATCCACATAGAGTGTGGTTACTAAAAAATAAAATAAATCATGTGTTTATATTATTTAATAATTTCCATGAAAAACCCAAAAACTAACTTTCACCCTCTACCATCTGTCGTTGAGGTGAATGTCTCCATAAGAGAATACTGACGCTGAGATTTGAACAGTGCCCTCAAATTTCAATTAACATCACTAGTTAAAAAGTTAGAAAAACCTACTTGTACAATTATTGAAAATACCCGAACACAACTTTAGAAATTGATTTTGGGCACACCAAGCCTCAGAATCACATGCCATCAATTTTCACGGACTCATAAAAGATTAAATTATTTAATACAAATTACATTGAAATTATGGGTATTTACATTCTCCCCACTTCATGGATCCACGTCCATGTAAACCACAACCCAATATAGGTAAACAAGTTGGGGTATTGAGCACACTTCTGAACCTCCCACACACTTGTGCTCTCCTAGAGATTCCTGCACTTCCAACGAATGCACACCAGAGGTATCGACCATCCATAAAGGACCCGCTCTTGTTGATCCTCAATCTCTACTGGAACCTCTGTAAAAGTTTCCCCATCGTCAATGTCTAGCTCGCCATGGTCGTTGATGTGAGAAGGATCAGGCACATCTCTCCTCAGCTGAGATACATGGAAAACATCATGCACCTGGTGCAAGTAAGGTGGAAGAGTTAAGAGGTATGTCACCTCGCCAACTCTGCTGAGGACCTGAAAATGTCTTATGATACTTGGAGATAACATGCCACCTTGGAGAAATCTGCGCAAACGTCGTCGATGTGAGACCCGTAGAAAGATGTGGTCACTATCCCCGAACTCCAGAGGCCTCCTTCTCCCATTGGAATATGACTTCTTCCTGCTCTATGAAGTCTTCATATGCTCCTGGATGATATGCACCTTCTCTGTGGTAGTCCGTATCATCTTTGATCCCACGAGTGTTGACTCCCCAGGTTCAGTCCAACATAAAAGTGCTCTGCAAGGTCGCACGTAAAACGACTCAAAAGGTTCCATCCCGATGGGGGAGTTATATCTGTTGTTGTATAAAAATTACACCAATGGTATGTGATCCTCCTATTTGTGACCGAAGTCAAGGAAAAAATCACGTAGCATGTCATCAAGGTTCTTAATGGTCCGCTCAGTCTGGCCATCCGTCTAAGGATTGAAGGTGGTGCTCATACGATATTGCATCCTGAAAGCCTCTTGAAACCCCTTTTATAGTCGGGAAGTGAAAAGTGTGTCACGATAAGAGAAAATAGTCGAATGTACTCATTTAATCACACCATATCCTACACATATAGGTATACCAATCACTCTAATAAACCATGCTATCTGATTGGTAGGAAGTGGGCTAACTTGGTGAGTCGTTCAATGATCACCCAAATAGTGTCATGTCACCTTGATGTAAATGGAAGTCTCATCACGAAGTCCATTTATATCCCATTCCACATCCACTATGGGATCTCTAGAGGATGAATCAAGCCTGGTGGTACCTGATTCTCCGCCTTCACTTGCTGACAAGTGAGACACTGAGAAATAAACTCTGCAAATGCTTTCATCATTCCAGGACACCAGTGTAGTCATTGAAGATCTTGATACATCTCCACCACTCCTGGTTGAACCTATAGATGGGATGTGGGGAACTCCCTCAACACTTCCTCCTAAAGTGACATTGGTACCATGGTACGTTCTCTGAAGTGGACGATGTGATCCCCCCATTTATAAAATCCATCAGGTGCCTTTCCTGTGGATATCTAAGAATGATGTGCGTCACAGTCAGTGTCCCCACACAGTGCCTCCCCGACTCTCTAAAGAAGTGGTGGAGTGATTTTAAGAGACTGAAGAAAATCTGCTTTATCTATATCCACAAAGGATATCTGTAATGCAGCCAACTCCTCTGTCACATCGTATGGTAGTTGTATACCATACCTCTTTCTGAGTGCATCTACAAAAACATTCACCTTCCCAAGAGTATAGATCATCTATAAATCATAGTCTTGGTGTAACACAAGACAACGTCGTTGTCTAAGGTTCATGTCTTCTGGGATAAGACATACCTGAGAAACTTGTGATCAGAGTACACAGTAAAATGCTAACCCATCGGATATTATTTCCACATTTTAAGGCAAATACCACTGCTGCTAACTCCATGTCATAGGTTGTGTAGTTCTGATCATGTTGTCTCACCTACTGAGAACCATATGTGATCACTGCTCGCTCCTGCATCAGGAGACATCGAAGCCCGATGTTTAATGTATCACAGTAAACTAAGTACCCTACTCCCTCCTCTGGATGCCTAATGATGGGGTCACTAGTCAACCTATGCCTCAACACTTGAAATCTCTACTGGCATATCTCAGACCTCACAAAGGGTTTCCCCTTCTTCATCAAGGTTTATATTTGTTCTGCAACAATTGATAAGTTTGGAACAATCCTCCGCTAATATCCAGCCAACCAAAGGAAACTTCATACCTCTGTCACACTCTTGGGTGTCTCCCATGCAAGTACTGCCTCAATAATCACTGTATCCACTGCAACTCCAGCATCTAAGATGTCATGTCCTAGAAATTAAACCTATCAGATCCAAAACTAGCACTTTGAGATATTTCCATAAATTTGGTGCTCTCTGAGTGAGTCCAGTACTACCCAAAAATCATAGGCATGCTCTTCCTTAGTAGTCGAGTAGATCAGAATGTCATCGATGAAGACCACTATGAGGCGATCAAGGTACGGCTGAAATATCATGTTCCGGATTCCCGCGAACTCTCCTGGAGAATTGGTCATGACGAATGGAATAAACAAGAACTCTTAATGGTCATACCGACATCTGAATCATATCTTCTCCACATACTCATCTCGCACTCTGAGCTGATGATAGACAGATCTAAGGTCTATCTTCGAGAACCACCGTGCACCCTTCAGCTGGTCAAAGAGGTCTTCAATCCTTGGGAGTGGGTACTTGTGTTTCATGGTCACCTGGTTCAGGTGCCTATAGTCAACACAAAGCCTCAAGCTCCCATCTGCCTTCGTGGTGAACAGAATTGGGGGGCTTCCCATGGAGAAATACTAGTCCAGATGAATCACTTCCCATACAAGTCCTCCAGCTGTACTTGTAGCTCATGAAGTTCAGTGTGATCCATCTGATATGATGGTGTAGATATCAGTGTCATCCTAGGGTACAGGTAAATGTAAAATTCCACCTCTCTACGAGGAGGTAGACCCGAAACATCATCATAGAAGACATCTGCATATCGGTCCATCACTACAGGATAGATCAGAATCTCCACATCAACATCACTGAGGATAAGGCTAGCCAACTGATTAGTGATCTGCTGCAGTCTCCTCCGAGTAAGTCTATCATGTGCTGTAAAGGCTCCCTTCTCGCCAGTGAAGGTAAACCTACTCCCATCCATGCAGACATAGTGCACATAGTGCCTAATACAGTCTATCTAAGCATGTACTATAGAAAACATGTCCATACCCAGGATTTCATCGTAATTCCTTGACGCTTCTACTAGTAGATCCCATCCGAAGCTCTCGCCTCCTAGAGTACGCTCTCACTTCTAGAATCGGTGCGTAATTGTAGAATCTACTCTTGTAAGAGTCCACATCCGAAAGGATCTATCCAAAGACTCCATCAGAATATTTGAGCTCCGAACGAAGGTAGTGGAAATGAAAAAATGACTTGAACCATTTCCTATAAGTACTCAGATATGGTAGAGTAGACACACATAGTACCTCGTATCATCTCTGGAGAGACATGATCATAAGCCTCAACTGCCTGGCTCTAAGCTCTCACTTGTCCACCTACTGCCTTCTATCTGGGTGGACCTCCTGGTGGTGGTGGCGGTAACCCCTCGAAACGTCACCCACCACTAGCAACACAACTAGCTCCTCTTCCATGTCCGCATGTGCCCTGCAGACCTCCTCAATCAAATCTATATCTCTACCTGGGAGGTCCCTCGACTGTATGATGATCATCTGTATGACGGGTCACACAATCATGAGCCATGTGACCCTACCCACTGCATGTGAAACATTTCCCACTCCTGGGAAGATTGTCTCCATTTCGGATGCCCCACACAACCAATCATGAGTCATCTGGTCATCCACTTGTAGGTTTGGTCCTCTTGGACCTCTTTTAGATCTTTATGCTGCCAGCTATAGAAGACTCCGCTACGTGTCAATTGGTGGTGGATCTCGCTGCTAGAGACTGCTCAGAAAGGAAACTCTCCACTAGGAGGGATCTCTCTAACACCCCTACCTATGTTGGGATGCTAAGTGAGATCACTGAAGCCATGATCTCTCACCCGAGTCCTTTATCGAATCCCTAGGCCCTAAAAAATGTGCCCCACACCATATCGGTAGAGTAGCGTGGAAGGTCTATGAACCCCGCTGAGTACTAAGCCACAACCATGCTGCCCAGATAACGATGAAGTACCTCCTAAATGAGCACTGCGTGAAGAGTCGCTGGGATAAACTCTGCCCAAAAAAGGATCTCGAAGTCTGTTCAGAGATGTGTCACCTCATCGTGAACCTAGAGCATCCAACTCCACCATATGTCTACTTCTACCTATAAAAGGCTGGTGGGACGGATCACCATGATGTTTGATGGTGTCCCTATCAGTTATAAAACTCTCACCACGTCCTCTAGCCAATCATCAGTCGCTTGTGGGTTCGTCTCTCCCCTGGACCAGGGTGGCCTCTAGCGCTGGAACTCGTGCATCGCGCTCAAACAGCAGGCACCATTTGCTGATGAGGCTGGTGGAATCAGTAGCATAACGAGTAATGGTACCACTGGTGCCTCTACTGGTGCCTCTACTAGAAGAGGGCACTGCCCTAAGTCCTCATTGACCATGGGCTGTTATTGTGAACAACTCTCAGAACTCTAGTCGGATGTATGCGTGGAGGCATCCTGAAAAGAAAAGGGTGTCCCACAGTAAACAAGTAATACCTGGTGCGCTGACTTGGTGAGATGAATTAAATAAAACTTTTGAAAACACACATGAAAATAGTGTTTTCATGCACTTAGATGTAAATTAGATGTTACAGTCCTGTTGTATGGATACGTTCGCTGCTACACCAATACTGGACTTCTTGAACTAAAAACCAAACTCAGTACACATAACACTATTTCTGTTAAAAAGTTATATTATATTCCTATGTTCTGTAGTAGTACCGACTCCTCTTATATAAATTTTTCACGACCCATCACCCAGGGCCCGTGCCGTGACTACCCCATGCCCACCTTAAATAGTCCAGGGGCTTGCTACTTGCACCAAATGCATAATTCCCTAAAACTGGGAAGCCATTCCCTTTTTTAACCTGTAAACACACATGTAACGATACAAACATGAGAAAGCTATATAACCAAAAGACTACTGAATGTAAAAGGGGATGGAATACAAGCCCAACAGTAAATGTACAAGTACAACTGAAAACAATACAACTAATGAAAATGAAAGAAAAGAAGCTACTGGGTTATCCTCCAGGATTCCTACCTGAAGGGTAGGTACATATAGCCTCCACATCACTCCATGTCCATCCATCTGCTCCACATACTAACACTTAGTATGGTACACCTCCATGATCATCCAGTCTTGGTACTCTCACCCACAGTCAGCGTTTTCCATCGTCTGCAACCAACAAAACAAGGTGCGGGCATAGACCATACAGGGATAAGTATAATGATACTCATTTGGGACCCCGATACCCTCAAGGTATCATAAAATCCAACAAGTATAAACCAAATATTATGAAATCAATAAATAACATTACTTAGGTATATGCCCATATAAATACCTATGTTATCAAGTAATCCATCTAAATCCTGAGGAAAACACAAAGGTACCGACTCAGCTCTACCAGGATTTATATTCTAGGTGTAGTATCAAGTCACATCCCCATTCTCATTTTCGAACAACTAGGGTACTGGAGAACTTCTCATCTATCGAGTATAGTGGGTCTGCCGCGTCACCAGGAGCACTTCCCACTAACCATGGACTTCTGAGGTACTCCTATTGTCGAGTAATGTGGATTTTCAATGCCACCAAGCGTGCACCCCACCGTGGGGCTGCCACATCACCAAGAGGGCTCCCCCCTGTAGCCTGCTGGGGCACTCCTCCTATTGAGTAATGTGGGTTTACTGCGTCATAAATAGGCGCTTCCCACAGTGGGTCTGCCGCGACACCAAGGCGCTCCCCACTGGGCTACTAGAGTCCCTCTGAGTCAAAACGATCAATAGTCGTAAGGTCTCATCCAGCAACTAGGTCTCCAAACTATGCTCACTCATCTCAGGGATGATCCACTCCACATGCTACTGGTTGATACACTAACTATCATGATGTTCCATGACTAAGTATCTCAATGGTTCTCCATGTCAAAGGGGTTTCAACACAATAGACGGCGCGTCAATCAGATGTAAGGTCTGTGAGTTATTATCCTTTTAGTCATAGGGGACCAGTTGGATTCATACTTGATCCAACCAGACTATTTTTCATATCAATCCAAAAAACATTGGAGAATACTAAAACAAAACATCTCACTCTAAGATTCCCAGAACCGCTGACAATTCATCAAACAGTCGTCTGGTGCCAAAGTTATGGCCAAAAGAAGTACACGGGTCATAGTGGGCCCGTGTCCGGTCCGACACGGCCTGACCTGGCTTGGGTCGACCTGGTTCTGGTTAACCTGGCCGGACTGACATGGTCCGACCCAGCCCGTGATGCGGCCCGATCCGCTGGGTGGGCCGGTATGCTATGAGGGCCGTGAGGGGCAGTGGAGTCTGAGGGACGACGAAGGCCACAGGTCGGCACGACCGTGGACATCGGCTCGGCTACGGGGGTACCGCGAGGGCACGAGGTTGTTCGGCCCGACTCGAGGAGGCTAGGATGGAATGACTCTGTGAGGCCGGTGTGAACAGGGTGGCTGGGAGGGCCGCGGTGAGGCTGGTTCGGCCGAGGCGCGGGGTCGGTTCAGCCGGAGTGCCACGAGGGGTGTGGGAGGCTCTAGAGGCCGGGGAGAGGCATGGGACTGGGTGACTCGAAGGGCCAGAAGCGGCATGACCAATTAGGTAGGTGGGTGGCATGGTTGGTAGGGGGCGCGACCAAAGGAGGGCATGGCCGCGACGGCTTGTCCGGCGGGCGGGGCGGCCAGTGGGAGTCGCGGCTGGCGGGCGGCGCGACCAGGCCATGAGGACGGATTTGCCAGAAGGTTGGAGCACCGCGAGGGTAGCACGGGTCGCGATGGCTGTGGCCGGTTGCGCTGTTGCCTTTGTTGTCTTCCTTCATTCAAAAGAACACCACAAAGAAGATCGGCGGAGGGTGTCACACCCTGTTAGTTTGGCCCACACCATCTGCGTTTAGAGTGGTAGCATACGATTCTCAAGAACGAATAATATAACATCAACCATGATCTTCAAAAATTTAATTATTCCAAATCCTACACAGGAGAAGAATGGAGTACCTAGAAAGTGATAAACAAATAATATTAATCCCCTACCATGGGTTGTTACAATAACAGAGTCACAGAGAAAAATATGAATCATTTGGAAATGACAGACATCGGTTTCGTCTGCATTTTCCTCAATCGACAGTTTGTGCATCGGATCGTCATATTCGAAGAAGTCCAACGTCAAACGAGGTCTCGAGGAAGAATTCCAAAGGTGATCAGTGTTCTTCATCGGTGTAGTGATCTTCGTTGGAGATTATTCTCCAAATGCTCCTCCTCTCCCCAATTCCACCCAATTTCAAAGTGTTCCAAAATAATATATTATGCATTATATTATTTTGTTCAAATAATTAAAAATGTTACATTAATTATGGTTTCTAGCATAATTAAAGCATGAGAGTTGGACCAATTAAATTGTGGAGGAATTCCAGAGGATCCTCCACATTAATGAGGGAGTTGATAAGTTTTCCTCTAAACCCATTAATATGGGTCGGTTGGTCCCTACATCCAAATTAAAATTGGGAGGTTTTGAGATCATAGGTGGTCCCCACCACAATAAAACTAGAAGAGGATGATTAGTTCCGATGGACCCCACGCCTGAACATCTACATGGTGGGTGGTTACAACAAAATAAAATAAATAGTTTGTATATTTTATTTTATCATTGCCATGAAAACCCCAAAAACAAAATTTCACCCTCAACCATCTTCCATCAAGGTGAACGTCTCCTTAAGTGAATATTGGCACTGTAAGTTCAACCTTACCATTGGATTTCAAATCTGAGCACCGGTTCAAAAGTTAAGAAAACCCACTCAGACATTTACTCAACGTACCCGAACACAACTTCAGAAATTGATTCTTGGCACACCGGGCCTCGGAATCACGTGCTGTCAATTTTCACAGACTCATAAAATTTAGATTTATTTAAAAACAATTACATCAAAATTCCGTTTATTTAAAAAATACATGATAAATGTGGGATAAATATACTTTTATATTTCTATATCCATCATTTTTTGGTATTTTGAAACCAGATCTCATGAATTCTTCTTTATGGATAATGTTCAAAGATTATTTATTATTATAAAATCTGTCATTTGTTCATCATTCCCATGATTATAATAGGTGGGACAATAATATTAATTGATCCAATATACCAGTTAAATTAGAATATATTAATTTCGTTTTATGTGTATACACATATGATGATTTTATGGTCTGTAGAAATATCACACTTCACCCTATAGAGATTATTTCTAAAAAATCATTTATGTTAACATCTGTTCAACCCATTATAGTTCATAATATTTTATGTTATTCCCATGGATATTTTTAGGGAGATATGTGTAGGTTATCAAACTATCAATTTTAATTATTACAATACATTTTCATTTTTAATATGCCTCCTTGTAGATTACATATATTTCCCCTCTAGTGTGTAATTTGAGTACATGTGTAATGATCATACACTTAAAAAACTCCATAATTTATTATCATTCATTATTTGAAACAATCATGACCCATGCCATAGTTTCCAGTGTGTAGTGTTTTGGAAAACAATGAAATGGTTCTCAAAAACAAATAATAAAACATATCATGTTAATGGTTAATATTAATTAAAATCATAGATTTTTTTAGGACACTCTTCAATCGTTTCTATTTTAAAGGATCCATATAAACCATATGTTTTACTAAAATTCCACCAGAGTGTCACTTTTTCCAAGTATAACATACATTGTAGATAATTTTCATACATATTTCCAACCACATGGTCCATAGTAAAAATATATAAATCACTTCATGATCATTCATTTATTTGGTTTTTAAAATAATAACATCAAAAGACTACCAAATAAAATCATGGTAATCCCTAATGACAGTATTCATTAATTTTGTTATGATTGAAGGGTGATTAATGAGTAAAAATTGAATAAATATGAACTCTAAGTGCCATGAAAATATATGAAAGGATTTTTTGGATACTTACTTTATTCAACAGTACTTTTTAATAACAAGACTTAATAACTATATTATACAAGTATTGGGATCCACGTTTCTTATTGAACAAGTCATAAATCTCTGGATGAAAATACATGATCATCATAGTTATCATTACGAGCTCATTATAATAAATCTATTTTTATAGAGACCAATCCTTCTTCTTGATAAAAAAGATGTGTTCTCCCCATGGTATAACACCTAGTCACATTAAACTGTTATAAATATTATCCTATATATTCATCTTCAAATTCCCTAGATCATCATTCAAAATTTAGTATGGATTATTGCACGCTTCGATTTACCAATGGATAAGATCAATTTCAAATTCAATCTCCTTTGAAGGATAATGAAAAATAATTCCTCATGAAGGACATAAACATATTCCATCGTAGTGGGAACGTATTCAATGGTGATATTTCCTAAATATAGATAATTTCATAAAGTTACACTCTTTTATATTTAAATAATAAATATAATTTAGTTTGAGATACTATATAAGAAAAATACTCCATCTTTCCATTACATATAATCTATTGGTGGTTCGGGATACAAAAGATAATTTAATTATCCCCACAATTTATGTATTCTATATATAATGAAAGTCTATATTAACATATAATTGTATCAAACTAAACTAATTTGAGTATCAAATGGATTGATGGTATGTACATCCAATTTTTTTTGACATTTTAGGAGTTATTCAATTCTGATATGATTATTTACCCATATTTGGATTTAATAATCTACTCTACTTCAATCCATTGTGGTGTTGTTTGAATTGTTCAATAAATCATTTGAAAAACTAACGAATTAATATAACTATGGTTTATAAACATTATTATTAATATTTTATTATAGTTCAAATAAATTCTTTCATCCTAAGTAGTTTTAAAGAAAAATTTAAAACTATTACAAACATAAATGTGAAAAAATGATCATTTAATGGATAACTCAAAATGATATAAATTTATTAACATGTGAATTTATTATATTTAAAAAATATTCCCAAGACTAATATACATAAATTAAATATTATGGGAAATAATTTTCCATTAATAGTAAATTTCAATATGTTCTTGATATTACCAAAGATTATCCCATGGGAGTACCAAACTAGTTCTACAACATGGACCATTGTATTTAACTATTTGGTGATTGAGACCATCTCAATTCACAAAGTTCATGTTTATTATTCCAAGGTACCCATATTCCAAATATAAATCAATATTTAGTGCCTTGAGATTGATATATTATCTTGGGTAACACGTATTTTATATATTAATTTTTTTGGATAGTTTAAAATGATTGGTATTATCCCAAGGACATTCACTAATGTTTTATAATCCACATACAATATTAACATAGTAATTAATTTGATATAAATTATTCCAACCCATGTCTATAATAAAAATTAATTCATGTTTTATTACAGAAAGTCACAAATAATAAATCCCCACATATCAGGATTCCTAGTTTATATATATTTTTGGTGTTTAGTATAACATTACAAAAAAGATATATTAATAATTTATATAAAAAATCCATAATATGGTATTAAATTTACACTACACTTCTAAAATTTTATTACATAACCAACATAAATATATAATAATATGATGATATATAGTGTTGATTAATGGAAAATAATAATAATTTAATACTTGAATTCATTACATTTGAGAAAATATGAATAAAAAATTAACAAAACAGGTGAGAATCATAATCATGAACAATGAGGCCTGGAATGACATGATAACATAAATTTTCCATTGTAATGTGGAAAAATAATAAAATATAAATCAAAAGAATAAATCATGTTTAACCACGACAAAAAAATTAATTTTTTTGGCCTATGATAACATAATTTTAGCCAAAATGGAATATCATGAGATGAAAAAATTTCCCAATGCATTGGAACACTATATTGATTCAACCATTTGACCTTATCATGTACATGAATATGAATTCCACATAGATCATATAACATAAGATTATATATTATCTCGGTTAACCCCAAAAATTTCAATTATTGGTTAAATTTTATTGTCAAAAATTATTGAAAAATATGTACATAAATTTGAATGAAATTTAATGGAAATTTGTATTTGAATTTACATCAGTATCATATTCTAGGAAAAATAAAAACAAAATGTCAGTAGTCTAACAAAAATTATAAAATAATCATAAAAGCTTCTAATGAGATGTAATGATGAAATTAATAATTTCGAGATAAATTTAAATTCATGACTTATTTTATAAACAGATCCCAATATTATTAAATGATATTGAAAATGAACTAAATTATAAATGTTGTTAAATAAAACGGAGAATTATATGATCCCTTATAATGAGAGGGTGTTTCTAAAAGATCAGGATGATCAATTTTGGAGAATGTGGGGAAAAATTGAGGGAAAAATTTTGTGAATTTATGTTTATGTATGAGATACATGATTTTTATTAATGATAAATGGGATCTTAGTTGTGATTATATAAGAAAAGTGAGGGTAGATCATTATTATTTAAAAAAACATAGGTTTTGTACTCTATATGATAATATTATGCAAACCAGAATCCATATCATGGTTTTTTCAATTGGTTACATCCAAATATGATTGGTATTAATTATTTTATAATTGCATTAATGGATAAAATTAATATTAATACCCTTGGTGATTTGAAACTGAGTAATACTTAAGAAGAATTGATTTGAAACCCATGGAATATAATATTAATTTTTATGGATTCATAGAGTTTATCAAATTTATAAAATACCCCACAAAACATTTTATTAATTATTAGACATAGATTTAGTTGTTTATAAATTTTTTGGAATATGCCACATAACAATTGCTTAATTATTATTCTATAATAAATAACCTATAATTATCTTATAATTATTTTATTCTAGAAAATTCAAGTGTCACTGAAAGTAATAAAGAAATCAATAATGGATAATTTCCATCTATAGAATCTACAATTAATATTTATTTCATCCAAACAAATCAATAAATATGATAATTTAAAATTTATTAAAAAAAACATCATTTATTGAAAAATATTGTTTTTCTTATAAATATTAGTTTTCAAACACATATATAAATTATTATTGATTACATAAACATACATTATCAACAAGACTTAATAAATATTATTAAATAATATTTTTTTATAAAATTATAATAAATTTTCAGAATTCATCAATTCTTAGAAATACATATTTTAATGTATATTTCTAATTATTCTAAATACTATTCAAGTGTGGGTGTATTGACATCAAAATTATATGACACCCATTATTTAATAATTTATAATTAAATATTATAATTAAATAATTATATTAATTTTTTAATAGAATGTAAAATATACATATCCATTCTATCAGGGTTGATATACATATCCCCTTATTAATACTAAAAATCAACATAGTGTGTGTTGTGGGATAGCAAGATATTATTGGGGTGCTTCAAAGAAACATGGTATAGGTCATGTTCTCAATGACTATAAAGCTCTCCCATAAAATGTTTCTTTTGTGATTTAGTTTGACAGTATTGGGATGGAATTTTCAAATGAATATGAGTGATATGATATCTCCTTTTGAAGCTCTAACATAAAGACTTCATAGGGTATGATCACACTATTAACGCACATATCATTCATTGAAAATTTCATTCATATCTATCATATACATTAATATAAACTAATCACAAAAGAACTCAATGGATATATTATCAATATCCAAGATGCTTATTAGTATTATAAATATAATGTAACTTGTAAAGGTATAAATGAACAAATTTGTGTGCACCGATTCCTTATTCATATAAGATAAATAAGAATTTTAATTTAGACACAAATGTATTTTCATTTGAATGGCTCTGAAAATTATAATAATGACTCAAATAAATATAATTATGAATTAAATATTCTAATAAAAAATATCATGAATGAATTTAAACACATGTGATGCATTCCGTTCCCAGAACATTTTCTTTTTTCATGTTCATTAAACATGTCAAATAAATTCTTCCTTCATGCCCGGATAAAATGAAGTATAAAAATCCCATATTTCACTAGAAATAATTTAGTTACAGGTTTATGTATCAAAATTTATACTTAATTACAGAACCATAATTACTAAAAGAAATTAGGTAATTTAATGGCATGATGAAAATCCACAAAACATTTTAAATACACATAAAATAATTATAATCGACTTCTCATCAATCAGTAACATAAAATACTACTATCATGACCCAAACCCTATTTGGGATTTTTTTTTTGAAATTGTAAAATCATAACAAGGCCTACTGTCATGACCCCTTCCCCGGGGCCTGTATCGTGACTACCCCGTACCCGCCTTCCATAGGCAAGGGGCTGGAGACTAGCACCAAAGGTGTAAATCGCTAAACTGGAAAGGCATTGCCTTTATAACTCTAAAAACACTTCAGAGTAAACAACTGGAAGCAAAAAACTTAGTAAAATTGTATAACAATGAAGTGTTGAAAAGTAAAAGGGGTCAGAAATACAAGCCCAACAGGAAAGTACAAGTACTACTGAAAAGCATGTAAAACAAAATAAAAGTAAAGAAGCTACATGGTCATACTCCGGGGTTCCTACATGAAGGGTAGGTATAGATGGCTTCCTCAGCACTCCATATCCTTCCATCTCCTCCGTGTACCGTCACACCGAGGGGTCCACCTCCAGTTACCATCTTGTCCTATAACTCTCTACCGTAGTTTGCAATGTCCGTAATTTGCAACCAACACATCGAGGTGCGGGCATAGCCCATGCAGGGGTGAGTATAACGATACTCATTAGGGATCTCGAGACCCTCAAGGTCTCACTATATAAATCAAGGATAAACCAAAAAGTATGAAAACAACATATATCCATTACTTAGGTATATGCTCATACATATTCCTAAGTTATCTAGTAACCCATCTCAATCGTGAGGGAAACAAAATAGTCATTGACTCAGCTCAAAAAATGATTTTTAATATTGAAACCACAGTTAGTGGTGTACTACTCCTATATCGAGAACAGTAGGCCTACCGCGTCACACATAGGCGCATCCCACTATACTTGGACTTCTCAGGTAATCCTCCTGTCGAGCACTGTGGGTCTGCCGTGTCACACAGAGAAACTCCCCACCATGGGTCTGTCATGATCACACAGAGGCACTCACCCTTCTATCCTGCTGAGGAACTCTTACTTTCGAGTACCATGGCTCTTCCACGGTCACACAGATGATATCGCCACCCGGGGTCTACCGCATCACACATAGGTGCTCCCCACTAGGCTAGTCGAGTCACTCCGAGTCAAATCGGTGAAGAAGTCATCAGATCTCAGCCAGATAATAGATCATTGTACTCTGTCCTCTCTCCTCTAGAAGGATCCACTCCATGACCTACTGGTCGATACTCCATCTATGAAGGAGGTAATCAAAGAAGTGTTTCCAATGTCGGCCACATCATAGGGGTCTAAATGCAATAGATGGTGTGTCAATCGGACGCCCGGTCTATTAGTTTTTAGCTTTTTTTTCCTGAGGCCCGGTTGGATTTGTGTACTATCCAACCTGATCGTATCTCAACTATACCCAGAACTCCAGTGGGGTATTCTCAAAGGGATAGCTTCGCTCCACGAATACTGGCACTACATATGGTTCGTCAAATGGATGTCAGGTGCCGAATATATGTCCCATGAAGGTAATGGGGTTAGTAGTGGGCCCGGGTCCTGTCCGGCTCGGTCAGACCGACTGTGCCCAATCGGGCCATGTGGAGGCTGGCCCAAGGGAGGACGATTCGGGACGCCACGCACGGAGGCCAGCTCGGGGGTGGCTGGGCAGGCCGCGGGGGCACCTAGGAGGGTGCGGCAGGGCGTCGGGAGGCCATGGAGGCACCGACAGGGCGCCAGGCAGGGAACGACAGGGGTCGTCCGGGCCGTAGGGTTGCCGATAGGGTAACGATCAAGGCGCGGTAGGTCGCCAGTAGGGCACGAGGGTGCCATTTAGGCGTGGAGGGGTGCCAGAGGGGCCGCGGGGAGGTGGCCTGGGCGCCAAGGTGGGGTGGGGGGGGTGGGGGGTGGGGTAGGCTAGTTTGGCGAAGCTCGGGCCGGTGCGGGCCGGTGGGGCGACTCGCAGAGGCTACGGGTAGCACGTTCACTGTCTTTGCCGCCTCCGTCGCCTCATCATTGATATGTCTCCATGCCGTAGAACATCACAAGAGGAGACAGATAAACGGAGGATGTCAGGCCATGTTAGGTTGCATGCACCCTCTGCATTTAGGGAGATATCATTTGTCTCATCATGAGAATAATATGATCTATTATATATCATCATCAATACCTTATTATCCTTTGAAGAAGGTAAGAAAAAGGTACAACTTCAACAAGTAACAAACCCCCACCCTTTTGATTCATTGATCATTATTCGTTGTTTGTCGAGTCCACCACACGTCTCAAATCCCAAGCTACGTCGGATTGTTGACATTGCAGAGGGTAGGTCGGTAGGTGTCCAGGTAGAAGAAAGTAGAAGAAGAATCATTGCTGGTGTTCATCATGTTCTTCTTTAGGTGGGGTGTTCTTCATTGGAGGGGATAAGTTTCTCCAAGTGCTCTTCCTTTCCCAAGTTTCCCCAAAAATTTAAGTGCCCAAAATAAAAGATTGTCTATTATTTTAATCATTGGCACAAAATTCAAAAATGGGAATTTATTGAAAAGGATACTCCTATTTAATTCATTAGGATGGAACATTAATTGGGGAGTTGGCACAAATTCAAAAAGTAGGGGAGGTGGAGAGGCTCTCCCTCATTAATGAGGGAGAGTTGAGAGGTTATACTCTTCTCCAATTAATAGGGGTTGGGTGGTCCCAAACCCAATTATTTAAATGAGAGGATATAGTCTCGGGTGGTCCCCACATCGTTACCACTTGTGGGAGGTTAATTTCAGGAGGGCCCCACAACCATAACCTCTCATGGGATGTTAGGGTTTGACAGTGACACCTCCAACTCCCTAGTGGAGGATTTAACCAAAAATCACACAAATGGATGCTTAAAATAAAATAAAGTGTTATACACTATAATTTATTATTTGTTTTTATAAAATGCAAAAAACAATCTTTTATTCTCAACCATCTTCTGTCGAGGTGAATGTATTCCTAAGAGAATACCATCACTATGGGTTCAACGTTTCCCTAGAATTTTAGTTCCATGCACCGGTTCAAAAATTATAAAATCATGCTCGTACGTTTACTGAATTTACCTGAACTAAACGTCAAAAATTGATTCAGGGAAAACCAGGCCTCAGAATAAAGAACCATAAATTTTGGTGGACTCATAAAATTCCCATCTATTTATGAAAAAAATTCCCATGGAATTTTCAGGTTTTTTCATTCTCCCCACCTCAGGGTTTTTCTTCCTCGTAAGCTACAAATCGAATTATGGGAACAAATGGGCGGACTGAGCACGCATCTGAGCCTTCTGCACCCATGTGCTCTCTTGGAGGTTCCTGTGCTGACAACATATGTGCACCAGAGGTATCGACCATCCACATAGGACCCTCTCTTGTCGATCATCAATCTCTACTTGAACCTCCTTAATGGACGCCCCATCGTCGACATCCAGCTCTCCATGGTCGATGACATGGGAAGGGTCGTGAATGTATCTCCATATATGAGATACGTAGAAGACATCGTGAACCCTATGCAACTGAGGTAGAAGAGCTAAGAGATAAGACACCTCGCCTACTCTGCTGAGGACTTGGAAAGGACTGATGAATCTCAGATATAACTTGCCACCTAGGCCAAATCCACGTAGACATTGTCGAGGCGAGGCACATAGAAAGACATGGTCATCATCCTTGAACTCCATAGGTCTCTGTCTCCTATCAGAATTTGAATTTTTCCCACTATGTACAGTGTTCATCCACACTTTGATGATCCGCACCTTCTCCGTTGTAGCTCGTACCATCTTTAGTCCAACTAGTGGTAACTCTCTAGTGTCAGTACAACACAAGAGTGATCTGCAAATTTTCTTGTACAAGGCCTCAAAAGGTGCCATCACTAGGGTGGAGTGATAGTTGTGGTTGTATGAAAAATACACCAAAGGAAAGTGATCCTCCCAACTGCGACCGATGTCGAGGACACATGAACGTAGCATGTCCTCGAGTGTCTGAAGTTCCCACTTAGTCTGACCATCTGTCTGAGGATGAAAGGTGGTGCTCAATCAAAGTTGTGTCCCCAAATCCTCCTACAACCCCTTCAATAGCTGAGAAGTAAACCGTCCATCACAATTGAAACAATAGAGGAAGTTACTCCATATAGTCGCACAATCTCCTGCGCATAGAGGCATCCCACGCTCTCAACAGAACCCCACTCTATGATCTGTAGTAAGTGGGCCGACATAGTGAGTTGGTCGACGATAACCCAAATCCAGTCGTGACCCATGGATGTACAAGGAAGACCCATCACGAAGTCCTTGGATATCCCATCCCACTTCCACTCTGGGACCTCAAAAGGATAACCCAAGACTTCTAGTACCTGGTGCTCTGCCTTCACTTGCTGACAAGTGAGGCACCATGAGAAAAACACCTCTACCATATTCTTCATACCTGGACACCAGTGCTATCCTCAAAGGTCCAGGTAAATCATTTCCAATCCTGGATTGCCACTAAATGGGATGTGTGGAACTTCTTCAACACTTCCCCCTGAAGTGCCACTAGTACAAAAATACGTCCTCTGAAGAGGATGACGTGCTCCCTTCAGCTGATCAAAGGGGTCTTCAATCATCAGGAGTGGATACTTGTTCTTCACAGTCACTTATTTCAGGTGACGATAGTCAAAAAAAAGTCTCAAGCTCCCATTTTCTTTCTTGGTGAAAAAAATCAGTGCTTCACCGGGTGAAACACTGGGCCTAATAAATCTCTTCCCCTACAAGTCCTCCAGTTAAACCCATAGCTCATGAAGCTCAACGGGAGCCATCTGATATGCTGGAATAGATATCAGTGTCTTCCCAGGGTACAAGTCAATGTATAAGTCCACCTCTCTGTAAGGAGGTAGTCTTGGAACATCGTTAGGGAAATCATTCGTGTACTGGTCCACCAATACAAGATAATTCAGACTCTCCACATCAACTGCTCCAAGTGTAAGGCAAGCCAACTGGTTAGTGATCATATGCACCCTCCTCCGAGTAAGTCCTTCCTATGATGCAAAGGTTCCCTTCTCACCGGTGATGGTAAACCTGGTCCCATCTATGCGGACACACCGAACGTTTCTTCAAATACAGTCAATCTGAGCATAGACTGTATATAACCAGTCCATACCCAAGATGACGTCATAAGGCCTTGCTGCCATACTAGGAGATCCCAGCTGAAGCTCTTGCCTCCTATCGAATGCTCTCACTTCCGGCACCAGTGCGTATTCATCGAATCAACTCTTGTATGAGTCTCTAGCAGTAAGAATCATGCCAATGGATCCATCAAAATCTCCAAACTCCAAACAAGGGAAGTGTCAATGAAAGAGTGATTGGAACCCGTGTGTAACGCCCCGACCCCAGTTACCTAGAGTCGGTGCATTATTACATAACATTGGCATGATCACAAGAAAGATCAAATCTCGAAAGACCGATTGGTTTAGTTGACTTGGAAACACTAGATATATTCATAAGTCTTACATTACATCATAAAGTGAAAAACTAATACAAAAACATATTGTCTCCATATTCCAAACTCATATCCCCACATAATATCCCGGCAGGTCATTCATAATTTACTTATTCACTTCCTGGAAAAAATAAAACATAGAAAAGGGGTGAGCTCAAATGCCCAGTAAGGATAACAGTATAGTAGAAACTTTCATAATAAAAATAAACATTTAAGGCAATGTATAACTAAAACAAAAGCCTTTTAAACATGAACTTAAACATAATATGGAAAAAATAAAATGAAATAATTCCATTTACTTATTCACATGGATATTCTACTAATCGAATAATCACATGCAATATCAATAACAACTTTCATAATGATGGAATGCATAATGCCAGACTATCATAACCACATAGCCAAGGCCTCGTGCCAAGACTAAAAATAAGATTTTGTCAAGGCCTTGTGCCAAGACACTAGTGTGTCTCATGAGACCTACCGATGCATCGAGGAGCTATAGCGGGCTCCACCCATCACATATTAAGTCCAATGCATTCCCATATGAAAAGGTTTAAACATAACATAAACATTCGTATTAAAACTAGCATACGAAATGTCAATACTTTTACCATAAACTATGAATGGTGTAAAAATAGCACATCCATAGTCAAACATATCAAAAAACCTTCAATACAATATAGAAGTTTTAGATCATAATAAATCAACATCAAATAAGCTTAAAATCCATCAAAGGATGTTGACATAGATGAAATCAAAACTCTTTTTAGAGAAATATCTCTTTCTATTTTTGAAATCATTTAAGAGTCATATATTTATAAAATAAAAAATTTTCTTTGAAAATATTCTTATAATCTTGTGAGGGAAGCTTCGACGATTTTATAACGATGGAAAATAACCGTACCCGCCATATAAGTTAAAAAAAACATTCTTACCTTAATTCTGTCGAAAAGGTTAAAAGCACCTTGTTTGGAAAATGACAGAAAGATTCCTTTATAAAACTCTTATAAAAAGTCAAACAAGGGTATAAATGACTTTAACCCATATTCTTTTAAATAGTAAAAATGTTTTGAAATACATTTTTAAGAAACATGGATGTGGATGATAAAGAGATCCCAGTAGATTATTACGTATAAACAACCTCGGATAATGAAGAGATTGTGAAATAACCCTTACCTTGTACTTTTCCTTGGTTGGGGTAGGTTAACCTCCTGTATAATGGTGAAATAATTTTTATTAAATTATACAAGAATCATATACATTCATATGATATCATATATTATCTTTTAACATTGCTTTGTTAATAATATCTTAGTATTATCGTGGTTTCGGGTGTTAACTTACTCATTTTCTTTTATATTTTTTGTTACATAAGTCATGTTTTTCATGGATAGGTTGTATATTATTCATATACAGAATGATATCAATTCCTTAAACATCATTTTTAAATCATAAAATGATAATTATACTTGAATGGATATGATGGAGAATGAATCTCATCGCGTTCGTGGAGACCGTAGTCCGTACGCACGCACGAGTGAAAATATCATTCTTTTGATATTAAAATAATATATAAATGGATGGTATATCATATATACAGAATCATTAACATGTTATATTTATTATTTACATGAGTTACACATCATTATTATACCCATCCAAATAATAATATATTGAATAACAATTACACCACGACATGGAGACGGTAAGCCGTACATACGCACATGTGGTGACATGTTATTCAAAGGGTGGATAGAATACTAAATATGGTTGTACAATATTTATAGTAACATCAAAGTATATATATGATACTGGAGTTATTATTTTAGAATGGTAACAACAAAGGAAGAAGAAGTGGAAGAAGAATGGAACTAGGAAAAGGGTGGTGAAATCATTACCTCTTCTTCGGGTTCTTCCTTTTGATTTGATCAAAATGGCTCCATAGGTTGGATTTATGATCAAAATAAGGCCTCTAGGTTGTATTGAGGGATTTTGGGAGAGTATGTGGGAAGAGTTTTGCCGAACCAAAAGGCTTTGAAGGTGTGAAGAAATGAGAAGGAGGAGTGCCCTTTTATAAGAGGGGTGAGGGGCACCTTTGGAAAAGCTAGAAATATTAATTTATAATAAATTCATATTCGGTTTATAAAAGATCCAAAGTGGATTATTTAAATGTTAATGTGGGGAGGGGTCGAAAACAACTCAAACAATAGAATTTAGATAGGTTTGGGTACTTATGCTAACCTTATCTTTAAGTATTAACTCTAAGTTAATTAGTTTCACTTTTACAATGTCTCTTGTATTTTTAAATTATATGGTTAATAAACTTACTATATACATACAAGCGACCCACAAGTGGTCCATTAATGATATAAATATCATGATATAAGTCTCTTGGACGAACCATATATTTTTTAGGAATTTAATATCAATTAATAATATAATATTTGTTTTAAAAACTCTTTTATGTCAATTTTGACACTATTTGATAGTTGATTTTTGTGAAACTCATAACAGAATGATTACTATGAAAAAGTTAATTAAATCAATCATAATATGTAATATTGTCCTATAAAATTATTTTAATTCATTAAAATACTAAAATTATATTTATTTGGGTATTTATAATATCAATTATTTTAAATTTTCACTATTATGGTAATTACTGCATCATCATTGTGTCATAAATAAATTAAATTATGTAATCTCTAAAAATTATAAATAAAATATAATTATGTAGGAAATATTTTTATCTTTATAATTAATATTTATAGTCGAAAATCAAACATATATAACCCTATGTAAAAATTGTGTTTCTAAAAGATATATGCTTGTGTCATTTTTGTATTCATTTTAACTTAATTAAAATTAAGTGTCCCTATCACCTACAAGTGGCTCCATGGGGTCCCAAAATCGACCCAAAGATGCCTATGGTCGAACATGTATCAACCAATGAGGCTAAGACACGTTTTATGGTAATTTAGTATTATTATAATATTATTTTTTAACCCTTATTTACCGGATTTACCCTTTAACCATGGTAAATAAAATATTTACCGAAATAATTATTCAAAATGTATAAAAATAAAAGCTACCTATTTACACAATTTGAACATCATAATTACAAATATGGAATCCATTTTTCAAAATTCAACACACAGAAGTGGCAGAAATTAATTTAAAATTAATTCCCGTTGTTAAAACAAAAAGCGTGTTTTTAAGAGATAATAACTATCAAAAGATTGACACTTGTTTATGTCCGGTTAAATTGTAAATTTATGTCCAATGACCAACATTGAATTAAATGGTAAAAATATATTCTGAATATAATTTAAAATAACTCAAATTCATAATTTATCACTATTAATTATTTTGATTAAAAAGATGTTTTTAATTAAAATTTAGTAATTTTCACTATTCATCAAAATATTAAAGTTATCCGAAAAGTACCAAAATTTCACCTTAGGCTAAATTCGATATTACGAATCCAAAAATGAAGTCCAATTTGAAATATAAAATATATATAATTTCAAAAAGTAGGTATTACTATTCATAATGGCTAGTTTGATTGGTTATGGTGTGTTAGAACTCGGTGTTGCGTACAACACACGCTATCACATTTTTCAAAGAGAAGTGTACCGTAGAAACTTGGGGTGTTACATTCTCCCCTCCGTAAAATAATTTCGTCCTCAAAAGTTCTAGAATACTTATCACATGAAAAGACTCGGGTGGTTCTTCATCATAAGTTCCTCGGGTTCCCACGTTGCCTCTTCCGTCTTATGGTTTCTCCACAAAACATTAACCAGACACGTCGTCCGGTTTCTTAGTACTTGTTTTCTCGTATCAAGAATCCTGACGGGCTCTTCACAATAAGACAGATCAGGTTCCAGTTTTAGCTCCTCATAGGTGAGTACATGCGTTGGGTCATGTATGTATTTCCTCAACAGAGATACGTGGAACACATCGTGAACTTTGGAGAGACTTGGCGGCATTGCCAATCGGTAAGACACAACCCCAATTCGTTTTAGAATTTCGAAAGGTATGATGTACCTGGGACTCAATTTACCTTTCTTACCAAAATGTATGACTCCCTTCCATGGATATACCTTCAAGAAAACATGATCACCGACTTGAAATTCCAAATCCTTCCTTCGATTATCGGCATAGCTCTTCTGCCTACTTTGAGCTGCTTTGATGTGATTTTGGATTAACTTCACCGTTTCCATCGTTTCCTCCACCGGTTCTAGACCTACAAGTTTTCTTTCACCAACATCATCCCAACAGGTTGGTGTGCGACATCTCTTTCCGTATAACGCATCATATGGTGCCATATTAATACTCGAATGGAAGCTATTGTAATAGGAAAATTCTACCAGAGGTAAATACTGATCCCACATACCCTGAAAGTCAAGTGAGCAGGATCTCAACATGTCTTCTAAGGTTTGAATAGTCCGTTCTGATTGTCCATCTGTCTGAGGGTGGTAGGCAGTGCTCAAATGAAGTTCAGTATCCAGGGATTTCTGAAGACTCTTCCAGAATCTTGAAGTAAAACGGGGATCACGATCAGAAAAAATCGATAGGGGTACTCCATGAAGTCTCACAACTTCATTAATATATAGTCTTGCTAGACGTTCTAGTGGTAGATCTTGTCTTATAGAAAGAAAATGTGCTGACTTGGTAAGACAATCAACAATAACCCATATTGCATCATTCCTTCTAGGAGTCTTTGGTATCCCCATGACAAAGTCCATCGTAATATTATCCCATTTCCACTCCGGTATGGGAAGAGGTTGCATGACTCCTCCAGGGTGTTTCCTTCCATCTTTCACTTGTTGACAAACCATACATCTTGACACAAAATCAGAAATCTCTCTCTTCATATTGTCCCACCAAAAATGTTCCTTCAAATCTCTATACATTTTGGTGCTCCCAGGGTGTATAGAGAAATTGGAACTATGAGCATCATCCAGAAATTACCTTTTTAGATCAGGTATATCGGGAACACAAAGTCTCTTCCTGAATTTCAAAATTCCATCTTCATACACGAAGTCTCTCAGTCTCCCATCATTCACAACTTTAATCTTCTTTTGAAATTCTTCATCATCGGTCTGAGAACTCTTAATTTTTTCTAGTAAAGATGGTTTGACAACCATTTGAAAAAGCATTGATGTTTCTTCTTCCCTGGTTATTCCCATGTCCATCTTCACTATATCCATGAAAATTGGATCCATTTCAATTCTCATATTGTTAAAAACTCCATGATCTTTTCTGCTCAAAGAATCTGCCACCTTGTTTGCCTTCCCCGGGTGGTAGTGTATCATACAATCATAATCCTTGAGCAATTCAAGCCATCTCCTTTTCCTCATGTTGAGTTCTTTTTGTGAGAAAATATACTTCAAACTCTTGTGATCAGTATAAATCTCACATTTTTCACCATAGAGGTAGTGCCTCCATATCTTCAAAGCAAAGATCACAGCTGCTAACTCGAGATCATGAGTAGGATAGTTTTGTTCATGAATTTTCAACTTTTGTGATGCATAGGCAATAACTCTATCATTTTGCATAAGGACACAACCAAGTCATTTTTTCGATGCATCACTATAAATAACGAACCCATCATTCCCTGATGGTAGAGTCAATATAGGATCATTGACTAATCTTCTCTTCAGTTCTTCGAAACATTCTTCACACTCTTTTGTCCAAACAAATTTAACCCCTTTACGTGCGAGCTTCGTTAATGGGTTATCCAATCGAGCAAATTTTTGGACAAAACGTCGATAATAACCTGCCAAACCAATAAAACTACGTACCTCAGTTATACTCGTAGGTGCTGGCAATTATTGGATTGCCTTGGTCTTAGAAGGATCAATAGAGATTCCATCTTTAGAGACAATATAGCCAAGAAAAGAAATCTCCTGATGCCAGAATTCACACTTGCTAAACTTCCCATATAATTCATGTCTTCTCAGAGTCTTAAGGATAATGCGTAAGTGATTTTCATGATCTTCGTAGCTTTTGGAGTATACCAAGATATCATCAATAAATACCACCACAAATTCACCGAGATAATCCTTGAAAACTCTATTCATCAGATCCATGAATACAGAGGGTGCATTAGTCAATCCAAAATGCATTACAGTAAACTCGTAATGCCCGTACCTGGTTCGAAATGCTGTCTTCGGAATGTATTCCTTCTTCACACACAACTGATGGTATCCAGATTGAAGGTCAATCTTTGAAAAGTATTGAGCTCCATGCAGTTGGTCAAATAAATCATCAATTCGAGGTAGGGGATACTTGTTCTTTATTGTTATAGCATTGATCTCCCTGTAGTCGATACATAACCTCATAGATCTATCTTTCTTTTTTAACAAAAAGAACAGGGGCTCCCCATGGAGAAACACTCCGGCGAATAAATCCCTTTTTACTAAATTCCTCTAGTTGTTTCTTTAGTTCAAATAATTCTATAGTGGACATTCTATAAGGGGTATTTTATATAGGCCTTGATCCAGGAATTAAATCAATGGAAAACTCAACTTCTCATTCTGGAGGATGTCCAGGTAAATCTTCCGGAAATACATCTACAAATTCTTTCACAACCAGTACATGTTCTATTTGAACATTCCTTTCCTCACCCATAGTTATTTCATTCTCTTCCTCCCTAATAATTCAATTTAGTTGAGCTACTGGGTTTGGATCTAGATAAGAATTAGGTGGTGACTATTCTTCTCTAAAGATAAGGTGTTCCTTATCATCATCATCAAAAATCGTAACCTCTTTCTTCTTACAATAAATCATCACATCATAGCCCGATAGCCAGTCCATACCGAGGATTATATCGAACACAATCATAGGTATGACGATGAGATCAGCAGATAAAGAACATTTATGTGCTCTAATGGGGACTGATTCACAAAACTTTGTTGCAATGATACTTCCCTTAAGAGTTTTAACTGACAAATCCCTTATTAAATCAAATTGGAAATATCAAATATTCATAGAAAACTGGGAAGATATGAAACAATGCGATGATCCAGAATCAAATAATGCATTTTCTAAACTTGAGGAAGCCATTAAATTACCTGCCACCACGTCTTTCGGAGCTTCTACCTCAGCAGTAGTGATAGCATAAGCTTGGCCTTGATCCCTTGGCCTTTTCTGAGGTAAGTTCTCCTGACGCTTAGGACATTCATTTGCATAATTCCCCATCTCCCTGCAATTGTAGCACTGAACATTGGTAGCTTCCTTCTTCCCCTTGCAATCACGAGCTTGGTGGCCTTTTTCACCGCACTTGTAACAGACTCCCATTATCTTCAAGAAAGTACTGGGGTGTTTCTTCCCACATTTACCACATGATAGATATTCAACCTTTCCCTTCTTCCCCTTATTTCCATTCCCAGATTGATCAGCAGATCTCTTCTTCTCTTGCTTTTGTTTAAAGTCATAAGACTTAGAGAATTCCTTTTCGGTCTTGATTGCACACGAGACAATGTCTTCGTACGATGAAAAGGATTGTGAGACTAATGCTCGACGGAGAAATGGTTTTAACCCATCAAAGAAACGATCAATCTTACTTATTGGGTTATGTATAAAATCTCCATCATACCTTGCTAACCTTGTAAAGTTAGCCTCATACTTTGTGACATTATCATCCTCCTTTTGTCGCAGACTCAGAAACTACCTTTCCATATCTGCTCGATGGTCGCGAGGAATGTATTTTTCTAAAAACAGATCTTTGAACTCCCTCCATTCCATATTTTATACTTCATCATCTTCCTTCATTTTTTGAATCAATGACCACCATTGATCAGCATCTCTAGTGAGTCGGTAAACTGCCATGATAACTTTTTCCCTTTCACTACTCCCCAAAGCCTAAAATATTTTCTCTAGGGAATTTATCCATTGCTCAGATACTAAGGGATTTGTACTCCCATTGAAAGATAGTGGTTGTTGCCTCATGAATCAATCTAACATTGATCCTCCACGCTACGGATCAGGGTGCTCCATACGGGTAAGGTTATTATTCATAACATGAGTGAGTTGTCGCAATATGGTGATTAGCTGATCCACACCAGTTGAATCACCATCTCCACTATAATTATCTTGAGCAGGAGGGAAATACCTACATGGAGTGCGTGCATTGATACAGTTTCCATTTCTTCCTCTAGGAGCCATTTCTAAATAATTTCATAAACTATATTAGTTTATGAATCAAAATACATAATCCCATACTTATAGAACAGTTAACATAAATTGAACGATTTATGGATATAATCCATAATCATAAAAATGTTTTCTTTGAGGAAGTATATACTCATAAACCCTTCATAATGATTTGTAAAGAAAATGAGATTTATCCTAAGCATATCCCCTGAGAGTGTCGTAACCAAGAGTGCAGCAAGGCCCGTTGTCATGCACCAGTTCCCGTTTGAGTCTAGCTCAATGTGGTGTTTTCGGGTTTTAACCTTAGGTACATCTGTGCCAGAGCCGCCTCTACCTGCTCGTATCCAGACAAGGATGTATTGGAAAACTCACAAAATCTCTAAATTACCAAAATTCTAGGAAGTTCTTCTATACTAATCCTCAATGTTCATCTTAGGTCTAGGTGCTCTAATCAGAGTTTATCTAAATCTAGCTTCCATGGTTTGTACTAAACTTCCTCTGATACCAACTGTAACGCCCTGACCCAGTTACCAAGAGTTGGTGCATTATTAAATAACATTGTCATGATCACAAGAAATATCAAATCTCGAAAGACCGATTGGTTTAGTAGCCTTGGAAACACTAGATATATTCATAAGTCTTACATTACATCATAAAGTGAAAAACTACTACCAAAACATATTGTCTCCATATTCCACAATCATATCCCCACATAATATCCCTATAGGTCATTCATAATTTACTTCACTTTCTGGGAAAAATAAAACATAAAAAATGGGTGAGATCAAATGCCCAGTAAGGATAACAATATAGCGGAAACATTCATAATAATAATAAACATTTAAGGCAATGTATAACTAAAACAAAATCCTTATAAAATTGAACTTAAACATAATATGGCAAAAATAAAATGAAATAATGCCATTTACTTATTCACATGGATATTCTACAAATCCAATAATCACATGCAATATCAATAACCACTTTCAAAATGATGGAATACATAATGCCAGACTATCATAACCACATAGACAAGGCCTCATGCCAAGACTACAAATAAGATTTTGTCAAGGCCTTGTCCCAAGACACTAGTTTGTCTCATGAGACCTACCGATGCATCGAGGAGCTATAGCGGGCTCCACCCGTCACATATTAAGTCCAATGCATTCCCATATGAAAAGGTTTAAACATAACATAAACATTCATATTAAAACTAGCATACGAAATGTCAATACTTTCACCATAAACTATGAATGTTATAAAAATAGCACATCCACAGTCAAACATATCACAAAACCTTCAATACAATATAGAAGTTTTGTATCATAATAAATCAACTTCAAATAGGCGTAAAATCCATCAAAGGATGTTGACATAGATGGAATCAAAACTCTTTTTAGAGAAATATATCTTTCTATTTTTGAAATCATTTAAGAGTCATATATTTATAAAATAAAACATTTTCTTTGAAAATATTCTTATAAGCTTGTGAGGGAAGCTTCGACGATTTTATAACGACGGAAAAAAACCGTACCTGCCGTATAAGTTAAAAAAAACATTCTTACTTTAATTCTGTCGAAAAGGTTAAAAGCACCTTGTTTGGAAAATGACGGAAAGATTCCTTTATAAAACTCTTATAAAAAGTAAAACAAGGGTATAAATGACTTTAACCCATATTCTGTTAAATAGTAAAAATGTTTTGAAATACATTTTTAAGAAACATGGATGTGGATGATAAAGAGATCCCAGTAGATTATTACGTATAAACAACCTCGGATAATGAAGAGATTGTGAAATAACCCTTACCTTGTACTTTTCCTTGGTTGGGGTAGGTTAAACTCCTGTATAATGGTGAAATAATTTTTATTAAATTATAAAAGAATCATATAAATTCATCTGATATCATATATTATCTTTTAAAATTTCGTTGTTAATAATATCCTAGTATTATCGTCGTTTTGGGTGTTAACTTACTCATTTTATTTTATATGTTTTTTTACATAAGACATGTTTGTCATGGATAGGTTGTATATTAGTCATATACAGAATGATATCAAGTCCTTAAAAATCATTTTTAAATCATCAAATGATAATTATACTTGAATGGATACGATGGAGAATGAATCTCATCGTGTTCGTGGAGACGGTAGTCCGTACGTACGCACAAGCGACAGTATCATTCTTTTGATATTAAAATAATATATAAATGAATGGTATATCATATATACATAATCATTAACATGTTATATTTATTATTTAAATTAGTTACACATCATTATTATACCCATCCAAATAATAATATATTGAATAACAATTACACCACGACGTGGAGACGGTAAGCCGTACGTACGCACGTATGGTGACATGTTATTCAAAGGGTGGATAGAATACTGAATATGGTTTTACCATATTTATAATAACATCAAAGTATATATATGATACTAGATTTATTATTTTAGAATGGTAACAACCAAGGAAGAAGAAGTGGAAGAAGAAAAGAACTTGGAAAAGGGTGGTGAAATCATTACCTCTTCTTCAGGTTCTTCCTTTTGATTTGATCAAAAGGGCTCCTTAGGATGACTTTCTGATCAAAATATGGCCTCTAGGTTGTAGTGAGGGATGTTGGGAGAGTATTTGGGCAGAGTTTGGCCAAACAAAAAGGCTTTGAAGGTGTGAAGAAATGAGAAGGAGGAGTGCCCTTTTATAAGAGGGGTGAGGGGCACCTTTGGAAAAGCTAGAAATATTAATTTATAATAAATTAATATTCGGTTTATAAAGGCTCCAAAGTGGATTATTTAAATGTTAAGGTGGGTAGGGGTCTAAAACCACTCAACCAATAGAATTTATACTGGTTTGGTTACTTATATTAACCTTATCTTTTAGTATTAACTCTAAGTTAATTAGTTTCAGTTTTACAATGTCTCTTTGTATTTTTATATTATATGGTTAATAAACTTACTATATACATCCAAGAGACCCCCAAGTGGTCCATTAAGGATATAAATATCATGATATAAGTATCTTTGCCGAACCTTAGATTTTTAAGAATTTAATATCAATTAATACTATAATATTTGTTTTAAAAACTCTTTTATGTCAATTTTGACACTATTCGATAGTTGATTTTTGTGAAACTCATAACAGAATGATTACTTCTAAAAAAGTTAATTAAATCAATAATAATATGTCATATTATCCTATAAAATTATTTTAATTCATTAAAAGTCTCAAATTATATTTTATTTAGGTATTTATAATATTAATTATTTTAAGGTTTCACTATTATGGTAATTACTACATCATCATTGTGTCATAAATAAATTACATTATGTACTCTCTAAAAATTATAAATAAAATATAATTATGTAGGAAATCTTTTTATCTTTCTAATTAATATTTATAGTCGAAAATCCAACATATATAACCCTATGAAAAAATTGGTTGTCTACAAGATATATGCTTGTGTCATTTTTGTTTTCATTTTAACTTAATTAAAATTAAGTGTCCCTATCACCTACAAGTGGCTCCATGGGGTCCCAAAATCGACCCAAAGATTCCTATGGTCGAACATGTATCAACCAATGAGGCTAGGACACGTTTTAGGGCAATTTAGTATTATTATAATATTATTTTTTAACCCTTATTTACCGGATTTACCCGTTAACCATGGTAAATAAAATATTTACCGAAGTAATTATTCAAAATGTCTAAAAATAAAAGTTACCTATTTATAGAATTTGAACATCTTGATTACAAATATGGAATCCATTTTTACAAATTCAACACACAGAAGTGTTAGTAATTAATTTAAAATTAATTTCCGTTGTTAAAACAAAAAGCGTGTTTTTAAGAGATAATAACTATCAAAAGATTGACACTTTTTTATGTCCGGTTTAATTGTAAAATTATGTCCAATGACCAACATTGAATTAAATGGTAAAAATATATTCTGAATATACTTTAAAACCACCCAAATTCATAATTTATCACTATTTATTATTTTAATTAAAAAAGTAGTTTTTAATTAAAATTTAGTAATTTTAACTATTCATCAAAATATTAAAGTTATCTGAAAAGTACCAAAATTTCAGATTAGGATAAATTCAATATTCCGAGTCCAAAAATGAAGTCCATTTTGAAATATAAAATATATATAATTTCCAAAAGTAGGTATTACTATTCATAACGGCTAGTTTGATTGGTTATGGTGTGTTAGAACTCGGTGTTGCGTACAATACACGCTATCACATTATTCAAAGAGAAGCGTACCGTAGAAGCTTGGGGTGTTACACCGTGTCTATAAGAACTGCGGCTAAGGTGGAGTAGACATAGATCGTACCTCAAATTATATTTGGAGCACCGTGATCGTAGGCCTCAGCTGCCTGTAGTTGAGCTCTCCCATGTCCACCCGCCCCCTTCGGTTGGGGTGGGCCTCCTTATAAAATCCCAACTTAGTAATGAATAATATATATTCTTATCTATGTCTTTATATGAATTACATAGTGTTTTAGTGGCTTAAAACGATAATAAATCCAATCTTATGCATGGAATAGACTAATATTTTTAAAAGATTGTTTTACTGCCTTTTGATGGAAAACAATTTTTAAATCAAACATTTGACAATTTTATAAGCTCTATTTTTCAAAATAAACTTATTATTTATTATTGGGTCATTGAAATTTACTTTGGATAAATTTTTTTTTATTTTTCTGACAATGTTCATTTTTAATGAATAGTGAAAAATACTGCATTTTACATCAAAACTGCATTTTCATCTAATTTAATTATATTGTTTGACTATCTTTTAAATTTTTTAAAAGTGTAAATAGAATATATTTTTACCATGTAAAGCATTGGTGGTCATTTGGTTTAATTTCACTTTGGAATTTGGCATAAACAAGTGCCAAACTTTTCAGAGATATTGTTTCTAAAAAACCCACTATTTGTTTTGACAATGGGAATTATTTTTAAATTAATTATTTCAATTTCAGTGTATGGAATTTGGTAACGACGGTCATTATCTTTAATTATCTTGATTAATTATTAATCGGGTAGTTAAGGATAATAAAATAATATCATAAAAATAAAAAATGACCCCAAAATGTGTCCTAATGCTACTATTTATGTCATGTATGACCATGGTATTCCTTGTACAAAACTTGGGGACTCCATGGAATCACTTTTGTGTGATAATGACTTTTTATCTTTTTATTTTTAATGAATGTTAAATATCACTAAAGAATGTATCATCCAAGTAAACCATTTTTAATTTTGTCTAAATAAATTATCACTTGGACTAAAAATAGTAATTTGATAGCTAAAAATATTTCCTACATCATAGTTTTTATTATAATTTTTAGACATTATATAAATTAAATTATATATGATATCACGATGATGCAGCGATTATCTCATTAATGAACGATTTAAATAAAATGAAAATATAATGTAAACTCTAAGATTACACTTTTCAAAGACCTATTTTATGAATATATTTCGAACCCTTATCACCTTATCCTAGAAATATATCAATTTTTGACCTTTAAAATCTGAAAATCATTTTAAAATAAAGAAACTTTTCATGACATTCCAAGAGAGCCCCTCCTATCCTCTTATAAAAGGCCCCCACCTCTACCTCTTTATACAGACCTCTCAAGCCATTGGATCGGCCAAAAACTGCTCATTTTATCTCTCCACATACCTCTCCTCATCCTTGAATACTTACCTTAGGCATAAATCTCTTCAAGAAACCCTTTTGGTTCAAACAAAGAGGAGTTACCCGATTTAAAGGTAAAGACTTCTCTAATGTTCATTTGTTTTATTTTTCTTCTCCAACCCCCTAAACTCTTTTTATTAATTTATTTTGTAACAACACCAGTATGTTAAATATACTCTGATGTTTTTAAAAGAATTATTCAAGCTACACTTACACACAACTACATCTAATGATTAAAGAACATACTGTTTCCGTGGATGGTGAATTTCTGCCTCACGAAACGATGATTGTTCAATATTGTTATAACACCTTCAAAGTGGCCATTAAGATTTCATTATATTTATATAATATATATAATATGTTTATGTTTTCCTTAATCTTATTTATTTTTGATTTATGGAATACCTTTATGGTTTCCATTATGGGTAAACACAATATCTTTATTTTAGGAAGTGCGGACTACCGCCCCCTCAAAGTGATTTGATTCGTTAATGCCATATGTTGGATATATAAAGGATGTAGTTAATGATATTATATATTATATTATACTGGAATTATAATATACCTTTATATCATTATGATTCCATTCCATTAAATAGGAAATAGAAATTAAAGTAGCGTTCATGACTATGTACGGCTTACCATCTCCATGAACTGTGCATTTCATTTCATACCTGTAAATGTTATGTAATATTATAAATGCACGTATATACTGGATATATATGATATATATGATATATATGATATCTAAATCATGAATATAATTTTGTATATAATGGATACATGAACAAATTGTAATTATAAATAGTTTATTTTTGACTCATTTACCAATGATCGACAAAACAACCATTATTAACATAAATAATTACATAGTGTTCATAACATGGTAAAAAGTGATATAAAAGGAATAATGAACTTGAAGAAGGTTCTTAATCAAGTAGAAGTTAACTCAATTTTATTATTCAGGAGGTTAAGGAACGATCAAGTCAAGTCGGACCCGAGTTTTGGGACATCGTCTCAGTCTCCTTTCATTGAGGCATATTTCGTTTTATACACAACATTATTTTATACGGTGTATAAACACTTTTGAAACTACTTCTATTCAAAAGGAATATTTTTTATATGAAGCGTTTTACTAAATTACAAAAGGAATGTATTTTTTTCGTACATATGCAGCGACAACGACTTCTCCACCGCTGTGACCATTATTTGAGTTTCAGATTCCTCTACAAGCCATAACTTTTTGAACAATGAATAATAAATACCATGTTTTAAATTTCCTTTATTTTGGTATTGCAAATGTTTTTGATAATATTTTTACTATATCAATGTGTTATTGATACCTTGTGATTTAAATGTGGAAATGATATTTTTCTTTTATGCATGTTTTATGTGAAACGATTATGTTATGGTTCTTGAGCATTGTTTATGAAGACGGGTGGTTCCATGATAAACTAAGGGTGGTGAGCCCGATATAGCTCTCCAATGCATTGGGTAACGTGAAGGGGATAATCATTACGGTTTCTCCGAAGAGATTTAGGGAATATGCTGTGATGGGTATTCCAAACGTAACCATGAGGGTTAATCCCTATGTAAGAATGTTATGAATGCCTCAAGTTACCTTTATGTCTTATGATTTCTATTATTTACTCATGATTTGATGAGGTATGTTAATGTGCTTATGTTTTATGAGTAAAGTACGATTTCATTAATTATTATGTATACATGGACTAATGTGATCATTTCATACTTTCATATCCCTTAATGACCTTTTTATGCTAATCCAAAGTTTTTGAAATGTTTTTCACAGGTCAAATGAAAGGTACATGATGTGATGATTGTGTGAAGGAAGTGTCATGAAAGAATCCATGTCTTGTTTTAAATATGTTTCATTTGATGGGAAAAGTGAATATTGTCTTTAATGTAACCACCTTGTTTAAATGTTGAATGTAATGCATGATTTATGATCTAATTCTCTAAAACTCTAAACCTGAAAATATCTTCAATGTGTAATCTTGTAATAACTCAAGATTAAGTAATTTTTATGGTTGGGGCCTTATATTCGGTATCAGAGGTCATTTTAGATAACTTTAGGAGTTATAATTATATTAAATTATTATCCAAAAATATTTTTGTTATGGTCAAATTGAAATGATATAGCATTTGAAGATAACCATGTTGCTTCATCTAAGACATGTTTGTTCAGAATGGTTTTTCGTAGAGGAAATAGGGAAGCAGTGCTAGGAAGGCATACAGAAGGAAATGACCTTCCAAATCAGCATCCTGAGATGGTTGGAATTGGAAATGAACAATTTGTTGAAGTAATGGAATAGTTGACTCAAGCGATAAATGGTGGTGGTATCTATGCACGAGATCAGTAAGATCAACCGCAGAGGAACATGTCAGTGGTGGAACATTTCATGAGGAAACATCCCCCATCATTTAGAGGATCATCTGACCCTGTGCTAGCTGAAGGGTGGATTAAAGAACTGGATAAGATTTTTGATGTCATTGGGTGTTCAGATAATCAAAATATTAGTCTTGAAATTTACCGTTTGGAGGGTGAAGCAGATCAGTGGTGGTCGATGGTTAAAAATATCAAGGACGTTGATGAGATTGATGCTCTCGACTGGGATAAATTCAAAGGTATGTTTCTTTAGAAGTATTTTCCTAAAGCTGTTAGACTTAGGATGGAAAAAAATTCTTGGAAATGATGCAAGAGGACAACTCAGTGGATGCTTATGAAGATAGGTTCACTCGATGGGCATGGTATGCTCCAAATTTTTTCCGACCCCTTGATAGTAAAATCAATCGTTTTTACTAAGGATTAAAGCCAAAATATAAAAGGTAATTGGCTTATTGTGAGTTCATAAGTTATGAAAAGCTTGTTTGATGTGCTGAGAAGGTGGAAATAGAGTTTTCCCATGATCAAGTGTTCTATAACATCCAATAGAAAAAGAGACCGAGGTCAAAGGAGAAAGGGAAGAATTTTTCAAAAAGGAATAATGGTAAGAAAACTATGTTTCCAGTTTGTGATAAATGTGAAAAAAGGCATGTTGGGGAATGTCTTCTGAATTATGGAAAGTGCTACTGATGTGGTAAGATGGGACATAAGGCTTTTGATTGCACTGAAAAAGATCAGGGTGATGGTACGACCAAATTTGATTTACAGTTAGTGAAATGTTTTATATGAAATGAGATGGGTCACTATGCAAACGAGTGTCCGACAAAGAGCTCGAGTGATGAGAAGCAGTTAGACTACAAGCCAAAAAGGGTGGTGAAATCCTTTGCAACTACTTCAGCATGTGTTGGGACATCAAATGAAGTGGAATCAGGTACTTTGTTTGTTTTTTCAGATTATGCCAGTGTGTTGTTTGATTCAGGGATTAAACATTCATTCATCTCTGAAAACTTTTCTAGTAAAATGGGAATACCATCTCAAGAAACGACTCCTGAACTTGTTGTAAAAACACCTAGGTAAAATGTTGAGGCAAAACGAATTTATAAGAATCTTCATATCCTTATCCGTGGAATGAACCTACTTGAAAACCATATTGTTTTACCTCTAGTATAGTTTGATGTTATCCTGGGTATGGATTGTCTCTTTATTTACCATGCTATGATTGACTGTAGAGATAAAGAGGTTTATTTTCAGAAAGACTTTCAATTTGTATACAAGAATTAACCCTTACTATTGATAATATATCAAGAGGATGAGAAACTTGTAAAATATGGAAATTAATGTTTCCTTGCACATATTGTTGAAAACAAAGGAACTGTTCAGATTAATGATGTTCCAGTGGTAAATGAGTATCCTGATGTTTTTCCTGATGAGTTTCCTAGAATAATACTAGATTGGGAAGTTGAGTTTATTTTTGGCTTAGTTTTTGATACTAATCCAATTTCAAAACCCCCTTATCGAATGGCTCAAATTGAACTTTTAGAGTTGAAGGACCAATTGCATGATTTATTAGAGAAAGGTTTCATTAGACCAAGCACATCACCATGGGGTTCTCTTGTTTTATTTCTTAAAAATAATGATGGTTCAATGAGAATTTGCATTCATTAAAGAGCCTTGAATAACATCACTATTAAGAAAAAATATCCTTTTCCTCATATAGATGATTTGTTTGATCAGCTCTAGGGAGCTCAGTATTTTTCAAAGATTGACCTGAGATCGGGGTACCATCAGTTGAAGGTAAAGGAAGTAGATATTACGAAGACCGTGTTTCGTACAAGATATGGAAATTATGAATTTTTTGTTATGCTTTTTGGGCTATCCATTGCACCTACTATATTCATGGACATTATGAATTGAATTTTCCATGAGTTATTGGATAAGTTTGTGGTTCTTTTCATTGATGACAATTTTGTGTTTTTGAAAGGTAAAGAGGAGCATGAAATACATTTAAGTGTTATATTGAAAACCTTAAAAGAAAATAAATTGTATGGTAAATTCAGAATGTGTGAGTTTTGTTTGCAACAAATTTCTTTCCTTGGTCACATTGTTTCTAAAAATGGGATAATTGTTGATACTACAAAAACAAAAGTTGTGGAAGAATGGACAAGACCCACAAATGAAACCAAGATTCATATTTTTCTTGGTCTGGAAGGCTATTACTGAAGGTTTGTTAGAAAATTTTCACAGTTATCTAGTCCAATGACTAAGTTTACTCATATGGGTGTTATGTTTATCTGGAAAAAAGAATGTGATGATTGTTTTCAGGAATTGAAAAGAAGATTGGTGAATGCTCTAGTTTTGGAACTACTTTCCTAGAATGGAGAGTTTGTTATCTACAGTGATGCTTCATTGAAAGGACTTGGTTGAATATTAATGTAGAATGATTAGGTGATTTCTTATGCTTCACGTCAGTTGAAAACTCATGATATAAATTAACCTACACATGATTTGGAATTAGATGCTGTTGTTTTCACTTCAAAAATTTAGAGGCATCATTTGTATGGAGTAAATTGTGAAATATATACCAATCACAAAAGTTTAATATATATATTCACTCAAGAAGAATTGAACATGATACATAGGAGATGGCTAGAATTAATCAAGGATTATGATTGTACAATTTATTACCATCCTAGAAAGAAAATAAAGTGGCTGATGCTTTGAGTCGAAAAAGTATTTATTCATTAACAATGTTTTTTTGGAACGTGATCCTTTGGTTAAGGATTTGATGAACATTAGCATAGAAGTTGTTAGTGCAGTATTTCCTTCTGATTTGTTTCAGGTATCAGTGAAATCTTCTTATCAGACAGAACTAAGCAAGCATAGAAGCAAGACAGCGAGTTACAGAAAAAGGTAGAGCTGGTTCAGAAGGGTAAGTTTCCTGATTTCAACATTGATAATAATTGTGTTTTGAGATTTGGGAAGAGATTGTGTGTGCCTTATGAATCACAGTTTAAGAGAGAGTTGTTATGTGATGCTCATAGTTCTCCGTTTTCAGTTCATCCTTGCAGTACTAAGATGTATAGGGTTATTCGGGAGTATTACTGGTGGGACAAAATGAAAAGGGATATTGCTGATTTTACAGTGAAGTGTTTGAATTGTCAACAGGTTAAATAAGAGTGGCAGTTACCGAAAGGGATGCTTCAGCCTTTACCAGTTCCAGATTGTAAATGAGATAATATAACCATGGACTTCGTTGTGGGATTACCGGAGACACCTCGACGTAATAATGCAATCTGGGTTATAGTTGATCTCTTGACTAAATATGCTCATTTCCTTGCTATACGAAATAAATTTTCACTAGGTTAACTTTACCATTTGTATCTTAAAGATATTTTCAGGTTACATGGAGTTCCTCTATCCATTTTATCTGACCATGATCCCAAGTTCACTTCTAACTTCTGTAAAGGCCTTCAGAAGTCGTTGGGTTATGAATTAAATTTTAGTGCAGTTTTTTATTCTCAATCAGATCGGCAGTCATGAATGAACAATTCATACTTTGGAGGATATGATATGTTCTTGTTCGATGTATTATCAGGGAAGTTGGGACCAACATCTTTACTTGGTTGAGTTTTCTTATAATAACAGTTTTCATTCCAGTATACAGATGGAACCATTGGAGGCATTATATGGGAAGCAGTGTCGAACTCCAGCTTTCTGATATGAAGTGGTTGAAAGAAAGTTGATGGGACCAGAATTGGTAGAAGAGTTGGCAGAAAATGTTCAGTTTATAGAGAAACACATGATAATAGCTCAGAACAGGCAGAAGAGTAATGCGGACAACAGGAGGAGGGATCTCTCTTTTGAGGTAGGTGATCATGTTTTTCTCAAAGTTTCACCATGGAAAAGTGTGATGCAATTTGGTAAGAAAGAAAAGCTGAGTCCATGGTTCAATGGACCATATGAAATTATAGAGAGAGTTGGATCAATTGCATACCGAGTGGCTTAACCTCTGAGTTTATCTCAGGTACACAATGTTTTTCATATTTCAATGATAATAAGTACATGCCAGATCCATCTCATGTTTTGAGTCTAGAGGTAGTTCAGTTGGAAGAGAACCTATATTATGAGGAACAATGGGTCCAGATTCTTGACCATAGGGAGAAAGTGTTACGGAATAATATGATTCATCAAGTAAAGGTTTTTTGGGAAAACAACATGAGTGAAGAGGCAACATGGGAATCTAAAAATTCAATGAGGGATAAATACCCCCACTTATCCGATAAGTAAATAAATTTTGGGGACAAAATTTTCTAAAGGGGGGAAGGATGTAACATCCCAAGTAATTAATGAATAATATATATTCTTATATATGTCTATTTATGAATTAGATAGTGTTTAGAGGCTTTAAATGATAATAAATCAAATCTTAAGCATGGAATACACTAATATTTTTAAAAGATTATTTTACTGCCTTTTGATGGAAAACTATTTTTAAATCAAAATTTTGAAAATATTATAAGCTTTATTTGTCAAAATAAACTTATTCATTATTATTTGGACATTGAAATTTACTTTGGATAAATTTTCGGTATTTTTCTAAAAATGTTCATTTTTTAATGAATAGTGAAAAATTCTGTATTTTACATCAAAACTGCATTTTCATGAAAATAAATTATATGGATAGATTATCTTTTGAATTGGTTTTAATGTGTAAATTAAATATATCTTACCATTAATTCCGATGGTTGTCCTTGGGATTAATTTCACTTTGGAATTGGGCATAAACAAGTGCAAAACTTTTCATAGATATTGTTTCTAAAAAACCCGCTATTTGTTTTGACAACGAGAATTATTTTTAAATTAATTATTGCAATTTATGTTTTTGTAATTTGGTAAAATGGATTAAATTTTTGGAATCAGAAGTTAAAAATTATTTAATCAAGACTCTTTTGTTTTTGGACATTATGAATAGTAACAATGGTAATTATCTTTAATTATCTTGATTAATTAGTAATCGGGAAGCTAAGCATAATAAAATAATATCATAATAATAACAAATGTTCCCAACATGCATCCTAATGCTACTAGTTGTGTCATGAACAACAATGGGATGCCTTTTTCCACACTTGGGGACCCCATGGAATCAATTTTGTGTGATAATGACTTTTTTATCTTTTTATTTTTAAAGAAAGTTAAATATCACTAAAGAATGTATCACCTGAGTAAAACATTTTTAATTTTGTCTACATAAATTATATCTTGGACTATAAATAGTAATTTTAATTCTAAAAAGATTTCCTACATCATAGTATTATTTTTAATGAATTTAGACATTATATAAATTAAATTATTTACGACATCATGATGATGCAGCGATTATCTCATTAATGAACGAATTAAATAAAATGAAAATATAATGTAAAATATAAGACATAAACTTGTAAAAGACCTATTTTCTGAGTCTATTTCGAACCCTTATCACCTTATCCTCTAAATATATCAATTTGGGACCATTAAAATCCAAAAATCAATTTAAAATAATGTAACATTTCTTTATTTTCCAAGAGTACCCCTCCTCTCCTCTTATAAAAGGCCCCCACCTCTACCTCTCTACACACACATCTCAAGCCATTGTCTCGGCCAAGATCAGATCATTATATCTCTCCAAATCCCTCTCCTCATCCTAGAATCCTTACCTTAGGCATAATGCTCTTCAAAAAACCCTTTTTATTCAAACCCAGATAAGTTACCCGATTTATAGGTAAAGACTTCTCTAATGTTCTTTTGATTTATTTTGAATCTCCAACCCCCTAAACTCTTTTTATTCATTTCTTTTGTAAAAAAAACAGTATTTTAAATATACTAGGATGTTGTTATAATAATTATTGGAGCTACATTTACAAAAACCTACATCAAATGGTTAATGACCATACTGTTTCCGTGGGTGGCGAATTTCTGCCTCAGGAAACGATGATTGTTCAATATTATTATAACACATTCAAAGGTGGACATTAATATGTAACTATATTTACATATGATATATAATATGTTTTTTTCTTAATCTTTTTTATTTTTCATTTATGGAATACCATTATGGTTTCCATTATGGATAAACGTAATATCTTCATGTTTGGAAGTGCAGACTACTTCCCCCTCAAAGTGATTTGATTCGTTAATGCCATATATGGGACATATAAAGTATGGAGTTAATGATATTATATATTATATTATACTGGAATTATAATATTCCTTTATATCATTATGATTCCATTCCATTAAATAGGAAATAGAAATTAAAGTAGCGTTCATGCGTACGTACGACTTACCGTCTCCATGAATAGTGCATTTCATTTCTTACCTCTAAATTTTATGTAATATTATAAATGCATGTATATACTAGATATATATGATATATATGATATTTAAATCATAAATATAATTTTGGATATATTGGATACATGAACAACTTGTAATTATAAAGAGTTTATTTTTGACACATGTACCAATGATCCACAAAATGTCCATTATTAATTTAAATAATTACATAGTGTTCATAACATGGTGATAAGTGATATAAAAGGAATAATGAACTTGAAAAGGGTTCTTAAGAAAGTAGAAATTAACTCAAGGTTATTATTTAGGAGGATAAATAACGATCAAGTCAAGTTGGACCTGAGGTATGGGACTTCGTCTCAATCTCCATTCATTGAGGCATATTTTGTTTTATACACAACATTCTTTTATTCGGCGTATAAACCCCTTTGAATTTTACATCTATTCAAAAGGAATATTTTTTATATGAATCTTTTTACTAAACGATAAAATGAATGTTTTTTTTTCGTACGTATGCGGAGACAACGACTTCTCCGCCGTCGTGACCATTATTTGAGTTTTGGCTTCCTCTACAAGCCATAACTATTTTTTAAAAAATGAAAAATAAATACCAGGTTTTACTTTTCCTTTATTTTGGTATTGAAAATGTTTTTGATAATGTTTTTATTATATCAATGTGTTATTGATACATTGTGATTGAAATGTGGAATTGTTATGTTTTCTTTTATGCATGTTTTATGTGATACAATTATGTTATGGTTCTTGGGAATTGTTTATGATGAAGGGTGGTTCCGTGATAAACTAAGGGCGGGTGAACCCGATATAGCTCTCCAATGCATTGGGTAACGCAAAGGGGTTAAATGTTATGGTTTCTCTGAAGAGATTTAGGTAATATACTGTGATGGGTATTCCAAATGTAACCATGAGGGTTACTCCCTACGTAAGAATGTTATGTATGCCTCAAGTTACCTTTATGTCTTATAATTTATATGATTTATTCATGATTTGATGAGGAATGTTAATGTGATTATGTTTTATGTGTAAATTATGATTTCATTAATTCTTATGTATACTTGGACTAATGTTTTAATTTCGTACTTTCATATCCCTTACTTGGTTTTTTATGTTCATCCCATATTTCTGAAATGTTTTTCACAGGTCAAGGGAAAGGTACATGATGTGATGATAGTGTGAAGGAAGTGTCATGAAGGAATCCATGTCTTGTATATATATGTTTCCTTTGATGGGAAATGTGAATATTTTCTGTAATGTAACCACCGTGTTTAAATGTGGAATGTAATGCATGATTTATGATCTAATTCTCTAAAACTCTAATCCTGAAAAGATCCTCAATGTGTAATCTTGTTATAACTCAATATTAAGTAATGTTTAAGGGTGGGGCCTTATAATCCAGGTGGTGGTGGTGATAACACCTCATAAAGTTGTCCATTTCCAGTAGCACATCCAACTCCTCTTCCACGTCCGCCTCCTCCCTGTGGACCTCCTCGTTCTAACCTCTATCTCTGCCTAGGAGGTCCCTCAACTGTCTGGTGATCATCTGAACGATGTGTCAGACAGTCACGATCCATGTGACCATGCCCGCCGCATGAGTAACACTGCCTGCAACTGGCATGTGTGTCTCTACTCCGTGTGACCAGCACAACTGATCCTAGGTCATGCGGTCGACCACCTGTAGGTCTGGTTCTTTTGGACCTCTGTGACATCTATCTTCTACCTGCTGCAGAAGACCCACTGCGTGTCGGCTAGTAGTGGGTCTTGCTACTGGTGACTACTCATTAAGGAGACACTCCACCAAGAGGGATCTCTCTAACATCCCAATCTGTGTTGCGATGCTATGCGGGATCATCAGAGCTATGATCTCTTGCCTGAGCCCCTGCTCGATGGTATAGGGCCTGAAGAATGAGTATCGTACCATATCAGTGGAGTAGCATGAGAGGTCGTTGAACCTCACTCAGTACTGTGATGTTGTCACGCTTCCCTGCTACAGATGTAGTAGCTCTTGTATCCGCATTAAGTAGAGAGTGGCTGGGACAAACTCCACCCTAAACAGGATCTCGAAGTCTACCTAAAGTAGCATCGCCTCATCATGCACCTGGAGGATCGGGCTCCACCATCTGCCTTCTGATTCCTGAAGAAGACCTGTGGTAAGGATCTCCATGAAATATTCTTGGGTCCCTACTATCCTAAAGACTCTCACCAGAGTCTCTAGACAATCCTCACATGCCTATGGGTCCTTCTCTCCATTGAAACAGGGTGTCCTCTAGTGCTGGAACTCATGCAACGCACTCAAGCGGCATACATCATCTGCTTCTAGGGCTTGTGGCATCAGTGGCACAACGGGAATTAGTACCTCTGGTAAAGGGCCCTGAACCATGGAATCATCGCTCGATGGGTTGTCAGTACATACAACTCTATGGGATCTAATTGGCCGTCCGTGGGGAGGCATCCTAAAAGAAAAAGATGGGACATGGTCAGAATATTATAACTGGTGAGCTGACATGGTTGTGATGACTTAAAGAAAACTTTTGGAAACATGCACACAATAAGTGTTTTCATGCATTGAGTCAGAAATCATAAGTTAGGGTCATGGTGTAGGGATAGGTCGACCACCCACACCAAAAAATGGACTCCCTGAACTGAAAACCACTCTTAGTACCCTTAACACTATTGCATCACAGAAAAAGAAAGATCATAGTTCTAAGTTCTGCAGTAGAACTGACACCTATGATACCAATTTGTCATGACCCGTCCCCTGGGGCCCATATCGTGACTACCCCAAGCCCGACTTCCATAGTCCAGGGGCTGGAAACTAGCACCAAAGGGGTAAATCCCTAAACTAGAAAGGCATTTCCTTTATAACAGTAAAAAAAACATCATAGTACACAACTGGAAGGAAAAAAAAGTAAAACTGTATAGAAAAGAAGTGTTGGAATGTAATATGGGACGAAAATACAATCCCAACAGGAAATTACAAGTACTACTGAAAACCATGTAAAACTGAAGGAATGTAAAGCAGCTATTTGGTCGTCCTTCGGGGTTCCTACATGATTGGTAGGTACAGATGGCATCCTAAATAAACCACATCCGTCCGTCTCCTCCGTGTACCGTCACACTGAGTGGTCCACCTCCGGGTACCGTCTATTCCTACTACTCTCTACCTTAGTCAGCATTGTTCATCGTCTGTGACCAATACATCGAGGTTCGGGCATAGCCCGTGCATGGGTGAGTATAACGATACTCAGTAGGGACCCGAGACCCTCAAGGTACCACTAAATCCAACAAGGATAAACAAAAAAGTAAGAAAACAATGAATAACCATTACTTAGGTATATGCCCATACATATACCTAAGTTTTCAAGTTACCCATCTCGATCATGAAGAAAACACAAAAGTCATTGACTCAGCTCAAACTATGATTTTTGTTATCAAAACCACAGCCAGTGGTGTACTTCTACACTATCGAGTATAGTGGGCCTATAGCGTCAAACATAGGTACTTACCACAATCCATGGAATGCTGAGGTACCCCTCCTGTCGAGTACCATGGGGTTGCTGCATCACAAAGATACACGCCCCTCCATGGGTCTGCTACGATCACAAGAAGGCACTCCCCCTTCTAGCATACTGTGGTACTTCTCCTATCGAGTATTGTGAGACTGTCGTGCTCACACAGAGGCGTTCCCCACTGTGGGTCTGCCGCATCATGCAGATGCACTCTCCACTGTGCTAGTCGAGTCACTCTGAGTAGAATCGGTCAAGTAGTCATCTAGTCTCATCCAACTACTAGGTTTACATACTCTGTATGATCGCCTCTGGAAGGATCCGCTCCACAAGCTACTGGTAGATACTCCAACTATCACGATGTTTCTCATAGAAGTATCTTAATGGTCTGCAACTTCATAGGGGTCTCAACACAACAGTTGGTTTGTCAATCAGACGTTCGATCTGTTTGTTATTAGAATTTATGTCCCGAGGGCCCAGTTGGATTTGTGTATGATCTAACTTGACCGTATCACTACCATACCCCGAACTCTTGTGGGGTATTCTAAAAGGGACGACTTCAATCCAAGAATATCGGCACTACTGACGGTTCGTCAAAAGGACGTCCGGTGCCAAATATATGGCCCAAGAAGGTAATAGGCTCAGTAGTGGGCCCGAGGCTGGTCCAACTAGGTCGGAACCACTTGGCCTAACCCCGTCTGGGCCAACCGAGTCTGGGTCAACCCAGTCAGACTCGGTGGGTCTGAATCTGCTCGTTGGTTGGGTTAGCCATCTATGTTTGGGCCAGTTCACTTGGCCCGACCCAGCGGACTATGTGGGTGGTTCGGGATGGTCTCGGGGCTAGTTCGGCCTAGTATGTAGAGAGGGCATGACCTGACGTGGCTCGGACCAGAGGGCGCAAGGGATCTGGGATGCCGGCTAGGCCTGGAGTGTGCGAGTCGCATAGAGGCTGGCTCAGGGGCGGCAGGTCCGAGGTGGCGTGCGTGGAGGCTGGCTTGGCTGCGACTGGGAAAGCCGTGATAGGGCGTTAGGAGACCGCAAAAAAGTGTCGGGAGGCCGTGGGTGTGCCGGGCAGGCCACGAAGGCAACGGGAAGGGTGCATAAGAATGCCGGAAGGTTGCGGAGCGACCGACAGGGTGTCGAGCAGGGAGTGGTAGGGGTCGGGAAGGGCGCGGGGACACCGGGTTGGGTGCGGCATGGCGTCGGGAGGCCGCAGGGGCGCCGGTGGGGCCGCGGGCAGGTGGCCTGGCCGTCGGGCAGCACGCCGGCGGGGCGGGGGGGGGGGGGGGCAGGCCGGTTTGGCGGAGCTCTAGCCGGTGGTGCGATTCACAGAGGCCATGGGTAGAATAACCTTTGTCGTTTCCCGCCTCCCTCTCCTATTCGTTGATACATCTCCATACCACAGAACGTCACAAGAAGAGAGAGATCGACGAAGGATGTCGGTCCATGATAGGTTGGCCCACACCCTCCGCATTTATTGAGATATCATTTGGCTCATCATGAGAGGATGATGATCTATAATATGTCTATGTCAATACATTATTATCCTTTGAAGAACGTAATAAAAAGGTACAACTTCGACAGTTAATAACCCCTAACTTTTGATTCTTCATTCTTCGTTCATTTCATCCACCACACATCTCAAATCCTGAGCTATGTCGGCTCATTGATGTTGCAGAGGGTAGGTCGTAAGGTGTCCGGGTAGAAGAAAGTCGAAGAAGAATTGTCGTCGGAGTTCTTCTCATTCTTCTATGTGAGGGGATTTCTTTGATGAAGAGGATAAGTTTCTCCATGTGCTCTTCCTCTCCCAAGTCTCCACTAAAATGAATGTTCCCAAAATAATATTATGTCTATTATTTTATGAATTGGCACAAAATTCAAAAAGGGGAATTAATTGAAAATGATCCTCCAATTTAATTCATTAGATTGGCACATTAATTGGGGCATTGGCACAAATTCAAAATTTTGGGAAGGTGGAGAGGCACTCCATCATTAATGAGGGAGAGTAGATAGGTTATACTCTCCTCCCATTAAAAGTGGTTGGGTTGTCCCCATCCCAATTATTTAAATGAGTGGTTATGGTATCAGGTGGTCCCCACGTCATAACCTCTAATGGGAGGTTAAATTCAGGTGGGACCCACCGCTATAAACATTAATGGGAGGTTAGCATGTGGAAATACCACCTACAACTCCCAAGTTGAGGTTTTAACCAACAACCACACACATGGCAGCTTAAAACAATATAAAATTTTGTACACTTTATTTAATTATTATTTTTTATAAAAATCTAATAACTAACTTTTATTCTCGACAATCTACCATCGAGGTGAAAGTATTATTAAGCGAATACTGGCACTACGAGTTCAAATGTGCCCTCATATTTTACATCCGATCACCAGTTCAAAAATTCTAAAATCCCGCTTGTACGTTTACTAAACATACCCAAAAAAACATCAGAAATTGATTCTGGGCACACCAGGCCTCAGAATTAAGCGCCATATATTTTTGTAGACTCGTAAAAATATCATGTATTTAAGAAGAAAAAATATTCCACAGAATTTATGGGTAATTACACCTACCACACTAGAAAGTAAGGAATTATCAATGTTATATGGAAAATGATTCAATTACATTAACATGGAATGTGATTATTTAAATAAACTCCAAAATTCATTACTATTTAGAGACAATTTTTTTTTCTAATAATAATATAAGAGGCTAGAAGATTTAAATATTAATAAAAAATACACACAATCACAGGATAATAATATATAATCCATATATGATTACAAATGAGACAATGAATATTGGTATATAAAATCCTAGAAACACTATGATAACCCAACATTATCAGAATATATCAAATTGGTGTTTTTATCCATTAATATATCCAAAATTAATCTTGTTAATAGATAAAAATTGGAATCAATAAAAAATTGTCACTTTATAACCCATAATGTCTTTTCATAACATCAACTAAGACCAAATAATATAAATACAACCTCTAGATACCTTCATTATTTAATATTGATTTATAATTTTATCAATAACATTAAAGTACTCCCATTATTTAGTCATAATGATTCTCTCTATGATATATTTAAATTCTCAATGAAATAAATACTTTAAAAACTCTAGATCATACTATAATAGATATTTTTAATGAGTTATCCACTGTCACCACGACTGATCTAACAAAAATACTACATACACACTGGAGATAACAACCATGTTTGTTATCCAACATCCACATTATTAAGTCAATCTTGTTGTCATATTTTTATCTTAAACAAAACAATTCATCATCACAACTCTTCATGGATCCTCCATTTCCAATACTAAAAAATTAATTGGATGGGATGTTATAGATCATTACATTATATACCTCTCAAATAATTCTAATAACAATAAATAAGAACAAGAAAAATAATAAAAATGACATAAAACACTATCCATGCACTCCCTTATAGGTAAATTTTATGCAATATGACACCATCAAGAAAATAATGAAATAAAATGGGAGAAGTAAATAAATCATTCATAAATAAATCAACTCATATAATTATGTATATGGATAAATATATCATTATACAAGAAAATTGTATCACACTTTTTCATGGGATAATTGTGAGGAATCATGGATCGTGACCTCTTATAATGTCAAATATTCCATCACATACAAAATTAATATGAAATAGTGGAATAACATACCAGAAATAAAATTTAACCATGTGATCAATGATAGAATCTTTCCACTAAATGAAAAAATATTTTCCTTGAAATATCATAAGGAAATTTTAATATCCTAGATTATTATCATGAATCAATAACTCAAGGACCACCTCCTGTCACTGTTCAAGATAAAGAAGATGATATAACTAATAATATACATCCCCAAAATGTAGAAAATCCTAGAAATGTAATAAATGTCATAGATATAAAATAATTATATTTAAAATCCTCTGTTTCCCATGATGAGGAGATTGATTCAATATTCCAAGATCTATATCATAAAATATTATATGTCTCCTCCATTGATCTTTATAAAATATCCTATAGTCTTTTTCTACTCTCTTAGTTTCCCTATGAAACTGAATATTTTTTGTCTTACACTAAACCAAATCTAGTATAGGGACTACTGACTAACCAATAAATTCCATCATAGTGGAAAATATTAATGTCACCAATAAAACACCACTAATGGTTCCACATAAATGGAACAATAAATATTTTTACAAAAATACCAAACAATAATAATGTTCCTATCCATATATTCAAATATATATAACAAAATCATTTGAGATATACTCTAATTTATGGATTATGGGATCGATATTATTATCCATATATGGTTGTAATTTTTAATGGGGATCAATGGGGAGACCAATCCCTAATGTAATCATTTCAATAATGAAGTGGTAATATATGGATCTGGATTAGGAATGATACTCTAGAATACCACATATTGTCACACCACCAAATCCATATAATTTTTTTTTTCAAATCCATCAAATCAAAAGATTCCCATTTTACTATGAATAAGTCCAAAATGATCACCCTATAAATGATAATGTAAATTTCATTAAATTCAACCTAATCCAACAGTAGGATGATGAAAATCCCATAAATATGTCCGCATTTTTACTGGTTGATATAGTCAACCTATCTGATAAATATCCTAGAACCCAAAGATAAATCTCCTCCACATAGAATAATGAAAACTATTAAAATAATTTCACTACTAACATCATTATTATTGGGAAAAAAATTAGGTCCAACAAGGAACAATACATCATAGATACAATACAAACCTTATATACTAACGAACAATGATACCCTTTTAGAAAAAACTCATGGATCTGTGATAGAAACAATTACCTCCGTAAAAATATTATTTGAATAATACTTGAAAAACCTTCTAGAGAATCACAATAATTAAAAATATCATGAAAAACATCAACCTCTATTTCTCCCCATTGATTCTACCGCATATCCTAGAATGAGGTTGACTAAAATATAATTTTAAAAATTCAATCATTAACCCCACATTTATTTTGATAACTATGCATCCCATTGATCTAATACATCCACCTCCAAGAATATAATTATTATCAACCAATAAATCCAAATTTATTTATACATAACACATCCAAATTTACACTCCAATTGTATATAGTGCATGAAATTACAATTTCATAACCATATGAAAAAACAATCCTCTACTTTTGTTACTTACATATATTCCAATATGATAATATATAACCTAGGATATTATTATCCATAAATACATCAAATCAATCATTAATGAGGGAATGTTTCAACAACATTATTGAAGAAAATTATTGTTCTAAATAGAGATAATGGGTGGTAATTTTAACATTCTAGGGACATAACTACCAAATACCATATGATATCAATTCTCTTAGATGTATAATGAAAAAAACTAAAAAAATTAGGAAATAGCATGGAATAAATAAATCATAACTCTGTCTTATGTTATATAATGAACATGGGATATGATAAACTGAGCCACCATATAGATGAATATTTCATGCTATTAATCTGTTTTATCTGATGAGTTGTCCCTTCCATGAAATTTCGATCTGTAAATCCTTGATTTTTGTTTATTCACATAAAATCCTATGATATTAGATAGTGATAACATGTAATATAAATATCACAAAAACATTATTGTTAGAGAGTGTGGAGATCATTTGATTAATGATTCATGGATCCATTATTAATAAATTTTTAGAAACCACATGCCATACAAAAAGAACATGTTGTTCAAAAAAAATCACACAAACATCCTCCAATAATGATGACAGGGTCATAAAAAACTATAAAACATCCCTATAGTTATAAATATGATACTCATATAAAATAATGTATTAGAGGATATATTTTATAGAAACAACCCCAAAAATATATAATTTAATAGAAAATATAGTTAATGAGTCCCATGATCATGGATGAGGTATTTATAAAAAATCATGAAATGAAAACAAACTCAATGATGAAGGAAATATTTCTTATGAAAAAAGTAATCCAATTATTTATTACTGTTACAATTAAATCCACTTTAATAAATATTTTTACTTAGAATAGTAGATAATTATGAAAATCCTCACACATATAGATCTAATAGATCACATAGAGTATTGTTCTAATCTTTTATAATATTTCCAAAAAAATAGTTATTAATGTTTATAATCCAATTACATTTTTTAAAAGTATTATTCATTAATTATTTGGAAACATTAAACATGTATTAATTCCTACCAATCCATAATTACTATTCAAATTTGTTTTATACATTTGGTTTTCAAACCAAATTTTTTATAATGATATAAAAATAACAAAGCCCATTAGTCCATTAGAAATTCATATTATCCAATAAAAATTTATCGAATTATATAAATAACCATCACATTAAATTTTCATTTAGATTTAAATAAATTAAACATCAATTCTTAAATATTATAATAAAACAGATATTAAGAATTTATGAAGGAGAAATCATATTCAAATAGATTTATTTTATAAATTGGATGATTATAGAATTTTTTTCAGAATAATTATTTTCACCCATAATAGGGGAATAATAATTATTTTATAAATTATATCATTAAAATTCATTTGGATATTATTATATTTAAATAATTAATAAATTTTATTTATATAGTAATAATGTTGGTACATTTGGGAATTATCAATAAACTAAAATTAAAATATTAATTACAATATTTGTTAATTTCAATATGAGATATAGGTGTAACTCAATTACCATTAACATTTTCTCCTTACCCGGTCAATTGAAGATCTACCTCAGGTTGTCCTATTGTTAGAGATATAACATGAATTCCGTTTATCTTATTAAAATTTTAAAATCCATACCCATATAAAAATCAACAAATTAAATCATAAAATATTTTTTAACACATATAAATTATCAGTTTGGGTATTACCATAATAAATATGAAGAAAATAAATTTTACATCACAACCACATTAAATAAAATATTTTAAAATTAATTACATAGAAAATTCATTAAGAAACCTGAAAAAAGTTAGCGGCTTATACGTGTGGAATATCAGTTAGGATTATGGAAATTCATATCATGTAATATATGCTGAAAGATCATTATTCAGATCTTTTGAAAAAACAATTAAAAGTGATTCATATCGAGAATGTTAAGATGAGTCATTTTTGAAACCATTTTAATGAATCACATAATTAGTTGAATTTTTCCATAATAAATAATTACATTTTAAAAATCTATAGTCCTAATTTTTTTTACAGAAATCATCATAAAATAATAATATTTCAATGGAATACATTATATCATGGTATTAGTGAAAAATTTCATACCACCATTTTGATTAACCATGTATATACATTAATTAAACTTTTGAAAGTTATAATAGTTATTTAATTTTTTATGAACCTTGATAATGTTTATTTTCTTATAATTATAACATTAATTTGTTTTTTTACGAAGTCTTACATTGTTACTAAACCAATATAATTCATGTTTGATCTTTTGTGGGGATTTAGTTGGTATAATAAAACTATTAATGGTTTACATTTCTAAAGGGCATGTTTTCATAATTACCATAATACCAATTATTAAATATGTATCATGATTATAATTGAAATAAAATTTTATAGCCATCACCTAATGGTGGAAAGAAAAAAATTATTGAAAACCCATTGAGGAGAGATTATTTAAGCTATACTAACAAAACAACTATATAAAATTCCAATGTATAGAAGGGATGGATGTTGAGTAAAATCTAATATTTTCAGGAACATAATAATGTAATTAAAATCATGTATATTCATTATATTCATCATAATAAAATTTCGTTTGGTTTGTTGGTTAAAATTGAATCTCAACACATTATGGGAGTGGAACATTATAAGTATGAGTGAAATACATTTTCATTTCAAATTATATATTAAATGACATAAAAATATTTCTATAGAAAACAAAATATCTTTAGTAAATGTAAGATAATTATTTTATGACATCATATTGTTAATATTAGAGTTTAATGGAATAGAATGATTAATACACATGAAATCACCCAGTTATGACATGTTCCTCTCCATTGGAAAAAATAATTTTATATAAAGAATTAATCCTTCAGGGATCTTAATTTATTTGAGATTATATCTAACATTACATGGATTGTATGATATGAGATGCATTTGGTCTTACCTTTTTTATAATTGATCTCTCTATATGAGACAAAAAATGAAGACAAGTGGTTCTCATTTATATATAAGTTGTGTGGATAATATTTTAAATAAATAAATTATTAAAACATAATATTTCTCTATATAAACTTATATGGAATAATATTACAATATATTTAAATAATAGTTATAGAAGGTCAAAATAAATTCACCCCATAATATCAATAATGATTTATGTGTTATTCTAAAAAATCCCATTTGTTTTATTCCCATAATTAACAATTTAATAAATAAGTATGTTATAAAACTTTTCATTACCTAATGATCATGTATGTTAATTTGAAAATTACAAGTGGAACAAAAATTTGACCATTGATGAAATATCTGAAAATTTGCGAAAAAAATTTATTTATATAATATTGATATTATAATAATTAAAAAAAATTATTCTTCAAAAAGAAATATATTTGAATATCATTTTAGAGACTATTAATTAAATTTGATGTCAATGGTATCAACATAACAATTGTATTTTGAAAATAACATATAATAAAAAATATACCTAATTATTAGACATGAAATTCATTGGATAATATATGACATCTAAGAGATATTACTTTAAATTTTTTTCAAATTATTTTACCTATTTTTCTACACGATGCACATTCATTCCACCAATGTCAGGTATATAAAATAGGAAATTATATCATCACTAAAAAATAAATAATATATTTAAAAATATTATTGACCCATCCCCAATATAACAAATTGAATAGATTTGAAACATATATTTTCCCAATCAAAATATATTAAAGATATTAAATGAAAAAAATGTCAATTTTTAGATAATCAAAACATGAAATAATATAATGAATATTCTCAATGTAATTTTGATCAAAATTTCTTTATATTATAATATATAATGTTTCTAGAATAAATATAAATATCCAATACATTAAATAATTGCTTCTTTTTTTTGACCTTATATCATTCGTTTTTACCTTTGTTAACTTGTTCTTATATTTATCATGGTGACATTTTTTTTCATTCTTACAATTATTTATGATAAAAATGAAATAAATAATATTTAATTATTTTAATATCATTATTAATAAATTTAATCCTAATTTCTATTATTTTATTTCTATATATGTTAATGGTTATTTTTAAAAGTGGTTCATGAAATACAATGATAAACTGTTTAAAAAAGTAATCATTTTATACAAAAAATGGATTTATACTAATATCATGTAAATTTTTCATTTACCATTGAATTTATTATATTTAGTTTTATAAAATTTAAAATACTTTAAAATAGAAAAACTAAAATCTATTTGGGAAATTGTAAATTATTTAAATACTTAAAGAAAGAAATTTAATTCAAAATATATATTTTAATATATTGGCCATAAATCATAATTCGTAGAAAATTTCTAAAAAAAATTATAATAATAAATATAAATTAATATTTTTAAATTGAGGTCAATTTTATGAAATATAATTTATATCATTATCATAAATTAAAAATATTATTTCTAAAAAAATGTAAAAATTCCCATTTTTATATCAAATGGATTAATAAAATCTTGAATAATTTAACACTAATTCATTATATTGAAAACAATATTATAAGAAATAAAATTTATTTTATTAAATATTTAATCTATAAATTTTTATTATGATCATTCATTTACATTGATTATCTTAATTTGTTTTGATAAAAATACATTTCCCAAATAATTCATATTTCTAAAAAAAATATTATTTAATTTTAAATGATATTATAAACAATTTAATTCGGATTTCATCAGAATAATTATGTACACGTATAATAATGACTATTTCCTAAAAATAATTTATAATGTTGCTAAACATATAAAAAATGAGACCGAAGAAATAATGTAATTTAGTTTACTTTATATACAAAATTGAAACATTACACTACATAATAATGTCATTAGAATGCGAATCATGAGTTTTTGTGTCTTTGGTGACTAACTACATAATAGATAATTTTAATATAATTGATAAACATTTATCATTAATTTTAACATACTATATCTTAACCTATACATATATATATAAAACTAATCAAAATTTCCTACGAAGTCGAATAATAATTAAGGGGTATCATCAAAATCTCAATTAGTGAATAATAAGAATACATTTATATTACATAGGGTGATGCCATTATCATATATAATTATATAATAAGTAGATAAATATATTATATAGTTAACATGGAATCAAAAAAACTAATCATAATTCACAATAGGAGAAGTTGTAATGTCAAATTAGAAAACATATATTAATGGAGAAAAACTATGAAAAAAAGATCCATAAATAATGTGATAGGTAAATTACATATTCACATATCATAATAGTGTTCCAAAAATGTTATCATAGATGTTCAATTATATTGATCAGGAAACACAACATTTTTCCCATAGTATACCAGACAATAAACATTATTTCACCTAATTTGTTAGGTCACTAATACAAATATGGCCTATAATAGCACTAAAAACCACCTTTAACAGAGCTAAAAAAGTACTGTTAATCTCAACGAAGATAAAGGGGGGTCACCTTTATCAGTGCTATACAAGCGCTGACAAAGGTAGTCTTTATCAGCTCTATTTTTAGCGCTAATAAATGTATAATATATCAGCGCTAAAAATAGCGCTGATAAACACTACCTTTATCAGTGCTATTTTGAGCGCTGATAAAAACCACCTTTATCAGTGCTCAAAATATCAGTGATATATTATCCATTTATCAGTGCTTAACTAGCGCTGATAAAGGCCAAATATCCTGTGAAAAACCAAAACCTACACAAAACCTGCCCAACACATGCACACATTACAGTACCTGCACATAGCACAATGAACACCTGCACACAGCGCAAACAACACCCACACACAAAGTACAGAAGAACAAAAATGATACATTAATTTACTTGAAATAATGAATACAAAACAACACATTTCTATATATATTTCAGATAATGTTTAATTTGGTTACAATTACATTTATCCAACAAACAGTTAAAAAACAATGATGTTCCATCCTTTTTGCATCCACCCGCTCTAAAAAAATTTTGTCCATGGTGGCGGTTTCCAAACAAAGAATTATAACTGAGGAAAAAGATTTCATATACATATTAAAAAAATATTATGTTAGTAATACAATAATGAAATAAAAATTGGGGTTACTAAATAGAATTATACTCGTGAGGCACAAAACATAAAATAAAAAATTAACAAAGAGACACAATTAGAAGTCCAATAAAATCTATTTAGTTCATACCATCCATAAGTGAGTCCATGATCACATGTATTAATGTCCAACACCATTTAATTACATAATTATTTAATTTTAGCCAAAAATCCAGCATGGCATATTAGGCTCCAAACTCATCATGTAATCCAACAAAGCCAGATTGCTGAGAAACTAGGTGTGATCCACTCCGGACGCACCACTAAGCCTAGAAAACACTAAATCCCAATCTATATTACTAAATTTATGACAAATTAAGACTAAATTTTCTAAAACCCATAAATAAATATTCCACAAAATATAATCTGCATCAAATAATGATTGATTACTAGTTTATGAAATTTTGAGACGTGCTCTACGAGTCATATATAAATGTCTAATGAAGAAGAATGATTTCTCCATACTATGGTATAATAATTAAACCTAGAACCCTAAAAATTGAATGTAAATCTTTGATCAAAAATTTATAGAAGAGAGGAAGATGTAGGAGAAGATACTACATTGATTCGAAATGACGAACAACGGATAATCCACTCTGGTCTAAAGGGAAGGAAGGAGGGGAATGGGGTTTGGCCACCCCCTAAGAACATAGTTCCCAAATGAAGAAACCTAAGGAGGTTTATAATTTATAAACCCATCACCCACATTAAAATAAGTTATAAATAATGTTACATGAAATGAACCAAGTGGTGGCATCACTATATTTTGGTTCCAAACCCTTACATGACCCCTTTTCCCCATTCACAACCATTATCACCCTATTAAATTCATTCATGTTGTGAATTACCCTTTCACACTATGAGTATCCTAATTCAACTATATTTCAATATAATGACTGCACAAATCATCTTTGATATCCTCCCAAAACCCAATGACATCCCTCTAGCCCCAATACATGTCTGAAACACCTATTAGAACTGGTATATTGTACCATTTTCGATGATTGTTTTATTATGGAATTCCATAATTCCCCATTGGAAGTGTACCAATGTACAAATCAGATGTTATATGATATACGATAAATATTTTTGTGTCCATTTATTCGATGAGATATCAATGAAAATTTATCTCATTATTATACATAACCACACATCAAATCCGAGCATTAGAGACATTCAGGTTTTCTTCAACTACTTCCAGTTCTGACATGGAAGTGGGACAAGATTACTGTGGAATATTAGGTTAGGTTTTCTTGTACCCCTCTATGGAAGAATTAAATATGGGATTTGATCAATTTTATGACCAAAAAATCTAAATTTATATACATTTTATAAGAAAAAATTATAAGAAAATCAAAATTCAATTTTTAATTGAGATTATATTTTTACATGGATTTAATTCTACTATAGTATTTTATAGGGAACCTCAATTTAAATCATGATTTTGGAGAGGTCACTATGAGAAAATGGGATGCCATATATGATTGAGCATGACATATTTTTCTGACACTTTCTTCAGGGGCACGTTTCATGGAGCATGTTGACGTTCGATGGCAGTGCATTATACCACACATTCTTTCATTACGAATGTGAGTGACATTCATCACTTATAAAGATATTTCTTATCCCTGATTGAAATAGGGTGATGGGATGTTTTTCATTCCATCCATGGATTCCTCCTCAGAATTCATTACCTAGTATGAGTCTCCCTTTTAGAATAAGACGTTGTTCGTGAAACATGTTCATGGTTCCATCTCTTTATGGATGATGGTCAATTACAATGATTATATCAGGACATTCCAAAGGTTCATTCCAGGTCATAATACTTCAGTTAGGAAAGTATTCACATTGAAAATAAGTGGAATGTATATACACTAGAACATTGGTAACTTGTATTCATCATCATTGATGGGATTTTCAACGAAATAGAAACCCACGTTTATCTTCTGGTATTCCATGAGTTCAACATCCCACAAGGATAGAGGGTTATGATTTAATGTCTTATAGCGATGTAATGGTTGGATCAAAACACTTATAAAGGTGGATCAGGTAGGTACATCTCTAGGAGGGAGCACCTAGAATGTTTACATGATAGATGGATCAAAACGCCCAATGAGGTCTGACCCAAGTGTGGTGCATCCCATAAAGGCAAGGTTTCTCATTTCATGACTTTTTCAGACGCCATTAAGGGAAAAACAGGTTGGAAAATAAGAAAAGTTGTACCCCAGTGATGGGGTCACCATGGTTTACCATTGGTTGGGATTTAACCTCATGGAGGCTTCTTACGTACCCTATTTAGAATACATAGATCAAAACCCATATATTTAAAAGAGGAATGGTGTGGGTATTACCCATGGTTAGATTCCCTTCACACTAGGAATAATATTGGTTGGATGAGCATGTGTTTTGTGGGGCTTATGCATTGTTCGATTCCCAGGTTCTTCCAAGAGTAGCAATGGTATGAATGGGACATACGTGCTATGATGGACCATGTGAATGGAATGATCCTTGTAAAGAGGAACGAGGCACAAAAAACATGTGGATCTCTCTATAAACATTATTTATGGTGGCCATGGGGCGCATCAGACTCCCCATACCTTCCATAAAAACCTAAAAACATAAAGCAGACCAGATTCTACATGATGGTGCATCATAGGGTTAACTCTTTTGATGATGTAGTGGTTGTTTGATCATGGATTTCATCTCAACCAGCCTTTCCATTACTTGAATTATCCTGGGACACATATTTTGGTTCCAAAAAATCCCTCAATGATATTGATTATCTCATGAATCTACCTAGAAATAATTGTGTATGTCAAACAACAACACATGTTCTGAAATACACGTTCAAACAAACAAGATACAGAACATTGAAATTTCTTAAAAATGAACCTAGGGGTACACATGTGCTCAAATACTATCTCTACATGTTGAATTTGATCCCTCTACTTTAATTTCATCAATATTTATATGTAGGCCCTATATCTAACTGAAAATTCTGGATATATACCATATTTGTTGTTTCCATCTACTGTTTGTTGGAAAATGGATTTTTTTGATCCTCGGTGGTTTTGTCATTCACCCCATATGCACTGCACACCATCATGACATACATCAATATTGATTTTTTCAAAGAACAATAATATGAATCCAGGGATAGAAAACAATGAGTAATAAATTAAGATTTCAATACATCAGATCATTTTCAATTCACCAAAGAAGGTTGGAGGATAATCAATGATCATATATATATAACATAAGTAGTAGGAATTCACCTTTATCCTATTTGTGTACAATCTTCCCTCAGGTATGTTGCCCATTCGTTTCTAAACACATATATATCATCTTCTGAATATGAGGTTTTGCGACAGTCAGGGTAGTAATGAAAAAATATAAATACACAAAGGATTAATAAATATTTTAAATGAGCTCGTAATTATTTTCATAAATACCTCATCAAGGATGCTAGTTTTTTGGTGAAATACGATCTCATTCATAAATTTACAAACATAATAACCACAGTCCATTCTGTTTGTTTGTTTTGGACACTACAGAAACATCTACAACAATAAATAATTTGTTTTGATATATGTTTGGATAGTGTAATGTTATTATATATACCCAGATACTTTTCCAGTTGTTGATCATCTAGGTTTGCTCGTACTTATGCCCTGGATTCATTCCATGCATTAGAAGATATTGATGCACCGCCCTATCATAACAGAATCCTCATTAAAAGATAACATAAATTATATAACTAGATTTTTAGTTTTAAAATGTTGGATCTAGATTATTAAAAATTAATATACTCCAACATGCGTGGTCAGTTTGTGGGATATCCATGCGTTGAATCTAGAAAATAAATCTTTGGACTATCCTAATTGATTGCAATCAGCATCCAATGCTCCCTAAAAATACAAAAAGAAATAAGTAAAGAATGAAATGAAAATATAGTTGATATGATTAAATTGTAGTGTTTTACCCCTACATCACTAGTATTAAAAAGTGTCTGTCATCCGTAATTTTGTTTTCAAACAATTTGAGAAGGGAATACATTTATGCAGCCTCTTTATCAGAATCTATTTCGTCTGTTAAAGAGGTGGTGTGAGGACTAACGAGTACAAATATTTTTTCATGGGGAAATCCCTTCAGTAGTTTTTGATATAGACATCTGCGACAAATATAAAATGTATTTAGTCATAATTATTAGAGTATATCAGCTTTTGTAAAATCAAATCATGAAAACTTACCTCATGTATACATTTAAAACTGAGGCGCCTAGCCATTCATACATGAGGAGTTCATTTAAATTTTCATCACTAATGAAATCTGATGTTTCCTCTCCATACATATCTTTTTCGAAATCAACTGCGTGAGTATTTCCTTCTTTAAACATTTTATTCACATGATCCTGCAATGATATTAACTGTGGGTATAGAACAGGTGGGGTGAAGGTGCTCTCAATAGACCATTTCAATCGGTTTAATGATCCTTGAGATAGTATTGAGCTGATATTTCGTTTCACCTCATAGTATTTTTCATTATGTAATAACATTCATCAGTTCAGACCTTTTTTAATTAAATGTTAAAGGTCCATCTTGAAAAATAAATTGGAAATGGATACCTTTTTGTGGACATGTTTTTTTACAAGAACTGTCAGCCATGCGATGAATGTTCCAATAGCTTGTTCAACCGTATGAATGTCGTCATCATCATTGATAAAAGGTATCTCGACACTCAGCTCGCTAGCTATGTTAATTGACACTCTAAGATGATCTTTTGGAAGTTGTCTATTGTGTAGCATGACGTTTTTCATATTGAACTCTGTAGCCCTCGCTACAAGGCGATAAGTGGGAGTTGATAAATATAAATCACAGTCAATTTCACCCTGTGTAATATTAGTACATGAAAGGTATCAGTGACTACGTAAATCACATTTCATAGAAACAGTTATTTAAACATTGATTACCTCATCTATGTTATGTTTTTAGGGGAATGGATTGCCTCAAAGATGGTGGGGGTGGGGCGGGATCATCACGCACAGGTTTTTGTTGAGTTGTTTCTTCTCTTTTCCTCTACCCATAAATTTTTCTATCATCTCTCTCTGGTATTGTAATTATTCATGAAAAATGGATAATGGTTCTTGTAGATTTTCCATTTTTTCATTTTGATCCTCCGCTTGTTTTTGTTTTTGAAAATATGTTCAGGGTGTCACCCCAAAACCCGCACCTCTGACGCGACCATACTGTTCTGGATGCTTCAAGGCTGCTGAAAGTATGTCTTCATCTTGTGTGGTTGTTGTTGATTATTGTGACTATGTCAGGTAGAAAATAGAGAAAAATAAGTAGTTATTTTAATGTAATAGTGATTTAAATAAAATCAAATATATATTATGTCATACTTACACATGTTCCCCACAATTTTTGTGTGTTTTCATATATCAGTATCCCCTCTTTATTTACACGATCCTCCATCCATAGCACATGGCATGGGATGGATATGGATTTCGATTTCGAATCATCATTCTGCATATAAAAAGAGAAACATGGTTATGGTGTTGTTTTATGTCACACGCTAGTAGTAGGGTAGATTTAAAAGACGTACCAATTTTTTCTCAAGTTTAGAGTACCCCATCCTTGCTTTGCGGTAAGGGTACACTGGTTCTGTTGCGCATTTTTTATTTTCACCACTCAGTTGCTATTTCATAAATAAAAACCAGTCAATCAGGGTGATGAATACAAGAAAATGTCAATCAACATATTACCCCACACAATGTACCTGAAAAGTCATCTCCCCATGACAGTTTCTAAAATCATCCCACACTCCTTGGGATATCAATTGTGGGTAAAGAGGAGGTGGGTGCAGCTTGATTTTCCATTCTGCATCTTTAAGATGATATTTTGTTAAAATTGTGCAGAAACCTCTATGAATCCTTCCTACAACTCTTAATACATATTCTTTATGAGAGGAATCTACTATAAATGCACTCTATAATGGATGATGAAGAGGAAGTCAATGTTTTGGTATTTTATTTTATTTTGATAAATTTAAAAAATGATTTCATAATGTTACCGTAATCTCTTCCCACATTAGTATCTTCAGCCCAGTGACAGCATGGTGCCACAACTGTACATCCCTCGGCACGTGTTTCTGAGTGACGATTCCAATGTAGCTACTAATGATGGCTCTGTTGGCATTAACATGTTGGCCTCTCTTATTCCATCCCACCTCAAATTTGATGCCTTTTTCTTTTTCTGTAAGGATTTTGGCTAACACTGTCAAACTATGACGTTATTTTTTTGTGCTTTTAGGGTTTCATTTCCTACCATTTACTCAGAAGTGGCATTAATATCTTCCCCTGGAGCACTATCATCGAGAATGGTCCCATCAGTAACATGTTGAGAAAACTATTGTACCTCATCACTGAGACCAGCAACAACAGGTTGAGAAACATGTTGTTGCTCTGCATTGGGACCACCAGCATCTAGTTGAGAAACCTGTTGTTGCTTTGTAGTGGGACCACCAGCTTCTGGTTGAGAGACCTTTTGTGCCTTGGGATTGGGCCCATCAGTAGGTGAAGAAGTCATTATCTACAGAAGTGGTTTAATATTTAATTTAGATTACATAAAAACACTAGTGGACATATAATAACATAACGTAACACAATGTATGTTACAATAAACAAATAACCTGATTATTGTACTCTATTTTTTTCATTAAAGGCCGATGATATTTTAAACCTCTATCGAATATGTAAATCCCTTCACTGTGGTCTCCTCTAACATACAAAACATTGTCTACATTGAGACCACTGCGAAATGATTGTGAAATTCCTATAAAAGGGTTAACCTCCATTGAAATTTAATCTAACCCTTTCGATTTTTTTTGTCGATAACAGAACAATTGACCAATTTCAGTTAGCAGGGTCTAGCACATAAAATATTTGTACTGCCTATGATGCAATTATAAATAGTTCTTCTTTCTCCCCTTCCTTAATAAAATAAACTTTCACAAATCCTAATTCATCTATTTTAACAGCACTACTGTTATCAACCCACTTGCATTGAAAAATCGGCACTTTGAATTTTGTATAATCCAACTCAAAATTTTGTTTGATGATGCCGAAGTATGACATATTCGCATAAATTGGATTTTTTCCCTTACCAGCGGAAACATGCATGGCCTCATCCACAAGTGTAACCCCACTATTGTTCATGATACTGTCTTAATCATGTTCATTAGTATAGAATGTATAACCATTAACTACATATGCATTGTAAGATAATACGTACACACTTGCCCCTCCGGCTAGCCATCCAAGTCATTCTGAAATTGAGTATAGATTTTCATCTAACTGCATAATAATATGGTCTCGAAACCATCCAATAAACTATCGATTATGTGTTTCTGATATCTATTTTTCAGCACTAGAAGGATTCAAACGCCTATGAATTTATTTGTGGGTTTGAACATATGGGTCAATGTCAAAAATGTTACGCAAAACTTAAAGGTGGGCCTGCTCCCGATCTGTAATATTTATTGTGACAACCTCTCTTCAAGAAATTAATTCACCCTCAATCCACTCAGTGTGACGAGATTTTGGTAGACCAACAATTTCCACACCAGACAGGTATTTGGTACAAAATTCAACAGCTTCCTCAACAATATATTTCTCTGCAATACAACCCTCTGGCCGACTTCGGTTTTTGACATACCCTTTCCAAATATTCATATACCGTTCAATGGGGTATATCCATCTATAATGTACAGGACCACAAAGCCTAATCTCTCTCACAAAATGAACCATCAAATTAACCATCATATCGAAAAATATCGGCGGGAAGAACATTTCCAATTCACATAATATGACAACATTTTCTCTTTCCATAGTTGGAAATTTTTCTGGGTCTATAACTTTTCAGCATATATCTTTGAAGAAGAGACATATCTTCGTTAATGTATTGTGGACATTCTTGGGAAAAATGAAATGTAAAGCTATAGGAATTAGATTTTCATAAAAACATGGCAGTCATGTGATTTCAGACCCTTTATTTTTAAATCACTCATTCACACGATGTTATTGATATTTGATGAATACCTCAATAGAACCTCTATGTCATTCAAGAAGTTTCAAAACTGATATCTCTCCTGCCTGGAATGAGTGTATGTAGCAGGAGGAAGAAATATTCATTTTTCACCCATCACTGGTGCCAACTCTTCTCATATTCCCTTCTCAACCATGTCCAATCTAGACTTAATTCCATCCTTTGTTTTGCCGGGTTCATTTAGCAACGTGAAGATGACACTATCACATACATTATTTTGAACATGCTTAACATCATTAAAATGTCTGACATACAGAAAATTCCAGAATGGTTATTAAAAAAACTTATCTCTTCTTCCAACAAGTTTTTGTAAGGTTTTTCGAAACTGGTTTACCCAAAGTAGTGTCCAAATATTTTACATTCTCAAACAATTGATCAACTGTTAGTGGAGACGGTGATGTACGTTCTTCTGAACAACCATCAAATGATGTGGTCCAATATCGGTACTTATGTCGTCGGGGTAGAAATCTGAGATTTCCTAGAAACATAGTTTTTGAGGAATGTTTCAACCAAATTGACTGTGTACCTTGTTTGCAAGTGGGACACAATTGAGTTTATTTAATGCTATATCCTGACAAATTTCCGTAAGCAGGAAAGTCAATTATCATCCCGTACATCATGGATTTCAAAGTGAAATGTTCATTTTTGTAAGCATCATACAGCGTAACACCTGAATCCAAAAATATTTTCAAATCCTCGATCAATGGGGCCAAATAAACATCAATATCATTAACCGGTTATTTTGGTCCAGATATAAGCATAAATAACATGATGTATTTTCATTTCATGCATAACCATGGTGGTAAGTTATAGTTTACCAAAATTACTGGCCTTTGAAAACCAAAAGGATTCACCCCATATATAGATAATGCTAGACAAAGGTTTCTCAACTCGTTCCCAAATTCAGGATACTCGTGATCAATTATCATCCACTGAGAACAGTCTGTTAGGTCACATAGTTTCCCATCTTTAACTATTGTATCTGCATGCCATGTCAATTGTCCTACAGTCTCCTCACTTTCATATAGGCGTCTAAACCTAGGAATGATTGGAAAGTACCATGCAAATTTCGTGGGACTAGAATCATCTTTCTTGTATCGGGAAACACCACACTTTGGGCATTATTTAAGTGATTTTTGGTCCTTGCAAAACAATATAATGTCATTCAAGAAAGCATGTATTTTTTCAGAGATCATACCCATCGATCGTAGAATTCATTTGGCATCGTATGTTCGGCATGTGATTTCATTATCTTCTGGGAGAATGTCATTCAGGGGAGCTAGTAGTTCGGTAAAAAAGGCGTTACTCCACCCGTTGCCTACTTTCAAATTATACATCTTCAATACGACTGACAATGAAATATATTAGTGCAACCAGCATACAATGGTGTTTTTTCACAACTCTTTAACTGCTCAAACAATTTTGGGCAATCACAAAGTTCATCTTCTGTCCTTGTCATGTCCTCAATACGATCTGCATCATCATTCACATCTGTAATCACACCCTCCATACAACCGTCTTCACTGTTCACACTTCTAATCATATCATATGATCTATTAAATGTCTTGTTCTTTAAGTCACTACCTACATTCATTTTTCCCCATGTTTATTCCAACATTTATAAATTAGATCTATTCCATGACAGATCAGGTGTTCTTCCAACTCCTCTGGACTAATTTATCATCAATAACAACAGCATAAACATAGACCAAGGATTTCAGAAGGGTCACATGCATGATCTTATGCAAACTTGATAAACTCTTTCATGCCATCTTCATACTCTTTTGTCTACCGATTGGCATTCATCCATTATTTATTCATATTCATCGTCTTTATGGGTTTGATCTCGTACTTGACTAATATTATGTTTTAATTAATCAGGTAGCATTGTTTGGGTTTTATAAAAACAAATCACAGTACAAATTCCTTTAAACACATGTGAAATCCATATACATGGTGTGTCCAGTAGGGTGAACATCGTGTATTTATAAGATACCTAATTTAATATGACATATGTAAAATTTATTCCATGTTAGTCTTACAAAGACTGATTGATGCCTTTGAAAATACATGACATTTAGAACAACTTGAGCTAAAGGCATAGACTTTAGATACATATTGAGTCACCTTACCATCTATGCATCACATATTTGTGGAATACACAGTGTGTAGTCCTTACATGACCACTAGGGGTGTATAATCTATACACATCTAGTCTCTATGGTATCTATACAAGGTGTGAGTGAAGTAAAACACATGTCATATGGTTCTACCATTATTTCATGGCATGTACATGGTTTCATGTTTATGTATATGTCTTGGAGATACATGGTTTCATGCTGATGTATATGTCTTGGAGATACATTGGAGATAAATGTTGCGTGGAATTAAAATCTATATGAGTTCCATGTATGGTGAATCATGTTCCATGTATTTTAAATTGTCTCATAGATCCCTCTAGAAGTTTTTTTCTAGGATTTAGTGGAATTGAACTAGTAACAAAGTGGTGGTTCCATTCAAATGGGTAATGATTGGATTGATATTTAATGCTGGATGAACTACAACATTGAAAAAAATGGCATATCAATCATGCCAAAAATTGCAACACCATATAAAAACACTATCGTGATCACAATTGCAACACCATACAAACAATACAATCAAAATTTGAGATTTTACAAAGCACCCCTTATTCAATTTTGTTGGTTAATTCAGGGGTTATCACAACATTTTTATCATCCTGGGGTGTTCATTCATAAGTCAAGTATAAGAAAATTATGAATTTATATATTCCAATGTTAATAAGAACCAACCAACATCCAATTCATTTAGTGCACAAACACGGACCACCATCAACCATGATTTTCGGCGGTGTGTTTAGCCCGTACATTTCACATTATAAAAATCAATATCAAACATTAATAACTTGCGAACAAGAGGAAACCAATCAGTAATAGGAGAAAACTCACTGCAAAGGTGTTGTTAAGAACACGACAGAGGTGCGTACGTGGTAGAGGAGAGGTGCAAAATAAAGGAGGTTTCCAACTGAAAAGAAAACATAAAATAGGGGAAACTAATGGGAATAAAATAATCTAAAACCTACTACACCACATACAACATCCCACAAACCCCAAAAGACAATGAATTCAAATAAATTTAAATTTATTAATAGTAATCACTATCTGATCACTAATTTCTATCCAAACCACAGGTGCAAAGAAATCCCAATAGGAATCAAAAGGATCACACACCTCAAGAGAAGAAATTCAACCATAATAGTGATCAAGCAAAGAACAATGTGAACTAGATGGAACTGAGGATGGGGAGTAATCTATCATATAATAACTCTAAGAAATTGGTGTGGGGAAAAAGCCCAAAATTCTATTAGTATTTGTGGTGTGATATGTTATTCTCAACACTCAATGTAAGGGAGTGTGATTTTCATGTATTTTCAATAATTACCTTACCATCTTACGCTATCCTCTATAAATGTGTATTTTAAATTTAACTAGAATGGGGAATTACCTCCCATATATCAATTTAATTAGGACCATTTTTATAAGTAAGGAATTATTCACATTCATATTTATATTACAAAACATGAAGAAAAACCTCTCATATGACCCATTATCCATGTATAATTTCTTTCAATGAAATGAAATACACAATTATAATTCTATATAACATGCAGTAGATGGTGTTCCCTTTCAACCCTTTATAGATCATTTCAATTCATTTAATTAATTCATTAAATTAAAATAAATCCATCCTTTAAAATTCATTCCTCATGATTATTACACATTCAATTTTACTAAGAATGGAAAATTCACTAATAAGTCTCAAAGGGTCTTCAAAATGGTCCATAATCAACATGGAAATTTCCTACATGGTAAATTCCATTAAGAATATAGGAAAAACATCTATAATGTGTCTTAAATTCCATTTATATACCCTTGTATCAATGGAACCCTCATTTAAATTCTTTGACCTAAGCTAAATAGGTGTTCAGGGCAATTAATAATTTGACATTAAAGGGATAATTTTACTTGGAACACTCTAGGGCTGTCCATAAAAGAGTTCAAGAACATCTAACACATGAAACAAAATTAAATAGGTGTTTATTAAGGTGCAAGGTTTAAATAAATAACTTAATAATATCAATAATCTATTGACTCTTGCAATAAAAACTTTAATCATGATTTCACACATTAAATTAAAGAGGTAGATAAAAAATTTACCTGAAAATGAATAACAATAATTGTAGTGGCGGCGGCGGAGGCAGTGCTGAAGGAGGAGGCGGGTGTGGCAGCAATGGTAGCGGCGACATAGGCGGGGGTGGCGACGGCGGCAGAGGTGGTGGCGGTCGCGGCAGTGGGTGTGGAGGCGGCAGAGGCAGCAGGGGTCACGGCAGCGGGGGCGGGGGCGGAGGCGGCAGAGTAGGAGGAGGACGAGAAGGAGGAAGGAAGAGGACGAGGAGGACAAGGAGGAAGAGGAGGAGGAGGACATGGTCGCGGCAGCAAGGGGCCTGGTTCAGCTTCTGCGAGATCTTGACCGTGTGCGAGCGGGGATGGCCTGTTAGAGTTATTAAATAAAAAACGATGGAACCTTTATTAGCGATTTTTTAAAGCACTGATAAATGTATGTTTTATCAGTTCTAAAATAAAAGAGCGGATATAAAATTCATTTATCAGTGCTTTTAGATATTGCTGATAAAGGCATACCCCTTTATCAGCGCTTTCTGTTTAGCGCTGATAAAGGGCAGCGCTTCCCTTGCCCTGTTTTGTGGTAGTGGGTGTTAAACCTTTTTTCTGGTAGAAAATTAGTAATCAAAACCAGTTTCTAGTAGTGGATTATGATTCAATAAAATTAACTATACTAATTTAGTATTGAATAAAAATTTCCCATATTAGGACACACATGAAAACATGTTTTTCAAACTAGATCAGGAATCAAAACATTTTTACAGTTTTGTATTGAGAATAAATAAAAATTTTTATGATTATATAATGAGTTCCAAAGAATTGGCCAATTTAATGGCGTGAAATATTTTCTCCACAAATCACTAAAATATTATCCATTCAAATTTGGGAAACAATAAATGGTAAATCTATCATATCATTATAAACACATGGAAATCATATTAAATTTAAACTTTTTAACATAAATAACCACACAAACATTATTTATTTATACTGAATTTTATAAAATAATGATAAATAGAAAATACTCATTTAAATTTTTCTTCATAATTAATGTAATAAAAAAATATAGTTTAATTGTGATAATTTTGATCATTGGAGTGAAATCACAATATGAAATTTTAGAAAACATTGTTTTTAAATTTTTAAAAATTAAATGAGTAACAACATAATTTCCAAATGACATTTTAGAATTTGTTAATGTGAACTTCTTTTAATATATTAATTTTAAAAATTAATCAACCAAAATGGAATCTTTTATATGACTAAAAATAATTGTCTTTGGATTTATCATTTTTAAATGAATCATTTTATTTTAAAACAAATACAATTTATGATCTTATAAAAATCCTTGTATAGATCCCCAAATAATTAAAATAGCATAAAAAATAACATTATTTTTTAAAGGAATGTATAAAGACGAATTATGTTGATTCATATATGGGTTTCAAGACATGAATGAATAATTTAGGAAGAAACTGAAATCATGGATTTGAAATAAATAACCAATATAGTGATTATAGTTTTATTCTCAATAAAATCATTATTTTCATTCAAGGAATTATAAAGAATCATTCCTTGATTCAAAATAGGAACATTCATAAAATGAAAATAATATCATCTAAAATTATTAAATAATAAATATAATATAATATCTAATTTTGATTATCAAAATTTACTATATTAGTCAAATAATGTAATTTTTGTTTAAATATTCCATTAAGGATAATATACTTCATTATGTAAAAAATATTTTCTACGTGATTTATGTGATAAATAAGTAAATCCCAAGAACCAAAAGTGAAAATTACACATTATAAAATAATATTTTATAGTTTACCCCAAAAATATGATATACGTAAAATATGAAAAAATAAAAATCAATGAATGATGAATGAGTTTACAATGGCCCTTAAAAGTAGAGAGGCAATTATATCAAATCATTTTCAATGATAGAAATATTAAAATGAATTATATAATCATGACTAAAATTTGTTTCAATTTTAAATTTATATTTTGATATGTATATACATGATATATCTAAAAGAAGTTCCATTATAAAACACATTAATGAAATAGGGAAAATTATGATGTAACCCCTTATATTTGTCCTAATAAATTATGTACCTTAACAAAAAAAATATAATAATCAAATTAACTCTCTTCATTAAATTCACATGAAAAATATTACAATATAAAATCTTGTATACATTTATGTGATAATCATTTCATATGATTATATATAAATATATGTTAGTTGTAACCTATTTTCACACATCATTTGATTATAAAATTAATGTGTTATACAAAATTCATTGTAGATGTGTTAGTATATATTTTTTATTGTGATAATTTATTTAATATAAAACAATTGAATATAACATATTAATTATTTTGACTTATAATGTTTAAATTTCATTTAAAGATTATTTTGTATATTATCCTAGAAAAATTGATCGACTTCATGTATGTTTTGGTTATTCTTAACCAATGATTTTATTTCCTTAATTTGAGATTTATAAACTAATAAACCTTCTATAATGGAAAAAATAATTACATAAATATATAGACTCAAATAGATAAGTATACATATATATATTTATATATTTATATATTTACATATTTTTTGTGATATTACACTACTAATTATGGTTATTACGTTATCAATGAATACATTTATTGCATTGTTAAAATATGATGTCCAACTGACCCAAACATGGAAATAACTAGATTATTAGATGAGTCTAATGTTTCATATTAATAATGTCACTACCAATGAATATTAATGATGGTTTTAGTTATAATTATATATATATATATTATTGAGGTATAAAAATAGAATAATTAAAATAAATTATTACTTTAAATGAAGTGATAATTTTCTTTTTAGAAATTTTTTTTAAGATAGGAAATTTTATTTTGACCATTCATTTCTGATATAAATAATAGGTTATCTATTTTATTATATCATTAAAATATTATGTTTTTAAAAAATATTTATCCTTTAAAAACTTTTATATGAAATTCCATAAAATAAATTAATGATTAAATAACATGGTACATCATGGAGTTGGTATTCTGTCCAAAGGTAATTTACACATTTTCATTTAAAAAAATTAAAAATTAAAAAAGAATATAATTATTTTAATATAAATATAATAACATATCATTATAATAAGGATTTATATTTTATCATTATATTATTGTGTAATTAAATATTATTTTTAAATAGGTCAAAATAATTATTATAAATGAGAAAGAGTGGTTTGGTTCGTATACATCAATTTGTACTCCATATCCATTTTTGGAAGGGGGTTGTGAATTAATATGATAGAATATTGATAATAAATAAATTAATTATGTATAATAACAATATTTATGATTGGTTAGAAAAATTTTTGGTTGATCGTAGTGTGTTTCTTTGTGAGGGTATGTGATGAGTGGAGAGCCCTTTTAAAACGGAAAAGTAATTTTATGTCATTAAATAATTTACAATTTAAATAATGTGATGTCATTATCAAGGAATTTGGACCTAAAATTTATGAAATAATTTTTTTGGGAAAAACAATGGCTGAAAAATCCCTTATAATTTTTCTCCTCAGAGTTTTCGAACATTTTTCAAAGCCTTATCTCGTTGAATTATTACTTTTACCATTTTAGATTCTGCCTTTGTAACTAGTTTTCACCTAATGTGACATAATAACTTAGAAAAATATAAATTGTTCCTTAATATATTTTTTGATCATAAATATTCAAAATGTTATGTCACTTTTTACTATTCAATACATATTACTATTACAAATTAGAATTATAAAAAATAAATTAATAAAGTTACATTACTATTTTATTAGATAATCTCAGAAGTGTTCGGTTATATAATATTATCATTGGTAAGATGTAATTAATATTTAATATAATTCAATATCATTTTAAAAACACGTACTTCATAATGGAAATAATTTCATAAATATATGTGTCATTATTGTATACTAAAAATACCATAATAGATTCACTCTTTGTAGATTTATTATTTTTTATTAATTAATCACCTAAACATATTTTTTGTTTGAAAAAAATAAAAAATTCATCTTAGCATAATTCTCCCAATATAATAAAATAATGAAACATTATTCAAATTAACAATCTAAACATTTTTAATAATGTTATCAATCAAAAACATAAAATACAATGGAAATTATTTTTTATAAAACCTATTTTTATATATAAAATAATAGATTTATATAATATATTAATTAATATAGTTCAATGTAATAATAGAAAAAAAATATAAATTATATTTATTAAATAAAAATTTTTGTCATTAAATTAAACTAAAACCCAATATCATGAAAATAAAATTTTCAATCAAACGTTAATTGAGAGAAAATGGCCATTAAAAAAAGTAATGCTATGTTTATAAATAAAATATTTGTATATGTTATGGAATCCTACTTAATAATTATATAATTTATTATGATCTCTATATTATACTTATGAAACATAAAATCTATTACTGTATATTAATTTCATCTTTTATTTGGATTTGATCTTTTATAAATCTCAAAGAGATTTAAATTTTCCCATATATAGAATATTTTAAATCCCAATTACTTGATTTCACATTGGTACATGAATAAAGGCGAATCCTAGTTGTGTTACATCAATTCCTTGATAAAATAAAATTGCTTCATAGGCAAGTAATACACTTCTATAATCATTTTATTACTACATTAATTAATAATAATTTGACATGGTTATATCATTTTATACTAGGTAATTTAATGGATAATATTAATCAATGTGATTTTATATAAAAAAATTATGGTTTCTTCAATTTATTATTCCTATAGTGTGTGAAATATGATATTTAATTGTTTGTTTAATTATTGATATTATAAAGTGATCTATGGAGTCATTACACTGTAGCCCTAAAATAATTTCAATCTTATAGTACTAATACCCTCATACAAATGGAAAATTGTTTAGGACTTCGATAATGTAATAAAAACCCATTACTATATTTATAAAAAGGATTCAATGTTGGTCTAGAACTATTATTTCTAGCTAAGAACAATTTTTATGAAGATGAAGTATATAAAATTATTCATTTTTGTTTGGGAAGGTTTGTTTTAGTTTACAATAGTTTTTGGGGATATTATAGATTTTAACGTTTTGAGAACGGTTAGTAGAAACCCTAAAACAACTCTAGGAAATTTTGCAATGTATGAGAACAACCTCTAGGTGGATACATGGTTTTTCCATTATTCTCCCAAACCACTCATCCACCAAAGAGAAACCATATTATGTTTAATAGATGTGGTTTTAATGGTTGGTGCATGATTTGTCTAACAATGCCTTCCAACTGTTCAAGGAGAGTTTAGTTGTGATTGTGAATTGATTTTCTAACTAACATCCTAAAGTATAAACTTTAAGAAAAAGATCTAAAAATGTGTATTTATTTATTATTTTCCCCTAAACCTATCTTTTCCCTTAAATATACCCCAAATTGAAATATTCTTCTAAAAATCATGGTGATAAAATTTATCTTGATCATATAGCTTATGGTTGGTGATTCCTATAGTATTGTAGGTCATATGCCATGATAATTTCTCATTCATGGCTGTTTATTGATGGTTTAAAATTCTTCAATAACTTTTATTCATGGATCTATTCTATTGGATTTATATTTATTAATTATTTAAGTCAATCATTGTGAGAAATTATTTTTTGGATGATAGAAAACAATATTTAATACATATTTTTGTAGTTTCAATCCTATTTTTCTAAAAAATTAGTTCCCATTTTAGTTTTAAAAAATGAATGAGATGTAGTTTGATTCAAACTCAACTATTTTCATTAGATCATGGATAAATGATTTCTCATTTATTTCATTTATGGTTTTCAATTTTGAAATTTGTATGCTAACCTTGGTAGAAACACTCTTTAGTGATGGTATTTGAAATGGTGGATTTTGGTTGTTGTGTGACATGCAGTGTTTCATGATTTTAAATTGTTGATTTAAAAATATGGGCTGATTTTTATTCATAAGAATTGTTTGATATAAAGGTTTTCAATAAATTAATTACTAATAAAAAGTTATAAAGTAATTCATTTCGAATTTTATTTTTTAAAATGCATGGCATGATCTCATTTACTTTTGAGTGTCTTTATATAAGTGTAATGTTTCATTGGGGAACATGATATATGGTTACATAGTGAAATCATATTAAATTAATGAGAGACTATTCATTAGTATGTAAGTGTCACCTATGAATTCATCTATGGATGTGCGGATAGGTGGAATTGAATGTTTTATCAAAAATGGATTTGAGATATGGTTTGGGTCTATTATCATGCATTATATCCATGTAATATGCTATTGGAATGGGAAACTAGGTTTCATAGAAATTTGTTTTCTTTTGAAATGTTATTTTTTATTTTTTTTATAAATTGTTTAATATGTATGTTCTTATATGGTCTAACATAATGACTTTACTAGGGATTTCATTTTAGGAAATCCATCTTAGTTTTACATTAATTGATTATGTCCTTTGGTTCCAATAATTTGTGGGGATTAGTTGTTGTGAGTGCTCGGAGGAGTATCTAACTTAGTATAGAGGAGTTTGGTTGATAAATGTAGGTAGTATTGGGATCACATGACTTATAACTATATTACAAAACATGAAACAATTTTTCATGACTTTTCATGAAGGATTCGTTGTGTATCATATTTTGAGGATTGAAATTTTAAATAAATTTAGAGGAAATGCATATGGTAGAAACCTATCCCTTGGTACGGCACAACATAAAAGGGTTTTACAAGTGGTCTAATACCCCAATGCAGTTTAAGAAAATCATTTCATTTGAATAAAAATTCATTCAAATGTTTTTTCCTCTACATCTCATTCTAGACACACCCTTTGTGCCCTGAGGAGTTCATCGAGCCATCTCCCTCCCTCTTCAATCTGTTGATCATGGTTATTGTATGTTGGTGATCTGTGGTGATCCAGGGTGTGTTCTATCGTCACTATCTAGAATTGTCTTCTAGTATTATTTCACTTTTTCTATATCTTATTTCCATTCTATGTAGTTGACTAACAATGTTCAAAAAATGTTTCACATTTGTTGTTGTTTATGTTGTTGTTATGTGACATCCTCGGAAGGATGGAGATCTTGTGATGGGAGTGATCGAAGGATATTCATGTGATTTTTTCATGTAAAATGAACATTGAAATCACATTAAGGATTGATTTACTTAGTATTTATTATTTTGATTCATGTAGGGGAGGCCTTTAATCTATTTCTATGGGAATCATGGTTTTTTCTAAACAATTTGAGGATAATAATTTAGTTAATTGATGTTGGTGGGAAATGGTGTTTGATCACATGAATTTTTATTCTTTGATATTGTTGTGATCTTATGATTTTTATGCTCCATTCCCTACTAAAAATTGTTATTGTTGGTAATATTGATTGCGCACTAATGAAATATGTAATGTATGTGATTTTTTATTTGGAACTTTCTTATGGAAATTGGTTAGTTATGCATAATCTACTAATGAATGGATTCCCCATGATTGTATAATTTAATTGATAACCCCCGATTTTACATGTCAAATTAAATAAATAATTTTTTATTAAATATTTATTTTTAATTATTTCCTTCGTTCATGTGGTGATGTTGTTCTGATCATGGTTGTATTTTTGGATGTATTGGGCAGTGTAATGGAATCTCAGGTTGAGAGATTTATTGATTACAGAATGGATGGGAAGTGTTATGCATTAGGGATATGACCGGGTTGTGTAGAGATATGTTGATGAATTTATTTGTACATGTATGGATTTGGAGGGATTCCTTGGAAAAAGAATGTTGATGGTTTGTATAAGAAATTCACATAGTTTTTCATCATGTATGATTTTTACTATGTAGCTTGTTTTCTATTGGGATTCATAGTTTCCCAAATAATAATAGACTAAATGAAAAAATAATTGTTTAATAATGTTTCTAAATGACATGGGATGTTGTGTTCACTTGAAATGTAATGGTTGACCGAATTGGATGAAAATGTGGAATGAGTTGTTTCATGATGTGTGGTGTTGTTCATTTAAAGGTAGGAGCATTGTTGATGTGTGGTGATAGGGTTTGTTTTTATATCCCATAGGTTTGGCATGAGTGATTGGTATCTTATATATATAAATTTATTTTCCATGTTATTTCAATATGAACCCAACATATTTTATCACTATGTGTTAAAATCAACCATCATCATTGTGGATGGTGTCATTCTCAAAAAACTCGGTTGGTGGATGGATGGATGGACACCCGCTCATCCCTACTCTATCATCCATGTCATGATACCCCTTGATTATTTGGGTGGGTTGGGGTTGGTGAGTCCGAAGGGAGTGAGGAAGAATTTGGATTTCTCATGCCTCTTCAGAATTATTGTTTTTATTTCCTTCTAATGTGTCTGCATCATGAGTTATTTTTTTTCATTCCTTGGTGTCATCCCATTGAGGTGTGTATAAGGCCAATGTGTTTGTGGGCGGGATGTGACCTGAGTTTTCACCCAGTTTTCTAAAAACAGGATGTGTTTTGGTTTGGGTACTAGGTTTTTTGGGTGGTATGTGATTTGGTTTCTGGAACAGGTGTCTGCGGGCGAGTAATTTGTTTGAGGCCTAGGTCTGTATAGATTGGTGGTGATGTGTTATACATATAATATGTGAGAGTTTTAGGATATTTCTTCTTAGGGAGCGAGGGAGGGTAATCAGTGGGAATGTGGTGTGGTGTACACAATCATTGATTTGATTTATATTATATTAGTTGACATTCATTATTTGGTGAGCGTACCATAGAGAGGTTGATGTGGATAATATACCTACTTTGGTGCTAGTTTGGTTCTACTATTTTCTCATAGGGGAATTGGTATTCTTGTTTCACATGTGCATGGGGTACCTTAGTTTTCCTACTTTGTAACGTTATATTCTCCCCCCATGTATATAATCTAGTTTCAGGTTTCCAATATTATTTTGAGACCGTGTTGGACTCTACTAGCTCAAATCATGTTAGTTTCCATGTCTCTTCCTTTTTTTACTTTTGGTATTTATATTGGAGACATTTCTTCTATATTTGTTCTACTATATAATGTCATGTTAGACGGATTCTTCTTATCTATAATATATTTCATTGAGTTTCTATGTGGATGATCCCTCAAATCTCCTGATATTTTTTTCTAAATTGAGTAACACCTCACATATTGTGAGATTTGAAAACCCTATGAGCTAGTCGCCAACCCCGGAGGGGTAACTTTTGGAAATAGGGTCATGAAAACGTTGTAACATAGAATATGGGTGAGAGATATTATGGTGTTTTGAGTATGTAATAGTGATAATTTCCTAGGTTGGTAGGAATTGTTTTGGGTGATATTGGTGTGTGACCTTGGATAGGGACGACCTACTATGACATGGGATTTTAAGACCATCGGTGATCTGATTCATGGACTCAGATCTTACTGAAAAACAATGTGAGGCTACACCAATGGTAGGGTAGAGACCCTAGGAAATTTCCATGCATCATAATCAATTGTGTACTTAAATGAATTTTGTTGTTTTGGGAATATTTAAAATGGAAAAAGGAATTTAAATGAATTAATAAAGTTAAAAAAAATCATAATGATGCATACCATTCATGGTTAGGAAATCATTTCTTACATTTCATATATGTCTCCTATATTTCATCCATGTGTGGTTTAGGTGTTGCAAATTTAGTAGGGTAACCTATTCTAATGCCACATGGTTGATCTATAATATCATGATGGTCAGTGGAAGAGGGTGTTGCAATGTTTCCAATGGATGGATTTGGGAATGTACGAGGGATGTTTTTATGAAATAGAGAATGAAACATGGATAGTGGAGTTAGAGACTGATTTCTATATGATTCCGGCATGACAATGTACACAGTCGCTTTTGTAGATCGTTAGTTGTGGGTATAGGCACATTAGTGGTCGACGATATTTTCCAAAGAGATAATTGAGGAAGACGTGTTGTTTGTTGAATTTAAGAAGGACTTCCAAGAAGAATTCATTTTTTCAATTATGGAGGAAGATAAGTGGAATGATATAATCTCCCTTTGTTATGAGAGTATGTTAGAAAATGGTCATGGGATCATGTCCATGTATTTTACCTGGTTTTCGCATGATATTTTTATGGATCATGAGTCTTCTTTGAGATATCTGAAGGTGGTTCTTGACCCTTCTATCAAGTGTGTGGTTACCCCTTCTACATAAAAAATGTATTTGGAAGTTTATAAATAGTTATAGGTGGCTGATAATATTCTCATACAATGAGGTTTACCATGATAAGCGATATTTTGGATTCCAAAGTGACATGTCATAGGCACTAGGATGTTCGAGGGTTTGACCGATGGAGATAAGAGCTCAGAAGTTTTGTTTCTAGAATTCGGGTGCCAGCGGTACCAATGACTTACCCATGGGATTAGGGATAGTGTTTTTATTCAATGGGGGTATGTATCCATATTTAGAATCTATACCCCAGTGTATGCTCAATATTAGTTTGGTGGAGGTGATTAGGCTCAGCACCAAGACCAATGGTAGATGTCAGTGAGACTGTTTCTGCAATGGGGACATCATGATTTTGATCCATTGGGGGGAGATAGTGCAGGTAGAGGATGACCATTTGATGAGACACATTCTCCCAGAATATGACATTTTATTGGAAGAGGATATGGTAATAATCATAGAGGAAGAGGAGTGGGGAATGGTCAATTTCACATAGTAGTGGAATCAATTCCACCGAAGCCACAATTCATCTAAGTTAAAATCTAATTTTTCATCACAATTGATTGTGCATACATTGATATAGGATATTCCTAATATTTTATTTCACCCACTCAATTCCATTCACTAGGAATAGAAATATTGATGGCTCCAATTATCCTAGTTTTGAGTACATTAGTCATAGGCCAATCCAGCTTCATTGATGTGTTCTAGGGATGTTGAATGAATAAGGGACCACATTTTTTCTATTGGGATAACTTTGCACAATAGATTCTTCCAAATGATTCATCCCTCATCATAAATTGGTTTTATTACATTCATTCCATTATTGACCACTTTCTTAGGAGAGTCATGTTTTTAGATGTGGGTGTTCACTATGTGGATTTCATTGGTGAGCTGGGATTTCTGGTGGGAAATCGGTGTGCAGAACCTTTTCTTTCTTTGTTGGTTGAGATGTTAGTGAAACCAGTAGATTTAGAGATGGTGGAGTTTCCCATATATATTGGGGAGTTCCTGGATTTTTTCCATGAATATTTTTTGATGATACCCACTGAACATGATGTTTATTTTAGGATAGACTTGCAGCTAGTTTCTTTTCCCATTTCGATGGATCCTTTTTGAATCGAACCATTTATGTTGCATGACATATGTATGCATATTTATGATATGATGTATGATGGTCTTATCTAGACCATTGGGTCTCCATGGGGTTCTCTAGTGTCGCTCTTAATGAAGATGAATGGTTTCCGAGGTTGGGTATATACTACTATAGGATTAATATGGTAACATTCACGAATCATTACCCACTTCGACAGATAAAAGATATTTTAAAAAATCAGTGAGGGGTGAGTTGGTTTTCTAATAATGATCTATACACTGTATATCAGCAGTTGAGTCTGATAGAGTTTGATATCCCAAAGACTTCCTTGAGATGATGTTATGGGATATTTTAAATCTTGTTCTTTGTTTTTTTGTTATGAATGCACTATTTGTGTTCATTGGGCCTATGTACTATATGTTCAATGCTTTACTATATCGGTTATATTATGTATTCACAAATGAAATATTTATCTACTATAAGATAGAGGATGATTATTTTGATCCTATCAGAACTATCGTATAGGCTCTTTGACACCAAATTCTATATGGAAGGATTCCCATGTGTATGTTTTTGACAATGGAGGTAAATTTCTTCTAACATGTCATGTATCATTAGGTTGTGTGACTTGACCTTTTTATGTTTGAATCTTATTATTCTTGTCCATAACCTAAGAATATGGTGGAGGATCACAGTTTTTATGGTCCTATAGGATGTTATCTGGGGTTTGAGATTTATTTACCTCATGTAGCATCCATGATGAAATCCTAGACTATTAAGGATCAGTATTTTGTTCGTATTTATCAGTTCGAATATGTGTTCAGTTATATGAAGGGGATGTTTTTTGGTGCTCCAGTGCTCTGGTTTCTAGAATAAGGGTGATTTTTTAGGTGTTTTGTGACACTTTCCCTCTTGATTTGGGATGAGTTTTGATGTAGAAATGAGAATAGAACCTTTTTGTGTCTAGTTAATTATGTCCCTATAAAATTAACTATGTCACCGATAATCTGGAGTTAGTATATGTTGTGTCTTCAATGAATTTGTTGTGTAGTTTCCTCAATAGAGAGTGAATTGTGGTCATCTCAAATCACAAGATCAGGATGTATAACTTTTATCTCTATGATCTGAATCTATAAAAATATAGGTGGATAGATCTTCCACAATAATATGATTTTGAGATCTCTACCACCTCTGGAGAGGTATATTTTGTGGGAAATTCTTTAGGTAGGAAGTAGTAGAAAGAGTATGTTCAAGAATTTGTGGATGCTTGGTTGGTGATGGAGGAGTTGGTCACCTTTAATTTCAAAGGAGTGGACATCATTAGAGGTTTTTTTTGTTTTAGATGGATGTGTATCCTTACATGATGGATCAGGTGAATGATTATCTGTTGGGAGACTCAGATTATTAGGTGATGAGTGATCGTGTTGTCCATGATGACACCCTTGAGGTTTGGCCAGAGAACATACATAATCAAAATTTTTTCTGTGAGAAGTGTTTTTGTTATAGTGCTGATATTTAGTTATATCCCCCGTGATTCTCATATATCACCCTTGTATGTAAATACAATAGTTTCCAATATGCACCTTATCATAGAGATATAGTTTTGTTCACTTGTGATGAATTGAGTAGTGGTGAAGTTAAGGGAATTTTTAATGGTTTTCCACCAAGTGAAGGTTGAGCACAATGTTCATAGTGTTTTTTACATTCCTCAGATTCCCCTAAGTGGATATGGGAGGACATATTGATGGATTTCATCACTATGGTACCTAGAGAAAATGGATGTTTGGATTTTATCTGAGATATATTTGATCGATTGATGACATAATCACACATTGTTGATTTCAAGGATTCAAGAAAAGTGGATGACATAGAGAATAGTTTCATGGATAAATTGGTATGGTAGCATTGGGTTCCTAGATGTATCATCATAGATTAGGACACACTGTTTACCACACAATTCAATATGGGATTTCAACATGATTTTTATACAAAATTTTCCTCAACACTAATTTTCCTCCCTTAGACTGATGGGATACATAGAGGATTATCCAGACGTTGGTGCATATATTGTTATCATGTGTCTTGTACATTGGTGGATCATGGGTACAACACCTTCTCTTGGTAGAGTTATATTATAATAAAACATATCACTCTTCCATTGGCATGGATATGTCATAGGTGTTGTATGGATGGTCATTTTGTTAACCTTTGATCAATATAGAGGTTGGGGAGACATATGATCTTGGTCCCATGGTATTGTAGAGCTTGGTAGAGAAGGTTTGGAATTATTGATAAAAGGTGGAAGTAGTGAAGGACTGAGATAATTTATATGTTAATCGAAGGAGGAGGGCCTTGATGCTTGAGGTTGGTGACCATATTTTGTTGAAGGATTCCAATTTATACTTAAATTAGAGGCTTGGTAGAGGGAGTAAGCATTCCCATAGGATTGTTGGAACTATTTTGGTATTTGAGTGAGTTTGAAAAGTGGTGTATCTCTTGGTTTTTCGCCTGTGGTTGGAAATGATCGACAATATCTTCAATTTCTTCCAACATCATCGAAATCATCATGACAACTATCATTTCATTGTTTTAATAGTATAACATATCAATGAAGATGTGAAAATTGTGTAACAACAAGTATATATCCATAATCTTTAGGAGAAGGTGATATGTGGTGGGACCATTCCATTGGTTCATTTGATATAAAGGGATTCTATTTAGTAAGTGAGTCATTGGGATCAAGAAACACATATGTTTTTCGAATAACATTAGTTGTATTGAATATTTCCATGTGTTGTTTCTTTTTGAAATGAGTTTTTTGAAACCAGATTTATTTGAGAAGAGATTTTTACCTTGGTAGTTATATGTGATAGTTTCTTGAGATGTGAATAATGGATTACATGACTCATATTCGATTATCATTAAATGTTATTTAACTAAATCATTGTGTGTGAGTATGTGCCCCACAAAGAAGATTGTAACCCATCATGGAGTACAATATTTCCTGATAAGTTTATTAAGATTGTGTGGTTTTATTCTTATGTAGTTTGATTGCATTCATTTGGGTTGATGTGAAAGGATATGGTTGCTGATGTTGGATGACGTGTTCATGGATGTGGTGGATTCCACTCCGGATTTTGAATAACATGTTGTGGTTCAGCATTGAATGTTGATATGTATGTCTGTAAGCTATGATTCATGTGTATAAAGATCCTTGAGAGGTATCCCATGGTGTGGTTGTTTGGAAACCTCTTTCTTCTAGTCTTGGTTTTGGAATATTGAAAATGATAATTGTTTGAGAGTTATTTTATGTAATGGTATGTGTCCTATCGGTACAGTACATTGTGGGATTTGGAAGTTGGGTGTGTTTGTAGGTGGCTCAAAGGGAGTTTAGATGAGTTCGGTTGCTAAAGGAAGGGATTATGGGGATTACCTATCATGTAATTGTATTGGATGATATAAACCACTATTTCATGACTCTTCTAGATGGTTTCATTGTCTATAAAATTTGGTGGAATGAGAAATAAAATAAATCGAGAGGCAACATGTTTTTTGGCAGAAATAGAACCCTGGTTACTACATGACGTGAAAGGGTATTAAATGTTGTGTAATACCCTAATCTAGTATTATTTAATGTCTTTTTAGTAGTAATTTATTTAATATATTTTTCCCATCATCCTCTCATTCCAGACTAACTCTAGGCTTCCTAAGGAGTTCATCGGTCCCTCTTCGACCCTCTTCAATCTCTTCATCAATGTGATTGTTAGTTGGTGATCATTGGTTATCCAACGTGTCATCTCCCTAGGTTATCAATCAGTTTATCTGCGATTGATCATGTTTTCTTCCATATATTCTAATCATAAAATGTACTTTCTTACTCATGTTATTTAAGGGGTTCTCTTCTATTTTTTATGATGTGGTGGTGCCATGACATCAATAGATGGATGAAAATCATGTGGGTGGAGCGATCAGAGGTCTTTTGTGTAATCTATTCTCAATAATGGATCATTGGCATCCCGTTGAGGATGTATTTCCTTCGTATCTTATTTTTATGCATCATGAAGGGCGGTTTTATTATTTTGTTTACCTGAGGATCATTATTGTGCAAACCTAATTGAAGATAAGAAATCAGTTATTTGTAATTGAGGAACTATGGGGTTTATTCAACTTTTTTACATCTTTGATATTGTTGTTATATTTTGATTATTTTTTCTTGAGGAACCACTAAAATTTAATTTCATTAGTGGATTTTTTTTCTCACTAATGAATTATGAAATTCATGTGCTTTTTTTGGAATATACATATGGAAATAGATTAATTATTTACCCTTGGATAATGAATCGATGATCTAGGATTTTATATTTTGTATGATAAACCACGAATTTACAACAATAATTAAATATAAATTACTTAATAAACCTTAAAATGTATTTTTTATCCAGATTCTTGTTGTGATGTGGTTGTGAGAACACCTCTGACTTTTGTTACAACATGGGGTTTTTAATGGAATCACTAGTTGAGATATTTAATGATTGTGAAATGGAAGCGAAGGGTTGTGGAATAGGGTTGTTATAGGGTTTTATGGTGATGTGTTGTTGAATTTTGATGTCTACGGATTAAATTGGTGGGATTTCATAGAAGAAGGATGGTGATGGTTGGTATGTGTTAATTTCCCGGAGATTTTTTGTGTATGAGTTCGGTTTTGTTTTTTTATTGTGTTATCTGCTTGGTAGTTTCCAAGATAGTAATGGATAAAATATATTAATATTTTTTCATTAACATTTTAAAATGGAATAGGTTTGCATTGTCATCATAGTGGTAATGGTTAAACCAATTGGTTGGGAATATGGATTGGGTTGTGGAATGATGTTTGTTGGTGTACATTTATAAGTATAATCAATTGTGATGTGTGGTGTCTTTATTTTTTTATGAGAACCCATAAGTTGGGAGTGAGTTCTCGGTATATTATATTTATAATTTTATTTTCCATGTTATTTAAATATGTACCCCACACTTGTTGAGCCCTATGTGCTGAACACCACCATGTCACAATGGAGGGTGTCATTCCTAATCATCATGGTGGAAGGATTGATGTCTAGCCACATGATCATCTATGATCTATCTTCCAAGAGGTGATATCCCAAGATTACTTTTGAAGGTTGAGGTTTGTGGGGACCAAGTGTGTATGAGGGGGCTTTTATTTCCTAGGATTCATCAGGATGAGGTGTGTTGTACTTTTCCAGGTGTCTTTTGGATGAGATGTGTTTTTCATTCACAATTGTCTTTGATATGAGGTGTGTTTGAGGACCATGTTTCAATGGGTGGTGTGTGAAAATGGTTATGGCCTAGGTTTATTCCAGTGTAATGTGATGTGGTTTAAGGTACATGTGTCTATGGGAGGTATGTGATGTTGTTTTATTCCTAGGTGTTTCTAGGATGGACGTCGTTAGTGAGGCGTAGATGTGTATAGGCGGGTTTTGATGTGTTGTATTTGGAATCCATGGGAGGGATCAAAAATCGACCATATGGGTGTGAGAGTGGATAATTAGTGGGGAAATTGGTGTGGGGCACTCTATCCTAGACATGATATATATAATATTATATAAATTAAATTATTCTAGGAGCATGATTCAGTGAGGTTTGGATGGATATTATACCTAAATTGGTCCTATTTTGGTTATGTTGTTTTCACATAGGGGAATTAGAATGAATCATTCAAATTTTCATGATATACCATGGTTTTCATACTAAGTATACTTTTATGCTCATCCTATGTATATAAGATTCTTTCAAGTTTCCATCTGTATTTCTCGAACCACACTGGACTATACTAGCTTGGATATTATAAATTATCCTGTCTTTTCCTTGCACTAATTTTGGTATTTACATTGGAATATTTTTTATTATATCAGTTCCATTTTAAACATGCATTCATGATGGATATTGCTAGCATTTAATATATGTTTCGAAGTTTATTTCTGGATGATCCGTCCTATCCTCGATTAGGTTTTCTTAAAAAGGGAAACTTCTCCTATACAGTGAGATTTGTACACCCTTTGTTCTAGACACCAACCTAGAGCATACTGCATCTATGACTGGGGGGATATTTTCTCCCAATCATCTATGTTATCCTAAGTTTGGTATCTTTCTGGAAGGCGGTTCATGAAATTTACACTCAAAAACCCAACATGGGATAATTTGAGTGTTTGTCTATATTTCTTATCAGAACATATGTAAAGTAAATTTATCTAATTTAATTTTTTATTCAATGTGATACATTGGGAACATATTTTTGATTTAGAGAATGGATAATGTTTTGAGATGTGGAGTATTTTCTGTGTTGTCCTGGAGATTTTTTTTGTTTTTATTCCACATTATATTATGATATAGTAATTGGTTTTAATTTTGAAATCGTATATGTGTTATGGAGTAGTTTAATTTTATTCCTTTTTGTATTAATATTAGTTTTAATACAATAATTTTATGCATCAAATAGTGATTCATGGATATTTTTATGTTGGTTGGTGTTTTTTAATATGAAAAGGGATGATCTTACCCCACCAATTATGGATACCTTGGAATTTATTCTGAGCCTTTTTTATCTTCGAGATATCACCTTAGGCCATGTAATGTCATAAAATCTTTCCCCACCAATGGTGATGGATGGATTGATAAATTGGGTAGCATTTATGGGTTGCCCCTCATAAATTTTGGGATAGATTGTCCTGGTTTTCTAATCATGGAGTAGAAAAATCATTCCGGTTTAGTCCATAATGGGTGATGGAATTTAGAACAATGATCATCAGAACATGAAATTTAGAGTATAAAAATGGATAGCCACTGTATTTATTTTGAACATTAGCTTACCAAGGATTTGGGTAGAATATTGTCAAGAGGATCTTTTATTAGTTGTTATCTCAATTTCACGGGGTTTTTCCAATGAGATTATATTGTCATGAATAGATAAAAATGAATTCTCACTAAAAGAGAATATTTTATTTTGAGAATTGATTTATGATATGATGAAAAAGAGATGATTTCTAAATGAATTTGAATACGGTTTTATTTTGTATGATATTGTTTGAATTATAAAAAAATGTTTTGAATGTTGAATTAATTTTAATTTTTAATTCCAATGTCTGATATGTGATATATGGAAATAATTTAAATTGATAAACCTTTAGTTACTAGAGAGTGATACTTAATATTGTTTTTGGTTGATATTACAAATGAATCTCAATAAGCATCATAAAAACTATTCAAAACCCCCTATTGAGATTGTTGTTTCACATATACCACAATAAAACCAACAGCTGCTTTGGAGTATTTCATAGGCATTTCAAGCCATTAATAGAGTGTATATAAGGGATAAACACAGAAAATTGGATCATTCCATTTCATTCTAAATGAATCTCCCAATAATATAACATGGTTATTCATATCCAATGTATAAATTGGTGTGAATAATGAGGATGGATCATATTTCAATTTCCTAGGAACAAAAGATGGGTTGAATGTCAAGTTGACATTATACTCCTGGGAAGATCATTCACACCGTTGTTGCGATTTATTTATTCAGAATAATTTAGACAATGGAATTTAATTGGTGGATATTGATGAATTTTTAAACAACAAATTCCATCCTCGCATGATCATAATTTCAAGAATAATGATTTTATCATCTTGATATAAAATAATTTCTCAGTTATAGAGTTTGAAGATAAATTTATGAGTTTATCTTGTTTTTCTACCAATCGTTAAATCATATTCATATACCAAACAATAATATAATATTATTTCAATGTGGATAATATGATCACATCAGGCTATATTTTATAGAACTACCTACATTAGGAAAAAATTTCAACCATATGGGGCATCTTCAGTTCTAATCTCATAGTTCTCCATGGAGTGGATAAAGAGACACATCTCATGTTTCATAGACATCTTATAAATTCACATGATGAGTAAAAATTTATAATTCATGACCTTATAATTGTGATTTCTAGTTTCATTCTAGGAATACAATGGATTTTAAAATTGGGACATTTCAATTGATTAATAATGTAAAATGATTTGTCAGAATGCGGCTATATAGATATGAGAATGTAATTTTAATTGATAAATATAAACCCTAAATGGTGAGACATGTTATTTCTTTTATTTATAATCATATGTATTTGTTGATTGATAATGGTTAATCAAATTGTTTTATGTATTTTTATGTTTATGATATACTATGTTATTATATTGTGATGTTGACTTATGTTTCAAAACCAAAAAATCATTTTGAAAAATAAGAATGTTGTGTACTTATGTGGAAATAAATTACAATAATTATTGGTGTAGTTTAGTTGATATTGGATTTTAATATAAATAAGATTTATATTTATTACATAATCATGGGTATGTATTTTTTTACAATTTTAAAAGTTTGCATCCATTTTAATACCCGATGGGTTAGTTTTATGACTGATGATTACATCAAGAATATCATTATTGGAAACATGAATGTAATGACTGGTCCAACATGATTTTTTGAAAAAATATTTGTAATTATCTAATACCTATTTTGAAACATTAGATTTTTAATAGTGGACAAGATTTAGAATAGTTATTTTCTACACTTTTTTGATCACTTTATAGATTATTTTAACGGGACATATGAAGGGTTTTCACAAATTTGAGATGTATATCTTACGGTCGGTCTCTTCATTGTAACCTATCCTATTAGATGACACAAATAGAATTAAGGGATTTGAATTTGATATTTGATCATTTAGAAAGTAAAAAGTTCATTCATCCTTGTGCATCTCCATGTGAAGTGGTAGTTTTTTTTAAAAAGGTGAATGGAAACATTGTAATTTTTTATATTATTTTAATATTAATCATGTTTTAATAACGAGTTTTTATCCACTATCACAAAATGATAAAATATAATATCAAATTAGGATATTTATGTGGATCTATAAATTTTATTCCATTTTGGATATCCCCAATTGTGGTTTTGGATGGTGGATATTCAAAAAATAGCATTCAATATTAGATATAGGCATTTAGAGCATGTGGTTATGCTTTTTAGTTTTACTAATAATCTAACCGAATTAATGAAATTGAAAAAACTCAAATTTCAAAGGAATACAGATTCATTTTTGGTGTTATTTATTTTATTCAAGTTGGTTTAATCAATTAAAATTGAATATTATGAGAAAAAAAATTGGAGATAGTGTTGGATATCTTATGAAATCATCATCTCTATTAAAAAAATTCAATATGGAAATTTTTGTTACATGATGTACATTTCCATGGACATGTAATATCTGAATGTGGTGTTTTATGGATCCATAATATATAGAGGTTGTAATCTATTCAAAAACTAAAAATAATGTTAATTAGATAAACATTTTCCTTGTATTATCTTGTTATTATCGTCATTTTTTGGTGACTTTTCATGTATTTCTCCACCAATTACAATTTTAACATGGGAGATTTCCCATTTCATTAACATAGTGAATGTAAAAAAAATATTTAATACCTTATTATTTTCCTAAAATAATCATAGATTATCATATTTAACATATCAATAAAGTGGTATGGGTTGTATTGTAATGTTTATATATCATGTTTAGGATGTGTTCATCTGAGAATATATCATGATGTTCCTTATGAATCACTACTATTATGGTTACATTGGAAGATCTAAAATAACCTGATTTTAAAATTTCTATTATTTTCCATTATTTTGACACATGGAATAGTAACCTCTTTGTTGATAAATATCTATTTTCATAGACTCAATGATCATGAAAAATATTCTCTCAAATGGGTTTTCAATCAGAGAAAAATAATATGGGTGGAATGTCTTCAAATTCATGACATTAAATTTATTTATACATCATGTATAGGAAATTTAGTGGTAGATAAGCAATGTAGAATGTCATATAGTAATTAGAAAAAGAGGCATCAGATGAGGGGATGATGATGTTTGTGGTAGCCAACATGAACCTGGATTATGAAGACTGATGCAGTGTTGTAATTGTTTTCCAAAATTCATTTATTCCATAATTGGTTATGATGGTTAAATTGCATGAAAAATCTAGGAAATATTTGGTTTCCACGAGGTCAAAACACAATGGAGGGGAGACCATTGAAGGGTGGAAGCTGTATAGGATTTCAATTTTTTATAGTTTCATGATCAGATGGTAGAACTTTTTTGTGTTCTAAACAAATTAATTGTGATGTCCCAAACATAGATTCTACATAGGAGGTTACACTAGCTTGTTGGGCCACATAGCCTCAAGAACATCCACTGAATAATATAGGCTACTAGCTAGTTGTGAGGGCATTTTTTGTGTTTGTGGGGAGTCTATTCCCTCATTTATGGAGTGCTTCATTGTGGGTAAATATAAAAATATTTAAACAATGGAATAAATATGAATAAATAGAATGCACATTGGAAATAAAAAAATCAACCACAACTAAACTACTGGAATAAAATAAAATAAGTAATGATGATATATCATGTGTCTAGTATGCTGAAAAATATCGATCCAATGTAGCTCGGACACATGGAAAACCAAATGTAGAAAATGAAAATACCTAAACATTCCATATCATCTCAAGCCCTAGCACGATAATTTAATTCTATCATCATACTAAAACAACATGAAATATTTTATCTGACATAATATGTTTCCGATTATCACTACCCACATATATTTTATCATACTCAGGTACCAAACAGAACCCAAAGAGGGTGTGAGATAAATATCAGCATGCCACCTCCAATAATTTCTATAACATTATCCCCATTTAATGGAAATGTAACAGTGTGAAAGTTTGAAAACATAATATAAATCTGTATAAAGTAACTGCATGAAAATTACCAATGTAATCCCTCTATTGGTGCAAATCATGTATACAGTTCTTTAATTATGATATTAATAGTGTATATTTATTGGTCAACTGAGGATTAGTCAGTAGTAACATCACCTTGTGAAATTATAAATACTTATGTTTCCATGGTGTAACTAGGAAACTATAATTTATAACTAATTAGGAAGTGGTTCAATGGTAATAACATAGGCACCAAATACCTCAGGGGAAAATAACACTATAGTAACTGTGTCTTTCTAATATGGGTAAGACTTTAATCCAAGGAGTATCATCATGGAATTCCTAAAATAATGTTTCAAATAGAGTCAAAGGAATACATCATGGGAAAAAAATAGATAAGAAGAGGCTTTATACAAGGATTTAAGAAAGGCACCTCAAGTCATGATGGATATAAGGAATGTATCTGAGGAATCTAATAACAATATGGAAGGAATCCTTCGGTGTATTACAGGGAATCATGAGGTAGACAAGGTCCGAGATCCAAGGTGGTTCTCACACAAGTCAATATTCATCATTAAATTAAATTGGATTCCTTATGTACCAATACATTCCTTTGGGAATCAATAAGATATAATGATTCAGTAATTCATAAAATTTTATCATGGCCCATGTGAATAAATATTTACCTTACATGTAATTAATTAAAATTAATTTGGTAATAGGGTAACTATACATTTTATAAATTCATTAGGTTCATGGATTTCATTTTTGTGGTTTTTCATGGAAAAGTAGCATGAAACCATATAATTTAACTGTATATTATATATTCATTTTATTTAGTTCATCTACTACATTCTAGAGATAGTATAAAAGGGTCCTATGGTATGAATCAAAAAATACACATTCAAATAATATGGCATAGTTATATCCATATGAAATACTTTCCAATTTTTCACATTAATCAATTAATTACACATAAGAACATAGTTTAGGTGGTTCAGATGAATGATAAATGTTTCTTTCCATTCAACATTACTTTATTAAATTATAATTTAATATATGATAGATTTCCATCGGTATGGTCTATCTTTATCACACCCGAACGATGGATCAAATGTGTCAAAAAACTAAAAACACATTTTGGGCGTATCGGCCTACCCGAGGAGTTGGGTTTTGTGGTTTTAACCACCAATAATTAATCAAATTTATGGAAAGGTAAAAACCATATTGTTCAAAATCTATATAATTTACATGTAATTTGAATAATTAGAACCTAAAGAATTTTGTAGGTCGGACACTACAATTCAAAATCAACAAAATGAGTGATGAGTTATAGATTACCAACCTCTTACACCTTTGAGTATCCTTGTCCATTATCCCCATCTAATTTTTCGTCGATTGGTGTAGAATAGAAAAATGATTATAAGGATTCACACCATGATAACTAGGTTGAGAGAAAGAGAAATGAATAACAACCTAATAATACATGAGAACATACCATTGTACATCTTATGTGATGAATGAATGCTCAATTAGATCTCAGATGAAGTCGATATTCCAATCCAAATGGTATTCTATAAAAGATTTAAATAATTTGAGGGAAGGTGGTTCTATGCACTAGAACATATACTATGGACGTTAGGATTAGATATTTATATCATTTAGTGAAAAATATGAATTTTTACAAATAATATATTCTACGAGGCTTCAGTACATTTATTTCTATTTTGTGCATAAAAAAATAACCGATACCTGGAGAAGAGGGAAACCTACACAGTTAGGCTGCATGGTTTGGGAAACTATTCAATAACCATGCTTAATTCATATTCCTAAATATGCATACCATTGATAGTATTTTCTCTAAAGGATAGGACTATAGACTTGGTTTACTCTAGACCAATATATAATCCATATTATCAGAAAAATAATGGGGTTTGGGCTCCAAACAAGGCCCAAAAACCCTTCTGTCCTTCATGAACTCATTAGGAATATGATAAAAGTCCATAGATTGAATTTGGAAAAAATTTAACGGGTCTATACATGAATCAAAATATGGTTTATTACATTATTTCCCCCTTAGTGGAACACAATATAGATTTCTTCATCCACTAGTACTAAAACACTATCTGAGAATAACTCTGGAGACACATCCCATGTGTTGACCTCCTTCTCCCATGTACCATCCAATACATAGTTGTGCATCCAATACTCATGTACGAGAGTGAATGAATGGCCTTAGTTATCCTTCATGCTCATGTAGATGATCCGTACAGGGTACACATCAATATAAGAATTGGTATCATTTTCATAATACACTCTATAAAAAATTTTATATGGGTCGGCATGATAGTGGTGATTCTATAAAACGTAGAATACACAATGAATAACATAGTACCTCCATGGTAGTAATAACTGATAGTATATTGGCCCAACATTTATCCATGATATAAAATATCACTAAATAACGAGGAAACAACTTTCGTTTGTTTTGTAGCTATATATTCCCTTGAATGGGTGATACTAGTAAGAAAAAATGGACCCTGGCCTAAAAATGTAGAGGACATCAACAATAATCTTCATAAGATTGCTACATTGACATATAATTATTCATACACTTAAAAATTATCTAAACCTACTCTAATGTATCCCACAAAAGAAAAAGGACCCTTTAAGGATCCATCAACTTCCTCTAGCCATTACAGTATCGAAAAAACGACCTACAATATAAGTCATAAAAATGATCCACCTAAATTATGTCCTAAAATAAATAATAATAGGAGATATCAATGGGATTGTTTTGATTCTACCATGAACCACAAAAAAGTACACATTCTTGGAGCATGTCCTCTAGAACATGTATTTCCCATTCTGAATTCCCCTTGGTATGAGAGTGAAAAGATATTCTTAGAACCACTTATGTACCCCTATATTTCTGTATTCCATTCAAGAACCCTACCATGAAATGAGAGTCCCTATCTGAATTTTTAGTATGAGGTGTCCCCATCCACTCATATGATCTCACAGACCTGCAGTCTTCCAGCTCAACAACTGAAAAAATCCCAAAAATAGGAATGATTTGGGATACATATGTTATTTGGTCAATAACTAGCCATTATCATCACTAACCCTCTACAACAAAGGTAATCTAACTAAAAGTAAATATCAATATCTTCCAATTTCCATTACAGAGATATAAGTGGTAGTAACAATCCTCAAGATCAATCATTCTCTATTATCACTTTCTTCTAGGTAAAACACCTAGTGATAAATCAAACTATCTAACATTTCATAAATGGACACCAATATTTGTGTTTCATGTTTACCTAGAGATAGAATCGAGTCATAGATTATTTAAATATTCATTTTATGCTCATACCACCTTTAATATTTTTAAAATGGGGGCCAAATCCGAACCATGGTATCTATAAGAACCCGAGTTTTAAAAAATGTGTCAAATTCCGACCATGTTTAAACTTTTTGACTGGTTTTTGAGAAGTCTGGAAAATTTGGGCATATTCTGGAAATTTCCAGACTACATGCCGTGTACTTTAAGTACAATCCATGTATGAGTTACCCGAGTGACCGGTCGTGTGCTCGCAGAGTACATTCCCTGTGAAGACCGTGTAGAAGTTTCTTACTACATGACATGTATTTATAGACACGCCGTGTATCCCTTACCCGTGTGAGGCCAATTACATGTCATGTGGTGTCTAGGTGTAAACATCAATCTACATGGCGTGTATTCTTCCTTGACACACGATGTATCTTTATCCCATGTAGCGGCCGAGACCCTGGCCATGTGTTGACCGTGTACACGGTCCAACCAGTGTGCTGGACTCTACTTAAGTCGGAGTACGGAAACACATCTACACGGCGTGTAGTTTGGAAATACACACCATGTACTTTTTTTTATTTGATCAGCCAAGACGCTGTTGCGCCTTATTTTGAAAAAACCCTTCTTCTTCCCCGTTGTACGAACAATTCATCTGAGAAACCCCGAAAACTCAAACCCTCCCATAATCTCCGTAGGACCTTCATTCTTCGATCCGTTAGTGGTAGCGGGACTGCATCAGAAAGGCTAACCCCACGCACCCTTCTTCAACCCTGATCCCTCACCTATTCCTCCGCAGATTCTATCCGAACAGAATTGCCGGATTTGATGGAAACACAGATATACCATGATTCAATCCGATTCAGAGGATCAAATCAGAGGTGTTTCATCGTACGAGTATGAGGATGGTGGTTCATAACTTCTTTCATGTTATCGTAGACAATTTGAGGTTGCAACCTTCGGGCACGACGTCATGTGTTGAGAGAAACCCTTTTTATTTGTTTTTAATTAATTATCTGCATTGTGGAATGCCTCTCGGTATTCCCTATCCCTTGTTTTTCTGGAGAAAGGCCAAGTGAGAGGTCATGGCACGTTTGGGGCAATTCAGTCAGGGGTGCTGAAATACGAATGTTTTGGACTAGTATTTTAAACTGTTGATTTTGGACCGCTTTTGTTGCTATTGGATTAAACTGATGAGATTGATTAATTATAGCATTCTAGTAATTGTTTAAGGCATTTAAGACCTAAAATACCGGTATGGTTTGGCGTAAGTTAGTGCAAGTAATTGTTTAGTAATTGCATGTTCCCATAAATTCATGAGTATAGTTATGCAATGTGTGATTTTATCTTTGTTGAACTACTCGTTGTGTTGGGCGTGGCTTGGATATTTGTTGAGTGACGAGAATCATAGGTTGGAGCTTTGGCTCAGGTTACATTGGGTGGTTTCTACCACGAGATTGGGTGTCATGGATGTCGGTTGAGGCAGTCGGACTGTCAGGTTGGGCTTGACATTGGTTACTTGGATGGAGAGGCCATCAGACATGAGCGACATGTTCGCAGTGACACGAGGTGTTAGAATTGTTGTGGCTTGGGACATGATGAGGTGATTACCGCTCGCCAGGTAATTTTGAGTAGTGTGTACACAGATAGACTCCGAGATGAGGTGGTATGACCACTCGCTGGGTAGAGGCCTCAGATAGTTGCGGTAAGGTATTTTGGTTAGGGGGGTTCATGACATAGGATGCCACGTGGAAGGTGAGGAACCTTCAGGAGATATCTTTGAGGCGGTTAGGTTGGGGGAAGAGGCTCACCGTGATTTGAGGGAAGACATCACTGTCCCTCTAGTTATGGTTTGAGGAAAGGTACCATTGTTTCTCTGGATGTTGTGCCATGGGAAGGATGAGATTTTGAGCTGGGATATGACGGTTGGTAGTGCCTTCAGGACGTCAGTACTTGAGACACATGGTGTCAGGTGGCATGATGTGCAGGGATACATACCAGAGATTCCGGCATTGGCCGAAGCAGGTGACACTTCTTGGTGGCTGCGGAGCACCAGTGAAGTCTTTGTTTACTTTTGGGCATTACACTGTTTACTGTTTTTTAAATTAAGCATGTCTACCTAGACACTTATATTTGGTACACACCTCTGGGTGGTATCCTACTGAGACTTGTCTCACACCCTACATGGGCCCTTCGGGATGTGTGTAGACTTTATGAAATTGCGTGTAGGTAGAGGGTCATCCTCAGGAGATGGAGATTAGTGCTGTCGACATGGAGACTGGCATGGTCCTTGAGGTTGTAGCGTACTGGAGTTACTAGTTTTGTATTCTTTTTCTTGAATTGACATGTTTACTTCATATTGTAACTTCTGTTGGTTAGCCATTGGCGTCGTTGTATGTATATTGATTCGTATAACTTTCTTGGATGCATGGTTGGTTGTTTTAGTAGTTATTGCAGTTGATTACTGGCATGATGTACTGTTTACTTTCCGCTGCTGTTGTTTCTATGTTTCTTCCACTATTTATTGATATTGGATGTGCTTCCGCTCTGAGTGTCCGGTTCGAGTCTGATGAGTCATTTATTTCCGCTGCATATTTTAGTTTAACACTTGGACCAATACCTTTAATTCCTCCGAGAGGGTATAGCCTCCCCACTATACCTATTTAAACCCGCACTACTAGTCAGTAGCCATTGGCGTTTAGGGGAGGTGCACCTAAGGTAGTAACACCCGACCCGTTCGGCACTGTTCAGGTGGATGGACGGGTCTGGGTCATTACAAAGTGGTATCAGAAGGATTATTGACAAGGATTTAATAGCATTGTTTTTTTTGCTACTATTATGTTTGAGACTTCTACCTTTATTTCAGCTAGTTTTACTGTTTGGGATATGGTATACTGGAGATAAGTTGTTTTTGGAACTTTATTTTTGAACTGGTAATTTGGTGCCTGCAGCCCCATGTACGAGGGATGGATTAAGTTGCCGGGGGAGGTAATTACTATTTTCTTTTTTACTCAGATTACAGTTGATATGGTTTCCACCTAGGTGGCTCACATGTTGTTTGATGTTATTGATTATGATATGTAAACCTTGGCCGGTATGGAAAGGGTAGCTTTCTTGCATTTTGATAGGGTCATTTTAAGGTATTTCAATTTCATAACTGCACGTATGCTTTGTGAAGTGATAATACCATGTGAATAAATTCAATGTCCATGCTATGTATGATCTTAAATGTGAGTAGGTAAAAATATTTATAGAATTTATTTTTTATTGCAATGTGTGTGCCATGATTTTCATTATGGAGAATTGCATGTGCATGACATTTGGGTCTGGCACTTATTAGAGCAGGCAGGAACTCTGGATGAGGCAGTGTAACTGTCCGGATTGGGCGACTTGGTCATCGGGATTGAGGCAACGTTGGTTGTCAGGACAAGCACAGCCCGAGGTACTATTGGTGATTGGATCTGTTGAGGGTGGGTAAGGAGGGAGTGTGGTCGAGATGCTGATGGCATGGGTTGCGGTGAGGGGGAGTGAGGGTAGTTATTATGCACTGCCCTATACTGCTTTCCTTATCTGCGTAGAATATATTGTTTTATATATATGTGGGTTGTATGACCATTTATGGTATTCAGCGATTTACTCACTCACGACATGATGGAGCGTCAGGCAAGAGAGGATACAGTACCGCAGGATCAGGTCCAGAATCAGGTGCAGGCAGAGCATGAGCCGTAGGTATAGGCTCAGATACATGATCAGGTTCAGGATCCAGTGCAGGCAGGGCAGTGGGTGGGTTTGGTAGGGTTCGGACCATGTCTTGATGACCAGCTCTGAGCTAGCATGGTACACGTCTTATAGGGGATTGACAGAGGCCCACAAGGTACATAGCCTTCTATGGAATATCTAACGTGGGAGTTCCAGTCATAGCATCCGCTTCCTTTTCAGGGTGAGGGTGGTCCAGAAGCGGCAGAGAATTGGATAGAGTGCCTGCAGATGATCGTCAAGAAGCTAGAGATGCCTCTAGGGCGCAGGGTCAAGTTGGCAACGTACAAGCTGAGAGGACCAACGAACATTGGTGGGACGTATAGGTACATGCTCGCAGGCACAAGGGACTCGCTTGGAAGGACTTCGATGATAGGTTCTTCGAGCACTTTTACCCAGAGACGCTGAGGGCGGAGAGAGCTCGGGAGTTCTTGAGTCTTCAGCAGGGTGATATGTCCGTTATGGACTGCACAACTACCTTCAAAGAGTTGTCCCGTTTTGTACCTGGTATGGTGAGCTATGATGCATCTAGGTTGAGGCTCTTTTAGGATGTTTACGACATGCCATTAGAGTTCAGGTAAACATCTTCAGGGTGGGTTCCTTCTCCGAGGTGGTGAACCATGCGCTCATAGCTGAGGGAAACTAGAGAGAGAAATATTGTTTTGGCAGGGTGATAACTTCAGGTGATGGTTCAGACAGCAGGAAGTGAGTGATAGATGAGTTCCAGTAGGGCGGGCATGACAAGGACTCAGCTAGACCACCCCGTGGTAGTTCAACGGTGGTTTGCTTTCAGTGTGGAATGGCAGGACATGTTTGGGCTCAATGCGATAGGCCTCCGAAGGAGTGTCGGGCATGTGGACAGGTCGATCATCTGGAGAGGTTTTGCGGGTATCATACTCAGACAGCCAGCAAGCAGGGAACAAGAAAGGATTTGGCATCATGAGTTTGTTCAGGTTCAGTACCAGGAGAAGGTAGTCGAGGTTCAGCTGCACGCGGGGGATGTTCCAGGGATAGTGGGACCCAGCTGAAGGGCCAGTGGCCAGTGACTAGAGTAGCATCATAGGGAGGTCATGCATCAAGCAGCCGTGCTTCAGGCCAGGTGCACGTTTTGAAGCAGCAAGGGATTGAGCAGGCTAGAGAGCTGATGATGGTGGTAGGTACACCGTGGGTGTTGCCGTGATTTTTCCTTGCTTTCTTTTGGAATGGCCTCTTGAGGCGTGTCTAGTTGAGTGCATGAGTTGCACAGGTTACTTGTGGACTGACTAGAGACTAGTTAGTGGGGTTGGCATCATATCATATGCATTATATATTTTATTATATATTTGAGATGTGTTCCATCAGGAGTATCAAAGATGCATGTTACTTGAGGTGTCGTGGGAATCGGGGCATCGTGGATGCGGGTTACTTGAGGTGTATAACACTAGGTTTGATTTGAGAATCTACTAGATGCAGGACCTCAGCAAGGCGGGCACCGATGCGGTGAGGGTTACATTGGGTGTTAGAAGCGACACGTGAGCACCAAGGAGTTGTAGGGTTGATGATGTGTCATGGGAGGACGATGGGCTCGAGAAATAGTTTGTTGGGCCTTGCTTGTTTATTTGTGTTTCTTGAGCTTTGTTCGGGTTGAGACCAAGTAGGCAATTTCTTAGGTGGAGATCCCTTTTTGGAATTTAGCCAGAACATTGAGACCGGGGTAGTCCGGGTTGTTTAACTGGGATGGGAATGTTTGGGACCATCTACTGGTTTCGTTCGGTAGCTCGGGGAAGAGCTACCTTAAGGTGGGGAGTTTGCAAGAAGCTGAGTTTTTTGAAACGGGTCAAATTACGACCCTATTTAAACATTTGGACTGGTTTTTGAGATGTCTAGAAAATCTGGGCAGTTTCTGGATATTTCCAGACTACATGCCATGTACTTTAAGTACACGTCGTGTATGAGTTACCCGAGTGACCGGCCGTGTGCTCGCCGAGTACATGCCATATGAAGAGTGTTTAGAAGTTTCTTACTACACGGTGTGTATTTATAGACATGCCGTGTATCCCTTAATCGTGTGAGTCTAAGTACATGTCGTGTGGTGTGCAGGTGTAATCTTCTATATACACAGCGTGTAGTCTTCCTTGACATGCCGTGTATCTTTGTCTCATGTAGCGGCCGAGACCCTGGTTGTGTGTTGACCGTGTACACGGTCCAACACGTGTGCTGGACTCCGCTTAAGTCGGAGTACGAAAACACATCTACATGGCGTGTACTTTAGAAATACATGCCGTGTAATTTTTTATTTGATCGGTCGAGATACCATCACACCTTATTTTGGAGAAACCCTTCTTCTTCCTCATTGGACGAACAGTTCATCCGAGAAACCCCGAAAACTCAAACCCACCCAGAATCTCTGTACGACCTCCGTTATTTGATCCGTTAGTGGCAGGGGGACCGCATCAGAGAGGCTAACCCTGAGCACCCTTTTTCGTCCTTGATCCCTCACCTATTCCTCTGCAGATTCCATCTAAACAAAATTGCAAGATTTGACAGAAACGAATATCTACCGCGATTCAATCTGATTCAGAGGCTGAAATCAGAGGAGTTTCATCGTACGAGTACGAGGTGGGTGGTGCATACCTTCTTTCGTGTAATCGTAGACAATATGGGGTTGCGACCTCTGGGTGCGACTTTGGGTGTTGAGAAAAACCCTTTTTATTTTTTGTTAATTAAATATATGCATTTTGGAATGCCTCTGGGTATTACCTGACCCTTGTTGTGCTGGAGCAAGGTCGGGTGAGAGGTCAGGTCTCGTTTGGGGCAATTCAGCCGGGGGTGCAGAAATGTGAATGTTTTGGACGAGTATTTTAAACTTCTGATTTTGGACTACTTTTGTTGTTGTTGGATTAAACTGCTGAGTTTTATTTGTTATATAATTCTAGTAATTGTTAAAGGCATTTAAGACCTTTGGTACTTGTATGGTTTGGTGTAAGCTAGTGAAGGTAATTGTCTAGTAATTGCATGTTCAATGAAATTCTTGAGTATAGTTATGAATTGTGTGATTTTATCTGTGTTGAACTGCTCGTTGTGTTGGGTGTGGCCCAGATATTTGTTGAGTGATTAGGATCACAGGTTGGGGCTTTGTCTCGGGTTACATTGGGTGGTTGCTACCACTGGATTGGGAGTCACGAACGTCAGTTGAGGCAGTCGAACTGTCGGGTTGGGATTGGCCCGGGTTACATGAATGGCGAGGCCATAAGACTTGAGCGACAGGTTCACAATGACACTAGTTGTCAAAAGTGTTGTGTCTTGGGACATGATGAGGTGATTACCGCTCACCGGGTACTTTTGAGTAGTGTGCACACAGATAGACTCCGATATGAGGTGGTACAACCACTCCCTGGGTAGAGGCACTCGATAGTTACAGTTGGGTATTTTGGTTTGGGGTTGCTTGCCATAGGAACCCATGTGGAAGGTGAGGAGACTTCATGAGATAGCTTTGAGGTGGTCAGGTTGGGGGCAGAGGCTCACCGTGATTTGAGGACAGACATCGATGTCCCTCTGGTAATGATTTTAGGACATGTATCATTGTTCCTCTGGCTGTTTTTCTGTGGGAAGGTTGAGCTTTCGAGATGAGTTACGACGGTTGGGCGTGCCTTCAAGACGTCGGTACTTGAGACACATGGTGTCAAGTGGCATGAGGTGTAGGGCTACACACCAAAGATTCCCGCATTGGCCGACGCAGGTGACACTTCCTGGTGGCTGCTGAGCACCAGTGAAGTCTCTGTTTACTTTTGGGCATTGCACAATTTACTATTTTATTTGTTAAGAATGTCCGCCTAAACACTTATATTAGTCACACACCTCTTGGAGGTATCCTACTGAGACTTGTCTCGCACCCTACACGGGCCCTTTGAGATGCGTGTAGAATTTAAAAAATTGTGTGCAGGTAGAGGGTCAACCTCAGGAGCTAGAATTTAGTGCTGTTGAAATGGAGACTGGCATGGACCTTGAGGTCATGCCATACTGGAGTTAGTTGTTTAGTATTCTTTTTCTTGCATAAACATGTTTACTTCATATTGTAACTACTGCTAGTTAGCCATTGGCGTCGTTGTATGTATATTTATTCGTATAACTTGCATGGATGCATTCTTGGTTGTTTTAGTAGTTATTGTAGTTGATTTCTATCATGATGTATTGTTTACTTTCCACTACTATTGTTTCTATATTGCTTCCGCTATTTATTGATAGTGGATGTGCTTCCCCTCTGCGGGTCTGGTTCAAGTCTGCTGAGTCATTTATTTCCACTTCATATTTTAGTTTAACACTTGGACCAGTAACTTTAATTCCTCCAATAGGGTATAGCCTCCCCACTATACCTATTCAGACCCTCGCTACTAGTCGGTAGCCTTTGGCATTCAGGGGTGGTGTGCCTAAGGTAGTAACACCCGACCCGTTCGGCACTGTTCGGGTGGCTGGCCAGGTCTGGGTCATTACAGTATCTCCTCTATTGAAAATAACTTAAAGTGAATTCTTCTAAGAATAATAATGAAGACTCTCACATGATTTTGAAATAATTAAATTGTTGATTATCCACTAACCCATTTATTCATGGTGAGTAATATTTCCACAAAAACACTTAACTGATACAAATATCTGTCACCTCCACCTGGGGAAGTTCCCCCAAATGGAACTTCAACTAACACAAACATTATTGAAGAAGAATAACTTCCAAACCACCTATGGATGGAACATCACAAACTAAACAACAATGGATTCCTCTATGGAATCCCAAATTTTTCCCTAAACACATCAACTGAAATAAAAAACTAACATATGGTGAATTTCATTGATCAAAAACCATATTACCATTTATATTTTCATTCATCTCTTCAAACAATGGTGTAACCAAAATCTATCCCACTAGAATCATCACCCATTTCTATCATAACATGCGAGCCCACAAACAATATGGGGAACCATAAACTTCCTTAAAAATGAGTTTAAAAACTATCCATTTTTATTCGGAAAATCATTTATATTTATGAAATTTGTAGAAAAAAAATTCAATGTAAGTGCATTGACTAATCCAAGAGTGGAATTTTCCAATAGGTCATGTCATATGAAATCAGCTAGTATCCAAGAGTCCATCCATGGTTTTACAAATAGAGAGAACATGTATCACCCATGGCTAACCATGACATAGAAAAAACCACTCATACTAAACTCAACACTTTTAGAGATCTCTACCCAAACCAATTTATTTTAATCTTTAGTAAATCATAAGAACGACACTCTCTCAGGGCATCAGGGATGAAATCATGATAGGATAATTTCTCATCTATATAACATGATTACACTAAGATCATTTCAATATTTTCATGAAGGTCATATGAACCAAAACAGTTTAATTCCCCTGAAATAATCTGGGCTACACCATCCAACATGTTGTTACAAATAGTTCACTAGCCTCCACAACCCGAGTCATCTTGTATCTGCACGAGCTAGACCAGAATAGTCCATCCATATCCAAAAGTATTTCTCAATTTTTTCATACACAACTAAACAATTCAATGTCATGCTACTGAGAAAGAACTAACATGATTCCAACTTGTAGTACTTAAGGTAATTGGATAAAACCAACCATTTCCCAATATCCCAAATAGGATGTGATAACATTTCTTTGAAGGGTGCATATTTACCAAAATTGAAATGATTTCCCCAACTCAAGAGTTTACAAGTAATAGAATGAAGAGACATACCAGCCACTGTTAAGTTCATTAGATCAAACAAAAAATACCAACAAAGGTGATAGTCCTCCAAATCAATCTTACAAACGTTAATGATTCTTTTAGGAAATCCACAAATAAAATGAAATGTTTTTCAAAACACCTCAGTCTCTTGAAAGTCATCCCCAACATTGGGATAAACATGTCTCCTTTAATTCCCATTTCACTCTACTACGAAGACGACTCAATAATGAAATCAATTGAATAGGGATAAATGAACTTACCAAGCCCCACCAGATCATTATATCATTTAACAACTAAATTGTAACCATGTATATACTGTTGAACAACCCTTATGATCTAGAAGCATCACAACACCTCGATACAATAGATTCGTTATCCAAAGTATATATCTTAGTATATAGTGACTTATACAAGAGATTTAAATCAATGGTGTACTATCCCATGTCACCATTATCCATGATTATTATATACGTAGCCTCCCATTATTGAGGAAAAAGAAAGGGTCCCGAGACCTGTAAAACATACAAACATTTTCTTATCTTATCTAATATGTTGAAAATGATCATTTTCTAATTCTCACTCCTAAAAGAATGGTCAAGGATAAAATGACCATCAATCCTAAAAATGGTTTCAATTTTAATATATGATTCATACTTGGAACAATAAAATAGAATGAAAATATACATCAGAAATTGACATAATTTAGAAAATCATTTTATCTCTATGGGTGATACATACCATGGCTATGCACTTAAGAAGAAAAAATTCCTACCTGATCAATAGGTCACAACAAAAAATATTCACCATGCCTAATAAAATATATTTTAATTCATTACTAAAATGGAGAAGGCTTCATAAAACACCTACATTTACATTCTATGAAATAACAGTCTTGTCTTATAAAACAACCATTTAAATTTTACATATTTATTGAAATTCATTCATAATTAGATAAAATATTCCACAAATTTTTATTACCAAATAAGGTTACATATGAGGGTCCCATAAAACCAACTTTGTTTCATCATAAATTCATCCCTATTGAAGTCTATTTATTTCTGATCGTATTAGCAATCCATAATAGTTTGTTTCAAAAGAAACTATCCCCAACTAATCATTTTGGGAATGTTTATCATCTTTGAATCCAATCACATGACATAGAAAATTCTTTGGATATTGGTTGATAACAATAATAATGGATGATGAATGTAAGGATGGTCTAACTAACAAAGATATACAAACCCAACCCCACTCTAAGATTTAAAGGTATTGGAAATTTCTCTATTGTGTGATTCAGTAGCTCCTATATATGATTGTTAAATAATACATTTCCATATCATTTATTTAATAAAACATCATAACATAATATAATAAACTACTAGGATCAATCCCATACATTTTATAAACATGAAATGGCATGATAAGAAGGTGAAACCATTTAAATTTTATTTTTTAAATATTTAATATCATATATGATAATTTATAGCAATGTTCCTTTATAATGTACTTTATTTCCTAGTGAATCATGTCCCATAGTTCTTATCACATAAAAAATTACCATTTTAATTTAAAATTAATGTTATTATGGTTAAATAACTCATTTTAACCAATGAGGATCCATAAAATATAATGAATTTAAATAGTAAATTAATCAACCACATCCCAAAAGCCACAAAAACACATATACAAGTAGGGAGAACTCTATAATAACTGGCATATAAAGAAATGAAATCAGTAAAATAAACCTATATTTCATGGAACCATTCATGTAATGTATACCCTAGGTGCCTGTATATTGAATGTAAAATTCTGAATTCCATCATATCATTGGTCCATTTAAATAATATAATATTGATCAAAATAATACTAAAAGATACCACATAATATTTTATTTGCTAAACAATGAAACTAAATACATTATAATATGAATATGTGGAACACAAATTACAATTCATGAAGCTATGAATTTACCCTAGAATTGGTTCATGATGCCCAAGAATTAATTATTAACATGTGAAAAGTGTTACCAATCTAAAATCTATTGCTTTAAAATAGTGAATCATGAATGGATCCTCTTTGATACAAATTTATGATGTCCCGGGCTCATATGCCAATTTGGAGGTTCTTTGAGCCCAGTGGTCCACATAGACTAAACTGTATCACCCTAAATGCCTAAGGTATCCAACTATTAGTGAGTGTAAAGTGTTTTCATAAGTGGATATTATTCCCTCATTAAATTATTATAGAACATCAGATAAATTTCAACAATGGTAAATAGAAAAATACAATGCCTCAATATATTGAACAGTGAAAGGAGACAAATAAATAATAAATGAAATAAATTAAATAACATTCAAAAAGAATTTATGATATGTCATGTGTCTAGTATGATGTAATACATGGATACATAATAGAAAAAACACATTCAAAAATCAATGTAGGAAAATTAATTACATAAACTATCCCATGAATCCTGACCTTTCTATGTCATCTTCTACTAGATCTATACTAACACAACAAGAAAGCATATGTATTAAGTAGTATGATTGAAATTATAAATATATACTTACATGTAATCTACACCAAGTTCAATATTTTTCCTGGAGAGGGTGTGATATAATTCTCAGTGGGCCACCACCAACAGTGTCTATAACATCAAACCCATAAAATGGAAATGTAACAGTGTGAAATCATGCATACGTAATGTAAAGTAGTTCAATATAAGTAAATTTACTAAACCTACTTCCACCCTTGACTGGTATTTGAACATGTAACTTAAATCATTGATTAAGTAATAATAAATTTATTTTAATAGGTCGTCTAAGAATTAGCCATCAGTGACATCACATCAACATAATATTAATAATAAAAGAACCCAAGTGTAACAAGGAAACAATGATATATTAATTATTATTATGTGTTTCTATAGTAATGACCAGGTAAACCTATAACTCAATGTATACTAACTTATATGTATCAAAATATAGGTTAGGGGTTTAATAGGTAAATATATGGATCATCATACATGGAATTCCCATAATAATATATCTAATAGAGTCTATGAAATATATCAAAGGTAAAATGGAAGATAAGAAGTGGATGGGCCCAAGGTTCTAACCTAGACCCATCATGTCATGTAGTATTCAATTACTGTATGTGATGAATCCCTCATTAATAATGAAGGGATGGCATAGTGTGATACTATTCATCTAGAGGTTGACAAGGACCGGGATCCTAGATTGTTCTCACTTGTGGAAAAATGATTCCTTGAATCATAGTAGCATCCTTGTTAGCCAAATAATTCCCTTGGGAAACCATAAGAAAACTCACATAAAAAATTCCTTTAAATATTTCATGGTCCATATGAATTAATAGTCACTAATTCATTTAATTAACTAAAATTAATTTGAACATATTTTATGTATTCCATTTATCAATTCATTTGGGTCATGAACTTCATTTAATTAGTTTTAGAAGGCCATATAGTATGTAAAAATTTATTTGACTATATTTTCTATATTCATTTAATTCGTTTCATATTACACCTTCCACCATTTCTGGAAAGGGATGAAATGGCATGAAACCAACCATACACTTTGAAATAATGTGGTTAAGATATATTCATACCACAAACATGACAATTTATCACCTTAATAAATTAATTACACTTATGCACATACCTTTGGCGGGTCAAGTGACTGTGAAATAGTACATCTCAGTCACTGTCATATGGTTTAGTTAGCATTTAATATAAGTAGTCATTCTATTAGTGATGCCAATCTTGATCAGACATGAAATATTTCTCAAAAGTGTTCAATAAAAAAATTAATTATTTCATATCACCCTACATGAGGTGTTCTGAGTTATGGTAATAACATCCAAGAATTAATTTCATATATGGAATGATAATACAAATATAGATCTAAAAAATATAATCGTGAAATATATGTTCAATAAATGGAACCTGATGAAAGAGGTGATCACCGCATATTAATTAAAAAAATCATTGTATTAGAGGGGTGAGTTACAGACTACCCACCATAGACTTCTATGAGTCTCATTTTTCACTATTGACCATTTATTTATCTTGGATCAGAGTAGGTCTAAAAACGAGTATAACGACTCACATATCAATAAATAGGTTGAAATAATGATAAAATAAAAATTCCTTATGAAAACACCAGTACATACTATTGCGCATCTAACATGATGAAGAGAAGTACGATCATATCCAAGATGAAGCAGATCTTTTAATTCCTAGATTTGGACATAAAGTATCTCTAGGATGATTGGGAAGGGATTTTTGTATTATTGAACTAGGAATAAAGACGATATGTTTAGATATACAGATCATTAAGGTAAAAATGGTAATTCCTAAAAAAAATATAATGTTCATGGTTTAGCGGCACAATTTTCTAAACTCTGCACCAACCATGACCATGTATATGGAGAAGAGGGGAACCAACACAGTCAGACTACATAGAGTAAGAAATTTTGAAACAACAATAAAGAATGGGTCTGCCAGGAAATGTAAACTATATTTATAGATTTCTCTATCAATGTGTCCTACCGACATGGTTTACTCTAAACAATGTGATATCCCATCTTCAACAAAAAAGATGGGTTTTTGGATCCGATCAAGACTTAGACACCAATCCGACTTTCATTAACACATTAGGCTAGAAAAAAAAGTTCCATAAACATTAGTTAGACCAAATTTAATGGATCCATACACATGTCTGAAATAGGGTTCTTATATTAATCATTCATAAATCCATTAAAGATGGATTGTATGTATCTAAATTCAAATTATTTATATGTCATTGAAATAATTATTATGGTGGGATTGAATGAAAAGGGATTTGGATGAGTTTTTTATGATATGAATCACCTATGGGAAGGTTATGGTAGTTCACTAGTGAGTAGTCGGTATATTATACTATTTACCTAATCTTGTTTGTAAATGAGAGTATATTTCCTTTGGATTCCATTGTAGTACTCCTAAGGATTGGATTGTAACATGATTCTATATAGGTGATAGTGGATTACCTATTCATGAAAACTTATTTCATCATTATTCATTAATATAATTCTTTGTTGGGGTTTTATAAAATTTATATACCATATTTGGTAATGAAGCATGTAATTAAAATTTTTACAGTATTGGATGATGATCCTGCATTAACATCTTATTTATGTAAATCATTACAACATTCCCTTCAGACTATGATGACCATGAGATTATAATATCATCCTCATATGGATGGACAATCCAAAAGGAAAATACCAACATTGGAAGACATGTTTCAATCTTGTGTAATGGGTTTTGGAGGCTATTGGGTGGAGGATACACCAAAGGGTAGTTCTCATATAATATTTTCCTCTAGATTAGATAAAAATTGTTCCTTTATATTCATTGTAAGGTATATCATTTTGTTCCCCACTTTGTTGGTCTGAAATATGTGTGAAATCATTGGATGAACTAAGTCATTTCCATGAGAGAATAAAGAAAATTTAGTGGATTAGTAAAAGGATTCGGATGACTCAGAGTCATTATATATTATATGAGGATCACAATTTAATGTAGTTTTCATTCGATGATGGTGATCATAGGAACTTATATTCTCTCCAAACCTTGGTCATTGTCATTTTGGTAATCAATAAATGTTATCTACATGATACATATTCTTTTTATGATACATGATCATGTTGGTGATGTAAAATATCAGTTGTAATTTATATTATTTTCAGCTAAGTAAATAATATATTTCCTGTATATTATGTGATAAAGGGTGATAATTATCATAAAATGTGAATATATTGGACCATTTTTACCAAGATATTAATGCTTTGTTGTTTCATGTGTCAGTACAAATTGTGGATTAGAAAGATAAATTTTTGTGTGGGATAAGGATAAGTATTTTCATGGTTTTATGTATCCATGTTTGATTTATAGAATAAATTTTGTAGTGTGACATTGAAATAGTCTAGAAATAGCCTTAAAAATATTAGATAAATTTCGGTTTTCATCATTCTTTGGATTGAAAGACCAATGGTGGGGAGAATGTAGCACCCCATGTCTCTATTAATTAACTATTTATTTATGTATTTAATTTAAATAAGGATATAGGGTTACATTTTAGATGATTTGGAGGTGTTTTGAAATGTTTTCAGGTCTATTCAGTAGATCCACCATTTTATCATGGTTTAAAGAATCCATGAAACACCTCTACGAAACTTTGTTACTAAAGACATTGGGCTCCATGAAGGTTTGTGTTTAAGAAAATAGATTGGCCAATCCTTGTAGCATCCATAGAGTAACATTGAAAATAGTATCATAGGGGTGTATCATGTATAGTAGATGGGATTTCAATCATTATGGTCCTACCATGTGAGTGGTGTTTAGATTCTATAGATCAGTAACAATTTTCCTAATAGTGTACATAAACCGTGCCCTAATATAAATAAATTATTTAAAATGTGTATCCAATTTAGATTCCCCCTTAACCACTCATTCTCCTCTATAAAATACCCAACTAGAATTCATTACTTCCCAAGGATGTGGATACCAATCATCTTATTTTATAGCTTTTAGTTTGTGACCCTTGGTGCGTTAGAAAATAAATTACTAGTTATGTTATTATTCTTTATTTTTTTTACTTTGTTTCCACTTTTACCATCTCTAGGAATCAGGGATATATCATTTTGAGATAGATTTAGGATTTTTTGTGACAATGATATTAAGATATGATTATTTGGTTTATTGGGAACATGATCTAATGCTATTTTTTAGAGTTTTAATTTGTTTTTGTAATATAATTAGTATTATTATTATTTTTAGCTTTAATTTTAATGAAGGAATATTACCCCTAAACTTCTCTAAATATAAAATGATGGGTTGATTTATATTTGATTGAGTTAATGTGTTTTAATTAGGAATTTTTTGTGAAAATATTGTTAGAAACCCTCTTATGTAATGGTTTGTGAAATAATTCAATTTGATTGATGTGAAAGGATGATTATTTAATTATTATAGTTTCTTTAATTTTAAAAATAGAATGTATTGATTCATGAGAATATATAGATTCATTTTTTTCAATAAAAGAAATGTTTTATTGAAATGGATTAAAATGGTTTATTTGGGAAGGGATTCAGAATAAATAGTTGGTGTTTTTTATTGGCATGACCCAGTGTATGGAGAATGTTTGATTTGGTCACTTGTTATTTTGTTAAATTGTGATAACATAGTTGGCTAATGAGAGAATGATCATGATTGTGGAACTATAACCTATAAATTCATTAGTGGATGTTTGGAATGGAATGAGATATTCTAAATGGATTTGATAAATTCTTTTCATGGATTTTCATGGATCTATGTAATTGAAAGAGGGGTTGTTTTGGAAAATATTTTTTAAAAATGGGTTTTCATTTTAAATGAACTATTTAAAATATTTTTATATATATTTTATAAAATGAATTTTTTTCCATTAACTATCCTTGTAGTGATAGTGGGGATGTCATATTGGGAAATCTTATTGATTTTTATACACATTCCCTACTTGCGATCATTTGTGTATTTGTAGATATTATTTATTAGGATATATATAATGGAAATATATCTCATTTATATAGATATGCATCATGATACCATTCACATGGATTGTGATGTTGTATCATGGGGAATTTAAGAAGATATTGGGTTATGTCTATGGGGTCCCTAAGCTCTATTGGTTTTATCACAGACTATATATTCTCATATTGGTTTTGGAATCTACAATGAACTGTGATATAGGTTACGGTTTATTTGGTTATTATTGTTTATTTTTATTATATTTAGTTCCACTACATTTATTTAACGTGTCATATATTTAATATTGGATGTGGTTATATTGGATTGAACTTTTTATTTTTCAACATCAAAATCATCCCCAAACTATTATAATTTTTATCAAATTTATTTCAAACATTTTGTACTATAGTGATGTTACCTATGTCCATGTAATATCACATCCTCATCCCAAGACAATGGTTAGGGGTTTTATGTTACACTTGTTAACTAGAATATTCATATGGAAACTCATCAATTTAAATATACCATAAAAATCATTATTTTAGGGTTCTTCAAAAACATTTTAGATAATCATCCTCCAGGATTTGGTATCATGATTATTATAGTAAAATTTTATTCCAAGGGGTATTATAGTAATATTTTCAATTCGAGAGAAAAATTACTTTATATTAAATTTTATTTCCATATTCCAAAAAAATCACTCCATGTAAAGAGAATGAATCAATTTCATTAGTAATTTTAGTTGTATCTAAATAAATGATATTAAAATTTATATTAATAATAATCCACAACAACAGAATATTACTAGTATTATGTGGATATTATAGTGATACCACAATGTGTTTTTATTTTATTCAGTATATGTTCTTCATATTATTGACAAAATATGTACTCAAATCCTAATTGATGACTTACCTCACCTAGAACCACATAATTTTATAGAGCTTTTCTATTGTATTCATTCTATATTTTTTTCCTTGATGCATTGATCTATGTAGTTTTTTTGCAAAAAAATAATCATAATCCAATTTATAAGTTCAATTTTTTTACATTTAGTTTAGTTTGAAAAAATATAAAACCTAATTCTTATATTGGATCTATAAGATGAAAATTATGTTTTTATCATCATAACTAAATGATTGATTTTTCCTCAACAACATGGTGTATTATTTACTTCATTAAAATTGTTTTAGTATCTTATAATTAACAATATCCTTCGCTTATATCAAGTTTCTAGATATTCACTATGTATCATATTTTCAACCATAACATCATATAGTTTTGTGATCATAAAAACATTATATTCCAATAAATATTTTATCCCATTTTGTTTGGTAATATGATAATAAATATATTATCCTTGTTGACTATGATGTCATAGGACATGTTCATTCATATGATACTAATATTTTTTGGCCACATGTCCTAAAGAAAGCCACCTCATACATTATATGTTACCAATGATTAGAGAGGGTTCATGATGGTATTGACTGGTAACTATACCCACAGAAATAGAGTGTGTTACTATAGTATAATTTTTTCGAAATAGTATAATAAATGATCATTAGAATAATTATATATCATTATATAATAAATAGGATGAATTGATCAAAAATTGTATAAAAATTGACGTCGTCTAACTATTATATACAAAAACAGAATTCATGGAAGAAGAGTAAATAAATTCCACATGCTATTAAAATAGTTAAAATTTACCAATGATATATCTAAAAGCTTCCTGAGTATGATCCTAATCCATTACTCCCATACACCATGCTTTTATAGTGAATCGTTAATAAAATGGGGAATTCTTCTATTTTACCTACATTAATCTAAAAAGTATGTTTGGGAGAAAATAATTGTACCAAATATGGTGTGGAAAATAATCAATAGGCCATAAAAAATGGTTTCAAATTCTATACATTCTGTGAATATATAAATTTTTATTAAAAAATTATTTATATAATCTAGGAAATCAATCCATAAATCCCATTTCTAGTCATGTTTTTAAATTACACTCATCTAATGCCACGTTATTTAAAACTATGCTAGAATGTATATAATCAACTACCAATTACGATTTCCATTTTACATAAAAGGATTAGGATCTGGCTCATTTCAAATTTATCCACCATAGAACATATTATTTTAAAGTATGAAAAAGTACCTAATTATTTTCAACTTTATTATGTTATAAATGATGTTTGAAATCCGGTTAAATTATTGACTATTTGAAATTATCTTCGTTGACATGGTGGAATCATAACATAATTTAATTAATAAAATGATATAATGGAAAAAATCCCAACAAATAGAATAATTATTAGAATCCTAGGTATCACCCCAATTTCATTACAAACCATTCACCCTACATGCTCATCCAGGGAATATATATTAATAATTCTAGTTTTTGCCCTAGATGTGGTATAAATTCACTTCTATATGAGTCAGTCTTCACCGTTACACATAGGATAACCAAGTGAAACACATGAAATAATAAAAATAATTCCCCTCTTACACTGTCCTTATAATTTTATTCATTAACCCAATGTGTCACTCATAGAAGAATAAAAATCATCCCACTATGTTTTCCCATCGAGGGGAATTATTTGAGAAGCCTTGTATCCCCTTGAAATCATATAATCCCGGTCATGAATTCATATAGATTAATTTGTCCTAATAATTCCAACAATATTTTTTTAGTCGATCGAAATGAATCATGATTGATATATCATAATGAATGATTATTGGATCATAGTATTACCTTGAGTTCTAAAAATATATTTCATTAATATTAATCATTTAATCTAACGGTAAATAACTCACCCAAAAATGTGGTTAAATTAAATATACATTTCCTATAATTAATATAATAGAATAAACCCATCCATAATATTAAAATATAAATCATCTGATAATAAATTAGAACATAGGAATTTCATTTGGAGATAACATAAATCTAATGGTGAACCAAATATACAGCAAAAAAATTATCATTTAGAACAGTTTAGCAACAAACCAAATTAGGTGGATCTACTGGGGTTCTTAACCCTCATCAATCATTATAGTTTTTATTTCTCATATAAATATCTTCCCACATATAAAATATAAGAAGAATTATTTTAGGAGGATATATATGGGTAAAATTTTTTATGAAACAATGGTGAAATATTTTGAAAAATTAAATTTAATGTATATTTTAGTGAATTTTTTTGGAGGATAAATCATCTACTAATAATTTATTGTCCTATAACATTTTCAAAAAGAATATAAATCATTGAAAATGAAAATTTAATTAAAATATATCTCGTTATCACTCCAAGAAATTTAAATCATGTCATAATGAAAAACTCATAAAATGAGGAAGATGGTCAATGGAATAATTTTTAGTTATAAAATGATAATGATAATTAGTTATTCCGAGTCTAGGTAGAGAACCTGTAGGAAAAAAAATCTCGAATGGAGATAGATATCACTTTGGAGAAGTGGAGTTATTTTATGTGAAAAATGAGAAATTGTTGGTAATAATATTTAAATGAGTATATGGATAAGTATCAAATTTATCCGTTTTTAGCGGTATTGATTTTGCATTGCACCTTTTTTCAAAACATCGTTCCCACCATGCTCACCCCCGATATATGTGGCGTTATGTGTATTGGCTACAGAAATGGTTTGGAATTTTTTTTAATCAATTGAACCCCATTGTATACCCTTAGTATCACCACATGTGTTTTACCAAAATTTTAATCTTTAGGATTATTGTTTTAATTAATAAATATCCTAGTTTGGTTCCCCTATTTATCAATGCTTAGGTGTCTAATGGATCCACAAATTCATGAGAAAAAAATCGTGGAAATCATAGGAAAATCCACATGGATAAATAGCATGTTTCTAAATTAATTTTGAAGTATCCAAACATCATAATAAAATTTAAGGATCATGAAATATTCCCGACATAAAATATCTAGTCATAGTGTTTTATTATCTGAGTGTGGTTAAGGTTTACATTAGAATTATTTCTTCTTTTGTTCATTAACATCATCCTCTATCTCCCATGACTTATCCTATACACATTCATGCTTTAATAACACATATAATTAGCTACCATACTATCCTAGAAATATTTCATGGTTTTATAGATGATACAAGATGGGTGATCCTGAAATTATCCATTCATTTCAAAATAAAACGCAAAATATTGTTTAATATGTGATTAGTATAAATAATAATTGATAAGATAAGGTATATGCATAACATCATATTTGGATGTGTAACTATGAGGTATCTAAAAATTAAAGACAACCTACACAAATATCCGTAAAATATCTAATGGGCTAACATAATGAGGTGATAACTTCCATTATTTTTCAATCTTTTTATGACACAGTCTTAGTGAAATACTCAATAAAACATGATCCCTCTCTCTAAACTCTACAGTTTATTAATGTAATTAAAAATATGAATTGAAAATTTATTTTTTATCCATATTATAATTTTGAAAATATATCTTCACTAAAGTATTCTAATACAATTGAGGTCGCTTCAGTGGTACATATCTATAAGGCCCCGACCTTAAAAATTATATAATCTTGAAATAAATTAATAATTCAGATTGAGTAAATTTTCAGGTTTAGAGTTTTAGATAATTAGGCCATAAATATTACATTAAATATCAATTGTTACAAAGTATAAACTTATTCTTAGAATCCATTTTTTTTTAAAATAAAAACCTCTTAAAAAAGAAACATGTCTAGTTCCATGTTTTAGACAACATTACCTCTCCTTGATCACATCCTTGACCATATTCTAGTTTATGTCATGTGAAAACATTTCAAAACAAGGGATGATAATAAAAAACTCAGTATGGGTTATAAAATAAGGAAGTAAATCCTTAGACCATCAATAAATACAAATAAATGTAACCATAATTTTCAATCATAACATACCTCCTAAAATCATAACATTTATGAATTACAAATCGAAATCAAAAATCATAAAGGTAACTTGTGGAATCCATGACATACTTACATTTTTGCTTTCACATCTACACAAGGATTTACATTTGGAATACCCATCACATTATATTCTATAAATCTCTTATGAGAAACATTAACATTTACCTCTATCATGTTTCCCAATGCATTAAAGAGTTATCATGGGCTCACCATCCCTTGGATTATCACGGAACCCACCATATACAAAATCAATTCCAAATAACCCTAATATATACATATCACATAAATAATCATAAAATAAAGATAACATTTCCACATTTCAATAACAATATATCATCATAAGATATTGAAATAATCAATTCTATATCAAACCATTTTCAAACAATTTCAATCATTTAATAATATGATTTTTAAATCAAAGTGTCCCATAATAAAATGGATCATTTTAATGAAATTTCAATTTCTAACCATTCATTTCCATATAAATATATCATTTAAACAACTTATAAAACATGTACACTAATGATAACAATTTAGAAGAAATAATCTTCAAAAAATTTATAACATTATTTTAGTTAAATAGTTTCTAACAAAATGAGAGACGCTTGAATGAAAATAATGGGGGAATAAAATTAATTAAAGATTATAATATCATGAGAATAATGATATTAGTGATATAATATGTCAAAGGGAATAATATACACATTATAAAATTGAATTGGTGCATAACATAAAATATTTTCAGTGGAATGTAAATTGAGATAAAATCCCTTACAAGGACTATATCCATTGATTTCGGACCACACAATGCTATAATTATTTGTGAAAAATAAAAATACACCCAATAAAAGTGGATATTTTGTTTAAATAAATCAGAGGTCATTCAAAAATATTTATATCACGACATAATCAAGAAATTGATGTTTAACCCAAAGAATTGAAATTATGTTAAGAAGTTCCATTAAAAATTCTCCAGCCTAACAGTTTCACTTAAAAATTAGGAAAATGAGTTGATGAGAGAGATAAACAGTCTATAATCACATGGATATAAAATTTAGATAAATTAGAATATATATGAACATATCCAAAATTGGAAATTTGAAATTTAAAGACATAACATAAAATAAGTCTTTGACAAAAAGAAGATTGTGAAACGTTCCCTTATCGATATGGTAACCTAAGAAACATACATCAATGAAAGAGGGATCATAAAATTAAAATATAAACCCACAAAAATGAAATAGAGGAAAATATAGCTTGACTATCAGGGGAATAAAAAGTTAGATGAAAACCTGACTCCTTTGTTCCTTGTTCTTCCGGAATAATAAACATAAGATAATTTATACTTTTTTAGAACATTTTTAATTTATATTATTATTTTTATTCCACTTATTACCTAGATATAACAATTATTAATTATTTTACTTCATATAAGTGATTTTGTTGACGTTCATAATTTGAGTTAAAATTGAACTTATTGTAATTACAATTTGTCCATGTGGTAAAAAGTATATTATCTCCAGAATTATAATAATGAATTATATTTCATATATATATATATATATCATATATATCAATTAAATATTTATTTATATTTGTCCATAAAATTTGGACATAAGGAATGAAATGCGCTGTTCATGGAGACGGTAAGCCGTACGAACGCATGAACGATACTTTAATTTATATTTCATATTAAATTGAATGAAAACACAATGATACATATGTTTATTATAAATCCAATATAATATAGTATATAATTTCAGTAACCCCATTCTTTACACATTCCAAATATTGTATTAACAATTAATATCACTTTGAGGGGGAGGTAGTCCACACATCCTCAAATGAAATTATCATATTTACCTATTATGGAAAATATAATGGTATTCTAGAAATGAAAAATATAGAAGTATATAGACAACATAAATATAATATATACCACATTTAAATATATTTTCATCATAATTTCCACTATGAGAGGCGGTAAGATATAACTGAACAATCATCGTTTCATGATGCATCAGTTTGTAGTTTAAAAAACAGAATGTTCGTATCCATTAGATAGAGATGTGTGTAATTATAGTTTTAATTATTATCAAAAAAACATCATAGTATTTCTAGGATAATAGTTTTTTTATAAAATAATGGAATAAATGGAGTTTAGGGGGATGGATAAGGAAAATAACAGAAAATAACTTGAGAAAAGGCATAAGCTTTAAATTGGGTCACTCCCTTTGGTTTGAACCAAAAGGATTTCTTGAAGATCCATATGCCAATTTTACATATTCTAGGTGGAAGGTAAAGATGTTGGGATATTCTTGGAAAATTGTTTTGATGATATAATGGGCATGAGAGGTGAGTGCAATGGGATAGAGGTGGTGTCCTTTTATAAGAGGGAGGAGGAAATCTTTATTTATTTTTGAATGTATTATTTTATTATAAAATTATTTTCAGTTTCAAAATGACTAAAACTAATTAAATTCAATGATAATATGACTATAGATTAAAATAATATAATCCAATAATATTTTTATAGGTTTCAGATATATTTTCAATTTTTATAATCTCATTTATTTAAATCATTCATTAATAAGGTAATGACCACATCATCATTGTGTCATAAATAAATTCATTAATTTATAGTATAAAAAATATAAATAAAATACATTTATGTAAGAAATATTTTTAAATTTTCGAAGAATATTTATATTCTAATAGATCACTTATATAACCCCATATAAAAATTCTTTCACTAACTGATAAATGTGGATGTTACTTTTGTCTTATTTTGAAATTAATAAATATAATCTGACATTATCACTACCATGTGGCTCCATGGGGTCCCCAAATCTACCAAATGATATCCTTAGTCGGAAATATATCTTAAAATATGTTTAGAACAATTGTAAGGGTGATTTAATTTTATTATAATATTATTTTTCACCATTATTTACCAGATTTACCCTTTAACCATGGTAAACAAAATATTTATTGAAGTAAATATTCTTAATGGATAAAAATAAAATTTACCTATTTACACAATTTTTAATCATGATTAAAATTATAGAATCCATTTTTCCAAATTCATAACATATAAGTGGCTGATATTAATTTAAAATTAATTCTCATTGTCAAAACAAAAAGTGTGTTTTTAGGAAATAATAAATATAAAACAATTTACCATTGTTTATGTCCAAATATAGAGTGAAATTACATCCAATGAAAATAATTGGATTAAATGGTGAATATATAATCCAATTACACTTTCAACCAAATTAAATTAACAATCTCTCTATACAAATAAATTAGATTAAAATGTGGTTTCGAATCAAAATGCTATATTTTTATATATTCATTAACATATGATCATTATAAGAAAAATAAAAAAATTTCATCCAACATAAATTTGGACGTCCTGATTTTAAATAGTAATATTACTTTGTCAAATAAAACATATAAATGGGACAAAAACCAGATTTAAAAAGTGTTCTCCATCAAAAGGCGGTAAATCAACCTTTTGATGAATATTATTGTGTTTATTCTTAAAACTGGATTCATTCACATTTTAAACTTATAATGTTTATTGGATAAATGTAAAAACATTTAAAAAACATTTATAATCATATTTTTCTTAGTTATTTTCATTTTCACCAATAATAAGGCTAAACTATAACTACCATTTAAATTAATATAATATTTTTATTTTTCAGTATTACTCAGCCTTATATACAACAAAATATTTTCAGAGAATCCCATTATTGCATGTCAGGTATGCCATCGAACATTGCATCTCTGTTAAATAATAATTAATATATAATTCAAAAATATTAATAAATATGAAAATTCAAAATTAATTATTTACCTAGGATGTTACATCCTTCTCCCATTTGGGGAATTGCGTCCACAAAATTATAAAATTGGCCTCAGAAACATCATTGAATGTCCCACATCTAATTAAGAGTCAATAGAACATTCAATATAAAATAAATAAATAAAAGTAAAAAAGATCACCTGAGATTACATATACTAGGATTTCATGTAGGTAAACATGGATATTTAGGAGAAACTAAGTGTCAATTTCTGATGGAGGGTGATAGAAAACATTAAATGGATAATGTTAACAATATGAAAAGCACAAACATGTGATAGGTTAAACGGTCTTTGATTCCCCGGTAGGAAAATATTAGTGATAGTGTTTTTTTAATTTATATTTCATACTGTTTAGGAATTTATTTATGAGCATAACTAAAAACATAAGTAAAAATAATTACTTGTCATGTAGACATTCATCATTTAATAAATTCATAACAAAACACATCTTTTCTCTAAATAATTATAATTCATACTGACTTGGTCAAATCAAAAGCACTAGAATAATCCTCAAGAGTACACATAATCCAAATAGATGAACAATGTATTTCCCATAACATTAGAAATCAACCAAAACCAAAAAGGTTAGTACAAGATTCCCAAGAGGATAATCCTTTATAAAAATAATAACTACTCTTAATCTTTAAAATTCAACAAAAAAATTCCCAAAGATCAAAAAATACAATTTAATAAATAATTGACCTTAAAATTATTCAATATAATCCAAAATAATATTGAAACCCTAAATTATAATAGATTTTCTCACATTGTCTTCCAGGATAAATCTTTACATTTTTCTCCAAATAACATTGACAACTCTTAAAGTCTCATACTAAAGATTAATTATCCAAATCAAATATTCTCTATGATAGTTTAATCATTTACTTAAATAACTAAAATCCTTATATGTCCATAATAAAAAAAATAGATTCTTATAAAAAAATTTCAACCATTACTCCACAAATGAGATCCAACAGTATTCTATTTCACTTAACCTTATAATGTTCCCAAAAAGTGATAACTTCTTCCCAAACAAACGTTATCACTTAATCACAAAATAATTTTCCTATATTAAGGATATACATTTAATAAAACATATGTTCCCAAAATCAACATATTACATATCCATAAAATCATTTAACATAAATGAATAAGTCATAATAATTGAAGAATTCATGTAGGCCAGTGGAAGGAAATTCTCTCTTGTCACTATTCGGTTGTGGGTTTGATTACTACAGCCTTGAAGGATGCGACAGGTTGTCACCTATCTTGAGGGTTTTCCATTTTATAAAACTAAAAAATAACCATAACATGTTTTATCATCAAAGGTTTCAGAATAAATTTAATTTTCATCTCAATACATTAAGACCTCAACATCTTATATATTGTCATGTTTTCACCTCCATATGTTCAAATTAAACTACTCCCAATTGAAGGTACATCATACCTCGATCATGGTGTCCATATGGTTTCATCATCATCTAGTTCACGTAGGTAGACTGTACATAAATTGCTACAATTATTTAGAGATCCTTCAAAATCATTTTCATCCTTTATCCAAATTCACCTCGTACAACATGTGTCATATGGGTGTTTACAAAAAAATCATTTCAAAAAATAATCATGTATAACAAATAATTTCGAAACATCGGATAAAACATTTAGACCAAATTTTTGTATAAACTTTAAATCAAAGTTCCTATTAAAATTCCATAATTATGTGACAAGTGGCTATAGTTTAAAAGAAAATGTAAATAGGTTGTTCTAGGTTCTCCTTCTTCAGCACATTTTTCAAATTCATAATATGCTTAAAAATCTTGTGATAAGGAAAAACATTTTAAAATATCTTGATATAATTGTCATTCCTTTATAATATGAGAATATTTTTAAAATAGGATTTGATTAAATACAGTCGATGATCCACGATATATCAATGTATAGTGGAGGTGTTTGATATCACAATCAATTATTTACAAGCGAGATGTATGATAGAAAATGTTTCACAATCATCTGAACATTACTTTGTAATAATTATTACAAAAATGTCTTCAGGAAGATATTGGAATGTTGTTTGTGATCCTTCTCCATCCATTTGTAACCAACATTCCTAGATCTGGAAATGTTATAAAACAAGGATTTAACTAAAATAATAGACATTGGGGATAACCATGTGTTTAACAAAAACTCATAATCCCTAAAGTTGTCTAAATAGACCTTCAATACCAACTATTAGGCCCCAGACTTAAACAATACACAATATGGAATTATGTTAATAATTCACATTGATGATCATTTTAGGATTACAGTTTTAGTGAATTAGTCCATCAAAATTTCATTTAAATTTAAATTTTACAAAGTTGACACTTATACATAATATCCATTTTTTTATTAAATAAAAAACTCTTAAAAATAGAAACATATCTAGTTCCATGTTTTAGACATCATAAATTTTCTGTGATCCCATCAATGACAATATTAATCTTTAACTCCCATGAAAAATAATTCAAAACATCATATGAGAAGAATAAGATCAATAAGGGTTATAAAATAAGGAATGAAAACATTTTCCCATCAATAAATAAAAATTACTAAAACCATAATTTTAAATCATAACATACCTCATGAAATCATAAGATTTATGAATAAAAAATAGAAATCATAAATCATATTGATAACTTGTGTCATCCCTAACATACGTACATTGTAGCATTCCCAACTACATAGGGAGTTAAATTTGGAATACCCATCAAATTATATTCCATAAATATCATTAGAGAAATCTTAACGTTCACCTCCATCATGATACCTAATTCATTTAATAGATATCTCAAGCTCACCCGCCCTAGGTTTATGGTGGAACCACCCATATAAATAAACAATGACCAATATCAATAACATATTAATGACACATAAAACTAGTATGAAAGGAAAGATAACATTTCAAAATTGCAGTCACAATGTATCATCACATGATATTGATATAATCAATGCTTTATCAAACAATTTTCAAAACAATTTAAATGATTTTATAAAGAGATTGTTAGATCAATGTGTCCCATACCACATTGATTCTTTTGAACAAAATTTTAATTTCAAAATATTCATGTCCATATAAATAAATCATTAAAACATTTAAAATTATATTTTAGATAAAGAGTTCCTAACTAAATGAGAGACTCATGAATAAAAATAATTGAGGAATTATATTAATGAAAGATTATAATATCATGTGAATATGAAGATTCATGATATTATATGTCAAGGAGAAGTATATAAAACATAGATGAAATCCCTTACAATGATTCTATCCTTAGATTAATGGACATATCAATGAAATAATTATTTGTGATAAATAAGAATACAACCAATATAATTGGATATTATCTGTAATACAATCATAGGTAATTCACACATATTTATTTCATCACATAATCAAGATGTATAAGATTAACCCAAATTAATTTAAATTGGGTTAAGAGGTTCTTTTATGAATTTGACAGCCTAACGGCGTCACATAAAAATTATGAAAATGATTTGATGAAAAAGAAAACGGGTCACTCATCACATGGACACGAAATGTGGATAAATAATTATATATAAGAATATATCCAAACATATAAAAATATAAATTTAATGACATAACATAAAAGAAGTCCCTAACAAAAAGAGGATGGTGAATTGTTCCTTTATCGATTTCGAAACATACGAAACCTACACCACATGAAATTAGGATCATATAATGAAGATGTAAATACCCATAAATTAAATTATATTATAAAAGGTGTAAAATAATTGGAAGTAGATACACCACACAAATTGAGATAGTGGCCAATATAGAATGAATCTCACAGGAATAAAAAGGGAGATGATAACCCCTCACCTTGTGTCCAACTTGAATCGTTTGTATCATGTTATTACTGAATAATAAAAATATGTTAATTTATACTTTATTCAGAAAAATTTGCATGTTTATTATTCTTTTTATATCACTTATTTTTTTTCTATAATAATTATTGATTATTTGAGTTTATATTGGTCATTTTGTCGATGTTCAGAATTTGGGTTAAAAATGAACTTGTTACAATTACAATGTGTCCATGTAGTCAAAATTAAATCATCTATATAATGATATTAATAATTTAGATATCATATATTTATTATATATATCATGTATATATGATATTATAATATTCCATTACATTTGGACATTATAAATGAAATGCACCGTTCAAGGAGATGGTAAGCCGTACATAGGCATGAAGGCTACATTGATTTCTATTTCACATTTAATTGAACTTAAAATTAATGACGCATAGTTATATTAAAATTCCTGTATAATATAATATATAATTTCAATAACTCCATCCTTTAAACATTATACATATGGAATTAATGAGTCATATTACTTTGAGGGGGCAGTAGTCCACACTTTCTCAAATAAAATAATAGTATTTACCCACTATTGAAACCATAAGGGTATGATTTAAATGAAATATAAAGAATAATAGAGACTATATAAATATAATATATATCACATTTAAATACACTTCCATCACAATGGCCACCATTAGATAGGGTATTAGATAATTTAACAATCGTCGTTTCGTGAGACAACAGTTCTCCGTACACAGAAATAATATATTCGTATCCATTGGATGATCGTGTGTGTATATTTAGATTATATTATTATTATAAAAACATATCATAATTTTTATTATATAATTTTTGTTATAAAAAAATTTAACAAATAGTGTTTAGGGGGGTGTATAAGTAAAATAATAGAAAATAACTTTAGAGAAGATGTTACCTTAAAATTGGGTAACTCCCTTTGGTTTGAAACAAAATGCTTTCTTGACATGCCTTTTTCTTATGATAATCTTATTTATGTAATATAGGAATGTTGGTAGGTTCCTAAAGAAGAGTTTGGATGAGCCAACGGGCATGAGAGGTGTGTGTAATAGGTTAGATGTGGTGTCCTTTTATAAGATGGATGATGGGCCCCTTAGGAATGTTTGAAAGTATTATCTTATTATAAAATTATTTAATTTTAAAAACATAGAAAACACCATAAATTAGAAGATAAGATGACTCTTGTGCGAAATTAAATCATCCAATATGAATTGGATTTCTTTTTGGATATTTTTTAAAATTTAATAATCTCATTTATTTTAATCATTCATTAATAAGGTAATAACTGCATCCTCAATTTCCATGAATAAATTTAATTATATAAGGTTTAAAAATAAAAAATAAAATACCATTATGTAGGGAATTATTTTATATTTCCAAGAAATATTTATAGTCTAAGAGAACTATAATATAACCCCATATAATGTTTTTTACTGAAACATATAAGTTTATGTTACTTTTGTCTTTACATTAAATCAATTAATATAAAGTATCATTATCACTCCCATGTGGGTCTATGGGGTCCCCAAATTGACTCAAGGATGCTATTAGTCAGAAATATATTGTCCAATTGGGTTATAGAAAGTGTAAGAGTTATATAATATTATTATAATATTAATTTTCACAATTATTTCTAGATTTACCCTTTAACCATGGTAAATAAAATATTTACTAAAGTAAATATTCTTTATGTATAAAAATAATAGTTTCCTATTTACAAAATTTGGAAATAAGGACTCCAAATATGGAATCCATTTTTACAAATTGACAACACAGAAGTGGTAGAAATTAATTTAATATTAATTCTGGTTGTCAAAACAAAAAGTGTGTTTTCAAAAATAATAACTGTCAAAAGATATACATTTTTTATGTCCAATTAAAGAGAAAAATTACATACAATGACCATTATTGGATTAAATGATAAAAATATAATCCAATTACACTTTCAAACCATTTAAAGTAACAATCTATCTATATAAATAAGATAGATTAAAATGTTGTTTTGAATTAAAATACAGTATATTTCACTATTCATTAAAAATGAACATTATCAGAAAAATAACAAAATATCATCCAATGTAACTTTTGATTCCCCGATTATAAATAAGAATGTTTTTTTTTCAAATATAACATATTAAATTGACAAAAAATATATTTAAATATTTTTCTTCATCAAAAGGATATAAATTGACCTTTTAAATAATAATGCATTATTTATGCTTAAAATTGGATTCATTTACATTTTAAAATGATAACATTTATTAGATAAATGTATAAACATTGAAAAAACTTGTATAATTATATTGTAGTTATTTATATTCATTTTCTCTAAAAATATGATTAAGCGTTAACAACCATTTAAAATAATATAATATTTTTAATTTTTAGTACGACTCAGCCTTTTGTGCAACAAGAGATTGTCGGAGAAACCCTTTGTTGAGTGTTAGGTATTACATAGAACATAGAATATTATTGAAATTAAAATTAATATTTAATTCAATCATATTAATAAATATTAAAATGACATATTATTTATTTACATGGGATGTTATATTATCGTTCCATTAAAATTCACAACGATGAATGGAAATGAATACTGTATAGGACCTTATATGGATACATTTTTACCATTAAAATAGATTTCTTATTATAATTTTGTTACACAAGTGATATGTATTTCCTAATGGATCCTCCCAAATCAAGGACACAACCCAAAGCATATCTATAACACCTAGATTGTATTCTAGTCCCCAATAGTGTTATTGCCTAACAGGTTATACTAAGAAGTACCTATGAACCACATATAACCAACAACCACTACCATAGCCTCAATATAAAATGAATATCTCTATCTTATATGATAGTATTTGGAATATCATGAATTTTCATGATCACTTAAACATATTACCTTCCTAGATCATCCACTGAATGGGTTTCCCAGATAGGTGGAATGTGAGTTACCGTGTTCAATATTTCAGTAATAACTAATAAAATGTCACATAATTGTGTTTAGCTATGTAATATAAGGAAAAAATATATATTTATATAATAATATTATATATATTTAATGTGAGAAAACATTAATACCACGGTTGGCCACCATTTTTTTATATTCATTATCTAATAGTTGGAACACCAAGTAACAAAACTAGTTATCCACACATTTCATCCCAGGATAGGAATACTGTTTGAGAAAATAAACTATCATATTATTAATTCCAATATATATGATTCTCTCCAATCATGGAATATCAAAATATTAAATTTAATATTACCTATAATGGTATAGTTTTTTACCTTGGTAGTTTCTCAAATAGTAGTCCTCACAAAACTATTTTTCCTTTTTGTTATATTTGATTAAAATTTGATTTTATTTGAATTTATCAAATTGGGATTTTTTAAATAGTAACACCCAAGGAATTTGTTGTATTTATCTTATTAAATAATTATAATTTATTATATATATATTTTTTCACACAACACCCTATTTAACAGCACAATAATATATTATTATAACCAAGACATTAATGTAAGACCCCACCCTTAAACATATTTATTATAGTACATTAAATGTATAATTAAAATTAGAGGATTTTTTGAGTTTATAGTTTTATATAAATATGATGAAGTCTTACAAATTATACCCATACATTACATATCGACACTTATACTCAGTATACATTTCACAAAAATGTGAATCCTTCAAAAATAAAACATTTTATACATTAACAACGCATCTAGAGATATTTCTTCACGACAAAAATCATCTTCCCACTTTTTTTAAACCCAATTTAAAAATTCAAAAAATGTGGGATGAGAAGAAATAACATTGTTTGGGACCAAAAATGTGTTAATAAATTGTTAGTCCTTGAATACATAAAAACCCATGAAAACAATGATATACGTTTCACCAATAATAAAAAAGATCTTTAGGTTTCCGCATCAAATAATATGAACCCATCAAAAAATAGTAAAAAACCAAAATAATAAAGTTATCATGTGTCATCCATACCATTCAAATATTTTATCTTTCATCAATACATTTGGAGTAACAATCATGGTTACATTTTGAATACACAACACTGTATATTCCATAAATCTCTTTTTAGAAACCCAACGGTTAACACATTCTCATTACCCAATGCAATGAATTACTATCATTAGATCACATTATATAGTTTTATCAGGGAACCAACCATATACATAATAAATCCCACGAAACATAGAATTATAATAAAACATAAATCAATCATAAAGGATAAATAAAATTTCCACAATGAAATCAAATTTAATTTTAACATCGTCATGTAAAGAAAAATAAAAACACATTATCTTAAAATAGATGTGTAAATAACTAATAGTGAAATAAAACTATTAAATATATCTAAGATATAGAAATTTCATTCCTGACATGTATTATAAAATCATTTTCACTGACATTCGTAAAAATAACATTAAATGAGTGTTTTCAAATGAATGTCTCTAATTGTGCAATCGACACATGACATACAATAATTATCATCATAAATAATAAATATAGATTAATTAAAAAATTTATTGAGAGCCATTTTAATTTCTAATAATAATCTTATATAACTTATTATCATTTTATAATAATTATTTAAAAAATTATATTCATGTGAGATGTTTTGTCGATATTTGGTACACGAGTCCGAAACAACTTTGTTATGATGTCAATAGCAAAAGTGGTAATCAGTCTGTAATATCCATGATGTTATTCATAATATAGTAATAATTTTTATAATTCCATTATTATTTTACATCAAGACATTTATCTATGGTTATTAAAATAGAGAAATGGTATAATCGCAAAGATGGTAGGCCGTACATATCCATGACCAACATTTCAATTTATCATTGATCATTTCTGGAATGAAGTTAATTTTTGTTTTATCTTTACATAATGATCATTATATGAGTAATATAATATTAAAAATTGGAAGAAATTTATATATATGATCCATTAAATGTGCTAAAGTTAAAATAATTACATCAATTCATAGAGGCGACAATACACATATACGCTTGAAGAATGTTATCATTTTTATAAGCATTGAATTGTAAGACCATAATTCATATATTAATATTTATCAATGAAAAATATTTCATTAATATCATATATAACATAAATTAAATAATTAAAATCATCCTTTTGATGTGTTTTTGTAAAAATAATTATTTCGGTTTGTGTGGTGGTATTCCTCCGTACAAAGGAACATATAATTCATGTCCCAATTGATGAAATTATAAACTTAATTAGGTGATTAAATTAACACCATAACATCTCAACATATTAATGATACTGGGATTATTATTTCATCTTGGATTATGAATATTTTAATGTGGTGGAGGATGTAATAAAATAGAAATATTTAATTAAAAATGATAAATCTTCTTCAGACAAATTCTTTTGATTAACACCTTAACAACTAAATACGGATTGTTATGAATAAAATATCTCCTCTAGAATGTGGGGATGAATTCATGGATAGTATTTTGGAAGATATTGATAGATACAACAAATGTTTTAATTGTTATGTGTATATAAGAATTAATTCACTTTTATAGGGAATGGTAGGGTTATATATGGAATTCTGAAAGGCATTAAATTAATGTAAATTACATTTTCTAATGAAAATACACGCAAATTATTTTTTAAAAATATAATATGAGTACAGAGATATATAAATTCATATAGCTATATTTTTATATGTTTTTATTATTTTTAATCCCATTCATTTTGTTTTAACCCTTATTTTAACCTCTTAATTTTTACCATGATATTATATATTATTCACATTATGGGCTAATATAATTACTACAGAGTTGAAAAAAATTACAATAAATGAGTCAGTTATACATATCTATGAACTTCTCTAAAAAAGTATAATATTTTATTTATAATAATTTTATATCATTTTATAAAATATTATTGATTTTGAAATATCAATAGTCTCTATTTTGAAAATATTCATTAGGTGATATTTTCAAATATCAGAACAAAAATAAAAGTTCAACACTATTACAATATATCATCTGTAACAAGTAAATTTCATCCATAAATGTTTTTATGTCATAACATATATCAAATTATATTTATTTTATTACTTCTTTAATTTAATTTAGTTGTTTGTTTAATTTTGAAGGAAATTACTTCAGCATTACTATGCCACCATTTAATTAAATTATTTCTTTCCTAAATATTATAAATAAATTATATTGACAAAAGTAAAAAATTTGATAAATAAATACTATTTGGAGTTAAAAAATTAATTATTTATCCTAGTATTAAAATTCATATAGTTATAAGTGACATGACTATAACATATTTTCCTTTACATTAGCTAAAATATTATAAATATCATACTCAAACCCAAGTGGCTTATAAAGTCCATAATATAGTTCCAAGGATTATTTTTGTCTTTTAAAAACATTCATTAAAAAATATTACAATTTTTTAGTGTGACTTTATATTAGTTATAATATAATTTATTCTTTTAATTACACGATTTACCCTTAACTATGTTAATAAAAATTATTACAAAAGCAACTATACATAATATAGAAAAATGGGGACCAATATAAATAATTTTAAAATAATAATTACATATATGGAATCAATTTTTAATTATTCAATGTATAAATTGATGAAATTTATTAAAAATTAATCCCATTGATGAAACATGAAAATTGAGTATTTAAAGTTAAAATGATCAAAAGTTCACAATGTTTTTATAATCTAATTTGGTGTGAAATTTTTTGAAATGATTTTTTTTAATTAAATTACAATGAAATGATATATTTATACTTTTAATCCATTATAATATAAAATATTAAAATAATAATAAATATGATGAAAATTTAATTTTTATTTAATAATTCAATATTTTTTCATTATTCATCCAAAATATGAATCATATAAGATAAATAAAAAGAAATCATCCATACGATGTTTGATACTATAATATAAAATAATTTATTTATTTTTTATAATATTACTTATAAAAGTTTCTACGAAATGCATTTAAAATTGGTTCATAAAAAAAGACAACAAAACCGCCTTTTTTGAAAAATACTTGTTTTTTGTGAAAAAATGATGTTTAACATATATTATATTTAGAAAAAATATAAAATTTATCAGAAAATTTATATTGAATAATTTAAAATTATATTTTACTAATATAGCACAACAAGTGTGATATTATTATTTATAAAACACACTTGAGAAAATTTTAATAAATTTTCTGATAAATATATCGTTTTATTTTAAAATGGGTTTTTCAGGAATTCATTATTTATTGGTAAAATAATTACATATACATATTTAATCCATGTATCAAAAAATCATTTATTCTTGTTCATACCCACCACTCTAATTGTTAATTGATAAATTTTATATTAAATAGTAAAACATTGTTCTTCATGTGAGATTGATGTGTTGTATCATGCATGATATCAAATGTAGTGTTTCCTTTCAAAACTCAGTATTGTACATTATCACCTATATAACAATTTCCATACATAGAATTTGATATTGGGATTGAAAATTAAGGGTATAAAATTTCAAAATTCCATTATTTCATTCCAAATTAAGAACAATAGTTAATAAAACGCCTATTTTGAAAAAAATGAAAGAGTAGTAGAATGGTCACCTAAGATAATAAATTATAGGGTCTTGTGAATGAATACATGGAATTAAAAGTGAAAAACCCATCATGTATTGATGGATAATGATATAAAACATGACCAGGAAAATGTTAAAAATATCAAAGTGACACGTCATTGATTTAATAAAATGTCATTGATATATTAATAATAAAATTAATCAGATAACTTTTTTGTATTAAGATATTTTTAATAGAGTTGAGAAGATATATTATTACATTGACAAAGAACATATGGAAATATAATTAATTGAGAATTATAGATTCATATTTTAATCATGTTCCACATCAAACTCATCTTTTTCTCCTATCGATGATTATTCAAAATGTTTTTTTAATGCTTGAAGCACTAGAATCAACATTAAGTATTCACATAACCCACTCTCTATTTCTCACAAATTGAATGATTATCCAAAACCAATTTTTTTTATTTGAAATGACAGGTCCCCAAAAATTATAATTCTTAAAATTTTTAAATACATCCTTAGTCTCACCAATTCAACAGTAATACCGAATCATCAACATAGAACATTTTACTAATAATTTGTCCATAAATGTATGAAAATACTTCAGATTGTTATTGAGAACCAAAATTTTAAATAATTTTATCATATTCTATTAAAAAATAAATTCTATGTATTTTCTCCAAATAAAATCAAATACACATTAATTAACATACCAAAATTTAATTTCCCTAGAAATCATCAGGATACACTATTAATTTTTATAATTAACATGAATTAATATAAGTAAAAAATTAAATAATGGATTATTCCAAAATATTATTCAAATTTATTTTATAAAATAATATTCCATATTATAATATTTACCATTATCATAAAGGGTTCTAAATTTTTTTGACATCATCCAGAATAACATCTATCACTTAATCCATAAGTAATTCTCCATTCTCATGATTATATACTAAATAAAAATTATCATCCAAAAATAATAAAATTCGTAATACATAAACATGATAAACAAAAAAATGTTATTTTAACCAAGTAGTTCCCATAGGCTAGTGGTAGGCGATTCACCCAAGATTTCCATTGGTTGTGGGTTCATTTCCTACGTCTCAGTGAGAAATGACTTGTTTTCATCCATCATACTGGTTTTACATCTTTTAAAACTGTATATTCTACATAACACTCAAAAAATATGATATGCAATAAAAAACCATAACATTTTTTTACCTTAAACATTGTATCATAACATTGATATCGAATACCTAAAATTAATTACACCAAATTACCCCAAGAATGAATGTCAAAAAAATACCATAAGTCAATATAAAATATCATAACATAAATCCTAAAATAGGTTTAAATTAAATTTATTTTATGATCAACTATAAAATTAAAAAATTATGATGATATTCATATAAAAAGAATCATCTTAATATATAATGTTTTCAAAACATTCCATTGATACCAACTATAAGGACCCGAACATTAACATTACTGATTTCTGTATTTTTTAACAAGAATTCAGATTACTGGATAATTACTATTTAGTTTTTTATTGAATTAGTATCTACACATAATATTAACATCCATTCATTACATGTGAAAATTTATAATGGGTATTTTTCTACCAATGGAAAATAGTTAGAAAAAAAATTCTCTCAATTCATGACACATCCTAACAAGTTTCTTCATGATCTAAAACACATTCCTAATATTCATTAAAAAAATCAAAAAACATTTAAAATCATGGTATGATAACAAAATCCATATTAATGGAGAAAATAAAAAATTAAATAAATTATTATTTCATGAATTTTTTAAAACACATAGAATAAATATATTATTTCCACAAACAAAATAGAAATTATATAGTTACCTCATGAAAACATAATATTTTGATAAAAATAAAAATAAGAAATAAATAAATAATGTAAAATTTGTAATCCATATCATTATTTAATTATATAATTCACGGTGACATATGAAGTAACCATCATGGTTATATTTGTAATACACACCATGGTATATTCCTTAAATATCATAGGAAAATCCGAACAGGTAAACTCTACCTCACTAAGCAATGCATTAGAGTTTTTTCATTAGCTCAACCATACTAATGTTATCATGGAAACACCTATATTCCTAAAAAATTACAATGAACAATAACATAATCATAACACATAAAACATGTATAAATGAAAAATAACATTTATACTTTGATGTAACATGTCATTTTTAAAATGATTCACACATAAAAATGGAAAATATATATTTAAAAAAAATGTAAACACATAGTGAAGAAATAATAACATTAACGAGACATTATAGTGAGAAATAACATTCATAAAATACATTATTAAAATAATTTCTATTGAATTTAGAAAAAATAAAATTAAATAAGTGTTTCTCAAATCAAGTCCCATAACTAGAGTTTGACCCATCAAATATTTTATTTATCTACCTAGATAATAAAACTAGGTTAGTTATTGCCTTATTTTATAATATTTTTAATGTTTATTATTCCTTTTATACCACTTAATTTTATGTAATAACATTTAATTAATTATTGATGATCATGTCCAAATTTTTTCCTATATTAAGCCCATGTGAAAAAATGAATTTGGGATGATGTAAATAGTCAATGTTAATTTTGTTACCTAATATATAGAATTATATTAATGAAATAATAATGAGTTTTATACATAAATTATAATTTTAAATCACACCATTTATTAATTGTAATTAATATTGAACAACATAAATAATCTTGGAGATGGTAGGTCATACATACACATGTGAAACTTTTCCATCCACCACTGATCATTTATGGATATATGGTAATTATTATTTAATAATTCCATAATTATCATAATATCAATGTAATAATATTATTAATTTAAATATAGTAATATATATCATCCATGTGATGTGGTGAAAAAAAGAATCTTGTTGCTTTGTGGAGGTGATATTTCAAACGCACACCTGAACGACATTATCATTTTCATGTGCATGGAAAGAATAGAAAATAATTTATATATTATTATTTTATAATTTTAAATATTTCATTTGTAACACCCCGAGATTTTATGAAAAATATTCGTTTTAATTTCATTAATGTCTTGTGTTGTACGCTACACCAAAAGGAGCTTGCACAACATGCATCCTTGACTTGCCTTGCATTACACGCAATCACGACCTTCCTTAATATCGTGTGTAGTACGCAATACCGAGTTTCACTAAACAACGATATGCTATTAAAATATTATTAAAACTAGCTATTATGAATAGTAATAACCACTTTTTAAAATTTTGTAAATTTTATTTCTCAAAATGGACTTCATTTTTGGATTCGGAATATCAAAATTTTCTTAGGGTGAAATTTTGGTACTTTTCGGATAACTTTCATTTTTTGATGAATAGTGAAAATCACTAAATTTTAATTAAAGACAACCATTTTAATCGAAATAATTAATAGTGATAAATTATTAATTTGAGTGGTTATAAAGTATATTTATAATATATTTTTACAATTTAATACAATTTTGGTCATTGGATGTAATTTCACATTTAAACCAGATATAAACAAGTGTCAATATTTGGATAGTTATTATCTCTTAAGAACACTGTATTTGTTTTGACGATGGGAATTAATTTTTAAATTAATTAATGCAACTGATATGTTTTTAATTTGGTAAAATAGACATCATTTTTGAGTTCATAATATCAAATATATCTTAGGCCTAATTTATGATATTTTTCTGGAAACTTTCATTTTTTGATGAATAGTGAAACCACTAAGTGGTAGTTAAAAAAATGAATTTTTCATAAAACTTAATTTTACCACTTCTATGAGTGGAATTTCAAAAATCTGAGAGACACGGTTGATGTCAGTAAGTAAAATGTGGTTCAATGAGATGAAAATATTTTTTGGTGAATAGTAACTTTTTACTTTTTTTTACCACGGTTAAAAGTAAATAGGGTAATTAAGGGTAAAAATGATATTATTATTACCCTAACACATGTCCTAATTCTATTGGATAAGTGTAATTCGACCAAAAACAACCTTAGGAATAAAATATGACCATTTTGGCCCACTTGGATTAGATTAGGACATTTATTATTAATTTATTTAAAGAAGGGTTAAAATAGTTAAAATCAATGTTTAATAAGTAAATCATTTTTAATATAGGGGTATACATAAGATAAATTCGACTGTAAATATTCCTTAGAATGATAAACAGATTTACTACATAATGATATTTAATTTGTAACTTTTAGACATTAAATAATTTAATTTATTTATGACACAATGATGATGCAGTAATTATTTTATTAATGAAATATTGACATAATTGATGTTATAAATACCCAAATAAATGTAATTTGAGACTTTTTATGAATTCCACTAATTTTATAGGTTAATATGACATGTTAGTATTGATTTAATTAACTTTTTTCGAACTAATCATTCTGTTATGATTTTCAAAAAAATCAATAACTAAATAGTGTCAAAATTGACATTAAATAGTTTTTAAAACAAATATTATATTATTAATTGTTATTTTATTCCTAAAAATCTAAGGTTCGGCCAAATGACTTAGATACGGTTATATATATTAATAATAAACAACTTGGGGTTCGTTTGTCTTGTTATAGTAAGTTTATTAACCTTATAGTGTAAGAACACAAAAAGACACGGTAAAAGTAAAATTATCTAACTTAAAGTTAAATATAAATGATAAGGTTAAAATAGGAACCTAAACTTGTCTAAATTTTATTGTATGAGATGATTTCGACCCATCCCCACCTTAGCTTCAAAATAAATCAATTTGGTGATTTTTAAAACTGAATATGACTTTATAATAAAATAATATTTTTAGTTTTCCAAAGGTGCCCCTCTCCTCCCTTATAAAAGGGCACCTCCTCCCTCTCTTCCTCACACCACTTTGAGCATTAAAGCTCGGCCAAACCCTGAAAAATTCTCTTCTCCACTTCCCTAGAAACATCCTAGAGGTCCTGGTCTTCTTCAAAGACCAATTTTAGTTCCATAAGAGGAGGAATCAAAGAGGCGCTTCAAAGAAGAGGTAATGTCTGTTACCGATTCATTCAACTTTAATTCTTCTTCCACATATTCTTATTGGGTTGTTTCATTATGAAGTAATAACATCAGTATCAATAATATATTGATATGTTATTATAAGTATGAAACAACCCTATTTCACCATCTATTCATCCTACGAAAAACAAAATCATCGTGCGCACGTACATACGGAATATCGTCTCCACAACGTGGTGTAATCTATTTTCCACCACAACCTTACTTGGATGGGTATAATGGTGTACATTATAACTATATATGATTATTGTAAAGTGATATTTATTCTGAAATAGTATACATACACTCCAATACAATTCCACGATCATGAGAACGATATCATCGCTCGTGCGTACGTACGGACTACCGTCTCCACGACGCGATGCGATTCATTCTCCACGTTAACCATTCATGAATGATTATAAAGTATATATAATAAGTAATCATGAAATATATGACATAATAATGATACTGGATTTATGTGTAAATATATGTATTTCATCTACTTAATTCCATTCAACTCAATAAGGAAACAAAAACAGCGTTCATGCGTACGTACGGCCTACCGTCTCCATAAACGGCGTATTTCTTTCAATTTACTAATCTATTATATATATGTATATTCTGAATATATATTATATATATATCATGTTTTATATTCTGGAATTAAGTAATCATGATCTAATTAATCATATGAATAATTACAATTCAAAACAAGGACGAAAAATGAAACGATTTTACCCAAAATGCTTTTTAACATGGAATTTACAAAAGAACGGGTAATTTAAAGTCATAAGTGAACCATATATGATATCATAACAATGATTATGATTCTGGACTAGTTCAATGACATTATTAAAATCATTATAAATGAGTTTCGGACAGTTACGATGCAAATCAGACCTAAGGTAAGGGAAATATCACAATCTCATTTTTATCCGAGATTGTTTATACTTTGGAATTTACTGGGGTGTATTTTATCATCCACATCCATGTTTCATCAATATGTAATATTATTTCCATCCACCTACAATTGTTTAAATCCAATTATTCTCTTCGGTGAGTTTTTAGTAAAAGATATGAAAGGAATCTTTTGTCTTTTTTCGTACGAGGTACTTTTTGACTTTTCCGACAAAAGTAAGTGAAGTATGTTTTTTTTAACTTATACGGAATGAATGGATTTTTAAAACATTATTTCCAAGAATCTTCCTTTACACGTTTTCAAGTTTATTTTTAATCAACTTCTTTTAGTTTAAAATTTTATGACATGTTAAGAAAGGAAAAATGATTTTGAGGTAGAAAGGATATTTTCCTCAAGAATGGAGTTCAAGTGTTTTATCAAAATTATTTTCCATCTAAGATAATAAAGGGTTTTGTTTCTATCTCTATTTTTACATTTATTTGATTATGTTATGATGGAATTATTTTTATGATGTCCTTCTATCTTATATGGATTATGTTATGATGGCATGATGTTTAAGATTCCCATTTTTATCACATGGGTTATGCAATGATGTATGATTTTTGATTTTGTGGCACACATAAGAGTGGTATCATTATGAGATGGGTGGGACCTATATCTCCCTACAATGCATTGGGTAAAGATTTTATATCTCATGAGATAGACATGGCAGGAACGGCAGATTAAACCAGTTCAGTGAAACAGGACTGAAACGAGGAGTGAACTCGGTTCAGAAATGAACTTTGTCCACTAAGATAGTCTTGGGAATGAGTCTTGACTAATAAGAAATTATTCTCTATGATTATGTGTGTATTCTACAAAGTTTCCTATTTTAAGTTATGATTATTGGGATTACATTTCACTACTATGATTTATCCCATGTTATGATATTATGATCTCTTTTGCAGGTTAACATTTCCAAAATGTTATGTTCTTATGAATATGATGTGATTGATATTTATTTTGTTCTCCCTTACTGAGCATTTTAGCTCACCATTTTATGTTTTCTTTTCCCCAGGATATAATGAAAGGTTTTAGGTAAAAAAAGGAAGATCTTATGGGAGATGTTGAAGATCTTTCACCATGATTAGAAGATTATATTCCGAGTTTCCAAAGACACTAAACTATTACGGTTCTTGTGTGTGTGTTTTTGTTAGGTACTAAGTATTCTGCAAAATTAATGTAATGCCCATGTACGTTAAGCTTCAGGTCTCTACAGTTGGTATCAGAGGAAAGGACTAGTCAACCTTTGGAAACTAGGATGCGATAACTTTCGTGATATCCCTAGAGATATTTCTAAGGTATGTCTAGGGATGTCCCTAAGGTGAAGTATAAGTATAGGTTATAGTACTAGAATTACGGTAACCAAAGATGTTAGATATTGAAGGTACTCCCCCTTTATTGTATTGTTTTCCCTAGCGTGATTTCTGCCTCTCACACTATTCTTTTTGGGTTTTAGACGATGGATGGAACCCAAAGGAACCGTGTTGATCAATGTAATGGGCAATGCAATGATTGTCCTCCTAAAAAAACAAATGTTATGGGATATGGAGTGCAAAATCTTATTGCTATACTTACACAAGCTATGAATCATTCTGGACTTCCAACTGAGCAGAGAAGGGAACAATATTCTACTGAGTCCTTCATGAGGAAACGTCCACCTTCTTTCAGTGGGTCTTCTAATCCACTTGTTGCTGAACAATGGATCAGTACTACTGAAAAGATATTTTCTGTTATTCAATGTTCTGAACATGATAAAGTCATCTTAGCAGTGTATCATTTGGAAGATGATGCTGATTAATGGTGGAATCTTATCAAGAATATGAGTCCAAGAGATGAAATTGAGTCCATGGAATGGGACGAGTTCAAGAACTTATTTTTCAATAAGTACTTCCATCGTATTTTTCGAACAAAGATGGAGAAGGAGTTTCTTGAACTAAAGAAAATGGATGATGAATCTTTTGGTATATACGAAGTGAATTTTACAAGGCATGCATGGTATGCATCTGGATTTATCATCCAACCTGAAAGTAAAGTTGATCGATTCTTCAGTGGCATAAAACCAAATCTTTTATGGGAATTAGATAAAAGAGACTTCAGTAGCTATGAAGAAATTGTGTGTTGTGATATCAAGGTAGAAATGGAAGATGGTGTTACTTATCCATCTCATAGTTTTGACAAGAAACGAATGATGGAGTTCAAGGAGAAATCTCAGAATAATGGTGAAAAGAAGATGAATGTTTCCTTATGCTCAAAGTGTGTAAAGAAGCATGGTGGAGATTGTCTTAAAGGGACTAGAAAATGTTTTAAGTGTGGAAAATAAGCTCATCGAGCAGCTGAGTGTCGAAGTAATGGAAAAAGGGTTTCTATTGATGTGAATAAAGAAAAGACTGTAGAGAACGCCCCAACAACACTTCAATGCTTCAAGTGAAAGGAAATGAGGCATTATGCTAATAAATGCCCTAATCCAAGGGTTAGTGATGATCGACATGAGCAACCACTTAAGGCAAAGGACAAAGGGAAGTCACATGTGATCACTATTGGCGATGTTGAATATGAAAACGATGTGGTGGAATGATTAAGTATTTATGTAATGGGATTCCAAAACAATGTTGTATATAGTATCGTGTAATATTGGAATATTTATGTATTGGTCATTTGTGGTTTTAAATTACTTTATGGTACCTGTAACCATGGAAAGTGATTGAGATATTTTTGGGAAGAAGATGATATGCACATAATGAATGGATAAGGAGAAAATGAAATGTTTGACAGTATTCATGAGCTCATGACTGATATAAGGAGAATGTTATATCATGTTTTGAGTATATAGAATTTTTGAATTTTGGTATCGTTCATCTTTTTCACTAAGGTTTAACGGGTATTCATTTTTCAAGAGAATACATGATTAAGGTATTCACATGATTGGAATGTGACCAACAAGATATATGGGGGATAAATGATGGTATTCACATGCTTGGTGGATGACATTTCAAGTAATCATTTTCTTTATACTATGAGCTTGGACCGAAGTATTTTAGATAAGCCTAAAGATTTTAATGGATTATGTTGGACATATGTTAGTATTGTTTAAGGATAAAACTTTTTTCGATATTATTAATGGTATTTTATAGTAATGTAGTTTATAAAAAGGACAAACTGTAGGACGGGTGACAACCCATCGTGTCGGACAAGGCTGTGGGAATCGAACCCACAACTGAAGTGCGACTGGCCATTATCACTTACCACTGGCCTATAGGAAGTCCCTATTTAGTAGAAATTAGTTTTATTATATTAAGTAGTATGATATATGAATTATAAGTCCATTTTAGGAACCGAATATGATTAATCTCACTATAGATGGACTTATGTATTTTTTGATAACTTTTCTAACCTTTTGTTTGAGACAGATGGAATGACCCATCATTATATCACATGATCTACTAACACCTCACGAGTGACAAATTCAACTTCATTTCTTTAAGAGATGAAGTGGAAATTGTCCAAAGAACGAAAAATGGTGAGACTATACCAAAATCACGAAAGTATTTCTTCTAATTCCAATTTCATCAACTTTAGGGATATGATCTTGAAAACCAAAAATGTTGTCCTAGTGCTCTTATATCTGATGAATCAGATGGTACCTTAGATCATCACAAATATATGGCTTTGTGATTGCTGGATTTTCCATAGCCATGTTCTCTACCACTCTCCATCAGAACATGATGGTTAGATTTCTCTTCCATATCCATATTTTCACCTATGTGGAAACCCAGTGATTAGTTTATTTGGGTAACCGTTACATTTCATACTTTTGTTTTTAAATATTGGTTTTGGTATTCCTTTTACGATGTGGGTTTCTATTAAAGAAACATTCGAGTAGTAAACCATTTATACCCCCGAAGAATTTTGAGGGCGAAATTCATTTTAAGGGGGGTAGAATGTAACACCCCGAGATTTTATGAAAAATATTCTTTTTAATTTCATTAATATCTTGTGTTTTACGCTACACAAAAAGGAGCTTGCACAACATGCATCATTGACTTGCCTTGCATTACATGCAATCACGACCTTCCTCGATAGCGTGTGTAGTACGCAATACTGAGTTTCACTAAACAACGATATGCTATTAAAATATTATTAAAACTAGCTGTTATGAATAGTAATAACCACTTTTTGAAATTTTTTAAATTTTATTTTTTAAAATGGACATCATTTTTGGATTCGAAATATCAAAATTAGCTTAGGGTGAAATTTTGGTACTTTTCGGATAACATTCATTTTCTGATGAATAGTGAAAATTACTAAATTTTAATTAAAAACAACCTTTTTAATCGAAATAATTAATATTGATAAATTATTAATTTGAGTGGTTTTAGAGTATATTTAGAATATATTTTTACAATTTAATACAATGTTGGACATTGTATGTAATTTCACATTTAAACCATACATAAACAAGTGTCAATCTTTTGATAGTTATTATCTCTTAAGAACACGCTATTTGTTTTGACGACATGAATTAATTTTTAAATTAATTAATGCAATTGATATGTTTTTAATTTGGTAAAATAGACATCATTTTCTAGTTCATAATATCAAATATATCTTATGCCTAATTTTTGGTATTTTTCTAGAAACTTTCATTTTTGATGAATAGTGAAACCACTAAGTGGTAGTTAAAAAAATGATATTTTCATAAAACATAATTTTACCGCTTCTGTGAGTGGAATTTCAAAAATCCGAGAGACACGATTGATGTCAGTAAGTAAAATGTGGATCAATGTGATGAAAATAATTATTGGTGAATAGTAACATTTTACTTTTTTTTACCACAGTTAAAAGTAAATAGAGTAAATAAGGGTATAAATGATATTATTATTACCCTAACACATGTCCTAATTCTATTGGATAAGTGTAATTCGACCAAAAACAACCTTAGTAATAAAATATGACCATATAGGCCCACTTGGATTAGATTAGGACATTTATTATTAATTTATTTAAAGAAGGGTTAAAATAGGTAAAATCAAAGTTTAATAAGTAAATCATTTTTAATATAGGGTTATACATAAGATAAATTCAACTATAAATATTAATTAGAAAGATAAAAATATTTCATATATAATGATATTTAATTTGTAATTTTTAGACATTAAATAATTTAATTTATTTATGACACAATGATGATGCATTAATTATTTTATTAATGAAATATTGACATAATTGATGTTATAAATACCCAAATAAATGTAATTTGAGACTTTTTATGAATTAAAATAATTTTATAGGTTAATATGACATGTTAGTATTGATTTAAGTTACTGTTTTTGAACTAATCATTCTGTTAGGATTTTCAAAAAAATCAATTACTAAATAGTGTCAAAATTGACATAAAACAGTTTTTAAAACAAATATTATATTATTAATTGTTATTTTATTCCTAAATATCTAAGGATCGGCCAGATGACTTAGATATGGTTATATATATTAATAATAAACAACTTGGGGTTCGTTTGTCTTGTTATAGTAAGTTTATTAACCTTATAGTGTAAGAACCCAAAAAGACAAGGTAAAAGTAAAATTATCTAACTTAAAGTTAAATATAAATGATAAGGTTAAAATAGAAACCTAAACTTGTCTAAATTCTATTGAATGAGGGTATTTCAACCCATACCCACCTTAGCTTCGAAATAAATCAATTTGGATCTATTTAAAACCAAATATGACTTTATAATAAAATAATATTTTTAGTTTTCCAAAGGTGCCCCTCTCCTCCCTTATAAAAGGGCACCTCCTACCTCTCTTCCTCACACCACTTTGTGCCTTAAAGCTCGGCCAACTCCTAACAAATTTTATTCTCCACTTCCCTAGAAACATCCTAGAGGTCTTGGTTTTCTTCAAAGACCAGTTTTAGTGCCCTAAGAGGAGGACTCAAAGAGGCGCTTCAAAGAAGAGGTAATGTCTGTTACCGATTCTTCAACTTTATATCTTCTTCCACTTATTCATCTTTGGTTGTTTCATTATGAAGTAATAACATCAGTATCACTAATATAATGATATGTTATTATAAGTATGAAACAACCCTATTTCACTATCTGTCCATCCTTCAGAAAACGAAATCACCGCGCGTGCGTACGTACGGAATACCGTCTCCACGTCGTGGTGTATTCTATTTTCCACCACCACCTTACTTGGATGGGTATAATGGTGTACATAATAACTATATATGATTATTGTAAAGTGATATAGATTATTAAATAGTATACATACACTCCAATACAATTCCATGATCATGAGAATGATATCATCGCTCGTGCGTACGTACGGACTACAGTCTCTACGACGCGATGAGATTCATTCTCCACGTTAACCATTCATGAATGATTATAAAGTATATATAACAAGTAATAATGAAATATATGACATAATAATGATACTGGATTTATGTGTATATATGTTTATTTCATCTACTTAATTCCATTCAACTCAATAAGGAAACGAATACAGCGTTCATGCGTACGTACGGCCTACCGTCTCCATGAACGGTGTATTTCTTTCAATTTACTAATCTATTATATATATGTATATTCTGAATATATATTATATATAAATCATGTTTTATATTCTGGAATTAATTAATCATGATATAATTAATCTTATGAATAATTACAAGTCAAAACACGGACGACAAATGAAACGATTTTACCCAAAACGCTATTTAACATGGAATTTACAAAAGAACGAGTAATATAAAGTCATAAGTGAACCACATATGATATCATAACAATGAGTATGATTCTGGAATAAGTCAATGACATTGTTTAAATCATTATACAGGAGGTTCAAGCAGTTACTAAGCAAATCAGACCTAAGGTAAGGGAAATATAACAATCTCATTTTTATCTGAGATTGTTTATACTTTGGAATTTACTGGGGTGTATTTTATCATCTACATCCATGTTTCATCAATATGTAATATTATTTCCATACACCTAAAATTGTTCAAATCCAATTTTACCCTTTGGTGAGATTTTAGTAAAAGATATGAAAGGAATATTTTATCATTTTTTGTACGAGGTACTTTTTGACTTTTCCGACAAAAGTACGAGAAGAATGTTTTTTTAACTTATACGGAATGAATGGATTTTCAAAAAATTATTTCCAAGAAGCTTCCTTTACAAGTTTTCAAGTTTATTTTTAATCAAATTATTTTAGTTTAAAATTGTATGACATGTTAGGAAAGGGAAAATGTTTTTGAGGTAGAAAGGATATTTTCCTCATGAATGGAGTTCAAGTGTTTTATCAAAATTATTTTCCATCTAAGATAATAGAGGGTTCTATTTATATCTATATTTTTACATTGATTTGATTATGTTTTTATGGAATTATTTTTATGATGTCCTTTTATCTTATATGGATTATGTTATGATGGCATGATGTTTAAGATTCCCATTTTTATCATATGGGTTATGCAATGATGTATGATTTCTGATTTTGTGGCACACATAAGAATGGTATCATTATGAGATGGGTGGTACCTATATCTCCCTCCAATTCATTGGGTAAAGATTTTATATCTCATGAGATAGACATGGCTGGAACGGTAGATTAAACCGGTTCAGTGAAACAGGACTGAAATGAGGAGTGAAATCAGTTCATAACTGGACTTTGTCCACTAAGAATTTATTGGAGATGAGTCTTGACTAATAAGAAATTATTCTATATGATTATGTGTGTATGCCACAAAGTTTAGTGTTTTATGTTATGATTATTGGGATTACATTTCACTGCTATGATTTATCCCATGTTATGATATTATGATCTCTTTTGCAGGGTAAGATTTCCAAAATGTTATGTTCATATGAATATGATGTGATTGATATTTCTTTTGTTTACCCTTACTGAGAATTTTACATCAACATTTTATGTTTTCTTTTCCCCAGGATATAAAGAAATGTTTTAGGTATAAAAAATGATGATCTTTATGGGAGATGTTGAAGATCTTTCACCACGATTAGAAGATTATATTCCGAGTTTCCAAAGACACTAAACTTTTACGGTCTTGTGTGTGTGTTTTTGTTATGTACTAAGTATTCCACAAAAGTAATGTAATGTCCATGTACGTTAATCTTCGGGTCTCTACATCATTAATATCATATATAAATATTAATTCCTTCAATATAACCATTCGATAGTGGCAATAATGGAAAAAATAATTATTTTTGATAAATAAGAATACACCAAATAAATTGAATATTAAGTGTAGTAAAATAATAGGTAATTCACACATATTTATTTCACGACATAATCAAGATGTATAAGTTTAACCCCAATGGATTGAAATTGGGTTAAGAATTTCCCTTGTAAATTCGGCATCCTAACGGTGTCACATAAAAATTAAAAAAAAAATGAGTTGATGAAAAAGAAAATGGGTAACTCATCACATGGACATAAAATGTGGATAAATAACTATATATAAGAACATATCCAAACATATGAAAATATTAATTTAAATACATAACATAAAATAAGTCCCTAACAAAATGAGGATGGTGAATTGTTCCTTTATCGATTTGGTAACTTACGAACCCTACACCACAAGATATAAGGATCATGTAATGAAGATGTAAATACCCATAAATTATATTATATTATACATGGGATAAAATAATTGGCAGTACATAAACCAAACAAATTAAAATAGTGGCAAATATAGAATGAATCTAACATGAATAAAAAGTGATATGATAACCCCTTACCTCGTGTCTGTATTGAATTGTTTGTATCATGTTATTCCTGAATAATAAAAATATGTTAATTTATACATTATTCAGAAAATTTTCACGTTTATTATTATTTTCGTATCACTTATTTTTTTATATCACAATTGTTGATTATTTTAGTTTATATCGGTCATTTTGTCGATGTTCAGAATTTGGGTTAAAAATGAACTTGTTACAATTACAATGGGTCCATGTGGTCAAAAGTAAATCATCTCTATAGTGATATTAATAATTTAGATATAATATTTTTATCTTATATATCATGTATATATGTAATTATTATATTCCATTACATTTGGACATAAGAAATGAAATGCACTGTTCAGGGAGATGGTAATCCGTACATATGGATGAAGGCTACATTAATTTCTATTTCATATTTAATTGAATATAAAAATAATGATACACAGTTATATAAAAATTACAATATAATATAATCTAAAATTTCAGTAACGCCATCCTTTACACGTTACACATATGGCATGAACGAGTCATATCACTTTGAGGGGGCAGTAGTCCACACTTCCTCAAGTAAAATTATAGTATTTACCCACTATTGAAACCATAAAGGAATGATATAAATGAAAAAAGGAATCATAGAGACAATATAAATATAATATTTATCACATTTAAATAAATTTCCACCAAAATGACCACTTTTAGATGCTGTATGAGATAATTGAACAATCATCGTTTCGTGAGACAATAGTTCTCCGTACACAGAAATAATATATTCGTATCCATTGGATGGTGGTGTGTGTAAGTTTAGATTCCATTATTATAATAAAAACATACTAGAATTTTTATGAAATTGTTGTTGTTATAAAATGATGTAATAAATATTGTTTAGGGGGTGTATAAGGAATATAAAAGAAAATAGCTTGAGAAAAGATGTTACCTTTAAATTGGGTAACTCCATTTGGTTTGAAACACATGGCTTTCTTGAAGTGTCTTCTTCCTACGTTATTCTTATTGATGTAATATAGGGATGTTGGGAGGTTCATGATGCAGAGTTTGGATGATCCAATGGCCATGAGAGGAGTGTGTAATAAGTTATAGGTGGTTTCCTTTTACAAGATGGATGATGGTCCCCTTAGGAATGTTTGAAAGTATTATTTTGTTATAAAATTATTTCAGTTTAAAAACGTCCAAAACACCTTAATTTCAAAGATAAGATTACTATTGTGAGAAATCAAATAATCCAATATGAAATGGATTGATTTTTGGATATTTTTTAAAATTTTATAATCTCAATTATTTTAATCATTCAATAATAAGGTAATCAATTCATCATCATTGTGGCAATAATAAATTTTTTTATATAAAGTCTAAAAATAAAAAATAAAATACCATGATGTAGGGAATTATTTTATATTGCCAAAAAATATCTATATCCTCTGTGAACTATCATATAACCCCATATAATGTTTTTTTACTAAAATATTTAACTGAATGTTACTTTTATCTTTACATTAAATTTATTAATATAATGTGTCATTATCACTCCCATGTGGGTCTATGGGGTCCCCAAATTGACTCGAGGATGCTATTAGTCAGAAATATGTCATCTAATAGGGTTAGAGAATGTGTAAGAGTAATATAGTATTATTATAATATTAATTTTCACCAATATTTTTAGATTTACCCTTTAACCATGGTAAATAAAAAATTTACTAAAGTAAATATTATTAATGTATAAAAATAAAATTTTCCTATTTACACAATTTGGAAATCTTGATTCCAAATATCGAATCCATTTTTCCAAATTCAGAACAAATATGTGGGAGAGATTAATTTAAAAGTAATTATGGTTGTCAAAACAAAAATCATGTTTTCAAAAATAATAAATGTCAAAAGATATACATTTTTTATGTCCAATTTAAGAGTGAAATTACATCCAATGACCAAAATTGGATGAAATGATAAAAATTTAATCTAATTAAACATTAAAACCATTTAAAATAACAATATATCTATATAATTCAGTTAGATTAAAATGTTGTTTTGAATAAAAATATAGTGTTTTTCATTATTCATTAAAAATGAACATTATCAGAATAATACCAAAATTTCATCCATGTAAATTTTGATTCCCTGATTATAAATTAGAATATTATTTTGTCAAATATAACATATTAAATTGAACATAAATATATTTAAACATGTTTCTTCATCAAAAGGTAGTAAGTTGAAATTTTAAATAATATTATAGTATTTGTGCTTAAAATTGGATTCATTTACATTTTAAGATGATCACTTTTATTAGATTAATGTAAAAACACTAAAAAACATGTATAATTATATTTTAGTTATTTTTATTCATTCCCTCCAATAAAATTATTAACCGTTAACAACAATTTAAAATAATATTATATTTTTATTTTTTAGTACGACTCAGCCTTTTGTGCAACAAGAGATTATCGGAGATACCCTTTGTTACGTGTTAGGTATGCCATCAAACGTAGAATATTCTTGAAATTAAAATTAATATTTAATTCACAAATATTAATAAATATGAAAATTTTATATTCTTTATTTACATGGGATGTTATATTATCATTCCATTAAAATTCACAAGGATGAATGGAAATTAATACTGTAGAGGGCCTCATATGGACATTTTTACCATTAAAATAAATTTCATATTATAATTTTGTTCCACAAGTGATATGTATTTCATGATGGATCCTACCAAATCAAGGAAACAACCCAAAGCATAACTATAACACCTATATTGTATTCTAGAACCCAACAATGTTATTGGCTAATAGCTTATACTAAGTAGTACCTATGAACCACATCTAACCAATAACCACTACCATATCCTCAATGTAAAATGAATATCTCTATCTTATATGATAGTATTTGGAACATCATGAATGTTCATGATTTCCCAACCATATATCCTTCCTAGATCTTCCACTGAATGGGTTTCTCATATATGTGGAATATGAGTTACCATGTTCAATATTTTGATAATAACCAATAAAATGCCTCATAATTCTGTTTAGCTATTTAATATAAAGAAAAAATATATATTTATAAAATAATATTATAAATCTTTAATGTGATAAAACATTAATAGCACTGTTGGCCACCATTTTTCTATATTCATCATCAAATAGGTGGAACACCAGGTAACAAAACTAGTTATCTCACATTTCATCCCAGGATAAGAATACTGTTTGAGAAAATCTAGTATCATATTTCTAATTTCAATATATATGATTCTCCCCCATCATGGAATATCAAAAAATTAAATTTTATATTACCTATAATTGTATAGTAGTTTACCTATGTAGTTTCTAAAATAGTAGTCCACCCAAAACTATTTTTACCTTGTATTATAATTGAGTCAAATTTGATTTTATTTGAATTTATCAAATTGGGATTTTTTAAATATTAACACCCTAGGAATTTATGGAATTTCTCTTATTAAATAATTTTAATTTATTATATATATATTTTTTCACACAACACCCTATTTAACCGCACAATAAATTATTATTATAACCAAGAAAATAATGTAAGACCAAAACCTTAAACATATTTATTCTAGTATATTAAATGTATAATTAAAATTAGAATATTTTTTTTTTGAGTTTATAGTTTTATAGAAATATGATGAAATCTTACAAATTATACCCATACATTACATGTCGACACTTATACTCAGTATCCATTTTCCCAAAAATAAAAATCCTTCAAAAATAAAACATTTTATACATTAACAATACATCAAGACATATTTCTTCATGAACACAACCATATTCCCACTTTTTTGTAAACCCAATTTAAAAATTATAAAAATATGGGATGGGAAGAAATAACATTGTATGGGACCCAAAATTTGATTATAAATTGTTAGTCCCTGAATACATAAAAAACCATGATAACAATGATATACATTTCATGAAAAAAACAAAGGATCTTTAGGTTTCCTCATGAAATAATATGATCCCATCAAAAAATAGTAAAAAAATAATAATAATGGTATTATGTGTCATCCTTACCATTATAATATTTTATCATTCATCGATACATTTGGAGTATCCTTTATGGTTACATTTGGAATACACAACTGTATATATTCCCAAAATCTCTTATGGGAAACCCAAATGGTTAACACATTCTTCTTACCGAATGCAATGAATTACTATCATTAGACCAACTTCTATAATTTTATCATGGAACCACCCATATACATAATAATATTCCATTAACCATAGAATAATCATAAAACATAAATCAATCCTAAAGGACAAATAAAATTTCCACAATGAAATCATAATTAATATATACATCGCCATGTAATGAAAAATACAAACACATTATCTATAAATAGAATTAAAAAAAATAATGGAGAAATAAAAACATTAAATATAGCTATGATATAGAAATTCCATTCCTGACATGTATGATAAAATCATTTTCTTTGACATTCGTAAAAATTAAAATAAATCAGTGTTTTTAAATGAATGTCCCTTGTCGTGTAATCGAACCATCAAAGAAAATAGTTATCATCATAAATAGTAATCATAGATAAAATAAATAATTTATTGAGAACCATTTTAATTTTTAATAATACTCTTATATAACTTATTATCATTTTATAATAATTATTTTAAAAAATATATTCATGTGAGACGTTCTGTCGATATTTGGTACATGAGTCCAAAAAAACCTTGTTATGATGTTAATAGCCAAAGTGGTCATCAGTCTGTAATATCAATGATAATATTCATGAAATAGTAATAATTTTTATAATTCCATTATTATGTTACGTAAAAAAATTTATTTATGGTTATGAAAATAGAAAAACGGTATAATCGCGGAGATGGTAGGCCATACATATCCACGCCTAACGTTTCCATTTATCATTGATCATTTATGGACTGAATTTAATTTTTTTTATCTTTATATAATGGTCATTATTGAAGTAATATAATATTAAAATTTTGAAGAAACTTATTTATATGATTCATTAAATGTGCTGAAGATAAAATAATAACATCAATTCATAGAGGCGATAGTACACATATACCCTTGAAGAATGTTATCATTTTTATATTCATTGAATTGTAAGACCATAATTGATATATTATTATTAAACAATGATAAATATTTCATTAATATCATATCTAACATCAATTATATAATTATAATCATCATTGAGAGGTGTTTATGGAAAAATAATTATTTTGATTTGTGAGGTGGTATTCCTCCGTACAAAATAAAAAATAATTCATTATCCAATTGATTAAATTATAAACATAATTAGGTGATTATATTAACACTATAACATCTCAACATATTAAATATACTGGTATTATTATTTCATCATGGATGAGGAATATTTTAATGTGGTAGAGGAAGTAGTAAAAAAGAAACAGTTAATTAAAAATGATATATCTTCGTCAGAAAAATTCTTTTGATTAACACCTTAACAACTATATACTGAGTGTTATGACTAAAATATTTCCTCTAGAATGTGGGGATGAATTCATGGATAGTATTTTGGCAGATATTAATAAGTACAATTTCTTTTTTAACTGTTATGTGTATATAAGAATTATATCCCCTTTATAGGAAAGTGTAGGGGTAGACATTGAATTATTAAAAGTATTAAATTAATATAAATTACATTTTCTAATTAAATTACACGAAAATTATTTTTTCCTATTATAATACAAGTATGTAGAGAAATAAATTCATATAGTAAAAAGTTTATATTTTTTTATTATTTTTAAATCATATTATTTTGTATTAATCCTTATTTTAACAACTTAATTTTAACCATGATATCATATATTATTCACATTATGGGATAATATAATTACTAAAGAGTTAAAACAAATACAAATAAATGTGTCTATTATAAAAATTTATGAACTCCCCCAAATTTTGTTTTTAATATTTTTCACATTATGGAGCACCTGGTCTGGCTGGTTGGGGAGGTTTCTTCTGTAACCATATGGGATTTGTCAAAGGATGATTTTTTCACTACATAGGAAATGCTTTCACTCTGGAGTCAGAATTATGGGCAATTATTAAAGCTATTAGGTACGCTGTTTTCTTTGGATGGCGTGATATTTGGATTGAATCTGATTCATCCAAAGCAGTTTAAATTCTTTGAGATCAGTCCAAGAATGTGCCATGGAGGATACTTTCAACATGGGTAGAATGCCTTAGATTAGCTGATTCCATATCTATTGAATTACTTCATGTTTATCGTGAGGCGAATCAAGTTGCTGACGCTCTTTCTAAACGAGCGATTTTGGGGGTAGGCTCAAGTTGGTCTTTTGTTGCTCCTGATTTTTTTGATTGCTTTGTTCAAGCTGATTTGAGTGGTGATGTTTATAGACGCCTTTGTAAAACACCTTTCTGAACTTTATTGTATCTTTTTACTTTTATTTTTAATAAATTTCAATGGAGAAAGCTCACCTTCCTCCAGATTTTCTTGGTATACAATATTATTTATTTTGAAATATCAATAGTCTCTATTTAGTCAATATTCATTAGTTGATATTTTCAAATGTCAGAATATAAAGATATTTTTAAAACAATCCCATTATGTCATCATTAACAAGTAAATTTAATCCATAAATTTTTATTATGTCATCAATTATATCAAATTATATTTATTTTAGTACTTCTTTAATTTAATTTAGTTGTTTATTTAATTTGGAAGGAAATTACTTCATCATTATTGTTCTACAAGTTAATATAATTATATCATTCATAATTATTATAAAAAAATTATATTGACATAAGTAAACATTTTTTATAACTTAATACTATTTAATGTCAAAAAATAAATTATATATCCTAATCTTAAAATTCATATAGTTATAAGAGACATGACTATAACATATTTTCCTTTACATTAACTAATATATTATAATTTTCATACTCACACCCATGTGTCTTCTAAAGACCATAATATAGTTCCAAGGATTATTTTTGTTGAATAAAAACATTGATTAAAAATATTTTAATTTTTTAATGTGACTTTATTTTAGTTACGATATAATTTATTCTTTTAATTACACGATTTACCCTTAACTGAGTTAATAAAAATTATTACAAAAGTTACTATAAATAATTTACAAAAAATGGGGGCCAATATAAATAATTTTAAAATAATAATTACAAATATGGAATCAATTTTTCATTATTCAATGAATCATTTGATGAAATTTATTAAAAATTAATCCCATTTATGATACGAGTAAAATTTAGTTATTGAAGAAAAAATGATCAAAAGTTCAAAATGTTTTTATAAACTAATTTAGTGTGAAATTTATTAAAATGAATTTTTTTATTAAATTTTAATGAAATGATTAATTTATACTATTAATCCATTAAAATATAAAATCATAAAATAATAATAAATATGATAATAAATAAATATTCAATTAAAAATTCAATATTTTTTCATTTTTCATCCAAAATATGAATATTATAAGAAAAATAGAAAGAATTCCTCGATACTGATGTCTGATAATATAATTTAAATTTAATATAAACATTTTTTATAATATTACTTATAAAAGTGTTTCCATGATGCAATTAAAATTGGTGCATAAAAGAAGGAAACAAAACTGTCTTTTTTGGAATAATACTTTTTTTTGTGTAAAAATGATGTTTAACATATATTATGTTTAGATAAAATATAAAATTTATCTTAAAATTTATATTGAATAATTTAAAAATATATTTAACTAATATAATAAAACAAGTGTTATATTATTATTTATAAAACACAATTGAAATTTTTTTAATAAATTTTCTAAAAAATATATCGTTTTATTTTATAATTGGTTTTTTCATGAATTCATAAATTATTGGTAATCGAATTACATATACATATTTAATCCATATATGAAAAATTAATTTATTCTTGTTCATACCCACCACAGTAATGGCATTTTGATAAATTTTATATTAAATAATAATACACAGTTTTTCGTGTGAGATTGACGTGTTGTATCATGCATGATATCTAATGTAGTGTTTCCTATAAAAACTCAGTATTGTACGTTATCACCTCTATAAATATTTCCATACTTAGAATATAATATTGGGATTGAAAATTAAGGGTATAAATTTTAAAAATTCAATTATTTCATTCCCAATTTAGATCAATGGCTAATAAAGCATGTATTTTGAAAAAATTAAAGAGTAGTAGAAAGGTCACCTGAGATAACATATTATAGGGTCCCATGAATGAATAAATGAAAATAAAAGAGAAAAACCATCATGTATTGATGGATAATGATATAAAAAATGACCAGGAAAATATTAACAATATCAAAATGACATGTCATTGATGTATTAAAATGTAACTGATTTATTAATAATAAAATTAATTAGATAACTTTTTTGATTTGAGATATTTTTCATAGAGTTGAGAAGATATATTATTACATTGACTAAGAACATATGGAAATATAATTAAGTAAGAATTATAGATTCACATTTTAATCATTTTCCTCATCAAACACACCTTTTTCTCATATCGATGAGTATTCAAAATGTATTTTAATGCTTGAAGCACTGGAATCAACATTAGGGAATCACATAACCCCCTATCTATTTCTCCCAGATTGAGTTATCATCCAAAACCAAAATTGTTTTTATTTGACATGATAGGTCCCCAAAAATTATAATCCTTAATATAATTAAATACATCCTTAGTCTCTACAATTCAACAGTAATACCCAAACATCAAAATAGACCATTTGGCTAATAATATGTCCATAAATGTATGAATATACATCAAATTGTTGTTGAGAACTAAAATTTTAAATAATTTTGTCATATATTATTGAAAAATAAATTCTATGTATTGTCTCCAAATAAACTCAATTACTCATTAATTAACATACCCAAAATTAATTTCTCTATAAATAATCATGATATACTATGGATTTCTATAATTAACATGAATTACTATAAGTAAAAAAATTAAGCAATAAAATATTCCAAAATATTATTCAATTTTTTTTATAAAATAATATTCCATATTATAATATTTAACATTAACATAAAGGGTTCTAAATTTTTTTGACATCATCTAGAATAACATTTATCACTTAATCCACATGAAATTTTATGTTCCGATGGTTATATATTAAATATAAATTATGATGGAAAAATAATAATATTCATAATACATAAACATGATAAAATAAAAAAGGTATTTTAAACAAGTACTTACCATAGGCTAGTGGTAGGGGATTCACCCAAGATTCCCATCGGTTGTTGGTTAAATTCCTATGTCCTAGAAAGACTCTACTTGTTTTCACCCATCATAATGGTTTTACATTTTCTAGAAATATATATTCCAGATAACACTCCAAAAATATGAGATGCACTAAAAAACCATAACATTTTTTTACCTTAAACATTGAATCATAACATTTATATTGAATCCTGAAAATTAATTACCCCAAATTTCCCCAAGAATGAATGTAAAAAAAAATACCATAAGTTAACATAATATACTATAACATAAATCCTAAAATAGGTTCAAATTAAATTTATTTTATGATCAACTATAAAATTTAAAAATGATGATTATATTCATATCAAAAAATAAAACATTATAATATCTAATGTTGTCAACACATTCTTTTGATACCAACTATAAGGACCTGACTGTTAGCAATACCGATTTGTGTATTTTTTAACTAGAATTTCGATTGTTGGATCGTTAATATTTATAGTTTTATAGAATTAGTAAATACACATAATATTAACATTCATTAATTACATGTGAAAATGTATACTGATTATTTTTCTACCAATGGAAACTAGTTTAAAATAAAATATTCTCTCCATTCATGACACATCATCACATGTTTATTCATGACCTCAAACATGTTATTAATCTTCAATAAAACATTTAAAAACAATTAAAATCATGGTATGATAAAAAATGGAATATTAATGGAGATAATAAAAAATTAAATAAACTATTATTTCATTAATTTTTATAAACATATAGAATAAATATATAATTTCTGCAGACAGAAAAGAAGTTATATAGTTACCGCAACAAAACAAAATATTCTTATTAACATATAGAAAATAAATAAATAAATAATGTACAATTTGTAATCCATATCATTATTTAATTATATAATTCACGACGACATATGGATTAACCATTGTGGTTATATTTGGAATACACACCATGGTATATTCCTTAAATATCTTAGGAGAATACCAAAAGGTTAACTCTACCACACAATCCAATGCATTGGAGTTTTTTCATTAGCTCAACCACACTAATATTATCATGGAAAAACCAATATTCATAAAAAATTCCAATGAACAATAACATAACCATAACACATAAAACAAGTATAAAGGAAAAATAACATTTACACTTTGAAGTTACATGTCATTTTTAAAAAGTTTCACACATAAAAATGAAAAATATATATTTGAAAAAAAATTGTAAATATGTAATTATAAAATAATAACATTAAAGAGACATGAAAGTGAGAAATAACAATCATAAAATATATTATTAAATGAATTTCTATTGAATTTTGAAAAAATAACATTAAATGAGTGTTTTTTCAAATCAAGTCCCATAACTTGAGTTTGACACATCGTATAATTTATTTATCTACTTAAATAATAAAACTAGGTTAATTATTGCCATATTTTATAATATTTTTAATATTTATTAATACTTTTATAAAACTAAATTTTTAGGTTATAACATTTAATTAATTATTTATGATCATGTCTAACTTTTTTCCTATATTAAGCCCATGTGAAAAAAATGAATTTGGGATGATGTAAATAGTCAATGTTATTTTTGTTACGTAATATATAGAATTATATTCATGAAATAATAATGAATTTTATAGATAAATTATAATTTTAAATCAAACCATTTATTTATTGTAATTAATATTGAACAAAATTATAATCCTGGAGATGGTAGGTAATACATACACATAGGAAACATTTCCATTCACCATTGATCATTTATGGATATATGGTAATTATTATTTAATCATTCCATAATTATCATAATATCAAAATTATAAAATTATTAATTTAAAAATAGTAATATATATCATCCTTGTGATGTGGTGAATAAAAACGAATCATGTTTCTTTGTGGAGGTGATATTTCAAACGTACAAATGAATGACATTATCATTTTTAGGTGCATGGGAAGGATAGAAAATAAATTATATATTATAATTTTATAATTTTAAATATTACATTAATATCATATATAAACATCAATTCTTTCAATATAACTATTTTATAGGTACAGTAATAAAAAAAGAATTATTTTGGTTTGTGAGGTCATAATCCACCATGCACACGAACAAATAATTCATTTCATGTTAGATGAAATTAAATATGGATTTAGGATATAATATTAACATTATAATATCCCACTATATTGAGTATACTACAGTGATTATTTCATCGTGGATGATGTCAATTATAATGAATTTGAAGACGAAATAAATAAGAAACACTTAATTAAAATCTATACATCTTCTTCGGATAAAATCCCTTGATTAACACCACAACACCCTTAAGGTCAGTGTTATGCCAAAAATAAGGACTCTATAATGTGGGTAGAGATTATATAATGTGATTTGGTAAGATATTTTCAAACAAAAATATGATTTTTGGATTTTTTATTTGAGAATATTGGGAACATTTTTATAAGAGATGGGAGGGTTCATCATCAAATTCATAAATTCATTAAACTAATATAACATATTTTTTAATGATAATTTGTCCAAAAAATATTAATTTCTAAGATAAGATGAATACTTGTTTTAATAAATTCATAAAATAAAAATTATACAATATATTATTATTTTCAGAAGTTTATATGTTTTAAACATTATTTTAGAGTTTTAATATTTATCAAGATATCAAGTAATTTTGACATTGTTGGTTAACATAATTTCGATATAATTCCAAAATACCACAAAAAAAGTCATTGATTATATTTATAGACTTAGGAAAATCAATTGGTATAATATTTTATTCTTATTATTTTCATAACATTTAATTAAATATTATTATTTTAAAATATCTATTCTGTCAAATATGAACATATTTATAAATTTAATTTCTTAAAAATATAATAAAATAAAGATATTTTTAACAAAATACATTAAATAATTAGTATAATTTAAATATATTCCATAAAATTCTTTCATGACATCAATTATATAAAATTATTTATTTTTTAATTCTAATTAAATTTATTTAATTCTTTCATTATTGAGTCAATTTCTCCAATATCATCATGTCACCATTTAATTAAAATATTTTATTCCAAAAAACTATAAATAAATTATCCTGATTTATGTAAAAAATATGTAGTTATGAATACTATTTATATTATGACATATAATTTATATATCATCATATTAAATTTTTTATATTTATGAGTGAAATTCTCATTATAGCTTTCCCTTTACAAAACAAAATTATTAAAAATGTCATAATCACACTCAATTGTCTTCAAAACAAACAAATTTAGTCCGAAATATGATTTTGGATGAACCAAATCTTCCAATTAAATTAATAAAATCCTTTGGGTGAGTTTATAATAGTTATAATATAATTTTCGGCTTTAATAACATGATGTATAGTTAACCATGGTAATTAATGTTTTTATTTAAGTTAAAATTAATAATAAAAAAATAAAATGGACATATTTACATGATTTTAAAATTTTATTAAAAATAAAGAATCTACATGTCTAAATAAAAAACAAAAAATTTAATGAAATTATTTATAAACTACTCCAAATGCAAAAAATGAGAAAATAACATTCTTGACAATTTTTTTTTCAAATGCTCACAAAGTTTTGATATCCAATTTCAACCTGAAAATCACACTAATGACCTAAATTGGATTAAATTATAAAGGCATGATATATTTATAATTTAAATTCATTAAATGTTAATTTCATACATTACAAATTAATATGAAGAAAAATAAGTTTTCCATTAAAGATGTTGTAATTTTTCACTATTCATAAAAAAATGAATCATGTTAATGAAAAAAAAAAATTAAATAAAAGTGAATTTATATATTTCTATTCCGAATAATATGTATAATTTTTTAAAATATAACATATAAATGTATACAAAATGGATTCCAAATAGGTTCTCCATCAAAATTTGGATGAAATTCCTTTTTGAAAAATACATTCTTTTGTTTGAAATTTAATTTGTTCTTATATCATGTGTGAAAAACACATGAAAGTAATATTAAAAATTAAATTTATTATATAACCAATATATTTAACTAATATACAAAAAAAAATGTGATTTTATTATTTAAAATTGAATCATGTAAACATTTAAATAATTATTTATTCAAAAGATTAATTTTATTTTAAAAAGGTTTTAACAAATTTTTATAATTAATTTGCCAAATAATTACATGTTAATGAGTAAAAAATATATTAATAATTCATTTTATCATGTTCATTCCCATAATTATATGGGATATGTGATAACTAAAATATTATATAACAATATTTAGTTTTTTTAGTTTCATGTGGTGTATCACGTACATTATCTAACTTTGTGATTCCTTTTTAAAAACTAGTATGTTACAATAATATTTGAAGGAATGAATTGTATTATCCAAATTATAAACAAATATAGCATAATAATATTAAATGAAATAAATATATTTGATATTATTAATTAATAATAAATAAATTTTTAAATGTAAAAATAATTAAATTTATAAATGGAATTATAGAACCGTTTGATGGAACATACAATTTAAATATGTTATTTTTGACACATTTATAAATTAAATTTTACAAAAAAATATTACCATTTTATATGTTTATATGGAAATATAACTATGTATAACTTTTAATACAAATGCTGATAATTATCATTTTTGTGATGAATATATAAAAAATATTGCATTTTAATTAAATAAAATTTATTTCTTCAAAATAAATTATTGGTTAAATTAAATTTTGTATTTTTTAATCTATATATAGAAAAACAATATGTATAATTTTTTTATTAGAATATATTTTCCATTTAGTATGGATATAAATACAATTAATTTTTTTTAACATTTTACTTTAAATACTTACATTCACACCCCATCTAGGAGATTAATTTTAAAATAATTTTAGACTCATCTTTGATTCTAATTTTTTGGAAAATTATTTCCATATTTTAAATCATAAGGATTAAAATTATTAACTAGGTCCCTTATATTTTTTGATATAATATGAAAAGTAATATTTATTAGTTTTTATTACCTTTGTTAATAATAAATTAGATAATTACAGGAGAAAAAATATTGAGAGATTACCCAAATACATGTACATAATTCATATTATGAATGAATTTTGAAAAAATCATAATTTTCCTTATTTTGTGAGCTCCTAGATGCAATTTTATGGCTTTAACCCATTTATTATATTTTATTCTAATAAAATCCAATTTGGTCATTATTATGTTTTCGACAAATTAATTATTCCTAATGAGGAGATATTTCAGTTAATTATTTGACTATAAATTGTATTTGGATGTGTAGTATTTTTATATTTATTATTATAATTTTTTATGTTTAATGAATGAAATAAATTAATTATTTAGTTTTGAAGTGATGATGACGTAATTCTTTAATTGATGGACATATAAAATAAATGTTATCAAAATATTGAAATAAATATAATTTGGTAAAAATATTGTTCTCCAAGATTTATTTATATTAACTAAACACATTAGTGATGTATTAATGGCGTTTTTTATTTTATATTCGGTATAAATATTTTTTTTAAAAGTGATGAATCAAAAATGAAATTAACGATACATTAACATAATAAATATTTAAATAAATGATATAAAAATATAAAAAAATAATCATATTAAATATTAATGATATAACTTTGAAAATTTAATTTAAAATCCATTTTTCCTACCTTTGGAATTTTTTAAAAGCCATATTAACCAAAAATTAGTAAAAATGCAAGTGGTCACGGTAAGAGTTAAAGGGTTTAACTAAGGGTTAACATAGTAATATATGTTTAATAATGAGACATAAACATGTCTACAAATTTTTCCATGAGATTATTTCTACAAAACACCATTATTAAGTATATATTACTCACATTTTAGAAATTTTGAATAAAAATGTAATTTATATTGTCTTAATAGTTCTGTAATTTCCTAAAGTACACCTACCCTCTTTTATAAAATGGATCCTCCTCCATCACATACTAACCCCACATTGCATCTTATATATTGACCAAAAATAATCAATTTTTCTTCAAAACACCCATCCATTAATCCTAGAAGCCTTACATTGAGATGAAATTGCAATAGCCCTAATTTTTCTATGTATTATTTTGTATTATAGAATGAGAATAATTCATGACCATACATTGAGACGACATACGCTTCAAATACCTAGTATTCTATGTAAAAATATTTGAAATATATTGAATACTCTATGGGAGCAGTTTTATAAAAATTGTGGAATAAAATATAAATGGGATCCTGAATCAAAAATCTAAAGGACCCTTGATTTCAGTGTAGTAAAATTACCCTTGGAAATTCCTACCATCGAGCGATGTAGGTTTGCTATGAATTTTAATTATTAGATATTTTAAATGATACAAATAGATAAATAATTTATCTTAATTTTATCATTTTTAGAGTCATAGAAAATTTTATTTTAATTATCCTTTTAAGCATGGATCTAGGGTTCAGTTCATAGCCCATGAACTTCCTGGAGGCTCTAGAGGGAACCGGGATAATTCTATCGATTGAAAAAAATGACATATCTTATATCATTGATTTTTTGGCACCAATCTAGATGATTCTATCCAATGGGGATACATGATGATCAAAACACTTCCATGAATGATTAACCCCACAAATAAGGAATTTAATTTCAATTACTTCTCTCTTCATTCATAAAATTATCAATGAAGGCAGATCAATACAAGAATATTTAACCCGCGGTTTGATTTTTCATACAGGTGGTTTTCATTGTGGTAATTTGGGCCTTATTATTATATTTTTAATATATATCTTTATTATTAAATATATCATGTCTGGAACAAAAAAATATCAAGGTTTGTTCCTTAGGATGTTTATTATGTTTTCAACCTCATTGTTCTTCACATTCTTCACGGGATATGAATGGATGATTGTTTCAACTACATTTCATGGTACAAAGAAATCAGTTCTCCATCATCGTGATGAATTAGAAGAGGTACATTGATGATGGGGGATTGTTCGATGAAATTCTAGATATGTAGTTCTTCAGGTGACATTCATATAGATGATCAAAATATGTTTTTGGAGCCGATTGAAGGCGCAAAAATAACTAATTATGTGGTTCAATGGAAAAATGATATTTTATCTTAGGTTTTATGGTGAAAGGACCAATATATAGAGCACCAAACAATCGTACAAGGTGTATGGTTGAAGAACATCAGTTATTGAATTTTGGGATAACCATGGTGTGCAATAGTGGGTTACACGACACGTGGCCACCACTCAGTATCAGCTAGGATTACGAGATTCGGTAATGTATCACACGATGTGTATCCACTATCACATAGGATGTAGGACCTTCTACAAGACTTGTTCTGTGTCTCAAATTCTACACAGACAATGGGTGATCTACCCAGCTTGTGCACATGACATATACCCCACCATATGGAATGACTCACACCGAATACACATGTTACCCAATGTACTGGTAAATGGGGAGGTGAACATGGGTTGACACCATCAACTGGAACACATAGAGAATACATGGGTGGACCCTAGAGGAATGGAAATGGTGTGTGACCCTTCACAACAACATGTACTATATTTTTATATGGTATGTACTTCTAACACATGCCATTGTACATAGTTAGTACCCTAGATCAAGGGACATGACATGAGACTCTACTATACACTCTGTACTCTATTATACATGGCATGATCTCATTGTCCATCGTATATTTGACAAGTTTTTTTTGGGTTTGGTTCTCTTGATCCTTCCATTGAAGTTATGTTTGTATCAATTCCTACTCACAAGAGCATGATCGCTTAAAATAGACATTCTGGATAGTGTATTTGGAATCCCATATGAGTGGCCCAAAGAAGGATCCTCTATCCCTTCATTTTCCCTATGTAGAGTCTTGGTATCTGGTTGACCAATCCGACCATACATCGATCCTTTCGATAGTAGTTTATTCTAGTTGAGCCTTGGTATTACCCCATAGACCTGACATTGATCCTCATATATGTATCGTGATCTTCCCAACCAGTGGAGAGAGTTACCCCAAAACAACTCTAATGTATTGTCTCTTTAGATATAATCATGAGGGTCCTAATGAACAATAACTCTTAAGTAGACGTTATCAGTGCAATGATACATAGGATTGTGTTATCCCAGATGATTGATTTTCAGTATCTTCATACTGAATAACTAGTGATGGTATGTACTTGTTGTATATTACCTAGAGACTAAGTGTTTAGGTTATAGTATATATGGATATGCTGGTTATATGTTTTATAGACATATTCTATGTGAATCTGATTGTATCTTCAATTTTGTATTTCTCTATGGTTTCAGGGAGGCCTAATGATTATATTTATACTCACCACAATAGGGAGTTCCCCGAAATTTTCCATGTCATGTGATGATGTGAAACCTTTTGACATATTCTAGGTCTGACTAGGACCGAATAGTGATTTTTGAGTCCAGGAAGGTCGAGGTGTTCCTATGACTTATAGTTGAAGTCTGTATGCCAATATATTTACATGTTGGACTAAGTATGTCTTAGACTCTTTCTTTTTTGGGGCATGTATTCTAGACCAGTTTACATTAGTTCACATTAAATTTTGGTCGTACTCTGTTTTTTTGGATTTTATGGTATTCATGAATTTTGATCCTTGGTGGTTTTTATATTGAAGAATTTTTTGATTGGATATATATGCATTTTTAATGGTATGTAGACAATGTCTCCCGTTATAGTGATATACATACTTTTTTCTAGTCACTCGCCACTATCATATTAGAAGTAAGGACTGGAGAGTCCTTACAAGGTCCCCACTAGGGAGGCTCCTGATAAAGTTGTATCAAAGGTGGTCAGTTATACATTTGGACCATAGTTTGTGAGATTGTTTTGTAGAAATAGTGTTACTTGTTTGATGTTTGGTTTTCTAGCCATGGACACCAGTGTTGGTCAGGGTGGCTGTAATACCCATAACAAGGACATCAGTAACTTTATTTTTGACTGGGTAGATGAGAAGACTTGTTTCATGGAAAATAATTGTACATGCATCATATAGAAATCAGTTGTGTTTCTATTTCCTTGTTGATTATGATATTAAGATATACTCATTGACCATCTTACATCTAGTTTTCAAACAGGATGCCTCCAAGATGAATGCCAACTTGGATTCAATGTTTTTATCATGAGAATGACTCCCTCACTTATGTGACTCCAATACAAGGACCAGTTCCCTAGGTGTTACATCCCGGTGGGGCTCCACCACTACCTCCACTGGTGGAGAAACAAATGGTACATAAAGAACTAGAAGATAATGAGTGAAATATGATCATGCTCCATGAGTTTTATAAATAGAGATCCCTCATGTTATGATTCTAACCCAAACCTCATTCATTTGAGGACTGAAATAAGGTAGTGACTATATATTTTAGTCTAGTGAGGAAACCCATGGATCTGAAGGTGTTCCTAGAGGCGATAATTCTTCATGGTTTGATAGGGATATGGTGTAGTTTAACCATAGATACTCATGATGAGAAAAATCATTCATGGATGGAGTTCAAGAGTCTATTTTGAGAGGAATTATCTCTAGTTGTGCTAAGAGAAGTGTGTTTACAAGAGCTTCTTCAGCTTCTTTAATGAAGCGTGACAGTGGTGGACTATTCATTGAGGTTAACAAAGTTCTCCAAGTACTCATTGGATTTGGTCTGGGATCAGTAATTCCAGGATCAAACATTCAATAAAGGAATAGATCAGGAAACCCAAGAAAATATTATGACCTTATGAATTCAAACTTCAAATGGAATACTTGAGTGATCATTATTTGTTGAGAACTTCACGTATAAGAAGATGCAGCTAGTCACAGTTAGGAGCAGGCATAAAAGAGAAGAGACCTTAGCACTAGGGGGTTGACCTTAGACTTATTGATTTTTACATGGAATACATTAAAGGATGTCCCATGATTGGGGATCTACAAGTCACGACTCTCAAGGTGGATTTAATCAGCCAAGGGAGAGGTGATGATACACTAAAGATGGAAGGGGACATCTCACTAGGAATTTCCCATCCCATTGAGATACTAACTAATTGATGATTGAAAAACCATTGAGGTAGATACAACATGTGGAGTAAGAAGATCCACCAGGTGAAATATGTGGTAGAATATATGGAGAGTAACAGGTGGAGGAAGATTCTTTTATATACTACAACCACCACCACCCACAAGAGGTCCATGAAAAGCTTACATAGTTGTAGGATGGGGGTGGGGGTAGTTACATGAAGTAATGGTGTAAAACCTAATGACTCCATAGATGTTCCGAGGTATGATCTGTGCCTTTTATAGCGGATTTTTATTAGTTATAGACACATTAATAAGTCATTGTTTTCTCACCACTAGAATTTTACAACACCTTTATATTATGGAAGAGATTTTAGATTAACCCTTAACCTTATAGACCCTGCTGGGAGGAGATTTGAAGACTAAATATTTTTACTAACATTGGGATCTTACACATAGAGGTAAGAGTTTCAATTGTAACCTATTTCTATCAGTGTCACAGTATTATGACATCATTCTCGGTATGGAATGGCTATCTTTGGTCCATTCCCGTATTTATTATTTATTAGAATGGTTTGGTGTGTCCACATAAGTGGGACAAGGTTTTCATTTTATGTCGAGTGGAATACCAAGGTAGCACATGACGGGTTAACTCATCAGAGGGTGTAGCTGATATCTCTGGAGTTGGATAACCGTACCCTTGGAGTAATATATGTTATGTTCATTCAAATCCCATTAGGTTTAGTGGAGTACAAGAAAAACATTTTAGAAGATGTTATATGGTTACCTCACTATTGGTAGATTGACATAATTATTGATTTTCCCTTTGAGAGGACAACAATATTAGTACTAGAATATCAGATGGATCCCACAGAGCTTCACGAGCTATGGTTGAAGCCATAGGACTTATTGAGGATGGGCTTCATGAGTCCTATTATTTCATTGAGGGCAGCACCATTTTTGTTTCCCATGAATGAAAACTAGTGCTTCAGGATGTGTGTGGATTACTGATTGTTAAACAAGGTGATCATAAATTATCAGATTCAACTATCAATGATCGAGAACAATTTGATTAGTTTAGAGGGGTATGATGGTTATCGAATGTATAACTTCATTCAGACTATCACAAACTACAAGTATGGGAATAAGAATTACCAAAGATGGAAATCAACTGATGTTACATTAACTATTAGTATATGGTTATGTAATTTTGCATGTAGAACGCCACAATTGTGTTTATATGATTCACGAACTGGATATTTCAGCCTTATATAGATTGATTGATTGTAGTGTTCATAGATTATATCATTGTGTAATCAGTGATGTAGTTGGATCACATGTGACACCAATGGATGGTAATGGAGGTACTCTGAGAGCACCATATTTATGGGAAACTCTCAATGTCTCGGTTATGGATTTAGGATGCCGAAATTATAGCATTCATTAGCATAGATGATCTAGTAGTAGTAGACCAGGCCAAGGTTGAGGTATTGTTATCAAGGGAGATACCAACTACTGTGATGGAGGTACAAATCTTCTGGTGTTGTATGTATATTACTAGATATTAATCCCTATGATCTCCTAGATATTAGAAGCCATGATAGATTCATATCGATATAGACATCTGTTCTTGTTGATTGAGAATTTCCACAGGCATTTTTGTTGTTGATGAAAAGATTGAATAACAATATGATCATGAGATGTTCGGAGGAGGGTTTCGAGTACATAGTGGTCGGTGATGAATATGGGACACAACATGGTTATTTTTTGATGTAGAGGTATGAAAATATTTCCAATGGTTTTCACCAGTTGAGACCACATGGGATGAAATATGTGACACTCTAACTTGAGTTGATAGTGGTGTAATTTTTGTTGATGATGTGTCAACACTACCTAATGGGTGATTAGTTTATCATATACTGAGACCAAAACTATTTTGGTGTATATCTTATCTCAAATTTATTTGAACATGACACATTGAATATTAATATACTTCTTCTTAGATTATACCATTTAAATTGTCTTTAATCCTGGGGATTGGAACATGGTGTAAAATTCACTCATTAAGGGATGTAGTTCACAGTTGTTTAATGATGCATTAGATAAGTTGGCCTCATTACCTTTATCCTTCATGGATAGAGACGATTCATCATACATCCAATTGATGGCTTTCACTACTCCACACATACAATGAGTTACGATGGCACATCATATGTATACCAACTTTGGGCCCATTTATTCACCAATTTTTACTAGGAATTGTCTTGATTGATATTAACAATGTGTGAATCGCATCATTATTTTCAAAGGATACCCAGTAGTACTGGGAGAGTTTTAGGTGGAGTTTCTGAGGGAGTTTCATACTACCCCTTTGGAGGAACACCATAGTGTGTAAATGACATTCCATGACTTTTGACATCAGTTTTGGTGAACATGGATGATGAAGAAAGTGGCAGAGGTCATTTATAGAAACCTTATGTGCTAGTAGGTTATTGCTAAGAAATAGGTTCTTGAGGGCCTGATTCAACACCTAGAAGTTCTAGAATTGATGTGCGATGGGATATAAGTTAACTTTTTAATGGTTTTACCACTTATATATAGAAGACATGATTTTCTCTAGGTGATCATTGACTGACTATCCATGTTGACCAATTTACTAGGTATCCGAATGTAGTGTTCAATAGAGATCATTGTAACCCTCTATGATCAAGTGATATTTTGACTCAATAGAACCTTGTTCAAAATACTATCTGATCATGGTGCTCATTTCACATCCCTGTTATTGAAGAGATTACTAGAGGTGTTTGAGAATCTATTATTCATGAGAATGGTCTTTCATCTCAAGGTGGTTGTCCAGATAAAATTGCAATTACAGTTCTAGAAGACATATTGTGGGATTGGATCTTATACATATTCCGTAGTTGAGATAACCACCTACCACTAGTGTAGTATTTTTATAACAACAGATACCACTCCACCATTAATATGGAACCATTCAAGGATCTATAGAGGTGACATAGTAGGTCAAAACATTACTGGAGTGTCCCGGGACTGTCATCACTAATGTTCTTAGAGTTGGTTCAAGCTACAACTGAGATGGTTAAGATCATCATGGGGTGGATGTAGACCTTGAAGTGATGTATGTAATCTAATGTTGATATATAGAAGAGTCCTTCAGAGTTCATGTGTGGAGACCATGTATTCCATAGGGTCTCACCTTGATGAGGTTAATTAATATTTATTTGGTAAAATATGTTATATCCAAGGAATATATGCCCTTTTTAGATTCAACATATAGCAGACAAGGTGGCCTATCACTTAGCTCAACCCCCTTAGCAGGATCATGTACACAAAATCATCCATGTGTCACACATGAGGAGGTATGTACATGACCCATCTCACGTAATCAACAGGGGTGATATGGACAATGAAAATGGAGCTACCTTGATGATTACCCGTTAGTGATCGAGTAATGGCAGGAGATGATCCTCTATATGAATTTGATTCCCATTTTTCATGTCTAGATGTAGCATGGGAATCTACATGAGATCATGTAGGAGTGGGGGGATTATATTCATGCTCATTACCAACATAATTTTGAATAGACCATGCTTTGGATTTTTGGGACATAAATCCCCAAGGTGTGAAGAATTTAATGTTCCGAATTTTTGGTTTCATTATTTTAAAGAATTATATGGGATTAATTTGAGACCATTCACTGAGATGAAGTGATATTCGAAGGCTTTGTGTTCCTGTAATAAAAGTTATAAATATATTTAATATATTAAATAGTGTTCAAGAGATGTTTTCTTAAAAATATTAAACAACATCTAAATTTTTAGTCATATCAAAAATATGATGGCACCATTGAACTCAGATCAAATACTTTAACCTAGGCGAGGCCTAACATTGTGTAGTGTGGGTCATATACCAATTTTAATATTTGGATGTTTTAAAGGATAAAAATTAATTAGAAAAATATTTTAATTTAAACGTTTCATAATGATGAAGAAACATTTCTATTAATTTACCTTTTAAGTAGGGATTTGGGTTTAGGATCATAAACATGGAACTTCCTCGAGGCTCTGAAGGGATCCTAGGGAATTATCTTGTTGAAAAATCACAACATATCTTGGATTGAAGATCGAAAGTTTTCATTCTTGATGAATATTATAAAAAATTTCCACACGATGATCTGACCACAGAAACGAAGGATCCAACCATGAGTTAGTGCATTTTTATATCAATTACTTCTTTCTTAGTTTTTATAATTAATGATTAACATGGATGAAACCAAGAATAGTTTAACCCGTGATTCGATCCTTTATAAAGGAGATTTTGATGGAAGAAATTTCGGGATGATTAAATTATTTTGTTATCATTACTATTCATATAGAATGGATTAATTCTAGAATGAAAAATGACTGAGGATCATTTTTTGGGTTGTCCATTGTGATTTTCCCTATAAATGGGTTTGTGTTCTTCATGGGATTTTATAAAATTAACATTGTACATATATTTTAGGATGAAACTATCCAAAATCGAAGATCCAACCTCATGATTACTTAGAAGAGGTGGGCCCCGAATGGAATGAAATAGTGTGTGACCCTTCTACACATTATTTATACTATTTTTACATGATATGTACTACTAACACATGATATTTATGACAAGAAGTATCCAGGGTAAAAGGACTTGACATTTAACTCTAGTAAACATCATATACACTATTCGAGATGGATTGATATCATTGTACACTGTATCATGGACATGTCTCATTAGGGTCAGTGCCCATGATCAACCCCTTAATTGTTAGTAGGACTCATTTTCAATTCATAGGAGTATAATCCCATTAGTAGGAAATTCTGGATAGAGTAAATGTAATTTCATCAAAGAGGATTAAATTAGGATCATATAACTATTCTTGTTCCAAAATTAGAGTATTGTTATCACTGTGACCGATTATACTAGATGTTGATCCTCTATATAGCTGGTGAATCTTTTTTGTGTTGTGGTATCCCCCATGGCTGTGGTAGTGATAGACATATGTGTATTTTGATCTTCGCCACTCATGGAGTGAGTTCTCCAAGAACAAGTGTATCTTATTTTCTTTTTAGTTCAATCAATATATATATATGACGACTGTTCCCGATGAACAATAATTCTCCAGCGTATGTCATCTATGAGATTATACACTAGAGTGGGTTCTCTCATAAGAGTTCTTTTTGGAAGCTTATGAGTAATTACTTGTGATGTTAAGCAGTAGATGGGACTTAACACTAGATTATGACTCAGGGTTTGATAATATTCAGATATTCTTGTTATCTGTGTTGAACATATATACTGTGTTGATATGATTGTATCTTCATTTGTTTATTTCTTTATGGTTTTAAGGTGTCCTATTGAGTATTATTTTACTCACCCTTTAATAGGATTGTCCTGAACGTGTCATGTCTTGTGAACACAAGCGCCCCTTTTATGGAATCCATGGTAGATCAATACTGGATAGATATTTGTGTCTTTTTCAAGGTTTAGGTGTTCAAACCTCATTCACCAGTATTTCTAGTACTTATTTTTTATAGGTTGGACATTATAGTTTGAAGAAACTTTCTTTTGATGGGATTGTATTTAAACCTAGTTTACATTACTGCACTTTAAGGTCCATTCACTCTCTATTAGTTTCCTTCACTGTTATTTATTAATTTAGTACCTTAGTTGTTTTTATATTTTAGTATTTGTGGCTTGAGGATGTGTGTGTCTACATGTATACATTTAATGCCTCGCATGTTATTGATGTGCCTATAAAGTTATTCTCACCATCCCCTGGCCTATTGAAGGTGGTCATGGGGAGTCACGATAGGGGACCCACTAGGATGGCTCTATGACAAAAATCCGATACAAGAAGTCTTTTATTGAAATCAAAACGTGATTCCAATATAAGAGGTATCATTCATCAAAAATCATTTTTGTTTTATTTATTCCATGACCCACATCAATTATTTTTATTATATTTTTATATTAAAATATAATTATCCTAAATATACATAGTTATTTTTGTCTTATTGGTTGTACCTAAACTCACACACGCTTCCAATCATTATTCCTGTGTATGAAGGACTATATTCTTGTGAACCAATGCCTTTATTTGTTGAATTCATATAATTCATATGTGGGAATAAATATTTAATTAAAAACAACATACTGTATATAAATATATATATTATATATTTGATTTATATATTCTTAATTAGTTATTATATAACACATTATTCATTCATTTCAATTTGTATAAATATGAAAACTTCAATTTTGCACGTCTGGACTATCTCCACTTCAAATGGGGTGATTAATTAAAAAATTACATGCAATATAAAATAGTTGTATTTTTTGAAATTATAAAAAATATATAACAAAATATCTATAATTTAATTTTTTTTATTTATCTCATTCAATACGGTATAATAATGGGCACCAAATTCTTGTGTACGTATGACATACCATATCAAAGAATGATATATTTAATTTTTAACTACTATATTTTTTATATTAATATAAAAAAATATATACTGAAATTTTTTATGATATTTATTAAATGGTTATAATTCTAGATATAATTAAATCATGATATAATTATGAGGATCTATATTTTTACAAATGAAATCACATGAGTAAAACATAGCAGTTATTACCTGAAATGTAACATTAAAAAGAAATTGTTAAAAAAAGCTAATATAAATTCATAATTAAATCATATATTTTATTATATAATTGAATAAGGTTCCCTGATTGATATATAATAATTTCACTCTTATTATACAGAAGGTAAAATAATGTTTGACTAAATTATGTGAAGGGTATGGGTCGTCATCTCAATCTTCATTCATTGAAGAATATTTTGATGTTATACACCATCCATATTTTATAATGAGTATATAAATACACTTGGACATATCATGAAATTAATTAAATAATTATCATTTTATTTAATGTTTGGAAAAATATTATTCTTTCTGGGGTCTTTTAATTTAAATATTCAGTGAGTTAAGGGATACAATTAATATTTATTTATTTAAGTATAACATATTTTTATCCATAAAAATATTCTAGTTATTAAATTATATTTTTATTTATTTATATGTTTTGTAACGGAAATTTAATGTATCTATGTAATTAAATTTATAGTTTTTTAGGAAATAATAATTTATTGTGTTTTATATGGAATTTTTTCAAAACGATAAATGTATTTTTATATTACTGATGTATATGAAGATAATGACTTTTCCACATCCATATCTAGTAATTTATTTTAACTTAATTTTTTAACATTCCATGATTCATTAAATTAGAGACCATAATTTTTTTATTGTGTATTTAAAATCGATTTTCAATGAAAATGTTTCTTTGATTTTCATATGGGTTTAATAAATTTTAAAATCAATAATTTTTCATTGAAATCATTTAATGAATTTACATCTCTGTAAACATCCTTTATCAAGAATTTTACTTAATTGAGAATTAAATATTATGATACAATCATTCATACTTTAAAAAATTATTATTGTCCTATATTACTAGAATATATTGATATGACATATTACTAGTATTTTATATATTTAATACAAGTTGATTCAGTTGCATTATTTATTAAATGTTCAAATTCATTGGACATGAAGGAATGGTTTCGTGCTATATACAGAAATATACCACGCTACATAATTAGTTTATTGATATGAAACTAGATTATGAAATCCCCTTCTCAATTGTTCCCAAGAATTATTAAATTTTTAGGAAGATAGATCATGACACAATTAAGATGGGATTCTACCCATAGAAAAAAAAATATTGCAAATAGATCTTTACAATAACTATCATGAGGATAGATCTTGATTGTGTATATTTAAAACATTGTGAATTCTGTCATTATTATTATTATTCCATGTGATTATTTGAGTAGTGATTATATTAAGGGAAATGTTTTAAAATAATTTGATTATTTATATGTAATTTTTTGGTTAACTTTTTATTTAATTTCATATTTATTATTCATTATTAATTCAATGTAGATTTTGTTAATCAATACCCATACTGAGAATCTTAGCAAACCCCTTTCCTTTCACCCCAGGATTCCATAAAAAACAATTACAACTTGCATGCAAAGATAAGATTGTAGAATAATTCTCTTCCCAGTATTTCTTATGTAATTCTATGTGAATTTTTTGGAATATTTAATATGAATATAGTTTATCATGACTGCTAAACTATTCATTCCGTTGTGATGTGATCTATTGTATCCTTTTCTAATGTAGTAATGAATGGTATCTGCTTCTGGCTACTAGAGTCAAGTTCATTATAAATGGTATCAGATAAAGATTATTAGAAACCATGGGATTTGGATAGAGAAATAATTTATTAGAGAACATGTACAAAATGATAGACATTGAGGGTAATTATATGTTTATAATATCATTCTATATCATTGGTATTGACCATGGATAAACTAGGGTCAAAAAATGGACTCAAAGATTGAGAAGAATATTTCATGATTTAGAAATTCTATAAATGCATAATCATGAAGGGAAGACAAGATTTTTATTTCTATCATTTTGATTTGGGATTTGTAAAATAGTTATAATCAACAATGTTATACAAGAAATAGATACACTAGTGATGTAAATAGACCCAAATATCCAATTAAATGTAAGACGGTAATAAAGAATAAAATGATATAGAATAGATTATTGTTTATTAATTATATAGTATTATTAATGTTATTTGTTATTTAGATTCAATTATTACTTAATCAATTCTATTATATTTTTATGAATCATGAAGTAAATTTTTATTGAACTATAGAACTTGTAATTTAATGTTTTTCACGTGATCATGATTTAGTTATGGCTTTAGGGTGTTCATGGTATTCAAATATTTTGTATGTGACAATAAGAGATACATTATTAATTTTGTATAATCTAATGTTATTATTGATTTTGGAAATTTAGAGTCCTTTTAGGAATATGAATTTGGAATGATTTATTCTGGATGAGTCTTATTATTTTAGTGCATTTTGATAAACATTGGATATTATTGTTTGAATTAAATATATTATTTAAAAGAAACTATATAGAAATGTTCTTCTGAATTATTAGACTTTTAGAGGATGGAGAAATTACTTTTGGATCTGATTATTCAGTAATATCCTTTTGGAATGAATTTTTTTATTTTATATTAATTTCCAAGCAGAAGAGATGATGGGAAAATAGATCGATGCCCAAAAAAAGATAATATCAAGATTATGGAATGTAATGAATTGAAATAATTTTTCGTTCCTATTTTATATAGATATAATATTAGAAAAATAATATGAAAAATATTCAAATAAAGTTGATTTTTTAAAATTCTTACTACGAAATCTATGGCCTCATAATCTCAACACAGATTTATAGTTTTTTTGATAGTAGACATTCTAATTAGCTTGTTCTCTATCTCTCACCATAAAAAATTCAATTTTATATTTCTTATCTATTTCCATGTAATCACATCCCACTACTGATATCCTATTGGTAATCATAATTTTTGTTGTTACCTTGTCATTTGCAATTACTTATTATTAATTGGATGTTTTGTTAATCTTATTTCAGATGTGGGTTTCCCACTACTGTGTTTAGAAGAACAATACATTACGTATTCATGTGAAATTTCATATTAGGGGGAAAAATCATATTTAATTAGGTTATAATGTAACAAAAATTAAATTTATGGTAATTTTTTTATTTAATAAATTAATTTCCATTGATAGCTTATGTTGTTTGCAACACCCAACTAAATTGGACAATAAAAAATTTTGTTATCCTAGAAGATAAATTTGAGGGAACAAAATTAATTACCCAAATTATGAATGTTGTATGTATTAATTTTTTTTTAAATTTAATTAATATATTTTTAGGCATATGATAAATATAAATCCATTTTTATGAATAATGAACTATATTTTTCTAAAGGCACATTTGTCTCCATTTAATGTAGAATCCTTTTTGAAATCTATTAAATGAAAATTTTATAAATTATATTGACAAAAATAAACATATTAATTTATTTAGGAATATATAAGTAAACTTGGGGTGAGTTTTTGGTTCATTTCAGATATGTATCATGTTTTTATGAATAGTGACATATTATTTCTTTGGAATTGAAATATGTTTTTCTTACAAATAATTTATTTATTTTAATTATATTTTATCATGGTTTTATTATAAAATATGATATTTTTTATTTTTTAATCCAATTTTGGAAAAAAATTTCAATTTCAAATATAATTTGGAAATTAACATATTTGAATATTTTTAACATTTTCATATTAAAACCCACCTATCATGCCCCTCCAAGGAGAGTAATTAAAAAAAATTTTACCCACTCCTATTTTATGAATTTTGAATAGTGTATTCTATATTTCGAGTCATATGTTGTAATTTTAATTTTTATATACAATTATCTGAAAGAAAATATGAATAATATTCAATGGTAATTCTTCTTACAATTGTTAAGGGTAAATCTAGAAATTGTGGGTCAAAATATATTTATAAAATTTACCTAACACTTGTCTAAATTTTATTTGAAGAGTTATAGTCATCAAAAATCATTCATGGGATGACATTTTGAGATTTTGGCGACGCATGGATGGCTTTATTCCATTTATATTATTTTTTTTCATTTAAAATACAATATTCTAATTCATTATTTAACATGTTAAATATTTTTAATAATGGTTTATATAGGGGATATTTTAAAATATAAAAAATAATTGGAAATATAAATTTTTTATCTTAATTCCTATAGTTTATTATAATTATTTTTATGAAATAATTAAATTAATGGATTTTATAAATATATGATGTAGTAATTGTTAAATTAAATGAAATGTCAAATAAATTTTCATGAATAATTTAAATATAAATATAAGATGATATAACTTATATCATATTTGAATTTACATTTTGAAATAATCATATTAGCGGTATATTAAAGTTTTTATGTTATCATGTGTTTTGGTATATTTTGAAAAGTCATGAAATGAATACTCTCAAATTAAACTTAATTAAATTTTTAAATAAATACTATTTTATTAAATGATATTAATTTAATTAAAATATAATTTTTTTCTTAATTATTGAGATAAGGTTGAAAATGTTTTCCACAACTCATTAATTCCCCATTTTATATTTTAAAGAGACTATATTATCTGTCATATAGTAAAAAAATGATGATGTAATGGATAGAGTAAAATTTTTAATAAAACTAAACAATGATTCCATTTTGTTTAAATAAAAAGGAGATACCCATAGAAGAGGTGACATTCATCAATAATTGTTTTTATTTATATCTTGTTTAAAAACCGTAATATATTTTGATTTATTATTAATAAAATAAACTAAGTATATTCAATACACTTATATGTTGTTATAATATGGTTTATAACTACACTCACTCCCAATCCCATCATATGGGATACAGAATTATCATTTGCGTGTATGACATACTACCACCTCATTTTCTGATGCCATTCGTTCATCAATTACCAGCATTCATGGTTAGAAATAGTGATAGAATTTCTGTTTTTATGTGAAATATATTATATATATGATTTATTTATGGTTCTTTAACTATTATATAACTCATGTCATCATTTTTTCAAATTTTTGTAAATAAAATATCATCGGTCGATGACATGTGGACTACCACCTCCTCAAACTATGTGATTCATTCACACAATAAAATTTATGCATTAAGGATGGGTTTATTGAACATATATAATTAATATAACAAAATAATTATATATATTTCCTTAGTTATTTCAATAAAAAATTAATGGATATAACATTAACTTATACATATGACCAAATGTCTCGATTAACGTTGTATTTCACTATTTATTTCAATATTATATTAATTATTAAGAATAAAAATATATTGAATATATTTATATATATATAATATTAATTTCAATGTTATAATTCTGGTGATGATGAAATCATTTTATGTGAAAGAGGATGAAAAATATTACAAATTAAATTTCATGCGAAAAAGAAAGCAGTTATTACAAAAAATGTAATATTAAAATGGAATTGTTAGTAAACCAGTAATATAAACCAATAAGTAAATCATATATGGTTTTAATGAAATGAATATGGTTATTTTTTATTTTTATAATAATCCTATATTTATTAAACTGTAGTATAATGCATGCTTGACTAATGGAATGAAAAGACATGGGACATTGTCTCAATCTCAATTCATTGATGCATAATTAGATGTTATACACCCACCTCTTTTTAGGATGTGTATATACCACTCCATTTACTTATCATTTCATTTATTTATTTATTATAAATTTATTCAATGTTTTTATCATGTTATCTGTTCGTTGATATTATGATTTAACTATTCCAATTAATATTATACACTGTCAAGGTTTAAAGATTTAAATATCAAATATTTTCCTCCATGTAATTATTCGAGGAATTAAATTGAATATTTTTTATATAAATATATTATAATGGTATTTCAATATAAAATATGAATTTATTTAAATTTTTTTCCAAAGGGAATATTTTTACATGATATACGAGGAACATTTTGACCATTGAATACAATAATAAGATATTATAAACCTATTTGTTGACATTTACTTTTCCACCGTGATGGCCTTTTTTATTATAAATTCCAAATTCAAGATTTATTTTTTCAATAATTAATTAATTATCATTTTGTTTATTTTGGTACTGAATTTATTTTTCAAAAAAAATGTATTTTGGTATTCATATTGTTTTATGAAGAGTTTTTATTCTAGAGATTTTCAATGATCAAATTTATAGTATTTTAATCAATGTCCACATCCTTTTTTAAGTGATGTACTGAATTAATATTTATATATTTTTAATCCAACATCCATACATTAATAACGATATATGTTACGTTTTACAGGATGTTATTGATATAACATATGACTTTTTATTGATTTTGTAAGGCGTATTTTATTTGTGGTATTATTTATTCATGTGAGGAAAGAATTGGAAATTAAATAATGGTTGTGAAAATATATAAAAAATCACCTCAATGCATTTCTATAATATTAAGATAGAATTATATTATGTTGATCACTGCACTTTTTTCATGCTGTTTTAAATTTTCAGTTGTATAGAACATGACACAAATCCAAAGGGTTTCTACCAAAAAATTTGATGGAACCAATTAATTTTTTCAATGTATAATAATTCTAGTATGGGTTTTTTATAAATAAAGTGCATCACTCTTGTGAATGAAATTTTTATTAGATATCACATAATCATGTGAAATTATGAAAATGTGTTTTTAAATTAAGGATGATGGAACATATGACCACACGTCTGTCATTCAATCAAATCCATTTTTTTAAAAAAAATCAAGATACATCATTTTATATTTTGTTATTCCCATCTTCCAATATATGAATAAATTATGAGTAGTCACATCTCCTTATTTGTTTTATATATATTATTTTTTGGGGAATTAATGCATGTTTATGGGGGATATATTATCAAGGTGAAGTATAATTTGATCTCTAAAAATAAAAATACACTCTTTTGTGTATATTTACAAGGGTAATATTGTATAAATTTCATTTATTGATGTACATATGGTATTGGTGGATATTTATTTTTTAAAAAACCAATGAAATGCTTCTTGACATTATTAAAATTAATATTTATGGGAAAACTGATCATTGATGTCATGTTATATCTTGGATAGCATTAAGAATTCAAAAAAATGAGAACCCAATTCATGATTCCACACTTTTTTACGCTGTTAATTTCTCACATTGACTATGTATATTGGGTGATATATCTATCACATTTTTTTCATTTCAGATGTTTCTATATTCAATTTTTCTAAAGATTACTAACAATCCAAATGTGGGATATTATTGGATACAAGTATTTATTTAGGTTGAAACTATGTCATGTTTGATTTTATTGGCAATACTCACTATGAACGTCATGCAGTTTTCATGGAAAGTATTATTATAGTATAAGATGAATAAAATATTAATGTATATTTCATTTCCTATTATTTCTCTGTTTTATTGTTCATAAATTTGGAGGATGCAGAATGTTGTTTTGGAGAGTGTTAATTCTACGCAATCTTGCATGAGAATAAAAAAATGTTTACAAGTGGATTTTAATGTTTGTCACATATTATTTTGTTAATGGAATTATCAAAATGAAATTGATTAAATTTCATGAAATAATATTATGATCCATGTATGATTTTAGAATGAGTTGCGTGTAAAATGGGTTTTGAGAAAATAAAATCATAATATGAAGAAATTGACAAAGAACGACAAGGAATATTCATGAACAAAGGTAGCGTGGTGCAACGACAACGCACGGGAACACGGAGAATCACGACGAAGAAGCGTGGCGCCGTCGCGCCGAGCCATTGAGGCCGAACGAACCAGCGGTTGGAGTCAGGCCACGGCGAAGGGGAGCGACGCCGTTCCGGAGAACCATGAAGAGACCGTGGCCGGATCGGGGCCACGGTGGAGGGGCGCGGCGCCATCGTGCCGAGGCAGAGTAGGGAGCGGCTGCCGGAACCCCCGGCAGCCGGCACGTTGGAGGGTCGGGACCACGGGGTCCCGTGCCGGTAGCACGGACGGCAAGCCGGGCCGGCCGATCAGAGAAGGCCGGGGGTCGTAACCCCCGGATGGCCAAAGGAGCGGACCCCACATGGGGCCGCCATTCCAAAACAGGGGGGGGGGGGCAGCGCCCCCCCCCCCCCCTTCCGTGACAGCTCGGCCAGCGCCAAGCTGGACATGCGGGTCTCGCCCAATTGGGCTAGACCTGGACCCGGGTCCAATCGACCCGTGTCGGGCCGACCCAGGGGGTCTTGGGCCGGGTCGGTCTGGGCCCAAACCCCCTAAAAACTGGACAGTTCTTTTAAAAGCCCATAACATGGGCTACAGACCTCCAATCAATGCACTGTCAGTTTTGATGTGATCCTTGGTTCGAGACGGTTAGTTCGATATATTACACTCAAGTTTTTGGAGAACTTTGGGTATTCCCATTTTGGTTTGAACACGAAACCAACCTAGCCCTCTCAGCGGAAACACATATAACTTGAGCTTTGGACGTCCAATTGACGTGTCATCGACTTTGTTGGATTCCTCTTAGTGATTCTGACCTTTTGGCTTACTCCGATCGAGGATTGGATGCAGATGGTGTACAGTTGGGTTGTTTTTGACTTAAAAACCAACCGGGCCCCTGGAACGAAATAGCCAATAACTCTCAGACCGGGCGTCCGATTGACGTGCCTTCTGTCATGTTTTATTCCAAATGTCATGACAGAACATTGCGATACATCAACTCTGGTCTACGTGATAGTTTATGTATCGTCCTCTTGGATCGTGCAGCGAACCCTCCCGGAACGAGTGTACTGTGTTCGGAAACCCTAGAGCTGGCTGAGACTTGACGACTGCTGATCAATCGACTATGAGTGTTTCGATAGCCCAGTGGGGAGAACTTGGTTGTAGCAACAGACCCACGGTGGAGGAGAAGTTGGTTGTAGAAGCACACCCACGGTACTCAACAGAAGGATTACTGTTGTAGGCTATGAGGGGGAGCGCTTGGTTGTAGCGGAAGACCAATGGTGGGAAGCGCTTGGTTGTAGCAGCATGCCCATAGTACTCAACAGGTGGAGTACTACAGCAGTCCAAGGTTAGTGGGAAGCGCTTGGTTGTAGCGGCAGGCCCACTGTACTCAATAGAGGAGGAGTTCACCAGCAGCTATGGGTTTGATGGTGAAGACATTTGTACTCGAATCATCCAGGGGGTCGACAACGATGACAACCATACTGGAATTCTCCGTGGGTTCGAAGGTGAAGACTACCGTCCTATAATCCTCCATGGGTTTGATGATGAAGACAACTGTATTGGAAGCCTCCGTGGTTTCGGTGGTGACAACTATAGTACTTGTATCCTAAGTGGGTCTGACAGCTTAGCTGGTCTAGTATCCTACTTGGGTCCCATCTTAGATGAATCAGTGGCTACATCTGATCATATCTATCATGTTACGAAGAAGTATATCTGTGTGAGCTGAGTCTTGACTTTTAATCATTAACTTCGATATGATTGAATTGATTTCCTTTGTGGATTGGGTTGTCCTTTCCTGTGTGGATTGGTTTGTACTACCCTGTGTGGACGTGATTAAACTTGGGCTCGGATGTTGGAGCCGAACTGGAATTGATGACTTAGGTATATGTATGGGCATATACCTAAATAGCGTTTGATGTTACTTTTTGATTGTATTGTTCCATCGTGGAATATCCTTTTTCGATTCTGGTAGACCTTCGGGGGTCTCGAGGTCCCAAATGAGTATCATATACTCACCCCTGCACGGGCTTCGCCCACACTACTTTGTGTTGGTTGCAGAAGATGGACATCACTGATCAAAGATGACGCTTGTGGAGCTGGACAGTTCCCGGAGGAGGAACTCACGACGAGTCGGTGCCCAGAGGTGGATTTAACGACGAATCTGTACCTGGAGGAGGACCACTGGGCATGACGTACACGGGGTGGATGGAAGGACCCGAGGAGTTGAGGAGGCTATATGTACCCACCCTTCAAGTGGGATTTCCAGTTGATGGCTTGTCATTGCTGCTTTACTTTTTAGTAGTTGTACTTCCTTTCCAGTTGTACTTTACATTCAGTTTGGGTTTGTATTCTGGCCCACTTACTTTTCTGCACATACTTTTGTACTCAGCTTACATAGTGTTTACTTCTTCTAGCTTACTCTGTGGTGTTTGCTCACTTTATAAAGGCAATGGCTTCCATTTTTGTCGGAATTTACGCCTTTGGTTCTAGTCGCCAGCCCCTGTACTATGGAGGGCGGGTTTGGGGTAGTCACGGCACGGGCCCCGAGGACGGTTCGTGATAAATTGGTATCAAAAGAGTTTGGTTCTACCACAGAATTCAGGACTCTAATCATTCTTCTATGTGAATCAATAGTGTTAAGGGTATTGAGTGTGGTTATCAGTCCAGTGAGTCCATTGTTAGTGCGGTGGCCGACGTATCTGTACACCAGGACCTTGACTTCTGATTTCCGACTCAATGCACGCAAACACTGATTGAATTTGTGTTTCAAAAGTATTCTTTGTGAGTACTTTGTGTCAGCTCACCAGGTATACTGTTTTGACTGTGGCGAACCTGTTCTCCCTTCAGGATGGCCCCACGACGGCATCCAGCTAGGGTTTAGAGCTTTTTGCTAGACGACATCCCACCGAGTGACGAGGCCTCGGTGCAGGGCCCTTTTTCACCGGAGGCGCCGACGACACCTCTACCCACCGAGCCATCGATGCCACCAGCCCTAGCTACTGAGAGTGCACATCTCCTAAGCACAATGCATGTGTTCCAGCATCATAGACTGCCCAGGTTCTTTGGAAAGATGGATCCTCAGGCATCCGAGGATTGGATGGAGGCGGTTGTGTGAGTTTTCAGGTTAGTTGGGACACCAGCTGACCTCATGGTGATCCTTACAGTGAGGCTCCTGCACACGGCAGCAGGCAGATGGTAGAGCTTGATGCTCCAGGTGCACGACGAGGCATCTCTCCTCTAGATGGACTTTGAGATCCTCTTACACTCAGAGTTCGTCCTGACCACCCTACGTGCGGTGCGCATTCCGAAGTTACTAAAGCTACGACAGGGCCGCATGACCTTGGCCCAGTACTTGGCGAGGTTTACCGATCTCTCGCGCTATTCGATGGACATGGTACAGGACCCGTTCTTCAGGGCCCGAACCATCGAGCATGGCCTTATGTGAGAGATTAAAGATTCAGTTATTTCTCACAGCATCCCGACGTAGACAGGGGTGTTGGAGCAATCCCTCTTAGTGGAGAGTTCCCTTGCTGAGCAGTCTCCAGCAGCAGGACCCACCACTAGCCGGAATGCGGCCAAGTCTTCTGCAGCGGGTAGTAGACAGATGACGCAGAGGTCGAAGAGGACCAGAACTACAGGTGATCGACCGTATGACACAAGATCATGTGTGTGAGGTACCCGGGGTGGAGAACGACTTACCAGGAGCGGACAATGTTACTCCTGTGGCGGGGTTGGTCACATGGATCATGACTGCCCGACCCGCCATACAAATGACCAACAGATAAACAAAGTACCTCCCAAGAAAAGGCAGAGGTTCGATCAGGGAAGATCGCATGGAGCAGAAGACCATTGTAGTGGAGCTGGTCGTGCAGCTGGAGGTGGAAGACGCTTCGAGGTGTTGCCACCACCACCACCAGGAGGTCCACCTCGACCGCAGGGAACAAGTGGACATGGGAGAGCTCAGCTTCAGGCAGCTGAGGCTTTCGACTATGGGGCTCCGGTAGTTGGCGGACATGAGCGAAACTAGTTCCAGGCATGGAGGCCATTGTTGTTGGTGATTCTAGCTTTCCTTTTGTTGATCTTGTGGTTGTATGTTTCTTTGTACTTCGAGCTGTAGTAATAAAAGACCCCTTTCATGTGGTGTTTACTTTCCTATCCTCTTTTTATGTTGTTACTAAGAGGTTCCGGTTTAAAAACCGATGACATGACCCGTACTTTTGAGATACCTACTAGAGGAGACCCAGTGACCACACACTGATGCCAACAGTGTGACTCAACCCTTGGAGGCGAGAGTAACCGTTGGATCTCTTGGTAGTAGCAACGAGGCCTTACGACGTCATCCTTGGTATGGATTAGTATCATCCATGTCGGGATTGACTGTATTAGGCAAAGAACATGGTTCATCCAAGGGATGAGACCATATTTCTTTTATCGGCAATGAAGAAATCTTAGCAGCTCATGTAGGACGAGAGAAGTTCCAAGTCATCCAACAGTGGATGAGGACAGCTCAGAGCCAATAGAATACTTATGCTGAAAGGAGGCGGAGACCACTAGTGTTTGAGGATGGTGACCACGTCTACTTGCGGGTATCACCTCAATGTGGATTACAGAGATTTGGCCGGGACCGCAAGTTATCTCTGCGTTTCATCAGACCATTCCAGGTTCTCAGCATTATAGGCGAGGTGGATTACCGCCAAGCTCTACCACCTTAGTTGCACTAGGTGCACGACGACTTCCACGTATCCCAACTGAGGAGATACATGCTTGACCCGACGCATATCATTGGCCATGGGGAGATGGATTTTGATGATAGGGCGAGTCGCGCATGTGCCAGGACAACCTGCCACCCAGGCCGGGCCGGGCTACGCCGGCCAGGCCGCACCTTATTGGGCTGGACCCCGACCCCGGTCGGGCCGACCCGGACCCGGGCTGCCCCGGGGGGTCTTGGTCCGGGTCGGTCCAGGCCCAAAACCCCCTAAAAACCAGACAGTTCATTTAAAAGACCGTAACATGGGCTACGGACCTCCGATTGGTGCACCATCAATTGTGATGTGTTCCTTGGATCTAGATGGTTTTTTAGGTATATTACACTCAAGGATTTGGAGAACATTGGGCATGTCCTGGTGGGTTCGATCACGAAACCAACCGGGCTCTCAGAGCGGAAACACATATAACGTGAGATCCGGATGTCCTATTGACGTGTCGTTGACTTAGTTGGAATCTTTATAGTGAGATGGACCTCTTGACTTACTTAAATCGAATTTTGGACGCAGATGTAGTACGGTCCGGTTGGTTTTGACTTAAAAACCAACCGGGCCCCTAGATCAAAAAAGCCAATAACTCTCAGACCAGGCATTCGATTGACGCGCTGTCTGTCGTGTTGTGTTACTAATGACATGAAGAAACATTTTGATATATAAAATCTGGTCCACGTTACAGTTGATTTATCATACTCTTGTCTCGTGGAGTGGACCCTCTCGGAATGAGCGTGCTGTGTGGGGAAACCCTAGAGGTGGCTGATACTTGACGACTGCTGATCGATCAACTCAGAGTGTTTCAATAGCCCAATGGGGAGCGCTTGGTTGCAGCGGAAGACCCACAGTGGAGGAGCACTTGGTTGTAATGGAAGATCTTCAGTACTCAACAGAAATATCACCTCTATAGGCTATCAGGGGGAGCGCTTGGTTGTAGTGGCAGACCCATGGTGGGAAGCACTTGGTTGTAGCAGCAGGCCCACAGTACTCGACAGGTGGAGTAGTACAACAGTCCAAGGTTAGTGGGAAGCGCTTGGTTGTAGCGGCAGTCCCACTGTACTCAATAGAGGAGGAGTTCACCAGCAGCTATGGGTTCGACGGTGAAGACATTCGTACTCGAATCCTCTGTGGGTTCGACAACGATGACAACCGTACTGGAATCATCCGTGGGTTCGACGGTGAAGACTACCGTCCTGGAATCCTCCGTGGGTTCGACGATGACAACAACTGTACTGGAAGCCTCCGTGGTTTCAGTGGTGACAACTACAGTACTTGTATCCTACGTGGGTCTGATAGCTTAGTTGGTCTATTATCCTACGTGGGTCCTAGCTTAGATGAATTAGTGGCTACATCTGATCATCTCTATCATGTTACGAAGAAGTATATCTGTGTGAGCTAAGTCTTGAATTTCAATCATTAACTTCGATATGATTGAATTTCTTTCCTTTGTGGATTGGCTTGTGCTTTCCTATGTGTATTGTTTTGTACTACCCTATATGGATGTGATTGAATTTGGGATCGGATGTTGGAGCCGAACTGGAATTGATTACTTAGGTATATGTATGGGAATATACCTAAGTATCGTTGGATGTTACTTCGTGATTGTATCTTTCCTTGGTGGAATATCCGTTGTGGATTCTGGGAGACCTTTGGCGGTCTTGGGGTCCCTACTGTGTATCGTATACTCAACCCTACACGGGCTTCGCCCGCACTACGTTGTGATGCTTGCAGACGATGGACATCACTGATCGAAGTTGAGGTTGGTAGAGATGGACGGTTCTCGGAGGAGGAACTCATGAAGATTCGGTTCCCAGAGGTGGATTTTATGACGAGTCGGTACCTAGAGGAGGACCACTAGGTGGGACGTACATGGGGCGGTCGGCAGGACCCGAGGAGCTGAGGAGGCTATCTATACCAACCCTTCAGGGGGGATTTCTAGTGGACAGCTCAGCGTTTCTGCTTTACATTTCAGTTGTTGTACTTCCTTTCAAGTTGTACTTCCTTTAGAGTTGTACTTTACTTTTAGTTTGGGGTTTTATTCTAGCCCACATTCTTTTCTGCACTTAATTTTTTACTCAGTGTACTTAGTGTTGGCTTCTTTTGTCTTACTATGTGGTGTTTGTTTACTTTATAAAGGAAATTCCTTCCGCTTTTGTCGGAATTTACACCTTTGGTGCTAGTCGCCAGCCCTTGGCCTATAGAGGGAGGGCTTGGGTTGGTCATGGCACGGGCCCCGAGGACAGGTCGTGACAATGGAAGTGTCATAAACTATACACTAATGATTATATTGTGTTAAATGAACTTATGATCCAAACATGACATTAAAATAAGGGTTCTTTGCATGGGGCACGTAGCAAAAGGATCTAGTAAGAAATATCAAAATGGTTAGTAAATATGCTGAAACCACAAAATATAAATTTATCTATTTTTGACTGGTTATACGATCTTTCTAACATGCAAAAGAGTTTCACACTGATGATTTATGCTTAGTAAATCATGAACACATAATTTATCATTTTTTATCGAGACCATTATAAATTAAATAATAGTTTTTATGATTGAAAAGTGTTGTGATAATGGAAAATTTTAATATAATCCCAAAATTTGTGAGGTATAACATGTGTTGTGTGCTGGTTCTTGAGTTGAGGCACTGGAAGGGACTGAATTTTTTAGTTGTATTATAACTAATTTAATGTGCATCAATTTCATTAAATGGTGTTATAACGGTCATGTGATATTAAAGTATAGGTCATAAATTCTAATATAGTGAAACAGAGTACATTTCATTCAAATTTTTTATGTATATATGAAATGTAGTCAGCATGTGGGTGTGGGGGTCGATGGAAGTGTTCCTATGGTAGAAATGGGAAATCCCAAATAACTTTTAATGTAAGTGTACCAAAAAAAACCGACTGCTTATAAACTATTGTGTTTCACAACTAGTGAAGATTATCATATTTTGGCATGAGTAACACACATTTACAGTATGCTAATTAGAATATCCTATAATGGTAGACCGATTGAAATGTTATATTGGTTCATTATATGTCATTGATTATTTGTTACTCATTTCATTCATACAAATTTAATGATTTCACATGATCATATAGACATGATTTATTTCATTAAAAGAAAAAATTAATAGCATGACCAACTCAGGGTGCTTTAGGGTCCTACAAGTGGTATCAATTTGTACATGTTGCTAGAGTTATATTTGTTCCCTTTTTATTTCATGGATAATTTTGTTATTCTAAGAGATCCCCACACTTTGAATGATATAAATTTCCTATTTTCAGGAACATAATTTAATATAATCAACGATCTAATGGAATGAATGTTTTTTAAAACATTATAATGGATTGTTGTCCCAGATTTAACCTAAATTACTATGACTGAAACTGATAGGATAATGATTAATTCTTGTTACAAATAATATAATTACCTTAATGCAACTATATATGATAAAATATATCTAATGGTGATGAGTTTCAAATCATCAATGACATTTCAGAAAAATAGAAAATATATATGAAGGTGAAAACATTTTGAAGGAGGTGAAACTCTATGATTTCGTAATATGTTCAATGGTATAAAAATTCTATGTGATGAAAATTCATATACATTTTTTAATCAACTACTTAATGTTTTTTGATAAATTTGAGGACATGGTGATGATATAAATTATATTTATATTTTGATGAAAATACTGAGAAGGCTTCCAACACATTACAATCTAATAGTTTCATCTCATGAGGATGGTATCAACCTAAATGTTTTTTAGATGATCCATTGTGTATTCTAGTAGGATATGAATTAATATGAAAACCATAAGATGCAAAAAATAGAGTATGAAACTAAATTCCATTCAAACACATGTTAAAATGATATATTTATATAGATTTTTTTGATGATGATATTTTAGAATATGATCTTCATTCACTTTTTTGTATGATATTTAGGTGAGGAAATTTCTAATTCGAAAAAAATATCCTTTAGAATATTATCAATGTGATATAGTTGTGTATAGTCCCCTTAGTTAAAAAAATATGTTTTATGATGATGATAGTGGAGAATAAATCTCAAAAAGGCTCAAAATTTGTTCCCACAATAGGGATACCACAACTCATGAAATAAATTCTATTGAATGTGTTTTCTTTTTATGGAATAACAAGAAGAAAATGATTTCACATATGATGGATAACTAATGTTTAATTATGAAACTCATTGATCAATGTTTTATATAATTGAAAATGAAAAACCCCATTAAAATATGGAGATGATTAAACTATTGGTGTTCAAGATCTAATATTCAAATTTGATAATGTTTTGAATAATTATTTATGTCAAAGAAATGGAAATTTAATTATGATAGATATTCTAGTAGATTCATTGGATTATGTTGATTCTATTGATGAATATATTGATTAGATCGAAGAAGCCAAAAAATATGATTCAAAAAATCATAAATGACTAGAATTTTTAAAATTTTGGCTCAGAATTGAGGAATTATAAGAGGCCATTAATAAAAATACATTATGAATAAAAGATAAGGATATGGAAGATGAAGGAAATGAATATGAAGTTTATTCTTAATGGAGTAAACTTTGAACTAAATCAAATTCATCTAAAACAAAAAAGAAATTAAATTTTTTATGATTCTAATATGTAGAGCTATAAGAAAGAGAAATTCAATGATCTCATGGAGTAGAGAATTATCTTAATGAGAAGATATCCACTTGTAAAGTAAATAGTTAAATTGGATGTTATACTAAATAATCAATATTAGAAAACATGAGGAGCCAAAATAATGGGATGATGATAGTTGGACATGGTAGAAAGGCACCTTAGGTCTTAGGAATGAATATTTCAAATAATATAGAAAATATTACTAAAAATATTATAAAAATATACAGAGTTGGTCTATAGTAAAATTATTTCACAAAACCATAGTACATGAGAATTAATTGTAGTTAAAAGTCATTTCCATTTATGAGATGTAAATTATGTGGATTTATGGCCTATAACATCTCATATTGGGATGATAAAATATGTTTTAAATGTTAGGAAGTTATTGGAGGTGAAAAGAGGATAATGAATCCATTCCCATCATCATAATGTTGAAATAGTTTTTATGGATATTGTCATTACTATTTTTTCTATGTCTATAAAAATATTTATTATAGTAAAATGAAAGATGTGAAAGTTACCTGAAAGACATAGTGAAATTATAATACATCCCAACTAGATAGTGTTACTCTTGAAAACAAGTATTATCTTATGGTAGAAAAATATGAGATTGATGAACACATTAAAATGGAAAAGATAGTGGAAGTGCCTTATTTAGTATCCAATCAATCATATATAACAGGGATGGAAAATAAAATGTTCATGAAATACAACCTTGTAGAAATAGATCTAAAAGATAGAATGGAAAGTAGCACAAAGATTATTGTCAAAGGATTTTATTAAGTTATGATGGGAAATGAAGATCTATCAATGAATGTTGAAAAAACTGTTGATGGAATAATTATTTTTGGAAATGATGGTTCATTAATGATCAAAAGACGTGGAAGTATAGAACATTAAAATGAAAGTTTTAGGAATGTTGATGCTACCGATATAGATGGTTTACCCAACTGTTTCATGACGGTAATTCCACCCTGTGGATAGAGGATGATATTTAAATTTAATATAAATGCGATGAAGTATAAATGAAATAAATTTTATAATCTCATTAATGTCTGAAAAATGGTTTGAAAATAATAAAATATTGATAATAAAGGGAAGATTCAGTACTTAAAATTTGAAGAAGATAAAAGAAATTGGAATCAATGGTTTTTTGACATTAATAAATAGTTCATTTCAAATGTATATTAGCTAAATATTTCTTGGACATTCATAAATATGACATGTGATTGAGAAAAGATAGGTTATTCTTCCATGTGTGGAATCATGGTTAGGAGTTCATATTGGAAAAAGAACAAATGGTCATAAAATATTCTTTATCTTATCCATATTAACATATGTGGTCCAATAATTGTGGCTAGAACATATGGAGAGTGGTATGTACTTCATTTAATTGATTAATATAGAATTATTTTCTAGGTAATGATTATACAATGGATGCATCATGTTCATAATTATTTAAAATGTTATAATCAAAAAACAGACTATGATACTAGAATCATAATCAATGATCTACGATCTATCAATGTTCATGAATACATATCCATTGAATTTTCAAATTACGTGAAAAAAACATGTAATTGGGAATGAGGATGATGAAATAAGAACAAGAAAGGAAATTTTAGTAATTGAACATATAAACTGAGAGGTGAATAGTATTTCAATAACTCTAATGATTAATATTAAAATTAATCATCATTACTATAATGAGTCTGTACGTGTAGGAGTGATCACTCAAAAGAAAATAGGCCTTTTTGGACTAAACAAAAACACAATATGTGTAATTTTAAAAACTGAATCACACATCGATGATTTTTTTTGGATGTATGTGTTTCATCTAAAACAACAAGTCAATGAAAACAATTATGGTTGTCCTATAGGTGAGAGAATATTCCATGGATATTCAATGAAGTCTAAATACCACAAATGATAAAATAATTAGATTGTATCAATTGAGGTAAGTAGTGATGTACAGATCATTGAATATATATCCATAAATATATCTATGATCTTATATCCTGATATGATTGAAGATTACGGTGGAAGTGTATAAGGGAAATAATAAAATATACAAATAATGGAAAGCATTAACAACACTCAAGGATCCAAAAACCACTGATGAATTAGAAGAGTAATCAAAAGAGGAATCCATGGATGATGAAACATCATAAAAACCATTATTCATAAATATAAGGAAACAAATAATCCAATCTATAACACCACAAGCTTCCACGATACGCTTTCCTTTGAATAATACAGTAGTGTGTGTCATACGCAACTTCGAGTTCTAACACTCCACAACCAATCAAACTAGCTGTTATGAATATTAATACCTACTTTTTGAAATTTTATAAATTAGATATCTCAAAATGGACTTCAATTTTAGGATTTGGAATATCGAAATTATCCTAGGGTGAAATTTTGGTACTTTTCAGATAACTTTCATATTTTGATGAATAATGAAAATTACTAAATTTTAAATAAAAACAACTTTTTTAATAGAAATAAATAATATTGATAAATTATGAATTTGAATGGTTTTAAAGTATATTTAGAAAATATTTTTACCATTTAATTCAATTTTTGTAATTGGACATAATTTCACAATTAAACCAGACATAAACAAGTGCCAATCTTTTGATAGTTATTATCTTCTAAAAACACGCCTTTTGTTTTAACAACAGGAATTAATTTTAAATTAATTTCTACCACTTATGTGATTTGAATTTGGAAAAATGGATTGCATATTTGGAATTAGGATGTTCAAATTTTGTAAATAGGTAACTTTTATTTTTAGACATTTTGAATAATTACTTCGGTAAATATTTTATTTACCATGGTTAAAGGGTAAATCCGGTAAATAAGGGTTAAAAAATAATATTATAATAATAAAAAATTACCCTAAAACGTGTCCTAACCCTATTGGTTGATACATGTCTGACCATTGGCATCTTTGGGTCGATTTTCGGACCCCATGGAGCCACTTGTAAGTGATAGGGACACTTTATTTTAATTAAGTTAAAATGAATACAAAAATGACACAAGCATATATCTTTTAGAACAACTATTTTTACATAGGGTTATATAAGTTGTATTTTCGACTATAAATATTTATTAGAAAACTAATATGATTTCCTACATAATTATATTTTATTTATAATTTTTAGACATTATATAAGTTAATTTATTTATGACACAATGGTGATGAAGTAATTACTAAATTAATTAAAAATTAGAATAATTGATTTTATAAATACACAAATAAACGTAATTTGAGACTTTTTATAAATACCAATAATTTTCTTGGATAATATGAAATGTTAGGATTGATTTAATTAACTTTTTTCGAAGTAATTATTCTTTTATAAATTTTTAAAAAATTAATAATTGAATACTGTCAAAATTGACATAAAATAGTTTTTAAAACAAATATTATATTATTAATTGATAAAAAATTCTTAAAAATCTAAGGTTCGGCCAAGAGACTTATATCATGATAGGTGCATCATTAAATGATCAATTGGGGGTCTCTTTGATGTATATAGTATGTTTATTAACCATATAATATAAAAATACAAAGAGACATTGTGAAAGTGAAACTAATTAACTAAGAGTTAATACTTAAGGATAAGGTTAATATAGTAACCCAAACCTGTCTAAATTCTATTGGTTGAGTGTTTTGTGACCCCTACCCACCATAACCTTTAAATAATAAACTTTATAGCCATTAGAAACCGAATATGAATTTATTATAAAATAATATTTCTAGCTTTTCCAAAGGTGCCCCTCAACCCTCTTATAAAAGAGCACTCCCCCTTCTCATTAATTCACACCTTCAAAGCCTTTTGGTCCAGAAAAACCCATCCCAAATAATCTCTAAAATTCCCTATATACAAAATAGATGCCTTAGTTTGATCAGAAAGCCAACCTATGGATCCCTTTTGATCAAATCAAAATTAATAACCCGAAGAAGAGGTAATGTTTTCACCACCCTTTTTCAAATTTATTTCTTCTTCAACTTCTTCTTTATTTGTTATTACCATTCTAAAATAATGAATCCAGTATCTCTTATATACTGTAATATTATTATAAATATGGTAAATCCATATTCAGTATTCTATCCATCCTTGGAGTGACATGTCACCATACTTGCGTACGTACGGCTTACCGTCTCCACGTCATGGTGTAATTGTTATCCAATATATTATTATTTGGATGGGTATAATAATGATTTGTAATTCATGTAAATAATAAATGTAAATTGATAATGATTCTGTATATATGATATAACATCCAATTATATATTATTTTAATATCAAAAGAATGATATTGTTGCTCGTGCGTACGAACGGACTACCGTCTCCACGAACACGATGAGATTCATTCTCCATCGTATCCATTAAAGTATAATTCTCATTATATAATTAAAAATAATGTTTAAGGACTTGATATCATTTTGGATATGAATAAGATACAACCTATCCATGACAAACACGGCTTACGTAAAAAAACATATAAAATAAAATGAGTAAGTTAACACCCGAAACAACGATAATACTAAGATATTATTTACAAATCAATGTTAAAAGATAATATATGATATCATATTAATGTATATGATTCATTTATAATTTAATAACAATTATTTCACCATTATACAGAAGGTTAACCTACCCCAGACCAAGGAAAAGTACAAGGTAATGGTTTATTTCACAATCTCTTCATTATCTGAGGTTTTTTATACGTAATAATCTAATTGGATTTCTTTATCATCCACATCCATGTTTCTTAAAAATGTATTTCAAAACATTTTTACTATTTACAAGAATATGGGTTAAAGTCATTTATACCATTTTTTTACTATTTATAAGAGGTTTATAATGGAATCATTCCATCGTTTTCCAAACAAGGTGCTTTTTAACCTTTTCGACAGAATTAAGGTAAGAATGTTTTTTTAACTTATACGGCGGGTGAAGCTATTTTCCACCATTATAAAATCATCGAAGCTTCCCTTACAATATTATAAGAATATTTTCAATGAAAATGTTTTATTTTATAAATATATGAATCTTAAATTATTTCAAAATAGAAATAGATATTTATCTAAAAGGAGTTTTGATTTCATCGATGTCAACATCCTTTGATGGATTTTACGCTTATTTGATGTCGATTTGTTATGATAAAAAACATCTGTATTGTATTGAAGGTTTTTTGATATGTTTGACTGTGGATGTGTTATTTTTATACCATTCATGGTTTATGGATAAAGTATTTACATTTCATATGCTATTTTTAATATTAATGTTTATGTTATGTTTAAACCTTTTCATATGGGAATGCATTAGACTTAATATGTGACGGGTGGAGCCCGATATAGCTCCTCGATGCATCGGTAGGTATCATGAGACAAACTAGTGTCTTGGCACAAGGCCTTGGAAAAATCTTATTTGTATTCATGGCACGAGGCCTTGGCTATGTGGTTATGATAGTATGGCATTATGCATTCCATCATTATGAAAGTGGTTATTGATATTGCATGTGATTATTCGATTAGTAGAATAACCATGTGAATAAGTAAATGGAATTATTTCATTTTATTTTTTCCATACTATGTTGAAGTTCATGTTTAAAAGGATTTTGTTTTATTTATACATTATCTTAAATTTTTATTCTTATTCATGAATGTTTCCGCTATATTGTTATCCTTACTAGGCATTTGATATCACCCCATTTCTATGTTTTATTTTTCCCCGGATGTGAAGAAATAAATGATGAATGACCTGTGGGGGTAGTATGAGGGAATAAGAGTGTGGAATATGGAGAATATGTTGTTTTAGTTTTCAATTTTATGATGTAATGTAAAACGTTATGAATATATCTAGTGTTTCCAAGTCTACTAAACAAATTGTTATTTAGAGATTTGATCTTTCTTGTGATCATGCCAATGTTATGTAATAATGTACCGACTCTGGGTAATTGGGGTCGGGGCGTTACAGTTGGTATCAAAGGAAGTTTAGTAAAAACCTTGGATGCTAGATTTTGATAAAATCTGATTAGAGCACATAGACATAAGATGGACTTTGAGGATTAATATAGAAGAACTTCCTAGAATTTTGGTATTGTAGAGATTTTGTGAATTTTCTGAGAAATACATCTCGGTCTGGATATGAGCAGGTAGAGGCGGATCTGACACAAATGTACCTAGGGGTAAAACCCGAAAACAGCGCTTTGAGCTGGACTCGAATGGGAACTGGTGCACGACAACAGTCCTTGCTGCACTCTTGGTTACGACACTCCCGGGGGATAAGCTTAGGATAACTCTCATTTTCATTAAAAATCATTATGAAGGGTTTATGAGTATATACTTCCTTATTGAATACATTCTTATGATTATGGATTATATCCATAAATAGTTTAATTTATGTTAAGTATTTTATAAGTATGGAAATATGTATTTTGATTAACAAACTGAACTAGTTTATTCCATTGTTTAGAAATGGCACCTAGTGGAAGAAATGGAAACCATATCAATGCACGCACTCCATGTATGGATTACCCTCCTTCTCAAGATAATTATAGTGGAGCTAGTGATGCAGCTGGTTCCGATCAACTAATCACCATACTGGGACAACTCACTCAGGTTATGAATAATAACCTTACGCATATGGAGCACCCTGATCAGCTGCGTGGAGGATCAATGTTAGATCTATTCATGAGGAAACAACCACCAATGTTCAATGGGAGTAAAAATCCCTTAGTAGCTGATAAATGGATAAATTCCATAGATAAGATATTTCAGGCTTTGGGGAGTAGTGAAAGGGATAAAGTTATCATGGTAGTTTACCGCCTCACTTGAGATGCTGATCAATGGTGGTCATTGATTCAAAACATGAAGGAAGATGATGAAGTATCAAATATGGAATAGAGGGAGTTCAAAGATCGGTTTTTAGAAAATAATTTCCTTGCGACCATCGAGCAGATATGGAAAGGCAATTTTTAAGTCTGAGGCAAAAGGAGGATGAGAATGTCACAATTTATGTGGCTAACATTACAAGGTTAGCAAGGTATGCAGGAGATTATATACGTAACCCAATAAGTAAGATTGATCGTTTCTTTGATGGGTTAAAACCATTTCTCCGTCGAGCATTAGTCTCAAAATCCTTCTCATCGTACGAAGACATTGTCTCATGTGCTGTCAAGATCAAAAAGGAATTCTCTATGTCTTATGACTTTAAAGCAAAGCAAGAGAAGAAGAGATCTGCTGATCAATATGGGAATGGAAATAAGGGGAAGAAGGGAAAGGTTGAATATCCATCCTGTGGTAAATGTGGGAAGATACTCCCTGGTACTTTCTTTAAAGGAATGGGAGTCTATTACAAGTGTGGTGAAAAAGGCCACCAAGCTCGTGATTTCAAGGGGAAGAAGGAAGATACTGATGTCCAATGCTACAATTACAGGGATATGGGACATTATGCAAATGAATGTCCTAAGAGTCAGGTGAACATACCTCAGAAAAGGCCAAGGGATCAAGGACAAGCATTTTCTATCACTACTACTGAGGTAGAAGCTCCAAAAGACATGGTGGCAAGTAATTTAGTGGTTTCCTCAAGTTTAGAAAATTCATTATTTGATTCTGGATCATCACATTTTTTCATATCTTCCTAGTTTTCTAAGAAAATTAGATATTTCCAATTTGATTTAACAAGGGAGTTTTCAGTTAAAACTGCAAAGGGAAGTATCATTGCAACAAAGTTTTGTGAATCTTTCCCCATTAGAGCACATAAATGTTCTTTATCCGTTGATCTCATCGTCATAACTATGATTCAGTTTGATATAATCCTCGGTATGGATTGGATTTCGGACCATGATGTGAGGATTTATTGTAAGAATAATGAGGTTGCGATTTTTTATGATGATGATAAGGAACAAATTATCTTTAGAGCAGAATCATCACCACATAATCCTTATCTAGATCATCCCCCAGTAGCTCAACTAAATTGAATTATTGGAGAGGAAGAGGATGAAATTACAGTGGGTGAGGAAAGGAATGTTCAAATAGAGGATGTACCTATTGTGAAAGAATATGTAGATTTGTTTCTGGAAGATTTACCTGGACATCCTCCAGAACAAGAAGTTGAGTTTTCCATTGATTTAATTCCTGGATCAAGGCCTATATCGAAGACCCCTTATAGAATGGCCACTGTAGAATTAGTTGAAATAAAGAAACGACTGGAGGAATTGAGTAATAAGGGATTTATTCGACCCAGTGTTTCTCCACAGGGAGCCCCTGTTCTTTTTTTTAAAAGAAAGATGGATCTATGAGGTTATGTATCGACTACAGGGAGATCAATGATATAACAATAAAGAACAAGTATCCCCTACCTCACATTGATGATTTATTTGACCAACTGCATGGAGCTCAATACTTTTCAAAGATTGAACTTCGATCTAGATACCATCAGTTGTGTGTGAAGATGGAAGACATTCCGAAGACAGCATTTCAAACCAGGTACAGGCATTACGAGTTTACAGTAATGCCTTTTGGATTGTCTAATGTACCCTCTGTATTAATAGATCTGATGAATAGTGTTTTCACAGAATATCTTGATGAATTTGTGGTGGTATTTATTTATGATATCTTGGTATACTCTAAAATCTACAAAGATCATGAAAATCACTTGCACATTATCCTGAAGACTCTGAGAAGACATGAATTATATGTGAAGTTTATCAAGTGTGAATTATAGATTTTAGAGATTTCTTTTATTGGCCATATTGTCTCTAAAGATGGAATCTTTGTTGATCCTTCTAAGACCAAGGAAAAAAAATAATGGCCTACACTGACAAGTATAACTGAGGTACGTAGTTTTATTGGTTTAGTAGGTTATTATCGACGTTTCGTCCAGAATTTTTCCCGGATGGCTAACCCATTAACAAAGCTCACACGTAAAGGGGTTAAATTTTTTTTGACAAAAGAGTGTGAAAAATGTTTCGAAGAACTAAAGAGAATATTAGTCAGTGCTCCTATATTGACTCTACCATCGGGGAATGATGGGTTCATTATTTATAGTGATGCATCGAAGAAAGGACTTGGTTGTGTCCTTATACAGAATGATATGGTTATTTCCTATGCATCACGACAGTTGAAAATTCATGAAAAAAACTATCCTACTCATGATATCGAGTTAGTAGTTGTGATATTTTCATTGTAGATATGGAGTCACTACCTCTATGGTGAAAAAAGTGAGATTTATACAAATCAAAAGAGTTTGAAGTATATTTTCCCACCAAAAGAACTCAACATGAGGAAAATGAGATGGCTTGAATTACTCATGGATTATTATTGTACGATACACTATCACCCGGGGAAAGAAAACAAGGTGGCAGATGCTTTGAGTAGAATATACCTTGGAGTATTGAACAATATCAGAATTGAAAGGGATCCAATTTTCATGGATCTTGTGAAGATGGTATTGGGAAAAACCATGGAAGGTGAAACATCAATTCTTTTTCAAATGGTTTCCAAACCAACTTTACTAGAAAAGATTAAGTGTTCTCAGACCGATGATGAAGAATTTAAAATGAAGATTAAAGCTGGGAATGATAGGAGATTGAGAGACTTTGTGTATGAAGATGGAATTTTGAAATTTGGGAAGAGACTTTTTCTGTTCCCGATATACCTGATCTAAAAAGAAAATTGCTGGATGTTGCTCATAATTACAATTTTTCTATACACCCTGGGAGCACCAAAATGTATAGTGATTTTAAGGAAAATTTTTGGTGGGACAACATAAAGAGGGAGATGGCCAATTTTGTGTCAAGATGTATGGTCTTTCAACAAGTGAAAGCTGGAAGGCAACAACCTGGTGGAGTATTGCAACCTCTTCCCATACCTGAGTGGAAATGGGATAATATCACGATGGACATTGTCATCGGACTACCAAAGACTCCTATAAGGAACGATGGAATATGTGTTATTGTTGATCGTCTTACCAAGTCAGCACATTTTCTTGCTATAAGAGAAGATCTACCACTGGAACTTCTAGCAAGACTATATATTAATGAAGTTGTGAGACTTCATGGAGTACCCCTATCGATTGTTTCGGATCGTGATCCCCATTTTACATCAAGATTCTGAAAAAGTCTTCAGAAAGCCTTGGATACTGAACTTCACTTGAGAACTGCCTACCACCCTCAAACAGATGGACAATCAGAACGAACTATTCAAACCATAGAAGACATGTTGAGATCCTTCTCACTTGACCATCAGGGTATGTGTGATCAATATTTACCTCTAATAGAAGTTTCCTACAACAATAGCTTCCATTCGAGTATCCATATGGCACCATATGAAGGGTTATACAGAAAGAGATGTCGCAAACCAACCTGTTGGGATGACGTTGGAGAAAGAAATCTTGTAGGCCTAGAACTAGAGGAGGAAACGATGGAAAAGGTGAAGGTAACCCAAAACCATATCAATGTAGGTCAAAGTAGGAAGAAGAGCTATGCCGATAATCGAAGGAAGGATTTGGAATTTCAAGTTGGTGATCATGTTTTCCTAAAGGAATATCCATTGAAGGGAGTCATAAGTTTTGGTAAGAAAGGTAAATTGAGTCCCAGGTACGTCGTACCTTTCGAAATTCTAGAACAAATTGTGGCTATAGCTTAACGATTGACAATGCCGCCAAGTCTCTCCAAAGTTCACGATGTGTTCCACGTATCTCTGTTGAGGAAGTACATGCCTGACCCAACGCAAGTACCCACCTATGAGGAATTAGAACTGGAACTCGATCTGTCTTATTTCGAAGAGCTCGTTAGGATTCTTGATATGAGAGAACAAGTACTGAGAAACCGGATGACTCGTCAGGTAAAATTCTTGTGGAGAAACCGTAAGATGGAAGAGGCAATGTGGGAACCCGAGGAACTTATGATGAAGAACCACTTGAGTCTTTTCATGTGGCAGTATTCTAGAAATTTTGAGGAAGAAATTATTTTAAGGAGGGGAGAATGTAACACCCCAAGCTTCCATGATACGCTTTCCTTTAAATAATACAGTAGTGTGTGTTATCCACAACTTCGAGTTCTAACACACCACAACCAATCAAACTAGCCGTTATGAATAGTCATACATACTTTTTGAAATTTTATAAATTATATCTCTCAAAATGGACTTCATTTTTGGATTCGGAATATCGAAATTAGCCTAGGGTGAAATTTTAGTACTTTTCGGATAACATTCATATTTTGATGAATAGTGAAAATTACTAAATTTTAATTAAATACAACTTTTTTAATCGAAATAATTAATATTCATAAATTATGAATTTGAGTGGTTTTAAAGTATATTTAGAATATATTTTTACCATTTAATTCAATGTTTGTCATTGTACATAATTTCACAATTAAACCAGACATAAACAAGTTCCAATCTTTTGATAGTTATTATCTCTTAAAAACACGCTTTTTTGTTTTAACAACGGGAATTAAATTTAAATTAATTTCTGCCACTTCTGTGTTTTGAATTTGGAAAAATGGATTCCATATTTGGAATCAGGGTGTTCAAATTCTGTAAATAGGTTACTTTTATTTTTTGAAATTTTGAATAATTACTTCGGTAAATATTTTATTTACCATGGTTAAAGGGTAAATCCGGTAAATAAGGGTTAAAAATAATATTATTATAATAAAAAATTACCCTAAAACAAGTCCTAACCTTATTGGTTGATACATGTCCGACCATGGGAATCATTGTGTCGATTTTGGAACCCCATGGAGCCACTTGTAAGGGATAGGGACACTTTATTTTAATTAAGTTAAAATGAATACAAAAATGACACAAGCATATATCTTTTAGAAAAACAATTTTTACCTAGGGTTATATATGTTGGATTTTAGACTATAAATATTCAATAGAAATATACAAATATTTCCTACATAATTATATTTTAATTTTAATTTTTAGACGTTATATAACTTAATTTATTTATTACACAATGGTAATGCAGTAATTTTTAAATTAATGAAAAATTATAAAAATGGATATTATAAGTACCCAAATAAATGTAATTTGAGACTTTTTATAAATACCAATAATTTTATATGATAATATGACATTTTAGGATTGATTTAATTAATTTTTTTCGAAGTAATATTTTTGTTATAAGTTTTTAAAAAATCTATTATTGAACAGTGTCAAAACTGTCATAAAAGAGTTTTTAAAACAAATATTATATTATTAATTGATATTAAAGTCCTAAAAATCTACGGTTAGAGAAAGAGACTTATAAAATGATAGGTGTATCATTAATGGAACACTTGGGGTTCTCTTGGATGTATATAGTATGTTTATTAAACATATATTATAAAAATACAAAGAGTTATTGTGAAAGTGAAACTATTTAACTAAGAGTTAATACTTAAAGATAAGGTTAATATAGTAACAAAAACCTATATAAATTATATAGGATGAGTTGTTTTTAACCCATACCCACCTTAAACATTAAATAATCAACTTTTAAGTCATTAGAAACCGAATATAAATTTATTATAAAATAATATTTCTAGTTTTTCCAAAGGTGCCCCTCACCCCTCTTATAAAAGGGCACTTCCCCCTTCTCATTAATTCACACATTCAAAGCCTTTTGGTTCGTCCAACCACTGCCCAAATACTCTCTAAACTTACCTAACTACATCATAGAGGCCTTAGTTTGATCATTAAGCCATCTTATGTAGCCCTTTTGATCAAATCAAAAGGAAGAACCCGAAGAAGAGGTAATGTTTTCACCACCCTTTTTCAAATTCATTTCTTCTTAAACTTCTTCTTTATTTTTTATTACCATTATATAATAATGAATACAGTATATCCAATATACTTTAATATTATTATAAATATGGTACAACCATATTCATTATTCTATCCATCCTTTGAGTGACATGTCACCATACATGCATACGTACGGCTTACCGTCTCCACGTCTTAGTGTAATTGTTATTCAATATATTATTATTTGGATGGGTATAACAATGATTTGTAATTCATGTAAATAATAAATGTAACATGATATTTATTCTGTATATATGATATAACAACCAATTATATATTATTTTAATATCAAAATAATGATATTATCGCTCGTGCGTAGGAATGGACTACCGTCTCCACGAACGCGATGAGATTCATTCTCCATCATATCCATTCAAGTATAATTCTCATTTGATGATTAAAAATAATGTTTATGGACTTGATATAATTCTAGATATGAATAAGATACATCCTATCCATGAAAAACATAGCTTACATAACAAAACATATAAAAGAAAACGAGTAAGTTAACACCCGAAACAACGATAATATTAAGATATTATTAACAAATCAGTGTTAAAAGATAATATATGATATCATATTAATGTAAATTATTCTTCTATAATTTAATAACAATTATTTAACCATTATACAGGATGTTAATCTACCCTCAACCAAGGAAAAGTACATGTTAAGGGTTTATCTCGCAATCTCTTCATTATCCAAGGTTGTTTATACGTAGTAATCTACTGGGATTTCTTTATCATCCACATCCATGTTTCTTAAAAATGTATTTCTAAACATTTTTACTATTTACAAGAATATGGGTTAAATTCATTTATACCCTTGTTTGAATTTTTATAAGAGGTTTATAAAGGAATCTTTCCATTGTTTCCAAACAATGTTATTTTTAACCTTTTTGACAGAATTAAGGTAAGAATGTTTTTTTAACATATACGGCGGGTGAAGCTATTTTCCACCGTTATAAAATCGTTGAAGCTTCCATTACAAGATTTTAAGAAAATTTTAAATGAAAATGTTTTATTTTATAAATACATGACTCTTAAATGATTTCAAAATAGAAGGAGATATTTCTCTAAATATAGTGTTGATTTCATCTATGTCAACATCCTTTAATGGATTTTACACTTATTTGAAGTTGATTTATTGTGATACAAAACTTCAATATTGTATTGAAGGTTTTGTGATATGTTAGTCTGTGGATGTGTTATTTTTATACCATTCATGGTTTATAGATGAAGTATTTACATTTCATATTCTATTTTTAATACTAATTTTTATGTTATGTTTAAAACTTTTCATATAGGAATGAATTGGACTTGATATGTGATGGGTGGAGCCCGCTATAGCTCCTCGATGAACTGGTAGGTCTCATGAGAGAAACTAGTGTCTTGGCACAAGGCATTGGAAAAATATTATTTGTAGTCTTGGCATGAGGCCTTGGCTATGTGGTTATGATAGTCTGGCATTAGGCATTCTATCATTATGAAAGTGGTTATTGATATTGCATGTGATTATTCGATCAGTAGAATATCCATGTGAATAAGTAAATGGAATTATTTCATTCTATTTTTTCCATACTATGTTGAAGTTCAAGTTTAAAAGGATTTTGTTTTAGTTATACATTTCCTTAAATGTTTATTCTTATTCATGAAAGTTTCCGCTATATTGTTATCCTTACTGGGTATTTGAGCTCACCCCTTTTCTATGTTTTATTTTTCCCCAGATGTGACGAAGTAAATTATGAATGACCTGCAGGGATAGTATGAGGGAATAAGAGTGTGTAATATGGAGACTATTTTGTTTTAGTTTTCATTTTTATAATGTAATGTAAAACATTGTGAATATATCTAGTACTTCCAAGGCTACTAAACTAATAGGTCTTTCGAGATTTGATCTTTCTTGTGATCATGCCAATGTTATGTAATAATGAACAGACTCTGGTTAACTGGGGTCGGCGCATTACATTAAATTTTTATTCTTATTCATGAAAATTTCCGCTATATTGTTATCCTTACTCAGAATTTTAGCTCACCGATTTTCTATGTTTTATTTTTCTTAGGATGTGAAGAAGTAAATTATGAATGACCTGCAGGGATAGTATGAGGGAATAAGAGTGTGTAATATGGAGAGTATGTTTTTTTAGTATTCATTTTTATGATGTAATGTAGAACGTTATGAATATATCTAGTGTTTCCAAGGATACTAAACTAATCGGTCTTTCAAGATTTTATCTTTCTTGTGATCATGCCAATGTTATGTAATAATGCACCGACTCTGGGTAACTGGGTTCGGGGTGTTACACAATACATAATAAATATGTATTAGATTTCAACCACAAAGACAAGGAGAAAGAATAAAGAAGAACATCTCACCTAGCTATCTTTTTTTGAATCAACTTCATTTGAAGAAGGTGTAATGGATTAATTATGGGATAAAGAAATTATTTATGAACTAGTTCAGACTGAAAATGAGAAGTTCTTAGATCTTGTAAATATAGATCAATTTCATATTGTAAATAAACCTAAATGTATCAGTAAAAAAATGTAGACACTGTAAATGTGATTACAATCAAAGCGCACATAGTGTGTAAATGCTATGAATATATTAAAGTCGTTAATATGGAAGAAAACATACCACTGGTGGATAGATTGGAGTCAATAACAATTTTTAATTCCCTGAATATAGAAAGAGGATATAATGATAATGAGATGGATATCAGATCACTATTAATAAATTTGGTTATTGAAGAATAATCCTATGTTAGAAAACTAGTGGATTTTTATTAGAAATAATGAATCAAAGATTCACATATAAAATATGGATCTCTATAGTCTAATTTTGGAAGCACTATCATGTTATTCCTGACTCTATTTGTATTTAAAGAAAATCATAAATAACAGATGATGTGTTTTTATATCAAAATATATATTTGAATAAATCCCAATAATAATAATTTATACTGGTTGTGTATATTGATGATATTTTATTTTCTAAAAAAAGCCATTAATTAGTGGAATAAATTACTGATAATTTGAAATCAGAAAATAAAATAGTTATCCCTGGCGAACTCACATATTTCAGAAGGATTAATGTGATTTAAATAAATAATTACTATTTAATTTCTCATGAAAATTTTATACAATATATTTTGAAAATATTAAATACGAATGACTCCAAAAAATGTCAACTCTGATTAATGTTGTGATAAAACATAAAAAGCATGAAGATGATACCTATTTTGGTCATGTATTATATAAGACATTAATTGGATGATTGTTATACCTAACTTTAACATTCCTATAATTCATAATTTCGACATTCCTAATAGTCCACATTTATTGAAATTTGAATAATGATCATTTTAGAAAAGTTAATAAAATAATAAGATACATTCATGGTACTCTCAAATTTTACTTAAAAATTTATATAATTAGGGATAATGAATTATAGTCATATTTAGAAACTAACTTGTCTATATATTTTATGGATATAAAATAAAAAAATGGCGAATCATTCTTCATTGTAAATAATCATTAGGAATTGTAGATCATGAGTCATGAAATCACTTTTCTTAGAAAAGATAAAGCAGAGTACATATATACCCTAAAGGCATTTACTCATCTAATGTGGATGAAGAAAAAAATAATTTTTTTGGTGATATGTTGAAATAGATAATGTTGATCCTATGTGATAGTTATATGGAGATCTATCATACAATGAATATTGTTCATAACTGACACAAAATACACATAGATATATGAGATATCTTCATCAAGGAAAATGTTGATCAATGTGTGATTAAAAATTTATCATTTTGGAACTAATGACCATGTGGATGAAATTATTACTAAACCGTTTTTGGTAAATTTGTTCAACATATATCAATGGATATTCAATGTTCATACACCTCATAGTAAATGAGAATGTCTCAAGTGGTCCCCTATCCCCAGTTGTGTTAAATATTTTAAATTTTTATGGTTGTGATGAATTTTTATTGGCATGTATGATCTAGGGATATAATTTTTAGGCCTAAAAGTAAAAAATTTAGGATCATTGGTTTCATTATCAATATATTAGAATATATATTATTTTATTTTATGTAATACTCATTTTGTTTAATTTAGTTTTTTAAAAGAACCATACAATGAATATGTGACATGATGAGAATTATTTGTTATATGAAAAATTATCATGGCTCCATGAGCTGATAATGGACATCCATAATAATTATATATCATGTGAAACGAATTCATGAATCCCCTATTTTTTATACATTGATAAATTCTCACATATAATTAAGCTATTGGATGAATTTTCAATCTCATTTCAGGTTTTGATAGTTGATGTTTTATTATTGAGTATCTCTACATATTTAGAACCAACAAAAAATTCAATATTATAGGAACCAAGGATTTTATCTTCCAAAAATAATGTCTTTTTTGTGTAAAGACCTGTAAAAATCAAGGGAATTTTTTTTCTTAATTTTCTTTGGAATTTTACAAGAGCGCGATTTCTGACGACACTTGATTCCGAGGCCCGGAGTGCCCGGAATCATTTTCCGAAGTTTGGCTCGGGTACGTTCAGTGAACGAACGAGCGGGATTTTTTAACTTTTGAACCGGTGCCCAGAATCAAATTCCGAGGACACCGATGAACTCGCATCACCGATTTTCGCTTAAGGGGACCTTTTCCGAGGTTGCGTTTATTGCGGGTTGAAAGTTAGTTTTTGGGTTTTTAGAATAAGTTAAATAAAATTTGTGGAATACAAATTTTTATTTTAACTTGTTGTTTTTTTAAAAACCTCCCAAAGGGAGTTGGGGGTGGGACCCACAACCACTTAACCTCCCTTGGGAGGATTAAGTGTGGTGGGGCCCACACGAACCCCAACTCCTCAACTTCTCTCATAACTCCCCTTTAACCCATTTCAATTAATGTTTGACAACTTGGCTTAATTAATTGAGGCAGGTTAATTTGAATTTCAAACCTTTGAAATTCTAAGAGGAAGGTTGTGTAATAAAATAAGCTTAGCTTATTTTATTATTTTGGGTTAGTTTCCTTCGCTCTTGAGAGGATTCGAGAGCTCTTTCATCTTCTTCTTCTTCAAACTTTGACGAAGAACGCGAAGAACCATCGAGCATCGACGAAGAACGCCACGTTCTCGGGAATCGTCTTTCGCGATGCCATACCCGCGACACCGACGACGTCTCCTTCCGCGTCAACTCTTCCGCGACGATTTCCCACGACGAAATCGTCGTCAAAGAACTTAGAATCCTCGCTTCACGACATCGACGTCCTTCTTCCGTGACGCCGACCACCGCGACGCGTCTTCCGCGGGTCATTGAAGATCATCGATCTTGAACCCGAGGTATGAGTTCATTGTTGATTATTTATTTATTCCCGTTCTTGGTTCTAGCATGACAAACGTGAGGATAAATATTTATGTGTTATCGTCTAACGAGAGGGGGGCCGGACCGCACAAACACGGCCGAATCCCCCCTCCTTTGTTCTTGAATATTATTATTTTCTTGTGGATGAATGAGATGGCGTGGTGCCATCGCACCACGCGGAAATTTCACGGAAAATATTGCGCGGCGCCGTCGCGCCGCGATGTGGAAAGATTATCATGAACGCGACACCGTCGCGCCGCGTCGAAGGGAACCGAAGGCGCCGCGGCCGGAGCGGGGCCGCGGCGGAGGGGCACGGTGCCGTCGCACCGCACCGGACGACGAACACCACGGCCGGTTCCGGGCCGCGGCGGAAATGGGAAGAACGGCGGCTAGCCGGGCCGCCAGTGTCGGATGCCGGAAAGGGGACCGGCCTTGCCGGTCCCGATGAGGAAGGACCGGCCGACCAGGTCGGGCCGGCCGGAAGGGAGAAGAACCGGGGGAATTAATTCCCCCAACTGGCCAAAACCGCCCCCCCATAATGGGGGGGGGGGGTGCGGTTACACCAAGGGGGGGCAGAGCCCCCCCATTTTTTTATAAAGCAGGCCCCCATGTGGGGGGGGGGGGGGGCGTTGGACAAAGGCGCGGTTCTCAGCCGCGCCGCCAATAGGGAAGCGGGGGCTTTGCCCCCCGCGTGTGGCACCCAAGCAGCGCCCAGGCCGCGCCGCTGTGCCAGACCGCACCGCCGCGCCGCCACGCCTCCGCGCCGGGCCAAGTCGGACCCGGGTCGGGTTGACCCGGTTCGGGCCGACCCAGGGGGGGGCGGTCGGGCCGGGTCGGCCCAGACCCGGACCCCCCGTTTTCGAATCGACTTCGGTCTTTTGGCCATAACTTGAGCTAAGGACCTCCGTTTGTCGAACCGTCCGCAGCGATGTGATCCTTGGATCGAGACGGTCGATTCGGTATATTGCACTCAATGTTTCGGAATAATTTGAGTTCGGCCGGGTTGGTTCGTACACGAAACCAACCGGGCCCTCGGAGCGGAAACACTCATATCTTGAGCTATGGACGTCCGATTGACGTGCCGTCAGCTTTGTTGTGTTCCTCCTAGTGAGACGGATCTTTTGGCATACTCCGCCCGAGGTTTGGACGCAGGTGGAGTATGGTCGGGTTTGGATTGCCTTAAAAACCAACCGGGCCCCTTGGACGAAAAAGCCAATAACTCTCAGACCGGGCATCCGATCGATGCGCCGTCTGTTGCGTTGAGTTCCTGTTGATGATACGGAACTTTTGGATACATCAACTCTGGACTTTGTGACAGTTGATGTATCAGCCTCTCGGCTCGTGGAGCGGACCCTACCGAACGAGCTTGCTGTGTGCGGGAACCCTAGTGCTGGCTGCGACTGTGACTGCTACTACTACTGCTACTACTACTGTGACTGCGACGACGACAGTACAAAGATCCTTGGTGGATTCGAAGACGACTACAACACTCAGCGATCCTACATGGATCAATGCTACAGGTCCTGTGTGGGCCCGATCCTGTGTGGGTCCGATCCTGTGTGGGTCATTGCGCTCAGCGGTCCTGTGTAAACCAGCGCCTACAGGTCCTGTGTGGGCCTGATCATGTGTGGGTCATTGCGGGGGTTAGTTACCTATCGATCCTTCGTGGGTCCGACGACTTAGATGGATCAGAGATCATCTTTATCGTCTTTCGAAGAAGTATACCTGTGTGAGCTGAATCCCGTTTCTATCTTGTGTGGATTGTGTTGTGCTACCCTGTGAGGATTTCGTTTTGCTTTCCTGTGTGGAATACGTTTACTTTCCCGTGTGGACTGAGTTGTACTTGGGCTCAGAGGTTGGAGTGTATTGGAATTGATGAATTAGGTATATGTATGGGCATATACCTAAGCAGTGTCGGTTGTTACTTCGTGTTTGTATCTCACCTTTGTGGTTTATCCTTTGTGGATTTTGGGGAGACCTTCAAGGGTCCCGGGGTGCCTACTGAGTAGGTTATACTCACCCCTGCACGGGCTATGCCCGCACTACGTTGTGTTGGTTGCAGACGACGGACAACGTTGATCTTGGCTGAGGCTTGCAGAGCAGGACGGTACCTGGAGGTGGACCACTGGGCGGGACGTGTTCAGAGCGGACGGCGGAACCCGAGGAGCAGTGGAGCTATCTGTACCAACCCTTCAGGTGGGATTTCCAGTGGAAAGCTTGGAGTAGCGGCTTTTACTTTACAGTTGCTGTTTTTCCCTTTCGAGTTGTACTTTACTTTCAGTTTGGGTTTGTATACTGGCCCATTTACTTTTCCGCACTTTCAGTTGTACTCTGTTTTTACTTAGTGTTTACTTTCTGCTTGCTTACTCTATGGTGCTTGTTTACTTTACAAAGGCAATGCCTTCCCTTTTTACCGGGATTTACGCCTTGGTGCTAGTCGCCAGCCCTTGGCCTATGGAAGGCGGGCTTGGGGTAGTCATGGCACGGGCCCCGAGGACGGGTCGTGACATTTTGTGTTTGTGGTTAATCTATATTGGTTTTATCAGGGAGTTTTAATGTTAAGTGATATTACTGTACAAGATAACTACAATATTTAGAGTCACATAATTTCCAAGTGTATGAAATTTTTTAGTGTCCAAAATATGTATGATGATGAGATTTGTTTTAGGAAAAGTGAGTTCCACATTATGATGAAAGAGAATAAAAAAATTTCACCTAAGTAGATTCTCGAGACCATCACATAAAAATACAGGAAATGAATGAGATACATTAAAAAGATGTTTTTTACAAATATATAATACTACCAATATAAGAAGAAAATTGATGAACTGTACACAAAAGAAGAAATTCCACAATAGGATATTAAATTCAAAATACAATGTTAAAATCTGTCTTCCATTCATGGGAGTGGGTTTGTATGTAATATTAATTTGGGGTAATCCAAGTCTATATATATGTTGGACCAACTATATTCAATGTATCTTTTTTCATATAAGATCTTATAGTTCTTCCATATAAAATACTTATGTTTCGAGGTTTTTGGTGTTGAAAATACCATATGTAGACTGTTCCTTATGTATATGAAGACCACATGAAAATAATGTGTTGTTTCAGGAATCAAATGGTTTTCAATGGTGCAAAATAGTATAACAATCCCAAATTATGTGTTCATGAACAATTTTTTGGTGTATGTTCATGATTAGAGCTACTAGCTGGTTCTGAATATCTTGTTAGTTTTATTTTGGATTTCAAGTGCATGAATTTGTGTATATGGTTCCAGAAGAGTCTCATTATCAATATGAATAAATACATAAAATCAAATCAACTAAATCTATATTCATGTATTTAAATCAAATTAACACTTTTTCCAATACATTCAGTAAGGGGTGGTTAATGGATGTTTTCTGAGGGATATAGTGTGCTAATCCTAAAATGTTGTAAAGGAACTTTTTTTGAGAATAGAGTGACTTTGGATGAAATTTTAAATTTATCAAATAGTGAATATTAGTTTACTTTTAAACGACCAACACACTATTAACACATCCACCATGGACCGACCTGTAGTTGTGTACAAATTAAAATTTGTGTGTCGTCACTTTTCTTGTGATTGTTGGTCATAAATTTTTTTCCATCCAATATATAAAATGTTTTCCTAAAAACATGAGAAAACCTTCAATTTTTTTAATAGTAAAATTTGACACCTATATTCATCCTCCCCACTTAGGGTGTTCTGAGGTCCTACAATATGTATTAGAGAATAATAGATCATGGGAAAAAATCTACCATCTTTTGGTTTCGTAGATAATTTAGTTAATGTCACGGGACTGACAATATATTCCTGGAATAAAAACTAATATTTGAAAAAAATGATGATATTTAATCTAATATAATTTGGAATGGATGTTCTCTTTTCCACTAAAAAATAGATTTAGGTCATTTATTCAATAATACTATCAATGACTAAAACAGATAGAAAATGTTTAATGATGATTACAAAAGAATAAATTTCCATACAACTAATGTATCTAATAAATAAAATATATATTTTATTATTTTATAACCATTTATATATGTCTATGAAAAACTATAAAATATATACAATGACGATAATAATTTTAATGAGGTGAAACTATGTGTTTTGTATAACAAGTTAAATTATCTTAATATGCATCCTGATGAAAATCAACATAAATTTTTAATCAAAGTACTGATGTAGTTGGGTTAATATGTGAAATTTTTGACTAATGTAATTATATTAACTTTGTGAAAAAAATATTGAGAATCTATCCAACTCTGTACAATCCAAATGTTTCATCCCATCATGAAATTGATATATCTATACATTCTCAAAATTATCTTCTAAGAAGATCAATGACTTATGGAATGAGAGTCAAGGTATATTATTTAAAAAATCGTGTATTCTAGGAAATTACGTTAAAATCAAGCATAAAACATGATATTTCATGACATATTTTTGAAGGAGAAAATGATGGAGACAAAATAATTTTTTGTTTTTTTCTTTTAGAATTCATAATTTGAAAATATATATTTTATAGAAATCAAACTTATGACTATTTTTAATGCTGTTGAGTTGAGAATATTTCCGCTGGGTCCTCATAGATTATCGATATAGTTGAGAGTAAATAAGCAATATCTCAAAATCATCAGATATGGATAAAAAAATTGGAGACCAAAAATAATGATTTCAATTATAGGGAAATGGTATTTCATATAAGAAATATCTATTTTGTAATGATTTCATGGAGGATTCAAAACAATATATTAAATATGGAACCGATGTTTCCAATGTGAAGGATTCTAAAAAGGAACACCCTTCAAAATATAATGATAATAATTTGATATGTGATCATGATATCAATGTGGAAAATGAGGGTGATCCATATAATCATGAAATTCAATAAAAAATAAACATATATATCAGAGATGTTATGGAAGATCCATCATTGTATTTTGATCGACATGAATAAGAAATTTATCAAATGGAAGAAGGATAAAATGATCATTAAACAACCCATGAAATACATGAATAAGTTGTGTAATTTAATATAATGACTGAAGAAAATGAAATATTCATCAATGTCCATAGATCTAGACTATAATATATGGACAATACTATTGATAGTTAAGAATATAAAGTTATTAATCTAAGTATTTTCCTATGAAATGTATCATATTAAATATTAATAAACAATAAATTATGGTTTGGAATAATCTTTGATGCATAATTATTATAAAGAGCTAAACATTTCAATGATCAGAGATCCACATGTATGGGAAAAGGTAATATTGGATTCGTGTTGTAAATCATAGTCTAGAAACTAGATGATACAAAAATTTGGGAATAAAAAAAATTTGGGCATGTCACAATGTAACATGAGGTCCTAAAAAATAAATCTCCAAGTTAAACAAAACAAAAGAGCCTTATATTTTCATCAAATATCCAAATCTGATCTCCTGTAATATTTGTCCACATTATACGATTACATGAGGTGGAATGTATGTGAGAAATAATTTCTACTTATGAAATATCAATTATATGTCTTTATGGGCCACACCATGTATTATTTTCAAGAGGAAAGATGCTATCTAAATGGTGAAGAGCTTTGACGTCACCAAAGAAGAATGAAACCATACCCTTCATTATATTGAAGAAAAAATTTCTAAATAAATTGTATTAACTACTCTATCTATTTCCATAAATGTATTTATTTAAGGAATAGGAATGGTGGAAACATTAACTAGAGCACTAATAGAAAACATAAAACACACAAACTAGGTAGAGTTTCTCATAATAATTGGTATTATACTATAGAAAATCTATATGATTTTGAAGAACCCAATTATATGCAATCGTGATTATAAAGACCTCAATTACTATCCAATAAATCATATATCTCATAGAAGAAATCATGAATAATATCGATAAATCCATTTTTTCTGAAATAGAACTAATATATACAAATAATAGTTTTACCTACATTCAGGATAGAATTTTCTCATCCAATATGATAGGAAATGTACATATATTGAATAATTATAATAAAAGGGTTTATTGAATTAGGTGGTTTGGAAATGATAGAGCTTTAATGGTCAATGATAGTTTAAATATAGAACAAGAAAAGGATGATCTCAATAAAGCTGATGACCTCCCATTGGACGGTTGGTGTAATAATTTCTTGAGTGTAAGTCATCAATGAATCATGGGAGAAATAGTTAATTTTATTCAAAATTGTTTCACTTCAAATGGAATGATAGATAATTATCTAATGAAACAATGTTGAATAGATTGAAAATTATACCATGTTAACAGAAAAAAAGAATAGTTTTAACTTAATAGTTGATGAACATACGATTTGGGTCATTAGAGGTTGGGAAAAATTATTCAACTGATTTTGGAGATGATATATAAGATAAAGATAGTGGTTTATAATCCAAATGAGAGGAGAGAATTCTTAAATACATGTGGGTATTTCATTCAAGAGAAAATAGTCAATAGTTCTTTTCATAAAGAGAATAAAAGGTCATTAAATACACATTATATCAACCACACCTATGTATGTGTTCTAATAAATATAGCTTGAAAATATGGAGAGAGGTACTTTATTATTTTAATTGATGGTTATAGAAGAATTTATTCTGTAATGATTATACGAATGAATCAAAAAATTCATTATTACATGAATAAAATATCATCAAAGAGATGAGAATGATATTAACAACATAATCAATGTTCTTTGATCTGAAAATGGAATAGATATACATCAATTGAATTTTAGAATTACATTTAAAAATATAAAATACATAATGATTTCACATAATTGATACAAAAAAGAAAAATTTCCTCATGGAATTCATAATTCTAAATGTGAACAATATTTCCCGAACAATGATGAATGAGAGTAAAATTTCACATCATTACTGGAAACGGTTGTCCATGTATCGCTATTAACACAGAATCTAATTTACCATTTTTGGGAGAAATAAAAAGAATATATGAGTTACGGTATTGAAATTAGACATATCTGATGTATTATTGTTTTTTTATGAAAAATTTTAATCCAAAACAATGATGTAATATAAGGAAATTATTATGATTCTCTAGATAATAAAATATTGATTGGATATTTAATGAATAATAAGATTAAAAATCATACCTTATTCTTCTTGGAATAACTTGGATTTCACATAAGTTAGGATCATTTTACATGAATCTAGAAATATCTCATTAATATTATATGTCAAATTGATATATAGCAAAGAAGAAAGTGGAAATGAAATAGAGTCAATGAATAAATAGTATAAATCCTGATAAACAATAATTAAAATTAATTATTAATTCATTTTATTTTATTGTGAGCATTACCCTTAAATGGTATTTGATATCCATTCATCCTTATTTTTTATTTTTCCCCATAATTCAATAAATTATATTATGTATGATATGCAGGGTAATGATGGGAGTATAATGTCCTTCTCAAATAAAATAGTTTTTTTTATTTTATTTATATATTTTAAATTTATTCTCAAATTTTTATCTAGCATACCAAGGAAAATACACTATTTGGTACCTTGTGGTTTAATCTCTTGTATCATATGCAAACATAAAAAATAATGCAACTAGATATGGTCTACTAGAGTCTGGGAATTTAGAGAAATTCACATAAATTCATATATTACACTCAAATAATGAAATATATGTATTTTTACATGATTGGATAAAACATTTGACATGTTTTTTATTCAAATATTATCCAATTCTACATCTTCTAGCTTATAAGAGATATATTCCTAATTTTATTCAACTATACCCCATGGACATATGGTGATGGAAGTCAAAATCCTAATCAATTCAAAGTTATTATTCCCTCTTTCCATTTTGTGTGACATTGTAATCATTAAATTTGATAAATTTCCGAAATTGAAAATTAGAAATTGTAATTCAAAAATTAACATTTATCCCCATTATAGTTCCCCTCACATATTTGATATCACTTAGCTCTCACAACACAACACTAATATATTATGTGTCATACATATTGGAATTGTGTGGATGTAGAAATGGATAATTAACCATGATGTTTATATAAAAATAATCTAACCCTTATGTAGATAAATTCAGAATCATGTATTGAAAAATCAATTGAATCTAATTGTTAGAAACAATAGAAAATTTCTATTCTATTAAATTAAAAAATGTAAACATAGTAGTGTGTATAGACTCACCCTTTAATGTACACTCGATAGAACTTATCCTCCAGGGATGAAGATCTCTAATCCATTAGAGAGAGTGGATATATCACATGAATAAAAATAATATATTGCAAATGGAATGATAGAAATAATTCTACAATTAATAATTGTATAGTGATCCCCTTTTGAATCGATACCCTTTCCATCCTCCTATGTCCTGTTTATATAATAATTAATCACACACTATGGGAATGATAATATCATAAAAAATTAATTTTAGTCAATCGCGATGAGTTCTTAGTTATCATAGGGTGTGAAATTATTTTATGATTTTATTCCCCCAAAAAATGTAAATATTGAGTATGTTTTGTGTATGTATTTTTTTAATTGTTACACAATGTGTAATCTATGGGACTGGACCTCTGGTAACTAATATATTTTATTTCTTTAATAATGGATTAATAAATTTAATGTATGTGTTTTTTGTATTATTCATTATGTATATTATTCATCGTTCAAACCACACATTATTTTCACAATCTAAATTTCTCTTTTTAGATTTCCTTTTGTATTTTTTTCACATAGATCATTGGTTATGAGCCTTGGAATTTGATCATAAATTTTTAGTCATTCTTTCAATGATAATTTACCTGCAAAAGACCACCGACATGACACACCATTATATGGGATGGTTTAAACTATATTCATCTAATTATATTTATCTATTTGACTACATTTTTTTTCAAACTCATTAAATTTCCAAAAAACATAAATTAAGATAAAAAACATACTTGATTAATCAATTAATTTATTTTGTTGGATTATATATCCAAAAAATAAAGGTGTTAAATTTTTCAATAAATATACGACATAAGATGATCTATGAGTCTCTAAGATAAATTATTATCATATATATGTACTCACCAAAACTAAACCATGGATGTGAAGGATCTTATATTAGTAAATAAAACATCCTTGAGGTGGTCCCTCAAAAATATTATCTCTCGTTAAACCAGGACATCCAAAACTAAAATCAGGATCAACACCGGTCTTAAAAATTGATGAGATCAATTATATGAATCAATAATAAGCTACCCAGAATACTCATTTATATCTAATTGTATATTAATAAAGTATACCATAAAATTCCACTTAGTATTGGATTCCCAAAATAAATGTGTCTCATTTTTCAACTTAAAGCTTGAGAAATGAAATTTCCAATACTAAAAATATATGAAACATAAATTCATAATGGTTTTACATTATTAATAGTCCCTCTTTATATGAGATTCATGTTATCTATTTTGGATTATGTTTTAATGTTCATTTGGATCATTAAAATTAAGAAAACTCAATCCCAACATGTACTACTTTTATAAATGAAAGGATTGAACTACATCTGCTATATTGAGATCATGCACAATGTAATTATAGATAGGAGGCCTCAACTAATGAGTCATGAATTCTAGGATTCAGTCTACCAATATCAAAATGACTTCCATCACAATTAAAAATTTATTAGAATAAACATTATATCATTTATGTGGAAAAGGTAATATAAGGATCAACTATTCTGAAAATCAATATTTAATCCCCAAAAAATTCATACATTATATAGACTATGTAATCTATACTACATTCATGGTAAATTTACTCAAAATCTACTAAATCCATGACAATCAAATTATAATGAACCTATAAAATCTATCCATCCCCAATAAACTCTATATGTAAATGATGTAATTTGGTTTCTCATAATAAATTATGACGCTCAAAATCATTATGTTTACCAATACTCCTATCATTGAGAAAATGTTAACTAGGAAGTCGACTATATCAATTTTAATGTTTAATTTCATTAGTATGGAAAAACAATACTGATATATAAGTGTGATCTAAATTTAATCAAGTTACTGGGAATATTCTAGTAAAGTATATGAATCCAAAATTATGTCTTCCTTGAATACTACCCTAAATGGATCCTATTAAACGTGGAAACCCATATTAATCAATTAAATGAATACAATAATTATGTATTAATGAAGGAAAAAATATTTAGTACATATCCACTATGGAATTAAGAATGTGGTATATCAGATGATATTTCATGAAACTGATTGTAGAACAATCTCAAATAAATATTGGTAAAAAACTATTCTCCTAATGAAAATATTATTTTTCATATATATTTGGATGTTGTTGTATGATATTAACAATAACCTAGTTCTACCAATGGTTATATATAATAATATTGAGGCTATTGCATTTATTCCAATATAAATTGATATGAAAACCCCATGGGGAGGTATATTTTCATTTAAAATACATATCCTATATATCCTATAAATGCATTTTAATATCCATTTACTAATATTTATTATTCATATAAGGTGGATTGTTTTTCATTGATCCTCATAGTACTACTACAACAGTATTCAATAATTCCCTCTTTGGACGTATTAAAAAAATTCATTAGGGATAAATTCTTTAAATTATATACTTCCATAGTAAAATCAGCCTAAATCATTTCATGATCGTCCATATAATGTCTAGTAATCTATACAATTACTCAATTTTAATCATTATGATTTTTCCATCTATAAATTCACTCAACATTCCATTGAACCCATTTGAATATTTTTATAACTTTCCAATGATATAGGTGACAACCTTTGTTGATAAACATTCACTATTTATTCATAAGGAACCAAGTTGTTCATATATTATATGATGTAGAATCCTATATTTTTGATTAAGAGGAGGTCCCATAAGAAATGATAACTACATAGCTAATGTGTAAATTCATTTCACTTTTATACACCATATATCAAAATTCACAAAGGATTATCATGTTTCATTACACAACGTGATACTAAATATCAAGACCCAAGATCATCTGACTTGAAATAGATATGATGGAGTGTGAAGAACTGGTATCTAATATTATAATAACTAGAGTATTGGTTTCTATGATTAATCCTATAACTATAGTTGGGCTGGTGAATTGTCCCTTAGAGACTAGATGAATGTATAGATAGAGACATTTTTTCATCCCTTAGATAAAACATCATTATCATGTGGAAACCTTATCTTCATGTACTATAAGTCACTTTTCGTTCTACCTTTCAAAGGACCACCACCTTTGTATGGTCAGAATATATTAATCTAGATCCTAGCCAGATTAGTTGTTTCTAAACCTACTCCTAAACTTTATGTTAGTACAGATCCACCATCATAATCAACTAGAAGTATAGATATACAAGAGTGATGAAGATAAAAAATCATGTTATAAGACTAGAACTAAACTAGATCCTCAATAATCATGGTCTTCTTATGGACTATCCTATGACACTATATTCATTCAAACTGTATATATGAGTGCACCATCAAGATGATGCTGCTCCAATGAAATGACACAAATTGAATCTTTATGCTGTTAGTCGATGATGTTTTGTGTCTATGAGATTATCCACCCTAAATCACACCACAAAACATTCTTAGGTTATGATTTTTAATGTGTTTTTGATACACATTTAAAAATAGGACAACTGAGTAAAATTTGAATCACATATGATCATATAGAATAATGATATAATTCTTGAATATCTCATCCCTAGATTAATTGTCAAATAAGAGGATCCTTGAGATGTTCTTGGGATCTGTGAAAAATGTTTCATATTCCATACAATATCAATATTGCTTCAATTTTTAATAAAATATATGTATCTACAACCCTATAACATATTGGGACAGAAATACTCATATATGGCTATCTGGAAATCAGCCCTACCTTATCCCAATGATGATCTACCTTTGTAATAACATCCCACAATCCCTTTAAGTAATTATACAATATATTCAAGTAACGATTCAATATACCCTCATGTAATGTTCTGGGATTTATTTATACTGGTTTCATGGACTCTAGCCCCCTTACTCTATAGCATACAGACCACCGTGACCAATTAATATGGGGGGTTATTGGAGCTGAATCTTCCACATCAAGTCTACCACTATAGGGGACTATCATAGGGATCCATACATTATATACATGGTAAAAAAGAATCCCTATCAGTACATTAAATTAGTTCCTTGGTCAGGTATATCAAGTGGGAAACATGTTGAACTACATGAAGTAATATAAGTGGATAAAGACCAAACAAAACTATAGAATTGTAATATCCACCCCATAAAAAAAGTGAGGTTTGAATGGTGGAATTTCAATTAAAATTCTAATTTCATGTCTTAAATAACTTCTAAAAGTAGTATAGATAATAGAAAAAATAGGTTATGTAAAATCCCCCTAGTATAATATTTTCACCCATAAGACTACATCTAATGAATGTTCTTGGAAATGTATAAGACGATGGAAAATCAAAAGAGACAAATCCTACAAATCATAACAATGTTATGGTTATATTAATATTCTCAGTTCCATATCTCCTATTCTAGTGTATATTTTTCTAATAGGAAGTTATAGAGGAAAAATACCACAATATTTACATTTAAATCACCATTTAATGGTATCCATTTAGTTTACATAATATGAATCCTCTATTTGTATTGATAAATGTATATAATTTCCTGGTAATATGTGTCACCAATCACAAGATATAAATTACTAAACTATTTATGTTTCATTTAGAATGTCATGAAACCGTAACCATGTTTTTATCTTTTGTATTAGAACCAAATATTTTCAAATTTGATGGTTTGATTAAATGGGTTACACTTCATAATTTATAGAGTCACATAGAAATTAAATTTTTTTTATTGGTGCATATTTAATCACAAACATAAATATTTAGGCCCATGTAAAAATTAACAATGGATATATCATTTCATTCATCTTTATATAATTGCCACCATTATACTATATGGGAAACACCATTTAGTGTAATACCTACACATTAATAACAAATCTAATTAAATAAATATAACAAGAAATTCTATCACAATGAAATTAAATTAGTATGCATGGAAATAATTAATGAATTATTTTATACGTAATAATAAGGAAAATATTTAGTAATTCAATAAATATAATATACCTGGAATGGAAATTGAATTAAAACTAAATCTATATGTAGTAAAATGTATCATGTGGCAATAATTCAATTGCTCACTCATCAAGGGTAATAAAAATATCATAATATTAAAAAAACAACAAATCATATGGGTCACCATACTATGAAATCAATACAACTTTAAGAGGAAAATAAATAACATATATTTAATTCACATGTCATTCTTCTATTCCCTACACACGATTTAGATACTCTTATAAAGAGGCTCATTATAATAATACAGAACATTACTAGTATATACTCTTGAAAACAAAATAATATGAAAAATGAATGGAAACCTTGATATAACATTTTGAAATCCCCGGACTAGATCACTTATCTTTAACTAATCCTTGTTAGCCACATAGCCTCATATGTGACACCACGTATCCCTGATTAAGTCAATGCAGGGGTCCGGGTTTAAGTGATGGGGACACTATACCATAAAACTCTAAGTGTATATTAGTTTTATACAACAATATAATAATGTATAATCAATATAATAAATGTATTATAGTAACATAAGTCATAAATATAAAACAAATAACTAGTCATAGATCAAATATTATATAAAAATGATTTCGTGTCAATATTCTATAAAAATGGAATTCATGGAAGATGAGTAACATAAATATATAATATGAAATGAAAATGATAAAATGTACCTAAGACAATCTCAAATATGATAAAATCATAGTCATGGCCCATTTCTCAAATAATATATCATATTATAGTAATTCATGTATCCATTGATGGACACATACCTTTGTCCACACATGCATATATAATGATTATTTGGCTACAAATCATCATCTATAATACAATACAAGATATAATATGGAAGTCACCCAAAATAAACTTTTATTTTATCTAATGTGTGGTTATATAACAAATATGTCAGTAGATAAAAATATACATTATGATTGAAATTGAAAAAACACAAGTTGGAACGTTTTCCAAATAGGAAACATATATGATACCACAATCCACATCATAATTTATAATCTCTCTAAAGTATTACCAATTATCAATTTTAATTTAAAGCAATGTATTGGGACGTATAACATTTCCAAGGTGTTCCCTATAGACTATTTTGATATTAGTGATGGACACATAGTATAGTATTATTATAATAAAAAATTTATAAAATAATGATTTTATCAATGTTATACATTAAATGAATCCATGTATGTTGTTTGACATGGTTGGAACATCACATAATTTAATTAATAATTTTTATATTATGTATACAATCACATCTAATGAATTTCATAAATGATACATAGGTATCTCTCGAGGTGTACAATAATCCCATCACCGGACATGCTCATCCATGGAATCCGTTATTTGAAGTATATATATCACAATGGGTGTTGTAGAATGTCATCACCATCTATGTTTGTTGTAGGTGATATATGAAGGAAAACCATGGGTCAGTTGTGACATTATATATATCACAAGCCACTGATTTGATTATTTGAATTTCATGTATGGAACCTATGTGTCACTCATAATACAATTTATATCCACCTAACATGTGTAAATATACTTTGTGTTCATATGAGTACACATGTGTCACCTAAATAGATATAAAAATACCCTAATTTATTCATATATAATGAAAAATAAAAATAAAAATATCCATGGTTCATAGAGTAAGAACACATGTATCACTCATTCCTTATCATATTGAATTATAATGGGATCACAATTAAACCATATAATTTAATAAAATATTAAATTCGAAAATATCATTTCATGTAATGATAGAAAATTAAGCTCATTAATTATTTCAAAGACACATACTGGGTAGAAAATTCATATAATGGAAGTAATCCTATGACCATATTTAATTATAATGATTCCATTAACTAATTAGAATGTACAAATTTCATGATTCATGAAAACACCACTATTTTTAAAAAGATTACTAGAAAATCATCTCTATTTTGGTTAGTTTAGATATACCAATAATGTGGTGGTTCAACATTGGGTTCTAAAATCTATTTAGTGATTATAAATTTCATAGTTCAGAAGATCATATTCTCACATATTCTACTTAATATGATATAATATAGGAGGTGAATATCTAGAGGTCTAGTGGATGGAATAATAGAACAATATATATACCTCTAGAAATATTTTTAAAATAATGAGACCACCAACATTTTATGGGCAGTACCATCCATATCTATTTTTAGATATTAAATCATGATAGTATTGAAAAATAAAAAATATGTATAAATTCCCAAAAATTAGTCATGATTTATTTACTGGATGTAAAAGTCATTGGGATGCAGAAATTGATTAAATGAAGGGTGATTATTGTAGGTAATGTTGTTTGAAATCCTATGCATCCAACAATGAGTGATTCATTGTCCACCTAAAGAATCTATATAAACTAATAGATTATATGTCTATGGATAACACTATATAGATGTGGATATACTATGTTTGATGGAGGATTAAAATTGGGGAAAATATTATAAATGAGATATTTGACAAAAAAGTAAAATCACATGTTATTAAATGAATAATAATTTAGATTCATGTCCTTTCCAAAACATGAATCAACCATTCACACATACATCCAAGTTAGAACTAAGAGTGAATGTGAGGACAATAGTTTGGGAATACTCTGAGATTTAGGTATTCCCCACAACAGTACTCTATATGTTTTTCCATAATTCTTCATCCTCACGTGCATTGTTTTAAAAACCGTTCTCTAGGTCTGTTTCATCAAAATCTCTGTGAAAATGAATCAAAACAAATACCAAAAGAATTAAAAAAAACCATAAACTCATATGAAAATATATGAAGGTAAAATTGATGGATTTAACTGAAATTTATTAATTAAAAAATTCATATGAAAATTTATAACGATACATCAACCATTATTAAATAGGCTCCCTCAAGATCTAAAAATTTCTAAAACAAGATTTATTTTTTCTATAGTTTTGAAAAATTAAAAAAATTATGGAATTATTGAGTTAATAATAAATGAAAAAACATGAACACCAAATCTGATTCTCATAAAATATTTTACAAAATATTTTAGTTAAAAGTATTTCACTATTTGTTTATGGATGGTTATGTTTTTAATGTTTTACCATATTCCATAACCACATACTTAAAAAAAATTATTCCATTATAATGGATCATAAATATAACGTGATTAACTGATGAATATTCCCTATGATTTTCTATCCTAGTATATATTCTTAAACCCACTCTTCTTGATTCAATGTGGTGGTCGATTCAATACTTAACCAAAACTTATTTGTTCGAATAGAAAAATATTCATACGTGATACAGCTATAAACACATTCTAGTTTTCATATGGGTATAAAATTCTAGGATTTCCACTTAATAATTAATTTAATAACATATATAGAAATTATACTATACATATAGTCATCACATTTATTTTCACAAAGGTTCTCTAACATTAATCCTAAATGTAACAGAACTTGTTCTAAAAAATAACTAAATATATCATATGATACATACTATACAGAACAATTATAATAATTAAATTATGTCACGACATTTCAATAATGAGACACATACATTGTATAATATTACCCATATCTGATGAATCAATATGTTTAGTTTCATTTTAGAATATCTATATATGTGACATAATTTTCATTTTCTATGAAGCAGTACCCCCAAATTTTACCATACATTATCTTCTACTACCCTACCCAAAAGTTAAACTCATCCTCAAGAGCAAAAAAAATCGAAATATAATAAATTGGTGTTCATAGATACTCAATTGGAAAATGATAAATAGATTCAGATATTATACGTGGTGAGGTAAAAATCCAATATGAAAAAAAATCATTAGATAAAGAACATATTAAAATTATATGAAATCGTAAAAACTACTAATATTTTACAATTGGAGAACATGTAGTCCAAAATGATCAAAAAAATAAAATGAAATAATTTCTACTGATCATTAGATAAATATTATGATATAGTATAATATAATTTTATAATATCAAAATAATGTGGTGAAAACATATGAATAGAAACTCATCTTTGATGACTAGGGATCACAACCAATTTCCCAATGTGTAACATTCATCTCAACTTTTTTTACATAGAGAATAATGGATCAAAACCAATTTCAAATAGTTGATCCAGCATTAAAACAGACTTTCCTTAGTATATGTGACAACTAATTAATGTTTTCATGTACATATGAACCTTATTTTTTTTTATCATTATTTGGTTGGGATTTCCCATAGGAGTATTCTCGAGTAATGGTGAATTTTATTAATATATCATAGCTATGCTTGGTCATTTCCCAGTTTTCCCAATCTATGGTCCCACCCAATTTAACTTTGAAATCCTAGAGAGTGGTGATTTGAATTTATGGAACATGATGTGAAAAGCTATACACAAAAATAGTGAAATCCTTATATCCCATATTTTGGGTACACAATTTCGGTATTGTTTTTGAAAAATAAAGCATCCTTGCCATGGAAATCATGAATGTTGGAAATTTTTATTCAAAATAATAATTAAAAATTTTTGGATCCCCCATCCATAAATCGGTATTGGAAAAATTTCTAGCTCTTGGAGGCTATCAATATCCTTTTTCATATCCTCCAAACACCTTAAAATAATGATGTTTTTTTTGTAAAAATCATCTTATTCCCCACTGATAATATATATATGTATGTTACATCATTCCCTATATCTATATCTCTTCATCATGTGAGATAATAAATCATGTAGTTGATTATTGATATAAATTCCATTTTTGGATCATGAATCTTGGTTTTATTACTTGGTATTTGATACTAATTTCATTCATTATAATTTCACACCGTGGGATGTATGATACTTGATCACTTTGATAATTGTTAATTGTTCCATAAATGATTGGCCAACTATACTACATTTGAATTTATGAATGGATTATATTGTTATCAATTAAATTTTGATAACCCAATTTAGTAATAATTGTAATTTGATTTAAATTTTATTGAAATTTTTAAAAACACAAAAATCCAATTTAATTATAAATTCTGGTGTGATTTGATATTGATGGAATATATGAAATTGGATTGTCAATATTTTATTTTAGGAAAATGAAATAAAATTTTTCTAATAATAAAATATTTTTTTTATTTTAATGGAAAATAATTGACTAAAAAACCATTTTGTTTTTTATTTGAAATTTTTATATTTTAACGAAAAATGGGGTCATTATATTTTAATCTATTTTGAAATAATTTTCTCATTATTGACTAATTTATTGGGTACATGATAGTCTAGATAGTTAGTGGGTTATTTCGAATAACAATTTGTGGATATTATTTCCCTAACACTAGATTGAAACATTATAGATCTAAAAACCATGTTTATAAGATGTTATCCTTAATGGGGTGATGATAAGTCATATTGGTCTAGTTATTGAGATATGTGTGTACACATATTTCCATGATCACTGATATGAGTTGTTTGAGGATCCAACTACATGGAACAATCATACTTTAGTGAAGATGGCCTCTTTCTTATTGTTATTACAATTATTTATATTCAATTTATTATGAAATGGTATTATTAATGGATACTGAAATATATATATATATATATATATATTGTTCATTATATCAATTTATTTAAATTATTAAATCAATTGAGATGGATAAAAAATACTGTTTTAATTATGCAATTTTACTACCATGCATTTTAAAGTTTAAAAATTAAATCATTATTTTTTCAATCATTTTGAAGTCATTTTATTGAAATATTTGCGAGAAACAAATGGTATTGTTTCAAAAAAATATATGTTTTCCTTCCATTATTTATTTATTTATCCATCATGATTGATAAAAAGGTAAAGAACCACTTGGAGTAGGATTTTCTGGATGATCTTTTTGGATTGGAGTGACATGTTTTTCAGGACTTGGGTTGTCTATCATATCATTTTTTTTACTTTGAAAATGTATCGTTGGTTTATTTATATACCTATTTGACATTTATTATGGTCTCATTTGTGAAATCCCATTGATCATTCTAATATTAATCTATTTATCACAATTTATGTTGAAAAATACCTCCCACCCATGACCAGCATTATTCAAGGTAATATTCATGAACACGCTTGAATTTTAAATGACCATCAGACCATATGACTACTGGACTTCATGTCAGTGGAATAATGTATCTAGTTTGATTCATTAATAAGTTATATTAATTATTTAATCTATACAACATTCCATGATGTTTGTATTCATTTTCTGAAACCTTCTGGACATATGAGCTTTTTTAGGTGATTTTATGGTCATCTAACAACATAAAAACCCATAATTTACAATGTATTGTTTGGGAATGAAAATTTGTATAAAATTTATATTCATATTATTCTTTTAAAATGGAATTTATAAATTCTATATTTTGTTTTATTATTTGATGGTATTATATTCCATTTTTCTATTGTATGGGTGTTGATTCAAGTAATATTATAATGGAATCAATGTTGACTTCTATTTGAATGTAGAATAATTTCATAACTGGTGAGAAAAATTAGGATCATGGAGGAATTCAGTGGTGTACATTTGTGGTAAAATCCTCTCATGGACCAACATCTTGTTTTGTTTATTGTGTGTTTTGTAGATGCACTGGTATAAGAATCTACACCCATTCCCATTCAGTCAACACCTATGGAAGATTAGAGGGATGAATTTTGAAATTTTCATATGGAGTTTCTTCATTATAATAGTCAATAGTTTAATGGATACAATAATAAACAAGTGGTCATGAATTGTTTTGAGAGGGATTATGCTTCGATTTCAATTCGTGGAGACACCTAATGAAATCATGGTGAAATGTTCCACCATCACACCCGAATAACCATGCTGGGGATGATTGGAAATTATGTTTATGCATGAATATAAATGATAGAATATCATGTATGGTATTTAATTTCCTTTTCACCAAATATTTCTGTCATGAGTCTATTGTGTTTACTAGGGAGATTGAGTATTCTAAGCACGATAACGATTACCAGGCTGGGAAATTATCTTAAAATCACATTATAGAGGTAGTTATGTTCACATATGATATTTTAATTTAATGATTAGTATATTTCATGTTATTTCTAGATTGGACATCAATCTAATAAATCATTCATAGGTTTTCATGGTGAATATATCTTCATATGATTATGTGATATATATGGTGTTGATTATCATTCTATACATGGAAGGTATGTTTGGGTTGATTGAAGATCACATTTCCACCATTGGTAGTTTTTATAGATTCCATAAATGGAAGAGGTATCAGGATGATTCTCATAGTGTTTATTAACACAATAGTTCTTGTATACCTCTTACAGTGTCGGACAGAGGCCCTTTAATTTTAATTTAGTGGATAATGGTTTGGAACATTAAATAGTTTTTCAGTTTGGAATCATTGATTTTTTGGTCTTATAGTTTCTCAGGTCTCTTTCTCATTCTCTATAATTTCAATTATACTTCATGTAGTTGTTTGGGATCAACGTCACCGATTTTAATATCATGCAATCAGTTGCTTCATGATCTAAGGGGTGGTAGCCCAACAAATCTAGAATGAAGGAAATTCCTGAAGTAGGTGAGTCTCTAGGGGATGAATATATCATTCAAGAACTTGTGATAGGTACCATCCCTATAGATTCATCTTCAATCTGTACATTATTTAATACTAGTTCATCTCAATCAATCATTTTGACACGTATTATGAGTATGATATATATTTATATTGAGCATTTAACTTATTTGATGGATATTAATACATTGCATAAAATTATGAGAGAGAATGATCATCACTTTCTGGAATCTGTGTTCATATTATCATTGAAAGACCTTAATTAGGATTTATAAGTTCTCAACATTATATTACTTGAGGTCATATTTTTGATGTATTGGTCCAATTATAATTATTACTAAATTTAATTCTTTAATTTACAGCTCTTCTATAATGTTCCTGATGTGTTATGTTATATTGGACATGGATGTTGGGTCCCAAGGCTAAGTAGAGAGAGAACATATTATCCGAATTTAGTTAAATTTGTATCTATTTTTTCAATTTACCTATAGTGAGAGTCACTAATTGGTGATCTCCAACTTGTTTTCATTGATTTTCTAAATGATTTCCCTTCTATGTTCGTTTGTTTTGTAATTTTAAGGGATGAAGAGTTTTCAATTGATTTATAATGTGTTACTCAACCTATATCTATTCCATATTAAAACATATATAATGTTAGTATGAATTATATGAAGATGTTCTTGATGATATTTGGGGAAATTGCTTTATATGACCTAGTGTGTAACTATAATCTATGCATGTTCTTGTTTTTATGAAAATTATTTCTATTTTTTCCTTTTTGTAAATTATTAGAAGGTAAATTGAATTACTATAAATAAAATGATTATGTTTCCATGGATTTAGGATCTATTTTAATAGTTAAAATGGGAAATGTGGATTTCAACCATTCATATGCGACATGGATATCACATGTTGATAGTAAAATAATATTACAAACATAAAACCACCTTTTTGAATGTTAATGCCAATATGATTATATTTTCAACACATTTTTTATAAATAGTGCCCATATATTATTCATTTATTTGATAAAAAAGACCATGCATGTGTATATTGATATAATCCTATCATTCATTATGGTTGAAATTTTTGTTTACTCTATATATGATGAGGCTCATTAGGATCATCTGATAAATGTTAGGAAATTATTAATAAATCATTGGCTTCATGAGAATCTAAATAAATGTGTTTAATTTTTTTGGGAGTTTTTTTCCATGGGAAACATTGTGTTAGAACATCATATTTATTTTGATCGTAAAAGGATAAAATCTAATGTGACATGGGTGTATCTGATGAATGTTTTTTAGATTGGATTCTTATTGGATTTAGCTAGATATTGTCTTTAGTTAATAATAGATTAATGGATGTTGGATTCAATAATGGAATCTATAATTCAGAATGGAATGATTTTTTCTTAGGGTGATAATTTAAGAGATCATTTATTCATCTGAATAATCATTTAAATGCAATATCATTTTTTACTCTTCTAGTGTCCAGGAATCACTCTGTGTTCTTCTATGACGCATATGGTTTGGTTATGGTATGTTTTCTTATTCCGGGATATCATGTCATCACACGTGGATATCAGTATTTTTGGAAACATGAGAATAATTTTCAAACCGTTATCTTTTATTTTAATAAATTATAAATACCCTTATGAGTAGGAAGAATTACAATTTTGGAGAAATGGATACCATGTTTTCTAACCATATGAACAAGAGTTATATCTTTGCTCAAATATATTTTCATCTCTTTTAGAAGATTTTCGTAGAGTACTAATATCCATTTTTTTAATATTTCCCATACATAGGTGAATGCGAATTTCATTGAAGATGCATTGAGAATGAGACATATGTCCTAGTTCCTTATACAATCATGAAAAGAGTTGATCATGACATGTATTCTTTAACAGAAGCATATTTAATATTATAGAAAACACGATGAGGTTGTCATAGAATTTTATTGATGAAATCCTATTTGAAAATGAATATTCTTCATGAAATGAATAATTAGTATCAACTCAATTTAAATAAAAACTGCCTTTATGTTTTGGAGACCATTACTAAGTGGTCATTCTCCTGGGGGGTATCATTTTTTCTAGAAATGATATGTTGATCCTTTTATTGTAAGGAAAGTTATTAAGTGTTACTTCCATAATTCGTAGTTGTAATTGCACCCATTAAGAAAAAGAGATTTTCAATGAAATTTTGCATCAATTATGGTGGCTAGGAATGAGACATGGAATTTTTGATTTTTTGTCTCATTTTTATAAATTCCAATACGTTATGACAGATCCCCAGATACATTCAAGTTTTCATCAACCATATCTAGAGATGGCATGTAATTGGGATGATACTAAAATAGAATTTGTCTATGTTATTATATATACATAAAATAATAATCATGTGATATCAGTTTTGATCAATAAGTAGACAAAATCATCTAACATTGTACTCATTTGTGATACAACCAAATTTTAAGAGTTGGTAACTATCAATTTCAGTGGTATTGTTTATTTTCACAAAGTTCTTTATGTTATAGTCACTAATTGGGATCCCCATTTAACTGCTCAAATGTGTGTGTGTGTGTGGGGGGGGGGGCTTCAAGAGGAATTATAATCTCATGTTTTTTAGTACGATATACCATTTGTACAAGGTACTATAGATATAAAGTGTTTTACAGATTCTTAATGATATTATTGGTTTTCTATGTTATTGAATTTTATATGGTTTAGGATAAACCATTTGGAAAAGTTTTGTTTTTTATAACATCTGTTACATTTCCTCAATTATAAATGATCCTTCTGGGGCCTTGTATGAATGACATTTATTATCACTATTGTGGTTGTTAGAGACTAGTGAATGTCCCTTGGAAAAATCAATCATGGTTCGAGAGATGATATAAATGACTATGTTGAATCATATGCGAATGTAAAATGCATATATAAAATATAAATCATATGTATATAATCTCCAATGAACTTTGGAAAATATATTACGTGATTAAGTGTTCTTGAATAATTCCCTTCATTTGGGTCCTTGACAGCATGATATGAATGAGAAACACAACCCTGGTTTTATTGTAACATATGAGATAGTTGAGATGTGGGGTAAATTGTCTTACCATTTATAAAATCCATAATATTTGTTCTTGATAGGTAATTTGGATGATTAATTATATATATTTTAATATATTTTTGATTCATATCACATTCAGGGTTGGAGTACTCTTGACGTTTGACCTGATTTATCCATGTCTGAACATCCATTATGGAAAATTGATTCTACAAACAAGGTACATCTATAGAGGATGATATAATTGTTTACTTTTCTATGGTAAAATGATTCTGAAACTCATGTGGCATGGAGATAGTGGTAATTATAAGATATTATAGGCCTCAATAAATTTAAATAGTGACTTCTTGAATGTTTTATATATATTCCATTGAATTTAAATAGATCTTCTTGAATGTTTTATAAGAGATTAGAGGCCTCAAAAAATCATACCTTATTCAATAGGACCATATTTCATTTTTTTATTATATTAGTAAATATTCCATAGAATGTTAAACAATTATATTCATGGATAGTGATTTATATAAACTATTTTATATAAAATATCTAATTGAACCATTTTTGAAATGTTTATATCAATTTAAAATAAATTTATGTTGTGTATTTAATTTTCAATTCTACTACAATGCATGTTCTAATTTAAAATTGAAAGCATTAAATTGTTTATTCATTGTGGAATATAATTATGGAACACATGGGGATATCATAATATTATAATTTCTCACACCACTCCTCTAAATTTTGGTTTTTTAAACATTCATCAGATAGGATTAAGAAAAAAGAAAATACTACTTGGAGGTGGGGGTTGTTTTGTGTCATTTTGGTATGGAGTTCTATGTACATTGTGAACTTAGTTGTTTAAATTTTAATTTTGGTACTTTTATGGTCTGTTTTTTGGGGTATGATATACGTATTTTAAATATTGTAATGTCATCATTGGAGTTTTATTGAAAATAATGAGTGATATATATATGTTCCATACATTACTGATGCAAAAAAACTATTCAAACTCATGGATTTTCTTATTCTCGGTGATAGTCACAAACTCATGGGGATCGTGATTGTCCTTTAGGAAATGTAAATTCAAGATTTAGTGTCAGGGTACAAGGGAATATATCCCAATTTATTATAGTTGATAGAGAATCTAAACCACTTTCCCAATGATATGCGGGAATAAAAAATTAAAACACATGTGCCAAAAAATAAAACATACTATCTTAAAATAATTGTATCCCATAACTATGAATGGGATTGATATTTAATTTATAAAATTATCATTTCAATATCTATATATGTATTATTGATTGATTAAATACCTGATAATCCAATTTGAATCTTAAAAAAATCAATTATATATTAGCTTATAGAATTTGATATTGGTTAATATATTTCATTATTGAAATTAGGATCATTATTATTAAATCAAAATGTGATCATTTTAAAGGAATTTATTTTGAAATTGATAAAAATTAAAGAGTTATAGATAATTTATAAAGATAATTTTCAAATATAATTAATAAATCTTGTCTGGTTTCAATTTCATTTTAAAAAATCCAATAATGTTTCACTATAAAAAAAATAATTATGAAATGTTGAATTTAAAATTAATAATGTTATTTTTAATGGAAAATAATTTTATATATTTTTGATTACTAATGTTGAATTTCTTGAATGTGAAATGTAAAATAAAACATATCATTTAAATGTGTTATAAAATGAATAATGACCAAAAAATGGAAAAATTAATGCATTCCAAAACATGAAAGGAGAGTATAGTAATTAATTAAAATATAAACTAAAAACAAATATCTAATTAAAATACAGTGGTTATTTCCTATTAAAGTAGAAAAAATGAATTAAAAAAGATTTATTGAATAATTGGAGTCACTTAACATTGGGCGTTAATGTTTAATATCATATTAAATTATAAATCAATTAATAATGACATTATTGACAATCAATGTTCGAAATAAACAACATACCTAAATGAAATCTATTTTTTTTAAAGGTCTCATACAAACATACTATTTCATGAAGTAATACCAATTAGATGATTGTTATATCATTTTAAAATTCATATCCCATTAATTAATTTATTAAATAACAGTAAAAACAATAATAAGAATTTACTGACAATACTCATATTTAAAATATAATATATGTACAATTTTAACACAATGGATGACTATTGAGTTAATTAAAACCCATTAAAAGAGAGAAGCATTAATATCAAAATCCAATGAATGAGTAATAATTAATATTAACACCGATTAAAATTATCAAATTTTATTTGATGATAATATATATAAATTTTTATGTTCATGAACTACATAATTGGAATTATGTGAATAATATAAAAAATATATCATATAGAGGAAGGAGATACTAAAACCATAGAATTTTTCATGATTACTTATTCACTAGATCCAAAAAACAACAATTTTAAATTTAATTATATTAATTACATATACAAAAAACCTATTAATATATATATGAGTTTATTCTCATAGAAAATAATTCCACATATATATATATTATTTAATTTTTAAATATTTTCCACAAAGAGGGTTTAAAATTTTAGTGGTTTATACATGTTTTTAGGTGCATTGCCTATTTTCATTTTTATTACATGCTTAATATTATTATAATAACTAATGATACAATAACCTATGTCTTTAATATAATAATTTATATTTACTTTACTTTTTGGATGGTTTCGTCAGGTAACTTTCATGATGAGATGGATGGTAATCATAATTATATTATTTTTAACTAATGAATGGAATTTACATTAATTCTTGATGTAATTTTATAACCCATATAGAAATAATAATAATATTTTAAAATTTATATTATATTATATCCATAATTTCTGCCCATAATTATCCATGATTAAAATTCATAGTATTTTTAAGTGGATGGTCAAACTAACGCAATAATGGACATACCATGATTAATAGATGAATATGGGTGTTAAAATTTTTAAAGTCATTATAACATACCAAATTGGAAATTTCTTAGTATTCATTAGTGTAATATATCATAGTTTTTTTAAAAAATATATGTATCTAAAAAATAATATAAATATCTTAGTAAAAATGAAGATATCTTTTACTTTAAAGTATTCATATTCACGATGATGACTTTTTTAATCATAATCTTTATCTCACTTCAATAATATGATTTTCTACTTGAATGTAATGAACTATCATGATTTCATAATAATTATAGGTAACCAATATACCTATTATTTTAGAAACCATTAATTTAGGTAATGATTTTTTTTTTACTTTCATGAGGCGGTAGTCCACACAAACTTGTGTTCCAAATTTTCATTATTTCTATATAGAAGATATAAATAGTGCTTTATGTGTGAAAAATATTTGTAATAAACTAATAGTATAATTATGATACTAATTTCATTTCTTTTTAGGGTTATTTAATAGTACTTTTGAGAATATGTAGGGCACAGAAAGTAATTGAAATGAAAAATAGAGGTCACTATAATATCCCTAAGTTCTAGGATTATCTTCTTTTCAATGGGGGTAATAATAAAATGGATGGAGTATGGATAAAACTGAAATCTCATAAATATTTATAATAATTTTTTGAAATGAAATTTTTAGCATTTGGGATATAAATAGTGGTTTTGTGTGGGGGTCTCTGAGGAGTGGAGAGATAAAAACATAATTGAAATGTGAATAAATATTATGTAAATTTGAGAAAATATTTCAATATCGGGATGCAAGTTCCATGGAATTATATTCAAAGTTACTAGTAATAATTTATATGTGTATGATATATGGTCATTATTCTATCTTCCATGGTATTTATCTCATGTTTTAAAAAAATTCAATCCTTTTACACATTTAATTTTAACTTTTTCAATTTTATCATTTATAGTATTAAAAAGAATCTACATAAGGAAATTTAATCACTATGAATCCAATTAATTTTAAACTGGTTATATTATTTGGACTCAATTTTTATTAATTATAAATATATTAAATTTTTATTAAATTTTTAAAATTGTAATTTTTTTAATATAATTAGTTAAATATATATTAATACGATTTTGAGAAAAATATCATTTTGGTTGAAAATTTTAAATATAGGTTTTTTAATACACTATGTATTTCAAATATTATAATTTCAATTAGAAAATAATTTTTTTCATGAATATTTATTTCAATATTTTTTTTCCATAACTATATACAAACAATTCCATAAATGTGTCATTATTAGTAAAAATGGTATATTGACCAATCCCCCAAATGAAAAATTATTTACAAAGATACTTGGAAAATCATACTAGAAAGAAAATTAAATGATATACCTAAATATATAGTTCAATTTTTATAAATAAAAAAAATACTTTTAATTTCAATTAATATCATATAACTTTTCCAAATGTAATTTTTATAGGAAAATCAATATTGGTTTATTCAATATTATTTTTCCAATAAATTCATATTTTATCTAATGTAAATGTTATGTTCATTTAGTAAATATATGTATATATATATATATTAATTATTCAATAATGACAATAAATTTTAATTAAAATAAAATTAAAAATTAGAAAAAATGTAATTATTAATAATAAATTCAGTTATGAAAACATATATATTCAAAATGAATAAAATTTCCTAATATATGAATGAATAAAAATATTTTGTTTTAGGTTAATATAATAATAATAAATCATTTCATTACCCATTAAGATCACTACATACCACCAATGCATCAAATAAGCTCGTATTTATGGTTGAGGTGGTGGTTCTCTTAATATGATCATTTGGGAATATCACCCCCCTTGAATATCTCACCTATATTGTTTCAGTGAAACTTTAATTTCCCTATATCATCTTCGAACTTGTTAGAGGAAAATAATAATGATGTTACCGCCCTTCTAAGCTATGATATATGGGATTCATTCGAAATAAATCAACATTCAAATGAAATATAATTTTTGTAATGAACCAAAATTTCCATGAATTTTTTATGGAATTATTTCGAGACTACATGCTCTGACTGCACGTGATTCTGATGCCTAGAGTGACTAGAATGATCCATTGAAAAATGATAATCTTTAACAAGAACGCATGAGCTGTTTTAAGGAAAAGGTGGAATAAATCATAAACAGTTTCTTAAGTCATAATTCTGATGTCACTGTTGGTTTTAGGATGGCAGGTTTACCCTTGGGGCGAATTAATTTTATTTGGATCATGCCTCTAGTTAGAAAACACAAAATTTGAATTACTGTAAATAAAATAATGAAATAAAATTATTTTATTTTTTAAATTATTATAACACATGAATGGTGACATGGATTAAATATCTAAGACCATCGTGATATTGTGAGGGTATGCTTTCCTTCGGAAGACCCTAATATCAGTAGGTGTGGGCCAAGAGTGGAATATTGTTTTTGGCTATGAATATAATAATTATTTAAAATTTATTTGACATTCAAATCCTTATAACTCATAAAAGTTATCTCGGATTGAAAATCTAAGAGTACCATTGAACTTTTGGGGGACTGTTCTTATTAGGTAGATCCAAACCTCAACTGGATAGGGTCGATGATAAATGTTAATTTTTTAACATTATTTAAGGAACTTTTAGTAAATATCAGACAAAAATTTTCTAACTTTCGAACTAGTGCTTAGATCGAAAATATGAGGGCACAGTTGAATTCAGAATGCCAAGATTCTCCTAAAAATGACATTAATATGGCCGGTATGGGATGAGAAAAAAAATACATTCTTTTTTACTTTCAGGAAAAATAATAAAATAATTTACAAGAATTATTTTATGTACATTTTCAACGTTAGATGGTGGACGACGACGGTGCATTGCAACGATGAGGTGGTGATGAAGCACATTAATGGATGGTTAATAATGGATCATGTAAAACCACAATCCAATTACCATAATGTTTCATTAGATGTGTCTCATTAAATGAGGCTAATTTTATAAGAATTGTTAATGGGTGCAGCATCATTACACATTTCGTTTTCATTTAATAATCATACTTGTGGGTATTGAGAATTAAACATGGAGGATTCTCAGACAAAACAATGGATTATTTTCTCTCTAATGAAGAATGATGAAGAATGCCGAGGAGACTCCACTGACATCAATGAACCTCGATGAATAGATCCATAAGAGACATTGAAATCATGAATCCTCGAAAAATAATTCTTCATCATCGAACATCAAGGAGGTAGGTGTTGTATAATATTTTGACGTTCTTCCTTGTTTTTTTTTCACAAAACGATGAATGGATATTTACCCAAAAAAAGGACATCCCAAGATTCATGTGTTTATGTTGTAGGGTAACACTATTTGGGATATCTTTATCGAGTATTATGTAAAGACCCTTAAAATTCAAGGGAATTTTTTTCTTAATTTTCTTTTGAATTTTACAAGAGCGCGGTTTCTGACGGCACCTGATTCCGAGGCCCGGTGTGCCCGGAATCAATTTCCGAAGTTTGGCTTGGGTACGTTCAGTGAACGAACGAGCGTGAATTTCTAACTTTTGATCCGGTGCTCGGAATTGAAATCCGAGGGCACCGATGAACTCGCAGCGCCGATATTCGCTTAAGGAGACCTTTTCCGAGGTTGCGTTTATTTCGGGTTGAGAGTTAGTTTTTGGGAGTTTAGAATAAGTTAAATAAAAATTTTGGATTACAAATTTTTATTTAAACTTGTTGGTAAACTTCTCTCAAAGGAAGTTAGGGGTGGGACCCACACCCACTTAACCTCCCTTGAGAGGATTAAGTGTGGTGGGGCCCACACGAACCCTAAACTTTTCATCTTCTCTCAAACTCCCTTAACCCCTCTTTAAATGAAATGACAATTGTTATTTAATTTTGGAGTTATCCTTTTTGAATTTCAAACCTTTGAAATTCTTTTGTCAAGTTTGTGAATAAAATAAGCTCTTATCTTATTTTGTTGGGTTAGAACTCTTTAGCCATATTGTGAGGATTTGAGAGCTTTTCTTTCTTTTTCAAACTTTGACGAAGAACGCTCAAGCTTGACGAAGAACGCTCAAGCTCCGACGAAGAACGCCGCTCCTCTCTTCTTCGTCTTCCATGTCAACGAAAGGGAACGCCACTTCCTCCTCGGACTTCCTTCATCGGCATACGAAGTTTCGCCAATGACATATCTCTTTGGGCGTATCTCTTCGTCAACGGATTTGACGAACGACTACCGTGACGTCAGACCTCCGCAACGTTGTCTTCCGCGGGACATTGACAAATCTTCGAACCTTATACCCAAGGTAGGGGTGGTTGTTAATTGTTTATTTATTTATCCTTGTTCGTGGTTCTAGCGTGACTAACGTGAGGTTTTTAAATATGTGTTATTGTTTAACGTGAGTGGGCCGGACCGCATGAACACGGCCGAACCCCCTCCTTCGTTCTTGATGTTTTATATTGCTGATGAAACAAGGTGGTGAGGTGCCGTCGCACCACGCGGTTATTCGCCCGATTATATTGCGCGGCGCCGTCGCGCCGCGCCGTGGAAGAAGCATCAAGAACGCGACGCCGTCGCGCCGCGTCGAGGGGAATGGAAGGCGCGGCGAAGGGGCGCGGTGCAGTCGCACGACGCCGGACGACGAACACCGCGGTTGGTTCCAGGCCGCGGCGAGACGGGAAGACCGGCGGCACGCCGGGCCGCCGGCGTTGGAAGCCGAAAAGGGGACCGGATTTTCCGGTCTGGTTGGAGAAAAACCGGCCGGCCAGGTGGCCGGCCGGAAGGTCAAAGGCCGGGGGAATTTAATTCCCCCGGCCAGCTCAAAACCCCCCTCATTTAAGAGAGGGGGCGGTTTCCTTGAGGGGGCAGGCGGCCCCCCGGTTGCCTTCAAAGCAGGCCCCCACAAGGGGGGGGGGTCTCCAAAAAGGCGCGGCTCTTAAGCCGCGCCGCCTTGCTGGAAGCGGGGGTTAGCCCCCCTAGCGTGACCCTAGCGGCGCTAGGCCGCGCCGCCGCGCCGGTCCGTCGCCGGCCGGGCCGGGTCGGACCCGGTTCGGGTTGACCCGGTTCGGGCCGACCCAGGGGGGGTCGGGCCGGGTCGGACCCGGACCCGGATCCCCCCGTTTTCGAGATGACTTCGGTCTTTTGGCCATAACTTGAGTCACGGACCTCCGATCGATGAACCGTCTGCGGCAACATGATCCTTGGATCTAGACAGTCGTTTCGGTATACTATACTCAAGGCGCACCTTCTTTTTCGGGAGCCTACATGGTTAAAACTCCGTAGATAAGCGTTCTTGGCTTAGAGTAGTGATCAAGATGGGTGACCTCCTGGGAAGTTTCCCAGGGTGGGTGTGAGACGGAAGGGCTGATATCTTTCAGACTGAACGTCCTATTGACGAACCGTCAGCGGTGATGCGATCCTTGGATCGAGACGGTCGTTTCTTTATATTGCACTCAAGGTTTCAGATTACTTTGAGTTCGGCCGGGTTGGTTCGTACACGAAACCAACCGGACCTTCGGAGCGGAAACGCTCATATCTTGAGCTACGGACGTCCGATTGACGTGCCGTCAGCTTTGTTGTATTCCTCTTAGTGAGACAGATCTTTTGGAATACTCCGCCCGAGGTTTGGACGCAGGTGGAGTACGGTCGGGTTGGTTTTGCCTTAAAAACCAACCGGGCCCCGGAGACGAAAATGCCAATAACTCTCAGACCGGGCGTCCGATCGACGCGCCGTCTGTTGCGTTGAGTTCCTGTTGACGATACGGAACTTTTGGATACATCAACTCTGGACTTTGTGACAGTTGATGTATCAGCCTCTCGGCTCGTGGAGCGGACCCTCCGAACAAGCTTGCTGTGTGCGGGAACCCTAGTGCTGGCTGCGACTGCGACTGTGACTACTACTGCTACTGCTACTGTGACTGCGACGATGACAGTACAGAGATCCTGTGTGGATTCGACGACGACGACTACAACACTCAGCGATCCTACATGGAACAGTGCTACGATCCTGTGTGGGTCTTTGCGAGGGTTAGTACCTATCGATCCTTCGTGGGTCCGACGACTTAGATGGATCAGTGATCATCTTCACCGTCATCCGAAGAAATATACCTGTGTGAGCTGAACCTTCTATTTTAGTCGATAGAGGTAGTGCGTTTGGTTGTAGCGGCAGACCCGCGATTCTGGAGACGAGCATACGGAGTACGGAGACCGTGTAGCCGGCTGAGACCTGGAGACTGCTCGACCGACTTGACTTGGAGTGAGTCGACTAGCCCAGTGGACGGAGCGCCCGGTATTTGGTGGCAGACCCACGGCGGACGGAGCGCCTGGTAGTTGGCAGCAAACCCGCGGTACTCGACTGGAGGAGTACCTCTGTAGGCCATTTGGGTGAGCGCCCGGTATTTGGCAGCAGACCCTCAGCGGACGGAGAGCCCGGTAGTTGGCAGCAGACCCGCGGTACTCGACAGGAGGAGTACTTCAGCAGTCTTAGGTTAGTGAGCAGTCCTCGGAGTCGTGACAGGACCACTGTACACTTCAGAGATGGGGCTCTTCAGCAGTTACGGTTTTGATAATGAAAATCCTGGTGTGAGCTGAATCCTAATTGCTTTCCTGTTTGGATTGTGTCGTGCTATCCTATGTGGATTACGTTTTGCTTTCCTGTGTGGAATACGTTTACTTTCCTGTGTGGACTGAGTTGTACTTGGGCTCGGAGGTTGGAGCGTATTTGAAATTGATGACTTAGGTATACGTATGGGTATATACCTAAGCATTGTCGGTTGTTACTTCGTGTTTGTATTTTTCTTTGTGGTTTATCCTTTGTGGATTTCGGGAGACCTACAGTGGTCTCGGGGTCCCTACTGAGTATCTTATACTCACCCCTGCACGGGCTATGCCCGTACTACGTTTTGTTGGTTGCAGACGACGGACATCGTTGATCTTGGATGAGGCTTGAAGAGCAGGACGGTACCTGGAGGTGGACCACTGGGCGGGACGTGTTCGGAGCGGACGGCGGGATCCGTGGAGTAGTGGAGCTATCTGTACCCACCCTTCAGGTGGGATCTCCAGTGGACAGCTCGGTGTAGCGGCTTTTACTTACAGTTGCTGTTTTCCCTTTCGAGTTGTACTTTACTTTCAGTTTGGGTTTGTATACTGGCCCATTTACTTTTCCGCACTTCCAGTTGTACTCTTCTTTTGCTTAGTGTTTACTTTCCGCTTGCTTTCTCTGTGGTGTTTGTTTACTTTACAAAGGAAATGCCTTCCCTTTTTACCGGGAATTACGCCTTGGTGCTAGTCGCCAGCCCCTGGCCTGTGGAAGGCGGGCTTGGGGTAGTCACGACACGGACCCGAGGGCGGGTCGTGACAAATTGGTATCAGAGGAGTACGGTTCTACCGCGAACTCTGATGTTTTCTATGTGAAGCAATAATGTTTAGCGTATTGAGTGTGGTTATCAGTCTAGGGAGTCCAATGTTGGTGCGGCGGCCGACGTATCCGTACACCAGGACCCTGACTTCTGATTTCTGACTTAATGCACGAAAACATTGATTGCGTGTGTGTTTTAAAGTTTTCTTTGTGATTTCTTTATATCAGCTCACCAGGTATACTGTTTGACCGTGGCGCACCTGTTTCCTATTCAGGATGGCCCCACGATGGCAGCCAGCTAGGGTTCCGAGAGTTGAGTGTGATGACAGCCCACCGAGCGATGAGGCCTCGGTGCAGGGCCCTTTGTCAGTAGTGGCACCGGCGGTAGCACTACCCGCCGAGCCCCCGATGCTTCCAGCGCTAGCCGTTAACGATGCACGTCGCCTCAGCGCACTGCATGAGTTTCAGCGCCAACGACCACCCAGGTTACGCGGGGAGACGGATCCCCAGGCAGCCGAGGACTGGCTGGAGGCAGTGGTACGTGTGTTTAGGCTAGTGAGGCCACCAGCAGACCTCATGGTGATCCTCGCTGCGAGCCTACTACACGCAGCAGCAGGACGATGGTGGAGCTTGATGCTCCAGGTGCACGATGAGGCATCTCTACTTTGGACGGACTTTGAGAGCCTCTTCCACTCAGAGTTCGTCCCAGCCACCCTTCGTGCGGTGCGTATCCAGGAGCTTCTTCAGCTGCGGCAGGACAGCATGACGGTCGCTCAGTACATGGCGAGATTTACTAATCTCTCGCGCTACTCGACCTACATGGTACGGGACCCATTCTTCTGGGCCCGGACCTTTGAGCAGGGTTTGAGACACGAGATCAGGGCATCGCATATTTCCCTCAGCATACCGACTCAGACAGGAGTACTGGAGCAGGCTCTTTTGATCGAGAGCTTCCTGGCTGAGTCCACAACGAGACATACTGTAGGGCGGCAGATAGCGGAGTCTTCGGCAGTAGGTAGCCGACAGATGACTCAGGGTTCCAGGCATACCAGACCTACCGGTGGCCGACTGCACGACTCAGGCTTAGTTGTGCGAGGGATCCGGGGTGGAGTCAGAGCCAGGCGTGCCGAGAGTGGGCAGTGTTACTCCTGTGGCGGGATTGGTCACATGGCTTGTGACTGTCCGACCCGCCATGCTGATGATCAGCAGTTAAGTGAAGAACCTCCCAGGCAGAGGCAGAGGTTCGACCGTGGCGATCCGCTGGGAGGAGGCGGACGAGGCAGAGGAGGTGGCCGAGCAGCAGGTGGTGGGAGACGCTTTGAGGCTCTGCCACCACCACCACCAGGAGATGCACCCCCACCACAGGGAGTAGGTGAATAAGCGAGAGCTCAGCTTCAGGCAATCGAGGCCTTCGATCATAGAGCTCTGGGAGCAGATGGACAGGAGCAGAACTAGTGGATACGTCCTTTGTACTTCTAGTTCATTGTTGCTATTGTGTAGCGTCTTTATATTATGAGCTGCAATTATAAAAGATGAATACCTTGTGATGTTTTAATTCCTGTCCTCTTTTGTGTTGTTACTAAGAGGTTCCAGTTTGACTGTTGACTTGACCCTCACTTGTGAGACATCTACTGGAGGAGACCCAGTTACCAAACACTGATGCCGACAGTGTGACTCAACTCTTGGAGGCGAGAGTAACGGTTGGATCTCTTGGTAGTAGCGTCGAGGCCTTACGACATCATCCATGGTATGGATTAGTATCATCCATGTTAGGATTGACTGTATTAGGCAAAGAATGTGGTTCATCCAGGGGATGAGACCAGATTTCTCTTGTCGGCAAAGAAGAAATCTTGCAGCACTTGTGGGACCTGTGATGGTCCAGGCCACGACAGAGAAGGTCCAGGTCATCCAGGAGCGGATGAGTACAACTCAGAGCCGGCAGAAGCCTTATGCTGACAGGAGGCGGAGGCCACTGGAGTTCGAGGATGGCGACCACGTCTTCTTGTGAGTCTCACCTCGACGTGGTATTCGGAGATTTGGCCGAGGCGGCAAGTTATCTTCGTGCTTCATCGGACCCTTTCAGGTCCTCAGCAGGGTTGGCGAGGTGGCTTATCGCCTGGCTCTGCCACCTCTGTTGCACCGGGTGCACGACGTCTTCCACGTATCTCAGCTGAGGAGATACGTGCACGACCCGACGCACATCATTGACCATGGGGAGCTTGACGTTGACGATGGGGTGACTTTTACAGAGGTTCCGGTGGAGATAGAGGATCGACAGGAGCGGGTCCTGCGTGGGCGATCGATTCCTCTTGTGCGCATCAGATGGCAGCACAGAAACCTCCAGGAGAGCACATGGGAGCGGGAGGCTCAGATGCGTGCTCAGTACCCTAATTTGTTCTCCTAGTTTTTGTTGTATCTTTACGGGGACGTAAAGTCCTGAGGTGGGAGTAATGTAAAGACCCGTAAAATTCAAGAGAATTTTTTTCTTAATTTTCTTTTGAATTTTACAAGAGCGCGGTTTCTGACGGCACCTGATTCCGAGGCTCGGTGTGCCCGGAATCAATTTCCGAAGTTTGGCTCGGGTACGTTCAGTGAACGAACGAGCGGGAATTTCTAACTTTTGATCTGGTGCTCGGAATTGAAATCCGAGGGCACCGATGAACTCGCAGCGCCGATATTCGCTTAAGGAGACCTTTTCCGAGGTTGCGTTTATTTCGGGTTGAGAGTTAGTTTTTGGGAGTTTAGAATAAGTTAAATAAAAATTTTGGATTACAAATTTTTATTTAAACTTGTTGGTTAACTTCTCTCAAAGGAAGTTAGGGGTGGGACCCACACCCACTTAACCTCCCTTGAGAGGATTAAGTGTGGTGGGGCCCACACGAACCCTAAACTTTTCATCTTCTCTCAAACTCCCTTAACCCCTCTTTAAATGACATGGCAATTGTTATTTAATTTTGGAGTTATCCTTTTTGAATTTCAAACCTTTGAAATTCTTTTGTTAAGTTTGTGAATAAAATAAGCTCTTATCTTATTTTGTTGGGTTAGAACTCTTTAGCCATCTTGTGAGGATTTGAGAGCTTTTCTTACTTTTTCAAACTTTGACGAAGAACGCTCAAGCTTGACGAAGAACGCTCAATCTCCGACGAAGAACGCCGCTCCTCTCATCTTCGTCTTCCATGTCAACGAAAGGGAACGCCACTTCCTCCTCGGACTTCCTTCATCGGCATACGAAGTTTCGCCAATGACATATCTCTTCGGGCGTATCTCTTCGTCAACGGATCTGACGAACGACTACCGTGACGCCAGACCTCCGCGACGTTGTCTTCCGCGGGACATTGACAAATCTTCGAACCTTATACCCAAGGTAGGGGTGGTTGTTAATTGTTTATTTATTTATCCTTGTTCGTGGTTCTTGCGTGACTAACGTGAGGTTTTTAAATATGTGTTATTGTTTAACGTGAGCGGGCCGGACCGCATAAACACGGCCGAACCCCCTCCTTCGTTCTTGATGTTTTATATTGCGGATGAAACAAGGTGGTGAGGTGCCGTCGCACCACGCGGTTATTTTCTCGATTATATTGCGCGGCGCCGTCGCGCCGCGCCGTGGAAGAATCATCAAGAACGCGACGCCGTCGTGCCGCGTCGAGGTGAATGGAAGGCGCGGCGAAGGGGCGCGGTGCCGTCGCACGGCGCCGGACGACGAACACCGCGGTTGGTTCCGGGCCGCGGCGAGACGGGAAGACCGGCGGCACGCCGGGCCGCTGGCGTTGGAAGCCGGAAAGGGGACCGGATTTTCCGGTCTGGTTGGAGAAAAACCGGCCGGCCAGGTGGCCGGCCGGAAGGTCAAAGGCCGGGGGAATTTAATTCCCCCGGCCAGCTCAAAACCCCCCCTCATTTAAGAGAGGGGGCAGTTTCCTTGAGGGGGGCAGGCGGCCCCCCGGTTGCCTTCAAAGCAGGCCCCCACAAGGGGGGGGGGGGGGTCTCCAAAAAGGCGCGGCTCTTAAGCCGCGCCGCCTTGCTGGAAGCTGGGGCTTAGCCCCCCGCGCATGACCCTAGCGGCGCCAGGCCGCGCCGCCGCGACGGACCGCGCCTCCGCGCCGGTCCGTCGCCGGCCGGGCCGGGTCGGACCCGGTTCGGGCCGACCCAGGGGGGGTCGGGCCGGGTCGGACCCGGACCCGGACCCCCCCTGTTTTCGAGATGACTTCGGTCTTTTGGCCATAACTTGAGTCACGGACCTCCGATCGACGAACCGTCTGCGGCAACACGATCCTTGGATCTAGACAGTCGTTTCGGTATACTATACTCAAGGCGCACCTTCTTTTTCGGGAGCCTACGTGGTTAAAACTCCGTAGTTAAGCGTGCTTGGCTTAGAGTAGTGATCAGGATGGGTGACCTCCTGGGAAGTTTCCCAGGGTGGGTGTGAGACGGAAAGGCTGATATCTTTCAGACTGGACGTCCTATTGACGAACCGTCAGCGGCGATGCGATCCTTGGATCGAGATGGTCATTTCGGTATATCGCACTCAAGGTTTCAGATTACTTTGAGTTCGTCCGGGTTGGTTCGTACACGAAACCAACCGGACCTTCGGAGCGGAAACGCTCATATCTTGAGCTACAGACGTCCGATTGACGTGCCGTCAGCTTTGTTGTATTCCTCTTAGTGAGACGGATCTTTTGGCATACTCCGCCCGAGGTTTGGACGCAGGTGGAGTACGGTCGGGTTGGTTTTGCCTTAAAAACCATCCGGGCCCCGGAGACGAAAATGTCAATAACTCTCAGACCGGGCGTCCGATCGACGCGCCGTCTGTTGCGTTGAGTTCCTGTTGACGATACAGAACTTTTGGATACATCAACTCTGGACTTTGTGACAGTTGATGTATCAGCCTCTCGGCTCGTGGAGCGGACCCTCCGAACAAGCTTGCTGTGTGCGGGAACCCTAGTGCTGGCTGCGACTGCGACTGTGACTAGTACTGCTACTGCTACTGTGACTGCGACGATGACAGTACAGAGATCCTGTGTGGATTCGACGACGACGACTACAGCACTCAGCGATCCTACATGGAACAGTGCTACGATCCTGTGTGGGTCTTTGCGAGGGTTAGTACCTATCGATCCTTCGTGGGTCCGACGACTTAGATGGATCAGTGATCATCTTCACCGTCATCCGGAGAAATATACCTGTGTGAGCTGAACCTTCTATTTTAGTCGATAGAGGTAGTGCGTTTGGTTGTAGCGGCAGACCCGCGATTCTGGAGACGAGCATACGGAGTACGGAGACCGTGTTGCCGGCTGAGACCTGGAGACTGCTCGACCGACTCGACTTGGAGTGAGTCGACTAGCCCAGTGGACGGAGCGCCCGGTATTTGGTGGCAGACCCATGACGGACGGAGCGCCTGGTAGTTGGCAGCAAACCCGCGGTACTCGACTGGAGGAGTACCTCTGTAGGCCATTTGGGTGAGCGCCCGGTATTTGGCAGCAGACCCTCAGCGGACGGAGCGCCCGGTAGTTGGCAGTAGACCCGCGGTACTCGACAGGAGGAGTACTTCAGCAGTCTTAGGTTAGTGAGCAGTACCTCAGAGTCGTGACAGGACCACTGTACACTTCAGAGATGGGGCTCTTCAGCAGTTACGGTTTTGATAATGAAAATCCTGGTGTGAGCTGAATCCTAATTGCTTTCCTGTTTGGATTGTGTTGTGCTATCCTATGTGGATTACGTTTTGCTTTCCTGTGTGGAATACATTTACTTTCCTGTGTGGACTGAGTTGTACTTGGGCTCGGAGGTTGGAGCGTATTTGAAATTGATGACTTAGGTATATGTATGGGCATATACCTAAGCATTGTCGGTTGTTACTTCGTGTTTGTATTTTTCTTTTTGGTTTATCCTTTGTGGATTTCGGGAGACCTACAGTGGTCTCGGGGTCCCTACTGAGTATCTTATACTCACCCCTGCACGGGCTATGCCCGCACTACGTTTTGTTGGTTGCAGACGACGGACAACGTTGATCTTGGATGAGGCTTGCAGAGCAGGACGGTACCTGGAGGTGGACCACGGGGCGGGACGTGTTCGGACCGGACGGCGGGACCCGTGGAGTAGTGGAGCTATCTGTACCCACCCTTCAGGTGGGATCTCCAGTGGACAGCTCGGTGAAGCGGCTTTTACTTACAGTTGTTGTTTTCCCTTTCGAGTTGTACTTTACTTTCAGTTTGGGTTTGTATACTGGCCCATTTACTTTTCCGCACTTCCAGTTGTACTCTGCTTTTGCTTAGTGTTTACTTTCCGCTTGCTTTCTCTGTGGTGTTTGTTTACTTTACAAAGGAAATGCCTTCCCTTTTTACCGGGAATTACGCCTTGGTGCTAGTCGCCAGCCCCTGGCCTGTGGAAGGCGGGCATGGGGTAGTCACGACACGGACCCGAGGGCGGGTCGTGACATATTAAGATTATTCTTATTTGATAAAATGAAAATCCCTAAGCCTCCCCCTCATTTATTATCCTCTAATGCGGAGGGCCAGAGCGCCCCCACATCTGTTTTCTTTGTGTACGCATTCTCAAAATGATAACAAGTGTGATTTATGTCCTTCATAGGGAAGAAGGAAAACTCTATAGGTCATAGAACTAGGAATCATGAAGAATTGACTATCGGTGAGCATCTGGTGCTCCGTTGAAGGATCCACCATCGTACCAGTGGCGAAATGCTACAGCCTCATGCTGGTCAACGGTACCGAGGGTCGCATGCCTTGCCGATTGGATGGTTGATCAGCGGCCCATTAGCATGTTGTATAGGATGGAGAGAGGAAACATCAAGCCGTTTCAATGGAGGACGCAATGCCAGGCAGGGCACTGCGTGATGGGAGCTGTGCCACGTTCAGATAACCCAGTTCGGCTACACGAACAGAGGTCTGTCGACTGCAGTTGGAAGAGGAGGCTTCACATTGTCACACAGGGTAGAAGGGACTGAATCTGGCGTGGATTCCACATCATGGTTTTGAGCCGCACCATGAAAACCTCATGTGGCCGCCCCTTAGGTCGACGGGCCGCTCCCCAACTTGCATGATGGACCCACAAAGTGGCCTGATCCCACGGCCCAGCTTTCCGGACCCTCACCAGTGAGACAAACCTATGCTGACAGGCTGGACTTACTCCAAGTGGGCCCGAATCACACAGGTAGGCCCAACCCGCACCTGTCATGTTGGGCCAGACTAGAGAACATTGCCGGGATACTCGGTGGGAAGGACCCTTGAACAAACCGGGTCAGGTCCGGCATGGCCCATTGGCCAGGCTGTACCAGACTGACCAAGACTATAACTGGGTCAGATTTAGTCAATCAATTTTAAACCTGTGTATGTGGGACCCCCCTGTTTTGGTTCGTCGACCTGGACCGATCGGGTCGGAACGGGCTCAGGCGCAATTGGCCTATGGTTACAAAAATGCTAATAATTCGGAAACCGGGAGTACGATTAACACTTCATATATGGAAGTAATACCCATGTGATAAGGAAATACTTTTTAGATACTCTATGGGTGTTTTTGTGTGGGTTGTCGTATGGTTGGGTTGGATCGGAATCGAATCCAACTGGGTCCTTTTTCATAAAATGCTTTTATCTTGCAAACCGCAAATCCGATTGATGAGTCATTTGTGGTGTTGGGACACTATCGAAGAGTGGGACCTATTGACACACTCTATGGTGAATTTCCTATATGTTGATATGTGCTGAATTTATTGAGGATTATTTTTCCCATTCGTGCTATGTACAGAACCATGTGGTTGGCAAAGACCTGGTGACTTCTAACATTCGACGTTGTATCAATCGACTATGGACTAGTGGTAAGGACATATATATGACATTGCAATCCCATGGTGGGGATATCTTTTCTGTGAATTTGTGTTCCCATAGTATGTTTCGACTAGTAGTATGTTAGTTGGACAATATTAGTGGGAAGTACTTATATGTGACATGCATACACACATTGTGAATCACTTATCTATGACTTAGTAGGCCCACAATACGCGGTGGGTAGGTGTACTGAAGTAGTACAATGTTTTATGGTAGAACATCATCGTGACTTAGAATGACCACTATCCAAGATGTTTGACAATGTGACTGATGATGCTACTGTTACGACCCTAAAATATACATTGTGTGTGTTGTCTTAAATTTTGTGCATTATTTTGATAATTGTTGTGTCATATTCCATTTTTTGTTTTGGGGTCCCTAATGAGTATTGTGTTATTCGCCCCTACAGGGGCTTTGTCTACACATGCTTAGTTTGGTGCAGACGACCGACGTTTCGATGGGGGTGCTCAGGGAGACCATACTGAGGGACACTACGAAGGTGGACTTTGTGGCCTATGAAGAGTTGGGGCCTAGTAGGATTAAGCATAGATGACATATATTTCTCCTTCAAATAGAAACAATAATCTCACAATTATGTGGGCTTTTCTAAAGAAGTCTATCTGAGTTTTCTTTTAGTACTTTCTATTTTCATTACGTTTTTGGGTTAGAATTTTATCTCACTCACTATAATTTTCACTTGCACATAGCCTTATTTAAGTGATACTTGTTTTCCCATTTCAGTGTGTTGGGATATGTTTGGGAAATTTTGTGCATACATGTACTCATAAAAATTCCTCCCATTGGTAGGTTGTCACCTTCGATGCGATTCTCCATCCTCTAGCCTTTGGGAGTTGGGGGTGGTCTAGTCACATAATGGGACCAGGGGGGGACATGATAATTGTTTCATTCATTATTGATTTTATTTTAGGTTTACATAATTTTTTTACTGATTTAATGGATGTGTTTTAATGATTATATTTAATAATCAAATTATATCAGTTTACATGTTACATATTTTAAAATTTTCTAAGAAAAGACATTTAATTTATAATATATTTTTGGAAAAATATACAGTGAAATTTCAGGTTCAAAAAGTTCATATACACCCGTTTAATGAAAAGGGAATACCAATGATATGTATATAATAATAAATTAATATAATATTTTAGTTCATTTTTAGATATGTATTTTTCCTGATATATACAATCTTGGGAAACATATAATCCCACCAATAAATCTTGTTATTATAAAAATATACATTCAAAAAAATTATTAGCATTCTTATGCTATCATACATTCACATATAATCTATAATTTATTTTTAACTTACCCAATTATTTTAATAGTTTTAGATATTCAGAAAATTGATTAAACCATTCGAACCGATGTTCATTGTATCAATTAGAATTTTTCTAACAATATACCAAATTAATTTATCCAAAACTATCCTACAACATATCCCACACATCCCAAACACATGAAACTCTTCTACACTATTAATTAATATCACTAAACTTCATAATTTGGGGAACTGGAAACATAATAACTATGAACACACAAATAAACTGTTATGGAAATCATATGTGATAATACTCAAAGATCATATGTCACTATAAAATGAGAATCTTCATGTTATAATTATATATAAAAAATTGATTCCCAAAAAACATTAAATCTCACAACATGATTGTTCTAATAATATTTAGAATTAAATAAAATATGCATCACATGTCAGTTGACACATGACTCTTTTAAAATTATCCTTAAGAATGTTAGATAGAAATTAAAATAATCCAAATATTGTAGATCTTCATCATAAAATTTTAGAAGAATTATTATAGGGAAATATTAAAAACATAAGCTAAAAAATCAGTTACCAGAAACATTATAAACTGTAATCTAATCCCAAAGAATTATACCATGATATATAAATAGTTACACAATTCATAGTATGTTGATACATGATGAATCATTTTATTCATCAATACATTTTAGTTCTACACGATAATAATTAAATTATAATATAATTAAAATACCATGGAAATGAAATGGGTATTATAAACCATTCAAATAAAAACTGGTCACATTATTACCATAATGAACCCTATGAAATAAAACGGGTTTCCAAATTGGGAAAAATTGATCCATATATGAGGATAAGTAATAATTACCCCAATAATGAAAAAATATCCACTAATACATTCTAAATGTGTATCAAATGACATTATGTAACAGTATAGGTAAATACCATTAAATAAAAAAAATATAATACATCATTTCAAATATATATATATATATATATATGATTTAAGGTGACAATAATAATTTACCAGTTAAATAGTTGAATGGGATCTTGGTGAACACACTTAAATCAATGGAATAAAAATTCAGGTACTCACAATGGAAAGGTATTTTGTGATAACTATGATTTTAAATATACAATTTTTAGGAAAAAAAGGTAATGATGCTTCATTAATCAAAAAGTGAATGAAATTAAATAAATCATCTTGAGAAATATTTTGGATGGTAAAATTTAATTTTCATCACTAATAAAACATTACATATGTTAATTGATAATAATATAGATGAAAAATACCATTTTAGAGTTTTTCAAAATTCTATTTTGAAATAAAAAATAACTATAGGAATTTTAAATAATATCGAAGAAGATATTTTATGAATCTAGTAGAAAATTAATTTCATTTATTAACTAAATACATATAGTAAATACATCATATAGAATAATAAATATAAATTAAACACATGTTTACATGTCATTTTTTAAATAGATACCTATCAAATTTTAATGAAATGATCCTTTTTGGAAATGTATAATATCTCTTATATAACATATAAAATAATATATTGTAGTGGTAAATGATTTTAATCAATATTTAATTAATAAAATAAAATAGTTGAAAATTAATATAATAAAAGTGAACATTAGAAAATGGATGTTTGGTAACAATAATAGATGGGGTATATTTCACTTAATATAAACACTTCATGTGAATTATGATAAAATATTAAATGGAATAATTAGGGAAAATATAACAACCTATGAATTTAAAAAGATAAAAATAATTTTTTTTAAATAAATTCATCAAAATATAATATATTAAAAAGAATCATCATTTTAAAATAACAATTTTTTTGAAACCCTTATGTTTTGAGTAATATTTAAGTCCAAACCCATATTAATGTCAATATATATTGAATTCAATTAAATTTAAATAAATAAAATGATCAGGATCTGAAAACATTGTTAATAATATTAATATATTAATAAGAATTAATTACGTTGAAAAAACAAAATAACTAGGATATCATCATAAATAGAACGAATTATATCTCATGAAATGAAAATTGGGACAATGAGATCCTCACATCAATTCCTACTTATTAAATATTCACATTAAGCTTATTTATTAAAAATATAAATTTCGTAACCCCTATTAAAATTATACAATAATATATATTTTTTTTTCATTTTACATATTTAAATTAATGAATAATTTTATAATAAATTATTCTATAAAAATATTTTAAATTTTTTTTAGTCTTCATCATACCTGACATTAATATTGAAATGTATTAAAAATAAAATTTAAGTAATAATATGTTATGATTATATTCCATTTTAACATAAGGTCAATATTTTATGTAGTAAATGATGTTAATAAAGATATTTGTTTTAAACTAAAAATATATAGTGTTAAACAGTGTTCCCATAGTTATAGTTGAATGTATTTTTTGGTATATCAAAATTTTCAATCATCATTTAATAATTCTCACATTTAAAATCAATTATTAAAAATATTATAGATCCCTTCAGGTGCACATATGGATAAATAATCTGTAAAGGACTGTAAGGGTTAATAAATACCACTAGATTCAATGTTAATTATTCTATTAAATCCCTAAAATCACAATATGGATTCTTGTAGAATTCAAATGGTAACCACATATTGATGCACAATTTATGTAGATGTATTCGACATCATATCATTCATTTTATTCTATTTCTATCTTCACTGAGAGAAACAAAACCAATACAGACTCTTAAATATCAGTGAGGAACCATTCTACATTATAATCACCCTATCATTAAAATTTTATTACTTTATATTCATAACCATCTTGGTAAAAAACTATAACATCATCATGATTATATGGAAATCCATAATATGTCAATATAATAAACAAATTATTTGGATGAAATAACTAAAAAAATGAATCCTAATATATAGGGCTAATATGATTCTACTATTAATCAAGAATACGACAAACTTTACCTCAAATTATAGAATATAACTCTCCTACAAAATCAGTTTATAAAAAATTGAGACAATATGCATTAGACATAATGAATTAAATTTAATGGATATAGAGAATATAGGATGAAATCCAAATATGACTGACGTTCTTTTATATCATCTCAGATCCCCAACTCAAATAAACCAGTCACACCTAACTACCAAGAAGCTTTAAAAAAGGGATGGAATTGAAATTAACTCAACCATTAATAAAATGAAATATAAAAGAGTAGTTATAATAATGTACTGTCAAAATCAATATTCAAAAAATAATAATACACTATATAACATTAAATTGGTACCTCAGACAAACTATAGATGCTCTAGTGTTGAATAATCCATAAAATGATGAAATATACATACTTCTTCTCTACATTTATTTTAATGAACACATCTATGGCCACACATAACTCGATGATCATAATTTAAGGGGACATCATAGACATTAAATATTCTAGATCATTCAAATCATATTGGGGTGTAAAAGGACATTTCATACTACTAATACAACCTTTGGGGAAATAACTACTATTATTGGATCATAGTATATCCAAAAGCCACTCCCTTATCCCCAATAGTGGTCCAATGTGAAAAGATATAAATATAATTTATTTCATTACAAATTTTCACCATCCTATGTCCACCAATGTTTCCACAAGAACATTTCTGCCATGATAGATGATAAGGAAAGCACTAAGGCTGAAACACTATTAAAATAATACTTGATGGTCCTGACACCAATGATTTTCCAATAATAGCCTCACATGTTGGGGAACATTGATGACACTGATCTCAAGATAACCTTTTCATATAATGAATCTTATAAATGACCACAACCATATTTCATAACCTCAAATTATATATAAAACCTGAATTGTTAGACTAAATATACAATGACATGATGTATTTCCTTATAAATACACATTTAACGACACTTCCCAATAAAAATTTCATAATGGGATATATGATGAATGTCCTTGTGTGTGATCTTGATTTCCTGTATATTTAGATACCCTTCTAAAAAAATCTAAACTCTTTCCATATGAACAACCACATATTTTAGGATATAAATTCATCTTTTAAATATCCCTTATAATAATCTTCTGAAATATCGTCCACCTTATACTTATTTAGTTATAGGATCCTCCATTTATGTTTTTCTCCCAAAATCATACTTACTGATAATGGAATGAAATAAAATATTCTAGAATATTATGATATTAATGAAATCTCATGGCCCTATTAATATATCATTGTCTCCAAATATATACACTATAAAAATAAATCACATATCCCACAATCTAAAAATTATAAAACATATTTATCAATGCTTCATCCCCTCAACATGGTCAATCCCCCAAGAGAATAAATGTTTCACCCTATTAACCTCATTAACATAAATAATTATTGATATATTAAACAGTTCATTTTATGAATATATAAAAAATAACCATGAAATATCAATAACACATGATATAGTTATTCAATTCAATAGAAATCCATATATTTAATGTTAAAAAAATTCATCTATTTCCTACACAACCATAATATATCATGATGAATGAATCTCTCTACAGTCCCTAAAATGTAAGAAGAAACATTCCTCTATTTCACTAAATAAATTCATGTTCCGAATATCTAATAATGTGGTAACAAAACATATATTACCAAAGATGGTATAATTTTCACTTGTTATTCAATGTTCTCAATATGTACTATTTTACTACAAACATTTATAACTCCTACCTATTACTCATTCAAATGACTAACCAATCTCTTTACGTAATTAAATGATTACAATTTATCATGATCAGCTCCTTCTAGGTACTCCTCATAGGCCTTCAGTAATGAATATAGTGTCCCATAAACACTTCATCCAACATGACATGAGGATTAGATAATCTTAATGGTTATAAAAACACATATATTTTATGAGTTACTCTAATAACACTATGAGCCTAATATGGAATCTAAATGTATAAAATTGTAATAAGAAAAATAATTTCTAAAAAATAATAAATAATATAATGAATATATTAGTGAAATAAATGTATCTAAATGATAATTCTAAATAAAAATTTTAAATTGTGATTTTACAACAAAACCCATGGTCAATGCTTGTACTATCTAGATTAGAGAACCTACTCCACTTGGATGTGTGAAAAAGAATTGAAATTTATATGGGATATAATAACATGTATACAAAAAAGGATCATAGTCAATTCCTCTAAATAAAATATGTAGGTATCATTCCAACACCACATTGAAAAGAATTCAAAAACTATGAAACATATACCTGATAAATTACCAACAATCCATTCTAATGACCACTCAATAAATATAATAATAATCGTAATATCATAAAATCATGAATTTAAAATAACAGTTGGACTATAACTACTTATCCACTAATGTATAACATTCAAACACCAATTTCAAAAACCTTGTTCTATTAATCACTTTTGTAGTAATTCAACAACACACCAAATATCATCATAGTAAAATTTCAAATACATTAGCCAAATAATACATATCATTATCTATCCACAAACATAAAATGGGTATTTTCGATCATCAATATATATTAAATATGTGGGTAAAATGAAAATGAAGCAATGTAACATTGTTACCTACTCCTACAATTCACATCCCCCAAAACGAATATTCATCTCAGAATTATACTGCAGGGTTTTATAGTAGAACATTTTGCTTAGAATCCATAACCATAGGGTCTTACAGTGAATAATATAATAATTATTAGAGAAATAAACTATTATATTTTATATAATGTCACATTATATAAAAATATTATTTAAGTTACATAGACCAATAAATGTTTATGCTGAACCCTTAAGGGAGAGAATGTAAGAGGTAAATTTAATCCATATATTCCCTTTCCATCATGGTAGTTAGTAAAATACAAATTATTCACATATAATGTTTCTATATAGTAAAAACATCTTACTAAGGTAGGTTATATATTTTAATAAGAAGTAAATTACGTTATAAATATTACACCAATGAAATCTATCACCACACATGTTACATAGTTTATAATAATAACCCACTCAATATCTACTAACTACTATTAAACCAACAAACAACACAAAAAATGATTACCTACACATCTATAAATCCTGAAACATACCCACAAATGTCATGTCAATAACAAAAAATAGTAATTAATATATAAAAACACCCACAATATACAAAAAATAAAATCTACACAACTACAAATATTATAAAAACACAATATTGGATTATAGAATTTGGAAAATTTCGTTAACTCATTTGAAAATATTGAATTGACACCCTTGAATATCCCAAAATAAATGTTCATTTCAATCATTAAATTAATTATATTTTTTAAAAAAATGATTCCAATAGATAAATCCTACCATAAATATAGATGAACTAATGAAAATAATGATTTCCATCAATAACAACAAGAATGCGTAAATAATACGAGATATATATTGAATTCATTTAAAAACATTTGAATCATTACCTTCACATATATCACCACTACACATTTTTCATTATCATTTGTAAATTAATTATTACATTCCATGAAATAGAAAAACAATTTCACTCCAATAATTCTAAAAATTTGTGATTACATCAATCTCATTCCTCATCTGACACATAAATAACAATTTCACAATCTCAACATGGAGGGGAGGTGATATTCATAGATAATAAAGTGATTAGATCCATATATTATTAAAAATTATTATAATCATCAACTTCTCACTAAAACATCTCTTGAAGAGAGTTCTCAAAAAATAAATCCTCCTCTATGAAATTGTATTGAAAATACAAGAAGGATAAAGGTGAAGAACTCACCTCATCTAAAATTAGTCTCAATTACCTGAATGAAAATATAAAATCTAATTAAATGGTGAATGTGATACTCCCAAAAGGATCTTATGGTCACTAATTGTTGGATAGAAAAAATGTTTTCAGATATATAAAATTGTATACTATATTTATATATACCTAGAGAAAATCCATTCATGGTGTGGTAGGATTCATCATGTCAGTATATATAGAAATTTTTTTATACATTGATATTGAATAATGTTCACAACAATAATAGTCAATAACCATGGATAATTGGAAATTCATAAAGAAAACCAAATTAATTATTCCACTCTTATACATTGTCAATGTGTTATATAAGTTTAAAAATTATGGGATGTGATGTAACCCATACAACTATGATGTCACAATATATGTTTTAAAATAACTTCAACGCATCCTCAACCACATTGATCCACAACATACAGTGTTATACCATTAATCACACAATAAGATACCTCCTTGGATTGGATACTAAATTTTACAGTTGGGAAAATCCTGAACATGATGGGAGATATATCCATTGAAAGACTCCACCACTACCTAGAATACCACTATTCCACTATTGATCCATTCATAGTGTGATATAGTTGACTTCCACACATTCCACTCACAATAGTTGACATCTCAATCATGGAAGAAAAGGTAACACTATGACAACCTAGTCTCAAATTAATTTCCCACACCATCAAAATGAATCTTCCTCCAAAATCATAAGGACACCTGTATCTCCAGAATAATCACAAAATATTTTGTATAAAAGGACTAAACCATTATAGGTGTTGAGTTTATCGAAATAATTTATTTGAAAAATTGTAACATTATATATTATTTAGTAACATTATATTTTCTTATTGGGATGTTTAAAAACCTAAATAGCTATGTGATATATGAAATTATAATGTTTCCTAGATTGTAGTTAAATATTTATCACATAACATTAATGGATATTTTAATATTAATGTGGGTATTATTATTATTTCCATTATATATTACTAAATAATTATTATATTATAGTAAAACATGATAATGATATACTAAATGATATAATTTTAGAAAACACAACCATCCTCATTATTCACAACATTATAATCATATCATATGACTAATAATCATAATTTATGAATTATTTAATATATTTAATACATGAATTATTCTTATGTAAGGTGAAAATAAATTTTCTAAATGATTCCCTTTTTAATCATGTATTTTGGTTATTTAATAGGTTTATCTAGATGCTAGTTACAATCATATTGTGAATAAAATAGGGAGTTAAATGAATTTTATTCATAATAACCCAAGGAATATTAGTATCATTTACTATATATTATAGGTTTTTCTAATGGGGATTATATATGGAGTATTTTAATGAATATGTGAGACTATATGTAACTTAATGATTATTTGGTTTATGGAATGTATTTTTTGGACATCAAGGAAAAATATACAAATGGATTAATGAATTCCAAGGACGAAGTTTCCAAATATTCCGAAAGAATGGAAATAGATGAACAATGGATATCATTTCTAGTTTTTAGTGTGGAAATGATAGTACAAGTGGGTAAATATTCAAAATAGAAGACGAAATATTAGACATGATGTCTAATTATGATTAATAATGTAAATAGTCACTATCAACATTTACTAAATGAATTATTTGGATGGATTAATAATTACATATCATGAAATTGTTTCCAATTTTTAAATTATATTTGGAATCATAGTATAATGAATGTATAAACAAAAAAATCATACAATGATATTATATCTATTTATATGAAAATTTAATGCATTACAGATGCACATGACCGAGGACCATAATATCTTACCGTCATTATAGACTTGGTAAAATATAATATAATTATGTTAAATATATTCAAAATCTCCCCCAAAATGATTTTCCAATTTAGAACACTTTATAGAACCCAACATAAAGTCAATTTTTCAACCCTGATAATGGAACCATAAGAATGATTGAAAAAATATGCACAAAATGGTTAATAATGTGGCATATTAATGATCACATAAGAATCACATGATCATATGTTTTTTTTGTAATATATTATAAACATTTAAAAACCATATCATGTATATCAAAAACCATAATCATGATATATGACACAAATAATGGTGGTTCATAAGAAATTTTGAAACATTTAATCAATGAATATAAGATGTGAGAGAATAACATTAGAATAATATATATATGATTAATTAACATAATATCAGGAAATATTGTGTGAGTGATACCCACCAAGACATTCATAAAATGTTATGAATGTTAAAACTAGACTTGTATATATTTTAGGATTATGATAACCTCCCATAAATCATAATTATGACATGGTATATCCTATTGGGTACCCTCTTTAGGGATTTGGATAACATCTCATGTACTATATTTTGGGATTCGGAAAACCTCCCATGTCCCCATTTAGATTATATCACAATAATGATTACACAATGAAATGGAATGAGATATTGGTACAACTCATCTCATGATTAAAACCATACATTCCTATTCCAAAAAAGTATAAAATAGTAATCAAATCGTTTCCCAGGAAATGAAACCAGTTTCGTAGTAATTTAATAAATTCATTAATGCATAACCCATGTAATGGGATGCATTATTCATAATAATTTTATAATGGTAAAACTAGTATAATAAAAATTGCTTTAATAAACATATTATTATTGGAGTAATGGACCGTATAGTTATATAATAATAATTAAATCCATGGATCACCTCATGAATAAGTAATTAGAAACATACAATTATGTAATCTTATATGGAAAATTATTTTGAATAAAAAACAACATAGAAAATATCTGGAGGAAAATAAATTTGATTTGAATATTCAATTTAAGAAAATCATATAAAAAATTTGAAATTTTTTTGTTTAAAATATACATGATAATTGCAATGGATGCATTAAATATAAGTCAAAAATTATCTTGTAGAAAATATAATGTATTCTTTAACATTAAACATTTTGAATGAAATTTTCATTGAAAAGAACTGTGAAAAAAAATCAAACAGTATTCGAATATGAAAATGATCATGATGTATGTAAATAATGTTCATGTCTTACATGTTAAAAAAATATTTTATTCACAATTTACGTAAAATATGAACATGATTTGATTGGAAAATAACCTTAAAATTATTTTCATAAAATTCATAACAAATAATGTTATGGTAAAATATTTAACCATAAATAACTTATTTAATGATAAAAAATATGAATCATTTTAAAGAAAATTATATTGGAAGAATAATTGTATTTAATTTGGATAAAATTAATGATATATTTTTTAAATAAACAATTAATTGAACACTTGAGTATATTCATTGCCATGAATTTAGGAAAACATTTATTATCTATAAATAAATAAAAGATATGTAAATATAATGATATTTCTTACTAATATATAACCTGATTAATAATTTCATTCATAATCATAACCATTCTGGATAAATTTTGAGGTTGTAACATAAAAATGATACCACATTGAAAACATTTAATTATTATAAGAATAAAATAATAAAATTAGTTTAATAATTTAATTTCATTAATAAAATGCGATTTTTGATATAATCTTTCAACATGTATTTATATGTGCCTCAAAGGATAATATTGGGGCATAACATAACTTACGAAACAAAGAATGGAATTTTAGACAAAAATCTATTACTGATGTGGTATCATTTGAACTGTAAATTCAATTAAATATTTATATTAAAAGTTATATGTAAACCATAAAAAAATTAAGTATATTAATCATAAAATGAATTAATGTTATTTATACATAATAAAACATTAAAGAAACACATCAGTAATATGTATCGTGTCTCACAGAATGTATAATTGAGAAAAAAATAAATTACCATAAGTCTCCATATCCTTTGTACACAATGAAACCTCATATATATTTAATATATTTTTATTATAAATATATAATAAAACCATATATATAAATATTTAGGAAATAATAATATTTTCTTAAAAAAATTTATTACCCATTTGTTAACAATTACATTATAATGGCATGTTTTGTGAAAAAATGAAAATGCTTTTTATAATGGTTTGATTTTTCTTCTCTATGCCTGTACATTTATCATGGTTCCGTAAACTACATATTTTTAACCATGATTTATATTCAATTTATATTCTTTATACATTCATATATTGTTATTAATGAAAGGATGAAATTGAAAATTAAATACAATATTCATGGAGATGGTAGGTTATACCTACACATGTATATGCCCTAAATTTTCCATATATAAAGAAAAAATAAAATGTGTATAATATATAAAAAATATAGATTAAATTTTATTTAATATATATTATATTTGATACCCAAAATCATTTTAATTTCATTTCATGTAAATATTTAATTAATAAAATCTCTTAGTGAGACAATGGTCTTCTATACACATTAGCAATTTTATATTATTCCAAAAGAATGGAATGTAATAAAATATGTGTTAAAATATAGTTGAATAATAATAATTTTATATTAAATATCATTAATTATAATTTAATCAGTAATTATATTCATCCATTTTTGAGGTAATTGGATAATTAATGACATCGATTCGTGAGGCAGTAGCATATCATAAACCAGAAGCATAATTTTGTAATCTAGATGATGAATGAGGAAATTCGATGTGGAAATGAAATTAACTGAAAAATATCTCAGAAAAAGGAATATATTGATCCTATTATATCAAAATTATATAAAAAATTATGGATTTATATAATTTTATATTATAAAAACTAATATGGAAATTGTTTTCTTCTTCTTCGAGTAAATTCCTTGTATTTGAAATAAAATCATTACATAGGATTATTTATGAAAAAAGCACCATATGATGACATGAGAGAATTATATAATTAATTTTTTTCGTTATTTTTGGAATTAATGGATTTTTGAAGATTCTATATTATAAGAGAGGGTGTGCCTATTTTTATCTGAGGCGAGTGGCACATATTCATTTTTTTGAAATGATAAGTGAAATCCTATGTTTTTCACATGTGAAAAAGTTCCCAAATGAGAAATTATTTTACAATTAAGATATAAGGTATACATATGTCTATATAAAGTTTTATTGTAAATTTTTTAGGGCATTTGTAAAAATTACCATTTTAGTTTAAAACCTGAAACAACCTATTTTTAGATTAACCATGGTAAATAATTTATATTGTTTGTACTATTAATTATAGAAGAACATTAATTTAAACATATAAATAATATAAATTATTTCCATTAAATTTTTGGAATCCATTTTTCCAATTTCCATTCAGTACATTGTCAAAATTTATTTGTAAAATAATCTAGCATAGGTGATGGTAAATTGGGTTTCAAAAGGAAATACATCTACAATATACAATGTTTTTATATCAAAATTCATCATGAAATTATTTCAAAGACCAAAATTGGATTAAAATATATATTGTTTACAAAATTAAAATTTTAAATCAGAAATAAATTTCACTTATTAATTTAAATATGTTATTAGATGTCATGATTTATAATTACAAAACCACTACTTTCATAATTGGGGATATGTATTCTCAATTCAAATGATTGTCAGGGACAATCATAGGATAATTTTAGAGGCATAACAAGTGTTCATAAAGACTCATGTATGGTTTTTTTAGAGTTTAAGGGGTTGTTAATCAGTAGGAAATCATAATTATATAATAGTTATATGTAAATTAATATTCCAAAATAAAAAATTGGAAATAAAAATGCATAATTTAAAATGGTTCTTGAATATGGATGGAAAAGACATTATAACATACATTGATAATATCCTTCTAAAATAATGTGAGGATATTCATATGAGAATGGACGAAATAAGGGGTGGTTTTATATATGTATAGGAAGATTAATTTGATTCTCAATGGTTTTAGTGTGAATAGTTTTTGGGGGATGGGTTGTTATTTTCCAAAATTAGGGTGAATTATTTGTTAATTTATAAACACGACATTTAATCATTATGTGATAAATTAACAGAAATACAAACCATTATTTTTCACATTATTTATAATATTATTTAGTTATTTTCAATATTTTCTAATGATATGAAAAAATTGATAAATTGAAACCATTTATGATTAATATGTGAGTAATGACAACGAAAAACTGATTTTTAAATGTTCTAATTTTTTATATGTTTGGAGAATTCCATAAGGTTTTATAAACTTAATAAAATAAAACAACAACATTAAATTAAATTAGTAACACCATTATGGTCTTGTATACTCATTAATATATATATATATATATAATGTCACTTTTGAGATTTTATGAGGTCGTAATAAATATCTTATATTTATGCCATCGTTAATTTTTTAAAAAATATTACCTTCTATAAAATTTATTATAAAATATTAACTTGATAATTTCAAAATAAGGATATTTAAAAAAATTAATTTTTTATCAAATAATTCTATGAGTATGATAATTTAATTTTTTTATAAAACCCAATTTAATATATAATAATGGAATTTATGAAAATAAAAATTTTATTAAAATTATAAAAATTACTTTTGACTTTATAAAATGATATAATAATTTACATTTAAATAAATACTATTTTATAAAAATATTATAATAATATAAAATTTATTTAAAATTTAAACAAAATCATTAAATTGTATAATGAATAAAAATAAATATTTTATGAAATAATAATTTTCTCTTAATCTTATCAAAATATAATTTTTCAAAAATAATTATTTAATCATTTATAATATAATTTGTAAAAAGGATAAGTATAATTATTATATTATTAAAAATAATAATATTTATTTTCATTCTGTTATGGTCATGATATATAACCCCTTATTACAATATAATCATCGACTATGTTATGGTGTGTGATGGTTATAGTTTAATGGGATGGTTCAAAAATAATGGGCAGTCCTTGATCTAAAACTTCTTGATCAACCATTTTAAATAATTTCATTCAATCTTATAACGTCTTGGATTTGTTGAATGTATAATCCTAGTGGATCTATATCTACATGAAGTATAGATAAATTGGCTTAATAAGGTACAATTATACAAGTTAGGGACATTGCTTCTTACATTTCTGATAATTAGAATTTATCATAACCCTTAAATATATTATAATTAATAGTCTGAATAAAAAATATTACCAATGGGTTTATAATTGAAAATGTTACTTTAAATCACATAGGATATAACTTATAACTATCCAGGACTAAAAATGGTGTGCATTTATTTTATAATATACTTACACAAACAGTAAATTATTCATATGAAAAGGAAAATATATTTCTGAAAGATATGATTATTACATTCATCGACCCTCTGTAAAATTAAACTTTTTTAATTAACTAAAATAGGTGAAGATATTTATGTTTTAGTACCTATTCCAGTTACCATTTCAATTAATTGATTTTTATTATGTTATATACCTATGACTAGGGTAGTTGTCTAAATTCATTATATGTGATGGGTTCGATATAAACATCCAATAGATGGATATAATAGTTACATCACATTCATGTAATTGGATTTATGATTATTTTATTGTATAAGAAATAACATAAATGTGATAATAGATATTTTATTGGGTAATTTATCTTGGCCTATGATTCTATTTCTTCCAAATTATCATGACATTTTACCATGGATCCAAACAATGGAATGCCACATCTATAAAACCCCACTCTAGGTCTCATTGATGATTATATTTTTATATTTTATAAAAAATTTATTATTACATATTACATTGAATGTATATAATATTATCTATCATCTCAATGATCTGATTAATCACTATAATCATCCACTTTCAAACATTATCCCTGAATTTCAATGGCTGACACCACTTCCCATATAGATCCTCATAACGAGTCATTTGAATTATATAATGGAATTCATAAGTATTTGTGAACTATAATAGGTTACGATTATGATCCCATCATCGAGATAAATCTATTAAAAAATATATCAATTTATCAATTAGTATTTTAATTGTTTTCTCTGAATGAATAATCATATAGGGGTGATAAGTATTATAGAATCAAATCACTATATATAGTTTTTACTGAATTCCTATTCCAAACATAGATATAAACCTCATATGTCAATTAGAAAAAATGAGTGTGGTACCCCAAGAAATTTTAACACTAATATTATGTATACATTGTAGTGATTTTAAAAAATTACTTATTCATTGATTGAAATGAAATAATCTAACATTAGAATGTCATATACTACTACATAGATTACGTTATTACATTTTAATGTCTTTTGGAGTCCTATGATGAAATGAATTGTTAATATTTCCAATTGATATAATTGTATGGGAGATTTTTGTATCATGCCGTTAGACTGTTTTCATTTCACCATGAATTAAGAAAAACCATGAATAAAAAAAATTATAAATCTACCTCTAGAATCTATACAACTAGATGTCATTATTAAAAAAATTATTTTTCTTACTAGTTCATTAATTAATAGAGAATAATGATCTATTGAGAAATTTATTACTGCTCTCTTATAAGTTATGTTTTTCAAAAGACACATATACATGATATTAATATTATAACCCCATCATTAGTAATGGTTTACTCAAAAATATTCACTATGTTTTTTGTATCACCACATTTTCCTTTGATGCCTCCCTGATCCACTTAATTGTGGATGGTTTAGCATTTACATAATCATAGTAATTATAAAATTGTTTTACTATTCCCATGTGGATCCATTTCATGTCTATAAATATTACATCCCTATTAATAGATATCATGGATAGGTTTGTGGGTTCCATTGTTCTCATAGAATTATCCATTTCCCCCATCATAGGATTATAATGTACCAATAAATATTATTCCTTGATGATCTTTGGAATCCTTCATTTATTCATAATGTTTTATTTTCAATGGAATATATTATTGATGAATATAGGATTAATATATATGTAACAATTTTCCCCACTGGAATAATTTCTACAAATAATCAACATGATTATCACTACATCCATATATTGATCATGTTTTGGGTTTTCTTTTTTACGGATAAATAAATGACAGGAGTAATAATATATTAATGTTTCATATGGAATTATAAATCACCAATTACATTATTTGATTCAACACTTTAGATAAAAAATCCTCCAAAAGATATTGATATATGAGAACATTTTTGGTGCCAAAATCCATGATTAAATGGGAAATGCATAAAATTCATCAAAGGGTCTTCCTTGCAAAGACCCATATCAATTCCCTTCAGCACAATGAATAAAAGAAATCTAGTAGAATGAATTACACTATGACAGCCACAAAGAAATGATTGATGCATCTAATAACCTGAATGAGTCATTTAAGACCACCATGAAGAAAGGATGGCAGCCTCTACAAATCCAATTAATCCATTTCCCATAATAAATCTATATTTCAGTAACGGAATTATCTTAGTGCAATGCGATGAATTGTTTTTATAAATATACAACTCACCACCTACAAAGGATCAATACACTGACCATTCACCATCCAAGATCTCGATTAGTTATTCTCCCTTTTCTCGGTGATCCTGCATGAAAATAAATATCCCAATGTACTTTAGAAATACAATACATCTTTCCCTTTTCTCCAATATTCAACTACTTCAAGAGGGGATTCCCTTAGTGATGTCCTATGACCATAAAAAAGGTAAGAGTGTCTTTGGGGACTTGGTTCATCACAGTGCATTCAACCTTCACAAAAAAACCCCCAAGAACATGTTGAATCCATTCCTTTCTTGGTTAATCATGATTCATGTAGCTCTTCCCATTACAAGGATCCATTTCTCCATAATTTGTGGTGTACTATTCGTTGAAAATAAATTTGTCTTTAGGAAGAAACATTCCTTTAGAAATCCATTCTCAATGAGGCCTCTTGGATCATGAACCCTTCTCCTTTGATGCCCTCAAGGCTTGTGTACAATGATATCCTGGTTCCCTTGAGTTGTTCTATAGGTTATGTTTCCCTGCCTCATGATTCTTCATTAGGTCATGCTAATGGATCTTTCTTCTTCGCTCTGTCATACAAATGTGATTGCCTTGAGTTACCATTCATCTACCACATTGTTTTATGGAACTAATATTTCATTCCTACCAAAAAATATTCGGTTATTTTATGTTATATATATATAAGGTGTGATTATTGATTCCTCATTATATAAGCTACAATACATTAATTTACTGAGCAACCACATCACTGACACATGTTTCTAAACTTTGAGATTCTACATGTGTGGAAATACGGGTTAGACTCGAAGTAGAATTAAACTCAATTCTCTCATGATCCTCTTTCCATTTGAGTTGTTTCTCAATGTGCCCCTCGTATAGTATTAACATAATCCAAATCAAAATCTGAGAGGGTTTTGCTGGTAATATGGACATGACCTCCTTGCACATCAGATCACACTCCCCGAGATTCCTTTCTGGAGTACGTCCCAATATCTATCTCATCGGGCCACTATACATGCGTAATACTGACTCTATCCTTCATGGACACACCCATTGAGACATGATTGGTAGGTACACTACAACATCATGTTTACCACACCGGTCATGACTCACTTGATCAAGGAGTTTCGTAGTGACCATGAATCCCCCCTAGGGCCACTAAAAACACATAAGTCCCATGCCCCTCATCCTTTATGACATCAAAATTCATATGTCTGAACTATAAGGACTATTATCCTTGTCTACTAAATAGGGTAAGTAGTATGAATTCCAGAGTTTGAATCCCTTCATCGCCACAATCTATCTATTGAGGTCATTTCTTACTGTTCACATTCGTCTAGCATGACATTAAACTATATTCCCCATATAATTGTGTATGTTTTGATTCCTAGATTTTGTGATATGTAGAAAGTATCTATGAAGTCCAAACACATCCTATGGTAAAATTTTGTATTCCTTTTGATAGGATGTACCCTCCTGATGTGATACTTTACCATTTGAGTTTCATCTCCCTGATCTAACTCTCTATGGTGTTTTGGTCCACCCAGGAATCTAAAAATCCATAAGGTAAAAATTCTCCATACCGATCCAACCATGATTGTCTCTCCTATGATGAGAAACTAACCACTTGTAATACGCATCATGGATTTGGATCCCTCTCTTTTGTGTACAACTAGATTTTATGCCCCATTCATGAAATATATATAAATATATCCCCTTCAGGTAAGAAGGAATCCTCTTTAATAGATCATTCCCATTATCCAGTCCCATCCTGGTCACTCCCATGATCCATTACATCTTGAAAAGATCAAGCCCCATCCCCAAGGATTCACTTCCATAAAATACTTTACATGTTCCCATTAATAGGTTCCACCTCCCCATGCATCTCATTTCTCCATTCAGAACTATGTAGACATTGATTCTCAGGCACCAAGATATGTAGGAATCTCCCAGAGGTTCAACCCTAGAACTATCATCTTCATGTCAATTCAATCAAATTCATCATCATCCTCTGACATAATCTTTATATCAATTCGTATCCATATCAATGTTATCACATCCCTGTGGGAACTTTCAATTTATCATAGTTGTTCCTTAATGTCACTCACGTAGAAAACTATGCATAATACCCACATCACCCATTAAAACGACATGGGGTTTGTTCCCTATCCCCTAGAAATGGTATATAGGATACCACCTTGAGTATCAATCCCAACCAATTTTATTACTAGGTGTCCCATATGAAAAGACCCACCTTCTTAGACCCTTAATTTACGTTGTTCAAATCAACGTTCATGGTGTCAATCATTCCCTTTTGGGTCATTCTATCCCAGGGGATTCCCCATGAATGTTCTTACTCATTCACCCAATAAACCATCTAGGTGCTCAATCATATTGTAGGATCCATCTGATATACTCTTTTATGTGTTTTGATTAGTCCAATTCATCTCCTCTAGACTTTGAAATAATTTCATACCCCATGTTGAACATGGGAAATCATGGATTACCTCGCAGACATGCCTCTTGCATAATATTACCTACATTTTATTGGGATTCCTCGAGCTTCCTCACCATTAGGAATACCTATAATAAGGTAACATTTAGTTGTACCATGGTTTTAGCATCCAGACATGCCAATGATGCCCAATATGACTATATCCCAAACTGAAGGTTTCTTCCACAACATGACCCTTTGGAATGTTTTTGTGGATGTAGTGTAATTAATAAATGTCCACAATGAAATGGAACCATGAATTATGTTCACAGATAACATCATCATCTTTATGGGATACTTGGACTAGTGGAGAAATTCTATGGATTAATCCATATAAGGAGATACTGACATTCCATCTTCCCATTTTGATTAATGGTAATAAATCTCATAGTAACTTATGATTCTTTCCTACCTTTGGATTTTGGTAATGAGTGGAAATAGATTTGGTCTCCACTTTCGATAACAACTGAAGGTGTCACGCCCCATCAAAATCATTATAAATAGAAATATTTAACAAGATGTGAATCTCTTTTTTACTTCAACTATGGGGATTTTTAGTGTTTGAGATAACAATATATAATAATATCACCCGATATAATTATCTGGTGCTAGGTACATCCATGAAAATAGAGGGTCTTGTGTGGAACTAACTTAAATTTGGGGAAATTCAATTTTGGGAATTATGGTTTGTGACATCAATAGTTTGGATCTTTCTATCCAACAATGGAAGACTATATGGTGTTGCCGAACTAGGAAATACATTCTTACTATGAATACATGTTGATGAGTCCTCATAATTTGATAAACTCATGATATATGAACCATGTAACCTCTTTCCCATAGACGTAGGGGTATGGGAAAAACCAGTGTAACAATCCCAGAGGGATCCATCATTTCCATTACATCATCAACAACCACTGCTACAAGGCACCAACACCCTCTATCATCAATTATGATTTTTCAAGGGAGGAATATTTATACTCTTATTCAATATATGAATAGGAGGGGGTCATCCCAACCTGTGATATGGCCCACTAAAATATGGATGCTTATATGCCCTACTGTCACCCCCCAGTTCCGTATAGGGAGCCACTGCTCCCCACTCTGATATTAAACTATTTCATTAGACTCTCCCCAGAATGCTCTTATGATTCAATCCCATATGAAAACAATGTAAGAGGTTCTGAAGTTATCATAGATTTGACATCATCTAGGGTGTTTCTATGGTGGGATACTTCTGAGCCGCATCAATGTCATCAACTGGACCCTCAGGCCGAGGAATAGGTGGTGTTTTACCCTATATATCAGGTCCTGATTCAGTTAACCCGATGCCAACATCAGACATATTTCCATTAAAATTCCCATCATGGGGCATCATCTTCTATAGATTCAGTGGTCCATGAAAATTTTGATGCAAACTATAATGTCAATTTTTACAAAGTATGGGAACTCATATGTCCCATTAGGACTGAGACCCCAGACATCCATTGTCCAGTTCAGGATGACTATTCTAGTCACTGGCATGAGCATCAGTCATTCCCTACCAACAAGTGACATCCATATCCATTACAGAGGTCCTCCCCATATCTTTATTATCCATGGTGTAGGTTATCCTCTATCTCGCATTTGGAAAGGATGTCCTCCCCATGTCTCTATTTCTAATATGATTGGAAGTCAAACACATCTTATTGATGTTTAGAGAAGAGGTTCTCCCATTTCCAATGATCACTTTAATGGTTATGTTCCACATATTTCATTTTTTCAATGTGAGTGTCCTCATCACCCCCATCACCCATCAGTATGGAGGTCCTACACATGTCATTATCACCTTTAGTGGAGGCCCTCCACACACCTGCAACTAGTGCATAGGTCTTCCGCATCCCAAGGATCACCAACACAGAGTTCCTCCACATGTTCCAATCAACTTTTACTCAGGTTATCTTTACATTGTAGCGCACATAAATATAGATCATCCCCATTTTCAAACTCAACAAAAAGTATCTCATAGTGTTCTTAAAATACACAACATTGGCACTCCCCACTCCAACATCATATCGTATGGAGTTCCTCCCCATGACGATGATTTTCCATGTGATGAGGAACCACCCACAAGAGAAGGGATGAACATCACCACAATAGGAAGAACATTGTAATGTGCCAGATCATTGTAAATATAGTCTACTTTTCTTACTCTGAAGCAGAGTATGATTCGATAATGAATCAATTTCCATAGTCCACTACATAAGAGACTAGGCGAGGAACTAAAAATGAATGCTTCATCATTCCAAAAATTTAAAGGAAATAGATTACCAAATCCCTTAGCCTATATATGTAGGACTTGGAAGAGTTGGCTCCCTTTATTTGTTTGTTCATTAGTCCACTCTGTAGTCATGAGGATCAATATCTAACTTCACCAGAGATCATGATGAGTTTTTATGGGGTTTCATGGGGGAAGAACATCATCTATATTTGTCACAAGTACCCACCTCCATCACACATAAAGAGATGATAATCACCCTATCCTATTGGTATGGGGTGATAAAATCAGCAATGACTCTGAGACGCAACCTAGTATGCATAATCATTCCATCTCTGGAAATGTTCCCTCCTACGAACAATCTTCTTCCACAATAGTCCAATTAAGTACCATTACCAGTTTCTCCTCACACCCCATTTTATGAATGGAGAATCCAATGATCGGATACTAATTCCGATTGAATGAATTTCTGGGATAATATCATTACTGACCATATTCCGGAGATGTTTTTGTGTATTTCTACCTCATACAATGGTAATCTAGAACCATATACTTAGTATGAAGTCATGTGTTTCCACTGAACCTCATGGATGATGCACCTCCATCTCCAATATCTTCAATTAGATTATCCAAAAATACATGAACGTTATGCCAACGTCATCCAAATATGTTTCATGGTCATGTTTTCCATACATCATGTATCTCGGCACCCTTCATCATTCAATCATCACATGTATAATAATAAATGTAGTGTTTAGTGCCTCATGGAGCTAATATGCATTATTGAGTAATCATCTCCAAATGTCCAAATCCATGGCTGGGTAAAATATGATGCCCTCTATATTATCCTTATCTTGCGACAAATGATTCTACTCAGTGATATCGATGATATTATGCTAAGAATCATTGTCCTAAACATGGATGATATCATGAAAAAGGAAACCTAGGTTGGAATCATCAAATAAAACCTACCTCAAGGGACAACAGAACATCTATGGGATCCACCAGCCATTATCACTCGTCATAAATGAAATTTTATTAGACATTTAGGGACTAATGATTCATTGCCTCTTGGTCGAGAACCAAATAAAAGAAAATAGAACAATGGGAATGTTAAGAAAAATTACACATCTGGTTCAGTGCATAAAATAAAGGATGGTCCTATGAAGGATTCATTGATCCAAAATCACAATGATTAGAAAATTATCAATGATGTGGTCCTTTATGAGTATATATTGGAGAAACGACCATAATATTGTGATCCTTTAGATGATCCAAGCAATCCTCCATCGGGGTAGTCGAAGAAGGGACATGGTCTCCCACATGATTTTCCTCTCGTTAATCTCGAAATCAGCACACACCCTAATTGGATAGAGGATGATGATTATGGATATAATCCAGAGTATTCATCTCCAAATTCACCAGATCTTCACGAGAACCTCTCCCCAACTACTCTCTAGGATGTTCTCGAAGTAGCCCCATGGGAATAAATTCAAGTTGTTCCCACAGCTGCTCTATAAGTCATCCCTCCAACAGCTCCTCGGGTCATTCTAGAAGCCTCTCCATGAGCTACTAGACCTTCATATCATTTTGAATAACCTCCCATCAAACTTTTTTGTTAGGAATCCATTCCATGATAGGATTCTATTCATGGATGATCCAATGGAACATAACATTGGTTCCCTTAAGACACTTGAAACATGATATGTTCAGATCCCACTTGAGGGAAATCCATATTTTTCATGGGTGTATGATCATCCAGAACACCTAGAATTTGGAATACTATCTTCTCCCAATTAATGGGATAAGTGACCCACTACGGAAGTTGGACTAGTTTATCACATGGTGTGGACCCATTATGATAACTATATCACCAGAAAAGGCCACCAAGATCTAGTGTTTGGTATAAACATTTTATAGTTTCTCATTCTTCTGGTAAATTAAACTACCTTAAGGTATATAACCTGTTGGTAATAACTTCTTAAGTAGTTCATTTATCAGTTTAGCTCCACTACATGTTTGACCAACAATGTTTAACTCCTCAAGTGAAATAAAATTCAAGATGAACACGTCTCAGACATAGTCTCTAGGTGTAAGGGCCTTTCATATTCACTCAACATTCCATTAACTCAAGGGAACCTATTAAATATGAGTGTGGGAAATGAAAAGATAAAAATAGTACCCTCTCTTATCACTCATAACTAACCTAGTGGATTCCGGGATTTATATAACAAAGATCCATACCAAGAGAATGCTTCGAAAAAAGCCTTGTAGGAACACTCTTCCCCTCCCGAAGCTCATTCAAGAAGACAATATAAGGCCAATACTAATGATGTTGCACATTTAGATGCCCCCTATCCATGATAGTTGCTACTAGAAGAACTATCTCTACATCCTCATTGAGGGCCTCATCCTTTGGCTCAGCCCAATAATCATCGTATCTTTCCATAGAATCAGTAGGAACCACTATATAATGAAATACTTCATCCTAGGAAGAACAACATGGCTCTAGCAAATAGTCAGGTCTAGGCTCTTATGGTCCCTTTCTCAGATAGGAGAAACTAGACCAAATCATTCAATGAAGCACACGTCCCTAGATATTTTCGGAGCACTATGTATCATGAAATCCTATGAATTCCACAATGTAGAATACCCTAATATGGTGATATAGATAATCACACCAAATATTTTACTTATCATAGTTTCATTGTACAACACCTCATGTATTGTTATGTTTTCATAGACTGTCATCTGGACCTGATAGAAAACAATATGGTTAGGTTGGGCCTAGCCCTGGTGGAGGTTCTGTGAGTATCTTCAAATCTAAATAGTGACTAATAAGGTGAATGGCAGAAGGTCTACAGCCATGGGACATAGAAATATGAAGATTGTATGGGTCTCAAACTCGTTAATTGTGAGAATGGACTCATTTGTGACATATTGAATCAGTATGATCCTCTTAAAATCTCCACACCTTATCCAAATATCATAGAAACATTAATATTACAATATTTAGCCTCTGAGAAGTATAGACAGTAATGGAACCTGAAAAAATAATGACCGTTTCCGGTTCTGAAGCCATATCACACCCTTGGTGATGTCATGCCACCAGAACTAGGGATTGCCACAAGAATTTTCCCAACAATGGAGGACTCCTCAACTGATTACCCGGAGTAAGCCTCATTAAATACCATCTAGTTGGTGGACCTATATATGCTTACTTGTGAGGAGGAGCATCATGCATGCCATCATAATGTTCTCAATTGATACAATCATTGACATAAAAAAATAAATGAACAATTATACTGCTCAGGCCAGTACATCTTTCTATTCTATAAGGGCTACCGAGACTAGACAATGGTTCATATTAGAGATAATCATGTGTAACCCTCTCATCATATCTCATCAGATTATTGGCTGCAACAACTTTGTTTCTTTGATCAAAAAAATCCATCGTGTATGTGTTGTGATCAGTCGTGTTGAGCATGGCTAGATTATAGTCATTCAAAAATCCAACAGTCACTTTAGATTATTTATCTTGTTAACAACAATGTATTTTTAGTTCCATCCATAATGAATTGGTTCTGCCGGTAGCGCCCATTAAATAAGATGTCATAGAGTAACTCCCTACCCGTATAAATGTGCACCTCACATGAATCTAAAATGTTCTAAACACATTCAAAAATTCCAATAAATATCTCGATCCTTTAGGAACTCCACCAATCAGATGATTTTAATGATGTCCTTGTAGTAGATCTGAAGAACCCCCCACCAATTTGAAACTAACGTAGTAAACACAAATGTATTGCAATGCCAGGAAGCTGAGTTTGAATACTATAAATCCATAATCTCATTATCAGGATATGTTGAATGCTCTCATGAACAAGGAAATATCCACTGACTATATGTCACATGACTTCTCAATGTCATGGAATTACTCTACTTCTTTGTTGACAGATGTTCTAGGAACAATCTCATACTAAAATGGACTCTATGAAAGATAGGGCTCTCTGAAGCAGATCTAGATCCCTCATAACTAAATATTCAGGATAATTATTAGAACAAATAGAGGTCATGTGGATTTCAGGAAGTTTCATAAATATGTATTATACTAGAGATATGACGAGATGATAATACTAGATACCCAGGTATTCATTATCCACCATGGTATCCTAATAATTCACCATGTTTTCAATTATCCTTCCAGAAATATGCACCCTTCTCAGGGTGACATGGTCGAGGCTGAAGTTGATAATATCATGAAAGGAAACTTTTTCAAGGAATTCTAGCACCCTAAATGGATAAACAATATTGTAACCATATTGGAGAAGAATGGATGGATCAATGACTGCATCAAATTCTATGATCTTATTTGTCATTGTACAAAGTATGACTTACAACATCATGTGATAGAGCTGTTAATCATTACAGCTACTAGATTATAGGCTCTCTTATTCATGGATGGGTATTCAAAATACAATAAATCATGAATGGCCCCAGAGGATGAGAAGTGAAGCTAATTATTAAAACATCAAGGTACCAAATGTTACAAGGTAATTTTTTTTGGATTGAAGGGTGTAAGATCCAACTATTAGTTTTCTATGCACCACATATTCAATCTAATTCTCAGGACATTGGTGGATCAATTCATGGATGATCCAGTGGTCTAATAAATCCATTTATAGTACCATTATAGGGATCATGAGAATGTGTTCAACTTCTTCTAATACCACCATCTAAAGATGATCCCCATATTGTGTTTATTTGGTGATACATGTGGAATGCATCACTACATTGTCAGCAGATATAGAATCATCAATATCGATCTAGAGAAAACTAATGTCATTGGTTTGATTCCACCTATGAGAACCATTCATGGGCTCTAAGTAATTCAAGGATACATAGCCTATATATGAAGATTAATTTAAAAGAAGGTTGGAATACAAAATCCATTTCCTAGCACATGATGATATGTACCATCTACCAGTGTGATGAAGAATGTCAAACTGCGTTTTTAATGAACAAGAAATATCATCAACAATGTCTAGTTTTTATACCACATCTCTCTAGTAAGTTACTCTTCATTTAAGTGACTATCCTGTAATTTTCCATTGGATCCCCTCTCACCGATAACGATAAAGACATGATAATGAATAGTTTATAAAATCTCATTTTTATTCTCCTTGTCAACAAAAAAAGATATTAATTTATCAAGAAGAGCTCCCTCATGATGGTTTTCATAGTATATAATTTGTGTAATTATTTGTAATGTCATGAGATATAGCTATTGTCTCGTGTCGAACCACTGAAGCATATTCTTATACACCTTATGTTGAATGGTCATATATGTAACAACACAATTTTTTATCAATAGAAATTAAATTTATATAAATATTTTATATAATCACATGAAAAAACAACATAATGAACAATTGTGTTCTATATGACCTTTAAACATATGTTTTTCACATCAATGTTTGGAATTTCGATAATCTGATATACACAGTTGCAATATGTATCTTATTTGTAGTCCAATATGGAAAATATAATTTTTACTGAATAGTAACCTACACTTATGAATTGTAACATACCCTTTTGAATAGTGATATACCCAAATAAATATTAAAATTACCTATGATAGTATAAAAAATACTATTAATGTGAATGTATGATGTACTTATATTTTAGAAAATGTAGATTAATGTTTTGAAATAGTTTTTTAATAATAAATTATGATTTTAATTAAATATTAAATTATTCATATTCAGAAAATACTTTTTGAAAAAGGGAATTTATTTTTTGATTCTACACATTGAAAAATAGTGAAGGTTAATTTTTGTGATTTGTCTGAACTACATGATTTTTTGATGAATAGTAAAATATGATAATTTACCGTACATATACATGAAAAGATTAATAGGCTATTAATAGATTTAAGGATGATGTCACCACCTTCTTATGGAATTCACATTACCCATTAACTATTCATTGTCTTGGAATCATCACCATTTCTTGCATTGAGGGAAATTAATAAACCATTGATTAAAAATTATAAAATCCCTCCCCTCCTCCACTATAAAAACACCCTCACTCCCTCTTCTCTTAACTCCTCTAAAACCTTTTGTCTTGCAAATATTCTACCTAAATCACAACCCCAGATCCTCCCCCATTTCCAATGTCCCCAGGTCTCTTCAAAATTATAAAACCTATCTCTTGAAGTGGTTCTTAAAGGAGGTAGACTCAAGTGGTATATTCCGATTTCCAATTCATTAATTTCTATTACATTCTTTTCTTTTTGTTTCCTCCTCACCTATATTCAAAAAAGTGGCATGATAACTCATTTAAACATACATTTACATAAATTATATTATTTTAATGGGATACATCATTATAATCTATCGATTCCACATATTTTTTTGAAATAAATGAGAAACATGTTTGAGATGTATTAATTTAGCACATTCAAGGACAACTATTTATCAATTTCATTTATAATATTATAGTCATGAAAACATTTGTGTAACGGATGAACAAGATTAATATATATGTTATATATCATAGTTAATGTTATGTAATCCATTTTTACCAATGGTATTATGTTTTAACGGAAAACATGTACATTATAATCAACCCCGCCAATTAACCAATACGATTATCACTACGAATATATTTAATAATTCATAGTCACTCCGAATAAACGAATCAATTTTTTATCCATTTTATCCCTCATATGTTGGTTAATAACATACAACTTCAATTCTAGACAACCAATTTCATCTTACAATTTTATCCAAACCTGAATATATGTGAACTGATCTATAAAACCTAGTATCCAAATTGACCCGAACAACAAAATTGAACCACATAATCAATTAAAATGATTATAAATGAAACTAAAATGGTTATAATAATTATTATAAATACATAATAGGTTTTTGATTTATTCATTAATAAAGCTAATTTTATTATTCTGGTCATTAAGTTCATTAAAAGATCACATTCGGACACAATGTAAGTAATCTCCACAATTTCACTCTTAATCAAGATGTCCTCTATGTTATATAATTATTTGTGTAATCCTAATGATGGGGTATTATTATGAACATCCCCCATTCTTCCATAATGATTTATATGTTATGATAAACCCATTTTCTCTCCCATGAATCCCTCTTCGGTACAACAGACACAATGTTGATAAACTGTAAAAAATTCAACCAGAACCTTATTTGTTCTTTCAGGTTGCGTTATAATTATTTATATCAAAATGGAGTTATCTTATCTATTTATTTACATATTCTAAATTTTGTGTAGTATTAGACAATTAATTTATGAATACCATTTCATCACACTGGTTTGTTGATATACCAGTTTTTAAAAGATTCCCTCATTAAAACTCTCTGATAAGAAAACATGTTTTAAGAGAAAAACACATGTTTTTACCAAATATCATGTAAACTATATCCTCAAATTTATGCCACAATATTATTTATAAAATAATTTATTTTATTATGAAATCCATATAGGTTAAATTCTGGTTTTATATAAAATATATTCCTCTTTTCTATTTTAAAATCCATAAAGTATTATCCTTAAAACTGAAAAAAAAACATTTTAATGATAATGTTTTTCAAATACATTTATTATATGTTTTCACTTATATTTGAAATCACATACCCTGTTATATGAATATATATCCTTATTAACGTCCATGTATGTTCACATCCCTTTCTTTCATGGAAACTTTCATGATACACCCATTGGTTATTCCTTATATCATTATTGTGGTACCCAATTCATTCCATGGGTACAATTATGTTTACATATGATTGATTATGTATGATTATTTTGGTGGAAAAAATATTAATGATAATTTTGAGATGGGTGCACCCAGATAGAACTCTTATTCATAGTGTAAATCCTTGTCTTAGGAGATGCGATGTGAAACGGGATTGGCAGTTACCCATGATCTGTACTACTAGGGGAAACCATAATAGAGGTTATCCATGACCTGTAATACTATGGAAAACATGATTGGCACTTATACTTGACCCATACTACTATGAGAAATAGGAATGGATGTTATCCTTGACTCGTACTAAAGACACGTTTTATGTTTCTTCCAGAAGTATATGGTTCCATGTTTATAAGATCCCATGTTTATATGATATGATTTCATGTGTTTTGTGCTTCTGATATCATTATGTCATGACTCCAAACTCATGCGCTTAAGCTGTATCCATATGTTCATTCCCATAATGGGATTTTAGCTCATCCCTTTATTCATGTGTTCCTCAGTGTACCCTATTCAGATGTAATGTATCAAAGGAAGTTAGGATCTCTTAATGAAGATTAAATAAAAAAATTTATAGCCACGTGTTTTTTGTTATATGTACCTTGTCTGCAATGACAGTAGACATCATGATCCTTGGCTTGTATGATTATGTATAATTATGCTTAAAAATATGTAATTTTATATGTAAAAAGATATAGTTTTTTACTTGGTAGCAGAGCATGGTTTAGTTTTTCTGGAGATTATAAATACAGATCTTTTGTATGAAACTTATGGATGATACAAAGTATATGAAAACATCCCAAAATTTTGATATGTATATATTATGTGGTTTATCAATAAAATAAATCATTTTATGGATACAAACAGCTATAGGTGGATGTAGAATAGATGTACCATGAAGTGAAAATTCTGACAAGGAGTTTCAAGCTTCATGCATGGAATCCTAGTACACAACAACGGGCCTTGCTTCACTCATGGTTTGACACTCCCGAGGGATATTCTTTGGTAAATTAATAATATTATTATAAACCATTATTAGGGTAACAAAATGGATCCCATAAGAATATACATTAAGATATCGATCAAGAATAGAACTGATTGAGGCAAAGAAACACACATGTTTGGAATATAATTTTATTTTGTAAGTTATCACTTTAATGTCATTGGATTCCACCTTATGTCATAATCCTACCAAAGTATTCTTTTAATCTAGATGATGGATGGTTACAGGATGAATCAGGTTACCTACAGATGTTAAGGGAAATGTGATTACTACCAAAACGAGATACCCTATCAGATGGTATTTCAAAAGGACATATAATGATTATGCCAAACCAGCTATCAAAAATCACGATTAACAATTGGTACTTGATTGAATGCCCAATATATTGTTGTGAGATGAAGATGAAATATCTTGAAGTTTCTTCTGATAAATTTTATAAAGGATCGAAGACCCAATTTCTTTTTTTCAACATATGTGGAAAGAGGCACCAAGTGGAATGTCAGAAAGATACATGGAGATGATTTAAGTGTGGAATGATTGGTAACAACGTATTCAATTTCGGTGAAAAAATATATAATGTGATGAATGGAAACAAAGATACATATAAATCATCATACATATTTATATGTCATACAAGTGGGTAGTTGGACATTATCTAACACAAGGCTCAATTGCATTGGAGGAGAAGCATGATGAGCATCAACAATCACCATGATCAAGGGAGAACTGAAGGTCCTATGCTATGGTGGATAAATATGAATAAATTACTTTTAACCACTACATAAAAGTACTGTATGTCATAATGTATTTTAATTCATGTCTTATTAGTGTATCTTCCATGTTTTATAAGAACATTTAGTCCCCACCAGAAATAATCTTATATCGTTAGGGAAATCATATATGAGTATTAAATCTATTATTGATGTTTATGGGAATGTTGTTATTGAAAATATTATAATTATCCATATGGTTTAATATGAGTAAAAATGAAAAATTGATAGCCTACACCTCAATGGATCTGAAAATCCATGAGGAAAACTATCTTATGCATGATCCGGAGTTGGATGTAGTGATCATTGAGTTAAAATTATTGGGGAAATATCTCTATGTGGAGAAGTGTGAGATATATAATGACCAAATTATTCTCAACTAGATATTCACACAAAAAGAGCCTAATATGTTCTAACAAATACAGATAGAGAAAATCAATTATTACGACTACTCAATCCACTACCATCCTGGTAAGGCAAATAATGTGGAAGATGATCTATGTAGAAAGAATCATGCATCTATATCAATGATGAGAATGGAACAGGATCTGATTTTCTTATATTTTCGGAGGTCAGACATGTGAATCATTAAGGTAGGAACATCATCAATCCTTTTTAAAATGAATTCTCGACCATCTGCCATGGGTAAAATAATGTATCCTCATTGAAAACATATAGAAATTTAGAAATGTTTGCAAGCTATCAGAAATTGGAAATCCTATGATTTCAAAATTTATGAGAATGGAGTTTTGAGATTTGGGTCACGATTATGTGTACCATCTGATCCTTAGATGATAAAGGTGCTTCTGAATGACGCATACTGCTCGACCTTCTCTATCCACCTAGAGAGAACAAATATGTATCGAGATCTCTAAAAAAACATTTTTTGGATAATATGAAATTGGAGATATTTGAATATACATCAATGTTCTTGGTATTCCATAATGTTAAGGGTGAGAAGAAATGGTATGTAGGGATGAAACAACCATTACCCATACCAACATTGATATGGGAGAACATTACCATAATCTTTTTCACTGGAAATACAAGGTCATCCAGAAGAAACAATGTTATATGGGTCATTGTGGATCCTCGTATAATGATAGCTCACATTATCGCAATTGAATAGGATATATCATTGGATAAACATTCATGTATATATATCAATTAATTTGTAAGGATTAATGGAGTAACATTATCTATTGTATCTAATATAGATCCAAAATTCACCTCAATGTTCTGGAAAAGTCTCCAACATGCTCTAACCACTAAGCTAAACTACAGTACGACCTATCAGCCTCAAACTAATGGCCAATCTAAGTGAATTATTCTGACACTAGAATATTTTTTTAGAAATTTTTCAATGAAATTAAAATGAGGATGGGACCAACAACTTACACTAGTTTAATTCTCATACAAGAACAGTTTCCACTCGAGCATCTAAATGGTACCATATGATGCCCTTTATGGGAATAGGAGAAGGAAACTGCCATGTTGGGATGAATTCAGTGAGCGTAAGATGATAATGCATGAATTTTTTGGGGAAATGGAAGAGATAGCGAATACCATTCAATATCATATCATGTCATCCCAAAGTCGAAATAAGTGTTATGTAGATAATCATAGACAAGAACTTGAGTTCAAAGTTGGAGACCCAATATTTCTTTTCATATCTCTGTGATAGAAGGGCATGAGGTTTGGAAATAAAGGGAAGTTGATTCCTTGTTATATAATACATTTAGAGAGTCCGGATCATGTCGGGGTTGTGGCCTATCGACTAGCACATCCACCTACCACGGAAAATACACATGATGTCTCCCATGTATCCCTCTTATGGAAGTACATAATAGATCTATCACATGTTCTCTCTTTATAGGTATTTCATTTAGAGGATGAAATTTCTTATGAGAAGTAGCAAGTGATGATTACAGATCATAGAGATAAAGTTCTATGTAACAAGACTACTCACATTTTCATGGTACTATGGTGAAAACCTATGTTTGAAGAGGAAACATGGGATTTAGAGGAGGCAATGTAGGAAAAGTTGTAACGCCCCGACCCCAGTTACCCAGAGTCGGTGCATTATTACATAACATTGGTATGATCACAAGAAATATAAAATCTCGAAAGACCGATTGGTTTAGTAGTCTTGGAAACACTAGATATATTCATAAGTCTTACATTACATCATAAAATGAAAAACTACTACAACAACATATTGTCTCCATAATCCACACTCATATCCCCACATAATATCCCTGCAGGTCATTCATAATTTACTTCTTCACTTCCTGGGAAAAATAAAACATAGAAAAGGGGTGAGCTCAAATTCCCAGTAAGGATAACAATATAGCGGAAACATTCATAAATAAGAATAAACATTTAAGGCAATGTATAACTAAAACAAAATCCTTTTAAACTTGAACTTTTAACAAAGTATGGCATAAATAAAATGAGATAATGCCATTTACTTATTCACATGGTTATTCTACTAATCAAATAATCACATGCAAAATCAATAACCACTTTCATAATGATGGAATGCATAATGCCAGACTATCATAACCACATACCCAAGGCCTCGTGCCAAGACTAAAAAAAGATTTTGTCAAGGCCTTGTGCCAAGACACTAGTTTGTCTCATGAGACCTACCGATGCATCGAGGAGCTATAGCGGGCTCCACCCGTCACATATTAAGTCCAATGCATTCCCATATGAAAAGGTTCAAACATAACATAAACATTCGTATTAAAAATAGAATACGAAATGTCAATACTTTCACCATAAACTATGAATGGTATAAAAATAGCACATCCACAGTCAAACATATCACAAAACCTTCAATACAATATAGAAGTTTTGTATCATAATAAATCAACTTCAAATAATCTTAAAATCCATCAAAGGATGTTGACATAGATGAAATCAAAATTCTTTTTAAAGAAATATCTCCTTTTATTTTGAAATCATTTAAGATCCATATAAAATAAAACATTTTCTTTGAAAATATTCTTATAAGCTTGTAAGGGAAGCATTGAAAATTTTATAACGGCGGAAAATAGCTGCACCCTCCGTATAAGTTAAAAAAACATTCTTACCTTAATTCTGTCGAAAAGGTTAAAAAGGAACTTGTTTTGAAAACGATGGAAAGATTCCTTTATAAACCTCTTATAAAAGTCAAACAAGGGTATAAATGACTTTAACCCATATTCTTGTAAATAATAAATATGTATTGAAATACATTTCGAAGAAACATGGATGTGGATGATAAAGAAATCCCAGTAGATTATTACGTATAAACAACCTCGGATAATGAAGAGATTGTGAAATAACCCTTACCTTGTACTTTTCCTTGGTTGGGGTAGGTTAACCTCCTGTGTAATGGTGAAATAATTGTTATTAAATTATACAAGAATCATATATATTAATATGATATCATAAATGATCTTTTAACATTGATTTGTTAATAATATCTTAGAATTATCGTCGTTTCGGGTGTTAACTTACTCATTTTATTTTATATGTTTTGTTACATAAGCCATGTTTGTTGAATCTTATTCATATCCAGAATGATATCAAGTCCTTAAACATCATTTTTAAATCATCAAATGATAATTATACTTGAATGGATACGATGGAGAATGAATCTCATCGCGTTCGTGGAGACGGTAGTCCGTACGTACGCACGAGCGACAATATCATTCTTTTGATATTAAAATAATATATAAATGGATGGTATATCATATATATAGAATCATTAACATGTTATATTTATTATTTACATGAGTTACACATCATTATTATACCCATCCAAATAATAATATATTGAATAACAATTACACCACGACGTGGAGACGGTAAGCCGTACGTACGCACGTATGGTGACATGTTATTCAAAGGGTGGATAGAATACTGAATATGGTTATACCATATTTATAATAACATCACAGTATATGTAAGATACTGGAGTTATTATTTTAGAATGGTAAGAACAAAGAAAGAAGAAGTGGAAGAAGAAAGGAACTTGAAAAGGGGTGGTGAAAACATTACCTCTTCTTCGGGTTCTTCCTTTTGATTTGATCAAAAGGGCTCCTTAGGTTGGCTTTCTGATCAAACTAAGGCCTCTAGGTTGTAGTGAGGGATGTAGGTAGAGTATTTGGGTAGAGTTTGGCCGAACCAAAAGGCTTTGATGGTGTGAAGAAATGAGAAGGAGGAGTGCTCTTTTATAAGAGGGGTGAGGGGCACCTTTGGAAAAGCTAGAAATATTAATTTATAATAAATTCATATTCGGTTTCTAATGGCTCAAAAGTTGATTATTCAAATTTTAAGGTGGGGATAGGTCGAAAAACACTCAAACAATAGAATTTAGATAGGTTTGGGTACTTATATTAACCTTATCTTTAAGTATTAACTCTAAGTTAATTAGTTTCACTTTTACAATGTCTCTTTGTATTTTTATATAATATGGTTAATAAACTTACTATATACATCAAAGAGACCCCAAGTGGTCCATTAATGATTAAACTATGATGATATAAGTCTGTTGGCCGAACCTTAGATTTTTAGTAAATTATTATCAATTAATAATATAATATTTGTGTTAAGAACTCTTTTATTTCAATTTTGACACTATTCAATAGTTGATTTTTGTGAAACTCATAACAGATTTATTACTTCGAAAAAAGTCAATTAAATCAATCCTAATATATCATATTATCCTATAAAATTAGTTTAATTCATTAAAAGTTTCATATTATATTTATTTGGGTATTTATAATATCAATTAGTTTAATTTTTCACTATTATAGTAATTAATGCATCATCATTGTGTCATAAATAAAATAAATTATTTAATGTCTAAAAATTATAAATAAAATATAATTATGTAGGAAATCGTTTTATCTTTCTAATTAATATTTATAATCTAAAATCCAACATATATAACCCTATGTAACAATTGTTTTGCTAAAAGATATATGCTTGTGTCATTTTTATATTCATTTTAACTTAATTAAAATAAAGTGTCATTATCACTTACAAGTGGATCCATGGGGTCCCAAAATCGACCCAAAGATTCCCATGGTCGACCATGTATAAACCAATAGGGTTAAGACACGTTTTAGGGTAATTTAGTATTATTATAATATTATTTTTTAACCCTTATTTACCGGATTTACCCTTAACCATGGTAAATAAAATATTTACCGCAGTAATTATTCAAAATGTCTAAAAATAAAAGTTACCTATTTACACAATTTGAACATCCTGATTCCAAATATGGAATCCATTTTCCTAAATTCAAAACACAGAAGTGGCAGAAATTAATTTAAAATCAATTCCCGCTGTCAAAACAAAAAGCGTGTTTTTAAGAGATAATAACTATCAAAAGATTGACACTTGTTTATGTTCGGTTTAATTGTAAAATTATGTCCAATGACCAACATTATATTAAATGGTAAAATTATATTCTAAATATACTTTAAAACTACTAAAATTCATAATTTATCACTATTAATTATTTTGATTAAAAAAGTTGTTTTTAATTAAAATTTAGTAATTTTCACTATTCATCAAAATATGAAAGTTATCCGAAAAGTACCAAAATTTCACCTTAGTCTAAATTAGATATTCCGAATCCAAAAATGAAGTCCATTTTGAAATATAATATATATATAATTTTAAAAATTAGGTATTACTATTCAAAACGGCTAGTTTGATTGGTTGTTAGAACTCGGTGTTGCGCACAACACACGTTATCGCATTATTCAAAGAGAAGTGTACCGTAGAAGCTTGGGGTGTTACATTCTCCCCTCCTTCAAATAATTTCGTCCTTGAAATTTCTAGAATACTATCGCATGAAAAGACTCGGGTGGTTCTTCATCATAAGTTCCTCGGATTCCCACGTTTCCTCTTCCATCTTATGGTTTCTCCACAAAACTTTTACCAGACGCGTCGTCCGGTTTCTCAGTACTTGTTCTCTCGTATCAAGAATCCTGACAGGCTCTTCACAATAGGAAAGATCGGGTTCCAGTTCTAATTCTTCATAGGTGAGTACATGCGTTGGATCAGGCATGTATTTCCTCAACAGAGTTACGTGGAACACATCGTGAACTTTGGAGAGACTTGGCGGCATTGCCAATCGGTAAGCTACAACCCCAATTCGTTCTAGAATTTCTAAAGGTCCGATGTACCTGGGAATCAATTTACATTTCTTACCAAAACGTATGACTCCTCCAGGCTATTGCCTTTCAGCTTTCACTTGTTGACAAACCATACATCTTGACACAAAATCAGCAATCTCCCTCTTCATGTTGTCCCACAAAAAATGTTCCTTCAAATCTCTATACATTTTAGTGCTCCCAGGGTGTATAGAGAAATTGGAACTATGAGCGTCATCCAGCAATTCCCTTTTTAGATTAGGTATATCGGGAACACAAAGTCTCTTCCCAAATTTCAAAATTCCATCTTCATACACAAAGTCTCTCAATCTCCCATCATTCACAGCTTTAATCTTCTTTTGAAATTCTTCACCATCGGTCTGACTACTCTTAATCCTTTCTATTAAAGATGGTTTGGCAACCATTTGAAAAAGAAATGATGTTTCGCCTTCCCTGGTTATTCCCATGTCCATCTTCACTAGATCCATGAAAATTGGATCCCTTTCAATTCTCATATTGTTCAAAACTCCATGGTATTTTCTACTCAAAGCATCTGCCACCTTGTTTGCTTTCCCCGGGTGGCAGTGTATCGTGCAATCATAATCCTTGAGTAATTCAAGCCATCTCCTTTGCCTCATGTTGAGTTCTTTTTGTGAGAAAATATACTTCAAACTCTTGTGATCAGTATAAATCTCACATTTTTCACCATAGAGGTAGTGCCTCCATATCTTCAAAGCAAAGATCATAGCTGCTAACTCGAGATCATGAGTAGGATAGTTTTGTTCATGAATTTTCAACTGTCGCGATGCATAAGAAATAACTCTATCATTCTTCATAAGGACACAACCAAGTCCTTTCTTCGATGCATCACTATAAATAACGAACCCATCATTCCTCGATGGTAGAGTCAATATAGGAGCATTGAATAATATTTTCTTCAGTTCTTCAAAACATTCTTCACACTCTTTTGTCCAAACAAATTTAACCCCTTTACGTGTGAGCTTCGTTAATGGGTTAGCCAATCAGAAAAAATTCTGGACGAAACGTCGATAATAACCTGCCAAACCAATAAAACTGCGTACCTCAGTTATACTCATAGGTGCTGGCCATTCTTGGATTGCCTTGGTCTTAGAAGGATCAACAGAGATTCCATCTTTAGAGACAATATGTCCAAGAAAAGAAATCTCCTGAAGCCAGAATTCACACTTGCTAAACTTCCCATATAATTCATGCCTCCTCAGAGTCTTCAAGATAATGCGCAAGTGATTTTCATGATCTTCGTAGGTTTTGGAGTATACCAAGATATCATCAATAAATACCACCACAAATTCATCGAGATACTCCTTGAAAATTCTATTAATCAGATCAATGAATACAGAGGGTGCATTAGTCAATCCAAAAGGCATTACAGTAAACTCGTAATGCCCGTACCTGGTTCGAAATGCTGTCTTCGGAATGTCTTCCTTCTTTACACACAACTGATGGTATCCAGATCGAAGTTCAATCTTTGAAAAGTATTGAGTTCCATGTATTTGGTCAAATAAATCATCAATACGAGGTATGGGATACTTGTTCTTTATCGTTATAGCATTGATCTCCCTGTAGTCGATACATAACCTCATAGATCCATCTTTCTTTTTAACAAAAAGAACAGCGGCTCCCCATGGAGAAACACTAGGGCGAATAAATCCCTTATTACTCAATTCCTCTAGTTGTTTATTTAGTTCAACTAATTCTACAGTGGCCATTCTATAAGGGGTCTTCGATATAGGCCTTGATCAAGGAATTAAATCAATGGAAAACTCAACTTCTCGTTCTGGAGGATGTCCAGGTAAATCTTCCAGAAATAAATCTACAAATTCTTTCACAACAGGTACATCCTATATTTGAACATTCCTTTCCTCACCCGCAGTTATTTCATTCTCTTCCTCCCCAATAATTGAATTTAGTTGAGCTATTGAGGGTGGATCTAAATAAGAATTAGGTGGTGACGATTCTGCTCTAAAGATAAGGTGTTCCTTATCATTATCATCAAGAATCGTAACCTCTTTCTTCTTACAATAAATCTTCGCATCATAGTCCAAAATCCAGTCCATACCGAGGATTATGTCAAACTCAATCATAGGTATGACGATGAGATCAGCAGATAACGAACATTTATGTGCTCTAATGGGGACTGATTCACAAAACTTTGTTGCAATGATACTTCCCTTAAGAGTTTTAACTGACAACTCCCTTGTTAAATCAAATTGGAAATATCTAATTTTCTTAGCAAACTGGGAAGATATGAAACAATGCGATGATCCAGAATCAAATAATGCATTTGCTAAACTTGAGGAAACCATTAAATTACCTGCCACCACGTCATTCGGAGCTTCTACCTCAGCAGTAGTGATAGCATAAGATTGGCCTTGATCCCTTGGCCTTTTCTGAGGTAAGTTCTCCTGACGCTTAGGACATTCATTCGCATAATGTCCCATCTCCCTACAATTGTAGCACTGAACGTTGGTGGCTTCCTTCTTCCCTTTGCAATCACGAGCTTGGTGGCCTTTTTCACCACACCTGTAACAGACTCCCATTCCCTTCAAGCAAGCACCGGGGTGTTTCTTCCCACATTTACCACAGGATGGATATTAAAACTTTCCTTTCTTCCCCTTATTTACATTCCTAGATTGATCAGTAGACCTCTTCTTCTCTTGATTTTCTTTAAAGTCATAAGACTTAGAGAATCCTGTTTCGGTCTTGATAGCACATGAGACAATGTGTTCGTACGATGAAAAGGATTGTGAGACTAATGCTCGACGGAGAAATGGTTTTAACCCATCAAAGAAACGATCAATCTTACTTCTTTGGTTACGTATATAATCACCACCGTACCTTTCTAACCTTGTAAAGTTAGCCTCATACTTTGTGACATTTTCATCCTCCTTCTGTCTCAGACTTAGAAATTGCCTTTCCATATCTGCTCGATGGTCGCGAGGAAAGTATTTTTCTAAAAACAGATTTTTGAACTCCCTCCATTCCATATTTGATACTTCATCATCTTCCTTCATATTTTGAATCAATGACCACCATTGATCAGCATCTCCAGTGAGGCGGTAAAATGCCATGATAACTTTTTCCCTTTCACTGCTCCCCAAAGCCTGAAATATTTTCTCTAGGGAAAATATTCATTGCTCAGCTACTAAGGGATTTGTACTCCCATTGAACGTTGGTGGTTGTTGCCTCATGAATCGATCTAACATTGATCCTCCACGCTGAGGATCAGGGTGCTCCATACGTGTAAGGTTATTATTCATATCCTGAGTAAGTTGTCCCAGTATGGTGATTAGATGATCGGCTCCAGTTGCATCACCAGCTCCACTATAATTATCTTGAGCAGGAGGGAAATCCCTACATGGAGTGCGTGCATTGATACGGTTTCCATTTCATCCACTAGGCACCATTTCTAAACAATGGCATAAACTAGATCAGTTTATGAATCAAAATACATAATCCCATACTTATAAAACACTTAACATAAATTGAACTATTTATGGATATAATCCATAATCATAAGAATGTTTTCTTTGAGGATGTATATACTCATAATCCCTTCAAAATTATTTGTAAAGAAAAATTAGAGTTATCCAAAGCATATCCCCCGGGAGTGTCGTAACCAAGAGTGAAGCAAGGCCCGTTGTCGTGCACCAGTTCCCGTTCGAGTCTTGCTCAAAGCGGTGTTTTCGGGTTTTACCCCTAGGTACATCTGTGCCAGAGCCACCTCTACCTGCTCGTATCCAGACAGAGATGTATTGCTCAGAAAACTCACAAAATCTCTACAATACCAAAATTCTAGGAAGTTCTTCTATACTAATCCTCAATGTCCATCTTAGGTCTACGTGCTCTAATCAGAGTTTATCTAAATATAGCTTCCAAGGATTGTAATAAACTTCCTCTGATACCAACTGTAACGCCCCGACCCCAGTTACCCAGAGTCGGTGCATTATTACATAACATTGGTATGATCACAAGAAAGATCAAATCTCGAAAGACTGATTGGTTTAGTAGTCTTGGAAACACTAGATATATTCATAAGTCTTACATTACATCATAAAATGAAAAATACTACAACAACATATTGTCACCATAATCCACACTCATATCCCCACATAATATCCTTGCAGGTCATTCATAATTTACTTCTTCACTTCCTGGGAAAAATAAAACATAGAAAAGGGGTGAGCTCAAATGCCCAGTAAGGATAACAATATAGCGGAAACTTTCATAAATACGAATAAACATTTAAGGCAATGTATAACTAAAACAAAATCCTTTTAAACTTGAACTTTTAACATAGTATGGCATAAATAAAATGAGATAATTCCATTTACTTATTCACATGGTTATTCTACTAATCTAATAATCACATGCAAAATCAATAACCACTTTCATAATGATGGAATGCATAATGTCAGACTATCATAACCACATAGCCAAGGCCTCGTGCCAAGACTACAAATAAGATTTTCTCAAGGCCTTGTGCCAAGAAACTATTTTGTCTCATGAGACCTACCGATGCATCGAGGAGCTATAGCGGGCTCCACCCGTCACATATTAAGTCCAATGCATTCCCATATGAAAAGGTTTAAACATAACATAAACATTCGTATTAAAACTAGCCTACGAAATGTCAATACTTTCACCATAAACTATGAATGGTATAAAAATAGCACATCCACAGTCAAACATATCACAAAACCTTTAATACAATATAGAAATTTTGTATCATAATAAATAAACTTCAAATAATCTTAAAATCCATCAAAGGATGTTGACATAGATGAAATGAAAATTCTTTTTAAATAAATATATCCTTTTATTTTTAAATAATTTAAGATCCATATAAAATAAAACATTTTCTTTGAAAATATTCTTATAAACTTCTAAGGGAATCTTTGAAGATTTTATAACGGTGGAAAATAGACGCACCCGCCGTATAAGTTAAAAAAAACATTCTTACCTTAATTCTGTCGAAACGGTTAAAAAGGACCTTGTTTTGAAAACGACGGAAAGATTCCTTTATAAACCTCTTATAAAAGTCAAACAAGGGTATAAATGACTTTAACCCATATTCTTGTAAATAATAAATATGTTTTGAAATACATTTCGAAGAAACATGGATGTGGATGATAAAGAAATCCCAGTAGATTATTACGTATAAACAACCTCGGATAATGAAGAGATTGTGAAATAACCCTTACCTTGTACTTTTCCTTGTTTGGGGTAGGTTAACCTCCTGTATAATGGTGAAATAATTGTTATTAAATTATACAAGAATCATATATATTAATATGATATCATATATGATCTTTTAACATTGATTTGTTAATAATATCTTAGAATTATCGTCGTTTCGGGTGTTAACATACTCATTTTATTTTATATGTTTTGTTACATAAGCCATGTTTGTTGTATCTTATTCATATCCAGAATGATATCAAGTCCTTAAACATCATTTTTAAATCATCAAATGATAATTATACTTGAATTGATACGATGGAGAATGAATCTCATCGCGTTCGTGGAGACGGTAGTCCGTACATACGCACGAGCGACAATATCATTATTTTGATATTAAAATAATATATAAATGGATGGTATATCATATATACAGAATCATTAACATGTTATATTTATTATTTACATGAGTTACACATCATTATTATACCCATCCAAATAATAATATATTGAATAACAATTACACCACGACGTGGAGACGGTAAGCCGTACGTACGCACGTATGGTGACATGTTATTCAAAGGGTGGATAGAATACTGAATATGGTTGTACCATATTTATAATAACATCACAGTATATGTAAGATACTTGATTTATTATTTTAGAATGGTAAGAACAAAGAAAGGAGAAGTGGAAGAAGAAAGGAACTTGAAAAGGGGTGGTGAAAACATTACCTCTTCTTCGGGTTCTTCCTTTTGATTTGATCAAAAGGGCTCCTTAGGATGGCTTTCTAATCAAACTAAGGCCACTAGGTTGTAGTGAGGGATGTTGGGAGAGTATTTGGGCAGAGTTTCGCCCAACCAAAAGGCTTTTAAGGTGTGAAGAAATGAGAAGGAGGAGTGCCCTTTTATAAGAGGTGTGAGGGACACCTTTGGAAAAGCTAGAAATATTAATTTATAATAAATTCATATTCGGTTTCTAATGGCTCAAAAGTTGATTATTGAGAGGTTAAGGTGGGGATACTTCTAAAACCACTCAACCAATAGAATTTAGACAGGTTTGGGTACTTATTTTAACCTTATCTTTAAGTATTAAATCTAAGTTAATTAGTTTCACTTTTACAATGTCTCTTTGTATTTTTATATAATATGGTTAGTAAACTTTCTATATACATCCAAGAGACCCCCAAGTGGTCTATTCATGATGAACCTATCATGATATAAGTCTCTTGGCCGAACCTTAGATTTTTAGGAATTTAATATCAATTAATAATATAATATTTGTTTTAAGAACTCTTTTATGTCAATTTTGACACTATTCAATAGTTTATTTTTGTGAAACTCATAAAAGATTTATTACTTCTAAAAAAGTCAATTAAATAAATAATAATATATCATATTATCCTAGAAAATTATTTTAATTCATTAAAAGTTTCATATTATATTTATTTGGGTATTTATAATATCAATTATTTTAATTTTTCACTATTATAGTAATTACTGCATCATCATTGTGTCATAAATAAAATATATTATTTAATGTCTAAAAATTATAAATAAAATACAATTATGTAGGAAATCTTTTTTTCTTTCTAATGAATATTTATAATCTAAAATCCAACATATATAACCCTATGTAACAATTGTTTTTCTAAAAGATATATGCTTGTGTCATTTTTGTATTCATTTTAACTTAATTAAAATAAAGTGTCATTATCACTTACAAGTGGATCCATGGGGTCCCAAAATCGACCCAAAGATGCCCATGGTCGACCATGTATCAAAAAATAGGGTTAAGACACGTTTTAGGGTAATTTAGTATTATTATAATATTATTTTTAACCCTTATGCACCGGATTTACCCTTAACCATGGTAAATAAAATATTTACCGCAGTAATTATTCAAAATGTCTAAAAATAAAAGTTACCTATTTACACAATTTGAACATCCTGATTCCAAATATGGAATCCATTTTCCTAAATTCAAAACACAGAAGTGGCAGAAATTAATTTAAAATTAATTCCCGCTGTCAAAACAAAAAGCGTGTTTTTAAGAGATAATAACTATCAAAAGATTGACACTTGTTTATGTTCGGTTTAATTGTTAAATTATGTCCAATGACCAAAATTATATTAAATGGTAAAAATATATTCTAAATATACTTTAAAACTACTAAAATTCATAATTTATCACTATTAATTATGTTGATTAAAAAAGTTGTTTTTAATTAAAATTTAGTAATTTTCACTATTCATCAAAATATGAATGTTATCCGAAAAGTACCAAAATTTCACCTTAGGATAAATTAGATATTCCGAATCCAAAAATGAAGTCCATTTTGAAATATAAAATATATATAATTTTAAAAAGTAGGTATTACTATTCATAATGGCTAGTTTGACTGGTTGTTAGAACTCGGTGTTGCGTACAACACACGCTATCGCATTATTCAAAGAGAAGCCTACCGTAGAAGCTTGGGGTGTTACAAAATTACCCACACCTGTTTATGTCCTAGAATATAATAATACATATCAAGGGCTAAATTTCATATTGGGGGATGAATCTAATGACCCAGTGTTTTATAAATGGAAATTAATTTCTTATGAATATTTTATATAATCACATGAAAACAGAACATAATGAACTAGTAAGTGTTATGTGAACAATAAACGTACGTTTTCCACTTCCATGATTGGATGTATGTAAAATCTGACACACATAGTTGCGATCATTATGTTATTTGGAGTAATATAAGGGAAGAATAATTTTTCTGTTGAATAGTAACCTACCATTATAAATAATATCATACACATATGAATAGTGATATACCCTAATTAATATTAACCATATATATGTTTGTATGAAAATATGATTCAAAGGAATGTTTTATGTACATGTATTTTAGACTAATTAAATGAATGTTTTGAAATTGGTTTTTAATAATAAATTATGATTATATTTAAATATTAATTTAATCATATTTAGAAAATTCCATTTGAAAAATATAATTTATTTATAGATTATACATGTTGAAAAATGGTTATGTGTAACTTCTGATAGTTTTCTAACGTACAATAATTTTTTATGAAAAGTAAAATACGGTAATTTATCGTATATATACATTATAAGATAAATTGACTATTTCTAGAATTATAGATGATGTCCCAAACCTCGGTTCTAATTCACATTACCAATTTACTATTTTTTTCATGTAATCTTCATTATTTCTGGTCTTGAGAAAAATTAATAAACTAATGATTAAAAAATATGAAAACCCTCCTCTCCACCAGTATACCCCTCACTACCTCTTCTCATCCCTCTTCTAAATCCACATGCCTTTCCAATATTCATCCCCAAATCAATCCCTATGATCCCCCACGTCCAAAGTCCCCTAGTCTCTTCAAAATACCAAATCCTATCTCCTTAAGAGGTTACCAAAGGTGATATATTCAAGAGGTAAATTCCTCTTTCAAATTCATTCATTTCTTTAATGTTCATTTATTTTTTTTCATTCCCCACACACCTTCACCAAAATGATATGATAAATCTAGTAACATACATGTAATAGAATTATATTATTCTATAGGTATACTCAATTATCTTCTCTCCATTCCCCGTTTTTTTGAAATAAATTAAAACACATTTTGAGATGTGTAAATTTAGCACATTCTAGGACAATCGTTTATCAAATTGTTTTATCATATTCATCACTAGAAACCATTTTTGTTATGGTTGAACCAGATTAATATAAATTTAATATATCCTAGTCATTGTTCTATAATCATTTTGTACAAATGGTATATTGTTATAAGGAAAAACATGTTCATTGTAGTCAAAACCACCGATTAACTGAAACAATTATCCCTAAGGTTTTATATAATAAATCAGATTCACTCCCAATAACCGAATGAATTTTTTTATCAATTTAATCTCTTGGATGTTCACTAATAACATAAAACTCCAATTATGTACATACACTTTTGTCTTCCATGTTTATTCAAACATGAGTATTAGTTTACTCATCATTAAATCCATGTATGAAAACAGACCCAAATAATGAAATTGAACCTAATAATCAATCAAAATATTTATAAATGACATAAAAAATATTACAAAAATTTTAAACATATAGAATATGTTACAGAGTTTTTAATAAATAATCTTAATTTTATTATTCAGGTCATTAAGTTCAAGAAAATATCACCATTAAACTTAAGCTAAGTGGTCCTCTACATATAACTCTTAATCACGATGTCCTCTATGCTACGGAATTTTATGTGTAATCCCTAATGAAGATAAGTGATTACACACCTACCACATAATTCCCTCATTATTTATATGTGATGATAAACCCATTTTATCTCTCATCAAACCCTCTTATGTACACCTGGAACCATGTCAACAAACCATAATGAATTCTACTGAAACCATTGTGGTTCATTCGGGCTCCCTTATCCTTCTTTATATAAAAAAGGAGTTATCCTATATGTTTATATACATATTATACATTCTTTGTAGTTTTACAAAATTCATTTTTGAAGACCATTTCATCACTCTATTTTGGGGATATGCATGTTTTTAAATGATTCTTTTATTATAATTTTCCGGTAAGTAAACATGTTCTATGGGGACCTCTAGAATTTTTAACCAATTTCAAGTGCACTATATCCTCTATTTTAAGCCAAATTTTTCATTATAAAATACATATCATTATTATGAAAACCATCTTGGTTCAATTCTTGTTTTATATAAAATAATTTCTCTTTTCAATTTTAAAATCACTCTAGATTTTCCATAAAACCGCACAAAAATGGTTTAATGCCAATGTATGTCCAATACATTTCTTAAATGTTGTCACTTCTATTTGACATAAATTACCATATTATATGGGTGTTATACCTTATTAATGTCCTTGTATGTTCTAATCATATTCTTTCATGGAAACATTCACGATACTCCCATTCGTTATGCTTTTTGTCATGATTGTGGTACCAATTATTTCCATGGGTACCGTTATGTTTATGTAATCTTGATTATGTATGATTATTTATATGGAAAAAAATATTCATGAAAATGATGAGAAGGGTCCACCCTGATAGTGCCCCAATTCATTGGGTAATTCATGTCTCATGAGATGCGACGTGAAAGGGAATGGCGGTTAGCCGTGAACCTTACTACTATGGGAAAATGGATTGGTGGTTAGCCTTTAACTATACTACTATGGGAAACAGGATTGAAGGTTTTCCTTGACCCATAATACTATGGGAAATTGGATTGGCAGTTATCCTTGTCCCATAATACAATTGGAAATGGGATTGGCGATTATCGTTGACTCGTACTAAACACATGCTTTATGTTCCTTCGACATTTATTTGATTCCATGCTTATATGATCCCATGTTTATAAGATATGATTTATTGTGTTCCATGCTTTTGATATAATTATGTCATGAATCATAACTCAGGTTCTTAAGCTGTATCCTTATGTTCATTCACAAACATGGATTTTTAGATCATCCCATTGTTCATGTGTTCCATAGGGTACCCTATATATATATAAGGGCTTAAAGGATGTTAGGATTTTTTTTGTAGATTAAATAATGTTTTTTATCCCTATGTTTTATGTTCTATGTACCTAATTGTCAATGAAACTATACGTAACCATCCTTGACTTATAATCAAATTTACAATTATGATTAAAATTATGTAATGTAATATGTAAAGGGATAGGGATGCTATAATATAACTTATTGGAAATAGATCCTTCAGTATTTTTTCATCATGTTTGTTCCACATAAAGTTATCAAGGGCCAGGAATTGGAAGATTTGATGACCTCCAATCCATCCCATGCAGAGAAGTCTCTGAATCCAAACATTCTAGATGATGCCATCCTCTCAGTGGACCAGGATGTGCTATGTTGGAAGATGAACTTCATTGGTGATTCAAGAATACCCACTAGAGGAACCATCGATGACCCTTTACATAACACAGTAGTCCTAGGTATTATGTTCATTACACCTACATATGATCTCTTTCAATATTCATTATTATCATAATAAGGATAAACCTACAATGAAGTAGAGTATCAGTCTCTCATTAATGGACTCATGTTTTCTATTAATAATGATTATACCCAGCAACATGTTAAGGGGGACTTGGAGCAAGTCATAAATAACTGAACAATTACTATGTTTTCAGATATCCAAAACTTGTACCCTTATTAGAGTTTATTCTATGGACGATGGCCTGACTCCCCTATTGGGATGAGTATAGTTACATCCCAAGATAAAAAATGTCCAAGATGATTCCCTAGATATCCTTTTCTCATTTGTTGTAGTTCCAGACCAAAGTTAGCTATTTATCCATGTGGAGTATTGAAGATTCATATCCCTCATAACTACAAACAATGATGATAGTCCGAAAGTAGGAAATCTTACTACCAAAACCTCCACATCAAGACCTCCATATCATAACCCCATAATAGAAGAATATCCAGGTCTGCTGATTCCATTTATTGAGTACCTCTGACGTTCCACTCTTCTGAGGGGAAGATCTGAACATTAGAGAACCCATTGGTGTATAGTGTAATTCACCCATCAGAGTGGTCCCATTGTTGTTCATATCTTCTTAAAATTAGGGTTCAATGGAATTATAATCCATTTAATTCAATTATATGAGATCTCCCATGTATTTCATGATTTCGAAGCCGATTCCTATAGTGTTCTTGAGGATGGGTAACACATTCCCAGATAATCCAGAACAATTTGGATATATTTGTCCCAGCATAGTCCACGATTGTATCGGGTTCTCCCTGAGGTGTCACTCATGTCAAATCAATGCTAACATTGTGCATCGATAAATACAACCACTCAATTAAACCATGTAAAATTTACCCATTGCGATATGATGGCTTGATGTCATGTGACCACATCTACAAGAAATAGTTCACTAGTGTCAGTTCATTATGACCACCATAGAATTTTAATCTAAATGATAAAAAGTTAATCTGACCAAGGAAGTAAAGTCATGTTCTATCACTGGTTTCATAATCTCTAACATTATATACTGATTCATAGTCTGACAAAAAGTCCACTTCGATAACGAAAACATCATTTAAGAAGCTTAGATGAAGAAATTAAACCCTATTTAGAAAAATAGGTTCAATCACACATCTCACTATCATGCACCAAAAATGTTAATATTGAGGCCTTCAGCAAGACAATGTCAAAAAAATTTCTAATGATGGTTCTTTAAAATGGGATTTTTTTGTCTAGACAATCTCCACAACACTACGTAGGATTTTCGAATGAGAAAATGTAATTCTACACATGTGACCCCATATTCCATGGTTTATGGAGTAGAGGCAGTCCTACACATTGAGATTTAGTTACTGTCACTATATACATCTATCTAAGGTAAGATGTTGTTAGAAAATATATAAGATTTCCAATTCTCTAAGCAGGAACTCCTCAATCAGAATCATCATTGAGCCATGAAAAAAATATAGAGGCACGAGGTCAAGATAGCCAAGTATTTTAAATAGAAATTTCATATCTTCACCATCTTTTTGGGTGTCATGGTATTGAATCTAAGAACACTGATGAAATTCCTATTTAAAATACTCAATTATGCTCAATGGATAATGGATAGGGAGTGTATTACTAGAATGATGTGTAATATATGATAACAATGGATAGAGAGTGTATTACTCCTACCATCAAAGATAAATTCCTCAATCAATAATTAACATGAAAAAATCTCCCATTATGCTCAATTTTAATCTTCTTTGTCCGGGATGGGGGACATAAAAAATCCTATCTTCACCATCTCACATGACTGTAAACTGAATCCCATGTCATGTATGATGTTAAACTACAATCCACATTTTCCATTCTCTCATTCTACATTGTGTTTAACTGCCAACACATTTCCTTATAACTTGATGTTAAACATCACGACATTCGAAAGTTATGTCTGTCTTGATTCTCATGTTTATGTGACACGTTGGAATTCCAAGATAACTTTTATTTTGTTCCAGGCCTGAGAATCATTATTTTATGCATCGCGGTCTGAGGTTTCTCCTTGGAGCATATGTTCTTGTAGGATACCTTGTTTGTTATTATTCATTTTTTATTTCAAATTGATGTATTGTGCACCTCCATGAAGAATAACACTTCTTCTCACCACTTGTTATTACCACATCATGTTAAACTGCATTCCATTCTTGAACTACATGTGTATTGATTAATTCCATCAAATTATAAATATTAACACCTAGAAATTAATTTATTTGGATTTTCCATATGATTCCTAAACATTTAGGCCCTTCATGGCATTTATTTATGGTCATAGTTATATTACATTACCCAATGATCTCTTCCATCCCATGTGATGTTAAACTATGCTTTAATGCTTGTAATACATTAATTAAATAGAAATTATTTTCATTCCTACATTACATGAATTAAAAGATCACTTTTATAATTGGATTGTGAATGTTGTTGTATGATACCTCTTTGGTCCTCATTCACATTAGGTAACATTTCCACACATTACACATCCATGTTTGGATAAAATCCTTATGACATGATAATAAACTTCGTGGAACATTTCAGAACACCGTATGGCTTGATTCCTTCCTTCGTATAATACATAAGAACACCCCAAAAAATTCCTTTTTGTTAATAAATATGTAATATAAATATTTTCATCCTTTCGGACCAATGACCTGACTGTCCTAGAATCATGTGTCCTGTCATGAGGCCTCTTTGGTTCTCATTCACATCATGTTTTACAATAGCCTCATCACAGACACCTTCCTTAGGGGCCTCTTCCTATTTTATATGCTGGATATAAGACATAAATCTTCTCAACACCATCTTTGTATATGATGATAAACTACACCAAACGTTCATCATGATTTTAAACTTCTCCTTCTTCCTTACTAAATATTGCTAAATAACATAACATTATAGAACAATATGTTGAGTGATTCTTGCACTCAGGGGATATGTAGGAATTCCAATAAATCATTACTTCGGGTCCAAGCCCCAAGATCAATGAATAATTTCAACTTTTTTACCCTATTGTACGTGATGTATCATAGGATTTTGTGGTGGGGAATGAGACCTCTTTTTTCCTCAATCACGTCAATTTTGTGATAGCCTTACAATGTACTTTTCCTGACATCTTACCTCCCATTTCCATACCGCACGATGCTAACCTTCAGTAAATTTTAGAACTAAGTATGTCTTGATACCCATAATTTTGGGATATGTAAGAGTACCCAAAATTTTTATCTTCCGGTCTATCCTAAGTATCTCAAATTTCTTTTCTAGCCCCCCATATTGAATTATCTTCTAGAATTGTAAATTTTGTGTTGGTGAAACTCTTTAAATTCAATTCACATTATGTTACCTTACCACTCCATGCATTTCCTAATATGGGCTACTTCTACCCATTATTCCTTAACACATGATGTTACACTCCACGAAATTCTGTAACTATGTGTGGAATTATTACCATCTATATGGTATATTTTGGAATGACCAAACATATTTTCTTCCGGTCTAACCCCAAGTAAATCAACCCACATTTCCACTTTCCTTCACTCAAAGTTTCAATTAACTTTTCATTAATTGGATTCCTTGACCTCGATTAAACCTCATCGACATGCTCATATGCACTTTGGAGTCGGGCCCATAGTGTGGAATTCTGTATGGAATGCTTTCATTTACTTACCATTAAGCACATTCCCCTTTTTGGGATTCTATTAACATTCATATCCAATGTACCCACAAACAATATCGATGATGATTCTTTAGGTTCTCATACCATTATGGGACAACATCTTAGAGGATCTTGAACAAAAAATATAGTTAGGTTCTACATTTATAATAGGGTAAGCACCTGACCCTCATGTGTTTGTTCACATTCCAGGATACATGATATGGATACAATGTCTCAACCATGATCAACAGTACTGTAGCTGGTACTATAGTGGGAACTGTAGCAGGCACTGTTTGGCACTGTAGTAGCCGAGAATATGCCCCTGTTTGGGCCTTCGGGCCACTGATTTGGTCCATGAGTCTTGTAAGGCCTTCGGGCCACCCAGGCCTTCGGGTCAGTAAGGCCTTTGTGCCACCTCAAGGCCTTTGGGCCACCTTAAATGCAGATGCAAACAAGACAACCTACAAGGATCAAGATCTACAAGGAGGATGAGCAAGGAGCTTTCACCACCGCCGATGCTAAATAGATTGCAAGAATGAGAGGGTATGACACCTGCCATCGGGACAAGCCTATGCATGCCCAGGAAAGCCTAGCCGAACAGCCATGCGAAGGTGGAGAGATGATTTCACGATGAAGATGCTGGGGAGGAGCAGTTCTAAGTAGTTAGTCTGGGTTGTATGTAATGTTTGAAAGCCTACGGGCAATGAATTCCTCTAAGGCCTACGGGCCATGTAATACTTTCACCTACGGGCCTTGTAAGGGTTCCACCTCACCCCTTGAAAGGTGGATTATCAAAAATCAATAAAAAAATGAAGGCTTTCGGGACATTGGAGGAAAAGTTATACATCCCCAATATTCCACCCTCATTATGTCCCAAAAATTGGATCTCATGATTCACATCCCACATCACATCCTTGTGTCTAAATAATATTTTGACTCTCTCTGATATACTTATTCATGATTCTTTTCACGTTGAGTTGACATATCAGTGTCATGGGGTCACTCTTTACTCCACAACATTGTTTCCCCTATCTTGTGCTCCCATGTGATCGAATATAATTTATACCCATTGTTTTCCCCACTAAGCATGTATCATGTTGGATATGGGGTTATATTAAGGGTTTTTACTCAATGGAAGAAATATACCAGCTTTTAGTCCAAACCCTATACCCTTAAACTAGGAGTTCATGTATTATGGTCCATGATTTATTGAGCCACACCACACATGATCAAATTTAACGCCTCACATTTTGGATTGATCTCTATGAGATCAAACTAAGATCTCCTACATCATTATTATACGATGTTAAAATTCATCTTTTGCATCTGACCTATGAGATGATATGAAACCCATCACTATGATGTTTTCATCCGAGAATACACTGCACAATTTTTAGAAATTTCCATTTCCCATTCCACCATCAAGAACAAAATGTGTCAATATTCTCATCCTTGTGGGAAAGTAGTGATGCATGTACATGTTTTTCCTCATGTATAGCGGTAGTTTTAAGAACCATTGTTCACCCTTCAGGGCCTATTATTCACTCAAACGTATGTATATTGTTGTGGAACTCTTTGGTCCGCATTCAAATCAGATTATGTTCCATGACAAAAATTTCATCTTTGGGGTGTCTGTGTACACAAGTTATGACAGTAAACTATATCCTTACACTAACTATGTTTAGGATTCCCCATGAAAATTATGGGATTATTCGTCTTCCACGCCATGGTGATTCCTCCACTAGTGTTGTTCATTCACTATACAATGTTTCAAGATCTATGTGCTGATAGTTTACAATTCTTATGGGATACATAGTGAAACTTGGGAATTCCACTCCAGACCATCCATAGGTCCATTAAACCCTATCCCTCCTTCCCTAATTATGGTCTCAACTATATGACCTTAATAAAGAAGGCTTCTGTCCAGATGGACTAACATTAAAATGGTGGCTATGGTGTAGGCTATGTGACCATTGACATCGTAAAACACCCTATTTGTATTAAGATAAACTATTTCAGGAAACTTCCTTATTGTAAGATGTTAAGATATATATATTTCATACTAACCTGCATGATGTAAATCATCAAGGTGTTTGTGGTCCTCACCATAGAGGTTCGAGATGGATGTAGGTTTGATCATAATTCATACTAATGCACACCCAAAAATTGTCATAGTGGAGTAATTTCAAGAGTGTTGGACTCCATTTGAGCATACCCTCACTCCATCTCCATGATTTGTGTACCATTTATTTGTATCCCCTTCCTCTTTCCCATCTAAAAGAAACACCTGATTTTCATATTGAACAACCTTATGGATAACCTAAAATTTTCTGCGAACATTCATGAATACCACGAATGAAATTTCTAGTCATGACCCATGTTTTCAATGTTGGTTAGTTATTGGACATCATTTTCTTATCCCATATCAGGATAAGGTGATATAAATAATTTTTCTAAAACATGGTCTGAATTTATCCCCCATCATCATTCAACCGGCAATGTGTAACATATTTTTGGTGTCATGATTCACATTAATCATTCCTATTTGATCGTATTGACTCATCAACCCTTGATGTTTCCCCATTCGTGCATTAGTGTATACAAGTTAGGGATATTTTGATTCTATAAGGAACCATATCTCTAGTAACAACCCACTCTCTCAGTAAAAATACAATTGGTGTCCTTTCAGACCATAAGTGTTTCACGGTCAGATGGTGATCTCATATCCATTGGGATAACCTCGATGCTCATACCTTGTTTATCACATTCATCATGACTCATGCGACCTTATAGATTGATCTTTATTTGTTTAACTGTAATGATCAAGGGGAAATAATCAATGATAGGAACAAATCATCCCATACATTGTTCTATACTTTGTAACCATGCATAAAAACATTTTTGGTAATTCAACAAAGAAAATTCCCTATGGATTTTCCCCATTAATGGAGCATCTCATCACTGATTCCATTTAGCGTGTCGCATCCAATATTTTAAAAAATCATATATGTTCCCATACTTATTGATTATATAATGAGATTATTCTATAACCCAAATCCATACATGATCCATCTCATCCAGGATATCAGCCAACTCATGGGATTATTGACTTTGTTCCACTTCATCTTCATTCAAGTAAACATGATGTCATGAAATTTGTTATTATTGTGTTTTGGTAATGGGAGAGAACTCATTAGTCCATGTGTCCAGGTGCTAGGTCTTCTTTTTGGCCTCATGATTCCTATTAATGTAGTCAAAATTCATCCACTACCAGGAATCAATGAAGGTAAAATCTCCCTCCCAATCATTATTATCTATTAAATCCTAGATGTGTAGGTGTAGAAATTTTGCATCAAAACATCCATAAAATAGTTAATGTAGTAAATAATTTTTTTCCCATACACCTTATCCACTCTGATTGTGAGGTTTCGTGAATAATGTCAGTTATTAGCTTCCATGAATGGTTATACATTGCCCGACTATAATCCACACCTGAGTCAGCTTCATCAAAATCTGCTAGGTCAATATGATCATATTCTGGGAATGAATCTAGTAAATTTTATGTAGAATCATCCTCTGACATTTAATCAAATAATATGGGTTCCATATAGTATGGTTTATCTTTATTGCTGGATTCCACTATGATAGGTTCAGTTTCTACTCAACCAGTGGTATAACCCACTTTCATTGTTGTCATGGTCTAGTCAGCTCAGGTGTTTGATTCTATATTTATCAGTGTTCCCCTTGGAAGTGGATCTCCAAGAACCCATCTTCGTCCTCATTGGCATTCTGTCAACATCTGGAATAACTATTCATATAGAGATAATGTTAGTTGCTTGGATCGACATGATGATAGTTCTAAATATATGATGAAAAATACTTATAATGGTTGAATATTTGATCACATTTAAATTTTATTACCCTTGTAAACCCAGGATGAAACCCCCTGTATATGGTTAAGAACTCTGATGATTCTATAATCGCCACCCTTGTTTCTACAACACTGTTAGACCTTGTGTTCACCATATCTTAGGATGTAGGCCCCAAATCTTATCCCTCTACATTCACTACCACACTAGAAGGTGTCCTTTCCATGAGAATATTCTATACACAACAAATTTTTTTGAGAAACCTACATAACATGTGTATGTATCCCAATAGAATGGTTTAGATAAAACCTTAATAGTGTTTGTGAATTCTCCCATCATTTATGTTGCAACCTATCCATCCTTAAAATAGGTTACACTATTATAATATTCTACCTAGGAACCCTATTCTTATTCAAGAAAAGGGAATCACTCTCATAACTAAGCTATAGATGGTAGGGGTGATATTGGGTAATGTAGTGATTTCAATTAATATATCATTGGATTTGGGTTGCATATTGAATTAGTAAAGTCTTACAGCTCAACTATGTATTCTTCCCCATCTATCTAAGATAACATAATGTTTTCCTAGGTCTAACCAATCACTTAAATACCCATCCCAAGATGGTTAAAATTATCTCAAATCTCAAAAACACAATAGAATTACCTATTAATATCCATGGTTTCCCAAGCCTTCTAGTAAAATATATACACATATAAGTCCACACAACGTAGACACTTCCCCCAGATATTTGGAATGAATTATTCAGAACCTTCTTTGTTTTCTTCATTCTTCTTTTCTCTGACTAGTGGGACCCACCAGATCTACTATCACCATTCCTCTTCCTCTCATACCCAGTCTAGGCCTTGGAATCATTGTCCTTACAACTTCCCCAACTCCTCCACCATGAAATACACCATCTATACTACCATGACTTCATATTGATAATTTCCAACCCAGGGCCTGGGGTTGATCAGACACCCCATCATCAAAACAGATAGTATGTTTCTTCGTCACCTCCCACAGGTAGGTTGTCTCCCATATTTATGTGTACTGTTCAAACATCCTGTAAGATGTAGTGTGAGGAGGCTACTCATTTTGTATCTTCCCATCAACCCTTGTAATCATGAGACACATATTCCTCATAAATGATGGATGATATTCATGGAGAACCCTTATGTAAACTTTCACGGTTAACCACAATATGCACCAGAACTACCTCAAGACGTGATGCGTGGTATATGGGTCACAGATATTCATGTGATATTCCTATTCCACTTTAACACCACCACAAAAGAACATAATATATACCTTATGATTCTTATATACCTTATATTCATCGATTAATACTCATGTTCATTGTGGGAGTGGATGAAAATTGAATTTTTCTAACATTGAAACTATGTTCAGCATAGGTGGTGAATCCATATTTTTAGGAAAACATCCCACTATGTTTAAAGAAGCTAGTCAGATGTCATACCTAGTAGGGGAAATGGGGTTCAAATATTCATAAACCCTCAATTATCACCATTATACAACTATATATAATTTTAAATGGGCGGCATACATGTTGTGACTTGTTCCCCTTATTGATGTGATGAAACACCTTATAATGCTTTTCCAACACCAGGATCCTGTGATTGAAGCGTTTCCACTTCCAAACCACATATGACATGATAACTGGTATCGTCTGAATAACCATTTGTGCTACCCTTATATAGAAAATACATTAGCAAATGAGCTTGAAAATGTTCCCACCTAACCCAACCACCGATTTCTACTCAATGTTAACATTATACCCCAATTATTTTCATTTTCTTTCCACTAGAATCCACTAGTAGGATACTTCCATGCTATATTTATACCCCCTTAGATATGTGGGGGCCTTGAGATCAGTTTCCTAGGGGAATCATCTCCCTCATAAGGATGTTTTAGTGTGATATTTTAACAAACATCCAAAACACTATTTAATGTGTACATCCCAGACCAACTTCTTATCATATTCTAGCACCAGGACCATCAGTGTCTTCAGACATCATGGCGTCTACACTGAATCCTCCAATGTGTTATTCGCATGTTTTAATTAATCACACATTTACCCTAGGAGTTTTATCCCAAAGATTTGGTGGAGGCCCTAAATCCAGATGTCGACCTCCCCATGTTGGAAATGAAATGTGTGGGTCCTTGACAACCACCTACTCAGAAGCTCTGACATTATGTGATTCGGTTGGTTGATGTGGAATTTATAACCCCACACAGCCTCATTCATGCTTACTTGCCACAGCTCTACCACAAATTTGTTGTAAGATTCACAAAGCTAGTATGACCTGGACCATTCGTCTTTGATGTTGCCCTCCAGTAGTAGGTCACAACATTCTGTCAACCCTTTCTCTGGGTTCCCTAAGGACTTAATAATAATATATTGGTACTTCTGGGGAGATACCTCGGGTTGAAGAAACTACCCATTTCCATTATTTATATTATTTTACTTGAATTTGGTTATAATAGGTGTATCGTCCTTCAATGTAATGTCCATAGACAGTCCCAATTAACTAATATTGTGCTGGTGTGACCCTAAAATATTAATAAATATCATCCATACATGTTTAGGATAATGAAATCACCCCTTAGTCTGATGCCTTAAAACTCATATCTCAGGCAGTTAGGGTAATTATTTTTCCCTTATGTCAGCATCTCCACTAGAGTCTCATAATCAGAATCAATCCACAAACATTTTTCTATCTTGATATTGTTTGTCATGTCTTCCCTTCCCGAAAAATCTACATGGACCTCCCTAAAATATTATTAGTTATCCATTTGGTCCTAATACTTTACAGTTTTTTACTTTATTCTCTATTTGGGAATGACATTTCCAAATAATGTTTTTGACGAATTTCCATGAAAACTTTTCATAGATAATGACTCATAATGAACATGGTTTTGAATCCTAGAATGACTCATCATGGTTCGTAGGTAAAAAATGGATAATGATTTTCCTGTTTTTATGAAGTGATTGTGCCGCATGGATCTGTGGAACCTCGTTCAAAAAGAGCATTAACGGTGTATGTTCAAGCTTCACGATTCTGGAGCTCAAGAAAGAGATCAAAAAATAGTATTCAAAAAAATGGGGCCCACACTTTTATGTTATTGGTGATGGAATGATGATATCCAGAGTTCCCTTGGCTATCCTGATAATTGTGGCGGTCTCACATTGCATTCTATGTTCCCTCATAATGATCTACATATTATTGGAGATCAACCTTAAAAATCAAAACCAAATTTTTTCTTTAGATCCCATTATTGGTGGGTGTAATTTCTTGGAACCGAAATCTAAACCTAAAGGGAAAAGACATAAAAATCACCAATGGTCATGCCTCTTGTTTCTTTTTCAAAAATCCCATTAGCACTACATATGTAGAAAAGTTAGAAGAATGAATTACTCTATGACCACCATAGAAAAATGATGGAATCCTATGAGATCCTAAAGGATATGTTTATGAACACATTTGAGAATTGATGGAATCATATGTATCTCAATTTAATCTTCCTACAATTGTGATGCACCATTTCCTTCATGGTGTTTTGTCAGAGTATCGCGAAGCTTGGTGACTATAAATATGGGGTTCATCCCAGCCTGAATGGATCAATACCTTATCCTTTCATTTTATGAGTTATAGATTAATGAAAAATCATTTTGTTTGTGATTAAATGTGAAAATGCATCCCCAATGGAACGTGAGAGAAACTATCCAGCTTTTCCTTTCCATCAATTTTCTTCCACTTCATTTGGGGATTCCATTCACAAATCCCTATGTACATCTCAAATGTAGGATTCCAATTTTGGAACTCGGGTAATTGTGAAGAATTCATCCTTCATGAATCACCTTATAAACACATGTTGACACCATCCCTCAGTTTGGTCATAATTCATCATTATCATCCTCTATTCAGAGAGATCCTCTTCATCATTCCTCGCAATGCACCTACCAGTTTGAATCACCTTCTCTTTTCAAAGTCCCTTTCATTCACAAATCCCCACTATTTGAGGTACCCTACATTGTGAACCCCTATTTCATCTGGCCCTCCAAGATCTTTCACAATGATTTCATGGTCCTCCTCAAGATGTTCTACATGATACGTATCCCTTCATCAGGCTTCTTCACATAATCATTCTAGTGGATATTTCGTCTTCCTATATTCAGAATAACATGATCCCCTCCAGTGACCATTCCTCCGCCTCATTGTTTCCTAGAATTTAGTATGTCTTAATTCCCTCAATTGTAGGATGGTACATGTTATGCATGTATAGGGAAGAGGATTGAGTCCTCATCATCCAATATTCCGAGTGTTAAATATCCATGAAACCTCATCCTAGCCACATGACGTTAAATAATGAATTTTCTAATTTATGGGAAGTTGGGTTTTACTTGGAGGAGAAGAAGAATATGTGTTCTCCCACCCCTCTCCCCCCTTTGGTATTTCCTCCTTCTTCACATTTGGATGTCTTCACATAATCCAAATTACATTTGGATACAATATTTCTTATATGATTGTCATACCCTCCTCATACATTGGTCACACTCATCAAGCTTCATTTCTGATGAAACATCAAATCTTTATCTCCCTAGGATGAAAGTCATGCTTAATCCCCACACCAACCATCATGGCGACACTTTTTTCCACAAGATCATTAGTTGAAATACTAAATCTTGTTTCCCAAACTTATACTAACTCACATGGGAATATATTTTAGCATTGACCACAATTTCACCCACCCCCGATCTTCTAACCATTACTAAGTATAAATCCCATTATCCTATATGATTTTTAACTGAACCCGTATGAACTATGTGGAAATTAATATTTGTCTCCATGAACAACATTGTAGAAATACTCTCCAAGGTTCAAGGTCATCATCCCCTATAATCTATATGTTCTTTGAATTTCATGTCAGTTCACTATCGTTAAACATTACAACAAACTATATGGACCTTCGAACTATGTAGTTTTTTATTTTCTTCCACTAGGATATTTTGGATTCCTCTATGAGGTCCATCAACGACCATTTGTCATATTTGGTGATCCTTCTGAAGGGATGTACCCTCATTGTACATAACATTCCCATGTGGTGATGAATCTCCTATATCCTCCACTCTAGGGATTTTTGATCCATCTGAGTAGCTAATCATTCATAAGTCCCACAATTCTCCGTAGGCATCCATCCATGAGTGTCACTCTCCCGAGTTGTAGATAACCTTACGTAAGACTCATCATGTCTCTGGTCCATTTTCCTTTGTGTGAAAACCTATTGTATTCCCCATTTATGAACTACATGCAATTTCATCCCCTTTGGGTATGCAGGTTGCCTCTTTGAAGGATCAATCCCATCATCAATTCCCATCACAGACTCTCCATATAACCTTTCCATATCAGAATAATCCTTCCCCTACATGAATATTCCACTTTTATCAGATCCTTTTCCATTTTCCCATTTTCACAGGCCGCCTCCCTACGTGTCTCATCACCCCTTCAGAACTATGCGTACTTTTATTACCAGCCACTGGTATACATTGGAAACCTCCCTAAGGATCAAGTACACTATATTGAACTTCACATCATTTATATCTAATTCAAACTCACCCATCAAAATATCATTGTTATAAATCATGATTCTTATATGGGTTGTAACATCCCACTTGGATCGTGACATCCATAATTATTGTTCCATAGTAGAACCCAACCAAGTAACCATTTGTATGCCCCACATCACCCCTTCGAACTACGTGGGTTTTGATACATGTCCCCTAGATAGGGTATGTTGGATCCCTCTGTGAGGATAAATACCATTAAATGATAAATATTAGTGTCCCCTTTTTCAAGACCCACCTTCTCCAGTCATCCCTTTATGATGTTATGATTATCCTTCATAGTGAGAATCCTTCTCTTTTTTGGACACACCATCCCAGGTCCTTCCTCGTGAATGTTCTGATCAACAACATAGTAAACCTTCAAGGTGCATAATCCTTTGAGTGTATCCATTTTATCCACTCTTTTTAGTGTTACTATCTATACAATTGATCTCCAATAGATGATAAAATCAAAGTATACACAATTTTAAACATGGGAGGCTATAAAAAACCATATAGACATGCCGCTTGGACAAGATTCCCAGCATTCTATGTGGGATGAATTAGGATTGTGAACCCTCTAGAATACCACTAATATTGGAAAATTATAGCATATCATGGATCCAGCATCCGGACATGCGAGAATTGCCCATGGTGACAAATTCCCTTACCAAAGGTTTCTGCCTCAACACGACCCTTTGGAATGTTCTAGCAGACCGTGTAATGAACTAGTGTCCATATATAGATGGCATCACGAATGTGGTTGATGAAAAATGTATACATATTTAAGTCATTCATAGACTAGGTTACAGATTTTGAAGAAAAATACAGGGAAGGAGAGGTAGAGTTCCCACTTTGTAATATTGATTAATGAGGAGACATCTCTAATGATGTAATGAATGTTGCTCACCATTGAAAATCAAGATTCTAAGGTAATAGATGTGGATGAATCCATCGAAGACAATTCAAAGAGGTGATCCCTAGTGATAGAATTATAAAAAAATGTATAATTATTATCTACTCGATTAGAACTTTATAGCTATTTTTATTCATCATGAAAAAAACATGAACACATTTTGAGTTATATTTGATAGTGGGATTAAAAATCATGAAAACATTCCTACAAATTGAATGTAGTACCGTGAAAATCCAATGAATGTATGGATCCCATTAATGGTATGTGACTATTCCATCCATAAATTTCCATTATTTTCGAAAGATCAATAGATATACATTTTCTATTGGTAGTGTTCCCTATTAATGAGATGTCCTCCATGCGAAACCCACCATCAATATACATTGCATGCATATTTTTCATTTCAATGGACATCATCTATGTATTAAATTTATACTCATGTTTCACTATGATTTTGTAGTAGAATATAATATAATATATAATGTCCATAAAAAATATGTTCTGGTAATTTTGTAATACACTATTCATTATGTGCATTAAGATAGCTGTAACGCCCCGACCCCAGTTACCCAGAGTCGGTGCATTATTACATAACATTGGCATGACCACAAGAAAGATCAAATCTCGAAAGACCGATTGGTTTAGTAGCCTTGGAAACACTAGATATATTCATAAGTTTTACATTACATCATAAAATGAAAAATTACTACAACAACATAATGTTTCCACAATCCACACTATTAACCCCTCATAAAAACCCTGCAGGTCATTCATAACTTACTTCTTCACATCCTGGAAAAAATAAAACATAGAAAAGGGGTGAGCTCAAATTCCCAGTAAGGATACCAATATAGCGGAAACTTTCATAAATAAGAATAAACATTTAAGGCAATGTATAACTAAAACAAAAGCCTTTTAAATATGAACTTTCAACATGGTATGGCATAAATAAAATGAAATAATGCCATTTACTTATTCACATGGATATTCTACTAATCGAATAATCACATGCAAAAATCAATAACCACTTTCATAATGTTGGAATGCATAATGCCAGACTATCATAACCACATAGCCAAGGCCTCGTGCCAAGACTACAAATAAGATTTTGTCAAGGCCTTGTGCCAAGACACTAGTTTGTCTCATGAGACCTACCGATGCATCGAGGAGCTATAGCGGGCTCCACCCGTCACATATTAAGTCCAATGCATTCCCATATGAAAAGGTTTAAACATAACATAAACATTCATATTAAAACTAGCATATGAAATGTCAATACTTTCACCATAAACTATGAATGGTATAAAAATAGCACATCCACAGTCAAACATATCACAAAACCTTCAATACAATATAGAAGCTTTGTATCATAATAAATCAACTTCAAATAATCTTAAAATCCATCAAAGGATGTTGACATAGATGAAATCAAAATTCTTTTTAAAGAAATATCTCCTTTTATTTTGAAATAATTTAAGATCCATATAAAATAAAACATTTTCTTTGAAAATATTCTTATAAGCTTTTAAGGGAAGCTTTGAAGATTTTATAACGGTGGAAAATAGCCGCACCCGCCGTATAAGTTAAAAAAACATTCTTACCTTAATTCTGTCGAAAAGGTTAAAAAGGACCTTGTTTTGAAAATGACCGAAAGATTCCTTTATAAACCACTTATAAAAGTCAAAAAGGGTATAAATGACTTTAACTCATATTCTAGTAAATAGTAAAAATGTTTTGAAATGCATTTTTAAGAAACATGGATGTGGATGATAAAGAGATCCCAGTAGATTATTACGTATAAACAACCTTGGATAATGAAGAGGTTGTAAAGTAAACCCTTACCTTGTACTTTTCCTTGGTTGGGGTAGGTTAACCTCCTGTATAATGGTGAAATAGTTGTTATTAAATTATACAAGAATCATATATAATAATATGATATCATATATGATCTTTTAACATTGATTTGTTAATAATATCTTAGAATTATCGTCGTTTCGGGAGTTAACTTACTCATTTTATTTTATATGTTTTGTTACATAAGCCATGGTTGTTGTATCTTATTCATATCCAGAATGATATCTAGTCCTTAAACATCATTTTTAAATCATCAAATGATAATTATACTTGAATGGATACGATGGAGAATGAATCTCATCGCGTTCGTGGAGACGGTAGTCCGTACGTACGCACGAGCGACAATATCATTCTTTTGATATTAAAATAATATATAAATGGATGGTATATCATATATACAGAATCATTAACATGTTATATTTATTATTTACATGAGTTACACATCATTATTATACCCATCCAAATAATATTATATTGAATAACAATTACACCACGACGTGGAGACGGTAGTCCGTACGCACGCACGTATGGTGACAAGTTATTCAAAGGGTGGATAGAATACTGAATATGGTTGTACCATATTTATAAAAACATCAAAGTATATGTGAGATACTGGAGTTATTATTTTATAATGGTAAGAACAAAGGAAGAAGAAGTGGAAGAAGAAATGAACTTGGAGAAGGGTGGTGAAATCATTACCTCTTCTTCGGGTTCTTATTTTTGATTTGATCAAAAGGGCTCCTTAGGTTGGCTTTCTGATCAAACTAAGGCCTCTAGGTTGTAGTGAGGGATGTTGGGAGAGTATTTGGGCAGAGTTTGGCCGAACCAAAAGGCTTTGAAGGTGTGAAGAAATGAGAAGGAGGAGTGCCCTTTTATAAGAGGGGTGAGGGGCACCTTTGGAAAAGCTAGAAATATTAATTTATAATAAATTCATATTCGGTTTATAATGGCTCCAAAGCTTATTATTCAAAGGTTAAGGTGGGGATAGGTCGAAAACCACTCAACCAATAGAATTTAGACAGGTTTGGGTACTTATATTAACCTTATCTTTAAGTATTAACTCTAAGTTAATTAGTTTCACTTTTACAATGTCTCTTTGTATTTTTATATAATATGGTTAATAAGCTTACTATATACATCCAAGAGACCCCCAAGTGGTACATTAATGATGGACCTATCATGATATAAGTCTCTTGGCCGAACCTTAGATTTTTAGGAATTTAATATCAATTATGAATATAATATTTGTTTTAAGAACTCTTTTATGTCAATTTTGACACTATTCAATAGTTGATTTTTGTGAAACTCATAACAGATTGATTACTTCGAAAAAAGTCAATTAAATCAATCCTAATATATCATATTATCCTATAAAATTAGTTTAATTCATTAAAAGTTTCATATTATATTTATTTGGGTATTTATAATATCAATTAGTTTAATTTTTCACTATTATAGTAATTACTGCATCATCATTGTGTCATAAATAAAATAAATTATTTAATGTCTAAAAATTATAAATAAATTATAATTATGTAGGAAATCTTTTTAGCTTTCTAATGAATATTTATAATCTAAAATCCAACATATATAACCCTATGTAACAATTGTTTTTATAAAAGATATATGCTTGTGTCATTTTTGTATTCATTTTAACTTAATTAAAATAAAGTGTCATTATCACTTACAAGTGGATCCATGGGGTCCCCAAATAGACCCAAAGATTCCCATGGTCGACCATGTATCAACCAATAGGGTTACGACACGTTTTAGGGTAATTTAGTATTATTATAATATTATTTTTTAACCCTTATTTACCGGATTTACCCTTAACCATGGTAAATAAAATATTTACCGCAGTAATTATTCAAAATGTCTAAAAATAAAAGTTAACTATTTACACAATTTGAAAATCCTGATTCCAAATATGGAATCCATTTTCCTAAATTCAAAACACAGAAGTGGCAGAAATTAATTTAAAATTAATTCCCGCTGTCAAAACAAAAAGCGTGTTTTTAAGAGATAATAACTATCAAAAGATTGACACTCGTTTGTGTTCGGTTTAATTGTAAAATTATGTCCAATGACCAACATTATATTAAATGGTAAAAATATATTCTAAATATACTTTAAAACCACTCAAATTCATAATTTATCACTATTAATTATTTTGATTAAAAAAGTTGTTTTTAATTAAAACTTAGTAATTTTCACTATTCATCAAAATATGAAAGTTATCCGAAATGTACCAAAATTTCACCTTAGGCTAAATTCGATATTCCGAATCCAAAAATGAAGTCCATTTTCAAATATAAAATATATATAATTTCAAAAAGTAGGTATTACTATTCATAACGGCTAGTTTGATTAGTTATGGTGTGTTAGAACTCGGTGTTGCGTACAACACACGCTATCACATTATTCAAAGAGAAGCGTACCGTAGAAGCTTGGGGTGTTACATTCTCCCCTCCTTCAAATAATTGCGTCCTCGCAATTTCTAGGGTATTACTGCATAAAAAGACTCGGGTGGTTCTTCATCATAAGTTCCTCGGGTTCCCACGTTTCCTCTTCCATCTTATGGTTTCTCCACAAAACTATTACCAGACGCGTCGTCCGGTTTCTCAGCACTTGTTCTCTCGTATCAAGAATCTTGACGGGCTCTTCGCAATAAGACAGATCGGGTTCCAGTTCTAATTCCTCATAGGTGAGTACATGCGTCGGATCGGGCATGTATTTCCTTAATAGAGATACGTGGAACACATCGTGAACTTTGGAGAGACTTGGCGGTATTGCCAATCGGTAAGCTACAACCCCAATTCGTTCTAGAATTTCAAAAGGTCCGATGTACCTGGGACACAATTTACCTTTCTTACCAAAACGTATGACTCCCTTCCACGGAGATACCTTCAGAAAAACATGATCACCGACTTGAAATTCCAAATCCTTCCTTCGATTATCGGCATAGCTCTTCTGCCTACTTTGAGCTGCTTTGATGTGATTTTGGATTACTTTCACCTTTTCCACCGTTTCCTCCACCAGTTCTGGGCCTACAAGTTTTCTTTCACCAATGTCATCCCAACAGGTTGGTGTACGACATCTCTTTCCGTATAACTCTTCATATGGTGCCATCTGAATACTCGAATGGAAGCTATTGTTATAGGAAAATTCTACCAAAGGTAAATATTGATCCCACATACCCTGAAAGTCAAGTGAGCAAGATCTCAACATGTCTTCTAAGGTTTGAATAGTCCGTTCTGATTGTCCGTCTGTCTGAGGGTGGTAAGCAGTGCTCAAATGAAGTTCAGTATCCAGGGATTTCTGAAGACTTTTCCAGAATCTTGAAGTAAAACGGGGATCACGATCAGAAATAATTGATAAGGGTACTCCATGAAGTCTCACAACTTCATTAATATATAGTCTTGCTAGACGTTCCAGGGGTAGATCTTCTCTTATAGCAAGAAAATGTGCTGTCTTGGTAAGACGATCAACAATAACCCATATTGCATCGTTCCTTCTAGGAGTCTTTGGTAGCCCCATGACAAAGTCCATCGTAACATTGTCCCATTTCCACTCCGGTATGGGAAGAGGTTGCATGACTCCTACAGGCTGTTGCCTTCCAGCTTTCACTTGTTGACAAACCATACATCTTGACACAAAATCAGAAATCTCCCTCTTCATGTTGTCCCACCAAAAATGTTCCTTCAAATCTCTATACATTTTGGTGCTCCCAGGGTGTATAGAGAAATTGGAACTATGAGCATCATCCAGCAATTCCCTTTTTAGATCAGGTATATTGGGAACACAAAGTCTCTTCCCGAATTTCAAAATTCCATCTTCATACACAAAGTCTCTCAATCTCCCATCATTCACATCTTTAATCTTCTTTTGGAATTCTTCATCATCGTTCTGAGAACTCTTAATCCTTTCTAGTAAAGATGGTTTGGCAACCATTTGAAAAAGCATTGATGTTTCACCTTCCCTGGTTATTCCCATGTCCATCTTCACTAGATCCATGAAAATTGGATCCCTTTCAATTCTCATATTGTTCAAAACTCCATGGTCTTTTCTACTCAAAGCATCTACCACCTTGTTTGCCTTCCCTGGGTGGTAGTGTATCGTACAATCATAATCCTTGAGTAATTCAAGCCATCTCCTTTGCCTCATGTTGAGTTATTTTTGTGAGAAAATATACTTCAAACTCTTGTGATCAGTATAAATCTCACAATTTTCACCATAGAGGTAGTGCCTCCATATCTTCAAAGCAAAGATCACTGCTGCTAACTCGAGATCATGAGTATGATAGTTTTGTTCATGAATTTTCAACTGTCGTGATGCATAGGCAATAACTCTATCATTCTACATAAGGACACAGCCAAGTCCTTTCTTCGATGAATCACTATAAATAACGAACCCATCATTCCCCGATGGTAGAGTCAATAAAGGAGCATTGACTAATCTTCTCTTCAGTTATTCGAAACATTCTTCACACTCTTTTGTCCAAACAAATTTAACCCCTTTACGTGTGAGCTTCGTTAATGGATTAGCCAATCGGGCCAAATTCTGGACGAAACGTCGATAATAACCTACCAAACCAATAAAACTACGTACCTCAGTTATACTCGTAGGTGCTGGCCATTCTTGGATTGCCTTGTTCTTAGAAGGATCAACAGAGATTCCATCTTTAGAGACAATATGGCCAAGAAAAGAAATCTCCTGAAGCCAGAATTCACACTTGCTAAACTTCCCATATAATTCAGGCCTCCTCAGAGTCTTCAAGATAATGCGCAAGTGATTTTCATGATCTTCGTAGGTTTTGGAGTATACCAAGATATCATCAATAAATACCACCACAAATTCATCGAGATACTCCTTGAAAACTCTATTCATTAGATCCATGAATACAGAGGGTGCATTAGTCAATCCAAACGGCATTATAGTTAACTCGTAATGCCCGTACCTGGTTCGAAATGCTGTTTTCGGAATGTCTTCCTTCTTCACACACAACTGATGGTATCCAGATCGAAGGTCAATCTTTGAAAAGTATTGAGCTCCATGCAGTTGGACAAATAAATCATCAATACGAGGTAGGGGATACTTGTTCTTTATCGTTATATCATTGATCTCCCTGTAGTCGATACATAACCTCATAGATCCATCTTTCTTTTTAACAAAAAGAACAGGGGCTCCCCATGGAGAAACACTAGGGAGAATAAATCCCTTATTACTCAATTCCTCTAGTTGTTTCTTTAGTTTGACTAACTCTACAGTGGCCATTCTATAAGGGGTCTTCGATATAGGCCTTGATCCAGGAATCAAATCAATAGAAAACTCAACTTCTTGTTCTGGAGGATGTCCAGGTAAATCTTCCGGAAATACATCTACAAATTCTTTCACAACAGGTACATCCTCTATTTGAACATTCCTTTCCTCACCGACAGTTATTTCATTCTCTTCCTCCCCAATAATTGAATTAAGTTGAGCTACTGGGGGTGGATCTAAATAAGAATTAGGTGGTGACGATTCTGCTCTAAAAATAAGGTGCTCCTTATCATTATCATCAAGAATCGTAACCTATTTCTTCTTACAATAAATCTTCGCATCATAGTCCGAAAGCCAGTCCATACCGAGGATTATATCAAACTCAATCATAGGTATGACGATGAAATCAGCAGATAAAGAAAATTTATGTGCTCTAATGGGGACTGATTCACAAAACTTTGTTGCAACGATACTTCCCTTAGGAGTTTTAACTGACAACTCCCTTATTAAATCAAATTGGAAATATCTAATTTTCTTAGCAAACTGGGAAGATATGAAACAATGCGATGATCCAGAATCAAATAATGCATTTTCTAAACTTGAGGAAACCATTAAATTACCTGCCACCACGTCCTTCGGAGCTTCTACCTCAGCAGTAGTGAAAGCATAAGCCTGGCCTTGATCCCTTGGCCTTTTCTGAGGTAAGTTCTCCTGACGCTTAGGACATGCATTTGCATAATGCCCCATCTCCCTGCAATTATAGCACTGAACGTTGGTAGATTCCTTCTTCCCCTTGCAATCATGAGCTTGGTGGCCTTTTTCACCACACTTGTAACAGACTCCCATTCCCTTCAAGCAAGTACCAGGATGTTTCTTCCCACATTTACCACAAGATGGATATTCAACCTTTCCCTTCTTCCCCTTATTTCCATTCCCAGATTGATCAGTAGGTCTCTTCTTCTCTTGCTTTGCTTTAAAGTCATAAGACTTAGAGAATTCCTTTTCGGTCTTGATAGCACATGAGACAATGTCTTCGTACGATGAAAAGGATTGTGAGACTAACGCTCGACGGAGAAATGGTTTTAACCCATCAAAGAAACGATCAATCTTACTTCTTGGGTTATGAATATAATCACCAGCGTACCTCGCTAACCTTGTAAAGTTAGCCTCATACTTTGTGACATTCTCATCCTCCTTTTTTCTCAGACTCAGAAATTGCCTTTCCATATCTGCTTGATGGTCGCGAGGGAAGTATTTTTCTAAAAACAGATCTTTGAACTCCCTCCATTCCATATTTGATACTTCATCATCTTCCTTCGTATTTTGAATCAATGACCACCATTGATCAACATCTCCAGTGAGGCGGTAAACTGCCATGATAACTTTTTCCCTTTCACTTCTCCCCAAAGCCTGAAATATTTTCTCTAGGGAAAATATCCATTGCTCAGCTACTAAGGGATTTGTATTCCCATTGAACGTTGGTGGTTGTTGCCTCATGAATCGATCTAACATTGATCCTCCATGTTGCGGATCAGGGTGCTCTATATGGGTAAGGTTATTATTCATAACCTGAGTAAGTTGTCCCAGTATGGTGATTAGCGGATCAGCACGAGTTGCATCACCAGCCCCACTATAATTATCTTGAGCAGGAGGGAAATCCCTACATGGAGTGCATGCATTGATACGGTTTCCATTTCTTCCACTAGGCACCATTTCTTAACAATGGCATAAACTATATCAATTTATGAATCAAAATACATAATCCCATACTTATAAAACACTTAACATAAATTGAACTATTTATGGATATAATCCATAATCATAAGAATGTTTTCTTTGAGGAAGTATATACTCATAATCCCTTCAAAATGATTTGTAAAGAAAATGAGAGTTATCCTAAGCATATCCCCCGAGAGTGTCGTAACCAAGAGTGCAGCAAGGCCCGTTGTCGTGCACCAGTTCCCGTTCGAGTCTAGCTCAAAGCGGTGTTTTTGGGTTTTACCCCTAGGTACATCTGTGCCAGAGCCACCTCTACCTGCTCGTATCCAGACAGGGATGTATTGCTTGGAAAACTCACAAAATCTCTACAATACCAAAATTCTAGGAAGTTCTTCTATACTAATCCTCAAAGTTCATCTTAGGTCTACGTGCTCTAATCAGAGTTTATCTAAATCTAGTTTCCAAGGTTTCTACTAAACTTCCTCTGATACCAACTGTAATGCCCCGACTCCAGTTACCCAGAGTCGGTGCATTATTACATAACATTGGCATGATCACAAGAAAGATCAAATCTCGAAAGACCGATTGGTTTAGTAGCCTTGGAAACACTAGATATATTCATAAGTTTTACATTACATCATAAAATGAAAAACTACTACAACAACATAATGTTTCCACAATCCACACTATTAACCCCTCATCAAAACCCTGCAGGTCATTCATAACTTACTTCTTCACATCCTGGGAAAAATAAAACATAGAAAAGGGGTGAGCTCAAATGACCAGTAAGGATAACAATATAGCGGAAAGTTTCATAAATAAGAATAAACATTTAAGGAAATGTATAACTAAAACAAAAGACTTTTAAATATAAACTTTCAACATGGTATGGCATAAATAAAATGAAATAATGCCATTTACTTATTCACATGGATATTCTAATAATCGAATAATCACATGAAAAAATCAATTACCACTTTCATAATGTTGGAATGCATAATGCCAGACTATCATAACCACATAGCCAAGGCCTCGTGCCAAGACTACAAATAAGATTTTGTCAAGGCCTTGTGCCAAGACACTAGTTTGTCTCATGAGACCTACCGATGCATCGAGGAGCTATAGCGGGCTCCACCCGTCACATATTAAGTCCAATGCATTCCCATATGAAAAAGATTAAACATAACATAAACATTCATATTAAAACTAGCATATGAAATGTCAATACTTTCACCATAAACTATGAATGGTATAAAAATAGCACATCCACAGTCAAACATATCACAAAACCTTCAATACAATATAGAAGCTTTGTATCATAATAAATCAACTTCAAATAATCTTAAAATCCATCAAAGGATGTTGACATAGATGAAATCAAAATTATTTTTAAAGAAATATCTCCTTTTATTTTGAAATAATTTAAGATCCATATAAAATAAAACATTTTCTTTGAAAATATTCTTATAAGCTTGTAAGGGAAGCTTTGAAGATTTTATAACGGCGGAAAATAGCCGCACCCGCCGTATAAGTTAAAAAAACATTCTTACCTTAATTCTGTCGAAAAGGTTAAAAAGGACCTTGTTTTGAAAACGACCGAAAGATTCCTTTATAAACCACTTATAAAAGTCAAAAAGGGTATAAATGACTTTAACTCATATTCTAGTAAATAGTAAAAATGTTTTGAAATGCATTTTTAAGAAACATGGATGTGGATGATAAAGAGATCCCAGAAGATTATTACGTATAAACAACCTTGGATAATGAAGAGGTTGTAAAGTAAACCCTTACCTTGTACTTTTCCTTGGTTGGGGTAGGTTAACCTCCTGTATAATGGTTAAATAGTTGTTATTAAATTATACAAGAATCATATATAATAATATGATATCATATATGATCTTTTAACATTGATTTGTTAATAATATCTTAGAATTATCGTCGTTTCGGGAGTTAACTTACTCATTTTCTTTTATATGTTTTGTTACATAATCCATGGTTGTTGTATCTTATTCATATCCAGAATGATATCTAGTCCTTAAACATCATTTTTAAATCATCAAATGATAATTATACTTGAATGGATACGATGGAGAATGAATCTCATCGCGTTCTTGGAGACGGTAGTCCGTACGTACGCACGAGCGACAATATCAATCTTTTGATATTAAAATAATATATAAATGGATCGTATATCATATATACAGAATCATTAACATGTTATATTTATTATTTACATGAGTTACACATCATTATTATACCCATCCAGATAATATTATATTGAATAACAATTACACCACGACGTGGAGACGGTAGTCCGTACGTACGCACGTATGGTGACAAGTTATTCAAAGGGTGGATAGAATACTGAATATGGTTGTACCATATTTATAATAACATCACAATATATGTGAGATACTGGAGTTATTATTTTATAATGGTAAGAACAAAGGAAGAAGAAGTGGAAGAAGAAATGAACTTGGAGAAGCGTGGTGAAATCATTACCTCTTCTTCGGGTTCTTCCTTTTGATTTGATCAAAAGGGCTCCTTAGGTTGGCTTTCTGAGCAAACTAAGGCCTCTAGGTTGTAGTGAGGGATGTTGGGAGAGTATTTGGGCAGAGCTTGGTCGAACCAAAAGGCTTTTAAGGTGTGATGAAATGATAAGGAGGAGTGCCCTTTTATAAGAGGGGTGAGGGGCACCTTTGGAAAAGCTAGAAATATTAATTTATAATAAATTCATATTCGGTTTATAATGGCTCCAAAGCTTATTATTCAAAGGTTAAGGTGGGGATAGGTCGAAAACCACTCAAACAATAGAATTTAGACAGGTTTGGGTACTTATATTAACCTTATCTTTAAGTATTAACTCTAAGATAATTAGTTTCACTTTTACAATGTCTCTTTGTATTTTTATATAATATGGTTAATAAACATACTATATACATCCAAGCGACCCCTAAGTGGTACATTAATGATGGAACTATCATGATATAAGTCTCTTGGCCGAACCTTATATTTTTAGGAATTTAATATCAATTCGGAATATAATATTTGTTTTAAGAACTCTTTTATGTCAATTTTGACACTATTCAATAGATGATTTTTGTGAAACTCATAACAGATTGATTACTTCGAACAAAGTCAATTAAATAAATCCTAATATATCATATTATCCTATAAAATTAGTTTAATTCATTAAAAGTTTCATATTATATTTATTTGGGTATTTATAATATCAATTATTTTAATTTTTCACTATTATAGTAATTACTGCATCATCATTGTGTCATAAATAAAATAAATTATTTAATTTCTAAAAATTATAAATAAAATATCATTATGTAGGAAATCTTTTTAGATTTATAATGAATATTTATAATCTAAAATCCAACATATATAACCCTATGTAACAATTATTTTTCTAAAAGATATATGCTTGTGTCATTTTTGTATTCATTTTAACTTAATTAAAATAAAGTGTCATTATCACTTACAAGTGGATCCATGGGGTCCCAAAATAGACCCAAAGATTCCCATGGTCGACCATGTATCAACCAATAGGGTTAAGACACGTTTTAGGGTAATTTAGTATTATTATAATATTATTTTTTAACCCTTATTTACCGGATTTACCCTTAACCATGGTAAATAAAATATTTACCGCAGTAATTATTCAAAATGTCTAAAAATAAAAGTTACCTATTTACACAATTTGAAAATCCTGAATCCAAATATGGAATCCATTTTCCTAAATTCAAAACACAGAAGTGGCAGAAATTAATTTAAAATTAATTCCCGCTGTCAAAACAAAAAGCGTGTTTTTGAGAGATAATAACTATCAAAAGATTGACACTCGTTTATGTTCGGTTTAATTGTAAAATTATGTCCAATGACCAACATTATATTAAATGGTTAAAATATATTCTAAATATACTTTAAAACCACTCAAATTCATAATTTATCACTATTAATTATTTTGATTAAAAAAGTTGTTTTTAATTAAAACTTAGTAATTTTCACTATTCATCAAAATATGAAAGTTATCCGAAATGTACCAAAATTTCACCTTAGGCTAAATTCGATATTCCGAATCCAAAAATGAAGTCCATTTTCAAATATAAAATATATATAATTTCAAAAAGTAGGTATTACTATTCATAACGGCTAGTTTGATTAGTTATGGTCTGTTAGAACTTGGTGTTGCGTACAACACACGCTATCACATTATTCAAAGAGAAGCGTACCGTAGAAGCTTGGGGTGTTACATAGCTATATAATTTATTAGTCCAAATGGATTATGTACTTACCCATTATTCCAATACCTTCTATGAAAAGTAGACTAGAGGATATGTCACGAACCGAATCGATCGCCACTGAAAATGGCACCAATCCCAGCCCGTGACAAGGCCCGAAGGGCGTTCCCGATCCCCACGGGCTGGCACAAGTGCTCGGGTATCATAAAATAAAAATTGGGAATGATTTACCCGAGTTTATAAACATAATACAACAAAAGAATCCAATGAAACTAACCTGGATTTTTCAAACCAAACAATCGTTTAAAAAAATTCAGAACTGAATTACATAGCTTTAAAAAACTCAAAAGGTATATACCAAAGGTACAAAAACAAATAAGGACAGCCCAAGAACCCTCATGGAAAGGGGCACTGCCCTCAAGCCACCTCCACAAGACTTCACCACTAAGGACCTGTTAGAAACCCAAACCACTCGAACAAAAAATCTGTACCCAACCTGCGACAACAAAATAACCAAGTCTACTTACACCCAAGGGTGTGAGTAGGGTGTGAGAAAATGCCCAGTAGGATACCACCACTTAGAGATTCCATGTGATAAACATTTAATGATGAAAAGCATGCAAGTTTTCAATAACATGAAAACCTAGTTACAATTTCTAAAAGACTATACTTTGAATAAAAACAGTTTTCAAGTGGGCTATCATTAAGAATCAACACTATTAAAAATAATGTCAACACTACTGAATTTTCCAGCCAACTATACCGTATGCCGACGGTAAGTACAATGTAAATAATGAGCACAAGAAATAGGAAGTAACCCCTAGGCAGTAGCTAGCTGTGGGTCCCAGGTATCTCGTATCTCGGTGAGAGTAACCATCACAAATATCCATTCTCGTGCACGAGCCACTAGTAGGGAACATACCCATAACCTAGTGGTCCCCAATTATCATCATCATAGTTTAGTTAGAGTTGTAAGAGTCAATCTTGCTAAGTGAAACTGAGGCCAAACCCCACGGATTCACTAGCATACTAGTACACGTCCACCCACCTTGATACCCAGGTTTTCCCCTTGTTCTCAAACAAGTTCAACAAGTCAAGAAATATACATTGAACATGAAAATATCATTCACACATCACAAATTCACCAAAAAGCCCATATGTATACCACACAAGTCACAAAAATCCATTTTTCATTCAAAATGATTTTGAAATCCAAATCACACCAAAATAGCCCACAACACATTTCACATTTCTTCAACACTTCCACAAAACCATTAAACAATTTTATAAAACAATTATAATATATGTAAAATCATATAACAACCCACACACTTGGAAAATAACACTTCTATCATAATCAAAAATTCAATTTTTCACATCACACTCACACAAAACTCTCCACATCACTTTCACATCACTTTCACTCCTCAATATCTCCTTCAAACAATTTAATAAAATATTTCCAAGATGATACATATCACATAACAGCCTTTAAAAAAATGAAATGGACCTTTTAAAAATATACTCCTACCAAAACAGTTTGTTGATATATTTTCACCTATTACACAACCCAATAAACCATTCAAAACTTTCATAAAACAATTATAAAGAGTATACCCAAACTTTGCACATAAAATCCATTTCAAAAAACCTCTTTTTAAGCCCAAATCACACCAAGACCCTACCAAAACATAATTGGCAGCCCAATCAACATGTTATAATCCACTTTCAAATGTTATATAATCACCTTGAATAATATCACAAAAGATACCCATGAGAACACACAAATCCATAAAACACTTTCAAGGAGTATAACAAGGTTATACAAATAAAACCATTCAAATACACCCCCTTTTTATTCCCACATGGAACTATATCATTACCCAACCATAATTGGTAGCCCCTTTCAACAACTAATAAATCACATCCACATTTTACAAAACTACCACAAAAGATAACACATGAAATACATTTGAAAAATACACACTTCAAGAAAAAATGTAACTTTAAAAACAAATGATTTACTATTGCTACCAAAAATGGTTTTCTCATAATGTACAGAACATAAGGAACATGTAAAAATATTTAATCAAGCAAACTAACTCATCATTAAATGGTTATCCACGGAATCACCTACCAAATGTGTCGAAACCCTCAAATATTGGGGAGAAACATCAACCGCACGACCGCCGCACCTCAAGGAAGTTAAAAGAAACCTAAAACCACAATATTTCACCCAAAATACAGTAATTTAGAACCTAGGCATGAACCCTAACTTCTGGAATTTTTATAATTCAAGAATTAGGGAAGAAACCCTAAGCTATTTGAAAGAGGAATGACATAGACTCACCTACATGAAGTATCCTGGATTAATCACTTCAAAAAAAAATAGTTTCTGAAATTTAAAACAGCCAAAATTCAGGGATTCTTCTAAAAAGATAAATGAGGTAATTTGGGAACTGGAATGGAGGGAAAAGAGTAAGAATTGAGAGTGTTAAGAAGGGATGAAGTTACCTCTTCAATTCTGGCCGATTTGAGACACCCTATGAAGATCAGCCCTAATTCTCGATTTCAAAGAGCTCCAAGGAGGGGGGGAAGGAAATGGGAGCGCGCCTGTGTTTCTTAGGGTCGAGGGGGAGGTGGAATCAATGAAAAAACGCAAATAGTGAAGGATATATAAAAACATTAAAAATTATTTTTAATGCAGGAAATGGGCCTTCGGGCATGTCCAATATCTTAAATAAAAACCCATATCCACCATGATTATGGATTTATGAAGGCTCCAAATTTATATTTTGGTGTTAATAGGTCATAGGAGACCATTTAGGAATTTTAATGAAGGAAAAATATTAAAAAATTAAAATGTTATAAAGGAAACAAAATTTATTTTTTAAATCTAGAATTGGGCTCACGGTTTGGCCCAATTCATGAAAACTCATCTATTTCTCCATAAAACCTTTGGAAACCATTCAAAACAAATAATGAAAGGAATATAAATGAAATTTAACTTCAAAATAAGTCATGTATGTGACAATTCTCTCCACCATGAAAACTTTCCGTCCCTAGAAAGCTACAGAAATGCCAGATACGAAAGTCAAACCGAACTGATAAACCAAGATGTACTCCATTTCCAGGTTTCACCCCCAAAGGCCAAAACACCTCCATTGATCAATTAAGGAAGGAATAAAATAACAACAAAATCATACACCAATTTCATGAAACAATCATTCACATTCAGGCTTTATCCCAAAGGAAAACACCTCAAACACTATCAGAAGAAGACTCAAGCAATTTACTCAAACGAACAACAACATCGAACAAGGTTACACATACCTTGCTATAACTAAACCATTGAGCACTCTCCAATATCAATGGTTACTCAAGGATGATTTATGTAGCTTGATAGATCCGAATGAGAATACCTACCACTAATCTTTGACCATGGATAAATCTATGTTATTGGTACGAAAAAAAAGGCTCCCCACCATAAGAACCAACAATCTTAATCGACCAGCATGGGCCGGTACAGAAAGACCCCAAAATATAAAGTGTTGGGACGACCACATGGTTAGTCTACACGGTTTGGGAAACCATGAACTAACATTGGAGATTCTTCTATCTACATGGTTTTTTGGGGGGAATGGTCACTACTAACCAAGTGCAAACCGTGTGGTCAACCTGTCTAGCCAAACTTCATACCTTTCTCTAAAGACTCAATGGAAACCAAAGAGGGAGGGAATAACATTGTGTGATGACATGTGTACAAGACCCGCCACCTATTTCCACCGAACGAGAATAACCAAAGAAATATGATGACACCATAGGTTTAAACTCTTCTAATCTTTCATATTGAGGATAGGACTTTGCACAGGGGTTTAAATGACACTGCGGTTTCCCCTGACTACGCGCCAGCTTCTCTCCAGGACCTATGGCTGGAGCTCAAAATATTGAAGAATCTTCAGCCTTGCAGTTAGGATTTGGAAACCACCAGAATGAGAATTCTTCTTTCGTTGCAAACAACAACTACACTACAATCCCCTCGATAAGTTTTTTTCCAAGACATAACACATTCCAAACTCACTTTACCCTAAATCGATATTTCACTGAAACATGGGATTAGAAGATGTACACACATCACACCTTGTTTGTTCGGGTGAGAAACAATTGAAGTAAAGAACACTTATACTCACCTTCCTCTAAAATGGAATATTTTTTTATGTTTTTTTTTCAAGGGAGACATTCTCCCAACATAATAGAGACTCTCAGATGATTTCCCAACTTTCACTTTTATAGTCAATCGAGCACATGACATCACGAGGAATCAACGAACATGACCATTGCGACTGATATAAACAATGAATAGAGAGGGAACTTGTACAACATCCCAAAACAACACACAATTCTAGAAAGTGGCCATAATATCCTCTCATGACCAGATTTCCCACAATAGTAGTTTAACATGAACTCCTTCTTCGAAGAGACTATGAAGGACCGAGAGTTCCTCTTAGACACTATCCAAATACTCATCCATGCTAACAACCCCAGAACACTTCCACCTTCGAAAAATTAGGAAACTTAAGAGGCTAAGGTCACTTTAAACCATCCATAATCAATCTACCACTACAAGAGGATACACAAAACCAATAAAGGAAAGGGTGTATACTCAATCTAAAAAGCTCAAGAAATAGATTCCTTATATTGATCAACTGGAGGGTTTCCAATGGAGAAACAATCTGGGTTGCGCTTCAGTTATGCATTAACCTTTAATGGGGGCATACCTTTTCCAATGAAAGAACCCAAGGACCCAACCAATCTGGTCCATTGGTCAAAACAAGCCATAATCCATCTCCAAACACATGAAGGGAACCACCGTAAAGGCATCCCAATTTTTTTTTTCAAAAGATACCACTAACTTTCCCTACAACAAAGCATACCGACCAAACACAAACCCAAAACACAGTTCAAACAGACGGGGTTCTAAGAATCAAAACATCCCACAAAATCAGCATTTTCAAAAACCCATAATACAAACCATACAAAAATATTCATCAAGACATCATGTTTTTCTTTAAAAGTAATTCTTTGAGAAAAAACAGTTTAGCAGTAAGCATATCCACCAATGGTACCCCGTGGGCCTCACACATGCATGTTTTTTTGCCACACCAGACACCCTCCTCATATCCATACCGGCACTCATCCAGTAGTGCCATCAAACATCCATCATCCCATATAACCCCATTCATGTGGTCGCTAATGGAAATACCAAAGGTTAAAACAAAAATTCTTTCCACTTTTCAAAACCAAAACGGTCAACCACCACATCCTTTTTTCTCTTAACTGCTAACCATGAGATAAAAATCCCAACTCACATCTTACAAAAATTTTCAGAAAGTCACAAACATTTAGAAAATAACTCACTTTCAAGATATTCACATCAATTTCAAAACATCTCATCCCATTAAAACACACTCTGATTGTTTAGAAAACTCTATTCGAAACACTTTTCAAAACCAACTTTTATATAGTTCCTGCTTTCAAAGAGGTGTAAGCACACCATTTTACATTTCAAAACAATTCTGAAAATTAAGATCCACCATTTCATAAACCAAACCATTCCTTCTTTATTTGAAAATTATTTCAAAAAAACTTTACACTTCGTAAAACCAAAGTGCTAAGGTTTCAAAACCTAAGCACAAAACAGTGCAAGAGGAAACTAGTTTCAGTGGGTGACTTGGAAATATGGTTGGCATCCATATTCCAATCACTTCACTATCACAGAGAGTGTTCTAGAGAATATCCTTGGATCCACATGGCTTTCCAGGCCCTGCGAGCTCACTAAGACCATTAACCCAACACTCTTTTCATTTCCCTTAATCATCATCGAACCAAGAAAAATGAAAAACTTAGATAAATCCTGACTTCTCTTGGAAACTTGAATCCCATTATGAGGTGTGGTGATCAGGCACACTACCTATAACTAGAATTCAATGTCCCAATAATCCTAACTCTAGACTATCCTGACTCTTCCCCAAATAACATGACCCAAAGAGTTAACCCGAACCTCCTCTGATACCATTTTGTCACGAACCGAATCGATCGCCACCAAAAATGGCACCAAACCCAGCCCGTGACAAGTCCCGAAGGGCGTTCCCGATCCACACGGGCTGGAACAAGTGCCTGGGTATCATAAAATAAAAATTGGGAACGATTTGCCCGAGTTTATAAACATAAAACAACAAAAGAATCCAATGAAACAAACCAGATTTTTTCAAACCTAACAATCGTTTACAAAAATTCAGAACTGAATTACTTAGATTTAAAAAACTGAAAAGTTATATACCAAAGGTACAAAACCAAATAAGGACAGCCCAAGAACCCTCATGGCAAGGGGCACCGCCCTCAAGCCACCTCCACAAGACTTCACCACTAAGGACCTTCTAGAAACCCGAACCACTGGAACAAAAAAAACTGTACCCAACCTGCGACAACAAAATAACCAAGTCTACTTACACCCAAGGGTGTAAGTAGGGTGTGAGCCAATTCCCAGTAGGATACCACCACTATAAGATTCCATGTGATAAACATTTAAAGACGAAAAGCATGCAAGTTTTCAAAAACATGAAAAGCTAGTTACAATTTCTAAAAGATGATACTTTGAATAAAAACAGATTTCATGTGGGATATCATTAAGAATCAACACTTTTAAAAATAATGTCAACGCTGCTGAATTTTCCAGCCAACTATACCGTATGCCGACGGTAAGTACAAAGTAAATAATGAGCACAAGAAATAGGAAGTAACCCCTAGGCACTAGCTAGTTGTGTGTCCCAGGTACCTCGTATCTCGGTGAGAGTAACCATCACAAATATCCATTCTCATGCACGATCCACTAGTAGGGAACATACCCATAACCTAGTGGTCCCCAATCATCATCATCATAGTTTAGTTAGAGTTGTAAGCGTCAATCTTTCTAAGTGAAACTGAGGCCAAACCCCACAGATTCACTAGCATACTAGTACACGTCCACCCACCTAGATACCCAGGTTTTCCCCTTGTGCTCAAACAAGTTCAACAAGTCAAGAAATATACATTGAACATGAAAATATCATTTACACATCACAAATTCACCAAAAAGACCATATGTATACCACACAAGTCACAAAAATCCATTTTCATTCAAAATGATTTTGAAATCCAAATCACACCAAAAAAGCCCACAACACATTTCACATTTCTTCAACACTTCCACAAAACCATTAAACAATTTTATAAAACAATTATAATATATTTAAAATCATATAACAGACCACACAAATGGAAAATAACACTTCTTTCATAATCAAAAATTCAATTTTTCACATCACACTCACACAAAACACTCCACATCACTTTCACATCACTTTCACTCCTCAATATCTCCTTCAAACAATTTAATAAAATATTTCCAAGATGATACATATCACATAACAACCTTTTCAAAAATGAAATGGACCTTTTTAAAATATACTCCTACCAAAACAGTTTGCTGATATAGTTTCACCTATTACACAACCCAATAAACCATTCAAAACATTCATAAAACAATTAGAAAGAGTATACCCAAACTTTGCACATAAAATCCATTTCAAAAACCTATTTTTAATCCAAAATCACACCAAGACCCTACCAAAACAGAATTGGCAGCCCAATAAAGATGTAATAATCCACTGTCAAATGTTATATAATCACCTTGAATAATATCACAAAAGATACCAATGAGAACACACAAATCCATAAAACACTTTCATGGAGTATAACAAGGTTATACAAATAAAACCATTCAAATACACCCCCTTTTTATTCCCACATGGAACTATATCATTACCCAACCATAATTGGTAGTTCCTTTCAACAACTAATAAATCACTTCTACATTTTACAAAACTACCACAAAAGATAACACATGAAATACATTTGAAAAATACACACTTCAAGAAAAAATGTAACTTTAAAAACAAATGATTTACTATTTCTACCAAAAATGGTTTTCTCATAATGTACAGCACATAAGGAAAATGTGAAATTTTTTAATCAAGCAAACTAACTCATCATGAAATGGTTATCCACGGAATCACCTACCGAATGTGTTGAAACCCTCAAATATTGGGGCGAAACATCAACCGCATGACCGCCGCACCTAAAGGAAGTTAAAAGAAAACTAAAACCTCAATATTTCACCCAAAATTCTGTAATTTAGAACCTATGCATGAACCCTAGCTTCTGGAATTTTTATAATTCAAGAATTAGGGTGGAAACCCTAAGCTATTTGAAAGAGGAATGAAATAGACTCACCTACTTGAAGTAGCCTGAATTAATCACTTCAAAAGCAATAGTTTCTCAAATTTAAAACATCCAAAATTCAGGGATTCTTCGAAAATGATATAGGAGGTAATTTGGGAACTGGAATGGAGGTAAAAGAGTAAGAATTGAGAGAGTTAAGAAGGGATGAAGTTACCTCTTCAATTCTGGACGATTTGAGACACCCTATGAAGCTCAGCCCTAATTCGAGATTTCAAAGAGCTCTAAGGAGGGGGGAAGGAAATGGGAGAGCGCCTGGGTTTCTTAGGGTCGAGGGGGAGGTGGAATCAACGAAAAAATGCAAATAGTGAAGGAGATATAAAAACATTAAAAATTATTTTTAATGCAGGAAATGGGCCTTCGGGCAGGCCCAATATCTTAAATAAAAACCCATATCCACCATGATTATGGATTTATGAATCCTCCAAATTTATATTTTGGTGTTAATAGGTCAGAGTAGACCATTTAGGAATTGGAATGAAGGAAAAATATTAAAAAGTTAAAATGTTATAAAGGAAACAAAATTTATTTTTTTAAATCCGGAATTGGGCTCAGGGTTTGGCCCAATTCATGAAAACTCATCTATTTCTCCATAAAACCTTTGGAAACCATCCAAAACAAATAATGAAAGGAAAATAAATGAAATTTAACTTCAAAATAAGTCATGTATGTGACAGGATATCTCCATATTAATAAATAAAATTAAAATATCTCAAACAATGATCTATTGTGTAGAATTATCACTATGTACATAGCTGGTTGAAAAAATCATCAATCTATATGGGACGAGGTATTTTTCATTTTGTGATCATGTTGAGCTCATGAAAATTAATTCACTGTTAGTTTTTTCGATCCATCACCTTGAAAATTTTTGTTGAAACTACCCATTTGGAAGAAGATGTGCATAAAAATAATTTATTCCAACCCTCATGCAGCTTGTTCTTCAACTATTAATGTTACACTATGGAAATTCTATATGGTGAATTATGTAATGAATATTTTCATGGTATATTCAAGATTCTAAAATCGACCTTATACCCTGGTGGAATACCATTAAATTATTTAGGATAAAAATATAAAATTTTCCATATAATATGAATGTAATAGGGTGTTTTATTTTTCATATACATAATCATTTTAACAAGAAATACATTATCATAAGTCAAAAATATTGATGATTGGTTTGATTATACTATAAGAGATTCATTAACCTAACTTCAATATTATATATGCAGAGATAGATCCATGAAATGGAGGGTGATTTACTTATACTATATATTTATCTTATCTCCAAATATGGATGTCCAATACATACACATAAGTAAATCAAATTCTAAAAATGTGGGTATCATAATTTTTCCAATGAAATTAAACCATAATATTTGTATTGGGGTGGTTTTATATATTTTGGATGACCTAATTACATCATTTAAGAATTTCACTTATAATTTAATATCTCTTTTAGTAGTTTTTGAATAGTTCTTCCATCCTTTAGGGAACTGCCCTGGTTTCTTTTTATGTAGCTATGGAATTACATCATCACTTGAGGCTGAAATGATGGGCGTAATCAATGTTGTTGCATTTTCTTTTCAAAATGTTTGGACGAAAATATGGATTGAAAGAGACTTGACCACCATTGTACGAGCAATCTAGAATAGAGTAATTCATATATCTTGGACTCTCACGACTATATGGATGAAGTGCCTTGACCTGCTTCTAGGGATCGACTACATTGCTACTCATGTGTTATAGGAAGCCAACATGGTTACTGAATCAATTTATATAAAGGAGTCAATCAGGACCTGACCTAGTTAGACACTATGTCTCTTGATTTTCTACTTCATTATGATAAATATTTTAAAAAAACTCACCTCATTTTGTATCTTGTAACTCTCCCTTTTTATATATTCAATAATTAGTTCCTTGGGTTTTTTGACCACGGCACAATCCTCTTAAAAAAATCATTTATTAACTGATTTATTTGATAGTGATTTTCATAATCCAAAATATAGTTAGGGGTTAAATTGTTATGGTATTAATTAAATGAATAAGAATATGTTATAAATAATGGGATATATATAAATTTATGAAAATTCTATTTCATATGATCAACTATGTTTCAATCAATGTTATATATGTTATTTTTACTAAAAAATTATTTCATAGTCATTTTGTTCCACTAATAACAGTTCATAAAAATATTTTGGGTTTACAAATGAATATACCATGAAATGATAAAATATAATCCAGTTAAAGAATCATTAAACTATACATATTAATGATTGTGTCAATACCCATGTCACAATTTTTTAACTTATTACCACTAGGAACAACTATTTCATATTTTAATAACCCTGTAGTATTGATACATAAGTTATTTAAATGGAATACACAATATATGTATATATTATCATAATTTATGGATTTTTTCAAATAATTATTTTCCCTTTTTAATGACTAATTTTTTATAGTAATTATAACTAAAATAATAATACCATTCTCTAATAGATACTGTGAGAACCCTTGCCATTAATATACCTTCATTCATGATTTAATATATTATGTTATATAATTTTTTATAAAAATGGTGATAAATAATAGTGACATTTAGAAATATGATACATGTCACAATAACATAAAACATCTGTAAACAATCATTTTTTAAAATCATGGGGACATTCACATGAAATCATTGGGTCATCAAAAACATCACGGGATAACCTGGTGACACACATGAGGAATGTGTGAGCTATAAAGGCTCTAAATGAAATAATAAAATAATAAAAGTGGTTATATATATATATATTTCAATAGAAATATCAATGTAACCTAAAAGTGAGGTGAACAAAAGCCATGACCATCTAAGAATGACATAATATGATTACATCAATGAAACATTAGATTGTGGAAACAATTTTAAACATGGAATCATTATATTAGGTTATGGATAACTGACATAAAATCATATCATATTTATCATGGGATAAATTCATAGGATCAATACATGTTATATCAAGAGATAATTGTATTACGAAAGGCATTATAGGTCTATAAAATATTGGGAAGACAATCACATTGATTTCACGTATATTCATAAGTGCTCCACATATATCCTAACACATATATATTTATTTACTAAATTTTAATCCAATGATATATATTTTTAGGTAATATACATAAGTGTAGAAAATAAAATAATTAAAGAATCGAAGAGTATATTAACCACGAAAGAAAATTAGATTTTTAATTCATTATGTAAATGTTAGGAATGGAAAATAATTGGATAATTTTGACACATAAAATGTTTCCATACAGACTATCAAATGTGATTAATTAGAGATAAATGGATCTATCAAGAAATGGAACTAATAATATAAGTTTGAGGATGTGTAATGTCATCTTTTGAAAATGGAAAATTGGATATTTAAAGGAACCATATGAATATGGTACATGAATAATATCGATAATAGGATACATCACATTGAGAGGGAAATTTTATGAGAACATTAGGCCCATCATTACATCTGAGAAACGAAATGGTAGGTATTTATAGAGGGATTGTGAGAGTAAAATAATTCATAGTGGGATTATATTATTGATTAATTGGATGATTGGTGGGTATTTATAGCAATATATGGATACAGATTTACTAATTTCTAAAAACATGTTTAATCTTATATATGATAAAATGTCAAAACCACAACCTACCCAATGGTTTTTGACTTGGATTTCTATAAAGGTGGATGTGTTAAATTACTATTTAATTCTATGAAATGAAACCCATAAATTAACAACACAGGTTATTTGATTTTAATTTAAATTCATAAATAATTTATTTCAAAACATTAGTATTTGATATTGGTATTGGAGGATTAGGTATGGTATTGTGAAATTAAACAAATAAAATAGAAAAACAAATAAAATTTAAGTGGAAAATTAATTCATGTCCAAGATACAATTTATTGAATAAATTATATATATTATTCACTTCAATTATTCATTATTACATACAATATATTTCTAAGAAATACAATTTTTTAAAAAAATCAACATTCCCGAAATACATTAAAAAAATTACAACTCTCTTATTTGCGTGTTTAGATTTATAAAATAACATTTTATTAACAAAATAATTCTATAAATTTGATAATTTATACTTTTATATTAAAAAAATCTTCTAATAATGGTTTTATTTTTTATATGATAACAGTTTTTTGACGCAAATAAATATTGCATTTGACATGATAGGATGATATTATCCACAACATAAAAATTAATATTATATAATAAGAATATTATTACTTCCCATTATTTTCTGAAGTATTATTTACAAAAAAAAGTATCATTAAAATATTTTTCACTAAACAACATTGTAATTTAATTAATTACATTCAAAACTGAGTGTATATTGCATGAAATGAAACATTGAAATTAAACAAAAAAATATATATTATTAAAATATTATTATTTAATATTATAATCATCACCTAGATTTTATAATTGAGTTTGTGAATAGGATTAAGTAAATAATGAAGTTATATATTGTAAAAATGTATATAAATGGAATTATTTGGGTACTAATTAATTAGAAAGGAGAATTAATACAATTTTTTAAAAAGGATGTATTCTTCAAATATTTTTTTTATGGACATAAACAATTTTTCCTCAAAAAAATTTAATAGGTCACTTTACACAAAAGTATTTAATGAAATTTATATACAATTTATTTAATAATAGTTTTCACAACAATCAATTTTTTTTCTAGTCAATAATTAAGAAATCATCCAATGTTTTTATAAAAAGGTGCATTTTCATATTTATATTTTTTTAATTTTTAAAACATAATTCCAATATGAATTTAAAATAAAATTAGTTGTACTTTTAGAAAATTATTGGTTTTAAAATCATCATAAATCATTTTTCGTAAAGTAGGTTCTTCTGAATATTATTAGAAGAAATTTTTTTCAATATTAAATAGAGGATACCTATTTTTATTATTAATTATCATTTATATTAATTAAATTATTAATATATTTTTTCATTTAGATTTATTTTAAGGTTAAATTTGTTAAATTTTATATCTATTATTTATACTTTGTTCATTCAAATCAATTTTATATTTAAATTTTGGTATAAAAACATTTTAAACTTTTGAATATTATCTATTGGAAAACCGCATTATTATTGCAACATTGTGAATAAATTAAAATTAAAATTTAACATTAATGTAAATTTAATTTCATAAAATTTATTCCATGTATGGAATAATAATAATTTATATTTTATTATTATATTACTTAATTTATTACGATAATTAATAGTAAAAGTAGAAAAAACTTATTATCATAGTTAAGTTAAAATATTGGTTTGTTAGGGGTTATTTAAAAATATTAATGATTAAAAATTTTCCATATCAGTTAAAACAACAAAATTTTGGCATGTGCCATAATTATCTCTTGTATGATCGATAATGACCCATTTAGGAACCTTATGGATAATGAAAAACATGTGTACACATTTTTCATTCCACAAATATCAATTTTTTCCCTCACATCACTTATACAATGCCACCCCTATCCTCCACTATTCAAAAATTCAATAGCCATCAATTCATGCATGTCTTGGAAAAATAAAATTCTAAAAACCCTCCTCTAACTATATATGTCTTATATAATATAAAATTCCATGATAATATATCTTTTGATGTACACTATAAAAAATTGTCTAAAAAAATGTAACCTCCGTATTCATGAATTTTATTCTATTTACATATCCCCCTCCATAAATTATTAAAAACATTGTGATATAATATACTAGTTAACATTAATATATTTTACATTTTTATAATATTTTAATGAATTAAAATTATATGAACATTCCACAAAAGGGATATGAAACCATCAATCGTGTGGAATATCGCATCATGAACTATAATGTCCCCTATTTTTTAGGTGGAATACAGCAGCATGAACAACTTTCGTGTTTTTTTTCCTATTTTACATGTATAGAAACAAGGATATTAAAAATATTTTTTTTTTATTTTTATAATAATTATAATTTTTTCATTTTTATATCACTTATAACTCCTTCCAATCCATGATTTGGGTATTTCATAACGTTACTCTTATTTACAACAGAAAACTGCCTCACAAAGTGAAGCGATTCATTCTTCCTGGACGGATTAAATTGGAGATATAATTGATAATATTATGTAACAATTTATGATATATATATATATATGAAATAATAATTATTTGATAATGGTAATATATCATTTACCTTTCATTACTTCATTCCGTAATGAATATGGAAACATCATTCATGCATTAGTAAAAAAACTTGTATTAATGAAAGTTTTATATCATTATCTATTTAGAACGTTTATGGATTTCTCTAAATAAATATATATTGAATATATATGATATATCTATGATTCTTGAATATATATATATATTTGAATTTTGAACAATTTAATATTATTAAACATAAAAAATCAATACATTCAGAAAAAAACTATGTAAGTATTACATAAAACATTGTTTTAACAATGAATATTTGATAAATGAGTAGAAAAAGGTCATATAGAAATAATATATGGTATTAACCATATGAATTTATTATTTCATATATGTATAATAGACACATATTCAATATACATGTGGTTCTAATAAGTATAAATTAGGTCATGAATTATGGTGTGGGTTTCCGTATTACATATATTTTATATGTGAAAAATACCATATTTCCCTAGTGATTAATTTATTTGGGTTATATAGTTCCCATTAATTTTTATTATGATTATTACACTTAATTTTATGGTGATTAAAAAATCCATAGAGAAAAATGATAAATATGTTATGTTATTCGCTAATCTTCTCTTATAGGATATATGGAGCCCCATAGACATATAATATCATTTATTTATATGTTATAATTATGTTTTATGTTTCATTTGATGTTATTATTTTAGGGGTATTGGGATTAAATTTTACAATAGTGATAAGGGTTTTATGATATATCATAATCATTAATCTTGAGTATTCTGATTAATTATTATGATTCCAATGATGATTCTTCTGATCCATCTCAGATGAAAATATTTACATTTATTATCATATTGATATTTTGTGATAGTACACGTTCGAACGTCATTTTACCCTCTCTATATATTGAAGAGTTAAAAAAGATGAATAATATACATTATTTTACTATTTGGTAGAAAAAATTATAATTAAGATATAAATCATTTTTCAAAAATTCAAACTATTTTAAAAACTCAAAAATATTTATTAAACACATTTTACCAATTTTTTTAAATTGTTATAAAATCTCCCTGAAGGTAACCATATTTGTTTTTATAAACAATAACCATTCATGTTTTATCGAAAATGTGAATGAATTATTTTTAAAAATATGTATAGTCTTATTGATATTTTTTACCATCATAAAAAAATCATTTGATAAAATATTCCATTCCCTTTTTTTAAAGAATATGATGAAATAAAAGTAATTCAATATTTTTTAATTGTTAGTTTTTTAATTTATTTTACAATTTAAGAAGGTTATATTTCCTTAAGAAATGTTAGAAGTGATATTTAAAAATCATTTTCAATCTGTGATGACATCCTTTAATTAATGTTATATTTTACAGAGGATAATCATGAATGATATCATCCTTATTCATTATTTATATGTTTTAGGAATATGTTGGAGATTTTTTTTGAAATCCTATTATTTTCCATTGGTTATGATATGGTGAAACGATTAAATGATTATGAAACAAATTTTCCTTATGAATTTGATGATGTGATGATATGATTATTGTTTGTTTAAATCATGGAGAAAATATCTATGGTTTATTATGATATGATTCGAACCAATATCTCCCTCCAACTAATTGGGTAAATAATTATATATCATGCATTTATAGTGTAAATCATGTAGATGAGATTGATCCAATACAGGAAACAAGTGTTATTTCATGATCCGCTATGATGATGGTATTTCATTTACACATGAAATATAATATGTATCTTTATATATGTATGAAGGTTATATAGTTTTACTTAATGAGTTTGTAGTTAATAATTTATTTATGAATATTTCCTACTATTATTTCATATGTTAATGGTAGTGGTTAATTTTTATTAACAGTCTCGTGTTTAGGATCTGTGATGTTGTGGGTATAAAATTCCTAAGTTATTTTATTGATAAAATACAATTATTATTATATTCTGATGTAATATCGTCATCCACTGATATATCTAATTTTTACATTTACTGATAATCTGCGGTCACCCTTTTTTATGATTACATCCCATGGTTATGAAATAATGTTCAGTTATATTATGACTAATAGGAGTACTATGTTAGAATATCATTATGGGTGATGATTAATTTTATCATGATATAAGAAAAATATGTTTATAGTATCCAATGAAACTAAATTGTTATGGTCCTCGTGTGCATGTTTAATAAATGTACAGAATTTTAACCTAAATTGATGTTAAATTTATTTATAAAAAACATGGTCCCTAAAAATGATATTATTGTAAATAATATGTTAATATGTAGACATTAGAACTATAATAAAAATTAACCCTAGGAATATCCTTAATTATATATCTAAGTATATTTGTATGATATCTCCAAGGATAAATTTAATTATTTTTTATGTATAGGAAAATAACATGGAATTTTAGATTAGTAATGAATAAGGGGACTCCATGAAATTAAATAACATTATTAATAATACATGTGGATGTAGCTCTGGTATAGTGCTTCATATGTATAATATATCAATAAAGGATGCGTGGATCATGTATTGATCATCACCTCTAACATGAAAATCATCCCTATTGTACAACTAGTTTGAAATTCCCATGGGATATGCATTTTTTATTTAAAAATAATTATAAACCGACAAAAATTATTTTAATAATTTCCGGTTAAGATAACGATTTTTGACTTAGGTGTGGATCCACTATATTTCATTATAAGTCCTTATTGTCGACGATTTCAGATTACTAATGATTTTATGAGGTATTAGGGGTTTCTGGGGACTATTCGGAGCCCAATACCAATATTTTTTGAAAAAAATGGTCTTGTAGCATGGATTGAGTAAATAGTGTGTGTGGGAATCATAGTTATATTAATGCGTGAATACAGTCCACATTATCAGGAATATTTATATCACACGGTTGGACCATGGTTTCAAAAACAATTTGAATTAAGCAAGTGAGTTCTTCCTTTCTTCCATGTAACCATGCATGGTTGACCCAATGTATGCTAAACCATGTGGCACAACCGTTCAAAGGCCATAATCTAGGAAATTTTTTGATTTTTTCTTTAATAATCTAATTTAAGCATCCTTATTCCATATTGGTATTTCCAATGGGTAAAAACTCTATTTCTACCATTTTGGAGTTGTTTATACAAATGTCTTGGGATCAATAGATCTCCATAATCTGGGGTCTAATATAGAATCTGTTCATCATACTATATGCACAATGGTGAGCACTCGTGTACTTTTTAGCTGTTCTTCATTTCTATTGCTCCAGATCAACTCATCAAGGATTAATGGTATTTCTTTTTTTTAGATATATTCCATTTAATAGCTAATTAAAGGCTGACAGTAGATGTAAACAAAAGTACAATTATGCGGTGGCCAGTCTATAACAAATTGTTATGTTATTGATTTTGGAAATGATTTGTGGGGGCTACTGATTTCATCGATTACCAATTATTGAATTAATTTATAATTGTTATTTTAATTATAACCACATGGATAGACACTTGGCATAAAGTGATTAGGTTTTTTTGTGGTTACATCCAAAAATATGACCAGGCCTTATAGGGAGATATAACATAACTATTTATTTCTATTTTTTCACTTTTGATACATCATTTGATTGTGATCTAATGTGGCCTCAATAATATTAATCTTCCTTAGAATAATTTACAATTGAATCATGTAATTGTAAATAACTTGTACTTTGTAACTCCCACTTAATATGTCTATGGAATGTTCCTAAATGTATTTAAATAATTTAGGTGATATAATTGAATGATAAATAATGAATATGGCTTGCCCCTAATAAATATAAATAAATGTTTAATTACATTGATATAGCATATCATTCCATGTTTATTTACGGAATAATTGTGAAACTTATAAATTGATCTTGAATAACATGGATTTAAATAAACACTTGCATGATACATGGCCATGTCAAACTAATGAAATGAAATGCATGGAATAATATAATTTTTTAATGTCATAGTTATCATATGAAAAATTTATCTGTAGAGATTTCAATGTATGGTGACTCTTCATTCACATTGGACATGACATCTTTATTTGATTTCTAGACTCATGGTATCTCAAGGATTCCAATGGGAATGGATTGGGTACTCGAGGACATCATTTTGATTCATGTATGTGGGTTTCCCTCGGTGATACCTACCTAGGATCCTCATCATTATCTAACTCTAGATTCCCAGTATGAAACTATAGGATCCATTAATTATTATAACTAGATGCTTCAGATACACTTTCTAGATCCAGCATGACATGAGGGGCCCTGGATACATCCTCGATCTCAGATATTTATAATCTTCAATTTTACCATGGATGTATTCAATGGGATTGGCTAGAAACATTATATTTTTATTCCTTGGATGATTCTTCTTGGACTAAACTCATACCAACAACCGGGATGTAGTTGCTAATGATTTTTAATCACTTTCGGTCTAGGATTCCTTGGTTTGTACCATCAATCAATTTTATTAAAAACTTATAATTAGTTACGTCTATGAATACATTACAATAACATCTAATTAATTATCAAACATTATTTCATTATTAAATCATATAACAGTCACAACATATGTTATTATGAGGGATGTTAGTGCTAGCTACGCGTCACATGACATATTAATAAAAATTGTTAATTAATTAATTAACGAACTGATTTTATGTTCAGACACAATCCAAGGGATGAAGTTGGTACATGAAATTTAGTTATAGTACAATTCATTAAATTATATATATATTTTTGAACAATATTATATTTCTATAACATGGTCTATATGATATAAACATCATTGGTGGAGGCCCGATCATATTTATCTCAAACACACTCCTTTCATCATTTGGAACATATGGTGGATTTCATGTATGCTTTTATTTATAAAGGTAAGCATACTAATTTGGACACATTATTTAATGATGTGTTACTAGGGACCTGGTAGTAAATGATCATGATAGAGCTCAAGATTCTTCGGGTAGCATATATATTTCCTTTTTTATATCATGGAGTTTTCATTTTTTATTTTACATTGTATCCGTGTTTTTGTGCAATCTAGTGACATGAAATATCATCATCTATTATGATAGATTCTTAGTTGATCATCTATTATTACATTATTTTTCTTACTATATGCAATATGTCTATAATATTCATCAGCTATATAACGCTGTCTAAATTTTTTAGCTAGTCAACACTCAGGTAATTATTTCATAGTCTCCCTATTAACACACCCTATTCCTCCATTGCTAGCTAGCATCCTCAAGAATTCAGAGAGATGAGCTTGATTCCATGTGGGGAACTTGGATCGGTGCACCTCATAAGAGGTATTAGTGTCATGGATGTTAAAAATTGGTATTAGAATGATTCTCATCCCATGTTACAATTTGGATACAATAGTCAGTATTTTTGGAACACTCAGAACTCATTCATATTCCATTATTTGGAGTCATGAACCCATTATCATGGTAAGAGCCATGTTTCCAGAATTATAATTTCTATTTTGTTTTTACCTAAAATAGTTCATACAATTTCATTGTTGGGTGTATAAAGTCCCAACCTTAAAACATGACATAATATTTAATTAATCGAATAATTCACATTGAGGATCTTTTTAGGTTTAGAGTTTTAAACAATTAGGACATAAACTATACATGACTACATGTATGATACATGTTAACACATCTACTCTGTTTCAATTTCTTTCACAAAATAAAAACTCTTAAAACCATAGTCTTGTCTAGTTCTTTTTTAGATAACATGAAATTTCCATGATCACATCCATGACCCTATTCCACATAATGTCCTGTGAAATTTTTTTCAAAACAATTGGATGAGTAAAAAAAATCACAGTAAGGGATACACAAATAAGGAAAACTATTAGTTTTTAAAAACAACAAATAATCCATGAATACTTTATCATAAGTAATACTATTCAGCTTTATGAAGTTGTAAATACTCTTCACTGATTACAATATCACATATTACCCTTTTGTAACCATAATATTACCATAAAACCAATATAAAGAACACATATCATATAAATGTAACTTGGGACATAAACATACATAAATGGAAAAAACATACGGTCGACTTCCAGACCTATCACTAAATGGAATTTCCATACGGCTGACTTCCATACCCAATGAATCAGATGTTATAATGTAACCATCCATCTGGGTTTATCATGGCACCACACATCATTTGGTTTATCACATAACCACCCATCAAATGTACAAGTACAATAATAAAATCATAACATAGAAAATATTGCAAATATAAACATTTCACTCATAACATTTCATTTGCAATCACATGAATTAATTTCTAGATATTAAAACAATCAAAACTTTTCAAAAAATATTTTCAATACCAAAACACCCAAAAATATAATAAGGGAATTATTTTTCATTTTATAAATATTTAGGCATATAGTGGAGGCCAAATAATTATTACGACGACATAGACGTCATTGTCTCTATAGAATTTAAAAACATTCCTTTTGTCATTTTGTAAATTGATTCACAGAAAAATTTTCCCATTGAATGAATGAAAGATTTAAAGGGGTTTATACACCATATAAAAGAAATTTGTTTATAAAAATATGCCCAAATAAAGGATATTGCGATGAAATTCCTTACCTCGTGTCCGACTTGACACGTTCGTTCTTTAATTTAATGAAAATTAAAATTATGTTAATTTCAACATTCATAAAAAACATTCATAAGTTCATTATTCCTTTTATATCACTTATTACCATGTTATAAACTTTATGTAATCATTTATGTAAATAACTGTTGATTTGTCGATATTTGGTACTTGAGTCAAAAATGATATTCTTATATTTACAAGTAGTTCCCGTGGTAAAAAAATATTTATATTAATAGTGATATTCAATATTTAGATATCATATATATAATATATATTCAGTATATATATTTATTTGTAACAGTTCATAACACTTGGAGATAAGAAATGAAATTCACCGTTCATGGAGATGGTAAGCCGTACGTACGCATGAACGCTACTTTCATTTCATTTTCATATTTAATAGAATTAAAACATAATGATAAATAGGAATATTATAATTACAATATATTATCATATATAATATCATTATATCAATCCTTTATACATATAACATATGGTATGAATGAGTCATATCACATTGAGGGGGTAGTAGTCCGCACTTCCTCAAATAAAAATATCGCCTTTACCTATAATGGAAACCATAAAGGTATGATATAAATGGGAAATACAGAATAATAAAGAAATCATAAAAATAATATATATCATATATAAATTAATTTCCATCTTAATATCCACCATGAGAGGTGGTGGGAGATAATTGAACAATCATCGTTTTGTGAGGCGTTAGTTTTACATCCACAGAAACAGTTTTTTCTTCACCCATTAGATGGAGGTGTGTGTATGTTTAGTTTGAATAATTCTCATAAAATCATCCTATTATATCGAGGATTCATATTTGGTTATAAAATAAAGTAATAAAAAGAGTTTAGGAGCAGGAGAAGTAAAATAAAAGAAAATAAGTTAAGAGAAATAGTTACCTTTAATTTGGGTAACTCCATTTGGTATGAACCAAATTTTTTTTCATGAAGTTCCATCTGTATAAGGTAAGGTTTCTAGGAAGAGGAATGGGATGTGGGGAGATTAATTGGGTATAGGTTATATGAGACAAGGGACTTGAGAGGTGTGAGGAATTTATTAGTAGTGAATGATGTTTATAAGGGGGAGGAGGGGCTATTTTAGAATGTTTGAAACAATTATTTTATTATAAACTTATCTTAAATTTCAAAAGGTCTAAAAATCATTAATATCGATGATATGATGAATCATGTTTGATATAAAATCATCTAATATTAATTGGATACTTTTGTGATATTATTTTAATATTTTAATATTTATTTATTTATGTCATTTATTAATGAGGTAAACACTACATCATTATTGTGTCATAAATAATTTAATTTATTTGATATGTAAAAATTATTAAAAAATCAACATGATGTAGGAAATTTTTTTGGATTTATAATTAATATTTATAGTAAAATATATCAATTATATAACACTACATTAAATTTGTTTTAGCAAATAAATACATGTTTATGATATTTTTTTTACATAAAAACGTTATTAACAACATTATCATACCAATGTTGCTTTAAAAGGCCAAAAGGAAAACCCATGTATTATATTGGTCGGCCATTACACATCCAATAAGGGTAGAATAAGTGTTATGGTAATTTTATAATAATTTAGTATTATTTTTACCTAGAATTACACTATTTACCGTTAACTGCGATAAATAAAGGTCAAAAGTTAGTATTCAACAAAATTTATTTTCATCTTATATAAAAAAATTTTACATACTAATAACAACAATGTATGTCAGATTTTAGAAATTCAATTCACTAAAGTGGTAAAATTTCATTAAAATGAAAACATTTGTTTTTTAACTACTAAGTATTGGTTTCACTATTCATGAAAATTTGATTCTTTTCAGAAAAATAAAAATAATTCATCCTAAGCTATATTCGATATTCCTAATAAAATAATGAAGTATTCTTTAAAAATTTTAAAACATTTAATATGGAATAATTAATTTAAAATTATTTCCCGTTGTCAAAAAAGGGTGTTTTTATGAAATAATAAATATCAAAAGATTGACAATTTATTATGTCGAATTTTAAAGTGAAATTTCTTCCAATGAACAAGATTGGATTAAATAGTAAAAATATAATCTAATTACACATTGAAAAAAATTGAAAAGAAAATCTAACCATATAAATATATTATATTAAGATGCATATTTGAATTAAAATACAGTACTTTTCATTATTCAATAATAAATGAATCTTATTAGAAAAATAACAAAAATTTACCCAAAAATTTTATTTATGTCCCTATTCTAAATAATAATTTTATTTTGTAAAATATAACATATAAAAGTGAAAAAAACTAGATTTAAAAACAGTTCACCATCAAATGGGGGTAAATCGACCTTTTAAAGAATATTAGAGTATTTATGCATAAAATTATACTCATTCATATTTTAATCCTCTACATTTTATTGGATAAATGTAAAAAATTTAAAAAATATATATATAATCATATTGTAGTTAGTTCTATTCATTCCTTCCAATACAATGGCTAGGTGTTAACTACCATTTTAAATAATAGTATTATATTATTAGTGTAAACGTAAGATTTCAAATCAACCCATTGTTTAATATTGGGTACACCATCGATAATAGAAATCCATTTAAAGTAAAATAAATCTTTATTTTACAAATATTAATAAATATGAAAAATGTCGTATTATTTATTTACCTGAGATGTTAAATCCTTCCCCCTTTTTAAAATTATGTCCTCGCAATTTTTATAAACTTAACAAATAATTGGGGGTATTTATCCATCCTTGCATTTTAATATTCCCATGTTGCCTCTTCAAACATACGGTTTTTCCACTAAACCATTACCTTATGAATTACTGTATTCCGCAACACTTTATATCATCAGTCATGAATCTGGACTAATTGTTCCTCATAAGAGATAGTTTCTTCCAACTGAACTAAATATAGGCTCAAAACATGATATAGATCTGGAATATACTTTCTGAACATTGAAAAATGCAAAACCTTGTGTACTTGGGATAAACATGGAGGTAAAACAACTCTATAGGCAACTGATCCAACTGTTTCTAGGATTTAATAAGGTCCAATGAACCTTGGACTCAACATTACTTTCGTGAAAAAATGCATCAATCCTTTTCATGGAAAAACATTGAGACATACATGATCATCTACCTCGAAAGAAAGATCCTTTCTCCAATTATCCGCATAACTTTTCTGCCTGCTCTGAGCTGTTCTCATGTTCTTTCAAATCTACTGAACTTTTTCTTCCATCTCTTCTACCAATTATGGTGCGATAAGTTTCCCATCACCTATATCATCCCAAAATGCTAGAGTTCGACCCATCATTCCATATAATGTCTCAAACAGTTCCATCTGTATACTTAAATGAAAACTGTTATTATATTAAAATTAAACTAATGAAATATGTTTTTCCCAAATTCCCTAGAAATCCAATGACCCTGAACGTATCATATCATCCATGGTCTGAATTGATTGTTTAGATTTCCCATCTGATTGAGGATGAAAATCTATACTAAAATATAATTTAGTACACAATGACTTTTTAAGGAATTTCCAACAGATTAAAGTAAATCTGGGATCACGATCAGATACAATGGATAGAGAAACACCATATAACCTAACTTTCTCATTAACATACAATTTATAAAGTTGATATAGAGACATTATATCTCGAATAGGATGGAAATAGTCAGATTTAGTCAATCGATAAATAATAACAGATATTTTTTTATTACCTCGAGATGCATTCGGTAATCCCATAACAAATTACATGGATATATTTTTCCATTTCTACTATGGAATAGGTAATGACTGAAGAATTCAATTCGGTAACTGTCGCTCTATGTTAACCTACTGACAAGTCAAACATGTAACAGTATAGTTAGTAATATCTATTTTCATTCCATCCCGACAATAATACTTCTGATGATCTCTGTACATCTTCTTACTACAATGATGAACTAAAAACGGTAAACTATGAGCTTAAAATAACAACTCCTTCTTCAACTATGAATCAAAAGTCACACATAATATCTCCCTAATCCACAAAACACAATCTTTATCAATTTTAATGTCTGGAAGCATATCCTTCTGAACCTACTCTACCTTCTTTGGAAAACCACTTTCTTCCTTCTGTGCTTGTTTTATTCTGTCCGAGAGAGATGATTTCACTAAAACCTGAAAAAAAAAATTTCCTACACCAAAAACATGTATGCCAAAGTTCATCAAATATTTAATCAAAGTATCTTCTCCCGAACGTATCAAGGTTAATGTATAATTAAATTTTCAACTCAAAGCATAATCTACCTTATTTTCATTTCCCTTAGGATAAAGGATCGTGAAATCATAAACCATGATTAATTCCAGCCATCTCCTTTGTCTCATGTTGAATTATTTTTGAGTGAATATATACATTATACATTTGTGATCAATATATAATTCACACATTACTCCATACAAATGATGCCTAAATTATTTTTTAAAGAAAAAAACACCAGCTAATTCCAAATCATTGTAGGGTAACTCGTGGGGATTCAACTGACGTTAACCATAATCAACTACATGATCATTTTTCATAAGGACACAACCAATTACATTCAATGAAGCATCACTATAGATAAAAAATTTACCATATCTGGAATGCAATTCTAAAACTGAAGCATTCATCAATCATCTTTTTAATTCATTAAAACAACAATCACATTCATTTGTCCAGAAAATCATAACAACATTTCGAGTTAACTTAGTCATTGGACTAGATAACCATAAAAAATTATCAACAAACCCCCAGTAATAACCATCCGAACCAAGAAAACTATGAATCGTGGTTATATTTGGGGGTCTTGTCCATTATTAATGAACTTTTTTATTAGAATGATCAATATTTCTTCCATTTTTCATATAATGTGACCAATGAAGAAATTTTTTGTAACCAAAACTCACACTAGATGAATTTACCAAAAAATTTATTTTATTTTATGGTTTCCAAGACATCCCTTAAATAAATATCATGATCCTATTATATTTTAGAATAATCCAAAATATCATCAATGAACATAACCACTAACTTATCCAAGAACTCATGGAAAATTATATTCATAAGATCCAAGAATACAGTAGTTGCATTGGTTAACCCAAAATGCATAACTACAAATTCATAATGTCCATATCTAGTACGAAACACGGTCTAAAAAATGTATACTTCCTTTAAATTCAACTGATTGTTCCTCGACCTCAAGTCAATAATTGAAAAATACTGAGCTCCCTGAAGATGATCTAGAAAATCATCGGTATGAGGAAATGGATACTTGTTCATAACAGTGATGTTATTCAATGCCCTATAAAGAATGAAATGTCTTATTAAACCATATTTCTTTTTAAAAAACAAGACAGGAGCACCCCATGGTGATATGCTAGGTCAAATGTATCCTTTATCTATTAACTCTTGAAATTGTTTCTTTAAATCTAATAGTTTAATTTTATCCATTCGAAACGGAGGTTTTGAAATTGGCTTAGAATAAAGAACTAAGTTGAAAGTAAATGAAACTTATAGATCAATTATAATAAAAGGAAACCGATCAGGAAAAGCATAAAGAGACTCATTTACCTCTGGCACATCATTAATCTGAATAGTTTATTTATTTTCAAAAATATGTGCCAGGTAAAATTCATTTCCATCTTTTACTAGTTTCTCAACTCCTGGATATGTTATCAAAAGAAAGGGTTTGATCATGTACAAGAACTAAAAATCATTCTGAAATGAAACCTCTTTAACACTGCATTCAACCATAGCATGATAAACAGACTTCCAATCTATTCCCAAAATAAGATCAAACTCTACTAGAGGAAAAACAAGAAGGATTGAAGGTAGATTCAATCCACACACAAGGATAGAATGGTTCTTATAATTACTTTTTGTCTCAATTTTTCCTCCATGTGTTTTTACCATATGTTCAGTATTCATATCATGATATGGAACTACCAATTTACTAGAAATATTCGTTGAAATGAAATAATGTGTAGACCCTGTATCAAACAACACGTTGGCCTTATTTGAAAAAACAAATAGTTTACCTGATAATATTTCATTTGATGGTCCAACATATGATGAAGTAGTCGCAAATTATTTCACCACCCCTTTATGCTTGTAGTCTATCTTCTTTGCCTAGGGTGAGTTCTTCGTTGGACACTCATTTTCCTAATGACCCATTTCATTATGCATAAAATATCTTACTGATTTCATTTAATTACCTTCATGTTAATCTTCCTTACAGTTACGAGCAATTTGAACAGACTTTCCACACCAAAATCACTTTCTAGAATTTGATAAACATCCTCTAGGATTATTTTTACCACAATTCTCACAAGATAGATATTATGTTTTCTTACCTCCTAGCTTTTTTGAGGATTTATTTCCCTTTTCCTCCCAACTGGACCTCTTATTCTGTTGTTTTTCAAAGAACAATTGATCATCGACACACTCCATTTCCACCTTCTCAGCACACCAAAAAAGTTTTCCTTAACTTTTGAAATCATGAGAGACTAATTCTTTTAGATATCTTGTATTCTGTCCTGAGTTAAATCGATTTATCTTTCTATCAAGATCTCTGATTAAATTTGAAGCATACCATGAAAGTATAGTGAACATTCCTTCATAGGAATCCATTAATTCATCCTCCACCTCAATTCCATGAATTGTTTTTCCATTCTAAGTCGAACCAACTTAGGAAAATATTTCTAAAGGAACATTCCATTGAATTCCACCCAATCAGGTGCATCAATCCAATCACTATCCCTGATATTTTTCACCATCGACCCCCACTGATCAGCTTCACCTTCAAAACGATAAATAGTGAGACTATCCTTTTGTTTTTCTGAACACCCCAAGACATCAAAAATTTTCTCTAGTGCTTTCATCCACCCTTCAGCTAACATAGGGTCAGATGATCCTCTGAATTATGGGGGATGATGGCTCATGAAATTCTCCACTACTAACATGTTCTTCTATGGTTGATTTGGCATATCTCATGCATGGATACGAACACCACTTATAGCCTGAGTCAATTGTGCCATCACTGCAACAAACAGTTCGGTTCCGATTCCAATAATCTCATGTTGCTGATTTGGAAGGTTGTCTTTCTCATGATGACTTCCCAACATAGTTTCCATGTTTCCTCTATAGAAAAACATTCTGTAGAAAAGAAAAATCTTAGGCGAAGCATCATTGTAATCTGTAAATGCTATATCACATCAATATTACCATAAATTAATATATGGATATTTTTTTAAAAAACTATCCCCAATGTTTTCTAAACCTACCTCTGATACCAACTATAAGTATCCATCTAAAAACATTAAATAATCTTCAATTAACGAAATAATTCACATTGAGGATATTTTTCGGTTTATAGTTTTAGATAATTTTTCCATAACATATACAGGATGATTTGAATAATACAAGTAGACAAATATACTCAGTTTCCATTTTTTTCATAAAATAAAATCTTTTAAAAAAAAGAGTCAAGTCTACTTCAATTTTTTAGACAACATGAAATTTTCTTGATCCCATCATTGTCCCTATTACACATTATTTCTTGTGAAAAACATTTAAAAACATTGGATGGACATAAAATGCTCAGTAAGGGATACACAAACAAGGAAAAATATTAGTTTTTCAAACCAACAAATAAACCATGAATTCAATATAATAAGTAATACTTTATACAATTATGAAGTAGAAAATACTCTTTAATGAATAAAATATCATTCCATACCCTTTTGTAACCAAAATATTACCATATAACCAATATAAATAACTCATAACAAATAAAGGTAACTTGGGACATAAAAATTATTAAATGGAATACCCATATAGTCGACTTCCATACATATCACTAAATGGAATACCCATATAACTGACTTCCACACCCAATGCAATGAAGGATATAACGTAACTACGCTTACAAGTTTATCACGGAACCAACCTTCATTTGGTGTATCACATAACCACCCATCAAATGTCCATGTACCATAATAAAATCATAACACATAAAATATTGAAAATAAAAACATTTCACACATAACATTTCATTTGGAATCACATGAAATCATTTCAATATACTGAAATAATCAATACTTTTAAAAACCCATTTTCAATAACAAAACACTCAAAAATAGAATAAGGGATATCTTTTTCATTTTAGAAAATATTAAGGCTTATAGAGGATTCCAAATAATGATAACGGCATCAGAGAGGTCATTGTCGCAGCGAAATTTCAAAACATTCCTTTTCTCATTTAGTAAAACAACTCCTAGAAAAAATATTCCCTTATAATGAAATGAAAATTAAAATGGGTTTATACATCATATAAAAGTATGTCATTTATAAAAATATGCCTCAATGAAATGAGATTGAGACGAAGTTCCTTACTTCGTGTCCTATATGACATGTTGGTTGTTTAATTTCATTAATATTAAACTAAAGTTAATTTCTACTTGCATAAGAACATTTTTAATGTTTATTTTTCCTTTTATATCACTTATTACCATGTTAAAAACATTATTTAATCATCTATGTTAATAATGGTCATTTTGTCGATATTTGTTACTTGAGTCAAAAATAAACTTCTTATATTTACAAGTTGTTCATGTGGTAAAAATATCATTATATCCAGATTGATATTCATGATTTAGATATCAGATATATAATATATATTCAGTATATAAATGTATCTATAATATTACATAACACTTGGAGAAATGAAATGAAAAGAACCATTAATGGAGACTGGAAGCCGTATTAATGCATGAACGCTACATTAAATTCTATTTCGTATTTAGTGGAATGAACACATAATGATAAATTATTATATTATAATTCCAGTATATTATCATATATAATATAATTAACCCAATCCTTTATACATACCATGTATTGTATGAAAGAGTCATTACACATTGAGGGGGCGATAGTCTGCACTTCCTCAAATAAAATTATAGCCTTTACCCATAAGGGAAACCATAAACGTATGAAATAAATGGAAAATAAAGGATCATAAAAAAAATAAACATCATATATATCATATATAAATACATTTCCATCTTAATTTCCACCATGAGAGGCAGTAGGACATAATTGAACAATTATCGTTTCGTGAGGTGTTAGTTTTCCATCCATAGATACAATATGTTCTTCACCCATTAGATGAATGTGTGTGTAAGGGTAGTTTGAATACTTCTCATAACAACCTCCTAGAGTATTTTGGATACTAGTGTTATTATAAAATAATGTAATAAAAAGTGTTTAGGGGTTTCAAATGTAAAATAATTGATAAGAAGTTAAGAGAAACATTTACCTTTAATTTGGGTAACTCTCTTTGGTATGAACCAAAAGGGTATCTTGAAGTGTCTTCATGATAAGGTATGGATTATAGAAGGAGGTGATGGATGTAGGGAGATTAATTGTGTTGAGATTGAATGAGCCAAGGTTTTGAGAGGTGTGAGAAATTGGTTGGAAGTGAATGATTTTTATAAGGGGGTGGAGGGGCTCTTTAAGAAAGTTTGAAACAATTATTTTATTATAAACTTATCATTGGTTTAAAAATGTCGAAAATTCATTAAAGTCTATGGTAAGATGACTCGTGGTAGAAATAAAATCATCCAATATGAATTGGAATGGTTTTTGATATTATTTTAATAATTATAATCTTATTTATTTAAGTCATTTATTAATGAGGTAAACACTCTATCATTATTTTGTCATAAATAAATTAATTTATTTGATGTTTGAAAATTATATAAAAATTACAATGATATAGGAAATATTTATATCTTTCTAGTGAATATTTATAGTCAAATATATCAATTATATAACCCATCATTTAAATTTATTTAGTTATATAATACATGTTTATGATATTTTAATTTTTACTTTTTAAAAAAAGTTATAAACATAATTTTCTTACCCAACTGGAATTAAAAGGCCAAATTCCTCACCCAATGATTGTATAGGTCGTCAATTACTCTTTCAATAAGGTTGGGAAAATTTTTAATGTAATTTTATATTAATTTATTTTTATTTTTACCTTTATTACCCTATTTAACTTTAACCATGGTAAATAGAAGTCCAATGTTTCTATTCATCAAAAATTATTTTCATCTTATTGAACCACATTTTACGTACTAATAATAACCATGTATGAAGTATTTTTTAAATTAAATTCACATAAGCAGTAATGTTTCATTTAAATGAAAAATACAGTTTTTTAACTACTACTTATTGGCTTCACTATTCATTAAAAATTGATGCTTTTCATAAAAATAAAAAACTTCTGCATAAGATATATATGATATTCCGAATTCAAAAATAAGGTATATTTTAAAAAATTAAAAACATAGAATTTTCATTTAATAATTTAATGTTAATTCCCGTTGTCAAAATAGAAAAGCGTGTTTTTATAAAATAATAACTATCAAAAGATTGACAGTTGATTTTGTCAAATTTTAAAGTATCATTTAAATCAATGAAACACATTGGATTAAATGGTAAAAATATAATATAATTATACTTCGTACCCAATTAAAAATATAACCTATATAAATAAATAAATTGTATTAAAAGGAAAATTTGAATTAAAATACAGTATCTTTCACTCTCCATTAAAAAAATTAATCTTATCATAAAAATACAAAAAATTTACCACAAGTAAATTTTGTTGTCACGATTATAAAGAAGAATTTTATTTTTTCATATATAACATAAAAAATTGACAAAAACTATATTTCAAAAAGGTTCTCCATCAAAAGGTGATAAATTGACCTTTAAAATAATTTTAGAGTATTTATGCTTAAAATTAGATTCATTCACATTTTAAGCCTCTAAATGTTATTAGAAACATATAAATACATTTAAAAAATATGTATAATCATATTTTAGTTAATTCTATTCATTCCCACCAATACAACGGTTAGGAGTAAACTACCATTTAAAATAATAATAATATATTATTATTGTGCAACATAATATTTCAACGAAACCCATTTTTGCATATCGGGTACACCAAAAAACATAGAAATACCTTTATAGTAAAATTAATATTTAATTCAAAAATATTAATAACTATGAAAAATTTCATATTAGTTATTTACCTAGGTTGTTACAGGGTGACACACATGGTGTTTGTAGTTTTTATTATCATCATGATAGTGAATTCCAATAAATCCTTTTCCTTATGATACGGGAGAAAAGAGAATTGTAACATGCATAATATAAGAACCTAAAATTCAATTGTCTTTCATATTTCTATTCCATAAAGGTGTATATAACTAAAATTCATTACTTTTTATGCATGTGATTATTGAGTGGGCGATTCATTGCATATATTATTGTACTACATTGGGGATTGTAAATTGTGATTCCATATTTCAATTATTGTGGTGTTACTAGACATAATGAGTCAGAATGATTAGTTTAACTAATACTGAATTTATCTAGAAATTAATTTGGGTGTTAATATTAGTGATAAGGAGTTTGGCCTCTAATTCAGTTGGATGGAAGACTCATTTTTATTGAACATTGATACATGTCACAAGAAAATGAAAAAAATAAAAGTGAACCAATTTCATTTCATTATTACACCATTTCATGCATAAGAGAGGAAAAGGTTCGATCCAAGTAATTGAAAAAAATAAGAAATTAAATTGTTGTGAGTAAATTCAGGCATATGTTACTATTGGCCCTTCACCCAGTATAACCCCTATAAAAAATTCATGACAACTTATTGATACCTATACTTCATTGAATGTTGTTTGGAATGTATTCCTTGGGTTTTGAGCATACATTCATTCATAGGCCACAAGTAATGTTGTATATTATTCTACTTCTGTCATATTAGTGTGCTTGGAATTTCTAGACCACTGTCACCCTTATGTTCTCCTTCCATACAATACAATGGAGGATGTGCCCTTTCTCTTTGTGTGGTGGTTCCTAAGTTGATAGTCCTACCACAAGGTGTTCCACTGTGGGCACCACTTTTTGTACATGATATTGGAACTAACACATAGTTTCATGATAGTTTCATGCTTCTGATTTACATCACACATGGTTCTCCATGAGATCCACATCTGATGGCTAATATAACTGCTGATTTCCATCAACAAAATCCTCCAACATTTTTTGTGGATTTTGGTATCTATGATGTTATGTCTTGGTTAGAGTCCATCTAGTATATACTTGATTATATAGAGACTCCTCGAATCATTCGGGACAAACATGATTCTTACAAGCTACTTGATTCTCCCATGCACTGGTGGATGTGATTACATAGGATTATTGAAATCAGGGAATTTTATGTATTGATTTCTAAACAAATTTCTATTATCAGTAATTTCTATAGAGATCGTGAGATTATATATCCAAATAGATCATGTATCCAAAGTACTTTTCAATGTATGTTATGTTTTATTCTTCTCAATTCACTAATTTATATAAAATTTCACCACTTCTATATGGTTATGATGTTTTACATTCTAGATTCATTGAGTATGGGAACAATTATTCCATCCATACTTAGATGAATATTTTCTACCTAACTATAATTTTTGTGATCGTAAATTAGACTATAATCTCTGGAAAGACCCTGATGGTCTGCGATAGTATCGAGTATTGAGTATAAGTGCAAAGGAATTCTAGTAGATCTTGAAGTTGTAGATACAGATTTCGAAGATGTTTCTCATCTGGGATATTCCCCACCAGAGTACCCATGTATTTAGCTACCTAGTATCACATCAGTGTGGATGATAGGGGAAGATAATGAATTAATGGGATAGATACCGACTGTCGTGTTGGGACTGAGGACAAGTGGGGAATCATCAACATTTTTCTAGGACAATTCCATCATCTTCTAGTGGAACTAGTTCTACACGAGCTCTACATTCAAATAAATGTTTTTTACACTATCATGCATGGATTTTTAGTATTACCAAAAGAATTGGTCGTGTTCATGGTAAAAAAAATCCCTAATCATCAGCATCACCAGTGGAGAAGTTTTGATCATGGTAGTGTAGTTGTTGCTTAGGGTCATGAATCATGTTAGTTGAGTACATAATAGTCTATACTAGAGAATCAGGCTACGAGACCATACACTGTATGAGGTATTATTCTAATAGACATCGCTATAGTTTTTGTTATATTTGATAATTGTGAATCAAATTAATTTATAGCATTGTTTTTCATGGGATTACATTTTTTAGAAATACAACATCACATTGCTGTAATGTTCCATGATACACCATTAGGGGTTAAATCAGAGGGCATATGTAATGACAAGATAATTTTGAATAATTTTTTTCCTGGAAATGAATGTTTTACTTTGTAATAATAAATAATATTATATATGTATAATTGAAATTTAACCATCGAGTTTTGAACACTATATGACCATAGGTTAATATGATCGTTTCTTAATAGGACTGTTAGAAACCAAAATAATTTTTATATTTTATAAGTGTTGTTTATTAGTAAAAATGATAGTGTATAAGTAATGTAGAAAGAAGAGTAAATGATATGTACTAATAGATTCATTCCATATGAATCCCATTTAACTAAGCTTCGGAAGGAGGTAGCATTACCAGGAGTTTCTCTGGAACGATCACATGTCTATCATCAACATGTTAATTTTGAACTACATCACATATGGGAGAAGTTCAAGTTCATAGAAATCACCACTCGACAATGTTGTCTGAGACGCCCCAAGATTATATCACCATTAAACACCTTACCCTATGTTCTTTTGTTTTTTTATTTAACGAGGACTTAAATAAATTGTGTAATCCCATTGTATAAATAATATTGCTATTTCATCATTTCCATTTAATGAATAGTTTTTTTATCACGATATATTATTAATTGAAGAAAATTTGAATAATTGAATTTAAATAGAAAAATTGTACATTTATTACTATATTAAAAAACAAATTGATAAATAATTTTTATTATGAGGATATAGTGTTGATGAAACAGTCATTTTTATTTATAAATTAGAAAATATTTTTTTTCATGTGTTTAAAAATTTTCTATGCATGTCAGTATGCATTTTTTCATGACATTTTTTAAATAATAAATTAAATTTATAGTTAAAAGATATATTTCTAATATTTATAGTGTCATTAAATTAAAATTAATTTCTATTTTTATTGATTACTTCGATATTATATTATTATAAATTTGTGGTATATTTATAAAATACATTATTTTTCGTTGAATATTAAAAAAATAATGTTTTGAGTTTTCAGAATGTTATTCGGCATCATTGATGATTTTATAATTCTATAATAATTCCAGTAGATTCTTTAGGAATTAAAAATTACACAATTTTTCAAATGTTGAAAATTACATTGGAAAATACCTTGTTCAAGCCCGTAGTTTTGCAAATACCACTAATGAGGTGTCCTTTGAAACTAATAAGAAAACAAAATCTATATTATAAGAAATATCAACACATAAATTAATTTCTGATAATTAAAAATTCATCCTCCATGATTTTATGCTAGTTATATTCCCCAAGGGTTCCTCCCAAGGTGTCCTCAAGTCCTCAAGGTCCTGATCTGAGTGTTTTAAAAGTTAATCAAAAAGCTCAGGGAATGTTTCACATCCCTTTCCTTTTCAAGTTCTTTTTTACGTGGTATGTCTTAAAAATTTACATTACATGTTCTTATATTAAATTTATTTTTTCCCGTATTCACTTTTATTTGTATTTGATGAATTATTGACCAGTGTTGTCTCTCTATTTAATGTTTTCTAAAACCAAGTTTCATGGTTGTTATGCTGTAGAATTTTCATCAGAAAATCAATCTCTTTTCCAAAAAAATTATTTTATTTTCATTATATTAATACCAAAAACACTTTCATTCTCTGTGTATTCATCAACGTATAAAACTTATTTATTTTATCCTGGAATTGGCATACATAAAAGCAAAATTCCCATTCTGTTGGTTATAAATGACATAGTGATCATGTATTAAAGTACTTTTTAAAACGCAATGAATCTGATATGAAAAAAATTAGTTTATTACATATGGGTTATTTATGAAATTTTTTAGTATGATATATTTTCTTAAAATGAAAATAATTTCATATTATGGGTGCACCCTAATAGAGATCCATTGAAATGGGTAATGAAATGAATCCCTATAGATGACAATTTTACGATGCCTTGGTGAATAAACATGGAAATTTTTATGAAACCTGGGGGACGTGCCTTGTTTATATTATTATGAATGTATAAAATCAATGTTTTAACAACATTTTAAATATTGTATTAATATTATTATTATCATGATATGTATTTTTAATGTTCTTTTATGAGATGCAAAAATTTAGTATTGGATAAACATTTCAATAATCCATTCAAGTGGATTTATTGAATTTTATATGTTTTCAAGTATTATGTACCTTATTTACAAGACAGTTGACATTGAAGATCCACTATTTATAAAATGTATTCAAATTTTCTGTAATAAAAAGGTGGGATACCATAGTTAGTATAAAAGGATAGTATAGTTATTTTTGGAAATATGGATATGAAAAGTTTATGAATAAACCTATAAAAAAGTTTAAATGTAGGAAAACATACTGGTAGTTTTTTTGAAATATTATGTAATTGAATTTGATCCAATAAATCCATTTCATGATACAAACACGTGGTTGTGGATCTAGAACAAATTTATTATGTATTACAACCCCAAAACACCCATTTATGTAGATTCGAACTAGAACTGGTGTATCAAAACATGCCTTGCTGAATTCTTAGATTGACACTCCTAGGAGATATTATTTGTATATAAAATGAATTTTATGAACCATTATGAATTGTTTATATAAAATTTAATTTCTTATAATGAATAATGTTTTTATTAATGATGTTTTAATAAATAAAAATCCTTTATTGTAAAATAATTATTAAATGAAAAATGTTTCTCACTATGGGTTTTTTAGAAAATGCTGGGAAATAGAGGAACCATTCAAATGGGAGATGTAATGGACCATACACTGAAGAACCTCCAATGTATGCTGAAATTTAATATTTCTAGAGAATGTTGAATAAAATGACTCATGTTATGGGAAATAAAATAAATATTTATGAGAGACTGAATTCTCCCAGAAGTGAATAACATTTTGTTGAGCCCTTTATTCCTCAATGAACACCAACGTCTAGTGGATCAATTGGCCCTTTGATTATGGAATAATGGATATGATCTATAGAAAAGATATTTTATGCAATTTATAGTTCTGAACAAGAGAATGAATCCTTTATTGTTTATTACATAGATGAATAAAGATGATCATTGGTGGGTGCATATTAAAAACAAAAGTCCATGAGGGGAGATTGTTTCCTCATAATGTGAATAGTTCTGATGTACCTTCTTTAATATATATTTCTCACATTTTGTGAGATCAAAAATGGAGAAAGAATGTGTTGGAAGAAATGATATGAACATCACAAGACATTATCCTTACATGAAATGATTTTTTACTAATCTTACTGGGAAGGTTGATAAATTATTTTGTATACTAAGACCTCATCTGCAAGAAGAATATTTCCAACAGAGACTATGATAGCTATGAAGAGATCGTGTGGAGTGTTATGAATTTCGAACGAGATATCAGTGAGACAGAGTGGTATCACAAATACAGAGATAAATATGAATAATTTGATAAAATATTTTGGTTGATCATGGATCATGGAAGATGAAGAAAGAAAGAAAAACATCCTATATGTAATAAATGCGGGATATTATTTTGGGAACTGACTTCTTGGGAACATGATGTGATACAAGTGTTGAAGAGATGTCCCTATTTCTTGGAATTGTCATAATGAGGTGAAGCATCAACATCCCAACACTGACGACAATGGGAATACTTTTCAGGGGCTACCTATTGTCAAATTCTTCATGTATGGACATCTTCAGAACTTTCCCAATCACTAACTGAATCTTAGGGTAGTTTAGGGGAATCACCATCATCCTTAGTATAATCAAAGATATCAAGGTGGTAATTTTTCTATCATAATGGTTATTGTTTATTCTCTAAATGATGTGGTGGAAAGTACTCATATTGTTCTCTCAAATATATAAGGTACACTGTTTGATTCTAGTTCGATGTGTTCCATTATTTCCTCTATGATTGCAAATTATATAGAATCAGTTCATGACATATAAAAATGGATTTAACATCCATGACTTATAGAGGGATATTCCATGCAACAATAGTGTTTAGAAGCTCTGTAAATTACTTTTCCGAGCACAATCTTATGAAAAATATAGTAGTAATTAACATGTTGGAATTTGACATTATATTAGGGATGTACTGACACTCAAATTATAATTATAAGATCAAATGAATATGTATTGAAATATCAGTAGTCTTGAATATAAAACCAAAAATTATCTTCATACAAGAGATATCTCGAACTGATATTTATCTTGAAGCACCTCTTATAGCCATATTTATAGAGATGATTAGTGAAGAATAAGAATGAAATGAGAGTATAAGGATAAGTAATATACCCATAATTCAAGAATACATTGATTTATTACATTAGAAGATACCCATACATCCTTTATAAAGAGACATAGAGTTCCAAATTGAACTATTGCTCGGTTACTAGACAATCTCAAAAACCAGTAATAGAATCAATAATCTGGTGTGGTTGGAACTATAGAAAAAACTCAATGATCTTTTAGAGAAGGGTTCTATCTTACCATGTGTGTCTCCTAGGTGAGAACCTGTTCTATTTGTAAAGAATAAGGATGGATCAATTTCGTTATACATTTATTATAGAGAACAGAATGGGGTCCTAGTTAAGAGATTGTACCCTCTTCAAATAATTGATGATTTATTTGAAAATATTCATGGGGATCAGTTCTTTTATATGATTAATATTCGATATAGTTATCATCAATTGATACTGATGAAAGAAGATATTCCAAATACCACCCTCCTCTCACAATATGTGAATTATGATTTTGTTGTTTCACCCTTCGTATTGACTAATCCACTTTTAATTTAAATGAATTTTATTAATATAGTCATTAATGACTACCTGGACAAATTTTTTGTAGTTTTTTATTAATGATATTCTAAAATATTTCAAAACTAGAGAGGGGAATGAAGATCATCTATGTGTTATATTTCAATCTCTTATGAATGAAAGATTATATGTAATGTTTATAAATTATGTGTTTTGGTAACAATATGTTTCTATCTAGGGGAGCATTGTAAACAGTAATGGAATCATAGTTGACACTGTAATGAAAAATATTGTATAGGATTGGCCACCCATCCTATATAAGTAACTAAGGTTTTTTGTTTCCTCATATTAGTGGGATTTAATATGAGTTTTGTGAAAAAAATCAATACATTCTAATCCATTAACCATGTCAACTCAGAAAATGTGTCAGGTTTATCTGGAAAAAAAATTGTGAAGAAAGATTGAAAGATCTGAGGAACGAATTGGTTACTGCACCCATGTTAACTCTATCTTCAATTGAACATGGATTCATTTTTTTAGTAATGCATTTTTTTACTGGGAATGGGTGAGTCATCATGAGAAATGATATTGTAATTATAAATGAATCTCAACAGGTTAAGCCTCATGAGAAGAATTATCCTACACATTATGATGAGATGCATGTGGTTGTTTTTCCTGAAAATATGGAGGCAATTTCATTAGGGGTACAAGTGTGATATATACACATACCAATAGTGTTTGAATTATATTTTCAAGCAAAAGGAATTGGACATGATAAAGTGGATATGGTTGGAACATATTAGATACTATGATTTGTCAATTAATTTTCATCCACAATGAAAAAAAATGTTGATGATGCATTAGGTAGGAAAGAACCTATTATTCTAGTAATGATGTTGATTCAAGGATTTCCCATGATCAATGTCCTGCTGAAACTAGATACGTGAATTCTAAGGGAATGTACATCAAAAAAATATCCCAAATTCTTTATCAAAAACCATTACTCTAGATGATAGTTAATGATCAAAGAAATTCATTTGTTATAGAAGAAGTTTTAGGCTATGAAGGATAAGTTGTTTCTTGAGTTTAATATCACATATGATGTTGTACTAAAATTTCATACAAGACTATTAGTTCTGTAAATTCTGAAAATGAATATGGTTTGGATGGATTAAGCTCATACATATTCACTATATATACATCACTGAAATCCAATAATCTCTAGGAGCCTTCGTGTTTTTTATTGGTGGTATAATTTGAAAATGGGTGTTGCCGAATAAACATCATGGTGGACGGTAAGTCACTATTTTAAGGCAGAGAAAAACATTCTAAAGGGATATTAAAACTACTACCTATATTAGTTGGTATGTGGGAAAAAATAACTATCGACTCAATCAATTGTCTCCCAAGATATCAAAATGAAATAATGCGATTTGGGTTATATTGAACCGTCTCACCAAGGCATACTATTTTCTCTCAATTCGAGGATGTTTATCTATTGAACAATATTCAAGGAATTATGAGAAATAAGTTGTAATAATGCATGTAGTTCTAATTTATATTGTATTTGATCATGATCTATGGTCACATCTAAATTATAAGGAACTGTGAAACATGCTCTATGTAGTGAATTGAATTTCAATACGACCTATCACCTCACAAATAATTGCCTCTCTGAAAGGACTATTCTGACACTTGAGGACATGAAGAGAAAATTTCCAATTGAATTTAAAGGTGGATGGGATTAACATATTACATTGGTTTAGATCTCATAAAACATCAACAAACACTCATGCATTCAAATGGCACAACATAAATCTCAATATGGGTAGAGATGTTGAAAAATAATTGATTTGACAAATCTGGTTAGAGAAATCTTCATGGGGTTGATCTTGTGCAAGGTATGACATAAAAGGTTAATGGAATCCAACAATATAGGAATGATGCTCTGAGTGGGTAGTGGATCTATGCCAAAAAAATATCAAAGGGACTGGTAGTTTGATATTTTTGATAGTTTCTTATTTTAAATATCCCCATAGAAGGGGGGAGGGAGGTTTTGTATGAAAGGGGGGATCTACCCTACATTCTTTATCCCCTATTATATCCTTGATCACGTAGGAGAAGAGGCCTATCTGATTTCACTTCCTCCAAATCTAGGTCATTTTCATGATGTATGTACATATCCCTCTTGGGAATGTATATACCTAACCCATCATATATACATAATCAAGAGGTTAGACAATTTGAACATTGCCTCTCTTATGAGGATCATCCAGTGGAGATCGTCGATCAGAGAGACAAGGTTCTATAGAACAAGAAAACCCACATTGTTAAAGAGTTATTAAGGAACCAAATATATGAAGAATCCATGTAGGATCTGAAGGAGACTATGAGGCTGAAGTACTGACATATATTCTCTTATATGGGTACGAGTTGAAATTTCAATGATGAAATTTCATAATGGGGGATAATGTAATGACCTGGTCTATTTGAGTAATATTTTTTCCTTGAAAATATATGTTCTATTGTGTAATAATAAATAAAAATATATATGTATAATTGATAAGAAACTAGAATTTTGAAACCATTATATGAACATTAGGTTTTGTGATAGTTGTTTAACATCACAGTTGGAAACCCTAATAATTTTTTAAAAAATATAATTATTATTTATTAATAGAAATGATAATGTATAATCAATGCATAATGATTAGTCGGTGGACTATTCATGTAGAATATTTCCATATTAATCCCATTTTGTGGATCTTGAGATGGTGGTAGCATCACTGGGCTTTTATCTGGATGAAGCCCTAGCTGAGTTTCAACATGTTAAGCTTGAATGAAATACAATACTAGAGAAGTTCATATAGATATAAATCACCACTCAGGTAATGTTTGTTCTGAGGCACCCCATGATTATAACACACTGAACACCATACTGATAGGTATTATACAGGTGTTATAAGGGGTTATGTAACAAGGCCAGAGTTATATTGTGTATTCCCTTTGTATAAATAAAATTTTTATTACATCATTTGAATTTAATGAATAGTTTTTCTTTATAAGTTATATTTTAAATGGAGACAAATTTGATAAATTGATTATATACATAAAATTATTCTTTTATAACTATATTATAGTAATTATTTATTAATTTTTAATAATTATATTTTTATAAAAACAAACCTTTTTATTTACAAATGATAAAATAATTATTTTTTTTAATTTCATGAAAAGTTTAATATACATATGACTAGGTATTTTCTATCTGATATTATTTATAATAATAATTTTTTTTAATTATAAAAATCAATTTATCATATGTATAGATTTATAATGAATTTTTTTTTCAATTTTTAATTTAAAACATATATATTAGGTTATAGAGAATTTAAGATATTTTTATACAATACATTGTTTTCAGTGAATAGTAAAAAATGCTGTTTTGAGTTTTTTTATGATTAATGACGTAATTAGTGATTTAATAATGATATAATAATTATGGTGTACTATTTAAGAATACTGTATGATATGAGGTGTACAAAGTGGCCAATACCCTGGTCAAATACCATGGGCAAGCACATGGTTTTTGAAATACCACTAATAAGGTGTCCTTTGTAATTATTAAAAAACTCATTCAATTTTACATTAAATACCCACACATATATTAATTTACACTAATAAAAAATACATCCTCCATGAGTTTCTTCTATTTCTTCCTCCCAACATATCCTCAAGCCCTCAAGTTCCCATTATTAGGGTTTTAGAAGTTACTCATCATTGTAAAGGAATTATGAACTTATCTTTTCCTTTCAAGTTCCCTTTGATGTGGTATGTCATTAAAATTTCAATTCCATGTTCTTATTTATATTTTTTTATGAACGTATAATAAATTATGAGTCTTTAATAAATGGAATACACATGTCGTATCTCTTTTTATTGTTTTCTAAATACTTGTATCATTGTCATTACGCTGAAAAATATTCATCTCAAAATCATTCTTTTATTCAAATGAAATTATTTTATTTTCATTAAGTTAATATTCAAACCAAATTCATCTAGTGATATTCACTAAGACATAACATTTATATATTTGAGTCAATAATTTAAGCACATAAAACTCTTATTTCATTTATATGAGTTATAAATAACATAGTGATAATTTTTTACGACTTTTTAAACTGAAATTATTTAGATATGAAATCCATTTAATTTATTCGATATGTGCTATAAAGGAAAATTTTATTATGTTATTTGTTTATCACATGAAAATAATGAAAAATTTAGGTTTCACCCTTATAACACTCCAATTCGGTGGTAGAAGATATTCATATCTAGTGATAAAAATTTCACGATGCCTTGTTGAATAACCTTGGTAAATTTTTTTACAAAATGAGGATGAACCTTGGTGATATGCTTATGAATGTATAAAATTAATGTTGGAGAAACATTTTCATGATATAAATAAATTTTTTATTGTTATATGCTTCGTTATCATGCAATTATAGTATTTCATCAGGTTCTTATTGTATTATCTCAAGCCCATATGTAAATTGTTTTCGCGGATTTCACATACTATGGATAATGATCAACCTTTCCTTGATGTTCTTACCCAGGTTATGAGATGATGTAAATGAACAATGGATAAAAAGATGAATAATTATTTTAAGTTTATTTATTGACTTTATATGTTTTCATGTATAATGTACCTAATTTCCATGACAACATACTTTAAATATACTCATTTTTTAAAATGTTATAAAATGTTATACAAATAAAATGTGGGATGCCATAGCATACACTAATGTATGGAATGTCCCAATGAGTTATGTAGTTATTTATTTCTATGGGGCCTCTTTTTTCATGAGATAATGTGATTCTATTTTATTCTTGAAATGTATTTTGTATGTTTGTATCATACTGTAGTATACATCCATCATTTAGGGGTATTGTCTACATCACCGAGGGAAGAAAATATCATCAGAACGGTGATTGGCATGTCCACGATAAGAGATCTAGAATAGATCATCATGGGTTATGTGGAAACTACTTAACTTCTTGATCAATAGTGCCTGTTAGTGGAATAGAGGAAAAATATTTTATACAACCTAGAACATTCTCTTGGCGGTTACCCAATATGATTTCCAAGATGGTGGATCTGAACCTTTTTATGTTCATATATTATAGACATATGAAACGTCATAAGGTCAAGAAAAATAATCCAATTCCATGAATAGAATATATATTTTACAATTTCTAAGGATCTATGGTATTCCATATGATTTACCAGAGATCAGGCTATCATTAGGTGTGAGTTAGGACTTTTCACATACCGCAGAGAAAATTTTTGTAGTATGTATTGTATTTTTTATTACCCAGTTATGATGTCCGGTCATACAAATATGTTTGGAATATTCATGGATCTAATGAATAGGGAATGCCACACCAATTTGGATTCATTTTTCATTGTCTTCGTGGATGAAATTTTAGTGTAATCTCACACTCATAGAGATCATTACATGCACATAGACATCATTTTGTGTACACTAAGAGATAATCATTTTTATGATAATATTTTTATGTTCAAAATATGGATTGAAAAAGTTATCTTCCTAGGTCATATTATCTCATAATCATGAGTATATTTTTACCCATAGATGTTTAGTGTGGTGGTTTCCTAGATAAAACACAAGAATGTATTTAAATAAATGGAGTTTATTGAGAATTTATAGATTTTCGAAGTTTTTCATATATGATGTATCATACCTAGATTCACCTCTAAATATCCTCACAAATAATAGTGTCACATTATTTTGGATATTAGCATGTGATAAATCATTTCACGAGTTTAATGGGAGTCTTTCCCGAACACCTATTTAGCTTATTCAATGGCGAGGAAATGGATATATCGTCCTCATTAATGCATCAATCATCCAACATGGATAAGATTTGATGCAAGTGGACATGGTCTTTGCATATGGATATTATAGGTGAAGGGATCATGGGAGAAATCACCTAAAACATGAACTTGATATTGTAGTAGTTGTATTTTCCATACGTTTCTGGATACCCAATCGTTCTGGTGGGAAGTATGTGGTTTACACGGATCATAATAAACTCAAATATAACCTTTCACTTAATTAATTGAATATCATACTACTACGATGGGTCAAATAACTATTTTCCATTAATTTTTTGGTTTCCTATACACCTAAAAAGAGAAGTGTAGTAATTAATTTGTTGTATCATAATTCACATCCAAAAGTTATACATTATTCTAGTGACTAATTGAAGTTAATGGACCCATTTTATGAGAAAAATTTGTTATTTGTGGATTGTCATGAGAAGTCTTTCCTATCAACATTTATAGATTCCAATTCCATCCTTTATATAATGAAGTATAGGAAATTTTCATAGGACAATAGATCAGTTCATAATATGTGTATAATAATAGATGACCGACCACCGGATTTGTCTATAGACATAGACAACATCTTTCATATTAATGGGTATGTCTAGGTTCCTATAGATATGAATGAGTATATTATGAATGATTTACATGCCTCATAGTGGGATGTTCATCCAGGGATATCTAAAAATTATTGAGATATTTTACACCGTTATTAGTGGCCTAGGATGAATCATCAGATAGAATTATTTTTCACTATTTGTTCCAACTACTAGATGTTAAAGGTAGAGCACGAGGGACATGCATGATTGATAAAATTAATTCTGGTCCTAGAATATAAATGAAATGTTATTTCTATGGATTTATTAGTCACAATATCTAGGTCATTGATGTCTGGAGATGATCTATACATATTCATAGTCTAACAAAATCATCCCACGTTTTCTAATTTTGTATCAAATCTCAGTTGATCATTTGTTATTATTGTTAGATTATGAGATCATAAAACTAAATGGGGTTGTGCGCACTATAATTTTTTATTGGGATTATAATTTCACGGAATGGTTCAAGAATGTATTGAAGAAGGCTATAGGTATAGAGGTGCTTCAAAAAATATATTTTAACCCTCATACTGATGGGATGTCAAAAGGGATGATATAGTTTATAGTGAAAATTCTAAGGGAATATTCCCTTGATTTAAGAGGATTGGGATAACCATATATCGATACTTATGTTCTGCTATAATAATATCTTTTGAGTTAAAATTCATATGCTTACATTTGATTAATTTTATTGTAGCCCATTCTGTTCACCACTTTTATGGTCGGAGGCAGGTGATGCATCCCAACTATGTCCTTGACTTGTGCTGGTGACTTCTGAGTAGTTTTGGTTAATCAGGAAGCATATGTATACTGTTCAATGTAGTTAAAAAACATATTTAGATTTTTATTGAAAACCTATGGAGTTCTAGATAAGGTGTCATGATTTATTGTATGCATCTCTTAATTAATGTCATATATAGATACAGAGGCAAGGAGAATTTTACACTTGTTTTATAGGGGCATTTGGTATTTAAGACCGAGTCGGGATGGTTTTATCTCAGTTTCTATTAACTCAAAGGTACTATTCCTTCCCTGAAATATTCCATGTTTCACAACATCATCGTAATCATGAAGACCCATCTCGTGCTTTTGATCCTGATGAAGTATAATTGATGGAGATACTTCATTTGAGCAATATCCAATATATATTACTGACATGAATAAGATGAATCAATGATGCCAATTTTTTCCTCTATTATGATTTCTATGAAAGCATGGTTGGGTACTATATAAGACATGGGAGTGGGAGGCTAGAGTACTTTCATATTCGGAAGAGTTGTTCCTAGAATGTGATTCACCACCTTTGGAAGGTGAATTTGGATACGAGTTTTATTAAGGTGGGAAGACTGTATGAAATCAGGTTTTTGAATCAGTTTTAGACACATTTAATTTCATTCTAACTCTTGATTGTTGACCATTTTTAGATTACAAATGAATTAATTATGGTGTAAGGGGTTATAGTGGAATGTTTGGATATTAGAGCCCAAATTTATAAAAAAATGGAGCAACTACATTGTATGACTAAAATGTTCTGGTAGGATACATGGTTTGAAAATACCACGTAGATAGTCTTAATTTTTTGTTAGAGCCATATCATATGGTTGGAACGTGGTTTATGGAAACATTTTTAATAATAGTGTGGTCACTAAATTTATTCTAGGTATCATTTCATGGTTGGTTCATAGTTTAGAATACTATGTGGGAAAATCATGACGAAGCCAAAATTATGAAAAAATCACCATTTTCTCTTAATCATAAATTTTTACCCATTTTTATTACCTATTCAAATTTCCAAAAATATTAGCCATAATTTATCCCATTATAGATCTTTTCAAGGGAAAATATAATGATAAATATATCTCTTTCAAACAGGGTCTAATCGGGCATCCATATGTCATGTTGGATGTTCAACTGTGACTACTTGAGTGTTTTAATATATTCTTTGTTTCTCTTGATCTAAACCATGTTTTCCGAGTGTAAGTTATTATTAATTTTTGTATGACCTACTCTATTACATGAAAAATTATATGTTGATACATGATGAAGATAGTTTTACCTGTACATGGTGGGTGGCCTATAACTAATCCCTAATTTCATTTTTTTGGAAGTGATGGTTGTGGTCCACTGATTTCATCTTCCCCTTGTATTGAATTTATATGAATTGATTATTTTCAATATAGATATATGGATAAAATAATTCCACATATGTCAGTTGTTGTTGGTTACATCCAAGTTGATGACCACCCATGTAGGGTGAAATGCAACAATTTTGTTTTTTAATATATTATCATTTTTTAGAAATCGTTTGGGTGTGATCAAACATGACCAAACTAATGGTAATCCTAATTACATTAATATACTATTGATTGATGAATGATTGATGAAAATGTAATTGTTCACTCCCACATGAAAATTTTATGGAAATATCATAATTTTTTGTAATTATATCATGTTATATTATTTCAATAATAGTTATGCACATGACTTGGAAAAAATAAATGCAAATGAATTTTTGGATTCAAATACATATCACTCCATTCCATAAGTATAGATGAAATCATAGTAAACCATATTAATTGATGTTTAGTTACAATGTTTTTTTAAATTTTCTCATGCTACATGGCCTTGTGAAACTAAAGAACGGAATGGGAAGAACCTTGAGATGTTTTTAATACAATAGTTATCATAAAAACATATAAATTTAACTGAAATTTTTTTATGGGTCATTATGAACATGGACCATAAAATCATTATAGGAATTCTTGACTCATTTTTCATATTATATTCCCAAGGGAATTCCTTCGATACTCAAGGATGTCTTTTTGATTCAATGAATCCCATTGACTTGGGTGAGACCAACCTGGGAAATTGATCCTTTTCTAACTATGGATTCCCAGTATAACCCTGTTTGATCCCTTAATAATTATTATATTTTTAATCATATAAATTACTGTAATCTAGTTTGATTATATGTTCATTGGTTATATCCTAGGCCTATCAAATTTTTACCTCATGTTTTATCTTAGATGTATTCCTTGGACTCGGTTAGAACCAATGTTGTGGAATACCGTCGATGGTACTCATTGGATTATATTAAAACCCTATATCTAGGATGTTGTAACTACTATGTTGTCTCCTCTTAAGGTATATGTTTCATTGGAATGTATAGTAGACCTATTTCATTATAAAATTATTATTTGGTTTCTTTAATTATTACCATGGAATCACTTCCTATGAATTATAAAACATGGTTGTTTTGTGACAATTTGAAACCTTTATATATTTTATGGTTATTTGGTGATGTGCGATATGCTTTTTCCAAGCATTAAATATTAATATATATAGGAATTTAATTAATTAATTAACTTGTTGAAAGTTCGGATAAAAGTTGAGGGATGAAGAAGGTCCTAGGAATATTGTTACATTGAGTTGTATTACATTATATATGAATACATCCACTATCTTACATATCCATTACATAGGATAGTTTTTATAGATACCATTTGTGGAGTCCCAATGAGAATTATCTCAAACCATCTCCAGGATTCATTTTTTACCTCAGACAGATTAAATATATTTAGTTGTTGTTAATGGGAATCATAATTCATTAGAAACATGATTGTTTATTATGTTTGTATGGATCAAGTAGAATATGACTGATTTTATACTCTAGATTCATTAGTTATATTATTCCATTTAGTTTTTTCAACATTTTTTCATGTATTAATTTTACTTTTTCTACATGATTTCCACCTTTCCAGTGACATGTCATGTCATTATCTTTTATGGTAGATTATCAAATGATCAATTGTTATTACTTCTGTTTTCATTCTATCTACAATGAGTTTATATATTGCCAATTATATTTACCTATAATTATATTAATCTTATTTTTTAATATATGATAATGTTGGAATAATCTCCCCATAGACACACTAAAAGCACTTTCTTCTAGTTGGTAGTCTATGTGTTCAACAATATGCAGTTGATGCCATGTGGCCTACCAGGCCAAAGGAAACGTCTAAGTGGAATTTGTGTTCTGGATTTCCTAGGAAATGAATGAATATGTTAATTATAAGGTTTAAATGACATTATAAGAGGTTTAATTATTTGTAAATTTTTTATTTTAGTATAATGAATATATATTTTTTTCACTTTTATTACTGTTTATCAGAATGAGTTTGGTTTTTTTATTTGTTGTAACATAAAACAACAATGTTAATCATAACCTTGACCTACAATGAAATAATTTTCCTCATGTGAATCCAATAATTATGAGATATTTATTGAGAAATTTTTTTCTATTATAATAAAACAATTAAAATATATAAATCCTACTAAACATTCAAATTATCATTAGAATGGACAATGTTCTATTCAGTACTTCATTAAAGAACATCCACATTATTTTATTGGTATTGAAGATCCAAAAGTTTCAATGAAACAATTTGTAAAAAATAAAATATATATTCCATTTTTCAGAGTTTGTAGGATGAGAATTCAATTTTGGATATTTATGAATTGGAATTTGATTTGGAAGATTGGTTGAATAAAATTAAGAATATGAGTAAAAAATAACATATTGAATCTAGTGAATTATGACTAATTAATTTAATATTTCTAAGATAGTACGTAAGTTCAATTTTATTAATAGTTATAGATATGTTATTACTTGAGCTTATGAAAAAGTATAATGATTATACTGGTAGATATGATTCTAATTTGACAAGACATGAATGGTATGGTTGTTATTTAATAATCAGTTAGGAATTAAATATTGATAGATTTTTTAGTGGACTAAGGAAAACTCTATTAAATTATTTGGAATAATTAAAATATTGTTTCTAAAAATAAAAAATTCAATGTTCAATGAATATAAGAATGTTAATTTTATATTAACACATTTCATATGGTATTGATAAGAAAGGAAGGATGATTATCATGAAAATGTGAAGCAATGAAATTCTAGCAATATATATTCCAAAAAAATGTCGGATGAAGCATCATGGTAATTTTATGAATATAAATGAGAGTTTCATTAAATGTGTAAATTTAGTATAAAAGTCCTCTAGATTTCAAAATGCGACTAAAGTACTAACTAATAAAATAGTGTAGAATAGGATGAAAACTTATTCAACAACCACGCACTAGTGTTTCATGTTAATGTAATTTAGTAATTTTTAAAATAAATTCCTTAATCAAAAGGATAATGTGGATTATAAGAGGAAAATATTCTAATGTAAAATGGAATAAGTATAGATAATGTAATCACAATGGATGAATTAAATCATTATAAATAGGAAAAACATTATCCCCCAATATAGATATAAATTTCTGTTCTGATATTGAATTAATGAGTCCATTAAATACATTATTGTTCATCCCCTAGTGAAATTTCTTATGATTATATCTCTTTACATAGATTATTTAATAATAAAATCAGATTATATATTCTATTGTTACAAGGATGAACTGATTCATCAAATGAATATTTATTTGTACAATATAAGATCTTATATAATGAATATATGTTGAATTAATTTTTGTGAGTGTATATGTATCAATATAGGAATAATTTATTTTATTATATACCATCATGGAATAATTTAATTAAGGATGAATATAAGTTCATTGTCCTCGAAATACCTTATGAGGATTTATGTGATGAGATTTTAACATGATTTTAATTATTTTAGGAGAAATTTATTTTGACACAACACACTAGATTTTCAAATTTTTAGTGAATGTTTCTTTATGGTCACATTCATTTAATAATTTTGATCATATGATTAAATTAAATGGTATCCATTCGGTTCTATATTATCTATTATTTTTATATAATTATCAATTATATTTTATCCGTATATACATTTATTACAAAATAAAACTGTTAGAAAATGATTCATTCTTGATCTACATGAGAGAACATACAAGAATTGAGAGTTTTGGTAACATGGTGTAGCATATTAAATGGTATTTCTTCCGGATCCAATTATTAAGAAAATATTTGGTGATTTCTTCACCATGATCATAATATGAAGTTGAATATAAATACCTTATATCATCCTCAGATAGGTGGTCAAATAGAGTGAAAAAATAAAACCATTGTGTATATTTTAAAAAAATTTACATTTCAAGGACGTTCTACATCAACACGTCCTAGTATATTAATTTCAATGGAATAATAGAATACAAATGTACATTATGAATGAAACATATTATTTTTTCTTTAGAAATATTTTTATAACTTATGTGTATTTCCTGGGATATATAGAAGTAATGAAATTCAGAAATGAGAAATATGAAAAGTATTTAGAGATTCTTAGATATATTTAGCTACATGTACAAACAACACAATGTTGATAAAAATGTTATGTTGATAATAATATTTGTGATCAATATTTCCATGTTGATGATATTGTGTTTCTAATAATTTATCAATGCATGAATAAAGTTAAAAAAAATTCCTTAGTATATTGTTCCCTATTAAATATATGATTATATCAAGAAAATACCATAATTTTTTTGTTCCTTAATATATCACTCATGTTAATAAAATTTTCTATGGATATCATATGAGAAACCACATAAATGATCTATCACATGTAATGAAATAAAGTATTGTACCTCTCGAGTGATGCATTTTATATGAATAATACAAATTAGATTGTCTGGATCATACATTGAATGTTCTAAAACACAATACCACTCACGAAGTCATTTTTGTTGTTGTGAAACCACTAGTTTTAGATAATACTTATGAAACTGATAATTTAATGGTGATAATGTATCCTATGGAGTTGGTATCAATGTAATGAATTTGTGTGTTGAAATTATATTTAACTGGGTACTATGTAACACATTTTGATTTCATAAAATATATTTTGAAAATAATTTTGATCATTTCAAAAATCTTCTATACATGAAACAATGATATTATGTTAAATAACATTCCACACATATTGTATCATGTGTTACATGTAACACCTTGCATAGAAAATGTGATATAATTTGAAAATATTATAATTAAATATGATATTTATTACAATCCATTGGAATTGTGTGAATGACATAAGTTAACTATGTTATAAAAATAATAGTTTCAATTATGGATATATAATTAATTATTTTATGACCAATTAATTATAATTTAATATAAAAATCATTTGAAAATAAATGAAATCATCTTATCAAAAAAAATTATTATGAAAAACAAAACATTTTATCTCAATAAAATAAAAATATATAAATGGGAAACTATTATTATAGAAATTTATGTATTATATTATGAATTAATGGTTGAAATTTCATGCTATGATTTTTATTGAAATGATATATAATCTCATAATATTAGTTTCTTAAAATAATATTATTCTAAAGAAATATTTCCACCTTTTTAAAAATGAATTTAAATTCAATTTTTTTCCTATATAGACTATTTATATGGTAAAAGAAAAATAATTTATGAAATGAACCTGAAATGAAATTATAATTTTGAAATTTTTTAAACTTTTTTTAGAAGATTTATTTTGGGATGAATAATAAAAAATAATGGGTTTTATTGAGATTCATTTCTCATTTTATATAATATAAATTGATTATAATTTTATAAATATTGTTAAAATTTGATCAATTATAAATATTTTTGGCCAATTTACATGAAAATAATCATATTTGTATTGCATTTTCATATAAAAGCTTATACAATTTTGACCATTTTCTCTTTGGAAAAATAATTTCTCATTACAACTATGGGATTTTATATTAATTTTACATTTTAACAAAAGTAAATTATGTTTTAGAAAATGAGATATCATATATGTACTTAAAAATTTTATATTATTTATTATTTTTAGTGTAATTTTTTTCCTTAATGAATATTAGGAACATGAAAAATTATTTATACTGGTAAAAGTAATAATGCGTTTAAAAGGGATTAAACAAAAGTGGCTATGTTAAAAAATGACCCAAAATTAAATTTTGAATTTTTTTGTGAATATTTCGAACTAAGATATTATTTTATATATAATGTCCAATTTATTACCCTTTTGAAATTTTAACATGTGGGTACATATTTTTATAGAAAAACAAATGTCTGCCACTCACCTCACTTATATAAGTCCCCCCATCTCCTAACTAATTCAAAAAATAAAAAACCATCATACTAGAAAATAAATTACCAAATTACATCCATAATTGAATCCCAATTTTCCTTTAGGGGTTATTGTTTTCATAATTCATACAATGTTAGGCTTTGTGAGTATTCTGAAAGATATTTTCTAAAGAAGAGGTAACATCCACAACAGAGCATTTATATTTTATTTCATCATCCACCACCTTAAATTATTATTTATAATTTTTGATATAATATATTTACACTAACTCATATATTAATTATTTTTTATATAAATTTTAATACATAAAAAATTCCCTACTTCAATCGTATTGGATATGAAGTATTCACTTGTATGGGCATCTTACTACAGCATAACGAACACATATTATTTGTTTTCCATCACCCCTATTAGATATGGATATAATTTTTTTTAATGATAATATATATAAAATATATTATTAAACTATCTAAATTATAATTCAACTTCTATATTATTAACACGATTCATGTTGGAAAACAATGACATCACTCGTGTGAATGAATGTCTACCACCTCACGAACTGAGGTAATGAGTTTTTCATTTCATTATTCCTTGATTTTAATAAATATATATTAAATAATTATATACTATTTAATTAATATATTTATACTTATGGGGTTATTCTATCACATATAAAACCTTAAATTCCATTCCATTTGATTATAATAACAATACTCTATGTATAATGAAGTACCGCTTTATGATGCTGTGTGATATATTCTTCACATGTGCTATACATGGATGGTAAAAATATTTTTTAATATAAGAATATTATATATATATATGAAATTAATATAATTTTATAAAAGTAATATATTATTAAACATTCCTTTATTCCATCAATCAATAAAATGAAAAAAACCAATTTGTTGATAAGATATACCATCTTCATGAATGGTGTAATTAATTTCCAATCTCATAATTTTGTGGATTAATATAAATAAATATTTATTGAATATGAATTATATTATATCATTTTTATAATTCCTTAGAATATTTATCAATGATAAATTTAAGGGGACCAAAATAAAAATCGAAACGTACATGAATAACAAAGTAGCAATTAGATGAAAAAAGAATTAAATAAGGAATTTTTTATAAACAGTTAATAAATAGTCATCTGTAAATAATATATGGAATTATAAATATTATTATAGTTATATAAAAGATTTATAATTATCATATATTTATTATATATGGTTATATACTCTGTATTATGGTAATCCAATCTTATTGTAAGGGATTCCCTTACCAACATAATTTTCATTTTGACTAATACTATATTTTGAACATGTTTAATTTATATAGTGTATATAACAACCATGATTCAATTTTATTACTATTATATTTAAAATTATTTTTATTTAGAAATCCATATTAGTATATATATTTCATGTATATTACGTATCAATAGATACCAATGCGGTATGTGATTTTTTCCTCAATTTGTATTCAGTGAGAGAGTTATTTTGTTATGAATTTATCTTATCCATAGTGGTGTGTATAAATACCCAATGAAATATATTAACATAATATTAATTATTCTCATGCTATTTTAATTTTCATTTCATTTTATTATTTCTTGGTCTTATGATTTTATCTTAAGTATGTTGTAATGGTTTTTTAGTACATCCTTATTGTTTATTGAGATTGTTTATAATTTTTTTTTCCAATTATTGAATATTTGGATAAATATCAAATTAAATTCCTGAATTTTACAGTCATCCCATTATTTCTATAGAATAAAATTATTCACACATTATTCCTCAATCTGTATACTAATGTGATCAGAAGTTTTTTTTAAAAAAAATTATAATTTCCCTATTTGGTTGTAAATACTTTGTCTTCTAAAATCATGTTTTAAAGAAATGTTTTATTAATTTAATTCAAATAATATAAAATTATTTATTAAATTAATTTTAAAATATGTTTTACATTTTCTTTTAATATTTTTGAATGTACCATTAATGGCATTTTCTTTAAAAAATCTTGTTTTTAATTTATAGATAATGTGAAAGTAATGTTTGTTTCAATGTGTTTGGAATGAACTGTATTTTTATCATCCATAAAATTAATTTTTTATATCTAAAAGTATATGTTTAAAATATTTTTTTCAATTTAATTGTTATATTTATGTTTCATGAATTTTTATCATAAAATGGGATTTTCATGTTCGAAAAGAAATATTCTTTATGAATTATTCTGAGTGATATTTCAAAATTATTTTTCATATTAGATGATATCCTATAATATTAATTATTATTTACATTGTGTAATATTAATTGAGAGAATCATTAATTATTATATATATGGTTATACTTTTTTTAATAAATATTTTATGAAATCTATTTATTTTTCATGGGTTATGTAATGGTGAATTGATGAAATGTTTATGAAAACTATTTTAATTACATTTGTTATGATGTAATGATATAATAAGTGTTTAAAATATTATACAAAACACATGTATTATTTTATTTTTGTGATTTTTGTGACCAATATCTCTTTCCAATTTATTGTTTATAGATTTATATCTTATGAGTTCAAAATGAAAAACTACTAATTGTGTTTGATCTAAAACATTGAAAAATTGTGTCCTCGTCCATTTAAGAAATATGAACGTCTTGATCTAAAAAGTAAAATATGTTATAATCCCTAATATACATTCTCTATGGTCATGAGTGTTAAAAATAACTTATGATTTTTACATATTTATATTGGAGCCGAACATTTAGAATCCGAGCTTCTGGTTTATGATATTTTTATGATGCTTCCTTACTATTAATAGCTATGTTTTTTTAAATGATTGTGATTTATTCCCAGAATAAATTGTTTGATCTAAGGATGGTTGGGTTTGAATTTTAAATGATATATTCTTGATCAAATACAATTACTCATGTTTTATTATTTTATAATATCATATATTGATATATCATATATTTATCATTGATGGGCATAGGAAACCTCACTCTTATTTTTTCATTTCCCATAATATGATGAATGGTTTTGGTAGGTCATTCATAATAGATATCAATTTGAGATGATTAATTATATGATAATTTAAATAAAATTCCAAAAATAACAATATTTTGTGTTTAGTCACCAAATAATATAATATATTTTGGTCCTAAATTATGTATTTATAACTTAAATTAAATATTGATCTAAAAAATTTATAAATTTATCTTTAAAATCCAGCATCGCTCTAGTATCGAATAAAATTTTTTGTAGATCATTGGAGAATAGAATTAGGAAAACATTAGTATGTTAATTGGGGATGTTTCTATGTTAATGTTTTGGTATATGTCTCTGAATATATATATATATATTATGATATTTTAATGAATAGTTATTTGTATAAGAAAATATCTTGGAATTTTGGGGAAAAATATAGAAAGGGTTTTCTAGGAAATTATATCATTTTATGGATACAGAAATTTGACGTTCTTATTTCATAATATTTCTTGGTTGTAATAGCTCCCATGAACCGAAAATTGATTTTTATTAATATGTTACATGGTGTACAAAAACAATATTTTAGGACCAAATTTTTCAATCCTATCAAGGAAGACAATTTCAATATTTATAATATATAATGAACAATCATGATTGATATAAATAATAGCCATGAATAATCTAGTTTAATCTTAAGGATTCATTTATTGAAAAGAATGTAACATTATTTATAAATTATAATAATTATTTTACATTATTTTTCACTTTTTGGTTTTAGATAATGGCTTTAACATTATCACCAATGTTATTAATTATTGAGAATGAAAATGCAATGATCTTTATCCTAGGTAACCCAAGATTCAAGGAACACAAAGGAATGATCTCGATATAGTTATCAAAAACCAATATCAATCTATGAATCATGGTAAAAATACCAAATATAAATAGAGGGAACTACATTTTGATAATTCTTTAACAAGGTAAGACCCACATTATATTATTCATTCAAAAAATATGCATGGTTTTGGGAATTAGATCAATAAAAATGAAATGTTATTTTTCATTATTCAGATCATGGATCTTAAAAAATTCATTTTGGTAGTTTATCAATTAAAATGTGATATAAATCAGTGGTTAACTCTTATAAATAACATGAAGTAAATAATAATAAATACAATCCAATGAATTAGATGAATATAAAGGGATATTTCTCATAAAGTATGTAACTTCTATAATATTTAAAAATAAATGGATATAGTTCAATGATCTTAATAAAAATCATATTGAATCTATTTGTACCAATAAAGATAATATTAGATGACTTAAAATGTACTCTTATAGTTTAAAAATTATTCATAAGGAAATATTGATAGATTACATGGTGTCTTAATTACAATTTCTATAAAAGTGGTAGGATTAAAGAGACGTTAGTAGCTATTAATTAGTATTTCAATGTGTACTAATGTTACAAATGAAAATTTCATATTCCCACCAACACTATTATTTTTATAAATAAATTCTGATCGAGTATCCTAAAAACTCAAATAGGGTAAGAAAATTCCATCCATATATATGTCGGAAATTATGGACCAATAATAATGGGAATTTCATGAAATGAACAATTAGGTTATGAAATGTGGGATGAAGAATAAATCGAATTGAATTAATGGGACTATTAGGTTAATTAAATATTTAATGGAAGGTATGAAAAAATTGAATATCAAAATTCGATTAATTGGATGGTTAATTAAATAATTGAGAATATAACACAATCTAATGGACCACCCACACTGTAATATTTCATGTCCAAGGTGTTTTTGAATTATGATAATCAATTCCACAATATATTGTATAATGAGTAGGATAATCATAATAACCACTATAGAAATAAGGCACGTGAAATTTTTCTGAAATCACAGTGGATGAATTCAAAGATGATAATTTGGGAACAAGTATTCGTACCTATACATTTGGGAATATGATGTTTAATTTTTGATGAATGAGACTTATAAATATATTATTGTTCATAAATTAGCGAAATTTAATGTAATTATCTCCCTACACAGTGATTAAATAATAATGAAATCACATTTCATATTCTATCTCAAAAAAGAATAATTCATGCATTAAATGAAAATATTTTTGTACAATGTATGTGGTTATATAACGTAAAAATTGTGAACTGACATTTTGAAGTTTATATGTCTTCATGTAAAAGTAATATAAGATTCCTTGATATTAACATGCGATTATGAGTTTAATGTTATTCATAGGTTCAATGCCTTTGACGCCATTATTTTGAAATTAGGTTATTATAGAGTATAATTATTAATAATGTTTTATGGGTCATTAAATAAAATACCACCCTTTGGGTTTTTATATGATTTTCTGAAAATTTTAATTAACAAGGATTGATTTTACACATTATAGATATATGATTAATTTCACTGACAACTAATAGGTTTCATCCTAACATTAATGGGTATTTAATTATGTGTTCTTGTCTATCACCATACAAATTCAAAACAATTTGTTGATATCAGAAAAGATCTCTCATTGAATCCAACTAATCAAATAGACAATATTATTGTGGCAAAGTAACATAATGTACCAAATTTAACAGTATCTGATTGTATTCCAAGGAGTTCCCTAATGTTCTAGTAATTTATTTAACATTTTCTTTATATAGAGTTGAAATTAATAAATTTGTATCATCCTATAAATGATGGCCACATAGATAGAGAAATTAAAAAACATTAGGATATGATAAGGAAATATATTTATTTTCGTGTTGGTTGGGGTAAAAACAACCCACTAGATTAATTATCTTATAAAAATACCATTCAAAAGATCATTTCAATGTATCATAATGAATAAACGTTTGGAATGATATATATAACTCAAATTAAAATGAATGAAGTTGCAGGAAGAAGGAAACTAAGACCTGTTAAAACTAATGATGGGGAAAAGAAGAATAGATCTAATCATAAAAAATTATGGATAAATAAAATTTGAAACAATTTTTTATATATAATATATTATGTTAGATACAATTTATCTCTCTTAATCTATGAGGGAAGGATGTTAAAATGATTCCCTACTGTATAATTCTATTTGAATTACCAGATCATATCATGATGATATCTTATAATTTGAAATATCCTCCAACCTATTTTCAGCTCATGGATTCATCCACATATATATCATATGATAGTATATACATGATCCATCGATTTTAGTGAACATAGAGGAAATATCCTCAATGGTTGACAATTATTATGAGAACAATCGGTTGATTTTCATGATCCAATATATAATGATATTTGAAACATGACCAGTCACATGGTCTTTTATTATTTTCAAACCACCATCAAAATGATTTAATAAATGGACCTAAGGATGTAATGTTTAAAAAGTAATTGTAATTTTTTTTATTAAAAATAATATTTGATTTTATCATTTTCAAAACATAGAAAATTGAATTGAAAAACAAAATCCATCAAACGCATTCCCTTTATTTTATAAGATATAAAATTTCCAAAACATAGAAAATTTCTTCAGTGATTTAGAATATGACACACATAATCATAGTACATTAATAATAGATACTCAACACCTATACATAATTTATCACGTTAAAATCCATGAAATTAATGATTATATTAACATTTGAAATTGGGAACATTTATATAATTTGGACCATAATGAATTTATATTAAATGATATATGGACTCCTATTGAATGTCTAAATAGTAGTACATTTGTATGGAATAAATTTTTTTTTAAATAATCTTGTTGAAAATGGAAATATAACTAATTTATATCGCTATTATTTGAATATGGATATAATAATGAAGAGGGTATCCACAATGTGGAATCCACTGCACCCATATATTTTAAAGAATCTGTAGTAATTTTTTTATGATTTATCATTCCTTATAAATTTCAATCATTTTAAAATGAAATAAAAAATATGTTTTATGAATTATTATACTTTTGAAACGGTATTTACCAATTAAAAAATAGTTTTTCAATATCTGATGTTTTAAATTTTTTATTAAAAACTAAAAAATAAAGTTCTATATTAAATAAATATCATGTGTCTTGTTATGATTATCATCAAAATATTCTAAATAATTTTTCTTAAATTTTAAATTTGTTTCAACACTATTTTTGAATTCACATCATGCAAGATCTTTTACACATTCATATTTACCTTGATGATGCAATTATTGTCTCCAAAGATGAATGAGATTTTTTAATTTTTATAATTTAATTTATAATGAATTTTAGATTATATTTATGGGAAATATATATATTTTATATGTTATTTTATTTCTCATAATATTGATTGATTCTTTTTAAATAAATATATATTAACTCTATGAACACTAAAAATTATTCAAAATGGATCATGGTAAGTAAAAAATATCATCCAGGAGATTGAATACAATGATGCTATAAGATGATGTTGATAAATATATTAACAACAAATAATATACAATTATGATTTATTGTTTCGTTTACCATACTATGAAGAAAGAAGATATAAAATTAAATTTTTATCATTATGGTTTTTTTAATCAAATCCCATTAAATCATGAATTAAAATATATTAAAAGTTCATTTTAATTATTTATTTCTTTTAAATTCATGATTATTTTATCCAAAATGATCCTCTTATAAGTTAAATTATTCTTCAAATTAAAATAATAGTGGATTATAACTACATTGGAATGGTAATGTTGGTAAATTCCATCCAATATGGAAATAACATTTGACATGGAGTAATAAGAAGAAATATTTAGAGGCTATTTTTATAAATGAATGTGATTATATAGCCAATAGGAATTTTTATGACCAAATAATATGGTTTCCTAGGATATCAAATACATTGGGCTCCCATTGTAAGATATACATTTCTAGTGAAATGATACAAATTCAATAAATAAATCAAAAAATATTTCCCTTCCAATTCATAAAAAATATAAATATCATCATCATGATTTCATATAAGGTTACTTAGAAAATTTTTATATCATATTAGATTTTTTCACAATGTAATATAACTGAAAATATATTTCCCCCCTACCTCTAGGTTTTGATAGTTATAAATTAACTAAATGTTAATTATGAATGATTCACCTGTGAAATTTTGTAATTCGATCTAATAATATCTTGACTTCTATTTTAATAATATTTCGATGATTTTTTCTAATACAAGTTTTCATAACAATGATTTCATTATTTTTTATTTATATATCATGGATAGTATCACTTTTCTCACATATGTTACATTTTGGGTAGGATATGTCTATTTCATTAATTCTAAATTTTTTATTATGATTTCTAAATATTTTTAAATAATATATATATATATATATATTTATATAATTTTTATGACCACCCATACCATTAATAAAATATATATGATGAATTATTACATATAGGTACATATAATATATTTCAAAAATATCTTCATGCCATGTGAATTTGGGATAGTGTATACACAACACATCAAATTGATACATGGATACAATATGATTGTTGAATAATTCCCTAATATTCTCTAAAAATATTATCATTCTTCTAAAACTACAAGTGAAAACCCATAGATAAACATAATAATGGGGTGATATATAAATTCTATTAAGGTAATAAATATGGAATTTCATAAGGTAGTACATCTGATCTAGGAGGCATTTAAACATATCATAAGAGGAGTGAGAATCGTAATTGGGAAGAATGAGTCATAATATAATCATAATATTATATATGAACAGTGGGGATGTGGTGATAACAAAAAAAATTCCACAAATCGAAGTCATAGATGAATACCAACAAAAAAAGAACTGGTTGATATAGAGAAATAAGGGATTATGATTATTCTATGATAATGTAGATGACCTCTTCTAATACTAACCCATTACTAAATTTTTTGTAGCGCTTTTTGGGTGCTCCATTCATAATATGTAAATTCTCATGTCTGACACATATATCATTCATAATAAATAAATAATTATTATAATTTAATATATTCATTTAATAGTTTGGATTAAAACATGTATATACAAATTGAATGAATTATACCTACATCATATTGAATACTTATGAGTATAAATTGGCTTGAGTATTCAGTGAAAAAAAATTGGCTCGAAAAATTGTAGGATAATTTTATAGGCATAATCAGGTAACATATTGGTTCATGGGTGGGAGAAATGAGAAGTAAAGATGTTATCTCAAACATTGGACATCATAATTTTAGTTAGTGGGTATAGTGAGGACGTATCCAAAAATAAAAAATAGGAAAACATAAAACATAAAATAAGTGATGTGGTTGAATAATCTTGAGGATATGATCCACAAGATTGAGGGAGTTCATGTAAAATCATAAGAGTAGATACTTATGTGGTAGTGGATGAAAAATTTCAATCTAAACAGGTTTTATTAATGTGTTAAGGGTGATTGGTTTTGATTATATAGACAAATGTAGGAGAATTCCTTATTAATTTCTGAATTAATGTTTTGGAAACTATATGATAATGTAATAAAAAATGATATAATCCATTCAGTTTGCAACATTTAATATTACAATGTGGAGTGATTTTAATTATTTTAAATTTTTTATTATATGAGATAATTATAATAATACCCTTGTGGATTTTTATGTGAGTCATGTTTACAAATAATTGAATTTAAAATATTAATATATTATTTAGTTTTATGAGGATTTTTAAGGCATTAAAAGTTAATAAAACAATTCAAAAACATGTAATATTAAATTGACAACAGTCTTTTAGTCTTGGATACTTATTATTAAATATATTGCATCATCTTTAAGACAATATAATTTGGTAATATATATTATATAGTTATACTATATTTATTTTTCATCAAAAAAATTATACTTTATAAAAAAATTATGAGAAATTCATGTTTGAATAATATTTATTTTATGATTTTTAAAATAATAATTATTTTATAATAATATATTTATAAATATTAGAAATTAAACATTTAATTTGGAATCCTGATTTAGTGAGTAATGCAATTTTTAATAGTAACAGTTTTTGGTTCATATAATACTAGATATGGCATCACAAAATTACAATATGAATTATATTTAATAAATTCATTTCATAATCATATATTTTTAATAATATACATATATATAGATATATAATTAATAATTATCTTCACTGAGACAATATATATGCCAAAAAATTCGATTTCTATTTCATCATATTAGAATACAATTTTAATAAAAATAACTATATATTTAGTTAAAAAATATATTAAATTGGTATATATATAATAATTATTTTATTTAAATAAAATATAAAAATTAATAGTTTTATTATATTGACACATATCTCTTTAATTGAAAATGAAATTACCTCATGGTAAGGTGTGTGATGGTGTTGTTTTCATTTGGTGGTTTGGTCCATGAAATATATGAGAATGAATTTATCCCATAAATTGTCTATCTCAGACATTATTTATTGAATCCCAACATGGACAATGTGATTGGAAAAAACCCATGATCATATCATTACCAGATAAACTAATTAATGGTAATCATAGGTTATTATCCTATTAGTGAAGGCCATAAAAAATTTCATTTGAATCAATTTGACATTATCATGACACATAAATAAATACACTTCTATTAATTGCTTTAAAATGGTTATATTATCGACAACTATGATCATTAATTGTATTTTAAATTTTCTAGACCATATATATATATATATTCAAAATATCCAATGTTGAACATATGTTTTCATTTATGACATTAGTCATGAAGTAATTTAATTAAATCATAATTGTAACTTCATATATAAATGAATGGGTTGTTAAATTCTTAGAAAATTAAGAAATAAATCCCAAAAAATATTAACTTCATACTCTAAAATAGAAAGGGATACCTATTTTGAATATCCTATTCTATTTACCATTAACTTTGATAAGAAATGTTGTTCAGAAACAAGAAATTTACATAGTGTGTATTGCAATTTCAATGAAAGTATTCCCTAGTATCATACACCTTCATTGGATTATACACACATATAATTTCATCCTCCAATGTTTCCACAAATCAATTTAGTAATTGTGAGCGGTCTGGTATTTACGTTCTCAAGTGGAATATATGGAATACATCATGTATTTCAGATAGATTATATGAGAGTTATTTTCAATAGGACACCACTCCGATGAGTTCATCGATCTCACAGGGGAAAGTTTTTCTGATATTTTTCTTTCCCATCATGCCATACCTATTAACTGTATTCCATGGTGTAATTTGTTGGAATTTTTTTGTTAAGCCTAAAACTACAGAAATAATTGATGACTTACAACATAGATTCTCTATTGAAAATGTGCGGTTTCATTTGATATAGACGGATTGATCCTTATCAGTCATTTCATGGATAAGATTATTCCTAATTATCTTCCACATTTTAAATGAATCACAATATATTAGACACTATATTAATAACCATACATATCTACCTAAATTTCAAATTTAATTCTAGAATTTGATATTTTTTTACATCAAAAATCAACATGTGGATGGTGACAATCCATGTAAGACCCCAATCATACACCATACATGTCTCTTTGAATAATGCAATACCATTCATTATATACAACATCGAGTTCCAGCACACCACGACCAATCAAACTAGCCGTTATGAATAGTAATACCAAGTTTTCGAAATTTTATAAATTTTATTTATCAAAATGGACTTCTTCTTTCGATTCATAATATTAAAATTAGCTTTGGGTGAATTTTTGGTATTTTTCTAAACACATTCAATTTTTTATGAATAGTGGAAAAAACTATGTTATAGTTTTAAACTAACTTTTATTAAAATAATTATTATAATTATTTAAATTTATTTTAATGTAAAAATAGTAACATTATACATATATTATTTCAATTTAATTCATTGGATTCATTTTATAATAACATTATATGTAAACAAATTTATTGAATTTTTTTAACGTATTTTACCAACCTTCTAGGAACATTTTAATATTTACATAAATAGTAATTTTACCACTTCTGTGAATCAAATTTCAAAAATTTGAGAGACATAGTTGAATTCATTATGTAAAATATTATTATGTAAAGACCCTAAAGTTCCATGTATATTTATTTCTTAAATTCATGGGGTTTTTACCTGTTGACAAAAATTTATGGCACTTGATTCTAAGACCCAGTGTGCCCGAAATCAAATTATGACTTTTTGTTAAGGTACGTTCTATAAAAGTACGAGTGTGATTTTATATCAACCCATGGTAATCGACATGAGGAGTACCTTAACATGCTACGAGGGGGATCTCCTATGTGTGATACAGCATACCCACAGTGGTGAGTGCCTCTGTATGACGCAGTAGACCCACGGTGCATGATTGGAGGAGTACCACAGTAGTCCAGGATAGTGGGAAGAACGTATTTATGATGAAACATTCCCACAATCCTCGATAGAGGAGGCACACACCATAAGTCGAGGTTTCGACAGTGTGACCGAGGTTGTTACTTAATTCTACCCCTAGAGTAAAATCCTGGTTTGAGCTAAATCAATAACGTTTTTTTTCCTCATGATTGAGATGGGTTACTAGATGACTTAGTTATATATTTGGGAATATACCTAATTAATCGTTATCTGTGGATTTTATTCCATGTGGTTTAGCCATGTTGGATTTTGTGATACCATTAGGGTCTCTGGGTCCCTACTTAGTATCATTATACTCACCCATGCATGGGATTTTCCCGCAACTCGTTGTGTTGGTTGTAGAAGACAGACAGTGCAGACCGAGGCAGAGAGTAGCAGGACTGGATGGTACCTGGAGTTGGACCACTCAACGTGACGGGGCACGGAGCAGACAGATAGACGAGGAGTGATGAGGTGGCCATATGTACCTACCGTTCATATAGGAACCCCAGAGGATGACCCAGTAGCTGCTTACTTCTTCTTTCAGTTGTATTTTACTTTTCTATTTTCCTTTTACATTACTATTGGGATTGTATTTCTGGCCCCATTTACTTTCAACACTCCCTTTTGTATACAGTTTTACTTAGTGTTTTACTTCCAGTTTTGTACTCTGTTGTGTTTGTGTACTATTATAATGGAAATGCCTTCCCAGTTTAGGGATGTATGCCTTTTGTGCTAGTCGCCAGCCCCATGCCTATGGAAGGCGAATTTGGGGAAATCACGATACGGGCCCCAAGGGATGGGTCGTTGCAGGAGAAGTACCTCAGCAGGCTATGAGGGGGAGCGCATCTATGTGACACGGTAAACCCACAGTGGGATGAGCCTCTAAGTGACGTAGCAGAGCCATAGTGTTCGATAGGATGATTACCACAACAGTACATGATAGTGGGAAGATCCTATGGGTGAGGCGGCATTCCCACAATACTCGATTGAGGAGGTGCACACCATCAGGTGAGGTTATGAAAGTGTGATTGGGCTTGTTACTTAATACATCCACCCTAGAATAAATTCCTAGTTTTAGCTGAGTCAATGACTTTTGTTTTTTCCTCATGATTGAGATGGTTTACAAGATAACTTAGGTATATGTATGAGCATATACCTATGTAATGGTTATCCGTTTATTTCATTCCTTGTAATATAAACTTGTGGGATTTTGTGTGACCTTGGGGGTCCCGGGGTCCTACTAAGTATCATTATACTCACCCTTTCATGGGTTTTTCCCGCACCTCATTGTGTTGGTTGCAGACGGGAGACAACGCTGATCGAGGCAGAGAGTAGCAGGAAAGGATGGTACCCGGAGGTGGACCACTCGGTGTGATGGTGTACGGAGCGGACATACAAATGAGGAGTGTTGAAGTGGCCATCTGTACCTACCCATCAGGTAGGAACCCTGGGGTATGACCTAATATAGACTTAATTATTCTTTCAGTAGTACATTAATTTTTTGTTTTCCTTGTACTTTACTGTTGGGCATGTATTTTCGACCCCCTTTACATTCAGCACTATCTTTTGTATACAGTTTTACAAAGTTTTTTACTTCCAGTTATGTACTTTATTTTGTTTTTTTACTATTATAATGCCAATTACTTCCCAGTTAAGGTATTTACACCTTTGGTGCTTGTCCCCAGCCCCTGAAATATGTAAGGCGGGCTTGGGGTAGTCATGATAAGGGCCCCAGGGGACGATTCGTGAAAAATTGGTATTCGAGGAGTCTGTTCTACTACCGAAAAAATGACTCTGATCAATATTTTATGTGAAGAAATAGTGGTAAGGTTGATAAGTGTGGTTTTATATTCAGGGAGTCCATTGTTGGTACGAGCGGCCGACGTATCCAAACACCAAGACCCTAAGTACTGATTTCTGACATAGTGCATGAAAACCCTGATTACGTGTGTTTTTCAAAAGTTTTATTATGTCACATCAACTAGGTGAGCCCAACAGTAATAATATATTGACCATGTAACATATGTTTCTTTCAGGATGCCTCCCCAAAGATCCCCGAGAGTCGTACACTCTGACAGCCCATCGAGCGACGAGGCCTCGGTGCAGGGCCATTTACCAGCAGAGGAACCCGCGGTACCACCTCCCGTTGTGCCGCCGATGCCACCAATACCTGTAGAAGACGATGCATGTTTCTTCAGCGTGTTGCATGATTTCTAGCACTAGAGGCCACCCAGGTTCTGGTGAGAGATGGACCCACAGTTGGGTGAGGATTGGCTGGAGGTTATGGTGAGATTCTTCAGGCTGGTAGGGACACCCGAAGACCTTATGGTGTTCCTTGCTATGAGTCTCCTTCTGGTAGTAGCATGAAGATGGTGGATCATGATTCTCCAGGTCCACAATGAGGCAACACTTCTATGGGTAGACTTTGAGAGCCTGTTCCGGGATGTGTTTGTACCAGCCACCCTTTTTGTGGTGAAGATACAGGAGCCACTTGATCTGCAGTAGGGAAACCTGATAGTAGCACAGTAATTAGCGAGGTTCACTGACCTCTCAGGCTACTCCACAGATAGGGTGAGGGACCCATTCTTGAGGGCCCATACCATTGTTTTGGGGCTCAGGCGAGAGATCAGGGCATCAATGATCTCCCTCAGCATCCCGACACTTGCATGGGTGTTAGGGAGATCCCTCCTAGTGGAGAGTTTCCTTACTGAGCAGTCACCAGTAGAGAGACCCACTCTTATTCGAAATGCAACTGAGTCTTATATAGCTGGAAATAGACCGATGACGTAGAGTTCCAAGAGGACCAAACCCATTGGTGGACGACCGCATGACTGAGGATTTGATCTGAGGGGCATCCGGGGTAGTGACATATATCCCATGTGAAGACGGTGTTAATCATGCGGTGGATAGGGTCACAAGGCTCGTGACTATCTGACCCATCGATTAGATGATCCACAAATATTTGAGGGACCTCCCCAGCAGAGGAATATGTTTGACTGAGGTGGTCCACAGGGAGCAGACAGATGTGGCAGTGGAGCTAGTTTAGTAGCAGGCGGTGGATGACTTTACGAGGTGCTACCACCACCATCACCAGGAGGTCCACCCTGACCGCAGGGAGCATGTGGACATGGGAGAGCTCAGATTTAGGAAGTTTAGGCATACGACCATGGCGCTCCAGAGATTAATCAAGATACTATTTGTGTCTACTACACCTTGGCTGCAGTTCATATAGACACAAGTGTTGTTCACTCTTTCATTTCCACTACCCTCGTTCGGAGTTCGGAGATTCGGTCTGAGTCGTTGGCTCTTTCCTTATAGTTAGAGACACCCATGGGAGAAAACTTGACAATTACACACTGGTAATGGTAGTTTAAGGTTACTCTATAAGGAGAGAGCTTCGGCTGGTATCTCCTCGTAGCGTCGTCGAGGCCTTATGAGGTCATCTTGGGTATGGACTGGTTTTCTACAGTACATGCTAAGATTGACTATATTAGGAGAACAGTTTGGTGTGTCCGCACGAATGGGATCAGGTTTGCCTTCACCTATGATAATGGAACCTTTGTAGCCCAAGAAAGACTTACTCAGAGGAGGGTGTAGCTGATCACTCACCAGTTGGATTTCCTTACCCTTAGAGCAGTTGATGTGGGGAGTCCAACTTATCCTATACAGGTGGACTAGTACGTAGATATTTTCCCTGACAATGATCTCAGACATCTTCCTCATAGATGGGTGGACTTCTATATTGACATATACCCCATGATGACACTGATATATACTCCATCATATCAGATGGCTCCTGCTAAGCTTCGTGAGCTGCGGGTAGAGCTGGAGGACTTGCAGGGGATGGGATTCATCTGGCCTAGTTTTTATCTCTTGGCAGCCCTGATTCTATTCAGAAAGATGATGGTTGGGATATTGAGGATCTGTGTCGACTACCGTCACCAGAACCAGGTGACCATGAATTTCAAGTACCCTCTTCTGAGGATCGACGACCTCTTTGATCAGCTGAAGGGAGCACGATGGTTCTCGAAGATAGACCTCATATCCGGCTATCACTTGTTTAGAGTTCGATATTAGGATTGGTAGAATACAATCTTCATATGTCTGTATGGCCACTAAGTATTAATGTTTATGCACATTGGCATAACCAATTCTCTAGCAGTGTCAATGTGTCTCATGTACAGGATCTTACAGCCATTCATCGCTTTCTTTTTCATAGTCTTCATCAACAACATTCTGACCTACTCGACTACTAAGGAGGAGCTTGCCTACCATTTGCAGGGAGTATTAGACACACTCCGAGAGCACCATATTTATGGTAAGCTCTCAAAGTGCCAGTTTTGGATTCGAGAGGTTCACTTTTTGGGACACGTGATATTTGAGGCTAGAGTTGAGGTGGATCCAGCGAATATTGAGGTAGTTCTTACTTGCGAGCCTCCCAAGAGTGTGACAGAGGTACAATGTTTCCTTGGATTGGATGGTTACTACTGGAGATTCATTCCATATTTATCTAATGTTGCAGTACCACAACGGCCTGGACGAAGATGTGGCAACCCTTCGTGTGGTCGAAGAGATTCCAGTAGAGCGTTCAGGAGCAGAGGAAGAGGTGGAATAGTTCCCCCATTTTATGGATTCCCGAGGAAGGTGTAGGGTACATAGTCTACTGCGACACATCATGGACAAGACTCGGGGGTGTCCAGATGCAGGAGCGAGCTGTGATAGTGTATGGTTCACGGAAGCTGAGACAACATGAGCAGAACTATGCTACCCATGACCTAGAGTTAGCAGCAGTGACTTTCACCTTGAAGATGTGGAGGCACTATCTGATTGGTGAGAATTTCACAGTCTACTCTGATAACAAGAGTCTTAGGTATACCTTCTCCCAGAAGACCTGAACCTAAGATAGTGGTGTTGGATTGAGTTCCTCTAGGACTACGAATTCAATATAATCTATACTCTTCGGAAAGGGAATGTTGTTGTGAATTCACTCAGCAGGAGATATGGTATACACCTTCTAGGAGAGGCGATAGAGTATCTAGCTGCCTTATATATATCCTTTGTGGATAGGGATGGAGTAGCCTATCTACAGTTTCTTACAGTCACTCCTCAACTTCTTTAGCGAGTCAGGGAGGCACAGTGTGGAGATGCTGACTGTGAAACACGGTGTGCCCAAATATCCATGGGGCAGGAACCTGATGTATTTTTAGAAGGTGGGGAGCACGTCATCCTCTTTAGAGGAGGTACCATAGTACTAGTTGCACTTCTGGAGGAAGTGTTTAGGGAGTTACACACATCCCCTCTAGCGGTACATCCAAAAGTGGCGAAGATTTATTAAGACCTCAGACGACGACACTGGTGGACATGTATGAAAAAGACAGTTGTTGAGTTTGTCTCACGGTGCCTCACATTTCAGCAAGTGAATGTAGAGTACCAGGTACCAGCAGGCATAGTTCAGCCTTTATAGGTCTTAGAGTGGAAGTGGGATGGGATATCCATGGACGTAGTGACAAGTCTTCCATGTACATCCAGGAGTCATGATTTTTTATGGGTGATCGTTGACCGACTGACCATGTTGGCCCACGTCCTACCGATCAGAGAGCAGGGCTCATTAGAGAGCTTGGGATGCATATATGTGCATGAGATTGTGCGTTTAAATGAAGTAACTTCTTCTATTGTCTCTTACTGTGACACACAGATTACTTCCCAACTAAGGAAGGGGTTGCAGGAGGATTTTGGGACACATCATCGCTTGAGCACTGCCTTCCATCCTCAGACAGATGGTCATACTGAGGGGACCATCAAGACCCTCGAGGAAATGCTCAGTACTTGTGTTTGGTTGCTGATGGGAGGATCACTTACCGTTGGTAGAGTTTTCCTAAAACAACATCTACCACTCCACCATCGGTATGGAAACTTTTGAGGCCTTGTATGGTCAACCATGTAGATCACTACCGTGTTGGACAGACCCAGGGGAGTCAGAACTTGTGAGACCATAGATGGTACGGGCTACCACAAATAAGATGTAGATCATCTAGGAGTAGATGAAGACTTCACAGAGCAGAAAGAAGTCGTATGCTGACAAGAGGCGGAGAACTCTAGTGTTCTAGGATGGTGACCACATCTTTCTACGAGTCTCACCTCAACGAGGTCTACAGAGATTTGGATGAGGTGGAAATCTATCTCTAAGATTCATCGGACCATTCCAGGACCTCATCAAAGTAGGAGATGTGGCATACCACATTTCTCTTCTAAATCAGTTTCACCAGGTGCATGACATCTTTCACATATCTCAGCTGAGGAGATACATGCACGATCCTTCCCACATCATTGACCATGGAGAGATGGAAGTTGATGATGGTGATACATTCATGGATGTTCTAGTGTGGATTGAGGATTAACATAAGAATATCCTATATGGATGGTCGATACCTATAGTTCTTGTTCGTTGGTAGCACGTGAACCACCAGGAGAACACATGGGAGAGGAAGCCTCAAATGCGTTCAAAGTACCCCTATTTGTTCCCATAGTTCGAGTTATAGCTTTCGTGGAAGTAAATACCTAAGGTTGGGAGAATGTTATGACCTAGAAATTATGTGGAAGTTTTTTTCATAAATTCATGGTATTTTTATAAGTCCACGAAAATATAAGACACTTGATTCCGAGGCCCGGTGTGCCCAAAATCAATTTATGAAGGTTTGTTTAGGTACATTCTCTAAATGTATGAGGGAGATTTTATATCTTTTGGACCGGTGCTCAGAATTGATATCTGAGGGCACCATTGAACTCGCATCACTGGTATTCAATTAAGAATACTTCCACCTCGATGATAGCTGGTCAAGAATGTAAGATAGTTTTTAGGTTTTTAATTAAATTTTGTAAAAATAATTTGTTAGCATTATTATTATTTTTGGTGGTTAAAACCTCCAGGTTGAGGTTAGGGGTGGGGGCCACCCCACCATAACCTCCCACGAGAGGTTATTGTGGTGGGGCCCACCCGAGGTTTAAACACCTCTTTTCAATTAGTGAGGTGGGGACCACCCGAGGATGAAACCCTTGGACTCCCCATTTAAGGAGCCACCACCCATGAAAACTCTTGAACTCCCTTAATTAAAATTGTGCCTACAAAAAATAATTAATTAAGTGGATCCCCCATTAATTAATTCCCCATTTGAATTCATTATTCCAACTATTTAATAATATGTGATATTTTATTCTTTTTGGGTTGGCATAATCTTTAGGTGGATCTTGGGGAGGATAAGAACTCTCCCACGAAGAATGCACAGAACACCATCTTTGACTTTGTCACACCTGGATGCTCATCTGCCAACGACGAATATCCTCATCATTTTCCATCATTGAAAAATCGATGCCCGCCATTCCTCGAAATCATCAATGATCAAAAATTAAAATGTAGGGGATTTTACGCTTGAAATTGTTTCCATCCTTTAATGAACAAATATTGGATTGTGATTTTTCCAATTGTTATCGCCATAACATGGAAGGCTCGATCCGCATGAACATGGCCCAACCCTTCCCCTTTGTTTCTCCTTGGTTGTTGAAGACCATGGTGGAAAGATGCGATGGCCAGCGTCGGGCCAGTAGTGGATGAAGCTTGCGGCGCAAGGCCTCCAGGTCTCCCGAAGGGTGCAGTGTCGTCGCACCACATGGAGGTGCAGGGGGCTCTGTCCAGGCTCGGCTGTGACAGAGGTGTTGCGGCGCCATCACGCCACTTAGAGGACCATAGGGCGCCACAGCCAGGGCAGGCCGGGGCTGAAGAGTAGAGGCGGTCGGCCGGTCTGGCCGCCGGTGCAGCGCGAGCGGTTGGATGATCTGCCATCCGGGAGGAGAGGGACCATTTTGGGTCTTTTGCGATCTGGATTGGTTCCACCATGCACCGTTTTGGGTCCCCACCAAAACGGCTAAGCCGTTCGGGAGATAGGGGCACGCAGCATCCCCTTGGATGCGGCTGAGGTGGACCCCCCATAGGCCATAGGGCCGCCAGGGCAGAATCGGCACAGACTGCTTAGTCAGACCCAACGCAGGCCACCTGGCTGGACCCGAGTCAGTTGGGGTCAGTCCGGTGGGGTCAGACCGGACCCGGACCCGCTTTGACCTATTTTCATCTTTTCGCCCATATCTTGGGATATAAGTGACTGATCGACGAACCGTCTGCGACGATGAAAATATTAGAGGGGGAAATTTATTTTGGAATAACCCAATTGAGGTTTGGACATAGTTGGGATACTGTCACGTTGGTATGAACCTAAAAACCAATCGGCCCTCTATATTGGAAATGCCAATAACTGATTGACCAGGCATCCGATTGACGCGTCGTATGTTGCATTGAGACCACTATGATGAGGTATAACTTTAAGATACTTCTATATGGGACTTCATGACAGTTGGCTAATCAACCAATAGCTTGTGGAGAGGATCCTCCCGGAGGTGATTCAACGGAGTACATAGACCTAGTAGCTGTCTGAAACCTGACAACTACTGACCCTTCAACTTGGAGTGTTTCGACTAGCCCAGTGGGAAGCACCATTGTGTGACGCGATAGAACCATAGTGGGGAGAGCCTATGTGTGATGCAACAGAACCATGGTACTTGACAAGAGGATTACGTCAGCAGGCTACATGGGGGAGCACCTTTGTGTGACGCACCAGACCCACAATGGGGAGCGCCTCTGTGTGACGCAACAGACCCACAGTGCTCGACAAGATGAGGACCACAATAGTCTAGGATAATGTGAAGTGCCTTTGTGTGACGTGGCAGGCCCCCATTACTCAATAGAGGAGGAGTAGACCAACAGTCGAGATTTTGACAGTCTGAAGAGGGTTGTTACTTGATACTAACAGCCTAGAATAAAATCCCGGTTTGAGATGATACAATGACATTTGTGTTTTTACCCATGATTGATATGGGTTACTAGATGAATTAGATATATGTATGGGTATTTACCTATGTAATGGTTATACATTGATATCATTCCTTGTGGTTTAACCTTGTTTGATTTTGTGAGACCATAAGGGTCTCGGGGTCTCTACTAAGCATCGTTATACTCAACCCTTCACGGGATATGCCTACATCTCTTTGTGTTGGTTGCAGATGACTCACAATGCTATTTGAGGTAGAGAGTAGTAGGACTAGACGATACCTGAAGGTGGACCACTGGGCGTGATGGTGCGTGGTGCGGACATACGGACAAGGAGTGCTGAGGAGGCCATCTGTACCTACCCCTCAGGTAGGAACCCCATAGGATGACCCAGGAGCTGCTTACTTTGTCTTTCTATTGTACTTTACATTTTTGTTTTCCTTTTACTTTACTGTTGTGCTTTTATTTCCGGCCCCCTTTACATTTATCACTCTCTTTTGTATACAATTTTAATTAGTGTTTTTCTTCCAATTGTGTACTTTGTGATGTTTGTTTACTGTTATAAAGGCAATGCCTTCCCAATTTAGATATTTACGCATTTGGTGCTAGTCACCAACCTCTGGCCAATATAAAGTGGGCTTGGGGTAGTCACGATAAGGGCCCTGGGAGATGGGTCATGACAGGTTCAGTAGTATGGAAATAATTTTTGGTAACTAATAACTTTTGAATTTTATTTTCAACAGTTAAAAGTAAATTGGGTAATTAAAGGTAAAAATGATATTATTATTACCCTAACACATGTACTTATATTATTGGATATGTGTATCTCAACCAAAATCAACATTAAAAATAATATACGAGCCTTTTGGTATACATATATTAGAATAGGGTATTAATTATTATTATATTTAAATAATAACTAAAAGAGTTAAATTCAATGTTTAATAACTAAACCATTTTTAATATTAGGATATAGATAAGATAAATTTTACGATAAATATTTATTAGAAATTTAAAAAAATTCCCATCATAATAGATATTTAATTATATTTTCTAGACATTAAATAATTAAATTTATTTATGTCCCAATGATGATGTAGTAATTACATTATTATTGAAATATTAAAATAATTGATATTATAAAAAATAAAATTATTTGAAAATTGAGACTTTTTATGTATTAAAAAAAATATCCTAGGATAGTATGAGATGTTCAGGTTTATTAAATAAATTTTGTTCGACGTCATAATTTTTTATGAATTTCACAAAAACCAAATAGTAAATAGTGTCAAAATTGTTATAAAGGTGTTTTTAAATCAAATAATATATTATTAGTCGATATAATATTTGTAATAATATATGGTTCTGATAAATGTCCTAGATAAGGATATATATATATATATAATTATCCTCTTGGGGTTCTCTTGGATTTTTATAGTATGTTTATTAACCATTTATTATAATAATTCATGAATACATTTTAAAAGACAAAGTAATTAACTTAGCGTAAAATATAAATGATAAGGTTAATATGGTTACCTAATCCTATCTAAAAACTATTTTTTGAGAGGTTTTGGTACCAACCCCATCATAGCATCGAAATAAATCCTTTTGGAGTCATTATAAACCAAATATGGTTTTGTAATAGAATAATAATTCATGATTTTCCATAAGTGACCCTCACCTCTCTTATAAATGGGTACTTCCACTTCTCTTAATTTATCACCTCCAATGACATTTGTCTCAGCCAAACCCAAATCAAATATCCTCCCAACTACCCTCACTTTATCCTAAAGTCCTTACTTTGATCAGAAGCGAACCTATGTTGCCTTTTTATCAAATAAAAAGGAAGATCCTGAAGATGAGATAATTAATTGATCGCCTCTTTTAATGATATTTTATTCGTCCACTTCATATGTCATTGTTGTTTCCATATTAAAAATATATCTAGTAATTTCTACAAACATAGTTCTTATTATAAAAATGGTACATCCATATTCATTATTTATCCATCCTCTGAATGACAAAATCACCATATGTGCGTACGTACGACTTACTGTCTACAAATTGTGGTGTAGATTGTTATTCAACAATTCATTATTTGGATGGGTATAATAATGAGTATAATTTATATAAATAATAAATATAACAAGTTAATGATTCATTATATACCATAAAATTAAATAGGATTTCACCACTAATAGAATGATATAGTTTCTCGTGTGTACGAATGGATTACTGTCTCCACAAACGTGATGAGATTCAATCACCATCGTAACCATTAAAGAATAATTTTCATTTTATTATTAAAATAATGTTTAAGAACATAATATTATTGGGGATATGAATCAAATACAACCTAACAGTAATAAACATGACATACATAATGGAAGATGAATCAGTTAACACCTCAAAATATTGTTACTACGGAAATATTATTAACAATAAAATAATAGAAGATCATATATGATATCATATTTACATATATGGTTATTTAATAATTTAATAACAATGATTTAAATATTATACAAGTGGTTAATGTACCATTGATAGTGTAAATGTACAAGGTATGGGTTAATTTTACAATCTCGTCATTATCTGAGGTTGTTTATATGTTAGTGTCTACTATGACCTCTTAATCATCAACATTCTTGTGTTTTTAAAATTTATCTCAAAACAATATTAATATTTTTGATAATATGGGTTGAGGTCATTTATACCCTCATTTTAGTTTTTATAAAATTGTTTGAAAGGAATAATTCCTTCATTTTCCAAAAATGGTACTTCATGTTCTTTTTGAAAAATTATAGTAAGAATGTTTTTTAACTTATACAACGGGTGCAGATATTTTCTGCGGTTATAACACCCTAAAAGAATCCCTTAAAATATTAGAATAATATTTTCAATAAATGGTTTTATTTTATAATTACATTACATTTAAATTATTTCAGAATAAAACGAGATATTACTCTAAAATAATTTTGATTTCATCTATGTCAAAACCATTGACTGATTTTACACTTTTTTAAAGATGATTTATTATGATAAAATCTCCCATATTTTATTGAAGGTTTTGTGATATGTTTGACTATGGATGTGTTATTTTTATACCATTCATGCTTTAGGGTTAATGTATTAACATTTCATATGCTAGTTTTAAAACGAATGTTTATGTTATCTTTCAACCTTTTCAAATGGAGAATTCATTGGACTTAATAAGAGATGAGTGAAGCCCATTATAGCTCCTCTATGCATTAGTATGTATCATGAGACAAAATAGTGTCATGTCACAAGGCCTGGATGAAATATTATTTGTATTCTTGGCATGTTTTCTTGACTAGTTGATTTTGTTGTCCAACATTATAAATTCCGTCGTTATGAAATATTCTATTGATATTACATGTGATTTTTCAACAACAAGAATATCTATGTGAATAATTAAATGGAAATATTTGATTTATCTTTTCCATATTATGATGAAGTTTGAGATTAAAAGTCGTGTGTTTTAGTCTTATATATTTCTTCAAATGTTTATTCTTATTTATGATAGTTTCCACTATATTTTTATTCTTACTGAGCATATGAGCTACCAATTTATTATGTTTTATTTTTCCATGGATGTGAAGAAATATATTACAATTAACCTATAGGAATAAGCTATGGGATATAAGAGTGTTCAATGGGGACACAATGTTTTTTTATTTCATTATGTAATGTAAAACTTCTATATGTGTCTAGTACTACCAAAGGATCTAAACTAATCGGTCCTTCATGACCTAATTCCTTGTATCATGCCAATGTTATTTAAAAATGAACAGAGTAAGGGTAACTAGGGTTTGTGCCCTATAGTTGGTAGTAGAGGAAGTTTAGTACAATCCATGGAAACTACCTTTAGAAAAACACTGAATTCAGAACGTTACCTTATGATAGACTTTGAGGATTAGTATTGAAGAAAATCCTAGAATTTTGGTAATGTAGATATTTTGTGAATTTTCCATGAAATGCATCCATTTCTAGATAATATTATGTAGCGGCGTTACTGAGATATATGTACCTAGGAGTGAAGACTCTAACAATGAGTTTCGAGCATGACCTGGGGAATCCTGCTACATGACAATGGGCCTTGCTGAACTATTGGTTACTACACTACTAGGTAATATGGCTAGGATAATTAAAATTTTCTTTACAAACAATTATGAATTATTAATGAGAAAATACTTCTCAATGAAATTTTTTATTATTATTATAGAATATATGGATAAACTATTGAATTTACGTTAGGTATTTTACTTATTTGAAATTATATATTGTCATTCATAAAATAATCCAGGGTATTAAATTATTTAGAAATGGATACTAGGGGAAAGAATGGTAACTATATCAATGCATCTAATCCTTTTAGGGATTTCTCTCCTACTAAAGATAATTATTGTGGAGCGGGTGATGCAACGAGTGATGTATAACTTATAACCACACTAGGATAACTCACTCCAGTTATTAATAAGAAATATACCCATATGGATCAACCAGACCCAAAATTTGGAGGATTAATGTTAGACCTCTTCATGAGGAAACAACCTCCAACATTCAATGGGACTACAAATCCATTTTTAGTTGAGAAATGGACAAGTTCCTTAGAGAAAATAATTCATTATTTGTAGATTAGCGAATGAGAAAAAGATTTCCTGGCAGTCTATCACCTCACTAGAGATGAAAATCAATGTTGGTCATTAATTGAAAACAAAAAGGACGATGAAGAAGTATCAAAAATTATATTAAGTTATTTTAAAGAACATTTAATAGTAATCTACTTTCCTCGAGACCATCAACTAGATATGGAATGAATGTTTTTGAGTCAAAGGAAAAATGAGGATGAGAATGTCTCCAAGAATGAGGCTAACATTACATTGTTTCCAAGGTATGCATCAGATTATATACGTAACCCAAGGAGTAAGATTTATCGATTAATTTATGGGTTAAAACCATTTATCTATCAAAAATTTGTCTCACAATCTTTCTCATCTTACGATGATACTGTATTATGTTCTATGAAGATCATAAAAAACTTCTCAAAGTCATATTACATTAATGAAATGGATGATAAGAAGAGATCTGTTGAACATTATAGAAATGAAATAAAAGGGGAAGAAGGGAAATGTTTCATTTCCATCATGCGATAAATGTTGGATGAAAAAACCCACTACTAGCAAAATGGTAATGAGACTATATAACTATTATGGTGAAAAGGACTCCATGCACCTGATTTAAAGGGAAAGAAAGAGGCTATAAATGTTGAATTCTAAAATTTTATAAAAATGGGGAATTATGAAAATGAATGTTCTAATATCCAAGGAAACATACCTCAGAAAAGGAAAAGGGAACAAGGTTAAGCATACGCGATCAGTACTGCTGAGGTTGAAGCTTCAAATGACGCGGTGGAAGCTAATTTAATGGTTTCCCCAAATTTTACCAAAGAAATATTTGATTTTGGATCATCTAATTGTTTCAGATCATCCCGGGTTTTTATGAAAAGTAGATACATCTAATTTTATTTAACAAGGATGTTTTTAGTAATAACACCAATGGGAACTATCATTTCAATATTTTATTTTGAATCAGTTACCATTAGGGCATATAAATGTTATCTAGCTGCTGATCCAGTCATAATACCCATGATTTAATTTGATATAATCCTCGATATAGAAATAATTTCAGAACATTTTCTGAAAATTTAATATATGAAGAACGAGGTTGAAATTTTCCATGATGATAACGAGTAACTTATATTTAGAGAAGGAACATCACCATATGATTCATATATAGATCCTCCCCCATTAGCTCTACTAAATTAAATTATTCGGGGGGGAGAGAATATAATAAATATGGGTGAGGTAATGAATTTTCAAATAGAGTATGTACATATTGTCCAAGAATATGTTGATATGTTTCTAGAGGATTTACCTGGACACCCTCCAGAATGGGAAATTGAGTTTTCCATTTACATAATTCTTGTTTCAAGGCCGATATCATTATCCCCATATAGAATGGCCACTATGTAATTAGTGTATCTAAATAATAAACTCATGGAATTTAGAAATAAGGGATTTATTCTTCCTAGTATTTCTCCAGGGGATCCCCTGTTCATTTTGTTAAGAATAAAGATGGATATATGAAGTTGTGCATAGACTACATGGAGATCAAATCTATATTAATAAAGAACTTGTATCCCCTACCTCGCTTTGATGATTTAATTGACCAACTTCATGGAGATAAATATTTTTCAATGATTGACCATTGATCTGGATATCATCGGTTCTGTGTGAAGAAGGAAGACATTCCGAAGACATAATTCTATACTAGGTATTGGAATTATGAGTTTATAGTAATGCCTTTTGGACCGACTAATGCACCCTCTTTCTTTATGTATCTAATGAATAGATTTTTCAAGTAATATCATCATGGCATTTTAGTGGTATTTATTAATGATATCTTTGTATACTCCAAAATATCTTAACAATGTGAAGATAACTTGTCAACTATTCTACAAACTCATAGAAAAAGTGAATTATATATGGATGTTTAGTTAGTTTGAATTCTGTCTTCAAGAGATTTATTTTCTTCACCATATTGTCTCTATTTTTGGAATAAATGTTTATCCTTCAATGATAAATGCAATCCACGAATGGACCACACCGACGAGTATAACTAAGGTATGCTATTTTATTGGTTCGATAGGTTGTTATCGGTGCATCATCCTGAATTCGGCCCGATTGGTTAACCCATTAATCAAGATCACACATTAATGGGTTAAATTTATTTAGTCAAAAGAGTTTGAAGAATATTTTGAATAATCAAAGAAAATATTTGTCAATGCTCCTATATTGAATCTATAATTGGGGAATGATGGGTTTGTTAATTATATTGATGCTTTAATGAACGGTTTGGGTTGTGTCCTTTTGTAGAATTATAGGGTTATTACCTATGCATTCCAACAACTAAAACTCATGAACAAAACAATAAAATTCATTATCTTGAGTTAACAACTATAATATTTTTATTGAAGATACGGAGATACTATCTCAATGTTGAAAATGTGAGATATATACTTATCAAAAGAGTTTGAAGTATATTTTCACTCAAAAGGAACTCAAAATGAGGCAAAGACGATGGATTTAACTACTTAAAGATTCTGATTTCACAATAAACTACCACCCAGGGATGGAAAATAAGGTGGAAGATGCTTTGAGCAGAAAGGATCATGGAGTTTTGAACAAGGTTAATGTTGAAAGGGATCATATGTCCATTGATCTAGTAATGTTGGATATGGGAATTATCATTCAAGGTGAAACATCAATAACTTTTCCAATGGTTAGCAAACCATATTTACTAGAAAGTTTAAAAAGTTCTCATACTGATGATGAAGAGTTTCAAATGAAAATTTAATCTATAAACAATGGGAGATTGATCAAAATGGTATATGAAGTTGGAATCATGAAATTTGGGAAGGGACTTTGTGTTCCCAATATAATAGTTATAAAGGGTAAATTTATGGATGATACTCATAGATCCAATTTCCCTATACACCCTAGTATCACTATGTTGAATATTGATTTGAAGGATAATTTTTGGTGGGACAACATGAAAATGGAGATATCTTATTTTGTGTCAATATGTATGGGTTGTCAACAGGTTAAGGTAGGAAAAAAACATCCTGTATTGGTCATGCATCCTCTTCCAATACCTGAGTGGGAATGGGATACTATTACGGTGGAATTTTTCATGGAAATAGAAAATATCCCAATAATGCATAATGTAATATTGTTCATTGATGATCATCTTACAAAGTCAGCTCATTTTCTTGCTATAAGAGAAGATTTTCCTCTTGAACGTTTAACAAGGATATATATTAATGATGTTGTAAGACTTATTGAGTACCCCTGTAGATTTTTTCTGATCGTAATCCCCATTTTATATCATGATTTTGGACAATTCTACATTAATCCATATATATTAAACATCATTTGAGAACTGCCTACCAGCATCAAACTGATGGACAATCAGAATGGCCTATTCAAAGTTTATAAGACATGTTGTTATCTTTCATACATAAATTTAACTTTTGTGGGATCAATATTTATCCCAGGTAGTATTTTACAACAATAATAGCTTCCATTATAGTATTCAGTTGGAACCATATGAAGCGTTATATGGAAAGAGATTTCGCACAACAACTTGATGGGATGATGTTAGTGAAAGAAAACATGTAGGCCCAAAACATATTAATGAAACAAAAAAAGGTTAAGAATATCCAAACCCACATCAAAGAAGCTAAATTTAGGAAAAAGATCTATGCCGATTACCAATGGAAGGATTTGGAATTTCAATTGGAGACCAGTTATTGTTGAAGGTATCTCAATGGAAGGGTGTTTTACGATTTGGAAGTAAGGGTAAATTTTTTCCCATGTAGATTAGGCCTTTAGATATTTTAGAGTGAATTGAAGATGTAGCTTATCGTTTGGAAATGCCACCACGTTTCTATAGTGTTCATGTGGTGTTCCACATATCACTGTTCATGAAATACATGCCTGACCCAATGCATGTACTCACCTATGATGAAATAGAACTGGAACCTGATCTATCTTATTGTGAAAAGCATGTCACGATTCTTTAAACTAGGGAACATGTGTGGAGAAACCGGATGACTCGTCTTGTAAAAGTTCTATGGAGAAACAATAAGATGGAAGAGGAAACATGGGAACCTAAGGAACTTATGACGCAGGACCTACTGAATATTTATATTAAGTAATATTCATGAAATTTTGATGAAAAAATTATTTGGAGGGTTGAATGTAATGGCCTAATCCTCCATGTTACACTGGTCCTTGTATAATGAAATAGCTTGTCTTTTACTCAACGTTGAGTTCTAGAACACCATGACCAATATAACTGTATGTTATGAATAGTAATAATCACTTCTTGAAATTTTTTAAATTTTATTTTTCAAAAAGGTTATCATTTTTGGATTCAGAATAACAAAATTATATTAAGGAGACTTTTTAGTAATTTTCTGAAAACATAAATTTTTTATGAATAGTAAAAAACAATATGTTATTGTTTAAAACAAAAATATATTTAAATAATAATTATTTTTATTTAAATTTATTTTTAACTGAAAATATATACATAATACCTATATTATTTCAATGTAATTCATTAGAGTCATTTTATAATAAGATTAGATTTTTAAAATTTTATAGAATCTTATTAACGGCTTTTACCCACCTTCTAGGCACATTTTAAAATTTTCATAAAATGTAATGTTACAACATCTGTGATTTTAATTTCAAAAATATTAGAGACATGATTGAAATCATTAATTTAAATGTGGATCAATAGGTTGAAAATAATTTTTTCTGTGAATAGTAACTTTTGAATTTTATTTATGACGGTTAAAAAGAAATAGGGTAATTAATGGTAAAATTGATATTATAATTACCCTAACACGTGTAATAATTCTAATGGGTATGTGTATTTCATGAATTTTATAGGTTAATATAATATTTTTGAGTTTATATAGTAAATACATGTAAATTGAGAATTTTTATGCATTACATGAATTTTATAGTTTAATATAATATTTTTTATTTCATAAAGTAAATTTTTTAATGTTATAATGTTTTTATGACTTTTACAAATATCTAATACTAAATAGTGTCAAAATTTACATAAATGAGTTTTTAAAATAATTTATTATTAATTGATATAGTATTCATAAAAATATAAGGATCTCCCAAAGGACTTACATAAGGTTGGATATAGAAATAATGAACTAATTCGGGTTCTATTGGTTTTTTTATAGTATGTTTATAAAATATTTATTATAATAACCCAAAAATACATGGTAAAAGTTAAACTAATTTACTAAGAGTTAAATCTAAAAGTTATGGTTAATATGGTGAACAACAAATGTCTAAAACCTATTAGTTGAGAGTTTTTAGACCCATACCCACATTATCCTTTAAATAAACCTTTTGGAGTCATTATAAAGAGAATATTATTGAATAATAAAATAATATTTCATGCTTTTCCTAAAGTAACTCTCGCCTCTCTTATAAAAGGGCACTTACCCTTCCCTTAATTTCACACCTCCAATTACATTTGGCTCAGCCAAATCCTTCTCAAATATTCTCCCAGCTACCCTCACTTCAACTTAGATTCCATAATATGATCATATTATGATCTAAGGATCCTTTTTTATCAAATAAAACTGAAGGACCGAAAGAAGATGTAATTACTTCATCACCTCTTTCAACGTTCTTTTATTCTTCGACTTCAACTTTTTTTGTTATTTCCATATTAAAATTATATCTCTAGTAACTTATACATACTGAGATTTTATTTTCAATATGGAACAACCGTATTATTTATTCTATCTATCCTATGAACGACAAAGTCACCATACCTATGTACGTATGGCTTTCCATCACCACGTCGTGGTGTAGTTTGTTATGAAAAACATCATTATTTGGATGGGTATAAAAATGATTATAATTGATGTAAATAATAAATATAACATGTTAATGATTATTTATATACCATACAATTACATATTATTTCACCAAAAATAGAATGATATTTTCACTCCTACGTACGCAAGGATTACAATCTCCATGAACGCGTTAACATATATTCTTCATCGTAACCATTCAAGAATAGTTTTCATATGATGATTAAAAATAATGTTTAAGAACATAATATCATTCTGTATATGAATCAAATAAATCCTATCCATAACGAACATGACTTACTTAACAAAACATATAAAGGAAAATGAATTAGTTAACACCCGAAACAATGATACTACTAAAATATTATTAACAATTCTATATTAAAAGATCATATATGACACAATATTTATATATGTGGTTCTTGTATAATTTAATAAAAATTATTTAACTATTATATAGGAATTTAATGTACCCTCATTCAAGGAAATTTACATGGTAATGGTTAAATTTACAATCTATTTATTATCTAAGGTTGTTTATAAGTATGTATATATTCGGACTTCTTTATCACCCACATACATGTTTAATAAAAAGGAATATCAAAACAATATTACTATAAACTAGTATATGGATTAACATTATTTATAACCAAATTTTAATTTTTATAAAATTTTTTGAAAAGAATCTTTATATGGTTTATAAAACACACTACATTATGACCATTTTGACAAATTGAGGTAAGAATGTTTTTTTAACTTATACAGAGTGTGAGGCTATTTTACACCGTAATAACACCATCAAATATTATCTTACGAGATTATAAGAAAATTTTAAAAATAAATGTTATCATTTATAATTAGGTTACATTTAAATGTTTTAAAAATAGAAAGAGATATTCATCTCAAATAGATTTGATTTCATCTATGTCATTATCTTTGATGGATTTTACACTTGATTGAAGTTTTTTATCCTCATATAATCATCAATATTTTATTGAACATTATGTGATATGATTGATTGTGTAGGTGTTATTTTTATACAATTCATGGTTTATTGTTAACGTATTAACATTTCATATTCTAGTTTTAATAAGAATGTTTATGTTATGTTTCATCCATTTCATTTGAGGAATGCATTTGACTTAGTAAGTGACTGGTGGAGACCGCAGTAGATCCTCAATGCATCGGTAGATCTCATGAGAGAAAGTAATGTCTTCGAACAAGGCATAAAAATAATATTATCTGTATTCATGGGATACGACCTTAACTATGAGGACATAATGGCTGATATTATGCCTTCCCTCATTATTAAATTGGAAATTGATATTACATGTGATTGTTTGAACAGTATAATATCCATGGGATTATGTTAATGAAATTATTTGATTTATCATTTCCATATACTGCAGATGTTTATGTTTAAAATACATGTGTTTTAGTCATATACATTTCCTTAAATGTTTTTTCTTATTTATGATATTTTTCGCTATATTATTATCCTTACTGAGAATCTGTTCTCACCCATTTCTTATGTATTATTTTTCCCAGGACATAATGATGTATATTACGATTAACATGTAAGAATATGATAAGGGATATAAGAGTTTTCAAATGGGAAAAAATGTTGTTTTTTTGTTTCATGATTTAATGTAAAACATATGTATTTTTCTAGTACATCCTTGGATAGTAAACTGGTCGGTCTTTTGGGACATGATTCCTTGTATCATGAGAATGTTTTGTATTAACTTACTGACACTGGGTAACTGGGTTCGAGGAATTAAACTATGAGCCTCATTGAAAAAATATTGAACATCATATTTTGAGGACCTATAGAGATTGATTAGTTCATTCAAATTTTATACCCTTATCAAGGTGATGTGATGCTATGTAGCTCAAATAATTATTCAATTCAACTTGATAGATTATCCAAAACCTCATGGTTAATATCTTTTAGAACTTCATTTGGTGGAGTATGTTTTAAATTCCCATATTTTAATGGTCACAAACCATGATTATTGTATTAGTAATGGTCCACATATTTTTTATAGTGTTTTATATATTAAAATAGTATCTATGATAATAATGTTATGTTTTATAGTGACTCATCATTTCCCAAGAGTCACTATTACCAATATCCAGGAGTCACCATTAGAAGTGAGTCACCTCGAAGATCGCATACCATCAAACATGCACTACAACTGAGATATGATACATCTAGCCTTGTACCCACTAAGATTGATACCAACCGTGGAGTTAATAAAAGATATGATTCAAAAAAAATGAGGTACCATAATTATGAGATACCACCAGATTCTGAGTCACTACTAGAATCAAGCGACATTTGTTGTTTGTGGACATTGGCGTGAATGGATCATCGTATATTTATGTTGGAAGTTTATTTGACCAAGTATTAATGAATTTTTCATAGATGATTATAAATTTGTGTATCTTAAAAAACAAATGATACTATACATATAAAAAGTCCATATATCTCTCAATACTAGAAACAACAATTATGTCACATGGTTACAATGCTGCAATGATCATTGTTGACTTATATTGAATTGTGAAATTGAATATATGAATTCTCATGAACATACTGATTCATGTTATATGATTATAAATAAATAAATATGAAAATAATAGTTCACTTAGAATCATTGATATGCTAACTGAGATCATATTGAAACATTCTGGAAGCTTTTATAAGATTCTATGTCAGGGAAAATTTTCCGGAATAAAAATCAAATTCCTCACAAGTGCTTATCTAAGGACTACTGACATTGAGAAAATATATTACTAATATTGAATATATTATTTCTTATTCCAAATATTTTATTTTTAGAATAGTTATGTTACTCTATTATCCAACACTCAGTATCTTATAAACCAAACTAGGTAACAATTGTTATTCTCATCTTTTCTTTACATATGTTCCCACTGTGTTTGTGGAATATGTCTATTTGTGACCAGATCAATTCTTTCTTCACATGTATAATGATTAATAATAATATTTTTCCTCAATATCATGTATCTATTGATTGGTTACTTGATCTATTATGTGGGTTTATTTGATTTTAATTATAATTGGCTTGGTTTTAGGATATTTCCATGTAGAGTGGATTATGTACCACCTTATTTCTATACCACATTTTTTTATATGTCATTTGGTTATTGTTTTTTATTTCCCTAATATATCAATGATTACATTTCACCTATATAAAAAACCAATACATTGATAAATAATCATAACTAATGCTTATATTTGTTTTTTCTATGTAAATTTATTCCAATTGTATAGGTATTTGTAAAAAATATTTATCGAGACACAATCATTCTTTGTGGAATCATTTAAAAAAATAGATATTTTATAAGACTATTATTTTGATTAATTGGATAGTTTAAATTATTAAGGGGTTTTTAACTTCTTAATTGAAATAATTATTTAATGGTAACACAATTACCCCCCTATTGGGTTACTCACTCCAACCAACATTTTGTATCAAATTATTTTTAAAGTTAAAATTTCAAATTTTCTTTATTTTTATTCTAATGATGTGAAATTTCTATCAAATATAAAAATATTTCATTTATGTATAATAAAAAAGAGGTATATTCTACATAAGAAATTCCTAGTTATAATGGAAAAAGTTATTTTCAACAGAAAAATCAAAATTAATATGAATTTACAAATTGTACATTTTGACATTTGTTATATGATTAATGATCAATATAAAATACCCCAATTGAAAAAAAATACTTGGAGTGATGATACCAAAGAAACAAATAATAATAATTATAAATATATAAATTATTTTTATGTGCCTTGGGTGATGACGAATTTAATAAAATAACAACTTTTAAATCTACTTTTGAAATATGGGATACATTATTTGTTTCAAATAATGGGACTCCAAATGTCATTGAAATTAGAATAAATACATATATAATCAAATATGATATTTTTTTCATGAACTATTGAAAATATTTTTCTGATATATGTCATTGGTTCAATGAAATGGTAAATACTATGCACTCACATTGAAATCAAGTGATGTAAAAAGATAAATTTGTGAGATTTATCATATGCTTACTGGAAAGATGGATAAGAAAAAATATATTAATTAGAGAATATTTCGATTTACGAATACTACCTGTAAATGTATTTATATCGAATTTGTCTATGTACAAAGAATATTTTAATGAAAAAAATATCTAGATGATGTTAAACCAAATAAAAAATTCGTAGCCCTCATGACTACTTCATCCAGGAAAAGGAAAAGGTACCAAAAAAGGATACCTGTGAAGGAGAGTATTCTAATTTTATTTATTAAAATATAACCCATATTTTCCCAAGAATCAATAAATTCTATATGAAGATGAATTTCTTCAAAATGTCAAATTTCAGAGGAAATTATTATGACAAATGAAACTATAAAAAATAATTAAAAAAGGATGATATTAAAAATGAAATCACCTTCTATGAATTTAATATTAAAGGACCTTTCAAATATAGATGACAATAATTAAAATTTAAAAGGTAGTATCTACATAAGAAAAAAAGATAGAATTGGTCCATGAATGAAACATAGACTGCCTCTAAAAATAGCTCGAGTGACTCAGGAACTAATCAAGATGTTTAGAATGACAGGGTGAATATGTTACACACTACAAGAACATCATTGGTACAAAATATTTCTCATCCTTCAAATAAATATATTTTAATCAATTATCATAATGAATAAAATTATTATAATGTGGAAAAAATGACCAGTAAATATATATAATATTAGTATAAAATAATGTAAGAAATATTTCATGGCCTAATATATAAATAAATGGATCCTAAAGAACATTCATTGATAGTAAATTTTATTAACAATATAGATCTATAGGGAAATCGAAAATTGAAAAACTATTAAAAGGGAATAATGTATTAAATTTTACATATGAATACATAATGAAATACATAATTTTTTTTAACAATGGTTAGAAAACATTATCTAAAAAAATTTAAAATGAATTTTGCTCCCAATTATGTAATTGGAAGAGGTTACTAACCAAGAAACAAAAAAATTTAAAAAAATATATTTACTTAAAGAATTAATTATGGATATTCATATAATTCCAATAATACTCAATTTGACATAATAATTTATTTATTTATATAATTCAAAAATTAATAGATTAGAATCAAATTAGAAAACTATGTATACCAGAATCTATTAGTACTATGATAATTTGTCCCAAGAGGAATTTGGTACCAAAATCATTCTTGGTATTAATATTGTGTTATAGTAAACTTGTTTGAAATGATCAAGAAAATTAATCTTTTATATTGAGTGTGGATATTCTAGAAATATGTGTATTGATTATTCATGCATCAGTAATCCGTTCAATGTTGACAGTGGCCATGTCACTTTTGGTGACAATTCAAAATCGAATTTCACCGATCATATCCAAATTATTAAATATAATTTTGTATTAATTTAAATATTATTATTTACATATAGAGTAAAATATAATCTACATATAATATCTCAATTTTTGGATACTTGATTTTTTGTAAAATTTGAAAATCCTGTCTTTCATGCTTTTTATGATAAAAATGATTTACTTTTTACCACCTTAGTAAATTTGAATATTTATTTTATTAATTTAAAGTAAATACCATCTAAAAATAATTCTTGTATAAGTAAAATTCTCAAAGATTCATGTATTTTTCATATAATACTAGTATTTTTCATTATTCATTCACTTAGAATGATAACTAGGAATGAGTTAGTTAGGGATCTACCAAACCTTGAATTCTAAAATGATGGTGTTTTTAATCCCTATACAAAAGTAATACATTCTAATTTATATATTAAATCTATGAATGAGGTTTTAACCTCTATACATATAGAGTAAATTCATGTGGACATCATAGTACATTCTATAATTTCTAGTCTAAAAAGATAGTATGATGTCTATATCCTTGAAGATGAATTCCAATGTTTTAAAAGGGTATTCTTTCTTGGTCACTAATGTGATTTATTTTCTTACATTATTATGTATACAATATCATTAGAATACATTAGTATACATATGATTAAGACATTAATAAGTGACCTTGGTCGATAATTTTAGAATCAAGACATTGATAGATTTTGTTCCAAAAATTTTATTAATCACAAATTTTCTACTCATAGGAATCCACAAAAAAATGGTGTGGTAAAAAGAATAAATAGGAATATTTAAGTTATATACTATAATATGCTAAATGTGAATGAATTACCAATATAATTCTAGTAAGAATCTATTAATACATCATGTTAAACAATAATGGCAATATTAATTAGAGCTCTCTATAAAAAAACACCATATGGGTTATGGAATTATTTAATGCCAATGATTAATTACATTAGTATTTTTGGATGAATTTTTTTATTCTAAATACCATGTTATTTTTTGAAAATTTTCTTCAAAAGATTTATGAATTATTTTTCCATGGGTATTCAACATCTGTTAAAGCATATAGAGTATTTAAAAAGTGAAACAATACAATAAAGGAATATGATCAGATATAATTTGATGAAATTGATCCCAATGGAGATAAAAATATCTTAGAGATCAATTAGGATGATCTTTCGACTCTGAATCTCAATTCTAAAACATTAGAAATTTATTTTTAACATGAATAATGTTCACCCAATGAATTGAATGATCCCCAACTTGAAGTAGATCTTGGTTCATCCATCCTTTCATTTCAACGACATATTTTGAGGAATACAAACCACCCTATAATTTTTGTAATAATAAACCTCTATAGAGGTACTTGGAAAAGAGAATACCTTATTAATAAAATTTAAAACAAATTATTATTTCCACATCTTGAACCTAATAACATTAATTATTCCATCAATGCTGAATTATGGGTAATATCTATGCATGGACGATGTAATAAATTTGAGAGAAAAAATTTTGGGGTGTTGTTGAAAATCCTAAATATAAAATAACTATTTTCAGTAAGTGGTAATTTTTAAAAAAGGTTCATGAGTCATGATAAATTGTGATAAAGAAATATAGATTAGTTTCCCTAGGTTATAATCAAGAATAATTTTTTGATTGCAATGAAGGATTTTCACCTATATCAATACATAAATACATTAGGATACATATTAACTATATAAAAAATTTCGATTGAAAATTAAATCTAATTGATATAAAAGTGATTTCTTAAATGTATTTATAATTGAGGATGTTATTTTTGATAAAACACCAAGATTTTAAAATTCACATTTCTAAATCATGTTTTTATATTTAAAAATTTGTTAAATGGGATAATATATGATACTAGATATTATTATGATTGGAATACCTTTATTTTTATTTCCAAAAGCTTTTCAAATGCTATATATGATCAATATATTTTTTTATAAAAATAATTTCAAAAGGTTTTTTATTTGTATAAATATAAGAAGATGATATTATTTTTGGATCTAATCATTATTATCAATATAGTAATTTTGGAAAACTATTTTAATATAGACTTGAAATTTTTTATGTTTGAACTAAAATTCATTATTGTATTAAAAAATTTCAAAATTATGAAGGAATTTTATTAAATAAATTTAAATAAATTTATGATCTATTATATCATTTTGAATTATACAACACTAAATGTTGGGATAATCTCACAAGTATTAACTATTAACAGGATCATGATGAACATATTAATTCAGTAGATCAAACTAATTATAGAGGAATAATAGTTTTTCTTTTGTACATAACATCTAATCGGCTTGATATTATGATTAATATCTTCATGAGTTCAGTATTTCAAGTAAATCCAAAATAATCACACATAATATCCATAAAATTAATTTTAAAATAACTCAAATATAAAAAAAAATAAAATTGTTATACCAAAGAGGACATGGTTTTCATTTAGAATGTTATTTAGATGCTGATTATCGTGGCTACAAGATAGATATAAAAGCACATTAGGGACATGTAATCATTGAGTGAAATATCTACGCCATGGCGCAGTATGAAATAATATTATATATCAGAATCAACTGATGAAGTTGAATAAATTGTTTCAGGAAGTTTCTATGTAAATATCTTGTGTATAAAACATTCAACACTAGATTTTGGATTCCGATTAAACATGTACCTTTAATTTTTTTAACAGAAGTGAGACAAGCTTTTCAAAAATAATGTATCTCACTTTGGAACAGAAAAAACTGATTTCATACGTCAGTTTTTGAGAGATCATTATAAAATAGGTGATATAAAATTATAATTTATTGAAAGTAAACATCATCATTATTATGTCATCATAATTCATTTATTTATGAAATATTAAACTACATCAAACATGAATTATGAATGATACATTTTGTTTGATAAGTCACTACTAAACGAGTCACCATTGATGAGTCACTGTTTAATGAGTCATTAATGATGAGTTACAATTGATGAGTTACCACGATGAGTCGTCATTGAAAGAGACAACATTACCTTTAGGATACCATTATTTTATTACCATTTTTGTTTTCATTTCATGATTTGTTTTAATTTTGAGTCACTAAATGAAAAAACCATCAAGATTACATTCATCGATTCAATTCCCTCAAAACCATGATATCTTGAGCCTTTTATCTCCTCTAGATCTTATTATCCTTCTATCTTAACCCATAAACGAATCTGAATAGATCGTGTGGTGCGTTTAGTATAATAAAGTCTAGAAGAGAAATCCTTATCATAGAAAAAAAATTATCTTTATACAATTTGGATGTTGTTTCACATAACCTAGATCTGGAATACTGATTTTTCAAAGAAGATATAAAAATCGGTGTCCAGTTCATTCCAACTAGTAATATAGTGAGGTTAATGTTTATAAAAATGAAGAAGTGTATAAACTAGTTTATGTCAAATCCATGAGTTTTTTTATATAAGGTTATTGAATGATTTTTATTATAATGCTTTGTATATATTTGGAAAGAATGTGGATACGATAAAAAGTCTCATTAATGGAGAATATATTTATTTATATTCAACGGAATTGGAAATGTTATTAAAGGTAAATCATGAAATTATATATTAGTATTATCTAGGATTCATACCAAGTGACAATGAATGTTTTAAATAAGAAGAATATTTCATATTGTTGATTGGAGATATTATCCAAAGTTGAACAACTATTGAAGAACATGATTGTGAGTGTAAGTATTTGTTAATTTTTTTTCAACCCGAATTATGTCTAGGAATGGTATAATTGAATACCATGTGGGTTGATTATGATTATTTCATATATATTTTGAAGAGTGGGAAAATAATTAATCTATGTATATTTTTTTGGATCATATATATGAGATGATCAAGAATAGATCCTGGTATAAATACATCATATGTCCGAAAATGTTATCATCCTTCTTAAATTTAATGTGTTATGTCAATGAAGGAAGAGAATGTGATGATATGTTTTGTGGTTATTTCTTCTAAAAAAGATTTTATAAAAGGGTTAATGTGAAGTGGAATCTAGGAAAAAATGTTTGGTAAGAGTGAATGAAAATTTATACGATGATATCAACATTATTAATCATACATAATGACATAAAGACATTAGAGATCTTAGTCTAGAGGCTGATGAGTTAGTTGATTACTCTGATGAAAAATTTCAACCTCAAGTTGTAGAGGAGGACGAATACAATATTTTAGTGGATGTGGGAAGTGTCCTTGATAATCTTGAATCTCATCCAAAAGATTATAATGAATCTTTCAATCCACATGGTTCTCTATCAGACTTAGAATATCCTCTATATGAATGTGGTGATGATGATATTGATGTATCGGGAGAGGCTCAGATAATTCTATATTCTTCTAGAAAACAATGTGAAAAAAATGGAAATAGAAATGGGATTACTGATAATGCTTATAAGGAATAAAATCTGTAAATTTTGGATCACGATAAATCAAATGGAATTTCATGTAATGATGATGAGTGTCATGGAGATGATCATAATGATGGAGAAAATTATGGTGACCATGGTCATAGATATGATAAAACTATTTATGGTTATACTGATCATGAAAATGGAAGCGATAATAATAATGATGTATATGATAATAATGACCAATAGATAGTTCATCTATATCATTCTTTACCAATAGAATTTAATTCTGTTAGAGATAAAAATCATCTTAGAGAATCATCGATGCCTGATGTTCCCATTGTTCCTATAGAATGTATGAAATATATATGTGAAGGGGTGGTGTCTACCATTCATGTTGATCAGTTAGATATAGTGGATGAATTACCAAATTTAGATAATATGCATACCAATCAAACAACACGTGTGTCTTCTATAAATGATGTTGGTCAAACCACTCAATTACCCAGAGACTCTAGAAACCTTACCCATAGTAGTCCTACCATTAATAATTTTGATAAATTGTAACAATATCCTTGATTTAATAAACTCGTTCTGGAATATAGTGAATCTAATGATGAACATGAAAATCATGTTAGAGGTTATGTATCCTTAGTGGATAAAATATATCATACTAGGAAGTTAAATCCTTTTACTCCCATGGAAAAAGATTGATCAACTCATTTTGAAGTAACTCATGCGAAAAAAGTTATTCATCATTTTCAACATGTTCTACCTTGTGATGTAGTTACCCAAGATAATATGGATTAAATATAAAGGACTATTCATTCTTACTGGTACTCCTTGAGAATATTTTTTATAATTTTATCAAAGTCTTAAACTCTCAACTGTTTCCTATTTCCCAACTCAGTTATGATAATACTCAGTATTTTGATTAATTTTTAATATTTAACATCAAACCATGTGTTATTTTTCATAATCTTTAAATGGATGTTGAGAATAAGATATTTCCATATGAGGTATCATGTTTGATATATTCATTATAGGAGTAGACATCATTGGTTTCAGAATTTATGAATTCACCATTTCATAAGTTGGTGGGCCTGGTTTCTCCTACATCTTCAGAAAAAACCCCACCACATTCTGTAGTACACATTGATAGATATAATCTCCAACAGATTATCAAGGTAGACAACAAAACATTCATGGGTGATGCGAAAACACATGAGTAAAAAATTTTGTGCATACATCATCAAGGAGAGCATATCTATTAGAATATAATGGAATATTTTGATTATCTCAAGAATGATAAGGTAGTAATCAAGAATGAGATGAAGTATTATTTTCCAGGGATTTATACTTAGAATGATATGTTTGATAATTTCATAATTCTCTTAGAGATTTTTATATTTGAAGATGTTACATGAGTGTTCAACCAATAGGTGTGTCAACTGAATGTTCTCACATTATCTATACAAAGGCTAATGGTAGAAAAGTCATATTTCCATAATCCCATTGTGTGTATAAGTAATATAAATATATGCATTATCAACCTCATGAAACCTTTAATCCATGTCTATAGTAAAAAACATATATATATATAATCAATTAATATTACTACATTACATTACTACATCCATAGTTCCTGTTAAATACATACCTATAGTGAAAACATAGTCGGATGGTCTTCTACCTCACCAACATCATTCTAGGAGATTGTCTCCAATTGACATAAAATGAAACCACATGAATATGCTTATTAGAGAGAATCTTCCTCCTTCCAGAATATTACCTTCCAATACAACCATTGATCCAACATCTATCTCAGATTTCTCTTCAAATGACAGACAAAGAAAAGGATAAAGACAAAGTGAAGGAGAAATAGGATCAGCTGAAATCCTCTAACCATGGAATCTGATTGGATGCAACATTTTGATAAAATTCCCCTATTTGTTCTTTAATAATTATATTTTTGTACTAAAAACATTTTTTCACCATATAAATGAATTATCTATTTGTTATTCTACATTACATATGAATTTTTACTCCTATTATTTAATTTTTACAATATAAAATGGGATGTTAAATTCGAATTCTGTTTCATAATGATAATCATATGTAATTTTATAATCAAATACACATCTGATTTGTTTTTATTAATAATTTATTACCTGATTTACAAAATACAATGTTTTTTTATTATAAAAAATTCGGAGAATGATGTAACCTCTTTGTGTGAAATCTGATTGGAACACTCTTGATTTTTAATCATAAAAACCATGATTCTTTTAGTACTAAGGACCACATGATGTTTAATAGAATATTATATGCTAATAATGAATCTAGGAAAATTCTTCTATGTTTCGTGTTGAGTCACCATTTCCTAAAAGGATCTTTTAATTCTTTCTAAGAGTCACCAAAAGAGGTGACTCTCCATAATGAAATGTTAGATTTAGATCAGAGCTACTGTTAAGATGAATTACCACGAGACTTTCACCATTGTTATTGTTATAGCTATAAGATCTATTACTAGACATGATTCCCCGCTTGAGGAGTTACTATCAGTATGATATACCACAATATGTTGTGCCACCACTAGAATATTTTTACCATTTCTATACCATGAATATGGTGTGAATGGATCAATTACTATTTATAATTGATGAAAAATTGACCATGTCTTCCTAACATATTAAAAATCGATTAATGGATTCTGGATCCATTAAAACTAATTTTTATGTGTGTGTGTGTGTGAAAGACATCTCTATCTCTCTCTCTCTTAGTACTAGATACAACCATTAGTATACATGGATATAATATTGAATATTAGATTAATGACTTATAGATAATTGTGTGATTGATTCGGTGAACTCTAACAAACATACATATTCTTGTTCTATAATGATCAAATGAAAAAAAGCTCAACATTAATTATAGAAATTTATCGATATGCTTATAGAGATCAATCTATAAAATTTATGTATATTCTCTATGATACCCTTCCTCTAAATAATTTCTAGAAAAAATCATGATATCTGTACTCGAAATTATATGAGTACTATGAAAAATTTGAAAATATTGGACTGGGATTTTCTATATTCATTAATTTTATTTTTGTTTGATTTTTTGCAATGTGTTGTTACTCTATTACAATGTGTTGTTACTCTATTATCAAACACACATTTTCACATGCTCCTAACTAGAGATTATATTTTCTCATATTCTCATTAAATCTATTTTCCTACCATGTTTGTGGACGAGGTCACTATGTGACACATGCCATTATTTTGTCCCTCGTATAACTATGGAATATGATCTTTTTATTATACATCTTATAGCTATTGATATTTTTCATGATCAAGGTTGAGGATTTATTTGATTATAATTATAATCCTATTAATAGTAGGTTATTTTCACATGGAGGGGATTATGTCTCACCTTGAGACCACACCTCTTTTTTATTCATCTATGTCATTTTGTTATTGTTTCCAATTTCACTACTAATTTTTATTACTTTTTTTCAATAAACAAAAAAATTACTTATATTATCAATTTTAACTAGTGTTTATTATATGTTGTTGTCTAAGTAAATTAATTTCAATTTTTATGTTATTTCTAAAAAAATTAACATATACATAGTCATTAAATGAAGAAATATTTAAAAAGAAACATCTTTTATAAGACATTTATTTTTACTAATTTGATAGTTTTCTTATAAAGGATTTTTTATCATAATCATTAATAGATATTTTTTTTGGTAAATCAATTCAACCCCCCATCTTGAGTTTCTCACTCCAACCAACAATCCTAATCTAAATTAGATACATTATAGAGTGGATTGATACACTATATTACAACATAATTATATATATCTAGAAAATTTATAATAGAGATAAATTTTCATTGATAAAATTGAAAATAACTAACTTTGTAAGTTTATTGTCTACCACCTAGAGGAATAATAGTCGTTTTATATAATCAGGAATCATATGATAAATTCTATTATTATGCTTCATAATATTTGTATATGCATTAAATTTTTTTAATGATACCCTTACACAGTTATCATTCAACAATTAATTATTTACATTCCACCAATCGAGATACTAAATCTACAATCCCCTTCATCATCATGTTCAACCATAAATTTTTTTCATCTATCTAGACATATTAGTTAATCATGGATGGATATAGAGGGATGAGATATTTTAATCATATAGATGTTACATTTTTAATTCAATTGTTAATGGAATGTATATCTACATTTCAAACTATATAACCACATCTATAGGAGAGATGATAACCATAATATTCAATACATTATTCTATAACACCTCATTAAAGTATTATACATTCTTGAAATTATAGTTAATGGAATGTAGAGTATTTATTTGTGTTATGTATGATTAAGACATTTATTTTTCTCATATATATACAATAATGTACAATAACACTTGATCACATATAATTCTCATCATGTATTGATTTTTGGATCATTTCATGTCCGACTGTAATCGATATTGTTTTCATTCCTATGATGAAAATAGATTGAAAATCATAATTTTTTTATCTTAAATAACATCCTTCATTAGTGCCTACATTAAAAAATTGGTGTGAATATGGACTTGAAAATTTTATGGTTTTTCTTTTTTAATACATTTCACCCTATAAATATAATGATGCCAAATCCCTATGGGGAAGATTACAACACCCAATTCAGGGTCATAAGTTGGGTAGTAGATACAATGTTTCATTAGTTTGAGGTTTTCATAGGATATACCATTTATTTACTCATGAGTACGCATCACATGACCATTTTGGATAACTCTCCTCAGACAAAAAATTCATCTACACTAGGGGATACATGACACATGATAAACGATATGTATATTGTGTAGATCTTTAAATAAATCATATAAATTAACAGTTTTAGATTTTTGATACCCCCTTCAACGATATATTGACTTATATGATGTGAGATAATAATTTTTCCATAAAAATATATTATAGGATAAAACTAATCCAATGGAGTATATATATCAATCAATATGGATGGTCTGGACCACCTTTAAATTTACACTATTTTGGAAGTCTCCAACGATATCCTATTATTAATCATAACACACCAATTGATTGTAATGATATATAACATCAATAATAAATTATTGTACATAACATACATATAATCCTTTAACAGTGTCTTCAATATAGTATTCTAATTCTCCACATGTTTTTTCTTTATTTACATGTAGATGAGTATATAGCCTATAACAAATAAATAAAATATATTATCGGAATCTAAAATGATTATGATTTTCGAATAATTGATTTTTATAACATTAGTCATTCAATATGTAATCACTATTAAATATTTAATAATAATACAATGTAAAAAAATAACTTGTATATTTTTTCATTTATGATCGTTTTATTATAATATCTAAACAATTATCCACATTAGAAAAACAAAAAGGTTCTCATTTTTAATCTAACAAAGAATCATTTTTTTCTATAATATATATAATAATTAACATGATCTTGAGAAAATTATATAAAATACTAGGGAAATTTGACAGATCATTCTTTTTAAGGATGCTGGATACTGGACCACACTGTGAAGATCTTCAGTATAAGAAAAGAATAATCAAGATATTCTTATAGTCGATTCATAAAATATATAAAATCAATATAAAAATTATATATATATATATTTATTGATTTATATATAAATAAAGCTTAGTCACAATTAAATAATATCAATTATTTAAATGAGGATACCAAAGAAGAATCAAAATGGTCATAGATGTTCTATAAAATTTGAAGGCAATTCACAATTTGGATGGTGATTTCCAACACGTGTAAATTTATATTCGATTCATATATGTTTAGACCACACATTACTAGAATATAATAAAATGATGTGACCCAAGATGAATAGTATTATATAATTTGATGATGGTTGTAGAATAAATCATAATAATTTTTTGATTTGATTTTAAAAATGATCATATATGATATGATGTAATATTATATTCCACAATTTATTATAATAAATATTGATATTATGATATTAAATGAGATGATATTACCTAAACAATATATATCCAATTATCATAAGATATAAATTTTACAGTAAAATATTAATTTATGGACATGTTGAAAAGGAACCCTCAAGGTGGTTTCAATCCTAATACCATCAAAATCGTATGGTACAATTGGGGTAGATGTAATCCTTGAAATGAATGATTTAATTAAAATACATTCAACAACCTAAAAAATTAATATTTATGATATCCTAATTCATATTGATACAAATTTATGAATTTTCATGGTATTAATTTTGGGAAAATATTTTTATCAAAAACATTTTAATCACCCATCCCATAGATTGTATCCTCAATAAACAATTACAATACTTGTAAACCAAGGAAGATAAATTGAAATGTACAATTCATCTATAGTACATTTAATGAAATAAAACTTTATTACATATGATGTAACACCTGAAATACATTGGATAAAAATAATGGTCTTGAAAATATTACGTTCATGTGTTTGAAGTGGTGTGTCTTCCTCCATAATGTTATGCTTGGCCTACACTCATAGTCACTCGAATATAAAATTATCATTCCTTTTATAAATAATGATATTCCATAACATCATAGAGAATAATGTCTTCTTCTTACATGATTTGTGATCCAATCATCATAATGATACCTCTAGATATGCAATGTCCTTTGGCACAATTCCAGTGATCTTTATCAAATACACTAAATAGTTATCAAATATTTGGGAACAATGAGTGGATCATCAGCTTATGGTATTCACGATTTTCATTTTCAATTATCTCGAATATATGTCTGATTAGTTTGTTTTGATAATAGTGATTTTAATATTTTGATTATGATGATTATTGATGAATATATGATGTTTTATTATACACCAAATAATCTATCCTTTTTCAAATTTTCCAAAAAAATGAAATTAAAAATCATAAAAAATAACAGAATTATATATCACATGATCTAAAAAAAGGCTAAATTTTCAGGACAAAAAATCCCCACGAAAAATAGATTATCCAATTCATTTAGTAGAACATGTAAATAATCCATCAATTTGTTTACTATATCTATTTTGAGGAAATAGAAATTGTGTTTGTCTAAGAGTTTCAAACCATTAGTTTGATAAATGTTATATTTAATTATATTGAGGCTTGAATATCAATGTATATTTATGTTGACAATGGATTATTTAAAAATATTATCACACCATCCATTATAAGCTAAAAAACTAAATAATCTAGTATTACATTCTTAAGTTCCATGATTTAGAAAGTAATTAAATCACATGTAGATTAACCGAAATTTTTACTATCCTAAATTTTATTACTATATAAATTTCATTCATTCAAAAATTGTAATAAATATTTCAATGATAGAAATATGTGGCTATATGGAATCATATTTGTTGAAAAAAAATTTCTTTCTCATTTCATATATTAACATTAATTTAAATATATATGGAATGATTCAAATAACATTGTAACATCATCAGTTCCATGATAGATTAAATATATTATAGTAAAGGTAATAAAAAATTTGGAATAATAGTTTTTAAAACATGATGAATCTTTTATGATATTTAAAATGAAAAAGTTTTCAGACCAAATTGTATATCCAAAGCCAAATGTCCCTACCCTATAAAGGTAATTGGAACAAATTACTTTATCAATTGTACATATTTTATTGAAAAACACTAAATTAGATTAAAATAAATGTATAACATGATTTACATCCTCCATTTTTTTAAAATCATCATAATATGAAAAAATGTACATCATCAAAAATAGAATTTTTTTAGGTGAAATTTTGTTCCACAATGTATTTTTACAAATGAATTAAAAACTACTGTATTGAATAAAATCATAACAGACCGATCCTTATTCAACTGGAGTGGTGTAAAATAAATGGAAATTTATAAGGATATTACTTCAGTCCACATTGATTAAATTTCATAATAAAAAACAATTTATTAATTTAATTTAATTTTATTTCAAATTAAAATTTTCAATATTTGATTATTATATTGGTTGAAATTGTGAGTTAATAATTAATTTTTTGTGACCATAACCAAAATAAACCCAATCTAGTGGACAAATTATTACATTGGAATAAGATACAAGTAATCAGTTCCCAAAGCATCGAATAGTTCATTAGTGCTGGTAAACTAGATTCATACATCAAATTGAAATTAAAATTTAAAACATAAAATAAATATATTATTTTAAATTGTTACTATCATTACATCTTATAAAAAATTTGATCATATCAATGAAAAAAATCTTGGTATCCTTGTTGAATTAAAACCTAAGAAATATTTGAGGTCATGCTTAATTTAGGTATGTGTATAAACAGAATCAATTATATAACATGGAATAATCAATATTAAATGGTAAATAACTATTTCATTTAATATGTCATCAATATTTTTGGTATAATTCCATTATAATAAATGATGACAAAATAATATCATATAAATAATCACATGAGATTGTACTATGAGCCTCTCCAGGATGCCATCCAAATTGACACTTGACCTAGTCTGAGAGAAGGATCAATTTGTGTTCATAATCCTCACATACTAGATAATAGCACTGAGAATAAATGATATCAGTATGATATTTATTTCCACACAAATCAACCAGTATCAAACAAAGTAAAACAAATTATGTAGCATCAAAACATAACCACTGAACATCGATAATGGAGCAAAAAGCAAAATAAAAAATTAGTTTAATAATAAAAAATTAAAAAAATTAAACTAAATACAAAATTATAATTCCACAATCTCTATGTGACCTCATGGTCACCATCAACCATAAATCCCACCATCTCCAAAGGAAACTCGATCTTTAACACTGAACCTACAAAAAAATATTGGGTCTAATGATGATGAGTGAGACAAGTATGGTGTGACCATAAAACAATAGTAGGGCATAACCATATAGTCCATATTTCTCTATTCATGAATTAGCATACAATCACTATTATTAAATACATTTACATAATATAATATTATAATTTTAAATAGGCAACACATTTTTCCCTTTAAAAATAAAAAATAACAATGGCATCTTTCCAAAATATATTTCATTTTTCAAACCCATTTTAAAAACTCAATCCCAAATAAAGATCCTAATATAGGCTATCATATATCTATCATAATGAAAGAAGAAGTGGAACAAATCAGAATTAACTCCAAAAGTAAATAAACTGGTGTAACATAGTAAAATAAAAATAACTGGTCGTAATCATGGTCATTTCTTAAACATATCCTAAAGTTATCAATATAAACATTAGATTCATATTCACCTATCAGTGTATGGTGAAACACCATAGTATATAACTAAATATCAAATCTAAACCAACATAAACAGTGGGAAAACATAATTGACCTATCAAAAAATCTAAGGGGAATCAATACATCTAATCAGGGTTGATAAGAAACTATCAACAGAACATATATATGATTTCCATGAATCCCATGATAATATTACATGGTAAATGGGAAGTTCATAATATATTTCCCTCAAACTGTATCCCAGAGTCATTATTCTTGATAATCCCATACATTTAAATGACAGATTTTATTTCCCTATTTTCTTAGGGCCATAAATATTTGAACCCATCTCATAGAAATCAATTCAGATGTTCTTCATGGTCTATTACATCACATGACTTCCATTTTTTCCAAATTGTCAAAAAGTACTGAATGAGACATCAGATTTTCTAAAAAAAATCCACTTTCCAAAAACCATTTCCAATCCAACAAGAATATACAATTTTTTTAAATGATTCTATATGTTATATGATTTTTAAAGAACATTTTTAAACCACTTATCCAACTCATTTATGATAACATGATCCAATTTAGAAGACACTATTGGATTATGAAGAAACAATCAAAATGAAGAGGGGTTAAGAATGAATGAATAGATAAGGGGAATATTTTTTAAAAAAACTAGGTGCAAACGTGGAATTTCCTAAATGAATCTATTAAAATTTGTGTTCCAATACATATTTTCACAATGTTCCAATATGTTTACGGCAACATAAATTATAATATCCATGATAAAAAAATTACCAAAAAACATGTCAAATGAATCACACACTTTCTTTATACTCCTATCAACAACCATTAAAATTCACTACAATTGACATGCATGTATCGAATAACATTCAAACCGAGCCACCACAAAAAAAATCCAATCTCCCTCACAAAACATAGAGATATATTTATATATATGGATTATTTTTTTATGAAACAATTTTTTTGAATACATTATTGGAATTGTAAATGAAATATTTTAAAATGCCATTTCCACAAAATTAATAACATTAAGAAACCAGTACATGATATTATGGTACATTATATTTCTGGAAATTTTTTTTTACAAATAATATTAGAAATATAATATATCAATGGAATATTACAGAAATTAAAATATAGGAAAAAATACCTCAGTAATGTGTAGTTGAAATGATACACCATGTGAAGTAATAGCCAATCCCAACAAATAAACTACACTCAATGACGTAAATAAAAAAAACTAACACGTAAAACCTAGACTCTAGTGTTCTTCAATCATAGAAGCCACCCATGGGAAACCAAGACACCGAGAATGAATGTAATTATGAACAAAAAATTATCAAAATATTCAATAAAAAACAACATGGAACCAATGAGGATCTTTAATGGTTTATTTTGATCAATGTAAGAGCGATATTAATAGCCCTGGGTGTGAAGAGGATGAGAAATTAGTGGAAAATATGAAATAAGGTTAAATATCGTAGGGGTAGGATAGGAAACTCAACTTTTTATTTACCTAGGAAACATTAATGGTTTGGATTCATTTTCAGACAAACTATGTGCCATCTGTTATCATTTTACATGAGATAAGAGAAATATTAAATTTTTTGTGGCATAGTATGGGAGACGTTGAAAAAATATTGCACTACGTTTCGATCAGAAATTGAAAATCCCCTGTATACATTCCCCACAGTTTCCTCTAAGAGTACTCTAAAAATTCATTATTCACCTGAAACCAACAAAAATTCAAAAGGATACACCTTATTATTATAAACTATTTCCTAAAATATGAATAAATTGTGAAAGGACCACAATGAAATGTGAAAGAATACATTAAATTACCATTGGTTCAATAATCCCCATTGGTATCCCTAAAATCAAGATTAGAAACCGCGAACAGTGTAAAAACTCACATAAAATCAAAAAATAAAATAATTTGACACATTAATCAACCTAAACCTCAACTAGAATATCCATCATAAAGAAAATAATTTAATAAATTAAATTCCATGGTCATAGTGTGACAATATTCCACACAAAAACACATTCTTCCCAAAAAAATACATACATCAAAAATATAAAACAAAATTTGAACATAATATGGGAAGAAACAGAACCAAAACAAAAACAACTGTGTGACTCATTTATCATCACCAACGAAACATGACAAACAATAATAAAAATGAAAAAATAGTTCCATGGAAAATGAGTATGGATATCTGAACAATAAGAAACCAACATACACAAGAAAACCCATAAGGAAACTATGAACACTACATCCCTAATAAGGTAAACACACCATGATGAAAAATTGGAACTCAGAACCCAAACTAGAGAACCCACCCCACCCACTCCCCATAAACAAGGGGAAATATAGAGAAATAACCTAAATAATATATAATAGTAATAAAAGACTCATTATTATCAAAAAACATAATAATATCAAAATTGAGTAAAAAAACCAAAACAAATACTGACCAATAAAAGCTAAATGTCAAAATATCCTTAGTGTTAGAATAGATAACTAAATGAAAATGAAAACTAAACCATAAAGTCAATTAAAATGAATAAAAACATACCACAACAATGATGGGTACAAAATATAACATAAAAAATCTCTAATATAATTCCCATACATATTGATGGGATATCCAAACCATCACACCCATGATTCCTGAAATCAAATCATGTTTCACTCAAGAATCTACTTCCCTCTTGTAAGGAACATATATTCTATGGTGAAGATTAATATTTTGTTTTGGAATATCTAACTATAGAACTTCTCCTCTTGACCCAATTGGCCACATACAATATATTAATTTGTAATATTCCTACCCTCTATCTCCAACTTCCAGAACTAACCATACAAGAAGAACATTACTGAGTGGTATGATAAACGAGAAGACGGAAAAAATGAACCATATTCCTTGTGAACTTTTTCCTTTCGAATATTCCAATCAGTTGATGGGGAACCTTCATCAGAAAAAAGATATTATATATTTCTAGATACCTACTCTTTGGAATAGACTCACTTATATGTAACTCATCCACTAATTCCCCAAACCATACTTATTCCGATGAGAGGACTCTCTCAATTATCACATGTTGAATTCCTATAATGAATACATGAGCGTTTTTCTGATCCCTAGAATTTATATCTAGAGAAAAAAAACCAAATCCTTGAAGTTATCAACATAATACATCAAAATCCATTGACCTTTCTTCACACTCATGATATCTAATAAATTATTCTCTTTCACCTCCTATGGTGTGAAAAATCGAATGAGATTAGTATTAAACACATCTAAAGGCATTCATACCAACAATTATGACAACGAATCAACTTTTATTTATCCAACTCAGTCACTCCAATAGACACAAAATATAACACAAATTAAGGAAATTTATTGTTCCTAATGACCTAAAGCTACATAATTATAATAAAGCCACTCCACTACCACTAACATACCATGATCTCCATTAATGACTACAAATGACCATTATGATAATCTTTTCCACCACTCCAAGAATCTAGGATGTCCCCATAATATATTCGAAATCATAGGAAACCTTGTGTACCATTCTTGGTCGAATACTCCTGTCATATGAAAAATAATGTAATGAAATAAACATCAAATAGAAACTAAATGAAAATTAACACACCCCAAAATAATAGTAGTTCATAAAATAAACATCTAAATAAATCAACACCTTATTTTTAAACCCCACCATTTCATTTAAATTTCAAAATCATTTCAAATTTCTCATTCCACCATTCCCCAAACACAACACTTATTAAATTCCAAAAAATAAATCATTTAAAAGAAAACCATACCATGAGACAATTTTAAATGTGAATTACGTTTTTCTCATAAAACCAATATCTTTTTCCAAATCCACTCACATTAACAGAATACTAAAACAAATTAAAAATCACCCTAAACACCTAGGATAGGTAACTAGAATCGTTGAATTACATTGAGATATGTTTAGTGAACAATTATTTAGGAAAGAACTAAAAATTAATATTATCATTATCCTTTAAATCATGTTTCACATAGTTCACTACTCTTTATGGGATGACCATGTTGCACCAGCTCACGTTTGTGGTAATCCCCTATCAACGCAAAAAAAAAAAGAATCCATGTATAAAATCTCAAACAACCCCAAGAAAATCAAGGTTTGGAATAAAAAAGGATTCATGAAATACATCCCTTACCTTCCTCTTGAGTCTTGATATTCCTGGTGTCCAAGTTATATGCCACCCTATATAAAAAATTGATATACTAAAAAAAATTCAACTTAAACCATGATGGGAGAAAATCCGACCTGATGATAGAAAAACATAAATACAATGCCCAATAGTAATTCTAGAACCACCTAGATATGTGAATATCATTGAGAATTAATATCATCACCTTTTTCATTATTTAAACCAAAATATGTAGGATAATATTACTAAAACAGTGAACGAATGAGAATAACCTGGCAAGGAATCATTAATTAAAGATAAAAGTGAATCCCCTTGACCCTAGAAGTCTGAGAGTTCGTGTCTAGTACCAATAAATTATCATTATTATAAGAAATAAACTAATGAAGTATTATATTGTTTATTAGTATTGGAAAAAGAGATACATATATAAAAAAAAATTACATTTTGAACATAAAATACAAAATAAATTGTTTTGAGAATATTTTTTCCCTTAATGTAACCCAACATATATGTCAAAACATACATTGTCTAATCATGAGGCATTATAATAAATAAGAATAGGGTGATATCAAATTCATAGTAATGGGTATAAAATGTGGAACCAATAATGAATTAATTGTTAAAATAAATTTGACATAATAAATAACTAAAAACACATGTTAGATAATGAATAAATTGATCAAAATATGGTTGGAATAAAAGATGACAAACCATTCGAAATAAAAAATCAAATTTAAATGATACAAAACCATGTATCATATTCTATTAGAATAATCACATGGATTATTGATAACTAATATCCTTATGAGGAAATGAAAATTTTTGGATATATAACAATCACCATCAAGGCTTCTACAAAGACAACACACAATAACAAATAAGAGATAATAAAACATCCAAATCATTTTTTATCATGAAAAAAACTTATATATAAAAGTGGTATATAAGTTTCTCCCGATCAATTACTATGTCAAATACATTTTCCATATAATTTTTTGAAATCACAAACAATATAATAATATTTATTGAAATACTAGTATATAATTTTTAAATAATTTTACAATATACCATGAATGCAATAAAAATAGATCACCCACAATCAGAAAGACTAGTAAACGTACAATTTAATATGGTTTATGGTGTCTTATTTTATAATACACAATGAATTATACGAATAAATTGTAAATGTTTTATGAGATTATATCACATAAATGAATGAATTATTTTATTGTTGAGGAATATAAAATTTTATCAGGAATTATTTAATGAATAATATTATATGATCTCAAATTGTTCATTGGAGTTTATCTAATTCATGAAATGGGTTACATTGGTGGTTATCCCAAATATGAATGTTAGTAAATTAGATTATCTTCAGTGAATGAAATATGATACCTGGGATTCTATCTCATGCTCGAAAGACGGAACATGAGATTTTAGCCCAATCCTATTGTAGATATACTATTGTTTATATAATCTCTATATGTATTCAATATAATATGGGTACCCTTGGAATGATATTTTATAGGGTCATGTATATTCCAAAAAATATCATTCTCACACCAATGGTAACCTCTCATGGATCTATTTCATGATTCAATTAAGATTCATTTTATTTCAACTACTATGATTTATTCCATGATGCATATTCATGATATATAATATACAGGTAATTCTTTTCATTTGTTATATTATAATTATTAGACACATATCCTCAAGAAATATTGATATCTCCAATATTTACCCATATTGATCATTGTATCTCAATATTTAATATGTATCTATTCTACATTTATGAATAATGTTTTTAGGTAGGGTATATCTAGGAAGAGTACTATATTGGAATATCATTATGGATCATGTTGAATATCATTAACAACATTAAGTTTTTTTATTAATTCCAAAAATTCATGAATATATTATTGTCCTCATGCTTTTATTTATGCAATTTCATGAATTTTCATAAAAAAATGATGTCATATTTATGTATGAATGGATCTAGTTTCTATTTTTTGAATCAAAGAATATATATTTTTTCAATTGGATTTTAGAATAGGAAAATATTATTGATATCGCTAATGATATATATATAGTGACGTTCCTAAAAATATTTTTAAATATGATTCATAGTATAGGAAAATATCCTCATTTTTTGAATGGATAGAGAATTTGGTGTCAAAGAAATAATATTAATGTTGGGATAATAAAAGTGTTTGTTCCTCTGGAATAGTTAAATATACTCTTAGTATCTCTGAATTGGTCACATTATTCTAAACATGATATTATCATGGTAGAAAATAATGGTTCACGGTATACAAAAGTTTTCCCACTACCAAGGTATATTATTTCAATATTATAAAACTCTTTATAAAATATAATGATTGGTTTAAATAATGACCTTGAATGTCCTAAGACATCCCTATTGTATCAGTTATCAAATTTTTTTATGATATATACTTCTTATAAGTGATCATTATTAATTTTTTGGATTCCCAATTTCATTATTATTTGTAAAAGTATTTTGTTAATTAGTGGTGGGAAGAAGGAAATGCTTCAATTTGAGTTTGATTAACATTGTGTTCATTAGAAAATAATGGAAAAATAACTAGATTAAAGGATATTATAATTATGTTTAGTCAGCAATCATGATATATGATTAATAATGTGAATATTAACCAGCTATGATAGACACCAAAGAAGAGGAGGATGGAGATCATTGATATTTTTTTGGGGAAAAGAATATATAGAAAATAATAATTTGTTTCATATATGTTATGAATGTGAGGATAAGAAACGAAGTAAATTTATAAAATAAATAAGAAGATGTTATGTGTGAGTAATATAATGAATCATATCTTTTAATTGGAGAAGAAAATTAAAAAACTTGATTAATATAATGCATGAGAGTAATGAAATCTCATATTTAGAATGAGTAATAAAATATTTTATACCTGATAATTATTGTAATTATGATAACTTATTTAATAGGGGAAAATATCAAAAATAAAATCAATATTGTTGTACGAGTAATGGTTTTATTTTTATTTTTTAAGATACCATAAACAACATAAATATTCCATGTGATGAACTACAAGTATATTCTTTGTAAATGTGACAATTATATTAAAATTGAAGTCGATGAATGTAAAGACATAATTAATATTTTATATTATAGGAAAAATTTATTATGGAATAAGATAATTATTCCTAGAGAATGTTTTATCAGTGATGTTGGATTATTAATGTTTGTGTATTGGAATTCATGAATTATGTTATATGAATCAGGAAATATTAATGAATAGTTATGTATAAGTTATTAATTGATGATTTTCATGAATCTTTTGACCATTAGTGCTTCCATAGAAATGAACTTTACCAGTAAAGTGATAGTTTATTTAAAACTAATTATTATAGGAATATATTACTTTATATGTTCTTGATGATTAGATAATGACGATGGGATAATTATTTTTGGATATGAATAAGTTAAATTTTATTTTATTTGTGAACATATAAGTAAATAAATATTTTTTGAAAAATTTATTCATGTTATCAATTATGGTGTTTAATTAATTTTTGGACATAATGATTATTTTCAATAATAGGTAACTTATTTATGTAATAAAAAATAATTTATATCTTCAACATGTTTTTATTACTATTTAGGATATTACCATATTTCAAGAGATTACATAATGAAGTTATTGACATGCATTTTATGAGACAGTTTTGAGCTACACCATGTTGATTGGGGGATTAATGATTTGTTAATTATTGGATAATTATTGAAATTATTTCAAACAATATTGGAATTTAAAATTGTGGGATTATAATAATGAAAAAAACCTATAAAATTGAATACTCATATCTATGGTGGAGGTTTTAGATATTAATGTATTACATTAATGTAAAAATATTTAACTCTAATGGAAAATAATTGATGAATTTTTTTATAACTATTGATGGAAGGAATGAAACAGAATTAAATAATGGTTGTTTTGAATTTTATAACTTCTACAATAAAAAATTCACCTTCATTTAAATGAGTAATAAACAATTTTTAAATTAGTTACATATCAATCAACAGACTAATTTCTATCATTTTATTTAAAGTAGATTTGTTTGTCACTTAACTTTTTTTGAGATGGTCTTGACATATCATATCCATTTGATCATCCATTCATCCTCTATTAGATTCATGATGTTTTCCATGAAGTATTCATATGTAACTATATACCAAATCCATCACTTGAATAGATCATATAGTCCATTATTCTGATGAATTTTATTTCATATTAGGAAAACTAGTATAGAATTTATGATTAATATTAAATTTTCTTTTTAACATAATGAATGTCCTGAAAATTGTTTTCCTATGAAAAATTTAGGTTTATGAATATATGAGTTTACTTGAGTATGTACATAGATATAATTACCATCAAGTGTTAGGACCAAAGAAAATTATCAAGGGTTAAATTCCTTTTCAAGGTTGTATAACTTACGAAAATGTGATATTGATGAAAATTAATTTCACAACTAAATTTATTAATTTAATATTATTCATTAAATGAAAAAATAATTTTAGTTTTTGTTAAATGCATGAATATGACTATCTATTGTTACACGCAACCCCTAATTTATACTAAATGTAACATATTATTAAAATATTATTTATGATAGTTATCAAATAAACAAAATAATTGTCCTTATGAATAAGATTACATAAATTGTTAAAATAAATTGTATAATTATGTATATAATGTAAATTATTTTGTGATAATTTATTTTTTAATGATATTAAAAATTGCATTCAAAAATGTGAAATCATTTTATGAAAAATTATTTTTTTTGAAAAAATATTTTTTACCTCAATAAATTAAATATACCCCACTTAAAGATATATTTTAATGATGTTTATATATTATTTATTGAGTAAAACTATTAACATTACACCAATTTGTTTTTTAGAAATTATATAAAAATAAATCAAATTTTATGCTTAAATATGAGTTTCTCTACGAAAGAATTTTTTCTCCTTTTGTGGACTTATTTCAATTTTTTTTTTGAAACATTAAAAGAATTTATTTTTAGGTGATATTTTTTAAAACTATTATTTAACTATTATCCAAGGGTGAATATTTTAGAGTTAACGAAAAATATAATTTCTCTATTGTATGGTGACAAATATATTTTTTTAATAAGTGTTATAAATTTTTCCAATAGTTTTAAATACTTCTAATTTATTAATATCAAATTTTGAATTTTTTTTTATAAAATTGTTATATTAATAAAACTTATTTAATTCAAATAATTTCATATTACATTTTAATGATGAAAATATTTGATCTTTAATCATTTTTTTTAAACCAGCATTCTCATTACGCCTGTGGGATTATAATTAAAATTTATTTTGAAATTTTTTTGAATTTAATTTGAAAATATTTATTTTATATTTTTTATTCACATGATTTATATTTTATATTATCGTAGTATTGATTATTTCCAATAATATATTTTAATAATAATAATAATTATTTATTTGAGTTAATGTAAAAATGGGTTTATCAGAGAGTTAATAACAAATGATAAGGATTATATGTGACCCAAAATAGTTTTGACTCCCATTTGAGAGTCATATATGAAACATATATATTTTATTTTCTATAATGGTCCATTTTTGTGCAATTCCCATATATAAATCATAGATACACATTTTTTATTTCACAAATTACTAGTGTTCCACTCACTTGTATTTGAAAAGACTACTACATGTACTCTTATTTTGACACATAAAAAACTCATTGGATCACCCAAAACATTCTTAAATAAAATAAATAATTCCCTAATTTAATCAATGAATCATTATTTTGGTTATAAATAAATTTTTTAATTTTTTTGCAAACACCCTATGATGTTAGCTGTAGTAGAGGTAATGTCGCAAGTCATGTATTTTATTTTATTTCCTATTGAACATCCATATATTCCTAATAAACCATGATGATATAAGTAAAATGTTATATTAAAAAAATTCGTTTATTTTTGTTAATTTTATGTCCAATACCGTTTTCATCTTAAATTAAATGTGATATGAAATCTTCATTTGGGTGTAGGGTGACTCCTACCATGACAATACATTTCAATTGTTTTTACATTTAAACATATAATTGTTGTATATATGGAATTATTTAATATATATATATGTGATATATATGATAATATAATTATTATTGAATCGAGATATCACATTTCTCATCCTACCTCCCATTTCATGGGAATATTTTAATATTTTCCACAACTACAAAGGACTACCGCCTCATAAAGTTATGTAATATGTTCATCCCATAGTCTAGTCCTAGAAGAAAAAATGGAAATGTAGATACAAATATATTTTAAATATTAAAAAAATAATTATATATTATTAATATCTTTTCATCATTAATTCATTCAATAATCCATGGAAATTGAAACAACATTCATGAGTATGTGTTGCAAACCATCTCTAAGAAATGTGTATTTTATTTTTTTCAATAAAATTTATGAAATAATAAAAATAATTATATTATAAACATGTATTAAATTTATATCATTTATAAAATTATTGTTATAATTTAATAATGATCAATTATATAGGACTAATAAAATAAAAAACTAAAACCTATATGAAAAAAATGTAGTTATTTCATGAAATGTGACTTTGACATGGAAATGTTATGAAATTGGTTTTCAATGGTCATAAGTAAATTATATAATTTATGATATATATATATATATTTATTTATGTTTAATTTACATAATTATATTAAAATTATATTAGTTAAAATTGATTATTAAACATGTATAATAGAATTTGAGACATATGGAATTAGATATCTAATATCTAATTTATTTCTAGGAGATATATACAAATTCAAAACTAAATTATTTAGTTGGTTAATATAATTCCCATTTTAAAATTTATATGTTTAATTACATTAAATGATTGATATTTTTATTTTTATTTTGTTCTTTGTTTGGGCTTATAATTCAATAAATACTAAACAATTAAGGGATTTTTTGCTACCCTTTTACATCTATGAGTCACATTCCCTATTCAACTCCTATTTTAATTCAATGGTATACGTGATACAAAGAATTTATTTTATTATTCATATCTAGTTTTTTTAAATAAAAACATTGATTTAATGATCTTTCATTCATTGGTTTTGTTGTTCAAATTCTACAAAGGAGTAATGGATTTTTGTATTATTTTTTCTCTATTGAGTCATTTGTTAGGTTTTGAAAATATCATCTTTAATGGGGTATATATACAGAACATTGAAAATTCATATCCTTAAATTTATTTATAAAAATTATATTTTATGTTTAATTTGTTTTTATTTATATGAATTCATTACCATTGAATGTTTGATGGGTTTTAATGATTGTATGTTACATTATCATCATTTATCTTGATTAGTTATGTTTTTTATATCTAGGTATAAAATTTCATAATCAATATATCATGAATGTCATTATATTTATTATCATATTATTATTTCATACTAATTAATTTATTCCTTTCATTTTAAACTTTTATATACTCAGTAGTTCAAAATAATGTTTTTATTAAATATCAATTTCATTTATCTAATCTGTAGAAAAGAATTTTTCATTCGATTTTTTTAAAAAAATATTTGAAACATATTTTTAACATTATTAAAAGGATTTATAAAATAAATTTTAAACAATTTAATAAAAGAAAAAAATGTAATGTTGATTTATTTTTTCAAAACAACGCGTTGAATTATTTTACAAAAAATGAGAAGGAAATTGTTATTTTATCCCAAATAGGATGAAAAATATTTTCATTCCCATGAATACTCTATGTTTTTACCCATCCAATATAATTTCCAATTTTTATTTTCAGTGGAAATTATTTTAGTTTTTTTATGTTTTATAATCTCTTTCTTAAGTGGTAAATGTTATTTTCTTCATATAAAACTACAATTAATTTTTCATTAAAAATAAATCCAAATAAAATAACATACTTTCATTTAAACTATGAATTAATATGTATATGTCTTGAGGATAAAAAATGATATTTCTTTTGTGAATATTTTCGGATTATGATAACAATAATTTTTTTAAACCCATTTATTTTAAATGATTTATGTTATTATTTTAATGATGAATTTATTCTGAAAGATGTTCTATTTCGACGAGTAATGATAACATTAAATGTTTAATGGAACACATTTATATCCATTATTACCCATCTAATAATTTTTCTTTTATCTTATAGAAAAATAATTATGGATTATGTTTATGGTGGGACATATATCAACCTCTAATACACTGTGTAATAAATAATTTTATATGATCTCAAAGGGTAAATGATTGGATATTGGATGAAAAAAATTTGGTACATGATAGGTTGTTCCAAACCCAAAATTGGTAAGATGGGTGTTTATAACAAGTCTAAAATAAAGTACATAGGAGGCTATGATAAGAATGAAAGAGGGTATAAGGGATGTTATCCAAATTTTGAAGGTGGTACATGGGTGGTTAGACCAGTACTAACATGTTATAAATGTTTGGTGTGTAGGTTTGACATAATATTTTATATTATTATGTGTATGAACAAAATCTACATCATATACCAATGATATACTCTCATCGATATGGATCAAAAATTTCAATACCTATCATGTCTTATTAACTTCCATGATTTAACCCGTATCTCTTTTCTATGATCAATAATTTTAAGGGAATGATTTTCCAATTTTATTATCTTGTTCCGATACCACTATTCTCATATTATTATTTTCCTCCCACATTTACCCTATATGTACATCCCATATCATCCTTTAATCTACTCACATTCACCATGTTCTGATAGATATTTAATTATGTTATTTATATGATGATTAATATGTGTTATGAGGTTTATAAGAGAAATTGGTTGTAATTCAAAATATAAAAATATTATTTTCCTAGTCACCAATTAAAATAATCTATTGCATTCCTCTGACACGTGTTCTTGTAATATATTTTATATGATTATATAAATATGTAATATATGTCAATGAATATTTTTTGTTATCTATAGATAGCATGATAACATCATATCATTTGTAAACGAAGAAATATAATATTAATATGTGTCAAAAATATGATTAGATATTAAAATTGGATACATGAAAATAATTGATTGCTTATTTCAACAAAATTCATGTAATGTTGAAAATATTACCACATAAATACAATCAAACAACCTAGAATGATACAAACCAATAGGAGTCACCGAAAATATTATAAAATATAAATTATTCTTTAAAATATTAAAAAACTTATTCATCCATACATATATGGAATTTAAAAATATGAATCAATACATATTTTAAACCCATCATTGTCCATGATTGAACTATTTCAAAAATAATTTATTTTTTGAACACTAAAAATGTTAATCATTAATAACTGATCATATTTAAAAACACTATTAATTACATTTTATTTTTAATGCAATTCAAAAAATGACATATTTAATAAAAATTCATGCACATTATAAAAAATAATCAAATTCCATCATTTTGAATTCAAATAAAATATTTATATTGAAAATTATAGAATTAAAATATTATTTGAACCCCATTAAAATATAATATATATCAATTAAAAAGCAATGAATTTTGAGTGACAAAATGTAAATATAATGTCCCCAACCTTGTAGACACTATAACAAGTTCCTTGAGTCAGGTTTCCAAACGAACTCAGCTGCACCTCCCCAGATGATAGAGGATTCTAACTAGCAGCACAGTCTAATGTTAGACATGGAGATGCGAGACAATCTAATCAATGTAATAAAAAAGTAGAATTAACATCAACATATTTAATAAATAATAAGTATAATAAATGGACATCATGTAGAATAATCCCCCAAGTAAATGAGTATCAGAATACCTTAACTTACAATGGATACTCTACAGGTCATGGATTCATGCAAATATAATATGAAACCAAAAATACAGAAATATATCTTACATATAACTGATTCCCAATAAGGACATCACATACCATGCATCATCCCCTCATATTATGTACAAACCACCCACTAGTTCATGGTTTTAATCATGTGTAAAAATAATAGTAGAATTCTCTCTGTTCCCATCATGCCATGACGACCCAAGAATGGTGGAAGTACAACTCAATCATGATAAACCTAATATTTATTACCATTTAATTATAGATTAATTACCTAATTATACATATAATAAAAACTAGACTGTTTAAAATTATTGTTTTTTTGGAAATAGGTACATTTAATGATAATATAAAATAGAAAACACATAAAATTTATTTGTAAATCCTTATCATTCTCCAAATATTCCTTCATAGGTAAAATTTGATGTTATAACCTGGAAAAAAATAATTAAGGGAGATATATAAATTCTATTAATAGCATAAACATGGAATAACATGAATAAGTCAATTCATGTTATACAATATGTATATCAATGGTACATATATGGGGTGAGAATCATAAGCATGAATAGTGAGGCATGATATAGCTTGAGATTCATAAAGTCAACATGGTAATTGTAGAAACAACATAAAATAATAAATCTTAGATAAATGACATGGTTATCTTCCAAGACATCATTATATAAGAAGGCCCTTTATGTATATGGTACTCTCCCTAATCCCTTTCTATTTCATAAAGACATAACCAATTGATTCAAAAAATGTGTTGATGATAGATGAAGGGGTATCTAACCATTTGAACATCAAATGGATAATAAAATGGTTATGAAAAAACATATTCCAACCATTGTAATTTTATATAAAATTTACATGACAATGAAAAAACATGAATGATGTTCAGAAATAAATGAGCCCTTACCTTGAGTCTGTGTCTCTAAATTCTTGGTAGGAGCTTCTTTAGAGGATAGAGGATACATGGGAGGCCTGTAGAGAGGGAAAATTAGAACATGTATACATTCCATCAATTTTGAGTGAAGAGAAATGAGGGTATTGGTGGGTTTATATTGGAAAATCAGGGTAACAATATTTATTTATATTCCCCAATAATATAATTTCAACAATATAATATAAAATAACCTAAACTAGAAACATTCCTATGCATCCTTCCAATATATTTTATTCACATAATGGAGGTTTTATTTGTCTTATTAGTCAAGAGGATGAATGTATTATAATATTAACAATTGGGATATGGAGGTGAGTAATACACTATCTTAACTCCCTTCCTCCAAATATTCTCCTCCTGATATTGAAATGAAAAAAGCAAGATATTGAACCCTGGGTGAAACCTTCAGTTGGAACTAGGTAGGAGACTTGAAAAAAGGGTAAACGAATCAGACAATGTTCGAGTCATTACAATTTTTCTGGAAAAAATATTGTGAGATATAATGAATCATAAAAAATAGATATCTGACACATAATATAATGAAAATAAAAAAATAGTCCCCACATTCCATTATAAAATAACACATATAGAAATATTAATGTATAAAAAGTAATATACAGAAATTAAGCCTAAGAAGAAACACTATAACTATCTAGATCCAATATAGTAGGGACCATCATGGTCTAAAAAATCTTCTAGGAAACATGAATATATATTATGTATGTAAGATGAGAATACAAGTATACATGGTCAGAATACCAAAGTCTATTCTGCACATGTGAAGAAATCATATTAATGCTCATATGAATAAATAACAGAACCAATCATTGCCTATGATGGAAGAGTAACCAACCCAAAATCAATAAGTAAATATCATCATATAATGAATTTAATGTAATTTATTATATGTCACATTTTTGATAGTGTGGCCCTTACTACTTTCACATTAATTATCCCCTTTCACACCTTAATAGAAGACATTATAGCACTCCCACCTCTTCGAAATCCACCATGTCACATCCTAACCACACACACATGAGCCTCAAAAATAACCTTCTCATAGAAATTTTGTTCAAAACCATATCACATCCCTCTAATTAAAACCTAGTACACAAAAAACATCACAAAACATCTTGAAGACTCCAGGAAAATCACAACACATCTCATCTGAAATTCACCTAGGAATGCACATAACACTATAATGAACTAAGACATTGAAAACCACAACTGTACCTAATAATTATATGCTATTAATACCTTAAAGAGGTAATAGGGAAGTGAGAGTGTCCATCTATCCATCCTACCATGATTATATTTGGTAATGACACTAAATGACCATTGTGACAAGTTTTTTAACAATGTTTTATATTTGATGATAGCTAATTTTTTTTTGTTAATGAAGGTTTTTGATATTGAGGTTAACGAATTTGTGGGTTATTGGAGGTAATTATTTTCCATAATTAAATATGGATAGATGATTCCGAGATTGAGATTAATTTTTTGAATGTAGAATAGATTTTTTGTTGAAGAGTTATAAAAATTATGTTGATTATCATTGAGAAGTGAAAATTTTGAAAAAATTAAAAACATTATAAATTAAATATGATGATGCATTTCTTGTCCATAAGTTCTAAAAAATCATTAATAAATTCCTGATAAAATATTTTTCTGAAATCATGGATATGATTGAAGATATAAGGATCACTAAAAAGAAGAATAAATTGCATCCAACATTTTATTGAGAAAATCCAAACCGAATTTCTTCATAGTTCGGATGATACATTATACATAAAATGGAACTAGTTTTATGAAAAAAACTAGATCATATATTATTAGAAAATCAAAAATTTAAATAAGTAAATCATAACCATTTTTCTAAAAAAGGTGTAACTACATTTATGAGTAAATTAGAACCAATTTTCTTATATAATCAGAACTAATATTTAGAGAAAATAATAACAATGTTTAGGTGGAAATGAAAACATTGATTATTTGAAAATAAGAACCATATTTCTGACAAAATCAGAAACTGTTTTTCTGGGAAAATAGGACCTATGATTTTTTTGAAAATTAGAATCCTGTATCAGAGAAAATAAAAACCAAATTTCTAAGAAAAATGGATCCGAGATTCTGAGGAAATTGGAAATGGTATTATGTGAAAAACAGATCCATGATTTTGAGAAAATCCAAATCAATATTTTGAGAAATTCATAAATTTTTTTGGAGTATTAATAGAACCATGATTCCATAAAAATAGATTTTTTTTAGAAAAGAATGGATCCAATATTTAACAGAAACATGAACTAACACTCTGTATAAAATGGAAAAAACATTCTTAGAAATCAGAATAAACATTCTATAGAAATCAGAAGAAACATTATGTAGAAATTTAAAACATCATATTGTAAAAATCAGTGTAAAGTTCCCAAATTATCATTCTGATAATTATATGAGAATTTGAATATTTATAACATTAATTTCAATTTCCGATAAATCTTGGATAAATTTAAGTAGAATTTAATATGGCAATTTTGAAAATTTAATGAGATATATTTTCAAATTTTTTAATATTTGAGGAAGAGGTAATTATTTAATGTTCCCCAAAATTGATATTCAAGATTCCTATAAATAAATTCTTAAGTCATCAATTTATTTTTAACGTTTTTATATGCGAAAATGGAGGACTAGTGAAGAAAACAATGTGAAAAATTTCCCACAATATTTATGAAGATTTATCTTGAGTTTTTGAGAAGATAAAAATTGGAACCATCATTACCATACATAGATAATCAGAGGCATCCAAATCAAACTAAGGATTCATAATATAAATTTTATGGATTATATTGAAAATTGTTTCTATTCATTTTTTCACAATTATTTTACAATTAAATAGTTTAAAATTATGTGAGTCAGTATATATTTCGAATTTGGATATATATGGTCTCTAATAAGAGTTATCACAAGTTATAATCAATTATTTATATTATTGGATTTCCAACTACCCACGGGAGTGTATATGGAAATGACATTGGTTCTCAAAATGAGGAAAAAAATGTATATACTATGTGTTTTTCGTTGATTCTGGCCATTTCATGCATGAGTATTTACTAACGGTTCATATGTATATAAATTTTAATAGGTTACAGGTGTATTGTTTCTAGATGATTTAAAACATATGAAAATTGAACAACTTTTTCACCCCCACCCCTTGTTAATTGTAATTAAATCCATGTAACTTCAATTGGTATCAGAGAGTTTAGGTTACCTTGTTGAATCATTATGGTGGATAACATCAATCATTCAATAGTGGAGGAATTCCTAAATATTATGATTTTTTTTGTATTATAAAATTGGATGATTACATGTCTCATATCTCATGGTATATAAGTTGTTGATTCTACTACTATTGGGTTTTCACATATTGAAAAAGATACTCCTTTGATGATTACCGATAAGTTATATATAAACTTTTACAAAAAGGGTACAAATTATATTCTTATGTACATATCTGAAAATTTTTATCATAAGGTGATGGTTATAAAAAAATAAAAATGTTTTTTGGACTATATAGAATGTTTTTTTGACGGAAATATAAAAGTTAAGGAACAAAATCCAATAATACTGAAATTGAATTATAAATACATCAGAACGAGTGATGTGGAAACAATTTATGAATACTTTTCATGAGTAAATGATGTTTTTTGCCTCCTCAGGTGATTCTGAGATGATTTTTAAGACACTACAATTGTGAAGAAACTTATGAAATAAATTACATATAGGTTTGATTCTAAAATTTCATCATTATTAGCTAAGGTTGATTTATATCTTGATGAATTGTATTAAATTATTTTTATTATTAAATGAGTAAATCATTAATGTTTAAAATAATATGAAAGATGAAATGGCATATAATGATTTGAGAAATTTGAAAATCCATGATGATGAAGATGTAGATAATTGTTAGTTTGAAGATAAATATGATTATGAAATGAAAGAAAAATTTATGAATATTATATCCTAGAACAATACAAGTGGATGAGGAAATAATATATGTAAACATCCTATCAAATTCATTGATTTTTGTGAAATCAGACACATTTCATTGAATTTTCCCTTGTTGAATGTTTGATAATATTGAAATTATTCTGATGAAAAAAAATATTTGAAGAAGTGAAACAAAAATGATAAATATGAAACGTCTTTGAAAAAAAAAACAAGAATAATACAGAAATAATATGTATTTTGAGTCTAAATATTCAATAAGAATCATCTAACAACAATTCATCTAATTATAAATCCTTAAAACAATTAAGATCCTTAATTTCGAACGTTTAGAAAAAAAAACATTCCATATATAGTGAAATGTTGGTGAAAAATTCTATTTAGTGTTTTAGCTCATAACCAATCATGTTTCATGTATTGAGAAAAATAAAACAACCAAGAAAAAATTTAGTGTATTTAAGAAATACTGTGTTGAATTTTATGATAGAATAAAATAGGTCATCATTTTGAAAGATGAATACAATGAAGCGATTTTATGTTACAGTATTAGAATTTTTGAACAGGGAGAGATGATAAAATATCTTCAAAATAAGTTAGAAGCTATGTAAGAAGAGGATAAAACTTATAAAAAACTAATTGAGTTTGAATGCAACATGAGAAGGATGAATGAACACATCAACAAACCATTAGATGTAAATGCTGAGAATTCAATAGTTGATGAAATATATCATTATGAGAATAGATTGAACTATATAATTTGAAAAATAATTTTTCATCTGATTCTATTAACAGGTTAGTTTAGGAAAAATGTATTGGTAAAGAATTGGTGGATAAGGAAAGTAACAAACCTATCAATTATACAAAATTAGAAAACTCACTAAAAAGATATGGTGGTCCACACCCATAGTGTGTTGGAGTTGAAAGAATATTCCAACATCAATAATGTTTCTTTAGAGAAATATACTTATTGAAATGAAAAACTTGGTTTGATGATTATTGCAGGTTTTTTGGATTCTATGGGTATATTGATTATTATTTTTAGATAACTTATCATTTCATGGAAGAAAGTTTAATAAAAATGGATGAAATAGTGAAATAAGAATGTGTAACTTTCTGATCATACAATAAGATGAAAATGTGATTCTCAATATGTTAAAACCATTACATCAAAGAATGAAATTGAATGTCTAAAGATGTATTTGGAAGATGTGATTATTCAATTAATCATGCTAAAAGATATATAACACTCATTCCAGAACCAGTTTCTTATTATATAAAAGAAAATAATTCGGAATGGAGAAAGGTTGAGGAAAGTGATCTTGTTGTTGAGATTGATTTGAAATCATATAATAGGGAAAACCATGGATACATGATTGTGGATGTTCATCAAATATGAATGGTGATATAAATATCATTAATAATTTTGAATATAATTATGGATGAGTAGTTACTTTTGGAAATGAACATTTCATAAAAATCAGTGGAATCAAAATGACATAGATTGAAGAAGATAAATTTATATATAATGATTTTTTACTTTTTCATAGGCTAAATCATAACAAACATAGTTTATGTAAACTATTTTATGATGTAAAAGATGTAATATTCAGAATTTATTCTTGAATCATCAAAATAATTAAAGATGAAAAAGGAAATAAAATGGATAAATAACCACTCGGAATCTCTTTAAAAAATAAAAAATAAATAACTCATTTTACTTAAGTGCTGAAGATGAAAACTAGTTCTAGTGCTAAAACCATTGCCAACTTGGGATTAAAAACATTAATAACCTTTCTAAATTTGTTGTTTTTTAGATTTTCAAAATTTTAATGTGAAACATTATGTATATTAAATTACTTTCCACAATGTAAAGGTGACTAAAAAAGTCATAAAAGAGATATGGCTCAATCTATAAGACCACATGAGATTGTTCATTCTGATTTATGTGTTCTAATGAGACATAAAACAACAGAACAATACTTATACTTTATCACTTTTCCTAACCCCAATTTATTGATTTAAATTGGTTTAGATTATTTTAATTTTATTTGGATTCAATTCTCTTGACAACGGAAATATTTATAAACCCACCCCACATGAAAAAAATGGAAGCAGAACAAGGAAACCCTAATTGGATGAAGTGGTGATTCACACTTCACGATTTCACCAGGACATGGTCACACCTGAAGTATGAAAAACACCAGGGGAACTCCTTCTAGAAGATACATCCCGATATTAAGACTCCATTGAAAAGAATAGTTTGGGGTGTCTATTAAGCTGGGAGAAATAATGGACGGAAAATGGGGAAATGATATCTTAGTTTCATAAATATCAATATAGAGTAGAAATTTAGATATGTTTCCATTTTGCCAAGTAAGGTAGATATGGTAAAGATAATTCATTTTGTTTGAGTATAATCCCCTTAACACTAAGGAATTTAAATTATAATTTATGTGCATTGAATCAGCCTCAATTCCTTTCAAATCTACCAATAATGAAATTTTACAACAAAGAATAAGCGAAATGGGGAAAACTAGAACTGGAAACACTATTCAAAAGACATATCCAAGTGAGGAATCATTAGAAGTGACACTATTGGATGAGACACAACTTGACGAGGCATCATTTATAGAGAGAGTTCTTGGGTAAGCTACCACTAGCGAGTGACTGTCAAGGTGATACCACAAAGGTGGCCCTACTAGGGTGACACAGTCAGGCTGACAATGCCATGGTGACACCACCATGGTGAAACTTCCAGTGGTGATCTCTCCTAGATGACAACATCTCCATGTTCTATAATTAAAAAGGCATGATTGGAAAACATGTAAAAATAGGAAAACTATGAAATAAAGTTGAAATAAGCCACCTTGACCTCCCTGAACATCTCAATAATATTATTACAAAAATAAATTGACTATATAGGTGTGGTCCAATACATACACTTATAAAATTGATGTAAAAAACATAAATTATATTATAGGTTTTCTAGGATTCATATATTCATTAACAAATTAAAAACATAATAATAAAAAATATATATTAAGGTGAAAACATGAATTCATTCTTGGATAACTTTAATATTATTTATTTCTTCAATTTTTTTCATTATGATGTCATAATACACATAATATATTTATATGGTATTTATTTTCTACCCAAAAATAATATTATCTCATAAAATTATGAAAACATTCGCCATTAAATAATATATATGTTATAATTAAAAAAATATTAATTTTATGGACATAATTTCCTAGATATATTCATATTCCCTTTTCAAATATGAATCAATTTTTTTTTGAGAAATGGGGGTTTTGTAACAATAATAATTTACCAACCATTATAAAATTAAATTATTCAGTATGAAATTATTCGATAATTTATATTTATGAAATATATTTTAATACTAATATTTTATTGTAATTTTATTTATTTGAAAAATCCATTAATTCATCAAAATAAGCATTTAGATTTAAATTGAATATTTTTGAAAATATAATTACTGTTTTATTGTATAATACTCTGAATTATTTATCATGAAAAGATAAGAAATAAATATAAAAATTATTTACTTTTAAATAAAATATGAAAATAAATATTATTATGTTCTTGCAACATATCACTTTAATTATTCATATAACTCATAAAGTGTGAGGTGAGTGATGGTGATATTTTCCTAGGGTGGTTCAATGTTCACAGAATGTGTAGTTATCACGATGTGAATGATCATTTCATTAAAAATATTTTTCTCAGGATATTATTATTAGATCATAGATAGGGCATGGTTGAGGTAAACACATACTGATGATATATCTATTAGAATCTCTAATAAGTTCGTTTTATAGGTAAAAATTATACATGGTTAGTCCGTCACATCCATTTTTTTTACAATTTGATTTACCAAAAACCTATGTTTATATTAACCAAACGATCATTATTCAACAACTATATTATAAATGTATATAAGGATAAATGGTATTTTAAATAAGATAGGATATTTCAAAACCAATTTTGTTCATATGTATTCAAAAACCAGAATACAAAATCATACATTTAATTAAATAAAACGATGAATTTTATTTATAAATGCATTAGATATTACAATAATACACACTTTAAAAGTTTGACCCCCAAATTCACCATTTCTCAAAATAAAAATGATTACTATAATTATATTTCATCACCTCCTATAGTTCCCACATCCCTTAATCAATATTTTCATTTGTCCACAACACATTGACATGGTTATTTTTTTTATTTTTAGAACATTGTATTTACGATCTATGATTTTCATCGGATGCTCATCATATGAGAATTAATTCTCCAAATATAATAACATTAGATTGAGTTTGTTTATGTTTAATGGTGTTTAGTTCATCAATAGGGATATATGAAATACCACGTTTAATTTATAATGGTATAGTGGGAGTTCTAGTCAATAGGCCACCACTTCGCTACAATAATGGATTTCTAATTGACCAATATATATTGGAATAAGAATTATATTGATAAAAAATATAATCACATTATTACATAGAGTTATTTATAGGTGTAAAATGTCCCCAAACTAAATCTCTAGGTATCATTGATGATTGTCAGCATAAATCTTCAATCAATTTCGTATATATTTCATGGTTTACTAAATGGTATTTATATTTTCCACTAATTCCTCAAAAATTTATGTAATATGAAATTTTAATTCCCATAATTCATCCCAATAGGATGGTGTTCTTAACAACAAATAATAATTGGATTCAATGGGATCTAATAAAATTATGCAGTGTAAAATTTTAATGTATGAGAACTCATCAAGAGAAGATGTTGGTGGGAACCTACTTTGAATATAAATGGGCACTCTATCATTATAATCCCATTTTTATGGATTTTATTTCTATATTTTAAATCATTTTTATGGAAATAATATGTTCTAATGTTTAACATATTATTTATATAATTCCAGATACCATTGAAAAACATGGAAGAAAATCATGTATCTCAATTAGATACAATATATAGTGGCGTTTTATAACCCCTCACCACTTCTCTAATGTATATCATCGTAGGTTGATAGAGTGAGATGTCCTATGGAATCATAATGAAGTGAAATGTCTTTATAAGACCATTCACTACAACCTATATGGAATTATTTATTCTTTATGTCATTGGAAGACTTGTGATAATTTACATGTCGATGATATCCCTTTTCCATGTAGGTAAGGGTAAGGGTTTCATCATACTCTTTGATTTGTGCTATTATATCTTAAATTTCAGACAAAAAAGATATCTTGATTTTTATTCTAATATCACCTTATTCATATTGTTCATACAATAGTGTTCTAGTAGATCGTTATAAATCATTGTGATTCATAAATAGATATAGAAACATGGACTATTTATGTCATTAAACTTTACCATCATTAACTTTGGATTTGATTATACAAATATTCAAGACACAAATATAACAACTCCTTTATTAACATTGATCGTTAAGGATTTCGATTTTCTTATTTCATCCTTTTTATGGAATTCCCACATCATCTCTTATAATATCCATTTTATTTTCTGGAAGGGATGTTTTAGAAATCATTTTCGAGTGGATTGATGATGTTCCAATACTTAGGATTCCATGAAAATCATTTTTATGTCGTCGATGTTCTGATCCATCCCAATTTTCGTCAATTAAAAATATTTGGATCTGTTCTTCATAGAGAATCATCTAGTTTATTTTATTTCCTATGATGGTATTGGAATGATTTTTTACAATATGATCAGATATAAAAATCATCTTTAGTTTATATTCAACTATTTCTAAGTTAGTATATTCTTGAGGGTCTTGTGTCATTTCTATATTTCACACTTCTCACGAAACAAATAGTGAAGAATGATTTTCAATTTCAAGATCACTCAAGCAAACAACATATCCTATATTGGGTGGTTCTATTAAGGAAAATTCAATTTCCATATAGCACATGATGTCAAATTTTAATTCTTCTTTAACACGAAAACTATTCCCTTCTATTATGGTTTTCTGAATACCAAAAAATGTTATCAACATGTTATTTGTTTAATTATAGGTACAGTGCATATCATATTATTAAAACCTTTCATTATCCCTTCAAATTAATTAATCGATACAAACATGATTCCTTTTGAGTTTTCTTGTTATAGGGTTTGATATTCATAATAAATATATTAATAATCAATGATTTTAACAAGAATAATTATGGAGACTATGAATATAAAAAACATATTGTGTCCTCATTCATCCATAATTTTCTTATGTATTTGATGTTCTCATACATAACACATTAATTATGATTATCTTCCCCAAAAATGAATATTCCTTCAACCAAAACAAAATTTTTTGATACTTGGCATATTGATTCTCCACTCGTATTGTATTTAGCATATATATCAAATTTTCCTCATAATCCTCCTTATTTTTTGAGTATAATAAAATATAATATATAGATACATCAATATATTTGCCTATGTAATAACTACTGAACCTATTCATCAAGAACATTATTATTACTCAATAATTAGCGAGTATGAAAACAATAATTACAAACTCATAGTGGTTGTACCATTTATGAATAGTTTTATTGGAGCTATCCTACATCTTCACCCAAACATTGTAATATAATGACCTAAGATCCACCAAGGAGAAGTAATTTTCTCCATGTAGATAATCTATAACGCTATACATACAAGCAAGGGGATACATGTACATTATCATGAATGTTGGTATCTCATGATAATCAATGAAATACAATACTTACACATCCTTATAAATAATAAATTGGACGGGTTCAACATATAGTGAAGAGAATGGGCTCATGATCCCATTATAAAAAATCTATTGTAGTTTTTCTCCATTTCCTCATGTTCCAAAACATACACTCTATATGGATTCTTAGATAACAGTAATTCCCAATGTATATGACCATTTGAAAATTCAACCTCTTCCTTAGAAGGTAGATAATGAAATTCATTGGTAAACATTTCATTTTATTCCCTCAAAATAGTAACAACTTCAAGGATTACCCTTTCCACACATTTAGTTATTTGATCTATGTATTCTTTCTCTTAGGTAAATAATATAAACACATGATATGTTGGTGCTAAACATGATTTAGTAATCTCCTCGAATTTGTAAATAAATAATGGATGATTTTAAATATATAATTTGATTTCTTCTCACACAAATTTCTGTTGTTTATATATACGAAATTCATTTCTTTACAAATAATATCACCAAACTACACCAAATAGTGTGTTAATATGTTCCAAGGAAGTTCATCCAAAAAACTTTTATAGGGGTGGATTAATATAATCGGTATATGATAAATTCCACATTTTGAAATTTCAAAGACATCTTTGGTTTCATGATTTGTGGTTGTGGTTGAATTTTTCTACTAAAAATCCGGGTTATAAAGGAATTCATAATAAAAAAATAAAATATTTTGTTCTTGTTTCATGAATTAAAAACTAGAATCACTATGAACACTTTATGATGAGATCTACTACATAATTTGTGATATCATAAGCTCTCCCTTGTAGCCTTGGAGTTTGTTTGTTTTATGAAAAACAAATGTCTTTGTTCATTAGTATGAAAATTGTCCTGTTTCAATCATGTTTAAATAATGAAAAAATCACTTCAGATAGACTGTAGCAATAATTTACTCAAGAAAATTATATAGATTCTCCCATTTGAAATAACTAACTAGGTTCCCTTCACACCAAAACCAAATGAATTTCCTTGATCCTGTTAGGAAAAAATTTTGGTTGTTTTTGCCAGACTTTTTGAAATTGAGATGTTGAATTTTAATAGAACTGTTTTATTTCTCCACTATGCCACCATAATTATATTCAATTTTACACTTATAACTTATGTGATACCCTTAAAATTCCCCAATATCTATTTCAATAGTGAAGGTGCATCTTAAAATATACAAAATTGTATCGTGGAATAAAATATCTATGGATTCTCATAGACTACATTTTAGAAAACCAAATAAGTGTTCATCCATTATTTCAGGGGTATTGACAAATACATATGTGAATCATTCATGTCATGTGAAATTTTCAATGAATTAACTAATAGAATGGTCATAAATTATTAAAATTGAAAGAAATTACCATTATTTTTTGTTCAATATTGTGAGGAAAATATTTATCAAAAAAAATCCAAAATACATCCACATCAACCCTTCCATCTCATCCCCATGGTTTTAATTTTTTATCAATTTCCACCACAAATCAACTTCTCTATCCATATGATAAATATCCAGTAGAAAATTTTATTTCCCATAATATCTAATGGTTTGAAATAATCTTCCCAATGGAGTTGATCCATTTTTATGTGATTAATGGGTCAAATGAGATATTCAATGTTATATTCTTCTATAGTATAATGTGCTCAATTGATGTGTGTCCATTTATAGGTGGATTTGGGTGCTCAACCTAATCTAGGATTTTAGTCATAACCTGAGTTAGCATAGAGTGTATCATCATAAATATTGATATTCTTAACAGTATTTAGATTGGAATCATTTAAGAAAAAAACACATATCCCTTCACAATGGGTGATTTCCATAATCCTTATATTTTGGGACATTTGATATGTAAGAACATTATCTTTAACTCATGTATGGAACCTTTAAATTTTGTAAAAATTATTTTTTGTACATAAAAAGGATGCTTGATGAGTTAGAAAATATCTCAGGGGATGTGGATAAATCGGAGTCAAGAACACTTCTTTTTCGAGAAACTGACCATGTCGCATCGTTAGCTCATAGTTAGCACAAAATTGGTGCATAGGATACCAATCCATGTGGAAATGAATTTTTGTTCAGAACCATATATTATGTTTTACACAGTTTTGTGTAGCCGAATTGTTAAAATTCCTCTTCTTATCAGGTAGTTGTGCATTCATTGCACATTGTTTGTTAAACGATGAAGAAAAACCCTTATCATCGAATTTTTATATGTATTCATTTATTTTATTCCCTTAATGGTCGATTAAGACCTCTTATTCATAATATTATGAATTTCAATAGGATTTACAACCATAGCTCCCATTTTGGAGCGTTTTGAAAACCTATGGTAGGGATCCATTGATCTCATTCCTTCATGATCTGTTTGATCATTCATTCATCATGTTGGATGAGCAACGATAAGTAAACGTCTCTGTTTAAACCTTTCCTCTTCTCTCTTTCTCTCAACCTAGTTATCACGTTATGATCATTTTCGTCTTTTTCATAGATCTAATATGATTTTGGATAAATTAAGTGCCAATATAAGAGGAGGAGAGTCATACGATCCTATAGTTGGGGGTATATAACTCATGCCTCAAGTTTTATGAATTTGGAATCATCAGGTGGGGCCCACTAATATCATCAAATGTCATTAATAAAATTTATATAAAATTATTATAATCATTGGATCTGTATGACTATTCTCTTTCCAAATTTGTGATCACTTCTTCAGGTTTACTCACACAACTCCATCCATCCAATGTAGGTTGTTTTTTCATAATTTTTAATTTTGAATTTCACATGTTTTAACTACATTTTGGTTGTTCGTTGGTGTTACACTTCAATGGTTACGATTTTCTATATTAAATTTCTTGATTTACATTGTGACTTGGATAATGGAATGTACTGGGTATTCTCATCACTTGACCCGCCTATGGTCTGATTTTCAAATAGATAATTTAATGTTAATGATGAATAGGTGAATCATTGTAGCACCAATTACTACATTAATGGAAGGTAGAGGAATTAACAATAATTATTTAGTATTAATTAAATAGAATTGATAAACGTTGTTGCTACTTGGCCATGTCATGCTAAAGAACTTAAATACTATAACCACACAGACTTATGGATTAATAATGACAGTATTTAAAGGTTTAATACTACTTGAACATAACACAATAATGAATGGAAAGGATTGACCAATTGTAATGTTAAATTAATTTATAAGAAATTTGGAATGGTATGACTCTATATCACCTTGTATTCATATCAGGGAATTCATTGACCAGTCAGGAACACCATTATGATTAAAGGATTCAAGTTTCTTAGGTTGATATCAACCTTGATCTCGATCCTTTTATATAATTTGATGTCAGATATGAAACCCTAGGATCCCTCACATAGTATTACAAGATTTCTTGGATACAAGAATTTAATCTATCATTGAAATATATGTTACATGGTTACAACCTATAGGGTCCTATATCTTCATAGACACATTTATCCTAGGGCGATCACCATAGATTTGTTAAGTATATTATTTTAGAATCCCTTGGAATATGCTCCTTGAATCACACACTTATCCTCATCCAGGATATAATTACTACTATGTTGGAGACCCTTGAGGTCTACGATACCTTTGTTATTACCATGGAACATCATTATTAAATGTCATTATAGGTTTCCTTTACATAACATGGATCATTAACTACTGTTAACATGTAAATTATTTATAAAGTGGTAATAATCAATTAATGGACATCTTATGGTAAGACGCCGACTGAGGGAAAAATCATTTACATGGTTATTTAGTTACATAGTATAATTTTTCATTATATATATATAAATGAATGTGAAAACATTATTTCATATCCATTAAAAGGGCCAAATGATATAGAAATCATTGGTGGTAGACCATTTATATTTATATCCCACCATATCCAATCGGCGCTTGGTACCCAGGGAATATTGCATGTGCATTGGTGTAGAAAAATGGAATCATAAAGATTCCAACACATAATTTTTTTTCTATTTATGATGGACCATGATAGCAGATAATCGAGCTAGAGATTGAGATGAATGGAAAGTATATGATTCCTAATATACATTTTCTAACATTTTATTCATGTTGTCTTGTATCCTTGTTTTCTAATTTTCATGACACATGACATATCATCATCAGTTGTTGTGTGTTATTCCAGTAATTTTATTTATTGTTACTATTGTCTCTATTTTCTAGTGTATCATATGTTTACATATAATGTTTATACTATTTACCTCTTTTTATTTTCATCTATTATGCTAAACTCTAGTAATGGAGACATACTCATCTAAAGGACATTCCCTAGTCCATCACTACTAGTTGGTAACCGTTAGCGTTTGAGGAGATGCACATGAAGCATTGTGGCCCACCATTGTTGGGGTTACTATCAAGTCAAATCTAGGGCCTGAGACATCACCAACTACTATAAGAAGAAGGTCATTGTGTTATTTACTATATAGAAACAATGTATTGGATTTTAGGAATAATGTGGAATTAGTCATAAGATTTTATTTGGTGTCATGATCCCATGTTTTTGGTAAAATCCATGTAACAAAAAAGAAAATTTTAATTCTATTTAATCTACTATAGTACTGATTATTTTACCGTTTGGTGATTCACATGCCGTGTGATGTTATTGAATATTACTTTCTTGGAGTATTTTTCTTCATCCATGGCCTAATGATATGTGGATAGGGATCATTGTTACAGTAATCATTATTAGCAATCTAGAATTCACATTTCATGAATATTTTCATGCCATATAGTTTGATTTCACTATCATACATTGCTTGATATGGATGTGATTTTTCAGTGTTGCTATGATATATTGTGTATTAATGTATTGATTTGGATCTTGATTGAGTGACTTCCTATCTCAATTCATGATGTGAATGGGACCTCTTGGGTTGTGGTGAATAATTTACCATGTCGATCCATTATGATATTACTAAATGGGTTTTATTTTCATTGATGAGGTGTATGGGAAAAAAACCAAGTGGAATGACTATCCATTATAAAGATAATCATGAAATCCTAAATGAATGGGTGTAATGCCCTTATCCAGATATTTATTGTTTATGAAAGGTGGATGAGTGTACATAGGAGTTCAATGTAAAATACAAACATATACGTGAGTGAATACTGATACATGGACATCTAAGTGGGTAGTTGTGGTAGTATGAAACAAGTATTGAGTTTTCATACGATCATATTCTTCTAGTGATTTTATCTATTGTTCTGAGGTGTGTAAATGGAAATAGTAGACCAATGTCACCATGAATTCCATGAATCTCATTCCATGAGGTTTGTGAAGACCATGATCTATACATGGTGGGCCATAAGATTCCATTCATACTTCTTGGAGTTCCACTAGAGGAACCACCTATTGTACTTTATCTGTGCACTGAGTCCAATGTTAGGGAGAGTTTCCAATAACTAATATCATCCATTCATGGTTCTATAAGGCCTAAAACTACGATTTATGATATGAAAAAATGAGTTAAATCAGCAAAATCATCCTACTTTTTATGGTTTGGCGGTAAAAAAGTTGCTAATTATTCTCTTGTGTCCACCATATCATTCATTGAGAATCAATTAATGGTAACAAAAAAGAGATTCAATATTTCTTAATACAATATTTGGGACTCTTCCACAAGTTTGTGGGTTGTGATTACCCAGGTAGGTAATCATTAAGGCATTTAATGTGTTGATTTTCAGACTACCTTCTTTGATATATACTTTCAACATTTTTTTAGAACTCATAGAGTCTATGATTTCATGCATCTCAAGTAGGGTTCTATGTCAGTTATGGTATATTCATCACATTTCACAGAGTTGTATCACTTTTCAGAACATCTAGTTGGTGATGAGATTTAATATGATAAATTTATCAAGGATAGGTTGTATTACACCGTTCAAACTAAGATGAATGTCTTTTTCCTTCTAACCTTATAAGAAATAGTAATTCCATATATTATCACTGAACACAACCTAAGGTATGGAAATAGTAATGAGTTTAATGGATCAGTTTCGTATTAGTCTAGAAATTCATCTAATGAATTAAAATGATCTCTCTAGGACTCTCGTCAAGGAATTTATAACTAGAGTACCCGTTTTGATAGCTCTTTAGTGTTTCAAAAGTGTGGATGATGAGGGAACCTTATGCATCATTATGATGGAGTTTCACTAGGGTGTCATGATTATGGTTTTACGGGGAATCATCACTATTTCTGAAGGACCTTTCCACTAGCTTCATGTGGGAGTGGATCCACACGATCTCCGGCATTAGGAGAAGGTTTTTTTATACCTTTTTAGGCTTTATATTGGTATAGAACAGACAGGTCGGGATGAGGAGGATGTTGTGGTCATGGTAGCTAGTCCCCTAATCAAAAACATTGCCAACTGAGAATTTATGATCATGCTAGTCAAACTATTGCACAAGGTTGTGGATCATGCTAGTAGAGTTCACTACAACCGATTCTCGAGGATTAGGCTGCATGGCCATCTATAGTATGAGGTATAATTCTTGGGGAATATATCGTATAATCTTATTTATTTGATATAGGTGAATAAAACTCTTTTATCTTAGTATCTACTATGGAAATCCACAAACTAGAGAAAGATTATTTCAATGGTGTGATGACCCTATATAAACCATTAAGGTTATGAATAGTGGGAATGCACCAATGTTGGGACTGACCCCATTCGGTAGATTGTTACCATTTATTATGGAACCTCATTGTTATCGAGAAAACGTGCTTCGACGTCTTTCTCAGAATAGACTGGTTGGTTCACTATCATTATTTTTGTAGACTCATATAATCATAGTCTAATTTGTACATCACTAAAAGGTTGATGTTAGCAACAAAAGGGTGAGTGGGATGTCAATGAAGGTAGATATGGACCAGATCATCATAGGATAGGTGGAGTTATAGAATATGTTGTAAGTCCCTTCATAGAGGATCAGGGATTATGATTAGCTAGTTCACCTCCAATAGTGGATCATTAAAATGATATATTTTTTAATTAATTATCTAGATTTACCTCCTTTGAGATATATGGAGTTTAAAATCGATTCTATTCATGTAGTAGATCTAGTTTCCATTCCTCTATGTAGGATGTAACGCCCAAGATATTTATGAGAAATATTTTGTTTTATCAAAGGAATCTTTCACTAAACACAACAATAGCTTGGCTTTCTTTACACGCAAAAGCGGTCTTCCTCAATAGCTTGCGTCATGTGCAATACCGAGTTTCACTAAACAACGATATGCTATTAAAATATTATTAAAACTAGCTGTTATGAATAGTAATAACCACTTTTTTAAATTTTATAAATTTTATTTTTCAAAATTGACTTCAATTTTGGATTCGGAATATTGAAATTAGCCTAGGGTGAAATTTTGGTATTTTTCTGAAAACTTTCAATTTTTGATGAATAGTGAAACCACTAGGTGGTTGTTAAAAAATTTAATTTTTCATAAAACATAATTTTACCACTTCTGTGAGTGGAATTTCGAAAATCCAAGACACACGGTTGATGTCGGTAAGTAAAATGTGGTTCAATGAGATAAAAATAATTTTTTGGTGAATAGTTACTTTTTACTTTTATTTACCACGGTTAAAAGTAAATTGGGTAATTAAGGGTAAAAATGATATTTTTATTACCCTAACACATGTTCTAATTCTATTGGATAAGTGTAATTCGACCAAAAACAACCTTAGGAATAAAATATGATCATTTAGGCCCACTTGGATTACATTAGGACATTTATTAATAATTTATTTCAAGAAGGGTTAAAATAGTTAAAATCAATGTTTAATATGAAAATAATTTTTAATATGGGGTTATACATAAGATAAATTCGACTATAAATATTAATTTGAAAGATAACATAATTTCCCACATAATGGTATTTTATTTGTAATTTTTAGACATTATATAATTTAGTTTATATATGACACAAAGATGATGCAGTAATTATTTTATTAATGAAATATTGACATAATTGATGTTATAAATACCTAAATAAATGTAATTTGGGATTTTTTATGAATTACACTAATTTTCTAGTATAATATGACATGTTATTATTGATTTAATTAACTTTTTTCTAACTAATCATTCTGTTATGATTTTCACAAAAACCAATTACTAAATAGTGTCAAAATTGACATAAAATAGTTTATAAAACAAATATTATATTATTAATTGTTATTTTATTCATAAAAAACTATGGTTCGGCCAAATGACATAGATAAGGTTATATATATTAATAATAAACAACTTGGGGTTCGTTTGGCTTGATATAGTATGTTTATTAACATTATAGTGTAAGAACACAAGAAGACACAGTAATAGTAAAATTATTTTACTTAATGTTAAATCTAAACGACAAGGTTAAAATAGGAACCCAAACTTGTCTAAATTATATTGGATGAGATTATTTCTACCCATACCCACCTTATCTTGGAAAAAAATCAATTTGGAGCTATTTAACACCGAATTTGGCTTTATAATAAAATAATATTTTTAGTTTTCCAAAGGAGCCCCTCTCCTCCCTTATAAAAGGGAACCTCCACCCCTCTTCCTCACACCACATTGAGCCTTCAAGCTCGGAAAAACCCTGAAAATTTCTCCTCTCCACTTCCCTAGAAACATCCAAGAGGTCCTGGTCTTCTTCAAAGTCCAATTTTAGTTCCCTAAAAGGAGGTCTCAAAGAAGCGCTTCAAAGAAACGGTAATGTCCGTTACCGATTATTTAAACATTATTTCTTCTTCCACTTCTTCTTCTTTAGTTGTTTCATTATGAAGTAATACCATCAGTATCACTAATATAATGATATGTTATTATAAGTATGAAACAACCCTATTTTACCATCTATCCATCCTACGGAAAACGAAATCATCGCGTGTGAGTACGTACGGAATACCGTCTCCACGCCGTGGTGTAATCTATTTCACACCACCACTTAACTTGTATGGGTATAATGGTGTAAATAATGACTATATATGAATATTTTAAAGTGATATTGATTCTGAAATAGTATACATACACTTCAATACAATTCCACGATCATGGGAATGATATCATCGCTTGTGCGTACGTACGGAAGACCGTCTCCACAATGTGATGCGACTCGTTCTACATGATATTCATTGAATAATGATTATATAAATGAACTTAATGAATAAATATGATATATAGTACACTAATACCATTCTAGAAATGAGGTATCTATAACCTAAAGAGAGGAATACAAATTTATTCGACAAAACACGCATAAGAACGAAAAGTAATAAACACCCGAATAAGAAGTAGTAATGAAATATTACTAATAAGAATCTAATAATATGACCATATATGATATCATGACACATGTATGATTCTGTAATATGTCAATAACATTATTTATATCATTATACAGGAGTTTCGGACACTTACGAAGCAAATCGGACCTAAGGTAAGGGAAAATATCACAATCTCATTTTTATCCGAGATTGTTTATACTTCAGAATTTACTGGGGTGTATTTTATCATCCACATCCATGTTTCCTCAATATTTAATATTATTTCCATCCACCTACAACTGTTTAAATCCAATTTTACCCTTCGGTAAGTTTTTAGTAAATGATATGAAAGGAATCTTTTGTCATTTTGCGTACGAGGTACTTTTTGACTTTTCGGACAAAAATACAAGAATAATGTTTCATTAACTTATACAGAATGAATGGATTTTTAAAAAATTATTTCCAAGAATCTTCCTTTACAAGTTTTCAAGTTTATTTTTAATCAAATTCTTTTAGTTTAAAGTTGTATGACTTGTTAAGAAAGGAAAAGTGTTTTTGAAGTAGAAAGGATATTTTCCTCAAGAATGGAGTTCAAGTGATTTATCAAAATTATTTTCCATCTAAGATAATATAGGGTTCTATTTCTATCCCTATTATTACATTGATTTGATTATGTTGTGATGGAAATATTTTATTAATTCCTTTATTTTATATTAATTGTTCTATGATGTCATAATGTTTAACATTCCCATTTTTATTACATGAGTTATGCTATGATGTATGGGTTATGATTTTGTGGCACACATAAGAATGGTATCATTATGAGATGGGAGGGACCTATATCTCCCTCCAATTAATTGGGTAAAGATTTTAAATCTCATGAGATAGACATGGCGGGAACAGAAGGTTAAACCAGTTCAGTGAAATAGGACTGAAACAAGGAGTGAACTTGGTTCAGAAATGGACTTTGTCCACTAAGATAGTCTTGAAAATGAGTCTTGAATAATAATAAATGATTCTCTATGATTATGTGTGTATTAAAAAAAGCTTCATGTTTTATGTTATGATTATTGGGATTACATTTCACTTCTATGATTTCTCCCATGTTATGATCTCTTTTGCAGGATAAGATTTTCAAAATGTTATGTTCTTATAAATATGATATGTTTGATATTTCTTTTGTTTACCCTTACTGAGCATTTGAGATCACCCTTTTGTATGTTTTCTTTTCCCCAGGTCAGGAAGAAGGTTATTAAGTAGGATATGACAAAAAGGGACTCTAGATATGATGAAATAAATGGGAGACAATGTAGATGATTTATGAACCAGTTTTTTATGTTTCCTAGTTTCTAAAGACACTGTACCTATACGGTCCTTTCCTGTTATTGTTATATGTTGTAATAAGTGTGCATCAATTCTGAAGTCATAACAATGTATGTAAAGTATGGGTCTTTATAGTTGGTATCAGAGGAAAGGTATAGTCAACCTTTGGAAACTAGGATGTGCAATCCTTAGTAAGAACCCTAAGGATAAGTCTAAGCATAGAACAAAATATTAGTGTTTTAGAAATGGCCATGAATAACCTAGGATAAGACCTTAAGGATGAAATTTTATTCTTTATTATGTGGTTTTCCTATTATAATTAGTGTTTCTAACACTATTCTTCTTGGTTTTAGTCAATGGCTGGAACCTGAAGGAACCGTGTTAATGAGGAATACGACGGGCAATGCAATGATTGTCCCCCTGAGCAACCAAATGTTATGGGAGCTGGAATGCAAAATCTTTTCACCATGCTCACACAACTTTCTCAAGCTATGAATCATGCATGACTTCCAAACGAGCAAAGGAAGGAGCAACATTCTGTTGAATCCTTCATGAGTCAGCGTCCACCTTCATTCAGCGGGTCTACTGATCCATTAATTGCTGAAAAATGGATTAGTACTACTGAAAAGATATTTTCAGTTCTTCAATGTTCTGAACATGATAAAGTCATCTTATCAGTGTAAAGAAGAAAATGTTTTATTTGATTCTGGATCCACCCACTAATTTATTTCTGAAGAATTTTCTAAGGATATTACCGTATTACCTCAACAATTAGATGTTGAGTTAGCTGTGACAAAACCTAATGGCACAACAGTCGCATCAAAAGTTTATAATTCTTCCCTGATTGAAGTTTGTGCGAATGTGCTTCCTACAAATCTTGTGATCCTTCCTATAATGGAATTTGATGTGATTATTGGCATGGATTGGATTTTTTTATATGGAGCTCATATCAATTTCCAATGAAGGGAAGTCACATTTCATATTCCAGATCAATCTATGATCGTCTATCGATGCAAGGATGAACATAACTTTCCAGTGGAAATTTATTCCATCTTATGGGTCTTGATTCCACTAAACAAGGGTTATTTATCTCAAATGGTTGGTGAGAAACTCACTATTAATAATATTCCCATTGTACGGGATTTTGATGACGTCTTTACAGAGGAATTTCCAGGTCTTCCACCAAATCGTGAAGTTGATTTTTCAATATAACTCGTACCAGGGGATTTGCCTATTTCAAAGACACCTTATAGAATGGCCCCAATTGAGTTGAAGGAATTGAAGAAGAAACTCCAAGAGAATCTTGATAAGGGATTCATACACCTTAGTGAGTCACCTTGGGGAGCACCTGTTCTATTTGATAAGAAGAAAGATGGATCAATGAGACTCTGCATTGATAATCGATAACTTAACAAGATCACTATCATGAACAAATATCATCTCCCACGAATTGATGACTTATTTGACCAACTACGTGGAGCTCAATACTTTTCTAAGATTGATCTTCGTTCAGGGTATCATCAGTTAAGGGTGAAAAGGGAGGATATACCAAATACGGCTTTCCGTACAAGGTATGGACAATATGAATTTATAGTGATTCCATTTGGTCTTACTAATGCCCCTGCTATCTTCATGGATCTGATGAATAGAGTCTTTAGAGAAAATCTTGATCAGTTTGTGGTAGTCTTTATAGATGATATTATTGTCTATTCAAAGATCAAGTAAGAACATGAATATCACTTGAGAATTATATTGAAGACCCTGAGAAAAGAGAATATTTATGCCAAATTTACCAAGTGTGAATTTTGGATTCAAAAAGTTTCATTTTTGGGTCACATAATCTCAAAATAGGGGATATCTATGGATCCAGCAAAAATAGAGGTTATAGAAAGATGGTTGAGACCAACAACAGTAACTGAGATCTGATGTTTTCTTGGTTTGGCAGGATATTATCGACGTTTTGTGAAAGATTGTTCACGATTATCTAATCCAATCACCAGGTTTACTCGAAAAGGAGTTATGTTTGTTTGGAAGGAGGAATGTGAAGAGAATTTCGAGGAGTTGAAAAGAAGGTTATCCAGTGGACCTGTGCTCACACTGCCTTGTAGTGGAGAAAGGTTTGTGATCTACAGTGATGCATCCAAGAAGTGGTCGGGGTGTGTTATTATGAAAAATGATATGGTGATATCTTATGTCTCACGACAGTTGAAAATCCATTAGCAAAATTACCCAACACATGATTTGGAGTTAGCTGCAGTAATCATTGCATTGAATATTTGAAGACATTATCTTTATGGAGAAAGTTGTGACATTTATACTGATCATAAAAGTTTAAAGTATATTTACACAAAAAAGGAGCTGAATATGAGCCAATGAAGATGGTTAGAGCTGATTAAGGATTACGACTTCTCAATTCATTACCACCCTGGGAAAGCAAAAAAGGTGGAAGATGCATTAAGTTGACAAGACCATGTAAGTTTATCCATGATGAGGATCACAAAAGATCCAATATTTATGGATTTACAAAGGATGGATCTTGGAATTATAATGGAAAGGGAAAAATCCTATCTTTCTCAAATGAATGTTCAACCGTCTATACATGTGAAAATTAAAAAGGCGTAGAAAGAAGAGGTAGAGTTACAAAAGAAGGTGAGAAATATTCCTGAATTCAACCTTGATTGTGATGGGATAATAAAGTTCAGGAATCGGGTTTGTGTTCCTCCCATCCCCGAATTAAAGAAGGAGCTGCTGGATGAGGCTCATAGCTCTTCATTCTCTATTCGTCCTGGAAGCACGAATATGTATAAGGACCTGAAAGAGTACTTGTGGTGGGATGGCATGAAAAGAGATGTTGATGAATATGTCTCTCGATGCATGGTTTGTCAGCATGTTAAAGCTGAGGGAAATTAGTCTAAGGGGATGTTACAACCATTACCCATACCCGAATAGAAATGGGAAAACATCACTATGGACTTCGTCAGAGGACTTCCTAAAACATCCAAAGGCAATAATGATATATGGGTAATAGTTGATCATCTTACAAAGTCCACACACTTCATTTCTATTAGAGAGGATTTCTCTATGGATCAGCTTGCCAGGATATATGTGATGAAGTGGTAAGATTGAATGGAGTACCACTTTATATTATATCTGATCGGGATCTAAGGTTTACCTCAATGTTCTGGCGAAGTCTTCAGCATACTCTGGATATAGAGTTGAGTTTCAGCACTGCTTATCATCCTCAGACAGAGGGTCAGTCTGAGATAACAATTCAAACTCTAGAAGATATGTTGAGAGCTTTCTCTATGGATTTCAAAGGTGGTTGGGATCAACACCTACCTTTGGTGGAATTTTCTTATAATAATAGCTTTCACCCCGGTATTCATATGTATCCTTATGAAGCTCTATATGGAAAGAAATGCAGGAATCCAACTTGCTGGGTTGATGTTGGGGAAAGAAAGCTATTAGGACATGATCTTGTTGATGAGATGGCAGAAAAGGTCCAATCTATTCAACAACACATAAGAGCATCTCAGAGTCGACAGAGAAGTTATGCCAACAACCGAAGAAAAGACCTGGAGTTTGAAGTGGGTGATAAAGTGTTCTTACGAATATCTCCCTGGAAGAGGGTCATGAGATTTGGAAAGAAGGTGAAGTTGAGCCCTAGATATATTGGTCCTTTTCAAATTATAGATCGTGTTGGAAAGGTAGCTTACTGATTGGTGCTTCCACCGAATCTCTCTCAAGTTCATGATGTGTTCCATGTATCTCTCCTGAGAAAGTACATACCTGATCCTTCACATGTACTAAGATCAGAAGTTGTACCACTGGAGCAAGATATTTCTTATGAAGAACATCCGATAGAGATTATGGATCGTAGCGAAAAAGTCCTGTGAAACAAGACCACTCGATTGTTGAATGTTTTATGGAGGAACCACCTATTAGAAGAAGCTACATGGGAGCATGAGGATATGATGAGGGAGAGGTATTCTCATCTTTTTGTTACAAAGTGACAAATTTTGAGGCCGAAATTCATTTTAAGGGGGGTAGAATGTAACGCCCGAGAGTTTTATGAGAATTATTTTGTTTTATCAAAGGAATCTTTCACTACACAGAACACTAGCTTGGCATTCTTTACACGCATCCACAACCTTCCTCAATAGCTTGCGTTGTACGCAATACCAAGTTTAACTAAACAACAATATGCTATTAAAATATTATTAAAACTAGCCGTTATGAATAGTAATAACAACTATTTTAAATTTTATAAATATTATTTTTCAAAATGGACATCATTTTTGGATTCGGAATATCGAAATTATCCTAGGGTGAAATTTTGGTATTTTTCTGAAAACTTTCAATTTTTGAGGAATAGTGAAACCACTAAGTGGTAGTTAAAACCCGAATTTTTCATAAAACATAATTTTACCGCTTCTGTGAGTGGAATTTAGAAAATCCAAGAGACATGGTTGATTTCAGTAAGTAAAATGTGGTTCAATGAGATGAAAATAATTTTTTGGTGAATAGTAACTTTTTACTTTTATTTACCACGGTTAAAAGTAAATAGGGTAATTAAGGGTAAAAATGATATTATTATTACCCTAACACATGTACTAATTCTATTGGATAAGTGTAATTTGACCAAAAAAATCCTTAGGAATAAAATATGACCATTTAGGCCCACATGGATTAGATTAGGACATTTATTATTAATTTATTTAAAGAAGGGTTAAAATAGTTAAAATCAACGTTTAATAAGTAAATCATTTTTAATATAGGGTTATACATAAGATAAATTCGACTATAAACATTCATTATAAATCTAAAAAAATTATTACATAATGGTATTTTATTTGTAATTTTTAGACATTAAATAATTTAATTTATTTATGACACAAAGATGGTGCAGTAATTATCTTATTAATGAAATATTGACATAATTGATGTTATAAATAACCAAATAAATGTAATTTGAGACTTTTTATGAATTAAACTAATTTTATAGGATAATATGACATGTTAGTATTGATTTAATTAACGTTTTTTGAACTAAAAATTCTGTAATGATTTTCACAAAAATCAATTACTAAATAGTGGCAAAATTGACATAAAATAGTTTTTAAAACAAATATTATATTATTAATTGTTATTTCATTCCGAAAAATCTAAGGTTCGTCCAAATGACTTATATAAGGTTATATATATTAATAATAGACATCTTGTGGTTCGTTTGTCTTGATATAGTAAGTTTATTAACCTTATAGTGTAAGAACACAAGAAGACACGGTAAAAGTTATATTATTTAACTTAATGTTAAATCTAAATGATAAGGTTATAATAGGAACCCAAAGTTCTCTAAATTCTATTGGATGAGAGTATTTCGACCCATACCCACCTTAGATTCTAAATAAATCAATTTGGATCCATTTAAAACCTAATTTGGCTTTATAATAAAATAATATTTTTAGTTTTCCAAAGGAGCCCCTCTCCTCCCTTATAAAAGGGCACCTACTCCCCCTCTTCCTCACACCACTATGAGCCTTCAAGCTCGGCCAAACCCTGCCAATTTGTCCTCTCCACTTTCCTATAAACATCCTAGAGGTCCTGGTATTCTTCAAAGACCAATTTTAGTGCCCTAAAAGGAGGTCTCAAAGAAGCGCTTCAAAGAAGGGGTAATGTCCACTACCGATTCTTTCAACTTTATTTAGTCGTACACTTCTTCTTCATTATTTGTTTCATTATGAAGTAATACCATAAGTATCACTAATATACTGATATGTTATTATATGAATGAAACAATCCTATTTCACCATCTATCCATCCTACGGAAAACGAAATCACCGCGCGTGCGTACGTACGGAATATCGTCTCCACGCCGTGGTGTAATCTATTTTCCACCACCACCTTACATGGATGGGTATAATGGTGTAAATAATGACTATATATGAATATTTTAAAGTGATATTGATTTGAAATTGTATACATACACTCCAATAGAATTCCACGATCATGGGAACAATATCATCGCACGTGCATACGTACGGAATACTGTCTCCACGATGTGATGCGACTCGTTCTACATGATCTTCATTGCATAATGATTATATAAATAAATTGAATGAATAAATATGATATATAGTACACTAATACCATTATGTAAATGAGGTATCTATAACCTAAAGTGAATAATAAGAATTTATTCGACAAAACACGCATAAGAACAAAAAGTAATAAACGCACGAATAACAAGTAGTAATGAAATATTACTAATAATAATCTAAGAATATGACCATATATGATATCATAACAATATGTATGATTCTGGAATAAGTCAATAACATTATTTAAATCATTATACAGGAGTTTCAGACACTTGCGAAGCAAATCGGACCTAAGGTAATGGAAAATATCACAATCTCATTTTTATCCGAGATTGTTTATACTTCAGAATTTACTAGGGTGTATTTTATCATCCACATCCATGTTTCCTCAATATGTAATACTATTTCCATCCACCTAAATTTTTTTAAATCCAATTTTACCTTTCGGTGAGTTTTTAGTAAAAGATATGAATGGAATCTTTTGTCGTTTTTTGTAAGAGGTACTTTTTGACTTTTCCGACAACAATACGAGAAGAATGTTTCTTTAACTTATACGACATGAATGGATTTTTAAAACATTATTTCCAAGAAGCTTACTTTACAAGTTTTAAAGTTTATTTTTAATTAATTTCTTTTAGTTTAAATTTGTATGACATGTTAAGAAAGGAAAAGTGTTTTTGAAGTAGAAATGATATTTTCCACAAGAATGGAGTTCAAGTGTTTTATCAAAATTATTTTCCATCTAAGATAATATAGGGTTCTACTTCTATACCTATTATTACATTTATTTGATTATGTTGTGATGGAAATATTTTATGAATTCCTTTATCTTATATGAATTGTTTTATGACGTCATAATGTTTTAGATTCCCATTTTTATTATATGGGTTATGCTATGATGTATGGTTTATGATTTTGTGGCACACATAAGAATGGTATCATTATGAGATGGGTGGGATCTATATCTCCCTCAAATGCATTGGGTAAAGATTTTATATCTCATGAGATAGACATGGCTGGAATGGTAGGTTAAACCGGTTTAGTGAAACAGGACTGAAATGAGGAGTGAACTCGGTTCAGAAATGGACTTTGTCCACTAAGATAGTCTTGTCAATGAGTCTTGACTAATAATAAATGAATCTCTATGATTATGTGTGTATGCCAAAATGCTTCATGTTTTAGGTTATGATTATTGGGATTACATTTCACTTCTATGATTTATCCCATGCTATAATCTCTTTCGCAGGATAAGAATTTCAAAATGTTATGTTCTTATAAATTTGATATGTTTGATATTTCTTCTATTTACCCTTACTGAGCATTTGAGCTCACCATTTTTTATGTTTTCTTTTCCCCAGGTCAGGAAGAAGGATATTAAGTAGGATATGAAAAAAAGGGACATTAGATATGATGAAATAAATGGGAGACAATGTAGATGATTTATGAACCAGTTGTTTATGTTGCCCAGTTTCTAAAGACACTACACCTATACGGTCCTTTCGTGGTTTTGTTATATGATGTAATTAGTGTGCTTCAATTCTAAAGTCAGAACAATGTATGTAAAGTATGGGTCATTATATAGGATATCACCAACATAGCTTCATGAGATCAAGAGGCAGTTAGAGGATTTAGAGGACCAAGGTTTTATTTGTCCCAGTACATCCTCTAGGGGTTTTCCATTTAATTTTTCCTATATCTCAAATGGAACATTATTTCTACACATGTATAATAGAATGTTGAACCAGTATACAGTCAGGAACTGACATCAACATCCCCGAAGAGATGATATATTTTACTATCTATGATGAGCTAGGTTATTCTTAATGATTGACATGAGATCTGGTCATCATCAAGTGCAAGGAATGACTTCAAACATACATTGTACTCCTTTATGTAGATGTTATATACTATATGAATATCATGTAATGTCGTTCTATCATCTTTACATGCATGTATTTTTCTTGGATATAATGAATAGTGTGTCCCATCCCTATTTGGATTCATTTTTCTTGGTATTTATCGATGGAATATTAGTGTATTCTCACACTATTTGTTACCATTCCAAACATCTAGAGATTATTTTGAGTACTCTGAGAGAGCATAATAGTTATGGAAAGATTTCTATATTTCACATCTGGATCGACAAATTCCACTTCTTGGGTAATATAATCTCAGAATCCGGAGTATATGTTGAGAGCAAGAAATGGTTAGTGTTTAATTTTCCTTATAGAATCCAAAGAACATGTTTGATATAAATTTTTATTGGGGATAAATGAATATCATATGAAAATCATAGATGACTTATAATTCTTTTTATCGCCTCTTACTAGTCATACAATGGGGGTTTTCATCTTTCAATGGTAATAAGTATGAGAGCTAGCCCTTAATGTTCTAATAGGGAGGCATGATATGTAAACTATTATGACTCTTCTGGAGTTATGAATATGGTATATAATATTTATTGAATCCTATTGTATCAGCCTTGAAGAAGTGATGATATAAGAATAATTTGTCATTGTGTATGGATATAGGCTATTGAGAGCTCATGATAGAATATACTTGACACACGACCTCGATCTACTAGTAGTTTTTCACATGTTATGTCAGTGGAGATATTTTATGTTGGGTGAGAACATTTTGTTTTACAAGTTCCATAATAGCATCAAATATATTTATTCACTGAGTGACTTGAACCTCAAAAAATAGATATGGAATGAATATATATTTATTTTAACTTTTAGCTTGCACATATACCTAGGATGGGAAATTTTTTTGCAGATGCTCTTACATGATAATCTATAACATATGGCGTACATGAATCATGTGATGAATAACTTTTAGTGGAACTCTTTTCCAAGCTACATCTGGTGTTACATGATAGTCCCAAGAATTAAAATCCCTCATAATTTGATGTTACGTCTTCCTTACTCGAGAAGGTGAAGAATATACAAATTGATAATCCTGAAGGATTGGTTCTCTGTGAGAGTATATGAAGACATAACTAACCTCCAGATTTGTCTATTGAAACAGACTACATCTTTCATGTCCATATATGTGTCTATGTTACCATAGACGTCATATAGGTGATGATTAATGACTCCCATTATTCTCAGCGGATAGAAAATCAAGGCATCTACAAAAGTTATCAAGAGATGTGACACCTGTATCAGTTGTCTAGGATGATATAAATGATATAAATGATTAACACCAAGTGTTCCAACTTTCCCTAGGAGAAGGGGAAGAACTAGTTAGTATCAAGATTGTTAATGCCACTTTTAGTCCAGTAATGTAAATAGGAAGAGGTTAACATGGACTTCCTAGTTGTTTTTCCAAGGTCTCATATTGGCAGCAATTTTTTACTTGTTGTCATTGATAGAGTGAAGAATGTGGATCACCTCAAACTTATTAGAGATTTATTCTCAGTTGATGAGATAGGAAGAAGGTATGTTCATGATATTACATGACTACACGGGGTTCCATGTACTATCATTTCAGATTGGGATATCCATTTCACTTCACAATTCAGGAAGGGATTGTACAAGGATATTGGAACATAAGTTTTTTAAAACACAACCTTTGACCTTCATATGGATGGAAAATCGGAAGGGACAATACATGTTCTAAAGGAAATTCATCGAGCATGTTCCAATTATTTTGGTAGTTCATTTGAAAATAATATCCCTCTCATCATGTTTTCCTATAATAAAAGATTTCATGTGATGATTCATATGGGTCCTTTTGAGTCCACGGATGTTAGGACATTCCATTAACCTCTATACTGGCTAGATGTATGTGAGGAATCCATACTATGTCCTCTTCTTGTTCAAAATGCATTAAATAAGGTTCATGTGATCATGAAGCATATGAATGCTGCTCAGTTTAGATAGAAATCATATAATTATTGCCACTGACATCCTCTAGAGTTTGATGTTGGGATCATGGTTTCCATAAAGTATCACTGATTCTCATTCATAGAGAATTAAAAAATAAAGGGAATCTACTGAATCATTTTGTAGGGCCTTTTATGATTCTAGAGAGGTCGGGCAGGGAGAATATCAGTTTCTATATCCTCAAAGGTATCATTAATGGAATGATGAATTCCTTGTTTTAATGCTTGGAATGTATCATGCTGACCCTTATCATACCATTTATCATGAAAATGATTTTTTGGATATGGATACTACCTTTATAGAGTATCCAATACACATCATCGACTAGTGAAAAAATACTCTCTAGGGTCGGTCTGTCTCTCTAGTACTGGTTTTGTGGCATGAAGGTCAGGTTCAACATGAGACATGGGATAGGGAAGCCACATACCAGACCTGTGGCCAGAATTGTTATTAGGATATATTGCTATACCATTTAAAGGTGAAACTAGGGATGAGTTCTTTTTATAGGGGGAAGAACGTATGAATATAGTTTTTCAATTAGTTATATATCCTTTATATTTTGGTATTATTATTTATTTTGGACCTAATATGGATTCATAATGAGTTAGACATGTTTTTTGGGGTGTCCGGGCATGTTCAGATCCAATAACCCTTCTTTTTTGAAAACTCTATTCATCGTGTACGGTTAGCTCATTGATTTCGCACGGGTTGGCTAACCATGAAGATGATAATTTTTAATTGGAAACATATAGCATGTTTTACATATAACCGTGCAACCAAACCCTGATAGTGCCCCTTCTGCCGAGGTAAAAATGTAGAAAACCCATGAACATGATATTTTTCAAGGTATCATTTACAATTTCTCCATTAGTGATCTATTGAGTCCTCTCCTACATAGTATAATGAGATAAAATTAGATTTAACTATGTAGAACCCATTTTGGATATTGTTGAAGACCTAAGGTATGAATTAAGAGATCTACTTCATATAGGATCAGTTCTATCTTCCATTTATCATGTTTGATGCACAACGTATTTATACGAGTCTTTTTAATCCTTTCAATTTATCACTTTATCTCGACCAAGTTATTGGGGTTTTAAAATTAACTTCATTTTCATTTATTTACTCCAATATGATCCATATGAACGTTTAATACCATAGGAGGAGATTAATAAGACCCTAAGATGGTTGTTCTATAACTTTCCCCCATGTTTTTTTATTTTGGATATGTCATTTTGGGCCCACTAATTTCAAAGGGTTCATTTATTAGAAATTAAATATGGGGATTATAATTATTACATATATATGATTATTCTAATTTATAATAAGTTACTACTTATTTCTAGTTATTCCCATAACTCCATCCATCCCATGTATGATTTTATTCAAAAATTGTGTTATTAGTATATGACACCTTTCGTCAACCATTCAGCAGTGAATTGGTTTAACATTTCAAAGGGTATTATTTTCTATATTAAATGGATTGATTTAATATGGGAATTGGATAATGAAAATTGGCATGTATGATCATTTCGTGACCTACCTATGGTAGGTGTTTCAAAATTATAATTAAATGTGAATGATTAGAAGTTTTCACGACTATAGAGCTCCTTACCACATTAAATGAATTTATATGGATGATCCTTATTTTTTGAATATCCCTTAAAAAGAATTTCTAACTGTTTCATGATACATGGCCTAGTCACAGTAATTAATGGAAATAATTAAACCAAATTGACTTATTTGTTTATTATGACTTGATTAAATGGATTCATACTATAAGACAATATTACATTGAGGAAATACAAGGAAATTAAAAATGAAATATAACATGGCATAATTATCAAATAGGAATGGCCATGAATAATATATCTTTGGATTATTATCATGGAATGCAAGTAGCTATCAATAAACCCATTTAGATTCAATGATATGGAATTCTTAGGTTTATACCCATAACATTCATGATCCTTGGATATTCATAGATTCCTAGTTTGATAATGTGTGATCCCTAATGTAGTATTAAATGATTCCTTAGATACACTACATGGATCTAGAATTGACATGTAGGTGAAATGGCTATAGAACATAGGGCCATATATATTCTTAGACATATTTTATAACGGTTGGTCATATATGATTAGGTAGGCATCTTTTTGTGGAATTCCTTATATTATAACCCCTAGATTACACTCTTATCCTTAGCTAGGCTGTAGTAACTTCTATGTTAGAGACCCTTGATGACTGCATTTCCGTGGTTATTACGTTGGATCTTCCATATTATATGTTATTATAGGATGCATAGAAAAAATTTGTATCCTTCTTTACTGATAAAATGTGACCTATTTATAAACATGAAATAATCAATTAATAGAGTGGATATCATTGGACATCAGTCAAGGGATTAAGCGGGTACTATGGTATTTAGTTACATTGAATTTCATTGCATTATATATTTATTAATGTGTGTCTTCCCACTTTTACATTTACATTAAATGGGATTGAGGTTATAGAAACCATTGGTGGTGGCCACATAGAATTATCTCACACCCTCGCTGGGTGTCATTTTGTACCCATGGTTGATTAAATATATGTTATTGTTGACAAAGGGAAGAATATGTTTGAAAACACTTGATTTATTGCTATTTACCATTTTTCATGATAGTAAATGGAAATGGTAGATCTTAGGAATCTTGGGATAGTCTTTGATTTACATTGTGCATTGTGGTCATGTTCTTTTTTCGTTATTCTATCAATGTTTTACATTTTCCTAGATACATGACATATTATCATCAATTGGGGTTTCTTATTATAGTTGTTTTTGTAATTGTTATGATTGTCTCTATTATCCATTGTTACACCTATTTACTTATATTTATTTCACTATTTTCTACATTTTATTGTCATTCACAATGGTACACTCTAGTAATATAGGGAATAGTTTCAAATGGACAAACCCAAGGCCCTTGATACTAGTCAGTAGACACTAGATTTTGGGAGATGTTCTTTAAGACATGTTTCCCATGATACTCAAGGAACTATTTAATTTGCATCCAGTTCTGGGATGTCATGTTATAGAATAAAGGTAAAATTATGGATGATTATTTTTTAAATATTAAAAACGTATATGTGAATAAAATGAAAGTATAGTTATAATGTATAAATAACATTTATTTCAAAAAATGTTAATTTAACAATTTCAATTTATGTTATCCATTATATATTTTCCAACAAAGACTATTGTAAAAAAATATTCACTAAATAATGGTTCTCATTGTGATTTTAAATTTACCAAGTCATTTTTCCAAGGAGTTCCAAACTAGTTGGGATGAAAGTCCTGTTTTCAGGAACCATTTCTCAATCAAGTCTATTTTTATCCATTGTTTTTAACCCCTATGAACTTCTATTCTAGAGCCACATCCAGTTGTAGTATCCCAATATGTATGTTATTTCATGATAAAAATATTCTTATATACTTACAAAACCTTAAGTATTTTTTTAATATACCTAGTTTTATTCATAAGTCTTTTAATAGAATTTTCTAACCATAATCCCATGAATAATTAAACTATCAATTGAAACAAACAATAAAAATAGTTCTCTATATTAGTCATAAATTAAATATTTATTAAATAAAATTACACATAATAAATCCAATATGATTTATATGTATTGTTAATTTTGGAAGAATCAATATTATATAACAACATCAAAAATAAATCATATCTATTGAAAACATCATTATCATGATCATAATATTTCTTTTAAAATAAACAACATGGGATACAATGGGATCACAAATAAGAAAATGGTGAGCTATAAATCTCAGTAATGGAAAAAAATAGAATATCTTGATGATGAATATAAATTTTTTACAATAGGAATGTGAATCAAGAATAAATGGTGTTAGAATCATTAACAGGAAAGATGTGGCATATATATCTTGATAATCATTTAGACACCATATTGAATGTTGCAACAACAGAATACAATGAATCATAAACTGATGTAAAAGATATCATCTATGATAAAAATATAAAAAATCACCACATTATTTTATATTCACACCATATTCTTATGCATCAGTCTCATTAGACTATAACATTCTCTAATGCATCATAGTGCTATATAATTACAGTCGCAGTTGTCATATTCATGTATTTCTCAAGCTAATGAGTTCAAGAGAGATCATAAAACTTGAAATCATTTATCATCAAATCTAATTAAATATCATGGATTTTGGTATAGATACATATATTTTCCAACTAAAGTCATAATAATCATTTAACGGGGAACAAATTTGATTGAAAATTGTTTTTCATACTCAATAATGTTATTTGTAACGTAATATTATAGTTAAATTTTGACAACATAACTTCATTACATAAATGATAATAATGTGATTATCAGATATTATGGGGTATATTGTATATTTAAAATAATTTTTACATTAATATGGACACAAAATAACAAATCCTGACATTTGAAAGTTGAAATATATGGAAGAAGATAATAAAGAATCATGAATAACATGGAGAAAAAGAATTAACATTAAATTGAGTGTTTGATTCCTATTTAGTTGGTGTAGATTATTGGGAGCATGGGGGGTCCTTTGGGGGACACCTAAGAGGGTAGGATAGAAAAATGAGATTGGAAAACTCTTTTTAGTTAAAATAAATAGGATATTGGTTTGTTTATTAAAGTAAATTAGTGGGGAATTCTTTTCATTTTTCAAATATAGGTTTTGGACTGTATATAATAAAATAACAAAAAAACATTATAATGGTTTTTTCAATCATTTATAAAAATGTGGAGTTTATTTAATTACATTAATACTCCAATGAATGAAAATATTAAAATTTTACACATGGTGATGTGGAGTTGGTTGATAATATTAAGAAAATAAATTTAAAACCATGAAATATATAATAGTTTTTGGAGAATACATAATTTCTTTATAGAAATATTAAAATAATCTCAAAATCACAATATTTTATGGGGATATCATGAATTTGTTCATGGATAACCATCATTATCTTATTAAATAAGTATTTCTTCATTTTGATGAAATATTATAAACCTTATATTATTGCTGTAAATTTTATTCACATGAAAATTCAACTTGCTAAAAAATTTATTAAAAATTAACCATATGATAAATGTGATGTTAATATTCCAAAAATTAATATTAATTTTATCCAAATAATTGTATAAGTATGTTCATTTTCAATTTTAAAATAATAATGTACTTATATATATAAATGTTGGGTTTCATCAAAATAATAGTTTAAAAAACACTTGAACAAATTACACTTGAAAACTAAAAAAGCATATGATCGTTTATATTTAGTAAAAATTATAACATCAAAATATTTTATTAAAATATTATTTATTTCAATAATCCATTAATTTCTCAATATAATCATTTTAATTGTAATTAAATATTAATTATAAATACATATTTTGTTGTATTGTTAATAAAGTAAAAATAATTTATAATGTTGAGTCAAAAAATATAAACATAAACCAGTTGAATATGAAATATAAATTTCCATATTATTGTATTGTTGATACATATACCATTAATGGAAAATAACTTGCCATGATGGTCATATATTGGATTATGAGATGTTCTTGGTGTGGTTCAACACACATGGTTTGGGATGTGATCTTGATGAGCTTCAATATATACCATAAATAGTTTCCTACATTCTTATGATATTGGATATTATCATGGGACCATTTGATGGAAATTCTAATTATTCTATATCTATAACAATCTATGCTAAATGTTCTTAATAGGGTATGATCATACAAGAGAAGTATTGAGTCTTTGCATGGAATACATGGGAAAATTTTCCCTATTACATACATGGACACTCAAACCACTTCTGGAAGAATTCGAATTCACCACATATTGGACATGGCCAGTATGATCATCAACCATATTTAAAATTGGTTGAACTGATGACTCTCATTTTGAAGAAGGTTCTCCCTTATCAACAATGTGTTGTCCTCGATCCCCATGCACATTTTTTCTATCATTATGGTCTACAATTCAACAATCATCCAAATGGGGAATGTCCTGAACTCTTTCCTGTGGGATGCCCACGGAGTGGGTAGGTGTGGATGGGCCTCATGGAGTTGGTTGGAAATACTAGTGGGTCTTGGGGGTACCAATGTAAGGAACATGGGTGAGTCTATATATCTCTTTAAGGGTATGTTTGCTTGGTATGTGATTTTTGGTAAGTCTTTATGGATCCATTTCATTAGAAAGAAATATGGCTACAACTTAAGGAGGTCTAGTTGGAAACCTTCCTCATCATGGAATTCTCTTTGCAGGCACATTATGTTACTCTAGAACCATTTTCATTGGATTCATGGTCGGGGAGACATCATCTTCTGGGAGTCAAATTTGTGTATTGAGATTCTTAGTATCCCAGAATGCCCTACTCCTCAAATTTCATTTAGAGAGTCCATCTTTCACCCCTCATTCATCAACGCTATCCTTATCCAAACTCAGGAAGATTTTTTCTAGAGCATCAGTTTGGATGGATCCTATAACAGGTGAATCTTCTCGGTCCTCTCTTTTGGTAAATTTTTGACCAAGGATTACACTAGGGACTTGCCCCATCCACCGATTATGAACACCTGGGTATTGGTTCAGTAGTACAATAATATCCCGAATATGTATAATTTTCTACTATTGAGAGCTCACACCAATGATATTCTCAGGGAGATGAAAATCAAGGAGAGTGGTATTATTATGGCATCAAGATGTACATGATGTCATGCTCCTTCTGAGGAATTTGTGCTTTACCTCTTCATTCATATATAATGGGAAGTCATCATATGGAATTATCATGGTGAGTTCATGGATATTTTCATAGGAGAAAATTCTTATGATGAGTTTTTTCAGTTTTGGTTCAGAGGAGCTTCAAATAAGAATGAGGAAGTCGTCTTCTCCATCATTATGGTTGCTGGATTCTGGTGTATTTTGTAGGACCTTAATCATGCGAGTAACCATAATTATTTTCCTTCATCCCATAGATTATTTATTAAAATGAGGTTTCTTGTGTCAGAGCTAGAATTTTTGAAAGTAAACTGGGAGTTGGCCCCCTCCCTGTATTACTATTTGGCTGATAGGAATTTTTCTAGATCCCTTTGCCCCATGCCTACTGCTATTTCGGTTCTATGGACCCCCTCTCATGGATTTAAAATAAATAATGATGTTTCATGCATACAAGGGATCATGAGGGGGGGGGGGGTGGAGCAGTTCGCAACATGGATAACTCGGTGTTCCTGATGCTCATTACACGTTATTAGACTGGTGATTCTTTGTTTGCTGAGGAAAGGGCCATGATTAATGTCTTCGAAATCTACAGATCTAGAAACATTAACCACAATATGGTGGAGAATGATTCAAAAACTATTTGTAGTTCTCTTAAGGGCGATGTCGCTCCTCCTTGGCACGTTACGTACCACATACGCAAGTGCATGGCTCCCTCTCTAATGGCATTGAGATTTCCTATACATTGTGTGAGGGAAACCTATTGGTAGACATTCTGGTCTCTAGTTCTTCACAGTCCTTTCCTCTTATGGTTTTTGATTCTCTTGGATCCCTCCCCACGAGCGGAATAAAAGTGGCTATTGCGGATGCTCTCGGTCTCCACTTCTTCAGACCTCCATGAGTTTTGATATGATGATTCGTATTATGTTTTAAAAAAATGGAATCTTAAGGGAAAATACCCCAATCGAATAAAAATAATAAAAAATTAAAAAAGGGGTAACATACATTTTATAAGAAAGGGGAATGCATAATTATAATATTTATATACAAACCTCAGTTCCAAGGTTTATTAATAATGAAAATAAAAACATCGGTGGTCCTAGGCTATCAGTCTACCCCATAAAATGAGTAAGAACATTATTCTAATGTCCAATTCACCAATACATCAGCTGTTCCTAGAGTACTCGTGTATACGAACCCAAGATGAGAGGAATCAGTACACCAACATTGTAACCTAGTACATCAGTGTTTTAGTGATCATATGTTATTCCTGGTAAAGGATGAGGATCACTAGTTCATCATCCATATTATCCAATACATCGTTCGGGATGATACAATGTGTCTTTTGTGACCCATCGAATGGATCATCATCCAAATCCCCTCACGTACCACTTATTGATGTTCACATGCATCATTAATCATAGGTCACATTTTCCATTGTATCATTTCATTTACCTTTATTGATGAGGACCTTTTAATTACACCATGGAATAAATAACAAAATGTATACTCATTTGAAATAAAATTTATTCCACCGGTTAAAAAATAATTATGATTTTCTGAAAAACTCAACCAATAACAGTAGTTGTCATTTCAATTTCCATCAATTTATAAAAACCATTTAGTTGATTTTCTTAAAAAGTGTAATATTACCTTATATTATTCCATCATTAGAAATATATTAATAAATCTCCATAATCAAATCGAAATCAATATCCATGACTAATTATAAATAATATAACTAATTCAATAACATATTCATCATTAACAATAATCACTTGATCAATATCATAAATATGTAAGATATACCATTTTAATATCCTCATATGCATTTAAAAAATATAATATATTATCAATTGATTAATCCATTTATCCATGAACACATCGAAATTAAAATTAACAACACATTCACATTCATAACATCTTCAAATAGATATTTACCAATTCAAATTATCAATTCCAAGGGTTATGGATACCACATGCGCATCTCTAGGTTTTCCCACATCATTAATAAATAAATTGGGGTCCATAAGGTGTCATAAACCATAATGTAGAGACTATAATACATCCAAAAATAAATTTAATTAAACCAATTAATATATGTAAATTGGATCAACCCCATAATCATATATAAAACAATGATTATGTAAAAAAAATTTAAGACCACCTACCTCATGCTTATAGATAACCGCTTACCAAAAACCTTCTCAGTATAAGAACTCAATCATCCTCAACCACTAAAATGATGGAATCCTTATAGAAAAAAAATATTATATATTTTTAAATAAGGGATACTACATTCAAATTCTCTTCTAGAAAATGGAAGGATATGTTGTACAAGACTTACATGGAGAATTGATTTTCGACAAATGGAATAGTAAATGAATATGAATCAAGGGAAAACTGTCTCTTCGGTGTTTAGGAGGGATCTATGTCATCAAATTTTTTTGAGGATGAATATTTGAGAAATTATAGTTAAAACCATTGAGAAGTAAGAGGGAATAATTGGAAATAATAATTTTTATTGGTTCTATTTTTTTTAAAAATGTTTTTCAAAACTGCGATCCATCTGTGCAGTTACCAATGTATAATAAAGGCCACATGACACATTCTTTATAGAGAACCCTAATTGTTTTAATAACCATGTTGTGCACCTATTCCTACCACATTACTAGAGGATCCCTTGGAGAATTATTTCTATTTTAAGTATCATTGATTTCAGTAACTTTTTGATTATCCTATCATGCATACTATTTTTCCTATTTTCTTCTCCCATCATTTTACAAACACTAGGGACACCCCCAAACATCCCATTCACCCATGAACTAGTGAATTATATTAATAAAACAATTTCAAAACAAATATAACCATGGAGATATTCCATGTGATATTAGGCTCATAAAACCTCCTTATCATATAATGGGTCTTCAATGATAAATACTTGTGATGAATCACCCGAAATTAATAGAAAATTGGTGAACCACCAGGCCCACCTATCAACCATAATCTCCAAGGATTTATATTAATTATGGCCACACTTTTAGAACATTTGGAGAACAGAACAAATCCATCTGTAATAAAAATCCCCCTCTTTGATCAATAATGACAAACACAATTCTTCCAAAAAAATATCCATGTTAAACACATCTACAAAAAGAGAAAAGAGAATAAATATGTCTGATTAGATTCACTAATACACCTCACAGTAAATGGTTCCAAATATGAACTAATCTATCAGATATGATCCCATTATATCATATTCTGTATGATCCCCTTCAAAAATCATATTCCAAATCACATAGTTTCATTTTACTTCCTCCAAAAATTCTAATGGTTTCCAGTGCTCAGCACAACACACATAGCACATGATTCTAAATCCACATTTCCCTAACCCATATCAGTCTGAAACACAATGTTGATGGTCTCACTCTACATCTAATAAATCAATGAAAACCCTACCTTTACATAAATATCAAATTATTAAACCAGTCAAAAAACGATGCAATGTCTTTTAACATCACTAAAGCACGAATATTGCTCTTCCACGATCCTGTCTAATTAATAATTCTTGTAATATTATCAATTGTCTCCTCATCTCCAATAGTGATTCCCACCATATGATTTTGACCACCACAACTATATTCCAATGGTTTTATTGAACATAATTAAATAACACCACCAGGAACTCAAATAAACATTGAAAATATACTAGATTTTTTTCCTATATAACTATTACTTGAATTATTGAGAACATTTACCAACACTAGAATCCTGTATTATCATGGAAACTATCCAAAATTGACATGCATACATCATCCTTTTTAGGATATGAACACCATGACTTCTATCTTGTTGAACTCTATTTTGGAAACCCACTTTCTATTAAAAATATCAAACTAGAGGTGGATCATAACATACTACATGTTTACCCTTATAATATTGTGTTAGACCATCCCCAAATACAATGTCCCAAAAAACGTCATCCACTATTAGCATGCTACCCTTTTCTCCTACCCAAGGAGGCCTGTCACTTATAGAGTACCACCTTTATCAGATTCAACTACCGATGTTATTCCATGAAACTAGGTAAAACTACATCTTCATAGCATGCTATACTATCTAATCCATAATTATGCTCCAAAATACCAATCATAATTATAATCATAATCACCTCCATTTACTAGTAATCAACTAATGATAAGTTGATTCTTCTTCAAAACTCATTCCACATTTAAAAAGAACATATCATTATTATACCTGAATAATCTATCCTTAGAAAACCCCATATAACCAATATAATGTCACTAAATCATGTGTCTATGATTCATTAAATAATAATGTAATTAAATAGTCACCCAAATAACATTATAGAAACCGTGCTTTAATTATGATGATGTTATAACCACAAAATCTTATTTCAAAACAAGTATTATTCCTTTTCATGCCCATCAAAGACTCATGTGGAAGAATCCTTGATTTCATTAAAAAAACCTCCCATTTACCATTTCGAATTCTTGGATCGATCAACTGATACATCCAATACTAACATATACATTATCGTGGAATCCGACAATGTTCTCCATAGGTTTCTTATTTTCATCTTGATTCCACTAAAATCACTCTGTAGACTTTTCCGAACATACATGACTGATGTTCCACTGCCCAACATAGTGGTATCATTATGATGTCATTATTCTAGTAATTCCGACCACCTCATATCACACTTCAACCAAATTCTAAAAACAAAACTTTTACATGGCTATATAGGACTTCTTGAAAAACAAAAACAATCACCAGCCCCATCTTTTTCCCAAATACTAATAATTTAACACACTAAATTAATTACTATTTTGTCAATCAAAGGACCTCACACGTATACTATTGATGTTGTACTACTCAAAATCATGTATCACATACCCTGATCCATGATAAAAACCTCCAAGTGGCCATATATCCAATCAAAACTAATATATATATCTAGTAATAATTCTAGACCTCTGTCATCTTAACCATGTTGATGTCGTGGTATTCAGAATGATATTCAGTAGCTAAATGTCTTATATGAATTCATCAATGAAAACCACCAAAAACCACCCATCACTAATGTCACCCCAAACCATTGTAGATGCTTATTATTTTAAAACTATTATGTTTCACCACATTACAGAGTCTCAAAAACATTCAACCACCATATATCTAAGGGGATATCTATCCATAACTCACCACCACCTCATGACAAATTTCCAATCGACCATGAATGAAATTCCTTTTAGATCCACTTCCATCACCCATGTCAGGTTATTCTAGAATAATTGTGGTGATTAAAATATAATAATGATGTCATCAATTTGATCCCAAAACCAAATCTCCCATGAATGACATGTTTATCCCACAATAATCTGATAATAAATCAAATTCACTCATAATGAGAATCCAATTCAAATTTGTCAAATCTTTACATTTCCCCCTTGAACATTCCCCAATACATAGAACTCATAAAGAACTTTCGGTCATAGAAAAACTTGATACTAATTAAAAAATCAACCACTAGACCCAACAAGTCATATATCACAAGGTCCAAACACCAGTTTTGACAACAATACTTGACTCCTGGTCCATTAACCACATCATACTCAAGAGACCTCAATATTAATATTTTCATAAAACAAAATCCACACAAAAGATCCCAAAGACATGACCACCCATCACATTATGTGTAACATACAACTCAAAATCATCCATACATGTTTTTGAAAACCCTTGTATTTTCAACACAAAATCAAAATGATTCCACCATTAACAATTATCAAAAAAATCGGGTCAGGTTACCTAATGATCCAACCCATCAAAACCAGCATTAAAACAAACAAAAATCACTAATGTTAATAATTTAGAAAGGAAAAAAGTTATATACATGATCTTTTTCTGAAATGCAATAGAAAGAAATTTGAATTGATTCGCCATTAAATCACTCACATTTCATTTTTATTCGAAACCACCTTCATTATTTGGCTTTCCAAAATCGAGGATACCCATGTTTTTCAAAGAATTATTCTCATACAAATTTTTTTGTCTCACCTCAAAAACTATTTTCATTCCATCATATTCCTATAATCAAATCATGTAATTGTGAAAAATATTCATGGCCCACTTCTGATGAATAAAATTTCTACCCACACCACACAAACACCAAAACATTAAAATCTCGGGGGACCCATATGCTAGGTCGTGAGAAGAGTAAAATGATACTATTTCCCTAAATACAAATCACATTAATAAAAGGCCACTTGAAATATGTCTTTATATATTTTTGGCATACACAAAAAAACATTAAACAATTTGGTGCTCATGGGAAGCACTCACTCCCCCTTTCCAAAATACAGAACATCTAAACCACCCAAACAATGAATTACTATTGTTTTCTCACCAAGGATACCCTAACACAAACAAAATAACTAAAAGAAAAAAACAATGTCAAGGATCTAATAAAAACCTCACACAGTAAATAATCAGAAGCATTACCACACAAACACATCCAAGAAACCTCTTATTATCCATGCTTCACTCAAATTTGGAAGGTACACTAATGTAAAAACCTATTATGACAGAAAAAACAAACAATGCCTCATGAACAATATCCTAGGTCTGGAAATTTGGAAATATCAGTTCACAACCTACCAATACACTACGATAAAACAAATAAAATGGGATACAAATTTATATTATCCCCATATCTTCTGTAAGACAATGTTTTACTTTTCACCTAAACGTTTTCCTTTCAGACCAATATATTCACATTACAAAACATTACAGTTTCAAAACCCCCAAGATTGAAACATTATAAAACTATTTTTATTCCAAAAAATTAACAAAAAACCACCATTATAATGTTAATAAATAAAAAAAATTATTTATTGACTGTTTGAAATAAATATCCAATGGATTATACCATAGTCAAAAAAATTTCTACTAACCAGTGTGAACAAAGGAATTATCAATCATTTAAATCAATCAAGTCGCCAACCAATATAATGTGACTAGAATCATTCATGAACACACACACAATCTCATTTCAGGCTGGTACAAGATGTTATCTTAAGAAATAATAAACTCATTACCATGTTCAGCACTCAAGCTGAAGAAAAAAAAACTAATATAAAAAGAATCCTTTCCCAACCCTAGAATCTTTTGTCTCCCCTATGCAGGGAGCTATGCACACTTACTAATGATATAATTTCTAAACCATGATAAGATCATAGACACTATTCAACCATAACGAACTAAAAATTCAAAACACACCACTCTGACTTAACATTGTAATATCCTCGACCCAATATCCACTATAGCTATTAACCCATGCTCGGTCACAACATGAACTTAGGCATGCCTCCCCATATTCCAGAGGCTTTGGAAAACCAACAAGGTATTATGTAATACAAGATAAGACTATTCTCTCCTATCATAATAATGGAATAGTAGAAGTAGCTTCAACAGATGAATTAAAATATATGAACAATAAATGTATTCCATCTAGAAAAAAAGAAGAGTATCACACAATATAATAGTATGATGGTTATTCTAAATGATATGATATCGTAAAAAAAGAGCAGAAACAAAAAATAACAAATGATCATGAAAACACCATTGAGTTGATATCTATTCTAGGCATATCATGGTCCAACCCATTATACCAAGAAAAAAGACACTAAAAGTTCATATCCTAAACATACGATGGAAAAATGTAGTATCTGGTCAGGTACACATGCCCCATAGTAGCCTGAGAAGGGTGTGAGTACAACTTACTAGGCTACCAATAACAACTACTATAGTAATAACCATTAATTACAAAATTTTATGACGATTAATAGGAATAGGAATTAAACAATGAAACTGATGGATAATGTTTCATAATTAAGAAAATATTAATTAACCCTTTCACAATTTTTTATTTAGACATCAAACGACAAAATAAAAAATGTGTAGTCATACTGGGAACACAATCAATAGATAATGTGTCACATAACATGAATAAAAAATGGGTGTCACTAATAAATAATTGTATATACATACCTCAGATCAATATCTATATAATAAATCCAACTAAACAATACGTGGGTCGATAGCATTAGTGTAGTAAAACCTATGATGAGGAGAATCATTTGAACATTCATGTCATCCAATATATCAGTTGGGTCTACAAAATCAGTATATCCCTAGCCATGTTGAGGTGAATCTGTACAACATCCATGATATATGATATATCTATGAGGCATAATGAATAACCCTTTCTAGAACAAAGATGTGGAGAATCATTCAAACATATATGGAATTCAATAAAATGGTGGCTCCTATAGAATTTCGATAGACTTACCTTTTTAGTGGATCCTTAGTACAACCCCCAATAATAAATATATTCATGTTCAAAGGATCCATTATAAACATGATACATTTACCATTTTATCATTTCATTTACCCAGGTCTTAGATGACCATTAAATCCCAAATAGAAAAACATACTGACCAAATACAATTTTCAAATCTGCTTTAATCAACCCTTTAATACAATGATATTAATTTCTAAACAAATTATCCATGCTATGATGCATAAATTTTTATTTAAAACCATTACAAATAACCATTTAACACATTTATATGAAATGGGAACACTAACACATTTCAAATATTGATTTTAAATATATAATAAAAACTCCTTTTTAATAACTCATGGAGTTCTATAGATCCTTTTTTATAAATAAACACTTTGAAAAAAAATATTTATTTAAAACCATAACTTCATAAAAATCCCAAACAATAATTTATACCATTTCAAGAGAATATTTTGTATTTCAAAACCCATCATGTTATATATTAATTTATCCCATTAACCATTCCCCCATTCAAATTAATATTCAAATCTAACACACATTCAGAACATCTATATAATTATGTTTATAAAATAATTCTACTAATTCCCATGGTTTGGAATACCTTTGTGTATCCCTAATTTTGGTCTCAGATCATCAATGAACCCAATGGGGTATGTTGGGGTCTCTCTCAAAAATCCCTAGCTAAAATAACTTCAATTATGAAATGATATTAATACTCATCATTGAAGAATATGTTCATAATCTCATAAAAATATAGGAGATCATGACTATAATAATATGATTTAAGACCGCCAACATCATGCTAATAGACAACAACTCATTCAAAAAAATTGCTAGACATAAACTAATTCATCCACATAAACTAAGAATATGGAAATAATGGGAAATTAAGGGGGAATATCGTCATAATGAGAAGAAATCACACACTAATAATCTTTCATAAAATGTTAGGAGTCAAAGTCAAATACAAACATGAATCATTAACTGTCAACCTACATAACTCTAATGGACTATTAGTTGAGGGATAATAATCTCATGGATGTTTTGGTATTATGGTTCATTAACCAATATGATGGAGGAGGAATAAGGGATATATTTTGTTTTGAATCCCTAAGTCCCAAGAGGGGTATATTTGAAATTCCCACATTTTTGTGCCACATGGTTAAAGAATGGTTGTACTAACCATGCACCAACCATACAACTTCTTCCACCCAATAGGGAAAATATAGAATAGCCTCCTAAAAAACCCACACCATTTGGAGAATTTTGGGGTTCCATTCCTTTATACAACATCAAATATGAGTCATGGACTAACAGTTTCTCTTAAATTTCTCATTTTTTTTCACTAACTATGAGCCAACCGTGCGTTACACAATGTTTTGGACATTTTTATAACATCCTCATGTCCTAAAACATTGGGACACCCTCAATACATCTCATAACCCATTCAAGTATTTCATTAAATGAACAACTATTTTTTAACAATAATTTAATTAATATAGTACCACCATGTGATATCAGTATCATACACTACAAAATTTACACCCTAAAATATATTGAAAAAATATAATAATATTATATTGAAATTATATCATTATTTAGACAGATAAGTGAAGAAAAAATTAATTTGAAACATTTTTAAAATGTAAAATAAATATATATAAATGAAAAAATATGATAAACTGAATAATAATTTCATGATTATAAAATAAGAAAAAATAATTTATTCTCATTTTATTAAAGATTATTTCTTTCAAGAAAAACAAGATAAGTTTATCCATTAAATTTTTTTAATATTTTAATTATTCATTTGTATAATACATTTTAAAATTTCAAAAAAATCTCATATAGAACTATCTATAAAATGTGTAAATAAATTAAATTCCCAATATAAATTTAGAATTAGTGTTACTATACATAAAATGATGTTTTCCTTTGAAAATGATAACATCAATGCAATACAAGTTACATTTTAATTAATTCTTGAAATAGTTCCCCTAAATTCCTAAATTAAAATCTAAGGGAGTGGGGAAACATATTATTTAATAATCCATGTATATTGAAAATAGTCAAATGAAAATAAATGTAAACTCGAATATTCATCTAAAATTACTAATTTACTACCTAGATAAGAATATTAAACTTATGTTCATTCCAAAAAAAAAGTTAATAACAAAATTGTCCAACGATCAAAACAAACGATAAATGATGAAGATCATAGTAGCATTATAAATGGGTAAAACGAGTTCAATCATCAGAAATATAAATTACTAAAGCTTCTTAATTCTCATTCCATTATGTAATTAATAAAAATATAATAACATGCACAATGAACATATGGTTAATAAAATCTTTTGTATCTTCATATAATTATTTGGATAATTTGAAATTTATTATAATATCACCTATTTTTACCCGTGTATTAGATGATTAAAAAATATTTTACTTAAAATGAGATTTAAATGCTAAAAGTTATGTTGGGACAAAAATATCTAATTAAAATTAAATTATAATAAATAAATTAGGACTAATAGATCCATATTTAAGGTAGTTAACTAGTGATATTAAAGAACACATTCAATAAATTTAATTGTTTATAGAAATAAAATGAATAATGATATTACACCAACATCCATTATGTATATCATTAATTTTTTTTAAAGTACTAATATTTCCAATACTGAAATTTGATGCACGAAGACTATAAATTGTTTTTATTTTAAATATATTCCATTTTAAATTAAAATAATTAATTCTTCATCCTTTCAATTTACTTTTTGAGAAATTAAAAATCATCAAAATCAATTTCATTTGATTATGAATATTTGGGGGGATTATTATCATTCAATATATCATTTTCTTCATTAATAATTAAAACATCCATAACAATATCCATTAATATAAATGATAAACTATTTGTTGTTTCATGGACAAATTTAAATTTTTATTTGATTAGAAGATATAAACAAATAATTTATTCAATTTTATCATCATATGAATCAATTATTTCCCAATGTTCATAAATACATGCTCTAACATTTCGAGAATTGATAATATCATGATAATTAGAACTAAAATCATTATATTTAGTTTTACATTCCACACACTTAATTCCTCCATTTCAAATATTTGTAGAATGACCACATGGACTATAATTTGGAGGTGAATATGTCACCTTAGTGAATTTTTTTTCAAAAACAATACATTACATGTTCTTTTTGAATTTTAGAATTTTATGATGATATTTTAGAATCAGTTAATGTACTATCATATTTTATATCATTAATTCTGAAAAACATTGAATATTAAATCATTATAAAATTGGTATCAAAATAGTTATTCTTCTTCAACCCGTATTATATAATATTTCAAAAAAGAAAATTCAAATTCCAAATAATGTGGGTAGTATATACTTAAATAAAATGGTTTTTTTACAATTTTCATGGTTTAGCAAAATATTTTCATTTATACAGATTTATTATAACTAGAGATAATTATTTTCCATGAATATACCTATTTAAAAAGTGCTGTTTTAATGTGTATCTAAAATTTATTATATATTTTTCAATGAATTTTTTTTAAAACCACTTCCAGAAAATATCAATAAATAATATTGATGTCCTTATAATTATTATCATATATAAAATCATATTCTCCCTTCAATTATCATATATCTTATTTATATAAAACATAGGATATAGTAATAGTATGGAAATAATAAAAAATAAAATTCATTATATACTTTTTTATCCTGTTATTTAATATAGTATACATACTTCAAATGAAATTTTGTGACATAATTTTTAGATTCAACCAATTTTAATTCCTCATATTGGCAATCACTGAAAATTTCTTTCCCTTAATCATATAAAGGATTAGGATAATTAATTAGACACAATTTATATACAAAATAAAATGATTTATAATATATAAAAAATATAGGACAATAATATAAAGATGATATATCATATAAAGTAACCAAATGCAATATCCTATAATGTCATTTCTTTGATACAAAATGCATAGACCCTGTGGGTGGATGTAATTATTCAAGAGGGGATTCATTTAATATCATTATAATTTACGCAGTATTTAATAATTACAAGTGGCAGGTGAATTGTGTAAATATTACAATCCCACCACACTAATATAATACTATAATGAGAAAATAGAATTCGAGAGATTAAAATATGAACACATGGAAAATTTATAGTGGTATATATCTAAATTTTAATAATATATTATTCACACCTCTGATTAACTAGGGAAGATGTAACCCACTATGTTAATTAATATTTGATGGATATTGAAAACCGAATACATCCATATTTTTCACACCAGAATGTTTAATCCATCTCACTTATTCATTGTAGTTTTAAAAACAATTTAATTATAGGAGAAGGAATACCTATAATTTTATAAGGTTATTCATTAGCTCTTTTAAGAAAAAAGAAAATATATTATATTGTAAATCCATGTGTATTGTTCTGTAGTTGTATACAAAACATGGAATTTTTTAAAAAAATCCTAAAATATTTTATGTTATTAATCATGAATAACCATACCTTATAAATGGAGAGACTAATCCCATTTGAAACATTTTGTAGTGTAATATATCAAAATTAAAGAAAAAAATGTGACCCAATTCTTTTCAGATAATTAAATAACAACGAATGGAGAAAAAATTATCTCAATGAATGATAATAGTTGATGATGATGGAAAATGTGTCTCATAGTGCTTGGTCCCTTCCAGATTTTGAAACAATGAACCACGGTACAATAGTAGTTTATAATATATATATGTTTAATAATACATGTATAGGACTATGTATGAAACTATGTTGCATTCAAAAGTTAACAAGAGTCCCTCCAACATCTTAATTTACTACATTCCATAATAATTTTACTCATTAAAATAGAAAAGAGTATTGTCATTAATTTAAAATCAAGGACATAATACAAAAAAAATCCAATTAGTGGATGAACACATTTATTAAAATTTGAGTTATATAAATAATAAAAAATTTTTATAAATAAAATATATAGATAAATAAAATGAATAAAATATATTCATAATATATGAAAAAAATTTACTTTAATAACCCAAAAATTCATCAGAATCTGACTCTTCATATTCTAAATCATTATATATATTACCTTTTCTCTTTCAATATATTTGTATTTTCAATGGTTGTTTCCATGATTAAGATAGATAATTATTATAAAAATGGTTTCCCCTCAATATCATGGTTAAAATAATTTAAACATTATGTAATTATATATATTAATATACATGGAAAAAAATCTATTAATAATACCTAAACATTCATTATATTCTAATTCTATTTATTATGAATATTTAATTTTACAAAATATCAACTTGAATAACCACACATATTTAATCCCTTGTGAATATCATTTATTTCATCATTACGAACTTTAAATCATGTTCACTTGGGTTCTAAATAACTACAAAAATAATTTATTAAAAAATAATTATTTATATCCAAAATAAATATGATGAATATTGAATTTAAATGTGTTAAACAAAACATATCATATTTCTATGTTTCATAATGGCATATTGAAATTCAAATAATAACGTTGGGAAAGCCACATAGGTGAATCAAATAGACTAATTTCATTGAAAAAATCATTTTATGGATTCACATAAGTGATTCACAATTTGTTTCTACATATGTGATTCACCATCTAACATAACATAACCAATATTCCAAAAATTATGCAGCTGAATAAAATTTATTTAAATAACATGAAATATCAAATTTAAGACATAAAAAAATCATTAAAATAGAAGAACAATCATTTCATGTAGTATCTTTATATTTATAAAATTTCATTATTTTTTGATATAATTATTAATCAAAATTATTAGAATAGTATAAAATAATGTAGCATCCATATAAATTAAATAATACTTCTAGAAAACTATAGTATTTAATATGAATACATTCAGGGTCCTCAATCCTAATTTATGTATTGGGAATAATCAATTTAGTGCTTTATTTATTTAATAAAAAATGGGATAAATTATTTATCTTTCAGACTCAAAAATTAATAGTCGCATTAAATATCTACAGGCAATTATATGGTTTAATTACAGTGGGTAAAAAATTATTGATGGATAGCTTTCTGGTGAATATTAATTTGGAAATTTGATTTATTTGGTTATATTAATTGGATATGTGATAGAAAAGGATACATTTATTTCATAGGTTGTTGTACTAAAAACATGTAAAATGTATTTTATGTTCTTAAATGATATATTTTTCATTGGATGATAATATAAAATAGATTTAATATTTTTAACAAACAATTAAATGAAATCTAGATATATTTCAATAAAATAATTATTCAAAAATAATAAATTAAAAAACAGTATTGAAAAAATATAGGAACTAAGGTCATAATAATTTAAATAAGAATTAATTTAATTCCTACCATAATCAATATATAAGGAAAAACATAAATATGGTACATAATTAATGTTTAAATTACAGAGAATAAAATTCATAATAAAATAATTTTATTAAGACATATTTTCTCCCCTTAGTTTATGATCTGACGGTTTCTCAAGGGTTTCGACACACTAATATTCTACCTCACTAGATCATGGGTGGTCTTGGATTTTTGGCCCTGCATCAGTCCTTACAGATTGTTGACAGCATGGCAGATTTGTGTGGGGCCTCACAGTCTTGATTTGGCCAGATTCTAATAAACTGGTCTCAGATAATTGTGGCATTGTGATGGTGGGTGGATTAATCTTGTCTCAAACAAATATGTGTCACTAGATACGGTGAAATGTGTCAATGGAGGTGTTTAGTGAGGTTCTGAGATGCTATAGTGGAATATCTCTTATCTCATGGTTGGTCCTGGTGGTGCATCACAGGGTTCAGATGCCTCATCAGTTCTTCCTGAATAGATAAAAGTCTCTATAGAGATCTATATTTTATGGTCTGATCTAGGATGATCATCTTGAAAGTTGGTGTCCCATTTGGGGTGATGAAGATGTGGAGGTGCTCTGGTGTGGCCCACAGATCTAGCTGTGGAAGATGTGTCAGTTTGGCCAGTGGTGGTATTGATGACTGGTTTGTTAGCATTATAGTGATGCGACAGTGGATTTAGGCATGTCAAGGGCTTCTTCGGTGGTTCTCAAAAGTGGTGTTTCAATATCTATTATATCACTCACTTGATTGGAGATTATCTATGTTTACAAGCAATGGAACCTTGTGGTTGGGTGGCTGGTCGGTGGTACTATTGTGTGCAGTTACAGGAAATACAGATGACCTATCATCAACTAGGAATGGGGATCCTTATAGGTATCTATATTTTTTATTGGACTTTGGGATATCAGATTTGTAATTATTGTGTTCCATTGGGGTTTTTGGCCACTAAATTTTAAGGTGTTTTATAGTTTGGGTTCTCTGATTTATGATTGATTCTCCCTTTTCACACAAAAGGGATTTGTGTGATTTTTTTAATAAATGTTATATTCCCCGAAAGTTTCTAGAATTAAGACATTTGTTAAAGAGAATAAAACAGTAAACAATATGTAATGATAAAAACATGAAGTTTTTTAACAAGAAACTAATCATCTACCATGATCAATTTTTATACCAAGATACTCATTAAGATACATATTTTATTTAATGAATTAATAAACTACAATTATGAGAATGAGGAAAGACAAATAACTATAACACAACAACAAGTACATTTTTATTTATCTGAGAATAATCCCGAACATATTCATATGATGTAACCTTTAATATAATGACCATAGGTCAAATATCATTTTGAGGAAAAATATAAATCCTCTAATACATTAGTTTATCATTTGATTATTCCGAATTTTTGAAAAGGTAAAGTTCAAATAAAATATTTAGAATACTGAGTCACTAACTAATAATCCTTATAAATGGTAGGGAACTCCATTTTTGTATCCAATACTATAGGAATCATATATAATAACTCCATCAATGGAATGTTGAAATATTTCCACTCAAAGAATTTATCATTATGTTATATTAATATATAATCCCAGAACATCTACATAGGTTCCCATGCATCAATATGTTAGATTTACCCTTATTGAAATCATGATTCTCTAGGAACTCAATGGGTTTCTGAATCATTCACCTCTAATAATATAACTTAAATGTATCAAAAATTTCTAAAAATATGGTGTCATATAACAAATAAAATCATTTTCCGTATATATTCAATAATAATGATGTGTTCACACATTTGGTCGCTAATTGGTTAATGGTTTGATTCCATGTCATAAATCATGGATGACACATACAATTACTTCTAAATAGTGCTAGTCAATAACAATTATTGTTTACTATGGTTGATTTTCAACTCCCTATTTATATCCCTTTAATTTTATTGTTGGAAACACGGTACAATAATATGGAAATTGAAAAAAAGGACACATAATATAGGATGGATATAAATATCATCTGTATAATTGTGAATTCAAAAGGAAACAAAAATATAATATCCATGATAATGAAAAATTAAAAAATATTATCACATAACTCCTCATAGTTAATATTCTCCATCATCCCTGGTAATATAAATCTCTATATGAGGGGAATTTTCTAGGAAACCAAACAAAATTTACCCATTATGTATCTAAAATATTGTATTCTCTATACTCAAACATCTTAGAATAAAAAATTCTAATTACAAATTTAAGTAACTTCACTTCAACGTTAATCTATCATGACACAGCCCAGATAAGATGTTATACTAGTTCCCAAATCCATCCAATCATGTACTAAAGGTTGTTCCATGTCTGCACAAGCTGGCGACTAGTTCATTGGAATCAATAAAAATACATATGTATTGTTTTTGCATCATGATATAGAATTATTAATAATATTAATTGATACAATTAATAATTATCTAGTAATCTAAGACAAATATCAATAGTAAAACTACCCATGTAGGACATGTACCTAAAATATAGAAAATCAAAAAAATATTTCCTACAAATATGTTTAACACAGACATTTATTCTTTCAAATAACACCCATTGTACCTCTACAATGAACTACCACTACTTAAAATCTGTTATATCATAATATCATGAAACTGTGAAAAGAAAATATAAGCATGACAAAAAATGTAATTTGTTGGTAACATTATACTAGTTTGATCCCACCATGAATTCCATTATTTATACATATCAAATAATTAAATTATGATAATAAAATATTTTAAATATCGAACGGTAAAATTTTAACAATTTATAATATGTAATTATTCTTAAAACCATTCAATGGAATGGGTAATGACACTAAAATAGTTAATTTCTATCACAACAAGAATGGACATGTATTTATATCAAACATTCATGAATAAGTAATTGAACAAACAAGGAAATTTAAAAACATTATTTATTAAATTTTAATAATTTTTATGCGGTTACTAATCCATGGTTTATTTAGTACCAATGTCATTATACCAAACATTCCCAAAGACACGTGGATTAATGTTTTGAAAATTCCAAATATCTCTGAAATATGTGGAATTTGAATCCATTTTGTAAAATTTAATACCCACCCTAAAGAGTTTTATTTATCATTTTCAACAGTAATCCATATATGTGGTGAGCTAACCTAAATGTATTCCCATGGCCTCCTACATAAATAGAATATATCCCATGCACAGTAATGAAATTTATTTATGAAGGACTAATATTTTTTCTTTTTTCAATCTCGTAAAATTTTAATTTCCATTTAATTTAGGCCAAATATATGTTTTCAAATTTTATATATCTATACAGAAATCAATAATATTGTTTTTTCATAAATACATGGTATTTTCAAAATGAGATAATTCAGTACAATACAACATAAAATTTATTTCCATCATTCCTCCTGAATTATCATCTATTTAATACATTAGTAATGCCATTAATTTTAATTATTTTTATTAAATCATAAGATTTATGAAAATCCATAATAATAGTGGTTTACATTAAACTCCATTCCATTTCAAATAAGTTATCTTCATTCACAAATCATTATTTTTAAATCAATAAGAAAATCCATTACAAATAAATAATTAAATGATAGTTTCAAATGATATGAATTTATTTAATAAAACACCATCAACATTATCATTTTCATTATCTACTAATAAGGGATAGTCAATCAATTGGTGATAAAGGAAATAATAAATCTTGAATGGATCATTTGAACACATTTCATCAATTAAAATATATAATGTATCTTATTTAGAAAAAAATAATGATTAAAAACACTCACATAGATGAATTCAAGTTAAATTAGCATGAATTATGATGACATTCGAAAAATCCCAAATTCAATTAAGGATATACAATAAAATCAATTATATCATGACACAAACCCTAGATCATACATCAATAATATCAAAACATATTTATTTTCATGTAATTAATATAGGATTTATATTTGAAATTATCAATTACTTGAAACTAGTACATATCACCAGAAATGTAGATCATACACAAAAAGATCCACATATATAAACTATTGATAGGATAATAATTTAAAAAAATCCTTGTTGAGTCTCCTTTCAAAAGAAGCTATTTCCCTTGAAAAATATTTGGTCTAAATAATGGCACCTATATTCTAAAAAGGAAATTTCGATTAATTAAAAATAGATCACATTATTTTCAAACATGGTTTTTGAAACTATATTCCATCAATGAAATAAATCCAAGTATTATTGATAAGGCACTTGTTATGTCCACATGGATTGAAAAAATGATATCCAACTATGAAAAATTACATGTACTTAGGATTCAAGGATTTAAAGGGAGGTATATATGTTATAGAATAATATTTAATATGACCATTTTAGTCCTTTAAAACACCGGTATAACAAGTTTCACTTCCTGGGTAGAATGAAACTATTTTCATTAAGTGTGAATTGGGAAGGAAACTCTATAAATAGTCAAATTCTCCCGAAAGTTCCTTGAGAAGATAAAAAATAATCATCATAAAAAAATGAAATTTCATAATAAGAATGATGATTTAATTATGTTAAAACACTTTTCCAATTAATAAGAATCAATAAAGAGGAATAATCTGTCATCACCCTTAATCCACTAGAAGTGCACCATGATCCACTGAGTGAATTAAGCACAAATTTAGAAAACATTTTATAAGAGAGAAAATTCAACAACGAAGGTTTTATAATTCAAATACATATGATATGTAAAATGTACAAATAAATCATGAATATAAATTTGAGTGATAATAAAAATAATAATATTATTTCAAATAGGCCTTAGGTAAATTATGTATACATTAGAATAATAACATTGAGTTGCAGGAGGTGGATCATTTTGAATAGATTAGTCTCAATGATCACACTATTTTTTACAATTTTATTAGATATTTGGAAACACAATACATCGATTCATTGATATGAAGAATCATCTATAATGAATTAGGGATGAAGATTATATAGTCTTTTGAGAATAATGAGGTACATGTGAAAATAATAATAATAATGATTCACAAATTAGGGAGAGATTGGAATTATGTTGGAAATAATTTAATAGATTAATAAAATAACTATATTACATGAATGTTAACTAAATAGGAACATTAAAAAAAATGTGAAAGAATGAATTAGTCATTTGTTATCTTGTTTCCATCTATATACCTGATAGTGAAATAATTTTATATAGAGGCTTGTAATTTTCAAAAAACCCAACATTGATGTGGAGAGGAGTATGATTTATAAATATGCTTGTCTATATACTAATATAGACCTTTATATATTTTCTTCCCCCACCATTAGGGGATCCAACACCCAAACAGTAAATAGAAACCTCTATATCTATAGATTCATTGTTCTTATTTATAAAATTCTTTGATAAGTATACATTGGAGATAGTTTGGAGTCTTTTTGATAATTTTCCATTGGAAACTCCAATTTATGTGTCTTCGTAGTGGAATTAACACTGTTGAGGTTTCCATGAATCATATAATAGTTCCAGCTAATATAATTACTTCATAAAAATATATAAAAATGGTTATCCAATTATCATAATAAGGGTTTTTTTCTAGTTTAATAGCCGAAATTTATCATCTTTTTCCCTTTTCATTGATATAAATGTTTTCCAAAGAAAAATACAACTGATAATTAATGATTTATATACATCCTAGTTCACTTAGTCGACAAATGGTGAAACATAGTCTATACAGAAATTTTAGGGTGTGGTAGAAAATATTTATTGTTGAAAAATATTTTACAAAATTAGATTCCAATTTATAAAAAAATTATATCAATTAATCACCCTCTAGTGAATAATGAAACCGTGAAAAAAAAATTGAATTTTTTTCCTTCTTTTTGGAGTATCATGTGTATATCAAATTTATAGATTTTCATGATTAATTTTTTTATAAATAATTTATATGGTGTGATGTTTGGAAATTTATTATTTTTTAAAGTGAATATATGTAAGATAATGTTGATAACATGGATAGTGGTTTCAATTGAATTATTATATCCCATAAAAAGAAAGGGGATGCACACCATACTTTATTATGTCTCAAAATAATACCATCAACCCACTCATCACCCCTGATGAACTCTCTTACATCTCACTAATAATTTATTTATCAAAAATAACATCATTTTTAGCAAATTTCTATAGTCCTCATCATCCATTGTGAATCCACAGAATCCTCGAGTAAAATTAGTTTCTCATTTTTTTCTTTATTTTACCATTGATAACACCAAAAAAACTAATTTGATGTGTTTTTTCAGGTGTTTGAGGGTACATTATGCTTTAGGCCATCTAGATGAAGGTCATTATTTTATTAATTTAATTTTTGATAATGATTTAAATTCAAAATGTTATAAATACAAATATTTATCAAATATTTCTATATACCATTTATTCCTATATGAACTGGGAACCCTAACCTTAAATATCTGGGTTTTATTCATAGGAACACCCCGTCCTTTTCAAAACATATTGTTTCTCTTGATTCTTGAAAATATAGTGGATAAAACTATATTCACTTAATAATGGGACAATTAGACATTCATCCCTAACAATCATCTATTTAAAGATTATGTAAATATCTTATTTCCATTAATGCATTGTATATTGATTAATTTTGATGAACACTATCAATATTAATATCTTTACATTACCAATCATTTGATAAATTCCGAATCATATTGGATCTAACATGACCATGAAAAAAATATATTTCTAGTGTGGTCCATCTGATAATAATAAAATTTTCAAAGGTGCATCTTGTTAGGATTGTAATCCGAAAATATGAATTTTGGTCACATCATAAATGTATTTTGAAAATGATACTCAGTATGGAGAAATTTTTTGGGTTGTTTCTGTAAATGTGATTATATTTTAGAAATATATTTATCGTTATAATGTGTGAATTTTTAAAAACCCCATTTAATTTTATCAAATATCTTTTTGTCCTTCATAAATGTGTTTCTATAACATTATTTTTAGTCCGAGATTCTAAAGATCTTCATGGAAGAGACCATTTATGTATATCATAAAAAAAGGAACAACCCTACCCAAATAATTTATTGCGGTTTTGGATATTTATGTGATGATTTGACCGTTATAGTCCCTTGAATATATAATTGTGATGGAAATAGTATCATGGTATATGTTGATGATTGAATCTCACTTTTTTTTATATATTTGGACTTGAAAAAATAACTATTTTTGAGATGGGATTCCAATGGGTGAAAAAAAAGTATAATGTAAAATATTTTATATATAGATGAAAGAGTCATTATATATATAAAAAAAAATACAGGGAACCAATTTGTGGTATTGAAATTGAATAAATAAGAACACGATAATGAGTAATTGATTGTTTTAGAATATAGAACATATAAAATGAGGTAAATTTTTTACGATACTTATGAGTCATAGACCAAAATGGTCTTTAGTTTCTAGTTGTCGACACCTCTTATGAAGAAAAAACATTTTTTCAAATAAACTCTGTGAAATAATCATCATATGTATAATACATTAATTATGAATATATAATCCTATCAGGAATGAAATACGCAAGGAAATTTATCATAGATACATTATAAAATTCAGTGATGAAATAAATGTAAATAATAAGATGAAAGGTAAAAAAATTAGCTCACACAATATTGATTATACTTATCAGTAAATTTATGTTCAATAAAAGGATGACAATAAAAATGAACATTAGACCTTGTATGAAAATATTCACCAAATTAAAATGTTTATTCCACTTCAGTAAGATAGACTATAAAAAATATTCTCTATGAAACTGGAGCTTCATAGAAAGTAGTAATAAATTAAAAATTAATCATAAACCCATAACCTTATTTTTTATGCACTATTATGTAATGAGTGTGGAATTAGAAAATATTAAATATGATAAAAATCAATTTAGTATTCAATGGATGAATATATAATTAAATTATTTATTGAGACTTTAATTTGGAATATACCCTTATAATTTTTCAATCTAATATAAAAATCATAAAAACAACACAAATGTTTTGAATGATATTGATATTGAATAGAACCAATGAATATAATAAAGGATTAACCAATAATAACCGTTTTGGTGATGGAAGGGAAATTTTTTCATGATTTTTATGGTAAATAAATAATTAATGAATTTTTACATTTAATATTCAAAATTAACTCAAATAAATATATTAAAATATTTTTATTTAATTTAATAAAAGGGTTAAAATAAAAATGTTGAATATTTATGTACAATTATAATTATTCCTGAAATCATCTTTTCGAAAATATAGAATGAAATTAAAATATTCCTAATTGTATAATGAAAAAAATAAAATTGTATAAAATTAATTATATCATAATGTTGAATATATAAATAGAGAATTTTTTTTAGAAATCAATAATATTATATAATAAGAATAACTAAAATAATATATAATATTATTGAGATATATATCCTATAATTTAATTATCATCATTTTAATCCTACAAAACCACTATAAAAAATTACATTATAAAATAAATTTTATACCACAAGTTCAACATTCACTGTAAGAACTATACCTTCGATAAAATAATTATTAATATATTATACTTTTTTATTAGAAAAATACACATATACATAATACAATAATTTTATTATAAAAAATTAATTATCAAAATTTCTATATGAATAATTAATCATCAATATTATATCAAGTGTTTACTACATCATTTTTCACATACGGTTTAGTTTGGTTATTATGATCATTTCCATTTTTTGACGGTTATTTAATATTATAAAAATTTTAATAAGGATGTAATTTTCATGAATATTTATTATTAATTTCTATAACATCATATACATTTGTAAAATGTTGTGATGAAAATATAAATGTATCACTATGTGGATACGGTGGTCGAGACGTATTGAAGAGTTATTTTTACATTGTTGATGAATAGAAAAACGTAAATGTAAAAAAAGAAAAAAAATTCCATATTTTATATTACCTCATAAATATCATTGATATATATATATATATATTAATTATATCATAAAAACCATCTATAAATATTGCTAGTGGAAAATGAATCATTGTGTCACATGTAAATGGTAGTCAACACATATGCACAAGGGATACATTAATCAAATATTGGTTATATTAGTGGTGGGAAATTTTTATGATTTAACAATGATGTTAATGGTACTATTATTTTTAAATTATTAGATGTTTTAAATCATTATAGGATGGTCTTAATGATAAAATATGAGTTTACTACAATGCTTTGCAAAGTGTTGTATATAGGAAAAATTCACCTATATGATTTTGAATAATGAAAAGGATTAGTCACTCGATCGAAGACATCAATCAAGTTACTAAAATGGAAATAGTTCAAAAAATGATTGATTATCATGTGGAGAATTATTTATCAGATTCTTCTTAACCAAAATAGAATTATTTTCAATTTACATATTTTTTCTGAGATTCACACCGTAAATTATGGATTCATGACCTGAATCATTCCCATCAAGAAGATCTTAATGTGAGGAAAGACTAAATCCAAATTCATTCCTTGTGAATAATCCTTACTCTATTCCTCGACCTCCCTCAAGAAATATTCGATGATTATACCACATCTAAATTTTTTTTTTCATAATCATCATCGATGTAGTTTTTTTTTCTTATAATTTGGTAACTATTTTATTCATATATATGCATTATTGACATTGATTATTTGTTATTATTGAATTTTTTTGATCATTTTATTATTATTGTCTTATCCCATAAATATATTTAGTTATATCATCTTTCAGGGGCCTTTCCTTTGGATGGAATTCATATGTTGCATGGTGTCCATGGGGTATGTTTTCATCCAACCTCAATAATTGAATTTATTATATTATACTACTAATAGATCTAGGAATTTATGAGAGTGAATTAATGTGTTTTTCTATATTCCTTCTGTTGTGTGGATTCCATTAAATTTTTTGTACAACCAAAGATAGACATTAGTGGTTTTTCCTATACCCTATACTGGATGAACAATAATTCATCTTTTTTTATAAATTATTTTCAAAATGATTTGTAATTAATTTTTTGTATTATTTATTTAAATGTATTTAAAGAAAATTTATAACAGATTTCTTATATTTAAATTTAATTTAAATGAAATGTGAGTTTTATTATGAAATGTTCATTTAAGGCCAGTTTTGATGGAAAACAAAAATTTGAGATTATATTGTGGGACTTGTTTTTTTTAAGATATTTGATAAATATATCTCATTGGATCATAAGTTATATAGGTGTATTGTGGATAAATAAGACTCATATATAAATTTTGTAAAGGTTTAAATTTTTTTGTTCTTCAATTAATATATAAATGATCATTTGGCAGTAGGGTGCGATTAAAATGGTAATATGGTTCACTTTATGGTGTGTTCCTCTGTTCCCTGGACATAGATACATTGGTTTTAGGGACATGTTGTGACAAATATTAATAACTCATCAATTTCTATAGTATATTACCAATATTAATTTCATCACAATAATTTAAATTAAATATTTATTCATCATACTTTTATATCATTGATATACAAATTTTTTTAAGCAGGAATGGTTTATGTAACTATCCATTGGATAAAAATTCCCTATAATTGTCTTCAAACTATAGAATGTCAGGGAATGATTACTATAATTGTGATATAAAAATTATTAAATATTTATCTTGCCTTGTTTTTTATAAATAGGTAAAATTTTATATTTTTACAGAAAAATGATACAGAAAATCTACTTCAAATCCTTTTGATCATGTTTATCTCAAAATCATTAAACATATTCAGTGCTGTGTAGACATTGTAATTAGTTATGTTACAATTAAATGAAATAATATACAGTGATGTAGAAAGTGTTATGTAAGCCAACTACTGGTATACTATCATGTTTTTCTGGGACATTTACCACATAACATAGGGAATACAATCTGCCTATAATTTCTATAACATTGTGTTGTTAGTCATGTACCTTATAATTTTATCTTTATGAATTTTAGATGTATCGATATCATTGTTTCATCTTTTTTTGGAATATAATTAATTTTTTTTCATTCCATATATATATTTATATTCCATTTAAATTAATTAAAATTGTGAAAAATGATTCCCCTTTGTTATTTTATCCACCGAAGATAGTCTCTATAATATAGGGATCCTGAAATCCATTCAAATTAGTAGTGATTACTATTTATTACAAATATTATAATTGTATCAAATTTTTGATATTTAGAAAATATTAATAGTAGTTTTATTTTTCCTCAAGATTCCGTGTATTGATATATATATTATACGGTGTAAAGGGTTTTTAGAACGTGATAGGTAGGTTTTTATGTGTTCATGGCCAACTATTTTCATTATGATCCCTAGGATAAAATTTAGTTTTGGGATTAATTTCCCATTCGTATGATTTTTTATCATTATCTAAGTAAATAAATATAAATATAAATTTAAAAATGATATTGTTTTATAGTTTTATCTTTTCATCCATTTAACCTATAAATATGTTTTTTCCAAATAAATTATATAGGGGTTTTACTGAATGATTTAGTGAGAGATAACTTAAATTTAATACCCCATTATGTAAAAATAATTACTGAGGATATTATCTATGAATGTTAAGACCTTTAATAGAATGTATCATTAGTTAGAATGATGGAATAGAGACATGAAATTAAATCGAGGTAGATAGGGTTAAATCATGATAGTTCCTAGTTGAAATATACACATCCTTATAAATTTAAAAATAAACTTTAAGAGGTGGAGGAAATAATAGAGAATATTGATATGGTCATATATTTCCTAGAAATACATGAGGCTATTATGGTGATGTGCATGAAATTAGATATTGAGTATCCTAAAAAGTGTTATATTGATTTCGTGATAAATGAATATTGGAGTTTTTAATTAGATTGAATGGGCTTCAAGACCACCTTAAACCATCAATACTTACCAATGTCATTTATGACTGAAAATTCACATAATCTTCACTTATTATAGTATTGGGAGTTCTCAATGTCATACAAAACAAAAAAAAATTATGAAGATATTTTTATTTTCATTGGATTTGGTGATGAAATATAATTCAAGAGAATAAAAATATCCACTTGGTTTTCATTCACATACCAAATAATATTTAAATATACTAAAGAAATATATCTATTAAGAGGATGTTATTAGTATTGATGAATTATATCTATGAATATTAATTTTTAAAATCTATATTGGAGGGAATGAATATGAATGGAAGGAATTAATTATCTAGATATCTTATACCTCATATAAGGAGCTTTAATGGGATGAATGGATAGAATATAAAGTGAAAGGATTATCATTAGGGTGGAGGAGATAATTCTCCAAAACAGGCCCCATCTGCACCCGTAGAATGAGTGAGTATTGTTCCCCTAAATTGTTATTAGTGTGGAAGGGTAGGGACATGTCGATGTTCTTGACCAAGAAATGTGATAAAATGGAAATCATGTTTAATCATAATACATCTGTATATATTGTTCTAGGTTTTCCCAATTCCGTGATATTTTCATGGATATTCATCTCCAATGGACAATATTGCATCAATGCATGATTTAGTGTCTACATTGACCCTAATATATGCTATAGGTGTGAATCACCATAATGTATGAAAAAATTTCTATTATGTTTTGAATAGGTTCTTACAAAAAATATAGTTACCATATCAATTTCAGCTTTGATATCAACTAATTTATTTTTAAAATTCTCTTCACTATATTTTATTACTACTCATTTTTTTTGGTGTTAAAACAAACAATGGATCTCACAAAATTTGTTATGGATTTAGTGAAACATTTTAGAATAATGATATATTATATTTTTCTAATATAATTGAGTTCTATATAGTTATATAATTTAAATTTTGTCTAGGAATATCTGGTTCTCTATCTGAATTTGTTCGACATTATCCTACAGATGGATTTTCTAGTTTCTCATCATGACAATATTGACTATTATTGTTTATGTTTTTATTTAATTTCAATCTATTGGTGCTCTTGTGAATTTTAAGGATATTTGTATCAATGTTTCATGTATGGTTGGATCTATACTACCATATTATTATATATTTTTATGGATCTTGGTAATCCATCTTGATGATTATTCCCCACATAATGTTCTTCCCTTGGTTGTTTAGTTATTTTTTAATGTTTTCCTCATTGAATTATATTGTCTCCAACCAAAAAGGGATGTTTATTTTATGAAGTATTTTATTTCATGTTAATATATATTCCATATGTGTTCATATATAATGATAACATTAGAGCTAAAATACCTCATGATCTAGTTTTATGATCTCTGGGGGGATGGTTTTTTCACTCTAGTGTCTCTTTGTGGGAATCACCCATGATATTTTATGATAAGGAATAAAATCCATAAAAAAGGTGACTGTAAATATAGAAATTTAACCAAGTGATGATCATGAATGAGTACCATTTTCCTTGAGTGGATGATTTTATTCATCAGATTTTGTGATAAAATATATTTTCTAAAACGGAGAAATTTTTTTATCATCATTAGATCTGTTTTTGAATTATCTTGTTCCATATACGTCTTTCCATAATTGTTATGGATAATAGAAATATATTTTCATTTCATTTGGATTATATAACAGTCATAAATATTAATTACATTTTTTATATATAATATTTTATATATTCAAAAAATGTGTTTATGGATGATATCATAGTTTATTATTTATCTAATCATGGGAACCGTATATAATAGAATATAGTTATTGAAATCATCTTGTCTAAATTCCATTACATTAAAATATCGATATTATATTTTTGAACTAAAAATGCGATGTTAATTTGGAATGTGGATTTAAAAAATGATATATTCCATAATAATGGGAATGCTAATGTTTTCTTATCTTGGGATGATCCATAAAACATTATTGATAGATGTATCTTCATTGGTATTATAAGGAAAAGACTTTAAAATAACATAATATTGAATTAAATGATTAATTCACATTGAGGATCAATTAATGTTTATAGTTTTAGAGAATTAGTCCATAACTATTACATCACATTTCAAAAATTATAAAGTAGACAGTCCTAATCAGTTTCAATTTTTTTCAAAATAAAAACACTTGAAAGAAATATTCAGGTCTAATTCCATGTTTCAGAAAACATGAATTTTCCATGATCCCATCCTTGACCCTATTCCACTTTATGTCCTATGAATTTTTTTTCAAAAACATGGGACGTGAATAAGAAGATCAGTAAGGGATACACATTGAATTATAACTATTAGAATTTCCAAACAAAAATTAAACCATGAATACTATATCATATGTAATACTCTTCACCATTATAAAATAGTAAATACTCTTCACTAAATAAAAGATCATTTCATACCCTTTTGTAACCAATATGTTTCCATAAAACCAATATAAATAACACATAACATATAAAGGTAACTTGGTACACAAATATACATAAATGGAATAACCCTACAGTCGACATCCACACATATCACTAAATGGAATAGCCATACCGTAGACTTCCATACTGAATTCATTGGAGGTTATAATGTAACCACCAATCCTGGTTTATCAGGGAACCACATGACTTTTGGTTTATCATGTAACTACCTGTCAAATGTTGAAATACGATAATAAAATAATAACACATAAGAAAAATACAATGGAAAGATAACAATTCCACATTCCAATCACAATATAGCATTTAAATGTATAGACATAAAAAATCCATTATCAAAACCATTTTCAATTCCAAAATACATAAATGGGTATATGGTTTTTTTTATTTTTAAAAACATTATGGATTGTTTAGGAATCCAATGATCAAATAATACTCATAGCGGTGGAAAATTTCATTGTCACAGCTTAGGTAAAAACATTCCTTTATTTTGAAAATTAGTAAAACAACTCATAGAAAAATATTCCATTTAAATGAAATGAATATTCAATTATGATTATATACCGAATAAAATAATGTTGCGTACAAAAAAATATATACCTCAATGAAAGGACATTAAAGAAAAGTCCCTTACATCATGTCCAACTTGACCCATATGTTCTTATATCCTAAATAATAAACTAAAGTTAATTTATACTTGATTAAGAAAATTTTTCAAGTTTATTATTCCTCCTATATAACTTATTACCTAGTTAAAACATTATGTAATCGTATAAGTTAATAATGGTCGTTTTGTAGATATTTTATACTTGATTCAAAAATTAAAAACATATAATTACAAGTTGGCCATTTGGTGGATAGTCCATTATCTCCAGAATTATATTAAATATTTAGATACCATATATAGATTATATATCCCATATATATTTTTTTATAACAATACATAACTCTTGGAGGTAAGAAATGAAATGCACCATTAATGGAGAAGGTAAGCCGTACTTAGGAAAGAATGCTACATTCAATTTATATTTCATATTTAATGGAATGAAAACATAATAATATAATGTTTTATTATAATTAATTTATAATATAATATATTATATCACTAAATCCATCCTTTATATATCCCAAATAATGAATTAACGAGTCATATCACTTTGATGGGTGGTAGTCAGCACTTCATAAAATGAAATTATCACATTTCCCATTATGGAAAACAAAAAAGTATGATAAAAATGAAAAATAAATAATCATAAACAAAAAATAAACAAAATATATATCATATATGAATATTTTACCCAATAATAATGGCCACCATGTGAGGTAGTAGGAGATAATTGAACAATCATCGTTTCATGAGGCATTAGTTTTTCATCCATCGATATAGAATGTTCTTCACCAATTAGGTGGATGTGTGTGTAAGTGTAGTTTGAATAATTCTTATAAAAAATAATATATATTTATTATACATGTTTTTTTATAAAATAAAGGAATAAAAATTGTTTATAGTGTTGGAGAAGTAAAAGAAAAGAACAGAACATAATAGAATATGTTACCTTAAAATCGGGTAACTCCACTTGGTTTGAACAAAAATGATTTCTTGAAATGAATATTCCTACGTTGTGGAATCAATGATGAGGATAGGGATCTTGGGATCTTATTGGAGTAGATTTTGGACGATCCAAAGGGCTTGAAAAGTGTGACAAGTGGGTAGGATGTGAGGTCTTTTTATAAGGGAGATGAGGGGCTCTTTTGGAATGTTTTAAAAAATTATTTTATTGTATAATGATTTTCGGATTATAAAGGTAAAAAAATAAATAAAGTAAAAGATAAGGTGGATCATGTACGAAATAAAATCATCCAATAATAATTGGTCACGTTTTGGATATTTTTTTAATTCATATCTTCATATTTTTTTAAATCATTCATTAGTGATGTGAATACCGCATCATCATTGTGTCATAAATAATTTAATTTATCTAATTTATAAAAATTTAATAAAAATAGAATGATATAGTAAATATTTTTATCTTTATAATGAGTTTTTTAAGTTATATATATCAAATATATATCCCCACATTAAAATTGTTTTAGTAAAACAGTACATGTTTATGACATTTTTATTTTTACTTAAAATAAAAAGTTATTAGTGTCATTATCTTACCCAAGTGGCTTCATGGAGTCCCAAAATTTACCCCCATGGATTTTCATGGTCGTCCATGACTCATTAAATTAGTTTAGGACATGTGTCAAGGTAATTTTATGTTATGATAACTTTATTTGTACCTTAAATTAACCAAATTACATTTACATGCGGTTAATAAATATCAAATATTACAATTCACCAAATATTTTATTCATTCCATAGAACCATATTTTACATAATAATGACAACCATGAATTTTAGATTTTTGGAATTCAATTCACATATGTAGTAAAATTTTATTTAAATGAAAAATCTGGTTTTTAACTACTAAGTAGTATATTTCACTACTCATAAAAAATTGGAGGATTTCAGAAAAATTCCAAAAATTCTCCTTAAGAAAAATTTGATATTCTAAATACAAAAATGTTGTATATTTTAAAAAATTTAAAACATAAAGAGTTCAATAATTAATTTAAAAATAATTCCCCTTTCAAAACAAATAGTGTGTTTTTAAGAAACAATATATGTTAAAAGATTGACACTTGTTTCTGTCCAATTTCAATGTGAAATTATTTCCAATGACCACAATTGTATTAAATGTTAAAAATAAAATCTAATTAAACTTTAAAAAAAATTAAAAAGTTAATCTAACCATATAAATAAATTATATTTAAAAGTATATTTGAATTAACACATTTATCTTTCACTATTCATTAAAAATGAATATTATTAGAAAAATACCAAAATGTTACCCAATTTAAATATTTGTGTCACAATTATAAGTAAAATATTTTATTTGGTAAAATTGAATGTATGAATGTGACCAAAACTATATTTAATGTGGGTTTTCCATCAAAAGGTTGCAAATAATCTTTTTAGTGAATATTAGAGTACTTATATTTAAAATTGAATTCTTTTCTTATTTTAAGCATCTAACTTTTATTGGATAAATGTAAAAAAAATTAAAAAACATGTATAATCATATTGTAGATAGTTCTATTCATTCCCTCTAATACAATAACTAGGCGTTAACTTCAATTTAAAATAATAATATTATATTATTATTGTGCAACGAAAGATTTCATAAAAAACCCGTTGTTGCGTATCGGGTAAGCCATCGAAAATAACACCCCTTTTAATGTAAAATTAATATTTAAATCACAAATATTAATAAATATGTAAATACAATATTTCATTATTTACATAGGATGTTACATCCTTCCCCATTTGGGAAATTGCTACCTCAAAATTTTTATTCAATTATCAAATTTGTGGGGGTATTTATCCCACTTAGAATTTTCAGAATCCCACGTTGCCTCTTCAACTATACGGGTTTCCCACAAAAACATTACCTGATGAATTAACTTATTCTTCAACAATTGTCTCTCTATGGACAAGAATAAGGACTGGTTGTTCCTCCTAAGAGATATTCACTTCCAACTTAACTACCTCTGTGCTCAAAACATGAGATGGATCTGGAATATACATTCTTGACATTAAAACATGAAAAACATTGTGTACCTAGGATAAACATGGAGGTAATGCCACATTATATGCAATTTCTCCAACATTCTACAGGATTTCTTAAGGTCTAATGAAACCTAGACTCAACATTACCTTCTTACCAAAATGCATCACACTTTTACCTAGAGAAACATTGAGAAAGACATGATCACCTACCTTGAAAGATAGATCCTTCCTCCTGTTATTCACAGAACTTTTCTGCCTGCTCTGAGCTGTTTTCATGTTCTTCCAAATCAACTGAACCCTTTCTTCCATCCCTTCTATCAATTCTGGACCCATCAGCATCCTTCCACCTAAATTATCCCAAAATCTGGTGTTTGACACCGCTACCCATATAATGACTCAAACAGAGATATCTGTATACTTGAATGAAAACTGTTATTGTAAGAAAATTAATCAATAGAAATATGTTTGTCCCCACTGCCCTAGTAATCCGTCGAGAAATCATGTAACATATCCTCCATGGTCTGAATTGTTCGTTATGACTACTCATCTGACTGAGAAGAAAAAGCTGTACTAAAATTTAATTCAGTTCCATGTGACTTCTGAAGGAATTTCCAAATGTTAGAAGTAAACATGGGATTACGATCTGATAGAATAGAGAGTGGAACTCCATGCAACCAGACTATCTCTTTAATATACACCCAATAATGTTGATCTAGAGACAATGTATCTCGAATAGGAAGGAAATGAGCATATTTAGTCAATCAATCAACAATATCCCTAACTATATTATTACCTAGAAATGTCTTTGGTAAACCCACAACAATGTCCATGGATATATTTTCCCATTTCCACATTGGCACTAGTAAATACTGAAGCATCCCTTTCAGTAATTTCAGCTCAGTTTTAACCTGTTGGCAAGGTAAACACTTCACAGTAATGTCAACAATATCTATTTTCATACCATCCAATCCGTAATAATCCCAATGATCTCTGTACATATTATTACTGCCAGGATGACCAGAAAACAAAGAACTATGAGATTCACATAAAAAAACATTTATTCAATTGTGAATCAGAAGGAACACATAATCACTTTCCAAATCTCAAAACACAATCATTATCAATGTTAAATTCAGGAAACTTACACTTCTAAACAAACTCTACCTTTTTTCTACAACTCAATATCTTTATTCTCCACATGCTTAATTCTGTCTAATTCAGATGATTCCACTAACACCTGAAACAAAAAAAGGAACTTCATATACCAACAACTTCTATGAAAATGTTCATCAATTCAAAAACCAAAGATCTCGTTCCAAATGTATCATAGTTAAGGAAGAATTACTTATTTGACTCAAAGCAGCAACCACTTTATTTTCTTTTCCCGGATGGTAAAGGATAGTTCAATCATAATCCTTGACAAATTCCAACCATCTCCCCCATCTCATGTTCTATTCATTTTTAGTGAATATATACTTTAAACATTTGTGGTTAGTATATATTTCACATTTTTCTCCACATAGATGATTCCTCACAATTTTTAAACCAAAAACAACACAATCAAATTCCAATTAATGTGTAGGGTAATTTTACTCATGAGTTTTCAACTAGTGTAAAGAATAATAAATTACCTCATAATTTTTCATAAGGACACAACCAAGTCCATTCAACAAAGCATCACTATAAATAACAAACTCAACATTTTTTGATGGTATAAACAAAACTGGAGCATTCACCAATCATCTTTTCAATTCCTGAAAACAATAATCATATTGCTTTTTCCAAATAAACATAACACCTTTTCAAGTTAACATAGTCATTGGACTAGTTAATCCTTAAAAATTCTCAACAATATTCTATAAATAACCTCCCAAACCAAGAAAACTACGGATCTAAGTTATATTTGTCGGTCTTGGCCATTATTCACCAACTTTTGTTTTAGAAGGATCAATAGTTATGCTTTTTTTTGAAACAATGTGACCAAGGAATGAAATTTTTTTGAACTAAAACTAACACTTGTGGAATTTCCCAAATAGTTTCCTTCCATTTTAGTTTCTTAATAAAACAATTAAATAACATTCATTTTCCAATTTACATTTAGAATAAACCAAAATATCATCAATGAACACAACCAAAAACTTATACAAGAACTTATGGAAAATTCTATTCATAAGATCCATGAATACTGCAGGTGCATTGGTTAACCCTACATGCATAACTACAAATTCATAATTACCATATCTAGTATGAAAAACAATATTTATAATGTATTTTTCCATTACTTTAAAATTATGGTACCCCGACATCCAGTCAATCTTTGAAAAAGACTGAGCTCCCAAGAGCTGATCAAACAAAACATCGCTATGAGGAAATGGATTCTTGTTCATAACAGTGATGTAATTCTATTCTATATGATCAATGCAAAGTCTCATTGAACCATCTTTATTTTTAACAAATAAGACAGGATCACCTCATGGTGATGCTCTAGGTTGAATGAAACTTTTATCTAACGACAACTGCAAATTATTTTTTATCTCTAAATGTTAAATTTGAGCCATTCAATAAGGGGGGTTTTAAAATTGGCATAGCATAAAGAACTAAGTCAACAATAAATTCAACATCCCCATACAGTATAATACTAGGCAACTCATCGGGAAAAACTTCAAGGTACTCATATACAACTGCCACATTATTAATATGGATTGTTCCTTTGTTTTAAAAAATATGTGGAAGCTAACATTTAATTATATCTTTTACTAGTTTCTAAGCATCCTGATATGTTATTAATACATAAGTGTTCATTCTTGTACACAAACTGAAAATCATTTAGAAAATAAACATCTTTATCTCAATAGTCAATCTTAGCATGATAAACAGAATTCAATCCATGTCCAGAATAACAAAAAATTCTACAAGGGGAAAAACAATTGTGTTTTCAGGTATATTGTTTCCGCACACAAGGGAAAGAAGGTTCTTATAATTTCTTTTTGTTTAAAAATTTCATCTAGGTGTTTTTACCATAATTTTAGGATTCTTATCTTGATAGGAAATTCCAAAATTTATAGAAAACCACTCAGAAATGAAAGAGTGTGTAGAGACCGAATCAAAGAACACACTAGCACAATCCGAATAATGAAATTGTGTACCTGATACTACGTCATTCGATGTCCCAACATCTGCTAAAGTAGTTCCTAAGGATTTCACCACCCCTTTATACTTTTATTCTGTCTATTTCCTCTTAGTTGAGTTCTTCACTAGACACTCATTTCAATAATGAGCTAATTTGTTGCACATAAAACATCTTACCACTGGATTTTCATTTACTGCATGATCATATTACTTATAGTTATGAGAAAAATGAACAGACTTACCACACTGGATGAACTTTTCAGACATTGATAATCATTCTCCAAGATTCTTTTTACCACACTTCTCACAAGATGGATATTTTGTTTTTCTTACCTCCAGGTGTCTTTGATGAATTTTTTCCCATTCCCTTCCAACTGGAATTCTTATTCTATTGTTTTTACAAGGACACCTCATCGTAGGAAAAATCTGTTTCTACTTTCTACACACATCAAACAAGTTTTTCATATGTTTTGAAATCAAAAGAGGCTAATTATCTTCGATATCATGGATTCAATCCCGAATAGAAACGATTTATTATACTATCAACATATCGGATGAAATTTAGAGCATACTTGGCCAGTCGAGTGAACATTTATTTTTAATAAACCACCGGGTCATCTTCTTGCCTCAATTCAAAGAATTGGTTTTCTATCCTAAGTTGAACCACCATTGGAAAATATTTCTCAAGGAATATACCTTTGAATTCATCACAATACAGTGCAATAATCTCCTCACTATCACTGATATTTTTTATTATCGACAACCACCGATTAGGTTAACCTTCAAAACAGTATACAACGAGACTAACCGTTTGATGTCCTAAACACCCCATGGCATCAAAAAAAATTACAGTGCTTTAATCCACACTTCAGCTATCATAGGTTCAGATGATCCTCTGAATGATGGGGGATTTTTCCTCATGAAATGCTCCACTACTAACATGTTCTTTTGTGGTTGATCTTGACGATCGCATGCATGGATACCACCACTATTTTTCTCCAGAGTAAAATATTCCATCACTGAAAAAAACTATTCAGTTCCAATTCCGACCATCTCAGGTTTATGATTTGGAAGATTGCCTTCCTCGTGATCACAACCCAACATAGTTCCCCAGGTTCCTCTGCAGAAAACCAGTCTAAACACAGAATTATCTTAGCCAAAGAAACATGGTAATTTGTAAATGATATATTATTTCAATTTGACGATAAATTAATTTATGGACATTAATTAAACAATACCCTAACTCCTAAAGTTGTCTAAACTGACCATGGATACCAATTATAAGGACCCAACCATAAATATTACATATTCTTGAATTAAATGAAAATTTCGTATTGGGGATCCTTTCAGGTTTATAATTTTATAGAATTAGGCCATTACTATGACATCAAATTTCAAAAATTATATAGTATACATTACTACTGAGTGTCCATTTTTATCAAAAAATAAAAACTCTTTAAAAAAAGTGTCATGTCTAGTTCCATGTTTTAGACAACATGAGTTTTCTTTGATCCCATACTTGACCCTATTTCACTTTATGACCTGGGAAAAATATTTCAAAAACATGGGATGATCATAAAAAGCTCTGTAAGGGAAATGAAAAAATGAAAAATATTAGTTTTACAAAACAACAACAAATCCATGAATAATTTATCATAAGTAATAGTTTTCAAATTTTAGTAGTAAATTCTCGTCACAGAATAAAAGATCGTTGCTGACCCTTTTGGGACCAAAAATATTACCATAAAACACATTTAAAGAACACATAACATATAAACGTAACTTGGGACATAAACATACTTAATTTTAATAACCATACAGTCGACATCAACACATATCATTAAATTGAACAGTCATATGGCAAACTTCCATGCCCAATTCATTGGAGGTTATAATGTAACCACCCATCCTGGTTTATCACTCCACCACCCATAATTTGGTTTATCACATAACCACCCGTCAAATGTCTATGTACCATTAGAAAATTAATACACATACACAAAATGTAAGGGAAAGATAACATTTCCACATTTCAATCACAATATATCATTTATATATATTTAAAAAATAAATCCATTATCAAAACAATTTTTAATACCAAACTATGTAAAAGGTTATATTCTATAAATTTTCCTTTGAAAAACATTATATATTGTTATGGAAGCCGAAGAGCTTATAATACTCATTGTGGTGGAAAAGGTTGTTATCACTGCTTATGTTATAACATTCATTTTTTTGTCATTTAGTAAAATGCCTCATATAAAAATATTACCTTTGAACGAAATTAAAATTCAAAGGTGTTTATATAACTTAAAAAATAATGCCTTCTATAAAATAAAATATTCCCCATTGAATGGGGAATAAGACGATGTCCCATACCTCATCTCCGACTTGACTCGTTCATTCTTTAATATCATGAATAATAAAATAATGATAATTTATACTTGCTTATGTATCTTTTTCAAGTTTATTATTCCTTTGATATATCTTATTGCCATATTATAAACATTATGTATTCATTTATGTTAATAATTGTCTTTTTTGATATTTGGTACTTGAGTAAAAAATGAACACCTTATAATTACAAGTTGTCCAGTTGGTCAAGAGTCAATTATCTCCAGAATTATATTAATGATTTATATGTGATATATAGCGTATATATACAGTATATATTTGTATTTATAACAGTACATAACATTTGGTGGTAAGAAATGAATTTGAATGTTTATGGAGACGGTATGTTTACGTACGCATGGACGCTACGTTCATTTTATATTTCTTATTTAATGGAATGATAACATAATTATATAAAATTATATTAGAAATAAATTATAATATCATATAAAATATCATTAAATCCATCCTTTATACGTCCTACATAAGTAATTAATGAGTCATATCACATTGTGGGGTGGTAGTCTGCACATCGTAGAATGAAATTATCGCATTTACCCATTATGGAAACAATAATGGTATGCTATAAATGAAAAATAAAGAATCATAAAGAAGGCATAAACAGAATATATATCAAATATAAATATAGTCCCATCTTAATGACCACATTGAGAGGCGGTAGAAGATAATTGAACAATCATCATTTCATGAGGCATTAGTTTTCCAACCACAGAAACTATATGTTCATCACCCATTAGATGGATGTGTGTGTTCATGTAGTTAGAATCCTTAACAAAAAATCATACTAGTATACTGAGGGTAATGTTTTTGTTATATAATAAAGGAATAAAAATAGTTTAGAGGGTTGGATAAGTAATCTAAAATAAAATATGTTAAGAGAACATGTTATCATTAAATCGTGTAACACAATTTGGTTTGAACAAAAAGGGTTTCTTGAAGTGCTTTATTCTTAAGGTAATGCTTCTAGGATGAATAGATTTATCATGGAAGCCTATTGGAGTTTAGTTTGGATGATACGAATTGTCTTGAGATGTGTATGAAATGTGTAGGAACTGATGTCTTTTTATAATGTAGAGAAGGGGCTCTTTTGGAATGTTTGAAAATATTATATTATTATATAATGTTTTTCGGTTTCTAAAGGTCCAAAAATAATTATAGTAAGAGATAAGGTGTCCCATGTTCGAAATAAAATCATCCGATAAGAATTGGACAAGATTTGGATATTTTTTTAATTCTAATCTTCTTATTTATTTAAATCATTCATTAATAACGTAAATATTGTATCATCATTATGTCATAAATAATATTATTTATATGATGTCTAAATATTATAAAAAAATTACCATGATGTCGGAAATATTTTTCTTCTTTCTAATTAATATTTATAATCAAATATATCAATTATATAACAACGCATTAATGTTGTTTAAATAAAATAATACATGTTTATTTCATTTTTAGTTGTACGTTAAATAAAAAGTTATTAATGTCATTATGTTACCCAAGTAGCCCCATGGTGTCCCAAAATAGTCCCATGGATTTTCTTTTTCAACCATGGCTCATAAAATAATGTTAGGACAAGTGTGATGTGATTTTTTATATTCATAACATTATTTTTACCATAAATTACAATAATTACGTTTAATCGTGGCTAATAAAAGAAATAATTTACTATTCATCAAATATTATTTTAATCCAACTGAAGAAAATTTTACTTATTAATGAAAACAATGAATGTTGGATTTATGAAATTCAATTCACAGAAGTTTTAAAATTTCATTTAAATGAAAATGTCGGTTTTCTAACTACAAATTAGTATATTTCACTATTCATCACAAATTGAAGCTCTTTAGATAAATTCGAAAAATTCAACCTAAGATAAATTTGACATTCCGAATTAAAACATGATGTCTATTTTAAAAAATTCAAAACATAGATGGTACATTAATTAATTTAAAATTATTTACCATTGTAAAAATTAATAGCGTGTTTTAAGGAACAAGATCCATTAAAATATTGGCACTTGTTAATGTAAAATTTCAAATTGAATTTAATTTAAATGACCTCCATTGCATTGAATGGTAATAATATAATCTAATTACACTTAAAGAATTTGATAAATATAATCTATCCAGATAAATAATTCATATTAAAATGCAGATATGAATATAAACACAATAGTTTTCACTATTCATTAAAAAATGAATTTTATCTGAAAAGTACCAAAAAAATTAACCAAAGTATATTTCGGTGTCCTGATTATGATGAAGAATTTTATTTGGTCAATTTGATTGTGTGAAACTGATCGAAACTATATTTTAGGATGGTTCGTCATTAAAAGGCTGTAAATCGATCTTTTAGTGAAATATTTTAGAATTTATGTTTTAAATCGAATTCTTTTCTTATCATAATCCTCTAACATTTATTGGATAAATGTAAAAACATTTAACAAATATGTGTAATCATATTGTAATTGTTTCTATTCATTCCCGCCAATACGACGATTAGGCGTTAACTACCATTTATAATGAAAATATTATATTATTAGTGTGCAGTATAAGATTTCAAAGAACCTTGTTGTTGCGTATAGGGTAAGCCATCGAACATAGAGTACCATTTAAAATAAACTTAATATTTAAATAAAATATATTAAAAAATATGAAAATATTATATTTCTTTATTTACATGGGATGATACTTCTATATCTATATTTATTTAGTTATTCATCAACGATTTCATGAATATGAAATCACAATTGAGTAAATTTTCTATGAAATATATGAACTTCACATGGAATTAAATTTTTCAAAAACCACTTTATGAGTATATGTTTTATCTGACATCAGTGAATTTCCTTATTTTTCCCATTACTGGTTAAAAATGTATGTTCAATTTTAATCATTTAGTTATGTTTTTTGTTTGGTGCATATACATGAAGATCATTTTAGGGAATATCTTTCTCATATTATTCATCATCACGAGGAAATATTCTCCACTCATGATATATATTTAACCTTATTTATGAATTCAAATAAATATTTTATAATATTAACTATTAAGATAGTGGTTCAAGGTTATTTATGATCATATAATTCTGGGAAAAAAATTCACGTAGACAAACATGATTCTATGGAACGGACTATTTTTGGAAAACATATGCATGTATCACATCAACATCACCTACAAAACATGGATGGTAAATTATTTTTATAGGTATTATTTGGAATAGTCCAACACATTCTATTTTATTTATCAATGGAATTGTGGAACCTTAATAGTATTTTAAATCAAACATATCTAGAGACATAGAGGGATCAATATATATGGTTATGGCAAGTTATAAGCTATATTTATCTCACAATGAGTCAATTCTATAGGTATAGATATAGGATCATGTGTTTAGAGTAATAAATGAAACATATAATGAAGGTGATTTTTTTGGATGGTGTCTCCCTTATGAATTAATCATGTACATTAGGGATCTATTTCTTCAAATAATCAATAACAAATCCTGACTGTAGTGATTGAAATAGTTCAATTTGATCATTCAAACTATAAAAGATTATGCATCATGGAATGAGATGATGTTCGGGGTGGCATGGAATAATGAATAACATTTCTGATTATGTGTCCCATAGTCACACCTAACATAGGATAATATAGGATCACACACATCATTCTTGTATTATCTATCATAATAAGTTTATGATATCGAATGAGATAATATGTCCATAAAAATTTATATTTTGTTTCCACAAAACCCCAAGGTATGAGTGAAATATGGTGGGTGTTTTATTAAGTGATCAAATTATATCATTTTTTTATATTCATGGATAATTCCATGCTTGAATATTTTAGATTACTATATTTGAACCAGATTGTGTGGTTTCATGGTATTCCATATTTAATTATCTCAAATTGGGATTTCATTTTTTTAAATAAATGATCTAGAGTGGTGGAAACTCAGGATCTATTATGTATATCAAGCCATCATCAATTAGATGGATATATATATAGTGTTATTCAAATACTAAAGTATATTCTTTATTGATGCATCATTGATTTTTTTATATCATATTCTAAAACATTCTAGTAATAGTTTAGTTCTCATGTAATATATTTTATAATTCATCAATATGAATGGTTACCATCAAGGTTTTTTACTCTCATCAAGGTTGGATTCCCATTTGATGGGAATTGGTGGGTGAGGCCTCTATAATGGATTGGAGTGTATTTTTGGATATGTTAGGAAGAATCAAGATATATATCATTGATTGTGTAATTATCATAGTTGGATTAAATCATTCGGTGTTTTATATCACTTAATGGGTGATCATAAATGTATCTGCATAGTTGGTAATCTATCATCATGGAATGTAGTTGAAGTTAGAGGAATGATATGTTGGATAGTTTGAGGTTACTAAGTGGATAAGATAATTTTCTATGTAGTTGGTTTCACTAGACCATTTTTATGTATTCACGATCTTTTATGTATCTATCATATCAATATATTTTTTCCCGGACCCTTATATGATATAAATTTAATTGATAATTATTTGGATATGAATGTTTTCATTGTGGGTAAACAAGTTGAGGTAATTTATTTTCAGGTGAAAAACATACAGCAGAATATTATTAATTTTGATAATTTCATGTGGTCTAATAGGTCACATTCTCTCCATTCAAGAGATAATAAATCATCTAGAAGGGATTATTGTATTATCCATGTCTCAAAGATTTATATTCACGTATGAATTCATAGGGATATGTAATTCTATTGTGAGGAAATGATAATATACTATATAAAGAAAAAATACATTTAAATTATTTATATATCTATTAATGGTTCATATAGTTTTGTATATTAATTTTGTGATATCATTAATTAATATTTTTATACTCCCCAATATTAAATTTATTAATGTGATATTGATTCACATCTTAGAACTCTTTCGTTGAATATTCAATGGAATGAATTTGTTACATAAAATATGATTTCTAATTGAAAAAAATGATGTTATTAATTATTCAATTATTACTTTTTACTTAATATTAATCATTTTTTACTATACTGGTAACTCATGTTATGTATTCCATGAATCTAGGATACACGACTATAATAATTACCGAATATCATGTATTAATGTTATGATATATTTAATCACAATTGATTATATTTATAATCTCCTAACTGAAACCATGGGTCTCTAATGGTGAATTTTTTGTGACTCCAATCCTTCTATATGTCATCGTTTTTCATAGTGACATTATACATGAATTGTTATTTCCCTTATTTAATGTGTTCTGTTCTTTTTTCAATTTCATCATTGATACTTGATTTTGGATATGGTGTTGGGTTGGGATTCTAGAATTTTTCATCATGAAATAATTCATTTTTGACTCATTATATATATTTTAAATCATCATCCATGGGTCAATCAATTTGATTGCTATGTTTCATAATCTTGGTTATTCGATAGATTTTTTTTCCTAAACATTACATAATTCCTTTTAGTTATGAAATGTAATTATATGATAAGGTAAATTGATTATGGGAATTTTTTATTGATTTTGGGTTTATTTTAGGGTGTGGAGCCCATTTTTGTTCATGTGCCTCCTTGATTGAGGTTGGTTATTCTATATCTTTCTTGTGTTATATGAGCTATGATGTATTATAGTTTTATAAATTTTTTTTATTATGTATTTATAATTTTTGCTATTGATTATATTGTGTGTGAAATTTGTTTTTTTTAAATATGGGTTTTCCATCATTTTTAAAATTATATTTTAATTTTAATGAATTTTAAAAAGTGTTTTTAAAGATGGTGTGATTGGAATAACGGGTTTTGAAATTTTATTGGGAAATATGTAATCAAATTTCTATTTATTTTCTATATTCAACACATGAGAGCCTTTTGGTATATATGTGGTAGTTGTATTAATAGGTCTCAATATTTTATATTTTAGGGTGATCTCATTCTATGTTTTTTATTATTCATATAATGAGATTAATTTTTATTTTGGACATTCTTTATATGCTTTATGGGTTCAGTTTTTGGGGTGCTATAATTTTCTATGGAACTAGATGATTGGGTTCATTGGAATTCTAGTTACCAATTCACATAATATCATTATATGTGTCATATAAAACATGAAGATATTTTCTCCTTGGATTATTTCACCATTTTCTTGAATTGAAAATTAATAGTTTTCATATAAATATTTTTAATATACATAACTGCTTTATAGAAATTATTAATTGAAATAATTTTACCGAGATTTGATTTAGATAATTTGAAAAAGGGTAACTATTTACCTTTCTTTCAATTAAATGATATTAAATTATTTACCCATTCATGTTTTCTATCAATTAGCTATATTGTTATTTTTTATAAAGAATTAATATGGGACACATAGATGGGATCACTCTCAGTCAATAAGCTCCAACACTAGACACACTTTCAAATATGTGAATATCTTTTACTGGAATTCTATGTATGAGAAGAAAAAGTAACACAATGAATCATTAGGGTTTATGTTAAATGTGTACGGGTATATGGTGGGGATATCAATGAAAATTTCATCCATAATATATGGAATATAGGTTTTTTATAGGTTTCCCCTTTAGTTAATAGGCATGTTTTTCGTTGTTTTATATTTCTACATGTATGATGTGTCTATACCGTTTGTTATTCCATGGTTAGGAAATATATTTTCTTTGTTATCATAATTATGGTTAAATATAAATTCCATGATTCTTATTTTAGAGTGGGAGTAATCATTACCCCATTATTGTTTATGATACCCATGTGATAGTCTCCAATTAAAATTGAACATGAATTCCCAGTGGGTAAGTAATTAATTTAATCTCGTACAATTTTAAAGAGGTTATACTAGGTCGGTCAAAATCACTTCTCATAATCGTTATAACAAATAAATTTATAGATTATATATTATTAATAATTTTGTTTGTGAAATAATATTATAGTATGTAGCATAATAAATTAAATTTAATGTGATCTATTTATATTTTAGCCTCTGATTTTAGTTGTCCCCTTTGGCTTAAACATTATTTAGTGAGGTATTACTCTTTGGAAAAACAAATTAGTATGATGAATGAAAGTGATATAAATTTACATTGGAATACTAATTTTTTGAGATATATAAATCAAATGGTGTGAGTGATGAAAGTCAATATGTGCCATTTTATATGTGAGGGGAAGGACAAAAATGGAATTTCTAATAATATTTCTGTGATATATGATCACTATCATGGGATTTCGGTTCTGAATTGACTCATAATCAAAGAACTGATATGATAATTATGAAATTTTTTCATTAAATAAAAATTATATACATTTTTTAAAAATAATAACCTTATCTCTTTGTGTAACTCTTATTAATCCTTTCATAACCTTAATCACGGGAAAAACAAATAACAATATTTAATAATCAATATGATAAAAAATTATTTTAAAACTATATGATTAAATTAAATAATATTATTCCAAATATGGAATATATTTCAAAAGATTAAAATTTTAGAAGTGAAAAAATTTAATTTTATATATAATTACATTATCCATAATGGAAACTGGTTTAAGAAAATTCTATTTTAGTTATATATTATAATTTTAAACCATTAATTTCTTTATAGATACCATAATGTAATATTTAAAATATTATATTGAATATATAATAAATATATATCATTATAAAATATAACCATAATACAATATTTAATTAAATAAAAAAATTACATGAGTAATTTTTTTTTCTATGATAACGTTATTTAACTGAAAAAATGAACTTATAGATAAATAAATTAATTTGTTGATTTATATTTAGTTATATAGTTTATGTATAATCACTAGGTTATTATTTTCATTTAAAATGAAATTAAAATAATAATAGGACTTATACATGTTGATAAATAATAGTTCATATAAAAATTAATATTTGATCATGCAAAGACCCGGATCATCCATGTATTTTTTTTAATATATATGGGAATTTTATGAGTCCATAAAAAATGACAGCGTGTGATTTTCAGGCACAGAGTTCCCCGAATGAATTTATGAATATTGTTTCGGTGATGTTCGGTAAACGTGCGAGTGAGTTTTTCTATCTTTTGAATAGTGCTCAGAATTAAAATCTGAGGACACAGTTGAACTCGTAGGACCAATATTCGCCTAAGAAGACATTAACCTTGTTGGAAGTTGGTAGAGGGTGAATGTTAATTTTTTTGTTTTTTTAGGAAATAATAAAATAAAATAATGAAATATTTTATTTTATTTTTTGTAACCACCCCATGTAGAAGTTTGTAGTGGGGACCAGCAGACCATAACCTCCCATTAGAGGTTATGGTGGTGGGGACCACCCAATCCTATCCTCCAATGAGAGGTTATGGTGGTGGGGATCACCCGAGGCCTAAACCTCTTGAACTCCCCTCTTACTGAGGGAGAGACCTCTCAACTCCCTCATTAATGTGGAGGAGCCACTTGACATTCCTCCAAATTAATTATGTCATCACACCACATTTATTTTTGATAACATGTGTGAATGTGCAAAACATAATTTTCTCCATAAGTTAATTATATTGGAACTGCTTTTCCTTTGGGTTGGAAAAGGAGAGAACCTTAGAGGATTACACTTCACCAACGAATAATGCGTTCTTCCATAAAGAACACTCTCGTAGAAGAAAAACGCAAAAGAAGAATTCCAACTATGACTTCATTCTCTGAACATCCTCTAAGGAGGAACTTCTTCATCTACAATGAACTGAAGCAGGTTCCCGGAATTGTAGGTGTGTGGTGATCGAGACGAACGTCGAAGACATCACCTTCATCCCTCCTCTTCGACATCAAAAAAAGTGATCATGTAGGGATTTTAACCGTGTATAATTATCACTTCCCATGTTCTCCCCCTCTAATTATCACTCAAGATAGGGAATAGTGATAGACGAGGGTTGTAGTGAGGGTGTCTTATTTATTTCCCTTACCCATTCTTGATATTCTCGTGATTCAAGTATTGGCCGCTACCCCACAGTCGGATCGCCGCCCCATGGATGGACTGCTTCCTGGAGGCCATATCGTTGTCTCCAACTATGCCGCCCCTCATCCTCATGCCCTCACAGAACCTGTTGCGGCCTCACAGCTTCCCACGGCCCCCCACAGCCCCTCGTGGCCTGCCGGGCCGGACCCTAACATGCCAATTCACTCTGTGTGCTGGGCCAGACACAATAGGTTCAGCCTGGTCAGTTCGACTAGGTTGGACTAGACCTGGTCCCACTACGACCCATTTAATTTCTTTTTTCCATAACATTGGCACTAATGTCCTTTTGATGAATTGTTAATAGTTTTGGAAATCCTAGAGTGATACAACCCCTTTGAGTATAACCCACTAGAGTTTGGGGTATTTTTGAGGTACAATCGGGTTGGATCGAGCATGAATCCATATGAGACCCCTAGACTAAAACTCTAATAACTGAAATTATTGGCGTCTGATTGACACACCGTATGTTCCATTGAAACCCCAATGATGTTGCTGACCTTTGAGATACATCTTTGTGGGACTTCATGTCAGTTGAAGTATCGACCAGTATCTTGTGGAGCGGATCCTCTCAGAGATGAGCGGGCAAAGTGAGAGAACCCATTGGTTGGCTGAGACGTGATGACTACTGACCATTTCGACTCTGAGTGACTTCATAGGCCTAATGGGGGGCTCATTGGTGATACAGAAGACCCACCATGTAGAGAGTCGTGGTGATGCGGAAGTCCCATGATACTCTATAGGAGAGGGCCTATGAAGTCCATGAGGGGGGTGTCTTGGGGACACAACAGACCCACGGTGGGGAGATCCTTGTTGATGCAGTTGAGACTTGGTACTCTACAAGAGGAGTACCTCACCAGTACAAGGTTAGTGGGAGGCACCTTTGTGTGACGTGACATGCCCACTGTCCTCAATAGAGGATGAGTTATCTGGTATATGAGATGTTCATAATGTTACTTTTTAATGCCCCTAGAATAAATCATGTTCTGAGTAGAGTCAGTTCCCATATGTTTCCTCATTATTGTGTTTGATTACTTGATAACAAAGGTATATGTATGGGCTTATACCAAAATATGATTATATGTTGTCTTCTTACATTGTGGTTTACCTTTGGTGGATTTTATGAGACCTTGAGGGTCTCGGGGTCCGTACTGAGTAGCATTATACTCACCCCTGCCCAGGTTGTTCCCACACCTTGTTGTGTTGGATACAGCGGACAGACAACGCTGACTGATGGTGAGAGTACCAGGACTAGAAGATACTCGGAGGTGGACCATATGGTGTGTCAGTACGTAGAGGAGACAGGTGGATGTGGAGTGCAGAGGAGGCTATCTATAACTACCATTTACTTTGGAACCTCGGAGGACAAACCATTAGCGGTTTTCCTTTTTCTTCAATTGTTTTGTATCTCATGTGTACTTGTACCTTTACTATTGGGCATGTATTCTGTCCTCTTTTACTTACTACACACTCTCTTTTTTCTGTTTAGTTTACCTGAGTTCTTATCTAACTATTTACTTGGTGATGTGGGCTTACAGGATATAAAGGAAATGCCTTCCCAGTTTTAGGGAATCATCATTCAGTGCTAGTCTCCAGCCCCTGGCCTATAGAAGGCGGATTTTGGGTTGTCACCGCATGGGCCCCGGGGGACATGTTGTGAAAAATTGGTATCAGAGGAGTCAGTTCTACCTCAGAACATAGGAATCTGATATTTATGTTAATGTCAATAGTGTTATGAGTAGTGAGTGTGGTTATCAGTTTATGGAATCTAGTTTTGGTGTTGTGGCCGACGTATCTATACCCCAAGACCCTGACATCTGATTTCAGACTCAGTGCATGAAAAATGGGATTGCGTGTTTGTTTTCAAGAGAAATATTTTGGAACATATTGAGTCAGCTCACCAAGAATAACTTATTGAATGTGGGTAACCTATTTATTTTTAGGATTCCTCCACGCATGCATCAAATTAGAGTTCCTAGAGTTGTATGAAATGATATCCCACCAAGGGATGATGCCTCTGTGCAAGCACCTCTTCCAGCGGAAGCACTAGTGGTACCATTCCCTATTGGGTCAACGATTCCACCACCCCTAGAAGAAAACGATGCATGCCACTTGAGTGCCTTGCAGGAGTTCCAGTGCCAGAGGCCACCCTGTTTCAGGGGAGAGATGGACCCAAAAGAGGCTGAGGATTTGCTGGAGACTGTGGTCGCTGTTTTCCGACTTGTTGGGAGACCAGCCGATCTGATGTTGATTCGTGCTACCAGCCTTCTTTAGGCAACAACATGCCGATGGTGGAGCTTGATTCTTGAGGAACAAGATGAGGTGGAACTTCTATTGGTAGACTTAGAGAGCCTGTTTCGGGCATAGGTTGTTCCAGTGACTCTTCGCGCAGTGTGCATACATGAGATTTTTCATCTATAGTAGGGGAACATGAGTGTGGATCAGTACTCAGAAAGCTTCGCTGACCTCTCACGGTACTCCATAGATACGGCGCAGGACCCATTCTTCAGGGACCCATCCTTCGATCAGGGGCTCAGGCGGGATATTAGGGCTTCGATGATCTCACTCTAAATCTGAAACAGGTAGGGGTTTTAGTGAAATCCCTCTTTTTGGAGAGTTTCCTTTCTGAGTATTCACTAGTAGCGAGACCTACTACCAGTCATCGCATAGCGGAGTCTTCTGTAGATGGTAGAAGAAAGACATTGCAGAGGTCCAAGATGACTATACATACAGGTGTATGACCGTAGGATTCAGAGTCGGTTGTGTGGGGCACCCGAGGTAGAGCCAGTCATGCCATGATTGTGCAGTGTTTCACATACCATGGGTAGGGTCAAATGTTGCATGATGCGGTAGACCCACAATTATCGAGAGGAGGAGTACCTCAGAAGGACACGAGGGGGAGTGTCTCGGTGAAACAACAGACCCATAGTGGGGAGCACCTTGGTGATGTGGAAGACCCATGGTACTCGACAGGAGGAGTACCTAAGTAGTCCAAGGTTAGTGGGATGCACCTCTGTGTGACGTGGCAGGCCAACTGTACTCGATAGTGGAGGAGTTCTCCAGTAACCAAGGTGTTCAGAATGTTACTGTTTACTACCCCTAGAATAAATCCTGTTGTGAGTTGAGTCAGTGCCTCTATGATTCCTCATGATTTAGTTTTATTACAAGATAACATTGGAATATGTATTGGAATATAATTATGTATGGTAATCTGTTGTTCTCATACATCGTGGTTTAACATTGGTGGATTTTGTGGGACATTGAGTGTCTTGGGTCCCTACTGATTATCGTTATAATCACCCCTACACCGGTTATTCCTGTACCTTGTTGTGTTTGATGCAGACGATAGACAACACTGACTGAGTGTGAGAGTACTAGGACAGGACGGTACTCGGAGGTGGACCATACAACGTGTCGGTATGCAATAGAGACAGGTGGATGTGGAGTGCTGAAGAGGTGGTTTGTACCTACGCATCATGTTGGAAACTTAAAGAAAGAACCAGTAGCTATTTTACATTTTCTTCAGTTGTTTTATATCTCAGTTGTTGTTGTACCTTTACAATTGGGAGTTTATTCATTCCCCTTTTACATACTGCCTCACACTTTTTACTATTTAGTTTACTTGAGTTCCTATCTTGATGTGTGCTTTATTACATGGTATTTCAAGATATAAAGGAAAAGCCTTCCCAGTTTTAGGGAATATTCCTTCGGTACAGGTCGCCATCCCCTGGCCTATGGATGGAGGGATTGGGGTATTCATGGCACAAGACCTGGGGGGTGGTTCATGAAAACATTGTATCAAAGGAGTCAGTTCTACCTCAGAACATAGGACTCCGATCTTTTTTTTTATTTCAATAGTGTTAAGTTTAGTGAGTGCGGTTATCATTTTAGGATATCCTGTTTTGGTGAAGTGGCTGACGTATCCATACACCAAAACCCTGACTTCCAATTTCTGACTCAGTGCATGAAAACAGTGATTGCATGTTTGTTTTCCAGAGTCTTCGTTAGGAACTCTTTGACTCAACTCACCATGTATAACTTATTGATCGTATCACACCTGTTTATTTTTATGTTTCCTCCATTCAGGATGCCAGTTAGGGTTCTGAGAGTTGTATTCATTGATAGCCCAGTGAGGGATGATGCCTCGGTGCAAGGCCCTCTTCCAACAGAGGATCCAGGGGTACAACTCCCCATTCGGCCACCAATTCCACCAGCCCCAGTAGCAGACTATACATGCCACTTGAGTGTGTTTCATGAGTTCTAGCTCCATAGGCCACACTGGTTCTGGGGAAAGATGGACCCATAGGTAGCTGAGGATTGGCTGGAGACTGTGGTGAGAGTTTTCCAACTATTAGGGACACCAGCTGATCTGATGGTGATTCTTTCTACCAACCTTCTAGCAGGTAGCAGTGAGTAGATGGTGGAGCTTGATTCTCCAAGTTCAAGACTAGTTGACACTTATCTGGGTTGAATTCGAGGGACTATTTCGGGAAGTGTTTTTAAAAGAGAATCTTCTTGAAGAGAGTATACATGAGCTTCTTCATCTGTATAAGGGCAACATGAGTGTGGCTCAATACTCATAAAGGTTTACTAACCTCTCACACTACTCCATAGATATGTTGTTGGACCCATTCTTCAGGGAATGAACCTTCGAGAAGGGGCCCAGGCGGGAGATCAGGTATTTGATGATCTCACTTTTCATCCCTATGTAGGGACGTGTTTTAGAGAGAGCCATATATGTGGAGAGTTTCATTGATGACCTGTCACCATTAGCGAGACCCGCTACCAGTCATCACATAGTGGAGTCTCCTACAGCTGGAAGCAGACAGATGACATAGATGTCTAAAAGGAAATACATACATGTGGATGACCGCAAGATTCAGTGTCGGTTGTGCAGGGTACCTGAGGTGGATTTAATCATTCCATGAGTGAGCAGTGTTTCACATGCGGTGGTTAGGGTCAAATGGCCCATGAATTTTTGACTCATCACACAAATGATCAGCAGATGGTCAAAGGACCGCCCATATAGAGGCATAGATTTGACTGAGGATGTCTGTAGGGTATGTGTGAATGTGTCAGAGGAGATGGCCGTACAAATGGCGGTGGGAGAAAATTCTAGATGTTACTACTACCACCATTAAGAGGTTCTACCTAAACATAGGGAGCAGGTGGACGAGGGAGAGCTCAAATCCAGGAAGATGCGGCTTAAGATAACGGTGCTCAAGAGATTATACGAGGTATGATATGTGTCTTCTTCACCAAAGTTTTAGTACTTATAGAAACAAGTTCCACTCATTATTTTATTTCCACTACCGTTACTCGTAGCTCAGAGGTTCTAACGGAGCTGTTAGCTTGATCCTTATGGCTAGAGACACCTACAAGAGTGGATTCGATGATTACACACTGGTTCCAACTGTTCAAGCTTACTCTAGGAGGAGAGAGCTTCAGCTGCGATCTTCTTGTAGCAGCATCGAGGCCATACGACATAATCTTGAGTATGTAATGGTTATCTACAGTCCATGCATAGATAGACTGTGTTATGCGCAAAGTGTGGTGTATCTGCACGGATGGGACCATGTTTACTTTCACAATTGAGAAGGGATCCTTTGCATCCACGAAGGACTTACTCATAGGGGAGTGAAGACGATCACTAATCAGTTGGCTAGCCTTACCCTCAGAAAGGATGATGTAGATTGTCTGAGGTATCTAGTGGTGGTGGACCAATACGCATATGTATTCCCTAATGATGTTCCAAGATTACCTACTAATTGAGTGGTGGAATTTTAAATTGACTTATACCCTTGGACGAAACCAATATATACACCAGCATATCAGATGGATCCCGTGGATATTCACGATCTGCTGGTATATCTAGAGGACTTACAGGGGAGGGGATTCATCTAGCCTATTTTTTCTCCTTGGGCAGCCCAAATTTTGTTCACCAAGATGGTGGATTAGAGCTTGAGACATTGTGTCAATTATCAGCGCCTAAACCTGGTGACCATGAAGAACAATTACCAACTCTTGATGATTGAAAATAACTTTGATTAGTTTAAGGGAGCATGAAGGTTCTCAAATATAGACCTCAGATTTGGCTATCACGAGCTCAGAGTATGAGACTAGGATGTGCCAAATATGGCCTTCAGGTGTAGGTATGGCCATTATGAGGTCTGGTTTATGCCATTCAGCATAAAAAATTCTCTAGCAGTGTTCATGGGAATCATGAACATGATCATTACCACATACCTTGATCTCTTTATGGTGGTCTTCATTGATGACATTCTGATCTACACAAAAAAACGAGGAGGAGCATGCCTATCATTTATGGGTAGTACTGGACACACTCCGAGAGCACCAGTTTTATGGTACACTCTCGAAATGGCATTTCTGGATCCAAGAGGTTCACTTTTTGGGACATGTCATCTCAGAGCCTAGAGTTACAGTGAATCTTGCAATGATTGAGGTGATACATGCTTGGGATCTACCCAATAGTGTGATAGAGGTATTAAGCATCCAGGGTTTGGATCGATGTTACGAGTGGTTTGTTCCGGATTTCTCCAGAGTTGTAGCACCACTATCATCCTTGAAGAAGAATGGGAAACCCATCGTTTTTTCATAGAAATGCCAACAGTGTTTTTAGGAGCAGAGGAAGTGGCTGACTAGTGCTCCCATATTGAGGCTTCTAGAGGAGGGAACATGGTATGATGTTTACTGTGAAACGTCAGGGACTGGACTCAGATTTGACCTAATGAAGCAGTGACATTGATCACATATGGTTCTTGACAGCTGAGGCAGCATGAGCAGAAGTATTCTACCCATGACCTGTAGTTAGCAGTAGTGGTATTCGCCATGAATATTTGGAGAAAATATCTGATGGAAGAACATTTTAATTTGTACTCTGATAAAAAGAGTCTCAGGTATATAATCTCTCATACAGACCTGAAATGAGACAACGATGTTGGATTAAGTTCCTCCAAGACTATGACTTCATGATAATCTATATTCTTGTGAAGAGTAATGTTGTTGTAGATGAACTTAGTAGGAGATCTGGTATACATCTACTTGGAAAGGCGATAGAGCAGCTAGCTGCTCTGCATATATCTATTTTTGATAGAGATAGAGAAGCATTTCTTTAGTCTCTTATAGTCACTCCTCCACTTTTTCAGAGAGTTAAGGAGGCGCAGCATGGTTACGCTGAATGCGAGACATGACACACCCATATATCCACCAGAGAGTATCCTGATGGATTTTATTATGGTGGGGAGCAAGTCAACCTCCTTAGAGGACATACCATGGTACGAGTGTCACTTCAAGAGTATGTACTGAGGGAGTTCAACACATCCCATCTGGAGGTACATCCAAGAGTGGCATAGATGTATCAAGACCTATGACGACCTCACTGGTGTCCGGGAATGGAGAATGTAGTTGTAGAGTTTGTCGCTCAATTCCTCATTTGTCATCAAGTGAATGAAGAGCATCAGGTCCCAGTAGGATTGGTTCAGCCTTTAGAGGTCCTTGAGTGGATGTGTGATGGGATATCCATGGGCTTCGTAACAATACATACACGTACATCTGGAGCTCATAACTCTATCTGGGTGATCATCGACCGACTAACCATGTCAACCAACTTCATACCATTCAAAGAGAAGGGATCAGTTGAGATCATATGACCCCTCTATTTGTAAGAGATTGTGCGGATACATGGAGCACCATCGATGATTTTCTCTGACCGTGACCCACATTTTACTTCCTAGCTATGGAAGTGGTTGCAGGTGGCTTTAAAAATGTAGCTTCATTTGAGCACCTCCTTCCATCCTCAAATGGATGGTCAGACAGAGCAGAAAATGTTGACCCTCGAGGAAATGTTGTGTGCTTGTGTCCTAGACTTCGGTCGCAACTGGGAGGATCACTTTACTTTGGTGGAGTTTGCTTACAAAAATATCTATCTCTGCATCATTGGTATGGGACCTTTTGAGGCATTATATGGGCGACCTAGTAGATCAAAATTTTGGTGGACTCACCCAGGAGAGTCTGCACTCATGGGACCAGATATAGTTAGGGATACAAAAGTGAATCTACAGATCATCCTAGAGTGGATGAAGACTGTACAATGTAGGTAGAAGTTGAATGATGATATGAGACGAAGACCTCTGGAGTTTGAGGATGGAAAAAATGTATTCCTAAGGATGTCACCTCGATGTAGATTGTGGAGATTTGACGGAGGCAGAAAGTAATCTCTATGATTCATCAAACCTTTTTAGGTCCTCAGCAAACTTTGTGAGGTGGCTTTCCTCTGATCTCTTCAACCTCAATTGCACTGGGTGTGTGACGTCTTCTACGTAGCATGAACCTTCTCTCATCATCGACCATGGCGAGTTGGATTCAATGATGGGTCATTTTTATATAGGTTTCAGTAGAGATTGAGGATTGACATGATCAGGTCTTTCGTGGATAGTCTATACCTCTGGTGTGCATTCACTGGCACTACGAGAACCTCCAGGAGAGCACATGGGATTGGGAGTCTCATATGCATTCTCAGTACCCCAACTTGTTCATTTTGTTTGAGTTGTAGCATACATGGACATAAATCCCTGAGGTGGGGGGAATGTAATGACCTAGAACTTCCCTCTAATTTTTTTTAAATATATTGGAATTTTACAAGTTTTCAATAATTGACGGCACATGATTTCGTCGTTCAGAGTGCCCAGAATAAATTTATGTACTTTATTTCAGGTACGTTCAGTAAATATGCCAGTAGGATTTTATATCTTTTAAACCAGTGCTCTGAATTGATATCTGAGGAAACTGTTGTACTCGCAACATTGGTCTTCACATAAGAAGACTTTCACTTCGACAGTAGTTGATTGCGGGTGAATGTTAATTTTTGGGTTTTTTAGGAAATAATAAAATAAAATAATGACATATTTTATTTTATTTGTTGTGTCCACTCTATGTGGAAGTTGGTAGTGGGAACCACCAGACCTTAACCTATAATGAGAGGTTATGGTGGTGGGTACCCCCCCGAGCCTATCCTCCCATGAGAGGTTATGGTGGTGGGGACCACCCGATGCCTTATTTTCGTGAACTACCCTCTTAATGAGAGAGAAACATGTCAACTCCCTCATTAATGTAGAGGATCCTCTTGAGCATCCTCTGCATTAATTATGCCATAACACAATATTATTTTTTCCAACCTGTGTGAATGAGACAACATAATTTTCTTCTTTTGTTAATAATATTGGAATCACTTTTCCATTGGGTTGGAATAGGAGAGAACCCTTGTAGGATTACACTTCTCCATTGAAGAATGTGTTCTTCCATGAAGAACACTCTCACCAACGATGAGCGCCAATGAAAAACGCCGACTTCGACTTCTTCCTCGAAACATCCTTCAAGGGGGAATGTCTTCGACTATGAAAAAACAATGCACAGGTCTGGAATTTGAGGTGTGTGGCATACGAGATGAATTTAGACAACTTCACATTCTTCCCTCCTCGACGACATTAACAAACGATCATGTAGGGATTTCAATTGTGTTCGATTATCACTTCCCATGTTCAAGCCATCTAATCCTCTTTCTGGATTGGAAATAGTGATTGATGAGAGTTGTTGAGAGGGTGTTTCATTTATTTCCCTTTCCTTTTCTTGATATTATTGTGAATCATGTATTTTCTGTATGATGCCAATCTAATACGGAGAGTGCAGGACAAAAAAACAAGGCATTCCCTCTCCGAATTTCAAGGGAAAAATCTTGTTTTCTTCATGTTGGAGGATTATGAATATCAACCGTGAAGAAGGTGATGAAGGAGTCAAAGGTGATGAAGGCAACAACTTATCTTCATGGCCGCCACCGCTAGCGGCATAGTCATCCGCAGCCTACAGCACCGCATGCGGCCTCCATGCCCTGCAGCGCTCCACTACCTACTGCCTTCTGCAACCCCTCGAGGCCACATCGTGCTGCCCCGTTTTCTAGTTTCATAGTCCTCATGGCCCCATGGCCTCCGTGTTTCCGCCTCATGGTTGCCGACACTTCCTCAAGGCCTTCGCGCCTACCTCGGCCCCCACCCCCTTTCATAGCTCCGCCCAACCCCGCTTCTAGGTCACCGCCCCGCAGCCGAGGTGGCTCCTAACGGTCGGACCGTGGCCCCGTGGCCGGACAGCCACCCCACGATCGGGCCACCACCCCATGGTCGTCCCACTTCCCTATGACCAGACCAGCAACCCACAGCCAAACCAGCACCCCACCGACCCGTAGCCCGACCGTCGGCCTTCTTCTAGACCACTGCCCTCCAGCTGTCATCCCCAACCGAGCTTCCCTATGGCCTGACACCCTCATGGCACCACAAGCAACCTCGTGGCACTCTGCGGCCCCTAACGGCCTACCGGGCCATACCCAGCAGGCTAGGTCACTCTTTGGACCGGTCCAGACCCAACGGGTTGGGACGGGCCGACCTGAACCAGATCATCCCAGGTCGGGTCAGACCGGACCCATGCCCACATTGACCAATTTACTTTCTATTGGCCATAACCTTAGCATCAGACATCCATGTCATGAATCGTAAGAGGCACTCAAATTCTTATTGCGGGACAGAACCTTTAGTTATTCGCCACTGGAGTTTTGGGTATAGTTGAGGTAAAATCATGTTGGATCATGCATGAATCCAACAGAGCCCCCAGGACTAAAAGGCCAATAACTCACAGAACGAGCGTCCGATTGACATGCCTTCTGTTGTGTTGAAACCCCTAAGATTTGGCAGAACATTGAGATAGTTTTTCAAGGGAATTTGTGGAATTTGGATAATCGACCATTAGTTATTGGAGTGTAGCCTCCAGGAGATTATCGAGCATAGTGAGGGAACCCCGTGGCTGGCTGAGACTCGACGACAACTGACCATTTCGACTCGGAGTGACTTGGCAGACCTAGTGGGGAGCACCTTGGGGTAGAGGAAGACCCATAGTGGGGAGTTCCATGGTGATGTGGCAGACCCACAGTTCTCGATAGGAGGAGTCCCTTAGTAGTCCATGAGGGGGAGTGCCTTGGTGATGCGGCAGACCAATGGTGGGGAGTGCCTTGATGATGTGGCAGACCCACAGTACTCGACAGGAGGAGTACCTCAACAGTCCAAGGATAGTGGGAGGCGCCTCTGTGTGACATGGTCGGCCCACTATACTCGATAGAGGAGGAGTTCTCCTATAGCCGATGTGTTTAGAGTGTTACTTGTTACTACCCCTAGAATAAAACATGGTGTATGCTGAGTTAGTACCTCAATGTTTCCTTGTGATTGAGTTGTATTACGTGATAAAGTAGGTATATGTATTTTCATATACCTATGTAGGGTTATATGTTGTTTTCATACATTGCGGTTTATCCTAGGTGGATTTTGATATACCCTGAGGGTATTAGGGTCCCTACTGATAATCGTTATACTCACCCCAGGATGGGTTATGCCCACACCTTGTTGTGTTGGATGTAGATGAAAGACAACGCTGACTGGGGGTGAGAGTACCAGTGTTGGATTGTACCCAGAGGTGGAAAATATGACGTGTTAGTACGCAGAGGTGACGAGTGAACTTGGATTGCTAAGGAGGCGATCTGTACCTACCCTTCATGTAGGAAACTCATAGGATGACCAAGTAGCATTTTTACTTTTTCTTCGGTTTTTTTGTATCTAAGTTGTAGATGTACCTTTACTATTGGGATTGTATTTTAGCCCATTTTACTTACTACATTCACTCTATTTACTATTTAGTTTACTTGTGTTCCTATCATGATGTGTTCTTGGTTACGTGTGCAACAATATATAATGGAAATATCTTCCCAGTTGTAGTGAATACACCTTCGGTGATTGTCCCCACCACCTAGCCTATGGATGGCGGACTTCGGGTAGTTAGGACATGAGCCCCGTGGGTTGGGTCTTGGCACATCAATTCATTGGTAAATTATTATTCTTAGGGAAATTATAAAATTTTACCCTATGATTATAATGACATAATTATTTTTATTATAATAATAAATTACTAAAATAAAATTTCTATATGTTTAAATTGATCATAATTTTAGGTCATGAAAAATTGAAATAAAATACAAATATTTAACAAAAGACTCATATTGTAGTATAAAATGACATTATTGAATATTTTTTATTTATTGGTTATTAAATAGACATTAAAAATAAAATAGTTTTAATTTGTATAAATATATAACCAACTTTATTTATAAATATTCAAACCATCCAATATAATAGTGTGTTTATAGTGGTTTACAATATCATAGTTCAAATTGACTATAGGTTGTGTGTGTGGAAATTTATCATATACCTCATGTTGATTTCTCTTGATATACGTATAAAAAATTATGGTGTCACATTCAACACCCCCAAAAACGTATTTAACTCAATATGTATTATCATTATATAGAAAAATTAGGATATTTTTTATTCACCATATCCTAGGGTTCCCATGTATCTTCCTCAATATTTTGTTTCCTCTATGAATCATTATCAATTATTCTATACTTTTTATGTAGAACATTAGAAATACTATCCAAGAAATGTAGCCATTTTTATTCATTGAAAATATTATCCATCAATATTAAAACCACTATGTATAGAACAGGAGAATGATTAATTAAACAATTCATTCGGAGACATTCATTGAACACATCAGGACCTTGAGAGATGTTTTTTGAGCGTCATACAATCACAAATCATCTCAATCTCATCAAGAATAATTGGTTGAACTATATTCTATAATCTTTTACTTCAATACTATATAAATCACATATCCTTATTCTGTTGTAAAATTAATAGGTATCCCATTTAAACAATGAAAACAATATATATCTCTCCTAATGTTTCAAAAAAAAATGTTTTGAACTCTAGCCTGTATTGATCGTAACACATGGATATTTTTATGAAATATTTTTATTTATTATTTTCTCAACAATAGCTTTCATTACATAGAATATTGATTTTAAACGAAATTTGAGATACCATTATAATAAAATTACCATTATAACTCAGTTGTTATGATATAAGGAAAAATAATAACTAACTTATGAAAATGTATGGTTAGTTCCTGGCTAAAAATTAATAATTTAAAATGTAAACAAATTAAATGTAAAATAAATATTTTTATGATAGTATTAAATAATTTAGTTAATTGAAATTAATAAGTGAAAATTATTAAATATAAATTTTATATAATAGATAAATATTATTTATATTCATCCAATAGATATTTTAGTAATAGGATATTAATAATAAAAATTTTATTTCAAGAAACATATATTTACAGAAACTGACCATTCACTATCTTTTTAATGGAGAACCATTTTAAATTAAAATTTTGTAACATTACTAATTTTTATATGAACAAATATGAATATTATATGGATGTGAGATAAAAAATTTTACATTGGAATGATTTTTTTATCCAAAAACATTCATGTTTTGATTAATAGAAAAATTATATAAAAATATTAATTGAATGAAAAATTATCAAAATATTTTTTATGGTTAAATTAATTTATAGAATTGTTTTAAAATGTATATAGATTATATTTTTATCATTAATTATATTTTAGGTCAATGTAATTAATTTTATATTGAATTTATAGGTAAATTTATTTCAATATATTTCATTGTTTTATGTCTTAAAACATGATTTCTCAATCCAATAATAAGAATAATTTTAATTCAATGGATAAAAATTATGTTTATCAGATTTTGATAAATGGATCCCATATTTGGAATCAGTATGTGTGGAATCTTTAAATATCTTCCTTTTATTAATAGGCATTATGAAAAATAACACATTTACATTTTCTTAATATAGTAAAAGGATAAATCTGGTAATTAATTGTAAAAATAATATTATAAAATTACCATAACCCATGTACTAATATTATTGGATAAGTGTGTTTTGAGTAAAATCAAATTTGGGACAAAATTGTTTTCTTTGGATGCCATTTGGAAGATATTTTCTAATTTAAATTAATTTACTTAATGAATAAATAAATATGTATTACTAAAATTTTAATAACTATATCATTTTAATAAATTTTATACAGAAGATAAATTTTCAAATTATTACACATTTAAAATCTAACATGTTATTATTTATCATGTTAATTAATTTTTAATATTTATAAAATATATAATTCCCTTAATGCCTTATACATTGATGTTGGAAAAATTATTCAATTTAAAAAAAATTATATATATATATTTTATTAAAGATGTAGTAATTTTTAAAAGAATACAATAATTGACCAAATCATATTGGTGGTGTAAATATTCACCACAATCATCCAATGGTCGTGTTATTTACCATTTTACAACATATTGATAATATGATCACTCTTATATTACTTTATTTAATGTGATGATAATTTTTTAACAATCATGATTAAATAAATATAACATATTTAATATAGGATTTTCAAAAAAATATATTTGGGTATATTTTTTTTTTCGAAAATATAATGGATTTATCCCCTGAATAGTATCCCGTATTTAATTTTTATTCTATAAGTATTTATATTAGATAATTACACAAAACATATGTAGTAATTATTTTATTAATGGAGATAACAAATAAATGTAATTAAAAAAATTAATATATATATAATTGGGGATAATAATATATCCAAAAAATATACTAGAATACATTAACTGAATCAGAAAAATAATAAAATATTTGGATTGATGTTAACTAGTTATCATTAATTTTTTTATTAATTAATCAATTAAATAGTGTCAAAATTTACAATATTGGTTGTTTATGAAAATAATGTATTATTTTTCCATATAAAAATCAATAATTTTTTAAAAATATAATAAATAATAATAATATGGTTTAAAATATTATATGTTAATCATTTTTTATTTATTTGACTAAAAATATGTATATATTTCGCCCTTTTAAAAATTTAATATTTGATGCCTTAGATAAAAATAAATCGAATAAAAAAGTTGAAATAAAAGTGATATAGTTTGAATTATTATAAAAACATTTTTAAAAATTATTTGGATATGATGTTACAAACTATTTTCATCTTATATTCGAATATATGTCATTTTGAGGGTTTTTATTGTATTGTATTTATAATTTTTTTATTTTTGGAGATTCCATAACTGCCCCTGAACTAAATTATAAAAGGGCACATCCTCCCCCAATTATTCACTCCAGATTTTGGCTTAAATTAAATCTATACCCGGCCCATTTACATTATAAAATTCCCTAGTCATATTATAGTGGTTCTGGAATTCTCAAAATACCATCTCTGGTGATTTATGAGGAGATCTAGAGGGTGCCTATTGATGAATAGGTAATATCATTTACCATTTATTTTAATGATATTTATTCTTATACATCCTCTTAATTATCTTTTTCTTTTTAAATAAATAACTCTATTATAAATTATATAATAATATTCAATTATGATTATGGAGGAACCCTATTCTACCTTATATTTATCCTACGAATGATGATATCCCCACACATACAAACGTATGACATGACATATCAACACCATAGTGTAATCTATTTTTCACCAGCACTAAAATTGGATGGGTATAATGATGGAAATAATAATTTTATAATATTTTTATAACCTGATATGAAATAAAAAATAGAACATATGCTTATATACCATTCCACATTTATGGGAATTATATTTCCCACTTATGTGTACATACGACCTATCATCTCCATGATGTTATGTGATTCATTCTACATGATATCAATTAATTCATAATTATAAATAATGTTTAGAATAAATATATATGATAAATATAATTGATAAATATAATTTTCGAAATGATATAACTATAAGATAAGAAGGATATTCGAAATTAATCGATAAAACAATAATAATAAATAGATGTAGTTAATACATGAAGAATGAGTTTTAAAAAAATGATTTTAACAAAAAATGATAATTTGATAATATAAGATATAATAAAAATGAAAATTATTCTAGAAGAAGTCAATGAAATTATTTAAATAATTATATAGGAGGTTCAGATACATATACAAGATATCATACCTATGTTAAGGGATAATTTTTTCATTCTCATTATTATCGAGGATTGTATATATGTAAGTATTTCATAGTGTATATTTATCATTCCTGTCCATGTTTCCTAAATATGTGGTATAAAATCTTATTTTTAGTCTTATACAACATTTAATGTCAATTTTACTCATTGATTATTTTTTAATAAATGGTATGAAATGAATAATTATTCATTTTCAATATGTGCAACCTGTTGTTTTTTCTGAAAAAATTTGGAGAAGAATGTTTTATTTTAAATTATTCAAAATGGATGGATTTCAACATTTTCCTAAAAAAATCCTAGAAATTTAAATTTCAATATTTCAAAGTAATTTTAAAAAATATTATTTTATTTTGAAGTTGACTATCATTTTAAGGGAAGAAATAATTTTTTATAAAGAAAGTTTATTTTCTTAATTAATTAATATCAAATGTTCAATAAAAAATATTTTCTTCCAAGGATGGAATTATTTAATATGTTATTATTTAAAGTATAAATTTATATTATATATTTTTATATATTATTTTTATATTGGAATTATATTTATGATATCATTTTTTATAATAGTTTTTGTTATGATATAATGATTCATAAGAAAAAAATTATATTACATTGGATCTACTATGATGAATGATAATTGTTTTTGTGGAACATGTAATAATGTTTTCATTATGTTAATTTTGGGACCAATATCTCCCTATAATGCATTGGGTAATTATTTTTATCCAATGAAATAAGAACAAATGTAATCGGAAACCATTTCAGTTCAATATTGTAGAGCTTGAATGGAAAGTAAACTCAGTTCAGTAATACTGGGCTGCAACAAGGAGAGAACATGGCTTAGTAATGAACATTATCCTCTATGATGCTATTTGAATTTATCATTGACTAATATGAAAATATTTTATATTATTAGGTGTATGCAAAAAAATACGTATCTTATGTTCTAACATTTGAGAATATATTCGATGATTCTTTATGAACATTTATGATTTATCTCATGAAATACTATCATGATCCTTAATATTCTAGATAATATTTTCCTATTTTATTTTCATATTCCTTATGATTATTATATGATTGATGTATACCATGTTTACCCTTACTGAGAATTTAAGATCACCCATTCTTATGTTGCTTTTCCAAATCTTATTAAGAAAGATATTATGTAAGACATGTTAAAAATGGTTCTATTTATGAAGGATTAAAAGTGATACAAAGTAGATGTATTTTGAACCAGATGTTTATGATTTCATTTTTTATATAAATTAATCCTATAAATTTATATATTGGTTCTGTTTTGTTTTTTATCAGATATTAATCAATTATAATTTAATATATATCATTATAATATGTGGGCTATGGTAGAGATACCCTACAGAATAGATGAAATCATAACCACTATTTTTTCATCCATCATAAGAGAAAATATATTTCAGTCCACAAATTCTTCCCAAAATGTCATATTTCTGAACATTATTCCTTTTATGGATTTATAAGGATAAATATGAATTCATGAGTGAAATATATTGTTATAAAAAAAATTCTAGAGGATATTTTTTATCCGGGCCATCATTAAAAGATGGTGAATATGATCATATCATGTATTAGAGGGTTGAGATTTTCCTTTCTAATAGAAAAAAATATTGCATGTTGATAAAAAAATTTAATACGTAACCTAATATCCATTTCAACCTATAGTCTTCTAAAAATGGTTTAAGAAAACACTTGTTCTCGATCAAATAAAATAATATGGTTTACTATATTGATCCATATAACTTCCTTAATGTATTTAATGTAAATATGATAAATTTTAAAATCATATATAATTGAAATAATGTTTGATAACATCATACAGTAATCCACTATAACCCACGAAAAATAATTTCTTTCATATGTTTTTTGGATTACCAAAATGAATCCATGGTGATTTTCCAATATAAAAAATAGTATGATTAATGGGTATATCAGAAAAAAAAACTAATTTTTTGTATTATACATAGCAATATAATATTACAATCACTCATAAAAGTATTCTATAATATCTAAGAACAGGTAATTCAACAATTAATATTTATTCTGAGATCTATACTTCTTCATACTTCCTGGTTGAATAGATAATTATGAGGTATTAGGAAATTCTATTATCGCATTATTGTTATAATTTATTAATGTGAAACATAATTGTTTCATGAACTATGTCATTCCATCATAATTATGGTCGAATTATTATCATTTCTCAAATTTTTTTAGATCCAGATACATCATCTATAACTCTTTAATCATCACATTGATATATAGGTGAACCTTGATTTGATCAAGAAATTTTTTTCACCTTGTTTGTTTATTTCAATTACTATCCATAAAAACACATAAATATTATAGCTTTTGTTCTTCATTATCACTTAAATTCTTGCATGATCCATTCAACTAAATGTATCACCAATTTGTTTCACTTTCCAATTTTGTTAAGGTATAGATTACTCATTATAATTAATACACTCCTTCATCCCCATATTATATATGTTAAATTATTTATTAGAAAGATAAAATTTAAAATTTTAACGTCATTGTATATGTCAAACTTTAATTCATAATTATATTTTCATAATTTTATTAATTTAATGATAACTGTTGGTAACTCCCAATGATGCTTCAGATAATGTCTTTCATTAATTGTCATTTTATTTATGATTTATAGGATATCAATATATATTTATATAGACGAACACAATATGACCACTTATCCAATGTATCACAATAAATAAAAACCCATTTTATATTGTATGATAATGTTATAAATTTATTACAAACCAAAATTATCAACATTTATGTGAAATTTTAAATACATTATTCTTTAATAAGGATGATAAATCAATTATATGTTAGGTTTTTATTGGATTTTATGTCTATGATAAATCCATTACAAATAACTTATAATATTATTCAAATCCTTGAAAAATACATATCTATGTCCTGGTGATTGAATTGGACCAATTATAAAGAACATATTCCTTTGAATGATCCACCAATATACCCATACATGATATTATGTGTTAAAAAATTAAACATTATTTAACCCAAATTAATAGTTTGTAAATTATTTATATATCTTTAACTTCTATATAGTCATTATTACAATCCTCATGTAATATTTTAGTGTTTTTATTATTGTATAATATATAATAATATTATTAATAAATTAGAAATAAATTGGCCAATGTAATCTATAGAGAATATATTAAATAAATAATTTTATATAATATGTGAGTTGGTAAGAAAAAATACATTCATTATGTATTCATATTGTCCACACGATTAAATGAAGGCTATCTTGTGTGTTTCACATATTTTTAATCTCATTTTATTTTATAAATATTGATTATAAATATCTTAAATGGGTTATTATATTTATGAATGACAAAATATATCATCAATATGTTTGAATATGGGGCTTATTCATGATATTGATCTTGTTATGATCTCAGTAATCAATGAACACACTCATAAATGAATCATTTTTTTAAATGATCACATGTTCATAAAATTTTGAATCAGTTGGTTGAATGAATCCCTATTCATATTTTCAGGGTGTTTCATCATTATTTCCTCCAACTCACTTAGGGTCATTCAATATGGAGTTTTTGAAATAGTTATAAACTAAGATATCTATTTTTTTAAAATACCATCAATATGAAGTGCTGGAAATGGGATACACTTACACAATAATGATGTCTTCAATGATGAGTGGCTCTTCATCCATATACGAAAAATATACCATTGTATTGGAATCATGACTCACGAATTGGATAAATATTTAATAGGATGTTTAAATTTTTATCTAGAAATGATAAAAAATCATTGGATGTCTTATAATATAATATTTTAATTCCCCTCATCATATATTTATAAATTCAATATATTAATAAATCCATTTCATTCTAAAATATATAATATTAAAATCGAGGGAGAATGAAATTATTATGAGTGTTTACATTCCAGTAATTACTATTCAATATTTAATCATAAACATTGGATGAAATCATCTTCCCATTATGATTTTTTTACGAATTAATTAATATTTTTGAAGGATTGGTATTTACATTTATTGATAAAATTCATGATACACATTATTTTTTTAACGATGATACATTGGAATAAATTAATATTTTATCATACCTATATTGGCCTCATCATTAACATTGTATCATCATTACCAAACTGATTCAATTTCGGTTACCAATACCATAAATAATCATTAATCTGTGTGATCATATCTGAAAAATAATAATTCTAATGTCCAAATAATAACATTTATATTACAATATATGAATCATTTGGATTAAAAAGGTTATCCATTATTATTATCAACTCAATTACATCAAAATTTATCAAAAAGAAAATGTTGGTTAACATACGAATATAACCCCAGTGATTCAAAACAAGGGTGTATTAAGGGAACATTAACTTCATATTGTAATGATGGTTATTTTATACTAGACCACCAGATGACATGATTATTACCAATATATAATTAATTGAAAAACCACATCAACAAAGTTTATATAAATATTAACAAATTTGAAATATAACCACATTTTCTATATCTTCAAAAAAGTAGGTTATTATCTCACACCTTATCATATTATATCTTTATTAATAAAATTATACCTAGTGAAATAGGGTTGATAGATTATTATGGTACCCCTTATCAAATAATGGATTCCATAAATATTTTTTTCGGAATATCATAAATCATTCACCAAATATTCTTATAAAACACATGGAAATGATTAATATTTTAGAAAATTTTGATAATAATAATAAAGAAGCATATAATTAAAAATTAATTATAGTAGCCAAATAAAATAAACAGTGTAATTCATAAGAAATATTAATTAATATTTTTAAATATTATAAAAAAATTATTAGGTATATAGTATATTTCAGAAGGAAAATTCTCATTTGACTATTAATCTATAATTTAATATACAAAAATATAAAATATATTAATATGAAAATATTAATAACATTATACCATTAAATGATATAATTTCAGAATTAATGAAAAAAATGTGAAATATGATGGGGATAAGAAACCATATAGAGTAAATTAAAATAAAAAATCATTTGAATTATTTTGTCAAAATGCTGATGTACCATGTTCGGAAAATGTAAAAATATTCCCTTTAAAAAATAAAAATTGTTTAGAAAACGTATATAAATTATTTTAATGAATATTTTTATAATATTAGATTCATTATTTTATTATCATTTTTGAAATTATGGATTTGAAAGAAATGATTCACTAATTAAGAGGGAGAAAATGATTGTTTTCCTAATAAAATAACATTTAATCTCCTTTGGATCATAAATAGATGAAAATGAATCATGACATCACTAATAGAAATAAATAAATTGGGGAAGAATAAATGATAAATTATTTTGGTGATACATATAAAATAATTTCAAATCATTAAAAATATTAATGTGCATTCCTGGTAAAATGTAATGTTTTAATGAAACCCTTATCAAAATTTTCTCTTGTGTTAACAGTGCACTAACATTCTATATAGAAAATTAATTTTAAATAAAATTAGATAAAAAATCCATACTAATGATATGCAATTTTTTTTTCATTTATCACCTTGTAAATAATTCCTTAACAATCTGGCATTATCATCATCATTTCATGTGTTGACAACATTGTTGTTCATTTATGTTCTGGTTCAAAATTTATTGTCCTTAACTAATCAACATGGTTCCATCCATTAAAAAATTATAATAAGATATAAATATATTAACCCTTAATTTTAATTATATTTATAACTATGCATATAAATAAATGATGAAAATTTAATTTCATGACTATTTGGAGACAGTTCTTTGTACATACATGCCATTGATGTTTTTATTTTTCAGATGATTTAATGAAAGGGTGAAATATAATAGCTAAAATATATATAATAATTATAATATGAAAAATATAATATAAACATATGAAATCTATTTTAATTAAAATCTATGAATGTTTTTGGCTGAAAATAAATAGTATCACAACCTATATGTGGTTTTACATATATAAAAATGAGTGAAATATTCAATTTATAATAATATCACAAAGTTGTTGGAATTTTTTACATCATTATAAAACAATAATTATATATTATTATTATTATTATCATTATATAAATACTAATTTTGTTGATAAATTTTTTTTATTGGATGTATAATAAGAAACGATATTGAAATAGTTTTTTTATTTATACCTCAACATTAAGATACCACATTTGGCTTAAAACATATTCCATGAATGCATTCACAATAGAGTATAAAAATATTTCTAGGATTATTTGAAGATATATATGAATGTTTTGGAATAATTTTATTCCATTAAATTATTACAGAATGGTGGTTATAATCGAGGAGGATATATGCCCTTACTATGTGAGGGGTGGGACAAATATATAATTTCAAAAATGATTTCAAGGTTACATTGTCAAATTTCATGGTATTGATGATCTAGATAGACAAGGGTTACAATAGTTTTACATTATGGTTTATTTATATTCATATGATAAATTTTAATTTTTTTTAGAAATCAGAACCTTATAAAATGGTTAACGCCAATAGTATTCAAGGTTTAACATTAACTGATGTAACAAAAATGTATTGTTTTTACTATTCTGTATTACAAAATATATAGATAGACATATTAAATTATATTTATTATGATTATTATAAAAAATTTATCCATTTTAATAATTTAATTTTATATAATTGTTTAAAAAAATTATACAAGGGACTAACCTACATTGAAATACTTTTTTTGCCAAAATACATTTTAACGATAAACCATAATATACATCATTGTAATTATTTTTTTAAACAATTAACTATATTTTAATTTATATAATTCAATATATAAAAAATAAATTATGTGAAAAACAATAATAATTATTTAATACATTAATATATTATGCTAAATACACATTATGTACAATAAAACTATTTTTTTAAATTTTCATTAAGAAAAAAAAATGATCCTTCTAAAAACACAACGTAACAGTGATTATGAGATAATAATTTTGAATATTTAAATATATATTTTTTTTATACTTTAAAATAATATTTTAAAATATGCATTTTTATAATAATTATATTAATGTTTAAAAAACAACAACTTCACCATTCAGGAAGAGATAATTTCTATAGAAAAAATATATAAAATCACTATATGAAAATATTTAAATTATTATATCTAAATAATTTAAATTTCAAAAATGATTTACAAAAGTAATAAATACATTATAATGTATATCTGTGAAAAAATAAAAAATGTAAATTTTCAACAAAAATTATTATTGAAACATAATATGAAATTACATAAAATTGATTATTCATTTCTTACAGATTATCAAATAAATTATAACACTTTAAAACAATTAGAAATATTTATTTTAATTTTGATATTTTATTTTATTCAATACAATTTATCTTCAATGATATAATGGCGTATGATAAAATTGTTTGTATATGTTTTATGTTTCATGTTAAGTATACATTAAATGTCCTCAATTTATTTCCAATGAAAAAACATTAAAATCATTTGTGTTAATTATTTTCAAAAATATGTTGTGATATTTAGACATTGATGGATAATTTTTTATAAGACATTCCATAAATTTCAATGATGAAAATATCTATCACGATGTAAGAATTTTAACCCATTCATGATATATTTCTTCCCTCACTCAACATTGTGACAACAAAGACTCATTTGTTTCATGATATAAATATTTTTGAAACATTATAAATATAGGTCCATGATGGATAAATGAAAACTTCCAATCCACAAATTCTCTTCATATGATGATAAAATTCATGATTAATAGTCTATCATGCATATACTTAAACTGTATATAGAGGTATATTACACATGAACATGCATCATTTTCATGATATCATGAAAAATGCAAGGTTAAATGGAATAAAAAATATATACTAGGATTAAACTGACCTAAGTTACAAAATTCCAGCTGGTTTTCAATCATTATTTAATTTTCACTATTAAAAAAATATTCATTGTGATTATCAATGAGACTACATTTGTTTTTTACACCAATCATTTGTATTGGAATACATTTACACTATATTAATAAATAATGACTAACGGTTTATCCATTACATTATCTATGTGTCACATCATTATATTTATTATAGGTTATTTAGTTACTTATGATAATTATATATTTTACCAAGTTATAATTAATTCCCTCACGTAAAAGTCCTCGACATGGTTAGTTTGGGAGTGATAAATTATTATAACCCATTGAATTTTTATTCTATATATAACACTTAGTATCATATTTGATTTAATTAGAAAGACTATTCAGGATTATGAATGATTATAAAATTCATCTCATTGGGAAATCTCAATGTAGTAATGATCACCAGTGTATCCATATTCCAATTTACCAAAAACTGGTGTATGGGTCTTTATTTTATTGTGTAATAATATATATGGGCCTCTAAAAGAATTTTCATTTATCCTATAATTCATTAATTTCCTTCAAATAATCCTTGGAAAATATGGATTATCCCATTATGATGATCGAAAAACATCTGTTAATAATTTATAGGATTATTATACCCCATTAAATTTTGTAGTGATTCCTTCTACTATCATGTCCCACAATGTTTATCACACCACACCAAATTATTTTTTCCTTTCAAAATATTCATAATATATATCCAACTCTCATTAGTTTTATTACATTGACCGTGATTTCGTTAAATTCATACTTGGTGAACCTCGTTAAAATAAATTTGTAGACAACATCACAAAATAAAATAATTTCATTTGGTGATATTGAAAATTAAAAATTGTTTATCCATACATAATTACCTTAATCATCAAGAATAGTCATTTGAGATTGTTCATACTAGCATGTAGCTACATATTAATATACGTAATTTCAACACATTACTGATATAATTTGTCAATTTCTATACAAGTAAGATTGCCCTAATATTTTTCAAATATTATGATCTTTTATTGTAGTATTGTTAATATAGTAAAACTATGTGTAAAATTTCAATTTTTATATACACCATTTATCTTTTTTTTTCAATGAACTATGAAGATAATGTATTTCCTCTAAATGGGTCATATCACAAGACACTTAAAAATTTGATGAAAGTGACAATATATGTTTCATGATGAAAATATATAAATACTCACTTAAAAATATTTTAATCCTATAATTAATGTGAGAACATTTATTAACTCAATAAAATTATAATTATAATGTAATAATTCCTAAAACATAAATGGATCACAAATAAAAATGTTAAATTTAACATCAACATTAATCACCTTTAATATTTTTAAAAAATTTGTTTCATAACCTATGATGGTCTAAAAAAATAAAAACATCTTTCCACAAAAATCAAAATAATTCTTTTAGAGTTTTTATCAACTAAAATATTCCCTAGAAATTGGTAAATGACATAATCTTCCCTAACATAGACCATTTTTTAATGATCATTAATGTATTTATATTCATTCCTAACAACTATATTAATAAACTTACTATGAAGAAGAATGTATAATATCTATATACCCTGACAGCATTCTAATATAACATATAATTTAATTTTTTTTATGAATATCTCTTGTGCAACAATCCCATGCAATCATATCACGATTTTAATATTTTGAGTAATGATTTGCTCATCCCATAATGAAAAAATTCTAGTTGTTTTAATACCCATGATGGTACACCACTATGCATCACTACAATCTTAAATTTAGTAATTTCAAATATTAAATTTGGAAAATTATCTTTCCTTTTCATATGATTCGGAAGGGAATGATCGATTTTTCCAGGCTCTATAAACATAAATTGCATGTACCCAGCCATAAAATCAAACACACTAGAAGTTTTACATATATTCACATTGGGTTTCCTAACCCATACTGGATATACTATCTCACCCATTAATCAAATAAGACACTATTTAATTATAAAAAACATTTTACCCAGGTACTATATTCTCTAATATTAAAAAATATTGGATAAATATATCTATGTTAGTGTATTAGGACATTCAAATGTAAATATATAGACTATATCATATTTTTGTTACACCTATTTGATATAAAATAAATAATACACTGGTCAAATATAAATAAATTCAAACATGAAAAAATAATATTAAATAATTCTCACTATGCTAAAAAAACTATAAATATGGTCATTAGAAAATTTTGATTTTCTCATGATAGGATTGCACCTTATATATCCATGGAAAAGTCACATGCTTCCTAAAAAATTGAAAATGAACAACAAATGTTATAGTAAAAGCCAGTAAAGTGTTTCTTGGGAAAATTTTGATTCCCAAGCCACTAATTCTACCAAATATTTGAATATGTATAAAAGATAAGTTCAAACATGTAGATATTGAATTCATTGGCGTGCATGATATGTTCTAGCAAAAATTAAACCCCTATTGAAGTGTCCAGTGTGGTAAGAATATGTTATAGTTTCCATTTGTTCACCTTAATAGTCATTCATGATCAGTAGTGTGAAATGAATAATGTCATTTTCTCACGGTTATTGATAAATCTTGAGCATTAGAATAATCAATATAATCCCCATATTAATTAACTTTTTTATTTTGTTTCTTTGATAATCAAATCCAAATAGGAAAAATATAGTGTTACAGTGATTTTACACCCCTCGTATAAGATATAACAGGACCATTAGTGTTATATAATGGGTATTATGAATTCAAAAAAAAATAAAAATGTACAATATCATGAATAAAAACCAACATAATCTATTTTAAACATATATTGAAATTATTATCAGATATCAATAAAATGATTTTTTATAAGAAATTTTAAAATTTTAAAACTAGAAATGTACTAAAGAACCATTTTCATTGAAAATGACTATGAAAGAATATAATATAATAATAAAAACATTGATTCATCCTTATGGTGGGAAATATTTTTAACACCATATATGTAAAAAATTACTCATTTTTACATATTTAATAAGAGTAGCAAGAGAAAAATAAAATTGGTTTTTAATATTATTGTGTATTCCCACTTTAGATACATTTTAATCATAAGAACCATGAAAAAATAAGCTTTAGAAATAAAATAATGTCATTAGGATAGAGATATTCATGACATGGCATGATAAAGGTTATGTATATACACCTCATTAATGTATATAGGTACATAATATCAAAATAAGCCTCAATGAAAGGAAATTGAGAATAATTTCATTACCATGAGTTTAAATCATCATGGAAATAAATTATATTAATGAATGAAAGGTATCTGATAATTTAAACATCCATAAGAGCATTATCCATGTTAATTATGATTTTTTAAATTTTATGTAATATACAATTATTAAATTAATTTTGACCATTTAATATATTATTATGATATTCACTTCATCTGTCCAAGACAACATTGATAATTCTACAATAGTAAATGATAAAAATATTAAACCATCTATAGAAAAATATTCACTACATAATTAACATTATTAAATAAATTAATCATTTAAATCATAAGAATGGAAACTATGAAAAAATGAACTATGTGACAATCATATAGATGATTGGTCATATGTACTCATGAGTACTATTTCTATTTTCATTGATCATTATTAAAATATGGTGTGTCACGACCCGTCTTGAGGTCCCGTGCTGTGACTACCCCAAGCCCGCCTACCATTGGCCACGAGATGTCAACTAGCACCAGAGGCATAAATCCCTAAGCTGGGAAGGCATTGACTTTATAAAAGTAAACAAACTCTAGAGAGTATGCAACATGATGAAAACACTATTTAAAAATGTATACAAAAGTAACTGCTGAATGGAAAGGGGCCGGAAATACAAGCCCAATAGTAAGAACAATACAACTAAAAAGCTAGTACAACTGCAGTAAAGTAAAACAACAACTACTGAGTCATCCTTCGGGAATCCCACCAGAAGGGTGGGTACAGATGGCCTCCTCAGCACATCGGGATCGTCCGTCTGCTCCATGTATGCCTCACCAAGTGTTTCATCTCTGGGTACCATCCATCTCTATAAGTCTCTACCTCGATCATTGTTGTCCGTCGTCTGCATCCAACATAATTCAGTGCAGGAATAGCCCATGCAGGGGTGAGTATACAATTCTCAGTAGGGAACCCGATACCCTAATGGTATCTCTAAATCCACAACAGATAAACCATAAATGATAGAAACAATCATGATTTATCTACCAAATCTATTTAGGTATATGCCCCTACATATAACTAAGTTATCAATCTCAAATCGGCTACAACTCCCGATCCCAAGCACAAACCAGTGCACACAATAATGTAAGTCAATCACATCAATAATAATGATTGAATGTCAAGACTCATCTCACACAGGTATAATTCTTTCCTATAGAGATAGAGATGATCAGATGTAGTCACTGATTCATCTATGCTGTCAGACCCACATAGGATACAAAACCAGCTAAGTTGTCAGACCCACACATGATACAAGACCCGCTACTCTGTCGGACCCACACATGATACAAGTACAGAGGTCAAACTATTGGACCCACACATGATACAAGAATAGTAGTCATCTCTGTAAACTGTGAGACCCACACATGATACATGAATAATAATCATTGTTGTCGAAACTAGGGAGGATCCTAGTACATTAGTCGTGGCAGTCGCAGCCAGCCTTACGGTTTCTGCACACAGCATGTTCAATTCCGGGAGGGTATGCTCATCGAGCAAAGGGTTCGATACATAAAACATCACAATGTCCAGATTTTATGTATCCCGAAGATCCATCTCAACAAAAGAACCCAATGCGACAGAGGACACGTCAATCAGATGCCGGGTCTGAGAGTTATTGGCTATTCTGTTCTAGGGGCCCGGTTGGAATTAACCACGTTCCAAAACCGGCCATTTTAAAAAGTTTCCAAAACTCACTTAGAGTATCCCAAAAGGACCACCTCATCGCAAGGGTCCATTGCCACAGACGGTGCATCGTTCGGACGTGCAATATTGAAGATATTCACGTATAAGCAAAACGGGCCCGACCAGTCAATCCCGGTGGGCTGGCGGGTCGGCCCGTCCCAGTTCGGTGGGTCCGACCAAGTCGGAGGGGTCGGGCCGGCCCCTTGGGGTGTGACCCAACCTGGCACGGTGGCCCGACCCGTACCGATGGCGGTCCGGCCAGGCAGCCGTCCGAGCAGTCTGGGGGGCGTGACCCTCGGTCTTCTCCGGCGTGAGTAGCCCGCACAAGCCTTCCATTGTTTTCCCACGCGGCACCTTCGAGTGACGCTTCCTTCATCATCTCGTCCGGCCTCCTATCACATGGTTCACCCACCAAAACGGGCTGCCCATCATGGGCCGCAGTTCTCCGCAGCGCGGCACCATCGTGGTGCCATGGTTCCTTCGGCACAGCTGGCTTTATCTGGGCGTTTCTTCTTATGCCGAGCGGCCCGCCTATGTGGGCTGCAGTTCTTCTCTACGTGGCCAGCATAGAGCCTCCACATCCTCCGGTTTTCAATGTTATCGCCTTCCTCATCCTGCGGTTCTCCTCCGGCGTGGTGCGACAACACCACGCCTTCTTGACATATCCCCTGTCGCCAAAACAACAATAACTAATGGTGGGTCGTTGGGCATGTTGATTCGAACCGCACCCTCCGTATTAATTGGTATTAATTGTCCAATGACATCCAAAAAATTCAACAAAGAATAGGGTAAAAATTATTCAGTTAAAATTATACAAACCCCTACCTGGTATATCACATTGTACATCATCGAGCTACGGAAGAAGAGCATCGCGGAGGTCAGACGTCCCGGAATACAGACGTCGATTCTGTTAACTGTGGGGTGCGTTTGAAGAGGAAGCTTCCTTGAAGATGTTCTTCATGGAAGAATTGTGTTCTTATTTTAAAGGAGAACTCTATTCTTCTAATTCTCCAGTGCCTCCCCAACTCATCAAGTGCAAACCAAAATAATAGCTTACGATATTATTTTATTCCCACATGTTTTTTAAAATTCAAACACATAAATTAGTAATTAATTTGTGGAGTTCAAATAATTAATTAAATGTGTTGTCATATTAATGACAAAAAGTAGGTGGTGGAGAGTTCAATAATAAAAGAGGGGTGTTTTCAGAATTAATTAAAGGATAGTTAATGGGGAGTTAAGGGGTTAGGATCGTGTGGGCCCCACACACATTATCCTCCCATTGGAGGTTATGTGGGTAGTGGGCCCCACCTCAAACTCCTCTTTGGAGGAAATAACAACCCTTAACAATAAAGTTGTGTACACAACAATTTTATTTAATTTAGTATGAATCCCCAAAAATTAACTTCTCCTCTTGTACAAACACAACTGCGATAAATGTCCCCTTAAGTGAATACTGGAATTGCGAGTTTTTCGGTGCCCTCAGATTTCGATTCCAAGAACCGGTTCAAACAATAGAAAAACCAGCACGTACGTTTACTGAACGTACCTGGAAAAATATCAGAACTTGATTCTGGGCACAACAGGCCTTGGAATCAGGCGCCGTCAGAATCTGCAAACTCATAAAATTCCAAAAAAAAATAAGAAAAACATTTCCTTTAAATTTCCAGGACTTTACATGGAGGGTTTAACATTATACTTATATACTTATATATATACCAAAAATATCATAATTCATCTTTATACAATCTTTTTTAAATCATCACTATGGTGTACTGATGAAAAACAAATAACATTGATTTGTACTAGTGGCATTCCACAAGTATGAAAAAAATGGAATTATCAATATTTAATATATGGAGTAAAAAATAAAAAAATTTATAGCATCATTTCATAATTATTATTTATTAATGATTATGATATATAGAAATTAATTGGATATTTATAATCAATCCTTGTGATATGGGGATTGAAAATGAATTACAAGAGTTCACAAGGTTGTAGTCATTCGTACACATGAATGGTATATTTCATTCTCTTTCAATTTATATTGGTGGTGTATGTTGGTTATAACATTGAACTAATAACATATCCATAAATGGAGGGTATTGGTTCTATTATTTTAGAAACTTTGTAGAATATTTTTTGAATTTTTTTTAAGAAAACCATGTAAGTCATGGAGATGAAAACTATATCTCTTTTTTAGAAAACATCCATTGAATAACACCTTAAAATTATTATAAATATATAATGCGTGAAAATTAACATTATAATGATTTTAGAGACTATATTAATGTATTTTGGTATACATGCTTTGGTAAAAAACAATTTCAATCTTTGAATGATTAACAAAAATATATATCCTTAAATAAGAGAGGTGAGGTGAATATTTGGAATTTAACAAAATATTAACAAAATATATTGTAATATTCAACTAAAGAAATAAACAATCATTTATTTAAAATTGAGGTTGATTTTTATTCAATATTATATAATAAAATAATTTTCATACATGATTATTTGAATATTTTACTCTTAATGTTTTTACACATCACTAATCCTTTGAAAAAATACAATTAACTCAAGGATTTTTTTCACATTGAAGCTCGATAAAGATACTACAAATAGAAATAAGGAGAAAAAATTCACAATAACATAAATTAGATACCATATAATAATATTTTAAATGAATATAATATATTTTGTAATTTTATAATATTTAATTAAACATTATTCATTATGAAAAACAAATATTGTAAATCTCTAGATTAAATCATTAATTTCATTAATATAAACATCATATTATAGATATAATACTAAATAATTACATTAATACATATTTAATATGTAATTATAAAATTTTAAAAAATATTATCCTTTTATTTATCTATATCGATATTTAATTAAATATTTTCGATTTTTTGATTATTTTAATAATTTATTAATTACAATGTTAGAATTCGGTAGTCATTTAATTTACATATGTCATCAGTAAAATTAGAATTAACTATCCATGATATGGTGAATTTTTTTCCATAATATTATTTATTTTTTAGCATATCCTCATGAAAATTCTTTATTAAACAATTTATAGTTTTAAAAACAAATCTATCAAATGTTTGTATTTTCATAAAAGAAAATATCCTCAATAAAATATTCACAAAGAAATGTTAAAAAATTCAATACAACTTAATATTTTATGAATATTTATTAAATTAACTCATCCAATAACATTAAATAAATTTTCGATCACATTTTATAATATTTATCATATTTTTTACCTTGAATACATGATATCCCATTTACCATTGTAAAAAAACTAAATACATTACTATTAATATTGAAAAAAATAAAAGTGATATAGTTATCAAATATTACATCTGGATAAAAAAATTGGAATCCATTGTTGAAAATTCAAAACACGTATGTTTTATATTAGAATTTAAATTAATCGCTCCAAATTAAATAATAATCTACTTTCAATAAAAATATGTATTCAAAAAAAAATTTATACTCAAGTATTCAATTAGGATTATTAAATTGTGTAAAATTATATAATACATAACTAAATTGTAATTAAGTAAAAATAGAAAATTTTCAAATCATATTGGTAATTAGTTAAATAATAAAAATGATATTTTTATAAATATTATTATTTTTCACTATTAACTGAAAAAATTATAAAAAAATTAATATATTATCCTATGAAAATGATGAATATCTAAAATATAAAATTAATATTACTTTTCATATTAAATTAATTATATTTCCATATATTAACTAATATTTTCTTGTATGAAAACCATGATTTTATTTTGATAAAAATGTATTTTAGGAGTAAAATTAATTAACATGAAAATATTTTATTATTTTAGAACATCATTTATTAGTATATTATAAATTTCTAGGACAATTATATATCTCATTAAATGATAAATAATTTTAATTCTAACAAAATTAATATCTATTTTTTGACTCTCTCATTTAAATAATAATAATAATTCTTTATCTATATAAGCATGATGATTTGTATCTTATAGGATATCAAGGAAATACATTCCTTTTACAATTGTGGGACTTATATATTTTCTAAATTATTTTCCAATTTCATTATAAATAAATTTCAATGTAATATAATTGAATCCCATATATTATAGTATCCACCCATAAACTATTCACATACCCATAAACGTGTTATTTGTATAGTTCGAAAATATATATGTGTCTTCTAAATGGAATATTATTAAGGATAATGAAGATTCAGGTTCATGATATGACCATTGGACCGACCCTCTACAAGAATCATTAATGTGAATCTATACCAATTAACTCATATATGATTCTGTTAATCTTATGTGATCAAAACATAAGCAATTTTTATATTTTCCATGATATCTATCATTTAAAATAAATAATACACAAGTTTAACTCACTTAAAAAATATCGATCTCATTTATAATTCATATATATAGTAATTGATATCCCATCACCAATGTCTAAATTACCCCAAGGTGTTTAGTTATGATGATAAAAATTGAATAATTTAATTTTTGGATAATTCATTTAACTAGAGGATAAACACACAAACAAATTCATATAAGATAATATTTATCCTATATAATCAAATATATGGTGAAGGATCCCTTCAGATAGAGAAAATAACAATTTGGAACAACTCTATATGTCTATCCATTGTTTCCTATTCACTAAAGTATATCACACCTAAATATAAAATATTATTATGATATATCACCCATCCCTCTGTTTAGGGTTACACTTTTCCATGTTCACGTCACAAAGTAAATAAAATATCACATTCCCCATAGTAGGATACACATCACAATAACCAACAATAAATAGAAAATATTAATTCCAGAACCCTTTATAAGGTATTACACTTCACCCAGGACTCCACATTGGTGAACCATAAACTGAAAAAATCCTTACAATGAAATTCCAATGTAGATGTATAAATGAGAACCATTCCCACAAATTAATCACATGGGAGACCCTTCACCTAGTGTTCAACTTGGTATCCTTATTATTACCTTTAGTCCTTTACAACACCTATTCAATCATTTACCCAAAAATATATGCCAATGATATCAGAAACCCACATGGATGACTCATTTTATTAAGTATCTAAGATGCTTAAATAATATTTCCCAATGGATCTTATAGAAAATATATATCCTAGGTCCCCTGATTAACATGGTTATGTTCCTCATGTCTCCAATTTGACCTCCAATAAATTCACTGTTATGATAATCACATGAGAGTAAACCCTATTGTTAATATTTCAATGTAGGATAATTTAAATGTATATTGTCAATTTCATTATGGAAATACTAAATTTAGTGACTTAATATTGTATATATTTAATTATGAATTTCCACATTCATTTCATAAAATATGAGATGCCTATTTTTGGTTTTAGCGATCCATTTTACATTTTCCAAATTTTGAAAATATATAATAATGATGATATATATGAATATATTTCTTAAATATTTAAAAATATTAAGATTAACTATTTGTTTCATTGATTCTATAATAGGTAAAATCACATATTATTATATAGATCAAAAAATCAAATCAACCAAACAAAATATTTTATGTTTTAGTGGTCATATGATGTTCATTCATATTCAATGATAAATGTTACAAAAAATATTATAGAGGCACTATATTGGGTGATGTTTATGAATATGATCATTATATATTAAAATATTATGATTTATTTTATTCTTTTAATTAAATAATATTATTATGTAAATTTTTATATGATTTATATGAGAATTTTAAAAAATAAAATAGTTCATTAATGAATTTTTATAGATCTCACATGTTGATAAATAAGTTAAATAATATTATTTTATAAAATATATTGTTGGATAACTTTTAAATTGTTAAATAAATTATATTGATACATATTTTCTTTCCTATATTAATGTTTTTTTTGTAACCATAGTTCGATAACCATTTATTAAATTTTTAGTTATTTAATTAAAATGTTTTTATTTTTTATTGACATTATAAATACTATATTATTTTATCATCCTTGTAATACATAAAATTATAATCGTAAATAATATCATTTTTAAAAATGTGTTTAATAAGTTTATTAATTATTTATCAACCTAATGAATGTGCATAATAAATTACATTGAAAATTAGGATGAATTGAAATCTAGATAGTTTTATGACATTATTAATATATTAGGGATGGTCCAAAATGATAGTATTTCTTATATTATGAAGGGTGATAATATTCCAAAATAAAAATAAAAATATATCAAAAAAACATCCATTAACTTATTACAAAAAATAATCTCCTTCATATATGAAAAAAATTCTAGTACTCAGGTAAATCAATAAGAGCTAAATATTTTCAATTTCATAGAGTTATCTGAGGAATAATCATTTATCTAATGGAATTGTTACCTCTTTCATGTGATTTTATCATTATTAATCCCCTTGAAACGAAAATATACCCATAAAAATGAAATTGTATTAATATCATAATTATAATTATATATTTTTTATTGTATTTTGGTGATAAAAATAATTTATTCCATTATATTTGTGAAGAAAAGAAAAAACATAATTACTGCATTATGCAGTCTACCGCCTCCATAAAGTGACAAGTTCTTATTGTGCTTCAAAACTGCAATTCATCGGAGATAAAATTTAATTTATTCTATAATAAATATGTTCACCCTTTATAAATATGATTCCTAAATTTCAAATTACAATATTTATTTTTTCCAAAGAATTCATTGAGAAAATGAAACATTAATCATTTATATGTGTCAACCACCACATTTGAGGAAACATGCATATTTTAACGTCACCACCCATCATGGATGGATTTAAAAATTTATATAATATATAAAAATTATTTCCAAAGATTAATTAAGAATTTTGATAACATAATAAATCATAACAAATCCTTCTACCATAGTTAAAATACATAAGGTGTTAAATTTTGTTAAAAAAATACATTATGTAAACACTATAAGAATGTAACCCATATATAAATTAATATAATATGAACATAAATAGAATATATTTGATTAAATTTTTATATATAATTTTCCAAATATATTATCAAATTACAAAATCATTATTATTTTGGATGCTATGTGCATGCGCAGAAGAAATGTGGAATAAGTTTATTCATCACAATTTTTTATATTTAATACATTTTTGATACTGTAAAAGAAAATTTAGTTATTTTGTGTAAATATAAATCCTATTTGAGATATACTATCATCAAATATTTCTTAATTATAGTATTTTTTTCAATTAAATTTCCTCTATTTCATGTTTTTCTAATTAACGTTTTATTAGAGAACCATTTTTTGACATAATTATAGTACTTTGAGACATGTTACATTTTAGACACCATGTTTTCTAATAATGAAATATTGAGTAAACATGTATTTGTGTTTAGATTATTTCTTTTATTTTATTCTATTTACATTAAATATTATAATATTATATACAATTGTCTACTAATACAGTTTTATCGTTAGTTGTAATGATTCTAAACTATATTTTCCCTTAATATTGTAATATTTATTTGTCATGAAGAATATTTATCCATTAATGGGTTCAGACTAAATAGTTTTTCATTATATGATAATTTACTATTCTCTTTTTAAAAATATAATTTTTTTATAAATAAGGACTTATCGTTATTTTTACATCGTAGGATCCCAACAATGGAAATTTCATCTTTTAAAGATATTCCATTCATTATGAAATATTTAGGATCTAGTTTTAAATTAGTATGATTTATTTAATTTTCATGGATCCATTATTTTATATTATTCTAGATGTAAATTATTTTTAAATGTTTCCTAAAAAACTGATATTTTTAGTATTTTACCCCAAAAAACATTAATCACATCATTGAAATAAATGTTTGTTACAAGCTATTTTTTCTCTTCAATTTAATTTTCAAATGTTTTTGACATGATAGTGTTTTTTCTTTGAGATTTATCCTCAAATATGTATATATTATTATTTTTCAGAAAATAATTCACATTAAAAAAAATCTAATTCATGATCCATTCATAGGTGGAATCATTGAGGCATTTCATTTCATGGATGTTTTAATTTATATTCTCAAATATCTAGGTTTCCTATTACATTATAGGGAAATTTTATTTTTAATCAATCCACATTCTTCTCATGGATGTTTGATGATCAAGTTTATCATTAATTGACATATTCAAATACTCATACATATATATGGTGTGTTGATCACATTTTACATAAATATTATTCAATGATTTTTACATAAAATTAATGTTATTTTATTAAAATGCAGGATGGTAATTTTATTATATATATTTTTGTTGATATACTATTTTTTATGAAATTAGGCTGATTAATTTTTATCCTTCCAAAATATTCATCTATAAGGGTTGTTTTCATATTTACTAACATGAAATTTTTTTAAATTTCATCTTGTTATTCACTACAATATTTGTAGTTCATGTATTGATATTATTAATTGGTATTTATAATTATTTACTTGTAGTAATGATTAATAGGATCGTTAAAGAGTGGTATGAGTTTTTTATTAATATTATAGTTAATGAATTGTAATAAATTATGTGATGTGTGGGGACTCAAATTAATTAAAACATGATTCCTCGATGGGTCTCATGTGAATAAAATATTTTTTGTATCTGGTGTACCACTTCCCATTTTAGTTTGTTGTATTCAATATATTATAAATGAAAATTTAATTTTCACAGAACAAGGAATTAACAATTGGTTTTCATGTCTTTTTTTAATGATCTATCAGCCTGAACTCAATATATATCATATCCATGTTTTAATTTTTTTTCATTATAAATAATACTATATGTTTCATGATAATTATAGATACATGTGGTTTAACAACTCCACCAGTAATATTTTTTAAATTTTTAGTACATGATTACTTCAATTATATGTATCCCTTAAAATGTTATTTATCACCCCATTTTATAATTTTCTTCTCTAACGGTTATGTATAAATTTATTTTCCAAGACATGTTTAGAAGTATATCATCTGTGAACGAATCATTCCTATAAATTGATGTCTTTTTGTGAATTATGTAGTTTCATTTATAATATAATATTTTTCCATTTATTAATTTATAAAATGATATATTTGGGTTTGTTTCTTACCAATTATATAATGTTAAAAATGGAAAATGGTCCCTAATATTTAAGACCAAAATTATTTTTTATTTATATTTTCAAAATGTATAGTTATATCCAAAATTTTACAGCATGTATCTAACTAATATGTAATTTATCAATCTATGAGAATCGTATCAATGAGTATGGGTGTGTCTCCTCATAGTTGATACCAATTGAATGTTTATCATATAATTTGTAATGATGATATTTTTCATGACAATTTTAAGTTTGATAAGTTGAGAATGATGGTATGTTGAATGGAATGGATTACCTTTTCTTATTTGTAAATGAAATAAGGTAATGGTAATAATGAAAATTTTAATTTTGTAATTGAATAAAAAAATTCTATTAAAAATGTGTATAATATTGATATGAAATAGATAAAATATTGATTTTTTTTAAATTAAATATTACCTGACTTTTCATTGAAATGTAACCATATGTATATATATGAAATCAGATATGGTTGTCGAACTGATACTTTTCAATGGGATCATCAAAAAATGGGTTGGTCGATCAATTACCTAATCGTTATAGTAAGCAATGAGGAGTGGGACTAATACTACACATCTGCTGAGACACTCTGAGTCTACCACCCCTGGTTTCTTGTATATAACCCTTTCTCTAATATATATATATATATAATGTGGTTTGAGTTGTTTTTGAGAGTTAAAAAAATTTAATCTATCTTTAAGGACATTATAAATGTTCACAGGTTTTTCATCTAGCATGGAAACAATTAAAAATATACAAAACTGTGCATGGTGAGATAGGGAAAACATGAAAGAAGATGGAAAACCCATTATTTGTTAAAACTGTGCACCTATCTTTTAGAAATTGTGAAATTAAAGTCGTTGGATTTTTTATTTTTGAGTCAGTGGCTTCGTCATGGTTTTTGAATGGTTTTTTTACAATTTTAGGAAACCATTCAAGTTCCCCATTACGGTAGAATCATATTCATAAATAGAATTTGGTTTTCTTAATCATCAGATACAACTAAGAACATGTCAATGATAGATTGTTAAATTGTGGATATACATCATTTTTCCCCCTTAGTGCCTTATTCATTATCCAAAATGGTCCAAAAATATAATTTTTTTCTCTCAAATGTCAAATAAGGTTCATCCGTGAATCTTGAGGACATGTTATGTAATCCATTTTTGATTAGAAGCCAATTACTTGTGATATGGTAGAGTTCTTTTAAATTCATCAAATTTATCTTATATCTAATTAGTCATCTTTCACAGTTTCATAGATCTATTATCGCTTCTATTAGATCTATTATTAAGGATTCATAATATGTTTAGATGTGTCCATTTTATTGATTTGGGAAGTGATCTAAGGTGGGTCTGTGGAGTTTCCACCAATTTTCTTGAATGTTTTGTGCGTCATTCTTAATTTTCACTAAAGAAATCAAGGTAGTTGTATTCATTATCATATCCTCTATAATAGATCATGAATTATTAGTTTCAAATTTATTTCAACGATTCAAATTATAGTTTATTCATATTGATTTTTTTTCAAACCTTATTGATAGATGGTTTGTTCAAATTTAGAATATTATTGTGTTGATGGAATGCTTTTTGGATAACATTATTTTATATTTATTGTTTTTATGCATGAAAAAATGGATTTCTATAAAAAAATAATAATTATTTATTTTAATTAGGTTAACAAAATTTTATTTGGAATGGGAGGGAATAGTTTAATAGAGTGTGTTCATATGCATTGGGATAAATATGTGTGCTCTGTACCCCATTCAATAGTTTGGGAAAAAAAAGGGAATGTTGTACCCCCATAAATGTATTTCACTATGTGACTATTTAGTGGAAGGATGCCTCACCACTCATGAGTATAGGTAAGTCCATTGATTTAAAGAATTTTTGGTTATATGGTTGTGTGGATCATAAGGCGTTATGGAAAAATAATGTTTCTAATGATTTTATGAATTGTGAATGTACATTCCATGGAAAAATATTTACGTTGGTTTGTATTAATATTTTGATATAAAATATTTTAGAAATTTTTATTTATAAATATATAGTTTTGTATAAATGATTCTATCATGTACTATACTAGTAGAGTAAGTAGGTATGTCTTTGGGGATACCTATTGAGTTTTACCTCTCACCCCTACATAGGAACTCTGGTTATTTTATAGAAGTCATCTTCCAGGAAATGGGAGAAGATAATGTATCACACATCTTGACAAATAAATCCTCATGCATAGGATGATTGATGATGTTAGATCATAGAGCTTGTGGAGCTTGGAGTATTGTCCTTGTAATGATATCATATTAGTTTGATATCCTTTGTTCACTTTTAGATCTAATGTTTCCATTTTTTGTACCTGATTTGAGATGGATTTGATATAAATAAATTGGGGAGTTATCTATCATTTTCATTATGAATCATATAGTGGTTAATTGATAAGTAATTGTTTTATTTGTTGGTTTTTTCATAAAAGAAAAATCATTTACCAAAATAATTGAATCCCTATGAAATTTATTTCCATCTATTAGAACCTTGGGGATTTCACTTCAGGCCTAGAAATTTCTCAGCTGCCTCTCAAGACAATGGGAATATATACAATGTTACAGGTGGTGTTAGTTTAGTTCGATCTATATATTAGTTTTAGATAAATATAGTCATCATGTTCCTTTCACTATTGAAAAATTAGTCTTCACTTTTATCATTTGTGCAGTGTATTTTCATTCATGCCTAATCATTAATTTGGGATCATAAAAAGAAGTATGAATTTGGGGACTTCAAATGGAAATCATAAATAGTTATAGCTTCCCTTTTTATGTTGAACATCAATTTAGCATGAATTTGGGTACATAATTTTTTTAGACACTTAATGGATATATAATTATCACTTTTGAAAAATCATTTATCACATTAGTGATTTCATGTAATGACCCGAATTTACATGAATTTTTTTAATGTTATTTGGATTTATTATGAGTCTGTGAAAATTAAGGGCGAATGATTCCGATACCTGGGGTTCCCGGAATAAATTTCTGAAATTTTTTTGGGTCTATTCCATAAACGCATGATCGGTTTATTGTAACATTTGAATTGTTTCTTGGAAGAAATATCAGAGGGAAAAGTTGAATAAGAATCACTGGGATTCTCTTAAGAGAGTCTTTACTTTGATCATAGTAGTTCCATAGAAAATGATATGTTTTGTGACTATTTAAAACAAATGAAATAAAATAATTATTTTTATTTTAATTTATAACCTCCAACAAACCAATTAAAGGGTGGGGCCAGCGGTGTGTCAATCCATTAAATGGAATGACCAGCTAACCTAAAGTAACGACGACGTTGGGGAAATTAAGAAGATTACTAATTAATAATCCCCATTATTTCTGTACGTCTTCACTTACCCTTCCCCTCACACACACACACACACATATATATATATATATGGATCTAGGGAAGGGGTATCAGAGAGCTTCACCAAGTAGTGAAGTGCAGAAGGAACACAGTGACGCCAGACCCTTGGAAAACAATGTCGACCTAGAGGGAGTTGACGGAAAACACTGAACCAAAAGGTGAAGTGCGAGTGGCATCTTTGAGCGCCCGTCGCAGGAACGTAGAACACAATACAACATCAAGGAAATGCATTTCTCTGATGTTTTGAGGTAGGGGTTTTGATTCGCATTTAAAATTCATGTGAATTTCATGAACTCTAGTAATATACTCCAAATTACGAGCTAACTTGGATGGAGTGGGCTTAACAAAACTTGCCTAAATCCTCCGCTAACATGATATCCTTATGCATCCATGGATGTCTATGATCACGTCGACGCAGACCACAAGAGGTGGGTCGCAGCTCGTCAGTCACGGTGAATGGAGGAGGCGGCCGACATGACTACTGGCTACGTGAAGGGAGGTGGTGCGACTGCCGTGCCGCTGTCAAACTGATGTTGTGGCCAATGCAGTGGGGGAGTCTAACCCAGACTTCATTGGGATCCATATTAACTGATCAGTGCCCATGTGGCGCCGCCGCATAGAAAACTAAATAGCCTCTGGGCCATTCGAAAATCCAGAAGACCGGGGGTTACACCCCCTACTTCAGACTGAACCGGGCCTCTCCCCTCAGGTCGGTCCACCGCCCTGGAAGCTCACAGCCTCCCTCGATGTGTGGCTACACGCATGTGAGACACTCCACTAGCCAGCAACTGACCCAACGGGTCGCCGCCCCTGGACCAGGCTGCCGAACTAGAAAGTCGTGCCTCGTGGGACGAACCGCCCCTCATGGGATGCCCTATTCTGTCCGGGCCGCCCCTCTTGCAAGCCAGACCAGATGTTGGCCCTATGGGCCGAGACCACCTTGGCCTAGCAGGATGAGTCCACCTCGGTCAAGCCCAGACAGGGACGGTCCGGGTCGTTCCAACCATGTCGGACCAGACCAGGGCCCAACCAGGCCCAGAAACACTAAAATGGGCCTATCTTTAAGACCAAATTCTTGTTGGATGAACCATATGTGGAAATTTGACCTCTAGAAAAAGATGGACATTTTTACATACTCTATTAGAGTTTCTGAATGTCTTTGATTATGGTCTTGTTTGATCTCACCAGAATACAACCATGCCCTTGACATTAAAATTCCAATAATGCACAGACCGGGTATCTGATTGACCCTCCATCTGTTGAGTTGGAAGCCTTATGAATAGGTAATTCATCGGGTAACTTATATGTGGGACTTTATTCTGGATGAGTTGTGAATTATGGATTGGGAAGAGGTTCTCCCATGCTCACTACAAACATAACCATGCGACTGGAATAGACCTGGTGACTGTATACTTTTCAACTCAGAGTGACTTGACAACCACGATACACGATTTGGAGGATTACCTCAGCAGGCCACGGTTGGGAGAGGCTAAAATACGCGATAGGGAAAAGTAACATAGAAGACCACAGTGGGGGTGGGTGGCTCTGGGCGACCTGGCAGACCCACAGTACATGAGGGTGGCTCTGTGAGCTGCCTTTACATTGTGCATGTTATTGAGTTTATGATATGTGGAACTTTACCTGTGTGGTACATTACCTTCATGGTGTTACCCTGTGGTTTTTATTTTTGAAACACTATGAGACCATCAGGGTCTCGGGGTCCCTACTGAGTATCATTATACTCACCAATTCATAGGATTCTCTTGCACCATGGTTATTCTTGTGAAGATAACGAGCAACAGGGCTGTGGTTTTAGGGAGCAAGGGCTTGGTGGAACACGGAGGATATAGATGGAAATAGAGTGTTGAGGAGGTGAACTCTTCTTACCCTTCAATTAGTTACCTCATAGGATTACCCCGTAGTTGTTTCCCATTCTCTTTTTATTGTATTGTAATTTAAGTAATACTTGTACTTTTACATTTGGTCTTGTATTTCGACCACTTGTTTTTCAAAAACCTTTTACTATAGTAGCTTACATGACATTTTCATCTTGTTGTATTCATGTACCATGTTTTTGTTCAGGATTAATGGTTGTTCCTTCCCATTCGAGGGAATATTCCATTAGGAGCTAGTCACCAGTCCCTTCCCTATAGAAGTTGAGCATGGGGTAGTAACAGCATGGGTCCTGGTCGATGGATCGTGGAAAAGTGGAATCAGAGTAGTTCGATTCTACCAAAGAACTATGACTCTGATATTTTTTCTTTGGAAATATTGTTAATTGTTATGAAGGTGGATTTCAGTTTGGGGAGTCTAGTGTGGGTGTGGGGGCCAACGTATCCATACTCCAGGACCCCGAATATCGATTTCTTACTCAGCGCACGAAAACACTGATTGTGATTGTTTGGACAAGTCTTTCTTGTGTTTTATTGAGTCATCTAAGCAATTTTAACTTTTATCCTTGGAGCACATGTTTTTTTCATTATTCCACCATGATGGAAACCACCTAGGATTCCTGATAGAGTATGCACCAACACCCCACTGAGCGATGATGCCTCAGTGTAGGGCCCCCTTACCGCATTTGTGCTTTCGTGTGGTGTACCAGCAACACGACTACATTTTGGAGAAATGTTTCCACCAGCCCCACTAGTAAATGGTGTACACCGACTAAGAACATTTCATGAGTTCCAAAGTCAGATGCCACCAAGGTTCTGAGTCGAGATGGACCTGGCTGCAGTTGAGGACTAGCTTGAGGCTATGGCCAGAGTTTTTTTTTCATTTTTGGGAGACTAGATGATTTTATGGTGATCCTCGAATCCTTCCATTTTCATGTAGTAATGGGTAGATGGTGGTGCCTAATTCTCCAAATACATGATGAGGTGACCATCATCTGGATCTTCATTGAGGGACTTTTCAGGTCATAGCTTCTTCTAGAAACCTTACACTCTATGTTTATATAGGTGCTTCTTCATTTAATGTAGGGAAACATGACAATGTCCTAGTACTCTGTGAGGTTCATAGATCTCTCCCACTACACAACTGACATTGTTTGTGTCCCTTTCTCTAGGGCCTAAAACATTGATCAGGGTCTCCGATGGGAGATCACAGAATCGATGGCGTGACACATCATTCAGACCCAAGCTGGGGTGCATGTGCGATTACATTTTGTGGAGACCTTACAAGATGAGCAGGAACCGACAGCAAGAGCTACCACCAGATTACAGGGAGCTGAGTCATCAGTTGGAAGCAGCAGGCAGATGACAAAGAGTATCAAGGAAAATATATCTTTTGGTGTGTGACCCCATGAAATAGGGTTAGAGATGCGAGTCTCACAAGTAAAATAAAGGAAAACGAGGGACACACAGTGTTACACATGTGGAGGGCAGGGTCATGTGGCTCACCACTACCCAACCTTCTATACAGATGACCAGCTAATAGTCAAGGGACCACCTAGGTAGAGGCAGACATTCGAGCGAGGATGTCTGGAGGGTGGCCAACGTGGAAGAGTAGTTGGTCGTGCAGTAGGTGGTGCGTCGTGTTTTGAGATTCTACTGCCACCACCGCTAGGTTTTCCACCCCGACCACAGGGAGCAGGATGACAGGGATGATCTCAGCTTCAGGCAGCAGAGGAATACGACCACAGTGCTCCAGTGATGATTAGAGGTACGATATGTGTCTAATACTCTTTAACTGCATAACTTATATACACAGGTCCAGGTCGCTCTTTTATTTCCATAGCACTTATTCAGATCTTGGAGATTCTAGTGGAGCCTCTGGCTCGATCTGTATGGATATAAACTCCTAAAAGAGATAATTCAATGATTACACACTGGTGTTGTAAGTGTGAGCTTACTCTAGGAGGAAAATGCTTCAGCTGGGACCTACTTGTAGTGGTGTTAAGGCCTTAAGACGTCATCTCGGGGATGGAATTGTTATCCACAACTAGGCTCAGATTGACTATATTGGGTTCAATGTTTGTTGTGTCCGCACAGATGGGACTATTTTTTCTTCCACCCACAAGAAGGGAACATTTACGGCACATGATGGACTTACCAAGAGGAGGGTGCTACCGATTACTAATCATTCAGCTAGACTTTCACTTAGATAAGTTGATGTGGAGAGTTCGAGATATCCTGTTGTGCTGGACCTGTATGCCGATGTCATTTCAGATGATGTTCCATGACTACCTCCAAGAAGAGAGGTAGAATTTTACATCAACCTATAACCCGGGATCGCACCGATATCTACACCTGCATATCAGATGGATCTCATGGAGCTTCGTGAGTTACGAGCAAAATTGGAGGACTTACAGGGAAAGGGGTTTTTAATACCCATTTCTTCTCCATGGTCAGCCCTGATTATGTTCTCCAAAAAGGTATATGGGAGTTTGAGAATCTGTGAGGACTTTCGGATCCTGAACTAGGGGACCGTTAAGAACAAGTATCCACTCCCAAAAATGGATGATATTTTCGATTAGGTTATTGGAGCCCTTTGGTATTCTAAGATTGACCTCTGATCAATCTATCATCAGATAAGGATACAGAATGAAGATGTCTAGAAGAAATCCTTTAGATGTCGGTATGGCCATTATGCGGTCTTGGGTATGCGTTTCAGTGTTACCAATGCCACAGATGTGCCCATGGAACTTATGAACATGGTCGCTCTTTTGTACCTCGATGGCTCTATGGTGGTGTTCATTGATGTCATATGGATATACTCGGTGATAGAGGAAGAGCATGCCTATCATCTGCAAGTAGTTCTAGATACACTTTAAGAGCACCATAATTTTGGTAAGCTCTCAATGTTCCAGTTCTGGATACGAGAGGACCACTTTCTGGGACACCTTATCTCAAAGGCTTGATTAGAATTAGATCCAACTAAGATATGGGATGTACATTCTTGGTAGCCACCCAAGATTTTGACAGAGGGTTAGAGTTTCCTATGGTTGGTTGGATTCTATCAGAGATTCATGCCAGATTTTTATAGAGTTACAGCACCCTTTTGATCTTTGACAATGAAGGATAAAACTTTTCTGTGGATGGAGAGATTCCAATATAGTTTATAAGAGATAAGGAAGAGACTGAAAAGTGCACACATCATGAGGATGCCAGAAGAGGGAGTTGGATATGTAGTCTACATACAATGACACATCAGGGATCTAGAATGGAGGTTTCCTGATTTAAGAGCATGTAGGTATTTCTTATGATTCATGATAGCTAAGACAAAATGAGAAAACCTACACTACCCTTGACATGGAGTTAGCAGCAGTGGTCTTTTCCTTGAAGATTTTGTGATATTACATGATGGATGAATGTTTTAAAATCATCACTAATCAAAAGAGTCTTGGGTATATATTATCTCAGTAGGACATGAACCTAAGACAAAAATGATGGCTAGAGTGCCTCCAGGACCATGATGTTGAGATTTTATATACTCATGGGAAGGGGAAGTTGTTCGAAGATGAACTCATCAGGAGTTCTGTTCTGGAGTTGCTAATTGGGTAAATAGTATAGCTAGTCATGATGAAGTTATTCTTTGTGGATTCAGATGGAGAAGCATACCTCCCATCTATAACTATCAATCCCCCACTCCTACAGCGAGTCAAGGAGGTGTAGCTTTGGAACACAAACAGCGAGGCTCGACGTGATCAGATATCCATAGGGAAAGCTTCTAATGTATTTTCTGAATGTGGGGATCACATTGTCCTTTTCATGGGATGTACCATGGTACCCATGGTTCTATGGGAGGTGGTGTTGTGGGAGTTCATATGTCCCCTCTGGAGGTGCATCATAGTGTGTATACGATGTACAAAGTCCTCCGGCTTCAGTAGTGGTGGAAAGAGATGATGAAGGAAGTGGTCGATTTTGTTTCACGATGCCTCACTTCCCGGTACGTTAGGGCTGAGCATCAAGTCTCAGCTGGCATAAGTTGTCCACTAGGGGTGCCAGAGTGGATGTGGGATTGGATCTCCATGGACATTGGGACAGGACATCCTCATATGCCCTAGGGATAAGATTCCATATGGGTGATCATTGACCGACTCACGAAGTCATCCCACTACACACCTATCTGAGAGCAGTGATCAGTATAGTGAATGGGACGCCTCTACGTAAAAGAGATCGTGAGACATCATGGGGTTCCATTGATGATTGTCTCTGGCCGTGGTGTGTGTTTTACATCATATTTGTGTAAGGGAATTGCATGATGCATTCAGTACTCACATGCGTTTGAGCACCGCCTTTTATCCTTAGACGGATGGTCAGATAGAGCGGACCATACATACTCTCGAGGACATGCTACATGAATGCATCCTAGGTTTTTTCCATAGTTGGGAGGGTCACTTTCCTAGGTAGGAGTTTTCATAGAACAATATTTATCACTCCACCATCAGTATGGAACCATTTGAGGACCTATATGGCCAACCCTTTAGATCATCTCTATGATGGACATACCCAGGGGAGTCAGCACCTGTGGGTACAAAGATGGTACATGATACCACTGAAAAGGTGTATATCATCCAAGAGTGGATGAAGACAGCACAGAGCAGACATAAGTCATATGATGAAAAAAGAAGGAGACCTTTGGAGTTCCTCGAGGGGGACCACGTTTTCTTGCAAGTCTCTCCTCAACAGGGACTATGCAGTTCTGGCCGAGGATGTAAGTTATCACCTAGGGAAATTAGGCCATTTCTTATAAATTTGAGGATAGACTATGTGGAATACTTCTAGGAACTTCCATCCCTGATGGAAAAGGTGTGCGACGTCTTCAATGTATCCCTGTTGAGAAGATACAAGCATGAACCATCTCACATCATCGAAATCGGCAAGTGGGGCTTTGATGATGTGGCAGTGTTTACAAAGGATCTAGTATATATTGATGATTGATAGGTGTGATTGCTTCATTGGTGGTCGATACATTTACTGTTTGTTCGCTAGCAGCACATGAACCTCCAAGAGAGCACATGCGAGAGGGAGGATTAGATTTGTGCTCAGTACCCTCATTTGTTTCTTATTGTGACATTCAGGGAAAAAAACACCTAAGGTGGGGAGAATGTAAAGACATATCATTCCATGTAATTTGTTTTGAAAATTATATAGATTTATTAAGAGTCTTCAAAAACTGACGACGTGTGATTCCGAGGCCTTGTGTGCCCAGAATGAATTTATGAACATTTTTACGGGTAAATTCTGTAATCGCATGTATAGTGTTTTCTAACTTTTGAACCATTGCTCAGATTAAATATTTGAGGGCACCATTGAATGTATAGCGCCTAGATTCTCCTAAGGGATTCTTTATGTTGATCGTAGTAGGTTTGGAGAAATAGTTATGTTTTGAAATATTTTAAAAGAAATGAAATAAAATAATTTTTTAATTTTATTTTATAAACTCCAAAGGACCAATTAATGGGTGGGGACAGTGGTGTGTCAAACCATTAAATGTCTTGACCTAAAAACATAATGTAACGATGACATTGGGGAAATTAGGAAGCTTTGAAATTAATGAGCCCCATTATTTCCCCAGATGTTACTTACCCCCACTCCTAATTTTATGGAGCAAGGGAAGGGGTGTCATAGAGATTCACAAAGTAGCGAAGTGTTGAAGGAACACCGCGACACCGGACCCTTGTAAAACAAAGCCGAACCAGTAGGAGGTGAAAGGCGACACCTAACCCAATGGTGACGTGCAAGTGGTGTCTTTGTGAGCCAGTCGCAGGAATGAAGTACACGATCCACCATCAAGCGCAGATATTTCTCTGATCCTTGAGGTAGGTTTTATTATTCACGTTTCAAATTCATGTGAATATATAGAAATCTCTTAATATCCTTCATTATATGAGCTAATGAGGAGGGAATGGTCCTAAAAAAACCGGAATGAGCCCTCGACTATCATGTTATCCTTGCACCTCCTTTGAAGACCACGAGAACATCGACGCATGCTATAAGAGGAGGGTCACGATTCGTTAGCCGCGGAAAACGGAGGAGGCGGCCGACACGATGACCGGCCGTGGGAAGGGAGGAGGACCGACCTCCGCGCCGTCGGTGAATGGAATCTATGGAAGAAGCTGCGACGTAGGTCAAAGCCTCCTCTGGTGGGTTTTTCAGTGCCGACGTGGGGTCTCTGCTTCGCAAACCGAAAGGACTCAAGGACCTTTGGTATTCCAGGAGACTGGGGGTTACAACGCCCCACATTGGTCTGAAATGGGCTACCTCCCTCGAGCCAGGACCCCACCCTTGCACCTGGTCGCTTCCCTAGAGTCGGGTATCTTCCCTCGAGATAGGTCACCTCCCTCCAAGCAGGCAGCCACCCTCAGATAGGGCCACCCCCAATGAGGTTCGCAGCCGTCCGACTGGGCCGCCGCCCACGAACTGGGCCACCTTCCTAGCATGCTGCCACCCACCGTGGGTTGGGACGCCCCTCCTGGGCATCTATATTCATATCGGGCTTCCCTTGAGGGCATCCAATATTGTAGGATGGATAGGACATCGGCCCGGTGGGCCGAGTCTACCATGTCATATCCCAGACTAGGTCGGACCAGACCCATGCCCAAACTAGCCTAGAAACACTCAAAGGGGCTTATCATGAAGACCAGACGCCCGTTTGACAAACTGTCTGCATAGTTGGAACCCTTGGAGAAATAAGGCCCTTTAACTTACTATATTATAGTTTCGGAGGAACATGGAGTATGGTCGGGATGGATCACACAAAAAGTCAATCGTGCCCTCGACACTTAAATGGCAAATAACGCACAGACCGGGCATCAGATTAACCCTCAGTCTGTTGCGTTGGAACCCTTATGACATAGTGTGCCTCATGTTTCTTCTTTTTAGAGTACATGCTTGTTGATATGTGACTGATGTCTTGGAGAGAAGTTCCCCCAAGCGCACTACCTACGGAACCATAAAACTGGCTGAGACCTCACGACTGCTGACTTTTCACCTCAAAGTGACTAGACAGCCACAATATGCGAAGGCTAGGTGTACCTAAACAGGCATTGGTTTGGATAGGATATAGTATGCAATAGGGATGAGTACCTTAGAAGATCACAATGGGGTAGGGTAGATCTTTGTGACCTGACATACCCATAGTGCGTAATGGGGAGTAGTACCTCAACAGTTCAAGTTTAGTTGGAAGTGTCGCTATGTGATGTGATAGGCCGACTATACTAAATAGAGGAGGATTTCATGTGAAGCTGAGGTGTTTGGAAATGTGACTGAGGATGTTAATTGTTACTACCCCTAGAATAAATCATTGTGTGAGTTGTCCATACTTTGTTATTCTGATTGATGTTATGTTTTGTGGTACTTTACCAGGGTGGTACATTGGCTTCATGGTATTACACTATGATTTTTCTTTGTGGGAATCAAGGAGACCTTCAGGTCATAGGGTCCCTACTAGGTATCGTTATACACACCCCTGAAGGGCTACACCCACAACTTTTTTTTTGTATTGTGAAGACAATGAGCAGCTAGGCTGGAGTTTGAGGGAGCTAGGACTTGGTGGAATGTGGAGGAGATGGACGGACATGGAGAGCTAAAGAGGGAATCTGTACCTACCCTATATGTAGGAGCCTTGGAGGATAACCCAATAGTTGTTTCCCTTTTTATTTCTATTGTGTTATACTTTCATTAGTACTTGTAGTTTTACCATTTCCCTTGTATTCTGTCCCCTTTTTCATTCATCACACTTTTACTACAGTAGTTTACTTTACAGTTGCTTCTTGTTTTGTTTTTGGACCGTGTGTTTGTACAGGTTTAAGGGAAATTCCTTCCTATTTTATGGAATATGACTTTAGATGCTAGTCTATAGCCCCTGTCCTATGGATGGAGGGATATGGGTAGTCACATCACGGGCCTCAGGGGATGAGTCATGACATTTCACATCTCTTATTTATTAATGATGTGAAATGATGTGCATTTGGATTTTTCACATCAGGTATATTATATCTGATGTAAAAAATGAATTCTATTTCTTTATCACATCCCCTATTCTATAACCACTTTGATAAATAAAGTATCTCTTTTTACTACATAGATAATTATATAAAAAATGTGATAAAGCTAATTTGTTCCATCTATTATAGAATAACATATGTGATAATGAAATATTAATTTCTATATCATAAAAAATATTATATAACGGATGTGATAAATGTAATAAAAATTTATTTATCATGGAAATTTCTAAATAAAGTACATGATAAATAATTTAAAATTTTAATGGGCCCCTAGTTTGTGTCATTGCTGTGTTTTTGGTTTTGGCGATAGGGACTCAGTTCTCTCTCATATGGAAACCCTAAAATAGATTCTTCAAAAGTATGTACTCCATCCTATTTTTTCAATCGTAATTCATCATATTTTCTTTAGTTAATCTATCTGATAAAATTTCCACTATCATGTTGGCCTCACATGCCATGATTTTGGTAAATCTATTTCATATATTCATTTTCTCTATTTATTTGAATTTAGATACTAAAAAATTACAATATCATTAATAATTTTCTTTTGTTTTATCATTGAATCCATCACTAGAAAGGATTTATGTTTCCATCCATGAGATAATATTTTTATGACATGTTTTTATATTCAATTAAACAATATGAATTAAAGGTAAGTATATGTTTCATGAATTTAATTAAATTTATTTATTTTATTTTAGGAATTCTTTATTTTCTAACAAATAGAATATTTGTTTCCTATAAGGTGATCTGTTATGGGGATAGAAATCATAAACACTTTTTACAAAAAATCCTACCTACAAATCCTCATTTCATATTTCTGGTAAATAGGATAGATGTTTTGAAACTACCTAATATTCCCTAAAATGACATGTCATTATTTTTCGATCATATAGAGGATAAAAACAATTTGTACATGTTTTTCACTTCTTAGGTAGAAGTTATGTACCAATGTAATCGTTCCAAAAAATAGATCCTCTAGATTTTTTCCTCAAGAATTATTCACTTTTTGATGGTGTATTTATATAAAAATGTTTTGTCAAACTCTTGTTTATACAAAGGATACATGGGATGAATCTATGTTGAATTAATATAAAATGAACTCCTTGAACCACCAAACATCCACATAGAATAATCTATTTCTAGAATGAACTATTGTCATATATTTTATAATTCAAAAAATAATGAAATGAAATACATTATAAGGATTGAGTAACTCAATTGATTTGTCTCCATTTCTAGGATGTTAATGGGATCAATGATGACATTTTTTATCCCTAATGTTTGATATAATAGTTTATTTCTATGGTTATGATAGTTCCTTAAAGAGGAGTTTTTTTTTCAAATTAGAAATATTACCATAAAAGGATGATTAAACCTTATACATTATTCATATACCATATAAAGAACCATACATAAACATTACATATTCTTGAGTTCAAATAATAATTTCAACATATTTCAAATTAAGTATCTTTTCATAATTAGTGGTTTAGATAATTAGGAAATAATTAAAATATAACAGTACCGTACTATACATGTGGATTGTTACACTGAATATCCACTATTTTAACCAAATGAAACCTTTTGAACCAAAATTTATTTCATTTTCATGATAAAAATATTTTCGAATTCATCAATTCTATTAAATAACATTAAAACATGCAAAAAATATTTCCAAAACATGGGATGAAAATAAGAATCTCATAAAATAATATAAAATGATGAATAAAACCGCTAATCTAGAAATATATTAAACTCATGAAATCAATTTCACAAAATCATTCATTCATCCATAATATATAAATTATTTATCTTACATCTTGTGATCATGAGATTCCTAAAAACAACATATAAATAATAAAACAATGGTATCGTGTGAAATACATATCATACATACATTATAGCTTTCATAGGTATATAGGGAGTTACCTTCATGGTTATATTTGGAATACACATCAAAGTATATTTGTTAAATTTCTTATCAGAGACCTTAATGCTTACCTCCTTCACATTACCCAATGCATTGGAGAAATATCATGGGCTCACCCACCATTGTATTATCTAGGAACCACCTGTATTCATTAGAAATGCATAAGAACCATAGCATAATCATAACACATAAACCAAGAGTAAAGGAAAAAACACATTTCACCTTTAAATGTATCACACTCATTAATGAAAACACATTATTTTAAAATAAAATTGTATCCATGTAAATTATACGTCAATACATAATAGTGCCCTAAAATTGAGTAATTCCATTATTTTTGTATATATAAAAAACATTCAATGTTATTGAAATAATAAATCCACTTATAATGCACAATTAAAACATTTTGAATTAATATTATTGAATCAAAGTTTCCCATAATACATTTGAACGTTTGAAAGCAATTTATAATAAAAAAAAATTCATTTCCATATATATAAGTTCATAAAATTATTTTTAAAACAAGGACATGAAATAGAAGGATTTAAAAGATTAAATCTATAAAACATTTAATATGATCTTTTAGATAAATAGTACTTTTAAAATATTTACATTTAGAATATACTCCACATGAATTAAGACCATTTAAATAAAATTAAATATCATTAGTATAGATAAAAAATTGATAAGTAATGTAAAAGTGATTATATATACACTTTTGGAATGTCCTGAAATATTATTATACTGTAAATTGATATTATAATTATAATAGCTTCAATGTTATCTATTTCGAGGATATAATGTATATCAGTCAAAAAATCACAACCAATATGTCTTATAAATTTGAAGTTACAAATTTAACCATATCTTTTGGCAATAACCCTGAGTTAAATACATTATCTTTCACCATGCATTCTTGTATATTAAAAAATATGTAGTTATTATAGTTACTATAAAATTCCATGAGATAATAATTTGGATTATTAATGAGACTTAAAATATTATCCATGTAAGTTGGAATAATATTATATTTTTATGACTATTATATAATTTAAAAAAATTATTTTTTTAAAAAACTCATTAATTTTAATTTCGACAATATTTAGTAATTGATGCTTCTTAAATTCATAAAATCATTATTCATTAGTAAAAAAAATTAAATATAATATACTAAGTCATAATAATATATATAATTCTTGGATGGAATTATAATTTTCACATTAAATTTATTTTAATATTTATAGTATCATTTTTTGAATCATTCATCAATACAACAATCACTACATCATCCATGTGTCATAAATAACTTTATTTATCTAAAGTCTAAAAAATAAAAATAAAATACTAATATGTAGGACGAAATTTATATTTTTAATGAATATTTATATTCAATTTTAGAATTTATATTACCCTTTATTAAAATTGTTTTTTATAAATATACATGTTTATGTTATATTTTTCATTTATTTAAAATAATTATTATAACATGTCAATATCACACCCATGTGGCTCCCAAATGAAAAAAGTTAAGAATATGGATTTTTTGGGTAACCCATGACTACAAAAAATATTAGGTCACATGTTAAGGTTGATTTTTATTATTATATTATTATTTTTACCCTTATATAACTAATTTTTCCTATAACTGTGGTAAAAAAATAATCACTGAAGTTTATATTCATAATGTACAAAAATAAAATGTACCTATATACACAATAAGGAAACTATGATTCCAAATATGAAATCAGTTTTTAAAATTCCAAATGATATAAATTTGATTATTTATTCTAAAAATAATTCCTAATATCAATAATAGACAGTCGGTTTTTAAAATTTAAAAATTATAAAAATCATAACATGTGTTCATGTCCAATTTAAATTTAAAATTACATAAAATGACATAGATTGGATTAAATGGTAGATAAATAATCCAATTTCTTTTTAGAGAAAATTAAATTGTTAACATATCTATATAACTATATTATATGAAAATGCAGTTTTGAATTAAAATATCAAATTTTCACTGTTAATTTAAATATGAATTTCATTAAAATATTAACAAAATTTCAAACAAGGTAAATTTTGATGTATCTATTAAAAATATGTTGTTTTTTTTCAAATAAAATATCAAAATTTAAAGAAATAATATTTTTAAAAAGGGTTCTCCATCAAAAGGTGTAAAAAACAACCTTTTAAAAATATTAGAGTATTTTATGCATAATAGTGGATTTTATTAAGTATAAGAAAAAATATTTTATTGGATAAAATTAAAATAATATTATTGTTATTGTTATATTTTTTGGTATATCATAGTGGTCTGTGCAACATAAGATTTTCCAAAAACCCATTATTGCATGTCGAGTAATCTATTGGACATAGAGTCTCTATTAAGATTAAATCAATATCTAATTAATAAATATTAATATATTTTAAAATTTATTATTCTATAAATAACTATAATATTACAAAATTTCCCCCTCTTGAAAATTGCATCCTCTCAATTTTGAAATTGTACTCAGTAACTTCATTTAAAATACCATAATAGAAAATGAGTAAATAAAACTATAACATTAAAATAAATTAATAGAAGAAAAAATGGACACTTGAGATAATTTATTCTAGGATTCCATGTATGAAAGAATGGATTTAGAAGAAAAACTAATCATCTTGGTCTGATGTATATTAATACAAATCATGATCATGGGAATGAAAACAATAAAAAACCAACAACCATTTGATTGATTAAATAGTAATTGATTTCCTTATAGGAGAAGTAAACAAATTTTTTCTATTTGATGGTCCTTTTAATAATGTTGTAGAATTATTTTACAACATAGAATAAAACCATCATGAAATTTACTACCATGAAAAGTAATTTTTTATCCTTTCATCAATTTCCACCTCAAATTAATATTTTTCTCCAAACGATGATTTTTCATGAAGAACAAATTTATTAATCCATAAAGATTAAAAATATGTTTCTCCTATCATGAAACATTAACCAACACCCAAATGGTTCGCACAAGATCATATAATATCCAATAGAATAATCCTTTATAAGTATAAGGACTACTTTTAATCTCCAAAATTCAACAGTAATACCAGAAATTCAACATAGAACATTCATAAAAAAAATTTCGTTTAAATTCCGAAATTTAATCTATCTAATAGTAAAACTAAAAAATCAAAATAATTTTTTAACATTGAATTCAATGATAAATTTTAATATGCATCTCAAAATAAAAATGATCACTTTTAAAGTCTCATTCTATAAAATAATTAAAAAATCACATAGTCTACCTAATAGATTAATAATTTCCATAATTATCCTTATTCCAATAATTCCACAATTAAAATCATATATTATTAAAAAATATTATTCAACCATTACTATGTTAATATCCAATAGTTTTATATTTTCCTTAATCTTATAATGTTCCTAAAAACTAATCATCTTCCATAATTCCATTTGTCACCTAATCCCCAAACCATTCTCTAAAACATTCGTCATCCATTCAATAAAATATATATCCCCCAAATAAACTTATTCATAAACCATAAAATAATACAACTAATAATAATAATTCATACAATTAAGGTACTTCATGTAGGGAAGTGGTGGGTCATAAATTCTCATCACACTTTGGTTGTGTGTTCGATTCTCATAGCATTTTCTGACATGATGGGTTGACATGTTTAGGTGTGTGTCGTTATTCAAAAACAATATAATAATTAAACCAATAAAAAAATTAGATAAAATCCTATAAAATAACCATAAAATGTTTTATCCTCAATGGTTATTCAATACCTTTCATATTTCATCCCTAAAGTGCATACCCATATCTACATCAAAAATAAATGTCTCCAAAAATACCTTTATTAACATTGAAATTTCATGAAATAAACATTAAAAAGGGGTTATAATACAATGAAATTATCACAAACATTAAAATAAAAAACACATTATGATATCCCAAACTATTAAGAAAACATCCTAATATCCAAAGTTGTCTAAACAATTCTTTGATACAAACTATAAGTCCCCATACATAGACATTACATAATCATGACTAAAGTCATTTATATGACATTGTTTCACATTTAATATCTTATCATGTATAGTGTTTTATCAGAATATAACACAACTAATACATAATAGACCCAAACATTACATGTGGATAACTATGCCAAGTATACCCTTTTTCTATAAAATTAATCTCTTTAAACAAAAAAAGATTTGCCTCTCTTGAAAAAAATATTCTTGACTTCTCCCATTCTCATAAAAATTCTTATAATCTGTGGAAAACATTTAAATAATTATGGGATGAGCATAAAAATATCAGTAAGGAATATCCAATTAGTAATAAAACAGTTAGTCCAGGAAAATTTAAAACTCATGAAAACATTTCCATATAATTATAATTTTCACCCATAAAACATGAATTATTTATCATATATCAAGTAATAGTATTTATCCTAAAAACATTATATAAATCATGAAACATAATGGTAACATGTGGAATCCATATCATTCATACATTTTAGATTTCTCAGATATATACGGTGTAAGATTCGTTGTAACTTTTGGAATTCCAATTTTAGTATATTACATAAATAACTTGGTATAAAACATAATGATTACTTCCATCACATTACCCCATGCATTGGAGAGCTATCACAAGCTGAAATGGCTTTGTACCCATAGAATTATGAAATTCTTATGAACTTTAACATAATCATAACAAATATACCATGAATAAAAGAAATAAACAACATTTATACTTTTAAATAAAATTTCATCTTTACAAGCCAAAAACTCATTAATGAAACTGAATTAATTTAAAATATAATGGTTAACATGTTATGAAATCATAATTGAATAATAGTGACATAAATTTGAGAAATTCCATTCATGATGTATATAAAAAAACATTCAATGTATTATAAATAATCAATCCCCATTTATAAAACTACAAAACAAATTTATAACTAATTTTTGAATCATAGTGTCTCATATCACATTGGATTGTTTGAAAGGAATTTACACATAAAAAAATTTGTGTACATATAAATAATTCCATAAAATGTTTTTTTAAAACATCGAATTAATGAAAAATATTTATAATATTAAATAAATAAATCTTTCAAAATTTGGTCTTAGATAACATGTACATTATATTTTTGAACATTTATGTTATACTCCACATTAAAGTAGAATATTTTACCTAAAATTAAATATCATGGGTATATATATTATGCAGATAAGTAATGTAAAAGGTTCATTATATAAAAATTTTAATGAAATGAACGTGCATATAATCAAGAAATGTATCAACAAATGTGGATAGATATGAAGTCACTTACATTGGTTATATCCATAGATTGAGGATAAATTAGTGACATAATGTTGTGTAAAAAATAAAACTACATAGAATATAAGTTTATATTCAATGTAATATCATTATAGGTCTTTGAAAAATATTTTTGAAAAAAAACCAATTACATGGACATTTAACACAATGAAATTTCTGTGAGTAATAATTCCCCTTACCTCAAGTCTGACATATCTCGTTTTTTCATCCTATTCATGAATAATAAACATAGGATTATATATTCATTATTTAGAACCTATTTAATGGATTTTATTCATTTCATATTACTTATTACCATTATATATAAATTATTAAATTATTAGAGTTCATATTGGATGTTTTGTCGATGTTCGGTACTTGAGTCAAAAATGAAATTGTTTTGATGAAGATAATCATTGTTTTCAAAATACCATACTATCCAAAAGGATATTGATGAATTAAATATCTTATATATACAATATATATGTATTTTAAATAGTTTATTAATCTTGGAGATAAGAAATGAAATGAACTGTTAATGGAGATGGTATGCAATACCTATGCATGAACACAACATTCATTTAATTTTCATATTAATGGGATTAAATCATAAGATAAATAATTCCATTAAAATTATGTATAATATAAATGTTATATATTTTAAATAAGTTCATTAACTATATCCTTAAAACATTCCATTAATGTATTGAACAATTCATATCACATTCAGGTGGTGGTAGTCCACACTCCCTCAAATGATAATATGGTACTTAGAAATTATGGAATGCATAAAGACATGATATAATAAAAATTACAGAACTACGAAAAAAATTTAATATATATTTTAAATAAATATAGTTCAATAAAAATGGTCACCAGTAGTGGTGGATGGATTCAATTTAACAATAATTGTTTCATGAGGTTGTAGTTCGCCGTACATAGAAACAATATGTTCTATATCCATTAGATGGAGATGTGAGTATGTGTAGGTCAAACCCATACCATAAAAACAATATAGAATTTTGAGAATAATTTTTTTATATGATCGTATAATAAGAAGATCATAGGTTTTGTAGAAGGAAAATAATGGAATAGATATTGATATAAGACATTACATCTAAATCGGGTAAGTCTTTCTGATTTGTGCCCAAAGGATTTCATGAATTTGATTCTGCTGAATGTAAGGATTCAAGGATAAACTGAGGGATATGGTGAGATTATTTGAGATGAATTTGTACAATAATATTTTCTTTATATGTGGTATTATTTGGGTAGAGGTCGTGTATTTTTATAAGAGGGAGGAGGGGCACATTAGGAATGTCTTGAAATAATATTTTATTATAAATTTATTGATGAATTATAATTTCTCCAAAATGAATATAATTTGAGGATTATATGAGGATGGATCTAAATACTCTTAAAAAATAGGTCTTAGAAAAACTTATTTCACAATATTAACCTTTCATTTGTATTTAACCCATAGTTAAAATAATTAACTATTTCAATGTCTTCTTTTATATTTATAATATACGGTTAATATAGATATTATTTAATACTCAATGAACCTTATGTGGGTCATTAATGAAATTTGTAATATTAGTTAAGTAATTTGGTCTAATATTATATTTTTATAAATACTATATCATTTCGTAAAATAATATTAGTTTTAAAAACTCATTTATGTAAAATTTGACTCTATTTAGTTAATCATTTTTGTTAAAGTCATAAAAATGCGATTCATTCTAAAAAAACATTAATTCAAAATATAAAATGTCATAATAATCCATAAAACTCTTGGATTGCATCAAAATTTTAAAATTATATTTATATAAATATTTATAATATCATTTATTTGAATCATTCATTAATCAGTTAATCACTGCATCACCATTATGTCATAAATAATTTTATTTTATAACGTCTAAAAACTATAAATAAAATAAAAAGATGTAGGAAATGTTTTAATATTTATAAATATTATTTATATTAAAAGAGATCTGTTATATATCCCCATATTGTATTTGTTTTATTAAAAATATACATGTATATGATTTATTTCTATTGATATTAATTTAATTATTATAAAATTTCATTATCAAACCCATGTGGCTCCCAAATGAAAAAAGTTCAGACTATGGATTTTTATGGTCTCCCATGACTCATCTAATATGATTGGGGAAAATGTTATGGTAATTTAATATTATTATAATACTATTTTACTAATATTTACCTAACATACCCTTTAATTATAGTAAATAAAAATAATTAACAAAGTTACTATTCATAATGTCCAATAATAAAAGGTATATAGTCACCCAATTTTGACATTATTATTACAAAAATAGAATAAATTTTTCCAAATTTATAACACATAAGTTTCAGTAATTAATATAAAATTAATTCACATTGTCAAATCCAAAAAGATGGTTATTTTGACGTAAAAACTATCAAAATATTGACATGTGGTTATGTCTAACTTAAATATTAAATTACATGAAATGACAAAAAATGTATTAAATGATAAAAAAATTAATCCAATAAGTCTTTAAAACAAATTGAAATGATAGAATAACTATTTAAATAAATTTGACAAAATGATGTTTTTAATTAAAATGAATTATTTTCAATATTCATTAAAATATGAATATTATCAGAAAGATTAAAAAATTTCAACCACATTAAATTTTGATGTCCCTGATCCAAATAAGTAGATTATATTATAAAATATAACATATAAAAGAGACAAATACTATTTTTGAGAGGGGTTCTCTATCAAATAAAGGAAAAAGGGCCATCTAAAAATATTAGAGTATTTTATACTTAAAATTTGGTTTATTCTCTTTTTAAGATTTTTTTATAAATGTAATAAAATATAATTTCTTTCATAATATTTTAGTAATTTATATCCATTCTCTCTAATACTTTATATAGGATTTAACTACCATTTAAAATAATATATTACTATTTGATGTTTCTTTGTATTACTCAATGTTGTTGGAAACATAATATTTTGGAGAAACCCGTTATTGTGTGTCAAGTACGCTATCAAACGTAAGTATTTATATTTCCATGATTTAAATTGACATAGAAGATATGTGATAAGTTAGTAATGCATCACACTCTTGGATGTCAATTGTTTTTAACGTTGTATTTTTGTATCTTATTTCTCCAAAACAATATCATTATATTTTTATAAGACACATATAATTGTCATATATTTCAAAAACGTGTTAAATTAAAATTATGAAATATTTCATATTAACATAAAATAGGATTATATAATTAATTTTTTAAAAATTATTTACATTCATATATTTTTAAGATATATCATTTAAATTTAATCTTATCTTCTAGTATAGTATAGAATATATAGTTATATATATCAACTAGGCATATAAATATTTAATGATTAAAAAAATATTTAAAATAATAAATTGAAATATTTCATATAAATATACAATTTGTGTATTAGAAGAAGATATTTAATTTTGATATTTGTTATAGGTAATAATGTTTTGAAGATGTATTATGGCACATAAAATATTTGATGAATATGAGGTTGGTTTTAATGCTTTTTAGTAACTTTCTAAACAAAATGTTCCAAAAAACATGTTTTCCATCTTTCACGAAAATGATTCAATTTGAATTAGTAGAAAAGTAGTGAAATGATTCATAATTTAATTTTTCAGGGTATTAATCCAGGTTAGAACCCATAGATTTTCCATGGTGAAATTGGGGATAATTTTAAATATATATATATATAATGAAGATGATTTTCATTATGATAACTATGATTAAAATTATGAAAGTATTATTGACATTGAAGTAGAGAATATATTGAAAAGAACATATAATTGAGAATCTTTATGGGGTTGTGTAAAATTTTTTTTATCATGTTTCAATTTAGTTTTCAGTATTCTCCTCAGTGTTAAGATTGAATAACATAAAGGAAAAAAATGGTTGGAATGAAAAAAATTTAACGAATTAATTCAATTATTGTAATTTATTCATCTAACAAATATTTACATTAGTAATCACATTATAATGAGAAGAAAATACTATTTCTAATGGAATTAAGTCACAAAAAAATACATTCCCACTAGAATGAAATTGTGATTTATAGGAATGAATATGAATTTCATTCACATTTTCATAAATCATGGAAAATCACTGTATAAGTTAAATGAAAAGTCACCTAATGATTTAGATGATACAGAGACCCCATCCATGGTATTTTTTTATCTTCCTATAATTTATCCTTGGAGATTTCTTATCTAATTCATGTGACATAAAAAGGATAATATTTCATGCTGATGAGTGAATAAGTGTTGGAAAAATACATCATCCTACAGATTTTCGATAGTGGAAAAAATTGATCACTATTTACCTAAATTAGGAAATTATGTTAGAAATATAATTATGTCTATATTCACATAAATTATGAATCTATATAAATAAATTAGTAGCACACATAGTCCATAAACTATTTTATTTGAAATTTACAACATAGCTGTTGAATTTTGTATGATGTGGAAATATGTCATGTTGAGTTAAATGATATATGGACCAAGGAAACATTGAACTGAAATTAATGTTATCTTATCATCATTAGTTGATGAATTGAAACTCTTATGGTATGATGATATTTTGATGTATGAATCATATATAATGGAATATTTTCCAGAGAATTCCATGATTATGTTCGCTGTAAATGATTTCCCAGTGTAGGGAAATTTGTCTACGTACAATATTAATGGTTATCATGTGAGTAAAATTTGAGTACAATATACATCATATTATGCGTTGTATCATAGGGGTTAAGTAATATACATTTTTCAGAAAATGTTTTCTAGAGATCACTCTTATGTAATATTAAAAATGGAATTAATTCGATCATGAAAATTTTATATCACGCTAAAACCATTATCCACGTATACTTATTTTGAGATGGTGAAAATCCATGATGTTATATTTTTAAGGACTCATAAATCTAGTAATGATAGAAATATTTTGAATAAGTTATCATTTTTCTGAGATAACATATTAGATATATAATAAAGTGACTAAAAACATTGACCTCATTAATTTGGTGAAGAATATTTGATGAATATTGATTGGAACATTGTTAGATATTTATTTAATGACTAAATATGTATTTAATGAATGAATAGAATTTATACCAATGGGAATCCATTTAGAGATAGAACCCACTTTTGATAGAAGGAAAACATTTCATCCCCCATATTTCCATACATTATTCAAGATAGTGAAAATTATATTTTTTCATTGTTTTCATGATATAAAAGTGTCAATGGGTTATTCTTAAAATATTAATAAATTTATCATTATATATGATAAGACGTTGACAGGTATGAAATCTCATAAATTACATGTCTTACTTCCAAAAACCTCTACTATTGGCATTGATTGGAATATTTCATATCTGTGTTAGAACGAAGATCATGAAGGTGTGTTACTTTATCAATTAAAATTTTAATATGTTAATTGATCTAGATTGTTTGAAAACATGGGAAATTTAATCAATTTGTATAATTTTCCAATTTTAAATGTATTTTACCCTATAAATTTTTGATATAATGGTTCTTTTAGTGGTTCATTTAGATCAACAAATAATGTTTTCTAGACCTTTATATCTATGTTAGATGTATCATATTGAAATGTATATGATGATATTGAAGGCATATTATAACAAAACATATTTACATGAATCATCCATTGTTGAGAAGAATATTATATAGGTGGTTACGAATTTTTGTATGATCTAATTTTCTACTGTAGAGCACATTTTTTTGCTTGCATCTTTCCATGAATAAGATAATTATCAGGAAAATTGTATTGTGGATTGAATGTAAAATATTTGATAGGTGATCAAATATATAAGTTTAATTTACACAAATTCAATAATATAGATGATTATCATCCATATATAACATTACATACTAATGTGATGAATCATTTTCATCTAAAGAAGAAGAAAATGTGGATTTTTTAATAGTATAACAAATATTTTTGGACATAGTTATTAAATATTGTTCATGGAATATTTGATACATCAGGATCATTATGATAGTTAGAGGGTGATGTATGTTTAAATGATATAACTTGGTCTGGGTATGACAATAATGGCTATAAATTTCATATGAATGATAAGGATTATATAAGTGATGATTAGAACCGTGTATTATTTATTTTCACAAGATAAATACATTTTTTGACTTTTTAGAAAACAATTTTATTCATAATGATAATAATATGGATTCATTAACGAAATATGGATTAGAATATATTAAATTTAATGTTCAATTGTTTAACTAAAATTGATTTATTTGTAATAATAGTAAATGACATGATGGATTTGAAATGGAAAGAATTTATCTAAATATATTGTATAAAAGTGATAAATATTTTATAATGTAAACACATGGAAATAATTATCTATGTTATTGATCAATCTATGATGCAATTGTCAATATTTTTTCATGAAAATAACCAATATGTTGGTGATGATCAAAATGATGAATATATTGATTTCTGTGAGATCCCTACTACCATTGAAATATTAATAGATAATAATGATGATCATATCTTATACATTGTTGGTTCCATATGGAATGTTATTGATGAATAAATTTGGGGAAAAAATGCATGAGTACATTCCTAATATTACTGGTAACATATGATTATTTATCGTTTGCGTTTATTAATATTATAAAATGATAGATATGTTCATTTGTTTCATTATTAATACATGTATTAAAACTAGTAAGTAAAAATATTTTATTTTTTTAAAATAATTTTGTTTAGTTTACAATTATTAGAATCACATATATTATATATTTTTTGGTTTTTTTAAATATTATTAATTTAAATCTATTATTTTATAAAAAATAATAGAATATTGAAAAATAATATCTTCTATGTAAAAATATTTTTTTATGTTTGAACATTTTTAATATTCCAATACAAAAATTGCATTTTTTTATTAATTTACATGAAATTTAATAAATAATTTCATTTTTTTTTGATTTTAGGTAATTATTAAAAATATGAATAATTTTTTTATGTTTTAGTTTATTTTTATTTTTCATAATTTTTTAAAAAAATTACTTTTTATTGTAACAGTTAAATTTCATTATTTGTGTACTAATTGTTTGTTTCTATGATTTAATTAACAATGGAATTTAAATAAACCTATATATCACATAATTCTAGATATGAGTGTTCAGATCAGAACACTGGGGAGGAATGTACACATGCTCCGCTTGATGATCCCCAACCATTGTCTACTCCCATAGATCAAAATATGAGATTGAGGGTTGGTAGAAATTTAGTCAAATGTTTATCAATGTTATTAGATTATCGTAGCTAGGACCAAAGGATTGTTGTCAGTTTTGATGATAATGATATTCAAAGTGATCTGAATGTAAACCAAAACAAGAGTTTTGTTTAAGTTATGGTTAAAATTAATGTCAATATTTTGTTTAATGATTAGAGAAATATTGAAAATGTTACAATATCACTATTATGGGATAAAAATTTCATATTCTCATTTGTTATTGTTTTTATAATCATTAAATTATTATAGTATAATATGTGTTCCCCCCTTCTTATGAGATGACATTTTATATACCTAGATAATGATGAATCGTGTGGAAATTATTATCATTGGATGAAAGGGGACGGAGGGATTCTAAATAAACACTCACATATAATTTAATTTTGGTACATAAGAAAAATTAAAATCCATGTCATATATATCATTTTATGGATGAAGATGCTTGAAAAAAAAATATAAATTAGAAGACAGGAAGAGTTTTTGGTAAGTGATGTGTAACATTTTTGTATTTTTTCTTTTATTAATGATAATATTAATGAGGTATTAATTATTTTAAATTCTAAATTTACAAAAATTGAGTATATCATATTAGTAGATCCAATATATAAATTTATACCCTCCTACATTTTCTCAGGGAGGGTATTAATTATTAGAAGAACATATAATGGCTACAAATTTACAAAAACTAAGAGATGATTCGTCAAAAACGTTTATGTATCCCTATATCCTCACTAGAATGGAATGAAAAATAGAGGAGGGAATGAATAAGAAAAAATTAGAAATATCATAAGTAAAAATAGAGGGTGATAACATAGTAGATTCTAACATGATTATTTTATTTATTTATTTATGTTAATTAAATTCATTATAAATTTTAAATCACTATATAATTTTTCATGAAATTCATTTATGACTCTCATGGGAAGAAGAGAACACGACAAGTATTCATAACTGATGGGAGGCATGAGATGTTATCTATAGTATTGTGAATGCCTAAATTCCCAAGTCATGTATGAGGAATCACAACAGTGTATTAGTGACAAAAGTGTAACCATGTTAATTATCTTTTTCAATGGAGAGTTCTTATAAAAAAATAGAATTTATGTATTTTTATGTTCAAAGTATTAATGAAATTATAGAGAGAAAGATCAAATCATTAGTACAATCCATTTTTGTAGATATTAAATTTCAATTTCAGAGTACATCTCCCACTCCTCCTCCTCTAGTAGAAACTTCTACTCCTCTAGCTCTTCATGCATACCACATTTTTTTATTACACCTACACCCACTCCTCCACATTGGATAGAATACTTATTTTTTTATCATACTCTAACATCCTCTCCTCCACCTATGCCAGAAATCCCAGTTTCTTATCGTACTCCAAAACCACATCCTCCACAGATTCATAGTTGTTATGAGTTATATGTTGATGAGCTTAAAAATCCTATTGTTTCATATATGCAGATATATTATATTGGAGGAACTATTCATCATCCAGATTTATAGATAGATATAAAAAGGCTAAAAATAAATGATATTATATATCTATCGGCTATAGTACCTCTACTTACAAATGTGGTAAGAAAATATGAGCAATGTACCAACAACTTTTTTTGGCCATGTAGACTTCTGTGATATATTACTATAGAGGTTTGTGTATATTTTATCACTAATATTTTTTTGTTTTAGTTTTTAAAAAATATGAATTTATAATTTTTATCAAATCAATTTTAGGAATCATTATAGGTAGAGAAGGAAATTATATCCAACAACAATTATAATGGGTAATCCATTCAGATAATGATTCTAGTTGTCTTGACAAATTTTCTGGATGTTAATTTGTTTTGAAAGAGTTTATGATATTATGGTGGATTGTAATTTATGTGTGTGTGAAATAAAAGTGGGTATTTTGACATATGTTATCATGGATTTCATAATAAGAGATATTTTGGGCATCAATTTGATGCCTATTTTTAATGTAATTAATATATAAATTATTCCCTACATTAAATTTATTTAAAAATTATACATATGTGAGTTTTTTATTAGCTATATTTATAATATTTGTGGGGAGAAATAAAATATAGTTGGATATTGATTGATAAAGCCGTATTTCATTAATCCTAAATTGAGAATACTGAATGATGAAAAAGAAGAATTAATATATCTGAATGATAAGATCTATAAAAAATTATACAGTGCTGGATGTTTCATTATATTTAGTGGTATGAAATATATATCTCAAAATTTTAATCAATATTTTAACATAATAAACACTAAAATTAAAAGTTCCATTATATTAGTGACTATTGGATTTAAGGTTGTTTATTTCTAAGGGATAAGACAGCATTAATGTATTTGATCTACCCATTTCTATGTGTGTTGAAATTTTATGAACATGGTGGACGAGTATGTTTTAATTTATTAATAAGTTTTTATATTTTAATGAATTTTAATTTTATTTCATTGTACTTATTTTCTAGTAGGGGATGGGATTTATTTTGAAATATCACAGTTAAAAAGAGCTTTAAGATCAAATATGTAAAAATAATGGTCTATATTCATTTTTATTTTTTAAATTTTGGATAGATTACATAAAAATGATATCTTGACTTTAAATCTCATTAAAAAATATTTTTACAAAAAAAATCTGTCAATGAATGTAGATATTATATGTTAATATTTATATATGGAACAATTATAACATGAATTGTTATGAAGTTCAATACGGTTAGATTTCCTTATAAACAATTCTATTATTTTTCATTTTTTTATTCACTATAAAAGATAAAAAAAAATTTCATTTAATTTTTATAACATTGATGACTCTATCCATTATATTACACAAGATCTCACATAATAACATGTGGAATGGGAGAATCATTTTTTAGTTTTTGTTGGATTTTAGTATGTTTTTAGTGACTATTTTATTTTTGAATTTAGTAATTGTAAATGTGTATTGGACTATTGTTATGGTAGCATTTATGTTATTTTAGTAAATATTTTAATATTTGAATGTATAAATTCTTAATGTGTAATTTTCGAAGTAATTTTTGTTTCTTTCTGGTTTTTTGTATTTTAAATGTTAGGTCATCAGTAGAGAGGAAGGAATAAATAAATTATTTATCTTAAATTTTTTATGTCAGAAATTTTATAACAAATATTAAATATATTCATTATTGGTTTATAAGTTAGGTTGTATATAAGAAACCAGGTATAATGTATTTTATGCTAGTTATTTTATAAACTACATAAAAACTCATCATCCTTAGACCCTTTAACATCAGTTTCATGATAAATGATATGGAATACATTTTTAATGTTATATATTTATTATACGATGTAAAAAAGGATTACAGATTGTGTTTTTATACTTTGGTCATATAAAACCCAACATTTTAATTGATTTTTACTTTATTTTTTAATAAATGATCTAAAACCTAGTCATCTCAACTCCCATTCATGTCAGTCATATAAGACACTAACCAAGTATATTCTCTTTTACATAAGTTATTAGATACCTGACATAAAAAAGTTCCATTATATATTTACAACATTAAATATTTAAACAGATGTTATATTAAATATTAATAATGACTCATTTAGTAATAGTGCCTAAAAACCTATGTAAAAACTGTAAAAAATAAATTTTAAAAAGTACTCTACTCATTTTAATGTGTTTAAAAATGATAAATAATGATATTATTTAGAGGAATGGATTCCCACTAATAAATAATACATCATTTTTTGTGTAATGGTTTATTATTTTGTAAAAAATTGTTGATATCGGAAAAATATTTCAAAAAATTTCAAATAATTGATTTTAAAAATATAAATATCATGACTTCCCTAAAAATATTCAATTTTTAAAAACATGTAGAATGTTTTCAAGAGTTTTGTAATGTGGTAAATGTATTTTTTGCAAAGAACTATTTTGATAATGATGTTTTAGAATATTAAATTGTTAAGATAGATGTTTATAGAGAGTTATATATGAGGTGTTCATTTATTTTTTAGAAATTCTAACACTATATAAATCATAGAAAGAAACCAAATGAATATATAGAGAATGTGATTGCACCTAAGCCACAAGGGTAAAGGGAAGCTAGTTCAGAGTTTTATCCACGAGCTTCAAGCTATGGGATCAAGGAACCAGAGGTTTGAGCCATGACATGTGGATCATTAGGACCATTACTTGACAAAAAATCCACCCATCATCTAGGCTTATTCAAATCTACAAAAAGTGGAGGATTGGATGAATAAGATGAATCATGTCATTGATCTCATCGGCACACTGGTAGATATGAAAGTCACAATGGATATGTATATTATTGGGGATATCACATGCCCCTGATGGGATCAACCTGTTCAAGATAAAGTCGATTATGTCCTTGGTAGCGAATATTTTGAGAATGGTTTTATCAAAAAATTATATCCTCTTACATTTAAGATTCCAAGATTTATAGAATTCATCACCTTGAGGCAGAAATATATCTCTATAATATTCTATGAAGCTAAATTTATGAATTTATTCAGCAATGCACCAAATGTTTTATCTAGTGCATCCTTCATGTCTATAATTTTTTCAAAATTGAAAACACATAAGTTTCATTAATTAATTTAAAATTAATTCACATTTTCAAAGCCCGAAATCAGGTTATTTTGAAGTAAAAACTAACAAAAGATAGACATGTTTTTATATCTAATATAAATTTGAAATTACATCCAATGACAAAATTTTTATTAAATGATAAAAAAATAATCCAATTAGTCATTAAAAAAAATTAAAATGATAACATAACTATATAAATAAATTAAATGGAAATGAAATTTTTAATTAAACTACAATATTTTCACTATTCATTAAAATATGAATTTCTTCAGAAATATTAATAAATTTCAACCATTGTAAATTCTGACGTACCACATCCAAATAATTAGTTTATATTTTCTAATAGTACATATTTAAAAGACAAATACTATTTTTGAGATGGGTTCTACATAAAATAGAGGTAAAATGAACCTTTAATAATATTAGAGTATTTTATGCTTCAATTTTATTTTATTCTCATTTTAAGCCTCTACTTTATTTCAATAAATGTAATAAAATATAATTTTTTATTTATCGTATTTTATTTATTTAAATCCATTCTCCCTAATACATTTTATAGGCATTAACTACAATTTAATATAAAATATTACAATTGTATTATTTTTTTATAACCCAATGTAGTTGGCAACATAATATTTTGGAGAAACCCATTATTGTGTGTCAAGTACGCTATCGAACTTATGTATTGATTTTTCCATGATTTAGATTGACATAAAAAGTAAGTCATCTTTTAATAATACATCACACTAGTGGATGTCTATTAATTTTAAAATAATGATTTTAAATCTTATTTCTCTAAAACAATATCATTATATTTTTATAATACACATATAATTGTTTTATATTTCAATAATATGTTACATTAAAATTATGCAATATTTCATATTAATATAAAATAGGATTATATTATAATATTTTTTTTAAATTATTTACATGCATATATTTTTATGATATATCATTTATATTTAAAACTATCTTCCAGTTTTGTATAGAATTTATAATTATATATATCAACTACACATTTTATTATTTAATGATTAAAAAAATAGGAATTTTCAAATTTTGAAAAATTTCATATAGATATACAATATGTGTATCATAATACGATAAATAATTTTGAAATTTTTTATAGGTAATAATGTGTTAAAGAAAAATTATGTCACATCGAATGTGTTATAAATATGAGGATGGTGTTATTGCTTTTTAGGAACATTCTAAATGAAATGTTCCAAAAAAGAAATGGTTTCTATCCTTCCCTGAAATGATTACATTTGAATAAGTAGAAAAGTAATGAAATGAATTGTAATTTAATTTTTTTGGGTATTAATCTATGTTACAACCCTTACATTTGGCATGGTGAAATTGGTCATAATTTTAAATATACTGATGATGTTGATGCTTTTCATGATGATAACTTTGAAGAAATTAATGAAATTATTTATGACATTGAAGTAGAGAAAATATTGGAAATAACCTTAAATTGAGTATCTATATGGGGTTGTGTAAAAATCATTTAATCCTTTTTGGTTGTATTTTTTGGTATTATCAGTGGTGTTAAGATTGAATAACATGAAGATGAAACATTGTTGGAGTGAAAAATGGTTTAATGAATTGCTTCAAATGATGAAGGTCATTCATCCTAAAAATAATTATATTACTGATCATATTACAATGAGAAGAAAATACTATGCACAATGGAATTATGGACCACAAATTAAATTCCCACTAGAATTAAATTTTGATATATAGGAATGAATATGAATTAAATTCACATTTTAATAAATCATGGGAAATCACATTATTAGATAGATGAAAAGTCACGTGATGATTTAGATGTTACAGAGACCCCTTCCATTGTATTTTTGTATCTTCCTATAATTCCTCACTGGAGACTTTTATTATCAAATTCCCATGACAGAAAAAGGATAATATGTCATACTGATGAGAGAATAAGTGATGGAAAAATACATCATCCTGATGAATATCGATAGTGGAAAAAAATTGATCACTATTTTTGTAAATTAGGAAATGAAATTTAATAAATTCTATATGCACAAAAGGTATGAATCTATATTAATAAACTAGTGGCACACATAGTCCATTAACTATTTTATGGAAAATATACAACATACCTTTTGAATTTTGTATGATGTGGAAATATGTCATGTTGAGTTTAATGATAGATAGTCTAAAGAAACATTGAAATGATATTAATGTTTTCTTATCATAAGTAATTAATGATTTGGAACTCTTATGGTATGATAGTATTTTGATGTATTAATCATATAAAATGGAATATTTTCAATAGAACACCACCATTATGTTCACTGTAAAATATTTCCCAGTATAGGGTATTCTGTCTAGATACTATATTAAAGAGCTTCATGTGTTTAATATTTCAGTAAAAAATAAAACATTTTATCTCTTGTATCATGGGAGGAAAGTAATATACATGGTTCATAAAATATTTTTAGGGATCACCCTAACATAATATAAAAAATTTAATTAAATAGATCACGAGAACTGGATATCACTTTAAAACCTATATCCACTTATTAGTATTTTGAGAGGGTGAAAATCGATGATGTTATATTTGTAAATACACATAAATCTTGAAATGGCAGAAATATTTTGAATAATGTATCATTTTTTCGAGATAACATATTAGATATATTATGAAGTGAATCATAACGTTTACCTTATTCATTTGAAGAAGAATATTTTATGAATATTGAATGGAACATTGTTATATATTTATATAATTACTAAATATGGATTTAACGAATGAATAGAATTTATACCTATGGGAATTTATTTGGAGATAGATCCCAATCCTGATAGACAGAAAACATTTATTCCCCTATATTTCAATATATTATCAATGTGATAGAAAATTATATTTTTTTTCAGGGTCTTCATGAAATAAAAGATTTATAGGGTTATTCTTCAAATATTAGTAAATTTTTTTTATATTGGATATGAAGTTGATAGGTATAAAATATTATAAATTTCATGCCATGATTCCACAAAACACTACTATTTGTATTGATTGGAATATTTTATAGCCATGTTAGAAAGACTATCATGATGGTGTGTTATTTTATCAATTCAATTTTTTACAAGTTAATTGATCTAGATTCTTGTATAATTTGGAAATAATAATCAATTATTATATTTTTTAAATTATTAATATATTTTACCCTATAATTTTTCAATGTAATGCTTCTTTTAATTTTTCATTTAGATCAAGAAATAATATTTTTTGGACCTTTATATCTATGTTGTATATATCCTATTGAAATGTATATGTTGATATTGAAGCCATATGATAATAATTCATATTTACATGAATCATCCATTGTTGAGAAGAATATTTTCTAGGAAGACACAATGTTTTGTATGACCTACTTTTCTTTCATGGAGCACATTTGTTTTCTTGAATCTTTCTATGAATGAGTTAATTATTGGGAAAATGGTTTGTGGCTTGAATGTATAATATTTGATAGGTGAAAAAATAAATAAGGTTAATTTAAAAAAATACAATATCATAGATGATGCTCATCCATATATAACATTGCATATTAATGAGTTAAAACAATGTCATCCAAACAAGAAGGAAATGATGATTTATAATTAGAATAACCAAACATTTTTGACACGGTCTTAAAAGACTGTTCATGGATGATCAGATACTTCAAAATCATTAAGATGGTATGAGGGTACTATATGTTTAAATGTGATAACATTGTCCAGGTAATACAATAATGTCTAGAAATTTCATTTGAAAGATATGGATAATATAAGTGACGTTCAGAACAATGTATTATTTGTTTTTACATAAGAAATTCATTTTTCGAGTACTAACAAAAAAATTATTCATAATGTTCATAGTATGGATTCATTAATGAAATATGTGTTAGAATATATTAAATTTAATGTTATATTGTTTAACTTCAAATATTTTATCGGTAACAATAGTAAAATACATGATGGATTTGTAATGGAAATTATTTATCTGAATATATTAAAATACAGTGCTAATTATTTTATAATGTAAACACATGGAAAAAAATTTCCATGTTATTAATCAATCTGAAATGTAGTGGTCTATTGTTTTGGATGAAGAAAACCAATATGTTTATGATGATCAATATGAAGGATATATTTATTTCTATGAGATCCCTTCTTCCATTGAAATATTAATAGATAATAATGATGATCAAATATTATACATGGTTTCTTACATATAGAACAATCATGATGAAATAATTTTAGAAAAACACACATTAGTACAATCCTAATATTTCCATTAACATATGATTATTTATCGTTTACGATTATTAATATCCTAAAATGATAGATCTATTCATTTTTTTCCTTATTAATATATGTATAACAACTAATAACTAAAGATATTTTCTTATGTTATATTACTTTTTATTAGTTTAAGATGATTAGTATCACATATCTTATATATCTACAGGTCTTTTAAAGTATAATTATTTTAAATCTAATATGTTAAAAAAATATAATAGATCATTGAAAAAATACTATCTTCTACGTAAAAAATTGTTATTTATGTTTGACCATTTTTAATATTCCTATTCAAAAATTGGAATTTTTTTTAATTTAAATGAAATTTAATATATAATTACATTTATTAGCATATTAGGTATCTATTACAAATATGAATAAATTTTTTACTGTTCTTGTTTATTTTTTTACTTTTCATAATTATTAAATTTTTTACATTGTATTGTAATAGATAAATTTCTTTATTTAGGTAGTAATTGTTTGTTTCTATGATTTAATGAACAATGTAATATCAATAAATAGATCAAACACATCATTCTAGAGATGAGAGTCCAGATAATACCACTGGGGAGGAATGTTCACATGCTCCTCTTGATGATCCACAACCATTGTCTACTCTCATATATCCAAATATGAGTTTGAGGATTGGCAGACATGGATTCAAATGTTTAGAAAAGTTATCAATTTCTCAAATCAAGGACTAAATTATTGTTGTTAGTTTTGATGATAATGAGATTCTATGTCGTTTTAATTTAAAACAATTTTATGGTTTTGTATCAGTTTTGGTTAAAATTAAAGTTAGTATTTTGTTTAATGATTGGAGAACTATTGACAATGTAACAATATCCATGTTGTTAGATAACCTTTTGTTATTCTCATTTGTTATATTTTTTATAATCATTAAATGATTATAGTATAACATGTTTCCCCCCTTTTTAAGTGATTACATATTATATACCTGGCACCTGAGGAATTAGGTGGAAATTTCTATCGATGGATGATAAGGGATAGATGTATTTTAAAAAAACTATCACATCTAATTTAATTTTTAGGAATATGAAACATGAAAATCCATGTCATATATATAAATTTACGGATGCAATAGATTGGAATAAAATGTACAGTAGAAGACATTAAGACTTTTTTATATGTGCAGTGTAATATTTTTATATGTTTTCTTTTATTAATGAAATTATTAATGAGTAGTTAATTATTTAAAAGTCATAATTTACAAAAATTTAGTATATCTTATTAGTAAATCCAATATAAAAATTGATTCCCATGTACATTTTCTTAGGGAGGGAATTCATTATTAGTATAACAAATAATGGAGAAAAAATTACAAAAACTATGAAATGATTATTCATAAACAATAAAAGTTTACCCAAAAACCTATTTAAAATGGAATGAAAAATAGAGGAGGAAATGAATAAGAAAAAATTGAAAATATCATATGTATGAATAGAGGGTAATAACTTATAGGATTGTAAGATTATTATTTTATTTATTTATTTATGTTAATTCAATTCATTATAAATTTTGAATCACTATATAATTTTTAACAAAATTCATTTATGATTCTCTTGAGAAGCAGAAAACATTACGGGTATTCGTAACTAACGGGAGGCATGGGATGTTATCTATAGTATTGGGAAAGACTAAATAACCAAGTAAAGTATGAGGATACATAGAAGTGTATCAATGATAAAAGTGTACCATATTCTTTTTATTTTGCATTGGAGGGTTATTAAAAAATATAGAATATCTGTATTCTGATGTTCAATGTATTAATTCTATGATAGAGATAATGATCAAATCATCAGTACAATCCATGTTTGTAGATATTAAAATTAAATTTCAGAGTACATCTCTCACTCCTACTCCTCTACTAGTAACTCCCACTACTCTACCTCTTCATATAGACCATATCTTTTTATTACACCAACACCTCCTCCTCCTCCTCTAATAGCATAACTAATTTTTTATCTGACTCTTGCACCCACTCCTCTACCTACTCCAGCATTCCCCGTTGTTTATCATACTCCAAAACTCTATCCTCCATAGATTCGTAGTTTCTTTGAGTTATATGTTGATGATCCTAAAAATAATATTATTGCATATATTCTGAGATATTATATTGGAGATACTATTAATCATCATAATTTATATATAGATATGAAAAGGCTCACTATAAATGATATTTTATATATATCAGCTATAGTACCTCTACCTATATATGAGGTAAGAAAATATGAACAATGTATCAACCAATTTTTATTTTTGCTATGTAGACTTCTTTGATATATTACTAAATAGGTATATGTATATTTTATCAATAATATTTTTTGTTTTAATTTTATAAAACATTTTTATTTTAATATATTTATCTAATTAATTATAATAAATTATTATAGGTACTGAATGAAATTATATCCAACAAAAATGATAATGGGTAATCACTTCAGATAAATATTCTTCTTGCCTTCATAGATTTTTGGGATATTAATTTTTTTATGTATTTATGATATTATGATGAATACTAATGTATGTGGGTATGGATTAAAAGTGGGTATTTTGAAAAATTATATCATGGATCTCATTATCGGAGATATTTTGGGCATCATTTTGATGCTTATTTTTTCATTTATTTATTAAATAAATCATTCCCTATAGTAAATTTATTTAAAAATTATACATATATGTGTTTTGTATTAGCTATCACTATAATATTGTTGAGTATAATGAAACGAAATTTTTATATGGAATGATCGACCCATAGTTCATTTCACCAAAATTGAGAAGAATGAATATTGAAAAGGAACAATTAATATATCTGAATGATTTAAACTAAGTATTATTATACAGTGATGGATGTTTCATTATATTGAGTGGTATAAAACATACATATCACAAATTTTTATATGTATTTTAACATAATATCCACTAATGTTAAATTTTCTTATATATTAGTTACTATTTGATTTATGCTTATTTTTTCTAAGGGATAAGCCACATTAATGGATATGTTCTACCCATGGCTATGTGTGTTTAAATTTTATGAACATGATGGTAGAGTGATATTTAATTTATTAATAAGTTTTTATATTTTAATGAATTTTAATTTTATTTAATTATATTTATTTTCTACCATGGGATGGGATTTATTTTCAAATATCACAATTAAAAAGAGTGATAAGATCAAATATGTAAAATTAACTTTAAATTTTCATTTAAAATTTTTAATTTTGGGATACATTGCATAAAAATTTTATTTGGAATTGAAATCTGAAATAAATATATTTTAATAAAATATGGTGTCAAAAAATGTATATATTATGTGTTAAAATCTATATATGATATATTTATAACATGAATTGTTACGAAATTCAATGACGACATATTTCCTTAAAAACCACTCTATTATTTTTCATTTTTTTAATTATAGATGATAAATATTTTCCATTAAATTTTTGGACTATTGATTACTCTATCCCTTATAGTACACGAGATCTCACACACATACAATTGGAATGGGTAATAATTTTATAGTTTTTTTGGATTTTAGTTTTTTTAGTGAATATTGTAATTTTTAATTTAGTAATTGTAAATGTGTATTGGACTATTGTTTTGGTATGATTTATGTTATTTTAGTTAATATTTTAATTCTTGAATGTGTACATTTTCAATGTGAAAATTTTCAAGTAAATTTTGTTTCTTCTTATTTTTGTATTTTAATAGTTAGGTCGGCATTATAGAGGCAGGGTTAAATAAATTATTTAGATTAATTTTTTACGTTGGTAATTTTATAATGTATATTAAATATATCCATTATTGTTCTATAAGTTATTTTCTTTTTAAGATACCTATTATATAGTATTTTTACGTCGATTATTCTATAAACAACATAAAAACCCATCATCCTTAGACCCTTTAACATCAGTTTAATGATAACCGATATGGAAAATTTTTTTGTTAGATATTTATTATATGATATAAAATAGGATTCATTATTGTTTTTTTACACTTTAGTCATATAAAACACGTCATTGTAAATGAGGTTTTATGTTATTATTTAATTACTAATGTAAAACCACTTCATCTCGAAGCCCTTTCATATCTCTCATATAAGAAACTGACCTAGTATATTTTCATTTACATTAGTTATTAAATAAATGACAAGAAAACATGTTCCATTATATATTTATAACAATAATTTTTTTTAACATTTGTTATATTCAATATCAACAATGTCTCCTTTAGTAATGGTGTTTAACAACTGATGAAAAATCTCTAAAAAACCAACACGAAAAATAACTTTTGAACTACTACACACAATAATGGGTTTTAAAAATAATAGGATAATGACAAGAATTAGATTAATGGATTCCCGCTAATAGATCGTACATCATTTTTTGAGTAATGATTTATTATTTTGTGAAAAATTATTGACTTTTCAAAAAATATTTAAAAAAATCTAATGAATGATTTAAAAAAGTGAAATATAGTGATATCCCAAAAAAATTAAAATTTTTAAAAACATGTTGAATGTTTTAAAGAGTTTTGTAATGTATTAAATTCATATTTTGAAAATAACTATTCTGATGATGTTGTATTAGAATATTAAATTGTTAAGATAGAATTTTATAGTGATTTGGATATCATGTGTTCATTAATTTTTTAGAAAATGGAATGCTATATAAATCATAGATAGAAATCGAATGAATCTATAGAGAATGTCATTTAACCTAACCCACATGTGAAAATAGAAGCTACTTCATAGTATTATCCATGAGTTTCAAGTTATGGGAACATGGAACTATAGGTATGAACCAATACATTCGGAACATTTGGTCCAGTTCTAGAAGAAAATTCGACCCATCATCTTGGGTGATTAAAATATAGAAAAAGTGGAGGATTGGATGAATAGATTGAATCATTTCATCGGTTACATCATCACACTTGTAGAGATGAATGTCACAATGGATATTTATATTCATGAGGATCTCACATTTCCCCGGTGGGATTTAGATGTTCAATATAATGTGGATTAGGTCCTTGGTTGCGAATATTTTGAGAATGGTTTTAGAAAAAAATTATATCCTCACACATTCAAGATTCTGAGATTGTTGGAATTCATCACCTTGAGGTAGAAAAATATCTTTATCCTATTCTATGAAGCTAAATTTATTAATTTATTCTGCACTGCATGAAATGTTTTAGCTAGTTCATCATTGATGTCAATAATTTTTTAATCAGGGATGGGGTAAGAGATTCTATCAAATATTATAATGATCTTTATTAATGAATATATAGAGATTTACAATAAATATAAATTGGATGAAAGGGATATCGCTATAACAATGGGTAGAATAATTATATTAGTATCCACGGGGAATAGTGGGAACATTACACTAGGATCCGGAGGAAGAGGTACCCAAATTTCATTTGGTGGGAGAATGAAACAAAATATAATTGTTGGAATAGTAAAAATTCTTCCACATGCAAAGGGACTTCTTATATGTTTTCAATGTTTTTCACTCAATGAAATGGAGAGATATTATATAGTACCACTGAGATCATTACAAAATTACAACAATATGTGGATCCTCTAATGGTATTATCATAGTGCTTCGAGGTTAGGTTATTTGGTCACATATCATGTATCGCATGTGTAATGTGTTTCAAAATATTGCAATGAAAACATAATAAGACTCTTAATTAGAACAAGGCTATCAATGTTGATTCTATTAATTCAATGAATCCCCAGAAATGGAAATGGTGGGAGCGATTCAAAAAAAGTGTGGTAACAATGTAATTATATTAAGATGACCAAGTGATTGTGGATGATCAAGCATTACCATATATAGTGATCGGAATGATTCATTTGAATTATACACATATGAATGTGTTTTTTGATACTGTTACATAAAATAAATTTATTTCTTCTCATTCAATTTAAATTCTATCTTTTTAACAGGTTATTATTCACATTCATGATAAAATATCAAACACCTCTTAGAGAATGAGAATCCTGATCCATTTAGTGTAGAACATGTTCTATTATAGTTAATGGAGTTGAACGGAAATGGGATTTCTATGCTCTTGAGATATATATATTTATTACACAATCATATGTATGGATTCATTGATAATGTACAAACCTCTCATTGACTAATATAGATTGAGATTTAGCATCGTGACTGAGGATGGTGTAGGGAATCTCATTAGAAGAGAATGGGATGTAAAGGCAGGTGAAAAGATCTTGTTGGGTGTTGAAATGGGAGAGATATTTTTCCAGATAGTGGATTTGACATCAGCATCAATGGATGTGATCTATAATACAAGTTTTCTAATACTCATAGACTAGTTAAACATTGTGTTTCATAAAAATTTATTTGAGATAACCCATGTATGGTATGTGGAGATTATGATTTATCTCATCCCTATGACTAGTTATAGATCACTTCCATACTATTGAATAGCAGCAACACAATAAAGTTAGAAGAAAGTGTTGTTTACAAAGCTTGACTGAAAGGATTTTATTCTTCCTAGCACATCACCATGGGCATCAATGGTCTTGTTCATGAAGAACGAATATTTAACTCTAAGATTGTGTGTTTATTATCATAATATTAACCATGTTAAGATAATTAATAGGAATCCCCATACACACATTGAAGTTCTATTAAATAAATTGAGGGGAGATCAATTATTCACCAAAATTTACCTGCGATCAGGATATCTCCATTAGAAGGTTCGAAATGAATAAATTACAATTACATCATTTAGACTTAGATATGAACATTTTGAACATTTATTATTCCCTTTCTTCTTTATGAATTCCCCAATTGACTTTTTGGTATTGTTGAATCATATATTTCAACAATATCTGAATTCTTTCATTGCGGTGATTGTGGGAAACATCATGGGGGATTCAAGAAAATGGTCTAAGCATGAAAAAAACAAGAATAAATATTTATAAATCATTAAAAATTATTGTTTGTATAATAAATTATCAATGTGAAGTTTTTTGATACAAGAGGTATGCTTTATTGGATAATAAATTTATAAAAGAGGGGTTTTAATAGATCTGTATAAGATATGTATTTTTATCAACTAACACTGATTGAATAAAGTCCTTGAGAAATTACATTTTCAATGTCTCATTAGTTATTACTAATGAGGAGTGATATTTCATGGATATCCTCTCCAATAAATTCTAAAAAATGAAGAATTTTACTTTCTAATAAATTACAAAATTCCAATAATGTATTTAAAAGATTAACATTCGGTTTACATCATCCCCTATCTTGATACATATAGAATCATAAAATGGTTATATATTTAATTGGGAAGCATCAGGATTGGGGTAGGGTTGTGTTCCCATGAATGGAAACTGTGTTGATGTATATAGATATATGAATTTAAGGGTTCTTGAAAATAACTACCCACCACATGATTCTGAGTTAGCTACAATCATGCATTCTTTGAAGACATGGCCTTACAATTTATTAAGTGATAAATTTTATTATCTTCATATATTATATGTTTTTTAGGAATATTTTCAAAAAACAATGAATTTTAATATTAGGAAAATAAGATGCATTGAGTACCTCAAGATGTTGTACATTGACATGATGAATAAAAAAAGTAATAACAATTTGGTTCCAGATGAATTTTGTAGAAATTCTTATGCATAACTGGAATAAGTAGCATCAAATGAGTTGAATCTGATGTCGATACTAGTTGACATGAACGGGGAATTAGAACACTAAAGTGATGTTTTAGTTTTATTTGTTTTTTTGTTAATTTTTAGGTAGAGATGGTAAAATAGGCACAATCAAACAACGAATAATTTCTTATAATATGTTTCAAACTTAACGGTTGGAAGAATATAGGCGGATGGAGGCTGGATATAAATAATTTTCTTTTCAAATCAGATGATCCATCCTATAGATTATCAGGACCATCTTCTTATTGATTACCACCACTCAATATGGGGTTTCCATACATGAATACAAATGATGTATAATGAATTCAAAGTGATGTTATAGTGGTTCAGAATAAAATGGATGGTGGATGAGTATTTGTTCATGATTATTAAATTTTCTGCAAGTTTAATTATAAAAAAAGAGACCAGAAGTGATATTTTAGTCCTTACCTATTCAATTTTGGAATAAGGAATCATATAGAATTGGATTTTCTCACATGTCTCCCATTAATGGTTCGAAAACATGATGACATATGGGTGATAGTTGATTGGATAATTATCTCATCCAATCTCATACTTATTCATGAAAATCATATGGTATAGTATCTGGCAAAAATATATTTATTAAATGTGGTAAAGAGATATAAAATACTAGTTTTGATCATTTCCTATAGAGATCTGTGGTTCATGTCTTATCCCATGAAATCCATATCGAATGCCATTGGGACATAGTTGACTATGAGTATGGTTTATCATCAATAGACAGAAAATAACTCATGAAGGCTGAAAAAATGTTGTAATACTTATTGTGGGCTTGTATAATGGATTTTGGTGTCTCTTGGGAATTTTACATACCATTAGTAGAGTTATAATATAACAACCACTACCCGAATAGGATTCTTATCGCTCCATTTGAAGAATTTTATGGGGTTCTGTGTTGTTCATAACATTGTTGAGTGGAAATAGGTGAATATTTTGTAGATTGGTTAAGACATTACCAAGAGACTAAAAATAATATTATGTTATTCATGTATAAGATAAATATGACTCAGTCGTCTAAAATCTTACTCAGATCATCATTGACGTTGATTTTTATTTACATTGACTGATATTTTGTTCATGCAGATTTCTCCAAGAATTTTAAATCATCATTATTTGAAGTATGGAATTTTATATCCCTGATACATTGTCCTTTTTAAGATACTAGAATATATTGAGGAGGTGTAATATCATATATCATTTCCACCACTATTCACTGGAGTTTGTAATGTGTTCCATGTTTTTCAGTTGAAAAATTATCAGCTAGATCATTACCCTATGATCAGATGAGATCATGTTGACATAGATGGTGCGATTCATTGTTGTATATCCTGATGTCGATGATGGATAGGAAATAGAAAATCATTTGTTGAAAAACAATTGGACTACTGCCTTTTTTTGAAACATGGTCATATTTAGGAAGAGGCCTAGGAATGAGATAAGGAAATGAAGGAGAAATGGCAAAACTCTTTCATGAATGAATTTTTATTTAAATTTTTTAATATGTACCTCCCATTTTTCTAGTGTGTTACACCTTCATCAATATTTTTAATTATATTATGTGGTTTGGTGTTGTTTGGGTGAGTTTGGAGAGAATTATATGTATATTGGGGCTTTTCTAAAGGTACATATGAGGTACATTGTATGTGGAACCCGTGTACAATTTGAAATACAAAATTCACAGTGAGAAAAGGGAAACCAAAATGTCACACAGGCACCACATGGTATGTTAAAACTCTATGGATTCCTAGTAGAATGTATGTGATTGGAAAATTTGGATTTATTCTTTCTGAGGTAGTGGATTCTGCATAGTCAGTGAATGATTTTTAGACGATGTGACTCAAGTTTTTGAGGTCTTACATAAAGAAAAATCATGACCATTGTTAGAGAACAATTTTCCAAACTGTGTGACTGAACCGTGCATCGGTCAATGTTAGATCCTTAAATTGTCGATCTTACTCAGTTTTGAATCATAGTTCCTTGTTTTCCGAATAAAATTCACATAAAATTGGATTTATATAACTCAAATATCATTAATGTTTTTATCTATTCAGTAGATATCAAAAAGAATCAATTGGTTACTAGTTCGTTATTTCTCATGGTATTTGATTGGTTATGTTCCTTGTTATAGTTATTCCTAGATATACAACCCACTTTCTTTCATTATATTAGATCTTCTCTCTATTTATGTAGATATATTGATGTGGATTCTATATAGATTTTCATTTGGTCTTGTTTGTAGTAGGGGATGTGATCTAAGGTGCATTCGTGGAGTTCCTACCAGGTTATGTGGAAGTCCTCTATGTCATTGCCCTTTTTTAGTATAAAACATATGGTATTTTTCTTCACTATTAACTCCTCTATTCTAGAACATGATGTTTAGTTTAAAATTGTTATCACTGATTTATTTCGATAATTAAATCTATGTGAAATTGATGTGGAAAAAATCTTGAGTGACGATTTGTGGGTATTGGGTAAATTGGTGTGTTGTTGGAATGTTTTTTTGATAACATGACTATAAACTGGTGATTTTAAATCAATAGTTTTTTCAACATGGAAAAAATAGTTTATAACAAAAAGAAAAATATTTTATTCGATTGGATTTAACACATTTCGATTTGGCATGTGTTGGTATGGTTTTGTGGCATGTGTTAATATGCATTGGAACTAATAAGGGCATGATGTGACCTCATCAAAATGATGGGATGGTTGGGGGATTTTTGTAACCCCAGTAGTGTGGTCCACTAAATAATTAATTTATATATATATGAATCACCACTCATGAGTATAAGGATCTCCATGGATTTCATTCATGGTTGGTTTAATGGTTGTATGGAATTGATGAGATTATGCAAAAAGAGAATTTTTCATGATTTAAATAATTATTTTGTGCACATTACTTGGAAACTGTTTAAATTTTCTTGTTTTTATGTTCTAATAGAAATAATTTTATATATGGTTTTATATAATTTTTTTATATAAATTTTTCATTCATGTTCTATCTTAGTGGCCTTAGTATGGATTCCATTGAGAAACCCTAATTTTTTTGTTAGTCAACACTAAATTAGAATTCTTTTACTTTTACTGATGTAATTTATCAGAAAAAGGGAAAATGTGATTTGTCACATTTCAATAGAACTATGTAGTTTTTCTTGTGGTGATCATTGAAGAGGGATCATAAGATCTTTTTGTGCTTAAATACTTTTGGTTTTAATTTATACTGACGAGTTTTTCATCCGATGATCACTTTGAGATTTTAGATTTCCACGGTGGTAGTTGATTTAAGCTGGTTTTGATACAAATGAAATGATGTGTTTCCTTTCATTATCGTCATGTATGATATAGTGGGTTTTTTTATTTATTTTCCCATTTTTTGTATTAATATTAAATTCAAAATCATCCCCCACGTTATTTGTATCCCATTAGAATTTATTTCGAGTACCTTGTTCCTTGGGTATGTTACCTAAGACCATGAAAATTATCACCGCCCTCTCAAGCAGATGATAATAAGTGGGAAATTACACCAGGGTAATATCATTTGGTAAATATCATTCATTTTATTTAATATTATTGATTAATCATTAATAATTTAAAAATATTATATAAGTGAATAAAGTAAAAAAAAGTCAATATATAATTATTGACTAAATAATGGAGTCTTACGATGATATAATTGAATACTAAGTAAAAAACAAAGGTTTAAAAATTTAATATATATTTATATTGATGATTACCTAGTAATATTTTTTAATTTTTAATTATCATTTTTGTTTTTATCTTTCATTGAAACAGGATCATGAAAATAATGTTCTGATGTTCAACATGTAGAAATAAATGTATCTCATAAAAAAATAATATAGAATACATAAATAATTTTTAGCTTTACTATTTTCCTGATAATATATAAAATGTGAATTTTCATAAATTACAAAAAGTATACAGATGGTTATTTAAAAAATCATGAAACACTTCTCTATTCATATTATTGTATGATATTTATTGATGATATCCTAGTATATTTTAAAAATTACGTGAATTATATGAAACAAATAGAGTTTTCTAATTATAAAATTCTAATTAATTAAATGGAAACGCAAATAAAAAATTGTTAAAAGTGTTGTAAATCAATCTTTTGAAATGATTTATTTTTTAGTGAAATTTATTAATGATCACATGATTTTTTTGTCTAGACAAATGTTATGTTTAATATAAAAATTTTTTATGCATAATAATTTGTCATTTTATATTTAAGTGGTTTTTTAAATATTAATGGAATCTTTTGGATTTATATTTTGGTGATGATATTTCTTGAGGAAATTATTTTATTTTTTGATATATGATAAAATTTCACAACTTTGTGATAGTAAGAACTACTGAATCAAAAGATTTGTGGATTAATGATAGTATGAATTTTAGAGGTATATATAACATCAGAAGGGATTATTCACATATAGATTCAAATGGTTTTTTGACAGTTATGTATAATTAGGAATATTACAATGGTATATTCAAAAATTGGTACATGGTATTATTAATGGTTAATTATGTATAAGGATAATTTGAATTTTCAAAACATGTATTACAATTATAATTTGGATTATAATATTTTATGAAATATAATTATTATTTGTGATCTCTATATGATATTAAATTAATAAATATGATATAAAAACTCAATGTAGCCTAGGTTAAACAAATAATTGTATATTATGAATATAATATGATACAAGTTGGGTTATAAGGAATATAGACATGCAATGTAGAATTAAAAATTGATAAATATTTTTGTTAAATAATATTTATATATTAATGGTAATAAAAATATAATGATCCCCAAAATTTTTAATTATCATGGTTTTAGTTTTGGATTAACCATGAAAATAACAATTTAACATTAGATTCCATAGAAAATTTAGAATCCATCATAAGGAAAATGTATTTCTAATGTGATATAGTTATAAATATATTAATTATAAAAAGCATTTTGGTCATAATATTGATTAGGAATGTTCATATAATCAATTTACCAAACACACTAAGGAGGATTATGATTTACTCTCATAAAATACCAAGTGATGATTATGATGATGGGAGAAATATTCAATTTATTATATATATAAAATATCAGTTGAATCACAAAGTAAATGTCCTTAAATGGTTGTGAAATAAAATAAATAATTAATTTATGGTCATAAAAATGACATGGTTTAGCATATATAAAATGAATAAAAAATAAATTTTTTCAATTGAAATATTGTTTGGAATTATGTTGTTCAATATATTGGTCATCAAGGGATATGGTCACCAAAACCCATGAAAATTTTGAAGTATTATGAGAAAAATAAAAATGAATAAAATATATTTTTCCACTAAATATAAACTATTATCCTATTTCGTATAATTTCTATACTCATATGTATGTTCATTTAAAAATAAAATCCTCTAGGGATATGTTTATCATATAAATGATTTTAATGGTTTTTTTGAAGTTATTACTCACAGATCCATGTTTAAATATCTTTATTTAAATCTATGAGAATTTAGGAATTTTTTTCTTCTCATTAAAACATTAAAATAAAACTAATATAGATATAAAAATATCAATTTTCATCATAAAAATATCACTATTCATCAATCGATATATGTTTAATCATGGGCTTTATTGTAGATATTAAAATTATTAAATTGTGTGGATGCAATTTGTATTGTACGAGACAATGTAATATATATGTATTTAAATATATGATTACATTTATACAATTATTCATTATTATTACATGTGAAAAATAAATAACAAATGTAATGAAACCAAAACCTATTAATATGTTCTTGGAAATAAATCTATAATAATTGTACATATAATATATCATTTGTATTTATTAACTATATAAGGATTGTAATTAATATTTTTTATCATTGAAAAGGAAATATTTTGAAACTATAATTTTCATTATATTGCATATTTTCATTAAATATTTATTCAATTTAATAAATTAATTTAATTTTTATAAATAACTATTTATTTTGAATTACTCATAAGGTATTTTTCTATTGTTATATATTTTGATTTCTTTCTATGATAATTGATTTTTAGTTCTATAGTTCACATAAAAATTAATCTGAAACAATAAATTTTATATGAAATAGATTTTTTTTTGAAACTTTTTTTGTATAAAAAATACACTATTAAAATGTAAAATAATGTTTTTAAATTTACAAATTTGAAATTATAATTCCCATTATTATCACGTTTGTAATTGATTTTGTACATTATAAAAACCATTTTAATTTATATTTACACATGAGGAAATTGGGGTATGTATTTATTTCTATGTCACAGGACTATTTTTATATAATTATAATCTTCATATATCATTATAATAATTGAAATTTATAATTTTGTTATGTACAATGACTATTTTATTTAAAAATACACTTCGTAAAAAAATATATTTACAAATGGAATACTAGAATGCTAACATTATTTTCCTACACTTGTAATTTTATATTTCTAAAAATATTCCCATCTTTTACATATTAATATTTATATTATTTTTTATTCAAAATTTTATTTTTGGGTATAAAAAGTGTTTTCTTATGATAATTGTTAATTTCCATGATATGGGTGGAACTATTATTCGAGTATAATTAATTTATTAAAAAAAATGAATTTATATGAAATTAATTTTAATAACATAATATGATTTATTAATATAATAAAAATAATAATTATAAAAATGATAATATTAACAATCATTTATTTTTATTCAATACTAAATAAAATTAATTATAATTAATGGTGAAAATTGATCGTTATTATCGTAAAATTGTTTTTCTTTACATTATATGACATATTTAAGTAGTCCATAATGTAATGTTTTATCCCTTTTCATCCTATTACATTGATGAATTCTCATATGGATCTAATCAATACAAGCTCAAGGATTCTTCTGTTGAGTTGCAGAATAAATTTCACTATAAAATGTGGTTCCTGACTTGAATGTGTATTCACATTATCAGTGGTGGATAACAATCATTTAGGCTAGGGAAATATGATTGAATATTTATATTTGCTTTCTATTTTTAATGTACTCTTTAACTGAATGAATTTCAGTTAATCTTAAAAAATATTTTATGGTGGTGCGATGAAATTAATTAGATAGACATTTTTTATTTTTCATTGAGTTATTCATATCATTAATCAATTTCCTGGATTAAATAAGAGGCTTTCACAGAAACGCATGACATAATTTCTCTTTAACATCATAAATGTTCATAGATCTATAATGTTCATAAATATATGATCACATTTTGTTTCTATTTTTCATTTTTGTTTTTGGGAATACCTTTAGTGTTTTTTTATTATGATCAAGAACCTTTTACATTGCATTGATCCTTATTTCAAGAGGTAGATTTTAAAAATTCCAATGTGTTATAATAATTTAACACCTTTCTTCCATTTATTCATTATTAATATATTATACTAGTTGATGATTTTTTGATCAAGGTGTGTTTGGGTTGCATTTTTGAGTAACCCTTCATGTGGTCCATTTAACACGATGATTATTGCGTCTTGTTATAGTTTCCCTTTATTTATTTTCATACATGGTGAATCAAAATGATTAACTGATGTAGGAGACTCTCAGTCTCTCCATATGTATATGCATTTATGAGGATTTCTTGATTTTTTACTTCAATTGGTTTGTTTTTAAGTGTCATGATATTAAATATAATGTATTTTCATATTTTAAAATTCATGGAAATGGGTAGAAATTTTATATTTAATTATTTTCATGATATTTCATCTAATTTTATTCATAATTCTTTCAATCCAAAAGGAATGCTTAATGGAAGCTTAGGTTTCGCTGTACTAGATTTTAAAGTGAGTCAATTGTAATGTTTATTTATTTATATAACCTAAATAGGTGTTTATAATGTAAATATGGATTGTTAATTTTTCCCATAGGAAATAATTTTCTTTAGAATAACCATGATATGTAATTAAATAATGCAATGCAAGATCTTATATGTAAATTTTGGAAGCCAAAATCTGATTATAAATGTCAATTTTCTTATTCTATTATTTGTGATTGTTATTCTATTTTTTTGTCATGGTAGTGAAATTAATAGTTTTATAATTTTTGGTCCAGTAATGTAATGTATGGTTGTCTCACGATATGATTTTGGTGTTTTTATAATTTTAGTTTGATGATATGGTTATATTGTGTGCTAGTTGAATTGTGTGGTTGGTGTGATGTGTTGTGGTTTAGATATGGTATTCTTGTGTTCTATTGTCCTAGATGATATTTTGTTGTGGTGGCGTTAAATTTGTGATAGTACCACAATTATTGAAATATGATTTTCTATATACACAGTTGAAAATGGAGTAAATTTTAATGACAAGTACTCGAAGGCATGCATTTTAAAAATAATGAAAATGGACTAGAGTTGATGTGTGGTAACTACAATATAAAAAATTAATTATGAAAAAATGGTTATTTTTAATATGAAATGATAATTATTAGAGAATGAAAGATATTTAACATACATTAATAGATATATAATTGTGTTTATATTAAATGATTATGGAAATTTTTGGCTATTTTTTATGGTTATGGGGTTTGATTCTTTTTTTCACTAAAGTGGATTTGATAGATGTTGTATTGTTTAGCGGTGGGGATGTTGATTATTCATGTACAATTAATGTGATCCAATTGGTTAAATTCTATGTGTTATATACATATATATATATATATATTATTTTAACTAATTTTTATATATTCCCAACTCGGTATGGATAAACATACCAACAACTAATTTTTTTTGGGTTCTGATTGATGAACCTATTATCCATGTTAGTGGTGGCATGGATGGATAACACCCGCTCGTCCCAAGAATTTCGTTTGATTAAATGAATATATGGGTTGCTGTTGGAGATTAAAAAATGATGTTAAATGTTGGTGTTGGTGATTATTCATGGGTAATTTGGGTTTTGTGTTGTACACCACCTGATTATTATAATGATGTGAGATGTTTTGGTGGTCTTTAATGGTTGTAGTATTTAATATGGTTTATTTTCATTTTTTATTTTTATAATCCACTACCATAGATATGAATCTGAGAAGAACCATTTTTTAAACGTATTAATAAATTAATATATTGGTTGTTCCATTTGGAGAGTGTGCTATAGGGAGGAAATTATTTTTTATATAACCTATTTTTGTGCATGTTGCTCTACTATTTTTTCACTGGTGTATTAGTAAAATTTTTAAAAATGTTCACATGAGACCTTGGGTATGATCCTCCTGAGTATACATGTTATTATCACCTAATTTATATCAAATGTTTCTTGATTTTATGAAATTATTTAGGAATATTCTAAAAATATATAGCTTGGGTTTTAAAAGTTCTGTTGAATGATACAATATAATATTTCTATTAGTATTTAATATGATACATTTATTTTTATTTTTTAAAATTTATCATGCAATGTGTGTAGATACCTGAAGATTGATATACATGGACATTACATTACTTTTTTGGAATACATAATACATAACAAAAATAGACACACAAGGACCGTAATAGTTTAGTGTCTTTGGTAACTCGGAATAAAATCTTCTAATCATGGTGAAAGATCTTCAACATCTCCCATAAAGATCTTCCCATTTTTTTCTTACCTAAAACCTTTCTTTATATCCTGGGGAAAAGAAAACATAAAAAGGGTGAGCTCAAATTCTCAGTACGGGTAAGCAGGGATAAAATAAAACATACTCTATACATTTGAACATTAAAACATGAACATAATGATTAAACATCAAAAGCTTGAGCAATGACATAAAACATGGAAGTAAATAAAGCATAGATCATAAAGGAACATTAATCATGATAAAATAGAATAGAAATAAAACTTGTAATTGTGGAAACCATTAAGCACATGATATGATTTCCATAGTAGCCAAGGCATTGCTGCCAAGACTATTTTAGTGGACAAAGTCCCTTTTTAAATCGAGTTCACTCCTTGTTCCAGTCCTGTATTACTGATCCTGTTTAACTTATCGTTTCAGCCATGTTTATCTCATGAGATATAAATCTTTACCCAATGAATTGGAGGGAGATATATGTCCCACCCATCTCATAATGAAATCATTCTTACTTGTGCCACAACATAAACTTAAAATATTCATCATAACCCAAAGAATAAAATGGGTTTCATAAACATCATATCATCATCACATAATCCATATAAAAAAATGGATATTTCATCATAAGAAAATTTAAATCATGTAAATCATAGAGGCATTATACTTGAAACATAAAAATATGATATAATTTCATCTTAGATGGAAACTGGTTTTGATAAAACACTTGAAATGAATTCTTGAGGAAAATATCCTTTCTTCTTCAAAATCATTTTCTTTTAAACAAATTTCATGAAATTTTAAAATAAAAGGATTTTCTTGAAAATATTCATGAAATATTTTGGATGAAGCTTCAAGAAAACAAGGCTTTATAAAACCGTAAAAATCCGTTTGTGCCGTACAAGTTAAAAAAAACATTCTTCTCGTACTTTTGCTGGAAAAGTAAAAAAAGTACCTCATAACGTAAACAAAAGAAAAATTCCTTACATAACATGTAGTAAAAGTAAAAAATGGGTAAAAAGGACTTTAAACATACATTAAAACACTTTTATAAAACGTGGACATGGATGATAGAAATAACCCCAATAAATACTTACGAATAAGCAATCTCGGATAAAAATGAGATTTGCAAAATTATCCCTTAACTTAGGTCCGATATGATTCGTATGGATATGAACCTCCTATATAATGATTTAAATAATTTCATTGACTTATTACATAATAATATTCATTTTTAGGATATCATATATGTTTCAATTATGACTTTATATTACCTGTTCTTTTGTAAATTCCATGTTAAAGTATCGTTTTGGGGAAAATCATTTCATTTATCGTATGTGTTTCGACTTGTCGTTTCTTGATATTATTACTTATATACTGATTTAAATAATTCCAGAATGCAAAACAAGATTTATATGTAATATATATTCATCATATACAAATATATTATAGATCGATAAAAGGAATGAAATACACCGTTCATGGAGACGGTAGTCCGTACGTACGGATGAACGCTGTTTTCGTTTCCTTATTGCATTGAATGAATCAAAATAGATGGAATTCATATATATATACATAAATACATTAACATTATTATATCATATATTTCATTATTATTCATTATATAAACTTTATGATCATTCATGTATGGTTAATCATGGATAATAAATCTCATCGCGTCGTAGAGACGGTAGTCCGTACGTACGCACGAGCGATGATATCGTTCCCATAATTATAGAATTTTAGTGGATGGTATAATATCTCAGAATCCGTATTATGTTATAATAACTATGTATATTTATTCTTTACACCATTATACCCATCCAAGTATGGTGGTGTTGGAAAAACAGATTACACCACGACGTGGAGATAGTATTTGTACGTACGCACGCGCGGTGATTTCATTTTCCATAGGATGGATAGATAATGAAATAGGGTTGTTTCATACATATAATAACATATCAGTATATGAGTGATACTGATGTTATTACATCATAATGAAACAACTAATTAAGAATAAGTAGAAGAAGAAATAAAGTTGAAAGAATCGTTAATAGACATTACCTCTTATTTGAAGCGCCTCTTTGAGACCTCCTCTTCGGGCACTAAAATTGGGCTTTGAAGAAGACCAGGACCTCTAGGATGTTTGTAGGGAAGTGGAGAAGATAATTTTTCATGGTTATGCCGAGCATTAAGGCTATATGTGGTGTGAGGAAGAGAGGGAGGAGGTTCCCTTTTATAAGGGAGGAGAGGGGCACCTTTGGAAAACTAAAAATATTATTTTATTATAAAGTCATATTTGGTTTTAAATAGCTCCAAATTGATTTATTTCGAAACTAATATGGGTATTGATCTAAATAATCTCATCCAATATTATTTAGACAAGTTTAGGTTCCTATTTTAACCTTATCATTTAGATTTAACTTTAAGTTAAATAATTTTACTTTTACCGTGTCTTCTTGTTTTCTTACACTATATGGTTAATAAACTTACTATAACAAGCCAAACAAACCCAAAGTTGTTTATTATTAATATATATAATCTTATAGAATTAATTTTTCCGAACCATAGATTTTTAGGAATAAAATAACGATTAATAATATAATATTTTTTAAAAAAACTATTTTATGTCAATTTTGATACTATTTGGTAATTGATTTTTGTGAAAATTGCAACAGAAATATTAATTCGAAAAAAGTAAATTAAATCAATACTAACATGTCATATTAACATATAAAATTATTGGAATTCATAAAAAGTCTAAAATTACATTTATTTGGGTATTTAGAACATCAATTATATCAATATTTCATTAATAAAATAATTACTACATCATCATTGTGTCATAAATAAAATAAATTTTTTAAAATCTAAAAATTGAAAATTAAATATCATGTAGGAAATCGGTTTAGCTTTTTAATAAATATTTATAGTATAATGTATCTTATGTATAACCCTATATTAAAAATGATTTACTTATTAAACATTGATTTTAACTATTTTAACCCTTCTTTAAATAAATTAACAATAAATGTCCAAATCTAATCCTAGTGGGCCTAAATGGTCATATTTTATTCCTAAGGTTGTTATTGGTCGAGTTAAACTTATCCAATAGAATTAGGACATGTGTTAGGGTAATAATAATATCATTTTTACCCTTAATTACCCGATTTACTTTTAACCGTGGTAAATAAAAGTAAAAAGTTACTATTCACAAACTATTATTTTCATCTCATTGAACCAAATTTTACTTACTGACATCAACCGTGTCTCTCTGATTTTTGAAATTCCACTCACAGAAGCGATAAAATTAAATTTTATGAAAAATTCATTTTTTTTAACTACCACTTAGTGGTTTCACTATTCATCAAAAAATGAAAGTTTACCGAAAAATACCAAAAATTAGGCCTAAAATATATATGATATTATGAACCCAAAAATGATGTCTATTTTTCCAAATTCAAAACATATCATTTTCATTAATTAATTTTAAATTTAATTCCCATTGTCAAAACAAATAGCGTGTTCTAAAGAGATAATAACTATCAAAAGATTGACACTTGTTTATGTCTGGTTTAAATGTGAAATTACATACAATGACCAAAATTGTATTAAATTGTAAAAATATATTCTAAATAAACTTTAAAACCACTAAAATTAATAATTTATCACTATTAATTATTTTGATTAAAAAGGTTGTTTTTAATTAAAATTTAGTAATTTCCACTATTCATCAGAAAATGAATGTTATCCGAAAAGTACCAAAATTTCACCCTAAGCTAATTTAGATATTCCGAATCCAAAAATGAAGTCCATTTTAAGAGATAAAATTTATAAAATTTCAAAATGTGGGTATTACTATTCATAACAGCTAGTTCATAATAATATTATAATAATATATCTTTTAGTGAAACTCGGTATTGCGTACTACACACTCTATCGAGGAAGGTCGTGATTGCGTGTAATGAAAGGAAAGTCAAAGATACATGTTGTGCAAGCTCCTTTTTGTGTAGTGTACAACACAAGACATTAATGAAATTAAAAAGAATATTTTTCATAAAATCTCGAGCTGTTACATTATACCCCTCTTAAAATGAATTTCGCCCTCGAAATTCGTCGGGGTTATAAATGGATTATGAATCAAAAGTTTATTTAATAGAAACCCACATCTTAAAAAGGAATACCAAAAACTTGGTTTTAAAAAATAATGTATGGAACGTAACGGTTGCCCAAATTAACTCATCACTGGATTTCCATGTAGGAGAACATAGGAGAAAATATGGATATGGTAGAAAAATATAACCATCATGTTATGATGGAGAGTGGTAGAGAACATGGCTATGAAAAACCCAACAATCACAAAGCCAAAAATTTGTGACGATCTAGGGTACCATCTGATTCATCGGATATAAGAGCACTAGGACAACATTTTTGGTTTTCACGATCATTTCCCTAAAGTTGATGAAATTGGAATTAGATGAAATACTTTTGTGAATTTGGTACAGTCTCACCGTTGGTCGTTCATTGGAAAATTTCCACTTTATCTCTTAATTAAATGAAGTTGAATTTGTCATTTGTGATGTGTTAGCAGATCATGCGATAGAATGATGGGTCATTCCATTTGTCTCAAATAAAAGGTTATAAATGTTATCAAAAAATACATAAGTCCATCTATAGTGATATTAATCATATATGGTTCCTAAAATGGACTTATACTTCATATACAATACTACTTAATATAATAAAACTAGTTTCTACTAAACAGGGACTTCCTGTAGGCTAGTGGTAGGTGATAAATTCCAGTCGCACTTCGGTTGTGGGTTCGATTCCCACAACCTTTTCCGACACGATGGGTTGTCGCCCATCCGGCAGGTTGTCCTTTTTCTAAAACTAAATTACTATAACATCCCATAAATAATATCGAAAAAACATCTATCCTTAAACAACACTAAATTATGTCCAACATAATCCATTCAAATCTTTAGAATTATCCAAAATACTTCTATCCAATCTCATATTATAGTGAAAACGATTACCAAAGAGTTCATACAACTAGCATGTTAATACCTTCGTTGATCCCCATATATCATGAGATATGTCGTGTTGGTCACATTCCAAACCATCGAAGGCCTTAATCATGTATTACCTTAAAATACTGAATACCCATTGAATCTTAGTGAAAACAAGAGTGCTGTCAAAAGTTTACTCTTTTCACATACCAAAACCTCAAACCATGATATAAATATTTCCTTATATCAGTCATGAGCTCATGAATACTGTCAATCATTTCATTTTCCGATTTTCCCTTCATTATGCGCGTGTCATCTTTTTTTCCAAATGTATCTTAAACACTTTCCATGGTTACCGGTACCATAAAATTATTGAAAACCATAATAGACCAATACATAAATATTCCAATATTCCACGATACTATATACAACATTATTTTGGAATCCCATTACATAAACACTTAATCATTCCACCACATCGTTGTCATATTAAACATCACCAATAGTGATCGCATGTGACTTCCCTTTGTCATTTTCCTTAAGTGGCTGCTCATGTCGATCATCACTAACCCTTGGATTAGGGAATTTATTAGAATAATGCCCCATTTCCTTGCACTTTAATCATTGAAGTGTTGGTGGTGCGTTCTCGACAGTCCTTTCTTTATTTACATCATTAGAAACCCTTTTTCCATTACTTCGACACTCAGCTACTTTATGGCCTTCTTTTCCACACTTAAAACATTTTCTAGTCACTTTAAGACCATCTCCACCATTCTTCTTTACACACATTTTCATAAGGAAACATTCATCTTCTTTTCACCATTATTCTGAGATTTCTCCCTGAACTCCATCTTTTGTTTCTTGTCAAAACTATGAGATGGATAAGTAACACCATCTTCCATTTCTACCTTGATAGCACAACGCACAATTTCCTCATAGCTACTGAAGTCTCTTATAGCTAATTCCCTTCAAATATTGGGTTTTAAGCCAATGACGAATCGATCGATCTTACTCTTAGGTTGGATAATAATACCAGAATCATACCTTGAATGTCTTGTAACATTTTCTTCATAGGTACCAACAGATTCATCATCCTTTTTCTTTAGTTCAAGAAACTCCTTCTCCATATTTTTTCAGAGAATACGAGGGATGTACTTATTGAAAAATAAGTTCTTGAACTCATCCCATTACATAGACTCAATTTCATCTCTTTGCCTCGTATTCTTGATAAGATTCCACCATTGATCAGCTTCACCTTCCAAACGATATACTGCTAAGATGACTTTATCATGTTCCAAACATTAAAGAACTGAAAATATCATTTCAGTGGTACTGAACCTTTGTTCAGAAAAAAGTGGATCAGAAGACCCACTGAAAGAAGGTGGACTTTGCATCATGAAGGACTCAATAGAATATTGTTCCCTTCTATGCTCATTTAGAAGTCCAGAATGATTCATAGCTTGTGTAAGTATAACAATAATATTTCTCACTCCATCCCCCATAACATTTGTTTCTTCCGGAAAATCATTGCATTGTCCATTGCATTGATCAACACAGTTCTTTCGGGTACGAGCCATCGTCTAAAACCCAAAAAGAATAGTGTGAGTGGTAAAAATAATTCTAGGGAAAACAACATAATAAAGGGGGAGTACCTTCAACATCAAACATCTTAGGTTTAATTATAAGATCGATACCGTAATTCTAGGACTATAACCTATACTTATACTTAACCTTAGGGACATCCCTTGACATACCTTATAAATATCTATAGGGATCTCATTAAACTTTTCGCATCCTAGTTTCCAAAGGTTGACTAAACATTTCCTCTGATACCAACTGTAGAGACCCGAAGCATGACGTACATGGACCTTACAATACTTTTTTGGAATACATAATACATAACAATAATAGACACACAAGGGCCGTAATAGTTTAGTGTCTTTGGAAACTAGGAATAAAATCTTCTAATCGTGGTGAATGATCTTCAACATCTCCAATAAAGATCTTACCCTTTTTTCATTACCTAAAACCTTTCTTTATATCTTGGGGAAAAGAAAACATGAAAAGGGTGAGCTAAAATTCTCAGTAAGGGTATGCATGGATAAAATAAAACATACTATATACATTTTAAGTTAAAAACATGAACATAATGTTTAAACATCAAAAGTTTCAGCAATGATATAAAACATGGAAGTACATAAAGAATAGATCATAATAGAACATTAATCATGATAAACTACCATGGAAATAAAACTTGTAATTGTGGAAACCATTAAGCACATGATATGATTTCCATAGTAGCCAAGGCATTGCCTCTAAGACCATCTTAGTGGACAACGTCCCTTTCTGAATCGAGTTCACTCCTCGTTTTAGTCATGTATTACTGAACCTGTTTAACTTGTTGTTCCCGCCATGTCTATCTCATGATATATAAATCTTTACCCAATGAATTGGAGAGATATATAGGTCCCACACATCTCATAATGAAATCATTCTTACTTGTGCCACAACATAAACTTAAAACATTTATCATAACCCAAAGAATAAAATTGGTTTCATAAACATCATATCATCATCACATAATCCATATAAAACAAATGGATATTTCATGATAATAAAAGTGAAAGCATGTAAATCATAGAGACATTATACTTGAAACATACACATATGAAATAATTTAATCTTATATGGAAAATGGTTTTGATAAAACACTTGAAATTAATTCTTGAGGAAAATATCCTTTCTTCTTCAAAATAATTTTCTTTTCAAAAAATGTCATGAAATTTTAAAAGAAATGAATTTTGTTGAAAATAGTAATGAAATATTTTGGAGGAAGCTTCAAGAAAACAAGGCTTTATAAAACGGTAAAAATCCGTTTGTGCCGTACATGTTAAAAAAACATTCTTCTCATACTTTTGCCGGAAAAGTCAGAAAAGTACCTCATAACATAAAAAAAATAAAAATTCCTTACATAAAATGTAGTAAAAGTCAAAAATGGGTAAAAGGACTTTAAACATACATGAAAACACTTTTATCAAACGTGGACATGGATGATAGAAATAACCCCATTAAAAACTTATGAATAAGCAATCTCGTATAAAAATGAGATTTGCAAAATTATCCATTACCTTTGGTCTGATATGCTTCGTATGGATCTAAACCTCCTGTATAATGATTTAAATAATTTCATTGACTTATTACATAATCATATTCATTTTTATGATATCATATATGTTTCATTTATGACTTTATATTACCCATTCACTTGTAAATTCCATGTTAAAGTATCGTTTTGGGTAAAATCATTTCATTTATCGTATGTGTTTCAACTTGTCGTTTCTTGGTATTATTACTTATATCCTGATTTAAATAAGTCCAGAATGTAAAAAAAGATTTATATATAATATATATTCATCATATACATATATATTATAGATCAATAAAAGTAATGAAATACACCGTTCATGGAGACGGTAGGCCTTACGTACGCATGAACGATGTTTTCGTTTCCTTATTGCATTGAATGAAACTTAATAGATGACATAAATATATATATATATATATAAATACAGTAGAATTATTATATCATGTATTTCATTATTATTCATTATATAAATTTATGATCATTCATGTATGGTTAATCATGGAGAATGAATCGCATCGCGTCGTGGAGACGGTAGTCCGTACGTACGCACGAGCGATGATATTGTTCCCATAATTATAGAATTGTAGTAGATGGTATAATATATCAGAATAAGTATGATGTTATAATAACTATGTATAGTTATTCATTACACCATTATACCCATCCAAGTATGGTGGTGTGGGAAAAACAGATTACACCACGGCGTGGAGACAGTATTATGTACGTACGCACTCGCGGTGATTTTGTTTTCTGTAGGATGGATAGATTGTGAAATAGGGTTGTTTAATACTTATAATAACATATCATTTTATGAGTGATACTGATATTATTACTTCATAATGAAACAACTAAAGAAGAAGAAGTTTAAGAAGAAATAAAGTTGAAAGAATCGGTAACGGACATTACCATTTCTTTGAAACGCCTCTTTGTGAACTCCTCTTAGGGCACTAAAATTGGTATTTGAAGAATACAAGGACCTATAAGATGTTTCTAGGGAAGTGGAGAAGAGAATTTGGCAGGGTTTTTCCGAGATTGAAGGCTCAAAGTGGTGTGAGGAAGAGAGGGAGGAGGTGCCCTTTTATAAGGGATGAGAGGGGCACCTTTGGAAAACTAAAAATATTATTTTATTATAAAGTCATATTTGGTATTAAATATCTCCAAATTGATTTATTTCTATTCTAAGGTGGGTATGGGTCTAAAGCATCTCATACAATATAATTTAGACAAGTTTAGGGTCCTATTTTAACCCTATCATTTAGATTTATCATTAAGTTAAATAATTTTACTTTTACCGTGCCTTCTTGTTTTCGTACACTATAAGGTTAATAAACATACTATAACAAGCCAAACGAACCAAAAGTTGTTTATTATTAATATATATAACCTTATCTAATCCATTTGGCCGAACTGTAGATTTTTATAAATAAAATAATGATTAATAATATAATATTTGTTTTAAAAACTATTTTATGTCAATTTTGATACTATTTTGTAATTAATTTGTGTGAAACTCATAACAGAAAGATTAGTTCGAAAAAAGTAAATTAAATAAATAATAACATGTCATATTAACATATCAAATTATTGGAATTCATAAAAACTCTCTAATTACATTTATTTGGGTATTTATAACATCAATTATGTCAAAATTTCATTAATTAAATAATTACTGCATCATCATTATGTCATAAATAAATTAAATTATTTAATGTATAAAAATTACAAATTAAATATCATTATGTAGTAAATCTTTTGAGATTTCTAATGAATAATTATAGTCGAATTTATCTTATGTATTACCCAATATTAAAAATTATTTACTTATTAAACATTGATTTTAACTATTTTAACCCTTCTTTAAATAAATTAATAATAAATGTCCTAATCTAATCCAAGTGGGCCTAAATGGTCATATTTTATTCCTAAGGTTGTTTTTGGTCGAATTAAACTTATCCAATAGAATTAGTACATGTGTTAGGGTAATAATAATATCAATTTTACCCTTAATTACCCTATTTACTTTTAACTGTGGTTAAAAAAAGTAAATAGTTACTATTCACCAAAAATTATTTTCATCTCATTAAACCACATTTTACTTACTGACATTAACTGTGTCCCTCGAATTTTTGAAATTCCACTCATAGAAGCAGTAAAATTATGTTTTATGAAAAATTCATTTTTTTAACTACCACATAGTGGTTTCACTATTCATAAAAAAATGAATGTTTCCAGAAAAATACCAAAAATTAGGCCTAAGCTATATTTGATATTATGAACTCAAAAATGATTTCTATTTTACCAAATTAATAACATATCAGTTGCATTAATTAATTTAAAAATTAATTCCCGTCGTTAAAACAAATAGCGTGTTCTTAAGAGATAATAACTATCAAAAGATTGACACTTGTTTATGTCTGGTTTAAATGTGAAATTACATCCAATGAACAAAATTGTATTTAATTGTAAAAATATATTCTAAATATAATTTAAAAACACTCAAATTAATAATTTATCAATATTAATTATTTTGATTAAAAAGGATGTTTTTAATTAAAATTTAGAAATTTTCACTATTCATCAGAAAATGAACGTAATCCGAAAAGTACCAAAATTTCACCCTATGCTAATTTCGATATTCGGAATCCAAAAATGAAGCCCATTTTAAAAGATAAAATTTATAAAATTTCAAAAAGTGGGTATTACTATTCATAACGGCTAGTTCATAATAATATTATATTAATATCTCTTTTAGTGAAACTCGGTATTGTGTACTACACACGCTATCGAGGAAGGTCGTGATTGCGTGTAATGCAAGGCAAGTCAAGGATGTGTGTTGTGAAAGATCATCCTAGTGTATCATACAACACAAGACATTAATGAAATTAAAAAGAATATTTTTCATAAAATCTCAGGGTGTTACAATGTGTGATGGGTTTGGTTTATTTTTATTTGTAATTATGTTTAATGTTTATTTTTTCCATCTCCTTGTATCATATTTTATTATCAAGTGAATTTCCTTATATATATGATATTTTTATACCCTCAGAGTGAAATTCCTTAACCAGGGGGACATATTCCAGTTCCCTGATCCATCTTACCACATGACCTATGGTTCACCTCTATATATGTGAGAGGACTCAATATAGAAATATAAATCCTATATGAAATGTGGGGAGACAACACCATCATTATCAAATTAGTGCAATGATTGAAATAATTATCTAATACAACCAGGATAATGAATTAATAAATAATATACCAAAACAGAAATGAATAAATAAAATATAATTAAAAAGGGCTATAATCAAAATAATTAAATTTTCCATGAACTACAAATATGTGTTTTCTTATGAAAAAAATAATATCACTATAAAAAATACCAATTTTTTTTCAATAATGTGTATAGTTCCCTCATCTAAGCTCCATACCAAATCTGGACTCATTCCTTAAATATAGATCTATTTCCCTTATTCTGTTCTAGAAAGATGATGTTTATTCGTGTACCAATCAGGCAGATATAGTAGGGTGTGAGTTAACCATAGTAGGCCATCACCAAAAGAATAAAAATAATTTTCCATTATATAATTTTTTACATTATTTTAAATAGAATACTGACAAAAGATAATGTAAACGAGTTTCTCATTTTTTTTCATTATCCATCCATGTTATCCATATGATCATAATGACACATAATCCAATCATACCTACATCATCCAATGATGTTTTCTAAAACAATTATTTAACAATTAATTATATCATGAAATTTAGTTTTTCATTTATATTCAATTATAATCAATAAAAAATGAAATTATAATGAGAACCATTATCAAATACACTCATTGGGTTCCTAATATCCTCAATCTGTAACTCCATTGGTACCTAGAGAATTAGTACCACAACCAAAACTCATTTTTCAATGTAACATATAATCTAAAATCTTGTGACTCGATCATTGGTGTAGTAGACAATGTTAAATTTCATATTTTGTTCATCAACAACAAAACATTATTCACTTGCTTGCATCGGGATCCTTGAGAATCAGTCTTGAAAAACTTAGTTACATGGAAAATTATTTCTTCACCCCTACTAATTATTATCATTATTAGAAAACATAAAAACCAAGGTAGAACCTTTCAATTTTCATCATAATCCTTGTTTCATTAATTTTATCACAAGGAATAACATGAAATGATTTCCCTTTAATACATTTCTCAGCATTTCATTTCATATTTCATGAGTTGTTCATGATTATGAAATCCAACAGTTTAGAGAAAATTATAATACAAGAAAATTGATTTAATTTAATTCTAATAAATATTTATTCACCTTTCCACATTTAATAATTCATCATTCAAAGACAATATAACTCCCATTGGTCTCCAATAAATCTAGTGTCAAGATCACCGACGGGTCCAAGGGGATCCATGAAGGGGCTCCCAATTTCCTAAGGATTTAACTCCTTTCTATAATATACAATAAATTTTACCTCATAGAAACACATTATAAATACTCGAAATAAAATTATATACAATTTGACAATATAAAATTATACAACCTACCAAAGAATCATTGACGAATTATCTCTGAAAAATATCACTCCATTCGATGTGTAATATAAAAATTCACAACAAATAACGATAAATACGATCAAAATGCAATGATAAAAGAACATTTAATACCATGATCATAAAAATAAAAAATAGGATGAATTTATCCTTCTCTATGTCGAAATAAATAATGTTAAGAGGGATAAATCTAAAAAATGAACAAATTACATATCGTATAGGTTTTTATTTCATCATCAAGTTCATGAATACACACAATAAGAGGAATGAAGTTCACTAAAATCAATAGGGAATCCTAGAAGAATAATTGAATTCATATTATGAAGACCCTAACTGATTACAGATACAAATTTGTGGTCCATGAATATTTAATAAAAACTTTATGGAATTCAGTTAAAGCACGTATGGTTTCCTGAAAGGGTGAAATGGATAAAAACATTTTTAAACCCTATTATCTAGGATTCATACATAATCTTATGTTTATTCATGGTTTGAATAAATGTGGTCCATCTTTGAAAGCATCTTATATCCAATGGTGCAATGTTTGGGGATGGTGATCGCACGATTTGGTCAACCCATGCCCTAATTTTTGGCTCAAAATGGGGGATACTTTCCAAGGGAAAACAAAAGGTTTTAACTAAACTGAGCCCAAACTATGTACATCCCATATGCCACCAAAATTTTACAAATTCCCACAAACAAACCAAAGAAACCCCAAAAATAATTTATTGGAAAAAGGTTAAATAATTACATAAAATGAGCACTATAAATCTATGAATGGTTAGGATTCTACAATCTCCCCACCTTATAATATATCATCCTTGAGATATACTACCAAGCATCATTAATCACCATTGAATAGGAGATCAAGCCATTTTTCCTAAATATAATCATCCCTCTCACACATTTCCTCCAAAAAATGATAATGTTTCCATAGAAAATTTATTATTAGCAACATGTTTCAATTTAAGACATTCTCATTATGATCTAAAACTTGAATTAGAATCTCCTCAAAGGATGAATGATCTTGATGGTCAAAATTAACAACATAAATAACATTATAATGTTCATTGTGATATTCCCAAAATAGAGAAACATAAAATAACATTTTGAAAAACAATATACATCATTGGAAATGACCTAAAATACACCACTCGTTAATCATTTCCATAATTCTAGTCATTCTGACTAGATTATGAACCACATTACTGTGAATCTAAATCCTATGGTGAATAAATATATTTTCAATGGCAGGAATAAATAATCATATATTTTAAAATTAATAGGTCAAAAATGATGATATGGATAATAATATTGTCTAATCTATATTTTATCCATACATTTATAAATAAATGGAATATATTTCACCACCTCCTACATGTGAATCGGTCCCAAATCTCTAGAATTCCTACCACAATAAAAAATAGAGGTTATCTACATAGCCTACCATATAGAACCTGATATTGTGACATATAAATATTCTCTAGATAGATATTGTAATGGGAGAATGAAAACATGATTAGATACATCTCCAAAGATCCATCTATGTCTAGGATGCAAGGTAGTAACATTTCCTCTATAATGTGAATATTATGATTTAAATTCCCAAATATCCATGGGAGAAAAACAATTAATTAAAAACACCATGGTACAAAATTTATTTTACATGAAATTATAAAATACATACGTAATACAAGAATCAACCTCTAAAACATTATGCCAGGCCACCCCATGAAAATAGACAATATATAGAGCATAAAATTCATCCAACTAATCAATAATTAATTGATCCATGATATAAAAGGAATGGGACACTTTTTCAAACTTGTAACTAATAAAACTTATCAGATCATTCTTCATTATGATCTATGGTGGAACTACCAAAAACTCCATTGTAACATCATATCACATTCATTTTTCAATAGAAAATAGTTATAAAAACCCACATGTTCATCAATTCTCATCCTTCCACTAATGAAAGGTATAAGATCATTTCCCAAAAACCACAATAATTTTATTTATCCCTTTCCACTAATATAGTAAAAATATATCATATTAAAATTTTGACAACGTAGGAATCACCACCCACTTCAAGGAATGATGATCACACGTCAAATCCTCCAACAAATATAGAAAAAACAACACAACCCCCTAAATTAAAGTTATCATCCTCGTAAATAGACTAATAGGATGTTGAAACACCTCCCTTTATGATTTAAATTAAATAAAAACACTCAATATCCATGTAATACATCTATGGATCTATAGTAGAAGTGTGGACTCAATGGATAGGGTAACAAAATTCATACAACAATTACCCGCCTGATCATATAGATAAATATCATCTAGAATGTCCAGTATCATCAACATAGATTACATCTCCTGAAATACATGTCACTATGCATTTAATCAAAATGATATATCAACACTATTCCCCTTATTTTATATATATGATATATCAATGTAAAATGAATTCATATAATCAACCCACTTGTTTTACTTGTGTTTCCAATCTCGTTATGAATAGATGTACATCATACTTTTATTATCATCATTATGAATTTATCGTTAACCTATCATATTATTTCCCAAACACAGTAATAATAAAGCCTTATCATATTTATTTAGATCATGTGTAGCGTAATTCTACTCATGTATCCAATAATGTTAGGATCCATATGCCTTGACACATTAATTATACATCTATACTTATCCAAGACCAATCCACGATGAATTATAATTTATTCTATAATCATAATCATTATCAAGTTGAACAAAAATTAGTGTGTCATAAAAATGATTCTTCAACTCTATGAAATAATTCAGACATGATCTAGACTATTCAATAATGATACCCTATTTTTTCACACCATAAATCATTACATCCAAGGTAGAAATATCGTTGATGAATCTATGATAAGAAACAATGAAATCCATAAATCATCGAATATCAAAAAAATCATCGTATACTCTAATGAAACAACTTCTTGAAGATTATTTTCTTTAACTGACAAAAAATATTATGAGAAGGTGTTTTGCATGAATTGAAACATATATATATTTAAAATAAAATTATATATCTAGATTTATAGATGATTCCTTCTTAGGGTACTCTAGAAAATGTCTTGATTTTCAGATACATCATTATTATTATTGGAGTAAACTAGGATTTAATCAAAAAAAAATATCCAAAAACTAATCTATGTCTGACTTAATGATTCAATTCATCAATGTAATCAAAAAATCAAGATAATTCCCCACACTGAATTAAATCACAATGAACTTGTATATGGAATATCACCTTCTAAAACTAGTTCATGGAGTACTAGAAGAACATTATCTAATCGGATGATACCCTGATCTGATGTATATCAAGGAGAACATTCATGAACCACAATAATATCATAGATATGTGGATGGAGATACAGATTCATAATAATCACTTGATTTTAATTCATTTAGTCAATAGAAAAATAAAATTTCCATTAATTTTCATTTTAAAAAATGAAAACCTTGAGCTAACGTACTTAGTTAAATTAATACCTTAATTATTAGTTACTCACAAAAATTATTAATCTATTAATTATTTGTTTTTATATTATATATGTTGAAATGGAATATGGTTCAACCACATGAATTAGGTAAATTGTGAACTAAAAATATCTCTCAGGTTGTATTCCTAAGAAGTAAGTAGGAAAATTGATGGAAATTTATCCACTATGAGTGTAAAAAAACTATGTATCACAACAAAATCAAAAAAATATGTCCTTATACTAGGGAAATGAGATCCCCTAATAACTGATGAACTTTCCCCACACAACATATTTGGATATTCAATTCTCCATGATAAACATAATTTTTAACATCAATCTATGTTATGGTTATTCTCCTTTTGTAACAATTAATATGGGGTTGATAAGAATACATCAATTCCATAGAAAAAAACAAATCTGAACCTCACCTGTCAAGTTTTTAGATATCCTGATGGAATAAATATTCACTATCATTGAAGGAAAACCCTTTCCATATATATATTTCAATAGATATTACACCAATTCTGTTGTTTATTATCATAAAACAACATAAAAAATATTCTTCCATACACATATCACTAAATAGTTGTAATGATATAAAATAATGTGTGACATTTTAATTTAATAAATCCCTAAAAAAATAGATTCTATAATAATTTAACATCTAATGTATGAGAGACCATCCACTTTGTCAACAATTAAAGGATGAGTAACATGTCACTAACGTACCCCTCAACAATGTACTCGTGGAAATGTAACATAATATTAACTACATTAATAATACATGAACTCTTTATATGAAGTACCATATCCACAGTACCAGTATACAAGGATAGTAAAACACTCACATCCTAATCATATGGGGTAGAAGTCCACCTAATAGTACTCTAGTTTGATATATATCTTCCATCTCTAAACAAAATCTGAGGCATCAATTAAAATACATGATAGATTCTCATCCTCCTATTTTATCAAAACTGTATTTATAGTTAGGGAAACTCATTTTGAATGTGACCCAACATAATGATCTGATGGTTCAACACTCTATTACATCCATTGGTAACTGATAATTTTCCATGGTTATTGTATTTTATACTATACTAGATAATGTTCCCAGAGTGTTCCTTCCTATAACAAAAATATTTACCCACTTTTTTCCATCATAAATCACATTTCCTCTGATGGAGGCCTCCTTTATCTTCCCCATTTAAATGAGATCAATATTCCCCCCTCCCCCATAGTGACATTCAATAGTTTAATTATATTAACATGATCCATAATCTATCACTTATGTACTTATGAAAAAAAATTCCCACAATTTACTCATCCTCTACCAACACTAAGAGAAATATCTTAAAATCATTAGAGTGACTGACATAGTCAATCATAACTGTCAATCCCACTTTTTGACACATAAATTATTCCACCAATTCATGTCACAGTGTATATGGATAAAAGAACTCTAGGTCCATCACATAGATGTTGATCCACACTATTCCATAAAATTACAAATCATTATCCTAATCATCCAATGCAATAATTTCATGACCATATATCAAATAAGCATACAATATGCCTCTTTAATATGGATGTGTCATTAAATGTTACAGGATTTACTGGAGAGAATCAATCAAAAACTCGACTACCTTAGGCTCACCCTCTCTATTGAAGGTCATAGGCTGTTGTAACTAGATCACTTGAGTAAAATTTGACATGTTCATCACATCCCTAAATTGGTATCCATACAGGAAATCCATAATGTTAGAATACTTCTTGTTGAACATCACTCCCTCTCCTTTACCTGGAACTATTTGGGAATATTCTTCCATTATAGGAGAAACGTGAAATAAATTTACTCCTACCATCCCATCATCATATATCATCTTGGAGGCAAGTCTCAGCAATTTGGAACACTCATATAAGGACACAAACACATCATTAATTCATTTAAGAAATTGATATTAACATAATTCCATATAAATTCTTCATTTAAACATGACTATTATGTAAGAATCATTGAACTAAAACTCCCAACTACAATCTCGAACCAAGGATATGGATAACACAATGTGACATTTGTTAAAACTATAAAACGAAAATTATAAACCTGTATAATATAAATTAAAAATTACCACAATTATTGTCATTGAGGATTTTCATTTCAATATAAGGAAACATTTAATTTTTAATTTCGTTATATATAAAATATTTTATATTTAATGAAACATACTAATAAAATATCATTTCCATTCATGACTGAAATAATAGATTTCACATAAAAATCATGAGTTCCAAAAAAATTTCATTCATAATTGAATAACAATGCAAAATGGTCCATGAGTAAAATATTATAAAAAAATTGCATCACAAAACAATTAAATATTTCATGGTGAAATAAAATTAAAATGTATCAAAAACATAAATAAGAACAATCCCACCATAGTAAAATGGGGTTATTGGACTCATGTGATATCTACTTCTGGGAAAGAGCCCATGAAAATCACTCTATTCGTCTTAAAATTCATAATATATTTCCAATATAAATAGATCAACGAAATACAAATAACACCACATTTGACACAACTTTGTAATTCCATGAACTAGGTTCTACATGCCAGTTCGCTGATCTTATTTCCCAAATTTCATCGGGGGGACCACTATAATACCTGAGTCTTCTAAAAAGTAGTGAGTGTCTATTAAATTATGTGTGGAGAACATACCATAATTTTAAAATTCATACAATAGAATAAATATATATGAAATATAACCAAGATACTATGATAATAAATATTTAGCCAAACCACACCTGAATTAATTCAAAACCTGGAAATTTACCATACAAAAATATTTATATTTTTAATTACATAGATGTTTAATGCATCTAATGGAAACCAAAAAAATGAAAACAACCACCATGAGAATCACAACATCGTGTGTGGTTCCCTAATCCTTAATCAATCACCAATCATGAGTCATGTATCTAAGACATGACGATTTACCGTATTTTATCAAAACATAATGATTTTTATTCAGGTATTAATTAAGCATCTATGTTAGGGTGTGAGTATAACGCAATAATAGAGAACCAATGATTTCTAAATAAATATCCTATCTATAATTTTGTATGATATATTGTAAATAATTATTAAATTAAAATATCTTAAATTGGTTTCTAATTTTTTATTTTTTAGATAATGATGTCATCCCTGGGTTCAGAATGACACAAAAATCAATCATAACTTCTTCACCCCATTCCCATGTTTTAACCATATATCATAGTGATATTAAAATTTATTCATACATTGTATTCCATTTCTCATTTTATTTTAAGTATAGTAGGTAAAATTTAGTGTCATTCTATGTCCCTTTTGCACATTTATTCATACAGTTCCCTGAGAATATTTATGTAATCCAATGTGTAGTTGCGGTATTAGAATCTCACACAAAACATATTGTTTATATTCTTATACCAATATACACCATTTGGCTAGATATTTTGTCTTGCTTCCCAGGGGTATATCAATCATTAATCTCTGACTCACAAAACATTGTTCACTTGCATGTATCGGGGGCCAAGAGCATCAGTCTGGAACCCCATGGGGTTTTTTGTTTCATTAATTCATGATCCACTAACATTTCATGTTTTAAAAAACAATAAAAACTTTGTAAAACAGTACATTTATCAACATAATAATGGTTAAATACGTTTATCACAATGAATGACATGAAAAATTTCCAGATTATTCTATTTATCAACATTTAATTATACAATTCATTAATCATTCATGTTTAATCCAACTAACCCTTTAATCGCCATTATAATACATGGAACATGGATTTAATTTACATTCTATAATTTAATATTCTAATTTTCACATTTTATAATACATCATTAAAAAAATTAACACCCAATGGGTTACCATCTCATCTAGTCACATAATATCCAATGGGTCCTATGGTATCCATAAAGGTTCGCAAAATTTCATGAGGATTCAATTCATTTTTCTAATTTAGAATAGATTTCACAATGTGGAAAATAAATTATAGAAATAGAAAAATTTATTGTCATCATTACTATTAAAAATATGATTTATTTTTCCAAAAATATGTTCATTTAAGAATGATCACCATATATTATCCCTAAATTTGTTGTAGAATGTTAATATTCAGAATAAAAGATTATATATTGGATCAAATCATATTATCAAGATCCCATTATGAAAGGTCCAATATTTTCTATATCATAACCACCAAAAATTAGTTTAATTATTCCTTATCCATTCGTAAAAAATTATGGGACTGAGATGATTCAAAATGGGTAAAAAAAAATTCAATCCATATAGTGGTTAAAATCATCCACTGGATCTTTAATCCTTGTAATAAAATGTGTTAGGATACATTGATTCCTATAAAGAGCCTCATAGAAGAATTGAATTCATATTCGATTGAGATTTATTTATTAGGGATATAGGACAATGAACTAATAAAATTGAATATAAATATATGGTCTTTCAATTCCATTGTGTATGGTTTTATTAGTGGGATGCTCGGTTAGGCAACATGTTCATCCTAACATTGCGACCCTAAAATCATTATTCCACAGTTACTCCAAGGAAGGGGAAAAGATTTAAAACCAATTTGATAAAAATAAATACCACATATATCCAATGCTACAAAGTTTGGGTATGCTGGACACTTGGTTTGGTCAGACAAAGATTTCCCTCATTGTGCCACAAATGGGAGTGGACGGTTTCCAAGTAAAAACTATACCATTTTCACCAAACCATTCCACAACCAATCATGAAAAATAAGCCTCTAATATTCTCAAATTACAACCAACCCAAAACTAAATCAATTCAAAATAATAATATATTAAAGATATGCAAATAATACAAGTAAATTAAAATTAGACATGTCATAAAAATCAGGATTTTAGACATTGTTTGATTCCAACCAAGGGCCCACTGGTTGAGGGAATCATGTTTCATTATTTATCTTCCTTCATTTCCCACACATGTGGGGTACCATTGTTTATAGTGGCTATGAAATAATTATATTATATAATTTCTTGATTTATATAATGGTGTTTGGAGTAATCAACTATAATGATTTAATGTGTTTATTAGGAAATTATGTTAAAATGTTTTTTGTGTCATGCATAGGCTAGGGAGAATATATTTGAAATACAATTTTAAAGGACCCGTTATCCAATGCATGTACTATGTGATTATTTAATCCAATAATGATGTCAAAATATTTGTAGGATATAGATGCTGAATAGGAACATGCATCATGGTTGAACTTGATTGTATCTATACAGTGTAGTGGTGAGATATTTAAATATAATTTTAATTATTCATTCATAAAATTACATTATACTATTATCAACATTTCTCAATTATTTTAATGAGTATCTCTATTTTAGGATTCAATTTGAGGTAATTTCATTCTCTATTTTTATAGATAGAGATTAAGGAATTCGTAGTTAATATTCTTGTTTGGATTCTGAGAACAACCAAGAAGATCAACTTGGCCTGAGAGAGGATAAAGGCTGCACTAAAACATATAGACTTATTATAATCATTATTTGAAAACACTATAGTTTTATTTTGGATACAAAATTATATTCGGGGTTTCCCCAAATCATGGATGTTAATGTCATCGAATGATATAAATATTTCTCCTTCATTTATGGGATGTTTTGTAGTTTTTGTGGCATATTTCTGAAGTGGTACATCAGTTGGAACTACCAAAGTGTTGGTGGGATAATTTTGAAGTGGTACATCAGTTGGAACTACCATCATGGTAATTTGGGACCTATAATATCTTTCACATGTCCATGATTCATCAGGATAGTCATGTTGAATCCTACTACATTGACATGGGTTTGTTGTATATCTAGGATAATGGAATTCATGGAGCATCCATTAGGGATTTGATATAATTAATTGAAGGTTATGTGCATAAATACCATGCCCAGTTTTCATGTCATGTTAAATCTTTTTAACCTAGTGAAGTGTACATTTGATACTTATATGATGATATTTGTCCAATAATCATGTTTTTTTTCATTTTATCATGACATTTTTTTCATTAATTTTGTAATATTTGAAAATAGTGGAATTATAAGTTGTTATATTTCCATTTTTTTATTTTTTTCATAGATTCAATTATGTGAACATGGGAAATTAAATTCCTAATTAGGATAAATTCTATAAATATAACTTTCGAAACAATGTGGGTAATTTTGTTGCACACCTATAAGAGAATATCATGATGTTGAGAGAGGGTTCCCTCAATTTGTGTCCTTGAGTCATTATTTCTTGTCTAATGAAGAGGGTTTTGGAATATTTTTGTAGATGTTGGAAATAATGTATGAGTAATTTTTTGTAAGGGATGCATAGTGTGGCTGGTGTGATTTGGAGTTTTTTTGGTCTTATTATAATAGTGTATTTTGTTTTGTGGTGTTTTATTATACTTTTTTGAAGGTTCATTTTTTTGATTACATTAGTTGTATGAGTATAACTAGATCCAAGTGTGTCATCTATGGTGATTTTTTAGACCCCTCCTATAACACCCCGACCCCAGTTACCCAGAGTTGATGCATTATTACATAACATTTTAATGATACAAGGAATCATGTCCGGATAGACCGATTAGTTTAGTGGCATTGGAAATACTACATTCATTGATAAGTTTCACATTACATTATAATATGAAAAATTACAACATTATAGTCTCCATTGGCAACACTCATATCCCTTAGAGTATCCCTGCGAGCCATTCATAATATACTTCTTCGCATCCAAGGAAAAAATTAAACATAAAAAGGGGTGAGATCAAATGCTCAGTTAGGATAACAATATAGTGGAAATGTTCAGAAATAAGCATAAACATTTATGGAAATGTATAAGACTAAAATAGAATCCTTTTGAAAGTAGACTTCAACAAATTATATAAAATATAAAATCAAATAATTCCATTTTATTATTCACATGGATTTTCTACTAGTCGAATAATCACATGCAATATCAATATCCACTTTCATAATGACGTAATACATAATGTCAAACATCATAACCACATAGTCAATGCCTTTTTCCAAGACTAATAATATTATTTTTTTCAAGTCCTTGTTCCAATACACTAATTTGTCTCATGATACCTACCGATTTATCGAGCTGATATAACGGTCTCCACCCATCACTTGCTAAGTCCAATTCATTCCTCATATGAAAAGGTTTAAACAAAAAACAAACAATATTATTACAAATATCATACCAAATGTCATTAATTTATCCAAAAACCATGAATGGTATTAATATAACGCATATACAGCCAAATGTATCACAAAAACTTCAATACAATATGGAAGTTTTGTTTCATAATAAATCAACTTCAAATAAGCTTAAAATTTATCAATGGATGTTGACATAGATGAAATCAAAAAAAAATTAGAAAATTTTCTCTTTCTATTTTGAAATAATTTAATAGTGGTATAATTTAAAAATAAAATTTATTTTGACAAAAATTTATAATCTTTTATGGGAATCTTCGACAATGTTATAACGGCGGAAAATAGTCACACATGTCGTATAAGTTAAAAAATCATTATTACCTTAATTTTGTCGAATTGGTCAGAAATTGCCTTATTTGAAAATGATGGAAGGATTCCTTTCAAAACATATAATGTCAAATAAGGGTATTAATGACTTTAACCCATTGTCTATTAAATAGTAAAAATGATTTGAAACACATTTTTAAGAAAACACGAAAGTGGATGATAAAGAGGTCCCAATAGATACTTATGTAAAAACAACCTCAGATAATAAAGAGATTGTGAAATTAACCGTTACATTATACTTATCCTTTGTTGAGGGTATGTTACCCTCTAGTATGATAATTAATTCATTTTTATTAAATTAAAACAGAACCTTATACTTTAATATGATATCATATATGTTCTTCTAATATTTCTTTGTTAATCATATTTCAGTAATATCATCGTTTCGATTGTTAACTGATTTGTTTTCCTTTATATGTTTTGTTAAGTAAGTCATGTTTTATATGGATAGGATGTTTTTTATTCATATAAATAATGATATTATGTACTTTAACCATCATTTTTACTCATAAAATTAAAATTATTCTTGAATGGTTATGATGGGTAAATTAATCTCATTGCGTTCGTGGAGACGGTAATCCGTACGTACAAACGAGTGAAAATATCATTATTTTTTTTAAATTCATATATAAATAGATGGTATATCAAATATAAATAATCATTAACATGTTTTATTTATTATTTAAATCAATTAAACATCATTATTATACCCATCCAAATAATAATGTATTGAATAACAACTACACCATGACGTCGAGACGGTAAGCCATACGTACGCACGTATGGTGACATGTAATTCATATGATGGATAGACTAATGAATATTCTAGTAGAATATTTATAATAACATCCTAGTATATAGATCATACTAGAGATCTTATTTTATACTGAAAACAACAAGGAAATAAGAATCAAAAGAATAAGAAAATTTGAAAGAGGTGACGAAATATTTACCTCTTCTTTGTGTTCTTCAATTTTATTGATCAAAAGGGTTCCATAGGTTAAATTTATAACCAATTTAATTCCTATAGGATGAATAGAGGATATTTGATACATTATTTTGGGCAGGGTTTGGCCGAGCCAAATGTATTTGATGGTTTGAATTTGATATAAGGGGAAGTTCCCATTTATAATATTGGTGAGAGACACTTTAGGAAAAGCATGAAATATTATATTATAATAAACTAATGATAGGTTTATAATGGCTCAAAAAGGAATTATTTCAAGTATATAGTCCGGATGGGTTAAAAAAACTCAACTAATAGGTTTTAGATAGGTTTGGGTTACAATATTAACCTTATCATGTAGATTTAACTCTTTGTTAAATAGTTTGACATTTACCTTGTGTCTTTGTATTTTTATATTATATGGTTAATAAACATACTATAAACATTAAAGCAAAGCTAAAGTGGTTCATTAATGACATATACAATATTATTTATTCCATTTGGACGAACCATGGATTTTTAGGAATAAAATATCATATAATAATATAATATTTGTTTTAAAAACTCTTTTATGTCAATTTTGAAACTATTTGGAATTTTGTTTTTGTTAATTTCAAAAAAAATTTATTTCTTAAAAAACATTTCTTTTAGTCAACCCTAACAAGTCATATTATCTTATGAACTATGTTTAATTTATTAAAATTCTCAAAATAGAATTTTTTGTATGTTAATAATATTAATTATTTTAATCAATCAATAATATGGTAGTTACTCCATCATTATGTCATAAATAAATTTAATTATCTAATGTATAAAAATTATAAATAAAATACCATTATTTATGAATTATTTTTATCATTATAATGAATATTTATAGTTGAATTTATCTAATGTATAACCCTATATTAAAAATGTTTTAGTTAATAAACATGGAATTTAACTCTTTTAACTCTTCTTTAAATAAAATAATAAAAATTATCTTAATCTAATACAAGTGGAACAAATAAGATAATATTTTATTTTTAAGGTTCTTTTTGGTAAAAAAATACTTATCCTATAGATTTAGGACATGTGTTAGGGTAATAATGATATCATTTTTACTCACAATTACCATATTTACTTTCACCCGTTGTAAATAAAAGTCAAGAGTTACTATTCACCATAAATTATTTTCATTATTTTTAACAACATTTTACTTACTGATATTAATTGTGCCTCTCTGATTTTTGAAATTCAACACATAGAAGATGTAAAATTATGTTTTATACAAATTTGGTAGTTCTCCTAGGAGGTGGGTAAAAGATGGTAAAAAGTTCGATAAAATTCTATATATCTAAACTTATTATAAAATGCCACCAATGAATTATATTGAACATATATTGGTATTATGTATCTATTTTGACCTAAATAAAAATAATATAATACAACTATTTATTTAACTAAAATGACTGTTTTAACCAATAACAATGTGTTTTTTTCACTATTCATCAAAAATATTATGTTTTCAGAAAAATATCAAAAATTCACCCTAAGCTAATATCGATATTTTAAATAAAAATTGAAGTACATTTTGTATGAAAAAATTTATCAAATTTAATAAAGTGCGTATTACTATTCGTTACAGATAGTTTGATTGGTTTTTCTCTGTTTGAACTCAAAGTTTCATACAAGACAAGCTATTGTATTATTCAAATGGAAACATACCGTGGTAGCTTGGGGTGTTACATTCTCCCATCCAACATATAATATTGTCCTAAAAAATTTCTAAAATATTTCTGCATAAATAGATTCGGGTGGTTCTTCATCACAAGTTCCTTGGGTTCCCACGTTTCCTCTTCCATATTATGGTTTCTCCATCGATCTTTTACCATATTATTCATCTGGTTTCTCAACACTTGTTCTCCTATATCATGAATCTTGATATGATAATTGCAATAAGACTGATCGGGTTCCTGTTCTAATTCCCTGTAGTTGAGTACATGCATTGGGTCAGGTATGTATTTTCTCAATAGTGATATTTGGAACATATCATGAACATTGAAGAGACTTGGAGGCCATTCCAAAATGTAAGCTATATCCCTAATTCATTATATAATTTGGAATGTTCTGATTTACCATGTACTCAATTTACCCTTCTTACCGAAATGTATAACTCCCTTCCATGGAGATACCTTCATGAAAACATAATCTCTTACATGAAATTCCAAATCCTTCTTTCAGTTATCAGAATAACTCTTCTTCCTATTTCGAGCCTCATTGATGTGGGTTTGGATTACCATCTCCTTTCTATCATTTCATCAACATGTTATGGGCCTTTGAGTTTTTTTTTCACCAATATCATAGGTTGGTCTGCGACATATGTTTCTGTATAACTCTTCATATGGTGCCATCAGAATACTTGAGTGAATTCTATTAATATAAGAAAATTCTAAAATTGGTAAATGTTGATCCAACGTACCTAGAAAGTAAACGAAGAATGATCTCAACATGTCTTATATGGTTTGAATTGTCCGTTCTTATTGTCCATGAGTTTCCGGGTGGTAGGTAGTGCTCAAAAACTTTTCAATATCCATGGATTTTTGAAGAATTTTCAAGAATTTTGATGTAAAATGGGGATCAAGATCAGAAACAATTGATAGGGGTACTTCATTAAATCTTACAACATCATTAAAATACAGTCTTACTAAATGTTCAACTGGTAAATATTCTCTTATAGCTTGAAAATGTGCTGATATGGTAAGAAGGTCAACAATGACCCATTTTACATCATTCCTTCTAGGTGTCTTTTGTAGTCCAAATACATAGTCCATCGTAATATTATCCAATTTCCAATCAGGTATGGATATAGGTTGCATGACACCTCCATGAAGTTTCCATCTAGGTTTCACTGGTTAAAAAACCATATATCTTGACAAACAATCAGCAATCTCTCTAATCATTTTTCCCACCAAAAATGTTCCTTCAAATAATTATACATCTTAGTGCTCCAAGGGAGTATAGAGAAATTGGAGCTTTGAGAATCATCCAACAATTCCCTATTTAGTCTTTTATGTTAGGAGCAAAAAGTCTTTTCCCAAATGTCTATATTCCATATTCATATATGATGTTGATAAATCTCCCATCATTCACAGATGTAATGTTCTTTTGAAATTCTTCATCATCAGTCTATGAACATTTTATCCTTTCTAGTAATAATGATTTGTCAACCATTGTAAAAAGATTTGATGTTTAACCTTCCATGATTATTCCAATTTCTATATTCACTAGATCTATGAAAATATAATCCCTTTCAACTCTCATCTTGATCAAAACACCATTATCCATTCTTCCCAAAGAATATTCCACATTATTTTCCTTCCCTAGGTGGTATTGAATTGTGCAATCATAATAATGTAGTAGTTAAAGCTATCTAAATTTCCTCATGTTGAGTTCTTTCTGTGAGAAACTATACTTCCAACTCTACTGATCGGTATATATGTCACATTTTTCACCATAGAGGTAATGTATCAATATCCTCAATGAAAATATTACAGTTTCTAACTCAAGATAATGAGTAGGATAGTTTTTCTCATGAGTTTTTAGTTGTCATGATGCATAGGCAATCACCCTATTATTCTGCATTAGGACACAACCAAGTCCTTTCTTTGATACATAACTATAAATACCAAACCCTTCATTCCCTGATGGTAGAGTCCATATTGGAGAATTGACTAATCATCTTTTCAATTCTTCAAAACATTCTTCACAGTCTATTTTCCTACCAAATTTATCCTCTTTACATGTGAGCTTGGTTAATGGGATAGCAAATCATGCCAAATTCTAGATGAAACACCGATAATAACATGGTAAAGAAATATTATTGAGTACCTCATTTATAATCATCGTTGCTGGCCAATATTGGATTGATCCAATCTTAGAATGATCAATAAAGATTCCATCCTCAGAGACAATATGGCCTAGAAAAGAAATCTGTGGAAGCTAGAATTCCAACTTGCTAAACATCCCATATAATTCATCTCTTCTAAGGCTTCTCAGATTGGTGAGAAAGTGATTTTCATGATATTTATATATTTTGGAGTATTCCAGGATATAATCAGTAAATACCGAAACAATTTCATAACGATATTCCTTGAAAACATTGTTCATAAGATCCATGAAAATAGAGGGTGAATTAATCATCCCAAAAGGCATTACTGTAAACTCGTAATGCTTGTACCTAGTTTGAAATACTATATTTGGATTTCACTCCTTCATCACACACAATTGATGATATCCAGATCGATAGTCAATCATTGAAAAATATTGAGCTCTATGATGTTGGTCGAATAAATCATCAATGCGGGGTAGGGGACACTTGTTCATTATTGTTATAGAATTGATCAACCTATAATCAATGCACAACCTCATAGTTTCATCATTAATTTTAACAAAAGGACAGGGGATCCCCATAGCGAAACACTTGGGCGAATAAATCCCTTTTTACTCAATTCCTCCAGTTGTTTATTTTGATTAACTAATTCCATAGTGGCCATTCTATAATGTGTCTCTAATATTTTCCTTGAACAAGGAATTAACTCAATGGAAAAATCAATTTCTCGTTCTAGAATATTTGTAGTTAAATAATCTAAAAACACTTCAACATATTCTTGTACAATAGGTATGCACTCTATTAGAACAATCATTTCCTCACATATGGCTATTTCATTATCTTCTTCTCTTTCATTGCATCAAAGGCGTAAGACTTAGAGAATACATTTTCTGTCATGATAGCACATGAGACAATATCTTCATAAGATTAGAAGGATTGTAAGACTAATGCTTGATGGAGAAATTTTTTTAACCCCTAAAAGACATGATCAATATCACTTCTTGGGTTATGTATATAATCAGTAACATGCCTTGCTAACCTTGTAATGTTTGCCTCATACTTTGGAACAATTTTATCCTCCTTTTTCCACAAACATAGAAATTGTCTTCCCATATCTGATCGATGGTCATGAGGTAGGTATTTTTATAAGAAAATCTTCATTAAACATCCACCATTGAATATTTTATACTTCATCATCTTCCTTGGTGTTTTGAATAAATGACCACCATTGATCATAATCTCCATTGAGGCGATAATTTTCCATTACATGTTTTTCCCTTTCGCTACTCCCCAAAGCATGAGATATTTTTCTATGGAATTTCTCTATTGCTCAGATACTAATGTATTTGTACTCCAATATAATATTGGTGGTTCCTCCCACATTAATAGATCTATCATTGATCCTCCATGTTATGGATCAGGGTGCTCCATATAGATAAGGTTATTATTCATAACATGAGTGAGTTGTCCTAGTATGGTGATAAATTGGTCAGCACCAGTTACTTCACCAGCTCCACTATAATTTCCTATACTAGTAGGTAAATCCCTACATGGATTATGTGCATTAATATGGATTCATTTTCTTACACTAGGTGTCATTTCGTAACAATTTCATACACATGATTAGTTTATGAGTCGCAATACATAATTCCAAACATGTAAAAGAGTTAATATAAATTGAATAGATTATGGATATAATACATAATCATAATAATGTATTCATTGATGAAGTATAAAATCATAAAACCTTTATAATGTGTGGTAATGAAAAAGAGAATTATCCAAATCGTATCCCCCAGGAGTGTCACAACCAAGAGTGCTACGAGGCCTGTTGTCGTGCACCAATTCCCATGTGAGTGTAGCTCAAACCAGTGTTTTCAGGGTTAACCACTAGGTACATCTATTCTAGATCCATCTCTACCAGATCGTATCCATACAGGGATGTATTTCTTGGAAAGCTGGCAAAATATCTACATTACCAAAATTTTAGGAATTTCTTATATACTAGTCATCAATGTTTATCTTAGGGTAATGTACTTCAATATGAGTTTATCTAAATCAACTTTCTATGGTTTGTAATAAACATTCTCTGATACCAACTATAACACCCCGACCCCTATTTCCCAGAGTAGGTGAATTATTACATAACATTGGAAAGATACAAAGAATCATATCCCAAAAGATTGATTCGTTTTGTGCCCTATGAAAATTTTAGATACATTAATATGTTTTACATTACATTATCAAATGAAAAACTAAAACAACACAGTCTCCCATGGCCAGAGTCATATCCATTACACTATCCCTATAGGTCATTCATAATATAAATCATCGCATCTTAGGAAAAAATATAACATAGAAATGGGTGAGCTCAGATGCTCAGAAAGGATAACTATATATCATAAATATTCATAAATAAATATAATAATTTAATGAAATGTATAAGACTAAAACAAAATCCATTTAAACAAGAAATTCCTCATAATATGGAAAAATTAGAATCACATAATTTCATTTACTTATTCACATGGTTATTCTATTACTAGAATAGTAACATTCAATATCAATAGCCACATTCATAATGATGGAATGCATAATGCCAGTCTTCATAACCACATAGTCATGGATTCGTTCCAAGACTACAAGTAAGATTTTGTCAAGGCGTTGTGACAATACACTATTTTTTCTTATGAGACCTATTGATGCATCATGGAGCTATAGCGGGCTCCACCCATAACTTAATAAGTCCAATAGCTTCCTCATATGAATATGTTTTAACATAACATAGTCATTCATATTAAAAATTTCATACGGAATTTCATTACATTATCCCTAACCCATGAATGGTGTAAAAATAATGCATCCACATTCAAAAATATCACAAATGCTTCAATAAACAATGGATGTTTTGTATCATAATAATTCTACTACTAATAATCTTAAAATTCCTCAAATGATGTTGACATAGATGAAAAAAATATTTTTTTATAGAAATATCACTTTCAATTATGAAATCATTTAAAAGAAATATAATTATAAATGAAAACTTTTATTTTCAGAATATTCTTATAATATTGTAAGGGATGATTTTATGAGGTTATAATGGTGGGAAATAGTTACACCCACTTTATATGTTATAAAAACATTCTTACTTTAATTATGTCATAAAAGTTATAATGTACCTTGTTTGGAAAATGAAGTAATGTTTCCTTTCAAAACATATAAGGTAAAATAATTTTTTAAATGGCTTTAACAAATTTTTTATTAAATTGTAAAAATTTATTGATATACATTTTTATGAAAACACAGATGTGGATAAAAAGAGGTCCCTGTACATACTTCCGTAAAAACAACGGCAGATAATAAAGAGATTGTGAAATTAACCCTTAAATTGTAATTCTCCTTGGTTGAGTTTATGTTTACCACCTATGTAATAGATAATTAATTTTTATCAAATTATAAAATAACCATATACATTAATATGATATCAAATATGATCTTCATATATTGCATTGTGAATGGTATTTCAGTATTATCGTCGTTTCGAGTGTTAACGGATTTGTTTTCCTTTATATGTATTTTTACGTAATTCATGTTTGATATGGACAAGATGTATTTTATTCATATCCAATATGATATTAATTTCATTAAACATCATTTTTAATAATCAAACGAAAATTATTTTTGAATGGTTATGATGGGAAAATGAATCGCATCACATTTTTCGAGACGGTAATCCATACGTACGCACGAGTGACAATATCATTATTTTGATTTATAATAATATGAAAATAGATGGTATATCATATATACATAATCGTTAAAATTTTATATTTATTTTTTACATAAATTATTCATCATTATTATACCCATACAAATAATAATGTATTTAATAACAACTACACCACGACGTTGAGACAGTAAGCCGTACATACGCACCTATGCTGACATGTCAATCATAGGATGGATAGAATAATGAATATGGTTGTACCATATTTATCATAACATAATATTATAGAAATGAAACTGGAGATATTATTTAAGAATGGAACAAACAAGGACAGAAGAAGTGGATGAATGAAAGAACTTGAAAGAGGTGATGAAATATTTACCTCTTCTTCAGGTTATTCATTTTGATTGACCAAAATGGCTCTTTAGGTTAGCTTTCTGAACAAAGGAAGGCCTCTAGTATGAATTTAGGATAGTTTACTTCAAAAAAAATTCATTTAATAAACCATATCATGACATATTAACCAAGTAAATTAGTGTAATTTATTTAAAGACTAAAATATGATTTATTTTTATATTTATAATATCAATTATTTTAAACAATATTTTATAATATAATTATTTCATCATCATTGTTTCATAAATAAATATAATTATTTAAGCTCTAAAATTATAAATAAAATAAAATTATGTAGGATTTATTTTGGGATTTCTAATGAATATTTATAGTCAAATTTTTCTTATCTATAACCCAATATTAAAATTTTTTTAGTTAATAAACATTCATTTTAACTCTTTTAACCCTTCTTTAAATAATATAATAATAAATGTCTTAATCTAATCCATGTAGAACAAAAAGGATAATAATTTATTTTTGTCTCTAAGGTTGTTTTTGTTCGAATCATACTTATCCTATAGAATTTGGACATGCGTTAGGGTAATTACGATGTCATTTTTACCCATAATTACCCTATTTACTTTTAACCGTGGTAAATAAAAGTCAAAAGTTACTATTCACGAAAGATTATTCTAATTTTTTTAAACCAAATTATACATACTTATATTATTCGTGTCTATTTTATTTTTTAAATTCAACCCACAGAAGTAGTAAAATTATGTTTTATTCAAATTTGGTTATCCTCTTAGGTGGTGGGTAAAAGACGGTAAAAAGTTCGATAAAATTTTATATATCTAAACATATTATAAAATGACTCCAATAAATTATACTAAACATATATTGGTATTATGTATCTATTTTTACCAATGAAAATTAATATAACTCAACTAATTATTTAAATAAAAAGTCGGCTTTAACCAATAACACCGTGTTTTTTTCACTATTCATCAAAAATTGAATGTTTTCAGAAAAATACCAAAGTTTCACTTTATGTTAATATCATTATTATGAATCCAAAAATGAAGTCCATTTGGAATGATAAAATTTATAAAATTTCAAAAAGTGGTTATTACAATTCATAACGGCTAGTTTTATTGGTTGTAGGGTGTTTTAACTCGAAGTTGTGTACAACAGAAGCTATTGAATTATTAAAAGGGAAAAATATCATTGATGTTTGGGGTGTTACACCTCCCATTACATTTTTCATATCGTTTTGATTTATTAATTAAACACTCATTTTATTTGTGTCTATTTTTATGTTTTTCCCGTTTTGGACCATCACATTGACTATCGGTTAGTCACTAGTGTTCAAATGAGCCTCTAATAGGGTTTTCTGAATTATGAGTATGAATTATTCTATAGTAATTTCTACATGATATTAATATGTATTAAAATTAAGTGAGTTTTATTCTTGCATTGGAATATAAAAATTCATTTACTGAACTTCATGTTGGAGTTATGATCATAATAAACACATAATGTGATGGAATTTTTTAATATTTGAATTAATCTAATACTATGTTTCAATGTTATTCATAGGTTGTTCACTGGATTTAGTGAGTTTAAAATTCATTTTATTAATCATATTCACAATAATAATTTGATGTGCTTATTAAAACTGATGACATGAATCTAGAATTTATAACATTAATATTTTGACATCTTGAATGGTTATAAATAGAATATCCCTTTTAGTTTACCTATTTCATCTTCGTACATGGGAATTCCATGGTAAATTTTTAGGAGATTCTTAAATATTTAATTCAACATTCATCAATTACTTCCAAAGGATGACCACTGGTCCCCTGTGGTGAATAGTCCTCTATATCACAAATCTTATAATAAATAATAAGTTAGGAATTAATTGAAGTGGTAAAGAGTTTATCATGGTGTGTATTAAGATGATAAAAATATTATTATTGAGTTTATAGTTAACTATATGTATTTATTTCAAATTATTTGTGAAAAACAAATAAACTCATCATTCATATATGATATCCTTGTTGTCTCCTACTTTTTGAGAATGTATAGTTATAAAATGTTTTTTACTCATATTAGGTGCATAATAAGTGGCTACATAAAAAAGTTAATTGTTTTTATTAATATGAAGTTTATTAGAATAGAGATGTTCCTTGTGTATTACTACTCATATGATATTCTAGTGGAGACTATGGTTTCTATTAATCTTTATTGGATATCATTGACATTGGGAGCCTAGAATGTAGTGTACTTTATTGTTATATGAGTCCCTTATTATATTTACTTTTTTAAACAACATTAACAATGTATATGATCAACTATATTAATAATTAATTGATTTCATATATAAATAATGAATTTTTCTATGAAATAAAATAATGATGGAATTTAATATAATCAATTCAACCCAAAATAATGTTGTTAGATTATGATATTATGTGTGGTTTTTCCTATTGTGTTCACTTAAATTATGTGTGTTATTATGTGTTAATGTTGGTGGATAACATTTTTATGAAATTTTTGGTATTGTTATTCAATTTAAGGATGGAATAGAATTAATTTTGGAAATTTGTGAAATTGTTATATTATGTGGTGGCTAGTTTATGATTACAATGATTTTTGTAGTTTGCATGATGTGTGGGGTTTTAAATGGGAGGTTTCCATAGGTATATGTAATGGGAATCCTATTATTTTTTGTTCTTTTAGATTCAGGGGTATCATTCCACAAATTGTAGGAATATGACTGAAATTACATGGATTGGTTAATGAATGCGAATGAGATTGAATTTATGTATGGAAATTTAATTAATGGTATTTAATGATAAATTAACAGTTTTTTTAAATGATAAATGAAATAAATTAGCTAATGTGGGTAATTATAGTCTCATAAAATTCAATAATATAGTGTATCCTCTTATATAATGGATAAATATGTGGACATGTGTGGGGTTTTGTGGTGTGATGCATTTAGTGGGGGTAGTGATTGTGGTATATTTTTTCTGATGATGTTGGGTTTACTAGTAGATATGATATAAATACATAGGTTTCAAATGATTTTTATCTATATATCTATTATTTCATTTTATTTTTTTATTCACCCCTTATAAGTTAGATAATCTTACCATCTCTCCAAAAATTTCCAATGTTGAAATTTTCTCTAATATGAATGGTATAGGTCATACTAATGGATTATTATAATATCATTAATACACATTAATTTTTCAGTCTCCATAATAGGTGTTGGAGATTACATGGGTATTATACGATCAATTTTTATAGAATTACCATTTATTATATGATTTAATTTTGGGGATTACCTATTTATTGTATGGGATTTCATATAAATTGCTTCAAGGTAATGGGGATGTCAGATGTGGAGGAGGCCATGTTTGGTTGGAGGAGTGAATGAGGATTATACATTCCATGTTCATGACTCACTACATCACTAGATAATTGATGATGTTTTGATGTTTGAGAAGTATGTGATGTAAATATTATTAATGATTGAAATTAATACTCAACACCGTGCGGGGATAGGATATTTAGTTTCTTTTACTAACCCACTTCAAATATGGATTGTTATTTGATCATACCATTATTTAATGGTTGGTAGTACATGATAAATGATGTTTTTGAATGAGAGTATAATATTAGTATTCAAGACAATGCACTTACCCATTTCATTGGTTTCTATTAATTCTATATTATAATATTAAATGCGTGAATTCATGGGAGGTCCATTGTATGGTTAGGATTACTTATTTTTTCTTATTAGGTTAATTTTATTTAGTTATTTTTCACCTAAAAATGTGTATTCCCTTTTCACATACCCATCTATGATATCAGGTGTGATCATACTGAGTTAGATCGTGGTAAATATGTATTATTTTTTGTCTGTAGTCTCATGTAGGACATTGTACTCATTTCATCAAAATAAGTTCTTCGGTTTTTAAGATATTTTTTAGCCCATATTGAAGGGATTTTCTTTTTTAATTTTATTATATACGTTAATAAATATTTTTTCCACTGATCATGCATTATGGGAGGGCTTTTTTGGCCTTTAATTATTTTCTTCTATTTTATGGTGGTTTGGTAACCTATCTCCTAGAGAATTATGTTTATTGGTATAATTCATTCTTTATGAGGAATTGTTTAAAATGTCATTGTTTTTAACCAACATTAGTCCTACAATATTAATTACTAGTGGAATTTATCTATATGCCTTAAATTTCATAATAATTGTTGTACCGTTTTATAGAGGTAGACATCGAAAAATTTTCATATTAATAAATAAAATTCTATTAAATAGAAATATTTTTTTTCATCAAACCCCAAATTTATTGTATGTGATATTTTATAATTTTAATAATATAGAAATTTACATACATAATAACTATGAAACTAGTTTAAAAGAAAAAGAGAAAAATTGAAAAATATAATGTTAGAAACCAATAAGAAATTTAATACATCAGTAAATAGCCTAGTTTATAGTTTCTCTATTTAATGACAACACACATTGAATTATTTTAAAACATTCGATCCATTGAAATTATAATAGAATTTTTCATATTTTAAAATATGAAGGGTGATTCTAAAAGATCAAATTTTCACCCATTAAGTTAAAAAAATTAAAAAACATTTTATGAATAACGAAAATGGAAAATATCCATGAATAATTTAAAAAATAACACCACCTATGTTTTCATCTCACTCTATAATATCCCTAGTCACACAAATCCAACTTATTCCATTCCATTACAAGTAGTTTTCAAATGAAATTTCATGAAACAAATCTAATAATTATCTCCATATTAATATTTTCCCATTAATCATTCAATTACATGTATCTTTTATAAATGAAAACATAATGAAATAAATATTAAAATTTTATTTATATTTTAATATATTAATTTAATAATCAGAATTTACTACACACTAAAATATATGGACCCCAAAAATATATTTCCTGTGATTCTTAAAATATTTTCTCTATAATGAAACATCTACCACATTCATTTAGAATCACAATCCCTGGAAGACCATATGAAAATAATGGAATATTATTTATCATATATATAGTATAAAAATGATTCAAAAACAAAAAATCTTTGTTTATCAATGTTCCATATCATTAGTTGATAATTGGAAAAATTAATTTTCTATATGTTCAAATCAATACTTATATGAGTAATATGAATCATTTTTCATCAACTCATATTATGGGTGAATGTAAAAATATATATTTATGAAAAATAATTATTTCCACCCCATTATAACAATTAATTAGATATAATTTTTTTATAATATGATGTTTATAACTAATAGTGAAGCACAAAATATAGGGTATTTATTTAATAAATATGATAAAGGGGCTATGGGGGTAGCTGATTAGATGAAGGAAAATTTTCCAATTAGGGGGGGTTATAGAAGATGGTGTATTTACCCAATATTTTTTTACAGGAATCTTAATGGGTGTTTTTATTAGGATTATAATATACATTTGGATAATATTATCTTAATGATAATGGAAGAGTATATTTTAGTATATAAATTTTATGTGTAGGTAGGATATAGTGGGTCAATGGGACTAATTATTAGAAATGATATAAAAATTTGAGAGGAAATAGATTATATGTTTTGGGTGAATCATATAGATGGATTTTGAGTATACATAATGGATTATATGTCACCTTAAATAACTACATCATGTAATCTAACTCGAGATAGGGGTAACAGTATTCTTGTGGATGTGGAGGGTCTAAAAATGATTGCACTAACTAAATAATGGTGATGAAATAATAATTGGTAAATTAAAATTTCATATGTCAAAAGATCTCAGGGGTCCTCCTTATATAATTATAATTAATATTATTATTATGATTAAAAATGTGTTAATTTATTATGGCTATTTATTAAATTATATGATTAGTTGTTCATTAGAATGATATTGTGTGGTCCTGATTTAGTCATCTTTCTATATTTTAATTTTATTTTTTTAACAATACAAGGTGGTGGAATTAACTGCATTCTATATTTGTTATTATTGTTATGATCATGATCATAATCTCCATCATCATTTGGAAATTATCTGAGATATTAATTGGTAATCGAATGTATACTTCTAAATATTTAATTAAAAAATATTTTTATTTGTAAAGTAGTTATAAATAAATTACACCATCAAAGAACTAAAATTGATTAAAACCATATATTCAATAAAAAAATATAGAAAAAATAAACATTCAAATATATCATTTCCATATTTTAGTGTCTGGGGGAATCATAATTAACATACTATAATCCATCCACACATCATGACACATCTTGAAGCATTATCCATCAATACATATTTATAAAAACTGTATACTAGTAGAAATACATATTAAAATTTATCTCACAAGATCCTTGATTGTGTAGAATCAAAATATACAATAATATGTGAAAAGAAGTCAAAACCACTGAATCTATAAACACTACAGGTACGTGCCACATTCAAATACATAGTCGTTAGAATACTATAATAATAAGTTGAAAATCCCTTGTATTTTACATGTATTATTCAATAAGAAAATTAAAATATATTTGTTATTCGGATAAATAATCTTGGTTGTTCTTAATTATTGAGAGATATTCCAAAATTATCTATTAAAATTCATAATCATGGTTCTTGAGAAGGTAAATTTCATCCATGTTAATTAAATTCTCTAAAATTTCATTGTATTGAACAATATTTATTTTAATAGTTTTATGTTTTACAATTGCCCAAAAAATTTTATTGTCAATAATTATTTAGAAAACATGCATATAATCTTCCTTAATTGAATGTATTAAATTTTTTTGGATGATATCATGAAAATCATAATCATAAGAGGATGATGATTCCTCAAAGGATGGAGAGACCATTGTAACACTATATTGAGTGTATTAATTTTTCAAAATAAAGATCCATGATGATAAAAAAACTTTTATATATTATACATTTAATGAATAAATATATTTTATAGTTACTAAAATGGTGATTAGTGTTAAATCTATCAGATTCAGTATTTAGATTCATTAATATTTTACCTTGCAAATGAAAAAAATCATCATTTAGATTTATAATTTTATCATATGTGTCTTGAGTGGATGTAGCTGAATTTTATCTAGTCTTCTAATCTATATCATAACCTCCCTACTCTAGTAATTAATGTTCTATTAGACCATATTCATAAAACTAGAAGGTCAACATCCTTAGAGGATAACATAGGGGCTACACATGATTTTGATCACATGTTTATGTGTGTGTGTGTGTGTGCCTGTTTGGATTCTTATATTGATGTATGATGGCCTAAATTTTGGAAAAATGTTTTATTATCTAAATTATATGTATTAATGTCCTTTTGGGGATTTCTTATTATAAAAAATTATAGTTAGAACATCGTGACATGGTTATCCCATAGTGGATGAGTATGTATGAAAAAATGATAAAGAGAAAACACATATCCATAGGGTATGCATATGAATTTAATGAGTCCTCACCCATTGTAGTAAGGGATAGGAAGGGTTTTTTGGTAAGAACTGAGGTGGAAACAGGGTATAGTGATGTTGGTGGTTGAATGATTATATAAATGGTGTAGGAAGGTAGATTTTTGAATCCAATGATTTTATCAACATTCTTAACATTGGATAAATCTAGTATTATTGTTCTAGAACCACTATCATTAAATTTATAATCAATATTTCATCATCATAAAGCCTATTCAAATATGTTCAATGTTCATCTAGGGGTTTTAGAGAATTACCTCACATCATTTGTTTTATTATTACATGTTATGAATTTTATCTATTATCCTGAAATACAATATTCTACCTATGAACATATGATATGGAGAAACTAGTGGTGTTCAAGAGATATTATACACACAACCTGCATGAGACTATTAGTTTGTTTCAATTATTTATGATTTGTGTTTTATGACCGATTAAAGAACTATTAATTGGGTACTAATGAGTTTGTGATTTATTTTATAGATGTAATTCTAGGATTAAATCCAATATGTATACTAAATGAATTAATTTATACTTTTTTCATTTCAAATTCTTTGGTTTGACCTGATAATCTATGATTCACTAATTTATTCCACCCACAACATGTGATACAAGCCACATCATATTATATAATTTTTTAATATATACTCTGGTTATTATATTTTATATTATATCCCTTATAATGATAAATTTATTATGTAAATCATTTGATATTGAGTGTATAGTGTCCTCAATGATTTATGTCCAACCATCTATACTAGTCGGAAACCACTTGTGTATTGGTATTTGCATATGAGTTCATGTGAAACTCCTTCCCAAAGTGCGTGATTTGGGCTAGGGAGTCGAAAATATGTATAAACTCTAATTTTTATTCTATTTTATTATTGAAAATATTATGGAATGGTTTATAGGAGTGAGGATATATAGAACTTGATTAGTGGATTCACATATATTTCTACATATCTATTATATAAAAAACTATGTTATACAATTGAAGAGACATCCATTTTACCAGTTTTTGATAATAATTCAATCTAAAACTGATATTTTTGTGATGTTATAGTTTATATTGTTTGGGTGTCTTCATGAATTTTTACTAGGTATGTAATACCTATTGACAAATATGTACATTCTTTAATCTATCCATTTGATTTTGTTGTGTTACATATCTAGATCTTTTATATTGTGTTATATAATACTAGAAGTTAAATTGTTATAACATGATCATGGTTATTGTTATATTTTTATTAATGTGACTAACATGTATGTACTGATAATTAAGATTTATAATTGGGTAGCACTGATATTATATTGAATTATTATTATGGGTATCCCCAAAGGATATTTTATTCATAGAAATACATTTTGTTTTAATTTGAGTGACATATATTATTATATTATGAAACTATATATGTTATGTGAATATGTTTTTCCATAATGATAGTTCCAACTTGAAGACTCTAGATGGGATAACTAATGGAATTTTTATATGACTACAATATTAGAGAACTCCCAATTTCGTCTTTTAGAGGATTGTTTCATATGATCCACATTGTTTCATTATGTTTAATATATATAACACCAATGTGACATATAATATCAAAAATTATTATTTTCTCTATTTATTATTAGTGAAATCAAATGATCAATATTGTAATATGTATTAATTAATGTTTCCCTAAATCCAATTTTTTTCCGGGTATCTATTTTGATTTATTGAATCATGTTACATGTTAAGAATCATGAATCAATTGAAAGGTGCTTTAACTAAACAAGGATATTTTTTATCCTACTTATTTTACTATATTTTATTTTCTATAATAATGTTATTCACTTAAACATTAATATTTTGATATAGTTTTTCCTCATTAGAAAATATTTTCTTTATATCCATTACCGTTCATTGAGTAATATCATTTTATCATAAACATTATTATTGTATTATTCTTTATCATAACAAAATATTTTATTACATAATTTGTTTTAATACTATTTTGGAAAATTATATTGTAAATAATAAGTATTAAACAAATATTTTAAAATGTCTATTATCAGTAATGAAATATTCATGTAGTAAAAATATCAGATTATTAGTCAAATTTTTTAATCCACATTTCCAAGATAAAACATTATATAATATTGAAGGATACATTAATAATTATTATTTTAAATTAAATCTTTATAATTTATTTTCACATACCCTTCTGGAATTTAATTTTTTTAGTGACCCACAACATCCTCTATCATGTCAATGTTATACATTTTTTATAAAATCTCTTGTATATTTTTTTATTATTTTCCCCTAATTTTAAAATATTTTTCCAAATAGGGTTTAAATATATTGGATTTTATAGATATAGATATATATATATCTATATGTATATATATTAAAAATATGTAAATGGTAATAGTCATTCTAATTCCCAATCCCTTATTGGGTTGAATCATTCAGGCTTACTCCTAAAAGGGTTTTTCATATATGTCAATATCCTTTTATAATTGTTTTATTAAACTAGTTATATGCTCTTTTAAAACCATCCTTCTCTATTACATAGATATCATATGATCCTTGGTCACATATAGAATTATATTTATACTAAGAAATATATATATTAAACATCATATTAAAATTTGTTCTGATTCGATGTTTTTCACATGAATGATTGTTATAATTTTCATATTAGAAAAAATATTTGACTTTTCTATTTTTTTATTTCAATAATGATAAATAATTCCATATATTCTATGTAATTTCAACCCATCCACATTATTCCTATATATTGATAATGATAAATTTTAATTATGTGGGAAAAAATGGAATTTTTATTATGATGATCCAATTAAAATAGAGGATGATCACGAATTTCTATTCATTATTATTAGTTATACAAATAACCATGTTTTATTCTATTAATAGTTCCCAAAGGAATTATATGAATCTGTTTTGTGAATTTTTTGTTGAATTCCATTTACATAACAAGGTGAATTGCGATTATTATAGTTTTTCTCACAAGAAAAACTTGTCCCGTGAGACAAAAAAGGTTGAGTATTTTGCGTATTATATAAGGATTAAACCTGATATATTGACATTAGTCTTGATGAGAATTATTGTGTCTTAGAACGAATCCAAGATATTGGGATTTTTATAAATTATTTTAAAAAATCCATTAATATTATATCATTGCTAATCTTATTCATTTTTTCATTTATTTTCAAAATATATCATTATTTAATTTTCATGTCTATTCTAGATCCTTGTGGATTTATAAATTGGTCCCTAAAATTATGCTCTCATTTTAAAATAATTACTTCTTTATATATCTCCATTTCTGGGAAATTGATTTCGCCCCTCAATGTGGTTTACATATACCCATGTTATCGAGAAAAATTGTACATTTTATATTTTTTTATGGAACTCACATGGAAATAAATGTGTGGGAGACTATAAAGATTGTAATTAATTATGTATAATTGTATAGAATTAGAAAATTGACCATCTATTGAGTTAACATGGAATTTTCTGATAATAAATTTTCTTGATCCCAAAAATATAGAAGAAGTAGAATGTCTTCCAGATGATTTAAATATAATAATATTTAGTGATTTTCTAATTATTTATTTTTATATATAAGATTTCATTATTAGTGTCAAAAGTATGTATATAATGTATATGTATATTTCCACATGATTTGAGATTGTTGGACTAGGACAATGAAAATTGAATCAGATTTGATTTCTTAGTGTTGGAATGTAATTATGTGAACATATAGAATAATTATTAGTAAAATATTTACTAGATATCCTGGTAAAATAGTAATTGTGTGTATGCATTGTGGTGGTTTTTGATTGTATTATTATATAATGTTGTTAATTTCCTCCAGGTTCAAAATACACTATTATGATGAGGATCATGTAGATATAAATATATTTTTGGGAAACATACATTGAATGATTATGGATATATGTTGATGTTCTCCATTTATATATCACCATATTGATGTGATGATTAGTAAATGAATATATGTGGTGGCAGTTTATATGGAGAAACATATTTTATTTAGTTGTGAATGTTGTGGTTTGTGGAAATGTGGTACATATTTTAACTATTAGAGTAATTATATAGTCTTTGATTTGTTATTGTTGTTGTTAAATTATTTAATTCCACGTTTCATGTGTATAATTAATCTTATTAGGTAGTTCCCATTTTCATGTTGAATGGATCGAAACCGATCAGTGGGAGTGTTGGTAATATTTTACCGCATTTTTATCATCAATGTGGGAAAGTTATATATATTTGAATAAATGTATTATTTATTAATTATTTTTGAGGTATTCAAATACTTAGATGGGCTTTAAAATTTCATAGATATTCTGTTAGGTGAATTAATTTTTGGTGATGATAGAAATAGAGGATGATGTGGTCTTCAAGGATTAATATAAAGATTATTAATGAATATTGTTCATGTTTACTCTATGTTTTTTATAGTTTAGTGTTTTATTTGTTAATATTAATCATTTATACTCACGTGTAATTAATATAAATGAATGAAATTAGTTTTATAAGATGAATATAATGTTTAATCCAATGTTCTCAACATTACATTATTGTATTTGTGTTTTCCGTGGGTTTTAACGAAGATTATAGAAATTCTTTTGGTATCACAAATGGAGTGTGGAATATTAATGATGGAAATAAGTTCACATAATTGTTGTAATTTTATACTAATTAATTACATTAAAAATTATTTGATAATTAGGGTTAGTGTATTATTTATTTAATGAAAATCCATGAAATTTATTGTTGTGTTTCCATTATTATTTCAATGTTTTATGAGGTTAGTCACTCCAATTTTAATGGTTTATACACTATGAAATTGTTAATAGATTATGGATAATTTGTGGTTTCCTTTTTAGGTCACCTTTTTATTCACATTGATTCTTGGAGGTGGTGAAAGTTATCATAGATATTCATATAGTGATATCATATATTTTAAACAGGATACATTTTTTAGTTTAGAGTTAGACACTTATTAGGATAAAATTGAATTTATAGGGAAAAATTTATACACCATCATTACATATTGTCGTTGAAAATGATACCAACTTCGACACAATTTTTGGAGACTCATAGGAAAGAATTAATGGTCATTGAGGATATACTGACATGTTAAAGTGAATTTATAACCATTTGAGAGTATAATTTATTGGGAGGAAGATAAATGATTTCTAGTTGTTGAGTTGGAATTGATTTTATATATTTTCTCATTAATTATTTTATTATGTTTTTACACCAGAATTCATAAAAAATTAAATTTCTCCATTTAAAATAATTAAATTTTGTCAACATAAGAAAAAAATGTTTATTAAATAAAATGTGTTTTCTAAAAATATACATGTTTAATATTGAATATATTATTTAAATTAAATCCTAAAATTATTTTCCATATATTTTTATAATTAATACGATATATAAAAATATTTCATGAATTATTTAAATTTTTTTGGAATTTCTTGTAATATTATTTAAATAATCCTTGTTATATATTATTGAACACATGCTGGAAACACCTAAATTGGTTGTTCCATTATTATTTAACATGAACTATGTATATTTTAAGTAATTTTTTAGTATAATTTATTTTTTTGGACATCATAGTAAAATTATGAATCTATGTATCATTGATTGGAATAAATTGACGAACATGAACAATTGTAAAAATTAATAATATGGGTGAGCATGTCGTATAAAATTTTATTATAGAAAACTATATATAAAATAGTTACTGTATATAATTAAAATTATTTTTTCATAAATAATTGTGATATCCTGTAAAATTATATGTTACATTTTATTATAATAATCCATTTTATTTTAAAAAATAAATAATTATTTCATCATGAATATCATATATTGTGTATATTTCATAAAAAATATAAAAATAAAAGTATTTTTCCTCTTATATATCTCGATATTGTGTTATTTATTGGTGATATGATTCAAAAATAATGTACAGTATGAGTCCAATGAATTAGAATAAAGACTATGTAGATTAATATTAATCCAACTACTTTTTAGATTATAAGAATATGATATAGAATGATAATTTATTAAATTATTATGTGGTTTATGATGGGTTTCTCAATGTTTACTATTGTTAAATATTAATATAATTTATTAATAAACTATTCCATTGAGAAAAATGTTTGTAAAATAAAATATTTCTAATTTGAAAAAATATAAAAATGAAATAAATGATTAATATATATTTTATGTAATGATGATTCTTTTTTGAAATTAATTATTCTGTAATAATTAAAATGAATTTCATTGTACAAAAACTAGTATATATTTTTTGTAACGAATTTGGAACATTAGGATTGGTATGTATTGTAGAAAGCCTTCATGTTATTTTTCTATTGGGGATCCATTAAGTGGTAAGTCGACTGTTGTAATATGGTGGTGGGTATTGTAGTCAGATCAATCATCTTGGGATGAGTAAAATATGGGTTGATGTTTTAGTTGAGTGAAATATTATCCTACATGAAAAATATCAATATAAATTCATTAATAATTATACCATTATTATAAATTGATTATAAATAAATTATATTCTATAAACACATTATGAATATTATTAGAATGTGAAGGATCAAGAGGAATCCTCAAATGCGGTATTTTTTTATTATGTAGTAATATATTCAAATGTTATCAGAAGGATCATCTATCATCATGTTAGAGTATTTGTTCTAATTTATATTTATGTTTCCTTTGCATAGTGAATAATCCATATTGAATTTAATTATCTATAGAGATAAATGTTTTTTAGATAATGGTTCAATGCTGCTGGAAGGTAATGCATGGATATCCAAACACTATTGTATAGGATTTTTTTCATTGATTATTAATATATTATTTATTTAAAATTGTTAATATAGATGATCATATGTTGTGGATTCTAGAGATTCAGTAAATGGAATAATTTTATCAAATAATTTTGAAAAAATTTATTAATATGATTTGACAGATTTTTTACATTGGATAAAAATAAGAAGATTGAAAAGAGTATTTTGACTCTACATTGAGTGTAAATGTAAATTGAAAAAATATTTGTTGTTATAAAATTATTTTGTAGAATTGAGTAGATCAAGGGAACAAATGGAGACAAAAATCTATTTCTGTGATATTTTGATGATAATACCACCCATGTAGATGGAATGATCATTAATAATTCAATGGGATTTATGATTAATTATTTACAGTGTAAGAGATAAGTTTAATATTCAAGATTTTTACAATCAATTCCACCCAATTATCTATATTTATTGAGGAATCAGTGGATTATATTTGTCATATATTTGTTTTTTTAATGATTTTGGTCATAATTATTATGATTATACAATGGTATAGAGTGAATAACCATCAATAATGATCATTTTTTTATTAGTATGTGACGCCATTCCAATGGTGATCATTTTACTTTTATAAAAAATGTCTATTGTGGATAAGGATTAAATTTTCATATTTTTTGTTCAAATTTTCTTTAATGTATGTGAAAATTTAATTTTTTTAATATATTAAGAGTCCTCTTAAAATGGTTTTAAATTGTTATTTTGGATGTTTCCCAAGGCTATCTATTTTTTAACTTGGTTGATATGGTATGATTAGATACTTTGTAGTCTCTTTTGGGTGAGGGATGATGGTGTTGTTTTTGGATTCTTTTTATGGTGGTGTTCTTGTTTAGTAGTTATAGAAATCAATTAAGATGATTTTATGATGTTTTTATTATTAAGGTACAACAAATATTGTGGAATAAGCTTCCAAAGGATGGTTTTGGTGGTACATTCTTCCAATATTTCTGGTATATATATATATTGTAAATTACCTTGATTTTTAACTATATTATGTTTTTTATTTATTGTGGAATAGAAAGCATTATGATGCACCTAATGTTACCATCACCGGTTTCCCATAACATTACATTTTGGTTTTGGTTGATTATGGTGGAAATAGTAGTTTTTATTAGAGTTTATGTATTTTGTGATGTTTTATCGAAACGGAAATAACATTTCATTACCAAATTTAATATTAAGTGACTGCCCATATTGAGGAAAAAATTATATACTCTCTTAGATTTTATGATTGGAGGTAAATTATTATTCAATAATGATGGCTTCTTTGTTCATTGTGTAATAAATTTTATTTTTATTTCCAATTTCTTCTCGTTGGATGTTTTGTTATTCCATGAGGCTATTTTTTATAAAGATACATGGGACAATGATCTTCTTTGTATTCCATGTGTCTTTTTAGTATATGAATGGATTTATTTATACAAAATATCTATTTATTTTACCCATCTACATGTTTTTTAGGGACAATTACATCATATTGTACCCTTACATATGATCCCATTTTTACTTGAACATATACATTGTGTTGTGAACATTTCAATTTTTAATATCATTATACAAACTTTTTTAACATTATTTCTGTTTGGGAAGACTTTACATGATAGATTAGTTTTTTTCTATACATTATTTATCAGAGGAACATGTTTTAAAATGTCTCCACTTTTATCACAACATTTCTATGCTAGATCATCAAATGATTATTATGGACTCATTTGACATGAAAATGTTTCTTTGTGAATTTTGAAATTGAAATATGATGATTGGGTTTCATGTTTTTTTATAATGTTATATTCCTTATAATATTACTATTTAATTATTCAATCCCTCTTGAACCCATTGTAAGCATAGGATACATTTTTGAATATTTGTGATGATTCTATTTAATCCTTATGCCTTTTATTATGGAAATGCATTTTTTTGAGATTTATTTTTGTTATTGTTTCTTCATTCATCCTAATTTATAAGACCATCCTTTTGGGAGGTTATGGTAGAGATTTTTTATGGTCTTTTTCACAGCCCATCCAAATGGGGCCAATGCCTCGACTCCCCAAGCCCGCCTCCAATAGGCCAGGGGTTGGTGACTAGCACCTAGTAGAAATATTACAAACTTGGGAGGAATTTCCTATGTACATGTACACACACAGACATCTCCAATACCACAAATGAAAAAATGTATAAAACCACTATGGAACAAAATGCGTGCATAAACTAAACCCAACCAATATAGTGTGATAGAAAGTAAAGCACTGAAATTAAACATGGCTAGAATACATGCCCACAAAAAAAGACTCTGAAAACTGCAAAGTCCAACCAATAAACACAAAATATACTGGGACTATTTCTCATAGCAGTTGGAACGCCTTGGCCTGTAGAGAACTAAAAAAGCATGGTCATGTCCTGGTCTGCCCTAGAATCTATCAAAAGGCTAATCTTTTATAAAAGGCACGACATGTGCGGGCAAAGCCCGTGCATGTGTGAGAATAACAATACTCATTAAAGGTCCCTAAAAACCACAATGTAGTACACTAAGTAATGGTATAGTCATCTATGAGTTGTATATGTCTATAAAATATATAGAAATAGAAACACAAACTAGATATACTCAAAAGCATATCCCATGGTCTAGAGACAAATCACACAACTGCATACCCCCATTAGGGATTCTCATTAATGATTCCGCAATGCACTCATTTAGATGAACTCACTCCATGAGTCTAATAGCTCTGACGACGTTCGTCTGAGAAGTACTCTTCAACACGAAATTTCACGAGAGGCTATTACACTCATTACGGGAGACACACTCCTGAGTGGGATGATTATGTTAGATAGATGCACTCATTAGGGGAGACACACTCTTGAGTGGGAAAGATCACGATACAAATATGAGGATCACTTGAAGGGCCATGGTGGATACCACAACTCATCTGGAATTCACCTCCTAGGTAGAGGATCAATGCCCTGTGGATTTGGTAACATCGATTCCTGACTCTACCTAAGTCCATGAATGGATAGAGAATCTCGATCTAGGCCACTCAGATGGATGCTTGACTCTATCACAGAAACTATTATTGAAGGGATCATACACTTATTGAATGAAATGACTCATGGCCTTTAGGGTAATGAGAAGAATATTCACTAACCTAAATGAAACCTATCCAAGATAAGGTAAACAAGATGACCATGCCGTTTTTCAAAAATTATAAGTCATGTCGAAAAGTTACACACCGTGTCGTCTGACCCCAGGTACTATCCATGTACAACGGCTCGTGTCGTGAGTCTGGTCATGTAGAAAAGTTAGTACACGATGTGTAGTACTGTGTACATGCCGTGTTTGAGTGCATGGGGCCGGTTCCATGTATTCTGGCCACGTGACCATACATGGTCTTCAACACATGTACTACAATCCAGGTGATAGATACATGGGGTGACCCACATTACTGACCTCGCCTGGCGGTGTGATGGAGTACACGGTCGTGTACACCATCCCGTGTTCGTGTACCCCCTAGAAATATACCAAGTCCAGCGTATCCACCTCTACCATGTTGTACACACCGTGTTCTGAATCCTTGTAGACAATCCTATGTCCATATACTTCCCAAAATACACGTCAAGCTTCGAGGAAAGTTCAACACATTGTGTGACCAGGGTCACACGCCATGTGATTCCTCTATGACCCCTGAAAACCAAGTGGTTTCCGCCAGTACTACTTGGCATGTTATTTGGAAGTGCAAGCCATGTATTATTGAAATTTATGGAAACATGAACATCTGTCGTCGCTCCTCTAGTGATGTAAAATTCGTCAATTTGGTCATTCGATCACCAGGGAACACCCATGTTTTGGTGGGAACAACACTGTGAAGCTTCTTCCATTGTTTTTGGACCTCCAATCAATTTCAAAAACATGTTTGAATCTTCCTGCGTAATGAATTCTCGAAGAATGACCTCTTTCGATCTGAGTCGATTCATCATCATTCATGGTCGTCCCACCTTTGTAGGGTCGTTGCGATGTCAGATCACCAGTTTGGGATCGTTGAGTTGCAATACAGGTGGGAACTATCCATTGTTCATCACTCAATGAAGAACATGAAGAATGTGATGAACGTGCGATAAGAAAAGGGGATGGAAAATCAATCGAACAAATTTGAGGAACGAACCTCTAAATTCGTCCGTCACGGCATTGATTAGCTCACGGTAATAAGCTTAAACATGGTAGAAATGAACAACAATAATCAATATGTATTAATTCCCCTTAATCATCCCAAAATCACCCTCCTGCAAGAACGTACTGATCCACAGATCAACTTGTTTTTGGTTGATCCAGGTTCATCATTTTAAATTAAAAACAGGGAAAGAGAAAATGAATTATTAACCTCTACCATTAAGAATGGATCGATTATTGATTAAAGGGTCGGACTTCCATGATATTTGAGATCCTTTATCTTCATTGGCGTAGCGATTCTCAACTTTGATCTGTCTTCATTCGTCTCTGAGAGTTTTAACCAATGCTCTATGGATTCACCTGAGATTTCTCTCAATCGTCCCTCATGAGAAAAATTCTATTATCCGAATAAAAGGGAAATGTATTTTACATCCCATCACACTACAAAATTAATGAGTTAGTGTTTCTATTTCTACATCATTATGACGTGAAATTAATGACTGAAACAGGTTCCCTATCACTGCACTACAGGGGATATTTCCAAAAATAAATAAATTAAACATTGCAAATTTATTTTATTTTACATAACATGTCCAAAATTTACCTTTTTCCCTCAACCCGCGTTGGTTGAGGTTAGGCTCGTTCATATTTAATGTCATCATCCCATACACAATAGTGCCCTCATATTTTTAATCTGGGAATCCTTTTGGAAATTGTCATAGCTGCACACAATTGCCGACTCACTTAACATAAAAAAGATCAAACCGCCATTACGGGATCAATAGGCCTCAGAATGGTTTTCCATCTTCGTGCCTGGTCTCGAAATAATTCCATATTATATTTAAAAAATAATTTATGGAAAATCCGAGAAATTCCATTCTCCCCACCTTGGGGATTCACGTCCTCGAAAATCCAAAACAAAGGCTACTAAAAAAGATATGGGTACTGGGAATGGATATGGGCCTCCCGCTCCCACATTCTCTCCTAATGATTAATGTGCTTCCACCAGATGCACGCCAAGGGAATCTATCACCCACGAAGGATCCTCTCATGGCGATCCACGATCTCCACTAATGACCCAACAATGGTCACTCCATCCCCGATACCCATCTCAAACCCATCGATGATGTGCGATGATTCATGCACGTACCTCCTCAGTTGTGACACGTTGAGACATCATGTACCCGATACAACTGTGGAGGAAGAGCTAGGTGGTATGCGACCTAGCCAACTCTTCACAATTTGAAGAAAGGTCTGATGAACCTCAGATATGGCTTTCTGACCTGGAAAAATCTCAGTAACCCTCTTCGAGGTGAGTCCTAAAGAAAGATGTGGTCTCCCTCTTTGAACTCGATAGGTCTCTTCCATCTGTCAGTATAAGACATCTGCAGACTCTGTTCAATCTCCATCCACTCCCGGATGATCTGCACCTTCTTGGTGGTATCTTGCAGCAACTCTGGACCCATGTGTGCTGACTCTCCAGGGTCGGTCCAACAATTTGGTGACTAGAATGGTCTCTCATACAAGGCCTCGAATAGTGACATACCAAAGGAAGAGTGGTAGCTATTTTTGTATGCAAACTCAACTAGTGGTAGGTTTTCCTCCCAACAGTGACCAAAGTCCAAGATAAAAAATCGCAAAATATCCTACAGAACCTGAATTGTCCTCTCTGTCTGGCCATCTGTCTGGGGATGAAACACTATGATCAAGTGTAGATGATTCCCCAAATACTCCTACAACCCCTTCCATAACCGGGATGTTGAAAAGTCATCTCAGTCAGAGACTATTGTCATAGGTACACCATGAAATCGAACAATATCATACACGTATAGGTGTCACAAGCTCTCTATGGAACTCTTCTCCTTGATAGCTAGGAAGTGGGCCGACTTGGTGAGTCGGTCAACGATCACCCAAATGTAATCATGCCCCATGGATGTTTGTGGTATGATTGTCACGATTTACATCGATATTCAATCCCTCAACCACGATGGAACATTCAGGGGTGAGCTAATCCTCATGGAACCTGGTTCTCAACCTTCACCTGCTGGAATGTGAGGCATCGGGAACCGAAATCTACTACTTCCTTCTTCATGCTTGACCGCCAGAACTGTCATCAATGATCCTAGTACATATTTTACACTCCAGGATTCACCACAAATGGGGATGTATGAATATCCCGTAGGACCTCTTCTTGAAACACCACTGGTACAACAATGTGTTCTATGAAAAGAAGTTTGTGCTCCCCACCTTGGGAATGTCCATCACGAGCATATCTTGTGGATAACTGAGCATGTAAAGCCTCATAGTCAACATCTACATGCTGTGCATACCTAACTCGTTGTAAGAGTGGAGGGGAGAAATCCATCAACTATAGGTAGGATGCATGTTCTCTGCCCATGAAGGACAACTACAACATGGATAACTGCTCTGTCTCCTCACTCAACACCTGTGAGATTGACCTTCTTCTCAGAGAATCTTCCACCTTATTCCCCTTCCCTTGAGTATAGATGATCTCAATATCATAGTCCTAGAAGAACTCTAGCCAATTCCTCCATCTCTGATTCATATATTTCTACGAAAAGATGTACCCGGGGCTCTTCTAGTCAGAGTTGACTATAAAACTCTCCCCCATAAGGTAGTGTCTCCACATCATCAATGCGAAAACTACCACAACCAACTCGAGATCATGGGTCGCATAATTCTACTAATGTGGCCTAAGCTGGTTTGATCCCTTAGAAATTACTTCATGCCTTGGCATCAGGACACAACCAAGCTCGACCCCTAATGCATTGCAGAAAACTATGTACTCAACACCCTCATCCAGATATCTCAAGACTGGGGGGCTTGTCAAACTCTGTCTCAGCTGCTCAAACGCCAGTTGGCACTTCTCCATCCATATGAAGGTTTTCCCCTTCATGGTCAGGGTTTTCATCAGTGCTAATATCCGATAGAAACACTGAATGAATCTCCCATAATATACTTCCCATCCAAGGAAGCTCCACACATCCCTTGCGCTCTGAGGTGGCTACCATGATGACACAGCCTCCACCTTGGCTGGGTCTATAGTTACTCCATCTGTTGAGAATAAATGTCCCATAAAGTGGGCCTACTAAATCTATAATTACAATGTTGAGAGCTTCCCATAATTCTGGTGCTCCTGAAGTACATCTAAAACCATCCGAAGGTGTCTCACATTCTCCTCTTTTGACGCCGAGTACACAAGGATGTCATCAATGAAGACCACTATGAAATGGTCCATGTATGGTAGGAAGATCCCTTCCATCAGTCTCGTGAACACTACGTGGGCGTTCTTCATGCCAAAAGGCTTCACCAGGTACTCATAATAACCATAGAGGCATCTAAATGTCGTCATCGGTATATACTCATCACGTACTCATAACTGGTGATAGCCTAACCAAAGTTCAACCTTGGAGAACAAATATTCCCATCTCATTTGGTCAAAGTGGACGTCGATTCTTGGCATTGGGTACTTATTTTTCACTGTTTCTAGGTTCAGGCACTGGTAATCCATGCCCGACCATAGACTCTCGTCTGACTTCTTGGAAAACAAGACTAGGGCCACCCAGGGTGAAACGACGGGTCTTACGAAACCCTTACTATATAACTCCTCCATCTGCACCCTCTTGTCGTGAAGCTCTGTGTGAGCCATCTGATACAGTGATGATAAAATAAGTGCCTACCTGGGGTGTAATTCGATTCAGAAGTCGACTTTATCGCGGGGAGGTAACCTTGGATCATCTTCCGAAAATATGTCCTCATGTTCCGCCACTATTTCTAGGAACTAGAAGCTCACAATATCCATATCTCTGAGGGAAAGGCTAGCCAACTCATGAGTGATTGGATGCACCCTCCTATACATATTCCCTTTCTTCACTGCTTGGGTTTCCCTTTCTCTGACAAAGGAAAACCTTGTTCCATCATCGCGGACACACCACCCTCTTTTCCTAAAACAGTCAATCTAGGCATGGACCAAAGATAACCAATCCATATTGAGAATGACGTCCTAAGGCCTCGACGCTACCACCAATAGGTTCCAACTGAAACTCTCTCCACAAAGGGTAAGATCACACTATCTATAAAGGTGTGTGATCATTGTGTATCCTCCCGTAGGTGTCTCCAAGTTTAAGTATCAAGTCAACGGTTCTACCAGAATCTTGATGATTGACAAAAGATATGTGTCTATGAAGGAGTGCTTGGAACCTGTGTCTATAAGTTCGACATCTAAGGTAGATAATACACAGATCGTACCTCAAATCCACCATGGAATCCATGGGTTCTATGCCTCAACTGCATGTAGCTATCCCCAGCCCTGTCCCCCATCTCCCTGAGCCTGGTGCAGACATCCTTGGGGTTGTGGTGGAAGTAAGTCGAATCGTTATCCACCACCCACTGCTCTCCCTGCTCCTCTACCATGTCTGATCCCTAGCTGGTCTTCCTTCTCCACTCTCTTCCTCTACTTAGGTGGCCCATCCACCACAGCCCTATAAACATCACGATGGGTTATAATATATTTAAAGAGATGTCCCCTACCATTTCACGTGTAGCATCACTTCTCCCTAGGATGAGTGGATCCAGCCTGAGTGCCCTAGACTGTCGATCCTCTTTCCTGGGTCCTCCTATGACATTTCCCCCATCCAGATCCCTATTTCTGATGTCGTCTCCCTACTACCAGGGTTTCCACCCTTGTCTTCCTACTACTGACTATTATCGGCTGTCTCTACTCCACCAAATCCTCTCGATCACCGAGGCCCACTCCAGCACTCCAGAAAAAGCCAAAATTCATAGTGGAACGACAATAGCTCGGTTGTCATGTCATAAACCATTCTCAACGGTCCGAGCTCCGATGTACTGATCCCTGAAAATATCCATCAAGTACAGATCTAGGTTTGTGAACCTTGATGAATAGTCCACTACTGTCAAAAGACCCTACTAGAGATGAAGAAGCTCATGGATGCACACAGCTTTCAACATAACCAGAGATAACTCCTCCCTGTAGAGACTCTCGAACTCTCTCCATGATAGAGTCTAAACGTTGTGAGTATGTGTGGTTAGACTCCACCAGTGTCCTCGTGAACCCTGAAGAAGGCTCTCCCATAGAATCACCATATGGTCTGCTCGTGTCCTCACAAGATGGGAAACTCGGGTCACTGCCTCAAGGTAGTCCTCAGCCTTCTGAGAGTCTGAATCACCTCGGAACCTGAGGGGTCTCTGTCTCTAGAACTCATGGAGAGTTCTAAGACTGCGCCCCTCATTTTTCGGTACTACAGGTACTACAGGCTGCACCAATAGTGGTGGCATAGCAGGTGCACCATCTAGTGGAAACACTTGGGGAAATTGTCCCTATATCAAAGCCTTGTCATTGAGGGGGTCATCCTTATGATCGTGATGCTGAATCCTAGTGGGTATGTGTCGCGGAAGAATCATGTAATGAAACAAGATGCACCATGGTCTATCAGTATATCTGGATAGCTAGCACATATGATATGGAAAACACAACCAATTATTATATAATTATTGTACATATATTTTGTTTCCAATCAACCAATGTTTTCGTGCAATGAGTAAAAAGTAGGTTATTATAGTCCTTGTGTATGGATACGTTGGCCGCCGCACTAACACTGGAGCCTCTATCCTGAAATGTAATCTCGTAACACTTAACACTGTTTCCCCAGACCAATCTTATAGAATCTGGGTCCTAAGGTAGAACCGACCTGCTCTGATAACACTCTATCATGAACCGTCCCATTGGGGCCCGCGTCGTGACTCCCCAAGCCTGCCTCCAATAGGCCAGGGGCTGATGACAAGAACTTCGTAGGCATATTACTAACATGGGAGGCATTACATAACTACATGTACACACGCATAAATATCCATGCACCAAAATTATTAAATGTAAAAAAACCACCTTGGACAAAAATGCATGCATACTATAAAACCAACCAACAGAGTTCTGCCGAAAGTAAAGTACTGAAAGTAAACATGGCCATAATACATGCCCACTAAAACAAGAGTCTGAACACTATAAATTCCAACATGTAAAAACAAAAGGTACTGGGACTGCTACTCGTAGCCGTAGAAATGCCTCGGCCTATAGGGAACTCCAAAATCTAGGCCCTGTCCTGGTCTGCCCTGGAATCTATCAAAAGGATGCTCGTCTGTAGAAGAGACAACATGTGTGGGAAAAGCTCATGAAGGGGTGAGTATAGCACTACATTATAGAGGACCCCGAAAACCACAAAAAAATATACAGAGTAATGGTATATTCAACTATTCACAATATATGTCTACAGAACATATATCAAGAGAATCAAAAACCAGATATACTCAAAACCCAGAACCACGGTCAAGAGAAAAAATCGCACAAACACATACCCCAGTTAGGGTTTCAGTACGAAGATTCCACGATGCACTCATTCTGGGAGAACTGACTCTATAAGTCTGATAGCTTTAATGATATCTGTCCAAGAGGTACTGTTCGTCGGGAAACGTCACGAGAGGTAGTTATAGTCGTTACAGGTGACACACTTTTGAGTGGGAAGATTTTGATATATTGATGCACTCATTACCAGAGACACACTACTGAGTGGGAAAGATCACGATACACAAATTAGGATCCCTGCCAGGGCCATGGCGGATTCCACGACTCATCCAGAATTCACCTTCTAGGTAGAGGATCGATGCTTGGTGGAGATGGTCACGTCGATGCCTAACTCCACCTAGGGTCAAAAATGGATAGAGGATCTCCATTTGGACCTCATGGATGGATGCCTGACTCTATCACAAAATGTATGGATGATGGGATCATACTCCTATAGAAGGAAATGATTCATGCCATTCATTAGAATGAGAATAAAGGGAACTAACCCAAATGGAAAATTTCCATGATATGGTGGACAAGAAGACCTTTCCATTTTCCAAAATGTACACGGCATGTAGAAAAGTTACATGCCGTGTCGTCTGACCCCGAGTACTACCCATGTACAATGGCCTGTGTCTTGTGGCTAGTTGGGTAGAAATGTTAGTACACGACATGTAGTATTGTGTACATGCCTGTCCGACTACCTAGTGTTGGTTCCTTGTATGCTGGCCATGTGCCCGTACACAGTCTTCAACCTGTCTACTGCAACTCGTGTTATCGGTACCTGGGGTGACTCGGATTAATGGCCTTGCATGGATGTGTGAAGGAGCACATGTTTGTGTACTCCATCTCGTGTCTGTGTTCCACCTGGATACATGTTGAGTCCCACGTAGCTGCCTATACTATACTGTACACGCCATGTTCTGAAGCCGTGTAGATCATCTCATGTTCGTGTACTTCCCAAAATACACGACGAGTTTTGGGGAAAGTCCAACACATCATGTGACAAGGGTCACACGTCATGTTATTCCTCTCTGACCCCCGAAACCTGACCAACCACTATACTACTACAAGGCACGTTCTTCATAAGTACACGTCGTGTATTCTGGAAATTTCCAAAGATGCAGACCTCCACCGTCGCACATCTAGTGATGTCTCGTTAATTGATTTGGTCATTCGATTGCCATGGAACACCCTATTTCTGGTCACCCGACACCACAATTCTACTTATGTTGTTTTTGGACCTCCGATCAGCTCTAAATTTGTGTTTTTATCTTCCCACATGAAGAACGCTCGAAGAATGATCTCTTCCGATCCGAGCTGATTCGTCATCGGTCATGGCCATCGCACCTCTGTTGGGTCGTTGCGATGTCAGATCTCTGGTTTGGGATCGTAGCATTGAAAGAAATGTGTGAAATGATCTGTTGTTCATCGCCCCTTGAATAATGAAAAGAACACGATGAACACTTGAGAATAAAAGGGGGAAGGAAAAACAAATCGATCAAATTTGAGGAACGAACCTCCGCCGTCGTTTGTCACAATGTTGATCCACTCTTGTTAATAGGACATAATGGAGTAGAAATCACCAAAAATAATCAACATGGATTTATTCGCCTTAATCATCCCAATAAAACCCTCCCTCAAGAGCGTATGAATCTGCAGATCAACTTGTTTGTTGTTGATCGAAGTTAATAGTTTTAAATTCAAAACAGGGAAAGAGAAAATAAAATAACAACCCATACCTTTAATAATGAATTGATCGTTGAAGAAAGGGTCACACTGTCATTGTCATCGATATCCTTCAACTTCGTTTTCAGAATGATTCTCAGCTTCGATCCATTGTCGTTTGTCGATGAGAGTTTGCTCCAACTCTCCGTGGATTCTTCAGTGATTTTTCTCAATCTTCGCCAATGAGGAAAATTCGCTTATCCCAATTAAAAAAATGTTTTTGACATCCCAAAACGCTATGATATTAATTATTTAGTGTTACTATTTCTGAGTCATTATTACATGACATTAATTACTGAAACATTTTCCATGTCGCTGCGCTATAGTAGATATTTCCAAAAAAATTAATCTCTGAGAATTTATTTTAATTTATTTTACTTAAAACATTCGAAAATTAACTTTTTCCCGCGACATAAACCAGTCGAGGTTATTCTCATTTATAGGAAAAGTCATCATCTGGGATGCAATGGTGCCCTCAGTTTTTTAATCCCTGCATCCATTTGGAAACTACCACAACCGCGCAAAAGTGCCAACTCACTTAACATAAAAAGTTCAAAACCACATTCTGTGCTTAATGGGCCTCGAAATAATGTGTCAACTTCACACCCGGTCTCAAAATAATTCCATATAATATTTAAAAAATAATCCACGCAAAATCTGAGACATTATAGTCTTTATAGTATATGGATAATTAATCTTTGGTAGATGATTCTTTAAGGGTTTCATGTGTCAGGATTACATATTTTTGGGTCCAATACAGATAAGTTTGTGAATTTGAGTTGGGATACATTTATTTTGAATTCTCATTTTATCACTTAATAAAAAATTCTCTTTTTAGGTTAAGGCATATTTAGTTCACATTATTTATTTTTCTCATAATTCCAATAAGAAAGATATGAATAAAAATATGATATTATTTTTTTATTTTCATATCCACCACCAAAAGGATTAATATAGCCACATTACAATGTGGTTGTTATATAATATGCATAGTTTTCTTCATATTACCAAAATATGATCTTGGAATTGAAGGAACATGAAAATGGTATTTTACTATTAACATACTATATAGAATCAGCAGGATTATTTTCCCTTTGTATAAAATATTGAACATGCACATACTCTATGAAATATATTTATCAATGGATTTAGTACCTTATGAAAATTATGAAATTTATTCTTCACATACACACAATATTTTGATATTCTTCCTCAATATTAATTATAATTATACATTACGGTCACATAGTAATTATCTAAAATAAAATCATCATATTTATGATAAATTTTTGAATACAACATATATTTATATCTTCCCCTTCATCTAGATCAGTTGTTAGGTATAATACTAACAAGACATATTCACTATATATATAGAAAATATTGAAAATACGATAATATATCAGTTAATATTTATTATATAAAAATATTAATTTGAAAAGAATATGTTGTTCTTGTAAAAAAACTCAATTACTGAATAAAAATAATCATATTCAATATTTATTACTAGTATAATTTTTTAGTCTTCTTCATATTCAATTATATAGTTAATAAATGTTTTATTCTTTCATAATGACTCATAACACATTTATCATTATTATGAACATTAAAACCTCATTAAATCTAAACCATTACACTTATAAATAATTATTTTAAAATAAACACATAGAAATCGACTATTTCCTTCTTTTCGTTAAAACTTTTACTCATTCTTATTCTTTGTCCCCATCAGATTATCTCATATATCATTCACTTTGAGCAAGGAAACCCAAATGATATTTTTTAAAAATAAATGATTCATGGTGTAAGGATTCCCAATGAATATTTTCCCTTATTTTGATGATAGAATAAGGATTTATATTATTCCGCCAATATATTAGTCATGAAGGGATATAAAATCAATTAAAAGTATTTAAAACATATTATATTTAAAATCAGGACAATAATTCATAAATAATTCTATATGATCTACATGACATCATATTATTACATCAACCCTATGAATAATGAAGTGAATGCATCCAAGACAATTAAAAATGGGTCATATGATAAATTAAGTTATTGGATCGTCAATTAGCTTCAGACATGTTACATTCTAGATAGACCGCATATACAATCTAAATTTAATGTGAGTGAAGTGATCACATTATTACATTTATGAAATACATTATGATGAAACTAGACCAATTTCATTTAAAAAACTAGAATATGCTAACATTAATTATCGTTATGTAGGATGAAATCATTCATTTGAATCATGTGATGATAATTATGTACAATAAATATAATATAATGTCAATCTTATATTGAAATGGATTACCATCACTCAGAATTTTGTTATGTTTTTTAATCTAAATGTGATATTTACATAGATTAAACATCATGATTATGCAGATTTATGATTAAATTGATCTTGTACAAGTATCATCCAATGCTGGTTATGAAATTTATAAATATTTAATTAGAAATTGAAATGATTTCTATATACCATACCACATAGCCATTTTTAAAAATATTGATATGTTACATCATCTAGTGTTTAATATTCTCAAAAAATAATCTCGGGAATTTTTTGTGGATGGAACTCCTCAAAAACATATTAAACAGAGTATTTTTATAAATCACCATGTATAATCAAAATTAAATTCAAATTGAAAATGTTCAGTTGAATGGACCATAAGGAATTTTATAGTTTCATAATCTAAATTGAAATAAATTTTTAGCCAATATAAGATATTTTACAATTGAACATCATATTATATATTTACCATTTTTAATATGTATATTGGTTCTATATCCAAAACTAATTATTTTTAAAATAATTTATTGATACAATTATATGTTGAACTAAATTTTCTTTGGACTCACAATTACTCCATGTCATGAGTCTATAATAAAAATAAGTATACATAAAAAAATATAATCAAATAGACATGGGAACTATTATTCATTTACAATTGCTCTGTGATAGATACAATATGTAACATCCTTCCCCTACTCATTTTCTTGAGAATATGGATGAATATTACAATCCCTTAAGAGATATCCCCATGATTCTAAAATTCTTGGAAGGACATTCAAGAGACTCATTAAAATATGGGGGAAAATTTTCCCTTGAAAAATAAATCATCCAATGAAACACAACATAACCAAATAGACAACTACATGATATAAGATTTTAAGGAATGAAAACTCTATGAAACAAAAATTATATCGAAAAAACTACAAAATATTACCAAAATTGAATGTCAATTATATAAAAGTATAAAACAGAAGGAAAAACCAAACAAAACTCAATGACATAAACATAAATCTCAAGCTCCAACATTCTCCATGCTCATATTCCACAGAACACCCCATGTTCACAAATCACCTCTATATAAGGATTTCCTTTTACCTTTTCATGATTCCCAATAAAAAAATCTAAAATACTATAATGTGTCAAAAAATGGGTGAGTAATGAACCTCAGTATATTTTCCCCAAAAGCCATCCCTACTCATTCTATTAGGATAAAAAATCTTAGTACATTAATATAAAAAATTATATAAAAAATTGATATAGTTTGTATCAATACATGAATTTTACAACCAAAATAGATTTGAATGCAAAATACTTTTTCCAAGAAAAAGAAACAAAACAAGTAAACCAATTGAAATTTCTTTTTTGTATTACCCATTACATGATTGACAACACACCCACACATGCATGCTGGTGTGACAGTTCCAGACTCATGAGTAGTTTCTCATACATCCATTATGTTGTCACAAAGCATCCATTCTCATATTACCCCAATGACACACATCCCTTATAAAGGACCATAAACCATTATACCCCCAATGGAATATTACCCTTATTGAGGATCACATTTAATGAATGTATAGAAATATGCATTTCTTCCAAATCCATTTCAAATATACCATTTCAACTCATTACAATGAAACTTATAATTTATTGAAAACTTCCAAATTAAACCAATTAGAATAAATAAATAATTTTTTTAAAATGACATTTTGATGTCATGAAGTGAAAACAAATTGAACAACCACATTCCTTAATTACACTAATTTACCAAAAAATGGAAAAATTACTCAAACCACCACTAAAAAGGCATTCAACCATACATTGAACATAATTTTAGAATTAAATTAAATTCATTTTACCAATAAGAATCTATGAATTCATTTTATAAATTGAGGATTTGAGATTGAATCCAAATACCTTGATAATTATAATGAAAATAAAGAACTAATTGAAAACAGCCACCAAACCTAGTTGATTCTCTATGAACATTAAATAGATCCCCTCCACTAACGTCAAAAAGGAGAAAAATCATATCAATAATCAAGTACATTGGATCAATATATAGTGGTCATAAAAATATGAGAACAAGAGATATAGAGAGGTATATCATCAGAAAACCATGACAAACTAACAAAATTATTATATACTAAGGGAATTCATCTTCAAAACACATATAAAAAAATAAAAATATACACCTATTTGGCATGGAAGGGATCTATAGACATAGTGAGATTTAAATCATTAGTATTAAGTGATTTGGAAAAAAATAGGGGGAGTAAGATAGAAATGAGTAAAAACAATATTTTGAAATCTCACATTTAAATATTTCGTGGTTAGTCACACTGTTAGTCAACCTATGCACTATTTGTGTGACATAGAATGCCTTGATGAGGGCCTCAATATTTTGGATCATGTGATAGAAATATTGTTCCCTAACTATGCATGATCCCACTATGCACTATGTTTGGTTTCTCCAAGGTTGCCGCAGAGATTGGATAAATAGTGATCATACCATTTCACCATCATTTTAGCCGATGTATCATTTTTAAGGTTTCACATACAATTTTGAATGCTTCCACAATCTGTACTCAAATCATGAAACCTTTGAAAATATATTTATTTAATGGTCGCAACCCGAAACCCCCGATAACAATAAAAACACATTACATACTTAAAATACATAAATGAAGGGTTATTTACATGAAACCGGGGGTGCAACATTCTACACACCATTAGCCAATTCATCAATGAAATGTTGAAAACTGGTTGTGTCGTAAATGTTTTTGGAAATTTATTGGCCATTTATAATTTTTTATCCCATGTCTCTTCATGAATCGTACCATTCATCCCCAAAACTTGAAAAAGAAGTATGATTTTTCCACACATGAATTTATCATTCGTATATAAAATATAAACTCACATGTGAACAAACAATGGATTTGGATCATGATCAAGTTGATCTCATCAAATAAAATTTTAATTATCATGTTGATAATATTTCAAATGAGATATATGAATAACATTATGTATAACAATGAACTATGGGGGGAATGAAAAATAATATGACACATCTCCAACCTGATCCAGTATCTCAAAATGTCCTATGTATCAATGATATAACTTTTCTTTTTTCCAAAACATATGATGCAAAATCCATAGGGAGACACTCATGAACACATGATCACTCAAATAAAATGAATACCATCATTGATGATTATCCATATCTGATTTTTATGATTATGATTAGATGCCTCCATCCATTTCCAGATCAAATAAATATTATCTATTATTTATTGGACAATGGTCGCCACAAACATCATGGTATTATCTATTTCAACCCATGATGTGTTGAATGACATGTAAACCCATAAAATGATTCAAATAGATCCATATGTATAGATTCATGTCAACTATATTTCTAGGATAACTCCACAAAGGGCATGCGATCCTTAGAATATCCACTAATATAAATTACAAAAAATTAAAACATGTCTCGAAATTTTATAAACGTTTTTCCTGATTCACCATATATCTGAGGATGTTATGCCATAATAATTTTCAAATTATCCCCAATATATTTCTATATGGGTTCCCAAAATAATACATAAACCGTACTTCTCTTTCTCCCATTATTGAAACTGGCACAACTTGCCTCTTTACTATAACTCAGAAATTGATTTTTGATAAGCCCTCAACCATAGGATAAGGGATAATAGGGATGAAATGGAATGATAATGTGATATAATATTGTATCAATGATATAGAATCATTTTTCACAACAGATCATGAATGACCTATTATAACATCCTTAGGTATCTTCTCCCCTATCTATACAATAATAGGAAAAGACTCCCAATACAGACTAGTTGGTGATGCACTTCATTATACAAAAGAAAATTTAATACTCTCAAAAAAAATATACATTCCTTTTAATATATACTCCAAAATATATTTATTTCAACACCATATACATATTCTGTAATCTAGGACAGACACCCCATCAATATTGTAGGTAATCATGATGAATTTATTCCTGAAAATCCTTATGTCTGACCATCTTCTCTAAAAACTGAATAATGTACTACCATATAGATTGCATACCTCAATGACCTCCTCACCATTTAGTTTTTACCTAATAGATACACATTAGGAATCATATGTGTGGAATCTTGATCAATTTCCACCATGTCTGTGAAATATTAAAATTGAATGAAAACTAATTTCCCCTTAATCTTATTATTCCATGTGCATGTCAGTTATGGCCAACAAGAACTTCCACTGATTTGAAGCCTCTATTTTTGATATATCTTAATGATTTCATATTAATTCATTTTCTACCATAATTAAATTAACCAGTATATTAATAATTTCAAATTCAATCATTTTGAGATACTCTATCCACATTCTTTGTCTTAGTAATGATATTATAGTCAGAAAATATGATCCAATCTCTTATGATCTATAAAAACAAGGAATTTCTCAATAATTAGTTAATGATTCGAAATATTCAAATCATGGAATACATATGATATCCAAAAATCATTTGTTGGTTTGTAAATATGATTAAACCCTACCTTTCTTGAGCCATATGAATCAACATGATCTCCATGTCTGACATCATATCCCAAAAATGATCCCAAATCATCAGACTACACTAGGTTCTCATATCCTATATCTAGATAGATCGTGATTTGTCTTGATGTAATGAATGTATTTTTTCTTTTAATTTAATTATCAAGATTATAATGTCATTACAATGGAACATTGTTCCTTTTCAATGCTTTCATATATGAATATAATCTTGAAAAATCCCTGAACAAAGCATCAGTAACAACCACCTATGAAAAGGAACATGTGTATCTTAATGGAATTCCATTGTGGTATCCAAATTGATAATAGTCCCTATATTCCTTAGATCCACAGAAAAACTATTATCTGTTATTAAATGGCCAGTTAAATATAGTTTCAATTTCGAAATATAACATATTGACAATGTGAAATAAAACCAATTATCTGTCGTGGTTCCGAACATCGTCACTATGTTTTTCTGAAAATCAGTCCTTGAATACACCTATAGGACACCCAAAAACACAACCAAATTAATTTATATGTACCATTGAAAATGTTTATTCATCAATTCCATAATTACTACTGATGACTTCATACTATTTTAAAGAATTACCATATACTCATAGTGGATATATCTACTTCTGAAAGATGTTTTTTCATATATCCTCCTTATGAAGCCATAATTGGTGATATCCTAATAAAAAATCAATATATGTGAACCATTTTAATAACCACCATTTATCAAACATATATTAAATTAATGGATATTGATAATTATTCATTATCATAAATAGGTTTATTTTACCTAAATCCTCACCTAGTCGAAAAGATCTTTGTTATTTGTTGAAAATGATGATATGAATTTTAGATGGAGGCATTCTTGATCAGAAGATCCCTTTTCATTAAAACTACCATAAATATACTTTTTATTACATAGATTATGATTTTACAAAATTATAATAAGGATGGGAAATATTAAGGCTCCCCGAAAGGAGAAAAATAGTAAACATCACTTCTCTAATGAGTCAAAAACCTGATAAATTAACTGGAAACACCTCAATAAACATATCCACATATACTGGAAAAATTAAATATTTTATATCATCCATCGATACCAATGTGATTGCTACAAACAATTATGAGATAATTCTAACTGATGGATCCAACAATCCCCTTTCATCGTCCATTATATTAATTTCTTCATTAGATATATGCATGACTCAATGATTTGGGGTGAAACAACCCATTCAGATATAACAGTTGATGTGAGAAATTAACATTTTCATTCAATACATACACAATATTATATCATATAAATCCTTATACAAAATAGATAAAATACATTTCATATCATCATCATCGTTATTTATAAAACATGCTTTACACATAATGTCTTGACAGAGTCTTTGAAAAATAGGAGATCGATGGTTTAACATAGAAATCATCATGCCAACATTGAACCCATCAATTTAAATGGACATAAAGTGAAATATTGAATGATACATACTCATATAAAACGTTTTATTCATAAGGGTATAATAGAAAATAATTTTTACTCGCACCATTGATAGTCTAGGACGATCATAACAAAAAATGGCTCTACTCCAAATAAATTCATTCATGATCCACATTCAAAATTAATTCCCAATTCAGATTTCCCTTGCTAAGGTGTAATGGTATTTCTCGAATTCCCACAGAAATATATTTTCTATTATTCAGAGTAAGTTTCCTTCAATTATCATTTTGTAGCATACGATATCTATAACACAGGAGTTATTTCCCAACGACCCAACATCATAGAATAGAGGCAATAGCACTAATGGAACCCAATATTGGTTAAATTATGGATTGATCTATTTGGATTCATACGCTCTCACTTCATGTGGTTGAATAGTAAATATTGGATATATCCACAATTCATTATGGGTTTTGTAGGAATATTTATTGATTCTACCCTCTGATTTTGATTTATACCAATACATGGGAAATTGGTTTATATTTTATAATTTCCAATAGAATTTTATTTACCATCATTTGTAACATCCAAGATTTATAAAGAATGTGACATTTTCATATTTGTTAATTTTTGAATTAAATATTATTTTTACTTTAAAAGGGTTTCTATGTTCAATAGCATACCTGATACGCATAAACGAGTTTATTTGAAATCATATGTTGCACATTAATAATATATTATTATTTTAAATGGTAGTTAACTCCTAGTTATTTTATTGGTGGGGATAAATGAAACTAACTAAAATATGATTATACATGTTTGTTAATTGTATTTACATTTATCCAATAAAAGTTAGAGGCTTAAAATGTGAATGAATCTAATTTTAAGCATAATTTACATTAAAAGGCCGATTTATCGTCTTTTAATAGAGAACACCTTTTAAATCTAAATTTGATCACATTAATACATTCTATATGACCAAATAAAATCCTTCATTATATTGGGGACATTAAAATTTATGTTGTGTAAGTTTTTGGAATTTTTCCAATAAAGATCATTTTTTAATGAATAGTGAAAAATATTGTATTTTAATTCAAAAGTCCATTTTATTCTAATTTATTTATTTTGTTAGATTACATTTTAATTTGTTTTAAAGTGAAATTAAAATATATTTTTACCAGTTAATCCAATTTTGGTCATTGAAATTAATTTCACTTTGAAATTGGACATAGAAAAGTATCAATCTTTTGATAGTTATTGTTTCTTAAAAACATGCTATTTGTTTTGATAAGGGGAATTAATTTTAAAGTTAATTAATGCCACTTTTATGTTTTTAATTTGGAAAAATATACATCATTTTTTATTTTGGAATATCAAATATAGCATAGGCTGATATTTTTTTTATTTTTCTGAAAAACATAAATTTTTTTATGAATAGTGAAACCACTTAGTGGTAGTTAAAAAAAGTGACTTTTTCATTTAAATTAATATTTTCCACTTATTTGAATTGAATTTTAAAAATCCAACATACATTTTTGTTAAAAAGAAGTAAAATTTGGTTCAATAAGATGAATATTATTTTTGGGGAATAGTAACTTTTGACTTTTATTTACCGCGATTAAAAGTAAATAAGGTAATTCAAGGAAAAAAGAATATTATAATAATTCCAAATCACCCTACCACATGTCCACCCATATTGGATGAGTAATTTACAACCATGGGCATATTTTGATTGATTTTCGGACCACATTGAGCCACTTGGGAGTGATAATGTGAATTTAAATTAATTAACTTAATGAAAAGGAAAAAATGACAAAAGAAAATATCTTTTAGTAAATTAATTTTTTGAAGGGGTTATATAAATTATCATTTAGACTATAAATATCAATTGGAATGATAAAATGATTTCATACATCATTGTATTTGTTTTTTAATTTTTAGACATCAAATAATTTAAATTATTTATGACACAATAATGATGTAGTGTTTACCTCATTAATAAATCATTTAAATAAATGAGATTATAAAAACTAATATATTATACAAAACCAGTCCAATTATTATTGGATAATTTTATTTCGAATATGAGTCATCTTATCTTTGACATTAATGTGTTTTTTGTCTTTTGAAACTGAAGATAAGTTTATAATAAAATAATGTTTTCACACTTTCTTAAAGAGCCCCTCCCTTCACTTATAAAAGGACACCACTTCTATGAAATTACTCACACCTATCAAGACTTTTGTCTTTCCCAAAACCTACCAAATTAGTCTCCCTACATCCCTCTCCTCCACCTAGAAGCCTTAACTTAGGCAGAAGGCACTTCAAGAAGTCATTTGGTTCAAACCAAAGGGAGTTACCCAAATTAAAGGTAACAGTTTCTCTTAAATTGTTTTCTTTTATTTTACTTATACAACCCCAAAATCTTTTTATTCCATTCATTTGAAACAAAAAAAAGTTTCCTAAATATAATAGGCTATTGTTATAATAAGTATTTTAACTACAGTTACACACACATCAATCTAATGGATGAAGAACATAAAGTTTCTCTGGATGGAAAACCAACACCTCACGAAACGATGATTGTTAAATTACATCTTACCACCTCTCATGGTGTCCATTATGATGGAAAATTATTTTTTTATGGTATATATTATGTTTATTATTTCATTATGTTTCTGTAATTCCCAATTATGTCAATCCTTAATGGTTTCCATAGTGGGTAAATACGATAATCTCATTTGAGGAAGTGAGGACTACCGCCCCCTGAAAGTGATGTGACTCATTAATGACTTATGTGGGATGTATAAAAGATATATTTAATGATAAAATATATGATATTATACTATTATTATAATATACCAATGTATCATTATGTTTTAATTCAATTAAAATAATAAATAGAAATGAAAGTAGCGTTTCTACGTATGTACAACTTACCGTCTCCATGAAAGGTGCATTTCATTTCTTACCTCCAAATGTTATTTACTATTATAAATAAATGTATATTCTGGATATATATGATATATATGATATCCAAATCCTTAATATCATTCTGGATATAATTAACCGTTGACCACATGAACAACATGTAATTTTAAGAAGTCCATTTTTCACTCAAGTACCAAATATCGACAAAACGAACATTATAAACCTAAATGATTACATAATGTTTATAACATGGTAATAAGTGATATAAATGGAATAATAAACTTGAAAAAGATTCTTATAAAATGATAAATTATCTTTAGTTATTTATTCCAGAGATTAATGAACAATCGAGTCATGTCGTACATGAGGTAAGGGATCCAACCTCTCTTTTTCTTTTCAAGTACTCTCTCTTATGTCATTTCTCGTATTCTCCATGTCCTTATGTTGGAGGATGTTATTTTATATTCAACATACTGTAATTTTTATTTTAATATTATGATAGACCCCCTATTACTCTCATCAATTCATTTTAATAATTTTTATGTGGCGTCGTTAGGATGCCATATTTTTGTAAGGTATTTTCTTATCTCACTTTTAATTCTGTGGTATTCCCATTGTTCTCCACTTATTCATTGAATGTGATGTATTTTTTACTACCATTTGATATTTATTAATATTATTATCATTATATTCATGTTATTCTATGATTCATTTGGTGGTTATTAACTTTTGTCCATACAACTCAGTTGATTACAACGTGGTAAGGGGTTTCATCTCACTTTTTATTCCAGTGAGATTCATGTTATATTTTCCACTATTTCCTTTTGTGTGGTGTATGTACTACCCATTATTGTACTCTTTGTGTAATATAATTAAATTTATGAGTATTTAAATCTTCATTGTACTATCATTCTTACATGTGGAATATGTTTTGTAAGTTACCAAATCGGTAGGGGAACCTTTCACCATCCTCTTTTTAAAAGACTTCTTTTTGTTATGTCTTAAAATTTAAATCTTAATATGATGGGATATGTTCTTATATATACTTATTGATGTAAAACTTATATCCAACTGATGATATTCCCTTTTTTATATCATCAACTCAGTTTCTGAAATTTAATGTGATGTCGTTAGGCTGTCGAATTTTTAAAAGGGAACTTCTTAACCCAATTTAGATTCTTTTGTTTCAACTTGTACTTCTTGAATATGTCATCCTATGAATATGTGTTAATGACCTATGATTTTTTTACACATAATATACAATTATATTGGGTGTATTTATATTTCTCACACATAATTATGTGATTTATTTATCCTTAAATTAAGCATACCATCTTTATCACAGATTTCATCTCAATTTACATTTCCACTGAGACTTCATTGTTGTTATGAACCAATTCTCTATTATATTGTGTATATTCTATACTTTGGAATAGTATACCCTGAATACCTTTATTATCATGATATTATAGTGTTTTGATTAAATTCTATTCCTCAATTATTTGTTTTCAAGCGTCTCTCATTTTGTTAAAAACACATTAATTGAAATATTGTTTTAAATTTTTTGAAGATTTATTCTTATAAATATATCTTATTAATGTCCATGTTTTCAAAATGGTTTTTAAGTATTTATTTATATAGACATTAATGTTTGAAAATTTCATTTCACTTAAAATCTTCAAAGTGGTGTGGGACACATTGATTCAAAAATCTCTTTTTAAATGGTTTTGAAAATGATTTGATAATGCATTGTTAATTTCAATATCTTGATTTTATATATTGGAATGTGGAAATGTTATCTTTCCTTTATGCAAGTGTTATGTGTTATAATTATGTTATGGTTATTGGGAATTATTTATGTATACAGGTGGTTCCATGATAAACCTAGGGCGGGTGCGCCTATGATAGCTCTCCAATGAATTTGGTAATGTGACGGAGGTAAACATGATGTTTCTCCTATGAAATTTAGAGAATATACTATGATGGGTATTCCAAGTGTAATTCCCTACATAATTATGATTGCTAAAATTTAAGTTTTATATAGGTTCCACAAGTAACCTTTATGATTTATGATCTTATAAGGTATGTTATGATTGAAAATATTGTTTCATTGATTTGTATTTATTGATGGGATAATGTTTTCCTTCGTTATTTTATAACTGTTACTATGAATTTTATGCTCATCCCATGTTTTTTTGAAATGATTTCCACATGACTTAAATATGAATTGGGTCATGGATGGGATCATGGAAAATTCATGTTGTCTAAAATATGGAACTAGACATTTTTCTTTTTAAGTGTTTTTATTTAATGAAAAAAATGGATACAGATTAGTAGTGTCTACTTGTAATATTCAAGTTGTTATGTAATAGTTATGTCCTAGTTCTCTAAAACTCTAAACCTGAAAAGATCCCCATTGTGAATTATTAATTTAATTCTAGATTATGTAATGTTTAAGGATACTTCCTTATAGCTGGTATCATAGGGAGGTTTAGATAACATTAGAGGTTAGAGAATTTTTTATGCATAAGTGACATTACCATAATGGTTAAGATTTCTGAATGAGTCATAGTTTTTTTAGAAAACGTGAATGAGTTTAAGATAACATGAATAAGTATATCAGAGTATTTACCCTCCCCATAAGATTTTATATGATGATCTTACAGATAAACACACAATGACCTTTTTGGTTTTAGTATATGTCTAGATCTAGAAGGCACCAAAGTAACAGTGGATGTGAAGAAAACTGTGACGGTTTTATGAATGAGCAACTGAATGATATGGGAAATGCAATGAGAACACATGTGGTTATTCTCAACCTACTATCTGGAGTCATTATTGACAACCTGAACCTTGTTGATTTTTATAAGGAATCATATATGGGAGAAACAAATCCCTATGGAAGTTCAGGTAATAATCATAAAGGTAAGTATCTTCAAATACCTCTGTGTCAAGGATGTGGAATGAAACCCATAGGAATATGTTTCAAAGGGGCGAGAATATTCTATAGATGTGAAAATTAAAGTCATAAAGTAAGAACATTCAATTGAAAATGGAAGCATCCAGTTGACTCTAGGAAAGGGAAAGAAGTTCTTTCTGAGGGATCAATTGAATGTTTTAAATGTGGATTCCATGGTCATTATACAAAAACATGTCCGATGAAGAAGTTTCAGGAATGGGATCAGTATGATCGTACAAATATTTGTTTACCAATACCTAATGCCATTTATATTGAGGATGGGGAAACTGACAATGACCAAATTAAAGGTATGAATTATTTCTTAACATATGTTTTACTATTATTGAAATAATAGGATATGATTCATTATTTTTTTGTAGGAAATAATTATTTCATCATATGTTTTAAAATAAGGGTTAATGTATCATGAATAATTTTGAATGAGTAAGAAGTCATCATACATGGGATTCAAGAGTTATTGTAGAATTTAGGATAGTGAAATGATTAAAAGTATTAAGGCTCTTTTGGATGATGAGATTACATTATAAGACTTTTTATAGTATGTGTAACCCTGAAGTTTGATATATGAAAATTTTATTCAAGGAATAATTATTTTCTCTTTTGTGTATATTGTTATAAAGAACCATTTGTGTTTATTTGATCCTTGAATTTGAGACAATTACCAGTTCATACATTTTGGTATGAAAAATGAAATTTTTTGATAAACTTTGTAGTTAAAATATGTTATGGTTATTTTTGATGAATTTATCTCTTTTTGGGAATGTTATAAAATTATGTAGTTTTTGAAAAGCTACAACAGGAAAACCATGTGATAACCCATCGCGTCGGACGAAGATGTGGGAATCGAACCCACAACCAATGTGCGACTTGTATTCATCACCTACCACTGGACTACGTGAAGTACTTGTTTAATATGAAAAATTCCTTTTAGTAATATAATCTTATGAATCAAGAATATGTTGAATTCGGGTTTTCTATGGAAATGATTAACCTATCATGGAGGATATGTTATTAGGTTAATTACTTTTCAGTATGAGATTTTAAGTTTAAATGATGTTATTTGGAGATAAATGTTAAGATTTTCCTTGAAAGACTATGTGATTAAATCCTTCAGAGATTTGGGGTGCAATCTTAGTTTGGATTACTTTGAAGAATTTTAGGGAAAACTGTTTATTTAAAGGTCTTTCATGATCCTTGTGTTCTTTTTATTGAATTTTGGAGATAAGAGTAGAATTTATTTTTATAAAGGATTATCCTTTGGTGATTATCTGATCTTGTACTAACAATTTTAGTTTTAGTTGATGTACAAATACAAGGGAAATATATATTTCTCCTTTTTGGATTACGAGATTCACTAGAAGATGATTCTTGTTCTTTTGAGGTGGCCAGGTCTTTTTGAATTCTCATCATTTATAGAAATGAATATTTTTGGTAGAAGCATATTAAAAGATGATACTCTATATTAAGGTAAGTATATTTCCTTATGCTTTTATTCTATGTAGACGATGAATTCCTCAAAATTATGAAAAGGAACGCAAAACAAAAATTTTGTTGGTTTAGGTTTCCTACTTGGTAATCAATGACCATTTACACATATCATATGTTTGTGATTTTCTTATGGTTAACATTCTCATAATCGCATTTTCTATCACTCTCCATCAGAACATGACCCTTTTTTCACCTCTATATCCACGTTTTCATGGAATATTATCATGGGTTAAATCGGATGACCATTGTACCTCTATTTCATTCTTTTAAAGTGATAGTTTTACTGACTCTTTTTCAGATATGGGACGTTCAATAAAGTTTATGAGCCCAAATTTTAAAATTGCGAGGATGAAATTTTGAAAAGGGGGGAAGGATGTAACATCCAAATAAATAAAGAATATGAATTTCTAATATATAATAATTTTTTAATTAAATATTATATTTAAATGAAAAGGGTTTCTATCATCGATAGTGTAACCGATACGTAACAACAGGGTTTTTTTTTGAAATCTAACGTTGCGCACTAATAATATATTATAATTTTAAACGATAGTTAACTCCTAGACGTTGTATTAGAGGGAATGAATGAAACTCACTATAATATGATTATACTTGATTTTTAAAATTATTTACATTTATCCAATATACGTTAGAGGTTTAAATGTGAATGAATCGAAATTTAAGCATAAGTTGCATTAAAATGCCGATTTATCACCTTTTAATAGAGAAAACATTTTAAATCTAGTTTTGATCAAATTAATACATTCTATATGACCAAATAAAATCCTTATTTAGAATGGGGACATCAATATTTACATTGTGTACATTTTTGGAATTTTTCCGATAATGTTCATTTTTTATTGAATAGCTAAAAATATTGTATTTTAATTCATAAGTGCCTTTTAATATAATTTATTTATTTGGTTAGATTATCTTTTTATTTTGTTTTAAAGTGATATTAAAATATATTTTTACCATTAAATACAATGTTGGTAATTGGAATAAATTTCACTATGAAATTTGACATAAACAAGTATCAATCTTTTGATAGTTATTGTTTTTTTAAAAACACGCTATTTGTTTTGATAACGGGAATTAATTTTAAAATTAATTAATGACAATTAAATTTTATGAATTTGGAAAAATAGACTTCATTTTTGAATTTGGAATATCAAATATAGCTTATGCTTAATTTTTGGTATTTTTCTAAAAAACATTAATTTTTGATGAATATTGAAACCACTTAGTCGTAGTTAAAAAACTGACTTTTTCATTTAAATGAAATTTTACCACTTCTGTGAATAGAATTATTAAAAATTGAAATACATGGTTGTTATCACTAAGTAAAACTTGGTTCAATAAGAAGAATTTTTTTGGATAAATAGTAACTTTTGACTTTTATTTACCGCGGTTAAAGGTAAATAAGGTAATTCAAGTTAAAAAGAATATTATAATAATTCCAAATTACATTAGCACTTGTCCAAAAATTATTTTTTGAGTCATTTACGACCATTTTAATCTTTGGGTAGATTTTGGGAGTACATTTATCCACTTGGGAGTGATAATGACAATTTAGATTAATTAACATAAAGAAAAGGAAAAAATGACAAAAGCAAATATCTTTTAGTAAATTAATTTTTTGAATGGGGTATATAAATTATCATTTCTACTATAAATATTCATTGGAAATATAAAACTATTTCCTACATCATGTTATTTTTTTATAATTTTTAGATATCAAATAATTTAAAATATTAATGACACAATAATGATGCAGTTTTTACCTCATTAATTAATCATCTAAAGAAATGAGATTTCAATGATTATTATATTATCCAAAACATGTCCAATTTCTATTGGATGATTTTATTTCGAATATGTGACATCTTATATTCTAAATTAATGGGTTTTGGTCCTTTTAAAACCGACGATAAGTTTATAATAAAATAATGTTTTCACACTTTTCTAAAGAGACCCTCCCTTCCCTTATAATTGAAGAAAACTTCAATGCAATTCTTCACACCTCTATAGCCTTTTTTCTGGTCAAAACTCTACTCAATTAGGCTCCCTACTTCCCTATCCTCAACCGAGAAGCCTTACCTTAGGCATAAGGAAATTCAAGTAGTTCTTTGGTTCAAACCAAAGTGAGTTATCCAAATTAAAGGTAATCGTTTCCCTTAAATTGTTTTCTTTTATTTTACTTCTCCAACCCCTATATTATTTTTATTCCATTAATTTTTAACAAAAAAAAGTATCCTAAATATACTATGGTTTTTTTATAAGAATTATTAGAACTACAATTACACACACCTACATCTAATGGATGAAGAACATAATGTTTTTCTGGATGGAAAACCAACGCCTCACGAAATTATGATTGTTCAATTACATATTACCACCTCTTAGGGTAATCTCATTTGAGGAAGTGCAGACTACTGCCCCCTTAAAAAGATGTGACTCATTAATGCTTTATGTGGGATATATAATTGATGTATTTAATGATAATATATATTATATTATATTGGAATTATAATATAACTATTTATAATTATATTTTAATTCCATTAAATTAAGAAATAGAAATGAAATAAGCGTTCATACGTATATAAGGGTTACCGTCTCCATGAACGGTGCATTTCATTTCATACCTCCAAATGTTATGTACTATTATAAATACATGTATATGCGGGATATATATTCTTTATATTATATAAAAATCCTGAATATCATTCTGGATATAATGAACTTTTGACCACAAGAACAACATGTAATTATAAGAAGTCCATTTTTGACTCAAGTACCAAATATCCACAAAACGAACATTATAAACATAAATGATTATATAATTTTTATAACATTTTAATAAGTGATATAATAGTAATAATAAACTTTAAAAAGGTTCTTAAGAAATTAGAAATTAACTTCAGTTTTTTATTCATGTGATTAATGAAAAATAAACTCATGTCGGACAAGAGGTATGAGATCTGACCTCTCTCTTTCTTTTCATGTACTATCTCTTATGTCATTTATTTTATTCTCCATGTTCTTATGTTGGAGGATGTTCAATTATATTCACCATAAATTAAATTTTATTTTCATATTATGAGAGACCCCCTCTTAATCTCATCAATTCGTTTTAATAATTTTTATGTGGCGTCGTTCAACTGTTGAATTTTTGTAAGGGATTTTCTTATCTCACTTTTAATTCCGTGATTTTTCCATTGTTCAACACTTATTCATTGCATGTGGTGTGTTGTGTACTGACATTTGTTATTTATTAAAATTATTCTCATTATATTCAAGGTATTATGTGATTAATTTGGTGGTTATTAACTTTTGGTCTTACAACTCAGTTGATTAGAACGTTGTAAGGGGTTTCCTCTCACTTTTATTCCCGTGAGATTCATGTTATATTTTCCATTATTTCCTTTTGTGTGGTGTATTTACTACCCATGATTGCACTAATAGTATAATAAAATTTAATTTATGATTATTTACATCTTCATTGTACGACCCTTCTTTCATGTTGAATATGTTTTGTAGGTTACCAAATCAGTAAAGGAACCTTTCACCCTCCTCTTTTTAAAAAACATCTTTTTTTTATGTCTTTTAATATACATCTTATTATGATGGGATATGTTATTATATAAACTTATTGATGTAAAAATTATATCGAAGTGATGATATTATATTTTTTATCTCATCAACTCATTTTCTGAATTTTGATATGACGATGTTTGGCTGTCAAATTTTTACAAGGGAACTTCTTAACCCAATTTCGATTCATTGGGTTCAACTTGTAATTCTTGAATATGAAATCCTATGAATATGTGTGAATGACATCTGATTGTTTTACACATAATATCCACTTATTTTGGGTGTATTTATTTTTCTCACACATAATAATCTGATTTATTTATATTTAATTTAAGGATTCCCTCTTTATAAGGGATTTCATCTCAATTTACATTTCTACTGAGACTTCATTGTTGTTATACACCGATTCACTATTATACGGTGTATATATTGTCCTTTGGAATATTATATCATGAATACATTTATTCTCATGATATTATAGTGTTTTTATGAAATTATATTCCTCAATTATTTGTATTCATGCATCTCTCATTTTGTTAAAAACACGTTAATTGAAATATTGTTTTAAATGTTTTGAAGATTTATTCTTATAAATATTTCTCATTAATATCCATGTTTTAAAAATGTTTTTAAGAATTTATTTATATGGACATTAAGGTTTTAAAATTTTAATTCAATTAAAATCTTTAAAGTGGTATGGGACACTTTGATTTCAAAATATTTTTTTTAAATGTTTTTGAAAATGATTTGATAATGCATTGTTTATTTCAATATCTTGATTTGATATATCGGAAGTTAGAAATTCTATATTTCCTTTATACAGGTGTTATGTTTTATGATGATGTTATGGTTATTGGTAAATTTTTATGTATACAGGTGGTTCCGTGATAAACCTAGGGTGGGTTGAGCCCGTGATAGCTCTCCAATGCATTGGGTAACGTGATGGAGGTAAACGTGATGTTTCCCTTAAGAGATTTAGGGAATATACTGTGATGGGTATTCCAAGTGTAACCCCTTGTGTAGCTGTGATTGCTACAATGTATGTTTTATATGGGTTCCATAAGTATCATTTATGATATATGATCCCATAAGGTACGTTATGATTGAAAATATAGTTTCATTGATTTGTATTTATTGATGGGATAATGTTTTCCTTCATTATTTTATAACCCTTACTGAGATTTTTATGCTCATCCCAAGTTTTTTTAATTGGTTTCCACATTACGTAAAGTTGAATAGGATCAGGGATGGGATAAAGGAAAAGTAATGCTTTCTAAAATATGGAACTAGACATGTTCCTTTTTAATATTTTTTATTTTATGAAAAAAATGAATACTGAGTAGTAGTGTCTACTTGTAATATTCAAGTTGTTATGTAATAGTTATGGACTAATTTTCTAAATCTCTAAAACTAAAAAGACCCCCAATGTGAATTATTCATTAAATTCAAGATTATCTAATGTCTAAGGTTGGGTCCTTATACCATTTCCCAAATGTATAAATATACTCCCTCCACATGCATCTCCTAATATATCCCTTTAACCCACTTTCTCTCTATGGATGGTCATTGTACACTATATTATATAGAGAATGCATGTAATCAAATGAATCTCTAGAATTATCCAAAATTAAATGTTTTGTTCCTTCAAGGAGAACATTTGGCAACATCAGATTCAAATAATGATAAATTAATGAATTTATCTAAAAAAATTATATCAATGTTTTTCAAACATCATTGTGAACTATTATTTTCATTGGGAAACACTTATCATATGAGGATATAATTTTTTTCATAAAATTATTCAATTTCTTACCAAAAATGAACATGGTATAATTTATCATGAACCTATTACACCGAATAATAGTATATAAGATCCTCTAGTTTGTATATCAGTGGATTCATTTTAAACATTTTTGGGGATCCATGTAAATTGATAAATATATCAAACCAATTAAGTGAAACCTATTCCCTTTATGGTATATATCACCACTAAATATATGTGGATTTTCCTTCTGAAATTGAATATAATGATCAAATTTCATTGGGTCATCCACCAGGATCCGACAATTGACCACCAGATTGGCATGGAATATGATTTGAACCGTCTTTTGGTTCATATTTGGCATAGGAACAACAACATTTTCAGTAGAATCATGTAATTGGTTCTGATGATGCCTATTATGTTCCATTTTCTGTAAACACAACAACATAATTAGTACGACTATCTAGAAAATGATGTCATAACATTTTCAAAATATATCACATCATACTATCGAATCATTTCATCATGAATTTCAACCAGATTTTGAAAATCATTCAAAATTGAAAATTTCCTTTACATTCCTTTTAAAAATAACACATTTGAAGACAACATTACCAATATTCAAAAATCAATAATTTTTCATCAAATAAAATATCATTACTAAAAATAAAATATTTCCTACTTGTGGGAAGTCATTTCTATAATACATTCCACACATGTCTCATTACATAAACCCATAAAAATGAGATTACAAATATAATAATTTTATCAAATAAACTTATGTATCCAACTACCTAGTAACATGATGTGTAGAAAAATTAACTTAGATATTTATTTTAATTTTATGAATTTGATATAGTAAAAACCCAAGTCATTCCTATCATCTCAACATGAGGAATAAAATAGATTTAATTTCAAATTCATGATCGGAAAATAGATGAACTATTGTTCCACAATGATAATTAGTAAGACCGATACTGATACAATTTTTAATCATGAATCGAACAATATAATACCACTTATAACATCTCACCCGTGGTCATTTTCTTATGAATGTGGAAAGAAATTACTAGGCATTAAGATAAATGAATATGATACTAAATGATGTAAATAAATTCATTGGGCTTAATTAAAATATGTGGTAAGTTTTTTCTTAAAAATAAAAAAACAAACATGCCATAAACAAATATAAATATTCATGATGTATGATATAAATTAAAGGGAACTTAGGGAAACACGATGTCTATCAAACTAAGAGACGAATTGTGCCACAATGAATGAAAATTAACAAAAAATATTACAATGGATGGGAAAAACAAAATAACCTCAACAAATGGCGCATAAATCCAACTCTCTAATATGCACAATCCTATAACTCCACCAAAAATACCTTGCATTACTAAACACCACCAGTGAAGTGTGATACATTACCATTTCATGTGTCATGATAAACGACATTTTCAAAATAACCATTGTGACCAAGAAGAGGTGAGTAATAAAACATAGTATATTTCCACCAAATTACATCCCAACTCATGCCACTATGAAATAATATTATAACACATTATTTTAATTAATTATAAAAAACAATTTAAACAGTGCATATCAAGCATTGCATTTTAACTCAAAAATAGTGCTTCATTCAAAAAATATCAATTAAAAGGAAACCAATAAATAATTAAATTAAATTCACATTACATTATGACATAACCATAATATTATTCACCAAAAACCCATACACACATGCTTATATGATAGTTAAACTTTCGTTTTATGTTTCTTATAAAATATCTATGTCATCATAATGTGTCCAATAACCTTGTTCCCCAAATACACATAGCACTTTTCTAGGGTTACATCCCTTTTAACCCTAATGTTACAAACTTCTAATTCAGGTTAATGTAAAAATAATTAAATAATAATCCCATGTATTCCAAATCCATTTCAAATAATCCATTTCAAGACATTTCAATAAAAAAATTCTTTTATTTAAAAAATATAAATTCAATCAATTAAAAATACCCAGCAATGCTATATTTTAAAATCAACGAATTTAAATCAAGAAAATAAATTACTCTTCACCACCACTTTCCACAATTCACGTTATTGACCAAAAATGAATGAAATACCCAATACATCACTAAATGTGGTATCAACCATTAATTTCAAATAGTCTCACAAAAAAAATCATGAAATTTAACCAATTTTAAACTAATTAGTCATGTTCTAAATAGAAGAATAAAGAGTAAGGAAACCTACCTTAAGAATGAAGATAGAAATGTAGAATATCATGAGATCTCTCACAAAATGGGGATGAATCCCAAATTACCAGCCTTATATCTCTTCCAATATCATTAATAAGCCCAAAACTACTCATATATGGAATCAAATAGGTTATATATATATCCATAGTAGTCCTAGATCTATGAAACCAATAAAAAGAGGGATATTTTACTCTATTGATATCCAAGAAAAAATAACAACAATTATGGATTTCTATGAGAAGTATCATTCAAAATCCTAATATACAAAAAATAATTATATCCAATTTTATGGGGAAGGGTTCCACAACCATAGAGAGGTATAAATCTATAGTTATAGCCCATTTTTAAAAAAAGAGAATGATGAAGAAAATGAGTGAGTACCAAAAAATAGGATATCACTTTTAAAATGTTAATGGTTTGACTCATGATTTGATAAACCTTCTACTGACCATGATCTAGCATTTACCTCAAGCGGGCCCCTCACATTTGGGTCGAATGGCTAGAAAAACCATGCACCATCAATGATCATTATAATTTTCTTACAATTCACTGCTTTTCCTAGTTTTAATCATGGTTTAAAAATTCCATGAACCTCCCTATACACCATTTATTTGTGTTCTATCCCATTTTACATGATTTCCTATTGGAGTTGAACATTTTACAAAAACATTCCTAATCCATGCAACATTATAAACTGCCCAAAATAGTTCCAAAATTCCCCAAACCCTCCGAAACATAATCCGTACACATTTAATACATAAAATACATAAAATAAGGGTTGCATAACTAAAACCAAGTATTCAATACCATATTTTATAATTAGAGACTAAATTTCAATTATCATTTATTTTTCTTAACTAACTATTTGGATTGACGTCTCCAACATACTTATGTGATAATTAATCTTTTAAATAATTACACATTTTTATATCAAATAAAACACATCAATAATTTGGCCAAATGATCCATCCATCACTATTTTATGAAAATATGACCCATAAAATGTTGTGTTAATATTTTAAACCCTTTTTGTATATGATTTTATTCTCTACCACATTCAAATAAAATTTTTCATTTTCTTATCTCTTCATATTTTTTATAATAATTACAATGGCATTGAGTGTTAATTTATTCATTACAATATTAATATATATTAAATAAATAATTACACATTATTTCTACCTTAGCCACAAACTTTTTACATTGAAGTATGGTTTCATTAAGAAAATATGACATTTCGAATTCAAAAAAAAATTATAACAATAGAAAATAAATTTTACAATTACCATCTTCTTGGGATATTCATATTTTAAATTGATGAAAATAATAAATATTAATTCTAGAAAATATTCTCAATCAATATAAAACTATATTCACATAAAATAATAAAAAATGATCAAAATCAATATATTATAACTAATAGATAATTATTCAAACTATCTAATAACATTATCAAAGAATACATTTTTGTCTAGTTATATGAATATATTTATTCCCAATGTATTATTATATGTTATTAACAAACATGAATTAAATTTTCAAAATTAATAAAATATCAATTAGAAAATTTATCAAATCCTCCATTAATTTTATATTTGTATTATTTGTATTATCTGAGATGAATATATAGAAAATACAAATCATGTGATTTATTCCAATATAACATCATAAAGTGTTATCTACTTTTCATGTATGAATTAAGATCCTAGTTTCTGAGAAAAATTAAAAAGTAATAATTCATTATCTATAAATCAATAAAAAAAATTATAACTACTCTTATGGATATCCTTTATTTTATTAAATTATATATCGGTATTCATATTTACATATTTTAATTTTTTAAAACAAAATATCCTTCTTCATGGATATTATAATTTCACATTCAATTGAGAATATAATTTGATATATCATAATAAGATAGGGACTTCATTCTCTATTGATATTTTATTCATGTATTTTTTATTTCCATTATTTTATCATTTGAGGGCAATTATCACCTTCTCCTTAAATCGTTATTAGCATAAAAATTTAACAAAACATATTTCGAGAATAATGTGGACATATTTATTCAACAATATGATTAATTACACTAATAATTTCTTCTCAAAACATTTCAATTTTCAATATAGACTCATAAACTCATCATACATGTATAAAAATGTTTTAAATCGGATTTTTGTGTATGTAGCATTGGATTTATTCCATTTATCATTATAAAATATGATCTCTATAATTATAGAGATGAATAAATGTGTATTATCAGGGAAATTATATAAATTTTAAAATTATTCTTCTAAATCTATATTAATTAAAAGTTAATAATTTAAATTGTACGAATCCATATCTTACCCCCACATAAATCCTTGTTAAAAAATATGTGAACCTGTTTAACAACCTTTTTGTAAATTTAATTAGTAATTAATTTGGAACATTCTCTTCAAAATTTGTTCATACCATGTACTAATATTTCATTATTCCATTAAATCATAAAGAAATAGTTATAGTAAACTAAAATAATAGGGTAATAATGTTTTTGTTTTTCACCGTGAATTTTCAAATATGGTCAATAATAAATCAATACATTACATCCCAAATTTAGAAATTTTTTTATTTTGTTTTTATATTTCCCCAAATGGAATCTAACATTGATTTATAATTTTATTGTGTCCTTTTGTTTTCCTATTTTCTACAAAAAATAATATCCATTTTCATTAAACATCAAACATTAACATCATGGTATTTTAGTGAATGTTAACATTTTTCATTTAGAATTTACCCCTGTATAACACACCATACTACATCATTAACAACATTAGGATTTTATTTTTAGAATCATTCTCATGATTCATCCCCAAACATTACATATGTCCATTTTCATCAATTTTGGGTTTCTATTCAATTTTTTTGGTTACATGGTTGAATGTTTTAAAATATTATGCCACTTTTATGTTAATAATAACATTATAAACGTCACATATATTTTAAATAATTTTATATCTCTTTGTTTTGTACATGCTCTTATCTATTGTCTCTATATAATGAATATACCCAATATTTCTACACATAAATGTAGGAAATTAATTTACTCAGATAATTGATAAATAATATCTTAAGGAAACAACTATATTCCATAATCTGTTACAGTTAAAACTATATTCAATAATCCATGGTTAGTTTATTTTTTCTTTATAATGTTATGAATTCCTAAAATTTTATTTTTCTATATATTATATTCTAATATATCTTTATGGGTATTATTTAGGGTAAAAGTAATCACATAAAGGATTCAATAACCATGTATTTTATGGTTGGTTTCAAATAATTTTTCATAAACATTTTTTAAGAGACTTAGGTCTACAAAATGGAATTAACGTGAAGATATATTTATCAAAAATTTATTTTCCTTTGAGGATGGTATCCTTTTTTATTATTTTTTTTGTCTGTTAGATGATATCATGATGATTATACAGTATATATAATATTTTAAATTGAATATTCCTGCATTGTGGTTTGAGAATTTGAATATTTAATTTTATAATTTTTGCAATACATTTCCTGAAATATTTCTATATTAATCAAATTAATAACAACCTCCATGATTTTTATATTGATGACTCCTCTCTCATACTTCATTAATTATAATTTCTTCTTCCCATTAAATTTTTATCAAATCAACATGATATTATTTAATCTAATTATTTTCATATGTTAGATCGTAAATCTTATTGAACCTCTCGGAATTGAACGAATTGTGTTAACATTAATAAACATTTACTTATCAAATTCATGGATTAATTATTCCTAATTAAACAAATATAACTCTCTATCCATGACTTTTTATACATTTTACATTAAATCTAGTGCATATTTGTTCATTATATATTTTCAATAAACATATTGACAGAAAATTTTCGATGTTCCTGACATCGAGTTATACATAATCAAATAAATCCTTCTCCATGCATTAAGTAACATATTAAAGGGGGATCAATTTGTGAATACTTATAAAAGTGAAAAAAAAATCAAGGATATTTTTATGATGATGTTATAAATGATATATAGATTGAAACAATTGATTCATCATTTGAATCCTAGTGTCAAAACCCATCCAAGAGGGGCTTGTGTCATGTCTACCCCAAGACTTCCCTTAATAGGCCAGGGGATGGTTACGTCGACCGAGTAAGAATATTCAAAAAAAAGATAGGAAGTTTCCTAATGTACTTAAACTTATGCACACATATATAAGACACAATATTCTGAAATGTAAAATAACTAAATGGATACATTCATGTAACAATGATCTCACAAAAAAATCTCAACAGTAACTAATGGGAACGTAAATTGGTCCAAATAATTCCCATCACAAAGAGAATGAACACAAAGATAACTAAAACAATATGTAGTCCAACAATCTCCCATGTAGATGAATATAAAAAAGTTATTCTCCAAAAAAATCACATTTTCCCAAGATCCAGATATTCTAAACCCTCTCCTAGGCCACCACGGTCACCGTTAAAAGTACGCATGTCTACACGATTCATCCCACGTGAGGGAAAACAACTTGAATATGTGAGTATAGAATTAAAAATTTGGAAACCCTAAAAACAATATATACGAAGAACCATTTTTAGTTACATCAATAAAATATAAAACCTATGAAAAGAGAGAATTGAAACCAAGATATACTCAAGAGAGACATCACACAATCGGGAAGTCTTTACCAAATGTCAGATACATGATTCCTCACCAATAATTCTAATTCCGAGATAAATCACTCCTCGGTCCATGATATGATAAAATAAAATTAAATAAGAAGTCTACATCAATTGGTACCAACCCAAAAATAACATATTGGTCCAGAAAGAAAATGATACATGGAGGGGGGGACCATGCCCTGAGACATTGGGGAACACAAAAGAGCCAATCTGGATAAACCAGGTATGTAGGGGATCATATGCCAATGATTCCACAAAACCTAATGACACGGAAAACTAGATGGTGGAATAAAACCCTACTCATGGAGGACATTCCAATTCCAAAAACATTACTATGTGTGATAGAATATTTTACTCTAGTCTCAAAGATGCATTCCATACTCTATCTATGACTCGGCCTTTAGAGGGGATTATAATCATGCGATGTGGATTTAATTCCACAATACACCATCTATGAATGGACCGGGGAACAAACTCAACCTATGTCGGTCCAAACTAAAAACCCACCATTGGCCTCAAAAATACCATCTAAATATTATGGTATCAACTCTATTGATACATAATTGATTAGACACATAGTTTTGAGTTATGATCATTTGAAACTCTCAAGATCACTAGGCTCAATGAAAGACCACTACGGTTGGTGTAACCCAAACAGTATGAGTTTTCGTGGCCCCATAGTCCCCCATCATGGCTGGTTGCAACCAGGCTCCATCCTGGTTCCCCCATAACAAACCTAGGTCCAAATCGGGTCCGGCCTAGGGCACTGGACTAACCTGACCTTCACCATCTACATGAACTAGCCAACCTATCCCATCCCAGCCCTCATAGATGGACCAACTTGTCCTTGTCCACTCTCCTAACTGCGCCACATGTGGGACTACCACCGCATCCACCTCCACTAGACCAGACAGCTCCCCGAATTCACAAAAATAGTCCCATGTAGTCCACCTCTGTTTTCCTTTTCCTCAATCCTACACCACTACCTACTACTATGCCAACCTACTTTCCTAGACCACCTGAAGCTTCCACCAAAGCTGCTACTGGCTACAACACCATACCCACAACGGAGTGTTATTCTATCGAAGAAATGGCATCATCTCTCACCTTGTTCAATTCTTCAACATCCATCACTCTCACACCTCTATCACCTTTTTTCTATCCCACATATACAATATCATATCATTTCACAATCAATTGGGCGCTCAACAATTATGTGAAGCGGATGTGTCCATCCCTAAGACAACGGTGAATGCTAATGGTGAAACATAAAATTGGGGGATAAAATAAAAATAAATCAACTTAAAGAAAAAAATTATCTATGTTCATGTAGATCATGTTTCATCAAAATATGACTGGTATAAGAAATGATCAATAATTCCAATCCTAAATTTTAAGTCTGTCTGATATACCAGCCAAAAAATTCACATCCCAAAAATATTATTTATCTGTAGGATAATCTATTCGTGGATGTTTTTGTGTTCCTAATATGAATAATTAGAGGGGGAATAAACCAAATAAACAAACCTTCTACTCATTGTTGGATCAATAATTGATGAAAAAAGATGTAGTGTTGTGTTATTGGATAGATCTGTCATGATCAACATTTATCATTCTCTGATTTGAAGATCTATCATTTTCAACTCTAGAAGATTCTCTTGAGGATTACTATCAACATCTCTGTTGATATATAGGGTAATGAAAATATCATTAAATCTCTGAAATTTTATTTATCTAAATATATACATGTCATTGTATCAATGAAATAAAATAAAAAAATATGAAATTTATTTTAATCTTTTGAAACACTTGAGATGATATTCCACAATTGACCTACACTGGCCAAATGGTAGGACACTTATTTGGTGGAGATTCTACTCAAAACACAAATGTGAAATCAAATTTCTGAAATACACTCTAGTTTCTTATTTATTACACTTTTTCGGGAAAATTGAGAAATTGTACGATTTTAAATATTAATACAACTCAAACATTTGTCCCGGGAACATCGGGACTATGAGTAACAAATCGTCTTAGTTCTTGGACTGAATATCAATCCATATAATATAGATAAAATACATGAAAAATAAGATACATTAAATTCTTACCATCATTGGGCTCTATTTCCTTAAAAACCAATCATGATCTACTCAAATAGAAGAGGGTACTGAGAACGAATCAAAGCCTCCTACTCCCATGTGATATACTAGAGATTCTTGAGCTTCCACTAAACACACAATAATGGAATCAATCGTAAATGAATTATTCTCTCATGAAGATCCTTGATATGTAACTGTTACTTAAAAAAATATGTTCCATCCTTGATTTGTAGCTCACCCCGGTGAATGACATGTGATGGGTCATGAATGTACCTCCATAGCTACGACGCATGGAAGACATCATGAACCTGATCTAACTGTGGAGGTAGTGTTAAGTGGTACTCCACCTTGAAAACTCTATGTAGTTTTTGTAAATGGTTGATGATATTTAGAGATAACTTTACACCCTATGAAAATATCTAAAATCACTATAAAGGAAAAATCCAAAAGAACAGATGGTCTCATTCATCAAACTCCAAAGGCCACCATTTCTTACTAACATAAGATCTTTTATAGAATGTTATATTCTAAATCCTCTCCTATATGATCTACACCATATTTTTAGTACCTCACATCAGCTCTAGGAATGTGAGTGTTGTATCTACCAGGTCATACCATCATTGTGGTCACACGTATGGTCGTAGGTATAATGTCCATAATGGTGTCAAACCAATCATGTAATGGTAGTGGTTGTTTCATACCAACACCACCATTGGTAAGTGTTACTACCAACAATGTCCATTGTGTAACATGCAATCCTACAACATGTCCTCTAAAACTGGAATGGTCCGCTTAGTATGGCCTTTTGTCTTTGGGTGAAACACTATGCCCACGTATAGCTGGTTCCCAAATGCCTCCTCCAATCCATTTCACAAATATAATTTACCCCATACATCCTGATCATAAAATAATAGATGATGGATATCAATAGTGTCTATACATCTCCTCCTCATTGATGTGTCAATGTATCTCTACTGAACTCTGCTCTCAGATAGATAAGAATTAGGTTGACATGGTGAGTTGTTTAATGATCAATAAGATGGAATCATGTTCTTTGGATTTAAGGGGTAAATATGTCACAGAAACCAACGTTATCTCATTCCACATCAATTATGGCACCTGAAGGGTTTGAGATAAACCCACTATAACCAGGTGTTCTTCCTACACCTGGTGACAAGTAAGGGTGCAAGAAACTAACTCTACAACCCCTTTCTCTATATCGGGTGACATAAAATGACAATAGAGGCCCCCGTACATATTCACCACACCTTGATGTAACTTCAAATGGGATGAATAAAATTCCCTAAAACCATCTAGATCTAGTCCACATGTACTATTGTACTCCCTATAAATATAATGATGTTCTCATCGCCTAGAGAATATCCAAGAGTAGTGTGACATGTGGATATTTGAGTACATAGGGTCCCACTATTGGTATCAACATGTTGTGCCTCCCTAAATCACTGTAAGAGTGGATAGATGAAAAAAACATACTGAAGGTATTCTACTCAATATCCATGAATAAAGGATATCTAAAATGTGACAAACTGCCCCGATACGTCATTCATCAACTGCGAATTGGACCTCTTGCAGAAAGAATCTGCCACCACATTCTACTTCCCTGCAGTACAGACATTCTCAAAATCATACACATAGAAGAAATATATCCATCACCTATGTATCATGTTCATATCTCTATTATATATAATGTACTAGAGTCTCTTTTTATCATATCGGATGATAAAATTTCCCTCCCCCCATCTTATAGTGTTTCCACATTTTAAACAAAAACTCTACCTCTACTAACTCAAGTTCATGTAGTGTGTAATTAGTTTCATGTGGTTTCGACTAGTGTCAAACACAGGTCATAAAAAATTTCCTTTAGAGCATTAAAAAACCAAGCCATATACCTCATGAATCAGAATACACCATGTACATGATGCCTTCCTCTAATGATGTCTCTATGGGAAAGCTCACAAACCTCTATCTTAACACCTGAAATACAGATGTTACATTTTTATCTACAAAAAAGGATTCTCATTCCTGTCAATGATGCCAAGGGTTATTCCACTTCATAGAAGTTTATAAAATCCTTATATTATACCCTAATAATCCAAGTAATTTCCACAACTCGGTAACACACTTGAGTGGATCCCACAAAATCATTGCCCAAACCTTCACTTTATCTACTTCCACTCAATCTTCTAAAATTATTTCCTGATACAATAATCCTTTTGATTCCAAACATTATACAACAACATCTTTTTATCATTTTTGTTCTCTCAGAGTGTGTCTAGGACTATATTCATGGATCTCACATGCTTATCTTCAAATGTTAAATACACCTGGATTTCATCGATGAAAACCTCCTCCAACATGTCTAAATTCAGCCAAATCATCTTTTCCATGAGTCCCATGAACACTAATAGGAAATTCGTTATTACAAAAATCAGCAAAAATTACCCATATTGAACATAATGACATATTATGAAAATCGTTGATATATACTCATTCCATAATTGTAGTTGGTGATAGACTAATTTGATATTTATCTTCGATAACAATCACACTACTTCCAACTGATCAAAATGGTCTTCAAAACATGGTAGTGGATATTTGTTCTTCAAATTAGTCTATTTTAACTATATTTAATCCACACATAACCAAATATCCAATCATCAATCATGGAGATGAAAATTAGGACTACCCAGGGAGAAACACTAGGTCTCGCAAATCTATTCTCCTATAAGTCCTTCAAATGTTTCCTCACATCAAAAAGCATCATGGGAGCCATATAATATGTAGAAGTAGATATCATTGTCATCCCGATGTTTTTATCAATTAATAATCCATCTCTAATAGTTGAGGTAATCCTAGATTTTATTCAAGAAAGATGGCCACATACTCTAACACGACATTAGGAATCTGAGGACTCATATAATCCACTTCACTGAGGCTGAGGCTAGCCAATTGAAGAGTAATCAGATTCACCATTCAATTTGTGATTTTATAACATGCTACCACTGTCTCCATTTAACCAAAACGGTATACCTAGTTCCAAAAATACAGACACACCAAAATCATCACCTAAAATATTTAATATGTGAATAAACTATGGATTACCAGTACATCATTAGAGTGACAATATAATGCTTAAATTACAATAAAATTATTTACCAATTGAAATTAACTCATACCAGCGTTAGGATACCTTTTTTGTTCTAATGTGTGGTAATTGAGTATCCTATAGTTGGAGTCTCCAAGACTAATGTTCGAGTCACTCTTTACACCAGAATCATCAAGACATGAACATTATTTTTTGTAGGTATGGAATAAGTAGAACATGTTACTATCAAAACGGTATCAAAGGATAAAAATAAAGATCATACATTATATCATCACTTGATCCTTGGGGTCATAACCCACCATTTCATACAATTTTTATCATACTTATCTACTAGCTCTATGATCCATGTGTGGAAAACCTTGGGATAGTGGCCATAATAGGTCAAATATCAGACCACCTACTACTTCCATGTCTATATCTATTCAATGTACGACAACCTATAGACTAGCCTAATATTGTTTCTTCCTATTCCTCAATGATTATTAGACCATATCCTGATATTTTGTATGATAGGTTGGGAAATAATATTCGAAATGTTCCTAATCTCCACATTATTAACACTAACAGTTCATTGGCTGATTTGAGGTACCCTAGGATCCCTGCACCGCTGAAAATGATTCAAGGGATCATCCATAATGTGCCTTACCAACATGGATCTCTATGAAAACAATCAGATACATACTTATATGATATCATCTATCTGGTTTACACTTTTATCCTCCATGACTAGTCTCTTCTATACAAGAAAACTCTCCACCAATATGACTCACTCAAGTACCCGAGTATATGTAGAAAATATAGGGGTGACACTAATTCCATGAAATCCAGGATTAATACCTACTCAATATTTAGATCCTTGAATAAAAAATTTCATTCCATTTCAATTGAGTAAAGTGAATGAATAATAATCATAATTGAATACAGTTCTAAAATAAATAGACTATATCTGGTGGATAACTACATAAGGACATGGAATAAATAGTCATTACTATATGAAGCATGTACCATTTTTTCATGAATCTAATTTTTTCACTTACCAATTCAAAAATAAGTTAATCAAGATCATGGTGTATGGATATATCAGATACCCCAAAAAACATATAGATCTCAATCCTAAATATGAACACGAAAAACAAAAAAATTTAATCTCAAACCAACCACACAGATTCCTAGTAATATAGTATAAAAGATCCAATGGGATAACAATATATCATATCTAATCCATGATCGACCCATTCCATGACTACCCTAATCCAACCACTAATAGTCTATGATCATACGACAATCACCGATTAGACATGTCCCACAGATGGCAGGAATTCAAAAAATATACCAGTACACACATACTTGTGTCCAAGAAAAAAATTCTAAATTGTAAGATATCTAAAATAATAAATACATACTACTATGATCCGACAAACAGATAGAAAAAATAATAAAGGTAAAGGAAACAGGAACATATACAAGCCCACCGTAATGATTCTGTACCCATGTCTCACTAAAAAGGTAAGGAGTATGACCATCTACAATATTAAGGACTACTTCAAATGAATTACCACAAAAAACACCTCAGTATACCGAGTTCAATCATTGCTCCACCCACAATTGTTCCTCCATAAAACTAGAAAAAGTTGTCCCCATCTGTAAAAGACATGACACAAGGGACCTAATCCTGTGATATGGTGTGATTAACAATACTTTGTAGGACAACCCGAAAACACTAAACATGAATCACCAAGTACAGCCATCCCAATTCAATATATAATATTGGTCATGTAATAATGGAATCAAAAATATTCTCTGATTGAAAGCAATCCATTTGGTGGTTATAACCATCTACTAGAAACATTATTTTTCTAAAATCAGGCTTTTTTGGGAGGACTCACACATTATGCCCCAATATCTTCAATGATACTCAATGATTTGAAATACATGGCTTGGTTCCTACCCAAAGAGAACACTTCAGTAAAGGGTGAATATGATACACATAGATCTCATAAATTCTAGAACCACTGGGGACACCACAAACACAATTTGGATCGTACAACTACGCAGGAGATCATATAGAGTTCATTCAAAAAAACCTACATATATTGATTATAAGGCCCCAGCCTTGAACCTCACTTAATATTGAATTTAATGAATAATTAACATTGAGGATCTTTTCGGGTTTAGAGTTTTAGAGAATTAGGAAATAACTGTTACATCTCAAAAGATTACAAAGTAGACACTTCTACTAAGTTTCCATAGAATAAAAAAACTCTTAAAAAGAAACATGTCTAGTTCCATGTTTTATATAGCATGACTTTCCCTTGATCCCATCCTTGATGCTATTCCACATTAATTCCTGTGAAAAACATTTGAAAAAAAACATGGGGTGAGCATAAAAAGCTACGTAAGGGATACAGAAAGAATGAAAACTGTTATTTTTTCCAACATCAAGTAAACCATGTATACTTTATCAATGTAATACCTTCACCTTCATGAAGTAGTAAAAACTCTTCACTGAATAAATTATCATTACTTACCCTTTTGTATCCAAAGGATTACCATAAAACCCATATAAAGAACACATAACATATAAAGGTAACTTGGGAGATAATCATACTTAAGTGGAATAACCATACAGGCGACTTCCACACATATCACTTAATGGAATAGACATACGGCCAAATTCCATACATACATAATGGAATATACATACGGCCGACTTCCATACCCAATGAATTGGAGGTTAGAACGTAACCACCCGTCCTGGTATTCACAGCACCACCCGTCATATGGTTTATCATGTAACCACCCATCAAATGTCCATGTACCAATATAAACACATAAAACAAAAAACAAAAATAATGGAATGAAAAAATTTGCACACTTTGATCACAATATATCACATAAATATATGGACATAAAAAACCATTATAAAAACCATTTTCAATACCAAAATACATAAAAGTGTATATGGTATTTATTTAATTTTAAAAACATTACAGCTTTTTGAGGAAGCCAAAGACCAAATAATACTCACGGCGGCAGAAAAGGTCATTGTCACAACATACCTTAAAAGAAACATTCCTTTTTGTCATTTTGTAAAAAGCTTCGAAGAAAAAGATTCTTTTTGTATAAAAGTAAAAATCAAAGGGGTTTATACACCGTATAAAAGAATGTTGTGTATAAAACTAAATATGACTCAATGAATGGAGATTGAGATGAAGTCCCTTACCTCGGGTCTGACTTGACTCGATCGTTCTTCAATGTCCTGAATAATAAACATGAGTTAATTTATACTTGCTTAAGAAAATTCTTCAAGTTCATTATTACTTTTATATCACTTATTATCATTTTATAAAAATTATGTAATCATTTAAGTTAATAATGTTTGTTTTTTCCATACTTGGTTTTTCAGTTGAAAGTGGACTTCTTACAATTACATGTTGTTCGTGTGGTCAAAGGTTCATTATATCCAAAATAATATTCATGATTTGGATATCATATATATCATATATATCCATCATATACATGTATTTATAATATTACATAATCATTTAGTGGTATGAAATGAAATGCACCGTTCATGGAGACGGTAAGCCGCACGTACGCATGAACGCTGCTTTCGTTTCTATGTCATATTAATGGATCAAAAAATAAATGAGAGATATTTATATTTTAATTCCATAATTATATTAATCATTTAGACGTAACATAAATCGTATATATCGATTATATATATGTACTTATAATAGTACATTGCATTTGAGGATAAGAAATGAAATGCACCGTTCATGGAGACGGTATGCCGTACGTACGCATGAATGCTACTTTCATTTCAATCTCATACATTAATGGAGTGAAATCATAATGATAAAAACGTATATTATAATTCCAGTATAATATCATATATAATATCATTAAATCCATCCTTTATATGTCCCACGTGTGGCATTAACGAATCAAATCACTTTGAGTGGGCAGTAGTCCGCACTTCCTAAAATGAAGATATCGCGTATACCCATAATGGAATCAATAAAGGTATGCCATAAATAAAAAATACAGAATCATAAGGAAAACCTAAACATATTATATATCATATATACTTATAGTTACATCTTAATGTCCACCTTTAAATGTGTTATATGAGTGTTCAACAATCATCGTTTTGTGAGGTAGAAATTCGCGATCCACAGAAACAGTATGTTCTTTAACCATTAGATGTAGGTGTGTGTAAGTGTAGCTCAAATACATATTATAACAACCTCCTAGTATATGGAATATACTGGTGTTGTTAAAAAAAATGAATAAAAAGATTTTTGGGGGTTGGAGAGGAAAAATAAAACAAAAGGACTCATGTGAAGACATTACCTTAAAATCGGGTAACTCCCTTTGGTTTGAGCTCAATGGCTTCCTTGGAAAGACTTCTGCCCAAAGTGAGGCTTCAAGGAGTAAGAGAGGGATGTGGAGAGACAAAATGGGAAGGGGTTGGCCGAGCCAAAGGCATTGGAAGTGTGGGTAAAGTGGTAGAAGTGTGGTCCTTTTATAAGAGGAGAGGAGGGGCACTCTTGGAAAGTAAAGAAATGTTACTTTATTTTAGAATGAGTTTCGGATTTTAAAGGTCCCACATTGATGTGTTTCTAGGATAATGTGATAAGGGTTCTAAATCAACCCATCCAATATGATTATGACATTTTTAGGTCTTATATTTTACATTATCTTTCCATTTTATTTTAATCGTTAAATAATGAGGTAATCGCTGCATCATCATGGTGTCATAAATAATTTAATATATTTAATGTATAAAAATTATAAAAAAATACTATGATGTAGGAAATATTTTTACCTTTCCAATGAATATTTATTGTAAAATATATGACTTTTATAACCCCATATAAAAATTGTCTTAGTAAAACAACTCATGTTTGTGACATTTTTATTTTAACGTTAAATAAAAATTTATTAATGTCATTTTCCAACCAAAGTGGCTTCATGGGGTCCCCAAGTTGACCCATGGATTGTCTTGGTCGGCCATGACACATCCAATGAGGTTGGGACATGTTTCTAGTTCATTTCATATTATAAATAATTATTTTTACCTTAAATTACACTAATTACCTCTAATCGCGATTAAAAACTTAATAAGTTACTATTCACCAAAAAATTATTTTAATCCCATTGAAACACATTTTACTTCTTAATGACAACCATTTATGTCAGATTTTTGAAATTCAAAACACAGAGGTGGTAAAATTACATTTAAACGAAAAATCAGTTTTTTAAGTACCACTTAGTGGTTTCACTATTCATCAAAAAATTGAAGTTTTTTAGAAAAATACCAAAACATCACCCTAAGCTATATTTGATATTCTGAATTAAAAAATGAAGTCCATTTTAAAAAATTTAAAACATATAAGTTGCATTAATTAATTTAATAATTAATTCCCGCTGTCAGAGCAAAGATCATGTTTTTATGAAACAATAAGTATCAAAAGATTGACACTAGTTTAAGACCGATTTCAAAGTGAAATTAATTCCAATGACCACTATTGGATTTAATGGTAAAAATATATTATAATTTCACTTTAAATCCAATTAAAAAGATTATATAATCATATAAATAAAGTATATTAAAAATAGGTTTAGAATTAAAATAAAACATTTTACACTATTCATTAAAAAAGAACTTTATTGGAAAAATACCAAAAATTTACACAAAGTAAGTTTTGATGTCTCAAATCTAAATAAGAGTTTTATTTGGTCCAATAGAATGTATAAGAGTGAACAAAACTATATTTAATGACAGTTCGCCATCAAAAGGCGATAAGTGAACCTTTATTGAAAACTAGGGCATATACGCCTAAAATTGAATTCTTTCCATATTTTAAGCCTTTATCTTTTATTAGATAAAAGTAAAAACATTTAGAAAACATATATAATCATATTTAAGTTATTTCTATCCATTCCCGCCAATACAACGACTATGTGTTAACTATCATTTAAAATAATATTATTTTATTACTAGTGTGCAACGTAAGATTTCAAAAAAAAAACTATTTGTTACGTATCGGGTAAGCTATCGAACATAAAAACCCCTTTAAAGTAAAATTAATATTTAATTCATAAATATTAATAAATATGAAAAATGTTTTATTCATTATTTACCTGGGATGTTACATCCTTCCCCCCTTTTGGGAATTGCATCCTCGCAATTTCATTCACATATCAAAATAAGTGGGGGTATTTATCCCTCATAGCATTTTCAGATTCCAACATTCCCTATTCAACCATATGGGTTTTCCACAAAATCTCTACCTAGTGAATTACCTTATTTCTCAACACTTGCTCTCTTCGGTCAAGAATATGGACTGGTTGTTCTTCATAAGATAGGTTCTCTTCCAGCTGAACTACCTCTGGACTCAAAACTTGAGATGGACTTGGCATATACTTTCTCAACATCGAAAGATGAAAAACATTGTGTACCTGAGATAAACTCGGAGGTAAAGCCACTCGGTAAGCAACTGATCCAACTTTCTCCAGAATTTCATATGGTCCAATGAACCTTGGACACAAATTTCCTTTCTTACAAAATCTCTTCACACTTTTCCATGGAGAAACCTTGAGAAAAACATGATCACCTACCTCGAAAGATAGATCCTTCCTCCGGTTATCCGCATAACTCTTTTGCCTGCTCTGAGCTGTTCTCATGTGTTTCTGAATCAACTGAACTTTTTCTCCCATCTCTTCTACCAATTCTAGTCCCATCAGCTTCCTTTCACCCACTTCATCCCAAAATGCTGGAGTTCGACACCGCCTCCCATATAATGCTTCAAATATTTCCATATGTATACTGGAATGAAAACTATTATTATAAGAAAACTCAACCAAAGAAATATGTTGGTCTCAACTTCCCTGATAATCCATCGAACAAGATCGTAGCATATCCTCGAAGGTCTGAATTGTTCGTTCTGACTGCCCATCTGATTGCGGATGAAAAGTTGTACTAAAATTTAATTCAGTACCCAAAAAATTTTGAAGGCCATTCCAATAGTTAGAAGTAAACCTGGGATCATGATCGGACAGAATGGAGAAAGAAACACCATGTAACTTGACTATATCTTTAAGATACAAATGGGAAAGTAAATCTAAGGAAAAATTATCTCGTGTAGCAAGGAAATGAGCAGATTTAGTCAAGGTATCAACAATAAACCAGATTGCATTATTACCTCTAGACGTCTTTGGTAATACGACGACAAAATCCATGGATATATTTTCCCATTTCCACTCTGGCACTGGTAATGGCTGAAGCATCCCTTTCGGTAACTTCCTCTCTTCTTTAACCTGCTGACAAGTCAAACACTTCACAGTAAACTCAACAATATCCTTTTTCATTCCATCCCACCAGTAATACTCTCACAGATCTCTGTATATCTTATTAATGCCATGATGAACTGAAAATGGGGAACTATGAGCTTCACATAATAACTCATTCTTCAACTATGAATCAAAAGGAACACATAATCTCTTCCCAAACCTCAAAACACAATCATTATCAATGTTGAATTCAGGCAACTTACCCTTCTGAACCATCCCTACCTTTTTCTGCAACTCACTGTCTTCCCTCTGTGCTTGTTTAATTCTTTCTGATAGGGATGCTATCACTAATACCTGAAACAAAACAGAACAACTTCCTGCACCAACAACTTCTACACCGAAGTTCATCAAATCAAAAACCAAAGGATCTCATTCCAAACGTAGCATGGTTAATGAAGCATTACTTTTTCGACTCAAAGCATCAACCACTTTATTTTCTTTCGTCGGATGGTAATGAATTGTACATTCATAATCCTTGATTAATTCCATCCATCTCCTCTGTCTCATGTTCAATTCTTTCTGAGTGAATATATACATTAAAATTTTGTGATCAGTATATATTTCACACTTTACTCCCTACAAATGATTCCTCCAATTTTTTTAAGCAAAAACGACAACAAATAATTTCAAATCATGTGTAGGGTAATTTAGCTGATGAGTTTTCAACTGACCTGAAGCATAAGAAATTACCTGATCATTCTGCATAAGGACACAACCAATTACCTTCAACGAAGCATCACTGTATATAACAAAATCACCATTCCTAGATGGAAGTGCCAAAACTGGAGCATTCACCAATCTTCTAGTCAACTCCTGAAAACAATCATCACATTCTTTTGTTTAGATAAACATAACACCCTTCCGAGTTAGCTTAGTCATTGGACTAGATAACCATGAAAAATTGCCAACAAACCTTCAGTAGTAACCTGCCAAACCATGGAAACTACGGATCTCGGTAACATTTGTGGGTCTTGGCCATTCTTAAACAACTTTTTTTTAGAAAGATCAAATGTTATTCCATCTTTTGAAACAATGTGACCAAGGAAAGAAATTTGTTGTAACCAAAACTCACACTTGCTGAATTTTCCATATAGATTCTTTTCTTTTAAGGTTTTCAAGATAACCCTTAAATGACTTTCATGCTCCTATTTACTTTTAGAAAACACCAAAATATCATCAATGAAAACAACCACAAACTTATCCATGAACTCATGGAAAATTCTATTCATAAGGTCCATGAATACAGCAGGTGCACTGGTTAACCCAAAAGACATAACTACAAATTCCTAATGGCCATATCTAGTACGTAATGCAGTATTCGGAACATATGCTTCTTTTACATTCAACTTATGGTACCCCGACCTCAAGTCAATCTTCGAAAAATACTGAGCTCCCTAGAGCTGATCAAACAAATCATCGATATGAGGCAAAGGATACTTGTTCTTAACAGTAATATTATTCAAGGCTCTATAATCAATGCAAAGTCTCATTTATCCATCTTTATTTTTAACAAAAAAGATGGGAGGACCCCATGGTGATGTGTTAGGTCAAATGAAACCTTTATCTAATAACTCTTATAATTTCTTCTTTAACTCTAAAATTTCAACTTGAGCCATTCGATAAGGGGGTTTTGAAATTGGATTAGAATCAAGAACAAAGTCAACAGTAAATTAAACTTCCCGATCATGAATAATACCAGGAAACTCAACAAGAAAAACATAAAGATACTCATTTACCAATGGCACATCATTAATCTGAACAGTTTCTTTATTTTCAACAATATGTGAAAGGTAACATTCATTTCCATATTTTACTAGTTTCTCAACTTCCTGATATGTTATCAAAAGCAAGGGTTCATTCTTGTACAGAAACTGAATATCTTTCTGAAAAGAATCCATTTTAGCTCTGCAGTCAATCTTAGCATGATAGACAGAAATCCAATCCAGGCCCAAAATAACATCAAACTCTACTAGAGTGAAAACAATAAGGTTTTCTGGTAGATTCTTTCCAAACATAAGGATATAAAGGTTCTTATAATTCCTTTTTGTCTCAACGTTCCCTCCGGGTGTTTTTACCATAAGTTCAAGATTCATATCTTGAGATGGAATTTCCAATTTACTAGAAAACTTCTCAGAAATGAAAGAGTGTGTAGACCCTGAATCAATAAACACATTGGCATAATGTGAACAAACAAACACTGTATCTGATACTACTTCATTCGATGGTCCAACATCTGCTGAAGTTGTTCCAAAGGATTTCACCACCCCTTTCTGCTTGTAGTCTGGCTGCTTTCCCCCAGTTGAGTTCTTAGTTAGACACTAATTTGCATAATGACCCATTTCATTACACTTAAAACATCTTACCGTTGGTTGTTCATTGCCTACTTGATCATCTTCCTTACAGTTACGAGCAATATGACCAGACATACCACACCGAAAGCACTTACCAGAATTGGATAAACATTTTCCAGGATGCATTTTACCACACTTCTCACATGATGGATATTTGGTTTTCTTACCTCCTTACTTCATTGATGAATTAGTCCCCTTTTCCTGCCAACTGGACCTCTTATTCTGTTGTTTGTCAAAGAACACCTGATCATCGGCAAACTCAATTTCCACCTTCTCCACACATCGAACAAGTTTTTTATAACTTTTGAACTCACGAGAAGCTAAAGCACTTCGATACTTTGGCTTTAACCCTGAGTAAAAACGGTTTATTTTACTATCAAGATCTCGTATGAAGTTTAGAGCATACCTTGCCAATCGAGTGAACTTTGCTTCATAAGCAGCCACTGAATCATCCTCCTTCCTCAATTCTAGGAACTATTTTTCCATCCTAAGACGATCCACCTTAGGAAAATATTTCTCAAGAAACATACATTTGAATTCGTCCTAGTGAAGATACTCAATCTCATCACTCCCCCTGATATGTTTCACCATCGACCACCACTGATCAGCTTCTCCTTCAAAATGGTAAACAACAAGACTAAACTTTTGATGTTCTGAACACCCCCATGACATCATAAATCTTCTCCAGTGCTTTAATCCACCCTTCAGCTTGCACGGGGTAAAATGATCCTCTGAATGATGGGGGATGTTGCCTCATGAAATGTTCCACCACTAAAATGTTCCTCTGCGGTTGATCTGGCTGATCTCGTGCTTGGATACCACCACCATTTATAGCCTGAGTCAACTATTCCATCACTACAACAAACTGTTTAGTTCTGATTACGACCATCTCAGGTTGCTGATTTGGAAGGTTGTCTTCCCCCTGATGTCGTCCCAACATAGCTGCTTTGTTTCCTCTACGGAAAACCATTCTGAACACAGAAATATCTTAGGCGATGCAACATGGTAATCATTAAATGCTATATCATTTCAATCGTACCATAAATTAATATATAATTTTGCACTTTTCTAACTCCTAAAGATGTCAAAACCGACCATTGAAACTAACTATAAGGCCCCAGCCTTGAACCATAATTAATATTTATTTAAATGAATAATTCACACTGAGGATCTTTTCAGGTTTAGAGTTTTAGAGAATTAGGACATAAGTGTTACATCCCAAAAGATTACAAAGTAGACACTTCTACTATGTTTCCATTGAATAAAAAAACTCTCAAAAAGAAACATGTCTAGTTCCATGTTTTATATTTCATGACTTTCCCATGATCCCATCCTTTACCCTATTCCATATTAAGTCCTGTGAAAAACATTTCAAAAAAACTTGGGGTGAGCATAAAATTCTTAGTATGGGATACACAATGAATGAAAACTGTTAGTTTTTCAAACATCAAGTAAACCATGTATACTTTATCAAAGTAATTACATCACCTTCATGAAGTAGTAAAAACTCTTCACTGAATAAAATATCATTACTTACCCTTTTGTAACCAATGGATTACCATAAAACCCATATAAAGAACACATAACATATAAAGGTAACATGGGACATAATCATACTTAAGTGGAATAACCATACGGCCGACTTCCACACATATCACTTAATGGAATAGCCATACGGCCAACTTCCATACATACTTAATGGAATAGCCATACAGCTGACTTCCATACCCAATGCATTGGAGGTTATAATGTAACCACCCATCTTGGTATTCACGGCACCACCCATCATATGGTTTATCACGTAACCACCCGTCAAATGACCAAGTACCAATATAAAATCATAAAACATAAAACAAATATAATGGAATGAAAACATTTCCAAGCTTTGATCACAATATAGAACATAAATATATTGACATAACAAAACCATTATAAAAACCATTATCAATACCAAAATACATAAAAACGTATATGTTATTTATTTCATTTTAAAAACATTACGACTTGTTGAGGAAGCCAAAGACCAAATAATACTCGCGGAGGCGGAAAAGGTCGTTGTCACCGCGTACGTTAAAAGAAACATTCTTTTTTGTCGTTTTGTAAAATGCTTCGTAGAAAATGATTCCTTTTGTATAAAATTAAAAATCAAAGGGGTTTATAAACCTTATAAATGAAAGTTGTGTATAAAATGAAATATGCCTCAATGAAAGGAGATTGTGACGAAGTCCCTTACCTTGGGTCCGACATGACTCGATCGTTCTTTAATGTCCTGAATAATAAAATTGAGTTAATTTATACTAGCTTAAGAACCTTATTAAAGTTCATTATTACTATTATATCAATTATTATCATGCTATAAACATTATGTAATCATTTAAGTTAATAATGTTTGTTTTGTCGATACTGGGTTCTTCAGTCGAAAGTGGATTTCTTACCATTACATGTTGTTAGTGTGGACAAAGATTCATTATATCCAAAATGATATTCATGATTTGGATATATTATATATCATATATATCCATCATATACATGTATTTATAATATTACAAAATCATTTAGTGGTAAGAAATTAAATTCACCGTTCATGGAGACGGAAAGCCGTACGTACGCATGAACGCTGCTTTCATTTCTATGTCATATTAATGGAACTAAAACTAAATGAGAGATATTTATATTTTAATTCCAGAATTATGTTAATCATTTAGATGTAACATAAATAATATATATCAATTATATATATGTACATATAATAGTACATTACATTTGAGGATAAGAAATGAAATGCACCGTTCATGGAGACGGTAAGTCGTACGTACGCATTAACGGTACATTCATTTCAATCTCATAATTTAATGGAGTGAAATAATAATGATAAAAAGGTATATTATAATTCCAGTATAATTTCATATATAATATCATTAAATCCATCCTTTATTTGTCCCATGTATGGCATTAACGAATCAAATCACTTTGAGGGGGCGATAGTCCGCACTTCCTAAAATGAAGATATCGCGTGTACCCATAATGGAATCCATAAAGGTATGCCATAAATTAAAAATACAGAATCATAAAGAAAACAAAATCATATTATATATCATATATAAATATAGTGATATCTTAATGGCCACCTTTAAAGGTGTTATATGAGTGTTGAACAATCATCGTTTCGTGAGGCAGAAATTTGCCATCCACCGAAACAGTGTGTTATTTAACCATTAAATGTAGGTGTGTGTAATTGTAGCTCGAATCCGTATTATAACAAAATCCTAGTATATGGAAGATACTGGTGTTGTTACAAAAGAAATTAATAAAAAGAATTTAGGGGGTTCGAGAAGAAAAATAAAACAAAAGGACTCATGTGAAGACACTACCTTAAAATCAGGTAACTCTCTTTGGTTTGAGCTCAAAGGCTTCCTTGAGAAGACTTCTGCCCAATGTGAGGCTTCAAGGAGTAATAGAGGTATTTGTAGAGGCAAAATGGGTAGGGTTTGGCTGAGCCAAAGGCTTTGTAATAGTGGGTAAAGTGGTAGAGGTGGGGGCCTTTTATAAGAGGAGATGAGGGGCACTCTTGGAAAGTAAGGAAATGTTACTTTATTTTAGAATGAGTTTCGGATTTTAAAGGTCCCACATTGATGTGTTTCTAGGATAAGGTGATAAGTTTTCGAAATACACACATTCAATAGGTTTTTGACATGTGTAGGTCTTATATTGTACATTATCTTTCCATTTTATTTAAATCGTTAAATAAGGAGGTAATCACTACATCATCATGGTGTCATAAATAATTTAATTTATTTAATGTCTAAAAATTATAAAAAACTACTATGATGTAGGAAATCTTTTTACCTTTCCAATGAGTATTTATAGTCAAAAATCTGACTTGTATAACCCCATTTAAAAATTTTCTTAGTAAAACAACTCATGTTTGTGACATTTTTATTTTAACTTTAATTAAAAATTTATTAATGTCATTTTCCTAACAAAGTGGTTTCATGGGGTCCCCAAGTTGACCCATGGAATGTCTTGGTCAGACATGACACATCAAATGAGGTTAGGACATGTGTCAAGTTTATTTCATATTAGTACAACATTATTTTGACCTTAAATTACACTAATTACCTCTAATCGCAATTAAAAAGTTAATAAGTTACTATTCACCAAAAAATTATATTAATCCCATTGAACCACATTTTACTTCTTAATGAAAACTATGTATGTTGGTTTTTTGAAATTCAAAACACTGAGGTGGTAAAATTTCATTTAAACGAAAAATCAGTTTTTTAAGTACCACTTAGTGGTTTCACTATTCATCAAAAAAATGAAGTTTTTCAGAATAATACCAAAACTTCACCCTAAGCTATATTTGATATTATGAATTCAAAAATGAAGTCCATTTAAAAAATTCAAAACATATATGTTTCATTAATTTATTTAATAATTAATTCCCGCTGTCAGAGCAAATAGCGTGTTTTTATTAAACAATAAGTATCAAAAGATTGACACTAGTTTAAGTCCGATTTCAAAGTGAAAAAAATTGCAATGATCAATATTGGATTTAATGGTAAAAATAAATTCTATTTTCACTTTAAAACCAATTCAAAAGATAATATAATCATATAAATAAATTAGATTAAAAAGAGGTTTTGAATTAAAATACAACATTTTACACTATTCATTAAAAAATGAACTTTATCGGAAAAATACCAAAAATTTACACAAAGTAAATTTTGATGTCCTGATTCTAAATAAGAGTTTTATTTGGTCCAATAGAATGTATAAGAGGGAACAAAACTATATTTAATGATGGTTCGCCATCAAAAGGCGATAAGTGAACCTTTAGTGAAAACTAGGGCATATACGCCTAAAATTGAATTCATTCTATATTTTAAGCCTTTATCTTTAATTAGATAAAATTAAAAACTTTTAAGAAACATATATAATCATATTTTAGTTATTTCTATCCATTCCCGCCAATACAACGGCTATTTGTTAACTACCATTAAAAATAATATTATTTTATTACTAGTGTGCAACATATGATTTCAAAGAAACTCTTTGTTGCGTATCGGGTACGCTATCGAACATAGAAAACCCTTAAAGTAAAATTAATATTTAATTCATAAATATTAATAAATATGCAAAATGTTTTATTCATTATTTACATGGGATGTTACATTGACCACTTAATTGAGGATAAAAACCATTATCATAGATTTCATGCCAATTTTAAAAAAACCAGTTGGTGCGATATAGATACAAATAATAGTATCAAGGAGGGATATATTAATCTATCTATGACTCAACCTCAAATGTGAATTAAAATTCAGTGATCTGGATTTTATTCCACACTAAATCCCTGAGAAAAAAGGGAAAAACTCAACCTATAATGGTCAATACTAAAAACCAACCATTGGTATAAAATAGGATATCTCTATGTTAGGGTCTCAAGGCTATAGATGGATCGACGATTTGATGCATTACATATGAGTTAGAATCATTTGATACTATGGAGGTTACTGTTACCCTAGAAAAAAAATCATGATCATTCCACCTACAACATTGATCCACCGTTGGGGTCGGCTGCCATAATCAACCACCTGAGGTCCAGTTATGTAGTTTTTGCACCCACATTGTACCATTTTGGGGGTTGAATCCATTGAATATAGAGATTTTGGGGCCTCATGGTTGACTGTCATGGTCAGTCCCATCTAGCTATATCACAATTTCATTGGATCTAACGTAGGTGTATCTCATCCCACCAGATTGGTCCAACATGCTGACCAGATGATGCACATCTTCCTAATCCGGCCTGCCATGCCGGACCCAACCCTGTCAACAACCCTCAGCACGCCTCATGAAGCACCACCACCATGTTTTATTCTGTTGGACCTATATGATCCTTCTATTTTTCTTCACATTCCTATACCGGCACCCTTCCACTTCCTGACACTGCTGGCCCGCACCTCCACCTACTAGCGTATCCTCGTGCTCACCTGGAATAGAGAAATATGACACCGAATCAACTTAATGTTGCCTTGTCGGACCTGCAATTTTAGTTCCATCCATGAAAAAACAAGATATTGAAGGACACCTTTGCATATCTAACTACCTACAACAAAAAATAACCAATGTACCATCATCTTCATCCCTTATTTTCAATATCATATCATTTCTCAATGAATTGTTCATTCAATGATCAAATGATCATGGTCTGTCAAACCTCGGTCCATCGATGATAGCCCATTGGGAAAAACAATATTGAGGGAGGAAATCATAATAAAACAATATGAAAACACCTCGATCTTGGTTTATTTCTATCATGTCTCATCACCATTAGTATGGTAGAATAAAAAATCATCGATTCTAATCACAATAATTAAATCATCATGAAAATCCCACTAAAATAGTCCAATCCTAGAAATACCATCAATATATGGGCTAATATATACATAAATTTGTCAATGTTCATTGTAGTAATCCATAACATGGGATTAATCCAAAAAATAAAACATTTTACATAGATTTGGATGGATCATTGATGAAGAATGAATTTTTGTCCCATCGTTCACCAAATCCATCAAGAATAACATTCTTCTATTGCCTATTAGAAGTTTCGTCTTCACCTACGCAAGAGGATTCTCCAGAGGATTCATCCAAGTGTGCCCAAAGAATGATATAATTATTCAACTAACCAAAGATATTTATAAAATTGTCTATTTAAAAATATACTTGTTTCGGCATCGATGAAACTAAATAAGTTTTGTCTTAAATTGTTTTGATCTTTTAAATTTCTTGAGTCGACTTTCCACAATCGACCCACACTTCCAAAAAACTTTTCATGCATAGGGAAAATGTTCTATTTCAAACTCCTTGGTACCATCATATTTTTATTACCAAAACATAATTTTCATTTATTCCAATATTTTTAGGTAAATTTAATGGAGGTCTTATTAAATATTTTTATATGTTTCAATCATTTTTTTTCACGAACATCAGGACTGAGAATCACATACCATCTAAGAGCCTGATCTCAGAATCCATCTATATAATAAAAAAATGATTCATAAAAACCATGATACGTTACACCGATAAATTCATATCTTCCCCAAGAAACATGGTTCATCAATATGCTATTTTTATTAGGAAATTTTTATTACTATATACTGATATAGAGATAATAAAAAATATGAGAGATTACTATGTTAAAATTTAGAGGTGGTGGGTTAGAATTTTTTATCATATTTCATTTATTAATTTATGTTATCAAAATCTACATTCTAGGAATATATTTTTACTTTATCATTTTATCATATTGTTTTGTTCCCATCAAAGATTTCATTAAAAGATATTACATCAACAGTAATTATAAAACTAAATATCCCATGAGTTACATGAATTAATAGAGACTTGTTATTATCTCCATTTAAAGATGATTTCATTTAAAAATTACATTGAATGTTTTGTATCATCTAATTTAGTGTTTCCTAATAAATTTACTTCCATATATAATTTATATTGAAATTATAGGATTCATTAAATGCTCAATTCAAATACTGTATGAAAAATTAATTCAACTCATTAAATAAAATAATATGATATAGGTGTTCCTAACTTTGATAAAAATGATATAATAAATTTAGGATGTATATTATAGTTATATAGGGGTTAATCATTGTGGGTATAAAATAATTATTAATATTACATTGATCCCTTAGTCAATTCATTTCATACAGAGGGAATGGATATCTCACTGTCTCTCAATACTATTTTCTGTATATTGATATAGATATTTGAAATAATAAAAGATAAAACCAAGGATTATTACATTGGTTTTCCTCACAATGTATGAATTAATACATGGTATATCATGGTTATTATATTAGATTATTTAATATTATAATAACATAAAAATAATCATAGGTGTGGGTATGTCCTTCAACCTATTATTGGGAAGCTGACAATGTATAATGAATATGATGTATTTTTTTCCATTTATACAAGAGATTGAAATTTAAATTCCTAAAATATGTATCATATGTGATTCCTTTATTAACATTTTTAATGTATGAGTATTGTTCATCCATGATTCACATTATACATATCGGTTGACCCAATATTTATTTTTACATTTTTATTTGGATAAATAATGACAAATCACTCTTGAATATATACGTTATATTGTAAATTTATACATTCCAAACCCACTTACTACTTAAGACATAATTTTCACTAGTGAATAAACATATCCTTGGGGAACCATCATCTATAAATTGATGTAAGGGAAATGTAATACATTATATCACTTATTATTCTATTTAATTCTATTATTCCTTCACCATAAAAACTGTAGACTTTCAAAAGTTGAGAAACATCCTTAATGGAAAATTTTTTCAATGTACTCAATGTATATATATATGTACATTTATATATATTATAACTATAATGTATTTAAAATATTCAAAAAAACTAACATATGAGATTTCTATATCTTTTTTTTTCTATGGATACTCAAAACTCATTCCCTATAATTCTCATCATTAAAACCCAATAAAATATTTTAATTTAATATAATGAATACTATACTTCCTGTCATAATATATAATTTTTATATCTTCTTTTTCATAAAAATAATAATCGTATTATTCTCATCCCACAAGTGTCTATTATTATAAAACTTATCTCACCCTTACAGGGTATAAAACCATTGTATATTTTGGAAATAAAATGATTCATGGGGGAAAATTCTATGCGGATATTATTTCCATATTATTTAGCACGAATATGACACATAGTTTGAAATAATGATATTTGAACATGAATACAAATGAATATCATCAATATTATAATCAAATTTAATATTTATATTAATTTATCATCATTATTCATAAAAAACTATATATGTTTTTGATCAAATGTGACTTCTATGATCGACCATATAATGAATGTGGTCAACAAATTTGAATTGAATCGAAATATGATATTTGATTCTCATAGATATTGGATCTACCATGAGTACCAACCATTTGTATCTTCCGATAAATGAAAACTACAAACTCAACTTACCATATGTGAAGTGATCACATGAAAAAACATTATATCAACCTCATCAATTACCAAAATCAAACACATGCAGAAAAATATGAATATTGATACATTTATAATATTAATTTTTATAAACATAGAATTATTTATAATGAAATGAACCTTATAAAAATTCACTTCTTTTGGTGTTCATGTTTATATTGATATGTTTGATCATTTTTTTGGAATGTATTATCATTAGGTAGCTGAATCCAATGATTACATTGTATAAAATCCTATTTTACACAACATGATATCAACATTGTTATTATTATGTAACATAAATTTATTTTTTCACTAATATTTATAAGGTTTACATAGGAATTAATATTTATTTCCCAATATGAGTCTTGAAAAAAATTTATGACCTTCTTCAGATTGATTTTTTACCTCAACAATCATTTCAACAAATCATAAAATTCATTTCAAAAGTATGAAAATAATTAAATTTAAATTATATATATATATATATATGAAATACCAATGTATGATCATTTATTTGAAAATTTCTCAATGTCCCAATATATTAATTTCTTTCTCATGAAAATGGAGTGTACTGATGACCCATAGAGAAGGGGTTAATCATAATAGTGAATATTGACATCCTAATATACAAAAATAAAATTATAAAATTGAATCTAATCACTAAAATATTAAAATGTGGTATAAATTTTCATGGTTTCAGAGATTTATAACTAACCCATGATAGTTGAATAGCCATTAATAAATTAAAATCAATAAAAATTCATACTGAAGTACCTATATAAACATGATGTTCAAGATAAGATATTCAACTGAACATACAAACTGTTTCAGTAGAAATGATTATACTACTAAATTGTCATCATATCACAATAGTTAAATTTCATAATCATTTAATATAATGACGTTATACCATCGATACGTCAATAAGAATCTAAAACTACATGAGTAATTAATGTGTCATTTAGAATAAATTACAGTTTATAAGATTCACATCAAGAAATGTGAAAAGAAATAAAAACATATTTTAATTTCATTAAATAACCCATGTAAAATTAATATATAAGAAATATATAATTATTAAGTTTAAATTTAAAAAATTAATGATAAAACCCAATTAAAATGGTAAAATATTCTCTATAAAGTCTTTGTTCAATTATTCGTTCATAATCTCCAACATTTTCCACTTTGTTGAATCTCTAAACTATCTATTTTCTAATATTATTTTTATTCTCCAAATATTATTCACACCACATAAATATTTTCATGAATAATTACCATATAATCCCATAGTTATTATTAATCTATCCTCAATAATTTTTTATGATTGAAACCATCATAATTTCTCAAAACAATCTGATAAAAACTCATTACTATCTACGTGGACATTTATATCATTCGATAATATTTTTTTTGGAAACCGTTGAATCAAACTATATTAATTTTATAAGACTACATTAGAACAAAATTCATAAAATAATCGTTAATATTGTTGTCTTCTAAAAAATTTGGACTCCATCACCCTTTTCAATATTCATAAGAAGAATCCTAGTCACATGAAATTTTCAAATTCTTGATATACCCTTAAACTCGCATACCAATTAAAATTTATATCACCCCATAATATAATATTACAATTCACAAATCCCCTACACATGGGATCATAACATGGATTTTTTTTAGCTTGATTTTGGAATCATATTATTTGTCTTTGTATAGTAGGGAAAAAATTTACATATTCCTAAATAATATGTTATACGGGTCCTCGAAAATAAGTTATCTTTATCAGGTTATGATTCATTTGGTTATATTTCTATTTATATCATAAATATATTCATTAATTTCATAGATAAATTAATATATTTCTAGTACCTAAGTCATATTTAATTAATTTTATAGTTTTAATGATCTACTAAAATTATAATTCAATTAGGAAATGAATTCCCTCAATCTACCAAGATGAAATTTAACCTGAATAAAATAACTACAACATCCCATAATATGAATTTATGAAAATCAATCAATTTAAATGTTCATTTGAAAGGAAAAATAAATCATTCAATATCTTCAATCTCATCATGTCAGATTATCATCATTCAGTGGTGATATTTTCAATCTGTTACTGAAATGGATTTTTACTCTAACACATGTTCTTTAATAATTTATCTTAAATGATCTCACAATTCCCAAATCATTCGTGATAAAAAAAATTCTCACAAAACCCCATGGATGAATATCTAATCTAAATTCATCCAATTATTTATTCACCTAAATAAAATAAAACTTTTATTGTACATGATGCACCATATCTGGGGAAATATAACATATAATATGATTGTCCTTCCATTATCTTCAGTCCTAAAAATGAGTAAACCCCCCAAAAAATTCATTCATTGAACTCTCAAACATAATACAATTTCATAAAAATCTAAAATATCAATGATCTCAATAATAATCATCCATGATCATTCATGTTCAAATAAATTAATAATACTCAATATCCATTAAATCTTGTAAGGTTATAACCTACATTGGATTGATGAAATCAATGAAATTGATAGGACATGAATAAGTATCATAAAAGCTCGATCATTGATTAAAAAAGAATAGGATCCCATCCAAGAATCCATATTTAGATCGATTATCTTCAAAAATAATTGGTATATATGAAAATGATCATCAAAAATTGAAATTTCGTTAATGAATTTTTTAAACATCTAATTATATTTTATACATTTTGGATATCACTACACTCTATATATTATGTCTATTTTAATCATTGAGATTAGATCATTATCAATTTGTTGGAGATCCATATTTACACACAAACCCTTTTTGTTTATACATATTCTTGTGCATACATTCAGCTCACATGATAAATGACATTAAATGATGATGATGTCCTTGTTTAATGGAATTCAAACGTAATACATACGAGGAAACGGAATGATCCCATACAAACTATTTCCCCATAAATTATAAATACTCAACATATGGTCACATTATGTAATTCCAGGGTCAAAACGTAAACCACATTGTAGGTTCTCCATATATACTGATAGAATATTGAATATTTATCATTGGGTGAATATTTTATTTTGATGAATATGTGACTCCCAATATGATTTCAGAAATAGTATGGTCACATCCCATTTTTAATTTCACTTCTGTATAACCATCACATGGTGGGTTTTTATGGTTAGTGGTCCAACTGTGTGACAAATATACCAACCTAAAAATATTTAAATTATTTAATATTTATCAAATTACTATAGATTATTAATTATAATTCCAACAATAAAAATAATATATTGAATATTTATATAAATTATATTGAAAAAATGGAATTTATTTATTTGAAATATCATTTATTGTTTTGGCCAACTCAATAAAATGTACCCAATTTCAAATTAACATTGAAATATATTGTAAAATTAAAATTACTAATATAAAAATATTCTTTATTGATTATTTTGCAACTATTTAAATATGAACATTGTTAAAAGGATACATGGGAACAAATATTCAAATAGTAAATGAATTTCAATTTTTTTCTACAATATTTATTGACATAAATAACACTCAATTAATATCTTACTTTAATATTAAAATAAAAATATAAATTCTATCTATGATGTATAATAATTATTATATTGTTTCCACATAAAATCATCCAAATAAATATTATAATTCTTACCCTCACATAATAACTTTAAAAAATAAGTGGTATAAAAGAAATAATTGGGATTCTAATGTCAAATAATATAGTGTTTTTATATAAAAGGAATTTTAACACATTAATTTTCTTTTTTTGTAATTGTAATTGGATTAATATTTTAATTTTTTTTAATTAATAATAATTAGTTTTTTAATAATGATTTTACATGAAAATTTTGAAATTTTATAGTGAATCATAATTTTGATTCTTACTTGAATGGCAGGGAATCTATTTAACTCCAAGTAAAAATATGCACACAATTTAGAAGATAATCATAAATAGAAAAAGAAAAAGTTTTATAAAATTTTAATGGCACCTCGACCCAGTATCCAATTAATTGGTTCTCTTTGTCATAGGTCCACTATTCTTGAGGAGTCCCTCACAAAACAAGAAATACTGAAAACTAGCAGTGATTGTATGATTTGGAAATATTTTTCATATTATTAATTATGGTGATAATAATAACAATGTTCATATTAAAAAAATATGGAAACAAAAATACCAATATTATTGAATGAAACAATAAATAACAAAAGAATCAAGTCAAAATAAATAGTCATACATATTAGATATACTGTACATATCATATATTCATACAGACATAGACATGAAATAAAATATGTGGCCAATAAAAAAATGAATTGAAGATCCCAAAAAATTTATTTCCTGATGAAAAAATACACCATGAATTATATTCAATCCATCGTATGCACCTATGGATCCCTAATCAATAGGGTGGAGATCATGGTATTAATCCCTAACTAGATCTCAAAATCGTAATGTCTACACCCCTCCCAAGTGGTTCCTTTAGTGTATGAGTATGAACTCAATGTGGAATCCCCTATGAGTGAGTTTCTTAAATCCATATTCATAAAAGTTAATGATTATGAAAATAAATATCTATTATCCCCAAACATAAAATATACAATCCACTTTAATCATTCTCAGTAACAAATATTAAGTGTTTACCTACTTCGGCCCATGCTGGAGTGGAACAATGAATCCAATATTACAGATACTAAATGATACCTAGTATCTCATCCACATACATGTAATCCAGAACTTCATTCTATCTAATACTAAACACACCACATATTTTATAACACCAACATCTCATCGGCATGAAAAATAAATATATTTCATATCTCATATAAATAAATTTCATCAATCCCTTTTGGTTCGATACACGGATGTCCTTTTATTAATCATGATTCATTATTAATTGTTCTGGAATATAAAAAATTATCTAAATATCACAATATCACATTGAAATAAAATATTCTCTCATTAATGAATAAGAATTCATTGTAATCTTAACAGCATATTGTCTCAAGGTACAGAGAGATCCATCATACAATCATCCAATACGATAATACAATAATGAAATAGTGATAATATTCCTCTAAATTGTGGATTGCTTCAATATAAACAAAAAAATATATATTGGATAACTTATTCCAAATCAAATGGTCAACACTATCACATATTCCATGAAATATAAAGTGTTATCCATATATATTTTATGGTAAACAACAGATCATCTCATTCCAAATAAATGTTCAAACTACTCTAATGAGAATATTTTCTAACATTGGGAGAAGAAATCACCAACAATATCCTATGTCACTCCAACGGGTAACATGGTCACCATTTGAAAACTATGCCACACATCAATGGAATGGTCATCAACTTTTTCTTCTACCTTACAATCACATCATCTCAATTCCGAATAAAAAAATTCCCATATATCATGGAATATACCCTCATCCTTAAAAGAATCATCATCTTAATCCCAATAATAAACATCACATCTTTTATTTTTGTCCATGGAAAAAACATTCCATTAGAAAAACTTATTTCAAAATAGAATTAAGCGATATGATTAAAACCAACCTGCATAACATCCCAATATCTAAAATCATGAAACCCATCATATCAAAATTAAACATTCATTATATTGACCACCATATCTCACAACATCAATTTACTGATATAAATAATATATTTAATTTACTAGGTTTTTTCACCCATACATATCATGCCTATGTATTTAGGTAAACATGAAAAGTCACTAGTACGAATGTGGGGAGTTCCATGCCCAACCTAACATTGGATTTATTGGTTCATACATTCCAAATATCAGCCTCTATTATGATTGGAAATGTGTGACATCGAATAATATTATTAAAATATTTTAAATATGGAATACTAAATCATTTGAAAATATAATTCAGTAACGAAAAATATAATAAGAATACGATATAAAGGATTCATGGAATTACAACCACAATTCCAATGCATCTGAATACATAAAACTAAGAAATCCATCAAAGAAAAAAGGTCATTGTATAGAGGAGGAGAAAAATATATCATGTAATTTCCTACACCATCTTTGTCTAGTACCTCTCCAAAATCTCAGTTCCATCAAAACGTTTCATCGAAATGGTGCCACCGGTCGAGGTCTGACACCGAAATGGTGGCCCCTCTTACGGTGGCACCGTGATTATGGCACCATTTATGGTGGAACAATTAGTGTGGCAATGTGACAGTGGCACTGTAATGGTTGCACTGGTCATAGTCTCACACCGAAATGGTGGTACCGCTGACGGTGGCACCATGATGGTGGCATCGTAATGGTGGAACCAAGCATGGTCGCACACCGAAAAAGTGGCACCGTTGACGGTGGAACCATGAGGATGACACCATGAAGGTGGCACCAAAATGGTCATAGCGGTCCTGGTGGCACACTGAATCAGTGGAACTGCATACGGTGGTAATGTGGGGGTGGCACTGTGACCGTCGCACTGCCTGGTGTCTCACGCTGATGTATCTCCCTTTATTCTTTTCCATTTCTACACCCATAATGTATCTTTTGACATGTAAGTGTTTTAACACCCCCTTTAAATGAAATTTAAAACCCATAAATGATATCTAAAATCTTTCAAGATCTGGGAGACTGTTAACAAACCCAAACCAGTGGCTCTTCCTCAGTGTCACACCCTTTTTCCTGTACTTTCCATTTCCATCTTTGTGGTGTGTTTTCCACTAATTAGTGGAATACTTTTAACGCAAAACTGTTATGGCCACCTCTTCGATGATCATTAGTAAATGAAATTCATTCCATCATGTGTAACCACCCACCCACGTGGTGAAACCATGATCCACCTATAAATTCGTTCATGTTATTGATATTCTGTAACTCCAGGATCTCACTTTTATCACACGTGAATTTTTTTCTATAGGGATGGTCACTTTTACTTCTTCTCCATGGTGTGATTGGAGTCCCCCTTCCAAAGGAAAGTGGTGTTCCTATGCTAGATAATTCCTACTCACCGTTGGAGTCCTCGAAGTTCCTCCCCTGCAAGTTGTGGATCCCCAGTTCTCAGCGCGTGGAGAGAATCATCAATCGTTTATCATCCATGTAGGGTTCTTCCTTCGTATCTCTTTATTATGTATCATACAGGGAGGGTATTTTAATGTCTCTACATGGATAGATGAATCCAATCTGTAATGAATATAATTAACGGACTTTAAATAATGATGGGGTTTCTTTGATGAATTTTTCTATACTCTTCTACCTTTACTTATATGTTGTGAATGGTATGGTATTTTGTCCACTGAAAATCATCGATATTGGTTGTCTTTCCTTGCGCACTAATGAACATCTTCATTCTTGATAATTTTTTTTTGATTTAATGGATATGCATGGATATTGGTTAATCGCATAAACATGGTTGATTAAATGCATGACCAGTGAACAAGAATCCCCATGTCATCACTTTGGTTAACCCAATGAAAATGAAAGAACTAAATGAATGGTGTGTTTAGATCTGGAAACTCTGTTGCTCTATCTTAGAAGTATGTGTGGTTATTCCTCTTGATTCTTGTGGGGTGACATGGTGTGGGGATGGGTTCCCCTGTTGTGGTTTAGATGATGTTTGGGCATCTATGGCTGTGGGGGGTGTATATTGAGCCATGGTTTGGTTCACATACTTTGAGGAATGTCTGGGATCCCTTTTGATGTTGTGACAATAAAAGAGAACTAGGTGTGAATTCTTAATTTTTGTTTCGGCATTCTCTCCTTCCTTGGCTTGTGTCTATTCCAGTTATTTGTCAATTAGTGAAGAATTAACTAAAGGGACTCACATGAATATCAAAATAGGAGAGGTGTCAATGGGGAATTGGTTTTCAAGAATGAGTTGTGACCTGGCCATGAGTGTTGTGCTTTTTATGAATGAACAGTAATGAGGGTTCTTGTGTATAGGCCGGTTTAGGAACCCATAGGTTGTAATGAGTGATTTTTTACATATATATATATTATTAGTTTCAACATTTATTATTCACCACCCACCCACATTAATAATTACATATCGAACACTTCCATTTCATTAGGGAAGGTGTTTTTCCCAACACTCTTGTGAGTGGATGGTTATTAGCTCCTTTTCTGACCCATTACTAGGTAGCACAAGACTATTTGGGCGGCCTGTGATGGCCAGAGGTCTAGTATAGCCCAGAATTCTCTAGATAGGGTAGTTGTCGTGGTTGACCTAGGTGTGTGCGGGCAGGATGTTTCTCATGTGTCTCCTGGATGAGGCCTAGGTTTCTTCAGGTGTGGTAGTAGTTGTTTTGGCCCAGGTGTCTGTGGGTGTGGTTACATGAGGTTGTTGTGGACATGGTGTTTGCTGGTAACATGTTTAGTTGTGGTATCCCAGTTGTGTGCAGGAGGGGTATTGTAGTGGGACTGTGATGAGAATGGATGGACATGTCTGACTCATAGGATGTCTTCAACAACCAGTTGGAAATTAGTGTGGGGTGCCCAATCATCGATTGGTTATTAATATTAAATTATTTGACTTTCATTACTTGGGGAGTGTGCCTTGGTGAGGTTTGGGTGGATAGTTTCCTTGCTAGGTCTCATTTTTATCTCCTTTTCCCACGTGCATTATAATGCCTTCCCACTTGTGCATGAGAGCTTTTTTTTCTCTACTGAGTATACCTACTTACTCACACTTCGTAAATAAAACTGCTTCCAATTTTCCTTGAGGACTTCAAGGATCATTCAGGAATGTAATAGTTCGGACCTAGGGAAAATTATTGTTTCTATTTTTATTCTCATTAGTACTGTCCTTTTGGGTTTTCTTGTACTTATGTAGCATCTAATCTTGGACATGCATATGGGAATGGTTTTCTTTTGGATATACTTTTACATCCAGTATTGTAGTTGTTGGGATTTACTATCTTATATCCTAATCCTTCTAAATAAAAATGGTAATGCCTTCCATATTGTGTGTTATTCTATACACTTGGTGAAAGTATCCACTCTAGGAACTATTGAAGGAGGGTATCTAGGGTCATTATCTCTTCTCCAACCTGAAGAATGAAGGGTCTGGCAATCTGATGTCCCTTCCCTCATGTTGGTGAAGGCGGGTCACGACAGAATGGTATCATAGCCATGGTCGAGAGATAGTATGGATCTCAATGATAGTCACAATGATAATAGCATGGGATTGTAGGGAAACAGTGTTAGGAAATCATGGTGCATGAAATAGGCCAGAGAAGACTGGATAGGATGGGATTTAGGGCCACCCGAGATCTGATGCAAGGACTCAGGAACTATCGAACGACTAAGTGAGGCTCCACCTATTGCAGGGTAGAGACCCGAGTAATGATACATGTATCATAATGACTTGTGTTATTGGGTTCCATGGTTATTTTGGGGATTTAAAATGAATTAGAAGTCTAAAATAATTTAAAAGCAATCGTCTACACTACTCGGGCTTAGGCATTACTTCTTTACCTTGATGTTATGGCACCTTGGAGATGGCCATGATTAGTGTAGGTGATTGAGGCCTAGGATGTTGAATTGAATGATCGACATAGGGATGACCGATGGGAGGAGGATGATCAGTGGAAGAGGACGATTTGTGCTATCCAGCGATTGACCCTCACGAAGTACGAGGGACGTGTCTCAATCATGGATACATAGAGCTGGATCGAGGAGTTGGTGATAGTTTTCAGTATGATATGGGTTTCAAAAGAGTACTGGGTTTCTATAGCTGTATACTCAATGCTGGGAGGAGCACTTTAGTAGTGGACTCTCTACCTTGGGGAGAAGTGGGAGGATGAGGTTTCTTGTGCTGACTTCGAGAGGGAGTTATGTGTGGAATTACTCTCTTCCATGATGAGGCCTAAGAAGTGGTAGGAGATTCTCTCCCTTCAGTAGGGGAGCATGTCAGTAAAGAATTTTCAAATCAAGTTAAAGTATCTTCTTCATTTTCCTCCTGGCCATTTTCCAGATGGGGAGTCTTAGGCGAGACGTTTAGAGGAGGCACTATGGCCTTCTCTTCTGTATTTTGTTACTCCCTTCACCCTACTGACATACATGGAGGTCCATAAGAAGGATGAATTGGTTGAAGGGATGCACATGCTAGGAAGTGTATGGCGAGAGGGAATCTAGTTGGGTTGTCATAGGGAAAGACCCTCAGCAGTAGGCCTCCATCATTTGGGCCTTCTATGTATCTTCCAGCAGGGAGCAGGCACCAATAGTCCAATTTTTATTCTCCAGGTCCTCACCCATTCCTTTTGGGCCTAGTTCTGAGAAGCATCATCTTTCTAATATTGGGGATCCTTTGGAATCATTGCTAGGACTGAGTGTAGTATAGTGGGGGTAGGCCGGTTCAGCAGCCACCTCAATATCAATTGTTTCCAGTCAGGCCCTTTACGTAGGAGAAGCAAGGACAACGAGCTCCCTCTCCTTCGGAAGTATAAGTTCCGGGAGGAGGTTGACCTCAGGGATATCCCGAGGGACCTCAACCATGGCATGGTTGGGGAGGAATCCGTCAGACGAGTGGAAGATGAGATGGGCATGCGCAGTTACACGCCATAGAGGCAGCTGTTCCTGCAGGGCAATAAGTCATTCGAGGTATGATCAGTTTGTTTAGTACTATTGTGTATGCCTTAATAGATACAAGAGATTCACACTACATTTTTGAAACCAATCTGGTCTGTTCTCTGGGTTTAGACGTTGAGAGACTTCTAGTTCCCCTAGTGATGAGTACGCCAATTGGAGGTCAGACCGACTTGTTTTATGTTCTCTGTGCATGTAGAATAGTGATATGGCCACACCAGTCTAGCAGGGATCTTTTACAATTGTAGTTACTACCATAAGACGTAATCCTATCCACTGACTGACTATTTTCGGTACATGCTGTTATCAACTGTATAGCAAGAAGAGTCATGTTCTCCGATTAGGATGGTCAGCATGTGACTTTCACCAATAAGCGTGGTTTCTAGGAAGGTAGCCGGCAAGTGGTTCCCCTCCTTTCCTTTTTAGCTGAGAGGCCAATGGATTTAATAGATACATAGATGGTTGAAGTCTCAGTGATCATCAATGAGTTTATGGAAATCATCCTTGAAGATGTAGAGACTCCACACCCTTGAGGTGATGTTGAGTTCAGGATAGACATGCAACCTGTTGCCCTCCCGATTTTGATGGTTCCCGATTGGATGGAACCTTCTGATCTGTGGGAGTTACGAATTCAGATTGATGATCTGATGAATATGGGGTTTGTTTGACCAAGAGTGTCACCATGGGGTGCCCCAGTCTTGTTTGCGAAGAAGGCAGATGGTGGTCTAAGGATGTGCATAGACTACCAGAGACAGAATTAGGTAACATTCAAGAACCGCTACCCTCTCATGAGGATAGAATAACTTTTTGACCAGTAAAAGGGGTAAGGATGGTTCCCCAAGATCGACTTGTTGTCATGATATCACCATATAAGGATGAAGGAGGGTGACATCATGAAAACTGCCTTCAGGTTCAGATATTGGCAGGTTGAGTTTGTATTCATGTCGTTTGGAATTACGAATGAACCAATTGTGTTCATGGGACTCATGAACTCTATCATCAAGGAATAACTGGACCAGTTCGTAGTCGTGTTAATTGAAGACATCCTGATATACTCAATATTAGAGGAGGATCCCGCCGAGCATCTGAGAATAGTTTTAGATGTCCTCTGACACCACCATCTCTACGGTAAATTGTCTATGTGTATGTTCTAGATGCAAGAAGTGTAATTCTATGGACAAGTGGTGTCCAATAAGGGAATAGTGTAGGACCCATCAATGTTCTATTCATTTGGTTCTTGGGCGGCACCCATGAACTTGGCAGAAGTTCGTAGTTTCCTAGGTCTGGCAGGTTACCACTGACGGTTCATTCACAACTTCTACTAAGTTGCAGCATCATTGACTGCCTTCACCAAGAAATACAAAGCTTTTTTCTAGAGTTTGATGTTCTAGGAAGCCATCGTTTATTTGAATTGGAATTTGGTTAGTGCAACAGTAATGTTTCTTCCAGAATAAGGGGTGACATTTTAAGTGTTTTGTGAGGCTTCTAGCCAAGGCGTGGGGTGCGTGATTATGCAGCCCTAGGGGTAATCACCTATGGGTCTAGGAAGTTACGTACCCATGAGAGTAACTATACTACCCACTACATGAAGCTTGAAGTGGTAGTGTTATCAATAATGTTTTGGTGGCAGTACCTCATAGAGGATCATTTTGTGGTCTTCAGGGATAACAAGAGATTGAAGTATATATTCTCCCAGCAGAACCTGAACATGCGGCAGTGGGGGTGGTTGGTATTTCATCAGGACTATGACTTTGTGAATTACTACACCTAAGAAAAGGTAAACATGGTGACCAATTTCTTACGTAGGAAGTCATAGAGTTATGTGGTTCGAGAGTCGGCAGATGATTGGATGATGAAGGAGGATTTGGATACCCTGCACATGAATGCAAGGGTGGATGGTGGTATAGGATTCCTATTTCAGATGACAATACATTCTTTTCTATTGCACCTGGTAGAGGATTCATAGTGTGGAGACTCTGAGGGTGATGTGATGCGCGATCGGGATAACCAAAGGAATGTTTCAGAATGGTAGTCGGAGGATGGACAGAATCAGATTTTGTTGTGAGGGAAGTTGTTTGTTCAAGAGGTGATTCAAGGGATAGTTCTTGGTGAGTTCCACAACTCACCCCTGGTAGTGCACCGATGAGTTTCCAAGATGTATCAGGGATAGAGGAAGTGGTTATTGTGGCTCAGGGTGAAAGGGGCAACGGTGAAGTTCATGGCATGGTGCCTGGTGTGTCAGCAGGTGATGGCTGAACACCTTGTTCCAGGAGGATGGTTGAAACCTTAAGTTTTCCTTGAATGTATGTGGGAGGACATCTCGATGGTTTTCATAACAATACTATCCATGATTTAGGGAGGCTGTGATTCTATTTGGGTAGTGGTAGACCTACTTAAGAAAAGATATCACTGCATGGTGATCAAATAGTCATGTGCGGTGGATTCCTTAACACAGAGGTACGTGGATGAGGTGATGCGGTTGCATGGGGTTACGAGGTCCATAGTCTTTGATCGGGATACCCGGTTTACCTCACGAGTCTATAATGGATTTCAATGTGCTTTTGGAACCTAGCAATGCCTCAGAACTTCTTTCCACCCTCAGATAGATGGGAAAACAGAGTTCACTATATATAAAATTGATGAAATTCTACGATCTTGTGTTTTGGATGATGTGGGATCGTGGGTACGACACATGCCTTTAATAGAGTTTTCCTATAATAATAGGTATCACTCTTCCATTGACATGGATCCATTCAATGCCTTGTATGGGAGACCATGTCGCTAATGCGTATGCTGGATAGAGGTTGGGGAAGCATGTGTTCATGGACAGGAAGTGGAGTAAAGAATGGTGGAGAAGATTCACCATATATGAGAGAGGATGAAGGCATCCCAGGACCGGAATAATTCCTATGATCACAGTAGGAGGATACCCATGGTGTTCGAGGATATGGACCACATGTTCTTGAAGGTCACCGCTTAGTGTGTACAAAATAGGTTCGACAGTGGGAGTAAGATTTCTCCTAGGTTCGTTGGACCCTTATATGTTTTGTGGTGGGGCAGTGAAGTGGCTTATCAACTAGTACTACCACTTACTCTACTGAAAATGGTTGATGTCTTCATGTGTCTCATCTTCATCAGTATCTACACGACAATTCACATTCCCTTGACCAGGGAAAGATGTATATTGAGGACATTGTGATGATTGTAGAAAGGCATGTGATGATTGAGGATGGTGAGGAGAATATGCTCTGTAGACATACCATTCTTTTGGTTCAAGTGTTATGGAGGGATGGTGGGCTCAAGGAGAGTACCTGGGAATGGGATGCACAAATGTGCGCCCAGTACCCAGAGTTGTTTTGAGTTTTGTTCTATTATATTTTTTACATGTTTTTTATGTTGTTCTTAACCTTATAATCTATGAAATTTGTAGTTTTCATTATTCTTTGAATTTGTGTGAAGGGTCCTACAAGTGTGGATGTGAGGACTCAATACCTAATCAAGAAGCATTAGAGTGGATGTGATTAAACCCGTGTGGGCGAATCAGTGCCACCCAAAGCATATAGTATCCTGACATGGAGGAAAAGTGCTCCATAATCAATATCTTTGGATAGGGACAAATTTATATGTTGTTTGGTTACATCAAGGAGATGTGTTCCTAGATTTCATGGAAATTTTCTCCTAAGAGTTATCATTCAAGGTGGTTTTTTGGACCACTCTCTTTTCTACGGTCTATTTTTTTATCAAGGGTGAGAATAGTTTGAGATGTATATAATATAATTTCTCATAATCTCCTAGTCCAGTAAATTACCAAAAAGATTAGTTCCATTATACCATACCAATGAAACTATGGCACCGCTCATGGTCTCACACATATATGGTGGCAGTATTTATAGTGGCACCGCAGATGGTGGAACCACTTACGTTGGCACTGTGAGGGTGGACAATGAAGACGACACTGTAACGGTCCCACCGATCATTCTCAGGCACCAAAATAGTGGCACCGCTAATAGTGGCATAGTGTGGGTGGCACCGTGAGGGTGGCAATGTGACAGTGGAACCGTAACGGTCGCACTGGTAACGGTTGCACACTGAAACAGTTGCACCGTTTACGGTGGCACCGTGAGGGTGGAACCGTGACTGTGGCACCTCCCAATGTCTCACAACAGATATCCCACCCTTACTTTGATTCCAGTTATACTCCCGTAACGTATCTTTTGACATAAAAGTGTTTAAATTCCCCATTTCAAAGGAATTTAAATACCATATAAGATATCTAAAAACCTCTACTATCCAGGTGACACTTAACATACCATAACTTTTGGCTCTTCCTCAGTGTCACACCCTTTTTCTAGTACTTTCATGTTCTAGACATGTGGCATTTTTTCCACTAATTAAGGGAAATAGTTTAACACCCAACTGTTATGGACACATCTCCAATGAGAATTATTAAATGAAAATTACTTCCATCATGTGTAACCACAAACTACTGTGGTGAAACCATGATCCACCTTTAATGATGTTCAATTTTTTGACATCCTGTAACTCCAGGATATCACTTTTTTCACATGGGAATTCTTTTCTTGGAATATGGTCTCATTTAATTCTTCTTCATGGTGCATTTAGAGTACCCCTTCCTGAGGATTGTGTTGCCCTATGCTAGAGCACTACTAGAAACCCTATGAGTCCCTGAAGTTCCTCAACTGCAAGTTTCTCTTCCAAAATTCTTGACGAATGGAGAGAAACTTAGATCATTTATCATCTAATTAGGGGTCTTCCTTCATCTCTCTTTACCATGTATCATGCATGGTGTGTATGAAAATTTCCCTATAGAGATGGATGAAACCAATCAATAATGATGATAATAAACAAACATTAATGAATGAAGGGTTGTGCTTGATGAATTATGATATACTCTTCTACCCTTAAATATATGTTATAAATGGTATGGTCTTCTGTCCCCTGAAAATCATGGTTGTTGGTTGTCTTTCCTTACGCAGTAATGAACCACTATTTTTATGGATATTTATCTGATTGAATGGTTGTACATGGAAATTTGTTAATCACATAATGTCAGTTTATTAGATGAATGAACACTGAACAATAAACCTTTTGTGTTCACTGCAGTTAACATAACAGAAAATAAGGAACGAAATGAAGGGTGTTTTTAAATAAAAAAACTCCCTTGCCTTGTCTTTGTAATATATGTGGTCGTTCTTCTTGATGATCGTGGGGTGACATGGTGTGGAGAGAGGATACCTTGTTGTGTTGTTGTTGTTGCTTTTGGATCTTAAGGGCTTGTGGGGTCGTATGTCGGGGGTTGGTTTGGTTCCAGGACTTTTTGGAATCTCACAGATCGCTTTAGTTGTTGTGACTTCACAAGGGAACCAGGTGTGAATTCTTAAAATGATGTTTGGCTGTTTTCACCTTCCATGGCTTTTTTCTGGGACAACTAGTTTCCATGTAGTGAAGAATTACTTAAATGGAATCATATGAATATGAAAACAAGGGTGGGTTCAATGGGGAATTTAATTGCGGGAATGAGTGTTACTTGGCTGTGAGTGTTGTTCTTTTTATGAGTGAATAGAAATGTGTCTGTTTATGTATAGGCTAGTTTTGGAACCCCTAGGTTGGGATGAGAATGTGTTTACCAATTTTTATAACATTAGTTTCTATGTTTCTTATTTTCACCCCACCTACAATGAGGAATTATTTTTGGAAAACCCCACATCATGGGGGATGGTGATTTTTGAAACACTCCTAAGAGTTGCTGGTTATATTATCCTTTTGTGATCCATTTCTCGGGTAGCCCAAGAATCATTGGGCAGGCTCTGATGGCATGCGGTCCATTATAGCCTAAGATTCTTCTAGCATGGTATTTATGGTGGTCGGTCTATGTGTTTGCGAGTAGGTTGTTTCCCAAGTGTCATCAGGATGAGGGCCACATGTCTTCGGGCGTGGAAGTAGTTTTTTTGGCCCAGGTGTTTGCGGTTTTGGTTACATGTGGTTGTTTAGGCCCAAATTTTTTCATGCAGGATTAGTGGTTGGGATATCCCTTATGTGTCCAGGTAGGGAATGGTAGTGGGAATGTGGTGTGAATGGTGGGACATGTATGACACATAGGATGTCTTCATTAACATGTGAGAAAGTTGTGTGGGGTACCCAAACAACATTGTTTTATTACTATTACATTATTTTACTTTCATAATTTAGGGTGTGTGCCTTGATGAGGTTTGGTTGGATAGTTTCCTTTCTAGGTGCTCTGGTTATCTCAATTTCCCATGGGCATTAGAATGCCTCCCCACGTGTGCATGAAAGATTATGGATCTCCCTACTACGTATAACTGTATTATTACCCTATGTATATAAAACATCTTTTAGGTTTCTAGGAGGACATTGACGATCGTGTTGGACTGTACTAGTTCGGAACTTGGGCCGGTTTATGTTGTTTTTTCTGTTCTTTGGTAAATTTATTTTGGGGTTTTCTTTTATTTTTGTTGCATTTACTCTTGGACAGCATATAGTAATTGATTTATTTTGGTTTTAATTTTACCTCTACTTTTGGTGTTTTTGTGATTTGGTATCTTATCTCTTGATTGTACTAAATAAAAAGGGTAATGACTTCCATCTTGTGTGTGATTCTGTACAGGTGGTGCTATTATCCACTCTAGGACCTATTGAAGGAGGGTATCAGGGGTTATTATCTCTTGTTCAACTTGACGAATGAGGGGTCTAGAAATCTGTTGTCCCTTTCCTCATCTTGGTGAAGGCGAGTCGTGACATATCTGGGCTATTGGGGGAGGGGAAAAAAATGGTAGAAAAAAAATTCAGATAGTAAGAAATATAATTTTGGGGGAATGGTAAAGTCATTGATATTTATGAAATGAACACCCAATCAGTATGTTTTTTTAACCTTGTGATGACCGAGTGAGGCCACTATCAAAACATCACCCCTTTAAAAATTGGATACATGGTTTTGTTTGGAGTACAGGCTACCAATTAACCAAATGTGATGAAATCAACCGAGATATACTCTATAAATGGTACAAAACATGAATTTCCATATACTTGAATGTCATTCATGATGACCATATTTTGGACACTTGCACCCGAGCATCAAGAAAAAACTAGAGGGTATGATCTCTCAAATTATGAAAAATCTACATGGAATATAAATATATTTAATTTCTATAAAGATAAAAAATTAAACAGATTATATAACTAAGAAGAATCAGTTGAAATTTTACAACTCATGTTTTGTCTTAAAAATCCATATTCATGGTCTAGTAATCAAATAAAAATTAAATTTGGAAACCAACTACATCATTTTATAGAATTATAATGATCCCACTATCTAAACCCTAGATACAAATCCATTTTTTAGAAAAAAACATTCCACCTCACTGAGGTACCTTTCTTTTTCCTATATTGAATGACAAAAAATTGAGTTTTCACCTTCGAGGGGGTGTATAGGGTGTGAAGAAAGATTATTATTAGGATCCAACCCCTGTGATCCATAATGAATCTCTAAATATAATAAAAAAAATTATAAAATTCTATAAAAACATTACATGATAAAAAATTTATAATTTTTTATATAAGAATCATTGAATAAAATTTACGTTTATGTTTTCAAAATTTCAATATAATGTAAGGTAAAAAAAATTCAAAAAATATAATATACATTTATTGAAGTATATATATATAATTAAAATAAATTTTTTATTGCATATAATACTATATCCATGGAAGAACAAATAAATGAAATCTTAAATAGTCAAATCCTAGGTAACATCATTCCAACGGTCACACTAGGTTAGGCCATCTAAGACACCTATACCATCAACATTAACAATAAAACATGAATCAATCCCCTATTAATATGCATCTAATCTATTTATTTGAGTTAAAAACCAGGATGTGAACCTCTCAATAATGTCTATCACGACCGTAGAACAAAAATCCCATAGAGTGGGAGAATAACCCATTGGAGACACCCCTAACAGTATTAATGGACTGGGACTATTACTTCACCATCCACCTATGAACCAAATGCTTCTCATGTGATCAATTTTATATACCATTACACCACAACAATTATTTTAAAACCATTCATTAATCTAATTAAAAATTAATTTTAATTTTCTTTTAATTTTAATAAAAATACAGTAAAATCATCTTTCTAAATAAACCCATTTCCCCAAACTCTCATCAATCACTTAATCATTCTGTTTCATTTATAAAATAATTTATCAAAACTACACCGATACAATTCATCCATGATATACTAAATAAAAACCCTCCAAAATAAATCTTAAGGTCAGACATTCTATCAATGAAATCCATCAATATGAAGTTGCAAAACAAAGACAATAGAGGCCCTAGAATCAATATATTCATGTTAGAAGCCATCTATAACAACAAAAGTGGACATAGAATAGGATTTATCATGATATTTCTATAATAAATACAACTCACCACACCACTAACAATAAAGGATAATCCACTAGAACAATGTCTCGCAATAGATATACAATGGAATATGGAAGATCAGAACCATATTTCAATAGGTCATAATCAATAGCACAACAAGGCAACATGATTAAATTAAACGATGATGGGAACATGACTAAACACCTCGAGAGATTAAACCCAAATTAAATTTATATTAGTCAATTAATGATGATATTTATATGAATATAACGTCCAAAAAATCATGGTAGAATTAATCTTCAGTGATTGGGAAGAGGGTTAAAATTAAATAAATTGGAAATCAATCATGTTGTGCCAAAAAATCCAAAATCTGTAATCACAAAATATATATTATCACAGTGATCATTATATAATCCACAATAATAAAATACACTAAAAACCCATCATATTATTATTATAACCTTATTTTAACCATTATATAAATTTTTATGTTTTTACATTGTTTAATGTTATCACATTGTGTACCATACTGATGGATAGTACTTGTAATACATTACATAGTGTGAATTTACCATGCAAACTCTAAAATATATATTTTTAGCTGAAAACATAAAGACACCATGGAAATTTAATGAACATGGGGAGAAACCCAATATCCCATTAACACATTTATAACATGAAACTTTTAATAGAAAGAAGCATACATCATTCAACATTAGTTCATTTTCAAAAGAAATTCCCCATTCACAAGAGTCACAATCAAACCCAAATAAAGTGGGAAATGGATAATAAAAATTTAAATACAGAATAGTTTGTAATGGGATGTTATATACTACCCAATAGAAGATTTTATATCACTAGGAAATCAAGTGTATGAGTTTGTACTATTAAATAGATGAGTCCACTACTCCCGCTTCAATGACTTTGGCTCCTAGCCTTTTTGAAACATATTCATGTATCTGAAACAATCATTATAAAATGAAAAAAATTCCATGATACAATTTCACTTGATTTTAAATTATCTCTACAAGATTATATATAGTTTAAAATTATTTCTCTATATAATTATATCCCCAAATCCAAATTTTAGTGGGATTATGGTGCAATTTTCAAAGTGGTGAGGTGTAACAATAATTACATATACCTGCCAACTGAACTGGAATAACCAATGAATATGATTCCTACCCAATATGAATAATTAACTAAAATGTTATATCTTATCTCATTTCCAACATTCCCATCTTTCCATATAGATAGTGACCCAACTGAGGATAAAATTTCATGAAAACTCGAACAGATGCAGAGAACACCAACGTAAAACTCCTTTCATCTATATATGATTTCTATGGACTCTAAAAACAAATCAAACATTGAAATATATATTGAACCATCATTTTATTCTTCATAAACAAACTAAGTCCAACTAATGATGCTTCACCGTCATCTTCTCAATAAATATTTAATCATCATGGATGACCATAAAAATACTCTAACGGAGCCATTTTAATCCATGAATAATACCCATTGTTGTTAAAATATTAATTCCTTGATGTGTATCCCATGATCCACTGAAATCGTAGTCATAGGCTTAGATCACATCCTCAGTGATTTTAAAAGAAATATTATTCTATCTATATTTCTATGAATCATCATATATACTCAACCTAACTAGAATCCATGTATAATCCTTGATACTTCACTAAAACTTATAAGTAACACTATAATTCTTCTCCTAATTTATAGATGATAGAAAAAATATCTACCCAAAAGATATCATTCACATACATCTTACCCAGGTCATCATCTTTTGAGATGTCCCAAATCTGAATTAATGATGTTGACTTAGTCAAATGATCAATCACCACCCAAATAAAATTTCTTCCTTTGGGAATCCATATAAGTATGAAAAAAATAAAGGATACACCGACCCCTATATAAACCATAACTGAAAGTGAATGGAAAACATCATATGGTTCAGATGGTATTCATTTATATATTTAAATGTGTAATACTGGGTCACATAATCATCAATATCACACATCAATCCGACCTTCTGGAATAAATATATAATGTGATATTACATTTTCATTGTGCATAGATGAACAATTCCAAGAAAACTATAAATTTAAACAAAATTAAAATCCATAGAGATTCAATGGTAACAAGTGAATCCCCAAAATTGGTAATATAATCCCAAGAGAGAGTTACCAACAATAAAAGTTCCCCCACCCAAAAAGGGTTTTGAAATTCTTATGATCTCCTAATCCTTCTCATGAATCTATAGAATATACTCAACATAAAATTATGATAATTGAATACTAGTCAGAATCATATATGAATGAATCACCTAAGAATAATTTTCAAGTGATCAAAGAGTACCATATGGTTCAATTCTTCATTCTATTCAAAAAAAATGATGTGATGATATGATCATTATATGAGTGGTTGCGACAACAGTTCCCTTTTCCATTGTTATAGGAAATATCGATTTTAAACATCTGAAGGGATTCCAACCAAAATATATTTCTAAGAATATGTTATTTCTATTAAAAGATATAACTCACACTCCAATGGTGAGAAATAACATTGAACCTCCCACAAAAAATGATGTTCCTCAAACACATAGGAACATGAAAAACCATAACAACTTAAATATAATTTGTGCGGTAAATCTTCTCATGAGGTTGAATCTTAAATGTTTTTTAGGACACCACAATATCATCTAGAAAAATATTTTATACCAAATATGGGCTAGAGGAATCATAAAATCCAACAAACACCTTAATAGAATGAATTAATTAGGAACATGACCTCCATTTCTAGATAAATAGAGAAGAAATAATCTTAGAAATTTTTGCATAATAACTAATAATAGAAGGGTGATAAATATGATAATAAATATCAATTGTTCAACTGAAACGATATCGAAAAATTCAATGATATTTTGGATGGAAGGTCCTTCATGAACAAACCTCTGATCCCACTCTCCTGGAATCGTCTGTGAGCCCCTATCAGCTGACCGATACAAGAAAAACTGATGAAAATAATAAATACCATCATGATTCAAGACATGTAAATAAATCAAGATGGTAATGTTAAACTAATATAAAAAAATAATAATAACATCATATACTATCATAGTATCATTCAACGAATGTCTATATGGACACTACAAACCTTAATTGTTTCTCTTTCTAAGAGGTGTCACTAACTCCAGAATAATTTACATGACCCCATTATAAATTTATGCATATAAAAAATAGATTGATATAATTGAGTGGTAATGAACATTATCAAATATATAAATATCTATTGTAGATGGAATAAATATGGTACATCTCAATATCATTGGACCTACTTCTATTTCCTCTTGAAACTCATGTACCGTGTGATGTTACATCACCCCAAAAGCTTGTTGTTTGAGCACTATATTCATTGAAGCATATATCTGTGCTACAGTATCCCGTGGATCTGATGATAATTTTCCATATTCAGTTTTATAAATATAAATAATAAAATTATATATATAACTATAACTTCCAAAACTGTTACCCATAACCATTGGTAATGGGAATATATGATGAGAGTTTACATCCAAGGAACACTGATAAAATGTATGATCCATAGTAGTAGCTATAAATAATAATTTAGATATGGAATGACACGATGAACATCCTCTACCACTCTTTTGATGATCCTTCCACTTTATCATCATTATATGCATGCCTCTATTGTTGTTAATGTAATGAAGTGTGGGGGAGTAATATTCAACATTTCAAATAATATTCATCATAGTCATTATAGCTCTATCTTGATTATCTTCATAGGGAAAGAGATTTATTATACTTATGGGTGATATTATACCCTATCTCAAAACATGAATGCACAAACCTTTCTATATTTGGGTGACATTTACTACCTCTAATAAAAAAATAATCATCTCACTAAATGTATTTTCATATTATAAAACTGAGTGATATCACTGCATCAGAATGATTTATAATGAATAATTTTACATAATCAATCAAACTAGAAAAAAATATCTTGATGAATAATGTCATATTAAAATAATAGTACAACACTAAATTACTATGTATCTATAAAATATAATCTCAGGAACTCTTGTTGAGACACTGATGTATGAACATGACAAATTTCACTAGGTTATTATTCGATGTATCCATGATTTTAAATATTTTTTCGATATATTCATCAAAAATCAATTTCAACACGAGGTTAATTCATTCCCATGAATGATGGTGTACCCCCACACAATGAACTCCCGGGATTGATCCATGTCACCTCCATCTTATAGTTACACCTCAAATACTATTTTCAAAACTTATGGTAAAATCTAGTTGAAATCATGAAAATACCACATGATGGCCTCTGTAATATTATAATATATTAGATGATTTCCTTGAGCAGTATTAGTTTCATCCTCCTAAGGTACACATGGAATAAATCATGAAGGAAAAAAAATGCAAAACCAAATAGATTAAACAATCACAAAATATAATAATATCTATTTTTATTATAAAACCACTTGATAAATAAAGAATTAAACAAATGGCTCAAAATGGGTTATGTGAATCTGAATATCCCAGTGTATCTTTAGCCTCATTTTTAAATAACAATCTATGAACTCACCAAAACCAACCCATGAGGTCTTGAAAATCTAATATTCTATCTATCATGCATCCTAAGACAAGGACCCATGATGATAGTCCTCCTATGATATCATTATCTAATGAACATGATAAAGATACTATGTTGAAATAGTACCTAAAAAACCCCATATACAAAGGGTGTTTCCGATCCCCTTAGGAAAAAAACTGTCAACTGAGAATAAAAAAAACATACGAAATGATTTCATGAAACCAATTGATGTATCAGGAAATATATATATATATATATATATAAATATAATTGAAGGAATTGATGAAATATATCTATTTCACAACATAATGAATAATATAGAATGAATATAACTAATGTGTTAATAGAAACCCCCAAAGCACTTTTATGATCAATAATGGAATGTAATAATAGGAAACAACCTAATCCATATGATAGCATGTGTATGCTCAGACAATCTCACCACAAGATACCTAGAAACATATTTTAGAAAGAAAAACTTCCCCATATGGTGTCATTCCACACACTGCAAAAAATGAAAATCATATATCGATGAAATGAAAAAGTAGTAAAAAAAATTTGATCTAACATTCTTTAGAGGACCCCACAATGGTGTTTCATACAATGACAATAAAAATTATTTGGAACAAGATCAAATTTTGGTAATACAATTAATGTGAAAGAATTTATTTTTTTTAGATCAGAATAAAAAGAATTAATTTTTCCATTTTATACATTTTCATGTAAAACAATGTAAAATAGTATAAAAAATTATATAAAAATTTCATCAAAAAAATCAATTAAATGATAATCTTGTACCACAACTCATATAAAATCTCAATCTGGGATACCAAAAAATTAATATCAAAAACATTGAATGAATATTTAACATCAATACAAGGACCTCTTTAGGTATGTCTATCTAGGCCACTCATACCCAAAAAAAGAGAACTATGAAAGATAAAATCCCTTAGACATGTCCATAAAATCTAGGAAGAAGATGAAAATCCCATTACATGATCTTCCCATTACTCTATATTATGTACCATGAAAAAATGGCCCCCGGGAGATGGATAACACCAAATTGTTTAACCCATTATAATACCAATTTAAAAAGAATATTACTACACTATCCACCTACATACACAAGGATCCCCATGTGATCAATTTTAAAAATAATTTCCTCAAATCCATGATTGTACAATATTTCAAACATTCCATTCACAGTTTTAAAAAAAAATTATTTACCCCAAAAAAGGAAAACCCAACATTTATCAAAAACCAATTTTCACACCAACACTAACACATCAATTAAACAAGTAATTTCATATAGAAGTTTTTTTAAAATATCTTGATGTAGTTCATACTCTATATGATACATATGGACCCACCAACCTCAAACACAGTATCTCCAAAAACAATAATGGGATCCATAAACAATAAGTAACACAATTATGATAATAGATACTCTTGAATTATTACATATATATTAGAATCTATTAAACAAAAAAATATTAAACATTGATGATAAATGAATTTAAAACATTAATACCCAACCCCTTACTCATCACAACCAAAAAATTACGAGTCCCCATATTAATATCACTCAATAGATCTAGAAATAAAATCGTTTGATCTACAAAAGAGGTCAATGGAACCATAAATATAGCACCTATTGTCTATTGAGATAAAATAAAATGAATTATAAGAAATTATTACTCACCGAGAGAGATGATACCCAAAATTATAGGTGATCAATCACTTGTCCAAGTGATATGTATAAAGAACAGGTCACCAAGATCACTGGAAGATGCATGTAGTTTAATTAAGATGTGGGATGGAATTAATGAATTAGTAATTCAGTCTTGAAAACCACTAAAAGGACTACTCATGAAGCATACATGGTAGGTAACACATTTATCATCAAGTAACATATGACACCAAAATAATGCATAAAAATCAATATTTTATTAATAAATGATTATAATGATTACACATCATATAAATAATTCATACTATGCACTAGAATCATGGAATATACCATCCATACATTACATGGAATGTAATTCCATTTCCTGATGTGTCTTATTCTTTCATACTGTGAAAAGTTTACATTTCTATTGAAAATACCAAACAAACATGGATTTTCTCTGAAATCTAGGAAAACCCTAAATACACATTAATTTATTCTTACATGGAATCATTTAATTTATTGAAAAATGCATCCCCAATAAATATGTAATTTATCCTATCAAATTATCTCCATCATCAGTAGTGCCAATATGCACCCAAATATTGAGGGAATGGAATAATGATAGGTTAAATACCTAAATGTGTGTAATTAGATGTAACAACAACTATGTGAACTCACAAACTATGTGTCAATGCATTTTTGGGCTGGGCTAAATTATTTATCAAAGCATCTGAATCTTGTGAATAATCTCTAAAACTTATTATTGGTTCCTTGAACATTTTTCTATCCACCTCATTCGGTTTTCTCATACCATTCTCTAGATCAACTAGTCCACGATGTTAGTGCAGTACTATTTTAAATAATTATACCCCAAATGAGCACCCATTGTTGTTCCTCCATGCCTTGGCTCTAAAAAATCTATGATTTTGAAACCAAAGTCATCCTTCCGGACACATACGATGAATTGAAACTAATCTAAATACAATGATCAAAACTGTTTCATTTTCAGTTATTATTATCTAATTCAGAATATAAAATTTTTTTATTACACCAAACATATATTTCAATTTTACCTTTGAATAATAACTATTCAAAAAACAATAAATGTTAATAATTTCATAAGTAATTGAAAAAAAATAAAAGAAAAATAAATATTATACGATAACGAATAAAAATATCAACCTAGAATTTGATTATAATTTCATTACAAAATTTCTAGTATAATTATTTGTTAAATAAAAATAAAAAATTTAAGATAAATAATAGTTGTTTGAGATATTCCAAAATTTTAGACAAAACAAAAAATATATAAAAAAATATATGATATATGTACCAAATAAAATCAAAGGTTTAATAAAAATTAACCGCTCCAAAATAGAAATAAATCCCATATACTATTGAATAATTTTTAACCATTGAGAAACTATAACAATCATAAAAAAAATCTATAAAATTAATATTATTACCCATAGAATAAAAAATAAACAAAAAATTATCATATTTAAGAACCATCCCCTTGAAATAATACACAACACTATCTCTATTTATGAATTTCATGTAATGGGATAACAATAATGTATTAAGATAAACTAGAAATTAAATTTTTAATACTCAAAATCATGTAGTTGTGTTACAATGATTTTAAAATTGAATGATGCCAAAAACTATTTATTATACAGAAATTTTTTAAAATTCACATGTTTTATCATCATTTAAATAGAATAATATTTTTTGAAAAAATTATGAAATATTATAATGTATATAGTGATAAAATACATTCAAAGAATATCCTAGTAAGAAAAAACATAAAATTTATGAGGTATAATCATTATATTTCAATAATGGTTTAGGTTTATTGTTGATGAAAAAAATAGTTTTCAAATATTCATAATTTAAAAATGAATTTACCTCAATCAAGGAATCATGGATATAAATTTTTACAAGGGGAATTTATTTTTTTATGAAATTAGAATGTAGACACATTTCAAATCATTTATAATAATATCCTTAATTCCCATTTTGTTCACAAGTGTACATAAAAATTTATTTAAAATCATTATCAAAGTGGTTTCTAATAATTATGACTTAATCTTGTAAAGAACCAAAAAATTATAATTATTTAGTTCTAATAGGTTTACTATTTCCACTAACCTATAGCTTGAAATTTATGGAATATTTATATCAACATAAAAAAATCCATACTAGGGAAGTATGAAATTATTTCAATAATTAATTATAAATGAAAACGTAAATATATGGATCCCCTGAAACATTCTATATATTCTCTCATACTTGGCATTGAAATCACTAAACATTAAAATATTTTCCACATGGTATAAATCGATGAAAAAAATATTCAAGAGTAAAAGGGTTATTATTAGAAGAACTCTTTAACAATAATTTTTTTGGGAAAAATTTTTTAGATAATGTGGGAGTTTATATCCAATCCATTTGACGATTCATTTTGAACTGGGGAGTAAAATGAACTATTTCAATCGTGTTACTATAAAATGGAATAATTATAGTTCTTTTAATTACATTTAAAACTATAAAATATAGGTATATTTATTTAGAAAATAGTTTCTTACAATTTATTTATAAATATATTGTCTTCCATTTAAATTATAATACAATAAACAATATAAACTAGGTGGATGATTTTTCAATATTATCAAGAACCATGTACTTTTTCAAAAATATATTCTTAATTGAAAACCTAGTATTTTGGGATGATATAATATTACAAAAATGATAAAATCTTTTTATATATTAGAATCTCTAATTGAAATACTATTTTTATCAAATACGAACTCAAATGAATCCATTATTTTTATTAACTAAAAATAATTGTCAACCCACTTCATGATAAAAGATTTATTTTTTCATTACACTACTAAATTTTAATTAGTTTTGATAAGAATAATTTTTTGGAAGTTAATGCTATCTAGTTGGTGTTCATGAGGATGTTGAATGGTCCTAATTACCTCCTACATCATCCCAACTCTTTAAAATCATAAAAAATCTAAAAGGGGATGAGTATTGAAAATCATTTTTTTAACATGGTCTATAAATTAATATTTATTTATTCTAAAATCGTTAGAATATAATATAAACCCCCAAACATAATTTACCTATTCATAAAAATGAAATTAATTTACCAAATTAGTAGATGAATTCAATGGGATTCATGGAAGAGTTTATTTTTGTTTTCACAATTATTCTCATTTCAATAAAATATTATTATCATCTAATGATTAATATTTTTTAATAAAACCCCCTTTGATCTATGATTTTGAAAAATTATTTGTTCATAAACATTGTAATGTTTTCTCAACCATTACATCTGGAAAATAATCCATTATATCTTCTTTTATATCATGTCTAATTTAGATATCACAAAAAAAGAAATAAAATATTAATATATTAATATTTACAATTCTAAAATATTTTAACTTAAATTGAAAAAATATAATTATATTAAGAAGTAGAATTTATGATTCAAAAAAATCATTTAATTTTTAAATATAAATACCTATTAGTGTAATAAAATACACTTAATATAAATCAATATAATGAAATGAAAACTTTATTTTAGAAAAAATCACTTTGAATTTCAATAGTCATCATATACCAAATAAATTTTTTAATGTCAATTCATATGTTATAAATTAAATTATTTCCATACAAATGGCTCTTATTTTAATATTATATCAAATTTGAAAAATAATGGTACATTTTAAATTAAAATAACTCGATCATCAAAAACAATTATAATAAGATTATTTATTGAAAAATTAATATTTTGATCAAATTTGAAAATTTTCATCCTATTTTATTCATCAAATGATGAATCCTATAATGATATTAATTTTTCAAATTAAAAACTAATAAAATTTTTCAATATTATTTATTATATTTGTTTATTAAATTATATTGATACAAATTTTTATGGAGTATAATTTTTTAAAATTAAATTAACTTACTAAATTTTTATTACATATTTTATATTCATTAGCCAAATTCTATTAATATTAATGTAGCGTGAGATTTGAATTTGTAATTCATAACATTCTTAATTGAAATTTATTAAAGAGAAATAAAGAATCAATAAATAAATGAGATGTAATGATATTACAACATCAATGATATTTTGGTGGTATTACTGAACGTGACATAAAAATATTCATGAAATCCTAAATTGCATAAATCCCATCTAGAATTTCCTTAAAACATACCATAAATTATCAAAAAAATGAATTTGGCCACTCCAAATATACATATTATGAACCCATTATGCAACCGACCTAAGTGCTTAAGATTGGAGAAAAATTTGAAATCATTCTAAAAAATGGTTCTATCCTAGGTCACATGAATATATTTTTTATCATAATTACAATTCTAGTAAGATCCAACTAATAACAGTTATCCAAAATAAAAATGAAAATCAAATATTGAAAACATATATAGGGACATCAAAAAATGTATTTTAATGCTATCTAGTAAATCGAAAATAAACAAATCCCTTTCTACTATGACTCAAATATGTAAAGAAAATACAACATTTTTTCAATTTCAAAAAATATATCCACCAAGAAATCTATACAAATGTTCAAAATACCCCACATTTAAAAATATCAAAAAATCATCCCAGATTGAAGATAGATATTTCAGGAAAATCCATTAAATATAGGAACTATAAATCTACTGGAACAACAATCCAAAATTACATAGAGAGGTAGCTATATCATACTTCACATGTAATAAAATTCCCATGGGATCATAACCCCATAACCAAAATGAGAGAAAAAAATTTACAAACAGAAAACCAACACAAGCACAGATCGATTAAAAGGATCCTTTGTGTTCAAAAGAAAAACTCTCGTAAAATTTTTGTGAGATCCCTAAAAATTAAATAATTCAAGAACATTTAACCATAAAAATAAATGTGAGATCAACTTATATGAATCCTTGAAATGATCTAGCACATATTAGTGGATACATGAAACTAAACTGAATATCCTAATTAACTCATCAAACATCTCAAATTTCAATGTTTTACAACAGCCATCTAGAGTGAATAAATAATTAATGTATCATCAAGCATGAGAAATGAAACTGACATCATTGGAAACGAATTTCAATAAAGATAAAAAACTATTTCATTCAAAATATTCCACTATTATAATGAACATTAATTTAATGAATTCATTGTATGTCTCGAATGTAGTATCATGTTTCATGTATTTTTGATATACAATTAAATCATTGTCCTCAATACGTTTTTTTACTCATTACTGAAATATACATCAATTATAAATCATCTAATAGTTCAGGATCATTTCCACAATCTCATTTTATCACATAAGCCCCAAAAAGATTAGTGTATATAGTAATACGTTGAACAACCAATGGATAATTGGAAGTATCATCCTTTTCAATTATATAGGCTTATAATGAACTAGAAACAATTTTATCTCATGTTTAGAGTATTTGATACATTAAAAAATCCACCTCATATTCGATGTTATGTATCCATCCAATTCCACCATTGATTTTGTAACTTCCTATAAACAGATTTTATGTAATATTCATACAATATTATGAAATTAATTCATAATCTTCTTGTAATGAATCATTCTAATATGAGGGGACAATCTATTCCACATCATGAAATGGTCGAACCACTCAAAGTATATAAATATGATAAAACTATATATTTCAAATAGTCACAATGACCTCATAAATATCCTGATCATTATGAACAACCTACACAAAACCGAAGAGTTCCATATGAGAGGTGTTACTTTTAGATGGTCTATCCAATTTTGATCAAATACCTTATTCACTATATTTTTTTAATGTATATTAATGAATACCATATTCACTCCTTTTACTACAAAAACAGAGTAATTAAATATATGTATGTGTGTATCATCATACTTGTTTAATCAATTCCTATTGCGATGTATAATTTTAAAAAACTTATTTCAATCATCTAAGATAATCTCAAAAAAAACCTCATGTTAACACCCTAGGATAATAGTTTGAATCTATATATGTAGTGGATGTTTTTTATATATGTTTAATTATGCATATATTATAGAAATGTATGACTAGGAATTTTTTTGGGAATACAATTATTGTTTTTAGGGAATCCCAATTAAGATTGGAAAAAAGTGGATATCATACTTAAATAAATTCATCTGAAATCCAATAAATCCAAACTACATTGCTGTGATGGAAACATCATAACCAATTTTGAAATATGGATACCATTTTAAAAGATTAATGGAACAACCATTGATGAAATATGAACCCCTCATAAAAAACTAATATTAATTATTTAAATAAATCAAGGGGAAAATAACATGATAATATTTCAGAAGGCCAATATGAAAACAAAAAAACTACTATCTTCAAAAATATTATATTATATTATGACATAGGGTCTAAAAATTCAAAAAAAATCCAATAATCAAAAAATGTATGTCAAAAACAAGAAACTATACTTCTTCCCTTTAAATTAGGGTTATTGTGGGACTATTGTCTTGGTATATATTTTGTTTGGTGTAAACCAAGGTAATTTTATCATCCTGATCATGTGAATGTTTATAAAAATTAGAAACTACATTTGAAAAAGTATTGAAATTTTATATTATCCATTATTTGCCGTTCCCTTGGAGGATTTTACTCTTGTAGATCCCTAAAAAATCCAATTAAAGAAAATTAATTATATAAAATTATAATACATATATTTTAAATTGTTTTTATTCCTTTTGTACAACTATTTTTAAGGTCTAGGATATAACCGACATGTTGAAATAATAATAAATTTGTAGTAAATAATAGATCATTTATGATCAATGTTTTATATATCACAAACTCATAGATAAATTCAGTTTATTTTATTTTATTTATAGTATAAAATCATAGGATAATACATTTCAAACTTATTAAGAATTGTTTATTTCAATTTTATATCAATCATAATATGTATTAACGTTGTTAAAAACTCAAACCGGGCAGAGGGATACTATTTTTTTCTGAAATAGGAAATGAGGGAACATAAATGTCACAAGAAATATCACACAATATAGGACCCATATAAGTTAATAATTTTAGGGAATGTAAAATATAGACCTACTGGAGAATTTTATATTCTATGGAGTAATAGGGTGTGACAGATAACGATTTCATGATAATTTTAACAACACAAAACAATAAATCATTGAGGTGTGGTGACAAATAAAATTATTTTGAAATGAAGGTAAATTGATAAAAAAAAAATTAACTACATTAATTTATAATTTATATGTATTATTTTACTATCAATATGGATAACTCAATAAAATAATAATATGGGATTTATTTCCAATTGATGTGAACATTTTCATACAATTACTGTTCTTTGAGACATTCAATTTTACTATTATTCAAATAAGGGATTATACAATTTGATTCTATAATGCACAAACCACAATAATATTATTTTATTAGTCAATAATATCCATTAAAATCATAATTTATTCCCCCCATTTAGAATATTTTAACAATAAAATTCTTATCGTGAGGTATCCAATATTGATACACTGAGAACATTAATCTATAAAACCTCATAAGTAACCATAGAAGATCATCTTATTCCATTCCAAAAATAATAAAACATAAGTATACAATAAAATTTTATTACATAATGTAAATCCTAAAAACATCAAATAATTGGATCATATACATATACATATATATATTAGATCACCCATACCACTCGTTTCACCTTAGAAATTATTTTCATTTCATGAAACACTATAAATAGTTTATTTTAGATTAATTAACTATATCTAGATTTCATTATATGCAACCCATAGTTAATAATTCACTACATGAAAAATGAATTTTATCACTCACTACACAGATCATTGAGTTTAGCATTCATTACAATAAAAAATGACTTTTATTGATGGCATGCAAACCAAAAATGATTGTGTTTTACAATAACTCAATATATGAAAATGTTATTATTAAATATAATAAGTTATACACTATCTATTAAATTATAACTTATGAATATTGTTAATTTATTTATTAAAATATATGGTTTAAACAAATATAATATGAATTCATTGGATACCAATTAATTTGAAATGAATATAAAAAACTATTTAATTTAATAGGAAATATTAATATGTTATGAAATCTTTTTTACCATAATAAATTAATATATATATAGAGTTTTATAAATTTCATAAATATGTGATATATTCAAAAACATTATTATATTCTTCAAATAAATTGGTTAGAAATATAAAAACAAAACCAATTTTAGGCATCGTTAGCGTAATTTTTTTATGAAGGTATTTTTACAGTCTTTTAATAGAGAACACATTTTAAATAAAATATTTTATAGATTTATAGATTTAACATTTCAGAATAAACAACAAATTCATAATGGAATAATAAATATTATATTTGGATATTTTTGTGGTATTTTTCTATAATGAATCAATTTTAAATGAATGGTTATAAATAATGATTTTTAAATCAAAAGTAGTTTTTCATCAAATAATTTTTTAAAAGATAAAATATACTAAAAATTGGATTCACTATTTTATTATATAATATTTTTATCAATTAATTAAATTTAGGATAGTAGGGGAATTTTCTCAATGAAATTGGATATAATAATAAAGCAATATTTTGATCATCTATTCATTATAAATACGTATTTCCATCCTAGTAGCTAGAATAACATTAAAATATTTTCTTCCACTTATGTGATTATAATATGTAAAAAATAATTCCATACATGTAATTGAAATATTATAAAATTTAAACTAATTTGAACATTGGTTTTCCAAAACATACTAATGAAACTGATTATAATTAATTACAACAGCTAAGAGAAAATATGTTTAATAAAGTAGTAGACTTAAATTTGTAAACCAATATGACATAAAAACATTTCTAGAAACAATTGGCTGGAAGTTTTATGGAAATTGACCTTAAATTATTTATTTTGGTTGGTTTTTGACATTTTTAGAAAATAGATTTTACACCCCTAACTTAATTCCAAAAATGCAACGTGTGTCCATTCCCTTCCCTATAAAAGGCCACAACCTCTTCCTCTTCATGACACCTATAAAACATTTTAGGAATAAACATGATCATTCTATTGAACTGAAAACAACCCTCCCTTATTTATAAAATCATCCCCTTTTGAAAATAATCTATCCATGTATGTCTTTTGGAACATACCAAATGGGGTTACTTGATTGAGAGGTAACATATTCTCTCACACTCATATAATGTATTTCCATTATCCCCCACCACCCGAAATCATCATTAATAAATTATTTTAAAACAAAAATAGTATTCTCAATATATTGGTATTTTTTATACCAATGGTTCTACCTATGCTTAAACACACCATTATCATATGTTTAATGAACATATATTTTATGTGTATGGTGAACTACTGCCTAATTAAAAGATGCCTATTTATTTTTTCCGTACTACCTTTCATGGACGTAATTATGATGGATTATATTTTTATATATTTCATATATTATATTTACTATGTCTTTAATTTTTTTCCTTTTAAAGAACATATATATTTTACATTACATTCGGTCTAAATACGATAACGTCGTTTCAGGAAATGTGGACTATTTCTCACTAAATGTGATGTGATTCATTCATAAAATAAGGTAACGTAATAAGGGTGGGATTAGTGAACATATAAAATAGATATATATGTATAATTATAATTATATCATAATTATATAATATAGATATATTGTCACATATCATCTCCTAGGGCATGTGTTATGACTAGTCTAAGCACACCATCCATAGTCAAGGGGATTGAGACTAGAACCAAATAGGAATATCCAAAAAAGGGATGGAATTTTCCATTAATCATTCATACATGATCAAATCTCAAACTATGTATAGTAAACACAATGTAAACCACAACAGTCAGTGAGACAAATATTGAGAGTACATTACAAACTAAAAGTACTAAGGGGCCAAAATACAAGACAAAAACCACAAATTAAAGTACAAGTACCACAGTCCATCCTCTCGAAATCCAACATTATGTCTTGGTGAAGGGTAGTTTTCTATAGCCATAGTAGTATAACAATCACTCTGTTATCACTAACCAAAACCTTGTCCTGGACCACCAAGGTCTCTGTTAAATTTTTTATCACTTACATGAGACACAACACATGTGGGCGAAGCCCATGGAGTGGTTAGTAACACAATACATAGTTGGGTCCCCAAACCCTAAAGGAATACCACAATGAAATCCCACACATAAAGAGCACAAAATAATGATATATCACACATGATATACTAGAATTTATAGAAATTATGATTATCAGTCGTAGGGAAGAATCATATTTCAATACTGAGGGACTCATCCCGAATGAGTCACCGAGCATCGTTCATCTACTGGACCACTATGTTCTGATATGTAACTGAACCATTAATATCCCCTCATCTATTATACAACTGAGGTCTACTATGCTATTGGAACACTATGGTTTGGTCATTTTTTTGACTGCTAAGGTTCATGCGTATGCAGGACCACTGAGGCCTGGTCGTCTTCTTGACCACTAATGTCTACCTGTCTGTTGAACCACTAAGGTCTACTGTTTTATTGGACCACAGAGGATTACACCACTACTGGAACAATGAAGTACAAAGAGGTATTGGACTATTAATGTCTACTAGGCTACAGGACCGGTGAGGACGCAACCTTCATATCATTTGTGTCATGTCCAGCCGTAGAATTCCCTCTCTCCAGTGCACCAAATTCTGGAAAAATATACTCCTCTAACAATCAGTCATATCTCACCTCCCATGAAAACTCACTTAGATTATACCATTGTGACCTTTATGTCACAAGGTTCCCAACTCCATAGGTTGCGTTTGAGTCGTATGGTCGGTTAAAATATGTTGGCGTTTTATTAAACAGGGGTCAGTTCTGTCTGGGAGAGGTCTAACATGGTTGGAACGACCAGAGGAACCCAGATAATAGGTCATGCATGCCCCTACCTGTTTTGGCCAACCTGACATGATCTGGCTAAGTCTGGGCTGAAATGGTATGGCCTGGACTACTGACTAGGGTCATTGGGCCTTATCGGAATCAGATTGCTTTTTCTGTGGGTCTATCTCATCAGGTCATCTAGCTACCCAATCCAATCCCTTCGGCCCAGTCCAACATGGTATGACTGATACTGAACTGTTGGGCCACCTAATGGCCAAATTTTCCCAGAAATCTCTACCCGCATTGGATGGTGTGTTTTTCCTCTAGTAAGTCCACCCTAACAACCATTTTATATCCTAGCCCAGCCTAATTGGCATTCCATATTGGATGTATCCTTGATACACACTCTGGAATTTGGATCATGTAGAACGTGGTATGATGGTGGTTAGCATCTCCTCCTCAAATAGTCCATGATAACAATCCATGTCACCCCTACTATCAACATGTCGATTGATCAGTCCATCACGGTTCCATGCTGGCACCGCATTCCACCTCCACTATGGCTCAAGATGGTCATCAGTTGTACTATCCTGGCACGCCATAGGGTTGTGCCACCTCCCACCTGCCACCACCACATCCTTGGTGATGGAGCCTTGGGGATACTAACTTGGGTCCACGACCTTGTGCTAAAACATCATTCCACCACTCTGGCCTCAATCAAATATCGCAGTTTTATTCCATTTCATCACTCCATTTCTGCGGCCGCTTAGACTGGGTGTGATGCTCTACTGACCATTGTGCCATAAAAAATGGGAACAACATAAGAATACAAATTCTTAAAGGAGTCAGAATACAAGAACATCAAATGGACGATCTAGGTATTTGATTGGGTTGACATGAGTGTGTTCTTAATAATATGATCACAAAGAACCAAAATAAGTTATACTAATCAGTATGATGGATATCCCCATTTTATCCTACATCATTAACCTGAAAGTATGAATGAGTGATCAGTAGGTTAACATGTACATGAGTTAACCCCCAAACATCATTTAAATAAAGGAATGAGGAAGTTAAATTCACATGGTAAGGAATAAATCCCGTATCTGGGTATATAGACCATGTAATGTTGGTCATTCTTCATCATTAGAAGATTTTTGGCCCTTAATCTATTCTACATGGGTTTTTTCATTGTCGTCTGATTCTCCAGTGTTCATCACTGGAGAGGCTTCCTTTGTTGTTCATTAGAGGAATTCTAGGGATGTTTGTAAACCATAAATTTCTTATTTAATTATACCAGGAATAAATCTGTGGGTTTCATCATAACCATCCTTCTCCATTAATGAGGATCATTAATGGGATTCAGTGTCACATCATCATTGCACCACAATGATGAAGGGTCATTGTTTATTTATGAAGAAAATATAATTAAATAAATTTTTTTGTTATATTATTTTTCTTCCAAAATGTATGAAAAATATAATTCACCCTTTACCCATGACGATCATGGTTAGGATCATCCAGAGTGAATTACACCATCGTGAGATCAAAATTACACTAATATATCTAATCAGAGTTACCATTTAGGATAAATAATGATTTGAAAATAAAATAATCATTATTTAATTTTTTTTATTAATTTCTAAAAACTTTATTCCATAGTTGGATCGTACTGACCAATATTGGGATCTTTCTAGGAATATACTGATGCTTTGAGTTCAATGATGCAATTTTATATTTTATTCAGTCAATAGTTTAATAGTTATAAAAACCCAGTCGCACATTTTTATACTAAAATCTAAAAATATATCAAGAATACATTACATCCACTCCATGAAATAGAATTATGACCCATATCAAAGCCTAGTATCAAAATAACACAATTTAAAATTAATAGAAAAAATTACATGGAACTCTGGAGTGTTACATTACTCCACCAAGTAAGTGTTTACATCCTTGTAATCTAAACCAAGGCACAATCAAACATGTTGGGGTACTAAGAACGAATTTGATCCTCCTGGTCATATGTGCTCTCCTAGAGATTCCAATTCTTCCAACAAACATGTACCAGAGGAATCGACCTTCCATGAAGGATCCTATCCTATAAGTCATTTCACTCCACTAGGTTTTTCTCAAATTTCACCCCATCTTTAATATTTAGCTCAGTATTTTCAATGATGTGAGATATGTCATTCTCATATCCCCTCGACTAGGATACATGAAATGCATATTGAACCCTCTCTCACTATGGCGGTAGATACATGTGGTAGGCCACCTTGATTACTCTATGTAGTATCAGGATAGGTCTGATGAACCTTAGAGGAACATGCCGCCCCAACCAAATATATGTGTCCCTCTTCTAGGAGAGACCCATAAGAATAGGTGGTCCCCCTCTTCGTACCCAAAGGTTCTAATTCACATGTCAGAATATGAATTATTTCATCTCAATGTTCCCTTAATCCCCTATTAGATGGAATAGACCTTATCAGTGGTAGCTTGTACCATCTGTGGACTCATGAGTGTTGATTCCTCTAGGTTTTTCCATTATAATGATGACATTCATGGTTATCGGTACATTTCCTCAAACAATAACATACTGATGTTGTAGTGATAGTTTTTGTTGAACACAAAATCCCCGAGTGCTAGGTGGTCCTCCCAAATTGTGACCAAAATCAATAATTTATGCCTTAAGAATGTCCTCTAAGGTTTGTATGGTCCACCCCATCTGACCATCCATCTATCGTTGAAATGGAATGCTCAAGAGTAGCTGACTCTCAAACAACACATGTAATCCCTTCCACAACTGGGATGAAAAGAGTGCATAATGATATGAGACTATTGTAGACGGGACTCCATTTGGTCTATCTATCTCCTTTATATTGGAGAATCCCATGGTATCTACTGAACCCTGTTCTCAAATTATTAGGATATGGGATGACTTGGTGAGTCATTATACGATCACCTAGATAGTATAGTTCCCCCTGAGCATATGTTGTAATCATGTAACGATGTCCATTGATATCCTATCCCAAATCAACACAGTTACCTCTAGGGGTTGTTTCAATACACTTATAACATGGTTCTCAACCTTCCCTTTCTTACCAGAATGGAATCTTGAAACAAACTCTACCGGAACTTCCTTCATCCCCGGCCACCATTACTAACATCTGAGGTATTTTTACATGTTATCCACAAATGGATGTTTCCAATGCATCACAGTACACCATGTAGTCGGTGAACTCCAATGGCAGCCTTATTAGAGGAGGACACTTCATGCTCTACCTCAGCTTCTGAAAGCACTGCTAGCAGCCTTCTATCATCACAATGGGTCTTCCCTTCATCATGAATTATTTCAGGGGTGCTTTTTCACTAGAGATGTCAGGTACAAACCTCCATCAATGCCCAACCAACACAAGGAAAATCCTAACCTCAGTAATTATCTTCGGTGGCTCCCAATAAAGCACCATCGCGATTCTCTATGGATCCATAACAACTCCAACCGCTGAGATGACATATCCTAGAAAGTGTAATTTTCGTATCTAGAACTCACAATTCGAGATATTTCTATTAAACCAATACTTTCAAATTTGTGTCTAGAGCTATCTTATGGAGTATCGTGTGCACCTCCTCGGATGCTGAAAACACTAAAATATCATCAATGGATACCACTATAAACTGATAAAATTATGTCTTGAATATCCAACTCAATAGTCCCATTAACACTACTGGGGCGTTCTCCATGCCAAAAAGAATCACTAAGTACTCATAGTGGCTATAGTGACATCTGAAATCTGTGTTCGAGATTCCCTCAACTCATACGTGACGGTATTGGTAGCCTAATATGATGACTATTTTCAAGAACTATATTTCTCCCTTCAGAAAATCGAAGTGGAAATCAATCAATAGTACAAGAAACTTGTTCTCTTTATTGTCTTCTAGTTTAGGTGCCAGATGTCCCTAAAAAACCTCAAACACCTATATACCTTATTAGAAAAAAACATTGTGGCTACCCATGGTGAATTGATAAGACTTGTGAATGACTTCATCTAAAAATCCTCTAAATGTACCATCATCTTATGGAGCCCTGTGAGAGACATCAATATGTAGGTGTAGTTATTAGTGTCATCTTGGTGTACCGATTAATACCGAATTCTAACTCAATGTGAGGAGGATTTCCTAGAACATCATATGGAATGATGTTTTAATACTTGTCCACACCTATAGGAAATTATGGACCCTCTTCACCCATTTAACTATGTGAAATTCTAGCCAAATAATGAGTGATCGACTACACCCTCATACATGCGAGTCCATCCTGTGTGGTTTTGGTTTCCATTTGGATGATAAATGAAACTTGGTCCAATAACCGCAGACATAATGCACTATGTGCCAAAAATAGACGATCTGGGCATGAACTACTGATAGCCATTCCTTTCCCATACTGACATTGTAAGGCCTAAATGCCGCTACTAGGAGTCCCCAACCGAAGCTGTCACATCCAAGAGCAATCTCACACTTCTGACACTGGCGTGTGATCCTGGAATCCCTTACCATAAGAATATCTAATCATATGTATCGGGAAAACACCATGATCAGAATAACTGAGCTCCAAAAAAGTCATTTTCAAGGAAAATTTGACAGGAACCTGTGTCCATAAGAACATCAGCTAAAGTGGAGAAGACACAGAACATTCCTCGTATGATCGTAATGAAGTCTAGACCGTAGGCCTCGAATTCCAGAATCTAAGTATGCCCCTATCCACCCATTCCAAGAGTATGCGGAGGACTATTGAGGAGTTGTGTTGGTAGTACCTAATACCTATGCCCACCTCATACCACTCTTCCCGATGATTTTACACTTCTTCTTCCTAGTGGAATGCCTTATTCAAATATCTAATGTATTCAGGTTGGTCCCTTTACCATTTTTCAGTCATCTGCATGACGATTTGGGAAATCTTGAGCCATGTTTCATATCCCACTACATGTGTAGCATATAAACTACCCGGATGACTCCCACTACCCCAATATCCTTTTACCAACAACCATGAGTTCTGGGGTCATCCTCGGAATGTTAAGGCCAGTTTGGACTTCAACTTCATTTGTCGTTTAACCACCATGGATGATTTATCCACCATTAGGCCAGTGGTATCTCCCATCATCAATACCATCTCAGTGAGGAAGATCTCTACAAGTAGTGTTCACCCAAGAATTCCAGCTTGTGTAGGGATGCAGAGGGAATTAATTAATGACCTGATCTCCCATTCGATTCCATGATTTATTAATTTTTCCCTGATTAAAGGGTCTCATACCATATATATAGAGTAAAAGGATAGTTCTTTGATCCTCATAGAGTACTCATGCACTTTTAGTCTTCCCTATTGTAAGTGAAGATGATTTTGTATTCACACTGAGTGCAATGTCATGTTGAAAAACTATTGCCTAAATAGATGATCGATGTCAGAATAATTGTGGGTTTCCTCCTCATGAGACAAGATGGTCATACTCCACCATATTCTATACAACCCTTGTCGAAGTCTCCCTAATAGAACCACCATCATGTTAGGTGGTTTCCTCATAAAATTGATGACTCACTTGACCTCGTCCAGCCAATCCTCAATGAACTTAGGATCTGTATCCCCCTTGAAATTGGGAGGTCTCTATAATTAAAACTTGTGTATAGAATTGATCATTACTTTTTTTTCTATTACACGTAGGGCCATTATTAACTGCTGAACACCATGTGGGGGTCTCACAGGGACACCAGAAGATGGTTCAATCTTAGGAAATATTCACTATAATTAAACCTCATTGCTATGTGGTCCATCCTTGTGGTCACAAACTAGATTCCTAGATCGCAGTTAGCATGGAGGCATCCTAAAAGATATCAACATGAACCACTATCAATTTATTAGACCTAGTGATCAAACTCTAACTCAAAATTATCATGGGAAAACACTCAAAGACACATGATACCATTGTTTCCATATATGATGTCAAAAAATTGAATTTATGGTCTAAATGTATGGGTATGTCGGCCTCCTCACTAACACTGGTCTCTCTAGACTAATATCTGAACATGAAACACTTTAAATTCTCACCCCATAAAAATTTATAGACTCTCAGTTCTTCTGGTATAACTAACCCTCCATTGATTCCTCTTTTTCATGACACATACCCAATGGAACATGTTGTGGCTATCCAAAGCCCTCCTTCAATTGTCCAAGTGCTAGTGATAGAACCAAATTAAAATATCCCAAAAGGGAAGGTATTTTACATTAAACATTTATTCATGCACAAAGATAAAACTACAGAAATTAAACACAATTTAAAACATAACTTTCACCGAGACAACTACTAGGAGTAAAATACAAAATGAATGTACAAAGGGGACAAAATACAATCCCAAAACCACAATGAATTGTACAACTACCATTATCAATCTGATCGAGATTTTACTTGATGGGTATGTGAAGGGTTGCTGGATGGATCTATAGTGGTTTGTCCCTATGCCTCATCTCACAGAAAACCACCTGGTCTCATACTAAGAAGGTGTCTATAGAAGTTTGATCACCTACATGAGACATAACATGTGCGAGAAAAGCCAGTGCATGGGAGAGTAACACAATTCTCATTAGGGACCCCAATATAAAAAGAAAAGACCGCAATTCTAGACCATATTGGAAAACAACACATAAATGAAATATCACACCATGTATAAGTAGAATTATAGAAATTAATAATATTATCCATAGATCTAAATCATCTCGTACTATTGAGGGAATCATCCATGATGAGTCACCAAAGTTCATTCATCTACTGGACCATAGTGGTACATCATTCGAGCTAACCTCAGTGGTCTAAAAAACAAGTAGAACTCCTTTTTCAAGCAGCTGAGTAGAGGTTAGTGGTTTAATATCTAAACAAACCTTGGTGACTCATCATGGATGAGTCCATATACAGTGAAAGGTGATTTATCTATATGACAGATAATAATACATTATATACATTGTGTTATCCTAGGTGTGATTTATCTTTTCTATGTGGTATTACTCTGTTGTCTTTACATTGTGTTTTGGGGTCTTTACTGAGTATTGGGTGACTCACCCTTAATATGGTTTCATCCACACAAGTCGTGTCTCATGCAGGTGATCGATACATCGAAGGAGACCAGGGTTGTCTGGGACACGGTGGTGCTCAGTGAGATAGGAATGATAGGCGTACTACTGGGGAAACAAGAATCAACCCTTCACCTACCCTTCTGGTAGGATCTTGAGGAGATGAACCATGGTAGTTGTACTTTCCTTTTCGGTTTTGGGCATGTATTTTGTCCCCTTAATACATTCAGTGTGTACTATACACTCAGTTGTAGTCTCATTGAATATTTTTGTTTAACTTATGTCTACATTATACATTTTGTGTTTTTTGCATGTGTATATGTATAATGAATAATGCCTTCTCCTATGGGGATATACCTATTTGGTGCTAGTAGCCAACCCCTGCATTTTGGAAGGAGGGTTTGGGGATGTTATGGCATGAGACCTGGGGGATGGTTCCTAACACACACACACACACACACACACACACACACACACATATATATATATATATATATCAATTTAAATATTTCTATGAATTCGAAAATATTAATAGAAACATAATTCATTTATAGGTATGAATATTGTAAAAATTTCATGGGGAAATAGTCCACTTTTTCATTGGGGCATTTGATAATTTAGTTTGAATTTTTTATAAAATCCTAACATTACCCCCCATTCTGTTGGAAATATGTGTTCTATCAAAACAATGTTTTTCAAAAAGGTTTTCCTAGAATATTATACTATTATAATATAATAATTAAAAGGTATTTTTTTAACTTTATCATTTGAAAATTGTTTTTAAATTATTTTTCTTATCGCTGTCCAAACATTTCTTTTTTCTTACAAATTTAATGTAAAAAAATATTTTCCTCCCTATCTCATACGACATGTATAGATTTACCAGTCGTCATTTTAGATATGCTTCCATTATATATTTAAATGATTAATTTTATTGGATGTTTTCTTAAAACTATATTGAATGTAATTTTTTAAAAAATATTTCCATGCTTCATTTATATGTTTTAGAGTAAAATGGGTTTCCTAAGATTTTCAAGCTTTTGATATAAATTTGCAATGTTATTTTCAATGAAATGGTTATAAAAACATTGTCAATGATTATTTATATGTTTTTAATGTAATTTTCATTGAAATATTTGTCATAAAATTTTCATTATTTCATTATATTTTTCTATATTTTTCGAAATAATTTTTCTTTTAAAATGATTTGAATAATAATTTATATGTTTTCATTTTTTTCCAATATTCTATTATTGTTTTAAAAGTAAAAAAGGGTTTCAAAATGATTTGAATTCATCATTATAATTCATCAATGAATTTTTTATGAAATTATTATCAAATTTTTTTATATTTTTAAATTTATTTTTCATAAAAGAAATGATATTTTCATCATGAGTTTTTTTAATGATACATCATTGTTATTTTCTATATAAGATGAATATTGATGATACCACTCATGTCATCAATGGAATTGATATAAATGATACATTAATATAATTTATCTTAATGGTTATTCTTATTGACTTGGTCATTATGAAATTTATTTCTCTTTCGGGGGTTATATTATTGTGAAAACAATTTCTCATTTACCAGTTACACTTCAAATGAAAATTATTATATTACTTGTATCTTTTTCCACATGTTATTATATGTTTACATGTTTCTGATACACATTTCATTTTATGTGATATGATATGATTTTTATGATTTTGTGGCACACGTATGTATGATTTCAATATGAGATGGTTTAGGCTTATATATCCCTCTATTACGTTGGATAATTATTGATATCTTCTGAGATAGTTTAATATGGTATTGGTAATGAATCCTGAATACTAATATGTCTCTGGGAGGGATCCATGAAATCCATGATGGTTTGAGAAATGAAATCGTTCTAATAATATGGGTAGGGAGTGAACCATGACTACCATGATGGTATGGGTAGTGAACCCACAACATGAATGCTGTCTTGGTATTGATTCCTTGAATGATATGGATGTTATATAATATATCTATGTGTCTACCACAATTCTGTGTTTTATTCATATGATATGCATTCATTTAATATGTTATGAATGACCTTATGATTTATTTCTTATAAACATACATGGTTAATTAAATGATTAATATATATGATCTCTGATATGCTGGGTATTAGCTTCTATTTATAGGATAATGTTATCATACCATTATTCTCATGATCATGCATACATTTCTCCCTTATTAACCATTAATTCTCATTTGAGATCATCAAATTTAATGTTTCATTCCCATTTTTTTGAAGGTATTTATTATTATTGATGTGTAAAAATGATTATAGTCAAGAAAAACACAGTGGGAGATAAGGTATCTCATTTATATACCAGGTTTTAAGTCCCATGTTTTCAAAGTTAATAATCTAATATGGTCTTTGGGCATCTGTTTGTATAATTTTTTTATATATTCCAAAAAAGTGATGTAAAGTAATTTTATGAAAATATAGGGTCAACATTGTTGATATTATAGAGAATATTTATTTAACCATTTGAAATAATGATGATAAAACATTATTGAGATCCATAGGTATATTTCTATTGACTTGTCTAGGGATTTATCTATGGAAAAGTATAAGGATGAGTTAATGTTTACCAAATGTAATGGAGATTTGGTAGAAGATAGAGTATGTGTTTTAAAATAAATACATACATGTATAGATATAACAACTTGTTTTTGATCTAGAATAGACATACAGAGGTGTAACATATCTGACAATATGTTCCAGTCCTGACTTAGTTTAATATGCTACATGAAAATGGGCCTTGTCCGACACCTGGTTTGATTGTACAGGGGGATATGATTTGGAAATTTACAAAAACCATATAATGAACCATAATAAAGGATTAAAATAAAAGGTTAATATTAATACCCTATGATAAACCAAATGGGTATTTGATTAAAAACAATGTGCTACAATTTAGACATATTATATGTAATTTTTCATTATTGTGATGTTTTATTATATGTTATGTGTTTCTAAACTTTTTATTTCTCATTTTTCTCATTGGAGATAAATATAATGAACATGGAAAACATTTAATTTTTCATTTTTTAATGTATGGGAACAATTAATTTTTATTTTACAAGTGGATGTCTCATAAATAGAATTAAGAATTTAATATTCTTATTCGTTATACATATAAAGATTAAGAGTTCAAAAAACATGTGAATGGTATGTTGTCTTCTTCTATAATTGTATGAATTAAACATAATAATAATGATTAGATTGAGGTTTTTCAACATTAACACATGATTCATATTTTATATTATACGAAAGGTATATTGAGGAATATGTTATTGAATAATGATGGTTTAAGAATAATGTTGGACGAATGAAGAATGTATGTTTTGGAACATCATATATTTTGTTATTGGAACCATGGTATATATAAATATTTTCTAGTTATGTTTTAATTAAGTATTGAAATGGAGATTCCCAATGGTGAAGAAGAAATAAAAAAAAATTTCATGGAAATGAGAGACTTCGATTAAGGGAAGGTACCCCAAAATTAGTGCTTGACATTGAGATAAAGAGTTTTTGGTTATGATATGTTTGTTATGAATAATTAAATTGTTAGGTAAAGATTACCATTGAACTAATTATTTAATAGTGGTATATATCAACCATGATGAAGTTTACAACATCTTGGATTAAATAATGATTCTAAAAATAATTGGAATAAGGAACCCTGCATCTCATCCAAAAGGATTTATGGTAATTTCCCCTATTTCCATGTTTGAATAGAATATATGATGAGGGTATTAACATGTTTCAAATGGTACAACCTTGACATAATTTTTGATATATCGGTGATCAATTATAAGTTCATTTTATCTAATTTGCTCAATTTTTTTCATTTTCATATTTTCGACCGGTTATAAGGTTTTCCATTCATGGAAATATTAAGTGAAACCTCAATCAAAGTATTATTGTATTGATATTTTATTTGAAACCATCAAAAAAAGGAAATATAGTTATTAAAATTCTTCAAATAATTTCCATAAGAGTTATTTATAGAAATTGTATTTGTGTTTTTTTAGATACGGACATCATGTATGTTGTGTGACAACCAATCATGTGTAGCAAGGCCGCTGGTCATGATCCCAAGACTGTATGAAATTAATGGTATAAAAACTACCAAGAGACCGTGCGACATCCTTGTTTATGTATAATTATTTTTGATCAATTAAAACTTATTATGTTATAGTAGTGAAACATTTATAGGTTCAGAGAATGATGTACTGAATTGATTTATTTTTAATAATTTCTATAGATAAATAATTGTACATTTTATTCCTTTATGAGTGTTACTAAAAACAAAGAATTTATTTATCCACATTAGGCATCAAATAAAACTTATTGACATCTATTACATGATCTAATTAATGAATTAAAAATTGATAAATTAAAAATAAATAATGTAATTTTTTTATTGAAATACATCATGTAAATATGTTTCTTTAAATTCTTTGTCAATAAAATAATAAATAAATATTATTATAATGTTAATAAGAAAATTTGTTTTTATGACATGTAATTTTTTTCAAAATGAAGTCATTTTCAATTATCATATATTTATGTCTTTGAGGCCCAGAAAATTTTATTGATACTTCATTTTTTTTGTGATTTTTTCCCTTGAGAACTATTTATAAATATTTATGGTTTTCCACCATGTTAAATAATCACTCCAAACCTATGTCATCCAATGTCGAAATCTAGTTATATGTTGCATTAGGTGACAATTATGGTTCTTACTTTCACATTGTATATGATGTTTTAGAATAGATTTCTGTGATTTGGGATTCTAGGAATGATATTTTCAATTATTAACCATTTGATATCCCAGAAAAACATCGAATAATAAATTCATTTTAAGGTGTAGATAGAAACAACCTTATATTATATGAATTAATTTTTAAGAATTCAATTAACATTTTTGATGTTTATCCAATCAGACAACACTAAACATTGATTTTATATAATAAAGCCATATTTATTGATTAAATTATGCACAACACCATGTAAACAATTCTCAACAAGAATAATAAATTTTAGATTTCTCAAAAAGGAACAACTATGTTAGTGTGTATTACACGTAATAATGGTTTCCCTGATGGCTTTCCAAACATGTAAGACCTTGTTTTACCAAAAAAATAATATATTAAGATATTATTATTTAATATAATTGTATAAAAACATATATTTTGAATTATATTTTGTGAATGGTATTTATTAATTTATGAAAATACATGGTGTATTAATTAAAATATGAATTCAAATGATAGAAATAAATTTTAATTGAATATGAGACTTGATTGGATATAAAGGGAAATATTAACATGGAATCAGAGCTATTCAACCATACTAAATTAAAGTAATAGTTGAGTTATATAAATTGAATATGTATTTTATATACCTGAGAAAATATTTTTTATATTCACCCAATATATTTTATAGACATACGATAAGAAAAATCCCACATTTTCCTTTAGAATGAACAATTTATATAATCATATTTTTATTTCCTTCTATTTGATAAACAATTTTTAGTAAACATTTTGGGACTATTATATATTTAATATTCTAAAATAAACATCATAATTGAATTAGAATCATATAAATTAGGTTTGGGTAAATTTTAGGTATCTTTTTATATGTTATCATTTTATATTGAATAGTTAAAAGTTCAGAATTTCAATTCAATGTTGCGATTTCATAAATTTGATTTTTAATGATGTATTATATTATAATTTTTTTCAATGTTTAACTAGATAATTTTTTCATGAATAAACCCAATTTAGGTCATTTGAAACAATTCGACATTGAAATTGGATATTAAAAATTATCAATGTTTTGATATTTTTTAAATATAACGCTGCATTGTCATCCCATTAGTGGGATTAAATTTAAATTAGTTTCTTCCACATCTATGTATGTAATTATAAAAATGTATTCCATATTAATAATATACATATTTTATAATTTTTAATAATGTAAAATTCATTGTTGACCAAAAATATTAGTGAACATGGTTAAATAGAAATACTACAGTTTAGAGAAAAATTATGCTAATAATATATGAAATCATAAATTTAGTAACCAAATTGACCAATAAACTTGTCAAATATCAATCTTATATAAATTATTCTCCAATTAACCTTCTATTATTGGTATTGTTTCATTCTGTATAAATTTTTTTTATAAAAAAACATTGGTACACCTAACATGTTTCAAAAATTTTCAAGTGTGTCATTTCCCTTCCATATAAGATGACACCACCAATCCCATTTCATTACATATCTCAAACCACATAAATATAATGACTCAAAAATGTTTAAATTAAATTTATATTTTCTTATATTAATGATATAAATAACATAAAATCACATATAGAACATAATATATTCCATATAAATGAATAATTAATGAATTTTTAACTATTTATAGATGTTAAAGATATTTTTCTAATGAAATATTACTTTGATATTGGGAAATTTAATGTTCTCCTTAGGAATAGTAAACTAGAAAAATTACTAATAACATTACCCTTTAGGGTATACATAAAATTTAAGCAACTTATTAGTGAAAATATTATGCAATTATTTCTTATTATATGTAAGTATATATTTTTAAAATTATCAATTAAGTTTTGGTCTATATTTAGTTCCTAAGTATTAAATTTTAATTTTATAACTAATTTAGTAATTTATAAAAAATTTTATTTCCATAAAATTTATCTATAAATTAATTTTTTTATGGCTTATGATGTTAATATAATATTATGAGAACTTAAGTAATTTTTCAAAGTGTTATAAAATCTGTTATATTTTTAAAATTAAGATTATAAAAATATATGATGATTTAATATAAATATTTATTTATTTATATTTATAATTCTTTTTTGTAAAATGGGGTTATTTTTTTTACATGAGGAAAAATGTTTAGGGTTAATTGTTTTATATTTTTTTGAAATACTTGAATTTTTTATGAATAATAAAATACACTAATTTACAATATATACTAATTAAATGAATAAATTGGGTCATAGATGATGTAATGATGATTTAATAAAATAATTACCGCACCATAACTAATTTTATTATTATATTTAATGATAAATTTCAAAATATACATAGTTGGGAGTGAAAATAGTAAAATTATTTTTACAATAAGAGATAACACTCCTCCCCTCCACTATAAATACCACTGTTACCCCCTCTTCTAATCACACCTCAAAAGACTTCAGCCTTGCATAATTTTTTCCCTATACTACCACCTAGTCCCTAAACCATTTCCATGAACACATTGTCTAATAAAAATTAAAAAAACTATTATATAAGGTAGTTCTCAAGGAGAATATATTTATAATGTAAAATCGTCTTCCTTTTTCTTTTAATGTCTATTAATTTCACTTAATTTATTATTCCCTCCTCACCTATACTCATCCAAATGGAATGATAATCTATATAAAAATAAAAATACTATAATTAAAACATTTTAATGTATAATCCATCATTTAACTCCTCCATCACTCTCAATTATTATAAAAATGAAATCGCCTCCCATGATATGTCAATTTACAGATATTGTGGGTGATGTGCTTTCATTTTCCCTCTATGCATTCAAGTCTATTAATAAAAAAGTTATATGATCAAAAATATATTTTAATTTTTATTTTATAACCCCTTTTGTATTCACAAACAAAATTAAATACATAATAATATAGTATAAAAGAAAACTAGTTTGTTCTGATTGAAAAACATCCCAAAATTAACACAAAATGATAATAATTTTCTTTTATCAAGTGATTCATTATCATACTATAAAATTCCAGGTGTTTATAAAATAATAGTCATTAACATTTATTAATACGTATTTTTTATATAATAATTTTTCCTTAATGGGGAACTATGTTCTATAGCGTACCTGACACAAAACCATGGTTTTTCTAAAATTTTACATTGTACAGAAGACTGAGTTATGAAAAAATAATAGGTTTTAGTATTGTTATTTTGAATAGTATATATCTCTAGGTTTTTATATTTGTAAGAAATAATGGATCTATTTATATTTTTTATATAGATTATTATTATTATTTTACATTCTTCTAATAAATATTGGAGGTATACAATTAAAATACTTCAAATTTTATGTATAAATACTCTAATATTTTGTAGAGGTTGTTTTTCATCTATTTGGCACATAAAGATTTTTAAATCATATTTTTCCCTTTTATATGTTAATTTTTAAGAAATAATCTTATTTCTGTATTTGGGATAATAAAATTTACTTTTATATAATTTTTGGTATCTTTATGATAATATTCATTTTTTAATGAATAATGAAAAAATACAGTATTTTAATTGAAAATTAAACTTTTTTCTAATTCATATATATTTATGAATTATACATTAACAAATTTTCATGGTATAATAATATGAATAATTTATTATTTAATACAATTTTTTATATTTTATGTAATTTCACATTTAAAATGGATGTAGACGCATCTCAATCTTTTAATAGTTTTTACTTTTTTAAAACCCATTTCCTCAATCCATCAACATGATTATCATTATTTTAATTTTAGTATATTTTGTGATTTTAATTTTCAAAAATAGTCTTACATGGTTTTAATTAGTATGAATAAATTTGATCAAATATGATCAATATAATTTTTGGTGAATACTAAATTTATTATTTTATTCACCACGTTGAAAGGGTAATTTGGGTAAATAATGGTTAAAATAAAATTATAATAATACAAATATACCCTAAAACTTGTAGTAATCATATTTTATTCGTTATGGATGAACACTATAACCAATGGTGTTATTTTATTTCCATTGGAAGCCACTTGGGTGTTATTAATACATTTATAACATTTCATTTGATGTATAGGAAAAAATATCCTTATCATGTCTCTTATTAAAAAAATAATATTAATATTGTGTTTTATAAGCTTTCTATTAAAGAATAAATAGTAATTATAAAGATAAAATTATTACATATATCCTGGTAGTTTACTTTTAATTTTAATAAATTAGGAAATTAAATTTATTTTTGTAACAATCATGATGTCATGATTTCTTTAGTAATGAAAGAATAAAATTAGTGATATTGTAAGTATTAATATAAATTGTATTTTACATACATTATGTCAAATAAATTTTTTATTTGTTCATATGACATGTTATATTTATAATAAAAAAACTGGAAGTTATATCTCATTTTGGATTTAATTTAGATTCAATGAAATAAATAGTGTAAAAAATTGAATATTTTTTATTTTAAAAATTATTAAATTAATTAAAAGTAAAAAGAATATTTTAAAATAAAAAATTGGATATCATAAGGTATCAATTATCATAAATTACAAATTTCCGGGACATATACCCCACATATGTAACATTTATAGACTGTTAATTTTTTAAATGTTGTTACGAGAATGAAATTTTAAAGAGAGTAATAATGGGTAATCTAAATAAAAAAAGGTTAAAAAATCAATATAAGTCTAAAAAAATTAGTATGAGATGATTTAGAAATATAATCCTATTTTATTATAAATAAATGAGTTTTTTTCTATTTAGAATAATAATTAAATGTAAATTATCTGAATACTTTTTATATTTCTATCGGTGCCCCTCCCCTATCCTATAAAAAATTACACATTACACTTTATTAAAAACACTTCCAAATCCTTTTGGATCATCCATTCTCCAAAAAAACCCTTTCCTAAAATCCCTACCCACATTCTTGATGCCTTTTTATAAACATATTAATTATAGGTGTTTATGTGTTCTTCAATGTTGATCAACTGAATAAGATTTCTCATTTTCTTTTTGTATTAATATATTATTTATTCCTACACTTAATACAATTATCCTCATGTTATGAATATATAATAAATCAAGTATCATAAATATAATGTGATTTTTTTTAATATAATCACCTAAATCATACTCCCCTTATATAAAATTGGAATGTACAAAATCATTTGTGCATAATTGTGAACTATCACCTCCACAAACTGATCTAATTTATTTTTCATAATTTTCTCTAATGAATGGTAATAATAATGGACTAAATTTTTATATGTGATATTCATGACATATTAATCTGTATAAGATAACAAAATATCAATTTTGTTCTAAATTCCATGAATATAAAAATGATAACGTCGTTCGTGCATATATGTGAACAATCACCTCCATGAAGCGATGTGACTCATTTTTATATATTACATCAAATATATGATATATAAATGTATATTTAAATTATTAATATTATATTATTGATTATATTATAATTATGTGATGTTTAAAATTAAGTAGTTACTCATTGGTATGTATGAATTACCATCTCCATGAATTTAAGGCTTTACATTTTTCATTACTAAACATACAGGTATGATTTAATGGAATAATTTATATATATAATTGTTAATAATGTCCTAAATATTTTTTGGGAGATTATTTACTTATGACCACATGGAATCATTAAAACAAACCGTGTTCATTTTCGAATCTAGCACTAAATATCAAAAAAAAATTCATATGACCTTAAATGATTACGTATCATTAATTACATTGCATTAAGTGGTATAAAATAAATAATACACTTTAAAAAGGTTCCCAATATAATAGAAATTAGTCTATGTTTATTATTCATGAATACAATGAATCATAAGTTATGAATCAAATATATGGTGAGGAACATTGTCCCAATCTGTTTTCATTAAAGCATATTTCTATAATATACAACACCTTCTAATACAAAGTTTATAATTATCCACATTAGATTTTATTTTCATTAAAATAATAATAATTTAATCATTTCAATTATGCATTTTACTAAATTAATAAATACATTTTTTCAACGAATGATGCGACAATAAATTCACTACAATTGTAACTATTATTTTACATTTGGATTCCCCTATAAGCCTTAATATTTTAAATAGAAAATAATTCCATTATTCCCTTTTTGGGTGTTTTGGTATTGAAAATGGTTTTGAAATAGGAATCACTATTTTAATAACATGAAATTATTTCATATGATTTGAAATGAAATTTTATGAGAGAAATGTTCATAATTGTAATATTTTCTATGTTATGATTATATAATGGTACATAGAAATTTTATTGGTGGTTATGGGATAAACTAAAGTTGTGTGGTTACATGATATGAAAATTTATTTTGGTTCTATGATAAACCATGTTCGGGTGGTTAAATTATATCTTAAAAATAATTGGGTATGTAAGTCATCAGTATGGAAATTCCAATTATAAGTGTGAAATGATTGGATGTTGATAGTGTGGTTATTCAATTTATGTATGATTATATACCATGTTTCATTTATATTTTATATGTTATTTATATGAGTTTTATGGAAATATTATGATAACATAATGGGTATCCAATGATCTTATATTTATTTAATTATAATTCAAAGTACATAATTGTGAAATGTATTAACTTATGATAAAGAATTATAGGTTTACATGTTTTTGAATGACTACATGTTTTCCTTCTCAGTGTATACATTAATGAACTTTTTCTTCAATACCATGTTTTGAATTATTTAAAACAATATTTACTGAAAAATATAGTCATAGAAGTGATCAAGGAAGAGTTATGATGCTTAAACATGAAACAAAATCATGTTTATTTTTAAATTTGTTATAAAAAAATTGATAGTCCATAGAAGATTATAATTTCTAATAGTTAAGATGTTATGTATAGGTTTTGAAAATATAATCTGAATCTCATACCTTGAAAGGTTCTTCAATAAAAATTATATTAAAATTATCAAATTATCTCAAGATTATGTAATTTACATGGATATGGAATTATTGTTGGTATTATAGTTCAGTTTTCAAAACATAAGATGTCAGGGAGTAAAATAGAGGAGTGAAAACATCGAATTCTGCATCCTGAGATGGATGGAATAAAAAATGAATAGTTTTTTCATAGTGATGGATAAACTGACTCACGATATACTTATTGGTAATTTCCATGCAATAGATCAACAAGATAAACTACAGTGGAATAGGATGGTAGTGTATAATTTCATAAGACAACCTACCCCATCATATATAGTATCATCTGGCACTGTGGAAGCTAAAATGTGTAATAAAGAAATAATATATGATGTAATAATGTGTTTAGGAAATCCAAAGGATAGCCTTTATATTTATCATTTTAATGTTTTTATGATTAGTGGTTGTAAATGATTAAAAATATCTTAGGAAGTGAACATATTGATTACATTGAATTGGATTAATTTTAGACCATCTTTTTTATAAAATATTTTTCTAAGGATATTCATATTTTAATGGAAAATAAATTCACTGAGTTGAGAAAAATTGATTAATATATTGTGGCTACATATGATTAAAATTTCAATATTTTGTCAAGGAATGTCTCAAATTTTATTTGAAATATTGTTAGTAATATAAATTTGTTTTACTCAGGATTTCGGCTAAAATATCAAACTGAATTAACTTATCCAGATATCAAAATATATCTGAAACATGTGTGATGTGACGAGATGGATGAAATAGAGTTTTCTGATGATCATCAGTTCCTTGAGATCATGAAAATTAAATAATCATGTTGGAATGAAATGGTTAAGCATTCATCGATGAAGTTTGGCGGTAAGAAATCTAAATTTTCTCCTCTGTGAGAAGTTTGGTAAAATAAAAATTTGGAGAATCTCTCTCAATATCAAGGAATTTTTTTAAATGTTGTAAGACTTGTCATATAGTTGAAGAATGTAAGGGAGATGATCTGGAATAAATTGAAAATATTTTGGTATGATTTTTTAGTTATAACGCACTAGGACATTATGAAAATGGGTGTCTAATGTTAATTAACAATGCTGTAAACCCACAAGATCGAATGAAAGTGGTCATGTAAAATTTCAATTTTGATTCCTTTATTTTTTGTGGGACCTTCAAAAGAAGTGTTTATAGGTATATTACATGTTTTTTCAATATATAGCAATACTATATTTTCCTTTGGATCTTCAAATTCATCAATTTTAGAGATATTTGCAATTAAATTGGAAATAATACCTAATTATTTTTATATAGAAATTTCAGTAAAAACTCTAGATGTATGTCTTTAAGATAAAAATATTTATAATATTATATATATTATTATTAATGAGTTGTTTTTTTATGAAAATAATTTTAAACATCCCAAAGTGGAATTTGATATCATTTTGGCTATGGATTGAATTTCAGTTTATCATGCTAAAATATATTTAAAATAAAATACTTTTTTATTAAATGATTTAATACCTTTGATAACATACCAAGAAGCTATGATATTGATTAGAAATGGGATTTCATATTATGATGATCGTGTTGATGAGAATAAATATTCCTTTTTGATTAGTCACATATTAGTAGTGAATGAATTCATAGATGTTTTTATCAATGAATTTATTAGTATTATTCTTAATCAGGATGTTGAATTTATTATTGATTTAATGAGTAATTATAAGCCTATTTATAAAAACACATATCAAATGTCTCATGTAGAATTTTAGGAATTGATTTTTTGTATAATTTATTTAAAAAGGATTCATTTGACCAATCCCATCATCATAGGGTGATCCAACATTATTTTTGAAAAATAAAAACTATTCTATGAGACTTTTTAATGATTACAGATCCTTGAATAACATCACTATTATGAACAATGTTGTTTTCCTCTTATAGTGATTTTATTGATCTGATATAGAGATATCAGTATTTTTTGGTGATTGATTGGAGGTTTTAGTGCCATCAGCAAAAGGTGGAGGAGGAATACAATCCAAATATAACGTTCTAAATGTAATATAGGAATTATGAGTTTTTAGTTATGACCATTGGTTTATATAAATCCCCACATGTATTTATGAATATCATGAATGAAGTCTTTTTGTAATTTTTTTTTATCATTTTGTGGTTCTAATTATATATGATATTTTGGAATACTATAAAAGTCAATAAGAATATTAATGGCACATATGGATGTTTTTCCAAAAAATGAAATAAAAAAAATATGAAATTTTAGTTAGATTTAATTTTTGTTGCGAAAAATTTCATTCTTTGGGCTTTTTTTTCTAAATATGTAATAATTTTTGACCATTCTACGAAAATTGTTGATGATTTTACAAGACCTAACAATATCATAGATATTCATATTTTTTATGGAATGGATAGTTATTTCATAATTCTTGTTAAAAAAAACTATTTTTTATCTTTCCCACAAACCGTGTTAACCTGTAATGGAGTTGTGTCAATCCAGAAAAAATAATTTGATGAATGATTTTCGTAACTGAAAAAATAATTTATATATGCTATAGTTTTGGACTTGTATTCCAAGAATGTTGAATATGATATCTACATAGTCGCATCATTGAATGGAATTTGATGTGTACTAATGATGAATGATCTAGTAATTTCTTATTCTTCAAAAATGATGAAATCTCATGATTTTAATTACCAAAAACATGATTTGAATTTATCTACTATTTTTTTATATAAAATGGTGGAGGAATCATTTTTATGGTTAAAATTGTGATATTAATAATGATTACAAACTTTTTATGTATATATTCACATTGATAAAATTTTCCATGAGGCATTTGATATATCTATAATTAATCAGGGATTATTAATGCACAATTCATTATTATCGAAGATAAAAATATATGTGGTCGAAGCTTTTCGTTAAAAAAAATGTTACATTAACTTTGTTTTAATTGGAATGAGATCATTTGGTTATTGATTTGATTAATTTTCTATTAAAAATTCTTGGTCAAGGAAATTAATCTCTTCTATTTGAGGTGGTGGTAAAATAATCTCTATTATATAGAATTAATAAAGGATTGATGTAAGATAGTGAGTTATAGAAAAAGGTAGACCGTTTCTGAAGTGAATGTTACCTGAATTAAATATTGATAATGATGGTGATTTAGTTTATGAAATAGATTATATTTTCCTTGTGATTCATAGTTGATAAAAAGAAATTTTATGGGAAGCTCATAGTTCAATATTTTCAGTTCATATGGGAAGCACTAAGATGTATATAGTGCTTCCGGAGTATTACTTGTGGCATGGAAAGAAACAATTTATTACTGAATTTACCCTCAGATGTTTTATTTTTCTATAGGTCAATGCATATTGAAAGATAAATACATGGATGATTCATCCTTTTATAGTTATAGAGATGAAATGGGAAAATATATCCCCGGATTTCATAGAATAATTTCTAATGAATTCTCATGGTAACAACGTGATCTGGTTGTTGTTGAATTATTGACTGAATATTATCATTTTCCTCATCTTCGAGAGACGCAATATCTAGATAAACATATTTGATTGTATATTAAATAGATATGAAGGTAACTTGGAGTCCTTCTATCCATTTTATCTTATCGTGATACTAGAATCACTTCTAACTTTTGAAAAGGCCTTCAGAAGTCGTTGGTTAGTGAATTAAATTTCAATATTAAATTTTATCCTCCATCAAATGGGCAGTTTGGAGGATGAATTCCGATATTGTAGGATATTTTATGTGCATTTTAAATTTATTACCATGGAATTTAGAATCAATAAAATAATTTTTTGTGTTTTATTATAATAATATTTTTTATCCCAGTATAAATAAGTAACCATTTGATTAATTATATGGAAAAGGTTTCAAACTTCATTTTCATAGGATGAATTTTGTTTGAGGAAGTTGATGGTTCCATAATTTGTAGAAGAGATTAAAGATAAAATTCAGTTGATTCATAAATACATGATTACATCATAGTGTTGGAAACAATTTATGCGGATAACCATAGAAATGATCTTTATATTGAGGAAGGTGATCATGTCTTTCTCAAAGCATCAACATGGTAATGTGTGATTTTTATTGGTTAGAACAGGAAGATGAGTCCAAGGATCATTGGATCCTATGAAATCCTAGTGAAATTTGGATAAATATCATAAAGATTTTCTTTACCTCATCTTTTATCTCTTGTACACAATGTTTTTAATGTTTCATTGTGAAGAAAGTATATGGCGAATCCTTATCATGATTTTAGTCCAAAAGAAGTTCAGTTGGAAGGGAATTTCACTTATGACAAATATCAACTCCAGATTTTTGATCAAAGAGAGAAAGTGTTCAATAATATAGGGACTCATTAGGATATGGTTTTTTGTGGAAAACACATGGTTTAATAGCTAATAGTGTAATATGAGAATTCTATGACACGAAAATTCCCTTAATAATTGGAAAAGTAAATAAAATTGTGGGGACACAATTTCCAACTGGGAGGAAGGATGTAACATCCTAGGTATTTATAAAATAATAATTTTTCATAATTATAAATAATTATTAATTAGATAGTAATTTTCCCTTAGTGGGTCTCTATGTATGAGAGCGTACCCAAAACAAAAAAATGGGTTTCTCCAAAATGTTACTTTGTACACAAGACTATGCTATAGAAAAAAACATTTTCCAATATTATTATTCTAAATTGTAACTATGGTGTAGTATTGGTATTGGAAGAAATGAAGAGAACTATCTATATAATGATTACACATGTATATGATATCTTTACACATCCTAATAATTAATTATAGAGTATTAAAATGAGATAAATCCAATTTTGAGCATAAATAATCAAACATTTTTAAAATGTTGTCTTGCATATTTTTGTTTATGAACCAATTTTGAATCAGGTTTTAGTATTTTTTATATGTTAGGTTATTAAAAATAATCATCTTCTTTTGATGTGGGTCATCAAAAATTATAATAAATTACTTTTTGTTATTTTTCAGACAATATTATTTTTTATATGAATAATGATAAGTGCTACATTTTAATTCAAAACCCCCTTTTCAACAAATTCATTAAATTTGTTAGATTATTCAATAAAATGGTTTTATGGTATAATAATATGAAATTTTATCATTTATTATTATTTAATTAATTGGAAGTAATTTTACATTTAAATTGGTTATAAACACATGTCACTCTTATGATTATTTTAAATTTTAAAGAACATGTTTCCTCAATCTGTCAAAGGGATTAACAAATAATTAATATTAGTAAATTTATTGATTTAAAATTTAAAAATTGGGTATGAATTTTTATAATCAGTATGAATAGTATGATCTAATATGATCAAAATAATTTTTTGGTGAAAAGTTACATTATTATTTTATTTACCGTGGTTAAAGCATAAATCATGTAGTTAGGGAAAAATAATATTATAATAATTCAAAACTACCATCACGCTTTTCTTGGACCTATTGGATGATTTATGGTTGACCATGAAATTCCATAGGCTTTAATTTATTCCTTTTTATGCCACATGGATCAGATTATGAAATTTAAACATTTAATTTAAAGTAACAGAAAAAATATCATAAACATGACTCTTATTTCTAATACAATTTTACTATGGGGTTATGAAAGTGATAATTCATAAGATAAAAAATAATTCACAATCAAAAATTATTACTAACAACATAGTATTTCATATATTATTTTTAGACATTAAATAATGAATTTTAATTATTATATAATTATGAATTAGTGATTTATTTGTTAATAGCATAATCCAATAAGTGATATTATAAATATAAAAAATAAATAATTTATGACATCATATATGTCATATAATAAATTTATAGGGGATTATGAAATGTTATAAGTATATTAAATGGATTGGTTCGATGTTGGATCCCGGTTTAGATGATTTTAATTTCTAGGAAATGATTAGTTTAAATATTGAAAAAAATTATATATTACAGAATAAAAATAAATTATTATATAAATTAAAAATCCAAAAAATAATTAAAATTTAATAATTGGATATAATAAAGACTAAATACTAATGAAATATCCTGTTATGGGAAATTTACCCCATATATGAAAAATTTATAACCTATTAATATTTATGATTTTGTTTCTAATTTTATAACTAAAAGAGAATAATTAAGGGAAAATTATGAAGATAGAGTTGAAAATAAAACATTACATGAATGATTATTATGAGATGAAATTATTTCTAAAAATATACAAATTATCTTTTATTTATATTTTTTTGATCAATTTGGATTCGAAATTGAATTTATATTATTTTAGAAATGTTAATATTTCAAATGATGCCACTCAAATATCTAATACAAAGTCACACATTTATCTAAAGTTACACACACATCCAATTCCTATTGGTTCAGCAATGATCAACCCAAAAACCTATTTGTAATCCATCCAATAATTTTTGAATCCTTATCTTTGGAATAAATCACTCATTAGAGAGGCTAATGTGTTCTTCATGTTGAAATTTCAAAGAAAAGGTATCATTTTCATTAAGAATTTATATTCTATTTCATCCCCCACATCCTCCAAATCCAACCATGATGAGAAAAAATACATAGTATCACAAAAATACTTATATTTTTTATGAAATACCATCTCATAAATTAATCTCTACTTCTATTAAATGGGATATGAATTAATCTTTCAAGTGTACGTGTTAACCATCACCTCCACGAATCGATCTATTTAGTTTATCATAATAATAACTATTAACTGGTTAGAGTAATTTAATTATGGTTCATATGTGATATTAAATAAATATTAATAATTATAGGATTATAATATATCAATAATGTTCTTACTAACATGCCCAGAAAATTGATAATTTTGTTTGTGTGTATGTGTGAAATATCTCATCCACAAAGTAATGTGAAAAAATATTAATCATAATATCACTTTTATGATATATATAATTATATATAAATGATTAATTTCATAATAATGATTATATTATCATTATGGGGTGAAAAAATAAGAATTACATTTCATCCATAATGATCAATGAAAAATTAAGACAATGTGCATGAGTATGCATGACCTACCATCTCTTAGAATTACATAGGTAATTTTTCATAGGCACACCTTATGTTTTTATTTAAATGAATAATTTATGTATAAAAAGAATAATAATATCATGAATATTATTATGGAGATTGTAATCTTATGACCACATGGACTAGTGACATAAAACCATGTTCATTTTTGAATCAAGTAACAAATATCGTTAAAACATCTGACATGAACCGAAATAATTATTTAATTTTTAAAACATGGTAATAAGAGATATAAAAGAAATAATAATCATTAAAAAGGGTCACATAAAAGTATATATTTACACAATATTATTATTCAGGAATAGAAATTAATATATGTTACAAATCAATCATAAGGTAATGTACATTGTCTAAATCTCCTTTCGTTGAGACATGTTTTAATAATATACACCACCATCTTTTATAGGTTGTATAATTATCACCATTGAATTTTAATTTCATTCAGATTTTTCTAAATCAATATTTTTCAATGACGTGTTTTAAAAAATAAAAAAAGAAATGTCTTTAACATATACAACTACAATGAATTTTTCTCCTCTGTAACTATAATTTGATAAGTGTTTTCATCTATAAGACATAATGTTTTTAAATGGAAAATAAATAACTTATTCATATTTTGGAATATTTGTTATTGAAATATGTTTTGAATGTGTATTTTCTATATCAATATCTAAAAATAAATTCATAAAATTTAAAATGAAATTTTATGATTGAAATATTGATAATTTCTATCATTTATGTGTAATTATTATATAATTGTTCATTGAAATTAGATGAGTGGTATTCTGATAAATGATATATAATTTGTTAAATGATAAAAAAATACATGTGGTTTCATGATAAACCTTGATCTGCTGGTATGGGCATAACCACGATTTCATTAGGTTTTCAACTCAGTCATATGTTTATTCCATTTTTAAGAGTGATATGTGTGGAAGTCGACTGTATAGTGATTCCATTTAAGAATGATTATGTACCAAGTTACCTTTCTATGTTATATGTGATTTAAATGATTTTTACATTAATATTTTTATTACAAAAAAATTAGTTAATGATCTTATATTCAATGATGTTTCATTACTAATTCTTATAGGTGAAATGTATTACATTATCACAATGTATACATGGTATACATGTTTTTCAAAGACTAGAAATTGTCCTTGTCTGTTTATTTCTTACTATGATTTTTACTCTCATACCTTGTTTTAAAAAGTTTTTTATAGGATTTGGTGAATAATCGTGTCATGGATGGGATCAAGAGAATTATAAGCAATTGAAACCTGATTTGAAACCATGTTTCTTTTAAAAAACATTTTTAATAAAAAAATTGATATTTTGTAGAAGTGTATACATTGTAATATTTATGTTGTTATGTATGATTAATGACAAAATTTTCTAGTTTTCTAAACCTAAAAACATCCATGGTGTGAATTATTAAATAATTATTGAGATTTATAATGTTTATTTAAGGTATAAGGCTAGAGATTTTTACATACCATATAAAAAATCCATTATATTGTCATGTAACCTTATGTAAGATCATTAACAAAATATGATAACAATTCTATATATTTATCTACATTTTAAATGAACATCCATTCATGTATAACTATGAAGTGATCATGAAATCTATGAAAATAAATTCTCTATAATGATGAAATAAAACTCTAAAAAACATTAAAAACTCCATAAAAGAACATAATAATACCATAATGATTATATTCTTGTCTAAATGGTTCTGTATTAGGTAGTAGTTAATCTAATTTTATCACCTAGGATATTATATTGAAGAATACATCGAGGAAAACGGTAAGGGGAATCTTCAAACCCAACTGTCGTTCATTGTGATTTTACCTCTTTAAAAAAATTTATGTATGGATATTCCTGAAATATCATTTCTCTATCATTATAATACCATTACTTGGATATATGTATGTTATCAAAATATGTTTTTGAAAAACTCCATGTTTTCTGAGAGAACTTTTCTTTCAAAAAAGTGATCTTTTTATTGTTTTTTATTCACTCATGTATATTGATTATCATATCAAGTAGGTTATTCCATAATTCATTTGGGAAACCATTTTTTATTCATGTATTCATTATTAAATTAATACCATTCCATTCAATATGTTATTTTATGTCTATTACTATACACGATTCATGTTTAATTCATAATCATGTAAATGTTATGATTAGAAGGGTATCCCTGGAATAATATAGCCCAATTCAATTGTTCTGGTGTGATGGGTCCTCCAAGAATTACATAGGGATTTAATTCATTATGTAATTTTAAAAATCTCATGAGGTATAGTGAATTATGAAAGAAAATTATGTGGGTTTTTAACGACTTTTTTTGTAGTTTCCCACTAAGACAAGATGGTTCATTGTTATTTATTTTCAAATTATGAGAAATTTTTATTATGATAATATTCTTATTTTATAATGATTTTATATTCTTACCTCATGTTTTATTGTTTCACTTTCTCATCAGTCATCTAACTGGGATTTTATATCTCCCCTTTTTTATTTATATCCTCAACTGATTAATTGTACTATACGGAAGTCAGGGAATTATAATAAAATAGATAAGAAATAATTAAATATATTTTTATGTTTTTTTTGTAAAATTTTGTGGTTTTTTTATCTTTTCCCATGATATAAAACATTTGTATCATTGTTATGTAATAACATTATGTTGTTATCTCTAAAATTTTGTAACATTAGTATAATAAAAAGTAGGGTCCCTATATTATATTCATACAATCTCTACCTAATACACATCCCAACATCCCTACCTCACTCCTAGATTTATACTCTTGGAAGGAATTAAATCCATGGAAGCCTTTTGGAACAATCCAAAATGAGTTACCCGATTAACAAGTAAAGTCTTCTATCAAGACCATTTCTTTTATATTCATTATCCAACCCATAAACATTATTTATTCCATTATTATATAAAAAAATATAAAAATAAATATACTATGATGATTATTTACTGGGCGTTCTACCTATACATGAAAACAACACAATGTAATAGGTACTGATCATACTGTTCACATGTACGTTGAACTATCACATCAGTAAACGATGATTGTTATTTTTCCATTACAGTCTATCATGATGGAAATTATGATATAAAATCAATTTATGTATGTCATAAATTATTATTTTAATTAATTTTACTTTATTTATTTATTTTACAAATGATGAATTATTTACTTTAATTTTTATCTAAACATGATAATTTTTTTTGAGGAGGTGTGGACGATCACCCCACTCAATACAATGTGATTTGTTCACACACTAGATGAAATGTATTATGTTTAATTTTAGTGAATAAATATTAATTATATATATTTATTTATTATTCCATATTAGTTATATTTTATACATATATAGATATATTTCATTATCTTTCTTTGTTTCTTTTAATTCCACAATTAAAATGGAATCAACTTTCATGCATGTGTATGACAAACTATCTCACTGAATAGTGTATTCTATTTAGTAATTCATTATTTAATAAATTATTATAACATAAAAATATTATATATAATTTATATTTATATCTTTTGTTACATTATGTATTAATTATATAATTATTATAACTAAATGTTTAACAAATTAAGACACATGCATTGATCAAAAAAGATATTACCTAAAATGAATCCACTATATATGTATTTTAACAATAGGATAATATAATGAAACCATAAAAACATAAATGGTATAATATATGAAAATATTGTGATTTATTAGATATATAATAAATTTATATTTACTAAAAAATGATTTCGAACGAGTGTGATAATAGTTAAGACACAATAAATGGAATATTCCATCACACTTTTATTTTGGTAAGATACATGATTTATACACCAATCATTTATTTTTTATGATTGTTGTACTGACATGAGTGTATTATATGATTAAGATACATAATTTTTTTTGTAAATAAATATCCATTTTATGATGTTTCTTTCATTGGGTTTAATATTCAAAAGTTACCTAATCAGATATATTGTTTTGTCTCTATTTTTAGTCATTGAGACTCATGTTTTTGTATGCATCTAAAATATTTTATGAGATGTATATACATCCATTTTAAATATTATATCATAAAAATAAATTATTTTATTTTATTTTATTCATAATGTAATTTCACATTCATACAAGTTGAGTGTGATCTCATGTTATTATCTAGTGAGAGTTTATTGAAAAATGTCATCAAATTTGGAGATTATTAATGATTATGCTTCCTTTGATAAAATATTGGGATCCTTATCTCACGAACAATCGTGTGTTTACTTATCATAGTTTATTTGATTGTATATTCATGTATTGGAACGATTATCACACACTATTGTTCAAATTATAGGAATGAAATATTTTTAATGAATGACAGACATTACCCACTCTTCAGTTGGAAACTGTGTTCGATCAAAACAATTTTTAAGATTTTTCACGAATATCATGATATTAATAGATAATAACTAAAAGAAACAATTTTCATTAATATATTTTAGAATTTTTTAATGTAATATATATTTACCTTTCATAACAATGAAATTATTTACACTTTTTCCCATAAAAAGGAATATTCTTCATACATCATTTGGAATGTATAGATTAACCAACTGTTATATCAATGATTCATTATATCCTTTTTTATAAGGATTATTTTTAATAATGTTGTTTGATATTATTTTACAAAAAATTCAAAAAAATATCAAGATTCTTTCAAAATTATTCAAGTAAACATTAATTCAAAAAATATTCATGCTTTATTTATATGTTTTCGATGTTATTTCCAATTAAATGTTTTTCAAAATGATTTCAAAGCATTTTTATATGTTTTTAATGATATTTTCAATGATATATTTTTCAAAATGTTTTGAATAATTATTTATACATTTTGGAATGAAATATTTTTTTTAAAAAAATGTTTTGAATCATATTTTATATGTTTTTTAGAAAAATATTATTGAATTTTTTTCAACATTATTTTATGATTTTTCATATATAAAGGTTCTTAAATTAATTTAAATTATTATTTACATGTATTTAATGAATTTTATTAGAATATTAATTTCAAATGGATTCATGTATTTAAAAACACTTCATGTATGAAATCATATTTCCCTTATGAAATTATTTTGAAATATATTTCAAAATAATGTTCAATTTAAGATGATATTAAATGATGTAATTCATTCCATTATAGGAAATGACCTAAAAGTTTAATTCATATTCTTTATCTAAACTGGTAACTCTTAAATATGGTGTATTTATGAAAACCTTATCTCATTCATGGGTTATAATTTTGTGAAATCCATTTATATTTCATGAGATATAATTCTAATTAAATTATTATAAATCAAGTATCAATTTCCATATGTTATAATATATTAACATGATTATGATACCCAAATCATTTCATTTTTATGATGTTATTGTATAATATTTAGTTGTACATGGATGTATGATTTGAATAGAATTCGGGTGGGATATATATCTCACTCCATTGAATTGTGTGAATATTTATATCTCATTGGATTGACTCATATGTTATTTCCAATGATCCTTGACTATTAATATGTGATTTGGAGTGACCCAGGGCTACCTAGTTGGAATGAGGATTTAACTAATTCCTTTAATATGGAATTGGGAGTGAACCATTACTATAAAGATGGTTTGAGTAGTTAACCTATAATACCAAAATGGTCTTGGAAATGATTCCTTGTAAACTATGGAAATCATATTTTGTGGACGTGTTTCGACCAAAATTCCTAGATTTATTCTTATGTTATGGTTTCATGTATTTTTCTCTTTATGTCCTACTGATTCATGTATTTTTAACTGAAATTAATTATTCCATGATTCTTTTATATTATATTTTATATTGTGTGTATGATCATCTAATTTTTTTGATCATGTTGTCAAACCCATAGGCTCTTGATTATTCTTAGATGTCTCCATTGTTTACCCTTACTCAGAATTTAATCTCACCCAATGTTTATGTTTCAATCACCTGGTTATAAATAAATGTATTTTTTGGATGTTTATTATAAGGGTGATATTCATGAGAAACCTAGTGTGAAATATTTTATCTCATTTATGTAATAGTGTTTCTATCACATCTCTTGAAAGGAACAAGAATAATGTGTTCTTTGTGCATTTTCATTTATATTGTTTTATTTGTTACAAAAAATTAATGCAATTCGTATGTATGAAAAGGTAGGCTCATGAAATTATCAAAATATCAATTGGGTTTATAATAAAAATTTATTTATCTGAATCTTATACACCTGAAAATATTCTAATCACTTCCATAAATATCCTAAGTCACCATAAATACCAAATAAATTCATATTACCCTCCTTAAATTATGATAGTATTAATTCCCCAAATAATTTTTCCTTAATCATATTATATTCTCTATATAGTTTATATAACAATGACTACTTTTCACTAAATCAATTTCCAATCAAACATTTATATAGGTTAATTATTCCAAAAATATACAAGAGATTGTTTCAAAATCAACCATGTATACCTCAACCTCAATAAAAATATTAAACAAAATTATTATAAAAACAATAAACAATTTTCTATAAAATAAAAAATAATTATTCCCCAAATACCAGTTTTAATAAGAAAAATAATAATATGATGAGTTGTATTCCTATAAAAGTCTCCCAAAATATCTTTATTATTGTTAAAATCTAATACAATCATACCTCAAAAAAATTATTTATTTCAGTAAATATTCGATAGACCATATGTTTAAAAACTCAAAGACACATTATGATTATAACATATCATAATATAATTTCATATATTTTCATAGGTTTTATTTTTTCATTCATTATAATTTTTCCAAAAACATGTTATGTAATGCTTGTAAATCCATTGGGAGTGTCAAAACAGTTTAATATTAAGGGCTCATTAATCCGTCATTAGAATGATGAATGATATATATATTTGAGTATATCACTTCATGGTAATTATCACAAGATAAACCATCCCCAAAACCACATCAACATAAAGTATCCATATGTTGAGATATTTCTCCAAAACCAAAAAATATATATACTTTATCATCAATGTTATTATAATATCCTATAATTATTGATTTCATTATTTTTCTTCATTGAGTTATCTATAATATTCTATGTTTCCATAAAAAAATTTGAAAATAATTTTCTTAAATACATTCTAATATAGATAGTAATAGACAATGATTGTAATTCCATACAGTCAGTGTATACATTTTTACATGTTCCCAAAAATTCATTAATCATATAAAAATTGATGAAATATTATAGTATGTCTGATGACCTAGAACTGAATACTAATTAATGGGTGCCCTAAACCCAGTGGACCACATTGCCTCAAGCGCATCTTCCCAAACACCAGAGGATGCCAACTACAGGTAGTGTCCTAGGTTGTGTCTATGAGAAGAATATTCCCTCATTAGTAGAGTGTAGCACAAAGGAATCAATATAAAGGACAAGTAAATAGCATAAGAAATATAAATAGATAGTTGAAGAAAACAAATTCAACCGATAAATATGGATAATAATAATAGCTACATAAACATAAACAATGATGATGTAATTTTTTGAAACTAGGAAACTGGAAATCATGGATACAAGGCAATAAGAATAACATGTTCTCTTGGATAAAAGATAATAAAGGCTACTCTAAAAATCATGAGATCTAACTCGGTCATCTGCAATCAAGCTCCATCCTAAACAACAATAAATCAATTATTCTATGTTGTATGCTTCCGTTTTTTCAACACATGAAAACATGTAATCATCCTTGACTACCAAATGACACCTATAGAGGGTATGAGTTAATTCTGAGTGGTCCAAAACCAGCGATTTCTTTATCATCTGGCCCGTGTAATGGAATATAGTAGTGTGCATGCGTGCATATATGGAGTAAAAAAAGAATTACAATATAACTAAACACACATGTACCTACTTCATCCCTCGCCTAGTACATCAACATGTTATTAGAACATAAACTATGAAAAAACCATTTAATGTTAATAGGTTACATTAGGTATAGATAACAATGGAATTATCTCGTGATTGTATAAGTAGTTAAGGTCTCAATATGTAATAAGGAAAATAGGGAATGATATCTAGAGAGGTGGTTCAAGGTTAAAGACTAAGGCAACTTAAACTCACAGAACTCTATCCCAGTAGTATTTAATTATATATTAGGTGTAATAGTGTAATCCTAGGAGTATAATCCAATGGATTCCACAATAATGCACCTACAATGTCCAAGGAGTGCATCCAAGGTAAAATGGGGAAATGAAAGGACTGAGTCAAAAGAGTGTATCCAAGGAACATACTTGTCAATGTTGGATCCAAGGAGTGTATCCAAGGTATCAGGGAATAATGGAAGGAACCTATAGTAAAAAACCAATCATCTGAGGAATTGACAAGAACTAGAGTCTACAAGGGTATCAACCTAGGAAATCCACATCCTTGAATCAGAAAAGGGTTCCTAGACACAAGTCAATCTCCTCTCATAATGCATCCTGATCTTTAGTTAGTCCATTTCCAATTTTATATTGTAAACATGGAATAATTCATTTTGTTCTTGTATTTCATTCTATTAGTGTGGATATGACATGTAAATTTGAATCAATTTATTTGTTCGTTCATGCATTGTATTCCATTAGTGTGTATAGTCCATGTTTTTTTGTAACCATTTAATCATATATTAGTTAACCATTAATAAAAATTTAATTATTAAGTATCTCTCCAATATCTTCCAACAACATAGACATGAGTGATACACACATGAAACCTTTATTCAACCTCTTTTAGTAAGCCAATGATATATACTAAGTATACTTTACATTCCACATTTCATATTTCACATTAAATAATAGTTTTTAAGCACTTACCTTAGGCGGGTAAATCAGTGAGCATACATGGAACATGACATTTAACAATTACTATTAATAGAAATTGTTTATTATAAGAAGACTCAAAATTAGAAAGGTTAAACAAAGGCATAATCGAAGAGTGTCTTAGACATGTCGAAACGAAAAAACCAATTATTGAATAACCACAAGCATGAGGTGGATTTAGTTGTGTGTGTAAACACTAACAACTAATAATATATTTGGAAATATCCTAAACATAAGATTCAAACATGTGTAATCATTACAATAAAATTTAAGCAAAGGCTTACAATGAAACTGGTGGGCCTCACACGAAAATTCCAAAATCAAAGAACTCTTGGGATAATTTTTAGACTACCCACCTTATGGTTGTATGGTCCTACTCTTCTGGAATCACCAATTGATTTCCCTCATATAGAAGTAGTTAAAATAACATATTAAAAATCTCACAGGGATATATCTAGGTCGGTAGTGAAAGAGAAGAATAACAGATAAAGAGGGTTCTATTAAATACTATAGCACATCCAATGTGAGGAACATAATCTTGATCGGATTTCAGATGAAGGATATCTCTTTATTACATTTTTAGATATTAAAAAAACACAAAATTGAGAGAGAAATAGGTCAATCCTACATAAAATCTGATTAGGGAAGAATAAGGGACATAATTAGATCATTAAGGGAAAAATTATAAATTTATCTAGAATGTTAGCTAGTGCACGATTTATACACAAGTTTAATCAAACCATGTGCAAACCGTGTGATACGGTTCTACCTGAAATCACATCCTCTACATGGTTTGATCAGACTGTGTGAAAGCCATTCATTGGAACCTACGAAAAAGGGGTTCTCGCAAAATAGGACACATGTTCCTACGCAAATAGTGCGAGGTAGATCTGTCCAAAAAACACCATGCACACAGTTTACACCAAACTATGTGTAGAGTCAATTTTACCCAAATGTATGGTGAAAGGGATTTGAACAAGCCATGGTAACCCTTAGAACCTCCACATACTTATTATTAATCCATATTAGTTCCATGGAAATCATTTAGACCAATAATTAAATGATCCATAGCTTATTTAAAAATAGTGTTCTTATAGTCACCCCCCTTAAAATAACAATCCCCGAGTTCACCATCTAAGGTTAACGAAACAATGTTTAAGAAAAACTCTAGAATCTGAGCACACACATTTTCTTCCATCTCCCATGTCTCATCCTATAGTCAGTTTTCCATTCATATCACCCATACGAGAGGGACTAACATGCCATATAGAACCTTCGTGCTTCAGTAAATGATGGTTACTAGACGCACCCCAACTGTGGAAATGACATATAACTCTAATTAATCTGGATCAAATGTTCTAGATGGGTTAAAATGATAATGGAAAAGATGTGATATAAGAATGATGTCGTGCATGGCATGGTACCTCTAAGGTACTAGCCACTGATATGATATGAGTCCGACAATCTCTAGAATATCGAACGTCCAGACATAATGAGGAGACATCATTCCCCACTTCTATAATAGTCTATCCCTAGCAAAGGTGATTCCCATATGGAAACATGATCATCTTTCTTGATCTCAATAGGACGTCGATGGAGAAAAGAATAAGATTTATGTCATGAATGGGCATTATTCATACAATTTCTGATCTTCTAAACCTATTATGAATTCTTCTGAACAAGATGAGGACTTTGTAGGGTTGCATGAAAATCCTCTAGCAAGAATAATGGAAAATGGAATGGCCTACAATATAAGGCCTCAAAATGATCCATCTGTATAGTCCCATTAATAAAATTATTATAAGCGATCTCAATGGGAGGTATATGCTTCTCCCATGAACCATTGAAATTATGGACACATGCTTAGATCATATCCTCTAGAACACATATTATCCATTCCGATTATCCATCAGTATGATAGTGAAATGCTATTCTTAAAAGAACCATAGTCCCCATATATTTCCACAAACACTTCAAGAACATTGAAGTGAAATGAGAATCCCTGTAATAAATGACAGTACATGGAACCCCATGTAGTCGTATGATATCACAAACATATGGTCTCCCTAATTTGTTAACTAATATTGTCTCATGTGTAGGAATGAAGTTGTATGATTTTATTAGTCGGTCCATGACTACCAAGATAGCATCATAACCCCTCATCGACATAGGTAAGTCGTCTAAAAAATCAATATGAACATCTTTCCATTATAATTACAGGACTGGAAGAAGTTGTAAAAATACAACACAACTCTGGTGCTCCTCTTTCACCTACTAACAGGTAGAACACCTAGTGATGAAACATGCAATATGATGTTTCATTCCAAGACACAATTACTTGCGTCACATATCTTGATACACCTTCAACATTACATGATGAAAATCCCACTGAGAAGCATATGATTGATTCCCCAACTACTATGTCGTATCTGCATGAACCTATATAAATCCACGCAGACATGGATCGTCGTCTCTGCCACAGACCAATCCATAGGTGTGTTATCTCCTAATATACAATCATGAAGAATCAATCCTTGAAGATCTAAAATCATCATTCTGTTCACCTTGTCGAGGTGGGAAGAGGTAACTATTATAACAGAGAGGATATAATTCTAGTTAATTAAATGAAACTCTAGATGATGTTCTGAAAAGAGGGACATTAAATAACATTCATCACTGACGTCCTATAGGGCTTGCGTTTGAGTTTTCCGACTCGGTGGATCAGTGACCCCATTTCTATTTCCAAGCATAAAAAAGAGAAAAAAATAAAAATATTATAGATATTCGACCAATAAATAATTTCTGATGTTCATGTAACCCTGATAAAAGATATACTAGAGTCTCTTGTGGTTAGTATATAGCGCGTTGTTCTCAACCAAATGATAATGACTCCCACAAATACGGCATGGACAACTGCTGCTAGCTCGAGGTCGTTCATTGTGTAATATCTCTCGTGAGGCCTCAACTGAAATGATTTGTACGCAATTTATTTATCTTAGTACATCAACAATACTCTTAGGACTATTCATGCTGCATCACATATTATTAGATAACCTTGACCTGGTTCTGTATGAATCAGAATCGGTGTCGAGAAAAGCCTCCCTTTCAGCTCCTGAAAGGATTTCCCAAAAGCTGCTGTCCACATGATCTTAACTCCATTCATTATTACTGTAGTAATAGGTTAATAAAGATTTGATAAGTCAAATTTTAATTTCCTGTAATACCCATTCGGATCTAAAAATCTATGTATACAATTTTTTTTGGGATTCTCCTAGGAAACAACATAACTATCCTTTTCAGCGTCAACATACACTCTTAATTCTGAAAAAATATGGCTCAAGTAGTGGACATTGTCGATCCAGAAGTCACACATAGAAATCTTATTATATACTTGATGCTCTCCCAATGTACTCAGAATTATCACAAGAAATTTGGCATGGTTTTTACGAGTGTGAGAATACACCATGATTTCCTTTATAATGACCATAAAAAAGAGTCCAAATAAGTCTGAAAAATCAATACGTAAAATACATGAAAATGGAAGGTTCATTCCTAAGACCAAATGACATAAAAAGATACACATACAGACAATACCTGAAACAGACATTTTTATGAGGTATGTGTGATGGTTTGACATGCATGTGATGATAACATGATCTCAAGTGGATCATTGAAAACACCATTTCTCCTTCGAGCTAGTAAAAGAGATAATCTATTTGAGGATGTGAATAACGATTCATGACCCTACTTGGTTAAATTTTTTATAATCCAAGAATTCACGAAGAGTTCCATGCTACTTATTATATAAAATCATGGCTGAAATCCAGGAGGATGTATTACGATATATAATGATTTTATACTCTATGTCCTCTATATTCCTCTTGAGCTCCCAATGCTCAGTAGGGGTCATCCAGTAATGAGGAATGGAAACTAGATCTGATCTTCGAAATTGATCAAATGTAATCTCCACATCTCTATTAGGATGTAATCCAGAAAATTTATCAGGAATGACTTCCCTGATGAAATCATCTAATGGTGGGAAATCTGGTTTCAACAATACCTGATCCTCAATGATAAAATTTTCAATCTGGGTGGTCACCCCACCTAGCCCATGTTTATTTGGTCCATCTCTTCTATCCTAGACATCCAACTCACCTTTTAAATGATAAATTATTTTTTTTGTAGATGTAAAATAAACCCTACAGTGATAGTAGTCTACAAAGGCGTGATAGCTGATGAAACAGTTTTTCCCAATAATGAAATCAAATCATGTCAAATCGAGAACAATGATGTTACACAAGAATGGTTAACCACCAACCTCAAGAGTACAATACATGAACTGGTCTATTCCAACCTTCCTTATTCACAACGGTGTATCTAGGGTCATTACACCATATTGATACTATATATCTACTCCAATACATTCCATTATAAAAAAAAAATAAATGACTTCAAATAACCATTTCAAAACAAATAGTTAAAAATAGTAGAGGCTACTAGAAAAGTACCTTGAACTATAGATGGTCCAAAGCCTGATCCTCACGTATTGGATATAAATTATGAAACTGACCTAATGCACAACCTTGTGAAAAATATTGACTACAAAAATCATATCTTCTCTGCTGGTGCTACTAGTGATCATGGATCAGACTACCACATCCCTGACCTATTCCTCATTCACACATGTCGGTGAAATTCCAACTCCCCGCCCGATGTAGCATAAAAGTACTTCATCCTGAAGGTGGTCCTAGAAGAGATCATTTATCCATTCGAAGATGGTGTAAAGGTCATACTAAATTTCTGAATATAACCCATACAGCTGTAAGATAAACACTATATTGGGTATCTATCACATTTTTTATAATGACATGTTATTTCACACTAAAGTCACAACACCGAGCTTTAAAATTGGATTCTATGGCGTCCACTTCCCTGATGAAAGTCCTAGATGGAACGTTTCTGGACACTAAAAGAACTAATGTCCTGACGCAACACTGGTCCAGAAAATCTAGTACATGATACATCCCTCCAGTTATGATCAATGATAATGGATAGGTCAACTATTTCTGAAATGGTAAGAAGTCGAAAGACATTCACCTCAGTTTGGTTGGCGATCTATAGCCCATTCTGAAAATTTATACCACATGAAAGCTTATCAACAACTAGATGTGGTGAAAAGTGTTGTAAATATGTGAAATCTTCGGAATACTCCATTACTGACATATAAACATTCTTGATATAAAATAACTCTCTAGCTATGTCATCCCTCACTGCCTAAGGAAAGAATTGATCAAAGAAGGTCGTCTGGATGTTATCCTATAATATACCCTAATGAAAATCGGCATGGGTGATGACATCCTTCCAAAGAATATCCTAATCATAACGAATTTACATATAATGCTGGAATATACACATTATATGTGTTTCTGGATTCTCAAAGAGAGATATCATGGACTCTAGCATCGACTCAATAGCCTAAGAACCTCCATTCCCTGAAAACGTAGGATAATATTTCTACTAAAACTCGTGGGTATGATCACCCATCAAAGGTGAAACATTTGGAAAACAATATATGGTCCGTATCAAGTGTACAAAATATAATAGGCATGGGAATCCAGTTCCAGGATCATCTGTAGTTGGTGTTTCCACATCTTGAACCCCTAGAAATAAGACTTGTGCTTCAGGGCCCACCATTTCTGGAGCATGGTTTCCACTACCCTCCTGGAGAATGAAACGAGGACTTAGTGGTGTAAGATGTATAAAAATTCCATGCATACACCATATAAATAGAATATAATCATTAAATATAATTTATTTTGAAATTTGAAAGTATGAAAACTCACTACCCAAGGAATACTAACCTACCTACCCACCTAGACTGCCATGAATCAGTAGGTGACCAGGAATAAGTTTCATATCATTTTGCAGTTAATATCTAGGTTCAATATATTACCTTTCATAGTCCTAGAAATTTGGGATAAATATTTGTAATCAATTCATTTTATTTTTCAAGATTCACTTTATAATGGATAGTCATTCCTGATTAATCAATTCCCATTCAACTATCATCAAAAATGACACCCATTTACATATAGAAAAATGTTTTCACTCAGAACATTACTCATCCCAACACAAGAGGGCACATACACCTCATTAATTGATATGGGAAATCACTCCTTCGATCCCAATGTAATACCAGAACAGGAAACAATCATAGCAGCACTCAGCAATTTCAGGCATACCAAGCAATGAAAAACCATGAAATTCAATAATATGGAATGAAAACATGCAATTCATGTGTATTATATGTTATTATAATGATACACGTATCAATTATCCTTTCCCTCATTTCCTCGAGTTAAGCGTGAAATAAATTATCAAAAGTATAATAATCAACAACACCACACCACATCTGTGTCACCCAATGGTGAAATAAAATCAACTGGAATATGAAAAAATGAAAACTACATGAATTATTGGTAAACATAGATTTTACCCCAAACATTTATTCATGATGTCAAAGCACAGATTATGACCATATCCCAAGTGTTCATATTCTCCGATTAATTGTCTCCAAATTGTAAATCAAAAATAGAATCCCCACATGATACCATTTTGTAATGTCCCAGACCTCGATTCCACATAACGTGTTCCCCAAGCATGGTGGGACACATGGACTCTACCACATCTTCCTAAATGTATTAGGCTTCCGACAAGAAGCCCATGCCTAGCGTGTATCAGTAGGAAGACTATGAACTCATTATCATAGGGTAGCACAATGGAAGGAATATAAATGACCAGTAAAAAGAAGAACCAATATAAATAAATAGAGGAAGAGAACGAATGAAATAAATAACTGAGAATAATAATAATAATAATATAATCAACATGAAAGGTGATGATTTAATTTCATGACCCAAGGAATCTGTAAAACATGGATACATGGAAATATGCATAACATGTTCCATAAGATAAAAGATAAAAAAGGATACTTCAAGCTTCCTGATATCCACCTTGGTAATCTGATATCATGTTTCATCCTAAATTGAAAGAAATAATGTGTCTAAAATAGTATGCATCCCTTGGTCAACACTCGGAACCATGTTATATACAATAGGTTCCAAACGGTGCCCAGAGAGGGGCCTAGATAAATCTCAGTGGGCCACCACAAAATGAGTCTATAACATTTGTCCCATGTAATGGAATATAGCAGTCTGCAGGAACACATATATATAGTAAAACAAGAAGTACAATATATGTATATAACTATGTACCAGGTTCAGCCATCAGCTAGTGTATTCACATGTAACTAGTTTATTAATTAAAAAATTAACATTTTATGTTTATTATGTTACATGATAAATATTCAGCCCTAACACCATCTCACGGAGCAACCTTACAATGATATCCTTTGAGGGAGTTCCAAGGTAAAAATCAAGGCAACATTAAATCACAGAACACTTACCCAATTATATCTGAGTCCAGTTAAGGGGTAATAGTGTAATCCAAGGAGTGTAATCCAAGTAATTCCACAATAAGGTGCCTATCGAGTCCAAGGAGTTCATCTATGGTAAAACAAGGATAAGAAAGGACTAGGTCGAAGGAGTGTATCCAAGTATCCAACATGTCGCTACAGGATCCAAGGAGTGTATCTGAGGAATCATGTAAAAATGAAATGACTCAAAGGAAGTATACTGGGATTCCTAGGAATAGATAACAACTGTTGACTAGGGGTATCAAACAAAGCAATCCATATCCTTTAATCACAATGGGGTTCCCAAGACCCAATGTATTCTCCTCTCAGAATACATGGAGAGATATACTCTATCCATTACTATTTTATATTGTAAATGTGAAATAATTCATTTTTATCATGTCTTTCCTTCCATTAGTGTGCAAAGGTCATGTATAGTTGAAACAATTTACATATTGGTTCAAGAACTAACTTATATTACTTTATATATTCCATGTTTTGTTAAAAATAATAAATAAAGTCTTATATATCCAGTAAGTCATATTAAATTATTAAGGATCACTCAGCCACCATCCATCAACATAGAAATGGGTGATAAAAAATTTAACCATCATTCAAAAACATTTAATAAAGACAAGTTATATACATTGTATACATACCATTCTACATTTCATATTTCTCATTATGTAATCATTTGTTAGCACTTACTTTAGGTTGTTCATGTGTGGAGCATAAATAGTACATGCAATTTTGAAAATCTCATTAACAACAACCACTTATTATATTAATAATCATATTTTGATAGGTCATGGAATGGAACACCCGAATAGTGGCTCAAATGTGTCGAAACACTAAAACCCAGTTATGGAAAAACCTTTGACCTGATGTGGATTGAGTTGAGGGGTGTAACCACTATCAACTAATTACGTATTTGGAATGATACTAACAATTAAATTATATCATGTATAAATATATCATGTAAATTTATGCAACAAATTCCCATGAAACCTGTGGGACCCATACAAACATTCCAAAATCAATGAACTTTTTCGATAAGTTATAGAAACCAACCTAATGGTTGTATGATCCTCCTCCTCTGGTATCAGACCGAGATTTTTCTCTGTCAGATTTGATCTATGAAAATGTGAACAATTCTTAGCTAGAGATATCTAGGTCTAGATTGAATGTGAAGAAGAATATATAATGAGAACACGAGTACTTACAGTTGTATATCCAACATGACAAAAATAATCTTGATCGCATATCAGATGAATGATATCTGTTGATTCCGTGATTAGGTCTTCAAAAAACCCAAAATTGATTGGGAAAATGGTTAATCCTACATATACATGGATTAGAGAAGAAACGGTTTCTTAAGAATTTCATTTAGGGATAAATAGAAAATTTATCTAGATAATTATCCCACACACTATTTGTCTTCATGGTCTATTAAACTGTGCGCAAACCATGTTGGATGGTTCTACCCTAAAACACATCATTCCCAAGGATTGATCAAACCTTGCGCAAGCCACGCTTGGGTACATGGGAAAAATTATTGCTCACACGGTTAGGCCACACAGTAGTTCACAAAACATATGAGGTGGATCTAACTGAAAAAACATCATCCGTATAGTTTTCCATAATGTGTATAATTCTGAACAGTTTACTCCAAACTATGTGTAGAGTCTATTATATCCCATAGTTTGGGTTACATGCTCCAAACATGCTCCATACACCGCCTAAAAGTCTACTAACTCATTAGGAATCCATATTAGATCCAAATAAAATATTTAGACAAAACATTTAAGGTTCCATACCTGGGTGAAAAAATGGGTTCTTACAGTATGCTTGGTAAATAAGATATTTACATAAATTTCACACACAGTAGGAAACATAAAATAAATGAATTTATTTTCATTAATAAAATCATAATTATATGAGTAATATTCTTACATATCAATCATATTACAATTTTATTCGTTATAGTTAATGAAAATATTAAAAAAAAGTTGATCAAAAATTCTCAGAAAGTAAATTAATACAATAGATTATATTATAGAATTAATAAGGAATGCAAAATATGGTTGTAATTAATAATTATAACATAATTTAATATAAGTATTCAATCAATCTTAAAATTTATATATGAATGGAATAAAAATTAATACAATAACATGGTTAGTAGTAAATAGTTTCATTAAAATATAATTGAAAATTATGGACCAAATATACATATAATTGATTCCTAATTCAAAGACATCATAAATAAAATTTCATGAACTCATTCTATCATATCATACATAAATAGAGATGTCCTATTTCAAATAACCAACTGATATTTGCTCATCATACTTATTAATTATTTAATTGGATATAATATTCACAAACATACATGTCACATAATTAGTCCAATGCATTCATCAAATGAATAAATAATAAATCATAATAATCATTCCATTTTAATAAGAAACTATCTGTATAAGATGAACTATCAAACATTATGTTAATAATTTCCATAGTAAAATTTAACCATAATCCATGATTGTAAAAAATGAAGTTGGATTCATAAAAACATGTCACCATAGTATCATCGGTAAGAAAAATATTGTTTTCATAGATGATTAAATATTCTATGAAAATATTGGGAAAAATTATTATAGAATATAATCATTTCCCATTCATATAATTATTGTAAAACTAAAACATTCCAGAATGATAAGAATGAATTTATTTTGACTATATTAACGGAGACATGTAATAGATTTTTTTTTGAATTAGATTTTCATGATGGGGAAAAAATATTTTCTTAAGGATTATATTGATTCAATTATTCCTTTCATGTTTTCTCTTCAAATTCATATGGTAACATGTTCCAAAAACTATAATAATATTCCATAGCAGTATTTATATAAAAATTACAAAATTGATATAATATTATACTTAAAAAAATATCTATTTTGATAAAACATCAATCAAATAGTATAAATTTATATATTGACATTGAATATTATTTTTCATGATTTAATGGAAAATAATTTTTTCCCCATTAAATCATTCTACTAAAATCATTAGTAAATAAAATAAAGATATAAAATTAAAACATAAAATTTAAATAAAATATCAACTGAGTTGAAAATATGTTTGGTTTATGATAAAATTATCAAATAATTACCTTAACGGAGACTTGAATATAATATTCTCAAATAGTGATTTAATTAAACACAAACCTTAACATGTTGGTAACATTTGAATTAATACACCATGGGTGAAATATATTTATTTATTACAATATGTAACATCAATAATAATTATAAATTATATACCTTTTAAAAATAATTTTATATGAAACATATAATTATAAATTAGTACATGATATCAAACGAGTCACAACAATAAACTATTTATAAGAAGACACCTTATCAATGGTCTCCCATTTTCAATATGAGATTTTATCATCCATTACAGTTTGGATAAACGTATTATAAATATACAATAAAAACATATTCCAAAAAAAATTATATTTTATATAATTTTACTATATCAACACCTATATATTACTGGTTCATTATTAAATATTTCATTTCAGACTTCTAATGTCCTCATTTTTCTTCTATGATTTTTTGTGGTAGTTTCGTTTCATTATTCATCCACATGGATCCACTATATAAATAATTATAGTCATGATATAATTTATTTATATATGAAATATATAAATATTTTAAATCATCCTAGATTTTATAGACAATAATTAGACCATTCTAGGAGTCAATAGGTCGTATGTACACAAGAACGATGTTTTGAATTTTCAAATTATAGAAAAAATATGGTTAAATATTAATCTTCCATTACAAAATAATATGATGAAAATATATTATTAATATATTTATTAATTTCTTCATTTTAACCATTTATTTAAAGTTGTTATGCAAAAAATTACACATCTATGTCGGAATGTTAATCCATACACACTAACACATGAAGGTTTTTCTTCCCATATGATGGTAAATGGGGGAACATGGTTGTTATACCATTATACTGACAATTAAATATATTTTAATTAGTTAATTAGTTATTAAATAAAGGATATAATTAATTTATCAAATATATAAGGAATGATAATTTAAATTGTCTATAAGAAATTATAACTCTTCATTATAAAACAACATTTGGATTACATTATACCATTTGATTGGATCATCTTCTAAAAATACCGTAAGGTCAGGGATGTGGTGAGGAAAGAAGTTATGAATTTATTTTAGAGACTACATGAGTATGAGAAGAGATGATGTTCCCTATTATAAATGATGGGAATGAATCTCCTATAATTTCACAAAGTAATAAATTAATATAAATAAATTTTTTAATAAAGTGAAAATAAATTATCGTATTTAGATTTTATGTTTATGATATATATTATTCCTCTCATCCAGTAAAATTTAAATATTTTATTTGTGACATTTTTACACAATCCAAATAGTTGTCATCCCTTATCATAAAATTATACAATTCCTCAAATATAACTGTTTATTAAACTAATAGATCCATGAATGTTACTCTAAAATATAAAGTGGCCAATTATTAGCTGCTTAATTATTTTTTATTCCATAACTCATATTATTTGATGAATATAGTAATTTTTTAATTTCAAATACTTTTAATAAGTATTTTTTATTATAAAATATAACTAATTTAATTTTTTAATGAGTCATTCACTGTGAAATTAATTAGACGAAAATAACTATGAAATTGTTATATATTCATTTAAGAAATCATTAATTTGATATAATTATTTTAAAAATTATTTGTATTCAATTAATATTCCCAAATAATTACATTGAAAAATATTAATTTCATTTAAATATATATTCTACTTCTTTCATGAGCACCATATAAGGGTTTTTAAAAAATATATAATAATAATATCATATCTAAAATTTGTTATTAAAAACTTCCATAAAAATAAAAAAACATGTGTTGAATATAAAACATTATATTCTTTAAATATGTATATTTATTAACATGTATGTTATGAAATCTTATTTAATATGTCATTTTGAATTTTTTTACCCTTCTGTAAAAATTTGAAAAGAATTAGGATAATACTTTTGTAACCCAATATTTCATTAAAAATGAATATAATCATATATAAATATAAATATTATTTATTATACATGTCATTAAATTACTTATTACATCTACAATTTTATCATTTTGGCACCATATTTAACTATTACAACATTGACTAAGAACAGAATCAGAACTGAAAATGAATTTAATCTTTTATTTTAAATGAATTATAATATATATGATTCAAATTATAAAAAAATAATACTTTTATATATTTTGATAAAAAATTTCCATAAATTTAATTATTATTTATAAATATTAATGACATTATGAAATAATAAAAAAATCATTGTATTTCATTAATCATTATTGTATACCAATCACCAATAATTTCAAACAATCATAAAAATATAAAATGATTCCATATGAAATGTTTTAATTTAATTTTATTAATTGAGGTCAATTTACTGAATTTAAATAAATATAATTTTCATATATTGAATTCAATATTAATATGTAAAACATAATGAAAAATTGTTTTTAAGAAAAAGCGTTTTGAAACATGATTGTGAAAATATATATAACATAATGTATAATGATGAATATTATTTAATAATTAAGAATATATAAATAAAATGATAAATATTAATATTTAATAATAAATTAACATTATAATGGAGACATATAAATTAAAATATTGTAATTTTTATTGGAATGGAATTTGTCACTATACACATACAATTTTTTTTAAAAAAAATTAAAACATTCAAACTTCATAAATTTTGACATGATATACCCCAAAATTAAATCCATATTATAAAAAAATTAATTTTTTAAAATTAATGATATTATTTTAACATCAATTTCAATATGAAGCATCTATTAATAAAACAAATTTTCTAAACTGAAAATGAAAATGCTAGAAATGAAATTTTTTATAATACCATAATCAATGATTTTTAACTATGTAAATCATTTAAAAATATTTATTATAATGTGCATATAACTATTTATACCACCAATATTAATTTATGAGTTATAATATTGATATTGAAATCATAAAAATTTAGTAGTATGTCATGGCACATTTGAATTTGATGTTGTGTATAATGAATGATTCCAATAAAATGAAAAATATCTATATACAAATATATAATAAAATCATAAAGTATTACTCCTCTTCTGATGGGTAATATCCTTCCCATTGACTGAATATTTTCCATTTAACTAAATTATAGAGGCCCCCATGTGAAAACATGGAATGAAATAATCATGAATCTAGATATATTTCAAGTATAGTCTAGTCTTCATCAACCTCAGTCTGAAGTTCCAAAATCTACCTTGGATAATAATATCTTCTCATGATTGAGATAACCTCATCCTCACTTTCCAATTTAAATTATAGGGAAAATCATGAAACTAAATTATAGTTCATAGATTTTCTACTCTTGGGACATATAAATGTTTTCCATTAAGCTTGATTTTTTTTAATTTGAGAAGGGTGTGTTTTACTTGATTGAACTTTACAATGGATAACAACATACATAGAATATTTATGATACAATAAATATCCTTCATCATTTTAAATATTCATTGGATCTTTTTTCCGGTCCAAAATTCATATATTTGTACACTTCTAGACCATCTGATAAAATCTAGATAGTGAAATTTTAAAGAGTAATTCATATTGCATATTTTGTAATCTACCATGATAGATATGTAATCTACAAAATAATAAACTTCATTCAATAATGTTTAATAACATCCTAATTATCGTCACATTAAATTCATTATCACTGTAGTACGAAACATCCATCTATTTATATTTTGACTCATGTTACAAAATTAAATAAACACTCCAATTAAATCTACATACATTTGATTATTATTATTTTATAATAAGATTAAATGTACAACATGGAAAAATCATTAAACTCAAAACTCAGTTAGTATAGATAAATCAATAATATTCCTCAAAAATTAAATCATCCATGATCTAAAATCCAATACACCCCCCTAATAAACTCTTTGATCAAACTTATTCATATTAGATCATATCAGAAGTGGAGTTTCAAACATATGGCATGTACAATTCCTTGATCATGTGGTCCTAAAACTCAGAATCATCAAGTCCATCTATCAATATTGATCCAAAAACTTTATATTGATATGTAGAAAATATAATCATTTAAACAATAATTTGTGATCAATCTTAAAACCAATTTGGTATAGACAGAGTCACATGATTTATAATCCATAACATATATCATTCATCTATGTTCATCACTATTAGGATCCATTTTGACGATGGGTGATGAGATCTTCCAATAATTTTTACAAACATAATCAATATTAAAATTTAATTAGGTTCATATTAATTATATATGTAAATACTAAAAAATTTCAAGTATATTTTATTCATTATTTCTTTGGAATTGTACGAGTCCGCATTTTTTTACGGTGCCTGATATCGAGGCCTGCTGTGCCCAGAATCAATTTTTGATGTTTTTTTGGGTACGTTCCGTAAACGTATGAGAGTGATTTTTCTATCTTTTGATCTGGTGATCAGAATTGAAATCTGAGTGCAACGATGAACTCGTAGTGCTGGTAATTTCTTAAGGGGTCCTTTATTGCAGTAGCGTTTTATGTGAGTTTGAAGTTATATTTTGGAGTTTAATCTTAACATAAATAAAAATTGTGTCGCACACAATTTTATTTTGAGTTGGTTATATCCTACAAGGGGAGGTTGTTGGTGGGGACCACACCCAAATAATTATATTCCTCCCTCCCAAATTAATATTTCAACTCCTCTTAGTTTATTAATTGATCAACAATTAATTAATTAATTTAAGAGTTCGAATGTTGAAAAGGCATGGAAGTATATTATATTGGGGAGGCCATCACATAATTCTAGGATGATAATTATCATATTGTGGAGGCTCTTATGAAATAGAATAGAAGGGTTATTCCTTCAATGAGGAACCACCAAATAATGACGATTATCTCCATTTTTTTTGGGCTAGCCAATGGAGAAAGAGCCACCCGCAAAGAACGCCGACTACGTGTCATCCTCGACTTCTTTTTCCACGACGTCAACGTGTTGACATCGTCTCCTGGTGATGTTTTTCTACCATGATACTTGCCTCCTTCTGCGTCTCCACAACATGCAACGTCACAATTGAGGTATTTGGTTTGAGTATATTTTTTATTGTGTGATTTATACCATCGTTCATGGGCATTATTTTAAGATGAACTATGGTATGAGCCTCTAACGCAGAGGGAACGAGGTATTGAACAATTCTTGTCCCTCCACTGGATGTTCGTTTGTGCACCGATTGACGGGCGATGATGAAACGATAACAAAACTGAGATTTGGGGCTTTTGTAGTGATTTTTGGGTCCTGAGATGACCATAGGTTCAATTGGTGGGCTAAACGGACCACCGTAGCCCATCCAGGGGTCCGCGGAAGGCGGCAACAGTGTACTGCCGGAGCAGACTGCCGCGGCAGAGTCGTGGCAGCAGGAGGGACCAGAACGTCTTTTTCCATCCCAGAAATAGGGATGTGCGGCATTAAGCCGCACCAGCTGGGGAGGCCATGCCCAGCCGGGCCGCGCTAGCTTGGCTGGGCCACGCTCGCCAGCCCGGACCCGGACACGGGTTCGGTCGACCCAGTTCCGGCCAAACCAGGGAGGGTTGGGCTGGGTCGGACCGGGCCCAGACTCCCACTTTTCGGACTAGATTCATTTAAATTCCCATAACGCCAGATACAGACCTCCGATTGATGCACCTTTAGTTGAGAAGGATTCCATGGATTGAGACAGTCGTCTGGGTATATTACACTAAAGGGATCGACAATGTCTGGGTATGACCGGGTTGGTTCGAACCCAAAACCAACCCGACCCACGGAGCGGAAACACTTATAACATAAGGACCGGACATCCGATTGACATACCGTCAACTAAGTTTGATTAATTTTGATGAGATAGATAATTTGGATTACTCCAATTGATGCTTGGTTGCAGTTGAAGTACATTCGGGTTGGTTTTAGCTTAAAAACCAACTGGGGCCCTGGAACTTAAAAGCCAATAACTCTCAGACCGGACGTCTGTTTGAAGAACCGTCAGTGGTGTTGGAAATGTAATAGAGAAATGGTTAGTTTGATTATATCCAATGGTACTTAGGGGTAAAATTGATATATGGCTGGGTTGGTTCGTGCATGAAACCAACCGGCCCCCTGGACGAAATGCTAATAACTCACAGACTGGGCGTCTGATTGACGCGTCGTCTATTGCGTTGAGACCCCTATGACGAGGCGGTCATTTGTGATACTTCCATGTGAGACTTCCTGATAATGGAGTATCGAACAGTAGCTCGTGGAGCAGATCCTCCCAGAGACGAGCTTACAGAGTGCGGAGACCTAGTAGCTGTAGACCAGACGACTGCTTGAATGATTTGACTCGGAGGGATTCGATTAGCCCAATGGACCGAGCGACCAGTTTAGTGGCAGACCCATGGTGGACAGAGTGCCTGGTTTGGCAGCAGACCCACGGTACTCTACAGGAGGATTACCTCTATGGGATATTAGGGGGCCTCTACTATTTGGGGTCGTAGACCCATGGCAGGAAGCACTACTATGTTGGGGTGATAGACCCACAATAATCGACAAGTGGAGTACCTCAGTAGTCTTTGGATAGTGAGTAGGGACTCAGAGTCGCGACAAGGAAAATGTACTCAACATAGGAGTGTTACTTGAAAACATAGGTTTATGTACGGGAATATACCTATGTAAAGGTTATCTGTTGAGATATTTCGTTGTGGTTTATCTTTGACAGATTTAGTGAGACCTTGAGGGTCCTGGTGTCCCTACTGAGTATCGTTATACTCACCCCTCCATGGGATATGCCCACACCTCATTGTATTGATTGCAGACGACAGATATCGCTGACCAAGGCAAAGTGTGCAAGGAATGGACGGTACCCAGAGGTGGACACTCAGCGTGACAGCACACAGAGTGGACCGATAGATGAAGACTGCTGAGGTGGACATCTATACATACCCTTTAAGTAAGAACCTGGACGATGACCCAGGAGTCGCTTCCATCATCGAGTTGTTTGTCTTTTCAGTTGTACTTCCTTTCACTTGCAGTTGTACCTTTCTATAGGGAATGTATTTCCGACCACTTTTGTATTTTTAGCACACTTGTTTTACTTATTTACTTAGTTTTTTCTTCCGCATAATCTTTGGTTGATTGAGTTTACATTTTATAAAGGAAATTCCTTCCCAGTTATAGGTATTTACGCCTTTGGTTCTATTCTCCAACCTATGTCCTATGGATGGAGGGCTTAGGGTAGTTATGACATGGGGCCCTGGGGGATGGGTTGTTAGAAATTGGTATTAGAGAAGTCGGTTCTACTGTAGATCTGAGGGCTCTAATATTTTTTTTATGTAAAGAAAGAGTTTTACGATTACTTTGTGTGGTTTTCAGTTTAGGGAGTCTAGTGATGGTGCGGTGGCCAACGTATCCATACACCAGGACCCTGACTTCTGATTTCTAACTCAGTGCACGAAACACTGATTTCCTGTGAGTTTTCAAAAGTTTTCTTTATGTCATCTCAAATCAAGTCAGCTCACTCGGTATAGTTTTTTTACCGTGCCACATCTGTTTCATTTCAGGATTTCTTCACCTAGTCAGTCAGCACGGGTTCCGAGTGGAGAGCATGATGGTAGCTCACCGAGCAGCGAGGCCACGGTGCAGGTCCCCATCACAGTGAAGGCACCATCGGTACCAATAACCGTTGAGCTACCATTTCCACCATCCCTAATAGCAGAGGGTGTGCTCCTCTTATTCCCATTTCAAGTGTTCTAGTGACAGAGGCTTCTAAGGTTTTGAGGTGAGACAGATATTCAGACGGTCGGTTACTGACAGGAGGGTGTAGCATGATATTTCCGCATAGTTGGGACACCCGCTGACTTGATGGTGGACCTAGATATTAGTCTCTTTCAGGGATCATCTGAGAGGTGGTGTAGCCTGATGCTCTACTTTGATGATGAGGAGACCTTATCCTGTGGAGATTTAGAGGGTCTTTTTAGGGCAGAGTTTGTACCAGCAACTCTATGCTCTAAGTGGGCCCAAGAGATAGTCGTATAGCCGGTGGTGTACAATGCTTTGAGGTGTTTCCCCCACCACCACAAAGAGGACCACCTCAACCGCAGGGAATCAGTTAATATGGGAGAGGAATGCATTAGGAAGCGGAAGCATACAACTATGGAGCTCCGGAAGTAGGTGGTCAGGAGAAGGAATAGTTACAGGCCTAGAGGCCTTTGTTCTTTGTGCTTCTAGTTTTCATGTTGTTGTTGTTTATGATTGTTATGTGTCATTGTAATTTTAGCTGCAGTAATAAACGACACTTATATTTGTGACATTTACTTCCCTATTCTTTTTGTATGGTTGGTACTAAGAGGTTCCAGTTAAAACTGTTGACTTGACCCTCACATTAGAGATTCCTACTAGAGGAGAACCAGTGACCACACACTGATGCCGATAGTGTGACTCAACAATTGATGAAGAGAGTAATAGTTCAATCTCATGGTAGTAGCGTCAAGGCCTTAAGACGTCATCAATGGAATGAATTATTATTTTTCATTTCAGGATGGACTGTATTAGGAAATGGGCATGGTCCATCTAGAAGGGTGATCGTCGAGCAAATCACCATGTTGGCCCACTTCCTGCCGATCAGGAAGCAAGGCATAGTAGAGTGCTTTGTATGCCTCTATGTACATGAGAACGTATGGATTCATGTTGTTCCATTGACGATCATTCCCAATTGGGATGATACATTACGAAGAACTCTACGGTAGACCATGAAGATCTCATTTGTGCTGGACTTACCTAGGGAATTCTGCTACTGTAGGACCAGAGATGGTACATGATACGTTGGAGAAGGTCTAGATCATCCAGGAGAATACAAAGATAGCACATAGTAGGAAAAGTCTTATGATGATAGGATACGGAGATCTTTGGGGTTCGAGGATGGAGACCACATCCTCCTACGGTTCTCACCTCGACGAGGCCTATGGATATTTTTTTGGGGTGACAAGTTATCTCCACGTTTCAAAAGACTTTTTATGGTCCTAAATAGTGTAGTCAAGGTGGCTTAACACCTGGCCCTTCCACCTCAATTTCACTAGGTTCATGTTGTCTTCCATGTATGTCATCTAAGGAGATACATGCACAACCCTTCCTCATCATCAACCATGAGGATCTGGACATTGATGACAGGGAAAATCCCACTGAGGATCCAGTTGAGATTTCAGATCGACTGGAGTGGGTCCTACATGGAAGGTTGATTCCTTTGGTTCACATTCGCTTGCAGCACAAGAACAACTAGGGGAGCACATGGGAGCAAGATGCTCAGATGTGTGCTCAGTACCCCTTTTGTTCCCCAAGCGTGTGTTGTAGTTTTATGAGGATGTAAATCCTTTAGGTGGGAGTAATGTAAACACTCGGAATTTTCAAGGAAATTTTTTTCTTAATTTCATTGAAATGTTACGAGTCTGTAGTTTCTAACGGCGCCTGATTCTGATGCGCGGTGTGCAAGGAATCAATTTCTGAAATTTTGTTCAGGTACATTCAGTAAATTTATGAGCGGGATTTTTCAATCTTTTGAACTGGTGCACAGAATTGAAATACAAGGGCACCGAGGAACTTGTAGCACAGGTAATTACGTAAGGGTACCTTTACCGCAGTTGCGTTTTATCTGAGTTTGATGTTATATTTTGGAGTTTAATATTAAATTAAATAAAAATTGTGTTGCACACAATTTTATTTTGAGTTGTTTATATCCTACAAGGGTGAGGTTGTTGGAGGGGCCCACACCCACATTACCTCCCATGAGAGGATATTTGTGAGGTGGGTCACACATGAACCCCCAACCATTCAACACCATTGAATCCCCCCCTTTAACTCCCTTGCATTTAATTCTTTGACAACTCTCCTCACATAATAGGTGGAGCCTCTCCACCTCTCTTTTATTATGGTTAATACTTCCATCTCCCTCTCCCCCTAAATAATATGCCAACACATCTTAGTTAATTATTTTATCAACAATTAATTAATTAATTCAAGATTTATAATGTTGAAAACTCATGGAAGTATATTATATTGGGGAATAAATCACATAATTTGGGGTTGACAATTATCCTATTGCGGAGGCTCTTAAGAAATAGAAGAGAAGGGTTCTTCCATCAACGAGGAACCACCGAAGAACGATGATCGTCTCCTTCGATCTTCGGTCAATCCAAAGGAGAAGGAACCACCCTCATGGAACGCCGATGTTGCACCATCCTCGAATTCTTATTCCTCGACATCAATGAGTTGATGTCGTCTCCCCACGATGCCATTCTACCATGATGCTAGCCTCATTCTTTGGCTCGATGATGTGCAACGTCATAATCGAGGTAGGGGTGTTTGTATATTTTTGTACGTGTGATTTATACCCTCAAGCATGGGAGTTAGTTTAGGATGAAATATGGTTTGAGCCTCTAAAACGGAGGGAAGGGGCTAACAAACAAGTTTGGTCCCTCCGCTGGATGTTTTTTTGTGCACGGATTGACGGGCGATGATGAAACGGTAACACAACAGCGATTTGGGGATTTTTTAGTGAATTTAAGGTCCCGATATGACATTAATTGCAATCGGTGGGCAAAACGGACCACCAAAGAATGTCCGGTGTTCTGTGGAAGGTGTCGGTGTCACGCCACTGGAGCAGATGCCATGGCTGAGTAGGGGCGGCAGGAGGAACCAGAATGGCTTCTGCCATTCCAGAAATAGGGAGGCGTCGCATTACGCCTCACCAGCTGGGGAGGTCGCCCCCCCCCCCCCACTCGGCCAGGATGGCCAAGCCGTCGCTTACTGTGGTCCGGGCCGCGCCATATGGGCTGGACCCAGACCCGGGTCGTGTCGCCCCGGTTCGGGCCGACCTAGGGAGGGTTGGGCCGTTCGGACTGGGCCCATACCCCTTTCTTCAGACCAGATTTGTTTAAACACCCATAACATGAGCTGCAGTCCTCCGATCGATGCACCGTCAGTTGAGTAGGTTTCCTTGGATGGAGTCAGCCTTTTTGGAATATTACACTAAAGGTTTTGGCAATTTTTGGGTATGACCGGGTTGGTTCGAACCCAAAACCAACCCGACCCACGGAGCGGAAACGCTTATAACCTAAAGGTCGGACGTTCGATTAATGTGTTGTCAACTACGTTGGATTAATTCTGATTAGAAGGTTCTTTTAGCATACTCCACTTGAGTATTAGATGTATTTGGAGTATGTTCGGGTTGGTTTTAGCTTAAAAAACAATAGGGCCCCTGGAATGTAAACGCCAAAAACTCTCAGACCGGACGTCTGTTTGACGAACCGTTAGCGGCATTGGTAATATCATTGAGAAATTGTTCCTTTGAGTATATCACTTGGGAGTTCGGGGAAAAATTGAGATAAGGTTGGGTTGGTTAATGTATTAATCCAATTGGGCCCCCGAGACCAAAAAAATTAATAACTCATAGACTGGGTGTCTGATTGACACGCCTTCTATTGCGTTGAGACCCGCATGATGAGGCGGTCCATTGTGATACTTCTACGTGAGACTTCCTGACACTTGGAGTGTCAACCAGCAGCTCGTGGAACAGATCCTCCTGGAGATGAGCCTGCAGAGTTTGAAGACATTGTAGATGTAGGCCTGACAACTGGTTGACCGATCCGACTCAGAGTGATTCGATTAGCCCAGTAGACGAAGCGCCCGGTATGGCGGAAGACCCACAACGGACGGAGAACCTATTTTGGAAGAAGACCCATGGTACTCGACAGGAGGAGTACCTCTGTAGGCTATTAGAGAAAGTGCTATTGTGTTGGGGTGGTAGACACATGGTGGGAATAAATACTATGTTGGGGTGACAGACCCACGGTACTCGACAGGAGGAGTAACTCAGCAGTATAAGGTTAGTGAGTAGCTCCTCTAAGTCAAGATAGGGGAAATTTACTCGACAGAGTAGGAGTTCTATAGAAGTTGTGGATTCAATAATGAAATGCCTTGTTTGAACTGAGTCAATGACCTTTGTGTTTTCCTCATGATTGAGATGGGTTACTTGATAACATATGTATATGTATGGGCATATACATAAGTAAAGGTTATCTGTTGAGATCTTTCTTTGTGGTTTATAATTTATGGAATTAATGAGAACTTGAGGGTATCGAGGACCTTACTAAGTATTGTTATACTAACCCCTACACGGGCTATGCCCGCACCACGTTGTGTTGGATGCAGATTATTGACAACGCTGACCAAGGCAGAGTGTACGAGAACTGGAAGATACACAGAGGTGGAAACATGGCGTGATGGCACATGGAGTGTACCGATAGACACAGAGTGCTGAGTAGTACATATGTACCTACAATTTAGGTAGGAACCCGGAGGATGATCCAGGAACAGCATCCATCTTCCAGCTATTTGTCTTTTCAGTTGTACTTTCTTTCAGTTGTATCTGCACCTTTCTGTTGGGATTGTATTTTTGGCCCGTTTTTTTTTCAGCACACTTTTTTTTTCTGCATTAATTAGTGTTTTCTTTCACTTGATCTCTGGTTGAGTGAACTTACGTTTTATAAAGGCAATTCCTTCCTAGATATATGGATTTATTACTTTGGTGCTACTCACCAACCCATGGCCTATGGAAGTCGGGCTGGGGGTAGTTACGACACGGGCCCCGAGGGAGGGGTCGTGACAATATACATGTTTTCAAAGAATAATATCCCCTTGGACCATAAATTAATAGTTCATCCCCCCTAAAAATAGTTCATATGTTATTAATATTGGTTCCAGAAAATTACAATCACAACCTATCAATCATTAAATTAATTTGTTTAGCATTTAGATCATATTTTACTCAATCATGAATATCCAATTTAATCTTACATTTTTTTTCTCTTTTGATATGATCCATATCAGAATCCATGTTCTCATATTAATATCAATTTGGTCGAGTATTAGTTCTACCAATTAGACATTCTTCATTATCACTGGTAATTTTTTATCCACATTTTATACTAACTACTAGAATGATAGGCTATCCATTTAGTGGTCAATATTATTTCAAACACTATATGATATTGGAATGAGAATTATAGAAAGGTCATGGAATCATTAGATGTAAAAAATTATAACGTGTAATCACAGGATTGAATAATGTGTTCAATAAATAATATTCATGGTAAGTCAGTTCCATATTAATTTTTTTATCAAAGTGTGTTAATAAATATAAATGTGGTAAATTTATTTTATAATTTATACTTGTAAATATATAGGTTAATTACTCACTAAAAAAATTAAGTTGAATGGGAAAAGTTAAAATATAATTTTATGCTCGTGATAATTTCAACTATCATCTGGTTTATTATAATAGTTAGTGGACATATTTTGAGTTAAATATATCATGAAATTTAATAAATAATGAATATTTATCTAATTAAAATAAAATATAAATTATCAAGAATATTAAATCATCGATAATATTTATTTATAAAATAATTATATTTTCATTAAATTTATTTTCAACATTAATAAATTGAATTTTTCCATGAGTATTTCCATGAAGATAACACTTTTTTGAAATGAAAATTTAAAATATATTACAGTAAAAAATTCACATTAATATTATAAAAATATAATTTATAAAATTTTACACTATAAAAAATGGAAATCGACATAATTAAGTCTAGAAAATGAACAAATCTTTTAATATACAATGAAGTAAAAATTTATGGGATATAATTAGAAAAAATAATTCAATTAATATATCAATCCAAAATTGAAACCAATATTTTTATATGATAAAAGATGTTTTATCATGTATTAATTATTTTCACATCACCATGTGGGAGGAAATTTAGATTTAAAATGATATTTTCTAAGTTAATGTATCATTATTAAAAATATAATATTGTCATCTACTTTAACTTATTATCGTCATTTGTAAAAAATATTCCACTTTTGAACATCAAGAAACATATTTAACATTTTCAAAAAGTATAATTTAATAACATATATAACTTCTTCCGCACTATATGAGTAATTAATGAAATTATTTTCCAATATGAATATAAGAAAATATCATATTACCATTAAACTTTTCATCTCTATTCCAAAATAATAATTTAATTTTCCACAAATTGAATCACCTATCCTTGAATACTATTCTACTTTACCATTTGATTCATTATTTTAAAAAATTATTTTTTAAAGGTTGGGGCCGTAGCCTCATTTTTATTATTGAAACAAAGAAAAGACCTCTTTAACAGGGTAGAGGGAGACCCATTACATAGCCTGAAGTCCCAGTGGGCATTTAGCCAATTACATAGCATGAAGGCCCAATTTTTTGGCCCAAAGCCCATTCTGTGAATAGTACTACTAGAGTACCCACCCTTCTACAGTACCCGCCGCCACTACAGTGCCCCTGCCGCCGCTACAGTACCCCTACCACCGCTACAGTTCCGCTGTTGCAACAGTATCTTGGCTGCTATAATAGCGCTACAGTGCTGCTACAGTACCTGCACCTAATGCGTTTTGAACCCCCATTTTCCATGTAGAATTATTGGGTTCTTTCCACTATTCCAAACCCCAACTACATTTAAAAAAATTATATACTAATGTTTACCCTTAAATTATGTTTAATAATAAAAAACCATATATTAATCATTAATGCTTAACCTTTCATCAATGATATTTTATATTATACATACTGGAATATATTGACAAAAAACTGAAAAATATAATGTTTTAAATATTAGATGTAGGATTCATGAATTTTTAATTCATATCAACAGTTAATTTATTATATTGTAACGGTTTTGTTTAATTTAATTAATGGAGTGAATTTACAAACTCATCTTCTACATTATTTGTTAATATTATTAATGGTATTTTTTAATAAATCTAATAATAACGTAATGTATATTAGGTTTCCTTACTGGGTTGTGTATTCTAATCTATTCCTAGTTCCTTAGATGGGTGAAACATATTGGAGATCAAAAATATGAGGAAACAGAATGTAATGATAATGAAGATATTATATTGAGTATAAAAAGTTTTGGTTGTGTCATCTGGTTTTTAGATTTTCATGAAATTTTATATTTTATTTTTATAATTACCTAAAATTAAATAATAAGAATTAATTTATTCCTATTTTAGTTAGTGAATCATATATACCTAATTATATTGTAATTACATATATCCAACAACAAAAATGGGGATTTATTAACCAAGAATATTAGGATATATAATTTTAATTGAGAATTTATTCTTATTGATGGGATTAAATTTTTTATCATTTTATGATTTTGGTGATATATGATTGTTTTCATATGATTATAATAAGTTATTAGTGATTTTTTTGTATTGTCTTAAATATTGATAAAAAGATTTGTTATTTAATGATGAAAATGATAATTTTATTTGATTATGGTATTTATTTTTGGATTTTTAATAAACGAAATTATTTAAATATAGTTTAAATAGTTTTTTCAGATGATCTAGTGATCATATTATCTCTACATGGTTATATGGTATAGTTTTAGATTTAGTAGAGGCCATTTCCGTGATTTATTTGTGTAAAAATCGGAGTTAGGAATCAATTTTCTCTAACATATGTAACTTAAATGATTCATTTTTAGGTTATGTTGGGATAATTACAATGTTTATACTATTTTTATATTTCGTATTTGGTTTTTATTTGGTTAATTTAGATAGTGATATTTTTTGGAAATTTATTTTATACCATGTTTTATATGTTTTTTCTGTGTTAAATGAATTAGATGTTGAGTGTGTGCATAAATAATAAGACTTATAATTCATACTAAATGGTCGGTTGTTTGATAAAGGCATGGTGATTAGTGTTGAATTTTTGTCATAAAAAATTTATTTAGAGGAATCTAAATTTTATGTTAATGGAATGAATAATTTTTTTTGTATAACTCAATTGAAATAATGAAATTTGATCGATGATGCTAAATTATTATTCGTTGAATTGAAACTTCATGTGATATATGAAATGATTAACCATAATGTGGTTTGATGATTGGTTTGAAAGTAAACATGGGTAACATATGTAATAATATATATAATATAAAATTTACATGTATAATATAGGGATTATAAATAATAAGAAAAATATGATGTTGTTAATTGTGTAGATCCTTTTATCCTATAGATTTGATTATTGTATTAACAAAAATAACATTTTTAGAGTTGTGTGTGGCTGTTATTTTCAATATTGATATTTTTAATGTTGTTTTTGGGATATGTTTATGAATTATAGTATGATTTCAAGGAATATAATTGGTTTTTATGTCTCAATGTAGGTAAATATATATATATATATATGTGTGTGTTTGTGTGTGTGTGTGTGTGCTCTAATGGAGTTTTTTTGTATAAATATATATTTGATAACATAAATTGGTTTTTATGGATCAATTTATGTATAATTATACATTCTATTATTAATTAATGGTTATTATGTTACAGACTTTTTATCTTGGAGATATGGTTGTGTTGTTGAATTAAATTTAGGGAACTACCTGCTAAGAAGATAGTTCAAGATTTATTTTCTTCATGTTCATTAAACCATTCTATGAATAGAGGGATGTGGATATGTGGATATGGTGGGAGAGTGTGAAATGAATGAGTAGGGTATAGTTTTTATTTCCTTTTAAATTTATGTACCCTACCTATGTATATATTTTGATAGGAGGATACATGGTATTATTGTATTTAGTAGTTTTAATGTAACTCTAGTTGGGAAATTTGTCGAATGTTGATATGTGGTAAGCTGGATGGTTTTTTGCGGGAAGATTTAGTTGATGATGTCCTACTATTTTTATTTCCCAATCACATTCTTATTCACATGGTGTTAGGTTTCCCTAAAAGATCACAACCGGTATGTTGTGTAAAATAATAATTCTATAGTCGAGTGTGGTGCTAAATATTCTTGGACATTAATGATTTATTTTTATTCTATCAATAATGTTTACGATGTTTCTTTTTAAATTACTAATGTTGTTGTATTTATGTCTTCTGTATTAATAGTTAATTTTCTGAATTATTTATTTGGGGATTCTTTGATGATATTATTGTTAATGAATTATTTTATTGTCTTATGACATGAATATATAGTCCAGTGACATATATTTCATATATTAATTTTTTTTATATTTGGTTTAGTTAGTGATAAACATTTATACTCCACTTTTTTTTATTGAAAATGGATTAGTATTTTCCTTAAAGGATGATCCTATTGAGTTTAGACAAGATCTATTCTCTACCAAATATGTTATGGTTTTCGAATTATGGTTCGTGGGAGATTCTGATACTGTTGATGTATTATGGACAAAATTTATAAGAATATATGTTGTATCAAGAGTTATAAAATTATTTTCATTTATTAATATTTCCTATATTAAGATTTCATTAAATTACATTGTGTATAGAAAATTTATTAAATTAAACTCATTGATGTCTATTAGTATTTTTTTTAGTTAATTACTTTATTATGATTTTAATTCCCCTAATTTTTTTTATAATATCTATTCTACGTTAAATCCCATGATCTTTTTCTGATATTTTTAGGGTTCAATCTTTCCATCACTATCATCCTATGATGAAATCCCGATTTTCGTGGTTCAAGAATGTTGTGGTAAATAAAAATAAATGTTTCCCATCGATCTCCATTATATATATTGGTATTATATAAATTATATTTTATTGGAAGCTCTAATGAATACTTAATCCATAAAAATTATTTTCCCCCTATATTGTAAACTACTACTATTTGATTCATATCAACATGAAATGAGTTGTGGATATCTAAATTGGGTGGTAGACTAAACATTGAATACCATTCTACACAAAAATATGAATATTATTTGGATACCTTGGATGATAATTGATTTCTATGTTATGATGGTTTCATTAAACATGATAGTATATTAAAGGACACATTTTGAACGAGTGAAATCCCAAACCGAATCCCACCATAGAATCTCTATGAATTATGATTTCTTTAATGGATAATATCTTATATTATATACTAAATTTATATTTCATCATAAAAGAAAAATTAATTTGTGATGATGATAATGAATGATACATCCTACCAATGAGATGAGGGTCAACAGATTGTGTTTGATTGTATAATGAAGTACATATTATTATGTCTATTCTTAATTCCATGTATGAAATTTAAAAACATCATTATATACATGACCTCATTTGAATGATCTCATTTTATTGTGTATTATATGAATAATTATGTCGGTAAGGAATCTTTTTATCACTATCTCAATCAAAATATTATTTTTATTTATAATAGATACACCCTAGATAAGAATAATTTTCACATGTTGATAATAAATGTTTAAAATATATTTCATTATTTTGAGCACGATGAGGTTTAATTATAATCATATTTTGATCCAATTATGTATTTAATAAATCATCCCTTGATGAATATGAAATTATCAATATAGGGTCTCATTTATACACATTTTCACAATCACATTACCTCTATAAGTTTTGCTAATCTAAAAAGTGATAAAATCATTATAATGACTCAACCCAATATATAATAACTACCCATAATATTAAAAAAAATTCATATGGTGGGATCCAATATCAATAAATCATCCAAAACAAAAAAACCTTAAATTTATGGAATGTTTTTCATAGTAACGTCAATATCAATAGCGGCGCTTATGATCAACATATATATCCTTATTGTAATCATTATCACTCCTAAAATGTTATCTTATAATAATATATTCTCCTCATAATTAGTTACAAAATAATTATATTTAATATTATGGTATCATAATAGTCTTGAATTTTTCATTGTAAAAAATTAAATATTAATCTATCATAAAATATGACTCAGAGTTAGAGATTAATCAAATTAGTTGAGACTGTTCTATGAAGAAATATACATTTGGAATCCATAAAAATTATATAATGTATTTTATTGAATGTTTTACCACATATATGGTTTACGTTAACATATAATTGAATAATATACATATTCTAGTGCACAATATTTTTTAGTCCACCTCAAAACCTAAATGATTAAAAATGCTCATTTATGATGACAATTTAGTAATTTATATTCCTTTATTGATAAATTCATAGGGTATATTGATAATGATAACATTACTCATCCCAATAAATGTTCACAAAACCAATGATAAACAAATAAGTGATATTGTAGTCCTGAGTGAATTTTTATCAATAAAATAGATAAATTATATATGATATCAAACAAATGGAGAGTATCTACATAGGAGTAGTTCACATAATCTTTATTGATATCCATAATTCACAAAAGAAATTGTCCAAAAAAATGGTTTTGTAGGATCTTCTATGGGTTCAGTGATGTTGGATTTAACAATAAGTCTATCAAAAATTTCCATTCCAAAACATATATACCCAACAAGACAGGGATCATTATATCATTATAAGTTCTATTATTTGTGTACATATTCCCTTGATAATAAATGACTATAATATTTTTTGAATATGTGTCAGATATACTATCTATACACATCATTCATTTACATACCATAAAAGTTATAGATAATATAAATTACCTCAAAATCATTTCCCAATGGAAAAGGATTTCATCTTCCCATAAAGAATAAATATTGATTGAATGTCTATGTTTATAAATACTTCTTTAAGTTAACTATTGAAATTGGATAATGAGAACTCGATAATGGTGGTTTAAACAAAATCATGGATCAATTTATTGAATTATTATATCAACATTTTATTTTTAGTTTCATGTATTTTTTATGTGTATAAGAATATAATTTATTTTTTTATTGATTTAAATACACATCTTTGATAGAATAAAAATGAAATAGAATACTCATATTATTACTATGAATCTTCCATTCGAATTGTACTTTCCTTTAATAAATCAATTTATAATACCCATTATTTGATTATAAATAAGGTGTAAATGTATTTTTAAAAAAATATATCAATTACATTTAGGGGATTTTACACCTCTACTAGTTTCATCTCATTGGTAACATTATAATATATATTTTTTAAAATTTAAATGGTCCTATTAGTATTGAAACATCATTAAAAGTGAGTATTTTTTTAATTTAAAATGTTAAATTAAAAATAAAGAAACAATATTATTAATATATTAAAAACATTTATGGAATGAGATTATAATCCAAATATAACCTGTAGTTTTAATGAAATTAATTTTCAGGAGTGATTAAAAATATTATTAAAAAAATCATATGACATTAATAATTTTTTTATTTGATGATTATAAGAGAAAGTGATCATATATTTGTTTCCAATGAGATGGCATTTATGGTACATGCATTTTTTACTGAAATAGATTCTACATATTGTATACTCAAATAGATAGGACCTAATAACTTAACCTAAATTTTGTTTCATAATAAATACCTCACATTTTAATTAATTTTTTATTGATATTCAATTTAAAGATAACATAAGTTTGGAAAATATACCATTTCCTTATATGATGTTAAATAACTACGAGTGGTTCTTATTTTGTGTCCATCATTTGAATTATTTTACCTTCTCTAACATTATGTAAATATTAGCATAGGGAATCTAAAAAAAATTCTATTACAACACATGATGTAATGTACATATAAAAACTATTAAAAATGAAACATTATTCATCCATTAAGAAAAGTCAATAAATAAAAATTTAATTATTAGGAAATTTAATTACATGGTTATAATTATTCTACTAATTATAGGTTTCCAAACCATAAAATATTATATTTATGATGATACAAAATCATTCACTAATTGATTCATTCATGTTCCATATTCATTGATATTGTGTTTGAAAGTGATTTAATTATGTTCTTTTGTTATCATCCTCCCCATTGTAGTTTAAATTTCATTGTCATATACTGGGAAACATCCATTAACTAGCAAGAACAATGTTTGTGTTTATTACTGTTATTGATCAACATGTTGTAATGAACAAAACATCAATCATTTTCACTACCATATGTTTAGTAACAAAATAACAACCACATGAGTCTTATTTATATACATTTTCAACTCAATAGGTACTTTAATAATTTCTCATTCACATTAAGAATATTTCATAGATACATAGTCTAAAAACATCTTTTTGGGAAATAATCTAGGATGAATGAGTGTTAACATCATAAAATTTTATTTTATTGTATAATTAATCTATTATATATATGAAAGGATGTTCCAAACCCCTATACATGTCTCCACAAAATTACATCCCCTACCGTAATGGACATCAGGAATAACCTAATACACACATATTTTATGCCACACATTTAGACATACTTCATACACAAGAATCATCATAATAGTATCCTCCAATCAAACTAGATACAACTAAGCCTTCATATCCCCACCTCCATCTAAAACATTACCTCCTCATAATCTTCCTTCATGGACTCCACCTCTTAGTCCTCCCCGGACTCCACCTCTGACTATGCTTCCACCTCATTCTTGTCTATCACCTAAACCTCTACCTTAGCATCTGACCCCACCTCTCCCTCCTCCTAGGTATCCTCCTACAAGAGTCCACTAGACATCCTATTCTCCTTATCATTGTCTATACCTTTACCTCCTTCACAACATTTTCCCCTCATCCTACTCCATGTCACTGCTATTTTTCCACCTCCACCTCTTCGACAACAATTTCCCATGATTTTCGTCACCTCATATTCCCATATCCTCATCCACAACCAAATTATTCATAAAGATCACCCCTATCATGATTATTATTTACTTGAATAATTTATTCTCTAATCCCATGAATCATATACAATATATGATTTATCGACACCCCACCCCCGCGACACCAACACTCACTCCTGCACCCGGATTCTATATCCTCCCCACTTTATCCATTATTCATTCATAGTTCATACCTCAATAGAATCATTCATAATCCACAAAATAATTATCAACAAATTATCCATTTTTGTATGAATCACTATATATGAAACTTAATGAATGAAATAATTTTGTAGAGTTGATAATCTAAATGATTATTTCTATAAATAATGAAGGTAAATAGAATTCCATGATATGGGACATCAAGAAAATGGTATTCATAAAATTTTTCAACCTCTGTTAGTTTCTCCCCTACATTCTATGATCTTTTGGATTTTGTGTTCTTTATTTAATGACGGTTTTTATGGTTCATAATATTTTCTAGCGGGAGTGTCTATTTTTCTTATATTAATGTGTTAATGTTATCAGTGAATAGATTCATGTATCTCGAGGAATCCATGAGTCATATATGATTAATGGTTTATGATATGATTATTCGATATGATACATAATTTATCATTAGTAATTGAAAATCTAAAATGAGAATTTCATCTAAATTAGTAGTTGAAATGATTTTTTATTCTTGATAAGGATAAACTAAAAAAAGAAACTAAATTTTCCTAAGAAACAATGGACTACACAGTCGTTCCTCACCACAAATTTATATATGTTACGGGTTATGATATGAAAGACATAAAGGCATGAAGGGACCTCAAGTGAAAGTATGTATAAATCTAACATACAATGGAGAAGATAACTGAAAAATTTCCATTTTAGCTGATATTTTTTATTTTTTATTTTTTATTAAATTTAATTTCCACTACAATTTAATATTTTTATGAATTTTATAAATAATATTTTCTGGAGTTTCCATTTTTTCATTTCATTTTGGTTATTATCCCCTTGATTTTGGAAACGCATAGTAACTATAATTTTTAGAAATATGTGAATTGGAAGATATATATAGATTTTTTACATTATAACTGACTTCACGAATTTAGAGATTGATTTTATTCTTATTCATCATACTGATTACCACAATTTTTTGTTTCGAAGTAAATAGTAAGATTTTTTTTGAAAATATCTAATGAAACATTAAAGAGTTTTAATAAAACATTATGGTGAGATATAATATATTATATGGTGTCTAATATTAATTAAATTTTATAGTGTATGTGAATACATTAGATTACATTATTGAGAATTGAATTCAGAAAGCAATGTCACACATGTTCTCATTTTTTATTATATTATTGTTTTTATACCAATTAAAATTATAATTCAATTAGTTGTAGGTATTAAATTTTCATAAGTGATATATATTTGAATATATAAGTGAATACTCAACTGAGGATCTCATTATTAGTATTTTAATGATTTTTATGAAAAAACTAACTAACACTATATTTTTGAACTTTTTTATCCTTTCTTTATATTGTGCGCCCTAGGTAACGTTTAGACTCATTATATATTATTTTTTCATCAATATAAATAGTTGGGAAGGTAAATTTTTTATTAAAGATAAATTGAGTTGTAGATTAGAAATATGTTATTGTTATTGTTATATAATATATGTGACAGATAATGAATTTTCCTTGATTTTTTGTTATTTTTCATTGAATTATTTATTTCCCTCATTTCAATGTTTTCATATTATCTCATTTTCCAATGAAAATCCTTATTCATATAATATGAGGATTTATTATCATCATATTTAATATTCCAAAGGATAACCATAGATGATGACATATTTCCTCCACAAAAATACGTTTCACAATTATATTTTATACTTCATTCATTATCATTCAAAACATGAGAATCATTATTACGTTGATACATATACATTGAATTATGTACGATGATGTTTCCAATACCATTACCTACATTTTACAAAATTATCTAAATAAAACTATATACATACTCATATATTTTGATTCCATTATGTGTAATTTTTATATATTCAATTACATGAATATAAAATGTTTCAACCTTTATTAAGATTCATTCATAAAAAATGATAACAAAAACATTAAAATTATGATATATATGAATCATATTATGTATTTTGATCATTATAATAAAAATATTCAATAACACAAACATTGAAAATTTATAAAATATATAAAGGATATAAAATTTAATTCCCATAAAATACATATGTTCTTTCAGTTACATACGCATATACTATAGGAATATGCAAACATGTTTTTTGGTTCACAGTGATTATTATTATTCTCAAACCATATCATGTATATACTTTTTATTGAACACTCATAAATATATATAACATTTAGATGGTGTATGAAATTACATTCACATTCTGTAAAAAACATATGGAATTGATGTGTTGAAAAAATAATCTATAAATATCCCTTTTTATTGTTTATTAACTATTAACATATATAAATCTACATTATCTAGAATTTAATTTTTCAACATTTTATTCAATCCAAAAATAATTAATTGGATAGAATGAGATAATATATAAATATTGATAATTTCAGGGAAATTGGGATATCATAGAAAATGGATATTATCAATCTAATGAGAATGAATGTTTCCAATTCTATTATGGGTTCTATTTCAATCAATCAAGAAGTCGTTGAAACATAATGGACATACAATGATTTAACTAGAAACATCAAATCATTATTTCAATTAAACTATTGATCCTTTAATATGTTCTCTTGAACCTATTGGAAACCTGGTGAGCTAGGCCAAACTACTGCAATCATGTGATGTCAATATGGTAGATTCTGAGAGTGAACCATGTAGCAGGTAGATTTCCTAAAGATATTCAAATCTTTCAACATCTCCCTAACAAATTGTGGTCCTGAAATGATGAGTTGTTGTATTCTGTATATCTCCAATTGATGCCTTATCCAGGAATTACAATATTCTTTTCCTTTTTCCATCTTCTTACATCACGTTATGTCCTCATCACATGAAGGAAAAAGGTTCAAGACATCCCAGATCTTAATAATTTATTTTTAATAAAATATTTATGATAAAAAATGTTAATGATTTATGTATAATAATTTAAAATTTAATAACACATAAATGAAACTATTATATATGAAATTGAGTGTCTTGTGATCAGTAATACTATAGTAGCTGAGACTCACAATAACAGGGTTTCACATAATTTCAACTTTATGTAATGATGAATTTATAATAAAATAATTAAATGTTCATTCAAATATATTGTAGTCTTATGTCATGAATTATCGAATCTCCTATAATTGTGCTATTTTTATTCAATGATAATTTCTTTTCTACCAAATTTATAATTCCATTATTTGATTACTCTATATTTTTAGTTAGGAAAACCACAATAAAATTCTCTATTATTTATTTTAATGAAAAATATGATGATGATAGTTATGGAACATATCTAATTATACTAAACTATAAATGTATTATAGGTAAAATTATTCTAAAAAAATTTAAATAGTTCTCATAATTAAGAGTTCAATTTTGATTACTCCTTGTTTTTATAGATATTTTTTATGATGAATTTACATTTATTTCATATTGATGTATCATTAGGACCACATTTAAATGATAAAATATAATAATAAACTTGAATTAGTCGTATTTTCATGGGAATATTAATATTATATCATGTTTATGTATTAAAAATCATTATTTGAACATTTCTTCCTCTTAGTAATATTTTAATTATATCAAAGAGATGTAATATTAAACATCTTTTCAACTATTTATTCAGAAATATAATATCATTCTTAATATTTTATATTAGAAGTACTCAGGATAATTTCTAATTGAATATCCTAATTTTTCCCAATGTCACGCCCTGGTATAAATTTTCTTTTGGTTGTGAATCGTGTCAGGTTATGGATGAGTCTTGGTTAAAACATGGAGTTTTTCTAAAAAACGCACGTATGTGTGTTTGACAGCGTCTGCATTTGAGCAAAACCCGGTATAGAGGCTATGCAACGACACCCTAATAACCGCCCTACGAGCCCTGTATGCGGGAAAAACTAATAGTATTATTAATAATAAATGTGGTTGTTAAATATATATATATATATATATATATATATTATTTATAAGTAATAACCGAAAAATTAATGCTATTATTCAATATTAAAATAATTATTTTACAATTATTGTATTTTTATTATGGTTATTATTATTATTATGATTAAAGAAATTTGTATTATTTATCATTATTATATCTTATTAAAGTGATTGTCAATATTAATAACATGCATATTATCATATTTATTATATAACATTTATTATTATTATAATAATATTAAAGGTTTTAATCAAATTAAAATTAAAAAAACTGGGTGCAGGGTTGTGCATCGCATCCCTCATGTTTGAAGGCAGTCGAGCTCCCCTTCCCACCTGGTCACATCCCTCACTAACCACATCCCGTTGCCGAGATACCCACCCTATCCTCTCTGCTATCTTCCTCCCATATTCCTTCCTTCCACTTCGATCAGGCCATCACACACACCCCCTACTAGCTGACCCATCTAGCTGCAATCCCTCCAACCTACACTGCCCCTCTCTTCGGAAGACCAGACTAAAAGACCTCCTATATGGAGGATCCCTTCCTGGTCATTCCACCCCCATCCGACAACTCGTTGTGTTTTCTGTCCTTCTCACCAACACATCTCCCTCGCCGGAACTCCTCTCTTGTAGCACCGACCTTCCTTCATTCCCCCTCTGGTATTCACATTGTGTTATGTTTGGTTTTTCCCAATTATCTAGGGTTTGTTCATGTTGTATCCATAAAAAAAATTTATGTCCAAATTGACGATTAGGGTTTTCATTGTCCCTCAAAGGCGCGATCATGATACAGACAAGATTTCAAACTAGTTTCGAGAGATCTGTCCACGTTTGAGGTAGGTATTTTCACCTATAAAATTCGACCATTTAATTAATTTAGTATATTCATTGATCCGTTTTCTTCGAGTGAATAGAGTTTTACATGATGTTTAATTTTTTTTAGGTATATAGCATCGTGGTTATGTGATACGAGGGTAATGTTTCTCTGGAAACCCATGTTGAGCCATTTATAGTGTTTTATAAACTGTGTGGATGGATTATTAAAAATTTCATGGGTTGGAGTTGGGTTATGGTGTGAAGTTAATGTGAATTTAGTTATAAAAGAATTTGTGAGTGAGTTTTTGATATTTTGAGTCATGCAAAACATTTTGAAATTGTTTAATAAATTTTCTCTGTGGTTTTTTTAATTATGAAAATGATTTATTTAATTGTGTAGTTAGTTTATTAATCATTACAACTGGTGTTAATTGTGTTTTTGATGTGGCGTTGTGTACGTTTAGTCATAAAAGAAGGTTTTGTGTGGGTTTCGTGGGTAAATCCAAGTTATTTGTTTTACAAATTTTATTTATGATTTATTATATTATATGAATGGTGAAAAGATGTTTTATAAATGCTGTATAGGTTATATTAAATAGGTTATGTGGGTTTGAGTTGGTTTTTTCTATGCAAAACCATGGTATATTTTTAAAAATAGTTTTATACATTTATAAATGAGTTATTAAATAATATGGGTGATGTGAACCTGGTTTTGAAAATGTGTTTAAGAACACATGTTATAAATGTTTATCTCAATATGTCATGTGATTTTTTTAGGTTCATAAAATGGAGTGTTGGCTATTTAAAAGGGTTAGTGAGTTATTTTGGCATTGCGTGGTATTTTTAAACACATTGTGGATTTTAAAAGGTGTTTAGTAAATAGTGTTAGCATTTTGGGTGTTGAAAATAGGTCGAGGTGGTGTTATCGTTGTCTATTAATTGAGTTTTTTTATGTCTATGTTAATGTACCTTTTTTTGTTGTGCATTTATTGTAGCACGTTGGCAGTGTATCCCCGCATTACCACAATCATCGGCTTGCGCATTCTTGTGAACTTGTGAAAGGTGTGTTTTGTTGTCGTGCTCGAGCTGCATGTTGAGGTTGGTCCAGCACTGCACTCGCCATTAAATTTATAATTTATTAATTTCTTTATTTTTTATTAATTTTAATAAATGAGAAATAATAAAAGATAATTAATCTTTTAATTATTATTTTGTGTAAAAAGAGCCATTTTTTTATACACGACACATGAATCATTTTCATGACAAGTGGACACCCAATATAGAAAGATTGACCATTTGGCCTTTAAAAATAATTCACGGAATTTCAAATGTAGTTCTTGTTTTAATGATAATTGATTTTTTATGAACATGTTTTTTGGGTTTTCTCGAGAAATGAGGTTTTTCATCAACTTTGGTGAAGGACCATTTGGCGCATTAATAAAATAAAATTTTTCAGGAAACCCTCTCAAGGGCGATCTTTGGTGTGCATTGATTGTGTGAGCTGTATGTGATTTTCGTGCATCATGACTGGTTGATTTACATTATGGACACACCCCTTTTATTTCTAGTGTTAACATGGTATCCTAGAATAGTGAGTGAATCTTCTGAGAATGATTGTCACACTAGTTTAGATTACGCACTGGCTAGTGGCCCCATAATAGGGGAATACTGAGTTATTGCTGCTATGAGGATTGGGCCCCCCAGTTAGGCCATGTTGGGCTATACTGAGCGTTAGGGAATTATGACATCATCGATTTTGAGCATTCTTTTAGGATGAGTCACATGTATGGTACGTTCTGGATTGTTCATGGTCTTTTAGGTTCAACCCTTGTTTTCCATTGTGTTTCTTTATATGTGGCAGATGATTGAGAGGTCTAGTTTGGTTGCTGGACCCTATGTACCACTTTCTCCATTTCCTATAGAGTGTGTTTTTCGTAGAGTGTGGTTTTCCTTTTGACTAACAACTAATATTTGGATTTCTAAATTGATCGCAAAAATGTTTTAAGATGCAATGCACCTGTTCCTTTAAAAAATTAAACTAGTTCTTGAACTAAAAATTGCAATGGAATGTTACTTGTTTTTCAAATTAAAGTGTCTGTGGAAACTTATATTTTATATCATTTGGTTCAAACATGGACTTAATGATTTATTTATTTAATGGTATGTTCATTGGGAATAGAATTATTCGGGCCTACAAACTGAGTTTTTAATACTCACGCCTATAGTGTTTTCCTATTTTTTGTTTTGTTGTAGGTTTGACTTGAGCTTGTTCGCAGTGGGAGAGACATAGTTGGGGTTTGGAGAGTGGCTCTTGAGGTCACGAGTAGTTTTGGTCGTGTTCAGGTTAGTTGGTGGTTGTTGGTCGCTCTTTCATTTTTGTGTTGTTTATATACATTGCGTTGTTCTATTTTTTTCTTTCCACAACTTTATTTAATTTATCTGGCGAAATTTTTTCCTCTTGAACAATTTTGATGCCCTAGAGATTGTCTCCAGCCTGGGAAGATCGGGAATGCCTCTCGGGCCATGTAACAGACCAGGTCAGGTGACCCGTTCAGGGTCGACCCATGTTAGATCATGAAAAAATGGTATCAAAGGATTTTTTTTCTCTTGAGAGAACATTGTTTTTAAGAGCGCCCATCGTTATTTGAGGTTTTCATGGTAGAAGGATTAGAATTTTTAGGACTCTAGGTGTATGGACAAGAAGGAAGTCATGAACCCTTGCATGTTCCAATCCTTGGGGTACCATGGGATGTTCAGGTTTTTCAATGACCTTTGATTCTTCTGGTTTGTTTGTTATGAGAAATGAAATGGGAGTTGGGAAGGTGACTTCTGTGAGCTTGCATGGTCTGGAAAGCCCTGTGGAGTCCCGAACATTTCTCTAGAATGCTTTCAGTGAAGATGGTGTGACTGGCGTATGGCCGCTAACCATATGTCTGAGTCACCCATCATCACTAGTTTCCCCTAGTGAATCGTTTGAGTTTTCCTTCATTCTGAAAATTGTTTTGTAAAGATTTATTTTTGAGATTTTAAAAAGTTGATTTTGAAATGGCAATGACCATTTTCTGATTATGTTCTTTGTTTACTTGTTCCATAGTGTTCACCCCCACGATTGTTTGATGGATTCCCAAGGTGCAGCTTCGGGTGGTGCACCCCTAGAGAATCTTCTAGTTGATCATCCCATAGACTATGTTTTGGAGTTCCAGATGTTGATCCCTCTTCTCTTTAATAGAAAAGAATATACACATGAGGTGGAGGAGTGGTTTCATAATATTGAGCAGATTTTTAGTTTCATTGGGTTTCCTGAGTCGTTAAAGGTGATGATGGATACCTTTATGCTTAATGGACCATCTTGAAAATGGTGGAAGTCTGTGTCTTGGAATAAGCCTCGGGAATATCAAACATGGGAGTTTTTCAAGTCATCATTTATCCATCAACACTACTCAGTGATGACGAAGCTGAGGAAGAGTATGGATTTGTGTTGTCTTCAGCAGGGCATTGAATCGGTACTATAAATCTATCGACACATCATAGACCTAGTTCTGTATGATCAGTGGTTCCTTTCGAATGATCCCGGAAAGGCTTGACATGTTTAGTCTAGACTCCGACCTAAGATGCGATCGAAAGTAGAAGAACTCAACCTAACCACCTTCTAAGATGTTGTGGGGCAAGCCATTTTGGCTAAAGCTAGGTTAGCAGGAGGACTTGAGGGGGAGAATCCTCCAGATTTGGGAAGAAGTGCAGAGGATGGTGGTAAGAAGAATGTGAAGCGATATGGAACTGGTAGTGCTAGTAGAGGGATGAAAAGGACTTCAGAAATTCCATCATCTTCTTCACAGCGCAATGTTGTGATCTTTCACCAGTGTGGTAGGAAGGGTCACAAGAGGATGACATGTCCATGTGCTCCAAGACCCTGCAACACATGTGGACGTTTAGGTCACTTGCCGAGATTCTATGGTGGTGTTTCCAAGAAGCACGCTGAAGCTAGAATTTGCTCATCTAAGGTCACCTCAACCAGTCATATGGAGTATGGTGATGTTTGGGGATCAGTTTGAGATTTTCTCATTGTAGTGTATCTTCGGTGTAGTAATCGTCTCTTATAGTGTTTTGTGGTGTTACTTTTCTTTCAGTTGTAAGAATGGTTGAGGTTGAACCTATTTGGAACATTTATTTTATTGGAAGTGTGTTTGGTGAAATTATGGTTTGTGGGTTATGTTTGGGAATTTCTGAAGCCTGACTGCGAGGAAATATATGCTTTAATAATCGGTTCTCCATCCATAGGCCCTGAAGTGAAGCTGGTGTGTAGTCAGGAGAACCTCAATGGTGGAAAAGGGCCTTGGTGTAACATTTTTCCTTAATTTTTCATGATTTGAGGTTTTCAAAGATTTTGAAATTGTTGATTGGGAGACGGTGATAGTTTTAATGCTCTATCGGTTGGGCCCTTAATTCCAACCCTACCCTTGTGGTGGGTTTTTTGGTCCGTACGGAAAGTTATCATGTTCAACAAATCTCGTCGGATCATATGGTGGGGAGACCCACAACGGGTCTTGCAAAGTTACACCTAAAACAATTATTAGTTATTCTGATCCTTATGGTTGGGAGTCCATTCCGGCCTCCCCATGTCAGTATCAGTTTTTCCTTTTGTGTAGTGTTTGGTGGCAGGTGGCCTTGTGCGAAACACCTAGTCCAAAGATCTTCCTCTTTTGTAAGAGTTGGGATTGAAGTACACCCAACACTTCTATTCGACTAAGATTATTGGAATAAGTGTCTGAGGTGGTTTAAGATTGTTCATCCCTTGGTTGAAATGGATGGTTTGGGTTCAGTTTGGTCATGGTTAAAGTGATCGTGTTTTAAGGATGAGTTCTGTTTCATGGGTTTTCAATGTCACTGTGGATCTATCAACTGGAGGAGCTTAAAATTTTGTAGGATGGTAACACTTGTTATGTTTTCTTTAGGTATAGATCGTGTTGTGGCTTTCTAGTTGCATATATCATTATGGTGGGGAAATTTTGATGCCTGAGTTTATATTTTCCTTTTTTCATAGATCGGGTCAGGTTTCTGGATGAGTCGTGGTTAAAACATTGAGTTTTTATAAAAACACACGTATGTGTGTTTGGCGGTGTCTATGTTTAAGAAAAACACGGTCGAAAGGCCCTGCATTGACACCATAGTCACCGCGCTACCCGCCCTATATGCGGGGAAAACTAATAGTATTATGAATAATAAATATCGTAGTTATATATATATATATTATTTAGAAGTAATGACAATAAAATTAATTCTATTATTAATTATTAAAATATTTATTTTACCATTATTTTATTTTTAATATGGTTATAATAATAATAATTATTATGATTAAATAAATATTTATTATTTATCATTATTATATCTTATTAGAGGGATTATCATTATTAATTACATGTATATTATCATATTTATTATATAAAATTTATTATTATTATAAGTATATTAAAGGTTTTAATAAAATTAAAATTAAAAAAAAACAGGTGTAGGGTTGGGCATCACAGCCCTCCTGTTTGAAGGCAGCTGGGCTCCACCTCCCAGATAGTCACATCCATCACCGACCACATCCCACCGCCGAGCTACTTAACCTATCCGATCTTCTATCTGCCTCCCATATACCTTCTATCCACTTCGAGCAGGCCGCCACATGCACCCCCTGTTGGCCGACCCGTCCAGCCACAACCACTCCTACCTCCATCACCCCACTCTCTGGACGACCAGACCACAAGGCCTCATGTTCGGTTGATCCCTTCACGGTAATGCGACCCCCTTCTGGTGACCCACTATTATGGAAAACCTTCTCACCGACACCTAACGCTCTCCAGCACTCCCCTCTTGTAGCACCGACCTTCCCTCCTTCCACCTCCGGTATTCACATTCTCTTATGTTTGGTTTTCCCCCCTAGATAGGGTTTGTTCATGTTTTATCCATAAATAAAATTGGTGGTCCAAATTGATGATTTGGGTTTTCTTGGACCCTCAAAGGTGTGATCGTGGTGCAAAAAAGGTTCCACACTAGTTTCGAGAGATCTGTCCACGTTTTAGGTAAGAGTGTTCACCTATAAATGTTGTTTGATGAATTAATTCGCCAATATTATTAATTGAGTATATTAATTGATCAGTTTTCTTGGTGCGAATAGATTTTTACATGATTTTTGATATGTTTGGAGGTTTTTAGCTTCATGGTTATGTGATATGAGTGTCTTGTTTCTCTATAAACCCATGTTGACCCATTTGTAGTGTTTTATAAACTATGTTGTTGGATTATTAAAAAGCACAAGGGTAGGAGTTGTGTTTTGGTGTGACGTTAATCTAGGTTTAGTTATAAAATAATTTTTGATTGTGTTTTTGATATTTTAAGTCATGCAACACATTTTTAAATTGTTTAATAAATTTTCTCAGTGGTTTGTTTAGTTGTGAAAATGGTTGATTTAATTGTGTAGTCAGTTTATTAATCAGTGTGAGTGGTGTTAATTGTGTTATTGATGTGGTGTTGCGTACAGTTGTTCATAAAAGAATGTTTTGTGTTGGTTTATTGGGAAAATCGATTTTATATGTTTTAAAAAATTTATTTATGATTTATTATAATATCTGAATGGTGAAAAGTTGTTTTATAAATGGTGTAAGGGTTATATTAAACTGTTTATGTGTGTTTGAGTTGGTTTTGTCTGTGAAAAACTGTGGTAAACTACTCAAAATAGTTTTATACATTTTCAAATGATTTATTAAATAATATGTGTGCTATGAACCTGGTTTGTAAAATGTGTTTAGGCGCATGTGTTTTAAATGTTGATTGCATCATGTCATGCACTTTTTTCAGGTTCTTAAAATGGTATGTTGGATCTTTAAAATGGTTAGTGAGTTATTTTGGCGTTGTGTGGTTTTTGTAAATACATTGTGGAATTTAAAAGGGGTTTAGTAAATAGTGTTATTGGTTCATTCTGTGTGTTGAAAATAGGTCGAGGTGGTGTTTTTGTTGTCCATTCATTGGGATTGTTTTATGTCCATAATTTTGTACCTTTATTAGTTGTGTTTATTGCAGCGCATTGGCAGGGTATCCCCACATTACTGTGATCATCATCTTGCACGTTCTTGTGCGTCGGTGAAAGGCCTGTCACGTTGTTGTGTTCGAGCTGCATGGTGAGGTAGTCCCACCACTTTACTCACCTTTATATTTAGAATTTATTAATTGTTTGATGTTTTATTAATTTTAATAAATCCGAAATAATATATTATAATTAATTTTAAAATTATTTTTTGGGGTAAAAAGAGCAGTTTATTTTAAACGAGACACTTGAAACATTTTCATGATGAGAGGACACCCAATATTTAATGAATTCCCATTTATCCTTTAAACATAATTCATGTAATTTCAAATGTATTTCTAGTTTTAATTAAAAATGATTTATTATGAACAAGTGTTTTGGGTTTTCTCGAGAAATGTGTTTTTCCTTCAAAATTGGTGAAGCCCCATCTGGAAATTTAATAAAATAAATTGTTTTAGAAAACCCTCTGAGGGGTGATATTTGGTGTCTGTTGATTGTGTGAGCTATATGTGATGTTTTTGCATCGTGATTGATTGATTGACATTGTGGGATCACCCCTTTTTATTGATTGTGTTGATACGGGAACCAGGCATATTGAGTGAATCTTCTGTGAACGATTGCAACACTAGTTTCGATTTCGAACTGGCTAGTGCCCCCATAGTAGGGGAATACTAATTTATTGATGAAATGGGTATTGGGCCCCTATGTTAGGCCATGTAGGGAAATACCAAGCGTTTGGGAATTGTGACGTCATCATGTTAGAGTTTACTTTCAGGACGAGTCACATGTGTGGTACGTTCTGTATTGTACACAGTCTTCTAGGTTCGATGCATGTTTTTTGTAGTGTTTGTTTGTATGTGGCGGAAGATTGAGAGGTCTAGTGAGTTTTCTAGCCCCTTTGTGCCACTTTCTCCGTTGCCCTTACTGTGTGTTGTGTGTTGGGAGTGGTTTTCCGTTTGACTAATAACTAAAATTTGGATTTCTAATTTTTTTTCAAAAATGTTTTAAGATGCAATGCATGTGTTCCATTCAAACATTAAACTTTTTGTCAACTAAAATGGGAAATGGACTATTACTTGTTTTAGAAATCAATGTTTGTTTGGAAATATATATTTTATATCATTTAGTTCAAACATGGATTTAATGAATTATTTTTTAATGGTACGTGCATTGGGAATAGAATTATTCGGGCCTACTTGCTGAGTTTTTAATACTCACGCCTATTGTATTTTCCTATTTTTAGTTTTCATGTATGTTTGAATTGAGCTTTTACATCATGGGAGAGACTTGTTTGGGGTTTGGGGAGATACTCTCGAGGTCACGAGGAGTTTTGGTAATGTTTAGGTTAGTTGGTTGTCATTGGTCTCTCTTTATTTTTCATGTTGTTTAGATACTTTGTGTGGTTCTATTTTCTATCATTCCAGTGCTTTATTTATCTTATCAGTCAAAATAATTCCCCCTTACTCTCTTATGAGGACCTGGTTCTTGTTGCCAGCCCGAGAGGATTGGGAATGCCTATCGGGACATGTTGCGGACAGCCTCGTGTGACTGGTTCAGGGTCGACCCGTGTTGTTTCATGAGTCCCAAAATTTTAATTTTTAACATTTTCTTATTTTATTATGATTATTTCATTCATATAGATCTAGAATCTTAATTAAGTATATAGTATGTAGATAACTAGATAAAAATTAATGTAGTAGTTGTTCAGTTGAATAAGAATAAATTTCATTATCAAATTGAAAATTCATCTTTTTTTAAAAAAAACTTTGAATAAAATATGTATCTTATCACACTTCCCATTGTTATCCCTCACATGTTTCAAATAATATATTTCCAAATAAATTGTTCATAAATTTGATATAGTTTTCTATTAATTTTAACTAATGTTTACAAGGTATTATATTTTTTATATAGTGAAGGTCCTACCTCCCACTATATTATTTCACTCATTTTAATCTCATGCCTTTCACTGGCATGTTTCAATTTCATTATGGAAAATTTTAGAACATCTTTTAATTAAGAGAGACTTTGTTAAAAAGAAAAAGTCAACAATTTTTTACACATAGTCACAACAACATAATGGTAAATAAAAAATAAATTAAATAGTGATAAATGTAATATGAAATGAATAAATGAATAGACAATAATTTTCTAGAAATTTATTAGTTCCCTGCTTATGTATACATTTTGATAGATAACTGAAACTCAATACATTTTGTTTAATTTTATATATTAACTAATAATTACTCATTTATTACATTTTCTTTCTAGGATTTGAGAATTTCACTCTCCCAAATCATGAGAACATTCCCCCCAAAAGGGTAGCTATTTTAATTTTCATTCTTACATATTTTCTAATTGTAATGGCCTTAATGTTGAGAATTATTTGGGTTTTATGATTTACTATATTCTATGTAAGCTTCCATTAAAATTCATTAATCACGATATATTTTTATTTTGATATTTTATTATTATTATTGTGAAATAAATATATAATATTCAACAAAATGTTTACTAGTATTAAAAATACCATTAGAAAAAAACCCACTTTCATAAAATTAAAAATATATATTGTATTGTATACAAAAATACATAGTAGTATTCATATATGAATAATTTGTTCAATAGAATAATGTCTATTATTTTAGTAACAAAATTTATTTCTTACTGAAGATATTTTTTTTTCCAGACATTGATGATGAAGATTCATTTCATGATACAAATAGTAAATTATATTTCACATGGATGACATTTTATCCATATTCAATTAGTTATATGACATGAATTTTTTCATTAATTTTCCACATTCTAAAAATTAAAATTTACATATTTAATGAATTCAATGATATTTTATTACGAATTATTTGACAATGTTGTACAATATTTCTACACATATTCATGTTTTATGTTATCATCATTAGAGTTTTATATATTGAACAAGTTTATATATTTGTCTTGTGAATTAGTTTCATTGCACACTACTTATAAATTTTTCAAAAATTTGGATGAAATGTCATTAATTAAAAAATATTTCTGTATGAATAAATGATGTGATGGAAGTTACCAATTTTAAGTAAAATGTACCCAACAATATAGGCTTGTAGACATTTTGGACATAATTTCATTACAATGTACAAAACATATTATTTTATAGTTGATTCTTTCATAAACTCAGTAATATATTTAGTTGGGTTGTTGGTTTTTCATTAATTGATTCATATATAAATTATACAACATCAAAATTCAAATTGGTATGAATTATTTAGAGTCAATACAGATGATAAGATTGGAATTAAAAATCTTGATGGATATATAATATGATAGATGAATTATTTTCATCATTTTAAAATACTACAAACTAAATCAGAGTAAAACCACTTCCTGTTTAGAAGTCATGGGATCTTAAATTTACTTTAGTTTTACATATAAAACGTTGTAATAAATATAAGTTATATTATGAAACTTCTTTACAGTTTATTTCTGTAAAGGTTAATTCATATGTTAAACGTTCTCGAACAATTGACTTATAGAAAAAAGCATTACTATTTGTTTTCCCAATGGTACATATTATTTTCATTCCTCTATAATTTACTTATCTATTCTAACAACATATTAAAATGTTCTTTAACTCTTTGGTTTTGTTATTATGTAATTTGATTTACATTAAAACAATTTTCAAAAGTCTCCTAGTGAAATTATAACAAGACCACTTTTGTACCGTAGAAAACCATTCCATGACACTTTAATACATTTCCACTAAATTAAAAAACTTTTCCTACTTTTATTTACACTAATACCCTATATATTACACATGTATTCACACATTAGTCATACCATTAGATTATTTAAATTACAACTGCATGAATTACCATATATGGATATTTTTCACAACCAATCTAAGTTGGTAAAACCATTATAAAATAATGAAATATATGGTTCATTATGAAAAAAATATACTTCCACACCACATATTAATGTACTACAGTAATTTTTTTTGTAATTACATTGTCAATGGATTCTAAGATATTTATAAATTTAAATAGAGAATATGTAAAAATACATACAATAGGAATAAATTGATTAAAATTAATTACATATATATGCATATTTTATGCATATGATCCTTCAAATTATAAAAAAAATATAGACACACTAATTTTGAAATTATTCCCTTATATAAATCAAATGATGATCTGTTATTTGTATCTGTATGCAAATAAAAGATTTCAAATAAAATTATTATTACTCTTTTCCACCAATAGTTTTTATATACAACGTATTGAATATATAAAATCCAAAAATTAAAAAATAAAATGTGCTTCAGTGACTACATCTACATCTATGTGAATATTAATCTAGTTTCATGATTAATGATCAATTAATACATTAAAATGTGAAAAAAAATTATAGATATATATGAATACACTTTATTGAAGGTGACTATGCCATTATGCATTTTCTATTGTATAAAATTTACTTCACTGTAACACAATGAGAGTGTGTAATTTAGTTTTTCTCCTAGAACTCTTCCACATTAATTATACTATGAATAATAAGTAACATTATAGTATGTATGATGTATGTGTTTTGAAATTATTTAAATTACATATATTTATAGTAGACAAATAAATGCATAATTTTTCAGTACAATAAAATTCAATGAAATTTTTTAATGAAGTTATGTATAGTTAAACATGTTTATTAAATATATATGAATATTTTATAATAACAATGTGTATATAAAAAAGGATTAGGTATTCTATCATTGTTCTCATAATAATTATGTTTCACAAAATCTATGATATCCGTATTTTATAATCCTATGTTATGTTCTCATTATCTCAATCCACAAACGTTCTTTTTTATTTAACTATCTAAAGTACGATTTTAAATGATTAGATAATATATGATGTTGTTTATTTTTCATTATCCTATTATAGTATTTTATTTTGAATCATGTTTAATATATAGAATAAAAACAAATATTTTTCCTTAAAACTTCTATATATGTGTTATCTCAACCCACAAGTTCTAGTTGATTTTATCCTACATTATTCCTTTATCAGAATCTAGATAATTTTGTATGAATCATTTATAGGTATATCTAATATTTTATTCAGTGACATATTATGGGATATTTTAGACCATTATAAAATCTATTTTTTCATAGATAGCAGTTATGGGTGGTCATAATGGAAATCAAGGGAGCTAAAACCATCATCCTAGAAACATCAACTCCAAAATTAAAAGACAACAATATAAAAATAAGGAGAAAAAATCCCATAAATTCCATGATAGATGAATAATCTAGCCATTTTTTCATATATATATCTATAAAAGCTAAAAAAATCACAAAAAGAGTTCATGGATAATATCACCTAAAAATTACCCTAGTCTACCAATTTTTATAATGAATTTGCCTTTCGATTTCTGGGAAGCATGAAATTGTAGAGTATGAAAAATGATGTCCACACATGAAATTTAAATAAAATATTTACTTTGAAAATTAAACAAAAATAGGTTCATGGATCCCATAAATACATTAAATTTTCAAAATAACATGTTATTTTATAGGTTCATAACTATGTTTATTTATATTTATCTCTAGCATGAATATAATTATTATGGAACTTACTAAGACAGTCCAACTATTTCAAAGGAATAAATAGGGGTATCTAAAATACCAAAGGACATCGATGGGATTATCATTAGATTAAAATTTATATTACTATAAGTATAAATCCCACAAACAACATTTATTCTCACCCTATAGAACTTAGGTTCTATAAATATTTTCAACATCAAGGAAAATGGATTCATTAATTAGAAAATGGAAAATCCAAATGGATACAAAATCGATGAAATTACACCATACCATATGATTCTATGAAATGGGGTGTACATGTGATATGTATTAAAATAATTCCAAGAATGTTATTAGAACGAAACCCTATAAGGATGTGGATGTAATTGGATTCTATTCTATCGAATATCGGAAATCAGCAGGGATAGAATTGAATTAACCCAAGAGAGGGAGTCACATAAATGACTGAGAAGGGTATGATCATGATCTCATCATGTATAGATACATTAGTAATTGATTCCATGGTTCTTAGATACTAGCTAGGAAATACATGAAGTATCATGAGTGAGATAGTCTAAAAATGATAGAGATAGGTCAGATCATGATCATTATTGGGTATAAATACATCATAAATTTAATTGATGATATTAGTACCATTTCTAACCTCCTAAAACTTTTACTCAAGGAATCCAATCATAGTTACCCAAAACATCAACCTACATACTTTTAATCTAATACACATGCACTAATCTACTTAATTTTTCTAAATTATAATTTTATACAACAAGGATTCGTATATTGGTATTTAAATTGTATTTCTGATTTCCTAGTTGATTTTAAAGAAACTATTTGAGCATATATTAATGAATTTATAAATTTCAATGTACTAATTTACTAAATGACAAATTCTTTCATTCATGTGGATTTATGAGGTGGAATATATTTCACATGCCTTTCTGTCATCACACTTATTCTATAGATACATCCATTTTTTGGTTGGATAGTGTGGAGGTATGGTTGTGCCATACGAAAGGGTTTTTATTCATTGCGATGGATACATGAATGTTATTATTCATTAGGAATTAACACTATTTAATTAATATAAGATTTTTTTATTTATTGGTATTATATGCAATTTATTTTTCTAAAACCCATAGTAATTTTGTTCATCATACATTCCTACAATTTCCATCAAGGTAGAAATTGACACACACACATTTAATGTCACAGATGATCCAACAACCCTAAACAAGATTCACTGTAATTCCACTTCCGACCTCATATCATTAAATGAGGTCATCAATAGGAGGCCATTAAGTCACTAGAATAGATCTATATTATATAATTTTTTACTATTCTACCCAAATTTCCAACCCTTTGTAGACTATCTCTATGAATACAATCATGTAGATTTTTTTTCATACATTATACACTCCAATTTTGATAGATTCATTAGTAGGATATTCAAGGGATTCCATATTTAATAAATCTTTTTGTGGAACATTATTCTATGTGAGTAGCCTAATTCCAACACGTTATGATATACACTAATAATGATTTTGGAATTTTTTTTCAAATATAAGTTATAAATTATGAAAAAAAATTAGGTACTATAATGTTCAAAAATATATATCAAAATAAATAATATATTTATAATTTTTTACTATATTTTGTTCAGTGATTCTTTTTTTAGACAATTTTGATATGATCATCTCATTATGTCATCTTAGTGCAAGACGAATACAAGATAGTGTTTTAAAATTGTACATATTTTCATCAAACAAATTTAATACTCATATTATGAACTAAAAGGTTTCCATTTCATTCAATATTTTAATAATTTTTCATTAAAAAAAGAGCACTATAGAATAAATTTTATGATTTATTATGTATTTGAATTTTAATTTAATAGAAACAATTTTGAGTTAATTTTTATACAAAATGATATTATATATGTATTAATAAATCATTACCAAATTTCATTTATTATCTGTGTTCTATTATTAAAAATTTATTTTTAAATTATTTTTAATCCAAGTACCCTATTGAAATTATAATAATGATTTCAAAAAGTACATTCAATTGTATGAAAACATAATGATATCAAAAAAAAATTCTTGATGAACTACATATCTTTATTATAATGAATATTAATGTTTTATTTTTTATCACATGTCAAAATTAATTTTCCCAGAAAAAAAGAAGCGACATATAATAATAGACATAGTATAATAATATATTGAAGATATATTTTATATAATAAATAGGTAAAATTTATATTGACAGTAACAATTATAGTTGTATTAATTAAATTAATTATATATATGAATTTTTTTATATAATATATATTTTGGCAATGTTTAAATATTTTTTCAATTTCCCGTAAGGATTATTATTAATCACTACAACATCCAATTTGAATCATTACATATTAAACAATTATTTTGTATAAATTTCATAAAATTTTTTATATATTATTTTCTACCACATGGGTGTCAACATAATATCTATCTTAAAACATATGAAATATTTAATATGATGTATTAAATTAATTTATTTTCTATAAAACGTAATATGTTCTTAATGTGTTTCATCATTAATTATTTAATTATATTTAGTATTAAACATTCTGATCCAGACATAATTGTAAAAGAAATTTGGTTTTGAGGATATCAATTTTTTCATTAATTTTCCCCTTAAAAATTATTTGGTTTCTTCTTATAATCATTCATCTAATTTTAAGTTTTTTTAATGAAATAGAATCCATAATAAATATGTTGTGTATGGAATAGTATTTTCCAATTGAGGTCATACTACTAAAATAATGTACTAATATTTACTTTTCTATAAGGATGGGTATGTATAAATAAATAATACGGTAACATCTCACATCCCATCTTCACCATTATTTCAATATAATTCTTATAAAGAAGTCCATATTCATTATATTCTATTTTTTATATAAGAATAATTAAATTATATATTTATCTTATCATATTAATATCAATGATTAATTATTTTAAAATTGAATAAAAATTGATATTGAATCTTCAACATAAATTTAATTACCTAACATTACAATGTATGCGTTGATTTTATTAACTATTTAGTTTTTTTGTTTCAATTTGTTTTTTGTTAATTTATTTCATAAAATATAAAAATATAATTAAATCATATTTTTCAATATGATCAACATTCATTTCATTAAATTATTCTATATTTCCATTACATTCTTTTCTATCGACATTAGATATTACATTAGAGAGAGATATAATAACAAATAGTCACATACATAAATTTTTGGATTATAAATGGATGACTCATTTAATTTTTTTTATTAATTTTTACAACGTATCGCATTAGATCAATGGAATTGTAAAAAATTTCTTCCACAATCACTATCAGTAGTAGCATTTCCCAATAAATTCTTATGAATTTTTATCTCAATGATTTTACTTGTAAATTGTATTATATTCAGTTTCACACCAGCTATAACGTCCCAGGTAAATAAATAATATGTAATTTTCATATTTATTTATATTTTTTAATTAAATATTAATTTCACATTAAAGGGGACACTATGTTCGATGGCGTACCCAATAAATAGCAATGTATTTCATTGAAATATTATGTTGCACATGAATAATATAATAATATTATTTTTAATGATTGTTAAAACCTAGAAGTTTTATTAGAGGGAATTAATAGAACACTCAAAAATTTCATTTTATTTGTTTGTTAAGTGTTTTTTCATTTATTGAATAAAATTTAGAGTCTTAAATTGTTAATGATTTTAACTTTAAGCATAAATACTCTAATCTTCTTTAAAAGGCCGATTTACCTCCTTTTGATGGTGAACCCTTTTTAAATATAGTATTTGAAATAGTTTTATGCTATATACGAAAAAATAAAATTCTTCTTTAGAATCGGGACATCAAAAATTACTTTCGGTAAAAAATTGGTATTTTTCTGATAAAATTTATTTTTAATTAATACTGAAAAATACTGTATTTTAATTCAAATTTTGTTTCAATTTAATTTATTTATATTTTTAGAATATTTTTATAATTTTACATAAAGTGTAATTAGATTATATTTTTACCATTTAATCCAATGGTGGTCCTTAAAATTATTTTCACTTTGAAATTGTACATAAAGAAGTGTTAATCTTTTCATAGATATTGTTTCTTAAAAACATGCTATTTATTTTGATGACACGTTTTAATTTTAAATTAATTAATGAAACATATATGTTTTGAATTATTTAAAATAGACATCATTTTTGAATATTAAATATAAAATATATCTTAGTTTGAATTTTGGGTATTTGTCTGAAAAACATCAATTTTTGATGAATTGTTAAACCACTAAATAGTATTTAAAAACGGACATTTTCATTTAAATGAAATTGTACCAATTCTGTGAATTGAATTTATAAAATCATACATACATGGGTGTTAATAGTAAGGAAAATATGGTTCAATAAAATGAAAATAATTTATGGTGAATAGTAACTTTTGACTTTTATTTATCGCGGTTAAAGGTAAATAGGGTAATTCTAGTTAAAAAGAATATCATAATAGTACAAAATTATCTTAACACTTATTTTAACCTTATTGGATGAGTCATGGATGACCATGTACATCCTTGTATTTATTTTCAGACCCCATGGATTCACATCAGAATGATAATGACACTTTAATTTAATTAACTTAAAGTAAAGGAAAAAATGACATTAACAAATATCTTTTAGTAAATTAATTTTATCATAGGTTTATATAGGTTATCTCTTAGAATATAAATATTCATTGGAAATATAAAATTATTTTATACATCATTGTATTTTTTTTAATTTTTAGACATCATATAAATTAAATTATTTATGACACAATAAAGAAGTAGTATTTATCTCATTAATAAATAATTTAAATATATAACATTATTATTATTAAAACAATATCAAAAACATGTCTAATTCTTACTGGATGATTTTATTTCGACCATGAGAATTATTTTCCTCAAAATTAATTAGTTTTGGTCATTTATAAATAGATTATCATTATATAATAAAATAATATTTTCACACTTTCCTAAAGAGCCCCCCCTAAAAAAGACCTCACCTCTAACTCATTAGTCACAAATATAAATCCCCTTCGATCATCCAAAACCTACCCAAATATGATCTCAAGATATCGATCATCCACCTAGAAACTATACCTTACCCAAAAGGCACTTCAAGTAATCCTTTTGGTTCAAACCAAAGGGAGTTACCTAATTTGAAGGTAACAATTTCTCTTATCTTGTTTTGATTTATTTAGAATCTCCAACCCCTAATCTCTTTTTATTAAATTAATTTATAAAAAAAATATCCTCAATATACTGGGTTTTTTTATAATATGTATTTTAACTACATTTGCACACACCTCCGTCTAATGGGTAAAGAACATAATGTTTCTGTGGACGAAGAACTACTTCCTCACAAAACCATGATTGTACAAATATCTCATACTGCATCTCATGGTGGCCATTATGATTGTACTGCATTTATATATGACATATATATTATGTTTTTTTATTCATTATGATTCTGTATTTTATTATAGCTTACCTTTATGGTATCCATCGTGGGTAAATGTGATAATTTAATTTGAGAAAGTGCGGACTACCGCCCCCACAAAATTATATGACTCATTCAAGACATATGTGGGACATATAAAGGATGGAGTTAATGAAATTATATATTATATTATACCGGAATTATAATATCTCTATGTGTCACTACATTTTCATTCCATGAAACAACAAATTTAAATGATAGTAGTGTTTATGCGTACTTACGGCTTACAGTCTCCATGAATGATGCATTTCATTTCATGGCTCTAAATGTTATGTAATTTTATAATTACATAGATATACTAGATATATATGATATATATGATATCTAAATCATAAATATCATTTTGGAGATAATGGACTCTTGACCACATGGAAAACGTGTAATTACAAGTTGTTCACTTTTTACCCAAGTAACAAATATCAACAAAACGACCATTATTTACATAAATTATTACATAATGTTTATAACATTATAATAAGTGATCAAAAAGGAATAATAAAATTGAAAAGTTTATTCATCAAGTATAAATTATCTTATATTTATTATTCATGAAGAACAATGAAGAAACAAGTCAAGTCGAACATGAGCTAAGGGATTTATTTATCTCACTTTTTATTCTGTGAGATTTCCATTGTGCACCACTTATTTATTGCACGTGGTGTAATGTGTACTTAAATTTGATATAAATTATCACTATTCCCTATATATTCATATTATTCTGTGATTCATTTGTTATTTATTAACTTTTTTCATACCACTCGATTGCTTACTACGTGGTAAGGTAATTTCATCTCACTTTTTATTACCATGAGATACATTCTATATTTTCCACTCTTTCCTTTTGTGAGGTAGATGTACGATACCTAATGGTATTATTTGTGTAATATTCCTTAGATTATGGGTATTTAAATCTTCATTGTATAATCCTTATTTCACGGGGGTATCTTTCGTATGTTACCCAATCGGCAAGGGAACCTTTTACCCTCCTCTTTTTAAAAGATTTCTTTTTATTATGTCTATTAATTTAAATATTCTTATGTTTGGATATGTTCTTAAATATCCTTATTTCTATTAATTTTATGTCCAATTTATGAGATACCATTTTCTCTCTCATCAAATACTTATCTTTATTTTAATGTGACATCGTTACGATGTCGAATTTCTATAAGGAAACTTCTTTACCCAATTTCAGTTCTTTGAGTTAAACATCTACATCATGGTTATGTCGTACTATGAACATGTGTGAATAAACATTAATTTTTTTACACTTAATATCCAATCATATTGAGAATATTTATATTTTTCACATATGATTATGTCATGTATTTATCTTTAATTTAAGGATATCATCTTTATAAAGGATTACGTCTTAATTTATATTCTATTGTGACTTCATTATTTTTATACACCAATTCAAATTCATATGGTTTATATAATTTCCTTTGTAATATTATATCATGAATACCATTATTCACCGGATATTATTATGTTTTGGTTGAATTTTATTCCTCAATGTTTTTATTAAAGAATCTCTCATCCTGTTAAAAACACATTAACTAAATTTTTTTTGAGATGATTTAAAAATTTATTATTCTAAATATTTGTCATTAATTTCCACATTGTAAAAATGGTATTTACGATTTATTTATGTGGGAAATAATTTTTTAAAATTTTAATTCATTTAAAAACTTCATTGTGGAATGGGTCATTCTGATTCAAAAAACAATTTATTAAAATTTTTAAATGGTTTTGAAAATGGTTTTATAAATAATTGATTATTAAAATATCTTGTTATGATATATTGTCATTGGAATGTCGAAATTTTATATTTCCTTTATGATTTGTGGCATTTTTAATGATTATGTTTTGTTTATTGGGCAGTTTTTAACATACACAGGTTCTTCCATGACAATATTAGGGCGGGTAATCCTGAGATAACTCTCCAATGCATTTGGTAACTTGATGGAGGTAAGCGTAATGTTTCTGCTAAGAGATTTAGGAAATATATTTTTATGTGTACTTGAAGTGTAATTCCCTACATATCTGTGATTTCTACAATGTATGTTTGATATGGATTACACAAGTTACCATTATGATTTATGTTTTCTATGTGTTATTCATAAATCTTATGATTTCATGAGGCATGTTATTATTTAAAAGTATAGTTTCATTGATTTGAATTTATTGAATGATTAATGTATCCTTTCCTTATTTTATAACCCTTACTGATCTTTTTATTATCATCCCTTGTTTTGAAATTTTTTTTATAGGACATAAAGATGAATAGGGTCGTGTATGGAATCAAATAAAATTCATGCTGTATAAAATATTGAACAAGTCATATAATTTTTTTAATGTAATTTTATTTTATAAACAAAATTTATACTGAGTAATAGTGTATACATTGTATCTTTTCTGGTTATAATTTTTATGGCATAATTCTCTAAAACCCTAAACCTGAAAATAGCCTCAATGTTAATTATTCATTTAATTCATGATTATGTAATGTTTTATGGCCGAGTCCTTATAGTTGGTATCAGAGGTTAGTTTAGACAAATTCAGGGATTAAGAGTTTTCGTTAAACACATTGTTAGTCCCTATTTATATTATTTAAGTTAAATCATTATTTTATAACTTTTTCTGATAAAAGAAATTTGATTACAAATGGGAGGAGAAGGATCTCAAACTACATTCTATCTCTTCTCGATGACTTACTTAAAATATTTATTTCAATGCCTTGTTCATATGATTTTGAAACATTTTCTATCATACAACTCACTTGACAGAATATGTTAATGATATAAAACACATCCACTATACCTCGATATCATCATGGATCATGGGTTGTATTTATTCAAATCCTATTTTCAAAATACTCTCATATTTTCAAGAAACTTAAATATTATCAAGGTATTTTCAAATATTTTACCTTATCACAAGATTTTGAAGCTAATAGTGATGTTGAAATAGTTGATGATGAAGGATACCATTTCACAACCTATTTATATTATCCTTTAAATTATATTCTTTTAAAAAATACTTATGGTATTTTACAAGGACCATTGATTGAACATTTCATCTAAAAATCATTCCGACTATTTTATAAAAATAATGTTTTATCAGATGTTTTGAAGTTATATGTTATACAATTTTTTATTCCAAAACTATTTTTCTATGAAAACCCCTATGTCCCTTTTTGTACAAGTTTAACTTGAATTAAGGAATCAAATGATTTTAAAGGATCTCTAAATCATTGTTGCAATGACTGGACCATCTACCTAAGTGAACAAGATAAATATGATACCATATGGAAACCATGATCAAGGTATGATGTTATTTCTTTTGGGAAAAGTTTTATTGTATAATATAGAGTTGAAAAAAATTAGAATATATAAATGTCGAGGTCTTAATGTATTGGGATGAAAATGAAAGGTATAAGAAAAAACATGAGGGTAAAACATGTTAGGGTTATTTGTGGATTTTACAAAACAGAAAACCCATAAGAAGGGTGGAAACATTTCACATTTGGATAGGCCGTATGAATCGAATCCACAACAGAAGGGAGACAAGGGATCATTTCCCACCACTATCCAATGTTATGGCCATATTTAGTATGATGATTTATTTTTAGATAATCGAATTTATGTATCAAGAATATGTTTATTTTGGGAACATTGGTTTTTTCAAATTGATATCCTTGATTTAAGAATACGATTTTTTGATTAAGTGATAAATGTTATTTTGGAAGACGTTCTCTCTATTGGGGAACATTATATGCTTATGGGAAATATAATTTATGGGATCTCATTTGTGGAGTAATGGTTGGAAAATTATTTTGGAAGAATCTATGTTTTTATTGTGGACATAAGGTAATTTGGGTTATTTTTGGAAATTATTTACCTATCAAACAGAAATGTGATTAGATCCTTCGTGGATGCCTATGTGATTAAATCCTTCTAATATTTGGGATTCAATATTAGTTTGGATTACTTTGAATAATTTTATAGATACTTTTTTATTGAATTGATATTGTAGAACATTGGGTATTGCTTGACAAAGTTGGGTGATTAAGAATAGTTTTTTTTGTAAATGAGTATCCTTTTTTGGGATTTTCTGATCTTGTACAAACCATTTTGGTTTTGGATAATTTATAAAGATACAAGAAATATATTTTTCATATTTTATGGATTATGTAATTCACTAGAATTGGATTATAGCACTTTTAATTTGATCAAGTCATCTTGAATACTAATCGATTGGAGAAAAGATGAGTTTGTGGTAGAATATTTTTAAAGGCGAACACTATACATGACAAGTAAGTATATTTTTTTATGATATTTTTCAAGTTATAAATAAAATTATTCAACTCTATGAACGTATCTTGATGAAAAAAATGTTATAAACTCTCTTTTATCATCAAACGTTTACCCAACCATTAATTTATGGTATTGTAGTGGTTAACATTCTATGATCAATTTATATATCACTCTATATTAATATATATGAGTATGTTTCCCTTCCATATACATGATTTCATGGAATCCTAGTATCTATTATTTCATGTGACCTTTGTTCTTTTCTAATTTTATTTTTAATATGATTTTTTATTGATACTTATTCGGATATGGGACTTTTAATGATGTTTCCAAGCCCAATTTTAAAATTGCGAGGTAACAATTCCCAAAAGGGCAGGAGGATGTAACATCCTAGTTAAATAAATAATATCACATTTTCATACTTATTAATATTTGTGAATGAAATATTAATTTTACTTTAAATGGACTACTATGTTCGATGGCGTTCCCGATAAGCAACGACGGGTTTCTATGAAATGTTACGTTTCACAATAAAAATATAATAATATTCTTTAAAATTGTCATTAACTCCTAGCCATGGTATTTGAGTGAGTTAATAGAACACACTAAAATATGATAATATATGTTGTTTAAATGTTTTTACATTTATCCAATAAAATTTAGAGGCTTAAAATGAGAATGAATCTAAATTTATCCATAAATACTCTAATATTTTTTTAAAGGGTGATTTACCACCTTTGGATTGTGAACCCTTTTTAAATCTTGTATTTGAAACTTTTATATGTTATATATTACAAAAATAAAATTAATATTTAGAATCAGGACATCTAAATTTACATTGGGTGAAATTTTAGTATTTTTTTGATAAAAATCATTTTATATTAATAGTGAAAAATACTTGTAATTTACATAAAATATTCTTTCTAATATAATTTATCTATATTTATAGATTATATTATTATTTTTTAAATTATTATTAACTTATATTTTTACCATTAAATCATGTGGTGGTCATTGGAATTAATTTCACTTTGAAATAGGACATAAACAAGTGTCAATCATTTGATACATATTGTTTCTTAAAAACACGCTATCTGATTTGACAAGGGAAATTAAATTTAAATTAATTAATGCAACTTCTATTTTTTTTTAATTTTGTAAAATCATCTACATTTTTGAATTAGTAATATCAAATATATCATAGGCTTAATTTTTGGTATTTTTCTGAAAAATGTCATTTTTTGTTGAATGGTGAAACCACTAAGTAGTAGTTATAAAAAAGTCTTTTTCATTTAAATTATATATTACCGCTTCTGTGAATCAAATTTTGAATATACAACATATATGGTTATTATTAGAATGTAAAATGTGGTTCAATAAGATGAAAATCATTTTTGGTGAATAGTATCTTTTGACTTTTATTTACCACGGTTAAAGGTAAATAGGGTATTAAAAGGTAAAACTAATAATATAATAATACAAAATTATGATTACACTTGTCATAACCTTATTGGATGAGTCATGGCCGACCAAGGGCATCATTGGGTCGATTTTGGGACCCCGTGGAGCCACTTAAGAGTGTTAATGATACTTAATTTTAACTAACATAAAGTAAAGGCAAAAACGACATAAACACATATCTTTTAGTAAATTAATTTTTACATATGTTTATATTGGTTTTCACTTAGACTATAAATATTATTTGGAAAGATAAAATGATTTTCTAAATCTTGGTATTTTTTTATAATTTTTAGACAACATTAAAATTAAATTATTTTTGACATAATAATGATCTAGTATTTAACTCATTAACAAATGATTTAAATAAATAAGATTATAAATATCAAAACAATATTGAAAAGCTGTCGCATTCTTAATGGATGATTTTATTTCGACCATGAATCATATTATCTTTTAATTTAATTAGTTTTAGACCTTTATTAACTGAATATAAATATATAATAAAATAAATTTTTTTCACTTTCCTAAAGAGCCTGTCCTCCCTCGTATACGAATCCCCCACCTCTATCTCATTACCCACACCTAACGTGACCCTTGGTTCCTGAAAACCCTTCTTAGATAATCTCTCAACATAACTCTCTTATACCTATAATCCTTACCTTAGGCATATGGAACTTCAAGTAATCCTTTTTGTTTCGAACCAAAGGGAGTTACCCGATTTAAAGGTAACGTCTTCTCTTATGTTCTTTTGTTTTGTTTTACTTCTCCAAACCCCTATACTACTATTATTCCTATATTTAATAATAACACCAGTACCCACAATTTACTAGGTTAATGTTATGACATGGATTCAAAATACACTTACACGCACGTACATCTAATGGGTAATGAACATAATATTTCTATGGACGTCGAACTACTGCCTCACGAAACAGTGATTGCTTACACATCTCCTACTGCCTCTCATGGTGGCCATTATGATGGAACTATATTTATATATGATATATATATATATATATTATTTTTATTTTTTCTTCATGCTTATGTATATTTTTCATTTATAACATACCTTTATTCATTCAATTATGGGTAAACGCGATAATTTCATTAGAGGAAGTACGGACTACCACCACCTCATAGTGATATGACTCGTTCTTGCCATAAGTGGAGCATATAATGCATGGATATGATGAAATTATATATTATATTATACTGGAATTATAATAAACCCATTTTTCAATATGTTTTCATTCCATTAAATTTGAAATTGAAATGAAATTAGTGTCCATGCGCACGTGGGGTTCCGTGATAAACCAAGGTCGAGCGAGCCCGAGATAGCTCTCCAATGCATCGTGTAACGTGACGGAGATAACTGTGATGTTTTCCTAAGATAATTATAGAATATAAAGTTATCGGTATTCCAAGTGTTACTTCCTATGGAGCTGTGATAGTTATAATGTATGTTTGATATTGATTCCATATATTACCTTTATGATTCATGATTTTTGTGTGTTATTCATAAATCAAATTATTTCATGATGTATTTTATGATTGAAATGTATAGTTTCACTGATTTGAATTTGTTGATGGGTTAATGTATCCTTCCATTATTTTGTAACCCTTACTGTTCTTTTTATGCTCAACCCATATTTTGAAATTTTCTTCACATGACTTAATGATGAATAAGGTCAAGGATTAAATCACACAATAGTCATGTTGTTCAAAACATGAAACTTGACATGTTAAATTTTTTAATGTTTTTTTATTTTAAGAAAAAAATGGATATTTAGTAGAAGTGTCTAATTTTTAATTTTTTGATAATTAGTAGTTAAGTCCAAATTCTCTAACACCCTAAACATATAACGATCCTCATTGTGAATTATTCATTTAAATCAATTTTATGTTATGTTTTAAGCCCGGGTCCTTATACCAGCAATTGTAAAAAAAATGTACTGTTTGTCATCTTTCACATCAAACTAAATGTATGAAATCCATTTAAATTCTATTTTTCTACATCACCTTTTTCTTCATTTATTCATCCATTGATATTATATTAGATAGATATATAATATCAAATGGTCACCACCATATATTACTATATTATGATGGTTCAAATATCATTTAATTTAATTAATATATATTTTAATGTATTTCTATAGATCAGTGGAAGTAACAAAAATTGAATCGAATTAGATTTTAAATTGTAAAATTAGTCTATAAATAATTAATCATTTTGTCTCAATGATATTAAAACTAATATATATTTGTTTCAGTTTCACACTAGCCATGATAATGGAGATGAATAGTTCATCATCTTTCATATTTAACACAATTTATAAAATACATTTGGTTTCAATTATTCTACGTCATCTTTTTTTGTATGTATTTCATTAATAAATATTATATTAGAGATATATATAATATCAAATAAAAACATCCCTAAATTCAATGATTATTAACTTATGACGGACATTTAATTATATTATTAATTATTTCAATGTATTTATTTAGAGGAATGGAACTGAAAAATAGTTCTTCCCCAGGCACTGGTATCATTACACTAGATCTTCATAGACATTTTTACTCATTTATTATTTTTCAAATTTTTATTTCTGTAATTTTGACTCTATCCTAGTTAACTGATATGAACAGTTCATCATCATTCACATTAATCAAAATAAATTAAATCCAGTATGTATTATTCAATAGCGAAAAATGTCTATATGATTTCATTGACGGTTGACAAGTTGATTACAACAATTCATTATTTTTTTCATTCAGTACTTTAATAAATATTACTCCACAATTACATTTATTATTATTATTATAATACTTATTCATATATACCTTATCATTATTATAAAACACATTCTCCCATGATAATAATATAGAATATTTAAGTAAGATTTACTTGGTTCAATTAAAAATTCCATTCCAGTATGAAAATTTATTAACAATTCTCTGTTATTATTTGGTGTAGAAAATATAACTTCTACCCAAGAAGCACAGACCCAAATATTAACATTAAAGTTAACATTAATATCAATAAATAATCCAATAATTATACATCATGTTTTTTGTTCAACAAGGTGTACATTAGTATAATATGATTTTTCTATCTACTAGAAGATTTATGGTGTAGATGTTAGTCATGGATTATAAGAAGGAAATTCCAATTTTAATTTTTTACAATTTTTTTTTTCATTTTGTACCAAAATCTCTTCCTGAACTCAACAAAAAACATGATTTATTCAACATTATTAGTTCTTTTGAAAACAATATATCGTTTTTTAAATAGTATCTAATTTTTTAGGATTATTTGAGATGGATTTTAAGTAGTTTTTCATACTTTTGGACGATGTGTGGGTTTTGGTCGAATTATAGGAATGTATTTAATAAATTTGGATTTTATTATATTATTTTATCAAATGTTTTGTTTCTAAAATGTCATCATTTTTACAAGGATGATTTCATATGGGATTTTAGGTTCCATGTTATGGAATGATAGATTAATGTATGTGATATGTGGTAGGTTTTTAAATATTTTAAAATATATATTTTATATACTAATGTCTCATCCATTTCAATACATGTGCTATTAAGAAAACAATTTCCATAACGTGGTCTCCTCACATAAGTTTCGGATTCCATCACACGTTGGATTCATCGATCATGAATAAAAACTCACCATAAACACTATATTAATGAAACTTGTACATTAAAGGGACATAGTAGTTTTTTATTTAAAATATCAACATTCCATTTCTAGTCACTAAATAAATTCAATTATTCATTCAGTTTTATCTTTTTCAAATAATGTCATACAAATTATGCAATTTTATTAAATGTATGACTGGGATTAAATTTTTGTTCAATTTTAGAATCTCATTTGTATAAATATCCAAATTCATAGGATTTGTTATGTATAGTACCCATGTATACATTATGTGTACCAAATTCTTGGCAACATATTTGTTATGAAATTCATTATTTATTAAGATATTTACTTGAATGTTACGATGATGAAATATTTTTAATGTGATTGGATCAACAATTAATATTTTATGTACTAATACTTAAATTATATTTTTTATATTATAAAATTTTATATTTTACATTAGTACAGATTTTGAAGATTATGTTTTTTAATATAGTTGAATTATATAATTTTTATTTCCATATTCATATACAATTTTCCTTAGTAATAATAGTGTAATGTCAAAATTATTTTTGAAAACTCTTTTATTCTTTATCAAATGCATTTATTTTAATTACATTTATTTAAACACATTATATATATATGTATTTATTATTACACTATTTTCATTATAAATATCCATAAGTAATGTTGTTAAATCATCACTCTACTTTCATTACTATGACACTCCGTGATTGGTAATTTCATCTTTAGTATTTACGGTGTTTTATTTTAATTTGTTCATAGTGGATATATTTAGTTTTTTTATGATTTGAAATTGAATGTTCATAGATTACATCTATTTAAAATCCACAACCCAAATTTATATAGATTAAAATGTGCAGTATGAGTTATCATTATGTGTTAATTTGGATGATGGTTTAGTTTTGAGGATATTTCTATCGTACATTTATATTCTATTCGACTCTACTTTTACCATTATTAATTATCTAATTAATAAATATATTTTTAAATTAGAAGTAGTATTCAATGTTATTTCAATCATAGAATAGATCCATTTTTTCCCAACTTATATTAAGTTCGTAGTTGTTTTTTCATATTCAATTTTATTTCACCTAAATTAGAATTCAAATGCATATCACATGATTCATTATAGTATCCCATAAGATGAAATGTAATAATTTCAATTTTAAATGATTTGGTGGATGAAAAAAATGTAATATTCCACCCTAACTATATTTCAATTATGATGAATTCTTCTAAACAGGTAGTGACCATTTTAATGTTACTGTATATTATACACACATGTTTTTGTACATAGTGTTATATTTCTCTATTGATGCACATGTAATGTTAAATTAGTTATTTCGTATAAGAACTATATGGTAATTTTGGCTAAGATTCTATATAAATCTCAAGGTGTAGTAAATATTTTTATGGTCGAGACAGATTTATAAGAGTTTTTATCATAAAAACATTCATGATTTAATATTTTTAGCATTTAGTTGTATAGTTAGGAAAATTTAATGTACCTTGATTTTATTTTTTGGTGTTAACCACTCAAGGATGACTATTCTATTATAAATTCACTCAAATTTCATAATTTTAAAAAACATAATGTATTTAGCAACGCCATGAATTAAATTCCTTTACTAATATCATATTGAACTAGAAAAAATGATATTAAATAAATTATCACCGTTTATATTTTGATAGGAAATAATTATATCACCACGATTTGTTTCAATATAAGTTTAATATTTTATCTGATAAAAATATATACCTCTTCCAACAATTCAATTACTACCACTATAATATTTTTATTACATTATAGATGTCTTGATACTACCTTTGTTTGTATAAGAATTCAACACAATCCCCTCACAAAATGATAATCTAAGTCACCCAATATAGGTTATTATGAAAAATATTCCTTCATTATCCTATGTAATATATTGTCCTATTCATGTAAAAAGTTTCCATGGTCATTCTAAAAATGTTTATTCCCTCACCATATATGATTAAAACAATATTACATATCTTTTTCCATTATATTTCACTTCACTATTAGTATTTCACTATGTTTAATTTAGAGTATATATAGTGAATTACCATAGGGATCATTATGGATTATTTGGTTTTACATTTAAAAATGTAAATCATCATTATTTATAATACAACACTGAATTATTGTTTATATTGGTCTGCATTTGTTTTAAAAATAGATATTTATGATTGACAAGTGTTTTTAATATATTTATAATTATTTTCATATCATTTTTTGGGGTTTATTACATAGACCAAAATGATATATATATTTATGATTTAGACGAATTTATCATTTTTGAATAAATTGATAATTTTTATATTTCATAATTTCATCAATAATTTTAAATGATATAATTTATAATATTTATTTTCATGTTTTCATATCACTTTTACTTTTTCAATGTGTCATTTTTGTGGTATATAATATAGTGACATATTAATCCCCTCCTAGCTTAGTGAATAAAAGTAAAATTATTATTTTTTCATTCGACCAAAAACTATTGATACACTTTTCATATTATGTGTCACTCATAAAATCTCCTCTCCAATTTATATTGATATCCAATGTTGTTGATATCTAATTCTAAATTTCACCATATTTTTTCCCTTAGGTTTGTAGTTATAGAATAGTTTCCATCCTAGTTTGATAGAAATGGGATGAGGATAATTAATTCGTCATAATATTAGACATCATTGATATTTTAATTAAAAATGATATATCTAAAAACCAATTATGATTACAAAATATATTTACAGTGTTATATAAATAATTCTTAAATCTTGTGTCAATTGGTTCTGTCCATTTTTAGATACTAGATATTGTATTCTATATATCAAATACAGATGTAAAATAAACTTTTTATTCGATGATGGGAATTCAAAGTGTTTTCTATGAATGACTTGTGTTGAATGATCCCATAGTTTATTTGGAATGATTCGTCACTTTGATTCATCTACCAAATATTCTATTGAACTTTGTGTAACAATTCAATATACTTATGATTTTCATCTATGTTTGTTAGATATTATTAGTTAATATATTTAACTTTTTATAACATTATTATGGATGGATATGGTTTTATTGAAATTGTATGGAGGCCAAAATATAGATACAGTCAATTTTAGATATAGTATAATATATTTTACTACGTGTAATAGTAGGGAATTTACACATAAACACATATGTTGAGTTTTTAGAGTGTACACATATTTATATTTTTTTTTTCTCTGATGATTTTTTGATTAAAATATTGGCATAAATACATTTTATGAATAAGTTGTATCTATTTGATGAAATTAAACTCCACAAAACTATTAAATCACTACTTTGGTGACATATAATTAATACCAAATATATATTTATTAAATGTAAAATAATGATTGAATTAGTAAAAAAATTCATAGAGATTATTTATTACGGAGACATAATTGAGAATATATTTGAGAAATTATAGTGTATAAGTCACAAGATAAGATGGAATAATATATTTTTCAATGAAATTGAAATGGTAAAATATTAACCGAATTATAATTTATTAAAATATTAAGGTGAAAATTCGATACATGTATTCATTAAGGAGAGCTAGATAATAGTTGGGGTAGTCCCCTGTGAAAATATTAGTTGATTATTAAGTCTATTTAGTTTAAATTAATAATTATTTTAGTTATATTTCTAAAGGACGTTCTTTCTCCATACACATGTAATCACTACTAATTCTCTATATATCTTCATATTGGTATTTATTTTTAACTAATCACATTCAAATATTTTCTTTTTATCTAGTATTCTTTATTAGTTTTCACTTATACAGATATTTAGTGTGACATGTCTACTGTATGAATTCTTAAATGAAATAATTTATCATAATGAATTCACTCACATATATTGAATATAAATAAATTTAAGTAATGTAATAATTATAAATTAATTATTTTTAAAACAAATTTGACTATGTTTATGCGTAATTAAATGATCTCTTCATGAAAATCAACGGGTTGGGTTCTAGTTAAAATATATTGTAGTAAATATTCGTTTATATATGACATTCAACTGATTAATTTGTTCTCATTCTCATAAGAACATAAATATCATTACATAAGTTCATTATAATAAGAAATTAAAAAATAATTATTATTTCATTAATTATTTATCTCCTGATTATTATTATTGAATGACATTTTGTTTGATTGATTAGGTGACAAGCAACACAAATCATAGAAGAATATTTGATACCCCAACACATTAAAATTTAATTAATTGTAAACAAATTATAACTCTTAAATGGTGTATATTAAATATAGCATTGTTTTTTTTCATGTGTCACATTAACACTATGCATTATATTCATTATATAAAAACTTGAATTTATAGTGTAATATATGAAACACCAACTTTCATTGATTTCTTCCATTATATGAATGGTTATGTCCAACCAAATACAATTAATGTTATTGTGTAAAATTAAAATTACATCCTAGAAACTATATTTGTATTTATGAATAGGAATAACAATCTAATGACTATATATTTTAAATCCATTTTACCAATATGTAGAAATGAAAATAAGAAAATGTAGAATATAATGGATACATGTTTATGAAATCATTTATTATTCCAAAAATGAGAATTAAATTAATGAATTTAATAATTTAATATTAGTGGATTATCTTAATGAAATTGTAATATTATATTTTGAAAAAATTATTTGGATGTTCAAGAAATATATTTGATAACAATAAAATAAAAAAAATCCACATTTACACATGAAAGCTAATGTTATTTTAATTACATTGTCTCCATTTTAATAGAAACACTTGTTTTAAAAATATTTTGGTAACATTTAAAAATTATATTTTAAGAAAATAATTTTTTAATATGGAATCTAAAAATTATATTCTATTTAATTTGTTGTCTTTTTTAATGATGATTAGTTTTTTGATTATTAGTTAATAAAACATTGTTCAAATTGAATCTATCTTTTCTTCAAAATATGTTATGAAGAAAAATTATATTTTAAATTTTTATTATAGTCACAGTAGATCAGATAAAATATATTAATCCAATATAAGAAATTGTAATCATTTTTATATTTAATTTACAAATAATGACATTGTAAAAATTCTATCAATTTAACATTAGAACCATACATTCTCATCCATTCAAGTAGATTAATTATAAATAAATTTCTACCATTTGTTTGATTTTAATTTTGAATAATGGATTCAATATTGGAAATAATAAAATTTTATAATTTCTCTTATGGTAAACAATATTTTTTACAATATATCTTCATGACTACAATTAAAATTAATGAAATCCTATTTGGTGCAAAATATTTTACACATTGGTTAAACATTAATCATAAGTGTAAAAAATGACCTAGGAATATGTCAAAACACTATTTTATGGCCGTATATCAACCATATACACCATTTCATCAATTATATTTCATTATTTGTGTAACATGATGAAATGGAGACCACCTAATAATGTTTTTCATTTGGTATTTTCAAGATGTACAATTCTATGATATGAAAATGTCCTCACCAGCATCAACCTTCACATAATCATACCTTTAATTCCATTTTTATAATAAAAAACATGAAAAAGCTTGCAACATCCCAAACCACAACCAATTATTATAAAAATATGTAAAAATACATCCATGTAATTATTTTCATATAAACATAAAATAGTCACCTAAATGAGATGCAATGTCATTTAATAAGCAGTTTGGTTTAATTTCATTCATTAATAATTTAGTTCAAATTATATAAATATTATAATAACATCATTATGAACAATATACTAATATTTTTTATTCAAATTGTATGAACTATAATTTCAAGAACATCTATCATATGGGATACACATTCATTGTTCGTGTGTACGATACACATCATCCTCACAAAATCGTGTCATTCATTATTCAATTACAACCTTTAAGGGTGGAAAATAATGATTTATTTTTAATTTAAATATTATATATATTATATATATTATGTTATTATTATTCATGAAGTATTATACAACACATAGGATTAGGAATTTCATTTCGTCGGAATACAATATCATTGTTTGTGTATTTGTGCTCTACCTCCTCCATAAAGCAATGTGGCTTGCATACACATTATGTGGGATTTATAAAAGATAAAATTATTAAAAAAATGGGTTCAATATTACATAAATATGATACATATAATATAATATGAACATCTATCATCTACATTCCATTCTTTTAAAATGACATTAAAATAGAAGTAGTGTTCTTGAGTACATATGTCCTATATTCTCCATGAACAGTGCACTTCTTCTCCTTTCAATGAATATTTCAGATTACTATAAATTTATATATAATAAATTTGTATTATATTAAAATCATGGATTAAATCAGGTATATTATTAAATTATGATCGATAAAATGTGGAAAAACATTAATTCAATACATACTCGAAAAGCAAGGCCATTACAACCAGAAACGATGAAAATATAGAAATATTTTTAATGAATGACTAATTAAATTTCATAAAGTTATAATATATTATACAATAAATATTAAAATTGTCCATCTACCTATTAGAAAATATTTATAACCATTTTACTTGAGTTTAAATAACATTCATCAAAAAAGGGTCTCTATAGTATGAGGATGTGTAGTCTCACATTTATTTCTGTGGGGTTTTACCATATTCACCCTTCATTTCATTTTTTTGTGTTTATACATTAATATGAGAATTTATAACTTAAATATACTATAAATAATTATAGTTATTGTTTCAATGGATTTTATTCTTTCAACGGTATCAAGATTTAAATGTTACTACAGCTGTGAGTGATTTCTTCACAATTTTCATTCTATTAAGAAATTTTTTTAGCTCCAATTCACCGTTATGTGTTTTAAATATTGTCCCCATTAACATAATATATAATTACTAATTTAAAATTTATGGTATATTATTTTCCACTATTACTTTTCTCCTCCAAGATGATTTTACATGGAAATTTTCTTGTAGAAAACTTATTATACAATCTCAATACCTTTTGGGATTATGATATTTATAAAAAAATATTAAATTCATGTAATAACTTTTTATTAGGAATTTTATTTATTATTAATATCGTTATTCTAGTATAATGGATATTTTTACTGACTAATCTATATATGATTGTAAAAATAGTTGTTTAATTTGATAGTAAAATTATTTATTATTAAAATATTGATAAATTTCATTCCTTTTATGAAGATATATATTTTTAAAGGAATTTTTTTTTGATTTAAATATTTTATTAAATATATGAGGAACATAAATGAAATGTAGTACATGAGTTTGGGATATATTCATACCTATCCCTCAATTCATCTATATTCTCCTGAGAGGAATTCTATTTGCGAATGACCCTCCCATTTGCTCCAATGATGTTTAAATTTAATTATTGGATAGATATTGATATTAACTATCCTAAAGATAGATCATGATTATTTAGGACATGATTCTGTCAACATAAATAAACTATCATGATTATAAATATGGATTGAATTTTTTTTTGAGGCTAGATATTGATAGATTATATGTATGAAATTATTCATTTTCCCATCATTATTATTCTATAAGATCATTAAATTAGTTAGAATATCTATATCTGTTCCCATGTTATTATATTTGTGGAATTAATATATAATATAAAATTATTTCAACATTTATTATTCTCTATATAGTAACTTAATTGCAGTCTCTCTCCATTATTTACCTTCATATGTTCATTAATATTTTTGATTCATTATTTCATCCTTTTTACATTATACTTATTGAGGATTTGAGATCACCATTATTTTGTATATATTCTTTGGGATTACATGATGTTTAAAATGACTGATATGAAGGGTAATGGTAGATGAAATTATAATATTATCAATTTTTAAGAAGAAAAATATTATTTTTTAATTTGTGTATTCATTTATAATCCATGACTCGTGTAGGTATATCATTAGGAGAAAATACTAAACTAATCGGTCCTTTTGAATGTATGTCCTTATATCCTAGGATAATTTATTATCTCTAAGAATAGGCTCTGAGCTATTTTTATTGACTCACTATATATGGTATCATAATTTTATTTAGTAAAAAAGATGTGAAGTATATTTTTGAGTAAATAGATCATAAACCCAATCATTAACATTGAATTTTTGGACATGCAGAGAGAAACATCAAAATAATTTTGTGTGGCAGAAATTATGTGGTAATTACCAAGTACACATCCATATCTGGATATTATAATGGATTTATGAGATTAATATTAATGATATTATCAACGACTTACAAAATTTTATTAGGTTTTTTTATAGTAGTCTTCCAATATAAAAATATGATTATTATAAACAATAAAAATATCGGTTTTATGGAAAACTAGAGTAAAAAAAGTCTATTTAATGATAAATTACATATCAAGGATGTCCATTATAATTTTTTGAAAATTTTAATGGAATAAAATTAATGTAGTATAATAAAAAGGGAAACCTACTTATATGTTGAAAAACTCTAAAATAAACCAAGGCAGTGGATCTTGAACCCATGACCGAAGAATGATATGAGTACTGTGCCTTCTAGTGGCATAGGCGATGTCCCATTTAATTTGACATTGAATAATTTTAAATGATAAATCGGTAGTATTATTCTCATTTAGTATATTTATTAATTTAATAACCGTATTAGTATTAAAATTTTTATAGATAAATATATTAATACATGTTTTTTGTATCCAAAGATCCCCAAATAATAAATTTAGTGCTTTCGACATAATGAAATTCATTTTTTTATATTAATTTTGAGAAGCAATGGATAAATTGGTAATTAATGAAAGAACAAATATATGAAATTTTTATTAAGAAACATATATAGAACCAATAAGTCCATTTTTTTATATTTGTTTTGGCAAACTATGATTACTCATCATTCAGAAAGTGATCTTGAATTTTATTTCAAAATTAGTTTATTTTTGTTGAATATTTTTTTAAACCAGAAAATATATATTGATTATATTCTGTCAAAATTCCATTTATAATTTCATTTTTTCTAATCAATTAATTAAAAGAGTACCTATAATTATTTACTATTTTAATCCATTTATCAATATTTAGATTCCACTGATACTCTCTTATGTTGAACAATAGCCATGTGACCATCATAATTCATAATCTCTGTTATTATGTGTATATATTACTAATCCTTTTAAAATGTGGAGCTTTCACTAATGGTATACCAAAATGTAAACCCATTTATTTCCATTATTATTTTAAAATTTTGTGGACTAAATTTATTTAATGTGAAATGAATTTATCAACCCTAAATTTTAAAGGATGAAAATTTTATACAATATTGAATGTGACAATCTACACAAAATACAAAAGGAATGTTAAGACCCTGACACATTATAATATAAATAAATTTAAATAAATAAAATCTATTTAATAATGTATGTTTCACATAAAATTATATTTATGTAACAAAACATGTTTTTAAAAATAAAATTAAATGAATGAATCAATTTTTTAAGTAGATAGTTACATATATGAATTAAACATAATTTTTCCTCTTCTAGGTTTTGAATGTGAAAAAACGGTCATCTACTATTGTGAATAGTATGTGATTAGGAGTCTAATATAACAAACTTGTGTTTTGGTTAATAGTAACATAACCTTTTGAATAGTGGTATGACCCTTATCAATACTATATCATATTATTATTTAATTTTCATAAGGTTATATGATAATGATAAATCAAAAAAAAAATCATGGTGTTACACAATAGTTTTAGATTTAAATTTGTTATTCATGAATAAATTAAAATATTTTAATATTAAATTAATAATATTGAAAAAAATGAAAAAATTGAGTTCAATTTTTAATTCTACTCAAAAAATCTGTTAGTGTGAGTTTTTGATATTTTTAGGAAATTTTGTAATTTTTAACGAATTTTATTATAAGATAAACTATGTTAAATTATAAATACATGTTTTACTATTTCATAGGTGACACAAGGATAATATAAGACCAATTGGTTCGAAATAACATTAAATTATTAATATATGGTGTATCATAAATCTCAACTACTCATAATCTTAAGGAAAATTATTAAAATATTGACTAATAATGAAAAATCCCTCCTCTCGTCCACTATAAATAAAACTAGCATTACCCTCTTCCACTCACACCTCCAAAGACATGAAAATTATATATATTCTACCAAACTCCCTACCTAAGGATCTTACCCACATCCAAGACCTATTGATATCCTGAATTTCCCAAACCAAAGGCCTTACAGAGGATCACAAGGAGACAAGAAAAACAGGTAAGGATCCTCTTCTTTTTCCTTTTTCATCGGTTTTCTTATTGATTACATTCTTTTCATAAAATCTCATCCACTCCCCTTATATTGGAGGGATTAAATATATATAATATTATATAATATATATTTTATCATGTCTATGTAAAAATATTCATTATCATTCTTCCTCAATTGTCTCACTTATTCTATAAATAAAAACATTATCTGTGATGTGCCGATTTATCAAAATCGTGGGTGATGTGTGTTGAATTTCAACTAAATCCTACAAATATGATCATGAAACCATTTTAATGGTTTAAAAAATGTAAAATGAATGAATTAACATATTATATATTATGGAATAATCTTCTATGCAAGACATTAAATTATATAATGAAACGTATTCATGATTACAGAGAAACAACAAAAAATTATATAAAATTATCATTAATGATTTATCCACAAATTAATCATCCCATACGATAAAAAAAGAATTTAAGGTATTATTATATATTATGAAAACATATTAATACCATTTCATTACACTTCTATATTTTAATTTTCATATGAATTTAAAGTAAATACAATCCAACGATAAAACACATGTAAAAAACACACCCAAAACAATGGAAGGAACAAAATACTAATAATTAAAATATTAAATGATATAATGAAATTATCATATATGGTTATATAATCCAGAAAATTTTTCTTTATGATATTAATAAAATTATTTTAACCATTATAGAGGATGTTTAACATTTTTTATATATAACAAAAACAGGAGGCAAAGGAATTCTTATCCCGGTTTCCATTCATTGGGGTAACATTATACATTGTTGTTTAGGTGGAATTAAAATGGTTTGTGTGATTAATACTGTTTATATTTTGTATAATTATGTTTTTTCATAGTTTATATACATATTTATTACACTCAATTATGTCACACTTCAATTATACGATATTTTTAATGGTATTTTCTTTAAAAATACTATTTTTAAATTTACATGTATGAAATTGAAAAGAAATGATTTTTTTGAAATTATTCATGATTTTTTACATTTTAATGTTTATTAGAAATTTTTTAGGATTAAGGGTTTGTCTTTTATCTACCTTCAATGTATTGGTTTTTAGTATGTTGGAGGCCAGCCATATGGTTACTCCAAGTGTTACTGTGATAGTTACACGATAAGGTAGCTGTGAGGGTTACAATGTAATGTAGTCCTGAAAGTTACAAATTATATGGTAGTCGAGAGTGTTACATGATTTTGTATGTAATTCCAAAAATAAATTTATGGTTCTATTTATGATCTATATGTTTTGTTGAAATATCATGATAATGTCAAGTTACACAAACTATTTTTATATGGGTGACAAGTATGTCACTGTGAAAATGATTTCATACATTACTAGTATTGAAGAACTATAGTTTTATTTCATTATTTATATATCCCTTAGTGATATTTTTGTGCACATCACAAGCTTGAAATTACTTTCACAGGTTATAATCATGTGAAAGAAAAATAAGGAATCCATGTCAAATGTAATGTATATTTTTCAATGAAATCATGTCTTCTCTGAAAATATTTATATTTTGGAATAAATGAACATTGTTTTTATGGTATCTTCAATAAAAAAAAGTGGTATGATATGTATATTTTATATCCATATTATCTAAAACAATAATCATGTAAATATCCCCAATGTGAAAGTAAGTGTGTTATTGACTAATATTAATGATTATGTAAGGTGATATGGTGGGGTCCTCATAGATGGTATATGAGGATGGTTTATATAAAATTAGGTTTAGGATGATGCTAATAGAATTCCATAAATTATTTTTACTCTATGGTTACTTTTAAATGATATAGCATTTAAATATTACTATTTTTCATTGACAATGAAATTTTATTTGTAAATGGTATTCACTAGAAGAAATAAATAACCTAATGTGGAGAGTCATCGACGGAACGATATCCTTCTGAATATGTAGCCTTGAGTGACAATGTTTTGAACCGAAGAGTTTGTGATTGTATTGGATTATCTAACACAGTATAAAATGGAGGATAAATACATACATGATAATAACTAGAGGTTCCAAAAATGAACAAGAATATAATAGATCATTTTGTGAGACAAAACCCTAATAATTTTAATGGATCTTCAGACCCAGTAGCGGATGAAGGAAGGATTAAATCTAGTTAAAATACATTCAATTTTATGGGATGTTCAGATAATCAAAATGAATGTAATTCCATTTATCGTTGGGATATTGAAGATGATTAAGGGTGGTCCATGGATAAGAATATCATGGATATATATGGGATTTATTCCTTAGATTGGGATTAATTTAAATGTATTTTCCTTGAAAGGTGTTATCTTAAAATGGTTCAACATAGGATAGAGAAGGAATTTCTTGAATGGAAGATAAAGTTGGAAGATTTAGTGGTTGTGTATGATGAAATCTTCAACTAACTTGTGAGGTATGCTCCAATTCTTATTCTAGATCTTTCTATCAAAATCAACCATTTTTACTTTTGAGTAAAGCTATAATATCAAAGGTAATTTTCCTCATATGAATTCAAAAGTTATGAAAACCTGTTTTGATGAGATGTGAGGGTAGAAATGTTGTTTTTTATGACCATGTGCATGTTGAAAACATGGTAAAAAAGTTATATATTGCAAGTGGTGGGAATGAATAAATCAATGAAACTGATGGTAAGAAATTCTAGTTTCTAGTTTGGAAAAAGTCTGGCACAATGCATCATTGGGAATGCCTTACCAATAATGTGAATTGTTTTCGATGTGGTATGTTTGTAATTATGTCTGGATATTGTAATTGAAATGATCCTATGAAAAATAATGATTAGAAAAATGTAAATTTTATTAAATGTGGCGATATGTGTAATTATGAAAATGAATGCGCAAAGTAGGATTTGAATGATGAAATGAATCTATACTATAAAAACGGTGTAGTTAGATCCTTGGAAACTATGTCAGCATATGTATGTACATCTAATAAGGTTTTATTAGGTACCTTGTTTTATTTCTAAAATTTAACTAAAGCTTTGTTTGATAAATGTCCTACAGATTCCATTCATTCTATTGATTTTTTTGTTAACTGGAAATATCATCTCAAAAAATGAGACCAAAACTTATTGTTAAAACACCAATGTAATTATTATATAGATAAAGAATTATAATAATATTTTTATTAGGGTAATTTTAAAGACATTAACTTCAAATCTTTTTGTTTTTCACTTAGTAGAGTGTGATTTCAATTTGGGAATGTAATGGATTTCTTTTTAACATGGTAAAATCGAAGGTATATCTAATGAAGTTATTTGTTAGAAAGAGTTTTAGTTTTTATGAAATAATTATCCCAGAAAATTGATATCATATCATTTAGTAGAGAAACATGTGAATGATGGAAATGGAATTTATCATTCTCATATTTATGAATGAAATGGAACTATTCAGATTAATGATGTGCAAGTGGTAAATGAATTCCTTGATGATTTTCCGGATGTGTCACCTGCTGTCATACCTTATCCTGAAGTAAAATTTATAATTTAATTAGTACCTCATGCTAAGGAAATTTCAAAACCACCATATCCAATGTCTTAAATGGAACTTATTTAATTAAAAAATCAGTTGCATGAGCTTCCAAATAATGGATTCATTTAACGTAGAACATTACTATGTGGTTCCCCGATTTTTTTTGTTAAAAATAAAGATGGTTCCACGAGACTTTTAATTTTTAATAAATCCTTCAATAACACCACTATTAAAAAAAGTAATAATTGCCTCATATAGATGAATTGTTTGATCAGATCAAGATATCATAGTACTTTTATAAGATTGACTTGAGATCTGGATACCACTAGCTGATGGTGAAGGAGGATGACATTCTGAATAGAAAATTTTGTACTAGATATGGTCATTATGATTTTTTTTATATCAGTAAGGTTAACTAAAGTACATGTTGTATTCATGGTTCTTATGAATTGATGAATTTATGATCACATTTATAAGTTTTTTGTTGTGATTATTGATGGAATTATGTTTTTTTCTACGAGTAAAAACGACCCTGAAAAACATCTAAGGGTAGTTTTGAAATTCATAGAAGAAAAGAAACTATAGGGAAAATTCAGAAAGTGTGATATTTTGATTGCAACAGATTTATTCTCTTAGGAACATTTTAATTAAGGATGTAATAACATTTTTTCCTTCTTAAAAACCGAATCATTAATGGGAAATGTATTTAAATGATACATAGATTCATAGTTTTCTTGTATTAGCAGGTTATTACAAACAGTTTTTCGTAAACGTTGCATGGTTATCTGTATCACTAGTAATGTTAACACAAAATTGGTTAAATATATTTGGAGGCAATAATTTTATAATTTATTTCAGTAATAGAAGAAGGGATTTGTGAATTCTCTTGTATTGTCCTTTACTTCCCAAAATGGGGAGTTTTTCATCTATAGTCTGGCTTCATTGAATGGAAACTATTGTGTTTTGTTACAGAATGATTAGGTAATTGTTTATTCATCATGAAAACTAAAACCTTGTGAGAAAAATTATCCCACAAATGATTTGGAATTAGAAATGTGGGTTTTACTTTGAAAATTAGAATGATTCATTTATTCATATCCAAATGTGAAATATATATAGGCCGTAAAAGATTGTTGTATATATTTACCTAGAAGAAACTTAACATGTGGTAGAGAAGATGGATTTAATTGATAAAGTATTTTCATCTCAGGATCAATTACCATCCAGGATATGTTATCAATTTGTTGAATTATTTGAGTAGAAAACATCACACATCACTAAACTTGTTATGTTTGCAACATGATATCATGATTAATGATTTGATTAATTTTGACATAGATATTTTTAGTGTGGGATTTACATATTTTTTGTTTCTGGATTTAGTGTAGTAATCATTATTAGAAAAAACTAAGAATGGGAATAAGGAAGACTGTGAGCTATAGAAAATTGTAGAATTTATTAAAATGGGTATGTTTCTGGAATATATTGTTGATAATGATTGTGTTTTGAGATATAGAAAAAGATTGTATTTGAATTGGTATTCCATGTTGAATAATTTTTTATGTGTGATGCTCATGGTTCTCCATTTTTTGTTCATTCTCGTAGTAAAAATATGTACAGAGACCATCTAGAGTGTTATCGGTGGGATGGAATGAGAAGAAATATTTCAAGAATTTAATGTGAAATATTTGAGATGTAAATAGGTTAAATAATATTTATATTTACAAAGTGGAATCTTCAAATTTTACCAGTGCTTTTGTGTAATGGTAAAATATATCCATGGACTTTGTTAGGGTGCTACAATAGACATCTTGAGGTAACAATGTAAAATGTCTTATTTTTGACCGACTAATTAAATCTTATCATTTCTTTCCTATTCGACATATAATGCCTTTAAATAATCTTTCTCGACCATATCAAAAATATATTGTTAGGATAAATGGTGTGCCACATTCCATTGTCTATGACTGGGATCTTAGGATCAGTTCAATTTTTTAGAATGACCATTACATGTTGTCGGGAATTGATTTAAATTTCAGTGTATCATTCCATCCTCAATAATATGGGATGAAAGAACAAACAGTTCATACATTAGAGGATATTCATTAGGCACGTTCAATGGAATTCCATGGGAGTGGGTATTAGAATCGTTCATTATTTTAGTTTTCATATGATAATATTTTTTATTCCAGTGTAGAGTTAACACCTTTTGATGTATTTTACGTAAAGTGGTATCAAACATCATTTTTTTGGATGAAGTCTAGGAATAGAAGTTGATGGGACAAGAATTAATAGGTGAAGGGGATGAGAAAGTGATGATGATCTAGAAAGACATCAGTATAGATAAGAGAAGGATGAATAGTAATGTAGACAACAGTAGGAAATACATTTCTTTTGAGATAGGTTATCTTGATTTTCATAAAATATTTTTGTAGAAAATTGTTATGCATTTCTATAAGAATGGATAGATAATTCAATGCTTCATTGGACCTTAATATGTATTGTAGATTTCTTTTCCAGTCCCTACCAAGTAGCATTGCATCCACGTTTATCTCATGTGCATAATTTTTTCATGTTTCAATGTTATAAAAGTATGTGGCAGATTCATCTCATGTGTTAAGCCCGTAAACATTTCATCTGGAAGAGAGACTTTCCTATAAATAGAAAGAAGTTCAGATTCGTTATCAAAGGGAATGAGTGTTTCAGAATAATCCAATCCACTAGGTATTTGTTTTTCTTAGAACCAATATTGTTGAAGAAATTTCAGGATATTCTGAAAATGATTTTTGTTAAAGGAAATGTCACTTGTTTAATAAGTAAATAAAATCCATAGGAAACAATTTTCAAAAGGTGGGGATAATGTATGACACCAAGGATTTAAAAATAAAATGAATTTAATGAAAATTTTATTTATTTATATATTAAAAACTAGCCTTTAAACATAATTTTTCCTCTTCTATGTTTTAAATGTCAAAAAACGCTCATCTACGGTTCTGATCAGTAAGTTATTTGGAGTCTGATAAAGCCAACATTTTTTTTGGTGAATAGTAACATACTCTTATAATTAGTAATATGACCCTTATGAATAGTACATCATATTATTATTTTATTTTCATGATGTTATTGGATAATTAGATTCTGATTATTTATTCAAGGAGTTAAAAATTGAGTTTTATATTTAAAATTGTTATTTTTTACTCAATTTTGGTTTTCATATAAAATTGAAATAATAATATTTGAGAAATTAAATTTTGAAAATGGAGTTCATTTTGTAATTATAGAGGTCAAAAAAATACTTTAAAATATTTTTTTGTATTTATATGATATTCATGATTTTTTAATGAATAGTAAAATATGATAATGTATGGAAAATGATAAATACATGTATTAATTCATCATAGGTGTTGTAAGGAAAATGCTAGACAAAATAGTTCTAAATACTATTTTATTATTACAAATTTTGGGTAAATTAACCAATACTTTTCATATTCTTGAAAAAAATTAATATAAGGATTAAAAGCAGGTAAAATCCTACCTCTCCTCCACTATAAGTACCACCTTAATTTCCCTCTTATTCTCACAACTCTATAGCCTTGAGAATTGTTTATGATCTATCAAATCCCCTACCTAGGTAATTTCATCACATTCATGACCTAGTGGTAACACCAAATTTCCAAAACCCAAGTCCTTAAGGAGGATCTCAAGGAGAAGATATTAAGAGGTAAGAATCCTCTTCCTTTTTCATGTGTTTTCTTACCAATTCCACCCTTTTCATATAATATATTCCCCTAACATTATCCAAGAGGTATGAAATCTCCAAAATCATATTTATTTTTTATTTTAACATGTTCATGTAAAAAAATCATCATCATTCAGCCTCTCCTCTCCCACTTATTTTAAAAATAAATACATCATCCTTGATTTGCTGAATTACCAAAATCGTGGATAACGTGTCCTCAATTAAAATTAAATCACTCAAAAAATAATCAAAAAACCATTTTAATGGTTGAAAAAGAATGTAAATTGTATTAGGTAAACTATTTTTTGATATATAATGTTCATATATACATGAAAATAAATTATATAATGAAACAAGTTTAGAATTATCAATGTTCCACCAAAAAGGATCAAAGAAAATATACTTAATGTTTTCTATAAACATTCATCATAATATATGATAAAAACATGAATTTAGGGATCATTATATACTCTATAATCATATTAATATAATATCATTACACTTCTCGAATTTCATTTCTATACGACATGAATATCTAATACAAACTGACCATTAATAGTGTGTAAAAAATGCCCATAAAAGTATGGAGGGAACAAAAAAATAATAATTAATATGTGAAATGACACTACGAAATTTTCATATAAGGTATTATAAAAATTAAAATTTTGGTGTAAAATATTAATAAAACTCTTTTAACCATTATATAGGATGATTAAATATGTTTTATTTAAGAAAAAACCGAGTTAAGGGAATTCATAACCTGATTTCCATTCATTGGCGTAACCATCTACATATTTATTTATGTGTTGTTATAATTGTTTATTTATTTAATTTTGGGTATATAAATTTTAATTATCTGAAATTAAATTTAATATTAATTTTACATATATTATTTCAATCCTCACATCAATTAGATGATATTTTAGGGGACTTTTTATTTAGAATCCTCTTTTAAAATTCTGTTTTACAAAATTAAAATAAATGTTTATTTAAATATTCATGTTGAGTTGTTATGTTTCTGTTCATGGGATTTTTTTATGATGATCATTGGGACCTATATCTCCCTCAAAATCATTTTTTCTATCTAATATGGAGTTCATATGTATGGTCACTCAATATGCAACTACAATGGGTACACAATAAGGATCCCTTGAGGGTTGCAGTGTATGGTAGGCATGATTGTTACAAATTATAAGGTAGAAAAGTGGTTACAAGATTATGTATTTAATTTACAAAGATAATATTATGGTTCCATTTATGTTCTATATGTTTTGTGTAGATATAATATAAATATCATGTTTTACATTGTTTGTTTCTATGGGTGACATGTAATACTTTCTGTAAATGATTTCATATATTACAAGTATTAATGGACTATTTTTTTATTTCATTATTTTTATATCGCTTAATGAGATTTTTGTGCTCATCTGAATCTTATAAATTTTTTTCACAGTTTATAAGGATTTGTAAGACAAATAAGGAATCCATGTTAAATTTAATGAAGATTTATCAATGAAAACATGCCTTATTTGGAATGTTTTATATACAAGAAGAAATAGATACTGTTTTTGGGCAATCCTTATAGTATAAACAATGAATGTTATATATGTGTTATATCTCAGTTTTCTAAACTAGTATTATTGAAAAGATCCTCAACAAGAAAGGAAGTTAGTTCTTGACTAAAATTAAAAATATGTAATATGATAATGTATGTTCCTTATAATTTTTATTTTTTTACACTCAACACCATTCATAATTATTTCCAAAAGGAACCTAAAATTTTAATTGTGTCACATGAAACAATTAGTTTCTTCGATGAATTTCATTACACATAAGACTGAGACATATTGAACACAAATAATGTTATCATTTCAAATGAAAATTATCACATATCCATTAAATTGAGTTTTACAAATATGATTTCCTGACAAATGATATTATATTTTTTATTTCATTGTATACCAAATAATAAGAAATGATAATAAAAACCAATTAAATATAAAGGGAATGCTATTTTAGAATCTATTCATATGCGTGAAATGTGTTTAAATATAATAAATTGTATTAATTAATATTATTAGATGACCAGAGTGAAATTTTTATATTATATATAATAATTTTTTTTACATTCATCCAATATATTAAATTGGTATGTGATAAGAAAAATATCCTTTTTCACATAAAGGGATTTATTTTTTTAATGTAGTATTACAACCTTATAATGGAATTGTTTTAATTGTCCAGTCATCTATGGTCCATTCCATGGCAGAAATCTGGAGTTTGAGGTGTTCTGGGAGGTCAAGGTGACACATCCCTAAAACATTCCCCATTTTCTAGTTCTATGCACACTATTTGTAGTTTACTGCCTCATAGTTACTATCTCAGAGTTACTGTCTCATAGTTTCTCTCTCCGACTTACTATCTCCCAATTAATGTCTCACAGTTACTGTCTCACAATTACTCTCTCACAGTATCTGTCTCACATTTACTGTCTCACAGTTACAGTCTCAGACTTTCTCTCTCACAGTTACAATCTCACAGTTATTGTCTCACAATTACATTCACACTATTACTATCTCACTGTTACTGTTTGACAATTACTGTCTCAGACTTACTCTCTCACCGTTACTATCTCATATTTACTGTCTAATGAATAGTTTTTTCATAACTCATTCATATTTCATATGAAAAATTACATATTTTTCCAGTTACACCAATTTAACATTTACTTTGACGTAAAACACATTTAGGGCCTTATTTTAAGGGATTTAAGGATGAATCAAATTTCAAAACTACTATATTAGTTTTTCTAAGGAAATTGATGAATTTTCATTGTCAAAATGCATGGTTTAATGCGATACGATTTTAATGGAAAATCCACTATATCTTAAATTGATGCTCCGCCAAATCATTTAAAGGGACAAGATATCTTCTTCCTTTGGTCTACCTTTTTTTTCCTTGGTGAGAGGAGCTCAAACCATTCCTTCATCCCATTGGAGAGGTGTTATCTAACCTTAATCCTAGGATCGTTTCCCCTGGAAGTGTCTTCATACTGCATACATACCTCTTGTTTTTGTGCAATCAGCAAGGGTCGATACTCCATCGATATAAGGAATGTTTTATTGCCGTTATTTTAGGTTAATATTTTAATTTTCCTCATTTCATTGTTATGGAATGGGATCTCCATACTCTTAATGGAGTTTTCATAGGTATCAGTTAATTTAATCATATCTCAACATCCTCAGGTGCATACAGTTGTCACAGGAGGAGGCGATCGTGATCCTTTGTGTTGATAGTTCTCTTATATAGAACGAAAATAACCGTTTGAGGTAAGGGATTCATATATTCTCTTTGATTTTACATGAAGCCTTAGAGTTATCATATTTTATCCCACTGGATTACAATGGAATTGACATAATAAATATTTGAACTGGATAAATAAATTGATATTGATCGTATTTTATTGCCTCTTATTTTTCTAGAATGTGTGATATATATGTTTGAATTATTTCGTTTTTCATTCATGATTTAATTAGTAATGAATAAAATGTTGTAATCAGTCTATAATTGTTTGGCTAATGATAATGTGTCATTTAAATGAATATAATTCTTTTTGTTGTAATTTTATGTTTATCATATTGGTGCATAAAGAATGTTTAATTAACTACTATAGCTTACTATATAGGTTTCCTGAAGATGAAACCTATTAATAATAAATTAGTTAATTCATAATGGATTAATAAACTGGTGGTTCGAAAAAAGATAATTCCTTGTAGGGTTTTGTGTTACGCACATTCTTGTTTAACGGCCAAGATCCCAATTGATATGATTTTTGTGTCCTGCTGCATGAGTTGTGATGTGATCCTGGAAGGATATTGTCATTTGTGGGGTCATGGAGGCCTACGGTTTGTTGCATACGTTGATTCCTAGTGTGACGAGATGCATCAGTTTAAGCATGTGGGTGTTAGGGAGGACACTAGGGATGATGAAATGGGTTGAATGTGAATGTTGGGATTTCTATTGATTCTTCTTGGTTCTTTATCTACATTATATTCCCCACTTCTCATGATATATGGTCTTTCATACCCTTCTTCCAAAAGGGTAAAAGTCGTGTGGGGTTTGCCACGTGCTTTCCGTGTTTAGATTCAAAAGGGATAATGGTTCTACACTCTTACTATAGGTGGAAACGATTCGACGGGAATTTTATCTACTCATCAGGTTGATCCCACTTTTTTTTAGTAGCATAAATTGATTTTCTTGAATTCCTGAGAGTATGGGAAATTATTGTTGTAAATAAATAATTGAATACATGATGTTAACCCATGGGGTGTGAGCTTGGTGGGGCATAATGCTGAGGTTGTAATTTGAGGGTACAATTTACTTTTGGTGTGATGCTAATGAATTATAATGTCGGAAATATTAATGGGTAATTAATGATTAAATATTTAATTAACATAAAGTGAAACTTTTAATTAGGGAATTAATTAATGTATTAATGTTCTTTAAATAGTTTTGTTCTTATAGGATATCTAGTATTAGAAGTCATAGTTGGGATTCCAAGAGATGTTAGATATAGTTGTGTCTTGTACTAGGTTATTCCCTTTATGTTGTTGTAATCTTCTGTATATTCTGTACCTTTTGTGTTTCTATATGCTATTCACCCCTTTAGTTTGGTAAACAGATACCCTAGGGTTTCTGAGCCCTGGGGGTGTTTTCCCCAAAAATGTGGTTGGAGGATGGATGGATCACTACCCCCTTTGACCACACTCTCTTCTCTTGGATGTATGTTTTACTGGTAGGCATAGTAGTTAGTTTTCCCCACATATGTGTGCAGAGGGTTTTAATGGCTTGTGGTTATTCACACACATATATTCTAGATATAGTTTCATATGGACTACTATTGGTGTAACGTGTATAGGCTATGATGACATGAGGATCCTTACTTTGTGTATAGGCTGTAATGGATTGTGGTTTAATACCTGACATATTATACATGTTTTGCAAGCTTTTGAGGATCCCAGAAACTACCTAATTACTTTTCTTATAGGGAAGTGGTGGTTTTGTTGCATGAGGTGTATGTTGTGGTGCGTCGCCCACGTGCCTATAGGAAATCCTTTTAGGAGAGAGATTCTTAGGACGCCCGATGTTGGGGAAAAGTGTAAAACCAGTGGGGAACTAGTAAATGAGTGCCCTTGATATTCATTATTATATTATATACTCTTTAATGTGTTACATGGAGAGAGTAGACATGGTGAGTCTAGGAACTTAGTATACCTATTTAGGTGACGAGTTAGTTACACTTACTGTTCACTGTGCTTTATCATGCATTCTTTACTTTTGCATGAGAGGATTTGAGGTAGAATCTGCTGAGTAAACTAGTATACTCACCCTATGTATATATGTAAGGTTTTTCAGGTCACATGGAGTAGTTTGGTGATCAATTCGGTTCCTACGTGTTTGGGGTTGCAGGAGCTGTTCGTGCTTGTGGTTGCTGATGTTTTTACTTTTTTTGGTATTTGCAGTTTTCCCCATTCAGTTGTAGTAGTATTTAACATCATTACATACGTGTAAATGGGGATTCATTTATATTTCTATCTGATTTGGAGTTGTTTGGTGTCTATCATATCTCTCACTTTCGCATGTGTTCTCTTAGAGGTTAATGCCTCTCATCTAGGTGCTTACTTTACCCTTGGTGCTAGTCGCCAACTGGGGGATTACAAGGGGTAGGACTCAAGGGGTTATTATCTCCCTTATAACATTTTCGGCCCTGGAGGGGTACAGGTTTAGGGGTAGGGGTCATTATAGAGTGGTATAAGAGGCTCTAATTGAGGGATATGATGGAGTTTGGTGCTAGGTACATGTGAGGTTGCATGGGATGGTAGGGAAACAGTTTTAGTCAAGTATAGAATGTGTCGTTAATAGTGGAAACTGGCTGAGACATAAGCGTTTAAGGCCCCATATGATCTGATGTGTGGACCTTTATGTTGAAAATGGCTACTAAAAGTGGTGATAATGGTTGCATCATAGAGACCTCAAAGAGGATCATGCATCATTCCTCTTTGTAACTGTGTTTGAATTGGTAGACCTTGGGATTTGAGAACCTTATATGAATAAATGAATATAATTAATTAATTAATTTTTATTATTACATATTCCAAGTTTAGGAGATCTAATGGTTTCTTATTTTATATGTATGGTTCGAGGTCATTGTCCTTATCAGGTCGGGGCAGAAGATGTCCAGCAGCCTGTTCCAACAACTCGTCACTGGGTAGAGGTCGATGATGACAACACATGGAGGGGGACACTCCGAGAGTTTGAGAGCCATAGTATGAAGAAGTAGAAGGGCTCCGTTTGAGATGCAGTCACAAAAGACTAGTTGTAAGAGGTTTAGATAGGCTTTAGTTCAATCCAGGCTAGGATGTAGCATTGGGTGTCCTTGGTGGTGACGATGTTGTGAGGAGAAGCATGGTAGTGGTGCTTATTATTTCTTGGGGATCGTACGGAGTCAAAACTCTCATGGGAGGAGTTTCAAGACATGTTTATAGTCGAGTTTATTTCTTTGACCACGAAGTTTTCTAGTTTCCAGAAGCTTCTTACCCTTCGATAGAGGAGCTCCCATTTATGAGAGTTTGCAATCTGTTTCAGGAACCTTTTATGATATGCTTCAGAGTTTTTTCCAGATGATGTGGTCAATGCGAGGAATTTCAAGGAGGCATTGTGTCCAGAGATCAAGCACCATGTCACCCCATTTAAGATGAAGACATATCATGAGGTGTTGTTGAGGGTATAGTTCATTGAGAGTACATTGTCCATAACCAGATCATCATGAGATGGGAGTCGTCATGATTCCTCAGGAAGCAGAGCTGTGGTTTGGGGTTACCGGTTTTCAGGGAAGAAGTTTTTCTGTTCATCCAGGGTTAGATCCCAGCCCTCAACATCTCTTTTACCATAGTCAATGGCTCTTATACATATACCAAGTGATCATGCACATTTTTTCATGCGGTGGTTGATGTCATCAGCAGCAAGAGTTATTGACCTTTCATAGAAGTCATTGCACACCTGGTTTCCTGCTCTAGGTTCCTCCGTTGAGGATGTTCCAGTTGATGTAGCAGCAGCAGGTTGCACCAGCATTGGATTAGTAGAGTGTAGATGGGGCACGAAGAGGACAACCACATGATGCTCCCTGTCCTCAGAGACCAGAGGGAGGTTGTGGTGTAGTTCGTCATCAGGGTCATAGAGGTCGTGGAGGAGGTCATGGATAGCTTCATGATTTGTCTTTTACAAAATAAGGCATGCCTGACATTGTTTTAGGTACCCATTTATTGTTTTCTACCTGTGTGTAATCCCTATTTTATTCAGGAGTGACACACTACTTCATATCACCTACCCTTTTGTATTCACTGAGACATGAGGTAGAGAGGTTTCCAGTGCCCTTAGAGTTGACTACTCCATTTGGAGGTTGAGCTGACTTGTTCGAATTATGTAGAGACGGTTAGCTAGTGTTGGGGAAGCCCCGCAATTGGAGAGAATTCCAATGTTTTTTAATACAACTGTATGATGTCATAGATGACATGGATTTGTTTTATTCAGTATTGGATATCATGGATTTATTCATGAAAATGTTCATTTTATTCTATGTAGATGGAGATCCTGTGTTTTTTTGGCGATATAGACACTCGGATGGGTCATAGGCGTGTTTTTTCCTTATTATCCTTGATTGAAGAGACGATGCTGAGTTCATTAGAAGATCAACAGTTGGAATTTCCAAGGATCTTATATTAGTACCCTGATGTCTTTCCAGAAGAGGTTGTAGCATTACACCCTCGACGAGACATCAATTATAGGATCAAGCTACAACCAGGAGTGTCTCCTATCTCTATGTCTCGATATAGGATATACCCTTCTGAGTTACGAGATCTACGTATACAGAAAAATGGTCTATTATAGTGCAGTTTTGTTCATTATAGTGTGTCACTTTGGGGTGCACCAGTTTTTTTTGTGAAGAAGGATGACTGTAGTTTGCTATTGTGTGTAGATTATCATCTTGTGAACAAATTGGCAATAAAGAATATCTATCCTCTTTTGCATATTGATGATTTATTCTCTCAACTGAAGGGTGAATTATGGTTCTCAAAGATCTATTTGAAGTAAGGATTACATCATAAGCGTGTGAAGGATAATGATATACCAAAGACAACTTTCCATTGGCATCATGGATATTATGTGTTCGTTGTAATTCTGTTTGGAGTGAAAAATGCTCTAGATGAGTTCTGGGGATTGAGAAATGATGTGTTATGTGAGTTCATGGACATTTTTGTGGTGGGTTTCATAGACAACATCCTTTTATAATCCACGTCTGAGGAGGATCATGTATAACATCTACACGCCGTTTTGGGAGTTCTTCTTCAACATTTATTGTTTGGGAAGTTGTCTAAGTTTGATTTTTGGGCTCGATAAGTCCATTTCCTGGGGATTTTCATGACACAGTCGGGAGTAGATGTGGATCCATCGAAGATAGAAGTATATGTGTCTTGGGCAGCCCCCAAGACAGTGTTAGAGTTGTGAAGTTTCCTTGGTCTCGTAGGATACTACAAGAGGTTTGTTGCTAATTTCACTCGATTTGTTAATCCTATGATAGATTAAACTAAGATGGATTGGGCGTTCATATGGACTAATCTGTGTGAATCATCTTTTGAGTATCTAAAGGAGATGTTTGTATGTACTCCAGTTCTTTGTCTTCTTGAAGAGGGAGTTCAACTTGATTTTTCTATGATGCTTTCCATCTGCAGTTTGCATGTGTTCTGATGCAATAGAGATAATTTGTTTATTATGGGTCATGGTAGTTGCATCCCCCTTAATGTATCTATGCCACCCATGATCTTGAGTTTTAATTTTGGTGTTTTCAATGAAGTTATGGGGGCATTACATCATTAGTGAGTACTCGGTGGTTTTCACGGAACATAAGATTCTGAGGTATGTTTTCTACCTGTGTGACATAAAAATTTGACATTGTGGGTGGATGGAGTTCTTACTGGAATAAAAATTCAAAATATCATATACACCTAGAAAGGGGAATTTTGCAGTAGATGTGCTGAGTAGGATGTAGCGTGGTGATGTAGTGCGTGAATATGTTGATTTATAGAGAGTAATTGAAGAACAGTCATAATTACATCTTGATATTAGAGATGTTGGGGTGAAGATGTTGTCTTATTCAGATGATGGTGAAATCATCTCTAGTGTAGCAGGTGGAAGAGCCCAAGTTAGGTGATCTTGAGGTCGAGGTCTAGAGAGACATATTTCTTTGTGGAGAGGTCCCTGATGGTTGGTCTTAGGATGAACAACACAGAGTGTTGTAACATGGATTGCTTTTTGTTCCTTTGATGATGCACAATATGGATCATAGAGAGTTCCATAGTTCTCCTCCAGCGGTTCATCTGTGCATGAATAAGATGTATCGAGCCTTATGGATACAATTTTGGTGGCCAGGGATAAATCATGTGGTTGTGCAGTTGTTGTATCGATGTTTAGTCATCTAGAAGGTGAAGTCTGAACCCCATGTTGTTGGTGGTCTACTCCAGCCAATAGATGTTCATTAGTGGAAGTGGAAGGACATATCAAAGTAAATTTTTAACTTTTTACCTCGAGCTTAGGGAGGAAATGATGGTATTTGGATGGTAGTGGACCGTTTAAAAATATCGGCCAACATTATATCAATCACGGAGTCATGCCCAGTGGATGTTTTTCGAGGAAGTATTTGGAGGAGGTGGTGAGACTTCTTTGGAGTCCCAAGGATGATCATTTCTGTTCGAGATCCCTATTTTACCTCTAGGGTTGGGATAATTATCCAACTAGATTTTGGTTCTCTTCTATGTATGAGTACTTTTTTCAATCATAGAAATACAGTTAGATAGAGCGGACCACAAAGACTTTTAAAGACAGGTTATGATCTTTTATCCTAGATTTTGGAGGTTCATTGATAAGGAAATTACCCTTGGTGGAGTTAACTTAAAATATTAGTTTTCACTCCAGCATTGGTATTCCATCATTTAATGCTTTGTATAGTTGTCCTTGTCATTTTGGATTGTGTTGGATTGGGGTCAGATAGTCAGAAATTCTCAGACCGAAACTAGTTCAGAATACAAACATTATAATTCAGGTTATTTGTGAGAGGATGAAAGATGTGGAAGATGATCATAAATCTTATGTAGAACAAAGGATAAGACCTTTTGAGTTTGATGATGGGGATCACATGTTTCAAAAGGAGACTCCCCATCATGGGAAGCGATGGTTTGGTCATGGGAGTAAGATTTATCCACAGTTTGTTGGTCCTTTTGAGGTTTTGGATCATGTCGGAGTCATGGCATATAAGATAGCACTTCCCCTACAGATGAGTCGGATACATGATGTTTTTCATGTGTCACAGCTCCATTGTTGTCTTCATGATAACTCTCACGTCATCGACTGGGGAGAGATAGATGTTGATGATGATGTGACATTTGAGGGGTGACCTATGGAGATCCAAGACCGCAATGAGAAGGTGTTTTCCAGGAATTCTATCTCCTTGGTTCATGTCTTATGGTGACATAGTGGCATGAAAAAGAGTACATGGGAACATGAGTTGCAGATACGTGGTCACCACACAGAGTTTGATGTTTAACTCTTTTCATTTAAAGTTGTACAAATTGTGGTTGTAGACCATTCATGTTTATGATATGACATTCTATTGTTTCCTCTTATAGCCTTCTCTCTTTTTAGTGGTATTTCGAGAAGGTGTTGTTTAGACCCCTTTTCTATTTTCATTTGGGTTGGTTTTGGATTCTCGTGGATGATATTGCTTTGAGTAGTATCTGATGTAATGTTCCAGACATCTCTAGTCCATTCCATTTCTGAAATCTAGTTTTTGAGATGTTCTGGGAGTTCAAGGTGACTCATCCCCAACACATTTCGAAATTTCCATTTCTGTGAATAGTGTTACCAGTTTTCAATCTCACAGTCAAAGTATCACAGTTACTGTCTCATACTATTGTCTCACAGTTACTATCTCATATTAAAATTCTCATACGTAGTGTCTCACAGTTACTGTCTCATAGTTACTATCTCAGACGTACTATCATACAGTTACTGTCTCACAATTACAGTCTCTAAGTAACTATCTCACACTTACTTTCTCAAACTTACTAGCCCACAGTTACTTTTTCATAGTTACTGTCTCCCTATTACTATCTCATAGTTACTGTCTTAGAATTACTGTCTCATAGTAATTGACTAATAGTTATTGTCTCATGAACAGTGTTTCTATAACTGTTTCATATTCCATTTTACAAATTTCCATATTTTTCTTGTTCTGACGATTTAACATTTTCCTTAATGTAAAAAAAATTTATAGTATTATTTGAAGGGATTTTAGTCCAAATCAAATCCCATAACTCATATATTAATTTTCCTAAGGTTTGGGATGCATTTACGTGGTCAGAACATGTGTTTTTATGCAATACTCTTTTTATTGAAAATCCTTTATATCATAAATTGCTGCTCTGTTAAATCTTCTAATAGGACAATATATCTTTCTCCCTTGATATACCATCAGGTTTCTAGGTGTGAGATTCTCATACCATTCCTTCATCACATAAGAGTGGTGTGATCGAACATTAATCCATGGATTGTTTCCCCTTGATGTATCTTCCCGCTGAATGTGCACCTCATGTTTTGGTTCAAGCAGCAAGGTTCAATCATCCATCGATATAAGGTATGTTTTTCCATCATTAATTTAGGTTAATCATAACTTTATTCACATTTCCTTGTTTTGACATGATATTTCCATCCTTCTAATGGAGCTTTCTTGGAATTCAGTTTCTTCAGTCATACCACATCATCCTCAGGTAGATATAGTTGTCATAGGAGGATGCGATAATGTTACTTTGTGTGGATCATTATCGTATAACAAATGAAAAGAACCATTTTAGTTATATTATTAGTTTCACATCATTACTTTTATGTGCAACTATAGATTTATCAGGTTTTATCTCACTATATTACTATGGAATTAACATAATAAATATTTGAACCGGATAAATAAATTTATATCGATTTCATGTTATTGCCTCGTATTTTTCTAGATAGTTTCATATATATTATTTCTTTGTTTAAACTTTCATTTATTTTTTAATTGGTAATGAACGTAAATCCACAACTAATCTATAATATTTTAGCTAAAGATATAGAGGAATGTAAATGAATTTGGTTCTTCTTGTTGTAATTTTATGTTAACACAATTGGGGAAGTAAGAATATTTAATTAATTGTGATAGCGTATTGTTTAGGTTACCCAAAGTTGGAACCTACAAATAACAAATTGGTTAATCCAAGATGGATTAAATATCTGGTTATATGATGAAATATAATTCCATGTTGTGTTTTGAGTTAACCACTTGTTGGTTTAAGGGACAAGAGCCCAATTGAAATGATTGGTGTTTCCTACTGCTTGTGTTGTGATGTGAGCATGGATGGATTTTGTGATATGTGGGGGCATGGAGGCCTACAGGTTGTGGCACTAGTTGAATCCTAGAGTGGCGATATGCATTAGTTTATCTATGTAGGTGTTAGGGAGGACAATAGGGATGATTTAATGGGTTGAATGTGAATTTTTGGATTTCTATTGATTATTCACAGTTGATTATCTGATTTAATTTCCCCACTTATCAATGTACTTTTCCTTTCCTACCCTTCTTATAAAAGTGGAGAAAAGTTCTGGGGTATGACACGTGCAATCTGTGTTTAGATTATCTATGGAGGATGGGTCTACACGCTTTCTATAGGTGGCAATGACTCAACGGGTAGTACGTCTACTCACCGTGTTAATCCCCCTTGTTTTTAGTAGGGTAGAATGTTTTTCTAAAATTCATGGTAATATGGAAATGTACTGATTTAAATAAATAATTGAATAAATTATTTAAACCCAAGGTGTTGGAGCTTCCTGGGCCGCAATGCTGAGGTTGTAATTTGAGGGAAAAGAGTACTTTGGGTGTGATGCTAATGAATTATAATGTGGAAATTATTTATTGTTAATTAATGTTTACATAATTAATATATATAAACTGAAACTAATAAATAGGGAATGCATTAATGTATTAAAGATCATTAAATGAATGTGTGATTATAGGGTACTTAGTCATAGATGTTCCAGCCGGGAGTCCTTGAGACGTTAGCTGCAGTAGTGTGTAAGACTGGGTTATGCCCATAGTGTGGTTGTGAGAAATAATATATACTGAAATTTTTGTGTTTCTATATGATAATCCTCCCAGTTACTTTTTTAAACTAACACCCCAAGGATTATGATCCCTAGGGGGAGTTTTCCCCAACATTATGTTGGGAGGATGGTTGGCTGACTACCGCTTTTGGCCCTCCTCTATTCTCTTGTTAGTTACTTGTGCTGGTAGGCCCAATGGTTAGTTTTCCCCATATATGTGTGTGGAGGGATGTAATGTATTGTGTTTTATCACACACATATATTTTGGATATAGTTTCCTATGGACTACTATAGGTGTAAAATGTAGAGGATATGATGGATTGATGATCCTTACTCACTGTATGGGTTGTTATGGATGGAGGTATAATACCTAATTTATGAAACATGTTATGTGAGCTATGGTGGCTCCAATAAACTACCTAGTTACTTTTCATACAGGGATGTGGTGGTTTATTTTCACAGGGTGCATGTTGTGGTGCTTCACCCAGGTGTCTGTGGGCAAGCCTTTTTGAAGAGAGATTCTTATGACAAGTGATTTTTGGACAAATCGGAAAACTAGTGGGGAAGTAGTAGTTGGGTACCCTTGGTATTTATTATTATTTTATATACTCCTGTATGCATTACTTGGTGAGATTATCCATGGTGAGGCTAGGAACTTAGTATACATGTTTAGGTGACGAGTTAGTTTCACTTGTTGTTCACTGTGCTTTAGCATTCTTTCTTTACATTTGCATGAGAGGCTTCAGGGAGGATCCCAGTGAGTATACTGTTATACACACCCTATGTATATATATACTATTTTCATGACACATGGAGCAGGATATAGATCACTATGGTTTCTACTAGTTTGGGTTCATAAGATATGTTGGGGCTTGTGGTTCCTGTTGTTTTTTTACTTTCTTATGGTATTTGTAGTTTTCCCCATTCAGTTGTAGTATTATTTCAGGATATTACATATGTGTACATGGGTATTATTTTATATTTCAGTCTTAGTTGGAGTTGGTAGGTGTATATCTTATCTCTCCCATTCACATGTGTTCTCTTAGAGGGTAATTCCTCTCATCCGTGTGATTATTAAACCATCAGTGCTAGTTGCCAACCTGGGGCCTGCTGGAGGTGGGACTCAGGGTTTATTATCTACCCTCTAACATTTTCGGACCTGGAGGCGTACATATTGTGGGGATGGGGTCATGACAGAGTGTCATCAATGGCTCTGCTTGTGAGATTTGATGGAGTTTGGTGTAAGGAACTGGTGATGATGAATGGGTTGGTATGACAACTATGTTAGTCATGTATGACAAGAGATGTAAACATTCGAGACCGGCAAAGAAATATGTGTTTAGGTCCCCCTATGATCAGATTCAAAGAACATTATGTTGACAGTGGCTACTAATCATGGTGATTCTACTTATAGGGTAGAGACCTAGGTAAGGATCATGCATTATTCTTCTTTGTGAACATGTTTCAATGGGTTGTAAATGGGATATGATAACCTAAAATGAATAAAAAACTTTTAATTAATTAATTTCGAGTCATCCATATTCTAGGTATAGGGGCTCAAACAGGTTCATATTTTACAGGTATGGCTAGAGGATGACATTCTCATCAGGTTTCCTCAAAAGATGTCCAGTAAGTTGTTCTAGTAGATCGCCACCAGGTAGAGGTTGATGATGACGACACTTGTAGGAGGACACTCCGAGAGTTTCAGCACCCATGTATTCAGATGTACAAGGGATCTACTTCAGATGTAGCCACATAAGATAGGTTGGTGGAGTTCGAGATAGCATTTAGTTTGATCTGTGCTTGTAAGGAGCACTGGGTGTCCATGGTTTTGAAGATGTCGTGTGGAGAGGAAGGAAGTGGTGTTTCTTGTTCCTTGGGGATCGCGAGGAGTCACCAATATCATGGAAGGAGTTTCGAGGCATGTTTAGAGTCAAGATTCAATATTTGACTCTGAAGGTGTCAAGTCTCCAAGAGCTTCTTACCCTTCAACATGGGTGCTCCATTGTAGGATAGTTTGGAATATATTTTAGGAACCTTTTACGATATGCATTGGACCTTTTTCCAGATTAGGAGGCCATGGGGAGGCATTTTGAGGAGGTTTTTTTTTTCAAAGATCCAGTTCTAGTTCACCCCATTTATGATAAAGACTAATCATGAGGTAATGGTGAGGGTATAGGTCATCGAGAGGACATTGGCCCGAACAAGATCATCATTAGAAGGGAGTCGTAATGATTCTTCACAAAGTAGAGTTGTGGTCTGAGGTTCCCAGTTTTCATGGTAGAAGTGTTTCCCTTCATCCAGGGGTAGGTCCTAGCCCTCAACATTCTGTTTCCCCTATGGAAGAGGCACTGAGGAATATAATAATGGATCATGTGCTTGGTTTTCTTCTGGTGGTCTAGGTAATCAGTAGCAAGAGTGTTTGACCTTTCAGATCAGTCATCGTGCACTACGATTTCCGCACCAGGTTCCTTTGTTAAGGCAGTTCCAGCCAAGGGAGTAGCAACAAGTTTCACCAAATTTATATCAGAAGAGGGTTGATGGGGCTAGCAGAGGAAATCCATGGGATGCTCCACATACTCAGAGAGTAGATCACGATCATGGTGGTGGTCATCATTGAGGTCATATAGGTTGTAGAGGAGGTCTTGGATGGCTTCATGCTTTAGCTTTTCCATCACTAGGTGAGCCAGATATCGTTCGAGGAACCCATTTATTATTTTCTACCTTGGTGTATTCCTTTTTTTTGATTCAGGAGAAACACACTCCTTCATATCACCTTCCATTTTCATGGCATTGGGACTAGAGGTAGAGAGGCCTCCAGTTCCCTTGGCATTGATTATGGCAGCTGGAGCTCAATCTGTCGTGTTTGAAGTAGGTACAGACTATGATCTAGTGTTGGGGAAGCACCAATATTGGTGAGATTTCCTATGATTATAAATAAAACCATATGATGTCATCCTCATATTGGATTAGTTGTATTGGATGACGGCTATCATGGATTACATCATGAATCAATTCCATTTATTCGATGCAGATGGAGAGATGATGGTGTCTGATGGTGAGCGAGACGCTCAGATGGGTAATTGGCGTGTTCTGTCCTTATCGTCTATGACAGATAAGATGATTCTATGTTTATCAGTGGTTTAGTAGTTGTCATTTCCTAGGGTCATAAAAGAGTATCTTGATGTCTTTATAGAAATAATTGAAACATTTCCTCCTTGATGAGACATTGAGTTTGGGATCGAGAAACAACCATGAATTTCTCCTATCTCTATGTCTCCATTTAGAATGGTCCCTTATGAGTTAAAGTAGATATGTATAAAGCTCAATGTTCTCTTATGGTGTAGTTTTTTTTGTCCGATTGTGTCACTGTGGGGTGCACCAGTTTTGTTCGTGATGAAGGCTGATGGAAGTTTGCGGTTGTGTGTAGATTATCTTCAATTACAATAAGTTACAAAAAAGAATTTGAATCCTATTCAGTAGATTTATGAATCATTCAATAAATTTAAAAGTGCATGTTGTTTCTCAATGTTCTATTTACGGTCGATATATCATCAAATATCTTTGGAAGAATGAGGATATCTCAAAGACTGCATTCTGTTGTCCTCATGGGCATTATGAGTTCGTTGTAATGCCGTTCGGCCTAAAAAATTCGCTAGCTGTGTTAAATGGATTTAAGAATTCTATGTTCTGTGAGTTCATGGACATGTTTGTTGTGGTTTTTATCAAAAATATCATTTTATACTCCACGTATGTGGGGGAGCATTCATAACATCTACACTCAATTTTTGTAGTTCATCGTCAACATCAGTAGTATTTTGATGTTGTCGAAGTGTGTGTTTTGGGCTCATGAAGTCGGTTTCCTAGGGAATTTTATGTCCTAGTAGGAAGTAGATTAGGATCCATCTATGATAGAAGCAGTTGTGTCTTGGGAAGCCCCCGAGACTGTGTCATAGGTGTGAAGATTCCACGGTCTCGCAGGCTACTAATGGAGAATCATAGCTTATTTATCTCTAGTTGTGACTCCTCAAAGTAATTTGACCTGGAAGGATTAGGCATTTATATGGACTTATCAATGCTAGTCTAGTTTTTAGTATCTAATTTATAAGATAGTATGTGCTCCAGATCACTATCTTCTAGGAGATGGAGTTCAATTTGATATTTTCTACGATGATTCACGTCTGGGGTTAGGCTATGTTCTGATGCAGCAAATATCAATTGTTTTTTATGGGTCTCGATAGTTATGTCCCCATGAATGTAACTATTCCACACATGATCTTTATTTGGAAGCTGAGGTGTTTCCTCTGATGTTGTGAAGACATTACCTCCTTGGTTTGTGATTTGTGGTTTTCACCGATCATAAGAGCTTGCAGATTGATTTCTCCCACCGCGACTTAATATTGCGACAGAGTCGGTGGATGGAGTTCTTACAGTAATAAGGCATCTAAATATCATATACACCTGGAAAGGGGATTATTGTTGCTGATGTGTTTAGGAGGAAGTCACGTTGTGATGCAGTCCGTTAATTTGGTGATTCTTTGATAGTAATGGATTAACTGTTAGCATTAAATCTTGATATGGGAGATGTTAATGGAAGATTTTGTATTTTTTCATATGATGGTGTAGTCATATTTGGTAAAGAAATTGGAAGAGTCCTAGTTAGGGGATCTTGAGGTGTAGGTCTAGAGAGACTGAGTTTTTTGTGGTGATGCACCTGATTGTTGGTCTAAGGATGAACAACACTAAGTGTGGTATCATGTAAAGAATTTTTTTTCATTGATGATGCACTAGATGATTATGAGAGTGTTCCATAGGTCTCATTTTGATGTGCATCCAGTCATGAAACTGATGTACCGAGCCTTGTGGAACCAGTTTTGGTGGAATCAACTAAAGCATGCGGTTTTAGAGTTTGTGTCTCAATGTTATGTCTACTAGAAGTTGAAGATCAAACACCATGTTCTGGGTGGTATGCACTAGAAATTAGTTGTTCCTCATGGGAATGGGAGGACATCTCAATGGAAATTCATACTTGTTTACCTCGATCTTAGGGAGAATAGGACGTTGTACTGGTGGTAGTGGATTTTTTAAAAAAATTATCCCACATTATAGAAATCAAGGACTCGACCTCAGTGTATGTTATGTCAAAGAAGTATCTGTAGGTGGTTTTGATACTTTATGGAGTCCCATGGATGATAATTTCGGATGGAGATCATAGTTTTACCTCTAGGGTGTGGAGAGGCATCACACATTATTTTGTTTCTCACCAATTCCTTATCTCTGCTTCTCATCATCATCAGACAAACGGTCATATATTGTGGATCATCCAGAATCTTGAAGCCATGTTACTCTATTGTGTCCTGGATTTTGGTGGTTTGTGGATAAGGAGCATATCATTGGTTTATTTTTCTTACAACAATATTTTTCACTCCACCATCGGAATTGTGTGATTTGAAGAATTGTATAGCCAACCATTTCATTCTCTATTGTGCTGGACTGGGGTCGAAGAGTGATAAATTCCTAGACTTGAACTAGTGCATAATATTAGAGATATGGTTTTAGTGATTCATGAGAAGATGAAAGTAGTGTAAGATCATTAGAAAACTTATGGCGATCCAAGGAGGGGACATTCATATTTTGATGTTTGGGATCACCTATTTTTGATGGTGACTCCCCATTTGGGGCAATGACGGTTTGGTCATGGGAGTAAGCTTTATCCCCAATTTGATGGTTCTTTCGAGGTTTTAGCTAATGTTGGAGCCATGACGTATATGATAGAGATTTCCCCATAGATGATCTATATACATGATGTTTTTCATGTGCCAAAGCTCAGTCTTTATCTTCATGAGGAGTCTCATGTCATTTATTGGGGAAATACTGATTATGATGATGATGTCACCATTTAGGCGAAACATGTAGAGATCCCAGATTACAATGAGAAGGTGTTTTGTGGTCACTTTGTCCACTTGGTTCATGTCTTGTGGAAACATAGTGGCATGTAAGAGAGTACTTGGGAACCTAAGTCTCAGATACGTGATCAGTACCCAGATTTGTTTTATGTTTAACTCATTTCATGTAACAATGAACACTTTGTGGTTGTAGACAATTCAGGCTTATGATATGGCGTTCTTTTGATTCCCATTTATGGAATGCTCTCTTTTGAGGGTTATCTCGAGGAGTTGTTGTTCGTACCAATTTTCTATTTTCCTTTGGGTTGACTTTGGATTCTCGAGGATGGGAATGTTTTGATAGGTATCTAATGTAATGGTTCAGACCTCTCTAGTCTATTCCTTTTCTAAAATCTACTGTTTTAGGTGTTCTGAGAGGTCAAGGGGACTCGTCCCAATTACTTTTCCAAATTTCTAGTTTTGTGATATGTGTATCAAGTTTACTGTCCCACATTTACTATCTCACATTTACTGTCTCACAGTTATTGTCTCAGACATACCGTCTCACAATTACTATCTCATAGTTAATTTCTCAGACATACTGTCTCACTATTAATGTCTCAAACTTCAAGTATCATAGAAACTATCTCACAGTTTCTGTATCACAATTACTATTTCACACTTATTATCTCACTATTACTGTCTCACAGTTATTGTCTCAGATTTACTATTTCAGAGTTATTGTCTCACAGATAATGTCTTAGAATTACTTTTTCACGTTTACTATCTCGCAGTAACTGTCTATAATTTACTAACTCAGAGTTACTGTCTCATAGTTACTGTCTTAGACATACTGTCTCACAGTTACTTTCTAACATTTACTATCTCACAGTTACTGTCTCACAGTTACTGACTCAAAGTTACTCTCTCATAGTTACTCTCTCATCGTTACAATCTCACAGTTACCATCTCATTGTTACATTATCACAGTTACTGTTTTAAACTTACTGTCTCACAGTCACTATGTCACGGTTACTATCTCACAGTTACTATCTCACAGTTACTATTTCATGAACATTTTTTCTAGAACTATTTCCTATATCATTTTCCAAATTTCTATATTTTTCCTGTTTCACCAATTTAACATTTTCTTTGATGTAAAATGCATTTATGGCTTTATTTTAATGGATTTATGGCCGTATAAAATCCCATAACTTATATATTATTATTATTAAGGCTAGGGAAACATTTTCTTGTTCAAACTGTGTGGTTTAATGTGATCCTCATTTAGTGGAATATCAATTGTATCTTAAATTGTGGATCCATTAAATATTCTAAAGTGTTAAGATATCTTCCTCCCTTGTTATACCTTCTTTTCCAATGGTGAGAGATTATCAAATATTTTCTTCTTCTCATAGGAGTGTTTTAATAGATCCTTAATCCTCAGATCGTTTCACCTTGATGTTTCTTCCTGTAGCATGCACACCTCCTCTTTTGGTGCAAGACGCAAGTGTCAATTCTCAAATGATATAAGGTATGTATTATCTTCATTATTTTAGGATCATGATATCTTTTTTCTCATTTTCATGTTATTTCATGTTATCTCCATGCTTCAAATTGAGTTTTATTGGGTGTCAATTACTTCTTTACTACCATATCTTCCTCGGGTGGATACAGTTGTCATGGGAGGAGGTGATCGTGATCCTTTGTGTAGATCGTTCCCGTATAAAGAATGGAAATATCCATTTGAGGTAAGGGACTTTTTTATTCTCTTTTATTTTATGGGAAAAAAACATTTATCATGTTTTATCCGACTAGATTACAATGCAATTTTCATAATAAATATTTGAACCAGATAAATAAATGGATATCGACCATATGTTATTACCTCTTTTTTTTCTAGAGAGTGTGCTATTTATTTTTGAATTTTATAGATTTTCGTTCTGGATGGAATTAGAAATGAACATAATACCAGAATTAATATATAATTGTTTTGAAAATGATAAATCGGCATGTAAATGAATCTTGTTCTTCTTGATGTAATTTGATGTTATTAAAATTGGTGCAGAAACATGTTTAATTAATTTTTATATCATACTGTTTTGGTTTCCTAATTTTTGAACCTATGAATAGTAAATAGTTTAATCCAATATGGATTAATGAACTGCTTGTTCGATAAAAGATAATTCCTTGAATGGTTCTGAGTTACCCTCATTCTTGTTTATAGGCCATGATCCCAATATATATGATTGTTGTTTCCGGCTTCTTCTATTGTGATGTGAGACTAGATGGATGTTCTGATATGTGTGGTCATGGAGGCCTATTGGTTAAGGTCGTAGTTGGAGACTAGAGTTGAGAGAGTCATCAGTTTATGGATGTGGGTGTAAGGGTGGACCCAGGATGATGTAATGGGTTTAATTTGAATGTTTGGATTTCTGTAGATTCTTCAGGTTGATTATCTGCTTTATATTCGCCACTTCTCAAGTCAGCTGGTATTGCATACTGTTTTCCTAAAAGGGTTGAAGACGTGTGGGGTTTTCCACTGGCTTTCTAGGTTTAGCTTCTCAAGATAGGACCGGTCTACGCTCTTGAAATATAAGGCAAATCCTCTACGGGTAGTTCATCTAGTCACCGTGTTGATCCCCCTTGTGTTTTGTAGTCTAGAATGTATTTCTAGATTTCCCATGAATATAGGAATGTAATTATATAAATAAATAATTGAATAAATTATGTTAACCCTTGGGGTTTGAGCATGCTAGGGCCCAATACGGAGGTTGTAATTTGAGGTAACATTGTACTTTGGGTGTGATGCTAATGTATTATAATATGGAATTTATTGATTATTAAATAATGTTTAAATAGTTAATTAACATAATTTGAAATTGATAAAAAGGGAATGATGTAATGTATTAAAGATCTTTAAATGGTTGTGTGCTTATAGGATCCCTAGTAATAGAAGTGGAATTTGGGAGTCCGAGAGACGTTAACTACAATTGTGTCTAAGATTAGGTTATTCCCTTACTGTGGTTGTGAGCTATATTATATTCTGTACTTATTGTGATTCTATACACTACTCCACCCTATTAGTTATAGAAACTGAGACTTCAGTCTTTTTGAGCCCTAGGGGGCGTTTTCCCCAGCATTCTCAGGGGAGGATGGATGGTTGACTACCCCCTTTGGTCCCACTCTCTTCTCTTGGTTGTCAATTTTACTGGTAGGAACAACAGTTATTTTTCCCTATATATGTGTGTCGAGGGCTGTAATGGCTTGTGGTTATTCACATTCATATATTCTAGATATAGTTTCCTATGGGCTACTATAGGTGTTACATGTATAGGATTTTATGGCTTGAGGATACTTACATGGTGTATGGGATGTAATGGCTTGATGTATAATACATGTCGTGTGATACATGTTATGCGAGCTATGGTGGCTTCCAAAGACTACCCAGTTATATTGATTACGGGAACGTTGGGGTTTTATTGAATGAGGTGAATGTTTTTGTGCTTCTCCCTGGTGTCCACGACCAATCCATTTTGGAGAGAGATGATGAGCACATGTGACATTTGGGGGAAGCGCAAAACCATTTGGGAAGTTGTATCTGGTTAACCGTGATATTCATTATTATGTTATATACACTTGTATGTGATACATGGTTGGAATTGCCATAGTGGGTATGTGAACATAGTATAATTGTTTAGGTGACAAGTTAGTTTCGCTTATTGGTCATTGTGCTTTAGAATTCATTCTTTAATTTTACACGATAGACATGGGGGAGGATCCTACTGAGTATACTATTATATAAATATAATATGTTTTTTAGGTCACTTGGAGAAGGCTGGGGATCATGATGGTTTCTACTAGCTTAGGGTTGCAGGAGCTGTTATGTCTTATGGCTGTTATTGTTTTTACTTTCTTTTGGTATTTTCAGTTTTACCCTTTCAGTTGTAGTCGATTTTCATGACATTAAATATTTGTACATGTGTTTTGTTTTATATTTCAGTATGAGTTGGAATTGGTTGGTGTCTATATTGTATATCTATTTTGAATGTGTTCTCTTAGATGGTAATTCCTCCCATCTGTGTACTTACATTACCCTCAGTGCTAGTCGCCAACCCTAGGCCTACTGGAAGGGGGACTCCGGGGTCATTATCTCCCTTATCACATTACTGGCTGAGGAGGGGTACACTTTGTGGGAAGGGGGTCGTGACACAGGTTCATTTCAAAAAAATATTTATACTATTATAAATTACAGATAAAAAATAAATGCATTTTGAAATTTTAATTTCCATTTTATCAAAGGGATATTTATATATTTTTCTTTCATGTTTCGATTTTTTGATGAATACGGAAACTTCTGAATTTTAATTTAAAACTGACTATTTGTCATACATTATATAAATCATTAATAATTTAAGTTGGTTTTATAGTCACATTAGGTAAATTATAGATATATTACTCCAATTTTAGTCATTAGTGTAATATTTAAATTTAATTTATAAATAAAAACAGGGAATAAATTTTATTATTTTCAATTAAAAGCACAATTTTCTCTTTCCATACATGTAATTAATTATTAATTGTTTTCTATAATGTATTTTATATTTAAATTTATAAATTATTAAATATGTTGAATAATATTAAACTAAAATGTATATTATCTTCATCTTATTTTTATATGAAAAATATTTGTGAAGGAAATTATAATTAATTGTAGAGATAAAGGTGACAATGAGTTTACATCATGGTTAATCATTACTATTATTTTTCATAATGTCATAAAAACATTTCAAATCCACATTACTTATTATCTGTGTAGACGTTTGGATTTACAATAAGATTTATCTATGAAGTATCATCTTATAGCATTCATGAAGCCACATCATATTATTGTATGAAAATGGAATGTCATTTCTATGTAAACATTTATAGGACTACAAAAGACTACTAGGTGGAATGTTGAAATAAGGGTTTTCATTGACCACCTTAAAAAAATATAATCATTTAATCACTATAAGAGATTATTTACATATATATTCCCAAAACGTTCTATGTAAATTATTTTACCAGACTTAATGGTGCACCTCGGTCAGTTGTGTCTGATTGTGATCCAATATTTACCTAAAATTATTAATCTTTATTCATAAGTCCTATGATAATTAGATTTATTTTAGAAAATACTACTATAATCAATCTGATGGATAGTCTAAAGGGATAATTAAAACAATTTATGAATTGTGAACATCATTCTTACTTGACGAAATAATTTTTCAGGGAAAGTATTTTCCATCGGTAGGGTTTTCAAATAAAAATATCTTCAACTGAAGAATGTCAATGGTTTCTTATAAACAATTATATGGGATGAGATTTTTACTCTAACTTGATGGGATGATGATGGTTAAAGGAAACTTGTAAGTCTAGAAAATGATGATGATATAATAAGAATGGTAACTATTATTTATTCTCTCATTCATGTCGTTCAATGTATGAAAATTTTTTATTGGGAAAATTAGAGTAAGGATTTGGAATTCTATGTGTAGTATAATGTTGTATTAAATTTATCTTAATAGAGGGTTTTTATATAGTTTGGTAAAAAAAGGGAACTGATACCTATGTACATTTTACACGTTGAAATTATTGGATGAATTACTGTTTTCCCTTATCATTTTGAAGATCCACCAATGCTCTCAATAGTATATGATGTGTTACATATATTATTATTGAACAAGTAAATCCCAGACATAATTAATGTTGTTGACTATGTTATAATATATTTGTAACATTATCAATCATAATATAACAAAATCAACTTAATTTTTGATACTAGAGAGAAATTGCTTTATAATCAGACACATCGATAAGTAATGGTACTTTGGAGTAATAAAAATTAGGGGACCGAACATTGGAACCATAGTATAATATATACATAAAATGTAATATCCATTAAATTTTGAGGATGATGTTTTATTAAGAGTGAATAATCATAAACTATAGTGGTATAAAAAATATTTCCCTTATAATAAATTTAATTTCAATGAAATATTGTGATGCATAAAACACTATCTTTAAACAGAACACGATTCTCTATTAAAATATTATTTAGGCTTGAAAATTTTATACATACCATTATAATAGAGGATATGTTAACGTCCTTATAAATTATGATAAATATATAGTTTATAGATTCAATTTTTTATCGACAGATTATAAATAAATTTAATTTTTATTTAAATGAATATCAATGTATTTTCGTAAAACTATATGTTTTTAAAATACTCTTTATCCCAACATTGGGAATATAAGTAAAAGTAATTTTTTATATTTTTTTGAAAATAATTTGAAAAAATTAAAATGATTATTTAACTTATAATATCAAAATATCATAACGGTGAATTTTTGGAATATTTCTCAAATGTGTTATCTTTCGATAAGTAGTGGAAATGCATAATTAAAATTTAAACTCACATTTCATTTAATTTATTTATAAGGTTGATTATTATTTTTAAATTGGGGTTAATATAACATTAGTTAAATTAATAATATATTTGTACTACATATTTCATTGGAATATTTTTCATGTTGATTTTGTATATTAAATATTAGTAAACACTTGATCATGTTCTCTTTGAAAAGGTGATATCCCATCACATTTTTTAGATAAATTTTAAATTAAATTTTACACTTATGGTAATGTAATTTGGAAAAATTGATTCCATGTTAGTAATTATAATAATTATTAATATATAATGGGATAAATATAATATCTATACATGATGTAAAATAAAATAAGTAAACAACTTTTTTGTGGTTGATGTAAAAATAGTTTTATAGGGGATCAAATTAAAATTATAAATGATGAAATGAGATAAAAGTTTTAACTAAAATATAATGAAATTACATATTTGTAACTTATCATCTCTATTTATATATAATAATCTATTTTGGAAACATTTTTATATGAAAATGAGTGTTATAATATTTCATATCTATAATTACAAATTTTCCACGCACATCGAATACAAACTGAAAACTCCTCCTCTCTTCATAATACCATTAAATCCTTATGAGATTTGAATTAACTAAAAAATGAAAATCAAATTTTAAAAATCATATAATATATGTTTTAGACATAACAGAAATCAAATGAATAATGTAGTTGATTAAAACGTAAGAAGGATACCAGACGAAGTGGTAATGATCCCTGATGAGCATATTTATTTTATATCAACATCCAATTCATTAAATGATTATTAAAACAAGATAAAATAATAAAATAAATATATTGAATATAGACAGATGTTTTTATGTTATCTTCATGAAATAAAAACATCCCATAAATCATCAAATGGGTTATTAAATAATTATTTCTATGTATGGTAGAATACCACCTTGTGAATTGAGGTGATATGTTATCCACCAACACCAAACATGGTTGTGTGTGATGATTGATATAAAGTATATATATGATATTTATTAGAAAAAACACCTATATATTAATTATATCATGTAAACCATTATTCCTTCCATTCCATATTGGATAAGATAAAATTTATTTTGTGTAAAATAGACATTGCCTTGCAATGTAATGTGATTAGTCTTTCACTAACGCTTTACATGGACGGTTATATGGACTAATTTAATTATTATAATTTTTATTGGTTTAAAAAATTATATTAAAGGAATATATATTTTTATGAAATGATAATATATAGTTTTATTTCATACCATTTCACTCAATGAATGATAGTAACATAATTCATGTATGTGATGAGTATGGACTACAGAAAGCAATGTGACTCTCTTTTCACTACCTCACAACATTGATGATTTTCTTAAGTATATTTAACAAAATAATTTTTTAACTATGATTTTTTACCAACATTTAATGGTATATTTTATGTATATTTTTAATATATTGATTGTTGAATAATTGAAACAATACCCAAGCACATGTACGGCCTACCATTTTAATGAACATGACATTCATCATTTAAAAAAACCAATATTCATAATTCATCGTCAAAATAAAATTTATTTATAAATATTATTAATAAATAATGTAATCAATCATCGACATTTTTAATTAATGTCATCTTAGTCTAATAGGGAACGATCAAATTTCAATTTTTGACATGTGTGTAAAATAGAGTTGAAACATAAAATGTAAATATAAAAGATCCTAAATTTTTATATAACATGTTAATAATTGAAATGTTTGGGAAATAAAATTTTAAACGGTTTGAAGTAATGTTTAATTTTTTTAGTAGTATCTTATTAATGACAATTTGGAATAAATATGACCAATTCTGCTCAAGGGAGGGAACACCATCTCAATTTCACTTCATTGAGGCATATTGTAAGGTTACAAACATAATTTCTGATATGAGGGTATATAATACCTATATGATATGTAAGATAATTTTTACTTAATAATACATGTAATTTTATGTTTCAATTTAAATTAACACATCAAAGGGGATTTAACATGAATATTATAAACTAGTAATAATTAGTGAACAATATATTTTTTACGGTTCACAATGTCTTGAAAGATCACTTTTTTAGATTTTGATTTGAAATTTGATTTATATTATGAATCCATATTATTTAATGATGTATAGGAAAATTTCCTAAGCCATACACCATTTTTTATATGTAATTTTTGATAATTTTACTTGATTAACTAGAGAAATATTTATAGATCCATTTAGTTTACTCAATTTAGATGGTTGATGATAAGTCATGTTGAATCATGAATTAAATAGAACATTCTATTTGTGGGGAATTTATTGGAATTATACTGAAGGGTATAGACCATAATTATATTTCACATCGATGCATTAGTACGGCTCATGAGAAAAATCTAATGGACAAATTATATATTTTTTAATAGTTGTGTTAAACAAAATATAAAAATTCCTAGATTAAAACAGTTTCATTTTACTAAGGAATGGTATCCAATAATAAGGCATTTAATTTATTCAGAATTATGTTATCATTATCCATCATATTTTCAATGGATATTATATCTAAATTCATTTCAATCACACTTTTTTAGTTAAATTAAATTATTTCTATTTTATTTACACTTCCATATTGATTATTCTTTTTATTATCATTATTTTCATGTTATTTAAAATGAATTTATATTATGTTATATAGGATGAAATTTTTATCATTATTATTTTTTTAGGATAGGATCCACAATAAATAAAACTTACTGAACATTTGAGAACACATTATATTGGTACCATTCCCTGGGACATGAAGAAGAATAAATGGAATGATTTCAAGGGTTCCAAAAAATTCATTTCTATGCATTATATTTAATATAAATATTAAAAATGGTTATCATGTTTGTATCTACTTCTTAAAAATGTTAAATTGAAATAACGTTTTTTATATGACCCTTTCTATATATGAAAATTTTATAAACCAGAAACTGACAACATGTTACTAGTGATAGGTCATTATACTATAACCACAAAACTAATTTTGAAATGAAAAATGTATTACATTAATTTTCTGTGGTTGTAGTCAACAGATTCAAAAGAAACACAGTAGAATTTCTAAATAAATTGTAAGGATATAAGATAGATATTATATAACCATTCCAAATAATAATTATGTTTGAAATATAATTTTTAAACATTAAACCCTTCATAATTTCAATACCAAATATATGGTGATAAAATTAGATATATCACTATGTGGATGTGGTATATTATACATATGAAAGAGAAATGAATTCCCTTCCCATTTGATATGAAATTGGGTGGATAATAATGGAATAATAATTATGATATAATTTTAGTATATCTATGATAATTATGTTACCATTATATGACAACTTCCATTGATTTAAAATATTATAATACATTGTAAAAAATGTAATTCTTTAAGTTGATTACCATTTCGTTGTAAAAACACCATTGGATATCAACCTATGTCCCATAAATATTTACTTATTACAACAAAATCAACTATATAATGCGTAAAATGTAGATCATAAGAAATTTAGGTATGCTACAGTACAGTTATAAGGATCAATTTGTTGTAGATTGGTAATGGAATATGCTCTCTTTTATAATTGTTGTGAGGGGAACCATTAGAATTTCATAAAAAAAATATAATATAATAATACGATTTTAGTGAAAATTTGATCATATTGGTCATAAATTAGAAGTAAAAGTTAAACATTTTAATTAAAATCAACAAATTGAATTTAGAAAAAAAATTATATCATTTTAATACAGATATTTTCTATTAAAAACATGGGAAGTTATTTGGGAACATAAACATAGTAAAAACTATTATAGTAATAAAAGATTAGTAAAATTGTTATAAATGAACATGTTTCTCATAAATGGATTATGGATCCCAAGTTAAAAAATATTAAAATCACTATATCCAATTTATTATTTTGTAGAAATTTAATTTAATTAATAATAAATAATATTTATTAAATATTATTAATGAAAATTTTGGCAGTAATTATTTTATATGAAAATAAATATATAATGAAAACGTTGGAATTTGAATTTAATTATTTAAACCCACTCCAATATGTAATATTTTCCTATAAATTTTTTGGGACACATTAACTCAATCAAATAAATTCACATTTAATTTTTTAAAAATATTCATTTCATGTCAATATTAATTATATAGATATTATATTATCATTAAATAATAATTTAATGTAGTTATATAGTATCTAAAAATTATAAATATTTATATATAATAATAATAATCTCATTAAAATCCTAATTTAATTTTTCTATTCACCACTATAAAATGTTATTCTATATATAGATATTGAAAAGATATTTTAAACATACTTAGTTACATGATTTGAGTTTTTTGTTATATAAATTATAAGGTCATTTTCATTTTAATTTTTCCATTAAACCATTATATCTTGATCTAAATATGATAAATATATACTTAATAAAATATAATAAAAATTAATATTAATTTATATGATCTTATCACATAATTTTAAACTAGATTAAAATGATTTACCCATTTCCATGGTGTTATATTTAATAGTGATTACTATTAATAATGCCAAAAAATGAAGGTATAATATTTTATAAATTTTAACCTCCTGATTCCTAATATGCAGTCCATTTTAAAAAAATACAATATTTATATTTATCTATGATTAATTAGAATATAATTGTTCAAAACAAGATGAATCCAGTATTGAGAAAAATAATAGGTTTCTTAAAAATTTATTTTTGTACAAATATAATTTATTAAAAAATATAAAATTAGGAAATTGATTAAAATAAATGTATTAATATATTAATTATATAATTGGATTATTAATACCATAAACTCATTTTTAAATAAAACTGAACATTATAAAATGATGATATAAAAAAATTCTTCAAAAAAACTACATTTTTCACTATTCAATGCATATATAAATCATAGTAAAAAAATAAAAATTTCATTAAAATATTATATAAATATTATGATTATAAAAATGGAATTTTTTAAAAAAAAAATATAATATCCAAAAATTACATGTAATATTTTCTAGATCAAAATCAAAAAACTAATTTCTTGATGAAATCCATATTTATAATGCATAATACAACAATTTTGAAAACATTGTACATAATTTATATGTGTTGATAAATTTATAATTAATGAGTTTTTTATTTATATAAATTTAATATTTTAATAATTTTTTTAATAATATAATAACTATCAATTTAATGTCTATATTAAAAATTTCATATTAAAATAATAATAATTTTAGGTTAATTTATGATCAGTGATGTATGTTTTCCAGGATTAAAATATAATTTTATTTCAACATATTTTGTAATTACATTATCCAATCGTTGAAAAATTTCAACTTCACAATTTAATCTTCACATCAATAATCATGGTATTAATATTTTAAAAAAAATTCATGGAAAACAATCACCATTAGATGGTTTAATTAATATTCCTCTAAAATATAGGTGATTGGAAATATTATGTTAATAAATAAATATGATTTTTTAATGAATAAAATTAGTGGGATGGTAAAATTTGGAGTGGGGATAATTTTTAATATCCGTTGAACATTAAATGAATCATATTATCCTTTGTTCATTCTATCAGCACTAAAATCTATAACAATACAAAAAAATAATAGCATCAGTTGTAAAATATTATAAATTATAGATTAACCAAAAATAATAATATATCAATTTAAAATTATTCCACTCTATAATCATTCAATATTTAATCCCCTATGATAAAGGTCTGAAAATATTCAAAAAATATAAAAATTTATGAAAACTATCAACAAAATTTAATATTTCAAAATATTGTCAAAACCCAATTAATTAGATCTTAATTTGACATATAAATACCATTCTCACATATTATTATGATGTATAATAATAATATAAATCACTATAAAACTTTAATTATTAAAATAATACTTACAAAAATATATTCTCAAGTAATTTAATAGATTACATAAATTCATATTTACTGTTATCATTCATTTCACTAATGTAGCCTCTAAAAATAAAGTATAATGAGAAATCACATTTCATTTTCTCTAATAACATTCTATATATACTTCTATATCACTATAAAAACTGTTATAATACAATATTTAAATGTTTGATGATTCATATAACAAGAATATCATTGATATATTATATATAAAAAATAATACATGAATACAAATGGATGTTTTATTTATTTATTTAAACACCAACTTTAACAATATCAAAATAATGACAAAGATCAATTTTATACCATTAAGTTATATTTTTGTTTCTATTGGGGAATTCATTTGTGTAGTACCCCTTGCACTTAAATTTTTAAAATTTAATATCAGAAGAATAATTATTTATCATCCAATCACATTCGTGCATGACTATTCTACATTCAATTTTTTATCATTCATTAATTTTTATTTATATTTTTTGGTGAATATGATTTATATCATGATAGAAATGGATACTATAAAAACAAATGATGATAATGTTTTGGAAACATGTCCCATTAAAATTATGGGTTTAATCAATCAATGAGACAATAAATATCACACTATAGATTACATAAATTTTTCACATCATCCTTTCCCATCCTTTAAAATTTATCTTCATGCATAAGAACATTTTCCTCTTCCTTTTCAATAAGATTAAACAATTTCTCTCCATTTAATCCTGTTTATTAAAATGATAATTATATTACCATGAAATGTTCTATATGTAACATCTCAGACCTCAAAAACCACATGAAGAATTCTAAACAGGTCTGGTTTTACTCCCATAGGGGAACCTTCCCAAATTCGAATGGTTGCTGACTAGTATTGAGGGTGTAAGCATGCATAGTACGAGGGATATACCCTCTTGGAAGAAAAAATTATGTACTGCTCAGAGTATGATATAAAATAACATACTCTATAGACTCTGGCTATACTGATAAGTAAAAAAAATCAATATATGATAAACTAGAAAATGTAATATAGAAACAAGTGAAGTGGAATGTAACAAAATGGTATACTAAACACCATTTATAAAAAACAAACATGCTTTCACAATAGGTCATACATGTCAATAAAAATGGATCCCATGGCTAACTAACAGTACCTATAAAATATAGTAATCATATTGATACATGAAACGAAGAAAAAAAATTAAAATCCAGCTATAATGACATCAGGGTTTGTGTCCAATCATCATGAAACAACTAATTCAATCCTAATCCTAACCCTAATCAATTTCCTACATGTAATCCCATAATTTTTACACGTTTACAAAAGTGACCATGTTGGGTGTTGGAGGAATCTTAGTAGGATACCACCAAATGGTGTGTACCTATTATAGGTGTTTACATAGGTAATAATAAAATATTATAATTCACAATGAAAAAAAACTCCATTGGTTCTTAGCATCCACCATGGAGTGTCACTTACTTCGCCAATGTCAGAATCTCAGTCACATAACATGTAACCACATAACACCTCACACCATCTATCTTATGTTGTGATGACTAAATGGAATCCCAGGAATCAGTAACCAATGCATTAAAGATCATGTCTTCCGATTGAACAAAAAACGGTGAAACATCGATGTCTGTCCTCCAATAATACTCAATGAAATAGTGATTTCTGTCCTCATATAAATAACCAGAGGAAACATCGATGTCTTCCCCCAATCACATTACGTGGTATCCTCATCACTACCTAAACGAATCCTCATGACCATCCACATGGCTACCTGTGGCATGCACCCCCAAACCAATAGTACATAAAACTCAATTATCGGGGCCCTCTACCCACAAGTTTTGTCAAGATCACCTCATCATGGAGTCATCCAATGTGAACGTGACATAAATCCTAGGTGAGGTGTTATCAACAAATATATTACCCAGGCCACAACCTCGTTGTCATATTGTTCCAATGAGACCATCTCACTAAGAATATGATAGCCTTGCCGTCCAAGTATCTTGGACCACTTCAAACCTAATAGTCATATTTCCTCTATCCGACATCCATGACACCAAATCATGTGGTCAAACTACTCATGTAATCATAGCTATGGCCAACCTATGATCGACCTCACTCGAGAATATCTGGGCCATGCCCAACATAACACCAAGGGGTCCATCTTGTGCAATCCAACAATCACATATTTATCACATTTAATCAAATTACGTAAACCGGAAAAACAATCTAAGTTGTTGATTTTATGTACCTCAATGACTATAAATCAGTAGCAATGAGGTATTTAATGACTCCAACTAGCCTAATCGCACTTTACCAAATTATAAATACTATTTTCAAAAACAAATAAAACCATTTATAACCATTTTTGATCACTGGGCCAAAATGTTCCATGGAGAGTCAGCCTCTCTCCCGATATTGCGCATGCAGTTTATACAATAGTGTATCCCTATTTTCATCCCTGGGGTCTATCATTTAATTCAACATGAATTAGGTGATATAATGTTTCCTTCCCAAATATTACCGAAGAGGATCCAAAGTCTGCACCACCCAAATTCCCATGATTACACAAAACAAGGAATGTACCACCTACCTCATACCCGTACCATGATCCTCGTCTAGTATCAACATTTAATTCATTCTAGAACTATGTATATCTACAAAATGAACTTTGACGCTCAAACCCCTATAACTCGGATTTTAATAGAAATCTAGATGAAAGGCCTAAGGGGAATCATGAGCTCACCTATGGGGTCCCAATTAATATGACACTGATCGAAATGGAGTTTGGATGGACGATCGAATGAAAAAAAATGATCTGGTGCCACTTTTTCATGACCCCATGCAAAACCATCTTACCTCTACCTAAACAAGAGGCTACTTCTTATTTTAATGAATAAAATAAAATACATGGTCTGTATATAAATGTACACTACACATGGCTTCTTTAACTATTTATTTGGTGGCTGAAATTCCCTCTTGACTTTTCGGCCTGACTACAATGCGTGTACTATGAAGTACACAACATGTACATGGTCAAATTATTCAACACTCACTGAGACCCCTAAATTCCATGTATAGATATTACACAGTCAATACCTACAAGCTATGTATAAGGAAGACTTGACGTGTACAAGGTAAAATCTCCCCCTCACTGATATCCCCCATGTTCTTTGTCTGACCATCACACATGACCAAGGGTACATAGTGCGTACTTGGGAGTACATTGCATGTAACAAAAAAATTTCTAGATACTTCCCAAATTCACATTGTTCCTAAAAAATAGCTTAGAAAACAAAAAAATAAACTTTTACCTTAATTTAAATAATAAATTATTACAACCTTCCCCATATAAATAAATTCTTCCTAAAATTTCCCTTCCATGTGTGGTGAAGAAAACTCCAGAAATAATCTATCCAAAATTCAAATAAAACATAGGTCCAATGAACTATTTCTAGACTCATGGTCCTCTCATGAACCCTCATCACCCCAACACCTAATTCAGTGCTCTTGTGTAATTCCCAATAACCAAAATATTCTTGCACCGAATCGGTGTCCGTATCCTCGTGGTACAACATCCCACAAATGCTCAAAAAATCATGGTGACATTCACCTCATGTAACATGTATCCTCAATTCCCCGATGCCTATTAACGCTCATGTAACCAAATACTCAATGCCTTGATTCCATGCATCTCATATATATATATATTATTATATCACAAACTCAAAATGTTACCAATCCCACTGAACATTTTTTCGTCAGTCCAACTAAATCATGTGCACCTAGTGCACTCAAAACAGACTTGCGTTAACATGCCCTTACAAAAATGAAACCTGAAAATAAAGTCCACACCTGAGGCGTAACACTGACTATCATTGGATAACCATCTTTCTCAGCCTATGGCAGCTCCATGGCATGCACCTAGCCAGATGTATGACTTCCTGATGCCTTACCACCCAAATGTGCTGCTCCAGTCACTGGTCAGTGAACCCTTAGCTGGTTCCCACTATCTCTACCACATCCTTCATGTGTTGTAGATCCTTATATACCATATTCTAGTACCAACCCTTAGTTGACCTGAAAATCCACCATCAGTCTAGGTCCCTGCCTTCCAGTTGTCTGAGATGGCTTCCTATATAACATATCCTAATGTCCAACCTATTAACATGCCTGACAATTCGTCGGAGACCTATCATAAGGAGTTTGGACATTCCTGGCTTCCCACACTAAAATTAAATAACTTATAATGATCCATAAGGTGGAATAACTGAGTCCTTTACTATAATTCCATATAATAACTCACCCCGATATCACATCCTGTTATCTGATCCAACACATGATACCATCAACTAGATTAAACAAGATTTATCTGTTATGTTTCTCTAAGCTATGAGTGTCTAATTCACTACCTCTGAGTATTAGTTCAACCTGAAGATGTATACATATACCTTAATGTCGTTCCATAAGCCATCTTTAGAGTGCCTCACCCACGAGGTGTAATTACTAACCATAACTGGTGAAAAGAGAGATAACTCATGGAATGTAACTTCATAGTCCATTAAGAACATGTCACCATGATCAAGGTTCATGAACTCCAGATTTCTCTCTGACCTCAGCGTCTTAGGGAAAATGTGCTAAAAAACATGTCCTTGAATTTCATCCATGCCATTCCTTCTTTTCTGCGAGCCTCTACTTGCACGTCCAACCAACACTTCATTGGTCCTCTCAGCATATACATTTCTATATTGACCCACAACACTGGAGGCATCTCATGTTGATATAATATCATCAACATGCTCTATATTAAGTTTTCGTCCGCTTGTGGACCACCCTCAGCTTGTAAAATCTAAGGGTGTTACGACTCGAACTCCCTGGCCAGATATCCCATAGAGGTATTTGTACCCTACGCCCCACAATGAATCCCCTGAAAAACACGTTCCATGCTAGATTAGTGCTGCTCAACAATCCACAGCTTGAACGATGCCAGAACTGGAATCCACGTTGCCAGCACTGGATCCGAAAACTGATACTTCCCCAAAGACTATACATGGGGCTCAATCCCTTCCTCTCCCTCTGGTGTCTAAATATGATTGTGCTCCTATGGAACTGTACCATCACATGTCGGATGTTCCATAGAGATGTCAAGGAGCAACCTATATATTACCACAAATAATCATATATCATCATATATAACAATATATATATATATATAATATTGATATTGAAAGGAGTAACAAGGAAATTCATAACAACTACCCTTACACTTCACAACTAAAACCTTTCCCCATGGAATACCAACCTCACATTCTCCTTACCCGCCTTCAAAAGATATAACAATCAAATGTACCACAGACCATGCCCATCCCGACAGCCATCATTTCCTCAAACTGACAATTTACTCACCCAATCCTAAAAGCCACATTTCCTCAAAATGAAGTCTCGGACACCCAATCCTAGTGATAAAAGTAACCCTAGTCAAATTACATGTCTTCTCACATACCATCGAGGCCCAAATATCATGCCACATGAAGTTTTATAAAATTAAATCATGATATATTACATTGCAATAATCAAGAAATTCTACCAGGAATTTAACCTTTCGCATATCAAAAGAATATATAGAATGGAAATTGATATTATTAAAATGGAATTGTCACTTGAAAAAGCATAAATGCAGTTATGAATATTATCAACCCAAAAAAGATTCAATCAAAATCCAATCAACCTCACTTTTCCATACTGAACCAATGTACAATTCACCACTACTACACCGGGTCAGGGGTCACATATCACAACAAACTATATAACATACCATGTAAGCCACAAATGAGGAAATAAAGTATATAGTAATATGAGAAATAGAAAAAGAATTCTCACCAAATGTATCTTGTTCCATCACTTGTACATGGAGCTGCAGGAACCCCATCACTTTCTTGATATCCTGATAAAATAGATTCATATCTCCAGTATACCATATCAAAAATAATAAAACATAAAAAAAATAAAAAGTCAGTCTCAATTCATTAGTAGTCAATCAAAAACTTCAATTATCTCTATTTCAAGAACAACTCCTATAATACCACTATGTAAGGTCTCCGACCCAAGCATCCACCCAGACATTGCTAAATGGGTCGGGTGTTATAGTCTTAAGCTCACCTACCTGAACTCCAAATGATTCCAAATGGCAGTGAGGGTGTACCAAAGTATTGTTGGAATGATGTACCTTATTAGAGGAAATAATAAGGTAATGATCTAAGAATGATATATAATAGTAGACTCTACAAACTCAATGCGACCCGCATAGTGAAAACACAATTAATAGCTGATAAAACTGCAGAAGATATATAGAAATAAGGGTACTAGAATGCAACAAAAAGCTTGCTGAAAATAATTTATAACAAACAAACATGCTTTCACAGTAGTTCATACATGTCAATAATCTTGGCACCCATGGATAACTAAAAAATCGAAAAATTAAATTAAGAATGATGATAGCAGAATGAAATCAAAAAAAAATAACTCCAACTAGGCATGACCTCAGGGTCTGTCCCAAGTCTATAGGCCACAACTAATATAATCAATCTCTTGATGTTGATATCTATCCTGCACATAATTCAATAATGTCTACATGCAATCTGAATGGCCCATGTAGGATGTAAGATGAATCTCAGTAGGATACCACCTAATGGTGCGTACCTAGTATATTTTTTAAAAAGGAAATAAAAAAATAGTGTGATTCATAGATAATATCTGATTACACTGGTTCTCAATAGCGAAAAATGAGTGTAACCTGGTTCGCCCAATTCCAGAATCTCAGACATATAACTCGGCACCACGTGCCTCATGACACCTTCTGTCTCAATTACGGATGTCCCAAAGCCATGCACAATAAATAGTAACCAATTCTTAAAAGCTCATATCATCCCATAAAACAACAAGTGGAGGAACAACGACGCTTATCCATAAATAATACTCGGAGAAATAGAGATGTATGTCCTCAAATAAATATCATGAGGAAATATAGATATTTAGTTTTAATATCATAACATGGTAGCCTCATCGCAAAAAACTAAAGCCTCCTCATCTTCCAAATGGAATCCAACAACATGAACCCCCAAACCAAGAGTACATATTCTAAATCAATTGGGGGCCTCTACCCACACAAGTGGTAAAAACCACATCATCACGAAGTCAACCTATGTGCACACGACTCAAATCACAGGTGATCGGTAATAACCAAATAAATAACCCAATCCAAAACATCTCTAGAACCTCATTCCCCTAATATCATGTCACTCAGAATCGAGTGTATTTTCCATCCTTGTAACCCAGGCCATGTCCAAACTGAAAGTCAAATTGCTTCAATCTTACAAATGTGACACAGAATATTATTGTCAAACAACTCATGTAATCTAGGACCATCCCAATGTGTGATCCACATCACTCGTGAATATCTGTTCCTTTCCCAACACAACCCCAATGGGTCCAACATGTGAAATTCAAAAATTACATATTTATCACATTTACGAAAATTGCATAAACATGCAAAACAATATAAACTGTTGAATTATGCTAACCTAATAGCTATCACACAGCATCACTGAGGTCATGAATTCCACTAACAAGACTAATCCAACTTTATGAAATTAAAAATACATGTTGGAATAAACTTACCAATTATATCAATTTTGGCACCCAGGCCAAAATTCCCAACGATCATCATCCTCTCAGCCGACCATGTTCAAGAAATTTTTTCAATATGGAATAACCAAATTCATCCCATGGGTCTAATAGTTAATTCATAATGAATAAAACGATATAATAGGTCTAGCTCAAAAATACAGGAAGTTGCAACAAATTTCCCAACACCCAAATATCCAAAAAAATACAAAACAAGGTATGAACCTCCAACCTCATAATCATAAGATGATCCTCATCCAGTAAAATCCTTTAATTCTGTATAGAACTAGGTAGATATAAAAAATGAGCATTAACTCGCAATCCCCAATATCTCGTTTTAGAATAGAAATAAAGATGAAAGGGTCAAGGGGAATAAAGATCTCACCTATGGGATTCCAACACATCTAGTGATGATTGAAACTGTGTTTAGACAGATTATTGGGAGTAAACCCAAGCTACGATGCTACTTTTTGTTGACCGTGGAAGAAACCCTCTTCCCTCTACTAAAAAACGAGGAATCGTCATATTTTAATTGAAAAAAATGAAAATACACGGTGTGTATATAAAAGTACAGAAAATGTTTCTTCTTTAACTCTTCATTTTGTTACCAAATTCTCCTTATAGACATGAATAAATTACTAGAAGACATGTACTAAGAAGTATATGGTGTGTACATTGTAAAATCCTTCTAAACATGCCAACACCCCAACATTCCATGTATGTCTGCAACATGGTCAAGAACTACAAGTCATTTAATAGGGATAAAAGGCATGTACATGGTAAAATATCCCCCTTTCCAAAATCTGCAACATGCCATGAATGGCCATCACACACGACTATGGGTACACGATTTGTATTAGGGTGTACATGGTATGCCACCCATAAATTTCTAGAAACATCCCAAAATCCCCTATTTCCTATAAAATAGTTAATAAATATATAACAAACTCATACATATATATAAGAACCATGTTCTTATACTATATAATCCTTCAATTCTGTGCTTGATATTTCATCTCCATACTAAAGTGGTTTTAATCATTAACCACAACTAATCCACATTCCATATGTGATTAAAAACTACCATTATAATAATCTCAAATAAGGTACATTCTAATGTGATAAATATAATTTTTATTCAACCAATCGATTATATAGTTAGAAATTAAGTTTTTTATCAAATTAAATGAAGGAGGTTTTTTATATGTGAATTTTTATAACATTGTTAGACTACGTTGTGCATAAACATGTTTCTCCATATCATTAATTTTATTTCTCATAACCCGATTCAAATATACCAATATAGTTATAATTTGATCAGATCTTGATGTATCTCAATATCCAACCTCCTTATATGTACATTGAGTAAGATACCAAAATGTTCTATAAGGGTTGATGTGGAATCTATTTGTTTTTTCAGGTTCCATTTCTAATCAATGGAATATATTAAATTATACTATGATTCATCATATAAAATTTTGAAAATAATGAAGCACATAACATAATTTTATTATTTATATATAGATAATATCAAAATCTTAATATTTGTTTCATAAAGATTATTTAAAATGTCCAACAAATATTTATGTTTCATATTAGAGGTTTTATTAAATGTGTTTCCAAAATAAATATAGTAAATATTCTCTGATGAATAATATATTATCCCCGAACCTAGTTTTCCAAAGACAGTGATTATTTTATTACATTGGTACTATATATAAGAAATAAAATCCTAAAATATGGAATAATATAGTCGTCTTGGTGATCTAGATACATTTATGATTTTTTCTTTATGGTTTAAACATAAACAAAAACATAATATATCATTAAAGAGATCATAATTTTCAACATCATATCCCTATATAAAAATCATAACATATATCATGGCAATATTGGGAAAGAAAAATATGAGTAATGAGATCTCATATTCTCTATAAGGGTATATAAATATAGGAGTCTAAATGAATCATAAATAATATAGAAAATATATGTAATCATTAAATAATATCATATAAATTATCCTATTTATAGTATTCATAACCAATGATATTATATAAAATTAAAATCCAATAATGAAATAAGAAATAAATTTTATAATTATGTATTGAATTAAGATGAATAATTTAACACCACCCCATTGAGATCTCATCCATGAAATATGAAAAAATAATTCAAATCCTAATTCTATAAAATATAAAAAAATTATAAGGATATAAGAAAAACATAATATCGAATGTCTCATGTGACCTATTGATCCATCTCAGGGATATTGGTGGCCATTAGACTATCAAAACATGACCCAAACACCAGAATCCACGATAGTAATCAATAAAAATAAATATTTCTCTATGTTGTCGAAAAATGTGACCCTTAGTTATCAATCACATCCTTAAAACCTCAAAATGAAATCTTGGATCTCATAAATTATAGATGATCCTTTATTTTATAGTATTAGATAATTAGTATAATATCTTACAAAAAATTATTATGTTATCAATTGATCATTTCTCTTATTTATCCTTAAATTTTATATTTCACATTTGGGCATCAACTTCATCAATGTGAAATAAATTAAAGATATAAAATTTCTAACCCCATTATTTATAATATGGGTAATGGAAATAGATGAAGGGTGAACTAATATTCTTTGTAATGGTAAATATTTTCATTATCGAACGAATTTAATCAATAGTCATAATAGATTATTTGGTAAGAATGACATAATAAAATCTCTTCAGTGAATCATAAATGAACTCATACCAATAAATATTTGGATAATATAATAAAAAAATTTAAATGCCATAGTCCATAAAATCAATAATCAAAAGAAAATTAATATCAATCTCAATCATTTGAATCATTATAAACTCATAAAAGTAATGTAAAACTACATTCATTGAATCATGAAAATTTTATATTCGTAAAACCCATTAAAACCCCATCAAACCCATTTCAACATGATTTAAAATAAAACATCCATACAACTTAATTCCGAAAATAAAATTACCCAATGCATTGATGAGTTGTAATGGGACTAACCAATCCTATATGATATATTGGGATTAACCATTATTCATGAGCTACATTAGGGCTCAGACAATCATATAAGATATTTTAGCCTCATCTGTGAGCTAAAATATGGCTCAACCCATATTATAATCAGTATTAGGCTCACCCTTTTTATATAATTCTCATCAACCATGAATAATCACATTCTTAAATAAAATAGGGAGAATCATAATCAAATGGAGAGTAAATGAGTTTAATATCAATATATATTATATAAACCCTCATGAACAATAAATGGATTCCATAATAATCTCATGGAAACATTGGTATCCTATGTAGAAGAAATGAGTTCCATAACATTTTCATGGAATAAATCATAATCATTATAGAGAAGGAATAAGGATTGTATCATTAAAATATAACCTAATTAGTAAATATGAATGAGTTAGGGTCATTGATTTTTGGGAATAGTAATATAATAAGAATATCATAAAAAATATTGTTACGGAAATACCATTTTTGTTTTGAAAATTACATTTATATAATAAAAAATTTAGAAAAAAAAATTATTTTAAAATAAACATGTTAAATATAAAGGATTGGTAAAAAATCAAATAAAAAAAATTTAATATATATTACTTTTTATAATTTATTTCAATGCAAATTGGAATAATATACAATTGAAAACATTTTGAAAACTTTTTTTGAAAACATTGTCTTTAATGTACATAGATTTCTATCCAAAGAGATAACTGATTCCATATATTATTAAATTACATTATCAGGAATTTAATGTAAAAATGTTTGGAAATTTTCTAATATTACATGAAAATATCATGACAGATATATAATATTTTATATCATGATTATTAGAATAATTATTCATTGGAGACTTATTCATAAACAATCCAGAGAAATGATTAGATTTTAAGAAAATACTCTAATAAAATCTATATCATTGGACCATATTCCCTATAAAACAATTAAATTAACTAAATCTAGTAATATCAGGAAAATGAGGAGAGTCATTATATAATTGTTTGTTAAAAGCCTTAAAAATTACATATTGTTGTTATTTTAAAAAAACGAATCAAATTTATTACACAAAGATCATTTAGGATTTGAGTTTTAGAGTTATATAAAAAAATAATATATAAAATACACTTTGAAAAATTTATAATTATAATTTTTATCATATTTTACATATTTTTTTCAAATAAAACATGATTTCTTATGCTAATATATATTCACAATTTCCAATAATATCATCCTTGTCCTGAAACATCTGTAAACACTATGTAAAACCATTTAAAATTATGTATGTCGAAAAAATGACAGTAAGAGAGTTAAAATGAAGAAATAAATACTATAGTGAAAAATAATAAATCATATCCATTAAATATTAAATTTTTCCCTCAATATAGGAAAATCATTACAAAAAAATCAATATTATAAAAATTTTAAAATCTAAAGACATCCATAAAACTCATAACCAAGAATATAATAGATAAGTATGTGAAATGGGATGTAATTTTTTAAAAATGGAATAACCTTGAAGTTGACTTCCATAAAATTTACTCTTAAAAGTTGAATAACCGTATGGTGGACTTTTGTAGCAAATGAATTGGAGGGATATCATATACCCACCCATAAATAGTTTATCACATAACATCACGCCATATCTTTTTCATGTACAAAACAATTAAATTTCTAATAAATATTATATAATTACAACCCATATAATATTTCAATTTTAATAATGTTTCTATGAAAAATTAATATCCATACAAAACAAAACATTTCATGTTATAGAAATAATAAATTCATTCCCATGACCCATATTTCAAAAAGTACCCTTAAATTGAATATGGGTTTCATTTATATATTAAAAACATGATTTTATTCATTGGAATCCCAATATCAAAGTGTGTTTAATGAATTTGAGTACATATTGTCATTGTATACTTTAAAAAAACATTCCATTATTTTTTAATGAAATTCAAATGATCTGTAATGAAAAAATAAAATGACTCATTTTTTAAAACAACTATATTATATAAAAATTTAAAAATTAACATCCATATAATATAAATTTATTAAATAATACTATAAAATAATATAAAAAATAATTATATGGAGGAAAATATCATGGAATTTAAACATTAATATTTTAGAATGATAATTTTTAATCAAAGTTCAATATGCCACGTTGAATAATTTAAATCATAATTTCCATGAAATAAAAACATAAAAACATTAACTAATAAGGGAATAAATTAATTCTTGAAATTTCTCCATTCTATATATAACCCTCATTAAATAAGTTGGGTGCAAAACATCAAAATATGTTTCAATGAAAAGGGGATTGAGATGATATCTCTTATTATGAGTATGACTCATCACATTAAATAATTAAATTAATTATTAATAAACATAGTTAAAATATTTGAATGATTTATAATATTTATAATGTTAATTATTTATTTTATATCACAAATTATCTTTATATAATAATTATTTTTCTTGTTGGATATTTTTCCGATATTTGTTAAATGGGGTATAAATGAATTTTGTGTGATATAAATAGTCTAGTGGTCATTATCCAACCATCTAAAAAAATATTAATTAAATAATAATAATTTTTAAACTTAATTATAATTTTTAAATCCATTTATTACATATATATATTAAAAATATACTATTTTTCAATCATAAGGATATTAAGATGTATGTACGCTTGAGTAATGCTTCAATTTTTTCATTGATCGCTATAGAAAAACGTAAGTATTACTTTATCATTCTATAATGATCATAATATCATTAATATAGTAATTATAGATTAAAAATACTCTTATATTACATTCATATGATATAGTGATGGAAATAGAATCACATCTCTCTTTAGAGGTGATGATCACACGTAGGCACAAATGAGGTTATCATTTTAATGTTCACAAAATAATAAGAATCTAAACAATATATTAATACTAATAAATTATATATATGGAATGAATAAAACATATAGAAATAAATTACATCATTGTAACTAGTATAGTTATATGTTTTTTTAAAATTAATTATATCGGTTCGTGATGTGGTAGTCCGCCAAACACCTAATAGATAAATTAATTGTATATTTTAATGATGTGGACATGGTTTTGGTGATGATATAAACATAATAGACTAGATTAATATTTAATCTAAATTATTTATTATTAAATTATGTTTTATTATTATTTTAAACATATGTAATAACAAATTATTCATAATCATTTAATTAAAAATTATACATTTTCTTCAGACAAAATCATTTTCTTAACACTTTATGACCACTAAGTGTGGTGTTCCGCCTAAAGAATGGGATTTTAAATTTTTGAGGGATTATGAAAATGTATTTCTTTATATCATGGAAGAACCAAATAAGATTTTATGCTTTATGAAAATATAATTATGGGTTCCCATTTATATGAGAGTGGAGGGGAAGTCATTGAATTTTCAAACTATTATATTCATATACATTAAAAGTAAATTTTAATGGATCTGAAATGATTTATATTTTTTATATTATTATTATTCCTCGCAATAAATTCATATAATAAAAATAAGAAAAGTATTCATTATTATGCAGTCATTATGATTTTGATTTAACACTTATTTATCCATTTTTACTCTTACTCTAATATCATGTAATTTATAATTTCAAGGTAAATATTGTTACTATAAAATTGAAGATGAATAGAAAATGGATCATTGATGAAATTTTAATCCTTATAAAAATAAATTGGTGTACTTATTTTATTTTTTAAATCATTTTTGAAAATATTAATCATTTTAATATATCATTAATATCAATTTGGAAAGTATTAATTAAATTATTATTTAAAATTATAATAATAACCTGATATCATAGAACCATATAGTTTAACTCATCACTAAAATTTCTTTTTCATAAAATAAAATAATTATAATAAATTAGTTAATTAAAATTATTCTTTTTCTAATATTTTTAGTATCATTTGTTCGACATAGCTGTTAATTAAACAATCAAAAAATAATTATTTTGAAATCCTTTAATTTAATTATACCATTTCCAAAAAAAATTATCATGATAATTATAATCATGATAAATATAATCATATTAAATTTCAAAAAACTTTTTACAGTTGAATATATCCCTTATATATCTCTATTTTGATAATATTTCACTTATGAAAAACAAATGATAGGAAAAGTTAACTTTTAATTGAATAAAAAATATAAATATCTTGAATTCATCCATGTATATAAAATATATAAAATAATGTACCCAATGAATATTTTTTCAAAATAAATAATCCAACAAAAATATAATATGTTTTAGTGTAATTTTATAATATTTATAGTATTATTTTTACCCTTAATTATCCAATTTACCCGTAATTGTGGTTATAAAATGTACTAATGTTATTATTCATTTTTCCAAATTGAAAAGGAAATTTTATATTAAATACATTACTTTATGATTTAGAAAATTTAATCCATATTTCATATATATATCATCATTTTTGGATAAAATAAATTCAAATAAATATCGTTGATGGGGGTGAGAAAACGTGTTTTTAATGATTAAATCATAGAAATATTAAAATTGTTTTGTATTAAAACTCAATTTTAATTTCATTTAAATTACCAATATTGAATTTAATGTGAAAATATTATTCTTATTTTACATTAATCCAAATTTAAATAATAAATTAACCATAAAAATTATTTATATGAAAATATCTTTTAAATTAAATTTCATTATTTTTAAATATTCCTCAAAACATGAATCTTTTCTGAAAATGATGACAAATTGATCCAAATTAAATTTTATATATTACACTTCTAAATGGGAAGCATATATGTTCAAAAATTATTTTCAAAATTTATACACCTATATATACAAAAAATGTACCATCCTAAGGAATCAATCCATCCTTTTAGAAAAACTATTATTTTGTGAATGAATTTTTAATATTTTCATAAATAATATCTAGAAACATTATTAGTATTTTTTCAATGAAATAATGAAATATATTTATATATATATATATTTAATATAATCTAAAAAATGTTAATTTATATTTATGGATAGAAAACATTGTTTTTCACATATAAATTTATTTTTAGGAAATCATTTCGATTTATTTTGCAATGTTTCTTAAACTAATTTATTATTAATTTGTAATATAATTATATAATCATGTGTATTGTATATTTATATAATAATTTTAATCTAGTTCATAAATATCATTCTAAAAAATATGTTATAATGGTTTCATTTAAATAATAATATTCATTTGTTTGTAAAAGATTGACGTGGATTATCATGTACACTATAAAACGTAATATTCTTTCAAAAAACAAGATGTTAGATTATCCTCACTAATTGGAAATTTAGCCCTTAAAAATTTTAATATAGGCTCTATAATACTTGTTTAGAATTTAAAATTACCTAAATTTAAATCCCATATAAGAAATCGATTACTAAGACATCCACATTATAGGAAATAAAGGAAATGAAGTGTCACATGAGATGATACATACCTGGGTTACATGTACAAAAGCATGGACATGTAAGATAAATATATCTTTCAATATGTGATAGAGATTTGTAGAGAACATGGTAATCCAAGATTTAACAATCACAAAATCTTTTACATGTGATGGGTTAAAAGGTAACTGATTTGTTAGTAAAACAATAAAAATGAAAACCATTTTAGAGACCATTTAATAGATATAATGAATTATTTCATTACATGGACTAAACCATATGGAAACATAAATTATTTTTATTAATTTATTCATTCATCAATCAATTTACCCCACAAATTCATAGTTTTTCTAAAAAATGTGAGTGTTTGTGATGATTTTTTCACGTATGAGGAAATAGAATCGATATCTAAATAATCACATATTCCAAAAAAAATAACTATATATTTATTCTACCTTTAAAAATATACCAAAAAAATGTTAAAATTTGATATTATTATTCTCCATAAAAAATAATCATAATATGTTGACAGACTACATCCATATATAAAATAATACAATGAAACCCAATTATCCACTTTTATAATTTGAAATATAATAGTACATAAAATTAATCAAAATAATACAAACAAGTACGAAACAAAAAAAATTAAGCGGGATTTCAACAACTAATCATGAAAGATTAATTTTAGCATTTATATCAAAATAATATCAGTCAGTCATAATATCTCATAACAAAAATTTAATTTCATAAATCGCATCATTTCAAAAATATGATAATTATTTCCATAAATAAAATGAATAACAATAAGTCCGCAGTAAAATAATATATTCTTAAAAAATATAATTCAATGATTATAACTCAAATAACATCACATAGTATTATATTAATGATGATCTGATATGGTTCCAAAAAAAGTGATCATCTACATAAAAAATATTAATCACAGAATCAAAAATTAATTTTCATTTTCATAGTTATCTATTATAAAAAAATGAATGTTGCAAAATTAAACTAATATTTCATCCATAGAATAATTTAAACATAAAAATGAAAAACCAAAAAGTAAAACAAGAAGTTTATTGTTAGGTGATGCACCATTTTTTATATTCATTTGTGGATTTGATTCCCACGACCTTATCCGAAGCAATGGTCTTTCATACCTCATTTGAGTTTTCCTTTTCCTAAAACTATATATTTCATATAACATTCCCAAAATATGATAAAATCTTCAAAATTAACTATATAATGTTTCCAAATGAATGATATCACATACATTTCTTTTTTCATCCCAAAAATTAATAACACTTAATTAAATCAAAAACTTAATGTCTCCAAAATACACATAATCACCATAAATTTACATAAAATAATGATTCAAAATGGTTTTATATAAATTTTTTTTATCAGCATCCTTAAAAAAAATATATCATACTAATAACCCTAAAACCTAATAAACCATCTTAATCTCTAATGTTGTCAATACAATTTTCAAAAGCAAACTATAAGGTCCCATCATTGAACATTACATATTCTAATTATTCTAAAACAACAAATTAAATTTATATCACTGATATATTTTAGGATTAGAGTATTAGAGATTTAGGATAAACTATTATATATATTAAACCCACCAATTGAAATTGGAATCTTTTAGTCAATATCCATTTTTAATTTATAGATAAAAAACCATCAATATAATACAGGATTTAGTATAAAAATATAACATCAAAACATTCCATTAGCATTATCCTTTCCCAATTATTAAATAAACCCTATAAAAACTATTTAAAACATTGTGTTAGAACGAAGAACATTGTAATGGACTAAAAAGAAATTATTCCATTAGTCTAGTGACATCCCATATAACATTTCCTAAAAAACACACCGTTTATCAAGAATATAGTTTCATAATACGATAATATAATAATAATCATACCCCTTAAAAATGATTTTATTTTCATGAAAACTAATAATAAATCATATATAATATAATTTGTTAACATGGGATATAATTAGTCTCAAATGTAAATATCATGTTGTCATCTACCATATATGTCACTCTGACAAATGGAAGGACAGTAATGTGGACATCAATGCCCAATGCATTAGTGTGCTATAAAAGTCCAACCTATCATTAGTTTATCATATAAATAACCATTATTAGATTATCATGGAACCACCAATCACATTTAAATGTATCATTATATAATCACAACACCTAAAATCTTGAATGTTTCAAAATGTCACCAATAAAATATCATTTCTACTCATAAGGAAACAATTACTACTATGGTTATAATCAATCCAAATATAATTTTTGTTTATAAAAATACTTTGAATATGGAAAGGGGAATTCATTTATCTAAAAAATTAATGCTTTTATAGGAATCCAAATATCAAGTAACGGTCATGGTGGACGAGAAGTTATTGTCACAGAATATGATAAAAAAGAACATTCACTTTTAGTTTGTAAAGAAAAATAATTTTATTTATAAAAAAATAAAATTATTATTTATTAAAAAACATTGAATGAAATTAAAAAATAAACATAAAAAGTGTAAGGTCCTATATCAACATGTATTGATCCATTATTATTTTTCTAACGACCAACGTTTTTAGACTATACAAAGAAGTAGTCTGGGAGATTTTAGTCACTATAATCTAGTAGCAGGGATACTCCATATTGTTAAATGATAATACATAATGGGAAATAGGGTTTCATGAAGTGTAATATTTCATGGTTGAAAAAATAATATCAAATTAATATGCCATGGGTTTTTAGGAAGAAATCAACCCTGAGGAATTACATGACATGTCATGGAATTAGAAATCATTAAATCCCCCACTACACTAATGTTTTAATACATTCAAGAAACTCTGGTTTTCAAACCATATTCCTACATATTTCCTTTCTTGTGTCCCAAGAAACAGTTCAGTACCCTCTTGTAATTGTAGAGATACATTCGATGAGGATGGATATCGGGCTTCCACTATCAACCCGTAGTATTCCTTCATCAATATAGGGTATGATTTAACCATGTTCTTATGGTTTCATAAATCTATTTCCTCTCACGGTACTTTCCTTACAATGGTGGATGAAATACAATGGTTCAAATGGTGTTTCTTTCTCTGGTATTTTGTGAAATGGTGCAGTGGTGTCCTTGAGTAGATGAAGATCTTATTAGAGGGTCGATTAGTGATCCATTGTGTGGTCTGTTATCATAAAATGAAAGTTATAACCTTCATAGTTAGGGGATTAATTATTTTAATATAATATTTAAATAAAATAGTAGATCCATCATTTTTCCACAAATTGTATCACTATTAAATTTACCTAATTAAATACTTGAAACTTATCAAGGAATTAGTATCAATCACATAGTGTTGTTGTTTCACTGAACTGGGATAATAGTTTTTCTCTTGGTTTTCTATATAGTGTGATATATATGTCTTTGATGGATATGTATTTTTTTATAGATAGAAATTGGTAAAGAATGTAAAATCACAATTATTTGTCAATTAATTAGATAAAGGGTTAAAAATACATGTATGAATAAATCTGGTAGCTGTTGAATATAAAATGGGTATATGATAAAAGGTAATGGATTGGTAGGTTCAGAGAATCCTAGTTTCATATATGTTCGACTACCTTGTGCTTGGTTGATTTGTGACCTTGTATTGTGTGAATGATGATTTCCTATGAATTTGGGGGTAAGATCCTGATTTCTTGTTTGTTTCATATTGTGTGTGATGTGGTGAGAGCCTGGGATGGATATGACTAATGGACTATTGGTCAATGTTATATAGGGGGCCCTATTTTTATGTGATATTTGGATGGATGAGCCTGGATAAATGATGAGATAGGTGGAGAATAGAGGCCATGTTGTTGTGGTGGTAGATGACACATGGAATGGAGGAATGTATCAAGGGTTATATGTGGTTGTCGGGGATCACAACATAGTTGATAGAACATGTTGAATCTGTGACTAACCATTGATGTGAATGTTTTATGCTTGTTTAATATGTTTTTTCAATCCATTCATCACATTCCCCACTACATGAGGTAGATGGTATTTCTTACTGTCCTCATATGGGAGGAAATGACGCAGGGTATTCCATATGATTTCCATGTTTATCTTCTAAAGGTAATTTGATACTATTCTCCTATTATAGGTTTCAAGGACTCGAAGGGTTGTACATCTACATACCATGTTGAGACCCATGTTTTTTGTATCTTTTAATGATTTCCAGTAGTACCTGGTAATATGGAATGTGAGAATGTTGTTAAATAAAGGAAGAAATGTGTAACCCATGGGGTTAGTGATTCTGTGGATGAAATCATAAGGTTGTTATTTTTTCCGTGTAATCAATTTGGTAATTCCTAGAGGTCATGGATCATTAATTTAATAATAATTTAATGTAATGTGGAACTCGTACTAGTTAGTTAATTGTTAATGAATTTTTTATCATAATGTGAAATTGATAAAAATGGATAAGTTGACTTAATATATCTATTTTAATGGTAGCTTTCTTATTGGATTTCTATTCATAGTAGTTGTAGCCTAGAGTCTAAGAGATTTTAGTTGCTGTTGATTCATGACTAGGTTATGCTCATTATGTGGTTTTGATATATACTATATAATGTACTTTTAATTTTTCAATAATACACTCCACATATCAGTTTGGGAATGTTGAATCCTATGGATTATGAGCCATGTTCTGGTGTTTCCACTAACATTTTAGTGGGAGGGTGGATGGACGGCTACCCCCTATGGACATCTTCTCTTCTCTTTGTAGTTAATGGTCCTAGTATGAATACAAGTTATTTTTCCTATACATGTTTTTATAGGTATGTAATGGATTTTGGTTATTTCATAAATATGTATTTGGGATATATATTCCTACATACTACTAAAAGTATATCATATGTGGCTTGTGAGGGGTTGAGGAACCTTACTCGGTCTATAGGCTGTGGTGGCTTGATGTAAAATACATGATGTTTTGTATATGTTGTGTGTTATGTGGTGGAATTCGAGAAACATCCCAGTTACATTTGGTTATGTGGATATTGTGGGGTGATGCATGGGGTGCATGTCATTGTGCTTCACCCAGGTTTTTAGAGGATAGAATTTTTGGAGTGAAATGATCATGATGTGTGAAGATGGGGAAATATGGAAAACAAGTGGGGAAGTTGTAGCGGTGTGACCTTTATATTCATTATTATATTATATTAAATTTTATGAGATTCATGGTCAGATCATCCCTGGTGAGGCTATGAATATATTATATATGTCTAGGTGTTGAGTTAATTTTACTTGTTGTTCGATCGGTTTTAGCATGCTCTCATTACATTTTCCCATGAGGATTTAGGGAGGATCATATTGAGTATATTGTTATTAAAACCAAATATATATATATATATATATATATTATCTTCTAGGTCATGTAGAGAATATTTTATATCTGACCTGATACTAATATCTTGGGGTTTTGTAATAGTTATTTGGGCTTCGTTGTCAATGATGAGTTTACTTCTCTTTGGTACTTGAAATTTATCCATTCAGTTATAGTTGTTCTCTCATGAACATACATATCCGCAAAATGGGATACATTTATATCGTCTTGATATTGAAATATGGTTGGTTTCTATAATATATACCTCTTTCCTATGTGTTCCCTTAGCAGGTAATGCCTCCCATATGAGTGTTTAGTATTCCCTCGATGAAAGTCTCCAACCCAGGGCCTACGTGACGCGGGACCTGGGTGGTCACTATCTATCTTATCCCATTTATATCCCAATATGGTTACACATTATTGTGGGGGATTTATTTTACAGTTATATTAGAGTCAGTTAGATGGATATGATGTATTTTGGATGTAGGAACTTGTGAGGTTACCTGATATGGTTGGAAAAAGGTGTCTCCTAAGTTTGTCAAGCATAGTGAACATAAGAGTCCAACTAAGAAATGGTTATTTATGGTATCCTATGATCTGATTCACATAACAATACTCTTGCAGTGGATGCTAAATGGGGATATAATGGTTTTAGGTTATATACGAAGGAAAGGATCGTGCATCATTCATCGTTATGCTTTTGTCTGAATTCCTAGACCATGGTTTAGTTTATCCATAAATGAATAAGGGAAATCAATTAATTAATTTTGAAGTAGAAAATATTCTAAGTTTAGAATCAATAAATTATAATTCATTTGTAGGAATTGATATAGGTAGTGATCCTTGTGAGGTTTTTCCATAATATCATTAGTATTTTATTCCAGATGATCGTCACTTAGAAGAGGATGACGACGATGACACTGGGAAGTGGAAACTCTACTAGATTCATCACTGGAGGCATTAGATGTTTGATTTCATCATTTTAGATATATTCATAAAAAACTAGTTGTAGAATATTGGGGGAGGGATCAGTTTGATCTATTTTAGTAAGTATCACTATGTATCATTGAATGTGATGATGATGTGTGGGGAATATTGAGAGTGGTAGTTCTTTTTTTCCTCAACGGTCATGAGTTTTGTGTTCTCCCATGTGCGGATTTTTAATAACAGTTCAAAGAATAGATTAATTAATTGACCATGAAGGCATCCAGTCACTAGGATAATCTATGCCAATGTAAGGGGAGATCCATTGTTTGGTAGTTTAGGATCCCATAAAGAACATTTGCGATATTCAGTAGACCTATTCCCAGACGAGGATGCCATGGAAAGGAATTTTTTGGATTCTCTACATCTTGAGATATAGTGATATGACACATCTTCTATAATGAAGAGGTATCATGTGATTCCAAAAAGAGAATAATTCATACATGGGACATTAGTTACAAATTGATTGTCATGATTTGGGAGGCATTAGTATTCATCTTGAAGCAGAGCTATTGTTCAAGGTTCCTAGTTTTCAGGGTAGAATAGTATCAGATCAGCCAGAGGTAGGTCTAAGACCACTATGTCTTATTAATATGAGGTGGGTGTACCTCAAGACTATTCCATGTGATTATATTAATTTTTTCCCTATGGAGGATGAAATCAGCAATGGCTAGTGTTCCCGATAATTTTTACCAGTCATCACACACAGGTTTTTCGGCTTCAGGTTCCTCTATTATGACAGTATTTTTGGAGGTAGCAGAAGATGTTTTCTCTAGTTTGGAATCAAGAGAGTGCAGTAGGGGCAGGAATAAGATATCCCTAATACAATCCCTATCCTCAGATATCAGAGTGCGGATGTGGAGAGGGTTTTCTACATGGTCATATACGTCACAGATCATACTGTGGTCTGCATCACGCATTAGTGTTTCCAACACCAGGCAATCTATACATAGTTTGAGGTACCTATTAAATTATTTCTACAAGGCTTCATGACTTGTTTGATTCAGGAGAGAATCAACCCTTTATATCAACTAATATTTTTCATGCCTTAGGACCTCATTTAAAGATACTTTGAGTTCCCCTGGTGTTGACTACACCAGTTAGAGGTTGAGCTGACTTGTTTGAAGATTAAAGAGATTGTGAGGTAGTGATGTGGAATAATATACCTTGGGTATATTTCTTCTGTTTATAGATACTTCCATATGATATCATTCATCAAATATATTTTATGTATTCGGTAAAGGATTTCATTCATTTATTCATGAGGTAAGTCATTTTATTCAATGCTAATAGAGATCCATCAATTTTGTTGGTGACCACGACCATCATAGCAGTTAGAGATGTGTTATATTCTTGTCATCCTTGATGGATGGGATAATTATTAGTTCTTGGGAAGTTCAATAGTTGGCATTTACTAGGTCTGTATATGAGTTCCATGACGACTTTACATTGTTGGGTGTAGTGTTACTCCCTCGAAAAGAGATGGTGTTTGGGATCAAGAAATATCTAATAATTTCTCCAATATCAAAGTCTTTATATAGGATAATACTATTTTAGTTGTTGGATATTTCTATATATCTAAATGTCTTGTTTTTTTTGTAGATTTTTTATCAAGTGTTTCACTGTGGGGTGAAATAGTTTTATTCAAAAAAAAGGTTGATTGTAGTTTTAGGCTGTGTTACAATTATCATCGCTTGAACCAAGTGTCAATGATGAATATATATACTCTTCCAAAATTTATATATATATTCGATAATTTGAAGGGTGAAATTTGGTTTTCATTGATCAATTTTCGGCAAGGATATCATTATATTCATTTAAAGGATGATGGTATCTTGAAGGATACTTTTTGTTGTCACCATGCGCATTAACAGTTTTTTGGGATGTTTTTTGGTGTGATTACTACTCTAGTTTTGTTCAAGGGGTTAATGAATCAATTTGTTCTATGATATTATAGATATGTTCATGGTGGATTTAATTGAATCAATAATTGTGTACTCATTGTATATGAAGTATCATTAAATTCATTTTTGTGCCATTTTGGAAGTTCTTCACTATGAGAAGTAGTTTGGTAAGTTATATAACAATGAATTTTTGGTTGAAAAGAACATTTATTGGGGCATGTTATATCATAATATGGGGTTTCAATGGATCGGTCAAAGATATAAGTAGTTGTGAAATGGGAATTTTCAATGGTAGTGGTAGATGTGTGATGTTTTTATGGCCATTCATGCTTTTATAGGATGTTTTTATCCAATATATCTACATTTAAAAATCCACAGATAGCATTGATCATAATGTATCAGGTGTTCCTGTGAACTGATAAGTGTTAGGTACATTTTGAGTATCTGATGGTAATGTTGTTCAGTGATCTAGTTCCTTTCATGTAACTAGAAGGTGTTTTGTTTGATGTTTAATTTGACACATCACATTTAGGGCTGGGGTGTGTTCTATTTTAGAAGATATCATTCATTTTTTTTGGTATTGGCAGTTTTGTCCCCAAAAATATAACTATGAAACATATAATCATTAGTTAGTGGTAGTGGTGTTTTTTAGGATGTTTTAGAGACATTACCTGATCAGCGAGAGAATTTTGGTCTACAAAAATCATAAAATCCCGAGGTATTTTTTCTCTCTACTTGAATTGAACAACTTCGAGCATTAGTGGAAGATGTTATTATAGGATTACAACAGTGATTATTTATTACACCTATAATGGGGAATTTTTTGGCCGATGCAATGAGTATAACTTCTTGTAGTATTGCAGTGCATGAATATAGTGATTCATTGAGGGTTATTGAAGAATATTATGCATTAAATATATATATAAGGTAGAATTGGAGGGTATATGATGCTTTTTTTAGTGGACGGTGAACTCATATTTGGTAAAATTGCTGGAGGAATCCCAGTTGGTGGATCCTGTGGTGCAGGTCAAGAGAGACTATGTTATTAGTGGAGAGACTACCGACTATTGGTCTGAGGATGAACAACACAGAGTATAGTTTCATATAAGGTTTTATATCCATTGTAGATCCATGAGATTGTACATATAGAGATCCATAGATCATGCATGGCAGTAATTCCTAGCATGAAAAAGATATATTGAGCTTTGAGTGGTTAGTTTTGGTTTCCTTGGTTTAAGCATGTACTTGTAGAGCTTTTTATCAATGTATGATGTTCCAGATTGTGAACTTCATGAACCATGTCTGTAGTGGCATTCTCTAGCCATTAGATGTTCCTCAATGAATGTGGGGGGGGGGGAATCTCATTTGAAATTGAAATAGGTTTACATCGAGAACTGTGATGTATGATGTTATCAGGGTGGCAGAGGATCATTTGATGAAATCAACACAATATTAGTGATCATGTAGTTGAGCCCAGTTAATATATTATCAAGGCAGTATCTAGAGGAGGAGTTGAGACTCCATAGTTCCTTGATAATAATGATTTTTTATTGTTACACCCATTTTACCTCCAGTGTGTGGAGACATATTGAGAAATAAATATGTTGTTAGATACACTATTGAACATATTTTTTTCCATAGATTAATGGTCAGATAGAGCGGACTATCCATAATATTAAAGACATGTTTCACCCTGGTGTCCTATATTTTTCAGGATCATTGTTAAGGAACCTTCCTTTGTTGGAGTCCACCTACAATAATAGGTTTTACTCCACCATAGGTATGGAATCATTTTAATCCATGTATGGCCAACCTATTCATTCCTCATTATGATTTAGTGTGGTCAGATAATTAGTAATTTGTGGCCCAGAACTGGTGTAGAATATGAAAACTATGGTTCAAGTGACTTTTGAGAGAATTAATGTAGTGAAATATTATCATAAGTCCTATAAAGTTCATAGGATGAGACATCTGAGGTTTAGTTTTGGGGTTCATATGTTTCTGAAGGTGACACCCAGTTGAGGGTAGTGAAGTTTTGGTCATAGGAGTATCATTTATCTTCGATTTTATGGGCCATTTGTGGTGTTGGATCATGTTGTATTTTTGGATTATCAGGTATTACTTCACCAGTAGATCTATCAGATGCAGAATTTTTTTCATCTATCACTCTTCATTTGTTATCTTCATGATGACTCTCACAACATCGATTTGGGTGAGATTGATTTTGATGATGATGCAATCCTTTTGGAGAAGTATGTAGAGATCTTAGAAAACTATGAGGATGATTTTCAGGGGAGTTCTATACCCTTGGTTCATGTCTTATGGTTTTACAATGCAATGGAGGTGAGTACTTCAGAATTTGATTCACAGATTGGCACTCAGTACCGTGAGATGATTATTGTTTATCTCTTCTCTAGTAACATTGTTCATTTAAAGGCTGTAAATCATTTCTATTTTGATATATATTATTTTGTTTCATTATGTGGTTTTCATAATTTTTATATTTATATATCCATTTAGATTTTTATGTATTTTTCATCATTGTTTCATTGTTTAACATTGTAATTTTTTTGAAGTTGTTGAGCTCATGTAGTTGGGATAACATTGGGATTTATCTTTCTAGGTGGCTATTTGGATGAACCATTTTATATTTCATCCAGGGTTTCATTTGGATTCCTGAGCAAGAGAATTATATTATTGTTTTTTAATGCAAGGTCATATATCCCAATGTATCAATCCTTTTCATGTATTTGAGGACTAATGTGCTTAGAGGAGGCTTAGATGATGTATGGGAGAGTTAAGTTGATGGAAGATGGAATCAGAGAGACTACATGTCAGGAAATACTATTACAAATTATGAAACAGGGTTTCACAATTTGTAATACATTGGGGATAGAAAAATAAAATAAAATATATATGGGAATGTTTTTTTTGGGAACTGGCCATGATGAATTACCTGACGTGAAAGTGTATTAAAAATTGTGTAATCCCCCACTCTAGTAATGTTTTAAATAATTGTATCCAACTGGGTTGTCAAACCATAAAACTATAGATTCCCTTTATTTTATCACATGAGACCTGGTAGTCCCTATCGTGGAATTTTTGATATCGCTTAGATGAGGATCAATCTATGGAAAACAAAATTCATATGTATTGTTATGTCATCAAAATTAGATATGATTTTTCCTCATTCTTGATGTTTTGTTGATATATTTCCTCTTGATCATCTTTCCACGGGATGGAGGATGATCTCCCATGAAATTTCCATAGGTTGTTTTTGGGGTAGTAGTGTAGTGGAATCTTGGGATGGATGTATATATTACGGGAGGGGAAATTAGAGATCCATTGTGTAGTATGTTCTCGTGTGAAAAAAAATCCAAAAACATTTGATGTTGGGTATACGTTTCGTATCATTTTCATTTAATATAAATTATATAGCTATCATGTTTTTCCCTTGTGATTAAAATGCAATTGAACTAATTAAATACTTGGAAAATATTATAGAATTTTTATCGATCACATAGTGATTTGGTTGTATTGTACCATGAAAATTTTTTCCTCTTTATTTTCTTGATAGATTGATATATATAATATTAATGGATTATCATGTTGTTCTTGATGAAAATATTTAAAAAATAAACATATGTAATTTTTTGTTTACTAATTTGATGAATAGTTTTAGCATTATGTTAAAACGAATTTGGTTTTTGTTTTTGTAATTCGATGATAATCGAATTGATGAAATTAATTATTTGAAATTTTAATTCTAAAAATTGTGAATCATGTTGATTCATGATTATAAATTAATTAAATTGTTGTGAAATTAAATTTTCAATTTATTTGTAATATATTTTGATAGATTTTTTCTTAGGTTTTCTTAAATGGAACCTATGAATAATGAACTAGTTAACAGATATGGAATAAGAACTGGTTGTATAATAAACGATAAGTCCATTATAGTTCCCATATTTCTGGAATGATTCTAATTAATTGTATCATGTTCATGGGATCCATGAGAGAAAATTATGTGTGATGTTTTAAAGTCATTATTTTAGAGACATGATCATGATACCTTTTTTGTTTCCTTCTTCTTATGATGTGATGTGGATCTAGGATGGATGATCCTGGAAGGATGTAGTTGTATTTGGGGAAGGGAGAATCAGTTGTGATATGAGCCTTGTATGGTTGAGACTAGAGGTCAATTGTGTTATGTTGAGAAAAAGGGAAATGTTGTTATGGATACAGTTGAAACCTAGGATGGATTGATTCTTCGAGGAATTCATGTGGGTGTCGGGGAGGGAACTAGAGATGAAGAAATGGGTTGAATATTGGATTACCTCTAGATTTGAATTATTAATTTTTGTTTAATCTATTGTTTTTGTTCTTTTTTTTACATTCCCCCCAGCTAGATTCAAATTGGTTTGCTAAATCTCGTTATAAAGGAGTGGAATATTTGTGGGGTCTTCCATAGGATTTATGTTTTTACATTCTCTAGGTTGGGTGAGTCTATGGTCGCAATATAGTTGGAAAATAATGGATGGGAAGTTCATCTTCTGGTTGTGTCAAGCCCCTTGTTTTTCGTATCATAAAATCATTTCCTATGAAACATTGAAAAATGGAATGTGACAGTCATTATAAATAAATTAATAATTTCATAACCCGTGTGGTTGGAGAATCCATGGATGCAATAATTATGTTATCATATTATGAATCCATGTACTCAGTATTGATATTATTTGTGGGAAAAAAGGTGTTTTTAATGATAATGTAATGTAATATGTAAATTTTATTGGAATATTAATGGATAAATTATTAATTATAAATATGGTCAATTGATAAAAAGTGATAATGTAACGTAATTTTTCTAAATAAATGGATTTTATATGATATATAGTCTTAGTAAGGGATGTCGGGAGTCCGAGAGACATTATTTGCAGTTTAGTATGAGGATAGGTTGTTCCAATTGTGTGGTTTTCAGCTATAGTATATAATGTAATTTTTTGGTTACAAAATGATAATCCACACTATCAGGGAGGGAAAGTTACACCCTAGGGAATCTGGTCCCTTAGGGTGTTTTCCCTAACATCCTGATGGGAGTATGGTTGGTTGACTACACTATTTGGCCTTAATCACATCAATTGGTAGTTATATGTGATGAAATGCATGCTGGAAAGTTTTCCCTATATAGGTTTTTATAGGGATGTATTTTCATATTGTTATTTCATACAAATTTATTCTATATATAGTTTCCTACAGTCTCTATAGGTATAACATGTATATGTTGTTGTGTCTTGAGGATCCTTACATGCTTTATGGGTTGTCATGGCATGAGGTGTAAAAACTGATGTCTGATACGCATTGTGTGGGCCATGGTGGCTCCCAATAACTACCAAGTTACCTTTTAATTTTTGGATGTAGTGGTGTGTTACACGAGGTGCAGGTTGTGGTGATTCGCCCAGGTGTGTGTGGGCTAGAATATTTGGAGAGATATTATAAGAACGTGTGATGATGGGGAAATGTTGAAAACTAGTGGGGAAGTTGTAGCGGGTCAAAGTAGATATTATATATTATATTATATTCATTTTTATGTGATAATTTTATGGTGTAGAAATGTTGGGTTTGGGAACTAACTAGACCTCATTACGTAATAAGTTATTTTAACTTATTGGTCACTTTTCATTATCATGATTTCAATATTATTTTACAAGAGTCTACGAGGAGGACTCTAATGAGTATTCTGTTATACACAAACAATGATTATATAATCATTTTATTAGGTTAGTTAGTGAAGGATGGAGGTCGAAATGAATACTATTATCTTGGGTTTTGTAAGAGTTTTTCGTTCTTCGGGGTTGATTTAATCTACACATACTTTATGTACTTAATTTTTTTATTAAATTGTATTTTTTCTTGTATGACTATAAATATCTACAATTTGGGTTTATATTACATATTAGTCTGATAATGATTGGGTTGGTGTCTATATTATCTATCTATTTTTCATGTATTTTCTTAGAGGGTAATGCCTCCCATCTTGGAGTTCACTATACCCTCTATGTTAGTCACCAACATGTTGCCAACATGTGGCGGGGCTAAATTCTGACTATCTCTATTCTACCAATACTAGTCTTGGAGGGGGACACATTGTGTGGAGGGATTCCTGAGAAAATGTATAATTCAATTAACATATTAAATAAACATATCAAATAATATCATTAATTCTGGCATGGAGGAAAAGATTATGAAATTAAATATTTAAACATTTAAAAGGATATTTTTAACCAATGTGCCCCTTCAAACATTGGATCATTTGAATCATAATTCCCATTAATGATTAACATCCAATGAAAAATTAAATAAAAATATGATAAATGTATTCATTAATTTTTGCAGAGTAGTATATACACTGTATAAAATATGGTGGGTGTAAAACATCAAAATATGCCTCAATGAATGAGGGTTATGATGATGGCCCTAACATTAGTCATAATCATTATGTCAAATAATTACATTCAAGAATAATAAATATAAGTAAATTAAGTACTTATTTCATAACTGTTTTAAATATTATTACACATTTTATATCACGTATTATCATGTTATAACAATTATTTATTTAATTATGTTAGTGTCTGATATTTTTTCAATATTAGGAACATGAGTCCAAAATGATTTGTTTAGGAGTTTATTAGTAAAAGTTCCCATTATTCCATAATATCCATAATTATATTCATGAAAAAGTAATAATTTTAATAAATCAATTATTATTTTTAAACCATCGATTGAATATGGATATTAAAATGATATACTTTTCAAACATAGAGATGGAAATTCACAATCACGGATGAGTAATACTTCCATTTTTTATCATGAATTTAGAATATTTATAAATAATATGAGTAATTAATAAAACAGAAAAAAAAATTGAAATTGAAAATTTTTATATTGAGAATCACATTTTTTAACACCTTTATACCAATATTGGTGGTGCTCTACATAAAATATGTTCTCTAAAATGTGGGGAGGTATTCTCTTAGGTTTTTTTAGAATATCACTTCCAAAAAAAAATAGATTTTTGCCTTTCATGAAAAATATATGAATTAGAACCTTCAGAGGAATGGGAAGGGGAATTTAGGGAATTTTTTCAAATTGATAAATTAATATTTATTAATTTCTAATTCAAAATGGATACAAAATTATTTATTTCGAATATTGGAAATATGTAAAAAATATGATTTCATCTAATAAAAATTAGATATATCTTGATATTTTCTAATCCATATATTTTTCAACACATAATTTACCATTTTACCTCTTATTGTGATAAAATATAATTTTAACAGTGTGAGTATATATTGATACTATAAAATTAAAAGAATAAAAAAAATGTATCATTGATGATTTTTTAATATTTGTCCCGATTGTTTTCATAATTTTATATTTATTGAAATTATATATATTTTAATGAAAAATTTACTATTTTAAAATATCATTAAGGTAAATTTTTATGGAACACATTAAGCTTAACTATTTTCACATCATGCACCCATTGATATGCCACATCTGATGGAACACTTTCATCTTCAATGAAAAACTTTTGAAACAAATTTTTTGAATGATACTTGATATCAATACAACACAAAAACTAAAAAAATATTTAGGTGATTGGAAAATGTTATAAAATAAAATAGATACATTACAAAACATTTCACCACAATTTCTCAAATCATAATAGTGCTTCCAAATAAGAAAACAAAAAAAATATTAATATTGATCACGAAATAAAATTTATCCCTGTCCAAACATTACCACAGACACTAAAGTTCAATTTTATAGAATAGATGTGATTTTTTCTAACAATGTAGAATCATATATAAACATGTCTAAATATGGAATCCCGTTGAAATCCATTTTAACCCTTTCCTCAATCATGGAAGCACTACAATAAGCTGATCGTGTCCATTATAATTAGGTGAATCTTATATAATTTTTTTAAGAACTCACGATTCAATAGAATTCATTGTAAAAGAAAAGAATGGTCAATAATACCATGAGGGTGTGTGAATAAAATTTAACTCCATGATGAAGATGTACCAAGCCCCGTAGATGATCCACACACCCTAGGTCCATTGAAACAGAACCCAAAAACAAAACCTAGACATTGGCTTTGGGAATGATATAAACCAGAAAAGAGAAACCAAATAATAATGAAAGTTGAAAGGATATAGGATTAATGTATATGAAAACCCAATGGAACTCACTATAGGATACTTGGAATAATTTCAATGGATGAATTTGAGAAAGGGAGATGGGTTTAGGAGAACACCCTTGGGGAGCCAAGGCCGACAGAGGGAATAGAATATCGAATTAGTGTAAAAACATGAATATTAAAAGTGGTAATTTTCTACATTTTAAGGACTGCAAAGCTCATATTATTTATACGGACGGTTTGAAAAAACATGTTCCTACCGTGCTCTAATCACTATTAATAAAGGACACCCTGCACTATCTACCAACCATGTGCCATCAGTTACAAAATTTCCTTTCCTAAAATAAACCCACACCACACAATTAGCTATGAAAGGTAGAACAGTTTCCACTAAATGTTCGCGGCCCATGAACATGAAAAAATTCACCCAAACATCCAAAATTTCAAAAAACATTTACTCGAGACTACCCAATAACCTATAAAAATCCAATTCCAAATAATGAATAAAATGGTTGGTGTCCAAGGATGGTGTGTGATAAATATCCCCACCATAGAAAATTTCTACCATAATAACGTCACCCTACCAAAAGATCATCAAACCATAAATATATTCCTGATCTAAACCGAGTGAACCAATGAGCCTCAAGGTAACATTTATCTGCACAATTCGCACCCATCCAATTGAAGAGAAATGTAAGGCACAATGGTTAAATGGAGAAAACAAAAGGGTTTTCCCCACCTCATAAACTCATATAATACAAAAAACATGTAAATCACCACCATGAGAACACCTAGAAATGAATCTCAATCTGCTCTACCCAGGTCCATCTTACTCGGTAATACCCTACTCGAATATCATACAATTTCCCCAAACAAACTAAAAAACACCATAATGAATTAAATGGAAAACCCACTACTATCTAAACTAGTCAAACTGAGACTCCAATGACTTCCACCCAAACCAAGAACACAATATCAAAACATGTTTATAGTTCACCACAAGATCACACATCTCTGAAAATGAACAAATTAATCTGAAAATGACACAATGTCTAAACACCTAAAAAGAAGAATAACCTTGTAATGTAGTCAAATTCAGGGTTTACTCAACTACTCATATTTAGATATAATTAAACCGTAATACATTTACAAATAAAATTGTGAACACAAAAAAAACCCGAAAGGAATATTTAAACTCTTCAAAACCAACATGGGGAAAACAACCATGAAAATGTTTCACACACCTTGGTAATTCCATAGTACCTGTGCGATTAAATTAGTATCATGTGGCCAGAGCCCTCAACACTAATGAATCATTTTTTACATAGATTGGTGTTAAAATCCATTAATTATAATTTCATACTCGGGTGATTCATCAAACATAACATCACTATATGACCCAATCATTGAAAAATATAAAAAGTCACCAAGAGATGCAACAAGAAGGATTCAAATACCCAAGATGGCCACACTAATGGTACACAAGAAAATGGTATGAAAAGAAATAATCCATAAGAAAAAAAATAAGACTCCTTAGATATAGGTTGCTTCATCATGAGCTTCTCTCCATATAGGTAACCGTTACAAATAGTAAGAGATAGTAGATTTACAACTCTATATTATTTGGAAAAAATCATGAATAAAATTAAATCATCCATCATCTTCTGAAAAATTAATTCCCCCAAAGAAAATAGATTCCATTAATAGATCATGTGATCACACCTCCAATGAAAATGAAACCTTCTTCATAAAATGGTCAGCATATTCCTTCATCGTCTAGCATTATTGAATTCTCATAAGATATTCCCTTTTTCAATACTTAACTGTTTATATAGAAACCATTCGAGGAATAAATAGAAAAACACATTCCACATCATCCCATTATGCATCGATAGTGGGGGAAAACATCCATTTTTTCAAATCTAGCCCCACAAACAAACCCAAGATAACATGAAATCTTATATCTTTGTGAGTTTCCAATGATCTAATGATATAGTACACATATTAAATCAACATTGCTGACTCTACTGGAACCCAATCACCACGATTAAAATGAAGAAATCAAAAATAAAAACATAGGCATAATTCGTTGGAATTTTTCAGGACCCTTTTGGGAGGCATTCTTTGATTAGAAATGAAAAAAAACTAAAACAAACATTAATAAAAAAACATGTCCAATTGGAAGATCATGGGATGAAACAACAAACTTAGATTCCATGAAAATAATAGAACAACCAAAATTCCAATTCCAATAATTCCCCTTTTCAGTTTCATTTTCAAAACAACCTTATTCTAGGGGCACTTTAAAAAAATCATATTCAAAACAAAGAACCCACTCTTAATAATTTAAATCCATTTCCATAATCAATTAAACATTTAAGGCCACATTAAAATGACCATGTCAACCTAAAATTTCAAACAATTAGCCTTTGTTTCTCATGAACCATCACATGTGTGTCTATCCATTTACAATTAAATAATCCATAAACAAGTTAGCACATTCACTTCCATATATAACCACACACATGTTACTTTTCATAAATAATAATATAGGTCACACACCACCTCTCCTCACCAATACCTATTAATTTATCCAATCATATCAAAATTCAGAGCCGTGTTATTTCTGAAAACTCTTTACACAATACAGTTTTAAAAAATTTGATGAAATCATTTCTAAATATTCAATTTAAAAAGACACTGACACAAAACAAAACCAAAATAGAACTAAAAAGGCACGAATCTACTAAAAGGAATAACTAGTAATCATACCTAACAGATGACATGGTAATGTGAAACACCCTTTTTTGGAAATAAAAACAATGAAAACCTTGAACTGTTCAATTGGAAATCACATGTGTACCTATTACATGTGAGGTAACAACATGACACTATCCCGTGTCCATTGTCACCCCCAATAAAAAAATTGAAAAACTCGAATCGATAACCTCCAATGGAAGCTCAGGTATTATCATGAGTGTTTGTGATCAGATTCAACATTGTTACATACCATTAGGGCCATGACAGTCCAAGTATCTAACTACCTAACACAACAAATAACATGGGCCTCCTCTAATACCATTTTTTTCATTAACCAATATATAATTCTATTCGACCCTCCATGCAACATTGTCTGAATAAAATCATGAATTGTGTTACAATAACCCCAAAACCTTTAAAATAGTTAAAACCATCAAATACGAACCATGTGGCATATGATTCATCCCAATAACGAGGATTATATAAAAAATTAACAGTAATAAGAACAGAAAAATGTATCCCATATAATGTATAAATATTGATTTCTATTAATATATCTGAATAAACGAGAAAAAAAATTTTCTAAGAAACAAATAAATTGCAACAAATGTTTTCTCCATGTGGAACCATGGTCACCACAAGCCACAATATAGATGTTATAAAATTGAATTATCAGACAAGGAAACATGAACAATAATTAGAACATGCAAAAGTGATTAGGTCTATCAACACAAAATGGTACGTGCTGGATGTGAGATAATCATCTCAGTAGGCAAACTCTACAGAATCCACACATTTCATTTCATTAAAATATACAATAATAAATAATTATATATAAAAATATAAAAATATAGTATCTACTTTTTAATTACTAAACCCAATTTCCCTTTTAATGAAAAATAAAACACCTTTTATTTTGAAGAGGGAATTATATTTAGACAACATACCCCATACCAAAAATGAAATCATTCAAAAACGACTATTCTAATGACAATTAATCAATGAAATATGAGAATAAAATATAATATAAAATAAAAAAGAACAAAAAATATGGTAACCATGGGATTCTCCAATCCATCCTTAGATCAATCACTAGAAGTACACATTTTAGAACCACCTAACGGTGTATGCGGATTCCCCTAGTCTATAACATACTATCTTCTTGTCTAATTTCCAATCTAGTTCTATAGACCACTTGAACATTAATAAAATCATAGGAGGTAACAATACTCTATAATCAGGGTAGATCAATATCTATTACTCGTCCTTATCTAAGATGCCCATGAACCAATTGTAAAAGTATAATATATAAATAAGATACCCTATCATGAATGACTCATCATAACTCTATTCATCACACATTCCTACACCAAACACAGAAACCACATATATGATGATCCATATAGGGAAATCCCTTACAGGTATTCCCATAATATAATAGTTCATTCATTTTAATGCACATCCTTGGATTCACATTGTTGAACCATGGATTATCTACATCAGATTTCAGTCAGAGATTTTCCAAGAAAAAATTTATATAATACTTTTATGTATATAAATTTCCATCAAACCAGTAAAAAATCTCAAACAATATCGAAGTCATTTATGGATGTTTTGAAATCCAAAATAACCATTCAAAAAACAATTTACAAAAATTTATCAAATAATATAGAGGATTCCAATCCACATACCATTCCTATATATGAATCATGAACATGATATAAATTTTATCCAAGGAAAAATCTAACAATAATAATTCAATTTAACTTTTAAGGAACAATAGAGATTTAAAAAATCTCATTAAGTACAGATAAACATAAAAATAAATAATGAATAACTTCAAAATTCATTTTCAACAATTTATACCAATAAAGAAACACAAAAATTAACTAACCCTGTTAATTATAAGGAGGAATTTAATATTTAAAAAATTACTGACCGATCCCAAGAATAAATTTAATGCATAAGATATGAAAATAAAGGAGACACCTTCCATGAAGATGTGTGACTAGAATGAGAATCCACGAAGTGGAAGAATAGAGACCCACAGATTATATACAAACACTAGATCCGTTGAATGGAAACCCAAAAAAAATAATCTATCCATTATAGTTTATCAAGATAGAAAACCCCAAAGAAAATCCAATGAATCAAGAGGACAGATGGTTGATGGGATTAAAATCGGTGAAACCCCGATGGAAATCACCAAGGAAACATCAAGGACCTTCAATAGAGTAAAGAGATAATAGGAGTTGGGTTTGGGAGTACCCCTTGGTAAAAATAGGAAAATAAAGGGATGATAATAACAAATTAGGTTAAAAATATGGATGTGATAATTGGTAATTTAATACTTTTTAATGACAAGGTAGCTCAATTGGTTTTGCCGCACAGTTTGAGAAACTATGCACCTATAGAGATCCCCTCACTATCCATAATGGATGCCTCTCACGATCTATCTACATGGTCTTCAAACCATGTTCTGTCCATGAAAAACAACACTACCCAAAATCAACCCATTAAACATGATTACCTAGGAAAGTCTGCATGGTTTCCACTAATCGTGCACTACCCATGGATAAGACCAAATTCAATCGGGCATCAAAAATATCAAAAAAATAGTATTAGTAATCATCCCTAATGAAAAATAGAAAAATACATGATCATGAAAAGAAAAAAATAAAGATGTATTCATTTTAGGGATGTCACAAATCATTTTTGATGTTTTTTATAATATTATGTAATGAATAGTTTTCCAAATTAAAATAATTAATATCTTAAAATATAAAATATGTAATTAAGTGATATAAAAACTGAAAAACTACTAATATTCTACCAAAAAATTTAGATTAGTCTAAATATTTCATCAACAACCCATTCATTGTCCTTTTTTTAGGTTATGGTACTTAATTTATCACTCAATGTGTAAAATGAATGACAAAATAGTAAGAGATAAAAGGAGATGAAAAAATGATAAGGATTAATAAATATTTATATATTTTATAATTATCATTGGATGATTATTATTCTACCTATAGTCATCCTATCATAGAAAATAATATATTTGAACCCATTTTGGATCGAAATTAAATTTATTTTAACTTAATATGATGGGTAATTCCAACAGTACCCCTCCCTTCTCCTATAAAGTGGACCCGATTCATATCAATTCCTTACACATAAAAAATGTGTAAATTTTTCCAATATCATACTGAACCATTATTTTAATCATTTAATAAATTCTTAGAGGCTTTCTTTTATTCATAACACCCTCAATATATGTGTTATGGTGTTAAGAATGGTGATCATCCGAAGTTATGGTTATGTTTTGAATTATTTGTTTCAATTTTATTTATTAATACACTTCCTTAAAAACATCATAATTCATGTTTAAATAATAAATCAAGTACCATAAATACACTGATTTTTTATTATTTTATTATCATCATCAAAATATATCTCCACATTCATTAAAAAGAAAACAATTTTTCATTTGAGCATACGAGTGGAAAACAACATCCATTAACCGATAAAATTTGATTTCCATTACCATCTTTATGATTATTTAAAATGAATTAATTAATTTTAATATGTGATATTCATGGAATATTTTTCATTATAATATTAAAATATATCAAGTATTATCTCACTATCAATTCACATAAAAATGATAATGTTGTGTGTGTGTAAGTGTGAATGATCACATCCACGAAGGAATGTGAATTTTTTAGTCACTACATAAAATTGTTAATATATATAAGTATATTTTAAATATTATATGATATTAATGCTATATTTATCATTATGTAAGTATAAAAAAATATTTACATTTATTTTATAATGATCATCCCAAAATGAAATTTTTTCTCATGTGTACAAACTACTCATTGTCTCCCTGACTGTAACATTGTAAATTTTATAAATATATATTTAATGTGTTTATTTAAAGGTATAATTTATATATAATTTATTTTATTAAATAATGATTAATATTATGGTGATGATGGACCTATAACCACATATATTATTGATATCATAAGATGTTAATATTTCACTCAAGTACCGCATGTTGAAAAAACATCTTATATGAAACTAAATAATTAATTAATTGTTGTAACATGTAAATAAGTTAGATAATTGGAATAATAAACATGAAAAATGTTATCATGAAATTAAACATTATCATAATTTTATTATTTAGGATGATGTATAACCTACAAAATGAGTCAGACTCGAGGTAAGGGACTTCGCATCAATCTCCTTTAATCGAGCGGTATTTTGAGGTTATAAACAGCATTCTATTATAAGGTGTATAATAAAACCCTGTAACATTTAATTAATTTAATTTTTTTCAAATTGAAAATTTTATATGAATAATACTAACAAATGAAAATGAAATGTTTTTTAACAGATACAATGAAAACAAATTTACGGCCTCTATAACCATTATATAATATCTGCATCCTATATAATCCACAATGTTTTTAAATAAAAAATAAATACAATATATACTGTTTAGGTTTTTTATTGATACTAGATTTATTATATTAATACCTCGAATGATATTTTGGGATTTCAAAGTGGAATGTTTTTTTCCATTATTATTTTTTTGGTGTAAGGATTATGTTACTATTCATGGGTACTGTTTATATATACTGCAGTTCTATGATAAAATGAGGGTGAGTGAGCCCATGATAGATATCCATTTCACTGTGTAATGATATGGAGTTAAAATATAGGGTTTATCCTATGATATTTATGGACTACTCCATGATGGGTATTGCAAACATATCCATGAAGGTTATTCCATATGTATCCATGAATGCTAAATTTTATGATTGAGATGGATACCAAATGATATAAAAAGGATTTATTATTTATATGGAATTTTATATGAATATAATAAATTCATTTGGAATTATTATTGGTTTAATAATTTATAGATAAAATGTATAATTTATTTAAAATTTATTCATGGGTTTAAAATATTCATTGACTAATGGTTTCATTCATTATTTTTGTCCCTTACTAATATTTATTAATCATACAATATTTTAAAAAACATATAGGGTATAAGGATGGTTAAGGGAAAGGATGATGTATAAATTAATGTTATTATAATTTTAATTCTGAAAAAGGTATAAAATTTAATTTTATAATGTTTTACTTTTTGAAAAAACTGGATAGTCGGTATTAGTTTCTATTTTTTTAATATTTCTCTTGTTATATAATACTTATGGAAAAATACACTATAACTCTAAAATTGAAGAGATTCTCAATGTGAATGAATGTAAATTATTTATTAAAACTCATTATTATTTAATTTATAAGGTCAGGACCATATAGTCATATTCAATATAAACATTATAATGTAATTTTATAAAACTATGTCATGTGTATAACACAATTCATAGAAAAACTCATTTTTCATTGAATTAATGAGATATTTGGTGTTGTGTATAATGAAATATAAAATATTAATATTATTGAACACTTCCCATAAAATAATTTGTATAAATTTATTTCGTAAAATAATTTGATGTTACACTTCAAATCACATACTCATACAAGTTCATTCCTCATAATAAATCGATGAAACATAAAAATAATAAACAATCATAATGAAACTATAATATAAAATGTTAATAGTTACCCTTATCAATAAAAACATAAACCATTCATAGTAAAACAGTTAATGGTATTATAATAGTACATCCCCATCTAATTTATTTTAATTCAAATAATAAAATATAATAGTTTTTATCATAACATAAAATACATAGTAAATAATATCATTCTGTAACAATCCAAGCTTCCACGGTATGTTTCCTTATGAATAATTCAATAGCTTGCGCGGTACGAAACATGGAGTTTTAGAACACCACGACTAATCACACTAGCCGTTATGAATAGTAATAAAACATTTTGAAATATTATAAATTATAATTTTCCTAATGGAAATCCTTTTTTTGTTCGGAATATCTAAATCATCTTAGGATTATTTTTTTATTTTTTTGAAAACTATAAATATTTGATGAATATTGAAAAACACTACATTATTGTAAAAAACTGACATATTATTAAATTATTTATTTATTTTATTTATGTTTATTTCATTTTAAAATAGATAAATAATATCTATATATGTTCAATATAATTCAGTGGTGTCATTTTATAATAAGAATATATGCATAAAATTTTGTAAAACATCTTATCGTCCTTTATCCACCTTTTCGGTACATTTTGAAATTTTGATAAAATGTAATTTTACCACATATGTGAATTTAATTTAAAAAATTATACGGACAATGTCAAATTCATTAAGTAAAATGTGGTTCAATAAGGTGAAAATATTCTTTGTTGAATAGTAACTTTTGAATTTTATTTACCACGGTGAAAAGTAAATAGAAAAATTAAAGGTAAAAATGATATTATAATTACCCTAAAACATGTTCTAATTCTATTGGATAAGCATATTTCGACCTAAATCAACCATATGAATAAAATATGACTATTATTGTCTACATGAATTATATTAGGACATTTATTATTATTTTATTTAAAGAAGGGTCAAAAATGTTAAATTCAAAGGTTAATAACTAAAACATTTTAATATAGTGTTACACATAACATAAATTAATATATAAATATAAATTAGAATGATAATTATATTTATTCCATATTTCAATTTTATTTCTAATTTTTAGACCTTCAAAATTTAAATTTATTTTTGACACAATGATGATGCATTAATTACCTTATTAATGAATGATTAAAATAATTGATATTATAAATATCCAAATAAATTTAAATTGAGACTACTGATAAGTTAAAGTAATTTTATAGGATAATATGACGTGGTATGGTTGATTAAATAATTTTTTTGATATGATAATTTTGTAATGTCTTTCAAAAAACAAAATACAAAATATTGTCAAAACTGACACAAATAAGTTTTTGAAAGAAGTACATTATTATTAAATGATATAATATTCCAAATTAAATAAGGTTTGGCCAAAGGACATAAATAAGGTCATATATATCAATAATTAACCAATTGGGGTCTTCTTGGAGTTTTATTGTATGTTTATTAACCATTTATTATAAAAATACTAAAATACACAGTAAAAGTTAAACTATTTACCTAAGAGATAAATATAAAAGTAAGGTTAATAAAGTGACCTAAACATGTATAAAACCTATTGGAGGATATTTTATTGACCCATCCCCATTTATCATCGAAATTAATCTTTTTATCCATTATAAATAGAATATTATTGTATAACATAATATCATTTTAATGTTTTTGTAAAGTGACCCTCACCTCTCTTATAAAAGTGTACATCACCTTCTCTCAAAATAACACCTCCAAACCCATTTTTTAGGCCAAAAGATGATAAAATAACATAAAAAATACCCTCACATAGACCTAGCGGCCTTACATTGATCATAAATCTATCCTTTGGATCCCTTTTTATCAACTCCGAAGGAATCACATGAGGAAGAGGTAATAATTTCACCACCTCTTTCGAAATTCTTTTCTTCTCCCACTTCCTCTTTCTTGGTTGTTTCAATACCAAAATAAAAAATCAAGTACCTTATAAATAATGTGATGTTATTTTAAATTTGGTACACACATATTCATTCTTCTATCCATCCTATGAATGATATGTCACAATACGTGCGTATGTACGGCTTTCCATCTCAACGTAATAGTGTAGTTGTTATTCAACCCTTCATTATTCAAATGGGTATAACAATGAGTATAATTGATGTATGTAATAAATATAAAATGAAAATTAATATTTATATATAACATACCATCAAATCACATACTATAACAACATCAATATAATGATATTGTTTCTTGTGTGAACGTACTGATTACTATCTCTAAGAACGCGATGAGATTCACTCCCCATCATAACCAATCAAGAATAATTTTCATTTTACGATTAAAAATATTTTTTATGAACATAATATAATTCTGGATATGAATCAAATACATCCTATCAATAAAAGACATTCTTTATGTTAAAAAACATATAAAGAAAAGTGAATCAGTTAACACCCAAATAAATTATACAAATGAGTTTTTATTGAAACAACAATATTAGAAGGTCATATATAATATCATATATATGTATATGGTTCTTTTTATTTTATTCAAATTTATTTAACAATTATAAATGATATAACCATAACCTTGACCAAGGAAAATTAAAATGTAAGGGTTAATTCTACAATCTCTTTATTATCTAAGGTTTTTTGTACGTGGAGTATCTACTGCATCCTCTTTATCATCCACATCTCGGTTTCTCAAAAATATTTTTGAAATCATTATTAATATTTACTAGACAATGGGTAATAGTAATTTATACCATTGTCTTAATTATTAGGATAAATTTAAAATGTAATTCTTTAGTTATCTTACAAACATGGTCCTTTACAACCATTTCGACAAAATTATTGAAATAATTTTATTCAAACGTACATGCAAGCTGTGTCTATTTTCAGCCATTATAACATCTTCAAAGCTTCCCGTAAAATATTATAACAATAGTTTCAAAATAAATTATTTCTTTAATAATTTTGGGACTTTTAAATTATTTGAAAATTAAAAGAGTTATTCTGTCAAATCGTTTTAATTTCATTTATTTCGTCATCTGTTAACGAATTTTACACTTGTTTAATGTGGATTTATTATGATACAATATTACATAACGTATTGGTGGTTTTGTGATATTTTTTTATAGTGGATATTTTATTTTTTTACCATTCATGGTTTACGGTTAGAGTATTAACATTTAATGTGGTAGTTTTAATACACATGTTTATGTTATGTTTGACCCTTTTCGTATAAGGAATGTATTGCACTTAGTAACTGACGGGTGGAGCCCACTATAGATCCCCGATTCATCGGTGGGTCTCATGAGATAGAATAGTGTCTTGGAAAAAGGCCTTTAGAAAAAGGCCTTTAGAAAATATTATTTTTAGTCTTGGGATGAGGCCTTGAAAATAAGGTTATGATATCTGGTACTACAAATTCCATCCTGATGAAATTTAATATTAAAATTACATGTGATTATTTGACTAGTATAATATCAATATAAATAAGTAATTGGAATTATTTTATTTTTCTTTTCCATATTATAATGATGTTTAAGTTTTAATGTCATGTGTTTTAGTCTTATACATTTCCTTAAATGTTTATGCATATTTATGACAGTTTCTGCTATATTGTTTTCCATACCAAGCATCTGAGCTAACCCCTTTCTTAATTTTTAGTTTTTTCCAGGATGCAAAAAGTATATTATGATTATCCTGTCGGAATAGGCTAAGGGATATAAGAGTGTTTAAAGGGGAACCCATTTTTTTATTTTATGATGTAATGTAATACTTATGTTCTTATACATTACATACATGGCTAATACACTGATTGGTATTTGAGGACATGATTCTTTGAATCCTGACAATGTGATGTAATAATGCACCAAATAGTGGTAACTAGGGACAGGGGATTACAAATTCAATAAAATGTTATGAAATATATGAAAATAAATTAAAAATAACATTGGAAAATTCATCAGTATAATACCCCATCATCAATAAAATTAATTATTTTTACTATGATTCACAATTATAATGGGAAAAATATTCATTAAAATAAACCATGTATACACATAATGGAATATTAAATCAAAATATTATTCATTAAGGTAGGAAAACTATTCATTATTTATATCTTAAAAAATTACTTTCTCACAATTACCAAAAAAATTTAAAACGTATTCATTATGAAAATGACAACCTGATTCCATTAAATTTTTTTAAAGTAAATTATGTGTACAAATTTCAATTATATATGATTTGAGAGTAATAAAATTATAATTTCAAGACATCATAATAAACAATGTATTTTTAATAACAGAAATCCCCCATAGGGACTTAAAAAATAATGACCATTATTAAGGATATTTTTAATAAACCGTTACTATAGGATCAACATCCATAAAATATATTAATATTATATTATAAAAAATATAGATTTATCATAAATAAATTAAAAAAATATTAAAAAATTAATCATTCCATATATAAATTTCATCATCAATAAATTAATAAATCATTGATAAATAACTACCTGTTGTGATAATTGCATCTTTTTTATTTATGTGTTTGTTTTGTAATGAAATGACTCATACATATCATATACAAATATTACACCATTTTAGTGGAATAATGAATACATTACATTAAAATTCCATTAAGGTTTATAATATATTAGTGGACTAGGTAAAAAATATTCTAATATAGTGAATGTTATTTAACATATCCCATAAATTTCATCCCCATTAGTAATATACATAAAGACTCCCTATATAAAAAATATCATCATAACGTGGGGAATAATAAAATAATAAAGGGAGACCTCAAATCTATATCAATGGTATCCAAGGGAAATATAAAAACCTAAAATTAGAATAAGGGTTTGATAATATCATTATAACATATTAAAACCATATAAAATTTTTTGTTCATCATAATATTACGTCACTAAATAATGATTGGGGGGTCATAAGTTGTGAAGCATAGATGAATATAAGATCATGAACCATGAGATCATAATATTGGAATAATGAATAGATTTTTCCCATAAACATAATAATAGAAAATCATATGAAATGGATACCAACCATGACACTGAAAAAATGTTTTCTTTGGTAAAACTTCCCATGTAATAGCTTCAAGATGGGGATATCCTCCCTTGTACCTAATTTTTTTCATGAGATGGAAGCATATATATCATATTTGTGCTTGGTATAACCTATAATGTTCCTTATTTTGGGTTGGTTTTAACCTATATTTGACCCTCTATTGGTGGTTTGATATCCCCCCATTCACTATATATGAATATATAAAATTAATAATTACCCAATTCAATAGGTGGTGATATATGTCATACCCATATCATTTGGAAAATTATATATACATGTTTCATAAGAAAAAAAGTCATATCATAACCCATGAAATTAAATGTATTTAATAAAATTTAATAATATCATAACCATTAGAAAACTATAAGGATTCATAATCATTTTGTCATTTTGTCATAGAATAACCCATGAGAATAAGCATTTTCGATATGAATTTTCTCATTGTATTACGCAAGGTACTGAAATAGGTTTCATTAAAACCTGACATAATAAACATACACCATTAATAGAAATAATAACAATGGAATAATTGTATTTTATAATCATTTACTAATAGGAAACATCAAATAAAGTAATCTTATGTGGAAAAAGGTTATGAATAGTCACCGGGAACATATCCTAAGGAAAATATCTTATCTATGAAAATCACATTAAAAAAATACTAACTACTAAACAAATTGATTTTTATAGAATTTTTCCTTATAATATTAATGTATTTATTATTGAATTTAATGGTTATGAAGGGGATAACCATTGTTCATTCCTTACATGCTAAAACAAATATTATCATCTCATTTTCATTAAAATCCAAACCTACATTCTTTGGAAAATTACATTATTGTTAATTTTAATTTTTTAATGTATAATATTAGTAAATTATATTTAATAAAAAAATTCATTTTTAGGAACATTATTGAAAACATTTTGAGAAAACATTGTTTTAGATGATGATGTTGTTTCGACTGATAGGATAAATAATAATCATTTTTCTTCAAAATTTGTTCAACATACTAGTACATGAAGAGAGGAAAATAATGTGAAAACATATAATTATGAAATAAATAGAGGATAATAATATTCAATTGTTTCATGATACATGTATCATTATATTTTATCATCAGAAGAACAATCCCAAATAATCTAGATAAATGCTTAAATTCTAACGTATAATCAACACCACATAAGATACATTAGATTTTAAACAACATATAAGAATAAAATAAATGAATGATAAAATTTAATGACCATAAATAAGTAATATATATTACTTGATAATGGGTATTTATATAATCCATACAGTATAGGATATGTTTACAACATTATATATGTCTCAATAAGGGAAAATTGAATCAAAAATCACATAGCTTGTTGGGAATATTTTGAATTTTAATAGAAAATAAATAATAACAAAAAATGAAATATTAAATATTAATGAAATATGGATATTATTGATATAAAATGACAAATGGTATGAATAAAAATCATATAAAGGAAAAGAGTTGTGAATTTTCAAATGTCTATTTGACATCCTTGGGAAACTATAAATATATTATCGTAAACCGATTCTTCCTTCTTACACAATAAAAAATACTTTAAAACAAATAATATATATATATTATATAACAATACATATATATTTCTTAACATATTTTATTTACATAAGACCATTTATTTCCCATTTATTATCAATTATACAATATAATTATGTTCTAGGTAATAACTGTATTGTTTTTCATGTTTGTTTTGATTTGGTATTTTGTGTACACATAAATTTATCATAGTTTTATAATCCCTAAAATTTTTAATTTTTTAAATGTCCTATATATTAATTATATTTCTTATTTTATTAAATAAATATAAATAATTTTGAGAAAAAATGAAATACACCTTTCATGGAGATGTTTGGTCGTACATTTTCGTAAATGATTTTTCCATTTAAAAAATTATTTTAATGAATGAAAATTAAATAATAAATTACAAAAAAAATACGTAATAAGTATCACAAAAATTAATTATTTCCATCATTATTTTAATCCATGTAAAGTGTTATAAATCACATTTCGTCACTAGTCAATAATCCTATGTACACAAGATAGAAGTTTTCATATTCTACTCGAATGTAATATATGATTTCACATTTTATATCATCACTATCGATGAATAATAATATAATAAAAATAATTTATTAAAAATAGATAAATATATGATTATTTTTTGAGAGGCATGGTTGTAAAATTTATGACATCAGTTTATGATATACTAGTTCACTGTACACACTTATTATGATTTCGAAAAACATTAAATATTAGAGGATACATATATATTCCAATAGTATAACATGAACAATAGTTTTATATTTAATATAATAATATTATTATATTGTGATTTTTAAATATGAATTGAAGGAGGTGGATGGAGAACTAAAAAATAATTTTTCATTAGGGACATTACCTCTACCTCATTCGAAATATTTTAGTTTGAACGAAAAGGATTATAGGGTTGGATTTAGAAAAATAATATGTTTCTAGGATTATAGGATGTATTTAGTAACAATATTTTGGATTTTTATTTCCAAATCCGTCAGTTTTTTTATGTGTGATCTGGTGTGGAGAAGGGTGGCCATTTATAAGTGTGGTGAATGGAACACTTAAATATTTTGAAAAGTGAAAGGTGTGCCCATATTTTTCACATAAAAAAGAGAATAAAAATATCTCATTATATATAATACTATACATAAGGTTAAAAAATATAAAATGGGTGTTTCAAATTTATTTGTTAATTTTTATTATTTTCCTTTTTTGTTTTAACCCTATTATTCTCATTTTAATGACTAGATTGGTCGACATTTTTTACGATTTTTACTTATAAATGTAAAAAATTATTATAATCACCTTATTATATAATATGAATTAAGATAATTATAACTATTGAATCATTTGTTTCAAATTAAATTCACATATGATTAACCTTTTGATTTAATATTAATCCCACTATTGTGATTATAAATTAGGTTTTCAAAATGAAAATTTTCAAATGAATAAATTGATTATATTTCAAAATCCAATATGAAATTTATTATAATGAAATCATAATATTAATAGATATATATTATGTTTAGTTTTATTTGTAAAAAATTCTTTAAACAAATTTGATATTTTTATACAATTGAAATAAATGAAAATTCTTAATAAAAAATAGAAATTAAAATTTTTAATTAAAAAATATATCCTTTCAAAAAATCCTATAATTTTACCCTAATTTTATTTAAACATTATTATTGAAAAAATAACCTTTTTGAAAATTAACCATTAAAATTATTTAAAAAGATTATTTTAAATAACTGTTAAAAAGGCGACAAAACTGTTTTCTTGAAATATATAGTTTTATATTTAAAATTGGATTTATCCTCATTTATTATATAGAAAACTTTATTTTAATGTTCAAATTAGATTAAATATATAGTACATATTATTAAATATTTTTTTAATGACTTTTTTTCTTATTATATTTATTTGTAATTTTTTGTCATCAAACATTTACCATGGGTCCATTATGTCATGAAATTAATATCGAATACTAATATTATATATATATATATATATATTCATTATATATTTATTTGGATAAAATTCTTAATGTTACATATATAAAATGAAATACACCATTCATGGATGCAGTATGATGCATGTTCACATGAATGTTTCATAAATTTTTTCAGCAGTATGAAAGAAAGAAAATTAAATAATATATAATCATTAAAAAACCATATTTTCTCATATAAATCATATATTTTAATTAAACCAATCCATATTACTATCCGTGTAAGGAATGGACCAGTCACATAGCTTTAGGAGTATATTCGTATGAGCGATGTTAGTATAGCGTAATGGAATGGAATTAAATAAAAAATTGTGTCATATAATGATTATATAATCATAATAATATCATAAAGATATAATATAAAAAATAAATACTTCATTATATAAATCCATGAGATGTGGTGAATGAAAAAAAACTAAAATTGTTTCGTGAGGAATCAGTCCACTCAACAGACAAATAATGATTTCAATACACATTTTATTGAGGAGGATATAGATATTTTTAATTGAAATAAATTAAATAAATATCATAATATGTAATACTAACTATATATTATATCATCACAGTTAAATAATAACTTATGTAGGTGGTGGAAGAAAGAATAATAAATACATGATAAGGTATATTTCCTCTTTTTGAACAATATCTATTGGTTTTCACCAAAATGAATCATACACAGTCATTATAATAAATCAAAATTTATAAGGAGAGATATTGTAAGTATTGATGAGATTTTATATAGCCTTTTCCAAAAAAAATTAATTTTGGTTGAGTAAAGGGTAGGGGGTTTAGGGGGTCTTTAATAATAGTGGTTAATGGAAAAAAAATATTAACAGAAAAAAATTTCTGTTGTTTTTCACATTCCACTTGAATCTAAATGTGGAAATTTTTGATCATAGAAGATAGATTTAATAAATATCGAATATAGTTAGTTCAGGATAAAAACATGTTCATTTTTACAAGTTATCATTTTAGTTAAACCCCTTGTAAATCAATTTTTACCATTAACAAGGTAAATAATAAATTGTATTATAATTTTAATTATGGTCAAAAATAATTTTTTATGTTCAAGATATTTAATTTTTTTTATATAAATGGAATATATCATTCCAAAATCAATTAACATATTTGGAAAATTTCAATTCATCCCTAATTATTCATAAATGGAAACAATTTAGTTTTTCAAAGAGAATATTTCCAAAAAATTAAAATTTTTTATTTAATATTTAACAATGAAGATTTTTAATATGAAGTAATTTTTATTAATAGATATATAATGGGAAATATTTTAATTTTAATTACTTCTAAATATAATTTTAATTTATTTAATATCATTAAATGAATATATAATTACTAATAAAAACAACTATTTGTCTTTTTTAACTAAATAATGTTCTTCATATGAATATCTATAAAATTAACCATTAGATAATTTTTTCCTAATGGTTTCAAAAATGTAAATATTTTTAAAAAATATCCAAATTTTTTAAAAAATCACTAAAAATATACCAAATTAGACTAAAAAAAAATTTATAAAAATTTTGTTTCTAAAAGTAAAATGAGATTAATTATTACCCCATATATTGGAAACATATATGATTCATATTGAAAAAAAAATATTTAATATATAAAATGTAAATTCCACTAAAATCGTTCAACAAAACCAGATTATTTACATTATTGATTTCAATAAGTTTTTTTTAAAATGACTTTCTAGATAATGATTCTCTTTTTTAAATTGTTTTTTTACCTTATATTCATTGAAAATGGTTACAAGGGAAATAATTATATATAATTTATAAACCATATATTATCAAAAAAAAATAATACTACTCCTAACATATATTTCAATGGCTTGGAGATTAATATCATTTTAAATAATAATTCATTAATAGGAAGTCATCAACCATTTAACATCCATGATTTATTTTATACGTGATAAACTAAATTTAATGTGTAATTCAATCTAAACATGTTGCTGAGTTTATCTCAAATTATCCAAAATATTTAATTTATTGGAAATTTTATATTTTTCCAAAAATAACTAATTTTACATGTTGTTTTTAAAATTATACATTTAATACAGTTCACGAATCTCCATAAAACGATCATGTTTATAACTAAAATACATATTTATTATATAATTATTTATAGTATTCAAAAAATATCAAGATAAATATGAATTACACCATTAATCGGGAAGCTAGGTTATTCATATACATGAATTTTTTTTCATAATTCGATAGATGGAATGAATGATACGTAAATAATAAAACGCATTTCAATGAATCATTATTTTGTCATATGAATCATGTATATTAATCATGTACATGATTATCACCATCCATGTGAATTTTAAATTAAACAAATCATATCACTTCATGTTTGTGGTAGTCTTCACATACATACGAGAGACATTACAATTTTTAAATAGTTTGAAATATTTGTATGTAGATAAGATATACTCATTCACTATGTATAATTATTTTATAAATTAATAATATAAAATTACACCTGTATTATACCCATTGTTAGTTAATAGTGAGAAAAAAATTAAACTATTTCACATTATAGAGGCATTAAGTAATATGTATGCATTATCAATTTATTCACTTCCCATTTGATAGGGAAAATAGTGGATATTGATTTTTCTATAAAAATTATAAAATTTTAGTGTATTTATTATACATATGATAATCTAGTATGATAAATACAGTACCACCCAGACACTAGAATCCATGAGATGGGGACATCTACCATTACATTGGCATGATTAAAAAGAATCTAATCCTAACATATTGATGAGTTTAATGGGATTGGTAAAACATATAAATGAATCATAATTGTTATATAAATAAATTCACAAATTTCAACATAAATTATTCTTCTTCATATGAAAAAACTATTTCATCTAACATATCCTTGAATATCATTCCTTGTAAACTTGTTGGATTGCTATGGAAGTAAACAGAAGTAAGGGTGACATGAAATTTATTTAAGGGAAAGATTATAGGAATAAATAACGAATCATTGTGAATAAATCAACATGGAAATGTGAAAAAATTACAAACATTACTTTTATACAATCCAATTTAATGACTCTGAATAAAAAATATGGAATGTAATAGCTAAAAACCCATTCCATTAAAATTACTAGATATGAAAAAATCAATATGAAATGGTATGGAACATTATCACATAAAAAATAATCAATAAAATTATAACGTTATCCATCCAGGGATATGTGGGCACATAAACTCAAAGAATAATAATCACAGAGTTTACTTTTGTGGAATGCATAAATATGGGACATTATGTTTCTTAGGTAGATTTTATCTTACCATCAAGTCCATTCACGCTTTTGTATCATATGGTTTATAGAGTAATCTAATTTACACAACTAATTCATCTCATGATAATATCAATAAATTGAGTGGAAATCAATAACGGTTCCCCAAAAATTTCATAATATTCCAAATCATTACTCACATATCGAATAAATATTTTTGAATATGCAATATAAAATATCTATATGGAGTAGATGATACATATTTATCAATATTTCCCCAGTTAATAAAATAAATTTCAAGTACATAATATATGTAAAATTGTGTTTGGAGTATTTAATAAGAATATCCATGATAAAAATTGATGATATTTATGGGAAAACCATATATCATTTCAAATTGAATTTTTTTTAGCATAATATTAAAATTAATCATAGAAATGAATGTAATTTTTTTATGAAAATATTACCTAATTTTTCATTTTTATCAGGAGATAATGAAATTAAGGAATTTAAATCCATACATGATTTACAAGGTAAAAATGAACATTTTTATAGAATGTCACGAAGGCTAAAATTGTGTCGAGTTTTGAGTGTGATAAGAAAATTCCTCTCAAAAAAATTCTTTGAGAAAAATATTAACTATTTAAATAATTTATTATTTTGGAATTGTTAAAAAAATAATTATCAATATTTTTATAATACTTTATTTTTATTAGATAATATGTTCTCTGAATAAAAGATAAATAATGTGACGATTCCATAATAGAGTTTTCAAAAACATGTTGAGTACCAATGATTAAAAAAATGGTACTTTTATATGACTAATATCATTATTTACTATAAGAGAATAAAAATAAAATATATTTGAAATGATTTACCAAATTATTAACTGAAATGAAAATTCTACTGTAAATAACCATGAATAATATTAGATTGAGATTAGAACCATTGAAAAGACAATAATGATTATGTCATACTAAAATAAATTTTGATTATGTGCATAAAAATTAAATAAAAATATGGGATGTTTATATTCATAAATATATTTCAAAACTAATTATACATATAATTATATAATTTTAATGAATATGAGGATGAAATATATCTCAATGAAGTGAAAAGGGGTTTTGAAAAGAAAACATTCCACAATGAAATTCTAATTCATTTCCTCATTGATGAAATAATTGAAATTTAAAATGAATATACCCTATGAAATTTTGAATTAAATATATTTACAATAAAATTTCTGTATGTTCTCCATACAATAGAAAATATTTGCACAATAATAATGTATTCCACATCGCGGAAAAATTGAGACAAGAATCTCATACCTCAGATTTCATTTTTGGAGATAATCTTTCGAACTCATGTTCATGATTTTTAAAATATTTAATAACTTATTCCTTAAAACTATTAATATTTTTGTTGTCATAAATGATTTTACTATAATATATTATTATCCAATTGTTACTAATAATTCATTATTATCAATATTTCTTGTGTTAATAGCCTTGTTTGTTGAGTATGTTTTAACTAACTATTTGTGGATTCCATTAATCAAATCATGAATCGATCATCTCGAGAATTTAAAACATGATTTAGCTATATTATATTTCTAGTATATAATTATTTATAATAATCCATAATATTTTTCATTATGAAATTAATTTTACCATTCATAAAAATGATAGGTCACACATACACAATAGAGCTACATAATATTATTTATATTAAAATAAAAAAATAGAATATTATAAGTAAATTATAATACTAATTTCACATATTCCATATATTTTTTTCAAAGTCACAATTAATCTTTTCCATGTATAGCGTTAATGAATCACATATCATTCCAGAGGTAGAAGTCTAAGCTTCCACAAATGATTTTATCAAATTTACACAAAATAATTAGTATAAATATAAGTGTCATATTATAATTTCAAAAGAATAAACTCATCAAATATATAATCTATATCATATAAAAACATATTTAACATAATAATTTCATCCATTATAGGAGGTAAATAAATAAAAAACAATCATAGTATATTAAGGAGTTAGTTTGTCAAACGTGAACCGAATGTTCTTTAATCATTAGATGTATGTGTTTGAAATTATAAGTCAAAAACTAATAATATTATTAACTAAGTATATTGAGTATATTGGTGTTATTATATAATCATGGAATAATAAAATTTTAAGTGGTGTAGAATGAAAATAAAAGGAATGATCTATGGGATTGTTTTTACCTATTTATTGGAAAACTCCTATTGTTTTTAACCATAGAGATTCATTTGATGTATTTCATTCAAATATGAGGAATATCATATAAGGGGAGGAATGATTGAAAATTATTTTTGAAATTTCATGGAAATCCACTGTTTATTTATATGTTTTAGTAAGTGTGAGGAATTTGTGCCTTTTTTGTAGAGGAGTGGAAGTGTTTAAAAAGATTGAAATGGAATTACACCCACTTTTATCCAATTTTATATAAATTCAATAATGAAGCAAATTAGATCCAATGGATTGTATGGTCGAAATATTTATATATAATTTCTTCAGGACAAGTCTTTTGGTCAACATTTCCCTTATATATATGGTTTAGTCCATTATTAAGAATAATTCGACCTTAATCATTATATTTATTTTTAATTATATTCATAAATAAATTTGGGAACAAATAGATAAACTAGTAATAAATTATAAATTATTATGATTAAAAAACATGGAACTAATTTTCCCAAATTTCTATTATATATTTTTTATAAATAAATTTAAAATTAATCCCACAGAAAGAAACAATGTTGTATTTTAAATTAAAAATGTTCAAATGTTTTCTATGTTATTACAAAACAAATCTTAAGGGTAATTTCATAAAATTGCATAATTTATATTAATTGATTTTAAAATTATTTTATTAAAAAATAAATATGATTATAAATATAATTTAACACATATAATTTATTAGATGAAAATGTAGTTTGGAATTAAAATTCAGAATCATAAACAATTAATTAAAAATAATATAATATAGAAATATAATGAATAATCTCCCAAACATAATTTTCAATTAAAAAATTTAAATTGAATATTATTTAAAATATTATATTTATAAAATTATAAAAAATCGCATTTAATATAGGTTCCCATTTAAAAATCAGAAATTCATCATTTTAAAAAATTGTTTTCTAATATTGGTTTTGTTCATATCTTATTCATATCAAATATGTTGTATTAATATAAAAAATTCATGATTGATAATATAAAATATATATTTTATTTTTATTAATCAATAATGATTTTTAATTTATTTTATTAATAAAAATCCTTGTATAACATGAAAATAAAAAATATTTCCTTCATATTCAATTTTGAATATATTTCAATTTATATATAATTGGTATCGATCTAATTTATTTTATATAAGTGTAAGATTTATATTTTCATACTTTAGTTAATATTATTCATAAATAATACATTACTTACTTGATTATATCTTATATTATTAAATAATATCATTTTAATATTATTTTTATGTTCTTTAATACATGGTCATATGAGTAACTCACGTAATTGATGAAACTCATTGTTGTAGGAAATCAGACGAAGAATTGGTATTGAGTTAATTAAATGATATATCATACATTAAATTAGTATAAAAGTTTTAATATATAATCTATTATTATAATATTTTTTCCCTTACGGAGTCGGTGATTTGTGTAATATATTCAATCAAAAATAAATTTACTCATATTGATTTTCAAGGATGATACAATTTCCACACATTAATTAAATTGAATCCTCACAATTTAAAAACTATTATGGTAATATAGTTTTAGGTATTTTCAATTATAAAATACCACATAGTGATAATATTTAATAATATATATTCATAAAAAGAAAAAATTGTTGGTACAATGTTCACATGGATTAACAAATAACATGGACTCAATGAAGGAGAAAATTAGTGGATATTTAAGATATGTTCATGGATGGAAATCGAAAATACCTTAAGGGAGTTATGTAGGACCCCAATCCACAATATGTAATGATTAATGGAATTTTAAGGGCCATGAATTAAAAATATTTGAATATTTAACATACCCTCTCCTCCATAAAAAAGAATTACATTTTAGTTTAATATACTTTTCTAATATTGAGGAATTATTATAATAACTTTGAATTTAATAATTTATATTAAATTTAAAATTTTCAATTTCATATGAAAAAATAAATATATTTTCTTTTGTTCAATTATTAATTTATCCCCCACTCATGTAAATTGATATCCTAAAAAAACCTATTTTTGATGCACTGAAATAAATTTTAATTCAAAGTAAGTAACATAAATGTGTGACATGTCTTTCCATTAGTTTCTAACAATTATCCAAAATTAATATATATATAATATTAAACAATAATCGTAAAATTTAGCACTATAGGATCATCAATAATTTTTATTCATCATATTGTTTTTAAAAATATAATTGGACATTAACCGGGACATCTTGTCGGCACATGGATGGTACAAAATAATCCTCGTACATTGGACATGGGCTCATATGAAACAGACTTTATGAAGAGGATGGTTTTCACCCGATATATAGGTTTTCAATTAATAAAATATTATTCATGTAATTACCAAAATAAATTTTTTGTACATCATTGATGTTATTTTAATATTTAAATAATATTTTCTCTTAGGCTTCCATTTTTATCTTACTTATATTATAATAATCAAATTATACTATAACTATCATTGAAATTAATAATCCTATAAACATTAATTTTATCAATTCCATTAAAATGAATTATTTAAAATTGATAGGAATTATTGTGAATTTATGTTTCCACCTAAAAAATTTCATTATAAAAAAATTCATAATCCTCGGATACTACATGAATATGATAATAAAAAAACCACATGTAAAATTCATCTAAAATTTTATTATGGATTCCCAAAAATGTGGGCAGTAAGGAAGGTTTTCATGTACGAGGTTTCACTGAGTCTGTCCTAGAAAACATTTTCAATGATTATACTCCAATGTACATATTTGAGAGAACCAAATCCTGCTATAGTAGTGAGACATGTATTTTTTCTTTAAATAACCATATAATTAATACATTTCCAAAATTATAGGATATAATTATATACATATTGTCAATTTATATCATAGGGTTGTGTATTCTAATATGTGAATTCCTAAATCTTATTATAATGGAAGTCATTAAACATTATCTTATACCAAATGTAGTGACCTAACCCCAAATGCATAGATCGAGCATCTACTACCACTACACCATCATGATTAAAATGAATCAAATCCTGATAGATTGAATACATTAGTAGTATTGGTAAACCAGTTTAATACATGATAATAAAAATAAAATTTAATACAGTAATTAAAACATAATATTATCTCCATGTAAGGATAAAATTTTTCCATATAGATTATAACTCTCTAGATTTCCTAGAAACCAGCTGATATTTCTGGGATGGAAATCGAATATAAGGTTGAGATCAAATACTTAGTACAATAAAATGAAATTTTGAATAATTAATGAACCAATGAGAATAATTCCAGATAGCAATGTATATAACTAAATACAAATTTAATTTTATACATATACTGAAAAGGAATATATTAAATATTATGTAATGCTATTAATATGAAAAACCATCCTATAAAATAATTACATAATAAATAAAAATTATGAAATTTTATGAAACTAAAAAAATTCAAATTAATCAGTGAACTGATAATAATGTTTCAAAATATATACGTCATTGTGAAATATAATTGATAAATAATACCTGAGACAAACTGAAGGAAATTACTAATTATAGGATGAAATTATTTCTTGGTACAAAGTATATTTACCGTCTAGACCATTCACATGACTGTTTGTAACATCAAGTATAAACCCATTCTATTTTGTAATCATTTTCATCTCTCGAGAATACCCATGATTCAAGGGGTTATCTATAATTGGGAACCACCTATGATGTACTTTCCAAGTAATAACTCTTATATTGAATAATTAATTTAATAATTCCCCTTATCAAAAATTAATATAGAGTAGAATATACATATTTCCAAATATTACCATAGTTAATTATATAACTATCAAGTACAACTCATATGTATCATGTTATAAGGTTTAAGATATAATAATATCCTTGATAATTAATATTTATAATTAATGTAAACATACCAATCACTAGAAAATTATTAATTTAATTGTGATATAACACGTGAAAAATAGAATTTAATATCAATACTATCCTTTTCCATATCAATAAAAAATATTCACGAGGAAGATTAACTATGTTTTCAAAAGAATATCTCTAATTTTTAGTAAATAGGTTATTTTTGAATGATGAATAAATATATTTTAAAAATATGACTCAAAATCATTTTTGAGGAAAATATTTATTTTATTTGGAAATATATTTTGAAAATAAAATTCAATAAAAATCAAATTTAAAATGATTTTAATTATAAAAATCCTCTTAATCAGGTAATGGAATCCCCAAGTAAAAAATGGTGTGTAATTTATTACATTACATATGAAGTAAAATTAACATTCATTTTTCATGGTAAAAATGTTCAAATGCATCCATGTTTGGAATAAAAAAACAAGATTACATAGAGAAAATTTTTATAACATAAAAAGCGTAAAATATTATACAATAAATAATTTTGTAAAGGTTAAAAACTATTATAACATATTTATAAAAAAAATTTGTTATAAGAAATAGGGAAGTCATTTTGTAGTGATAAATGAAGTTAGTTTTTCATTAGAATATTTTCTAAACAATTTACATTACCAATAAGTAGAAAATTATATAATTACATGAAAAATATTATGAATAACAAGATGATAAGAATAATTAATTTTTTTGGTTGAAAATTATTGATTGATATCCTTGAATGGAATTTCATGTGTAAACAATCCCTAATGAAATGAGATTATGATGTAAACCCTTAAAAAATATATTGTTCAAGTAAGACTATAAAAATTAATCAAATATGTGTTCAAACCAGAAATCCAAATATGGGGAGTAAAAATAAATCCAAATATAGTCGGTATAATTATATTCCTAATAATATAATATTAATATCCATGGGGAGGTAACATAACTCAATATAAAGATATATAATATTGAAATTCTTTTCTACTGGGTAAATTTCATTCAAATACCCATAGATGAAATAATTCAAATTGAAACTAAATATACCATTGTTTTTTATTTATTCATGATATATAATTTTAAATGGGAATTATGTAAACACTATATATGAATCTCGGTTAACCAAAATAATGTTTTCATCATAGAATTAAAAGTGATACAATAATACCTTACATTTCATTTAAATTGTTGATAATGTAAATTAACATCTTGTATAGGGATTTTAAACATGATAATAAAACATTATAAATCCATATTAACATTTATTATATTATATACTATCATCTTATGTTATCTTATAACACATTTTTTGTTAATCATTCATTATTTTAAATATTTAAGGTATTAATTTATGAGATTATAGAGTATGTTTTAACATGTCATTTATTGATTCTATTAATTATATCATTTTTTGATCATCTAAAAAGTTTAAAAAATAAATTATTTATAATATATATCCAACAATTATATTCAATTATAATAATCGAAAATATTTGGAGATATGTAATGATGTTCACCTTTCATGGATAGAGTAGGTCGTACAAACCCATGATTGGTACTTCAAATTATTTCTTGAATTAATGAAATGAAATGTAAATTTTATAATTACATTATAATATTATAATATTATATTTTAAATATTATTATAAAAAACTAATTTAATAAATTCCATTTATTTCATAAATCAATCACATCTCTTTACGGAGGCGATATTCAACACATCAAAAAATAATATCATCATATTTCACAAAATTAAATGTAAATAAATATGTGACTAAAAATAATTACATAACCATAAAGAAATTAAATGTATCATACATATAATATCTAAAAATAATTTCCATTATAGTTTCCCTGATAATAGGTGTTAATTGAAAAACCAAACAAGCATATTTTCATGAGGCGGTATTCTGTCATACACGGAGGTAAGTTTTTTACCCATTAGATGGATGTGTTTGAATTAATAGGTTGATCCATTTAAATTAAGAAAAATAATTATATTTATTATATTAATGATATGGTATAGTCATTTAATAAGAATAATCTTAGTTGTGGATAACGAAAATAAAACAAAAGAGCATGAAGAAGTTTGTCACCTCTTTTTTGGGTAACTCAAAAGGGGTTGAACCAAATGGAAATCATGGTATATTTATTTCCAAGGTGCGGTTTATATTATTAATATATGTGTTTTGAAATTGTATTTGGGTATATCATGGAATATGAAATTTTACTTTAGAGGCATGGGAAAGTTGGTGGAATGAGTGTCTTTTTATATTGAATAATGAGTGGAACGCTTCAGTGACTTTACAATGGAAATTCAAACCACGTTTTCCCATGTGATATCGATAAACTATAAGAAATAATTATATAAAAGGAAAAATATTTCTAAAATAGTTCAATAAAATGGATTTTTGACAAAATTCTAGGTCATCTTGGCCCGTATTATTTGGTTTTTATCCCATGTTAGGCATACCTTCACCTTAATTGTTGTAATAAATTTTAATTAGGCTCGCCATTATTTTTGGTCATAAACTATGATAAATATATTTTTCATAAAAAATTATTATAATTCCAAATATTAATGTCATTTTCACAAATTCCAATCATATAAGTGGGATAAATTAATTTAAAATGAGTCTTGATGATTAGATGACAATGCAAGGTTTTAATGTAAGAATGGTTATAACTTTGATAAGTTTTTATATCCAATTTCATAGTGAAAATGTTTCAAATGAAATAAATTTTGTTAATGTATATAAAATTTATCTAATTATACTTTTAAAAAAATAAAATATTATTTAAACATATAATTAAATGGGATGAAAAAATAGCTTTGAATTACAATTGAGAATTTTATTATCTTAATTAAAAAATTAAATATTTTAAGAAATTATTAATGAGTCTCCCTAACCTATTTTTCTATTTCAATTTTAAAACTGAATTTTATATTTTTATATTAAATTTATAAATGTTTTTAAATTTATATTTAAACATGGTTATCCAATATAATGCAGCAATACTACATTTATGAAAATATAGTTTTTTATGTATGTATTGGGTTCGTTAATGTCTTAATACTATAAAGTATAATGGATTAATATAAAAAATATGTTATTTAATTTATAAAATATATAATTAATTTGTATCAAAAATTAATTATAAATTATACAATATATTTATTTAGAAAAAATGTTTTTTGTCTATGAATGTTATATTTATTTTCATTATATTCAATTGATCTATAGTTTCATTTATAATTAATTTCTAACCAATAAATTCAACTTATAATTTTTTATACCATATATATTAATATTTTAGTTAATAATGTTCTTAAATACTAATTTAACATCATAGTAATAACTTATTATACTTAATAATGATATTTTATTAATATATGGTTTTGCCTTTAAACGTGGTATCATTTGTTACGGAAGCAATTGAATAAAATAATTATTTAATGTGATTGAAGAAAAAATATTATTCCACTCATTCAAGGACATATCGTTGATTTAATTTGTTAAATTTGGTAAATATATTATAATGTATTGGAATATTATACTCACCAATGTGAATGGTGTTGCTTGTTATAAAGGCTATAGAATAAAAGAATTTCTTTAATAAATTTCATGGTTTTACAAATAAAATATATTTTTATGATTTATAAGAAGAATGAAAACAAATGTTTACATTTAAGGTTATTACCACTTATTTTAAAATATTCTTTTTTATATCCACCTATAAACCAAAAAATTGTTATTTTGAGGTGACTAAAAACACTATCATCCGGATAATGATTAGGAAAATGTATTTTTTAGCGATTGTCCATCAATAGGGATGAATGTGTTTTTAATTATAGAGGTAATACCTGGACATTTAAAACTTTTGTTAGGGAGACCTTTGATATTTTATAAAAAGTAGAAATATAATATTACTATTCTATATCCAAATGTGACCAAATTTTCATTAATTGGATGAAAATGTTTGAATTGTTGATATAATTTTATATAATTAAATTCATATATTTTTTCATATAATATTAATCCTTATCATTCTGATTAACCAATTTTTTAATTACTTTTCTTCCTTAACAAATGTAAAAAAAATTAATAACAAAGGATTAATAGTAACACAAAATATAGAAATGTGACTAAAAATGAAAAATGTATGCTTATTTAGACTACATAACATTAACTTGTCAAGATATATTATTTTATTAAATTTTAAATAAATAAATAAATTATTATTTTTATAATATAATATTCTCGACAATTTGGACCTTATTCCTATAATATTACTATAAATATATCAACAAAAACATCTGATTGGAATAAAATGGTTTAAACCCAATATTATATGTCATATATATTGTATAAATTAGTGGGAATCATTTACTAATTAATTTTATATCACATTTAATAATTTTAAATTCATTTATTTTGTTTAATTTTATTTAAATAAATATTTTGTTAGTGTTGCACAAGCATTTTAGTTAAATATATAATTTAGGAAAAATTTAAAGAAATTTTCTTACATTTTTATTATTTCATTAATTGAATCATTGATAATTATTTATATTCATATATTTATTTTCAACATTTGTGGGAAAATAGTAGTTATTTAAATATATGGGAGAGTCATTTATTATCTATCATTGTTTAAAATTCATAGTTTTATTTATATGGAAAAGTATTCCCTGCCACAAACCAGCCTGAGTCGACCCTGAACTCGTCACCCAGGCCAGCCCGCGACAAGTCCCGAGTGGTGTTCCGTATCCTCCTGGTACGGATACAATCACCATGGTCATCAATAGAGTATACAAGGGAACGATTTCTCCCATATATAAATAGTCAAACAAAAGAAGTAAATAAATGGAAATCAATAAATATATTTATATAAAAATAGAAGTGAATATTATTTGTAAAAAAACTGTATGTAAAACTAAACCAACAACAAAACTAATGAAACTCAATAATAAAATAATTCCATGTGACCCCACTAGTCACTCTCTAACATAATGATCACACATCTACCAATGATATTGATCTCTAGTTGAAACCTATATAAGGGCAATAAATAGAAAATGTCTATAGGTGTGAGTATTAAAACTGTATAGGTTAGCCTGATATTATATTCCCAATGAATATCCTGTAAATTTAAATAAACATAAATTTCATGTTTTAAATGTAAATATAAAGGTATTATTTCCAAATGTGGTCCCATTATATAAAAAAATTAACAAACAAAAAAGTGATTTTTTTAAGCAATAGTGCTAGTAACAATTTTCAAAGAAGTTCAACTTCAAAATAAAAATATTTTTCAACAGGGAAACATTAATGAATTTAAATTATTAAATAAATCACACACACTACTAAATTCATCAACCAAACACATCATATGCCGATGGTGAGTACAAAATAAGGAATGAACCTGACTCACATGAACACCCCTAGGAACTAGTTAGTTCTGAGCCCGAGATACCTCGTATCTTGGTGAAAGTAACGATAATAAATATCCATTCTCGGGAAAACAATACACTATTAGTGCAATGCCCATAACCTTGTAGTCCCTGAAAAACATTATAATCATTGTTTAGTTAGTTTTTTCAATGTCATTATTGCTATGTGAAACAGGTCCCAAACCCCACAGGATCACTAGCATACTAGTAATTGTCTACTCACTAACATACCCTAGATTACCATTAGTGGTCAGTCCAGATAAACATCCTGCAAAAATGATACAAATTTCTTTCATGAATCAATAAAACACTAAACTATTTCTTAAAACAGTTTCAAGGATTATAACTAGTCCATGCACATATAATCCATTAAAAATTATCTTTAAGAAAACAACCCCATAATTAACATAAAAAATAATTTTTTAATCCCCAAAAACTATTAAAAAATGATTTCCAGGGAAATCATTTGTACAAAAAAATGACAAACTGGCCTTTAAGACATTCTAAAAAGTAACATTTAAACAAGGTTTGAATTTCAGTTTTATTAAGGATTTCTATACAAATCAGTTACATAATAAATCCACATTCATAAATCAATTAAAAAAATCGGGTTACATATTCAAAACACAACCATTTTCATAAGGATGTGAAATAGGCCATTTTCTGTCAACTTGGGCCAAATCATGTTGTAAACCAAAAACCATTTGTTTGTAAAACAAAATAATATTTTTAAAGCAATATGTGGACCCAATAATACCATTTATCCGATTAACTTATAAATAAAAATAAATAATTTTTAAATCACACATAACATAGAAAATCTAACTTGGAAATTTACCGAACACATGATATGCCATTTTAAATAAGTAATTTATTTTGAGTGCTTGATATGTAATAAAACACCAATTTCATGAAATATTTTATTTTATATATGGTAAAATGTTCAAAATAACATAAACTAGGTTCTAAACCTCTCAAAACATTTTCTAAATAAAGTAGATCATTTAAACAATCACTTAGTGTGATATTTTATGACAATTCACCACTACCTTTCACAAAAAAAGGCTTAAACAACCATTATTCAGTCCAAGAAAATTTTAAAAATGCTTAACAAAAACAATAAACAAATATATATATATATATATGATATTTTATCAAAAATAAAATTATTAAACTTAAATGATAAGGCATGTGCAAAAGAAAATCTGACCTCAAATCCTTGGAGAAATGGAAATAGAAACCCAATATCACCTTCTGATGGATTTCAAACCCTAAACCTATGATGCCCGACCAAAAACAATCATAACCCCTTAAAAATCTTGGTAGAATAGAACCCTAGGGCTATCATGACTATGAGATATTATAAATCCAAGAAATAATGAAAGGATGAAGAAGAGGGAGGAGAAAGGATAAGGAATCTTACCTTTTCAACTAGAAAACTCTTCGTCTTCCATTAGATATTAACCATTAAATAAAAGGGAAAGTCTTGTAACATATTGGATAGTATCTTGTGGTACGTTTTAACGAAGGAAAGAATATTTATGGGATAAATAGTATGAATTGAATGATTTATGTATGAAAAAATTTACCAACCCAATTCAGGATGATTTGATGAAACCTGGGAACATTCCCCCTAATATTAGATTCAAATGTGGTCCAAAGATGTAAAATCAATAATATGAGTGATGATAGGTATTCTTTATTCGATTGGAAGGTGTAATAACCTAAAACAATTACAACATGAAAATCAAATAAAAGAAACAAATTATTTTTCTAAAACATGAAATAGGCCCACGGGCTATCTCAATACCTAAAAAAGTAACCAAAGATCACCATAATTATGAATTCTTAAGGAGTCAAAAAGAATGTTGTGGTTTTTATATGTTGGTGGATGAAACTTATGAAGTGGAATGGGTGAAATTTTTTGGAAATAAAAGGAGTTATAATTTAGTTTTGATAACTGTAAATGGGCTCATGGTTGCTCAAATCATGATGTAACCACCTGCTCTCCCAAAACCTCTAAAAATGAAATGGGGAACCCAAATTAGGGTGATTATACATATATGGTTGATCAAAACTAAATATTAATCTCAACCACCATCCATAAAAAGGATAGGGATTTTCAATAAAGTGGATAAAAACTATGACATGAAATGAAAAAAACGGGTGTGACATAACATTAATCAATTTAATAAGAGAACACGATGATGTGGTATTATTATAGTCATCCAAAACTAATTTACTGAAATATTATAAAAATTTACTTATTTTTAACACGGACTAAACCGATTTACCCACTACATAGATGAAAAATAGAACCACAATTTCTATTGAAAATGACTAAAAATAAAAGAGACCAATCAACTAATGTTGAACCACATTATTCAAAATAATGAATCCATTTTATTTTATACAATATTTATAAATATAACATAAAAATTTTAAAATATTTTCTAATAACATGACGATAACATCATTTTGGAAATATATTTCTTTTCCAAAAATGGATTTTCGAATAAAAAATTTATTTCAAAACAAATTATGTGGTGAAATTGACTAAAATTATACTAATTTGATTATTCAAAATATTATATAAACAATTATACTTTGAAACCATTTTAATATTAATTGTTATTAGTAAATTGTTTCAAAAAAATATTTTTTTCAATCAATTTTTGTCACTTTTCGTATGAATATATATAATATCATAAAAATGAAAATATTTCAACAAAATATATATTTTGTATTATGAAATTAAATTTTTTACTATTATTAAAAAACAATATTTATATAAATTGTGTAATTAAATAAATTATTTTATAAAAAAAATTATTGTTGAAAACATATTTCTAAAACATAAAATTACTATACTAAAAATTATTACAAATTAAATATGAATTAATATATGAATTTGGAATGATTATGACACATATATATATATATATCCTAATTTGAACAATACTATTCATACATTCCAATTTAATGATTTGGTTATAGTTTTCATAATTAAATATCAATATTCTGGGGTTTTTATGATTAGTTTTCCATGTTTTGTAAGCTATCCAATATATAGTTCTTTTAATATTCCAGTGTAGTTCATAAGATGTCACTATATATCAAGAGGATCATTAATGGTTATTTTTTAATTGTTTTCAAAATATTTTTTTATTGAACATATAATATGTTTATTGAAATGTTTGGAGGATATATTATAGACTCCAATTTCCCAAGACAACTGAGATATGCACACAGTCAAAATTCGTTTATGTTGAACTTGGTCTACAAAGAAAACATCATTTTCATTGATTGGGGAAGAAAAAATTCCTATTTTTTAATGATTGTGCAAGATATATTGAATAGAGTCTGGAGACTCAAATTTGGTAAGGCATAGTAATGGAAGGAGATCCTCTATTTATTCAATTATTTTTAATATATAAAATGTCTAATCGGCCTAGTTGGAGATCTATTGGGATATACGAATGTAATTTTTTATTAAATTTTTTATAGATAAATTATTTTTTAATGAATATTCATACTATGATGATTATTCATCACATTATTTAGTTACATTCATTATATAAATGACACTAATATGAACTTATGGACTTCACGTAGTCACACCTTAGATAATCATTATAAGTCAACAACATATAGTATTTACGAATACATTATTGTGGTCAATTTAAAACCTCTTACCCTTACTGGTGACTGTTCTGGGTTTAGTGATGTATGATAATGTGGTATTAGTGAATATTGTTCTTCTACAAACACTATTCATTTTCCTAAATATCGAATAAGGATGTATGGGGGAATATGATAGAATTTATAATGGTTCGTCACAAATTTATTTTTTGACATGTTTCAAGGTTACAGTGGATAAGGGAATATTTATCTTGGTCTTTGATGTTATTATTACTTTGTATTTTAAATATCAAATTCTATATTGGAGATTGATATTTATGGTTTTTTCTCTTGTCCAATTAAAAAATAGAATATGTTGAAGCATCATTCATTACATTTTTTTTTCAAATTATGTAATTATAATTTTGTTATTAATATCATATATTAATGTGGTATGATCTATTTAATCTATTAATAATATCATATATTGATTATTCCAATTATCCATATAGAGTAATTATACATAGTTTTACAACAATATTTCTTCTAATAACAACTCATGTGGATCCCATTGTGGGATGTTTGATGTACATGACTATATTTTTCCCCATTATAAGTGTCATATAGTGAAAATATTTTAGTTATTAGAGGTGTTATATCCATAGTTATGAATCCATTAAAGAACATTAGTGATAGGTATGGTTATTCAAATCATAAATAAATATATATATATATATATAGATTTTTGGTATGGATTATCAGTGGAATTTAATTTATTTGGTCTATTACATGGTTGTTTAACATGGAATTCATTATCTTATAAAGTTATTTTATATTTAGATGGATCATATTTGTCCTCATGGATTTTTATGGTGTGTGGATTACCATTTTGGAAGGGTACAAAATTTGAAGTATATTTTTTGTTTGTGATGTTGTTTATATTTTTATGTTCCACCGAGTCAACATACCAGAATGTGAGTTCCCTTTTGATATTTAATACGGGTGAAGTGGTGTTTCATCATGATTAGTTTGCTCATATGAGAAAATAATAATTTTAGTCATTGGGGATCTTAGTAACTTTGTAATGTATCATTAGATATTATTATATCACGTGATATATAGAAGGTTAACCATAGTGAGGGGATATACTGGTGTGGATTGTTCATTTACTAATTGGATGAATGGGTAGATGCAATATGTTATGAGATTTGTGCATGGTACATTCACTAGTGTTTGTGGTTTTGGAATGAATATTTATGGTAATTAATTTATATGATGTTAATGGAGTTATTTTAGCAACATGGATGTGATTTATGATCTTTATTGGATGGATAACTAGCCTTTTGAATCCCATGTGTTTGTTGTCGATGATTTTGAATATCACATAAATGGATGGTTTCATGTAGAATGGATAGTGAATGGGTATAAAATTTCTATTTTGAGATGATTCTTAGGTGTAATGTGATCAGTTGACAAGTTTTTTAAATGTTGAGGTGTTATACTTGCCATAATGTATGAAGTTAAATACATTTTTCTTGAAGAGATTAAAATGTTAGTGGGTCCTGGTTTGTGTATTCAGAATGTGAAACTAGGTTCTATTACACATGAATCTTGCGAAAATTTTTCCGGTAACATAAGCAGGTTGTACATGATCATGTAAATATTTTGTTTAGAGATTCTGAATATGGATAGTGGAAATGATCCTTTGCATGAATTCTTGAGGGATCACTCTACCAATTTAGATTATTTTAACAGTTGGTATAACATTTTGATAAGTATTAAATCATGGGTAAAAGTGTTCCTTCTATATAAAATATGCACGATTTTTTAATGGTGAATAAATTCCATGAGACACATATAATAATGGATGAACATCGTGTTAGATTACAATGAATGTAAATTGCATTATACTAGATGAACACATCGTGGATGATTGGTTCATTTTTTGGAATGATATATGAATGTGGATTATGAAACGATATATGCTTGTGTTGATGGGACCATTTTGGGATAGTACCAAATAAATGATATAATGAAATTCAATTATTATAGATCACACCTTTGGTCATCATTGTGTTTTTCTATGTAACAAATGAGGTATATAGAGAATATTTTGTTATCAAATTTATTCATATTCATGGAATAAATAGTTATATTCGTTATTTTGTATATTTCATATAATTAATAATTCATTACATGTTTATTTATTTAAAACATTAATACCCATATTTTAGAATTTAATTTCAACAATGCTAATTTCATTTTTGAAATCATATCATAAAAATTATTTTAGTAGGAATATTTTATATTTTTCATAAAAATGTTTTTTGTGAATAGTAAAAAATTCAGAATTTTTGTTACACAATCATGATTTAGTTATGATATAAAATTCATAAAAATTATGAAGTCATATAATTATGATTTTATAATATAAATAATTTATAACATGTAAGTTAAATTTTATTTATAATTATAAAATATTCACTTTCTTTTTTGATGATGTGTATGTGTAATGGTGACATACTCAAAAATGGTGAGTTATTAAGAATAATTTTTTTATATTAGTTATATTCTTGACTTTAAAATTTATTCTTATTTTAAATTTATATTTATATAGTTAATTTATAATTTTTTTTGTCTTATATAACATGATTCTTATCCAAATGCACGTTCAATGCTTGCGCAAGCCAAGAAAATACAAATGGACAAATTTAACAAGTTGTTTGACATTGATATGAGTATGTATTATTAATATTATAATATAAACTTTAATCATGAATATAGTTTGTCTACTTTTATGATATTTATTTTTTTTAATTTTTATATATGAAATAATAAATATTAATCCATATGTAATGTGGATGTAGTTCCTGTGTAAGAAGATGAAAAAATAAAAAATAAATCATTTGAATTTTATGATCCCTTATATGGATACAATATAAATAATTAATTTAATATTTGAATTCAAGACCATTAAAATAATTTTATTTTAACATAGGAAAATTTGGACCAACATGAATAACTTTTTTACCTCTATAAAATTCTATTTGAAAATGAAGTCATGTTGGTCAAACTATAAATTATAATTTTCATAATAATTTAATATATGGATTTATAGATGTATTATTATATTATTTATATTAATTTTAAATATAATGAATCTATCTTCTTCTAGAAAATGTAATAGTATTTTTAATTGAGTAAATAATTATGATAATGGAAATCTCAATGATGATATAATAAATATTTAATTAATGCAAAAATATAATTATTTATTTTAAAAATTAATAAAATGAATGAAATTTCATATTTTATAGTTAAATAATTTTATCAATTCATTAATAATATATGTATATAATATAATAAAATTTTGGATTCATATTTTAGTCATTGTTTTTATGTGTTTAATGTCACAGTAATAAAATGTTTTTAATTTGAGAAAATTATTTATTTCATTAATATATATTTTATTAAATTATTTGCAAATAAAAAAATTATAATCCAAAATATAATGATATACGATCGAATATTGGGAATTATTTTTTATGGTATTTTAGTAGTCTAGACATATTTATTAGACTGATTAAATTTCAATATTCCTATAAATTATTGTGTTACGCCTCACCTCAATTATAAAAGGAGACCCATCCTTTAAAAAAATTAAACCACCTTAATCTATCATGTTTTGACTATCTTCTACAAAATTACGTTCTACTCATCCTTTTTCAACATTAAAGTTACTCTAGTCTCACAATAATTCCATATCAATGATCCTTATAGAGGTTCTCATGGGTAAAATTTCAAAGAGGTAAATTCCTTGTTTTTTATATTAAGTTCTTCCATTGTTATACCATATCCTCTCCTTCTGTACAATGTTTCATAAAAATATATTATCTTATTTATAGTGATGTATTTTTTTTCATGGTAAATTAATCATCAAATCTCACCTGATCGCTTTTTGTTTTTAAATAACAAAAACCTCATCCATAGTGTGTCAATTCACGACCTTCATTGATGATGAGTTTTTGTTTCCCATTACCTACATAATAGGAAGCTTAAATTTAATTATAATTGTTTATATATATATATATACATTTTCTGTCTTCCATAGTATTATTTCTATTTAAAAATATTGTTTAAAATAAACTATCCATTAAAAACCATGAACAAACCTACCAAATATAATTGAAGCAAAATATATTGTTAATTAATGGGTGGAAAATGATATATAATTATCATGTATAGTATTATATACTTGAGTTATTTTTATTATAAAATAATAATACCCTAAATACAATTATACTAGAGGATTTAATATTTTTATAGAATATGACCATGAGGAAAGGGTCTCTTAATATAAAATAATTTTTACAACTCTTGTTTATGAAATTTAAAAGGATTGTTTTTTAAACTGAAGGATAGGTTTCACAAATTTTCATGACTCTATATTACTATAATTATTCCTTTACATGTTTTTAAAATAATTATATAGGAATATAATTTAATTATAATGTGTGGAATTTTTTTATTTTAAAACTTCTATTTAAAAGAAAACTGAATTTTTATATCTGAAGGACTTTTTATAAATTATTTAACGGTGTAATCATGGTTTTTAGTCATTATATATTCCTTTGACATTATTTATTATGGATTGAGTCTATTATATCTCAATTTATGATGGTTTAATCCCCATTATAGCTTTTGATATGGTGTTTTGACACCCCTTATAGATCAATATATGAAAAGTTGTCACCATTTTAGATCTTCATTGCATTGGGTACCCCATAGATTGATGTCGAACATACGTTTATTCTATTTATAAATGTTAATGTAATAGTAATGTGGTAAATATATCTAAATAAAACTATATTATTCTTATATTCATGAAAATATTTTTTCGTGAATAAGGTTTTATGTTTTTTCTTTTTTTTTCACTAAACCGAAATGATTCTTCATATATTTTCCATGCTGATAATTTTTTACAAATCCAATGTTTTTAATAGTTCTCATCCTGTATATGGATGGGTAAGATAAAGAAGAAAGACAATGTTATTGTTACAAAAATTCTTCAATGAAATCATAATTTTTATTAAAATTATTTGTATTATTGAATAAATGGAAAATGTTTTAGTAGTATACCAATTTTATTCATGTGGTTGTTTGTATAGGTATTATGACCTGGTTATCTATAAAATTAAACCTTAAAATATCCGCTTTGATATAGAATGTATATTCCGGACAAAAAGTCAATATTATGTAATGTTTTATGTACGAGACCTTATAGTTGGGATTAGAGGATGGTTTAATAACATTAGGGGATATAATGACATTCCTAGAATATAAAAATTATTTTTACATTCTGGTTAAAAAAATACTATAGAATATAAAGAATACCCTGTTTATTCATCTAAAATATATATATCCATAATGTCTTTATCCAAATGAAAAAGTTATTTTGAAGTATATTAACATAGAAAAAATGATATCATTATGAATATGCATCCTGAAATAATGGAAATTCGAACAGGGAAGTTTGTGACTATAATGATTCAGTTGAATCAGGTGATATACGATGACACGTTTCATGCAAGACAAGAAATTGGTCCACCGTGACGGAACAAGTATTTTGTGAATTATTTTGTGTTGAAACAACCCTAATAATTCTCTAGATCAGCAAACCAGGTGGTATCCTAAGGAAGGATCAATGGTGTGGAATTAAAATTTGATTTAATGGGATGTCCAGAACATTAAAAGGTAACCATTTCTATTAATCATTTTAAATGTGAAATTGATCAATGTTGGTATTTTTATAAAAATTCCATAGAGTAATAAGATATAACTTCCATGAAATTAAAAACTTTCAAGTATAATTTCCTTGTGAAATATTTCCCTATGTAGTTCAACTCATAATGGAAAAATATATTCTTGAATTGAGTTGAAATGTGAATGAATCTACAACTTCATATGATGAAAACAACACTAGATTGTACATTCATGTGGTAGATTTTTTTAGAACACTAATATTAAAATTAATTGATTTTACTTATGATTTAAACGTGGTTTATAATGAGTGTTTGACACACTAGAATTTAAAAACAATGAGAATTTTATTTATTATAATTATACGTTTTATATGGTGTTTTCTAACACATATGTGGTGCATGATGATAATAATAAGTCATTTCGGAATGATTTGGTGAAAAAATAATCAATCAAATTTTGAGGTATGACATAAAAATTTAGTTCTTGTGAATAATTGGGTAAATTGTTTCATCTATAATTACTTGTATATTTTGCGAAGTGATACGGATGTTGAATTTTTTGTTGAATGGATCTTGAATAAAAAGAAAATGTTAAAAAAATTAAGAAGAAAAATATTTTAAAATTGATTTATCATTATTTAGTTGGTTTATTAATCTACTATGTGTCCAAATCATGTCACTCAGGTGTTAAATCATCCAAATTTGAATAAATAAAATGTTGTGGGAAAATCATTTGCAACTACAACAACATATGATGTGTAATTAAAATAAGTGTTGTGATATATATTACATGTTTTCAAAGAATATCCCAACATTTTGTTTGATATTGGGCCTACGCATTCCAATATTTTTAATAATTTTTATTAAATTAGAAATGTCACATAATGTAATGAAATCATAACTTATTGTAATAGTCAATGGGGAAATATTATGTTAAAACATTAAAGGAAACTTCTAGTTATTTTCCGTGGAAGGATATTACATAAAAACCATGATGTTTTTCCATTATTAGAGATTTATATTATCCTAAATATAGACTAGATTTCAATTTACAATTATACTGTAGATTTTTGATGTAATGATGTTTTTCTAGAAAGCATTTTAGTTTTTTACATGAAATAATCAATACTATTGATAACATATTAGGAATCTAAGAAACATTTAAAAGATCCAAAAGAATTTTATCTTTCTTATATTGATGAAAAAAAATAAAATATTCATATTAATGATGTTACAGTGCTAAATAAGTATCATAATGTTATTCCTGATTGTTTTCCCATTGTTATTGTAGATCGATATGTTGATTTTACTATATACATTGTTCTTAATGATTAGATAATTTCCAAACCACATTTTTGAATTTCTCATGTAGAAATTTTGTATATGAAAATGATTTTGCATGAATTATATGATAATGGATTCATATGATCTATCACATCACTGTACAATTATCTTGTATTTATTTTTAAAACATAAAAATGGTTTAATAAGACATTTCATTGATTATAGATCCTGGAATGACATCACTATTAAAAAAATGTATCCATTTCTACTATCAATTATTATTATTTTTATCAGATCTAGGTAGAAAAATATATTTTATTGTTTGAATTTTCGTCAGGTTATAATCTATTGAATGAAAAGGAATAGGAAATTCAAAGGTATGTGTTTCTATCAATATACAAGCATTATGAATTTTTAGTTACATAGTTTGGTTTAACTAATGAACATGATGTATTCATATATGTTATTAAGAGAATTTTTCATGGGTTCTTGGATATGTTTTGGGTTGTTTTTTTAATGGAATTATTGAATATTCTATTTTTGTAGATAAAAATGAAAGACATATAAGAGTTTTTTGGAAATTATTAAAAGTGAACAAACTCTGTTAATAATTTATCATCAGTCAATTTTTGATGCAATAAATTTATATTGTTCATCAAGCTGTTTTTAAATAGGGAATAACTTCTGATCTTACTAAAATAAATGTTGTGGATGAATGACTATGACCCATAAATATAACTAGTATTCAATGTTTTCATGGATTTTAGGCTATTCCAAGTGGTTTGTTGTAAAATTTTAATAGTTATCTATCCCACAAAATATATTTACAAGAAATTGTGTTAATATTATCTCGATAAATTAATGTGATAATATATTTAATGAATTTAAAATAATATTGTTTAATAATGTAGTGTTGGATCTGACATATACAAATGGTATTTTTATCATCAAAAGTGATTTTTCATTGGAAACAATTGGATATATCCAAATATAGAATGATCTAGGGATTTATTTTTCTTCAAATTAGATGAAACACAATGATTTAACTTATGTTAAACATGATTTCTAATTAGATTCACTTTTTCATTAAATGTTTTTGTGGCATCATTTGTATGGGGTAATTTACAAAATGTATACTGCTCATAATAGTTTAAAATATATATTCATTGATTAATAATTAATCATAATATAGAAAATATTTATTGAAGTAATCATGGATTATGACTGTACGGTTCTTTACCATACTAGAAATGAAAATAAAGTGGATTCTTCTTCGGGTTGGAAAAAAATTGGCATTAACCATTTTTTTGGAACAAGAACCCATGGTGAATAATTTGGTAAATTGTTTATTTTGTGTTTCTGGTGTAGTAAATTCCTCTATCATTTTTTGGTGTAAGTGTAGTCTTCACTATTTGAGAGAATTAAGAAATTACAGAAGTAATATCGTGAGTTACTGAAAAATAAGAATTAGTCAAAAAGCGTATTTTGAATAAATATATAATTGATAGATATTATTCCATGATATTAGAGAAGATATGATATGTGAATATTTATTCATAGTTTAAAAAAGTATCATTGTGTGATTCTCAATGTTCATTCTTTTTAGATTATTATGGTATCACAATGATATAGAGTGACCTTCGGGAGTATTACTAGTGGGATGGAATGAAAACACATATTGTTGATTTTTACCTTAAATGTTTGACATGTTAATAGGTTAAATAAGAGTGGAATTTATCAAAATGGATTCTTCATACATTACATGTATGTTATTGAAAATAGGTAATCATATCTATTGATATTATCGTGGGATTACCAAACACATGTCAAGGAAAAATTTCAATCTCTGTAATTGTTGAATGACTTACTAAATTTAATCTTTTTCTTTCAATTTGAGTCCCCTTATACCATGATCAATTTTTTTTGTATGAAATGGTGATATTTAGTTTCTGTGGAATGTCTATATCCATTGTATATGATATGATACATGGTTTACTTCTATCTTTTCTAAATTAATTTAGAAGAATTTGGTATTAGAATAAATTTTAGTACAACATTTCATCCTCACATAGTTGAGCAATCATAATGAAAAATCCACACCTTGGAGTATATTTTATCTGTTTTTAAATTAATTAGCATGGATGTTTCGAAAATTATAATTCAATGGTTTATTTTTAATGTAATAAAATTTTTTATATTGGTATTTAGATGTCACTATTTGAGACATTATATGGAAAGTGATGTCAAAATCCAGAATTTTGGGATGATGTTGGTGAGAGGTAGACGATGAGACAAAAATTATAAGAGGGTGATCTAGAGAATGTAAAATTGATTTAGTGATACCCAAGGGTAGGATATTGAAGGTATACTTTTTATGTAGATAACATGTTAAATGACCTTCCTTTCGAGGTTCTTAATCAGGTTTTCATTAAAATATAACAATGGAAAATTGTTATGAATTTGGGAATGAAATTATTTTTCTATCCATTATTCATTGGACCATATGATATATAAGGGAATGTTAGACTACATACTTACTAAGTTTCCTTGCATCCATTTTTATCTTATGTAATCAATGGTTATCATGTTTTGATGTTAATAATATATTCTCTAGATTCATATATATTTTTAGACGATGTGTTTTTACAAGTTAGAGAACATGTATTATAAAGAGAAACTAATTCATAATATTGATCATAGAGACAACATATTATGGAACATGGTAATTCATAATTATTAGGTTTTTTAGAGAACCCACATCGATGAAGAAGAAACCTTGGAATATGAAGAGATTATGAGTGAAAAGTATCACCAATTTTTAATAACTGAATAAAATTGTGACAAAGTTATTTAAATATCGGAGTGGGGGTAGAATGTAACAACAAAAGTATTTATATAATACCTTTAAAAATATTTATTATTATTCTTGAATTATATATTTTTATTAATAATGTTATATTATTCTTTAAATAAATAAATTATTATATGGATAGTTATTTAAATCAACAATTTCCTAATTATTACAATTTAGTTTGTGGGAAAAAATATTATATTTGAATTTATCTTGTCGAAATTATATTTGGATTAGTTTATTTATATATTTTTTTCTTGAAATTGTTTTAGTGAAAAGTAAAATATAGAGTTTTCTAAAAATATAGTATTTTTTTAAATTTTCAAGACTTAATTATGATATTAAGTTTATTATACATATGATAAAATGAAATTATTATATTACTATATATATGTATTCTAAATGAATAATTTAGAACATGTAAATTATATATTTCTTGCTAAGTGTAAAATAATCATTTTCATTATCGATTCAATTCCATAAAAATGATGAAAATGTAAAAATTGGCCTCATATTAGTTATTACTGAGTGATAAATTTTTTTCTTAAATTGTTTTTTAATTATTAAGTATAAATTTTTATGTTATTTTTTTATTTTAGAGTTATATAACAAGAGTATTTTCGAAATTGATCTAAAATTATTGCACAATCAATGAAAATAGAAATTAGAACATGAGAAAGTTCTCTTGAAAAGGATATTAATAAATATAATAATTAAATGAATCTAAGTGATTATATTTAATATATATAATAATTTTTTATATTATTTTAGTTATAATATTTATATATGAAATAATAATCATTAATTCTTATGTGTTGATGATATAGTGCTTATGAAAGAAGAAGTAGAAAATTAAAATATTTTAATTAAAATTATAAAAACCATTAAAAGATAGAAAATATGACTGATTATTTTTATTTTAGTATGTGTGGACAAATTTATTATTTTTATTAAAAATTTTGACATTTTTTGGACCCCACATTATTCACATTAAGACCTTTATAATAATTTCTTTTAAAAGAATGTCTTGTTCTTCACACTATAGTTTTAAAAATGTATACTATTTTACGATATTATTTTATCAATGAATAATATGAAAATAAATGGTATACTGAAATATACAGAATTTATATTCATAAATAAGATATATCTTTTATCATTATAGAGTATATAATTATCTTAATGTATTTCTCAATAATTATGTTATAAATAAATAATTAATGAAGAAATCAAATATTTTTTTTTAAAATAATAAAATAGGTTTAATATATGATTTTTACATTAATTAAATATTTCCATATATAAATATGATATGAAAATTATATTAAAAAAATTTTATTTTAATTTTAAACTTTTTAGTGGTGTGTTTGATGTTAATGTTATGAATGGTTTTTCATATGAAAAAATTACTTTTCCATGTCTATATTTTTTTATTGAAATATTTATAGATGAAAAAAATTGAATTAGGTCAAATATATTGATATGTGGTTGAAATGATGTTATCTTGTGCATTTAACTAATTTTTGAAATCATTAACCCAATATTTGTAAAATAATATTTTACTATTTTCAGTACTTTTTGTGTTACCCCTCACTACAATTATAAAAAACACCCATCCCTACAAAAAATTTCAACACCTTAAGAAATCTCTTACTATTTTCATACACCAAAATAAATTTTATCCATACCTTTCTTTATTATAGTGATTCTCATCTCCCTAAAAGACCACTTCTAGGAGCCTTGTGGAGGTTCTTAAAGAGAAATGTTTCAAAGGGTAAATTTATTTTTTTTCATTTATTTATTTCTTTAGTTCTACCTAATCAAGACATCAAATCTAATGAATCATGATAGATCTAGTATTGTATATATTTTTGGATGTTTTTTTCATTATTTTATATTCCTCATAAAATCCGTCATCTTCTCCTTTTAATATAAAATATCATAATCATTATACATTGTTTGTAAATTCACCACCTTATTAAACAATGAATTTTTTGTTTCCAATTACCTAAATCATTGGATGTTTGAATAAAAAAATAATTTTTTAATATAACCCAATATATATATATATATATATATCTCCTCATTTGACTTGTGATCCTCATTATAGCTCTCTAATTCATTGGGTACTCTAGATATTGTAGTCAACTAAAAGGTTATTCAATTTGTAATGTTTATTTTAAGAGTTTTATGGTCAATTATTTATATGGAAACTAAATGTTTTTTCTATTAATGCTAATGATTATTAATGAAATAAAATTTATAGGGCTTTCATGTTTTTAATATACTAATGATATTTTTTCTTAATGTTCCTTAGAGCGATTTTTTATACTCATACTGTGTTTTAATAGTGTTTTTATTGGATATAATGATGGGTATGATGATGAATTAAGTGATGATGATTGTAATAATGAATTATCATTGAATTCTTGTTTTATTTTAAAAAATATATATTATGGAATCCAATCATACATTTTGAGTAGCATCCACATTGTATTCTTGTGTATTTTTATCTATGTATTCTGACAAAATCCTCTAAAATTTTAGACCCAAAAATATACCCAATGTGGATGAAAGTAAATTATTTACTAAAAGTATATAATATTTAAAGATTTAAATCTGGAACCATATAATTTGATTCACATATAGTTGGATTTTATTATTTATTAGTGATAATTTTCTTGGTCAACCATGAGTCAATATTTTTTTCTATTTACTTTTATAACTCATTTATGAGAAGGAGGAACATATGCAATCATTTCATATTGTAATGGATGGAGAGTTGTCCATGAAGAGGGAGAGATAGTGATTAAGTTCATAAGAAAAATTATAATTATGAACCTATTATATGTAAAATAAAATCAATATACAAGTATGTTTATATAAATGTATGTTTTTTGAATATAGTGAGAAAAAAAGTGGATAGTCATTTTAGAACAAGGATACATGTGAGTAGGCATATCCAATTTAATATAGTTCAATGAAAAATACTATTTTTCAAATTTTTATGTGATATTGGATATATTTAATATGTGTTCATAAAACTCGAGATGGATCTATTGAGATATAAAAGTGAGTCAAAGCATATGAGTATCAATTAATTAGGTGAGATCAATATGGATAGTCTAGGTGGATGGTGATCCCATAATGGACATACATTGATTGTCATGATCATAATATTATGTGGTTGTTTCAGTGTTTATGGGAGGCCTTTGGAAATTATATAATCATAGAGAGGAAGTGATATAATTTTTTTTTAGTTTTAAGAAACACTCGTCCATAATGCTAATACAAAGGATGACCAATCTGAAAATTTTATTTAAATTGACTATGGTAAGGTTGAATACACATTGACCATGTCGATAGACTACCCAAAATGTGATTTATTATTATATTCCAATGTAGGTGAGTAAATGGACCTGAAATCATCCTTTATGAGATAGATGTTGGGGTGGGGAGAAATATAATCATACTAATGAATCAATTGATGACACACATGTTATTTAAGAGATATGGGTGATGTTTAGCCCCATCCCGATGTGGATGTTAGGGATAAATCTATGGATCATAATATGAATAATAGTGTTCTATTATCTTGGATTTTTTCAATAGATGATCATTTGGAATTTAGGGATTTATTGTCTCAATTTAGTGGATATATGGTGACTCTTGTATGAAATAATTTATAGATTAATGGACACCAATGCATCTCATTGATATTAAGTGTTATTGTGGGGGATTTGTTATACAATTATCATTTAAAAATAATAAAATTATTGCATAATAATAATTTTGGTTCTAGAATATGGATCATTTTATAAATTGGGATTCATATATTAATTATTACTCTTTGAAAATCATGATAATTTTATTTGGGATATATATTGAATAATCATATATGAATAGGGTGATTATAATTTTTTGGATGAACATTATAATTTCTAAATGCATTAGTTTAGTTTTTTTATTATGTATGACCACATAATGGGAAGGAAAAAAAGTGGATTACATGAAGAAACAATATAGATTATTTTTCTATGTGTTATAGTTTCACATGGCTTTCACATCAATATGTAGAATTTTATGAGGAAAAAAACACCAGAAAAATTTTGATTAGTGCTTTTCCCATTGTTGAATTAAAATTAAAAAAATCTTTTGGTCAATATATTTATGGTGGTGTGTCTCAAGAATTTATAATCCAAACTATTGTGGAACCATTTGGTAGTCTATTCTTCCAAACCATTAACCATTCCATTTTTCATTAACACACATTAAATGACCTTTTGTCCGATATCATGGATATAGTATGTCCCACAATGACTATTTCAAACCCTATAATATCATTATGATCAGGGAAATCAAATTCTGTAATTTATTTAACTTCTCTATTTCTAATAAAATTTGTTACTTTTTACGGTGAGTATAAATTTAGGGATGTTTCATATCATTGGTTTGATAGTATTATTTATACCCTAAATGATTGGGTTCCCATTGATTAACCATGTTCAGATTGTATATTCAGTTCTTATTCAATTATTTCATTCTTAATTAAATTTAAGGATATTAATATATAAATGTTATTAGTTATATTATTTGTTATTGATATATATTTTTGTTAGGTGGAGGGGTTTAATTTTCATATAAACGTGTGGGAGAGGATGGAAAATATTCCATTATGGGTATAGCTCAATATGACGTAGTTGCGTACTAAAATATCCATTTTGTATGTTAATTAGTTTTTTGGATGTGTTCTATTTCCTTTAAATTAATAGAATATGGATCTCTAATTTGAAAAATAATCATTTTTTTTAAATGTGATGATAATAATCGTATCTTAGAGACCTCGATAGAATCATAATTTATAGAATGATTAAATAACTACAAATTATATATCAACTAAATATTAATATATTATTTAAAGTACAAATTTTCTAGAGTATATTTATTCCTTCTAGTTGGGAATTAATTATAGACATAGGCCATATACAGTGAGTGACATAATAATACATATAAAAAATTATAGGAAATAGTCTCAAGATGGTGGAAGGATTACGTGATAATGGAGATAAATGGGATGACTCTGTGAGGACAAGAACTATTCTTATAAAGTGAAATTTCCTATAATTTGTGGGTTAAGACCTCTATTAAGAGAGAATTTATATATGAATAGTGAGGGGTAAATAGGTATTTAAATTATATAAAATATTTTTACATTGGATGTGTTTTGACATGGATAATAATGGTCCCTCAAGAGTGGCACAATGATGTGATTGAGTAAAATATTTTGGTTTTGAATTAGCCTTGGAATCCATGTTATGGAAGTGAATAAATTCTATGAGGATATCATGATGGCTTATCATACTATATTATTTCCTATTTAACCATGGTATTTTCTCCAGCAACATGTTGACAATCAAGAAAGTGTGTGGGGGATAATTTATTTTCAATTACAAGTAGAACATTAGGACCCTAGAAGTTATTGTGAAATATTGAGTTGTTATCTTCCTAGGATAGCCTTGGATATGTGTTATATATTTTTGAAATAGGATGAATCATGTGTCATAACATGTCTATTTTTGGAGGATATACTCCCTTGTATGTATTATTTTTTATGTGTTTGTATATATATATATATATATTATCTATGATTCCATTTTTTGATTCTATAGGTTAATGATATATGAGGTTCTGGGTGATATATTTGCCTAAGAATATATAATTGTGGTTTCAAGAGAATGGGGTATGATGTAACACTTCATTAATGAATACATCATATAAGATATATTTATGGGATGTAACCACCCCCCTGAGTTTAAAATATAAGATTTAAAAATATATATAGTATATGAATTGTGTGAATTCTATATTTGGGTAATGGATTAGAAAACCCTTTTATAATATTATCATGGTTCTATGGATGAATGTGGATCCCTATGGGTAGTATATGATTTTTAGAAGTGAACTCTAATCCATGGATTATGATGGTTATTTGTGAGATTTTCCCTCATGTAGATGATGGATATTGATAGGGGATGTCATGATTTTGTGGTTTTAAATAATAATTTAAAACATTTTATGTGGCATTCCTTTTCGATGGATATTTGGTTCAATGAATGGAATCTAATCCTTAGGTGGATGTTGTTTCTAACACATGCTCTAGGGTCACAAATCGTCCACCTAGGCGATATTCTGATGTCTATTTTAGGCAGGATATTGTTCCACTATGGTGAAATTATATTTGTTCTATGAATGGATGTAGATTTTGGGGGCCATGTGACATGCTATGAAATCTCCAAAACTAGCCAATAAATGAATTAATTTTGTATACCATTTAATGTAGAAGCTTTGGTTCCCAATGATGAATCTATAAAAATCCTAGGTGGTGTAAACATTTTTACTGTGGTAATTTATGTGAACAAATTATATACATTGAGAATTATAAGGAATTAGTCTTGGTTGAGTGTTAGATTTTTCTTATAAATTTATGAAGTCTGATGTTTATTTTATTATTAATTCATGATATTAGTTTAATTCCACGAATTTCTAATGTGACTAAAATAAATTTCTATTTATGTATTAAAATTTATTTTGTTGTCTAAATTATATTTAATCAATCCTTGGTCATGAAATAATCTAGTCGGGTAATCAAGAAGTATTCATTTTCTCTATATAGGTAAGGTAGAGGTGAAATGATTCAGGATCAATTGTGATTTATCAGATTAATTATGATTTTTAAGACATAATGAGGTTCATGGTTGGTTTTAGGATCTCCTTGTATTAATTTATGTTTCTCAATTTATAAATATTATTTCTTGATTTGGTGATGAGTTGGGATTTATGAAATTTTTTATGAAATAAATTCTCAATAAAATTATTTTTTTATTAATATTACATCACTTATTATAATAGTGTATAATGTTGTGATATTTTAATTAGTTTCTTCACTCTGGTATCAGGGTATAGTCTTCCAATTATAAATAGGTATTCCTTAAATGATAGACATTGACCTCTAGCGTAAAGGGAGCCATGTCTGAGGTCACATTATACCTTTCAGTGTAGACACTTATATTTTATCTATGATAGGTGGATCACTATATGTTCCTCCAATTCAAAAATATATTTTGGGTATATGATTCACCACAACATGTTACTTTATAGACATAAAATTAATTCATTGACCAAGTTAATGGAATTATTTCTTAATGTATTTTATGTAGGAAATATCCAAGAATAACTTTTTCTGAAGATTACAGTTATTATTTATCTTGTACTCAATTTTAAAAAGATAAATTAATGTTAAAATGAATGTATGTTATAACATGGATAATATTATAATATAAAAAATTGATAATTTTGGTATAATTCATGATAAAATTAAAAAAACTCTCTTAGTCTAAATCATCATAATTATATGATGAAATGAAAAAAAAAATATACATCCAATTTGTTGTGTTAAATTCCTTAAAACCCTCTATTGAGATTATTTTTAATTACATACAACACTAATGAAAAAATAAATTTAAATTCCATTTAATAAAGAAAAATATTTCATTCATTATTCATTAAATTAGATATAATGTATGAACATTGTCTCATTAAATAATTATTTAACTTATAATAATAGAGATTCGTATTTGGGATTTTCAACTGATTTATTCAATATTTTTTGGAGATTACATATAAATTATAGCATATATCTTGTTATTTTTATGAAATTATATTTACCACTTTGGATGACCATTCAATTGATTTCATTGATCATGCCTATTATTATTCCATGAAAAAAATCATTCTAAAAATCATTGTTGTATATCATCATATTATTTTTTATGGATTAATGTAGTCATGTAATGATGTTTATAATCATATAATGAATCTACCATAAAAAATTGTTCACAATGCATCGTTCCTGGATATGTACCATCAATTAATTTCATAAGGATGATATTTACCTTCTCTGACCACATGATAGTTTTTCATATCTAATTTGAAGCATTGATTTTGTGACCAAATACATGTTTTTTATGTTTCATCATTGATTCCATGCCACAACTCATTGATTGGAATTGTTCATGTCATAGAATAATGGAAATGTATATTTGAGGCACGAACTTTACTAATTATCAAGATTAGTGATATTGGGGGATCATAAAAGGTCATAATATTGTTTTAAATGGTGTAATATTTTAATTAATGTGATATAATACATTCAAATATATCATAAATAATTGAATCAATAATTAATGGATAAAATGATAATGTTTTTCTATTTTACAAGTGGTTAATTTATTTTTTCCTCCTCAAAGTAGTAGTATTATTATAATTAATAATAACGTGGGAGAATATATTATTACTTTAATTCATAATGTGAATGGAAAATTTAACCTGAATGTAAATGATATTAATATAAATAAATATTTACAAATATTTTTCATAAAAATATAATAAGAATATCAAATAGTAATATTTTGAAGTCAAAATATGTAACTTAATTTTCCTTAACAGATAATAAATATGAACATATCTAGTGGATATTAATGTGAAATTCCATTCATTATATATGTGAGTCACAAAAAATTCTAAAAATGGAATATAAATTACTCACATATTTTGGTGGATAAATTTCTATATTTGTGAATTTATAATTTTTCAATATGTGAAATTATAGTAGTTCTATATCTAGATATCATATTCATTATATCTAATTATAATAAGACCATAATCCTAATCGAGTCAGACAAAAATCAATAAAAAATATATGAACAACATGACTTTTGTAAATGATTTCCCATTATCATTTATCATAATTATCATCAATTTTATTGCTTATATGGTTATGGATTCCTAATTTTTAGAACCCATAAATTTTCAATCAGCGGATTCTATATATATTTATAGAATATTAATATAATTCATTTTAATGATTTATATCATACCATGTCAAAATTTATTCAGTTTAAATATTAAGTTAGTACCATTATTAGGTTGTCATAATAGATATTTTATGTTGAAAGTTTAAAAAATTATATCTATAATGTTTTATTTGTTAAGGTTACCATTCCAAAGCACATATAAGAATTTTTTAGTGTTATTGGGAATTGATAATGGCATTATTCAATTGAGTGGGGTGTGATTATGAAATTAAAAGTTATTAATTTGTACCAAAATTAAATAATAAATATTTCCGGCTTTAGATTGAGAAGATGAAAAACTCTCTTCATTTTCAATTATTGATTTTTTTGATAATAATTGATCATACGCATGTTCTACTAAATATGAATATTTTTTATCAATAAATCCATTAATTTACAGAAAAAATTCTTATATTATGAATCCAACATTAAATAAGGAAGATATAAAATTTAGTTAACAAATAAGTTGTAATTTTGGTTTCATTTCATGTATTATTTTAATATTAAAAATATTTTTAATATTATTATATTAGTAATAATTGAATATTTTCAAAAAATGTGTTATAAATTTTTTTATAGGTATCCAATGTTAATAATTTTTTTAATTAAACAAATGATGTTATGTTTTTATCAAGAGTGATTTTGATACATTATAAGACATTCAGGGGTAATAATATATTATATTTAAAATTTCTTACTATATATAATAAGTATGTTTTTATAAATTGTATAATTTTGATTTGAAATTCATTTATACTTTTTATGACGGTTAATATTATCATGAAAATTAGTTTCCCAATTATTGGTAGATTAATTTAAATTCATATTTTCCAATATTAAAAAGTTTATAAGGAAAAAAATCAGGACAATTTACTTCTAAGAACATATCATGGCTGATTGATGTTGGTAAACTTGATGAACATGATTAAAAATGTATTTACTTCTATGAGAAAATATAGTATGTATAAATTCAATTGTAGATCAATAGCGTGTAATCATTTTAAACATGAAACTAAAATCCATTATTGTTATTTGAAATTAATGTGATCTGATTTTTTATAGTGAATCTCATTAATATAATGACATTTATATTACATTCCACTGTGTCATTGAAATCGCTTGTCATGTGACAGAGGATGGATATGATGAATAATAATAATTATGGTTATGAATCGACGTTGTCAATAACAATAACATACATGAATAAACTGAATGTGAAGTCAAATATATAGTCCTTTCATAAATAAATATTTATATAAATATAAATATGATTACTCGTATTCAAATATTTGTATTATTTTCTAAATTGTTTTTATTAATATCCTTCCCCAAGAGGATTTAGGATGATATCAATTTTATGGAACATGAAAACCATACTATTATTTCTTGTTAGTGTACATTTAGATTATAATAGAGATGTTCTAAATATGATACATCATTTACAATTTAACAAATACAACAAATATATTTTTTTACTAAATTTTCATATCATGTTACTCTTTATTTCTTTAGTACGAGTACAGTTATGGATTTTGTAACACTCCAAATATTTAATTTGGATCACTAAATTGTATATCATGTATTTCACACTACAACAAGAACATAAGGAAATATAATATCCTTGTAATTTATAATATATTAAGAATATAAATATATTAAATTTATATTATATCTTATAATTAATGAAATATGGCGTTATCATACAACATATGCTATAATGTGTTTCTTCAATGAAATGTATTATATGAAATATTGAGCTCTATCGAACAACATTATATTATAAAAAAATTATTATTTAATATAATAATACATATCCTAGATGATACATCATTAGTTCTAAAAATAATTAACTATCATTTAAAAAATTATGTTTTCGACAAATATTATATAAATTCATCAGTTTTAAATTAAATTATTGATTACAACATCCAATTGAATATAATGAAAATATTTTCATTTTTCAGCTCATAATGGAGTTTTATCCTAATAAAATAATTTAATCTAAAAAATTTAATTATATTAATGAAATATATATTTTATATATTAATTAAAATATTTATTACAATAATCAAAATGATTTGATAAGCATAAGATAATAACAGACCAAATATTAGACAAAAAACCTATATTTTTATAATGTTTATTTTGACAACATTTTATGAAGAACATAATTGAAATCCAATTATTAGATATCTTATAGTTTTAATATGTATTAATTATTATAATCAATGATAGAGGAAAAAAATAATATATGATTGTATTTTTTGTATTTAACTGTGAAGTGTAATTTTTTAATGAATAGAAACAAATAATAATTATAATTCCATACATATGTTTCATAAATTTTATTTATAAGGATACATATTATTTTAAATATATTTTTTTGTCTAATTATGTCTGTTTTATTTAATTAATACAATATTGGTCATATGAATCAATTTCACTCTGATATAAGTTACAAAAACCTCGAAGCCTTTTGAACGTCTCTACATTACAAACATGTATTGTTGTCCCACCAGGGGGATTAATGTAAATTAATTTATTTCACTTATGTGATTGGAATATCTAAAAATTGATAAATTTTTTTGAATCATATTACTTTTTAATTTACATTACTTTCTAAAATTATTTTAACGATGACAATTAGTGAATGTAAATAAAATTAATTACAATGATTATTGTGAAACTAGGATTAACAAAAAACTAAACCATAAAAATAAGTATTAAAATGGACATAACACATGTCCAAAATCCATTTAATAGACATATTTATAACATATACTTCTTTTTTTATAATTTATAATATTATTTGATCCACATGAGAACATACAATGTGAGTATAATTCACTTATAAAAAATTTACAATAGATCCACTCTTCCTCCAATATTAAAGGCCTCATATCCTCACACTTATTCAGACATCTCAAGAAACATTGACCCATAAATTATTTCCCAAAAAATATCTACAAAATACAGACCTTAAACATAGAATCCTTCCCTTTTTCAAAAATCTATACAAGGAATCACTTTTGGGTATACCAAAAGGAGTTACAAATTGATGAGGTAAAATATTTTCTCAAGCTCTGTAGATTTATTTCTATTATCCTCCCCCTAAAATCAAATTAACTCATGATTATATAACAAAAAATGTATCATCAATACTATATAATTTTTTTATGTTAAGTGTTATAACTACACTTACTCATACATTTAAGTAATTAGTAACATACTTAATATTTATGTGTATAGAAAACTACCACATCAAAGAACAATGATAGTTCATTATCATTTAACACCAATCATGGTGGAACATAAGATGGAAAATATTTTTTAAATTGATATAAATGAAATTTACAATGTATTATTTCATCATTAAATACTATATAGACCATATCTATAAACAATACATTTTGTGTAACTTCGAAAACAACATTTGTTGAAGTGTGAATTATCACCTCCTAAAAGATATGTGATTCGATCACATGATCCAATGACAATATAAAGGATGATTTTTAATAGGAATAAGTGTCATAAAAACATTAATATGACAATCATTATTTAATTACATTTTAGAAAGTATAATATATATAATTTAAATTATTACCTGTTCAAACTCAAAAAAGTGATAACATCCTTCGTGGATGGGTGTACTACCGCCTCATAGAAATGATGTGATTCATTTTTATTCCCAATAATTATATATTTATGTGTGAATTAATAATTAATATGTAATAATGGATTTAATGATCATTCATGAATGATTAAATTTAAATACCATCATTCGAAAATGATTGTTGAAAATTGTGAAATTTACTCATGTGTAAATATGTCCTACCACCTCCATGATTGTAATGATTTCCATTTTTCATTATCATATTTAATTATTGGTGAATAAATTATAATTTATGTATAAATATAATGAATATTTAATTATTATCATTATAGAAATGTTTTATAATGACCCATTTTTTGGACTCACTTGTTTTGATAATCCCCAATCATGTTTCCTTCATATGGTAATCATGTTTCATTAGTATTTTTTTATCATGTAACCATTATGTATTTTTAATCTCATCGATTTCGTGATAATATTTACAGTGTACCAATTTCTATGTAAAATTTCATCGGTTGAAGGTCTCTGTTAACAACCTTCTATTTAGGCCACCAGTTGAGGTTACTGATAGAGGTTACCGCTATATGTTACCGCTAGACGTTTCAACTCAAATGTTACTACTAGAGGTTACTGGTAAAAAATCACTGATGAGAAGCCTACCCTTGAAAGCTTAATAAAGTCACTGTTAAGTGGTTACTGTTATAAGGTTATCGGTTTAAGCATACCAATGATTATTCAACCGATTAATCCTATAATTGGAAGGCTACCGCTAATAAGTCTACCGATGAAGCCTAATGATGCAAGTATACCATTAATAACAATACTATTTTTATGTATAGCAATGAGAATCTACCACTTAGAAGCTATTGTAGAGAAGGATACCACTACTGGTCAACCGATATCTATAACCTTTTACTCTATACCTTTTCAATTTTGTTAATATTATTATAATGGTATGTTTGCTAAAATTAATGCATGTGACATTAATTTTTTTTAGACATATCTAGAGACCGTATGAGGTGCGAGGAACACCGCATGTGTATTGATTGTTGCTTTTTTCAGACCTCAAAAATATAAAATAGAATTGAAGATCGAGCCAATAGAATCATGATTATATATAAATTGACATTAAAAAAAGTCCTATAGAACAAGGATAACACACTAGCACATACTATGTGAACCCAATAGATTCACGAAGATCATTTTGTATAAAAAAATTCAACACTACATTTTTTGTGGTTCAAAAAATATCTCTACATCCAAGAAGTTGAACACAATAGTACCTAGAAGCCAGAACCTGTAGTTACGACACACAGTTTTTAATACAAGATCAAAAGAAAAACTCAAACTGCAATTTCATCACACCAAGGAGTCCAGAGATGAACATAAAACACTGTAAAGACACAGAAATTCCATTAAATTATTTTTTCATAAATACATGGTAATTGTACGAGTCCGTCGTTTCTGACAGCTCCTGATTCTGATGCCCGGTGTGCCCAGAATCAATTCCTGATGTTTTTTTCAGGTACGTTCAGTAAACATACGTACGGGAATTTAAATCTTTTGAACTGGGGGTTGGAATTGAAATCAAAGGGCACCGTTGAACTCGAAGCTCTAGTATTCGCTTAAGGAGACCATTACGGATGTTGCATTTTATCGAGGTTGGAAGTTAAATTTTGGGGTTTCTAAATAAAATTTAAATAAAAATATGTGTTGATTACTTTTATTTAAATGGTATTTAAAACAACCAAAGGGTGGTTGGTGGTGGGGCCACCAGCACATAACATCCCTTGGGAGGATGTTATAAGGTGGGGCCCACATGATCATCAAACCCCTCAACACCCATTTAACCCCCTTTATCTCTTGAACTGTCAATTTATGGTGGAGCCTTTCCACCTTCCCTCATAATGGTGAAAACACAAGGATTAATTAATGCCTTAATTAAATAATTTGTATTGAAATGAATTATTTTGAATTCTTTTGAAATAAATTGAATCATTGAAACAATAGGGAGGATTTTATTTTATTTTGTCTTGGCGACTGTCCGATAGAATGCTTGAGAGAGAAGAGCATCATCCTTCCAACGAAGAACCACTAATTAACTCCATTAATTCCACGAGGAACATAAAGAATGCTCCTCATCTCCAAAGAATGTGAACCATCATCTTCTTCCTTATTCAACCAGAGCAAGTAAGGGGAGCACGGCCGCCCAAAAAGTACAGCAAGTGCGTCATCTCCACTCATCTTCACCGTGCTCTACCTCCTCCGACGTTGACAGAACGACGCCTGTCTTCTACGATGTCCATCTTCCACGACTCGTCACCGAACAATGAAAAATACAAGGTATGGGTATTTGATTAATTAAATCTATGAATTATACCCTCATACTTTAACTTTTATTTTCGGTTTAATGATGGACAAATTTTTATCACCTAACGTGGAGGGTGAGGGCTGAAAACACATAGCCCGACTGTAACAACTAGGTCCCGGTGAGAGCACATACACCCCCACATTAACATGGCCATTGGGTCCTAGCCTACTAGGTACCACCAGTTAGCCTGAAGACACGTGGGGCCCACCCCAGGGTCCACCCACATGAGTGAATGGGTCATCTGACTAATGATTGTCCCCCCAGAGGAGGATCTCACGACGAGTCTGTGCCCAGAGGTGGATATCACGTCGAGTCAGTGCCCGAAGGTGGATTTCACAATGATTCGGTACCTATAGGAGACGAATGGACGTGGAGTGATGAGGAAGAGATCTGTACCTACCCTCCAGGTAGGAAACCATAGGATGATCCAGGAGCGCCTTCTCACCTTTCAGCTATTGTCCTTTGATTTGTACATTACTTTCAGTTTTAATTGTACCTTTCTTTTGGGCTTGTATTTCTGGCCCGTTGTAATTCACCATGTTTGTTTTACAGTTTACTTCAGTGTGCATACTCTTTAGTGTTTGTTTTCTTCTATAAAGTTAATGCCTTCCCTTTTATCGTGATTTACGCTTTTGGTGCTAGTTGCTAGCCCCTGGCCCATAGAAGGCGGGCTTGGGGTAGTCATGGAACGGGCCCTGAGGACGCTTCATGACACCGAAGTCCCTCCGTTGATTCTTTTTTGGTTGTCTTCTTAGGCGGTGTTGGAAGGGAGAGGTTCTAGAGTGGCGTGCCGGAGAAAAACTATGACGAACTAAGGAGGCGGGACGCCATAGCGTCGCGCCACACTGAATATGAACCGCAACCATGTGGGCCGCGGTGGATGGTGGAGTGCGGCGCCGTCGCTTCGCGCAGTGTAGGCGAAGGCCGTGACAAGGTCGGGCCGAAGCATAGGGGGGCGTGACTCCATCGCGCTGCGCGAAGGGTTGGAGGACCGCAGCGTGGTCAAGCAGCGGTGGTGGCCGGCCCAGCCAGCCACCTTGGTGCCGGTTGATCAGGACCAGCTGTGTCCTGCAACATCGGAACCAGTGCAGTGTGTCGTTTCTGTCCGTCAGACCGGGAGGGGCTAGACACCACCTCCCTTGTGTGGCCGGCTGGGCCGCCCCTCAGCTGGGCTGCCCATGGCCAGGCAACCCAAGGACTGCCTACCCAATGACGGGCCACCCTTGGCCCGGCCGCCCCGGCAGGGCCGCCTTCGGCCGGGCCATTTCATCGGGTCGGGGCATCCCCTTGGCTCAAGACGTTTTCTCATACTGGGTTGGACCTGCGGTCCTGGTCAGACCCCGGTTCGGATCGGGTCAGACCGTGTCAGTCTGACTAGGTCGGCCAGGACCTGGACCCGCTATGACCGTAAATACCTTTTTATCTCGCATGTAGGGATACAGGTTTTTGATTGACATACCACCTATGGAGATGGAATTATTTGAGCGAAATGATTCTATTGGTATACTCCACCTGTGGTTTGGATGCATTTGAGGTACACCCGGGTTGGTTTGAACTTAAAAACCAACCGGGCCCCTCGAATGAAAATGCCAATAACTCTCAGACCGGGCATCCAATTGAGATGGCATCTATCGCGCTGGGTTTCTTATGATGAAGTGGATCTACAAGATACATCAAATAATTACTTCATTATAGTTGATGTATCAACACTTTTCTCGAGAAACAAACCCTCCCGAAAACGATCATGCTTTGTGTGGAAACCATAGTGCTGGCTGCGACTAAGATGTATCAGAGTCCTCTATGGGTTCGACGTCAATGACTACTGTACTGGAATCCACCGTGTGTTCAACAGCACTCACTACACTACTGGAATCCTCTGTGGATTCGACAATGATTACAACTATACCAGGATCCTCCGTGGGTTTGACAATTCTGACTTCTATTCCTGTATCCTGTGTGAGTCCAACAGAAAAGCTAGTTCTGCATCCTGTGTGGGTCCGACAGCTTAGCTGGTCATGTATCCTATGCGGGTTTGACAGTTTATATGAATTTGTGACTACATTTGATCATCTCAATCACTCTGGAATATCTGGTCCTGTATCATGTGTGGGTCTGATAGCTTAGATGAATCAGTGACTACATCTGATCATCTCTATCACTCCCGAATAGCTGGACCTGTGTCCCGTGTCGGTACGACAGCTTAGCTATTCCTGTATTATGTGTGTGTATGATGCTTTAGATGAATCACTGACTACATCGTATCATCTCTATCACTCTGGAATAGCTGGTCTTTTATCCTACGTGGTTCTGATAGCTTTTCTGGTCCAATATACTGTGTGGGTTAGACATCTTAGATGAATCAGTGATTACATCTGATCATCTCTATCACTCTAGAATAGCTGGTCCTGTATCCTGTGTGGGTCTGACAGCTTAGATGAATTACTGACTACATCTGATCATCTCTATCACTTTACAAAATATGTATACCTTTATGATCTGAGTTTTAATTTCAACCATTATCTTCGTGGTGATAAACATTACTTCCTTTGTGGACTGGGTTGTGCTTGGGCTCGAGAGTTGGATCCAGATTTTGATTGATGACTTAGGTATATATATGGTCATATAGATAAGTAGATTTGGTTGATACTTCGTGATTATATATTTGTACAATTTTTTATCCTTTTTGATTCTTTGAGACATTTGGGGGTCTCAGGGTCCCCTACTGAGTATTGTTATACTCACCCCTGCACGGGATTCACCTGTACCTTGTTGTGTTCTGTGGAGACGAGGATCAGCAGTGATAGAGTCTGGGAGTCATGGATGAGAGGCTGCTCAATGAATAACTAGATGGGTTGTACTGCCGAGATGAGTTGTTCGAGTTCTGTATTGACCCTTATGGTATGATTCCCTAGTGGATGATCTAGGAGTTCTTTTCTCTTTTTAATTGTAATTGATATTATCGTTCAATTGGGTTTGTATACTGGGCCATTGATTTTAAGCACTACATTTGTATTTTGTATTACATACTTTTTTACTTCCATTTGTGTACACTTATTGTGTGTGATTTATTTTATAAATCAATACCTTATCATCTTAGGGATTTACGCCTTTGGTGCGAGTCGCTAGCCCTTGGCCTATGGAAGGTGTGATTGGGGTAGTCATGACATGGGTCCTGAGGCTGGGTTGTGAAAAATTGATATCATAAAAGTAGGTTCTACCACAGAACATAAGACACTGATTTGTCTTACTGTGATGCAATAGTGTAAAGATTATTGAGTGTGGTTTTCATGTCACGGAGTCCAGTGTTAGTACGGTGGCAGACGAATCCATACACCAGGACCCTAACTTCTGATTTCCAACACAGTGCACGAAAACACTTATTTTGAATGCGTTTTCAAGAGTATTCATTGTGTACTTGTTGAGTCAGCTCACCAGGTATAACTTATTGAATGTGGCTCATCTGTTCCTTATCAAGATGCCGCTGCATAGACAGAAAGCTAGGGTTTCTGAGGTTTGTATTAGATTGTATCCCACCGAGTGACGAGGCTCCGGTGCAGGGCCCTCTTTCTTTGTTGGAACCATCAAGGGATGTACCAACAACACCACAACCCATTGGGAAGCATATTACACTAGTTGAATTGGAGGATGGTACACGCCGACTGAGTGCATTGCACGAGTTCCAACGGTAGAGGCCTCTGAGGTAACAAGGTGAGACAAATTTCCAGGAAGTAGAGGACTAGATGGAGGCAATTACTAGATTTTTCCCCCTAGTTGAGACACTATTATAGTAAATGTAGATCTTAGATAATAATCATTTTCAGTGAGTGACGATAAGGATTATCGGCATATTGATGAGGTTTCAGTAGTTTGACCATTTTCTGACATGGTACTTTCAGAAAGTGTGCCAACTATATCACTGCATGTTGGTCAGCAGACACTACTGGCGGTACCGGTAGAGGACACATATAGGCTTAGTGCCTTACATGTGTTTCAGCACCAAATATCCCCCATGATACGAGGTGAGCCTGACCAACATGTGGCTGAGGACTAGCTTGAAGAGGTGCTCTAGATTTTTCTAGAGCTTATGCAGCTTCGGCAGGACGACGTGTTGGTAGTTGAGTATTCATTGAGGCATACCGACCATTCTTGGTACTCGATGAATATTGTGTGAACAATGATTTAGAGATCAGACTCTTGAGAGTGGTGTGTTTAATGATGTATGAGACAAAACATCTTCCTCTCTGCATTCCAAATTATGTTATGGTGCTAGAGAGAACATTTTTGGTTGAATTTTCATTGGCTTAGTTGATACAGCCAGTGAATGTTATCAGTTGGGAAGCATGAAACTGGCGCCATTCTCAGAGACATAGGCATGTGATATGTTTTTGGAAGAGGAAGTTTTAATGAAAGATGAATCTACAGGACATTAGTTGTGGATGTAGAGTTAGGAGAGTAGCATGAGGTGGTTAACATTTTGACATGTTGCAACCACCCACATTTGTAGTCCCCGTTTCGCTCAGGGAGATGTTGGGATGGGGAAGATAGTAGCTACATGTGGTCAAGGAGTGTGACCCAAGTAATCTAGGAATTATTTGAGGCACTGGTTGTGTCTACTACTGGTTGTCGTATCAACAGAAATAGGTAACCATCATTCGTTCCATCCATGAATCTTGTACCAGACCTAGAGTTTTGCAGTTAAACCGTTTACATGAACCTCCCGTCTAGAGATAACATTGGGAGGAGACTCAATAATCACACTTTTTCCGATGGTGTGATCTGACCCTTGAGGTTAGAGTTTCGGTTGGAACCTCTTGGTGGCAGCTTCGAGGCCTTACGATGTTACTTTGTGTATGTACTGGGCAACCACAGTTCATATATAGATTGTCTGTATTACGAGAAAATGTTTTGGATTATCTAATAATTTGGGATGGGGTTTTCCTTGGTTAGTTAAAAGGAAAACCTAGGTAGCATAGCATGGAATCATGCGCAAGAGGGTGCAGTCGATCACTCATGAGTCGGCTAGATTTATCTTTGTGCCAGACTTCTCCAAAGTTGCTGCACAACTATCAACTTTGGCAAAAATGGGGAACCCTTCGTGTGCTCAGAGAGATGCCAGATGAGATTTCAGGAGTTGAGGCACCGGTTGACTGCTGTGCTTGTCATGAGGCTACAGGAGGGGGGCGTTGTGTATGTTGTTTACTGTGACACATCAGGGATCGGACTCGGGTGTGTCCTGATACTGGGGCGAGTAGTGATCGCATATGGTTCTCGACAGTTGAGAAAGCACGAGAAGAACAACGCTACCCATGAACTGGCATTTTCACCACTGGTCTTCACCTTGAAGATGTGGCGGTACTATATAATGGGTGAGAATTTCATAGTCAACTCTAATCACCGGATTCTAAGGTACATCTTCTCACACAAGGACATGATCTTGAGACATCGACGATGGTTTGACTTCCTCCAGGACTTTAACTTAGAGTTAGTATATACTCTTGGGAAGGGGAACGTTGTACTAGATGCTCTCAACAGGAGAGAAGGCATTCAACTACTGGGAGAGGTGACCGAGTAGCTGGCCGCACTGTTGATATCCTTTGTGGATCGTGACGGAGCAACCTTTCTGAATTCTCTCACACTCACTCCTCCACATCTACAGCGACTCATGGATGCATAGTGTGGGGACATTTACTATGAGATGTGACATGCTCAAATATCCATAGAGAAGGCACCTGATGGATTTTCTGACGGTGGGTAGCACGTCATTCTTTTTATAGGATGTACAATGGTACCAGTTGCACTATAGGAGGATGTGTTGAGGGAGTTCCACAAATATCCTTTAGTTGTACATCCTGGAGTGTAAAAGATGAATTAAGACCTCCGACGATAGCACTGGTAGCTAGGTATGAAGAAAGAAGTTGTATATTTTGTCTCCCCATGCCTTTCTTGTCAGCAAGTAAAGGCAGAGCACTAGGTTCCAGTAGTCTTGGAACACCCCTTAGAGGTCCCAGAGTGGAAGTGTGTCAGAATAACCATGGATTTTGTGATGGGACTTCCACATACATCCATAAGACACAACTCTATGTGGGTGATTGTTGACATTCTACCCATGTTGTCCCACTACATACTGATCAGAGAGCATGAATTAATAGAGAGAGTGGGATGCCTCTAAATACAAGTGATAGTTTGGCTTCATGGTGTGCCATCGACGATCTTCTCCGATCGAGATGCTCGTTTCACTTCCCAGCTATGGACGTGGTTGCAAGAGGCTTTCAGGACCCATCATCGCTTAGGTACCGCCTTCCATCCTCAGAATGATGGTCAGTCTGAGAGGACCATTCAGACACTCGAGAACATGTTCTGTGCATGCGTCCTCGACTTTGGATACAGCTGGGAGGATCACATACCCTTAGTAGAATTTGCATATAACAACATCTACCACTCCACCTTCATGATGGAACCATACGAGGGACTATACATCCAACCTTGCAGATCATCGTTGTCCCAGACTGACCCAGGGGAGTCAGCACTTGTGGGACCAAAGATGGTATAGGCTACAACAGAGAATATTTCGATCATTTTGGAGTGGAGTAAGACTGCATAGAGCAGATAGAAGTCATATGCTGATACGAGAAAGAGTCCACTAGTGTTCGACGATGGTGTCCACGTCTTTCTACGGGTCTCACCTCGATGAGGTCTATAGAGATTTGGCCATGGTGGAAAGTTATATCCATGATTAATCGAACCTTTTCTTGTCCTCATAATGGTAGGCGAGGTGGCTTACCGCTTGGTTATTCCACCTCAGTTGCACCAGGTGTACGACATCTTCCATGTATCTCAGCTGAGGAGATACGTGCACGACTCGTCCGACATCATCGACCACGGGGTATTGGACATCGATAACAGGGTGACATTTATAGAGGTTCCAACCGAGATTGAGGATCGACAGGAGTGGGTCCTTCATGGACGATAGAATCCTCTGGTGTGAGTTTGCTGGCAGCACTGGAACCTCCAAGAGATCACAAGGGAGAAGGAGGCTCAAATGTGTGCTTAGTACCCTCATTTGTTTCCCTGGTGTGTTTTGTAACTTATGGGGACATTAAGCCTTGAGGGGTGAGAATTTAAAGACCCCGAAATTCTATGGAATTTTTTTTCATAAATACATTGGATTTTTACGAGTCTGTAGTTTCTGACGGTGCCAGATTTCGAGGGATGGTGTGCCAGGAATCAATTTATAAAATTTTGTTCATGTACTTTCAGTAAACGTACGTGCAGTATTTTATATCTATTGAATCGGTTATCAGAATTGAAATCTTAGGGCACTGTTGAACTCACAGCACCGGTATTCGCTCAAGGAGTCAATTACCACAGTTGCATTTTATTGAGGTTGGATGTTAATTTTTGGGGTTTCTAAATACAATTTAAATAAAAATATATGTTGCAAATTTTTATTTGAATGGTAGTTAATACCTCTATAGGGTGATTGGTGGTGGGTCCACCCACACATAACCTCCCTTGGGAGGATGTTATAAGCTGGGTCCCATATGAACATCAAACACCTAAACTCCCCTTGAACCCCCCATTAACTCTTAAACTCAAAATTTATGTTGGATCCTTTCCAAATTCCATCATAATTCTACCAACAAAAGGAGTAATTAATGCCGTAATTAATTAATTTGTAGTGATATTAATTATTTTGAATTCTTTTGAAATGCATGGAATCATTAAAATAATTGGGAGGATATTATTTTATTTTGTCTTGGCAATTATCCTTTGGAATGCTTGAGAGAGAATAGATTCATCCTTCCAACGAAGAACCACCAAAGAAATCCATTCCATCCATGAGGAACATAAAGAACGTTCCTTGTCTCCAAAGAATGTGAAGCATCATCTTCATCCTTCTTCAACTGGAGAATAGAAGGGAAGCATCGCCGGCCATGAAGTACACCAAGGGAAACGTCTCGTCTTGTCTTCACTGAGCTCTACCACCTCCGACTTTGATGGAAGATCATCTGTCATCCACGACTCATCAATGTTCAATGAAAAATACAATCTAGGGAGATTTTATTATTTTAATGTATAATTTTTAACCTCGTACATCGATGTTTATATTTTGTCTGACTTTGGCCAAATTTTTATTGCATAACACGGAGGGAGTGGGATGAACAAACATGGCCCGACGTCACTCTGTTGATTCTTGTTTGGATGACATCGGAGGCGGGGCCGGAAGGGTACAGTGCCATCTCACCGCACCATAGAAGAACCGCGACAAACGAAGGAGGTGCGACGCCGTCGCGTCGCGCCGCACGGGAGATGCGGAACCATGGCCAGGGTGGGCCGTGACAAAGGGGTGTTGTAAAATCACGCAACACCGAAGAAGAAATGAAGCTGGGTGGGCCACAGTGGATGGAGGAGCGTGGCCCCATCGCGCCACACAGAGAGTTGGAGGACCCTAGTGTCGTCGTGTCGTGGTGGCAGCCGGCTGGACCGGCTCCCATGGATTTGGTCGAGCGGGAAAATCCGGGTATCGTGGCTCATAAATAGGCACATCATACTGGTTCTGTGTGTCAGACCTATAGAGGTGCGGCACCCACTTCCTCGTGTGGCCGGCCGGGCCGCCCCTTGGTCGGGCCACCCTATGGTCGGGTCGCCCCCGGGCCGGGCCGACCATCAGTCCGAGACATTTCTTCGGGCCGGGTCATCCCCTCGGCTCGGGATGTTTTCTAAAACTGGGTCAGAAACTATGTCTGGGTTAGGCCCCAGTTCAGACCGGGTCTGGTCGGGTCAGTCCGACTAGGTAAGACTGGACCCGGACCCGCTATGATCGTTTACACCTTTTTATCCCTCATCAAGGGCTATATGTGTTCGATTGATGTACCACCTGCGGTGACGGAATTCATGGAGCGAGACTATTCTTTTAGAATACTCCACTTGAGTTTTGGATGCAGTTGAGGTATGGCCGGGTTGATTTGAGCCTAAAAACAAACTGGACACCTGGAATGAAAATGCCAATAACTCTCAGACTAGGTATCTGATTGACACGCCATCTGTCACTTTGGGTTCCATCTGATGAGATGGAACTAAAAGAAATGTTAAATCAGGACTTCATGATAGTTTATGTATCAACACTTGGTTTGAGGAGCGAACCATCACAAAAACAAGTGTGTTGTGTGTGGAAACCATAGGGGTGGCTATGATTGAGATGTACCAGAATACTCTATGGGTTTGAAAACAATGTCAACTAAACCTGAATCCACCGTGGGTTCAACATCAATGACTACTGTACTAGAATCCTCTGTGGCTTCGACAGCGATGAATACTATACTAGGATCCTCCGTGGGTCCGATAGTTCTGACTTCTGTTCCTGTATCCTGTGGGGGTCCGACAGAATAGATTGTCTTGTATCCTGTGTGGGTCTGACTGGTTAGCTAGACCTGTATCCTTTGTGGGAATGACAAATTAGATGAAAAATTCAGCAAATATGATCATCTATATCACTCTGGAAGATGTAGTCATATATCTTTCATGGGACTGACATCTTATCTGGTCATGTATCCTGTGTGGGTCCAACAGCTTAGATGAATCAGTGACTACATCAGATCATCTCTATCACTCTAGAAAAGTTGGTCCTATATCCTCTGTGGATTCAATAGCAAAGATGGTCTTTTAAACTGTGTGGGTCCTACGTCATATCTATCCCTATATCCTGTGTTGTTCTGATAGATTAGATGAATCAGTGACTACATCTGATCATCTCTATCACTCTAGAATAGATGGACTTGTATCCTGTGTGGTCCCACAGCATAGCATGTCCTGTATCATGTGTGGGTTTGACATCATAGATTAATTATTGACTACATCTTATCATCTCTATCACCATACAAAATAAGTATACTTGTGAGAGAGGAGTTATGTACTTCAACCATTATCTTCGTGGTGGTTGACTTTACTTCCTTTCTGGACTGGGTAGTGATTGGGCTTGAGAGTTGGAGCTGAACTGTGATTTATAACTTAGGTATATGTATGGGAATATAACTATGAAGAGTTGGTTGATACATCATGATTGTATCTTTCTACTTTGATTTATCCTTTGTTGATTCTGGGAGACCTTCGGGGGTCTCAATGTCCCCTAATGAGTATTGATATACTCACCCCTGCATGGTCTTCATCCACACCTTGCTGTGTTCTATGCAGATGATGGTCAGTAGTGATTAAAGCTTAGGGTGATGGACAGGAGGCTGATCAGAGCTGGACTAGATTAGATGTACTACTATGACATGGTTGTTGAGTTCGGTACCTACCATTCAAGGTGGATTCCCTGGTGGATTATCCAGGAGATTTTTTCCCTTTTTACTTGTACCTTTTCTTGTTGTTCAGTTGGGTTTCTATATTGGATCTTTTACATTCACCACTACCTCTTTATTAATTTTTACATAGTGTTTTTCTTCCAATTGTGTACACTGATTGTGATTTATTTCTTTTTATATAGGCAATGCCTTCCCATCTTAGGGATTTACGCCTTTGGTGTTAGTCCCCACCCCCTAACCTATGGAAGGCGGGCATGGGGATGTCACGACAGGGGTCCCAAGGATGGGTTGTGGCAAACACATAGGGCCTTCTAAACATAGTTTTCATAATATTATCTCTTTTTTGTTATTTATTGTAAATTTATGAGTAGTGGGTGTCTGTATCTTATACACACACTGTTTATTGTTCTAAAACTAGAGGATACTGAAAATTCTTACTCCAATCATTACATACACACTTGGTTCCCACATATAACTATGGAAGATGCCATGTGTGGTGTGTTTTTTTGTTTTTCCCAGGAAGAAAATTGGTATTGTTTTTGAGACATAGATAGTTTTTGAAAACTATAGTGAATCCCGATATAGGTTTGTATAAATTTTTACTAATATAAAATTCTTGCTGACAGGCGATCACCAAGTGAAGAGGATTAAGCCTTGCCTTGAGACTAATCCTCTTGTTTAATTCATCCACGTACTTTATTTTTTAATAATCTATTTTTAGATTTTCCAATGATTATAATTTCAAAAATAGAAAACTCTTTCACTTTAACTCGGATTGTTAATTTGGGTTGGTGTGTATAGGTGTTTAATTGATTAAACCGATTTTAAAAGTTGGTTATGTGATTCTACACGGATTCTTTTGTGGACTAGTCAACCATTGTGATACATGTTGATAAATTGAACATTTATACCTCTACTACCATAAATAATTGGTAAATTTGAGTTTAGGGATTATATTATAATGTTTTTAACATAAATATAAATTAGGAACCCAATTAACCCCTCCCCCCCCCCCCTCTTCAGTTTCCACCTCGAACAACATTTTGTATAAGAGGATTTTTATTCATTCCATCAAAACTATTTTTATCATATTTTAAAAATATTTTCAATAGTGATTTTAGTTGAATCATAAATATCGCAATGTATTTTAATATTTAAATTTTTAGTTTGTTAAATTATAATTAGATATAGATAACCGAGTTGAGGGTCGACTACTAACATGATACCTTTCATTATAGGTAAAAACTATTCTCAGTGGAAATTGAAAATAAAAATGTATCTAGATGGCATGAGTCCTAAAATTTGTGACACAATTGATCAACAACATGAATTACACACTACAATTAGGGGCATATGGTCTCAGTTGTATAATGCTACGTATAATAATAAATGTAATGAAATGAATGCATTTTACTGTGATTTAGGTGATATAGAATTAAATAGAATATCTTTCTATAAAACTACATATCATATTTGGGATACTTTGGCTATTTCCCATGAGGGAACAACATATTTTTAAAAAAAATTGAGACTAAATACATACAATATTAAATATGACAATCTTAAAATGAATCCTCATGGAGATATATCAAAAATGTATATTAGATTTAATGAAATAGTAAATTCCACGAGTCTTCTTGGGAATCTTATGGAAAATAAGAATTATATTATGATATTTATTCGATGCCTACCTCATATATGGAGAGGAACGTCTATTTTTATCAATGAATTTTGTGACATAAGAAATGATAATGAGAAGTAACTAATTGAAACTGACGATGTCCAAAGAAGATCATAAGTTGAATCAATAAGTATATGAATAACCGAAAAAGATATATATAGAAATCAATACTGCTCCCTCAAAGAGAAAAGCCATGGAAAATGTTCATGTTTTTATAGACAGTTCCAAAGGTGAATATTCAGATTCTAAGAGTGATTGGGAGATGCCTAATATTTCTTGAAGATTCAAAATGTTATTCAAAAATAATATGTTCTTTAGAAAGTAAAACTATATAGTAAGGTATGATATTAATGGACATTGGAAAAAGGACAGAAAATGGAATGATAATATAATGAGATTATCTGCTTTGTGTTTATGTGAAAAGGTTATGTAAAGGCTTATTTACCCAATATAAAATTCAAGAAGTTATATGAAGATAAGGGAATGGGATATAAAAATTTTATGAAAGCTACTTGGAGTGATTTAGAAGATAGCTCCAGTGGATCCAACAATTCTGTTATGCAAATAATAATCATTCAAACCTGTGATTCAAGACAAAAACATCTGAGGTAACACTTAATTATCCTATACATAATTATTACTATTCAGGGAATGAATGTGAATCAAATAATGATGAAAATATGACTATGGAAGAACATTTTGAATACTATGGAATACTTGAGGTTACCTTTAATGAGCTCAAGGATAAATATAAATCATTGAAAAGACTACATTCTTTAAATTCCAATAATAAATCTGATTTGGATTTTGACAGTGAAAACGTTTATCAGCATTTAATAAAAAATAATGAACTTAAATTATCCAATGAGAAATTAAAATATATTTTGAGAAGTTTCCCTACTAGTAGAGATACCTTAACATAGTTTCTATTGAAAAATATTCCCTCCAAATACAGAACTGGTCGAGGATTTCCACTAGGAAAGAGCTGGATTTTTAAAATCAAATATGTTCCAAAATATAGACAGTTTACTACTACATCATGTTCTTGCTCATATGTTGAAAAAAAATTCTAAAGAACCTCAAAGAGTGTTTATTTCTCAAAACATGTATATTGATAATATGATACATATCTAAAAAATATTGGTCCCAACGTTTTAATTGATAATATCTCTAGACTCATGAAAATATGGTTACCAATGTTACCCTATGATTAATCACTTTTTCAGGAAAATTTTATAAAGGGTTCACAAAGAACTGTATGGTACGTGGAAAATGGATGTTCATGACAAATTATAGGATTCAATTCATGATTCAATAGAATAATCAATGCTGATGGTAGAAATGTTAAATTTGGGGATAATGCTAAGTGAAATATTGTTGGATTTTCCATAATTGGTAACCATGATACTATTTTAATTTCAAAAGTAATCGTTGTTGATGGATTAATGTAAAAGTAACTAAATATCTCTCAGTTGAGTGATGATGGTTTTGATTTTATGTTTGAAATTGATGGATGGAATTAATTTATTTTAAAAAATTATCTAATATTTACTTCTAGTAGAAATGAAAATGTATATGCTGCTGATTTAAACTCATTATCCTAGAAAAATGTTTTTGTTTAAATGATTTTCATGAAGAATCATGGTTATGGAACTGAATATTAAGACACTGAAATGAGAAGTCACATAGAAAACTAATATGTCAATCGTTAGTTAGATATTTTCCTAAATTGTAATTCCAACTAAATAATTTTTTTAATCTTTATCAAAAGGTAAAATAATACACCGTTTCATTCAAAATAATTAATGATCTTTAGAATTATAAACCTCTTGAGTTGGTTCATAAGGATTTATTTGGACCATCATGATTTCCATGATTAAAAAGTAATGAACTATGTCTATGTAATTTTAAATTATTTTTTAGATACCAGTTTGTATAATTTTTAGATCACAAATGTGAATAATTTTCATACTTCATTTAATAATTGAAGTCTGTATAAAATCATAGGGGACATATAATTAATACAACGAGAAGTGATCATGGCTATGTGTTTGAAAATCGTGAGTATAAATCTTTTTTCTCACGTAATTTCTATTATCAGAATTTCTCTACTCCTATAACTCCTCAACATAATGGATTTGTAGAAAGAAGCAATATAAAACTACAATAGATTTCACAGACTATGCTCAACGAGTATAACATGCCTTTTTATTTTTGGGATGACAGTATTAATATTCCTGATTAAATCATCAATAGTATATTTATTAGACCTTTTATTAAGAAGACCCCATATGAGATAAGGAACAATAGGAATTTTTAAGTTAATTTCTTTAGTGTTTTTGGTTTGAATTCCTTTATCCTTATCAATAGGTATAATCATAATATATTAGATTCCAATGGTGATGATGGAATTTTAATAGGTTACTCAATCTCATGTAAAGTCTATAGAGTATTCAATAATAGAACCAAATGTGTTGAAGAATCATTCCATGTCAAATTTGATGATAATGATCCACATGTACCTAAAACCACTGTTGAATATCTTGAGATTGATATGTCCACTCTAGACCATAAAGATAAAGATAGTGAACCCCTAATGAAAACAACTAGTTTAGGAAATTTTCTAGAATATATGCCTTTTGAATCTAAAACTATAGGAATCCATGAGGAGTCTGGTCCTACAATTTATAGAGGTTTCAAAATCCACAATAATCAATCTTTAGATGTTGTAGTAGGGTATCTAAATAGGGGGACACAAACTAGAGCTTTCTGAAAAACTCGGCTGAACATAAATCCATTATTTCACTTCATGAACCCAAAAGAATTAAAGATGCTATCAATGATGAATTTTGGGAGATATGTATGCATGAAAAATTAAATATGTTTGATGGAAACAATGATTGGGAATTAGTAGAAAAAAATAATGACACATAGACCATAGACACTAAATGGGTGTTTAGAAACAAATTTGATGAGTCTGGAAATATTGATAGAAATAAGGATTGATTTTTTGCACAAGGACATAGTCAATAATAAAGAACATACTATGAGGAATAAATTTCACCTATAGCTACACTAGAAGCTATTACATTAATAAGGTCTTATGCTACTCATCTGAACTTCAATATTTATCAAATGGATGTCAAAAGTGCATTTCAAGATGGGTATATTGAAGGGGTTTTTTTTCGAACAACCCCTGGCATTAAAAATACAAATTTTTAAAATCATGTTTTTAAACTATTTATATTTATATGGTCTAAAACACGATCCAAGATCATGGTATGATAGACTCAATTATTTTCTTATTTCAAAAGGTTTTACATAAGGGATAATTGAACCTAATTTTTTTTATTAATATGATTTACAATGATGTTTTAATAGTAAATATTTATTTATATTACATTATTTTTTAATCCTATAAAAATTATTTTTCTACACATTTTTCAAAAATGATCCAAAATGAATTTAATATGAGTATAATTAAGGAACATAAATTTTTCCCTCGATTTCAAAATTTTCACAATAAATATGGTCTTGTTTTGAATCAAAGTAAATATAATAATGATCTTTTTAAATGTTTGGGTATGGAGAGTAATAATTATAGTGATACACATATTATTACCAAATTTATGTTGGATGCTGATGAACTAGTAAACTAATGTATCAAACAAATTACAGAGGTATGATTTGGATTCTGCTCTACCTTACTGCTATCTAACCAGATATTATGTTCAGTGTATGTTTGTGTGATTATTATCAAGAAAATCCATATGAATCTCATTTAAATACTATTAAATTGATTTCAAAATATCTCAATTACACTATAAATTTGGGAATTTTTAATCCAAGAGGACAATCATTTCATTTGATAAGTTATTCTGATGTTGACTTTTCTGGGTCCATGTTAGATAAAGAATCAACTCTGGAACATGACTCATTTCGGGAAATTCACTAGTATCATGGTGTAGAATAAATTTGAATTTTGATGCATTATTCACAAAAAAAAGATGAATATATACCTTCTGGTAGCATTTTTCCTAAAATTATTTGGATGAAACACACTTTACTAGATGAGGCATAACAAGTCAAACATGTCTCTATAAATTATCATAATACAAGTGCTATTAAATTATCTAAACATATTGAATCTCATGCTAGGAAAAATCACATTGATGCGTGACATTGGTTTTTGGGAGATGAATATCAAAGTGGTGATATCACTCTTGAATTTATTAGCACTTAACATCAATTGGCAGATATATTCACAATGCCATTGAATTTTGAGATGTTAAATTACATCAAAAATTTTATAGGTATGACTAATTTTAATTATGTAAAACTCACTATTAGAACTCACCGTTAGGACACCTCAATGTCTCACCTCATCATTAGGACACCTCACCATTGGACCTCACCGTTAGGACACCTCAACATAGGTCATCTTGGTTATTACATCGTACTATTGGACCTCACTGTTAGGACACCTCACTATTGGGCGTCACTGTTAGAACACCTAAACATTGGACCTCACCATTAATATACCTCACTGTTAGTCCTCACCGTTAGGACACCTCACCATTAGACCTCACTATTGGGAAATCATACTGTTGGACCTCACTTATTGGCCTTAATTTTGGCACCTTACCACTATTTGACATTTCCTATAGGTCCTGGAATTCATCATTTCTGATGGAATATGAAACATTTTAATTATATTTATTTCATTTACTCGATTTTTTTTTTTGATCCCTAAATTTTAAAAACCTAGTAAATGTCACAGGTTGATCCACATTAATCCTCTCTCAAACTATTTTATCATGAAACTCTAAACCTATCCTAATTCTAAATACCCTAAACCCACATCGAATCACAATGGAAAGATTAAAAATACTGATGGTCATTGATTAAGTAGAGGAACTAAATAATAAGAGAACTAGATTTGATTCATGTAGTGGATGAAAGGTTGGGATAAAGGTGATCAATAATCATACGTCCAAGAGGGAAATTTTTGTATAAAAAGAATTAATTTCAGAGTGCATGTTATCATGATAATCTCTAGTGTTGAAGGCACTCAAAGCTCAATATTGGATCAAATGCTTCGCAAACAATAATGGACTGTATTACTGAAAACCAGTAATGGAGTATTATGTGTTTCTATAGTTTGAATAGTCTGAGGATGATAACCTAATGATTTATAAGGTAAATTGAGAATGTGTGATCTTCTCTTATATTGAATTGGATGAAAGTTTAAGTGTCACAAATGGAGTCGTATTAGACTACTATTCTAGCGTGATGCCTCCAACTAGTGAGATCTTCTGATATGAGGAGGATCTGGCTGAATTGATAGGGAGTGGAATCCCTAGGAAGGTAATTGATTTTGAGATGGATGGGGAAAAGATATTACTGTTAAAATTATTCAAAATTTTATTCTGTCCCAGGAGAGGGGAATATGTTAATTTGAAATATCAGGACATATTTATTTTGTATTTTTTGAAGCATATACAATGGATAAACCTTTGTATACTATTAATTTTTTTAGTTAGAGGATATGACTTGGCCCGGTTCAAAGTCAAATGCTTTATTTTATTCCATGTTGATATCTTTGATGTTTAATGTGAAATGGGTTGTGGGAAATAAGGAATAAACCATCCTTTTAATGAATTTAAATATGTATTCCTATGTCTTATCACATTGATAGGACATATAGTAGTGGTAGAGAATTAAAATGAAGGGGAAGTTGAATCTTTTCAAAAAAAAATTGCAATGGATATGGTTGATGATTCTTTGGAAGAAGTAGCAGTATAATATTCTACTAGTTCATTTGATCAAGGAAGACTAGGAGAGGAGAAAGCAGTTTTCGAGGAGGATGCTCCATGTGAGGTGGAGAAACCTGTTTACAGACGTTTAGTTTCTGTTATTCATTAGATAGAAAAATTGCCGGAGGACCCTATATTCATTATTTTGGGCTTAGACTATGAAGCCTCTAAAGATGAGAAACATAATAGAAGACATCTAGTTCATTCTGTTTTAGAGACCACTATATTGCAACCAATGGTTCTTCTACACAATGATTATGTAATGAAGGATGACAATGAGTTTTTGAAATATGATTTTCATAGACACTTTGATGAAAGATCCATTGGGACTGATATTAAATTGGCTATGAATCAAGAAGTTTTGTCATCTGTTATGGAATAGATTATGTATACCTATCAATAAAATCTGATACATGAAGTGATGGAATACCAACATCTGGTAAGAACCTTGGCAGGATCTGTGGAGTTTGTGAAATAGTCCATTGTGAGTTTAGACTCATATATTGCTTCATGAGCTCATGTAGAAAAAGACATTTGGTATGTTAAGGTTGTTTTTCAGCATATGGTCACTGGGTTTGGGGACATTGATAAGCCTATGGAGGCATCAGTGACTATTCATGATGATGATGTGAATAAGTTGACAAGTGCATTGACTGTGTTGTTTATGGAGACCGTAGCTTTAACCATAGCACCGCTTTGTCAATCTGCTGCCTCATCTGCCTATCCTATAGTTGATCTAGAAGCTTTTAGATCAGTTGTTAGTTAATAAATAGATAATATCTCTTGTGCAAGTACCTCAGACCCTCAGTCTTTTACTCAGTTCATTTCAACAATGAGATAAATTCACAAGATTTTATGTGATTACATGAGAGAGGATTCCAAAGATTATAAATCCATCAAATATCATATTTACTTATATAATAAAATGGTTTATAAAAAGCATGATATGGATATTCATGTAATTTTATTTTGGATAACTTGATGTTACCTGTCACGACCCGCCCCTTAGGGCCCGTTCCATGTCTACTACAAGCCCACAATCCATAGGCCAGGGGCTAGAAACTAGCACCGAAAGGAATATTACATAAAATAGGAAGGCTTTTCCTTTCACCTCTATAAATACATGGTATTAAGAAAAAAACAAATGTGATGTAAACTGATGTAGTAAAAAGAGTGTTTAAAGTATAGGGGGCCCGAATACAAACCAAACTGTAAAAGTATAAGTACAACTGAAATGAAAAATACAACTGAAAAAGTTGAAACAACTTCTAAGTCATCCAATGAGGATCTTACATGAAGGAAAGGTACATATTTCATCTTCTGCATTCCATTTCCTCTTGTCTCCTCTGCGAACAACCTATTCTTGGGTCCCTCAAACCTCATCCCAGCTACTCTTTGTCTGCACAAAATACAACAAGGGGCGGGCGTAGACTGCAAAGGGGTGAGTATAACAATACTTAGTAGGTACCCCGAGACCCACGAAGGTCTCCTAGAGTTCCACAAAAGAAAAACCACAAAGATAACTCTGCGAAGGTAATGTTCCACACATGTAAGACTCAGATCAAACAATGTATTCATCAACTACAAAACATGTTTATGATGATTACCTGCACAAGATCGCTATGAATTCCAATTTCCAGACACGATATTCTCAAGGGATAATGACAAATAACATCCCCTATCACAACATCTAACACCTCAACTAATGGAGAACTCTTCATCTATAAATTAATGTGGGCCATCCGCATCACACAAAAGCACTTCCCACTAACCTTGGACTGTTGAGGTACCCCTTCTATCGAGTACCATGGGTTGTCCATGTCACATAGAGGTTCTCCCCACAATGGGTATATCGCGTCACATAGAGGAACTCCCCACTAGGCCGTATAACCTCACAGAGTCAAAAAAATAATTAGTTTTTAAGTCTCATCCAGTCGTAGGGTTCTGTACGTTGCACGATTGGGAGAACCTCTCCTCAAGAAATATGTCATATTTAAACAAGAAAAAAATCTCAAAAATATGCAACCTTAAGATTCATTTTTTCATACAAGTTCCAATTCAATAGATGGCCCTTCGATCAGATGCTCGGTCTTAGCATTATTAGCATTTCAGTGATGAGGTCTGGTTGGATTCGGTGAGATCCAACTAGGCCATAGTCAAACATTCAACAAAAATCTCAAGAGCAAGTCAAAAAGTACTATTTCACTACAATGATCCCTAATAAATTTATGGTTATTCAAATGGATGTCTGGTTCTCAAGATAATGTCCTTTAACTGTTTCTGGGCCCCTCCCAGTCTTGGATGGGCCATAGCGGACTCCGCCTATTGGGTCGAGGTCTGGCCCGACCCGTAAGGGGTAGACCTGTAGGGGGAGGACCGGGAGGGGGAGGCTCTAGAGGGAAGCGGCCCAAGAGGGCCGCACCCTGGCCACATGACGCATGACCTGAAAGGGCATCCATCCAAGCTGCTACAGGTGGAGCGACCACGAAATTTTCCCGAATGGTCGAAGGCCTTTTGTTTTTCATCACAGCGATGGTACCATGTTGCATTGCCAGGTTCCCCACTGAACCCACTAATGTGGGACCATCTAGTTCCTTCGTGGTCGGTCGGTGTGCTGGTTGACCTCTCTAGTAGCACACGACGGTGGGTTTCACAATCACTTGCGGCCCATTGGTGTGTCAACCGCCTTCTTCCGGTCATCATGACTAATGAGTTGTGGCCTCCTTTTTTCATCAGCACCGCATGATGGCACATCGTGCCTCCTCTGCGGCCGGATGGTGTCAGCCGATCTGATGAATGTCGCAGATTTGTGTCATGACCTCCTATTGGGGTGTACGTCGACACACTATCCCCAATTTATCTGGTCAGTATCGTCGCGCTGTTAGTCTTCCATGAAGGCGCAATATATTCAATGTAGAGGAGGGTTTTGGATGGGTTTGTTAGGACCAATCCCTATACATTTGTTCCCCAAAATTAGAGGGATAAGGGTTTAAAAATAAATTTAATTAAACACCAATAAAAAACCATACATTGTTACCATAGAATAACCTCCTTCCAGAATGAATGAATTACGGATCAACCCATTAGTCTATTGGTCCTCATTCTTTGTATTATTCAATAACAGGGATGAGGAAATCATTTAAAAGGATAAAAAATAAACACACTACCTCAAATAATTGGAGAAATATCCACGCTTGAAGATGGTTCTGTGTTCTTCATTCCCACAATTGGTTTGCAATGGCATCGCTCGTATGTTGTCCTCTGGTTCACGGTTCAGTGTCACCTATCACCTTCCGCTATGATCTGCTCCATCTTCTAAGGGTCTGGCGTTGCGGTGCTCCTTTAGCACTTATCTTCTTGGAGAATCTCTGCGGATACCCCTTCCCATACTCAATATATATTAGAGGGGGAGGGTAATAACGACGTAGGGAATTAATGGGGACTCATAAAATAGGAACCAACCAATTTACCCAATGTCGTCGTTACATAGGATTGGAAGGTCAATCCATTTATTGGCTTGACCCATCACTGGACCCCCCTTTTCTTGTCCATTGGAGGATATTATATAAAATAATAAAACTATTGTATTCCATTTCTTTTAAAAAGTCACAAAACATAAATTTTTCTTCTAACCTACTGTGGTCAAAGTAAAGCCTCCCTTAAGATAATCTCGGTGTTGTGGATTCAACAATTCCCACATATTTTTAATCTGAGATACAATTCAAAATTTAGCAAATTTTGTTCACTCATTTACTAAATGTACCCGAAAAAAGTTCATAAATTCATTCCAGGCACTCCGGGCCTCAGAATCATGAACCTTCAAATTTTTCATACTCGTAATAATTCCATATAATTAAAAAAATTACATTGAAAATCCAAGTATTTACATTTTTCCCACCTTATATATTTTCGTCAACAAATGACACAACATAGAATAAGGAAAAAAATGGGTTAATGAGCTGGAATCTGAGCCTCCCACTCAAATGTGATCTTCTGGAGGTTCCAGAGCTTCCATAAAACACGCACCCGAGGTATCGACTTCCCACAAAGGGCACGATCTTGTTGATCCTCAATCTCTTCTGGAACCTCTATAAATTTCTCCACATCGTGTATGTATAGCTTTCCATGCTCGATGATGTGATATGGGTCGTGCAGATATCTCCTCAGCTAGGATACACGGGAGAAGTCATGCACCCTCTCCAAATGTGTTGGACGTGCCATGTGGTATTCCACCTTGACTATCCTCAAAAGTATCCGAAATATACTGATAAAACACGATGATAATTTTCCACCTCGATAAAATCTATGTAGTCCCCAATTATGAGATACTCACCAGAAAACGTTGTCACCCCTAGAAATATAACGGTCTTCAGGTCCTATCGGCATATAACTTATGTCTTCTCTGTTCAGTCTTCATCCGCTCCCGAATGGTCTGCACCTTCTCAGTGAAAGCCCGCACCAACTCTGGACCCATATGTGTTAACTCCCCTGGGTTTGACAAGCATAGAGGTGATCACCAGGTTCAACTATACAATCCCTCGAATGGTGCCATATCGATGGGGGAGTGATAAATGTTGTTTTAAGATAACTCCCCCAATGGAATGTGATCCTCCAATCATTGGAAAACATATTGTATGCATGCACGAAGCATTCCCTCTAGAGTGTGAATGGTCCTCTCTATATAACTATCCTTCTTAATGATGAAATCGGGATTCTAAAATGTAGTTGATCCCCAGACGCCTCTTACAATCCCTTCCACAACCGGGATGTGAAACATTCGTCATGGTTAGATACGATCATCGATGGAACCCCATGAAGTCACACAATCTCATATATTATGAGGTGTCCCAAGACCACTACTGATCCCTACTCTCAGATAGGTATGAAGTGGGATGACATGGTGAGTTAGTCAAAAATTACCAAAATGGAATCATGTCCCCTAGATATATGTGGAAGCCCTATCACAAAGATCATGGATATAACAACCCAAACATTTTATGGCATGTTGTTCATGAATAATTTCTATTCATTAGATAACATATATTTCATAAATCACTATGTCTTTTATGAAACAAAATATTATAGGATAAGTTTATATGTTATACATTAAACATAATTTTTCAACTTATATGTTTTGCATTTCGACAAATAGTGATCTAGTGTTGTGGCCAGTAAGTCGTTTGGAGACTGATAGAACCAACGTGATTTTTTAATGAATAGTAACATAACCATATGAATAGTAATATGAATTTTAATATGGCCCATAAAAATATTTTATAATGATAATATTTTATTTTCTTAAGATAATAAGATAATGAGAAGTAAATTAATTTTTCAACGTAATACAAAACTAATTATACCTTTATGTTGCTATTTTTCGAATTACTGTTTATTTTATTTAGAAATTAAATTCAAAATACATAGAAAAATATTTTTTAAAAATGGAGTTCATATTTTCATTCTACATGTCGAAAATTGGTTAGGGTGAATTTTTTAGAGTTTTCTAAACTAATTGAATTTTTTATGAATAATAAAAAATACAGATCTGAGTTTCCTATAGTTTAATGACATAAAAATGATATAATAATTAATACAAAATATTGGTAGACTTTTTAATGTTTCTTATGAAATGAGGTGTCCCAGGTAGCTTAATACATCGGCAAATACCATGGGCAAGACCATTGTTTTGTGAAAAACCACTATCGAGGTGTCCCTTTTAGTTAATAAAAAACTATCTCTTAATTACTATAAATACCAACTCACCACATTCATTTTAATTCATTAAAAAGTCAATATTATAGAATCTATGATTTTATTAACTCCCTAAGATTCGTCCCTAGGTGATTTTATGCCCCCAAGGCTCCGTCCTTCATCATCAAGGAGTTCCTCAACATGGTAAGGGATTCCTTCATTCTCTTCTTTTAGTCGACACTTCCTTTATGATATCTATTTGATTTTCCATTATCATATGATGGGGTTTGATTTTATGTATTATGATTACATTACTTTTTATTTCTATATTATGTGATATACTTTTTCTCTTATCATATATTTTTTAAATTTTTAAGTGACGTCGTTATGCTGCCGAATTATTCATAATGGATCTCTCAACTTTTCTAATATTTTCATGTTCATCTATTATTTTTTTCTCTCATTACCTCCTCTGTACAAATGACCATGATAAACTTTGGTATCATCTATATACTATAATTATATAACATTAATGCAATAACTATCATAAATATCCATACTCCATCCCGTTTTATTTTTTCTAAATGAAATCAACGTCCGTCAGGTTCCAATTTATAACCTTTGGGGACGGCGGAGTTTTGTTCTTCACATTCGTCTTCATTAATGGAAATGAAACCATTATAATGGTTGAACCATATATTAATATAAGTATTTCATCTCATTAATGTTTTTTAATCCTTACACACTCATGATATACAATAATAATATAAAACAAGTCACTACAAAAAAACAGTACATCAGGGGGGTTATTTAGAGGGGGTTATGAACAACCCCCTATAAATGAATTTTCTATAAAAATTAGAGGGGTATTATATACAACCCTAAATAATCATATAATTTATATAGGGTTATAAATCCCCTTAATTTCTTCAATTAGAGGGGTTTTTGATCCCCCGCTAAAATTTTTAACATTACTTTTTTAATATCTAGATGGATTTTAGAGGGGGTTCAAAAACCCCTAGAATATCTAAAATTAGAGGGGGTTGACAACCCCCTATAATTTCATAAATTAGAAGACATTAAAATCCCATGTTAATTTATTTAAAATATAGGTGGTGAAAACCCCAATCAAATTTCTCTAAATTAGAGGGGTTTCAAAACCCCCTCTAATGTCATTAATTTAGATGGGGTTCGAAACCCCCCTCTAATGTCTTTAATTTAGAGGGGGTTCAAACCCCCCTCCAATTTAAGAGTATAAAGGGGTTGTGAACCCCCAATATTTAAATAAAAATAAACTTCCATAAAAATATATATATGTATAATTAAAAAACAATATATAAATGTATTTAAAATCATTATTGGATCATATTATATAAAATATTTATATGATTTTATTTAATTGTATTTATTTTTATAAATAAATATAATTGCATAATATTATGTAAATTAATATATATGTATTTTTATAAATTTTATTTTATATAATATTATTTATTTACAATATAAAAGCATAAACATATTATATAAATATATATGTAAATATATTTTATTTTAAAAATATTTCATATAAAGACCCAGGCATGTGGTTTTCATGAATTATAATATAATATTAACAAATATATTTTTATCTAATAGGTTTATGCCATTATATTATATATAATTAATATTATTTGAAATAGAATTTATAGAAATAAATTTATATTAATGTATATTTATTGAAATACTATTATATATTAATGAACATAATAGTAAATTTATTTACTGAAATACAGTATATAAATATTTTTTAAAATTTTATTACATATAATATTAATTTTATATAATATAATTTTTTTTCATATAATATTAAGTATATTTTTCTATAAATTGTATTTTATATAATATTTATTATATATAAAAACATATTAATTATATATAATATAAAATTATATTTCATATAATATTGATTATATAATATATATATATTAATTATATATAATATAATATTATTTATATCTAATATAATATTACTTAGATATTATATATTTTTAATTACATATAATATTAATATTTGTATAAATTGTATTTCATATAATAATAATAATACATTATGTTTATATAATATAAAAAATTTATACAAATAAGTATAGTTATTAATATACATAATTATAAATATTTGTATTAAAAGAAACTATATAAATATATTTTTAAAGACCTTATATAAATATATAAGGTAAATACCTATATATATAATATAAATATGTATATATGTATATAAATAATTTACATAAATATATAATAAAAATGTATTTACTATACTATATATTTGATATAAATCATTAAATAATAATATAGTCTTTATAAAACCAACATATAATTTTTATAGATTAATATATAGATTTAATTAGAATAATAATAATTAATATTATTATTGTTATCACTTGCACACACATACACATATAAGTATAATATATAAATATATACATGTGTAATGTATTTATGTGATATATAAATATATAATATAATATATATATCATTGCATATACAAATAAATATAGTAAATAATCTATATATTAATATTTAAATGTATGTAACTATTTTATGCTAATAATATTTGAATAATAAATAGTTAAATATATATAAATACAAGAATGTGTGACAAATATAACAAAAAACAGTTGCTCTAGTTGTGTGCATGAGATGTTTAGCGGAAGCCATACATGGCGGTGTATGATCAAATCTTGACACTGACATTTTTTCTATTGGGGTGGGAACAGGTGCGGAGGCGGGGCAGGGGAGGGGGGAGGCCATGGGTGTAGTGCAGAACTGGGAACCAGAGTAGAAGGTGGTGGGAACTGTGAACCGTGGATTGGGCTGAGGGTGTTGTATGGGGAAGGCAAGAACTGGAGGGTGGCAGGGAGGCGTGGGTTGAGTGAACCAGATTGATGCATGAACTAGAATCTGAGGGAGGCGTTCAGGCGTGTGTTGAGTGAACTGGATGGAGGCAGTAACCAGAACCAGAGGGAGGCAGGAACCGGAAGGAGGCATGGAAGTAGGCTAAGGGCGCAGTACGGGAATGAAGGAACTCGATATGATTAAAAGGAGTACATCATTAAAAAAGTTGTAAATATCATTAGGGGCGGTTTTCACAACCACCCCTAAAGTAACACCTTTATTAGGGTTGGTTCAAAACTCCCCTAATTCATTTAAATTACCAGCAGTTTTGGTGGTGTCGTGAGTTTATGTGAACATTAGAGGGGGTTTAAACCCCCCTCTAATGTAACCACTGCAAAAGTAGCCACTACTTTAGCAGCAGTAACTAAAAACCTCCACTAAAGAATGTATGCGGCCACATTAGCGTCAGTTCCTCACAACCACTGATAATGTATTTATAAGGGGTTATATCCCCTTCTAATGTAAAAAACAAACGCATTCTATTGTGACCATTTTTAGTTGTGAGTTCATTATGAACAAAACAACCAAGTTAATCTGAATATTTGTAATAAACATAAAACTAATGAATCATTTTCATGATATATAACCCAATAAAATTATAAGATTATTTATATCTCCTTAATGTCATTAATAAGATATATTAAAAATTCTGGATGTTTAACCACATTTCAAATGATCTTCAATTGTTGAATACAAATAATCGAACCATAAAAACCAAGGAAGAAAATGCTTCCAAAATAAGAAAATTGAATCTCTTAAACCCATAAAAAGGGCCACGAATGAACCTATTATGGTTATACTAAACCAATTACATGTATATGAGGTTTTTTAGATATTAATTAATGAATATAAATTTTATTATTCAGGTCATTAAAACAAACGAAGAACACACTCGATCATAATGTAAGGGGGTTTTCATCTCACATTCATTTCTTTGATATTTCCATTTTTCACCAATTATTTCTTATATTTGGTATATGTGTACTTCCATTTGATATATAATAATATGATTCTAATTATATTCATGTTATTAAAGGCTTAATATGATAGTTATTATGTTTTGTTCATACGGTCCGACCGATTACATTGTGGTAAGGGACTTTGACTCAACTTCCATATTGTTTTCACTAACTTTTTATTTTGCAACTAATACTACCAATGTAGTGTACCTACTACCCATTTGAGATTATATTTATATAAAATATCCATAATCTCAGAACATGGATATGTTTATAGTCTAAACCGTATACCATTTTACATACAGTGTATATTTGGAATGTTATTTTGACTCTAGAAATATTGATTGTTCTATATTCTATACTCTATACAGATATTGAAATGGAATGCTGATCTTGCATTGAATGAATGTATAAATAATTCATTGGACTTTTAGTGTAGGGTGGGGCTGCTACATCCCCTTGATGCATCAGTAGGTCTCATGAGACAAATAAATAGGTGGCAAACCATTCGAGTTTGTTTCCAAAAATAAAATGGGTTACAAAACACAGAACTAAACCATTTCTATGGTGTTATGTTATAATTTTATAGATACATGACGTACAATTAATAAGAATTTTCTTTATTCATTATCAGTTATTACTATCCATGAGGTTTTCACTATTTCAAAATCAATGGTTGCAGTTTCATTCTCAGTTTCGTAATGGCGTGAGTATTTCATTTATTCATCATGCCATGTTTATTATGTCAAATTGTTTACAATTTAGTTATTATTGATTCATGATTCCTCTATTTGTAACCATTACATAGCATTTGATCCCACCCCTTTCATTATCTACCTTCAACAGGTGATGATGAAAAGATCATTTATTGAGTTCATGTGGAAGTAGTTTTTAGTTTTTGTTATGTATTGTATTTTTCAACCTTGTCCAATATAATTTGAGTTGCAACTATGTATCGAGTTTCATCAATATTAATAAACTTATCATTCCTTTAGGATTTTCACACCTTCTAACCATCCCAATATAACAATTAATGCATTGTCTCTATTCTAGAGGGGTCGGGGTGTTACAGTTGGTATTAGAGGAAGTTTAGTAGAAAACATAGAAACAAGAGAAGGAAATATATTGTAGGGAACAAATCCATGAGGTAGTAATTGAGGATATACATACACGAATATCATGGTATTTTGGTATGTAATATATTATGTGAATCCTTATTGAGAATACATCCATGTCTGGATACGAATAGGTATATTTGGCTCTGGCACTAGGGTACCTAGGAGTTAAAGCTCTGACAAAGAGCTTCAGGCTTGACCCGGTGTATCCTGGAATTTGAAAACGGGCCGTTCTACACTATTGGTTATGAAACTCCCATTGGATATTATTAGGCTAAATCAAATTTTCTTTACAATCCATTATGAAAGATATTAATGTAAATTTTTCCTCAGAGGAACCATGTATATAAGAATAGCTATGCATAGAATTTCAATCTAAGTTGAGTGATTTTCTATTTGAGATTCATAAGGTAATATATTGTATCCCATTATTAAGAAATTGAATATAATGGAATAAGGGTAATCCATACTTGTGGTAAAGGTAGTGTTCTCCCTACTGAGCAATTCAATATAGTCAACATTGGAGAAAATCAGACGATGGCCATATTGGGAACACATACTCAAGTTGTAACTCATAACCATTCCACACCTGTATTGGATCATTTCATTCGGAAAAGGCCCCAATAATTCACTAGGACTACTAATCCAGTGGTTGCTGAGAAATGGATCAAGTCCAATGAAAACATATTCAAGGAGTTAAGATACAACGAAAATGAAAAGGTAGTACTGGAAGTATATTTTCTCAAGGGAGACGCTGATCAATGGTGGCCCCATATTCAAAATACCACAGTTGAAGAAGAGATAGAAGATATGGAATGAAGGAATTTTAACGAAATATTCATCGAAAAGTATTTCCCTAGTGAGCAATGAACTGAAATGAAGAGAAAATTCCTTGGCTTGAAACAAAGGGAAGAAGATAGTGTTGTAGAGTATGAGGATACCTTCACAAGTCTAGCCAAGTATGTCATAGAATACGTACATGAATCGGCATACAAGATTGATCATTTCTTTCAAGGTCATAAGACATGTCTTCGAATGGAAATTGCTTCTCAAACATTTTCATCATAAGATGAAATTGTATCATGTGATATCAAAACAAAGAAAGAATTGTATAGATCAAATCATTTAAAAGGAAATCAGTATAAGAAGTGGTAGTCTGATAATAAAGGAAAATGATAAGAACCAAATAAGAGAATTGGAACAAAGCTACTACCATTATGTGAGAATTGTGGAAGGAATCATCTCGGGAAATGCATGAAAGGAATGGGAGTCTATAATAACTACAAGGATAAAGGTCATTGATCTAATGAATGCAAGGGGTAGAAACAATTCAATGATATTCAATTCTACAATTTTAGAGTGATGGAAACCATTCCAATGATTGTCCTAAGGGCCAAGGATTAATGCCTCAGAATAATTAAAGAGAACAATAGATAGCCTATGCGATTACAACCACGGAGGTTGATGATCCTAATGACATTGTGCAAGGTACTTTAATTATTTCCTCTAACATAGACAACACATTATTTGATTCTGGATCATCACACTCATTTATACCTTCTCATTTTTCCAAGAAAAATAGATATGACCAATTTGATTTAATAAAGGAGTAGTCAACAAAAACTCCTAGGGGATGTATCATTGCAACAAAGGCATGTCGACTAGTCCCCCTCCAGACACAAAAACATGATTTAGTTACCTACCTTATCATCATACCAATGAAAAAAAATTATATAATTCTCGGTATAAATTGTCTATCAAATTATGATGCAAAGATTTATTGCAAGAAAAAGGAAGTTACAATTCTTGTAAATGGTGTAGAATCTCAAATTATTAGAGTGAAGACATTGTCATCTGATTCTTATCAAGAACCACCCCTAGTAGTGCTCTATTGAATGCAATTCTTGGAGAGAATGAGAACCCAATATCCATGGGTGAGGAATGACATATTCAAGTTGAAGATGTTCATATAGTGAAAGAATACATTAATCTATTTCTAGAGGATTTATCTGGACATCCTCTAGAGTGTGAAATTGAGTTTTCTTGTTGACATAATTCCTAGTGAAATGTATGTATCAAAGACCCTCTATAGAATGGCCACTGTAGAGTTAGTAGACATAAAGAAAAAACTAGAGAAATTTATTGAAAAAGGATTTATTCGACCTAGTGTTTCTCCATGGGGAGCCCCAGTCTTGGTTGTGAAGAAGAAATATGGATCGATGAGGTAGTGAATTGATTATAGGGAAATAAATGATATTAAACTAAATAATAAGTATCTTCTACCCCAGATTCATGGTTTATTTGAACAGCATCCTAGAGATCAATACTTTTCAAAAATTGACATTTGATCTGGATACCATCAACTGAGTGTGAGAAAGGATGATATTCCGAAGATAGCATTAGGAACCAGGTATGGGAATTATGAGTTTACAGTGATGCCTTTTGGAATGATGAATGCACCATTTGTTTTCATTTATTTAATGAATAAAGTTTTTAATGGTAACCTTTATAACATTGTTGTGGTATTCATCGATGATATCTTTGTATACTCAAAAAAATATAAAGACAATGGGAATCACTTGAGAATTATTCTGAGAACTCTTAGAATCAATAAATTATATGGGATGTTTGGTTAGGGTGAATGCTGGCTTCAATAAATTTCTTTTCTATATCCTATTGTCTCTATGGATGGAATCATAGTTGATCCTGCAATGAAAAAGGAAATCCAAGACTGGTCCATGCCAAAAAAAATGTAACTGAGGTATGTAGTTTTATTGGAATAGTAGGTTACTATCGGCGTTTCATTTAAAATTTCTACCGATTGGCTAACCCATCAAACAATCACACACGTAAAGGAGTTATGTTTATGTGGAAAAAAGAGTGTACGAAATGATTCTATTATTTTAAAATAAGATTGACTGATGCTCTAATTTAGACTCTTCCGTATGGAAGTGATGGATTTGTGCTATACAGCTATGCATCAAAAAATGGGTTGGGTTGCGTCCTTATGAAAAACTATAATGTTATTGCTTATGTATGAAGATATTTGAAGTCCCATGACAAAAAATTTCCAACTCATTATCTTGAGTTAGCATCCTTAATCTTTGATCTAAAAATATGGAGACATTATCTCTATGGAGAAAGATATGAGATTTATATGGACCACAAGAGTATAAAATACATTTTCACACGGAAAGAACTCAACATGAGGAAAAGGAGTTGGCTGGAGTTACACAAAGATAACAATTTTTAAATACACTACCTCCCAGGACATAAGAATAAGGTGGAATATGAATTAACCAGGAAGGATCATGGACTTCTGACTCAAATGAGGAACGAGAGAGATCCTATTTTTTGGATCTACTAATGATTGATATGGGAATTGTTAAGGAAGGGGGCACATATTTTCACTTTCAAATGATTGTTAAACCATCTTTATTAAAGATGATAAAATTCTCTCAATCTAATGATGAGAATCTACACAATAAAATTATTTCTCTTAAGGATGGGAGATTGTAAAACTTATTGTATGAGGAAGGAGTTTTGAAGCTTCGGTAGAGGTTATGTGTCCCATCCATATCTGAGATAAAATTGAACTATTAGAAGATGCTCATAGCTCAACATTCTCTATTAACCTGGGTTGCACCGTGGTGAATAGAGATGTGAAAGAATTGTTTTGGTGGGATAATATGAAGCCGAAAATTGCTGACTACATGTCAAGGTGTCTAGTGTGTCAACAAGTGAAGTTGGAGAGACAACATCCCAATGGAGTTATTCATCCTCTACCTATTCCTATGTGGAAGTGGGATAACATTACGATGGATTTTATCACTTTACTACTGGGGACACCTAGATGGAACGATGCAATATGGGTAAATTTTGATCATCTCACAAAATAAGAACATTTCCTCCCTATATGATAGGATTTACCACTTGTGAGCCTGCCAAGACTATATATTAATGAATTTATAAGATTTTATGGTGCGTCTCTATAAATTTTATCTTGTCTAGATCCTCATTTTAAATAATAATTCTGGAAAAATATCCACATGGATTTGAATACTGAACTTCGTATGACTACTTCATATCACCCCCAAACCGATAGACAGTCTGAAAGGAATATTCAAACACTAGAAGACATGATGAGGTCATTATCTATTGACATCCAAGGTATGTGGGATCAATACGTGCCTTTGGTGGTATTTTCATACAATAATAGTTTCCATTTTAGTATTCAAATGGCTACATATGAAGCATTATATGGATAGAGATGTTAAACCCCAACTTGTTGCAGAAAAGTTGGTGAGAGGAATCTTAAAGGAATAGAACATACTGAAGAGACCACAACAAAGGTGATGACAATCCAAGCCCATATTAAATCATCTCAAAGTAGGAAGAAGCGTTATGCTCACAACTGGAGAAAGGATTTGTAATTTCAAGTTGGAGATCATATATTTATAAAATTATGTCCATGGAGGGGTGTCTTAAGGTTCATTAAGAAAGGAAAACAAAGCCCCATGTATATCGGACCATTTGAAATTATGGAATGAATCATAGCTATAGCTTGAAATCTAGTGATACCAACTAATCTCTACATATTTTATGACGTGTTTCAGATTTAATTATTAAAGAGACACATGCGAGACCCAATGCATGTACTCACCTATGAAAAAATAGAACTGGAACCTAATTTGTCATACAGTGAAAATCCTATCGGGTTTCATGACACAAGGGAGAAAGTGTTGAGAAATCGGAAACTCATCCAGTGAAGGTTCTATGGAGAAACTGAAATATGTAGGAATATACAAGTTAACTAGAAGATTTCATGAAGAATAACCACCCACATTATTTCGGAGGGCTTTAATGATAAAATATCCAGGATGAAAATTCTGATGGTGGGAATATTATAACACCCCAAACATTTTATGGTATGTTTCACCTAAATACATTCTATTTAATTAGATAACAGATATTCCCTGAAGAATTATGTTTTTTTTGAAACAAAACATTACAGTTTAATGTTATATTCTATCCAATAAACATACATTTTCCACTACTATGTTCTGAATTTTGACAAATAGTCATTCTGAGTTGTGACTAGTATGTTGTTTGGAGACTGATAGAACCAACATTATTTTTTTAAAAAATAGTAACAAACCCATAGGAATAGTAATATGAATTGTAATATGACCCTTATAAATAGTAAATCATGATAATATTTTATTTTCATAAGGTAATAATATAATGAGAAGTTAATTAAATTTTCAATGTAATACAAAACTAATTATAACTTTAAATTTTTATTTTTTGAATGAACTTTGATTTTATTTAAAAAATAAATTAATAATAAATTGAAAAATATTTTAAAAAAATGGAGTTCATTTTTTAATTTTACACATCGAAAAATGGTTATGGAGATATTTTGGGATTTTTTTAAAATACTAGAATTGTTCGTGAATGGTATAAATTACATATTTGAGTTTTCGGTAGTTTAATGTCATCATAATGATGTAAAAATTGATATAAAAGGACGGTCGACTTGTGTACAGTATCTTATGACATGAGGTGTCCCAAGTGGCTTAAACCAGAAGAAAATACCATGGGCAAGCCCATGGCCTAGAGAAAACCACTATCGAGGTGAGCATTTTAGTTAATGAAAAGATCTCTCTTAATTACTATAAATACCCACTCACCCCCATCATTTTCATTCATTACAAACTCATATACTCAATTCTTGGGTGGAATTACCTCACTAGTAGTCCTCAAAAGGTGTCCTTAATCCCCCAAGGTTCCATCATTCATGATCTTGGAGTAACTCTACATGTTAAGGGAATCCATCATTCTATTCTTTTAGTTAAAACATTCTTTATGTTATCTATTTGATTTTCCATTCTAATATGTTGGGATTTTATTTAATGTATTCCGCTTACTGTACTTTTGATTTAAATATGATGCGATTCCCTTTTTTTCTCATCATTACATTTTATGAAATTTTAAGCGACGTCGTTTGTCTGCCGAATTTTTATAAGGGATCTCTCAACTTTTCTTTTATTTTGATGTTCATCTCTTTTATTTTCTTCACCTCACCTCCTCTTTCTAAATTACCATGATAAACTCCATTATCATAATTATAATGTTACTATATCATTTTTATGGAAGAACTATAATCAATATCCTCACTATATTTCTTTTTTATTTTTATAAATGAAATCAACATCCATGAGGTTCCTATTTAAATCCTTTGTGGACGGTGGAGTTTTGTTCTTCACTTTCATCATCATTACTGATAATGAAGCCATTTTAATGTTTTAACCAGATAATAATATAATTATTTCAACTTATTAATGTTCATGAAACCTTACATACTCATTATTTAAAATAATAATAAAAAAAATGTTCATTATAAACAAAACGACCAAGTTAATCCGAATATTTTTAATAAAATTTAACTAATGAATCATCGTCGTGGTATATAACCCAAAATCATTATAATATTTTTAATATCTCATTAATGTCATTAATAAGATATATTATCAATTATGGATGTTTAACCACATTTTAAATGAACTTCCATTCATGAAAACAAGTCAACAAAAAATGGAAACTAAGGAAGAAAATGCTTCCAATACAAGAAAATTGAACCTCTTGGACCCATAGAAAGTTACATTAATGAACCTAATAAGGTAATAATAAACCAATTAAATAGTTAGGAGGTTATGGAGTTATTAATTAATGTATCTAAATTATATTATTCAGGTCATTAAAACAAACAATGTACACCCTCTAGCATAAGGTCAGGGGTTTCTAATCTCACATTAATTTTTGTGAGATTTCCATTGTTTGACAATTATTTATTATATTTGGTATATGTGTACTTCCATTTGATATATAATAACAAGATTCTATTTTTATTAATGTTATTCAATGATTAATTTTATTGTTATTATGTTCTGGTTATACCGTTCGATTGATTACATTGTGGTAAGGGACTTTGTCTCAACTACAATTTTGTTGTGACTGACTTTGTATTGTGCACCTATAAGTACCTATGTGGTGTACATACTGCCCATTTGAGATCACATTCTGTATGATTTTATATTTCTATTAAAAATCCATAATCTATTATCATGGATATATTTATTGTCTAAATTGAATACTATTTTACATAATGTGTATATTTGGAATGTTATATTAACTATGGAAATATTGATGAATCTGTATTCTATACTCTATACAAATATTTAAAAGGAATATTGATAATGTATTTAATCAATGTATAAAGAATGTCTTGGACTTGTAGTGGTGTGGGGGGGGGGGGGGGGGGCGCTACAGCCCCCGATGCAATGATAGGTCTCAAGAGACAAATTAGTTGGTGAAAAAAAATTTGGGTTTGTTTCCAAAAATCAGACAGGCTTCTACCCACATAACTGTTTTTACATTATTATGGTATCATGTTCCAAATTCATGACGTCCAATTAATATGAATTTTCATTATTCATTATTATTTATTACTATGCATGAGGTTTTCATAGTGACAAAATCTATGGATGCAGTTTCATTCTCAATTTATTAATGGCATGACTTTTTCATTTATTCACCATGATTGGCTGATTTAGTAAAATTATAAATAATTAAGTTATTATTGATTCATGCTTCCACTATTTGTAACCCTTACTGAGTATTTGATATCACTTCTCTAATCGTTCCATTGGGATTATCATTCCTTCTAACCATGCCAATATAGCATGTAATGCACCGACTCTGGTCTATAGGGGTCATGGTGTTACAATGGAGATCCCTTCCCACATCCACATCGGCACCTCTTGTGGCTGAGATAAGCATGCTGGAACTTGATGCTTTGCCTTCACATACTGACAAGTGAGGGATCATGAAACAATCATTTCCACTTCCTTATCCATCCCTGACCACTGGTACTGACTCTAAGGGCCCTGGTACATCATCAACACACCATGATGTACCACCAGAGGTGATATATAGAACTCCCTAAACACCTACTCTTGATGAACCACAAGTACCATGGTACGTCCTCCAAATAGAATGACATGCTCCCCATATTTATAAAATTCATCTCGAGGATGTACCAAGGATATCTGAGCATGTCGATCCATAAATTCGGTGTCTCCAAGCTTCATTACCCTAACTCACTGAAGGTGTCGGGGTGTGACTGTCATAGAATAGAGGTATGATGCTACATCTCTATCCATGAAGGATATCTGCAATGCGGCTAGATGCTTTTTCACCTCACTTAGCAACTGCAGACCAGACCTCCTGCTGAGTTCATATTTTTCAACGTTCTTCTTTCCAGAAGTATAGACTATCTCAAATTCATTGTAATGAAGGAACTCTAGCCATCGCTGCTCTCTCAGGTGTCATTATGTGAGAATATATAACTAGGACTCTTAGGAATAGAGTATACTGTAAATCATTCTCCAATCAAGTAATGTCTTCACATCTTCAAGGAGAAGACAAATGATGCTAAATCCAGGTCATGTATATCATAGTTCTCATCATGTGGTCTCACTTTTCACAATTCATAGGCGATCACTGCTCCCTCCTGCATCAAGGCACACCCAATTCTGGTATCGGGTACGTCGTAGTAATCTACCTACCCAACTCCCTCTTCCAGTATACTCAACATGGGGCACTCATCAGTCTCTGTGTTAGGTCCTTGAAATTATTCTGGCATCTATCCGTCCATACAATGGGAATCCCTTTTTTCTTCCACACAGATAAGGCAGCTACATCTCTATAAAAGTCATGCACGAATATCCGGTAATATCCATCCAACCCCAAGAAACTACACACCTCGGTCATACTCTTTGGTGGATCCTAAGCTAGTACTACCTATAACTTTGCTACATCCACTGCAACACTAGCCTCTGAGATAATGTGTTCTAGAATGTGGACCTATAATACCTAGAACTGGAACATTGAGAGATTAACATAAATCTGTTGTTGTCATGGTTTTTTAATAACTATCAGCAGATGATAGGCATGCTCCTCCTCCGTCCCAGAGTATATCATGATGTTTTTGATAAAAACCCCACAAAGCGATCGTGGTATGGCAGAATGATCATGTTCTTGAGTACCACGATCACTACTGGGGTGTTGGTCAGGCCAAAAGGTATAAAAAAACTCATAATGTCCATACCGACATATGAAGTTCATATTTTGCAAATCCTCATCTCATATCTTGAACTCATGATAGCCTAATCAGAGGTCTAACTTCGAAAACCAGCCACCTACCTTTAGCCGATCGAAAATATCATCAATCCTTAGGAGTGGATACATGATCATAACAGTTAGTTAGTTCAGGCACTTATAGTACACATATAGTCTCAAACTCCCATCTGCCTTATTGACGAACAATATCGGGGATGCCCAATGGAGAAACATTGGGCCTTATAAACACTTATCCTTTCAAGTCCTCCAACTGTACATGTATGTCACGAAGATCCATGTGAGCCATCCGATATGCAGGGTTCGATATCAGTGTTATTAAAAGGTTCAGTTTGATGTAAAATTCTACATCTTTATGTGGAGGTAGTACCCAAGAATCCTAATAAATACATCAGCATACTTGTACACCACCACAGGATATCTCAGACTCTCAACATCAACTGCTCTAAGGGTAAATCTAGTGAACTGATGAGTAATTGGCTGAACCCTCATTTGGATAAGTTCATCATGTGCTACAAAGGTACCCTTCTTTCCAGTGAATGAAAACCTGGTCTCATCTATGAGGACACACCAAACATTGCAACTAATACAGTAAATATGAGCATGGACTGTGGATAACCAGTCCATACCCAAGATTAAGTCGTAAGGAATTGACACAGCTACTAGGAGATCCCAGCTAATGCTATCACCTCCTATAGATATCTCTCACTTCTGTCAGCAGTGCGTAAACATTGATTCCACTCATGTATGAGTATTTAAATGTAAGGATAGAACCAACGACTCCACTACAATCTCCGAGCTCCGAATAAGGTACATGTAAATTAAAGTGTGACTAGAACCTGTATCTATAAGTACTGAAGCTATGTTGTAGTAGAAATAGATCATACCTTTATCATCTCCAGAGCATCATGGTCATAGGCCTTAGGTTCCATGTGCTGAGCACGTCCTTTTCCTCCTGCTCCATGTGGTCGAGGTGGACCACCTTGAGGTGTGGCAGTAGAACCTAGAATCGCCGCCCACATCCTATTATACAGACTGCTCCTCTACCACGTCCTCTATCCATCTACGGACCTCCTCGATCGAATCTCCACCTCTGCCTTTGTAGTCCCTTTACTATTTCATATTCATCTGTATGGAAGGTCAGGAAGTGGTGAGCCACGTGACAGTGCATGTCCTTCATCGGACCTCCTCTACCTTGCATGCGCCGCACCTCTGACCCTACATCTTTGGGTCTCCCACCAAGATATTTGGTCTGCTTGGACCTCTATTTCGTCATCCTATTACCTATTGTAGATGAATATGATACCTAACATCCATTGGTGGATCTCACTATCAGTGCATGCTCAACTGGGAATCTCCCAAAAAAAAGTGCTCGCTCTAGAACCCCAGTATGAGTTGGTATACTGAGTGGTTCCCTTTACGCTCTGATCTCCCATTGGAGACCCTATTAAAATGTATGAGCCCTAAATAAAGGGTCTTGTACCATGTATTTTGAGTAGCAGAAGAGATCAGTGAACCCCACCATGTACTGGTCCACTGTCATGCTGTCGTGTTGTAAGTGCAGCAGCTCTTATGTACACATAGAGCGTAGGGTCTTTGGGACGATCTCTGCCCTGAAAATTCCCTCGAAGTCTACCCATATCAGGTTCTCTTCATCGTCTTTCATGAGCATCATGTTCCATAATCTCCATGATGCATCATGGAAATAGATGGGTGCTAGGATCAATAAAAGTTCATATGGTGTCAAAACCTGGTGAAAAACTCTGTCTACCGCCTCCAGCTAGTCCCCAACTGCCTGCGGGTTAGTCTCGCATCAAAACCTCTGAGTCATATTCCAAAGAAACCTGTGCAACACGCTCAGTCATTTTTCACCCTGTACTGGTGAGGATTATGGAAAAAACTATCCAATGGGTAGTTGTATAGATGCAAACCCACCTAAAGAAGATAATTCTATATCAGGGCCCTACACCGAGGCCTCATTGTTCGGCGGTCCTTCATCGCGTACTCTCTAAGGAATACTGTATGTTTGTCTAAATGGAAGAATCATGAAAGAATACAGGTGTTCCATGGTCAAAAATTTATACCTGGTGAGTTTCCTCATTGAAATCACAAGAAAACCCCTTCAAAAATACCCGCAATAAATGATTTTGTGTGCTGAGTTAGAAATCAGAATTCAGGGTCATTGTGTATGGATACGTCGGCCGCCGCACCATCTCTGGATTCCCCAAACTGATAACAACACTCATAACACTTAACACTATTTCTACACAAAAATTATCAGAGTCCTAGATCTTTGGTAGAACCAACCACCTTTGATATCACTTTTTGATGACCTGTTCCATGGGGAACATGCCCTGACTACCCCACGCCCACCTTCCATAGGCTAGGGGCGGGCGACTAGAACCAAAATGTGTATTCAATAAAATTGGAGGGAATTCCCCTTAACCAGTACAAACACATGGTCCAAGACCACAACAAGAAGTAATTGGGAAGTAAACTACTTTAATAATAAGTGTGCTGAATGTAAAGGCTGCAAGAATACTTGCCCAACAAAAAAGGTACATGTAAAATTGAAAGGAACAATACAACTAAAAAAGGGAAAACAACTACTGAGTCATCATCCAAGGATCATATATGAATGGTAAGTATAGATCGCCTCCTCCACACTCTATGTCTGAATGTCACCTCCATGAACCACCTAGTCCTGGCACCCTCAAACCTCATCCCAACTACTCGTCGTCTACATAAGACAGAATAAGGTACAAGTGTAGCCAATTTAGGGGTTAGTATAATGACACTTAGTAGGGACCCCGAGACCCCAGATGGTCTTCCAGAGATCCAAAAATAAAAAACCATAGAGGTAACACCACTAAGGTAAAATACCACATAGGTAAAAATCTTCTCGAAAAATATATTGAACACGTAAAAAGCATGATTTTGATGCTAACCCACACATGATCTCTATGAATGTTGATAGTCAGTCAAGGGATTCTCTAGTGATATTGACAAGTAAAATCCCTAGTAAAACCATCGAACACCTCAGATATTTGATAACTCCTCCTCTTTCAAGTACTATTGGCATTCCATGTAACACAGAGGCTCTTCCAACAAACCATGGACTGTTGAGTTACATCTTCTGTCGAGTATCGTGGGTCTTCTGCATCACCCAGAGTTACTCCACAAAATATCCTGTTGAGGTACTCCTCCTGTCATGTACCGTGGGTTTTCCACGTCACACAGAGGGGATCCCCACCATGGTTATGTTGGGACACACAGAGGTGCTCCCCAATGGGGCGTTGGGTCACAGAGAGTCGAAAAATCAACAGTTGTAATGTCTCAGCTAGTCGTAGGTTTCCATTCGTTACAGGCATGGGAGAACCATTTCTCAAGCCATCATCCATATTTCAAATAACACAAAGCCCAAAAAATAAATTACCCGATGATTCTTAATGTCATAAGGGTTCCAAAGAAATAGACGACACGTCCATCGGACACCCGGTCTGTGCATTATTGGCATTTCAATACTGAGGTCCTGATTGGATTCGAGAGCGATCCAGCCCGACCGTACTACAAGTATCTCCAATACAATCGCAGAGTAAGTCAAATAGGACCATATCACTCAAGGATCCCAACACCATAGATGGTTCATCAAACGAATGTATGTTTCTTATGATATGTCCCTTTATGTATTTCTGGTCTCGGTGGGCCCGAGTTTGGTCCTACCCTATCAAACTAACTCGACCCGATGTGGTCTAGCTTGGGTCATGGCAGACTCGGCCTGCTGGGATGTGGTCCAGGCCGACCCTTATGGCGGTGGCCCGGCCCACAATGGGGTGGCGTGCAAAGGGGAATCCTGTAACGGTGGTGGCCCCAGAGAGAGACGATCAAGGAGGGTGGCAGCCTGGCTGCATGAGGCATGACTTGGACGGGGGTCCACCCTAGCTTCCACTAGGGTAGTGACCCCGTGGATTTCCCAAAAAACTAAACACTGTTTGGTTTTTCTTGAAGCAGCAATGCCACGTGGCTCCTCCAGGTGGCACGCGGGTCTCACCGGAGCGGGTCGTGCCAATTCCTTCGCAGTCGGCTGGTGTGCTGAATGCCCTCCTACGATCATCGCGACCTCTCTTTTTCATCAGTAGCACACTACAGAATGTCACCCCTCCACTATGGTTGGCCGGTGCTAGCCGCTCAGATGACCATCATTACATTGTATGACTGCCTCCTATTGTGTAATGTGTCGACACGCTATCTCCAATATAGACGGTCTGTATCGCCACACCATTCGTGTTCCATGGGGATGCAATATTAGCCAAGTAGGTGAGGGTTCGATCCATGTTCGTTAAGTATTCACCCTCTGTTTTAGCTCAGAAACATTAGGTGGTTAAGGGTTTAATAATCAATTGAATTAAACACCAATAATAATCCCTACAATTTTATACTGCAACAACCTCCAAGAATAACTAATGAATCAAGGATCAACTCATTAGTCAGTTGGTCTGCGTTCTTCGAATTATTCATGAATTGGGAAGAGGAAATCATTATAAATGAAAAAATAAAGTAAAAATCCTACCTCGAATCATTGGAGAAACAGCCATGCTTGAATAATGGTCAGTGTTCTTGGTTCCCGCATGAAGCTTCCAACAACGTCACTCGTATGACATCCTTTAGTTTTTGGTTCGGTGTCACCCGTCACCTTCTACAAGGATCGACTCTGTATTCTAAGGGTTTGGAACTGTGGTGCTCCTTCAGCACTATATTTCTTGACAACGATGTGTTGATACCCCTCCCCAAGCTCCATATATATATATAAGAGGGGGAGGGTAATTACCGTCGTGGGGAATTAATGGGGGCTCGTAAATTAATAACCTTCCTAATTCCCCAATGACATCATTACATAAGATTGGAAGGTTAATACATTTATTGTCTTTACACATCGCTGGCCCACCCTTTTCTTTTCCTTTGGAGGATATGAAAAAAAATTATTTTATTTAATTTCTTTTAAACAGTCCCAAAACATTAATTTTTCTCTAGACCTACTGTGGTCAATATAAAGCCTCCCTTACGTGAATTCTGGCACTGCGGATACAACGGTGCCCTCAGATTTTTATTCTGTGATACAGTTAAAAAGATATAAAACTGTGCTCACGTGTTTACTGAACATACCTGAAAAAAAGTTCAGAAATACATTCCGGACACTCTGGGACTCGGAATCACGCACCATCAAAATTTCGAATAACTGTAAAAATTCTATATAATTAAAACATATTTAAATTTAAAATCATGGTCTTTACAATAACTCCATTCAATAAATTAATTAAGGATCTATTTAATAGGCTTAGAGAGTGGACTATTTCTTTGGAAATTTTCATGAAGAATACGGATGATTTCATCTCATCTATGGAAATAGGAGGGATAATCATTGTGTATTTTAGGAATCTCCTATTCCCAATTATCCATGTGGATTATACTCCCTTTATTGTCCCTCCTAACTTTCCTTTTTCCTCAACAACATCAGGATCTACCAATGCCACCCCATTGAGGACTCCTACACTGAACATCAGAAGCATGACTCCAATAATTCCTAATAGATATACTCATTGTTGGTCTACTGATGATTATGTAATAGCTCCTTCAACATTCCATACTATTATACCTATTCCTGTACCTCCATCTTCAGAACTTTACTCCTCAGCTCCCAAAGAAAAATATCACTTTGACATTCTAACATGGATTTAAGGTATACTACATTATTTGATAGGGATCCTTGTATTATTTTTTGATTAATGTACTCTCATTTTATTACTACAAAGATCAATTTTTGTCTCATTTGGTCTTATTTATTATTATTTTTTCTAACATCATATGGGGATAATTTTTTAGATTGTAGATCATTACTATGCATCCCTTACATATATGACATTACTGTATATAACATATTCCTATACATTTAGGCTTTGATATACTTTCAATAATATTACTGGTAAAATATTATGCTATCTTATCATTGATACCATGTATATTAACACCAATAAAGATATTATATAATGTACTTTACCCTGATAAAATACTACTTATTCTAAATATCACTTTAATATTTTGTGATTATCTAAAAGGAAAAGATGGTTGGAGTCACCTGTTTTGATAATCCCAAATCATGATTCATTTTTATTCGAATAATGTTTAATTAGTTTTTTTAGTCTTTATCATGTAACCATTATGTATTTTTAATCTCACTGATTTCATGATCAATTTTATAGTATATCATTTCCTCAGTAAAAGGTCAGCAGTATGAAGGTATCTATTAAGAGACTCTTGTTTAAGTCACCATTTGAGGTTAGTAATGGAGGTTATTTCTTGAGGTTACTGCTAGAAGTTACCTCTATAGGTTACAAATAGATGGTTACCCCTATAGGTTACTGGTACAAGGTCACTGATGTAAAGCCTACCTCTGGAAGCCTAATAAAGTAGTCTCTAAGAGGTTACTATTATATGGTTACCATTTTGTGCTTACCGCTAATAAGTCTACCAATGAACCCTATCATTGCAAGACTACCATTTAGAAGGATACTGATGAAGCCAACCATTTCAAAGCTATTGTTGATAATCTTACTATTGTGAGGGTTGTGACAGAGAAGCTACCATTGAGAGACAACTGTTGAGAAGGCTACTGCTACCAGTATACTGATATTTATACCCTTATACACTATACATTGTCAGTTTTCAAAAAATTAATCTAACAGTAACTTTTGGTTAAATTAATCATTTTAATATTAATTAATGTTTTTTGTAAAGATATATTGTGACTATACATAGTGTGAGGAAGACAACACGTGGTTTGATGATTCCTATTGTCATACCTCATGAATATAAAATATAATAAAAGATTGAGCTAAATAAATCATGTTGAGAGAGCGTTACACATTACATAAAATACCTAATGAATGAGGAGAACACATCAGCACTTAAATTGTGAACCCAAGAGCTTAATGTAGATAAGTTGGGAGAAAAAAATATTTGTTTCCAATTTGTGCTTCAAAAAAATCACTCCCAAACAAAAGAGATAAACTTTTTCGTACCTGGAAGCCAAAACCTAATTTTGTGACACTCTGTTTTGTAGACAACCTCCAAATAAAGACTCAAAATGAAATTTCTTCACACCAATGAGTCCAGATATAAACATCAAACACATAGAGACTTCTAAACTCAATCGTCATAATATTAGCTCTATTGTGTTCTGTATTTATCATTTCTGAGCAGTGTGTGTTTATCTGTTATACACAAACAATCTCAAATGATAAAACTGAAGGATACTGAAAATCCTCACACCAAACAATAATTACACACTTGTTTCACATGTATAACTATGGAAGAATCTGTGTGCGGCCTGGTTGTTTTTTTCCCATGAGGAACTGTGGTAGAGGTTGTGAGACCTAGATCATTTTTTTAATTGTTGTAAATCCAAATACTGGCTGTTTATCAATGTTTATTAATATAATATTCTTGGTGGAATCTTATAACCATGTGGAGATGATTATGTCATGTCTTGAGACTGAATATTATTATTTATTGTTAGGTGTAATTTATTTTGCAATACTCGGTTTTTCTATTTTCAGTCGATTATAATTTCAAAAACAAAAAAGTGTATTGCATTAACTATGATTTTTAGTTTTAGATTGTGTGTTCCCATGTTTAATTCTATAAACCTATTTCAAATGTCATAAAATTTTATCTACACAGATTCAACGTAGGACTTATCAACCTTTGAGAGACTTGTTGAGCAATTGAACATTTATATCTCTACTACATTAATTGACTGGGATGTTTCAAATTGGAAATTTTGACATAATGTTTTTAAGAGAAATTTTAATTAGTAACTCAATTAACCCCCTCTTGAGTTTCCACCTTGACCAACACCATTTTACAATAGTTGACCTTCCAATGGTTTCTGGTCACATAAAAAAAAATTCAAAACTAATGATGTAAACATAATTTTATATGTAGTTGTATAGAGAATTTGAATAAGTAAAATAAAGTAAAGATAATCAGGATTTTATTTTTGAAAAATGTCAACAATTAAAATGTGTTTTTTATTCAATAATATAAATATACATGATGCATGTTGGACTCAAGTTAATTTATATTCAATTCAATTTTTATATCCCTAAAATAAATTCCATGGTAACCACATACCTCATTTTTGTGGAGTGTCTATAACCCATTTTTTAATATTATATCATGAAATAATTTGTATTCAAGGTATTGAAATAATTTATTTAATATTATACCATCATATAGATTATTTTTAAAATTGTTTCATTATGCTATGAGACACTTCAAAATTTTTAAAGATGATATTATTCAATAATAAATATAATTATTTTCATTAGTATTTACATTAGAGTAATTTTAAGGAACATTGTTCAATAAATTATTTAATTAAATTCAGATCTGGATAATCATGAATTTTTTCAATTGTTAGTACAATTTTTGTACACATTTGGACTCAAAATGTTTTAAAATTTGTTTTAGGAAAACCAATGGAATCACACTAATTTGTTGGAGAACTTGTTTTCATAAAAAACCCTATCTTTAAAAAATAATTTCAATTTTTTTTTAATCCTTTTAAAAATGAATGAGTATTATCATTTTTCCCTATTTTTGTTTTACCAATTTTTTCAAATGAATCATATTGTTTTTTTTCGTATAATGAATTTTCATATTTAGGTTACCATGAAAAAGGAATTTTTTATTCTCCTTGAAAATATGTACTGATTTACCCACCATCATTTCATTAAACAGTCATTTTCATATTTATAATGTTAAATTTAACTGATTTTTTTTAATTTCAGTTTAAATAACTATTTTTCCAAATAAAAATAAAATAAAATTGATACTTTCTTAAGGAATGATTATCGAAATATACATTTAGAGTTTTTTAATTCAAAAAAACCAAAAACAATTATTTTTACTCCACATGGGATATGTGGTATTGATTCCAACATTATAGTTCCTTTGGATGTGTTCTGATTGTTTTTTAAAAGGACAATATTGAAGTTTACTTCTTCTATTCCTTTTAGCCCCATTGAAATATTCAATTTCCCGTGATCATTGAACATTTCATATCCCATAATAATCCATATCTATATCATGGATATTTTAATTTCATAAACGGATATCATTTATTAATATGGTATTTACATAGGAAATTGGGTTATCATCTGGATAAATATTGATAAATCAGTATCCTTTATATAATATAGTAATTTTATAAAGAACATGGTTTATTTAGATTCAGTGTACTTGTTATATAAGAGTTGTGTACACATTAAAGAAATCCCTATTGGTTGGAGACCAATTAATTCATTCTCTGTGGGTTTGAGACTGTTTAATGAAATCATGAAAATTCATTGTTAGTCTCATGGGATAAAATTAGATGGCTAGCCTATAAATGTGTTTATATACTGAGTATGTTTTAAATCACATGTACGGTAAAGATATAATTTTCATGGGAAACAAGGAGGAAAAAAAATCATGAATTTCGATCATATTGATTCATTTCTTATTTATCCATGGGATTTTTAATCGACCTATATATGGATTCATTTCATTTGGTGTTCATTGATTAAATGGAATGTGTTTATGTTACATAACACGATATATATTGTTTCCTTACATTATTATTTGTATTGAATGTGTTCAATTATTTACATTCATATATTAATTAATGTTGTTGAATCATTTTCTCATCCATTTTAATTTTCCCGTATTGATCATTTGATCTCACCTTTATCCTTTTTCCATTACCTAGTTATCCCAGAAGATTACTAAGAAAGATATACAGATATTGTCTATGTGGAACTATAGTTATCCTAAAAATTTAAAACCAAAAATTATTGTCAAATGAGTGTATTCATTTGTGATACATTACTACTGTATGTTTCTTGTTTACTATGAATACTAAACTCTATGGTCCTATGGGATTTGATTCCTTGAAATCATGACAATGAAATTGTAGTAGATAATGGATCTCAAATTACTGGTGTCATGATTCTATATATATTATCAAAATGTGGTTCCATACACACAATAGGATCTAGATTTCGAGAACATAGATTATAGAGAATAACCCTATTATATAAATTATATATCATAATAGAAGAATATTGTTGAATTATTTTATGGAATAGGTTATGTGGGTATTCTTATAAATACTACCATATTTGGATTCTACCAGTGTATGTGGTTTGGGAATAGATATAAAAAGGGGAAAAACCTATGACATGGTTATTCGGGCTAGTGTAAGCATAACCTTCTACATGAAAACATGCCTAAAATTGTACCTGGTTTGACAGCCATGGGGAATTTTCTTTAGATAATTCACATTTCATTTATAATATATTATGAATTATTTGAATAGGTAAAGGTAATGACTATCTTGGGATAATCCATAGAAAATGGAAGGACCTATGTTGAAATAAAATAGAAGGATTATTTAATTATTGACGTTTTATTGAAAACATTATATAAAAATATATATTCAGTGTTTTCCATTTTTTAAGAAGGTAAATATTATTTACATTTCAATTTGTATTTATTTGATTATAGGAAAGGAAAAAACAAATATCAGCCAAAACCAATCATATATAGCCTGGTCATAGGACATGAACCAGTAAACGATAGATGATATGGGTTTCATGCCAACCACTATCATATGCAACACCCTGGATATTATTCCACTATTTATAGTTAGGAAATTTGATGAAAAAATGTTAAAGATAAACTTGTTTTGTAACTTATGACTTTTAGATATTAATTTGTTGAACATATAATTTTTTAAATAGTTACAAAAAAATATTAATAAATTGTTATGGGCCTTATGATTCGTTAAAATATTATTTTAGTTCTTCTAGAATCGGTGTTAATTTTTAGATATCGATTTCATGAAGTAATGATTCAATAGGAAATAGAATAAATCACAACCAAAAGATGAAATTTTGTTAATATAAATATATAAATATATAAATTATTTATTATTTATTTTATTCATAGGAACTAAAATAATTAGTCAACAATAGTAATATTGATAAAAAAAACTGTTGTCCTAATACCATATGTTCTGTTGAATAGATGGTCTTATATAATCATAAGTTTATGGCATTGTGAATCTCAAAATTACATTGATCAGTCACATGTTTATAAATGATGTCCCCAATCAAACCATATAAATATTTACTCTTTTCTTATATGTACATACCACTACATAGCATTAATGTTATCTTACATAGCTACCATGTTATATATTATTCCAAGTGACCTTATTTACATCACATTCTCTCTTATCAAAATGATATTTTTTAAAACTTTGGGGATGAATCCTCATTTATAATTTAAAGCAACAGGCACATTATGATTCGGTAGAGGTGGACCCATTACATAAACTGATGGGCCAAGAATATGTGGTCTGAATTCAAGGCCAAAAACACCATATTTTAGCACAAATGACCCTATGGTGAATTATAATGCTACTGTTCCCATGCTGCTATAGTACCTACAGCAGTACTGTTGTCGCTACAGTTCCTACTACAGTACACTCTACCGCAATATAGTTTTCCCTACTAATGTTCTGCACTATAACAATACTCGTTTACAGTGAAACTACAAAACAAGGTAATTCCTCCCCTTCCCAGATTTGATCTTGGGTCTTTTGGATTCTATGAAGGTCCCGCTGCCACATGGGTATAGGCTCATTGGAAGATATGAGATTTTATTAGCTCTTATAAAGATGTTATATTTCCCATATGTAATATTTATAAACACATTACCAATAAAATGATTGAACTTTGAGGATGAAATTTAATTACGGTGGGGATAATTTAACTCCATGTAAATATAATGTTGGTACATTGTATTTGATAGTGTGTTTGAAACATTACACAAAGAATGTAAAGGAATATAATATCCAGATATTTTAAAAAATATTTAATATTATAAATAAATTCACATTATTTTATTTCTTCCAATTCATATGACTCTAATTTCTCATAGATCGCAATCAGTATTCAGTTTCCTCAATTGATTGTGCTTCACGCAAGACCAAGTATACCGAACAATAATACATTATTAAAATATATTTCCTAATTTAATAATATATAAACAAGTTTCTAATTTAGTATTATTGCATATTATTAAAAATTATATGAAATTATATGTTTAAAAAATATATTTTGAAATATTGGTTACCAATAATTTTTAATTTAATATGAGAACCATTTTAATATATAGAAATTATTATTATTGTTAGGATCCAAATGGTGTTTTTCCCTAATAAATTAAATTAAATACAATTAGTGAATGTAAATAATGACATATATATATATAATTTAATAATATATTTTTTATATTCATTCAACAGATTTTATAAGAATAATTTATTAACATACACAATATTACACATAAAACATTTAATTTTTTAATAAAAATTTAGAGCATTTTCCTAAAAACCATTTTGAAATAAAATTATATAATATTTTATTTTTTATTATGTAAAAATATTATTAATAATTTAAATTAATATATTAAAATTTGGATCATGTCCATTATTTTTAATTTTTTAGGGATGTTTCATTTTATAATGTAGTGTAAAAAATACTGAATTTTAATTCATAACTGATTTTCATCATATTTAATTATATCGATAAAATATAATTAAAATTGTTTTTAATATATAATTAGATCAAATTATTATTAATTAATCCAATTTAGGTATTTAAATTCAATTTAACTATGAAATTTTATATAAAAACCAATCAAACATTTAATCCTTCTTAATATAAAAAATCGAATTTTCATGATGTCTATAGGATTAAATTGAATTTAATAACTGAAAGATATGTGATTTTAAATGGGAAAGAATTATTACATATTTTGATTCATAAAAATATAAAATATAAAATTATTTAAACATATTTTTTGACCAAAAATATTAATGAATTTAATTAATAATAATTACAATAATTAAGGTGAAATTAAGAATCTAATAGACACTTTTCCAAAATTCATTATCTACATATATTTATTAATTAGAATAAAATGAATTTAATATGTAAAATAATTTTAAAAACATTAAATTGCTAAAGCATCGGTGGAATTCACTTTTAGAAAATTTAGAAGAGTGCTATTACTCCTCCACTATAAAAAGGACTCATCTCCAACCAATTCCAAACACCACTCCAGCCACACTGGCTCAACAAAATTCTGAGAAAATAGATCTAAAAAATACCTCCCCTAAATCTATAAAACTATTATTTCTTTGAATGATATCCATGTAATCCATTTTATGTAATCCAAAATTAGTTACCCAAAGAAGAGGAAATATATTTCATAAATCTATTTTGTTTTATTTCCAACATCAACCAAAAAATAACATTGTCTTATTCATATATAATAAAAATAGTATAACATATATACTAGTGTTTTTTTATTATAATATTAATAACAACACATTTACTCTCATCAATCAATTGGGTATCAGACAAAACCTTTTTTTTCAGTGAACTACCACCTCTTGAAATATTGATAGTTTGTTATTTATTTACCACCGATAATAGTGGGAATTATCATTGAATCTAAGTTTATGTTATATATATATATATATGTTATTTATGATATATTTATATTTATGTATTTAGTATATTGAATATAACATTATATATTATATTTTTTGTAAATATGATAACATCATTTGTTGAAGTCTGGACTACCCCCTCCCAAAAGTGATGTTATTTTATCACCTAGTACCTGGAATGTATATATAATGGATTTAATTAAATAAATGTAACATGAAAAATATATATTATATTTAGTAAATAATTTACTTTCAATAAATATAATACATATCATTTTCATTATTACCTTATCACAGACTTAAAAAGTAATAACGTCGTTCATAGACATGGGAACTACCACCTCTTCTGCACGATGAGATTCATTTTACATCAAAAAAATTTCTATATATAAGTATACATGAATAAATAATGTGGTATTTATATTGTTATTAATATTCTATATATAACAATATTACCTTCAATCTTTCCATAACTGCCATTTAAAAAATTAGAACATTACACATTCAAACATTTAGCATATTGTCTCTATGATTGCATCGTTGGTAAATTTGTCATAATAATATTTTATTAATTTTAAAAAATAATAAATTATGTTTAAATATAATAAATATATCATTATTGTTATTATTGAGATGTTATATAATTAAATAATTTACCATAGTTGACCTACTAATTTGTTTATTCACACATGAATCAAATTTTGTTAAAACGCCCAATATAAAAATAATTGTTTAATTAGGTGTATACAAAAAGGTAATATGTGAATTAAAATTACTTATAAAAATGAAATATGTTTTTATGTAAGTTTTTAATTATCATATGATTATTATTCAAGAATATAATTATAGATATGATGGGTCAAACTAAAGTTAATGTATTTTCATCTCACTTTTTACTTGAATAAGAAAAGTGGCCGGATCACCACTTAGTTATTTTATGTGTTGTATGTACTACCAATTTTGAAAAATTATATCAAGATTTTTTTACACTTTGTAGTATTTAATTTTATCATTTAATATTATTCAATTATGAGTCTTATGATTTAATATTTCCTAATAAGTAAGGGACACATTAGATTTTGTAATGATTAATTTCGTCAAAAATTATTTTAATGATCATTTAATTTTATTTCAATTCAATGAAATTATATGAAAATTATAAAATAAAACAATTAAAGTTTTCATAAATTTTTTAATTATGAAATTTTTCAGAAATATGTACCGTATTTATAATAATTTGTAATCAAATCCATTTATAAAATGATTTTAAGAGAACCTACCTTCATTTCCCTATTTAGTATGGCAACCACTTTTCATAAATAAACATTATTTTATAAAAAATATTTTCGAATTTTTATATCCTTTTGGAAATTATATAGTTATGATTATTTTTCCCGACTGTTCTTTTATCAATTTTTTCATATGAATCTTAATATCCTTTCTGAACAAACCATTTTTCAGAACTTTTTAAAATGAAAAAAATAATTTGATCTTTTACATCATATGATATATATAGAAATACCAACCAATATCTCTTTGAATTATAATTTTCATATTTAATTGTTTAACATTTAATTTTAATTTTTTCAATAGTAATTATCAATAAAATAGGTTTTCAAAAATATTTTTTAATCACAAACTTTTTTTTCCTCTTGATTTTTTAAAATATTTTTTCATATCATTTCAATCAAAAAAATTACAAAAACCCTGTATTTTTATTTGACTTGGAATATTTTGTTCTGATATCATCCTTATTCTTTATCTGGATGGTGTGTGAATGATTTATCTAAGGATTGTATTAACATACAATTCAGGGATTCCATTTAAACCACATGAAATATTAAATTCCCCATGATCATAGAACACCGAATATCTCCTAATTATCCATGTCATTTATCATGGATATTTTTTTAACCAAAATGCTTATGATTGTTACATGAATTGTATACATTGATAGTTATTTTATTTGATGGGGAAATTTTGTTAAATAGGTATCCATTAACCAATGGAGATATTTAATAGGGCACTTTTAAATATTTAAATTTTTTAGGAATTCACTATAAGGTTCAGTGATAGAATAATGAAATTCATATAGGTTGTAGACTAGATAATTCATGTTATAGGAGTTGGGGTTTAGATAATTCAATCACTGTGATGTATCATTAGTTTCATGGGATGAAATCACTTTCCTATACAGTTCTAATGGGGTTTTACCCAATACATTTTAAACCATCATTACAGAAGAGGTATAATGGTTTTGGGAAACATGACATCTAATAATTAAGAATTTCCTCTTTTTATATTCACCAATTATTTATCATTTTGATTTTTTGAAGACATATTTATTAATCCATTTCATTCTAAATTCATTGAAAAAATGGATTATGTTTCCATTCTTTCTATCCCATATTTAGTTTTTTCTTTTATAGATAATTGAATTGTTTGTGTTCAGTAATTTACAATGCTATGTAGATTACTTCCATTTATTTATTATATGTTTATCTATAATTTTCTCAAACTGAGAATTTGACATCACCGTTAGTTTTTTTAACATTCCCAATAATCACATATGTTTACAAATAAATATATACAGTAATATTCTATATTCGAATATAGTTACCCTATAAAGGAAAAATAAAAAAATATATGTTTTACATAGTGTATTGATATTTAATGAAGGACTCATATATATATGTAGTTTAGAAAGACTAATAAACTCATCGGTCATTTATGATTTTATTCCTTATAATCATGAGAATTTAAATGTAGAACACATTGACTCCGTGATTATTGGGTTCTGGTTGCAACAATTTTTGGGCTATTATAAATTTAGATACATACTATGTTACCATTATGATGATATTGGCATGTAACTGATATTAGTTTGTACTTCTATGTGGTAACAATAGGTTCATAAAAACCATGAATACAGTAATCCATTTTTTATTTTCTTAATCATAGTTATTTTTACCAATGACCCTCATTTTTTTAACACACATGAACATATTATAATAGATCAACCTATTATAATTTTTAATTTAATTTAATGTATCTCAGTAGTTAATTTTGGAAATTTTTGACAAACACATTCTACTCCTCCTCGCCCCACTCAGATTATCATTTCAAATTACTAATATATTGTTTTTAAATTTGTAGAAATGATTGGATTAATTGAATACATTATCATTGTAACATTATAAATTAATGGTGAACCATTGTTTTTATAACAATAACACATTTAAATATATATTCTAACCACAATGAATTATCTATTTAGAATTATAAATTATTAACCATTATTTGAATTCTATTATAACTCATTCAACATTTACTATAAGATTATAATTTCAGATAAGAAATTATATCCGATATATTATGTAAGGATGTATGGATGTGAAATTGTGTTATAAAATAAATTATCTAAATTTTTTATATCATAATATAGATAAAAATAATTTCTAATTAAAACCAAACAATATAATAACCTATTTATCCTAATCCACGGTAAAAAACCATCCCCACATTTCATTTAATTAATATTTAAATCCTAAAAATATGAAAATATAACACACTATGTTCTTGTTCAGAATCAATTATCATTTTTTATGATATATTCGATTAAATTAAATTCAAATTTTTCATTTACTAAACTATTCCCATTTTTTACTTAAATATTTAGAATTTATATATTCATTTTTTAAAACTAAATTATTTCATAATTATTTAATTTCCCTTTATCCAATTTGGTTTAGTTAATTTTCATTTAGTTTTGTTTTCCTATGGCCACATTTTAGCAATTGTACATTTTTTTCTTTTGATTTCATGCATGGTTAGGTGTATTTGTTATTTTATGAAATTGTATGGTTATGTATTTGTTTATATGGTTTGGTAAATGATATGTGAGTTGATTCATTTTTAAATTTTCATAACAAAATAATATATAATTTTAACATCATAAGGAAAATTAATTTAATTGATGTTTTTATATAATTATTCAATGAGGTAAATTTTGTTTTAATTATATTAATTTTTATATTTATAAAATATGTTTACAATTTTTCATCTTGGTTTAATATTGTATTATTATATATTATTCTTATTGATTTTATTTTTAAAGTTCATGTAAATTTCCATTAACATTTTTTTGATTATGTTTGGTACAATTTGGATTAATTCCAATTAGTTCTGTTATGAATAATAATATTATATTAAGACGGATTGGTGTGATTTGGGAAGAGATGTGGTGGCCTTGGTCATGTTAATTTTCATTAAAACCAAAAACATATGTATAATTGGGAATCCTATTGACAAAGAAATAATACTCATACTTTTAGATAGAAACTCATGTGTAAAAAACAAAAAAAATAATTTTCAAATATTTTGTAGAATGATATACAAGAGTTAGGAGTATAATTGGAGTAACTAAATATAACATACCAAATATTATTAACATGGTTCTCAACAAAAATATAGGTATATTGATCTTGGAATAACATAATCACCAGGAGAGTGAATCCCTTGAAGAATTTCAACTAAATTGAGTTTATATAACAAAAATATATTTTAAGAGAATATATACATTTAAAATTGTTTTTATTTTAAAATATTCATAATTTCAGTGGAAAAATATTTATTTATGGGTAATCATTTATTTATTTATTTTTTCGCATTGTTCCACTTATAGATACACCACATTTCTATAATTTTTTTGTTAATAATGTTACTTTAAATATATTAATTTAAGGAATACGAGCATGTAGAAAAAAAATATGATGAGTATCATAACCTATATGATGATTTTAAATGCATAGGGGATTCATGTTTATGATCCAAAAACAAATTGATGAATTACTGATTATGCCTAATTTTTGGTTTTTTATCTATATTACATATTTATGTTAAATAATATTTCATTATTTTCCATATAGAAATTATTTTTTGTGTTAGGTTATATTTCCAACATATTCATAACTATATTTATTTATCATTGTATTATATTAGGGTATAATATATATTTCATTATTTATTATTTATAATATTTCTAGGGTATTTTTAGATAAATTAATTATTGTATGATGTTTGTAAAGTATAATATACTTTATAGATTTTATAAACATATGATAATTATGCTATATTATGAAAAATGTTAGAACATGCCTTTAAAAACCATAAAAATATAGGATTATATTTATAAACTATTATGATAACTATATCTAAAAACATGTTGTTGTTGTTAGTGAATTTGAGACCATGATATAAAAATTTAAAATAAATTTGACTTAATTTTTATTAATGTAAAAAAAATCCATTACATTAATGAATCTTATCATAGGGGTAGTTTTAACCCCTTATATTCCTAATAATCCATCATTATGTGAAAATTATCCTAGATTTGAAACAACATATGAAGAATATTCCATTATTGAAAAAAAACATATAACATATTAAAATTATGAAATAAAAAATTAGAATTTACATATATTGAAATTGAATTTTTAGATGAATCAAATTTCTAGGAGTTTTATGATGAAATTAAATAGATTATATATAATGTTAAAATAAATAAGGGAGAAATATATATAAATGAAGTTTAGATATATTAATTTTTAGGGAAATTTGAAATTTTATTCAATGATTTTTTTGATAACATATAAAATAAATATATTATTTGATATATTATCATGATAATAATATAGTGGAACATGAATGAAATATTTTCAAATTTTATTATATAAAAGTTAGTTATGTGTTCTTTAAAATATATAAATTCATTACATTCATAAACTATTTTTAAAAGGTTAAATAAAGGATATCAAATATTAATAATAAAGTTTCATAAAATGGATCAATAAATTAAAATACAGACGAAGAATATGAAAATTGTTGAGGAAGACCAATATTGGAATTGTTTCAGTTATATAAATAATTGCTATTGAAAAAATGAAATAAAATGAATAAAATTGTATTTTCATATATATGAATAGTAAAGGATATAATACACTGAAAAAATAAAATACTAATTTCATGAAAGATATAAATGATGTGTATGTGGGGATAAAGAGACATATATAGAATATTACCAAAAAGGAATAAAAAAGAGAGAGTACCTTATAGACTATGTATTTTATGCAAAATTTATATTATATAGACGAAGGGAGATTATAATTAAATAAAAATAATGATAAAATAAAAAATAATATATTAATAACATTTTATATGAGACATAGAAGAGAATAATGGTAATTGAGAAACAATAGATATAAGGAATTGTGTTATATAATAGAAACCCCTAACCTCAAGTTCAAATAAGCTTCATATATCACATAACATAAAGAATAAATAAATTACATGTATAATTTATTTATTTAAAAAATCATCCATTTTCATTATTTTTATTCCCGTATATTTCATTTATTTTAAATTATAATTCATTTATATGTTTATATAATCATGCATCAGTTGTTCTGAGAGTTTTTGATTCGTAATTTTGTAACATTATTATTATTATTGAACTGTTAAAATTACCATGTGTAGTGGATTTATAATCCATGTAAGTTTAATGATATATTCTTTTTCACATAAAACAAATAATTTTCATTACCGAAATATTTTTATAAAATATATAACCATGGTATCATGTGTTTCATTATAGTTTGGATGAAAATATATAAAATGAATTTTATTGTCAACATAAATATGATTATAATAAATCATCTTTTGTAATTTAAAAATCCTAGAAATTAAATAAGAATATTTTTAATGATATATTACATCATAATATAAATTAGTATTAATAAAATTTTAAATATTTATTGAAAATAATACACCATCACCATCTTAAATAATATCAACATCAATGAAAAAATAGTGTATTTTATTATAGTATAATTGAATTAAAATCAATACATACTTTTTTCATTATAACATTGTTGAATAATTAATCTAATTAATCAATACTAACTCAAGTTAGTACATATAATATCATATATAAAATTTGGAGAATTGTACTTAATATGTATGAGTAGTGAAACCCCTACATCTACATAGAAATGACATAAAAACATGGATAGATGAGAGTGGTGTTTCATATTTAATACTGCCATTAATAATGGGAAATAAAAACATGTTAATATATTTATAACATTAAATTATAAGAAATATTAGAATATTTATTTGTAATCAATCTTATATAAGAGCTGTATTATGATTTTTGAAAACTCTTACTATTTTTTCTGTGTCACATACATTTTTTTATCTAAATCCTTTAGCGAAGAGTCAAATATATGAAACATGACATCATAGACATTTTTATGGAGAGTATAGGGAGTTATATAGTCGGATGAATTGGAATGTAATAAGTTTCAGATGTTAAAAAAATGATTTACTGATGAATGATTATGTATCTTTTTGGAAATGGTTAAAAAATGGATAAAATGTTTATTAATTTATTATTTACTTTCAATAATATGAATAATAATGATTCTAATATATTATTTTATTTTTTTCATTAAATATTTTGGATTATTATAAATTTTGACACATACATAATGGAATAAAATCATGGAGATATTTATTCACGTGTAATGAATCAAAAATATTTTTTCATTAAAAAAAACATGGTTATTAATTTGAATTATTCAATTATAATTTAGGTTTTTTATAATTAGAATATTTATTTTAATCGTTAAATAATATTTATGACATGGTTATTTTTATTAATTGATGATTCTTATTTTATTTGTATTGATATCATAAAACATATTGTATAAATCAAAACAATACATTAAACAATTTACTAAAATTAATCTTTTTATAAAGATATATTATATAAAAAAACTAAAAAACTAAAATATAAATTAAAATGTAAAATGTTTGTCAATTTTTTTAAATGTATTGTCTAAAATGAATAAATATATCATTCAAATAAATATTTTGGAAAACTATTTTTTTGTAACATATATTAAACATTATAGTTACAATGATTTTTTAAAGAAGAATATAACATTATAAAGATTAACATTTCCAAATTTAAATAATTTTTTGAATAAATAAATTATATATTAAAAATTTGAATATTAAATTAAAATAACCCTCACAATTTTGTAAATATTTTATGTAAAATTTTTTACAAAATTTTTTAAAATGAATATTTTTTATTTTTCAAAACTCATTTATAAAATATTACATTAGTTATTTAAAAATTAAATAATCTTTTATATATTATAATTAATAGTAAATAAATTATTATTTTATTTTAGACTTATAATTTTCTATTTTATTATTATATGAGTCACAAAATATGATTTATTAGACTGTAACATTAGTTTTAGTGCATATATATCATTATAAAAAATTTCATAATACCTTTCAAAAAATTTGATCATAGTGGACTCATTATTATTAGAATTAACATTACAAAACGAATATTAAAATAATGGTAATTTAATTATCAAATAAAACTAAATATGAAAAAATATATGGGAATATGATAAAATATATTTTATAAACCCATTTATATAAATAAATATTAAACATAAAAACCCATTTTGATACATGATTTAAGAATACATGTTTAATATTTAATTAATTAATTATTATTGTTAGATACTTATGGATATTGTAAGAACCTATTTTTTCACTTAGGTTTGGATTCAATAATTTTTTTACTAAATTTGTACTTTTATCCTAATATGGATGCCTACTGAGTTAGTAAAGGTTCTGAGGGTGTGTGGGGCTTTTACGGAGGCCAAAACCTATATTTTTTGGGAAAACAAGCCTGAAGCACGTTTTAGAGAAATCCATACAGCAATTCGGCACTGTTTGGGAAACTGTGTGGATTGTGTTTCTTTGAATAGAGCCACCCCACCCAGTTGGGGCATGATCGTGCGACATAACCGTGTGAATCCCATTTCTTCCCAGGTACCAGTGCAGGTCTTAAGCATGGTTTGTTCAAACCATGTGGGTGATTTTTTTTTTCAGTGAGAGCCCTCTCGCACGGTTTGAGCATGGTTTGAAAAACTGTTTAGACAACCCGTGTGTAGGCTAAAATCATTGGTAAATTTTCCGAAATTCCTTTAATGATCTTTTTAATCCCTTATTATCCCATAATATATGACTTGGATGTAATAATCCCTTTCCTATCATTTTTGAGCTTTTTTTAGGCCACAACCATTAATCATGAAATATCAATCATCCAGTATTTGATCAAGCTTCTATTTGACAGTTTGGATGTGCAACGGTACGTACTTGAGTCCACATTAGTAATTATTTTTCAATCTTTCTCTTGACCTAGATATCAGCATGTGATAATTTTCATCTTTTCATTCATCTACTCTGATTCTATGAAAATCCAAGGTTGATAATAGAGGATATGGACCAGCAAACCCTACGTTGGTTGGTCTATAACTCATCCCCAAAGTTTATTTTTTTGTAATAATCATGTGGGGAACCCCTTCTTCATCAAATTTCATTTCATAAATTTACATGTCATTAGTATACAAGATAGAATATTATGGTTATGATCTTTCCAAATATGTGGTTATTTGTAAGATGTTACACCAAAAAATCAATCCACCCCATGATGAAGGATATGCCATATTCGGGGTTTTAGAGTTTTGGTACGTTTGAGCCACCATTCGGGTGTCCATTTTCATGACCATTCTAAAGGTGTTATTTCTATAATAAATTTCTTGTTATTATTTAGAACTGTATAATGGAATATACCATTTATGATCACCAATTAACCCACTTAATGTTACTACCCTAAATTCATAATATAATTAGAAATATGAAATGGAAAGTATAGTAAGTATATAACCTGGCCATAAAAAATGAGATTCAAAAATAGTTATAGGTCTATATAATCCCTTCCAATATTAATGGAAGGTAGCATAGTGATACACTATAATTGAATTTTCAATAATGGTTGATTAAGACACGATTAAGTTGTTGAAACACTACATGGCCAATCTACACAAAAAGAACACAACACTTGAACATGATGAATGATTACATGATTATAATATAAAATTGTAATGGAATAACATGATCTCTCCTTGTATTCTGATAGGATAATACCTTGGGTCATGGGAATCCATTCTATTCATTGGATGATCTGTCTACTGTCGTAGAGACCATTACAATATTACAAGATACCTTTGATACAATGATTGAATCCAAAATTGTCTAGTAGGTTCCATGGTGAAATCCTATAATATCCCAGAGTTGACATGTCTTAGGTCAGTCAATCACCATTGTCTCAGTAGGATCCATATCATAGAACTCCATGGATTACGCCCCATTTATTACACACCAACCCCTTTTGTAGACTCAGGTACAACTTAGTTAGAGTTCTGTGAGATCATTGTTACTTTGGTTATTACCCATGAACTCCCTCAGTATATATATTTTCCAGATAACCATGTTACGTCTTGGGACTTTCACTACATATACTACCATAAGGGGGTGCCAGTGTTGGTTATCCCTCAAGTAGCCTACTATCATTAAATGGTAATTTCCTAATTAATGAACTTGTTACATGTTCAGAAACCATCTGAGGGATGAAGCATGAATTTTGGTATTTAGATATATTTTAGTCCTTTACATAATATATATATATATAGGCTTTCACACTTTTATACTACATTAGAAGGACCCGATTCTATAGACACTGTTGTTGGTGAACTAGTGAGAATATCTCACACCCTTTTAGGGTGCTATTTGGTACCCAGAGTAGATTACATGACTGAGGGGTTTGAAAAAGTGAAGTATACAATTTCAAACAATTGATTAATTTCTGATAAGATAGAGCTTAATAACAACAACCGAGTTGGATATTAGGATGTTTGGAATAGTCCTCATTTTATTTTACTTTTTGTAAAATGTAATGCCTATTATCTTGTATCCATGTTTTCTAGTTTTTTATTGAAATGAGATTACATCATCATTGTTCCAGTTGATAATGTTTCTAATTCCTGTTTATCTATTGGATAATTTTTATTCCTCTATTGAATTAGAATACTTCCAATGTTTACAATTTTTTATATCATTCCACTATGGTACACTATTATAATTAGGGAATAATATATCCATGAACACACCCTAGTCCCTTGCTTCTAGTCACTATCATCTGGTGTTTTGGGATATGTAGTTGAGGTAATGTGGAACCCAAGGCTCAAGGCACACATTAAATGGCATCCGGGTCTAGAATTTTACAATGTGGTACATAGGTGGTTTATCTTATTCCATTGAAATTTAGAGATAATTGATCGGATTATGGGAACACATGGAAAATTTTAATAAGTACTTATTTGTCTTCAAGAACCCTTGTTCAGGGTAAAAAATGAGTTCCCAAAATTATAATGGTTGTTTTTCTTTTGCCTATTAGAGTAGATAATATTTCACCATTTAGTGACAGACGCATTGTGTGGTGTTGTTAATTATTACATTGTATGATGGTTTTTTTCATCCTTGTCCCAATGATATTAAGGTAAGGAGTATTATTATATTCATCATTATTGGAACATATAATTCCCAAGTCATGCATATTACCACACCATATAGGATCATTTCACTACCATACATTGCTTGAGATTCTTGTGATTGTTGAGTGATGCAGTGATAGTTTTCTTATATATATATATTAAATTGGTTATTATTTTCTTATTTCCTATTGCAATTCATGATGTGTATGGGCCCACATGGTTTGGGATGATTAATATACAGACGCAAGCGATTTTACTATAAATAAGTATGTGTTGTTTCTAGTGATAACAGTATGGGAACTGATTAATAGGAAATTACTATCCATTATGAAGTAAATAATGATATCTAAAACAAAATGTTTTTAAATATTTATCATTTCTTGTTATGTTTATCAGTGCTAATGGAGTAAACCAAGAAGTTAACTGAAAAATGAGATGAAAATTATACATGAGAACATACTGAAAACTAGCCATCTATGCAGGTAGTTTGGGTTAGTATTCCATTGGTATTGAGTTTTTTATTCATTTAGTTTATAGTAGTGATTATATATTATTCTTATAAGATTATTATAAGGTTTTTTCATGTCATTGGTATACCAATACATCCACGACATCCTCGTTTCATTTTCAATTTGGGTGGTGACGAACCTACTCCAGACATGGTGGGACCTGAGCCGCAAATCAAACCCCCAGGAGCGGCACTTGATCCACCACATGTTGTACCTGATTTGAGAACTAATTTTCAAGTTAATGATAGTTTCATACATCTAATATTGTCCATGCATGGTGGTCTGTGATTTGTACATACAGTGGCTGATCTGACCCACGAGTTCCTGTAGAAAAATCCTCATTATTTTTCAGGGGATGGTGCTTCTCAGGCTGCGGAGTCAAAACTAGAAGCCATGATTCCTATCTATGAGAATCTTGAATCAAAGATATAGAGAATAGTAATGAATTCTACATACATGATTTCGGATTCGGCCATGAGTTTCTAGGATTTAGCTACTCAGGCCGGTTTTCATCAGTGCATGTTATGGCTTGACTTCCATACTGCCTTCTATGATATGTTCTATCCAATGGAGTTGAGAGATTACAAAGCCTGAAATTTTGTGCATCTGAAGGTTTATTCTATATCAGTTATTGAATATTCCTCACACTTCACTTATTTACAGTTATTTTCACTAATTCTAGCTGCTGATTAGCTTTCACATGATAATCAATTGGAGGATGGGATCTAGTACGCCGTCTAAACTCAGGTGAATTTCTTTCTCCGTCCTAACTTTTCTATTATAGATGATCATGACCTTATCAATGAGCATAACCTGATATACCACATGAGTACTGGATTTAAATGATTAGTGTCATGTTAGTCTAGTAGTTCTTTCGGAGGCAGGAAATATTCCATTGAGGATTCTCGTCAGGGTATTGGAAGCTAGAGTATCTTGGTCCATAACATTGTGGTGTTTCATTAGTTTATAAGACCAAGGTATAAGTCGCCCCAATTTGATAGATATCCATTGGAGTGTCGACCTTGTATCCATATGGGTCATCTTCAGCATTTCTGCATCACCATTTCTACCACCATCATGTGGAAAATGATTATCACATTCTCTACCGATAGGAGTGAGTTTTTTCTATGAAACATCTAAAAGAGAGTTGGAATTCCATCAATAGGTCTGGTCGAGGATGTCATGTCCATGGTATTATAACCCCTTATAATTAGAAACACTAGTAGATAAATCATGATAATGGTTGATTACCTATTTCTAGGGTCCATGGATCTTGTTAGTTTCATTCTTTATAGCCGATACATGAGGCTCAGGTTTTAGGACCATATATAGTTTTAGGTACTATTATAGTTTCATGCATTTTTTTATATGCATGGTTTTATACATGTTTTTCAAACAATATTATTTCTTTATAAATCGTGGAAAGTCTCACACTAGAGATGCAGTATCACTATGGTGATATGACCCTCAATACACCATTGGGATTATGAATGAAGGGAATACCCTAGTGATGGGACAATCCCCTTGAGGTAGGGAGTTACCCATTCTTGTGGAATATATTGTTTCTCAAGATGACGAGATTCGATGTAATTATCGCAATGGAATGGTTAGTCCACTATCACAACAATACAGGATTCTATCACCTATGGGACTCTTTTAAGTCCCCAAAAAGTATTACTTATCTTTTCATGTGTGTGTGGGATGTCCATGCTGGGAGAGCTCGACCAAAGCATCATCTTCTAGGTGATGTTACCACACAGATTGAAAATATTTTCATGTAGAATCAGTGATATATTCAAAATATCTTCCCTCCAATATTTTATCATTTCATGAATGTATTTCTAGTTGACTTTTCTATCTTACCTTCTAAGAGAGAGGTAGATTTTACAATATATAATTTTTTAGGAGCACCTCCACCATCCATTAGCCCATAAAGGAAGGCACAAACTGAGAATCTAGATAACAATTGGAAGATATAAAACCTAGAGGGTAAATTCTTTTTATAGCCTATTATATCCACATGGGGTTCTCCCATGATTTACTCCAAGAATATGGATGTAACCTTATGTCTATGGGCGGATTACACATGGTTGAAGTAGCTTATGGTCAATAATTTGTATCAACTTCCTCAGATAGATGAAAATTTTTACCAAATCTATGGAGAAAATGTATTCTCTAATATCAACATGCGATTGGGTTATCATCAGGTTCAAGTAAGACCATCACACATACATTGTAAAACATTTCTGAGCAGTAAAGGTCTGAATCCGGATCTTGTTATTACATTCGGTCTTACAAACACAGCAAACATTTTCATGGCTTTGATGAATAGTTATTTAGTCCCCAATTGTAATGGTATTTTGTGGATGACATTTTGGTGTATTCTCTCACTCATAACAACCATTCCAAACATCATAGGATCATTCAAAATACACTGAGAGAGCATCATCATTATCCAAGAATGAAAACAGTGACTTCTAGATCGACTAGGTCCACTTCTTGGGTAATATTATTAATGAATAAAGAGTATATGTTTACCCTCAAAAGGATAGTTTTGTAGTTTCCTAGGTGCATCCCAAGAATGTTTTTGATATCTAGAGATTCATAGGGATCACTGGATATTATATGAATTTCATACCTGAGTTATCACATCTTGATTCACTTCTTACTGGACTTACAATGAATGGGGTTATGTTCCTGGGGTAAGAGGCATGAAAGAAAGCCTTTCACGAACTAAAAAGAATTATTGTCTCGGAACCGATTATGATTATTAGTGAATAAGGTAAATCGGTATATAGACTTCCCCAATGAATCGGGAATTGGCCTAGGAGTAGTGTTGATGTAGGAAGACAATGTCATCCCATGTGGATCTTGGAAGTTGAGGATTTACGAGAGAAATTACCTGATGGACGACCATGAAATAGTAGTAGTTGTCCATGTATTATGTCGCTGGAGACACTATCTCTTGGGTGAGTGATTTGTTGTGTATAATGATCACAATAGCCTTATGTATATATCTTCTCAGCGTGAATTGTACCTTACTGAGTGGATATTGGTCGAATATCTACAACCCATTGATTTTGATCTTGGATATAGGCAAGGAAAGAGGAATGTAGTCCATGATTTACTGAGTCAGAAAACATAAACACAAGTAATATAGGAATACGGTCATTAATGGGATATAATAACCCTCTTTTACAAACATAATATTGAATTTCATGTTATTCACGAGCAGTCTTACCTCTCATCATAGGAGTTACCTCTTCCCTCCTAGTGAAGGTATAGAATAGGAATTTTTCAAATCCTGAAGGTTTGGTTTTTTGTGAGATTATATCATGAGATAACCCACCATTGGATTGTTCTATGGATAGAGGTGTTGTCCTATATCGATGTGGATGTATCGGGGTTCTTGTTGATATGAGAGGAGTTGATGAAAGAGCCCCACAATTTTTAGTGGGAAGTTCATCCAATAATGTAAAAGATATATCAATATATGTGACCCTATAATTGGTGTCATGGAATGAAACTTCAAATTCAAGACTTCATCACTAGGTTTTCCAACTATCAAAAGGTGAACGAGGAGAACTAGAGACATGCATGCTTTCTACAGTTTCTTCCAGTCCCAAAATGAAAAAGGTAAGACGTTTCTATGGATTTCGTATTCAACATACACAAATTGTCATGGTGTTGTGATGCTCTCTCATATTTCAATGAGCTACTATCAATTTAATCCCAAATAATTCCTACACATGAGACATTATTATTTTATGATCTCGGAACACAATATGTCTGTGAGATCATACAATTACATGGGGTTCAACGTAATATCATTTCAGATAGGGATGCTTGTTTCACTTCATGGTTCTTTCAAAGTATGCAGAAATATATGGAGACTCAGGTGCATCTAAGAACAAATTTTCACCCTATGACCAATAAAAAATAGAATTGGATAATACAGGTTTTTGAGGATATTCTCTGAGAATGTGTCTTTGATTTCAGCAGTGGGTGGAGATGAATATTTAACTCATCGAGTAAACAAATAATAAATGTTTTCTGACAATGATCCAGATGGATAAATTTTTGGAATTATATTATAGGCCATTCTATTCACCCTTGTGCTGACTAGAGGCAGGTGAGGTAGCCCTAGTAGGTCATTATATGTTCAGGTGACTTTAGAACTAGTTCAGCTAATCATGAATCATATCAATATTTCTTAGTCTAGACATAAAGTTTATGTCGATCCCCATCAATGTCCTCCTGAGTATGAGGATGGGGATCATGTTTTTCTTTGGGTATCACCATTTTTAGGGAATAGATAATTAATGAAGTAGGTAACGTTTTTTCCTTGTTACATAGGGCCATTTGAAATCCTAGAGAGAGTCGTGTTTTTACCCTATCAGTTGCTACTGACTCAGAGTTACTGTTCCATGCAAGAACTCATTCATGCCTCAAACCTTCTCCAATATCATGCCATCTCGTCTCATATAATTGATCATGCGGATGTGGAGTATGATTCCAATTATACTTTTGAGAAATATCAAGTACTCATCATAGGAAAAAGCATTAAGGCTCTCCGAGTCATGTTTTTCTTTCTCGTATGGGTTCTATGTAAGAACAACCATGTTCAATAAAATACATGGAAGGGGGAAGCCAATGTATTTGACCAATGTCTAGAGTTTTTCAGAGATAGTGCTTCATTACCCTTGGAAAGAGAACAATGTGGGTGAGTTATTTTAAGGGGGGAATACTCTATGAACATGGTTATTCACCCACATATGGATACTTTAATTTTTCAGTATAAATTTTTACATTAGAGCTAATATGGATTACAAATGAGTTATTGATGTTTTTGAGGGTGTATGGGGCTTGTTCGGAGCCCGAAACCAATATTTTTTAGGGAAAATGGCTTGGTTCATAGTTTAGTGAGAACTGTATAATAGTTCCACATGGTTTGGAAAAATTTGATGAATGTGTATTTTTTGACAGAGCCACCTCTCATGGTAGGTGCATGCCCATTCATCCAAACTGTGTGAAAGCCCTTTAATTTCCAGGTACACATATATGGCTTGAAAATATTTTGATCAAACCATGTGGAGGATGTTTTTTAGGTATATATGTCTCACATAGTTTTCGAGTGGTTTGAAAAACCATGAGGACATACCGTGCAATGGATAAAATCCTACGTAAAATGACTAATATTCCATAAATGATCTATTAAATCACCTCTTCTTCCCTAATATGAGAACTATAATGTTTAAACAATTTTCTACTCATATTAGAGATTTTTGATGGAATATTATAGGGATTAAGATTTTTCCAGAGTTCCACATCTGATTGAGCTTCCATTAATCATGTTTGATGCAAAATAGTAAGTATTTAAGTCCACTTTAGACGTTCTTCTTTTCTCTTTCTCTCGAAAATGATATCATCATGGGATAACATATCCTTTATTCTTATATCTACTCTGATTGGAGTAAAATCAATGGCTGATTTTTTGGAGAAGGATCATACAACCCAAATGTGGTTTCCGTACAAATATTTCCTAATTTTCATTGTTTTTAGAATAATTGTTTGGGGACCTCCAATTTCATCGGAAGATGTTTCTTAATTTTAAATGTCATGATCATACATGTTAGAATAATATGGTAATTCTCTTTCAAAATATGTAATTAGTTTTCAGAAGTTATATCCCCAACTCAAAATGCCCCATGTTGAAGGTTATGCCATATTTGGGTTTTTAGTGTTTTGGCACATTTTAGCCATCGTTTGGGTGTTCCTTTTGTGGACCATCCTAAAGGCGAGACTTATATAATAAATGGCTTGTTATTAATGAGAATTGCATAATGTAATATACTATGTATTCTCTCCAGTTAACTCTCCTAAGGAATGTGATTCAAATTGAATATTAAATTCGAAATGTGAAATTGAAAGTATACGGTTTCTTTAACATGTCCTTAACAAATGATATTGAATAAATGTTTCATATCTATATAACCCCTTTCCATATTTATGGAATGTATCTGAGTGAACCTCTATGATTTTTTATCTCATAATGGTATATTATGACATGATTAAATGGTTTCAACGCTATATGGACCATCCATACAAATGGAAGACAAGGAATAGTCCTAATGAATTATTATGTTCTTAAAATATCAAATGGGAATAGACTGAATTAAGCTCGCCTAGTATTCTAATAAGATAATAGAATTGGTCTCAGGATCCCCATTCTTATTCAAGTATGTGGATGGCTTATGATGACACCCACCTACAATCCAGTTCATTTCTATTCATCCAATGCCCAATATAAAACTGTACGGTCCTTTACAATAATACAGGATACCTCAAATACACTCCATGGATCCAAAATTGACTAGTAGGTTCTATGGTGATAGTCCATAGGTCCATGTCTTTCTTTGCCCTATTTTACCTTAATCGATCACCATGTACTCAATAGGAAAATTATTGTGCAATTCTATGGATAAAACTCATTGGATTACGCTATTACCCCTTATCAAGACAAAGATACTGCTGATTTACTATTACATGAGATCTATGTTTCCTTGGTTATTACCCTAGAACTCCATCTGTTGATATCATTGTCATTTTACTTTATTATGTATTGGGACCTTCACTACATATACTATCATGAGGTGATTTTTGTTCGGGATATGCCTCACATGACCTATTAACATTAAATGGTAATTAATAAATTAAAAAGCAGGGACATGTTCATAAAAGAGGAGAGTACTAAAGCAGGTACATGGGTATTTAGTTATATTGTACTAATTTTTGTAATTTTTATATATATTCATTCACATGGTTATATTCTATTAAATGGGCCGGAGGATATGCACACTTTTCATGGTGGCCCTCTGAGATTTTTCTCACACCATTTCTGGGTGTCGTTTGGTTCCCAGAGTAGATTACATGACTGCAGGTGTTGAAAAGGGATGAACTATTCTTGGGACACATGATTGATTGCTAATAGGATAGAGCTTGATAGCAGATGACCGATTTGGATCTCGGGATTCATGGAGTTTTAATTTTTTTTCTATTTGGAAAATGTTCCTCTAATTTTCTTGTTTCCATATTATCTAGTTTAATTGTGACGTGACATTACACCATCATTTTTCCAGTTGATACTTCTTTTGTTATTATCATTTAATTATTGAATTAGTTTTCTTCCTCTATTTAATTACATTACATATGTTTTTTACTAATGCTTTTATCCTTCCACTATAATTCACTCTTCTAATGAGGTCATTGTCTCCCCATAGACACACCCAAGGCCCTCGCTGTGGGTCGGCATCCTCAGGCATTTGGGGAGATGCACTTGAGGCCATATGGCCTTCTATTCCCAAGGCACCCATTATGTGGCATCCTTGTCTAGGACGTCACAAAATATATTATTGATTTCAATAAAATAATATATAAATTAGATATTTAATATCATGACTTCTAAATTGATGATAATTTTTTATTTGTTAAAATTTAATTACGTCATCTTATTATATAGTTTTGTATCTATATTCCTAAGTTATATCATTAAAATAAAATATATTGAATTAATATTTACATATATATATTGATGGTGAATTTTTTTTAAAAAAAATTAGAAATATGAGATGATTAATTTCAATAAATTATTTAAATAACTTCCTTGAAATTTCTTAATAGATATATAATTATAAATATTTTCAAAAAAATATAAATCCCTAAAATTTAAAGTTATATTAGTCAATTAGTACTTATTTATTATAAAATGATTTATCTAAAATAAAGTTTAAATGATAAAAATATTTGAAATTATATGTTATAATTATCCTAGAACTATTTACGTAGTGGTTATCAATATAACATCATTTAAACCAAATGATTCTAAATATTAATTCCAAAAAATAACTAAAAATCACTCTAATAACAACTATATCACCGTTATACAAATATATCAAATAATAGTGATAAAAATTCATATTTATATACATATGAACTCATTTACAATCTCCTATAATCTTATTGTTAGATTATTTGAGATCTAGGTACAAAATGAATTATCAATATATACATAGATCATATAATTTATTTAAATGCATTGAATAGTATAACTAATATATTTGCAAAAATCATGTTAACACATATGATTGCATGAGTAAATGCGGAATCATTTGACTCAAATGTACATATATTCATTATAAAGAGTAAAAAACTATGAATGAGACTTATATAAATTATTAATAGATCAAAAAAATTGGGAGATAAAATCAAAAGTAAAATAAAATTATCAATAGAGTAAGATCATGAAACGATATTGACAGATCATAAATTTCAGTAGAATAATCATAAATATTTTCATTAAATCAATACGAGGATGATGACTAATAAATAACATACAAAATATCATAAGGACATTAAATAAATACTAATTCTATAAAATGAGAGTGATATTAAGTAAAAATATGGTGTGAAATTTGAGTGTGAATCATAAATAACATTAAAATATCAACATAATTTTTTAATGTAAATGATGAATACATTTATATAATTTTAGACTAGTTTAACAAACACTTTCTCATGAGATAATTTATTGTCATAACCACCTGATTCAAAATCCATTATATAATGGGGTAACCCATTGAGTCTCATAAAATTAAAATCTCATGATATAGGTGATTATCCAATGATTTATAGGGATATATAATTCCAAGGCTACCCATATTTATAATGATATATCAATAAATTTTTTTACCACATGAATATGAAAAGTACAATTAATTATTTAAAATTATATCCTAATTATACCCTTGAAATTCAATGATTATATAAGGAAATTATGAATAATCAATGTAGATTACCATCTATAAGGAGATTGAAGTATAATTTTCCCAAAAATTATCAAATAAATGTTGTAAAGTAAGTTCGATATTTTCCTATGTCATATGAATGTATGGAAATATATGTGAACAAATATAAATCATAATTACTTATGTAAAATGTATTCACATGGTATATAATTATTTTTAATGATAATTTTTTCAAATAATTTAATGCAATAAATGAAAAATTCAGTGGTTGGTAAGTTGACATTTATGATATTTAATTTATGAGACATTAAAAACATATGTTTATTATTGTAATGAATTATATGATTGTATTATATAGTAATTTCATATTATTAATATAATGTTATTGAAAAAAATTTAATTAAATAAGATAGGGTGGAATAAAAAATATTATTGATATAAATAAAAAATGCATTAGAATAATATGATAAGTATTATATGTCATAGTTGAAAACATTTATTTTTAAAATAATAGTGAAATAAATAATGAAACTTAATTTTTAATAGAATGTAACATTGTAGTGCTTTATAAAATGATTATATATTTAAAATAAATAATTAATAGAAATTTTAATATAAATAATTTCTTATATATATAATACTTATATGAATAGTGATGAAATATAAAAAAGAAGAATAAAATGTTAATAATTTTTTGTGACATTATCGTATAAATAATAGTAAAAATATAATTCAAAAATCATTTTTAAAAGGTGATTAAAATTATATTGTTATATTATTTTAATTGTAAAATATTATGATAATGTAATAATGAAATACAATATAAATAATGTAGAACAAACTATATTTAAGGGTTATATATAGGGAAATATTACTTTTTAAACTCCATATGATTAGATATAATAAATTGAAATGAAGGGACGTGTAAATGTATTTTTATTGTAACACACCTTTACCATCATTTGTTACTTATATTCCATTTTCATAACCATTTATTTTTTTAGTTTAGGCTCAATTCATTTTTGGAGCCAATGTTTTATTCTATAGGGTATGTTGTCCCGATGGAAGATACTATGGTTTAGTGAGGATAGCTTCATCGTGGGTGGTATATACTAGGATGTTGGGAGTGTATTTGTGGGGTTGGAGAGACAATGATAGTATGGGGTTCAGGTGGAGTATTTTTTTTTAAACTCTAATTTTGGAATTAATGTGTAATTGAACATAGTTCTGAAAAATTGTCATGGATAATAGAGGTTTAGAGATTGGTTACTAAATTTTACGATCCACATGGAAGAATTTTTGTAGTGATGCGAAATTTGGACCCCCAGTATTGTGAATTTATCTTGTGGAATTACCTCTACCTAAAAAATTTAGTGGTTGTGGTGATGTGATATTTTCTATTCTATTTTCCATAGTATTATAGAATATTAAATGTCATAAAAGGCATGGACCTCATACTAGGATTCACTAGGAAATATGTTGAGTGGTCCCTTAGACTAATCTAGAGTTCTTCTTATATAATTATATTATGTGTCATGTTCTACCAGGTTGCACCATTAGAAACTATTTTACAGTATTTTTAAAAATCAAAACTCTCGGTGCAAATAGAACCTTCACCAAATTATATCTCTTGAACCTTCAGTTCAAAATAAATATTATTAAAGGCCATTAATGCACTTTTTTATCTCCTTGATCACCATGAATTGTGACATCTACTCAAGGTGGTTTCAATCCATTATGAGTATTGTTTCTCTATGAAAGGCACTATATAATTAATAACATTATTTTCCCATATATTTCATTTGGTTTGTGTATAATAATTATGTTTTTTCTGTTGTGGAGTAAATTATTCATCATATATTTTTATGTGTAATTTATCATTAGAAATGTGTTTGGGAGAAATATGTTCCAATTAAATTCCATAACTGTGGATTCAATTAAAAAAAATTTCATTAAAATTCTTATTTATTATATTCCATGTGTTTTTTAAAAAAATTAATATGATTTAAATTGTTTATTTGAAAAAAATATCATATTAGAAACAATGGGTGCATTGATAAATTGACAAGCCACATTCGATTGAATAATAACCCTAGGAATTTTTATATTGACATACTATGGGATATGAATCAATATCAATTTTCTTCACATGATTACTATAATATTTTTTTCAACAATTTTCAAGTTCATATTACCATAAGATAGAGTCCATTACGATCTATTTCTCATTTATTCATAGATTTTGAAAAAAATTATATTCATGGTTGGTTTCTCAATTTCTTATCTAATGGTGTATTCATGTATCATTTTACATTATTCACTTCCTTTATTTTAGGTACCATATAATTCGATTAATATTGAGTTATGGATTGATTTTATGAAATAAATAGAATTATAATTTAATTTATCATTATAAAATTCATTAAAATAATTTTTTATAGATAAAAATATTATTTAATTTTAATAGAGATATTATTTAGAATTGAGTTAAATAATATTAGGATTATGAACAAAAAATAAAATTTTCATCCCTTTTGACATCAATTCATTTAATGTAAGAAATGAACCTATTGATGTGGTATCAATGAGAAACTTATAATGTGATTTAATAGTAATATTTTGATCTTGAAATCGACACTAGTGTGGTTGAGAAAAAAACTAATTTATGGATCAATAATAAATTGTGATTTTCTATTAAATTTTTTTTGATCCATGTACAATTGTAGTTCATACAATATATTCTGATGTTGGGGGAGTGGTAATTATTTGTGAGGCAGTTTTGGCTTTCTCCAATTACCTATTACGAATCATGAGAACATTTTTTTGGTAGAAAGCGTATATAGAGGGAGATAGTCACACACTATAATAAGATTTCGTGTACTTTTAATATGGTGTTTTCATCATTCATTAGTCTAATCCATGATAATTTCTTTTTTAGATCTGTTTTTAAATTCTATTGATGATACATAGTAGATGGAAGGTACTATAGCATAATAAAGATTATTGGGACATATATGATAGTTGATTTAGAATAGTGTGGTTGGCACTAGAATGGGATAGCCAATTATGGAATTGGGTTTGGGTTGTGTATTTTTTATGGGAAAAAAAATTCGAACATAGCTATGATGTGGTGTATAGTTGTGTCATAGGTTGGTGGGATTCTATAATGTGGTTATGTTTCATATGATATAAGATCCTACAGGTTATGTATATGAGATTCTATAAAATTCCTCACCCATGTTGTATAGAGATATTCTATGGAATTTCCTATACCTTTTAAATTTCATGGTTTTGGTAGTGTGACATCGAAATCCCTATAGACATTACCATGAATTAGTTGTTATACAGTGTGTTCTATGGGGTGTTCTTCATATATAGTTTGATAGAGATGATTGTGGAAAATACCATTCACTATTTAATTGTTCTTTTTTTGTGACCAAATCTTGTCATATTGTCTATGTTGTTTCACTATGGTCTTCCATTTTACAGACACCAAAAAATATTCATGAATCCAACAGAACAAGTTGTTCATAAAAATTTCTATTATTAAATTATGGAACATTATAAAACATTCCTTTGTCCTTGACACCTATTCATAATAAAATTTTACCATGGGATTTGGGATATCAACAACTAAGTGTTTCTCTAAATTCATGTGGTATGTGTCACTATGAAAAGTTTCCACATGATGTTCGTAAATTATTTATATTTTTAGTTTAGGAAATTTTTTAATTTTTCATCATCGTATATGTAATACAATAAATATATGTTATTCACAGGAAAATAATTTTAAAATAGTTTTTCTAACAGTGTGTGAATATAAAATCCCTTAATGGTTTTTTATATGAAAGTATATATTTTCAATCATTGAAGTGGTATTGATTTTCTGGGAAAATTATTTATAAATAGTTCTCATGGTTTTTAAAAGTATTTTTTAATACCAATCACATTTCAATCATTGGGTTCATTGGGAAATATATATGTAATTATAGCGGTTGTAATTCCCCTAGAGGTTATTGATATTGAAAGATTGTGTGACACGACTCAATATCAAATTAGTTATTATGATACATATATTATAGGATTATTTTATGTTTAATTATGTATTCCCTTTACGTATATAAGAAATTTTTTATTTTCTAATTTATTCATCAACATCAAATGATTATATATTCATGGCTAGTTGATCACATGATTTTATTATCGTGTATCTAGGGGCGGTTATTTTTTTTCTCACATTATCTCATTCGTGATCTTGAAATATTAATGACTAGTGAGGGTATGTAATGAAAATATAGAAACCAAAGGATGTTATATTATATTATTATATTCTTAAAATGATTTATAATCATGATTTTTTTGGAAATATAAGTCTATGATATACATGGTTTTAGAATTTGTATATATTCATTGTTGAAATCCTACTAATATTTGTTCTCACATCTTATATTTACATTTTTGTGGTCGAAGATGTGGTTTTTATTGATTTTTATAATGTTATGTACTTCTTTTAGATTATATTATCGTAGTAGGCATTTCATTCATATTGGAAATTATTTATAATGACCAATATAAACATGGAGATTCACTGTTTGGTCTGTCATTTTTTATGTTCAATTTTATCCCCATAACAACTCGTGATTTTATGAATTAATTTTTTAAAATGAAATTAATGTATTCAATATAATGTTGTTCCCCAAATACAGTGTTTTTAAAATCATTGATATACTATTAATATTATTATGACTATTCAAATTATGTAGTTAACTAAGGGGGTCTGAATAGGAATAAAACTATTATTAGGAAAAAATATAAAAGTTTTACCAAAAAAATTTAATAACTAAATTTTTAATTTTTTTATTATTTTTGTTAGACTAAAATATTATATTTTTACTTTTTTTCTTTTTCAGATGATATAATTATATTATTATTTTAAAAAAACATATTTCCATAAATGAAAAGAAAATGTTTGAATCAACATGAAAGTATTATCGTATGGTGAAATGATTATTTTTTTTTGAAATAATTACTATTTTAGTGAATAGTGTAACATTCAATATTTTACTAAATATCACATTTACATTTAATGATTTTACAAATGTGCATAATATTTAATAAAAATTAATTGAAAGAATTGTTTAACAATGTATTGCAGAATCCAATTTATTTCATTAGAATAAAATTATTATTTAATTTTATTATTAAAATAATTCAATTCATATTAAAATTTTCTATTTGGAAAACTAATTTTTCATTTAATATGTGTAGTGACCCGATGACTGTAATCCCCGAGCCAATGTCTACTAACATTATATTGGATTATGGTACAAGTAAATCATAACCCAAGGGGATATAATATTTATTAGTCATGGTAAACCAAATATATAAATGATTTTAATTTTACAAATTAATACACTAATTAAAACATATATTTTGTTCCATAGAAGATAATAACATTATAGCATCTATCATATCCTTGTATATCGTTTTTGTACATTTAAGGAAATCCCGTGGAAGGAAAACATAATAATTGTGAGATTATAATCTCAGTAAGGGTAATTGAAATATGTTGAAATAATTAATCAATATGAATAATCTACAAGGTATTTTTATAACCAAATACAGATTTCATGTAATTAAAAAATTGAGAATAAAATCCATCTTTAGATATAGTAAAATAAAAAAAACTCCTGGATAATAATGGAAAATATAAGATATAGAGATTAATTATTATTGGATACAATGATTCCTATGTACATGGACCCATTACAATAAAAAATATTTACAATATCACATAAAACTTTATAGTAAAATCCCAATTTGGGTTTTCTGACCTTAACTCTTCTATCAAAAACATTCATAAGATAGTATAAAACCACTCTTATTTATAAATAATATCAAACATTTTTTCACCAACTGATTTTATCCCATGAATGTACTGATGCATCTAGGTGATAACATTAACTTGGATCCATAAATTTAATACCTATCCAAATTATTCAGTAACTATCGAATAATAGATATAATTCATTATAAATATGCCTCATTAAATATCTGTATTAAAATAATGGATATGAATATATCAATATTTCCATAAATAATAGAATAAGCAGCAATGTCAATCAAATATTAAATATGGTATACTATTTATGAAATGAACCTATCCAGGATAAATAGTTTGGAATGTTATGGGAAATTCAATATGGAGTAATCATGTGGAATAAGAATTTTTAAGGGGACTAAAAATGTAATCAAGGAAGTGGATGTCAATAATTTAATTATAAAAATTAAATATAAACCATCCATATAAAAAATTAGCATGGAATCAATAAAACATATCCAATGATGCGTAAAATTAAAGGATTTTTCTATTGGTGAATATAAATATTATAAAATATTATAAAAATATTTCATCGGGAAAATATACATTTTATTTTGGGAAAAAATTTTAAAAAAATCATTGAAAATAGATTATGAAAACATTTTTTTCAAAAGGGATATCTTTAAAATTAAAAAGATGTCTTTGAGGAAATGATGGCTATTAATTCTATAAATTCTATACGAGATAATAATGACCATTAATATTTCAGGAAAAAAAGGATAGAAAATTTAATTTTTGAAAAGAGACAATAATATTACATTGTAAACATTTTTAACTGAATGATACTATTAAAAATACTTATTAATAATTATTAAAAGGTTCAAAAAAATATAGAAATATTTTTATTAGAATATAATTTTTTTAATAATTTAGGATTGACAACTAAATAGTTAAATGATGTAGGGTTTTATCATTAACATTTTATAAAACATTATGTGTACAAATGAGTGGAATAATGGTACTACTAATTTTAAAACGTATTCTATAGTTATGGTAGATGAAAATTAAAAATCTTATTAATCAATGAGACAATAATTTCATCCAATGGAAATTTATGAGTGAAAAATCCCAAACTGAATGTGCGTGTAATGTAAACCCTTAAAAGGAGAATAACATTAACATGAGAATAAACCAATGAAAATATTATGTGTTTCTACTACAAAACCACGTAATATAATTTTAAATACAAAAATATATATTTAAAAGTTTTGATATAAATAATCCTATAATATTAATGTCAATGAGGGTGTAATTTAACTCAATGAAAATGAATTGAGTTTTGAATGTTATTAACAACTTGAGAACATTATATACAAATACACATAGATGGAATAATTAAAATTTAAACTAAAATTAAAATTATGAATGAATGAATCATGATATTTCAGGTTAATAAGTTAGTATGTAGTCCATATATAAGAAATTATGTGCACAACAAAAAATTATTCCTCTACAAAAGAAAATTAAGATGAAGACCCATACAACTATGGTATCAAATGAATTAGAATAAAAATAATAATAAAAAAAATTAAATTTAAATTCAATAAATATAAAATTATTCATAATATTGTATATAAAATGTTGTAGTTGGTACAGTACACAAACTACGGATGTGGTGCTGATGGAATTTTCCTCACAGAAAGAATGGTGAGACAATAATCCATTAAATTGCTTTTCCATTCAGGTGAAATTCCATTTATAAAAAGTGTAATTGGTTTAATAAGGTAAATAAATTATACCAGATTGATAAAAATATTTTTAATATCATGTATTAACATATTTCAGTATATGATTACATAGGTGTGAACAATCATTCATTATATTCACTATTTCATTTTTTAATTTCCAATTACTTCAAGTATGTTTGGACATGTTATTTATATTCTTATTTTATATATCATTATTACATAATATACATTATTTTTACAGTGATTTAATTACAATTTATTTGTTATATATATATTTTTTACATTAATATATTTTTTGGATTTAATAAATACAATTCATGGAGATGGTTGGTCCTATATACGCATGAACACTACATCGTTGACATTAATTATTTAATAGAATAAAAATTAAATGATATATATATGTTTATTATATTTCTGATATCATATTTTCTTTATATGGTTCATTTTACTTTATAAAATCCATCCTTTATACATTCTATATATATTTTGAACATATGACATCGCTTTGATGATGTGGTAATCTACAATTCCACAAACAATATTTTCATATTCCCACCAAATGGAATGATTGAATGTACTTCTTATTAAAAATTATAGAATCATAAAGTAAAAAAATTATATATCATATATAAACATGATTTACATTTTCATTACCATCGTGAATGGTGGTAATAGAAAAAAACAAATAATCATTGTTTCGTGAAGTGGAAGTTCTCAGTACAATAATTGTAAGTCTGTTACTAATTAAAAGAAACTTTGTCTATGTTTAGAAATGAACAATATAATTAATACACCACAATGAATATTTTAAAATTATATTATTGTATAATCATGTAATAATTTGATTTCTGTAGTTTTATAATGAAAATAAAACAATATACTTCAGTTGGATTTTACCTTTTTTTCATGTATCTCTTTTTTTATTGAACCAATGGGATTCCTCAGTGTGATTTATGTCCAACGAGTAAGGGATGGTGTCCTGAGAACCAACTGTTTTGTACATTGATTAGGTAAATGTTAACTTATTATAAACTGTTCATTGTTCCGCATGACTATAATATAATAAATGTCCTAGAATATTTGTTTCATGGATAAGGTCATGGCAGATCACTTCTATGATGAGAACCTTGAAATTCGTTAACAATATTCATAAAAAATGTTCTACAGTTGGATGAAATACTATGATAGGACACAAAATATACAGACCGTCATGTGTGAGTACTCATAAGAAGACGAGACTCTCTCTCATGGAGTTTGCACATGGTAATCTCCAAGATGGGTGATTATGTGAACAGACCCGCCAGTAGTAATTCTGCATGTCTTAGTGTCATCGGAAATTACAATCTGCGAGCATGTGTAATGGTCCTTAGACTGGAATATTATCATTAATAAATTTCATTACTCGCTCTCTTAGATTTACTGACAAAAACTTTCATACAGACAGTCGGCGGGATGTAGGGTATGTTGGGTGCGTCACGAGTGACATGTTAATAATGGATGAGTCGAGGAAGGATTTTTCCCTTCTATTTATGGAAGTTGATATCTCGGCCCGTTGATTTAAATATAACTATTTCATTAAATTCCATTTCTATCGTGTATACGATGAGTTGATTTCAGGTAGTCAAAGAACGGCGAATCAAGCATATAGGTTTATGACACTTCCATGAAACCTGCTTGATTATATATCAAGAAAATGGGATTAAATTACACAGTATGTGTTCGTATGTGGTGATACGTCAATGCGGCGTCAATTTCATTGTCTTGGGTGCCATGACCCATTCCTAGATAGTAATCATGGACTTTAGGCAAGCCCACCTAATGCCAACGAGAAAGAGGCATAAAGGGTCACATACTAAATGTATTCAAGTATCTCAAGTAGAATAAATATCATTCTCATACGTGGGTTAATAATTATTCAAGGAATCCTAAATAGTTTTAATGTTGGAGGAAGAATAAAATGAAAACAATTACACACTGTGTATTAATTATTACATGCTGTGTAGTTTTTATTTTGAAAACAAGTACACGCCGTGTACATTTAATGTACACGCTGTGTAGTTTTCTATGAAAAACAAGTACACGCCATGTATTTATTATTACACATCATGTAGTTTTTCTAGTCGGGATTTTGAGGATATAATATTGTTTTATTAAATGATATTTATTATAATCATCGTCAGCGCATGTCAAGAATTAATTATTCGACATGGGGGTTTTCAATAAGATTTAATGAAATAAATGAAATGAATAATGCGTTTATTTATTGTCATAACTCTACAACCTCAAACTCAATTATAAAAATCCTCACAACCCCAACTATTTTACACACACACCTCTGGAGAATTCCTTCAAGGCCGCAAGAACCTCTTCGTCCAAGAACCCTGTCAAGACGAAGAGAGATACTCTTCCATCGGATCCAGATGATCTAAGGCGTACAATGTAAGCAATTTTTTGTCCACGGTAGCACCCGAAAACTCCTTTGGCGACTTCCTGATATACGAGGTACATGTGTGGATCACTGCTAGAGGAAGTCTAAACATGGATTCTGTGACGCAATGATGAATCACACTGAAACGTGATCAAGAACATCAATGAAGAATGAACACCCAAAAAATATTTCTTTTAAATTTATTAAATTAATTATAATCAACCTGTAACGATCCTACTTTGTGGTTCTGGGAATTTTCATTTATTTGTCTCTTTTTGTGATTTGATCCTTGGAGATTGGCATTTATCGTCGTATTGATCCCAGATTGATCATTGTTAATGACAAAAATCCAAGTGTTCCCATCCACCCACGCGCTTCCACTATGCCTGGAACCTTCAAATGGTATCAGAGGGAGGTTACAACGTTGATTATAGATATCTAATTTTCTTTGATAATTTACGCATTTAAATTTGATTCAATTAGAATTATATCATTCTATTAATCCGAATAAACAAGATCTATTCATCCACCAATGTACACAGACCCGTACACGGAATGTGGTTGAGAATAATTTCAAGGAAATTTAGAAAGGAATTTAAGATAAATAATTGATTAAATATATTATCGTAATTAATTGAATTCGAGTGCGACTTATCTTAAATTAATGAACGATTAAAATAATTTGAATTCAAAATATGTGTAAATGTCATTACATGTTATGGATGATCATGATCTAGACCAAAGACCCTTTGTATGTATATGGTTTCATTTAAATTTATTTAATTTAAATTTTTTGGCATGTGAGCCTTATTCCAATAAAATGTAGGCCAAGCAGGCCCATGGTTTCATTAATGTAAACCCATGTAATGGAGGATCTCCCCAAGCCAGAGGAGACGCTTAAAAACATGAATACGAGGAAAAACCAATGAAAGAAGATACAAATGTGGACATGTGGGAGCTGCAAAACATGAACCATCAAGTTCATGGTGTTTTCCCTAGGCCAGGGTTAGCTTATCAAAACCTCTAGATAAGATAATCAATAGAAGATCATGATTATGCCATATTATTTTATTTTTGTCTAAATTGCATGGTATATTTATTATATATGTTTTTTTGCCATCACATAGTTAATAAAATGAACAAGCATGTGAAGATGGAATAAAATAAAAACTGGACTATGCGTAAACATTATCAGAACATGGTTAAGCACTTACGAAAGCATCACTTAATATTAACATGCATGTTATAATGAAAAAATACACATAATGAATAAAATCCATCAAATACCATATTAAGTCAGACCAAGACTTCCATTACTTGATTAAGGGAAAGACTCAGTAAAACTATGTGTTTGAACAACCCTTGTTGGGACACTTACTTTTATAAAGGTATCCCTTATGAAAGGTTTCAGATTGACATAACCTTATTACATAAAGAGGAGTAGACCATGCTAGACTTGATGTAATATTGGAGGAAAGCGTAGAGGAAATCCAAGTCAGGATTTCAGGATTAGGTTGTCCACTCAATAGATCATGTTACTGTAAGCTCACAGTTGGTAAATATCTGCCTACCTAAATACCTTTAAATAGCTTGACCAAACCTTGTTGGGGTTATGATAAGGGGAATATGGATCCCTTCTGCAAGAATGTCAAAGCAATTAGACATTCTGAGTTCAATGTTGAGGGCCATTGGGACTTGATAAAATAGTGGGAGAATTAATAAATTCATTTATTATTTTTCATAAAATGTAATCAAGAAAGTGCTGATAAATATTTTCTTTTAATTTGTAGAATCAAAATGACATACTAATCAACCACATTTTATCTACAATCAATTCTGGATAAAGACAATATCCTCACCGGCAGTAACATTCATGAATGGTTTAGGTGCCTTCGGGTTATCCTACGACATGAATGAATGTTTTACATGCTAGATTCCTTACTTCCTAATTCTCCTACCCCAGGGGCGAGTGAGGAAGATTTCCTAGACTATGATCAAAATTTGAATGATTCTCTCGACGTTCAATGTTTGATGCTATCATCGATATCTAGTGAGCTCATGAAGTCTCATGATTATATGGATGCCTATAGCATGCTCTAGCACCTCTATGGTCTATACCAGGACAGTGCAAGATAGGAAAGGTTTCATATATCCAAGGCTCTATTTCAGAGAAAGCATGGATAGGGTGCCCCAGCCGGGCCTCATGTATTCAAGCTTATTGGCTACATTGAGCACTTGGGGGTTCTAGGGTTCAAACGCCCCAATGAACTGAGCACCGATCTCATTCTTGCATCACTCCCCCAGAGGTTCTTGAACTTTTTTGTTAATTTCAACATGAAAAACATTGAGAAGTCTCTATATGATCTCCTTATCCTTATTCTCCATGTAGATAATGACATGAAGCGTGAAAATCCTTCTATCCTTATGGTGAATAAAAGGAAAGGGAAGGTGAAGTGCATTAAGCCTAAATCTTCTTCAAAGCCTTCCAAGAAAAATATGATCATAGGGGAGGCAAGTGAACATGAGGCTATTTCTTTCTCATGTGGCAAGAAGGGCCACTGGAAGATAAACTGCACCCACACTAGGAAGAAAGGGGAAGCTTCAGGTGCGTTTTTCATCGAATGCAATCTATATATTTCTACAAATTGGTTATTAGATACTACTTGTGGTGGTCACATCTGTATCCAAATACATGAAACATGTAGATTCAAGAAGATTGATCGAGGGGAGGTAGATCTACGAGCATCCAACTGATCCAGACTTGATGTTTTACTTGTCGGAGACTACCATCTCACATTTCCCACAGGGAGGGTCTTGGTTTTGAAATGATGTTATTATGTACCCTCTGTAACCAAAAACATTATTTCAGTATCCAGATTAGATACTAATGGATTCTTCATCAAGTTTGGAAGTAGATGTTGCTACTTTTATAAAAATAGCATTTGTTTTGGTAGGGCTCATTTATATAATGGCCTTTATGTGTTAGACTACACAAACCAAGTAATGGAAATAGATGACCATGTTAATTTACATTACTCATACCACACCCAACTTTGGAATCACCAGAAAGGTCATGTCAATGTGAAACGTTCGACAAAATTACATCAATATGGGTATTTAGATTATTTCAAACTAAAACCACTTGGTGTATGTCATCCGTGTCTTCAAGGAAATAGGACCAAAGACCAATTTAGTGGGAAAGGTGAAAGAGCTAAAGATCTTCTAGAATTAGTTCACACAGATGTGTGTGGACCATTTCTAGTTGAAGCAAGGGGTGGGTTCTTGTACTTCATAACATTTACTGATGACTTTAATAGATATGGATATATCTACTTAATGAGGTATAAGTCAGAATCTTTTGATCGGATCAAATAATACATGAATAAAGGTGCGAACCACCTTGGTAAGAAGATTAAAAAACTATTCTTCGACAGAGGAGGAGAATATCATAATTAGGACTTCATTAATTTCTTACAGGAGTTTGGGATTCTATCTCAACTCACTCCTCCTTACACACCTTAGTGGAATGGTGTAAGTGAAAGAAGGAACTGCACCCTGTTGGACATGGTGAGATCAATGATTATTCATGCGAGTCTTCCATTATCCTTTTGGGGATATGCATTTAAAATAGAAGAACACATACTAATTCAAGTACCAACTAAATCGATTAATGGTATTTCATATCAGTTAAGGAGTGGACGGAAATCCATGTTGTCGAATTTACACATATGGGGTAGAGAAGCATTTGTTAAGGCCTCTTCGGGTAACAAAATTGCACCCTGAGGCACAATGGGTACCTTAAAAGGATATCCCATGGAAACAAGGGGATATTCCCTTTACAACCCCTTATAAAAAAAAGGTTATAGTGGAAAGTCGCGCCATATTCATTGAGAGGGAGCACATCTCCAAAAGAGATAGTGGGAGCGAGATAGACTTCGATGAAGTCGAGGATCAAGATACAAAGGATTTGGTACAAGACCAGATTCCACAAATCCCCATGGATGAAAAATCTGTTCTAGAGACACAAGAACCGTGTAGGAGCTCGAGACATGTGATACAACCGGAACGATATGGTTTTCTTGTCACCGAGTATGGTGACTCATTAATGGTTGACAATGATGATCCTTTTACCTACAAGGAAGAATTTGAATGCACAGATGCTTCCAAAGGGCAAGAAGCCATGATTTCTGAAATGGATTCCATGTACCAAAAAAATTCTGGATTTTGGTAGATCCTCCTGTTGATGTAAATACTATTGGTAATAAATGTGTATTCAAGAAGAAACTGGATATGGAGGGGCAAGTCAGCACCTAAAAGGCACGACTGGTTGCAAAAGGTTATAGATAGCATCAAGGAATTGATTATGATGAAATGTTTTCACCGGTTGCGAGGCAGAAATCCATCAGAATCCTATTGGCCATTTCCACATACCGTGATTTTGAAATTCGCCAAATGGATTTGAAACAACATTCCATAACAAGAACCTCCAGGAAGATGTCTACATGACACAACCGGAAGGGTTTGTGACCCCAAAGGATGATAAAAAGGTATGCAAGTTGCAGACATCCATTTTTGGATTAAAGCAAGCATCATGGTCATGGAAAATTTGTTTTGATGATGCTGTAATGGAATTTGGATTTGTTAAGAATGAATGCGATCCTTGTGTATACAAGTGGTTTAATGTAAGTACAGTCATTTTCCTAATAGTATTTGTTGATGACATATTACTAATTGGAAACAAAAGTACCTGTCTTACAGTCAGTTAAGGCATGGATCCATAAATGCTTCTCCATGTAAGACTTGGGCGAGGCAGCATATATTCTTGGGATCAAGATCCATCGTGATAGATCCAAGAGAATGCTGGGTCTGAGTCAAAGTACATACATTGACAAGATACTGAAGTGATTTAGTATGGAACAGTCCAAGAGGGGATTGATTCCAGTGTCACATGGCATTCATCATTCCAAGAAAATGTGTCCTCAGACACATGAGGAAATAAAGATAATGACAAGGATCCCTTACGCATCCGCGATTTGGTCAGTCATGTATGTTATTCTATGTACGAGGCTTGAAGTTTCTTATGAATTAAGTGCAGTAGGCAGATATCATGCTGATCCAGGAGACCACCATGGGATGGCAGTCAAGACTATCCTTAAGTATCTAAGGCGTACTAAGGATATGATCCTGGTTTATGGAGGAGATGAGGAACTAGTCATCAGAGGACATGTAGATGCTAGTTTCTAGACTAATAAAGATGACATGGAGTCGTAGAGTAGATACATCTTCAGTTTCAATATAGGTGTAGTGAGATGGAAGACCACAAAGAAAAGTGTGGAGGTAGATTCTACAGTGGAGTCTGAGTATATCGAAGCTTCTGAGGCAGAAAAAGAAGCAGTATGGATATGAAGATTCGTCCAAGAGCTGGATGTAGTACCTAGCAGTAAAGATCCTATAAAACTCTATTGTGATAATACTGTAGTGGTGGAACTTGAAAAAGATCCAAGGTCACATCAGCGGACAAAGAACATACTTCAGAAGTATCATCTCATGCGGTATTTTTCTCAGAGAGGTGAAGTTGCAGTGAGAAGTATTTCCACGCTAGACAACATGGCGGACCCCTTGACTACAACCTTAACTCAGCAGAAACATGATCATCATGTGAGGTCTAGTGGAATAAACGTTGTAGGCAGTTGGCTCTAGTCCATGTGTGAGTTTGTAAGGGTTGGTGTCCTGAGAACCATCTTTTTTGAACTTTGATTACGTAAATGTTCACTAATTATATAATTTTCATTGTTCTGAATGACTATAATATAATAAATGTCCTGGACTATTTTTTACATTGATAAGGTCATGGAAGATCCCTGCTATGATGACAAACTTGAAATTATATAACAATATTATTAAATAAAGTTCTATGGTTGGTTGACATAATATGATAGGACACATAGTGTACAGACTGTCATGTGTGAGTACTCGTAAGAAGACGAGACTCTCTCTCATGGAGTTCGCACATGGTAATCTACATGATAGGAGAATATGAGAACAGACCTTCCAGTAGTAATCCCGCATATCTTGGATTCACCGGACATTACTATCTAAGAGCGTGTGTAATGGTCCTTCGACTAGAAGATTATCATTACCTCATGTCATGACTCGCGCACTTTTATTTACTGACAAAAACCGTAACACAGAATGTTGGGGGGAAGTAGGGTATGTTGGGTGCATCATTAGTGACATATTGTTAATGAATAAGTCGAGGAAGGATTTGTCCCTTCCATTTAAGTATGTTTATATATCAACCCTTTGATTGAAAAAAACTGTCACATTAAATTACATGGCCATCGTGTAAACTACTATTTTATTTCAGGTAGTCAAAGAATAACAGATCATGAATATAGGTTTATGAAATTTCCATGAAACTTACATAATGAGATATCTAGACAAAGGGATTAAATTACACAGTAATTGTTCGTATGTGGTGATACTTCAATGCAGCATCAACTTCTTTCTCTTGGGTGCCTTCACCAGTTGCTAGACAGTAATCTTGGACTTTAGGCAAGTCCGCCTAATTCCAAAGAGAAAGAGGCCTAGAGGGTCACACGCTAAGTGTATTAAAGTATCTCAAGTAGAATAATTATTATTCCCGTGTGTGGTTTAATAATTAGTCAAGGAATCCCAAAAAGTTTTAGTGTTGGAGGAAGAATAAAATGAAAACAAGTAAACTTCGTGTATTAATTATTACATGCTGTGTAGTTTTTATTTTGAAAACAAGTACACATCATGTACATTTAATGTACACACCTTGTAGTTTTCAATGAATAAACATGTACATGCCGTGTATTTATTATTACACACCGTGTAGTTTATCCAGTCGGGATTTTGACGATATAATATTGTTTTATTAAATGATATTTATTATAATCAGTGTGAGCTCATGTCAAGGAAGTAATTATTCAAAATTAGGGTTTTCAATAAGAGTTAATGAAATAAATGAAACACGTAACGCGTTTATTTATTGTCATAACTCTACAACCTCAAACTCTATTATAAATATCCTCACAACCCCAACTCTTTTACACACACACCTCTGGATAATTCTTTCAAGGCCAAAAGAACCTCTTCTTCCAAGAATGCTCTCAAGACCGAGAGAGATCATCTTCCATCGGATCAAGACGATCTAAGGTTGACAACACAATCAATGGTTTCTCCATGCTAGCACACAGACACTCCTTTGGCGATGTCCCGAGAAACAAGGTACATGTGTGGATCACCGCTAGAGGAAGTCTACACTTGGATTTTGTGATGCAATGACGAATCACACTGGAACATGATCAAGAACATTAATGAAGAAAGATCACCCAAATGGTATTTCTTTTAAATTTATCATATTAATTATAATCAACCTATAACGATCCTACTTTGTTGTTCCGAGGCTTTTCTTTTCTTTACCCATTTCTGTGATTCGATCCGTGGAGAATAGCATTAACCATCTTACTGATCCCGGGTTGATCATTGTTAATGACAAAAATCCAAGTGGGCACATCCACCCACGCGCTTCCATAGTGCTCGGAACCTTCACAACATCAGTTTATTGGATTTGGGGATGGAAATTGTAAGAATATAATATCTAATTTTTCTATTCCAAAGGCATTTATATTTGTGAGGATGTGGGAGTGGTGAGTTCCATTTTACAGGGGAGGAGTGAAATTCATATAAATTTTTGGAAATGGAATTAATCAAACTATATTCTCAAGTCATATAGATTCAATAATTAACTCAATTTGAGAAATGTGGGGTTAAGATACATGTATAGTTAGAGAATTTCCTTTGAACATTTTTCTCACTCATTACATCCTTATAGTTACGTTATAGTTCTTTATAAAGGTTAATTTATTCTTAAATGAAATATTTATTTATAACCACATTAACTATATTTATCCTATTATTACTATATAGTAAAGAATAAATTATGATTATTATAAATATGGAATATATATTTTTTAATTTCAAATCAAATAAGGGGTTATAATTAATATCATATTAATCTGGAATTCATGTATTCCTTGTATTATGTAAAAAAATTCAGAGTTCTAATATAAAATTCCAAAAAAAAAAGTTTCCAATTACATAAATAAGATTAATTTATTTAAAATTGAAATAATTAAAAGTTAATGAATATCATAAATATAATATATCTTTCTCTTTTATTTATGTGAAAAAGTAGTTTTGAATTAAATATCAGTAGTTTTCACTATTTCTCAAAAAATGAAATGTCATAGAAAAATAAAAATGTTTTATGGTAATGAAATTTTTTATACATTTATTTAAAAAAATAGTTTTATTTTTACAAAAATGTTAAACATTCAATAACTTTTATCTAAAATATGATCTCCATTGAATGGAAATAAATGTTCCTTTGTAAAAAAATTGTTTAATATGCGCAAAATTGGGTTTGTTCTTATCTTATGGATATAAAATCATTTGATTTAAGATCAAAAATATTTTTTTTGATTATATAACATATTTATTTCATTAATATAAATCAATAAATTTAATTAATATAATTTATTAATACAAAATACCATTATGAGAATAAAAAAATTTCCTTTATATTTAATTTGATTTTATATTTTTTTGTAACCAATTAATCGAAATTTCATTTTTAAAAAATATATATTTTCATATTATTGTTTATATAAATCATAACCTATAATTTAATTAATAGATTTTATATTATTATATTAAATAAACTATTTTAATAAAATATTGTTGTTTGGTAAATGTTAGTCTTACGTGTATTACAAGATATAAAGGAAAATATTTTTTTTGAAATCCAAGAAAAATTTGTATTTCATGAATTGAAATCAATATCATACATTTAATTTATTTAAAATATTAATTATACTATATAGTCATTAGTTATAAAATTTACATACAATATTTGTGATTCTTGTCATACACACAATCAAATTCAATGTTCTTACTTTGAAGTTGTCTGATGTTACATTCTCCCCACTATAATTAAATTTTGTGCTAAAAAAATTAAATAATACCATTGTAATAAAATGACTCGTATTTTCTAATTTAAAATACCATATAATGAGAATGGTTGATAAAAATATGTCTAGAAATTGTTGAATGAGAAGTAAAAAATTAAACACTAACTAACATATAATAGGGTCTCTAATTTAGTGAACATTAGTGGCATGTATAGATATATACATGGAGTAAAGTTATAAATATATATTTATAAATATTGAGGACATCGATCACATTAAAATTATTTTTAAATGGAATGTTGAGGGCCTTAAATCCATAAATATTAGATGATTTAGAATACATTAATATCAGAAATAGTATGTTATTTGGATAACATTAATATTCAGCGATCAATTAACTAATGTTGATGAATTATATTACAACATAAGTTTATAAGAAATCATACATACATGATATTTAAATACAAACATATTTTCATCCTTTATTATGTTTTAAATATATTTACAATTCAATCCTTTCATCAATAATTGTAAGTCTGAAAATTAACTTTTATTCCTAATGCAGCAAAATATGCTTTTAATGGATCTTAAGGCCCAAAAAGTGTGAAAATTTCAACTATTTGTATCTAAATATTCTCCAAAACCAACATGGTTAACACATTAGTCTCTATAACTAATAATTAACACATATATTTAGTCATGAATTTTTATTCATCAAATTTTTTAACTACTATAAAGGAAAAATTAACCAGGGAATCACATATGTTAGTGGTAGGAGAAAATTCCTTATCATCCTTTGGTCAAAGGTTCACGTTCTATTCTCATTCAGGACATGGTGAGTCATCACTGGGTATACATATATTAATTTTATAATAAAATAAGAATATAATTTCAAAAAATAATATTTATTTACATCAATGAAATAATGGTAATCACTATATATATTTTTTAACTGTGGTTTCCAATAAAACATCAATTCATAAATACATTATCATTTTGATTAATACATAGGTAATTATAAAGACTAAGGTAAAACCTATGTCATTCATTTTCATTATCAATTAAAATAAATAACAATATTTTTTGTAAAAAATTTGAATTATCCAAATCCTATAAAATGGGAGTGTCAAACTAAGTTTGTAGTAAGGCCTTCTATTATATACCAGGTTATACACGATTCAGGCATGATGCTTCTTTTTATATTTTTTACTCCTAGATACATCTATTCCAGAACAATGTAGATTTTTATTATATAGATGTGGATTTATTTATAATGACAAAAAAATAATCTCCACCTCTCCAAAATTTTTGGATTGTCTTCTTTCCATATCCTGTGAAAATCTAACGGTTATGTTCTATATTATATTCCATGATAAATCTTGTTCCAAAGTGGTATAATAAATGTTATCTGATGCGAACTATAGCGACCCACCCTTCATAAGCCTGGAGCATGGGTCAGATACCATTATATTGGAATGAGATACAAGTAAATCACGTCCTATAGGATAGAAAATATTAGAAGTATTTTTAAATCAGATAAATACATGGGTATTGTTTTTCATTTGAATACATTAATTAAAACAAAAGTTAATTCATTTTAGGATATTAACATAAATAATTCATGAGTATCTTTTCATATCATTCATATAACACTTCATGTAATCCTGTGGAAAAGAAAAATAAAAGGGAGAGATCATATTCTCAGTCATGGTAGGTACAATAGAAGAAGCTATGAATCAATGAGAATATTCAACCTGGAAAGGTAAACACAAAAGAAAAACTCCATGTAATCAGTATTATGATAATGAAATCAACCATAAATATTGTCTACGTAAAACTCGAATGGATAATATTAAATGATTCTAAATTAAGAAAATTCTAAATTATTGGATGCCTTTCTTTCTACGTATATAGAACCATTATTGTTAAAAAAAATCAGAAGATGGTATAAAACATAATGTTTTAAAATCAATTTAGGTTTTCAAACCATAACACTACGTTCAAGACCATTAATAAGGTAAATTTACAATACTATAAAATGGAAACAACCATAATGTATTTTTCATCTAATAATTTCATCTCATTATACTAGTGATGCATCAATGTGTTACCTATAACCATAAAAAATCAATGTCGTTAAAATTAAAAGAATTCCATAAATATCAAATAATTTATTTAATTAATAAAATATACGCCTTATCAAATATCTATATTGAAATGAAGAATATGAATTTACTTATATTTCCCCAAATAATAGATATATATTTCAAATTAAACACCATAACAAAAATGTAATAAGGGTTAATGAATAAAAATATCTATGATTAATGATTTGGATAACTAGTATAAATTCAAGGTTTAATAATGATACAAAATTATATATTGTAAGGGGATGAAAAAAAGGAATAAAAGAAGATTATGTTATTAATTTCATTGTATAAATAAATCATAAACCATCAATATGAATAATATGGATGGAATAAAGACACTATATCCTTGGTGGTGTAAAAATATAGGTTTTTTGTTGTAGATGAAATGAAATATTATGACTAGTTTTTTTAAAATTATTTTTGAGTAAAATAAACTTATTATTTTAGAAAAATTAATATTAATTTTCAATAATATCACATTTGAAATTATTTTCAATGAAAATAATATTTTTAAATAGGAAATAGTAGCCTAAATGAAATTGAAATTAGAAAATTCATAGAGGTCGTATGAGGTAAAACAACATTTCATTTTCAGAGTAAAAGGGTTGGAACAATTAATTTTTTAGAAAGAGAATATAAGACTACATTGATAAATATATAAAGAAAAAAAATGGAAAATGAATTTTATAAATCCCGTTTGAATGTTGAATTCATTTTCGAAAACATTTTAATAAAATATGGATTTTAGAAGAAATCATGTTCTCCGACTAAATAGAGAAATTATGTCAGGATTTCTTATAAACTTCATTTTAAACATTTTTACTACCAATGAGTGAAAACGGTAATATTACATTAAAAACATCAAGAATAAATATAGGAGAATAATATTATTGGGTTCATTAAACAATTATCTAATAATTCTTCTAATCGACATTCAAATGTAAAAAATATAGAATAGGATGTGATTTTGAAGTGAAGCCATGAAATGTGCATAATGATGACATGAGAATAATAAAATTATAAGATATTATGTTTCAACCATAAGTAAAAATAATTTAATATAAAATAAATAAATCGATATTCAAAATTATTTATAATAAAAATAATATAATATTAATGAAAATGAGGATGTAATATAACTCAATTAAAATTAATTGAGTTATAAAAAATTTGTTAAAAATTAGAAACATTAACATCAGATCCCATCCATGTAAATAATTGAAATTTAAAAAAAAAATTCCAGAATGAATTAAATATTTTATTTAATGTTAAATTTTCATTATGTACAAAATTGATAATAAATTTTAAACCTGACAACATTTTATTTCTCAATGAATTGAAAATTAATATGATGTCCCTTAACACTATGGTAACATATGAATTGGAAGACCCACAATTAATAATAATAAAATTATACATTTAAATAACATGAAGAAAAAATAGTTATTGATATTTTATATCAAATGGTTCAATATGTAAAACACACAAAATAATTAAGTGATGTTAATGGAATTTGTCTCACGAAATGAAATGTTAGACATGAATCCCTTACCATGCATTTACCATCAAGTGAAAATCCATTAATATGATGTATAATGCTTTTTTCATTTTTAAGACTTAAAAATGAACCATAAATATATTAATAATATCAAAAATTATCTTATTATAATATATTATTACACTTTTGTACATAATATTTAATTGTTTTCACAATTTCACGTGTTATTTTCCATGTTTTCCAAGTATGTTTTGACTTGTTATATATATTTTTCTCAAGTTGATCCTGATTTCATCATCATAATAATGTAACACATGATGTAATTAACATATATATTCAGTATATATGTATTTATAATAATATTTAATTTCTTGATTTTGGAAATGAAATTCCACATTCAAGGAGACAATGGGTCATAGGTATGCATGAAGACACCTCCAATTTTATTGTATTTTTAAATTAATTAAAAGTAAATTCTATATATGTTTATAATAATTACATTATTATATTTATTATTATATTTCATGTTTTTTATTAAGTCAATCCCTTATAAATTATATGTAATTTTGGAATGTATCCCACCACTTTGAGGTGGCAGTAGTGCATAATTCAACAAACAAAGTTATCATATTCCCACAAACTAGAAAGAATGTATGTAAGTATTATATAAAAAAGGGAAAAGCATTAAATGATAATAAATATACTATATATAATATATAAAGTTTGATTCCATAAAAATTACATATAATCAGTTATGGTAAAGGAAAAAAACTAACAATCATCCATTCACGAGGTAATACTTCAACATACAAGAATGGTCAGTCCATTACAAATTAGATCAAAGTGTGTGCAAGTAGAGGTAAAACCCTTTGAATAAAACTAAATATGGTTATTTTATATATGATTATTATTATCTAATATTATAAAATGATGATATAGGGGTCGGATATTGAAAATAGAAAACTTATTGGGGAACGATTTTACCACATTTTCAGCTAACTCGTCTTCCCTTTCACCAAAGAGAGATTTTGGAACTCATTAAGGAAATTTTTAGGATTCTAGGATTATGTTAGGTATATTTAAATATTATTTTATCATATTTCACGTTTTAAAAATTTCATGATAGGTTTTTGGATGCGGGAGGGTTCAATTCCATATTATAGTGGATAAGGAGTGGCATTCTTGTAAATGTTTTGAACGGGAAATCCACTGACCATTTTACCATGTAATGTGGTCCCAATAATGAAAAAAATTCAATAAATAAGACTATAGGGGATATATATATCTATATAATGTCTTTTGGGAAATTATATATGTCCTTTTCTCCAATATATTTATGGTTTATTCCCTTATTAAGCTAATTTTCATCTAGATCACTGTAATTAATTTTAATCACTTCCTCTAAAATCTATGGTAAGAAAGTAAATTTTAATTGTTTTATATTAAAATATAATTTCACTCAAAATAAGAAATCAATTTTCCTAAATTAAAATAATTCAAATATATGACATTAATGTTTTATTAATCCCACAGATGGGATAACAATTCATGCATTAAATGTAAAAATGATAAGTTGTTTACCATGTTTTTATAACCCATTTCCAAGTGAAATTTATCCCAATTGACAAAATTGGATTAATTAAAGTATAATTGATATAATTATACTATGATAACAATAATAAAAAAAATTTATCATTATTAATTAGTTATATGAAAAGAAATATTATAATTAGTATTTAGTATTTTTGATTATTCACCAAAAATGAATCATCATAGAAAAATATCAAAAAAATAACCCTATCCTAATTGTAATATTTCAAATTAAAAAATAAACTTCATATTGATATATAAAAATTATAATAGTTCGAAATTTATATTTAAAATATCTATTCGATTAAAAGCGAATAAATGTTACTTTATAAAAATAGAGAATTTTATGCATAAAAATTAGATTGCTCATTACTTTTTCCAAGAAAATAATATTTATGAATGTCAAAAATATTTTATTGAATATATAGAAAATATAATAATATAATATATTTTATTAGTATAAATTAATTTTATTCATTATGATGAAACTACATTTTCAATATAAAAACCATTCCTTTATATTATAATGTGTTTTCTATTCAGTTGTAATAAATGAATTCATTTTAAATTTATGAAAACCATATATTTTCATATGTCATATAATTATATTCACTACATATTTTTTAACTGATAAGTTATATTTTATTATATTGAATATTAATATTATACTAATATATATTTTTTCAATTAAACTCAATCTTCAGTGTGACTCAAGATATAGAAGAAATTATTTTTTCCCTTTAAAAAATATAAATCAGTATTGCGTTCATTTCAAACTATTTTATATAGTAATTTTAATTAAAATTGTAATATTATTTCAATTTATATTGATATAATTTTCCATTATGTACTTGGGGTTTCATGTAGTTCACTTTATCGAATATAAGACATTACCTCATAATTTTGGGGAGTTATAATATATGGGTTTATATATAGATTTATTATTACAACATCTAGAAATGAAATTTGGAGAATTGGATTCCATATTCGAAATCTGAATGATTAATATTATATAAATATTTCATCATGAAATTTTGTAAAAAATATTAAAAAAATAAATAATATTTACAGAGGGTAATGTTAACCCAAATATATCAGGGGTCAAACAATTAATATAATAGTTAAAATTTCCATTCTTCATTCCAATTCCTATAATATTTCTATATTTCAACCTTATAAAATATAATTCTTATTATTTACCCATTTTTCTTCCATGACGATTTTTTAATAAATAGTAACATAACATTCATTTCAGAAACCTCGTGTGTTTCCTCTACACGACGTATAAAAGGGAACTGCTTATCCTCACCACTTAAAAATTCCAAAACCGTTTAGATTAGCCAAGTTCATACAAAATAAGATCCTTATATATGTTGAAACATTATAAATGTGTTATTTTTATTATGATACCCTCATATGAATGTTTTAGGGGTAATCATAAAGAGGTTCACTGATGTAGTGGAGTTTTAAACATGTACGAAAGAAGTTGGGAGTTGAGATAATAGATTTCTAGTCTCTCTATTATTTAATAGAGACAAATTCCAATTTCAAGAATTTTTTTGTGTTTTATATATATCCCATTAAAAATATTATATCATAAATATCATAATATTCATAATATTTAAATTTCTACATGGTTAATATAATTTAATGGGTTTACAATACAAAATTTGCTGACGTAGTACCATTTTTATGATAACATCTATTAGAAATTGTGATGGATTAGGATTTTTCAAAGGACTATGAATTGTTATTATATATCTATAAAAAAAGTTATTCACATCTCCTCTGGTTATATCAAGAAAGTACAATTTTTCATTTAATATTCCTCAAATTATGTACTCTATAGTATAAATTTTTTCTATGAATAACATAATTTATTTCTATCTTTAGTTGAAAGAAGATTTTTATTCATTTACATGATTTCCAAAAATGTTTTTAAAGATAGTTCTTAGTATTAAAAATTTTATTTTTTATTGAATTATTTTCCACTTTATAATTTTTCGAAATCAGTTGAAATATAATCTTCTTGTGTTATTAGGAAAAACTATTTTTTTACAAAAAATGATAAAATAATAATCATTTTCAAATATACATGTTTAAAAAATATTTCCAAGGTTATGTCTACTCATTTAATAAAAATTCCATTGAATCATTCCATGTATATTTTCAATGAAAATTATTTCCATAATGGTTTGTGAGTCAATAGTTTATGGAAGGTGTTTTTTAAGTAGAAAATGTAATTTTCCTCAATAAATTATCCAAGAGATATTTAATGAACATTTTCAATCTAGGATTACATCCTTTAATGTAACACAATATTTAATGTGGATAAAATATGATGATAACATTATTCTTATTTTAAATTATGGTTTAATTTTTTTATGATATGATGATTATGAAACTCATTCCATTTCCCATGGGTTATGTAATTATCAAATGTTTATGAAACCAATTTCATTTCATAGGTTATTATATGATGAAGATTTTATGATCTTATCGAAGTGTTATATATATTTTACATTGGGGTAATGTGGTGAAAATATATAGTTTATGATAGAGGTAATTATATAAATAAGTATAAAGGTTACATTATAAAAACCGAAGGATGTCACATTATAACAAATGATGGTGGTTACGTCATAACCAAGGTTCATGGTTATATTATAATAAATGAAGGATTTGAACTATATATCCCTATAGTTCATTGGGTAAATATTTATATATCATGAGAAAAATAGGGCATGACTTTGGAGTGTACCAAGTTCTTATATGGGCATATGTCTACAACGATAGTAGTAAGGGATAATAATGACTACTATGTTGTTGGGGGAATATTCAAAATCAAATTTTTTAGTTTAGAAAATTATTCTTAACAAATAAGGAAGTTATATTCTATGATTATGTGTATGACAAAAAAATCATTGTTTTATTGCAATGTTATTCTCTCGTTTATCATTGTTTATACAATTATGACTCAAGTCTTATGAAAAACCCATAAATTTTCCATGATTCATGATTATGATCTATAATATGCACAGTTTGGTTTTCAAATATTATAATCTTGTTTTCACAACCATATTCTAATGTTATTGTTAAATCTCTCTTACTAACCAAACAGGGGATCTGAGCTCAACCTTTCATTTGATTCCTTTACCTGAGATGTAAAGAATGTTATTATCTGATATATTTTGATTGATGGTGATTTTATGAATATTATAGTGGGATATAAAATTATTAACTAATGAACCAGTTTTTTATATATAGTTTCATTGCAATCATACATATACAATTATGGAAAGGATGGTAATATTTTATAATTATTAGTAATCTATTGGGAAAAAATGTGTATGACATTTTTGTGTCAATAATTTTTCTATTCATAAATTATTTTGTTGAACGTTTGAATTTACAATGTCAAAATTAAAATGAGACATGTGAGGAGAATACATATTATAGAAGAATATCATATGTTTTTGTCAAAAATAGTTTTGTTTTCCCTGAAAATAATCAATGTGTGCATACTCTATGTTCAAGTGTCTATATTTTTTTACCATAGGGGTAATAACTCTAAATAAGAAATATTGTGGAAGATTCATCATCCACCTAGTGCATGAAAAGTTTCCATGATTATATAGAAACACTAATCATTTTTATATGAATATTACATTATATTTATGATAAGGAATATACATTTAATACATTTTAGGATAGAATTGTTTAGTTTCTTGTATAAATTATGGTCATAATTCATATAAAAATAATGTAATGTCCCAGATTTTTTCATGTATTATTTTAATATTATATGGGAATTAATTTGAGACTAGGATCTAAGACGACATGCAGTTCTGAGGCCCGGTGTGCCCAGAACAATTGGTTGAATTTAATTAAAAAATTAAATAACGCGCGCGTGGGGGTTTCCTAGAGAAGTGGAATAACTCTTGAACAGGTGCTCAGATCAGAAATCTGAGGGCACCGTTTCGTTTGGAAGAGAAATTTTACCTTAGGCATGACCTAACATCATCTGACGCAGGTCGGTGGTGAAATCTGGTTTTTGGACATAACTGTAACAAAATATTTAATTAAATCCTTTTTGCAGCGAAATTCTTTTTATTCTTTTAAATAGATATTTCGTAGGGGAGGTCAGGGTTACTTTTCCCATAACTATGAATTTCTCTAGAGATCTTTGGAGAAAACATCCCGACACATCAGCGACGTTCTTGATGAACTTCACCAGCAAAGACGACGCGACGAACAGATCTTCACAAACGAACGCCGCAGATCGCGGTAGGATATTTAATTTGTGATTTCTTCCCCATTTTTGATTTCCACGACGAACGCAGACTAATCCAAGATCAGATTAGCCTGCTGATTTATCTTTCTTGTGGGATGGGATTTTTCAGGGATTTTGCGGATTTGATGCTTGGAATTATTTTGGTTTCACTGAACCTCCTAACGTTGACAGACCAAAATTGACACGAACATCGATCAAGGTTCATCCATATCGATTTGTTGTGTTCTTATTCCCCAAATTCTTGGGTTCTTCATCGCGTTCTACACGTTCTTCATGGGGATATGAAAGACAGATCGTTGAACACCCTTCGTAAGATGCAACGATCGCAAACTGAATATTTGGCATCAGTACAACCCCACGGAGTGCGGCTACTATGGCGATGGACAGATCGAACCAGATCGGAAGGTATTGTTATTTGAATGATTTATGCTCGGATGACTGGGATCAAATTTTGTAGCCGATCGAAGGCCCGAATCCTGTGGATTCGGCATCACAACATCGTGGTGACCCTTGATCTTGAGATTCGTAGAAAATGTACCAGAGTAGTGCGATCTGAAAGATCGACCGAAGCACGAGGAAGAAGACAGAATTTCTGGAAATTTCTCAACTACACACCGTGTGGTATGGGATACACGACCTATGTTTGTCAGCGGGATGCATGGCGTGTACTCTGGGAGTACGTGGACATGGGTTGGGTATATGGCCAAGGACACGGCGTGTATGCCCCTCCCTGGCCAGACCTGGACAGATACCCATGATACACCATGTACTAGTACATGGGCAGGAGACACAGACATGGACATAGGCCGTGTACGAGAACATGGCTAGCTTACACGGATCAAGCCCCAGGTGCTCATACATGGTGTGGGATTCTTCTACACGCCATTTAGTTACATTCTGTCTGACAAGCCGAGGGACACGGGCTGTTTACACGGGTAGTACCCGGAGTTAAGGAACACAGCGTGTGATTCTTCTACACACCGTGTAGTTGTGTTTTACACAGCGTGGACGGATGACACAGGCTGTTTACACGTGCAGTACCCAGAATCAAGGAACATAGCGTTTGATCCTTCTACACACCTTGTAGTCTAGTTTTACATAGACTAGACAGATGACATGGGTCGTTACATGGGCAGTACCCAGGGTCAAGGAACACGGCGTGTAACCATACTACACGCTGTGTAACCAATTCTTCATGGCTTGGGCCAATTTTCTTCCGTGACTTGGACTAGTTATCTTAGGTTTTGTACCCTTGGTCTTCTCCATTATGGTTCTGGTATCATTTCCTTTATACAGGTGTATGATCCATTTAGCATGACTTCCTGAATAGAGTTATTGTAATCCCCTCTGTGAGACTTAGATCCGGATCCTCTATTCATTCATGGAACCCTAGGTAGAGTTCTTGGTATCAACGTGACCAACTTTACCCGGGTCCCGATCCTCTGCTTAGAAGATTCTCTCAGGCTCAGTTGTCAGAATCACCCCATGACTTGGATATGATCCTCATCTGAGCATTATATTCCCAAGTACCTGTGCAGTGTGTTCTCCTGAAATGAGTACTTTGTATCTCTATCTTTAGACCTAGTAGTGTGTAGTACTTATTGTGTGAATAGTAGAATCTTAGAGCTAGATCCCTCTGGTGGTATTCGCGATAGTCGATCGTGCATGGGTATATCTGGATATTCTTGTTATAAGTTCATTAGAAATATACTATATAGAGCTGATTGTACCTTTCTTTTGTGGTATTTATTTTGTTTTATTTCCTTCGTTGTTTGGGGGTGTCCTACTGGGTGTTGTTATACTCACCCCTACATGGGCTTTGCCCGCACGTGTCATGTCTTATCCAGACGACCGAGCCTTTGACAGGACTATAGGCAGACCTGGACCGGACAGTACTCAGTGAGATCAGACAAGCTGAGGTGTGTTCCTATGGCCACAAACTACAGTCCCAACACCTTTCTTTACTGGTTGAACTTTTTTATAGACTCTACTCTTTTGGTGGGATTCTACTATTGGCCCAGGGTTTTTCACTTACAGTACCATACATTCTTGTCATACTCTGTTGGTTGGGATTTTTAGTGTATGCATGCATTTACATTTTTTAGTCGAGTTTTTAGTTTTCAGCTTTGTGTGCTTGGAGATGTGTGTACTTATGTACTGGTTTATATGCATTGCCTCCAATGTTAGTGATATGCCTACTCGGTGCTAGTCTATTGTAGGCGGGATTAGGGAGTGACGGCTCGGGCCCCACAGGGACGGGTCGTGACAGAGTGGTATCAAAGGTGGTTGGTTCTACCATAAGACCGAGAGTCTCTTAGTTGGTTTACGGAAATAGTGTTAGGTGTGTTGAGTTCAAATATCTAGCCAGGGACCCTAGTATTGGTGCGGGCGGCTGACGTATCCATACACCAGGACTCTGATAACATTCTTTTCGACTCAGAACATGAGAACACTAGTTGCAAGGAAAAAATAATGGTACATGCATCATATAGTAATGGGTTGTGGTTTCCATGTCCTACTTAAGTCAGCTCTCCAGATATACTCACTAACTGAGATACATCGTGGTTCTTTAACAGGATTCCTCCATGATGCGTACCTACTAGGATCCAATAGCTTAATCATGAGGATGACCCCCTTAGAGATGACTCTTCTATACAGGGACCGGATCCCCCAGTTATAACATCGGTTGGTGTTCCAGTTATCCTACCACCTGTAGAGTAGTGTATAGTTCCTACTGTACCATTGGAGGAGGAGCATAGGTTGAGCACACTCCACGAGTTTTAGAGATAGAGACCCTTCAGGTTTTGAGGCGATCCTGACCCTCAGGCAGTAGAGGACTGGCTTGAGGTGTTGTCCATGGTCTTCCATTTGGTCAGGACACTAGCAGACCAGATGGTGATCCTGGCAGCGAGCCTTCTGTAGGGCTCAGCAGGATGATGTTGGAGTTTGGTTATCCAAACTCACGACGAGAAGACACTTGCATGGTCAGAGTTTGAGCATCTCTTCAGAGAGTATTTTTCACCAGTTACCCTGAGAACATTTCATATACAAGTGATTCTTCATATCCAGCAGGGAACCATGATGGTTACTGACTATTCATTGAGTTTTACCGACCTCTCGCAGTACTCGATGGATATGGTCAGAGATAAGTTCTTCAGAGCTCGGACATTTGAGTGGGGATTTCGATGAGATATCTAATCTAGATTCATCCTTATGAGAATTTTTACCTATGCTAGGGTGCTCGAGCAGGCATTGGTGGTCAAGAGCTTCATGGAAAAGAAGAGACAACCGATAGTTGTCAGTAGTGGGCTAGATGGAGCAGAGTCCTCAGTATGAGGGAGCCGATGTCAGGGACCCAGGCATGGGAGACGTTTTCAGAGGAGATCCCAGGATAGGGGATCTGCCGTAAAAGGTTCGTAGGTTGCATCCAGCTAGCCTCGGGAGAGGTGATGCTACTCATATGATGGCTGGGGACATATCGCTTGAGATTGTCCGACCCGCTGTACTACTATCACGATAGCATTGGATGGACCACCGAGGTAGAGGAAACGATTCGAGAAGACAGATCTATAGGGCGGCGGTCATGGTAGGGGAGATGGGAGAATAGCTGGAGGTGGTTGGAGTTTTGACATTTTACCACCACCACCCCTATGAGGTCCACCCCAGGCATAGGGAGCTGCTGGAAAAAGGTAGGGACAGCTGCAGGTGGAAGGGGCTTATAACCCAGGTACTCCCGGAATGATTAGAGGTACAATCTTTTTATTTTATAATTTGGTTACCGTACTAATAGACACAGGTGAAAGTAATTCTTTTATGGCTTCTTATCTTGTTCGAGACATTGAGATTCCAGTTGAGCCATTGACTCATCCCTTACACTTAGAAACGCCGACAAGAGAGGATTCATATATAACACACCTCTATAGAAAGTGTGACCTGACCCTTGGAGGTGAGAGTTTCGGTTGGAACCTCGTGGAGGTAGCGTCGAGGACATATGATGTCATTCTTGTTATGGATTTTCTATTCACAGTTCATGCATAGATCGACTGTTTTAGGTGAAGGGTGTTGTGTGTCCGCTGTGATGGAACGAGGTTCTCTTTTGTCAGTGAAAGAGAGACCCAGGAAGCGCAGGATGGATTCGTGCATAGGAAGGCACAACCGATTTCACATTAGTTGGATAGCCTAGCCCTTGGCGCTGCATATGTTATGAGGTTCCAGTTTCCAGCAGGAGTGGATGAGTATGATGATGTCTTTTCAGAGGATTTCCCCGGACTACCTCCCTATTAGGAGATAGATTTCTGCACTGAGTTGCAACCTGGGATGACACCGATGTCAGCATCAGCATATCAGATGGCTCCTGTAGAGCTTCGTGAGATGAGGCTGTAGCTGGACGACTTTCAGATGAAGGGATTTGAGAGACCCAGTGTTTCACCCTGGGCGAACCCAGTGTTATTTTCCAAGAAGGCATATGGGATCTTGAGGCTATGTGTGGATTACTGGTGCTTGAATCATGTGACCGTAACGAAACAAAATCCACTACCGAGGATCGATAACCTCGTCGCCAGTAGAGGGGTGAACGATGGTTCTAGAAGGTTGATCTACGATCAGGATATCACCAGTTGTGGGTACGGGATGAGGATATACCAAATACGGCTTTCAGATGTCGCTATGATCACTATGAGTACGTGGTGATTCCCTTCAGTGTGACGAACGCCCCGACAGTGTTCATGTGACTCGTGAACTAGATCTTTCAGCCCTATCTAGATCGTTTCGTAGTGGACTTTATCGATGATCCTTTTGTGTACACTGCGTCCGATGAGGGGCACACGAGACACCTAAGGATGGTTCTCTACACACTTCGAGAGCACCAGTTGTACGGGAAACTCTCGAAGTGTCAGTTCTGGATATGGGAGGTCCTATTTCAGGGAAACATTATCTTAGAAAATGGTGTAGCAGTGGACCCAGCCATGGTAAAGGCAGTGTTAGCATGGCAGCCACCACAGATCGTGACAGAGGTGTAGAGTTTCAGTTGGTTGGAATGATACTATCGGCTATTCATTCTTGATTTCTCCCAGATTTCAGCAACCATGACAGCTTTGACCTGAAAGGGGAAGCCTTTCATGTGGACCGAGAGATGCCAACAGGATTTATTACAGTTGAGACAGAGTCTGAAGAGCGCCCCAATCATGAGATTACTGGAGGATGGTGTAGAGTATGTATTGTTCTGTGATGCATCAGGAACCGGGCTTGGTTGTGTCCTGATGCAGAGGCAAGCAGTGATTGCCTATGGCTCATGTCAGTTGAGGCCACATGAGCAGAACTATGTGACCCATGATCTTGAGTTGGCAGTGGTAGTCTTCACATTGACGATGTGGTGGCACTACCTGATTGGCGAGCAGTTTACCATCTACTCGGATCACCAGAGTCTCAGATATATCTTTTCTCATATGTATCAGAATTCGAGACAGAGGCGACGGCTTGAGTTCCTCCAGGATTACGACTTTGAGATTGTTTACACATCTGGGAAGGGGAACATTGTGGTATATACTCTCAGCAGGAAATCCAGTTCACAGTTGCGGGATGAGGTGACGAGGTAGTTGGCCTCTTTACAGTTATCCTTTGTGGATGGAGATGAGGGAACTTACCTTAAATCGATGGTTGTTACCCCACCACTCATACAGTGAGTAAGGGAAGCACAACGTGAGGATGCTAGCTGTGAGACACTACGTGCTCATATGTCCACATGTGTTGCAGTTGATAGATATTAATAAGGGGTGGATACCATTGTTCTTTTCAGAGGGCGTATGGTAGTACCAGTGATGTTACAAGCGGAGGTTCTGAAGGAGTTCCATACATCACCTTTGGTGGTGCATCCAGGCATGGAAAAAATGTATTAGGGCCTCTGACGTCAGTTCTGGTTGCCAAGAATGAAGAAGAGTGTGGCAAAGTTTGTTTCTTGGTGCCTTACTTATCAACAAGTAAAGGTTTAGCACCAGGTTCCAGCAGGATTGAATCATCCCCTTGAGGTGCCAGAGTGGAAGTGGGACAAGATATCCATGGACTTCGTGACAGGTTACCACGTACATCTAGGGGACATTATTCCATTTGGTTGATCGTTGATCGACACTGTAAGGAATTGTAAAATTCAACGGAAATTTTTTTCTCTAAATTTTCTATGGGATTTTACAAAAATGCAGTTTCTGACGGCGCCTGATTCTGAGGCCCGGTGTGCCCGAAATTAATTTCCGAAGTTAGGCTCAGGTACGTTTAGTGTACAAACAAGCAGATTTTGCTAACTTTTGAACCGGTGCTCAGAATCGAAATCTGAGGGCACCGATGGAATTGCAGTGCCGGTGATTGCTTATGAAGACCCCTTTCAGGAGTTGCATTTTCTCGGGATGGGTTGTTTTTTTTAAAGTGAGAGATAATAATATAATTATTTTACAATTATATTTTTCTTTTCTTGTTAAGTGGATTAAGTGTTGTGTCACAACACTTTTCCTCTCTCTGGAAGTTATAACATATGTAAGGGTGTTAGGGGTGGGATCCACATGTTAATAACTACCTTTTAGAGGATTAAGGTGGGGTGGGGCCCACACGAGCCCCACTTTTTCTTTTATTCTTAAGTAACGCACCCACACCACCTATTAAACAAAGTCAACTCTTGTGTTTATACTTTTTAATAAACGCCACTATTAATTGGGCGGTTTTAAACCCCTAAATTAATTGATAGTTTCTTTTCTTTTTGAATTCCATGCATTTGTTTGTGTGTAAATAAAATTAGACACAACTTATTTTATTTAGTTGGTCTTGTTGCGTTGAGAGGATTTTGGGAGAAAGGCTAAGGGGTTGAAGTTCTTATTTTATAACGAAGAACGCGAAGAACGTGAAGAATGCCTACCTCCGACAAAGGTCGACAAGAATGCCGAATCCTCGGAGATCGACTACGCGATGCCATATTCCTCGACACCGACGACGTTACTTCCGTGGTGCTTTCTTCCACGAAGATACCTCTCTTCCGCGACTATCCTCTGCTTCCACGACGGTTAATTCCATGACGAAATCTCATTTGACGACAATGGTTGAGGTAGGGAATGAATTTGAGAATGATTTTATTCCCTCGTTTCTTTCATTCTAAGGAAAACAAAGAACACGGATAAACTTATTATCGAGTTCATCTGCGAATGTTTTCCTTGCGGGTTGGGACTAAATTGTTGCGGGAAGTGGTAGGTGTTTATTGCTTCTTGTTCGTGAAACATCATATGTCGTTCCTCGTCTTTTCTTTTTTTTGGGCCACTTGCTGTCAACTTAATGGGAGGAGGTCAGACCGCACGAACATGGCTGACCCTCCTCCCCCTTTGTTGTTGTGTGGTTGCAGTTCGGAAGATGGCGACACGGTGCGACGACACCGTGCGGGAACCTGGATGGATGCGGCAAGGATGTGTGGCGCCGTTGAGGCCAAATGAAAGTGTGGTGGTATTCGGGGCCACGAAGGCGATCCGAAGACTCCGCAGTTTGTTATTTTGACGTGAAAATCGACGGGCATTGACGGAACGGGCCTCAGAGACAATTTGTTGATTCCGCAGTGAAGAACAGGACACGGGATGAGCTTCGGCGCAGAAGAAATTGAAAACGGACCACAGAAGCAACTCCGGTGGCCCGCGAACACCACCAGCGGCGCCGGCGGCCGGAGTTGGTGGCCGGAACCGGCCGGCCGCCCGGAAGCGGCGGCGCCCCGGTGCGCCTCTTGGAGAAACCGCCGCGAGGGATCCAGGGGGACGCGGCGCGCGCCGCGTCCGAGGAGAACTAGCTCGCTGGCCGAGCCAGCGAGCCACCCGGCTGAGTTGTGCCTGATAGGGCGGACCAAGACGGGTCGTGCCCTGTCGGGTCAGACCCAGACCCGGTGCGGGCCGACCCGGGGGGTTGGGCCGGGTCGGTCCGGGCCCAGACCCCCCCCCCCCCCCGTTTTCGGACCTCTTTCGGTCTTTTCACCCTTATCTTGAGCTGCGGACCTCCTATCGATGCACAGTAAGCGGCAATGCGACCCTTGGATCAAGATGATCATTTCAGTATATCACACTCAAGGTTTTGGAGTACTTTGGGTTCAGCCGGGTTGGTTCGCACACAAGACCAACTGGGCCCTCGGAGAGGAAACGCTTATATCTTGACCTCTGGATGTCCGATTGACGTGCCGTCGACATGGTTGGATTCCTCTTGAGGAGAAGGAACATTTGGAATACTTTTCCTGAGGTTTGGATGCTGTTGGAGTTTGGCCAAGTTGGATTGTACCCGAAATCCAACCAGACCCCTGAACGGAAAAGGTGATATCTTTCAGACCGGACGTCCGTTTGATGAACCGTTAGCGGCGTTCGTGATCACGTTGTGAAACGGTCCTATGAGTATACCCTATGTGAGTTCAGAATATAGTTGAGATATGTCCGGGTTGGTTCGCACACGAAACCAACCGGGCCCCTGGGACGAAAATACTAATAACTCACAGACCGGGTGTCCGATTGACGCGCCGTCTGTTGTGTTGAGACCCCTATGACGAGTCCGTCCATTGAGATACTTCTTCATGGGACTTTGTGATACTTGGATTATCGACCTGTATCTCGTGGAGCAGACCGTCCCGGAGACGAGCGTATGGAGTACGGAGACCATGTAGCCAGCTATGACCTGACGACTGCTTGACCGATCGACTCGGTGTGTTTCGGATAGCCCAGTGGGGAGCGCTTGGTTGTAGCGGCAGACCCATGGAGGAGGAGCGCATGGTTGTAGTGGCAGACCCATGGTTGTAAGCGCTTGGTTGTATCCGCAGGCCCACAGTACTCGACAGGAGGAGTACCTCAGCAGTATTAGGTCAGTTAGCAGTATCTCAGAGTCGTGACAGGACCACTGTACACTCCAGAGATGGGGCTCTTTAGTAGTTACGGTTTCGATAATGAAAATCCTGGTTTTAGCTAAGTCTATGACCTTTATGTTACCTCTTGATTGAGATGGGTCACTAGATAACCTAGGTATATGTATGGGGGTATACTTGGGTAATGTTTATCCGTTGATTTCGTAATCATTGTGTTTCCTCATTAGTGGATGGGTTACTTGATAACTTAGGTATATGTATGGGCATATAACTAAGTGGAGGTTATCTGTTGAGATCTTCTTGGTGGTTATCCTTGGTGGTTTTAGTGAAACCTTGAGGGTCTCGGGGTCCCTACTGAGTATAGTTATACTCAACCCTACACGGGCTATGCCCGCACCCTGTTGTGTTTGTTGCAGATGACAGGCAATTCTGACGGAGGCCGATTGTTCGAGGACTGGACGGTACCTGGAGGTGGACTACACGACAAGTCCGTATCCGGAGGTGGACTTCACGGTGAGACGACACTTGGAGAACGTTTATGGGGGAGAGCATCTGGGAGCTGCGCTATCTTTACCTACCCTTCAGGTAGGATCTGTGGTGGACGATCCAGGAGCTGCGCTATCTATACCTACCCTTAAGGTAGGATCTGAGGTGGACGACACAGGAGCTTCTTCCTTTCTACCAATTTTTTGTCTTTTTCTATTGTACTTTCATTCAGTTGTAGCTGCACTTTCTGTTGGGTTTGTATTCTGGCCCATTTTATTTTTAGCACTTTCTTTTTTACTTAGTGTTTTACTTCCGCTTTCACTCTGTGGTGTTTTGTTTACTTTTATAAAGGAAATGCCTTCCCAGTTATCGAGATTTATGCCTTTGGCGCTAGTCGCCAGCCCCTGGCCTGTGGAAGGCGGGCATACGGTAGTCACGGCATGGGCCCCGATGACGGGTCGTGACAAATTGGTATTAGAGGAGTCGGTTCTACCGCAGAACTTATAACTCTGATATTTCCTTTCTGTGAAGCAACACTGTTAAGGGTACATAGTGTGGTCTTCAGTTCAGGGAGTCCAGTGTTGGTGCGGGCGGCTAACGTATCCATACACCAGGACCCTGACAACTGATTTCTAACTTTGTTCACGAAATCACTGATTGCGTGTGTGTTTTCAGAAGTTTTTTTTAAAGTATGCTCAAACCAGGTTAGATCACCATGTATAAATCAATTGACCTTGCCACGTATGTTTCTTTCAGGACGGCTTTTCACGGATGACCTGCTAGGGCCCAGAGGGATGTGCGTACTGACAGCCTGTGGAGCGACGAGGCTTCTGTACAGGACCCTCTTGTGGATGAGGCACTGGCGATACTACCATACGTTGGGCCACTGAATCCACCAGCCCCAATAGTAGCCGATGCACACCATTTGAGTGCGTTGCACGAGTTCCAGCGCCAGAGGCCACCAAGGTTCTGGGAGAGACGGACCCGTAGGCGGCTGAGGATTGGCTGGAGGCTGTGGTGAGAGTCTTCAGGCTAGTGGGAATACCAGCATACTTCATTGTGATCTTTGCTGCCAGCCTTCATCAGGCAGCTGCAGGAAGGTGGTGGAGCCACTAGTTCGAGTTTTGCGATGGGATGACCTTCACACGGGATGACTTAGAGACCTTCTTCAGGGTGGAGTTTGTGCCAGTAGCTCCACACCCCATGCATGTACAGGAGCTACTGCCTTTGCCGCAGGATTTTCAATCAGTAGCCGAGTCATCTGTGGGAAGTAGAGAGACGATGCAGAGGTCCAAGAGGACAAGAGACATCTGTACGAGGAGCAGCAAGTGTTATGAATGCGGCAGGAAGGGTCACCTGGCATGTGACTGTCCGACCCCCCCCCCCCCCCCCCGCAGATTTGATCCATAGGCTTTAGAGGAGCCACCGAAGCGGAAGTAGCGGCGAGTTCTTGAGCAACAGCCGATCAGTAGACAAGGAAGTAGAGCTCCAGGAGCAGGTGGACAGGAGTGAACCTAGTGGATATATACCTTCTACATCTAGTTCCATGTTGCTGTTGTATTCGTGTCTTTGTACTATGAGGTGAAATAATAAAAAAAGAAACTTATCTTTGTGATGTTTTCTTTCTTGTCCTTTTGTTTGGTTGACACTAAGTGGTCCCGATTATGACTGTTGACTTGACCCTCACTTTCGATGTTTCTACTGGAGGAGACCCAGTGACCTCACACTGATGCCGACAGTGTGACTCGACCCTTGGAGGCGAGAGTGATAGTTGGATCTCTTAGTAGTAACGTCGGGGCCTTACGACGTCATCCATGGAATGAATACATCATTCATGTTAGGATTGACTGCATTAGTTTATAGACGTGGTTCATCAAGGGGATGAGGCCGAGTTTCTCTTTTCAGAAAAGGAGAAATATTAGCAGCTCTTTCAAATCGTAGGAAAAGAAGGAGCAGACCATCCAGGAGCGGATAAAGACTGCACAGTGCAGTAAGAAGCTGTAAACTGGCGCCAATAATAGAGACTCGGACATGTTAGATGTTTCCATAAGAGGAAGATTAAATGAGAGATGAGTCTACGAAGCAACAGACATGGAGGCAGATCTAGGAAATCAGCATGTGGTGGTGTATGTTTTAACATACTACAACCACCCGCCTTAGTTGTCCCCACAAGGATCAGGGAGCTGGAGGGAAGGGGAAGAGAGTAGCTACTTATGGTCAGGGAGAGAGACCCAATGGCTTTAAGAACGATTTAAGGGATAGTATGTGTCCACTACTAGATTTTTTAGTAACAGACGTCGATATGAATCATTCCTTGCTTTCAGAAATCTTTTCCCAGGCCTAGAGTTTCCGGTAAGCCGTAGACATAACCCTCACGTCTAGAGATACCTAGGGAGAAGACTTGATAATCACACTTACGCCGATGGTGTGGTCAGACCCTCGAGGCGAGAGTTTCGGTTGGAATATCTTGCTGGCAGTGTCGAGGACATATGACGTTGGTTTGAGTATGGACTGGGCAATCACAGTTCATACAAAAGTTGACGATATTAGGAAATAAGGTTGTGTTTTAACTACGATGTCGGGATGGGATTTCCTTGGTCGGCGGAAAAGAAACCCCAGGAAGCACATGATAAACTCATGCACAGAAGGGTCTGACCAATCACTCTTGAGTCGGTCAACCTTACCCTCGTGGAAGCAGTCGTTTTGAGTTTCAGTTCTAACAGGAATTAGAGACCTCTAGAGTTCAAGGATGACGATCACGTCCTTATACGGGTCTCACCTCGACGAGGTTTACGGAGATGTGGTCAAGGCGGCAAGTTACCTCCGAGGTCCTGCGGACCTTCGTAGGTCCTCAGCCGGGTAGGAGTGGTGGATTACCGCTTGACCCATCCACCTCAGTTTCACCTGTTGCACGATGATTTCCACATATCTCAACAGGGGAGATACGTGCTAGACCCTTCGCATATCCTTGACCATGAAGAGCTGGACGAAGGCGATGGGGTGACTTTCACGGAGGTTCCAGTGGGGATCGAGGATCGACAGGAGCGGATCCTATGAGGGCGGTTGATTCCTCAGGTGCGCTTTCACGAGTAGTATGGGAACCTCCAGGTAAGCACAAGGGAGCGGAAGGCTCAGATGCGTGCTCATCACCATTTTTGTTACCCTAGTTTGTGTTATAGATTTATGAGGACGTAAAGCCCTAAGGTGGGAGTAATGTAAACAATCGTAAAATTCAAGGGAAATTTTTTTCGTAAATTTTCTTTGGGATTTTACAAGAACCCAGTTTTTGACGGCTCCTGATTCCGAGGCCCGGTGTGCCCGTAATTAATTTCCGAAGTTAGGCTCCGGTACGTTTAGTGAACAAACAAGCGGGTTTTTCTATCTTTTGAACTAGTGCTCAGAATCGAAATCTTAGGTCACTGATGGAATCGCAGTGCCGGTGATTGCTTAAGAAGACCCATTTCAGGAGTTGCGTTTTCTCGGGATGGGTTCATTTTTTTAAAGTGAGGGATAATAATATAATTGTTTTACAATTATATTTTCCTTTTCTTGTTAAGTGGATTAAGAGTTGTTTCACAACACTTTTCCTCTCTCTTGCGGTTGTAACCTATGTAAGGGAGTTAGGGGTGGGACCCACTTGTTGATAACTACCTTTGAGAGGATTAAGGTGGGGTGGGGCCCACACGAGCCCCACCATTTCTTTTCTTCTTAAGTAACGCACCCGCACCCCCTATTAAACGAAGTAAACTCTTGCATTTAAACTTTTTAATAAATGCCTCTATTAATTGGGCGGTTTTAAACCCCTCAATTAATTGATCGTTTCTTTTCTTTTTGAATTTCAAGCATTGGTTTGTGTGTAAATAAAATAAGACCCCAATTATTTTTGTAGTTGGTCTTGTTGCGTTGAGAGGATTTTTGGAGAAAGGATAAGGGGCGTGAAGTTCTTCTTCTTCGACGAAGAACGTGAAGAACGCCGACCTCTGACGAAGGTCGACAAGAATGCCAAATCCTTGTAGATCGACTACGCGGCGCCGTATACCACGACGCCAACGACGTTTCTTCTGTGATGCTTTCTTTCACGATGATCCCTCTATTCCGTGAAGATCCTCTTCTTCCGTGATGGTTAATTCCGCGATGAACTCTCGTTCGATGACAACGCTTGAGGTAGGGAATTAATTTGAGAATTATTTTATTCTCTCGTTTCGTTCATTCTAAGGAAAACAAAGAACACGGATCAACATATTATCTAGTTGATCCGCAAATTTTTTTCTTGTGGGTTGGGACTAAATTGTTGCGGGATGTGGTAGGGGTTTATTGCTTCTTGTTCGTGAAACATCCTTTGTCTTTCCTCGTCTTTTCTTTTTTTCGGACCGCTTGTTGTCAACATAACGGGAGGGGGTCGGACCGCACGAACATGGCGGAACCTCCTCCCCCTTTGTTGTTGTGTTGTTGTGGTTCAGAAGATGGTGGCATGGTGTGATGGCACTGCGCGGGAACCTGGAGGGATGCGGCAAGGATGCACTGCGCCGTTGAGGCCGAACGAAAGTGTGGTGGTAGTCAGGGCCGCAAAGGCGAAACGAAGAAGCCGCAATTTGTTCGTTTGACATGTGGATCGATGGGCATTGACGGAACGGGCCTTAGAGACGATTTGTTGATTATGTAGTGAAGAACATGACCCGAGATGAGCTTCGGCGTAGACAGAATTGAAAACGGACAACCGGAGCAACTCCAGTGGCCCGCGAACACCACCAGCGGCGCGGGTCGCCGGCGGCCGGCTCCGGCCGGCCGCCCGGAGGCGGCGGTGCCCCGGCGCGCTGCCTGGAGAAAATGCCGCGTGGGATCTAGGGGGACGCATTGCATGCCGTGTCCGCTGAGCGCCAGCTCGCTGGCTGAGCCAGCGAGCCACCCGGCCGAGCCGGGTCGGGCTGGGCCCAGACCCCCCTTTTTTCGGACCTCTCTCTGTCTTTCACCCATATCATTAGCTGCAGACCTCCGATCTATGCATGATCAGCATATATTCGACCCTTGGATCGAGACGGTCATTTCTGTATATGACACTTAGGGTTTCAGAGTATTTGGTTTCGGCTGGGTTGGTTCGCACACGAAACCAACCGGGCCCTCGGAGCGGAGACTCTTATATCTTGAGCTCTGGATGTCCGATTGACATGCAGTCGACTTGGTTGGATTTCTCTTGATGAGAAGGAACTTTTGGCATACTTCTCCTGAGGTTTGTATGCAGTTGTAGTTTGGCCGAGTTGGATTGTACCTGAAATCCAACTGGGCCCCTGGAACGGAAAATCTGATATCTTTCAGACCGGACGTCCGTTTGAAGAACCATCTGCATCGTTGGTGATCAGGTTGAGAAACATTCCCTATGAGTATACCCTATATGAGTTCAGGATACAATTGAGATACGGTGGGGTTGGTTCGCACACGAAACCAACCGGGCCCCTGGGACGAAATGTCTAATAACTCACAGACCGGGCGTCCGATTGACGCGCCGTCTTTTGTGTTGAGACCCCTATGACGAGGTGGTCCATTGAGATACTTCTTCGAGAGAATTTGTGATACTTGGAGTATCGACCAGTAGCTCGTGGAGTAGACCCTTCCGGAGAAGAGCGTGCGGAGTACGGAGACCGTGTAGCCGGCTGATACCTGAAGACTGCTTGACCGATCAACTCGGTGTGTTTTGGATAGCCCAGTGGGGAGCTCTTGGTTGTAGCGGCAGACCAACGGCGGAGGAGCGCATGGTTGTAGCAGCAGACTCGTGGTACTCAATAGAAGGAGTACCTCTAGAGGCTTTGAGGGAGAGCGCTTGTTTGTAACGGAAGACCCATGGTGGGAAACGCTTGGTTGTTGCAGCAGGCCCACAATACTCGATAGGAGTAGTACCTCAGTAGACTTAGGTTAGTGAGTTGTACCTCGGTGTCGTGATAGGACCATTGTACACTCCAGAGAAGGGTCTCTTCAGTAGTTACAGTTTCGATAATGAAAATCCTGGGTTGAGCTGAGTCTATGAACTTTGTGTTGCCTCATGATTGAGATGGGTCACTAGATAGCCTTGGTATATGTATGGGCGTATACCTGGGTAGTGGTTATCCGTTGATTTCTTAATCTTTGTGTTTCCTCATGATTGTGATGGGTTTCCTGATAACTTAGGTATATGTATGGGAAAATACCTAAGTAGAGGTTATATGTTAGGATCTTCTTGGTGGTTATCCTTGTTGGTTTTAGTCAGACTTTGAGGGTCTCGGGGTCCCTACTGAGTATCGTTATAGTCCCCCATGCACGGGCTATGCCCACACCTCGTTGTGTTTATTGCTGAGGATGGGAAGTGCAGATGGAGGCCGAGTGTTCGAGGACTGGATGGTATCCAGAGGTGGACTACACGACGAGTCAGTATCCGGAGGTGGACATCACGGCGAGATGACACTCGGAGAAGGTTGACGGGCGAGAGCATCCAGGAGTTGCGCTATCTGTACCTACCCTTCAGGTAGGATCTGTGGTGAATGATCCAAGAGCTGCGCTATCTGTACCTACCATTTAGGTAGGATCCGAGGTAGACGACACAAGATTTGCTTCCTTTCTACCAGTTGTTTGTCGTTTTCTGTTGTACTTTCATTCAGTTGTAGCTGCACTTTCAGTTGGGTTTTTATTCTGGCCCATTTTCTTTTTAGCACTTTCTTTTGTACATAGTGTTTTACTTCTTCTTCTACTCTTTGGTGTTTTGCTTACTTTTATAAAGGAAATTCCTTCCCAGTTATCGCGATTTACGCCTTTGGTGCTAGTCACCATCCCCTGGCCTATGGAAGGCGGGCTTAGGGTAGTCACGACACGGGCCCCGAGGACGGGTCGTGACAGACTCACCAAGTCGGTCCACTTCCTAGCCATACGGGAGCATAGTTCATTAGAGATCTTGGGATGCCTTTACTTGAATGAGATGGTTCTACTTCGTTGAGTTCCGTCCAAAATCGCCTCATGTCATGATTCTCATTTCACATCCTGGTTATGGATGGGATTGCAGGATGTTTTTGGGACTCAGTTACCCTTGAAGAGAGTGTTTCATCCCCAGACTGATGGTCAGACAGAGTGGACCATCTGGGTTCTAGAGGATATTCTAAGAGCCTGCATACTTGACTTTAGTCGTAGCTTGGAGGATCACCTACCACTGGTAAAATTTTCTTATAACATCAGTTTGTCATTACACTATTGGTATGGCACCATTCGAGGATCTGTATGGGCGACCTTGCAGGTCATCACATTGCTGGACTGACCCAGGAGAGTCAGCAGTCATGGGCCCAGAGATGGTGAGAGCTACTCTAGAAAAGGTGCAGATCATCCAAGAGGGGATGAAGACTGCACATATTCGACAAAATTCTTATGCTGACAGGAGGTAGAGGCCCTTACAGTTCAAGGAGGGAGACCGTGTGTTCTTTCAAGTCTCACCTCGACTGGGATTGCGAAGATTTTTCCGAGGCATCAAGCTATCTCTGAGGTTCATTGGCCCTTTACAGATTCAGAGTGGTGTTGGTGAGGTTTAATATCGCTTGGCTCTACCTCCTCAGATAGACCAGGTACACAAGGTCTTCCATTTGTCACAACTATGTAGGTACGTGCATGATCCATTGCACGTTATCGACTGGGGTGAGCTGGACATCGATGATGGAGCGACCTTTGCTGAGTACCCATTGGAGATCGAGGTTCTGCCGGAGAAGAACCTTCGTGGGAGAGCTATTCCCTTAGTTCATGTCTGGTGGCAACATGGGAATCTACAGGAGAGAACGTGGGAGCGGGATGCTCAGATTCACATGCATTACACACATCTTTTTGAGTAGCACTTGTTTTGGCTTTTCAGGGACGTAAAAGCCCCAAGGTGGGTGTGATGTAATGTCCGAGATTTTTACTTGTATTATTTTAATATTATGTAACGCCCCGACCCCAGCTACCCAGAGTCGGTGCATTACTTCGTAACATTGGCATGATCACAAGAAAGATCAAATCTCGAAAGACCGATTGGTTTAGTATCCTTGGAAACAATAGATATATTCATAGGTTTTACATTACATCATAAAATGAAAAACTACTACAACAACATAATGTCTCCAAAATCCACACTCATATTCCCACATAATATCCCTGCAGGTCATTCATAATTTACTTATTCACTTCCTGGGAAAAATAAAACATATAAAAGGGGTTAGCTCGAATGCCCAGTAAGGATAACAAAATAGCGGAAACTTTCATAAATAAGAATAAAATTTTAAGGCAATGTATAAATAAAACAAAAGCCTTTCAAACATGAACTTTCAACATGGTATGGCATAAATAAAATGAAATAATGCCATTTACTCATTCACATGGATATTCTACTAATCGAATAATCACATGCAAAAATCAATAACCACTTTCATAATGTTGGAATGCCTAATGCCAGACTATCATAACCACATAGACAAGGCCTCGTGCCAATACTACAAATAAGATTTTGTCAAGGCCTTGTGCCAAGACACTAGTTTGTCTCATGAGACCTACCGATGCATCGAGGAGCTATAGCGGGCTCCACCCGTCACTTATTAAGTCCAATGCATTCCCATATAAAAAGGTTTAAACATAACATAAACATTCGTATTAAAACTAGCATACGAAATGTCAATAATTTCACCATAAACTATGAATGGTATAAAAATAGCACATCCATAGTCAAACATATCACCAAACCTTCAATACAATATAGAAGTTTTGTATCATAATAAATCAACTTTAAATAATCTTAAAATCCATCAAAGGATGTTGACGTAGATGAAATCAAAATTCTTTTTAAAGAAATATCTCCTTTTATTTTGAAATCATTTAAGATCCATATAAAATAAAACATTTTCTTTGAAAATATTCATATAAGCTTGTAAGGAAATCTCTGAAGATTTTATAACGGCGTAAAATAACCGCACCCACCGTATAAGTTAAAAAAACATTCTTACCTCAATTCTGTCGAAAAGGTTAAAAAGGACCTTGTTTTGAAAACGACGGAAAGATTCCTTTATAAACCTCTTATAAAAAGTCAAACAAAGGTATAAATGACTTTAACCCATATTCTTGTAAATAGTAAAAATGTTTTGAAATACATTTTTAAGAAACATGGATGTGGATGATAAAGATATCCCAGTAGATTATTACGTATAAACACCCTCGGATAATGAAGAAATTGTGAAATAACCCTTACCTTGTACTTTTCCTTGGTTGGGGTAGGTTAACCTCCTGTATAATGGTGAAATAATTGTTATTAAATTATACAAGAATCATATATATTAATATGATATCATATATGATCTTTTAACATTGATTTGTTAATAATATATTAGAATTATCGTCGTTTCGGGTGTTAACTTACTTGTTTTCTTTTATATGTTTTGTTACGTAAGACATGTTTGTAAAGGATAGGTTGTATATTATTCATATCCAGAATGATATCAAGTCCTTAAACATCATTTTTAAATCATAAAATGATAATTATACTTGAATGGATACGATGGAGAATGAATCTTATCGCGTTCGTGGAGACGGTAGTCCGTACGTACGCACGAGCGACAATATCATTCTTTTGATATTAAAATAATATATAAATGGATGGTATATCTTATATACATAATCATTAACATGTTATATTTATTATTTACATGAGTTACACATCATTATTATACCCATCCAAATAATAATATATTGAATAAAAATTACACCACGACGTGGAGACGGGAAGCCGTACGTACGCACGTATGTGAACATGTTATTCAAAGGGTGGATAGAATACTGAATATGGTTGTAACATATTTATAATAACATCACAGTATATGTAAGATACTGGAGTTATTATTTTATAATGGTAAGAACAAAGAAAGAGGAAGTGGAAGAAGAAAGGAACTTGGAAAAGGGTGGTGAAATCATTACTTCTTCTTCGGGTTCTTCCTTTTGATTTGATCAAAAGGGATACTTAGGTTGGCTTTCTGATCAAAATAAGGACTCTAGGTTGTAGTGAGGGATGTTGGGAGAGTATTTGGGCAGAGTTTGGCCGAACCAAAATGCTTTGAAGGTGTGAAGAAATGAGAAGGAGGAGTTCCCTTTTATAAGAGGGGTGAGGGGCACCTTTGGAAAAGTTAGAAATATTAATTTATAATAAATTAATATTCGGTTTATAATGGCTCCAAAGTTTATTATTCAAAGGTTAAGGTGGGGATAGGTCGAAAACCACTCAACCAATAGAATTTAGACAGGTTTGGGTACTTATATTAACCTTATCTTTAAGTATTAACTCTAAGTTAATTAGTTTCACTTTTACAATGTCTCTTTGTATTTTTATATAATATGGTTAATAAACTTACTATATACATCCAAGAGACCCCCAAGTGGTCCATTAATGATGAAACTATTATGATATAAGTCTCTTGGCCGAGACTTATATTTTTAGGAATTTAATATCAATTAATAATATAATACTTGTTTTAAGAACTCTTTTATGTCAATTTTGACACTATTCAATAGTTGATTTTTGTAAAACTCATAAAAGATTTATTACTTCGAACAAAGTCAATTAAATCAATCCTAATATATAATATTATCCTATAAAATTAGTTTAATTCATTAAAAGTTTCATATTATAATTTTATGGGTATTTATAATATCAATTATTTTAATTTTTCACTATTATAGTAATTACTGCATCATCATTGTGTCATAAATAAAATAAATTATTTAATGTCTAAAAATTATAAATAAAATATCACTATGTAGGAAATCTTTTTAGCTTTCTAATGAATATTTATAATCTAAAATCCAACTTATATAACCCTATGTAACAATTGTTTTTCTAACAGATATATGCTTCTGTCATTTTTGTATTCATTTTGACTTAATTAAAATAAAGTGTCATTATCACTTACAAGTGGATCCATGGGGTCCCAAAATCGATCCAAAGATGCACATGGTCGACCATGTATCAACCAATAGGGTTAAGACACGTTTTAGGGTAATTTAGTATTATTATAATATTATTTTTTAACCCTTATTTACCAGATTTGCCCTTAACCATGGTAAATAAAATATTTACCGCAGTAATTATTCAAAATGTCTAAAAATAAAAGTTACATATTTACACAATTTGAACATCCTGATTCAAAATATGGAATCCATTTTTCTAAATTCAAAACACAGAAGTGGCAGAAATTAATTTAAAATTAATTCCCGCTGTCAAAACAAAAAGCGTGTTTTTAAGAGATAATAACTATCAAAAGATTGACACTTGTTTATGTTCGGTTTAATTGTAAAATTATGTCTAATGACCAACTTTATATTAAATTGTAAAAATATATTCTAAATATACTTTAAAACCACTCAAATTCATAATTTATCACTATTAATTATTTTGATTAAAAAAGTTGTTTTTAATTAAAATTTAGTAATTTTCACAATTCATCAAAATATGAAAGTTATCCGAAAAGTACCAAAATTTCACCTTAGGCTAAATTCGATATTCCGAATCTAAAAATGAAGTCCATTTTGAAATATAAAATATATATATTTTCAAAAAGTAGGTATTACTATTTATAACGTCTAGTTTGATTGGTTATGGTGTGTTAGAACTCGGTGTTGCGTACAACAAACGCTATCACATTATTCAAAGGGAAACGTACCGTGGAAGCTTGGGGTGTTTCATTTTAAATTTTTGATGTCCACATTTAGTCAAAAAGTTTAAAATATTGTATTTAAAAAGGTTTCACTAATAGAAGTTGATAAAAGTGAAATACTGAAAATGAATCTGTTCTTGCATTATGACTAAGAAACTCATAATAGGGATTCTAAAATTATAAGGATTATATAAAGTTCAAAATGTAGTTAATACTATTCATGACCTCTTTTAATGGTGTGATTGAACTCGGTGTTGCGTGTAGTGCAAGTTATTGAATTATTTTTAAGAAATAACACTCTCTGAAATCCTGGGGTGTTACATTCTCCCCTCCTTCAATAAATTGCGTCCTCGCAATTTGAAATTGTTCTTCGAAAATAAAAGGTTGAAAGTAGAAAATATATTTGTGGGAAAACCCACATTGGAAATTGGGTTACTAAAATTTAGTCTTAATATGAGGAAAAGAGAAATTAAAGGGTCACCACCAAATTATGATCTCGATTAGGAGAACATTGGTGGCAATTAGAGACATATAATTGGAGGAAAAACGTAAATATTTATAGGTAGTGATTGAGGTCATCAATCACAAACAAGTATAAAATTGAGGTCCTTAAACTCATCAATCCATGATGATTTGAAGTACCATCGGTTCAACAAAATATATGGTATTGGGACAACACATTTTTGACATTTCAAAATATCTTAGTTGAAATCCCACATCAAAAAATGAATTAATGAAGCCTCTATTTAAAATAAAGAGTGGAAAGTATGAAGATTACCGAAAATAACACATACTAGGGTTCCATGTAGGAAAATATGGATATGGAAGAGAAATCTAACCATCAATTATCTGATGGAGAGTGGTAGAGAACATGGCTATGAAAAGGCCAACAATCCCAAAGCCATAAATTTTTGATGATTTAAGGTACCATCTAGGACAACATTTTTGTTCTAAGTTTCTATTATTAATGTTGAGGAATTTATTTATGAGATTGGATAAGATAATAAGGAGATATACTTACTTTATAATTAGAATTTTACCCATTAATAAATTTCTACCACAAACTCATATTTCATTCTAAAAGATAATAGAACGTAAATTTTTTTTTCTATTTATACTATTCGTACAGGGTTCCAAAATAAATGAATTATAATTCATCTACCAGATCTTTTAAAAAAAACTACATTATTTAATTCAGGATATCTCGTGGGACAGTGGTAGGTGATACACCCTTGTCGCCCTTCGGTTGCAGGTTCAAGTCTCGCAGCCTTGCCAGACGCGACGGGTTGCCGCCCGACCTCCGGGTTGTCCTTTTATGGCAATCCAAAATAATCCAAACTAGAACTATCCAAAATACTTCTGTCTAAACTCACAGTCCAACATTTATAAGGAAGGTAAACATAATATAGATCCTTTTTACCCCGTAATAGAATATGAATACCTTCATCATGTATTACCATATTCCTTATTGATTACATTCATGCTCCCTTATTCCATATAGAATGCTGGATATACTTCATTAATCCAAAAATGTTTTAAACCCCAACAATGATGGAATATACAAATCATTAATCAGTTCCAAGGTAGTCAAGGATATCCAATATAATTTATCCAAAACAATCACATATTATTCCAAAATCACTACCTCAGTATCAGAACTATATTATGATTTATCATTCTCTCAACCATATATTTTCCAAAAATTTATCCTGCTATTGAGTCACTTTTCTTTGTTCCACACAATCTCATGTCCTTAATGAAATAGTACTGCAGTAAAATCCTTATATACTCCATGATTATTGTAACAAGTACATTGTTGATACAACACTCAATTGACATAATCAACATACGAACTCTAATCATCCCTCTTCATCTGTGGTAGTATCATAACATGATTATTATCCAATAACATCATTTGCGGCATAGTCTGATGACTGGGACATAGGTTCGCGTAGTGTCCAAACTCCTTTCGAATGAAGCATTGTACATTTGAAACCATTTTCTTACCCTTGCAGTCACGTACTTTGTGCCCTTTTCCTCCACACTTATAACAAACTCCCATTCCTTTCAGGAAAGTTCCAGGGTGTTTCTTTCCACAGTCACCACATATGGGAAAATTCTTATTTTCCCTCTTCCCTTTATCCATATATCTCTCATCCATCCTTTTCTTCTCTTGCTTCCCTTCAAATCCATAGGACTCAGTAAACTCTTTACTTATCTTATCAACAGATGATGTTATTTCTTCATATGATGATAATACATGGGAGACTATTTCTCTTATAAATTCTAGCTTAAGACCATGAAAGATATGATCCTTCCTTCTCTTTGGATCATGTGCATTTCTGGAGTTCTCATTCCTTCTACTGGTCGCCATTTATAAACAATGGCATACACTAGATTAGTTTATGAATCAAAATACATAATACCATACTTATAAAACACTTATCATAAATTGAAATATTTATGGATATAATCCATAATCATAAAAATTTCTCCTTTGAGGATGTATATACTCATAAACCCTTCATAATGGTTTGTAATGAAAATGAGAATTATCATAAGCATATCCCCCGGGAGTGTCGTAACCAAGAGTGTAGCAAGGCCCGTTGTCGTGCACCAGTTCCCGTTCGAGTCTAGCTCAAAGCGGTGTTTTCGGGTTTTACCCCTAGGTACATCTGTGCCAGAGCCGCCTCTACCTGCTCATATCCAGACAGGGATGTATTGCTCGGAAAACTCACAAAATCTCTACAATACCAAAATTCTAGGAAGTTCTTCTATACTAATCCTCAATGTTCATCTTAGGTCTACGTGCTCTAATCAGAGTTTATCTAAATCTAGCTTCCAAGGTTTGTACTAAACTTCCTCTGATACCAACTGTAACGCCCCGACCCCAGCTACCCAGAGTCGGTGCATTACTTCGTAACATTGGCATGATCACAAGAAAGATCAAATCTAGAAAGACCGATTGGTTTAGTAGCTTTGGAAACACTAGATATATTCATAGGTTTTACATTACATCATAAAATGAAAAACTAATACAACAACATAATGTCTCCATAATCCACACTCATATTCCCACATAATATCCCTGCAGGTCATTCATAATTTACTTCTTCACTTCCTGGGAAAAATAAAACATATAAAAGGGGTGAGCTCGAATGCCCAGTAAGGATAACAAAATAGCGGAAACTTTCATAAATAAGAATAAACTTTTAAGGCAATGTATAACTAAAACAAAAGCCTTTCAAACATGAACATTCAACATGGTATGGCATAAATAAAATGAAATAATTCCATTTACTCATTCACATGGATATTCTACTAATCGAATAATCACATACAAAAATCAATAACCACTTTCATAACGTTGGAATGCATAATGCCAGACTATCATAACCACATAGCCAAGGCCTCGTGCCAAGACTACAAATAAGATTTTGTCAAGGCCTTGTGCCAAGACACTAGTTTGTCTCATGAGACCTACCGATGCATCGAGGAGCTATAGCGGGCTCCACCCGTCACTTATTAAGTCCAATGCATTCCCATATGAAAAGGTTTAAACATAACATAAACATTCGTATTAAAACTAGCATACGAAATGTCAATAATTTCACCATAAACTATGAATGGTATAAAAATAGCACATCCATAGTCAAACATATCACAAAACCTTCAATACAATATAGAAGTTTTGTATCATAATAAATCAACTTCAAATAATCTTAAAATCCATCAAAGGATGTTGACGTAGATGAAATCAAAATTCTTTTTAAAGAAATATCTCCTTTTATTTTGAAATCATTTAAGATCCATATAAAATAAAACATTTTCTTTGAAAATATTCTTATAAGCTTGTAAGGAAAGCTCTGAAGATTTTATAACGGCGTAAAATAACCGCACCCGCCGTATAAGTTAAAAAAAACATTCTTACCTCAATTCTGTCGAAAAGGTTAAAAAGGACCTTGTTTTGAAAACGACGGAAAGATTCCTTTATAAACCTCTTATAAAAAGTCAAACAACGGTATAAATGACTTTAACCCATATTCTTGTAAATAGTAAAAATGTTTTGAAATACATTTTTAAGAAACATGGATGTGGATGATAAAGATATCCCAGTAGATTATTACGTATAAACAACCTCAGATAATGAAGAGATTGTGAAATAACCCTTACCTTGTACTTTTCCGTGGTTGGGGTAGGTTAACCTCATGTATAATGGTGAAATAATTGTTATTAAATTATACAAGAATCATATATATTAATATGATATCATATATGATCTTTTAACATTGATTTGTTAATAATATCTTAGAATTATCGTCGTTTCGGGTGTTAACTTACTTGTTTTCTTTTATATGTTTTGTTACGTAAGACATGTTTGTAAAGGATAGGTTGTATATTATTCATATCAATAATGATATCAAGTCCTTAAACATCATTTTTAAATCATCAAATGATAATTATACTTGAATGGATACGATGGATAATGAATCTCATCGCGTTCGTGGAGACGGTAGTCCGTACGTACGCACGAGCGACAATATCATTCTTTTGATATTAAAATAATATATAAATGGATGGTATATCATATATACAGAATCATTAACATGTTATATTTATTATTTACATGAGTTACACGTCATTATTATACCCATCCAAATAATAATATATTGAATAACAATTACACCACGACGTGGAGACGGTAAGTCGTACGTACGCACGTATGGTGACATGTTATTCAAAGGGTGGATAGAATACTGAATATGGTTGTACCATATTTATAATAACATCACAGTATATGTAAGATACTGGAGTTATTATTTTAGAATGGTAATAACAAATAAAGAGGAAGTAGAAGAAGAAAGGAACTTGGAAAAGGGTGGTGAAATCATTACCTCTTCTTCGGGTTCTTCCTTTTGATTTGATCAAAAGGGATCCTTAGGTTGGCTTTCTGATCAAACTAAGGCCTCTAGGTTGTATTGAGGGATGTTGGGAGAGTATTTGGGCAGAGTTTGGCCGAACCAAAAGGCTTTGAAGGTGTGAAGAAATGAGAAGGAGGAGTGCCCTTTTATAAGAGGGGTGAGGGGAACCTTTGGAAAAGCTAGAAATATTAATTTATAATAAATTCATATTCGGTTTCTAATGGCTCCAAAGTTGATTATTCAAAGGTTAAGGTGGGGATAGGTCGAAAACCACCCAACCAATAGAATTTATACAGGTTTTGGTACTTATATTAACCTTATCTTTAAGTATTAACTCTAAGTTAATTAGTTTCACTTTTACAATGTCTCTTTGTATTTTTATATAATATGGTTAATAAACATACTATATACATCCCATCGACCCCCAAGTGGTCCATTAATGATTAAACTATCATGATATAAGTATCTTGGCCGAACCTTAGATTTTTAGGAATTTAATATCAATTAATAATATAATATTTGTTTTAAGAACTCTTTTATGTCAATTTTGACACTATTCAATAGTTGATTTTTGTGAAACTCATAACAGATTGATTACTTCTAAAAAAGTCAATTAAATAAATCCTAATATATCATATTATCCAATAATATTAGTTTAATTCATTAAAAGTGTCATATTATATTTTTTTTGGTATTTATAATATCAATTATTTTAATTTTTCACTATTATAGTAATTACTACATCATCATTGTGTCAAAAATAAAATAAATTATTTAATGTCTAAAAATTATAAATAAAATATCATTATGTTGGAAATCTTTTTATATTTCTAATGAATATTTATAATCTAAAATCCAACTTATATAACCCTATGTAACAATTGTTTTGCTAAAAGATATATGCTTGTGTCATTTTTGTATTCATTTTGACTTAATTAAAATAAAGTGTCATTATCATTTACAAGTGGATCCATGGGGTCCCAAAATCGACCCAAAGATGCCCATGGTCGACCATGTATCAACCAATAGGGTTAAGACACGTTTTAGGGTAATTTAGTATTATTATAATATTATTTTTTAACCCTTATTTACCGGATTTAACCTTAACCATGGTAAATAAAATATTTACCGCAGTAATTATTCAAAATGTCTAAAAATAAAAGTTACCTATTTACACAATTTGAACATCCTGATTCCAAATATGGAATCCATTTTTCTAAATTCAATACACATAAGTGGCAGAAATTAATTTTAAATTAATTCCCGCTGTCAAAACAAAAAGCGTGTTTTTAAGAGATAATAACTATCAAAAGATTGACACTTGTTTATGTTCTGTTTAATTGTAAAATTATGTCTAACGACCAACATTATATTAAATTGTAAAAATATATTCTAAATATACTTTAAAACCACTCAAATTCATAATTTATCACTATTAATTATTTTGATTAAAAAAGTTGTTTTTAATTATAATTTAGTAATTTTCATTATTTATCAAAATATGAAAGTTATCCGAAAAGTACCAAAAATTCACCTTAGGCTAAATTCGATATTCCGAATCCAAAAATGAAGTCCATTTTGAAATATAAAATATATATATTTTCAAAAAGTAGGTATTACTATTTATAACGGCTAGTTTGATTGGTTATGGTGTGTTAGAACTCGGTGTTGCGTACAACACACGCTATCACATTATTCAAAGGGAAACGTACCGTGGAAGCTTGGGGTGTTTCATTTTAAATTTTTGATGTCCCCATTTAGTCAAAAAGTTTAAAATATTGTATTTAAAAAGGTATCACTATTAGAAGTTGATAAAAGTGAAATACTGAAAATGAATCTGTTCTTGCATTATGACTAAGAAACTCATAATAGGGATTCTAAAATTATAAGGATTATATAAAGTTCAAAATGTAGTTAATACTATTCATGACCTCTTTTAATGGTGTGATTGAACTCGGTGTTGCGTGTAGTGCAAGTTATTGAATTATTTTTAAGAAAGAACACACTCTGAAATCCTGGGGTGTAACATATTATATGGGAATTAATTTGAGACTAGGCTTTGAGACGACATGCAGTTCTGAAGCCCGGTGATCACTTAACAAATGGTTGAATTTAATTTAATAATTAAATAACGTGCGTGTGCGGTTTTCCAGAAAAAGTGGAATAACTCCCGAAGAGGTGCTCGAATTAGAAATTTGAGGGAACGATTGTGTTCGGGAGATCAATTTTACCTTGGGTGAGGCCTAACATTGGCCGATGCAGGTCGGTGGTGAAATCTGGTTTTTGGATGTAACCGTAATAAAATATTTAATTAATATATTTTATTAAATCCTTGTTGAAGTAAAATCTTATTTATTCGGTTAAATTGAGATTATGTATGGGAGGTCAGGGTAACTTTTTCGATAACTCTGCATTTCTCTGGAGAGATCTGGAGTAAACCTGCTGACGCATCAACGACGTTCTTGATGAACATCGCCGACAACGATGACGCGACGAACAAATCATCACCAACGAACGTCGTGGATCCATGTATGATGTTTATTTTGTGATTTCTTCTCCATTTTTTATTTCCACAATGACTGTGGTCTAATCCACAAACAGATTAGCCCACAGATCGATTGTTCTTCCAGGATGGGATTTTTCGGGGATTTTGGGGATTTGATGCTTGGAATTATTTTGGTTTCGTTCAATATCCTAACAGCGACGGACCAAGATCGACATGAACATCGATCGAGGTTTGTCTCTCTTGATTTTTTGTGTTCTTCTTCGCAAAATTCTCTTTTTCTTCATCCTGTTCTATGCGTTCATCGTGGGAATATGAACGACGGATCATTGCACACCCGTTGAGCGATGCAACGATCCCAAATTGAAGATCTGGCATCATTACAACCCCACGAAGGTGCGGCTATGGTGGCGATGGATGGATCGAACCAGATCAAAAGGTATCATTCTTCGAACGATTTTCGCTCGGATGACCGGGATCAGATTTTGGAGCCGATCGATGGCCTGAAACCCACGGATTCAGCATCACGAAATCAAGGAGACCCTTGATCTTGAGTTTCATGGAAAACAGACCAGATAAGCGCGATCCGGAAGATCGGCTGAAGCGCGAGGAAGAAGATGGCGTTTCAGAAAATTTCCCGAGTACACGCTGTGTAATACGTGCAACACGGCGTGTGATAATCGGCAGGTTACATGGCATGTCCTCTAGGAGTGCATAGACACAAGTTGGGTACACTGACAAGGACATAGTGTGTATAACCCTCCCCATCCAGACCCGACCAGATACACGAGATAATGCATGTACTGGTACACGGGAAGGCGACAAAGACATGGATAGAGGCCATGTACGGGCACATGGAAAGCGTAAACAGAGTGAGCCCAAGGTGCTCAGACACGGCTTTTTATTCTTCTACACGCCATGTAGTTACATTCTATCTGACAATATGAGTGAAATGGACCATTTACACAGGCAGTACCTGGAGTCAAGGAACACGGCGTGTGATTCTTCTACACACCGTGTAGTTGGGTTTTACAATGCATGGATGGATGACACGGGCCGTTTACATGGGAAATACTCTAAGTCAAGGAACACGTCCTGTGATCCTTCTACACAACGTGTAGTCTACTTTTACACAGACTAGACAGATGACACGGGCCATTACACGGGCAATACCCAGGGAAAAGGAACACAACGTGTTACCATACTACATGCCATTTAACCAATTCTTCATGGCTTGGGCCACTTGTCTTCTGTGACTTGGACTAGTTATTTTAGTGTTCGTTCCCTTGGTCTTTTCCCTGAAGGTTATGGTATAATTTCAATTATACAAGGGTATTATCCCTTCAGCATGAATTCCTGAATATAGTTGTTCGATTCCCCTCTGTGAGACTTTGAGCTAGATCCTCTATTCATTCCTTTAACCCTAGGTTGAGTTCTTGGTATCGATGTGACCAACTTTACCCAGGAACCAATTCACTGCTTAGCAGATTAGCTCAGACTGAGTTGTCGGAATCACCCCATTATTTGACTTTGATCTTCATCTGAGCATCATGTTCCGAAGTACTTGTGGAGTGTGTTCTCCCGAAACGAGTACTTAATATCTCTCTTCATTCCTTGGAGTGTTTTCTCCTTGTTTCATTCTTAGTGGAATCTTCTAGCTGGATCCTAGTGGTGGTATTCGTGATAGTCGATCATGCATGAGAATATCTAGATATTCTTGTTATATGTTCGGTAGACATATACTGTGTAGAGTTGAATGTACCTTTCATTTGTGGTATTTCCTTTTTTGTATTTCCTTTGTGGTTGTGGGGTGTCCTACTGGGTATTGTTATACTCACACCTGCATGGGCTTTGCCCGCATGTGTCGTGTCTTGTGCAAACGAGTGAGACTTTGACATGATTCTAGGAGGACCAGGACCGGACGATACACAGTGAGATCAGATAGGCTGAGGTGTGTTCCTATGGCCATAGACTGCATTCCCAACACATTTCATTATAGTTTTAACTTTGTTACGGACTCCCCTCTTTTGGTGGGCTTGTACTTTTGGCCCATGGTTTTACCCTTATTGTACCTTACTTTCCTATCATACTCCGTTGGTGGGGATTTTTAGTGTATGTCTGCATTTCCATATTTTAGTTGAGTTTTTACTTTTCAACAATCTTGGGTTGTAAATGTGTGTGTGTGTGTATAGGTTTATAGGAAATTCCTCCCATGTTAGTGATATTCCTAGTTGGTGCTAGTCACCAGCCCCTGGCCTATTGGAGGCGGGCTTGGGGAGTTGCGACTCGGGCCCCACTGGGATGGGTCATGAAACATAAGAAATAACAATTATTAAAATATTACTTCTTTAACTAAATAAAATATCATATGTTATATATATAACTTTTTGTCACTTGAGGATATAAATCAATGAAATTGGTGATCTAAAAGTAAATTAAGGGGAAGGATAACATACAAGAAATAAGATACATGAATCCATAGATCACAGGTGGGCATAATCATTGTAATCATTATGTATTCTTTGGATCATCATCATATATATGGGAAAAACATTTGAAAAAGGAGGGGAATGATTCATATTCATAAAAATGAATCATCATGTCATGTTGGTGACATTCAACAAAATTTTGTTATCAATTATTTCATAATGTTCACCCATAACATATGTCGACAACTTAGAACATCAACAATGTAGATAATTTTAGCATCATATTAATGAATAATACACTTAATCTCAAGAGAAACATCATAATACCTAAGGTATTTTTGGTCTATAAATATACATGGGAACATTTAACATAATTACAGATTATAATCATGCATTATAAAAAGATGGTATAATGGGAATGGTTAGGAAGTAACCAACAAAATGAAATAATTTTCACAAGGATTTAATAATTTATACATTAATGAATAATAATTTGCGTTACTTAATGAATAATGTATAAAATATGTGGTAAAAAAATTATAATTCTGGATGGAAGAAGAAACAACACAATATGAGTCAATATTGTCATTAAAAAAATGTTTTTTTGAAAAACCATTGTACTCAGCTTCATCAAAAAATTTCAAAATATTATATCCATAAAAATAAAATTGTAGACTATTGAAACAATATGAAATAATAATTATAAACATATCCAAATTTAATTATTAATGAATATCGTACAACCCAAATACAATGATTGTGGTTTTTTAATCCCCTATCATAAAATACCGATTTATTTCATCTCATTTTTCCAACAGAATACTAAAAATTTGATTGTTAAAATATTGATCCATAATTAAGTTATGTTAATTTATATGAATATTTATTAATTATAATTATTTTCATATATTTCATAATTTATAATTTTTTTATGTTGAAGAGTCTTCATAAAATCATTTCCTTAAAAATTTCTTACAATTCATTGATATCCTTATTTATTCATGGTTTTTTAGACATTTGTATAATTAATTACATAATTTAAAATTATATTACATATACATTAAAAAGTAATTTTTTAGAACCATACATAGGGTTGGTGATAATAAAATATTTGGGAACATTAAAACTGTTGTTAACTGACATTTAGATGCACATTATGAATACTGGAGGAATGAGAAATATGAAAATTTATTATGATAACAATATAATACATATATATGGAGAAAATAATTAATATAAAATGATAAATATAATTAATTATTCTAGTATTATTATTTATTGAAATGTGTGGAGAATAATATACTGATGAGTGGAGAATTATATGGAGAATTAATGACAACAAATGCTCTTCTTAGTGTTGCTTCTTGTTTATGACTCTAAAATCAATTAACAATTGTGGAAAGATGGATCTAGAATGTATCTTGATAAAATAATTGGATTAAGATATATGAATTTTCATTTTCACTATCTTGGTAATGTGTAGGATTAGTGGAATACCAATCATAAGGATTGGGGTGATATATAATTTCGTATAGCGTTAATTTTAGAACAAATAATTAAATGTGATACAAAATCAAAGGTAAAATGTGTAATATTGAAATATTAAATATATAAATCATATATCAATGTATTATAAGATTTTCATCAATAATTAATTATATTATTATAATCCATTGGTTTGTTAAATTTAATTTAAAAAATCAGAAGATTTGTTATTTTTAAGGAACACTTTTGACTTATGGCTTTGGAAAATGAATATTATTTCTAGAAACTATATTTTTCATATTTTGATATTTATTTTTTGAAATTAAGTATATTTTTATTGAGTTTCATTTTCAAGAAATTATTATTCTATTATTAATTCATGAAAGTTGAAAGTTAAAATACATTGCTTACCGAAAATCTTCGTAATTTAATTATTCACATGAATATTAATTGTTTTCAAAATTTTATCAAAAAATAAAACATGGAAAATTTTTATGTGAGGATATAAAATAGTTTATTTATTTTATAATAAAAAATTTCTACCCTGTGTAATTTTAATTTTTAAAAACAAATTTATTTTTTTATAAAATAGATAAATTTAAATACATTAAAAATGTTCTTATTTCATCTATCTTTTTTAATCATGATAATTATTTATGGAATTATAATATTTATATTTAATTTAATATGTTAGGATAAAAAATATTTTATTCCAAAATTTTTATGTTCTAGTTATGTTTCTATACTATGTTTCAAGTTATTATTTTTAATGGTCGCATTAGAATCTCAATGGTTACATTATATTCATTAAATATATATTGGTGACATAATTAATTATCCACTACAATTACTCTTATGGTTAAATATTATCATTTTCAAAAATTATGATTGGGATACTGATATTTTGATTCATTTATAATAAAATTTACTAGAAGGGATGATTCTAGATTATTAGGGTGAGCCAAAATTTCCCATTCTAGTTTTTCAATTTTTTTATTTTTTACAATTTTTATATTCTGAATTTATGGGGTTGTATCTGTTAACTAATGTATCAATTTTTTTTATTATTTAATTTTTTTTATTATTTTTTAAATCTACATATATAAAAACTATATAATATAATATAATACTCATTTATTTCAGGAATACTTATATTCTCATATGTATTTTTCATTACCATATTCCACCATTAAGAAATTACATCCCAAAAATTTAAACACATAGTCTAAATTCAGAATAGAAAATGGTACATCTCTACCATATATTTCATTGGTTCCCAGGACACCTTGTTATATTTTGGGTTCTGATGTTACCATATTGGAAGCTTATTTTCCATGAATCATTTGATTTTTTCACTATTGTTCATGATCATCAATGGCTACACCTCAAACGATAGGTCATTCTCTAGTTATAAAATCTATAAATGCATTACATGTGAGTATTTGAGTATGTAAATCATTTGTAAAGATACCTGTAACACATCAGGGAATCATTTCATGTTTTTAGAAGTTCATTTCTATATTACACTATAACTATATAGCCATGGATCTCAATAAATACAATGTAACAATGGATAAATTTTCATTGCATTATAATATTAAATATTCTCTTACATCATGATATTTAGAAGAAAATAATTTCTAAATTCAATCTAAAAAACAAATTACTTTTTTTCAACAAGTATTTATTAAAAAACAATTTAGACTATATTTTTTTGGAATGATCATTATCTATTATCACTTTCAAACGTTCATTTATATGTAGCATTTATTCTCAATCATCATCCCAAAATGTAAGAGTTCAACCACACATATCGTATATAAGATTATATGGATCTATTGAATATTCCAAAATATGATGTTTTTATATGATAACTCATAATATCTGATATGTTAATCCTATCCTAAATTAAGTCCAATTTTATATGATCTCACAATATTCTCAAGAAAATTAATAGTTCTTTATATTTTCCATCATCATGGGATTGATAGGTCATAATGAAATTCAATTCAGTAATCATATAATGATGATTACTTCACATTAATTTATATCTTAGTTATGGATCCTAATAAGATATAATATAATGATTATCAACATGAATCATCTCCAATTATATTTCATTTATCATTTCACATCTATGAATTTGTGAAAATACATGAACAATGATTAGGTTGGATGTCATGGTGAATCCATCAACCGTAACACATATATCATTATTTTCATTATATGAAATTAGAAAAATAATGAAAAATTATCTGGGGATGTTGTCCAATATCCATGTGGGTATAGTTTATGGTTTCGTCATCCACATAAACTTTTATTTCACTTCTTTAAATTTCGAACACACCAAAAACATTGAGGTTCACATGGAGAAATATTTCTTCATGTTGTCATGAGAAACGTTCTTTTGAATATGATAATAAATGTTGGTACATTAAGTAAGGATGCATAATGATGTACTACACATATTATCACATAATTATTTATTAATCCAAGGTGAAAAATAACACAATTGTATATATATAACTGTTATTAGAAATTATATATCTATGTAGAATTCATGATGTTTGTTTCCTTTAGTGTTGCCACCCTCTATTAAATAATTATATAAATCCATTTACCAACTTGTTCATCATATTAAAACATGTTTGGGAAATAATATGGTAATGGTGTGATGTATTATATTCTATATTGATTTCACGATCTATCATTTCAATCTATATGGTGATATGAAATGTAAGAACATAGACCATCTATTCATGTATGTTTTCCATTTCTGGTCATTTCTGTGAAAAAGAGGAAATTCTAGAGGCCGTGGAGGGGAGCGTGGTTGGCACACAGTTGGTGCACGATCTGAAAAAATAATGTGGCCAGCCTAGGAAAACATAAAACCCTTGACAGTGGGTAGCGCACAGGAAGTGCACGATTTGTGAAACCGTGCAGAAAAGTCGAGTGAAATCCCTAGGTGAGATAGTGGCAACTAGACGATTGGCACACGGTTTTCCAAACCATGCAGGGTAACTGTGCAGGCACCAAATGTTTGGGGTTTTAAGTCTAGTGCCACTCAGGATTTCACATTTCTTCTCCAAACTCTCTCCCACTTGAGCCTCACTCGGGATTTTGGGTTCTCAAAGGTTGAAGGTGCTCCCACCCTCGTTTTGGAGGAAAATCGATGGGGTTTCTTGGAGGATCAATTGTAGTTCATCTCTAGTAAGTCCCTCCTCTTGGTTTCTCCTTGGTTTTCCCTAGATCTTCTCTTCCCTCTCTATATGTTTTCTAGATCTATATCTGTTGCATGTAGATTTAGTGTTGGGTTTTCCTTGGGTGTTGATTTTACAGCTTATGAATGATAAGGAAAGAGATTTAGATATGTCTTTCATGAAGTGCTTACCTAGATTTGTCGGTGTCATTGATTGTGGATCATTTCTCTGGAACCCTAAAGGTAGGTGGATTGTGCCTTTCTTTTGAAGTCATTGAGTATTTTGTGCAATTGTGACAATGCCCTCAAACGGGGTATTGCACGTCTATAATTTTTTCCCTATTGTTTTCATTCAATGATTGTATGCTTGAGTAGAGGTCAATTGTTGTGAATAGGGTGAATTATTATGCTTTGAATGTGTTTCCCAGGCATAATTATGTTTATGACAATTTGGTCCTGTTTAGCCTTTTTGGCCATTTTTCATGTTTTCCCATGCCTAGAGATTGTAGGATGGAGTGTTTAATTCTGACACGCTTGAGATGTTTTGGACTGTTTAGCTAAGTAGCTCTATGGTTTACTTTTTCCATATTGTGTTGTTATGAATTGACTTACCCAGGGCTGTGAGAACCTGGAGTAGTTGACTTAGGGGATAAACCGAGTGAGCATCCTCGGAGAGTCTTTGAGCATTATAGACAATAAGGGGATAGACCAAGTGAGCTTCCTTATAGATTCTTTGAACATCATAGACTATATGGGCATAGAATGAGTGAGCTTTATTATAGAGTCTATGAGAATTATAGACTATGAGGGGATAGACCGAGTGATATTCCATAGAGTATCTTTGTTTACTTTGAATTACCTTGAACCAACAAAGACTATAAGAGGAATTGACCAAGTGAGCATCCTCAGAGAGTAGTTGGATGACTTGGGCGATAAAGGGAATTGACTAGGTGAGCTTCATCAGAGAGTCCATGACCTTGGGGATATAAGGGGAATTGACCTTCTGTGTTTCCTTAGAGAGTCCTTGACTACCGAAGACATTATAGGGAATTGATAGTGAGTGATTTCTTAGAGAGTCTTTTTGAATTCATATGACTGAACGTGAGTGGATAAGATGAGTGTACTGCCCAGAGGGTTTCTTGTACTGGTTAGGTAGGACTAGAGGGGATAGCTATGAGTACTTCCCATAGGGTTACATGTTTGTTCTTAGCCGCTTGTTAGATGCTTCTTGATATTAGATCAGTGGATTATAAATTGTTCATAATGTTCTTGTTTACTAATTTGTGTACTTTTCTTGCCTTATATTAACTTACTATTAGCTACAGATCTTCGGGTGGATGCCTACAAGGATTTATTCTCACACCCCTTTTGGGCCACGCTTTTGGGCCCAAACAGATTATATTGTTTCAGGTATAGAAAAGGGAAATCAACCTTCTACTTCTGGTACATGACATGCTATATAGCTGGAGAGAATGAGTCCAGGCCAAGGCTTGTGATGCTGAGGAGATTTTGACTTTTTCTTTTCTGCTTGGTTCAATATTATTTTTATTCATCATTGTGACTTGTTTGGATATTTTATTAGACATATGTTTCATGCAAAATTTATTATGCATTGCTCCAGTTGTTTATTATCTCAGTCTATCGTTGTTTACTATTGTTGGATATTTATGGCATCTTCTATTGCATGTTTATTTACATCCACTATGTACTTTTCCAATGAGGTCATTGTTTCCCCATTATCTCACCCATAGACCTTGCTCCTAGTCAGAAGCCTCTAGCATTTGGGGAAATGCACTTGAGGCCATGTGACGAACCGGGTACGGGGCACCTCTGGGTGGCTTCCAGATCCGGGATGTTAAAAAGTGGAATCAGAGGGTTATTTTCTCTTGAAATACTATTTGGAGCCTATAGGAAGAGATAGGACAAAATAGGTAATTATTAATAAGCTGTTCCTGGGAGTAGCTAAATTGTGTACAGGGAAAACTAATTTACCTTGATTATTGAATGTTTTCTGGTTTTGTAATTTTAAATTGGATTCAATTTCACTGTTGGGAGATTCACATGCCTTGTGGTATTATAGTTGATATTATTGAGGTTCTATTTCTGTTGCAACCCAATGTGATGAGGTTATTCCAACTCATGCATCATATATGCACTTACTAGAAATCACAAGTCATGCATTTTTTTCATGCCGATTAGGGTGCATTAGCAATTGCATGTAGTTGTGATTGATGTTCTATAGACTACTCATGATGTTGTGATAGATGCCTTGATAAAATACATGTTGTTTGAGAGGGTATTGTTCTGTTAGGTTTTGTTTGAATGACCACCAATCATTTTTTATTCAGACGTTATGGGCCCTCATGGACTGGAATATTTTTGGATCATTTTCTTATTCACTTTAGTATAACATGTGTAATATGCCAATAATTGATTCACTGGGATTATGGGCCCTCACAGATTAGAAGATTGGATGTAATTGTTCTTTTTCAGTGTTTCTAGGTTCTAGAGTTGTTGCTGAGGCTTAATGTCCATAAAATCCCATAATACATGTCGTGTCACTTACTATGTGGCAGTGACATGGGGGTTGTGAAAATCATGGTAGAACATGACATGTACCAGATGTGCACACCATGTGAAGGGACCTTGTTCCGGCCATTTAACAAACAACATGGGTCACTGAAGCTTTTTTAGTACATGTCGTGTCTAGAAAGAACCCACGGTGTGGTTTTGTTTTAAGGGAACCATGTGGGTTAGTCGTGTAGAAGGACTAAGGTAGGGGAAGAGAATTCAAGTACATTCCTTGTAGTCGTGTTTTGAAAAACTTTATTGCCTTCTTTCATCTATTCCTTCCTCGTCCATATTGTTTTCAGTACTTGATAATCTTGAATCTAAGGTGTGCAGTTGACCTTGTAGGTTCAGGGCACCAAGACATCCTCCGGTTATAGGCCATTTTCAATACAGTGACCAGACACCAGATATGGTTGCTTAGGGACTTCATGCAGATCCTCCAGTTGTGCCAGTGTTAGAGCTCACAGTTATTCCTAACACAGGAGATGATGCTCAATTTAGAGAGGGATTTTGAGGATGAGGAAGACCATTCAGGGAGCACCGCCTCACGCCCTGTCGATGGAAAATTTGACATGGGTCATTCAACAGCAGCATCCTCCCACATTCATAGTGGATGGAGGATCTCAGGATTCAGAGTCAAGGCTAGAATCCAAACTAACAATATTTGAGCATCTGGAGATAACTTCAGATATGAGGGTGAAGCTCAATATCTACATTCTCTAAGACTCTCTTTGAGGTGGTGGTAGGGGATCTCATTGGTGGGGTGCTAGTAGAGTATGAAGTTGGATGATTTTCGGCACATCTTCTACGATGAATTCTATCCTAACAACATGTGAGCCGATCGGTACCGAGAATTCATGAGTCTGGATCAGGGTAACTTTTATGTTATGGATTATTCGTCTCACTTTACTGAGCTGCAGTGATTCAAAACTATCCCAGAAGGTGATGAGTTTATCATGGCTAGCATATTTATGGACGGTCTCAAGTAGGAGGTCCAATCCTAGGTGAACATCATCTGGATGAATTCGATATCCTATATCGTCAACCAGGCGCTGATCATAGAGTGCAATCTGAGGGATTCTATAGCAGCGATCCAGGGCAGTTCGACATCCAGAGTTAGTATTTCTCCTGGTGATAGTAGGAAGTTCCACATGATGCCTTCTTGAGGATATCATAGTATGCAGTATTCGCCTTCTAGTAGCCACGTGGTGTGCTACCAGTGTGGGAGGAGTGGGAATATGGGGACATGTTTCTCGAGAGACCCGATGGAGTGCCTATCTTGCAGGAGGATGGGCCATCTCCAGCATTTCTGTTGTTTTTTCCAACCAACAGCCGGAGACGGGGTTCTTATATGAATCTGAGTTTGGAAGCATCACCAAAAGATTCTCACTAGTCTGGGAACTGGAGTCCATCCGGCTGTTTAGGCAGTGGTGGAGTTCATGGATGGGGTGGTCAGTCACCGGTCTATCAACGACAACAGGGCGGATTAGCTCAGAGTGGTCAGGTAGGGTCACAGGGCCCTGGAGCAGGCCAGACATTTGTGATAGATCAGACCCATCATGATCAGGATCCCAGACCATCCACTATTCGAGTTATGATCTAAGTATCCTCAGTTTTATCTTCTACTCTTTTTGACATAGGGTCTTACCATAGCTTTATCTATTTTTCTATTGTGGAATTCCTTGGTCTCTACATCTTTTCTCATGTTGATATCATGAAAATAGAAACACCATTTGGGACTAGAGCAGTTACTATACGTCAGTGCAAAGATTTCCCTTTTGAGGTTGCGAGGTGTCAAATCATATGGGACCTCTATGTCCTAGAGATGATGAGCTATGATTCCATTCTCGTAATGGACTGGTTAGTTTCCTTCCAGGAAGTCGTCAATTTTTATCACCACTGGGTAAGTTTAATATCACCATAGGGTGGATATTTTATTCATCGGGGTGAGTGGGATGTCTAAAAGAGTTGAGCAGGACCCAAGCATCATGGGCTAGGATGAGTTATTGCCCAGATTTCCATTCTATATCTGGATGACTAGGTGAATTCACAGTTAGACTTTCCTCCAGTGGTGTATCGTTTCAGGGATGTCATTCCAGAGGAATTTTCAGTTTTTCCTCCGGAGCGTGAGGTAGATTTTTATATTCAACTCGTTCTAGGAGCAGAAGAAGTGTCCATTCCTCCTTATAGGATGGAAAAACTAAGTTACAGGTGCTCAGGAAGCAGTTGGAAGAGTTCCAGGGATAAGGTTTCATTCAAACCAGTACTTCTCCTGGGAGTTCGACTTTCCTGTTTGCGAAAAGGAAGAAGAAACCCTCAGGATTTGTGTGGATTATTAGAAGCTGAACCAGTTGACAGTCAAGAACCGATATCCCTTGTCGAAGATTGATGAGCTCTTTGATCAGCATTGAAGATCCCAAGTGTTCTCGGAGATCAACATGAGGTCCAGTTTCCATCATTTGTGTGTTTGACCATTTGATATACCTCTCACTGCTTTTAGGAGTAGGTATAGTCTATACGAGTATACGGTTAGGCCGTTCGCTCCCCCAAATGTGCCTACAGTTTTCATGGCACTGTTGAACTATGTGTTCCATCCATACATGGATTCATTCATGGTTGTTTTTGATGATTACATCATTGTGTGCTCTCACACTTGACATGACCATGCTACCCATCTTGATATCATTCTGTGTACACTAGGAGAGCATCATTTATATGCTATGATCTCGAAATTCCACATTTATAAAGATCATATTCACTTCTTGGGTCATGTTATAACAGAGACAATAGTATCAATAGACCTAGAGAAATTGAGGGTAGTAGTTTCCTAGAAGAAGCTTAAAAACATATTTTAGGTATGGAGTTTCCTAGGGATAGATGGAAACTACAAATTCTTCATACAAATGTTTTCACGCTTATCAGCACCGCTGACATGTCTGACTATGAAGGGCATAGAGTTCTTGTGGTCAGTTTCTTGTGAGTCAGCCTATCAAGAGTTGAAGGGGAGGTTGATGTCAGCACCGATACTAGTCTGGCCAGAGCTGGAAAGAGCTATATTGTTTATTCTGATACTTCATGTATCAGGCTGGGAGCTATGCTGATACAGGGAGATAGAGTCGTTGTGTACAGGTCTCTGCAGTTGAGACCACATTAGAAGAATTACCCAACGCACAATCTGGAATTGCCAGCTTCTGTTCATGAATTACGTTGTTGGAGACATTATCTTTTGGGAGAGAATTTTTTGGTTTTCACCGACCACAAAAGTATCAAGAATATATCTACTTAGCGTGGTATGAATCTGAGAAAACATAGGTGGGTCGAGTATCATCTGTCCTTTGACTTTGAGCTTGCCTATACGCATATTAAGGGAAACGCAGTGGCTAACGCAATGAGCATGAGAACTCAGATACATGCAGTTCAGGAGGCTAGTAGTGAGTGGAGGCTTATGGATCTGTTCACTGAGATGCATTTGGAGGTGCACGAAAGACAGCTACAGACTTTTATATCTTCTGTAGTTGTTTCCTCTACTCTTCCTAATTTTATATGGATAAGGAAACTATCAGACACAGAAGGCCTAGTCCGATGGTATAGTATTACTGGAGTGGACACTCTTCATAGATGGACAATAGTATAGGATGAGATCTTTCATTTATAGGGAAATTTATGGGTTCCAGCAGACATACGCGAGGATCTGATTTGGGATTTTCATTCCTCAGTTTGGGATGTTCATCCTGGCATCAACAAGATGTATCATAATCAACCCTGCCAGTATTGGTGGCCAGGTATGAAAATAAATGTTGCTGGTTTTTTCATGAGGTGTTCCACTTTCCAGCATGTGAAAGAATAGCATCAGCGACCATCATGTCTTTGACCGCAATTACCCATTCAGGTGTGGAAGTGGAACTATGTCATGATGGACTTCGTGACTAGTTTTCTGATGTTGACTGGAGGGAATGATGTTGTTTTTGTTGTCATCGACATGCTCATGAAGGTTTCTCACTTCTTTCTGATCAAGTAGACCTTCAATGTTGATGTGTTGGGACAGTTGTACATCCAAGGGATTCTACATCTACATGGAGTTCTACGCTCCATTGTTTCATACATGGAAACATGTTTTGCTTCTCGGGTCACGCAGGGGCTTTAGAAGGCTTTGGGTACACAGGTACTTTTGAGTACATCATACCATCCCCAGATTGATGGCCAGTCTGAGCATATGTTTCCGGTTCTTGAGGATATGTTCCGAGATTTAATTTTGGACTTTGGATGTTCTTGGTTGAAGAATATACCTCTTGTGCAGTTTTCCAACAATAATAGTTTTAATTAAACCATTTAGATGGCACCGTATGAGGATTTGCATGGTAGGATATCAACCTTATGTTGGATGGAGGTAGGAGAGGCTGCTTTTTTGGTTCATTGTCTTGGCCAGGAGAACACATAGCAGATAGAGATGATTTTGAAGAGGATGTCAACTGCACTATCTCGGTAGGTGTGTTATGATGATCAGTGGAGATGACGCCTGGAGTTCGAGGTTGGGGATCAGGTTTTCCTTCATGTCACACTGAGGTTGGGGAACAAGAGGATTAAGAAATAGGGTGAGCTTTCACCAAGGTAAATTGGGTCGTTTGAGGTGTTGAAAAGAGTTGGGTCGATATTCTTATCGGTTGCAGTTAACTCAGAGGTACCAGGCTACACATGACCTCATAAACGTTTCTCAGCTCCGACATTAGTTTTCATACCTATCTCATGTATTTCAACCAAAGGAGTTTGGGTTTAAGGTAGATGTGTCATTTTGGGAGCTTCCTATCCAGATTTTCAATCATTGTAAAAAGTTTATCAATGGCAGGTCTGTTCCTTTGGTACTAGTGCTATGGTTGCACGGTTGGGTACATGATGAGACATGGGAGAGGGAGGCTGATGTATGAGAACAATGGATGGAGTTGTTTGGGGTTTCATCTTCTACATCACCTTGTTTGGGAAATTTGGTGACGAATCTCTATAAAGGGGGATGTTTGTAAGAAGCCGAATCATCTTTTCAAGTATGTTTTCCTTTTCTGGTCATTTCTATGAAAAAGATGAAATTGTGGAGGTCGTGTAGGGGCGCACAGTTGTCACATTGTTACCGCACGGTCTGAAAAAACCATGTGGCCAACCCAGGAAAACGTGCAACCCTTAAAAGTAGGTCACGCAAGGGCAGTGCATGGTCTTTCAAACCGTGTGACCAAGTCATGCAAAATCCCTAGGTGAGACAGTGGTAACTTCATTGTTGGAAAACAGTTTTCCAAACCGTGCTGGGTAACCATGTAACCACATAATGATAGGGTTTTTATGTATTGGGCCACTCAGGATTTCTCATTTATTCTCAAAACACTCTCCCACTCGAGCCTCACTTGGGATTTTGGGTTCTCAAAGGTTGAAGGTTCTCCCCCACTCATTTTGGAGGAAAATCTATGGGGTTTCTTGGTGGATCAAAGGTGGTTCATCTCAAGAAAGTCCCCCTCTTGGTTTATACTTGACTTTCCCTAAATCTTCTCTTCCCTCTCCAGAGGTTTTCTAGTTCTACATCTGTTTCATGTAGATCTAGTGTTGGGATTTCCTTGGGTGTTGATTTTACAGCTTTTGGATGATAAGGAAGAAGATTTAGAGTGGTATTTCTTAAGACAGTTACCTGGATTTTTGGGTACGGTTGAATGTGGATCGTTTTCTCCAGAACCTTAAAGGCTAGGTGGTTGGTTCCTTTCTGTTGATGTCCTTGAGTATTATGTGCAATTGTTCCAATACCCTTGAATGGGGTATTTTGTGTTTACCGTTTTATCCCTATTGTTTGCATTCCATGATTGTATGTTTGATTAGAGGCCAATTGTTTTGAATAGAGTGAATTAATACACTTTGGATGCATTTCCCATGGATTTTTGTATTTACGACCGCTTGGTCCGATTTAGCCTTTTTAGCCGGTTTTCCGTTTTTACCATGCCTAGAGATTGTAGTATGGAGTGTTGAATTCTGAAAAGTTTGAGTTGTTTTGGAATATCTAGCAAAGTAGCTCTAAGATTTACTTAGTCCATATAGCATTTCTATGCATTGACATAGCCAGGGCAGTGAGAACCTAGAGTAGTAGACTATAATGGGATAGATTGAGTGAGCTTGTGCAGAGAGTCTTTGAGCATTATAGAAAATACGTGGATAGAGCGAGTGAGATTTCTCAGAGAGTATTTGAACATCATAGGACTATATAGGGATAGATTTAGTGAGCTTCCTCAAAGAGTCTTTGAGAATTACAGACTTTGAGGGGATATACCAATTGAGCTTCCTCAGAGAGTATTTTTTTTACATTGAATTACCTTGATCCATCCTATACTATTGGAGGAATTTACAGAGTGAGCTTCCTCAGAGATTCTTTGAACGACTTGTGATATAAGTGTAATTGGATGGGGGATATTTCTCATAGAGTCCCTGACCTTGGGGATATATGGGGAATTAACCTTGTGTGTTTACTCATTGAGTCTTTGAATGCACAAGAATATAAGGGGAATTGACTGTGAGTGCTTCCTATAAGAGTCTTTATGAATTCGTATGAATGAACCAGAGGGGATAGGCTGAGTGTAACTCCCAGTGGGTTGCTTTTACAAGTTATGTAGGACCAAAGGGGATGTCTGTGAGTACATCCTAGAGGGTTACCTATTTGTGATTAGTTTCTCATTAGTTGTTTCTTGATATTATAACTATGGATTGTTTAATGTTCATCATGTACCTGTTTACTAATTTCTGTACATTTACCTGTCATATATTCACTGACTGTTAGGCACAAATATTTGGGTGTATGCCTACTGGGATTTGGTCTCACACCCTGTTTGGGCCATGCTTTTGGGCCCAAACGGATTACATTAATGCAGGTATAGATAAGGGTAATCACCCTTCCACTTCTGTTACATGACTTTCTATGAATCTGTGAGCATGAGACCAAGCCTAGGCTTGCGATGCTGAGGAGCTACTATCTTTTTATTTTGTACATGGTTCAGTATAGTTTTTATTCAACAGTGTGTCTTTTATGGATGTTTTCCTTGGCATATGCATCATGCATCATTTATTATGCATTTTTCTAGTTGTTTATTATCTCATCATTCTGTTGTTTACTGTTGTTGGATATTTACTACTTCCACTATTTTATGTATTTTTACTTCCACTGTTTACTCTACCAATGAGGGCATAGTTTCCCCACTATCACACCCATGGCCCTCGCTGCTAGATGGATGCCTCTGGCATTTGGGGAAATGTGCATGAGGCCATGTGACCAACCATGTACAAGGCTCCACTTGGTGGCTTTCGTATCCGGGACGTTACATGAATAATATCTATTTTCATAGTGGATACATTTGTATGTTTTTTCTACAGAGTTCATTTTCTACCACGGTCCCCTTTCCATGATTTTAGTGACTAGAAAAATCACAATCCTTTATAGGATTAAATCATATTCAATGATTCTTGTTGAGATCCTTCTATGAGAACATGTTCATCAGAGTATTTATATTTCTATATATTTCATGATCATCATAATATAAAAAAATACCTAATTTTTATCAATATATTACAGCTTCTAACCCCATATCATTTTCATGTTATTTATTCTCATATTTCATTACGGCTAATAATATGTATGATATAAAATTGGCATATACATATATAAATAACCCAATACGTTCATTTATGCAACAATTTATATCACAAAACCTTCCGAACATGTATTTAGTTTTATTATAGGTACAATGATTAGAATTTTCATGATATAATTAATGTTTTCCAAACATTAATATATCTAGACTTACATTAACAATATTCAGGTTGACTTAGTTATTAGGATATAAAATCATTATATATTTCTAAAAAAACTCCTATAGTGCATATATTATAAAAAAATAGGGATTTCAGTGACACAAGATTTTATATACCATTATTTAATTTGAAATTTCATGTAAAGGTATATATAAATTCACTCACATGTTATTATGATACCCATTAATGTAAACTATTATATATAAAAAGTCACACATTCTTAACATAATTTACATTTTCTTCTTTCATAATCTCACAAACACCATTATATATTATTTTCCAAATGATAATTACATTTTTAGTAAATGAGAGCATAATATAAAATGAATTAATTTTTTTAAAATTAATCTGTAAAGACTCCATTCATCCAATCTAAGAGGAATTGAGATTCATTAGTAAGTCCATATGAAATTACTATGTACTCATATTGTAATGACACTCACCTCTCTAGTCCATTCCGTTGTGAAAATATGTTGTTTGAGGTGTTCTGGGAGGTAAAGATGACTTATCCCCAACACCTTTTCAATATTCCACTTCGGTGAATAGTTTCAATGGTAGACTGTTCTGAATAGTGAAACGGTAACCTTCTGTGAATAGTGCAGCGGTGACCTTAGGTGAACAGTGTCATCAATAACCTTCTATGAACAGTTCCGTCATTGAACAGTTCTATCAGAAACCTCTAACGGTAACCTCTCTTTCCATTACCAAATATCCACTTCATTTAACAATTCCATTGGGGAACAATTTTATCGGTGATGTCTAATAGTAACCTCTATCGGTAACCTCTACTTCCTTTGCCAAATTTTGTGTTTTGTGAATAGTGTTTCCAGAACGGTGTGGTCTAACGGCGAACTTTTCATTCCATTAAAAAATTTTGGGTTCATGAACTGTGTCTAATGGTGAGGTTCATAAACAGTATCTTATGGTGAGGTTCATGAATAGAGTATAGCGGCGAGGTTCATGAAAAGTGTCTAACTGTGTGGTTTATGAACTGGTTCTAACGATGATATTCATGAACTGTGTCTAACGGTGAGGTTCATGAATAGTGTCTAACAATGAGGTTCAGGAACAATGTCTAATGGTGAGATTCATGAACATTGTCTAATGGTGAGGCTCATGAACATTGTATTTCCTTTTCCACATTTTGTGTTTGTGAATAGTGTTTCCAACTTCCTACAGTTTCACCCCTTTCATGTTTTCGTTGATGTAAAATATATTTAAAGCCACATTTTAAGACTCTTAAGACCGATTCGAAGGGAATAAATCATATATTAATTATTACTAAGGCTCGGGATGTTTTTACGTGTTCAAACCATGTGGTTTAATGTGATCCGTTTTTTAGGGGAAATTAAGAGTATCGTTAACTACTGCTCCATAAAATATTCTAAAGGGATGTGATATATTTTTCCCTAATTCTTCCAATTTCATATAATCTATGGGATTCTAGAACCTTTCAATCCATCTCATTGGAGTTTCAAAATCAATCATTCCTCCTCAGATTGGTTCCGCTCTATCTTGATACCCCCAAGCTGTATCGATCAATCTTTGATATAAGGAATGTTTTATCGTTGTTCATTTGGGGTTCATCTTCTCATCTTTCTTGTTTCAATTATTATATCATGTAATATCCATGATTCTAATGGGGTTTTCTTGGGTTTCAGTTGGTGAGGTCTTACCATGGCATCCTCTGGTGGATGTAGTTGTTAAGAGAGGAGGATCGTGACCAGTTGTGTGGATAAAGAACGTCAAGACCTGTTTGAGGTATTGGATTTTTTTCTTCTATTTTAATATATGTGAAAGAGTATTGTAAGCATTTTTTATCCCACTGGACCACAATGGAATTGAAATAATTAATATTTAAACTAGATAAATATATTTATATTGGTCGTATACTATTTCCCCCTTTTTTTAGATAGTGTGATATCCATGCTTGCTTCTTTTAGCTGTTTTTTCTTCATGAAAATTGGTAATGAATGTAAACCAGAATTAACTGATAATTGTTGGATATGGGAAAAGGGGTATGGAAATGAATCTGGATCTTTATGTTTTAATTTTATGTTAATCCAATTGATGCAGTGAGCATGTTTAATTATTTTTCCTATCTTACTTATTAGGTTTTCTGGATTTTTGACCCTATGAATAATAAATATGTTAATTCAAGAGGGATAAAAGAATTGATTGTTGGATAATTCCTTGAAGGGTTCTAAGTCTCCCACTTGATTGTTAAAGGGCTATTTTCCTATTTGATGTGATGTTTATTTTCCTACTGCTTGTGCTATGATGTGAGCCTGGATGGATATTGTGATATGTGGGAGCATGGATACTTTTGGATGTGGCAGCAGATGATGCCTAGAGTGGCAAGATGCATCGGTTTATGCCTGGTAGTGTCGGGGAAGACACTAGGGATGACGGAATGGGATGGATGTGATTGTTCGATGCTTGCTGATTCTTATTGGTTGATTATCTGCTTTACTTTTCCCACTGCTCTAGGCAGCTGGTTTTGCATACCCTTCTTCCGAAAGAGGTAAAGACACACGTGGTATTCCATGTGTTTTTCGTGTTTAGCTATTCATGGTAAGATGGGTCTACACACTTTCTATAGGCAGCAAAGACTTGATGGGATGTACATCTACTCATAGTGTTGAGCCCCGTTATGTTTAGTAGCATAGAATGTTTTTCTAGAATTCCTGGGAATGTGGGAAAGTTATTCTGTTATGAATAGTTGAATAAATGGTGTTATCCCATGGGGTTGGAGTTTGCTGGAACATAATTATGTTGTTGTAATTTTAAAAGGACAGTGGAAGTTAGGTGTGATTATAATAAAATTTAATGTGGAATTGTTCATGGTCATTTAATGTTAAATTAATTACTTAATTTAAAGTTAAACATGTAAAAAGGGAATGAAATAATGTATTAAAGCTCTTTAAATTGTTGTATGCTTATAGGATACCTATTCTTAGAAGTGTCAGCACGGAGTCTTAGAGACCCTAGTGGAAGTTGAGTCTAAGTCCAGCTTATTTCCATAGTGTAGTTGTGTGATATAGTATATTCTATATATTTTGTATTTATATACGTTACTGCACCATGTCATTAAGGGAAACTGACACCATGGAGATTTTCATCCATGGGATGTCTTTCCCTCAACATTCAGGTGGGAGGATGGATGGCTAACTACCCCCTTTGGCCCTTCTCTCTTCTCTTGGAAGTTACTTGTTCTGGCATGCACATTAGTTATTTTCCCCCATATATGTGTGTATAGGGTTTTAATGGAATGTTTGTTATTTGTAGATACCCAAAGCTTAACACACATGGACACTACATTACTTTTGTGGAATACTTAGTACATAACAAAAACACACACACAAGGACCATAATAGTTTAGTGTCTTTGGAAACTCAGGATATAATCTTGTAATCATGGTGAAAGATTTTCAACATCCCCCATAAATATCTTCCTTTTTTTACCTAAAACCTTTCATTATATCCTGGGGAAAAGAAAACATAAAAGGGTGATCTCAAATGCTCGTTAAGGGAAAACAAAATAAATAACAATCACATCATATTCATAAGAACATAACATTTTGGAAATCATAACCTGCAAAATAGATCATAATATCATAACATGGGATAAATCATAGTATTGAAATGTAATCACAATAATCATACCATAAAACATGAAACTTTGTGTCATACACACATAATCATGGAGAATCATTTCTTATTAGTCAAGACTCATTTCCAAGAATATCTTAGTGGACAAAGTCCATTTCTGAACCGAGTTTATTCCTCGTTTCAGTGCTGTTTCACTGAACCGGTTTAACCTGCTATTCCAGCCATGTCTATCTCATGAGATATAAAATCTTTACCCAATGCATTGGAGGTAGATATAGGTCCCACCCATCTCATAATTATACCATTCTTATGAGTGCCACAAAATCAAAAAAATCATACATCATTGCATAACCCATGTAATAAAAATGGGAATCTTAAACATAATTCCATCATAACATAATCCATATAAGATAAAAGGACATCATAAAAATAATTCCATTATAACATAATCAAATCAATGTAAAAATAGGGATAGAAACATAACCCTTTATTATCATAGATGGAAAATAATTTTGATAAAACACTTGAACTCCATTATTGAGGAAAATATCCTTTCTACCTCAAAAACATTTTTCCTTTCATAACATGTCATACAATTTTAAACAAAAAGAAGTTGATTAAAAATAAAAATGAAAACATGTAAAGGAAGATTCTTGTAAATAGTGTTTTAAAAATCCATTCATTCCGTATAAGTTAAAAAAACATTCTTCTCGTACTTTTGTCGGAAAAGTCAAAAAGTACCTCGTACGAAAAACAAAAAATGATTCCTTTCATATCTTTTACTAAAAACTCACCAAAAGGTAAAATTGGATTTAAAAAATTGTACGTGGATGGAAATAATGTTAAATATTGATGAAACATGGATGTGGATGATAAAATATACCCAGTAACTTCCAAAGTATAAACAATCTCGGATAAAAATGGGATTGTGATATTTCCCTTACCTCAGGTCCGATTTGCTTCGTAAGTGTCTGAACCTCCTGTATAATTATTTAAATAATGTTATTTACTTATTAAATAATCATATTTATTTTTATGATAACATATAAGGTTCACTTATGACTTTATATTACCAGTTATTTTGTAAATGCCAGGTTAAAGAGAGTTTTGGGTAAAATCGTTTCATTTGTCGTCCGTGTTTTGACTTGTAATTATTCATATGATTACTTAGATCATGATTAATTAATTCCAGAATATATAACATGACTTATATATAATATCTATTCAGAATATACATATATATATAATAGATCAGTAAATGGAATGAAATACACCGTTCATGGAGACGGTAGGCCGTACGAATGCTTGAACGCTGTTTTGGTTTCCTTTTTGAGTTGAATTGAATTAAGTAGATGAAATAAATATATATATAAATAAATAAAGTAACATTATTATGTCATATATTTCATGGTTACTTATTATATATAATTTATAATCATTCATGAATGGTTAACATGGAGAATTAATCTCATCGCGTCGTGGAGACGGTAGTCCGTATGTACGCACGTGTGATGATATCGTTCTCATGATCGTGGAATTGTATTGGAGTGTATGTATACTATTTCAGAATCAATATCACTTTACAATAATCATATATAGTTTTTATGTACACCATTATACCCATCCATGTAAGGTGGTGGTGGAAAATAGATTACACAACGGCGTGGAGACGGTATTCCGTACGAACGCACGCGCGGTGATTTCGTTTTCTGTAGGATGGATAGATGGTGAAATAGGGTTGTTTCATACTTATAATAACATATCAGTATATGATTGATACTGATTTTATTACTTCATAATGAAACAACCTAATAAGAAGAATTGGAAGAAGAAATAATGTTGAAAGAATCGGTAACGGACATTACCTCTTCTTTGAAGCGCCTCTTTGAGTCCTCCTCTTAGGGCACTAAAATTGGTCTTTGAAGATGACCAGGACCTCTAGGATGTTTCTAGAGAAGTGGAGAAGTGAATTTGGCAGGGTTTGGACGAGCTTTAAGGCTCAAAGTGGTGTGAGTAAGAGAGGGAGGAGGTGCCCTTTTATAAGGGAGGAGAGGGGCACCTTTGGAAAACTAAAAATATTATTTTATTATAAAGTCATATTATGTTTTAAATAGCTCCAAATTGATTTCTTTATAAGATAAGGTGGGTATGGGTCGAAATACTCTCATCAAATATTATTTAGACAAGTTTAGGATCCTATTTTAACCTTATCATTTATATTTAACTTTAAGTTAGATAATTTTACTTTTACCGTGTCTTTTTGTGTTCTTACACTATAAGGTTAATAAACATACTATAACATGCCAAAAGAACCCCAAGTTGTTTATTATTAATATATATAACCTTATATAAGTCATTTTGCAGAACCGTATATTTTTATGAATAAAATAACAATTATTAATAAAATATTTGTTTGAAAACCCTTTTTATGTCAGTTTTGACACTATTTAGTAATTGATTTTTGTGAAAATCATAACAGAATTATTAGTTCGAAAAAAGTTAATTAAATCAATACTAAAATTTCATAGTAACCTATAAAATTAGTGTAATTCATAAAAAGTCTCAAATTACATTTATTTGGGTATTTATAACATCAATTATATCAATATTTCATTAATAAAATAATTACTGCATCATCATTGTGTCATAAATAAATTAAATTATTTTAATGTCTAAAAATTACAAATTAAATATAATTATATATTAAATCTATTTATATTTCTAAATAATATTTATAGTCGAATTTATCTTATATATAACCCTATATTAAAAATGATTTACTTATTAAACTTTGATTTTAACCATTTTAACCCTTCTTTAAATAAATTAATAATAAATGTCCTAATTTAATCCATGTGGGCCTAAATGTTCATATTTTATTCCTAAGGTTGTTTTTGGTATAATTACTCTTATCCAATAGAATTATGACATGTGTTAGGGTAATAATAATATCATTTTTACCCTTAATTACCATATTTACTTTTAACCGTGGTAAAAACAGTAAAAAGTTACTATTCACCAAAAAATATTTTCATCTCATTGAACCACATTTTACTTACTGACATCAACTGTGTCTCTCAGATTTTTGAAATTCCACTCACAAAAATGGTAAAATTACGTTTTATGAAAAATTCATTTTTTTTAACTACTACTTAGTAGTTTGACTATTCATCAAAAAATGAAAGTGTCCAGAAAAATACAAAAAATTAGGCCTAAGATATATTTGATATTATGAACTAAAAAATGATGTCTATTTTACCAAATTATAAACATATCAGTTGAATTAATTAATTCAAAAATTAATTCCCGTCGTCAAAACAAATAGCGTGTTCTTAATTGATAATAACTATCAAATGATTGACACTTGTTTATGTCTGGTTTAATTGTGAAATTATATCCAATGACCAAAATTGTATTAAATTGTAAAAATATATTCTAAATATACTTTAAAACCACTAAAATTAATAATTTATCACTATTAATTATTTCAATTAAAAAGGTTTTTCTAATTAAAATTTAGTAATTTTCAATATTCATCAGTAAATGAAAGTTATCTAAAAAGTACCAAAATTTCACTCTAAGCTAATTTTGATATTCCAAATCCAAAAATGAAGTCCATTTTGAAAAATAAAATTTACAAAATTTCAAAAAGTGATTATTACTATTCATAACAGCTAGTTTTAATTATATTTTAATAGCATATCATTGTTTAGTGAAACTCGGTATTGCGTACTACACACGCTATCGAGGAAGGTCGCAATTGCGTGTAATGCAAGGCAAGTCAAGGATGCATGTTTTACAAGCTCCTTTTGGTGTAGCGTACAACACAAGACATTAATGAAATTAAAAAGAATATTTTTCATAAAATCTCGGGGTGTTACATTCTACCCACCTTAAAATGAATTTCTCCCTCAAAATTCGTCGGGGTTATAAATGGTTTACTACAGGAAAATTTCTTTAATAGAAACCCACATCGTAAAAGGAATACCAAAACCAATCTTTAAAAACAAAAGTATGAAACGTAACGGTTACCCAAATAAACTAATCACTGCGTTTCCACATAGGTGAAAATATGGATATGGAAGAGAAATCTAACCATCATGTTCTGAAGGAGAGTGGTAGAGAACATGGGTATGGAAAAACCAGCAATCACAAAGCCATAAATTTGTGACGATCTAAGGTACCATCTGATTCATCAGATATAAGAGCACTAGGACAACATTTTTGGTTTTAAAGATCATTTCCCTAAATTTGATGAAATTGGAATTCGAAGAAATACTTTCGTGATTTTGGCATAGTCTCACCATTAATCGTTCTTTGGAAAATTTCCACTACATCTCTTAAAGAAATGAAGTGGAATTTGTTATTCGTGATGTGTTAGCAGATCATGTGATAGAATAATGAGTCATTCCATCTGTCTCAAACAAAAGTTTAGAAAAGTTATCAAAAAATACATAAGTCCATCTATAGTGAGATTAATCATATATGGATCCTAAAATGGACTTATAATTAATATATCATACTACTTAATATATTAAAAATAATTTCTACTAAACAAGGACCTCCTTTAGGGAAGTGGTAGGAGATAATGGCCAGTCGCACTTTAGTTGTGGGTTCGATTCCCACAGCCTCGTCTGGCGCGATGGGATGTCGCCCATCCGGCAGGTTGTCCTTTTTCTAAAACTACATTACTATAACATCCCATCAATAATATCTAAAAAAGTTATATCCTCAAAAAATACTAACTTATGTCCAACATAATCCATTGCAATCTTTAGTCTTATCCAAAATACTTCTTTCTAAACTCATAGTATAAAGAGAACGATTACTAAAAAGGTAATATAAGAAGCATGTGAATAATATCATTTATCCCTCATATATATTGTTGGTCACATTTCAATCACGTGAATACCTTAATCATGTATTATTTTGAAAAAAATGAATAACCGTTGAACCTTATTGAAAACATGAATGCTGTTAAAAATTAACTCTTTCCACATACCAAAATCCTCAAAATTCTATATACTCAAAACATGATATCACTTAGTCCTTATATCAATCATGAGCTCATGAATACTGTCAAACATTTCATTTTCTCATTTTCCCTTCATTATGCGCATATCATTTTTTTCCAAAAATACATCTCAATCACTTTCCATGGTTACCGGTACCATAAAATTATTGAAAACCACAATAAACCAATACATAAATATTCCAATATACCATAAAATTACCTCAATAACATTATTCTTGATTACCAATACATAAAAACTTCAAACCATCATCTTCAATGATTGTCCTAGAATAAGTCCTTCCTTAATTTATAAGTAACTTTTAGGTCAGGGCATTGAGTTGAGTAATGGCCATGTTCTCCACAAATAAGACATTGAACTCCATAAGAGTCTGTCACTCTATGTCCATTTTCTCCACACAGATAACATATGTCCCTCCATTTGAGGTATTCCTCAAGGTTCTTCTTCCCTTCTTTAGAAATCTCAATCTTCCTTTCTTTATGCTCCTCAACATGTGAACATGCCTAAAAGTCTATCTTCCTCTTATTTGATGAATTAGGCATACCACTAAATTTCACCTTGTTAATCATATATCACGATGACTAATTTGGCATAATCACAATATCTTTCTCTCTAGGCATTACACAATTTTGTTGCCCATAGTCACCAATGTTTCCATTGGATTCAATGCTAACCAAATTCATTCTTGTTCCCTCCATTGACTAAAACAGAAAAAGAATTCTGTGATAGGAAAAAATTATACAAGGAAAATAACATAATCAAGGGGGTGTATCTTCAACATCTAACATCCTAGGATTAATTCTAATGTTATTACCGTAATTCTATCACTATAACCTATACTTATACTTAACCTTAGGGACATCCCTAGACATACCTTATAAATATCTCTAGGGATCTCACTAAATTTCTTGCATCCTAGTTTCCAATGGTTGACTAAACCTTTCGTCTGATACCAACTGCAGAGACCAGAATCTTAACGTACATGGACATTACATTAATTTTGCGGAATACATAGTATATAACAAAAACACACACATAAGGACCGTAATAGTATAATGTCTTTGGAAACACGGAATTTAATCTTCTAATCATGGTGAAATATCTTCAACATCTCCCATAAAGATCTGCCTTTTTTACCTAAAACCATTATTTATATCCTGGGGAAAAGAAAACATAAAAGGGTGAGCTCAAATGCTCAGTAAGGGTAAACAAAATAAATATAAATCACATCATATTCATAAGAACATAAAATTTTAGAAATCTTAACCTGCAAAAGAGATCATAATATCATAACATGAGATAAATCATAGTAGTGAAATGTAATCCCAATAATCATAACATAAAACATGAAACATTGTGGAATACACACATAATATTAGAGAATAATTTCTTATTAGTCAAGACTCATTGCCAAGACTATATTAGTGGAAAAAGTCCATTTCTAAACCGAGTTCATTCCTCGTTTCAGTCCTGTTTCACTGAAACGGTTTAACCTGCCATTCCATCCATGTATATCTCATGAGATATAAAATCTTTACCCAATTCATTGGAGGGAGATATATGTCCCACCCATCTCATAATAATAACATTATTATTTGTGCCACAAAATCAAAAAAATTATACATCATTGCATAACCCATGTAATAAAAATGGGAATCTTAAACATCATGCCATCATAACATAATCCAAATAAGATAAAAGGACATCATAAAAATAATTCCATCATAACATAATCAAATAAATGTAAAAATAGGGATAGAAACAGAACCCTTTATTATCTTAGATGGAAAATAATTTTGATAAAACACTTGAACTCCATTCTTGAGGAAAATATCCTTTCTACCTCAAGAACATTTTCCCTTTCTTAACATGTCATAAAATTTTAAAATAAAAGAAGTTGATTAAAAATAAACTTGAAAAATTGTAAAGGAATCTTCTTGGATATAATGTTTTAAAAATCCATTCATTCTGTATATGTTAAAAAAACATTCTTCTCGTACTTTTGTTGGAAAATTCAAAAAGTACCTCGTACGAAAAATGACAAAAGATTCCTTTCATATCTTTTACTAAAAACTCATCGAAGGGTAAAATTGGATTTAAAAAATTGTAGGTGTGTGGAAATAATATTAAATATTGATGAAACATTGATGTGGATGATAAAATACACCCCTGTAAATTCCAAAGTATTAATAATCTCGGATAAAAATGAGATTGTGATATTTCCCTTACCATAGGTCCGATTTTACTTGTAAGTGTCCGAAACTCCTATATAATGATTTAAATAATGTCATTGACTTATTCCATAATCATACTCATTGTTATGATATCATATATAGTTCACTTATGACTTTATATTACCCGTTCTTTTGTAAATTCCATGTTAAAGAGCGTTTTGGGTAAAATCGTTTCATTGGTCGTCCGTGTTTTGACTTGTAATTATTCATATGATTACTTAGATCATGATTAATTAATTAAAGAATATAAAACATGATTTATATATAATATATATTCAGAATATACATATATATAATAGATCAGTAAATGGAAAGAAATACACCGTTCATGGAGACAGTAGACCGTACGTACGCATGAACGCTATTTTCGTTTCCTTATTGAGTTGAATGGAATTAACTAGATGAAATACATATATATAAACATAAATACAGTATAATTATTATGTAATATATTTCATGATTAATTATTATATATACTTTATAATCATTCATGAATGGTTAACGTGGAGAATGAATCTCATCGCGTCGTGGAGACGGTAGTCCGTACGTATGCACGAGCGACGATATCGTTCTCATGATCGTGGAATTGTATTGGAGTGTATGTATAATATTTCAGAATCAATATCACGTTACAATAATCATATATAGTTATTATGTACACCGTTATACCCATCCATGTAAGGTGGTGGTGGAAAATAGATTACACCACGGCGTGGAGACGGTATTCCGTACGTACGCACGCGCGGTGATTTCATTTTCTGTAGGATGGATAGATGGTGAAATAGGGTTGTTTCATACTTATAATAACATATCCGTATATGAGTGATACTTATGTTATTACTTCATAATGAAACAACCCAAGAAGAAGAAGTGGAAGAAAAAATAAAGTTGAAAGAATCGGTAACGGACATTACCTCTTCTTTGAAGCGCCTCTTTGAGTCCTCCTGATAGGGCACTAACATTGGTCTATGAAGAAGACCAGGACCTCTAGGATATTTATAGGGAAGTGAAGAAGAGAATTTGTCAGGGTTTGTCTGAGATTTAAGGCTCACTGTGGTGTGAGTGAGAGAGGGAGGAGGTGCCCTTTTATATGGGATGAGAGGGGCACCTTTGGAAAACTAAAAATATTATTTTATTATAAAGTCATATTAGGTTTTAAATAGCTCCAAATTGATTTATTTAGAAGCTAAGGTGGGGATATGTTGAAATCCTCTCATACAATATAATTTAGACAAGTTTAGGTTCCTATTTTAACCTTATCATTTATATTTAACTTTAATTTAGATAATTTTTCTTTTACCGTGTCTTTTTCTCTTCTTACAGTATAAGGTTAATAAACATACTATAACAATCCAAACTAACCCCAAGTTGTTCATTATTAATATATATAACTTTATATAAGTCATTTTTCCGATCCATAGATTTTTAGTAATAAAATATCAATTAATAATATAATGTTTGTTTTATAAACTATTTTATGTCAATTTTGACACTATTTAGTAATTGATTTTTCTGAAAATAATAACAGAATTATTAGTTCGAAAAAAGTTAATTAAATCAACACTAACATGTCATATTAACCTATAAAATTAGTGGAATTCATAAAAAGTCTCAAATTTCATTTATTTGGGAATTTATAACATCAATTATGTCAATATTTCATTAATAAAATAATTACTACATCGTCATTGTGTCATAAATAAATTAAATTATTTAATGTCAAAAAATTAAAAATTAAATTGAATTATGTAGGAAATCCTATTATCTTTCTAATGAATATTTATAGTCGAATTTATATTTTTTATATCGCTATATTAAAAATGATTTACTATTAAACTTTGATTTTAACTATTTTAACCCTTCATTAAATAAATTAATAATAAATGTCCTAATCTAATCTAACTGGGCCTAAATGGTCATATTATATTCCTAAGGTTGTTTTTGGTCTAATTAAACTTATCCAACAGAATTAGGACATGTTTTAGGGTAATAAAAATATCTTTTTTACCCTTAATTACCCTATTTACTTTTAACCGTGGTAAGAGAAAGTAAAAAGTTATTATTCATCAAAAATTATTTTCATCTCATTGAACATAATTTTACTTTCTAACATCAACCGTGTCTCTCATATTTTTGAAATTCCACTCACAGAAGCGGTAAAATTATGTTTTATGAAAAATTCATTTTTTTAACTACCTCTTAGTGGTTTCACTATTCATCAAAAAATGAAAGTTTCCAGAAAAATACCAAAAATTTGGCCTAAGATATATTTGATATTATGAACTCAAAAATGATGTCTATTTTACCAAATTAAAAACATATCAGTTGCATTATTTAATTTAAAAATTAATTCCCATCGTCAAAATAAATAGCGTGTTCTTAAGAGATAATAACTATCAAAAGATTGACACTTGTTTATGTCTGGTTTAAATGTGAAATTACATCCAATGACCAACATTGTATTAAATTGTAAAAATATATTCTAAATATACTTTAAAACCACTAAAATTATTAATTTATCACTTTTAATTATTTCCATTAAAAAAGTTGTTTTTAATTAAAATTTAGTAATTTTCACTATTCATCAGAAAATGAAAGTTATCCGAAAAGTACCAAAATTTCACTCTAAGATAATTTTGATATTCCGAATCCAAAAATGATGTCCATTTTGAGAAATAAAATTTACAAAATTTCAAAAAGTGGTTATTACTATTCATAACAGCTAGTTTTATTAATATTTTAATAGCATATCGTTGTTTAGTGAAACTCGGTATTGCATACTACACACACTATCGAGGAAGGTCGTGATTGCGTGTAATGCAAGACAAGTCAAGGATGTGTGTTGTGCAAGCTCCTTTTGGTGTAGTGTACAACACAAGACATTAATGAAATTAAAAAGAATTTTTTTCATAAAATCTCAGGGTGTTACATTATTCACACACATATATTCTGGATATATATTTCTATGGACTACTATAGGTGTAACGTGTATAGTTTGTGATGTCTTGAGGATCCTTACTCAGTGTATGGGTTATAATGGATTGAGATGTAATACCTGATGTATGATACACATTATGCGAGTTGTGGTAGCTCATAGAAACTACTTGGTAACTTTGATTATGTGGATGTGGTGGTTTTCTTGCATGAGGTGCATGTTGTGGAGCTTTGCCCAGGTGTCTGCAGGAAATACTTTTTAGAGAGAGATGCTCAAGACGTGTGATGTTGGGGCAAAGTGGCAAACTAGTGGGGAAGTAGTACTGGGGAACCCTTTATTTTCTTTATTATATGATATATTGTTGTATGGGTTATATGGTGAGAGTATCCATGGGGATGTTGGGAACTTATTATACTTGTTTAGGTGACGAGTTTGTTTCACTTGTGGTTTACCGTGCTTTATCATGCAATCTCTACAATTGCACGAGATGCTTTAGTGAGGATCCTACTGAGTATACCGTTTTACTCACCTTATGTATATATGAACTGTTTTTTCTGGTCACTTGGAGTCGATTGGAGATCAGGCTAGTTACTACTAGCTTGTGGTTGCAGGAGTTGTTCGGGCATCTGGATGCTATTGTTTCACATCCCTATGGGTACTTTCAGTTTTCCCCCTTTCAGTTTTAGTAGTTTTTCATGGCATTTCATATGTGTACTTGGGATTTATTTCATCTTACTAGTTGAGATGGAGTTGGATGGTGTTTATCTTATCTCTCCCTTCTGCATGTGTTCTCCTAGAGGCTAATGTATCCCATTGATGTGTTCATTTTACCATCGATTCTAGACACCAACTCAGGCCCTACTAGAGGTGGGACTCGGGGGGTCATTATATCCCATCTCACATTCCCGACCCAGGAAGGGTACACATTTTTGGGAGGGGGTCAAGAAAGAGTGGTATCCGAGGTCTGGTTGAGGGATAGGGTGGTGTTTTGAGTTAGGTACATGTGAGGTTTCATGGGTTGGTAGGGATATGGTGACATTCATGTTTATCATGTGAGGAAAACACTGAAGACCGACTGAGACATAGACATTTAGGCCCCCCTTTGATTTGATGTACGGATCCTTAAGTTTACATTGGCTACTAAGGAAGATGATACTAGTTGTAGGGTAGAGATCTAGGAAAGGATCATTCATCACTTTTCTTTGTTCCTATGTGTGAATAAGTATACCATGGGATACGGTAAGAAAAAATGAATAGGTGAAAAAAATTAATTAATTAATGTTTATTCATCCATATTCCAGTTTTAGGAGCTCTAAAGGTTTTTTATTTTACAGGTATGGCTCCAGGTGGATGTCCTCATTAGGTTTGCGCAGAAAATGTCCAGCAAGTTGTTCTAGCAAATCGCCGCAGGGTAGAGGATGACGACGACGACACTTAGAGGAAGACACTGCAAGAGTTTTTTCACCAGAATCTGAATAATTATGAGGGCACCATTTCAGATTCAGTCACGGAATACTAGTTAGAGAAGTTCAAGATTGGATTTAGTTCAATCTGTGATCAGAAGGAGAATTGGGTGTCCTTTGTTTTGACGATGCTACATGGAGTGAGGAGGTAGTGGTGGTTATTGTTCCTCAAGGATCGTGATGATTCAATGATCTCATTGGAGGAGTTCCGAGGCATGTTTAGAGTCAAGTTTATATCATCGACTACAAAGGTGTCCAGTATCCAGGAGCTTCACACCCTTCGATATGGGATCTATAGTGTTTGATTGTTTGGAATATTCTTTAGGAACTTTTTATGATATACTTCAGACCTACTGCTAGATGAGGAGGCCAGGGCGAGGCATTTCGAGGAGGCTTTGCATCCAGAGATACAGTGCCAGGTCACTCCATTTATGCTAAAAATATATCTTGATGTGATAGTGAGGGTAGAGGATGTGTAGAGGACTTTTTCAAGGACCATATCAACACGAGAGGGGAATTGGCATGATTTCTCATGAAGCAGAGCTGTGGTCTGGGGTTCCCAGTTTTTAGGGCAGAAGAGTTTCCATTCAGCCAGGGGTAGGTCCCATCCATTCACATATCCTTTCTCCAGAGGCAGCAACACTCAGTCTTATGCCAATGGATTAGGTGCTTGTTTTTCTTATGGTGGTCATGGTCATCAGTAGTGGGAGTGCTTGATCATTTAGAGTGGTCATCGTGCTCCTGGTGTTATGGTTTAGGTTCCTCCATTGATGTAGTTCCAGCCGATCCAGCAGTAGCCGGTTGCACCATCTTTAGATCAGCATAGGGTAGATGGGGAAGGCAAAGGACAACCCCATGATACTCCTTTTCCTCATAGATCAGAGCGAGGCCATGGTGGTGGTCGTCATCAGGGTCAGAGAGGTCGTCAAAGAGGTCGTGTTCAGGTTCATGCTCTAGTGTTTCCAGCTCTTGGAGAGCAAGACATCGTCTAAGGTTCCCTTTTCTTATTTCCTACATTGGTGAATGACTTGTTTGATTCAGGAGCGACAAACTCTTTCATATCACATACCCTTGTCCCTGCTTTGGGACTTGTGATATAGAGTCTTCCAGTTCCCGTGGCATTGACATCACCAGTTGGAGGATGAGCTAACTTGTTTGAAGTATGTATAGATTTTGATCTTGTGTTGGGTCAACATCGCTCATGGGGAGATTTCCCATGTTTACGATTACAACCTTATGATGTCATCCTCTACATGGATTGGTTGTATTGGGAGCAGGATATCGTGGATTGCTTCAGGATGAAGGTAGTTTTCATTGGTGCAGATGGATATCCAGTTTTGTTTTTTGGAAAGCGAGATCCTTATTGGGTTCATAGGTGCATTCCTTCCTTATCATCCATGATTCTTGAGATGATGCTGGGTCCTTCATAGGTTCAGCAGTTGGCGTTTCCTGGGGTCATCGAAGAGTAACCTGATGTCTTTCCAGAACAGGTTGTGGCATTTCCCCCTCAACGAGAGATCGAGTTTGGGATCGAGCTACGACTGGGAGAATCTCCAATCTCTATGTCTCTATATAGGATGGACCCTTCTGAGTTACGAGAGCTATGTATACATATTGATGGTCTATTACTATGTGGTTTTGTTCATCCCAGTGTGTCGTCGTGGGGTGCACTAGTTTTGTTCGTGAAGATGACTGATAACAGTTTGCAGGTTTGTGTCAATTGTCATCTCGTAAATAAATTAAAATAAGGAATCACTCTCCCATTCCATAGAATTGTAATTTATTCAATAAAATAAATGGTTCAAATTGGTTCTCAATGATCGGCTTGTGGTCAGGATATCATCATATGTTTGTGATGGATGAGGATATCCTGAATACTGTTTTTGTTGTTGTCATGGGAATTATGTGTTCGTTGTAATTCTGTTTGGCATGAAGAATGCTCCAGCTGTATTCATGGGATTGATGAATATTGTGTTCCATGAGTTCCTAAAGATGTTTGTGGTAGTTTTCCTCAACTACATCCTTGTGTACTCAACATCTGAGAAGGAGCATATAGAGCATCTACAAACCATTTTGGGAGTTCTTCATCAACAATAGCTGTATGGGAAGCAATCAAAGTGTGAGTTTTGAACATGATAAGTCCGTTTATTGGGGAATGTTGTGTCCCATCATGGAGTAGCTATGGATCAATCTAATATAGAATAAGTTGTGTCTTGGGAATCCCATAGTACTGTGTTAGAGGGATGGAGTTTCCTTTCACTTGTGGGATACTGTAGGAGGATCATAGCCAATTTTACATGAGTTTCCACACCTCTAATAGCATTGACCAAGAAAGATCAGGCATTCATATGGACAGATCAGTTTCTGTGATGCTTTGCATCTGGGGATAGGTTGTGTTCTCATGTAGCAGAGGTCAGTTGTTTCTTATGGGTCTCAGTAGATGCATCCCCATGAACGTAACTATGACACCCATGATCAAGATTTGGAAGCCATGGTGTTTTCTCTAATGTTATGGAGACATCACCTCATTGGTGAGCACTTTGTGGTTTACACCGATCATAATTGATTGAGGTATGTTTTCTACTAGCGTGACCTGAACATACGACAACGTCGGTGGATGGACTTCGTTCAGCAATATGACTTCGACATATCATATTGTAACACACCGAGATTTTATGAGAATTAATATTTTTAATTTTTTTGATGTCTATTGATGTACGCTTCACCAAGATTATCTTGCGCTAAACGCAACTCCGTATTAGCTTATAGTATACTCAACACTATTCATGGCTTTTGAGACATAGAATTTCATGTTCTTTCGAATAAAATTCATTTTACAAAACACAATGTATATATTTTGATCAATGTATGATTGAAATATATTTTCAGTATGTTATTCGTAACAACAAAGGAATCTTTCCCTACACACAACCCTTACATGGCTTGAATTACCCACAAGAGGGACCTTCCTCAATAACATGTGTTGTACGCAATACCAAGTTTCAGTAAACAATTTTATACTGTTATAATATTATTATGAAGAAGACATTATTAATAGTATTTACCAAATTTTTAATTTTATAACATTATTGTTCATCTTACACTTTTTCTGGAATGAGGTATGAGAATAAAATCAATTTTTTGAATAAAAGAAGTATTTTTTTAAAAAAAGCAGTTTTGCCACCTTTTGATGGTGCACCCTTTTAAATCAAATTTTTGACAATTTTATAAGTTCAATTTTAAAAAATAAACTTCTTCATTTGAATCACGATATAAAAATTTACATTGGATAATGTTTTGATATTTCTCTGACAGTGTTCTTATTTTGATGAATAATAAAAAAACACTAAATTTTACTTAAAAAGAACGTCTTTCATTGAGATAATTTATATGGTTAAGTTAAAATAGTAAATTGTTTTAATGTATAAATAAAATATATTTTTAACATTTAATATAATTTATTTCATTAACATTAATTTTACATTTAATTCATGGGTAAAAACATTTCAATCAGTGACAATGTTTCAACTTTTAAAACCTGTTTTCTTAACCACAAGATATATTTTAAATTAATTACTGCATCTTCTGTATTTTGAATTTTTAAAAATGGATTCCATATTTGGATTCAGTGTCTCCAAATTATTTTAATAGTTTACTTATAATTTTTTGATATTATAAACAGTAACTACGGTATTTTTTATTTACTACAGTTAAAGGTAAAACATGTAATTAAGGGTAAAAATAAGACTATAAGATTACCATATGACCTTCCAAAATTCTATTGGTTGAATAAATGTCAACCCATTTTGAGCATTCAAACTCGGCCAACCCGTACCATTTTCTCTTCTCCACTTTCCTAGAAACATAATAGATGTCCTGGTAATCTTCAATGACCAACTTTAGTGCCCTAAGAGGAGTTTTAGTAGAGTTGTGTCGAAGAAGAGGAGTCTCAGACACATACGGAAGAAATTGGACATAAGTTAAGGGATAATTCTAAAAATAACATTTTTATCTGAGATTTCTTATATGTAAGTATTTACTAGGGTTATATTTTTCATCCATTTCCATAAAAATGTTTTTCATAATGTGTTTAATATTCTTCCATGTATGTTTAAAGTCATGTTTACCCCTAATTGACTTTTACATTGTGTTATAGAAGGAATAATTCTTTTATTTACCATAGGAGGAACATTTTTTATTTTCTTGAAATAGTACGGGGAGAATGTTTTTTAACTTTTAGAGCATGAACAAATATTTACGAATTCACAACGCTTAATTTTCCTGAGTATTAGTCTAGAATATTTCATGATTATTTTCAAAAATATCATTTTCTTTTAAAATTGAATGGCATTTTGTGAAAAGAAAATGATTTTTAAGATGAAAGGATATTTCCCCCAAGAATTTATTTCAAGTGTTTTATTGAATCAATTTCCCATCTAAGATGACATTATTTACTACGATGATTTTTGATGTATAATGTCTATTTTATTTACATGGTTTAATAAAATGACATAAATTTGTTTTATATGGATTATGTTAAGATTGGATGATGTTTATGAATCCAATTTTATTCTTTGGGTTATGATGAATGATTTATGATTGTTTTTTGGAACATGTATGAATGATTTTATTATGAGATGGATGGGACCTATATCTCCCTCCAATACATTGGGTAAAAATTTAAATATCATGAGATAGGCATGGATGGAACAACAAGTGAATTTGGTTCAGTAATACAGGGATGGAAGGAGAAGTAAACACGGTTCAATAATGGAGTTTTTCCACTATGATGGTCTTGGAAACAATGACTTGGCTACAATGGAAATCATATCATGTTCTTAATGGTTTTCCACAATTCCATGTGTTTATTCCCATGCCATTTTATCATGATTAATGTTCCTTTATGATCTATTCCTTATATACTGCCATGATTTATGTCATTTCTCCTGATTTTGATGTTTTATGTTCATGTTATTACATTCAAATGTTTATATATTGTTTTTATGTTCTCCATGATTACCCTTAATAAGAATTTCAGGTCACCCTTTTTATGTTTTCTTTTCCATAGGATATAAAGAAAGTTTTTAGGTAAGAAAACAAATTGTGGAAGATCATTATGGGAGATGTTGAAGATCTTTAAGCATGATTAAAATATTATGTTTCGAGTTTCCATTGACACGAAACTAACACTGTCTCTGGGTGTCCGTTTTTGTTATGTATTAAGTATTTCACTAAATTAATGTAATGTCTATGCACGTCAAGCTTGGGTCTATGCTATTTGTATTAGAGTTAAGGTTTATGCAACCTCTGGAAACTAGAATGTGAAATCATTAGTGATATCTCTAGAGATATTTCTATGGTATGTCTAGGGATTAGTATAATGTTAAGTATAAGTTTAGGTTATAGTTCCCAAATTATGTTAATGATATTAGAATTAAACCTAAGATGTTATATATTGAAGGTAATTCCCCTTTATTATGTAGTTTTCCTCCCTATGATTTTTGCATCTCACATAATTCTATTTGGGATTTAGAGGATGGCTGGAACCCGAAGGAACCATGTTGATCCATGTAATGGACAATGCAATGATTTTCTTCCTGATCAAACCAATTTTATGGGAGATGGAGTGCACAATCTTATTGCAATACTTACACAAGCTATTATGAATTCTGGCCTTCCAAATGAGTAGAGAAAGGGAAAATATTCTATTGAGTCCTTGGTGAGGAAATGTCCACGTTCTTTCAATGGGTTTTCTGATCCACTTATTTCTAAACAATAGATCAGTACCATTGAAAAGATATTTTCCATACTTCACTCCTTAGAAAATGAAAAAGTCATTCTGGGTATTTAACATCTAGATGTTCATGTAGACCAGTGGTGGAATCTAATTAAGAATAAGAGTCCTGAAGATGATATTGAATTCATGGAATGGGATGAGTTCTATAACTTATTTTTCAATAAGTAATTCCATCGTATTCTTCGAAGAAAGATGTAAATGGATTTCCTTAAGGTTACAAAAAGTATGATGAATCTGTTGGTATATACGAAGAAAATTTTACAAGGATTTCCAGGTATTCATCTCGCTTTATCATCCAACCTGAAAGTAAAGTTGATCGATTCCTCAGTGGCATAAAACCAAGTCTTCGAATGGAATTAGATATAAGAGGCTTCATTAGCTATGAAGAAATTGTTTGTTGTGCTATCAAGGTAGAACTAGAAGTTGTTTTTACATATCCATCTCATGGTTTTGAATATAAACGAAAGATGGAGTTCAAGGAAAAATCTCAGAACCATGGTGAAAAGAAGATGAATTTTTCTTTATTCTAAAAGTGTGGAATGAAGCATGGTGGATAATCTCTAAAAGGTACTAGAAAATGATTCCATGTGTGGAAAATAAGTTCATCAAGTAGCTGAGTGCTGAAGTAATGGGAAAAAGGATTATAATGACATAAATAATGAAAATACTACAGAGAACACTCCACTAACACATCAATGCTTCAACTGAATGAAAATGGGGCATTATGCTAATCAATGCCCTAATCCAATGGTTAATGATGATCGACGTGAGAAACCTAATAATGCAATGGACAAAGGTAAGTCACATGTGATCACTATTTGTGATGTGGAGTATGACAATGATGTCGTGGAATGATTTAGTGTGTATTTAATGGGATTTTAAAATAGTATCATGGAATCTAATTTATAGTATTATGGAATTTTGAAATATCTATGTATTGGTTTTCAATAATTGTATTGTACTAGTAACTAGGAAATGTGATTGATATATTTTTAGAAGGAAGATGATATACGCATAGTGAAGGGATAAATAGAAAATGAAATTTTTGATAGTATTAATGATCTCATGACTGATATAAGGAAAAAGTTATATCGTGGTTTGAGTATATAGAAATTTTGGGATTTTGTTATGTGGAAAGAGTTAACTTTTGATAGAAATCATTCTTTAACTAATGTTCTATGGTAGTTCATGTTTCAAGAGAATACATGATTAAGGTATTCACAATTTTGGAATCTGAGCAATAAGATTCATATTATGATATATAGGGGAAAATGATGTTATTAAATTCCATGGTATATGACCTCTTTAGTAATCATTTTCTTTACACTATGATATTGGAGAGATGTATTTTGGATATGCCATATATTGGAATGATTTAAGTTAGTCATCAGATTGTATTGTCTAAGGATAGAACCTTTTGATATTATTTGAAAAATGTTATAATAGTATAGTTTTAGAAAAAATGGCTACCTGTAAGATGGGAGACAAACCATCACGTCAGAAAAGGTTGCATGAATAAAACCTACAACAGAAGTGCGATAGGACTTTATCACCTACCAGTGGCCTACTGGAAGTCCCTGGTTAGTAGAAACTATTTTTATTTTATTAAGAGGTATGATAGATGAATTATAAGTCCATTATTGGAACCATATAAGATTAATATCACTAAAATATGCACTTATATATATAACATTTGATGACCTTATGTTTGAGACAGACGGAATGACCTATCATTCTATCGCATGATCTGCTTACACTTCACAGAAGAAAAATTCAACTTCATTTATTTAATTGATGAAGTGGAAATTGTTCAAGGCATAAACAACAGTGAGATTATACAAAAATACAGTAAGTATTTATTTTAATTAAAAAACTCATCAACATTAGGTAAATGATCTTGAAACCAAAAATGTTTTCCCAGTTCTCTCATATCAAATGAATCTGATTGTACCTTAGATCATCATAAATTTATGGCTTTGTGATTGTTTGATTTTTCGTAGCCATGTTCTCTACCACTCTTCATCCATAAATTATGGTTATATTTCTCTTCTATATCCATATTTTCATATATATTCTCCTATGTGGAAACCCATTGATGAGTTACTCTGGGTATTCATAATGTTTATAACGTTCCTTTTTAAAATTATGATTTAGTAGTCCTTTTTAAGATGTGGGTTTCAATGAAAGAAACATTCAAGTAGAAAACCATTTATAACCATGACGAATTTCGAGGGAGAAATTCATTTTAAAGGGGTTATAATGTAACACCGTGATATTTTAAGAGAATTATTCTTTTCAATTTGATTGATGTTTTTTGTACACTTCACCAGATTAGATTGCACTATATGCAACACTGCAGTAGTTTGTAGTATACACAACACTATTCTTGGCTTATGAGGCACACAATTTGAAGTTCTTTCGAATAAAATTAATTTTACACAACACCATGTATATATTTTGATCAATGTATAATTTAACTATATCTTGAGTATGTTATAAGTAACACTGAAGAAATAATTCCCTACACTCAACCCTGACTTGGCTTGCAATACATGCAAGAGCGGCCTTTCTCAATAGCGTGTGTTGTACGCAATACTGAGTTTCACAAAACGACGATATATTGTTATAATATTATTATGAACTAGCCGTTGAAAATTTCATTGACCACATTTTGAATTTTATAACATTATATTTCATCTTACACTTTTTATTGAACGAAGTATGAGAAAAAAACAATTTTTTGAATAAAATATGATTTTTTCAAAAAATGCATTTTTGCCGCCTTTTGATGGCGCACTCATTTTAAATATATTTTTTTGACAAGTTAATAAGATTAATTAAACAAAATAAACATCTTAATTTGTGTCAAGATATAAAATTTATGTTGGATAATGTTTTGATATTTTTCTGACAACGTTCGTATTTTGATGAATAGTAAGACACACTACATTTTACTTAAAAACAACATTTTTCATTGAGATAATTTATTTGGGTTAATTATAATAGTAAATTGTTTTTATGAATAAATAGAATATATTTTTACCATTAAATATAATTTATTCCGTTAGCATTAATTTTACATTGACTTCATGGGTAAAAACATTTCAATCTTTGACAATCTTTTAACTTTTAAAACGTGTTTTCTTGACAATGAGATAAAATTTAAATTAATTACTGCCACTTTTGTGTTTTGAATTTTGAAAAATTGATTCTATATTTGGATTCAGTGGGTACAAATTATGTTAATAGGTTAATTTTATTTTTTTGATTATTATGAATAGTAAATATGGTAATTTTTATTTACTACAGTTATAGGTAAATCAGGTAATTAAGGGTAATAATAAGATTATAAAATTACCCTACTACCTGAAAAATTTCTATTGGATGAATAAAATAAATCCCATTACATTTAAGGTTTGTAATATATTCATTTCATAGACTTTTGACAATGAAAATTATATAATTATTATTAAAACCAAAGAAAGTGTCAACATGTCACTCTCTTATATCTTATAAGTGTAATAATTTTAGTTTAGTGATAAACTTCATAAAACATCAAACATGAATAGTCTCAAAAAAGATAATAAAATTATCTACATAATGTGAATTTATTTATAATTTTTATGGGTTAAATAATTATCATTAATTATGACACAGTAGTGACATTGAAATTATTTTAATGATTGAAATATCAAATAAATGATTTAAAAATATTAAATTAAATATTATATGAAATAATTAATGTTATCCACGAATTTTCTAGATAAATATAAAAAGTTATGAATCTATTAAATATTTTTATTCGAAACATATCTTTTTGTGTGGATTTTATTTAAATTCAAATAAATGAATACTGTGAAAATTAACAGTATTGTTATTTTATTAAAATAACATATTTTAAAATTGTTTAAAAATCCCAAAAATATTTAAAAATTATAAATTGTAATTTATATGGTTGAAAATGTAATAAATTATAAAATTATGAAAAATTCACAACACATAATTAATTATTTATAACAATTTTAAATTTAGAATATTATAACGACAAATAAAATTAAATAGATGAAATAGTGATAAAGAAAATTGATAAGGTTTAAAAAAATTTCCCAGCATGTGTAAATTTTATTGGTTGATTAGATTACAACCCTATCTCTTCTAATATTCAGATTTGAGACATTTTTTATGTTTTTAAGTGGGGTTTGAATTCATTATAAATTAATATTTCTTATGTTTCCAAAGGTGGCCCTCTCCTCCCATATAAAAGGGCACCTCATCCCTCTCCTCCTCACAAAATTTCGAGCCTTCATGCTCGACCAAACCCTCCCAATTTCCTTTCTCCACTTCCCTTGATACATTATAGAGGTTCCGGTCTTCTTCAAATAACATATTTAGTTCCATAAGAGGAGGTTTAGAAGAGGCACATCGAAGAAGAGGAGTCTCAGACACATACAGAAGAAATTGGACATAAGGTAAGGGATAATTTTGCAAATCTCATTTTTATCTGAGATTTCTTATATGTATGTATTTATTGGTGTTATATTTTTCATCCATGTATATAAATATATTTTTCATAAAGTTTTTAATATTCATCCATTTATGTTTAAAGTCATGTTTACCCCTCTTTGACTTTTACGTTGTGTTACGGAAGGAATAATTCTTTTGTTTACCATTCGAGAAACTTTTTGACATTTCCGGAAAAAATATGAAGTGATTATTTTTTAACTTATACTGCATGAATTGATTTATACTGTTTTAAGATGCATAATTTTCATGATGATTCCTCTAAAATATTTCCGGATTATTTTCAACAAAATCCATTTCATTTAAAATTGAATGGCATTTTGTGAAAAGAAAATGATTTTGACGATGAAAGGATATTTTCCTCAATAATTCATTTCAAGTGTTTTATCAAAACTATTTCCCATCTATGATGAAATTATTTAGTATGATTATGTTTGATGTATAATGTCTTTATTATTTACATGGTTTTATGAAATTACATCCATTTGTTTTATATGGTTTATGTTAAGATGGGATGATGTTTATGAAACCCATTTTATTCTTTGGGTTATGATGAATGATTTATGATTGTTTTGTGGAACAAATAATAATGATTTTATTTTGAGATGGGTGGGATTGATATCTTCTTCCAATGCTTTCGTAAATGATTTATATCTCATGAGATAGACATGGCTGGAACGACAAGTGAATCTGGTTCAGTAATATAGGGAAAGAATGGCTTGTAAACTCGGTTCAGTAATGGACTTTTTCCACTATGATGGTCTTGCGAGCAATTCCTTGGCTACTATGGAAATCATAAAATGTTCTTAATGGTTTTTCACAATTACATGTTTTTCCCATGCCATGTTATCATTATTAATTTTCCATTATGATCTATGCATTATGTACTTCCAAGATTTATGTCATTGCTCAAGATTTTGATATATTTTCTTCATGTTTTTACGTTCACATTTTTATGGATTGTTTTTATATTCTCTATGTTTACCCTTAATTAGAATTTGAGCTCACCCTTATAATTTTTTTGATTCCCAAGGATGTAAATAACGGTTTTTGGTAAGAAAACAAAAGAGGTTGATCTTTATGGCAGATGTTGAAGATCATTAACCATAATTAGAAGATTTCCTTTCGAGTTTCCAATGATACTAAACTAACACGATATTTGGGTGTCTATTTTTCTTATGTGTTACGTATTATTCAGAAGTAATGTCATTTACACGTACGCTAAGCTTGGGTATCTACACATATAAACATGGAAAAGGGAATTTTGTAGCTGATGCAATGATTGTATGTCACATAGTGATGTTGTGCATGAATCTGATGATTCCAGGAGAGCAATGGAAGAGATATCGGCATTACATCTTGATATGGGAGAGTTTGGGGTTAGAGGTTTTTTTTTCAGATGACGACACAATCAACCGTGATGAAGAAGGTGGAAGAGTCCCAGATAGGGGATCATGAGGTGGAGGACTGGAGAGACTGAGTTGTTTGTGGCAAGGCCCATGTTGGTTGGACTGTGGATGAACAACACCTAGTGTTGTTTCATATAAGGATTTTGGTTCCATTTAAAATGAATGAGACAGTTCCTAGAGAGTTCCATAGTTCGCCTATAGTGGTGAATCATGGCGTGACAAAGATGTATTGTTCCTTGAGGTGCCAGTTTTGGTGGTTGGGGATGAAGTGTGTGGTTGCAGAGTTTTTGTCACAGTGTTTGGTCTACCCGAAGGTGAAGGCCGAACACCGTGTTCCTGGTGGTCTTCTCCAGCAATTAAAGATTTTTCATTGGAAGTGGGAGGACATCTCAATGCGCTTTGTTACTAGTTTCCCTCGAGCTTTGGGAGGAAATGATGCTATTTGGGTGGTAGTGGATTGTTTAAAAAAAATTTGCCACTATATAACAATTAAGGAGTCAAGATCTGTGGAAGTATTGTCTAATTAGTATCCAGATGAGGTGGTGATACTTCATGGAGTCCTTATGATGATCATTGCTAATCGAGATCCCTGTTTTACCTCAAGGGTGTGGAGAGTTCTCTAGCATGCTTTCGGTTTTCAACTATGCCTTAGCATTTCATTTCATCCTCAAACAGATGGTCAGACAGAGCGAACCATCAAGACTCTTAATGAAATTTTACGCTCTTGTGTTCTTGATTTTGGAGGCTTGTGGATAAGGCACTTACCCATGGTGGAGTTCGCTTACAATAATAGATTTCACTCTAACATTGGTATGGAACATTTTGAGGCCTTGTATTGCCGACCTTACCGTTCTCCATTAGGCTAGACTGGGGTAGGAGAGTCAGAAATTCCCAAACTGGAACTAACACTGAATTCAACAGAGACGGTTCACGTGATTTGTGAAAGAATGAATACAGCACAAGATCATCAAAAATCATATGCTGATTAAATAAGGTGACCCTTAGAGTTTAATTTTGGGGATCATGTGTTTTTGAAGGCGACTCCCTGTCATGGGAAATAAAGGTTTGGTTGTGGGACTAAGATTTCTTCCATGTTTTTTGTGCCTTTCTAGGTGTTAGCTCGGGTCAGAGTTGTGGCATATCGATTAGCACTTCCCCCGCATATAAATCAGATACATGATGTTTTCCATGTATCACAGCTCCGTCGTTATCTTCATGATGACTCTCACATCATCGATTGTGGAGAGATCGATATTGATGATGATGCAACATTTTAAGAGTGACATGAGGAGAACCAAGACCGCAAATAGAAGGTGTTTCACATGCATTTTATTACCTTGTTTCTTGTCTTGTGGGGACACAGTGGCATGGAGGAGAGTACTTGGGAACGTGACTCCCTGTTACATGCTTAGCACCCAGAGTTGTTTGATGTTTAAATCTTTTCATGTATCGGTGTAGATTATGTGGTTATGAAACATTCATGTTTTTAAGATGGCTCCCTTTTTTGCTTTTGTGGATTTCTATCTTATGAGAGGTATCATTATGGGTGGTTGTTCAGACCCTGTTTTGTTTTCACTTTAGGTGGGTTTTGATTTCTCAGGGACAAGAATGTTTTGAGAGTTATCAAATGTAATGGATCGGACCTCTCTGGTCTATTAATTTGTTAAAATATGGTGTTTGAGGTGTTCTGGGAGGTCAAGGTGGCTTATCCTCAACACTTTACAATTTTTCTAGTTTGGTGAACAATTCCAACGGTAGACAGTTGTGAACAGTACAACGGTAACCTTATGTGAATAGTGCATTAGTGACCGTAGGTGAACAGTGTCATCATAAACCTTCTATAGACAGTTCTATCGGTAACCTCTAACAGAAACCTCTCTTTCCTTTTCCAAAATTCCACTTCTTTGAACAGTTCCATCATTGAAATGTTATATCGGTGAGGTCTAACGGTAACCTCTATCAGTAACAACTATTTCTTTTGCCATATTTTGGGTGATGTGAACAATGTATCCATAACGGTGAGGTCTAACGATGACATTTTCTTTTATTTTCCAAATATTGTGTTCAGGAATAGTGTCTAAAAGTGAGGTTCATGAAAAGTGTCTAATGTCAAGGTTCATGAATAGTGTCTAAAGGTTAGGTTCATGAATATTTTTTTTCCTTTTCCAAATTTTGAGCTCGTGAACAGTGTTTCGAGCTTCATACAGTTTCAACCTTTTAACATTTCCATTATCGTAAAATAAATTTAAAGCCTCGTTTTAAGACTCTTAAGGCCTATTCAAAGGCCATAAATCCTATATTAATTTTTCCTAAGGCTCGTTATATTTTTACATGGTCAAACCATATTTTCTAATGTGATTATCTTTTAATGGTAAATCAAGAGAATCATAAAATTACACTCCATTAAATATTGTAAATGGACGAGAAATCTTCCTCCCTAGTTATTCCTCTTTGATCTTGGCTTTGAGACGCTAGAAACTTTTAATCCTTCTCATAGGGGTTTCACAATCAAACATTCCTCCTTGGATTGGTTCTACTCTGTGTTAATGCCAACAAGATGTATCAAAAAATCTTCGATATAAGGTATGTTTTATCATCAATCTTTTGGGGTTCATCATAACTTGTTTCTCATTTACATCATTATAGCATGAAATCTCCATGCTTCTAATGGAGTTTACTTGGGTTTCGGTTGGTGCAGTCGTACCATGACATCCTTGAGTGGATGCAATTGTCGCGAGGGGAGGATCGTGACCCACTGTGTGGATAAAGGACATACAGAACTATATGAGGTTGGGGATTCATTGCTTCTCTTTTCATTTATGTGAAACATTATTATTAGCATGTTTTATCCCACTAGATAATAATGGAATTAAAATAATAAATATTTGAACTGGATAAATAAATTAATATCGGTCGAATGTAATTCCCCTTGTTTTCTAGATAGTGTGATATCCATGATTGCTTCAATTAGCTGTATGTTCTTGATGAAAATTGGTAAAGAACGTAAACTGGAATTAATTTATAAATGTTGGATTTGGATAAAGGTGCATGTAAATGAATCTGGTTATTCTTGTTTTAATTTTATGTTAATCAAATTGGTGATGTAAGAATGATTATTTATTTATGATAACTTACTGATTAGGTTTCCTGAATTTTGTGACCTATGAATAATAAATCTGTTAATTCAAGATGTATTAAAGAACTTATTGTTTCATAATTACTTGAAGGGTTCTCAATTACCCAATTTATTGTTAAAGGGACAATATCCCAATTGATATGATGTTTTTATCATGCTTCTTGTGCTGTGATGTGAGTCTGGATGGCTATTGTGATATGTGGGGGCATTGAGACTTTTTGTTGTGGTAGAAGATGATGCCTAGATTGGTGTTCTGCATCAGTTTATGCATGTGAGTGTCGGGGAGGACACTAGGGATGATGGAATGGGATGTATGTGATTGTTGTATGCTTTCTGATTCTTATGGGTTGATTATCTTCTTTAATTTTCCCCACTGCTCAAGGCAGCTGGTCATTCTTACCCTTCTTCGAAAAGAGGCAAAGATGCGTCGGGTGTGCCACATGCTTTCATTGTATAGTTTATAAAAGGAAGAAGGGTCTACAATCTTTCTATAGGAGGAAAAGACTCGACGTGTAGTACATACACTCACCATGTTGATCCCCCTTGTGTTTAGTCGCATAGAATATTTTTATAGAATGCCTGAGAATGTGGTGAAGTGATTTTGTAATGAATATTTGAATAAATGGTGTTTACACATGGGGATAGAGTTTTCTGGATCACAATGATGAGGTTGTAACATTAAAGGGATAGTGGACTTTCGGTGTGATGCTAATTAAATTTAATGTGGAATTTTTCATAGTTAATTATTGTTTAAATAATTACATAACATAAATTTAAACTAGTAAAAAGGGAATGAAATAATTTATTAATACTCTTTAAATGGTTGTATGCTTATAGGATACATAGTCTTAGAAGTGGAAACCTGGAGTCCGAGAGACATTAGCTACAGTTGAGTCTAAGAGTAGTTTATTCCCATAGTGTGGTTGTGAGATATAGTATATTATACACTTTTGGTGTTTCTATATGCTACTCCACCCTGTCATTAAGGGAAAATGACACCCTGGGGATTCTGAGCCATGGTTGGGTGTTTTCCCCATCATTGAGGTGGGAGGATGGATGGATCACTAACCCCTTTGTCCCTGCTCTCTTCTCTTGGTAGTTAATTGTGCAGGCAAGCACATTGGTTAGTTTTCCCCATATATGTTTGTAGAGGGATGTAATGGCTTTTGGTTATTCACACACATATATTGTGGATGTAGTTTTCATTGGACTACTATAGGTTTAACATGTATAGGATGTGATGGCCTAAGGATCCTTGCTCGATGTATGGGCTGTAATGGCTTGATGTGTAATACCCAATGTATGATACATGTTATGTGAGATATGGATGCTCCCAGAAACTACATGGTTAGATTGCATACATGGACGTGGTGGTTTTTTTGCATGAGGTGCATGTTGTGGTGCTTCATCCAGGTGTCTACGGGCATAGCTTTTTGGAGAGAGATGCTCAGGATGTGTGACGTTGGGGAAATGCGGTAAACTATTTGGGAATTAGTAGTAGGGTACCCTTGATATTCATTATTATATGATATATTCTGGTATGGGTTACTTGGTGAGAGTATCCATGGGGATGTTAGGAATATAGTATATCTGTTTAGGTGAAGAGTTAGTTTCACTTGTTGTTCACTGTTATTTAGCATGATCTCTATTCATTTGCATGAGAGGCTTCGGGGAGGATCCAATTAAGTATACTGTAATAATGACCTTATGTATTTATAAAATGTTTTTTCAGGTCACTTAGAGATGGTTGGAGATCAGTTTGGTTACTACTAGTTTGTTGTTGCCGAAGATATTTGGGCTTATGGTGGCTTCAATTTTACATCCCTTTGGGTACATGCAGTTTTCCCCCCATTCAGTTGTTGTAGTTTTGTATGACATTTCATATGTGTATATGGGTTGTTATTCGTCATACTAGTTGAGTCGGAGTTGTTTTGTTTCTATCTTATCTCTCTCATCCACATTTGTTCTCCTAGAGGGTAATGCCTCCCATTGCTGTGTTTACTATTCCCTTGGTGCTAGTCGCTAACCCGGGGACTACTAGAGGCGGGACTCAGGGGTCTTTATATCCCTTCTCACAATTCCATCCCAGGAGTGGTACACTTTGTGGGGAGGGGGTCATGACACATTATTCTATTCAATTCATATAAATTCCATTTTATGAATTTCATTCTAACTCAGTTTCAACTGATGATATTCAGTATGATGATCCAACTATGAGAAGTGTTAAACTCATAATATATGATTTAAAAAGTCATCAATAATTCGAACGAGACACATTTATTTATTTTTACCTTTTATTATCATATTAATCAATACATAATATCATTGATAAAACAATTTACCTATATTATATCATCATCATTCCCCCAGGAGATGCACTAGGGCGTATGATCCCTTGTTCCAAAGTATCATTTAACTACTTATTTAATTTTTTTATCTCTATTAGGTCTGTTTATATGTAGATTTGAGATAGGAGTGTCTATTATTATAATATATATTGATTAATCTACCTCATGATATTTAGTAAGACAAGGTAACTAGTTGGGAAACACATCAATGTATTCCATAATAGTGGTCATGTCTCTATGGTTTATATTTTTCATTGACTAAAACATTTTATCATGGTATGATTCTTCATAATAAATCATCACCCACAATGGTAAGGTATGTTCATACATTGATTCATGATATTCATTTCATTTCTATTGGGGAAGGCCATTATTCAGAATACAATAATAGATTTCCTTTTCCAAACTATTGAGGTGTGTTCCATATAGGGATAGACCATATATACTTAATATATTGATGAATTACCAAAAGGGATGGGTTATGATATTCTATAGATTAATATTCCTACATATGATATTTTGAGAAGTGTATAACAATTTGGTTTGGATTATCAATCCACTGGGGATTTTTAATGATATATATACTTCATGGTTTATGGGATTCTCTTCAACATTTCTAGAAAAAAATAGGATATGAAATGATCCGTAGAATTAATATCAAATTAATAACTTTCCAATGTTTTGTATATAAGAATTTATCCTTTTATGAAATCATTTTAATGAATCACATTAGTAGTGTATATGGAATATGAATTCTATTTATCTTATGTAATTATGTCTTGGTGAATCATATTTCTCGTAAGGTCCCATGGTTTAGTGAACTATTTGAATAGTTCTATATCACCCAATAGTTAATTAATAGATCCATGGGTGAATGTTTTGTTTTTTTCCTTCCATTCCTCAATCATGTTTTCATCATTCATTTTTTCTATTTCACATTCATTTCCTATGTTCCCTTCTCTCCCAAATTAAATAAGTTCCACATCCCTTTGAGGAAATACTAATGTTGTAGCTTTATGATTTTTAAACATGTGGTTGGTTAGGTCCTCTTTCTTAAAATTTCATTTGACCCTAAAATTGAATTCCCATTTGAATCTTCTTACCCCTTCTCTAAAGTATCATTCTCATGGCTCCATATAATCATTGAGAGCACTTAAAACCACTTATATTAAACTCTTAATGTATAAAATATCATGAAAAATTATATTGTTACATTTTCATACACTAAATAATTATTATATTTTCAATAATTGTTGTTAAAAATACCTATGTATACATTTCAAGCCATGTGATATTTTCCTCCTACATTGAGATAGATTCACTGTTGTTTTTATTCCTATCTAAAAATTAACTCTCCAAATATTCAAAAAGTGTTCGATGAAAGAGCATGTTAAGATGAATGTTTTCAATGTATTCTCAACCCATCATTATTAATTCATCCTCCATCTTGGTGTTTTTTATCAAGAACAACCACGTTTTGAATTATTAATTTAAAGGATGTAAGTACATAGTTTCCATCATTTTATATAAATACTAGAGCATATATAAGATATTCTCCACTATGTTTACCCAATATTTAATGAAAAGTGGATCATTATATCCAATAAATGTTTATAGCCATATCTAAACAATCGACTAAACATAAATTTGTTCTATCATGTGTGATGATTCACATTTTATGTTGTTCATGCTATTATTTGTATCCTAGGAAAATAGTGTAACAATCTCTACATTGTTTTAAGCTCAACATATCATTACACTGGGGATTTTGTTTAGAAAAAATATTTCGGGTCACATATATGGGTTATTGGCCTGGTTTTTCTTCAGCCAAATTATTCTCTAAAATAGAAATGATTTTAAATATATATATTTCTTTAAATAATGAATAAATAATTTAATTCCATGCCGAAATGTTGTACAATTTCATATATTTTAACATCCATTTGTTTATACTTCACCTAAAAGAATGGCTCATGTCTATTTTCTTATACACTCAATTATCATATGCAATGTCACTATCATTATCTAATCATAATTTTCAAATTTATTAAAATGTAACATTGATACATACTATAGTTACCATAAATCTTCCTACATTACTATTAAATATTATTTATGATAAATAACATAACATTTATTTATTTATTGATCAAATGGTTTAGTATTTTTGAAAAAGTTAGAATCCAAAATCACATAAACATAATAAAAAATAACAATTAAAAACATATGTTGTCTCTATCAACTTATTAAATTAACATTCTCATCATTACATGTACTCACCAGGGTATATACATTAGTGAAATGGGTGTTATGAAATCCCAATAAGGGGAAGGATAATATAGTAGAAATAACATACATGTATCAATAATACATGGGTGAAAATCATCACCATAAAATTTTTATTTAAATGGTATAATTATAATAATAAAATATAATATATTTGAAAAAATCATAGAATGTAAAATTTTTTATAATAATTAAACATCTTACTATATAGGGAAATTAAAATACATTCTTTTGAAAAATTATGACATCATTTTCACACAGAACATTTGTTTATAAATAATAAAATCATCATTGTGAAAAAAAATATCAATATGTTCAAAAATTGTGTACATAATATAATGAGATAAAAAAATTACAAATGAATTGGATGGATTTATAATTTAGGGCCCACCAATAACTTTATAAATGCTCATAATCTTGCATGTAACATGGAATGGGAGATTGGATGAATGATGGAGAAAGAAACTCAATTTTTTTTAATTCTCATATACAAACTAGGATGGTTTGCAGGCCTTTATCCTTTTTTATGAATTGAGACCAAATTATTGACAACATGAAGGATCTCTGAGAGAATGTGATCTCGTACTTTAAATATATCTTCAATCGACCACCTCCCCCTTTTGATCCCATGGAATGCATTACACTTAATATTTTGACACAAGAATACAATTAGAGCCTTACATCCATTCCCTTGGTGTGTGATATTATGGAAGATACCTTCAGTCTAAAATTTTATAGTCCTCATAGTTTCGATGGTTTTTTAAATCATTTCATCCAGACCTTTTGGGATATTATTCAAGTTGATGATTGCAGGTTATTAACTAATTTTTTGATTGGATGTTTTCTTCCTCATGGTAAGAATTATTAGTATCTCTCCCTTATTACAAAGGTGGATAATTACAATGTGATCCATCACTTTAGGGATGTTTTATTAGTCAAAACCATATATAAAATTATTTTCAAAATAATTTCTACAAGGCTATCATCAATTGAATCCAGAATTGTCTCTCATAATCATTTTTGTTTTATTAAGACCATATCCATTCATAACTATCTCATTACATCCATTGAAAATGTTAACCGAATTAAGAAGCTAGTTTAGGGTGGCAATATTACTCTGAATATCGATTTCTATAAGTATTTTGGCACATTGGACAAGGGCTTCATTTGTAAAATTCTTCATATTTTTTGATTTCATAGTGTAATCATTTCCAAGGTCAAAAACTTTTTTGGATGTTCCAACATATATGTTCTTATTAATGGGTCCCATGAGGTCTCTATTGACTTCAATTGTGCTTTAAGGCAAGGTGACCCCCTTTCTATAATAATTTTTCTGATAGTTGAAGTCTATCATAGGAGACTCTTTTCCATTATGGAGAGTAATGGTAAAATGAAACCAATATGTACTAGGAGGGGAATAGCTTCTCCTAGTCATTTTTTATATTGATGACTACATTCTCTCTAGTATAGGTGATAGAATAAATATCACAATATCAAGAGATTTCATTCACACTAGGAAAAGGATTCTATCCATGATTTCAATTAGAGTATTTCCTTTTTTTATTTTAGAAGGCATGTCTCTTACCCTAGTAAGAATGAAATTATCAAGGGTTTGGGTATTCAGGAGGGTGATTTGCCATTCACTTTTATTGGGGTTACTATGTTTTGGGTGAGACAAAAATAATCCTACATCATGGACAACATTGCAAAGGTAAATAGATCTCATGAAACATGGAAGTGTAAATCTCTATATATGGCTAGTCGTGTTTGTCTAGTTATGGATCTTGTTATTTCTAAGTTTTTTTTACTATTTTTTGTTTTATAAATGGACCATTTATAATATGAATAATATTAATGTCTATATAAATTTTTTTTATTGGAAAAATTATTGATCCTAACATTGAAATGGTATCTTGAAGCACTTTTTGTAAGCCGCATGATGTAGAGGGATTAGACATTAAGAACCAAATATCCTTCAATGATTCCTCATAGTATGTGTTTTTATAGATACCTATCATTAGTGAATCTATGGATATTTCCTTCCTTCAGGACAAATTTACGAATAGTCCCAATAATAGAATTATAGATATATTAATTCCATAGTTTGACATGCCCTTAATCCACTTTTCCTTTTATCAATTTCCATTTCAGATGGTTGGTTTAAATAAATTCTTCACTCCTATCATTGAATGTAATTTGTACTAGTAATAAAATTTATTAATCTCTTATGGATGAGTTTGAAAACATCTATATGGATATTACCATCAAGGTCCAACATGATAATATGAAGGGCCTCCTGAACCATAACATTTTCACTATTAATTGATACTTTTTTTCTTACAGAGAAGATTTTTTGGATATGGGATCCTGCTTCCAAAGGGATATTATCTTATAAATTGTTCAACATGTAATAATTTTTATATATTATGGATTATTATTTGATTGGGGAATTACACAGGAGAGACATTAGTCCCTCATAGACAATTATAGTTTGGAGGGGTGGCTCATGGGGAGGTTCCAACTGATTGTTATATTCAATATTGTTGTATTACCATGTGTTCTAGTTGTGTTCATTGTCACCAGCACTAGGAGGATGAAGATAATTTATTATGATGTTTTATTGATACTTTATCAAAGTGGAATGTTTTTTCAGAGATTTTTTAAGTCACCCTACCATGGATGGATTCTATATGGGGGCTTCATCAAGGATGGCGCGACATGGTTTTTTCTCTGTTAATGCGGGATCTTTTTCAGGTCTCTATATATAAATAAATACACTTAATATGGAATTATTGGAACAATATAATCCATGAAATTTCTTCTTTCCAGGATTTTGACGCACTAACAACAATTCATGATGTTTTCCATGAAGCATACACAATGAAAAAACACTTTCGCTTCAATTCAGTGCATGACTTGTCTGTTCCTACCCGGGATTGTTTTATCGGTAATTTTTGACCCTCGATTAGTGTGTTTGATGTTTATAGATGTTCCGTATTTATGGATGGATAATAGATAACTCCAATGATTCCACATGTGGAAATCAGTGCCCCTCAGGTTATGGTTCTATTTTTAAGAATCACTAGGGGTATGTCACTGGGTATTTTCAGAGTTCTTGTGGTATTTCATCCTTTATTGAAGCCGAGATTCTTGGAATTATCATTATAATCGAGCATTAAAGGAGTCGAGAAGGGGGAAAATGCTTCTAGGTAGTGATTGTTCCATTATTACGATTTTCATTAAGATGGATTCAATTCACTTGTCCTGGTGGCTCACACATAGATGTTGAAAATTATTGGACTCACTTTCCTCAATGGATAAAATCCTCACATATGTGTATCAAGAGGCTAATGTATTAAAATATGGACATTTTAATAAAGGTATCAGCGGTGTTGTTTTTTTGGTAAGATCATTTACTTGATGATATTTTTCCTTATTTGTAGTAGGATCAAATAAATTCTTTATTTTTAGAATTATGTATGTCTGATTTTTTTCTTAATAAACGACCATTGATTATTAGGGAATGGTCTTATCAAATAAAAAAAATGGGAGAAATGAATCTTGTAGAATAAGGTGATTCAATGATTTCAATTATCAAAATAATAATTATAATTTTTTGTCCCCTTATAATATTTAGAATTATAATTGGTTATTTCATTGACTATTCTAACAATTTATTTTAATAAATTTAATTTTTGTGTTTCTAAATGTGATTAATGTTTATAGAAAATATTTATTATAATATAACAAAAATTTAATCAAGATAATAGTATCATAAAAAAGTAAAGGTTATTAAAATTCAATCATTATTTTGACTACATTGGTGGATATTCGTTTGAAATTTAAAAACTCATTATTAACCATCCTAAAAAATTGGAATACATGATGACCATGGTTGAACTTGGTCAATCCTAAGGTAATTGAAATTTAAGAGAATGTGTTATGATTTTTCATAATATAATTTTTTTTTCATTTTTATGTAGATTCGAATAGTGATTTGTGTTCCTGAAACAACAGTTTTTGGTTTTAGTTTGTTTCTAGAATCTAATGGAATCCTTTTAATTTTCAATATGAGGGAAATTTCAATGATTTTCCTCTATAGTTATAATTTTTTTTGTATTTTATTGAAAATTATCATTTATATGCATAAACAACACTCACAACATATTAATCATGCTGAAGATACAGTAGATAGAATATGAAAATAATTTTTATTTGGTACATCATGATGAAACATCCACCATTTGATAGCGGTTCCACTATATAACTTGTGGATTATTAGTGGATCAGTACCATTGAAAATATATTTTAATTGTCTATGGTTTTTTTCTTGATAAAATCATTTCTAATATCTATCATTTCTAAAATGATGTGGATCAATGGTTTAATATTATCTAGAATAAAATTCAACATAATTAAATTGACTCGTTTAAATGGGAGGATTTTAAGGAATTATTTATCTATAAGTATATTCCTCATATTTTATATATGTAAATATTGAAATAATTACATGAGATAATGATGAAGGATGAAATTTTTTTTTACATATGAGGTTAATTTTAGAATACTTTTGAGGTAAAATTATAGTATAATCATCCAAAATAAATTTATCATTGATTAGTAAATAATTGGAAAAATTCCAAGTGTATTAAGGTTGTTTTCCATAAGTTAATTCATTATATTTTATTAAAAATTGACATTATATAATTGTTGAAATATATATTAGATTTACCAAATCATTTCGTTTAAATAAAATTTAAAGATATATGGATCTTAAAGAAAACTCTAAAAACCATTAGGAATAATATATGAGAATTACAACATGATCATTGTTTTGATGGAAACTGGTTGGAATTTTCTTATGTAGATTGATAAATTTTTTATGAGTCGAAAATAATCTCATTTGTAAATTGATAGTCTATTTTATAGAGAGATGTTGGTAAATGATACAGATAGAGAGAAATCATCCAAAAATGACCCCCCCTAACATAAGTGTTTAAAATGAAAGGATAATTTGAATTATACTAACTATATCCCAAATATGAACATTACATATGATGATCAATGTTAGAAACCCCATAATAAATAATCCAACTGTAATTCTCTTTTAATCACTATTTCTGATGAGGGTGTGATAATGATGTAGTGAGGGGTACACTTATCATTGGACCTAGAAAATCCAATGTCTTATTTAAATATTTTTTTATTAAAACAAATAAATAGTAAGAATAATATATATAAATTATTAAATTACACCACAATTAATATATTTTTAACTTGAACCTAAACCCCCTAATTATAAAATAATCATATATCATATATATGATTCTTATCAATATGGTTTTTTTGAAGAGTATACTTCTTAATAATCTCATTATCCTCCCCCCATGGTTGACTCTTATGATATCATAGGTATGGAATGAATTTCATTAAATGATTCCCCTATTAATTTCATTTTATCTCTTAAAAAATTAAATATTAGAACCCAACAAATGACCTTCTATTATATTGATGATTTAATTGAACATATGATGAAAATCACATCTATATTGTGTGTATGGATTCCAATTCAAAATAAAATTATTCTCTCATAGTTTGGGAGTGACAAAATTTTTATTATATTAATATTGTGTGGGATATTTTTGATTTGTTTTAGAAATATTTTATCTCTATTCTAATGAAATGTGATGTTGAGTTCTCAATATAACAAATACCTACTGTAACCCATATTTCAAAGTCTCCATATAGAATTCCCCCAATTGAGTTGTAGGAATTAAAGGATAAAATCTAGGAAAAAAATGAAAATTGATTCATGTAGATATGTGGGTCAACATAGTTTTCAAATATTCTATTCACAAATATTAAAAATGGAGAAATGAAACTCATTGTTTATTTCCTTGAACTATTGAAGTTCACAATCAAGAAAACGTATAATTTATACCATATTGATGAGTAGTACGATCAATTATTATGATATAATTATATATTCATGACTTAACATAATTCCTGATATTATAAATTGAGCATAATGAAATAGGATATACCCAATACAAAAAACTATAAATGGTATGGAAAAAATGTGTATATACTAATTCCACATGGCCTTACTAATTATACTTCTATTTTATATGGATTTAATTAATATAGTATTTAAAAAATAATATGATCATGTTTTTATATTCACTATAGAATATAATAATATATATTCGAATATAGTGGGGGATCATTATTTTCATATGAGAATTATAATGAATAACCTTTGGAAGGAGAAAGTGTAAGAAACATTTACAAAGATTATTTTATTAATACTTAATTCAGTCATCATGCTAACATATATTGGATCGAAATTCCCATGGATGGATGAATTTAAATAAAATTTAATGGAACTAAAAAAATATTACATAGTTCCAATATTCTAACATTTCAATTGAGTGGATAGTTGTTTTTTACCTCTATTTATTCTTCCAAGAAGATATTAGAAATTATTTTAATTCACAATTTCATTGTTAAACCATGAGACTCACGAAAATTTATTCATCAGGAGAAATTTTACCCAAATCATGATTTTGATAATGCATTTTTAATATTTTAATGATATATGATGGGGAATTTTCCTTATAAAAAAGGTGTGATATATATACTGATAAAAATGGTTAATGTATTTATTAACATCAAATGACTTGAAAATTCTCCAGATAAAATGTTTATATCTTACTAATGATTACGATATGTCAATACATTACCATCAACAGAATGTGAACAAGGAGGATGATTCATTTATTATATAGTGTAATGGAAGATTATCAAAGACTAGTATCACAAAAGATCCAATATTTCTATAGTTAAAAATTATAGGTCTGAAATTCCTAATGGAAGGGGAGAAATCATTTCCATATAAAATTATTGTTCAACCATATTTCATGGTGATGAATAATGTGTAACTTATGGATTATTTGAAGCTATATAATATGATAAGAAATCTACTTATGATTACATAGAAATGTGATATAACAAAAATGTTCGGGAATAATAATCATGACCACTCAATACCAGTTTTCAAGAAGGTTCTTCTAGGGTGTGCCCATAGATCATCAATATCATTTTTCATAAGAGTATGATATTGTTCATATATAAAGGATTTCTTTGTGTGGATAAAATGAAGATAGGTAACATGAATTTTTTATCATGGTTCATGGAAAGTTATAATGTTATGGATGAGATAAAATTGTATAAGAGGATGATATAAACATTACTTTTTTCCTATTTTTAAATGAAAAAACATCATAATTTATTTTTTCACAGTATTCCTCAAAATTCTTAAATGGAAAAACATTATACGTGTTCTAGTCAGTAACCTTATAAATTCCTCACATGTTATTTAAATATATTAATATTACTATAAATATCACATAACATTGATATAAATTATGTAATTTTTAATTATTGATTGGAAACCACATTCCATTGTATCTGATCTGTAAGTGAGCTTTTCTTCAATGTTCCTGTGAATTTATATGAAATATCATGATAGAGAGATGAGTTTAATCCTTCTTCATGTTCCTTATAAATATGGAATTCATGAGGAAAAAATTATATCTCAATATGATAATATGAGATCTTATTATATGGTATTAAATGTTATTTAGGATCCAAAACATTTTATAGATGAGTTTTCATAAAATATTATCTATCAAACGGGAATTCAATATACTACTTATGAATCCCTATATAGAAGTAAAAATATAAATAAAAAAAATTCTATTATAGATACAATGAGAAATCTATTGGGACTATATATGAAAAAATAAGTGGCATAAATGGTCACATCAACTGAACAACCCATATGGCTAGAAGCAATTCAACCCAAATTTTATATAGATAATTTTTACCATGAAAATGATTTTTATTTATGTGAGAAGTTATTTCATGGAATTAATCTATCGAATAATGTAATGATATTTGTAAATAATTGAATTATTTGAACATGGTATATTTTTCAATTTCAAAATCTTGATTGTTATGGGATCACGTGTTATTGCACGTTACTTCTACAAACCACACACATATTAATGAAATGTTCAAGGTATCTCATCTATGGTGGATCATACCTAATCTATAACAAATAAATTTCTCAGAGGTAATACTATAAGAGTATAATAAGTTTTATGAAGTATATCTAGTTTAGATTTTGGATAATAAATGTAATTTTCTACGAAACTAGACCAGTTTCCTTTTTAATGTTTAGTGGTGAAACATGTTATATGAGGAATCTAAGAGGGTCTGTAAGGTTGTAATGTGGTTAAATATTAAATATTTATTTTACCAATGTCATGAAATAGAATGGTTGAAATTAATTTTTTTGGAAAGAATCTAACACATAGAGATTTTATAAAGCTTTTCTTTCAATTAAATTTAATTTCAACGATAACATGTGTAGCATTTGATATTATGTTATGTGAAAACAAAATATAATATTAATATTATTAAAAATGATAATACATATCTTTTAATCATATTGGTATGAATATGAATATATAGATTTGTTAAATTATATATTTTTTTTGTAGATATGAAAAATATAGATATAAATTAGAATATATTTTTGTTGGTAATGTCAATATTTGAATTGAAAAATAATTTCTCTCACAATATTATATATAATGACTTTTATAAAATAATATTAATTTAATTTTCTAAACATTTCAAAATGTTCTATGAAAAAATTGATCTTTTATTTTGAGTTAAAATGATGGAAATTTATTGGGTTTATTTTTTTAATAATTATCTAAAAATATTATTTTTCTAGTGAAATATAGAAAATATGGATTTTTATTAAAATGTACCATTTAATTTACTACATTTACGGATCTCAATAGTGATTAAAAATTTAACAGTAAAAGTAGTTCAATTTGTCTTACTAAAAGTACTAATTTCATTTAGATAAATTTCATATTTCCTTTTCATATTAAAACCAGATATACCTATGAAAATTGTATCTTTTTATATATTTTCTTTATAATGTTAAAATGTTTAATATTAAAATAAAACATTATAATTATATCAATAGAATTTTTAAAAATTGGTTACATATTTTTTATTAATAATGTTTAATATTGTGTAATATTTGTTAAATTTTATTTGACATATCAATATAATCGACTATAAAATTTAATTAATGAGGCTATGGAGAAAATGGATTTAGAAATGGTTAAACTAAATGTATATGGGATAAAATGGCATAAATAATTTAAAAAATCTTCTTTCTCCCCATATTTTGACATTTCTTCTTGTATGGATTGAGAATGAATAAATCCAGAGGTCCATTTCAGGTTAAACATTTTTTACACCTTTTTCATTTTTATAATTCAAATTGCCTCCCCTCCCTCACATATAAAATGGAATCTTTCTACCAGTCTTATAATATGTTCAAAAACCTATTATATGGCCATGACACACGAAAATATCTTCATTAATGCCTTCATAATTTTGTTTATTCTATTTTTTGTTAAACAAAAATATGAAGGCATTATGTATGATAATATATAAATTCTTCAAAGAAGGAGTGTTCTTAACATGTATGTATTATGTTGAGACATGAGGTAATTGATTTCAAGTATCTCTTTTATTATATGGAGACATACAAAACATTCACCACTAGATTATTTATTTTGGTTCATATACTACTAATTTTATATTTTATATCATTAATAGAATTACTTTAATGATATTTAATATTTCTGATGACAGTTATTCATTAGTGGGGATTACGATAGAGATGATATTGATGTTGTAATAATTATGTGAAAAAATATCATTATTTATAAGGAATTCCTTATATATTTCATCTTATGACGAATTACAATGATCTATATGTCATGAAAATTAATTCATCTTTTATACTCTATTTATTTAATGAAAATAATCATTTTCCATTCATTTTCATCCCTTAATGAACACAGGGGTCCAACAAATGATTTTATGGAAATCCAAATTTGTTTCACTATTTGAATGAAACCACCTTTTCATCCATGTGAATGAAATAAGAAAATTTTAAATGATATATTCAACATTCTATAAATATTTTTAAAGATGTTTATACCCATGATTGGTTTTTTTAAAAATGTTTCAAATGTACATTTCATGTTATTTTATGTATAATGTTCTCTATAATTTTGTCAAAAATGTAAATGGAATATTGGTTCCAAAATGAAATATGACAATTATAATTTCCAAAATCATAAAAAATAGTTTGTCAATATTATTTTACAATATTCAATGTATATTTTAATTTGATAGTATTTCCACAAATTTATGAGAAATTCATATTTTTTAATGGTTATTTTCATTGTTAGAACGTCAACTTACTCTAAAAATGACCCTAATAATCATTCAAAACAATTTTTATATTAGATGTCATAATTTGATGTCAAATAATATCTAATAAGTATCTAATCCCATGATATCATCATTTTTTTATTCTTTGTATGTTTTATATTTTTTTATTATAATATTATTATGAATCTCATTCAACACCCATTTGTTATACTATGATAAAATTTTGATAACACCCATTTACTTTAATTGGATCTGAGATGTTGAATTTTTAATTAATTTTCTGAAAAATTATGTATTGTTTTAATTATTTATCAGTTGTAACATTTTATCCAAATATTGTTGTTATGTTATAACCATGGATTGTGGTTACATTATAACCATTGTTTCTGGTAACATTATAACTAATTATAGTAGCCACATTATAATTAATGATAGTGATTAGATTATAATTTAGGATTGTTCGGAACTATATCTCCCTTTGATATGTTGGATAATAATTGACATTTCTTGAGATATATTAGTCATGAATGGGGAGTGAACCAAGACAAGTAAGTTTCATTTTCCACTATTTTATTATTTGTATTGAACCATGACTATTATGATGGTCTGGGAAGAGAACCCATTAAACTATGATATTTTTTTGAAAGTACCATTGACCACTATTGATAATATTTTCTAATCTAATTTCTATTTCAAAAAAAATGGCATATAGAAAGATTTGATCTCATATATTTTTTTCTTTAATTAAAATATGATTCATGTCTTACAAAGTAAAATTACTTATTCCAATACTTATGATTATTTTATATGATATTTATGGTATGTACATAAAATGATAAAATATTTTCTATCATAACCTTACGCAAACATTTTTTTGAAAACTATCTTTGTCAATCATACTGAGAATATCATCTAAAAATTTCTTATTTTTTACTTTCCCATGTTATAAATAATGGAATTATGTATGATAGGTCAAAAAAGGGTTATTGTTCTGAATAAATTAATGGGAAAGTTATTAGTTTAACAATTAAGTATATTTCTATGTATGAAATCATCCAATGGAACAATAATTATATTATTTTAACACAAACGATTCAATTATATAATTAGTATTCATATATAATATATAATAAATATGTATGTATTATATGGGTCTCTCAAATTCCCATTGGTATTGTATTTTGATGTTCACAGATATATACTCTTATGCTTCTTATACTCTATTTTTTCATTACAAGAGAGATGTGTTTTTTGGTAACACCTAACCTTATAGATGAAATTATACATTAAATTTTTTATACAAGGTATGCTCCCAAAAAAATATCATATTAAATGGAATAAAGTAAATATTATTAATCATAAATAAAAAATATTATAATGAGGGGAATATAAAGATATGGAGGTTATATATAATAGAAAACATAATAAAAATGATTGATGTGAGTGTTTTTGTACCAATAAATGTATGTTATTAAATATGAAAATATAATTCATGAAACGAAATATTATATGAAAAATTAATATACAAAATTATTTAATTTAATAAATATCTTATATGTGATTTATATGGATGGGGATATATAATAATATAAAAATACATGAAATCAATTGTGGCATTGAAGAGAATCCCATTATCTCTATTCTTGAATAAATTTTTATATCCTTTGATCATTTGAATAATTAATAATATTTATAAATTAAATTTTTTAAAGAAAAGACTTTTTATTTTATCATTTTTGTTTATTATAACTTGTTTATTAATATTTTATTATTTAATAAATAGATTTATTTTACATGTATTAGTTTTTTTATATTATTTTCATTATATTCTAAAACAAAGTTTTTATATTCATAATGATCAATATACCTTCATTAGACATTTAATGATCTCAAATATTTTTGAGGTATTTATTTTATTTCATTTAATTTTTACAATAGCTTTTTTGTTCAATATATATTATGAAATAGTCCCCAATCAAAATTTGTTTTCTCCGGAGCTTTTTTTTAACTATTATAATGACGTTTGGTCTCAATTTTTATTTTGGTATTTATCATGGATTTTTTATTATTATATAAAAAATTAGAAGAAATTTTTTTATCATTAATACTATAACCAATCATGAAATAAATTTTAATAATATATATAAAATAAATGAGTGAAAATGAAATATCAATATTCACAAAGGTTTTATAAAACCACCACATATGATTTTTTTAATAGAGATTAAACCACTATAAAAATCAATATATATTTTAGGATTATAAAAACAATAAATATAACCTAAAATATCATTTTAGTGTTACATTTATTGATTACATATATTATTGAATGTGTATGATGAAAATTGAAATTTAATGTTTTTGGTTTTGAAAACTTTAATTCCACATAGTTATGAATTAGTTATAGGGATAAATTATTGGGAATGGATAATATCTTATTGGATGTCATCATATAAATGTTTAAATAATGGTAATATAATCATGGAAAAATGATAAATATTTTGAATGTTCTAACGGTAAAATAATTTTAATTATATTTTGGAAGGAAGGAATTGGGAAATCCAAACCTTTATTTTTGTATCACATCATTTGTATTGCTACTAGATTATTTAAAGGAGGTTAATTTTAAATTAATGATAGAATAATTTATAGTTATTAACATATGAATGTTTTTCTATACATTTTTTAATTTTATATGATTATGTTCTGAAGAGAAAGAAGACAACATTTTTATTTATGTAGGAATGTAATATGGATTTCATTATTATTTATAAAAATTATAGTTAACATTTTTCATTCGAATGAAATTTATTGTTATGACTTATTAAAGACATAGGTTTATTTGATAATTTGAGCAAAAAAACAAACAGAATATTGGATATTATTTTTTAATGAAATGAATAAAAATGTAATTTTTTCTACATATAATCTTACATTTGTATTGAAAATTGATCTATATTATTGGAATATTGATTATCTCTTTAATTTATATTAATTTAACCAATTATTTAAGATAATTAGTTAAAATTTATTTATATATTTTTCATATTTATATCATCCTGAACCAAAAAAATCATGTAGGAGAAAAAAATATTATTCATTTTTCGACTTGAAATCAACTATTCCAGATATATTTTTAAAAATTACTCAATGATAATTTTATATTGATGATACCTAATATTTAACAAATTTTATTCTCTTCAATATATAATTGTGGTAAAATTATCTATTAATATAATATTTAATAAAATAGATTTGAGGTAATGAACATTATACATATTGATAAAAATTATTTATAAAGGACATTTTAAATTTTATAATTTCTAACATTTCCAAATATAATGTATTTATGGTTGTACTTATATAAAATAAAATATAAAATGAATTTGGGATTAATATTATTTAAAATAAAAATACTATTATAAAAATAACCATGACTACACCAAAATGGAATTTGTAATATAATTATAACAAATAATAATTTCAGATTGTTGGGATTTTAAACAATAATCATGTACAAGCCTAGGTACCATAGTGAATTAGAAACCATAGAACCCTTCAAGGATTCCTAAACACTAGCTAATAATCTTATTACTAATATAAGAATTTTTCAAAATCCCTTGTGGATGATAGAATTATATTCTTAGTACCCTAATGGCCATATACGAGTCTAAAAGAACCATGTTAGGTTTCCCAATGTCCCTGAAATCTTGAAATATTGGATTAATGTCACAAGTTTAAATTCTCTATCTGCCTCAATATCTATTTCCCATATTATAATTAATTGTATACATAATATAATGAGATAAAAAACTCCAAAATAATTGGATGAAAAATTTAATTTTGGGCCCTCCTATCACTACATATGTGCTCATAATCATTCATGAAACATTGAATCCCGGATTGGTTGAAGGATGGAAGCAGAAACCCAAATTTTTTTAATTCTCTTATTCAAACAAGGATGGTTTCCATGCCTCTATCCTTTATTATGAATTGGGATCAAATTATTGATAACATGAGGGATTTCTCAGAGCATGTGATCGCATACATTAAATATATATTCAATGGTCCACCTGCTCCTTATGGTCCAATGGAATGTATTACTCCTCAACATTTGACACAAGATGAAAAATATAACATAACATCTTTTCCCGTGGTGTGTGTGATTATGGAAGACACCTTCACTCTCAAATTTTATTGTTCTCATCGTCCAGTTGGTTTTTGATATCTTTTCTTCTAGATCTTTTGTGATATTATTCAAGCTGATGATTGCAGGTTAGTCAATTATTTTTTGATAGGAGGTTTTCTTCCACATAGTTAGAATGATTAGTAACTCTACCTTATTCCATAGGTGTATAATTCCAATGAGATCCATCTCTTTTGGGATGTTTCATTAGTCAACACCATATATAAATTTATCTTCCTAAATATTTCTACATGGCTATCCACAATTGCATTGAGAATTGTCTCTCATAATCATTTTTGTTTTATTAAGGGAATATCCATTCAAGATTGTCTCATTACTTCCATTTAATGTATTAACCTAATCAAGAATCTAGTTTGTGGTGGAAATATTTTTCTCAATATAAATTTTTTAAAGTATTTTGTCACATTGGACATGGTATTCATTTGTAAGATTCTTCATATATTTGGTTTTAATAGTGTTATAATTTCCTGGGTCAAGAACATTTTTGTATGTTCCAACATATATGTTATTTATAATGGGTCCCATGAATTATCATCTGATATCTCTTGTGGTGTAAGACATGGTGACCCCTTTCTACAATCATTTTTATGATAGTTGAGGACTATCTTAGAAGACTCTTTTCCATTATGGGGATAAATGGGAAAATGAAACCTATATGTATTGGGAGGGGACTAGCTTCTCCTAATAATTTTTTATATTGATAAATACATTCTCTTCACTAAACGTGATTGAAGAAATATCACAATATCAATAGATATCATTCACATTAAGAAAATGTTTCAATCTAAAATTTTATATGGAGTAAGTCCTTGGTTTATTTTGGAAGGAATTTCTCTTAACCTAGTAAGAATTAAATTATCAGAGGTTTGGGAATTCAGGAGGGTGATTTACCCATCACATATCTAGGGGTTCCTAATTTTTTGGGTGACCAAAATAATCCTAATTCATGGAAATCATGGGAATATTTAAAAGACATAATGGAAGATGGAAGGGTAAATCTTTATATATGGCTGGTCATGTTTGTCTAATGAGGGCTCGTATTATTTTTATGTTTGTTTACTATTTTATGAGTTATAAATTTCCCATTTCTATTATCAATAATAAAAATGTGTAAATATATTTTTTATTTTTAGTGGAATAATTATTGAGAAGATTTTAGAAATGGTATATTGATTCACTTGTTTTAAGCCTTATGATGTAGAGGGATTATGCATTATGAACCTAAGATCCTCCAATGATTACTCGAAGAAAGAGTTTTTATAGATTCCTATCATTACTGACTCTACGGATATTTCATTACTTCTGGCCTAATTTTTGAATTGTCTCCATAATGTAATTCTAGTTATATATATTGCATAGTTTTTTATGCCCTTAACCCACTTTTCCTTATATCAATTTCCATTTCAGATGGTTGGTTTCAAGAAATTCTTCACTCCCTTCTTGGAAGGCAATTTTGACTTGTCATATCTTTGAAGAATCCATTATGGATGAGTTAGAAAAAATAGATATGGATATTACCATCATGGTCCAAATTGAGAATATGAACGGCCTCCCAAACCATAACATAAGCACGGTTAATTGGTACATTTTTTCTAACAGGGCATATTTTTTTAGATATGTGTTTCTACTTCCAATGGGATATTATATTATAAATTGTTCAACATGAAATATTTGTCCTATATCATGGATTCTCAATGGATGGGGGAATTAAAAAGGATATACATTATTCCTTCTTGGCCCATTTTTGTCTGGAGGGTGGATCATGGGAAGGTTCCAACTGATTGTTATATTCAATCTTGTTTTGTTTCTCTATGTTCAACTTGTGTTCATTTTCACCAGTACTGGGAGGATTAAGTTTATTTATTATATTGTTATTTTTCTGCTTCATCAATGTGGATGGTTTTTTCAGAAAAATTTTAATTCACCCACACCTTGATGGATTCTATAACGGGGCTTCTTTAAAGGATGATGTGACCTAGTTTTGTCTCTATAGCTACTGGATCTTTTTCAGGTATCTATTGAGAAATAAATACACTATATCTGTAATTTTATGAATAAAATTATCCACATAATGTATTTTTTTTAAGGATTTTGTTTAACTTTCATCGATTCCTGATGTTGTCCAAGAAGCCTACATAATGAGAAAATAATTTCTCTTCAATTCGGTGCATTACATGAATGTCCTTACTCGAGTTTCTGTCAAAGGTAATATTTTACCCCTCATGGTATGTTTTAAGTATTATGGAAGGTACCTATTGATGGATGTATAATGGTTATTTCTAATTCTTCCTCACGTGGTAATCAGGGGGCCCAAGATTATGGTTCTATTTTTAGGAATCACAGGGGGTATGTCACTGGCTGTTTTCAGTGTACATGTGGACTTTCATCCTCTATTGATGCTGAGATGCTTGGATTTATCATTCCAGTGGATCAAGAAAGTACTCAAGGATGGAACAACTTATGGGTGGATAGTGATTTTTCTATTATTATGTTTTCCATCAGGATGGGATCGATTCACTAGTCCTTGAGGCTCACACATAGATATATAAAATTATTGGATTATTTTTCCTCAATGGATCACATCATCACACTTGTGTATAGGGAGGATAATGCCTTAAAATATTGACTAGAAAATAAAGGTATCAAAGATGTTGATTTTTTTGGGAATGATCAGTTACCTAATGACATTTTACATTTTTTGCAACATGGTTAATGTAAATTCCCTATTTTTAAAATTATATAAGTCACAAAATTTTCTAAATAAACATATAATTATTATTAGGGAAATGTATCATCATATAATTAAAAAATGTGAGAAATTATTCTACATAGAATTAGGTCAAACCATTTATTTCAATTATAGAATTAATATTTATAAATTTTTGTCCCCTTAGAATATTTAAAATTATAATGTGTTTTTTCATTGACTATTGTAAATAATTATTTCTATAATTTGTTTTTTCTATATGTTATTAATGTTTATAACACATATTTAATATAATATAACACAAATTTAATCAATAGAAAAACATCATAAAAATGTATGGGTTATTTAAATTCCCACATGATTTTGACGGCACTATGGGCTATTCGTTTGAAATTTAAGAACTCTTTATTAACCATTCTAAATAATTTTAATATATGATGACCACAGTTGAACTTGGTCAATCCTAAGGTAAAAGAAATTTAAGAGAATGTGTTATTAATTTTATTAATTTAATATATTTTTCATGTTTATGTAGTTCCAAACTATGATTTTTTTTTCTGAAACTATGATTTTCGGTTTTAGTCTGTTTCGAGAATATAATGGAATATTTTTAATTTTGAATTTCAGGGAAAATTCAATGATTTTCCTCAATAGTTACCTTTTTTATTTTTATTGAAATATTTCATTTATATTATTAAAAAACATTCTAAAGTTATTAATCATGCTAATCATACAATATATAAAATAAGGAAATAATGCTTATTATGTCCTTCACGAGGAAACATCCACCATTTGATAGTGGTTCCACTCTATAGCGTGTGTATTGTTAGTGGAGCAGTACCATTGAAAATATACTTTAATGGTCTAAGGTTTTTATATTGAAAAAATAATTTCTAATATGTATCATTTTTAATACGATGTGGATATGTAGTCTAATATTGTCAAGAATAAAAGTAAACATAATTAAATTAACTCATTTAAATGGGAGGGTTTTATGGAATTATTTACCAAAAAGTATATTACTCACATATTATATATGTAAATGTCGAAATAATTACTTGAGATAAATTTCTAGTATGAAGAATAGTTTTTTACATATAAGTTTAGTTTTAGAAGACTTGTGAGGTAATATTCTTGTATAATCATCCAAAATATATGTAACATTGATTAGTAAATCATTGTAATTATTTGGAGTATATTTAGTTTTTTTTTCCATAAGTTACTTCATTATATTTTAATAAAAACAATGATGTTATATTATGGTGGAAATAGGTATTAGATTTACCAAGTAATTTCATGGTAATGATATGAAAAGATATATGGATCTCAAAGAAAACTCTAATATCCATTAGGGATAGTATCTGAGCATTACCAAATGATTAATGTTTTGATGGAAAATGGTTGGAATTTTCATTTATGATTGGTAAATTTATTATGTGTAGAAAATAATATCATTCATAAATGGATAGTCTATGTGATTGGAATAAATTGGTTAATGATACAGATAGAGAGAAATCATCCAAAAAATTACCTCCCCAAACATAAGTGTTTCAAATAAAAGGATAATTTCAATTAACCTAACTATATCCCAAATATTATCATTAATTATTTTTATCAATGTTATAAACCTCATAATCAATTATCCAAAGGTAATTCTCTTACAATACCATTTTTTAATGAGGGTGTGATAATGATGTGGTGAGAGGTACACTTATCATCGACCATAGAACATCCAATTTCTTATTTAATTATTGTTATACTAAAAAATATATATAGATAGAATAATATATATAAATTTTTATATTACACTTCAATTAATATATTTTTAATATGAAATTAAACCCCCAAATTATAAAATAATCATATATTATTTATATGATTCTTATCAAAATGGGGTTTTCAAGACTCTACTTCCTAAAAACCTAATTATTCTCCCCCTTGGTTGAGTTTTATGATATCATATGTATTTAATGAATTTCATTAAATAATTCCCCTATTAATTTCATTGTATATAGAGACAAATTAAATATTTGAAACAAAAATATAACCATCTATTAGTTTTATGATTGACTTGAACATCTGATGCAGATCAAATCCATTTTTTGTGTATGGATTCCAATTCATAATGTAAATTCCTCTCATTTAGTTGGGGAGAGAATTTTTTTATAATATATTAATATTGTGTGGAATATTTCTTATTTATTTTAGAAATTTTTTATCAATATTCCAATGAAATATGGTATTGAGTTCTCAATATAACTCATACCAGGTTTAATCCATAATTTCAAAGACTCCACGTAGAATTTCCCCAATTGAGTTATAGGAATTAAAGGGTATAATATATGAAAACTATGAAAATTGATTCATGTGGAGATTTGGGTCTACATTGGTTTCAGATATTCTATTCATTAATATCAAAGATGGAGAAATGAGTTTCATTATTGATTTCGTTGAACTAATTATGTTCATAATCAAGGAAAAGTATAATTTATACCATGTTGATGAGAAGTATGATCAGTTGATAAGATATAAATATATTTCTGTGACATAACATCATTGAAGATATCATAAATTGAGCATAATGAAATAGGATATAAATAATACAAAAATTAGTACTAGTTATGGAAAAAATGTGTATATACTAATTCTACATGGTCTTACTAATTATCCCTCTATGATTATGGATTTAATTAATATTGTCCATAAATAATAACATGATCATGTTTTTTAGTCATTGTAGAATAAATTCATATATATTTTAATATAGTGAGGGGTCATGATTTCCACATGTGAATTGCGATGAATTCCCTGATGGAAGGAGAAACTTTATGAAAAAATTAAAAAGAATATGTCATTACTATTTAATTCAGTCATCATGGTAACATAAATTGGATCCAAATTCCAATGGATGGATGAATGAAATGAAAATTTAAAAGAACTAAAATTTATATTACATAGTTACAATATTAAAACATTACAATGATGTTGTTAGTGGGGTTTTATCTATATTTATTCTTCCAAAAAGTGATTAGAAATTAATTTAATGCCTGATTTCATTGTTATACATTCTGACTCACGAAAATTGAATCTTCATGAGAAATTTTCCCCAAATCATGATTTTGATAAATCATTTGTAATATTTGAATGATAGATTCTGAAGAAGTTTCATTATAAATAAGGTGTGATATATATACTAAAACAAAATGGATAATGTATTAATTAACATCGAATGAGTTGAAAATTCTCCAGATAAAATGTTTAGATCACACTAATGATTAAAAAAATTCAATACATTACCATCAAAGGAAATTGAACCAAGGGTATAATTCAATTATTATATAGAGTGAGGAAAACCTATCAATGACTAATATCACATATGATCCAATATTTCTCCATTTATTAATTATAGGTCTAAAATTCTTAATAGAAGGGGAAAAATCATTTCCCTATAAAATTAATGTTCAACCATATATCATGGTGATGACTAAACTACAACATAGGGATACTTTTGAGCTATAGAATAAGATAAGAAGTATACATATCATTAAAAATTAGTGTGATATAGTAAAAATGTTCATGAAAAATAATTATTTTTCCACAATATATGTTTTCAAGAAGGTTCTACTAGGGGTTCTTATAGATCATCAATATATTTTTTCATAATATTATGATATTTTTTATATATAAATGATTTTATCTGGTTGGAAATAATGAAGATAGATAACATAAATTTTTTATCATGGTTCTTGGAATGCTTGAATGTTATGGATGAGATAAAAAATTATAAGAGGATGATGTAACCATTACTTTTTCCTAATTTTAAATGAAAAAGAATCATTATGTATTTTGTCACCATATTAATCAAAATGTTTAAATGGAAAAAAAATTATATGTTTGGTTGTCAATAACCATAAAAAGTCTTCAAATATCATTTACATATAGTAATGTTTCTAAATAAATCTTATACCTATGAAATAAATTATGTAATTTATAATGATTCCTGGAAAACCACATTCCATTTTATCTGATAGGTATGTGAGGTTTTCTTCAATGTTCCTGAGATATTTTCATTAATCTCCTGATAGAGAGATGAGTTTATATATTTTTCTTGTTTCATATAAATATGTAATTAATGAGGAAAAAATTATAAAACAATATGATAATATGAGATCTTATTATATGGTTTTAAATGGTATTTAGGATCGAAAAAATTTTATAGATGAGTTGTATTAAAATATTTTCTTTCAGATGGGAATTCAAAATACTCCTTATGAATCCCTATATAGAAGGAAAAATATTAATACAAAAATTTATATTGTAGATTGAATGAGAAATCTATTGGGACTATATATAAAAAAGTAAGTGGCATAAAGGGTCACACAAAATGAACAACACATATGGATAGAATAAAATTGACCCAAATATTATAAAGATAAATTTTAACATGAAAATTATTTTGAATTTTGTGAGAATGTATTTCTATGAATTAATCCATGGAATAATGTAATGATATTTGTAAATAATGGAATTATATAAACATGGAATATTGTTCATTTTTTAATTCATGGTAGTTTTGGGATAATGCATTATTGCACAGAACGTCTACAAACCACTCACATATTCATGAAATGTTCAATGTATCACATATATGGAGGTACATACCAAATCCATAACAAATACTGATCTAAAGGTCATAATAAAAGAGTATGATAATTCATATATATTATATGTAGTGGAGATTTTCCATCATACATTGAATTTTCTACGAATCAGGACAACATTCTTGTTGAATGTTTTGTATTGAAACCAGTTATACGGGGAAGCTACGTGGGTGAATAATGTTGTAATGGGGTAAAATATTCAATATTTATTCTACCAATGACATTAAATAAAAACCATAAAATTAATTTCTTTCCGAATAATCAATCACATCAAGAATTTATGAAGAATTTCTTTCAATAAAATTTAATTTCCATGATAACATGTGTAACCAGTGACATTGAGATATAAGAAAACACAATATAGTATTAATATTATTAAAAATGATAATACATATCCTATAATCATATTTTTATGAATATTAATATCTAGATTTGTTAAATTATGTATTATTTTTTTAGATATGGAAAATATTCATATAAATAAGTATATAGTTTTTTTAGTAATGTCATTATATGAATTGAAAAATAATTTCTCTGAAATTATTATTTTTAAGGAATTTTTAAATATTATAAAAATATTTTTTAAAACAATTAAAAATGTTCTATGAAAAAATTGATATTAAATTTTGAGGTAAATAAATGAAATTTATTACTATTATTTTTATAATTGTCTAAAAATATTAATTTTCTAGTGAATATTAGAAAATATGGATTATTTTTAGAATGTACCATTTAATTTATTGCATTTACAAAACACAATAGTGATTAAAAATGTAAAATTAAATGTTGCTCAATTTTTGTTACATAAAAAATTAATTTCATTTAAATAACATTCAAATTTCCTTTTCAAATTAGAACTAAATATACATATGAAAATAGTATCTTTATATATAGTAGTTTATATCATGTTATAATTTTGATTATTAAATGAAAATATTTTAATTAGGTAAAAAGAATTTTAAAAAATGGTTACATTTTATTTTATAATAATTCTTAATATTACATAATATTTTTAAATTTTATTTTACAAAATTAATATAATCGAATATAAAAATTAATTACTGAGTCTAAAGAAAAAATAAATTTACCAATGGTTAATCTAAAATTATTTGGGATAAAAAGGCTAAAATATTTAAAAAATCATAGTTCTCCCAATACATTGACATTTCATCTGGTATATATTGAGAATGAATAACTCCAGAGCTCCTTTTCATGATAAAATATTTGTAAACATTTTTCATTTATAAAATTAAAATTGTCGCCCCTCAATCACATATAAATTGGAATCCCTTTCCCAGTCGTTTCATACGTTCCAAAACCTATAATTTTTCCAAGTCACACAAACATATATTTGTTAATACCATCATAATATTTTATATTAATTTTTTTATTAAACCAACCTAAGAAGGAAATATGTATGATAATATATACATTCTTCGAAGAAGGGGTGTCCTTAACGTGTATGTATGATTTTTAGACTTTAGGTAATTGATTTCAAGTAACTATTTTATTCTATGGAGACATATGAAATGTTCTCCACTAGAATATTTATTTTGGTTAATATAATTCATATTTTCTATTTTATATGATTAATATCATAACTTTCCTGAAATTTTATATTTAAAATGATGATTAATCATTAATGGTTATTACGATAGAAAAGATATGTGGTATGAGTTATGTGATACTATCTCCTTATTTATAAGGAATTTATTATATATTTCATTTGATGCCAAATTAAAATGATCTATATGTCAGGAAAATTACATCATTTTTTGTACTCTGTTTATTTAATGAAAATAATTGTTTTCCATTCATTTTCAAGCCATAATGTACACAGGAGTCTAAAAATTGATTTTAAGAAAATAAAAAAATCACTATTTTCGTGAAACCCTTTTTTCATCTATGTAAATTAATTAAAACAAAATTAAATAATATAATAATCATTCTATAAATATTTTTAAAGATGTTTATACAATTATTGGTTTTTTAAAAAATGATTCAAAAGTAATTTTCATGTAATTTTCTATATAATGTTCTCTATAATTTTTTCAAAAATGTTAATGGAATAATTGTTAAAAATTGAACTATAACAATTATAATTCCCAAAATCATAAAAAAAAATTCAATATTATTTTACAGTTTTCCATTTATATTTCCATTCAATAGTTTTTACCCAATTTTATGTGAAATTCCAATTTGATAATTTTTATTCTCATAGTAATATTGTTAATTTACTCAAAAAATCATCCAATTAATCATTCAAAACAATTTTTCATATTAGATGACATAATTTGAAGTTAAATAATATTTAAAAAGTTTGTAATCCCATTATATAATCATTATTCATTATTTTTATGTTTTATGTTTTTATGATAATATGTTTATGAATATCATTCAACACACATTTGTTAAACTATGACAAAATTTTGATTAGAACCATTTACTCTCATTAGATCTGAGATGTTTAATTTGTTATTATTTCTGGGAACAATTATGTATTTTTATAATTATTTATCAATTGTAACATATATCTAACTATTGCTATTATGTTATAACCATGGATTGTGGTTACATTATAAATATTATGGTTGGTTAAATTATAACCAATTATAGTAGCCACATTAGAACTATGGATAGTGATTTGATTATAACTGATGAATGTTTAGAACTATATCTCCCTCTGATATATTGGATAATTATTGACATCTCCTAAGATATATTAGAATTCAATGGGGATTTAGCCTAGTTTAGTAAGTGACATTGTCCATTATTTTAGTATTTTGAATGAATCATGACTATTATGATGGTCTGGGAAGATAACATATTCCACAATGATATTTTTGAAATTACTGTTGACTACTATTGATAATATTTTTTAATCTGATTTTTATTTCCAAATTCAATGCCTTATGGAAATGTTTTTATCTCAGTGATTTTTACTTTGATTCAATTTTGATTCATGTTGTACAAACTGCAGTTATTTATTATATGATTTATGATTATTTTATATGATATTTATGGTATATACATCAAATGATACAATATATTTTGTCATAACATTATGCTAAAGTTTTGTTGAAAACTATATTTTTCAATCTTACTGATAACCTCATCTAACCATTTCTTATGATTGAGTTTCCCATGTTTTAACTAATAGAATTATGTATTATAGGTTAATAAAGTGTGATTATTTTTAATAAATTATTGTGAAATTTTTTAGTTAACCAATTATGTATATTTCTACGTATCAAATCATCCAATAGAACTATAATTATATTATTCTAATACGAATGAATCAATTATCATATTAGTATTCATATATTAATATATAATAAATATGTAAGTACTATATGGGTATCATGAATCCCCAGTTGTATTGGATTTTTATGTTCACAGATATATACTCTTATTCTTATTATACTCTATTTTATCATTATACGAGACATGGGCTGTTTTGTTAACCTATCCTTTTAGATGAAATTATTAAATAAATTTTTTGTTTGACATGGTATGCTCCGATAAAAATATCATATCAAATGGAATAAGGTAAATAATATTAATCATAAATAAAAAAATATTATATTGAGAGGAATATAAAGATATTGATGTAATATATAATATAGAACATAATAAAAAATGACGGATGAGAGTGTTTTTGTACCAAAAAATGTATCTTATTAAATATGAAAATATAATTAATAAAAAATGAAAAATATTATAGGAAAAATTAATATAAAAATTTAATTAATTTAATAATTAGCTTATTTTTTATTTATAGGAAATGGGATATGTATTAATATAAATACGCCTGAAATAAATTGGGGCATTGAAAATAATCCCATTATATATAATCTCAAATAAATTTTTACCCACTAATCATTGAATAATTAATAATAATTATAAATTAATTTTTTTAAAAAAAAATAAAACTATTTATTTTTTCATTTTTTGTTTATTCCAATTTTTTAATAAATATTTAATTATTTATTAATTAGATTTATTTTACATGAATTATTTTTTCTTAAATTATCAGGTTCAAAATCCTAAAACATATTTTTTATACTATTAATGATAAATATACCTTAATTAGAAATTTTATGATCTCTAATATTTTTGACGTATTTATTTTAATTCATTTAAGTATTAAAATATTTTTTCTATTCAATATATATTATTAAACAGTCCCCAATAAAAAGTGGTTTTCTCTGGATCTTTTTTTTGAACTGTTATAATTACGTTGGGTATCAATTTTTATTGTGGTTTTTATCAAGTATTTTTTATTGTTAATGAAAAATTGAGATGAAAACTATTTATCATTATCATCATAACCAATCATGAAATAAATTTTATTTATATCATTAAAAGAAATAACTGAAAATAAAATATCAACATTTACCTAGGTTTTATAAAACCACAAGATCTGTATTTTTTTAATCGAGATTGAATGACTATAAAAAATCAATATTTATTTTAGGATTATCAAAACAATTAATATTTTTTTATATATCATTTTAGTGTTACTTTTAATGATTACATATATTTTTGAAGGAGTAAGATGAAAATTTAAATTTAAATATATTTGTTTTGAAAACTGTAATTCCTCATAGTTATGAATTACTTATTGGGATAAATTGTTGGGAATGGATAATATCAAATTTGATATTATCATATAAATTATTAAATAATGGTAATATAATCATGGAAAAAATGATAAATATTTTGAATGATTTAATGCTAAAATAATCTCAATTATGTTTTGGAAACAAGGACATGGGAAATACAAAACTTTAATTTTGTGTCACATCATTTGTATTGTGACTAAAGTATTGAAAGGTGAATAAATTGAAAATAAAAATAGAATAATTTATAGTTATTTACATAGGCATGTTTTTCTATACATTTTTAATTTTTATAAGATTATTTTCTATAGATAAAGAAGACATGATTTTTATATGAGTAAGAATGTAATATTGATTTCATTATTATTTCTAAAAATGATAGTTAATATTTTTCGTTCTTATATAATTTATTAGTTTTATTAGTTGAAGATATAGGTTTAATTTATATTTTGAGAAAAAAATAAACAGAATATTGGATAATATTTTATAATGAATTGAATCAAAATATAATGTTTTTAATATAATATAACATCTATTTTTAAAATTGATTTATATTATTGAAATAATGATTATATATTTCGTTTATATTAATTTAACCAATTATTAAAGATAATTATTGAAAAATTATTTATATATTTATCATATTTATGTCATCATGAAACAAAAAAATCATGTGGGAGTAAAAAATATTATCCATTATTCGACTTGAAATCATCTATTCCTGATAAATATTAAAAAATTACTCAATGATAATTTTATATTAATGAATGAAATTGAAATAGTAAAATATAAAAAATTTAAAAAATTTATGTTCTAATAAATATCTAAAATAGGGTAAATATATACTTTAATAATTTTTTTATCTTTTCATTCATCTTAATATTCACGTGTAATTTCTATATTTATTATTTTGGTAATATATCATTGCAATAACATGTGTAATTCAATGATAATAATTTCATTCTAGTGAATTATTTACTATTATAATTAATATGTATATACATATATCTCTCTTTGTGTGTGTGTACAAATTAATTTGGGATTAAAATTATTTAAAATCAAACTACTTGTGTTAAAATAACATTGACTATACCAAAACAAATTTTGTAATAACATTATAACAAATAATAATTTCATATTGCTGGTATTTCAAACTAGAATCACGTACATGCCTAGGTTCCATAGTGAATTAAAACCCATACCACCCTTCAAGGATTCGTAAATACTATCTAATAATCTTATTTCAAATATTTATATAATTCAAAACCCCATGTGTATGATATAATTATAGTAATATTTTCCTAAAGGCCATATAAGGGTCCAATAGAACCAAGTGAGGTTTCCTAACGTCATCAAAATCATGAAATATTAGATTAATGGCCAATGTCTATATTCCCCGGCTGCCTCAATTTCTATCTCCAACATTTTTATTAATTGTTTGAGAGAAATAATCCATATCTTGACACAGTATATCCCATCCGCATCCTTTAACTATTTTTTATTTAATTATACATGGAACACCTCTTCTGTGAAAGCTCTCTATATATTAACACTATAATCAACATTCACGCCCATCTCTAATGATTAAACAACTTCACGAATCACCTCTAATAACACTGTTAGAAATAAATAGATAGCAAACATTTGGTTTTAAAAATTGTGAAATGTACAATCCCTCCAATATTATGGAAGGGGATAGTTTTTTTAGGGGTCGAACACCTTACCCCATTCACATTGGATTCCATTGATAAGTAAATTTTGTTAATTAAGAATAATTTTTTTAAATATTCTATAAGTTATTAATAATTTAAAAAAAAGGAAACAAAATTATGTTTAATGAAATTGTACAACATAAAAAATATATGTGATGACATTCATTCATGAAAAGAATTAATAAATATATAATAAAATATACTAATCTAATTTTGTTATATAATTAGATATTTAAATTATTTCATCATATCATTAAATAAAAAAAATCAAAAAACTAATATGAAATATTAAATTGTAATTTTTATAAATAGTTTTGTTGAAAATATTGATTTTCATGCACTAAAATCATGTAGATGGTTTTTTTACATTGTCTCATTCTATGTTTGTTCTACCCTAGGCAACATTAAAATTCACTTTTGTTCTCAATTTCCCCATCAGGGTCATTTTCCACTGATTAACCCCCCATGATTCATTTCATGTTTTCATAGAGATAAGACACTATGCCTAGGATTATAATTCTTGAATATTCCAACATATCATGATCAATATATTATCTATATATATAATTTAAAGTAAAAAATAATTTTTAAAAGTCTTGATTTATCTAAGAAAATATGATATATTGGTATCACATTTGAATGGAATCCATTATACCTGGTGAAAGTGTAAATTAATATGACAATCTGATAACCATGAAATGTAGTAAAATCCTCACAAGTAAATATAAAAATTTATTCTATCAAATTATACATGTATTATAATGGATCGTTTGTTTAAGAAAATTTCAAGAGTAATACATGTATTATGTATCAATTTATATAATTACATTAACGATTCTTACTCATAAAAAAACACGTGTAATATTAACTCAAACTTTTTGTGTCATTAACTAATTCATCCACCCACTCAATGGTAACTAAATATTTTGGACATTTGGAATTCTCTTAAAATGTAAACATTATATTAATATTTATATTTACTAATATAATTTTGATATGGACTTCCAACCCACAAGCAATTATATGGGGTACACATAATTTAAATTTTTCTATATCATTGATGAATATTAACACTAATGATTGAGTCTGTAATTATTCAAATTTATATAGATGTATTTTGAAACTAAGAATGATAGTATATTGTCAATATCATATGGTAAAAAATGTAATGTCATTTTTTAGATAATTCTGAAGAAAAAATAAGAGTATCCCTTGTGCGAAGTTGAGTAATAGTATAAAGTCATATAAAATTTTTCATAGTCAATTTGAAAAAAACATCTAGTTTACTTATATGTTTGTTTAATGTTGTTAAATTTTATTAAATCATTTAGTATATTCTAATAAACATGATATAACAATACCCACATTGTTTATAATTAATTACCCAAAACTAAATTTAATAAATATCACAAAAATATCAAGGATAATATAATAAAATAGGTTCATGAGAAAAAATCCATTCCTGGAATATTATGAAGGATATTATTTAATGGTTTATGAAAAATATATATAATGTAAAATATCGAAATAACTTCTTTAATAACTATGATAATATATATCAAAATTCATTTTGTTCTCTCAATATTAGTATTATTACTCAAAATTTATGGTTCCAAAATTATCACCAAATATATTAATAATTAAAACTCTCTAAAAGATTAATGTTGAATCCTGATGAACCATACCACTTCATAGACATTGATTAAAGTTCATTACCACCAAAAAATATTATCAACTACATATAATATATTTACCCTTTCATTCGGATTGGAAAACCATAGATTATGGTGATGGAACATGTCCCCATATATGACACATGTAGATTCATCCATGGGAACATTTCATATAGGAATTATCCCCCTAGGTTTAATTTTTCTTATGATATAGTAAAATTTTTCATAATAGAGGAACATATGTTCATGTTGAGAAAATATATATCTATGTGGGAAATATATTTTTCATATACAACCCTAAACGTTTTTCGAACAATATATCTTCAACATGGTGTGTAAGTGTAAGTGTGAAGGAGATTCCAATACATATTAATTTCTTTATTCATAAAGGATAACATAATACTCACCCTTTTCCATTCATAATTCTATCATGTTGAATCACAATTGAAAAATCTATTCACCTTCTATAGAAGTTATTTATTTAGTTTTTTTTCCTATTATGTGTTCAATGAAATACTCACATGACATTATAAAGGAAATTATTAGAGTATTAATCATATTAATAACCTAAATGGGTGATGTATCAATATTGATGAAATACATTAATTTAATACCCCAATATATTCTTATAAAAAATGAGTTTTTGTGTGACTTATATTTTATGATAGAAAATATTCTTCAAAACACCATTATCATTGTATAAAATAATGGGGGACCCACTATAAACACCACTATAATTATAGATAATATATATGTATATATATTAGATTAAATGATATAAATATGTTACAAGCAAGAAATTTTACATTGAAAAATATAATTAATGACCCACATGTTAGAGGAATCATCAATTTGTTCAATCACTATACATTCTTCCTATTTTATCTCTAACATTGGAAATTCCGGAATAAGTTATTCCACAAGGATTTACTCTAACATACTTGTGTTCTGCATTCCTATGATCTAATCAATGAAATAACTAATAAAATGAAAAAAATTTCATTTTATTTTTTTCAGTTATTTTCAGGAAATTCATATCTAAATACCAATAATTCTAATCATATCCAATTATAAGTTTTATAACCATTAATAAAATATATTTATTAAATTGCATCATAAGGATTTCGATATATTAATCATCTCTCATCTCCACATTATTTTCTAATTTATCTATTATTATTTTGAAAACAATTTTTATTTAAATGTTGTTAAATTTGGAAACACCCAGAATAGAAAACTAATGATTAAATTTCATCATATAACATTCAAACTACTCTAGTTGTAATTAGTTAATCATATTATGGATATTTATACATTATCCCTGTCAATAAATCCCATATTTTGATATATTGAGGGGTTGAGGTATTAATTATGTTCATTCTTAATACACATAATTATCATCATGATGGAAACATGGCACATAGTAGAAGATGGTGGAGCAAGAATTTCAATTTCATTCAGTCACTACTGGGATGATTAAACTATTACTCCAGTTATCCTTCCATTGTCTTGTTTGAAGATCACCCATGGTTTAATAAGATAAAAACTTTTAAAGAAATGAATACCTCATTCTGATTCAATGAATTCACAAACATCCCATGTTTACGACATCCATTTCTCTAGTGATATGAAGCTGATTCCATCTAGATCATCCTCAGACACATTTGGAATGTACACATGAACCATTATTCATATTCTGGGTGCTAGCACTGGGCTCTGATGATCACATAGAATTATAAAAAATCAATAAAATTATTTTTCTTCAATCTATGATGATTTAGATTAATCACACGCTTGATTGAGCAATCCCGTAAATTGGAATTAGGAGGAGAGCGATTCTGTCAATTTCCCAATATATGAATAGTCATCATTTGAAAAGCATATATTCACTTATGTTGTGTATTTCAATATTACTTGATTATGGTTCCCATCCCTTGTTTAATAATCATGGAAGATATATTTATTATATACACTTACTAATGACTAACTAAACTATGTCAGAAATAGTATTTACATTATATCATATATCTGTAATATTATATATATATATTATGTGATAATCCAGGGTAATTAACTCGAACTTGTTCTTAAGATAATATTAAATGATATTGGAATAATATATTAATATTTTTTCATATAATATCACTCATTGTATTTAGATAATGACTTTTAAATACATTTAATAAATAAATTCAACCCAATTATTCATTGCCTGAATAGTAATAAAATTATTTATTTACTTGACATCCAAAGTGCATAGATAATATTAGGACCCTATGGTAGGGACCATTCAGTCCTATATTCATATAAATTATATTATTGAATATTCTCATATCGATATTGCGTATGACAATCTTGGACCTGATCTCAAGAGTAGTAAATATCCATCACAGAACAAGAGTGCGATCTTTCAGCCAAACAAGGACCATAAATAGATAAGTAAAATTAAAATAAATGACTACAATCCTATAAATATGAATAGTGAAATATAATCTATTTTTCATTGATATATAATGAACAGAAATCATACTTGTTTCATAATCATTTATTGATTTATTATTATTTCATCTAACTGGATATATATTACTTTGACTACAATGGATATAGATTTATTAATGTACTATCATCCTGATCAACCAGGTCCAATATATTACTTCGAAAAATCGTAAGAAACAATTTATTTCATGATAATTCAATTAATTTCATTTCAACAATGATGCACCCAACACAAAATACCTCACCATGACATCATTTTCATAGTTTTTCTTTGAATCATGGCATGTGATGAAATGACACCAATTGATAATGATCTTATTGTAAGAGATAATTACACATGTCCATAGATAGGAACAACCAATGACACAGGAAATGGGTGGTATTCTTATTAATGATTCTATCCTCTTGATATCAACTATTAGAGAAAACCAAGTATGAAACACCTTAGAAGATGTATCAATTCATATGATTCCCTAGAATATGAGAGTCTCACATCAATTATTTTATGTTTGTATGATGTATATGGACAATTAGATGTTTATTTCTGTTTAATTTCATATTATATCTAGTTTTAATTGTATCCTAGGGTCTACTATACCACTTTAGTACGACATGAAATCTTTAAACATTGTAATATATATTGTGGATAAAGAAGTATACCCTATATTATGTTAATATAAACACATAAATATATATTAAAAACAATAAACATATAGTGATAATCAAAATGAACCATATTTTTTAACTAGGGAACCCACATTGAACACTCCCTCTTTCAGTAAATAAAACTACTAAAAAGTCTCAACACACTTTCTCTCACAGGAGAATTAAGCTTAATATGATATATGGATTTCTTAATGGGGTCCTCCATGTTGTCCTCTTTGACTAATCTACTAACTTATACATCACCTATATGAGTAAAATCCATCAAGAGATGAAGCTTTTGAATAATATTCCATGTCCACTATTGTGTCATGGGCTTCGTGGCTAGAAACAATTAAAAATAATTTTATCAATAAACTGAAATATGGTCCATACTATTATTCCTAGTGAAATTTATGTGATGATGCTACATATCCAGAATGCTTCCTTTGTTTCATCAAAAGAAACTATATACTTGGATTTCAATGTAGAATCAATAACAACTGATTTCATTGGGATTCTTCAGTTCACAGCACCACAATTATGGTAAATGGATTATCCTGACATCAATTTCTTATCATCACAATTTTTCAATAAAATAACATCACTGTATCCCCTCACTATAAATTCTTCATGTCCCACATACACTAGGAACATATACTTTGTATTCGTAAAGTACATCTGAATATTTTTAGCAACTTCTTAGTGTAGCTATCTTTTATTATCTTGATATCCTCCCACCATGCTTGAATAATATGTATCATAAATCCAATTACCTACCAAGTAATAAATACTATAACCGTCTACCAAGGAATAAGACATTATAATCATTATTTCAATCACCTATTGTGTTTGTGGATACATTTTCATATAGAGATTTATACTATGTTAAATTGGAAACATACTCTCATATATTATTCCACATTGTTCATATTGAGTATCCTATAAAAATGTAAACATTTACTTATCTCGTGTATCCACTAAGATGAATTTCAGTAGATCATAATCTCTAGAATTTAGGCCGATTAACCTACATGTTTCAGGAAGAAGAATTTTTTAACCATGTCTTATCATAATTTATGAACTGAAAATAATTTCCCGTAATAAATATGACTTCAACATATAATCCTAGAAGGGAAATTGAATTTTCCTTAACATTATTTTGTACAAAAATCTCAAATTCATTTCTAATCAAACCAAATTCTCTTATGGCTACCTCAAAATAATCCTTCCATGATCATGATTCTTGCTTCAACCCATTAATGGATATCTAAAATTCTACACCGTACTGGAATTCTATAACATGAAATCCTCTTTTAGTTTATTCATATATACATCATTAACCAGTGACCCATTTAATGAAGTATTTTTGAAAACCTTATTCCAAATGCTATAATAATGTAAGGATACTATTGCATGAAATATTATAATAAATTTTATCATTTCTACTGGTGAGAATGTTTTGTCATAGGTGATGCCTTGAAATGTCATGAAAAACTTCCAAAAATGTCTTTCTTTATAGGTACAAACCAAACCACCAATTTCCATCTTTCTCTTTAATACCCATTTTTACCTAATGTTTGTTACATCTTCGGGGTGTTCTATGAAAATCTTGACATATTATTGATAGATTTACTGCAACTTTGAATGCATGAAATCATTCCATCTAGTAGCATCCTTTCATTCTACTACTTCATTATGTTTTAGAGGTTCTTCTTCATAAATGATAAATTTGTAACCTAACTTGATGAATTTAAAACCATAATGATCTGGTTATATAACCTCTCATGTATAAATTAATAGTACTTTTGTTTTTGGAAGGTCATCATATCCAACTAACTCTAGTTTATATTATTCTCATACCAAGTCACGTGCATTTTGAGTATTAAATTCACAATGTCAAAATATTTCCCACTATTTTCATTGAAAAAAATTAGACCTTTATTTAAATTTGGCTTGTCTTGCCACAATTTCCTTTCATACTGAATGGTTACGTAAGAGATATAATTTTTTTCCTAAGGATGGATTATAAATATTCAATTAGTTTTTTTGGATTCTAATTCTACAAAGAGTGTTTCCTTGATAAAATTATTTCATCCCCATACATGTATGTGTGATATATTGAGTTTCATCACACATAATAAATCATATGGAATCCCATCTATATTTATAGTGGGAACTCGATTAATGGTATATAATGATTTATATAAGTCTAGTCCCAAAACAGATAATGGGAGAGATGCATGGGTCATCATTGATTAGAACCTATCATGTAAGGTCATATTTTTACATTCACTAATACTATTTATATGTGATGTATATAGAGGATTGAGTTTGGATAATATCCCATACTACATCGCATAATCAATAAACACTTGATTAAGATATAACCTTCATTGGTCTGAGATAAGTGGATCAATATTATTATGAGGATGGTTTTTTACTTCTTGTTGGAATTTCATAAACATTTGAAAGGTATCTAACTTATACCCTATTATGTAGATATTTTCACACCTACTATATTCATTGGATAAAGTATTGAAGTATGAAAACCCATCCCTTTACACTATTGGTATTTTTCCACATACAATGGTATGTATTAATTACAATAATTGATTAGATCTTTATCCCTTCATTGATAAAGGATATTTTTTCATTTTCCCTGATAAACAATCGTGACATACATCCATGTGTTTTAACTGAACGTTGTCTAAATACTATTCTAGATGTAATTTCTATAATGGTTAATCATTTACATTTCCAATATCGATGTTCCATAAGAATGTGATATTGGATTGAAGTTCACTATTTTTTTATTGATTGTCATGAAAATTATTTCAATGTTAAACTATATATTATCCATTTCTAATATCTTCTATACCATAACACATGTAATCATTATAAAATAATCAAAATTTATTTCCAAAATTGAAATAAAATCTAATAGTGTCTAGATGTGAAATATATATTATGTTTCTTGTAATAGATTCTATATAATAAAAATAGTTTAATACAATAACCAAACCACTAGGCATTGTACGATGATATCATCACGCTAAAAATGATTTTAGACTAGCACCATTTTAAGCTCCAAGATGAAAATCACCTTTTAAAATATTTTTAAATAATCATGGTTCCTAAATTCTACTACAAGTGTGTGAACCAAATATAATACCCAATTACAAAATTGTCATAAATGATAGATATTATTCAATTAATTAATTACATGAAGTACAAGTGTTTCCTTCATTATTCATACCAGCTCCATAAATATTCATCCAGTGGCCACTCTGTCGACATAAAAAGAAGACAACCTCAATATATTTTCCCAATATCTAAATCACTGGCTTCTATTATATATGATGCATTGGTGTCTTCAGTCATGACTTGGTCTTAGAACCCTTTTCATTTCCCTTGTTTTTCATTTTCACCATAAATACTCAATAATTTGTATTTTATCATATCCTCATCATCTTGCTGAACTAAAGAAAAATGATCGTAGATAAACTATAAATATTTATTAATATTATAATTAACAATTAAATTATATAATATGTATGGTATAAAATCAATAATGGGAGTTTTTACTAGTTCTTGAATCAATTTGATCCTAAGGTACTTATTCCTCTATATTTTACTAATAATCATGAGAAAATGAGGATCCACTTCATACACTTTCTCTATACTAAATATATAAAGGTGACTGGAAATATCAAATCTTTCCTTCTCTGCTATATCATGGTATAATTCATGGATTTGGTTTTCAACTTTTTTGCAAAGTACATGCTCATTCATATTATGTAATTAACTATAAAAGAGTGAAAACATGATTCTAAAAATATCTTTTGCATCATATACATTATTTTTCCAGTTTTATTTATGAACATTTATTTCACACTAAGGAGGCTCAATATAAACTGATGATTCTATCTCATATTCCTTTCTTTCAATTGAATTGAACTATATGAAAGTTCTAGTTCCACTTCTATAAGTTGCTAACATTTAATATATTTCATTATCCTAAATTGATCGCATTGACAATGTATATGTGGTGTTTGTGAATTCTAATATTGATAAACATGAAATTAATATTTTCAATCACTTATTTTTCATAATTACTCTTTAAAAATTTATGTTTTTTTAAATACTATAATATTTAATTTTCCGAAAATATTTTATTAATATATAATAACCATAACGGTTTTATTCATAATATACTATCTCTCAAATATTCTAGTGGAATGGATCATTGAAACTAAACCCTAGAGTCTAAAATATTTTCCAATTCCACTACATGGAATGTTTCATGGTATACACTAGGATGACCATGAACTTAATGTTTTGGATCCTTGAACTATTGAGAAAAGTCCCACCATATACATAATTATTAAATTCTCTCAACACCTTGAATATATTTTGATAGCCAAATTGAGATGGATACTTCTATACTATAACATATTTATATGTTGACACATTACAACTATAGGAACTCCCTGTTAATATGAGTAACTATCAACATTAGATGATGAGAAACACAAACTGTCGACATTTCTAATAGTTGAGTACTGGAATGCTGTAAAACCATTATATGTATATGAGGGATTTTATTATTTCTTGAAAAATAACAACTGTTATTATGTAAACCTGATCAAACTAGATTTTCACACTAAATGTTAATCATAAAAAGGAATAATTGTCCCTTATTTTATCATTTCATCATTGTTATTATTTTCATTGATCAAGAAATAATAACGATCTATCATAAATCAATAAATGATTAATGAAGGAAAAAATAAAATTTTAATTGTTTTTAGAATCTAATTATGACTATTTGATAACATATTAATCTTGACAAAGGGGGATCCAAACCAGAATTTACTCAAAACTCAATTTGTAGCTCACCCCAAATGAAATTTACTCTGTTCTCATCTAGAATACCACATCAACCTGGGGAGGTATACATCATCAAACATCATAAACTAAATTAAAATATACTCTCTCATATGGGAGGGGGTCTAGGGGTGAAATTTACAAATAGGTTCATTGGATGCACAATCCCTTATACAAATTTGAATTAAAATAAGATGATTCACATACCATCACATAACAACATTATTATTTCAATCATCATAAAAAAAATAAATATATAAATATCTATATCAAAAAATTCTTGGCTCAGTCATTAGATCAAGACACTTCAGTTACAAAAATATTGCACAATAAAATTAAACTGTGATATATTTAAACATTACATATATGATTGACTAAGTAAAATAATTTTTTTTCAATTAAAAAAATATATTTGATGGTTTAAATTTATAATTTAACATATAATTATAATAATAAATTAAAACCATTAATTTAATTTAATAATAAAATTAAATTATTCTCTAATATTATAATAAAGATAATCAATAATTAATTTTAATTAATTTTACTGAAAAATAATATTATATAAATAAAAATATTTTATATTAAAAAATTTAAAATCAACCAAGCTTGTGAACCTTACCTGATCTTTTTACGCACAGTGTTGTAGCCCCTATAAACCATAATTCCTAGAAAACCCCATTCATGGGTATTGGGGAATGTGTGTGACTTCTTATTACTATTTAGGGTATGAAATACCCACCCGTCCCATTAGTAGGGAAAATCTTGTCCAGCTGGACCCATGTTACAAACTACAATGGTTACCTCACTCAAGTGCGGTGTCTAGCTGGAACTTAGTGGGTGGATAGTCTAGGAAGGGAAGAGTGTTTGCAGCCAAAAGTGGTTTTCCTCAGTGGTACAATGTCCTTGTCAATATCGAGACTGTGTTTCAGGTAGGGTTAGTGTCTTGTGACAATGCTCCTAGTAGGATAAAGTGGTCAGCCCTCAGTCCGAGGTATTTGGTGGTAGACCAGATAACACTAGGCATGATCTGTGTGGGTGATGAATGGGTGGATTGGGGAATTGGTTAGGGTATAACAAGGAGATTTTGGTAATGGTGGGGTCTTGGGGGCCATGGGATGCGATGACATGTCATTGAAGATAACCAAAAAAGATACGGAGTGAGGTGAGCTCACATGACAATTATGACACCCAAGGCTATTGAATCCCTGGAAAGCAGCATGACTCATTTCTTGGGAGAGGATCGTGAGAACTCCAATCGGATGATACCTACACATATATGGGGTATGTTGCTCTTGGATTGTGGGGGGGAGTTGTGCTGTGAGTGGGGGGGGGGGGGGTTCTCAGTACTAGGGTAAGGAGAGGTGTTAAGGATAAAATAACTATTGAAGGAGAGGGATCTGAAAATTAGGTTGATCCAGATGAGGATACAATCGAGTGGAACACCCGAAAAATACTTGGTCTCCCAAAAAATATTTTTTTGTTCTATTATTATGTGGACCAAAAAATAGGATAGACCAACCAGATGTTAAAATATATAATACCAACTCACAGATACACCCAATAGAAAATCGAAAAACTGTTATACTTTGAGACAAATTTAAAACCAATAAAATTTGATATTATAATTTATTCCTCTAAAATATTGACACCAAATCATAGGTGTTTCAGATGGAGTATTATAGCCTATAAAAGAATAGGATTATATATATATTTATATTTTTTTTTCTTTAACAGTAATATAAAAAAATAATACATAATTCATAAACACAATTTTGTGAATCATAATATTTTATCAAATAGCCATAAACATGGCCATTATAAATCCGATCGACACAAGGTCAGATTCATTGAATCCATTTTAAGCCCCTCTGTATAAATGTTAACGAAATCTCCTTTTTGGTGGCTTAGAAAAACCACACTTCTCTCTCATACAAATTTAATGTACCAGGGTACATAGAGGAAATCGGTTGGGCAATAAGAATTTTTTTCCAATCACTGTAGTGACAATACATCGTTGCCTCTATTGATACCTACCCATTAGAGTTTGAGGATCAAATTTAGTTCAATGATATAACAAAAATATAAAAAATGAATACCTCAATAAAATTTTATGCTTGAACACCCATAATAGGTTTCAAAAAACTATTGGTTAATGAATCATACATTGAATCCCTCTAGATCATCCACACCGTGTTTTTAATCTGAGTGTGAGTCATTTATCATATTATTGGTTCTTTCTCGGTGTTTTAATGATCACTTTGGCACAGAGATGATCACCACCATCCTCATCCTTTGATTCATGAAAACTAATTTAGATATCTCAATCAAGTGAGCAATTTTCTCACAAATAATTAGGATGAGAGAGAAGCTTGAATTTCCCATAGAATAAATAGTACTCCTCAAAAGAGCTACTCTTCACACATATTATGGATTTCCAAATTACTCAACTGGGGTTCATATACCCCACGTAATAAATGTCAATTAACTATGTATTATAAATAATTATTAACAATGAACTAAACTACATCATAAATATTATTCATGTTATACAATGTAACTATAATTTATTAAAAATATATTATGTCATAAAATTGATTCATTTATATGACTATTATCTCGTAATAATGTTAAATAATCCTAGAATTTTATATTAATAGTAATTCTCAAATTATAAATCCTTGTATAAACCTAATAACTTGTAAATACATGTAATAAATAAATTTACAAAATTATTATTTACCTATTTAATAATTTATATATTTATATTCCAGTTATCCATAGAACATGGTTAATTTCCAAACTCCATAGTGGAGCCCACAAATTCATATAATCTTATTTTATAGAAAATGAGAGATTATCAATGTGTTATTGTGTGTGAACCTCTACTCTATTATCTCAATAATAGTGAATAACATTCATAGACCATGGTCTTGGTTTAGAAACCCATAAAGGCACCATAGAGAAATGGAAAAATCAAAGAAATAACTACCAACCTACTTACATGGACTATGAAATATAATATATTTTTCAGGATATCTCATAAATCAGGATTCATACCTCTACATTCATCCATTTTCTTGTTATATTATTTGTATGTCTGGCCAGATAGACTTACCTTCGACTACCATTTACATTCATTTATTAAGGTATTGTCATCATGATCAACCTGGACCAAGATATCTTTTCCTCCATATGGAAGAGGAAAATTATATCATAATATTTATCTTAATGTTTTTCCACTAATGACATATCGAAAACAAACTCACTCAACATGACATAATTTTCATTGAATTTTCATAACATCAATGATGTGATCAAATGACACACATTGAAAATGATATGATGTTTTGAGAAAATTAAACATATCTATAAAAAGGAACAACCAATGACACCGGAAATATGTGGTGTTACTATTGACGATTATGACCTCATGATGTCAATTATTAGAGATCACCATGTTTTAAGATCCTGTGAAAAAGTCACAATTCTTATGATCCCCTAGTACCTAATAGTTTCACATCATATAAGTCCTTTTAGTATCGTGCATCTAGACTATATGACCTTAAATTCAGAATATTATAAATGCATCAACACATTCTCATTAAATAAAAGTATCAACTTTAAACAATTAATATGACATGTATTATAAGGAAATTACCATTAAAAATACTGGACACATAAGTGTCAATAGTATTATGTAATTAAAAACACATGTTTATATATATATATATATATATATCAAACTGTAAACATGATGTCGTAAAAAAATTACATAACAAGTTATGTCTAGGTCACCCTCTTTCAACACATGGTGTGGCCTCTAAAACAAATACATGATTCTTAATATATGGGGATAGTTTTGGAATTTTCCATGTAACCTAAGAGGTAAATCACAATTCTGGATAATGAAATTTTTTGTTGACCCCTCACATCGATACTATGTCCCTTTAAATTTATATTCTTAGTTATATTGTCTTAGTGTATATTAATTTTTTTTCTCTATGTTGTGTTTGTAAAACTAAATATTCATTTTCTTTCAACATATCATTACCTATATGGACATTGGAATTACCTACTTTAATTTTATTCAGAGATGTAGTTGATACTGATAATGGGGGTGTATCCTCTTCTATACCAATGTTAACTAGAAGGGATTCAGTCTCAGCAATATCAACTAGTAGGTTAAAGGGAGATTTCCAATATGATTAATTGAAAAAATATAAACAAGAACACTTAATTATTTATTTATATGTGGATATGTTTCTGAGTATTTACAATAATATGAATCCAATATTGTTACATGTTATATGTCACATGTTTCTCTCTAAATAATATAGGGTTCCACATAAGAATGGGATGAATGAATTACTAGATGTTCTAACCCCTAATTTAATTAAATTATATGAAAATAAAATTTTAGATCATATATATTACCAAATAATATTGTTTCAGAACATACCTAGTACGCTAGTTCATAGATTAGTGTTATGTTCTCTCATTTATACATGATGTTATGTACCAGTTACCAATGTGGTTTTTATATAGTTTCCTAAAATTATATTTGGTAAGGCTCTAGGGTTCCATTCATTAATATTCATAACTATTTTAATTAGGATCAATTAATTATTACATTGAGTTCTCTTATCGATTCTACTTAATATATTATTAGACCATAAATTGTGTTATTTAATTTACATAGTAGTGTTTATTTTAGGTCATAACGTTCTTGTTGTAACATCCCAATCCAAAATAATTTTCATTGGAGATATAGGATTTCCATTAACCACAGGTGCTTCAAAATCACACAAAATTTATGGAATAAATACCATGGGTATAAAATAAATTAAAAGACAATTTATAATTTGTATAACAATATTCGTGTCATAATAATAATAATAATAATAATAATCACCCCAATATGGTGAATTAATAAAAAAACAACAATATTTAATGTAAAATGATTCAATCAGTTCATTATCATGTGAAAATGTACATTCATAACTGTATTAAAATACAAAATAAAAATACACACTTTCTTCCTAAGAGGTGGAATAAGAGACATTATTGCATAGTTTCAACCATTCTAAGAACTACAATAACCATTCCAACAATATAATTAATATCTTGTAGGGAAATATGCCATCTTTCACATTCATGTATCATGATGAATAAAAATATATTAGAACTACTATTCATATATTGGATGATATTATAATAATTATTAGATAATCCCAATGTGGCATCCAACAAATGATATTATAGTATGAAACGTTTTAGTATACAATCATAACTAAATGGGTTGGAATAAAATATAATAATGATTCTATAATGATCAATAACAATTTAAAATAACATTAAAAATTTATTCCACCCACCCCTAAATGAAAACTATCTTAAATAATTTCATCTATATATCCCTAATTCATATGAAACAAGGCATCCCTCAAATCCCATATTTTCATTTTGTTGTAAAATCCATTGTTCTCTTTAAAACATCACTAGATGTAATGTATATACTAATATGGTTCCAATAAAATGATCAATGAATACATTCCAATTAATTTATCTACCATACTCAGAAATCTAAAATAATCCACTATTTAAAAAAATGGGATTATGACTTTCATAATTTTTTTTGACTTTGTCAACATATCATCATATAAAAACAAATACTTATCATATTAGTGTTATGAGAATATTTTTTCAAGGACATTAAATATATTTAAAAAATTAATTAAGGGAATAATAATCCATAATATTCAATTCCTCGAAAAGATGACAGAGAATCAACCTATGTAAAACAAATTACCATGAGGAATATATAGGAAATGCATCATCTGGTGGGGAAAATTAGTATAATTCATTTCAAATAACTTTAGTTAAGAAGCCCCAGATTCAATATATTTAATATGTATATTCATGGGTTATGTGGGGATATAATCAAATATGATATTCCCAAAAAACTAAATCACGGATTCTCTTTTTAGTATAGGTATTCCCTATCAAAACTCATTAGTATTTTCATCTATTTTTTCAATGTTAGTTGACTAGTACAATGAAAATTATCAAAACATTGTGTATTTTAAAAAATTTATTTTCACCATTCTTATATGAGGGATACAATTACCTAATATAACCACTAATACAAATTTTAATATATTTTTTCCTCTATTCAGCCCATATAGATGTGTGAATAAATATTCCAACATAAATTCCCATCATAATATATAACAAACAAGAAAAAAAAAGATTATTTATTTTCAATTTTCATGACCACCGTGACTTGAACAATAACGGAATTAATCATTGAAAGTAATTTTTTATTGTGTTCCTTGAAATAATCCTTCCCAAAAATAGAAACCAAACCCTCATACATGAGATATTTAATATAAATTTTACATAGAGGTGGAATTACAATCCACCAAAACCACTAAAATGTAACATTATATTGAATGATGATACCCATTACTATTTTTCATCTCACATGTCCTCTATTCCTCTAGAAATAGTTATATAGACATAAAAAACTCCTACACATTAATATAGAGTTTCATGTATCCTATTAAAACGATAAAATATATGAACATTTATTAAAATTGAATAAAATACACATATAAAAGGACATCAAATATTAAACCATGTACGAGACAATAGAGGTTTCACATTATCACCAAAATATAGATTACCATAATTGGAAACAATATTTTTTATGGTGTTATTGGAATAACTCCAACAATTTCACTTTCATATACCCATATATTTAATATTTCAACTGATATATATCTGACCATGTTTCCATAATACACACAATAAAGATATACATCACCCCTAGGGGAATTTATCAGGATTTTCTAATATGACATCTGATAATTGAATAATTAAATGATGTGAATAATTTATATCTTGATTCCATATATTATAGTATCTGGATCCTATTTTTTTCTATTTGTGATATATGGGGTCATTGTGAACAAAAAAAAATTATCGTAAACTTAATTAATTCATTAAATTCAAAATAAATTTGGGAATCTCAAATTTTTTCACTTAACAATGACCTAGACAACCCTACATTCCAATGAATTGATTTCCCAGACTAGGACCTACTATTATGAAGACATGTTCTACAGACTCAAATGTTAATGGATTATGATAGTTGTCTTCGTATAATTAATTATAGTGTTGGGTTATTACCATATATTTTTTGATAATATTTATCATATCAAATGAGTCACAGATGGTACTAGGTCCAATTTGGGATGTTCCCCATCAAAAATAGAATAATATTATGAATAACATGGTCCTCAATATAATATTTAATCAATGTAATATTTTTTTATTCTTGATATCTATTTCTATATGAATAATAAATAAATATTTAATGAACATTGAATTATACATAACATTCAATGAATCATTCGAATTGCACATCCTAAAATATTTTTGTTTTATAATACGATTGATCATCCATTTGATAGTGGTATATCATGATCATATAAAATTTGATTCATAAAAAATATTATTAAGTCCACAAAAATAATTAGTTATATTTTAACAAATTTTCAAAGTAAATAAAAACTATTATTTGACATTTTATTTTTAATAAATTGATGTTCTAAATTACTAAAATATCAACAGTGTTCATTTCCCAGATTGGGATGAATTGTTTTTACTTGGTAAGTTGATAAACCGTTTCAAAAATGAATTTTTGATCCAGATGAGTTTTTTAGTAATAGAGTGGTAAATTACATAGGAATATAATTTAATTTAATATTATAATTGATAGTGGTTTCAATATTACAACACATTATCGAAGTTCAATAACGAACAACCAATTTCATCATAATTTACCCACATTGTATTTCAATTTAAAATGTATTCCATCTAACCATATATGGTCCTCAATTGGGATTTATATATTTTGAAAACATAGGTGTATAAAACACATTGTATTATTTTTATCGAAAATATGTTATTCTGATAAATAATTAAGACGTTTCATTTGGTCTCAAATGCACCACAACGAATTCACTTCCACTTTCCATATATCAACAACATCACATCCATTCAAATTTTAGATTAGGGTTAGTCTGTCAGGGAATGACATTTATGATTCCTCGACAAGATCGAATAATCCAACATAATAAAGAGCGGGATGAAGTCCAATGATTAATATTGATTCAGGAAATTGAAATGAATATCCCTAATGAATTCCATCTATTTTAATTAATATCATTCAACAAAATACATTTGGCTGTAAAAATTCATACATAATGCATCAAACACTTAATTTCCATTTTATTATATATATGAAAGATTAAAATTAAAAATATATAGTTATTATTTAAAAAATCATTACATTAGGTTCAGATCCATTTTTTAGAATATGTGTTTCCATATATTATGATAGTTTAACATGGTTTATTTCTCACCAATGTATAGTGGAACATGGTTTTTGACATAGGTCAATGTCTGTAATTCCAAATATTGTATCTGGTAATTTATTTAATGTTTTAAATTATTTATGAGGCATAGGAGATGGAATTTTATTTTTTAAAGACAACCCAACCATATATTGATTTGGTGGAATTATAATATACAAAATAACACTCAAATTGTTCATAAAAAAATTATATTAGCTTTTAAAATAATTTTATTCTTAATATAGTGAAAGCATTCCCCATATTCTATAATCTAATGAAACTTTTCTCCCCCAAAATATATTTACTTAAATGATTGTTCTATGAGTGAAATATCTTGTTTGAAAAAATTATAGTTACATCACAACCCAATGAATTGATTATAGTAAACTATTATCCATTTAAAAATCATTATTGAAATATAATTCCAAAGTATTCTGTAGGAGTGAAAAATTTTAATATTCTCGTTATTGAATGATATAAATTTATATTAAATCTTATTCCCTTGTAATTATAATATTTTATCCATAATTCACAATTAATGTTTTTCTTATAGAAACATTATTCTCATTAAGTTCCCATAATGATATCAAAAAATTACATTATAGTAATCTTGTGTTCACTAATAAAGAAGTTTTTTATCCCAAAATACCATAATAAAATTGTCTTGGAATTTTTTATGATGGGCTTCAACAACTCCATGAAAAAATTACAGTTTCATAATATCCAGATGTCATTAATATATTTATGTAAATAATTTATGTTATTTGAAGAACATATATTCAGAATAACCAACATCCTAAATCAATTTAGGTTATATCTGGACTATTGATATGTCATAGAGAATCACTTGGCTCCAAAAAATTGATAATAACGATCATCAATTAAATGATACAGATTTATATTTTATGTTGAAACCATATTAAATTAACTTTAATAGGATTATATTTGATGAGTAACATTAACTTTCATTATATTGAAAACATGAGAGGACCATGGGGTTATAGTTGGTCATATAATTTAATTTTCATTCCAATTCCTACAGTAATGTATTTTTTTTAAATGATATTGTTAGTGTAATTATATATTATGGATGATAAATAGGAATTTATTTTGATAAAATGTCAATATTAAAGTCCACCCGACACAATGTAGACAGTTTTGATGAATTTTCTAAGAAATCATGTGGGTACATATCAACTATGTTATGAAGATCCATACATATAGGTGCACCAATTTCAGTAATGTAATTTCATCTAGAAGGTAAATGATTTATAAATTTTGTGCTACTAATAGCCAATACATTTAGTATTAATGTTCTATTCCCCATTAAATAGATGCAATGATCCATTCAAATATATGGTGGTAACCAATAATGAAGACAATAGTTTTAAATTACCTCAACCAACAATTTGTAAATATGATACAATACTTTTTCATTTAAAAAACATGGAATTTCCCTGACTCGTGGGATGAAACACTAGGGATAGATTATACAAAACAATTGAATACCATAAGTTATCATTTCCTAATAGGATATTTATTACATATAATTTAAGGAACAATATACATGTGTATGAATATAAATTGTGATAGCACGTGATTGTAACAGATGGTGTTATGTCATCAACATAGTTCCAATCACTCCTATCTTGAGAAAAACACCATATTTTCAACATAATAATATAAAACAAACAATATAATGCATTCTTTTTTCTGGATGAGTAGATTATATCAGGACAAACATAGGAAATATTTTTATGATTAATTTTATGTCTGAGGAAATAATTATAATTAATTTTACTATAACATTAAAATAATATAGTATTTTCTATAAAATGTAAATTATTTACACGGAATATAATCATATGAAATTTTTAGAGTGTGGTCTAGTTTATGATAAGAACCATAATGTTGGTGACTTGACTAATTAATTATATAACATTAGACATAAGGATTGTTGAAAATAAAATGGATGATGAGAAACTAAATTATATAGAATAATTTAATCATTAAATTAATGATATAAATTACTCGGATTGTTTTCAACATAAAAATTCTAATCCAATTAATATAAATCTATAATATTTTGTTATATTATTAATATTATAATGAGTTAGGAAAATATTATTTAAGGGAAGTCAGGATGATATTTCTAATTTTACCTAATAAAAACAAAAACCATAAAATAATACATATCTAATGTGAAATCGTTACTATAAAATATTAATAAAACCAATTTAGTGTTACCCTTATATGATAATTAATTTATATAACTTCTATATATCCTGTTGTTTGAACTATGCAGTACTTATAAATAAAAAGAATAAATATGATTTCAAAACATTGAATTAGGTTTAATTAGTTTCTAATGTTTATAATCATGAAGAATAATAGATTATAAAGAAACCATTTCCCAGCATTATTGGAAATGTGTAATTATATTTCATTAATGGTACAAATAAGATTTGGATATCAACTTATATCAAATGGATATTACATATTATTTATGAAATGTATTTTTAGTGGAATAATTATATGGTAATAAAGATATGGGTATTGATGAAGCTCATTTTAAAATTGCAATTTTAAATATACCAGTTTATTGTATTATCATAAAAATATATAGAAATTAATAGGATCAAAATCTATTATTTCTCTTATCAAATGGTTTCAATGTACGTTATTAGGATAACGTTTATTAAATAAACTTTCACTATAAGATTTTTTACATTATAAAATATATTTTAATTTTTTATTTCAATAATAATATGAAAAACACTATAATGATTTACTAAAAAATAATTTGAAAGGTATAATAAATTAGTAGGATATGGGGGTTGAGCATTTTCGTTTTATTTTAGATTTATAAAAATGATTTTTGAAACAATTATATTATAGTTTAGAAACTCATATAACAAAAATGTTTCGTCAGAAAATAAATAAATCATATTCCATACTTATGAGTTCAAAAATTATGAATGACATTAATGGTGATGGTAAAACTTTTAAAAAAAATATTTATAGAGAAATAATTCATTTATTTATCTATATTAATACATTTTTACATGGAATTTTTTTTAATTTCATATATGTAAAATATTTTAGGAATAACTTATGTAATATCACATAATAGTTGGGAATCTAGTTATTTGTATTTAAAAGTAACAATTTCATTAAATTATTTTTTAAAAAACAGATTTTAAATTATCTTATTTCTCTCAAGATGATTTTGGTTATTGATAACTATATAATATAATTATAATTGGAACATGTCACATTTTTTAAATTCTTCAGTAACATAATCATGTGAGAAATAATATTTTGTTTCTTTAACAACTACTCGATCTGAGTGTATTTCTACAAGTAGTAGTTGTTGTTAGATATTATATTTGAAATAGAACCTTATAGACATCTAATTTAATATTTACCATGTAATAAAATTCAAAAAAACTAGTTATATAATAAATTCTAAAAAAATGATTAGTTATTCAAGGACTAAGCATATTGAATTTAGAAATCATGTCTTATGATATCCTTATAAAATAGGTGAAATTTATGATTAATTTATTTCCATTGAAAATATATTAAGAGGAATATTTAAAAACCATTGAATTCTTATAATTTTTTCCCTTTAATAGAATTATATTTTTTGAATATTTAATTATTTCATATAAATTATTGTTTAAATTGTGTACTTGATTAATTATTTCGTCAACATATTATGAGATATTTGCATTAAAATATTAATGGATAACGTGAGTAATTTATAAATGTTTTGATAATGTATCAAGGAAAATAGATTTATTTAAATTTAATTTATTTATTGTAATTTTTCACCAATTAAGAATCCAATTTTTTTATAGAAGAAATATTTAGTCACGCAATAACTCAATCCTAAAAAAACCATGAAACATATTATCTATTATATTAATATTATAAGTCCCCAACCTTAAAACATACTTAATATTGAATTAAATGAATAATTCACATTGAGGATCTTTTCAGGTTTAGAGTTTTAGAGAATTAGAACATAACTATTACATCTCAAAAGATTACAAAGTAGACACTTCTACTAAGTTTTCATAGAATAAAAAACTCTTAAAAAGAAACATGTCTAGTTCAATGTTTTATATAGCATGACTTTCCCTTGATCCCATCCATGACCATATTCCACATTCTGTCCTGTGAAAAAAATTTCAAAAAAACTTGGGGTGAGCATAAAATTCTATGTAAGGGATACACAAAGAATGAAAACTGTTAGTTTATCAAAACAATAAGTAAACCATGTATAATTTATCAAATTAATACTTTTCACCTTTATGAAGTAGTAAAAACTCTTCACTGAATAGAAGATCATTACATACCCTTTTGTAACCAAAAGCTTACCATAAAACCCATATAAAGATCACATAACATATAAAGGTAACTTGGGACATAAACATACTTAAATGGAATAACCATACAGTCGACTTCCACACATATCACTTAATGGAATGGCCATACGGCTGACTTCCATACCAAATGCATCGGAGGTTATAACGTAACCACCCGTCTTGGTATTCACGGCACCACCCGTCATATGGTTTATCACATAACCACCCGTCCTGGTATTCGCGGCACCACCCATCATATGGTTTATCACGTAACCACCTGTCAAATGTCCCAGTACCAATATAAAATCATAAAACATAAAACAAATATAATGGAAATAAAACATTTCCACACTTTGATCAAAATATATCACATAAATATATTGACATAACAAAACCATTATAAAAACCATTTTCAATACCAAAATACATAAAAGAGTATATGGTATTTATTTCATTTTAAAAACATTACGGCTTGTTGAGGAATCCAATGACCAAATAATACTCGCGGTGGTGGAAAAGGTCGTTGTCATTGCGTATGTTAAAAAAACATAACTTTTTGTTGTTCTGTAAAACGCTTCGTAGAAAAAGATTCCTTTTGTAAAAAATTAAATGTCAAAGTGGTTTATACATCGTATGAAATAAAGTTGTGTATAAAACGAAATATGCCTCAATGAGAGGAGATTGAGACGAAGTCCCTTACCTCGGGTCCAACTTGAATCGATCGTTCTTTAATGTCCTAAATAATAAACCTGAGTTAATTTATACTTGTATAAGAACCTTCTTCAAGTTAATTATTACTTTTATATCACTTATTACCATGTTATGAACATTATTTAGTCATTTAAGTTGATAACGGTTGTTTTTCGATATTTGGTACTTGAGTCAAAAGTGAACTTCTAACAATTACATGTTGTTCGTGTGGTTAAAGGTTCATCATATCCAGAATTATATTAATGATTTTGATATCATATATATCATATATATCCATAATATACATGTATTAATAATATTATATAATAATTTAGAGGTAATAAATGAAATGCACCGTTCATGGAGACGGTAAGCCGTACGTACGCATGAACGCTACTTTCATTTCGTTGTCATATTAATGGAATTAAAACTAAATGAGAGGTATTTATATTTTAATTATAGAATTATATTCATCATTTATATGTATCATACATTATATATATCCATTATATATATGTACTTATAATAGTACATTACATTTGGGGATAAGAAATGAAATGCACCGTTCATGGAGACGGTAAGCCGTACGTACGCATGAACGCTACATTAATTTCTATATCATACAATAATGATAAAAAATAATAATGACATAGAGGTATATTATAATTCTATTATAACATCATATATAATATCATTAAATCCATCCTTTATACTTCCCACATGTGGCATTAACGAATCACATCACTTTGAGGGGGTAGTAGTACGCACTTCCTAAAATGAAACTATCGTGTTTACCCACAATGGAAAACATAAAGGTATACCACAAATGAAAAATAAAGAAGCATACTGAAAACAAAAACATAATATATATCATATATAAATAGAGTGACATCTTAATGGCCACCATTATAGGTGTATAAAAGAAGATTGAACAATCATCGTTTCGTGAGGCAGAAATTCGCCAGCCACAGAAACACTATGTTCTTTAACCATTAGATGTAGATGTGTGTAAGTGTAGATCTAAAGATTCTTATAAAAACATCCTAGTATATTGAAGATACTGTAGTTTTTACAAAATAAATGAATAAAAAGAGTTTAGGGAGTTGGAGAAGCAAAATAAAACAAAAGGACACAAGTGAAGATATCACCTTAAAATCGGGAAACTCTCATAGATTTGAGTTCAAAGGATTCCTTGGGAAGCATTCTGCCCAATGTGAGGCTTCTAGGAGTAATAGAGGGATGTTTAGAGACAACATGGGCTGGTTTTGGCCGAGACAAAGGCTTTGGATGTGTGGGTAAAGAGGTATAGGTGGGGTCCTTTTATAAGAGGAGAGGAGGGGCACTCTTGGAAAGTAAAGAAATTTTACATTATTTTAAAATGAGTTTCGGAATTAAAAGGACCAAAATTGATATAATTCGAGGATAAGGTGATAAGGGTTCGAAATCCACCCATCCAATAGGTTTTGTACATGTTTAGGGCATATATTTTACATTATATTTCCATTTTATTTAAATCGTTAAATAATGATGTAATCGATGCATCATCATGGTGTCATAAATAATTTAATTTATATAATATCAAAAAATTATAAAAAAATACTATGATATAGGAAATCTTTTTACCTTTCCAATCAATATTTATAGTGAAAAATATGATTGCATAACACCATCTACAAATTGTTTTAGTAAAATAACTAATGTTTGTGACATTTTTATTTTAACATTAAATAAAAAGTTATTAATGTCATTTTCCAACCAAAGTGGATTAATGGGGTCCCCAAGTAGACCCATTGATTTTCTTGTTCGGCCATGACACATCCAATGAGGTTAGGACATGTTCCATGGTCAGTTGATATTATTACAACATTATTTTTACCTTAAATTACACTAATTACCTCTAATCGCGATTAAAAACTTAAAAGTTACTATTCACCAAAAAATTATTTTAATCCCATTGAACCACATTTTACTTCTTAATGAAAACCATGTATGTCGTATTTTTGAAATTCAAAACACAGAGGCGGTAAACTTTCATTTAAACGAAAAATCTGTTTTTATAAGTACCACTTAGTGGTTTCACTATTTATCAAAAATTGATGTTTTTCAGAAAAATACCAAAACTTCAACCTAAGCTACATTTGATATTCCGAATTAAAAAATGTAGTCCATTTTACAAAATTCAAAACATATAAGTTGCATTAATTAATTTAATAATTAATTTCCGCTGTCAGAGCAAATAGCGTGTTTTTATGAAACAATAAGTATCAAAAGATTGACACTAGTTTAAGTCCGATTTCAAAGTGAAATTAATTCCAACGACCACTATTGGATTAAATGGTAAAAATATATTCTAATTTCACTTTAAAATCAATTCAAATGATAATCTAATCATATAAATAAATTATATTAAAAAGTGTTTTTGAATTAAAATACAACATTTTACACTATTCATTAAAAAATGAACTTTATGGGAAAAATACCAAAAAATTTACACAAAGTAAATTTTGATGTCCCAATTATAAAGAAGAGTTTTATTTGGTCCAATAGGATTTATAAGAGTGAACAAAACTATATTTAATAATGGTTCTCCATCAAAAGGTGATAAGTGAACCTTTAGTTAAAACTCGGGCATATACGCCCAAAATTGAATTATTTCCGTATTTTAAGCCTTTATCTTTTATTCGATAAAAGTAAAAGCATTTAAAAAACCTATATAATCATATTTTAGTTATTTATATCCATTCCCACCAATACAACGGCTATGTGTTAACTACCATTTAAAATAATATTATTTTATTACTATTGTGCAACATAAGATTTCAAAGAAACTCTTTGTTGCGTATCGGGTACGCTATCGAACATAGAAACCCCTTTAAAATAAAATTAATATTTAATTCGTAAATATTAATAAATATGAAAATGTACTACTTTTTATTTACCTAGGATATTACATCCTTCCCCCCTTTTGGGAATTTCATCCTCACAATTTTATTCAGTTATGAAAATAAGTGGGGGTATTTATCCCTCATAGTATTTTCAGATTCCCAAGTTGCCTCTTCAACCATATGGTTTTTCAACAAAAACTTTAACTGATGAATTACCTTATTTCGCAACACATGCTCTATTTGGTCAAGAATCTAGACTGGTTGTTCTTTATAAGAGAGATTCTCTTCCAACTGAACTACCTCTGGGCTCAAAACATGAGATAGATCTGGCATATACATTCTCAACATCGAAACATGAAAAACATTTTGTACCTAAGATAAACTCGGAGGTAAAGAAACTCGATAAGCAACAGATCCAACTTTCTCTAGAATTTCATATGGTCCAATGAACCTTGGACTCAACTTTCCTTTCTTACCAAATCTCATCACACTTTTTTCATGGAGAAACCTTGAGAAAAACATGATCACCTACCTCGAAAGATAGATCCTTACTCCGGTTATCCGCATAACTCGTCTGCCTTCTCTGAGCTGTTCTCATCTGTTTCTCAATCAACTGAACTTTTTCTGCCATCTCTTCTACCAATTCTGGTCCCATCAGCTTCCTTTCACCCACTTCATCCCAAAATGCTGGAGTTCGACACCGCCTCCCATATAATGCCTCAAATGGTTCCATCTATATACTGGAATGAAAACTGATATTATAAGAAAACTCAACCAATGAAATATGTCGGTCCCAACTTCCCTGATAATCCATCAAACAAGATCGTAGCATATCCTCCAAGGTCTGAATTGTTCGTTATGATTGCCCATCTGATTGCGGATGAAAAGCTGTACTAATGTTTAATTCAGTACCCAACGACTTCTGAAGTCCTTTCCAAAAGTTAGAAGTAAGCCTGGGATCACGATTGGACAAAATGGAGAGAGGCACTCCATGTAACTTGACTATCTCTTTAAGATAAAGACGAGAAAGATGATATAGTGAAAAAGTATCTCTTATAGAAAGGAAATGAGCAGATTTAGTCAAGTGATCAACAATAACCCAGATTGCATTATTACCTCTATATGTCTTCGGTAATCCCATGACAAAATCCATGGATATATTTTCCCATTTCCACTCTGGCACTGGTAAAGGCTGAAGCATCCCTTTTGGTAACTGCCACTCTGCTTTAACCTACTGACAAGTCAAACACATCATAGTAAAATCAGCAATATCCCTTTTCATTCCATCCCACCAGTAATACTCTCGCAGATCTCTGTACGTCTTAGTACTGCCATGATGAACTGAAAACGGGGAACTATGAGCCTCACATAACAACTCATTCATTAACTGTGAATGACAAGGCACACATAATCTCTTTCCAAAACTCAATACACAATCATTATCAATGCTGAATTTAGGCAATTTACCTTTATAAACCTGCTCTACCTTTTTCTACAACTCACTGTCTTGCTTCTGTGCTTTCTTGATTCTGTCTGATAGAGAAGATTTCACTGATACCTAAAACAAAACAGAATAACATCCTACACCATCAACTTATATTCCATAGTTAATCAAATCCTTAACCAAAGGATCATGTTCCAAACGCAACATTCCTAATGAAGCATTACTTTTTCGACTCAAAGAATCAGCCACTTTATCTGTTTTTCCCGGATGGTAAATAATTGTACAATCATAATCCTTGATTAATTCTATCCATCTCCTCTATCTCATGTTAATTTATTTCTGAGTGAATATATACTTTAAACTTTTGTGATCAGTATATATTTCACACTTCACTCCATACAAATGATGCCTCCAAATTTTTAAAGCAAAAACAACAGCAGCTAATTCCAAATCATGTGTAGGGTAATTTACCTCATGAGTTTTCAACTTACGTGAAGCATAAGCAATTAACTGATCATTCTACATAAGGAAACAACCAAGTCCCTTCAACGAAGCATCACTGTATATAACAAACTCACCATTCCTGGAAGGAAGTGCCAAAACTAGAGCATTCACCAATCTTCTTTTCAACTCCTGAAAACAATCATCTCATTCTTTTTTCCAGATACACTTAACACCCTTCCGATTTAGCTTAGTCATTGGACTAGATAACGGTGAAAAATTTACAACAAACCTTCGATAGTAATCTGCCAAAACAAGGAAACTACGGATCTTGGTTACATTTATGGGTCTTGGCCATTCTTCAACAACTTCAGTTTTAGCAGGATCAACAGTTATGCTATCTTTTGAAACAATGTGACCAAGGAATGAAGTTTGTTGTATCCAAAACTCACACTTGCAGAATTTTCCATATATATTATTTTCTTTTAAGGTTTGAAAGATAACCCTTAAATGACTTTCATGCTCCTATTTACTTTTAGAAAACACCAAAATATCATCAATGAAAACAACCACAAACTTATCCATGAACTCATGGAATATTCTATTCATAAGTTCCATGAATATAGCAGGTGCATTGGATAACCCAAAAGGCATAACTACAAATTCATAATGGCCATATCTAGTACGGAATACAGTCTTCAGAACATATGCTTCTTTTACTTTCAACTGATGGTACCCCGAACTGAAGTCAATCTTCGAAAAATACCGAACTCCCTGGAGTTGATCAAACAAATCATCGATATGAGGCAAAGGATACATGTTGTTAATAGTAATATTATTCAAGGCTCTATAATCAATGAAATGTCTCATTGAGCCATATTTCTTTTTAATAAACAAGACAGGGGAACCCCATGGTGATGTGCTAGGTCGAATGAAACCTTTCACTAATAAATCTTGCAATTGTTTCTTCAACTCTAAATGTTCAATTTGTTCCATTTGATAAGGGGGTTTTGAAATTGGCTTAGAATCAGGAACTAAGTCAATAGTAAATCCAACTTCCCGATCATGAATAATACCAGAAATCTAATCAGGAAAAACATCAAGATACTCATTTACCACTAGCACATCATTAATCTGAACAGTTCCTTTATTTTCAACAATATGTGCAAGGTAACATTCATTTCCATATTTTACTAGTTTCTGAACTTCCTAATATGTTATCAAATGCAAGGGTTCATTCTTGTACAGAAACTGAAAATCTTTCTGAAAAGAAACCATTTTAGCTTTGCAGTAAATCTTAGCATGATAAACAGAAAACCAATCCATGCCCAAAATAACATCAAACTCTACTAGAGGCAAAACAACATTGTTTGCTGGTAGATTATTTCCACACACAAGGATATGAAGGTTCTTATAATTTCTTTTTGTCTCAACGTTCCCTCCGGGTGTTTTTTCCATAAGTTCAGGATTCATATCTTGAGATGGAATTTACAATATACTAGAAAACTTCTCAGAAATGAAAGAGTGTGTAGACCATGAATCAAACAACACATTGGCATAATCTGAACAAACAAACAGTGTACCTGATAATACTTCATTCGATGGACCAACATCTGCTGAAGTTGTTCGTGTGGTCAAAGGTTCATTATATCCAGAATTATATTCATGATTTTGATATCATATATATCATATATATCCAGAATATACATGTATTTATAATATTACATAATCATTTATAGGTAAGAAATGAAATGCACTATTCATGGAGACGGTAAGTCGTACGTACGCATGAACGCTACTTTCATTTCTTTGTCATATTAATGGAATTAAAACTAAATGAGAGGTATGTATATTTTAATTACAGAATTATATTCATCATTTATATGTATCATACATTATTTATATCCATTATATATATGTACTTATAATAGTACATTACATTTGGGGATAAGAAATGAAATGCACCGTTCATGGAGACGGTTAGGCGTACGTAAGCATGAACGCTACTTTCATTTATATCTCATACATTAATGGAAAGAAATAATAATAATATAGAGGTATATTATAATTCTAGTATAACATAATATATAATAACTTTAAATCCGTCCTTTATACATCCCACATATGGCATTAACGAATCACATCACTTTGAGGGGGTGGTAGTCCGCACCTTCTAAAATGATATTATCGTGTTTACCCACAATGGAAACCATAAAGGTATACCACAAATGAAAATTAAAGAAGCATAAGGAAAAAATAAAAATAATATATATCATATATAAATATAGTTACATATTAATGGCCACCATTAAAGGTGTTTAAAAGAAGATTGAACAATCATTGTTCGTGAGGCAGAAATTCGCCAACCACAGAAATAGTATGTTCTTTAACAATTAGATGTAGATGTGTGTAAGTTTAGCTCTAAAGCTTCTTATAAAAACATCCTAGTATATTGAAGATTCCGGAGTTGTTACAAAAGAAATGAATAAAAAGATTTCAGGGGGTTGGAGAAGAAAAATAAAACAAAAGAACACAAGTGAAGACATCACCTTAAAATATTGTAACTCTCTTAGATTTGAGTTCAAAGGCTCAATTGCTAAGACTTCTTCTCAAAGTTAGGCTTAAAGGAGTAAGAGAGGGATGTGGAGAGAAAAAATGGGCAGGGGTTCGCCGATCCAAAGGCTTTGGATGTGTGGGTAAAGAGGAAGAGTAGGGGGCCTTTTATAAGAGGAGAGGAGGGGAACTCTTGGAAAGTAAAGAAATGTTACATTATTTTAAAATGAGTTTCGGATTTAAAAGGTCAAAAATTGATATAATTCTAGGATAAGGTGATAAGGGTTCGAAATACACCCATACAATATGTTTTGGACCTGTTTAGGGCATAGACTTTACATTATCTTTCCATTTTATTTAAATCGTTAAATAATGAGGTAATCGCTACATCATCATGGTGTCATAAATAATTTAATTTATTTAATGTCTAAAAATTATTAAAAGATACTATGATTTAGTAAGTCTTCTTACCTTTCCAATGAATATTTATAGTCAAAAATATTATTTTTATAACCCCATATAAATTTTTTTTTAGTAAAATAACTCATGTTTGTGACATTTTTATTTTAACATTAAATAAAAAGTTATTAATGCCATTTTCCAACCAAAGTGGCTTCATTGGGTCCCCAAGTTGACCCATGGATTGTCTTGGTCGTCCATGACACATCCAATGAGGTTAGGACATGTGTAAAGTTCATTTCATTTTATTACAACATTATTTTTACCTTAAAATAGACTAATTACCTCTAATCGCGATTAAAAACTTAAAAGTTACTATTCACGAAAAAATTATTTTAATCCCATTGAACCAAATTCTACTTCTAAATGACAACGATGTATGTCGGATTTTTGAAATTCAAAACACAGAGGTGGTAAAATTTCATTTAAACGAAAAATCAGTTTTTATAAGTACCACTTAGTGGTTTCACTATTCATCAAAAATTGAAGTTTTTCAGAAAAATACCAAAACATCACCTTAAGCTATATTTGATATTCCGAAATAAAAAATGAAGTCCATTTTAAAAAATTCAAAACATATAAGTTGCATTAATTAATTTCATAATTAATTCCCGCTGTCAGAGCAAATAGAGTGTTTTTATGAAACAATAAGTATCAAAAGATTGACACTAGTTTAAGTCTGATTTCAATGTGAAATTAATTCCAATGACCACTATTGGATTAACTGTTAAAAATATATTATAATTTCACATTAAAACCAATTCACAATATAATATAATAATATAAATAAAATAGATTAAAAAGAGGTTTTGAATTAAAATACAACATTTTACACTATTCATTAAAAATGCACTTTATCGGAAAAATACAAAAAATTTACACAAAGTAAATTTTGATGTCCCAATTCTAAAGAAGAGTTTTATTTGTTCCAATAGAATGTATAAGAGTGAAAAAAACGATATTTATTGACATTTTTCCATCAAAAGGGGATAAGTGAACCTTTAGTCAAAACTAGGGCATATACACCGAAAATTGAATTCTTTCCGTATTTTAAGCCTTTATCTTTTATTAGAAAAAAGTAAAAACATTTAAAAAACATATATAATGATATTTTTGTAATTTCTAGCCATTATCGCCAATACAACAGATATGTGTTGACTACCATTTAAAATAATAGTGTTTTATTACTAGTGTGCAACGTCAGATTTCAAAGAAACACTTTGTTGCGTATCATGTATGCTATCGAACATAGCAATCCAATTAAAGTAAAATTAATATTTAATTCGTAATTATTAATAAATATGAAAATGTAATACTCTTTATTTACCAGGGATGTTAAAAATATAATCCCTTACCTATCTAAATAGTTAAAAAATATTGAAAAAAAATTATAGTAAATAATTATAAAAAACGATTATATATAAATTTCCTTTTGAAATTTCAATTTGTTTGACAGTTATTCTCACTATTATGAAAAGAAAAGAATCAATTAATCATAGATAGATATTATAGATTTTTTATTTTAAAATTTATTAATCATATAAGGATTTGAGTATTTGTTGTATGAAAATAGAATTGCATTCATTTGCAAGAACAAATATGAGGACATATATATGTATTTTGAGTGTATATGTGTTGATGGTGAATATTTAAAATAATAAATAGTCAGTGGGAAGAACATTATGATATCATGTGTGGATTTTTAAAATTTTATTCACTACCCCCCATGAAGTAATTAGTAGGTTATTCATCACTAATTTAAGTGTATATTATGGGTTACTTGATCTATATGGTTATCAGTTTTTCTCTATCATGGTATCGATGTTTAATTTTAGTGATTCATAATATGAATAGATTGTTAATTTATTTAATCAAATTGGGAAAATTTAGTTAAATAGGGAGATTGAGAGTCTTCTACGTCCAAATATTTATCTTCTCAATAATATTTTTATTGAGAATAATTTCTACAAAACATTTCACATCATGAAGTATATGAACATTTCATTACAAAACTATTATCATATTTATCCATATGTGGTATTTATTATCTTTTTTTATGATTGATGATGTGAATCACATAGAGTATAGAAAAATGTTTAACAAGTTCATGTAAACACTAGTATATTGGTTTATATATATCCTTATTAAAAATACATAAATATTACTTTATTTTATCTAAATATTTTATACATTTAAAATTTAATACAATATTGAGGATTTTAATGGTTTTGTTTCCTTTTAAATAAGATACATAAACATTTTATTTCATAAAACAATCATCTATTACTCCCACCATGATTTTAATATTATAACCCATCTGGAATAATAATAAATTAAAACTCCCTTAAATACCTATGGAAGAGAATATTGATTAAGTATGAGACCAAACTCTTAATAAAAGAAAAAATTGGACATAAAATCATAATAAATAACAAGATAATCATACAGGTAGGGTAACATAATCAGTTGAATGTCATGAATTTAATATATTTGTACCTACAAAATCATAGAACATAACTAAAAAATCATGTAATTTAATAAATTTAAATCAATAAATATTCGACCTCATTCGATCCTAACAATAGGGAAACTGAAAAGTTATTTCTGTGTCAGAGCATTAAACACATTATTATTTATAATAGGGAGGTAATATATTGAGTAGTCATTAATAATATATTTATTCAACCTTCTTCTCTAGAAAATATTCATTTATTTCTAATGTAATTTATAATTTATTACTTTATTATTAGTATATATGTTATATATTCTACTATAATTAAATTTTAACTACATTTTCAATGAAAATATTACATTATCTACCCATAAATATTTTTTCATGTTATTGTTTGCATTAATTTTATATTAAAAACATAAATATTATACCACAATGTAATTTTTAAATAGAATACATTCTTATCTTTTCTATGGTAGAATAGTAATGATCAAAACCCCTTCTCCATAGAAACATAGTTTAATAAAATGTGGACATAAAAATAATAATTTCAAGTCCTTGAATTTTTCCTCCCATCCATCTTTTCATAGGAACATATCTTCCTCAAATATATATATTCTTATTCAGTTAGTTATCCATGATAAACTATTCGTATATAATCAATTATATATATAAAAACAAGAATGTTTAGATCTTAATTTCCAAATTTTTCCATTGGTCAATAAATTCCATCTTTGAATATTGTACTTATATACGCTCAGATTATATTATATGAACAAAAAATGGAACATTATATAGAAAAGATACATAAATGGATTATACTCCATAAATTGTATCAATTTTCATGTTCTTTAACACATTTTTTCAATGATATTCATTATATTCAATTATATTTTAATATAAAAAATAAATTTTTAATACAACCACAAGGTAATCAAGGAAATCATGATTAACTATATTCATTAGATCCAAAAAATAGTTGGTAAAATTGTGATTCTAAATGGAATCATTTTAAATTCATAATGTCCGTACAATATATATAATTCTATACTAGGTATATCCTAATTCATAAACCAAAACCGAGGATGTTTGGTATGAATTTCAACGTTTGAATATAATTAATGTAACACCCCGAGATTTTATGAAAAATATTATTTTTATTTTCATTAATGTCTTGTGTTGTACGCTACACAAAAATGAGTTTGCACAACATGCATCCTTGACTTGCCTTTAATTACAAGCAATCGCGACCTTCCTCGATAGCGTGTGTAGTACGCAATACCGAGTTTTACTAAACAACGATATGCTATTAAAATATTATTAAAACTAGCTGTTATGAATTGGAATAACAACTTTTGAAATTTTTTAAATTTTATTTTTCAAAATGGACTTCATTTTTGGATTCGGAATATCAAAATTAGCTTAGGGTGAAATTTTGGTACTTTTCGGATAACATTCATTTTCTGATGAATAGTGAAAATTGCTAAATTTTAATTAAAAACAACCTTTTTAATCAAAATAATTAATAGTGATAATTTATTAATTTGAGTGGTTTTAAAGTCTATTCAGAATATATTTTTACAATTTAATACAATGTTCGTCATCGGATGTAATTTCACATTTAAACCAGACATAAACAAGTGCTAATCTTTTGATAATTATTATCTCTTAAGAACACGCTATTTGTTTTGACGACGAGAATTAATTTTTAAATTAATTAATGAAACTGACATTTTTTTAATTTGTTAAAATAGACATCATTTTTGAGTTCATAATATCAAATATATCTTAGGCCTAATTTTTTGTATTTTTCTGGAAACATTCATTTTTTGATGAATAGTGAAACCACTAAGTGGTATTTAAAAAAAATCAATTTTTCATAAAACTTAATTTTACCGCTTCTGTGAGTGGAATTACAAAAATTCGAGAGACACAGTTGATTTCAGTAAGTAAAATGTGGTTCAATGAGAAGAAAATAATTTTTGGTGAATAGTAATTTTTTACTTTGTTTACCACGGTTAAAAGTAAATAGGGTAATTAAGGGTAAAAATGATATTATTATTACCCTAAAACATGTCCTAATTCTATTGGATAAGTGTAATTCGACCAAAAATAACCTTATGAATAAAATATGACCATTTAGGCCCACTTGGATTAGATTAGGATATTTATTATTAATTTATTTAAAGAAGGCTTAAAATAGTTAAAATCAATGTTTAAAAAGTAAATCATTTTTAATATAGGGTTATACATAAGATAAATTAGACTATAAATATTCATTAAAAATATAAAAATCATTCCTACATAATGAAATTTAATTTTTAATTTTTAGACATTAAATAATTTAATTTATTTATGACATAATGATGATGTAGTAATTATTTTATTAATGAAATATTGACATAATTGATGTTATAAATACCCAAATAAATATAATTTGAAATTTTTTATGTATTCCATTAATTTTATAGGTTAATATGACATTTTTTTTATTTATTTAATTAACTTTGTTCGAACTAATCATTCTGTTATTATTTTCACAAAAATCAATTACTAAATAGTGTCAAAATTGACATAAAATAGTTTTTATAACATATATTATATTATTTATTGTTATTTTATTCCTAAAAATCTAAGGTTCGGCCAAATAACTTAAATACGGTTATATATATTAATAATAATCACCTTAGGGTTCGTTTGGCTTGTTATAGTATGTTTATTAACCTTATAGTGTAAGAACACAAAAAGACACGGTAAAAGTAAAATTATCTAACTTAAAGTTAAATATAAATGATAAGGTTAAAATAGGAAACTAAACTTGTCTAAATTCTATTGTATGAGAGGATTTCTACCCATCCCCATCTTAGCTTCTAAATAAATAAATTTTGAGCTATTTAAAACTGAATATGACTTTATAATAAAATAATATTTTTAGTTTTCCAATGGTGCCCCTCTCCTCCCTTATAAAAGGGCACCTCCTCCCTCTCTCCCTCACACCACATTGAGCCTTAAAGATCGTCCAACCCATACAAAAATATCTTCTCCACTTCCCTAGAAACATCCTAGAGGTCCTGGTCTTCTTCAAAGTCCAATTTTAGTGCCCTAAGAGGAGGACTCAAAGAGGCGCATCAAATAAGAGGTAATGTCTGTTACCGATTCTTTCAACATTATTTTTTCTTCCACTTCTTCTTCTTATGTTGTTTCATTATGAAGAAATAACATCAGTATAAATAATATACTTATATGTTATTATAAGTCTGAAACATCCCTTTTTCACCATCTATCCATCCTATGGAAAACGAAATCGCCGCGCGTGCGTACGTACGGAATACCGTCTCCACGCAGTGGTGTAATCTATTTTCCACCACCACCTTACTTGGATAGGTATAATGGTGTAAATAATAACTATATATTATTATTTTAAAGTGATATTGATTCTGAAATAGTATACATACACTCCAATACAATTCCACGATCATGAGAACGATATCATCGCTCATGCGTACTTACGAACTACCATCTCCACGACGCGATGAGATTCATTCTCCACGTTAACTATTCATGAATGATTATAAAGTATATATAATAATTAATCATGAAATATATGACCTAATAATGATACTGGATTTATGTGTATATATATGTTTTTCATCTACTTAACTCCATTCAACTCAATAAGGAAATGAAAATAGCGTTCATGCGTACGTACGGCCTACCTTCTCCATGAACAGTGTATTTCTTTCCATTTACTAATCTATTATATATATGTATATTCTGAATATATATTATATATAAATCATGTTTTATATTCTTGAATTACGTAATCATGATCTATGTAATCATATTAATAATTACAAGTCAAAACACGGACGACAAATGAAACTATTTTACCAAAAATGCTCTTTAACATGGAATTTACAAAAGAAAGGGTAATATAAAGTCATAAGTGAATCATATATGATATCATAACAATGAGTATGATTCTGGAATAAGTGAATGATATTATTTAAATCATTATACAGGAGGTTTGGACACTTACGAAGCAAATCGGATCTAATGTAAGGGAAATATCACAATCTCATTTTTATCCGAGATTGTTTATACTTTGGAATTTATTGGGGTGTATTTTTTCATCCACATCCATGTTTCATCAATATGTAATATTATTTACATCCACCTACAATTGTTTAAATCAAATTTTACCCTTCGTTGAGTTTTTTGTAAAAGATATGAAAGGAATCTTTTGTCGTTTTTCATACGAGGTACTTTTTGAATTTTTAGACAAAAGTACGAGAAGAATGTTTTTTTAACACATACGGAATGAATGTATTTTTAAAACATTATTTCCAAGAAGATTCCGTTACAAGTTTTCATGTTTATTTTTAATCAACTTCTTTTAGTTTAAAATTTTATGACAAGTTAAGAAAGGAAAAATGTTTTTGAGGTAGAAAGGATATTTTCCTCAAGAATTGAGTTCAAGTGTTTTATTATAATTATTTTCCATCTAAGATAATATAGGGTTTTGTTTATATCCCTATTTTTACATTGATTTGATTATTTTATGATGGAATTATATTTATGATATCCTTTTATCTTATATGGATTATGTTATGATGGCATGATGTTTAAGATTCCCATATTTATTGCATGGGTTATGCAATGATGTAAGATTTTTTTGATTTTGTGGTCCACATAAAAATGGTATCATTATGAGATGGGTGGGACCAATATCTCCCTCCAATGCATTGTATAAAGATTTTATATCTCATGATATAGACATGGCTGGAACGGTAGGTTAAACCGGTTCAGTGAAATATGACTAAAACGAGGAATGAACTCGGTTCAGAAATGGACTTTTTCCACTAGGATAGTCTTGGAAATGATTCTTGACTAATAAGAAATGATTCTATCTGATTATGTGTGTATTCCACAATGTTTCATTATTTATGTTATGATTATTGGGATTACAATTCACCGCTATGATTTATCCCATGTTATGATATTATGATCTCTTTTTCAAGTTAAGATTTCCAAAATGTTATGTTCTTATGAATATGATGTGATTGATATTTCTTTTGTTTACACTTACTGAGCATTTGAGCTCACCCTTTTATGTTTTCTTTTCCCCAGGATATAAATAAAGGATTTAGTTAAAAAAAGGAAGATCTTTATGGGAGATGTTGAAGATCTTTCACCACGATTAGAATATTATATTCTGAGTTTCCAAAGACACTAAACTATTACGGTCCTTGTGTGTGTGTTTTTGTTATGTACTAAGTATTTCTCAAAAGTAATGTAATGTCCATTTAAGTTAAGATTCGGGTCTCTACAGTTGGTATCAGAGGTAAGGATTAGTCAATATATGGAAACTAGGATGCGAGAATTTAGTGAGATCCCTAGAGATATTTCTATGGTATGTCTAGGGATGTCCCTAAGGTTAAGTATAAGTATAGGTTATAGTCCTAGAATTACGTTAATAATATTAGAATTAAACCTCGGATGTTAGATGTTGAAGGTACTTCCCCTTTATTATGTTATTTTCCTTGTATGATTTTTGCCTCTCATAGAATTTTTTTTGTGTTTTAGTCAATGGAGGGAACCAGAAAGAATTTGGTTAGCATTGAATCCAATGGACAAATTGGTTACTATGAGCAACAAAATTGTGTAATGCCTAGAGAGAAATATATTGCGATTATGCCAAATTAGTCATCGCGATATATGATTAACAAGGTGAAATTTAGTGGTATGCCTAATTCATCAAATAAGAGGTAGATAGACTTTTTTGTATGTTCGCATGTTGAGTAGCATAAAGAAAGAATGATTGAGATTTCTAAAGAAGGGAAGAAGAACCTTGAGGAATACCTCAAATGGAGGGACAAATGTTATCTATGTGGAGAATAGGGCATAGAGTGATAGACTGTTATGGAGTTCAATGTCTTATTTGTGGAGAACATGGGCCTTACCCAACTCAATGCCCTGACCTGAAAGTTTACTTATAAATCAAGGAAGGACTTATTCTCGGACAATCATTGAAGATGATGGTTTGAAGTGTTTATGTATTGGTATTCAAGAATAATGGTATTGAGTTACTTTTATGGTATATTGGAATATTTATGTATTGGTATATTGTGTTTTTCAATAATTTTATGGTACCGGTAACCATGGAATGTGATTGAGATATTTTTGGAAAAAAAAGATGATATGAACATAATGAAGGGAAAACGAGAAATTGAAATGTTTGACAGTATTCAAGAGCTCATGATTGATATAAGGACTAAGTGATATCATGGTTTGAGTTTATAGAATTTGGAGTATTTTGGTGTGTGGAAAGAGTTAACTTTTAACAGAATTCATATTTTCAATAAGGTCCAAAGGGTATTCATTTTTTTTCATGAGAATACATGATTAAGGTATTCACATGATTGGAATGTGACCAACAAGATATATGAGGGATAAATGATAGTATTCACATGCTTGTAATATGATCTCTTTAGTAATCTTTCTATTTATACTATGAGTATGGAAAGAAGTATTTTGGATAAGCCTAAATATTGGAATGGATTATGTTGGACATAAGTTAGTATTGATTATGTATAGAACTTTTTTTGATATTATTGATGGGATGTTATAGTAATGTAGTTTTAGAAAAAAAACAACCAGCAGGATGGGCGACAGTCCATCGCGTCGGACAAGGATGTTGGAATCAAACCCACAACCGAAGTGCGACTGGTAATTATCGCCTACCACTGGCCTACAGGAAGTCCCTATTTATTAGAAATTAGTTTTATTATATTAATTAGTATGATATATGAAGAATAAGTCCATTTTAGGAACTATATATGATTAATCTCACTATAGATGGACTTATATATTTTTTGATAACTTTTCTAACCTTTTATTTGAGACAGATGTAATGACCCATCATTCTATCACATGATCTGCTAACACATCACGAATGACAAATTCTACTTCATTTATTTAAGATATGAAGTGGAAATTGTCCAAATAACAACAAATGGTGAGACTATACGAAAATCACGAAAGTATTTCTTCTAATTCAAATTTCATCAACTTTAGGGAAATGATCTTGAAAACCAAAAATGTTGTCCAAGTGCTCTTATATCTGATGAATCAGATGGTACCTTAGATTGTCACAAATTTATGGCTTTGTGTTTTCTGGATTTTCCATAGCCATGTTCTCTACAACTCTCCATCAGAATGTGATGGTTAGATTTCTCTTCCATATCCATATTTTCACCTATGTGGAAACCCAGTGATTAGTTTTTTTGGGTAACCGGTACGTTACATACTTTAGTTTTTAAAGATTGGTTTTGGTATTCCTTTTACGATGTGGGTTTATATTAAAGAAACATTTGAGTTGTAAACCATTTATAACCCCGACGAATTTCGAGGGCGAAATTCATTTTAAGGGGGGTAGAATGTACCACCCTGATATTTTTTGAAAAATATTCTTTTTAATTTCATTAATGTTTTGTGTTGTACAATACACCAAAAGGAGCTTGCAAAACACACATCCTTGACTTGCCTTGCATTACACGCAATCACGACCTTCCTCGATAGCGTGTGTAGTACGCAATACGGAGTTTCACTAAACAACGATATGCTATTAAAATATTATTAAAACTAGCTGTTATGAATAGTAATAACCACTATTTGAAATTTTTTAAATTTTATTTTTCAAAATGGACTTCATTTTTGGATTCAGAATATCAAAATTAGCTTAGGGTGAAATTTTGGTACATTTCAGATAACTTTCATTTTCTGATGAATAGTGAAAATTACTAAATTTTAATTAAAAACATTCTTTTTAATCGAAATAATTAATAGTGATAAATTATTAATTAGAGTGGTTTTAATGTATATTTAGAATATATTTTTATAATTTAACACAATGTTCGTCATTGGATGTAATTTCACATTTAAACCAGACATAAACAAGTGTCATACTTTTGATAGTTATTATCTTTTAAGAACACACTATTTGTTTTGACGACGGGAATAAATTTTTAAAATAATTAATGCAACATATATGTTTTTAATTTGGTAAAATAGACATCATTTTTGAGTTCCTAATATCAAATATATATTAGGCCAAATTTTTGGTATTTTTCTGGAAACTTTCATTTTTTGATGAATAGTGAAACCACTATGTGGTAGTTAAAAAAATGAATTTTTCATAAAAATTAATTTTACCGCTTCTGTGAGTGGAATTTCAAAAATCCAAGAGACACGGTTGATGTCAGTAAGTAAAATGTGGTTCAATGAGATGAGAATAATTTTTTTTGAATAGTATCTTTTTACTTTTTTTACCACGGTTAAAATTAAATAGGGTAATTAAGGGTAAAAATGATATTATTGTTACCCTAACACATGTCCTAATTCTATTGGATAAGTGTAATTCTACCAAAAGCAACCTTAGTAATAAAATATGACCATTTATGCCCACTTGGATTAGATTAGGACATTTATTATTAATTTATTTAAAGAAGGGTTAAAATAGTTAAAATCAATCTTTAATAAGTAAATAATTTTTAATATAGGGTTATACATATGATAAATTCGAAAATAAATATTAATTAGAAAGATAAAAATATATCCTACATTCTGATATTTAATTTTTAATTTTTGGACATTAAAAAATTTAATTTATTTATCACACAATGATGATGCAGTAATTATTTTATTAATGAAATATTGACATAATTGATGTTATAAATACCCAAATGAATGTAATTTGAGACTTTTTATTAATTCCACTAATTTTATAGGTTAATATGACATGTTATTAGTGATTTAATTTACTTTTTTCGAAATAATAATTCTGTTATGATTTTTACAAAAATCAATTACTAAATTGTGTCAAAATTTACATAAAATAGTTTTTTAAACAAATATTATATTATTAATTGATATTTTATTTCAAAAAATCTAAGGTTCGGCCGAATGACATAGATAGGGTTATATATATTAATAGTAAACAACTTGGGGTTCTTTTGGCTTGTTATAGTATGTTTATTAACCTTATAGTGTAAGAACACAAAAAGACACGGTAAAAGTAAAACTATCTATCTTAAAGTTAAATATAAATGATAAGGTTAAAATATGAACCTAAACTTGTCTAAATTTTATGGGATTAGAGGATTTGGACCCATCCCCATCTTATCTTCTAATTAAATCAATTTGGAGCTATTTAAATCTGAATATGACTTTATAATAAAATAGTATTTTTACTTTTCCAAAGGTGCCCCTATCCTCCCTTATAGAAGGGAAACTCCTCCATCTCTTCCTCACACCACATTGAGCATTAATGCTCGGCCAAAACATGCCAAATTATCTTCTCTGATTCCCTAGAAACATCCTAGAGGTCTTGGTCTTCTTCAAAGACCAATTTTAGTGCCCTAAGAGGAGGAATCAAGGAGGCGATTCAAAGATGAGGTAATGTCCGTTACCGATTCTCTCAACTTTATTTCTTCTTCCACTTCTTCTTCTTAGGTTGTTTCATTATGAAGTAATAACATCAGTATCACTAATATACAGATATGTTATTATATGTATGAAACAACCCTATTTCACCATCTATCCATCCTACGGAAAATAAAATCACCGCGTGTGCGTACGTACGGAATACTGTCTCAACACCGTGGTGTAATCTATTTTCCACCACCACCTTATTTGGATGGGTATAATGGCGTACATAATAACTATATAAGATTATTATAAAGTGATATTGATTCTGAAATAGTATACATACACTTCAATACAATTCCACGATCATGAGAATGATATCATCACTCGTGCGTATGTACGGACTACCGTCTCCACGACGAGATGAGATTCATTCTCCACGTTAACCATTCATGAATCATTATAAACTATATATAATAAGTAATCATGAAATATATGACATAATCATGATACTGGATTTATGTGTATATATATGTATTTCATCTACTTAATTCCATTCAACTCAATAAGGAAACGAAAACATCGTTCATGCGTACGTACGGCCTACCGTCTCCATGAATGGTGTATTTCTTTCCATTTACTGATCTATTATATATATTTATATTCTGAATATATATTATATATAAATCATGTTTTATATTTGTAATTAATTAATCATGATCTAAGTAATCATATGAATAATTACAAGTCAAAACATGGACGACAAATGAAATGATTTTACCCAAAACGCTCTTTAACATGGAATTTACAAAAAAACGGGTAATATAAAGTCATAAGTGAACCATATATGATATCATAACAATGAGTATGATTCTGGAATAAGTAAATGACATTATATTAATTATTATACAATAGGTTAGGACACTTACGAATCAAATCAGACCTAAGGTAAGGGAAATATCACAATCTCATTTTTATCCGAGATTGTTTATACTATGGAATTTACTGGGGTGTAATTTATCTTCCACATCCATCTTTCATCAATATGTAATATTATTTCCATCCACCTAAAAATTTTTAAATTCAATTTTACCCTTTAGTGTGTTTTTAGTAAAAGATATGGAAGGAATCTTTTGTCATTTTTCGTACGAGGTACTTTTTGACTTTTCCAACAAAAGTACGAGAAGACGGTTTTTTTAACTTATACTGAATGAAAGGATTTTTAAAACATTATTTCCAAAAAGAATCCTTTACATGTTTTCAAGATCATTTTTAATCAACTTATTTTTGTTTAAAATTTAATGACATGTTAAGGGAGGAAAAATATTTTTGAGGTAGAAAGGATATTTTCCTCAAGAATGGAGTTCAAGTGTTATATAAAAATTAGTTTCCATCTAAGATAATAAAGGGTTATGTTTCTATCCCTATTTTTACATTGATTTGATTATGTTATGATGGAATTATTTTTATGATATCCTTTTATCTTATATGGATTATGTTATGATGGCATGATGTTTAAGATTCCCATTTTTATTACATGGGTTATGCAATGATGTATGATTTTTTTTGATTTTGTGGCACACATAAGATTGGAATCACTATGAGATGGGTGGGACCTATATATCCCTCCAATGCATTGGGTAATGATTTTATATCTCATGAGATTGACATGGCTGGAACGCAGGGTTAAACCAGCTCAGTGAAACAGGACTGAAATGTGGAATGAACTCGGTTCAGAAATGGACTTTGTTCACTAAGATAGTCTTGGAAACGAGTCTTGACTAATAATAAATGATTCCCTTTGATTATGTTTGTATGACAAAAAGTTTCTTGTTTTAGGTTATGATTATTGGGATTACATTTCACTACAATGATTTATCCCATGTTATGATGTTATGATCTCATTTGCAGGTTAAGATTTTGAAAATGTTATGTTCTTATGAATATGATGTGATTGATTTTTATTTTGTTTACCCTTACTGTGAATTTGAGCTCACCCTTTTATGTTTTCTTTTCCCCATGATATAAAAAAAGGTTTTAGGTAAAAAAAGGAAGATCTTTATGGGAGATGTTGAAGATCTTTCACCACGATTAGAAGATTATATTCTTCGTTTCCACAGACACTAAACTATTACGGTCCTTGTGTGGGTGTTTATGTTATGTACAATGTATTCCGAAAAAGTAATGTAATGTCCATGTACGTTATGCTTCGGGTCTCTACAATTAACCTACATATAGTGTATCTGAAATGTAAAAAATAAATTTTATATGATACATATTCATTATATTTATCTTGTTATTATATTAATAATTAGTGAAATGATTTATTAAACCACCATTCATCTTAATAAAATTATAACTGAGACCCATGGTGGCACGATAGTGTACATGAATCTGTTTTCAATATTTTGAACATGTTTATTCATTTTTTCTATATCTCATTTGGGGATATTTTATATTGAGTATACGAAATAGGCATGACACCCAATTTGATTACTATTAAAAATTAAACATCATGACTCAATGGTTATATAGGATGTTTTATATGAATTATATCATTATATCTGAGAAAATTGACATATCATCAATACATTATATATCTGAAACAATTTGAGACAAATATCCATTATGAATAGGTACTATGAACCATAATTTTAAAGAAATTAGTTTAATCATTCAATTTTATCCGTTCACTTATTCAAAATCATTGGTTTATATGATATGTATTACATGAATTAAAGTCCTTAGAAATTAATATGATATTTTTATTGAGATTTTATTTTTATTACCAAAATCATATTAATGTAATTTTTTAAATAATTTTATAGTTATTAAGAAGAATATTCCCAAAATCTTATATTATTAAGGTGATATGGTCTAGAAATGATATTATCATTTCATTGTATATTTTTATTACATCCTCAATATCTAATCATTTATGATATGGTGTGATTCTATTAGAACATTAATTTGTTATGAAATTATTAGTATGTTCATATCTAAATTGATTTTTTCATTTATATAGTGGATATAAATGTTATATTTCAATATATAATTTTCCACACCCACATCAGTTTCTATAGAAATGGACTTCCAATTATTTTTTTCCTACAGTGGATGTAGGGGAATACAATCCCCATTATCACAATTGGTTTTTATAATTCTGATTCTCACTGCATATTAAATATATAAATTTATTTGTTGTGTCCTTATTATCCTATTTTTAAATTAGTATACTTTTTATACCCCATAGATAATCTAATGCATGATATTGAACCTTTATAGAATTGATGCATTAAATAATTCATTTTAGATAACTTCCTTTATTAATTCCCCCAAATTTTTGTCATTGCATGTGGTTGGAATTTTCTTTTCCCATGAGAATTACCCTTTTTTTACAATATTATCTATATATATTTCTTTAATTAAAATGTGAAGAATTATTTGATATTAAAATCTCTATTTCAATAAAAATAAAATATTGATTTATTAATATTTACCAATATATATTAAATAAAATTCAATTTGAAGAATTTATTTCATTCTAGTAATTAATGGATCAATATTACATGAAGGGTTGATTATAATAACTTAAGTGTAGCTTGAATGCATAGTTAATATTTCTTCAAATACAAAAATTGATTAAACATCCATATAATATATCTTTATAAGTTATTTTTTCATAATCGTTCATAATTTTCAATGATACTATATAATTATTAATACCATTTTAAAATTGTCCCATTACATGTACATTATTTTAAGACCATTCCCTGATTTTTTAATATTATTCCACCATGGATATGGATGAACATATATATGAGAGAAACCTATGACATAATTCTCAGGGATAAAGCACAAATTATTATAAAAAATATAATTTTTCTTTCAATAATCAATTTCTCGATTATTAGAGTATTCTAAGACCCAAAAAATGTTGTAGTGTTTTGAATTATATAATAATCAATGTCATGTTTCTTCCATTGTGATTCATTCAAAATCCCATTATTGTCCTTCTTATAAATAATAGATTTTGAGAGTGTAATTAGTATTGTGGAATATTAGTAAATCAATGATTGTATTCAATTTTGTTTCTCATGATTATAATTGATTCATTTATTTTCACATAATTTGTTCAAATTATTCCGTTAGGTTCCATCCATTTAGAAATGAAATAAATCATGTAAAAATAATGATATAAAAATCATAGTAAATGATAACATATTCATTCAATTAAAACTTGTTTTTTCTTAAAATAGATTCATTCTTATGATCCTTTGAATATTTATTTTTAACCTAAGTCATCAATGGTGATCACTTATTATGATCCATATTAATATTTGAAAAACTAATATTTGAATTAACCTATAAGTATCGCACATGAGTTTCTAGTAAAGTATACAATCTTAGGCCCGCTAATAATTACTAATTGATAATATTGTTAATATCAATTCCACCCCATTATATTATAATTTCAATAAGGGTTCTCAATTAATATTTCTCATCCTAGTTTCCCAATATATAAAATTCTTTCATTGAATAGAAATAATAGAATCTATTTTATAACATTAAATAATGTGACACAAATTTCAAATTACTATTGAAAGCATATTACAAATATATATTCCACATAATTGTAATATTTTTTTTCTATATAAAGAAGATATATAAAAAATTTTACTAGGAAAAATTCATCAACAGATCCCTCAAATATCATTATATTAATAACCATATATACAGATAAGTCTTGGAAGAACCCATCAATAACTATGGAATGAAAAATATAATTAACCATTGTACCCGATTCATAGTAAGGGTAATCATGGTATAAATCAATTCGACTAAAACATATGACATTCATAATGGCATGACAACATTATCAGGAAAATGTTTTAAATGTAATAGATTAATTCCATGTATATATTAGATCATTACTCCAAAATAATTTCATATCTAGAAGAGAAATCAATATGGGTATCCAATAAGTAATCTTCATTCATGTTTGAAAACATTGGAATGGGTCATCTTTTGAAAATGAAATTATAGTATATGAAAATTGTTAGTTACTATCATGTCTACACAATATCATTTGAGAATACCTACAAATTAATCATAACCATAGATAATAAGGGGAACATAGTACTCCAATATAATTTCCATTCATAATATAGTGAGGATAAAATAAATATTTAACATCGTGGAACTAGATGCCACAAAACCAATGCTCTTGACCCAGTTGGCCACATGTCCTCAAGCACGCCTCACTATAGGATATAGTTATATGACTATAAGTGAAGGTGTAATGTTTGTATTGTGGAGAGACAATACCATCATGTCATATTATCACAATGGTTACACTTTAAAAGTATTAAAAATGGAATCATAATATAAAAATCTATGTAAATAAAATGTGGAATCATAAATAGATAACAGATAAATTTAGTATAAAAAGGTAAAGTTAACTGTTCATCTGATAAACTTGGAAAAGGACACAATATCACAGTTTCAATATATGATTCATGGTATTGTTGTATAAAAAATAAAATAGTGGATTATAGAAAAAATAAATTAAAACAATAAATAAAAATAAAAATATGGTCTCCATAAGAATCATGAGTCAATGACTGATCCTCTACTCATAAGATGATGCTATGAAATAAAAATTAGCCACATGTAGTATGATTTTTTCCCTTATACATATATACAAGCATAAAATATTTTCAGGTGATAAGGGTTAGCTGAATAGGGTGTGTGATAAAAATTCGAGTATGGAACCACAAGTGGGGTATACATGTAATATGAGTAGTTACTCATAACTATACATAGTGAAGGTACCTGATGTTATGTAATTTAATGTGAAATAAAAAAAATTGCCATTAAGGTTCCTAAGGGAAACATGGTGGGTCTACCCGCTTCAGCTCATGGATGGAATGTCTATACAATATAGTCACCATATATATATATATATATATATAACTTATATATATATATATATATAAATTTTCTATACATTACATACAACTATATGATACAAGAACACGTTTCCACCTAATGGTCTTATACAGTCCATACTAGGGATGGCTGGACAGAGATGTAACACACAAACATCCATGACTAGTCAAATGAGAATAAATGATCCAATGATATGTTACTTTCATTAAATATCTATATATAAATAGATTACAGACTCATTCACTCGAGATTACGAGTATTCACGCCAAGGAATCCCATTGAGATGGAATGTGTTTTTCAATATCCCACCACTAATATATTTGCAGTTCTGAAAGATGCCCTAATAAAAACCAATGAAATGATGTGTGAGAAACTATATACATCAAAACATTATAACATCATGAGAATGTGTTTTTCAATTAAAGTGTTTATAACAAAATGATAGACACTTGAATACAAATAATTGAGGAATATAATTTAATCAAAACATTATAACATCATGAGAATAAAGGTATTCATGATATAATATGCCAAATGACAGTATATACACCATATAAGAGTGAATTGTTTCATAACAACAATAAAGTCTAAGTGGAAATGTAAATTGAGATGAAATCCCTTATAAAGATTTTATCCTTAAATAAAGGATAAATCAATCACATAATTATGTTTGAGAAATATAAATACACCCAAGATAATTGGATATAAATTGTAAAACAATCATAGGTCATTCATGCATATTCATAGGATGACATATTCAATATGTACAAGTGGAACCCAAAGAATCGAAATTTGGTTAAGAAGTTCCCTTGTAAAAATTTGACAGCCTAACGGCGTCACATCTAAATTTAAAAAATGAGTTGATGAGATAAAAAATGGAATCTAACCACATGGATATAATTTTTATGTCAATAAGGATATAGAAGAACATATCCCATCATAATAAGATTTAAACTAAAAGGCATAATAAAAAAAGTCTTTTAAAAAGAGGAGGGTGAACGGTTCCCTTACTAATTTGGTAACTTACAAAACATATGCCACATGAAAGAAGGATTATACCATGAAGATGAAAATACTCATAAATGAAATTATATTACACAAAGAGTACAATCATGGGTAGTACATACACTACACAAAGGGAAATAGTGGAAAATATAGCATGAATCTCTCGTGAAAAAAAAGTGAGATGAAACCCCTTACCATGTTGTAATCAACTGAGTTGTATGACCAAAAAGTAATAACAACAAAATGAATGAAAAAATAACATGAATATAATGAGAATCATGTTAATAAATATCAAATGGCAGTACACAATAACCCACACGTAATGAATAAGTGGCAAACTATGGAAATCTCACAGAATTAAAAGTCAGATAAGAAAATCCCTTAAAAAAATTTGGCAGCCTAATGACGCCACATAAAAATTATTAAAATTAATTTATGAGAGTAGGAGGGGGTCTCTCATCATATTATAATACAAATTATATTGTGGAGAATATAAAATAACATCCTCCAAAATAAGAACATGTATCATAATTGAAATGACCTAAGAGGAAGTACTTGAAAAGAAAGAGAGAGGTTAATCCCTTACCTCGTGTCCGACTTGACTCGATTTTTATTTAATCTCTTGAATAAAAAATGAAAATTAATTTCTACTTTATTAAGAACAGTTTTTGAGTTTATTTTTCCTTTTATATCTCTTATTACCTTGTTATAAACATTATGTAATCATTTTAATTTATAATGTTCATTTTGTCGATATTTGGTACTTGAGTCAAAAATGGAATTCTTATAATTACAAGTTGTTCATGTGGTAAATGTTTCGTTATATCCAAAATGATATTCAGGATTTATATATCATATATATCATATATATATCTAGAATATACATGTATTTATAATAGTACATAACATTTGGTGTTAAGAATGGAAATACACCGTTCATGGAGACGGTAAGCCGTACGTACACATGAACACTACTTTCCTTTATATTTCTTATTTTAATGGAATTAAAAAATAATTATACATAGGTATATTATAATAACAATATAATATCATATAAAATGTCATTAAATCTATCGTTTATATATCCCACATAAGGCATTAACGAGTCACATCACTTTAAGGGAGCTGTAGTCCGCATTTACTCAAATGAGATTATCATATTTACTGACCCTTGAAACCATAAAGGATTGATATAATTGGGATGTAAATAAGCATACGGAAGTCATAAACATAATATATATCATATATAAATACAGTTCCAACATAATTTCCACCACGAGAGGCGGTAAGATGTAATTGAACAATCATCGTTTCGTGAGGCGTTGGTTTGCTATCCACAAAAACCTTATGTTCTTCATCCATTAGATATAGGTGTGTTTAAGTGTAGTTAAAATACATCTTATAACAACATCCTAGTATATTGAAGAAACTTGTGTTGTTACAAATGAATGGAATAGATAGAGTTAAGGGTTGTAGATGTAAAATAAAAGAAAACAATTTAAGAGAAATTGTTACCTTTAATTTGGGTAACTCTTTTTGTTTTGAACCAAATGACTTCATGAAGTTCCTTCTGCCTAAGGTAAGGCTTATAGGGAGAGGTGAGGGATGTAGTGATCCTAATTAGGCCATGTTTGGAAGAGAAAAATGGCTTGAGAGGTGTGAGTAATTTCTTATAAGTGGTCTCATTTTATAAGGGAAGGGATGGGATCTTTAGGAAAGTGTAAAAACATTATTTTATTATAAATTTATCTTTGGTTTCAAAAGGTCCAAAACACATTAATTTATAAGATATGATGTCTCATATTGGAAATAAAATAATCCAATATGAATTGGATAGGTTTTAGATAATATATTAATCATTATAATCTCATTTATGTAAATTATTTATTAATGAGGTAAACACTACATCATTAATGTGTCATAAATAATTTAACTTTTTTGATGTCTAAAAAATATAAAAAAAATTACCATTATGTAGGAAATATTTTTATCATTTCAATTAATATTTATAGTCTAAATGATAATTTATATAACCCATTTAAAAAATTAATTCACTAAAAGATATTTGCATTTGTCATTTTTTCTTTCTCTTTAAGTTAATTAATCTAAATTGTCATTATCACTCTCATGTGGCTCAATGTGGTCCCAAAATCAACCCAAAGATGCCCATGGTCATAAATGACTCAACCAATAATTTTGGGGTATGTGTTAAGGTAATTTGAAATTATTATAATATTATCTTTATATTGAATTTCCTTATTTACCTTTAACGGCGATAAATAAATGTCAAAAGTTACTATTCACCAAAAATTATTTTCATCTTATTAAACCAAATTTTACATCTTGATAACAACCATATATGTCAGATCCTTGAAATTCAAGTCACAGAGGTGGTAAAATCTCATTTAAATGAAAAGGTCAGTTTTTTTAACTACCACTAAGTGGTTTCACTATTCATCAAAAATTGAAGTTTTTCAGAAAAAATATAAAAAATTCAGCCTAAGCTATATTTGATATTCTGATTTGAAAAACGATGTCTATTTTCCCAATTAAAAATATAGAAGTGGAGTCAAATAATTATAAAATTAATTCTCTTTATCAAAACAAATAGCGTGTTTTTAAGAAACAATAACTTTCAAAATATTTATACTAGTTTATGTCCGATTTCAAAGTTAAATTAATTCCAATGAACAACATTGGATTAAATGGTAAAAATATATTTTAATTTCACATTAAAACCAATTATAAATATAATCTAACCAAATAAATAAATTATATTAAAAGGCACTTTTGAATTAAAATACAATATTTTTCACTATTCAGTAAAAAATGAACTTTATCGGAAAAATTCCTAATATTTACAGAAAGTAAATTTTATTGTCCAAATTCTAAAAAAGGATTTTATTTGGTCATATAAAATGTATTAAAGTGATCAAAACTAGATTTAAAAAGGGTTCTCCATTAAATGGCGATAAATCGGCCATTTAATGTAAATTATGCTTAAAATTAGATTCATTCACATTTTAAGCCTCTAACTTTTATTGGATAAATGTAAATACATTTAACAAACATGTATAATTATATTGTAGTAAGTTTCACTCATTCCTACCAATAAAACATCTATGAGTTAACAACCATTTAATATAATAATATATTATTATTGTGCAACATAAAATTTCAATGAAACTCGTTGTTGCGTATCAGGTACGCTATCGAACATAGAAACCCTTTTAAAGTAAAATTAATATTTAATTAAAAAATTAATAAATATGAAAATGTCATATTCATTATTTATCTGGGATGTTATATCCTTCCCCCTTTTAGAAATTGTGTCCTCGCAATTTTAAAATTTGGGCTAGGAATCTTTATTAATATTCCCATATCAGAAAAAGTGTTAGTAAAACTATCACATTAATAGAATGAAAGATATGTACAATGGTCACCCGAGTTAACCCATACTATGATTCCAAGAAAACATGGATATGTTGGAGAAAACAAAGGGTTATTTTGTGATGGAGAGTGATAGGAAACATGATTAAGAGAAATTTAACCACATGAATATCACAAACTTATGATGTGTGTAAAGGGTATTTGATTACCCAATTGGAAACGTAAACAAACACAATTTTTTTTACGGTAATTTTCATACTTTTTATGAATTCATCTTCTATATAGTATAAAAACATAAGGAAATATAAATACCTTCAAGTACATTTTCATCTTTTAGTAAGTTTCTACCAAAACAATTGATTTCTCTAAATGATGAGTATTCAAACTAACTAGGTCACTTCAAAAGAACAAGAATCATCTTCTTGAGAATCACATAATCCACAAAAGTAGAACTATATATATCCCTTGTATCTATACATGAACTAAAACCAAAATTATTAATACAAGATCAGATAATCACCAAAGGATAATCCTTTATAAAAATAAATTCTACTCTTATCTCCAAAATTCAATAAAAATAACCGAAGGTTCAAGAAAGACCATTTAATAAACAATTATCCTTAAAATTATTCAATTTCATTCAAACTAAGATTGAAACCCAAATCTATGAAGGATTTAATCACATAGTCTTCCAAGGAAAATCTTAACATTTATCTCCAAATAACATCAGTTACTCTTAATGTCTCATAATGAAAAGTTATTAACCTAATCACATATCCACCATGATAGGTTAATAATTTCCATATATAACAAAAATTCAACTTATTCTTGATTCATAAGATCATCTAACTAAAAATAATTAGTCATACAAACGAGGGACTTCACGTAGTCCAGTGGTAGGAGATAAATACCAGTCGCACTTTTGTTGTCGATTTGATTCCCACAGCTTCTTCTGATGCGACGGGTTGTCACACAGTTTTTGTTTTGTCCCTTTTCAAAAACTACATAATTTTATAACATTCTCAATAAGAGATAAATTCTTAAAAAAGAATGATAACATGTTTTTACCATGAAGGTTATCAAATAACTTTCGTTTTGCATCCCAAAATGTACTAACCAGTAATTTCCTCAAATTCAAGGATCATATAAACCCATATGGTTCTTTATTACTATACCAACAAAAGAGAATATAATTATTCCTTGAATAAAATTTTCATATATCAATCATCAGGGATACACATATTATAAAAAGTCTTATAATGTAATCTCATCATCAAAAGATCCTTAATACTTTTAAGTATTTCAATATCCTATATTCTACCATAACTCGTAAATACCATATACGTTGACTTATTACTCATTCTACATTCTCCATGATCCTATAACAATTCCCTTCCAACTTATTCTGAAATAATCATTTCCTAAAAGTAAAATCATGAATCGTATCTTAAGATTTCAATAATAGGAAAACATATGTTAAAAAATAATCCATACATTTCATTGGTCATTTTCAGTTTCTTCATCCTCAATAGGGAGGGAATTAGGAATTGGTAAGAAAAATTTTGTATGATCCTGCTGATCCCATTCCCGAAACATCTTAGTAGGACATTTGTTTGTATAATGACCATGAACACCACATTTAAAACATTCAATTGATCCCTCATAAAGAACTTCTTTCCCTTTCCTAGAGTCAACTGGATGCTTCCTTTTTCCATGGGAGGTTCTTTCTTTATGAACTTCATTTCCACATATATAGTATCCTCTGGTCCCTTTGAAGCATTTTCCTAGGTGTTTCTTTCCACATCCTTGACACCATGGTTTTCGAACAAACATACCTTTATGATTATTACCTGAACATCTATAGAGTTTTGTTTCTTGCATATATGATTCCTTATAAAAATGAACAATGTTTTGGTGGTCAATCATGACTGTAGATAGTTGGTTGAGAATAACCACAAGTGTTATTATTGCAGCTCTCATATCATTCAGTTGCTCTTTTAGAAAACCATCACAGTTTTCTTCACATCCACATTTACTTTGGTGCCTGCTAGATGCATCCATTTACTAAAACCAAAATGGTCAGTGGGATTATATCTTTAAAATCATCATATAATATCATATGGGGAGGCTAAACACTAAGATATACTTATTCATGTTATCTTAAACTCATTCACTTTATCTAAAAAACTATGACTCTTTCTGAAATCCTAACCATTATGGTAATGTCACTTATGCTTAACGAATTCCCTAACCTCTATTGTTATCTAAACCGACCTCTGATAACAACTATAATGGCCCGACCTAAAACATTACATAATCTTGAATTAAATGAATAATTCACATTGGGGATATTTTCAGGTTTAGATTTTTAGATTATTAGGCCATAACTATTACATAACAACTTTAATATTACAAGTAGAAACTATTACTCGGTATCAATTTTTTTCATCAAATAAAAACTCTTAAAAAGAAACATGTATAGTTCCATATTTTAGACAACATGACTTTTTATTGATCACATCCTTGACCCTATTAATCATTAAGCCCTGTGGAAATACTTTCAAAAAAATGTGGGATGAGCATAAAAAGGTCAGTAATGTTTATAAAATAACAAAGTAAAACATTATCCCATAAATAAATAAAAATCAATGAAACTATATTTTTAATCATAACATAGCTTACAAAATCATAAGATTTATTAATAACACACACAAATCATAAATCATAAAGGTTACTTATGGTACCCATATAAAACATACATTGTTTCTTTCACAGCTACATAGGGAGTTACACTTGGAATACCCATCACAGTATATTCTTTAAATCTCTTAGGAGAAACATCATGTTTACCACTGTCACGTTACCCAATGAATTATAGAGCTATCAAGGGCTCACCCGCCCTAGGTTTATCACAGAACCACCCATATACATAAAAAATTCCCAATAACCATAACATAACCATAAAAAATAAAACATTTTTAAAGGAAACATAACATTTCCACATTAAAATATATCAAATCAAGACATTGAAATAAACAACGCATTATCAAATCATTTTCAAAACCATTTAAAAAAGTGATTATTGAATCAAAGTTCCCCATACAACAATGAAGATTTTAAATAAATTAACATTTTAAAACATTGATGTACATATAAATAAATCCATAAAAACCATTTTGAAAACATGGACATTAATGAGAAATATTTATAAGAATAAATCATTAAAACATTGAAATCAATATTTCAATTAATGTATTTTTAACAAAATTAGAGAAGCATGAATACAAATAATTGAGGAATATAATTTAATCAAAAAAATTAATATATAAAGACAATAAATCTATTCATGATATAATATGCCAAATGACAGTATATACACCATATAAGAGTGAATTGGTGCATAACAACAATGAAGTCTCAGTGGAAATGTAATTTGAGATTAAATCCCTTATAAAGATGGTATCCTTAAATTAAGGATAAATAAATCACATAATTATGTGTGAGAATTATAAATACACACTATTTATATGGATATTAAGTGTAAAAAAATCATAGGTCATTCAGACATATTCACAGGATGACATATTAAAGAAGTAGAAGTTTAACCCAAAGAATCAAAATTGGGTCAACAAGTAGCCTTGTAATAATTCGACAGCCTAACGATGCCACATTAAAATTCAGAAAATGAGTTATGAGATTAAAAAGGGAATATAATCACTTATATATAATGTTTAAATCAATAATGATATATAAGAACATATCCCATCATAATAAGATGTAAATTAAAAGACATATCAAAAAGAAGTCTTTTAAAAAGAGGAGGCTGAAAGGTTCCCTTACCAATTTTGTAACATACAAAATGTATGACACATGAGATAAGGATCATACAATGAAGATGTAAATACTAATAAATGAATGTATATTACACAAATAGTATAATCATGGGTAGTACATACACCACACAAAAGGAAATAGTGTAAAATATAGCATGACTCTCACCGGAAGAAAATGTGAGATGAAACCCCTTACTACATTGTAATCAACTAAGTTGATTGACCAAAAGTTAATTACCACCAAATGAATCACAGAATAACATGAATATAATGATAATAATGTTAATAAATATCAGATGTCAGTACACAATACACCACATGCAATGAATAAGTGGTGAAGAATGGAAATCTCACGGAATTAAAAGTTAGATAAGAAAATCCCTAAAAAAATTCCACAACCCAGTGACTCCACTTAATAATTATTAAAATGAATTTATGAGAGTAATAGGGGGACTCTAATCATATTAAAATAGAAATTACAGTATGGTGAATATAAAATAATTTCCTCTAACATAAGGACATGTGCCATAAAATAAATGACATAAGAGAGAGTATTGGAAAAGAAAGAGAGAGGTCGGATCGCTTACCTCGTGTCCGACTTGACTCGATTGTTCATTAATCTTGTGAATAAATAACTAAAGCTAATTTCAAAATTATTAAGAACCTTTTTAAAGTTTATTATTCCTTTTGTATCAGTTATTACAATGTTATAAACATTATGCAATCATTTATGTTAATAATGTTTGTTTTGTCGATATATGGTACTTGAGTCAAAAATGGACTTCTTATAATTACATGTTGTTCAAGTGGTCAATGGTTCATTATATCCAGAATTTTTTTCAGGATTTGGATATCATATATTTCCTATATATCCAGAATATACAAATATTTGTAATAGTACATAACATTTTGAGGTATGAAATGAAATGCATCGTTCATGGAGACAGTAAGCCGTACATACGCATGAACGCTACTTTCATTAATATTTATTATTTTAATGGAATTAAAACATAATGATACATAGTTATATTATAATTACATTATAATATCATATATAATATCATTAAATCTATCCTTTATACATCCCACCTAAGGCATTAATGAGTCAGATCACATTAAGTGGGTGGTAGTCCGCACTTCCTCAAATGAGTTTATCATATTTACCCACTATAGAAACCATAAAGACATGATATAATTGGAAAGTAAAGGATCATAAGGAAATCATATATATAATATATATTGTATATAAATACAGTTACATCATAATGGCCCCCTTGAAAGGCGGTAATATGTAATTGTTCAATCATCGTTTCGTGAGGCGTTGGTTTTCCATCCACAAAAACATTATGTTCTTCATCCATTTGATGGAGGTGTGTGTAAGTGTAGTTCGAGTACATATTATAAAAACATCCTATTATATTTATTATACTGGTGTTGTTACAAATTAATTAAAAAAAGAGTTTAGGGGTTGGAGAAGTAAAATAAAAAGACAATTTAAGAGAAACTGTTACCTTTAATTTTGGTAAATCCCTTGGGGTTGAACCAAAGGACTTCTTGAAGTGGCTTATTCAAAAGGTAAGGCATCTAGGAGGAGGATATGGATGTATGGAGACTAATTGGGTAGTGTTTGGATGAGCCAGAAGGCATGAGAGGTGTGAGGAATTGCTTATAAGTGGTCTCTATTTATAAGGAAAAGGAGGGGATCTTTAGGAAAGTGTGAAAACATTATTTTATTATAAACATATCATCGGTTAGAAAGGTCCAAAATACATTAATGTATAAGATACGATGACTCATATTAAAAATGAAGTAATATAATATGATTTGGATAGGTTTTGGATAATATATTAATCATTATAATCTCATTTACATAAATGATTAATTAATGAGGTAAGCACTACACCATTATTGTTTCATAAATAATATAAATTATATAATGTCGAAAAATTATAAAATGAGTACCATGATGTAGGAAATAATTTTAGATTTCCAATTAATATTTATAGTCGAAATTATAATTTATATAACCCCTTAAAAAAAATAATTTACTATAAGATATTTTATTTTTTCAATTTTTCCTTTTTTTAAGTTAGTTGATCTAAATTGTCATTATCACTTCCAAGTGGCCCAATGTTGTCCCAAAATCGACCCAAAGATGAAAATGGTCGTAAATGACTCAAAAAATAAGGGTGGGACAAGTGTTAAGGTAATTTGGGACTATTATAATATTCTTTTTACCTTGAATAACCTTATTTACATTTAACCGCGGTAAATAAAAGTCAAAAGTTACTATTCACCAAAATTTATTTTCATCTTATCGAACCAAATTTTACTTCTTGATAACAACCATGTGTGTCAGATTTTCGAAATTCAATTCACAGAAGTGGTAAATTTTCATTTAAAAGAAAAATCCAGTTTATTAACTACCACTAAGTGGTTTCACTATTCATCAAAAATTGAAATTTTTCAGAAAAATACCAAAAACTTCAGCCTAAGATATATTTCATATTCCAAATTAAAAAATGATGCATATTTTTAAAAATTCAATAAATAGAAGTTGCATTAATTAATTTTAAAATTATTTCCTGTTATCAAAACAAATAGCATGTTTTTAAGAAACAATAACTATCAAAAGATTTATACTAGTTTATGTCCGATATCAAAGTGAAATTAATTCCAATGACCAACATTGGATTAAATGGTGAAAATATATTTTAATTTCACATTAAAAAAAATTAAAAATATAATATAACCAAATAAATAAATTACATTAAAAGGCACTTTTGCATTAAAATACTATATTTTTCGCTATTCATTAAAAAATAAACTTTTTTTGAAAAATTCCAAATATTTACAAAAATTAAATTTTGATGCCCCCATTATAATGAAGGATTTTATTTGGTCATATATAATGTATTAAAGTGATCAAAACTAGATTTAAAAAGGGTTCTCCATTAAAAGGCGATAAATCAGCCTTTTAATGTAAATTATGCTTAACTTTAGATTCATTCACAATTGAAGCCTCTAACTTTTATTGGATAAATGTAAATAAAATTAACAAACATTTATAATCATATTTTAGTTAGTTTTCTTCATTCCTGCCAATACAACGACTAGGTGTTCACTACCATTTAAAATAATAATATATTATCCGTGTGTAACGTGAGATTTCATAGAAACCCATTTTTGCATATCAGGTACAATATCAAAAATAAAAACCCATTTAAAGTAAAATTAATATTTATTTCAAAAATTAATAAATATGAAAAAGTCATATTCTTTATTTATCTAGGATATTAAACTAGCTATGGGGTAAGGGTGTAAAACAAGGAGAGTAATCCATGGTATTCCACAATAACAATACAACCATGTCCATGGTGATCAACTAGGGTAAATGGGGCTAAGCAAGGATATGGCCTTATGGACTTTCACCATGGAACCTACAAGTCAATGATGGATCCCTGGAATGTATCCAATATATCTTGTAATATTTTAATGGATCATATGTTAGTATATAGGAAATTTTAAGAATAGACAAGAATTGGAGTCTAGGTGGGTATCAACCTAAGATTGTTGCATCCCGGAATCAGAATGGGGATCCTAAGATTAAAGGTACTCTCCACACAAAATCCAGTGGGATCTCGAGTCATTCCATTACAATTTGATATTTTAATTGTGTAATAATTCTTTCACATCCATCCATGTCTTCCATTACTATGGATAATCCAATTAGCATTGCAACCACTTAATCATGTCAAAATCAACCGTTATGGAATATTCAATTATAAAGGTTCACTCTACTACCTTCCAAAAATACGGAAATGGGTGCTAAAAACATATACCCTTTATTCAATATCATTTTTAAGTTCGTGTTACATAATAAGAATACATTACCTTTCACATTTTGCATTTAATAATCAATCTATAGAGCTTAAATTTGATGGGGAAAGTGGTTATAATACATGTATCAATCAATTATTAAATTTACATTATTAAAAAATCCATTTATTATAGAAGTATTTTCATTAGGAGGGTCATGCAGTGGAACACATGAACAGTTTATCATATTTTCCGAAATACTGAAAACCTAAATATGGAATAACCATTATCATAGGGTGGATTATGTTATGGGTATGACCACTAAAAATTAATCACATATTTGGAACGATAATAAAAATATGAGTCTGACATGTATAATCATTTCATGTTAATTTACGAAGCAACTTATTATGAAATCTGTCGGCCCCACAAAAGTATTAAAAAATGAAATTTTGGAATGAGTAATAAACAACCCACCATATGGTTGAATGATCCTTCCCCTCTTGTATGGACATTTAATTTTCCATGGATTTTATTAGATCATAGAAAAGATGAAAAATTCTCAGATGACGATATAATGGTCGATAGAAATAGATAAAAATAATGTCTAAAGGGGACTCGAGTACATAATGTTCCCCATACAACGTGAAAAATAGATGCATGATGGGATTCCAGATGATGGAGATCTGTTGATACAAATATTTTCCCTTTATAAAAATCTAAAAATAGAGGAAACATGCTTAATCCCACTATTTCATAGACTATGGAAGAAGAGATGCACAAATAGATCATTAAGGGGGTTTTGGAAAGTTTGACCAGGATTTTAGCCTACGTAGGGATTGTGCGCACAGTTTTTCCAACAATGTGCATAATGAATGAGACGTCTCTACACAAAAAAACATCCTCCACACTATTTGATCAAACTATTAACAACCCAAGCATAGGTACCTGGGAAAAAATGTCATTCACACGGTTAGGTCCCATGGTTGTGCGCCATCTATGAAGGTGGCTCTGTCTGAAACAATACAATCTCTATGATATTCATAAACTATGTTCCAAGCCATTTCCCATAAAAAATGATGGTTTCTGAGATTCGAAAAATCCCCAAACACCCTTTTAACCCTTACAAATTCATTAGGCATACGAATTTGGTCCCAAGTAATGTTTTAGACTAAAAATTTTAGGATCCTTACCATTGCAAAAAAATGGGTTCTTGCATGGGGTATATTTGGATGGAGGGTGACATGAATGAATGGTATCATAGTTTATAGTTGAGGGTTAAGATGTAGCCTGTGGTTAGTAACAATGAGGATTTCATGTGTTGGTAGGGAAACTGTGTTAGGTAACCTTGGTTCATGCAATATTCCCTAGAAGATTGTCTAGGACTTGAGTTTTTAGGGACCCCATGATCTGGTGTAAGGATTCTAAGACCACAAAATGACCAAGTGTGTCTAACCATTTGAAGTTTAGAAACCCATTGAATGTTACATTTATTATATTTAATTGTCTTCTTTTTTGTGTTGGGTGTTCTAGATAAATTAAAATGTATAATTAAATGAGTAAAATGAGTTAAAATTAATCCAATGTTAAATTCCATATTAATTGGGTTTAGTAATTATTTTAATACATTTTCATCTATGGAACACGATAATCATATTAGTGTGACTCAGTCATTTGAGGATTTTTCGGACGATCTGGTTGATTGGAAGAAGGTTTATCCATTGTAAGAGGACAACCAGTGGAAATGAATGTTGTGTTCCATACAGTGAAATGATTTGAGAATGTTTGAGGGTATATTTTCAGAAATAGAGAGAGACAAATAGATGAATAAAGGAGCTTGTGATCACCTTTAGTTTCATCCAGTCTATGATGTAGAATTGAATTCCTTTGGCAGTGATCCATATGCAGGTATATGCACCACAATGGTGGATGTTATACATTGGAGAGAGTAAGGAGGCATATGTTCTGTTTTTTGATTTCGACAAGGAGTTCTGAGGAGGATTCCTTTCATAAACCATGAATGATGGGGAGAGGTAAAAATTACACTCTATCCAGTAGGAGAGTATGTCTATATGGGAGGTGGGGACAAATTTCAAGGAACTTCACCATTTCCCCTATATTTTTATTGATGAGTATTCTTATTTGATACACCTACAAGAAGAACATCATCATTCTATAGAGTGCACAGTTTCTCAATTTATATTATTGATGCACATGTATGGTCAGAAGTAGGTGGTGGTTATTGATTTGAATCACTCACTAGTATTTCTACCATGAGATGGAAATAAATGGATTTTCTCAAAGTGAAATATTACTAGAATTAGGTAAAAATATCCAGGGCCTTTCATGCTTTGACATATAGGGATTGAACCTCAGTAGTTTCCCTTCTAGACTTCTATTGATAGTGGTGTCCATGCATCTCCTGTTTACTTTGGAAAATGTTGTATCTTTTGTGCATTACATTCCCTTATTCAAAGTCATATCCCAGTGGCCATTCGATCATAGTTTGATGAAGGAGGATAGTCTCAGTGCCATCCTTAGTGAAAGTTGATGGTAGGGCAGATTCAAAATATGGTTCAAATGGCTTTTTCACTATCGATGATAGATAGAGTGAGAATTGGCCGACCGAATGATGTACCTTAGGGACCTAGACCTGGTTGTGTTCGTGGAAGTGGTCATCATCAGGGATGATGTGGAACTAGGCTTGGTCAATTGCACAATGAAGATGTATTTTTTTAGGTCGGACTAGATAATGTTATAGGTAGGAAAATATTGTTTGGTACCCTTTATTTGGATTTTTTTATTTAGGTTCCTCTCACTACATTGTTCAAACTACTCTATCACATGCTTTTCGATTAGATGTAGAGAGGCTTACCATTATCTTTTTGGTCGGTATGCTAGTCAGTGGTTAAAGGACATGTTTTATGTGTTCCGGGGATGTAGACTGATGATGAGACCACTATAGTCTAGTAAGGATATCTTCTTTCTTCCTATACATCCAGGCGATGCCATTCTTATAATCGAATGATTGAATTTCATGACTTATTTTGTTAACGGATTTTTTAGAAGAGTTGTACATTACAAAATATATTTCCATCATGTGGTTTTCATTTGATATTGGAGTTGTGAGGTGGTTAGTCAACATGTAGATTGTCTCTATTCCTTGTTGGCTAGACTATTGGTAAAAGTCATAGATGTGGAAGCGGGGGATGTTCCCAGGGTCATTGGGGAGTTATTGGATGTTTTCCCGAAGGAGGTTTAGAAGCAATACCCTAAATCTCATGTCAATTTTGGGATAGACTTACAGCCTAGTGATTCTATTATTACAATGGATCCTTATTGGATGAATGTATTTGAGTTGTAGGAGTAAAGGACTCATATTGATGACCTCATGAAGAAGCGATTTATCCCACATATTGTGTCATCAAGGGGTGCTCCGTTTTTTGTCACAATGAATATGGATGTTGATTTATGGGTTATTATAGAATACTATAGGTTAAATCCAACGATGATCAAGGATTGTTACCCACTTCAAAGGATATATGATCATTTCGACCAAAAGAGAGTGTCATGTTTATTTTATAAGATATATCAACATTAATGATATCTCTAGTATAGTGTGAAGGTGGGAGACATCCTAAAGACATAATTCAGGTGATGATATTTTAACATATATTTTTTATTCATGATATTCAGTGTCACAGACATGGTATCTATGTTCATGGGTCTAATTATCATTTTCTTTTGTTAATTCTTGGACTAGTTATTCTCCTATTCATCGACCAACTCCTTATATACATGAATTCGATGGAGGGGAATACTGAGAATCAAATGACAATTTTTTAGAACTATCGATGCCACCATCACTCTAGAAGGCTATATGAGTTCATGTTCTATACATTAGTGGAAAATTACATTTGGAATGTGGTGTCTCTGTTGGGTGTAGAAATGGACCCGTCGAGGGTTGATGTTTTTTTCATGGGATGAACAAATAATGCAATGGATGTTCACAGATTTCATGATTCTGAAGGCAATTATTGATGGTTCATACCAAATTTCTCTTAATATGAATCTCCTTTGACATCCATGACTGTAATGGATCATGCTTGTGTGTGGAATAAATAGTTCCATTTAACATTATGCTATCATATGTGGATGTCGTTCAGTGATCTTGTTCTCTAGTTCCCAGAGTATGGGGTGATGTTCTAGGTTTTTTGTGATTATTACCATATGGACTTGGGAGGAATCATTATTCTGCAATGTGGTAACGTCTATAATTGTTTTAGGTAGTTATATCCCCATGAACATAACTATTTCATCCATATTCTAATGTTAGGAGCAATTGTGTTCGAGCTGAATCTGTGGCAGTATTACCTCATAGGGAGAGCGCGTTGTGGTATTGACAGATCATTAGAAGTTGTGACATGTCTTTTAGCATCCAGATATGAACATTGGATACTAGATCGTAATGAAATATCCTTAGGAAAATTATTTTGAGATATCATATATACATTAATGGGTAATGTTGTGGCTAATGCATTGATCAATAAGTCATAGAGGGAGGTTGTTCAAGAGTCATTGGATACATGGATCGTAATGGAGGATTTTAAAACCTTGCACATGGCTTCAAGGGTGGGTAGAAATAGAGGATGCTTTTTCATATGATAGTGTAGTCTTATATGATATAGATCATGGTGAGGTTTTAGTGGAGAGTCTCATAGGTAGATGTGATTCATGATCACATTGACCATGGTGATGCTCTTGAGGGATGGTTGGTGGATGATCAGAATCAGATGATGTGTCATGGATGGTTTTTTGTTTCAGTGGATATATGTTAGGGATTCAAGATTGTGTCTCTCATCTATCCCTTATCGGTACTCCCATAACAATTCAAAATATATCATGGATTCCTGATGCGGTTTTTGTTCACCTGTATGAAACAGACAATGGATGAGTTTAAGGGGAAACTATTTATTTTTCAACCGGAGAAGGTTAAAATCTGTGATCCGAGTGGTCTATTCCACCTCTAGGATGTCCCAGAGTTAATGTGGGTTGACAAATCGATGTATTTAATCAGAGGGATACCCAGAGATTAGGGGTTATGTGATGGTATATGTCTTATAATGTATCATTTTATGAAATTGTCCCACATCTTCACAATTAACCATTGCATCACAATAGGTTCCCTAGAACATTTATACATGTATTAGGTGGTCCAGTTTCATAGAGTTATGAGATCCATTGTATGATATTAGGATTTGTAATTTATCTCATGTGTTTGGTGGGGATTTAATTACACCCTTGGAACACAACTATTCCTCAGTACTACCTTTCACCCTCAATCAGATGGACAAACAGAGCAGACTATCTAGATAATAGAGTATATGTTGTGAGAAAGCATCATGGACATTAGTGGATCTTGGATAAGAAACATTACCTTATTAGATTTATCTTAAAATTATTTCAATCACTCTTTCATAGAGATGGAAATGTTCGATGCTCTGTACTGTATATTGTGTCATTCATCATTGTCCTGGACATGTGCTGGGAAGAAAGTTGTTCTTGGCATAGAAGTTGTGAAGAGAATTACCATAGAGTTTCATATTATTTACGATATGATAAAGTGGTGTTGAACTGGTATATGTCATATTATAATTTCAGTAGGAGTCCTTAGGTGTTTTTGGTTGGGGCCATGTGTTCTGGAAGGTTTCCACACGACGTGGGAAGTGGAGGTTTGGTAGAGGGATTATGATTTATCCTAGTTTCTCCATAATCTTAAAGGTGTTTGAGATCATTGTAATAGTTTAATACCATTTTTGGATTCCAATATTGTTTTATAGGATCTATAATATATTATACATCAATCATATTAATTGGTATATTAACAGTAACTCCCATGTCATCGATTGGGGAGAGTTGGACATCAAGTATGCAATGGTGTTTTTTGAACGACTTGTTGAGATATAGGATCATCAAATGAATGTGATGTTTGTGTAAAACATTTCTTTGGATTGTGTGTTTTGGATGCAATTTATCTATTAGGAGAGAACCTAGGAATAGTAACCAATTATTTTGTTCCCCAAATTTATATTGTTTTGAGCCTTTATTTGAACTATTTTTTTTTTGTAATTTACTTCTTGAATACCATTTTATATAAAATGACAGGTTCTTATTTCCTTCTGATGGGGGTGAGGGATGTGTGATAATGTATTATCATTCGAATATTGGAGGAACGAATTCATAATCATGACGCATTAACTATCATGTTATTAAACTCATGCGGGTGAGTTAATGCCACCCAGATTGGATATCATATTTACATGGAGGATGCAATTTCTTGATTGGTGAGTTTGGACGATGTACATTCTATGATAATGTTTGGTGTATTATGGTCTATTGTGATAGAATATGTTGGATGAGGTGTTCATGGATTTCTAGGTTTTCAGTCTATAATTCAATCAACATAGTTTGTTGGGTCATCAAAGCCTAATGTCCCATGCCTTTAGCAGTGTATCAAGCACAGAAATACCATTGAGATGTATCACCTAGGTTTATTGTTTGGATCCATTTTTATTCTAATATAGGTTTTTAATTCTCGATTGAGATAATAGTTTGATAGGTATATTCACTACATTCATGGACCTATAATGTCCATTATATTGTGAAATTACTGTGTTTGAGGTGTTGGTGGTGTTAAGGAGAATTATTCCAACACATTGAAGAAATTTCCATTTTTAAGTGGTACCTTTCAATGGAAGGTCTGAAGGTGAATCAAAAAGGTATATTATTATAGTGAGTCACAATTTTAGTCCCCAAAGATGAGTTTTAGATGGTAGGTTGAAATGGCGGCACACACCAATGACTCATTATTGTAGCTTGTGATGGTTAATCGCACTGGTGACTCGCACCAGTTTGTCGTCCAATGGTGGGTCATGGACAATGATTCTAGCTTCCTATATTTTTTCCTTTTATTTTTTCATTCACATAAAATGTCATTAATACCATATTTATGTTGTTTTAATGTGATTTAATTTGTAATAAATCATACCATTATTTTTATAAATTTTATGGACATTTATAAATAGACAAACCATGTGTTCTTGGTCGTCATCCCATTTAATGGATTTTAATAACTGTTTCTCCAATTTATTAATGTTATAAAATTTCTAAATGTATTATTTCCTATTCCATGTGTTATTCACATTCTCTTGGTGAATATATCCAAGAACCGTTCTTCCTCTTCGATTATTTATATTTTCATGTATTTTTTGGACCATGTTCTCCCTGGAGGCCTTTCAAGCTTCATGTGTTCCCCTTACATATGCATAATAAAGAAGTGTATGTCACATCTTCATCAATTTAGGTTTTTTCCTTAATCTCCTTTAGTTGGGATTCTTGTTGGTCTAGTTTATGAATTATTATTTTATGAATATTGTGGAGTCCAAATTAATGAAATATAATTTAATCTATTTTAAACCAATAAACTGCGGACTTGGGAAAAATGATGCATGATTCTATTTAATTATTTTGTTTACATTTTCATTCATATGGGATAACTACCCCTTGAAAATCATGGTCATTGGTGGTCCATGTTTTCATAAAGTGTAGTTGGGGAAAGCAGGGTTTTTTGTTTCATTTTGAGGGGATTTATTAGGGAAATCATTAACCCTGTATACCCGTCTGATAAACAAATTTTCTTGGATTATACACTTTTTGTGATAAACCCAGAATGAAATGTGGAATTAAGCGATGGATGAATGTGTAAATATAAATATATTTTCCTTGTTTTGTTGGTTGTTGTGGTTGTGGGAGTGGTGGTGAATTGGTCAATGGTCTTATTGATGTGGTGTGGCATGTTTGTGTAGAAAGGCTATGGGTTTGGAGGTGGTCATGATGTGTTTCTTAATGTGGTTATGATTTAGTGGTTGTTTTGGTTTAGATTATATATTTATTGGGATTATATTGAATTATAATATAGGTATGTGGTATGGGAAATTCACTAGATGTTTCTCCATGCGTAGCATGCAGAAATATTAACTCAATATCTCAGTTTTGTTATATTTTATATCATTAATAGGTGTTAAAAGGACCAAAAATGTGATGCATGTTAATTTCATATGGTTCTTCATACACTATATGACATTGATGGTTCGATTTTTTTTGTACCATATGATTTGTATGGTTCTAGGTAGTGATGGAATTAATAAATCATTTTTAAAAAAAATGTGAGTTGGATAAATGTGTTGGGTTGGGGTATGGATAGAATTTTTTTATTATTGTTATATAATTCAATTATAGGTAGCAGTAATGTTGATATATGGTAATTTTTTCTCTTTTTTGAGAACCCATAGGTTTGGATGAGTAATTGGAGTAATAAATATTTTTATAAATTTATTTTACTTTTGATTTCTATATGCACCCGATCCTCGTTTGGAACTGTATGTTGAGAAACCCCAATGGTTATAAGGGACACTGTATTTCCAAAAAATATATGGTGGGAGTATGGCTGGCTGGCCACCCTCTTTAGTACCCCTTTTCCTGGTAGTGAGAGGATGATATCCTTCTTGGATGTTTTTTTGGTGACGCCAAGGTGTCTTTGGGAGGGATGTGATTTGGCTCATACCCCTGGTGATGGGAAGCAGTGTGTTTTATGGCCAAGGTGTTTGTGGGTGGGTTAGGATGTGGTTTTTTCAAAATAGTTGGGACATCCAAGATGTTTTCTATTAATAATGAGTAGAAAAACAATGGGATTTATTTTGGGGAACCCAAACATCAATGTGATTACAATATTATGTTACATTACATTCATTACATGGATATTGTTCCTTGGTGATATTTTGGTTGCTAGTATATCATGTTACATGATGTTGGTGATTGTTTTTTTCTCATAATGGAAGTAGTATGCTTCTCCAAATTATACATGAGAGACATTGGTTATCCTCTTAAGTATACTTTTATGCTCACCCTATATATATATATATATATATATATTTGTTCAGGATTCCAATAGGAGTATTTAGAACATGATGCACCTTAATAAATCAAACATTGGGAGAGTTGTTTTGTCTTTTCTTAGCATTGTTTTTGGGATTTAACTTAGATTTTCATCGTATTTGTGAAATATTTATTTTAAAAATTCATGTGGGATGGATTTTTGAATTTTTATATATATAGTACTTATATTTTTATTGGGATAGATATTCTTCTCTCCCGGACATGATTTCACTAAAAATGTATTGTCCTCCCATTTAGTGAAATTGCATATCCTTGGTACTAGTCTCCACCCCAGGTCCAATTGGAGGCAGGACACAAGGGTCACTATCTCTATCTCTACATTAGAATTTGAGGAGGGGACTCTTTAGTAGTAGGTTTTGGGATAAGATATTGAAAATAATTTTGAAATATAATATTAGAAATTACATGAGGATAATTTATAAATAAATTTTTAAAAAGTAAAATATTTTTAAAATATTGTTCCATTAAAATAAACATTATTTGGAAGATTTAAAAATAATTTTAAACATTTCTAGAGGAAAAAATCTTTTATAATTAAAATTAAAATTTATATAATTTTATAAAATATTTTTCATTGAATATAAACTTTAAAATAGATAACAGTTTCTTTAATATTTTATTTGAAAATATATTAGGATTTTCTGAATTTATTAGATGTTAAAATAAATATTTCTATAGCTTTATTGGTGTATCCAACATGATCATAGTATTATAAAATGAAAATAATATTTCGTTTTATTTTTTTGAAAAAATTCATTCATGTATAGTAATTAATTTAATAAAAAATATTATAGTGAAAAAAATAGAAATATTTTTTGAATTATTGTTGTGTAAAAAAAGGAACTTCCAACCAAAATTGTGTTCTTTCAGAAACCATCCTATTGAACTCTTAATCACTAACATCGAATAAATTTTCAAAAATTCCAATAATGTAATTATAAAGACATTGGAGATTATAATTAACTGTTTTATTTATAGATAGATCACAATATTCTACCATTGGAAGTTTTTTTCATAAAAAATCATGAGAAATGATGTTCTTGAAACATAAAACTCTTACAAAATTAGTAACATTGAATCATATAAACTATGAAATAATAATATTTTTGTAAACATAAAATATCATGAAAATTTTTATATTCTATGATTGAACATGTCAATGGGGAATTATACACTACTCATTTAATATGATAAATGCATAACAAAATGTTTTACCCAAAGAAGGAATATTGAGATAAAAAATTCATTACCAATTTATTATCTTTTGATTATTAAAAATTGATAATTTAATTTCCTAAAACTAATATATATGTCCAAATTTTTTGAATTAAATATTAATAAATAAAACTCATGTGTAATATATAATCCAAAATAAATAAAAATGTAGTTTATATGTCTTGTGTAATAAAGAACATTAGTTGGAGATAGAAATCCAATAAATTATTTCAGGACATCCATCATACTCATTCAAACCACATATATTATAATTATATTTCTATTAGAGATTTATTAAATAAATGTATTTATATAAATAACAAAATATGTTATATTTACTCTTTTTATTTTATTACACATGAAATAAATATTCGATATTAAAGTCACATTTAAGCTAATAATAGCTTTTTCATTTGTATATATCCCGATATTTAATTTTTTTCCTTCTATTTAAATAATATTCCTGTAGGATCGAAATAATGATGTAGATGCTCAATATACAAGAGGGGGGGTTAATTGTATACTTAAAATTCCTTTGGAACCTTTAAAGTTAGTTACGATTAACTATGTTTTCCTTAAGCAAAGGAAAGTGCTAAGTTTAACAATGTTAAACTAAGAAAATTCACAACACCTCTAACACCGAATGCAAACTTGGAATGAGATTCCGAAAGTGGGTTCCGGAAATATGGTTCCGGAAATTGAAACTTAACAAGAGTTACAATATGAGATTCTATCTTAAAGAATATATAATCTAAATGAATCAGAGTAAAAGTAAGGAAGTATAAGAAAGTTATACTTTTCTTAAGATACAAAATGCAGCGGAAATAAAAACAAGTAGTTAAACTACAAGTAAATATATATAAGTCTTTTAACCCAAATAGAAGGGTATACAACAACCTTGGATAAAGGTCCCGTGATTTATACTTTCAAGCAAGTCTGTCTTACCCACACTAGGGTAAGCCCTCGATACAAAGATCGGAGTCTCTGTCTTGCTATCCCCACAAGCCCTCAAATTCATGGTAGTTGGCGACCTCTATCTTCCTCAGCAAGGAAGACCTCGAACTTCAAGGTAGCCGGCACCTCTGTCTTCCTTTCCCCGGAATCCCTTGAATGTAATCACCAACATTCAGAGTCACACGAAGCTTTGAGTGTTAATAAGAGCCTCTCTCTCTAGAAATCACTTCAAGCATGTAATCACATGATTCAAATATCTGTCAGCCTTACAGCACCGAGATCTTTCAAATGAGCTCCTATTTATAGGTAAGGTCGGCTCCTTCTCCAATGGTCATATTTTCCTTAAAGATCGGAGGGACCTGTACACGTGTCACTTAGGCAATAGTTAGTTTATAACAAAATAGACGACATCGTTTTATAACAAAACAAGTGTAACAGAATGTAAGACCTCATTTTAATTCTAACTTAAAAGTTCGGAATGAATGCTTCGGAGTGAAGATTCGAAGTGTAATGGAAATAATAAAGAGTAGACAGATTATAGAAATGTAAGCAGGATAAAAGTTCGGAGTCTAACCAAAATATTTTTCGGAGTCTGAATTAATTCAGAGTGTATAAAACAAAGATAACCAGATTTTTTTTAATAAGAGAATATGGAATGAGAATTCAGAATGGGAATTCGTCGTCAGAATTCGTAATGAGAATTCTTCTTCTGAATTCGTAATGAGAATTAATCATTAGAATTCGTAATGAGAATTCTTTATCAGAATTTGTAATGAGAATTATTCATTGGAATTCGTAATGAGAATTCTTCATTAGAATTCGTAATGAGAATTCGTTATCGAACTTCATAAGAATTCGTATCCTGAATCTGGAATAGAACTTAGTCAGAGTTCATATCCGGAATTCGGAATGATACTTTATTACAGTTCTCATCTGGAATACGGATTGAAACTTCCTAACAGTTCTTATCCAGAATTCAGAACCTTAAACAGAATACTTTATATCAAAGTTTCAACGATTCCGAGAAAATAAAAATGAATCTGAATCTCATACTTAAGAAAAATATGGATGAAAATAAGATAAGGATAATATTTCTTATAAAAGCGATTTTTCTTATAAAAGCAATTTTCCTTAGGAAAGCATTTTTCCTTATAAAAGATATTTTCCTTAAGAAATCATTTTTCCTTATGGATAATGTGTTTTTGATTTTCAAAACAAGAAGGAATGGAAAAGTCATAAGAAAAACCTTATTGACCCAACAATCTCCCCATTTTTGGAAAGCACAACACATCCTTATGAAAAATAAATTCTAGGAGGAAATAAAAACAATAAAGCTTATCTCTCTTTGCTTTATGTATATTGATGAATACGAATAACTCCCCCTTAGGCCTTGAAACTCTAAGGATCGTATTCAGATTTCCGGAGTGACATTTCGTTAAGAATAAGAAAGTCTTCTTAAATGAAAAACTCTTCATTAAACAAACTCTTATTAGAATTCTTTTTCCTTAGAGATCTTTTCCTTCCCCCCTTTTGATAAACACTTATTAGAGTTCTTCTTTTTCTTAAGGATCTTTTCCTTCTCCCCCTTTGTGTTTTTCAAAAAGAAATTGAGGGAATGGAATGAAATAACAACGTACCTTAAACATTAGTAGTAACAACAAAAGGAACGACAAGAAAAAAATTCATAGAAATCTCAGCAAACAAAAAAATTACAACAAAAAGATCGAATTTGGTTATTTAGGATATTTTTCCTTTGAAATGAGCCCTTTAAGAATAGTCTTGATCTTCTTCAGGTCTTTATGATCTTCTTCAACTTGCTTCTCTAAGACCACTATCCTTGCAGATTGAGCTTCAATATTTTCTTCCTGGGCTTTTAGCTTTTCTTCCTGAGCCTTGATCTTTTCTTCCTGAGCCTTCATCCTCTGTTCAAACTCAATCCGATGATCCCTTTAAAATTTCCAGTTTTGAGAAACGGAATTCAACTTCCCATTCAGATCTCTGACTTCTTGAATCCGGAAGTTCTTTTCATCAGTCAGCTTCTCTTCAAAGGAGGAAGTCAGCTCATTTATCTTCCTGTCCTCAGTCTCGAAGGCATCTTTAACATTATATTGAAACTCGTCGAATAACCTCATCTCTTCAACAGTCTTCTTCGACTAGTTTGTCATCTTCTTGCAAGATTTTTTATGAGCTTCGTAGCCAACAATGAAGGTTTTGAACTGAGCCTCAATCTCAACGCAGTTGTATATAACCATAGATACAGAGTCAGTTTTCTGATTCAATGCATGTTGGATCATCTGACACCTTGATTCAATACTTGAGAAGGTCGGAATGGATTCCACCGACTTTTTTAAAGACTGGACAACAAAGTCATGCCCCACCGAGGATGACTCTGAATCCGAAACTCTTCTTGGAGAATTTTCTTCTTTAACATGGTCAAGCTTTCTCTTTGAATAACTACCAACTTCCTTCCTCTTCCTCACTTCTGAGCTCGGAGTATCAGCAAGAATTTGCTTTCCCTTGTCTTTTTACGGAACCGATTCTTGATCAGGGGTTTTTTTCTCGCTAGTAGACACATGAACAATATCATCAACTAGTTTTTGAACAACATCTTCCTCATTCTTATCCTTCTCTAGAGTTACTAACTTAGAGGATTAAGCCTCTGAAGTTTGGAGTGACAGGTGTTCCGAAGGCGACCCCTTATTGTCATCTACTTCTTTCAATAAGTTTCTTGTTTCACCACTTGCTTCAGCAACCTGTTCTTCCTCCTGCAGTTGTTGAACTTTCTCGAGATGCTCAACATGTTCGGTTGTAACCTCTTCCGGAAAATCAAGGATTCTTCTTGGAGTCTCAGGTAGAGATTCCAAGGAGAATGATCTCGGAACTGGAATGCTTCCGGATACCATCTCATTAAATTTTAAAAACGCTTGGACTGCCTCTGCTTCTGAAATCTTCTTCATGAGCTTCTTATCCTTTACTTGTTTTTCAAGCTGATCAGCAGTTCTCTCCTTTACGGCTTTAGATTCCGCAGGGTCCAATCTGAACTGCGGATCCCCTTCTTTCCTTTTCTCTTTATCTGCTCTCCACATGGCGACAACCTCATCTGGAAAAGCCTTCTTCTTCTTTGGTTTGGGAGGTGCGGTTTGAGTTTCCTTAGATTTTGGATCCTATACCTCAGCTGCAACTTCCTTCAACTTTCTTTTCCTTACTGGCTTGGATGATTCTGGTTCAGCAGTTTTCGGAGCCGCTTCTTCTTGGCTAGGTAGATCGAAGCACTCACCAGTCTCCTTGTTGAAAGCCACATCCATCCTCTTAAGAGTATCATCACTGACCAATAAAATTTTGCAAACCCTTGGCTTAGATCTGCAAGCTTCCTTAAAGGAGTCAAGGCACCGAACTATCAACTTTGATAATATTGCTGGGTACATTATGATCTGGGATCTGAGATTTACTTTATTAAGATTCCCGATGGTTATAAGAATGTGCCTCATGAAGTTAAACTTCCTTAGATTTATCAGGAAATCTATGATATAGATCTCACTCTTCTTCAAGCTGTCTTTATCACCTTTCCTTGGTATAATAAGACCTTGCACCCGCAATTCTAGAATCCGGAAATTTGTAGGCAAACTTGCAATTTTCTGAGCTTTGTCATCTGAGAGTCTGAGAGTTTTCAAGGCCTTTTCTTTGTCGAAGCTACCTTTAGAATCCGGAAAAATGTGAGATATGAACTCAGCTTCTCCTTCATAGGTCAGACCTACCAAGCTTGCTGCCTTGGTATAAGAAAGTTTGTAGGTCGTTCCATTAGACTTAAAAGAAAACTTCTCCTTATTATCTTACTGATATAAGGAGACTGATTCATAGAACTCAATAAGTAACTCCGAAAAGACATCATCTTGATTCCCCGGATTGGATACAGAAACATCTTCCCAACCATTCAACTTAATGTTCTTCGAAATGAGAGAATCGTAGTTGCTGAAGAAATCCGGATGAACTAACCTTTCTCTGTAAACTAACCATTGTGAAATATTCTTAGTGGATTACATTTCTTGAGACGCTAACTCCACAGACATTCGGATTTGAAGTTCTCTGGGAAGTTCGGAACAGAGAAATCTGATGTTCAGAATGGCTTTAAAACAGAGGGGCAGAGATTCGGGATGCGAGAGCTTGAAAACGATGTGGGACGAGTAATTGGGTCCCCTGTATATAGTCAATGGAACGACGGTTCAGCTTCCTCGGTTGATCTAACGGTTGGGAGAAGCTGAGATCAGATCTGACGGTTGAAAAGATGAATCCGATCTTTTTGAGGTTTTTATTAAAACAAGGAATTAAGAAAACTACAATCCGAAAACAAAATACAAGAAAATGCCAGTAAGTAAAATATGACTACGAAAAGTTGAGTAAGGTAATCATACCTTTCAAATTAGCTTAGGAGGATTATTCATAATGGGTAATATAAAAAATGACTACGAAAAAAAACGTTATTATGAGAAGACAGAGTTCGAAAAAGATTCACTATGGAAAATAAACTCAGTATGAAAAACTCATTACGGAAAACTCAGTACGAGAAAAAAAAGCTTATTAAAGAAAAACATATTATGAAAGATTTAGTACGAAAGTTCCTTTATGAAAATACCAGTACGAAATTTTCTATTCCGGATGTTTTCCAATACAAACACTTTCAATCCAGAAGTATTTTGTACAAAAATGTCCATTCTAGAAAATTGTAGTTCCGGAAATTCCATTCCGGAAATCTTCGTTCCGAAAAATTGTAAAACAAATTTTTTTAAAAAAAACTTTGTTAAACTGACAAACAAATGTACTCCCCCTTTAAAAAGGACTTTATTGATGTAAGGGGACTTTTTCAATGGAAAGTTACTTAATGAAAATTACCTTACGGTTATCATCCCTATCTTCTGTTTGATATATTCAAATCTATCAGAAGGCAAAGATTTTGTGAAAATATCAGCATGTTGATCTTGCGTTCCGATAAACTGAATAATAATATCTCCTTTGAGTGTGATCCCTAAGAAAGTGATGCCTAATATCTATGTGTTTTGCATGAGAGTGACGTTCAGGGTTCTTACTAAGGGAAATGGAACTTATGTTATCACACAAAATTTGAGTTTTGGTAAAACTCAAACCATAGTCTGTGAGTGTGTGTTGCATCCACAACACATGAGCACAACAACTTCCAGCTGCTACATATTCAGCTTCAGCAGTGGAGAGTGCTACAGAATGTTGCTTCTTGCAGGACCAAGAAACTAAAGAATCTCCTAAGAAGTGACAAGTTCCGGATGTACTTTTTCTATCCATTCTACATCCACTGAAGTCAGCATCAGAAAATCTTTTAAGAACAAAGTCATTTCCAGAAGTATAAAATAATCCTAGATCCATGGTTCCCTTAAGGTAGAAAAAAATTCTTTTTACTGCCTTTAAATGAGATTCCTTAGGATTGGATTGATATCTTGCACATAAGCATACTGAAAACATTATGTCTGGTCGACTAGCTGTTATGTATAGTAGGCTTCCTATCATACCTCTAAAATATGTTTGATCTACTAGTTTCCCAGCTTCATCAAGATCTAAAGAGTTTGAGGTACCAATGGGAGTACTTATACTCTTAGTGTTTTCATAACCATAATTTTTCAGAAGATCTTTAATATACTTATGTTGAGATATGTAAGTTCCTTCTGGTTTATGAGAAATTTGAAAACCAAGGAAAAATGTTAACTCACCCATCATACTCATTTCAAACTTAGATTTCATTAGACTTGCAAAGGAGTCGGTCAAAGATTGCTGAGTTGAACCAAATATGATGTCATCAACATAAATTTGAACAATCAAAACATATTTCTTATCATTCTTTATAAAAAGAGTTGGATCTGCATTTCCCTTAACATAGTTATTTTGAAGAAAAAATCCAGTGAGTCTATCATACCATGCTCGTGGGGCTTGTTTAAGGACATACAAAGCTTTGGTAAGTCTCAAAACATGATCATGATATTTTGTATCTTCAAAACCAGGAGGTTGTACAACAAAGACTTCCTCTTGAACATAAACGTTAAGAAAATCACATTTCACATCCATTTGGAAATGTTTGAAATTAAAGAATGCCGCAGAGGAATGTATAATACGGATAGATTCAAGTCTAGCTACTGGAGCATAGGTTTCTTCATAGTCTATTCCCTCTTGTTGATTGTAGCCTTTAGAAACATGTCTAGCCTTATTTCATACTATGACTCCATTTTCATCACATTTATTTCTGAAAACCCATTTTACTCCAATAACAGATGTTTCCTTAGGTCTTTCAACCAAGGTCCAGACTTTGTCCCTTTCCAATTCATTTATTTCATCTTGCATGGCTTTAATCCAATCATCATCACCTAAAGCTTCATCAGTGATTTTAGGTTCTAATTGGGAAAGAAATGCTAGATGTTCTACTTCATTTCTTAAGGAACTTATAGTCTATACAGGTTGATTTACATCACCAATGATACCATCACTGGGATGATTCTTAAGAAACATCTAATTTGGGTTTTTTAAAACATTTTCATCAACATAGGGTAGAAAATCTTCTGGGGTAAATGTTCCAAAAATCTCATCAAGAGTAATTTGAGTGACCTTCCAGTTCTCATCTATAGCTGTTCTTTTGGATTCCCACTCATTGGGCATAATATCAATTATCTTGTCCACAAGAGCTTCATCATCTAAAACTTTTTCTCCCATAGATTGTAGACTGTTAACTATAGTCATGAATCTCTGTTGAACTTTACAGATTGGTTCTCCATAAGGAATGTTGAAGCCATGATATTCAGCTCTAAGAATAGCTCTTCTAGTCTCAATCACTTTAGAAGTCCCAAAGTGTGTATCTTCTAACTTCTTCCAGATACAGTTAGCTGCTTCACAAGAAGAAATTTGGATATATATATTTCTAGATATTGAACATAGTAGAGTATTGTGTACCTTATAGTTGAGTTGATATTCATGCTTTTCCTGGTTAGTAAAAGTTCTAACTTCCTTGTCAGGAATTTTATAATCACCAGTAAGCATAAAAAAATTATCTACTCCAGTGTTGATAAAAAAAGTCATCATGCGATCTCTCCAGTACTCATAGTCATTACCATCAATGATTGGTGGTCTTGTAGGATTTAGATTATCAATCGAACCAACATTAATTCCTTCCATACTAGAAACCTTCGACACACAAACTTGTTAGTAGCAAAAGATTCGTAAAAAAAAGTTTGGATTAGAAATTTTTGGAATAGAAAAGTTCGGAAAGGAAAAGTGAGAAAGAAAAACTCATTCGTATGTATAAGTATTTCAGAGACCTGCTCTGATACCAATTTTAGGATCGAAATAATGATGTAGGTGCTCAATATACAAGAGGGGGGTGAATTGTATACTTTAAAAATTCCTTTGGAACCTTTAATGTTAGTTATGATTAACTATGTTTTCCTTAAGAAAAGTAAAGGGCTAAGTTTAACAAAGTTTAACTAAGCAAATTCACAACACCTCTAACACCGAATGCAAACTTGGAATGAGATTCCGAAAGTGGGTTCCAGAAATATGGTTCCGGAAATTGAAACATAACAAGAGTTACAATATGAGATTCTATCTTAAAGCGTATAGAATCTAAATGAATCAGAGTAAAAATAAGGAAGTATAAGAAAGTTATACTTTCCTTAAGATACAAAATGATGCGGAAATAAAAAAAGTAGTTAAACTACAAGTAACAAGATATAAGTCTTTTAACCCAAAGAGAAGGGTATCCAACAACCTTGGATAAAGGTACCTTGATTTATACTTTCAAGAAAGTCTGTCTTACCCACACCAGGGTAAGCCCTCGATACAAAGATCGGAGTCTCTGTCTTGCTATCCCTGCAAGCCCTCATCTTCAAGGTAATTGGCGACCTTTGTCTTCCTCAGCAAGGAAGCCCTCGAACTTCAAGGTAGTCGGAACCTCGGTCTTCCTATCCCTGGAAGCCCTCAAATGTAATCACCAACATTCGGAGTCGCACGAAGCTTTGAGAGTTAATAAGAGCCTCTCTCTCTAGAAATCACTTCAAGCATGTAATCACATGAGTCAAAGATCTATCAGCCTTTCAGCACCGAGCTCTTTCAAATGATCTCCTATTTATAGGTAAGGTCGGCTCCTTATCCAACGGTAATATTTTCCGTAAAGATCGGAGGGACCTGTACATGTGTCACTTAGACAACGGTTAGTTTATAACAAAATAGACGACATCATTTTATAACAAAACAAGTGTAACTGAATGTATGACATCATTTTAATTCTAACTTAAAAGTTCGGAATGAAAGCTTCGGAGTGAAGATTCGAAGTGTAATGGAAATAATAAAGAGTAGACAGATTATAGAAATGTAAGAATGATAAAAGTTCGGAGTCTAACCAAAATATTTTTCGGAGTCTGAATTATTTCAAAGTGTATAAAACAAAGATAACAAGATTCGGTTTAATAAGAGAATTCGGAATGAGAATTCAGAATGGGAATTCGTCGTCAGAATTCGTAATGAGAATTATTCTTCAGAATTCATAATGAGAATTAATCATTAGAATTCGTAATGAGAATTCTTTATCAGAATTCGTAATGAGAATTCTTCATTGGAATTCGTAATGATAATTCTTCATTAGAATTCGTAATGAGAATTCGTTATCGAACTTCATAAGAATTCTTATCCTGAATCTGGAATAGAACTTAGTCAGAGTTCATATTCGGAATTCAGAATGATACTTTATTACAGTTCTCATCTGGAATCCGGAGTGAAACTTCCTTACAGTTCTTATCCAGAATTCAGAACCTTAAACAGAATACTTTATATCAAAGTTTCAACGATTCCGAGAAAATAGAAATGAATCTGAATCTCATACTTAAGAAAAATATGGATGAAAATAAGATAAGGATAATTTTTCTTATAAAAGCGATTTTTCTTATAAAAGCAATTTTCCTTAGGAAAGCATTTTACCTTATAAAAGCAACTTTCCTTAAGAAAGCATTTTTCTTTATGGATAATGTGTTTGTGATTTTCAAAACAAGAAGGAATGGAAAAGTCATAAGAAAAACCTTATTGACCCAACAATTCCAAACATCAATATAATGATAATAATGATATAAATATCATATATATATAAATTATATACTTATTTATATTTTTTTATAATTTATATAGATAAAAATAAAATAAATCATTCATTATGAAAGATGCCCTTACAGAGACATGAATTTTGGATACATTTTAATGTCATTTTAAAAGAAAGAATTTTTGTTGATATATTATAAATATAGATTATTGTTTTTCATATTTATCAAATATTATAAATAAAATATTCCTTAATACATTCCATGTGAAGTGTGAATGAATCACATCGCTTTGTGTAGTGGTTGTCCACCATACACTCGAGGAACTTTATTATAGTCACATGTTAAGGACATAATGATATTATTTTTGATATAATAATTCCAAAATATAAATATATAATAAATATAATGTTAAAAATTTCAAACTATCATTATTCTCAACTTTCAGAGGATGTAATGGAATAATGAACGACATAATTTCCTGAGATAGTAGTCTACCATACTCACAAACATTGATTCCGTATCCCATTTGATGGATTAGAGATAGTTTCAGGTCCTTTTAAAAATATAAAAAACATAATTATATGGGATATAAATATGGTGTCATATAATCAAGATATAATTATAATTGAAGTCTGTGTAAAATAAAATAAAAGAAATCAATCATTTATGAGTGTCACCAATTTCTTATTGTCCTTCTTTGGGTTTCTCTAAAATACATCATATTATTACATTATTCCAAAACTATGTATTATAGATTTATGGGAGGGAATTTATAATTTTTTTGGGTAGGAAATTTCAATAGAATAAGATTTTGATTAATTGAATAATATAGAAGATTTGGTTTCCTTTTATATGTTTTGTGAGGGGAAAACCTCTAATTTTTATCAAGACTCAACCATAGAGACATTTTTATCTAGAATAAAGAAAGAAAATAGGATATAATAGAATATATATGAGATAAATTGTAATTATGTAAATAAAAATATTGTTGGTAGAAAAATATGGTCATTTTTACATTTATCATCTCAGTTTTACCCCATGGTATAATCATTTTTAGCATAACTGCTGTAATTAGTTTTTACATCATCTACTATTCATTTGGGTAAAAAATTTGGTTGAACAAGTTATAGAGAAACAATTATGAATATAAAAAATATGTAATCAATTAATTAAAATTTATAATAACATATGTGGAAATTTTTATTTTAAATTTAATTGAAAAGGCCCGAGGAGATATCATGAATTTGACTGGTTTTTTCAAAAGATTACAATTTTTTAATATCTAAATATTATACGATAAAGTTTATAATTTACTAAATTAGACTTATGAATTTGTAATTTTACTAGTTAATCATTATATAATATTTATAAGATAATTTTATATTACATATAAATTAATCAAAATATTTATTTTCAATTAGAATTCATATTTTTTTTCTATTAACAATGAAAATAATCATGGGATAAAATTATTTAAAATTCGTCATATGAAAATTTTCATATGATGATTTCACATATGATTTTTTTTATAAAATTATATCTTACATATGTGGGAAAATTTTAATAGAAATCATACCCGAAACAATTGATGAAAAAGATGGTAATCAAGATGATTATTTTTCAAGAACAAGATAGTTTATGTTATGTTTATGAATAATAAGAATGAAATTTTAATATCATTTAATATTTCATTATATATAATCTATAAATTGATATTAATATATTAATAATCTAGAATTATTTTAATTTATTATAATAACAGTATCCTTTATGTACATTAATACACCTTTAAGAAAACTTTTTTTAAAATATATATCAATATTTATATAATAAAATAAAATATAAATTTTATTAAATAGTACATAATTATGTAAAATATTACTAAATAATAAATATTTTACTTAAGAAAAAAATTCCATATTTTATATTGCTTAATTTATTTAAGACATAATTTATTTTTACAAAAATCATTATTTTTCACTATTCATAAAAAAATGAAAACAATTAATTGTGATATAATATTGATATGATGATTAAAAAAACTGAATTCCATTTTATAAAATTTATTTTTTATGATATATTTAAAATAAATATAATATTTTTAAATAAATTTAAATGATAATAATTTTTAGAGATAACAGTTTTTTGATAAATTATAATTACATTAAAAAATTGATTAATTAATTACTATGAATCTATAAATAAAAACATATTGTGTTCAAATATTATATGTATATTTAATTAATTAGTTTATAATATTCATAAAATCCATTTTTTCTATTTTTTAATTTATATATTTATAATAATGTAATTTCATGGTCCATTGATATTCGATTTCATGCTACATATATAGTTTTAAAAAAATCAATGGTGAATATAATGAAAGATAAAATGAGTGTTTTTTGTAATGGAAGGTAAATGTGTTGTTTCATGTAATTAATGTTAATCATAGAGCTTATGTGTATTTCCGAATAATTATTTTTATTTGTGATGAAAAATATCGGAATGATTATATTAATTCAAAAACATCACAAAATATTTGAGTTTTAAATTATGACCCCCCACTGCGTATAAATAATGTGACAGTAAAAATTCATCCAAATCCTAAAATTTTATATATTTGAAAATTTAGTCATATAAACCAACAACATACACATTTATAAAAATATAATGATTAAAAATGAATGGTTGGAATAATGAATTATTCAAAAGGAAACTCATAATTAGGTTTCCACTTTGGAGAACATGGGTGGGATGTGATCAACATGATATGGATGAAAAGTGTAAATAATTAAATAGAAGGATAGATATCATTGATCATATGAATGTGGGTTATCTTGATAATTACCACATATCCATTAATCTATGAAAATTTATGGGATCATTTGATTCAATATAAATAAAGATACTATAATAACATTTATTTTTATGATCATTTTCCTAATGTTTTAATATTTTAATATATTAAATATTTAGTTGATTTTAGTAACATTAAAAACAAAAATATCACCCTTAAGGGTTTCCTTGATCAATTTCAACATCATGCCTTACACTGAGAAAAGATAGTGACTTTTTATGCATGAAACATGAAAAAATAAAATGATTCATAAATAAAAGGTTACGTTATTTTTTTCTATCATTACATATCATAATATGAAAATTATTATAATTTATTATTCATAAATAATTTGGAGGTAAAATAATACAATATTATCTAATGAATCATCCAATTTTATCCATAAACAATTTAATAATTTGTTATCCATACGACCCTACCAAAATATTGAAAAACATATATTTAATAATTTCACAAAATTTAAAATATCAAATTCACATCTATCCAACAGTCATGTTGAAGTATATCTTAATTTATACATAAAAAAAATATTAATACCTCCATACTATATTCTCATGAAACATTATGATAAAATAACTTAAAACATAACCATGGTAAAAACCTGCATTCTTCCTTTTTCCTATAATAATACAACAAATTACTGAATATATTCTACATATCGAAAAATATTTAAAACAAAATCCATGTTAAAATAAACAACATTGTTAAAAATCATTAGTCTATTCAAACTTCATCTATAATATCTAGTATACTATATCTATATCATTCATGTCTTTATCCCAACTTCATTATTTCACCATTATGAACACCTTCAATGTTGTATTTTCTTTATTAATAATACCAACATTCCAATATATCCCTTTTATATTTCAGTATCATAATTCAATATATTATTTCAAACCCATTAATACACAATTATACAAACCAATCCAAATATATTTCATAATTAATGATTCATGAATCCAAATAAATATATTATTTAATCCTTACAAATCATTTATTGGAATAGAATATGAAATTCATTGTTGTAGGAGATAATTTTCATGTTAGGTCATTATTGTGGGGAATTCCCATGTTCTAGATAGATAAGATGTTGAAGTACACATAAATTTACCCTTATATAACCATTTCTCATCATAGATAACATATTCACTCTATTTGAGATATCCATTCATGTCTTCCTTGCCACCTTCCTTAAATTTTGGAATTCGGGTATTCTTTCATTTATGTTCTTTACAACATGAATATTCATGAATATTATTATTCCTATTATTCATTTTTTGGTAAATCTCATGGATGATCATGTTGTTAATCATATATCATGCTACGTAATTATGAATAATAGCAATATCATTCTCTCAAGTGATCATCAAATTTGTTTCTTAGATGTCACTACAATTTACAATTTTTCAGTTTCAACGTGATTCATTTTTCTTCCAATAAATTACTTAATATAAAAAACATATTGTGAGAAATTGTATTCATAATTTGAAACCAAATAATCATATAAATTACTTATCTGATTTCATATTAAATACTACTTATTCATAATATATTTTACCAATGGTTAATCCATGTTATTTCATAATCATCATCTATTTAATTCATTCATCAAGGATAACAAATATTCTATGAATTTATGATTAATATCCCTTGGGAGTTTCACATTATTTTTAAAGAAATGTCCTCTATCATACACTAGTTTTTTATAGATTCAATATCAATAGGTTGTTTCCTGGAAATTTTCACTACGTATATCTCTTCAAAATCCACATCCACTTATTTTATCTACTCAAGGATGAAATTTCATGGTAGAAACATTTTACTTGATGAAAAAACCCTAATATTTTTCTAATAATTGATTCTTTCTTATATTTATTCATAGATACTTCAATCTACATAACATTACATATAACATTGGGGATCTCACTAATGTGTTTTCATTAAATTTTCCAATTTTTAAATATAAATACCCTCAGATACAAACTACAGTGACCCAGGATTATCATATCTACATATTAAATATTTTTTAGTTATTATTCATTACATTATATAAACACACACCCGAGGACTATAATAGTATATTTTTTTGGAAATATATAAACAAAATGTTCAAAAAAAAATTAAATATACACAATTTATCACAATAATATCATCCCATTTAGTACCCATCAAAAAAATTCCCCAAATAAACCATTATTCAAAACCTGGGTAATGGATACACAATAAAGGGTTAGGTTGGATGCTTAGTATAGGTAAACTATAGACATATTAAAGAATAAAAAATAGTAGGATATAATAATATGATCATGACATAAAAAATAATAAACTTCATATCAAATAATATTATTTAGAGTAATGGAATAAAAATTTTCTCTTCATGGACATATATAATAAGTATGTCATATAAAATGAACCCAAAGAGAATAATAATGTAATAGTAAATTGATTTTACTATACAAATACACATAGATAATAATTTCATTTGTATTCAGTGCATGTTGAAGTAACTTATTTGGAAAATCTTTAGGTTCATACACCTACTGGGTGGGATACACCAATATCCTCTATGGTATCCCTTTCATTACAGTGTATCCAAATCACAAAAAACCCATCATAGTATGTAACGCTTACTCCCAATGCATTCAAATATATTAAACTACCTTCCTGATTTTACATCACCCCTATTAATTTCCATTATATATCACGAGATTGAAAATTTTACCCATTGATTTAGAGTGAGATACAATACCCATACATATTTGGATAAAAAACCACATTCCATTGTTATAATGTAACAGTTTTCCTTTGTTATAAAGAAATTAACATCACATAATGAAATCATACATACGTTTTACAGAAGATCATAGAACTATCATAATATCTTAAGACATGCAATTAAATGGTATTCATGAAAATTTCATCATATCATATTCAATTAAAAAGACACATGTTCCATAATCATTGAATAATGTCATCCTACAATTACCATGAAGATGTAGAGTGTTTCTTAATAATACTCTCATGGTATAAACCATGGTTGTTATATATATTTAAAAAATATTTTTTTATAAGAAAAAATTTATAAAATGAATATTTATTATATATTTGGTCCATATCCATAATAAATACTATATAAAATTAACAGATGTCATCATTCTTGGAAAATAATTTTGAATTATTACATGGTAAATATATTGAGTAATAATGTTTTTCCATTTAAAATAAATGTTTTAATCAGAAAACATTTTGAAAATATTTTTCCATGAATATAACCACGAAATAAAATAAAATATTATTTATATAAAATTTAAAATATTCAATGATGAAAAATTACTTTCCACTATGAAAACATAATTGAAAACCTTTTTTCATATATTTTACAATGATAAATATATAACATTATAAATTATTATTAAATGAAAATAATGTTCAACCTGACAAGAAGATTAATTCATATAATTCTTGTTTAAACAATGGTTGCAACAAATTTTTAGTAAAAGTAAAATGGATTTTTTTTGGAAAATTAAATTAATATTGATTTGAAAATATTTTTTTAGAAATTCTAATAAATGGTAAAATTTCATAAAAAAAGTTTTGAGGTTGCTAAAAACATTATAGTTTTTTTATAAAATCATTTTAATGGATGACAATTATATTTATATCAAAATTAATTATTTTCATAAAAAAAATCATATATATTTATATATATAAGATAATAAGATGAAAATGAAGGAAAATATTTTATTTTCAGGAATTAACTATAAGGGATTTAAACACATGAGTTTATTTACTGATAGTTCATAAGATTCCATCACTGGAAGTCTAATCAAAGATAATATTGTTAATTGATGAAATTGTGACATAAAATACATACCAATTTGCTAAAAATGATTCATAATCACTGAGAATGAGTAAAATTAAATGAAATTGAACATATAATTGAAAAATGAAATTTTGTACATAAAATTTGAATGTTTATGTATATACACCTAAAAGTAGAGGATATGTATATAACATAATTTCTGTCCCATAGATAGAGAATTAAAGAAATTCATCCCCTATTAATTTTTTATGTTTTGAACAATAAACCCCATGAATGTGATATCCTCATATATATAATAAAAAACCTGAAATATAAATATGATACTTCATAAAATATATTTATTGGAATTATGCATCCCATATAAAATAAAATGATTTTGAATATTGATTATGTATCTGAGTATTGAAAAGTTATATAGAAGTAACTTACCATAACACTTGACATACATAATACTAATTCAAATATCATGAATAATAAATATATTTTTACTATAAATCATTTATGGAACCCTATTTATTAGACTAGAAAACTTTATAATAAGAAAAATGTATTTGATAGAATGTAGGGCACCCATCAAAAATCCAAAAAAAAAAATAGAACACATAGGACATAAAAAATATATATATTTCCAAATAAATTAAATATAATTAATATCATTAATTACATGTAAAAATAGGTTTAGAATGTGTTTCCAAAAAAGGAATTTTTCTGAGAAATTTCATTACATTCATGTATTGTTTTTACTAATATAATATTCTAATAATTTTTTTATTTAATAGGACATTTATCTCATAAATTTTGGAATTTTGGTTTTTAATTGGACTAACAAAAATATGATAAAAAATAAAATACAAATTTATAATAATTATATATGTATTATTATATAAATAAGTGGAATATAAAAGAAAAATATATGTTTTTTCATAATGTATATTTTTTCTAATATATTTTTTAGTTAGGGTTTACTCAAGAAAATTTTAAATTAATTTTTAAAACATACATAAAATTTATATTAAAAATATTTATGAAATTGGAATAAAAAATTAGTATGGGGTTAATTATTTGTTTTTTATAAAGGAAATGTTATGGATTAATATTGAAAAATATTGAATTCTAATTTAATTTATATTTTTGTTTAAATATTTTGTAATGTTAAAGTATATATCTATTTTATAAAAAATTATTAACAGATCAATTTTATATAATATAGTCTTATTTAGTTATTTATAATTAAAAAAATATTGAATTATTACATAAAAATAATAAAATATATGGATGCATTCATGATTAAAACCTACAATTTCATCAGGTATGATTGATTAATTTTAATTCTATTTTTGGGATCATATTAATGGAATTTATATAAATGAGTGAAATATTTCATATCATCATTATTTAATATTTCTATACTGGTCAACATAATTGTTAGGCATAATTAATACTTAATGTAGTAATAGTTAATTACCACTGCTATAGTAAACTTCCACTGTTAAACTAAAAATGATAACAGTATAAATATCAAATAATGTTGAAAAAAATATAATTTATTTACATATATACATCATTTTACTTTTATGGATTGGGAATATGGAATTTTATTATCATGTAACATGATTAAAATGAATGTACGATTAAATATTTTCAACAAATTAACAACTATGCCACTCAAATAAATTATAAAAAAAACCTACACTCATATTTTATTCAGAAATTAAAATCTGTATTGATTTTGTAATACTAGTACTCATTAATTTTCAACTTACCTACACTCATCCTATAATCCTTATTTTGTGATTATGGCTAAACTATGAAGAATTCATTGCAATCCTAATGTGGACACTCAATGAATAGGTAATAGTCTTCAATAAGAATCATTGTTTTACTTCAATCTACATCTCCATGAATTTATTAAACCATGATGATATAATAAACTCTAAATATTACATATAATTTCATATAATAACTCATAACAGGGAACCATTTCCTCTTCCATTAATGGGTTCTAAAATCATAATTAGTACCTAAGGGGGACTACCACATCTCGAATTGATGTTTTTCGTTGTTTATTTCCACATATCATGGTTGGGTATAATGCTTGATAAAGATAAAAAAATTATTTTTATTACATATTTATATCTATATATTCACCATATCTTAAATATATATAACTTCTATTTCATAAGTGATGAAATATGATCGCTCATTTGTACGGAGGTCTCCCTCTTCACAAATGAAAATAATCATTTTATAAATATATATAATCTCTTAATTCCAGGATATGTTTTGTGATTTATATACAATGATTATCTAGAAGGAATTGTTTAATTTTGGAAAAATTACAGTTATTAGATTATTAAAATACAATGTAAGGATCTTATATGAATATTGTTTAGAAATACTACAAATTTATATAGTCCATAGGGAAATTCTTCCTGGTACATTATGTTAATATAATAAAGTAGTCATTAGCTCTTGATTTCGGGGGTGGGGTTACTATAGATGGTTTTAGAGAATGTTTTGTAGAAACCATATGATCCCGATTAATGGAAACCATTATAATGGAACATAACATTATGATATACTTTTAGAATCATAATAGAAGGAAATAATAATGTTTTGGTAAGGAATATTATATATGGTGTTCCCTTACAATGAATCCTTGTCTAATTACAGCAAGGGGATGTAGTTCTTGAACAAAGGTACATTGTATTATTAACATTGAAAAAAGAACACTAGTCCTGACTCATTAATTACTAGGAAGAAGATAACAATCCAGACTACACACCAGGCTTTACACAGAAGTGGGATATTCATAGGAAAATTGCATTATCTAAACCATCCATTATTAATAATATTAATAGAAGAATAATGTTATTGACATAGGATAAAAAATCATTTTTGTTAATTTGAAATTAATTTTCCTATAAATTATTGGGAAAATGATCTACCATCCTAAAAGAATTTAATTCTGTGATGATATTGTATGAATAAATAATGTAAAAAATACAAAAAATAATATTACCATATGTAATCATTTATATTCCATTTTATAAAATAATTGGAACCAATGAATTATGTGGGTAAATTTTTTCTTCAAAATGTTAACCCATTGAATAATGAATTTCCTTTATTTTAATAAAAAAGGAAGTATTTATGTATTTTTGATTCATTAATTATATTGTAAAGTTTTTTTACAATTGATATATTGTTATATTAATCCTGAATAATCTATGGATTGTTTTAAAATTAACATTTTGATGTGTATTAATTAACTTAAGTGTCATGGATACCATAATGGGATTTGATTTTAAAGATGATAATGAGAGCATGGTCTTAAAAAACATTTAATTTTTTTTCTACGAATGTATCAATATTAAAAACATTATGGAGAAATTTATGGAATTTATATGTTTTAGAGGAAGTATTATTTGAGAAATAATACCATTAGATTTCAATTATATTTGTATAAAAGTGTTGATAACCTCTAGGGTTAATATGATCATTAATTAAATTGTAATAATATTCATATGAACTTAATATATCATTACAAAAAAAAGTTTTATTGAAATCCTGTGAAAATATTATATTTAATTATATAATTATTTCAAGGTCCCCATCATACTCTTTTGGGATAACATTATAATTATGGTGTTTTCATATTTATAGAAAATTAAACATTAATTATTGGTTTCAACTAGACATGTACAGAAAGGCTACAGGACATGATCCCATGACAATATGTTAATAAGGATTTAGCATATTCCATTATCATATATGATGTTTGGCATTATATTTCATTAGTTAAACAATTCTAAAAATAGATATTAATGATTAAAATATTTTGTTAATTTTATGGTCAAGAGATTAGTTTATTATATTGAATAAATAATTCTAACTGTATTTGTTATTGAAAATAGTTATAGGTCGATAGAAATAATTTTCACTCGCATGTATAACTTATGAGTTGTCTAAGTTTGTTTTTATATATTCTGGCATTAAAAATTATTTTTTGATTTTAATTTTTTAGAATATGGGGTAACAATGAAATTTATCAAATCATAAAAAAGAAGAAATTTTGTTTAGTGGAATGGAAATGTATAATGTTATAATATTTTCTTTTAATTATATATAGTAAAATAATTCTTAAGATATAGTAAAATTATATTGAAAAAAATTCCATTTTACCTTTAGATCCTATGAATTATATTTTCATTTAAATTTCCTATAATCTATGGTTTTTTTTCATTAACATTCCATTGACCCTTAAATTTCATTTTATGAATAACCATAATAACTATATTTTTTTATTTATGTTTTTCTCATTGTATACATCATAAAAAACCCCCAAGGTTTTTATACATTTATACGTAGTTAATTGTTATTCTATGGGGCAATTTTACATCCCGTTCCTCACAAAAAATAAGAAAATATCATTATCTCTTTTCCAATGAGGGTTTTTAAGCAATGTTATTTACCGATTACAAAATATAGATTAATTATATCTTTTTAAAAATTTTAGGATAAAATAAATTTTTGGTGCGTATAATTTTACACCGAAAAATTAAAAAATAAGAACACTATATTAGATACCATGTAAGACCTCAAACACCAAGATCAGGATAAAAAATGTGTGTCATTATGATATCTATATTTTTTAAATAAATTTAAAATCTTAAATATCAATCACAACAAATAACACTGATTTTTTCTTACATTGCATTCAACCACGTGTTTCATTGATGGATTTTATTTCAAGCTAGACCAATTTTTAATGAACAAAAATTTACAATTTATTTTATTATTTAATATACGATTTATCTCCTAGTGTTGTGAATGGTCATTATTAATAAGAATATCTAAATTATAAATATATTCATATATACATATATAAATTTTATTAATTATCTAATGTTTTGTAATAAAAATGTATTAATTAAGAAAAGAAATTTTTTCATAAAAATTCAAATTTTTAAAAGGCCGTTTAGTTAATGATTTCAAAAAAAATATAAAATTATTGTTCACTACATCAATTATATTTATTTGAAAATATATTCATTATTTTTCAAATTGAAGATTAAAAATTAACTTACAGTTCGTTATTTGTAATTGTCTATGAAGATTAATTTTTTGATAATTACAAAAAAAGACTAAAATATCATGGGAAACAACCATTTCAATTATATAATATATAATATTAAAATGTATTTTGAATTTATTTTAATGTAAAAATAGTTAAATATTATATAAACTAGACTAATATAATTCATTATAATCATTTTCAAATTTTATTTTGATAGAAAAATATTAACTACATGAATATTTTCATTTTAAAACCATACATTCTCAATGAATCTACTATATTGTTTTTATATTATATTATTTATATTTTAATAATTAAATTTGTAAAAATTATTTCAATATATAAAATAGAATATTTTATTCATTTTAATAATGTTTACAAAAAAAATTCCAAAATAATTCATGTTTCCAAAAAAATTATTTATCATAGAAAAGGAATAAATAGTTTACAAAGGGGATAAGGAAAAAAAATAATGTTAATATTAACATATACAATTCACTATAAACTATTAGATGGGAAAATTTTGATAACTAATAATATAATATTTTATAATTGTCTATTTTTTAATCTTTTTTATTTATATAATCAATGGTATGACTGAATCACATCAATATATTACATGTGTCCCACAAACCTCTGTTAAAAATGAAATAGACTCACCTCTCTTATAGGCATCTTCAATCTAACTCAGATCATCCAAATAAATTAAAAAATAATTTCCAAAATTACCTATGTTCTTTGAATAATACATATTTTGGGTATAAATTCATCCTTGGATGTCTTTAATAGAATCCTAGGATGGTTATACGAATAAGAGGAAATGATCTTCAAAGAGTATCTTTGTTTTACTTCATTTTAATCCACCATCAATTTTGATTAAAACTTGATTTTATAAGATTTTTTGTAAATTAAATATACAATGATTTTTTGAAATATGTTAATTACCTAAAACAATATAAACTTCCTTAAAATTGGTTGAAAAAGTCATTATTCATTAGTACAGTGAACTACCTCATCAAAAACTAATGTCATTCATTTTTTCATTTCCAAAAATCAAGCGTGGGAATAATGAAATATATAACATAATTAAAGGATAATTATAAAATTATTATAACTTTTAAGTCACTATATAGTATATATAATATTATTTTTCATTCTAGAGGAGATACGAGAACATTATTTGTCGCTATGATGGCCTATTTCCATGTGAAACAGTGTGATGGGTCTATCACTATCAATTCACATGGAAGGAGATATAGGAAATGATAATTATAATTTGTGACATTATTGAAATAATTATGGTATTAATTAAATTTTTAGCATTATTTAACGATAATTTATATAATTATCATTTTCAATATATCCCATGTAAAAAATGATATCATCATTCATGTACTTGTGGACTACCTCCTTAACCAATCTATGAAACACACATTTCATAACCAAACCACATTGATGGTATAAATTGTGATATAATAATTTTATTATGATTATATAATAATTCTAAAGATTTAAAATATAAAATACATAATTTCAATAATGATCATCGAAAATGGTAATTTTTATCAGACTTACGTATGACCTACCATATATATGTTTTTAATGTACTTCATTATTTATTAAGATAAAGAAGGATTAGTTGTAAAAGTAAAATTCACATAATAATTTTATTATAATGTAATTATTATTATTCTATAGATTATATAACTATATTATATTCACATGATCATGATTTTTCATGATGATACATGCATAAGAAAATAATGAAATTATCACCCCTATATTCAAAAATATTGGATGATAATTAATAAATTTGTATCAAATTGTTATTAAAGTACCATATATTACATTATGAATATTAATATTTTTAATTTTTATCTCATTATAATATTGAAAAACAATCTACATTATTCTAAGGAACATTTTAAAAGAATTAAATGTAAGGAATGAGATTTGACTAACCATTATTTCATTAAGGAACACAAAAAAATTTTTCCACAAATTATCAATTATAAGATGTATATTACACCCATTTGATATGTAATATCATGATAAAGTTTTTATTAATGGTATTTTATGTTTCAAATTATGTTAATCTATCTCTGAGGATTTGAAATAAGTGTTGTGAAGTGTTAAATAATTCAATAACTCAATTTCATTTCATTGGGTTATATTACTTTATAGTCCTCCATGATATTCTATGTTTCTATATATAATAATATTTTATTATATTAAGTCATATTTAATCTAGTATTATGTATATCTAGAATTGATAGAAAAATACTTTCATTAATTTACACTCAGAAATATGTTTTCTCCCACAAAATTATTTTTTAAAATATATTCAATTTTTATATCAATTAATTTAAAAAAAATTATTAAAATGATTTACAATTTTTTACCATTAAACTTTGTTTTAGATTGAATATTTTATAATTTATTAAATAATTACAATTTTTATTTTTACTAAGAATATAAATGGTATATTCTTAACATTATATGAACAATGAAAATCCCAACAACTTAATTATAGTTAAAATGGAATTCTATTTCTTATTTTTTTTCCTCTATGTGTGGAATTTAATACTATCTTGAATATAAATTCTTTTACATAACCATTTCATTTTTAATAGAACATTTTTAATGAATATATTATTAAAAGTTATTTTCAAATAAAAATAGTTTCAAACTATTTTTCAAAATGAGAAAGTAATTTTCATCATTAATGTTCTAAAAGTGATTTTTATGTTTTTCATGTTTATTGATTAAAACAACCATTTATTCATATTCTAATGGGTATATGTTGACACCATATCAAATGTTCCTATTTATGGTTTATTATAAATTGTAAATTTATATTTTAGTTATTAATGTCCTTATTTCATATTGATTTCTTGTAATTATCCATGAAAAATTCACTTTTTAATAATCAGTAGATGTTAAATTTAACAATATATCCACATTAATTATCCTTTATATTATTGTTTCTTAAATTTCATATTATTTTTACATATGGTGTCTCACTTTAAAAATTCTCTATCTGCTTCCACAATATTCAAAAATAATTATCCTTTACTAAATACAATTATTTATTGTTAATGCATATTTTTTATAATATTAAAATAATATATTTGATATATTAGTAATGTCTTTAAACAAAAATAATAAGAGATAAATTAAATTGTATATACCCTCAATAAATAACTATGTTTCACGAGAAAAACAAGTTATTCTATAATTATACTTGTTATTAAAAATAGATTAAACCATATTGTGAATAGTCATGATGGTAGAGGTATCATGATGCCTGATATCATGGAGTTAAATATCTAAGTCTTACATTCATTATGAATTTAGTTTTTATTATACATAATATTTTAACAATGATATAATATATAGATTCATTTAAATTTATGTATATTGAATAAATATAATGTGTATTTAGTTTTTCATATTTTCATATTTATTATGACTTCTCATATTGTTTAAATGAAATATTTTCATATTTATTTTCCTTTAATGTTGATTATTCGTAATGATTCATGATAACATCCTTTTTACATAACACATATGGGGAATTCGAGACCACATTTATTTTTTCATTCCTAGGAATCTATGATGTGTTCAATGATATATATTCATGGATATTTTATTTGGAATATTTATTTTTTCATGACAAATATATGAAGTCATTTTCATATTCAAATGTAATGTAATACAAAATTATATGTCTAGTTTAAAAATTCTATTAAATCATGTTGTCCTCAATGAAGTTATTTCTCAAATATAGTGCCAATTTACTAATTTAGACACCATCGTTGGTTTCTTGGGGTGTAGGTGTTAAAATAATTCATAGATATCAAAGAGATTATTATTTTATTATGTGTTTTTATTATCAATTTATTAACAAATCCATTTTAATTTCACGTTTTGGGTAATAATCTCATTTCTAATCTTATATGTATAGTTTTTTTCATTCTTATTAATTTGATCATCCTCTCATCATCTATAGAATGATAAACATTATATGACTAAATCATATATTTTTTATATATTATTTAATATTAATCCATAATGGATAGTGATAGAAAAATGAATTAAATTGTTCATGGTGATCATAAATTATATGTATGCATGAATGTTGATTCCATTTTCATAAAAGAAAATAAGTACAAAATTTAATTTAAATATTCACATTAATGAATAATTATCTTATATATTTCATATATGTTCATCAAACACATACCTAAAATCAATAATGTAATTTTTGAATGAATCACATCACTTTATGTGGTTGTAGCACTTCTTACACATGTGGAACATTATAATTTTACCAAATAATGGTAAGAAATATGTTATTTGAAAAAAAAATCACATAAAAATTAAAATATCATAAATTTTATATAAAAACCATACATCTATCTTTATGGCCAACCAATAGAAGAGGTAATAAAAAATGAATGACATCAGTTTGTGAGGAGGTGTCATGTCATACACATGAATGTTAATTTTAGGACCCATTTGATGGAATTAGAGTATGATTTTGGTCATTATATTAATATTTAAGCATATATACCTTATTTATATTGGGTTTTTAAAAAAATAGCGTGATTTAATATGTATTGAAGTGGGTGGAGGAAGAAATGAAAAATAGATCATTGATGAATGCTGTCTATTATTGGGGTATCCTCCATAGGTTTTTACTAAAATTAATCCTAATATTCATTTATATCAAAACTAATTCATGTATGATTAGGGGATATAGGTTTGGAATATATTTCTGTAGATATTGGTTGATAAAAATTATTTCAATGGTGTGATGAAGAGAGGATATTGGGAGGCCATATACAAGTTTAGCGAATGAAAAAAATGTATATTTTTAAACAAATTAATTTATCAACATTTTTATTTTTCGAAGAGAAGGTACACTCTTAAATTATCGATCATATATAAGATAAGGTGGAAATAAATCAATACCATTGTTTTTTGAAAAGTAGGTATGTTATTTTTACCCATATTTACTATGTTTAACCCCATCATATATCCATTTTTTCTATAATAATGATGATTATTGTAAATGAAATTCACTACTAATTTTGTTAATATTATATATTTAACTTATTAGATAATATTAATAATTTTGATTCCAAATATGGAATCCATTTCTATCCAATTTAAATGAATTATTTGGAAATATATAATATAAAACTTATCCTACAGACCAAATGAGAAAATTTGGTTTTTAAGGGATAATGTTATGTTTTTTATAATTGTTTAATCATGACTCAAATATTTCCAATTATTTATTTGGAATATTATATCAATTATATTACAATTTATTCCATAGTATTTAATAGGATTTTAGGGGCTGATGTGCTTGAAATTAATTTTTTAGTTATATTAAGAATATTAAATATCACAAATAAATATTCTTCAATATAAAATGTAATTAATATTAATTGGATGCTTAGATATGAAATATGAGGGATCAATTGACATCAAAGCATTAAATCTACACTAGGTGTTGCATAAGTATTTTTATAATTGAGAGTTTGGTTAAAAATCATTCTAGGCATTAATAAGAATGTAAATAATATTATTAATTTGTTTTGTTATGTGATGAACCAACAATGATATTTTCCCTATTTAAACATACATAAGGAAATTTTAGTTATTTAATTAATTAACCAATTAATTTAGAGATACATAGAGTATTCTTTTATGAAAATAATATTATATATTGTGATTGTGGATCAATGATCTACCGGAACATGTAGATCTCTCCAACAACAACATCATGACATAGTTCCTTTTCATCAAATTAATGACATTGAGGTAGGTTATTTTTTATGTGGATTTACCTATATTTATGACTATGATGACGGAAAATAAATCCACTTACATATTTAATCATTTATTAGTTGTATTATGGGTACCTCTTTATTTAGATGTATTTTTTTAGAAATGTTTAGTTCTTATTTTGATATGTTTTTATTGTTTTAACAGAATGGATTGAGGAATAACCTAGAATATAAAAGGTTAATTACTCATTATGTTTCCTGGATTTATCCCATTTTTATTCATGATATCATAACTGAGAAGTTTTCATACCAATGGTTTGACAAAATAGCACGAAATCAATCAGTGTGAACCAATTCCATGATGAAATAGATTGATACTGTTGATTCATGGTTGAACAAACATAGATATTGAGCTATGAAATGCAATATAATTGTATTGGTGTACCTCATTGTTGTTTTTTATTTCAATACATAGTGATCAGAAAAAGGGTTTTCACCTACTTAATTTTTTCAGGATTTCTAGGATTGGAAATGGAAATTCAAGTACATATTATTTCCATTATTTTCAAAATGACAATAATTTTGAAGAAAGGATGTATGAAATTAATATAATGAATTAAAGTTATCAATGTTTCTAGAAATTTTATTATCAAATGGAATGTCATCTATGATAACTTGCAGTGTGGATCCCCCTATGAGTTGTTAAAGTTTCTATAGATATTAAATGTAATACATGCTGGTGACCCCTATCACACTCTCTTTGACCCTGTCACGACCCGTCCTCGGGGCCCGTGCCGTGACTACCCCAAACCCGCCTTCCATAGGCCAGGGGCTGGCGACTAGCACCAAGGCGTAAATCCCGGTAAAAAGGGAAGGCGTTTCCTTTGTAAAGTAAACAAACACCACAGAGTAAGCAAGAGGAAAGTAAACACTAAGTAAAAACAGAGTACAACTAAAAGTGCAGAAAAGTAAATGGGCCAGTATACAAACCCAAACTGAAAGTAAAGTACAACTCGAAAAGGAAAAACAGCAATTGCAAGTAAAAGCCACTACACCGAGCTGTCCACTGGAGATCCCACCTGAAGGATGGGTACATATAGCTCCACTGCTCCACGGGTCCCACCATCCGCTCCGAGTACGTCCCGCCCAGTGGTCCACCTCCAGGTATCGTCCTGCTCTACAAGACTCAGCCAAGATCAACGCTGTCTGTCGTCTGCAACCAACACAACGTAGTTCGGGCATAGCCCGTGCAGGGGTGAGTATAAGCTACTCAGTAGGGACCCCGAGACCCCTGAAAGTCTCCCAAAATCCACAAAGGATAAACCACAAAGGTGAGATACAAAAACGAAGTAACAACCGACACTGCTTAGGTTTATGCCCATACATATACCTAAGTCATCAATATGAAATACGCTCCAACCTCCGAGCCCAAGTACAACTCAGTCCACAAAGGAAAGTAAACGTATTCCACACAGGAAAGAAAAACGTAATCCACAGAGGATAGCACAACACAATCCCCATAGGAAAGCAATAGGATTCAGCTCACACAGGTATACTTCTTCAAAGGACGATAAAGATGATCTCTGATCCATCAAAGTCATTGGACCCACGATGGATCGATAGGTAACTAACCCCCGCAAAAGACCCACACAGGATCGGGCCCACATAGGACCTGTAGGCGCTGGTTCACACAGGACCGCCGAGCGCAAGGACCCACACAGGATCGGACCCATACAGGATCGGGCCCACACAGGACCTGTAGCACTGATCCATGTAGGATCGCTAAGTGATGTAGTCGTCGTCGTCAAATCCACACAGGATCTATGTACTGTCGTCATCGCAGTCATAGTAGTAGTAGCAGTAGCAGTAGTAGTCACAGTCGCAGCCAGCACTAGGGTTCCCGCACACAGCAAGCTCGTTCGGAGGGTCCGCTCCACGAGCCGAGAGGCTGATACATCAACTGTCACAACGTCCAGAGTTGATGTATCCAAAAGTTCTGTATCGTCAACAGGAACTGAACGCAACAGATGGCGCGTCGATCGGACACCCGGTCTGAGAGTTATTGGCTTTTTCGTCCCAGGGGCCCGGTTGGTTTCTAAGGAAAAACCAACCCGACCGTACTCCACCTGTGTCCAAACCTCGGGCGGAGTATTCCAAAAGATCCGTCTCACTAAGAGGAACACAACAAAACTGACGGCACGTCAATCGGACGCCCATAGCTCAAGATATGACCGTTTCCGCTCTGAAGGCCCGGTTTGTTTCGTGAACGAACCAACCCGGCCGAACTCAAAGTGTTCCGAAACACTGAGTGTAATATACCGAAACGACCGTCTCGATCCAAGGATCGCATTTTCGTAGAGGGTTCGTCAATCGGAGTTCCGTGGCTCAAGTTATGGCCAAAAGACCGAAGACGACATGAAAACGGGGGGTCCGGGTCCGGGCCGACCCGGCACGGCGGCGCGGACCGGCGCGGCGGCGCGGTCCGGCGCGGCGGCGCGGTCCGGCGCGGCGGCGCGGTCCGGTGCGGCGGCGCGGTCCGGCGCGGCGGCGCGGCCCGTCCGACGGCGGCGCGGCCTGGCACCGCTGGGGTCACGCGCGGGGGGCATGTCCCACGCATCCTACTGGCGGCGCGGCTTTTAGCCGCGCCATTTTGTGAACCGGCCCCCCTTTGAGGGGGCCTGCTTGAGGGAAACCAGGGGGCCGCCTGCCCCCCTCAATGAAACCGCCCCCCCAATTAAATGGGGGGGGGGGGGCTTTTGAGTGCTGGTCGGGGGAATTAAATTCCCCCGGCCTTTGACCTTCCTACCGGCCACCTGGCCGGCCGGTTTTTCTCCAAGGGGACCGGCAAACCGGTCCCCTTTTCCGGGTTCCGACGCCGGCGGCCCGGCCGCCGGTCTTCTCGTCCCGCCGCGGCCCAGAACCGGCCGCGGTGCTCGTCGTCCGGCGCGGTGCGACGGCACCGCGCCCCTCCGCCGCGCTTTTGATTCCCTTCGACGCGGCACGACGGCGTCACATTCTTGATGATCCTTCCACGGCGCGGCGCGACGGCGCCACGCAATATAAGTGTGCGAATATCCGCGTGGTGCGACGGCACCACGCCATCTTGTTTCATCCGCAAGATAAATCAACAAGAACAAAGGAGGGGGTTCGCCCGTGTTCATGCGGTCCGGCCCCCTCACGTTAAATGATAACACATATTTAAATATCCTCACGTTAGTCATGCCAGAACCACGAACAAGAATAAATAAATAAACAATTAACAACAACCCCTACCTTGGGTTCAAGTTCGAAGATTTTCAACGACCTGCGGAAGACAACGTCGCGGAGGTCAGGCGTCGCGGTAGTTGGTCGTCAAATCTGATGACAAAGTGGTACGTCCGAAGAGGTACGTCGTTGGCGAATCTTCGTATGCCGACGAAGGAAGTCCGAGGAGGAAGCGGCGTTCCCTTTCGTTGACACGGAAGACGAAGAAGAGAGGAGCGGCGTTCTTCGTCGGAGCTTGAGCGTTCTTCATCAAAGCTTGAGCGTTCTTCGTCAAAGTTTGAAGAAGAAGAAGAAGAACCCAAAATGCTCTCAAGATGGCAAAACAATTCTAACCAAATAAAATAAGATAGAGTCTTATTTTATTCACAAACTTAACAAATTGAATTTCAAAGGTTTGAAATTCAAATAAGATAACTCCTAAATTAAATGACAAGTTGTCATGTCATTTAAAGAGGGGTTAAAGGGAGTTTGAGATAAGATGGAAGGTTAGGTTCGTGTGGGCCCCACCACAATTAATCCTCTCAAGGGAGGTTAAGTGGGTGTGGGTCCCACCCCTAACTTCCTTTGAGAGAAGTTAACCAACAAAAGTAAAATAAAAAGTGTTTCACATTTTTATTCAACTTTTTATAATTCTCCCCAAAACTAACTTTCGTCCCGCAATAAACGCAACTTCGGAAAAGGTCTCCTTAAGCGAATATCGGCGTTGCGAGATCATCGGTGTCTTCAGATTTCAATTCCGAGCACCGGATCAAAAGTTAGAAATTCCCGCTCGTTCGTTCACTGAACGTACCCGAGCCAAACTTCGGAAATTGATTCCGGGCACTCCGGGCCTCGGAATCAAGTGCCGTCTGAAACCGCGCTCTTGTAAAATTCCAATGAAAATTAAGAAAAAATATCCCTTGAATTTTACGGGTCTTTACATTACTCCCACCTCAGGGATTTACGTCCCCGTAAAGATACATCAAAAACTAGGGAAACAAATGAGGGTACTGAGCACACATCTGAGCCTCCCGCTCCCATGTGCTCTCCTGGAGGTTCCCGTGCTTCCATCTGATGCGCACAAGAGGAATTGATCGCCCACGCACGACCCTCTCCTTTCGATCCTCTATCTCCACCGGGACCTCCGTAAAAGTCGCCCCATCGTCAACGTCAAGCTCCCCATGGTCAATGATGTGTGTCGGGTCGTGCACGTATCTCCTCAGCTGAGATACGTGGAAGACGTCGTGCACCCGGTGCAACTGAGGTGGCAGAGCCAGGCGATAAGCCACCTCACCAACCCTGCTGAGGACCTGGAAGTGTCCGATGAAGCGCGGAGATAACTTGCCGCCTCGACCAAATCTCCTAATACCACGTCGAGGTGAGCCCCGCAAGAAGACGTGGTCGCCATCCTCGAACTCCAGTGGCCTCCGCCTCCTGTCAGCATATAACTTCTGCCGGCTCTGAGCTGTCCTCATCCCCTCCTGGATGACCTGGACCTTCTCTGTTGTGGCCTGGACCATCTCTGGTCCCACCAGTGCTGACTCCCCAGGGTCTGTCCAGCACAAAGGAGATCTACAAGGTCGGCCGTACAACGCCTCGTACGGTGCCATCCTGATGGTGGAGTGGTAGCTGTTGTTGTACGCAAACTCCACCAAGGGTAGGTGGTCCTCCCAGCTACGACCACAGTCTAGGACACATGCGCGGAGCATGTCCTCGAGAGTCTGAATGGTCCTCTCCGTCTAACCATCCGTCTGAGGGTGAAAGGCTGTGCTCAGACGTAGCTGCATCCCGAACTCCTCCTGTAACCCCTTCCAAAGCCGGGAAGTAAAGCGGGCATCTCGATCCGAGACGATAGATGATGGCACACCGTGGAGCCGCACAATCTCCTGAACGTAGAGACGTCCCAATATCTCCACTGAGCCCTGCTCTCTGATGGGTAAGAAGTGTGCCGACTTGGTGAGTCGGTCAACAATCACCCATATGGAGTCGTGACCTCTGGAAGTGTGTGGAAGTCCAGTCACGAAGTCCATAGATATGTCGTACCACTTCCACTCCGGGACCTCCAAGGGTTGTACCAAGCCTGCTGGTACTTGATGCTCAGCCTTCACCTGCTGGCATGTGAGGCATCGAGAAACGAACTCTGCTACTGCCTTCTTCATGCCCGGCCACCAGGGCTGTCGTCTGAGATCCTGGTACATCTTCGCCACTCCAGGATGTTCCACCAAAGGAGAAGTGTGAAACTCTCTCAGAACTTCCTCTCGCAAAGCGACTGGTACCATGGTACGTCCTCTGAAAAGGATGTTGTGCTCTGCTCCAAGGGAGAAACGATCAGGTGCCTGTCCCGAGGATATCTGTGCACGCCGTGTCTCACAGTCAGCGTCCTCACGCTGTGCCTCTCTGACCCGCTGCAGTAGTGGAGGTGTGACTGTGAGAGACAGGAGGAAGGCTGCTCCATCTCTATCCACGAAGGATATCTGTAAAGAGGCTAGCTGCTCTGTCGCCTCCTCAAGTAGCTGAATGCCCGTCCTCCTGCTGAGGGCATCGGCTACTAAGTTCCCCTTCCCAGGAGTATAGACTATCTCAAAGTCATAGTCCTGGTGGAACTCGAGCCATCGCCGCTGTCTCAGGTTCAGGTCCTTCTGCGAGAAGATATACCTGAGACTCTGATGATCAGAAAAGACTGTGAAGCGCTCACCCATCAGATAGTGTCGCCATGTCTTTAGAGCGAAGACCACTGCTGCTAACTCCAGGTCATGGGTAGCGTAGTTCTGCTCATGCGGCCTCAACTGACGTGATCCATAGGCGATCACTGCCCGCTCCTGCATCAGAAAACATCCGAGTCCGGTCCCTGATGCATCGCAGTAGACTACGTACCCTACTCCCTCCTCAGGAAACCTCAAGATAGGTGCGCTAGTCAATCTCTGTCTCAGCTCCTGGAAGCTCTGATGACATCTGTCTGACCACACGAAGGGTTTCCCCTTCTTCGTCAAAGCTGTGAGTGGTGCCGCAACTCTAGAGAAGTCTGGCATGAATCTCCGATAGTATCCAGCTAGTCCCAAGAAACTCCGAACCTCAGTCACGCTCCTGGGTGGCTCACATGCTAACACATCCTTGATCTTCGCAGGATCCACTGCAAATCCCGCCTCAGAGATAACGTGTCCCAAGAAGTGGACCTCACGTATCCAGAACTGGCATTTCGAGAGCTTACAATAAAGCTGGTGCTCTCGGAGTGTGTCTAGTATAACTCGCAAGTGATAGGCGTGCTCCTCCATAGTCGTAGAGTAAATCAGATTTGTCGTCGATGAAGACCACGACAAACCGATCGAGGTATGGCTGAAAGATCCTATTCATGAGATCCATTAACACTACTGGAACATTGGTAACACCGAAAGGCATAACCAAGAACTCATAGTGGCCATACTGACATCTGAAGGCCGTCTTCTGCACATCCTCGTCTCTGACTCTGAGCTGATGATAGCCTGACCTGAGGTCTATCTTCGAGAACCACCGTGCTCCCTTGAGCTGATCAAAGAGGTAATCAATCCTCGGTAGCGGATACTTGTTCCTCACTGTCACCTGGTTCAGGCGATGATAGTCAACAGAAATCCAGAGGCTCCCGTCCGCCTTCTTGGCGATCAAAATCGGGGAAGCCCAGGGTGAAACACTGGGTCGGATGAACCCCTTGCCCTGCAAGTCCTCCAACTGTACCCGTAGCTCTCGAAGCTCGGCGGGGGCCATCCGATATGCTGGAGTGGATATCGGGGTTGTCCCGGGGTACATGTCAATATAAAAGTCTACCTCTCTGCGAGGAGGTAGCCCTGTAACGTTGTTGGGAAAAACGTCCGCAAACTGATCCACCACTGCAGGAAAACCAGGACTCCACACGTCAACTGCTCCAAGGATGAGGCTAGCCAACTGATGAGTGATGGGTTGTGCTCTCCTCCGCGGAAGTCCATCCTGTGCGGAAAAGGCTCCCTTCTCGCCGGTGAAGGGGAACCTAGTCCCGTCGGTGCGTACACATCGCACCTTGCGGCTAAAACAGTCAATCTGCGCATGGACCGTAGATAGCCAATCCATGCCCAAGATGACGTCGTAAGGCCTCGAAACTGCTACAAGAAGATCCCAGCCAAAGCTCTCGCCTCCTAGAGTAAGCTCACACTATCGGCACCAGTGCTTAATCGTCGACTCTACTCCCGTAGAAGTCTCTAGCCGTAAGGATCGAGCCAACGGCTCTGTCGGAATCTCCGAGCTCCGAACAAGGGTAGCGGCTATGAAAGAGTGACTCGCTCCTGTGTCTATAAGAACTGCAGCAAGGGTGGAATAGACACAAATAGTACCTCGAATCATCTCAGGTGCGCCGTGGTCGTAGGCCTCTACTGCCTAGAGCTATGCATGTCTTTTCCCTCCAGCTCCCTGTGGTCGGGGTGGAACTCCTGGTGGTGGTGGTGGTAGAGCCTCAAATCGTCGCCAACCACCGGCTGCTCGTCCAGCTCCTCTGCCTCGTCCGCCTCCTCCCTGCAGACCGCCATGGTCGACCCTCTGCCTTTGCCTCGGTGGTCCCTCAACTGTCTGCTGCTCCTCTGCACGGCGGGTCGGGCAGTCACGAGCCATGTGGCCCTGCCCGCCGCACGAGTAGCACTGTCTGCCTCTCGAAAGACTGGATCCTCGCTGTGTGCCCCGCACTACTGAGCCAGTGCCCTGAGGTCGTCTGCCTGAAGGTCTGGTCTGTCTGGACCCCTGAGTCATCCATCGACTGCTTGCTGCAGATGACTCTGCCACGTGCCGCCCTGCGGTGGGTCGCTGCGCTGGGGTAGACTCATCAAGGAAGCTCTCGATCAGGAGGGCCCGCTCCAGTACTCTTGTCTGAGTCAGTATGCTGAGGGAGATCAGCGATGCCCTGATCTCGTGTCTCAAACCCTACTCGAAGGTCCAGGCCCGGAAGAATGGGTCCCGTACCATGTCGGTCGAGTAGCACGAGAGATCAGTAAATCTCACCGAGTACTGAGCGACCGTCATGCTGCCCTGCCGCAGCTGAAGAAGCTCCTGGATACGCACCGCACGAAGGGTGGCTGGGATGAACTCTGAGCGGAAGAGGCTCTCAAAGTCCGTCCAAAGTAGAGATGCCTCATCGTGCACCTAGAGCATCAAGCTCCCCCATCGTCCTGCTGCTGCGTGTAGTAGGCTTGCAGCGAGGATCACCATGAGGTCAGCTGGTGTCCTCACTAGCCAAAACACACATACCACTTCCTCCAGCCAGTCCTCGGCTTCCTGGGGATCCGTCTCCCCGCGAAACCTGGGTGGTCGCTGGTGCTGAAACTCATGCAGTGCGCTGAGGCGACGTGCATCGTCAGCGGCTGGTGCTGGAAGTATCGGTGGCTCGATGGGTAGAGCTACCGCTAGTGCCACTACTGACAAAGGGCCCTGCACCGAGGCATCGTCGCTTGGTGGGCTGTCGTCACACTCGACTCTCGGAACCCTAACTGGCTGCCGTCGTGGGGCCATCCTGAAAAGGAAACAGGTGCACCATGGTCAGAACAGTATACCTGGTGAGCTGATATAAGTAATCACAAAGAAAACATTGAAACACACACACAATCAATGTTTTCGTGCATTAAGTCGGAAATCAGAAGTCAGGGTCCTGGTGTACGGATACGTCGGCCGCCGCACCAACACTGGGCTCCTTGGACTGATAACCACACTCAATACGCTAATCATTATTGCTTCACAAAGAAAAGACCAGAGTTCGCGGTAGAACCGTACTCCTCTGATACCAATTTGTCACGACCCGCCCTCAGGACTGTGTCGTGACTACCCGAAGCCCGCCTTCCACAGGCCAGGGGCTGGCGACTAGCACCAAGGCGTAATTCCCGGTAAAAAGGGAAGGCATTGCCTTTGTAAAGTAAACAAACACCACAGAGTAAGCAAGAGGAAAGTAAACACTAAGTAAAAACAGAGTACAACTGAAAGTGCAGAAAAGTAAATGGGCCAGTATACAAACACAAACTGAAAGTAAAGTACAACTTGAAAAGGAAAAACAACAACTGCAAGTAAAAGCCGCTACACCGAGCTGTCCACTGGAGATCTCACTTGAAGGATGGGTACAGATAGCTCCACTGCTCCGCGGGTCCCACCGTCCGCTCCGAGTACGTCCCGCCCAGTGGTCCACCTCTAGGTATCGTCCTGCTCTGCAAGCCTCAGCCCAGATCAACGCTGTCTGTCGTCTGCAACCAACACAACGTAGTGCGGGCATATCCCGTGCAGGGGTGAGTATAAGCTACTCAGCAGGGACCCCGAGACCCCTGAAGGTCTCCCAAAATCCACAAAGGATAAACCACAATGGTGAGATACAAACACAATGTAACAACCGAAACGGCTTAGGTATATGCCCATACATATACCTAAGTCATCGATATCAAATACGCTCCAACCTCTGAGCCCAAGTACAACTCAGTCCACACAGGAAAGTAAACGTATTCCACACAGGAAAGCATAACGTAATCCACACAGGATAGCACAACACAGTCCACACAGGAAAGCAACAGGATTCAGCTCACACAGGTATACTTCTTCAAAGGACGATAAAGATGATCTCTGATCCATCAAAGTCGTCGGACCCACGAAGGATCGATAGGTAACTAACCCCCGCAAAGGACCCACACAGGATCGGGCCCACATAGGACATGTAGGCGCTGGTTCACACAGGACCACTGAGCGCAAAGACCCACACAGGATCGGACCCACACAGGATCGGGCTCACACAGGACCTGTAGCACTGATCCACGTAGGATCGCTAAGTGCTATAGTCGTCGTCGTCGAATCCACACAGGATCTCTGTACTGTCGTCGTCGTAGTCACAGTAGCAGTAGCAGTAGCAGTAGTAGTCACAGTCACAACCAGCACTAGGGTTCCCGCACACAGCAAGCTCGTTCGGAGGGTCCGCTCCATGAGCCGAGAGGCTGATACATCAACTGTCACAAAGTCCAGAGATGATGTATCCAAAAGTTCCGTATCGTCAACAGGAACTCAACGCAACAGACGGCGCGTCGATCGGACACCCGGTCTGAGAGTTATTGGCCTTTTCGTCCCAGGGGCCCGGTTGGTTTCTAAGGCAAAACCAACCCAACCGTACTCCACATGCGTCCAAACCTCGGCCATAGTATGCCAAAAGATCCGTCTCACTAAGAGGAACACAACAAAACTGACGTCACGTCAATCGGACGCCCGTAGCTCAAGATATGAGTGTTTCCGATCCGAAGGCCCGGTTGGTTTCGTGAACGAACCAACCCGGCCGAACTCAAAGTGTTCCGAAACCCTGAGTGTAATATAACGAAACGACTGTCTCGATCCAGGGATCGCGTTGCCGCAGACGTCTCGTCAATCGGAGGTCCGTGGCTCATGTTATGGCCAAAAGACCGAAGACGACACGAAAACGGGGGGTCCGGGTCCGGGCCGACCCGAACCGAGTCGACCGGACCCGGCCCGGCCGGCGGCGGACCGGCACGGCAGCGCGGTCCGGCTGGCAGTGGCGCGGCCTGGCGCCGCTGGGGTCACGCGCGGGGGTCATGGCCCCCGCATCCTGCTGGCAGCGCGGCTTTTAGCCGCGCCATTTTGTGAACCGGCCCCCCTTCGAGGGGGCCTGCTTGAGGGAAATCGGGGGGCCGCCTGCCCCCCTCAATGAAACCGCCCCCCCAATTAAATGGGGGGGGGATTTTGGGCGCTGGCCGGGGGAATTAAATTCTCCCGACCTTTGACCTTCCGGCCGGCCACCTGGCCGGCTGGTTTTTCTCCAAGGGGACTAGCAAACTGGTCCCCTTTTCCAGCTTCCGACGCCGGCGGCCCGACCGCCGGTCTTCTCATCCCACCGCGGCCCAGAACCAGCTGCGGTGTTCGTCGTCCGGTGCGGTGCGACGGCACCGCGCCCCTCCGCTGCGCTTTTGATTCCCTTCGACACGGCGCGACGGCATCGCGTTCTTGATGTTCCTTCCACGGCGCGGCGCGACGGAACCACGTAATATAATTGTGCGAATATCCGCATGGTGCGACGGCACCACGCCATCTTGTTTCATCCGCAAGATAAATCAACAAGAACAAAAGAGGGGGTTCTGCTGTGTTCATGCGGTCCGGCCCCCTCACGTTAAATGATAACACATATTTAAATATCCTCACGTTAGTCATGCCAGAACCAAGAACAAGAATAAATAAATAAACAATTAACAACAACCCCTACCTTGGGTTCAAGTTCGAAGATTGTCAATGACCTGTGGAAGACAACGTCGCGGAGGTCGGGTGTCGCGGTAGTCGTTCGTCAAATCCGATGACGAAGAGGTACATCCGAAGAGGTACGTCGTTGGAGAATCTTTGTATGCCGACGAAGGAAGTCCAAGGAGGAAGCGGCGTTCCCTTTCGTTGACACGGAAGACGAAGAAGAGAGGAGCGGCGTTCTTCGTCGGAGCTTGAGCGTTCTTCGTCAAAGCTTGAGCATTCATCGTCAAAGTTTGAAGAAGAAGAAGAAGAACCCAAAATGCTCTCAAGATGGCTAATCAATTCTAACCAAATAAAATAAGATAGAGTCTTATTTTATTCACAAACTTAACAAATTGAATTTCAATGGTTTGAAATTCAAATAAGATAACTCCAAAATTAAATGACAAGTTGTCATGTCATTTAAAGAGGGGTTAAAGGGAGTTTGAGAGAAGACGGAAGGTTAGGTTCGTGTGGGCCCCACCACACATAATCCTTTAAAGGGAGGTTAAGTGGGTGTGGGTCCCACCCCTAACTTCCTTTGAGATAAGTTAACCAACAAAAGTAAAATAAAAAGTGTTTCACATTTTTATTCAACTTTTTATATTTCTCCCCAAAACTAACTTTCGTCCCGCAATAAACGCAACTTCGGAAAAGATCTCCATAAGAAAATATAGGCGTTGCGAGTTAATCGGTGTCCTCAGATTTCAATTCCGAGCACCGGATCAAAAGTTAGAAATTCTCGCTCGTTCGTTCACTGAACGTACCCGAGCCAAACTTCGGAAATTGATTCCGGGCACTCCGAGCCTCGGAATCAAGTGCCGTCTGAAACCGCGCTCTTGTAAAATTCCAAAGAAAATTAAGAAAAAAATTTCCTTGAATTTTACGGGTCTTTACAGACCCCTTACTGCTGTAAATAAATTTACCTAGAATGGAATATGGAGACAAGAATAACGTTTTTGAACATGGGAACATCTAGTCATACAAGGAAATGTCCAGACCAGATGTACACGTGATGAGTTGTGTACTTGAACATGGTCAATATTAGATATGTTTAGACATGTTTTTTACTTTTAAATAAACACACACATTGGAACATTTCATAATATATGGGTAGTTAATGGTTCTCTATGTACATAATTTTTACAAAAATTATACAATGCATACTCGGTCAATTATGTATTCATCCCTATTCCTCATTAGTAGGGACATGATTCATTATGATACATTAAATTGATCATTTCCTTTGTTAATTTAAATGGGGATATATTCTATGAATTTTATGATGATCCCCATTCAAGAACATAAATCTAGGAATGATATCTTGGAATATTTATATTATTCTTGATATAGGATCATACATCAACATCGTTTTCCTGTGTGGGGTTATAGGTATACTTGTGACATACAATACATGAGCGTTGATCCACTCTGTAAATTTAAATCCAAAATTTCTTGTAGATATAATACATGGTTTTTGGTGTGACCCCTAATTGGGTATCATTATATTCATACTTCCACCATGTACCACATATGGAGAGACCTGATGATCATTACATCTTTGATGGACTCTTTTAATTCTATCATAGTTGTGAAGTGTTTTTTTTTAGAAAAAAAGATTTAAAATAATATGTCATTTTTGTATCCAAGTATTATTGAAATGATGTGATCTTACATGAAATTATGTGTCTATTATCAATATATATGGATGTTTTTGTTTTATTTGTTTACATATATCTATTATAGGATTATTATTATTATTGAAGTTATATTTTTAACGATTATAGGTGTTTCTAATGTGTGTATTTTTAAAACTCCCTACATTTTATTTTCCCACATGAGACTTATCTATAGAAGATGACTAAAATTATTATTGAGTCTTATCAGGACATTGAGTTGGAGTATCATAGTGACATGCACAAGCCAATGTATGTTCATGTGGTTAGCTTGATAGATTTATTTACCTAAATTAAGGGATGATCTTATTTTTATTTTCATTGTGATTATATTTTATTTAAAAATGCATCAATACTATAATTATTTTCATACCCTAATGGGGGTATTATAGATTTATGAATCATTTCTTATGAGTTTTTTACATTTATTCATTGAATGGAATTTGAGATATATGTTTGTACAGGTACATTAGGCTACAACTTCTAATGTGAGTGATATGCCAACTCGGTGTCAATATATATCCCATGTCCTATTAAGATAGTCATGGGGTAGTAACAGCTCTGGCATGATTGGTATGAGTCAATATATAGTGGTATTAGTGATACTCATCTATAGAATAGGATCCATGTATTTGAGATTGGTTTGGGTCAATAGTGTTAGCTATTTCGAGTTCAACACTTTGGATAGGTACTCTAATGTTATTCTGGAAGACAATGTATCCACACACTAGGACTCAAAAAATATTTTATGAGTTGGAACATATATAAATTAGTTTCATTAAAAAAAATTCACATCAATCATATTATAATGTGTTATGGCTTCCATCTCCTTCTTGAATATTCTCTGCAGAAATACTCATTTACCGTGTTTACATATTTTCTCTTTTTGGATGCTTCTATAAAATTTTCCATCATAAAATACACAATAAAATCATGAGGATGATCCTATAATTGATGAGGATTATATATAGGTACTTGTTCATGATTTTTTTACCTCAAGATGGTGTAAAAATCATACCACCACCTTTTGAGTAGAAGATGTTATTGATAGTACAATCATATGAGGTTCATGGGTTGAGAAGGATTCATGAGATTTAATGATAATGGCACATATGACATGATTATAGGCTAATGAATTATAGAGTTATTATTTAATTGATGATTTGTTGAAATAATTTGGTATTTTCAATACACCTATAAAGACATTGTTATCTAGAATGTGAGCCTTCTCCGGGACTCATTATGATGGTGGTGGGGAATAGTTGGAAAATATTTTGATGAGGTGTCTCTTTGATGGTCATATTTCAAAATCATTTTTAGTGAGGAGTTTTATCCATCTATTAAGATGGTAGTGGATATTTTTGTGAATCTATATCTTCAATTATATAGGTTTCTTTAGGATGATTATTCATTAACATTAAAAATCCTTTATTTGTACTCAACAGATATGGACCATGTTTATTTAATTTGGGATCAATGTTTTTATAATTTTCTATATAGAGACATCCATTCTAGAATGATACATATATTTATTCATAACTACATTCGGTATATTGACAATTCATTGGTGATTGCGTTTTTCCAAGGCGAGAAACCATAGATAGTTAGTCACATATGTGGGCACAAAGAAGATGAGACATTTGTGGAAGGGATTCGATGATATTCACATGGTCCTGAAAATGTAAGAAGAATTATTAGGATATAACAATATAGATTTTAGGTATCTCAAGGCTCATAGGATTGATATAATCAGCCTAGGGAGAGGGGGTTCTACTAATGTGATTCTCAAGGTTATCTTACAAGATATTTCTTTACACACAATGAAGAAAATAAAGGGGAAGATTATGGGATTCCTAGTTACTGGAATCCGTATGAATATGACGTTCTATATTGTGGTTTAATTTAATAAGAAGTTTGTAGAGATGGTGTAGGTGGTGGGTGTTATCACTTATTACCACTTTTTCCCTATGTGGTCCAAAACAGGTTTGTGGGGCTGGTGGATAGTGGTGGGGGTAGATGGAGGGGGTCAATGCTTATGACCCAAGGGATCTAGTGATTATACAATGTATGATCTATGAATTTTATACCTCACATAAACTATCTATTAATAGAGGCATGAATTATTCCATTATTTTAACATATCTGGTTTGAGATGTTGATATTATTATTTATTCCATTGGATAAACCAGTGGACATATGGAATCCTACTAGAGGTGAATCAATTATTTCAAGTTATTGATTAAGGTGTTTCATAAATCATTGATGTGATAATTTCTTTATGGATCTCATTTTAAATGAAATTAGTCCTTACAATTTCATCTTTGCTATGGGCTAGTAATGTTTTTCACATTCACAAATAGTCTATTTTAAGTAGACGATGCATTGTTTCCACAATGATGCGATGTTATTTTCCTTATTGGGTAAAAATGAATCCAAATAATAGTATGATAGACTCTTGAATAGTATGGTGAAACTGATTACACATTATTTGTATCAAAAAACCCTTGGTCCAATGGATGCTATGGGTTTTCAGTTTAGTGTAGCATTGGTGATGTATGAGGATATCTATCATGAGTATGTTATAGTATTACCTATCCACAGAGAGAAAAACACACATATTATTTTAATCTATGATATTTACTCTACATAAGAAAAATCTTATAAATTTTCTCATGAAGTCCTTTGGTAGACTAGGAGTTAGTTGGACGACTTGTAAATGATGGGTTTCACCAAACATTATGCTACATAATGGGAGTAATTCATATTGTTCTCCATGAAATTATATTGGATCCTGATGTTTTTTATGGACTACCATCTCTAAAAAATGTGCTCATAATGAAAAATTATCCAATATCAAGGTTTGATGATTACATTGACTTTCGTTTAGGGGAAAAAGGGTTCATGAAGATTGGACGCAGATCAAGTTATCCCCAGTTGGGAGTATGTGAAGTGAAAATAAATTATATTGAATTATAATGTTGTTATATGTAACTATGTGTTCGTGTGTATTCCCATGGTAATTAGGGACATACCCATACTGTTTATGGGAATCATTAATTGGTTCACTCATCATTTTTTAGTGATGTTTTTTTAGTAATCATTAACAATATCCTAGTTTACATAGTGTCCAAGGTGGAGAAAATAATAACATTAATGATTCATCTATAAATACTATGAGAGAACCCTAAATTAGGTAATATTTAAGAATTTTAGTCCTATATTCAAGAGGTAAGCATTTTGGGATAGGTTATCTCAACATAAGTTCTTTAGTTCGACCCGGAAATGGGGGAAAAGTGTTCGTTTGACAAAAACCCAACATCATTAATGAGGGGTCGAGATTGCAGGTAATGGAATGTGAATATATGTTAATCATAACTTATTTCTATAGAATCTCAACTCCCTTAAGATATTTCACTTAAAAATTAAATCCATTTGTGTGAGTATATATGTGCCAGCAGTTATTCCCAGAGTTGAGGATGATATTGATGAGAACTCCCTTCTTGTTATTTACAGAAGATGTGGTTAGGTATTTATTATTTTTTATTAATTAGGTAACGAGAAGGTTTGTGACCTAATGTAGATAAAGAGGTTATTTTTTATTTTTCAAATAATTTTAGACCACATAAGAAGAACTAGGAAAACCATGATCTTGAGTATAATGTGATAGACTTCATATTAAATATGTAGTGACACTACCTGATAAGAGATATTATTTTCATATATTATGATCATAATATAATCATGGATACCTTCTCACATATGTATCATAACATAATACATAGGAACTGAATTGATGTGTTGAATGAGTACTGGTTTGTGACTTACTATAGCCTTGGGAATGGGAATGTGGTTGCATATTCACCCAGAAAGAGATACTATTCACAGATACTATGTGATGAATTGTGATATATTACCTCAATTCATTTCCCAGTTGCTTATGTTAATGGATAACTATATCTAACGATTATGTTTTTTACCCCTCTAATATTATAGAATTTCGTGGATGAAAAACAGGAGAATACTGTCTCTATGACACTATGTACTCATATATCAACTCAACAAAATCCTAATGGATTTACAAAAGGTGGTGAGAATGTATTAAATTTAATAGGATGGAAATTGGTACATGTTGTGATGAGAGATGGGTTTCATAAAGTCTTTCATAAATAACTGTTTTTGGTATATATTTTTGTTTTAAAAATTAACTAGGACCATTGGTAAAATTTTTGTATCCACAAGTGAAGAGGTGTTTTGAAAAAAATTTCACATGAAGGCTTTTTTTACAATCTAAAGGAAGATCTATATGTTCTTGTGTGTTTTTGTAACCCCCGTATGGTTATAGAGTTGATGTGGAATTCCATATCAATATTATTTATGATGAGGTTAACTAGTACATACATGGTACACGGTGCCATTTGGTTGATCATTGAACAACATACCATGTCTTTCCACATTGAAGCTACTGGATATTAGTTTTTAGTAGAGTGATTGGGATTCTTGTATTTCTAGGAAATAGTACACATCCACGAATTTTCTTTTACAGTTATTTATACTAATGATTATCACATTACATATTAGTTATGGTATGGACTATAGAATGCCTTCTGTACTCATATCATTTGGAGTATAGATTTTGTCCCTCACAATGATTGCAAGGCAGAGCAGACCAATAAGGACTTTGAGGAAATGCTATGATCTTGATGGTTAGGGATCATCCATATTATGGAAGACCACATATTATATTATTAGTATACATATAATAATTTCTACCCTTCTAGCATCAATATGAACCCATTTGTGGCCTTGAAAAAGGGTCCATGAATATCACCACTATGCTGGACCAACCCAAACGATTCTTCACATAGTGGACCACAGTTGATGAGAAACACTGTAGATAAGTTTCATGTCATACAATCATAGAGGAAGAATATAATGAATTGTGGATTTTCATATACTGACATACAAAGGAGGACTTTAATTTTGGGGGGGTATTTTTTTCTTGAGGGTCTCACCCCGATGTGTATTGAGTAGATTTTTATTCAGATGAAATCTATGAAAATTATTATTTTTCACATTCCATACACTTTGATGAATGTGTTATGTTTCATCGAACATATCATTAAGCTGTAGTTAAATTAGGTATACAACATCATCCACATGATACAGTAGAGAAGATACATGCATGAACCATTGCATGTTATCAATTTCAAAATGATATATATAGGGGATGAAGCTACTCTTGTAGAGTGCATAGTAATGAATAAGGATTGGAAAAAGTAGATCCTCTATGGGTCAGTAATTCCTTTTGTTTATATCTGTTGGTAGCACTATAATTATAAGTAGATAACATATGGACTAGAGACCTAGAATCATGCTCAGTACCCAAATCTCTTTTGGTATTCGTTTTAGCTTTCAAGGACATGAATGCCCATGATGGAGAGAATGTAATCTCTACAATATTTCCATGTATTTATTTATAATATCATATGGACTATTTTAAGAACTATTTAATGAGATGGCGTGACATTATGTGGATTATTTTTTCCAGAGTTAATTTTTAAATTACATTTTTTATATTAAATATTAATAATCCATTGTTTTCAGGAAATGGAATATTAATTCATATATTGTGTCTTGGATCAGAAATATATCATTGAAATAGAGAAGAGAGTGTACAATATATAATATGTGTGATATACAATTTAAGGACTTCTATAGTTTTTGTAAAATTCCATGCTGACATAAATAATTATATTAATTAATTACTTAATTTTCTTATGTGATGCAAGGACAAAATTATTTTATCAATTTAAATTGACATAAAAAATTATCACTTTTTTACATAAAAAAATAATATGATGCTATTCTTGTGGATCATTGGAAGATGAAACCAGTTTGGATTTGGTATGAGATTTTTTATGCCAACAGAATATCTAGATAACTCTAATTTAAGGGACATGTGATTGTTATTCATGTACAAGTGATCAAAATTCAGTTGTGATGTTTTTTAATTTTAATTTATCCCCATTTTCATGTCCTAAAAAAACAATAATCGGGAGACTAAAAAAAGATTCATTGATTGGTCAAATTCCTAGTAGAATTTATTTGTTAGGAATTTGGAAGAATTTGATGTTTTTATTTGTCTATTCATTCTTCGTTTTAATTAAAATAGATTAATGACATCTAGAACATATTTGATCCACATTATACTTTGTATTTCTTTGATTTTTCACATTGTTCATCATACAATAATCACTAGTGTCTCAATGGAACATTATTTGTATAAAATATCATTGAATCAATTATTTAAAACCTATTTCATGGCACAATGTACTAATACTGAATATCAATGCATCAATTAACCTTGAGATTGGGGATTGATGATGGATTATATATTGACCAGATTTCAATAAGTGGGTATTAATTTCAGGATACCAATAGGTGTGAATGATGGGTTTTTAATATCAAACTTGTTTAAAAAATTTCACTGTGTGGTGGTATCAAAAATTGAGCATACTAATAACCTGGTTATCTATATGAGATTCGAAAAAAGCAGTGGTCGGAGGAATACATTTAAATCCATTACATATATCTATATTTCTATAAAATTCCATGATACACAGTGTGGTATCCCTGATCACACACCATGTGCATCACCCTGTGTAATTATAGGGATTCTATGGAATGTAAAAGTATCACACACCATGTGACACATATGAAATGACATGTGATCCATTATTGTTAGATCTAAAATTAATTAGGAAGGTGAAAAAACATCAGAACAACTTGCTATAAATGGACATGGAAAACCATACATGGACATAGCTAGGGAGGATGTACATAGGAAGGTTCGAGTACATGAAAAATATGGCTTGGATCACTTGTAATATTCATCAAAGAGTTATTTTATTAATTCATTCTACCATGATACATTAATCAATGGGTTAGTGCAGAGTAGAATCTGATGTATAAGATATTGATCCCCTCTGATGAAATTAAATTATTGATATTATTGTGGGAATCCATCCATCAGGATATTATTCAGATGAACTATCATAAAAATTAATATGTGTGAGGTTCTTAAAATTTTACTGAGAATTGATATGTAGGTTTTCATACCTTACCTAGAGTGTTAATAATTATTTGGTTATTGGTATGCCTAATATAATTGTGTGTGATCCCCATATATGTATCAATCTATTTAGAAATACAGTGTGTACGTCATATGATGTGACCTAATGAATGTGACATATTAGATAGGTTCAAAAAGTTGTATATGACAAGTAGAGTGTATTTTATTCAATGAGTGTTATATATGTAACCTCCAATTAAGAATCCTTGCATTGGAGTACTATTGGGATCTTACTAGATACAATCTGCCTAATATGAGAATATTTGGATTTTATTGTTAAACGCAACTAATATATAAAATGGTTATTTTATTATTATTATTTAATATATATTATTAGTTATTTTTGTGTGTTCAATTGGGTATTGTCATACACACCCATGCATGTACTTTTCGGTTATTTTAAATGTCTTATTAAGATGACTGACACTTTTATGGTGTCCTAGAGGGAACTAGATCAGAAGGAACATAATGAGCCTGATAGAACATAACATGTTCATATAGTTACATTAAAATCATTTCACACCTAATTTACTTGTAGTTATTTTTTTATATTTCATTGAAGGGGGCTTTTAGTTTTAAATTTTATGTTGCATGATTTTTTTTCATAATCTGATGGTTGGATTACGTATGTATGCATTAATGGTCATTTGTTTTCTTAAATTATAGAATTTTATGGGAATTGAGATGATTTTGTGTGTATATATATTAACATTAGTCTGTGTCCTATCTTGAGGGTGATATTCTTACCTAGTACCAGTTTAAATCATTTGGCCTACTCGAGGTGGTCTTCAGGTGGACATCGTTCGAGCCCAATATGGTTAATTTGACATAATTTTTATATAAGAATTCAATATGAAAATGTTTCTGATTTTCAATATCGGATTAATGGATATAAAAGTGTAATAAAATAACATTTAAACCAATTAATGACATAAATTTTCATTATAAATAAATTAAAAAATAAATACGCTTACAGTTAAAATTAATTATATTTTACTATTCATCAAAAAATATTCATTTCAGAAAAATATAAAAAAATCAGCATAATATAATTTTGATATTATGGAATCAAATAATTACATTATTTATAACAGAAAAATAATATACAGTTGAAAAAATGTATATATAAAACAAAAATAATAGACACGATGAAAATTGGGATTTCAATAACATTGTTTATTAAGACCCATGCAATTTTATTTTAACACTATTTAAAATAATAATAATTATCTAAATCATAATTAATTTTTATTGCTAATATAATGCACAAAATTCATTTAAAAAATTCCACAATAGGGAATATTTTAAATAAATTAAATTTAGAACATTATAAAAATTAAAAGAGATTTAATAAAAACAGATTTGTAGTCATAATTAATGAAAAACACTTTGTTGTTTGTATAATATAGTCAAAATGGGTTTACAAAAATATTTTTTGTGTAATAATATTTGCAAACAAAATAACATATTCACAATAAAATATCTTTTCATAAATTAGTTAAATTGATGTTGCATTTAACGCACGAAAAATTATCGATTTCATGAAATGAAAACTAAATTCAATGTCCCTTGTAATGAAAAATATGAAAATAATTAAATTAATTTGAAATAAAATCACAAAATATATATTTTATACCTCAACAGTTGAGAAAAATGATTTTAAAATTATGACATTATCCTTAATAACACATCGGGTATCCTATTTTTGAATAAATATCCTACCAATTATAGACACCCATAATAAATAATCAAAATTGGATTATGAATTTTTATTGTTTTATTCTAGAGAAACTCTATCTAATTAGGGCATTGACGTTGGTTCTTAGTACAATTGTCATGATGATTGTGAGATACATCCTAGAAAGGTGAATATTTTTATATCTTAAAGGATCATTAAAGATGAATCCATTGAGTTCCATAAATTATTTAGTATCTTATTGGAGTTTAATTGAAAATGTATTCATGTGTTGATGGATAACATGAATGAAGAAATTACATTATTCATGTGTGTTATTTTTAATCTCCAGCAACTCATTGGATATATGATTTTAAAAGGAATTCATTCCTTGATAAATTTATGCATGGATTTGATTTTCAATAAGATATAAATGTCGGGAAATTAATTACATTTGATTAGAGTAAGGTTACCTCATGGGGATAGTCTGGTTATATTCATTGGCGATATCAGTGGGTGATTTCAATTTATATTCCAGTCTCATTAGTATATAAAATGCGTAATTTTCCAGTTGATTCTATATTTAATTAATAAGTATATACCTCTCCTTTAAGAACTCCATTTTCTAAATTCACCATAACCGTAATCAAGGTTTGTTTTTTATGATGAAAGATACAATAATCTCCACAATTGTTTTATAGGTATTCTCTAGTTACCATCAGTATACATAATAGGTCTTCAATAAGATATGAATTTAATTTCATTTTACATTCCCAAGTTCAAAATTTTCCATCCTTCTCCTACATCATCAAATCATAATATTGACACAAAAAACTAATGTAATATTATATTTTTTTTTATCATAAAAGTTTTTAGTGTTATTATAATCATTTTTATAATTATATTTTGTGATGTATTGTTTTTTGATTCCTACATTGATTTTATTTTGAAAATAATATTTATATCTCACCTTTCAATAAAAATTCAATTGACCTTCGAAATGAATATTTATATAGATCATAATATACTATACCACATTGTTTTTCATATCTCATTCTAACTTTTCTAATTTATGATATCACAAAATTGGGTATAAAAGGGTTATCACAACATATTACATTATATATTTTAATATATAATTAAAAAACAAAAATAATTATATGAATCAATTATTTTTATTATTATAAAGAAATATATTATTAAACATAGTAATGTTGTTCTAACATATATAAAATTATCATATGATTTGATACTCATAGAATCAATGATTTTTTGGTAATAAAATTTTATTATGTTATTTTAGGACATTATGAATTATGAAAATAATATATCATTTGGAATAATTTTTCTAATCATTGTTCTCATGAAGAATTAAATATTCAATGTTGAAAAATAGTCATAGAACATACTGATTTATCATAAGAGTATAAATTTTAAAATTTTAACATATTAATTCGTTTTATAAAACTATATTTTATTTTACAATATAAGAGATATATTCAGCAAATGATCCTTAGAACAGTTGGAAAGGTCTTTGATGGTGCATCCAAGCGACCAGGGATCAAATCCATGTAGAGGAAGTATTTCTGGGGGTACTGTACCAGGTACTGTAGTAGTACAGTAGCAGTACTGGAGCAGGTACTATATCAGTACTGAAGTAGTACTGGAGCTGGTACTGTAGAAGTACAGGAGCAGTACTGGAGCAGGTACTGCGGCAGGTACTACAGCATGTACTGTGCAGTACTGTAGTGGGTACTGTGTAGTACAGTAGTGGGAACTGTAGCTGGTACTATTTGGCACTATAGTAGCCGAGAATATGCCCCCGTTTGGGCATTGGGGCCTCCGATTTGGTCCCCGAGTCCTTCATCGGCCTTCGGGCACCCAGACATTCGGGTCAGTTGGGCCTTCGGGACATTTCAAGGCCTTTAGGACACATTTGTGCAGATGAAAACCAGACAAATCTACAAGGAACAAGCACTACAAGGAGGATGAGCTAAGAGATTTCACAAAAGCAGAAGCTAAACAGATTCCAAGAATGAGAGGGTATGGCACCTGTCATCGGGACAAGCCTATGCATGCATGGGAATGCCTAGCCGAACAGCCATGCGAAGGTGGAGAGCTAATTTCACGATGAAGATTATGGGGAGGAGTAGTTCCAAGTTGTTAGTATGGGTTTTATGTAATGTTTGTGCCTTCGGGAAATGAATTCCTCTATGTCCTACGGGCATGTAATCATTCGTGTACGGGGATTGTAGGGTTCCACCTCATCCCTTGAAAGGTGGATTATCAAAAATCAATAAAAAATGAAGGCCTTCGGTCCAATGGAGGATAAGAGATATATTAAAAAAATAGTTCATATGGTATAAAATTTTAATTATCCTTTGAATGTATTATGTATGATAATTATCATACAAGGAAGAAGAAAGTCATATATTTCATTGTTTTATAAATGGATTTTATGACTTTAATTTGAAATAATGAAAAAAATTAATTATTTTTCCTATTAAATATGAATTTAATAATAATTATATTTTATAATGGAAAACATAATATAATGCATATAATTCTATTTCAAAAATCAAAAACATTTTTTTGTGGATATAAACTATCATACATAACTGCGTTTCTAGTCAATTATCCTATCTTGATAGGATTATCATATCAAACAATGAAATACCATACAATCCATATTATCTTATGAAGTTCATGTTTTATCATAATGTAAAATATTATTATAAATATATGATTATGAGTTTTTGTGATTATGATTAATTATAGAAAAAATATCTAAAAAGAATATAATTCCCTCAATTTCTCTACACGATTGAAATAAATTTTTTTAGAATATTTTGTTCAAATTTATGGAATTTTTTATCAATGTAAGAAATAATAAAATTTAATCAACTATAATTATTTATTTTATAAATTATTATTTTCAAATATTTAGAGTTGAATTAAATAATATTTGTATTTTTTAAAATATCTATTATTATAATAACGTATATGGTTTTAGTATAAATACATAAATGCAATTTTTAGTTGGGGAAAATTGGAACATTATGGAACCAAGAAATCCTTAATAGATTATCCTAATTTATATTCAATAATAGAGAATACATTTTGTTTATAATTCAATAATCATTAAAATATATGTGGTAATATTGGAAAAAATTTCCAGTCTAAATAAAGAAATTATTCTTTGCATTCATGCATGGAAAAACTATTCATCATTTTCATTGAAGATGAAATATTTATATTGGATATTGTTTGAGGATATGATCATTATATGATATTTCATCATGTGATAGTAAAAATAATTTTATAATATTTATATATGTTAATATAAAAAAATTAGATACATATTTTATCTATGTGTTGAATCAACATGTCTACTATACATAATTATCTTATGTAATGCGAACAATTTGTGTTCTATGTGTTTTAAAGAGGTCGATAGGAATTTAGAGAAGATGTATCCATGAAATATGGATTGGATAATTTTTTAAAATGTTCTATTTGAATTTAAAATGTTATCATGGTCCCATGGGAAAGGACAAGCATTGTGAAAATAAAAAAACATAAATATATAGCATTTTTGTAGTTAGATTTGGGTTTCGTTTTCCATAAATCACTATAGATTTGATGTTCTTTATTGTTTCATTTTATAAATTTATTTATATATATTATTTAAAAGTGTATCAAAAATAATGATGGATTTATTATATTTGGGAAAAAAATTAGGTATCAAATCCCATCCCACCCACTGGTGTAGTTATTTATCACCATCTACAACCACAACAGTATCGAAAAACCAATATGGTTAGAATTATTTACTATGGTAATTTACACAATCAAATGTATATGTTTCTCATTTATAACACTATGATATATTACATAGATTTTTTGTTAGGTTCATCATGGATGATTCCTACATCTCAATATGGTTTTTATAATGAAAAAGGTATACATATTTTTATTTTACATATAATTCATTAGATAAAAACTAGTAATTATATATAATTTCACAATCTAAATAATGAAATATTTATATTTTATGAGTATTATTTCTGAATAATCTTATTATAATACACTTTGGTATATTCTTCCAAAATGGGGCCACATGAGAGACCATTCTAGACTACCAAAAAGTTCTAATTAACATTAAAATTTGGAACATGAAGAAATAAGAAATGGGTTATATGAAATGATTACTAAGGGAAAACATATCATCATTTAATACGTGATGATAATATATGTATACGATCATTCAAGATAGGGGGATAAATAGGTTTCTATAATATAGTGGAACTATAAGAGTTTTCATTGCATCATGTCAGAAGTTCATTTAAGAACAACATATACCATTGTGAAAATCTATTGAATTAATGAGATATTAAAACATATCCATGGAGATTAATCAAGGGTTTATATCAAGTAAATTTATTATTTTATTATGAAATAACATAGCAATGAATATTGAAAAAATATAATCATATGTTAATTATAATTTTGTGAAAATCATATATTTTTATACATTATATTTTAATCAAAAACATTATCCCCACATAATTATATGAAATAAATAATCCTTTATTAACCTAAATATATAACGAGATAAAAAATAATAAAAAAATTCATTTAAAGCCTATATTGGTCCGCACACATTAATTATATATACAACTGCTTTCCACATGAAATAAATAATGAATAATATCATAAAGAACTACATGGAATGAAAATGGTTTTTGTAATATTTCCGAATTATATAAAATTAATAATTTTATAATTAGAATGTTTGATACCAAAAAATAAATCACAAAAAAATAATAAAATTATATTTTTTATTCAGTTATATTTATTACCAAACTAAATATGAGTTATATATCTGAAGGAAGAAAATGGAATTAAATCACTAAAAATATCATTTTGAAAAAAAAATCAAAAAAACATCTTGAAATAACATTACAATACAATATAAGAATTCATTTTCAGGATCATAACAATAAATATTTTATAAAAAGTCCATTAACATTAAAAATGTACTATTTAATTTTGAAATATACCTAATAATTTTTCAATTGGAAATCAATAGTTGAAAAAAAATATTAACATTAATTTAAAATTCATTTTGACTTTTTTTATATACATTTATTGAAACCCACATGGTAAAAATATTGATTAATAGTTCACATAAAAATATTTATTTTGATATTTTGGGACTAATTTATGGAAAATATATTTGGAGTACAAAATGAGAAACTAGGAAATATCAGGAGGTCTAAAATAAATATGGATGAGAAGGAATCTTTTTGGAGAGAATATGAATTATTCTTATCACAAACAAAATTTATAAAGAATGATCTGTATTGATGAAATTACATATATAATATATTGATATTAGTTTTAAAAAAAAGAATAGGAAATTATAATACCATCATATAATAGGTATGAAAAATGATTATAATGACCCAAATAATATTTTGAATAAGAGAAACACCTGACCATAGTTTTGCATTATGTTTTTGTGTATAGATAATGTCTTAGAAAGTAAAATTAATCTTATTATAAAATTTCTCTATATTTTCATATTATATATTTCACATTTTATGTTCTATCAATTACAAAATTTTAATAATATATTATATATTTTTCATTCATATCCTTTAATTGAGTTTTTTTAGAAAAATTTCCATATAACATGTATCATATCCCACCATCCTCAATTTACTTGATCCATAGAAGAATTGTTACACATTCTTAAGTGACATCCCAAATACGAAAAATTTTGTAAATAATTTCCATGTGTTTGAATAAAATTGAACAATGATTTTCCATTTAAAATAAAAACTACCACAACCATGTATGTCAAACAAAATAATAACTATATAATGAAAGATAACATTGTAAAAGTAAAAGAAAACCATACCAAAATATAAAAAAAAATTGTGATTACCAAAGTGAATTCCAACAACATACAACTATATAGAAAGTATTAATTCGAAAAATACTTAGAGACCCCACATACAGATACCTAGCACCTCCTAATAATCTCTAAGAGCTAAATCCAAAATCCATTCCCAGGTATTTTGAAGAACCACAAAATTAGTTTGATACATTCACTTTATCTATGTCCCAATAAACAATTTATGAAAATGCACCGATGTTCACATACATGGGATGAGAAATGAAACTATGAATGATTTTTTCAAAATGAATTCCCTACTCACACCACTACTAAATAAAATTTTATAGACTTTATATAAAATAGTTTATATAAAAAAATTACAATAGTTAAACATTTTATATTAACAGAAACAAATTTTTATGTAGAAACTATTTTCATAGGAAAATGTTTAGTTAACCAATGTTATTTCCTTTTAATGAAAGAAAACAATAATTTAATACCACATCTCAATTTATTCCTTTTGGAATGACAGATTCCATTTCACATATTCATAAATAAAAAAATCCATGCTAACATTATTCTCCCATACTCATGATTGGTTATTATTCTGTTCACCAGTCCATCACATGATATACCATCATAAATTGGGAAAATACCACCATTCTCCACTGTATTCACATAATTGGGGAAAATCACTCCCATATCCATCACAAATGAACATGACCACATTTCAGTATGATTGGAAAAAACCATAAAAATTCAACTATTTCAAACAATTCTACAAAATATTATCCTTTTATTAGAATCCTTATATCAAAATAATTCGACAAATAATACAATGTCATATTTGAATTTCATAATTTATAAATAAATTGTAAACAAAATTTCACTACAACAATTTTTTATTCATGTTCACAAATGTCACTGATGAGGGTATCTACCAGGATTTTCACAACAATTTCACAATAGAAATCAAGAAATTAAAAATAACAGAAATAGATGATACATTTTATTATAATGGGTATAGTTTGTTATTATGCTTACCTCAAAAAATATGGGAAAAAATGACTTGTTGAATAAATTATTCCAACGAATTTTGTTGATTCTAAAAAAACCCACCTTAGATCTCTTTCCCTGACATCTACATAGTTATATCTGATCATAATTTGAAATGAAAACCGTAATTCATTCCCAAATTATCTGAGTGTATGAATCCAAGATATGGAATATGAGTTTATCAAATATAAAATAAAATTAATATTGATTTACCTTGCTATCTTCCCTTAAATGCATAAATATATTCCTTTGGATCTCTCCTAGATCAATTGGATGACTCTCTATATCCATTGAATGGAATAAAAACCATGTTACAGTAAAAATAAGAAAAAATTATATTATAATAGGTGAAAATATGTTATTTATGGTTTTTGGATCTATCATTTTATATAATCGTGGTTTGGTTTCATTTTTACAAAATTTTCACTAATGGAGAACTGACATCTGGCTCCAACCATCAAATATAGTGTTGTCTTAGACGGCTAGAAAAACCATATAAAAACTATGTTTCCACTTATTTCACATTGTACAGTTTCAAATATTGTTTAAACAATGTTTTAAAAAACATTGATAAAAAACGGTGTGCCTACCCAAAAATCCATGTTTCAAATTTCATTGTTTCCTATAAGAAGTTCACATTTTTCTACATTCTATTCTCTAAATGTGCACTGATATAAAATCCAAAACTACATTCCAATAGTTTCCAACCCCTCCCAAACAATAACCAAACACATAAAATTTGTATAATACTAATATAATGGGTTACGTAGTTGAAATAAGGGTACAATATTCTCCCCACTTTTGGCCTTTCATTCATTGAAATGTTTGAATAAACAAGTATTTTGAAATAGTTTAGTACACTTCCTTCCCATTTGTTTCTCATTTTCAATTGTTTCAACCTAAATATGACCATGTTTCAACAAAATATGATATATATAGATTCATTTATCATGAATGAAATTATATTTCTTATAAAAAATTTGTACTCGAATGTACACCATTGAAGAATATGGAAATAATTAATCATGATTCCACCGTATCACATATGCAGGATCATGTTGAATATTTTCCAAATTATGTTAAATGAAACCCATTATGAAATGTAATGAACTATGGTGGTAAAATAAAAAAATATTCCACTCCACCAACCCTTCCATATACCCAAAATGTGCCTATGAATTGATAAGAAAACCTTCCATATTTCCAAATACAATGTTTCCCAACCCAGGGAGAGAAAATTATGAACACATGTTCACTCATCCCAATTGAAAAAAGTCATCAATGATGATCTACATATGATTTATAATGACTATATTTATTCTCTATTATAAAAATAAAAAAATAAATCATATTTTCTATCTCTTCAAAGAGGCTCATTCAAACATGTGAGATATCATATATTTACACACTTCATATTAGATAACGTCAAGGAAAACAAAAACATTCAAAGAAATGATACATATGTATTGAGTCCCTATAACTATCGTGATTAGAAAACTCGACTAATGGTAATTCATCCCCCTATGAGCCCCCAAAATCCATTACACAAGACCAATAAATATCATCAATAATGTTTATGGTCCTTTATAATTATCCATCAATATGATGAAGAAACATCATAATCATAATAAACTATTTACTAAGGGATTTCATTATGGATTTCAAGACATGAGGCGTAAAACTCAGATCTCTGTCTGACACTATCAAAAGAGGTACTCCATGCATATCTTCCACTTCACGTATGTAGATATTGGAAAATTATTCCACCCCATGTGATTCAGGAATATGGATAAAGTGATATGACATTATTATATGTTCCAATATCACCCATATGGAATCATTGCAACATTTTATGATTTCATGTTATGTTTTTCTAATAAATTTAATAGCTATAATTTCATGGGTGTTCGAGTTTGACTTTGTCGTGATCCACAAACCGATACAGTTAAATAGTGGTTTTGAATATTCATAACTAACTTAAGAAAATATTTGGTTCATAAAAATATAATATTATTTCATTGGATACAAATTAATTATGAATGACAATATTAAAAAATTTATATATAAAGATATATATTATTTTGAAGAAATTAAAATAAATTTTGGATATTTTAATGAAATATTTACTTTATATATACAAAATAAATATATATTCATCCAATAAATTTAATAATAATAAGGTATGAACAAAAAAATTTAAACATAACAATATTTATTTTTAAAACAATAAATTTTTCACCTTTTAATAGTGAACACATATTTAATAAATTTTTTTACAATTTTATAATTTTTATATGAAAAAATAAACATATTAATTTAAATAGGCATATCAAAATTTACTTTGGTCGATTTTTTGGTATTTTTCTGAAAAATGTCAGCTTTTTAAGAAAAGGAAAAAATATTATATTATAATTGAAAAAAACTATTTCATTTATATAATTTAGAGTGTAATATTATAATATTTATTTTTTTAAAGTATAAATAGATTATTTTTTAATAATGGATTCTAATGTAGGTAATTGGAATCAATTTTAAATTAAATTTAGATATAAAAATGTTTCAATATTTTTCATGTTTAATAATTAATACCCACATTTCTAACCCAATAAATCAAATAAATTCTAAATCTTAAATTACATTAGATATGATTTGAATTTTTGAAAATTGATTCCAATTTTTGAATTATTTGCTAAAAAAATTCAACAGGTTTGATTCAATTTTTTTCCATATGAATAATATATTTACTAGAATTTTAATTACTACTGTAAAGGATAAATAATATAATAATTGGTAAAAATAATGTTTTAAAATTACCTTCAAACTTATACTAATTTAACTGGATGAGTGTGTTTTGAAAAGATAGTCTTTGAATAATAATTATATTCTTTTGAAGCAACTTGGATGACTTCATGAAGTTTAATATATTTAAATTAAAAAAGAGTAAAATATTACATAATCATATTTTAATAAATATACTATTTTTAATATATGTCTTTATAAAAGTTAATTTTGAATATAAATATTAATTTAAAGTATAAAATTTTTATCATTATCCTGAAAAATTATTTTTACTTTTTTATATACAAATATTTTTCTTCATTTTTGACAATATAATGATATAGTATCTATGTAATTATTTTAAATTTAAAATAAATTATATAATTTTTTTTAAAATAAATACAATATGATATAATGAATGTAACAAGTTAATTTTTAAGATGAATTTCATAATATGTTTATTTTGTTAAATTACTAATTTGATTTTACATTATTGTTATAAAATTTTAATAAAAATAGGTAATTAATAATATCAAAATTGAAATTACTGAAAATATAAAAAGTATATAATTTTTTACTAAATTATATAAAATTGTAAAAAATATAATATTCCACCATATAATTATAATATGAATATATATTTGATAAATGGGAAATTTGGGGTTCATTTGTAATTTTATAGTAACTATATTAACCCTCAATGAGTAAAAAATTCATGTTATCATGGTAGAAGTTAATGGTTTTGACTAAGGGTACATACAAAAATATATGGTTAATATTGTGATGAGAAAAAGTATAAAAATAATTGGATGAGATTATTTCAACACATCATCATATTATAATAAAAATAACTCAAATTGGTTTAATTTTTAATGGGAAACTAATATATATTAATTTAATGTTTTGAGAGTTTCCAAAGGTGACCCTAACCTCAATTATAAAAAGAAACCAACTCCCATAATTCTTCACTCAAAATTTAACCTTATTTATTGACCATATCTTATGAATTTTTCTTATCAAAATCTTTATACACATTATTTTTTTTCTTTTCGTCTTAATATACCAACCCCAGTGTCTCTATGTGGAGATCCAAGTGAGGTTCGCTAAAGAAGTGATAATTTTCTATACTTACACCATTAAAATTATTTATTTTTATAAATCAAATTCACACATTCATTCCATTAAAATTAATATATCCAGTATTACTTATATTATGATATGTTACAATGATTATGAAACAAACTTTTTCCACAGTTTTTACAACCTATAAAAAATTAAATAAATATACGTGAGTATATACGACCTACTGTCTACAAACGATGGTTTAATTTCTTTTTTCATTAGCACATTACATGGATCGGAATAATGATGGAGCTAGTATATATGTATGATTATTAAATTTTATATTAATTATTTGTAATTATTATACCATAAAATACCTTAATCATTCACCATAAATTGAAATATACTTTCGCTCATGTGTAAATATACTACCCAATCTCAACAACATGATGTGAATAATTTTTCATGATATCTATTAAATAATAATAATAATAATGTTTTTAATAATTAAATATTATATTTATAACAGAATATTCTTTATATAAATTTTTTATCTAAATCATATTCATTTGAAACAATCCTTGTATGAAAAAACATGCATTAGAAAATGGAGAAGTTAATATTTGGAACAAGGGTAATACCAAAATATTAGTAACAAAATGATATAATAAATTCCAAAATGATATCATAAATATGGGTATGGTTATGCAATAATTTAACACCATACATTAAATAATTACACATTAAGTTAAATTCCATTCATATAAAATAAAGTTATTTATAATTGATAATTTCATTGTCAGGTATTCATTTGGAGTTTTTATACGTAAGTAACTACTGTGGGATATTTATCATCAGTGTACATGATTTATAAAATGTAAGAACCCAGATCTTTATTTCAGGTATGTATAGTGTTTTTGATATTTTATGAAAAAAATGGGAGAGTTCTAAAAAATTATAAAATTGCGTACTGTACTTATGAGTACACTCCATGTAAACAGTTGTCATGGGTAGCCATGTACTATCAATTAACAACCGAGTACATGGACTTGTGAGGAGACCTACAGGCAACCTATAGTAGGGGTCAGTTGAGGCATGTACACAACATGTACTTTAAATGAACACTCGGTTTACTTTTTAATTTGATTAATCGGTGTAGGGTAGCGTCTCATACCTAGAAACATCTCCTGCTAACCTTCTTTCATCTTGGAGTGTATGAGAGTGAATAATATTCTACGAGCTACCATTTCTCCATCCATGGACCTATTCGATTTCTAGTAGGTGTGTTGGAATCCCTCTAGCGAGTCCTTCCTTCTTCTAAAGCCTATTTCCTTGATTCCTCCCATCTCTTGAGTTTTTCAAGGATGATCATTTTTTATATTTCAGTATATCAATAACTATATAGGTCAATTCAAAGGTCTATGTTCGACTATATTGATCATACAACGTCGATTTAGGTGGTTTGTTCCTTTCCTAAATATTCTTTGGATTATATTGATAAAACACAGAATAAACTAGTTTGTGGTATTACGTGTTTTGGAAATTTAACCTTTTTGATGCCTGATATTTTTTTGTTTTTAGGGGAAAGGTTTTTGATTATGATTTGGATTTTTTACATGATTATGGATGTTTTTTCCCTTGTTTTTTTTTGATATTGGTAGTTGGTTCTAGAACACCTTATTAAGTTGTATTGTTTACATGGCTATTGTTGTTAGGATAGAGTTCATATTATATGACATGCTTGTGATATTTATTGTTGAAGTTTATCCTTGTAGTAGAAAATATTACTTTGGATTCTAGATATCATATTTGTATGATTGTATTACATATGGATTTGAAAACTTGGTGTAGTTAGACCATAGAGAGAATTTACGTTTAGGGAATCCCCAGAGTATCTATTATAATTTTTACATTTAAAAACCATAGGGAGGCAGGATGGTTAGTGCTCCCATATATTTTCTATAGTATATCATTACAAGACTACATGGGGAATGTATGTTGAGGGCTTCAACATAGAGTCTATAGTTATCGTTAAAATTCCACAAGGGGAATTGACAGTGAGTGATTCCATAGAGAGACTTTGGCATTGTGAAACCATAGGGGTTAGACTATGAGAACAATCCCTAAGGGATTCATGTAAATGATTCGTTTAATAATTAATAAATATAAATGAATGTAGTTTACAACTATACAACAGTTTATATTTGAGTACTTCCTTGTTTATTATGTCATTTTTAATTTTTCCTGCTATATATATTCCTCAACAATTAGGCACGTATATTTTAGGGGTTTCCAACTGGGATAAAACTCACACCCTCTTTGGGTCATTTTTTGGATGAAATTGATTATATTGTTATAGGTATTGATAAGGGAAAGTTCCCTTATACATCAGGAACATGGTTATTGTGGCGATGGAGATCATGGGACCAATATGAGGCACGTGATGTTGCTATAGTTCAAATTTTTTCTTTTTTACATTGGTTTAGTACAATATTTCCATCATTGTGACATGTTTGGATGCTTTCCTCGATAGATGTGACATGAATTATTTATATATGTGATCCAGTTGTTTATTTAAATTCAGTCTTCTGATGTTTCCTTATCGTATGGTATTACTGATTCCACTATTGTATATTATAGTTATTTTGAAGTGTTACTAAGTCAATGGGGGCATAGATTCCCCACTATCACATCCATGGTCATCACTGCTAGTTGGAAAATTATTTATTTTGAAGAAATGCGCTTGTGGATATGTGACCAACCGGGTGTGAGGCACCTTTGGGTTGTACCTAGAACATAGACGTAACAAATTTGTATCAGAGGTGATTATTTTCTTATTGGTATTATTTTTTGGAGCCTATATATAGGGATACAAAGGAATAGGTATATGGTAATAAGTTGTTCCCGGCAGTAGCTAACCCATGCAGAGGGAAAAGTCAATACACCATGATTATGGAACTTTTCTGGATTTACTATTATTACAGTTGATTTGATTTCACCGTTGAGTGATTCACATGTTTTGTGTTGTTATCATTGATATTATTGAGGTTCTATTTCTGTTTCAAACTAATTATATGAGAGTATTCCATCTCATAAATCATATTGGAACTTCCTAGAGGTCACATGTCATGCATTCTTGTCATACAATTTGGTGTGACTTCCAGATTTCATGTTGTTGTGATATATGTTATGTTAGCTATGCATGTTGATGTGATAGAAGTTATGATAGAATACCTACTATTTGATAGGGTATTTCATATATTTAAATTTTCCTTCGAATGGGAACAAAATAATTATATCGGAGGTGTTATGGACCCTCATGGATCATAATTTGGTGGATCAAGTGTTTGATTTCACTGTTACACATTGTGATATACATGAATATGATGACATTCTTTGATTCGCAGTGAGTATGGGAACCAATTGACTAGAATTTTTCAATGTATAGTATTTTTCAGTTTTTTATGGGGTTCTGGATTAGATTATATGTCTCACTATCTGGGAAAACCCATAATACATGGTGTGTTAGGATGAATACACTCTATGAATACTTATATTTTGGATAGAACATCATTTCTTAACTACACTCTATATACTGTATGTACACCTCGTGTAGTCCTTAACCATGTGTTTGGATGGGTGGAAAGAGACACAAGGTTGGTAAATGTTTGGTGGAAGACACTGTGTACATGGAGTATATGCCTTGTTGTAAGGACCATGTATCTAGATGAGTGACTAAACCCACATGTTATTAAAGCATAATAGGTACATGTCAGGTATAGGGTGAACACGTCATGTTTTAGAAACCATGTAGTTGGTCATGTGACCAACGAAATGGGTCAGTGAAATCCTTCTAGTACATGTTTTGTTTGGAATAAACACAGCAGGTAGTTTTCTTATAATAAAAATGTGTGGTTTAGCCATGTAGTGGAACTCGGGCAGGGGCAGAGATTCAAGTACATGTCATGTAAACGTAGAACATGGCATTCATATGGGGTGTTATGCGACCAAGGTTGGTAAAAGTACACATCAATATATAAAATTAATGGAACATGTTGTTTAGGGGTCATACACGCCATGTATCCATGTTTTGAAAAAACATGATTGTTTTTTTCTCTTTTACTATTCATAAACATCTAAATTTCAGTCCTTGATAATATTGAAGTAATACATGCACTTGATCTTGCAGTTTCATACCACCGAGATGTCCTCCAGTTGTACGCGAGATACATGGAAATGATCAGACACTGGAATTATACACCATGCACTACGATCAACTCCTCATATCGTTCCCTTTAAGGCACCTGTCATCATTCCGTATACAGGTACTGACGCACAGTTCTGAGAAGGCTCATGAGGATAATACAAACATTCCAGGGGGCATAGAATCATGTCCCATCTATTGTATAATAGGAAATAGTTTTTCAGTAGTAGAATCCTCCGACATTTTTTCGGGATCGAGGACATTAGGATACATTGTCATGATTAGAATCCATGTTGTCTATATTTGAGTGTCATGGGATGCCTCCAGATTGGAGGGTGTAGCTTGCCACATACATGATTTGGGATTTTTCTAATAGTTGGTGTGATGTGATATCATAGGTGGGATGCCAATAGGTTGTTGATTGGGATGAGTTTAAGTAAACCATATAGTAATTCTTCTTCCTAGATACCTTGAGGTTCTATCGAGCCTGAGAGTTCATGAGTTTAGAGAATGGTAATGAGTCAGTCAGGAAGTATTCTTCTTTCTTTAAAGGGCTGCAATGCTTCACAACCATTCTAGGGTTGATGTGTTATTTCTAGTGAGAAATATCATGTATGGTCTTCAGTATTATATCTGATATCAGGTGAATATATTAATATTGAATTACATATATTCTATAGTTTAATATGTTCTAATCACCGAGTGCAACCTGAGGTATTCTAGAGTTGTGATTTTGGGAGGTTTAGCATCCATAGTTGGTACCCTTCCGACTAATACCAGGAAGCACCTTAGGGATTCTATGTGTGGAGATCAAAATAGATGGTATTTTTCTTTAGATTGCAAGGTGGTGTGCTACTAGTGTAGGAATGATAGAAATAAGATACTTCATTTCCCGAGAGACTTATATGAGTGTTGATATTGTGTCAAGATATGACATCTTCATCATTTCTGCAATTCCCTCCTCCATCTTCTAGGGAGCAGAAATCATTTTCAACTCTGCATACCATTATAGGACCATTTGACCCAAATCAGACTGTGGGATGGAGTTCTTCATGTAATTTAGGTTGATATAGTTTTTGTCGATACTGTGTTTGGACATAACTATTTTGACAACTACATTATGGATCAACATAGAGATCTCAGATAGCTTCACAGGGCCATGATGCAGCACAAGATTTTGAAATTGAGTAGAGCTCATAGGAGAACGATCCCAAACCTTCAACTAATGGAGGTATGATTTTGGTTGCATTAGTTTCAGTTTCATCACTTTTCGATACAGGGGCCTCTCATATCATTATTATTATTATCATTTTATATAGATCCTAAGTCTTATTATCTTTACATCTATAGATATTTTCAAGATGGAAAATCAGTTGGGGACTAGAACGACTAGTGTGTGTTAGTGAACGGATTTCATTCTTGAGGTTAGAGGGTGTAACTTTATATGAGACCATCGTGTATTGGATATGATGAGTCATGATGTCATTCTATGAATGGATTGGTTAGCTCCCTTCTAGTCCATTGTCAATTTCTAACATAGTTGTATGATTTTCACATCTTCAGAGAGAATATTGTTTCTATGTAAGGGAGAATGGGGTGTCCTGGTGAACAGAGATAGACTCGACCATCATGGTTTTGGAGGGGTTACATCCCAGATTGCTAGTTTTTATTTGGATGACCACGGGACTTCAAATATGAACATTCCTCCAGTGGTATATAATTTCATGTATGTCTTCCAAGAATACTTTTTAGGTTTACCAATAGAGTGAGATGTATATTTTCTTTATTGATCTTGTTCTAGGAGTGACACCGATGTCCATTACTCAATATAAGATGGCTAAACCAGAGTTGCAGGAGCTCATGAAGTAGTTAGAGGAGTTACATGCATAGGGTTTCATTCAACCCAATAATTCTCCTTCAAGTTTGCATATCCTGTTTGGGATGTAGGAAAACAGTTCGCTTATTCTCGACATGGATTATTGGGAGATGAACAAGGTATCTATTCAGAACCTATATCTCATACCAATTATTGATGATCTCTTTGAAAATTTTCAAAGATCCCGGGATTTCTCAATGATTTAATTCTGATCCAGTTATCATCAATTTCACATTATAACATCATATATATCACATACAGCCTATCATAGTAGGTATGGTCTATACGATTATGTGGTTAGGAAATTCAGGATCACGGACATGCCCTCTATTTTTAGGTAACTATTTAACTGAGTGTTCCATCAATATTTGGATTCCTTCGTGGAATTATTCATGGATAATATCATAGTGTACATGTAAACTAGACATGACCAATACGCACATATTTATATCGTTTTAAGTATACTCAGACAAAATCAGTTATATGCTAATATCACAAAATGACACTTATGGATGGAATATATTCACTTCTTAAGTCTTGTTATCTCAAATAAATGAGTATCAATAGTCCCATAAAAAGTGATAGTAGTAGTTTCCATGTAGTATATAAATAATGACTTTGAGGTACACTGTATTTTGGGGATGGATGGACACTACAGATGATTTATACAATACTTTTCATTCTTAGAAGTGCCATTGATAAACCTAACAATGATGTGTTCAATGTACTATTGGAAAGATTCTATTGACTCAGCCTTTCAAGAGTTGAAAGGGAGATTGACTTTAGCACTGATTCTCATTTTTCATGAGATGGGAATGAGTTACACCATTTACTATGATGCATCAGGTATCAGGCTTGGAGTAGTTCTTATTCAGGGAGATATATTCATTGCCTATGGGTCTTGATATATGATGTCATAAGAGATGTATTACTAAATTCATGAGCTTATGTTTTATACAATTATACATTATTTACACTATTGAAGACATTAACATACCTGAGAGAATTTTTTGGTGTAAAGAGACCAAGAAAAGTCTCAAATATATCATTAACCAGTGTGACTTGAATTATAGATAGAGAAGGTGGATTGATTACCTTTAGTATTTTTTACTATGAGCATGCCTAACCTTCTAGGAAATGCAATGAAATTGCAGATGATTTGAATAAGAGGACTAAAATTCATGCCATTTAGGAAGCCAATAGTGAGTGTTATGTTTTGGATTTGTTCTCTGAGATGCATTTGGAGGTTCCCAACATATATTGGTAGACATTTATTTCATATGAAGCTGTTGGATATACTCTATGTGATTGGGATAAAATGAGACATTTATTAGATTCATAATGACTAGTTCAACTAGAATGTGTATCATGAGAGGAAATTATTCTTGGGTGTACCGTAGGAATGGATGGGGTCATTTGCAGTCATAGACGCATATGGGTGTCAGCAATCATATGTAAGGAACTGATGTGGAATTTTAATTCTATAGTTTGGGATGTTCTTCTTACTGTCAACAAGATGTATCAAGATTTACGCTATCAATAATGGTGGACATGTTTGAAGTGGGACATATCTAGTTATTTTATTAGATGCTCTACATGCCCGCAGGTGAAGGAAGAGAATCAGCAACCAATAGGTCTTTTACAACAGTTACCCATTCTCAAGTGGAGTGGAATGATGTCACAGTGGATTTAGTAATGAGGTTACAAAGTTCCCCAAAAGGAAATGAAGATGTTTGTGTTAATGATGATATACATATAAAGGTTGTTCACTTTTTACTTATCAAGGAGTCCATCAGTATTGATTGTCTTGGATTGATTTACATCCAAGATATTGTATTATTTTCATGTGGTTTTGCACTCTGTCATTTGATACAGGGAATTATGCATTAGTTATGGTTTCTGGAAATGGCTATAGAAGGATTCAGGTACACCAATACTATTGACTAAATCATACCATCCCCAAAGAGATGGTAAGTATGTGCCCATGATTCTGGCGCTGGAGGATATTCATCGAACATGCATCCTATATTGTGGAGGTTCTTGGTAAAATCACATACCTCTGGTGGAGTTTTCCTAAAATTAATTTTTTCCGGAAACTATTCAAATGGAACCTTATGATGCCTTGTATAGTATGACATGCCAATCAAATCGATGAAGGATAGAGGTAAGAGGGGCAGCTATACAGGGACTTCATATTGTCAAGGAGACTGTAGAGTAGGTGGAGTCGATTCAGAAGAGTATGGAAACTATATAGTCAAGGGAGAAATCTTATCTTGATAGATGGATACAACATATAGAGTTCGGGGTCATTGATCAAGATTTCCTATGTGTCACAAAATGGATAGGACACAAAAAGATTAGGAGATAAGGAAATATTTCACTGAGATACGATTTGATGTTTTAGATTTTGGAGACAGTCGTTCTGGTTTCCTATCTGTTGCAGTTGCCTTAGAGGTACTGGGATATGCATGATGTCTTAAATGTTTCTCAACTATGACATTAATTCACATAATTGTTTCATGTTTTTCATCCCGAGGAGGTTGATTTTTATTTGGATGCATCTTTTGATGAGAATCATATCCATGATTTTGATCATTGAATGATGATTCTTCATGGTCGGTCTATTCCTTTGGTATGGGTGTTATGGTAGCATTAGTGAGTATACAAAGAGACATGGGAGAGGGAGGCCGATGTGAAATCACAGTGGCCAGGGAAGTTCAAGGTTTATTCTTAACCACCTTGTTCAAGAAATTAGCGGATGAGTTTCTTTAAGCGGGGATGTTTGTAAGAACATGAAATTTCATTTTAGGTACGGATATTTTTTTGTGTGTTTTTTAGAAAAATGGGAGAGTTTTTAAATTTTATATGTACATGGATTGTACATAAGAGTACACGCCAGGTACCCAGCTTCAATGGATAGCCATGAACTGGCCATCTAATGGTTGAGTACATGGTTGTGTGAGGTTACCTGGAGACCGCCTAAAGTTGGTGCCGATTAAGGCATGTAAACTGAATGTACATTAAATTACCACACTATTTTGTTTTTCTTTTATTTCATAAATCATCCCAGAGTCTCATCTCATACCCCAAAATGTCTTCTTATAACCTCGTTTCATCTAGGAGAGTTATAGAGTCAAAACTAATCTTTGAACCACCATTTTTCCGTACAAGGTCTGATTTGATCTTTTGCGGGTGTGTCAGAATCACTTTGGTGAGTCCATCCTTATTCTAGAGCCTATCCTCATGTTTTCTCCTCTCTCATGAGTCATTAAAGGTTGAAATTTGATTACATGTTTTTATATCTACAATGATCAAGGTTAATTCAAAGGCCTATATTCCTCTATATCGATCGTACAACTTTGTGGAAGGTGGTTTGTGCCTTTCTGTAATTATGTTTGGATTATATGTGCAAGAAGTGATGAATACCCTTGTTTAGAGTATTGTGTGTTTTAGAGAATTAACCATATTAGATGCCTTCTGTGTTTTGTTCGGTTGATAAAGGTTTTTGGGATATTATAATGGTATGTCACCTTGTTTATGGATGAGTTTTGACATGGTTGTTTTATATTGGTCGTTGGGTCTATAACTTCATGTTTGGCTGTATTGTTATCATTCCTATTTTTGTTAGGATGTATTTGATATTATATGAAATGATTGTGATATTAATTGTATCTAATTAAACATGTAGTATATAAGATTAATTTGGCCTCTGGATTTAATTTCTACATGACTATATTACATAAGGATGTGAGAACCTGTTGTCCTTAGACCATAAGGGGAATTGGCATTGAAGTCTTCCAAAGAGTGTCAGTTATAATTTTTATATTGTGAGGTAATATGGGGAATGGATAGTGAGTGATTCCTTGAATTTTATATATAATACCATTAAAAGACAACATGGGGAATGCACATTGAGTGATTCCTTATAGAGTTTGTAGTTATCATTAAAAGGCCACATGTGTGACTGATGGTGAGTTCTTCCTCATAGACTCATTAACGATTTGAATCCAGAGGGGGTTAGAATTTGAGAACATTCCCAATGTTTTTCTTTTAAATGTTTGGTTCAAAAATTAATAAATGTGAATGTATGTATTTTTTAACTTTATGATTGTTTAATTTTGATTACATCCTCATTTATTACATCAATTTTAATTTTTATATCTATATATAATTAGTCATAATTAGGAAAAGATAATTTGGTGGTTTCATACTAGGATGTTTCTCAAACCTGATTTGGATCATGATTTTGGGCCCAAATAGATTATATTATTTGTGGTATAGATGAGGGCATGCTCCCTTCTACTTCAGCTACATGAAAGTTGTGGAGATGGAGAGCATTGGACCAAGTTGAGGCTTGCAATGCAGTTGGAGTTTACTTGTTATATTTTTAAATTGTTTTATTATTGTTTTTACATCTTTTTGTGATGTTTGGCTGATTCTAGGATAGATGTGATGTGAATCATTTATATATATTTTCTCCACTTTCTTATTTACTTTTAGTATTCTGTTGTTTACTTATTGTATTATATTACTACTTTCGATATTTTATATTATTGTTATTACACTGTGTTAATCATCTATTGAGTTAATTGTTTCCCCACTATCACATGCAAGGACCTCTACTAGTTCGTAGCCTCTGCTGTTTGGGGAAATACGCTTGAGGCCATGTGACCAACCTGGAACCGCGAACCTTTGAACTGCACCTAGAACTGGGATGTTACAGAAAATAATTTCCAAAATATTATTATTGTTAATCAGAAAATGAATAATTTAGTATTTTCCAGGATTTAATTTTTAAAAAATTCTCTGAAAAGAATAATTTTTCATTTTATAAATGAGGTACTTTATGAATTTTTCTACAAAAACCATTATTGAATGTTTTTTAAGTTATATAGGATGAGAGTATTTTACCTCTTTCATGATTTCTTTATGTTATGAAGATTCTATTACATATTTAATTGTTTATTTCAAATAATTTTTTTTTATAAATTGGTGGATTTTAAATAAATGATTTCAATGAAATAATTATATTATTTTCAAATTAAATTTATAATGATTTTATTTTAATTTTTTTATCTATGTCAACATCATTTTTGAATGATTTTTAATAGATGTTGATATATTATGATTCCTTCAACTATATATTATTATAGTGTTTATGGTTAGTTTGATTTTAGATATTCTATTTTGAAACCATTCATAGTTTATGGTTTATGTATTCATATAGCATATAATTATTTTTCAAATCGATTTTTTTGATTATTATATATTTCCCTTTTCATATGATAAATGAATTTGAATTAGTATGTGATTTTTGGTGCCCACTAAATCCTATAAATGAATCAATATGTCTTCTGATACAATCTAGATTTGATTTTTACAATTGGATTGCAATTTTTTGTATGGTGTATTGGATGATTCCTTGATAATATGTTTATTATTTATGGTTTTATAAATATACTGATTATGAGGTTTGTTACTAATATTCCATGAGATTATTACACTAGTATAATATAAATTGTTATGTTTTCAAGCTCATTTGAATATTTCGTATGACAATATTTATTCATTACATATAATTCACAATACATTGATTGAGTGGCCTCTATTTTAGCTATTCACCATGCATTAATGTTTAAGAAGATTTATTATATATTATGTATTACTCGTTAAGTACACACTATTATTTTGACTTTTATATTTCTTTTTTTTCAAAATAATAAAATATATTTTTAAATGAATTCTTATATAGTATTATTCAATTTTTGTATTTTATTAATTTTATTCATTGTTATAATTTCATATGAATAAGATAATAATCATTCCATTGGTTTTACTTAATTACAATATTACTATTCTGACACCATATACAATTTAAATTGTACTCACTGAATATGATTTTCATTGGACACTATGATTATGATTTCCATCATATGAACTGTTAGGATCACATTGATAATATAAATTGTATTCACAGTCTTAAGTAAATTTATCATAGTATTTTATTATTCACATTCTATTTTTTAGGAGTTAAAATCTTGTCAAACTAATCATACAATATCTTGAAAATAATATTTTATCAAAAAAAACCTTTTTTTTCAAAACAATGTTTTGTATTCTATATAAATATGTATTATAAATATATGGTGTTCTTTAAGTTACAAATGGACCATTGGAGTTCCATGCATCGAATTCCCTCTGAAATTTTAGGAGAAAAAAATCAACCATTTCAATTCAAGATGAATGTTGAGATGTTGTCTTACAAATTCCATGACATTTGACCAAGACCAAAAAATTTATGAAGTGATTCTCAACTTTTAAAAAATTCATGATACTCTAGGAGAGCGCTATGAGATTTTTTCCTTATGAGAAGTCATTGAATACTATATGTTATGAACCAATCATTATACATAATTGATGTTTTCAAGAGTTTTTTTATTAATGTGACTTTGATTGGTGGTGAAGATGGTCATGGGATTATTGGGAGAAGAACAAATAGAAACCAGTCAGCTGCTTGGTGAAGGTTTGTCGAGGATATTTAGACAGACTAAAGCTGATATTGTTATTGAGAGCATACCCTGGTGTGGGTATGACATACTTTATTGAATGTTTGAATCAAGGGACCATTGTCAATGGTCATTGGATACCAATCTAATTAGGTTTAAGGAACTGTATTCTTTTATATTTCTGCAATGTTGTAATTGAAATTGATCTGTTTTACCAATTAATTTTTTTATTACATATTTTTTGATTGCAATATATATGATTAAAATCATTCAATTAGTAAGTATGATTTTATATAATTTATGATAGAATCACTATTTTTTGGTACTCTAATAATAATATCTATTGTGGTTACAATCATTTACATGCCAACTCTAATAAATCATTTCCTATATTGAACACCATTAAATAGACCTTTTGAATAAATATTTTAATTAATCTAATTACGATATAATTTTTCCTCAAACATAAGGACCAGCCTGATTACTGTATTAATTAATAAGGGGAATTTTTAATTGATTATTTTAATTTCATTGAAACTAAAATCCTTTTAGGAAAAAAATTAATTTTGTTTATCATATAATCCCCTATCATTTATTGTTCTATCTAAATATATATTTTGATCCTACTATTGATATTATATCCATATCTCTGTAATGATGATACTTAAATTTTGTATAAAAGGGGGATTCTATTGATTTCAATTATTTTTTCATTTCAGTCCCATTCCTTGTCTGTTTCATTTCTCCTATTACATTTTGGTTTATAAATACTTCTTGTACTAGCTTACATTGTGGAAAAATTACTTTTTATTCTTTTAAGAGATGGATAGTTAAAATTTCGGCTCAATATATAATTTTAATCGAACAATTCAACCAACGCTACTAGAAATTTAGGCTATATCTAAGGTTTTAAATTGTGGCTATAGGCCGAAAAACCGTGGCTATAGGTTATAGCCACGGTTTAATGAACCGTTGCTGGTATTGGTGTGGCTATAGATCAGAGCCTATAGACACGCTTTGAAACCATGGCTATATCCCTATAGACACGGCTCGAACCGTGGCTATATCCCAAAATCCACGGTTATATCCATAGCTATAGCCTTATAGCCACAGTTTTCAAACCATGTCTACAGGGTCAGCCCTATAGCCATTCTAATAAAGACCACAGTTCAAACTGTGGCTCTATGGCTTTATCCATGGTTTAAAACCGTGGCTATAGGCCTTTCCACTACATAAAAAATCCAAGAGGGTTCACCATGCTAGATGTTTGGAGGAAACTACCAACTCCCCCCCTCCCCCCACCCACAGCTCCCCCACCCTGCACCAGCACCCCCACCCCTACTCAGACACACCTCCCTTGCACCCTCCCCCTTGTAACCTGCAAATACATTAAAAATATAATGGTTCCACAATTTCATCATAAAAATTCACTAATATAATTTCAAGAATTGTGTTCTTACAATGAATCAACATATAAAAAATAACGAATTCCAGTATGTACTAGATGAAGAGATCAATCAAATATTTCTCTTCTTGGCTTCACTATCTCTCACTACTACAGCTGCAGTATCCAAGGATCCCGGCCTGTGATGAACATTTACAAGGACTCTATCCTGTAAGATAAATATATCATCAAACAACAAGTCAACCTTCCATAAAAGCACCAAAAAAACACTTCATTATTATGGCTGGGGAAAATCTTCCAGGACTACGATGTCCAGTCTTGTGATTCTTCACTAGTGATGGATTCATCGAGGACCCTGTCTGAGAGGATATCCCATAGAACTCATCTGGAGCCATAATTAACTCAAATTAATTTTTTTTATCTGTCCAACACACCACAATACCATGACTTCTAATAATTTCAAACATAAAATAAATAAAAACAAATAATAAAACAATAATACTAAAATGACGACATCGGTCATGGGGTATAGACAACATGTCATGCAGTTTAGGATCAGTTTATGTCATATATATTCATACAGAAAAAACATGGGTTTTCCAATATTAATTCATACAACTAGGACCAATACATGATTGGATTTGAACAAATCTGGAACATAAAAAATATAAATATAAGGCGGCATTTCAATGATTGTTCATCATGGTAATCTACATGGAAGAGGTGAATCACAAACACTATAATGTAATAGAGTTAGAAGGGGGATTTTCTTATAGTCTGTTGTGTGTAGTGAATTTGGGGATGACCTGTAAACAATGTGAAGCCCCAAAAACTAGGACAGTATTATTGAAAATGGGAACATTTTTACTTATCATAGTTTTATGGATAATGTCCTAAGAGTATATACCTACCATGGATAATTCCCTTAAAATGATATCATCCTCTATAAACATTTAGATCTAGATCATACAATTCATGGTCAGAATATCAGAATGATTTGAGTAAAAGAAAACAAAGATATGAGGGGTTTGGAAAGTTGTGAATTCAATAGACCTTATTCTCCATAATCACCATTGTGTATCTAATATCAAATGAGGTTCTTACATTCTAGATTGATTTATATCCTAATGAAACCCTTGAGGTTCTTACATGTACTATGTGATGGACATTTTAAGGTCCAGAATCTAGGACTGAGGGTAGTTGTGCATTTTAATATAATGATGCCAACACATATAAATTTATAGAATTTTGTAGCTGAGCCCATGGTAGGGGTAGGGGACATGTGAATTTCTAATCATGCATGGATAGGAATCAATCGACATATTGTTCATAAAGTGGGAATTTTATGATATCAAATATTTATCTCATGTGCATTGAGTAGTCAATGAAATTGATAGGTTTCCTAGTGTGAGAAGGAAGGAAACCCAAGGATAATATATCCTCAATGAAAAGATGGAATGTAATATATTTTTCCTATTATAGGGATGAGAATGATAACCCAGCATTATCTTGTAAACCTGATCAGTAGAAAATATATATATAGATCTAGCAGAAATTTTGAAGGAAGGGTAGGTCCTACAAAATGACATTATTTCATAAAATTTAATTTCATTCTACTTGGAATGTATTCTATGCTGTTTTGAGTAATTTAGATAGGACTATGGATTTATATTTTAATTCCCACCATTTACCATGGTTTTCACATAGTTTAAAGACATTCAAATGGGACATTTTCTTCTAATGTGGTACATCAGTTGAGGTTCCATCTAGTTGGAATGAGAAAGAATCATGTACACATTTGATAAATCTTAAGATTCTATAACACAATCTATACCACATTTATCAGTTCTAGTTCTAATATTTAATGAAAAAACATCCGTTAAAGGTATTCCCCAATATTTACTGATAAAGAAAATAATTTGGATGATTTTTCATAAGTGCTTCCTCAGTCATTGTAGTCTTTAAAAGATCAAGAAGTCAATGCTACATTCAAACCCCATTTCCCAAGTAACCGTCATTCACTCAAAATTAAAATACATTCAAACCCCTTATTTAAAATAAGATTTTATAAAATGAAGCTTCTTCTAATTTAAAAATATAACTCACACCACTAGAACTTGTTCATACATAATTCCACCATTGAATTATTTAATAATCTATACAGTACATGATTCCTATAAGGACAAAAAAATCCCTCCACATTTTAATCTAAGATCATACAGGTCATGAAAATTGATGGAAGATAATACTAACACCCACACAATAACATAAAATCACTACAATACCAAAAGACTCGGTAGTGTTAAGGTCACATGAAATTTCAGTGATCAAATAATTTACCACAATCTCATATCAACTGTATCTCAATCTGTAATCACCTATATAAACCATAAAAACCAAAATACTAACCAAAAAACTTTTATAATGTAACAAAGTAACATAACTAGTACCAAAATAAATGGGTGATGCAATGATTCCAAGAACTAGACCAACTGATTGAATTACACTATAGACACACACTCACACCACTAGAACAGGTTCAAATATAGTTTCACCATTGAATTATTTAAAAATATATACAGTACATGATTCTTATAACTACAATACAATCCCTCCAAATTTTATTCTAAAATGATAAAGGTTATGAAACATTTTGGAAGATAATACAAACACCCACACAAGAATAAAATGTGGAGGGATTGTAAAGTAATATTTCATAACACAATCCCTCCACATTTTATTCCATATGTCATGGCCTTGATATAATTTAATATCAAGATGTGTCTTCCTTCACTATATGTCCTTCCAAAACATTCATAGCCCAATTTTATCCCTTTAAATTCAACAACTCCAATGTATTTGTCAACCAGTCCAACTACCTATGGTTAATAATGATTCGACACATCCCTAAAATACTATCATACATCAATAGATCCTGAAGATATTATCAAAAACACTTCAATACATATAATTACTATTTTCAACAAATATAACAAATAAAATCTTGTTTGAAATAAGTCTCGATCCCTTACACTTTTCAAATTTATTGATACTTCATTATTTTCAGAGGCTGGTCTTGATAATGGTTAATTTCAGAATTTATGATTGATGGTGAAGCTTTGGATTTTGGAGGATACTAGTTTCAGATGATTTATTGATGTACATCATCCTAATGTGAGGTGTTTAGAAAAACGAGAAACCATGACAGGAAAACAAAAAATAATTTCTTTAGTCGCTGTTATCCTAGTTAGATGGTGCATGACTTGGAAAGATGAAAACAAAAAACGTTATATTGACAAAAATATTTGGAAGAATGATTTTATGTAATTTATCTCGACCATGGTTCTAAACTTAGCATTGCATAGGATAGAGAGATTTTGGTAGGACTGTTGGGGCTGAAAGATCGGTTCTGGTAGAGGTTTATCCTAGAAATTATGACAATCCCATAACTGAGGGGAGTGGTTATTTTCTATAGTGAACCTAAGATTCAGAAGAAGACATTTTTTTAATCAACTAGAGATTATTTTTAATATGTATTTAGTTGGAATGGGATTCATTAAAGGGATTCGGGTTATGGAAAAGTGTGAGAAGGGGTGAGAACCCTTTGTTGATTAATTATTTCGGGAATTTCAGATATAAAGTGTAATTTTTTTTAGACTGTGGACATAGAATCAGAAGTTAGTTTTCTTATTCCTAGTAGAGAGGTACTATCAAAATTGAATTCTCAGATATTTCCAGTTTTTCTTACAAATCTATCGTACTTCATACCTTAATCAATGATATGTAATAAGAGTGCATGAATTTTTTCCTCAAGCATAAGCCTATGGTCTTTCATAACCTTCTTTGAAGGAATGATATGGTGTGGAGGATACTGAAATATAGTCGAGATGCTTGAAGTCTGGATCTTGGAGGTTTAGAGTTTAGAAGAAGTGGGAGTTTTGAAAGATCTTCTTATGGTGTGGCCTAAAATTTGAGGAGGCTAAACCTGGAACACTAGAGTAGTGTCTTGGATCATATAATGTTCTCTTTGAGGGTAGGATCTTCCAGAGATACTCAAAGTCTAGAGTGATGTTCTTTTTGTCTCTCACCTGATGTTTTTCATATATACACCTATGCCCACGTTGATGGTGGAAGTGAGACTACCCTATGTCCAAAGTTTGGTTCATTGTAAAGGGTTGGCGTTAAAGAATTATTGTTTTTTCTTTGGTATTTTGACTTAATAAGGGTCACTAGAGTTTTATAATTTCCCCTATGATGGGGAGATCATTGGATATATCAAAACAAGGTTAAAATATAATGGTATTAATTGAGAAATTCATGTCTTATATTCATTGAGAGATCGACTATTATTCCATATTATTATAGTAGTATTTCATCATTTGATGATATTGGACATTACAGAAAATGTTTTGAGGGAGGTTTGTTTTGTTGGTATCATTGAAGATAAGTGTACTATATAAATCCCATATTCAATAATATTAGTGTAATAATTTCATGACTTCATGATTCCAAAATGATAGGGGACATGGATACAAACCATAGTGAGACTGTTTGACAGGAGTTCAACAAATTTGTATAGATCGTGAGCCTATTCTCCTTGGTGTAAAATCAATGCAGGAATTTATTGTTGATTCTAAGATATTTTTGGGAGATTTTTGATCCCATGAAGAAGATGTTGAAAATAGGAAAATAGTTGAGACCCAAGTAGAGTTTCCTGTAATATGGACATTAAAAAAGAATCCTCTAGCTTGTGGTACTTTTCTATAGAAGATGATTTGGATAAGTAAAGATGTGGATAATGTTATTCTAGTTGATTATGTTGAAAATAAATAAATCACATTAAACGTCACATAAAATAAGATTTATTATGTGAGGTGACGTTCATTCCAAATATTTATAGTGTTTAGAGGTGATTGGAAAATTTTTTGTTTGAATTTGGAGGTTTTTTGATTTGCGAATATATATGGATTACAAAACTGGCTTAAGTCCTAAATTCATAAGTGTCATTACACTCTCAACCTAAGAGTCAATTTGAGCTAAATCCATAAAATCATCAAATTACTCACATGTGTTAGGTTTTTATAGACAATGCACAATCTATTTATTAAGATTAGAAATTCAGAAAAGGGAGAAGAATTCTTAATATGTGTAAGATAATTTTCAGATGTGAATGATATTACATTGATTTGTAACATTTTTTTTAATACATAAGATATTTTAAGATCATATGATTGTCTATATAAATGATAAAAAAATTGGACTATTCCCCCAAACAAGGTTTAATTCATAATATTTTATGAATATTATGTGATATTTAATACATTTCAAGGGATATGTAGGATTTTTGTGATCATACATGAAATATTTTTGCTGATCAAGGAATTTGTAAAAGCCCTCAGCACATGATTCTTATTTAATTTTGTATATATATTATGTGATATGTAATATATTTGGCAAATTTTGGTATTAAAGCATTTTATTTTCATTTGAAGATCAAGAATTTTGGGGTTTGCTGATTTGATGGTTTTTGAACAAATTTATCATTTGATTTCATTCAAGGAAGTTTCTCTCTACGGTTAAAGAATTGGTATCTGGATTTTTACTATAAACATGGACAACATTCATTCAATAAAAAATACAAATATTTCCACTTTTTATGTGAATAATAACTATATATAGATATATTACATCCTTCTATACTTGTCATAAATTATTATGGATGTTTTGGAGGTTGTTAGTAATGGAGTTATTCATTATAGTGAAGATACTTTTATGAAATTAGTAGATAGGTTGAAGTTAGAGAATGATGGTCATGCTCAGAATTCCATTTTCTCATCTAATTTTGGAAATAAATTGCTCAAGGATAAGGGGATCAAAACCGCAAAACACAGTATTTAATAATTCAAAAACATTTATGAAGTCAATGAAAAGGAGAATCAAACTAAGATACAAGTTTGGTGATTAATGTATGAACATTTCAAGATGACAGATGATGAAACAATATATAACTTCTTCACTGGGGTAAATGAAATTTTGACCACCATTAACGGTTTTGGAGAGAAATTATAGGATACTATGGTTGTTAAGAATATAATGGGTATTTTTTGAATTTGTTTGATGCGAAGGTTTCAACAATTGAAGACCGAGCCCAAAATAAACATCCTTTGTATTATCATCATATTATTCTTATTACTTATGAAATGTGAAAGGGTAGTATTTTCAAGACTAATACAATGGATGATAGGGAAATATTCATTAACAATATGAAGAATGTTTATAGAAGAAAAAAAGATAAAGATAAATATAGACGTTCAAATTTGAATGAATATGTTGATATGAAGTTTGATAATCTCATGTCACTCATTTTAAGAAGTTTTCGAAGAGGAAAAGATAAATTTTATGATAAATTACTTTTAAAGTGTTTCAGTTGTTGGGGTGTTAGAAATTTTTCTTCTAACTGTCAATGATTTGATGAAGATTAAATTGAAGAGAGTGATGATGAAGATGATATTCCAAGAAAAAACTTGAAGAATAGAGCATAAAATTATTCTTTTAATGGGAAAGTTAAGAATTTATCTAATTTTAATATGTGAAAATTTTTATCTAAGTGTGAAGATAGTGATTTTATTAAGGATAATGAAGAGGTGGAATCATCTAGTAAAGATGGTGAAATGCTACTAACTGAAAAGTTGAATAATGAAGTATTCAAAAGTGATGATAGACGCAATGATGAAAATGAAAATGAAATAAAAATAGAGTTCATGCTGAAAACGAAACATAAAGAGTGTATCTTGAATATTTCTCAGTTTGAAATAGAGAAGAATGGTTTTAAGAATGATGGTCATTTATATATCAACAATGCCATCATACATGCTACTTTTGCAGTCAATTATAAGAAGGATGGTCAATTATAAAAATGATTGACCGTACTTTTGACCTTCTTATTAACATCATCTCAACAAAGAAATCATCCAATCCTCTATATAATTGACCATCTTATGGATCAGTTTTATAATTTACCATCCTTCTTAAAACATTTTATAATCTATCAAAAATGACATCATAAGCATATTTCATGCCCTTAGTCACATCATGGGAAATTTTACAAGCACATGGCATAACTTAAGCCCATTCCAAGCGATAAAACCATCCAAACACCATTTTGAAATTACTAAGAACATGAAATATGATTTTATAAGGAAGAATTTAAAACAATCAAGAAATTTATAACACATAATACAAGGGAGTTCGAAAGTAACAACTACCTAAAATCAATGGCGGGTGAGATGGAACCGTCCGAAACACAAAGCCTTCAGCGGATAATTCCCAAAAAAGTATGAAGACACCCATGAGAGCCCTAGAAACAAATAGAACATCAAGAATTGGCCAAATCAGATCCCCATGTATTTACCAAACTAAAATCACAATGAGGAAGGAAGAAAACGTAGGGAAAAAGAGGGATAATTGAAGTAGAGGCCATACCTTGAAAAATCGGCCATGAATCACTATGAAATCAAAAAAAAATGCAAGAGGAGAGGTGGTCAGAGGAGGGAGGTGCACATGACTTTGGGATATCAGGAAGAATGTGGGACAGATGTTCTGGAGGAGGAGGATCGCGGTGAGGTTGGGGGGCGTCGGCAGACAGGTGGGGAGATCGTGTTGGTCAGAAGGTGGGCTGGCAGTGTCGGAACTGCGTCGGAAGGGTGGCATCAAAGCGCGTCAACAAGGAGTCGTGATGATTGCATCAGAGCTGGAGGAGGAGGAGAAATCGTGGGGAAGGACGAGGGGAGGATGGGAGGAGGAGCACCGAGGGTTGAGTTGGAATAATCACTACACGAGAGGGAGAGGGTATGCGAGAGAGGGAGGAAATTCCGGATGATTTTAAGAACCGTGAGCTATATGTATCCCTTTTATGTGGGTACAATAATTATAAACCCACACTTTTAAGACCGTTGTGGCTATATCACATTCTATAGCCACATATTATTTAAACTAGGGCTAGAGATCCGTGTCTATAGGTGATTTTTCAAGTAGTTCATTTTTTTATAATAATTATTGTCACTATTGGAGATATACGATGAGTAATTTCATTATAAAAAATTCATTAGATAATTTTATAATTAATAATGGGAACTATAGGAATCGTGAAAATGAGCTGAAAATTTTTAATTATAAATAAGGACATGAGTATCAACAGTATTACATGTTTAGAAATAATTTTATTGTGTTAAATGTCCATGAATATATAGTTATAGTTCATCTTGTGAATATTCATATAGTATATTGAATAAATTAGATATTAATCATTTGGTAACTTTCAAAGTATAATAATCAAGAAGAGAAATGATAATTAAATATTATCATGATTTTTTATTTCCAAATAGTGAACATGTTGATAAGGATCAATATAGATTTTTGAAAATTGTGAATAACATAAAATCAATGGGAGATAAAGGATTATAATGTTAGATTATAGTGGAAATGAAAATAAATATTACACCAAATAAATTGGAATAAAATAGTGCAACCATTGAGGAATAAAAAAATCTTAACAACATAACCATTGGTGATTTATTTAGAACTCTCATACAATATGAGAATAGATTGAAAATAAAATGTAGAAAAATCAAAAAAGAAAATGGTGGTGAAGGTTTAACATATACATAAAATAAAACCAAATATAAAACTCATGATAATGTTTTTACATCTACAAAGATAAGGAATGTTGTGATTGAGCCAGAATAAAGTGAATCAGATCATTCAGGGAAGGAATTATCCAATATTTCTCAATGAATGAAAAATATTTTTTGGATAGAACGACATTCTATATAGATATAAGAAACTCAAAAGGACATGAATATCAACAATGATACGAAAGTGTATTTCAATGAATACATGAATGCATGACATATCATTCCAGATTGTCCTATGATTAAAAATTAGGATAGAAAAGAAATATATTTTCATTGGAATAAAAAATGTATTATCAGTCAAATGTAAGGAATGTTTTGATAGCCAATGACTCCTAGAGTAATAGTGGAGGATATTATTCTGATGACTCTTCTGATGACTAATGATCGATTCCGGAAATTAGTTCCCTATACACGATAATAACATTGGAAATTAAATGACTCATGAAAAAGCTACAAACAATTTAATATTTAAACAATATGCCATTATGTGACAATTATTCTGATGAGAGTTATTATAAATCGTTAGATGATCAATATTACATAGTAGAGGATAACCCTTTACCATCATATGATGAAGTTTTTATATATTCTATGTTTCATGAAAAAAGGTATTTCAAATTATAAAAATAAAATAGAAAATGAAAAATCTAGAACCAATATTTAAAAAAAATAAATATAAGATATTTATAAATATCATAATAAAAAATATTTTGAAAATTTTGTAATATCTAAAAACCACTAGGAATAAAATTCTATAATGGAAAAAAATTAAGGATTTGGGAAAATTTAATTTTGATAAAAATGTTTTAGAGACAAAAATAAATTCTAAAACTAATCACTTTGAGGATATAAAATTAATTATCAATATAAAATCTTAAATTTTATATTCATGAAAACAATTTCCAAATATTACTTCTGGAAAGGAATTATTTGATGAAATTTATAAGCATCATCATCCTCTAAGGAATAGTTTATGAATCAGTTATTCTTATACAAATCCTATTTTTATCAATAAATATTTTGTTCAAAAAATTTCTCTTTTTTCACTAAAATCATATGTGGTGGAAATTAGATCAAAAAATACATATTAAATAATTCTCAATCCTCGTAGTTCCAAAAATCAAATTTCTCAATGAAACTGTTGATTCTAAATAATTTTCTTCTTAAATATCTAATACCAAGAATGTTTGAATTATAGAAACCAAACAATTTTGTTTTCATGGAAAAATGAAGTACCAACAATAGAAACATATGTTACATGGATAATGGATTTTCTAGGAACATGAATTGAAACAAAAAACATATTTGAAACATTATTAATAATAATTGTAGAAGATTTAGATTTAGAGATAATGATCAACGAATGATTATTTTTATATGTAAATTTTCTATTTTTGGAAAACTCTTGATTTAAAATGTTTTATTTGTTATGGGTCTCAAGAAAAATGATATAAATATAATTAAATTATGTGATGAATGTTCATTAGATAAATTTATTATGGATAAATGTGTACTAAAACATTCCTAGGATGAATTAATTGTTTCTTCCCATCTACATGAGAATTCATATACCCTTATATAAGAAGGCCTTATGAAGCATGAATTACCACTCCCTATTATAATGTATGATATATCATGGTTATATAGTAGAGGGGTGATTAATTTTAACAATAAGAACGTAAGAAAAATAAAAAAAATGGAATTGTTGTTGATTTATCAATTATTATATTTTATTATTAAATATTATGATGTCCTTTGAAATATGGTCAAAATAAATTTCAAGAATTAAATATATTAGTGAAGTCTCAGATACTAATGCATTACAGTTAGTGCACATTGATTTATCTGTCACGTCAATAACTGGATGTATTAGAGGAAAATACTATGTATTTTTTGGTTGATTATTACACTAGATATACATGGTTTTATTTCCATATAAGGAAATATGAATCATTTAGTTATTTTAATTATTTTATATTCAAATTGAAAAATTTGAACAACCTTCAATTTGTAACTATTCAAGCGGTCATGGTGGGGAATTTGGATATTATGATTTTTAAATTGTTTTCATTCAGAATGGAATTACACATAACGTATCTGCTCCAAAACACATAAAAAATGGTGTTGTTGAATGAATAAATCGTATTCATCAATAGATTGCAAGAACCATGTTGATTGAATACTCTATTACACTAATTTTCATTGCTAAATATTTGATTAATTCTTGTAATAAAACAAATCAATATTATATTATAAAATTTATTAACAAAAGACCTTATGATTTATGGACATGTTGAGAACCAAAATTATCATATTTCAGATTATTTGTATGAAATGTATTAATTTTGAATAAAAATGAAAATTTACATATATTCTCACCCAAATCTGATGTGGACATATTCATAGGCTATTACAATACTTCTATGGATTATAGTTTTTTCAATAAAAATTCTTGTTCTTTTGAAGAAGTATTACATGTTACATTTGATTAAATAGATCATATTATTTTTTGAAAATCCCATACTGTATCTTCTGACTTGTTCTAAAAAATGTATTATTAAAAATATATATATTATTTTTCTAATAAAGAAAATAATAAAAAAATATTTTTGAAATATGAACATCAATAGTAATTCTGCCTTTGGATGAGGAACATGTTTTTCAAAACCAAAGTTATTTGTTTCATAGGAATCAACTCAATGATAGTATCATTGGTGTTGTGAATCAACCTATAAAGACTATTAGTGTTTTGAGACATGATGGGGAATATATTTATATTATTTATAAATTTTATCCTAAAATTCCAAATGAAGACTCAAGAAATAAATATTGGATTAATTCAATGCATAATGATGTTTATTAAATCAAATGAAATAAAGTCTAGACCTTGGTTGAATGTCTAAAATAAACCATTGTGATTATTGTAAAATCGGTCATTATAAATATTTTTTTAAGAAAATTTAATTAATGATATAAATAATGAATGAATTGATAAAAAATGCTATAATAATCAATAATGAATAGACTATGAAGAAATATATTTTTAGTATAAATAGTTGAATCTATTAGTATTCTATTATACTTTTCATCATTCTCTTGTTTTATAATATTTCAAATGGATGCGAAGTTTTATTTCCTTATTAGATATGAACAAGAGGATGTTCTTGTTGAATAACCTCCTAATTTTTGAAGATAAAAATTATTATAAATATATTTATAGACATTTAAATGTTTTATATGGACTTAAACAAGCTCCTATATCCTGGTACAATATATTGAATATATTTATTTCATTAGAAAAATATATTAACTATACTTTTGATCCAACACATATTATAAAAAACCCAAAAAAATATTATTATTAAAATATATGTTGATGAAATTACATTTGGATCATCTCAAAAATATTTAATGGATTCCAATATGAATCATAAAAGATCTATGTTTGAATGAGTATGATCGATGAGTTAACATGCATTCTTTAAATTTCACAACAACTACTAGGAACCTATATATGTCAACATATTTATACTAAATATATTTTTAAAAATTGTCGATATAAAAATTCTAAAAGTATAATTACTTGTTTAACTACCCCTAATAGTCTTTATTGTCATGAGGCTGGGAAACATATTGATCAAACATCATTTCGACGTATGATAAGAAACCTACTATAATTAAAAGCTAGTCAAACAGACTTAAAATTTTCAGTATTCTTAAGTTCTATTTATCATGAAAATCTAATATAATTCGATATAAATATTATTAAAATTTTTTTTGTTATCAAAAAGGGATTAAGAATTTTTGGTTTTCGTATTCCTCGAAGAAATTTTTTTATTTTTTTGGATACTGATTTTGGTGTTTGTTGAATGGATAGAAAATTACATCGAGAACCTACCATTTCAAAGGTGATTCATTATCCTTTCTGATGTGAATTAAATAAAACTCATTAGAACATTCTAGTACCGATGCCAAACATTTGGTAGTAGGATGTTTTTTTTCACCAGTTTGTTACGATGCAATACACAAATATGGATTTTATAGAATGATTTTTACCAAAACTGTATTGTTTTTTGTTAATACAAATGAAATTCAATTTAGATAAAAAACCTTAAAATCACTCCCATGGAAAATACATAGATATTAGGCATCAATTTCTTATCGATCACACAAATAATGGATATAAATTTTAAAAATTCATCGGTATGAAAGAACAACATTATAACATGTTTGATAAACAATTACCATCTGATAGATTTGAATACATCATACATAAACTCGGAATTATCATTGTAAATTAATAATCCAGATGTACTTATTTTTTAAACCATCCATTTACATTTAGATCCTCTTTTTTTAATGGGTGAGTACAAATATTTTATATTCTACTTAACTATTATTTCTTAAATATTTTCATCCCTAGCATATTTTTCAAGACCAGAAATGTTTTCGGTTTAAATAATTTTATTTCTCTTGTAAATACTATTTCTTCTTCCAAATATAATATTCATTTGATAAAATATTTATTGAAATCAGAAATAAAATCATGGGATATTGAAAGAAGATAAATTTTTTTAAGTTTTATATTGTTTTCAATGAATTTATGTTTGTTGGGATTCTTTTTGAAATTTTTTCCAATTCCCCTTAAATATTGTACTTGTAAAAAATACACAAGAGTTCATTCATCTCAACTATGGGATCTCCTTGATTTAATAAGAATCGTATATGTTCAATGGTCTTATTTAATAGAACTATATAATGGACCCCCTAATATATCTCACATTGGTTATCTATAGATTACATGGAAGATTTTCAGATCCCCAAATTATAATGTTCAAAAGATCTTGTACTCTGTTAATTTCATAGTACATAGGTCAAAATCATCGGCAACCTCTTCGACGAAAATTCATCCAAAATAATTCGAAGGAAATAATGTTATTCTAGGAATGATTACTCACTACAGTTTTTATGACATGTATGATTATTCTCTAAAAAATGATCAAATTCCTCGGTTTAAATCCAGTGTGTGTGGTGAATCCAAACACTGCTCCAGATCTGATCATCATATATGATTCTATATAATTCCATAAAACATTAATGTTTGATGATGATGTAAAGATATCTTTAAATATTTATTATTGTGAAATCAGTATATCCGTAGAATAAGGAGAACATTTTCGTAATGTTCCATATAAATTATATTCCATTTTTCCCTTTAATAATTTCCAAAATAGAAGGAAATAATTATAAATGAATGGTTTGACCTATCAATTTTTTTGATTAAAGAATAAATGAAAAAATACACGTCATTCATATGAAAATACACTAACCACACTCTGGATGCATAGTTTCTTAACCACAGGTGTGTTCATAGGAAAATTTTCCCAGATTCAGATTTCAATACAGTTGATTATATTTTGAATATGAGGAATGCAGACATTATTGGATACATATTCATAAAAATGAATAATATAATTTATGGTGTAATTAATTCTAACTTGATCGTGTTTCTCGTAATCTACAATAAGGTCATTCATAAAAGTTTCATGTTTTGAAATATTCATCTTAAGTCAGTTATAAGAAATGTTAGTGTTTCATATATTAGTTATGATATGATAAAGACAATGAAATTTCATTTTGATCAGAAATCAAATTAATCTGATAAGGATTTTGAACCTAAAACCCAAAAACCGATCATTAGAATATGGAAGGGAATTCCAAATCAATTAGTACCATATTTTTAATGAATGAATTGATATCAAAGTCTATGTCTATTCAAAAATGGAAGAATAAATGTTTTTAAATTCATGAAGCCATGTACATGTGGAGAAAATATCATGCTGAATAATAAGAAATGGGCCTGTAATTTAGTCTCAATCTGACTGATGCTCTTGAAAAACACAATAATACTGATGAAAGTCATAAAATTTATCAAAATAAAAATACGACGAAGAAGAGAAAGGATGATATTTTTGACATTGATTATATACTCCAATGAGTAGGAAAAATCATGTTATGAAATATGCTTCAGCGATCCCATTCTTAAAGAATAAATTACTACATATGTCTTGACCAATGGAAAAAACAAGTAAATTAATTGGAATCACCCAATGATTCTATAGAAAATACTTCATTTACAAATGAATACACTTAAATGAGATAAATTAACGAATATGTTGATGATGAAGAAGAAAAAGAAGAGAAATATAAATATGATGAAGAAGAGATCAAAGATAAGATGAAGGAGAATAAAATGGTGGTCAAGATCAAAACGATTAGTATAATAAATTTATAGTATTATCATCAAAAGCCATATCATGTGAAATACGATAACAATGAATAGAATCCCTAACGATGGATTATCATAGAACGTAGACTTGTAAGGTAATTCATATGTCAGATAGGGGAGAAGGGATAAAATCTAATAGAGATCAGAATCAGGATTCAAAAAATGATGGCGGTAAAACTTTTTTCATAGAGCTCCCATCTTTTCAGGAATATACTAATTCTAATAATAATAACTTGTTTAAAAGGGATGAATATGTCGTTCGATATATAATAATAATTGAAATAAAAATTTATTTTCTTCATAGAATAAAAGGGAAATTGATTTTTTGTTGATAATGAAAAAAAATGATTAGACTAAATCAATAATTTAAGAAGTATATTTTTTCAACATCAATTCCTAATTTAAATATTTACATTAAATCACCACAGAAGATAAGAAGGATTATAATATGTTTTTAATGTTTTTGAATAATCCTTGAAAAAGTATAAAATCACATGGATACTCAATTTGAGATATTATAAGGGGTGTAAGTAATGTTACTATTGAATCCAACAAGTTGGAATGTGATAATATATAAAAATTGAACATTGTTAGAGGTCGAGATGAAATTCAGATTGATGATTTAAAGGAAATTGAAATGAATATGGATGATATTGAATCATATATTATGGTTTACTAAGGTAAAGATGTTAATTTGAAAAATTAAATGTTTTTATAAGTGAACAGAATGATGAAATGATAAGAATATTAATGATCCAGAAGAAAATATGTGGTCATTTAAAGAGAAGGTTTAGTCTCAATAATTAAAACAACATACCCTGGTCTGGCCCTTGGAAGATTCTGAATATGTTTTTTAGAATCAGATGGAATTTCTTGATAAGCTCATTTAGGGTAGGAAATAATTTGAAAAATGAGGATATCTGTATTATACATCATGAAGGAGGATAATATTGTGGAAAAAGAAAAGAAAAGAATCTGTTTGAACTCATTTTGTATTGTTTTTAAAACACTAAATGATTTTTTTTGAAATCAAGAAATATTTTTATTGAATGTTTTCTATTTTATGATGAATGTTATTTCACAATTTATATCTGATAGAAATCATTATTTCATCCTATTTTTTGTTTATCATAACAATTTTTCTGGTATTAGATGATATTCCCTATCACATTTAGAAAATTTCAAACATGGAGATTGATTTCTATAGGGTGGAATGTATTATAAATGGAGGTAAATTCTTCATAAACGGAAAATGGGATAATTATAATTACAAAATTAGAATACTTTTAAAATGGGGGATATTTTTTTAGAATATGATCCATAAGGATTTTGTTATCATATAGGGGATGTTATTCTTATTCAAATTGTATTCAGTAGTGTTTTATAACTCAATAGAAGATTAGTATACCTGTCCATTTATTATTATGAAACATATTTACTTTCTTAATACTCTATTTTTCTAACATGAGATTTCTGCTTTCCAAAAGGGGGAGATGTTTAATTAATAATTAATCATTTGAATTTTATATTACCTTTTCTTTTAGAGATCACAAAATCTATTTTCAATATAATGTTTTGTTTACATTGAGTATTTTTTTGGACTTTTATAAATTTTGTTTTTTCATATGAATAATATAAAAATAAAACCATTAGTTTTACTAAATTTCATTATTATCGTTACGAACCTAGATATGATTACATCTTACTCACTGAATATGATTTTCATTAGACAAGATGAATTTGATTTCCATTGTACATAGCCATGAGTGTGACACTGAAAAGATAAATTGTATTAACTATCCTAAAAAAAATCATCATTATCATTTATTGTTCAGATTTAATTTTTTTTCGAAATAGTTTATTTTTTTGGAATCATCTTCCAATATCCAAAAAATTAGTAATTTATTGAAAGGATATCCTTCTTTATCTACATGATGATGTGTGTTCTGTGTCAATTTGTATTATAAAATTATTCTATTATCCAAATTATAATATAAATGTTATAGTGCCACATGTACTAGTCCCTTTGAAATTTCACGGGATAATTACACATCTAAAATTCAATATGACCATTGGGATTTTGGCCGACAATACCATGTCATTTGAATGAGTTCCAAACTTTTCATAAAGTTTAGTAGAACATTTGACGAATTTAAATACTCTACAATAGCTCTGGAAAATTTACACCTTATGTGAAATATCAAAAGAGTATGTGTTGTGAATATCTCATTATACTTAATTTTTAATTTAAATAGTTATGATTATATTCATGATTTTCAAATCATTGGAAAAAATGATCATGGTCTTCCTAGGATCAGAAGTTATAGGAACTGATCACCTGGGTGATCGAGGGCCACTATGGATTGGTAAACAGACTAATGCTGATACTCTAATCGAGGTGTTACCCAGGTGAGGGTAAGATAGACTTACTTGAAAGTATAATTTAAGGGACTTATATCCTATTTTATTGGATACCATTCACTTTGGGTTAAATTAAATTTTTTTATTTATGTTTCTAATACTTTGTAACAGAAATTGAATTTTTTTAAATAATCAGTTTTTTATTAAATATTTGGTAATTATGATATTTTTTATTGAACTATTTAATTTAATCATTATTATTATGTTCCTTTTATGATAAAATCGTTGTTTTTTACTTTGATCATCGTAGTCATTATGATTATGAATTTCTACATGGTTACTCTAATAAATTGTTTCTTATCCTGAATAATATAAAACAGACCTATGGAATACATATTGTATTTTATCTGAGTATCATATATTTTTTTAGCAGATATAATTCTGAGTCTTATTAAAATATTAAATTAAAATAGGATGCGAAAATGTATTATACATTTTGATCATACAATACTCTTACCCTAAAATAGAATTTAAGATAACCCCTTTTTTATGTTTCATTGCCTAAAAAATGTGAATATGTATATTATGACTGATATGTCATGTTAATCCTTGAGAATCATCAAATTCCCAAAAAAATACAATGTTTTAGTTTTTATTTTTAATTATAATATATAAATAATATATGAAATTTATATCACAAAACTACTAAAGAGATCAAACCTTTGAAATTAAACTGTTGAATATATGAAATCTAATAATGTGTGGTACCAACTCAAGGTTATTGGGGTCTCAGTAATTATTGTACATTTTAGAAAATGTTTAGTAGAATATATGGAGAAGTTATTAGGAGAACATATATTTTTGAATATAATCCTTAGACTGAATATAATGATAATAATATTAAAAAAATCCTAAACATTTGGTCAGATATTGATTACGTTGGTATTTCATGCAATACATACTTGTCCTCATACTATATATGGCGCCCTGAAAAACATATGTAAGGACTTTTTATTAAATAGCTAGTAAAACACATGACACTAGGCGAGTATGATAATACTGATACATTGATAACATATTTACAATTTCAAATTTATTCTATACATATTTCAATGCCCAAAACACATAGTTGGATTTCATTACACACAAGTGTGACCCTCCTCAATATCTTGTGATACAAACTAGAGATTCCTTCCACGGTAGATTACATTACATGCATGATTTAGTTCCACCAAATAACATTGTATTATTAAAATATTACTGTTTAATATCATATGATATAACTGAGATGTTATATTAAAAGTTACTAATATTATTAAATAACTTATAAACATTTACGATTTATATAATTATAAAATTAATTAATGGGTTAGTAATTAATGATAATTCAAAATAAAAATAAAATGTATATACAAAGACATATTCTTATTATTATGCTTTCAATGGAGTTTTATCTTAATAAAAATAATTAATTATAATTACTGAATGATTTTTTTGAAATACATAATATATATTTCCCATAAAATATTTTGGATATTCATCATTGGATTTTATATGTATATAATAAGAAAAAACACTATTTTACAAATAAAATATATATTTTTATAAAGGAAATTTTACCTCATTTTAATGGTGAACCATTTTAACACTGAATATTAATAGTTAAATTATTTTAATATGTGAAAATATACTTCATAATAATAATATAATAATATTAATTAGGATATAGTGAATGTTTCATATTTTTGGGGACATTTTAATTTTTAGAGAATATATAAAAAACTCAGTTTTAGTTCAAAACATCATTTTGATATAATTTATTTTTAAGATTAAATTAGAAATTTAAATTCTTTATTGTTTAATTATATAATATTAAAATTAATTAGTCCAATATAAGAAATTAGAACAAATTTTACAATGAAATTCACTATAAAAACATATTAAAATTCCATATATGTTTTCTTTTAGAACCCCCATTGTTGTCCCTTCTGTAGGATTTATTTTAAATTACTTTATTACACTTATGTGATTGGAATTTAAAAAATGGATTCGATATTTCTATTCTGATTAATTTATAATTTATATTAATAAAAAATTTGTTTTTGAACCAAAAATATTAGTGCGTGTGATTAAAATTGAATACAATTATTAAGGAAACATTCAACTTAATAAATGACTAAGCCTCTAATTTAGGTTCGCTAAAGACCTAACTAGTTTTACAACACCAATTAGATTGAAATATCATAGAAATGAACCACCCATTAAATATTTCTCTTGTTGTTTTGTGACATTTTCTAGGAAAGAATGTGGGAACACCTAACTTGTTTCCATGGATGTTTACATGGATGTTTTCATGCTATGTGTATGACCTGCACTTACACATACCTCTATTTATTGTTTAATGAACATCGTGTTTCAGTGTGTGGTAAATTTCTACCTCACAAAACAATGATTGTTCAATTATCATTTAAAGACTATTATGGTGTCCATTATGATTAATAATCTATTTTTATATGAAATTTATTATATTTATGATGTCTATAATCATCTATATTTTTTATTTAGAACATAAAATTATGCTTTCCATGTTACATAAATGGGATAATTTCATTTTAGGGAGTCTAGAATACATCCCCCAACAAGAGATAGGACTCGTAGTTTCCATAAATGGAAGATATAAAGGATGGAGATAATAATTATATTTATCATATATTTTATTTATATGATAGTTTAATTATAATATACATATTTATCATTTAGTTTTCAATATTTTCAAAAAATATTGAAATGAAAGTAGCGTTCATGCGTACATATGGCCTACCATATCATTAAAGGTACACATAAATATTAATATCCATATATTATGGACTATTATAAATACATATTTAATGAATATTTAATATTATTTTTCATTTAATTACATTATGGACATGATTATAAAATGATACATTTTACAGTAACAAAAAACAAAATTTTAAAAAATACTCGAAAAACTAGGCAATTTACACTAGAAGTGGTTAAAATAATTAATGGTTATTAACAAACAGTTAAAAAAAATTTATAAGAGGATTATTTATGATATCATAAATATTAATACGGTTCTGTTATAAATTGTTAAATTTTTTAAAACACCTTATAAAAGAGGTTAAAGGATGTTCTCCCATAAGTAATAACAAGGTACAAAATTCATGCCTCATATTTCTTTCTGTGAGGCCTAACTAATTGTTTTTAAAATAATTTAATATTTATAAGATTTAAATACTGGAACATTGACATATAATATCATGAAAACTATTATCATAATGGTATTTTTTATAATTATTAAAACATTTTTTTATGATTTATTTGTTACCATATATATAAGGATTTTCATCTCACCTTTTACATCTGTAAGATAAATGTCAAATTCATCACCTACAACATTTCTTTGGTTTACCTACAACCCATTTTGATATATTATATAATTAATTATTTAACCTTCATGGTATTTAGATTTTTAATTTTAATATTATAATTTTAGAGTCTTCATATTCATATGTAAGGGATTTCATCCCAATTTATTTTCATTGAGGAACATTGTATTGTTATACACCAAGTTTCTTTTATATGTTTTATAAATATCAATTTTAATTATATGTATTTAATATAAAGATCTAATAATATTATAACATTCATTAAATATTAATACTTTATGACGTTATGATTTAAAATTATTCAATGTGGTCTGGGACACTTTGGGTTTTTAAATATTATTTTCCTTATGACTCATACAAATGTTATTTCAATGAAATTTACATTCGAGGAAATTATAGAACCATTATTAAATATACGATCCATTATTATATAGTAATTCATGAACATTTTGTCCTATTAATACCAATATTCAATTCTATGGTACGAAAAACATTCTAGTAAATGTTTTAAAAAAACTAGACAATATGTCTCTCTTTGGGAAGATAACATGTTTTACTCAAAAATCCATTAGTTATTAATTTTTTTGGAAATGATTCAAATATTTTTGACTAATACATATTTAAACATATTTTATTTTCCCCATTTCATTAAAGGAATCTTATTGTATCTTTCTAAAAGAGTAATTATCTATCTGTTTGTCAAAGGAAATGGATATTATTTTTTTACATAATACGAGATGTAGATATTCATCCAATGTAATTTCACTGAAACATGCTTTTCAATAATAGTTTTTGTAATGAAAATAAACATAAAATGATTTAAAAATAGTATATTTTCCTCAATATTATATTTAAATGTTAATATTTTATTTCATCAGTGATACCTACCCTATATTTTACTCCACCTGGGATTGTTGTATTGATACCATCTTTATACTTCCTCTGGATAGTTATTGTTTATTTTTCCAAGGATATTATTCAAATTCACTTTGCGATTCATTATTGAAGTTCCCTTGAAATATTCTACTTAATATGACCATTTATCATTTAATTTATAGTCTTATATAGCTCCTCGATACATCGACTGGTTTCCATGAGAAGAATAATTTCACAAATGTCCTTATAACATTAGTTTTAAACCAAAATTTTACTGGTCTTTATGGAAATAGGTTCTCATGTGATATACATACAACATCAATTAAAAAAAATTCCCACATATTAGTTTCATTTATTATTCATAAATGTTATTTTTCATCAACGTATCTACTGATATAGTTCATTTCTATTTAGTTATTAAATTTCATGACTTTTAGTTTCATACATTCAAATAATGATTTTTCCTTATATAGATATTTGAATAGAATGTGTTTCCAGTTATTATATTTCCATATTTATTACATGCTCCTATTGAGTTTATTAATTACATGGAATGAGTGTTCAGTTATTTATCATTTCATATTAACTATTCTCATTGATTAATGATTGATACTACAATAATTTTCCATTATATAGAATTTCATATCAACCTTATTATGTTAATTAAAAAAGAATCCATGAATAATTCTATGAAAGATATTCAGGAATATACATGATGGATTAGTGTTGTCTTTGATGTTTTCTAGTTGTTTGAAAGGATAACAAAATGTTGTAATTAGTGTATCCATTTTTAATAATGTTCTCATTTATATATCTGGTTTTACAATACTACTAAAATGTTCTGTCCATTGGGCCCTTGATTCATTGTAATCATTCCAATTTTATTGATAGTAGACACCAAATATGAGCTATATGGGTCTGGGTCATGTCAGTTTGTATCAAAGGGTGTTTAGTGGGAACCATGGGAGCTAGATTGAGGGAAATTTTTGTTATAGAAGATAACCGTAAGAAATTATTTTAGGATAATTATATATGAATGACTAAGAATTTTGGTGATTTAAAGATTATATTCATCTTCACATAAATAAATCCCTATCTAAATACTACAAGTGGACGTGGTTTTGAAATTTATTTACCTAGGAGTATCAACTTTGGCAATATGTTCATGCCTTGATATTGGATAACTTGCAACACGACAATATCCCTCCCTATACACCAAGTTTGACCCTCCTGGGGGATATGCTTAGTATAATCAAAATTTTCATTACAAACCATTTTTAATGATTTTAATAGAATATTTTTTAGACTGATTATAAGGTTTCAGGATTATAAATCATACAAATGATATTATGGATATTCCATAGACCAATGAAATTCCATTTTCAAAATAAAATGGAATAATTATTGAGGTTGTATTCAAACCCATAGTTTTAATGTTATTTAATTATAAACCAGATTTCAAAGATATCCATTCTATATATTTTGGAAATTATTTAAACCTTGTTTTAGAAAAAGACATCTTATAAGCTGGGTGAAAACTAATCCAAGTTAACAAGGCCCAGAGTATTAAACTCCTGACCGAAGGATGATGAGGGTTTCATGCCAACCACTAATATACACAATGTCATTGTTAATCTTCTATGTTATTAGTTAAATATAATGGTGAATAAATTTCAATTATGAACTAGTTGTATTAATTTTATGATGAGGTATTAAACATATTCGTTTTTTAATATAGATAAAGTAAAAACTTGTGAATTATCACTTTTTTATAGGCGTTATGATCCATTAAATTCTTTTAGTGCATAAGGCTTAAAAAATTCATTATTGGTAATTACATATTTGAATGAGTAAAGGGATGAATAAGAATTTGATCACAATAAAACCAAAATATGGGATTGTGAAAATGATATTGAAATGTATCATGAATAATATGTCCCTATATGTTTGGATAGTAAAATAATTACCCAATGATACAAAAATGACATTGAAATAAGTGGTTTTCTTAATATCTATCTTTTTTTTGAACCTATGGACTTGAAAATCATTAATGATTTATGGTTTTGAGACAATGAAATTTCTATTAAAATTTGAATTTTTTGTGATTGATGATCTCATTTAATCCTGATAAATATTTAATTTTTTTCTCCAAGCATATATTATTATTTTCCTTTGATGTTCTCAAAATTGGAGACCTTGTGACATGGTAGTCCATGTGATCTTTATACATCAAATTATATCTTTTCTAAAGGATGATTTACAAACCCTTATCCAAATGTGTGACATACACAAAGGAAAGATAGAAATATATTTCACCAATATCGAGTTTAAATTATAAGGAAACAATTTAAATAATGTGGGAAAAATGGGATGCCCCAAATAACTTAAATATTTTAATTGCATTAGATAGTGCATGTGACGTGTTACACCAACAATGTAAGATAATATCATGATACATTATAATATATTTACTATTTAATGTAGATTCTATATATATATTAATTGATGCCATAATTAGTAGTCTTGCATTACATGCGAATGCGACCTTCATTGATAGCTTTTTATAGACACAAGTGTGACCTTCCTTGATAGTTTTTGTTACAAAGGATAATGAGTTTCACCAAATAACAATTTATTATTAAATTATTACTCTTTAATTTAATATGATATATCCTAGATATTATATTAGTTGATTTGAATAATATTAACTAAATCATGAAAATATATGGTTTTTATAAATATACAATGAATTCATGGGTTACAAATTAATGTAAAATGAAAATAAGAACCATTTCGATATATAAATGAAATATTATTACTTTTATGCTTCAAATATAGTTTTATCTGAATAAAAATAATTAATTACTTTTAGAGAATTATTTTAATTTAATATATATGTCATGTATTCAGTAAAATATTTTAGACATTCATCCATTAGATTTTATATGAAAAATATATGAACAAATCCAATTTTACACATAAAACTGAATATTTTTCTACATCCAATTTAACATCCTTTTGAAGGATAACACATTTTAAATAATTATTTTGACACCAAAATTTATTTACAATGTAAAAAAGACTTTATATAATAATGATAAATATAATAATTCAATTAGGTAAAATTGATTTATATTTTCACATACATTTCAAATATCTTAAAAAATAAAAAATATTGAATTTTATCTCAAAGTTGATTTCGAATCTAATTTATTTATAAGGATAAATTATATTATTTATTAGAAAAAATTTGTAAATATATATTATTTTTATTAATTAATAAATTTTTGGTCATTATAATTAACATCAAGTTAAAATTAACTATAAAAACCTGGACAACAGTTGGATGTTTTCACATGTAATCTATTCAATGTCGTCTTGTTTATAGGATAAATTTTTATTTAATTTAGGCCACTTCTATGATTTGAATTTCAAATAATGGATTCAAAATTTTGAATAATAATAATTTACAATGTCTAATAATAATTGTTTTTTAAAAAATATTTCTGATTTTATTATAATTATTTACAATTGTTAAGACAAATTTAAGCTTAATAAAGGACTAAACCATTAATTTAAATGCCCAAAAGACATACACACTTGTCCAAAACACATAATAACGAAATATATATTCCATGAAGCTTCCAAAATTTATTTTTTTGTTTTTTATTTCTTTATTTAGTAAATAACATGTGCAGACATAACTAGTTTCAAAATATTCCATGGGATTCATTTTCTGTCACAATAAAATGCCACCACCTCTCCTTATACCTAACACCTATAAAAACAATTATGTTTGGAAAAAATCTACCAAAATTGATTCCAAAAAATCACACCCACGTCCTTTAAACATCCATTATTGTTGAATTCCTCCCAATAAAGATGTTGGTATAATGCAAATGAAGTTAACTTATTAGGAGGTAACACATTCTATCTTTATTTCAATTTTAATGTCCATTTTACACTCCCTATATTATTCTTATTCAATTATTACATAAAACACTAGTATCCCCATGTATTCTAGGATGTTATGAGTCTATATTTATTTCCAAAACATACACACAACACTATATATTGGGTAATAGACATAGTTTTTCTGTGTATGATGAATTTCAACATTACAAAATGATGATTATTCAATTCTCAATTATTCCCAATCGTGGCGGCCATTATGATGGGAGAAATAATTATATATGATATATATATTATTTTAAATTTCAATATAATTATTCATTTTTTATAATATACATTAATTCATTCCATGTAGTGTAATTTGATAATTTTGTTCGAGGAACTGTGGACTATCATCCCCCAATGTGATTTGACTCATTCATTCCAGACAAGGAAAATATAAATGATGGAGATAATAATTATATGTAAAATATATAACATTGATACGATTATGTTAATATAATATACATTTGTATCATTTATTTTTCATTCATTTAATATAAAAAATAAATGAATGTATCCTTCATATGTACGTTCGACCTACAACCTCCATGAACGATACAATTAATTTATAATCCCCTAATATTGTAGAATATTATAAATACATATTTAATTAAAATATATGTTAATTTATTCTTGTTTTACATTATTTATATGAGGAAATCATGATACATTTAATAATAACAACAAACAACAAGTTAAATCATACTCGATAAACATGGAAATTATGAAAAAAAATAGTTAAAATAATGAAATGTTTTTAACAAACGGGTAATTAAATATTATAATAGGATCATATATGATATTATAAATATTAATATGGTTAATTTATTTGTTATTAAAATGTTTAAAACACCATATCCTAGAGGTCAAATGATGTCCACTCAAAAGGAATCACATGGTAAGAAATTCATGTCTCACTTTTTTCCATGCGGCTTAATTAATTCTTGTGAACCTAATATATGATATATAAAGTGTTAATAATGTCACATTGACATATAATACCATGAAACCTATTATATTCTTGGTATTTTAATGTTTAAAATAATTATTTAGATTTTTCGTTTTTCCAATTCACTTGCTATCACATAGGTATGGATATCGATCTCAATTTTTAAATATGTGAGATAAATGTCATATTCACCAGCTATATCATTTGTGGGGTGTAAGTACCTCCCATTATGAAGTATTATATCCTGAATAAATTAATCATAATTAGGTATGAATGTCTCATATTTTTATTATAATTATTGTATTTTTGATTAAAATTTAAGGGATTTCATCTCAATTTCAATTCATTGAGGCACATAGTATTATTATTCACCTAGTTTATTATTTATGGTCTATATATTTATATCGACAATATATAAAAATAATATCCTTAATATAATTCTATTATAACATTCTTCAGTTTTACTCCTTCATGAGGTTATACTTTATATTTTTTTAAAGTGGTATGGGACACTTTGGGAAGTTTAAAAATTATTTTCCTCCAGAAAAATCCTTATGATATTACAATTGAATTCACATGAGAGGAAATTATATAACCAATATTAAAAAAACAATTTTATTATTATTTTTATTCATTACCATTTTCATGTATTAGTTATAATCATCAATTCATTTGTACACATATTTTTCTACTAAATAATTTCATAAAACCTGACATTGTTTATCTCCTTAGATAGAGAACCCATTTTACTCTAAAAACAATTCATTATTAAAAAAAATTAATATTGTTTTTATAATTATTTGGTAAATTAATTTTTATCTATATTGTATTTTACAAAAAAAATCAACAGTATATTCATGTCGCTTTATGAACGAGGCATTTAATAATCTTTTTTTACTGAAATTATATTATTTTTTTACTTCATTTGACAAGTAAGGATTCATCCATCATCGTTTCTTTAAAGAATAAATTACATGTTTAGAAGAACTATTTAAAATAAATTAAAATGGTATTAAATATAAAAGGATATTATCCAAATTAATTTTTTTAAATTTTAATCATTTATTTAATTAATGAATACAACTATCTATTTTTCTGCACATGGGTTTGTTGTATTGATAGAATGCTTAATATTCAATTGGATAGTCATAATTTATTTTGATAATGACTGAACATACCTTAACATACATGATTTATATATAATTATCCCATTAAATATTCAACTTCATGTTATCATTGATTTTTGAATATCTAGAAATTATCCATAATATTATTCATGTATATCAATATTTTTTAAACCATAAAACATTATACATTCAGTGCCCACTCTGATTTTTATTTCAATAATTTGGGAATTCTATATAGATCTATTCTTCCTATTCATTACAATTATTTGATAATGAATATTATTAATTTGGGTTATTTAATATGATAAATTATTTGGACTAGAAATGATGGGTGTAACCTATTTATTATATAGATCCTCGATGAATTGAGCAGTTTTCATGCTACTAATAATTGAGAAAAAGTGGTTATACCCTTAGTTTTAAACCATCATGTGGTAGGTCTTCATGGTATTAGGTCCTCATGTTCCATATACATGACGTCCATTAGGAAATAATTTCCCTCGTAGTAGTTTCAGTTATTATACATCTATGAGACTTTTCATCGATATATCTATAGAAATATATAATTTCTATTCATTTATGAAATGGAATGTGATTCAATTTCTTAACAATCCATAATTTTTTTATTATGTAGTTATTTGAATGACCATTGTTTCTGGTTATTATATTTCCAAATTTATTATATACTTAAATTCATTTTATTTTTTACATTGAATGGGTGTTATGTTATTTAACTTTCTATATTAACTATTTTCATAGATTCATTATTATTGATGCTAAATGTTAATCTTATTGAGCATTTGATCTCACCCTTATTATTATTTCGTCCATCAAAATGTATAATACTATGAATGATATGGTGGAATATAATATATGTTTTAGAGTTATCCTTTATGTTGTCTAAATTTTTAGATGGAATAATATATATTATAATTAATGTATCCATTATTCATACAATTCTAATTTGTGTATCTTGTTTCCCATGAAAAATATATTGATTAGTCCTTCTGGGAATTATTCTTTTAATAATGCCAATGTAATTGATATAAGACATCGACTATGTGATATCTAGGGCTGGGTCACTACACTACAAGTAGATGGAGTTCTATAAAAAAATGTACATATAAGTAACTAATCCAATATGGATTCTTGTGCATGACTCGGTATGACCAGATACATTCTAACATGCCATTATATGCACTGAGTTTTAAAGACTGGAGGGATATACCTAATATATATAGTATTTTGCATGAAAATAATTATGAAGGAGTTATAGGTAAATATGTTCCAAAATAAATAGTATTTTTGACAATGAGATTTTCTATTCTAAAATATACAATTTATTTTATGTTTTTCACTAGTTCAAATTATTTTATAATGTTTAATAACCTAGTCTATAGTATTTCAATATCTATAATCGGTGACTAGTTGATGGAATTGAAACTATAACAATTCACATAATCCATGTACATATTTCCCTCCAATGAAAGAAAATGATGTTGGATCTACATCTAAAAATGGGGACAATAAACATATATGTATATATGGATAGTTGACTGTGGTTAGGAATAATAAACAGACACATATGGAGCATATGGAACCACATCATTAAGGAACTATGCCAGACTATATCATGAGACAACATCATCCAACATTCATTTGGAGTAAAAATTCATATGTAGCTAAAATATGGATATGTTCCTTATAGAATATATTTATTGCATTGTGAATCAATAAAATGGATAAGTTTTTCATGGATTTTAATCTTATATTGGTATATTCAGATCATTATTTTTATTTATTTCAAAACTAATGGAGGAGAATAAAATAGAAACCATGAAAATGAAATATTTTGATGAACGTTTACTGGAAAATTTTTTCCCCTTAAAAAATATCAGATATAGAGAGATAATTATTGAATCTGAGGAAATGGTAGGATATGAATATTTATATATATAAATCCCATATTACAAGTATAAAAATTGATGAAATAAATTAGTTATGTAATCCAATTAGAATGAATGTTGGATTCAATGGTTTTTTAAAACAATTTTATTGAACGAAACCAGTCTCTCTACATTTCTCATCTTAAGATAACATAGTCTCATGTTCTATCAACATGGTGAAATAATTCACCATTTATTATTACATTATGGGAAATCAATAGAAGTAGAGGAATGTTGAAAACTCTTACAAAGTAAATAATGAAAAATTTAATAACGTAATATTTTAATTTCCATTGAACAATAAATTTGTAAATAATCATCATAGAACAAGGCTATTTTAGAGGCATGTTTGTTAGTTGTTTGGTGGGAAATTAGACCCATACAATGATTATAATGTATATTTTGATGCTACAGCATTTCAATGATACAATTGTTAAAACATAGAAACATTGAAAATGATTTTCCAAATCATCAAGGATGAATTTCGGATCAAAATCCAATGGATAATGGGAAAGCATCTCTGATAAAAAATAATTATCTTGAAGATCCTAATGATGTGGTTTCAAGTACATTAATCATTTTTGGAAAACTATATTATTAATTATCAGATTCAGAATCATCTATTTATTTTATATCTTCATATTTTTCCATGAAAATTTAGATATTTTCCCTTTAGATTTAATAATGAGTTTATTAGTCAAAAATCATAAGGGAAGTATCATTGCAGCAAAGATGTGTTTGGATGTACCATTTAGGTGACATAAAAATGCATTACGTTCTGAGCTTGAAATAATAAAAATTTTCATCTATGATATTATCCTTGGAATGTACTGAAATTAAAAATAAGATGTGAATGTTTAATGTAAGAAGAATGAAATTTTAATTTATATAGAAGAATAATAACACCTTATATTTATTGCAGAAAATTTATCATTTGATTATATCTAGATCCACCATTATTAGCTCTAATAAAATAAATTCATTTAGAGGAAGGGAAAACAACATCTATGGATGTATATGATAATATTCAAATTGAGGATAATTTTATTGTAATGGATTAAATTGATGCATTTCATGGGAAATTACCTTGACATCCCCTAGAGATTGAATTTTAGTTATAATTTAAATTAATCCATGATTAGAATCCAATATCAATGACTCCATATTGAATGGACATAGTGTAATTTGTGGAGAAGAAAATAAATTTTTGGATTTGGGTAAAAAGTGATTGTTTCTCTCATTTGTTTCTCTATGGGGACCCCTATAATTTTTTTTGTTATCTAAGAATATAGATCTATGAGGTTTTTTATTTTTTATAGTGAAATCAATGATATTATAAAAATGGAGAAGTATAATATACCTATCATTGATGATTTATTTAACCAACATCATGGAAGAGATTTTTTTATGATTGGCCTTTCATATGGTGATTATCAATTGTGAGAAAAGATGGATAAAACACTAAAGAATAGTTTTTAGTTGAGATATTGAAAATAAATGTTTATAGTAATTACATTTGGATTGACAAAATCAACCTTGGTTTTATGGATAAAATTAATAGCGTATTCAATGAATATGATTCTGAGTTCTTTGTTGTATTCATTGATAATGATATAGATTATTTTAAATCTTAAAAAAGCCCATGAGAATAAATTGTGGATGATTTTTTGAGAATCACATAAGGGAATTTTTATATGTGAAATTTTGTGGGTGTGAATTATAGCATCATGAATAAAAATTCATTTTCCATATTGTCTTTTATGATGGTATCGATGTTGATCCTCTAAAGAAAATGTCAATCATGTATGCCTTGTTAAAACATGGATAACTATGCTATGATGTATCATTGGATTAGTAAGATAATTTCCTCATTCCATTCATATTTTTTCCTGATTTACTAACCCAATGACCAAGATCACAAATAACGTTGTTATGTTATTAGGGAAAATATAATGTGAAGAGGGTTTAGATGAATTGAATAGAATATTTGTCATTGTTGTAATCATTAATTTATCATCATGAAATGATGTAATTTTTAAGTAATGTGAATCATAAAATAATGGAAATGGTTGTGTCATTATGTATAATGATAGTTTTATTGAATATGTATCACATATGTTAACATATCAAGATCAGAAATATCATACTCATGATCATGAGTTAGAAGTTGTATTCTTTTCTATAATGAAATAGAGAAATTTTATCTATGTTGAATGATGTTAGATATACACATATCACGAGATTTTTTAATATATATGCTCATATAAATATCTAAAAAATAAGAAAGGTATATATATCTAGCTAATAATTGATTATGATTATTCAATACACTACCACCAAGGGTTAGAATATAGTTGGTAGATGAACTGATCATGAATGATAATAGAGTTATGAATATAATTAGAATTGAAAGGGATATGGTGTTTATCGATCTAGTATATATGAATATAGGAATATTTAGTGATGGTAAAAAAGCATCCCTCAATTAGTTGATTTAAAACCAATATTTATTGTATAGGATAAAATATACCTTGTGTGAGGAAGAAAATTTTATAATGAAAATTAATGTTTTGGAAGATAGAACATTTATAGAATTCATGTGTAGATATGGTATTTTAAAATTTGGAATAAATATTTTTGTTCCCCCAATAACATAGACAAATTGTAATAATTAGATGATTCATGTAAATTTAATTTCTATATACACCCTCATAACAATATGATTTTTATAGATTTTACGGAACATTTTTTGTAGGAAAATATGATGATATAAATTGATAACTATGTGTCAAAATATATGATTTTTAAACATTTCATTGATTAGAGACAACATAATATAGGATTCATGAAATATTATCATATAACCATGTGGGAATTAGATGATATTTGATGATTATTATTATTAGACAATCATGGACCCCATTAATGGATGATTTGATGTGGGTTATTGTTTATCACCATACCAAATTAGAAAATTTTCTTCATATAATTGAATATTAATTTCTTGAATTATAATAAATATATTATATTAATAATGATTTATGACTTCAGGTTTCACTTATATAAATTGTGTCTGATAAATATCCCTGATTTAAATAAAATTATGGAATATTATTTGAAAATCTTCTACCACACTCAAACTAATTTATTTCTAAAAATAATATTCCATCATTAGAAGAAATGTTTGGATCTTGTTCACAAAACGTTCATGCTTGGTGGGATATGTATTTAAATTTTATAGAATGTTCATAAAATTATAGATTCAATTCATCTTTGAAAAATTAACCTCATAAAGAATTATATGGGAATAAATTTTATAAACCAATATTTTGGGATGATGTTGGGGAGAGGAAATATGTAGGACTAGAACATTTGGATGAAATAATGGAAATGAATATGATTTTTCAAACCCATAACAATTAATCTCATAGTAGGAAAAATTTATATGCTGATAAGAGAGGATGTTTTTGAAATTTCATGTAGTAGATATAGTTTTCATGAAGGTATCTCGCTTGATGTGTTTTATAATATTGTATATGAAAGGAAAATTAATTCCCAAGTACGCCATGCCTTTTTAAATAATAAAAAGACATGGAGTTGTAGATTATAATTTAGAAATATCCTTAAGTTACTCCAATGATCATGAGTTGTTTCACATATCAATATATATGAAATACATGAAAGACAAAACACATGTTATTACAAATGAATAAATATAATTGGAAACTATTGTACCTTTTTCGTGATGATTCTATGGAAATTATTGACAGTAGAAAACAATTTTCTAGGAATACAAAAAATTACTAGTAAAGGATCAGTGATAAAACTATAAAATGGAAAGGTGACATGGGATTCTAAGGAAATATTGATGATGAACTACCCAATTTATATTAAGTGGTAATTATTAAGAAAATTATTTGAATAATTTTTTGAACGAATGAAAAATGTAACACCCCACGATTTTTTGGTTAGTTTTATTTTTTAAAAATAAATTAAATTTTATGTGTTTCAGGAAACACTGAGTTGATGAACACTGCGATCCATGAACCTACTAATTTAAATATAGGTTCTAATAGGATTTTGTGTATAAGAAGGAAATATGAAATAATTGGATTTCAATTAATTAGGAATAAAAATATAAACCTATTTAATAATGTGAAAAAAGATTATTTTTATAAATTATAATGTAATTAATTTAATGATTAAATGAAATATATATTTTTTTTCTAAAATAATTTTTTTAATTCAATATATTTTTTAGAATTAATATAAGAAACAACGGAATTTTATGCATAATAACCAATATTATCAAATGAGTAAATTTACATATTTTTAATGGAGAACCCATTTAGAAATTTTTTGACACTTTTAGATATTATGTATGAAAACATAATCTCTTTATTTTAATGAAGGATTTCGAAATTTACTATGTTTGAATTATTGTTATTTTTATAATATCTTTCATGTTTTTATTAATAGTAAAAAATAAATAATTTTCATTGAATAAAAAATTTTCATCAAAATAATATATAGTTTAAAAATTTTAATTTTCATTGGATTTAAATTATCACAATATTTTTTTAATTCAATATAGGTAATTTGGATAAACATTAAAATAATTCAAGATATAAAAATATTTTAATATTATTTTATATAATCTATAATAACATGTTATTTCACCACATTAATGTGAACAATATTAAATTAATTACTGAATCCTATAAGTTCATAAATTTTTAAAATGTTTTACTTATTTGTAATTAGTGTATCAAAATTATTTATATATACTATTTGTGGGAATACGAATAGTAATTTTGTAAATATTTTAGTTGACACATATAAGGATAAATTAGGTAATTATGGATAAAAATAATATTATAAAAATACAGTTACAATTGTGCAAATTTTTTTAGAGGAGTATGTTTCAAGAAAAATAAAAATTGGGATTAAATAATATAATTTTTTGGAAACTTGAGTGGGATTATGTCATTTATTATATTTTAATTACATAAGTGTTAGAGATTTGAAACTCATATTTTAATAACTATACTAATTTAAATATATAGATATATAGAAAATAAATTTTCTAATTACTAGAAATTTGAAATATAAAATATATATCTCCATCATGATTATTGAATTTTTAATTTTTAATAAGTAACTATATACATTGAATGATGACAAAATGATGATGAGATAATTTTTTTATTAAAGTAGATCTTAAATAAAATATATAAAAAAATTCAAAATAAATAAAACATAATATATTCATGGTCATAAACTGATATTTTTGGAAAAAAATTTAATTTATATTATTATTTTTGAACTATTTGTTCTATTTTATATTATTATTTTTAATTTTTTAAATGTTATCAAATTAATTGTATCAAATTTTACATTAACGATACATTAAAATAAAACCTATTTTATTAAATAATATATAATTCATAAAAATTAAATTATGGAAAACATATTATAATACGGTTATATATGTCTTAAAAAAATCCTTTTGGGGTTTGTTATGAATTTATTGTAAATATATTAATCCATAATGTGTAAAAATTGAAGTTATCCCCATAAATATTAAATGTTTAAACGATGGGAAAAAACAAATAAAATAATGTTTGCAGTATTAACTAAACTAGTATTAAAATCATGGGACTAGATTATTTCAACCCATAGTCATATTATATAATAAATAAATCTTTTTGGATATACTAGTAATTATAAATTAATTTATATAAATTTAATATTTTTAGTGTTTCTAAAAGTGACCCTCATATCAATTATCAAATGGCACATCATCACTCACATACTCAAACCAAATTGAGCCTTATTTATAAACCAAATCCTATCCATTTCATAAAAACATCCTGATAAAAATTATATAGGTTTTGGTCTTCTACAAAGACAAATCCTAGTGTCCCAAATAGAGGATACCAAGGATGATCCCTAATGAATAGGTAGTCGTCTATAACGACTCCTTCAAATTTAATTTTTCTTATAAATTCTATTAATGTGTTATGTCCATTATAAATAAATATATTCAATATCAAATATAATCTTATATTTTATAAATATTTTGGAACAACCATATTCATCCTTTTATACATCTTATGAAAATTTAATTCACCACGCATGTGTACGTACAACCTAACGTCTCCATGTTGTTTTTTAGTATTTTTTAAATTACTGTATTACATTGATGCATATAATTATTTAAATAATAAATATATATGACTATTAATATTGATTCTGTATAATTAATATATCATCTAATCCCTTACATTTTCTCTATAAATGGATTGATACTTATGCTATTGCGTACGTAGGTTGTACCATCTCCACAATGTGATGTGATTAGTTTATCACGTTAACCATTCAATAAATATTAAAAAATGTATTTAATAATTAAATATTATATTTAGAACAATAATATAATTCTTGGTATTTTGGATCTAAAATCTATACATAAGAAAAATTACATTATGGTCAAAACATGAATGAGAAAATGATCCAATTAGCAATTGAATCAAGGGTTATAACGAATTATTTTTAAAGAACGATATAATATGATTATATATAAAATAATAATTATTGATATGGTTTTTTTATTATTTATTAACATCTTTTATACTATTATACTATAGGTAAAATCACATTCAACAAATATAAAATACATGGTATGGATAAATTTCATAGTATCAATTTATTTGGGATTGATTTTATGTAAGTATCTTCTATATAATATTTACTATCAATGTCCATGTATATTAAAAATAATTTCAAAAATAATTTTTTTATTATCCTAAAAAAATTTAACGATTTTAAACATTTTTTTAATTTTTTTAAATGGTGTGAATTTAATTTTTTTCATTTTCCAATTATGGTACATTATGACATTTTTTACAAAAATAAGGAAGGAATGTTTTTTATCTTATAAATAATGATCAAATTATACGACTATCATTATAACTTAATGTTTTAAATCAATATTTACATGTTTAAAATGTAATTTAAAATATATTTTTTTATTTTATAAATAAATGACATCTAAATAAGTAATTTCAATATAAGAAATTATTTAAACTCTTGATATTTATAATTATTATATTACTTTAGTATTATATATATCTACATAATTTGTGGAATATTATGATTAATTTTTGTATATCTATTATGATTACATTAACTTTAATTTATTTTATTATTGTTGATTAGTTTTTTCTGAATGTGATATATTGATATTGGTCTTAGTTTAATGTAAAAGTGGTCACATTTCATATTCTAGTTTTCCTGTATCACTACATATGTTGTTGATGTATCAAAATTTTCATATAACAAATGCATTTGACTTTGTATGTGATGAGTGGGGCCTTCTATATCCCCTTGATTCATTTCTAGGTATCATGAGAAAAACTATTTTGGGTTTTGAATAAAGTATTTCCCATTTAGGTATGGTGTCTTGTTTGATGCCTTGTTTGTATGTCTACGATGTCTGAAATTATGTATTAGCTCATTATAAAATTAGTTATTTGTATTCCAACTACTTATTCAACATGTAGAATGTACATGGTTATAATTTCTGTCTCATTTTATTTTTCTATATGGTATCATTTATTCATTGCATATTATGCTGAAGACTTTTAAATGGCTCGTGTTTTAGGTATTTACATTGAAATAATGTTTATTCTCATTGAGGATAGCTTCTAATATATTATTTCTCATAATGATCATCTCTGTTCACCCCATTCCTATATTTCATTTTTCCCCATGATGAAAAGTTATTTGTTCTGAATGATGTACAGATTTAATCAAGAAAAATCATGGGGTTATCACAGGATTCTTTTTGGTGTTGTTTGGATTATTAATTATAATGAAAGGTTAATGTATCAAGTATATTTTCTGAAAATAGTAAACTGAATGGTACTTTGGGGTTAGACACTAGTATCTTTTACTATGTAATAATGCCAGACACCTACTCTAGGATACTATAGTTGGGGTCATTACTATCATGATTTTGAACCATCCTTGGGAGACCTATTAAAATATCTATGACTATATGCTCCAATTTCAATGAAATAATGGGTTAATCTTGCAATATACCTGAACACAAATTATTTTATATTTTATCCTAATCAAAATATAATCATCTACAAATGAACTCAACCACATTAATTTTCATTCCAATCCCCCAAGACATTGATTAAAATTCCTTACATATATATTTTATCACAGGATGAACTGTACATCATGAATGGAGGTAATAATGATAATGCTCATACTGAAAATCCAATTGTTCAACCATCCGATTTCAAAACCTTAAAATTAAAATTTCATCATGATTCCATCCATAAATGGTATCACCACACTTTTTTACCTCATCATAAAAAATTATGAATCATATGTTTGTCAATTTTTATCCATCTCATCCAACATAGGAATAAATGAATCTGGAATAAAAACCAAAACATCACCTCATTTTTTCCCATACCATGGGAATGTAAGATATCAATAACATACACTACCACTTATATTAAGAATCTATTTATTAATAACAATATTTTATTTGTCATAACTAAACCTCTATTATATTCTCTTTGACATATGTACAATTTATGTCAATGTCAATCATATCTAGATACTCCATCCATATTTTTTTTCAATGTTTCAAATCTCATTAAGTTAATACATGTTTCAAAAAATTATGATCAATAAGAATTTCAATTTTATCAGAACATAGTTATTGATTCCATGATTTCAATGAATAGAATATTATATTAAACACCAAAACATATTTGGGCTAGTTATTCAATTGAAAATATAACTTCCTTGAACACTATGAAAGAACATGATCTTCATGCATTGGAACACATCCTATCATAGATCCTGATGTATCATAATACACCATTTACCAATTCCTGATTCAGTCAATATCAATATAGGTGCTAACATATGGAAATATTTTAGCCCATGATAATTCATATGAAAATCCTCATTCCATACAACTGTATCCTTATTTCTTCTATATATTTTCATAGGTGATGATAGTCATGATAAATCATGAGAACTGAATATGTAATAATAGGATAGACCTCAGAAACTATATATCTCAATGAAATTCGTTGGTATTTTCAAATAGATAAAAGGATATATTGTTTCTGGATCCAAGGAGACACCTAATTCATATATAACATTGCCAAGGAAATATACTTGTTTTTTTTTCAAAAAATCACACATTGATAATTTATCATACATACAATGATCTCTCATGATTCTCAAAAATTGAATCCATGTGTTAACCATTCTCATCCCTTATCATTGAATAAAATAATATTTAAGACACAAATACCACCATAAATGAATACATATATATATTTGAAATATCTAATTCATAAATGATATATAAATTTATATTGTATTTGTAAGACCAAACCACATTATGACAAACTCAGAATGGATATATATACTTCTGAATGTTGTCTTTGGAATATCCTATATTGGAACATGAATTTGTTGATAAAATAATGGAATGTAAATTTTTGAGAACCAATAAGCTCCCATAAACATTGAATATATAATCAATAATTGGAAGTAGATACTGATTCATTTCCATTATTAGGTAATTCTTATGATAATTCCACAGAACAGTGGATTTCAATCCTTCTTTTTCACAAACATGATTACTACTTCCCACAGAGATGTGCAATGAAAAATGAATCCTTTTCTTTCCAACACATCAAAATGATGATTCAAGTACCCTAATTCAGTTAGAATCATTCGACGTCATTGAAGGGAAATAATATGAGTCCTGGAACAGAGATAAATAGTAAACTTCTCAAGCATAATTTGTGGTAATATGGTTAAATTTTTACTAAAAGGCATCATGAAACTAGCCATCAACTTATGGGGATGTGAAATTGTAAATCTCTTCCATCAATAAAAATTTCAAATATAAAAACATGTATGAGATTGTTCCAACTTATGGTTCAAAAAAGATTAATTCATGAGCCTTTATATTTTTATCCTCTCTTAAGAGTTTCTAGACACCATCATGGGTCATAAAACAAAACATTCATTTATAATATCCAATGTTAACCATGAAAATTTCCAACCAATCCATTTACAGGAATATTTAATAGTAATCCATATCATGCATAGGTAAATCACATTTCCCGTTATGTCAGGAAATAATTATAGAAAATGTCATACAAATAATGTCATGATATTATCTATGACCAGCGGGGTCATGATTCATACAAATAAAACACATAATATCAACATTTAAACCCCGAAGATCACCCAAAAGAGAATAAAAAATTAGTGGGATTAAAATATATCAAAAACATAATGGATAAGAAAACAATTCAATTGAATCATACCTCTCGCTATTGATGATCTATATTTATCATCCAGAATAAATTTGTCTAGGTCCATATAACATCTTACTCACTACAAATTTATCTTTTTTTCATTATTGAGATTTTCCATGATGAGGTTTCATTATATTCCTAAAATCACCATGGGAATCCATGTTCTTTTGATTAGTGGTATTATACGGACCTCATCATGTTGAATCACATTATCTTTGCAAATCATGTGATTGGTCTGAAAAACATGGACATAGAGCACATCCACAGTAGCGCTAAAGTATTCTCATTGGGTTTAAATTGTTACATGATCTAGGTGGTACCATACACTCTCACGTCATGTGCTCGAAATAACTATAATGGAATATTGTTTTTCTACTCTTGGGCCATGAAATAAGATTCACTAATCAATCCATTTGAGTGTGATTCATCCTCCCAACTTGGAAATAGATTTCCTCTTCTTCTTGTCCCTTGGATTGTAGTTACTTTGATATTCTATATGTATCAACATGCCACCGCTACATGTAACTCCTACAATTTCAGTTTCCTCCTCCATATGTCTATTTGTAATCACCATATAATATATAATACAAAGAAAAAAAATTCAACTAATTTATAACCCCATCATTGATTCAAAGACATTTGAATTAAAGGGATAACTATCCATATATTTTGGTCAAAAGTTTACTAAATTCAATATATATCGACATACTCGATCATAGAAATATTTTTCTACTTCATGATAAGAAATTCCATCATTATTACAATCCCGATTATATGTGGAGGGAATTATTTATTAATCAATTCTTTAAAATCATCCTCTTCTATGTCAGGTATTAATTTATCATTATATAATTAATCACACCTCTATCCTTTAAGATCCTCTGGCATAAATTTCCTAGACAAGACCTAATCCTCTTCTTGTGTTCCATGGAAATTGAATATCTGATTCATCTTATTCACCCACACATCGTCCTTATCTAGATATGAAATATTTAAATATATTAGTGGATTTTAAATCATGAACTTAACAAAATACTCCAATTTCAATGGTCCATCCCATATGTTACAAAAATACTATTCATGATAATATCACCAAATACTTTGATGTAGATATTTCTTCACACTTGGATCATGGGAAACTATCTTCTAAGACACATTTTCTTGGTTGTATATATGACGCTTACATGGTTTAATTTTTTATAAACATTACAAGATCCATAAGTATCTATTTCTTGTAATGTAATACATACTATAATTAAATTATAGAATATCATATCTATCACAACATTGATTTCCAAATTTCAATATTAACAACATTAAAGCATTTTTAAAAATTCAACCATTCTTTTTAAAATAAATCATATTTCAAAATACCCTTATCATGCCTTTTCAAAGATTATCATTTAAAAAAAATAAAGACAGTTCAAAAATCATATCATTTTCACCATATCATAAATACATAATCAATTTGAAATATTTATTACTATTGGGAATTCATTTTTGATAATTCATGTCATGGCCTTAAAAATGGCTAATCCCATGACTATGAAATAAAAAATCCTATTTTTATTTCCAAATAATTTATGTACCCAACTCCATGGTAAAGAGATGTAATGTTGATATTTAATTATCTATATCTATTTAAGCATTATATTTATTTTCCAATAAATACACCCCCATTCTACAAACCTAACAAAAGTACTATAATTGGATTATTGTCAACATAATGACAGACATGAGTGATTACTAATGATCAAACAAATTGACACCATTTATATGTAAATGTTTGAAAATTTTGTTACAACATGTAACATCCTATCACTCAATGTTTATTTTTTTTTCTGGGTGGAATTTTTACATGGCCTTAAGAGACATATCGATGATAGCATAAATTGATAATAAATTCCATGGGACTCGATACTATTGGGGTATGATTTCACATTTGAAATAAAAAACAACTATAAGAATGAACACCAAAAATTAATAATAATGTGATGAATGATAACAATTTGGATCCAAATGGAAAAAAAAATCACCAATATTAGAGTACCATAAAGAATCCAGTACTATTAAAAAGTAAACATTAATAGAAAAACCCAACAAAACTCACAGTCACCAATGAAACCAACAAAGAATCCTCCAATAAACTCCAATCAGAAAATCGAAAATACATTACCATGTTTCATGATGTTCCACTAAGGAAATTTCATACATTCCATTTACATGTTTCCTAATAAATTATATATATAGATAAACCGATTTTCACTCCTCATGGGATGATTAATGAAACCTGGTAGGCTTTCAGATAATTACTTCCTTACTAATTCCACAATTTTATAAAATTATAGAACATTTATATAATATATTTTATATAAATAGATATTAAAATTAATATTTTTTTATATCAAATCCAAATAATGTATAAGAAAAAAACATTCATCCCAAAATACTTTTCCAAAAAAATTTACATCCAGGAAAATAAAACAAGCAATTCTTTATAACTGATTTTCAATTTTCACCATTTGAAATAACCCATTCCATTCCACATATCCACCAAGATATCCATTCATGAAACCATATTAATTCATATACTCACATGTGGTGTGTCATTATATCAGTAGGACATAACATGTTATGAAATTCAGAGAAAAAAACATTACGCCTTTAATCGTCTCATTATCTTGACGGGGGAATATCATGAACATATCTATCCCAAATTCACATGAAAACATGATGATAATATATTCAAAAAAGTTGATAAATCAACTATTTCAAAAAAATATAATAAAAAATTTCTTTTACTGAGATAATTTTTATCTAACCAATTCCACAATTCCATTAAAGACATATTTTTTAACTCATGAATCAATGTACTTTTAACAACAACCAATTTTCGAAAAAAAATTATCCAGCACTAACGGGGGTTTCTATAATGAAATGAAAATAAATATCAAAATTAAATAATATATTTTAAATCAGATTTTATTCATGTAATCGTGTTCTAATAATAATAGTTGAGAGTGGAACCACCTACTATAAAAAATATGGTAAAATTGAAAAACTACATGAATTCTTCAAAAAAAGAGTTTTAAAAATACAATAACCAACCTTACATCTCATTACCTAACATCAAAATATCCAAATATCATTACTAATTTCCTAAAGAACTATATATCAATCCCCAAATAACTATATATATATACATATATCCATAGAGGGAGCAAATGGACATCTAAGAAAAATTTCCACAAATGGATACATACCAAACAAATTGGAATTCAATGAATCATAATTTGACTTATGTTAACTCTTGGATAGAGAGGGAGAGTCTTGATTGCCCTTGGGAGAATGAAAAACTGAGTTAGGGTATAATATATTGATGAAATTTTGGTTTATATCTGAAAAAAATTACATAGTCTATTTTTGGAAATAAATTTTTTATCATATCAACTTTGGTCGCATAGTTAAGAAAATCATAGCCCCTACTGTGAACCATCATCTACCTCCATCCATACATATAACAATTATCCCAAATTTTGGAGATGTTTTGATCCAATCATGTTTTCCCCTAAATTTAAAATTTCATGGTTAATCCAAGGGTGTTCTCATGGTTTGGAAAAAAGGTTCTCTTAATTCATACCACTACATAGAAGCCCATGTTTTATATTGCAGAGTATCCAATAGGAGATTCACAGTTTCTATGAATGGTTTTCAACAAATTATCCAATATAAGTGTCACAAATACATTTAAAAATTAATCCACACCCTCCAAAACTTCTCCAAAACACATTACATACATAAATTACATAAATAATGTGTAGCATATTTGAAACTGAGGGTGATACATAATTCAATTAGTATGATTATCATTCTCTATGTTGTTGAGAAATAAAAACATATTATATATATTTGTATAATATTATTTCTTTAATTATTTGATTTAAATATATGTTTAGTTTCACATTATTCATAAATGGATTCAAATTATATAGTATCTCAGTTTATGTACATTTAATGGAGTCAAAATTAATATAATCATTTATAGATTAATTTTACGTATACATTGAAACATTTAAACATTATATAATTTTAATAGATTCGAAAATATTGATTATATAAAATATATAAATTTTTAATATCATCCATATAATATATTATTGTAAAAATCCATTCTCGATTTTTTAGAGATGGTGGTCCGTATGAACATGATCAATGATATAATTATTCCTAAAAGATTAGAGAATAAAAAAATTTAATATAATAAGAATTTAAAAATAACAATCTTATTATAATAAATATATAATTTTATTATATAATAATTATATAATACCCATGAAATGTTTATATTTAGATTAGCACTCGGTGTTTATGGAGGCGTTACTCCACAACAACCAATAACAACTAGTTGATTTTTTTATTGAGGTCACCTTAAAATAACATATTTCAAGTTTGAAAATTTTTAGATAAATATTCATTTTATTTCTCCACAACAAATTTCCACCTTCCAAGATGATAAAACATCATTGGATATATGATATTTAATATACATATATAGTACAATATGATCAATATCTCCCAAAATTATCTTAACTTGTAGATCCATTCATAGACGTTTGATACATAAAAACATTTGTTATATATAAAAAATTGGATTAAAAAATGACCACCACAAATTATTATTAAAGGTAAAAATAGATGACACAAATTTATTATTATATTCATTAACATGATATAAATAATGGCATAAAATCATGAGTATATATTAATTTTTTTACGCAATCAATCATATTTATAATTTATTATTCATGGAATAATGATTTAAAATTTCAACGTAAATGATTCATTTGACTGAGGAATAATACTTTATGAATAATATTCCATTAAATCATGTCATATTCCATGATAAATTGCTTTGGAATTATCCCCCAATAACAAGAAACAAAAATCATTTTGACAAACAGGGTGCACATCCAATACTATCAAATTTGATAGATTCCATTAGTGTATTCCGTTTACACATCATTTAATATTTTCCATATTGAAGGTTGACTCAAAATAATATCTTATTTGAAAAATTTCTCTTCTAAAAAGGGTTCAATACCTATTATAACCAATATTATCTCATGAATTATCAGTTTTAACCCCATTGATTGCGTGGCTATATAATTTTGGTCTCAATCTGTATCCAATTAAAACCAAACATATGAGTCTGAAATATAAAAATAGAAATCATAATTTCATAAATGTTTAATACATATTAATAAATATAGTTTAACAGTTTTAGAAAAAACTATATAATATAATTGAGATTTATAATATTATCATTATAAGACAATTAACATAGGTGATTGAAATAGGATTCATAGAATCATCTATAAATTATCAATGCCCATTATTATCCAAATAAATATAGTATTGGGTATAATTAGTTCATATCACTTGATATGAATTATTAGATACAAACATAGATGAAATTTTACAAAAGAAAATTTTAAAAATACTTTTAGAAATAAATAATATAAAATTCTTATTTGGTATCAATTAAAAATTACCCAAAAAATAGTTAGAAGATTATTATATTAAAAAATTACCATCAAAACTACTAAAAATGCATCATGAAAAATAATTTTCATTATAGAATGAAATTTTTTACATGCTATAAATTTTCATATATATATATTCATTTCAAACATTTTGTAAACATCCATAAATTATCTCTTTAAAAAATATTAAAAAATTCTTTTTGTGCTCTTTTAAAGAGAAAAAATATTCTTTCAAATGAAATCCAATAAACATTGTATCATTGAAAATAACCTTCTTGAAAAATATATAATAATTTGACATGGTAGAAAAAATTCATCAAAAAATATTAAATAATGATGGGTTTTCATGAACTAAAATTACTCGGTATTTTTATGTAGTAAAGAGTGGAAAATTGTAATGATTAATATAATATTATAGGAATCACAAGACGAGTTGTAAAAACTATGGAATCTAAAGGAAGAAATTCAATAATATTCCCTTAAATTAAATATAAAAAATTTAAATCCTTAAAATATATGATATTTTTACCAAAATACATACCCCATGTCATGTATCACATCGTACATGTTCAAAATCCATAATATATGAGAATCCTCAATTTTAAAAACATTAATCTCTATTTTATAGTCATTTTTTAAAGAAAAGAAACAAATAGTCATTGAAAACAAGGTTTAGAAATTATTTTTCATGATCCTCATAATTATAATAGCCTCATGTGTTAAGGATAATATTTTAGAGGGGGTTCCATTTTAATATTGCAAGGAGTGATACCCTAGTAATTCATAATATTATAAACTTATAAAAATTCCATTATCATTCGAATGTGGTTAAAAATTATATAATTTTCAATGATAATATTAGATATGATTAGAATACATTTATAAAATAATAATTTTATTATTTGATAATTTTTTAACCCATTTACCATTCTGTTAACCCTTATTATTATATTTTTACATTTACCGTTGAAATAATTTATTACTTATGATATTATCTATAATCGAAAAAAATTGTTTCCTAATTTAAATATATTGACAGGATTTTTCCAAAATTTTAATCCATTTTAGCAAATTTAAATTCTATAATTGGGAAAAAATTTAAAAAATATACACTCAAAACAATACAAAAAATGATTTTTTAAATATGATTTTAAAAAAATGAATTTATTTTCATCACATGACTACTAATAAAATTTAAATGAATTTCATAATAAATGATTTAATATATTATCAAAACATTATTGTAAATTATTTTGTAATATTATTAATTTTTAAATTAATGTGAAAATAATATGTCTGCACGAATAGAATAGTTTTTGGAAAATCAACACTTATTAACATTAAACTGCTTTTATTTTCATTTCCAACACCTAAAGAAGAAATGAATTAATATAACACACGTTTTATAATAAATTTTCATAATTAATTTTTCAATTTAACAACAACCAATTTAATAGATTTTGATAATATAAATATTTACCAATGATATTTAAATTGTATATCATGGTTTATTTTAACATTCTGTTTTAGGTAAATGGAGTTATCAATGAAATAAAACTAATTTAAAAATATTTCTTAAAATCTTGTATTTACATATTCAATATCATTATAAAAATATCACCAAAAATATCCAGAACTATGACAATAAAAACTAAGTATACTACTTCCTCATTACATCCTCATTTCCCATGATACCTTATTTAGGATTATAATTTGGTCTCAAAATATATTAATGTTTTTACTCTTTTTAAAAATCAAATTCACACATCAATCTAGAATCTCATGTTTTTGTTCCTAAAAAGATAGATCAATACAACTGATACGAACTATGAGATAAGAACATTGGAAGGATCTGTTATGTACATCATCGAGAGAGATAAATGCAACAATTTTTTTTTGATTGAGATTAAGTTGAATAAACATTGTATATGAAACTATTTTTATACGATGAATAATTTTTAAGGGATTGATATATATAGTGATATAATATTCATTTATTCCTTGTCTCATAAATATATTCTAATGAATTACAAATTTTAATGAAATTTCACAAACATTGAATTATCGATATTACTAATGATTTTCACCATAATAAATTTTTCAACACCTAGATGCATTGAGGAGATGATGAATGCATTTATCCTAATCTTAAACATCATCAATAGGTTTACATCTCAATATTTATCATTCACTAACAACATCACAACACATTAAATTATTGAAATTTTTACAATATACTGATTCATGAGGATCAATTTAAATTCTGGAGTGAACAATATAATTTTATGATATAACATGAGACGAATGGTGTTGATCCCATCCCTAATTGGAATCGACAAAAGATGAAATCAAAATATATTATAGGGTTTGAATCGTCCTTTCTGACTGACCATATCTCAGGAAATGATATCAACTGTTATTGTTTGACTATATATTTTATCCATATTGATGTATTATCATGAAAATACTAGTAAAATATGGATATATATAAAATATTATTGATATTTTTATTATAATAATCTTGGACAATTAATTTTTGTATAACCATTAATATTGATCCAGATAAAATTTTTTAGAGAGAGTAATTAGTTGCTCTGATCTCGTAAGGTGACCTACTATAACTCAAATTGAATAATAAAATTTATTTTCCATCTAGAGACTCATGACGAAATCAATAGAGTTGTTTCTCCATTTAAATTATTTTATGGGTAATGGTTGTATTAACACTTTATAATTATATCTATTATCCTTATGTTATTGAGAAACAAGAAATTTATATATATACTCCTTTCTCTCCCATTAAATTTTTCCCTACCATAAAATCACTTTATTATATCTATACATAAACATACAATCATGATAGATATATAATTATGAACTATGTGATTTATCTAATACATATCTTTATATAAACCATTTATAGGGATCATAATTTTTCATGAACCTTATAGTTACATTATATCGTGGTTGAACATATAATCATTAATTGCAATAATATATTGTTTGACATCCACTTCCTTTTCCACCATAATTATATCACGAATGCATGGGTGAGAAATTCTTTTTGACGGATATTATCTACCTCAATCATTATGATTTTAAGGAAACACTTGTTGAAATACTTATTTATTATATTCCATAAACTCCTTATCTTGAAAATAATAGAATGGTTCTTCTTACCCAAGGAATCTGCCACCTTATTCATTTTCTGAGGTTAGTAATGTATTTAGTGGTTATAATAATTAATCAAATATAACTACATACATTTGTTAATATTTTTCTATTTTTTAACTAAAATAAATCTTGATTTTATGATAAATTTATTTTTCATAATTTTCAATTTTATGATAGTATATATATATTTTTCAAAAAAATCACAACTCAGAATTCAAAATCATGTTTTTGAAAATTTTATAAATAATATTAAATTAAAATAGGTAATAATCATTCACCATATCACTATCCGTAAAAATTAATCTCATGAAATTAATTAATTCATCACTATAGATGTCAAATCCATATACCCTAATGGGTTATATGATCATAGGAACAATGAAAAACATCTCTTCATTTCATCAAAACATGGTACACATTTACTAAACCAATTAAAAATATATTACTATCCTCGGAACATGTTCAGGAGATATGATTTACTTGGGAATTTCTCACAATGATTCAATTGTATCAACCAAGCCTAGTATAACTAAAAAATTCAATAACTATGGGTGGTCTAGGCTAATTCGTAGTATCATTTAAATTTCACAGATACACTAATATAACATTGAATGAACTTATATAAACTAATAATTATATAATCTGTTGAAAAAGTAATGACATTATAAATTTAGAAAATACCATCATCATCATCAATGTATTCAATGAAACTGTCAAATAATCATCATCATCTTACATACTAGTATTATATAAAATATTATTATCATTAGATACAATAAAAAATTGTTTTATCTATCATCTAATTTCTTTTTTTATAAAATCCATGAAGAAAAAAGATAAATTGGTAAATAAAAATTGTATCACTATAAAAATGTAATGACCATCTTCCATAAGGAAGGCCTTATTGGGTATATATTTATTCTAGAATTCAACTTATGATTTATAAAATCATTTCCAATCATTAATATTTACTGATCATGAAAATTTGATCATAATAGTATTCTATATGGGATACATGATACATTTTATTGAATTTGATAATTATAAAATCTCAATAATTAATTCCAAGTAGTATTTACGCATATTTATACAGTATTAATATATAATTTCACCCCATTATGATTCACTTGGGGATATATAAAAATTTTATATAATCTCTTTGTGGTTATTATTCAATTATTTGAACCAAGTATAGACCAATTGATAGGAATTATTTTATGTTCATGTTTTAGTAGGTATTAGTTTTATTTAATAGTCCACTAATTTATTGAAGGGATTTCTAGGAAATTATTTATTAAATCCATTATATTATACATAGAAAATAGACATGTTTTCGATTTTTAGTTTCTCACAATCCATTTGAGATAAATATCCCCCATGATGTAGAAGAAATATCCAGGAAATTTAAGTAATGTCCCTCTAATTTTCATATTCATCCTCTAAATAAAATATATTCATAGGTTTATCCAGAATGTAAAATGTGACTTCCATTAAAAAAAATATACATCGGATATATATAGATAATGATAGTTTAGGATAAATTATGTATCATTCAAAATGATATATAATCAGTGGATTTTTTGGAAGAAAATTCCTACAAATATCAATCATATTAAAACTACAAAAATTTCATGAAATCACGAACCTAAAAAGACTTTTCATTGAGACATAAATTTTTTATCATCGAGGTGGTGATATGATACCCTTATAATGATACTCAAATATAAAATAGTTGGAAATACTAGATCCAAATAAGGAATTAAAAGTTCAAGAATATATTATATGTGTTATTTTCCCCACATTATTCACAAATACCACATCAATGGTGTTGATCACATGATCATTGAATTTATCTTTAATCATAAGTGGTCGTTTAAAAAAAATTCTGTTAACATTAGTAATCAGGAATCAGTTTCAATAATACAGCTACTCCATATAGTTGTAGTATTGGTGTGTGGGTGGTTCATTTAAATGAGAAATATAAAAAATTGATTTCATTTTATGGTCACTTTATATATAAATGTATATATATGTTATTCAATTACATTATAACATTCCTATATTTAAATGAATAATTTATCATTTCCCTATATAAAATAACATCATGCCTCATTACACACTTTTCCCATAAATTATGATTCATTTACATTTTTTCATTAGTTTTATTGTTATAATTAAATTCAAACAAAAAATTCCCCATAATGTATATTCCATATGGTGTATAGAAATATATTACCTCAATATCTATCATATTATAATATTTAAATAATTTTCCATTACTATTACAATCTAAATAATTTATAACCTATAAAATATGAGGGTTTTGACCACAATTGAACTAATAATGTTTCATCAAGATTCAATGATTAAATGATATGACTTAAACATATTTATTGGTAATCATTGCTTGAAATTACTAGTAGATTAATTATACCATTAATTAATTTCATGAAATTCCAAATCCATTTTCATATGAAGTGTTCTAAGAAATTATTTACTAAAAACCCAACTTAATGTCATCAAATTATATAGTGACAACATATTCGCCATGAAATGTATTTTTAAACAATTACCATCCATTATAATCTTCAATAAAAATATGAAAACCTATTCAATCTAATAGAATGAATAAATGGAAAATGTATGTTCATTGGTTGGGGTCTCTTTCCCATCAACATATGAAGAAGAGGACCCAAATAAAGAATTTTTATTCTATATAATGAACAGATAAATGGTCCATTGGTTTCAAATTTTCTCATTTGGGAGCTCACAATTTTTCATGGACTGAAAAAATTTCAGGAGCATATAATCAGGATTTTATATTCCCACTCCCATGTTAATCAATTACTCAAGAGGATAATCATTCAATTTTCCACAACATTTGAATTTAATATGATCCTTCTAGGATCTGTCCATGGACTAAAAAATTAATTTTTAAGCATAAATTTATAATAATCTGAATATGTAATCATGAAATCATGATGACTATTCTTTAGATATGCTAAATTATTATACATTATTATAAACACTTGAAACATTTAGGTAAAATCTATAACAAAATATTATATATATTTGTTCTCATAAGATCAAGACACATATTAATCATTTTCTACTATCTAAAATTTATAGAACTATAATCATATTTCAAATGATGATACTATATTATAGTTTACATTAATATTGAAAATATTGATGAATATTCAATACATTGCACACTAATATGTTACAAAAAATAGTAAATTATTAGTAGTATTGTATAATAGATACATAATCTTCACATTTCATGAAATATATTAATCATATTCATGTTTTCCCACCAATATATACTTTTTACAGATTTCAAAATTAATAACATATATTATTTTAGTTGGGAAATGATAGCCTTAATGATGGTGAGCTCAGATGCACTGTAAACGTAAACATGGTAGTTGTAAATTAATTATCATATTGAAGAGTTTGATATAAATATGGGTATTCTGTCATGATTGAAAATATTTATGTTTATACACAATCAGTTATTGATCAAATATCATGATTCAATGAATAATGGTTTGGCATTTTAAAAATTTTTATTCAAAAGAATGATAATTAAACATTAGTAATGCTGGACTCATGATAGAATGTCCAAAACATAATAAAATTTCAATGGAATTTTTAAAAATTGTTATCTTATAAAATGATTTAATTATTCAATTATTACGTCCAATAAAAATATAGTGGCTATTGATATATATAGGATTGTGATCACTACCATTATATCATTTCATTAGTCATGGATAATTGTTAAGGTTATTTTGAAGAAAGTTTTCATTAATGAACTTGATATAATCACCATTCTTACCCATATTATCCAATATTATATAAATCATTACCCAATACATTTTATATCTATATAATATCAGTTTCTCATGTCTCAAAATGATATGGAGACATGTGTGGAAAAAAATATCATAAATACATTTACAATATCATTAATTATTTATGTCTAAAATAGAAATGGGTTTCAAAAAAATTTAATCATTTCAATGTAGTGTATCTCATGGAAAATATATTTTGTCTAAAATATATGATCATAACTTGTTTAACCCATGTGAATGTAACATGTTTCATAAAATCAACATCATTTTCTACATTCATCCATAGACTAATGTATTTGGAAATGTATGATCACATCCCTAGTAAAGCATAACAGTACATATATGATATCAACATAGTACCAAAAATCTTTTAACTAAATTTTAACAATTTATTGGAAACAAAAAAATATATCACTTTCATAATGTATCATTAAATAATATAAAATATCTTCATATCGATAATAAAATATGATTTAAAATTAGAATAATTTTCATGTAAATGATGCTTTAATGAAATAAATAGTCATGACTGTGGTAAAATCATACCATTTGGAACAAAATCAAATAATTATTCTTCACATTCATATTATAGTATGACAGAAATATCCCTTTTATAAAACAGTTTAAAATTTTATTTTAAATTAATTGAATGTGTATTAAAATATGTTGGATTGTTTAAAACAATCATTTCATTATAGAAATTAAAATTCTTGAAAAACCATTAATGAACATGGACACATAATAATGATCCACACACTAAATAAGAAATAGGATTGGTTTTCTAAAAAAATTTACTTGTACTTTATCAGTACTAAAGAGATTAAAATTGTATAATGACATAAAAATACCTATAGTAACTCTAAGAGAATAAATGGATTGATTATAAAGGATAAATATCATAAAATTTAAATGGAAGGAAATTTAATAAAATCAAACATCAAAATTAATTTTATTTTAACATATAATCATTCCTCTAATATTATCTGTATTATTACGCATTTAAGCCTACAATTCTGTAGGTATTCTAATTTAAAAATTCATGAAGGTTGCTTTATTATAATTTTATTAATTATAAACCTTCATAAAATGGATATAGATTTTATGATTTTTTTATAATAATTGTAAATATTAATAGGTCATATGTATTTTAGATAATATAAAACGGGAGAATCCCTTTTATAAGTCATATGAGGGGCACAATTGATATTATTAATAAAATTCATATGTTATAGAATCTTTATCAATGTAATTATGTTATAAATTGGATAATTATTTTTTATAAGATCAAATATGATGAAAATGTATTCATAAAATAGGATTTATACACATTTTATGTTTTTTTCATGCTTATCATCTTTTTATCCTCCAGTTAACCACTTTCAACATTAATGTAATTATGAATTTTTACCTTGAATAGTATTCATAGTGACTTAAAATTAATGTGTCCAAATAAATAATTCCTTCAATTATAATTAAAAATAAATAAATCATTTTACAAAATTCAATAAAACCAATTTCCATAATTAATTTTGAAATATTTGTGAAAATTTAATAAAACATTTTTTTATAATTTAATTTATATGCATAAAATTCAATCTTTTCTCCTTCCATGAAAAATAATACAAAATAAATAACTATACAAATATTTTATTGAAATTATTACATTTATATAAATTTATAATATTTCATTAATAATCATTATATTAAATTATTATCATAAAAAGACACATTGTGAATAGAAAATTATTTTATCACAAAAGCCTCACTTCATTACCCTAAAATTAATTTAATTTAATTTATATCTAATTGATGACCAATGGATTAATTTTCTACATGTGTAAGAACATAATTATTATTAATTTATCTATACATATGCATACCATGTTTTCCAGTTCCTCACTAATAACTAATATATTTAACTATAAATACACACTAGTATATGATGATTCTATTAAAAATAGTGTTTCTTATAAATAAGTCCATCAAAGGAATAAACCTAATTTAATTAAAATTATATCATAACATATCAAGGTTTCAAATGAATATTTTTGTATTTTTATTCCACTATTATCAAAACAATATAGTATAATATAAATATTGACAAAACCATGCATTCAATAGAAAAATATTTTATGGGGTAGATGAATATAAGAAATAATAAAGATCAATTGAGAATATTACTTATCTCTTTGGATGTTCTACCTTGGGTAAAACAATTGGTATCATAGAATTCATTTTACTCAATGACTGAGCCTTCTATAATTTTTGATAAAGGATGCAGATAAATTGGTTACAGTTTTTTTAGATGTGATGATTTTGAATTTTTGGAGAAATATAGTGGTTGTTTTCTCCATTTATAATTAAAGAGAATGGTTTTTTAAAATTTCTATTACATTTTTAATATGGAATGATATAATTTTTTTGATATAGGGTCCAAATTTAAGGACTTGGAAGTGAACATTATATATTTTTGGTTTTTTTAACTTGAATTCATGTTTAATGATATTTTTAGTTTAGAGTATTAGTAAATTTGGAAGGAAAATTAAAAAATAAACCCATACATTACAAGTGGACACATCTATTGTGTATCCATTATATTCACACAGGAACTCCCATTAAAATCATAATTTATTTTTATGAAATATCATCAATTAAATCACTCTGACATGTTCTTTTTAAAGACCAATATTATAGCCATTGAAAAACATTTAAAATAATTGTGTTAGGAGAAAATATCAATACCGAATAAAAATAAACTAAATCATTAGTCTAGTGAAAACTTGAAAAACCATTACAAAAAAATTCTAAAAACCACATTAACATGCGTTGAAATTTTATATATATTCCTTGGGGTATCATTACCATATCACACATACATTAACCCTTATAAATAGAACAAATATAAGGACACTTAAATTTCTGATATAACTATTGAATAGAAGAGATATAATATATATCAACCTTTATATAAGCTATATAGGAATCACATATTTTTCTTGAGCTATAATGGGGCTCAACCATTTAATAAGATATATCTGGCAGACCCATGATCCATAATGGGGATCAACAATTGCAAATTTTTTCAATGGACCAAATGATTGTACAACCCATAAATAAACATTTAATACCATATGAAAAGCACATTTAAAATAAATTATCTTTTAGAAAAAAATTAAAATTATATTTAAGGATTTATAAAATGATAATGTTGAATCAATGTGTCACAAAACAACATGACTGTTTTGATAGTGTTTAGATAATTATAATTTTAGAACAATAATTAACAAATGAAAAATACTTAAACCTCATTTTGTAAATAATTAGATGAATGAGAATGATTTAAAAGCATATATCCTTAAAAAAATTAAATTCTTTTTTAGTAAAATTGTATCTTACCATCTATCCAACTCATCACATACAATATTTATATTCCATAATAATGAATATTGTATACATATTTAAGTGATTGATAAAATTTTCCCTATTTATTATTCCCTTTATATATATATTTTCATCATGATATTACAATTACATAATTATTTACATGCATATCATACATTTTAACGATATTCGGTACTTGAGTACAAAACAACTTTTTGTATTATGTCTATAGTCAAATACTTCATTATTAAAATATCTCTTTATTAACATTAAATAAATAATATTAAATTATATACAAATTTTTTTCTTTTAAATCCTTCCATTAAATATTGACATGAAAAATGGACTACATACAATCCTGAAGATAGTAAGTCGTGCATACACATTAACAACGTTTCCATTATAAATGATCATTATTTAAAAAAATTATGGATTATATTATATTTCTATAGTGAACATAATAATATTATTAACTTATTAAGATAATAATATATCTATATATATTATTTATGTGGTTATTACAAATTAATCACATTTCATTATATATATAAGAGTTTACCAATACGCACGAACGACGTTATCATTTTTATCTGAATATATTTTAATAATTTAATTGATATATTATTTTATTCTATTGATGAATATATAATTAATATAATATATTAATAATAATTACATAATTATAAAGAATTTGGGGAGATGGTAATTGGAAACAAATAATTTCATTTCATTGAGGTGATTGTTCACTCGTGCGCACATCTAATTAATTATCATCCCATTTGATGGATGTGAAGATGAATGTTGGGGATTATATTTACAAAAAATAATTCTAAGAATATATATAGTACCATATTTATTATATCATCATAGTTGAAGATAATTTGAAGGTAGTGGTAGAATAAATAAAACAATAACACATAATTAAAACTGATACCTCCTCTTCAGAGGGACTCCTTTTAATAAAACCGTAACACCACTATGGATGGTTTTCATCCTATCATTAATCCTTTATAAAATGTGGAGGGATATTAATTTTTAATTTTTTTAAAACATGGTGTATACAATTAGGTTTGTAAGTGTGAGGAATATATATGATGGTGTGGCATTTTATAAGAGAGGGGTGGGGAACACGTGATATTATTAAAATTATTAAATACATTTAAATTAATTTTACATTAAATATAAGTCCAAAATTGTTAATTACAAAAATATGATGGTTTTGGTTCGAATCCACTCCATCCAATTTAAATATTCTAATTTTCTAATTTTTTAATCCTTACCATTTTTACCCCTTCTTAATTCTTACCCTGATATCCTGTGTTTTACAACTTGAGGGTTCATATAATTCCAATAATATTACAAATGACCAAATACTGATTCATTGATGACATTTTTAGACTCCCCAAAATTAGATTTCTGAACATGATACTTTTATAAGTTTTATATAATTTAATAAAATAATATTTATTTTTGAAATATGATTAATCTATATTTTGGCAATATTAATGACATGGAATATTAAAAAAATAATCATAACAGTATATCTTCAATAAAACTCTATTCATCTCTCTGTAACATGTAAATTACATCCTTTAAATTAATATATGAAATTAATTATATTATATTTATTTATTTTAATATTTATCTAATCATTAATCTGATTGTTTCAGTAACTAAGAAATACTTGCATTATCATTTTGTCGCCATTTTATTTTACTATTTCATTCATAAAAATTATATGTAAATAAATTTTACCTATAAATTTTATTACATTTCATAGTACTATTTATAGTTTAAGATACATTATATATAACCTCATATTAAAACTATTTATCTTGTTTAAAAAATAGTGTGTCAAAATTTACATTTCATTGTATGTTATATTGTTGAGGTTATATTCTAATCCAAATCCCCATATGTGGTCACATAATTGATCCATTAATTCATAGGGAAGAGTAATTATCATAAAATAATATTAATACATGTTTTTATGTATTTATATAATTTTAATAATATTATTTTTGTAAATAATAACCCAATTTATCTTTAATTGTTTTAATTAAAAAAATATAATGTTATTATTAATGATGAAAAAAATATTATGGTCCAATTTAAATATATTATAAAATCATATTAAATATATGGAATTTTTTTTCAAATTAATAAAATTTTATTGGGTTAAATTAATTCAATATTATTCCCATTTACAAAATGATGAATCTTGTTATTAATGTAATGATGTCAAATTGTTCACAATTTTTTTGTGTCTAATTTTATGGTTAAATTGATTACAAAGACCTACATTAGATAAATTGATAAAAAATTGATCTAATGATACTCCAAAATAATTCAAATACAATATTTGATAATATAAATAAATATGGTGAAAAACATGTTTTCCACTAAAAGTCATTATTTTTTCAATATTCATCAAAACATGACACTTATAAGAAAAATGAGAATAAAATTTACAATAGTGAAATATAATATTCCTATTAAAAATAATATGCCTATTTTTTAATAAATGTTATCAAATTTTCAAATATAGATATAAATAAAATATTCCATCAAAAGGTTCAAAAACATTATTTTTAGAAAAATACATTCTTTACTCGTGAAATTAGATGTTATTCTAATATCAATTTAATAAAACATATATTCTTAAAATTAAACATAAAATAATATATAAATAATATATATTTATTTAATATATTCCCATATGTTTTGGTTTTTAATATAATGGTCTCAAACACATTACTTAACATTTAAACAGTGCTTTAGATATATATTTCATATTATTTTAATAAAGGGGTTTAAATTCATTTAAAATTAATTAGTCACTAAATTTTTTTTGTATATAATTATTTTCATAACATATATATTCAACTAAATTCATTACATTCTAATGTTTAAATTATAACTACAATATAAAATAATAATATTTTGTTGTTTGTTTAAGCTCTAAGTGGATTATCATGTACGATATCGAACATTATGACTCTATTTAAATAACTATGGATATTTCATTCGACCCCCAACCCTTAATAAAAAATTTCATCACAATATGAACTATGATTAAAAACATAGGTTTGAAATTTTCGAAATATCATTCTTCAAGTCCCATAATGTATAAAATATAAATTAAAAAACCTCATTAAAATAAAGATAGTAAAGTATAATGGTATTCGGAGAAAAAAATATAAAGGCTCCATGAAGGAATAAATAGGCATGTAAGAGAAAACTAAATATAATGTTATTTTTGTGTTTGATGTTAAACTTCTTAATGAAAATTAAACAATCACAAAACTATAAATTTTTTACTGGTTAAAAGGTCACAAATTTATTTGTATGAAATTAAAAATATAAATTTTTTATGTTTTAAGATCCTTTTCAATGAGGTGAAGAATTATAAAATTACCTAGTCTAAGAACATATTGAAACAAACTTACTTGAATGTTAGAGTATCAAACATTAATCAATTTCTAGCAACATCTAATATTTTTCTACATAAAACGATTATTCAGGATACATTATTCGCTCTTAAAAAACTATAATCGTCTTCAAGAGACTCACATGAACAATAATTGAATAAAATTATATTTATAAATTCATTAATCGTTAACCAAAATATAAAACAATAGGATAATATAAGATAGTTTTTTAAACTAATAAATCATTATATGATGAAAAACTACTTTAATCTACAAAACTAAATAATTGTATCCAAATTTTAACACATACCATTTCAAAAATAAATGTCCTTAAAGTTACTCAAAATAATACACTATAACAATGAAACCAAATAAATTAGAAGGATTTGAGAATATAATAATCCATGATAAATTTAAACATTTTTCTCTAGATAACATCAATAACTCTTAATGTCTCATACAAAATATATAGTTTTAAAAATCAAATAACCTCCATGATATGATAATTATTTCAAAAATAATATGAATCACCCTACTTACATATTCGGATAAATTATTATTCTATAATATAATTCATACATCATAACCCAATTAAAATAACATATTATTATATTCACCTTATTAATATAAAGTTCCAAAAATATTGAACATCCACTAACATAACATTAATCAATTAATAACCATTTAATTTTCCAATAAAATTTTTCAATATCTAATAAAAATATTCTCTTAAAATATTTTTATTATTCATACATAAAATATTTTTACTAATCTAAAAAATAAATACATAATAGGACATGATGTAGGCTAGTTGAAGGAAATTCGCCCTTGTTTGCATTCAGTTGAGGGTTCCAAATTTAGGGAATGGTCAGACATGGTGGGTTACCACCAATCCTATGGGTTGTCTTATTTTTCTAATAATATCATATTATTAGAACATTAAAAAAATATGATATAGTCCATGAAAGTATTCCTAAATTTTTTAGCCTCAATTATTATCCCATTTTATTCATATTGCAACGAAAAATTTAATAACACATTATTACCATGAAATGATTTTCTAAAAAAATGAATGGTCTCATTAAAATTTTATAACATAAATCCTAGAATTTGGTTTTTAATTTTTTGAAAATACATTTTTACATGATATTATAATTATGTTATGATATTCCTATAAATTATGATGATAACCAAATTTACAATGTTGTCTACACCATCTATCATTACCCACTATAAGGAACTTAAGATAAAAAATAGATTTAATATTTTTCATGAACTGGAATTCTTGTTCGGGGATCATTTTAGTTTAGAGATTTTGATAATTAAGAAGAATTCTTACAAACAAAACCCATAAATTACTATTTGACACTAGTATACATTATCTATTATTTCTCATAATGAATCCCATTAAAAAATGATTTCTTTTTCAATACCCACATTCAATTCATTAATCAAGACATATTTCTTTCCTTTCCATTTATAAGACCAATGAATTTATTTTAAGGATGTGGATGATCATAAATACTCAGAAATGAGGACAATGAAATAAAATCATTAGTCTACGTAAAACATGAAAACCCATTTAAAACACTTTCATATGAACTATTCAATAAGAGTTAAAGCTGTATGTAGGTTCCTTCAAAATAATTTCCTTATGACTCATAAATTCACCCTTACAATTAGAATAACCATAAATTTGACTTATATATCCTAAATCCACAATCCACTGGGGATCTATAATGGGGATGACACATTATATATTCTATATTGGGCTCACCCATTTTTCATTATATATACTATTTCTCTACACTTTGTATAATCTATATGTATCTCACTTTTGTGCTATAACAGGTCTCAAACCATCATATATAATTTACAAGGACCATGTATTATTGAAAAACATTAATATAATTATCATCCCATGTGAAGAAGACTTTTTTATAAAAATAAAATTTTATTTTAATAACATATATTAAAACTATATTTTAAACATTTAAAAAATATATTTTTGAAATAATGTTTCTATAAAACATTCCATAATTTAAGAACAACTATAAAAATTAAATTTTAGAACAACAATTTCCATTTAAATAAATTCATAAAACCATTTTTTAAACATGTTCTATAATGAGAAATATTTTTATAAAAATTACATAAAACATTTAAAACTATATTTTAATATAAAAATCCCTTCATATTACTCAGACTTGACATGTATAATCATTATATTCAAGAATTATAAACTTATGTTAATTATCTAATTTCCTAAGAACCATTTCAAATTTTATTATTCCTTTTATATATCTTATTAGTATCTTATAACAAATCCTTACTTATTAATGTTCATGTAAGACATTTCAATGATATTCAGTACTTTATTCCTGGTTTACTTTTGTATAAAAAAATATATTAAAATAATTAATTAGTATATGATGCCTTAAAAATATTCATGTATTTATAAGAACATTCATACATCATTTATACTTTTAAATCCATCCATTAAATATTGATATGAAAAATTAAATATGTTACAATTATGTAGATGGTCATATGTATGTATGCATGAGTCACATTGAGTTATATATATAGTAATTATGGAAAATAGGTTTGTATTGTATTATTATTTAATAATTATAATAATATCATCAATATCATATTAATTATTTAAAAATACTTATATATATTATTCTTGTGATGTGGTTTCTAAAAATGATTCACGTCATTTCATTGAGGTGATAACTCACAAAGATTCTTAAATGACGTATCATTTGTATGTTAATGGTATATAAGTTGAAAATGGATATATTAATCTCTCTTAACGATTAATATTTCATGAGGTACTATAAAAATATTAATTAAATTATTATAACTATTCATGAGAGATGGTAATGATAAACTATTTAAATCGATTCATGGATCTAATAGCTCACCTGTATGCACAAATGATTAATTATTTTCCAATTTAATGGAAGTGGAGATGGATTTTGGTGATTTTATAAACATAATAAAATATAAATATATTGATGTAAAATTATTTATTGTATCAATCAGTATGAATTATATATGAAGGATTTAGATGATGAAATAAAACTAAAGAACATAATTATAACCAATACCCCTTCTTCTGACGATCTCCATTGATTAACATGTTAACACTTATGTGGAGAGCTTTAGTGATATTATAATGATTTTAAAGTCTGTATAGAAATTTTATTAAGGTATTGGTGAAGATATTTTCCATAAAAATTAGGTTTTTTTGTAGGGATTAGAGAAAAGTGGGTTTCCTTTTGTAGGAGAGGGAAGGGGAACACTGTAAATTTTTCAAAAATTGAATTAATATAAATGATATTTCTATTAAAACGTGGTAAAAATTGAATAATTTAGATGATATGAAAATTTTGGGATGAATAAATATAAAAAAACTAATATTAGATACGTTTTTACGATATATTAAACATTTTATTTTTTGTTTATCCACTAATAATTTTTACTGTGATATCATGTAATTTAAACTATGACGGTTAAATAATTACTATAAAATGAAAAAATTACCTTAAAAATTTTAATTTATTAAATTTCTAGACTCATCCAAATAAGTTTGATGAAATAGTAATTTTTTTAAATTTTATATCCTTTTAAAAAATATAATGTAATTTAAATTATCTTTAACATCAATTTGACAATATTCATCACTTGCCTTCAAAAAAATCATAATATCATTATAAAATTTAAAAGAGAAAATTAACTCGTCCCAAAAATGTGAAAGAGATACATAATATTCATGGATGACATAAATTATATAAAATTTTAATTATTTTCTTATTTTGAATATCATTTAATTGATTCATCCATTAATTAAGGATTCACTACATCATAATTATATACCTAATTATTTTTTGAATTTTATTCATAAAATATAATATTAAAATACCCATATGTATAAAATGATTTAATTTCTGGAATATTTATTTTCAGTCAAATATATCATATATATATATCCCCATATAAAAAATATTTCCCTTGGTAAAATCAATATAGTGGTAAAATATAAATTTATTTGAATATAATATTATTATGGTTATATTTTCTTCCAAATGGTCTTATAGACAATAACATAATAGGTAGTTTTGAAAAATACTAATCTACAAGAAATATTCTGTCTAGGGGTAAATTAATAATACATAGAATAATATTTTTATTGTTAATTTCTTGATTATCCTTTAACTATGGTATAAAAAAAATTAATAAAGGAAGCATTCCAATGTCAAAAAATAAAAGGGATCTATTTTATTTTTTTGAACCATATGATTCCAAATATATAATATTATTTTCAAATTATAAATACATAATTGGAAGAAATTATTTAGAAATTAACCCTATTGATAGAATGAGATAACATGTTTTTATAGTAAAAAAGTAAAAAAGTAAAAAATGTTTTAATAACCAATGTTTATGTAAAAATTATTCCAATGAAATAAATTGGATAATATTTTTTGAAAATGATATACTTATACTTAAAAAACATTCAAATATGTTATTTAGAACTAAAATAAATTTTATGAAATATTTATTTTTCAATAAAAAGTAATTTTTTTCAGTATTCATTAATAAAGAATGATATAACAAAAATATACAAAATTGAACCAAGTTAATTTTTTATATTATTATTTAAATGGATAACAATATTTATTTTTAAATAGAACTTATAGATTTTAAAAAAACTAGATTTAAAACATGTGCTCAATCAAAATGTAGTAAAACAAATTTCTTAAAATAATAATTAATTTATTCTTAATATATTAATTACTATTGTATATTACCTATTTAACACAAAATATTAATATTTAAAACTAAATTTAGTATATTATATTTATATTTATTTAATATAATATAAATCTGGTGAATTATTTATTTTCTGTTATAAGACACACTTCTGAACATTTATATTTTTTTGAATAAAAATTCCCTTTATTTATAAAATAGGTGATTACATTCATTTCAAATTAATTGTCAAAAAATAACTAATTGGATGAAAAAATTTTAATAAATAATTTATTCATATCAATTCTCCCAATTATAATGATTATTTGTTAACTACAATACTAAATAATAATAATTACTTGTTTATTTAATCTCCATTGGATGTTTCATGTATTCTATCGAACATGGTGTTTCCATTTAAAAAACATTGGATTTTACCGAATATGTGGATAATAATAGATAGATGGTGGGTTTGGTCAATAAATCATCTTCATTCTATTTAACAATTTATAGTAATTTTGTTTGATTAATTTACCATTAGATTTGTACACATTAAGATCATATAAAATTTATAACTAGTCTTGAAATATGAAATTTATAATTTACTAAAGAAAATATGACAACACATATTTAAATTTTTCTATTCCAAAATCCTATAATTTTCCATGATTTTTTTAAATTTAAATTTAAATAGTTGAAAAATATCCCTTTCATGTAAAATAAATAATATATAGACAAATCATTTTTTGTAGAAAAATTATGTTTATACAATTAACATTTCTATATCATATAGAAAATTAAATTTATCTTAAATGGGTGATACTATATTTATATATAGTTTTTCATTATATTAGAGATTTTTTTATGAAATATTAATATAATTTATTTGATATAAATAACAAAATGTCAATTAAACTATTCCTTAAAGACAACAGTTTTTTCATTTAAGTAATCTCCCATATTTTTTGGGTATTATATTTAAATATTATACATGATTAATTCGATACTAGAAAATAAGATGACATGAAATTCCTATTCTTGGAGCACCCTTAATGAATGTTTTAAATTTATTAAATATATTTAAATAGTATATGCGAGTGGTTTTCTTGAAAATGAACAATAACATCTAAATGGGTTCACAAATCATAAATATGAGAGAAACATATGGGTTCAAAGCAGCAATAATACCTTTGGATTGTCCAAAAATATGTCGGCTTGGGTATGTAATGAATTTATGTTTTTGGAGGTTTAATTAATAGAATAAATTAATGATTTATTTTAATTTTAAATTATGGTGATTCAACGGTGCATTTATTTTGAATAAATATCATGGAAGTGACCTAAAGAAAAGATTCATAACCGTATTTACATTCTATGAATCCTTGGAAAAACCTCTAGATAGATGAGGATGATACGAGGGATCCTGATCGTTCATGACGGATCATTGTCAGAGAAAAATCCACTATATTGAACAATTAATACCAATCATATGGCATGTTGTTTCAATTCATACATTCCCCCATTCATTGATTTAATGATGAACATAGATAAACCCAACAATAGCTTGACCAAGGTTTTGATCATTATTGTGGGAGGGATTTGATTTCGGTTATTGTTAAGGGGTGATAATTATTTTATCTTTATCATTCATATGGAATCTATCATGGCCAAAGATGAAAAAAACCATGTTCTCTTCCTTTGGTTATTCAATTGTTCTTTTCTCCCCCATATTCATTGTTTTCATTGCCTTATTTATGGAATATGATCGAATGATCATTATGAATCCGTTTCATGTTGAAATAATCTGAAATATGATATCCAACCATGAGAATACCTAGTTGTGGGGTCATGATGATGATATATGATAGATCTACGAATTTCGTGAGATTGTGTGCTTATAGAAACATTAAAGAGAACGATATAAATTGGATTTTGGAAAAAATCGAACCCCAAAACCCACTAATTCTATGAATCCATGGTGAGATGACTTTGGATCCTTATAATAGAGGAGAAAAGATCATCATATATAACACCAGTGGATCAATTGAGGGTCACGAAGGGAGAACCAACATTATAGATCATTTCATTGAACATAGTGTGTATTTCGGACGTCACGACATGTGGCCCCCACTCATCAGTGGCTTCTGTTTCTGTATTCAGTAATGTCTCACACTTTGAGTGACCCCTGTCACACAATGTGTGGGACCTTTCAAGTTGCTAGGAATGTATCTCGGGAGGTACAAAGACATGGGGTGGAGTAGACACCATTCCTACACAACATGCACCCCAATAGATGGAAAATCCTAGACTAGATACATGGGTTGTCCAATGTACAGGAAGACATGAAGGAAAACATGGGTTGATACCCTGTACTGGTACATGATCATAGTACACTATTTGACCCAAAGCATAGTACATGTTGTGAGAGACTTTCAACCAGATATTTATACCACATATACACGACCCATTTTGATGACACATGTCATTGAACATGAGAATTAGCCTGAGCAGGATCATATATCAATTATTGTACACTAGGTATAGTCTTGTTATTATTGTGACCATTCCTATCAGTTTTCTATCATCTAAATAGAAGGGGAGTCCTAATAAGTTGTGTAATCACCCCATGGCCCTGGTAGTGATCCTCATCTATGTATCGCGATCATCCACAATTGTGGAGAGTGTTCTCCCTAAACATGTGTATTGTATTCTCTCTCCGGATCTATCAGTGTATCTATCTCATGGTTGATCCCTATGAGTAGAACATTTCAAATGGATGTCCTTAGTTGTTCCAAAATTAGGAGTGTGTTCTCCAAAATGAGTTGATTTATATAATATTCATACTGAATGGATTGTGTTGGTATGTTGTACTTGTTACTTACCTCTACACTACTAGTCAAGGATTTAGTAAATTAGGATACTATAGTTGTATAGGATGTTGACATATAATATGTACAGATTATTGTACCTTTACATTGTGTATTTCACTATTGTTTCAGGGTATCCAATTGGGAATTGTTATACTCACCCCTCCACAGGATTTTCCCACATGTGTTGTGTCTTATGTAGAGGTGTATCAATTTGAAGGAGACCTGGGTGGACCACGACTAGATAGAGCATTGTGAGTTCAGACAGACTGAGGTGTTTCTATGGGTTCTTGCAGCAGTCCCTGTGTACTTTTTATTATAGGTTGTAATTTTTTTATTCATACTCTTTATTTTGGTGGGCTTAAATTCTCACCTAATTTACGTTATTCCACATTACTATACTATCATAATCTGGTGGTTGGGAGTAGTGGTGTTCTGGATTTTGTACTATAGTTTATTTTTACATTTTATCATTTGTTGGATTAGACAAGTTTGCATGCGTACATGTACGTAGGAATGGCCTCCCAAATTTGTGATATACCTACTAGATGCTAGTTCCAAGCCCCGACCTAATGGAGGATGGCTTGGGGAGTTGTGGAATGGTCCAAAATGGGATGAGTTTTTATAGAGTGATTTCATAGCTGGTTGATTCTATAATAAGAACAAGAATCTTTGAGATTGGACTGGGGAACAATGTTAAGTGTTTCAACTTTCAATATCATGTTAGGGACTCCATTGCTGGTATGAGCAGCCAACATATCCTTACACCAAGAATCTGGTAAACTTATATTCAACACAATATATATGATTATTGGTTTCATGTAAAATATTTTACATGCATCATATAAGAATGGGTTATATTTCCATGTCCTTATATATCATGCTCCCAAGATATAATCATTGACTTTGGAAAATCTTTTTTCTAAATTGTTTCCTCCAAGACACATTACAAATATATATCGTTTTGTCGATCTTGATGATGACCCCCTCAATGATGAGTCTTATTTATAGGGATTGGTTCTCATATGTTTCCTCATGGTGGTGAACTACCTATACGACCTCTGGAAGGGAAATATGTGTTACATGTTGTACTAACAAATGATGAGAATAGTTTGTGTGTTCTCCATGCGTTTTAGAGAAAATGTACCATCATTTTATGAGGGGATCCCGAACCACATGTGGTCGAGGACATGGTTTAGGTGGTGAATAGTTTTTTCCTTCTAGTGAGGATAATAGTAGACTAGATGGTTATCTTGGCACCATACATTCATTAGGGTTTAGTAGGGCGATGGTGGTGTTTGACCACCCAGACTCATGAAGAGGGTAACACTTCATGGATAATGTTTTCGAATAAACATAGAGTGGTGTTATCACTGGTTACACTAAGAGAAATGCATATACATGGGCTTCTTCATCTCTATTATGGTTGATTGACAGTGGATGACTATTCTTCAAGGTCCACCAACCTCTCCATGTAATCGATATTTTATGGGATCAGTACGTTAGGGATCACAACATCAAGTATGGTATAAACTAGGAAATTCAATCCAACATTATACCTCTATCTAATACCACTAATGCTGGAATGTTCGAGATAGATTTTGTAGAAGTGATCTATTTTATTAAGTTGATGACACTAGTGACAGTTGGCAGTAGGCAGACAAGATCAGATACATTGGAAGTGGGGAGCTGACATGAGATATCGGGATATGGATGTGGGTGATGTCATTGGAGGTCCTAGGATAGTGAATCTGGGGTTTAGGAATCTCATGATGGATCCATCTAGACACTGAAGAGATGTTGCTACACTTTTGATGCTAGGGCATAACTTGCAAGAGATTCCAATATCAATCAAGCTGATGAGAGGGGGATGATGGATGGACCACTGAGGTAGAGTCATCAAGTGTAGGAGGTAGATCTAATATGAGTATGATGTGGAAGAGGGTATCAGAGATCTGTTGGAGGTGGATGAAATTTTGACATTGTACCACCACTGCACCTTGAGATCTGCGCCAAACACAGAGAGTTGGATGAAAGGGGCGGAGGGAGTTACATGGGGTTGATTCAGATGAACCAGGGACTCTAGGGATGATCTATGTTATGATCTCTATATTTTATAACATATATTCCACACTTATATACACAAGTTTCAGAAACTTATTTCTCTCTACTTACATTGAATGTGACCTTGAGATTCTATTAAGACCATTGACACAACCCTTATGATTATAGACACCTACAATGTGTTACTTTATTATCACACACGCGTGAAAATAGTGTGATATGACCCTTGGTGGTGACTGTTTAGGTTGAAAAAACATGGTGGAATCATTGAATCCTTACAATGTCATTATTGTTATATATTGGTTATCATTGGTCCATGCCCATATTGAATGATTTACATTAATGGTGCGATGTGTCTACAATTATGGGACGATTTTTTACATTTTAGGTGAAAGGAAAACCTAATAATAATGTTAATGGATCATATATATAAGGGTGTATCCAATCACTCATGAGATTAATATCCTTACCCTTGGATCATCATATGTTATGTGATTTCAGTACCAATATTTTTTGGGGGAGTATGAGGATTTCTCGAGAGAAGATTTTCCAGGGTTACCTCCCATTTGATTGATCGAGTTCTTTATAAATTAAACACTAGGATATATCCAATATCCTCACTATCATATCATATTGATACCGTAGAGATTTTCATGTAGTGGGTGAGGTTGCAAGACATGTAGAGGAAGGGATTCGTGAGGGCCTGTGTTTCACCCTGGGCAGCACCAATTCTGGTTTCAAATACAGTTGATAAGAGCATGAAGGTTTGTGTGGATTTTTGGAACATTAACTTGGTGAAAATGATAAATAATTATCCAATAAATAGCATCGATGACCTCTTAAATTATATTTGGTGGTAATGATTATTCTCAATGGATGACCTTTGATCACGCTATCATTGAGTACAATTATGGGATGATGATCTAATAAAGAAGGCTTTTAGATGCCACAATATTAATTATGAATACTTGGTAATTCCATTTCACATGATGAATTCTCCCACAGTGTCCATGGGATTATTGAACAAGATCATTCAGCAATACATAGACCGGTACATGGTAATTTTCATCAATGATATCCATATGTACTCCACATCCAAGGACGAGCACACGAGACACCTATGAATGATTCTGGACTAACACTAGGAGAACAATATTTATGGTATACTCGTGATGTGTCAGTTTTGGATTTAGGTGGACCATGTTATAGCATAATATATCTTAGTGGATGCAGTGGTAGTGGACCTGACCATGGTTGTGGTAGTCTTAGCGTGGGTTCCACCAAGATTCATGATAGAGTTATGGAGCTTCCATGTGCTGGAAGGCTATTAATGTAGATTCGTACCTAATTCTTCTAATATATTAGAATATATGTAATATTTGACCAAAAAGGGGAATCCATTCATATGGATTGAGATGTACCAAAAATATTTTCAGTACTTGAAGAAGTGTCTGACGTCCACTATGATCTAGAGATTTCTGGTGGATGATGTCGGGTATATAGTGTTCTATGATGAATCAAGTACCACACTATGTTGTTTCCTACTACATAATCATGTATTGATTTCCTATGGATAAATCCAGATGAGGCCACATGAAAATAACAATACAACACATGATATTTAGTTAGATGTAATATTTTTCACATTGGAGATGTGGTGACACTACCTGATGGGTGAGAGGTTTCATTATCTATGCTAATCACAAGAATTTTAAATATATATTCTCTAAGAAGGATATGATCATGAGACAGAGAATATGGCTAGAGTTCCTCCATGAAAATGACTTTGGGATTAACTATACTCATGGGAAGGTGAAGGTAGTGTAAGATGATATTTTTATGAGATCTAGTTCTCAGTAGTTAAATGAGGCATCAGCGGTATTGGACTCATTACAACTATCCTTTATCGATGTAGATGGAGTAACTTACCTCCATTATATGGATTTCACCCCTCCACTCATTCATTTAGTTTGGCTTGTACATCTCATGGATACTGACAAGGAGACCATACATGCTCAGATATCTACAGGGCATGCTTTTGAATGATATTTAAAATTTGGGGAGAATTTCATCCTTTTTAGAGGAAGAACAAATATACCAATGGCCTTGCTGGAGGATCATCAAGCGTATATTCATATATCCACATTGGGAGTACACCATGTTTTGGTGAAGATTTACTTGTACTCCCATTGTTATTTTTGGTGGATAGTGATGAAGAAGGTGATCAAATAGTATGTTTCTCGATACCTTCAGTGCTAGAGGTGATGGTTGAGCACCATGTTCCAGCGGGGTTATCTAAATCCCATGAGGCGATGAAATTGATGTTGGATGTGATAATGATGGAAATATTTATGGGTTTAATATGTATGTATATGGTACAAAATAACATCTAGGTTACTATTGAGTAACTCGCCATGTTTTCCCACTTGCTACCTATCCATGATAAGAGTTTAGTAGATAGCATGGGATTCCTCTACGTTCAAGAGATTTTAAACCCCATGGAGTCACATAAATTATTATTTATGATCGGGATTATCATTTCACATCCTGATTGTGGATGGGATTATAGGACATTTTTTGAAATCATTAACGATTGATCATACAATTTCATCCCCAGACGGATGGAAAAAAAGATAGGAACATTCATGTTCAAGAGGACACGATGAAGGATATCATCTTGAGATTCATTCATAGTTGGATGGACAACCTAGAATTGGTGGATTTCATATAACAATATCTATCACCCCACCAGTGGATTTGAACAATTATAGGATTTTTATGGGTGACCCTGTAGGCCACAATTGTTTCAGAATTACCCTGGAGCATCAACACTCATGGTCCTAGAAATGGTGTGAGCTACTACCAATAATTCTATGATCATCAATTAGTCGATGAAGACTGCACAAAGTCATCATAAATTATATACTAATAGATAGATGATACATATGTAAATCATGTAAAGAGACCATTACTTCTTTGGGGTTTCAACTCGAGGAGGGTTAAAAATATTTGGTCAGGGCCAAAAGTTATATCAGTGGTTTATCTACCCTTTTCATGTTAAGGAAGTTTTTGCAGTGAGGAATATCACTTAGCTCAACCCCCATAGTTATATTGGGTACATGATTAAATAAACATGTCACAGCTAAGGATATATGTGTATTATCCTTCTTACATCATCAACTGGGGTGAGCATGACAATGACAATGGAACGACTTTTGCTAAGCACCTAGTAGAGTTCGATGATTAGTATAATAGGATCCTTTGTGGATGATTGATTTCATTATTGTGTGTTTAGTGGAAGAATTAGAATCTCTATGAGTGAACATGGGAGTGGGAGGTTCATATTCAGGCATTGTACCAATATATTTTTTATTTCATCTGTATTTTCATTTTTACGAACATAACACCCCATTGTGGGGAGCATGTAATGTCCTAGATTTTTCATTCTATTGTTTTTAAATTTTATATTCAATTAATTTGTGACCAAGCATCGAGGCAGCATGTGATTTTGAGCGCTGGAATGCCCATAATGATTTTTTGAAATCTATTAAATATAATTAGTTATCTCACATGAGATGTTTTTATGAAAATGTTGAATTTATTCTAAATATTTGATGTTATCAGAAATCTTAGGGGATCTTTGCGTTTTGGGAAGTTATTTTACTTTAGGTGATGACTAACACTGATAGTCTCAAGTCGGCTATGAATGATAGTTTTTGGTTGTTTAAAAAATAATTTAAATTAATGATATTTTTATTTTAATATTTTAGTGACACATGGAAATGTTTCATTTAAATGAATAGATTGAATAAGGCCCATGGAAATAATACATAACCCTAGTGATTTCCTCGGATTTCATGGGTAAATGGAATGGAGAAACCTCATGACGGATGATGATGAGACGTCGGAACATGATCGTTCATGACAGATCGTTATCGTCCAATGAATATTCAATAATGACAGATCCGAACACCTGGTAGGGCATGTTGATTATATTATTTATCTTAACAATTCATGGATTTAATGAAGAACATAGATCAACCCATGAATTGGCTGACCAACGGTTCAATTGTTCATTCGAGAGGGTTCTGATTATGGGTATTGATTGTGTAAGATTATTTGATTTTTAGTTTATTTTATTGACCATTCTTAATGAATAGATAGAGGCCAGAAATGAACAATGGTTGAGGTTTTTTCTTTGGGTTTTTTAAATTTTCTTTTATCCTCTATATTCTTTGTGTTCTACATGTTCTTCAAGAAATCAGAATGGCTGATCACTTTGCATCTTCTTCATGACACAACATTCCAAAATCTGAGATCTAACTTCGTGATGAAAAAGGGAAGGTGAGATGATAGCGGTGGCAGATGGATTGATATATTTATGGAGATATCATTTTTCGAGTGACTTTCGAGAAGATGATTAAAATGGGTATTCAATGTCGATTGGAGTCCTGACACCCACCGATTTTGTGTTTCCACGACGATATGACCCTGAAAACTCAGTTTTGAGATGAGTGGATCATCATACTAAAAACTGGAGGATCAAATGAGGTTCATACATGTTCTGTAAAATTACATAGAACACAGCCTGTAGTCTAAACTACAGGGTGACTATCTCCGATTTAGTGGTGACTGAGGTATTAAAAGTTAGTAATGTTTTTCACATTGTGTAACCCCAGTCAAATGAAATGTGGGACATTTACTAAGACTCACATTGTATCTTTAGAGTTACATAGATATTTGGGGGAGTAAATGTATTTCCAACATTAAGAGTACCCCACCACATGGCTAGAACCAAATCAGATACAAAGGGAACCTAGTGTATAGGTACATGGAAAGGCTAACAGTACTGGACATCATATACTGGAACACAACCAGAGTACATGGTCGGACCATATATAGTACGACATTTCATGTGATCATTTCTACACAATGGGAATACCTCTCCTATATTACAGTTTCTGATGACATGGGCCATTGGACACGGGAAGTGCCTAATATCAAGGGACAAAACCTTTGACCCTACTATACGCAATATAACAATTTTAAACTGGTATTGATTTTTATGTCCTCCATAAATCAGCCAGTTTTTTGGGTTTGTTCCTTGGATTCTTTCATTTAAGGATATTTGCTATCATTTAGTATTCATAGATGTATGGTCCCTTTAGTAATATTATACAATGTATAGTCTGGAATCCCCTCAGAGAGGTCAGTTGAATGATCCAATATTAGTACTTGTACCATAGGTACAGTCTTCACATCGGCACAACTACACTTACCGGATGACAATCCTTTATATAGAAGATGAATATGGGTGAGACATGATATCACCACATGTCCCTCCCACTGATTCTCATCATTGTATCATTACCTTCCCCACTTGTGGATTTAGTTCTCCCTGAATGAGTATATCAAATTCTATCTTTATATAAATTAGTGTATCTATATCATGATGTTTCATGAATGAACAATACATCTACGGTGTATGTCATTAATGTTATCAAACTCAGAAGTGTGTACTCCAAGATTTTATGATTTTTTGAGTCTTCATACTAAATCTCCAATTTCGGTATGAGGTAGTTGTGACTTTCCGATAAACCACATGTTAATGTATGAGAATATATACATTTTATTATTATATGTTTTGTAGAAATATATAACATAGAGAAGTCAATACCATTACATTGTGTATTGGTTTGTCGTTTGAGGTTGTCCAATTGAGTATTGTTATACTCATCCAAGTGTGGGATTTTTTCAAAAGCTTATTTTTTTAATGAAAATGAGTGACCCTTTGATATAGTCCAGGGCAGACCTAGACCAGACAGAGCAATATGTGCTCAAACAATCTGAGGTATTATTATGTATTTGAGCAATAGTTCCACTACCTTTTAGTTTATAGGTTTTAATTTTCAATTTTAACGAATTTCTTTTGGTGGGCTTGTATTCAATATGAGTTTACATTATTTAACATTACATTCATGTGTTAATCTATGGGTTTGAATTGGTGGTATGTATTTTATTTCATTAGTGGTTTTTATATTTCGAGTTTTGTGGAATTGGGGTTATGTTTGTGTGTCTTTAAATGTACCTAAGAATTTCCTCCCATGTTAGTGATACTTCTACTCAGAGCTAGCCTCCTTAATCTAGCCTATCAGAGGTGTGGTTGGGGATTCAAAACATAGGCCCCACTAGAATGGGTCATGATTATTTCTGTAGTAATAAAATTAAATCATCGTAATATATTCTTTATTTATAAAGAAGTAATTTAATTTTTTTCATAATATCAAAATTATTTTAATTAATGTAACATCCATTTTGTTACATTTATTATTATTAAAACTTATGGAAATAGAATTTTATAATTCATAAAAAAATATTGGTTTTATATTAATGGAATAAATATGTATCCAAAAAACAAAAAATGGGTTGTATAAATTCTCATTATTATTAATTAATCAGTTATTTAACATTATAAATATAAATATTTATAAAAAAATGTTGAACAATATTTGATTAATATTTATGTTCATACTATCATAAAAATATTAGTATTGTAAAAATATTTATTTGTTATCAATTTACCTAAAAATAAATTATTTTAGGAAAATACTAAAATCATCTACTATTATTTAAATTATAAATCCATGAAAATAAATTTATTCAGACTATTTTGAAGAAAAAAATTATCTAGTTATTCATTAAAATGTAATAAGAGAATATAGTAATATTATTTTTTTAATGAAAAGTCATGCTATGATTAAATCCCATATATTTATTCTTATTTTCAATCAAATAACTAATATAATTAGTTTTTTTCTCTTATTCAAAGAAATAATATATGAATACAAAAATAAATATTTATGATATTCAAATTACTAATATATTTTATCTACAGTAATTTTTTTTGGTAAAAATAGCGTGTATATAAATATATCTTTTATGAAAATTCATTTATTATAAGGTCAACAGAAATTGAATTTTATAAATCATATTGAATTAAAAATGACCACTATTTGAATTTAATATTATACCTTTCATTATAATGTACACATAATAAGTATTATATAATTAGTCATGGTTTATTTATGTTCAATGATGTATTTGAATCATGTTATTAAATACAATATATGTTTAAATGGAATAAAATTATTAGAAAAAACCTAGGGAGTTACATTCAACCACCCCCATAATGATAAATTTCCATGTAGTTTAAATTACATAAAACTGATGAAATATGTATGGTTAATACAATTGTAGACATGATTATTTAATTTATATCTATTTAGGTATCAACAACATAAACAACAGTCAGTCTAAAAAATACTATTATTCCATTTTAAAATACATATAATTTTTTTTATTTTAAACTTAGTTTTTATTATAATTACTCCCCATTTTTGGTGTTAAGACCTATATATTGGGAAAATTATTCCTATAGAGGTCATTATCATTCATTGTAGTAGTTTACATTCCAATGAGTATTTTGGGTATAAAACTATATATCACAACTTATTTATTAAATCTTCTCTATGGAAATAGAAATTACATTTCCATAATCACATATAATTAATCTAATGTATGAATAATAAGACAATAATGAATCAATTTTTTTTAAAAAAATATTATGATCATTGGTATATATTGGATATAGTGTTGATACAAATTTGATTTTTTCTATAACTGAATAGATAATAGTTGGTGAATAACATAAAAACATAAGATATCTATAAATAAGTATTTAGAAAAACCATGATCCAATTAATTATCAATATCGACATTAATAATTGTCTTTTCATAGTCCTTCATGTTTTTCCATGGAATAAGTGTTTTTCAAGGATGATTATTATTGAAATACAATATAATGTTTCAATGGTTCTCATAGTTCCAAAATTACTCTCATTTAAAACATTGAATAGCATCTGTAAATTATAGAATAACAATATTTATTCAAATCATGATAACATATATTTTTTCCATTTATTGATTCTTCCTAGATGTGCATTATTACCATTTATCAGACATCATATAGTTCTATTGTGTTTTTTATTTGTGCATCTTTATATTTTTTACATGGAGGATTATTACACTTTGTTACATTATATTTATAATCAAATAAAATTCTATGAGAATATATCCTTCTCTACTTTTTTGTTTGGAAACTCATCTAGGATTACATTATTAAACATAATTATTTGTATTTAGTTCTGAAAAATCTAATTATTTCTCAATTAAAATATATAATATTATATTGATCTAGGAGGAAATCACCACATTTTACATGGAATCTATTGTTATGTTGTTTTCTCAAGGATATACACATTAGTAAAATCAGAAGGTTCTATCATAATGAATGAATTATTAAAACCATAATTTAATTATAAAAAACACCTCAGGATAAAAACAACACTGAACTATCTTAGTCATTGAGAAATTTGTATTAAACTTTAGTTTTAACTAAAAAAATTGTGGTTTAGTCTATGATTATTTAGGTTGGGTTATCTAACACTCATTATCAAAATTTATTTAATAAAATTTTCCACCATAATAATATTTAGATTTATTTTTATTTACATGAGAATATCCCTTTTGAGAGTATATTTGGTGTGGAACAATTGGTCCTCCTGAACAATCATCATGTTTAGATCAAGATTATATTCAAACCACATTTTTAAAGATGATTATCATATGCTGAATTTTATCCATAACTAAAAAATAATTCCTACATAGAAAATGGTATGAAATGTAGAGGAAAATTAATATTTTGAACATTACCAAAACATTGGTTTTTAATCATATACATTGACTTATACTATACTCATAACACTATGGTTTTCATTATATTTCTCTAATTCTAATACCCAAAAAACTAGACTAATAATTATAAATAACTAATATATTTTATAATTCCTATTATAACGACCCATGATTAATATTATTTTATTTTACCTCTCTAACTTTAGATAAAAATATACAATCATTAAACACCTCAAAATCAAAGGAGCGTATGGTTTAGTGTCTTTGAGGAAATGTTATATACGAAACATTTTATTCAACTCATAGATGTGGAAATATTTTTATTTCTTTATAGGGATGGATAGAATTAGTGGGATGAGAGTGTAATATCGAATGTTTTTTTAGAGTGTTAAAATACTAAATATTTTTAAATATTTTTTGTTGAAGGGTAATCAATTATTTTGAGCATTAAAATGAAATTAGGTGATTATTTCTTACCGAGAAAAGTAACTTTTAGACATGGTTTTTGAATTGATGAGTGCCTAGGGGTTCTGATGAGTTTTGTGCATCTTGAACCCAAGAAACACATTTGTATGAAAGAAAATATATATGTAAATGGTTAAATCAAACCATGTGTCCTACCAAGAGTTAGTGTTTTACCCACCTATTTCAATAAACTATCTTTGTGAAGTTATGAGGGTGGTGGGGAACATTTCATGCTTCACATCTAAATATTTTTATAATGGGGATACACATGAACCACACATGGTTTGAAATAATATGGGATTAGTCATGTGATGTGGGTTGCATGGGTAGTGAGGACTTCATTATTGGGACATGGTTATCTAAACCACGAATACAACCATGTGGTTCATTTAATAATTTGAAATTAAAACATCACCCCTCCTTTCATAATTTATATTTCTCCTACTCGTTTATAAAAAAATTCACCTACGTCACAAAAATGGAAACCTCATTCCTTCCACAAAAAGTCCTTTAAAATCATCATCTATCTTATATCTCATTCATGATCTATTGGTGGCTATATATTACACTATGTAATTCCATCATTCCATTATATTATTTTCATTGGAATTCTCAACAAATTTAATGATAAATCCATGAAAATTATTTTTCAACATTTTCTGATCATTTTCCATAAGCTATTATTTCAATACATTAATATCAATTTAGTGGTTCATATCTGATGATTCTGTTTTTATGGTTATATGGTATGTGGTTCCTGTATTTCCAATTAATTTTATTAGTTTTGTTCAATTTGTAAAAAAATAGGAAAACATTTTGACTGAGTGAGATATTATATAATTAATGTCAGGTATATTAAATATTTAATTGATGATATAGGATGGATGTATGAATTACCTATATTACTAATAAATTTTATCATGGCTATGGTACTTGTGACCAAATAACATGTTTGGATGGTTTGGATACGATAAATAAATTAAATTATATATAGGGATTTGATTTATCCATTTGTAAGATGATGAGAATGTCATGGTGGATGGGGTGATGTTTTTCACCTAGACAATGTGTACATGATTATAAAGATGATGGAGTATCCCATGATACAAGGGGAGATAATGATTACTAGGTTTATATCTCATGGTTCACCATGATTGAATCGAAGAGGTCTTTAGGATGAGGGAATGGAGCTCATGAATTTGGTTGGTGTCAACGTATTTCCCCGAGTTTGAGGTATGTAACCATTTTTTGACATTATATGTATGTAGTGTGGTTGGATATTGATTCAGACTTCTTGGAAGGGTTTTTGAATGTTTTTGAGTCTTTTCTAATGGGGTACAATATGAACGTGATTAGTTAAAGTTGTGAAGAACCTCTAGGTAATGGTGCATAGTGTAGGAGATGTAAAGGGGTGGGATCACGGTTAAGGTGATCAGCTTCAAACCCCTACGACCGTCCTAGAAAAAATGAGCTACATAAGATAGTGGAATTTCACATGGTCAGTGCACTGTTATTCTAACTATGTGATCCATCTATAGAGGGAACCCTTCAGATAGTATCGGTTGCATGATTAGACCGTAGTTTGTCAAACAGTGCAATATAATTAGGGGCAGCCTTAAAAATGGGGATATAAAAAATGTGGTCACTCGTTATTTTAACTAAATCACTATTTTTTTATCCCACAACATCCCTATATTGGATTTATTATTCCTAATGGTAAGAAATACACTCCCACTCATATTTTAGGTGATTCAATGAGTTTCCAAATAGTGTTGTGGGTGGTTCTTCTATAGTAAGTCCCATATATTTGGTTTTCATGTATTCCCAAATATATTGTTCCCCTTAATTTTGTTTTCTAGATCTATATAATGCACATGTAGATCTGGAGTTTTTGTGGCCCAAAATGGTGATATTTGGGCTTTTCTTTTATTAAATGAGATCAATGGGGTTCTCACGGATGATTTACCCAGATATGGTGTGTGGTTTTGTAGTGGGTCAATTTCCCCAAACCCTAAGGTAGGAAGATTCAGACACATCTCCAAGATGATAAACTAGAAGGATATTTTTCATATTAAATGTGTTTTTATGATATTGGTTCGGATTATGAAGTGTGATTCTTTTTTGGAACCCACATTGTGATTCATTGTGCATATGGAAACAATGGTTTTTTGTTGTGAATTGTGATTTTTTTATTTTATACTAGTGATTTATAATTGTTGGGTTGGTGGTTTTATGGAGAATGGGTTGTGAAAATAGATTTCAATAAAATGTAGGTTTTTTAAATGAAGTTGGGAATCTATGTGGAATGATGGATTTTTCAATAAATGTTATTTTATTTAATTGATTTCAGATAATGAGTTTCTTTGTTGGTGTTTCTTTGGTTTGACCTGATTGAAGAAATTTTTTTGTTAATTTCATATAGTAATTGATTTTTGGCGTGTTTTTATGGTTTGTAAATTGTATGTAGGCTTGTTGTTCATACTTGATAGATGTTGTTTAAATGGGTGTTGGCTTATGGGGTTAATAATGGTTGTGAAATGATGGGTAGTGGAACATAATGACCACCATTAATGAGGAGTGGGTGTGATGTAACACTATAAAATGTAGACAAGTTCAGATGTGATGTTCCACCATCAATGGTGACACTGAGCATGGGTTAATGTGTTTGTGAAACTGGGGTATATGGTAGGGATATGCATTAAAAAAGGCTATTTTCAATGGGTTATGATAATGTGAATTGGGTTTCAGATTAATAATTTATTTTGTTACCATGGATAGTTTCATTTCTTTAATTGTGTTGATTTGGGGGAATTTCATTGGGTAAGGAAGTGTTTTTCTCACTGTTAATAGTTAACTATTTTGAATTAGTTATATAAATTTTTTTATATAATTGTTCTAATAGATCCATCTTAGTTTCATGTGTCATGATGTCAATGGTGGAAAACCAACTAATTATTTATACTCACCCACTGCTTTGGCACTTTGGTGATTTTTCAAATGTTTTATTCCAAGACATGGTAATGGTATGACATCTAAATTTTTTAGCATTGTTTCATGATGTTGGGGCGGTATTGTGGTGCATGGAGAATGAATCATGGTCTGGAGCTTTAGAGTTTTGTCATGGATTTATTGTGTTTTTTTAATATTCCACATTATAATCTGAATCTGGATTATTATGGTTTAATTTTACTGCTGTCTGGAAATTTTTATCAAATTGGATTGGTTATATTGTAACCGCTTTGTATTGTGTTGTATATGTTTACATTGTCACATGTTGCATGTAATTGTGGTTGATTATATATCATTTAGTTTGATTTTTTTATTCTCATTTAAAATAGTCCCCATATTTTTCTAGATTCTCTATGCATTTTTTACCATCATTTAGAGAATTGGGAATGTAACCTAAGGCCATGTAGAACTAACTCCTCAAATCAAGCCAATTAGGATGGGTATGATGATACATGTGGAATCAGTTTATTCGGTTCTTGATGTATATGTATATTGGGTCTTTTTTGGTCTTGACAGGAGTTATCATACATGATTTTGACATTTATTCATTTTATATTTCTTCGTTTGGAATTTTCAGAAAGAATAGAATTGTGAGAACATGAAATTTATATAATAAAAGGATTTAGATATCTTTATTAAGATGAAATTCAAGTTACTAGGATGTTGGGTAAAATGTGTATTGGATTCACTTATAGGAGCATGATCTCTTTTTCTTTGGCGTAGCCAATAATATTATGATTCCTTCCCTGGTAGAAATTACGATCTATTTCTTTTTCATATTCGATTTTCCATAATAATTTAGATTTTAATATGAAATTATTGAATTATTTAAAATATTGATATTAATTTCAAAAGCGTGGTTATTAAAAGTAAATGAAAGTGATATTTTGAAAATGCATCTTTTTACAAATCATGGGTGATTCATCAAACATGGAGTTAATATGAAAAAATGGGAATTTTATAATCATTATTGTGATAGTGTAATGTAATTTAATTTCAAATTTTAATCTATATTTTTTTATATAGTGAATCATAAGATTGTTCTAATGTTTATATAAACGGAATTGGGATGGCATCATAGAAATAAACTATAGGATGTAAAATAAAATTTTATTTTACATGATCCTCAAGTGAACCATTAACATGTAAAATAATTAGTGAAATATTTCCATGTAGTTGAAATTGTGAATATATATGATGATTAGAGGAATTCAGATCACATAGTTTGTTCTAAAAGCAGAATCCATTTTTTTCAGGGTGATGTAGTGCCAGAAAGGAAAATAGATTTTTTGAATAAAATGAATCAGATATTTGACTTCTATGTAACATTAACACTTTTAAAAATAAATTTAGATACCTACATTTTGGAAGATCCTTCATTTAATTGATGGGAGTTGGTGGTCCATGATGAACAGACCAAGGTGTGCCATAAGATCGTTTAAAAGAATTATTTAACAAACAATTATACAATCATAGGATAAAAATTTAGTGTACAATGGATTTCATTATCTTGAATCATGAGAACATGTATGTGACAGAATATGTAGCTCATTTTATGAACTAGGTGCAGTTTTCATCTTAGGTGGTGGCTAGTGAGTCCATGAAGTCATGGATCATGGAATCAAGTGTAAAGAAAGAAATTCATTGAAAAATTTGGACTTATGTATAAGTTATAATATGAAAATACTTAATAGAGATACAGTGGGTGAAAGTGATATCATGGGGGATATAGGTGGGGTAAGCATGTTGTTTACCATGGGGAAAAGTGGGACCACTAATGTATAGATTAAGGGGAAGAGGGAAACTTAATTCTAGGGTGGGAGAATGACTCAAAACCCAAAGACATGATTATGGAATATTCCTCTTATGACTCAAAATAAAGAAGGAAGTATCTAGTGTGATTCCAAAGGGCCTCATAATATGGGATTGTATGACTCATCCTCAATAATTTCAAAACATCAAGTAGATTGTTGCATATTTGCATTACTATCATAAATATATGATGATCGGTGTTCATGACAATCTTTAGTCGACAAATATGTCCCATTCCTCTATGGGATGGGGATAAATCATACCAATCATTAGTACATATGTTTTTTTCAGGGTAATTATTGTAATATAATGGCTCTTTTGTAAGGAATGTTTCATTAGGGTAATAAAGAGATTAGTGTGTCTAGCTAGTAGCTATTTAGATCTGACCATGTTGTAGTGGATGATCTTTCTGGACTATCCACTATGAGAGGTACAATTCATTTTAATAATAAATATATTAAAGTATTTTTTTGATATGGTTTCATCTCAATATTATATTACCTCGCGTTTTTTTGATTAGATAAATTTATGTGTGGAAATTATAAAAACCATAAACTCATATTGGTTAATGAGACTGTTAAGCCTTATAATGTAGAGCACTTTTTAATTTTTTGGATGAGGTCAAGTTGATGTGGGAATTCAAAGGTTATTTTATTGATGTCAATGATATAATCATGGGTATAAATTGGTTTATGATGTTAAAGGTCAACATCGATTTTTTATGTATGAACAATGAGTTTTACAATAGGTGATGTCTTCTATAATCACATTATATGATGAAAAAATGTGTAGGTGGGTATAAAATGATTTTTATAACCAATAATTTTGATGATATTATATTAGTTGGATTCCTTGTAGTTGGAATTAATGGAAAAATCTAAGCACAACTATTTCTAATGAGTTGTTGACCAGTTCATGGATGTATTTCCTAAATAACTCTCAGGGATGGAACTCATGAGTGATTTGGAGTTTATCATTGATCACCTTCTGGGGAACAACCCAATCTAAATTCCATATTAATTAATGGAACTATGTTAATAGATGGAAATGAATGTGCATTTGGAGGATTTAGAAAAAAAATGCATCAGACCTAGAACATCCATTTGGGTAGTTGAGGTTGAATGAGAAGAACAACCCCACACATGATTTGGAGTTAGAGGTGGTGGTTCATGACTTCAAAATGTGGTATCATTACAGTATTGGTGAGAAATGTAGGGAGTCTATTAATAATAAGATATTGAATCATAATTCCTTATAGAGATATTTGAATTTGGGTTAAAGGAGATGGATGGTGTATCTATATATGATTGACTTTGACTTGATGTAAAAGATTAGAAAATGGGAATTGTGGAATGACACATTAAGAATAAAGTTATATGATCATGTGATAAAACATGAATCAAATTTGTGTTAGCTGGTGTCATGTATAGATTATATGATGTTGGAATGTGAATAATGGGGTGATGTAGTCATTTCAATTTTGGTATCGTTGGTTCATGACTTGGAGGGGTTAGTTATAGAGGAGGAGATGTTTGATTCATAGTGTGTGACTATGGGGTCAAATCAAAATAGTGGGGAGACCAACAAGGGATTTTAATTAGATTGTAATTTAGTGTTATACATTCAGATAAGGATGGATGTACTGGTTTCTTGTCAAGGACAACTTCTTAGTTCTTATCACAATTCACGATTGGTCATCCATACTTGAATTCAGAAAATGTATAATGAATTGAATGCCTAGTATTTGTGGCCTAGTATGTAATGGAATTTGGATGAAATTATTTTTATGTGATAAAATTTTAAACATGTAAAGGAAGGTAATCACTCGTTGGTAGTTACGTTACACACCAAACCTATCATAGTGTAAAAATGGGAGCTTATAGTGATGTATTTTGTTATATGTCTCCCATGAACAGTTTGGAAGCACAATTCAATATGGGTGATATTGGATCATCTCAAAAATTCATCCCAATTTATTATTATTTGTGAATCACATAATATGGAATATATATCCAAAATCTATATCCACAAGGTATGAAAGAGGCATGGTGTACCAGTTTCGATTGTGTCTGAAAGAGACCCATGGTTCACATTATATTTCTGGAACTCCATACAACAATACATTACGGATATGTCCAAAATGATAAAACCATATCATCCTTGTATGGATGGGACATCCAGGTTGATTGTACAGATATTTGAATACATGTATAAGGATTGTGTTAGGATTTTGGTGGCTCATTGGAGGAGCACTGGTTATTTTCATGTTCTTTAAAAATAATATTTATCAAGACTTCTCATATACGGTTTTTTGAATCATAATATTGTAACCGAAGTAATTTTATACTTTGATGGATATAAATAGGTGAGGAATAGATGGTTTTTCTGAACATGAACCAAGATACGATGGATATTATTATACTAATTATGAAAATATTGGAGATGGTGTAGAGTCCATAGATATCATATGTTGAACATTGTCGATGACTGTTGTCATTTGATTTGGGTAATCATGTGTTCATTAGAATATATCCATGGATGTGACTACATCAGTTTATAAAATTGGTAATGTTATATCCGAGGTAAACTGGGCTTTATGATATACATTATTAGGTTTGAGGGGCAGAATATTAGATGGATTTTTCACAATGGATTAGTGTGGTTAAAAATCTGTTTCATTTACCATAGTTGAAAAATTATAATCCCAATCATGACATTGTGTTTTTTTGGGATCATGTGGATCATTATTTAGATGGATATTTACTTCATTTAACATTTTGGATTTTATATATGGAAAATATTTATTGGATGGTAAAAGCATCAATCTTGTTTTTTTAGGAAACATGGTCAGATTCAGGGGGGACTTGGGAGTGGGATAAAGAGAAAGCTGGAAAACGGCCCAGACTCATCTGCCAATGTGATAGTTCTCTAATTTCATAGGATGTAAATTCTAATTGTGGGGATAATTTAATAACTTTTATTGAGGAATGTAACCATTTTTATGTATTTTTATGTATGTATTCTGGTTGATTAATGTATGGGAATGTTTTTAAGGGTTTTGTAAATTGATTCAAAATTTTATAGGGGATCATAGTTTGATAATTGTTATTGGAAACCATGATGATCCTCTTTGAAACTAGTCATAGTTAGGCAGCGTGAATGGTGTGGGTGCATGTCTAAGACACACTGTTTCTAATGTGTATGCCCAACCTAGATAAATCATACTACTTCTGATAGTGGGATTTCGAAAAGATAATTCACAGTTTGTCTAGTTGTGCAGACAACCATGTGGGGTATCCATGGATAGTAAAAGGTGCACTGTTTGTATATATATTTTAGATAATGATATGAGGCATTAAATTTTTTTAATAAATCGTGTCACTCAGGATTTTCCCTAAATCACATGTTTCTTGTCCCATATGAACCCCACATGAGATTTCTTGTCCTTGAGTGTTAGGAGGACCCTACAACTAATTTTAGAGGTGATTAAATGTGTTTTCAAGGTGCGGTGATGGATATTCTTCTCTGGTAATTCAATTGTCTTGTGTATATCATGGTTTCAAAAATATCTAGTCCCCCTCTCTCTAACTTTTTAAATCCATATCTTTTTCATGTAGATATATGGTTGTAGTGGCCTAAAATGATGATAGTTGTGATTTTTTATTCTAGGGAAAGACATATAATGTATTTTTATGAAAGATTCACATGGATTTAATTTTCATTTGTGATGTTGGATGATTTCACCAAACCCTAAGTTTGCTGGATTCACTCTCATTTTCATGTTGATGGAACTATATGGCATTGATTGAAAAATATTTTTTCCCTTGAAATTAGTTATTTTTATTATTTGGAATTTTTTATTGTGATCCCCCTTGTGATGCATTTTGTATTTGTGGAAAAATGTGGTTTTAATGATCAATGCACTTTCTAATGGATTTTAATGTTTTCATTTTAAAATTTATGGGTTGTATTTTTTATGGAAAATATATTTCAAAAATGGTTTCCAGTTAAATATTGATTTTATGGAAATGAAGTTGGGCAATGATGTGGAATAATGGTGTTTTCAAAAAATGTGGTTTTATGAATGGATTCATCTATATGAGTTGTTTTGTTAGAAATTGTTTTGTTAATATGATTTTTGAAAAATGATTGTTTATACGATGTGGTAATTATTGGTTGGAATGTTATCATGGTTTGAAAATATTAAATTTTATTTTTTAGGTGACATGATGGATATTGTTAAAATGGGGGATAGTTTACAGGGTTAATCATGGGTTGGAACTGATGGATAGAGGGTGTGAAGTAACAATGTAGAAAATAAGTGGGAGTGAAGTACCACTATAAAAATTGGTTGGTTTTGGACATTAATATCCACTGTTAATGGTGACACTGAGCTTGGGAGTGTCTGTGTGGGTGAAACCAAGAAAAATGATTAGGATACACATACGACGATGCTAGTTGGAATGGTTTATGACATTGTGAAAAATATTTTGAATTACTTGTAACGCCCCAACCCCAGTTACCCAGAGTCGGTGCATTATTACATAACATTGGCATGATCACAAGAAAGATCAAATCTCGAAAGACCGATTGGTTTAGTAGCCTTGGAAACACTAGATATATTCATATGTTTTACATTACATCAGAAAATGAAAAACTAATACAACAACATAATGTTTCCACAATCCACACTATTAACCCCTCATAAAAACCCTGCAGGTCATTCATAACTTACTTCTTCACATCCTGGGAAAAATAAAACATAGAAAAGGGGTGAGCTCAAATGCCCAGTAAGGATAACAATATAGAGGAAACTTTCATAAATAAGAATAAACATTTAAGGCAATGTATAACTAAAACAAAAGCCTTTTAAATATGAACTTTCAACATGGTATGGCATAAATAAAATGAAATAATGCCATTTAATTATTCACATGGATATTCTACTAATCGAATAATCACATGCAAAAATCAATAACCACTTTCATAATGTTGGAATGCATAATGCCAGACTATCATAACCACATAGCCAAGGCCTCGTGCCAAGACTACAAATAAGATTTTGTCAAGGCCTTGTGCCAAGACACTAGTTTGTCTCATGAGACCTACCGATGCTTCGAGGAGCTATATCGGGCTCCACCCGTCACATATTAAGTCCAATGCATTCCCATATGAAAAGGTTTAAACATAACATAAACATTCATATTAAAACTAGCATATGAAATGTCAATACTTTCACCATAAACTATGAATGGTATAAAAATAGCACATCCACAGTCAAACATATCACAAAACCTTCAATAAAATATAGAAGATTTGTATCATAATAAATCAACTTCAAATAATCTTAAAATCCATCAAAGGATGTTGACATAGATGAAATCAAAATTCTTTTTAAAGAAATATCTCCTTTTATTTTGAAATAATTTAAGATCCATATAAAATAAAATATTTTCTTTGAAAATATTCTTATAAGCTTGTAAGGGAAGCTTTGAAGATTTTATAACGGCGGAAAATAGCCGCACCCGCCGTATAAGTTAAAAAAACATTCTTACCTTAATTCTGTCGAAAAGGTTAAAAAGGACCTTGTTTTGAAAACGACCGAAAGATTCCTTTATAAACCACTTATAAAAGTCAAAAAAGGGTATAAATGTCTTTAACTCATATTCTAGTAAATAGTAAAAATGTTTTGAAATGCATTTTTAAGAATCATGGATGTGGATGATAAAGAGATCCCAGTAGATTATTACGTATAAACAACCTTGGATAATGAAGAGGTTGTAAAGTAAACCCTTACCTTGTACTTTTCCTTGGTTGGGGTAGGTTAACCTCCTGTATAATGGTGAAATAGTTGTTATTAAATTATACAAGAATCATATATAATAATATGATATCATATATGATCTTTTAACATTGATTTGTTAATAATATCTTAGAATTATCGTCGTTTCGGGAGTTAACTTACTCATTTTCTTTTATATGTTTTGTTACATAAGCCATGGTTGTTGTATCTTATTTATATCCAGAATGATATCTAGTCCTTAAACATCATTTTTAAATCATCAAATGATAATTATACTTGAATGGATACGATGGAGAATGAATCTCATCGCGTTCGTGGAGACGGTAGTCCGTACGTACGCACGAGCGACAATATCATTCTTTTGATATTAAAATAATATATAAATGGATGGTATATCATATATACAGAATCATTAACATGTTATATTTATTATTTACATGAGTTACACATCATTATTATACCCATACAAATAATATTATATTGAATAACAATTACACCACGACGTGGAGACGGTAGTCCGTACGTACGCACGTATGGTGACATGTTATTCAAAGGGTGGATAGAATACTGAATATGGTTGTACCATATTTATAATAACATCACAGTATATGTGAGATACTGGAGTTATTATTTTATAATGGTAAGAACAAAGGAAGAAGAAGTGGAAGAAGAAATGAACTTGGAGAAGGGTGGTGAAATCATTACCTCTTCTTCGGGTTCTTCCTTTTGATTTGATCAAAAGGGCTCCTTAGGTTGGCTTTATGATCAAACTAAGGCCTCTAGGTTGTAGTGAGGGATGTTGGGAGAGTACTTGGGCAGAGTTTTGCCGAACCAAAAGGCTTTTAAGGTGTGAAGAAATGAGAAGGAGGAGTGCCCTTTTATAAGAGGGGTGAGGGGCACCTTTGGAAAAGCTAGAAATATTAATTTATAATAAATTCATATTCGGTTTATAATGGATAGAAAGCTTATTATTCAAAGGTTAAGGTGGGGATAGGTAGAAAACCACTCAACCAATAGAATTTAGACAGGTTTGGGTACTTATATTAACCTTATCTTTAAGTATTAACTCTAAGTTAATTAGTTTCACTTTTACAATGTCTCTTTGTATTTTTATATAATATGGTTAATAAACATACTATATACATCCAAGCGACCCCCAAGTGGTACATTAATGATGGACCTATCATGATATAAGTCTCTTGTCCGAACCTTAGATTTTTAGGAATTTAATATCAATTAAGAATATAATATTTGTTTTAAGAACTCTTTTATGTCAATTTTGACACTATTCAATAGTTGATTTTTTGTGAAACTCATAACAGATTGATTACTTCGAACAAAGTCAATTAAATAAATCATAATATATCATATTATCCTACAAAATTAGTTTAATTCATTAAAAGTTTCATATTATATTTATTTGGGTATTTATAATATCAATTATTTTAATTTTTTACTATTATAGTAATTACTGCATCATCATTGTGTCATAAATAAAATAAATTATTTAATGTCTAAAAATTATAAATAAAATATAATTATGTAGGAAATATTTTTAGATTTCTAATGAATATTTATAATCTAAAATCCAAAATATATAACCCTATGTAACAATTGTTTTTCTAAAAGATATATGCTTGTGTCATTTTTGTATTCATTTTAACTTAATTAAAATAAAGTGTCATTATCACTAACAAGTGGATCCATGGGGTCCCAAAATTGACCCAAAGATTCCCATGGTCGACCATGTATCAACCAGTAGGGTTAAGACACGTTTTAGGGTAATTTAGTATTATTATAATATTATTTTTTAACCCTTATTTACCGGATTTACCCTTAACCATGGTAAATAAAATATTTACCGCAGTAATTATTCAAAATGTCTAAAAATAAAAGTTACCTATTTACACAATTTGAACATCCTGATTCCAAATATGGAATCCATTTTCCTAAATTAAAAACACAGAAGTTGCAGAAATTAATTTAAAATTAATTCCCGCTGTCAAAACAAAAAGCGTGTTTTTAAGAGATAATAACTATCAAAAGATTGACACTCGTTTATGTTCGGTTTAATTGTAAAATTATGTCCAATGACCAACATTATATTAAATGGTAAAAATATATTCTAAATATACTTTAAAACCACTCAAATTCATAATTTATCACTATTAATTATTTTGATTAAAAAAGTTGTTTTTAATTAAAACTTAGTAATTTTCACTATTCATCAAAATATGAAAGTTATCCGAAATGTACCAAAATTTCACCTTAGGATAAATTCGATATTCCGAATCTAAAAATGAAGTCCATTTTCAAATATAAAATATATATAATTTCAAAAAGTAGGTATTACTATTCATAACGGCTAGTTTGATTAGTTATGGTGTGTTAGAACTCGGTGTTGCGTACAACACACACTATCACATTATTCAAAGAGAAGCGTACCGTAGAAGCTTGGGGTGTTACATTCTCCCCTCCTTCAAATAATTGCGTCCTCACAATTTCTTGGGTATTACTGCATAAAAAGACTTGGGTGGTTCTTCATTATAAGTTCCTCGGGTTCCCACGTTGCCTCTTCCATCTTATGGTTTCTCCACTATACTTTTACCAGATGCGTCGTCCGGTTTCTCAGCACTTGTTCTCTCGTATCAAGAATCTTGACGGGCTCTTCGCAATAAGACAGATCGGGTTCCAGTTCTAATTCCTCATAGGTGAGTACATGCGTCGGATCAGGCATGTATTTCCTTAATAGAGATACGTGGAACACATCGTGAACTTTGGAGAGACTTGGCGGTATTGCCAATCGGTAAGCTACAACCCCAATTCGTTCTAGAATTTCGAACGGTCCGATGTACCTGGGACACAATTTACCTTTCTTACCAAAACGTATGACTCCCTTCCACGAAGATACCTTCAGAAAAACATGATCACCGACTTGAAATTCCAAATCCTTCCTTCGATTATCAGCATAGCTCTTCTGCCTACTTTGAGCTGCTTTGATGTGATTTTGGATTACTTTCACCTTTTCCACCATTTCCTCCACCAGTTCTGGGCCTACAAGTTTTCTTTCACCAATGTCATCCCAACAGGTTGGTGTACGACATCTCTTTCCGTATAACGCTTCATATGGTGCCATCTGAATACTCGAATGGAAGCTATTGTTATAGGAAAATTCTACCAAAGGTAAATATTGATCCCACATACCCTGAAAGTCAAGTGAGCAAGATCTCAACATGTCATCTAAGGTTTGAATAGTCCGTTCTGATTGTCCTTCTTTCTGAGGGTGGTAAGAAGTGCTCAAATGAAGTTCAGCATCCAGGGATTTCTGAAGACTTTTCCAGAATCTTGAAGTAAAAAGGGGATCACGATCAGAAATAATTGATAAGGGTACTCCATGAAGTCTCACAACTTCATTAATATATAGTCTTTCTAGACGTTCCAGGGGTAGATCTTCTCTTATAGCAAGAAAATGTGTTGTCTTGGTAAGACGATCAACAATAACCCATATTGCATCGTTCCTTCTAGGAGTCTTTGGTAGCCCCATGACAAAGTCCATCGCAACATTGTCCCATTTCCACTCCTGTATGGGAAGAGGTTGCATGACTCCACCAAGATGTTGCCTTCCAGCTTTCACTTGTTGACAAACCATACATCTTGACACAAAATCAGCAATCTCCCTCTTCATGTTGTCCCACCAAAAATGTTCTTTCAAATCTCTATACATTTTGGTGCTCCCAGGGTGTATAGAGAAATTGGAACTATGAGCATCATCCAGCAATTCCCTTTTTAGATCAGGTATATTGGGAACACAAAGTCTCTTCCCGAATTTCAAAATTCCATCTTCATACACAAAGTCTCTCAATCTCCCATCATTCACAGCTTTAATCTTCTTTTGGAATTCTTCATCATCGGTCTGAGAACTCTTAATCCTTTCTAGTAAAGATGGTTTGGCAACCATTTGAAAAATCATTGATGTTTCACCTTCCCTGGTCATTCCCATGTCCATATTCACTAGATCCATGAAAATTGGATCCCTTTCAATTCTCATATTGTTCAAAACTCCATGGTCTTTTCTACTCAAAGCATCTACCACCTTGTTTGCCTTCCCTGGGTGGTAGTGTATCGTACAATCATAATCCTTGAGTAATTCAAGCCATCTCCTTTGCCTCATGTTGAGTTCTTTTTGTGAGAAAATATACTTCAAACTCTTGTGATCAGTATAAATCTCACATTTTTCACCATAGAGGTAGTGCCTCCATATCTTCAAAGAAAATATCACTGCTGCTAACTCGTGATCATGAGTAGGATAGTTTTGTTCATGAATTTTCAACTTTCGTGATGCATAGGCAATAACTCTATCATTCTGCATACGGACACAGCCAAGTCCTTTCTTCGATGCATCACTATAAATAACGAACCCATCATTCCCCGATGGTAGAGTAAATATAGGAGAATTGACTAATCTTCTCTTCAGTTCTTCGAAACATTCTTCACACTCTTTTGTCCAAACAAATTTAACCCCTTTACGTGTGAGCTTCGTTAATGGGTTAGCCAATCGGGCAAAATTCTGGACGAAACGTCGATAATAACCTGCCAAACCAATAAAACTACGTACCTCAGTTATACTCATAGGTTCTGGCCATTCTTGGATTGCCTTGGTCTTAGAAGGATCAACAGAGATTCCATCTTTAGAGACAATATGGCCAAGAAAAGAAATCTCCTGAAGCCAGAATTCACACTTGCTAAACTTCCCATATAATTCATGCCTCCTCAGAGTCTTCAAGATAATGCGCAAGTGATTTTCATGATCTTCGTAGGTTTTGGAGTATACCAAGATATCATCAATAAATACCACCACAAATTCATCGAGATACTCCTTGAAAACTCTATTCATTAGATCCATGAATACAGAGGGTGCATTAGTCAATCCAAACGGCATTACAGTAAACTCGTAATGCCCGTACCTGGTTCGAAATTCTGTTTTCGGAATGTCTTCCTTCTTCACACACAACTGATGGTATCCAGATCGAAGGTCAATCTTTGAAAAGTATTGAGCTCCATGCAGTTGGTCAAATAAATCATCAATACGAGGTAGGGGATACTTGTTCTTTATCGTTATAGCATTGATCTCCCTGTAGTCGATACATAACCTCATAGATCCATCTTTCTTTTTAACAAAAAGAACAGGGGCTCCACATGGAGAAACACTAGGGTGAATAAATCCCTTATTACTCAATTCCTCTAGTTGTTTCTTTAGTTCGACTAACTCTACAGTGGCCATTCTATAAGGGGTCTTCGATATAGGCCTTGATCCAGGAATCAAATCAATAGAAAACTCAACTTCTCGTTCTGGAGGATGTCCAGGTAAATCTTCCGGAAATACATCTACAAATTCTTTCACAACAGGTACATCCTCTATTTGAACATTCCTTTCCTCACCGACAGTTATTTCATTCTCTTCCTCCCCAATAATTGAATTAAGTTGAGCTCTTGGGGGTGGATCTAAATAAGAATTAGGTGGTGATGATTCTACTCTAAAAATAAGGTGCTCCTTATCATTATCATCATGAATCGTAACCTCTTTCTTCTTACAATAAATCTTCGCATCATAGTCCGAAAGCCAGTCCATACCGAGGATTATATCAAACTCAATCATAAGTATGACGATGAAATCAGCAGATAAAGAAAATTTATGTGCTCTAATGGGGACTGATTCACAAAACTTTGTTGCAACGATACTTCCCTTAGGAGTTTTAACTGACAACTCCCTTATTAAATCAAATTGGAAACATCTAATTTTCTTAGCAAACTGGGAAGATATGAAACAATGCGATGATCCAGAATCAAATAATGCATTTGCTAAACTTGAGGAAACCATTAAATTACCTGCCACCACGTCCTTCGGAGCTTCTACCTCAGCAGTAGTGATAGCATAAGCCTGGCCTTGATCCCTTGGCCTTTTCTGAGGTAAGTTCTCCTGACGCTTAGGAAATGCATTTGAATAATGCCCCATCTCCATGCAATTATAGCACTGAACGTTGGTAGCTTCCTTCTTCCCCTTGCAATCATGAGCATGGTGGCCTTTTTCACCACACTTGTAACAGACTCCCATTCCCTTCAAGCGAGTACCAGGATGTTTCTTCCCGCATTTACCACAAGATGGATATTCAACCTTTCCCTTCTTCCCCTTATTTCCATTCCCAGATTGATCAGCAGGTCTCTTCTTCTCTTTCTTTGCATTAAAGTCATAAGACTTAGAGAATTCCTTTTCGGTCTTGATAGCACATGAGACAATGTCTTTGTACGATGAAAAGGATTGTGAGACTAACGCTCGACGGAGAAATGGTTTTAACCCATCAAAGAAATGATCAATCTTACTTCTTGGGTTACGAATATAATCACCAGTGTACCTCGCTAACCTTGTAAAGTTAGCCTCATACTTTGTGACATTCTCATCCTCCTTTTGTCTCAGACTCAAAAATTGCCTTTCCATATCTGCTTGATGGTCCCGAGGGAATTATTTTTCTAAAAACAGATCTTTGAACTCCCTCCATTCCATATTTGATACTTCATCATCTTCCTTCGTATTTTGAATCAATGACCACCATTGATCAGCATCTCCAGTGAGGCGGTAAACTGCCATGATAACTTTTTCCCTTTCACTGCTCCCCAAAGCCTGAAATATTTTTTCTAGGGAAAATATCCATTGCTCAGCTACTAAGGTATTTGTATTCCCATTGAACGTTGGTGGTTGTTGCCTCATGAATCGATCTAACATTGATCCTCCACGTTGCGGATCAGGGTGCTCCATATGGGTAAGGTTATTATTCATAACCTGAGTAAGTTGTCCTAGTATGGTGATTAGCTGATCAGCACCAGTTGCATCACCAGCCCCACTATAATTATCTTGAGTAGGAGGGCAATCCCTACATGGAGTGCGTGCATTGATACGGTTTCCATTTCTTCCACTAGGCGCCATTTCTAAACAATGGCATAAACTAGATCAATTTATGAATCAAAATACATAATCACATACTTATAAAACACTTAACATAAATTGAACTATTTATGGATATAATCCTTAATCATAAGAATGTTTTCTTTGAGGAAGTATATACTCATAATCCCTTCAAAATTATTTGTAAAGAAAATGAGAGTTATCCTAAGCATATCCCCCGGTAGTGTCGTAACCAAGAGTGCAGCAAGGCCCGTTGTCGTGCACCAGTTCCCGTTCGAGTCTAGATCAAAGCGGTGTTTTCGGGTTTTACCCCTAGGTACATCTGTGCCAGAGCCACCTCTACCTGCTCGTATCCAGACAGGGATGTATTGCTTGGAAAACTCACAAAATCTCTACAATACCAAAATTCTAGGAAGTTCTTCTATACTAATCCTCAAAGTTCATCTTAGGTCTACGTGCTCTAATCAGAGTTTATCTAAATCTAGCTTCCATGGTTTGTACTAAACCTCCCTCTGATACCAACTGTAACGCCCCGACCCTAGTTACCCAGAGTCGGTGCATTATTACATAACATTGGCATGATCACAAGAAAGATCAAATCTCGAAAGACCGATTGGTTTAGTAGCCTTGGAAACACTAGATATATTCATAAGTTTTACATTACATCATAAAATGAAAAACTACTACAACAACATAATGTTTCCACAATCCACACTATTAACCCCTCATAAAAACCCTGCAGGTCATTCATAACTTACTTCTTCACATCCTGGGAAAAATAAAACATAGAAAAGGGGTGAGCTCAAATGCCCAGTAAGGATAACAATATAGCGGAAACTTTCATAAATAAGAATAAACATTTAAGGCAATGTATAACTAAAACAAAAGCCTTTTAAATATGAACTTTCAACATGGTATGACAAAAATAAAATGAAATAATGCCATTTACTTATTCACATGGATATTCTACTAATCGAATAATCACATGCAAAAATAAATAACCACTTTCATAATGTTGGAATGCATAATGCCAGACTATCATAACCACATAACCAAGGCCTCGTGCCAAGACTACAAATAAGATTTTGTCAAGGCCTTGTGCCAAGACACTAGTTTGTCTCATGAGACCTACCGATGCATCGAGGAGCTACAGCGGGCTCCACCCGTCGCATATTAAGTCCAATGCATTCCCATATGAAAAGGTTTAAACATAACATAAACATTCATATTAAAACTAGCATATGAAATGTCAATACTTTCACCATAAACTATGAATGGTATAAAAATAGCACATCCACAGTCAAACATATCACAAAACCTTCAATACAATATAGAAGCTTTGTATCATAATAAATCAACTTCAAATAATCTTAAAATCCATCAAAGGATGTTGACATAGATGAAATCAAAATTCTTTTTAAAGAAATATCTCCTTTTATTTTGAAATAATTTAAGCGCCATATAAAATAAAACATTTTCTTTGAACATATTTTTATAAGCTTGTAAGGGAAGCTTTGAAGATTTTATAACGGCGGAAAATAGCCGCACCCGCCGTATAAGTTAAAAAAACATTCTTACCTTAATTCTGTCGAAAAGGTTAAAAAGGACCTTGTTTTGAAAACAACCGAAAGATTCCTTTATAAACCACTTATAAAAGTCAAAAAGGGTATAAATGACTTTAACTCATATTCTAGTAAATAGTAAAAATGTTTTGAAATGCATTTTTAAGAAACATGGATGTGGATGATAAAGAGATCCCAGTAGATTATTACGTATAAACAACCTTGGATAATGAAGAGGTTGTAAAGTAAACCCTTACCTTGTACTTTTCCTTGGTTGGGGTAGGTTAACCTCCTGTATAATGGTGAAATAGTTGTTATTAAATTATACAAGAATCATATATAATAATATGATATCATATATGATCTTTTAACATTGATTTGTTAATAATATCTTAGAATTATCGTCGTTTCGGGAGTTAACTTACTCATTTTCTTTTATATGTTTTGTTACATAAGCCATGGTTGTGGTATCTTATTCATATCCAGAATGATATCTAGTCCTTAAACATCATTTTTAAATCATCAAATGATAATTATACTTGAATGGATACGATGGAGAATGAATCTCATCGCGTTCGTGGAGACGGTAGTCCGTACGTACGCACGAGCGACAATATCATTCTTTTGATATTAAAATAATATATAAATGGATGGTATATCATATATACAGAATCATAAACATGTTATATTTATTATTTACATGATTTACACATCATTATTATACCCATCCAAAAAATATTATATTGAATAACAATTACACCACGACGTGGAGACGGTAGTCCGTACGTACGCACGTATGGTGACATGTTATTCAAAGGGTGGATAGAATACTGAATATGGTTGTACCATATTTATAATAAAATCACAGTATATGTGAGATACTGGAGTTATTATTTTATAATGGTAAGAACAAAGGAAGAAGAAGTGGAAGAAGAAATGAACTTGGAGAAGGGTGGTGAAATCATTACCTCTTCTTCGGGTTCTTCCTTTTGATTTGATCAAAAGGCCTCCTTAGGTTGGCTTTCTGATCAAACTAAGGCCTCTAGGTTGTAGTGAGGGATGTTGGGAGAGTATTTGGGAAGAGTTTGTCCGAACAAAAATGCTTTGAAGGTGTGAAGAAATGAGAAGGAGGAGTGCCCTTTTATAAGAGGGTTGAGGGGCACCTTTGGAAAAGCTAGAAATATTAATTTATAATAAATTCATATTCGGTTTATAATGGCTCCAATGCTTATTATTCAAAGGTTAAGGTGGGGATAGGTCGAAAACCACTCAACCAATAGAATTTAGACAGGTTTGGGTACTTATATTAACCTTATCTTTAAGTATTAACTCTAAGTTAATTAGTTTCACTTTTACAATGTCTCTTTGTATTTTTATCTAATATGGTTAATAAACTTACTATATACATCCAAGCGACCCCCAAGTGGTACATTAATGATGTACCTATCATGATATAAGTCTCTTTGCCGAACCTTAGATTTTTAGGAATTTAATATCATTTAAGAATATAATATTTGTTTTAAGAACTCTTTTATGTCAATTTTGACACTATTCAATAGTTGATTTTTGTGAAACTCATAACAGATTGATTACTTCGAAAAAAGTAAATTAAATCAATCCTAATATATCATATTATCCTAGAAAATTAGTTTAATTCATTAAAAGTTTCATATTATATTTATTTGGGTATTTATAATATCAATTATTTTAATTTTTCACTATTATAGTAATTACTGCATCATCATTGTGTCATAAATAAAATAAATTATATAATGTCTAAAAATTATAAATAAAATATCATTATGTATGAAATCTTTTTATCTTTCTAATGAATAATTATAATCTAAAATCCAACATATATAACCCTATGTAACAATTGTTTTTCTAAAAGATATATGCTTGTGTCATTTTTGTATTAATTTTAACTTAATTAAAATAAAGTGTCATTATCACTTACAAGTGGATCCATGGGGTCCCAAAATAGACCCAAAGATTCACATGGTCGACCATGTATCAACCAATAGGGTTAAGACACGTTTTAGGGTAATTTAGTATTATTATAATATTATTTTTTAACCCTTATTTACCGGATTTACCCTTAACCATGGTAAATAAAATATTTACCGCAGTAATTATTCAAAATGTCTAAAAATAAAAGTTACCTATTTACACAATTTGAACATCCTGATTCCAAATATGGAATCCATTTTCCTAAATTCAAAACACATAAGTGGCAGAAATTAATTTAAAATTAATTCCCGCTGTAAAAACAAAAAACGTGTTTTTAAGAGATAATAACTATCAAAAGATTGACACTCGTTTATGTTCGGTTTAATTGTAAAATTATGTCCAATGACCAACATTATATTAAATGGTAAAAATATATTCTAAATATACTTTAAAACCACTCAAATTCATAATTTATCACTATTAATTATTTTGATTAAAAAAGTTGTTTTTAATTAAAACTTAGTAATTTTCACTATTCATCAAAATATGAAAGTTATCAGAAATGTACCAAAATTTCACCTTAGGCTAAATTCGATATTCCGAATCCAAAAATGAAGTCCATTTTCAAATATAAAATATATATAATTTCAAAAAGTAGGTATTACTATTCATAACGGCTAGTTTGATTAGTTATGGTGTGTTAGAACTCGGTGTTGCGTACAACACATGCTATCACATTATTCAAAGAGAAGCGTACCGTAGAAGCTTGGGGTGTTACATTATTTATAGGTTAATTTCCTTGTAATTGTGATGATTTTAGTGAATTTCATTTGGTAAGAATGTGTATCGTTTTTTTAATTTTAATCTTTTTTAATTCATTATAAAAATTTTATTATATTATTGTGTTAATGGTTCCATCCCATTGGAATGTACAGGGAAGCCATATGGAAAAAACCTAATGATTATTATTACCCACCACTACTATGGAAAGTTTTTTCCTTTTATGATGTTGTATTATATGAATAGGAATAATATAAGGCATGTTAATTCATTACTAGTTCGGCGTGACTCTTGGTCAGTATATTGATTTTGAATGTGGTGCTTGGTGTGGTGTTGTAGAGTTATGTCATGCCTTCATTGGGATTTTTATTATTCGACATGGTATTCTTACTCCGGATTATTGTGGAATATTTTTATTGTTCTTTGGGAAATGTTATTGAATTGGTTTTTTTTGTGTGGATTTCTATTGGTAATGTGGTCTATTTTTTAGTTTTTCACATCAATCTTGTAGTTCTTGTTGGTAGTGGATCATTTATATGGGTTATTTTATAGCAATGTAAATATGTTTAGAATTTGTTCTAGAGGAGCACAACATTTATTTCCAGCCTTGGGAAACTTATAATGTTTTCTATTGCTGGGTAGATCCTCTGCCTCAACTGAAGACAATGAGGTGGGGTGTGATGTGATATCCAAACATATATATTTAGTGATATGGTGGCCGGAGAATGAGGTGTTCAGAAATGTGATATAGGTACTCATTGTGGATTTTAACAAATTGGTTTTAGATTATGTGTAATTGAACTCATTTTCACGAAGATATGTCTCAGTTGTGGTGGAGATCCCACTAATTGTGTGTAGAGACCTCTATATATTTTGAAGCATATGGGTTGGTGTTGTCCATCAGATATATTGGTGATGGTCAGCATAAAATTCCTTTTGGTTGGTGATATAACATTGATGGTTGGTGTTCAAACAATCAGTTGGAGGATTAGTGCCGCCTTTATATTTTAGGCCAATGGGATGATATTATTGGTTGATTGGTTTGAATATTCCTCTGGACATTTGTAGGTTGAGCCGATGGTTATTTCATTATTAGAGGACAAATATCAATGTTCCATTGGGCATATGGATATTGAGATATTTTTGATTTATGAGTAGTGGTCTGAGTGACTATGGACAGTATAATATTCCATTTGGATGTTAGGTAAATCATTTATGGAATTTGAGATGTCGGTTGGATTGAGGAGTCAGGTGATGTATTTTTTGGATGTTCCTCAGGGATCTCTAGTTTTGATATTCTTTTTTGGATTATGGGGAATTAGGAAATGTGTCCTATCAGCTGGAAATATTTATATATATTTATTAATATGCTACATTCCATATATATTTATATATATAGTTGGGGTCACGTTTTTAGATATATAATGGTGTTGGTTGAAGCAGTTGAATGCTTCTATGTGGGTGTTGAGAAAAATGGAAACTGGACAGTTAGTAAATGTGAATAGATTTCCTTTTAATTTTAATTATTAATACATTGTACTACTCTGATAATACGCAAAACCTATATGGTCCCCTAAGGGTTCTACCAATATTTTTTATTAAATATTTTGGTGAATACATTAAAATTCATTGATTTGATGTGTTTAATGATTCTAAAAGTTATGTTTTAATTAGATGAAACACCAAGATAATTTTTCAATTCATGAATAACTGAATTCATATTGTAATAAATGATACCAGTTGTTTTTATTATGTTATACACAATACTATGTCCCATGGATATATTGTGTTATATGTATGTCCGAGTTATATAGAACTAAACTATACTACTAATATTATTATTTAAAAATATTTTATAAAATACACGATAATTATGAAATTATAAAAGGGTATAAGTAAATTATGAAAATGTATAGATTGATTAATTGGTTAAAATATTACTATAAATGAGTTTAAAAACAAATTTAATATAATATAAATATCTAGATAACAATTTTTACTCACTAAATTTGTTTCAAGTTTATAAATAAGGGTAATTACTATTAGTGGATTATATTATTAAAATTTAAATATTATATATTCAATAATATTTTTAGGATATTCATCAAAAATATTTGATACATTTATGTTAATAAAAAATAAATTTTATGCATGAAAATCAATATTGTTCTATAGTAGTGTTGCCGCATTTTAAGGGAGTGGTTTTTATAAAAACATTGACAGTTTTATAAAATTTATTTGAAACAATAATATTTATTTTTAAAATGTAAAGTAATTATTAAATTTGGGTGAGTTTTTTTTATTTTACAATGAATTATAATTTTTTGGTAAATATTATAAAATACAGTATATTATTTTAAAACTCGCTTTTCAATTAAGTAATTAATTAGGATAAATTATATATTAAAATGGTCTTAATTTAGAAGTATATAATTACATAAATATTATAAAATTTAATTGATATTAATAATTTTTATGATAAATATAGTTAAAAAAATAGTAAACATTTGAATATCTTCGCATTATGACATAATATCCAATTCTACATATGGGATTAATATTATATTAATTTTTTTTCACTACTCTGAATATAATTTTGAAAAATTGTTTCCATGTTTTAAATAATATTAAGTTAAAATTTCTAATTACTTAACAATTTTTTTGTCCAAAATAATTAGTGAATACAGTTGAACTGAATTATAATGATTATGGAATATATAAGTAAACATAGTTGTAAAAGTGGGGTATATAATGGATAATAATGACCCAAAATAAAAAAAACCCTATTTCATGGAAATATTTATATGTTATACATTCATTTAAAAAATTTGTCATTATTCGAGCCATTTATTTTGAAAAAATGTGTGTACTCTAAAATTAATTAAAAAACTGCAAATTATGTCGTCTCGCCCACTTATGAAAGGTTACCCCTTATCAACCTCTCTCACTTCATGAATACTAATTTTACCAGCCAATAAATTCAAAAATTAGTAAAATATTTCACTATTAATATCATAGAATAATTAAAATTTTCATAAATCCATCCTCTGATTACATTAGTAAAAACTGAGGGAGGATACCTGAATAAGTAGATATGTTCATTTATAACATTTTTATTGTGTTTCCTTCTCTAAATAATTTAATTTTCTTATAAAATTAATATAGGGTAACCTAATAATAATTATTATAATAATATTTATTTATTTTATGGTTAATACCTAAAAATCCAAATCCATCCATAAAATGGGTTATGGAATCATTATTTGTGTGTATGACAGATATAGCCTCACATACTGATGCCATTCATTTTTCCCTGAGAACATTTATAGTATGTAATAATGATTGATTTATATATTATATATGAATTATAATTTACTTATTATTTCATTATTATTATTCAACTAATATATCAAATATATAATTATTATTTATATTTTATTTGAATATGATAACATCGTTCTGCAGTACGATAGACTACAGCCACAGGAAGAAATGTGCTTATTCACGATTTACATGGAATGTATTAAGGATACGTTGAATAAAATTTTTTGATATATTTATATAAAAATTTTATTAGAACAATATAGATATATATATATATATAATACTTATCATTCTATAAATATGACAAAAATATGGAATCATCATTTATGAATACAAATAACATTCTGTGTCCATAAAGGGTGTATTTAATATCATATTACCGAATATTTGGGATTATAATAAATAAACATTTACTAAATATATATTATATTTTATTCATTTTATATTCTTTATATTGTAACATAATATTAGAATTATTAGTAAAAATTTATAAGGGAAAACATTTTCGAAAAACAAAGTGGTTATAATAGGAAAAGTATTATTAAAAAGGAATTGATAATAAACATGTATTTAGTTGTCATAAGATAATCATATGATGATAAGAATGATTTATTATAATGGATTTACATCTAACCCTCTTCTATTAGGTGACACATTCTATATTCACCACCTTGTTTTTATATGTTTTTTATATACTAACCATTAATTTAATACATGATTCATCTAAATAATTATTTTGGTATTTCTATATCCAATTTAGTATATCAGTTTCATGGGGTTTTGGTTTTAATGGTTCTGAATCATCAATGGAGGCTTTTCTATTTTTTTGAGACACGTGTTATGTTATGCCCCAATATTCCTTTAGAATGTGTATATACTTCCAATATAACATATTATATCATAAACATCCATATTTATTGATATTTTGATATTTTTGTTAATTAATCCTTTCATGGGGATTATAATTCAGTGTTACCAATGTTGTGAGTGTTTATTGATAAAATATCATCATCTATCGAGACTACTAATGATTTTTAATCGATAGATAAAATATGATAATCCATATCTCAATATTTTTTTTTATTATCATTTTTTATAATTTTTTTTATTCATTTAATTGTACATTTGTTTCACCCCTTCTTAATTAACACAATTAAGAATTTTCTACATAAAATATAAATATATTTCCCATATCGGTCTGAAATTTAATTTCCCCACCGGCTTTTTTTAAATGATTTCAAAATTATATATTTAATAATAATATATGATATTTTTCATGTAAGCATATATTTTATATTTTTTGGAATAAACATGCTTATAAATGATTTTAAAAGCTACCTTTATATGTTTCAATAGTTATTTTCAATGAAAATAATTTTGTTTAATTTTAGTTTAAAATGTGTATAAAATGATTTTATGATATTTCCATATATGTTTCAATGGTTATTTTAAATATATTGATATTTAAATTTTTTTATGTAAAAAAGTATTTTAAATTAATTTTAAAAATTCTTATATAATTTTTAAGGTTATTTTCAAAGAAAATAATTTTCAAAATTTACTATGTAATAAATTATATTAATAAAATTGAATGTATATTTTCTTCACAAAATGTTTTTCATGATAATTTCAAATTGTTTTCCATATACTATTTCAAATTTTGATTTTACCAATTCTTTTGTTAGGATTTGATCCAATTGTTCCATTCATATTATTTATCTGAATGGATTATGTTTATATGAAATGTTTTTTGGGAAACAAGCTTCTTTTTCCATGGGTTAAACATGATATGATTGTTTTGATACCTAATTATTTTCCATGGTTTAAAAATTATATTATTTACTTGGTAATTATTTGTTGAAATTTTGGAATTTTTTGGAAACCCGTTAATTTCCAATGATTATATTATGATTAAATGTTAATGATATCAATTTAATTTCAATTATTCTTCCATGAAAAAGGTTTATAAACTTGTTGAACACCTAATTATGATTTCATTATTTAAAGGGTGTAAATTATATCTCCCTCAAATGAATTTTTCAATGATTTATACATGATGATCTAGATAGGGGTGAAACAATAATTAAACCATGTTTCGTTGTATAGGTCTTGAACAGAAAATGAACACAGTTCTATTATATGATGCTAGAATGGGAATTGAACCTTGTTCTGTAATACATCAATATAAAGGGAAGTGATATCGGTTAATTAATACATTTATTTAATGGGATTTCAAAATTGTTTAGTATTGTTGGGCGTGAAAGGGAATTGAAACCCAAACAGAAAAAATAGGTTGAAATAGGGCATGAAACTAGATTAGTGAAGGGATGACTTAGATATTTTAGTGTTTTCAGTGCACCACGAATAATATATAGATAATTATCTATGTTTATGTATATTCCACATATCTATAATATTTCCCAATGATATGAGCATGTTATCATATCTTTATGTTCTAGTTATAATATCATATTTCTTTTATTTAACCTTATAGAGAATCTAAACTCAATAGTTTTAATGATTTCATTCCTCAGGTAATGAAGAAATATTTTTTTTATTGTATGTATATGAAGATCATAAAATGGGATTATCTTTCTGGGGACATTTAAATTCATTCACAGGATTATATGATTTTTCTATTTTTTTGAAGGTATCTATACTTTTATTGGCATTGGGAATGAAGTTTTCTAATATATTGAATATTCATAAAATATATGACATGTAAACCTATAAATATCCTAGGTCTCAATATATGTTATTAAAAAATATATATATTAAAAAATTTGAAATCAGGATCACAAATCCATAGTGATATCCCTATTTTCATGTATATGTACATTTATAAGGATAAGTCAATGTATTGTAAAACTTCATGGACTGTTGGTAATTGTAATATCAAGTTATTTTCATACAAAACATCCATATAAATATATTAAATATGGTTGCGGATATGTAACAGATATACCCAAAGTGAGTCCTTTGAAAACATATTATAGAGATAGAATTTATCAAGAACTTCTACATTAGAATGAGCATTTCTACACACCTAATTTGAATCTCTCAAGAGATATGATTTGGAAATTTTTTATCATTTTTCAATATATAATGAGGGATTTAAATATATAATGGCTATAAATAACTTTGTATGAACAAAAGGTGTCATATATTAAAGAGTATATGTTATGATTTAAATATACTAGGACTGATTTCTCGGATTTTGTTGTGATCAACTATGTGTAGTGACACTCACACTATGAATTAATTTATAAGACAATTGGGGGAATAAGAAGGAACCGGGGTAACATTAATTGTGATGGATGATTTTCTAATAAGAAACCAAATGGGATGATGTCTTATTTAAAGCTTCTTGTGATCAGAAATAAACAGTTTTCACAGGGAGTGGTTAACAACATGCACATTAACCAACTGTATGACTCACCAAAGAAGATAAAAATCAATTTCAGTAAGTGTTTTGGATATGAAGATCATTGAATAAATAGGATTCTATTTTTTCGTCTATGTGGGGAAACCACTCATTTGAATGACTTAAAGGAATTTGTAGATTATTTTACTATATAAAAGGACACAAATCATGTAATTGAAAATTGGAAATTAATATATCATTAAATGAAATGGAAGGGAATATTGGTCTCCCTTTGTTATTATAAATGTTTGAATGATTTAAATAATGAATATATGGGCATTATGAAAATAAATGTCTATATAAGAGTTATTAGGAAGAGAATAAGTGAGTTTATATGGTTATTGATTATATTTTATTTGATGAAGAGAATAAAAATGACATATGAAATGAATGATTTATAATGTAATTTGTTGATGTAGCCTAGTCAATACTTTGTTAAGGAATTTGTATTATTGAATCATTTTTGAATTGGGATTCTTGAATTATAAAAAATATAAGGAATTTTCTTTTTAATATATTTATACCTGATTTTAAATAAAATGTTGAAAGAATATGACTACCTCGAATGGTTAGTTAATGGAAAGGTTATATTTTATCTAAATCACACAACTAAGAGTCAGTAGGCCTTACCATGTTCCGGATACTGAGATAATGGTGTCTATTTTGGATTAATAGTAGATGAATATAAAAATTATATTAAAATGTACTAATTATATGGGAAAATATTAATTATTTCATGAAAAAGTTTTTTATTCTATCATGGAAAGAGATTAAAACATTTTTGGATTTATTGAAAATTTCCAATAATAATATTTTATAATGTACGAAGAGTTCACGTTTTCAATAAGGAATTATTGTAATTATGGTGACTAATTTTTCATGACATTAAATCATTAAGGTGTTCACATTTTTGGTATATGATAATCAAGAGACACATTATGGTATGTGGGGAATAATGATAAATTTATTCTGGTCATTAAGTGAATTTCATTCAAATGTTTTGTATTTCAACATTGGGAATTATCCAAAGGATAACCATTTTTGAAATGGTTTAACTTAATCCATGAATTGTTTTTTAGATATTAATATATTATATGTCAACATTATGATTTATGTATATTATAAGAAATATGCTAATCATTTTTTTTGATGATAAATAATGATATACATAATGAATTATAATTTTATTTATGGATAAAATGATTCATTAGTTTTTCAAGAAAAACAAATTCACCATAATTTCTTAGAGTGAGATTAGAAGTGGACATTAAAAAATGCACAACTATCGGTTGAAATATTTATTAGGAAATGGAATGAAATCAATAATGTGAATCATATTGAAAAAATTCATCATCTTTATGAAATACATCATGGAGAAAATAGGATAGTAACATAATTTATGATGAAAATAATTGTATCTTATATCATCAACGGTTTATGGTTTTTTGGTTTTTACCATTCAATGGATAACCCTAATTATTATATTATATGATCATTATAACTAGTTATAATTATTTATTATTTTATTCCATGTAATAAACATCACATTCAAAATTTGTTATCCCATGTGTTAACCTCTTTACTAGTTCCAATGGGTAACAATTATATTTCTAACACTACAATTTTAAATTATTTTTCCATAGTCATTTCTATGATGTAGTATTATAATTAATAATCATTCATGTATTTATCATTTGGTAACCCAAAAAATGTTTTGGGGATAAATTCATTTAAATTGGTTTATAATGTAACTCCCAAAAATTTTATGAACTATTTTTTCAATGTAATTAATATTAATTGATAGATTGCATTTCACACTACAAAATGTAAAATATCCTTAATGAGACACCATATTAATAATTCACTACAAATAGAATTGACATTAACTTGTGGTACACTGAATGTTACATTTGCATTGTGTTTTAAATAGTAATGAGTTCCATTTATAGCTTGTGTTACATGAAAGACTGAGTTTCACCAAAATATAATATATTTTTAAAATTATTATTTAATATTACTCTTATAAACTATAAATTATGTTTTTTTTTTCAAAACTGTGATTATCTAATTTATCAAAATAAATAGCTGAAATAAATGGTTCATAATTTATTGGGAATGAATATAAAATTCAATTGAATATAAAAAAAATGTTTTTATAGAAAAATATTTTAATGCACCAAATGTGTTTTATCTTTATAACATAAATTTATTTCTATAATTGAATGATTTTAATGATTATTTTTATTATATATTTGATTTTTTTAATTTATAAAATATATTATATAGTAATAACATAACAAAAAATTAAATATTTTGCCTATATATATGTATTTTTATAATGGTAGTTTTTAAACCTTTTATTATCAATGACATGACCCAACTTATAAAAGATGTGGGAAGGGAATATCATGATGTCAAGACCTTCCTTCATCAAGATGAAGGAGAGATAATTACCCCTCAATCCTACCTCCAATAGGCCCATGGGTGGTGACAATCACCAAGAGAATATAAATCTCATAAGAAAGGTAGGAATTACCCTTTTTATAGTATCCATGACCATGAGATAATCTGTATCATCCTCCAACAACATCATTAAAAATATATATAATGAGAAAAAATACATCCCACATGAATGATTAATGTAAAACTACTATAAATATAAAGAAAACAACAATGTAAGAACCAAATGTAAAACATATTAGTGACACAAAAATTGTCCCAACATCGAATCTAGTTATTCCTAGGATGGTCTATGTATTCTCCCTAGAATGCTGAAAGTATATATATATAGGGTGATAATACATGTATACTCAGTAGGTGAAAACCAATTTCACCCATGCAGATGTTGGAGAATCATAGTGATGCCCCTATGAGAGAACAATATAAACTCAAAATAACCTAACATGGAAAACTATCCACCGAAACCTCACCCAGGAATGCTCACCAAATAATGAAAGTCATGTTATGTAATGTAGTTATCAGATCGATATTTGGATACCCCAAACCACTTCCCACATGTCAACTGATTATCCCTAACTGCGATTGTCGTGATTCTACAGTGCTATTCAATAATCCCCACTATCTAATCTAGGCGGAACACACCTGGTCCACATACCACATCACATATTTCTAACACACACCTGGGTCACAAATCATAATCGCATTCATAATCACGAGGGAATCACTATAGAAATCATCCCTATGTCACATTGGAATCACACCTCACTTGGAGCCACGTAGGTCTCACAACCACACCAACCCCTGTCTGAAGTGACTAGTGATACCACTTCCTATAATATGGAGAAGAGATGATCTAATAATCATCCATATATCCTCCCTCAAGGATGTTGGGAATGGATACCCTCCTCCATAACAACGAGGGTGTTCCAAACATTGTGCCCAACACATGAGGGTTGCATATAGGAATCCCAAGGGACTACATGTATATATATATATACCAAACACTCAGCCTAGTATACATATTTTCAAAACAAACTACCATCCCAGACAAACATTCCATGCGGCCACCTCTAAATTAATGTATAAAAAAACAATGATCTCTTCAAAAATAGATAAATTAACATTGCTTCACTACAATCCACAACTTAAAACATACCCACGTCCTGTTAATTTAACCATTTTTCATTTTGCATTATCAATTAATTCACTATCTTATTCCATATCTACCCATGAAACTACAAAACACTACAAATATTATAATGTGAAACAACCATACCAATAACTACCAAATAAAAACAAAATAAGAATATATTTAAGGTACAATAATCAAATCTAACACCCATTTGGAATGTGATGTCCTCCCCACACACTACGAAAAGGCTCACACAAGGTAACACAATCCTTCATCAAAATAATCCCTCTTAACCCATAAATTATACCCACACTGAATAAAAAGAACCACATTTTTTCAAGCAAACAAAACTCACCATTCTTACAGTCCCACATTATATTATCCTTTCCTAGGGAACCCCTACCAGTATTCTTCAATGTCATTCTCCAATGTCTTTCCTATCAACTATTATAACACCAAAAATTACTCATTACTACCACAAAATGTATCACCACAATAAAAATTTACCATTCTTAGAACATTTATAATCATGAACATGAAACGGCCTAGTATGAAATCCCAACTGCCCAACCAATACTCAAATCTAGTCCCACAACAAAAAAATTTCATCCATTCCAAAATCAATCAATCTCAAGTCCTGAGATTCTATTACATGATCCGTAACACCCAATACTCACACCAACACTCCCATACAAAGTACCACACCAAAATCATACACACAAGGATTAACAGAACCACACACAATACACAGCCAGACCAACAAGGAAAGGATTATTCAGATTTAGTAGGACTTGTTCATTAATTCCACTTAATAAATTAGGGTTATCATAGAACATGATCGATCTAGAGGAATAAATTTCTTAAACAGAATATATGATATTAATAAAGATCCAATTCTTACTTTAGTGATTCATAGATCATACCCATTAACAAACAGATTCCACCAACATCCATGATTTTTATAGGAATACAACCCAATGAAAACAAGATATGGATCAAGGATAACATATAAAACACAGTGATAAACACCATTGTACTCCTAACGCCTCATTTATTTCATCTTATAGTATTAATTAATTTGGTTTCATCCATAAAAACAAGGGGAAATAAGATAAACCTCCCATTTATGATGCAGAAGATAATGAGAGATGAATGAATCACTTCTTGAAATAACAGACGATCAACAATTGATCCTTGAATCAAAAATAGGGGTCAGGTGATTAGTATAAAAGTCTCAAGGGGAAATTGTAAAAGTCTATAATAATTTGGATAAATTGTAAAATACTCACTGATGGGTGATTTACTGAACCACTTCCTTATATGACTTCCTTCTCAATGTACGGGCCACAAAATTACACATTCCAAAGGTGTATGATATCTCAAAATCATAATCATGGAGAGAATACATCAGCCACTAATGTTTAATGTTCATATCTCACTGGGAAAATATACACCTCATTCTATTGTGAGTCGTGAAGACGGTTAAGGGCCACCGAATGAGGTAATGTCACCACATCATTAGTGAAAACATGACCACAATAAGATCTAAATCAAGGGTTGTGTAGTCACATTAACGTGTACCAACATCATAGTCCTGTAAGATATATCTCCCCATTTCTACAAAACATACACCCCAATAATATATGGGAGGAATCACAAAGCACATCGGACATCACCCCTTCCATTAGTAATCTGAGCAGTAGGGAACAGAAAAAATTCCACTTTAGGTTGCTGAACACTTCTTGAAAATACACAGTCAACACAAAAGATAGGTCTTTCCTATAGAATTTTTTTAACTATGATTCTACTCGATATAATTAAGTTATGAATATCTTTTAATAGCTCACCACCCCCAGAAACTACAAAACTTCCCCACATTCATGGGTTCTACCCAATAAAAACTCACCTCGCCTTTTGACATATCCACAACAATTCATTATTGAGACATGACATGAATAAGGATGAGCACATCTCATGTCCATAATTTACACATGGAATCTTCCCATATCGTCGGTGGTTTCAAAGGACCTCCAATGCAGTATTGAGGTTCTTGGCATGCACCTACTCTAACTTCTAAAATATCAGATGTCATAAAAAATATGATGATAAACTATTCAAACAAATAATGGAAGGTGGATTTCATGAGTCCCATGATCTCGGATGGTGAAATCATAACACAATATGACATAACCCCATACTCAAATATCCCATACCTTCACCTAAAATCATTCATTGGGATGTCACCCTCTTTCCCACTTAACTGTTGATATACACACCCCAGATTGATCATAGATAACAAAGCATCATTACTAGGCTCCCCACTATCTAAAACCTATATGACCATGAAAACAGAGACCTTCTTCTGTTGGACTTCACCTTTAAGGAACTCATATAGCTCTCCTCTCATGAAGACCACCTCTTTAGTGTATCACTTCCACTACATAATCCTTCTTCTGAACCCCTATATAGGTCAACAAGGTCAACGGTGTAACCACATATGGAAGACAAAGATGTAGTTTCTCCTCTAAGAAACATGCCAAATAATTTCCAAACAGATAGGGATCCAGAGCATAAATTATGAGATCCTTGAACTTGATCCCTAATTCCCACCCAAACATACTACCCTACTGTAGGGATAATAGCTCCTTCCTTTTCTGAGATCTCATTATTTAATAAACTAATTCTTCCAGAAAATCCTTTTTGAAGTCAGGACAGAAAACATTGGTCTTTGTCCTACCCCTGAGGTAATGTGCCGACCACTGATGTGATACTCCCATCATCTGGACCACGACTAGAGGAACCTACTACTATGTCGGTGCCCATATCGTGGTGAATGTGATCAACAGCTCCTCAATCCATCACTCCATCTCAAATCCTAAAACAATGACTTCATACATTTTCAAACTATGTCGTTTTAAATCACAAATTGTATTCTACCATTGGTCATCCTCCTCATCACGATCAATCATCTCTCGGCCAACATGGTCAGCCTGTTGACCCTCCACTACTCGTACCACATGTGGTAGACAACTGGGAGCCATTGATGAAATCTAAAAAAGGAATTGATAATCTTGGGTAGTATGTTATTTATTTTGGATCCATTTTAACACATTTTTTATTTTAATTTCTAGATAATTCATGAATGAAACATGAGGACTAGTCGTCATGATTCATGTACCATTGCAAGGGTCTTTACACATCAATTGGTTTAGCCTCAATTGGATTATCGGTAAACTCAATGTACATGCATCGGGTCACAGTGGGCCATAAAATCACATGTCCTAACTGGTCCTCCCTATCCTATGTCATTCAACAATATTACATAACAATGTTTCCCTACCAACCCATGAAATCCTCATTGCGCTAACTCCAAAATCCATCATATCTCCCAACCATCACCTCTAATATTATTCAGTAACAACCCACATTTTTTATGAAGAGGGAAGGGATAGTAAAATGTAGATTCCTTCCTTCCTCAAGATAAAGGAGAGATAATGACCCATGATTTTTTCCTCCAATAGGTCATAGGGGGTGAATAGCACCAAGGGTATAGAAATCTCACAACAATGGGAGGCATTACCGTTTTTACTGTAACCATGATCAGGATATAAGATGTACCAACCAATAACTACAAAAAGATACAAACATATATATAATGAAACAAAAATCAATCCCACATGCATGTTTATAGTCAAACAACTAGAAATACAATGAAAATTCAAAATTAAGTACCAAAAAACTATAAAGTTTCATAGAAACCATCCCCAACATCAAAGATATTTAGGTCCAGCAAGATCTATTTAATCTATATGGAATCCTGAAAATAGTTTTATTTACATAGGGTGAGAAAACAAATATACTCAGTATGGAAAAACCAAATTCACTCATATCAAATTTGGAGAATCATACTAGTATCACTTTGAGAGAACAACCGAAATACAATATCGGTTCAAAATGTATACAATCCACTGCAACATCACCAAGGAATGGCCACTAAAAAATGAAATTCTTGCAATGTTTTTTAGTAAGAATATCTATATTTTGGTACCCTACACAACATCCCACTACTTAACTGGTCATCCCTAAAGATGAACATCCTGAAACATCCATTGTTTTCCCCATGCCCCATTGTTACATATTATAGTCACATAATTGGGACACATATCATAGAAAATCTCACCCATAATAACATTGTCCACTAACCATTTCCCCATCCTTAGTACACCTCGGACTCACTATACAACCCATCTTAATGAAACCTTGGAAGAAAACCTCTCCGACAAACACCTGGGCCACACAACCACGACACAACCTGTTCAAATAGTCTAGATCTTCCAATTCCTAGAAGAGGCAACATGGGAGATCTAATAACCATCCTTGTATCCTACCACTAGGATGTTGGGAAAGGACACCTTCCCCTATAGCAATCTGGGTGTTTGGCCCGTAGTGATCAACATGGTTGGAATGTGTATTGAAATCAAAAAGAACAGCATGTATATTTATTGGTAAAAAAACACTAAACCCAACCGATGGGTTTTTAAACCGAACTTCCAACACATTAAAATAACCCTTTCTTCCACCTATAAATGAATGTATCAAAATGAAGGATAGTCACATCCCAATTCGATAAATGAATTCCAATTCAATATAATCCACAACTCAAAACATACCCCAACCAATTATGTTGACCAGTTGTCCTTCTACATGATCATTTAATTCATTATTATATATTATCCCTACCTAGGAAACTACCAAACAATAAAAAAATTCTAAGGCGAAGTAACCATATCAACCACTACCAAATCCAAAAAAATAAGGAATGGTTATGGTAAAATAACCATTATAAATCCAATACAAAAAATGAATTTCTATTGAAAATGATAGAGAAGGGCCCACTAAAGGTAACATCATCCTTCTTCAAAATGTTCCCCCCCAATAACCATCCCCTAAATCTTCATTGCACAACATACACCAAATTCAGAAGAAAAAACAAAACACAACCATTAGGAAATCCCACTGCACACTCCCCTTAACCTGGATACAACTACCATCATTATTCAAATTCACTCTACCCTATCCTTCCTAAAAAAATTTAACCCCAAACATTATTCATTACTACCACACTCAGTAGCCCCGTTGTATGACAACACAATGCCCAGATCACCCATAAACATGATCATGACAGAATTATGTCCCACAACCCCAATGAACGACCAATAACAAGATGCAATCCCATTTAATAACACATTCATCCATTCAATAATCAATCAATATCTCATATTGAGATCCCATTACACCACACATACCATCCCATACTCACATCCACACACACATCCACAACACCTCACAAATAGCATAGACACAAGGACCAAAATAACTACACACAATATACATCCATTCCATAAAAAGAAGTTTAATTCATATTTAACAGAACTGGTTCTTTCATACAATTTAATTAAACATGGGTTATTAGATAACATGTTAAATAAATGGGAAGAATCTAATTTAACTGAATTTTAATGATCAAATAGATTATAATACTTAAAGTAGTGATTATAAAATATCACACTTGTGAAAACATAGACTACTAATGGCCAATATTTTAAGAAGAATAAAACCCACACAAAACAAGGCATCGATCAAGGATACCATATTCAAAATGAGATCATCACCATAATAGTATCATCCCCTCATTTATTTCTTCTTACTATCTCCATTAAATTGGTTGCAACCATATTGACAAGGGTACCTTTTCACACCCACCCTCCATGACTTTAAAAAGAATGATATATGGGGGAATACCTAAATTGAATGTGATATGGTAAAAAATTTGTCCATGAATCAATTAGTGGGGTTCTCATGAGAAGTAGGAAGGATTCTAGTAGAAAATAGAACATGATGTTTCAGCATATGCGGACAACTCCTTGGGGAATAATGGTTATCAGCAGACTAACAAAAATAGGATGGGTTCATAGGAAGTGAGTATTTAGAGAATAGAAAGACCAAATCCTAAATATATGGGGGGAAATATTTTAATTTCCATTACAGATAAATCATGATCAAGACCACATAGTTTATGAGTTCATGTAAGAATCATTTTTAGGAGATATATACCATTTGAAATTCCCCAAAAACACATTGAATACAATATTTATCGCATTTAATTTTAGTGGAATTTTCAATTGGGGGAAACTAGAAAATATAGGGATATATAAAAATGAATCAATGATGGGTGAGTCACCGATTCCTGAAACACTGACACCACTCACTAATGCCACTCACTGATGCCACTCATCAACACCTAACCTACGACACCTCAACCTACTAATTCCTTTACCTACCAATGCATCAAACTACCGACTTGCTCAACCTACTTACGCCCAGAGTCACTGATGTTGAGCTACTGATGTGATTCACCAAAACCCGACTCATTGATATAAAACATTGGAAATATGAAAAATTAAAGTTATGAGGCACCATTGCCTCAAAAAACACCAAAACCACTAGATTTTGACAAAGTAAATGACCATGATGTTCCAGTCCACTATAGTCCCTCAAGTTTTAAAAAAATTTATAAATTTATAAATATTATTTTAAAAATAAACATCATTTTATAATGATGAATTTTGAAATTAAATGAGGTTTAATTTTATGTATTTCTCATAGAAGTTTATGTATTTTATTATTATTATGAAATACTGAATTTTAGTTGAAAACATATTTTTAATCTAAATAATTTATAATAATGAAAATTATTTTGAATTTTGATAAAAATAAACATTATATAAACTATTCATCTATTAATTTACTTTAGTTCATTGGAATATTTATTATAATAATTATATATATAAAATAATTGTAAACATTACAACATATTCACATGAGAATAATGAATTCTCTTTAAATACATAGGAATATTTTTTTATTTATTTCTTCACTTTTTTGAATCGAATATCCAAAAATTTATTCCATTTTTAATTAGAATAATTTTAAATTTCTAATATGTTCAACTAAATATTTGTCTAAAATTATTAGAGAAAACATTTACAATTAAATACACTGTTTTTGGGAAAAATAGATCCCTTCATGTATCTAGTTATTTCCATTACAGAAACTTTTTTTTAAAGACATGGGAACAAAATTCATCATTTCAAAAATTTCATCTATGTCAGCTCCCGCACATATAAAAGGCCACATAATCTCATACTCCCTTCACATCATCAAACCCAATATTATCCACCATGACCATGAAAAATTACTCCACATATTCCCCCCACCCCCTCATCCATGAAGCCTTATAATGGGAATAAATACACCCTAGGATTTCCTTCGTTTAAACCATATGCGTATTCCTGAAAAATCAATATTGATCATATAAATGAATATTTTATATTTTTTCCTTAGAGAACTCATTCAATTAATATTATAACATTCCTATACATTTTTCATATAATATTCTAAATTATATTTATTTCTTTCAAGGATTCAACCTACAACATCACACACATCCATAAAATGGGTTAAAAAATCATTGTTTAGGTGTTCGACAGAAAACCACCTCTCAAATTGATGTAGTTCATTTTTCCATTTCCACCATCAAATGATTTTAATAATAATTCATTTAATGGTAATATATTATTTTTATTATATTTATGGAAATATTATATCACACATAGGCTCTTTTTACCTTTTTTTCATATACATACATGGAATTCGTGTGCACATCAAACTACCATCTTGATAAGAAATGTGACTCATTCAGGAAATATATGTATTCCTTTAAGTATGGGTTTAATAACCATATGTTGTATATATGTCATAAAAATGGAAATAGAATAATATATATATATATATATATGTAATTTATTATTATTTCATTTAGTTGGACAAGTAAATGAAATAATCTGTTATGCGTATGTACATCCTATAATCTCCTTGAAAAGATTATTTCATTTCCATTCACTGTACTTTATGGATTAATATAAATTCATATATACTGAATATATATTATAGTTACATGATTTTATAAAATATTAATAACATTATAAATAATTTAATTTGGATAAAAAAATAAATGATAATTCACAACACTTATGAAATACAATGAAGTTATTACCTGAAACATAACATTAACATGAAATTTATAACAAATAGGTAATTAATGGTCATGATGACTTCATTTTGTATATGATATTTAGGAATATTATGAATTGGTGTATGAATAGAAAAATATATTTATTATATATGAATTTTTAATAATATTATTAGTGTCAATAAATATTTTATAGTATATTCATCTAACAATGTAATTTAATGAAAAAAAAATTCAATATTCACCACATTTTTCATCAATTATATTTTTTACAACGTTTTAATGTAAATTATGAATCTTCAGGAAACAAAAATTGGTTTATACAAACCATTTCAGGATCTATATTTCATGGGGTTAACATATAAATAATACCTAAGAGGTAAGGGAATTTTTTCTCACATTTCAGTTTTTGAGGAACATGTTTTGTTATTCACCTATATTATTTTACAATGTGTATATACTACAAATTTGACATTTCATATAATTAATCTCATTGTTTTCAATATATAATAACATATAAGTAATTTTATAATTTAGATGGAATTTTTATTCAATGTTACCAAATTTGTAGGAGTTTATTACTATAATCTCATCATCTCTCATGATTGTTCATTCTTATGATTCTAGTGAGGAAATATTTTGACATATATATTAAGAATACCAATAAAATTTATTATCCTGTTTTATTAATGATATCATCATTTATTGGTTCTATTTTTTCACTCATTATTACTTAATATATTTTTAAAAAATTATGATAGTATAATATTATTTATCTCTGTGGTGGTAAATATGATGTATCCCAAAATCACGTATTCCAAAAATAATTTAAAAATAATTTTTAATTGTATTTTAATATTGTTTTCTTGTAAAGTGATTTAAAACAATATTGAGGCTTTAAAGTGTGTATTAAAATTTTTTTCCATCCTCTTCAATATGTTAAATATTTAATTTTAACTATATTAACTTCGATAATTATTAATATTAAAAAGAGATTAAAATCAATTTCAATGATTCCATTATATTTTTAAATTGTTGTTTTTAATTAAATGTATTTTTAAAAATTATTATGTTTAACAGTAAATCAGATGTTCTTAATAGAATAATTTATAAGTGTTCTAGTTTATTTTAAATGATATTAATTTTCAGAATGTTTATTGTTTTAAAAGTGATTTAAAATGTAATTGATAATTTCCAAACGAATTTTTTTACAAGATAATTAAAAATTATTTACCATATATGATTTTATCCAATCATTTCATGTATGTATTATTAGGGATATGATTCAAGGATACAATTCATTTTCTTTCTCAATTATTTTTTAATTGCATGATGTTTATAAATGAAATTTCGTTTACTATGAGTTATACCAAGATATTATCACTATAAAACCTCGTTCTTTTCTATCGTTTTAACTATTATATGATCCTTATTAATCCTATTTATTATCCAAATGTTATGTTTTTATGAAATGCCAAAATGATTGTCAGGACAGCTTATTTTAGGTAGATTATGTTTTGAATAAATGCTTATGATACCCATATAATTATATTTTGTATGATAATATGAATTTTTAACATCCTTTGGAACAAATATATGTGATTCATTATTTTAAGGGTGGATAAATATCTCAATATAACTAATCATGAAATGATCTAAATATCAACAGATAGAGAGGGTTGGAATGGGATGTGAACCTTGGTATATAATATAATGCTTGAACGAGATATAAACCTAGTTAATTAATTCATGGAGGGAAAGATAAGTGTACACAACTCAATAATAAAGGTATATAATAAGATTTGATATATATATATATATATATATATTATTACAAGTATTGATCATGAATTAATGTTGGTTTATTAATGCAAGGCTGAAATGAGAATAGATATGGTTTATTAAAGAAGTGTCACAACAGGGTGTCAACCCTGTTCAGTGAAGGAATTTTTAAACTATGATGGTCTGGGAATTGATCCTTGACTACTAGAAAAATTATGTACAATTACTATGTATATTCCAATCATTTATGATTCATGATAATCTAATGATTAAGTCATCATACCCTTATAATCATGTTATGCTTACATATATCATTTATTTAACCTTATATTGAATTTGAGACCACCATCCATATATTTCCTTTCCCAATGTTATGAATAAATGTTCAACATAGTATATGGTTATGAAGAGTACTAATGGGTTGAATTTTTTTTGGAATAATTTACGATTAATAATTATATTAGAAGATTGGGTTCCATGATTCCAAAGGCTCTAAATTATTATGGTCCTTGGGAATGTTATTTTATAATATATTTAATATCTATCTACATTCATGAAATATATATGTTTTAAAATCCTAGATTTCTATAATAAGGAAGTATTTATAAATGATTTCCTTAAGACTAGGAAATGGTTCAAGCTCGGGAGCTAAACCATAGTGATATGTTTGTAACCCTTTTCTTGGGATATTTCTCAGTGTATTATGATATTATTTTTCATCATGTAGTACATTCATTGTGGATTTTTAAATATGTAACTTCTAGTCATCCATGGGAGAAATTTTTTTAATATTTTTTTATATTCAAAATGATTATACAATTGAGCTGTTTATTGATTCTATTGGTTATTATTATTCCACTATGTTATTCATACTGCTTCTTTTATGGTCATTCAATAGTTTTATATTAACAAGGAACATAAATATAAAAATCATTGAAGCATAATTGATCCACACTACCATGAAATGATTACCCTTATACTAGTTCACAACCATCATACAGGGAGGTTCACCTAAGGCTATGATTCCATCAACCCGTAGCATGATCTGAATAGATATCCAAGACGGGGAATTAAAAATAATATTAGAGAATTGCCTTATTATGGGATCATCTTTGTAGAATCCCAAGGCCTATATATTATAATAGTATCATCGTATGGATGGTTAAAAATGGTATCAAAATATTTCATTTATTTTTTGTCTTAATATATGGTTGATAGTTGAGTAGATACTATAATGTATAACAAACTCGGTAAAGAGGTATTTTTGGGTTCATGGATCCCCATTCAGATTGGAAAAACCTTGTTTCCTCGGGTTTGAATTTATATTTTTGATTTATTATCATATTGTTTATTTATTTCCACCTCAATTAGCACTATTTGGGTGTAATTTTATTATATTTTGTGTTATATGATATATATTAGTATTGAAAGGGGGATTGTTTTGAATATTTGTGGTAACATAGGGTCACATGATATATTTATGTTCCATTAAATAATTTCATAGAACCTGGAATCCAATAAGAGTGGTTTGTTTGATTAATGTGTCATCAAATAAGATAAACAGTGTTTTCTGACATATCATTTTTTTGGAATTGTACTCAGCAATCATAGATATGTGGCTTCCAATGATATTTACATTTGATGTATTGTCTTCACTATAGATTGAATATTTTGGGTTAGAAAAATGGTTGGGGTGGTTTAATGTGTTAATAAAAATATATTTATTGTTTTTATACATAGAATTTTTAGTGGAATTTTAATCATCTACCCCATATTTCTACATTTTTTATGTGAATACTAACACTCTTATTGGTATAAAATGGTCCTTGTGGGTAGATAATATAACATACATTACTCTGATATGGGTAGGATTGGGTCCACATGGCTGGATGCCTATTGAATTTTGTGAGGGAGTGGAGTGTATGGGTGGTTGTATTATCCACTAATTAAAAATTCATTATTATTTTTATATATAAACACTATTATGTTGTTTTGACAATTTAATTTGTTCAACAACATGATTCCAACAAAACAACTTATGGTGGAGTGTCAAGAGGGCAGTGATTTTGTGTCTCATGAACGTGCATGGGATGAGAACCCTAAGGGTCAAGATGAGGCCTTATAGGATTGGGTTGATCATGAATTATAGTAATATTCTATATTTCATGTGGGGAAACCTCATAAGGTGGATTAACATGGTCTATCTCTAAAATACATCCAAAATGAGATTTGGGTTTGGGTCAAACAATGGATTGATGAGGGATCTTTGGGAACATCACCATTAATGTCTTATATGACTAGAAAATTCCTTTCTCAACACCAATTGCTATTTTATTGTGATGGTTTACTATTGGAAGAATATAATTAGATCATGTTAGATTATAATATCATTAACAAGACTTAGAATACTCAAGTCTAGATAGTAAAACTTGTGAAGCATATTCTCAGTGGACTATAAATGAACGAGTCAGATGCAAAGGATTTTGTTGGGAGAAATGATGGGCTATATTAGAAGAATTTTCAGTCTATGTTATTTTAGTTTTCCATAATTGAAATGATAACCTAATAAATTTCCTATGATTTCTTGAACCGAAACTAGTGAGGTAGGTATGCCATGTATTATGAATAAAATTTCATATACCTTTCATAATTTTTTCCTTCTATTTGGGAGATGAACACTCCATAGTGATGAATTTTAAGGAGGGATTGAGGCACACCATCATGGTTGATTTGAGAATTTTCTAGTTCATCACATTATATATGATGTTTAATTATTCCATGTTAATTGAGGGAAACTAAATAGACTTGTCTTATTACATTCTAGGGATGGCATGAGGTGATCATGGTGCGGATTTTCTATGATGATTGAAGTGGGGCCATAAAGAGATCTATTAGGGATATCAAGACAAATAATTCATTGTACCACTATGTAATGGTCCTTGAATGGTATTCTTCAAATTCAGGAGGTTAGGGAATTTTTGATGTCAGTGTGTGAGGATTCCAAAGTAGTTTCTACCATGTGGTATGATGTGGGATCTAGAGAGTTTCTTCAAGAATCCTTCTCGGATATCTAGGAATCATTGACTAGGATATACTCTATGATATGATGTAGTACATGGGGGAGTAAGTGGATTCATTATTTGGGATTCAATAATATGTTTGTTTTGTGGAAGAGATAGAGATACATACTGGTGTGGTTATTGAAATGTAGATTTTCCATTTTTTTAGGGAGTCCAACCATTACAAAGTTCGACATCATGCCCATTTCATGATAATGAGCATCCATGGTCTGATATATCTGGGTAGCTATAAATTGTTAGAGGTACATTGTGGTTGTGACTGATATTTCATTTTGTTTTTTTTTCATGGCCACTTTCTGTTCATGTGGTGCACTTGTTGTTTTTAGACTACGATGATGTTGGTTAGTATCATGGAATCAGTTAGGATGATGAATATGAATGAGGTGTTTAAACATCATGGATTTCATGTGAATTCACACACAAACACATAGACACACACACACACACAAACATATATATATATATATATATATATTATTGAGGTTTTATTTGGATCGTCTATTGAAATGATGGAATTTTTATAACATGGTGAGATTTGGGACACATAGGTGTCATTTATGACAATGGTATGGATGGTCATTTACTATGTTTTGCGATTTTAAATGAGTCAGGTTTGATAAAGGAATGAATTGTTAACCTAATGAGGTGATGGAATGAAGATATGTTATGTTATGACTTTAATGTTATTGTATGGTTAGTGGAACCATAAAATGAATGTTTTCTGTTAATAAGAGACAAGGGTGGAAAATCCTAAGGCGAGAAGTGCCACATGTGAATATGACCATGAATGATAATTGAGGTGGATAAAGTTAATTTTAATGAGACGGTTATTTTTTGTACCATCTCAGTGTGATACTTTATAGATTTAGGATGAGCTATATTAATGTGTGTAGACTATAAGGTCATAGCTATTTTATCAGGTCGATTTCCTTATAGTAATTGAATTCATCAAAATAGGGTATGGGAAAAATTTATTTTTTTCTTCAAAAACTAATTGATATAGTTTTATTTACCCAGTGGATTTTTTATGATGATTAATAATTATAAGAAAGTGCATCAGGTATCAAATTATTTTTTCGCACATCAATAACTAGAAACTCATTTTCTTGAAATTACAGACATAGGTTCATGGTTTGTTCAAACTAAGAGGTATCCTAAAAGTTATTATATGGACCCCTTATTTCCCAAGACATTATTTATCAAAAATATGATTCTATTTTACATCGACATGTGTAATTTATATAGTTTTTTAAATAATGGATAAACACATTTTTTGAAATATTAGTAAACATGTGTGCCAAACAGTGCATGATATGGTTCTTGAGAGTAATAACCATATGGTTTGATAATTCTTATCAAAACAATGTGGATAGAGAATGGGGGTTATTAGAAATTTTCAAATGACTGTATCTACCCCCCCTCTATATTTCATTTATCCTCCTCATTTCTCATCCATTTTCATATGCATCCCAAAGGGGTCTCTCCCATTCCATCTCCACCATGGCTTTGATCATTCTCCTCCATCAGATATTTGATTCAAGATCTATTGGTTGTTATGGATTCCTCTTAGTAAAACCATCATTAAAATATATTATATTATTTTTTTACAACATACATAATAAAAAATTTATGTGTTCCCATTTTCCATATCTTCATGGTGACTCTATAAAATTCCAATTTCTCTCATTTCAGCTCTATTTAGTGGCTGCTATTAGACAAGTGTGAACATATGTATATAAAGAACGTAGTTCACTGATACCTTATTAATATTTTTGTTTATTTGGTATATATACATAAATTTGATCATTGAGTTGAATGAGTTACAAACTAAATGTTTTAATACATGAATTCCAATATTTATTATTAATGTTGTGTGATGCCTTTATGTAACCCCTAGTTTATTCATAATTTCTTACTCGAATAATGGTCTTGTTTCCCACTAAGATGGATGCACTGGATGTGGTATTATAAATTAATAAAATTGTATATATTGATTGAATTTTTACATGGGAATGTGAAGGGAATATATAGACGATTGATGTGATTATGTTAGCACAACCATAAGTAACTCAATCATGTGGCTAATATTGTCACCTAAGATACATTGGATGATGATGATCATGGGTTTGAGGTAACATGGATCCATTAGATTGATGAAATGTGGTTGTCAGTATTTAGGGGTGGATATCAACAATATGGATGCTTTACACCATTACAAAATAGAAAAATTGTTTCTGAGGAATGACATGTCAGATGGTGTCTCTTTGGGACATGTGGTTGATATATGAGCACCATTATCATAAAATGTGCAATTGGATTCACGTTCACATAGATATTATTCATACGAGGTGGTGTGGAAAACTCAATATGGTTGAGGACTCTACATATATTGTTGCATAGGGGATAGATTTTCTCATAATAGTGACTAGTGGTTTTTTATATAGAATAAAAAGTAGATGGAGATGTAAATTATAAAATAAATGTCATTTGTGGTGTATTTTTTGAAGAATAGAACAAGTTTAAACTAAAACATAACTGTATAGTGTTGGTTATTAAAATGAGCATAGATTTCATACTCCCTAGTCATTTTGTTGATAATTATTAATTTTGTATTTGTTTTTATGTGTTGTATTATGAGAATTTAGGGGCGGGTAGATGTCCAATTAGTGGCATTTATTTTATATATAAAAATATATCTATGAAAAATGCATAAAATGTTAATAACAACCACTAAACATATTAGGTGTAGTTTATTATTTCTTCCATGAAAATTATTTTATTTTATTTATTTATAAATAATTACTAAAAACTACTTCTAATTCATATTTTTAAAAATATTATATAATAAATAATTAAATACAAAGAAAAATACTTGAAATTTTTTGAAACATGAATATATGATAAACCAATCATATTTAAACCATACATCCATGACCATGAATTCAAACAACACCAGTCATCATAAACACAGTCTCCATCCTCACATACATTTTTTCAACCAATACATTAATCTTTAATATATAAATATAAAATACTTCAATCTAAACACAATTCCCTATATACATCCATGTCATGACCTCCACTATATCTGCTTTCCTCCACATAATCTCATCAATAGAAACAAACCATTTTATTGCATAATTTGTTACAATAAAAAACTAAAACTAAACATAATGAATCATAATTATAGGGAAATACTAGATGAATGTATTGGATCAGAATGGTTAACCTCTTACCTACATCTTGATTCTTCCACCTATAATGAAAACCACAATATTTAAAAAATAGAGTGATAAAGAAAAAAGATACATAATATATTATGAATACATTACACAAAATTCGTTATTTTTTTAATCAAATAGAAGAACATTAACATAAAATAAGTAATATATAGTGAATAAAATAATAAATTCTTAATATATCAATTTAGGATATGATTCAGTACATGAAATGAAAAGAATAATATTAATATTCTAATTTAATTTTAATGTAATGTGGGATGTGCCTGAATTTTACATAATAAAAAATTATCTTCATAAAATAACAACATGCCCTATATTTTAAAAAACAATTTATTGGTAGTTTCCCAATGACATTGATTCAATAAAATATTAGTTTCAATGGATTGTACACTTACATGGATATTTTATTTATTTAATACACTAATAACATATTAACAGACATCCTTGGGAAACTAAAAATATGAATGATGTGTTTCTGTTTCCTAATTATAGAAATTCAATTTTCATTTATCATCTAGATATTTTTGGGAAAAGAGACATGTTTTCCAATGCATTTACCAACAAATAATTTTTTAAATATCATTTGTATATTTTTGAATTGTATGCCATGTAATTTTCACCACACAACATGTTGTATTGACATGGTGTCTATGAATACACATAAAAATCTCATCATTGGATAACAATGATCCCATATCAATATCAGGTCGTTTTCAATGGTTTTTACCATTAAAATATTGTTTTAGTGTATTAAAACAAAAAAAAATACCTATATTGACATCCCAATGAAATTGTAAATTGTAATGAAATTATTTGTTTCCTATATTTAACAATTCAATCTACGGTCGATGTCCCCAGGTATGAGGGAAATTTGATGTAATGTTCTATGTTTTTACCCCACCCCCTTATGGTTTTTTTAAATTCTTTTAGAAATTTAATAATTTTTTACCATGTAATTTGAAAAGCACCACATTTCAGATTGACTTGTTGTCTCTAAAAAACATCCCAAATAACTCATTAGTATTTTTCCCATTATTTCACATTAATCAATGGTCGATTCCTTTTAGTTTTTCCATTCAAAGAACATTTTAGTATCATAAAACTCTAAATGTGTTTTTATGGAGATATAGGGAATTACATCATTTGGAATGATGTGTTAATGATTATTACATTTCATAATAAAATAAAAGATCAATTTCCCCTAATTTTAGGGCAATAATAGATTGTTTTCTATGTTTTTACCCCCTAAAAATGTTTTAAAGGATTTGATACCTTTAATATGTTTGTATCAGGTAATTATGACCTGAGAATATGTTAGATTTATTTTTTTTTCTGTTTGTGCATGTCAAAAAAAATTCAACGGTTGTTTTACCATGATTAAAAATAAATCTAAGATCGTTTTTGATGGGTTTTTACCTTTTATGCATAATATAATTTTTCCATACTGTTAGAAAAATTATCACCAACCATATAAAATAGTAATTTGGAATGACGTGTAGCTTATTACAAAAAATAATATATTTACTATCGATCTTTTTCGGAATTTATCAAAACATTTTGCATGTGTTTCTTAGTATTGAGGGGGTTACATTGAGTTTTCACTATAATTTATGTAAATTTTTAATAAAAATTCATTCATTGAGTCATACCGATCACACACAGTATTTGAAAGAGGTACATATGATTATTAAACTCTAAAATAACTTATGATTTCCTTAAGAATGTATCAATAAAATATAAATGATTTTACCATGCCTATTTTACTAATATTTCATTTTAAACTAAACCCATAAACATTGGATCATACCAATAACTTCGTTTATCATTCTGATGTTATAATAATTCCTACGTATCAAAAATAACATATGAATTTATGTCATAAATTATTAAGGATATCCAAGCATATTTTCCATATTATTAGAAATTGTGACTTTTTGAACAATGATATCAATTTTAAAATCATAACAGACACATTGAGTTATATCAGGAAAATAATGTATAATATTTAGGTGATGATGATTCATACACAACAAAAATATGTTAAGCATATTTTTTATAAATTATCAAAACAATCATAATGTGATTTCATAGTTTTGATTAGGTTTGTTTTCCTTTTTACTAAAATGGATTACAATTTTAAATAAAAAGATGCAATGTGAGTCATAACAGGAACATCATATATCAGATTGAGTTATTTTTTATTCATACCCAGACAGATATGAAATATGGATCTTTTCCATAACGTATCAAAATATTATAGATGTGTTTTCTTAGTTTTGAGTATATTAGTTGTACTTTTAAATAAAATTGATGAAAAATTTATATAAAATGATGCACATAGATTTTCACTGATCTCACCGTGAATCATATTGAGGAAAATATGATTCCTACATGTATCAACATAATAATTCATCATTATAGTAATGTATAAAAATATATTTAGTCTTATTTGTTTTGAGTACATAACATTTAATTTTTTTCTAAAATTTCATTTAAAAATTGAATCAAGCACATTCACGCATTATGATCAAATCATGTATCAGTTTTCTTGGAACAAGATTCATAAACAACACAAATTATTTATTAATAAATTGTTTAAACAATCAAAAGGAATATTATGTTGTTTCATTGTTTATAAATGTAGGTAACTTTTTTAATAGAAATATCAATTTTAAACCGAAAATAGATACCTTGAGTTATACAAAGAACATCATGTATCATATTTCGGTGTCCCTAATTCCTTCATGTCAAATATGATTTATGGATAATTTTCATAATGTACCAAAACACCAATAATAATTTTCTTTTTTTTGACTATGTTAATTTACTTTTATACACTAATTATATTCAATTTTAACTATAAAAACAATTTTATTCATACCAATCTCATCATGTGTCTGATTGATGTGTAGAAGATTACAATACAACCAAATGTCCCAAAATAATTATAAGTAAAAAATAACCATGATTTCAATTTTTTTCAAAATTAAACACTCCATATTTACTAGATGGTATTAGCTAAAAACATACTTGTTGTTGAAATCCAGAAGAGGAGACGAAGCTCATGTTCCCATTTTATTATGTGATTTCACCAAAATGGGAACATAAGAATCATCTTACACATTATATTTCAATAGAAAAAAATTTAAATAGAAATGAAAATTGACTCAATATTAAATTATGTACATTTGACAATAAAAGGTAATGTAAATACTAATTGTGGTGACATTGTAAGAAAGGATCATTTTTCATCTTTTTTGGCTTGTTGGAGTTTCTTGAAATAAAAATATGGCATCCCAAAATATATATAAAAAATAAAAATTAATGTTAGATAAAATTGAAATGGAAATTAACTTACAAATATTAGAAAAATGATGAAAAAATTACTTAAATATGAAGTTAGAATTGAACTTTTTCATATAGTTGTATGAATTCATGAGGAAAATCTTTATTAACATTATCTTCATTGTAGGCTCAGTGTCCAATGTCTCATGAGCATTAGTAGAACCAAAAAAACCACAACTTGAACAAAATAACACACCCCTATAAGAAATCAACAATTAAATATCTAATAAAATAACCAAAAAACATAAACAGAAATACAAATAAATAAATTTCATCACAAAGGATACCCATAAATGTTCTAGAATAAACCATATTTGTATAATTAAATTGAGTGTTGGAAGATAAATTTTCCATCTTGGTAAAGATAAGATAATTTTTTTTATATTTTTTTTCTTTTTTCATTTTAGTAAAATGCTTTTTCTTATGTAAAGTATGTTTTACTAAAAATATAAAATAACCAATTTAACTAAATTTTTATATATTCATGTATCATTTTTATGAATATAATGTAATAAAATTTATAATCCTGATAAAGTATGAATTTATAATAAACCATTTTATATTTTGGAAAACTATTTTCTATATTATAATTACACTTTTAATAATATATTTTTCGAACATTATAATGAGATTACTATCAATAAAATGCCTTTTAATATAGTCATATTTATTTGTAAAAACAAATACAGTGTAATTATTTTAAATTTACCAATCTAATATATTCGTTAAATAATAAAACACATTAATAAAATAATTCGATGAAAATAATATTATCATCCTTATCATGGTTGTCCACATTAATTATATTGAATATATTTTAATTCCCAAAAATTAACTTAGAATTATTAGATAATGTGATAATATTTATCTAAAATATAAAGCACATTTTCGGTATAAAAATTCATTATCTGATGAAGACTATATTTTTTAAATTTAATTTTCTAAAGTGGAATTTTAAATAATATAAGAATATTATATAAAACAGTATTATAAATACATAAAAGTATATTTTTTGTTTTAATGTTTATATATTTATAATATAAGAATTCTTTTAAAAAATTAATCCCTAATTCCAATATTATAATGTAATTAAAGTAAATAAATTAAAATAATTGGTAATTTATCAATATTTAGCTCAAAAATGTTTGTGAAAATTTTGAAAATAATCGTCAAATATTTTTGACTATATAGAATAAAAACGTATTGTTTATTTTATAAAATTATAATTAATATTAATTATAATAAGAAAATTTATATAAATATTGAAATGTATTTTCATAGGAAAATCACTATAAAAATATTAAAGACTAGATGATCTCATGATATGTCATCCATAGCCAAAATATTCAACTATATATGTCTACCATTTTTGTAAAAGACAACACCCCCTTCAAACACATTTTTTGATTGACCCCATAGAACAGAATCCTTTCAAGACATACATTGTGTATCTATTTCATATTTTTAATCATCCATTGATCATTTGAATAATTTTGAGGAAATAATGTTGAGTTATAAATAATTAGAATGGTGTAAATGATACTATAGATTAAATATTCACAAATATTTAATATTATATTTCTATATTCATCATTTCTATCATTTATATGTAATAATATTTTAAATTGTACATATCTATATTAATCTACTGACTTTATATCTTATAAATGTGATATTAAAGGCCATACCCATTAAATCATTAACCACATGCCTTATTATATATATATATTATACATATGAGGGAATTTTATAGGTGAAACAAAAAAATGAAAGTATCATCTCAGAAAAATAAAAATATGACTTTTTCATATTTATTAATTTTTGAATTAAATATTTATTTTACTTTAAAATGGTTTCTATGTTGGATATCGTACCCGATACACAATAACGAGTTTCTCTGAAATCTTACGTTGCACACTAATAATATATTATTATTTTAAACGGTTGTTAACTCCTAGCCGTTGTATTGGAGGAAATGAATGAAACTAACTACAATATGATTATACATGTCTGTGAAATGTGTTTACATCTATCCAATAAAATTTAGAGTCTTAAAATGTGAATGAATCTAATTTTAAGCAAAATTTACAATAAAAGGCCAATTTATCACCATTTAATGGTGAACCTTATTAAAATATATTTTTTATCACATTAATACATTATATATGACCATATATAATCCTTCTTTAGAAATAAGACATCAAAATTTACTTTGTGTAAATTTTTGGAATTTTTCTGATAAGTTCATTTTTTTAATGAATAGTGAGAAATATTGTATATTAATTCAAAAGTACCTTTTAATCTAATTTATTTATTTTGTTAGATTATCTTTTTAATTGGTTTTAAAGTGAATTTAAAATATATTTTTACCATTTAATCCAATTTTGGTCATTATAATTAATTTCACTTAGAAATAGGACATAAAAAAATATCAATCTTTTGATAGTTATTGTTTCATAAAAATGCGCTATTTGTTTTGATAATAGAAATTAAGTTTTAAAATTAATTAATTCCACTTAAATTTTATGAATTTTGAAAAATAGAAATAATTTTTGAATTCCGAATATAAAATATAGCTTAGGCATAATTTTTGGTAATTTTCTGAAAAACATCAATTTTTGATAAATAGTGAAACCACTTAGTGGTAGTTAAAAAAAGTAACTTATTCATTTAAATGAAATTTTACCACTTCTGTGAATTTACTTTCTAAAATATGAAATACATGGTTGTTATCAAGAAGTAAATATGGTTCAATAAGATGAAAATAATTTTTTGTGATTAGTAACTTTCGACTTTTTTTAACTGTGGTTAAAGGTAAATTAGGTAATTATGAACAAAAATAATATTATAATAACTCAAAATTACCTTAAAAATTGTCCCAACCATATTTTTGAGTCACTTACGACCATGTTCATCTTTGGGTCTATTTTGGGACCACAATGAGCCACATGGAAGTGATAATGACAAATAATATTAATTAACATAAAGAAAATGAAAAAATGGAAAAAGAAAATATCTTCTAGTAAATTAATTTTTTAAGTGGATTTATAAATTACAATTTTGACTATAAATATTAATTTTAAATATAAAAATATTTCCTACATCATGGTATTTTTTTTAATTTTTAGACATCAAATAATTTAAATTATTTATGACACAATAATGATGCAGTGTTTACCTCATTAATAAATCATTTAAAAAATGAGATTATAATAATTAATATATTATCCAAAACCTGTAAAATTACTATTGGATGATTTTATTTCTAATATTATTCATATTACCTTCGACCTTAATGTGTTTTGGAGCTTTTTAACCTAATGTAAGTTTATAATAAAAATAATGTTTTCACACTTTCCTAAAGAGCCCCTCCATTCCCTTATAAAAGGAGACCACTTATATCAAATTCCTCACACATATAAAGCCTTTTGGATCATTTAAACTATACCCAATTAGGCACCCTAAATCACTATCCTTCACCTATAATGCTCACCTTATGCATAAGGTGCTTCAAGAAGTCCTTTGGTTCAAACCAAAGTGAGTTACCCAAATTAAAGGCAACAGTTTCTATTAAATTGTTTTCTTTATTTTATTTCCCCAACCCCTAAACACTTTTTATTCTACTATTTTCTAATAATTAAAGTAATCTCAATATACTAGGATTTAGTAATACTAAGTATTTGAACTACAATTTCACACACCTCCATCTAATGGATGAAGACCATAATGTTTCTGTGGATGGCAAACCAACACCTCACGAAATGATGATTATTCAATTACATATTACCGCCTCTCATGGTGTCCATTATGATGGAACAATATATATATATATATATATATACGATATATATTATGGTTATGATTTCCTTATGCTTTAGTACTTCCCAATTATATCAAGCCTTTATGGTTTGCATAGTGCGTAAATATGATAATCTCATTTGATGAAGTGTGGACTACCACCCCCTTAAAGTGATGTGACTCATTAATGCCTTATGTGGGATGTATAAAAGATATATATATAATGATATTATATATGGTATTATACTGGAATTATAAAATATCTATGTATCATTATGTTTTAATACCATTAAAATAATAAATATAAATAAAAGTAGTGTTCATGCGTATGTACGGCTTACAGTCTCCATGAATGGTGCATTTCATTTAATACCTCCAAATTTTCTGTACTATTATAAATACATGTATATTCTGGATATATATTATATATATGATATCCAAATCCTGAATATCATTCTGGATATAATGAACATTTGACCACATGAAAACCAAGTAATTATAAGAAGTCCATTTTTGACTGAAGTACCAAATATCGACAAAACGAACATTATAAACATAAATGATAACATAATTTTTATAACATGGTAATAAGTGATATAAAAGGAATAATAAAATGGAAAATTATTTTTATTAAAGTAGATATTAACTTTAGTTTTTTATTCGGGAGATTAAAGAACAATCAAGTCAAGTCGGACTTGAGGTATGGGATCCGACCTCTCTCTTTCTGTTCAAGTACTCTCTCTTATGTCATTTCTTTTATGCTCCATGTTCTTATGTTGGAGGATGTTCCTTAATATTTAACATACTGTAATTTTTATTTTAATATGATGAGATACCCCCTCTTACTCTCATCAATTCATTTTAATAAATTTTATGTGGCGTCGTTAGGCTGTCGAATTTTTGTAAGGGATTTTCTTATCTAACTTTTAATTCCATGAGATTTCCATTGTTCGCCACATATACATTGCATGTGGTGTATTGTGTACTGAAATTTGATATTTGTTTACATTATTATCATTATATTCATAGTATTCTGTGATCCATTTGGTGGTTATTAACTTTTTTTCATACAACTTAGTTCATTACAACATGGTAAAGGGTTTCATCAGACTTTTTATTCCCGTAAGATTCATGTTATATTTTCCACTATTTCGTTTTGTGTGGTGTATATAATACCCATGATTTTACTCTTTGTTTAATATACATTCATTTATTAATATTTACATCTTCATTGTATGATCCTTCTTTCATGTGGCATATGTTTTGTAAGTTACCAAATCGGTAAGGGAACCTTTCACCCGCATCTTTTTAAAAGACATCTTTTTGTTATGTCTTTTAATTTATATATTATTATAATGGAATTATTCTATATCCTTATTGGTGTAAAAATTATATACATGTGATTAGATTCCCTTTTTATCTCATCAACTCATTTTCTGAATTTTAAATTGACATCGTTAGGCTATCAAATTTTTACAAGGGAACTTCTTAACCCAATTTCGATTCTTTGGGTTCAACTTGTACATCTTGAATATGTCGTCTTATGAGTATATGTGAATTAACTCTGATTATTTTACACTTTATATCCCCTTATATTGGGTTTATTTATATTTATCACACATAATTATGTGATTGATTTATCCTTAATATAAGGGTACCATCTTTATAAGGGATTTCATCTCAATTTACATTTCGACCGAGACATCATTGTTTTTATGCACCAATTAACTCTTATATAGTGTATATACATTCCATTGGAATATTATATAAAGAATACCTTTATTCTCATGATATTATAAGGTTTTTATTAAATTATATTCCTCAATTAGTTGTATTGAAGCATCTCTCATTTTGTTAAAATCACTTTAATTGAAATATTGTATTAAATGTTTTAAAGATATATTCTTATAAATATTTTTCCTTAATGTCCATGTTTTCAAAATATATTTTAAGGATTTTTTTATGTACATTAAATTTTTAAAATTTCAATTCATTTAAAATCTTCAAAGTGGTCTGGGACACATTGATTAAAAAATCTCTTTTTTAAATGGTTTTGAAAATGATATGACAATGCATTGTTTGTTTCAATATCTTGATTTTATATATTGGAATGTGGAAATTTTATTTTTCCTTTATACATGTGTTATGTGTTATGATTATGTTATGGTTATTTGGAATTTTATATGTATACAGGTGGTTCCATGATAAACCTAGGGTGGGTGAGCCCGTGATAGCTCTCCAATGCATTGGGTAACGTGTCAGAGGTAAATGTGATGTTTCTCCTAAGTGATTTAGGGAATATAATGTGATGGGTATTCCAAGTGTAACTCCCTATATAGCTGTGATAGCTACAATGTATGTTATATATGGGTACCGTAAGTAACCTTTATGATTTCTGACTTGTGTGTGATATTAATAAATCTTATTATTTCATAAGGTGTATTATGTTTGAAAATACATCTTCATTTATTAGTATTTAGTGATGGTATAATGTTTTCCTTCATTATTTTATAACCCTTTATGAGCTTTTTATGCTCATCCCATGTTTTTTTGAAATGTTTTCTACAAGACTTAAAGATGAATAGGGTCAATGATGGGATCAAGGAAAAGTAAATATGTCTAAAATATGGAACTAGACATGATTCCTTTTAAGAGTTTTTATTTTATGAAAAAATGGATACTGAGTAATAGTGTCTACTTGTAATAATCAATTTGTTAGGTAATAGTTATGGCCAAATTTTCTCAAACTCTAAACATAAAATGATCCCCAATGTGAATTATTCATTTAATTAACGATTATGTAATGTTTAGGGTCGTGTCCTTATAGTTGGTATCAGAGGTCGGTTTAGATAACTTAAGAGGTTGGGGAAATTTCTAAGCATAAGGGACATTACCATAATGGATAGGATTTCAGAAAGATTCATACTTTTTTTATAATGTGAATGAGTTTAAGATAACATGAATAAGTATATATTAGTGTTTACTCTCCCCATAAGATATTAAATGATGATTTTACTGATATACTCACACTGAACTTTTTAGTTTTAGTAAATGGTTTGATCTAGCAGGCACCAGAGTAACAGTGGATGTGAAGAAAACTGTGACGGTTTTATGAATGAGAAACTGAATGACATGGGAGCTACAATGAGAACACTTTTGGTTATTCTCAACCAACAATTTGGAGTCATGGTTGACCACCTGAACCATGATGATTTTGATAAGGAATCATATATGCGAGAAACAAATCCCTACAGATGTTTAGGTAATAATCATAAAGGTAAGTATGTTCAAAATTCTTTTTGTCAAGGATGTGGAAAGAAACACCTAAGAAAATGCTTCAAAGGGACGAGAAGATTCTTTAGATGTGGAAATGAGTGTCATAAAGAAAGAACCTTCCATGGAAAACAGAATCATCTAGTTAACTCTAGGGAAGGGTAAGAAGTTATTTCTAAGGGATAAATTGAATGTATTAAATGTGGTGTGCATGTTCATTATACAAACACATGTCCTAAAAAGACGTTTCATGAATGGGATTTGCAGGATCATAAAAATATTTGTTTACCAGTACCTAATTCCATTCCTATTGGGGATGAAGAAACTGACAATGGCCAATGAAAGGTATAGATTATTTCTTAACATATTTTTTCCTATTATTGAAATCATAGGATATGATTCATGATATTGTTTTTAGGAAATAATTATTTCAGAATTTTTTGGAAATGAATGGTGAATGGATCATGAAGAATGTTGAATGAGTAAGAAGTCAACATATAAGGGATTCAAGAGTTATGGTAGAATTTTGGATAGTGAAATTCTTAAAAGTATTAAGGCACTTTTGATGATTGTATTACATTATAAGAATTTTTATAGTATGTGTAACCCTGATGTTTGATATATGAAAATTTTATTCTAGGAATAATTATATTCTATTTTGTGGATATAGTTATAAAGAACCATTTGGGTTTATATGATCCTTGAATTTGAGTCAATTACTGGTTAATAAATTTTGGCATGAAGAATGATTGTTATTAGATAAAATTTGTGGTTAAAATATGTTATGGTTAATTTTGATGAATTTATCTCTTTTTGGTAATGTTATAAAATTATTTAGTTTTTTTAAAGGGAAAACACGCAAACCGTGTGACAACTCGTCGCCTCGGACGATGATGTGGCAATAGAACCCACAACCAAAGTGTGACTAGTATTTATCGCCTACCACTGGACTACGTGAAGTCCCTGGTTAGTATGGCTAATTAGTTTTAGTTATATGATCTTATGAATTAGGAATAATTTTATTTTGTGTTATCTATGGAAATTATTAACCTATCATAGAAGATATGTTATTATGTTAATTACTTTTCATAATGAGACTTTAAGAGTAACTGATTTTATTTGGAGATAAATGTTAATCTTTTCCATGGAAGACTATGTGATTAAATCCTTCAAGGATTTGGGTCTCGATATTAGTTTGGATTAATTTGATGGATCTTAAGGATAATGTTTTTATTTAATGGTATTTCTTGAACTTCGGGTTCCTTTTATTGAATTTAGGAGGTAAAAGTCTAATTTCTTTTTATAAAGGATTATCCTTTTGGTGATTATCAGATCTTGTACTAAAAAATTTGTTTTTAGTTTATGTATTAATACAAGGGAAATATATAGTTATACTTCTGTGGAATATGTGATTCTCTAGAAGATGATTCTTTTGCTTTTTATGTGACCAAGTCTTTTTGAATGCTCATTGTTTAGATCAATTAATAGTTTTGGTAGAAATTTATTAAAAGATGAAACTCTACCTGAAGGTAAGTATATTTCCTTATGTTTTTATTCTATGTAGAAGATTAATTCCACAAAATTTTGAAAAGGAATATAAAACAAAAAATTTGTAGGTCTACGTTTCTTACTGGGTAATAAATGACCATTTACACACATCATAAGTTAGTGATTTTCTTGTGGTTAAATTTTTCTTAATCTTGTTTCCTATCACTCTCCATCAGAACATGACCCTTTTTTTTCTCATCCATATCCATGTTTTCATGGAATATTAGTATGGGTTAACTTAGGTGTTCGTTGTTCTTCTCTTTCTTTCTATTAAAGTGATAGTTTCACATTCTCTTTTTCCGATATGGGACTTTCAATAAAGTTTCCGTGCCCAAATTTTAAAATTCCGAGGACAATGTTTCCAAAAGGGGGGAAGGATTTAAAATCCCAGAAAAATAAAGAATATAACTTTTTCATATTGTTTAATTTTTAAATTAAATATTAATTTTACCTTAAAAGGGTTTCTATGTTCGATAGAGTACCCGATACACAACAACGGGTTTCTTTGAAATATTACATTGCACAATAATAATATATTATTATTTTAAACGGTAGTTAACTCCTAGTCGTTGTTTTGGTGGGAATGAATAAAACTAACTACAATATGATTATACATTTTTCTTAATATATTTACATTTATCCTATAAATATTAGAGGCTAAAAATATGAATAAATCTAATTTTAAGCATAATTTAAATTAAAAGGCCGATTTATCGCCTTTTAATAGAGAACCCTTTTTAAATATAGTTTTTATCACTTTAAAACATTATATATGGCCAAATAAAATCCTTCATTAGAATTTGGACATCAAATTTTACTTTGTGTAAATTTTTTTAATTTCTCTGATAAAGTTCATTTTTTAATGAATAGGTAAAAATAATGTATTTTAATTCAAAAGATCCTTTAAATATAATTTATTTAATAGGTTAGATTACCATATTAATTGGTTTTAATGTCAAATTAAAATATATTTTTACCATTTAATCAAATGTTTGTCATTGGAATTAATTTCACTTTGAAATTGCATATAAACAAGTATCAACCTTTTGATAGTTATTGTTTCTTAAAAACACGCTATTTGTTTTGATAACGGGAATTAATTTTAAAATTAATTAATTCCACTTCTATTTTTTTAATATGGAAAAGTAGACATCATTTTTTAATTTGGAATCTCAAATATATCTTAGGCGGAATTTTTTGTATTTTTTGGAAAAACTTCAATTTTTGATTAATAGTGAAACCACTTAGTGGTAGTTAAAAAAACAGAATTTTTCATTTAAATGAAAATTTACCACTTCTTTGACTTTAATTAAGAAAATCCAACATACATGGTTGTTATCAAGAAGTAATATTTGGTTTGATTTGATGAAAATAATTTTTGGTGAATAGTAACTTTTGACTTTTATTTACCGCGGTTATAGGTAAATAAGGTAATTCAAGGTAAAAAGAATATTATAATAATTTCAAATTACCTTAACACTTGTACCAACCTTATTGGTTGAGTCATTTACGACCATGGGCATCTTTGGGTAGATTTTGGGACCACATTGAGCCACTTGGGAGTGATAATGACAATGTAGATTAATTAACTTAAAGAAAAAGAAAAAATGATAAAAGTAAATATATTTTAGTAAATTAATTTTTATAAGGGGTTATATAATAATTATTTTCGACTATAAATTTTAATTGTAAAGATAAAAATATTTAATATCTCATGGAATTTTTTTTATAATTTTTAGACATCATATAATTTATATTATTTATGACACAATAATGATGCAGTGTTTACATCATTAATAAATTATTTAAATAAATGAGATTTTGATGATTAATATTTTATCCAAAACCTTTCCAATTCCAATTGGATGATTTTTTTTCAAATATGATTCCTCTTATCTTTGAAATTAATTTTTTTTTACCTTTTGAACCCGAAGATATGTTTATAATAAAATAATGTTTTCACACATTCCTAAAAAGCACCTCCCTTCCCTTATAAAAGGATACCACTTCTAAGAGATTCCTCACACCTCTAAAGCCTTTTGGATCTTCCAAACTCTGACAAATTAGGATCCCTAAATTCCTCTACTCCACCTAGAATACTTATCTTATGCATAAGGCACTTCAAGAAGTCCTTTGGTTCAATCCAAAGGGAGTTACCAAAATTAAAGGTAACCGTTTCTCTTAAATTGTTTTCTTTTATTTTACATCTCCAACCCCTAAACTCCATATATTACATTCATTTATAACAAACCCAGTATCCTAAATATACTATGATGTTTTTATAATAATTATTCTGACTACACGTACACACACATCCATCTAATGGATGAAGAACATAATGTTTTTGTGGATGGCCAACCAATGCCTCATGAAACGATGATTGTTCAATTATATATTACCGCCTCTCATGGTAGCCATTATGATAGAACAATATTTATATATGATATATATTATGTTTATGATTTACTTATGCTTCTGTACTTCCCAAATATATCAATCCTATATGGTTTCCATAGTGGGTTGATACGATAATCTCATTTGAGGAAGTGTGGACTACTGCCCCCTTAAAGTGATGTGACTCATTAATACCTTATTTGGGATGTATAAAGGATATATTTAATGATGTTATATATGATATTAAAATTTAATTATAATATACCTATTTATATTTATTTTTTAATTCCATTAAAATAAGAAATATAAATGAAAGTAGCTTTTAATTCATACGTACGGCTTACCGTCTCCATGAATGGTGCATTTCATTTCTTACATCCAAATGTTATTTACTATTATAAATACATGTATATTCTGGATATATATGATATATATGATATCCATATCCTGATAATCATTATGTATCTAATGAAACTTTGACCACATGAACAACATGTAATTATAAGATGTCCATTTTTGACTCATGTACCAAATATCGACAAAACAAACATTATTAAATTAAATGATTACATAATGTTTATAACATGGTAATAAGTGATATAAAAGGAATAATAAAAATAAAAAATGTTCTTAAGAAAGTATAAATTAACTTTTGTTTTTTATTCATGAGATTAATGAACAATCGAGTCAAGTCGGACATGATGTAAGGGATCATACCTCTCTCTTTCTATTCAGGTACTCTCTCTTATGTCATTTCGTTTATGATCCATGTTCTTATGTTGGATGATATTATTTTATATTAAACATACTGTAATTTTTATTTTAATATGATTATATACCCCCTCATATCTCATCAATTCATTTTATTAATTTTTAAGTGGCGTCATCAGGCTGCCGAATTTTTGTAAGGGATTTTCTTATCTCTCTTTTAATTCTGTGAGATTTATATTGTTCCCCACTTATTCATTGCATGTGGTGTATTGTGTACTGAAATTTGACATTTATTAAATTAATTCTCATTATATTCATGGTATTTTTTATTTCATTTTGTGGTTATTAATGTTTGGTCATACAACTCAGTTGATTACAATGTGGTAAGGGGTTTCATCTCACTTTTTATTCCCATGATATTTGTGCTATATTTTCCACTATTTCATTTTGTGTGGTGTATTTAATACCCATTATTGTACTCTTTGTGTATTATAATTACATTTATTAGTATTTACATCTTCATTGTATGATCCTTCTTTCATTTGGTATATGTTTTGTAAGTTACCAAATCTGTAAGGGAACCTTTCACCCTCCTCTTTTTAAAATACTTCTTTTTGTTATATCTTATAATTAAAATATTATTATGATGGGATATGTTCTTCTATATCCTCATTTATTTAAACATTAAATCCAAGTGATTATATTCCCTTTTTTATATCATCAACTCATTTTATGAATTTTAAAGTGACGTTGTTAGGCTATTAAATTTTTACAAGGGAACTTCTAAACCCAATATAAATTCTTTGGGTTCCACCTTTTCTTCATGAATATGTCATCCTATTAATATTTGTGAATGAACTATGATTTTTTTACACGTAATATCCACTTATATTGGGTGTATTTTATTTCTCATACATAATTATGTGATTGATTTACCCTTAATTTATGGATACCATCTTTATAAGCAATTTCATCTCAATTTACATTTCCACTAAGACTTCATTGTTGTTATGCACCAATTCAATATTACATGGTGTATATACCATCCATTGGAATATTATATGATGAATACCTTTCTTCTCAAGATATTATATTGTTTTTATTAATTCTATTCCTCAATTATTTTTATTCAAGCGACTCTCATTTTGATAAAAACACTTTAACTGAAATATTGTTTTAAATGTTTTAAATATTAATTTTTATAAATATTTCTCATTAATTCCCATGTTTTAAATATGGTTTTTATGGATTTATTTATATGGAAATTAATGTTTTGAAATTTTAATTCATTTAAAATTTTCAACGTGGTAGGGGACACTTTGATTCAAAAATCTCAATTTTAAATGGTTTTGAAAATGATTTGATAATTATTTTTTTATCTAAATATCTTGATTTGTTATATTGGAATGTGAAAATGTTATCTTTCCTTTATACATGTGTTATGTGTTATGATTATGTTATGGTTATTGGTAGTTTTTTATGTATACAGTTGGTATCTTGATAAACCTAGGGTGGGTGAGCCTGTGATAGCTCTCCAAATCATTGGGTAACGTGACAGAGGTAAACATGATGTTTCTCCTAAGAGATTTAGGAAATATACTGTGATGGGTATTCTAAGTGTAACTCCTTACATAGCTGTGATAGCTACAATTTAAATTTTATATGGGTGCCATAATTAACATTTATTATTTATGATTTGTGTGTTTTATTCATAAATCATATGATTTCATAAGGTACACTATGATTGAAAATATAGTTTCATTGATTTATATTTGTTGATGGCATAATGTTTTCCTTTGTTATTTTATAACCCTTACTGAGATTTTTATGCTCATTCCATGTTTTTTTGAAATGTTTTCCACGGGACATAAAGATGAATAAGGTGATGGATGGGATAACGGAAAAGTCACTCTATCTAAAATATTGAACTAGACATGTTTCTTTTTAGGATTTTTTATTTTATGAAAAAAATGGATACTCAGTAGTATTGTCTACTTGTAATATTAAAGTTGTTATGTAATAGTTATGGATTAATTCTCTAAAACTCTAAACCTAAAATGATCCCCAGTGTGAAATATTCATTTAATTCAAGATTATGTAATGTTTAAGGCCATGTCCTTATAATGAAACAACTACAGTTACCTATGAACTTACTAATAAATTGTATTCTCATACAATGAATACATAAAATCATAACTATGTGGAAATTTACATGAAAATAACCCCCATGGGGATTATTAAGTTTTGAGTGATTATTGAGAGGATGGTGAATCCTTTATGGGGGAAGTACGAGTTGTTTCTGAGGTGGGGATCTGATCTAGGGAGAGGGCTGTATGATGGGGGTGTTTCCTATGAGGAATAGAAATAAGCTAAAGAGAGGGATGATGGAGGGGGCTCCATATCACTGCTGGGGAGGGGAACCATGAGATTGATTTTTTGGGGTTGGGGACTCATCCAATGCCAAAGGATACTCATTGGGGTGTGGACGTGGGTGGATGATGATGTGTCTGATTCAGGGTCCCACATGGGAGGGGAGTGTATTATGGTAGGGGAAGTGGGGGATTAGGTTTAGGTTTGGGGTCATGTACATAGAGGGGGGAGGAAGTATGTATTTTTTATAACTTTTTACGTTGTTTTCAATTGAACCCCCACTAACTCTAAACATAACCATAAAATATAGTGTTAGATTGATTCAACCACTAATATATCATAATTGTTTTATATTTATTTATTACAAAATTCTTACATAGGCCACCACTAAGATGTTTTTTTATAGTGGTACCATGAGGATATTTTTTTGGGACCATCGGTTGGGGGATTATTCAGACCATATACATTAGTTTAATGGGACTATATAAATGGATGATGGGTATGAAATTTACTTAGGACATGTATTTGTTGAGTGGATGATGATGTTTTTACTGGAGGATAGGTATCATTGTGCCTCAGGACATCGATCAGTTTATAAAATAATTTTTTTTGAGAAGAGGTCGGATGTACCCAGGATATAATGGGAACCACAATTATATTCTGGTTACATTATTAATTGCTGGTGTGGTTTCAGTTAGAGTTAGATGTTTTGTTATGTAATTGTTTTAAGTGTCTAAGTGATCTCAAGTTATGTAATTCTTATGTGTATCCCTAAATATTAAGAAATGGATTCAATCCGCCATAGATATATATATAAATATATTTCAGGATATCTATATATATTTAAGGAATGTGTTCAATGATATACTCGTGTTTTCTGAAGTAGGTGATGTCATCCTTATAGATATTGAGAACATGGGAATGGGGTTAATTATTCAATTTTTTTGTGTTGGAATTTTATTTATATTATGCAAAGATTATATAATTATGGGTGTATGATCAGAAAAATTGGTGGTGGCCAATAGATTTTGTAATCACACCCTACATGCGCATATTGTGATGTGTATAAACTTTATTTAATTGAGATCAGGTACAACATTAGTCATGGGATTTTTATCACTGTGACTGAGTTATACCATTTCAGAATCGGATGGTATTTAGTGGATCGGGTGGTTCATCTCCATTGAGATGGACTTTTCATTTTGGGTTTTATGCATGAGGCTTATGGTTATCCATATGAAATGCTTTATGATTATTTATTTCTATAATATGTTACTGAATGGTTTATTTTCTAATCACATACTATAATTTTTGAATATTCATTGCTGCTATATATTATTATAATTATACTGAGTTATTTTTCCTTCTTCCATTATGTTCATTCCTCCAATCTATTATATTAATATGGACAATTATTATTGTTATCATATGATGGACAGTCTCCCCACTATAACCTAATTAGAATATCAGACATTTGGTACAACCATTTTCATTTGAGGAGGTGATCCTTATGCCATGTGGAAAACTGTCTTGGTTCACTATTTGAGTGGAAAAAATGGTTGGGCCACAATAGAGTTAATATTTTCATGGATGAATAAAATATTATTTCGAAATAATTTTAATTATTATTGATATTTTCAACACTTAAGGATAAGAATTTTCTCCAATGTAATTATATATAAAATATTTGTAATAGAATTTTAATAATGTTATAGTATATGATAAAACCATATTGTTATAATCATAGTATAAATACAATCCTTATAACTCTATTAAAAGATGTTGACTCACTGAAAACCCATACCTTTGGTATTATTCATTCTATGTGTCCATCTAATATCATGTATAATGAAATTATGATTATTAAAAATATAATTATGATACATTTTCATTAATATATAAAATTAAATGATCTATATATTACCCTACGTGGTCAATTTTATATGTATTATTCATTCATAATGGTTACACAGGGTTTTCCTATATTTTTTTGTACCATTCTTGTTCGTTGGGCATTGTAAAATATGTTTTAATATAGCCTCATAATCATCTCATATAATGTTTTGTATCACTGCAATTATTAAATTAGAAATATATATATTTTTATATGATTATTTAATCAAGGAAAATTGAAAGAAGTTCCATAATATGTTAATTTAATGATGTTATATATTCATAAATTATTTATTATTATTGATAATTATTTTATTTAAAATAAAAATATTCTCGGAGATTTTCATTTTCATAAATAAAATTTTTATAAATTATGATAATATTTAAGATATATTGTTTTTTCAAGTGGGGGTAAAATGAAATATTTTATTTCGTGGAGGTTTTCGTCTACACATACATTAATTATACTATCATTTTTTAAAGAATTAAAAGATATATAAAAATAAAAATAATCATTTTATAATCATCATAATTTTATTATTATTAAATTTTTAATAAATAAAACATTTTTTAATAATACATGTAAAATATTTATGAAAAATATATTATCTCATTCATGGAGAAAGTAGTCTAAAATAATATATGATGATGAAAAAATGTAATGAATGGTTCGAAAATGTGGTTGGTAATTAAATTTAAATTAGTTTAAAAAAATTAATTTAATTTAATAACATTTAATAAAAATATAAATACTACTTATATAATATATTATAAGAAAGAAATTATTTTATGGGGTAGAAATTTAAATGAATTTGGAATGATCTCTTGGGAAGAATACATCTCCCTTTTTATGTGGAACATTGGGTAACACAGAAAGGATAAATGTATTAGTATTTTGAAAGTATATTTACATATATGATATTAGAAGATATAATATGAAATAATAAGGATTATTTTATATATATAATTGGTGTGAATCTGAAAAAATCATATTTTATCTATCCTCACCAGGTTCTTGATTGGTAAAGGGATGATGTATCCTGGGAATTTGTAGATTCATTTACATGGATTCTCTGGAGTTTGAAATATTTATTATTGTTGAGTGATCAATTGAAAATTTATTCTCATATCATTATTATCAGAGTTATGCCAAAAGTTGATGATCTTGGTAAGCTATATTTCATGGAGATTGTGAGGTTGTATGGGGTACTTATTATTTTATATTAGATATGGGTCGTATATTTATATAATTTTTCCTAAGGAGACTCCAAGAGTAAATGGGGACTCAGGTGATGTTTTTTAAATCCTATCATCCATAAATATATGACCATGTGATGAAAAAATTTAGTTTATATAGGATATAACCTTATTATGTGTCTTGGAATTTGGTGGATCTTTTCATAGACATCTGAGACTGATTATTTTTATGTATAAAAAATTATATCTGTAATCAATCATAATGGACCATTTTTAGGATTTTCATGGTAATAGTTTTAGGTCACCTATATATTGGTAATATGTGTGACAAGCCTCTATAGTTGGAAGATGTTTGGTTTTGGAGACATTAGTGAGATTTCATGATATACTACTATCATAGGTTACATCTCATAGATGTGAAAAGTCCATTGTGGATCAAAGACATCATCCATTGGTGTTTTCCATTGTTTTTCGGGTTTTCTTGATGGTTTATCCCTTGTTGGTTCACTATTTCCATATAAAGTATAAAATTTTCCTTCAGTGACATGATTGACCATTTGAGGTCACTAATCAACAATGGAAGTTATAATATTGGATATTATTGTATGTTCAGTTTATTGAAATTCATGATGATTTCCACAAATCAGATATTAGGAAATACAATTTTGATCTCTCTCATATTATTATTAGTGAAGAGGTTGGTATATAGAATGATCTTTTAATTTTTGAGAATCTAGTAGTGATTGGTGATTATTGAGTAAATGGAATTCTATTGATTTCAATTATATTATTCTATGTGTTGATTCATCATATATCTACTTCACAAAAAACATTGGATCATGATTCACTGATGAGTGAGTAGTTGCCTCAAAAATTTTCTAGAGTACATTTATCCAAATGGAATCCCTAGGGTGGAGTATCATATGATTAAGTGTTGGAAACATAAAATTATATAGATTATAGTATTTAATATTTTAATTTTTAATAACTATTTATTTTATTATTTTTCTTGGGACCGTAGAGGATGGATAGAAAATTATTTTCAAAATTAACAAATGTTCAGGGATATAATAGTTTTTTAATCAACATAGTTTGGCTATAAATGTGTTAACGGATTTTTGGGGATCTCCCCATATCTAAAGAACATATATGATGTCTTATATGTTTCTCAAAAAACCATTTTTATAGTCTTCAGGTGATGAACACGATTTTTAATGTGATTACACATAATGTAATGAATACATGGAAGAATAATTGATATTCATACATGGTTTGAGATAATTCACAATATATAATGTTAAAAATTTGATATTTAATAAAAAAATAGAGGGATTTTTTATCATTCATGACTGATTTGGATTACAAGAGGTGTACCACTATTACACCAATTGAAATTTTTGTGATCTGGGTTTTAGGTAGCTTCATATATAATTTCTAATTTCATTCATTTCATCCCTCTTCAATATCAACATATAATAAATTTATGGTTATTTTGGGGTCCTATTCTATATATAAATCACATTGTTCTATGATTTATCTATAATTCAGTTGGGTTGAATCACTCTTGAGGTAAAAACATTTCTGATTCTGTATTTCCTATAATTGTGGTAGCTATATTACACCATTTATCTACATCTTTTTTTTCATCTATGGTGTTTCTCTTGATTCCAATCAAGACCCATCATGTGATCTTATTCTGTTGGACAACCCTTTATTTCATGTGATTGAGTGGGTAGAATTCATTGATATATGAGTTGTTTGAAACACTTTTTCATCCATTTTAATAAATTAAATCAATTCTAATATGTTTTTATTGGTCCTAGGATCTCCATTTTCCATTTTTTGTTATTCGTTGATGACAGATTTGATCATCGGTATGTACGAATCAAGGATGATGTAGTTTGTTCCATCTCTTTCCAATGTTTGGTGAACTACATTGAAATGTTGTGTTAAATTGAACAAAAAATTAAATGACATGATTGAATGATGATTTTACTTTGTTTAGAAAATGGTTTGTAATAAAATAAGGGTTTTATTTGATTAAGTAAAAAGAAGTGGTATATATGAATAATATTAATTGAATTTCTGAAATAGTTTTCAATGAATTCATATAATGAGATATTTTTCAAAATATAAAACATTGAAATTATTTGGAACATAGCTATTAGGAATATTAATTGGACTCATTCATTGATACTGTTGGGGGGTTCACTCATGGGGTTTTCCATCACAACCAAGGGTTATTGTTCATGGAAATTGATAGAATCTACTGGGAGGTTTACATTTTGGGGACTTCACTTATTTAATTGATTTCATGTTGATGTGTTGGAGAATTATGTTTTCACGTTTTTTTATATTTAAGGTATGAGATCCTAATATATATAAAACTACTATTATTTAGGACATGATGTTACATGTTCTATAGATTAATTATTGTCTCTTATATCCTATACTATTTCATCATTTAATTCTATGAATTGAAATAAATTTTTACTCATGCATTGAAATTACATGAAATATTGTCTCTAATATATTAATATGATATTAATTGAAACTATTTTATGTAACATATATTGAAAATATTGAAAGATTGATAATTAAATTTTTTCAATACATTTGATTATGAAATTGAAAACAATTTATCATGCACTATTTCATTAAGGCTGAGAATGTTTAGATTATTGTATAAATACTTTTTACGGAACACTAGGGATCGATCCTACTAAGAATATTAGATCACACTATGTGAACCCAATCATTTCTACATATAACACTTTTTTTCATTCGATGTAGAGAAAGGAAAGGTGTTGCAAGGAGGTGGTGATGTTATTTGTAACATCCTGGTTTCGGGTTCCTACTAATGGTGTTATGTACTGTGTTGGATACATGGGCTATGGTGCATTTATCCTATTTATATATGTTTCAAAATAGCAGTGAGGTCCTTGGGTGTGATAGGGGGGAAACTATAGCCTCAGGGGAAGTGTATACACAACATATTAACAAACAGTAACCATAGTGGAAGCTGTAATACCATCAAAAGAAATAAATTACAGAAGGATAATAGAAATATAAAAACTGGAGAATATATAAATGATTCATTTCAGATGTGTCTTGGAAATAATCCAAACAAATCACAATGCTGGAAGACAATAAAGAAACCAATGTAAAACAGAAAAACAAGTAAATCGAATCAACATCGCTGGCCTCATCTTGGTCACATGATCTCCTGTCGAACAACAATCAAGTACCTAAAAAAGAAGGGAGATTTACCTTCATTATACCAATATAAATATAATCATTTTGGTCCAAAATCAATACCCAAATAGTGTGTCAGATGAATCCCAGTTGGATACCACTAAAGGATATGTACCAAAATATCAATGAATATGTATAATAGGAAATATACAAAATGAAGGAATAAACTGCGATGTTATCAAATGTTAACAATCATACAGTTTTCAATTATGTTCATATATTATTTTATAATTGAATCATGTAAGCATTGGGATATATCCTATGATCTATATCACCTGTGTAATAGTAACAACATATGTCTCAGAAGACCATCTAATCAATAAGGTAAGACTGTGACAAAGCATGTTCTTTGGCCTAGATGACTCACCACAATCATTTAATCATTCTTAATAAAACCTTATAGGATTACTTTCATGGTATAAACCATTTGGTTTCACATAGAATTAATCATTATGAATGTTGTTATGGGAATCTCACATGGTCAATACCCCTGGGTCAATATGGAATCAATAAATTATAAATGAGATCTGGGTATCTCTCACTGTCCATACACCGTGGTCTTTATAGCTTCAATAATTTACAAATGACCTTCATGTAGCTCCCACAATCAATACCCCTTGGGTAAAAATATCATAAATAATTTATAAATTCCATTTGGGAAGCCATCCGGGTCAATAACCCATTTGTTAATATCTACACCAAGACTCTCATAGTCTTGTGAAAATAAACATGGAAACTCCCACTATTTTTCTACTTCAAGGCTCTCACAGTCCTTTGAAAAAATAACAAACATATAATAACAAGACAACCCATGTATTCTATAACCACAACATGTAAAAATTCAAGATCATAACACATGATATTTATATAATCAATCAAACTCCATCCTAAATCACACAAGGCATTAAAATAAGGTACGACATATAGGCATCCAAGGACAACTGGCATAAATATTCAAACAAGGTAAACACACCCATGGGGTTTCCTGTAAATAAGTAATAAAATCATACACATTTTCTCCAACCCCTTTACAGTAAATTAAACCATAGAAGATAAATAGTATGGTTAAATTCTCAATCATGAAATACCCCAAATGCAGGTATGTGGAACTTTTAGCATATACAATTCATAGACAGACAGTGAAAGGAAAAAACTATCTAACATGATGTTTTACGATGAACACTCTCAAATGTTGTCCCCTGAATCATCATAGATGATGTAAGTCTACAATATTCTGACAAAAAAAATTTCATTGAAACACTCAGGAGAGAGGAGGAATCATGAATAATGGCTCTAGGGGAATAAAGAACTCACTAGTGGGTACCCAAAGCACCTAAAATCATCTCAATTATAGCTCAGATGGAGGACTGGGAGGAGCTCGATGTTGTTCATCCATTAATCACTCTCTTGTATTAATAGAGTAATGAAGAAGTATTTTCTGAAGATGAGACATGACCCTGCTCGGATTCATCAATTAAAAATAAATGTACATGGAGTGTTCATTTATTGTACAAGCTATGTAGTATCCTCAATCATCACCCATATTATGCAGTCTGATAAGTCAACTACACTACCATGTACCCGGACATTACATGACCGGTACATGGAAACACATGGAAACTGGGTACATGGAATGTACTCAAATGTATATGACGCTTAGTTAGAAAGACCGCATTTCTTCCTTTTTCCTCAAAACACCCCGAAATCAAGATCCATACATGAAATGAAAAACCAGGTTCTTAAAAAATTATCACCTTAATGAAATTCATTCCATAATTTCCCTTCCGTGTGTGGTGAAAATGAAACATAACCCAACTTTGGCCATTGTGATTTTACATAGGCTTCCCTCTCCCAAGTCTCGTCTTGGACATGCATGTGCTGCCATAACACCCATACCATAGGAACCGACCGGCCACATAGAACCTTCGTGCTGCAATCAATAATCCATATGGGTGCTCCCCAAAAGATGCATCCACCTCCATCTCATCATCCTTGGGATCAAAAATTGGGATGGGTCCGAAAAGAATTGTTGTGGCTGAAAAACATGAATGATGTTCTGCATATTATGTTACCTCTGTGTTAGCTACAACTGATAGGAAAATGAACAAACTCTCCTCAAAACATCAAACGGCCTGACATGTCTCATTTAATTATTCCCCTATCTAATAATACTCCTATATAACAACCTTAGTGTGACATGCATGAAAAACTGATATCCATCTCTGAAATATAGTGGTTTTCTCCTTCAAACATCATAAAATTTCTACCGAAACTATGTAGTGGGAATTCACTTTCGAATAAACTCTACCTCCTCAGGGGTCTCCGAGATAAGAGGGGGTCCCTACATAGCTGCCTCCCCTAGCTCCAGCCAACATCGGGGTGCTCGAAAAATCCTTCCATACGAATATTCATAATGATCAATCTTAATAGTTTCTTGAAATATATTTTTACAAGAAAAACTCTACTAGGGGTATGTGTCCCACCCAAGATCCCCTAAAATCTATGAGGTATTCTAGAAGAATTTCCTCCACATAATGAGTTGTACAATCATATTGGAAATCTGTTTGGGGATGGAAAATTGTACTCAGAAGTACCTATGTACCTGAAACCCTCTATAGTACATGCCAGACATGAGTACTAAACTAGGCATCCATGTCTAAAAAAATATTGTGTGGAAACTCATGAAAATGTACAATCTATCGGTTGTACCACCTTCCAGGCTCAACCACATTGATGGTAACCTTTATCAGCCAAAATTGTGCAATGTTTATTTTTCTGTCGATAAAAAACCAACATTCATCATTCCCTCGAGGCAAACGTAGTAACCTTTCAGAAAATCCATCGCGAAATAATTCCACTTCCGTGTGGGAATGGGTAACTACTTTAAATTCCATGTCGGTCCCTGATGCTCGGCATTCACCAGTAGAAAGGTGGATCATCTAAAATAAAAACCGGATACATCCATCTTCATACCTAGCCACCAATACTGACTAAGTAGATTTTTATACATATTGGTAACATCCGGATGAACTTCTAATTCGGAGGCATGGAAATCTCACATCAAATCTTCACCTATTTATACTAACACCCATACACATTCCTGAAAACAAAAGTCCTCGTAAACATCTTAGATCCACCTAGGAGTAGTGTCCTCACCTAACACACTCCCACATAGCACTATGACATCAAAATCTGATAGATTCCTAATTCGCACTCGATTCAGTAGAGTACAAGTAACATCAATATAGGAATGAAATTTCTACCCATGCCTATCATGCAACAAAAAATTCATATCAATGAATATATCCATAAGCTTCCAGTCACTACTGGCCAACTGATCTGCCTATACTTTTTTACTCCAGATCAACGCATCGTCCACTGCATTGTCATTCCGATGCAAGTTTGAAAGCTCAAATTTAAAAGAATATGTTACCCAGCCTACATTATCTGTCTCAAATTTCGAACATTACGAGTAAAGATATACCTGAAGATTTTTTGGTTAGTATATGATACAAAATTCTCTCCCAAAAGATAATGTCTCGAGCAGTATAAAGAATGACCAACGGTAAATATCCTGAGATTGTGCATCAGGTAATTCTTTTCATGTGGCCTAAACTAACAAGACCCGTACGCAATGACTCCCAACTGCATAAGCACTATTCTCATTTGGATACCTAATGCATCACAATAAATGGTGTAACTCTTTCCTGGATATGTAAAAATAGGTATTAGTGGGGAATTCAATCACACATTCAACTCGTGAATGGTTGAATCTCCGGAATCAATCATCAAGTACTTTGCACCCTTCATATTCAGTCATGTCGGGGTACTTCTAAGCATGAAAAGTCCTTTATAATGATTATTTAATGACTAGATATCCCTATAAATCTATGTACTTAAATAAAGTTCTTCAGATGCTCCCTAGAAACTATTGATCTCACATTCACTAGGACTATTCATACTATTGTCTCTTAGATAACGTGACCCAAAAAGTGAATCTGGTCAATCCAAATTCGGAATTTTTTAGATGTTATCATATAACTGATTCTCTCTTGGTGTACTCAATGTAGATAACCAAGAAGGGTGTACGTGTACATTACATTTCTTTTGAGAAATAATTAATACAAGACAGATAAATATACCCAAATACCATACTAGTTTAGTTTATTTTGAAACATGGAATATAATCTTCTATCATTTTGAATGATCTTCAACATATCCCATAAAGATATTCTCCTTTTTCATAACTAACACATATATTTATATTTTGGGGAAAAAATAATATAATGGTTACCTAAAATGCCTATTAAGGGTAAACATATATAACATAAAACAAACCATAAACATATGATTGTATAAACATGAACATAATGTTTCAATGTCAAAATCTTGAATCATGAAATAAATCATTTATGTTCATAAGGAATAGATCATAAAACAACATTTACCCTGAAAGATTATCATTTTCATAAAACATGTAATTTTGAAAAAATAATAAGCACATAATATGATTTTTATAGTATCCCAGGCATTTCTTCCAAGACATTCATTGTGGACATAGTCCATTACTAAACCGGGCTTACGTGTTGTTCCATCCACGTATTACTATACCATATTTACATGTCGTTCCATCACTGCATTACTGAACTGAATTTATATTCCCTTCCATTATTGTCTATCTAATGTGATATAAATATTTACATAGTGCATTGAAGGGAGATATAGGTCTCACCCATATGATTTTGAAGTTATTCATATATGTACCACACACAAAACATAAATCATTCATCATAGAATAACCTAATAAATAAAGGGATTTCTTAAATATCATTCAATAATAAAATAATCCATATAAAAGTTCATTCCATTATTAACACAATAAAATCATTGTATTAAAAGGGATATACATGTAACCCTATTTAATAAAATCATCTTAGGAGGAAAATATTTTTGATAAAACACTTGAACATAGTTCTTGAGGAAAATATTCATTCTTCTTCCAAAACATTTGATTTTCACAAAACGACCCCCAACATTTAATGAAATGTTTTTTGTTGAAAATAAACATGGAATAGTGTAGATGAAGATTCATGGAAATAAAGGCTCATGAAACTGTAAAAATCCATTCATTACTATAAGTTAAAAAATCATTATTCTCATACCTTTTCAAAAAAATCAAATAATACCTTGTAGGGTAAAAAAAGATTCCTACCGTACCATGTAGTATAATTCCCAAAATAGTGAAAATTACTTAAAACATAAATTGAGTAATAGTATCAATTTTATGAAAACATTTTTAAATAACATGGACATGGATGATAAATATAACCCTAGTAAATACTTTCGTATAAAGAATCATGGATAAAAATGAGAGTGAAAATTTTCCCCTACATTAGGTATGATTTATTAAGTATGTGTCAGAAACACTTGCATAGTTGGTTTAAACATATTATTAACTAATAATAGAAAGATAATAATATTTATGAGGTCATATATGATTCATATATGACACTATATTACCTTTTCATTTGTTAATTCCATGATAAATCATGGTTTTCAGTAATAATCATTTCATTTATCATATGTGTTTGGAATTTTTATTCTTGATATTATGACATATATCAGGATTCAAATACATACAAAATGTAAAACATGATTTATATATTCTACATATTCATTATAGAAATACATATATAATATATGGATAAATTAAATAGAATATATCGTTCATGGAGATTGTAGGTTGTACGTATGCATGAACCCTCTTTTCGTTTCATTATTTACTTGAATGGAAGTAAGTAAATGAAATAGATATATATATATATATATCCAGTAGTATTATAATTTCATATATTTCATGATTATTTATTATATATACATTGTAATAATTCATTAATTGTTGACGTGGAAAATAATTCTCATCACATCGTGGAGATCGTAAGCCATACGTAAGCACAAGAGACGAAATGTTTCCCAAACTTTTTGAATGGTATTGAAATGGATGGTTTATAACATATCAGAATTAGTATCATGTGATAATAATAATATATAGTAATTATTTCCACCAATATCCCCATCCATGTAAGGCGATTTTGATAAATATATTACACCACGACTTGGAGATGGTAAGCTGTATGTACGCACACATGGTGATTTTATTTTTTTTATGATGGATAGAAAGTGAAATAGGGTTGATTCATATTTATAATAAAATTTCAATATATGAATGATACTATTTTTATAACAATAAAATCTAAATAATATTATGTAGTAGTTGAAATTAATTTGGAAGAATCAGTAGAAGGGATTACCTCTTCCTCGACCTGTCTAGTTTAAATTTACGTAATGGGCACTAGAGTTGGTCTTTTTTGTATAAAAACACCTCTAGAATATTACTAGGGATGTTGAAAAGTGAAGTGGGTTGGTTTTGGCCATGAATTAAGTCTCAAAATAGATTTAATAGTAGAGGGATGAGCTTCCCTTTTATACGAGTGGAGAGGGTTTCTTTAAGAAACTCGCGAAATAGTAACTTATTGTTAATTAAATTTAGATTAAATGTGTCCAAAACATATTTAATTATAATATAAGATTATTTTTTTGTATGACCCATAATATAATAATTTTTATACAAGTATTGAATATTTTTTAACCTATCATTTTGGTTTTAACATTATTTTACCCTTTTTAATCTTACCGTGATATAATGTTATTTACATATTTTGGGTTAATGTAATTTAAATATCATGTAAAAAGATCCAAAAAAATTATTAATAACATTTTTGTACTTATATTAAATTTTTTTCCTAATCTTATATTTTTACTAATTTAATATCATTTAGTAAACTATTTTAGGATTAATGTTGTGAATTAGGACAATTTGGGAAACTATTCATACATGACATTTTTAAAAATTCATAAATACATGATTCCTTCGAAATAATGGAATTTCCTAATCCCTAATATGTCGATATCATCCATAAAATTCTGGGATGATAGCAAAATGTTATAATGAAATTTATTTTAATATTTATGAATTCATATTTTTTAATTGTTCATTAATGAGGTAATCACTACATCATAATTGTATCATAAATAAATATATTTATCTAATTTATAAAAATTATAAATATAATGCAATGATATAGAAAGTAAATTTATATTTCTAATTAATATTTATAGTCATATATTTTCGTTATAAAACAATATTTTATAATAGATTTAGTAAAAGATTAATGTTTATGTTATAATTATCATTACATTAAAGTAATTATTATAAAATGTAATTTTAACCTCCATGTGAATCCATGGGGTCCCAAGATCGACCCAAGGATGAATTTTGTTAGAAATATCTCATCCAATGGAATTAGTAAATGTGTTAGGGTAGTTTAATATTATTATAATATAATTTTTTACCCACATTTTTCAGATTTACACTTTCACAATGGTAAATAAAATATTTATTAAAGTTACTATTCATAATGTCAAAAAATAAATGCTAACTATTTACACAATTTTAAAAAAATGATTAAAAATATGGAATCCAATTTTTCAAATTATACACACAGAAGTTGCAGTAATTAATTTATAATTTATTCCTATTGGAAAAAACAAAAAGTGGGGTTTTAAGAAGTAATAACTATTAAAAGTTAGATAGGTATCTACGTCCAATTTAAAATTGAAATTATTTACACTAACCAACATTTGATTAAATGATAAAAATAAATTTCATTTGTTCGTTAACACATTTATATAATATGATTTAACCATTACAATTATTTCAATTGAAAAAATTGTTTTCAATTAAAATTTAACTTATGTTTACTAGTCCTAAATACATGATCATTATCAGTAAAATATAAAGAACTCATCCAATTTAAATTTTAATATCCCCCTTCGAATTAACAAGTTTATTTTTTCAAATAAAACATATAAAAGTGTCAAAAACTAAATTTAAAAAAGGTTCTCCATTAAAAGGCTGTAAGACTACATTTTAAAAATATATATTTTTATTTGAAAAATTGATTTTTTTCTAATAAAATGTTTTAGAAATTATATAAGATGAATTTTAATGATATAAAATTCACAATGCGGTTAATAAAATTCAGATATTCTAGTTTATATCCTGTTAAATAATAATATTTTAATAATATATCGTTGTTTAGTGAGACTTATTATGGCGTACAATTCAAGCTATCGAGGAAGGTCGCTCTTGCGGGTAATGCGAGACAAGTCAATGTCATGTTTAGTCAAATATTCTTTTAGTGTTGCATATAAAATATTCATAACATGGTTCATTTATACATTGAACAAAATTAATCCTTAGTGTTCTGTGTAATGAATTATATCACCAGAACCAGAACATGTGTTTAACACAAGCCAAGAATAGTGTTGTTTAATCTTCAATCTAATACAGTGTCATGTATAGAAAAAAAATTCATGGTGTAGTGTACAACACAACACATCAATGAAATTTAAAATAATATATCTCATAAAATCTTGTGGTGACAAATTCTACCACCCATCATATGAATTTATCCCTCGAAATTCATTAGGGTTATAAATGGTTTACTACTTCAATGATTCTTTCATAGAACACAAATTGTTTTAAAAAAGTACTAAGAATCCATTTCAAAAAGTACGAATATAAACATAATGGTTACCCAAAGAAACTAATCATTGGTTTCCCACATTGATGAACATAGGTAGGATGTGAAAACATGGATATTGAATCGACAACTAAACATCCTATTTAGATATATATTGATAGAGAATAAATTTGGAGAAACATAACAACAAGAAATCCATAAATCTATGCCGATTTAAGGGACCATCTATTTTATCAGATAAAAAGGATCGTGGATTACTTATTTGGTTTTCTAGATACTTCTCCTAATATTGATGATTTTTTTTGGGGAATAAATACATACATGATTTTGGAACAATGTCTTTGTTTTTCATGCCTTCAACAATTCACATTTCACATGTTATTTAACGAAATGAAGATGAATTTTTCATTCCTGATGTTTTAGCAGATCATTCCATAGAATGATAGATCGTTCCATCTGTCTCAACAAAAAGGTTAGAATAGGTTATCAAATAAGCATTAGTCCACATATAGTGAGACAATACATTAATCTAACAAACATCAATCAGAATATAAATTATACTATCGATAAATGGATCACATTACAATCCTTCAAAATACATAAAATATAGAACATTTGAATGAGGTTACCTAAATTGACATAATATTTACCTCCCATATCTCATAAGTAAGTTCTTGGTTGTCACATTACAATCATGTGAATACCTTGATAATGTATTCTCTTGAGTCACGGTTATCATGGCCTCCTCCCAACAATGTTTACCCCTCCTGGGTCGACAATGTGAGAAGGGAGATAATGACCCCTGAGTCCCACCTCCTGTAGGCCCCGGCTTGGCGACTAGCACTGAGGGATTAATAAACACACAAATGGGAGGCATTACCCTCTAAGAGAACATAAACGGATGATATAGATAAGATAAACACCAACCAACTCCAACGAAGAACATAAATATTAAAGAAACACAAGTGTATATATGTAATGACATGAAAAAGTACTACAACTGAAAGGGGAAAAACTGCAAGTACCCAAAAGAAAGTAAAAACTGCAGCAACCACAAGCCCGAACACCTCCTGCAACCACAAGAAAGTAAACACCAGCCTAATATCCAGCCTACTCCATGTGACCTGAAAAACAAAATATATATATACATAGGGTGAGTATAAAAATATACTCAGAAGGATCCTCCCCAAAGCGTCTCATTCAAAAGTAATGAAAGCATACTAAAGCATAGTGAACAACAAGTGAAACTAACTCGTCTCGTAAACAGGTATACTATGTTCCCAGATTCACCATGGAAACTCTAACCAAGTAACGCATACATTAATATATTATATAATATATAATATCAAGGGTACCCCACTACTACTTACCCACTGGTTTTTCACTTTTCCCCAACATTACACGTCCTCTGCATCTCTCTCAAAAAAGGCATGCCCGCAGACACCTGGGTGAAGAACCACAATATGCATGTCGTAAAAAACCACCACATCCACACACAAAAGTAACCAGGTAGTTTTTTGGTAGCCACCACAGCTCGTATAACATGTAACATACGTAGGGTATTGTACCTCAAGCCATCACAGCCCATACACCGACTAAGGATCCTCAATCCATCACAACCTATACACGTTACACCAAAAGTAGTCCATAGAAAACTATATCTAGAATATATGAGTGTGAATAACCACAATCCATTACGTCCCTCTACACACATATATGGGGAAACATAAATAGTGTGCCTACCGGCACAAGTAACTAACAGTAGACGAGAGTGGGGCCAAAGAGGGTAGTCAGCCATCCACCCTCCAAACAGAATGTTGGGTAAACCACCCCTAGGGCTAAGAATCCCCAGGGTGTCATTGGCACTTACTTGAAGGGTTGATTAGAGTATAGAAATAGAAACAATAATAGAATATACTATAACTCACAACCACACTATGGGAATAACCTAGTCTTTGACACAACTGCCACTAATGTCTCTCAGACTCCGGGATGCTACTTCTATGACTAGGTATCCTATAAGCACAAAACCATATAAGAGATTTATTAGATTACATCATTCCATTTTTTTCAGTTCCAATGTACGTTAATTAATTTTTTAAACAATAATTAACCATGAACAATCCCACATTAAAATTCAGTAGCATCACACCCAAGTTCACTATTCTTTCAAAATTACAACCTCGTAATTATGTTCCAGCAATTTACAACTCCATGAGTTAACACCATTTATTAAATTATTCATTTCAGAAATACTCTCTGACATTCCCAAGGATTCTAGAAAAACATTCTATGCTACTAAACACAAGGGGGCACAACACGGTGAGTAGATGTATTTCTCATCGAGTCTTTGCTGCTTATAACAAGATCATATACCCATACTTACTTGATAAGATAATGATGGAAAGAACGTGGAATACACTGTGTGTCTTTGCCTCTTTCGGAAGAAGGTTATGTAAGACCAACGTCCTTGATTAGTGGGGAAAAATAATGCAGATAAACAACTACAGAAACAACAATCATACAACAATAACAACAATCCCATTCCATCATCACTGGTGTCCTCCCTGACACCCACATGCATAAACTGATGCATCTTATCACTCTAGGAATTATCTTCTTCCACAACCAAAAAGGCCTCCATGCCTCAACATATTACCACAACCATCCATGCTCAAATCAAAACACAAATAGCAGCAAAACAATCATCTTCACAACTGGGCTCTTGGACATTAAAAATACAAGAGGGTTACTCAGAACCTTGCAAGAAATTATCTTTTAACAAACAATAGTTCTTTAATCCATTTTTGATTAACCGATTTATTATTCGTTGGTTCTAAATTTGGGAAATATAACTGTAATTTATAACAAATAAATAAACATTCTTACTGCACATATTTGATTAACATAAAATTACGACAATAACCAAAATTGTTTACATGCCTCTTTATCTTTTTCTAAACCATTATCAATTAATCCTGGTGGATGATCATTACCAATTTCTATCCTGAATAAGCATAAATATCACACAATATAGAAATAACAAGAAGCAATACCATATGATCTACATCAATTTATTTATCCAGTTAAAATATTTATTATATCAATTTCATTTTCATACAGTGGGATAAAACATGCTAAAGATACAGTTGCACATAAAGGAAAGAGAAGTAAAGGATACCCTACCTCAAACAGTTCCTCATGTTCTTTATCCACACAACGGGTCACGATCTTCCTCTTACGACAACTGCATCCTCCCGAGGATGACACGGTACGACCTCACCAACCTAACACCAAGAAAAACCCAATTAGAAACATGAAGATTTCATGCTATAATATTTAAAGGAGAAACATGAGATGATGGTTCTCAATTTAATGACATTAAAACATACCTTATATCGAAGATAGATTAATACATATTGGTTGCATCAAAATAGAGTGGAATTAATCTGAGGGTTAATGGTTGATTGTGCCACTCCAATAGGAAGGATTGAAAGGTTTTAGCATCTCATTGCCGACAACAAAGTGGTATAACATGGGAGGAAGATATCTTGTCCCTTTTTGAATATTTAATGGGGTGATAGTTTAAGATACACTTAATTCCCCATTAAAAGAGGGTCGTATTAAACCACACGGTTTTACCAAGTAATAACTTCCTAATCCATTGGAATAATTAATATAGGATTTATGGAATTTTAATCAGCTTAAGTGTCCTTAAAATAAGGCTTTAAATGTATTTTACGTCAAAGGAAATGTCAAAAGAGCGTATTTGTATGAAGCTATAAACACTATTCACAAAAACTCACCGATAGAACTATTTACTAAATCTTAGCGAAAGAACTTTTCACAAATCCTCACTGAATGAACTATTCACTGAACCTCACTAATAGAACTATTCACAAAACCTCAGTAATAGAACTGTTCACTGAACCTCACTGATAGAAGTGTTCACTAGACCTCACCGATTGAACTGTTCACAAAACCTCACTGATAGAACTGTTCACTGAACCTCACCGATAGAACTGTTCACTGAACCTCACTGATAGAACTGTTCAAACAACCTCACTGATAGAACTGTTCACTGAACCACACCGATAGAACTATTCACAAAACCTCACTGATAGAACTGTTCACTAAACCACCCTGATAGAACTGTTCACTGAACCTCACCCATCAAATTGTTCACAAAAACTCACCAATAAAACTGTTCATTGAACCTCCCCGATAGAACTGTTCAGTGAAACTCAACGATAGAACTGTTCACTGAACCTCACATATAGAACTGTTCACAGAACCTCAACGATAGAACTGTTCACTGAACCTCACTGATAGAACTATTCACTGAGCCTAACTAATAGAACTATTAACCGAACCTCACTGATAGAACTGTTCACAAAACCCCTTTGATAGAACTGTTCACTGAACCTCACCGATAGAACTATTCACTGAACCTCACCAATAGAACTATTCACTGAACCTCACCGATAGAACTGTTCACTGAACCTCACTGATAGAATAGTTAACTGGTGGAACTATTCACAAAATTGGAAATTTGGCTATGTGTTGGGGATAAGTCACCTTGACCTCTCATAAAACCACAAACACCACGTTTTCAAAAGGTAATGGACCAGAGTGGTCTGAGCCATTATATCATATACCTCTCAAAATATTATCATCCTTGAGAAATCAAAACCCACCTACAGAGAATAAAAAATGAAACATGGTCTGAACAACAACCCATCGAGATACCTATCAAAATATATAAATCCCCAAACACTACTGGAAATCAATCCTTTCCCAATAGTTCAGAACCGTTGGGAAAGGCTGCAGAACCGTTGGTATATGTTATACCAACGGTTCTGCCAACCGTGGGGAAGTAAGCCATTGGGAAAGGCTTTTCCCAACGGTTTACAAGGAACCGTTGGGATAGGTTAGAAAAAATCAACCTACCCCAACGGTTGTGCCAAACCGTTGGGAAAATCCTTTCCCAACGGTTTGGCCCATTGGGGAATCCCATGAATATTTTTTTTCCCAACGGTTCTACCAACCGTTGGTAAAAACACCAATTCCAAAAGCTATCCCAATGGTTTGAACCGTTGGGATACTCTTTTTTTACCAACGGTTTAATGAACCGTTAGTAAAAACAGCTCCATATGGGCTATGCCAATGGTTTGAAACCGTTGGCATAGGCTTTGCTGTGCAAATTGCACAGCAGCCTGAAATTTTCACAGTAGGTCTGTTTTGGGCTCATTTTGGCCCAGCAGGTCTGTTTTGGGCTCATTTTCAATTCAATTTTCATTTTCAATTCAATTTTCAATCCAATTATTATAACTGTAACACATATACAATGCATACATATAGAGAACAAACCAACGCATTTAAATAATGCAAACCAACCATTCAACACATATAACACATCCAGGAAATATACTCATCCATAATTAAATTAGAATTCATAACATAATAATAAACATACATAATTCATTTAGAATTCAATTTAAAATTTAGATGACAATCATATGTGGAATCCGGAATTTAATTCATAATTTGATTGGTTTTTTGTACACCATATTTTTTTACTCGAAGTCATATACATTTTAAACAAAATACATACACCTGGAATGATACCGGTCACACCGTGCCTCGTATTGAGGCGAGGTTAACTCGTAAACGTCACAAATGACTCATTGATCGTTGTCCTAATGTATCAACATATTCTGAAATCGTTTGTTCAGTTTTCCATATGCCAGTTGTTGTTTTCACTTAAACTGAAGTTTTTTTAAATAAAAGATAGACACTTTGAATGGTTCCGGCCACACCGTGCCTCGGATTGACACGGGGTTGACTCGTACACATCACACATGACCCATGCATTGTTGTTCTAAAATATAAACACAATCAGAATGCGTTTGGTTGGTTTTCTGTATGTATTTAAAATTTAGTCCATTTTAATGAAAATAGATACACTTAGAGTGGTCTCGGCCAAACCGTGAGTTGGATTGAGGCGCGGTTGACTCGTACACGTAACATATGACCCATGTATCGTTGTCCGAAAATTTAAACATATTCCGAATGCGTTTGGTCGGTTTTTCGTATGTCAGTTGTTTATTTCACTTATAATTTTGTCCCGTTTAATCAATAGAGACGCAGTTAAAGTGGGACCGGCCACATCACGTTTCGGAATTAGACAGGGTTGACACGTACACGTCTCAAATGACCCATGAATGTTTTTCCTTATGTATCAACACAATCCGAATGCGTTTGGTCGGTTTTCCGTATGTTAGTTGATGTTTTTCACTTAAAATGACGTCCTTTTGAAACAAAAGACATACACTTTGAGTTGTGCCAGCCACACCGCACCTCGAATTGAGGCGGGGTTGACTCGTACACGTCACATATGACCCATGGATAATTTTTCTAAAGTATCAACACAATCAGAATCCGTTCAGTCAGTTTTCCGTATGTCATTTGTTGTTTTCACTAAAAATGAAGTCCATTTTAAACAAAATAGATACACATTGAGTGGTGTCGGCCCCACCGCGCTGCAGATTGAGGTGGCGTTGACTCGTACACGTCACATATGACGCATGGATCGTTCTCCTAAAGTTTCAACAGAAACCGAATGCATTTGGTTGGTTTTCTGTATGTACTTAAAATACTGTCCATTTTAAACAAAAGAAAGTCACTTAGAGTGGTCCTGACCACACCGTGACTCGTATTGAGTCTAGGTTGGCTCGTACATGTCAAATATAACCCATGGATCGTTTTCCTAAAATTTCAACAGATTCCGAATGCGTTTGGTCGGTTTTTCGTCTGTCAGTTGTTTATTTCACTTATAATCTTTTCCATTTTAAACAAAAGAGACACATTTATAGTAGTACCGACCACACCGCGTCTTGGATTTAGGTGGGGTTGACTCGTACACGTATCAAATAAACCATGGAACATTTTCCTAATGTATCAACACAATCCGAATGCGTTTGGCCGGTTTTCCGTATGCCAGTTGATGTTTTTCACTTAAAAAGGCGTCCTTTTGAAACAAAAGACTTACACTTTGAGTTGTTCCAGTCACACCACGCCTCAGATTAAGGCGGGGTTGACTCGTAAACGTCACATATGACCCATGGATCATTGTGCTAAAGTATCAACACAATCAGAATCCGTTCTGTCGGTTTTCCGTATGTCATTTTTTTCTTTCACTAAAAATGAAGTCCATTTTAAACAAATTAGAGACACTTTGAGTGGTGTCGGCCACACCGCGCCTCGGATTGAGGTGGCGTTGACTCGTACACGTCACATATGACCCATGGATCGTTATCCTAAAGTTTGAATAGAAACCGAATGCGTTTGGTCGGTTCTCCGTATGTACTTAAAATACTGTCCATTTTAAACAAAAGAAAGTCACTTAGAGTGGTCCCGACCACACCGTGACTCGGATTGAGCCCAGGTTGACTCTTACACGTCACATATGACCCATGGATCATTGTCCTAAAATTTCAACAGTTTCCGAATGTGTTTGGTCAGTTTTTCGTCTGCTAGTTGTTTATTTCACTTATAATCTTGTCCGTTTGAAACAAAAGAGACACAATTAGTGTGGTACCGGCCACACCGCGTCTCAGATTTATGAGTGGTTGACTCATACATGTCTCAAATGAACCATGGATTGTTTTCCTAAAGTATCAACACAATCCGAATGCGTTTGTCCTATTTTCCGTATGCCAGTTGATGTTTTTCACTTAAAATGACATCCTTTTGAAACAAAAGACATACACATTGAGTTGTGCCGGCCACACCGCGCCTCGGATTGAGGCGGGGTTGACTCGTACACGTCACATATGACCCATGGATAATTTTGCTAAAGTATCAACACAATCAGAATCCATTCATTCGGTTTTCCGTATGTCATTTGTTGTTTTTACTAAAAATGAAGTCCATTTAAAACAAAATAGAGACACTTTGAGTGGTGTCGGCCACACCGCGCCTTGGATTGAGGTTTCGTTGACTCGTACACGTCACATATGACCCATTGATCGTTCTCCTAATGTTTCAACAGAAACTGAATGCGTTTGGTCTGTTTTCTGTATTCCAGTTGATGTTTTTCACTTAAAATGATGTCCTTTTGAAACAAAAGACATACACTTTGAGTTGTTCCGGCCACACCGAGCCTAGGATTGAGGCATGGTTGACTATTACACGTCACATATGACCCATGGATCATTGTGCTAAAGTATCAACACAATCAGAATCCGTTTGGTCTGTTTTCCGTATGCTATTTGTTGTTTTCACTAAAAATGAAGTCCATTTTAAACAAAATAGAGACACTATGAGTTGTGTCGGTCACACCACGCCTCGGATTGAGGTGGAGTTGACTCTTACACGTCACATATGACCCATGGATCGTTCTCCTAATGTTTCAACAGAAACCGAATGCGTTTGGTTGGTTTTCCGTATGTACTTAAAATACTGTCCATTTTAAACAAAAGAAAGTCACTTAGAGTGGTCCCAACCACACTGCATCTCGGATTTAGGCGAGGTTGACTTGTACACTTCTCAAATGACCATGGATCATTGTATTAAAGTATAAACACAATCCGAATGCGTTTGGCCGGTTTTCCGTATGCCAGTTGATGTTTTTCACTTAAAATGATGTCCTTTTGAAACAAAAGACATACACTTTGAGTTGTTCCGGCCACACCGTGCCTCGGATTGAGGCGGGGTTGATTCGTACATGTCACATATGACCCATGGATCGTTTTCCTAAAGCATCAACACATTTCGAATGTGTTTGGTCAGTTTTTCGTATGTCACTTTTTATTTTCACTTAAAATCTTATGGAAATTCATATAGAATATTTTTATATCATATTTAGTATGGATTAGATTTTAGTTGATCGTGCTATGAAACATTTCAGAGCTAATGAAATTAAGGAAGGTGGAGGGGCTGTCCGGAGGGTCTATCCGGTGGGTGTTCGGGGGGTTGTCCGGGGACCAAGGAGGAGGGTGGGGGGGGGTTGTGCGGGGTCTGTCCGGGGGGTGTTTGGGGGTTGTTCGGGGGGTTGTCTGGGGCTGTCCAGGGGGCTGTCCGGGGGTTGTTCAGGGGGTTGTTCAGGGGTTGTTTAGGGGTTGTTCAGGGGGTTGTCTAGGGTTGTTTAGGGGGCTGTCTGGGGGCTGTCCGGGGGGTGTTTGAGGGGTTGTCCGGGGTCCAAGGGGGAGGGTGGGGGGGGGGGGGGGGGGGTTGTCCAGGGGGCTGTCCGGGGGGGCTATCTGGGGTCCAGGGTGGGGGGTGGGGGGCTGTACGGGGGGCTGTCCAGGGGGATGTCCGCGGGGCTGTCCGGGGGGTGTTTGGGGGTGTTCGGGGTCCAAGGGGGAGGGGGGTTGTCCAGGGTCCAAGAATGAGGGGGGTTGTCCAGGGAGTTCTCAAACACACAACCAATAAAAGAAAACAACATCCATAAAAACAGACAATATTTAAAAATAACTCAACTCCAATTCTATACTACGAGTCTAGATAAAACCAACAACTAGAATAGATTAAACATCAAATCTCAGTAATATAAGTCAAAAATGTAACGGATCAATATGTCCCACATCAGCATCATCATCAGCATCATCATCATCATCATCACCCTCGTCATCGTCCTCGTCATCGTCCTCACCCTCCACAGCGCCCTCCTCCTCTCCTTCTCCCTCCTTCTCGCCCTCCTCATCTCCCTCCTCTACTGCATCAGACTCCTCGCCATCATCATCTTCAAGCTGGACATCGGCCTGACCACCCCTGGAACTGCCACCTGGAGCACCATATATAGAATTTATCGACGACATGTATTCATCAATCGCTGGGCTGGCCTCTGCTGGATGTGTTGGACGTAGAACTTCAATAAATTTCATAAATGCATTTTTTGCCCTAGCAGACTGTTCTGCCGTCTCTGTGGCCCTTTTCTCAGCCTGTTCTACTTGTTCCCTAACTTGCTGCAGCTCGGTGGCACTACAACTCATACCTGAGGTAGGCCAATACCTCATCGGGGCTATCCTAGGTCGGCAGCGTACCTTGCCAGAATGATCCTCTCCCCACACCTGATGTAAGTGATCAAATGGCCCAAAATTTTCTGCTTCTTGGGCATCGAGGGCCTCTAAAGCATCCTGTTACAAATATAAATATATTATTAAGTTAAAAAATAGATATTAAAATATAAAATCAACAGATTAAAACTTACAATCTGCAGCTAAGTCGCTTTGTTGACATCACTTCCATCCTTTTTTTGTCTACTCGAGCAAAACAGTTTTGCCCGAGGCACATGTCCTTAAATATTTTGTACTTCCCTATACAACGACATTGAAAACAAAAGTTATATAAAAACTTTAGCAAATGATTAAATAATTGAGGAAACAAAAGAAAATTTAAGTCGTAAAGAAAACTTATAAACAATTGTCATACCTGCAGCCTCTCATGATCCGGCATCGTCGTGCGTCCTAGTGTATGGAGGTATTTTTTTGCATCATTGTTATTTTTATTTTTTCCAGATGATTCCTAAATAAAATTAGATAATGAAAAGGATAATATTAATGCAAAACTTGAAAGTTATTATTTAAATACCTCAAATGTAATTCATACCTTAAACTGGGTACTCGTCCAATGAGTAATCATCTGACGATACTGCTCTATAGTACAATCATCCACGACTGGTACCGCCTCTAACTCAGTGCCAACTCTAGCACGCCAGCCAATATACAGCTCATGCTTGTAGGCTCTCCAAAGCTCGCCTAAATCCTTTAGACGTTCCAGTCGTGCACCCTCACCATCAGGAAAATTAAATCGAAGCTGAAATCAAAATATTAATTCATATAAATACAAAAATAATTCATGGCATTAAATACAACAGATTTTTTTACCCATATCTCTGCCCAAGCTCTATCTTTGACCTCATGTGGAAAATGTCTCCACGATAGCGGGCTGACGGGAATGATGTCAGAGTATTTGGAAAGCGTCGCCAGAAAACTCCGACATTGCGACCCTGTTTTCTCAACCATCTGATTGTCTTCATTATATTCCACCATAACCTCTGTGCGACGGTTCCACACTGAACGCATGCGTGTACGGCCCCACCCCCGCCTCCTGTCAGTAGATGTATCTGTCATGAAATAAAAACAAATATTTTATCAAAAAATGTTATAATGAAAATAAATATTGCTATAAAAATTTGTTAGGGTTTTATAAATATACTTGTGCTAGTCTGATCAATGAGTAGCGCCGGATCCACAGAACCTGATGGAACACCCTCTGGTGGAACAGGAGTCGAAGACGATGAAATATAAAAGCTCGGAGAGACATATGTAGAAGGAAAAGAAGTTGGAACAGCTGTATGACCTGATGTTGACTCGGGAGTGGGAATCATCATGGTTTGTGAAAATGATGGGGCAGAAGATGCAGAAGGTAGCGAAAACATGGGAGGCCTAAATACCCGGTGTGTCCCTAACGACACACCAGGATAAGAATGTGGGAAGGATGAAATGTCAGTGGGAGGGGCAGGGTCTAGTCGGGCATGCGCAGCTCTACATCCACCTCTGGTACGAACCCTCCTCGTACCACCGGCCTGAGTACTAGGACCAGTACTAGGCTCCTCGTCGAATAACTGTCGACGTAACGGTGGATCGTAAACAAAAGTTTACAAAAAAATTAATCACATGACATTATATATTGTGTAAATATATATATATATATATATATTTGAAATAAAGTATTCACTGTAGGCACTAATGGTGGAATGCCCAGCTCCTCCATCCGACGATTGTTCTCCACCATTTGTTTTCGTCGTCTCTCTTCAATTGGCTGCATTTCCTGCATTTGAAAACAAATATGCAATTAATTAGAAAAATGAAATTAATTTTTAAACCAAAAAACTAAATATATGAGGGAATGAGGGGATTCATTGGTAATTTAGCTATCAATTGTTTTAGAAGAGCTTGAATGAATTTAATAAAACATACAAGTTGTAATGTTCACCATGTTAGAAATATTGTTTGATTTGGTTTGAATACAGTTCAATTCCAAATTAGAAAATGCAATTCAAATAAAACAGCAACCAATAAACATTGAAAATTAACATAACGGTCAATTCAGCTAAAACATATTTGTGATCAATACTAAATAAATATGAATATTACCAACCTTAACAACCCAACTCGAGGTAAACCAAAATAATTGAGAACATGGATGAATGATTCAATATATTTCCAACCACGACTTTAGGTTCACAATAAACTCTGACAATTGAGCTATTGGAGTCATCAAAAGAAATAAATGGATTGGTTCCAATGGCAATAGGGACAGTGTCAATTCCATCATCAGCATCATCAAAAATATGTCTTGGAATTACTTCAACTATGACACCAAATTCAGGTTGAAGTCGATCTTTTCCATAAAAACTTATTTATCCATTGATTCCAAAACATATGGTTCTTCGGTAGCAAGAGTGAGGGTCATATTAATTACTCGAAATCCACAATCATCAATAAATGTTCCATGTCTCGTCATCAAATCAAACCAATGGCATTTCATCATTGTGACTCATCCATGAGAGTAATAATCCAATATTATTATTTTCTCAATGACTCCATAATAACCCACATTTTCAAGTCACGGTCTACTATCTGATGCACTGGCATAACAATCTGTTGTGGTAGTAACCATAATACCATCATGTTGTGTTCTCATGTTTTTGGCTCGTTCAGTGACAATAAATCTGTACCCATTGATAACAATTGATTTACAGTCACGAACCACGGTATTAGGACCAAAAGCCAAAGCTCTTATTTCCTCAGAGACAGAGTCAGCAGACAAAATCAATACCTGCAATATAAATGACAGTTAAACTTAAGTAAATATTGAAATAATTAATTTAAATAGTAATATTTTTAACTTCAATTTTAACCAAGAAGAAAACTCTTTGCTATGCAATGTCTCTCTCCTTCTCAAAGATAAAGAACGATGCTTCCTATTTATCGTTGTTTTATGTTCCCTGTAGATAAAAAAATATGAATAGTTTAACATATATATATGTAAGATATACATATTCAATTTTGTTACCTGATATAGTCATCGAACAAATCACAGTTGAATAAAACTGTGCGATGTGACAGCTCCCGCACTTCATGGCTTAATGTCTTCAATGTATATGATCCAAGAATTCCTCCTGTTTGAGGATGTGATGGAAAACTGGGTTCAATTTGCTCATATTTTTCTTCTTCATTTCTCATTGGTCTGTTCATTCTTGTAGTATGATCAGACAAATACTTCGAATAGAAATCCATACATTCTTGATCTAAGAAACCGTTCACGATAAAACCTTCAGGATGATTCTTGTTTCGAACATAAGACTTTAATGTGAACATATTTATTTCAGTTGGATACATCCAACGAAAAGAAACAGGTCCTCTGAGAAGTATTTAAGTTGGAATATGGAGAGTCAGATGCAGCATGCATGTGAAAAATGATGGGGGAAATATTTTCTCCAACTCACACAAAATTAATGGGACATCTGTCAACATTTTTTTCAAGAAAGACTTGGAAAACTTCTTAGCACAAAGATCTCTAAACAAATGGCACAACCGAATAACAACCACCCTTACATTATTGGACAAAAGATGACGGATTGCTATTGGAAGAAACTCATGCAGTAGAACGTGATAATCATGAGTCTTCAAAGATTTTAGCTTCAACTCTCTTCTGTTGACCCGTTTAGATATGTTGCTTGAATAACCATCAGGAACTCTAATAGTATCTAATACTTCCAGAATTTTTTTTTCAGTAGGTGTCGTCACATAAGAAGCTCATGGAAGTTGTCATTTATTTTCACTGATACGCACAGGATGCAATTCTGGTCTGATGCCCCAATCCACCAAGTCACGTCGAGATCGTAAATCATCTTTTGTCTTCCCCTTGACATTTAGAAGAACTGAAAGCAACATTTCACATATATTCTTTTCAATATGCATTACGTCTAATCAATGACGTAGCAAATTGGTTGACCAATAAGGAAAATCAAAAAATATATTCCTCTTCCTCCAATTGTAACAGGTTTCTGTGGAAACATTCTTTCTCTTTCTAGATTTCATTTGACCCTTCCCGAACGAAAAACTGAAATCTTTTAATTCATTAAGCACATCAGTTCCAGACATACGCTGAGGTGGATCATCGGTCTCTATAGTATTATAAAATCTTTGAAGATTCGTTCTATATGGATGATCCTTTGGCAAAAATCGTCGATGTCCCATAAAACTGAAACTACAACGATGTTTCAGTCATCTGGATCGTGTATTATTCATACAAACTGGACATGATAGTTTTCCCTTTGTGCTCCATCCAGACATCATTACATAAGCCGGAAAATCATTGATCGTCCACATAAGCGCAGCACGCATCTGAAATATGTCTTTCGAACATGCATCGTATGTGTGCACACCCAAATCCCATAGAAGATTCAACTCTTTTATTAAAGGTTGCATGTATACATCAATATCAATGCCGGGATCAGAAGGACCAGATATGAGTATACTCATGAAAGTGAAAGATTTTTTCATACACAACCATGGGGGAAGATTATAAATGTGTATAAAAAATGGCCATGTGTTGTGCGAAGTAAGCATCTGCCCAAAAAGATTAAAACCGTCGCATGAATGACCCATACTCACATTACGCACGTCAGCTGCAAAATCAGGATGTCGAGCATCAAATCTCTACCATGCAAATCCATCTGTAGGATGAACCAACTCATCATTAGTCTTCTTTCTCTCTGTATCATGTCATTTCATTTTTATTGATATATCATCAGACATATAATGATTCTGGAGTCTGGGGATCAATGGAAAGTGCTACATTACTTTCTGTGGAACGTGGGATGGTGTTCCATCAGATTTTGACTTCCAGCGGGATGTGCCACATTTTATACATTCATTTCGTTCAGCAGTTTCTTCCCAGAATAAACTGCAATCTTTCGGGCAAGCATGAATTTTGTTTCTGGAAAATCCAAGTTCTTCAACTAACTTCCATGCCATATAGTGGTTTGAGGGAATATCTGCATCATCTGGAAGTAAATCCTTCAAGATGGTAAGAATGTAATCGATTGCTGTATTAGAAATCCCATAAATAGTTTTTCCGTGAAACAATCGGATTAAAAATTCCAGATTTTTTATTTTACCGCATTGTCGATATACTGGAGTCGTGGAAGCATCATTCAATTTTTTCAACCTATCAATATCATCATTTTCACTACATGCATCAGTTGTCCTCATATCGACGTCTTCTTGAGTCGAAATCCTTTCTTTTTCATGATGATGAATAAATGGAAACTGATCAACTAACAAATTCTCCATTCCAGCCCTTTCATTTCGATCATCACCAATTTGAGATTTCATTTTCTCCCCATTGTGATACCACACAAAGTAGTTTGCTTGAAAACCATTTTTGGTTATGTGGTAGTAGACTTCTTCACGACTCAACCAAGGTCTACCAACACAATTGGAACATGGGCAGTGTATGCGACCACTATCTGAAGCATTGTGAAATGAAAAATCTATAAAGCTCTCCAAATTATTTTGAAAATCTCTTGAGATAGGATCGGTTTCATACATCCAACTTCTGTCCATTCTGTAAAAAGAATTCAAATAAGTCATTTTGTCATAAAAAATTCAATAGGATTTAACTTTAATAGAAAATACATTTACGTAAACGATAAAGGATGAAAATAATCATGGTATCAACTACACATGTGAAAAAAACATACTAATGTGTTATTGAAAAAATGTAAAACCAACAAAAACTTAATGTGTTATCACATCAGAGAATGCCTCATCCCATAACCATATTAGTAGGGTATCCTCATATGTGATTTACCTTTTTGAATTAATATGCACTTCCTCACCAGGTTCCTGAGTAGATTTCATAGATATAATCATCTCACATCCTGTAAGGCTTCCATTATGTATGATCTGCAGAATAATTTGAGTGATCATGAGTCATTAATGGGATCTTCCCATGATCACTATAGATTATGAGAAGGAATTATGATAGGTCACGTGAAGAAAATCAAACATATATTTTAGATAATTTGAGACATAATATAATAAAATAATGTATAAATCTATGGAATTTGGGATAAAAGGATGGATGAAATACTAAAATATGGGAGACAAAGGTGAAGGAAATATATGTTGACCCTAATGTTCATAACATGCATCACCTATGAAATTTTATTGCACTAGAAAATTTCATCTTGTTCACAATACATTCCATTGAAAACCTATTTTGATCATTTGATGTCCCCTTGACATGTCAAATAAAATCAGATGGCACTCATGAATAAGCCACCCTTGTAATGAAAAGCCTTTAATTCTCACCATACAGACTACATGTTTTCCAATAGATATATATCTCCTTCTATATAGGGGAATCAATACATATTATCTCAGTCTCATATTAAATGTCAGGAATGTTAGATGGCTCCCTTAACACCCTCCAGGCACACCCACTAGGTCATGTGATGTCCTCAAATCATGTCACTATGGACATAAATCACCCTTCAAGACATGTCACACTGACTCTAGAGTTTCCCTCCCAGTGTGTCAAACACGTCTTTTGATGAAAATGGAGAAGATCACCAAAATCATGTGATTCCCTATATGCATTACATCCATTATCATGAAATTGCTTCTAGGATCAACCAGTCAGGACTTGTGATGTCCTCCAAACATTCCATCCTTGATCATTAGAGAAACATCAGACAATCCATCTAGGTTATGAAAATTCATCAAAATGTTTATAGGATCATGTAATTTCCTTTGGAAATTTCCAAAATAAACCCTCTATCATTCTAAGTAGATAGTCAATGCATTCCATGTGGAAAACCAACACATATCCATAAGAGAAGAATTCTACAAATAATAGAATCTATATGCATTATAAAATTGTCCACCATTGGCATGTAAGCTTCTATAAAAATTGAACCATAGTGTTTATGTTTTAATTAATGGAAAAATAAATTCATTAAAACAACTACAACAACTTGATTGAGATCAATTTTTACCTGTTCGGATGGGGGGTGTACCTATTCGGACGGGGGTCGATGATGTTCATATGGGGGGTTCGCGAGAGCATGGGAGCAGAGGATAATTAGGGCTCTGTCTCGAATGAGGGAGATTAGATCGGGGTTGTTATTTGGGAAAAACCTTTGCCAACGGTTTGTAAAAACCGTTGGCAAAGGAAACCTTTCCCAACGGTTTCAATAAACTATTGGAAAAGGGATAAGTTTAGCACCCCTTTCCCAACGGTTCTATAGAACCGTTGCGAAATTTGTCACTGGAATGCCCTTTTCCAACGGTTTCAGTAAACTGTTGGAAAAGGCTGAGTATACCAACGGTTTAATTGAACCGTTGGTATACTGCCGTTGGGAAAAACCCTAATTCCATTAGTGAAAAGAATAAAAATTCATAAATAAAATATCAAAGGTCTAAGAAAAAATGGTACATTGTTACATAAAATGAGTTAAACATCAAACAACTCTTGGTACTGAACACGTATTTGTGACCCACGTTCTTCGGTAATCTCCTTCATGCCACCGTGTCGCCACAAGACATAAACTAAGGAAATAGAATGCCCACGCAATCCCTTCTCCTTGCGTTCTTGGATCTTCACAGGACGCTCCTCAAATGTTTCATCATCATCAACATCGATCTCTCCCCAATTTATGATGTGAGGGTCATCATTAAGATAACGAAGAAGCTACGATACATGGAAAATATCATGTCTCAGACTCATCTGTTAGAGAAAGTGCTACTCAATACGCCACAACTCCATCATGAGCTAACACCTCGAAAGGCCCAACAAGTTGGGGAGAAAGCTTACTTCCTCGACCAAACCTTCACTACCCACGATGGAGAGTCACCATCAGAAACACATTATTACCCACATTAAACTCTAATGTTCTCTTTCATTGATCATCATATTATTTTTGACGAACTTGTGCTGTATTCATCCTCTCACGAATCACCTGAACTATATCTATTGTATTCTGCATCAGTTCCGGTCTGATATTTACTGACTCTCCAACCCCAGTCCAGCACAACAGCGAATGTAATGGTCGACCATACAAGTCTTCCAAAGGTTCCATACTGATGGTGGACTGAAAACTATTATTGTATGTGAACTCCACCAAGGCTAGGTGCCTTATCCATGTGCATCCAGAATCACAAACACAAGAGCGTACCATGTCATTAAGAGTCTAGATGGTTCGCTCTGTCTGACCATCCATTTGAGGATGAAAAGCAGTGCTAAGGCATAGTTCCAAACCGAAATAATGTTGGGGACCTCTCCACACACTGGAGGTAAAACAAGGATCTCGATCAAAAATAATTTTCCTAGGGACTCTATGAAGTCTCACCACCTCCTCCAGATATTGCGCAATAAAACATTCACTGAGCTCGACTCAATGATCGCTCTGAAGTGGGCCGATTTTGATAAACGATCCACTACCACCCAAATAGCATCATGTCCTCCTAGAGCTCTAGGTAAACTAGTAAAAACATCTTCTGAGATGTCCTCCCACTTCCACTGAGGAATCTCTAATGGATGGAGAAGACCACCAGGATCATGGTGTTTATCCTTCACCTTCTGGCAGACTAATCATCGAGACACAAACTCTGAAACCGCACGCTTCTACCCAGGCAACCAAAACTGACTCCTCGAGGATCGATGTAACTTTTTCACACCAGGGTGTACTGCTAATGGTCAACTATGGAACTCTCTAAGAACCGTCTAGTGTAGAATCAAGGGAACAAAAATCCTTCGATGATACAACACCCGGTGTTGTTCATCCTCCGACCAGCCATCAGGGGAATCACCACAAACAACTCGGTCACTCCAGACCTCCAACTCTACATCTCCAAACTGGGAAGCAACCACCTTCTACATTAGGGGTGACTGTAACATCATCTGAAAAAGACAACCTCTTCCCCCAACATCTTACATATCAAGAAGTAATACTGAAAGTTCTTCTATTAATCTCTAGGAATCACTAGATCCATGCACAACATCACTACATGACTTTCAACTTAGCACATCAGCTAAAACATTCCCTTTTCATTGTGTATATGATATTTCAAAGTCGGATTCCTATAAAAACTCCATCCAACGATGCTATCGTAAGTTCAAGTTGTGCTGGGAGAAAATATTCCTCAAACAATTATGATCGGTGAAAACCACGAAGCGCTCACCAATGACGTAATGTCCCAACAACTTCAGAGCAAACACCACATCTGCCAACTCAAGATCATGTGTGGCATAGTTTCGTTCATCGAGACGCATCTTCCAAGACCCATAAAATACAAATAACCTCTGCTCTAAGAACCTGATTTTTGGCTATAAAGGACTTTGGAAAATTCTTGATATTATTCTAGAATAGCGCCTTCGGACGGCATATGATTCTGAGCCCCGTTGTGGCAAGAATTTAATTTTCAGTGCGTTCACACTGCAAATGCCAAATAAATGGGTTAACTCCTAAACGGTGATCCAGATCAGAGATCCGAGTGTACGGATGGGTCTGGAATTGGATGTTTACCATATGAATGAGATAAAACATGTTGGTGCGAGATGTTTGGACCCGTCACTCTCTTTCGGAACGTGAAACAGATAAATTAAATAATTAATTTATTCATTTAATGGATTAACTCAAGTACCTCTTAAATGGTGCCACATATTGGAAAACCGAGGGCACCGTTGAGTTCGGAGCATGTCGTTTACCCTAGGATGGGTGTATGTTTCGCGGGCACGGGCTGTCTGTGAAAAATGGCCCCAGGGGCGTTTTCATAATTTGGCAACCTCGGGCGTTGAGTTTAATAACATTCGAACAGGGCCTCATATTAAAATCTTTAGATTTCCGATGAGCTCAGATAGTGGTTTTTAGCCTAGGGAAGGCTTCATCCCGACCCCGTTGGGAGTTAAGGTACGGGGCCGCGGGAGGGTGTTTATGTTAATTAATTTATATAATTAACCTACCCCCCTCTCTTCTCCCTCATTTCCCCCTCCCCTAACAGGAGCTTCAAAGGAGGAGGAAGCTCCTCACCTCTCCACCTACTCTCCGGCGAGGCGGCTCCTGCGAGGCATGACAATGCCGACGAACCACCCGTGAAGCTTCGGGCTACGCCCCTGCAGGTAGGAGGTTTTCTTTCCGTTTTTAAATTACTACAATCGTTGAACCCAAATTTTAGTGCCGAATTGCTACCTGATCTTCGATCAAATCCCATGTAATTATAGAATATTTCCTAAGATTCTTGATGCCTATTTTGGATTGAAAATCTAACATCGGAGGTGATCGCGGCCACCCACCGAAATCCGCGGGTTTTTGGGGGTTTTTGGGTGTTTTCGATGACCTGGTGTGGTCCAGCAAGGTCCCAGGGTGGCGTGGCTCCGGTCCGAGGCGGAGGTGGAGGAGGAAAGCCATCCGGACGATCGGGCGGTACCTTGCCGGTGCGGGCGAAATGGGGTCGAGGTGCGCGACCCCAGCGGGAGACCAAGACCCGCCATAGGTGGGTCTCCGCGTTGAAGGACCGGCCATGTCGGCCGGTCGGTGGCAACGGGCCGCGATGGAGTGGACCGGACCCACGGCGAGGCCACATGCTGGCTATGCGGACTACGCCGTGGGCTCAGTGGGCCAGCCGGCATGGGCCATCCCAAGCAGGACAGATCGGCCGGACCGGGCCGGTCCGGCCCAAGTGGTTTTTCCCCTCCAACTTCGGGCGTCTGTATCTTGACCTACAGGCATCTGTTTTGCATGACGTCAGTGGTAGCGCAGACCTTGCGTCAAGGAATAATTTTTGAAATGTTCGTGGGAATTTTTAATTCTCGAGACAAGTGGCTTGGGGTGCGACACGATGTTAAGTGGTTTGATGTTTTTCCTAGGAGTTCTTGTTTTAGACGGCGCGGACGCATCCGACGTCAGATTTGAGCGGCGTCAGTGGCGCTGCGACCCTAGCATTGAGCCAGAGTTTTCCTGTGTGGTTTCTGGCATTGGGAATAGAGATGAGGCATGGGCCCTATGGCCTGTCTTTTAAGCTGTGAGAAGCGTTCTGTAACTATTTCACACGACATCTGTTTGGGGCGTGTGAGCAGTCAATTAAGGGTCTTTTTCTGTGGGCATTTAATTGGTGCAATCAGCCTGCTTTAATTCCGCACGATGTTGTGGGCCCCACGATGTCCATTTTTGGAATTGGTAGTGATTTCTTGATTTATCACCGTGTGTCCGTTTTGGACATGTAAATAGTCCATCTTGTGTACTTTTTCAAGAGGATCACAACAGTGTGATCCGTTCTTTGTGTTTCAGGACCGGGATGTTGGTCCCATATAGCACCCCTCATTTGTGGTGCGCCAGAATGCATCTTTTTTTCAAGATATCTATTTCACTAAAGTGAGAACTCCTTTTTACGTTTTTTCCTAAGGGGATCACAATGGTGCGATGCGCCCAACAGTTTTTGGTGCCTGTGGTCAGGATGACGAGACATCATTCGGGCATAAAGCAGTGTTGGTGACTTTTCTGTCGGTTATCCATTGGATCCGAGTAAGTAGTCGATCTCGTGTGTTTTTTAACGAGGATTGAAACTGTGTAATATGTTCAGGAAAGTGGAGGCTCTTACGCATTCTTATTAAATGTGGAATCATGAAAGGTCTACTGGTGGTGGTTCTTCTTGCGCTATTTGCAGAGAACCCTTAGTGCGAGATCACGTTCACTCTTGGGAGAGTGAAGTGAATGATTGTAGATATGTAGTTGGTCGTGATTGGGATGATGATGTGGCAAGATGTAGTTGTTACATTTACACCTTTGCGTTGACGTTGGGTGTCGTGTGCACGATATCCTTTAGGCTGGAATGTGATTTACTCTGGCAGTATACGGGAACAATTGGCGGTACCTATGGTTGTTTTTACCTGAGGAAGTTTGTGTGCTTGGTTGGGGTTGACTTTGGGCCAAATGTTGTGTGGGCCCCATGTGCTTTTTGGGTTCTGCTTTACGTACTTTTGACCTCTCCCTATGTAGAGGGTTCCTCGGTTCTCGTCTGTTGACCTGAAGGGTTATGTTTTCCCCTGGATCTGTTCTCGTTTGGTTTAGACTAGTAGGGTTGATTGGTTTCCCCTGGTTTTGTTCTATAGTTGGTTGGTTGCATGATACCCACTTCGAGTTCTGTTGGCCAATGTTGTAACACCCAGAAGAAATGGCCAGAGCAGATCCGGGTTTACCCTCCAGCGGGGCTGGGCAGTGGGTTACTAATCGGCTTCTTCGATTTTACCCTCCAGTGAGGCTAGGTAGTGGGTTTCTCATTTACTTATCAGGGTTTACTCCCTAGTAGAGACTGGGCAGAGGGTCACCCGACGACTCTTGAGGGTCCACCCTCCCGTAGGTCTTGGCAGTGGGTCGCCTGTCATCTTGTTCCAGTTATACCATCCATTAGATCTAGGTTGTGGGTCACCTGTCGACTTATTCTAGGTCTACCCTCCAGTAGGGTTGGGCAGTGGTTAGCCTGATGATGTATTAGGGTTTACCCTCCAGCATGTCTGGGCAGTGGTTCACTTGATATCATATTATGAATTACCCTACAACAGGGATGGGTAGAGGGTCACCTATATGTATTTCAGACTCAGTCCTTTCTACATGGCTAGTCCATGGATTTACTCCATGACTACCGGTGCGGGACCCTAATTTGTACTGCTCAGTGATATGAAAGCATTGACTTTGAGTAGACCTCACGATTGCGGGGCAATGACGTGGTGTGGTTTAACGCTCTCCCAGAACTCTCAAGTATGAGGGGCGCTTTCCTCACTGAGACGCGTCCTTGCGACATGACCTAAAAACATGTGGGCAAGTCAGTGCCGCCCAAAGAAGATAGTTTTAAGGTGTTGTGATTTGAGCACTTGACTTGAAGATCGGGGCAGACGTGTGGGATGCTGGGCATCGATGGAGTTTATTTCTGGGACTGTTGGCCACTCACATTCTTGGGCAGAGATACAGGATAGAGATCCCCTTACGACCATGTTTGGTCTTATTTCTAAGCATATGCATATGTATATACCTTGTTCTGGTACCCACTGCTTGGGTTTGGTTACTCTCTTTCTAGGTGAGGTGAAGTCGCGTGGGGTATGCCACGTGCATTCCGTGTCTAGATTCTCGTGGTTGGACAAGTCTACTCTCCTTCTATAGGTAGTGAAGACTTGATGGGAAGTTCATCTTCTCACTGTTTCCAGCACCTTGTGTCTGGATGTGTCTACTTCCTTTATCTTGTTGGGTTGATATTGACTCTCTATTGTACTCTTTAATGCACTCCTTGTTGTAATTCTTTACTATTCCCTGTTCGATCTACTTCTCTCCCTTCGGTACCTCCTTGTTTTCTCCCTCGAGCCTTTGGGATATCCTACTGAGTATTTTTATACTCACCCCTACTTGGGATTTTCCCGCACAAGGTGTGCCCTTGCAGACGACATACATATTGGTCATGGAATCAGCAGAGCTTAGGAGTATGGGAGCTTGGACCGCATGCGGTGGTCAGAGTTGGGTTCCAGGTGGGGGACCCTTCCAGCTATTTTCCTTTTGTTTATTTGTTTCCAGGTTGTGGAAAATTTTGGTTGGGTGCTTGTTTTCCCCTTTTCTTCTCATTTTACCTCAACACCTTCTTTGTACAATTATAGTTCGATTCACTTTTTTGGTTTATATATCTATTGGGAAAAAATCCCTCACGGTAACATTGCAGTTTTTTTGGGTTGATTGCGTTTGTTGACAAAGCAGGTTTCCATGGAGAATTGTCGAGTTCCTGAGAATTTGTTAAAAATACTTGTCGACAAAGAACGATGACAAAGTAAAGGACGATCTGGAGGCGGTACAAAAGAGCAGTACAAGGTGACGATCTGGGTTGATTGCGTTTGTTGACAATGTGGATTTCCATGAAGACCATAATTAAATATGGAAAAGACATGAATTTCACGAAGTGAAGCTTCATGGTTTGGATTTCGCGATGACCAGAAGAATGGAGGGGGTGATTCTTCACGATTACGACGAGCTTCGCGAACGGCATATGCTGATGCGCATCGCGGTGGTGAAGAGATTTTCATGGATCTTCACGGCGATGGAGGGAATTGCGAGGGAGCTTCGCGGAGAAGGCACCAAGTAATTTATGGGATGCTCCTCGATTACAACGAGCTCCACGAATGGAAAATTGCTGTAGTGCTTTGCGATTTGGAAAGAATTCTGGCGGAAACATCGGAGCTTCGCGATTTGAGATGACGTGGCATTGACTTCGCGCGGAAAGTTTGAGGATTGGTGGAATCACCTAAAAATAGAGGTCGAACCCTTTGAGAGAAGTAGAGAGAATTTTCAGAGAAAATATTTTTCTCTCATATTGCGAAGGTGGTTTGCGGTGCATGTGTGCTTCATGAAAGAGGAGCTTCGCGGCGGCTATTGTAGCTCCGCGAAAGTTGTGAGCTCCGCGTTGGCTCAGTGAGCTTCACGAGGGAAGTTTCTCTGCATCAGCTTGAGCTTCGTGGGAGTGCATCACGAGAGTGCTTTGCGAGAGAGCTTCGCGAAAAGGCATGATATTCGTGTATTCTTGTTTGAGCTTCGTGAAATTGGAAGCCTCGCGATGTAGGGTACTTTGCGAATGTACTTTCCAAAGGTAGTTTCCTAGTGGTCAGAGGAAAAGTGGTATTCATTAGTGGATGAATGTTGGACTTCAACAGTGCATCTATCAACAGTTGAAGATGCATAATTTCATGAAAATGAAGAGACCTACATGTCTATAAACTGTGAGTGGATCCCTTCCAAGTGCATTGAGCATAGGAAGAGGAAGAAGGTGATCCATTCCACCAGCAGTGATCCAGAGAGAGAGAAATAGGGAGTGACCCTTGGGAATGCAGTGTGCTGACACTAAAACTTGCAAAGGCAGTGAGCCTGGGACAGAGTGACTGTACCTGAACATTGTAATCCACAATTAGTGAAGTATTGTGGAATTTGGTATGACCGAAAACCTGTCGGCGTATGCTCCTTGGGCGTAGCCCTTAGCGGTGAACCATGTAAAATTGTTGTGTCTTATGCTTTATTTACTTTCTGCTTATTGTATGCAATAGGAAAGAGATAGAAGTGTTTTTTTCTTAACATCAAAACAAGATCAGAACGGGCATTAATTTTAAATCAGTCATACCCTGATTCACCCCCCCCCTCTCAGGGTATTCAACCTTGTTGACCTAAAAATATCGTAGTTGCCCTTGACTTTACTTGTATTTTTATTTTACTCTACACTTTTTCTTTGAGTAGGATTCATGTGTGTGTACAGGTACTCAGGAAAAGGCCTCCCCAAGTTGTTTATACTTCAGCGCTTGTCGCCAGCCCCTGGCCTATGGAGGATATCTTGGGGTAGTTGCGCCTCGATCCCGGGTAGGTTGGGGTCATGAATGAGTGGTATCAGAGGTGGATCATTCCTTGGGATGATGTTCAAACATCCCTAAACTAAACATAATTGGTTGGGATTTAGGGGAACAATGTTAACGTGTCTCGAGAGCGGCTCTCAGGATAGGGAGTCCAGTGATGGTGTGGCGGACGACGTAGCGATTCACCAGGACCCTGATAACCCGCTTGTCAACATGACATACTGAGACACTCGTTGGAGGGAAAATTGGTTTGTGCATCACATTGGATTGAGTCTTTGATGGTCCTTCTTGAGTCAGCTCCCCATTTTTGAACCATTTTATACATATATGCTCATATGACCACGACACTCCATCATATTATTCAGGATGTCTCCGCGAAGACACCTATCCAGGATACCATCTTTGGTTCATGACGATGACCCTATGAGCTATGAGGCCATTGTCCAGGACCGATCATGCGAGACCCATATTCTGGGCGGGCCTATAGCAGTACCCCCACCTATTGAGCAGTATACAGCTTCTGCAGAGCAGGATGAGCATGAGCGCATGTTGAGTACGCTCCGTGAGTTCTAGAGGTAGGGACTGCTGAGGTTCAGTGGTGAGCCAGACCCTCAGGCAGAAGAGGTTTGGCTAGAGATATTGGATCTCCTTTTAAGGCTTTTACAAATTCCGACAGATCTTATGGTGGCTTTTGTCGCCAACCTTTTCTGCGGAGCAGCTTGGCATTGGTGGAGTCTGGTGACTTAGTTTTGTGATGAGTCGTCGCTTTCGTGGGGAGACATTCAGTTGTTGTTTCAAGAGGATTTTCTCCTCCATCTTTCGCACTATTTGGATTCAGGAGCTCCTGCGATTTCAGCAGGGAGGGATGAAATTGGCTCAGTACGTGGCTATTTTGGCAGACCGTTCATGCTTTTACCCGATCTTGGTCCACAATGACAACATCCGAGCACAGACGTTTGAGCTAGGTCTCCACCGAGAGATTAATTCTGTCATAGTACCCATGGGCATATCCACATATGTTGGGGTGCTAGACCATGCACTGGTGATAGAGAGCTCATTGTCATGTTCTAGAGTTAGTAGTGGCAGCAGGCACGTTGGAGCTGAGATGTCTGCCACAGCTAGCAGGCGTCGGCAAGAATAACCTTGACACAGGTGGCTTTCTGACAACTTGACTCAGGGGCGTGGTCGCACACCACAGTGGTGTTGGAGGGCACCAGTGCGGCCCAGAGAGAGTAAGTGTTATGCTTGCGACGGGCAAGGTCACTTGGCACGGGACTGCCCGACCATGCACACTAAGAATGTGGGGTAATCAGCATGTGCACCAACACGATGGAGGTAGCTCTGTGATCGGAGTAGCGCCAAGTGAGGTGGTGCTAGAAGAGAAGAGGGAAGAGCTGGAACTATAGGACGACATTATGAGGTCTTCCCATTAGCACTAGGTGGTCCATGTCAGGCTCCAGGAGCTGACGGTTGGGACCACATATAGGCGCAAGCTTTGGATGTCTACGATCCAACGGAGCACGAGGTGGTAAGAGGTACGCTCTACAGCTCCTCTACATTTTGTAGTAGAATTGTTAGACTCTGTGTGTGAATTGATTTTCTCCCTGCTCGTTTTTTGAGTTGTCACCAGGGTGGCACGAGGCATTGGTGTAACCCTGTGCTGGTAAGGTAAAAGTAATAGAACATTTCCCTTTAGTGATGGTGTTGACTCTCTCTCTTCCGAGCATGTAAGAGGTTCTTGGTTATGGTACATCGACTAGGAAATCTTTCGTGACCAGATATCCATAGGTGTTTCACCATATGGATATTCTGAAGGAGGGAATCAACGGGTCGTGTTCCAAGAGAGGGCAGTGATTCCAGTCGTTGCATGCGACGTAGAGGTTCGATCAGGGAGGTGAGCTACCCTGAAGATCCTTCTGGCCATTTGAGACCGTGCAAAGGGATGGAGAGGTTCCCTACCGCCTTGCCCAACCCCCAATGTCTAGAGTGGGTGAAGTACATCTCCCATGTGACTTACCTGAGAAAATGTGTGCATACTTCTATGCATTTAATCGGAGAGAGTATACCTCCCGTGAACAGATCAAATCATTTAGTTTGTGTGTAGTGACGGGGACTGGGCAAAATTTCTTCTGGGTGCGAAAGAGCCAGGTGCGGGCTTAGTACCTTGATTTGTTCCTTTGTTTTTCTTTTATGGGATGAAAATCATGAAGGAGGGAATCATTTAAGAACCTGGTTTTTGGATATAAAGGTATTTGGAATATTATTTATATTATTCCAGAGCAGTTCCTTCAGACGGCCTGAGATTCCGATCCACGGTGTGGTCGGAATTAAATTTTTTGTGCATTCACACTGGAAACTCCAAACAAATGGGTTAACTCATAAACTATGATCCAGATTAGATATCTGAGTGTACCGATGGGTCCGGAATGGGGTGTTTAACCTATGAACTACATAAAACATGTTTGAGAGGGATGTTTGGACCCCTCGCTCGCTTTCGGAACGTGAAACAGATAAATTAAATAATTAATTTATTCGTTTAATGGCATAACTCAAGTATCTCTCAAATGGTGCCTCATAATGGAAAAATGAGGGCACCATTGAGTTCAGAGCATTCATTTTACCCTAGGAGGGGTGTACGTTTCACGGGCGATGGCCGTCCGTGAAAAATGGACCAAGGGGCATTTTTGTAATTTGGGAGCCTCAGGCGTTGAGTTTAATAACTTTTGAACAAGGCCTCAGATTAAAATTCTGAGACCGCTGTTGAGCTCAGAGTGTGGTTTTAAGCCTCTGGGTGGCATAATACTGACCCCGTTAGGTGTTCAGGTATGGGGTCGCGGGAGGGTGTTTAAGTTAATTAATTTATATAATAAACCTAACCCCCCCATCTCTTCTCCCTCATTCCCCCTCCCATGGTAGGAGCTTCTAAGGAGAAGGAAGCTCCTCACCTCTATCCTCCACTCCGACGAGGTGGATCCGGCAAGGCGCGACAATGCTGACGAACCACCCGCGATGCTTCGGTCTACGCCCCTATAGGTAGGAGGTTTTGTTTCTGTTTATAAATTCCCACAAACTTTGAACCCAAATTTTAGTGCCGAATTTATACCCAATCATTGACCAAATCCCATGTAAGCATAGCATATTTCCTAAGCATCCTAATGCCTATTTCGGATTAAAAATCCGACGTCTGAGGTGATCGTAGCTACCCGTCAAAATCCGCGGGTTTTTGGTGGTTTTTGGTTGTTTCTGGCGACCCGAGGCGGTCCGGAGAGGACCCAGGGTAGTGTGGCTCATGTCTGAGGTGGCGGAGGAGGAGGCCGACCATCCAACTGGCCGGGCGGTGCCTCAACGGTGCGGGCGAGGTGGGGTCGCGGTGCTCGACTCCGACGGGACACCAAAACCCACCATAGGGGGGGGTCTCCGTGTGGAAGGACGTTTGTGCACTTGGTTGGGGTTGAATTGGGGAAACACGTCGTGTGGGCCCCATGTGTATGTCGTGTTATTCTTTACGTAATTTTGACCTCTCGTGACGTAGAGGGTTCCTCGGTTCTCATCTGTTGACCAGTATGGTTGAGTTTTCCCCTGGCTATGTTCTCGATTGGTTTAGACCAGCAGGGTTGAGTGGTTTCCCGTGGTTTTTTTTGGAGTTGGGTGGTTGTGCAATACCCACTCCGAGTTCTGTTGGCCAGTGTTGTACCATCCAGTAGAAATGGCCAGAGGAGATCTGTGTTCACCCTCCAGCGGGGCTGGGAAGTGGGTTACTCGTCATCTTCTTCGGGTTTACCCTCCAGCGAGGCTATGTAGTGTGTTGCTAATTTAATTCTCAGGGTTTACCCTCCAGTGGAGACTGGGAAGTGGGTCACCCGACAACTCTTGAGGGTCTAACCTCTAGCTGGGCTGGGCAGTGGGTCCCCTGTCGTCTTGTTCCAGGTCTACCCTCCAGCAGGGCTGGGCAGTGGGTCTCCTGTCGACTTCTTCCAGTTCTACCGTCTAGTAGGGCTGGGCGGTGGGTCGCCTGATGATGTATTAGGGGTTACCCTCCACCCGGGCTGGGAAGTGGGTCACTCGATATCTTATTATGAATTACTCTCCATCAGGGCTGGGTAGTGTATCACCCATTGGTATTTCAGTCATAGTCCTTTCTACAAGGTTAGTCTGTGGCTTTACTCCATGACTACCGGAGCGGGACCCTCGTTTGTACTGGTCAGTGATGTGACAGCTTTGAATTTGATTAGACCTCATGACTGTGGGGCAATGACGTGGTGTGGTTTTACGTTCCCCCAGAACTCTCAAGTACGAGGAGCACTTTACCCACCGAGACGCGTCCTTGTGACGTGACCTAACACCGTTCGGGCAAGTCAGTGCCACCCAAAGCAGATAGTTTCGAGGTCTTGTGATTTGAGTCGTTGACTTTCAGTTCGTGGTAGACGTGCGGGATGATGGGCATCAATGGTGTTTATTTCGGGGACTGTTGAACACTCACTTTCTTGGGCTGAGCTACATGATTGAGATCCACTTACAACCTTGTTCGGGCTTCGTTCTAAGAATATTCATATGTATATACCTTGTTCAGGTACCCACTGATTGGGTTTGGTTACTCTTCTTCCAGGTGAGGTGAAGATGTGCGGGGTATGCAACATGCTTTCCGTGCCTAGATTCTCGTGGTTGGATGAGTCTACTCTCCTGCTATAGGTAGCAGAGACTCGATGGGATGATCATATTTTCACCGTTTCTAGCTCCTTGTGTCTGGACGAGTCTACTTCCTTTATCTTGTTCGGTTGATCTAGACTCTCTACATTACTCTTTAATGCACTCCTTGTTGTAATTCAATTCTATTCCCTGGTCGATCTACTGCTCACCCTTCGGTACATCTTTTGTTGCTCCCTCGAGCCTTAGGGGTATCCTACTGTGTATTTTTATACTCACCCCTTCTTGGGCTTTGCCCTCACTTGGTGTGCCTTTGCAGATGACAGACAGGTTGGTCGTGGCATCAGCAGAGCTTAGGAGTTTGGGGGCTTCGACAGCATGCAGTGGTCGGAGTCGGGTTCCAGGTGGGGGACACTTCCAGCTATTTTTCTTTTGTTTACATGTTGTCGGGTTGTGGCACTTTTGGGCTGGGCACGTTTTTCCCCTTTTATTCTTATTTTACCTCATCACTTTATTTTTACTATTAGAGTTCTATCAACTTTTGTGGTTTATATATCGTAGTTTACCTTTGCATTACTTGCCTTTTCTTTTTTACATTGCAATTCATCATTGAGTGGGCTACGTGCGTGTGTACAGGTACACAGGAAAAGGCCACCTCGAGTTGGTTAGCCTTCGGCGCTTGTTGACATCCCAAGGCCTATAGAGGTGGGATTGTGGTAGTTGTGATGCGTGCCCGGGTAGGTTCGGGTCGTGACATCTGCTGCATGTGAACACAACCAAGCACCATATGTGAAGCCTCATAGAAAACATCAAACAGAACTCCCTCAGGTGGAAAATAATGGATTGGATCCCTTATTAACGTCTCCTTTAGATACTAGAAATGTGCTCAACACTGATCAATTCATATTAATGCATGATCTTTCCTAGTCAAAGCTATCACAGGAGTCGAAACTCTTGAGAAATTGGCTACGAACCTCCTGTTGTAGCATGTGAGACCATGGAATCTTCACACCTATGAAACTATCATGGGGGCTTCCCAAGACACAACTGCTTCTATCTTTGATGGATGCACATCTACTCCCTTTTGTTACACAACATGCCCCATGAAACAGACTTCTTGAGCCCAAAACTCACACTTCCACAACTTCCCAAACAACTGATGTTGGCGAACAACTCTCAAAATGGCTTGTAGATGCTCTATAGGCTCCTCTTAAAATGTGGAGTAAAGAAGGATGTCGTCAATGGAAACTATCATGAACATGTCCAGGATCTCATGGAACACAACATTCATCAATCCCATGAATACAGCAAGAGAATTCATCACACAAAATGGCATTACAACGAACTCATAATGCCCATTACGAAAATGGAATGCAGTCCTCATGATTTCCTCATCATTCAAATGCATGTGATGATATCCCGACCGCATGTTTATTTTTGAGAACCAACTTTCACCTTTCAGTTGATCGAATAAATCATCAATCCGTAAAAGATGATAGTGATTCTTTATTGTCACTTTTTATAAGCTACGATAATTGAAAGACAACTGAAAACTGTCGTTTTCCTTCTTCATGAACAAAACGGGTTCACCCAATGGTGACACACATGGCTGGAAAAAACCACACTGTAATAGACCATAAAGCAATATACGTATCTCTCGTAACTCAGAAGGGGCCAACCTATATGGAGAGATATAGATGAAAGATTCTCTTGGATTCATCTTGATCACAAAATTGATCTATCGTCGAGGGGGTAATGCTACAACCTCTTCTAGAAAGACATCAGGGTACTCCACTACGACCCTAGGAAACTCCAAATACTGAACCTCTGATGAAAATAGAGTCATCTCAGACATCATTGATGATAAGTATGGAACGCGCCTATGACCCATCCGAGGATCTTGCTCACCAACAAACACCACTTGATCTCCATCTGTACCAATGAAGGCGACCTTCTCCTTGATTCAATCCATAATATCCTACATATAATATAACCAATCCATGATGTGTATGATAATATATGGTTTTATTAGTAATCATAGGAAATTTCCCCAAGAGTGGTGTTTCCCCGACACTAGCTCACAGTATCTACATACTTCAAACAAGTCAGCTTGACCTCTAACTGGCATAGTTAACGCCAAGGGTACTGGAAGCCTCTCTACCTCATGTCCAAAAGCATGGACAAGGGTAGTTGATATGAAGGAGTGTGTCACTCTTTAGTCAAATAAGGCATACAAAAAGTTAGAAAACAAGAAAAGGGTACCTATAACGACGTCTATCTCACCTTGAGCAGGAAATGCTAGAGCATGAAGCTAAACAAGACCTCCTACACAAACTCTCTGACCCTGATGAAGACCACCACCACAACAGCGTTCTACTCCTTGAGGATGGGGAGTGTCATGCGGTTGTCCTCTACCTGCCCCATCTACCCTCTGCTGATCTAAAACTGGTGCAACCGGCTGCTACTGCCTCTGCTCAAACTGTCTCAATGGGGGAACCTGGACCATAGCACCAGATTCATGATGAACACTCTGAATGTTCGGGCACTCCTACTACTAATGACCACAACCACCATTAGATAAACAGGTGCTTGATCCCTTGGCATAGGCATAATAATTACTACCTCTATAGAATGGAGACGTGAACAACTGGGACCTTTCCCCAACTGAACAAATACCCTTATTCCCTGATAAATGATAACCATTGACCACTACTATTCTTAATGAGGAATCATGCAGATTCCACTCTTGTGATGATCTGGTCCTGGAAAAAGTCCTCTCGACATCCTCTGCCCTCTCCAGCACCTCAAGATATGTTCTCAGCATAAATGGGGTCACTTGTCACTAGATCTCTGGACACAAAGCCTCCTCTAAATGCCATTCTCTAGCCTCCTCACATGGAAACAGGTCTATAGCATATAGTAAAAGGTTCCGAAAATGGATTCCAAACTCTCGAACACTAGAGCTCCCCTATCGAAGGGTAATAAGCTTCTAGTTAGTGGATGCCTTCGCATTAGAAGAATGAAACTCAACTATAAACCTATCTCAGAACACTTCCCATGATATCGCTGACACCTCACGATCCCTGAGGAACATGAACCACCACTAACTCACTGCTCCACGCAGCATCATCACATCCATGGACACCCAGTGCTCCTTCTGAGAACAAATCGAACTAAAGCTGATCTCAACCTCCTCTATCCTGTCTTCCGGGTCTGCATCTGAAACAGAGCCCATGTACTTTTGCTAACTCTTGTGCTGAAACTCTCAGAGTGTCTACCTCCAAGTGTCTTCATCGTCAACCTCTACACTGTGCTGATCTGCTGGAACAGCCTGCTGGACATTTTCTGTGCAAACCTGACAAGTACGTCAACTTGGAGCCATACATGTAAAATAAAAACCAGTTGGAACTCCTAAACCTAGAATATGGAAGAATCAACATTAATTAATTAATTAATTTCTTTTATTCATATTAGTTTAACCTATCCCAAGGTCTACCAATTCAAACATAGGCACAAAGAAGAATGATGCATGATCATTTCCTTAGTATCTACCCTGAAACTTGTATCACCTTGTTTAGTAGCCATTATAAACATAAAGGTATGTACATCAGATCATTGGGTCCCCTAAACGCCTATATATCATCCAGTCTCTAGTGATTAACTCACTTGTTAAACATAAATGACACCATTTCACTACCAACCCACGCAACCTCACCCTTGAATAACTCCAAACTCTATCATATCCCTCAACCAGACCTCTGATACCACTATGTCACAACCCCCTCCACACTACGTGTACCCCTCCTGGGTTGGCAATGTGAGAAGGGAGATAATGACCCCCATGTCCGGCCTCAAGATTGCCATGGGTTGGTGACTACCACCAAGGGTATAATGAACAAAAAAATGGTAGGAATTACCCTCTATGAACACACATGAGGAATACATAGATAAGATAGACACCAACCAACTCCAACTCAGAACTAAAATATAAAAGAAAGCCATGTGGACATATGTAATACCATGAAAAAGTACTACAACTGAATGGGGAAAAACATCAAGTACCCAAAAGAAAGTAAAAACAGCAGCAACCACAAGCACGAACAACTCCTCCATCCACAAGCTAGTAAACACTAGCCTGATCTCCAACCTGCTCCATGTGGCCAGGAAAACAATTTACATATAAATAGGGTGAGTAAAACAATATACTCAGTACCATCCTCTTTGAAGCCTCTCATACTAAATTAATGAAAGCATGCTAAAGCATAGTGAACACCAAGTGAAACTAACTCTTCACAAAGATAGTTATAATAAGTTCCCAACCTCACCATGGTAATTATCACCAAGTATTGCATTCAAGAATATATAATATAATAAATAATATCAAGGGTACCCTGATACTACATTCACACTAGATTTCCTCTTTTCCCTAATGCCACACGTCTTGAGCATCACTCTCCAAAATGCTTGCCTACAGACACCAGGGCAAAGCACCACAATATGAACCTCATGCAAAAAACCACCACATCCATACACCAAAGTAACCAGGTAGTTTCTGGGATCCACCACAACTCACATAAAATGTATCATATGTCAGGTATTATACCTAAAGCCATCACCACCCATACACTAAGTAATGATACTTAAGAAATCACATGTTATACATGTCACACCTATAGTATTCCATAGAATAATATATCTAGAATATATGTGTGTGAATAACCACAAGACATTGAAGCCCTCTAAATGCATATATGGGGAAAACAATCCAATGTGCCTGCCAGCAGAAGTAACTACCTAGAGAGGATAGCGGGGACAAAGGGGGTAGACATCCATCCGTCCCCCACCGGAATGTTGGGGGAAACACACCCCCCCCCAGTGCTCAGAATCTCTAGGGTATCAGTTTTCCTTACTGAAAGGGTGGAGTAGCATATAGAAACACAGAAAGTACAAGAAATATTATAACTCACAACAACACTATGGGCATAACCTAGTCTTAGACACAATTGCAGCTAACCTCTCTTAGACTCTAGGCTTCTACTTCTAATAATAGGTATCCTATAAGCACACAACCATTTAATGATCTTTATAAGATTAATTTATTCCCTTTTTATCAGTTCCATTGTACGTTAGTTAATTCCTTAAACATTAATTAACCATGAACAATCCCACATTAAAATTCATTCGCATCACACCCAAGTTCACTATTCCTTCAAATTTATAACCTCATCATTATGTTCTAGAAAAATCCAACCCCATGGGTTAACACCATTTATTAAATTATTCATTACAGAAATAATTTCCCACATTCACAGGAATTCTAGAAAAACATTCTATGCTACTAAACACAAGGGGGCTCAACACAGTGAGTAGATGTACTACTAGTCGATTCTTTTCCGCTTATAACAAGAGCATATACCCATCATTACATGAGAAGCTAGACATGGAAATAATGTGGCATACCCCACGTGTCTTAGCCTCTTTCGGAAGAAGGGTATGTAAGAGCATCTACCTTGACTAGTGGGGAAAAGTAATGTAGATAAAAAATCAAAGAAACAACTATCATAAAAAAATCACAACAATCCCATTCCATCATCCCAAGTGTCCCCCCTGACACCCACCCGAATAAATAGATGCATCTCACCACTCATGGTGGCATCTACTGCCACAACCAAAAAGGCCTCCATGCCTCCACATATTACCACAACCATCCAGGCTCACATCAAAACACAAGCAGTGGTAAAACAATAATATTCACAATTGGGCTCTTTTCCCTTAATCAAACAAGAGGGTAACTCAGAACCCGGTAAGACATTATATTTTAACAACCAACAATTCTTTTATCCATCTTTGATTAACAGATTTATTATTCGTTGGTTCTAAATTCGGGAAACCTAGCAGTAAGCTATCAGAAATAAATTAACATTATTACTACACCAATTTGATTAACATCAAATTACAACAAGAACTAGATTCGTTTACATGCCTCTTTATCTATTGGAAAAACATTATCAATTAATCCTGGATATCATTATTTACTGATCTCCATCAAGAACATGCATAAATATCACACAATCAAGAAAAAACAAGAGGCAATAACATATCATCGACATAAATTTATTCATCTAGTTTAAATATTTATTATGTCAATTCCATTTTCATCCAGTGGGATAAAACATGTAAAGATATAGTTGCACATAAAAAAAGAGATGCAATGGATCCCCTACCTCAAACAGTTCCTCACATTCTTTATCCACCCAACGGGTCACGATCCTCCTCTCCCGACAACTATATCCTCCCGAGGATGCCACGGTACGACCGCACCAACCAAACACATATAAAAACCCCATTATTAGCATGAAAATTTCATGTTATAATATGGAAATGAGAAACAGGAGAAGATGGTCCCCAATGTAATGATGATAAAACATACCTTATATCGAAGATTGATCGATACAGCTTGGTTATATCTAAATAGAGAAGAACCAATCTGAGGTGTAATGTTTGATTGTGAAACTCCTACGGGATGGATTTAAAGGTTCTAGCATATCATATCTGAGAAAAAAGAGGAATAACAAGGGAGGAATATATCTTGTCCCTTTCTGATGATTTAATGGGGTGATGAGATAAGATACACATAATTCCCCATTAAAAGAAGATCGCATTAAACCACGTGGTTTGACCACGTAAAAACATCCCGAGACATAGGAATAGTTAATATAGGATTTATGGAATTTGAATCATCCTTAACAGTCCGTAAAATAAGGATTTAAATGTATTTTACATCAAAGGAAATTTCAATGGAGAAAATTTGTTGGAAGCTGGAAACACTATTCACAAAACCTCACCGATAGAACTGTACACTGAACCTCACCGATAGAACTGCTCACAAAACCTCACCGACAGAACTATTCACTGAACCTCACCGATAGAACTGCTCAAAAAACCACACCGATAGAACTGTTCATTGAACCTCACCGATATAACTGTTCACTAAACTTCCCCGATAGAACAGTTCACAAAACCCCACCCATAGAACTGTTCACTAAACCTCACCGATAGAACTATTCATTGAACCTCACTGATAGAACTGTTCACAAAACCACCCCAATAGAACTGTAAATTGAACATCACTGATAGAACTGTTCACTGATCCTCGCTGATAAAACTGTTAACAGAACCTCTCCGATAGAACTTTTCACAAAACCTCAACGATAGACTGTTCACTAAACCTCACTGATAGAACATTTCAGTGAATGTCAGCGATAGAACTGTTCACAAAACCTCACCGATTGAACTGTCAACTGAACCTCACCGATAGAACTGTTCACTGAACCTCACCGATAGACTGTTCACTGAACCTCACTGATAAGAATGTTCACTGAACCTCACCGATGGAACTGTTCAGTGAACCTCACTGATAGAACTGTTCATTGAACCTCAACGATAAAACACTTCACTGAACCTCACCGACAGAACTTTTCATTGATGGAACTATTCAAAAAATTGTAAATTTGGATATGTTTTTGGGATATGTCACCTCGACCTCCCTGAACACCTCAAACAAAACATTTTCACAAAGTAATGGACCAGAGAGGTCCGGACCATTGGAACGGTAGTAACCTGAATTATCAGATATCCTTATATAAAACCTTCATGTTTCCTTATTCTAAAACATTATGGATATATTCCATATGACCCAAAATGTTGTATACTTCATCCATTATAGCACAACCCTCTTCTCAATTACTTAATAATTAGATTCCATGAAATTAGAATTATTCTATTTATGTATTCAATTCCAATATATCTTTTTTCAAACCTCATTATCGTAATATAAGGGATATATTATGGTTTATATATCCCTTATTCATGTATTCTCTAATAATATCACATTAACCATAAATAAAATTTCTCTCTCCTTAATACTATTAATTATATCTTTTCCAGTCCTTATAATGAAAACACTTATATATTTAATGATTCACAATACATAATATTTTAATTATGAAACATATACTCCTCAATCATAAATCATTATTCCTACACCATTACTTGGGATCTATCATCTTTATTTTTCCTAAAATATGAATCTTGCATTTTTATTTGTCAACATCAATCTTCAGAGGATTAATGTAAACAATATTGAAATAAAATCACAAACCTTTCAAAAAACATTTACAATCTCTTTATCCTCTAATTTATGAATAATACACGTACCATCATCATGATTCTTTTCATGAAAATTACAGTTAGGATATTTATCATCATATTTCCCATAATTTCCGCATCTGAAACATTCATTGGTTAACTATATTCTATGTAGTTCTAGATATTGAAAAAGTACCACAATAAAATTATGACAAATACATATCAGAGATATGAAAAACCTCTCTATGGTAATTTACTTATAATATTTCAATCTATGATATCTTCGGTTTAACCCAAGGTTATTCATAATTATCACAAAAAACTATGTTTGTAACCTATACATTACATATCCCAACTACATCCCTATAAATATTCATAGAAATATCTTTGTGGTTATCTTTAATGTTTTCGCATCCTAGTTTCCAATGGTTGACAAAACCATTGCTCTGATACCAACTGTAGAGACCCTAGCATGATGTACCCGAACATTAAACTTCTTTTGTGAAATACTTAATAAAAGATTCATAAATATTGAAAAATACCATATTAGTTAAGTGTCATTTGAAATAATGAAAATAATCTTCTAACATTGTAAATGATCTTCAAAATATCCCATAAATATCTTCCCCATTTTTCCTTCCTAAAACCTTAATTTATATCCTAGAGAAAATAAAACATAAAAAAGAGTGATCTCAAATGCTCATAAATGGTAAACATTGAGAAAATATAACAATCCATAAACATATGAATGTAAAAACTTGAGCATAAAGATTAAATATCAAAATATTGAGTCATGAAATCAATCATGGCAGTTCGTAAGGCGTAGATCATAGGGGAATATTAACCATGATAGAATATCATTTGCATAAAACAAGTATTTATCGAATGCTAATAAACACATAATATGATTTCCATAGTATCCATGGAATTGTGGCCAGTACCATCATATTGGAAATTGTCTATTACTTAAACAGGTTCACATGTCGTTACAGCCATGTATTAATGAACCGTTTTTACTTTCCATTCTATACAATTACTATTGAACTAGATTTACATGCAGTTTCATCCATGTTTATATAATGAGATATTAATATTTACCCAATGTATTAATGGAGATACAGATCCCACCCATATCATAGTTTAATAATTCATACATGTTCCACAAAAAAACATAAATCATTCGTCATATCATAACCAATGAAATTATTGGATTTCATTAATATTGGTCCATCATAAAATAATCCATATAAATAATAATTCCATTATTAATGAAATCATATCATCATAATAATAGGAATTTAAACACAACCCTATTTAAGAGTGTCATCTTAGATAGAATTTTTTTTATAAAACACTATAACATAGTTCATGAAGAAAATATCATTTCTTCTTAAAAAATCTTATTCTTCACAAAATTCCCCACAAATTTAAATAAAAACAATTTAATTGAAAATAATAATGACATAGTGAAGTGGATGAAATTTTTGAATAAATCTTCATGAATCAGCAACAAACTATTCATTCCTTATAGTTATAAAAATCATTCTTCTTGTAATATTTTCAAAAAAGCCAAAAAATTAACTCGTATGGTAAATAAAAGAAATATTCCTCCCATTTAAAGTAATAAAATTTAAAAGGGGGTAAAAATATCTTTAACCAGACATGGAATAATAATAAACATTTTATGAAAACAAATTAGAAAACATGGACATTGATGATAAATATAATCCTAGTAAATACTTACACATATATAGTCTCAGATAAAAATGAGTCTAAAAAATTATCCCTTACCATAGGTATTATTTCATCAATATGTGTACGAAACTCATTTATAGTTGGTTTAAAAATATTATTTAATTGATTAAAAATCATAATAATAATTATTATATCATATATGATTCACGTACGACTTTATATTACATGTTCATTTGTCAATTTCATGTTAAATCTATGTTTTTTGTAATAATCATTTTATTTATCGTATGTGTTTTGAGTTGTTAATGTTGATATCATTAGTTTTATCATGATTTAAATACTTCTAGAATGTAAAAAAATTATTTATATAGTATATATATTCTGTATGTAAATACATATATAATAGATAGATAAATGAAATGGAATACACCATTCAGGTAGGTGGTAGGTCGTACGTACACAAGAACGATGTTTTCGTTTCCTTATTAAATTGAATGGAAGTAAGTAAATGACACACACACAAATATATATACATATATAAATATAGTATTATTATTATTATGTAATATATTCCATTATTATTTGTTATATATAATTTATAATCATTCTTGAATTGTTAATGTGGAGAATGAAACTCATCTCATCGCGAAGACGGTAAGCCGTAGATACGCAAAAAAAAGATATATCTCCCATAATTTCTAAATTGTATTGAATTATATGGTTTATAATATCTCAAAATTATTATCATTTTATAATAATGATATAGAGTTATTTTTTACACCATTATACCAACCCATGTAAGGCGGTGGTGAAAAAAATGCCACCACGGCGTAAAGACGGTAATCCATATGTATGCACACAAAATTATTTTACTTTTTGAAGGATGGATAAAAGAAGAAATAGGGTTGTTTAATATTTATAAGAAAATATATGTATATTAGTGATACTTATATTTTTACTTGAAACAACTAAATAAGAGGAAGTATAAGATGAAATAAATTTGAAGGAATCGGTAGAAGAGATTATCACTTCCTCGACGTACCACCTTTAAATTTTCTCTTAGGACACTACTGTTGGTTTATGAAAAGACAAGACCAACTAGAATTTAAATAGGGATATTTAGAAGTGAAATTGGTAGGGTTTTTTTGATAATGATGACTCCAAATTGAGTGAAGTGGGATGGGAGGAGGTATCGTTATCTAAGAGAGTAGAGGGACACTTTAGGATATTCCCAAAATATTAATTTATAAATTAAATTTCAATTAATAATGGTCTAAAACATGTTAAATTTGAAGATAAGATGATTTTCGTTCTAATTCCCATCATCCAATAATATTTAGACTTGTTTTGAATATTTTAATCATAATCAATTTTAAACCCCAATATTACCTTTTTTAATCATAGCGTGATATCATGTTATTTTCAAATTGTGGGTTAATGTGATTACCATATCATGAAAAACAACCCAATCAGGTTATTTATGACATATTTGGACTTATATTAACAATTTTATAGAATCATAGATTTTTAGGAATTTAATATCATTTCATAAACTATTTAATGTTTTATAAGTTATGAATTATGTAAATTTCGAACGCTATTCATACCCAAATTTTTTAAAAATTAATAACAACCTAATTACTTACACCCAAAGGAATTAAATAATACATAATATGTCACTGTCATCTATAAAATTAGTGGATGGAAATAAAATGTTCAAATAAAGAATATTTTAATATTTATATATTAATTTATTTGAATAATTCAATAATGGTGTAATCACTACGTCATAATTGTGTCATAAGTAAATATATTTATATAATGTTTAAAAATTATAAATAAAATACCATGATGTAGGAAATATTTCCAAATTTCAAATGAATATTTATAAACATATATATTATTTATATAACCTTATATCATAAATAAATTTAGTAAAATATATATGTTTAGGTTTTAATTATCTTTACATTAAATTAATTGTTATAAAATGTCATTTTCACATTCATGTGAATAGATGGGGTCCCAAAATTGACCCAAGGAAGCCCATGGACGTAAATATCTCATACAATATGATTAGTAAATATGTTAGGGTAGATTAATATTATTATTATTTTATTTTTTACCATTATTATCTAGATTTTACCATTAACAATGGTAAATGAAATATTTATTTAAGTCACTATTCATAATGACCTAAAATAAAAGGTTCCTACATATATAATTTGAACCTTATTATTCTAAATATAGGTTCCTTTTTTCAAAATTCAAAACAAATAAGTTCAATAAATTAATTTAAAATTAATAATGTCGTCAAAACCCAAAGGCATGTTTTTAAAAAATAATAGCTATCATAAGATTGACATGTGTTTATGTACAATTTAAAAGTAAATTTAGATAAAATTTCCCACATTTCATTAAATGATAAAAATATATTCCTTTTATAATTTAAAACCATTAAATAATAAGATTTGACCATATAAATTATCTTGATGGAAATGAATTTTCAATAAAAAATATGATGATATTTAATATTCCACAAAATATGACAGTCATCAAAAAAATATAAAAAAATCATCCAATAAAATTTTGATGCCCCTCTTCAAAGAAATATGTTTATTTTTTAAAATACAACATATAAATGTGTCAAAAAACTAATTTAAAAATGGTTTTGCAAAAAAAGGCAGTAAAACTGCATTTTTGGAAAATATTTTTTTTTCCCAAGAACAAATTTCGTTCTTATATCATGTTTTAGAAAATATATAAGATGAATTTTAATGATATTATATTCAAAATTAAGTTAACACTATTCATAACCTCTATTTTATATCCCATTAAATAATTATATTTTAATAATATATCATTTTTATTGATACTCAATATCGAATACAACGCAAGCTATCGAGGAAGATTGATCATTCGTGTAATGCAAGCCAAGTTAGTGTCACCTATTCTGCAAGCATCCACTAGTGTTGTGTATAATATTATCAAAACATAGTTCATTTATACATTGATCAGAATCTATTCTCAGTGCCACGTGAAATGAATTCTATCACAAGAACATGAAGTTGTATTCAACAGAAGAGAAGAAGAGTGTTGCGTATACTACAATTTAATCTTGGTGTAGCGTATAACAAAAACGATTATGGAAATTAAAAAGAATTTATCTCATGAAATATTAGGGAGATTCACTCAAAACAATATCAAGATGGATGAAATGGTCATTTCAAGTGTAATAGTATAGTATGATATCATCCTTTAAGACTACCAAAAAACAATAAAAATAAGTTTTGAACACTCAGTTCATCAATGCCATGAATATTTTCAGTTCAATCGTGAGACAGAATAGAATAATCAAATATTCAGATAGACCATACGTTCTCCAGACGGTTGTAAGAGGTATATATGACTCCCTAACATGCTTTTGATGATAGCAGGATCTCAAGTCAATCTTGAAGAACACACAAGATCTTAAAAGATGATCCAATAGATCATCAATCCCCAACATGGGATATTAGTTCATGCCCATCAAATGGTTCAACATATGATAATATATACAATGACTGAGTGTAACATCCAACTTCTTCACAAAAAGAACAAGCAGACCCCAAAGAGATGTATTGGGTCGGATGGCACACTTCACCTGCAACTCCTCTAACTTCATCTTGAGATCATGGAACTCTGGTGTATCCATCGTATAAGGAGGGATGAACACAGGGGTTGCCCCAAGAATAATCTCAACAGAGAAATCTACCTCTCACTCAATAGGTAAACATGAAAAGTAATTTGGAATGACTTATCTAAAATGATCCACTATTGATGGAAATTTCATCTTTGAAGTCCCCTAGTTTTCTATATATAAACTAGAAATATGGTTATTAATTCCTCCCAACCCATGATGCTCAGGCCCTTCTCTACTCTCTTATACGTCCCATTTTACCTTATGTATAAATTAACCACCCTCTAAAGACACTAATCTTACCCTACGATGATAGAAGACGCGAAAGGACTAATAAGGGACCAACCAGACAATTCTGATAATTACATTGTAACTTGTCATATTAAAGACATAGAGGTCCCATAAAAAGTTACACCCACCAACCCTAAGAGGGAATTCCTTGCACTGATGTATATTAGATATCATAATCCCCAATGTAGTATCCAGCATCATAAAATCTTCAAACGCAATGATGTAGAGGCCAAGTCTTTCCACAAGAGTAATAGATATAAAACTATGGGAATCCCATGTATCGAAAAGGGAATAAGGTAAAATGAAGGCAACTATATTCAAACCTCTAAATGTAGAGGCTGTGGTATCCTACTCCTACTAAGTCATATCCTCTACAAAATTATCACATGTAATACATCCTTGTGTCCTTACCTGACTACTCTCAACTGCTCCACCCTACTTTCTGTGAAAACCCATAATAATTATAACAAATCCACGACCCCTACTCATCCTGAACAACATTATTAACTATATTTCCTTGAATAAGGATAAACTAGTGGCCCTACACCTGACCACTGAGTCATAACAGACCCCCTTTCACTAGCTACAAGTGATAAAAACTAACAAAAACTCTGAAGATGACAATTCATGCCACAATCTAGGAACTCAACTGGTTCTCTTGGGGACTGAGGCCTCATGTTCCCACTCTACTGGCACTGGAAACACCATACCTGGATACCTAGAGATACATCTCTGCTACTAGATTCACCACGTAAAGGTTCCCTATGGCGCTTATGGCTATTGAATGAAGTAGTACAAGCCATGGCTGCTGAACTGTCATGTCTAACAGATCCCAAATCCCTCAGATTGTGATTGGTAATCATCACCTTAATTAATATAGTTGTCCCTAAATTATTAATGAAAACATTCACTTGTGATAAGATATCACACATAAGACCATCCTCAAATATCCTATCAAAATATAACTCGTCATTTCTTGGAATAGGTGTGAAGTGATGAAGCTCGATAAAACAAGAAGAGTAATCCATCACTGAAATATCTCCCCAGTCAAAATTCATGAATTATCAGGCTCGATCAACCCTCATCGTCTCTAGGTACCAGTTATCATTGAAGTTCCCCTTAAACTCTTCACAAGACATATCTCAATGACATCCCACATATGAGATAACATTCCACCAGCTCTTGGTCGTATCACATAGCACGTATGTCATGAGATTCACCCTTCTCTCTTGAGACACTTCCAAATGCTCAATAATATAAATCATGGCCTCGAGAACTACATCTGATCCCTTAAAACATAAAATTTTGTCCAAGTGATGAAAAATTCTATGTTGTGATATCCCATAATCCATGTGGAAAAATTCTATGTTGTGAAATTCAACTAAAGTTCAAACTTGATCTACGAAATTATGATTAAAGAGGGCCCATAACACCTCATTGACCAAATCATGGTGTACATCCAAATGTAACCTTATAACTTCCAATACCATATCAAAATATTTTGTATTATATCAAATCAAATATCTCAAAAGTATCCATAACTAGCATGCCATCTATCACATTAGCATGAAATCTGTAATTCATCCTAAATGGCATGAAAAGAATGTATGACATGTGTTCTCTTGAAAGTGCCTATAGGAAATATTAGATGGAATACCCTCGTCTCCTTGGTTTTAAATAGAAATAAAACCTCTATAATATCAATTATAACACCACAATACAAGTGAATCACACAAAAATGAAATCAAATTAACTGTAATAATTTCAAACCCATAACAATTGAAATCTTCGATGTAAAATTGGATTCTCCTTGTACAAGGGTTAGCTACTCTAAGGAAAAATATATTACCAAATACATATTCCATCATATCACTGTCTATATGCTCCAAATAGTAATATAAAAAATAAAATATCTCCTCTGATACAACTTTGTCATGTCCTGTTTCTAGGTGTTTCTGAAATGTGCTCTATAACAAGTTTCCCAAAAGGCTTTAGGCACATTACAACAAATTCTAAAGGCTGTCGACTAGTAGTGAGGGCCTTGGGTGTGAATGTGGGGAAGCTATTCCCACAATTGCAGAGTATACAAAAAATAATAATAAATAGAAACAATAGAATAAGTACTTCCAAAAATAGAAGCAAACAACAGAATACTAATAAAAATATAACGATTGGAACATATATAAATGACGCATGTCACATTTGTCTAAGAAAACACCCAAAAATTTCCCAATGCTGGAGGAAAATACAAAAACCAATGTACAATAGAAATAAAAATAATCTCCAACTGCATCGCAAGCCTCATCTTGGTCCCATGCTATCCAAGTCCAATAGAAATCATGCACCAGATGAATAAGTTCTCTTGCCCTTATCTATACCCGCAACCATATATTTTTTTTGGTTCCAAGAGAATGAACCAAAAAGGTTGTGAGATGAATCTTAATAGGAAATCAAAAAAATTATTTATTCCTTAATTTCAGTTAAAATGTATTGTAGGTAATATGGATGATGATGTGATAAACTAGGATGTACTAAAAATTAAACAATGCTCTTGTTTTAAATTATTTACATTTATTATTCAACCATTGAATCATGTCATCGATGGGATCTATGCTAAGATCTATATCCACTTTGTGATAATAACAATACAATTCTCAGAATAATTTCTATAAAATAAGGTAATACTGAGTCCAAGCTTGTGATTTGGCTTGGTAGACTCTTCAATATCATTCAATCCTTATTGAATAACTATTTAGGAATGCTTTGATGGTAAAACCCCGTTGGTTTTACATAGCCCTAACAATTACAAAAATTCTCCTGGGAAGCTCTCAGGGTCAATAACCCTGTGTGAAAATGGAATAAATAAATTATAAATTACCTACTTGTAGCTATAACGGTCATTAACCCTCAGTCTACATATTATCAATAATTTAGAAACAACCTCTAGGTACATCTCATGGTCAATACCAATTGGGGTAATATATAATAAATATTTTTAAATGACCTTTGGGTAGCCTTCATGGTCAATATACTCTCATTAAATGTCTACACCAAGGCTCTCATGGTACTATGTAAATAAACATGGAAACCCCAACATTTTTCCTAGTCCAAGGCTCTCACAATCTTTTAGAAAAATAACACCCATACCATTACAAGACAACAAATGTAATCTATAACCTCTACGTGGATAACATTCACAAGAATAACTCTTAAAATTCATATAATCAATAAAGCTCATTCCTAAACAAAACAAGTCATGGAATCATGTTATGCCACATAGGAAACTTAGGCCAAACCGACATAAGCAATACAACTAGAGAAAAACATCAATGAGGTGTCCCGTAAACAAGTAATCAAACCTTACACGTATGCTACTACCCATTTAAAATTAATTATACCTCAGATAGAAAATAATAGAGTTAAATAATCAATCATGAAATACCCCAATTGTGGGTATGCATAACATTTATCATATATTATTCCAAGACGAACAAATAAAGTCAAAAACCACCTAACATGACGTATTATGATGAAAACTCGCAATTATATGACCTTGAATTAGCCTATAATTATGTAGATCTATAAAATAGTGAAAAAATAACATCTTCATGTTCTCATGAGAGAGGAGGAATCTTGGAGAAACGCTCTAGGGGATGAGAGTACTCATTGGTGAGAATCCAAAGCACCAGGAAGCGCATGAATAAGTGCTCAAATGGAGAACCAGAAGGAGATCTAAGTTCTACATCCATTTTTCACTCTCCTATATGAACATAGGGGATAATGAGTGTGTTATAAATATGGGATGTGACCCCACTCTGATTTTTCAATTAAAAATAAATGTGCCATGCGTGTTCATTTAATGTACACGCTATATACTAGCCTCAACTATCCCCCGAATTAGGTGGTATACTAGGCCATCTACATTACCATGTACTTAGCCGTTACATGAACAATACATAGCTACACACTGAAAATAGGTACCCGATGTGTACACAAAAGTATAGGGTGTGTACTTAGAATAACCTCATTTCGTTATTTTACCTAAAAAAAACATCAAATCAAGATCTATACTTGAAATGAGGTTTCATGTTCCTTCAATATACGGAAACAATATCTTGGTAACTACTGTTGAAATGGTATAGGTTTTCTCAAACTACTATATAGATATTGTAAGAGTAGCTATTTTCTATTTACCATTTGTATTTGCTTTTATATTGGAGAATTATAAGATATTTTTTGTTGAATCATTTCCACTATTATCATTTAAGTATGTAATGTAATTATATATTCCACTATTTATCTTTGTTACATAAATGTATATTTCATGATTTTATACATTAGTTGTGGAAAATGAATTATATCAATTTTTTCATTCAAGTGTTCTATTGTCCATCCCATATGGATTGACAAATCCCATAATGTTTGTGTAAATTTAGGTCGGTTACCAATTTGTGATGTTATATGGGTCTGTATTACAATATGTATATGATCTGTATGTAATTTTTACCTAAATTGACGTTACATTTTATATCCTTCTGAAATTTAATTCATATAAATAGATATAATATTTTCAATTAGTACAATTTTGATTATGGAATATGGTTGACTTAAATATTAGGCATATATATAGGTTACCATGGAAATCATTTTTCACTACTATATTATTTAAAATTGTTTAAAATGGGGGTTATCCAATGAGATAATTCCCAAACTATCTATAAAATGTGTCTTATTTTTAGTTTTTGATAGTCTTTCTAACCTACAACACTATATATTTAAAATGGGGTCTATTTTTATTCATACAGATGAAAATTATTTTTTGGATTTTATTTTTATACATAATTAAAATACTTCCACTATTCTCATTTATATAATGTTTTATTCTCTACCTCAACTTAATATAACAATTTAGAACTAGTGATTCTCTAATATATAACCAATTGTCTTACAAATTAAATTATTCACAACAAAGAGTTTCTTGAATCCCAGAAGAAACTAAAAATGATTTTTGAGAGATACAAAAGAGTATGTTAATGTAAGAGGTAGATAAATTCATACACCATTAATGTTAGGATTTGGTATAAGAGTTTAAAAAATTCAAATTAAATTTATTATGTTATAATGAACATTACATAAATAATATATTGCAATGTTTCCATTAATCATATATTTTTATATTATATATTTTCTATTCACATTTTATATCAAGAGTTTAAATTTTATTATTAAAAAATTCATCATTGTTTTTTACCCATTTAAAAATGAAACATTGTTAAGAATAATTTCTACAGATTATTGTGGCCATATTTCCTCGTTTTACATATTTTTTATTCATTAATGATTTACATTAAGAATATGAAACGAAATTATTTTGTATATCATGTGATCATTTTATTTAACATTATATTAACTATTGAATTTTAATCATATCCTTCATAATGATTTATATTTTATTATGGTATTTAAAAATATTAATGAAATTTATTTTTTCGTTGTGGATTTTTACCCCCACCCCAAATTTATGTTCCATAATTTCAATTAATTTCACAAATTGAATAATTTTAATTCTTATATATTTATGGGTTTGAATGTCTTATTTTTAACCTATTTAAAATGGATATGAAAAATTACATATTTATTTATTGATATGTTGTAAATGACATAAGAGAATAAATTTCATACGTCAACATCCACATTCCTCCATACCACAAAAAAATATATCTCTTATGATGTAATTTTCATGATCATCAATTAAATAATTTTCTATTGAATTTCAAATATTGAATTAATAGGGAAAATGATCTAATACCAATATTTTGTTATGATATAATATTTAGAAATAATAATAAACACAATCTTATTTTAATGGGGTTCTAATCATTATATTATTTTTTATTTTAATGTGTAATACATTAGTATGGTATTAGATTAAATGATTTGTGTGGTCTTCTGTCACCCATGAAAGCATGGGCTACTATTTTTTAACTCTTTTTATAATGATTACCCATATACAATAATGTGTTTATTTTCAACTAATTATTATATCATAATGGATTTTCACACATAATAATGAATGGAAATGATTTGGTTTCTTCATAATTTAATAGAGGCACTTGTATTGGTTTTCTCATAAAGTTATCATTACATATTAATAATATTATACCAATGACATATTTCATAGAAAATTCATACATTATATTTCCATTCTTTATGTCTATTTTCTAATTTTCATAGGAAATAATATATGATTTATGATCCATATATGATTATTTTTCCATATTACATGATTTGTGATCTTATATCATTTTTTCTATTATAATTTTAATGGCCATCTAGTCGTATAGTTCTACATTGATTCCTGTTCTCCAAGATGATTATGACTAATCCATGTGCAGAACATTTGATACGTTTCCCATAATAATAATTTAATCTCACACAATATTTTGTTTTCCACTTACAAGGAAATTAATTCTCACAGAATTTTCTGATGTTGGTTATACATATAGATGATTTTGGGTGAGGTTGGATGAAATAATAATGTGTAATAAAATTTAAATTATATGTATATATAAACACATTACTCCATGGGGTTCATATATTGGGATAAAAATTGTGTATTAATATGATTTAATAATGAAAATAATAATTTTTCTATTTTCTAGATTAAATCATATTAGTTTTTGTTGGAATAGAATTATGTTTTCTTTAGAAATTGGTATTTGAGTTCACTATTGTGAACTATACGAATAAGCCTTATTATAGAAAATTATATACATTTTTGTTAATTTATATAGTGAGATCATTATTATAAATTAAATAATTATCTACATACAAAAAATTGAATAATGTATTTGGCATAGATTCTCTAAGGGGTAATAACAAAAAAAAATGATATTGAGACACTGTTTATATTCACATAGTGAACATCAAAATGGCCTAACATTAATCATTTTTTGACTCTAATTTGTGATATTATTTGGATAATTAAAAGCATAATTGTATAAAATTATGAGGGATTTTAATATATATAGTTTACAAATCCTAAAAGTGAATTTCTATGGGAAAAAAACATGAAAAATATAGGTTTATAATTTTCTGTATTGAAATTATTTTCTAATTGTTTCTTTTATGATAATTGTTTTCCTATTTTAATGTTGTTTTTGTAACAATGTAAACTATTGTATTATAGATATATATTGTATCAGGAACTATATCAAAAATAAATCGTTTAATTATCATTTATTAGATTCATTTTTAATTCGTTATTTTAAAATTATAAATTAAACAAACTAATTCAAATTTATAAATTATCATTTTTAAATTTTCATTGTATGATTTTTTGAGCGTCTTCGGGAAAAAGGATCTTTTTAGAAAAAAAAATTATTTTTCCATGGGAAATATTATTTTTATGATTTTTCCCTTATATATGAATTAAAATATGTTTAAATCTGTATTATGTTATAAAACTTTTATTTCAAGATTAAAATTATACACTTCATAACATTCATTGTCCTCAAAAAACACATGGTAGAAATGTTAATAATTAAATAAAATTCTAAATTAATAAAAATAAAAAATTTGTATATTAATTAATCAACAAATTTTCAATTGATATTGTGTAAAATAATTCATTTTTTAACATCATATTAGTATCGAATAAAATTTTAAAATATATATGTAGAGAATAAAGAATTTATTTCTATTAAAATTATTTATATGTTATTAATTTTATTTATATAAAATAAATTTTTCATAACATTTGAAATTTTATTTCATTAACTAGTATTCAATTATAAAATGTTATGAATTATATATTCAAAATGTAAATTAATAAAATATTCAAATTGATTAATTACTCGTCTTAGAATTTATTTACCAGGGTAAAATAATAATTATTAAATTGATTTAAATATAGGAAAATGTGCTTAAACACATAAGTAATATGATTGAAATTATTGTAGGAAAATTGAATTGACTAATATATAATTACCCTACACCCTTGTCTATTTTTTTTAATAAATTTATCATTTAATTGTTCCCTAACAATATTGAAAAATGTAAAGGTGGTCCAAAAATAACCTTACCTCCATATATAAAAGGGGTTCGTTTTATCCAATTTAATACATAAATATGTTTCAAATTTATCCATCAAATATAAAATATACTTATCCCTATAACTATATACTAGTGACATGATCCCCTAGAAACTCATATCTATCATATTCCCTTAAAATTAAATTGATATTCTAATGAAAAGTCTCATCCCTCATATGAGTATTATCAACTACATTGTTTTCATATAAATATACTCAATCATTATTATTTTAACATTATAATATAATTACATAATTATAAATGATTTTATTTCATGTAACCTTGTTAGGGTTATTATCATTAATTATTCTTATACCACATCCATTATTACAAATAATGCTTTTTTGTGTTTTTTGAGGACTACCGCCTCCATGGCGTTGAATATTCTAATTTCCATTGATTTCCTGCATGTACTGATATAAATATTTAATTATAGAATATGTATAAAGGTTATGATATAATTATTGTTATATTATGTTTAATTTAATACACTATTATTCATATGAAAAATAAATCATCAAAAATAGTTTTTTAGTTTAAAATAATACCACTACGAGGATAATATTTTATTAAAATAATTTAATGATTTTATATCCATTACTTTAACATCTACTAATTTTTTTTAGTATTTATCACACAAAAAATAACTAACTAATATAATTATTATTTTGGAGAAATTACATTATAACAGAATAAAATCATAATCAATCATTAAAATAATGTATGTTCATTGTTTGGTTTTGTATATACTATATCAATATATAATACATAAATTATGAAAACATAAACATCTCAAAAAATTACTATTAAATTCTTAATTATGACCTAATCATCAGGGATAATGATTGGAAAACACTTTAATGGTATTTGAACCAAAATTAATTATAATAAATCATCACCAACATTAATTATAATGAAAATGTATCAATAGAAGCTGGACCAATAATGAATATAGAAACCGCTATTTGGAAACTTCTTCAAATTATCAAAATAATAAACTAAAATTTAGAATATCAAAATAAATTAGTTGTAGAATTTCAATTTTTAAATGGAATATTTGAAAATGAAAATGATTATGGTTATGAATCATTGGATTAATATATCTATGTTTAGGATAAATATGGATAAAATGAATTAATCTAATTCATGATATAAGGTAAGGGGTGTCCATCTCAAATTACACTCTTAGATACATGATTTTTACTATACCGATAAATAATTTTATTCTCATTATATATTTCTCATATGAGATTTTATATCATAAAAAAATTCTATCCATTTTATTTTATGATAAAATTTTATCAGTATTTTTATGTGGCTATTATTTATTTTCTACCTAATCCATGGTTTTGTATTTACATATCAAATTAAATTCATTGGGACTCATGTTGTAATCACAATATTTTTTCTTTTTGGTTGACCATAAATTTCCATGGATGATATTTGAAATCAAATTAATAAAATTTATTTTAATTTTCTAGAATATTTTAATATTAAATTGTTGTATTCATTTGATTCATACTTTACAATTTATATCCTGGAAAAACATGTCATATTTTTTTTACAGTAAATATGAGTTAATTTTAATTTATAATACATCCTCCTTTAGATATGAAAATGTGGACAACACTATGTTACTGATGAAGCTAGGGGAATTGATCACAAGTGGGTTTGCGGATCAGTGACTCAAATAAAACCAATATAAATGTTGAATAATCCAAATAAGAAACACATTAGGAGATTCTCCTACGTGATATACAAGTAAATATTGAAAATCTAGGAATGATCTATGGTGATTTATTTTCACTTTTATTTGTATGTTCTGTTACAAATTCAATCTATTGAATCCAATTTATATCTTCTATGTATGACCTAGAACATTTTATGTACTCTCACCACAATATTTCATTGATTGGGGTATTCCAAGTTACATTAATGATAACCCAATATTCAATTACAATTTTGGGTTTTTGTTCTAGACATATACATTTTTCTATTGAATGTGGAAATATTTTATTATCCATTTAGTAACTTTTTTAGATAACAAACATTTCATTAGTAATAGAATCCTCATTTTACTATTTATATGATATTTATTACTCTTACAAAGAATGAATTGGAAATCATCATGTGATGGGTGGGTCTCACCATTATATAGACCCTTGGGGCATTAACTTATCTGATGTGAAAAAATTGGTTGGGTTTTTGCATAATAGGCCTCCCATAATTATATAATTAATTTTCTACATCATTGATAAAATTAATGTTTTTATACCATGCCTATAAATCACCATTTTATGTCAGAAATTATGAATTCAATTAGTATAAGATCAATCAGTTTTTATTATTGTGTTTTTAGTTGTTATATTGTACATAGAGATCTCTCAATCATGTTGTTTAATTTTTCTTGTGGGTAATTTGTTATTTCTATATAAATTATGAGTTTTTTGTTATATAATCCTATTTTTTTTGTTACCCATTACATTGAATCTGATCTCACCATTATTTGCTTCACTTTCCCTAGGAATCTATGAGGTCTAATGTGGGTAAATTTCAAAGATTTGTTTGATGTTATAATAATGGTCCCTAAAGGTTTGTTTATAAAATATTTTTCCTTGAAATAAATTTTTTTATCTAGTCTTAAACTAGAATTTTACTCCGAAATCTTATTCAACTCCTTAATGTTTTACAAAAACATGACGTATCACTTTCATATATGGGTTCATTATGTAATTGATATTATATTTTGTATCAAATTATTTTTAGTATAAACCATGGGGATAAAACTTATATTAACCAATAATGATAGATATAGTACTACATAATGACTATATTACTTAAATGGATCACTCTGAAAACCATTTTAGCTGTTTTTTACAATATCTTGTAAATATCATCTGTATGACATTATTATATAGATTGCGAATAATGGGTATTGTGGGAAACCATTGAACATTCAATGTCAATGCTGGGATGTTCCACCTAATGATGAAAATAAATATAGTGTTGAGAAACACCATATGATAAACATATGAGGGTAGTTGACCATGGTAATTAAAAATAATAATACACTCCTATAGAGACTACCAAATCCACTACACAATTTAATCATATTTTACAACTTCAAGAAAGAAAACCCAAAAAAATGGATCTAAAAATTATTTTTCGCGTGAACAAAGGATCTAGTACCTAAAAAAACAATATTACATTGATTTGTAGAGGAAAATAAAATTAAATCATTGAGTTCTATCATATGAATTGTTTTGTAGATTAATTTTGATTTCTAACATAAAATCCTATGATAAAGATAAATATTGATATATATATAATGAATACAACTGAAATATATGGGGTTTTCCTATAGAATAAAATTTAATGTATGATTTTCTACATAATTTATTTTTATGATTATACATTTGACATAAATGGTTAATTAATAAATGTGGATTATTAATATAGGAGAAAGATGTTTAACAAATGATTATAGATTATATCTCTAAAACCTCGAGAGATTAGTGTTTCAAATTCCCATGGTTGATCCATCAATATTTCTTTTTTCATGTATGGTTTTTATCTTGAGCTAGGGATATTTTATTCCCATCATTTCACTAGGTTGGGGATGGATCATCATTATCATATGAAATGTGGTGATTTTGATCTCGAGGGTATAATAGATAAACGATCCTTCACCATATTCATGGGAACACCTGATTCTGTCATTCCACCTAAGGGAACTATTTTTCATATCAACGTAGGTCCCAAACATTTCTCGAAGCACATGATAATATTATACCACTCTATCATAGATTGTATATTTCTATATAAAGGTAATTATCCTCTAAAATTAATTGACATTATTGAACAAATTAAGTTGATTATTGTTTTATTGTTCATGGAAATGGGTCTCATTAGGAAGGGGATATTTCAACATTATTTTCCCCTTGAAAGATCAATTGATCTGGTCTTAGGGTTTTATTCAATTTCTCTCAAACCCTGTAATATTAATCGTTGGGAATTGTATAAAAAATTAACCCAATTTTTTGTAGGTAATACAATTTCTCAAATTTTTGTGAGGGTATATGGGATGAATTGGATAATTTGAAATAATAATATTTTATATTTTATTTCAATATCAATAGGTATTTTTATTGAAATATATAAGAAAAAAATGTTTAGTGATTCATCTTCTTCTCCAAGTTCATGTAAGAGGTATAATTGGGATGAAATCTATTTGACAATGCAATGCAAGAAACTGATGAAGATTTTATTGAATTAACGATTATTTATGAGAAATCTAAAAATTATTTAAGGAACATTATTTTATAAGTCGTAATTCATTTAACTATATGTAATCTACATTTTATTTATCTTTTTATGTTTTTACATTTTTCGAATAACAATTATAAGAAATCTAAAGAGTGTTTTATTCAAGTTCCTCCTCTTATGATCCTTGTTCTTGACATTAATGATGGTTTATCCCCTAATCTTATTGTTTTGACAAATGATAATTATGCTTATAATATTAGAAAATATTTGTATGGTTGGGTATCTATTCTTGGTGATGCAGATATTCCAATGGTAGATGGGAGTGCTAAATTCTAAGCGACTCATCCAATGTTTATGTCTATACTTTCGTATATAAGTCAAAAAAATAGATGATATCTTCTCTGGAGAAGATAATGTGAATAATTATGGTAGTGTTTGTAATGGTATACATGTTGACTACAAGATGACTTAAATGGTTACAAATATTATAAGAAGTGAGATTGAGTTGATAGATGAACATGTAAATAAAAAATATTTTATAGAAGAATTTTATCAACATATTTCATATGAATGGATGTATATATCCTGTAGCTGAATGGGTATGTAAATATTAAAATCTAACTCTCTAGTGATCACTAAACAAATACAAACTAGTCTAGGGGACAGACATCTTGTGGAATTGAATATTCCAACTAATGAATGAATTTCATCCCATATGGTTTATTATTAATATAGATTTAAAAAATATTCATTAAAATCCAATGTGGATGAAGTGATTATTAATCTTGTTTATTAGGAGAAGAAAATTTACCTGGTTGATCCTCTAGTGGTGGATGAATCACCAAAAGATGGTTAATCTTCAATATTTTTCTGAAAAATCTATGTATAGTGATAATGAAAAAAATTCAATATTGGTACTTCTAAAACAATTCATGGAGAACCAATTGGATCAAAGTAAGCTAAAGGACTAATGGAATGGTATTCATATTAGGAAAAATTAAAAGAGAATCATTCTAATAACATGAAATCTAATAGCACTGATGTAGACACTTTTTCTGATAGGTTTAAATATATACCATCAAGTGGGGTTTGAGGAAGAGGATGGGGTTGTGGACATGGATGAATAGAGTCGAATGCATTTTGGGATGATTAAAGAAAACTATTTGAAATTGTAAGAAAAAAGGTAAGTGTCTAGATTTCTTACATTGGAAAATTTTTATGTCTCCCCAAACCCATGTTTGTTTCTTAGCTACTACTTATCATGATTTTAATATAAAAATCCCAACCTCCATCATTTTACTAAAATTAATGGGGATTTTTATAATGAAGAAATTGATTTAGTTGGATTAATTAATTGGTTAATTGATTGATGGGGATTTATTTGGTTTACAATTTTATGAATTGAATTAAATAATTAGTAAATTAATTAATGTATTGATGAAATGGTGGTCTAGATTATTTAGTTGATGAAATAATTAATGATATTTCAGGATTTTGGATTTCATATATTTTTAATAAATAACTTTTATATTAAATAATTATATTTCATCATTTTAAAATTAATTGATTTAAATTAATTATTTAATAAATTGATTAACGAGATATAAATATTTTATAAATTGATTTATCTAAATTAATTAATTTTTAAGACAATTAATGGGATATTATGATTGGGGAATTAACATTTTTTATTTAATGAGTTTTTTTAATTAGTTTATAGAAATTTATGTTTGTAGAATTTATTGATGGAGATTAATTAATTTTTTAATTAATAATTACATATTATGGTTCTCTAATTGATAGAATAGGATTAATTAATTGGTGAGTTAAATAATGAAATTTTTTATTCTTGTAATATTGTTGTATTTTAGAAATAATTAATTGTTCAATTAATTTTTTATAATATTAAATTATTGGAATTTAGGCCAATTAATTGTTTAATTAAAATTGGTAATATTGAATTGATGGATTTTTGAATATTTTACTTGTGAATTAATAATCTGAATATTGAAATTGTGAGATTATATATTTGGATGAATTAATTGGTGAATTAACTAATGATATTTAATTGAATTAATTTATTGTTTAAATTATTAATGGAATTTATTTTTTTAATTATTTTTTGAATTAACTAATGGAGTTTATGGGATTAATTAATTTTTCAATTAATTATTCGATTGATTTTTATACACATATTTTATAGTGGATATGTTAATTTATGAATAAATTAATTCATTTTTGCAGTACATTCTATATTTTTTTCAAGTGATAATGTTATACATGTGTTATTATGAATTATATGTCTTGAAATGATGATTGGTAATAATGGAATTAATTACATAATTTGAAATATTAATGGTAAAAATGTAATACAATAATGAAGGTACGCACGTTAATAATGGAATTCCATCATATATTTTGAAATATGAATGGTAACAATGGAATTCAATTATTAAATTATGAATGGTAATAGTGGAATTAAATAATTTGTTTTCTAAATATGAATTGTAAAAATGGAATGAAATAATGAAATAAAGAATTGTAATAATGGTATTTGGTCTTATATTATGGAATTATGAATGGTACTAATTGAAATAAAATATTACCTATGAATGGTAAAAATGGAATCAGATATATGATATCGCTCTTGTTTCCACCGGAACCAGATTGGTGATATGTGGTTAAATATAGAGTAATTAAATAAATCAAAAAAATATATATTATTTCTTGAATTTTATTCTTTAAACAACTACATACTATATACTGAATGGATATTATTTTAGACAGCATTGGTGGTGGAATTTATAGTAGTACACACACCCTAATTGAGTTTCATTATTTGTACCTGAATACATTTTCTGATTTAAGGATAGGTTAAGGGAAAATTTCAAATGTAGGATGGCTGAGTGGGTATTGATCATGGATGATGGATATATATGTTGTTTGAGACCTACATGGGATTTTTCACTATCTCAACTAATTTTTGGGTTTTTATATTGGGAATTCACATATATCAATAGGAAATATCTATTTTTATGTTTGATATTGTACTACAAGTTTTGATAAGCATGTGAAATTGGTAATATTCTAGTTTTGGTTATATAATTTTTCTATTAAAAATATATTTTTTAGTTTTGATACATTGAAAGAAGGTGCAGTCCCCCATGGTTGATATTAGACCCTTATTTCTAGTTATTTCTTATAGTGTAAAAATTTTCATGATAATGGTTACGAGACTGACTAACTCTGAGCACCGCTGTATGAAACCGTGGTTTGGACATTAAAAAGTGGAATTAAATGATTTTATTTTCACTATATTTTCATAATATATGGGAAATGTAGAAATGAATCTAAAAAATAGATTATTGTTTATGAGAACACTCATGGGGGTATCTAACTCATGTATGGGGGATAACCCTTGTTCCAAGGGTGGGATTGTTGTTTTTCTATTTTTAATAAAATTTTATATTATTTCACGAAGGGTGATACACCTATTGTGTGATGTAATTATTGTTCAATGATTTGACACTATTACTAATAGGACATTATAATTGAGTATTCATTCATCTTTCAAGGAACTCGTTATTATTGTGACATGCATCATTTATAGGAACACACAGAAAATCAAGTTATTTGGAATGTTGTAGAACATGAAATTGTTTTAAATTTCTTGAGTATTTTAAAAGAAATGGTTCCAAATTTCAAATTTAAATTGAAATTGATAATGATGCATGATGAGAAAAAGTAAAATGAAAATAGGGTGTCTAATTAGAATCAAGAATAATGAGAATGATTTTACAATTTATTTGGATGAATGATATATAGGTGGTTACGGGTAATGATAATGCCTCATTTTTATGCATGTGGTGGGGAAATGGCGAATGAATTGATATGGTTTTGTTTTAATCCCTCTTGATAACTATCATATTATCATGATATTTCTACAAAAAAATTTAAAATATATAGTTATACTCATCGAATGATAATTATTTTAATAAGGACAAAAGGATATGGCTGGAAAGGAGACATTAGTTGTGGAACAAGATCCACAATTGGTTGCATGTATTTCAGGGAAAGAAGGTTATATGGGATCCCATTAAATGTTATATAGATAATGGAAAAATGAGTAATTTGAAATGAATATCATTTATGTGTGTTTATTTATCCCAGGATGTGGGTTTTCAGGAATGAGAGCACCCTAGATTGAGAACCCAGTGGTAGGTTATGTGAGGGTCATTCCGGTTTTGGATTAGTGTGGTGAGATTATGGTGGGAAGCGATGGCTAAGATATTATACATGATAGGGTTTTTCTATAATGGGAGTTAGAATTGGTGATAGTAAATTTTTGGGGGTTTTAATAAATGAATTCTATGTGTAATTTTAATTAGTGATGATCATGTCCACTATGTTGACATCATCATAGGTACGTTGAAAAAACTGAAGAATTGTTTGAAGCATCCCCAATGTGTTTATGTTAAATTATGGTTCTTGTAGTGGTTGTGATTAGGAAGAGGTATATGTTGATATGGATGGTGGGTGGTACTAAAGTTACAATTTACCGATGAGAGTAATATTACAGACAATAGGGAGTTGAATATTATGGGATCCAAAATCGGAAGGTGGGAATGAGTAGTGGTGGATGTTGTTTTTTGTCCTAATAGTCGATAGAAGTCCATATCCAGGTATCCGTTTTTAACTTTTTATTGAATCATGGGATGTGGTGGATGATTTTCTTTTATTAATCAGTGCTAATTTGGCTCTATTGGGGTGGAATGATGTTTCCATTGTAGATTTATTGGGAATGGACATGGGTTGGAATTAGTGAAATAATAATGCCAATGATGAACCAGAATTGTGAATGTTTATATTTATCAATGAAATTCTATGTGGGCCTTAGAGGTGGTCGATGTAAATCCATTCCAATAAGTTTTTTTACATGGTCATGTTATACTGATGCATGTTGTTAATGTCATAGTTTTTGTCAATGAGTTAGGTAATACATCAACTATGTTTTTTATGTAGTGATTCAGACCAATTCCCCCTTTTTGAATCCTCCATTTTATGCTTCGAAACATAGTGAGAAAGGGTTTGCAGGTAATGACTGTAATTATAGATCATCTATTCTAGTAGCATGACCATGTTGATGAGGATACAAGGTAGAGACAAGTAGATATGATATATTTGTGTCCCAATATTTTAGACTAATAATCATAATGATTTTTGTCAATACTGCTTGAGGATGTTGTATTATATGGTTGGTAGATTATTAGATCTAGTACATTCCATGACATTTCTCATGATCTATTAAAGTTAAAAAAAATATTCTGTTGATTACTTTTTGGGGTTGTATCTTCTGTGTGTTTGGGTGAAAATATTATAATTATTGATTTATGTGGGAATGTGCATGGTTGGATAACTGTTTTCCCAAACCGTTCACCCAACACCAGCAAACCATACCAACCAAAAACAGGGGATTCGCATTATTGGTACACTATGTGTCAAACCATTCTACCTCTTAATAAAAACCATGCACCCCCCCCCACATAAGAGGTTTATTGTTAAGGAACATTGTCAAGAAAGCCCTACGACCCTCCCAAGGATTCCATGTGAAATGTTTTATTAATATTGAATTTTGAATAAAAATTATATTAATCCCCATATTAATCCAATATTCACCCCAACTCTAACATAACATATTCCAAAAATTATTGCCAGATACCAATGAATTACTAAGGCACTTGACCAACATTCATCATGATTCAATGCTCATATAAATGGATTAAACCACTACTGGTAAGTGGATCCCATCTTGATTGGATTCCTGTATCTTTTATATACTTCTCCCATTTGTTTAAGTGATTATTTTTCTGTTATGGATTAATATATAGAACAATTTTTAATTGAGCTTGTTTTTTATCATCGATCATGGATTTTATTCAACATTCTTATTATTCATTTTGAATATAGTATTCCACTTAATTAGGGATATCTACTTTAGAGCATTGATCACCGATTCAAGGTTGGTGGTCCATTATTAAAATCCAAGAGCCATTATTTGAAATTTGTGTATGAAATTATATAATTATTATATTTTGATTATAATTTTTTATTACAAATTGAATTAATTAATTTGTTTAAATTAGTTATATAATGTAATTTTAATTGGGAAAAATTAATTACGGAAATTACTATCTGGATTTTAATATCATGGAATTTGGTAATAGTTATTTTTTGAATTAATTATTGCAATACTATGATTGTTAATTGGATAATTTAATTTTTGAATTAATTATTACAAATGATGTAAAAAGTTAATTGTGGAATTAATTAATGGAATTGGTGAGATCAATTGATTACAGAATTAATTATTATTACTTATGTGACTAATTTAATGTAAAATTATTTAATGGATTCCATGTAATTAATTAATCATTTTTATTATTAATAAAATTGATTTCATTAATTATGTATTGAATCAATTAACTGAATTGTAGTGAATTAATTAATTAATAAATTATTTAATGGAATATTGTGATTGTAAAATTGGGAAAAATTAATTTTTGAATTAATTATTGAGATATTGTGAATGTTGAATTGTAATACTTAAATGATGAATTAATTATTGTGATATTTTTATTGTGTAAATAGTATAATTATTGGTTCTATTAATTAATTTGTAATTTTCATGTTTATGTAATTTATTGATATGGATTAATTAATTAATGACATAATTAAAGGATTGTTTTGATTATATGATTGAATGAATTGTATTAATTAGTTTGGTAATTAGTTAATTAGGATTATTGTGATGGTGAACTATTTTAATTAGATTAATTAATTTTTGAATTAATTAATGGTGATTATTTTTTTGGTTTAAAAATCCTTAAATCGAATTACATAAATGGTTAGTTAATTAATAGATTGAAAAAATATTGTATTTTATTATTTATTTATTTATTTATTTATTTATCATGATTTTGGAATTTATTGATATGAATTAATTAATTGTTGAGTAAATTATTGTTATGTTATCATTGTGGAATTGATTTATTTGAATTTATCAATTGATTAATTAATTAACAATACACCATTATTGTAGACATGATTGATTGGAATTATTTAATTGTTTAATTCATTAATGAGATGTCTTGATTGTCGAATTGACTGTTTTAAATAAAAAAAATATTTAATTAATAATTGATATGTTATGATTGTGGAGTTTATTAATTGATATTAACTAATTATTGAATTAGTTAATGAGATTTTAGGATTGTAGAATTTATTCATTGAGATTATTCAATTGGTGAATTATAAATGGAAATTATTTTGATTGTATAATTGTGAGATTTTAAGTCTAATTAATCATGTTATAAATTATTTGAATATTTATTTACCAAAAATGTTTACAATTAATTACTATATTAATAATTAGAAAATTAAATTGTGGTATTTGGGAATATTTATTTTTTCAATTAATTATCAAAATTTTTAAAATGGGAAAATTTTAAATTAGATGAATTAATTGATTATATAACTAACTGTAATTATTATTATTAATTAAATATTTCATTATTTTAGTGAAGTTATTGCGATAATTATTTTTTTAATTAATTAATGGAATTTATGGGATTATTTAATTGGTGAATTATTTGATGGGTTGATGTAAATATTAAAAATTTATAGTGGATTAATTAAATTATGTATTAATAAATGGATTGTTTTTGTAAAAGAGTTATTGTGATGAATGTGATAATTTGATTCATGTGATATCATGAATTATGTCTTATGAAATGATGAATGAAAACAATGGAATTCAATCATGTATTATGATATATGAATGGAGATAATGTAATTCAATTATGAAAAAATAATAGTTATAATGGAATTAATTCAGGTATTATATAATTGAATGGTAATAGTGGAATTAAATTATGAAATTATTAATGGTTACAATTTAATTCAATAATGTATTATTAAAACATGAATCACAAAAATGATATTAAAATATTAAATGATTAATGTTAAAAACAAAACCGGGTCATGTATTATAGAAAAATAATGTCCAAAATTCCAATTAATTATAAATTCTTATGGAGAAACAGTGGCATATAGATATAAAATATTGTTCAGGTGTCCTCAAGAATGTGACATTGTTATGTTGTTCGATAAATATAATCTTATTAAATGTATACTTATTACATTATTGTCTATATTTTAATCATTATAAAACAACACACATTGTTGTTAGTGGATATTGTTCTAGATTCCATTGGTGGTGGCCTTTAATATTTTAATGACATCCTTCTTGTTGTTCCAGATTGGTACTTGAATAAATATCATAATTTACAATTTAGTTAAAGATAATGTGACTATGCTAGTTTCATGAATATGTTTCGCATAAGGACCCGACCATATTACATTAATTAATCATGAATTTTAGTCAAGAAGTCACTTCAATTCATATTGATGATAATTCTTGTTTAGTGTTTTAGAGAAATGGGATATAAATCATACATAACCTTCCACATTGATATAGAGATTATAAAACAATAATAGTATCCATTTCTTAAAAAATACAAAATTTTTCAAATAAAACATATTTTATTTGAAAAATATTCATAAAAATTAAAATGGATTCCTTCCCTATCATACCCATACTTATATCCTATAAAAATCATTTATAAACAAGGGATGAGAACAAAAATATTAGTAAGTTATATAAATAAATGGAAATAAAATGTTTGTCCATGAATACTTGTAGCATATGAAATCATTCCAAAAAAGATATAATTGTTGACAATATAATCATTAAATAGGAATATTTATATTTCCATGATATTTAATCAAAACATATAGAAAATAAATAGAAGTTTAAAGGTGTATTAGGGAATTACATACTTTTACTGTAACTCTCACAACTACCATATGATTTGTAACTCTCTCATAGATACCTTACTATTTAACCCTCACGGCTACCTTATAGTGTAACCATCACAGCTACACATGGAGTAATCATTTGTCTGACCACAATGATACATATAACCAATGAATTGGAGGAAAATAAAGGTTTCACCCTTCAATGTAAATAATTTCCAAGAACCAGTACATAATCATAAAACATGAATAATTTAATAAAAACATTTCTTTGGAATTTGGTAAAATATAATATTAAAAGAGGATTTTATGATGAAAAGTCCCATAAAAATATCATGTAAATAAGGTGATACATTATTGAGTGGATTGAATATGTATATACACAAAAAATACACATAATTAAATATAAATTATAAAAAATATATTAAAAAAATATAATACCACGTAAATAAAGGAGTAGAATGTTTACCCGACAAATTCAAATAGGGTTAATAATTTTCTTACCTCGAGTTTTTCTTATATAAAATTCCTTTAAAACTCATTTATAATGGTTAAATGAGTTTTATTAACATATTATACAAACATATTAATCATTATAATATGTTATATGATCATTTCAATACATCATTTCACCTTTTCATTATTAGTATTTTGTTCCATTGTTTTGGATGCGTTTATTAAATGATTTCCATGGCCAGTTTGTATGTGATTGTTTTGTCACATGGAAATGATATTTTAGAAGGAAATGAAATGGTATTCATATTCATCCATAATATATAATGATACAATAAATCATTTTGTTATCATATATGACATTTATTGTTCGATAAAAAATTAATTATGTTTTTTATATCATTTTTTGGCAGTTCCTCGATAATCGCGAACTTGTTTCATTATATAATTTAATTTCATGCATATATGTTCATTCCTAAATATAAAATAGGTTACAAAATAAAAATTACTATCTATTTCAAATTTCAAAATTATTTATGATAATAATTATGGAATTAATGGAAATTGAAATCATATCGTCCACAATTATGCTAAATCGGCACTTCACGGATGGTGTTTTCATTTTACGAACAAGAGGGAGAGGATAAGAAGGGTTTTACAATATTTTAATCATTATTTTAATATTTTTTTCTCATAATTATGAATATTCTATATTCATTTAAACAAAAATAGTAATAAGTTCTTTTTTTTAAATAATTGGTCTTAAATTATACATGATGCCAAAAATATTGTACTTAACTAATAATTTGAATATATAGTATTTTACTCTATTTCACAATTAATCAAAAATTCATGAATTTCAGAAAAATACCAAATATTCAACCTAACATGTTTTTGACGTCTATAATTAAAAAATCAGCAATTTTTCTAAATAATTTTCAAAATATGATTAAAATTATTTGTAAATAAAATCATAATTTTTTCAGAATTTAAGAATTTGAAAACAATAACTCATTATATATCACCTTGAAAAATTAATCAACATTTCATTATTTTAAATACATAAGAAAATAAAATAATAATACCATTCAATATTCATTATAGTCATATTAATTATTCATATTACTATTGATAAGAGTATTTTTCAATTCACCAAAAATCAAAATTGTTCCATTAGACTCCAAATCTCATTGTGATCACAATTTTAGATTACCATTTTACAAAATTCAGAGCATCTAATTAGAAAATTATGCTTAATGTCTTGTAATAAATATCTACTTAAAACATTCATTTAATTCAATTTATTTTTAAAACCATGGTATGTTACATTATTACCATCTTCTGGAAAAAAATTTGTTGTAATTTTATTTAATTATTAAACAAGTGAGTGTACCTAACATGTTTCTCTTCATAATAAAGGTTCTCCTCCTGTTGAACTACTTCTGGTATGAAGGCATGAGATGAATCTATCACATCCATTCTCAATATCACAACAATAAAATAATTATGTACCTACGATTAACTCAGAGTTAAAGATATTAAGTAGGAAACTGGTCTATCATTCTCCTAAATTTCACAAGGTCTATAAAACTGGGCACATAAATTTCCTTTCATACCAAAATGTATAAAAAAATTCCACTGTGAGATTCTAAGATAATCTAGACCACATACCTCATAAGAAAATACATTCCTCTAATTGTCTACATAATATTTTTGCTTACTCTGAGATGTCCTCATGTTTGGTTGGATCTTCATCACCTTCACAACTACTACCTCATCTATTTCTGGTCTCATCAATATCATTTCCATGACTTCAACACAAAAATTTAGAGTTCTACATTTCTTCTCATACAATTTCCAAAAAGGTTACATTTGTGTACTAGAATGAAAACTATTATTATAAGAGCACTCAAATATATAATGTTACTGATACCCACTTCCATATTAGTCCATTGAACAAGCTCGAAGTATATCCTTTAGTTTCCTAATTGTTATTCTAACTACCCATGTGATTGAGAATGAAAGGTTGTACTAAAATTTAATTATATACCCAATGACTTCTAAAAGACCTTATATAAGATAGATGTAAACCCGGGATCCCGGTCGTATACAATAGAATGTCAATGTCCATTAAACATGTCAATATATTTGACGTACAGTCGATAAATATGATCTAAAGTCATTGTATCCCGAATAAAATGAAAATGTGATGATTTTTCAAGTAAATGAACAACAACCCAAATTTCATTTTTATGTCAATAAGTCTTAGGTAATACCCCCATGATTTCCAAAGATATATTGTCTCATTTCCACTTTTGAACTTGTAGTGAGTAAAGCATCCCCTTTAGTAACTCTTGCTCTTCATTAAACTAATGACATGTCAAAATTTTCTTGGTAAAATAAGTAATATCACTTTTCATTCCAGCCAACCTATAATACTATGGATGTTCATTATACATCTTAGTACTTCCATGATAAAATGAAAATAGAGAACTGTGAACATCACAACACAAATATTTTCTCAAATTAGAATCAAAATGAACACATAACCATTTAAAAAATCATAAAACAAAATCATTATCAAGGATAAATTCAGAAAACATGTCCTTTTTAACAAATTATACCTTTTTCTATATCTCATTTATTCCTTCTACATTATCATAATTATTTCTAATAAAGATGACTACCTAGAAACCTCAATCAAAAAATATTATTTTCTATACCAACTACTTCTATGACAAAATTCATCAAATCATTAATCATGAGATCTTGTTCAAAATTTTACATGGTAAATGAGGCATGATGTTTTCTACTCACGTATTCCTCCACATCGATTTATTTTTCGAGATGATAATAATTCATGATATCATAATCCATTATTAGTTCAATATATTGTATTTTCCTCATGATTAATTCCTTCTCAGGGAATATATAATTCATAATTTTATGGTCAGTATATATTATACATTTGGATCCGTATAAATTATGCCACCAAACATTCAAAGAACAAAACCACATCTTCCAATTCCAAATATGGTGTGGGATAATTTAACTCTTGTGGTTTTAGTAGTATTGAAGAATAAGAAATTACATATTTATTCTGATGAAGAACACCACCAAGTACATTCAATGAAGCATCACTATAGATGAAAAACACACCATTTTAGGAAAGAAAGTCCAATACTGGAGCATTCACCGATATCTTGTTTTGTTCTTGAAGAAAAAATCATAATCTTCTGTCTAGTTAATCATAACCAATTTTCCCATTAACATAGTTTGTGGGGTAGATAAATGTGAAATTATTTTAACAATCCATTCAGAAAAACCTGCTAATCCAATAAAACTATGAATATTTTCAACATTTGTAGGCCTTGGCCATTCATCAAGAACTTTTATTTTGGCAGGATAAACTGTTATTCCATAATTGTTTACAATGTTCCCAGGAAAAAAATATGATATAACCATAAAACCACTTGCTGAATTTTCCACACAATTTCTATTCATTTTTGTTTTCAAAACAACTGAAAAATGTTTTTTGTGGTCCTTTTTAATCATATAAAATTACAATATTTCATTAATAATCACAACTACAAGCTTATCCAAGAAATCATGACATATTCTATTCATAAGTTACATGAATACAACATGTGCATTATTTAACCAAAGTAGCATAAAAAAGAACTCTTAATGGAAATATCTAGTACGAAATGCTATTTTTGGGATGTCATCCTCCATCACCTTTACCCGATGGAATCTAGATCTCCATTCATTCCTAGAAATATAATAAGCTTCCCGGAGTTGATCAAACAATTCATAAATATGAGGCAACATATACTTCTTTGAAATAGATATGTTATTCAATTCATTGTAACCAATGTAATGTCTAGTGGAACCATATTTATTTTTAAATAACAAAATAGGATCACCCCACGGTGATGTTCTACGATGAATGAATCCTTCTTCAAGACAATCATGTAACTAAATTTTAATTTCTATAAGTTAAATTTTAGCCATTAGATATGGGAGTTTTGAAATCGGATTAGCATCACGAATTATGTCAATTGTGAATTCGACTTAGTGACTATGTTTGACACCAGGCAACTCATCTAGAAAAACATCATGTTATTCATTTACCAATGGAACATCATATATCATAATAGTTCCACTGTTTTAAAAAATATGTGAAATATAACATTCCATTCCATCATTCAATAGTTTCTCAACTTCCTGATATGTTGTACGTTGTATGGATTCGTTCCTGTATACAAACAAAAACAATTTCTGAAAAAACATCTTTATCTCTAAAATAAATCACATCATGTTAAACAGAAATCCAATCCATTCCCAGAATGACATAAAACTCTACTAAGGAAAAACAAAAAAATTTGGAGGTAAATCATTTACACATACCATAATATAAATATTCTGATAATTTCAATTTGTTATAATATTTCTCGATGTTATATTAATAATAAGATCCAGTCTCATTTATTGAGATGATACTTCCAATATTACAGAAACTTTTTCAGAAATAAATGAATGCGTAGACCCCGTATCTGTCAGCATATTCTAAAAATATGAGTTAAAAGACAAGTTACCTAATTAAACTTTATTGGATAGCCTAGAATATACTAACACAGTTTAATGGCGTCTTAGTACAATATTCTTCATATATTATAGCTTATTTTCATCATTCATATCCCTCTTTGGGAAGGCATTTTCATAATGAACCATCTCACCACGTTTAAAACAAATTACAGTTTCATTATAATGATTATAAAATAGATCATTTTCATTACAATATAGTTCCATATGAAAAAACATACCACATCGAAAACACATACCATTTTTGATATTGAAGTCCCCAAGGAAATTTTTTCACACATTTCACTAACTAGAAACTGGAATTTGTTACAATCAATTTCCAATGGTTTATTATTACCCATCTCTTGCCATCAGGGCCTCTTCTTCTCCTTATTGTAAATGTGCACGTGATCATCAGAAAACTCCATATCTACCCTCTCATCTTATCGAATATGTCTCTCATAACTTTTTAATTCACGAGAGTCCAATTTTATTCGATACATTGGATTCAATCCTGAGTAATAGCGGTTTAATTTCCTATCAAGATCCATAATATTATTTAGTGTATACCTCACTAGTTGGATGAAGTTTTCATTATACACAACCACTGAATCATCATATTTTTGCTTCAATTCAAATAATTACTTCTCCATCCTATGTCAAGCCATCTTTGGAAAATATTTTTCAAGTAAAGGAATTTTAAATTCATCTGACTATAAGACATAAACATCCTCTCTATCCCTGATATTGTTGACCATTGACCACCACTGATCAGCATAACCTTCATATATATTAATTGAAATGCATACCTTTTGATTATCTGAACATCCCATAACATCGAATATGTTGTTAAGATCTTTAATCCCTCCTTTAGAATCAACTCAGTCAGAAGATCCACTGAATTCATAAGGGTGTTGTCTAATAAAATGTTCTAATATCGTCATGTTCCTTTTTGGTACCTCTAGTTTTTATTATACATGGATGCCACCACCATTTATTGCCAAAATTATCAAATCCATTACTATCAAAATATACTTTGTTCAAATTCCTACAATTAGGGGCTGCAGATTCGGAAGAATATAATTATTTTAGTGCCTCTCTTCTTTAGTATCCCTATTTCTTTTGTGGAAAACCATTATGAACCAACATATCATAGTCTAAGAACATGGAAATCATTAAATTATTTATCAAATTAAATTAACTATATTGTAAAATAAATTTATGGTATACTTTTATGATCATCATATCACGTAACATTATCTAAAGCATCCTCTGAATCCAACTATAAGAACCCAACATTATTACATAACATAATCTTTAATTTTAGTGAAGGAATCACTTCCTTTCATATTGAGGATATTCTCAAGTGTATAGTTTTATTTAATTGGGATTTAAAACATATATTACAATCCACAATCATATAGATTATTTACCAATAAAATCATATCCATTTTATCCAAAATAGAATACTTTTCAAATAAAACAGGTATTATTTAAAAAATATTCATTACATTAAAAATGGCTTCCATTATTTTCTTACACATCCATATAACCTAAGAAAATAATTTAAAACATAGAATGTGAACAAAAATCCCAGTACGAGATATAAATAGATTGAAAAAATACATTAGTAAATGGATACTTGTAACTTATGAAATCATTTACTAAAAAGCAATACATATTGCCCATATAGACATACACAGTGAAACATGAGATTTCCATGAGATTTCCTCAAAACATACTGATCCTAAATAGAACCATAAAGAATTATTAAAGAATTACATATTGTTTAACAATCACATCTACCTTATGATTTTTAACCCTCATGGATACCTTACAATGTAACCCACCTGACTACCTTATGTTATCACCATCAATGCTACTCATGGTGTAACTATACGACGAACCAATAAATAACAGACATCCAAAGAATTGGATGGAAATATAGGGCCCACCCATCATCATAAAAATTCCCAATAACCAAAATAAAATCATATGACATGAATAATTCAATAAAAACATTGGTTTTGAATTTCGTAAAAAAGAATTTTATGAGAGGGTTTTAAGAGAAAAGTCCCCTATAAATATCATTTAATGGAGGTGAGACTTGATAATGTTGATATATAATGTATATACAATGTAAATTAACATAATTCCACATAATATATATATAATTCTTCATACAAATTTAAAAACACATAAATAATAAAGTAGAATATTTACATAAATAATAGAAATTTGGTTAAGAATTCCCTGACATTAGGTTTTTCTTACATAATATTCATTTAAAACTCAATTATAATGGTTAAATGAGTGTTAATAACATCTTAAAGAAATGTATTCATCTATATAGTATCTTTTATGATCATTTCATTACATCATTCCACCCTTTAATTTTTTATATTTTGTTCTTTCCATTTATTTTTGCGAGTTGATTAAATGATTTCAATTCCCTAATTGTATTTGATTTTCTTTTTGTATGGATATGAAATTCCAAAAGTTGAATAAAATGGTTTTCATATGTTTCCAAAATATATAATGAAACCATAAATCATTTTTTATCATATTTGATGATGGATAATTAAATAAAACTTTAATGATGATTTTTAGATCAATTTTTGTGGTTCTTTGATAATCAAGAACATGTTTCATTATATAATTTAATTTCATGCAAAGAGGTTCATTACAGAACCTAAAATAGGATACAAGATAAACATTAAATTCTATTTCAAACATTAAAATGTTTTTTTGAATAAATTTTATGTATTTAATGGAAATATAAAACATATCGTTCATGATTTTTGTAAATCGACACTTCAATGTTGGTGTTTTTATTTATAGCACAAGAGGGAGAGGAGATGAAGGGTTTTACATTATTTATTCATTAGTTAAATATTTTTTTCTCATGACAATGAATAGTATTTATTCATGTGAAACCAAATAGTAATTATTTCATTTGAGTTTGTACCAAGTGGTCTTACATCATCCATGATGTCCAACATAGAGTATTTAACTGAATATTTCAATATATAGAATTTTACCATATTTCACTATTCATAAAAATTCAATACATTCATAAAAATACCAAAAATTCTTCCCAACCAATTTTTGACATGTTGAATTCAAAAAAAATCACAATTTTTTGGAAAATAATTTCCCAAATATGAATAATTTTTTTTAGATAAAATAATATATTATTAAAAAATTATAATTTTTAAAACTATAACTAATTATATATTACTTTGAAAAAATAATCAAGATGTCATTATCCTAAATCCTTATGAAAATAAAAAATTAATAAAATTTAGAATTCATTACTGCCATATTACTATTAATATTACTATTCATAAGGGTATGTTACTATTCACAAAAAAAAGATGTTGGTTCCATTAGATTTCAAATAACATACTAAATACAATTATAAATGGCCTTTATTCGAAATTAAAAACATATAAGTCGTAAAATTATGTTTAATTTCCTATTATAAATATCTACTTAAAACAATGTTTCATGCATTTTGATTTATTTTTAAAATCATTGGGTGTTACATTTAGAGCATGGCTGAGGGAACTGAATGTGGTTCATGACCAAATTTGGAGTGTTCATTTTCTTTATATATTTTTTGATTTACATATTGTCACATGACACCTTTCATCATGAGATATAAACTATTTATTTTTATATTGTATTTCCAATTTGGTCACCATGTCATATTTGTAATATCTTAGTTATGGTTATATATTTCAATAATCATATATATTCTCATATTTCACCATATTGATAAAGTGGGTATTGCCTCTCCATGATAGATATTTGACCCAGGCTGATATTTGGCATCCTATGGGAGACGAGGAGGAAAACTGTTGGGGTCGAAGCCTCAATTTATTATTAAAGCAAAGTAAAGACATCTTTTAACTAGGTAGAGGGAGACCCATTACATATCTCCAAGGCCTAGTGGGCATGTATCCCATTACATAGCCCATAGGCCCAAATTTGTGGACAAATGCCCATTCTATGAATAGTAACCCAGGTGCTATAGTAAGCATCGCTGCTACAATGTCATGCCGCTGCTACAGTCTCCTGCCACCGCTATAGTACCCACCGATGAATATTACCACCACTTCTATAGTCCCCCTATAGTACTGCTACAGTAACCTAAGCCAAATGGGGTTTGAACCCCCAATTTTCATTAAGGATTATGGGGTGCTTACCAGTAAGAACCATTTTCAAGATTTTACATAAACTAAAAAAAACATTAATAAAAAGATTGTTACAAAAAATGACATGTTTTATTTATATCTTGCATTATATTCAACAACATGTTCTTTGGAAATATTATTCTATTGAATTATAATTTTATATTATTTATTTCACTTAATATTTGGAAGAATGTGAATAAATATAATTCAAAATATTCTAAACATATGTTATTCTCGGATTAATATAATGAATTCATTTTTATAGATTTATTTTTAAATTGAAATAAAAACCAATTGATTATAAAGTCAATTTATTCCTTAATGAATTTTTTTTATAAACCTGATGATATTTTATATTAATATATAAAATTAGCAACTATTACTTAATGATACTGATGAAATATTTAAATTTTTTATATTTATTATATTTTTTAGACTTCGATATATGATTTTTATAGTGATAATATTCAAATAAATCAAATTTTATGTATGAAATGATATATAATTCTAAATGTAGTTTTGACACGTATGGTTGGAGAAAATTTTTTAAATATAAATTTTGAAAGATTTATAAATTATTTTTGAACAAATAATATTATTTTATGAAATTTTAATTTCCAATTTAATTTAGGTTGATTTGTTTGGTGTTTTTCTGATATTTTTTATCTTATGAGGAATTTAGATTAATAATGAATTGTAATTAAATTCTGACATTTGCGTCTAAATATATCACATTTTTATATTATATTTTAAATTCGAAATATTCTTTTAAAAATTTATATTATACATCTATATACACAACAATTTCATTGGAATCATTTCTATATTTTATTTTGATATAATAATTTTGTAATTATTTGAAAATTTTAACGTTAAAAAGTCTATTTTCATCAACTATAAATAAATATTTTTAAATAAAATTGTTCCACTTATTTTAGAGTATTTTACCAACATGATTAAATAATTTAAATGAGAAAAAATAATTTTTTTATATTATATTAACCAACAATTTTTTAACAATTTTTTTACTAAAAATAGTCCAAATTCATTACAGTGATTAAGGTAAATATGACTTTTCTTAGTTGTTAGTCATAGAATATAATGCATTAAATTACCGAAAATGTTGTCCCGCCCAAAATATATGGACAAAAATATAATATCATAACCATATGATTATTTGTTTCATCATTGGTAGTTATATTTCATGAATATGACTCATATAATAAGATTAGTAAATAATGGAAAAAAGGAACGATCTTTTATTTAATAACCTATAATTCTTTTGAATATGGAAAACCACATGTTCGATAGGTTATACATTATATTTTTAATTATAACTGATTATTTTTCATAATAATTTTTTTATAATTATTTATTCATGTCGAATTGGTTACATAAAATGCCTAATAAATTCCAACATAGTAATTACTTAGTTAATAGTTATATAAAATAAGTGATATATAAATTAATAATTTAAAACTAAATTGAATGAATTTTTTAATTAAATTGATTTTTAATAGTAATATATCATTTTATAAATATTTCAAATTGATATATTAAAATACCACCACTTTATTGATTTAAATATATTTAAATTAAATAAAAAATTGCCAAATTGACATTAATGAAATCTTATAACAATTAATAATTATTTATGATAGATAAAATAAAAATAAATAATATCATCTATAATTTTTTTTAAATTTAGATAAATATATAATATGTACATTAATGTATAAATAATAATAAGTATTTTATAATATTAGTCACTAAAAAATAAAAACATAATAAAATAGCTAATGGTAAAGTGATGTGCTCGTTGGTTTTACGTGCTTCTGTTAAAATTAATTTAACCCCCATAAGATTTTTATTTTATAAATTATATATAATATATATATTCAATTTTTATAAATTATTTAATATTTATCACTTGAATTTAGTCTTAAACTATAAATTACCAGGGGAGAGAGATAATAACCATAATAAAATCAAAACATGTAAAAATGAGTAAATGTAATGCCTACCAAAAAAACTATAAAATATATTATATTTTTCATGATGGGGGTTTTTATATACAAAATAATCCCTACCCAACTTTAATATTCAATTATCGATTAATATGAGGTAATGGATACCCCCAATAGTAAATACATTTGAATATTTTGAAGAATGATAGTCCTCATCATCTATAAAAAAGAAATCACTCTCCAAACATATTCACCACTCAAAATCATTTTTGTTCATCAAAACTCTCCCAAAATAACATTAAAACCACCTCCATTTCATTAATTATGAATATATCCATGCAGAAAACAAAACAAATATGGACATTGTTCAAACAAAAATTTATTACATATAGAAGAGGTAACATTCATCATAAATCATTTTTTTCTATTTCCATATACAATCCATTAAAATAATTTTACTTTCTAATTATGTAATAAGATCATAGTAATAAATATATTTAGTTTTTTATGTGAATGGTATGACCAAAAACCACGCACTAATCCATCTAATGGGATTCAAAATCATCATTTGTGAGTATGGGGGTCTCTGAACTCACAAAATAATGTCATTCATCTTTTAATTGCCACAAGTCATGGTTTTTCATAATAGTGTATATACTTTTTATATATGATATATATTATATTATGAACATAATAATTATATATTAATTATATAATATACACCCTTTCAATATTCTATTCCCTAATGGATGCGATAACATCACTCGTGTGTACAATGAACTATCGCCTCCCGAAGCGATATCAAGTGTTTCTCACTCACCTGTTTCATGGAAGGTAAAAAGGGTAATTATAATTATTATATATGATATTCATTAAATAATTATTTTTATTTAAATGTAATATATAATTTTCATATTTATATTTAACACATTGATAATGTTATAACACAATTAATTAATGTATGGACTACCTCCTCTGCAAAGCGATATGAATATTTTTTTTATAACAACATCATATGATTGATATATTTACATATATATAATTTAATAATATTTTTTATGATATAATTATCATTATAAAAAGTAAAATATTAGTTATGTTCTTTCTATTATAATCATTAAAAAATGTGAACATGACTCATGGATATTTATGACCAACCATCCACATTATTATATCATTCATTCATTTATCATAACCATATTTAATGATTGATTCTAAAAATATAATTTTAATAACAAAATTTAATTATTTCATAATTTTTATGGATATTTTTAAATATTGGACTAATTTACCTTTGTTGATGTATAAATTCCAGTTTTAAAACATAATCCTAATATATTCAAAACATCAAACTGAAAATTAATTGAATAATTAATTATACATAAAATTTTTATAATTGTAATAAAAGTAATATTAATGATGTGTATGGTGAAAAATAATTTAAATATTGAATATAATTTTATTATTTATGACTGTAATAAATCATGATGAATAATACTCAATGTAATCATTTTTATCATCTCACCTTTTTTTATTCGAGATATATGCTATATTCTCCAATTATTTTATTTTATAATATTATGATGAATTAATTATTTTTAATATTATAAATTTTAATTGTATTTACAAACCCATTTTAGTATCTATCATTCATGGGGATAATCGTTTGAAAGTTAAAAAAGTAGTAGTGAATTTATGACACAATTTAACATTATTGAATCTAATGTCTTGTTATAAACCTATCATTTTTAATAGGTTTATATAAATCCCAATTTAAATATAATATCATGAATTTAATTATTCTCATTTTATTTTATATTAAATTTAATTTAATCATTTTATCTTAATTACAATTCAATTTTACCAAATTTGTCGTAGTTTGATATTAAAATCACATCGATTATGATTGTGATTAAGCCTCTAATGTTGAAATATTATTATCTACATCTGATGAATTATCATAACATTAATTACCCTATTCTTTTGTTAGAATTAAATCATTTCCTTCATTTCCCAATATAAATATACTAATGATTTCAAAAAAATGATTTTACGAAAATTCATCATTTTGGTGGATAGTTCAATTTCATCCAAACAATGCTTTTGAAAATGTATTAAAAAATTTATTATAAAATGATTGAAAAATATTTTTAAAATTATAGAATCATTTTATCATTAAAAATTTATAAAATTTTTATAAATATTAATTCATATGTTTCTATGTATTTTCAAAAAGAAAAGAATTATGAAAAAAATTATTCTTAAAAATTTAATTTTTAAAATGAAAAATAAATTTTCCTCAAGAATGTTTTTATTAATAATTTATTGATATTTCATATCATCAACAGAAAAAAATATTTTTCACTTATCCTATAATATAAATATATTTTTTGTTAACAACCTCATTATTTTTCAGGATGCAAAATGATTTCATCCAAGAGATTATTATGATACCTACTCATTTGTTGGAGGGTTTATTATGTCCGAGTTATATTGTCATAAAAAATGTTATTATAATTGTTTTAATCATGTTTCAAATGTATTTTTATGAAAACCATATCTTTTCTAAGGTTTAATTATATCCCAACTATATCTTCATTAGACTCATTACTTTTTCATGGATTAACAATGTTTCAGATAGACTATTTTAGAACCCATTTTCTTTCCACTAGTTAATCATGTGTTTTGAAGATGAATGGTTTCGTCAATGAGTTATGTTGAATGGAATTATAAATGTGATTTATTCGTTATTGGTTTCCTAGAAATTAAAAATGATTAGAGTTCCAAGATAGTATTGTGTGAGCCTGTTATATCTAAAATGATGGGTGTTCCCCAAAATTGATCCATTACATTGGTTAATGATGATGTTCTCTGAAAAAATTTGTAACAAGTTGTTCATTTGTTTATTCCAATTTATATGGTTTCTATATGTGTTCGTTGATATGATATTCAAATATACCAACATGTTTTATATATTCATTCTATAGGTTTATAATGATTTATTTAATCATGATTGATATCAAATGACTCATAATTTATAATTCTTATGTGTGTTTAATTTTCCATGTTTTAATATTTTATGATCCATTTATTGATGGGTTTTTGTTTTTAATGATTTTTTGATACATCCTTATTACCATGTTGTACCGTTATACAAATATTAATCTCATTGATGAAATTCAATTTCTATTTCCTATGGTTATCCTTACAGATCATTTGCGCTGACCAATAATGATAATATTACCCTTGGTTATACAAAAATAGGTTGAAAGAATTATGTTTATATGAAATTTAATATGAATGATTTTGATATCTTAATGTGAAAAAATATGGTTTAGGTGGATAAATTCTCATTAATTCCACAATATTTTTTATATATATGATTTTTCTTAATTATCTAAAACTATAAACATTATAAGTATTTTGGGATATAAATGATCTAATTTCTAATAATCATGTTATATTTTCATTTGGGAATAACTTTTTTCACCCTTATTAGTATAAAATGTGGATATTTAATTTTTATTATTTTAGTACAAGACCAGATTGTTTGGTTATTATGCTATAATTGTTGAAATAAATGAAATGGGTTTTATTAAAATGTGGATTATGGTGTTTTAATTAACTTTTATCTTAATATTTTTGGATCCCATCATTGGACTATATGATAAATTCTAATCATAAGTTCAAAATTATAGAAACCCCATTTTATGGGTTTAAGTAGTACAGATATTGAAGTTATTAATCACATTTTAGGTTATTTTTTTAGGATTGGTAATTTTTAACCCTTATAATAAATATGAAATGTTAGTTAGGGGGAATTATAATTAATATTTAAATACAAAACAAAACAATTATTCGGGGATATAATTTTTTGCAACTAAAATGTCATAGGATCTTGACCCACAACCGATGTGTTAAATTGGTTTAACGCCTACCATTGACCAACAATAGTTTTGTGTTATTATGGAATTTTTTTAATGTTAATTATTACATATATATTAAAAACATATAAAAATTTATTTTTTGAATAATGATATATTTATCATGGATGAATATACTGTCAGACTAATATAATATTAGGTTTTCCAATAGTTTTAAGAATGTTTAAATGAATATAATAGATAGTTAAATACTAAATTATTTTCCATTAATATTTTGTGTTTCTATTTAACTTTTAAAATTAATCATATAATGGTTTATGCGTTTTGGGAATTATATTACCATGTACCAACAATATTGTTTTTGGTTAATTTCTATAGATAGTTGAAATAAATTTACTATTACATTTTTGGTTATGTGGACTTTAATTTGTTTTTGAGTATCAAGAATTAATAAAATTTCACGAATAAAAATCATGTAGATAAAAAATTTATATTGTTGTGGATGGTGAAAAAATGATGAAATTATACTCATCAGGTATGTATATATCCACTATTCTTTTTGGCTACACAGAAATAGAATTCTAAAAAACTAGGAAAAGTATAATGAAATTAAAATGTTATCCTATCACCACAATAAATAATTATATCAAAAAAAATTACAACTACAATTTTTTTGGTTTTTTATATTTTTGACATTCTCATAATCAATCACATTAGAGTGATAGATGATCTTTGTCACCTGTATCCTTTATTGTGCTTTATTATTTTCTTTCATGTACAAGTCATCACATCCCACCAATGTTATCCAATTATAAAAAATGGAATGTGTTATTCCATATGACCCTTGTACACTATATTCCCTTTTTCTTACTGAATGTTATATTAACCATTTTTATGATCTGGGTTTAGAAAATGTATTTTCATATCTGTTCATTTATAACTAAGATAAACATCATGTTGAAAGAAGGTAATTTTTAAGGGTTTGGGGATTATGTAGCAACATAATATGTTAAAATAAGAAAATAATTTAGAATAGTGTAAATGATACGCAACACTAAAATATATTATGATACGCTCAACAATAGTTTTTTTTCGATTTCATGAACTACATGCACAATCATGATTTATTAAAAATCAATATAATATTAGTATTATTATTAAATAATAAATTTATAACCAAGACATTAGAATTGAAAAATTATTAAAATTAAAAACATTTTTCAGATATGTTTTTCACATGTTTATAAAATTAATTAATGGGTTACCAATTCATTAGAAATCAAAATAAAATACAATTGAATATAAAGGAATTTTTTTATAAAAAAATTAATTTTATGCACCCAAATGAATTTAATATAGATAAATAAAATAAATAATTATTAAATAATTATTTTTATAATATAAATATATAACATAATAAATATATTTTTTAACATTCTTCCTATGTGTTTTCAAGACATGATAAAAAAATTAAATATAGTTTCACACATAAGAAAGGTATATTTCTATAGAGGTAGTTTTTCCATCTTTTGATGGTGAACGTGAATTAATAATTAATTCCAATAAATTTATAAATATTATATGGAAAAATAAATAAAATAATTATGTTAAAATTTCAAAATTATCTTATCATTAATTTTTTTTCCGAGGTGTCCCTTGTTTATGAATAGTGAAAATGATAAATCGTAATTGAATGAAAACTTTTTATCAAAATTTTTTATAATGAAATATTATATTTATATAATTTTTTAAAATCACAATATTTTAACTATACATCTATTATCAAAATAAATGTCAATGTAACCACTTTTATAATGGATCTTGATATAAAAACATTGAAATCTTTTGAAAATTTTCACTTTAAAACCCCACATTATCATTATGCTTATGAGACTTGTTGTGAATTAAATTTTCTAATTTTTTTAGTTGAATTATACCAATGAATTCAATAATGGTAATATTATTAACACATATTATCCAATATGGTCAAAATAATGTGTTACCGTAATATTGACAAATAATGGTAAAATTAATTATCATGATTAAGGTAAAAACTAGTTTACATAGAGTTTATCCATAAAATATTTTTTCTAAAATAACCTTAAAACATTACAAAAACCCAATTTTGGGACATAATTATATACATATCTCCGCATAATATATTTTTTTTAGTTATTTGTAAGATTATTCCGTGAATGTGACAGTCATGCCCCCCTTCACCAAGATGAGGGAAGGGATAGTGGAATTTCTAGACCCTTCTTTCCTCAAGTTGTAGGATAGATAATGACCCATGAAACCCACCATCAATAGATCTCGAAGTGGATAATAGCACCAAGGGAATATATTTACACACAATATGGAAGGAATTATTATTTTTATTTCTTAGGATCAATAGATTAGATGGTAAATTCCAACAACACCAGAACTGTAGGTAAAATTAAAGCCAATGAAAACCATTTCCATATGCATGTACAAATGTAAATTCTAAAAATTACAAGAAAACCCCAATGGAAAGTACAAAAATTATAAAAAAAACAACAACAATTATCCCAATGTACGAACATGTATGGTCTTTCACAATTCCCGATGTTCTCCTGGATACCTAAAAACAGTTTAAATATATAGGGTGAGCATACAGGAATACTCAGTAGGGAAGAACCAAAAGCACTCATGCATAAGTGTGGAGGCATTATAATTCCCATGAGAAATGGAGATTGAAAAACACCAATCAAGAAAACTATCCACCCCAACCACAATTAGGAGAACTCCCAAAATAACACATGTCATGTAATGTAGATGTAATAACAAATCGATGTTTGGGTACCCAACACTACATTCCCACTGGTTATTAAAGACATCCAACGCGTTAGTCCTCACCCGACATTCTCACTAGAGTCCCACTAACACACCATGCCTACACATACGTATGATATCTCTGACACACATTCCACCTGCAAACTCAAGGGCCACAACAACAAAACGTAACCACTCCTACACGCACCTAGGTATGAAAAACTACTACCACGCCTGAAGACACCTGGGCCTCGTCCCAAAGATACTTGGGAAACCACCTACCTGCACACCCCAGGGCCAACCACCACCATGTACCCTGCCAAAAGAATATATGGCTATAATAGACCTTTGTTCATTACATCCTACCCAATGAGTCTTCGGCTACTCAGGAAAGAGAGATGAAAATGAGCTAATAACCTTCCACTCGTATGAGTGTTGGGAAAAACAACCTCCTCAATGAAATGGGGGTGTTTGGAATGAAGTTCTCAACATGGGAGGGGTGTGAATAAGAAACATAAAAATATAATTATACATATAGGCTACTCAGGAAAGAGAGATGAAAATATTTATGGAATTATTGGAATATTGATGATAAAAAATTAAATTTTTCCAATAAATAAACATAATAAATCCTTTTATTCTATAAATTTAACATAGTGAGTACGTTATAACATCATTAGTGGAAGCATGGACTACCACCTCCCCAAAGTGACGTGATTCATCAATTATCACCACCACATCCAAAGAATGAAATATATAAGTATTTTTATTTTAATTATATGGTATTTATTCTATAATGAACATTCTTTAAAGATAAATTTTTATTTCCTCATTTCGATAATGATCATTTATGAGTTTGATCGATTTATATGCATACGTATGGATTGTCGTCACCATGATTGTAAGATATATTAATTTTTCAAAACCATGATTAATGATTTATTTTTAGAGAATAATTGATTTATAAATTAAATTATTATTTCATTATTATTATTCTACGAATCCTTAAAAACTGACCACATTTCTATGTAGTGAATCATTAATTGTCAGCTTTCGAAAATAAGTTGATTATGATCACAAAATATAACATAATCATAATTGAATAAGTAATTATATTAAACAATATTATAAGTGAAAAAATAATAATAAGCTTATTAAACATTCTGATGAATTTAAATAGTATGTATATATTTTTTATTGGGAAAGATAAATATAAAACGTGATGAATAAGTCTAAAGGTAAGAGTTTTCCAACTAGCACTTACATTTCCTTAAGATATAATTTATATGTAAAAAATATTTTTGTTATTTAATGTCTATAAAAACGATGGATATTATTTTATTCATTTAATAAAATTTTTTAGGATTTAAATACCCATATTAGTATTTCACGTATATATGGTTTATAGATTAAGATTTATCAAATTGTTATGGTAATTTTTCAACAATTTACATTCATTGGGACTTATGTTGTGTTTAGAAAAAATATTATTTTATGATGTTTTTATACATATAATTTTACATATAATATCAAGAATATATTAATTCTCATGCAATTTTATGATTAATATAATGTAAAACATTAATATGGTAACTTAGTAAAATTGCAATTTCATATATTATCAAGATTATCTGTGACTATATATCCAATGTGGAAATATTAGGATATTCACATAGATAATAATAACAAATTTTCTTCTCCTTTTTTATACCATGAAATTAAAATATACACTTATTTTTTCTTGAAATTATTTATTTAATATATCAAAATAATTAATTTATGAAATATTCATTATTTGGTGATAATGTATTTAATATCAAAAACAATGTTTTATTAAAAAAATTAAAATAATTAAACACATTTTATCCATTTTGGGTTATTATTTTAATAAATAATGGTATTAAATAAGTTTTTGACTAGTAATATATTATTATCTAGATTTTTATAATTAAAATATCATTTAAAATTATTTGGAATTTAAAAATTGATTTTGAAAATGATAATGATGTTTCACTAAATAATGATATAATGATATTTTATTAGATATTACAGTCATCATGGTCATCAAAACATTTTTTAAAATTATCCTCCACTATGAATATTATGAATTGACGTAATCCAAATTCATTCTCTGATTGAAATAATATTGTTTCAATTAAATTGTTAAAAAATCATTCCATTTTAACAGTTCAATTATGACCTAGAGATATTTTCCTATAATCCATTTGTTTTCAAAAAAATTAATCATTGATTCAATGATAATTTAATGAAACCCATTTCATTTACAATGTTTAATAATACCCCAATTATTTTAAATATTATGAATTTCATTACCATGGGTTATCCAAGTTTAAAAGAGATTGTTTTGTAAATTTATTTTATTTATTAGGATAATCATGATCTGAAAAGAGTATAATTAGTTTCAATGATTTATGTTGAAAATTAATATAAATGGATTTTTTTATTACTCTATTCATAGACATAATAAATTATGGGAGTTATTATAATGCACTAGGTGATCCCCTTAATTATTAAATGACATGGGTGTCAATATAGTGCTCCAATGCATTAAATATGGTTATATTCTCGGGAGAATAATATTAGAAGTTAAACATATAGTTATTAAATTATGTAAGAGTTCTACAAGGGTTTTATTAGGGTATTATGAAAAATGTATCAATGGGAAAAAGATTATTTTTTATGCTTCTTATAGGTGCATGGTGATTAAATTTATAAATAACGAAATCACATAAATAATGATTATTATTTTCTGTTACTCTTTCATTTCACGTGTATTTATTTTTGATGATTTCTATATTGATGGCTATGATTTCGTTTATGATTCTAACATGTACAATGATTAGGTCATCATACCCATATGAACATCTATTTATCATTAATGAAATTAACATTCCAAAGTAAATTATTACCCTTACTGAGCATTTGAGTTCACACTTATTATATTTTTTTGCCATGGATATAAAGAAAGAGGATGAAATAATAATTGATAAAAGGGATATCATTATTATGACTATGAAGATCCATTATGAAAATGAGGAGTTGGGTCATGTGTGATAAATTATCATTTAATTTCATGTGAATTTTTATGAGGGAGTTTTTAGTAATTATCTAGAAAACATAGCTTAAATATTACTATTTGATTTAAATGAAAAATGTTTTCCATTTGACGTGAAAATTATTAGATAAACAAATGGTTTACCCTTATTGGAAATAAATCCTAAACTTTGTTTTTCATGATTTTAAAAAATAATCAAGGATTAAATGTTTTGGGATCTTATTCCATTGGTATTAGTAAGATTGAAGTCGAGTTGATAAGGGGTAGATATTTTTCATTGGTGGTGAAAAGAAATGTGGAAATTTTTAAAATTTTAATGTTTTCACCATGTTTATAACGTTCCAAAATACTCCTAATGGTCCATTCAAGAAACATGGATGTGATTTGATCTAAATATGGAAAAAATGGTGTTTTAAAAGGTTTTTTGTTAATTTTTTGCAGTACACTTTATGTTTAATCGCATAATAAACATGTTTTATTCTTAACAATGATAATTAATATTTATTTATCTGACTATTTTTTAGAGAATAATTATTTTAAACCTATTATATAATATAATTTATTATAAATCAAAATATTGAATTCATCATTCCAAATTCCATTCACATGTGGGGATAATTTTAATTTATAATAAACCCAATGTAGCGATGAGAAAGTACGTTTCCAAAGAGAAATATCGCAAAACATTAAAAACATTTTATATAAAAAAATACTATAAAATCTAATGAAATAACTTTAGATGGATTAATATGTATAATTTAACTAATTAACCATTAAATAAAAAAATAAAAAAATTATATTATATATTATTTCAATTAAATTTATGTTTTTAATAATTTTTTTTTCTATATTCATTAAAAATTTAATCTTTTGAAAAAATAAAAAGATATTATCAATTCAATTTTTCAAATAATTCTTAGTAAAATGAATTTTATTTTTGAATCACATATTTATAGATGATAAATAAAGTTAATTTTATTAGATTCCACACAAAATTACATTTTAAAAAAAATAATATATTAAAAACATATTAATCGTTATAGAAAATTATAGTTTTTAACAATACTACACCTTTACATCAAACTGTTATTCATAGTATATAAAATTTTGTATTTCATATTCATGAATCCATTATTAAATACTATGTAATAATGGTTGTTTTTAAATTTTATTATTAATAGTTTTACAAATATTGACAAAGAAAAGGGTTTCATAAAATGGAATATATCGAATAAATTTAATTTATTTGAAAAAAATTCATTATCTCAAGTGGAGATATAGTTACAATCTTATAGAATATTTCTATTCATTTTAAACACAGTGCCTCAAGATATCAAATAAATAAAATTTGAAACATATATATTTTTAAAAATCCTAGTTTTTTATTGTGGTCCTAGAAAAACTAATCTCATCATTGAAATTTTATAACTCTAATACATAATGAATAGGATTTCAATTTTTCACAATATTCACAGGTTCTCAAGTAGATTATTGAAATTTATGATTCCTATATCAATTATTATCACTAAGAGTATTATATTTCTAAAAACATTATATCTATGATCAAGGATTTATATATATTATTTATCAAAGGAATGATCACTCCCTATGGGAAAATATTAGAGTTCAGTACATTTGATAGTTCTTATATTCTAGTAATAAAGATAGATTTAGCTCATCAGGAAATTGAAAGCTGATTCTAGGATGACCAAATTATATATTACTATACTTATTCGATCAGAAATATTGAAGGGGAAAATATACATAGGGAAAAAAATTTATTTCTTTCTACATATAATTATCTTCATCCATGCAGAATTTCATATGAACACATTATCACACACATTTTATTCCACATATCTACAATAATATTTTGTAAAATTTGTATATCGAATAATAGATTCCACAATATGTTCTTTGATAACATTTACCTTCTCTTCCATTTCATCACCTATCTAAATACCCATTAGGACTACTTCTACAACTTCATCCAAAACAATTAGATATCAAAAAAATCAATCCAAATTCCACATCAAAGTGGGCCATCTAAATTATATAGTGAATTTAATTTTATATGAAAATTCCAACATCCATTTAAATACATAAAACTATTTCTCTAAATATTTTGTAGGGATTTAATTTATCTATTAGGAAGACTATGTTTATGGGGATGAAAATAAATACTAAAAATAATTTCTTTTTCTAGATCTTAGTAAAGGAATCACCAGAGAATAATTGATATCATTTGATCATAATCAAATAAAATTTAATATAAAACACCAATAATAGATTCTAGTTACGTAATGTATATTTTAAAAAATGCTCAATAGAAAAATATAATTTTATAGAAATGAAAATTATAGAGTATGTAACGAGATCAACTAAAACTAGAATATCATATTGGACTTTTGTGGTTGTAGGGTGTATGAAAAAAGAAATCCATGGGATATTCTCCAATTTCCATTATACTATGTGTAATTGTTGAAATAAACACCAAAACTCATATCTTTTATCTTAAAATTGATAACATAACTATAATGAAGATAGAAACTCTAAATTATAACTCTTATTGATTTATCAATATAAATTATCATTAAAATTTCTATATATCATCATAAATGCAAGACAGATAGAAAATGTTGACCTATGGGTTTCACCCAAAAAAACACCTTCAATAACAGTATTTAGTGGACATCGAGAATATACTAGAACATTATCATTATATAAAAATCATGATTGATCATAGAAACATTTATGCACTTCTTCTATTTATCTATATCTAAAAATTTTTATCTCATTCAACCTCACATTAACATATAGGGGAACACTTATGTCAGTTATATACGATGTCTCCCCTTCATTTATTGTGTATAGATTAATACATGAAAAATATTTACATAATTAATCTTTTATGGATAACCTCATAAATTATATACAATTACCCTATTGAATCAAAACATCAAACACCATATTCGCTTTCACAATATTATACTTTATTCTCATCTTTAGTATTTAATCAACTCCAACCATCTTATTTAAATCATGTTCAACTACTTTTTATAGAAAATATATATTTAAATTTTATGATCAGTATATATATATATACTTATATATATTTATATACACTAAATATATATAATTTTACTCTGTATCATTATTAAATAATTACTATATCTAACTCCAAATAATGATATTTACGAATTTTTGACATCAAAATTTCATTAGAGTGAGGCACAATCAATCACCATATCATTCTTTATAAGGACTTATCCAAATTCATTCTCTGATGATAATTATATATCACCAAACATTCTCTATTAAATAGTATAATAATCATATATTTTATAAATAACTTTTTATTTAGTTCCATAAATTTTTTATCACATTCAGTTTTCTAAATAATCATTGATCCCTTTCAAGTTACCTTATTATGTAGATTGGATGGTTATCAGAATTCACTAACAAAGAAATAATAATATCTAGAAAAACCATGAACACTTTGTATTATAGTAATGATTATTTAGAAACTGTTCAAAAATTACATTCTTTGAAGAATCCTCATTTATATGCACTCTTGATATTATTTGACCTAGAAATATTCATTTTTTAGAAAAAAAATTGACAATTCGTTTCTTTTAAATATTTATTATCCATGTTTTGAACCATTACTAAAATTGTCAAATGATACTAATTCCCTCACATGATAATTGAAAATATTAGATTTATTTTTATAAATTCCACCATAAAATAACCATTGTCATATATAAAGGAAATAAATATTAAATCCAATAATATAGATGAGTAATTAATAAGAACAAATGGAATCAGTATGAATTCATAATGTCTATAAATTATATTGAATGTTACATAGAGTATATATTCCTTCATAACCCTAACTTGGTGATATATGAAATGAATATAAATCTATGAAATGAATTTATATACTCATATTTTATAAAATAAGAAATAATTATTGGGAAATTGATTATTTTTATTGATTTTGATCTTTTTTAGATTCAAATAATCAATGATGAGTAGCTTGGATCCATCATTTTATTAATAAATATATTATGTTAAACCCATAGTAGAAAACATTTATAAATGAATACATTTTCAATATATTTTTGGATTTGGTTCTTCATATCCTACAACTCAATTGGGGCCATTCTATATAAGAGATTTAGAAATACAGGTATCCTAATATATGCATTCTATTAAAAAAAGAAACATTCTCATTCAGTGGATCACATGGAAAATTTTATAAAAAAAAATAAATATAGGAATATCAATGATGTTGAGTTTCTCCCCCATAAATCTGTGATAAAACCCCATTTTTAATAGAAATCAATCCATGTAAATTGGATAATATTTACATTAAAATATTTTATGTATTGATGTTCTAATATAGGATCATACTTTAGTTATAAATATAAAATTTGACATTTCATCCACATAAATTGGTTAATGATTTATGAACATAAATTCAATTACTACAAAAGATTGTATAAAATCCAACCACATGATGAATTTTGATACATCTATGAATCTCATTCCCACTAAAAACAATTTTATATTAGACAGAGTAATTAAATGTGTTCATATAAAAATTTTTATTTTTACTATTAATATGATATCTACATATTGAGGATAATAATTAACATTCAAATATACATTTCATGTATAATGGAAATCACATGACTAATCGAAAATAAAATACATCCACATTTGAGTGTTTCTGTCACCACTATAACATTATTATTCTACCATTAGCAATGTAATATGAATATAATTGTTAGTAAAGATATAACAGAATGTTCAACACAGGGGGTCAATAATGAAAAATAGTTCATTCAATTTCTAAATCAATATAACATATATTAGTAATATGAAAACAAAAATTTTACACGATTCAACTACAATCATCATAATTTATAATCTATAGTAGTGTTTTATTAATAAATTATTTACTAATTATTCAATATGAGGAAGGAGTATCAAACTAGGTGTGTAGTTATAGAACCGTCTCTATTTTATAGAAATATGGATGAGGTATACTCACCAAATATATTTTGGACCATTAACCAAAGATGAAACTATTCTAAATCCATGACAACATGTATTATAAAGACATTTTTTATGTAAAACCACACTCCTTCCTTTAAAATAACATAGGATGTTTTCAAATATATTGGATTAACCTTCCAGTTATCTATAATTTGTATTCTTCAATGCTTCCATAAGTTACTAAACGATTCCCTTAATAAAGAAAATACTCCAATTCATTTATTACATATTTTTTACATATTATATTATTAATATTTATTATATTACATAATGATGGACCCAATAATAATATTATTCTAATTTAATTGGATGTGTGGATAAAATGATATCTTTTTTATAAGGGGTTTACATATTCTCCCAAAAATATCATTATTACTAGATGTCTTCTCATAAATATTATTCATCAAATCATTATTCATAAGAATGGTTGTGGAACAATAGTAAATGATGATATTGAATTATAAATTAGTTTAAACAATGGAGATTTCAGTGATCACTTAAATATAACATTCACAATAGTGTATATGAATAAATTCCTATCATTTTAAAGCCATAACACACATATCAATATTCATATTATTTAACCATGATAGAAACCCTATATGTTTATAAGACATGAGTAATTAATGAATTATAAATCCTATTCGATGAGAGAATACCATTGGAATAGAATATATATATTTCGCATACACATACGCATTGAGAATAATTTACTTTATAGTCATATATCACCTAAATTATTGTCATTGTCAATTAGGTTTTCCCCCATTCAATTAGGATATTCATGGTTCATTACAGTGACTATCATAGTGGATAATATCCTTAAATTAAATGGGTTCACTCCCAATTCTAGATTAGTTTCCCAATAGATATTTATATTTTTAACTCAATGAATTGTAGAGATATATAATTTCGTACCAACTCATCACATAAAGAAAATCATAAATATTTATGCCAAAATATCATAATAAATTTATCATATCATAACCCATGAAAAGGAAATGAGTTTTATAAAACATCCGTCGAGGAATAAACAATGGAAAATTATCAGGTTTCATAAAAATTTCAACTATTATTCATAGAAAAGATCATTGAAAAGTAAAGGTTTTCATAAACATATAATCCTAATTTTCATAAAACATATAGAATAATAATAAAGAATATTTTTTAACATCAAATAAATGGAAAATATTAGTTGACAAAATGGATGATATGATAGATTAAATGTTCCTTTACGGGGTTACATGAAAAATTTATTGGGGGAAAATTTCATTTTCACAATGAAAACAAGTACTTAAATCCTAAAAAAATATAGATAATTAAAGAAAAGAATTTATTTTAATATTAATATGGAATTTTGTAATGTTTTTTAAAATAATATAGTGTTCATGACATATTAAAATTTAATTCATTTCATCCACATAAATAATGATTCATTTCACATATTTTATTAAAAAAATAAAAGATTCCACTTTTGAAAATTCCCAAGAATATTACAATTAAACCAGTTAGACAAAATGATTTATGGTTCAAAATTATTTTAAATAACCCACAGAGGTTATAAAAATATTTCTCTAATTTTTTAAGATAAAATTAACAAAAAAAATAATTGACTTTCAACTAGATTGAGAAATATAATCAGTATACATAAATTATATTATTTCAGTCAGTTGAATACATTAAATGAGGAAAATGAAAGGATAATATGTATTGTCTCTAAATTAATATAGGAAATTCAAAAACATTGGATTCATATGAAATATATCATAAAATTTAATCTTTTCAACATTAATCACAAATAATCTAGAAGTACCATCCAACTTCTTCCTAAAAAGAATAAGATAACCCTAACCAGAAGTACTAGGTTAGATGATACCCTTAGCCTACAACTCATCTAACTACTTCTTGATCTCTTTTAACTATAGTGTATCAATCATATAATGACTAATGGACACCGGTGCCACTCTTGGAATAAAATAAATAGAGAATTCTACTTCTCACTATAGAGGTAAACCTAAAAAATCATCTAGAAATACATCTATGAAATGATCCACAACTTGAAGGATGTCCATAAGTGAAGTCCCCTGGTCATCCAAATATAAACTATAAATATGGGATGTAATTCCTCCAAACGCATGATGATCGGGTCTAACTCTACTCGCATAGACATTCCATTCACCCTTGTGTAGAAAAGACTCACCCACTAGTGATGTGAAACTCACCCTGCTGTGAAAAAAATAAAAAATGTCAAAAAAGAATCTAAAGATTCCATTATGAGAATGACATAGAAGAATTTCATCTTTATAAAAAAGGGATCCCATATGAACTGACTCCAACCAACATCAATAGGGAACCCCTTTCACCATCATACACTTGATGTACTAATTCCAAACACAGTGTCAAACGTCATAAAATCATCAGAAGTAATGATTAAGTGACTAAGGTGCTCCAAAATGGAAAAAAATATAAAACTATGGGAATAACCTATGTAAAAATAGAGAAGAATATAAAACCAAATAAACTAGAATTTTACCTCTGACCATATAGGGTCGGGCATCCATATCCTACTAGGTCTGTTTCGTCACAATAGTATGACTTTAACCGTGGCCCTATGACACTGCCTGACTACCCAGATCTATTCCACCATACTGTCACTAGAAACATCTTCCCTAGAGTCCATACACACGAACACCCATTCATCTTGAATTTCTTAATGAACTCATGTTCCCTCTCCGAGGAGAAACCAATGTTCCTTCTCCAAAATGTGAAGTCATAACAGGACCCCTATCACCATCTCCTGGTGAGAAAAATCAAAAAAAAAAATGATAAAGTTGATCCATCTTACCACAAAATCGGCCCTCAACAAGGTATATCTGAATCTACGGTCTCATGTGCCCACTCTTCCCACCCTATTATCTCCTCACCTGGCTACCTGAAAATATATCCCAAATATTAGAATCAAAATGAGAATGATCCCTATGGTGATTCCTTATACCAAATAAAGGAGTATAAACACATGAAGATGACCCTCCCTGGCATACACCTCCCAACTCCCTCATAATTTACTCCGTAATTGGTGCTTGATTAAATATACAAGTCATTGAAGTCAACCTAAAAAAAATTCACATATGATTGGATTTCGTACCTAAGACCATCCCCAAATAACCTATCCAATGATAAATCATCTCCTCCCAAAACTGGTGTGAATTTCTAAATCTCTATAAAACGAGAAGAGTAATCCATCACTGAAAATATAGCCCCATTCAAAATGCTTGAACTCTCAGGCTCGGTCTTCCCTTAACGTCTCGGGTTAGAGGTAATTATAGAGTTTCCTCTAAAACACTTCCGAATTAATATATCGATGACATCATACTAGATAGATAACATCCCAACATATCTTGGCAGATTCTCATAGCATGTACACCATGTTATTCACCCTTCTATATGGAGGCATCTCCAGAAGTTTAATGATAGCAATCATGGACTATAAACATTACTCTACATCATGTACCCATCCATACCCTGAAAAAGTTGGAGGATGATGTTGTTGGAACACCCTCTTTAACTCTATATAAGTCATTGAAGGATGTGTTTCTCTATTAAAAGTTCACATCATCCTCATCAATATTTTATAGATCTGTGCATAAGCACCTTTGTCTGGTATACCAGCTGGGGCCAAGATGGGCATGACTGGAGAATATTCCAATATTCCCTAACATAGCATTTCTAGTGTCTGACCATCTCTCTATACCATTCCTACCAGAGAATTTCTTGGTGGTATGACTCTGCAAGGTCAAGAGCACACCACAAAACAAGATTATCAAGGATTTATATTTAGAATTTCAATAAAGGAATAGTAGAAAAATATGTTTTACAAAAGAAGGTCTGACGACATTTCGAACCAATACAGGATGTGTTACCTCAATGCCTAAACATGGGTGTGTACCTATTCCAAAATAGTCATGTAACACCCCATACACATTGCATGTTCATCCTAAGACATAGTGAGTGCTTGAATTTTCCCTCCTACCCATTTTCTTCTACATGGATAAAGCAACAAAGTTCTCTCATGGTGTAATACTACACTAAATGTTTACCCTAGACACAACATGTACAACCATGCTTTTATCAACACCATTTCTCTACTCACACAGTCAGTCTCATGGTCAAAAACTACATTATGTATACGTATGGTTCATGGCATTTACATAAGAAAAGTTGTTTCTTATAGAATATATGAACACATAGTTTGTGTTGAGAACATCACATGCCATGATGTCTACGTTTTTGCATAGTATGACTCGAAAACATCTCTCATGCTCCAAAAAGCATAAAAAATTAGCCATGGAATTATAATATCTAATCTGTGACGACTTATACCCCCCAAGAATCAATGTTTGTAATCTGTATTCGTGTCATTTCATAACCAAATTCAATTAATGTTCAATCATGATACAAAATTTTTTATCCAAGACGGATCATATCACCTCAAGGACTGATTTTTGGTGTCCATACAATAAATAATTACATATAACAATACCATATCAAAATATAATGTATTTATATCATGGAATAAATCAAAATAATACTCATATCCAGAACACCATCTATCATAATATCATGCAATTAGTAATGAAACCTAAATGGAATGAAAAGAATGCATGACCTATGATCTTTAGGATGTGCCTATATGATTCATGAAATGTAATACCCTCATCTAATCAGGATATAACTGATATAAAACCACAATGATATCATTTATAACATCAAAAATCAATTGAATCACCTAATGGTGAAATCCAATCTAAAATATAAATTGCAATATTCGAGGTTACATGGATTTTCCCTGTACATACGTCAGCATCTCCTGGACACACCATATTACCAACTTCATATTACTCATTATCCTAGTATATTAACTCCAAATAGTAAGACAAAGACGAAATGAAAAATTCTCTGATACCACTTTGTAATTCCCACGTTTTGGGTGCCTCGCAAAGGTTCCACTAACCTAGTTGGTCACATAACATCAAAAACATTTTAACATATGCCAGAGGATACCAACTAGCAGAAATGGAAAAGGTGTGGTAATGGGAATATATTATCTCATTGAAGGAGTATACACTTTTGACCAAAAATATTAATCAATATAGGAATCAGTAATACCTTACAACAGAAGTATAAAATCTAAATAATTATTGTAATATAACAATTAGAACATATATATATTAATGATGCATGTCACATGACTATAGGAATGAAGAAAAAAAGTCATAATGCTGTAAATACAATACTAAAACTAAAGTACATAAAATAAAGTAAACTCCAACATCATTACAAGCCTCATCGTAGTCCCATGCTCTACAGAGCCAACATCAATCAGGTACTAAACAAAGACGGGCTCTTGAAATTATGAATACCTAAAACCATATAATATAATTTGGTCCAAAATAATGACCCAAATGGTGTGTGAGATGAATCCCAGTAGGCATCCACCATATTATTTTTGCAAAACTATCAATGAATATATATAGAAGTTAATGTGATGAAATGAAGTAATAAACTAGTAAGTACTCAAAAGTAATGTGTCCTGAAATTTTCAATTATTTTAATATAAAAATATTAATTCATCTATTAAATCATGTAATCCATAGGATCATGCCTAATATATGTATCCCATATGTAATAGTGGCACTAGACATCTGAGAAGTCGATCTAATAAATAAAGTAAGACTGATTCAAATATTGTGCTTTGTCTTGGCACACTCATCCCAATTATTAAATCATTCATAAACAACAGTCTGGAGAACATGAAATAGTCTAACCCCTCTGGTCTAACATAACATTGATTCAATAAATAATGGCCCTTTGGGAAACTCTCACAAACAAACCCCTTTGGTCCCACATAGTATAGATCAACATAATCAAACTTATGGGAAACTCTCTCAGTCAATGACCATTAGTCAACATACAATCAATAAAATATAATGATGACCTAGAAGCATTAATGGTAAATATCATAGGTTCAAGCATTCATTTAATAAAATAAAATTGATCACCTATACAACTCCCATGGACATACCCACTTATTTATAAATGACCACCATAGCATCTCACAAGGTCAATACCCCATTGGGAATCTCTCAGACTCCAATTCCCTTTAGTTAAAAATCACAATGCCTAATACATTCATTTCATATAATCACCAACTCTATCATAATTAAATAAGGAATGTAAATGATTCAATCCTAACAGTCATTCTAGACCAAATAGACATTATCATTCAAATAGGGGAACACACCCATGGGGTGTCTAATAACAATTCACATAACCACACGCATAATCAACACCCCTTGTCAATCAATCAAATAATTATTGGTAAAAAAATATAGTCTAATTCCAAAACACTCAATTCCATAAACATTGAATGTGGCACATTAAGCATATATAATTAAAATGCAATCACTGAAAGTCACAAACCACCTACCTTGATGTTGTACGATCAATACTCTTGATCTTTGTCCCATTAATTGACCCCAAATGGTGTAGATCTACAAATAGGTAACAAACAATCATCCTTGAATAACTCACGAGTGAGGAATAATTAGGAATAATGGATTTATAGGAATTTAGAACTCACTAGTGGGATTCCACTACACCCAACAACCTCTCAATAAAAGGTTATATAGAGAATTTGGAGGGGTTTGGAGTTCTTCGGCCCTTATGGTTCTCTCTTGTACCAAACAAGAGGACAAGAATATGTTTCTGAGGATGATACATGACCCCTCTCCAATTTATCAAGTAAAAACAAAACAGCATGGTTTCTTCATTAAATTTTAATGTCATTTAGTACCCTTAACTGGACCCTACATTGAGTGGTCTCCCATGTAACCATCACATCCATGTAATCGGCCATTACATGGCTATTATATGGTTGTACGCAGTACCCAGGTACATGGAGTGTACTCATAACTACAAGACATGTTCATAGAAAAATCACATTTCATCCTTTTCCCTAATAAACTACCTAAAACTAATATCCATACCTGAAATGAAGATTTGGTTTCTTACAATTCTGAATTATGTTTATCTATTTATTAGATATAAAATATTAACCATTTGAATGTAAATAAGAAATTTTATTAGAAAAATGTTTATATTTTTTCAAAGTAAACACTTTAATTTCGTCTTAAAAACTTATAATAAGATATTTTTAATATATATATATATATATATATAATATTTAATATAATCTACATAATTTTTTAAATCATTGTATCAAATTTTTTTTAGTGAATTTTTGGTATCTTTAGGAAACATTTCATTTTACGATGAATAGTAAAGAATAATTACTATTAATTTTGATAATTTGATATTCATTTAAATTATTTAAATTGAAAATTTGTATTGAAAATTTGTTTTAATTTAACTCCTTTACATTGATTATTTTAAATATTTGTTAATGGAATCATAATATTTTATAATTTTATGTTCAAACAATTTATAATAATTAGTATTATTTCTTTGGAAACCAACTTCTTAACATATGGTGGTATAATTTTAAACCTATTTCATCACATATGTGAATTTAGTTATTGAAAATAAATTCAATATATTTAATCTATTTAATTTATATTATATATTTACATAAAATTATATTTCACCATTATTAATAGTATATGAAGTACAAAATTAATTACCACAAATATTATAAAAACTGATTTGCATATGGGTATAGTTAAAGGATATAGAATAAAATGACCTACCAGCCTAAAAAAGACATTTTATGTAACTATTTTTACATTTTAACCAATAATGTTCAAGAAGATACAATTTATTATGGATTAGTCTTGATCAATACATTATCGTATGTGATTTATTCCTAAAATTATATTTGAGTCATCTCTGCCACTTTTAAATGTTCACCCACTCTTCATCCATCATCACTATTCTAAAATCATTTTGAATGGACATGGAATACCCAAATCACATCCAAACTCCAAAATAAAAATTATATTTCATATTTATTCACCATAAATCAAGCCTAAGAATGAATTTTATAAAAACTAATAGAGTTTATCTAAAGAATGTCTATCATTCTGAAAACATTGTTTTTATATTATTAATTCTTCCACAAAATTTAAATTTTATTCAAACATTATAATATAATAAAAAATTTAAAAATATAAAAAGATTGTATTATTTTATTGGATTCAACCCCATTAAAAAATCGATCTATCAAATGAAAAATGAAACTATCTATTGTGTTTATGGTGGACTACTACCTTGCGAAATGATATAAGTCATTTTCCATCAGCACCTATCACAGAACGATATAAGAATGGATAAAATGTTTTTATATAAAATTTAGTTTATAATTATACTTCTATGAATATAATACCACATATACCTTTTACCAATTCAGTCCATTTAAAATAAAATAATGTTGAACAATTGTAAAGTTGACTATCACTTTGAAAAGAAATGTGATTCATTTTTATCTTACTCTTTACATTGAATGAAATAAGGTAAAATTTAATGAAAATATGTTAACCATATAAAATTATATAAATTATATATAATTAATATACCATCCACTCGATTATCCTTTCACCCGCTGATGGAAAGATGTCTTAGATCATGCATACGTATGTCCGACAATGTCCACAAAGTTATGAGATTTTATTTTCATGATAAATAATTATAAAAATGATTCAATAATATTATATAATTATGAAATATGTTATTTTTAACATTATAATAATATATTATGATATTTATATATAGAATATGTAAAAATAACCTAGGCATCATGACCAAACAATTTTAAGAAACAAGGAAATAGACAAAATAAGTGAAAATAATGAAATGTTACTAACAAATATGTTGTAAAAATCTATAATAGAATAATATATTATATTATATATATGATTATGGTCATTAAATACATTATGAAAATTTATAAAAATGATATATAAGTGGATAATGATTATTCAACTAAATGAAATCGATTGTTAAGGGATATCTTCTCAATTTATTTTTCATTTGGACACAATTATTAACATGCTCCTCATCTCATTGTTATGTAATTTATATAAATCCACATTGATGTATTGAATATGAATACCTATTTATTATTAATTAATATTCATTAATTCTATGTGTATTCATAAATCGGTTAAAATTTAAATGTAACAAATGAGGTAAAATATTTATTCCCAAATATCTAATTATATTGTGATTGTTTAAATTTTCTTGAATCAACCACCCTATTATGATCATTTTCATTGAAAAAATTATATATTAAATATAATTATAAACTTATGATAGATATGATTAGTTGATGATCTATATGTAATTTTTATATTTTTATTTTTACCTTCTATGTTATTTTATTAACTAGTAAAATATTGATAAATCAATATACTATACTCAATACAGATATTTGATTCCATGGAACATTAATTCCTAAATATAATAGAATATTATATATATTATGAATTTATAGTACATGATGTTAGACTTGGGACACAAGTATTGACAGACCATAAATTCATAAATAGATCTCATGAGACAAATCCGTTTTATAAATCACAGTGGTTTATACCTGCAGTTTTGAACTCACCTATGAATGGTACTGTAAATAGTGGTACCATGATCCATGTTACTATAACGTCTAATAATTATGAATTTATATCATTCATAATTTAGTTATTATTATCATAAATGATATTTTTTCAATTATATTATCATTTTTGGAATTTCATTCAAACTTATATGATTAAATGTAATGTGTTTTCTGTTTTTTTTCATTTTTTTATTGATTATGAATTATCAAATTTTGATATTCACATTATTGAGAAAATTTATTATTTATTTAGTTGTCTTCATTTTACTATTTTTTATTATTTATTGTCTTATATATATATTTTTAACCCTTAATGAGTATTTAAGATCACTGTAATTTTACATTCATTCACCAGGATATACAAACATATTATTGGAATGAGTTCCCTGATAAATATTTTTTTACATTTTTATGCCTACAATTTTATCTTCATATGTAAAATGATATGATGTATGTATATTGTTTCTCAATAGAACAAACCTGATTTTTCATTCAGTATTTGACTAATTGTATCTATGGAAATTTAAGAATGTAGTTATAAGCTATGGGGTCACATGATTCTGGATTTTTGCAATTGGAATCATAGAATGATTATTACAATCTATTGAACCATGAATATAGAAAACATTTATTCGGAAATATAATAATGTGATATAATCTATGAATATGTGTTTAATATCGTTCTAATGAATCATTAATTAATAAATTATTTTTTTCCAAGGTATAAGCTCTATAAAAATACTACATGCTGCACTATTGTTAGATAGATGTACTTGTGGGTAAAAACAGTGAAATGGGAATATTGGGAATGACCTCATCGTCACTTGGAGCATGAAAATGGGCCTTAATATTCACATATTTTGACACTCTTTGGTGATTTTCTAATGATAGTTAACATCTTAATATTAATATATTATCGAGGATTTAAAATTTTTTATATTCAAAAAAAAAATCATGTTTATGATTATGAGATTAACAATGAAAAAATTATTAATTTACATTATGTGGTTGAATAATTAATAAATATACATTATTATTTTAATCATTAAAAATATATATGAAAATATAGTATATGAAATTTATTGAAAATAGAACCTATAAGGAAGAAGGGGATCAATAAAAAATATCATTTTTTGAGATTTCCCTACTATGCAAGATAATACAGATGGTATTGGAACTGAATATATCATTACTATATTAGTTAATCTTATAAATTTTATATCAAAAAATAATTCATGGATTGAGAAACTATTTCCCTAGTATTATTATCCTATGTTGGATCAATTCATGTGATATAATTCCAGTTCAATTTATGGTAATATTACTCTAATGTGTGTTTACAAATTGATTAAGTCTATTGAGAAGAAATTTATGGCCATGGAATGAAATTAAATGTAAAGGTATACACGTTATTTTTGTTATGAATGTTGATAGTGATCGATGGTTGTCATTGATGTGGAATACTATGGATTAAAATGTAATAAAACTCATAGTTTGTATATAATCATGGAGATGTTATTTGATTAATATATATCTCCTAATAAAAAACAAATAGAATGTTCCATAACATAATAAGAATGAAATAAAAATGAATTTTTTTATTATTAAATAACCATTAATATGTTATATAGGAATGGTAAATTTTAAATAAACAGAAAAGAGTTCTTGATTAACAATTTCCCTCAATGGATTAAGCAAAGTCATTGAACAAAAATGATTTTATTTCTATAACTATCTGACACACTATTTATAATGATGGAATTACTGATTATATATGATACTCTTTAAATATTCATCATTATTAATGAATAATATATAAATTATTTTATTACATTACTATGCTTATAAAAAAGATAATGTCATATGTGCATACGTCCGAACCATCACCTCTATGAAGCGACATGCGTCATTTTCTCTTTAAAACATCAAATTAATGATATAAATAGGTATAAATTAATAATAAATATTACATTGATGATATAATTATCTTTATATAAGTATAAAATAATAATTTACCTCTTTTCATAAATGATCAATAAAAAATGGAAACTTTACTCTTGCGTATGTACAACCTGCCATCTCTATTATTATAACGTTGTTCATTTTTCAAACCTCAAATAAATGAGTTAATTTAAAATAATAATCAATGTATATAAGTGATTACTATTTAATGAATATTATTCTATAGATGGTGTAATTATGACCCTTTTAATTATAGATAGCATTTCAATGTCATTATGCACTCGAGTACCGAATATTGTCAAAGTGCCTGATATGATCAAAAATAATTAATTAATTGTTATAAAATTATAAGTAATAATAAAAAATTAATGATAAATGATAAAAATATTCTTAATTAACAAAATAATTAATTTTTTTTATTATTTTGGAGGATAAATATTTAATTTGATGATTCATACTTATTGTATGTTACAATTAAAAAAACCTCTTAAAAATAACTCATTGAAATATGATTACCAGACGCAAAATGAATTTTTTAAATTATATGGAATGAATGGATTATCCAAATTTCAGTTCCTATTTATATTTTTATTATTCCTATATATATTAAACGCTTTATTTTTAAATTATGTGGTTTCATTTATGATTGTGTGTATTCGTAATAATGAGACTTTATTTCGAAGATAAAATGTTATTTTTCTTTTGTTCATATTTATGTGTTATGATTATGTTTACATTTAATGGACATTGATTATGTATATTGTTGTATAAATGATAAAATAATGGTGGTTGAGATCGTTATTGATATCTAATTCATCGGGTAATGATATGGGGGGAAATGATAGGGTTTCTCCTATGAGATTTTGGGAATATAACGTGATGGGTATCCCAAATGTAACAATGAAGGATAATACTTATGAAATTGTGAATAATATAATGTATGAATGATATAGATTCTACATTTAACCACTATGATTTATAATTTATATGTATTTTTATAGTAATATTGTGATTTTATGTGGTAGGCTAAAGGTATTTTTTGTTATAGGTTAAATGTATTATTTTGTGAAAATGTTTTCATGGGTTCAAAATAATCATGGGCTAAAAGTTTCATTTGTTATTTTAGGTCTCATCCTGAGATTTTAGTGATCATACCAATTTTTAAAATGTTTTTCATAGTGTAAATGGATGGATGAGAGGAAGGAGGATTCTAAGATTAATATTATGATGATTTTTTTCAAGAAAAAGTTTTCATGTTTTATTTAAAAAAGAATTATTTTTTGAAAAAATAGACATTGAGTAGAATTGTATAGATTAAAATACATGAGTTGTTTTGTAATAGTTATAAACTAACTCACTAAAACTATAAACTAAAATAGATACTAAATTTAAAATTATTTAATTTATTAACTAGAATACATGATTATGTAATGATTTATATATGGGAGTTGTTGTTGTAATAAAAGGAATGGTTTAGAAAACATTAGGGATTATGACTATAATTTAAACATATGGTATGATTCAATATTTATTATTTTTTATAAATTATTATTCCACATCAATTTATGATTTTTGAAATTCGGTATAAAATGGAAGGAGGAGGATCTAAAACAATGTTTTTATCTCTTCTGTGTGACTTTCTTGCAATAATTATTATAAATTCACATCTAGATGATTCTTGAACATTTTCCAAAAAACACTTCTCTTGAAAATAGATGTATGACATATAAAACCCCTCATACATACCATGATACCGTCATGGGTCAAGGTTTGTTTTTAATCTAATTCTATTTTCAAAATATTCTAATATCTTGAAAAAGGTGAATTTTATAATGTCAGATTTTGTTATTTTCCATGTCATGAGATTATGAAGCATATTTTGAATTTGAAAATACTACAATGAAGGATACCCTTTCCTGCTCAATTTATACTTTATTTTAACATATATTATTTTTCAAAAATTTATGGAATTTTAAAAATTTCCTTTATTGAACGTTTCAAACCAAAATCGGTCAGAATGTTTTATATAAATCATTTCTTATATAATTTTTTGAAATTATATTCCATACAAGATTATTTTCCAAAACTATTTCTCAATGACAATCCATATGACACAAGATGTACAAGGTGTATTTAGAATAACGTTCCATGTGATTCTGAAGAATCATTAAAATTTTTTTAATGAACAAACATTATATCTTTGTGAACAAAATGATGATAAAACTAGGTGGACGCCAAGATCACGGTTTGAAATACATTATTTTTTTATTAGTTTTATTAAATCATATGGGGAGAAATATGAAATTCATATATTTTTATAAGACGTCTTGAATTATGATTTTTAGTTAATTATGAGATGGGACACAAATGATAGGTATAATACCACCATTCATATTAAAAAATTATATGATATTTTTTATATTTTGAAAATGATATAATAATTATATAGTTTTATAAAACATTAGAAACCATATGTTGGGTGAAAACCCCTCACATCCACCATGGTCATGAGAATAAAACTCAATATATAAGGGTGACATGGGTGCATCACATTCCACTAGCCTAAATGAATTCATGGGAAATATGACTTATTATTTTTTTCTTAATTAATTTATTGATTAATAATATGTTGATTTTTAGATCGTATGTTGTATTGAATATATGACCATGTATTTAAAATTGATTTTGTGATTAATTGAGTAATTTTTTTTCCGAAAATGTTCACTACTTTAGGACTCCTATATGATAATGGTAAATAGAATACAATGGTATATTAATTGATAAATAAAACATGAATTATATATTGGAAGAATCTATGATTTTGTTGTGGACATATAATGATTTAGTTTATTTAAGGAGATGGTTTGTATATCATGAACTTTACTACGGACTTTACCTTTTGGTATGATACATCAAGAGTTATCTATATTATATGGAGATAATTCCTATAATGTATCTTGGAATATTATGTGATAATATTATTTTTTGTTTCAAAATTAGATTAGATTACATTGAGGAATTTTATGAATCTTATTTTTCAAAATGTTTATTTGGCCCCATGGGTATTACTGAATAATTTTAGAGATTTCATTCAGTATGTCTTCTTAAATATGTTAATTTTTTCATGAATTACCTTATATTATCCTAACCATTTTTTATAATGATTCAAAATAATAGGAATAAATAGTTAATATTTTATTGATTATGTGATTCTTTACAAGTTGTTTAATACGTGTAAAAATCATCTTGAATACTCATAATTTCGAGAAAAATATTATTAAATGGGTAAAATTAATTAAATGATGAATCTATAAATTACAAGTATATATATTTACTCTTTTTGTGAGATTATTAAGTAAATTAATTCCTTAAACCTAGTTAATGGATCACCAAAAATTATCCTTTTCTTTTCTTACTATGAAATCAATGACCTTTTAACCCCTCATAGACTTCTGGTTTGGGATTTTCAACAGTCTCTTGATCATGATTTTTATTGTTATCCATATAACAATAATGGTTAGTTTTCTCTTCCGTATCTATATTTTTCAATAAGGAACCATAGTATGTGTTGTTATCATGTTATAAATCTTTCTTAATTATTTATGTTCATATCTTTATCATGATTTTTTATTATTTTCTATAATGAGTTGTTTCCAACAAAAATATAATTTATGCATAATTAATACCCATTTTAGACCACTTGGGTAAGAATATGACATTTATTATATTTTATTTATTCATTAGTAAAAAATGCAATACTAAATCATTTTAATAAATGGTAACATAAAAGATAAAATAGACTATAAATAATGATTTTGAATATAATTTTTTTAAAATCATTATAATTTATTAAAAAAATTATTCATTGATTAATTAAATTAAATTGTGACACAATTATGATGTGGTATTTGTTTCATAAATTAATAAACAATTAAATGATATTATAAATATTAACATAATGATATTTTGAAATTTTGAATGTCAGAAAAAAAATTATGTATGACATATACATGTTATATATGGTTTAATGAATATTTTAGAAGTAATAATGTTCTCATGGTATTTTTATAATGTAAATTAATGAGTAGTTTCAAAATTGACATATATGGGACATAAAAATATTAATTAAATTTTGTCATTATAAATATTGTAGTGATTATATTTACTCTCAATGTGTAAATTATATAAAGTCGTTGTAATAATTGTTAAGGATTAGTTTAAAATTATAGGGTCTAAAAAACCAAAACTTGCCTAACTTTAAATTGATGAATGAATTTCAAAAAAAAACAACCAATCTTATAAATTGCTTAATTTTTTCCATTGTGAAATGAAAATGAATTTATATTACTTTATTATTTTGAATAATTTCAATTGTTCCCCTCCACTCTTATATAAAAGAGAACCCATTCATCTCTATTACATAATCATAAAAAACAATTTTGTTCTACAATTATCTACAAGAACCCCTTATTAGAATACCTATCCCAATTCTAGTGGCCTTTTGAATGCTGAACACCCTCTTTAGTGGTGTAAAGATGTTAATCAATTGTGATCATTTGAAAGAAGGGTAATGTTCTTGTTAAAGTGATTCTATTTTATTTATCATTCGCCTTCATTGAAATATTTTTAAACAATGATGACATATTAATTCATTTATCCTCTATATTATGTGTTTTTATTTTGTCATTACCATTATCTAAATACATCTCCAATTTCGACAAATTGGATATGGATTATTCATTCTTGTGTACGACATACTACCACCTCATGAAAAAAAATAATTTTCCCACCAAAAAAATCTCTCAAATCTAATTATAATGAAGAAATTAATGTTTATATATTTTATTAATATAAAAGGTATCCTTATTAAATAGTAATATATTAATTATTTCTTACCTTCCCATGCACATAAGACTGATAACACCATTCGGACAAATGGGTGAACTATCACCTCCATGAAGTGATGCAATTTGATTTTCATCACCACTTAACATAGATGATATATTTATGTATATTTAAATGATTAATTTTATATTAATTATATTATGATGATTTTGAAAGGTACAAAAAAAATTACCTTCTTTTCCATAATTGATCAACGAAAAATAGAGATTTTACTCATTTGTACATACAACCTTCCATCTCCATGAATACAATGTTGATAAATTTACATACGACATATAAATGCTCTTATTTAAAATAATTATAGACTGATAGAAGTTATTAATATTTAATTAATATTTTTCTGGAGATGTTTTACTTATGACAATTTTTACTATATACATTATTGAAAAGTCATTTCGGACTCGAGTACTTAGTATCGAAAAAGTGTTCGATATGAACATAAATAATTAAGAAATTATTATAACATGATAATAAGTCATATTTAAGGATTCATAAAAATTAAAATGGTACATGATAGTGCAAGTAATTAACCATTTTTTGTTACTCAAAAATGAAATGATTTTCCCTGATGAGCCACACTGAACGTAATGGACTTTTTTAAACCAATTTACAAGTCACTCTTCCAATTATTTTTTCAAATTATGAAATGAATTTTTTTTCAACATATAGGAAAATAATGGATTTTAAAAATTATATGTCTCTTTAATTTTTTATTATTTATTTATAATTTAACCATTTGATTTTACAATAATGTGTTTTCAATTATGGGTACATGACTTTGTAAAAATAAAATGTGATTTCAATGCTGAAATGTTATTTTCCTTCGCTAATGGTTAATGTGTTATGATTACGTTTTTGTTTCTGGACCTCAATTATGTATACTAGTGGATCCATTATAATCTGAGGTCAGGTTAGCCAGTTATAGCTCTCTAATGCATTAGGCAATGAGATAGAGTTAAATGATAGGGTTTCTTATAAGATATTTAAGGAATATACCATGACATGTATTATAAATATAACCATGATGGTAAGTTTAACCGTAGATTTGAGATCTAAAATGTAAGATTTATTTGGATGACATAAGTAAAAATTATGTTTTCTAATTTCTATTGTTTTTTACTCGAATCATATGATTTCATGGGGTAAGGTAATGTGATTATGTTTTATAGTTGAAAAGTATTATTCAGTGAAAAAAATAATTAGACTAAAATATATAAGGAACTAACATTTTCATTCCTTAATTTATGTCACATATAGAGCTTTTTGTGAACATATCATGTTTTAAAAAGTTCTTCACATGGTATACATATGGATCAGAGGAAGGAGGATGTAATTATGAATTTTTTGATTAGTTTTATCCTGAAAATGAGATCATGTTTTATTTTAAAGACTATTATTTTTTGATAAAATGGATATTTATTATAATTATATACTTTTTAGTATTTGATATTTTATATAATAGTTATGAAATAAATCTCTAAAAATATAATCTTGAAAAGATACTCAATGTGAAATAATTTGATTTACATACTAAAATTCATAATAATGTTATTTTTAGGACGAGTTCATATATAATACATATACTTATATACACACAATAATTTTCCATACATGAAATTTATTCAATAAATTAATATTAATAATAATAATAATAATAACATCAACAACAAAAATATTCATTATTATCATTAAATGTCTCTTATAATTTATATCATCTAAAAATTAGACATGACATCCATTAAATCCAAATATTGAATAAATTTTTTTTATTAACCACCCATAATAAATGATTTAACTCATGTAATAATTTCACTATTGTTACATTTATCAACAAAAAATATTCACAAAAGTAGAATTATCACTCTTTAATCAAATGAAAATATAACACATGTATTTTTCATTAAAATTTATTTAACACAAATAATAACAATAATAGTAATATAATTATTATCACCATTAAATATGATCTGAAAAAATTTCTAACATGTACAAATGTTTTACCCTTATAAGGATAAACACTTCATTTTGAACTCAACTTTCATCACATATTACTCATAAAATGATTTTTTTTGATATTTAATTATTATTTTTTATTTTAAAATTATAATAAATAAATACTTAATCCTAAAAATTGTATTTTCATGAAATTTTATCCAAACCCTGACACACATAAATGATATATCCCATCATGGGTAATCCTCATGTTATGGACCTAATAGTGGTCTTGTATTTCTCATATGATTCATCTTTTGGTTATATTAGATTATTTGTATAAATAAAAGGTTAATAAAAACTGTTAAATAAAATATTATCGTGAGGGAGCTATACAAATGTCTAATGCATAACAATGATATATGCCACCTAGGGTAAAAATCATATTCCAGACCATACTATGGTCTCGTATTTATCATATGATTCACTATTATATTGTTATTAAATTTCATTTAATCAATTTTCCATGATTAATATAATTTATTTATTATTTTATTATTTTATCTCCAATGAGGTATTACAGGACTCAAAATATCACTCAAACATAGAATCTAAAATAACATGTATTCTACTTAATATTACAAATTCATACCTCATAATTTTATATTTTGAAAAAAAATTACAAATTTATTAACATATTTTCATTGACAGTAATTTTTTATCACATAAGTCACCTATAATTTATCAATATGTGGGTTTTTTTATTATTTTAAAATAATGGATGCTAAAATTCTACCCCTATCTCGACATCTCATCGCATGGACATATTTATAGTGGCCTTGATCCAAAAACTACGACCACTAAGCTCAAACATCATACTGTTGATTACATGTCTCTTCATGCTTTCTTCCATGAATCCACCAAATTTTTACTACTGGTTCCATCTTTCCTCAAAACACATTCTCGCCTCAATCAATTATATAGAGAATATGGTCCTCATAAGATGATCAGGTCTACAAAACAACATCCACTCAATCAATAACATGCACAAGGTTGGGTTTCTACCTTTAATTCTATTACACAAGGAACATTTCATACATACATAGATAGTGGTATATAAGATACATCACTTACCATTTACAATCAATGATTTCAAAGGATCCATCAATATGTGGTTGTTACATTCCATGATTTGATAGAAATATGTTCCCTTACCAAGGAGTCACTCTCTTGAAAGCATGATCTCCCAAATCAAACTCTAAGGGAATCCTTCTATGATTTACAAATGATATATGTGATCTATGGGTGGTGATAAATAAATATCATATCAGGTTCAGCCACTTAGATTTCTCCTGAACCAAACTAGGCTGAACCATTATTTCCACACCCTCCTCACGTCGACAAAGTGGTGAGAAAAACAAGTCTCTTTAAGAAATTTGTAAAATTATTCTTAATCAAGGCCTGAAAATTAGTATTATATGAAAAATAAATCAATTATAGGTGAAAATACAATATTCCACAACTATCTAGTTTTCAAGAATGAATCATATCCTCCAATATGTGTATAGTGCACTCAAACTATCAGTCAGTCTGAGTATGATATGACGTACTAAAACTCTTCTTAGTCGCTCTAGCATTTTGAATTAACATCGAAAATGGTAATGAAAAAAATGCATATCAATATGAAAAAAATCTCATAATGAATCCTTTTATTTACATTATATATCAAAAAGAGAGATTATCTAGCTCTCCCACTAAGTGAGTCTCTTTGATTGGTAAAAAGATAAAAAACTTCATTAACTGATAAAAAATAACCCAAACTACGTGACGACTCTTTAGGGTCTGGGGTATCCTATTTTCAAAGTCCATAATGAATTCCTCCCACATCAATATTGGTATATAGAGGTGATGTTCAGACCCACTAGTGAAATGGTGATCAACCTTTACCCTCTAATATGTGAGGCATCTAGAGATTAAAACTAGGGATGTCTCTCTTCATACCCATCCAGACGAACTATCTCCATATTTCATGAATCATCATGGTCTAAATAGGATGTAGTACCCATATATAAGTATGGTATTCCCTCATCATCACCACTCTTATGGAATGGGGGATTACTACTCTTCCATGAACCATCATAATTCCATTATCATGCATTTACCATAGGTGTACTTAGTCATCTCCAGCTAGTTGTTCCCCCATTAACCCACATTCTAATTCTCATATTTATTAATATTTTAAGTAGTACACAAGTTATTAAGTGGCTATAAATGGAGAAAATTCATTTATCGATAGTCATCTAGGCCATTCATCTTCCAATGAGTAGATAAACTCATAAAACACCGCTAATCCTCTTTGGACATCTCCCTATATTCCCACTCACACCAATTCCTACGACTAAAGGGAATCTACTAAAATGTTTCCCTTTATAGGGTTATATTTCATATCAATGAAATATATTTTCAAATAATCAACACATCACCTCTATATTAGGATCAATACCTTTTGTGTGATGATATAGAAAAGGACATTGTGTTCTTTATAAGTATAAATATCTCACTGATGAGATGGTGTCTCCACCACATTAGAGCATAAAACACCATTTTTAGATTGACGTCTTGGGTTGGATAGTTATTCTAATGGGGGATATATGAAGAGTCATGTAGATTACTATCGACACTCTTTTCATCATAACTGATCCTAGAAAATTTCTTGATGTATCATAATACATTGTATAACCAATCTCAGGACCATTGAGTCTTAGTATTAAATATTTAATCAAAAAATTTCTTAAGCATATGGAAATCCTTTTCACACCATGATGACCAATGAAACATTAATCCCTTAATTTTTTCAATCCTATTATGGGTGTTTATAGTCAATAAATCTCTTGGATAAATATCTATTAACATCCTTACAATACTAAAAAGAAGATAATCTCAATCAAGTATTTATAACATGTCCAATACATGACATAATCAGTCTTTTAAGGGATTATTGATATTCAAATATCAGACACCACATTTCTAAGGAACATCACATAATAAATCAAGTAGTCACTTTTTTATAGCATTTAATAGATCCTATGTTCTTGAAGCATACTCAATATTCTCTCTAGGTTCCTAGAATCTTTCATCATTATTGGTGATTAGATGAGGATTTCATCTACAAACACTAGAAGGAATGTGTAAGTGTATATAATAATGGTATTTTTTCATATATCTTGAAACAATTCACATGTGTTAATTAATAAAAATTATATCACCAATTTCTAGTACAATTGAAACCTACTCTAAAATGTCCTCATTTGAAATCCATCCTCTCATACTCACAACTAGTGGTACCTTGAATAAAGATAAATTTTTTAGAACCACCTCACACCATATAGCTGATAAAAATATCATTGATCCTAGGTAATGTTTATTTGATCTTATTTTCACCTGGATCTTCTTTATATAATCAATGCACAATTGAATACCATCCCATGATACCATGGTGACCAATATTGGTACACCCCATATTGAATAACTAGGTCTGATGAGTCATCTCCTCTCTATGTTTTCAATCATAACCATGATCTCCTTCATCTTAGTTGGAGGCATATAATATAAGGGTATCAAAATTGTCTTCTTCCTAGTAATTAGAAAAATCATATCTTAACGTGTTAGTCCTTAAATTTATCTAGTGCGTCGATGATTCCCAAAATTTTTACAAACACATTTTTAAGAATTATGAATGACTTTGATGGTATAATAAATAATTATGGGGTTGATAATCATGGAATATTTGATAGTAGTTTCCATATCCTATGCATAGAACAAACACTAAGAAATAGACTTCTAGTTGAGTCTATCCTAATAACTATACCAAAACAGTGGTTTGGGAGAATTCATAACATCATTATACTACATATCCTCTATAAATTTCGAGAATGTCATTAAATAACATCAAGGAAACATCCTCTGTAACATTATGGAAGACAAATATAAAAACATAGTTGTTAATATAAACCCTAGATAACATATGGGATCACGAATTTTTTTTTAAACCACTCTATTGAGTCATATAAGGTTTTCCTTGGAGTATACACTTATAGAAGGTATAAAACACATTGCAAAAACCCTTGTTTCTATTATTGCATGTTAGTCATTGTCATCATATATATATACAAACAGAACATAATGATGAGCTAAAAAAATCAATACCAATAATTTTATATCACAATTCATGGAAACACAAATATATCTCAGATGAAAAACAACACTAAAGAGATTGTTAATAACAATGAATTTAATTAATGAACTACTATATATCACAGTAATAGGTTTATATATTGAATGTGAACCCTTATTCATAGTCGTGATGCATGTACATACGTGATAGAGAAAAAAATCATATATATCATCATGTGTGGAAAATCAATTGAATTTAATCTATATTAAAAACAAAACATAATTTATCAATTATAGAAACACATAGGTCTAATATGTAGTGATAGCCTCGAACTAAACTAGTTCCCGAGCCCAAGTCAAAAAGTTATATCCATTTCTAACAGGTTACATAATATGTCAAGGGAAGAATATATTAGTTAGTCCTGGTCCTCGGATAAAATTTTGAAACGTCCTGACCCAAACCACCAGGTATGAGGCAGATCACACAAGACTTCATGCACACCACCATGTATTCAAGAGGTAACAGACTAGAAGACAGTTTCTCAAGTAGAATAAAGTGTTGTTATACCCTCTATAACATTTAATGGATTGTGATAATAAAATAAAATAAAACAATAAAGAGAAAATAATTAGAGTAAATTAAGAAACTAAGGATGACATATATGGTATATTAGTAAATGATCGTAGAATGGAAATCTATCTTGAGTGAAAATATATGAACACAAATTAAAAAATTATAAGGTACTCCAATATTTTTCCTAGTCTTCTCCTGCTCCTTTCACTACGAGGTCATCCATACAACATAAGGTCATTGATATAAATTAGATATATCATGGAATTTACGAGCATATCGAAATTCCCGAGTAGGGTGTGAGAACAAGACTCAATAGGACAACACCAATCCATGCATAATATTGTGTAATCTTGTATACAGGTATATTCCATTATAATTATTTATTCATAACAATAATAGAAACACTAATCCCAAAATGAGTGGTTGTGATATAACACGGCCCCAACAATCCCCTAGTACTATCTATATTGGATCCATGCTATCAAATGTATTCAATGTTGTTGTGTTTCCAAAACCTTCCACGATGATCTTTCTAAGTCACTTTGAACCCAAATTTAATTGAGTGAAAACAACCTCTATGTAATCCACAAAGAATTAGGTATCACTCAAAACCCACAAGGGAAAAATTGGTGGCCTTCTACTTGGGATCTAAATGTCATCATGTAGATTCCATATTTCATGGTTATAAAACTATGTCATTAGCTTCAATTCACATCATGTATGCACCAGAAAAGCTGTAGTCATACCGTGATGGATTCCATTCAATTTTTAACATAACAATCATTCAAGGAAAACAAGAAAATTCATAATAAGAAAAAATCCATATAATACATCATGAGAAACATAGAATCTTCAAATACATCAACATGTGAATAAAATATTATCACATAGTCATGAAAGAGTGTCAATCTCATTGAATCAAATCATACCATATCATAAGATATATAGAAATAGAACATCATTATACTTACGGTAGCATAACAATACATGTGATCAAATTCAAACATTATAAAATAAGATAAAAGGTTCTCATTGAAAAAACTGTCACACAGTGTTCTCAAGGCTACACACACACCCTCATGTGAACATAACCCAACGTGATCATCAAAATATGTCTATGAATAATCATATTAGTGGAAACAACTATAAATAATCCCAAAGGGTATGCCAAATACCAACTTAAGTTCATCGATGTAAACATCAGTTCATTCATAGGGTTTGTCTCTAGAACCGTGTTCCAAGATTATCAAGAAAATATGATAGCACAACAATGATTTTCTAAAACCATCACTAGATATTGTATTTAAAATGTAAAAATTTCGTGTATGTGATGTTAAATTATATCTCCTATATAATTTATAAATTATCCTTTAAATCTTATCATTTTATTATTTGTCGTAATTAATCAATTTATAATTATATATTGATAATTACCCATGAATTTTTCTTTTAGAATTAGTTTTTCAAATTATATAATAAATTATTCTTTTATAATTATTATTGAGAATTTCATATAGATTATAATTTAATAATTATTTTTGATAACAAATCATGAATTTTTATTTTTTAATTATATTTTGGTATTTTTTCATAAATTATCATTTTATAATTATTTTTTATAATTTCCCATAATTTATCTGATTATAATTATATTTTTATAATAGCAATAATATCAAATAATAATGTTAACAATCATGATTTTAAATTGAATCAAATATCATTTGATAGTTATATTAATTATCCTTTTATAATATATAAATTATCGATTAGAATTTTTAAAAATTTATCATTTGATAATCTGTATAGATTTATTATATTATTTATTCATTGCAAATTATAATTTAAAACATATATTATGAAAAAAAATCCTCAAATTATCCTTTGATATGATTATGTAATTATCCTTTAATAACTTATTATAAATAATAATGGATAAAAAATTTAGAATACATTGATAAATCAAATAAATTATCATATGATTTTTTTTATATCTCAATAAATCCCTTAAATTATCATTTGATAATTTAAATGAAATTATAAATTTAAAATGAAAAAAACATTATGAGTAATACAAATCTCCCATCTAAATAAATATATTATTGATAGTCTTCTTGTGGAGACGAACCCAAGAGAACTTATTATGCATCATTCCGATAAATATCGAAGGAGGTATTAAGTTTTAATGTTGGGGAAATTAATAATATAGGATAAAAAATAGAGGACAGAGGTTTGGGAATGAGAGAGAGGTTTGAGAGATTATGGGAATTCCTCTCTCTATGAATTGCGCCTCCACAAAATATATATTATTTTAAAACCATCATTTTCAATTTCTTCTCACACCTCACCCAATACATTTATAAAAATTCAAAATTTCTCCTCTGTTTCCATATAAATTGACCTCATGATTTCTTAAATCAATTATCATTTATTTCAAAATTTTCATTGATTAAATTTATTAATTTATATATTAATGAACTTATTTTAGTTTTTTTTAATTCAAAAATCACCAATTGATTTCTTTAAGGATTTATTTCATATTTTTAAATTTAATAACATTTATTCATATATTAAATAAAATAAAGAATCATCCAAACATATATATATATATACATAATATATATATATATATGCACACTATAATTTTCCACACACAATAGATATTCCAAATAATAATAATAATAATAATAATAAAAAGAATAATATTTGTTGTTATTATAAAATATTTTTAAATCATTCCCATAATTAACATTTTACAAAGGACCTCCATTAAAACCAAACATTTAATAAAACGTTTTTTTAACCACACAATTGAATTTATTTATCATAATTAATAATTTACAATTATTACAAGGATTTTCATTAAATATACACACATTGAGATACTTTTAAAATTAATTAAGAAAAACAATTAAACATGTAATTTTCATTTAAATACTATTAAAACAATTAATGATAATATAATTAAGGTTTCCATTATGTGTGTATGAGACAAAATGGTAGATAATTATAAAAGCTATACCATTACTATGGTGAAATCTGTAATACAGACATAATAATGGTCTCAAATTAAACATACAACCCACCATTAGGGAGATAATAATTATTTATTATAAAAAATTTGAATAAATTCATAATAAACCTTAACACGGTTTTACATCATGAAATGTTTTCAAAAACCGAACAGGCATAAAATTTATACCCTATCTTGGGTAAATCAAATGCTCGGGACATAATAGTTGTCTCAAATTTCATTAATGATGCACCATTTGTGAGATATTAAATTATATTAAAAAATAATTATATAATAAAATATATTATGGAAATTAATTTCGTGAGTGATCCCTCCGAACAACTATAGAATACAAATTTTATACCCCTCCAAGGGTAAAAACCGCGTTCGAGACCTAACGGTGGTCTAATATTTCTCAATCTAACAAAACTTTTTGGATTTATTATTTTATTTTGAATAACATAAATATGGATAATGTAATATATTTAATACTTTTTTTATTTTTTCTACACACATCCTTTAGGAGCATCATAATCTCAGACCAACACATGATCTAACATAAAATATACACAACATAATAGTGAAAATTTTTAAATATCAAATTTCCATTTTTAAAAAATTTAATAGATTTATTTAGATATTATCATTGTAAAATTAAATATATTTTTCCATATGATATTATCTATTGATTCACATCATTTATATTTTATTAAATATTAGACATGTATTTTCAGTTATTACCTTTCTCTTTTTATTATACCTTTTCAAATTATAATAGTCATGTATTTTCTAAATGTTAGGTCTGTTCATTTATTTAACATTCTATTTTTATATTTTTTTAATGATTGATTTTTCTATATAAAATAATTACTATTTAATTTATGTCACCCATATTTTGATAAAATTCCATATGGTATGATGAATAATTTAGGTAATGAGTTTGTTGATGCTAAATGATTTACATTACTATGATCATAATTTTATTTCATTATATAAAATAGATATGTTGTTTTTATCTAGTTCTCGAAGACGAATAAACTGAGAATTCCATTAAGGATTTAACCATTGTATCTATACAAATGTAATAATTTATGAATCAACTCTAAATTTATTGGTTTTTTGGTTTTTACATTTCTACATTGTTAATCATTTTTTTTTTAAATTTAATACTTTTAATAACTTACTGTTCACCCCGAAACTATATCCAATTTTCAAATCTGACTGAATAATTTTTATCAAAGGTGAAACATAATTAGATTTACACAGAGTTTTTATTCTTCTTCCAAATACCATAAAATTTTTCTATGACATTCAATTTAATGATTAATCAGTTCTCTTCTATTTTATTTTTATAAACAAAATAAATTTGTATTAATGGTTTTCAACAGAAGGATATTTTTTATAAAATATGTAGTATTAAATTAAATGATTTGGGGAAGATGTGTTTTAGTTATGTAAACTCATTCTTGTTAAACTATAGTTATAGAAAATAATATTATTTCCATGGAATCAATACTTTATTTGGAAGGTTTTAAATGTTACAAGTTTAAAAAATTACTTACAAGGAAATAATGTTTAAGAAAGTAATCTCATGTTAAATAAATATATCAATATTAATATAGTTTCAGTAATTAATAATTAATGTTTTCATGTACATTACGATAAAGGTATAAATATATTTGGCAAAAACATTATGTTACTTACCCAATTGGACCCAAAACAATATGTAATAAAAGTGTTTTTGTTTGATTTATATCGGAGATTCCCACGTGTAAATCAATTTTTAATATAGTGGTATCTCATATACAAATAATGATATATATCATATAATAAATTTTTTTCCCAATATATGATATATTTATTATTTTTTTTAAATTTTTAACTATTTTATCGATGTTTAGATCAATTTTATGAAAAAGAGAAATTCAAGGGGGGTCTTGTTTTTTCTTTTATTTCATTATATCCATACTATCTATCTAATCTATTTTATATTAACTAAATATTTATAATTTACTTAGTATGATAATATTAATTTTGAACGTGAGATATCGTAATCATATTTTTTTTATTTTCCCATGGGTTTAGGGGGAGTTGTAATGTTCCTATATTGGGTATTATTAATATTTACATTAAAACTAAAAAATCTGGAATATGTTTTTCATATTAATATTATATATTTTTTGTACATTCTTCATACTATATTACAATTTTAAATCCTATCTTATTTACTAGATGATATTTAATTACTATTTAATAATTATTTTTTTGTAAAATAAAATTCTATAATAGAGTTCAAATTGTTTTTTTCAAATAATATTTAAAAATTATACTACTTAAATTTAATTCATTATTTTATGTAATAGATAGAAATATAATGGCTCTAGAGATTTTATTTTTTAAAATCATTCATATCATAAAATTTATAATATTTTTACGTTTCTTGATGTAAGTAACTTATCTAATAAAATCCATTTTTTTTGAAAATGTATATTTTTTATAATTTTAAAAAAGGGTATATTTCGTGAAAATTACTTTGTTTTTTAATTATCATAAAAAATTAGATTGTTTAGTGGATAGATGAAACCATTATGTTTTGATAATTATATTTTTTTGCAATTCCATTAACTGTATTAATAATTTCAATATTTTATTTATAAATTTTCGTTTAATAATTTTCATATCAAATTATTTCATTTATTAAAATATCATTACATTTCAATTTTTCATTAGTCAAAACGTGTTTTTCAATATTTATTTTCTGTTTTGTAACACACTATTACCTTTCTCCAATTTATTTTATAGTCTTTTCATTTGGATTCACAATTTTTTGAGCATGTATTTTTTAACATGAATTGGGAGGAAACTTGAAATTGAAATGTATGGAATTTTTTTCAATTTTTAGTATAAAACGTTTTTCCTGATGCCTATTGGGAATTTGCATAATTTTTAATGAGATTATAATGTGTCTAGTGACAGTAGTATAGATCCCTTAAATTGGATACATAGTTTGATAATTTGACATGTCGTGTATGGGTTACAGGTCATGTAGTGTGGAAATTGGGTTTTAATTAAAAATGGTATTTTTATTCAAGATTATCATAAAATGAAATATTTTTTAAAATGTATATTATTACACATCATTTAATTTCATGATGTGGTAATTTTTTTTGTATTTTACAAATTCTTGATGGGTAGTCATATTTTTTTTCCCTTTTCCTCTTGGCTATAACTCTTTCACTAGGAATTTTTAGGTGTTTCATTCCATTCATGCTCAATTCAATCATAAATTAATCAATGTTGTGGTTGGAATTCACCTATCTGGGTAATAAATAATTTAGCTACATCCATTTTGGGGTTGTAGTGGGTCTATAGATTTAGTTTTGTGATAAGAGTTTTCTTAATAACTAAATAATATATATTCTCTTTTAATTCTGTGTATTCTGAAATATAATATTATAGATTTTTATCCCCATTGTAAAAATATTTTATGTTTTATATATCCTTGGTGTAGGTTTACTTGTTTAATTGTTTTAATTTCATGAATTTATTTTTGTTATTATTGATTCCATGATATTTTAAATGTAATTTAATGTTTTGAAATCGAAAAAGGCTTGTGTTTGCATTTGAAAAGGTTTTTTCATTGAAAAAAGATTAGTATTTATATGAAATGGAAAATATATTTTTTAACCTAGAAGTATATTTCCAGGGAAATGAAGTGGTTTTTATAAAAATGCAAACATAGTATAAAAAATATATCAATGAAAAACATTATACATCGAGAACTATGGGTGTGCCCAGAAAGAGACACGAGTAGCCTTAATGAGTGTGACACCAGTAGGATGTACCATATTTTATTTATATGATATTGGGGGTCCTAAATATTAGTTTAATGCATTCCTATAACTTATTATTATTATGTTATTCTATTTTTTTCAATCGGCTAAAACGCAGATTGAGGGTGAATTGTTGTTTTTGGTTATTTATTATGTAATGTAAAATGTCATGCATATTTTCTCTCATTGATTTTTATATTTTTTTAATCTTTAAAAACATTGTTTTTAATTTGGAAAACATGATATGAAATTTCTTAAAACTGATGTTCTGTATGATTTTTTTTTCAGTTATATTATTTATAAAAAAACACGTAAAATTGTTATGTTTTAATGATATAACATTTTAATGATGGTAATATAAACATGTTTTGATTTCTTATTGGTATCCAAATTTTATCTTCTGATCACACAAAAATTCAAGTTGATGGGTAGTTGTAGAAATTTTATTATAGGTAATAGGTAATGAAAAGTGTATTATGTTTCATGTAAACTTTAAATTACATCACTTCTTCAGTTTGGGGGAGGATTGGACATGACATATGGTCACATAGAGACTATATTATCTATATTTTATAAATTACATATTATATTGTTTTGATCAATTGTGAATATATTTTCATCTTATTACTCTAGTTTTATTTCTTGTTTTCATTATATATTGGACTTTTTTGTTATCTACTTTTTTCTTCAACTTGTAATGGGTTGACATGGTTTATTGGTTTGGTTGACCCATATTGGTATGTTGTAATTTTATATCAACTGTTTTAATCTACGTGAAGTGTGTTTGAAATACCACTGTAGAACAACATCTGAGGTAGACAATGAAAGGATTTTCATAATTTTGAAAATCTAAATTGAAAGCGTGCCTAGCCATAAAACACTCAGGAATTAATTTGAGTTTCCATGGGGATCAAAAAAATATTTCAAAGTATAAAACATGGTATTTGGATTCATTTTAATGAACTATATTTGAAATTGGATTAAATTAACAAACATAAAATGTTAGGTAACATGGTGTGTGTTATGTATTTTGAATAGAATAATTTGGGAGTTTATATAGATGGACATCTTCATTTAAAATGATTTTCCATTGTTTGGTAAAATTCATAATTTCATAATTTTCTATTTTTACTATAAAATTTTTAGGATTATATGAGTTGGATAAATAGTTTTGGAGATTTTAATATCTAATTTTTTATTATATTTTTTTAGCATAAAATTCCTTATATAAGAGATCATCTAAATACTAGAGGGAAATAAATGTGAAATGTCTCGTAGATGGATCCACCAGTGAACAATTTAGTTGTTGATGTAGTGATTTATAACATTAAGACAATAGTGTTAATGGGTATTATGACCCTGGGAAGAGTATTAAATAATTGACCAAAATCTACCAAGAAGATTCTATCTTACATTGGTGGTGACTATGGGAATAATTAATCCATGTAATGTCTTGAATGTATTGGGATGATCTTAAAAATACTAAAGACTCATAATGATTCATAGTTGTTCTATCCATTTATATTATTGAGAATCTATGAGGAATAATGTGATATAATATAGTTAATTCTATGATGCATGAGGGTCTTACCTGTGTTTTGAAAAAGTTAATCACTATAATTATATTTATCTTTAGATATTTAATGTGGTGATGAGCTATCTGTTTCTGATCATAGATATTGGGGAGCATACCATTCTGTAGATCTCCAACCATTTTCATGAGTTGATTTCATTTTCCACCAAAGATTCTCAGGAATGATTTCAGGATGAGTCAAATGAATTATATCGGGTTAGGGATAATATCAAAACAATTCTAGTTATTTTTTCTCTTTTAGTCATTTTGAAATAAGTGGATAAGGACTTATTAGGATAGTAATACATAGTAGGACTATTAAACTTTGTAATAGAATCAATAAGTACAACAGTTAGTCTTGGTGTATCTTCAGGATAGAAAAATGGTCAAGCGTTTTCAATTTTCTATAGGAATAGTTTAATTGGATTCTTTTGGGAAAAAACATGTTATTTTCCACCAGTGTGGGAGGTGTAGTCACACCATGCCTCGTTCCATAGAGGATCCTAGTACATTTCATCATTGTGGGAGACTTATCAATTTGAAACGTTTCTATGAAACTTAGTACCAAGGAAATATGTTGTATCCAATTTCACCAAGGATCATATGTTATCATTTATACATTAAAGTGTGGAGGGTCACATTATTTGTACAAGGGGGATGTCCATGTGGCTATGTCTGGAAAACATTTTGTGATTGAGTGTGTTCTAGAGGAACCTGATGAAGGGCTAGCTACAACTAGAGGTATCATTTAAATTTTAATATTTTATGGTTATTAAAATATTTGATTCACATGGTACAAATTATATTACATAGTCAGTGATTGTTGATGTGTTGGTATTATATTTGGATCTTATTCTGTTCTTTTTGCATCATTACATATATTTTGTAAAGTAGTCCAAAAAAGTATTCAGGTGCCCCATATGTTAGGTGCGGATGGGTGTCTTTGAGGTAGTATAGGAAATAATATATTGTGATCTTGGGATCATTTTAATTCATATCTTAATTGACTAGATAATCAGAATTAAGATCTAGAGTGAATTTTATAGTCTTCTGGTACAATTCTTATTTACTGAGGTGGCCACTCAAATTTTCCTAGGTGATTGGGACTCTATTTTGAGAAGGGTCTAACCTATTATTCTTTAAGAAGGTATCATATCATGAAATTTTTTCTAAATTATTACTGATTTTGTTTACCCATTAATGGAGGTCATCTACATATTATTGTGTATTAAAAAACAGAGGTATTTCATAGTAATTTCCCAAATTTTGTTCCACAGAGAGGAACTGATATATTATTGACATTCTCCCTAAAATGGTGAAAATGTATATACCATGATATTGAATATAAACTTCCATGTTGTGGGAATATTTATTCTAGAATTCTGTTATCGAGGATAAAAGGATTATTCATCCTATTGTGTCATCATTAGCATTAATTATAATCTTATAATTGAAGGAAATCATGAGCATTAGAATTTTTATTGACTATAGAATGATGAATTCGAATAAAATTAAGATTAAGTAACCTTAACATAGAATTTAAAATATATTTTATTATCCAACAAAGGATTCATGGTTTTATATTATTGACTTATGGTTAGGGTACTTACATCTTACAATGCAAGAGATGGATATACTGAAGAAAACATTAAGGAGTCGATATGGTCATTAATAATTTTTGGTAATGCTTTTCTGTATCACTAATGCACATATGATTAGTAAGTATTTGAGAAAAATAATAATTCATTGGTTCATGGAATATTTTTTTATTGTTTTTAAAGACTAAATTGTAGTGTACTTGATGTCATAAAAGGATCAAATTGACAATTTCGATGTCATTCTTCAAATATTTAGGAACCATTTTCTATTAAGATTCTCAAGTATGAAATTATGATCTGGAATGTGATATGAAAATGGAAGGTGGAATATGATAGGTATGTCTTTGTAAATCATATGAATGTTTAGGTAGGTAAGTCTTAACAGACTCCTAGAGTGCTTTTTGATATCCAATGCTTATTGGGATGGGAAAGTAAATATGGGCACTTTTTCAAGACATCACAAGATCGCATTATATTTTAATGCTTTAACAAAACGGTTGTAATATTTGAATCGAACGAAAAGTTTCTTATATAATTTTATGTTATAAAAATGAGGTTTTCTCCGCCACAGATTTTGATTCGCTCAGAACCATGATCAGGTTAGGATGACTTCTATGAGGTTTCATGAATGATTTTGGGATGTGTATTGGTTTAGGGGAAACATGTAATATATTACGGACTAATCCTATTTCATCCTAATTGGAATAAGAACCCTACTGATGATTGTTTTTGGAATATTTTATGCATTACATTCGAATTTTTCATCACAATCCCATTGGACTATATTTTTTGGTATATTTTGAACATAAGTACATGAAATATATTTTTATTAAGATCGATATAAACATGTGATTGAGACTCAAAGATGAATATCGTTATAGATATTATTATTTATTATTTATATACTGCTTCAAAAGGTCCTATGTTTTTTGATGAGTTTGAAAAAACTACCAACATAGGCCACAATGGATTAAGTTGATCATTGAACTCTATTGATTTGTATTTCCGGGATGATATAGCACGTGAATGTGGTTGGTTGATAGGTGTTCCTGACATTGATAATGATTAAATACTAATATGATGATATATTTAAACAAAAAAAGTTTTAATACTTTGAGATATAAATATTTGGATAAATCCTAAACATAGTGGAGCCCTTTGGTGAGTGGTCTTAGTCTGCCAATGGAGTTTTGTTCTTACAAAGTATGTTGGATGATCCAATTTATTTCCTATATAATTTTTTAGATTGTGTAAAACTACCAATTTTTTCAATGAACTATGGGGATACAAATTGTACCATTATTTAAGAATATAATTTTGGTGTCTAGTGTTAAGGTAGTTAGAAAATGAGTTTTTATCACGCTGGTTCACATTCCAGTGATTTTATAAAGAAAAATAGATACATATAGGTTTGTTTGAGCTTTTTACCATTCTTCTAACGAAGTGGAATGTTATTTCCATGCATTTTGTACTCTTTTTTCCATGGAATCCAAGTGGTAAGGATGTTTTATATTAATAACAAATAGACTCACTGAATTATCTCATTTAAAATAAATAATTGAAATAAAAACATTGTAATGGTTTTGGGACATAAATATTAATGAGATTTTGAGACTTCATTGGATTCCTACTACCATTATTCATAACAAGAACCTGAGGTCCCCATCAAGATTATATAATGTTTTTCAGGAGTAAATGGGATTGCAATTTAAATTGAGCACCACTGGTCATCCAATGATAGTTGGGGAGATATGGATTTCGATCTAGGTTCATAAGGATATACTCTAGGAAAGTTTGTTTAATTATGGTTGATCATTGTATATTATTTTCCATTGATTTTGATCTCTTAAAAAAAATATTTATCATTTTTTTATCATAAAAATTCTCATTTATTTAGTGTATAGGCATCCATGTCGATCTACATTATGATGAGGAGAGATTGGATAACATTTTATGGTTGGGATGTGTTTCTTACATTAGAAAATAGTGATAGTGTAGTTGATTTAGAATCTTTTAATCAATGAAGTGAGTTTTAAAAAATTATAATAGGACTTTTATTATCAACCACTAGATTTTCTTGTTCGTGATCAAGTATTTCTCATAGTTTACCCTCTATAGAGACATAGTTGATTGGTTAAGAAGTATACACCGGATTCCAGGATATTGGTACCCTTTTAGATTTTTGATAAATTGCGGAGGGTGTCTTATCTTATTATTTTATTAGTATTATTGAATTTTTTACATGTATTTTCTCTAGTCCCCCAATTAGTGGTTTATATACCATATCCTTCACATATGATTATATAGGACGATGTTAATCTTCACCTTGACACTATTATGGATGAGTTTCCATCTTAAATTATCGATTAGTAGGATATAGTAATGTGTTGTGAAATGAACCCCCTTTTCTGGGTATTTTTTTTCTCAGGTTAGGATTTCATATATACATGTGTGGTAAAATTAACCACCTTTTTGGTGACTGATCTAGTTTACCCATTATTTTAAGTTACATGTTTACAAGAAAAATTATCCATTTGGAACCCTAAATATTCATTTAGACATCACTTATACTATTCCCATGTATAAAACTCATGTTGATTATTGTTCCACATTGAAAATTAATAAATTCAAATATCCCATGTACCTGATTTACTATTCACCACATATAGGATTTTCATAATTTGGCTATCTTCTATTTCTCAATGATATCGTGAACAATAGAACTAAAAATTTAGAGTGATTTTGTTCCTGTTAATATAAAATGATTGTATAAATTTCAATAGAATAAAAAACAATCCTTGTTGATGACTATCATGTCCAAAATTAGTTTAGTATTCGAAATAGGTATTTAATTATTTTTCAAAATTTTCAAAAAACATTTTTACATTTGTTTTCTTGTAAAAAACTATATATATTTATAATTAAGTTTATTATGGATTCTCATATAATATAATAAATTTATCACAATATAATTTCTCATTAAAAAAATATTATTCTAAAACTTTCTTCGTTTGTTTTAGGTCGGAAATTATTAATGTGAATCTGTTTAAAGATTTATTTCAAACAAATATATTATCAATTTTCTTAAATTGAATCACCTATAATTATTTTTCATAAGTAAATCAAATATTTAAATTAATCATATATTTGTTATGTTATTTAGAACCCCTATAAGAGTTTTCCTCATTAATTTTGTGAATTTATATTAGTTTCATGATAATATGGATATTTATTTTATGTATTGGGTTTTGTAATATCTAAATTTCTGGAATGTCTATTTCACATATTTAAATTTTTGTAATGAATTTATAAATTGATATTAATTAATAATTAACCATTTGAAAAAACTATTATTGATTTAATCATTTTTTCCTGAAGATCAATGTGTATTCAAATTTTACCCTTAAATTCACTTATTTAAACAAAAAAATGATTTTTCAAGGAAGTCTTATTTTATTATATTCATTATAAATTAATATTTTTTAATCATAAACTTATAATAACGTTTATTAATAAAAATTATTTACTGTTAATAAATTATTGATCTTCTCTACAACCTTACTACTTATTTTAAATGGAAATTTATTAAATATTTTGTCTAAAATTAAAAAAATTATATTCTCAAGTGGTCATTATTTAATTTAATATTATAGATATTGTTTTTTTATTTAGTTGATTATTTTGATAAATTTATAATTATTTTTTAATATATTAGATACATGATTAGTGTCGACAGATTATTATTCAACACAAATACAAATTTTATCTAACTTCTTCTTATAATATATTTCCTTAAATTATTATTTTTTAATTGGATAATATACCCCCATAGTGATGATTTTACTTGTTTTGAAAAAAATATCAAGCCTTTATCTTATGTGGTGTAAATGTTGTGGGAATTTTAAAAAATGAAATATTATCATATAATTTCATTGATTATGTAATACAATTATCTACTATTTACAAAATATGGGGTGGTCTCTCAAGGGAGGAAAAAATAGACATCGATATAAATATCCTTATAGAGTTTTTTTGTACCTTGTATAGACCACACATACATAATCATGGAAATCAATTAAAATTGATATTATTCATAGATTCATAAATAACATTCTTCCAATAGCTCTCATGTGGTTATATAATTTTTATTTATATATTTTGGGTTGTGTTGTGTTTTGGGAAATTCTATCACTCACACAATAGTTTAGACAACCTATTAAATTTATTATGTTGTTGGTCTAAAATGAAAGAATTAAGTTCCATGGATAAACATAACAATCAAAAATAAATATCAATTATGTTATAACTACTCCTTTTATAATATTCAGATATTCTGTATTCTTCCAAAATAGATTTTAATTATTTAGTTTTAGTATAGTCCATTCAATGTCCTGGTATTGGATTTATCTTGTTAAAAATGTGTTAATTTTTATTTATTATGTTTAAAATCATAAATATCCTTCATAGTGGGTTTCATACTATGTTGATTTGTGAATAATGATTCAATTAAAATGATTAGGCATAACCACTATAAAATTCATTTTGTTCACTTTAATTTAATATCCCTCTTCTTTATCATTATAAATTAAAAATGTTTTGATCATTTTAATAAAATTATATCCCCCATCACTACTATAGATCATTATCCAGAAACATAGAATACCTAATAGTTAAATAAACATCATAAAAATTAATTATATTATTGTTATTGAAGTAATTATTTTCTAATGCATATAATGTATTTACATGATGTGGATAAAAAATTGAAATTTAAAACTCATAGTTAATAGGTATACATCTTCATTGACAGTCCTCTTTTGGCTTACTTCATATGACTTAATTTTATGTTCTTTTTGGAAGACCTAATGTTTTATAATGTTGTGAAGAAAACAAGGAAGGAATTATGTCATGGATAGGATGAGATAGAAGCAAAAAATATGAGATGAATAGATTACTAGAGGATACATTATAAATGTTAGTGGATTGAACTATTGGAATTAAAAAATATATAAAAATATGATTGATTCATTTTAATGGAAAATTCCTCCAAATTGTTTTTGATTCGAAATAACAATTTAGAGGTCAGAATATAATCATCCCATGAAATTTACAAACATTTATATGTCAATTTGAGAATTATTTAAATATTATTCCCATTTGTTAAAAAATTTGACACTTAAACAAGGTAATTTGTTTTTAAATATTAATGTGTTATAGTATTACATATATGTTTATAATTGGATCATAAATGTCAAAAAATGACATTTTATATCATATTTTATCCATATTTACCTATTTTTATTCATTAATTATTTTTATATAATATTAATAAAATTCGTGAAATATCATTACTGTAATTCTTGCATTATTAATTTATTTTTAAAATAAATACTATAAGAGAGTAATGGAAAATTAAATATTAATAATTCAAAAAACTAAATAAATTATATTAATCAGAATAATTCATTGAGATAAATCAATCACCCAAAATGTAATACAATTAATTTTTTAAGAATCATTTATTTTATTATTATTTTAATTGAATGAATATTGTGACTATGTTATGTAATAACGTAGGGATAATATTAAATTAGCATATAATATAAATAAATTACGCAAAGAAAATAAATTTATATATATAATAAACATTTATAATTATCGTATAATCATTTATAATTATGTAAAAATATTACATATATCAAACTCAAAATGTGAAATTTTGTATTTATTCATTCCATAAACTAATATAAAGGTCATAATTAAATAAATATGGCACTATGTTACCATATATTGACAATTGGATCAATATGATTAATTTGAGTCATCAAATATGATAACATAATGTTCTAGATAAATTATAAAACTCTATTCCAAGGTTGTACCCATATATCAACTAATTTACAATGATTTTATTAAAAAACAATTATTATGATTATATTTCATATATAAAATAATAATATTGACCTTTTTACAAAATTTTAATTGCATAATTCTATTTATGGAATCAATTTTTCATGATTTATTTTTTATTGGTTGGAGAAATTTTTTTAAATAAATTTTCATTATGAAGTTGAAACCATGTTTATAAAAAATCATTGTTTGGCCTAAAAATAGATTTATTCTTATCCCATCCCTTCAAAAATATTAAAGGACCAATAATTTGTTCCAAATATATAATATATAACTTTTTATAAAATCATCCAAAAATAGATATTAATATAATATATTAAGTTAAAAAACTATAAGCATAGAAATTGTATTTTATTTTAAAAACATATATTTTAAATTAAAATGATTTTAATTTTAATTTCTCATCCACTTATAACAAATGAATATTTTTTATACATGTATGTAAAATATTCTTAATCTTGTTTATCATATTAATTATATTTAATACAATGGCATACCGGAAGGTATCTCATTGGATATTTGGGTTCAATTAAACAAGATGATATGTTTATCAGTTTATATAAAAGTAATTAAATTGTATTAAAATATCATATAAAATAAAATATTATAGTGTTATATTTAATAATAATATAATAGGAAATTTATATAAATAATGAATTACAAAATCTAATTTCTGAAATTTTCATATTGAGAATAAATTGGGGTTTCAATCCTATTTTACTATTTTATTAAAACTTGAATTTATACATTCTGAAATTTCAATTAAAAAAAACTTTATTTTTTTAATTCCAAATATGAAAATTGAATAATAATGATTTTCTTTCAGTTTTTTTCATGAAATTATATTTCACAAATAATAAAATTTATATGACTTTTTAGTTATATATGACTGAAATAGGATTTCAATATAATATGAATTAGTTGAAATAAGATAATTATTTTAAAATTATCCTAAAAAACTAAATTATATTTCATTCAATTTTCTATATAATTAAAATTAAACATTAAAAAATTTACGATTTTCGAAATTCTCTATAAATAAATTATTTTCTTGGGAGATTAAAATTTTTCAATACATTAATGTCTCAGTTCAATGATTTCATTTATAAAAAATAAAATTATCTTATTAAAATAATTATCCAATAAATTTTATTATATATATATATATATATATATATATCATAAAAAAAATTTCTCTAAAAAAATTCACAAGATTTTGTGTATTTTTTATAAAGCTAGAATTTAAATAAATATATTATCTTAATATAATTATTTTAATATTTTAAATTGAATATAATAAATTAGATAAAATGATAAATATTTTTCTTTTTCACAAAAATGTATCATTAATGGTAGAAGTATGTTAATGAGTTTAAAATAATATTTGGATAAGTTAAAAATTGATAAAAATCCTTAGAAACACTAAAAGTGTTAAATCTATAGATGATATGAAATATTTTCATTAAAATTAATTTGAATAAATAATTATATTCACATATACTAAATACATAGTTTATAATTCATCACAACACAATATCATGTTTTTATTTCATTTCATGATTCATTGAGTCCCTTTGATGACTTCTGTTACAAAGAATCTCAATATCTTACTAGAAAACTATATAAAATTTATATTATTTTTATAGTTATCACATAGTTAGTGGAATGGATAGAATGAATGATATTGTCTAAATTATGAAAATATATTTATTACATATTCACAAAATGAATTAATTGGTTAGAAATTAATAAAAGTTGAAAATAATGACCAATTTTATATAAGGGGATTTAATTTATAAAAAAATTGATGACAATAATTTATTATTATATTAAAAATTAAATTAATCACTCTAGTGAATGATATTAATAAAATTTTGGTGATATATATTTTATCAATTCCTCTTAATGTCATTCAAAATGATTTATTGGGTTATGATAATAGTAAATTCTATTTTAATCATAAAGAGATATATATTTTTAAAATAACATTTTTGACCCTTTTAATGTTCCACCTAGTTTAAATAATTTTTTACTCATTTTTATTTATTATATTAATTAATATACATCTATTTTGTAATATTAATATAAATTTACACTTTGGGGGACATTTTAGTTAATTTTATGATAAAATTATTATCATTTTATCCACTTTATTGGCTTGAGTCAAGGTGATAGTGCTATTTTGTATTAGGAGACATCCCCAATGCACCAATGGATGGAAATAATTGTCGATGGCTTCTTGGAATGTTGGGAAAGATTTTATATTTTTAAAATTAAACCAAAAAACCTAAATTCGATATCCAATACAACCACATGATGAATGGGAATAGTTTAATACAATTCCACAACCCCATTATACAACCATATGCAATAGCCACATAATTGAAATCATTGTACCAAAGCAGAAGACTCAAAATGAACACATAGTAACTCCAAGACATATCTACATATCTCCAAACTATTATCTAACCAATATTACTAGAAAAAAGGCAAAGCAACTTGATGAGCCACTTAATAAATGAGATGCCTTAACAATACCTTTTTCATGATAAAAAAAAACTTCCAATACAAAAAAGTTCCGAAGCAGGGGGTGAGTACTGAATCATTGTATGATTTACCGAAATAAATTCCCGACTTATTCCAGTTTGATAGTACAAGTTACAAATATTATATAAAAAATTATATAAAAAATTAAATAATTTATCAAGACAAACACATCCTAACCAAAACATTTTACCCAAATCTAAAAATTCCCAATGAAGCCTATAAAACGTATCACTAACCATTTTCCCTTTAATTTTGGAAAAAACATTTCAACTCAAATGACTATAAAAACATCTCAGTCATAACATAAATCTATTCCAAATCCATTTACAAATAATCATTCAACAAATATTTCAATAAAATCACCCACAAATAAAAAATTCCCTTAATCCATGTTCATTCTATCAGAAAATTTAATAAATTATACCAAAACCAATTCCACTCATTTATTCCAAAAAAAAATATAAATATGAATATATTTTTATTGAAACCCAATTTGACAATCAATTACCATAAATCGAACCATGCAAAATATTTTAAATTCATCATCTTAAAATCTAACAATATATAATATTGGACAACAATATCACATATCACCCAAAAATAAAAAACCATCACAAAAAAGGTTTCAAAAAAGCATAAAACATTTATTTTATAAAAAAATTTAAGGACAAAATTCATTTTAAATTAATTCTTCTATTTCTATCAAGAGGAGGACATACTGACGCCACATAAAACATGGTTTTTGGTGAAAATATTGAATAAAACAAAACAGGAAATAATCTGGGCCAAAAAATCACAAACCACCATATATCCCTTACCCTACCATAATAAAGACCAATTATCACCATTAATGGAATGAAAAATCCATGATCTATATATAAAATAAGTATATCTAATAACCTAGTAGAGAGGGAGAATTAGTACTATATAAAACCTTGAAACTACAATGGAGTGGTACATTCAAATGATGATATGGATTTACCAGACATATATATTCCCTCAAAACATATGTAAATTTATTAAAAAAAAGTTATCTATCCTTTTAGAAGTGTAAATCTATAATATTTTTCTCTTAAGAGTAAAATATTAGGGTTCGGGGGGAATCCTGGAAAAACCTCATTTTTTAAACCCAATTTTTTTTAATATGAATGTTTAGCCGCATGAATACAGAAGACATGTGCTAACCATGTGTCAGATTATGACTATAGTGGTACCTCACAGGTTTCATCCATGCAGTTAGTAAATCCATTAACCGACCATGAAAAATTTCCCTATCACATGACAAACTATTTACATGGGGAAGTCACATAGTTTGGAAGAATTTTATTCCTTAACAATTCACCAACCCCTATCACTCAGCTTCATATTTCTTGTTTTACTGCAAGTGTAGCAAGGTATTCACAAACTGTGGTCAAACTATGCACCATTTGAAATTCCCTAAAACCTTACCATATACATTCCTAACTCTCCCAAACATTACAAAACCACATTATATATAAAAAAAGAAAATATTGGGTTATATGCCTCAAAGAGATCCTGCTACATTTTCTTAATAATTGTACATTTTTTCCACGTATTGTATAAATATAATTTTTTCTCAAAATATGTCAGATCGTTTCTCGACCATTTCATTCACATGTTCCCATGCCTCCAACTAAATCTATCCATATTTCCACAAAACATGATCTTGACCAATTGTCATTATATATAATACATTCTATTATCTATCCATAGTATCCATTGTCTCATGCACCAATGAAGCAACTAGATCTACCTCACGTATCTCAAAAGGTCAAATATATTTCAGATATAACTTGGACTACATTCCATAATGATGATGTCCCAACCTCAGACTGATTATCAATAATAGATAATCACCCAACTTGAATGGGAATGGTCATCGAAGATAGCGAGACATCAATTTATGATGACATTATGTTGTCTCCATTCACATCATGATCAATTTAATCTTTTCTATATTCCATTGTACAATGCTCGGCCCAACCATTGATGTCAGATTCCACCCAAAAATAATGACAATGATACAGACACCCATACAATAGTTATAATAGATCGTTATACATTGATGTTTTTAATATTTATTATTCATGAACCCCACTAACTCCATTTTCACATCTCATTATCCACCAAAAATGTTCCCAAAATCTAGTAACCTATCTTCAACCACTTATATCATCCTCTCGGATAGCACATCCATCGGAGGATGATACGCCAAACTCATAATCAACTGATCCCTAATATATTTTTTCATGGACTTCTAGGAATGAGATGTCAACCATGAATATATATTTCATAACATTAAATTTAGTACACCATTCCTCTTTACCAACTCAGATATTCATATTATGGATTGTTCCTACACTATATGAGACCCAAAAATAGGGATTAAATGGGCCGAAATTGAGACTTTCTTTACTATATCACATGTATAATTTTGTTTTCTAACTGTTCTTTTGAGACCTATAAAAAATCCATCGATATTTTCTCCCATATCAATATAGTCATGGATAAAAACTAAAACACACTCAGTAGTTAGGGATGCATTGACTTAACATGATGACATGTAAGACATCTTCAAACAACTTAACCACCCTTCTGTTCATTCTTGTCCACAAAAAATATGTTATCAATGACATATACATTTTAATAATTCCAATATTGACAACAAATTTAGAATTATGAAATACACTAACAAGTTGTTCCTAAAAAGACATGGGTTCCACAATTTTCTTATGAAACAAGAAAACTGAATTCCCATATGGTTTCCATAATTAAATGTTCTCACCAATAATGAGTCCTGAACTGATGACCACACATTCTGAATAAGTGTCATCTTCCTCCCAAATCATCATAAACAATTCAAGGAAATTGTGAACCATAAATGAAATCACAACTTCACCATATCGTTCTCCCTAAAAATTCATGTCATCCATGAATAACATAAACTACAACATTTTTATGCTTACTTTTCTACCTGATGATATGAATTTTTAATTAATGTAGACACCAACAAATTCCTTTTACATTTTTTTACATAAATTCAAATTCCATCATTTAGAGATACTGAATCCATCTATTTTTATTCGAGTTCAAATATATTTTTTCTAAGAATTGATTTCAGATATTATTATATTTAAAAACTATTTTCTTCTTAGAAAACACATAATGATGATGCATTTTCAAAGCATGCACCAAAGCCGCTAAATCCAAATCATACCATAGGAAACAACATGAGTCTATTTCTTGAGATATACCCCAACTATGATCTCGATGAATAAAAATACACAATGTACCCATTCATTGGATCTAGAGTAACTCTGATTTATAAATATTTATGGAAACCTTTCTATTCGCTAATTTACTTCTTGAAATACTCTTACTATTTACATGGAACATTTGTCAATTTCAATACTATTATCAAATTAGTGAATCATGGGAATTCACGAACAAATAATTTCTAATACATATCTAGACTAGGGAATTTGGGTATCTCAAAGACATTCTTTGGTTGTTTCTAAGAGATAAATGCCTCTTTCCCTAGATCCACGGAAAAAATCTCATAAATAATGTTTTCATGAAAATGTAACTCTTCTATCCAAATATAAATCTTTTATAATTTGGAATAAAAATGATGATCTCTCATGATTTCCAACACTATTATCAATTTTGTCTCATGATCTGCCATTTTATATAAATACATAGATATATCATCCACAAACACCACAACTAATGAATGAATATTTCTATGAAAAATATGATCCATCATTTCCATAAATACAACTAGTTTATTCATGGAACTAATGGAAATAACCACATTCTCATAATGTCCATATCATCTCCTATAGGGGGATTTCATAATATCATCCATCCTCACCCAAAATTGATGATATCCTTATTGCAATCCAATTTTTGAGAACAAATGATCTCCCCTCAATTGATTTATTAAACAATAAATACATTGAAGTTGATATTGATTATGTATTTTAACCTTTTTATTATTATGATATTCAATACATAGACGAAGAGTTCCATCTTCATTTTTAATGAACATGATCATTGATTAACATTGTTTTATGTTAGGCTGGATGGTCCATTTTTTCTTGTTCCTCCAACTATAAATTCAATTCCATAAATTATAATGGTGACATCCCACAAAATTCTAGTGAGATAGAATAATTCTATGGAAGGATATCAATCATAAACTCTACTTCATTCAAGGGTGTCAACTGTGAGATATAATCAAAAAATCCATTGAGAATATGATGTTCAATTTCTAGCAATACTCATCCTAAAATTTCATCAAGTGATGCACATTAATGTGCTACTAACTAATATGAGAATATCACATCTAATGGTGCCAAAAATCCTATTTCACCCACTATTTCATTCATATCCCTTCTAAAGAAATGTTTGATGACATCGTCTATTGCAAAACTAACCATCCATGTATACTAGTTGACGTGGGGCATAAACACCATAAAAAATCAATACACATGATTACACCATACACACAAATATTAAGAAATGATAAGTAATATATCAGATCAACCCCATTCATAACTATACTATATGATCTACACATAAATTCTCAACACTCAATTTGGCCCCGAGGATCGTGAAAATTTAAAATAGAAAGAATAATTTCTATATTCAAACCCAAAAAATCAATTAAAGGCGACATAATTAATAACAGAGAATAAAAATTATCAAAAAAATATTAAATAAAGGTTGATTTTAAAATAATCATACCACTCAAATTGTATGGTCCCCACTGATCAATCATCATAACCTTCATCGTGGCATAAACATTATTACTCGCCACACATTTATCTTTATTACCATAATAAAACAACTCTTTTTGAGGGATCATGGTGTTTCTAAAACCACCATGGCTAGATCTATTATGCTGAAGAGTGGTATTATTCTTCCCTTGTACCTCCATGGCATAAGATACATGTTACACTATATGAGTGTCCTGAACACCCAAGCTCGGATAACTGTAACAATAGAGTAGATGATGACCCATCTAGTTGCAATTATGGCATGATCACAGTTATATAGTACACTCTCAATTCACATGGTTTACAGAACGACATTGAAAATATCCCAAATTAGTATTATGATTTTGAGAAACATTCACTAATCATATTTTTTGGTTGTGAGTGATGCTCCCGCCCTAGAAATTAGTGTCCCCCTTTTTCTTACTCCCAGAGTTAGTGTATGACAACCCTTCTTTTATTACAAACATAAACATGGTTTATTACATAAAACATCACTTGATATAACAAAGATTATCGAGAGGTTTAGTGTCTTTTGGGCATAGGATAATTACATAAAAACTAAAAACATGAAATAAAACATCTTTATTGAAAACCTCCTTTACATGATCAGTACATTCCCTTGTACTTAGCATTGCATGGGATAACCAGAGGACATGCATAAGAAACGGGTGAGATATAAAGCCCAGTAAGGGAGTACACATGGAATAACACTAGGAGAACAATACATGTTAGAAAATAGGAATATCAATAGAGCATAAAAGAAACATGAACATAAAGGCATGATAAATCATGATAATCATAACATGGAAATGTGGAAACAACAATTAACATGGAACTAGCATGAGCCAAGGATCATTGCACATAGATAATGAGTAAATAATCATTTCACATGAAGAAGGAGTAAAAACTAATTGCACAGGAATTAGCATGTGTCGACACGCATTGCACATGACGTATCATGATACTATACTTTACCCAATGCATTGGAGCGCTATAAGGGCGCACCCATCTTAAACATTTCATTTCATGCATAAGTGTGCCACATGGATCACAAAACATGGATTCATAAAACATAATCATTAATTCCATGATAAAGGAATGTTGAATTCATAAATGAAACATTGTAATTAATATGTAATGGTGCATAAAGTTGAATACCCATGACATATAAATGGGCATGGTATCCACTACACAATGGCATTGGCTTAGAAAATCAGTGCGATTTCGGCAGCGTAACGGCGTGACATAAGAATTCATAAAAATGGTTGATAAGAGAGAAAGGGGTTATTCATCATATTTACATGTAATGGACACTAAGGAGGTCATATAGATACATGTACCATCAATTGTAATGGAATTTATTTTCATGATACAAAATTATTGCTTGAACATAAAAGAAAAGAGTGAAGTTCCTTTCGGAATTTCAGCATAGTAATGGGTGTACATGGGAGGCATTTAATGAGAGATAAAGGGGTCTCCCATCATTCAAACAATAAGAGGGCGGTATGGTGGAGGTGAAAAACCATACCCCAACATTCATAATTGAAAATAAAAGGGTAATACAACATAAAGAAAATTAACAAAAATGAGAAAGAAAGAAAAAAACCTTACATGGAAGTGTGCTTCCAAAGGCTAGAGAGAGGCTTGTGAGAGGATTATTGGGAGCTTGGGGCATCTTTGAAGGATTATAGAGAGAGTAGGGAAGATTATGGACGATGTAAAAGGGCTTTAAGTGAAGAGGAAGTTGGATCTTGGGTGGTTTTATATAGGAAAGGTGAGGGAATTCTTTATTGTTTAGGTTTGGGTCCCCTTACATTAAATTAATCCAAAACACAATCCATATCATGGTCTTTTCCCATGGTTTTTGGAAAAGTGAAGAGTAAAACAATATTTTATAAGGACAAAGTCCAAACTTCTTAATATATTAGGGTTGCTTATGTGGAGGGTGAGTCCCACTACAATGGAAATTAATTTAAAAAGGCAAGGTGTTGAATATGTCTTGAGGGGTTCATTATTTCTTTGAAAAGTAAGTCAAACAAACCCAAAATCACATTATTTTAATGGTAAAACATATATTGGCCGAACATAAAGATTATAGTATTTTATTACATAACTATTGGGTCATTATGATGTCATAAAACACATTATATATTTATACGGTATTTTATTTTTACCCAAAAATTTGACTGGGTCAGAAAATTATGAAAAATTCACTATTGGATAATTTCAACATCCTAATACCAGAAATGACATTTATTTTATCTAAATAATTTTCTAAATATGTTAATTTTCACTTTTAAAATAAAAACTGACATTTATTGAAAATTCAATGGTTTTGACAGAAATGACTTTCAAACCTTAATATAAAAAATTAATTACATTCATAAAATTATAAGATCATTTATATTTAATAAAAATTAATTTAATAATATAAAAATTATCTTATTAAAATATTATTTAATTCAAAAATCCCTTAATTTAAAAAAATATATTTCTTAATTAAATAATAACAAAAAACACCATTTTTACTTTAATAATTATTTACAATGTAAAAAAATGACTAGAAATTATATTCATTCTTATATACAAAAAAATAATGTACATGAACATAGTACTACTTATTTTTTACATAACCCCTTAAAATAACCGCATAAGACCTACTGGTAAGGTGTGTGATTGTGAAAGACTCTTGTGGTGGCTCGAATACCATCGCTCGAGTGGTAAATTCAGTCAACTTCCACTTTTCCAGTAGACGGTCATGTTCGAGCTTGACATGATGAAGCTCAGATTGGGCTTGGTCAAGGGTGAAGCCCAGAGACGCCACCTCTTTTCCGAGCTCCGACAAATGGGCTTCGTATGAGGCAATTATACTGGATGAGGCCATCGCTTCCTCTTTCTGAGTAAATTGGATTTGTTAAAGTCCTATATTTATACTAATCATGTGATCACTGTTCAACGACTATATTAGAAACGGTCAAAATTATGAACATAAAACCAAAGAAGTTGACATTTTATATAAAAATAAGGAGACAATTAATTATATCATGAGGGATGTTCCATTAATGAAACTTTGGGTCGTTACAACATTCCCCCCTTAAGAAATTTCGCATTCAAAATTTCCCTTTTCCCACACTAAAACAAATTTGGGTAAATCAGCTTCATCATATCCTCTGATTCCCAAGTCGCTTCTTCAAACATCTGGTTTCTCCACAACACCTCGACGAGGGGAATTGTCTTATTTCGTAGAACTTTTTCTCTATGATCTAAGATCTTCCCTGGTTTCTCCTCATAAGAAAGATCATCTTCCAATTGTTCTACCTTGGAAGAGAGTACATGTGAAGGGTCTGGTATGTACTTCCTTAAGAGGGATAAATGAATGACATCATATACTTTGGTCATGGCAGGTGGAAGTGCTAGTCGATAGGCCTCAGCCCCGACATGATCAAGAATCTCGAAGGGGCCGATGTACCTTGGACTTAACTTCCCTTTCCTTCGAAACCTCATGACCTTCTTCCACGGAGATATGTGTAGAAACATCATGTCTCCAACTTTAAACACAAGGTCTCGTCGATGATTATCTAGATAACACTTCTGTCGACTCTAGGCTGCCTTGATATGCTGCTAAATGGTTTTCACCTTCTCCACCATTTCTTCGACCATTTCTGGTCCAAGCTGCTTACGTTCACCGACCTCATCCCAACATGTCAGTGTTCTTCACCTTTTCCCATACATGGATTCATATGGTTCCATTTGGATTCTCGAGTGGATACTGTTATTATAAGAGAACTCAACCAGAGGAATATGTTGATCCCATCCTCTTTTAAAGTCCATTGAGCACTCTCTCAACCTATCTTCAAGTGTTTGGATAGTCCGCTCAGATTGGCCATCAGTTTGAGGATGATAGGCTGTACTGTAGTTCAGTTCAGTATTCAGAGCATGTTGAAGACTCTTCCAAAATATAGAGTTGAATCATGGATCTCAGTCAGACATAATAGATAGTGGTACTCCATGAATCCTTACCACTTATCTGATATATATCTGTGCCAGTTGATCCAAAGAGAGATCCTCCTAAATAGCAATGAAGTGTGCAGTCATTGTTTGATGATCCACAACAACCCAGACTGCATTGTTACCTTTGGATGTCCTTGGAATTCCGGTGAAAAATTCCATGGTGATGTTCTCCCATTTCCGTTCTGGTATGGGAAATGGTTTCATCATCCCCTTAGAATTCTACCTCTCTGCCTTCACTTGCTAACACACCAAGCACTATGATGTATATTCAGCGATCTCCTTCTTCATATTATCCCACCAAAATTTGTCTCAGAGATCTCAATACATCTTTGTTCTCCCTGGGTGAATAGAGAAATTTGAACTATGTGCATCATCTAAAAGTTCCTTCTTCAGCTCCAGACATGATGGAACACATATTATTTTCCCCAACCGCACAATTCCTTTTTCAATAACATTAAACATTGAGGATTTCAACTTTTTGATAGCTTCCACTTTTTCTTGAATTCACACATCAATATTTTTAGCATCCTTTAACCATTCCAAAAGAGATGGTTGAGAAATCATTTGTGAAAGGATTGATGATGTTCCCTTCATTATGATTCCCACATCCATCTTCATCAAGTCTAAGAAGATTGGATCCTTCTCAATTCTCATCATTGATAGAATTGTTGGGTCCTTTCTACTTAGGGAATCTTCCACCTTGTTCACTTTCCCAGGGTGGTAATGTATTGAACAGTCATAATCCATGATGAGATCTATCCATCTTCTCTGGAGCATATTAAGCACTTTCTGTGTTAATATATATTAATAATCTTTTGGTCAGTATATATCTCGCATTTCGATCCATAGATGTAATGCCGCCAGATTTTCCAGGAATATATCACTACCTCCAACTCCAGATCATGCATTGGATAGTTTCTCTCATGGATTTTCAACTTCCTTGAGGCATAGGATATAACTTTATCATTCAGAATCAGCACACAGCCTAAGCCCTTCATTGAAGCATCAAAAAATACCACAAAAAGTTCCCCACTTGTGGGTAAAGTGAGCACGGGCGTAGTGATAAGACTCCTTTTCAACTCCATGATGCTTTCTTTACATTCATCACTCCATGAAAACATTACTCCCTCACGAGTTAGCTTGGTAAGAGTGTTGGACAATCATTAGAAATTTCTCACAAGTCATCGATAACATCCAGCTAACACCAAGAAGCTATGGATATCCGTTACTGTTGTTGGCCTCGTCCATCCCTCAATTCCATATGATTTGGAGGGGTCCACAGATATCACATTTCTTGTGATGATATGGCCTAAGAATGAGACCTCCTTCAACCATAACTCACACTTGTTGTAATTTGCATAGAGCTTTTCCTTCCGCAAAGTCTATAGTATTATTTTTAAATTCTCCTCATGATCCTCCTTGGTTTTGGAGTATAATAGAATATCATCTATAAAGAATACCACAAATTTGTCAAGGTAATCTCTAAAGACTCTATTCATCAAGTATATGAATATTTATGGAGCATTGGTAAGTCCGAAAGGCATTACTATTAATTCATAGTGCTCGTACCTTATACGAAAAGTAGTCTTGGGTGAATCTTCCTTCTTCACCCTTACATGATAATATCCCGACCGCAAATCCACCTTAGGGAAGTATTGTGCTCCATGAAGCTGATCAAACAAGTCATCGATTCTTGGGAGAGGATACTTGTTCTTCATCGTGATTTTGTTAAGTTCATGATAATTGATGCAAAGCCACATTGACCCATCCTTCTTCTTGACGAAGAGGACTGGTGCACCCCATGTTGAAGCACATGGGCGTATAAACCCTTTATCCAGATTCTTCTATAGTTGTTTCATCAGCTCTTCAAGCTCAACAGCAGCTATTCTATAAGGAGTATTGGATATTTTTAATGGCCCGTGTATAAGTTCAATTGATAACTCAACATATCTTCTAGGTGGAAGACCAGGCAGTTCCATAGGAAACACATCCGCGAATTCTATCACAATAGGCATTTCTTCAAGGATGGTTTCTTCCTTGGACTCAATCATCTGTGATAGATATGCTTTCTCATAGGGAAGTAATATCCATGCTTGAGATGATGGAGCTAAAAGAGATTCATCTTCCTCCTGACACTTGTAATGAATTGGGGGTCGATTCTCTAAATGGAGTGTGATTTCTCTCTCCCAACAATTTATTTTGGCATTATATAAGGAATGCTAATCCATGACAAGAATTGTGTCAAATTCCAACAGAGGGTGTATGAAGAGGTTCTACAATAAATTCAATCGAAAGATTATAAAAGGGGAGCACTTATACTCATGGGATGAAATAATTTCCCCATTTTTCGTACTCACCGACTACTTCACTTCCAGGATTTGTGGTGGTGCTGGGATTGTTCTACAAAACATTCGAGATATAAAAGAATGCGTAGAACCTGAATCAAAAAGCTTGTTTTCTATTCATGAATGAATAATTACTGTACCTGTCACCACTTCGTTTTCGAGGTTCACTTTGGCATAAGTGATGGAAAAAGCTATTTCTTGCTGCCTTGGAGGATGTTGGTTGCCTCCGAAAACCCTTGGATTAGGGAACTGATTTGCAAAATAACTCGGTTTATTGCCTTTGTAGCATTGAACAACGCGTTGAGGTTCGAATGGAGCGTTCGTCTCCTCTGTCGTAGCCATGGGTCTTTCTTGCTGACAGTTAACAGCTAGGTGCCCTTTTCATCCACACCTGAAGCATTTTCTCATCCCCTTATGGAAATTTCCAGGGTGCTTCTTTCTGTACTTTTGGCAAGTGGGGTGCCTGATCTTCTTAGCACCGTTAGAATTATCCATCGTACCACCAGTATTGAAGTCCACATTACTCTTCTTGTCCCCATGATACCCCTGTGATTCTCCAACCTCCATTTCGACTTTGAGGGCACATCAGACAATTTCCTCACAGCTGTCAGAGTCACGGATCGCTAATGCTTTCATCAAGCTAGTCTTCATCCCACCAAAGAAGTGGTCAACCTTGCATTCACGGGTAACGACAAACCTGGAAGCATATTGTGCAAGCCTTGTAAAGTTTTCCTCGTACGCTCCAATAGATTCTTCATCTTTTTGCTTGAGGGAAAGGAAGTCCCTTTCCATCTTAAGCCGGAGGGTGCGCGGAAAATATTTATCGAAAAACATCTTCTATAAATCCCTCCTTTTAAACACATTGATCACCTCCTCAGGATTCATATTTTTTATCAACGTCCACCATTGATCATCTTCACCCTCCATACAATAAGCCATCAGGAGAACCTTCTCTTGTTCAAAACCTTGGAGGATGGAGAATATCTTTTCAATGGAGTTGATCCATTGTTCAGCGATCGTGGGATCGGATGATCCACTAAAAGTAGGAGGCCTTTGACTCATGAATCTCTCTATAGAGACTTTTTCATTCTTAGGGGGGGGGGGGGTTGAATGTTATTCATGACCCGTGTTTCTATTCAAAACTAGAGTTAGCTAAGAGAGAAGTGTGAAAAAGTTCACGATTCCCACTCCCATTGGATTGGGCATCTCATTAGTACAATCATCACACTGATCTTGACAACTGTTGTTAGCCTGAGTCCTCCTATTACCGACCATTAGATGGAATAAAAGGAAAGTTAGGGGTAACGAATAAAGGGTAATCCAAATAAAAAGGTTTATGAATTATAAATAAACTTTTATTTTTTTACTCAAGAGTCTATCGGCTTAAATCTAGGCTTTTCATGATCTACTTTCTAACATACATTCGTAGGGGAATTTTTTTAATTCCCTTAATAATGATTCATAATAGGCTTTTGAATTTATCAAATCATATTCCCTAGAAGTGTCGTAACAATGAGTGTATCAAGGCCCATTGTCGTGCACCAGTTCCTGTTCGAGTTTAGCTCAAAGCGGTGTTTTTGGGTTTTACCCCTGGGATACATCTATGCCAGAGCCGCCTCTACCTGCTCGTATCCCGACAGTGATGTAATTTTTTTGATAAAATACTTACTCATTAATTACCAAAACTTAGGTATTTTTATATTATACTTAGTGTTGTATCTAAGGATTTACTAGGGTTTCCTAATCCCAAAAATTACTAAACCTGTCCTCTGATACCAACTATGACAACCCTGCTTTTATTACAAACATAAACATGATTTATTACATAAAACATCACTTGATACAATAAAGAATATCAATAGGTTTAGTGTCTTTAGGGCTTAGGATCATTAAATAAAAACATAAAACATTAAATACAACATCTTTTTTGAAAACCTCTTTTACATGACCACTACATTCCCTCGTACTTAGCATTGCATGGGATAACCTGATGACATGGATAAGAAAAGGGTGTGCTATAAAGCCCAGTAAGGGAGTAGACATGGAATAACATGAGGAGTACAATAAATGTTAGACAATAGGCATATAAATAGAGCATAAAAGAAACATGAACATAAATTCATGATAATGAATGATAATCATAACATGGAAATGTGGCAACAACACTTAACATGGAACTAGCATGAGCCAAGGCTCATTGCACATAGAGCATGAGTAAATACTCATTGCACATGAAGCACGAGTAAACCCTCATTGCACTTGAATTAGCATGACTCAACACTCATTTCACGTGACGTATCATGATACTATACTTACCCAATGCATTGGAGCGCTATAAGGGCACACCCTTCATAAACGTTTCATTTCATGCATTAGTGTGCCACATGGATAATTAAACATGGATTCATAAAACATAATCATTTTTTACATGATAAAGGAATGTGGAATTCATACATGAAACATTGTAATCAATAATTAAAGGTGCATATTGTTGGATACCCTTGATGGCGAAATGGTCATGGTATCCACTACACAATGGCATTGGCTTAGAAAATCGGTGCGATTTCGGCAGCATAACGACATGACATAAGAATTCATAAAAATGGTTGATGAGAGATAATGGAGTTCCTAATCATATTTACATGTAATTGAAAGTAATGTGGTCATATATATATATGTCCCAACAATTTTAATGAATTTATATTCATGTTAAAAAATTATTTTTTAAATGTAAAAGAAGACAGAGAAGTTCCTTTTGGAATTTCGGCATAGTAACAGGTGTGCATGGAAGGAATTTAATGAGAGAGAAAGGGGTCCCCCATAATTCAAAAAATAAGAGGGTAGTATGGGGGAGGTGAAAAGCCATACCCCAACATTCATAATTGAAATTTAAATGGTAATACAACTTAGAGAAAATTGACAAAAATGAGAAAGGATGAAAAAACCCTTACATGGAAGTGTGCTTCCAAAGGCTATAGAGATGCTAGTGAGAGGCTTCATGGGAGCTTGGGGAACCTTGGAAGGATTATAGAGATATTACGGATGAGTTTGGATGAAATAAAAGGGATTTGAGTGAGGAGTAAGTGGGATCATGGGTGGGTTTATATAGAATAGGTGAGGGAATTCTTTATTGTTTAGGTTTGGGTCCCCTTAAATTAAATTTATCCAAACCACATACCTTCCCATGGGTATTCCCATGGTTTTTGGCAAAGGTAATAGGAAAAAAATATTTTATAAGGACAATGACCAAAAATCTTAAAATATTAGGGTTTATTATGTGGAGGTGAGTCACACTACCATGGAAATTAATTTAAAAACGCAAGGTGTTTAATATGTCTTGAGGGGTTCATTAATTCATTGAAAAGTGAGTCAAACAAACCCAAAATCACATTATTTTAATGGTAAAACATATATTGGACAAACATAAAGATTCTATTATTTTATTACATAACTATTAGGTCATTATGATGTCATATAAGACATTATATATTTAAACGATATTTAATTTTTACCCAAAAAATTGACTTTCTCAGAAAATTATGAAAAATTCACCGTTGGATAATTTTGACGTCCTGATTCTAGAAATTCCAATTATTTTATCTAAATAATTTTCTATATATTATAATTTTCACTTTTAAAATAATAACCGACATTTATCGAAAATTCAGGGGTTTTGACAGAAATGGATTTCAAAACATAATAAAAAAATTTAATTGCATTCATAAAATTATAAGATCATTTATATTTAATAAAAATTAATTTAATAATATTATTATTATTTTATTAAAATGTTATTTAATTCAAAAATCCCTTAATTTAATAAAATAGATTTATTAATTAAATAATAACTAAAAACACAATTTGTACATTAAAAACTATTTACAATGTATCAAAAATGTCTAGAAATTATATTCATTATTATATACAAAAAAATAATGTACATGAACATATTACTACTTATTTGTTACATAACCCCTAAAAATAGCCGCATAAGACCTAAGTGTAAGGTGTGCGATGGTGACAGAATCTTGGGGTTGCTTGGATAACATCGCTCGAGTGGTAATTTCAATCAACTTCCACTTTTCCCGTAGACGGTCACGTTCGAGCTTGGAATGATGAAGGTCATCATGGGCTTGGTCAAGGGAGAAGCCCAAATATGCCACCTATTTTCCGAGCTCTGATAAATGGGCTTCTTATGGGTTTGTTCTGCTGGATGAGGCCATCGCTTCCTTTGTCTGAGTAAATTGGATTTGTTAAAGTCCTATATTTATACTAATCATCTGATCACTCTTCAACGACTATTTTAGCAACGATCCAAATTCTTAACATAAAACCAAATAAGTTGAAATTTTATATAAACATAAATATACATTTAATTAGATCAAGTGGAATTTTCCATTAATGATACTTTTGGTCGTTAGATAGAGTTCCCAACATTTCTTGTGGGAACCATCTTAATTCCAAAACATGTAGCCCTTATGTATCTATTTATTTGATTGCTTCACTATTAACCATTTACGTATAAACCAGATATAATGCACCACATTTTTATAATGACTTTTTGACAAGAACCCTAGTTCAAAAATACACACATAAAATAACATCAAGTGAAAATCAAACTAAATTCACTATCAAGCCATCTAAATTTATTTTTCAAGGAATTATGAACATGTGTGTGTAGAATTTTTTGTTATCCAATTACATAAAATTTACACATGACATTCGTTGGTGCACATTATCCTAGACCTCCAACTCCCACCAATGATGTGAAAGATCACCCGACATGTACATCACCAACATGTCCTTCAAAGTCACTGATGATTCTAGGAAATCGAATATCTAACTCATCCTATTTAGACATACCTCTACCTTTTAGAGTTCCATGCTCACCAGAATGATGGGTGGATTCATCTTCTAAAATGAACAGAAATGCTACATATTCTTATGGTTATCCCTTATATCCACACAATCCATAGCCAGAATGTCTTGGAATTCTCTATGAACTAGAAACTTGTTCACTTGGGGATGAGGTGAAACCTAATTTTTAGTAGCTAATTCTTGTTGGTTTCCATACCATCTACATTGTTCCATTCTCTACCAACACAAAAACCACCATAATTATCACTCTCGACCAACTCAACGATCAAAATTTTATACTCTATTACATTTCAGTTATTAGAACCATGATTTCTAAAATCCAACATTTCCCATGATCAATCATTTTTTAAAATTAATCAATGTTTTTTAAACTCACACAATTTTCAAAATAGTAAAACAATTCCATTTTCAAAATATCACATTTGAATAAAAATTTTAGATTTTTCAAAATAAAACATTCATATCACAATATATATCATTATTCAAAATTATATATTCAATATGAGTGGGAATCCATTTATACAATGCATGACATGATCATCTCATTATCTAAACACATGACAATGTGATTACAATCCTATAAGTGTATCTAAAAAATGTATTCTCCCAACACCCTGGTAATATGAAATTCCCAATAAAATGGAAATCATTGTATTCTTATTCTATGAATTTCAAATTCAAACAAGCCTAATCATTTTTATCATCCCATATCAAGTAATAAACGTGAAGTTTTGTAAATGTAACAATTGACATAGGTGATACCTTTTTTTTCAATGACTGAATGTCCTGATACCACTTTTACCATCTTCCCATCCTCAATGTATTGAGTCAACGTTGATGTTCTTCTTAGCCTTAGGTGACATCCCCACAAATCAAAATAACATTAACAATACATCTATATGATTCATTATAATAATTTAATTCAATTCCAAAAGGCCAAAAGACTACCGTTACCAATAACCCCATAACAAAAATTAGAGCACCACTGTGGAAGACTCAAAATGAAAACTCAAGGAGTCAGAGAAATATCTTCATATCTATGCACTAATCTCCATCCCCAAAAAATATCCCAGCAATCATGATTCTCCATAAATTAAATAAGTTTCTTTACCTTTAACTATGTCATAGTATATAAAATTGTAATGGCCTAGACCCTGCTGGTCCATCATATTGCCAAATTTTTGGTGGTTGGAAAACCCTGGACCCATTTGGTCCAGATCCTATGTGCAGCGTCATGGTGGCAGGGTGTCATGGAGGGGCCAACCACAGTGACACTGATCGGTGTGTCACGTATCGGTGTGTCACTGATTGGCGTGTCACTGATCGGTGTTTCACCGGTAGTAGAGGAGCATGTACAGTTTTCCTTCCCCTATTTTTTCATAAGGCCACTTTTAAGTCTATTGAACTTTTAAAAGTGGTTCAAGACCGTTTTTAGCCCCATAAAAAATTTCTTATGTTCCTAAGAGTGGGATGACCCTCAACTGACCCAGACTGTGTCGCCATGTTATGTGTTTTCCACTGTTTAAATGAAACCTCATAACTCACTGCTGTTACGGCCACCTCTCAGATGAGAATTATTAAATAATATTAAAATCCATCGTGTGTAACCACCCAACTGCATGGTGAAACCATGATCTTCGTTTAATTCCAATAGAGATCTTGATTTCCCTTAATGCTGAGATCTCATATATATATCGAACTAGAATTCCTTCTTCCTTTTTATTGGCTAGTATATTTCTTCCCTTGGTGTATTCAGATACCATTTCCCAATGTGAGTGGTGTGCCTGTTCTGTAGCCTTTCATGCTAATTATCAGAGTCATGCATCCCAAGTTCTTGTTGTAAGCCAAAAAACGTCGATTTTGGATCATCCAGGTAGGGTTATTCCTTCGTCTCTCTTTAGTATATATGATGCGGGGCTGGTATATGGATATTTCTATGGGGATGGATGAAACAAAACCTTAACGAAGATAATAAATGGACTATTAAAGAATAGTGGGGTGTGGTTAGTGGTTCAGTTATAATATTTATAAAACTTTTATATGTTTTTAATAATATGGATTATGTCCACTAAAAATCGTGGTCGTTGGTGGTCCTTCATTGTGAAATAATGAACCTTTTTCTTCTGGATAGTTATGTGATTAAATGGTTGTACATGGAAATTGGTCAATCATGTAAAGTTGGTTTCTAAAATGAATGTCCAGAGAACAAAAATCCATATGTGATCACCACAGTTAACCTAACGAAAAAGAAGGAATTAAATGAGCAGTGTGTTAAAATTTGGAAACCCCTCCATTCTCTATTTTGGTGGATGTGTGGTTATTTAATTGGTTCCACATAGGATGACATGGATGGGGATGGGATCCCTTGTTGTGGTACAGTTTTTTTATGTGGACATGGGGCCTTGTGGGTCAATATGTTGGATCTTGGTTTGGTTCCAGTGCATTGAGGGATCTCACAAATCTCTTTTTTTGTTGTGAAATTACAAGGGAAACGAGTGTCAATGCATAAATATCATGTTTGGATGTTTTCTCCTTCCTTGGATTGTAGCTATGCAAGTTAATTGACTACTAGTGAAAAATTAATTTAAATGGAATCACTTGAATATGAAAAAGAGATTGGGTTCAATGGGGAATTTTTTCAGGAATGTTTTGTGACATGATCATGGGTGTGTTGCTTCTTATGAATGAATAGTAATGAGGGTGTTTGCGGTTGGGATGGTTTTGGAACCCATAGGTTGGGATGAATTCTTGATTAACTGTATATATAAATTGGTTTTTTTTTTCATTTCACAGCCCACCCAAGTTGAGCACTTTGTGACGAACACCCACATTTTAGGGGGGAGGGTGTTTTTTCCCAACGCTCCTATGAGTGGATGGTTATTAGCTCCTTTTCTACTCCCTTTCCCGAGTATCCCAAGATCCTTTGGGCCGGATGTGATGGCCTAAGGTCCATTATATCCCTAGATTCTTAAAATTGGGTATGTGGTGGTGGTTGGCCCATGTGTCTATGGGAAGGTGGTTTCCCAAGGTCTCTGGGATGAGGTGTCATGATCTTTCTCATGGGGCCAGTGTCGTGACTACCCCAAGCAATCATTTCAAAGGCCATGGCCTGGACTCTAGAACCGAAGGCTTATTTCTAAAAAACTGGGACGACAATTCATATATAACCTGTAAACACACACATCAATGCACACAGCTGGATACAAAGAAATGGTAAAATGAATAGTCAATAGTGTGTTTATAGTAAGAAAAGGGGGATAGAATACAAGCCCAACTTGAAAGTACAACTAAACTGAACAGCTCCTGTGAACACCCACCAAGGATCCTAACTAAATGGTTGGTACATCTTTCGAATGATCGTCTCTACTATATTCCACGTCTATGATCCACCTCCAAGCTACCTCCAATCTTGGTACCCGAATCCTCAGTCCCCGATGTCCATCGTCGGCACCAAAAGCAACAGGGTGTAGGAATAGCCTGTATAGGGCTGAGTATAAAGATACTCAGTACAGACCCCGAGACCCTCATGGTCTTAGAAAATTAACAAAGTATAAACCAACATTCATTAAATCAACTGACAGACCTACATAGGTTTATGCCCATAAATATACATAACTTATCATGTATAACCATCTCAATCATAAGGAAACAAACTGTCCAACTCAATAGCCCAAAGCTCAACTATTCTACAAATGAAGTAATACCACGAAGGTAAATACCAGACATGTACGCCACATAGAAGAATACAACCAATGTATCAAAACCCACGAATTAACTGATATCATACCAGGTATATCTTAGGTACAATAATTGAGAAGATTATATTTAACTACTGAATCATCTTACTCTATTAAGAGGCAGGCCCATGTAGGATCCTAAATCATCATCAAACCAACAGAGGATCATAGTAAATCGTCAGACCCAAACAGGATCCTAATACCTTGTCAGCCCCACACAGGATCCTAGTACATCATCAGACACACACATGATCCTAGTACCCCATCACACCCGCACAGGAACCTAGTACATCGTCAGACTCTCACAGGATCCTAGTACCTCGTAAGACCCACACAGGATCCGACTACATCGTAAAACCCACACAAGATCCTAGTACATTATTAGACCCACACAGGATCCTAGTACATCGTCATACCCACATAGGATCCTAGTACCGCTTCAGACCCACACAGGATCCCAGTACATCGTCAGACCAACACAGTGTCCTAGTACCTCATCAGTGCCAGCTACAGGGTTCCCGCACTATGCTCATGTGTCTTCGAGAGGGTATGTTCCTCACTCCACTGTTTGATACTCCTACTACCACAAAGTCCCAGTAATAATTATCCCTAATGACCTCCATGTCATAGGGTTCTCAATGCCATAGACGATGCATCAATTTCATGCCCAGTCTATATGTTATTAACCATTTAGTTTTGATGGCCCGGTCGGATTCATAATCGATCCAACCCGACCCTACCCCATATTTATCCAAATCTCATGTGGTGTATACCAATAGCACTGTATCACACCATGGTTTCTGGTTCCATAGATGATTTTTCAAAAGGACTCCCAGTGACAATGTTATGGCCAAAAGTATGGGATGGGTCGAAACTGGTCTGGGTCCTATCTGACCCAGTTGGAATGACTCGGCATGACCAGGCCCAACTCTCTAGTTCTGTCCTGGCTCGGCCGGTTCTTGGCGTCCATGCATGGGTGGCTGGTGGTGTGGGGTGGAAACAGTAGTGCGGTGAGCGGTCATTGTGTAGCGGTCCACCGTGGCTGGCCGGATGTCCTGCCATCATCTCTGCACGACACGGTCGCTCCCCATGTCTTCTTTGGATGCCATCGCGGCTGGGCATCCTACCTTTGTCACTGCAACACAATTAGTGGCCCTTCCACGTCTGGAGGCGCAGACACGTGTCGTCGTCCCTGTCGTGCAGGAGACCGCCGCTTTTGTTCCACTGCGGCCGATGAGCCGTGACCCTTCTCTGCTGGCATGGTTGCGCTGCCGCCTTCGTCGTGGTCGCCCGTGGTGTCATCCGCAATTCTCGTGCCCCACCAGTGTCAGTTGATGTCCTACTCCATTTCAAAGAACACACCAACCATGAAGAACGACGGAGGGATTGGGCCATCGTCATTTGGCCCGCTCCCTCTGCATTAGTTCGGCAGCAAGCAGATCAAGAGATTATATCAATGTAATGCATGTAGAATAAAAAACCCTTACCATGATGCTTTGTTGACATTAGTGAGGAAGGAAGGACGGAAGTTTGTTTTTCTTCATTTAAGATGTCCCATGTTGGAGGATGTCACGAGAAAGAAGTGGATGTCATTGGAGATCGTTGGCATTTGTTGCCTCCGTGAGGTGCTTCTGGTCTCGGCTTTGGGTTTGTTCCTCATCCTTCGTAGGATAATCGTTCTTCATTGGAGAATCATTCTTCGTTGGAGAAGAATATTTCCTCCAAATTTCATCCCCCAATTCCAATTTTCCAACAAACCCCAAATCCTCCATCAAAAAGAATAGCCTACCCAACAAAATATGTCTATCTATTTAATTTGTTGGAACAATTAAGGTTGTCTTAATTAATTGTGATGTGGTTGGAATAATTAATTTATTGGAATCCTAAGGTCACCTCCCTCATTAAAGAGGGAGTTCCAGAGTCAGGTGGTCCCCACCATTGAATTCAAATCGGGGAATTTTAGTTCTGGTGGTCACCACCTCTATAAACCCAAAAAAGGTTACAAGAAAAATAAAAAATGTTAAGTATTTTTATTTTTCTATTCGTCCACAATAAAGTGAAAAACTAACTGCTACTCTCGACATACTATAGTTGAAGTAAAGGTCACCTTAAGTGAATACCGGCGCTATGTGTTCAATGGTGTCCTTAGATTTCAATTTCGAGCATCGTTTTAAATGTTAAAAAAACGCACTCGCACATTTACTGAACGTACCCGAAAAAAATGTTCAAAATTTCATTTCCGGCACTCCGGGCCTCAAAATCATGTACCGTTAATTTTTACGGTCTCGTAATGTTCCATATAATTAAAAAAAATACATGAAAAATTTGGATCTTTACAGTCTCCCCCCCCCTTAGATATTTGTGTCCCCATAGTCCACAACTCAAATTAAGGGAACAAGTGTAGGTACATAGCACATATCTCGGTCTCACTCCCCCATGTGCTCCAATGGAGGTTTTCGTTCGGCTAGTGAATGTGCACAAGAGATATCAACTTGTAATGACTTGGAATTTCCATTTTTTTTTTTTTTTTAAAAATGGAAATTTTACGAGTCCACAAAAATTGACGTTGTGCGATTCTGAGGCCCAGTGTTCCCGAAATCAATATCTGAAGATCTGTTCATGTACGTTCAAAAAATGTACGAGCGAGTTTTTATAAATTTTCAACCAATGCTCAGAATTGAAATCTGAGGGAACCATTGAACTTGCAATCTTGATATTCAATTATGAAGACTTTCACCTCGATGGCAGTTGGTCGAGTGTGAAAGTTAGTTTTTGGGTTTTTCGTGGAAATAATATAATAAAATAAATGCATGTTTAATTTTATTTTATCATTTATAACCACCTATGTGGAAGTTGGAGGTGGGGAACACCACACCATAACCCTCAATGATGGGTTATGGTGGTGGGTCCCACCCGAACCTAACCTCCCATGAGAGGTTACAGAGTTGGGGCCACCTGGGACTAATCTCACCGCTTTTAATTGAGGAAAACCACCAAAATCCCGTATAAATGAGGTAGAGCCTCTTGACCTCCTCTACCTTTATTGTGCCAATTCACCTACAATTAATCTCACCAACCATTACCTTTAATTAATGGAGCCATCTCATTTTATTAAATGCTACAATTTGAATTTTAAACACAATAATCTAAATAATAGATAATCTATTTTTTGGAGGGGCTACCTATTCATTTTTTGGAAAATGATTGGCAAAGTTGGATTAGAGCTGTTGGGAGAAAACTCTTCCTTGAAGAACGAAGATCATACACCACGAAGAACACCAGTGAGGAGCATCTTCGACTTCTTCCTCGGAAGTACCCTGTGGAGGAAACTGATGTGGGACGTCTTTGATGACTGACCATCCCTCCTCATCATCATCAACAAACCGACACATGAGCTCGGAATTAGAGGTGTGTGGCTGATGAGACGAACAACGAAAACTCCGTCATCATCCCCAAAACTCTGTCAATGAACAAAGAACATGTTATGGGATTATTGTGATTGAATTTATATTCCCTTGATACTTTCCTTCTAAAATGAAGAATGCAGATCATGTTATAACAAGTTGATCTGTATATGTTTTCCTTTTCTGGGTTTTGTGATTAATCATGGTGGGATGGTTTGTTGTGCATTGTTCTTGTGAGCCAATTTCAACCACCTTAAACGCTGAGGGTGCTGACCAAATTAACATGGCCCGACCCCTCCGCAGTTCTCTATTGTGGTGTTCTTTGAGACAGATGAATACGAAAATGGCGACGAAGGCGACGAAGGCAACAGTTGTTCTCCCGTAACCTCTGCGACCCGCGCCGCCCTCATGTTGTTATGCCACACCTCAAGCTGAACCGACTACGCCCCCTCTCAACTCCCCAGCCGATCCACCCCCGCAGTCTCTGCCCATCCGACCGAGCCTCCCTAGGTTGGACCGAGCTTCCTCGTGCCCTTGCGGCTCTCTATGGCCCCTTACGGCTTGTTTGGCAGTGCCTAGTGGGTCGGGCCGAACCCAATGGGCTGCCTCCCCCCCCCCCCCCCCGCAACAGGCTGGGCCAGACCCAACCGGTCAGACCGGGTCAACCCGAACTGGGTCATCCCAAACCGGGTCAGCCCAAACTGGGTTGGCCCAAACATGGTCGGCCCGACTGAGTAATAGTGGACCTAGGCCCACTAAGACCCTTTACTTACATTTGGCCACATCATTGGAACCAGACGTCTGATTGATGAATCGTCAGTGACGCTGGTAATCATGGATTGTGACCTTCTCTTTGTGTTTACCCCATTTGAGTTTGGGTTAATGTTGAGATACAGTCATGTTGGATCGTGCACGAATCCAATCGGGACCCCAGGACAAAATGGAAAATAACTCACAGACCAGGCATATGATTGACATATCGTTAGTTGTGTTGAGACCCCTATGACTTGGCGGACATTTGGAATACATTGTAGTAGGACTTTGTGGTAGTTGGCACATCTACCAAAAGCTTGTGGAGCAGAAATTTTGGAGATGAGAAAACATTTGTGCGGGAACCTAATAGCTGGCTGAGACTTAACGACTGCTGACTGTTTGACTCGGAGTTACTGGACTGTTCTAGTGGGAACTCCTGGTTGTGGAGGAATACCCACGTTATAGGAGCGCCTGATTGTGGTGGCAGACCCATGGTACTCGACTAGATGAGTACCTCTGTAGGCTATTTGGGAGAGAGCCTGTTTGTGGTGGTAGACCCATGGTGGGAAGTTCCTCTGTGTGACACAAAAGACCCATGGTACTCGATAGGAGGAGTACCTCAGAAGTCCACAGTTAGTGGGAAACGTTCTTGGTGTCGCAGCAGGCCCACTGTAATCGATAGAGGAGGATTTCTCCAGTATCTAAGGGTTCAAATTGTTACTACCTCAAGAATAAAATCATGGTTTAACTGAGTTGGTATCTTTTATGTGTTCGTCTTGATTGAGATGGACTACATGATAACTTTGGTATATGTACAGGCATATACCTAAGTAGGGGGTTATCTATTGATTTCATACATGTAGTTTATCCTTCATAGATTTTGTGAGAGCTTGAGGGTCTCAGGGTCCCTACTGAGTATCGTTATACTCACCCCGGCCTGGGATATGCTCAAACCTCATTGTGCTAGTTTTAGATCATAGACAATGCTTAATGAGGCTGAGAGTAGCAAGAGTAGACAGTACCTAGAGGTGGACCTTACGACGAGTCAGTACACGGAGGAGGCTGACGAATGTGGATAGTTGAGGAGGCTATCTGTACCTACCCTTCAGATAGGAATCCGGGAGGATGCCCCAACAGTTGTTCTTCCTATCTTCAGTTTTACTTGTACTTCCAGTTCCTTGTACTTTATAGTTGGGATTTATTTCTGGCCCATTTACTTTTCACCACTCTTTTGTTATACATTTTACAAATTTTTTTTTGTATCGATATGTGTTCTCTATTGTGTGTTTATAGTTTATAAATGAAATAAATTCCTAGTTTTAGTGAATTATGCCTTTGGTGCTAGTCTCCAACCCCTGGCCTATGGAAGGCGGGCTTGGGGTTGTCACGGCATGGTCCCCAGGGTACGGGTCATGAAAAATTGGTATCAGGGGAGTCGGTTGTACCATAGAACATACGACTCTGATCATTTCTGTGAAGTAATTATTTTAAGTGTAGTGAGTGTGGTTTTCAGTTTCGGGAGTCCAGTGTTGATGTAGCGGCAGACATATCCCTACACCCGGACCCCGACTTTGGATTTCCAACTCAGTGCACGAAAACACTGATTGCGTGTATGTTTTCAAAAGTTTTATTTACGTCACCTCAACCAGGTATGCTCTCATGTATACCTTTTAAACATAGCACAAACATTTATTTTTAGGATTCCTCCACACAGAAAACCATCTAGTGTTACGAGAGTCGTATGCATTGATATCCTACTGAGCGATGAGGCCTCAATGCAGGGCCCTTTTCCAGCGGAGGCACTAGTGGTACCTTTACCCATTGGGCCACTAATGCCACCAGCCCTATATGTAGAAAATGCACGCTGATTGAGATAATTTCATGAGTTACAGTGCCAGAGGCCACACAGGTTAGTGGAGAGATGGGCCAACAGAAAGGTGAGGATTGGCTGGAGGCTCTGGTGAGAGTTTTCAAACATGTAGAGACACCAGCTGAATTCATTGTAATTCTTGCTACCAGCCATCTACAAGTAGCAGAAGGAATATGGTGGAGCCTGATGCTCTAGGTACCTAACGAGATGAAGCTTTATTTGGTCGACTTTGAGAGCATGTTTCAGGAGAATATTGTCATAGCGGCTCTCCTCACAGTGTGCATTCAGAAGCTACCTCATCTGCAGTAGGGAAGCGTGATTTTATCTCAGTACTCAATGAGGTTTATACCCCACTCACACTACTCCACTGAAATGGTGCGGGACACATTCTTCATGGCACAAACCTTTTATTAGGGACTCAGATGGGAGATCAAAGCTCCGATGATCTAACATAGCATCCCGATGTAGGCGGGGGTGTTTGAAAGAGCCCTCCTAGTGGAGAGTTTCCTTGCTAAGTAGTTTCCAGCAGCAAGATCCACCACCAGTCGACACGTAGCCGAGTCTTTTATAACTAGTAAGAAATAGATGTCACAATTATCCAAAAGGACCAGACCTACAGGTGCACAACTGCATGACTCGGGATTAATTGTGAGGGGTACCCAAACTGGAGATAGACATTCCAGGAGCAGGCAGTGTTGCACCTGTGGCATGTAGGATCACATGGCTCCTGACTGTTCGACCCACCGTATGGACGATCAGTAGAATATTTAAGGACCGCCTAGGCAGAGGAAGAGAATTGATTGAGGGAGTCTATAGGTTATATGCAGATGTGGCTGAGGAGCTAGTCGTGCATCTAGCGGTGGGCTACGTTTTGAGATATTACTACCACCACCACGAGGAGGTCCACCCTAACCACAGGGAGCATGTGGAAAGAGGACAGCTCAACTACAGGAAGCTAAGGCCTACGATCATAGAGCTCCAAATATGATTCCAGGTATGATTTTTGTCTACCCCACGATAGTTGTAGTTATTATAGACACAAGTCCCAATCATTCATTCATTGGAACTGCCTTCGTTCGGTACATGGAGATTCCGATGGAGTTGTTGGCTCGATCCTTAGGTCTAGAGACATCGGCATGAGAAATTTCGTTGATTGCGCACTGGTGTCAGTAGTTTGAGATTACTCTAGGAGGCAAGAGCTTCGGTAAGGATCTTCTAGTAGCGGCGTTGTGGCCTTACGATGTCAACTTGGGTAAGGAATGGTTATCTACATTCCATGCTAAGATAGACTATATTATACGTAATGTGCGGTGTGTCCGCATAGATGGGACCAGGTTTACCTTCACTGGTGAGAAGGGAGCCTTTTTAGTGTCGTATGGACTTACCTGGAGGAGGGTGTAGCCGATCACTCATCAGATGGATTGCCTTACCCTCAGAGCAGTTGTTGTGGAGAGTCTAAGCTATCCCTAGTGGTGGACGAGTACACAGACTTTTCCCATGATGATGTTATCGGTCTACAACCTCACATAGAGTTAGACATTTACATTGAATTTTACCCCGTGATACAACTGATATATACACCAGCATATTGGGTGGCTCCCACCAATCTTCGTGAGCTGTGGGTATAGCTGGAGGACTTGCAGGGGAAGCAATTCATCAGGCCATGTTTTTCTCCCTAGGAAGCCCTAATTAATTTCACCAAGAAGGGTGATTGGAGCTTGAGGATTTGTGTCGACTACCGGAGCCTGAAATAGGTGACCGTGAAGAACAAGTACCACCTCTTGAGGATTGAAAAGCTATTTGATCAGCTGAAGGGATCATTTTGGCTCTCGAAGATAGACCTCTAGTCAGGCTATCACCAGCTCAGAGTTTGAGACGAGGATGTGCGGAAGGCAACTTTCTGATTTTGGAACAGCCACTCTGACTTCATGATTACGCCTTTTTGCATAACTAACGCCCCAAAAATGTTCATGGTACTCATGAACATGATTTTCCAGCCATACCTTGATATCTTTGTCACAGTATTCATCGACAACATTCTGATCTACTATACTACTGAGGAGGAGCATGCCTCTCATTTGCGGGTAGTACTGGACACACTACGAGAGAACCATCTTTATGATAATCTATGGAAGTTCTAGTTATAGATCTGAGAGGCTCACTTTTTTGGACATGTCATCTAGGAGGCTAGAGTTTCAATGGATCCAGCTATGATTGAGGTAGTAAATTCATGGGAGCCACCCATGATTGTGACAGATGTAAGGAGTTTCCTAGGATTGTCTGGTACTACCAGAGATTTGTGCCATAATTCGCCAGAGTGGAAGCACCATTATCAGCTGTGATGAAGAATGGGTAACCATTTGTGTGGTCAGATAATTACCAAAAGAGCTTTCAAGATCTATGGTAGAGGCTGACTAGTGCCCCCCATCTTGAGGTTTCCGTGGGAAGTTGTAGGGAACATATTCTTCTGCAATGCATCAAGGACTGGACACATATGTGTCCTGATCCAGGAGCGAGTAGATATCGCATATGGTTCTTTATAGAAAAGAATATACGAGTAGAACAATGCAACTCATGACCTGGAGTTAGCAGTACTGGTCTTTCCCTTGATGATGTGGTGTTACCATCTGATTGCGAAACATTTTACAGTGTATTCTGATCACAAGAGTCTTAGGTATATCTTCACTCAGTTTGGCATGAACATGAGACATCGATGTTGGATTGAGTTCCTCTAGGACTATAAATTCGAGAAATTCTATACTCCTGGGAAGGGGAACATTGTAACAGATTCACTCAGTAGGAGATATGGTATATAGTTTCTAGGTGAAGCAACAGAGCAGCTGACCTCTTTGCAGATATTTTTTTGTAGATAGAGAGGGAGAATCTTTTCTACAGTCTCTCACTATCACTCTACCACTTCTTCAACGAGTCAGGGAGGTGTAGTGTAAGGACTCTAACTATGAGGTTTGACGTGCTCAGATATCCATAGGGCATCCACCTGATGGATTTTCTAAAGGTTAGGAGACTGTCATCCTCGTCAGATGACGTACCATGGTACAAATGTCACTTCAGGAGAAAGTGTTGAGGGAGTTCCACATATCGATTCTAGCAGTACACCTAGGAGTTGTGAATAAGTATCAGTATCTCCAAAAACAGCACTAGTGGTCGGGAATGAAGAAAGCACTTGATGATTTTGTCTCTTGGTGACTCACTTGTTAGTAAGTTAATGTAGAGAATCAGTTACCAGTAGGCTTGGTTCATCGTTTAGAGCTTCCAGAGTGGAATTCGGAGGAGATATCCCTGGACATTGTGACAGGACTTCCACATACATCCTGGTGCCACAACCATATTTGGGTGATCGGTGACTGACTCACCACGTCAGCCCACTTCCAACCGATCAGAGAGCTGGGTTCAGTTTAGAACTTCGGAAGCCTCTATGTGCAGGAGATTTTGATGTTACATAGAGTACCCTTTAAGATTATCTACAATCGTAATGCATGACTTATTTACAATATATAGAATGGGTTGAAGGAGGTTTTTGGGACACAACTTCGTTTGAGCACCGACTTCCGTCCTCAGACAGATTGTCAGAGTGAGCGGACCATTCAGAACCTCAACGACATGCTCTGTTCATGTTTTCGAGACATCAGTGGTTGCTGGGATGATCACATAACTTTGGTGGAATTTGTATATAAAACATCTATCACTCCACCATTGGGATGGAACATTATGAGGCGTTATACATGCGAGCATGAAAATAACCTTTGTGTTGGACTGGCCCAGGGGAGTCAGCACTAGTGGGACCAGAGATGGAAAATGCTACCTCAGAGAAGGTGTAGATTATCCAGGATTGGATAACGACTTCACAGACAAGGTATAAGTTGTATTTCAACAAGAGAAGGAGACCATTGTGGTTTGAGGATGCCGACCATGTCTTTCTACGAGTCTCACCATGATGAGGTCTATAGAGATTTGGATGAGGTGGAAAGTTATCATCGAGGTTCATCACACCTTTTTAGGGCCTTAGAAGAGTTGGAGAGGTGGCATTATGCTTAGATCTTCCACCTTAGTTTCACTGGTTTCATGATGACTTCCAGGAATCCTAGCTGATGGGATACGTGTATGACCCTTCTCACATAATCGACCATGGAAAGATGGACATAAACGATGGGGAAACTTTTACAGAGGTTCAAGAAGAGATTGAGGATCAACATGAGTGTATCCTTCATGGATGGTCGATACCTCTGGTTAGCATTCACTAGTAGCATGGGAACCTCTAGGAGAGCACATGAGAGAAGGAGACTCAGATGAATGCTCAGTAACCCCACTTGTTCCCTTAGATTGAGTTATGTCTTACGGGGATGTAGAGCCCTGAGGTGTGGAGAATGTAAAGACTAGAAATTTACCTTTAATTTTTTTTTAAAATAAATGATAATTTTACGAGTCTGTGAAAATTTATGGCATGTGATTCTGATGCCTGGTGTTCTTGGAATCAATTTTTGATGTTCTTTTCTGGTACATTCAGTAAATGTATGAGCGGGTTTTATAACATTTGAACCAGTGCTCAGAATTGAAATATGAGGGCACCGTTGAACTTTTAGTGCATGTATTCACTTAATATGACCTTCAACGTGATGGTAGTTAGTCGATGGTGAATGTTAGTTCTTGGGGTTTTCATGGAAATAATAAAATAATATAAACACATGTTTTATTTTATTTTATCTATTATAACCACCCATGTGGAAGTTAGAGGTGGGTACCACCTCACCTTAACTTCATATGAGAGGTTAATGTGGTGTTTCCCAACCTATCCAAACCTCCCACGATAGGTTATGGTTTGGGGACCACCCAGGACTATACCACCCATTTAATTAAGGAAAACCTCCCAACTCCTTCATAAATGAGGGAGAGCCTCTTCACCTCCCCACCCTTTATTCTGCCAACAAACCTACAATTAATCTCTCCAACATTTTACTTTATTTAATTGTGCCATCTCATTTAATTAAATTCAACAATATGAATTTTAATCCCACAAAACTAAATAATAGATAATCTATTATTTGGAGGGGCTAACTATTCATTTGTTGGCCGAAGATCAGCAAAGGGGGACTAGAGCTCTTGGGAGAAAACACTCCAATGAAGAATGAAGAAATTACTCCATGAAGAACTCCATCGAGGATCCTCTTCGACTTCAGCCTTGGAAGTACCCTTCAGAGGCAATAGACATGGGACATCTTTGACTACCAACCATCCCTCCTCATCGTCATCAACGAAATGATGCATGAGCTCGAGATTGGAGGTGTGTGGTGGACACGACGAATGACGACAAATCTGTCTTCTTCCCCATGACTCCAACGACGAACTGTGAAAAAGGTAGGGCATTCTTTTAATTCGTTTTATATTCCTATGATCCTTTCCTTCTAAAACAAATAACACATATCAAATTCTATCTATTTGATCACCATACGTTTTACTTTAGCCCGACCTCTCATTCATTCCCTTTTTCGGTGTTCTTCGTGATAGAGGACTGAGACAACGATGAGGATGGAGGCGAAGGCAATGACCGCGCTACATGTAGCCTTCGCGACCCATGCTACCCTCACGACGTTCCATCCGGATACTTGCTAAACTGGTACCACCCACTCACGGTGTCCCAACCGAACTGCTCCCGCAATCTCTGCCCATCCAACCGAGCTGCCCCGGGCCAGACCGAGCTGCCACCTGCCCTTGCCGCTCTCCGCGGCCTCTAGCAGCCTACTAGGCTAGTCTGAGCGATCTTGGCCAAAACCAATGGGCTTCCCCACCTAACAGGCCAGGCTAGACCCAACTGGTCAGGCCGGGTCGGCCCAGACTGGGTTGGGCTGGGTCGGACCGGACCTGGGCCTATTACGGCAATTTAATTTCTTTTGGCCATATCATTGGCACTGGACGTCTATTTGACAAACCGTCAGCATTGTTAGTAATATTATAGCATGATGGTCCCTTTTAGTATACTCCAATGGAGGTCGGGTTATATTTGAGATACATTCAGGTTCGATCGTGCATGAATCCAATTGTGCCCCTAGGACTAAATGGATAATAACTCACAGACCAGGTGTCCGGTGGATACGCCATCCGTTGTGTTGAGACCCCTATGACATTGTAGACATTTGGGATACATATTCGTGGGACATCTAGGTTTTTTGATCATCTAACAGTATACTTCGGAGTGGATTTTCTGAAGATGAGTGAGCATTTTTGCGGGAACCTAGTAGTGGGCTGAGCCTTGGTGACTACTGACCATTTGACTAGGAGTGACTCGACTAGCCCAGTGGGTAGCACCTGGTTATGGCGGCAGACCCATGGTCTAGGAATGCCTGGTTGTGGCTACGGATCCACGGTACACGATCGGAGGATTACCTCTACAGGGTATGTGGGGGAGTGCCTGGTTGTGGCGGTAGACCCATGGTGGGGAGTGCCTCTCTGTGAAGTAGCAGACCCACAATACTCATCAGGAGAAGTACCTCAGTAGTCCAATGATAGTGGGAAATGCGCTTGGTGTCGTGGGAGCCCACTATACTGGGTAGACGATGATTTCTCTTGAGGCTGAGGGTTTGAAATGTTACTACCCCTAGAATAAAATCCTAGTTGAGATTAGTCAGTAACTTTAGTGTTTTTCTCATGATTAAGATGGATTACATGATAACATAGGTATATGTATGGTCATATAACTAAGTGGGGGTGTTATCTGTTGATTTCAAACTTGTGTTTTATCATTGTTAGACATTGTGAGACCATGTGGGTCTTGGGGTCCCTACTGAGTATCGTTACACTCACCCCAGTATGGGATATGCTTGCACCTCATTTTGGTGGTTGCAGATGACAGAAAACACCGACTGAGGCTGAGATTACCAGGACAGGATGATACTCGGTGGTCTAACAGACAATGAGTTGGTACATGGAGGAGACTGACGGATGTGGAGTGATAAAGAGGATATCTGTACCTACCCTTCATGTAGGAATCCCAGAGGATGAACCAACAGTTGTTTTCCCTTTCTTCAGTTTTACATGTACATCAGTTCTTGGTACCTTATAGTTGAGCTTGTATTTTTTCCCCATTACTTTTTAGCCCTCTTTTGTTATACAGTTTACATAGTGTTTCATATCATGTTGTGTGATTTGTTGTGTGTTTATAGGTTATAAAGGAAATTCCTTCTTATTTATATGGAATTACACCTTTGTTGCTAGTCACCATCCCCTGGCCTATGGAAGGCCGGCTTGGGGTAGTCACAATATGAGCCCTGGGGGACGGGTTATGACAAGACCGCCCACAACGGACCCACTCCTTTTGATCCTAAATCTCTACTGGAACCTCCATAAATGTTACCCCATCATCTATATCCATCTCACTGTGGTCGATGATGTGAGAAGGGTCGTGCACATATCTCCTAATCTAGGTTACATGGAAGACATTGTGTAGTTTGTGCAAATGAGGGGGAATTTCTAAGCGGTAAGTCAACTTGGCAACTATTTTGAGGACCTGGATGTTTCCAATTAACCTTGAAGATAACATTGTGCACCGGCCAAATCTACGCATACCTCGTCGAGGTGAGACCTGTAGAAAATCGTATTCACCGTCCTCGAACTCCATAGGTATTCGTCTCCTGTCTGTGTAAGATTTCATCCTTCTCTGTGTAGTCTTCACTACTATTAGATGATGTGAATCTTCTCCAGGGTAGCTCGTATCATATCTGGTCTCATGAGTGTTGAATCCCCTAGGTCAGTCCAGTACAAAGGCGATCAGCAAGGTTGGTCATACAATTCCTCAAAATGTGGCATCCCAATGGTGGAGTGATAACCATTTTTTATGAAAACTCCACCATAAGCAAGTGATACTCACATATGTGACCGAAGTCGAGGATGCGAGCACGTATCTTGACTTCGAGGTTCTGGATGGTCTGTTATGTCTATTAATCTATCTGAGGATTGAAGGTAGTGCTCAAAAAAAGTTTCATCCCAAAATCCTCCTATAACTCCTTCCACAACCGAGAAGTGGAATTTGCATCACGATCCGAAACAATCGTGGAGGGTAGTCAATGTAGCCAAACAATCACCGGGAAATAGAGGTGTCTTATGCTCTCTACTGATCCCTACTCTCTGATCGGTAGGAAGTGGGATGGCTTGGTGAGTCGGTTGATGATCACCCAGATAGAATCATGACCTCTGGATGTATGTGGAAGTCCTATCAAGCAGTCCATGGATATCCCATCCCACATGAACTCTGGGACCTCTAATGGCTAAACCAGGCCTGCAGGTACTTGATGCTCCGCCTTCACTTGCTGATAAGTAAGGCACTGAGAGACAAACTCTGCTACTCATTTCTTCATTATTGGCCACCAATTTTGTTGTCGGAGATCCCAGTACATCTTCCCCACTCCTAGATGTACCGCTAGAGGATATGTGTAGAACTCCCTCAACATTTCATCTCAAAGAGATTCTGGTACCATTGTACATCCTCTAGAGAGGATGACATGATCCCACATTTATTAAATCCAACAGGTGCCTATCATGTGGATATCTAAGAACGCCATGCCTTGTAGTCAGCGTCCCTACGCTGCGCCTCCCTAACTCGGTGAAGAAGTGGTGGAGTCATTGTAAGAGACTGAAGAAAAGATGATCCTTCTCGATCCTCAAAGGATATAGGAAAAGCAAAAAACTGGTTGGTTGCCTCACCTAGTAGGTGTATACCATATCTCATGCTGAGTGCATCTTCTACTACATTTCCCTTCCCAAGAGTATATACTATCATGAAGCCATAGTCATGGAGGAACTCAAACCAACGTCATTGTCTCAGGTTCTGGTATTTATGAGAGAAGATATACATGGGACTCTTTTGATCTTAGTAGACTATATAACGCTCTCCCATAAAGTCATGTCACCACATCTTCATGGTGAAATCCACTGCTGCTAACTCCATGTCATGGGTAGGGTAGTTTTGCTGATGTTGTCTCAAATGTCATGAACCATAAGTGATCACTGCTCGTTCTTGCATCTGGATACATAAGAACACAGTACCTGATGCGTCATAATAGAATATGTACCCTACTCCCTCATCCAGAAGCCTCGTTATGGGGGAACTAGTCAGCCTCTGCCTTAGCTCATGAAAACTCCGCTGGCAGTTCTCCAACCAAACGATGTTTTGCACTACTACAAAAACTGGCAAGGGAACCGCCCACTTATATCAATGCTAAGAAAAACCGATGATAAAGGATACCATGTATCATTGCTAAAATCATAGCACCGATAAAGCAGTTCTTTATTAGCGCTAGAAAAGCACTGATAAAGAACTCCGTTATCGGTGCTAACATTTTAGCATTGATATAGGGTATACATTATCAGTGCTAAAATAGAACTGATAAAAAGAACCTTTATCATCGCTAGAAAGGCGCTCATAAAGACTCCCTGTATCAGTGCTAAAATTTTAGCGCTGATAAAGGGTACTATTATCCGCACTAAAATAGCACTAATAAAGGGCACCTTTAGCAGTGCTAAAATGTTAGCGCTGATAAAGGTTGGCTTTATCAGCAATTTTGTAGCGCTGATAAAACCATAGTTCTTTTTTTTATAAATTCGGTCACACAATGCCCTCGTTTTATCACAACCTAAAGCTCTTGAGGTACTGGAACTCTGCATCTCCCCTCTCCCGCCCACTGATATCATGTTTTCGGACCTCCGGCGCCCTCGCTACTCGTTGTCGGACCTCCGCCACCCGCTGAGTTCACATTGCCTGACCTCCGCCACCCACGAGCTTCAGTTTTCCGGACCTCCACCGCTCACAACACTTTCAAGATTCGGTTTGCAGGACCTCCTTTAAGGCATGTTATCCAAATATTTTGTCAATATTGTTCTCCTCTCCCATTTGTATATAATTTTTTTAACATTCTTTTTCATTCTATGGGTGAGTATTATGGATTGACTGATTGAATAAAATGGACCATACTTGATGGAAAATGATGTAAAGGGGATGATTCACATGTGTTTTCTAATTCTCATTATATTTCTCAAGAACATGGTGCTTGTTTACTTTTATTGTTGAAAATAATCATTGTCTTTTGGTGGGGTTGTTTGAGAAGTTATTTATTAGTTTGGTTGTGATAGATTCAATTCGGCGAAAATGTGAGATGGTTGAAAAACCCCAATACCACATAGAGTCATATTTTTTGTGAATCCAAAAATACAATCATTGGGCTATATCCCCTTTTAGGTAGACCAAAAATGTCTTATCACACATATTTACCATACTAACTTTCACTTGTAATCATTCGAAAAAACATCTATATAACATGATGTTAAACTATATCAATTATTTATTATTAGAAGTACATTTCACATGGTTGTGATAAATACCCTCGGTGCGTTCACTATATCAATTATTTATTATTAGAAGTACATTGCACATGTTTTTCTATACTATATCTTCTTTTTGGGATTCATGTATTTCATGAATTCATATTTTATCGATTTTAATTTGGTTAGACATGTTTTGATAATTTTGATGCACAAAATAACACTATTAATGAAAATAATATATGGAATGGATGGTATCTTGTTGTGAATTAACCTTTTTCATTGAAATAAATTAGGTTTCCTTATAGCCAACATGAAATCCACTAACCTATTCTAAAATACCATGTTTTTCCATCTTGTTTGGGGTATTTTGATTCACTCCCCCCTTTTGGTTTCCATTTCTTCTTGGCAGGATCATCAAGAATGGTTTCACTTCCACTAGAAGTGAGTATTTAGGCATGATGAATAAATACTAATGGTTCGGCTCTATTAATATCCATTTTTATAAGGAAGTGGTTCTCTTCTACTGTATTTGGAATTCTCTTTTTGTGTTCTTGAACCATAAATACTAATATTTGCGATTCAAATAGGATGGAGATGAATAAAGATAGGATGGATGCTAATCGTTTATCAATATATTAGGAGAACGGAGTGAAAGAGTTCATCAAGTTTGCAAACAATAACGCAAAGGATCCTTCTCAAATCCTTTTTCCATGTTTACATTTTTGTTATTCTAGACTACTTACTCCAGAGGAGTTGGAAGAACATTTGATATGTCACAGAATATATCGGAGTTATAAATGTTGGAGTAAACACGAAGAAAAGGAGAATGTAGCTACTGGCTGGGATAAAACTGCGTTTTATGCATCGTCAAATATAAATGAAAATATGGATAATGAAGAATACCGTATGGAATATGTGATTACAGATGTCAATGATGATGAAGATCATATTGAGTAAATGACAAAGACAATTCGAGATGAACTTCGTGACTTCCCAAAGTTGTTTGTGAATATAAAGAGTTGTGCAAAGACGCCATTGTATGCTGGTTGCACTAGGTATAAAACATTTTCAGCTGTATTGAAGTTGTATAAATTGAAATCAGGCAATAGATGGAGTGATTTCAGTTTTACGGAACTACTTTCTCTCTTGAATGACATGCTCCCGGAAGATAATGAGCTCCCAAGCCGGACATATGAAGCTAGACGAATGTTACACTCGATGGGAATGATTTCTGAAATAATAAATCCCTTCCCAAAACACTGTATATTGTATCTCAAAGAGAACAAATCACTTATAGAATGCCCAAAGTTTGGTTCTTCTCATTACAAGAAATATAAATCCATTCCTACGAAAGTTGTATGGTACTTTCAAATCATTCCAATGTTTAGGCGTCTATATGGGACTGAAGAAACTGCAAGACAATTGTCGTGGCATGAAGATAAAAGAAATAATTATGGGTTATTATGTCATCCGGCCGACTCTCCTCAATGAAATAAAATTGATCATGAGTATCCTAAATTTGGAAAAGAGCTGAGAAACCTTCGTCTTGCGTTATCTACAGATGGAGTGAATCCTTTTGGTTTTCAAACCAGTACTCATAGTACATGGCCTGTTATGTTGGTAAATTATAAATTGCCACCCTGGTTATGCATGAAGCAAAAATTAATCATGTTATCTATGCTTATATTACGACCAAAACAACCAGGTAACGATATTGATGTTTATATGGCTCCTTTGATCGAGGATTTGAAGATAGTGTGGGACTCTGGTGTAATGTTGTATGGTTCTTATAAAAGTTAATACTTCATGTTGAGATTGATGTTGTATGGGACAATAAAAGATTTACCTACATATGGAAATTTGTGAGGCTATAGAATTAAAGTAACTCAAGGGTGTCCCATGTGCGAAGAAGATATAGAATCAATTAGTTTGAAACATTCATTGAAATTTGTGTTTCTAGGACATCGTAAATTTCAACCTCATTAGCATAAGTACTGATCTTGGATGAAATCATTCAATGGATGTTCAGAAAAATGTGCAACACCATCTCCACTAACAGGTGATCAGATGTTTGAGAAAGTAAAAGATCTGAATACTATTTTTCGTAAACCATTTTCGAACAACGTTCTGAAAATCTGTTGGAAAAAGTGATCAGTTTTTTTTTGAATTACTATACTATAATTGTTTGTACGTTAGACATTTTCTTGATGTGATGCATCTGGAAAAAAATGTATATGATAGTGTTATCGGAACATTCCTAAATGCCCTGGGCAAAAAAAATATGGAATTAAGGCAAGGATGGACATGGTTGACATGGGAATACGAGAAGAGTTGGCTCCTGTGAAGGGTGAAAATCGAATGTTTCTTCCTCCAGCTTCTTATACTCTTTCTAGGGTGCAGAGATATCAGTTTTGAAACTTATCAATGATGTAAAGGTTTCAGAGGGGTACTCATCGAATATCAAGAACATTCTGTCAATGAATGATTTGAAGTTAAAAGGTTTGAAATCACATGATTGCCATGTTTTGATGCAGGATCTAATTCCTATAGCTTTACGTTGCCTTTTTCCCAAGAATGATCGTCGTACGTTAACCAAACATTGTTTCTTTTTCAAAGCTATATTTAGAAATTTATTAGACCCGGGGAAATTCCCTGCTATGGAAAAAGAAATTTTTATCATATTATGTGAATTAGAAATGTTCTTCCTTCCAACATTCTTTGATATGATGGTTCATTTGATGATTCACTTAGTGAGAGAGATTTGACTTTGTGGTCCTATGCACTATATATGGATGTATCCTGTTGAACGGTATATGGAGATTTTGAAAGGTTATGTCAAAAATCGAAGTCAGTTAGAGGGTTGTTTAGGGGACTAATATATTGTTGAGGAAGCCATTGAATTTTGTACTGTATACCCATATGATGTGGAAAGCAATGGTCTCTGAAATCTCATCACACTGTACACATTGAGGGTGAGGGAAATTCTGGAAGAGAAGTTGTGACAATCAGTATTACAGATCGGGAGCAGGATCATCTTTATGTTTTTCATAACAGTTGGGAGGTTGCTCCATATATTAAAACTCACAAAGAAATTCTTAGGCAGTTGAATCCATCGAGGTACGAAAAATGGTTATCAGATACATATAATCACTAGTTTATAGGATGGTTTCAGGACCATATTTTTAAGCAGTTGGATGAACATCCAAATTCAATTTCAGAATTTCTTTTATGGCTAGTCAATAGACTAAGTGTGTATGTATTATCTTATAGTGGTTATGTAATTAATGGTTATAGATTCTATATAGATAAACATGATGACGATAGTACCATGATAAATAGTGGAGTTACACTAGTGGCTGAAGCGATGCATGTTTCTGGTAGTAAGGATAGAAATCCAATTTATGAAAATATGTCATACTTTGGCATTATCAAACTAATATGGTAGTTGGATTATACGACATTCCAATTGCCTATTTTTCAATGAAAATTGATTAATAACAACAGTGGTGTTAAAATAGGTGAATGGGGATTTGTGAAAGTTGATTTTAGTAAAAAAGGGTACAAAGATAAACAATTTATAATGGAATCATAAGTGGTACATGTTTTTTATGTTCCAGATCCCGCAAACTGAAAGTGGTCGATTTTTCTCTTATCGTCCAAAACTACTGACGGTTCCGATGAAAATTCTGTTGAGGACGATCCTTCTAGTGGTACATCGCAATCCTTTCGGAGCGGTCCCAATGCAGATCATGTTTTTTATGTTAGAGGGAGACCACAATGAAGGGATTTGGATAGTCGATAGAGGTGTCAAATCCCTTCAGCCTTTTAAAAAATAAAAGAGAGTTCATTAAACATGTTATATTTTGTTTGTAATATAGATCTTGTTATCTCATGTTATTATCTTATCATTACTGAATTTATGTAATCTGAATTAACTGTTCAACCACTTTTTCAGATAATGAATTATACCCATTCTGATGCTTCTATCCTTGAGGCTGAACAAGTCTCTCAAGCAGCTGCTGCTGCGACTGCTACTGCTCCTGCAGCTCAAGCTGCTACTGCTATTGCTCCTGATGTTGCTCCTGCTACTCCTGCAGCTCATGCTGCTGCTACTGTTGCTCCTATTGCGGCTCTGATTGCTCCATATCATCCTCCTGCGGCGGCTCATGCTGCTGCAGCTCCTCCTGCTGCTCCTCCTACTGCTCCTGCTGTTGCGGCTCCAGCTTCTCTTATTGTTGAAGTCCAACAACCATCAAAAAATTTCGTTGATACCATTCTAAATGAACATATAGATGATGTTGATATCGATGAAATGGTCGGGAATGAAGGACCGCGTCGTATAAATCACAGGTGCATCGTAGTTTGACGGTGTTAGCCAAAATTCTTAAGGAAAAAATCAAAGGCATTAAATTTGAAGTCATATGGAAATCACAAGGCCAACATGTGAATCCCAACAAGGCTATGTTTAGCAGCTACATTGGAGTTGTCCCTTGGCAACACGTGCCGATCGACACAGATTCATCGCACCATGTTGTGACCGGGCTGAAGGCTGTGATCTGGGAAGAAATTACGGTAACATTATGAATTTATTTCTTTAATTTACTAGAAAATAAAATAATGAAACAATGTCTTACTGTTCTCAATCTCTTGTAGAGTACATTTATAGTTGATGATTCACAGAAGGATTATGTACTAAGGCTTGCAGGAAAGATTCATCAAGTTTTTTCGCACTATTTTAACAAGATGTCACCTCAAAGATTCTAAAGGTAAAATAAACCCGCACCCACCCATTGTCTACGCTCACCTAATATCCCAAGAAGCATGGGATTTTTTATTGTCCGTCATGGGGATGAGAAGTTTCGGTACATTGTGAGTGATAATACGTTGTTTGAGGATACATGTATTCACTACTCTGATTTTCAATATTTCATTTATGAAACATGCACTTATTACTGAAAATAAGGAATGTGCTTCAAAACCAACATACCCCTATCGTAAAGCAAGGAAGGGGTAAACATCATTAGAAATGAAAATGGTACGTATTTTAAATTTACAATAATATTTTTAGGTTCTAATAAACAATATCATAATTATTTTTCTATGTTTATATGTAGATTGATGAGTCTAAAACCAAATGCACTTCCATCCCATGTCATGTGCTATGGAAAGAGGCATGTGTGAACAAAGATGGGAAGTTAGTAGATGAGAACACACGGAAAGTGTGAGAAATATGTGTAAGTATGAAACGATGATAAAATAATTTGTTTAAAATTTCTATTACATAAAAATAATTAGTTATTTTCCTATATATGATAGTCACAGGAATCAGATACTCCTGTAGATGATACAGACCTATTATTGACGGCTTTGAAGCAGCCAGAAAAATACGGTCGTGTCAGAGGTGTAGGGTTTGGGGTGACACCCCGAGTATATTTTGAGAAGAAGAAAAAAATGGATGATACAAATGAAAAATTGGAACAAATGAGCAAAAAAAATAGGAACCCTTGAAGAACAATTGCAATGGTAGGTTAAGTTGCTAGCAACTTTTATGGGTGGGAAGCAAAGGGAAGACACAACTCAAGAACAACTACCGCATGAACATCACATCCCACCCCCCACGAGCTTTGAGGAAAGCCATTCGCCTCAAAGAACTATCTTATCCATGATAATCAATATTCTAATAATTGTTCCCATGAAATATGAATCAGACAAACACTGATAATTTTTCTGTACTCACCTTCTATAGGGTGATAATGATTGTGATTTATATCTGTCAACACCCACCTATCACCTTGTAGCGAGGGCTACAATGTTCAATATCCCAGATGCCACACTGCATAATAGACCACTTCCGAAAGAACATCTAAAAGGGACGATTACTGTAGCTCATGATCCAAAGGCAGATCTACTTATTCCACTTGATGAAGATGATATTCATACGATTGAAAAGGCTATTGGGACATTCATTTCATGGCCGTCACAACTTGTAAGAGTACATGTGGACAAAGTGGTATTTTTTGTCTTTTCATACTAAACCCTTATCAATTAATGAAAAAAGGTATGAACCAATGATTGTTGTTATAGACAGAGAAAGGGAAGGGGGTGACATATGTCGACTCAAAACCATCTAAAGGATCGACCAATCGATCCCAAGGATCTACTGAAAGAAAAATAACACCACCAGTTCTCTATCCAAATTTAATAGCATTGAAGACTCATGCGGATATGAATAAAAAAGATGGTAATAGTCATATAGTGGTTTTTGAAGAGAATATATATGGAGAGGAAAGTCATGATTTCATTACTACTGAAAATGTAAATGAAATCCTTGAAATTGGTTGTCTAGGCGTCATAGTTGTAAATATATATATGAGGTATGTTTCCATGAATTGATTTTCCAAAAGCTGATGTAATGTTCAAATTATGACTAAATGCATTTTATATTGATGACAGACACATTTATTAAAATAATTGAAGCAATTTTCCCATCAGCCAAGATTTGGACTGGTTAGTCCTCATATCACATCAACACACCTAATAAAATAGAGCCATCAAAAAGGGATGCAATATTGAACGGCTTGATGAAAACATTTGAATGCAAGATTACAGATGACAGACTTTTCCTAAAACTAACCACACTGGGGTAATACTCTACGATTAAAGCATATCAATTATATTTTCACTTCTTTTATTACTTATTGCTTTTGTGTTTTGAGGAAACATTGGTTGGTAATTTAGGTGACCTTGGATACTTCAAAGATTTATTTTCTGGAATCAAAGAAAGGATATCCATCAAACCGACCACACATGAGGGAGTTTGTGAATTTGTAAGACACTACATATTTCGTTTTAGGTCTAAACATCATGTAATATAATTTATATTATCTTTTACTGAGGATTCTGTTATGATAGGGCGATGTATCATTATCTTATAAAAAAGGAATGAGGATAGGGTCTAAGCATAAGGAGGCGAGCATGTACTACGTCTGGAAAAATATTATGGTATATATAATAAAATTTCACTATCCAAACACATATCAACACAAGTTACTTATTCTCCTAATGATAAATTGTTTTTGCAGTGTCCAAAACAAACAAACGATAATTATTGTGGTTATTATGTTTGTAAATTTATGAAATAGATCTTTTTTCATCAAAAAACTAGCATCCCTAAAGAGTCATTTTTAAAAACAACTACCATCGTGTACGCATACTCACCTTCAAATTCATGTGTGCAAGTACAAGCCACAGATGAAGATAAACAATTTCTAAAACAAGTTGACCAACATGCATGATCCTCGATGGAAGTAAGATAGAAATTCACATGGAAATTCTTAATGATATGATTTTGATGTATATAGTGAAAGGGTGGTGGATGTTCATTGTTGATGTTGTTCGTCTACAAGACATTCACCTTATCTTCTCCTCTCGCTATGTCTTGGACATCATGGAATAGCCTTATATCATGTGGGGTAAATTGAGGATGTTGAGAAACTATGGGACCACATGATCTTTCATGTCCAGTGCCCTCAGGATTGTTTTTCTAATCAACTGCCTCTGATCATTAGTTGCGTGTAAACATGGTGTGGCAGCCTCCATGATAGATTGGAAGTTGACCAATCCATTTGATGAACAAGATGTGATACTAAATTTGGCATTAACAGAATCCAATATAGGAAATTGTTCTAATGATTCAGAATGTGAGGATACATTTAAAGATATTTTATGTGTTTCATCAAGAGAGTCAGTTACTAGTTCCAAAAAATCATTCACAAACATCACTCATCAGTTTCCTCAAGGATAAACATGGGTTCATGGATTTGTATGACCAAAGAGATCTATCCTCTACTGCTTTTACAACCTATGTGGTGCATGATTCAAATTCCTCCAGGAAATAGGAACAAATGTGGTGTGTTGTAAGCCACATCTATTGGATGTTTTGAAATGTTAATTATGTTTTGACAATGGGTTCAATCTTTGAGGAAAAGTTGAGTTGTCCTTGATTCATGTATGGATGATGGATTCACATCCATTGCAAGTGGTTTTCATGGAAAGGATGGATGATAAAATTGGTTGGTGTTCTCATGGATGTCTAATCATGGTAAGTTAGAAAACATGTTGGGTATGTTGTGGAGTTTTAGTTGGGGTTCTAGTGGTTCTTTCCCGATGATGGATGTGTTAAACATCAAATGGTGGTGTTTGTGAGATAAAGCGTATAATGGGGAGCACCATAGAAATTAAGTGGTCTGTTGATGACATGATCGGCGTTTTTAATTAGATCGTATTGGGTAAAATTTATCTTGGTGTTTAGATCGGTTGAGTACATTGAGATGAAGGATGTGGTTGGGTTGTGTTAAGGGTGTTTGGGGCAATGTAAGTATTTAATGGTACCTTTATGTTTTGAATAATGAATAATTAGTAGATCATATTAGTATTGCATTGATATTTTATAAGAACGATTCAATGGGTCCATGGTGATGTGTTCGAGTCAACCTCGCCACAATCCGAGGCACGCTGTGGCTGCCACCACTCAAAGGGTCTCTTTTTTTTAAAAAAAAATTGACCAGATTTTAAGTGAAAACAACAACTGCCCTACGGAAATATGACCACACGCATTAGGAATGCATTGACATTTTATAAGAACGACCCAATGGTCCTTGGTGACGTGTACGGGTTAACCTCGCCTCAATCCGAGACACGGTGTGGCCGCTACAACTCAGAGGTTCTCTATTTTGTTTAAAATGGACAATATTTTAAGTGAAAACAACAACTGACCTATGGAAATCTGACCAAACGCATTTGGATTGCATTGATCTTTTATAAAAAATAACCAAGTGTCCTTAATGACGTGTATGAGTCAACCCCGACTCAATCCGAGGCACAGTGTGACCGCTACCACTCAAAGGGTCTCTAATTTGATTAAAATGGACAATATTTTAAGTGAAAACAACAACTGACCTACGGAAATCCAACCAACCGCATTCAGATTGCATTGATCATTTATAAGAACGATCCAAGGGTCCTTGGTGATGTGTAAATGTCAACCCCCCCTCAATCTGAGGCACGGTGTGGCCGCTAGCACTCATAGGGTCTCTATTTTGTTTAAAATGGACATGATTTTAAGTGAAAACAACAACTGACCTACGGAAATCTGACCAAATGCATTCTGATTGCATTGATATTTTATAAGAACTATCCAAGGGTCCTTAGTGACATGTAAGAGTCAACCCCGCCTCAATCCGAGGAACGGTGTGGACGCTAGCACTCAAAGGGTCTCTATTTTGTTTAAAATTTATAAGATTTTAAGTGAAAACAAAAACTGACCTACGGATATCTGACCAAACGCATTCCAATTGCATTGATCGTTTATAAGAACGATCCAAGGGTCCTTGTTGAATTGTAAGTGTGAACTCTACCTCAATCTCGAGGCACAGTGTGGCTGCTATCACTCAAAGGGTCTCTATTTTGTTTAAAGTGGACAAGATTTTAAGTGAAAACAAAAACTGACCTATGGAAATCCAACCAAATGCATTTAGATTGCATTGATATTTTATAAGAACGATCCAAGAGTCCTTGGTGACGTGTAAAAGTTAACCCCGCCTCAATCAGAAGCACGGTGTGGACGCTATCACTCAAAGGGTCTCAATTTTGTTTAAAGTGGACACGATTTTAATTGAATACAACAACTGAACTTTGAAAATCTGAACAAACACATTCGGATTGCATTGATCTTTTATGAGAACGATGCAAGGGTCATTGGTGACATGTATAAGTCAACTCCGACTCAATTCGAGGCACGGTGTGGCCGCTATCACTCAAAGGGTCTCTATTTTGTTTAAAGTGGACACGATTTTAATTGAAAACAACAACTGACCTTCGTAAATCTGACAAAATGCATTCGGATAGCATTTATCATTTATAAGAACGAACCAAGGGTCCTTGGTGACGTGTACGAGTCATCCCCATTTCAATCCGAGGCACGGTGTGGCCTCTCTCACTCAAAGGGTCTCTATTTTTTAAAAACAAAAGGAGAAGATTTCAAGTGAAAACAAATACTAACCTACGGAAATCAGACCAAATGCATTTGGATTGCATTTATCTTTTATAAGAACTCACCAAGGGTCCTTGATGGAATGTACGAGTCAACAAAGCCTCAATCCGAGGAATAGCGTGGCCGATATCACTCAAAGGGTCTCTATTTTGTTTAAAGTGGACACGATTTTAATTGAAAACAACAACTGTCCTACGGAAATCCAACCAAAAGAATTCATATTGCATTGATCATTTATAAGAACGATCCAATGGTCCTTGGTGACGTGTACGATTCAACCCCGCCTCAATCTGAGGCACGGTGTGGCCATTATCACTCAAAGGGTCTCTATTTTGTTTAAAATGGACAAGATTTTAAGTGAAAACAACAACTGACCTACGGAAATCTGACCAAATGCATTCGGATTGAAATTACATTTTATAAAAATGCTCCAAGGGTACTTGGTGATGTTTAAAATTCAACCCCGCCTCAATATAAGGCACGGTGTGGCCGCTACCACTCAATGGTTCTCTATTTTGTTTAAAATGGACACGATTTTAAGTGAAAAACAACAACTGACTTACAGAAATATGACCAAACGCATTCGGATTGAATTTATCTTTTATAAGAACGATACAAGGGTCCTTGGTGACATGTACGATTCATCCCTGCCTCAATCCAATGCACGGTATGGCCGCTAGCACTCAAAGGGTCTCTATTTTGTTTAAAATGGACAATATTTTAAGTGAAAACAACAACTGTCCTACGGAAATCCGACCAAACGCATTCGGATTGCATTGATCATTTAAATGGGGGGGTCATGGCATGTGATCTATCAGGGGACTCATATATATCAAGTAACGATTGGCCTGGTAAACTAGGGTGATCATGTGTTTGGGTCTATGATACTTTTGGGCTCATATCTGGATGAAAATACTCCCATTTTGGAGGGTGGATTTTCTTATGGGTCATATTCCTTAAATGAGATTACTCTCATAGGGGAGGGATGAGATTTATATAGTTATTATTCCCCAAATGAGAATACAACCACAAGAGTGGGATGATATTCTTATCAGGAATATTCACTAAATGAAAATAATCCCATAGGGGATGGCGGAGATGATTATATCGATTATGCCTCAAATGAGAATACACCCATATTGGATGGTTGATATGCTTCTAGGGATTATTATTTGGATGATAGTACTCACATATGGTAAAAAATATATTCTTCTTAGTATTATTCCCTCAATATGGGTACTCCCATAGTATATGGATGAGATCCTTATAGGTCTTATGCCTCGGAATTGGAATAACACATATGGGTGGTTTGAGATACTGTTGAGGGTATTCTCTGGATGAGAAAACTCCCATAAGTGGATTTCCATGATGGATTATAAATAAAACTAACATATTTGAGGTCAATGATAATTATTTATATAGTGGGGAGACCATGGTATATTATATGTTTTTTGTGATTCCTATGAGGTACTCAGAGAAACCCTAACATTGGATGAAGTTGTTATGGTTGATCAAGTTTTAATACTTGAGAATCAATGTGTCTTGATGTAGATGGGGTAGGACATTGTCAAACTATATTCTTATAATGTCGACACGATCCTTGTGAAATGCTTTGTAAAAGTTCAGCACATGGATAATTAATTTGGGTTTAATCATGGTCATGGATTTGAGGATCAATGATGATTTTTTTTAGTTTTATTCCAGTTCTTTATCAACTAGGTTGTGAATATATCCAAATCATGCACTTACAATAGCCTATTGAAGGTTTAATATTGGGGGTTTATTAATGAGATTCACCCCCCCCCAAGTATGTGCACCTCAGTGTGTGTACAAACCATATAACTTCTTTGAGGTTGAGAACATGATGCATAGTGGATATAGAAAAGTCCAAAGATTTATGTATTTATAAAACACACCCAAGTGGAGACTTAGGATTGAACTGCAAAGCCCCCCGGACACCCACTACCCCCCCTTGGACAACCACCCCAAACCCTTGAACATCCCCCCCAAACCCTTGAACAACCCCCAATCCCCCAGAATTCTGAATTGATTTCTTTAAGTAATTGATTTACTTATAAATTATGTGTTAATGGTGTACGAGTATAATTGTTGTATGGGTGTACTTGGTCTAATTTTCATATGATTTATGAGTTAATTTTGTATGCATATACTTGCTTTAATTGGATTATTGAGATGCTATTTTTTGCAGGTGTTCAGGTGTGCTGATGCAGATTTATTGTAGCAGTAAAGAGGGAATTTATCAGCGCTCTTTTAGCACTGATAAATCGTGCTTTTAACAGCACTAAAAAATTTCTGATAAACTACACCTTTATCAGTGCTAAAGAAGCTCTGATAAAAGATAAGTTTATCAGCGCTATAGGAGCCCTGATAAAACAATCATTTATCAGCACTAACGAAGTGCTTGTTGAGCGCTGATAAAGGGGTACCCCCTTTATCATCTTCGAGCTTTACAACACTTTTTTAGAACTATTAAAGCCTGTTTTTAGCACTGTTAATGCCCGTTTTTGTAGTTGTGATGGCTATTCTTCGTCAAAGCTGATAATGGTGTTGCAACTCTGAAACAATCTGGCAAAAACCATTGGTAGTATCCATGAAAACCTAGGAAACTCAGTACCTTCATCACATGCCTTGATGGCTCCAAATCAAGTGCAGTATCAATCATCACTATATCCATTAAAACTCCATCATTCGAGATGACATGTCCCAGAATGTGAACCTCTCAGATCCAGAATTGGCACTTCGAGAGATTACCCTAAATCTTGTGCTCTCAGAGCGTGTCATGAACTATCTGCAAATTATAGGAATGCTCCTCCTCGGTAGCCGATTAGATCATAATGTAATCATTTAATACCACCACAAAGAGATCAATTTATGGCTGAATGATCATGTTCATGAGTCCCACGAACACTACTGGGGTGTTGGTTACACCGAAATGCATAACAATGAACTTGTAGGGGTTGTACCAACATCTGAAAGCTGTCTTTGCACAACCGCATCTCACAATATGAGATGGTGATAGTCTGATCTATGTTCTATCCTCAAAAAACCATAGTGGTCCCTTCACCAGATCAAAGAGGTCGTCAATACTTTGTAGGGGGTACTTGTTCTTCATGGTCACCTGTTTCAGGCACCGATAGTTAACACAAAGCCTCAGGCTCCAATCCGCCTTCTTGGCGAACAAAATCGGGGTTGTCTATGGAGAAACACTAGGTCGGATGAATCCATTCCCCTCCAAGTCCTCTATCTGTTCCCGCAGCTCGTGAAGCTCTGAGAAATCCATTTGATACACTGGTGTAGATATTAGTGTTTTCTTGGGGTACAAGTCAATGTAAAATTCCACCTCTCTATGATGAGGTAGACCCGAATCATCAACAGGGAAAACTTCTTCATATTGGTCCACCATTATAGGATATCTCGGACTCCCCACATCCACCACTCCGAGGTTAAGGGTACCCAACTGATGTGTTATTAGCTACACTCTCCTCCGAGTAAGTCCATATTGTGCTATAAAGGCTCCCTTCTCACCGGTGAAGGTAAACATGGTCTCATCTGTGCCAAAACACCGCACATTACGACTAATATAGTCAAACATAGAATGGAATGTAGATAACCATTCCGTACCCAATATGACATTGTATGGCCTCAATTCCGCGACTTAGAGATCCCAGCTGAAGCTCTTGCCTCTTAGAGTATGCTTGCACTACAAGCACCAGTGCGTAATCGTCGAATCCGCTCCCATAGGAGTCTCTAGTTGTGAGGTTCAAGCCAATGGCTCCATTAGAATCTTCGATCTCTGAATGAGGGAAGTTTCAATAAAATAATTACTGGATCATGTGTCTATTAGTACTACATCTAAGTTTAAGTAGACACATATCGTACCTCGTATCATCTCTAGAGAACCATGGTCGTAGGCCTCAACAACCTGGAGTAGAGCTCACCCATGTCCACCTACTCTTTGTGGTCACGGTGGACCACCTGGTGGTGGTGGTGGTGGTAACACCTCAAATCTTCACCCACTGATAACAACACGACTAGATCCTCTGCCACGTCTGCTTTCTCCCTAAAGTCCTCCTCGGTCGAACCTGTGTCTCTTCCTGGTTGGTACTTCTGTTGAGTCAATAAGGCTTTCATCATGACTTTTCCATTCCTTCTTGTTTTGAAAATCACAAACACCTTATCATTAAGAAAATATGTTTTTACCCCTATTTTACTTATATAGGGAATTTTTTTAAGGAACTTTACCTCTCTCTTGTTTTCATTAATCATGTAAATATTTTTCTTAAGTATAAAAATTTGATTCATATCTATATTCTTAGAATCATATACTACATATATATGAGGAATTGTATTTCAGGATCTTAATTCTCATTCCAAATTCTGTAATAAATTCTCATTGAAAATTCGGATGATGAATTCTCATTACGAATTCTGATGACGAATTCTCATTACGAATTCTGTGATAAATTCTCATTATGAATTCTGTGAGGAATTCTCATTACAAATTCCGATGACGAATTCTCATTGAGAATTATGATGAGGAATTCTCATTACCAATTCTGATGATTAATTCTCATTACGAATTCTTTGATGAATTCTCATTAGGAATTCTATGATGAATTATCATTAAGAATTTGGGGATGAATTCTCATTAAAAATTCCAGTGCAGAATTCTCATTAGAATTGTGGTTGTGAATTCTAATTACGAATTATGCATAAGAACTTTTATGATGTTCAACTTTGAATTCATCTGATAAACAGAATCTGAATATCCATGTAATATAGACTCCTAATATAATTTTTTGTTAGACACCGAACTATTAACTTACACTCAGATTTGTTATGTTTGTTAAAACGAAGTCGTGCTTTCAGTTACACATGTTTTGTTATAAAACGATGTCATCTATTCTATTTCTAACTAACTGTTGGTTGAGTGACACACGTATAGGTCCCTCCGAAATTTATGGAAAATATGACCATTGGAGGAGGGATCCAACTATTCCAACTGAACCTATATATAGGTTTTCATTTGAAATAGCTCAATAACGAAGAAGTTGATCACTCTAAAGACCACATGTTGTTAAGGTTATTTCTAGAGAGAGAATATTTTAATGCCTTGTGCATACTGAACTACATGTTCAAATTGCGTCATGCGACTCCGAATGTTGGTGATTACATTTGAGGGATTCTAGGGATAGAATGATAGAGGTGAAGACTACCTTGATGTTCGAGGGATTCCTTGCTGAGGAAGACAGAGGTTCCAACTTCCTTGAAGTTGAGGTCTTGCAGGGATAACAAGACAGAGACTCTGATCATCGAATTGAGGGCTTACCTAGGTGTGGGTAAGACATACTTTCTTGAATGTATAAATCAAGGGACCTTTATCCAATGTTTTTGGATACCCTTTTCATTGGGTTAAAAGATTTATATCTAGTTACTTGTTTTTGTTACATGTTTTTCCTCTGCATTTTGTATAGTAAAGAAAGTATAATCTTCTTATATTTCCTTACACTTGTACTTTGATTTAGTTAGATTCTATACACTTTAATGTAGAATCTCATATTGTAATATTTTGTTATGTTTCAATTTCCAGATCCATATTTCCGGAACAGGTTTTTTGGAATCACTTTCCAGATTTAAGCAAGTATAAAGAACTAGAAGATTGTAACTTCATACTTTGTCTTAATCGTTAAATTGGTGTTAGATGTTTTGTGAATTTTCTTAGTTTAAGATTGTTAAACTTAGATGTTTCCTTGTTTATGGAATTTACAAGTGTACAATTCACCCCCCTCTAGTATATTGAGCATCTATGTCATTATTTCAATCCTACAACTTCGATCATCTTCTGATCATCCATATGGCGGGTCGGATAGTCACAAACCATGTGACTCTACAGAATGCAAGTGTAACACTGCCCGCTCCTGACATGAAAAGCTCTATCTCGGGTGCCCCAAACAACAAACCCTGAATCCTGTAGTCTCCCACCTATAGGTCTGGTCCTCTTGGACCTATATGCCATCTATCTTCTGCCAGCTATAGACAACTCCTCTATGTGACATCCGGTGATGGGTCTCCCAACTGGTGACTGCTCAGCAATGAAACTCTACACTAGTAGGGCTCTCTCTAACACCCCACCTGCATAGGTATGCTATGTGAAATCATCGAAGCCCTGATTTCCTGCTTGAGTCCCTGCTCAAACGTCCGGGCCCTGATGAATGGGTCCCAAAACATATAAGAGGATTTGTGTGAGAGGTCACTAATCCTCACTGAGTACTCTACCATAGTCAATCATCCCAACTGCAGATGAAGTAGCTTCGGTATGCGCACTGTGTGATGAGTCACTAGGACAATCTTTTCCCGAAACGGGATCTTGAAATCTCCCTGGAGATGTGTCACCTCGTCATGAACCTATAGTATCAAGCTCCACCATCTTCCTAGTGCTCCCTTTAGAAAACTGGCAGTAAGGATCACCATGAGATCAGCTGGTGTCCCTACCTATTAGAAGACTCTCACCATGGAGTCCAGAAAATCCTCAACTGCCTGTGGGTCCGTCTCTCCCCTGAACCATGATGTCCTCTAGTGCTAGAACTCGTGAAATGCGCAAAAGCAGCGTGCACCCTATGCTTCTAGAACTGGTGGCATCCGTTGGACAATGTTTAATTATACCATTGGTGCCTCCGTTGGTACCTCTACTGGAAGTGGGCTCTACACCGAGGCCTCATCGCTCGATGGGCTATCAGTACGTACCATATCTGGAACCCTAGCTGCTTGTCTCCGTGGAGGCATCCTGAAATGAAATTGGTTCACCACAGTCAATAAGTTATACCTGGTGAGCTGACTCAAATAGATCACAATAAAAAATCTTGAAAACACACATGTAATTAGTTTTTTTGTGTACTGTGTTAGAAATCAGAAGTCGGGGTCCTGGTGTATGGATACATCGGCCGCGACACCAACACTGGATTCCCTAACCTGATAACCAAACACACTACACATAACATTATTGCATTTAAAAAGATTAGAGTCCTATGTTCTATGGTTGAACCGACTCCTCTGATACCAATTTGTCACGACCCGCCCCCCAGGGCCCCTGTCGTGACTACCCCAAGCCCGCATTCTATAGGCAATTGGCTGGAAACTATCTCTGAATGCATATTTCCTTAAAACCGAGAAGGCACTGACATTATAACCTATAATAAAACACATCAAAGAACACATATGGATACAAAAATAAGGTAAACTGAATAGTAAAAATCGAGAGTACAGTATGTAAAAAGGTCTAGAATACAAGACCAACTGGAATGTACAAGAAAACTGGAATGTATCAAGTAAACTTAACAGCTCCTAAAAACACCCACCAAGGATCCAACCTGAATGGTCGATACAGCTCTTGAATGATCGTCTCTATGGAACACCTCATCTATGGTCCACCTATGAGCAACCTCCAGTCTGGGTACAATTTTTCTAAGTCAGCGTTGTCTGTCATCTTCACCCATCACAACATGGTGCGGGCTTAGCCCGTGCAGGGGTGAGTATAACGATACTCGGTAGGGACCCCGAGACCCCCAAGGTCTCATAAAATCCAATAAGGATAAACCACAAATCATGAAATAAACTAACAACCCAACTTAGGTATATTCCCATTCATATACCTATGTTATCATGTATACCCATCTCAATCATGATGAAAACAAAGGGTCCAACTCAAAAGCCCAAAGCTCAACTATTCCACAATGGAAGGAATACCATTATGGTAAGTACCACATAGGTATAGCACACAGAATAATACCAACATGGTATCACCATGATGAAAATGACTCAGTTCATACTAGGTATATCTTGGGTATATTAATAGAGATGATTAGATGTAACTACTGAATCATCTTACTCTGTTAAGAGGAAGACCAATGTCGGATCCTAAATCGTCACCAGACCAATAGAGGATCATAGAAAATCATCAGACATACATAGGATCCTAGTACCACATCAGACCCACACTGGATCCCAATAAATTGTCAGAACCACATAGGATCCTAGTACCCCATCAGACCCACACAGGATCCTAGGACATCTTCAGAACCACAAAGGATCCTTTAACATCGTCAGACCCACACATGATCCTAGTACATCATCTTACCCACACAAGATCCTAGTTCCTCGTCAGTCCCACACCGGATCCTAGTACATCATCAGACCCACACATGATCTTAGTACATCGTCAGACCCACACAATATCCTAGTACATCATCAGACCCTCAAAATATCCTAGTACCTCGTCAGATCCAGCTACAGGGTTCCCGCACTAAGCACAATTTTCTCAAATAGGGTATGGTCCACTATCCACTGGTTGAAACTCCTAAATAAATGAATTACCATGAAGAATTATCCCAAAGGACTGCCACATCATAGGGGTCTCAACGCAATAGAAGATGCTCTAATCGGACATCCGATATGTATGTTATTAGCCATTTAGTTCTCAGGACCTGGTTGGATTCATGCTCAATACATACCGACCACACCCCATAATTATCCAAATATGAAGTGGGTATACCAAAAGTACCATCTTGCTCCATGATTTATGATGTTGTAGACAGTTTTTCAAATGAACTCCAAGTGCCAAAGTTATTTCCAAAAGTATGGGATGGGTAGAAACTGCTCTGGGTCCAGTCCGACATGGTCAGACCCGCCTGGCCCACGGTGCCACCTGGCCCATGGTGCATCCCAGCCCACTTGGTGGATTATCCTATCCCACACTGGGTGGCTTGGACTGCGCTAGGCGGCCAATAGTGTGGCGGGATGGTCCGCGTTGCGGCGAGGTCGCCATGGTGCGGCGGTCCGCCGCTTCTGGTCAGATGGACATCTATCCACTCCGCGCAGAATTGCTGCGCGCCATGCCTTTTTCGGCAGCTGGCTCGGCGGTTCGGATGTCCAACCATCCCCTCCTTCATCCTCGTCGTGCGGGATGCTACCACCTATCTATACCGTGGCTGACAGGCTACGTACCTTCTCTAGTGGTACAATTGTTCTTCTACCTTCTTCATGGTTTTCCATGGTTTCGACACTGTTCCAATGCCACACCGGTGTCGGTTGACATCCTCCTCCATCGCAAAGGACACAACATCCACAAAGAATGGAGGAGGGATTAGGTATTGTTCATTTGGCCTGCTTCCTCCGCATTAGTTCCGTAGCAGGCGGATCAAGAGGATTAATTCAACTTAAAATACGATGATTAACAAAACCCCAAGCATGAATTTTTTTTGACATTAGTGAGGAGGGAATGACAGTCATCAGTTTTTTATCGTTGAAGACTTCCCTCGTTGGAGGATGTCACGAAGAATAATTCAATGTTGTTCGAGATCGTAGGGGTTCGTTGCCTCCGTGAGGTGCTTCCAGTCCAGGATCAGGGTCCGTTCCTCGTTATTTGTTGGAGAAGCATTCTTCATTGGAAAACTATTTTTCATTGGAGAAGAAGAGTTCCTCTAAAGTTCCTCCCCCTATTCCCCTTTTCCAACATTTCCCAAATCCCACAACAAATAGAATAGCCATATTAAAAAAAATATTTTGATCTATTTAGTCTATGGGCACAATTAAAGTTGTCTTAATTAATTGTGATGTTGTTGGATTAATTAATTTAAAGAACTAATGAGGTCACATCCTCCATTAAATATGGATTTCATGATTCGGGTGGTCCCCACCATTGAATTCAAATCGAGGGGGTTTTAGTTTAGGTGGTCCCCACCTTCATAAACCCAAAGAAGGTTACAAGAAAAAATAAAAATGTTAATTATTTTTATTTTTCTATTCCACCACAAAAAATTGAATGACTATCTTCTACCCTCAACCTACTGCAGTCTAGGTGAATGTCTCCTTAAGTGAATACTAGTGCTGCGAGTTCAACACTCTCCTCATATTTCAATTCTGAGTACTGGTTTAATGTTACCAAAACCCATTCAAACGTTTACTAAATGTATCCGAAAAAAGATTCAAAAATTAATTCCAGCCACTCCGAGCCTCTGAATCATGCGCCGTCAATTTTTGCAGTCTCATAATATTACATCTAATTTTATATAAAAAATTTACATGGAAAATCCAGGTTTTACATGAGGTCCAGCCGTCTTTGGACTTGGAAGTATTTGTTCGGACCCAAGTGTGTGCAGGCGTTGTTACTTTAGGTTGATGTGGCCCAGGAGTTTGTGGTTGGGATGTGTGGTAGGGATAACCCTTGCCATTGTGGGCGAGATTTGTAGTTGTGATAGCCCGTGTGTGTGTGGGCATGGTGTGGCAGTGGGACTATAATGGGGATAGTGGGAGAGGTCTGACACGTAGGATGTATTCATTATCAAGTGGGAAAGTAGTGCATTGTATCCAAACATCGATGTGTTATTACTATTACATTACTTGACTTCTGTTATTTTGGGAGTGTGCCTTGGTGAGGTTGGGGTGGATAGTTTTTTTTCTAGGTGCTGCAGTTATCCCCTTTTCTCATGATAATTATAATTCCTCCCCACTCGTGCATGAGAGATTTTGGTTTTCACTACTGAGTATACATGTATACTCACCCTACGTATATAATATGTTTTCAAGATTCCAGGAGGACATCAAGGATTGTGCATGACCGTACTAGTTCGGATCGTGGGAGAGTCATTATTGTTGTTTTTCATTCCTTTAGTACATTAATTTGGGGTTTTCATGTATTTTTGTATCATTTACTTTTGGATATGCATATGTGAATGGGTTTATTTTGGATTTACTTTTACCATCAGTTTTGGTTTTGTTGGGATTTACTATCTTATATCCCGATCCAACTAAATCAAAAGGGTAATGCCTTCTATCTTGCGTTTGACTCTATACCCATTATGCTAGTCCCCACTCTAGGACCTATTGATGGTGGGATTCAAGGGTCATTACATCCTCTTCAACATGAAAAAATAAGGGTCTATAAATCTGATGTCGCATCATTAATCTTGGTGTAGGGGGGTCGTGACAGAATGGTATTAGAGGAGGAGGTTGAGAGATAGGATGGAATCCTGATATAAGAATAGTGAAGATTGTATTGGATGGTAGGGAAACAATGTTAGGCAATCTTTGTGCATGAAATATGCTAGGGAATACCGGCTTGGACATGGGATTTTAGGCCACCCCGTGATCTGATTCAAGTTAGCAGGTCCTACCGAACAACCAAGTGAGGCTACACTGATTGTAGGGTAGAGACCCTAGGAAATGTACATGCACCATAATGACTGTTATTGATGTATTTATTTTGTATTTTGGTTATTTAAAATGAATAATAAGTCTATGAAAACATAAAAACAATCTTCTACACTAATTGGGCAAATGCATTCCATGTTTACCATGTAGAGATGGCACCCGGACGACGACCACGAGTAGTGTGGGCGATCGAGACCCTAGAGGTTGACGTGGATGATCATAAGTGGACTGAACGAGAGGGGGAGGATGATCAGTAGAAGAGGAAGATTCATGACTTTCAGCAGCATACCATTAGAATGTACGAGGTAATCATCTCAAACATCGAGACTGTGGGCTGGCTTGAGAATCTGGTGAAGCTTTCGGCTTGATCTGGGCTCTGACACTATACTGGGATCCTCTAGCTGTAAGCCAGATGCGGGGACAAGCGCATCAGTGGTGGAATCTCTATCATGGAGATAAGTGGGGGGATGAGGTTAGATGGATTGACTTTGAGAGTGAATTCCGAGTGGAATTCCTCTCAACCACAATGATGGTGGAGAAGAGACCAGAGCTACTCTCTCATTAGCAGGGGAGAATTTCAGTGAGGTAGTTAGGGATAATGATCAAAGATCTCCTTCATTTATCTCTGGACCTTTTTTTGGATGTGGAGTCTCGGGCGAGATGTTTAGAGGAGGCACTGTGACCTTCACTTTAGTATGTTATTACTCCCTTCACCCTACCGATGTACATGGAGGTCCAAAATATGGCTGATGTGGTGGAGAGGATGCACACACCGGGAGGTATGCCACAAAAGTGAGGCCAATTGAGATCGTCGATGGGGAAGGAAGTTTGTAGCAAGCCCCCATAGTCAGGGCCTTCTAGGTTTCGACCAGTGGGGAGAAAGCCCCAGCAGTGCCAGTTTTGATCTCTCGGTCCTCGCCTCTTCCATTCGGGCCCAGGACCGAGGTGTTTCATTTGTGGTAGACATGGGAACCTTTAGAACCAGTGCTCAAAATGATCGTAGTATAATGGATTTAGGCATGTTCAACACCCACCTCAGAATCATTAGCTTCCATCCATGCCCTTTCAGTAGCTGCAGCAGTAAGAACAGCGAGCTCCCGCTTTCCGAGAGAAGACATTGTGGGAAGAGGCTGACATTAGGGCACTCCTCAGGGACCTCGACCTGGGCATGGTAGGGGGAGGAAGCTGGTAGAAGAGTGGAAAAGTAGCTGGGCCTGGGTAGATACACGTCGTAGAGGCTGTATTTGTAGCAGGTCTAGATGTCTTTCAATGTATGATCATATTTTATAGTACACTTGCCTATACCTTTTTTGATACAAGATCATCACACTCCTTTGTGGCACCCGGTATGTCCTGTGATCTAGGTTTTGACACTGAGAGACTTCTAGTGCCACTGCTGTTGAGTACACCCATCGGTGGTCAGGCCAACATGTTTTATGTTTTTCGAGAGTGTAGACTAATTATAGGGCCACATCAATTTTGCAGGGATATTCTACTATTGTAGATACATCCATAAGATGTCATCCTAGGCATCGACTTGCTGTAGTCTATACACGCTGTTATCAACATTTTCCGAAGGAGACATATGTTCTTCAATTAGTATGGTAAGCGTGTGGCTTTTGTAAGCGAAAAAAGTTGTTAGGTGGGAAGATGGTGTGTGGAGTCCCTTCTTTCTATATTGGTCAAGACTTCAGCAAAATTAGTGGATTCCTAGATGAATGAGGTTCCAAGAGTTTTTAGAGAGTTCATAGACGTTTTTTCAAAGGATTTTGTCACTCAACTCCCTCGACATGACGTAGAGATCATGATCGACTTACAACCCAGTGCCCATCCAATTTATATGGATCCTTATCGGATGGAGCCTTCTGAGTTGTGGGAGTTGCAGGTTTATATTGATGATATGAAGAAGAAGGGTTTTTCCCGACCATGCATGTCACCATGGGGTGCTCCGGTGTTATTCACGAAGAAGGCATATGGTGGTATCTGAATTTTCATAGAATACCAAATGATGAATCAGGTAATGGTAAATAACCTTTACCCTCTATTGAGAATCATTGATCGCTTTGACCATATGCGAGGAGAAAGTTGGATATCTAAGAGCGATATGCGGTCGGGGTATCACCTATTAAGGGTGAAGGATAATGATATTCCGAAGGCTGCTTTTAGGTGCAGGTATGGGCACTTTGAGTTCGTAGTCATGTAGTTTGGTATTACAAATTCACCTTCTATGTTCATGGGTCTCATGAAATCTATTTTCCATGATTTTCCAGACTGGTTCGTCATTGTGTTCATCGATGACATTTTGATCTACTCGAGATCAGAGGAGGAGAAAACTAATCACCATAGGATGGTGTGGAAATCCATCAACTCCACTAGCTCTATGGGAGATTTTCTAAGTGTATGTTCATGACATGAGAAGTGGATTTCCATGGACAAGTGGTGTGTCAGCAAGGGGTATTAATTAATCAGTCAATGGATGAAGCAGTTGTTTCATGGGAAGCACACAAGAATGTGATAGAGTTTCACAGATTTCTAGGTCTGTCAGGCTATTATCGGAGGTTTGTACTCGACTTCTCTTGAGCTACATCTACCTTGATAGCTTAGACCAAAAAGAACCTGGACTTCATGTGGAGTGAGAAGTGTCAGGCAGCATTAAGCTATCCGAAGGAAAGGTTGGTCAGCGCTCTAGTTCTAAGGTTTCCAGAGGAAGGGGTGTTGTATGTTTTATTTTTTGATGATTCTATACGTGACCTCGGGTGTGTTCGGATGATGAAGTGTGGAGTGATATATTATGGGTCTAGTAAGTTATTATTCATGAGCATAACTATGCCACCCTTGACATCGATCTTGCAGCAGTAGTGTTCATGTTGAAGTTGTGGTGGTATTACTTCATCGGGGAGCACTTTGTGGTATTCACGGATCACAAGATTTTGAGGCATATCTTTACCCAGTGGTACATGAACTTGTGAAAGCAAAGGTGGGTGGAGTGTTTTCAATAGAACAACTTTTATATCACTTACAGTGAAGGTAAGGGGAACGTTGTGGTTGATGCCTTGATCATGAAGTCACGGAGGGAAGCGGTTCATGAATCAGTGGATGCTTCAAATCCAATGGAGAAGTGGGATGCCCTACATCTGGATGAAAGGGTGTATGGTGGTAGATATTTTCTGTTTCAGATGAAATTTCTTTCCTCTATGTTATAGCAGGTGGAGGACACTCAGTGGGGAGACTCAGAGGCCGATGTGATGCGCGATCGTGTTAGCCAGGGCAATTCCCCAGATGGATGGTCGGAAGACGGCATGAATCCGATTATATTTTATGGGAAGTTGTTCATCCTGGTGGAAATGAGAATGACTTTTCTTGGTGAGTTTGATAAGTCACCCCTGGTGGTGCACCTGGGAGTTTCCAAGAAGTACTAAGTTTTGAGGTGTCATTTATGGTGGCCGGGGTGAAACGGGTTGTGGAAATGTTTGTTGAAAGATGCGTAGTGTGTCAGCAAGTGAAGGATGAATACTATGTCCTAGGAGGAATGTTGAAACCTTTAGATGTCATCAAGTGGAAGTGGGATGATATATCGATGGATTTTGTCATAGGACTACCAAGGGTTCAAGGAGGATGTTATGCTATCCGGGTAGTGGTAAACAGAATGAAAAAATCCGCTCACATTCTGGCGATCAATGTGTCGAGTGCAGTGGATTACTTAGCACAGAGATACATGGATGATGTGGTGTAGTTTCATGGAGTTACTAGGACTATAGTCTCAGATAGGAATGATCAGTTTACCTCATGGGTCTGGATGGGATTGCGTCATGCTTTTGGCACCAAACTATGTCTTAACACTGCCTTCCACCCTGAGATATATGGGAAAACAGTGAGAACCATCCAGACGTTTTAGGATATGCTACGAGCATGTGTTTTGGACTTTGGGGGATCATGGGAATGACATTTTACCTTAGTAGAGTTTTCCTAAAATAATAGATATCACTCAACTATTGGCATGGCACCGTTTGAGGTATTGTGTGGAAGGTCATGTCGTTCTCCCATGTACCAGATCGAGGCTGGGAAGGATGTTGTTCTTGGCCTAGACATAGTGAAAATCACAATGGAGAAGGTTCACCTTGTGTATGATAGGATGAAGGCTTACCAGGACCGGAAGAAGTGGTACGCCGCCTATAGGAGGAGGCCCTTGGAGTTTGAGGTTGGAGACCATATATTCTTGAGAGTTTCCCCTAGACATGGGAAGAGAAGGTTCAGAAAGGGGATAAAGCTCTCTCCTAGGTTAATAAGGCCTTTTGAAGTGTTGGGGTGAGTCATAGAGGTGGCATATTAGCTGGAATTTCCACCTCAGCTGGAAAAGATACATGATGATTTCCACATCTCCTATCTTCTTCGATATCTACACAATGGCTCCCATGTCATTGAATGGGGAGAGTTGGATATAGGGGGCAATAATACATTTGTGGAGAGACCATTGAGGATCAAGGATCGGAAGGAGAATGTGCTTTGTGGAAGAAAAATCCCTTTTTTTCGTGTGGTATGGAGTCATGTTGTTCGCGAAGAGAGTACTTGGGAATGATAGGCAAAATTTCATACCCAGTACCCAAAGTGGTTTAGAGTTTCAGTTCCATGAATTTCTTGTTAGTCTAGTTTTTCTGACCTGCTATGATACAATTCTGACCATGTTGGTTTATAAGATGTTTTGTTTCCATAACTTGTGAATGTTTATGAAGATTCCATATATGTGGGGATGAGAATACCTGATTCCTAATCAAGACACATTAGTGAAGATGCGATTAAACCCATGCGGGTGAGCTAGTGCCACCCAAAGAAGATATTATCTTTACATGGAGGAAAGGATTCCTTGATCTGTGTGTCCGGGAAAGGTGATCCATGGGTTTGGTATGGTTTTTTGGGGTGGATTCTCTTCAAGAGGTATCTTTAGGGTTGGTTTTTCAGACCCCCTCTCTTCTCTTTAGGTCTAGATTTGATTCTCGAGTGCGAGAATAGTACGAGAGGTATCTAATGTAATGGACCAGACCCTCACAGTCCATCCCATTGCCAAATTTCTGGGGACTGGCTCACCCTAGACCCATCAGGTCCAGATCCTAAGGGCAGAGACTCGGTGGTAGGGTGTCCTGTATTTTTCAACAATCGGTGTGTCATGGATTAATGTTTCATCAGTAGCAGAGGGTATTGTTTGGTTTTTCATTCCCATTTTTCCCGTAAGGCCTCTTTTAAGTAATTTAACATTTTAAAGGTTGTTTAATTCTGTTTTTATCCCCATGAACAATGTTTTATGTTCCTAAGAGTGGGAAGACCCTCGACTGACCCAGACTGTGTGTCCCTATTATGCTTTTTCCTCCGTTTAAATGAATCCTATTAACTCACAGCTATTACGACCACTTCTCAGATGAGAATTATTAAATAACAATATTTTTAATCATGTGTAACCACCCAACTTCATGGTGAAACCATGATCCCCCATTAAAGTCGTTCATGATCTTGATATCCCGTAACATGGGGATATCATCTTTATATCAAACTATAATTCTGTCTTTCTATTTCTTGGATGGTTTATTTCTTCCCTTAGTGCATTTAGAGAACCTTTCCCAAGGTGAGTAGAGCGCATATGCAATTGGATTTCCTACTCATTAGGGGAGTCACACATCCCCAGTTTTTAGAATAAGGAGAAAAATTTCGATCATTGATCATCTTGGTTGGGTTCTTCCTTCGTATCTTTTTATTGGGTATCATGTGGGGCTTGTATGCTACTGTTTCTTCAAGGATGGATGAAACCAAGCATTAACTAAGATAATAAACATAATTTTAAGGAATCATGAGGTTTTTATAATGGTGGTGTTGTACTTTTTTCAATTTCTTATATGTTGTGAATTATATGGATTATGACCACTGAAAATTGTGTCCATCGTTGTTCCTTCTTTGTGCACTAATGAACCTTTTTCTTCTCGATAGTTCTACGATTATATGGTTGTACATGGAAATTGGTTAATCACATAAAGTTGGTTGGTAAATTGAATGTCCAATGAACAAAAATCCATGTGTGATCACCATTGTCAACCTAATGAAAAATAAGGAATTAAATGAGTTGTGTGTTAAAATTTGGAAACCCCACTTTATCTATTTTAGTGGATGTGTGGTTGTTCTTCTTGCTCCTCGTGGGGTGACATGGATGGGGATGGGATCCCCTATTGTGGTGCAGTTTTTGGTTGTGGATCTGCGGCCGTGTGGGGTTTTATGTTGGGGCATGTTTTGGTTCCAGTACTTTGAAGGATCTAACAGATCTCTTTTGTTGTTGTGACATTACAATAGAACCTGGTGTGAATTCTTAAATTTGGTATTCGGATGTTTTCTCCTTCCATGGTGTGTCGCTATTCCTATTAATTTCCCAGCAGTGAAGAATTAATTAAAATTGAATCACATGATTATGAAAATGGGAGTGGGTTTCATGGGGAATTATTTTCTAGGAATGTGTTATGACATGATTACGGGTGTGCTTCTTCTTATGAATGAATAGTTATGTGGGTGATTGTGGTTGGGGTGGTTTTAGAACCCCTAGGTTGGAATGATTTATTCATTACCTATATGTAAATTAATTTTTTTTGTTTCTTTTCGCACCCCACCCATGTTGAGCAGTTTGTTCTGAACACCGCAATTTAATGGGGGGCGTTTTTCCCAAAAATCCAATGACTGTCTGGTTATTAGCTACTTTTCTGGTCCCTTTCACTAGTATCCAAAGATCCTTTAGGAAGGCTATGATGGAATAAGGTCCATTATAGCATTAAATTCTTCAAGAAGGGTATCTGGTGGTGGTTGGCCCAGGTGTGTGCGGCCAGGTGGTTTCTCAAGTGTCTCTTGGATGAGGCCCAGGTGTCATCGAGCATGGAAGTAGTTGTTCGGATATATTTGTGTGCTGGCGTTGTTACGTTTGGTTGTTGTGGCCCAGGTTTTTGGGGTTAGGTTGTATGGTAGTGATAGCACATGTCTTTGTAGGTAAGATGTGTCGTTGTGATAGCCCAGGTGTGTGTGGGAGGAGTGTGGTAGTGGGACTACAGTGAGAATGGTGGGAGATATTTGACGTGTAGGATGTCTTCAATAACCAGTGGTAAAGTGGTTAAGGCTACCCAAAAATCGATGTGTTACTAATATTACATTACATGAATTAAATTATTTGGGTACTGTGCCTTGGTGAGGATGGGGTGGATAATTTCCCTACTAGGTTCTCTGGTCATCAAATTTTCTCATAGGCATTAGAATGCCTCCCCACTTGTGCACGAGAGCTTTGGGTTTTCTCAACTGGGTATACCTGTATACTCACCCCGACATATATAAATTGATTTCAGGTTTCTAGGAGGACATCAAGGATCATGCTGGACTGTACTTGTTCAGACCTTCAGATATTTCATGTTGCTATTTTTCTTTACTTTTGTAGTGTCCTTTGGGGTTTTCTTGTATTTTTGTATCATTTACTTTTTGACATGCATATGTGAATGTTTTTCTTTTGGATTTACTTTTACCTTCATTTTTTGTGTTGTTTGGATTTACTATCTTATAATAATGATCCAACTAAATAAAAATGGAAATGCCTTCCATCATGTGTGTGACTCTATTTCCTTGGTGTTATTCATCACTCCAGGACCTATGGAATGTGGGTCTCAAGGGTCATTATCTCTTTCATCAACATGATGAAGAAAGGGTCTATAATTATATTGTCCCTTCTTTCATCTTGTTGAAGGAGGGTAGTGAAAAAAACGTCAAAATAATTAACCTCCCAATGTGAGGGAAGAGTAATTAATCACATAAGGCAGTCTCCATTTGACCTACCTAATCACACCATAATGAATGAAAAAGATGTCAAAATAATATAAACATTTTATATAAAAATTATTATCCAATTAAAAAACCAAACACATTTTTTCCAAAACATTTCAACAAAATGAACACACTCCCAAAGAATGAAACCAAACATGTCATTACACATTTTCCCATTTCATGATGGCTTGACCCATACCATCTCGTCTGACTGCAAGAATATCTAAACTCTACACACAATTAAACCACAGAAGCCACAAAATCATGGCGTTACTTTGATGGTTGAACTATAACATAAAAAATATGTATCTTCAATGGTGTGGTACTTTTTTAAACAATTTTCTGACCCTCTCATATTGTAATATTCATTTACTTCACATTGATGAAGATTCTTTCCTGACCACCATCCCTCCAATTCAACGCATTATAAACCATTTATGACATCATCCACGAACATTAAAAATTTAAAACAATCATATGACCAACTATTTCCAAAAGCAAAACAACCATTTTAAAAAACCACGAAAAATCCATTTTCAACAAACAATTCAAATAAAATTTTACTAGAATCAAAAATTTATTGAAAACTACTATAAGGAACATTTATTTAAATGAACATGTAAACCAACAACACTAAAACCCATTTCACCCATTTATACAAAACAAAATTTGAGTAAAACAATATTTTTATTGAATTTTTTTCACATACCATTTCCATAAGTCAAATAATGAAACATATTTCAATATAATAAATTTAAAATAATACTACAAAGAAAATTGAACAACCTTATCAAATTTCCCACAAAACCCACAAACCATCACTAAAGAGGTTGCACAAAAGCTTATAAAATCCTTTTCATTACAAATTTAATGGGAAAAATTAATTTGAAATTATTCCCATTAGTTATATCATGAGTCGTTGGGGGGAGAATCCACCTACCACAAAGGTATGGTAAAAACTATTAATGGAACTAAAGACTCACCAATCCATTTCAAAATATAACATAATCACCTTACATTCCTTCCCCTAACATCAACAAGACCATATATCACCATTTTAGGAAACAAAAACTGTATATATACCTAAAACACTTGTATATCTAAATAATTTGTAGAGAGAATTTTAGATATAAGAAAAAAAATAAATTACAATGAAATGGGACATACCAAGGTATATTCAACCTTACCACAAGAAAGAATTATTTCAAAAATAATCCAAAATGAGTGGGAATGGAACACTATCCATTATTAAGTGGAAATACTAAGTTACAGAAACATTGGAAAACAAAAAGAGGGTTTGTGGAGAATATTTATATAACCACATTTTAAAAAAACTCTTCAAACAATGCATGGTTTGTTTCATGTTTATACAAACTATGCACTAATAGTTTGTGAGCATCTTCCTCAAAGAGGTACTTCTCAGTGTTGCTCTATATGGTTAGACAAACTGTGTTCCATCCATGAAAAAGTTTTTTTACCATGTTTTATGTTATACCTAGGGATCCCTCATGTTTTGGAATGTAGTGTGTGTTAACCATGCACAAACCCATAGCCCGCAACCTCATCCGGAACGATTTTGTATAAGTGCTGCACGATTTTCACTAACTATGATCAAACTGTAGACCTATATAATATTTTTTTATGAATTATATGATATTTATATTTTATTTTTTACTTATAGAATTATTATATTACACATACATTAAAGCATTATTTTTTTTAAATAATAACATCATGTGCAGACCACCACATCCTTAAAGTGATGTGATGCGTTCACCCTTTACACAAAATGTATTAAGGATTGTTTTAAGAAATATTTAATATATAAATGATCTATTTATTATTTTAATTAAATAATTGTATATATGTACATAAAAAATATTATTTTCTTCTTCAAATTTTACACATTGAAAATTCAATAACATTTTTCATGGATGTGTGCTCTACCAGCTCCTTGAAGTGATGCGATTGTTACACTTTCATCACACAATAGAAGAATTATATATATATATATATGTTTAAATTTATATATAATTATATTAAATTTAATTTTTTATATAATATTAATTCATTAAAGATAAATGTTACATAACTAAAGTCTATAATGATCATAAAAAAAAATTCAAACGTTACACCTGCGTACTTATGTTATACTATCTGAATGATCATATTGTTGGTTCATTTTTCGTAACATTATTTTATAGATTATTATAAAAGTACGATTTATGTTAAAATATTTTAATAATTTCATTTTTATTATTTTTTAATTATTAAATAATTTTCACAATGTCCAAAATCGACGTATCAAAGTCAGATTTTACAGAGATGTCGAATTTTCAGAAAATATTCGATTTAGAATTATTGAATAACTAATTTAATATAAATAGTTTATAAGTAAAATAAAATTAAAAAAAAATTGGAAAATTTTATTATGAATTAAATAATTATAATATTTTTATTAATCTATATTATAGGGGACATGTATGAAAAATTTGACTCACTGTAAGGGTTTTAATTACTCAATTTCTATTCATTGGGTCAAACATCTATGGTATTGCTTATATTATTCTAGGAATATGTGTTAAATGGCCTATTATTATATTAATTCATTATTTTCAGATTTATTTTGATGATTTATAATTTTCACACTATATAATTTCATTTATTTATTCTAACTCTAATGATATGATCACTGTATGGGTTTTTCTCATCCCTTTATTATTTGCGAGAGATATTAACCATATTGAGAATTTGTTTTTGTTTTTTTCAGTATATACTTTTCATTATTATATTATTGAAAATTATCCATAAATATGTAATGTTTTACTTATCCTTTTTATTATAACACAATCATGGAGATTAAATTATTTATGTTATAAAAGTGGTTATTGACTTTTGTGGAAATTTTCTTTTCCCTGAGGCATTTTTTATGATATAGACATTTATTCATTTACGGGGTGTATATACTTCTCATTTACATGATATATCATAAATATCATTATTCTCATGATATTATATGTTTCATTTAATGTTTTTGCTTCATTTTTCATCTGATTCAATTGTTTTGGTGTTGTATGTGACACACAATAATATTTAATGTTTATTTTCATCATGAATGTTTTTATTACCTTTTAAGGGAATATCCATTCACCAATGAAAACAAACATCATTGATACATATCCTCTATTACGTAAATTTTTCCTTCATTCCATATTCATTCATTATTAGGATTTAATATTACTAGTACAATTCTATTTTAATGATAAAATTTTCTATTCCAGCGGATGATTACGAGATAAGGAAATTGTTATGAGAATTGTTTTGTGTCCACATTTTTATTATATAAAAAATTTATTATTATGGAAAACATTTTATTTCCATTATATTATTAGGATTCAATGATAAATTTTTTAAGACATTTATTTTTGATGGGTTAATCATGTTTTCTGGTGTTTTTTATTGAACCCATTTCTTTTCCAGGGGTTAATCAAGTTTTAAATAGATTTTCTTTAACATTTCAACATTAAAATAATAAAAATTGTTTGAAATTCATATTTATTATAACATTTTTATTTTCCATGGGTTATTCATTTTTCAATGATATTTTTAATGAACCACATTCTATTTAATTGGTTCCTAATATTTCATTGTGATTATTATTAAACCCGTTTAATTTCAATTGGTTAATAATGCATCAAAGATAATATTATTTAAATAATTTATTTTAAATGGGTTAATTATGTATAAATTATATTATTATTGAAACTGGTTATTTTTAATTGGATAATAACCAAATGAAATGGGTTATTGGTTTCTCCAATGAATTTATTCAAGATTTTATATTTGATTATTTCACCATGGTACTTGAATATTTTAATGGTGGTTATATATAAACCAATTTGTAGAAGTTCCTTGATAGACCAATGAAGGTTTGGTCTATGATATTTCTACAATGTATTGGGAATATAATTTCTGTATATGTATATTCTATTTTTAATAGTGACATTTTTGGATTTTGAAATCATGGTTGATCAATTTATATTTTGCAAAATTGTTATTATGTCCCATGATACCGATATGTGGTTTCTATCAATTCTATGAAGTTATAATTCTTCTAATGATCGATATTTATATCACATGGCCCATGATTATTTCTTCCAATTACTATTTTCCTCTCAATTTGTAATAATTAATTATCCAATAATTTATTATTATGAGTTATTTTATGATTCACTCATGAGAATTAGTTATGCCATCGTACCATTATGCACTCTTTTGATCATTTATGAAATTCAATTGTTTTTTCTTATGTTTACCCTCACAATTATTTTGTACCCACTATTACTATTTCTCCATTTCCTAATTTTTAATAAATTATTTTGAATTATTTATTAATATAAATGATTTCAAAATGATTAAGTTTATAAAATATTATGAACTAATAAAATATAGGTTATATAGTTGAAATTTCCCTTCAAATAATTATTATTCTAGGAGGATATGAATTTTTTATTTATTAGTTATTCACTAATATCTAAAAAATATTCCAAAAAGGTCCACCAAAATTAAATAGACCCATTTTTTATATTTTTGTTGTTTTGATGGGTAAAAATTGGGTTTTTATTATCAACATCATGGCTATAAAAGTTTTTTGTTTATTTCCATACATTATTAGTGAGTGCTGGTCTTGGGTTGATATAGTTGGTATCAATGTTCGGTTTATATAACCTTGGAAATTAGGATATTTTAATTTTATGACACCTTAATTATTATTTATACCTTCATAAGAATTGGTTTAAGTTAAATAATATGTTTAAAGTCTTAACACACCATACATGAGGTTTTTAATTAGTTCACTTTTAGTGTTTATCAATGAATTTTTTGGAGATTTATTGGATGGGGTATTTTTAACCCAAAAGGTCCAAATTATGTGTTCTTTGAAGATATCATATTTAAGGATTAATAAAATGTTAAAACGCATATATTGGGTGATAACATGTCACAACAACTGAGATAGTTTTTCATGAACCCATTAACCAAGGACAAAAAGAGTTTTATGCACTATAACTAACCAACATCATTTTTGGGATACCATGATCATTTTTTTAGAATCATACTAGATATCATTATAGAAATAAAATTTTTTAATCATTGAATAATATATTTTTACATCCTTAAAATCATTTGGTTTTTATCTTCTTCGTGATATTATTACAGAAATATAATGTTATTTATTTATAGTATAATTTAGTTTGAAATTTTGGTATTCATTTAAAATTTTGATTATTAGTGTATCAGATGAAATTTTATTAATTTTGGGTATTATATTACCATTTCCCATCCATTTTTTTTTCAATGACATGTGGAATTGATTCATTTCCACTTTATTTTTATATCATCATTAGAAGATGATTTTATCTTTTTGTGAATAGAAAATTCTTTTATAATAATTATCGTTCAGAGAGAAAGATAATATTTCAAGAGAAAATTTTTAAAGTAGAAATTATACACATAAAGAATGTTTATTTATTTACATTTTTGGTTATTTAAGGTTAAATAAATCCCCCAACAATATGAAAATGGATCATGAAATATAAATATATCTTAGTTCAATCCATTATAATAATATAAATGAGATATTTCCCACCTTTTTAGTTTGTCAATTTTATTCATTTATAAATTATTTATCACATTAAATATCAAGCTATATTAGTACCAAAAAAATTTATTACCTCCAAATATATTATATAATGTAATTAAAATTGTATATTTTGATTAATGTAAAAATTAGTTTATATAGTGATTGTGCATCAATCATAAGGTGGTATAACCAAGTGGGATGTACAAAAAAATTAATCCTTTTATTACGCCAGATACACTATTATTTATTTAGGATCATTAATCGATGAACATGATATAAGGGATAACTCCCAATAGTATTTATATTTTTAAATTTACAAGAATGATACTCCTCCTAGACTATAAAAAGGAACTCAACCTCCCAACATCTTCACACAACTCGTGAACATTTGGATAAACCATACCATGAAAACATATTCTTGAATCACCCCTCCCATTATAATATTATATTTACTTTTGGAATTACAAATATCATGGATTTAAATGGGTTAAAAAGAAAATTTACCCCAACAAGATCTATCAATATTCAACGAATACTTTTGTTTTATTTGTGTTGATGAAACTTAAATTATTATTATTACATTATAATATAATAAAATTAGTATCCTAAATATAATATAATGTTTTTATGTTATGGTATATACGTACACCTACCCATAAATCAATTAAATGGGAAATAAAATCCTCAATCATGTGTACAGGGATCTACCGCCTCACGATACGATGTCGTTCATTTTTTCATTACCACCAATTATAGATGTGAATTTTGATTGAAATATTATAATTATATGATATAAATGATATTATTAATTTCTTAATACTTATTTAATTATTATATAAAATATAATGAATAACTATTAATTTTTATATAATATAATATTAATGTGTGTAGTCGTGTGGATTGTAACCTCATCAAAATGATATGTTACAATCACCATTTACAAGGAAAATATTAATGGTTGTTTTAATATAAATAATATTATTTAAAATATTTAAATTTAATATTTTTTAAATAATTATTTATATTAACATATAACATATTATTCACATCAGTCAATTTCATACACTGAAAATGATAACATCATTTGTGGATGTGTGGGCTACTCTCTCCCCTAAGTGATGTGATTCTTCATTTTTCATTTCCGAATAAATTGAATTATATATATAAGAATTTAATATTTTATTTATGTTACAATGATCATTTTATAATAATAAATGTTACATACCATATTCTCATAATTACAATTAATAAAAGGAAATGTTAGTCAAGCGTACATACAACCTAACATCTCCCTGATCAGAACATCGGTTCATTTTACATTTCCTTATATCACGTTTTATTTAATAATTATAATTGGAGTTAAAATATTATAATTATTTCATGATTAATATTGTTTCTATATTGGTTTAATGATGTCATTGGCCATAGTTGATCTATCAATGTGTATTTTGACACATGAGACGAATATTGTCAAAACATCATAGTAAAACATTTTTTTGTAATTGTGTATAACTATGATATATACTAAATTAAATTTATATGAAACCTTTAAAAGTTTATATAGAAAATAAATAATTATCATAAGATTATTATTCAGTATGAAAGAGGAAAGGAATGAAAAATGGAACTAATCGGTTGATATTTCATAATTCAATTTATATATATTGGGTTGAACTTCTATGTAATTTGTTATGTTATCCAAAAAATATGAGTGAAATGACCTTTTATTATATTCATTCTATATTTACAATTTTATTTTTCTGTTTTATATTTTCCATACATAATTTTTTCAATGAATTACTCTCACTTAAATGATAATATCATTGAAAGAAATTTTATCATCTCATTTTAATTTTATTAGATATATTTCATATTAACCACATATTTCCATTTTGTGGTGTATATATTTCCAAAAAATGTATTTTTAGATTTTATTCTTAATTATATGGGGTTTTCATATCTTTTTGTTCATCTCTAATTAATGAGGTTTATAGTTATAAGGTTTTCAATGTATTAATGGGAATTGGTACCAGTTTCCATTCATGGAGATATTTCATAATCTATACAACTCTATTATCTAATGAGATGTCTATACATATCATTTTACCTGACATATATTTAATATCCTTATATCACAATATTATAATTTCCATATATTTTTATTTGAACATGTATCTTATGATTCAAATGATTTCATGTGTTGTGGGATAATTTTTAATGTTTAATGATTATTTTTATCATTAATTAATATAATGATATTTTATTGAAATTTTCATTCATCATCGTCAACAATTATCATTGTAAATTATCCTCCAATGCGGATATTTTTCATTGATTACATCCTCATTCATTCTCTTGATATATTATGATTGGTTAAAAAATATTGTTATGATTCCAATTTGTTTTCCAAGAGTGGATAATGACCTAAATAGAAGGTTGTGAAACTTGTTTCATCCATAGGGTTTTATTATGCCCCAAAGAGTTTGTTATATAACCCATTTAATTTCCATTGGTAACTTGATCGCACCACGATTCACTGTTTTTTTTCACCCTTACACCACTATGCTAAACTTGTTTTATATTGAAAATTATAAAAATAATAAAAAATTTATTTCCATGTTTTAATAATTTATTTTGTTTTTATCATAGATAAAAAGGGTTATGTTACTTGTTTTGATGATTCCATTTCAATGGGAGGTGATTTGGAAGACCCATGATGTTGTCCAAGAAAAATGGGACAAACTGCACAAGATCCTTACACACCAGTGGACTCATCTGTTCACTTATCCTAAACTGGGCATCCAAATGTGCTTCAATTAAGTGGGATGTTCCAAAATTCGTTATGGTACATTTCTTCTGAAGGAACCCTAGACACATTCAACAATATGGTGTCCCAACCAACCTGATAATTCCCGGACACTGAATCTACATGAATTCAAAAGTGGTGTGATGTGACCTATCAATATATCGGGCCTTATTTGTCAAAATTGAACCAAAAATTTAGTGTAGATAACCATGATGTGGGGATAAGATGTTGATATTTCTCCAAAGCGAGATAAGGCTTTCAGGAGGTCGAAACCCACGTGATTATTGGTTTTAATAAATTTGTGTGCTTAAAACCACCTTCCATTTTTCTATAAAATGGCACCTTGGTCTCCCAATTTGTAAGTTCAACCAGGTGTCAATGCTCTAGTATTTTGGAGACCCAAATGAGGTATCTCCTCATCTTAGAAGTTCTAGAGTAACCTATCATCATAGGGGTATCAACAATGAAAAGGAGTTCCATCCGAGCAATATCCTCTTCTCAATGGAGAGTTAAATGATTGAAGATCATTTCATGGGAGCTACACTTACTTTAGAGGGATTTCCTACATGTGATACTCAAATGGTTTTGTATAATTTGTTTGTTTATTATTTCACTTATGTTTTATCTAATCATGTTTCTCCTCTTAATTCATTTGTAGGGTTAAATTAAGTGAACCTCTTTTCATTTCAACACTGATTCGGTTGAAATTGTAAGTGGGAAACATGGGTTGTTTCGATTGGGAAACACAAGATCCTATTTATATCACCCATAAAGAAGATATTATTATGATTTGGTATCCATTAATCTATTCTAGATGTCCAAACATTGACAACATGATTGTTGTCTCAATGGTTGGAACTTTGGGAAATGTTTTTAGAGGCAAGAGGGAAATCAAGATCTTGACAACACTGAAAAAATGAATTAAACAAAACCAAGAGAAATTTTAATAAAATCAAAATATCAAATATATGTAGTTAACATGATGTGATCTCCATATTTGATAATTCTAAAACACCACTTTTATTTATCAACTATTAAACTCGTTAAATCACCTCATTTTCATAAAACTAGTTTTCAAACCACCCCACTTTTGGTATTCTTATTAAATAATCACTCTATTAAACAAACAACTCCCCATGAGAGATTGCCTAGGGCCATCCCTAGACTCAAAAGGCATCATTAAATCGCTATCAATTTGACGTTTCAAGAGAAAGAGGTCAAATTTTGGTGATGTTTTCAGGGAGGGATTTGGTTTTATTGGGTTCTTTTCATAATATTTTTTTAATTTTGGATAATATTTTTTTATCTTCTACCATTTAATATATATTTGTGTTCTGATTTATTTATTATATAGGTTTTTTTCATGATGAATTCTACTTTGGGATAATTAACACCATACAAACCCGAACTAGAGAGGATCTTATGTCCACGACACAAAGATGCGCAAGACAACCCTTTGATGGAGGACACAGTGCAAATCGTTACAGTTCAAAACCCACCATCTTCTGGAAAAAAATTTGAACCTAAAATTAATCTGTCTAAAATGTCTGAAAATAATAGAAAAATAAAAAAATTAACCTCAGTATATATTGATCTCCAACCCACTTACATTCAAATTGAAGGTGAGGAACCTAATTTTGTACATAAATATGGTTTAATTCATTTATTACGAAGATTCCGTAGACTTGATGGAGAAGATCCTGACATGAATCATAATGAATTTGATACTATGTATTAAATATTAAAACCTAAAAATGTGGATAAAGAATTTGTAATGCTCATTACATTACCATTTTCATTTCAAGACACTGCAAAAGACTGGCTTTATTATGTTAATTCACCAATTTGAGGTTGGGTAGACATGAAACACCATTTTCATGAAAAATATTTCCAAGACTCTCAAACTGCAAAATATAAGGAATGAAATATGTTTCATAATTAAATTTCAAGATAAAACATTAATTGAATACTGGTAACTATTTAAAAGTTTATGTTCAAGCTGTCCACACCACCAAATAAGTGATCAACTTTTAATTTAGTATTTTTATGAAGGATAAATTCATATGGACCAAAATATGATTTATGTTACTTCATGTGGTGTGATAGTTGATAAAACCCAAATTTCTACAAGGATATTAATTGAGAACATGGCATAGAACATTCACCAATGTGGTTCAAGGTCCAATGTACCCATTCTAGGTGTCCGTGTGGTGCGAAGTACCAAATTCCAAATGAAGGTGGACACAATGTTTGAATAGTTAAGTACCCTTCTTAGAAAACTTTCTCTTTTCGAAGGTAAAACCCATTCTCCTCCTCCCATCCATTGGGTTATATGTTCTTATGACACCCACTACTCTGACCAATTCCCCAATTGAGAGAAACATTTGAGAGTTATGATTCAATATTTCCAAGCCTCCCCTATAACAAACACTTTTGGAAAGAACCATACAATCCATAAAATCCTGGTTAGAATGACAACCAATCCTATAGGCAAGGGGGTATTCATCAAACCTCATCAACCATGGAACCAAAATGATCGGAGTATTCATCCATCATAACCACCATGAAATCCCCAACCACGCGAATGTCCATTCCAACAAACCCCTCCAAAATCTGGGCCTAGTGTAGAAGATGTGATGAAAAAATGGCTTCCAATATTTTCCATTTCAAGAAAACCACTCAGGCATCCATACATGACCTAAAAACAAATTTAGGCCAACTAGCTAACTCAGTGGGGAGATTTTCAAAGTCATAGGTCGGGTAAAAAACCATCTCAACTGGTAAATAACCATATGGATAAAGGAAATGTTAGTTCCATCACTCATAAGAGTTGCATACAACATACAAATCATATAAACCCTCCATTTGATTCATCCACTCCTCAGGAAACCACCATCTGAACTTCTGAAAATGGTCAAATAGAAGAAAATCATTATCTTGATAAAATCCCTTATAAAGGAAATAGTGTGTATCTGGATGAGTATCCAATCCCAAACATTCCTATTCAATTTCCCCATAGGGCTACACAACCAAGAAAAGAAAAGGAAAATGATCTTGATAAGGAAGTATTGGAATCATTTAAAAAAGTGTAGGTAAACATTCCATTGATTGATGTAGTGAATCAAATTCAAATATATTCCATGCTTCTAAAAGAGATTTTTACACACCGAAGAAGACTTCCAGGTGATGAGAATATGATATTTGGGAGAAATGTTTCAGAATTGATAGAGTCTTCACATCCCACCAAGTGAAACGATCCTAGAACATTCTCAATTCCATGCAACATAGGGGATTATTTGTTTTCTAATGTTATGATAGTTTTATGTTCTTATATTAATTTGATTACTCACTCAATTTAATCTTCATTATAGGTCATGGAACTTAATCCCATTGGAATTATTTTTCAAATGGCTAATTGGAGCATCAGACACCCCTCTGGTGTGTTAGAGGTTGTTCTTGGGAGGGTTCAAAATATAATTTTTCTTGCTATGTTTTATGATCTTAAATTAGAGGATGATAGGATTAATGGAAATTCCTTGATTATATTGGGGATATCCTTCTTGAAAACAACCAAATCATAATTAATGTCTACAATGGTACATTATCAATGGAAATTGGTGGTGAAATTTTCCACTTCAATATCCTTGATGCCATGAAGCAACCCTCAGATGAACATTATTCTCTCTTTTATAAGTCTATAGATGTACTACCTTCTCTTGAAAAAGAATCATTTCATTAAAATGATCCCCTTTCGGAGTTTTCTTAATTAATAAAAATTCTAGGAAATGATTCATTCATTGATCAGTGTAGTGGTCTATAAAAGTTTCATGCATGTTCATTGATTGATGATTTCATGATGACCGAGGATCCAATGACCATCGATGATAGTTCTATGATTATAAAATATCATTCCTCATCAAAGGATGATACCATTGTGAATTTATATGAGATCAGTGACCTATCACTTTCCCACACTCTCCCATCAATCCAAAAACTCCCTAAATTGGAATAAAAACAACTTCCTCGAGATTTAAAATATTTATATCATGATAATGGAAACTAGTTGCATGTAATAATTGCAAGTTCACTCCCTCTTGAGCATGAATTGTGAATGCATGAATATTTGAGGGTGTATAAACATGCTTTGGGATGGACACTTGCTGACATTCCTGGTATTAGCCCTTCAATTTATACACATCATGTTTTATTAAATGATTAGGATAAACCACTGAGGCAGGCACAATGTCGACTGAACACAAACATCATTGTGATTTTGAAAATGGAGGTAACAATATTATTATATTCTAGAATCATTTATGCCATCCTTGATAGCCAATGTGTCAGTGTCGTTCAAGTAGTTCCAAATAAATCTGCGTAACATTAATCAGAAATGAAAACAATGAATTTGTTCCAACACATGTGATGAAGAGTTGGTGTGTCTGCATAGACTACTACTGAATAATTTAACAAACTAGGAAGGACCATTGAACTATTCCATTCATCATCCAAATTAAATAGAGGATAGTAGGTATATCTCACTATTGTTTCCTTGATGGGTATTCTATATACTTTTAGATCCATATTATCCCTGAGGATTAGAAAAATACAACCTTAATTTTCCCCTTTAGAAAATTTGCTTATAGAAGTATTTCATTTGGTATGTGCAATGCTCCAGGAACATTCTAGAAATGTATGGTTGTTATTTATTTGGGTTAACTGGAAAATTGCATGGAAGTTTTCATGGATTATTTCACTTTTTACGTCTCCTCCAATGATAAATATTTGAGTAGTATTTGTTTTGTCATAGGTCGTTGTATTGAAAAGATAATCATATTTAATAACGAGAAATTCTATTTCATGGTACAACATGGTATTTTTTTGGGCATGTAATTGTTTTGGGATGGTATCCAAGTAGATAAATCAAATGTGGATTTCATTTCTTCCCTACGATTCCCCAAAAATGTATGGGATGTGATGTCTTTCCTAGGTCATGCTGGATTTTTCCATCATTTCATTCATGAAATTAGTAAAATTGCACTATCCCTCTCACGCTTACTCCAAAAAAGAAATAATATTAGTTTTTAAAAAAGAATCTGAATAATATTTTAATAAATTAAAATAGATTCTCACATCACTCCTGGTAATGAAAACACCTTAGTGGGATTTATCGTTTGAGATCATGTGTGATGCCTCTAACTATACAATTGGGGAAATATTGTCACAAAGGGTCGATCGAGATCCACATGTAATAGCTTATGCCTCTCATAAATTTGAACCTGCCCAGGTAAACTACACCACAAGTCAAAAATATTCATTTCCATAGTTTTTCCCTTGGATAAATTTAGTTCATATCTTTTAGGGACAATAGTCATTGTAATCTCCAACCATGAGGCCCTATAGTTTCTCTTGAAGAAACCAGAAGCCAAACCACATCTCATTCATTAGATGCTACTCCTATAGTTATTATATTTAGAAATTATAGAAAATAAATGAGAAGAGAATGTGGTGGTTGACCATATCAGTAGGATCCATCCATCCTCATACATTAACTCATCTCCCTGTTTTCCTATATGTGACTTTTTTTATGATGACCAACTTTACCGAATGAATGATTCTATTCCTTGGTATACTGGAATTGTACATTACTTTGTATCATCATTCATTCCAACTAATTTCAACAAAAAATTGGTAGACCATCTAAAACATGAGTCTCGTTGGAACATTTGGGATGACTCGTAACTTCAGCGCACCTATAGTGATCATGTCCTCAGGTGTGGTGTTCCACATAGAGAGTTTCGGTCTGTCCTTATGTTCTTTCACACACTTTCTTGTAGGGTCCACTTTGGTCCCCAAAGGACTTCTCACAATTTCCTTAACTCTGGTCTATTTTGACCTACATTTTTTTGGGATGCCCATGAATTCTGTAAATTTTTTCCTCTCTGTCAATGAATGGGGAATGGATTTAAAATAAATGTGTTTCCATAAAAACCCATTATCTACCATGAAATTTAAGATTTTTTTCTAATTGAAAAAATGAGAACATTACCCCAATTCATTTGGTAACCTATAAAATATTTTGGAAGTGGATAATGTATCCAAATGGGTAGAGGCACGACCTAAAAGGAATGATGATTCTAAGGTAGTTGTAGAATTTTTGAGAACCCAAATTTTCTGTTGGTTTTCCATACCTAGGTTCATCATTAGTGATTAGGGTTATCATTTATATAACTGAAAAATGCAATTAATTTTGTATCAGTATGGGGTTAGTCATTGAGTGTATACTACATATCACTCACATATTAATGGTCATGATGATGTGCCAAATACAATGGTAAAATAGATTCTTGAAAAAACAGTTCAACCTAGTAGAAAATATTGGATTCGTAGCCTTGATCATTCATTATGGGCCTACTGTACAGCTATAAAAACTCCCATTGGAATGTCACCCTATCATATTGTTTTTGGAATGAGTTTTCACCTGCCTATTTAGATTGAGCACTAGTCTTACTGGGCCATCAAACAATGGAACTCTAATCTTTGTGGGGAAGCTGCTCAAAAGAAGCTGCAAATTAAGTAGATGGAGTAAATGCGAGTAGATGAATATGAGAACTCTAGGATGTATAAGGAGTTAACCAAGGCTTCCCATGATAGTCTCATCCTTCATCGTTAGTTCCACATTTTTTAGAATGCCCTCCTCTATAATTCAAGGAGGAAGTATCATCTAAACAAGCTTCGTTCCTACTGTATTGGACCATACACTGTTACTAATATCACTCCATTTGGTTTTTTCCATAATCAAAATAATGAAACCAATGAATCATTTACAGTTAATGGGATGTGACTAAAACACATCCATGAAACCCTTTCGGAGTCCCCGGTGGAGGAACTCATGTTCATGAAGCAGTCTATGAATGACACCCACTAGGTTTTATCCTTCCTTCCTAAATTCTATTTTTTAGATAGGACTCTATACACTATAGGTGTGGGAGATGGGTATATTCTTGGATTAGTGAGGAATTTTCATCGTGTTTTTATCTTTCTCTTTTTACCTTTATCAATTGTATTATTACTTTCCCCTCTTTCCCGTTCATTTCCCCCATCTCTTTTATGCCAAAATGTTAAATTTTTTGTCATTCCCGCTTTATCATGGAAAATGATGCCCATTAAATAATGGAAGTAATTGAAAATGCATGTATAATCTCCGTATTTCATGTTATTTTAGCATTCAATTTTTTTTGATGAAATGTGCATTTCTAAATTAATTCAATACAGTGGTGTGAATTTATTTTCAAATTAGTTTTTTTCGATGATATAAATGTTTGTAGCATTTTGAATCCATTGAAAAGAATGGTTCCTTTTTTTTAATAGTTTAAATACATTGTGTCACATAATCTCTTCACACATTTTTTTCACCCAAACACGATGTTTGAAAATTTCTTACGTAATGGAAGGAAAATATAAGTTAGTTTTATTTTTCTCTACTTTCAAATATAGATTTTCCATATAGTCATTCCATATCTATTCTATTTCATTATTGTACCATATTGACCTGTGTGTGTACCTATTTCCCAACTGATGTACTCCATCAACAAATAAAAAAATAAATAAAGGGTTGTATATTGGGCAGGTCAAAAGCCACCATTCCTTGACCTTTGATCTAGTTATAACTATTACAATTAGTTTCATGAGGAGATCAAACATGGGTTGGGAGAAGAATTTATGATTTGATCCAAATACAACATTTGAAAAAAAATGAGGGGATTTATGAAATGTAATGAATATGGGGATATCTAGGTTAGGAGTATATATATTGACATTTGGGAATGATTATGTTAGTGGGTTTTAAAATTTGATTTCAAAGGATGTGGGTCAAGTTTGGTGGAAATTATCTTGTAAGTATTCAATTATTAAACTAACATATATTTACTCGATACAAAGTGGAACAAATAGAATGAAATGGTCTTAACACACACACATGGAGAATTAGAGACATTATTAACATTTGAATTATTTTCATTGATTGGTATCATGAAACACTTTAATTTTATTTGGATACAATTTTGGGGATGTCTTTTTCAATGATCATTGAAATTAACTCCTCGGTGTATTCTTTTCATTAATCACATTTCAATATGGAATTAAATTTTCTTTTGTTGTTAAATCTTTAGGATGTTGGAAATATCTACATGCATCATTTTTGTAATTATCAATTTTCCCAGTATTGCAAATATGTAGGTGTGGGGGTGTGATCGCACCACGATTCACTATTTCATGTTCACACTTACACCAATGAGCTGAACATGTTTTATTTTGAAAATTATATAAATAAGATACAATTTTATTCCATGTTTGATTCATTAATTTTGTATTTGTCACTATTTAAATGGGGAATGATACTTAATTTGATGATTCCAATGTAGGGGGAGGAGAATTGGAGGACCCATGATGATGTCCATGAAAAATGGTTCAAACTGTGCTAGATCCATGAAAACCAGCAGACTCATCCGCACAATTATCCTAAACAGTGCATCCAAATGTGATGATGTTTTGTGGGTGGGTCCAGATTTCATTTGGCTGCATTTCATACGAAGAATCCCAAATCTAATTCTATAATGACCCAAAGACTATCAATGAAACTTTCCTTCTTACAATTATGTCACAAAATCACATGAATTAAAAACATAATGAACTACAATGTGATAAGTGACCTTTAAACATAAGTTTGTTAATTCTGTGTTTGGAATTTTGAAACTCCGCCATTCACGGTTGTCTTCAAGATGATTTTTGGAGTCTAATAGAACAAACATGTTTTTTTGGTGAATAGTGACATAACCATATGAATAGTAATATGACCATTATGAATAGTAAATCATAATATTATTTTATTTTCCTAAGGCAATATGATAATGAGATCTTAATTAATTTTTCAATGAGAAATAAAACATAGTGCACCTTTAAGTTTGTTATTTTTCGAATAAACTATACCTTTATTTAAAAATTAATTTAATAATATTTAGAAAATTAATTTTGAAAAACGGAATTCATTTTTGAATTCTACATTTCAAAAAATGGTTAGGGTAAATTTTTGATATTTTTCTGAAAAACTAGAATTTTTGATGAATAGTGAAATACGGTAAAATACCGTATATACGATTTAACAGTTAAATACACTATTCATGACATCAAACGTGATACAATGACACATGGTTTGAAATCACATGACCTTATTACTATTAGTGGTAACATGAAAGAATATTATTTGTTTTCTTGAGGGAAATAATAAAATAATGAATTAAATATTCAAAATATACCCCCTCCCCTCCACTATAAAAACCACCCTTTACACTCTCATATCTTCACACCTCTCAAGATATAATACTTTTCTAAAATATGCCTAAACACCTTCCCTATCCCCTCTCCCACGTCCAAGAGCTGCTGCTCTCATAAAAAGGCCAAGCCCAGCATCCTTAAGGAAGATCTCAGGAGGAAAATTCAAGAGGTAATTTCTCTCCCTCTTCTCCTTTAATTTCATTTCAAGTTCAAGTTCATTGATTGATCTATCCACACATATATTCATTAAAATGGTATTTTTACTCCTTTATTATACTTATACTATAATTTTATGATTCTAAGGGGATATTATATCATCAAACCCCCTTTACCTCTTCCTTTTATTTTATTAAAGAGAACGTTGTTCGTGAGGTCTTAATTTATCTTCTTCAAGAACAACATGCTTTCTTCTTCCATTTGTACCTTCAGATCTGATCATGAAACCATTATTATGGTTGAACCAGAATATTTTATATGTTTTATCTCCTATTTATAGTTCTGCAACAATCTTATGACTATATTTCTAGTGATAAAATAAAATAAGTCCATTATGATCGAAAAATCACGCAAATTAACCAAAATAATCATAATTTAATTATCATCTAATGATTCATCCACATGGATCTAAGATAATTATTTATAAAATAATTAAAACAAGTTTAATCTCATTAATGACCTATAATATCACTTCTGGATGTTTACCCATGTTCTACCCGAACATCAATTTACGAATACAATTGAACCACCCAAGGAAAACCACAAAAACGAACATCCCTGAACAATGTTTTTAAACTCTATAAGTCATCAAAGGAACAAAATATGACATAATTAAACTATAATGAACCCTATTAAGGTACAAATGGTTATTTATTACTAATTAATGAATTTAATATCATTATACAAGACTTTAAAGAGAAGGAAGCATTCAGATACAAGGTAAAGGGAAATCTCGAAACCAACTTTCATCCTTCGGGTTCTCCATATTTCGCTCCATTTTTGAAATGGTTACTCCTCAAAGATCATTTATTCATATTTATCATACCTTCTATGGGATATAAATGTTTTCTAATGACGTTTATGTAAAACCAAATGTTTTAAAAAACAACTCTTCTTTTAATAACTCAACTTTTACCTCTCATTCTTGGTTGATGGTTCTTGTACCAAGTATGTTGTTCCCTCTTTCTTTTGGGAACCCAAAGCTTATGAATGTATATTTAGCTCCATTTTTGATATGTTTAATCCTCAAAGATCATTTATTCATATATATCTTACCTTCTCTGGGATATTCATGTTTTATAATGACGTTTATGTTAAACCAAATGTTTTCAAAAACAACTCTTCTTTTAGGAACTCAACTTTTACCTCTCATTCATGGTTGATGGTTCTTATACCAAGTATGGTGTTCCCTCTTTCTTTTGGGAAACCAAAGCTTATGAATTTATTAGTACGAGATTAAAGACATTACATGCATGGGTTAGTTATTCTCACTTTTGATATGTGTTCTATGTTGAAATCATGATAATGATAATGTTATGATGTGTCAAGTGAGCCCAAAATTATATAGCGCAATATGAATGTTTCAATGTGACGGGTGTGCCCAGAATTATATAGTTCTCTAATGCATTGGATAAAGTGAATAATCAAATGATTAAATGTGAAATGATGTTTGAACAAGATGCTAGCTTGGTTCACAAGTTTGTGTGGTAGTTAACCACTAAAACATGATGTTTCATTTTTATGCATTGCCTCATTTCAAGTTTTTTATTTATGATCCTCTCAAGTTCATGATCTTTTTCCTGTGTCATGATTATTCTCAAGACATGCTATATTATTCTTATCTATCCTCTTACTGGTCTTTTATATCACCCTTTTTGATGTATATCCTCAGGTGGCTACATTTACTAAGGAGAGGACAAGTTACAATAAAAAGCTAGAGAAGAAGAAATTAATAAATTTTCATGCTTGATGTTGTAATTTTTATGTGAGATCCTAGTTTCCCAAGACACTAAACCTTTAGATCTCTATGTGTACTACTATTATGTTGTTTATCATTAAAATTATGTAATTGTAATGTATGAAAAGGCTGGAATGCTATACATTCGGCCATCTGGTTTCCTAACCGATGGGATCTGTCCAGCACACTGAATCTACACGAAGTCAAAATTGGTGCATTGTGATATGTCCATATCTAGAGATTTATTTTCTCAAATTGTTCCAAACGTTCGTTGGAGACATAAAGGAGGTGGGGTAATTTTTTTTTATTTTCTTAGAAGATAGATAAGGAAATCTGAAGGTGTAAATTCATGTGACAAGTAGTTTTAATAAATATGTGTGCTCAGAACCACACTCCCATTTTCCTATAAAATGGCACCATGGGCTCCCCATTTGTATATTTGGGCAGGAGGAAATGATCTGGTATTTTGATGACACAAATTAGACCTCTCCTGATCCAAGAATTTTTTGAGGCCCCTATCATCATATGGGGATCAACAAGGAAGAAATATTTTCACCTGATCCTTCTCCTCCACTCGATGCAGAGTTGAACAATGGATGATCATTTCGAGAGAGCTAAAAATACTTGAGAGGGAGTCCCGACACATGATTAAATACTAGTTTTGTGTAATTTATATTCATATTATTTCACTTTGGTTTAATCTAATCATTTTTATACTCAAAATTTATTTCTTGGGTTTTATTAAGTGAACATCTTTTCATTTCAACATAGATTGGGTTGAAATTTCAAGTGGGAAACTTGGGTTGTTCCAATTGGGAATCAAAAGGATCCTCTTTATCAAACATTAAAAAGGTTTTAATAAGATTTTTTAGCCATTAATCTATTCATGAAGTCCAATCATTGACAACAAGATTATAGTTTCAATGGTTGGTAATTTGTGCAACATTTTGATAGGCACGAGGGGAATCAGGAACTTGACAACCCTCTACAAAACAATTAAACAAAACCATGTGGAATTTTCAGAACAATGAACTATTCAAGACATGTAGTGAACTTCAAGTGAACTTATTATCTTGTAATTATAAAACAAAACATTTATTTATCAACTATTAGACGCTTTAAATCAATTCATTTTCTTAAAATTGTTTTCCAGCCACCCCAACTTTTGTTCTTCTTTTTAAAAATTTACATTATAAAATAACCAACACTCCTTGAGATATGTCTTAGAGTCTACCGTAGAATAAAATTTTTCTTTAAATCACTATCAATTTGATTTTTTATGACAACGAAGTCATTACTCAAGTTTTAAATTACTTTTTTATCTCATTTCTTTTCCACAATTTAATAATGTTTAAATGATATTGTTATTTAATCCATTTTTTTTATAAGGTTAGTGATGTTTCAATGACATTTTTTTCAACCGAATTATATTCCAGGAGTTAGTCATGATTTATAGTTATTTTTACTTGAAAAATTTATTTTCTATGGGATCATCGTGTTTCGAAGTAATTTTTATCGAACTGATTCCCCTTTAATGGTTTATTCTTGATTCAATGTTATTTTTAACCCATTATTTTCCATGGGATAATCAGGTTTCAATGATAATATTGTTGAAATCGATTATTTTACACATGTTAAGTATGTTTGAAAAAAATGGTTATGGAAATGTTTTATTTTCAATGGGTAAATCATGTTATTAAAGGATTTATTAGATTACTAATGTATTTATACATTTTATTATGTTTGATTATTTATTAATGGTACTTGGAAATTTTATGTGTGTTTACATGATAAGCAAATGATAGGTTGTTTTGTGATTGACCAACAATGGGTGGTTCAATGATATCCCAAAAATTCATTAGTTATTAATGTTGGACGTATTGATATTTCATTTTTTAAAATTAATATGTTTGGAATTTGACCACATGATGAGTCCTTTTTTATGAATTAAAAGTATAATTATGTATCGTGATAGAGTTATGATTTTTTATATTCATTATATTGGTTTATAATATTTCTAATTATTTAAATTGATAGCACAATGCTCATTATTAGTGATTTTGATGACTCTATCATTTTCTAAGATTTCATTTTAAGGGTCATTGTATTTATGGGTTTGATTAATTTTATGATTCTATAGTGATATTTGATTAGTACATTATACCATTATGCACTCTTACAATCATTTGTTAAATTCAATTTTTAACACATATGTTTTCCAATAATCTGAATTGGATATCACAATACATATATTACCTTTACCAAATGGGTTACTAATCTTTCAAAGTGATTTTTAGTAAACCTATTTATTTTCCATTTGTTAATAATGTTTCAAAGATATTATTTGGCCATTGTTTCTTTTACATGGGTTAATAATGTTTCAAATATATTTTTATAGAAACTATTTATTTTCAATTGGATAATAATTCTATGAAAGGGGTTATTGGTTTCTCCATTGAATTTATAGAGGATTTTATATTTAATTATTTCACCATGGTACTTCGAAATTTGATTGGTGACTATATATAAACCAATGTATGGACGTTCCGTCATAGGCCTATGATGGATTGGTCCATGATATACCTCCAATGCATTGTTAATTTAATTCAAAGATATGGATAATCCAATTTTAATAGTGACATGTATGGCTTTGGAAATCATGGTTATTTAATTTATATTATGTAAAATAATAATTATGTCCCATGATACCGATATGTGGATTTTATCCTTTCTAAGGGATTATTGTTAATCTAATGATCGATATTTATATCACATCGCTCATGACTATTACATCCAATTACTCATTCCTTTTCCAGGTTTTCAAAATTAATTTTCCAATAATGTATTTTTATGAGTTCTTTTATTATTCACTCATGCACTTTAATTATGTCATCATAACATTATGCACTCTTGTTCTCATTTATGAAAATCAATTGTTTATTATTATGTTTAACATTATAGATATTTTAAGCTCTCTATTATTATTTTTCCATTTACCAAAGTTTTAATTAATGATGTGGAATTATTTATGAATATAAATTATTTCAAAATGATAATTTTTATGAACTATTGTGAACTAATGAAATAAGGGTTATATGGTTGAAGTTTCATTCCAATACTTATGATTAAAATAGGATATACATTTTTTATTTATGAGTTATTACTAATTTTATAAAAAATATAAATAAAATGTCCAAAACAATTTATTATTCTATTTTTCCCTTTTTATCTTTTTTGGTTTTTATGGGTAAAAAATTGTGTCACCATTGTCAGCATCATGTCCAAAATACTATGTTATTGATTCAACACAAGATTTATGAGAGCGGGTCATCAGAGGAAATAGTTGTCATCAATGTTCGATTTATATAACATTGGAGATTAGGATATTTTTTGTGAACATCTTAATTGTTATGGATATCTTCATATGACTAGGTTTATGGACTTTAATAACTTCAAAGTATTAAGAAACCCTACAAGAAGATTTTAGGTAGTACACTTTTACTATTTATCAATGAATTTTTTGGAAATGAATTTTTTGGATGGATTATTATTAGCCCAACATATCAAAATTAAGTGTTTAATGAAGATATAATTTTTAAGGATTAATAAAATGGGAAGCCCTATATATTGGGTGATAATATGTCACAGCTGATGAGGTAGTTTTTATTTCACCCATTTACCAAGGACAGAAAGGGTTTCACACACTACAACTATCCAACATGATTTCATGGATAACATCATCATTGTTGTAGAATCCTATTATACATCATTATAGAAATAATATTGTATTAATAATTGTATATTATATTTTCACAACCTTCTTAGTCATTTGGTTTTTAACATATTATTGAAATTATTAATGAAAGATAAGGATAGTTATTTAGAGTTTAATTTAGTTTGAAATTTTGGTATACTTTTTAAATTATGATTATGTTTTTATCAGATGATTTTTTTTAATTTTGGGTATTATCTTACCATGTAAAATCCATTTTTTTGTTTGATTTTGAATGAAATGTGGAATAGATTGATTTCCCCTTTATTGTTATATTATCTTTAAAATATTATTTTAGTTCTCTATGAATAAATAATTAGTCTTTAGTAATATTCATTTGAATAGAAATATGTTATTGACATGATAAAATTATAATGTATAAATTATACAAATAAAGAAAGCTAATTTATTTATCTTTTGATTCTATAAGGTGAAAAACAAATCCATCAACATTGGGAAAAGGGATCTCAAAATATAATTATATCTTAGTTCCATCAATTCTGAATTTATAAATTTTATATTTCAACCCTATATAGTTTGTGATTTTTTTCATTTATAAAATATTTACAACATTAACTATCACACTGTATTGGTCCTTGATAATTTTTTTCCTTCCAAATAAATTATAGAATTTAATTTAATTTATTTATTGTTAGTAAGGTAAATATTAGTTTTTATAGTGGTTCATCATTAATCATAAGGGGGGAAAACCAAGAGGTATGTAAAAAATTATTCCCTTGATTAGATCATATTCACTATTATTTTTATTGGGATCATTAATGGATGAAAATTATTTAATGGAGACCTACCACTAGTATTTGAATTTTTATATTTACAAGAATGACAGTCCTCCTAAACTATAAAAGGGAACTCAACCTCCCCAAATCTTCACACTACTAAAGAACATTTGGAAAAAACATACCTTGAAATCATATTCTCAAATCACCCCTCCCATAATAATATAATATTTTCTTTTTGAATAAATATTTTCAAGGATTTACATGGGATAAAAATATAATTTACCCAAAAAGCCTAATATTGGTCAATAGATACATTTGTTTTATTTGTCTCAACTGAACATAAATTATTATAATTCCATTCATATGTAATAAAATTAGTGCCCTAAATATAACATTTTTTATGTTATGTTATATACCTACACCCAACAACACATCAAAAAAATGGACAATGACTCATCAATCACGTGTACGATGATCTACCGCCTCTCAAAATGATGTCGTTCAATTTTATATCACCACTACATATGGTTGATAATTTTTTTTATAATAATATAATTATATGATAAATATGATATTAATAATTTCATAATAATTTTTTATTTATTATATAATAGAAACAGTATATTTATAAATTTTTATGGATTCTGATATCAATGTGTGTGGTCATGTGGACTATCACCACATTAAAGGATATGCTACAATCAACCATTACAAGGAACATATTAATGGAGGTCTTATTAAAAAAATTATTTAAATAAATCTATTTTTATATTTTTCGAATAATTATCTATATTTACATATAAAATATTATTTTAATCATTCCATTTCATACACTAAAAGTGTTAACATAATCTGTGGATGTGTGGACTAATATCTTCTAGAAGGGATGTGATTCATCCTTTTTAATTACCACATCAATAGAATGATATGTATATACATCTATATATAACTATTTATAAGAATTTAATATTTTATTTGTGTTCTAATGGACATTTTATAATGATAAATGTTAGGTACCTTGTTTCAAAAATGACAATTGATAAATGGAAATGTTACTCAGGCTTATGTATGACCTAACGTATCCATGGTCTCAACATTGGTTCATTTTACATAGCCATATATCATGTATTATTGAAGAATTATAATTGGTGTTAGAATAATATAATTATTTCACAGTAATTATTCTGTCAATATTGATATAATGACATCATTGTACATAGTTAACATTTCAATGATAGTTTTGACACATGAGACGAATATTTTTAATACATCAAAGTAAAAAATTATTATTATGTAATTTTATATAACTATATAATTTGTCAAATGAAATTAACAAAAAAATTGTAAAATGTTATTATGAAATAATATAATTATCATAACATTATTATTCTATACGATATAGTTAAGGAAAAGAAAATGCAACTAAAGGTTTGATATTTCATAACTTAATTTCTATATATTAGGTTGAACTTAAATGAAATTTGTTATGTTATGAAAAAAATATGAGTGTAATGTCCCCTGATTATATTCATTATGTAATTCCACTTTTATTTTTGAAATACAAATTTATCATACATATTTTCTTTATTGATTTAATATCACTCAAATGATAATATCCTTGTAAGGGATTTGATCATCTCAATTTTATTTCTCTTAAATATATTTCATATTCACAAATCATTTTTGTTGTGTGGTGTATATATTTTCCGAAAAAAGTATTTAAAGATTATTATGCTTAATTATATGAGGTTTTAAATAACCTTTTATTTATCACTCATTCATGTGGTTTATTTTTATCATGTTTCCCATGCATGAATGGACTTCAGTCCCAATTTTCATTCATTGAGAGGTTTGTTAATATATACACCTCTCTTATCTTATGAGGCTTATATGCTTATACTTTGACCTAAATAAAATAATATATCAATAAAATATCAATATTATAATTTCCATATATTTTAATTTCATCATTTCCCTTATGAATCATATGTTTCCATGTGTTATGGGACACTTTTGAATGTTTAATGATTATTTTCATCATAAATTTTTATAATGATATTTTATGGGAATTTCAATTCATCATCATCAACAATAATTATTGAAACATTTCCACAAATGTGTATATATTTAATTGATTCCATCCTCATTCATTCTATTTATGTATAATTATTGTCTAAAATATATTCTTATGATTCCTATTTGTTTTCCAAGAGTGGATAATGACCTAAATAGATTATTGTGAAACCAATTTATTATTTAGGGTTTTATTACACACCAATGAGTTATTTATATAACTCATTTATTTGCCATTAGTAACTCATGTTTAGAATTAATTTTTTTATCACATTTAATTTCCACAATTTAATCATTTTTAAAATATATTGTTATTGGACCCATTTCTTTTCCGTCGTTTAGTGACATTTCACAGTGATTTTTATTGAACCTAATTCCTTTCCATGAGTAAATCATGTTTTAGAGGTATTTTTTTTAAAAAAATTAAATTACATGGTTTCATAGTGTTTAGAAGTAATTTTAGTTGAACTTATTTCACTTCAATTATTTATTCTAGATTTAAGGATATATTATTCACCCAATATTTTCAGTGGTATCATCATGTTTCAATGATATTATTATTGAACTTGATTCTTTTACACATGTTAATTATATTTGAAGTAAATTAATATAGATCTTTTTTCTTCTAAATGGGTTCATCATGTTATTAAATGATTAATATGATAACCAATGCTTTTATAAATTATTTTTTATTTTATTATTTATCAATGGTACATGTAAATTTTATGGATTGTTACATGATAAGAAAATGATGGGTTTTTCTGTGATAGACCAATGATGGGTGGGTAAATGATTTCCCGCTATTTAATTGGTTATCAATGTTGGACGTATGGATATTTAATTTGTAAGAATAATAAGTTTGGATGTTGACCACATGATTATTCCATTTTTTAGAATAAAAATTATAATTTTGTAATGTGATGCCATTATTTTTTTCTATTCATGCTATGGGTTTATAATATTTCTATTTTTTTTAATTAAAATCACATGGGTTGAGATTTTTTATTATGATAACTCTATCATTTTCTCGGATTTCATTTTTAATGGTCAAGGTATTTATGGGTTTGAGTAATTTTATTATCCTCTCATGTTCTTTGATTAATACACCATACCATTATGAACTCTTACAATCATCTATGAAATTCAATTGTTAACACTTATCCTCTCATGCTCTTCATGTAGGTTATGTATTATTTTTTTTCAAATACACTAAAACTATAACACTTAATGGTGTTTTTTTTATTTTTGTGATCCATGTTTTCATTTTTAGGTTTTATGGTTTTTTTGGAAAAAAATATTTCCACATTTATTGTCATCATTGACAAAATGTAATGATATGGATTTTCGTAGAGATTTTGGTACTGGTGGATCTATGTTGTTATATAATTTTTTTGAAAAAAGTATTGTTTCAGGTATCATTCCACCAAAACACATTCCCACCTATTTTTTCCATTTTTTTCCTTTTCAATTGAATTATAACATTACATTATTTAAAATTTATTGTATTCTCCCAAAACATCCCTTCCCATCACTTATGAAAGGGTAACGCTTCCATAACATAAATTATCCCATATCGTTTTAATTTACTAATGATAAACTCATAAATTGATAAAAATGGAATCCAATACATTTTTTTAAATCATATAATAAATATTATTAATCATGTGGAAATAATTTCAAAGGATTATTACAATTAAAATTCAATCTCTTGAGGTGAGTGTTGTCAACTCCTTATAATTTTATCCAATTTTCCATCCATATAATTTTTTCTGACCACAAAAATATAATTTTAATTTTATAATCTAAATTTAGTAATTATATTACATTAGTTGTATTATAATTTTTTTTCATATAACACATCTATTAGAAAAATAAAAAATCATTGTTTCTGAATTTATCAGAAAACCATCAACATGGTTCAATGCATTTCATTTTTGTTCATTATCTTACAAAGACTGATTTGAGGAAGTAATTAATGGAATAATATTATTCTAAATATATAATTATAGTTTATGTATGAAAAATTTGTGATGATGTTATTAATAATATCAAAATATGATTTTTATAAACAAACACATTTAAAACGAGAAATCATTTAGTTAATTGAGATATTTTACAATAAATGAAAATATATAAATGATCGTCACTCTTTAATTAATCAATAATATATTATAGAACACCAATAAATAAAACCTAAAATCATTATTAGTATAATATAATGTTATTAAAACCCAAAATTCTAATAATCATCCATTATTCATAGTACATTCAGGCTTTGGTCAGTTTTACCATCTATATGAACAATACATTACATTTCTTTCAAACATTACTATGAGAACAATTTTAATTGAAAAATAATATATTATTATTTAAGTACTGTTTTTCCTTCATTTATTCTTCTACCAAAATTGAAAACATCTATTTCGAAAACACACTTTGACCATCAATATGTAGTGGAACTTGATTAACATCAATTTAACATCAATAATAATGAATAAATCACTCATGAATCGAGATTGAAACCTAATAAATACTTACTAATAATCCCTACAAGTATATTTAACTATATAGTACTTATTAAATTGAATAGAATACTGAATAAGGAAACATCAATTATGAAACTATTATAAACATTGAAAACTATGGACATCCTATTAGAAAAATCAGTGTAATTAAAATACTAAATGAGAATAGAAGAATTGAATAGAAGAAAGTTCATTTTAGTAAGGATATATGTTATTTTATTATTATATATATGATTATTATTCCCATAGTAGACACATGTTTAATGAATTTGGATAAGAGTTTATTTTTTTAATCTTACATTCCTCTTTTTGAAACATGTTTGGTATTATTCACCTAAATTTAGTTTAGTGGAAGATATATTAACTATTTGATATACCATATAATGATTTATATTATAATAATATTATTTATTTCAATAACAATCCATATCATTAAATATTTTTTTGATGAAGGTGTTACACAAGACAAAATATTTTTCATTATCTCAATATTAATTCATTGATAAATAAAATATTTTATGCTTCATGTTATCATTGGATTTTCTATTCACTACCCATGAATATATTTGTTTATTAATCCTTGTATTTTAAGTGTTTAAAATAAAATTCATCTTACCTTATTTATAAGGATAGTGATTCATTTTTTTTCTCAGTAGTAATTTTTTTTAATTGAAAATTAATTTCATGGGTAATGAACATTCAATTAATATTATATCATTTGTGTTGGTTTAATTTTACCTTATATTATATAGTGTTGTATTATATAATTATTTACATGGATATACAATCTTAAAACATAAAATATCATTAATATAATTATCGCCACTTGTTGATTTTTCTTTTGAAACAACGCACTTATTTCTCAAGATGGATTATAATGATGTTATTCATATATTGACATATTGATATAAAAATTACTCAATATGGTGTGATCCACAGATTTTATATAATAAAATTTTAAGATCATAATTTAAAAATTATGTTTTTCTATTGAAATTTTGAAATGTGTTTGTGTTCAATATTTTTTCAATTCCAATATAGATTATTAGTTCCATTTTGATGATGTATTCATTCACCATCTAACTTCTACCATAAATGGGTTTTGTCCGGTAATCAATTTTATTCAAATCTTTAAATTTATTGACATTCTTGATGATTATAAACTATTGATAAAGGTTTATTATGTATTTATTTTTTATTCCTCATTGCATGAATATCCATTTTTTATTCATTAAGAGGTTCCCTATGAAATGTTACAAAAGGTACTTTTGACACTTTTGGTTATTGCAATGGACATAATATAATCACATATATTGTCAGAAACTATTATTTTCATTAATAAATAGAGACATATTTTTAGTTAATATAGGATTAGGTATTTGGTTTATAGCTTCCCAATAAAAAATGATGACCTTACTATAGTCTCTTTTTTTATAAATTTCTTCGTTTTATGCCTTAAAAACATGCTTTTGGAGGTCTTGATTTATCCATTACATTAGTATGAGATGAAAATTATAGAAATCAATGATTTCAATTATTTTCATGAATATAGAATAATCATATTAAAATTTTCATTAAAGATACAGTTTCATTACAATTTCATGTCATAATATTTATTACGTGATTATTCCACAATTTCTTCAGTTATATGTTCCTCTTTATTGACTGATTGAGCTCATCTATTTTTTATTTTACCATTTCTATAGTTAATAATAAATTTTATTATACTTGGATGGGATATAATTATAGAATATCATGAATAATTTTTTATATATAATGAATACATATGATGAATTATGTAGTTACTAATAATGTGCGAAATATAATAGCTTAGTATAAGGAACATATGATTTATTATTTTATGTTGTATACTTATTTTCTAAAGCATTAAACATGGAAAATATCATGTGAGATGAATGATATGAAATATGATTTTTAATTTTTAATTTAAAGATAGTTATATATTGTATATTATTTCTCGTATCAAAGTATTTACGTAATTTATAGGTCTATGATCATCAGAACTAGGAGTTTGGGTCCAGGGTGTCACATGAGTTTTAAATCAATATGTTTATTTACGTAAGTAAATATGTATAATATTAATCAGTAATATAATTCCAAAGACTCATGGATGTTCTATATAATTTATCATTTCATCACATAGTCTCATCTATGAATGATAACATCATATAGCGAGATAGTATATTTAAAATATAAATAATTCAACCCTAGTACTCTATATATGGGATGAACAAACCATTGAAACCATAACACTCACCACCATGTAATACAACAAATAAATGTATATGTATAACATCAAATATATATAGAATTTTTTTTATAATGTTATGGTCTTAAATAACTGTAAATACCTGGGAATCCCGTGGAATTATTTAAACACATGGTATTTTTACAAGTCTGTGAAAATTTACGGGGTAGGCTTCTGAGACCCGGTGTCCCCAGAATCAATTTCGTATGTTTTGTTCGGATACGTTCAGTAAACGTATGAGCATGTTTTTTTAACTTTTGAAACGATGCTCGAAATTGAAATCCTAGGGAACCGATAAACTCGCAGCAACGATGTTCGTTTAAGGACAATTTCACCTCGACGGTTTTTTGGTCGAGAATAAAATTTAGTTTATGGGATTTCATGAAAAAAAATTAAATAAAGTGATCTACACTTTATTTTATTTCAGCCACCATGTAGGTGACTCGAAGTAGAAACCTCCTGTTGGATGTTGAAGGTGGGACCATCACACCTTAACCTCCTATTAGAGATTATGGTGGTGGGGCCCACTCGAACATAACCACCCGCAAGAGGTTATGTCGTGGTGCCACACAGGGCTAAACCCCCTATTGATGGAGGATGATATAACCTCTCAACTCTCCCTCATTAATGAAGGAGATCCTCTTCACCTCCCCTAATTAATCCTTTGTGCCAACTCTCGTGGATTAATTAAGGGAAGTCGTGTAATTATGTCTCCAATTTTAATTATTGTGCCAAAAAAATAATAAACAAACTCATTCTTCTATTATTTTTACTTGGCATTTGGTTGGATGTGGAGAAGGAGGATTATTGGGAGTAGAGAGAATTATCCCAACAAAGAACAATGAACGAAGAACATGTTCTTCCAATGAAGGACGCCAATAACGATCAGTCTACGACTTCTTCCCCGGACACATACCGATGTGGCGCATCTTCCATGAGCCAACGCAACCCGAGAATGTAAGTGTGCCAGGCTGACGGGATGAATGATGATTATCATTCGCCTTCTTCCCACCACATCACTGACAACGACCAAAAATTAATGGTAGTGGTTAAAATCATTTTTTTGTCTTGTTCTTCATTTATGTGGAATAAAGAAGGTTGTTGAGTTTCATCCTTTCGAACTGTTTTCGGTCACCTTAATCATGGAGGATACAAGCCAACCTAACATGTCCTGACATGTTTCGTCGATTTTCCTTCATATGGAGTTCTTCGGCATGGCGACGTAACATTGATGAGGTGACAAATGCGACAACGACAAATGATATGCTTCCCATGACCTCTGCGAACCGTGCTTCCCATGTGGTGCACTGGTGATCCCGGATAAACACCATCGGCCTGTGCCTACCCGAACCACGCCGAACTACCCTGCCCGGCCGCCACCCAGCTGTTGGGCCGCATGTCCGCGGCATCCTGCACGGCCTGCCCTACGCCTCGTGCGGCCTGCCCCGCGCCAACACGACCTACCTGGCAACCCACGCGACCACCCATCAGCTTTCCCACATCCCTTCTGGCCCCTCGCACTACCGGCCCTGTGCACCATACAGTCTGACCGGCACCCTTCCGGCCTACCCGCGCCCCACACGGCCGCTCGAGGCCTCCCGCATGCCTTGCCCGCCTGCCTGCGGCCTACCGGCACCTTACCCGGCCTGACCACAACCTCCTGCATGCCCTGCCTGCCGCTGGCCTCCTGAGCCTGCCCGCGGCATCCCTCGCAGTGTCGCTGGCTGACCCGGGTCGGCCTGTCGGACTGAGCCGCTCGAGTCGTGCCCCGCGTAGTGCTGGCTGAACTGACCCTGGCATCCAGACCAAGCTACATACATAGTGACCTCCCATCCTAACTACCCCCAGAGTCAGCTGGGCCAGGCCCAGCAGACTGGGATGGACCTAGTGGACTAAACAAGTTGACCTAGACCGGGTCGGACCGGACCCAGGCCCACTAATGACTGTTACTTCCTTTTTCCATATCTTTGGCATCAGACAGCCGTTTAATGAACCGTCAGTGACACTGGTTTTCTTGGAGCACAACTTTCAATTTATTTATAACCCAATAGAGTTCATTATAACGTTGAAATACGATCAGTTTGGATTGTACATGAATCTAACCGGGCCCCCGAGTCTAAAAAGCTTATAACTCACAGACCGGGCATCTGATTGACATGATTACTCTTGCATTGAGACCCCTATGAAAAGGAGATCCTTTGAGATACCTCTACATGGGACTTCATGATAGTTGGAGTATCGACCTATAGCTCATGGAGCAGACCATCCTGGAGATGAGTGAGTGGAGTACGGAGACCTAGTAGTAGGCCGAGACCAGATGACTTCTTGACCGATTCGACTCTAAGTGATTTTACTAGCCAAGTGGGGTGGGGGCTGGTTGTGGTGGCAGACCCATAACGGAAGAGCGCTTGGTAGTTGGAGGCAGGTCTGTAGTACTCGACAAGAGGAGTTCCTCTACAGGCTATTAGGGGGAGCACCTGGTAGTTGGTGGAAGACCTACAGTTGGGAGTGCCTCAGTGTGAGTGTGGGAGACCCACGATACTCGACAAGAAGAGTAACTCACCAGTCCAAGGTTAGAGGTATGTTCCTGGTTATGGCAGTAGGCCCACTGTACTCGACAGAGGCAGAGTTCTCTAGCAATCGTGTTTTCAACAATGTGAATAAAAATCCTGGTAGAGCTGAGTCAATAAATTTTGTGTTTACCATATGACTGAAATGGATTACTTGAGAACTTAGCTATATGTATGTGCATATACCTATGTGTGGTTATCTGTTGATTTCTTACTTTGTGGTTTATCCTTCTTGTATTTTGTGAGACCTTGAGGGTCTCAGGGACCCTATTAAGTATCGGTATACTCACACCTGCACTGGATTTTCCCGCACATTATTGTGTTGGTTGTAGACGACGAACTATGTTGACCGATGTCAATAGTAGTATGATTGGACAGTACCTAGAGGTGGACCACACGACGTGACAGTACACAGATGAGACAGTTGAACGTGGAGTGATATGGAGGCTATCTGTGCCAACCCATCTGGTAGGATCCATGGTGGATGATCCATGAGCTTCTTTACACCTTTCAGCGATATTTGTCACTTTTCAGTTGTACAAGTACTTTACAGTTGGTCTTGTATATCCAACCCCTTTACATTACATCACTCCTTTTGTATACAATTTTATATAGTGTTTTGCATCAATCTTATACTCTATTTTGGGAGTTTCTAATTTATAAAGGAAATGTCTTCCTAGTTTTAGGGATTTACGCCTTTGGTGCTAGCCTCTAGCCCTTGGCCAATGGAAGGCGGGTTTGGGGTAGTCATGGAACTGGCCCTGAGGGACGGGTCATGTCAAAGTGGCATCATAGGATGTCAGTTCTACCTCAGAACATAGAACTCTGATATTTTTTGTGAAGAAATAGTGTTAAGGGCACTGATTGTGGTTTTCAGTTCATGGATCCTAATCTTGGTGCGACAGATGACATATCTATACACCAGGATCATGACTACTGATTTACGACTCAGTGCCCGAAAACACTGATTGCATGCGTGTTTTCAAAAGTTTTCTTTAGTTCAGCTCAACCAGGTCAGCTCATCTGGTATAAATCTTTTGACAGTGTCACATCTGTTTCATTTAGGATGCCTCCCGAGGGATGAATGGCAAGAGCCCCGAGAGTTTTACATACAGATATCCCACCAATCTATAAGGCCTCGGTACAGGGCCCTCTTCCAGTAGAGGCACCAATGGAGGTACCAGTGGTACAACTTCCCGTTGGGCCACCAATTCCACAGGCCCTAGTAGCAGATGATGCATGCTGCTTGGGTGTGTTGCATGAGTTCGAACGCCAGAGGCCGCCCTGGATCAGGGGACAGACAGACCCGCATGAAGCTGAGGATTGGCTGGATGCTATGGTGAGAGTATTCAGACTAGTAGGGAAACCATCCAACATCATGGTGATAATTTCTATGAGTCTCCATCAGGAAGTAGTAGGAAGATAGTGGAGCATGATGTTCAAGGTGCATGACGAGGCAGCACTACTCTGGGTAGACTTTGAGTGCCTGTTTCGGGTGGAGTTTGTCCCAGGTACTCTCCGTGCAGTGCATATACAGGAGCTACTTCATCTGCATCTCGGCAACATGATTGTATCTTAGTACTCAACGAGGTTCAAATACCTATTTCGCAACTCCATTGATATTGTACGAGACCTGTTCTTCAGGGACCAGACCTTCTAGTAGGGACTCAGGTGAGAGATCTGGGCTTCGATGATCTCCTTCAGCATCCCGACGCAGGCAGGGGTGTTGGAGCGTTCCCTCTTAGTGGTGAGTTACCTTGATGATAAGTCTCCAGCGGCTAGACCCACCACTAGTCAACATGTAGTGGAGTATTTTGAAGTTGGAATTAGACAGATGTCATAGAGGTCCAAGAGGAACATACCTACAGGTGGAAAACTTAACAACTTAGAATCGGTTCTGCGGGGCACCCAGAGTAGAGACATAGCCAGACATTCCATGAGAAGACATATCTACTCATGTGGCGGGAATGGTCACAAGGATTGTAATTGTCCGACCTCCCGTTCAGATGATCTGAAGACCTTCAAAGTAACACCCATGCAGAGATACATATTTGATCAAGGCAGTCTACTGGGAGAAGATTGAAATGGAATAGGAGTTGGTCGTGAAGTAGGCGGTGGGTGACGATTTGAGGGGTTACCGCCACCACTTCATGGAGGTCCATCTCAACCACAGGGAGCATGTGGAAATGGGAGAGCTCACCTCCAGGCAGTTGAGGCTTAAAATAATGGCACTTCAGCTGGGATCTCCTCATAGCGGCTTTGAGGCCTTACGAAGTCATCTTGGGTATGGACTGGTTATCTACAATCAATGCTTAGATCTACTGTATTAGGCGTAAAGTGTGGTGTGCCTACATAGATGGGACTAGGTTCACCTTCATCGGGGAGAAGGGATCCTTTGTTGTTCAGTAGAGACTTAATTAGAGGAGGGTGCAACCGATCACTCATCGGATGGATTGCCATACCCTCGAAGCAGTTGATGTGGAGAGTCTGAGCTATCCTGTAGTGGTGGACCAGTATGTGGATGTTTTCCCTGATGATGTTCCAAGACTACCGCCTCATGGAGAGGTGGACTTCTACATTGACCTATACCTCAGGAAGAAACAGATATCTACCCCAGCATATCGTATGGCTCTCGTTGATCTTCGTAATCTGTGGGTATATCTATAGTAAAACCAGGGGAAGGGATTCATCTGGCCTAATGTATCTCCCTGGGCAGCCTCGATTCTATTTTCCACGAAGGTGGATGTGATAATGAGGCTTTGTGTCAACTACCTTTGCCTGAACCATGTGACATTGAAGAATAAGTACCCTCTCCTGAGGATTGATGACCACTTTTATCAGCTAAAGGGAGAACGGTTGTTCTCGAAGATATACCTCAAATCAGGCTATCACCAGCTCATATTCCAAGATGAGGTTATGTATAAGATGGCCTTCATATGTTGGTACGACCACTATGAGTTCATGGTTATGCCCTTCAGTGTAACCAAAGTAGTATCAAGGTTAATGGGACTCATGAACAGGATCTTCCAGCCTTTCCTTGATTACTTTGTTGAAGTCTTCATAAATGACATTGGGATATGATCGACTACTGAGAAGGAGCATGCCAACCATTTGCGGGTAGTACTGGACACACTTCGAGAGCACCAACCCTACGGTAAGCTCTCGATGTGCCAGTTCTGGATCCGATAGGTTCACTTTATGGGTCATGTCATCTCAGAGGCTGGAGTAGCAGTGGATCCAGCGATGATTGAGGCAATACATGCTTGGGACCCACTGAGGAGTGTGAAGGAAGTGCATAGATTCCGTGGTTTGGTTGGTTACTACTAGAGGTTCATACCTGACTTCTCCAGAGTTGCAGCACTAATATCAGCCTTGATGAAGATGGGGAAACCCTTCATGTGGTTGGAGAGTTGTTTGTAGAGATTTCATGATATGAGGCAGAGGATGACTAGTGCCCCCATCTTGAGGCTTCCAGAGGAACACGCAGGGTACGTAGTCTACTGCGATGAATCAGGCACTAGACTCGGGTATGTCCTGATGCAGGAGTGCGCATTGATCTCTTATGTTTATCTACATTTGAGACAACACGTGAAATAATATGCTATCCATGACATGGAATTAGAAGTAGTGGTATTCCCCTTGATCATGTGGTGACACTATCTGATGGGCATGCATTTTATCATGTACTCTTATCACAAGAGTCTCAGATATATCTTCTCTCAAAAGGAACTAAAGCTAAGACAGTGACATTAGATTGAGTTCCTCCAGGACTATGATTTTGAGATAGTCTATACTCTTGTGAAGGGTAACATTATTCCAAAAGCACTCAGCATGAGAAAAGGTATACGACTGCTAGGAGAGGCGACATAGCAGCTAGCCGCTTTACAGATATCCTTTGTGGATAGAGATGGATCAGCCTTTGAACATTCTATAATAGTCACTCCGCACTTTTTCAGTGAGTCAGGGAGGCACAATATGGAGACACTAACTACGAGATGCGATGTTCTTAGAAATCCACAGCTAAAGAACCTAATTTATTTTATGAATTTAGGGAGCACATCATCCACTACAGAGGACGTACCATGGTACCAGTGTCAGTTCAAGAGGAAGTGTTGATGGAGTTCCACACATAACGTCTAGTGGTTATCCTTGAGTGGCGAAGATGTACCAGGACCTTCGACGATAGAACTGGTGGCCAGGTATTAAGAAGGCAGTTGCAGAGTTTCTCTATCGATGTCTCACTTATCAGCAAGTGAAGGTCGAGCACCAGGAACTAGGAGGATTGGTTCATCCTTTAAAGGTCCCAGAGTGGATGTGGGATGGGATATCCATGGACTTCGTGAAAGTACATCCACGTACACCCAGGGGTAACGACTCGATTTGGGTGATCATCGACCGACTCAACAAGTCGTCACAATTCCTACCCATCAAAAAGCTGGGTTCAGTAGATATCTTGGGATGCCTCTATGTTCAGGAGATTGTGAGGCTACATAGAGTACCTTATTCTATTGCCTCTGACCGTGACACACTTTTTTCTTACCATCTATGGAAGGGGTTGTAGGAGGCTTTCGAAATGTAGCTTCTTATGTGCACTACCTTCCATCCTCAGACAGATGGAAGGACTAAGAGGACCATTCAGACTCTCGAGGACATGCTCCGTGCTTGTGACCTCGACATCGGTCTCAGCTTGGAGGATCACTTACCTTTAGTGGAGTTTTCATACAACAACATCTATTACTCCACCATAGGGATGAACCCTATTGAGGAATTGTTCGGACGACCTCGCAGATCACCCTTCTGCTAGAAAGACCCAGGGGAATAAGCACTTGTGGGACTAGAGATGGTATGGGCTTTCACATAGAAGGTGAAGATCATCCAAGAGATGATAAGGACTGTACAGAGTAGGCCGACGTCATATTCTGATTGGAGACAGAGGGCTCTGGTGTTTGAGGATAGCGACCACGTCTTCCTATGGGTATCACCTCAACGAGGCCTATAGATATTTTTTCGAGGATGAATGTTATCTCTGAGATTCATCGGACATTTTTAGGTCCTCAGCATAGTTGGTGAGGTGGCTTACCGCTTAGCTCTTCCTCCTAAGTAGCACCGAGTTCACGACGTCTTCCGCATATCTCAGTTGATGAGATACGTGCACGACCCTATTCACTTTATCGATCATGGAGAGATGGACATCGATGATTGGGAGACATTCAAAGAGGTTCCAGTGGAGATTGAGGATCGACATGAGCGATTTCTACATGGATGGTCCATACCTATGGTGCGCATTCACTGGCAGCACGTGAACCTCTAGGAGAGAACATGGGAGTGGAAGGCTCAAATGCGTGCTCAGTACCCCCATTTGTTCCCTTAGTTTGAGTTTTAGCTTACAGGGAAATAAAGCCCTAAGGGGGGTATAATGTAAAGACCCGGAAATCCCGTGGAAATTTTATTTATTACATGGGATTTTTACGAGTCCCAAAAAACATACGACACATGATTATGAGGCCTACTGTGCCCGAAATCAATTTCTGATGTTCTTTTCGGGTACATTAGGTAAACGTACAAGCATATTTTTATAATATACGAAATGCTAGTAGAAATTGAAATATGAGGGTACCGTTGAACTTGTAGTGCCGATATTCACTTAAGGAGACATTTCCCTCGACAATAGTTGGTCAAGAATAAAAGATAGTTTTTTGGGTTTTCATAAAAAATGTTATAAAATAATGTGACATACACTTTATTTTAGTTGAGCCGCCATGTGGTTGACTGGTAGTTTTAACCACCTATTAGAAGATGGAGGTGGGACCACCACACCTTAACCTCCCATGAGAGGTTATGGTTGTGGGGCCCACCCGATAATAACAACCCATGAGAGGTGAATTCATGGGGACCACACGGGGATAAACCTACTATTGATGGATAAGGATATTACCTCTCAACTATCCCTCATTAATGAGGGAGAGCCTCTTAACCACCCCTAATAAATCCTTAGTTCCAACCCTCGTGGATTAATTAAGGGGATTTGTTTAATTAAGTCTCCAATTTGAATTATTGTGCCAACAAAATAAAAGAGAAACTCATTCTTCTATTATTTTCACATGGAATTTTTGTGGAAGTTGGGATGGAGTATTAGTGGGAGGAGAGAGAATTCTCACAAATAAGAACGCATTCTTCCAACGAAGAATGTCGGCGATGATCCTTCTCCAACTTCTTCCCTAGACACATACTGATGTGGAGCATCTTCCACGAGCTGATGCAACTAGGGATTGGAATTGTGTGTGGCAGACATGACGAATGATGATTCTCCTTCGTCTTCTTCCCGAGACTTCACCGAAAATGACCAACGATTAATGGTACGAGGTTAAATTCATTTCTTGGTCTTGTTCTTCCTTTATTTGGAATAATGAATGTTGTTGACTTTCATTCTCTTGAACTATTTGATATCAGCATATACGCAGAAGATACAGGCCAACATAACATGGCCCAAAATCCTCCATCAATTTTCCTTTTTATGGAATTCTTCGGCATGTCGATTTAAGAAAAATGAGGCGACGAAGGTGACAAATACAAAGGATGAACTTCCTGCAACCTCCGCGTACCGCGCCTCCCTCGGGGTGCACCAGTGATCCTGATTGAACACCACCGGCCGACGCTGGCATGATCCGTGCGAAACTGGCATGCCCAGCCCCCACCCGACCACCGACCCGCACCCTCCTGTTTTGCACCACGCTCACGCAGCCTGCCTGTGCCCGTGCGGCCTGCCCGGAACCCCAGGCGGCCTGCACGGCGCTTCGTGCCGCCTTCCTGACGCCCTGCCGAACTACGCAGCCCGCACGCCCTGCCTAACACACTGCCGGCCTGCCCGTGTCACGCGCGGCGTGCCTGCGGCCTCCTGCACACCCTTCCCACCTACACGCTGCCTACTCGTTCCCCGCAGGCCTGCCCATGCCCTGCAGGCCTACCCGCAGCCTATCGTGCCTCGCCCAGATTGACTGCGGCCTCCCGTGTGCCCTGCCCGGCTGCCTCCGGCCTCCCAAGCTATCCAACGGCGTCCCTCGCAGCGTTGTTGGCCGAACTGGCTCAACCATACGAACCGATATGCCAAAGATGTGCCCTGAGTGGTGCTGGCCGAACCGACCCCAACTTTTGGTCCATGCCGCCTACGCGACTACCTCTAGGACGAACCACCCTCGTAGACTGCGTGGACGGGCCCTACGGACAGGGCTGAACCTAGCTGGCTGGCCGGGTCAACCCAGACCGGGTCAGCCCAAATTGGGTAGAAGGTTGTGAGATGAAAAGTGTTTTTCCACACCATTAATTAGAGTAGTTTGTTTTTTTTTTGTATTCGATTATTGTTGGGATACATCATGGGTTGTCATGATTTATTTTAGTTGTATCATTTCCACTATCATATTTTAATTATTGTCAAGACCCATCCCATGAGGCTCAGACGTGTCTACCCCAAGCCCGCATTACATAGGCCAGGGGATAGTATCTAAAACCTGATGGATTTTCCCAATCAGGGAAGGAATTTCCATAGAGATATCTATACACTCAAAAAGCGAAACTGAAGTAAACAACAACAAAAATAATGTATAACCACAAGAGTAATGTACAACCACAAGTACAACTATAAACTAGAATCAGTAGACCGAAATACATGCCATAGAAACTGAAATGAATGTAAAAAACTATAACATCTTCCCAAGATAACTACCTAGAGGGTAGTAGCTATAAGTATACAGTCAAAGAAGAGGATCTCGACTGCTCCCATCGCACAAAGCTCAAACAATTCTTGAACCTCGATAGTCTTCCTCAGAGAATCAGTAGTCTTTACCAGACACACTTGTAAAGGCATAGCCTATGTAGGAGTGAGTATAACGACTATGTATGGGAACTCCAGAACCCCAAAGGGTTCTCAGTAATCCACAAATGAAAACATCACAAGAAATAACACAAAGGTATTCTGAAAAGCATGATCTAAATCAAGAATCCCAATAAAAAAGAAACACCTCACTCTAACGGTATAACTTCAAGGTTTCTGGGATAGGGATGACTAGTTGTAAAGCAAGATCATCCTATCCGTAGTAACACTACTACTGACTCTTATAGGAAACTCTATATTGACTCGTATTGGTCACTAGATGCTGACCTATATAGGTCACTATATGATGACACGTATTGGTCGCTAGTGCTAATCTGTATTGGTCACTGGTGCAAACTCGTATTGGTCGCTGGTGGTGACCCGTATAGGTCACTGGTGCTGAAATGTTTTGGTCACTAGTTCTGACCCTTATTGGTTGCTAGTACAAATGTAACACCACAATCATACATGGTATGTTTCTCTTTGAATAATACAATAGCGTGTGATGTACGCATCACCGAGTTCAAGCGCACCATGACCTATCAAACTAGCCATTTAAAAAGCAGTTATGAATAGTAATAACCACATTTTGAATATTATATATATCTCATAAAATTTTAACATTCATCTATTGTGATTCTTAGAAATAATTTAAGGATAATTTCAATTTTTAGATGAAAGAAGTATTTTTTTAAAATGACATTTCCACCTTTTAATGTTGAACCCTTTTTGAATCAAATATTTTAATGTTTTATATATTCAAATTGATTAAATGAAATTAATCATTATAACTGGGACATACAAATTTAGTTTGGATAATATTTTTTGGTTTTTTTGATAACTTTCATATTTTTATCAATAGTGAAAGATACTAAATTTTAATTGAAAAAAACATTTTTTAGTAAAATAATTAATAGTGTTAAATGAAAAATTTAAATGGTTTTGAAGTGTAATTAAATTATATTTTTATCATTTAATCCAATTTTGTTCATCTTATGTAGTTTCACTTTTAAATTGACATAATCACGTATCATTATTTTGATAGTTTTTACCTCCCAAAAACCCACTGTCTTGTTTTAACAACGAAAAATAATTTTAAATTAAATAATAAAACATCGATTTTTTAAATTGGTAAAATAGATATCTTTTTTGGATTCAGAATATAAAAATTATCTTAGGGTGAATTATTTATATTTTTCTAAAAACATTAGATTTTTGACGAACAGTGAATAACACTATGTTGTTGTTTAAAACCAATTTTTTTTAAATAGATAATTATTTTATTTAAATTTATTTAAAGTATAAATGGATAAATAATACCAATATATGTTCAATTTAATTAATTGGAGTAATTTTATAATAATATTAGATATATAAAATTTAATTGTACTTTTTTCAGTCATTTACCCACCTTCTAGGCGCATTTGAAAATTTGCATAAAACGCAATTTTACCACTACTATGAAAATAATTTTAAAAATTCAAGAGACACAGTTGATATCAGAAAGTAAAATGTGGTTCAATATGATGGAATTATTTTTTTGGTGAATAGTAACTTTTGAATTCTATTTACATTGGTTAATATTAAATAGAGTAATCAATGGTAAAAATGATATAATAATTACACAAATACATGTACAAATTCTACTGGATAAGTGTATTTCGCCCAAAATAAACCTTAGGAATTAAATATGATCATTTTGGTCCACTTGGATTAGATTAGGACATTTATTATTATTTATTTAAAGTAGAGTTAAAAGTGTAAAATTCAAATATTAATAACTAAACAATTTTTAATATAGGGTTATACATAATATAAATTTTACTATAAATATTCATTAGAAATCTAAAAGTATTTCCTACATCATTGTATGTTATTTATAATTTTTAGAAATTAATTGTTTATATTTATTTATGACATAATGATGATCGAGTAATTACATTATAAATGAATAATCTAAATAATTGATGTAATAAATATTAAAATAAATGTAAATTGAGATTTCTGATGCATTACAATATTTTTATAGTTTAATATGACATGTTATGAATGATTAAATTCATTTTCTTCAACGTAATAATGTTTTTATGACTTTGAAAAAAACCAAATAGTAAATAGTGTCAAAATTGACATAAATGAGTTTTAAAAAAAATACTATTTTATTAAATGATAAAATATCTTTAAAAATCTACATTTCAGAAAAAAGACATAGGTAAGATTAGATATGTTAATAATGAACCACATTGGGTTCTCTTGGATTTTATAATATGTTTATAAAACATTTATTATAATAATACAAGAATACATGGTAAAGGATAAGCTATTTAACATAGAATTAAATCTAAAATTTAAGACTAATATGGTGACCAAACCTGTCTATAACCTATTGGTTTTGTGGTTTCCGCCCCATCCCCACATTTTCATAGAAATATATCAATTTTTAGCCATTATAATCTGAAAATGATTTTATAATAAAAAATATTTCAATATTTTCCTAAAGTGACCCTCACCTCTTTTATAAAAGGGTACTCCTGCTTCTCTGAAAATCACACCTCCAATGCCATTTGGCTCGGCCAAAACCTACCCAAATCTCCTCCCAACATCCCGAAATTCAACTTAGATGCCTTAACATGAGAAACGATACGTCTTAAGGAGAAATTTAGTTCAAATCAAAAGAAAACACCCAAAGAAGAGTTAATTATTTTATCACCTCTTTCAATGTTCTTTTCTTCCCCCACTTTCTCTTTATTAGTAATTTCCGTACGAAAATAATGACTCGCTTAACTTCTAAATACTATGATGTTATTATAAATATGGTAAAACAATACTCATTTTCTATCCATCCTATGAATGATAATTCACCATGTGTGCATACGTACAACTTACCGTCTCCATGCCATGGTGTAATTTGATATTCAAAACTATGTTATTGTGATGGATATTATGAGGACTAATATTTATATAAATAATGAAAGTAATCAGATAATTTATTTTCAAAATTAATATACAATAAAATTCAACACCTTTTAATAATTTATGAATGACATTGTCGCTCGTGTATACGTACGACTTACCGTCTCCACGACACGATGATATTCATTTCAATGTTAACCATTCAACCATGATTATAAAAATATATATTATTAATAGGTATGTAATATATGACATAATAATGATACTGGAGATATATATATAAATATATGAACTAAAATATATCTTATTAACTTACTTTCCTTCAATATGATATGAAAACAGAAGCAGTGTTTATGCACATGTACGACCTACCGTCTCAATAAACGATGTTTTCCATTTCATATATCTTTCTATTATACATATTTATATTATAAATATATATTTTATATAAATATTTTTTTATATTCATGATGTATTTAAATCGGGATATAAATGATATGATCATGAATACAAGTTAAAACACATTGGATAAAGAAAATGATTATTACGTAAAATGTTAATTTAACATGGAAATCTTTATTAAATGGGTAGAATAAAGTCATAAATGAATCATGTATGATATAATAAATATTATTATGGTTAATTTATAATTTAATAACATTATATGGTCATTATAGAGGATTTCTAATGTACCCTCAACCAAAGGACTGTGTAAGGTAAGAGTTAATTCCTCAATTTTATTATTATTCGAAATTGTTTATATGTATGTATTTTCTGGGACAAATTAATTATCTATGTCCATGTTTCATAAATGAAATTTTAAAATTAGCCTCTTTAGGAATTATTTAACTATAACATCATTTTAAATGTTTTTAATATTAATTCTTCTTAATATTTCTCGCCAAAGTTCATATTTTGAAAATTGTTTTAAGGATTTATTTATATGGACATAATTGTTTTGAAATTTTAATTCCATTAAAAATTTTCAAACTGGTATCGGACAATTTGATCAAAAAGTATCATTTAAATTAATTCCTTTATAAATATGTGACTTTTAATTGATTTCATAAAAAGTGATATTTCTTCAAAAAGTTTTACTAGTCATTTTCTACTATGTCAACATCCTTTAGTAGATATTATTCCTTATAAAGGTTTATTTGTTATAATACATTCTTCCATATTGTATTGAATGAGTTATGTTATCTTGGACTATGGATGTGCTGTTTTTATACCCTTCATGATTTATAGTTTAATTATTGACATTTTATATGGTTGTTTTAATACAGATGTTTATGTTATGTTTCAACAATTTAATTTGAGGAATGTTTTGGACTTTTTAAGTGATAGGTGGGGCATGATATAGCCCATCGATGCATTAGTAGGACTCAAGAGACAAATTAGTGTGTTGGAACAAGGCCTTGAAAAAACTTTTATTTGTAGTCTTAGCACGATTCCTCTACTATGTTGTAATGATGTCTGGTGTAAGTCATTATATAATTACAAATTTATTTTTTACATGCGATTATTAGACTTGTAGAATATCCATGTGGCTGCTTATAAGGAAATGACTAATTTATTTTCTCCATATTGTGTTCATGTTTATGTTTAAAAGGATGTTTATTTTATTACAAATCATTCATTAAAATATTATAGCTTCTGCTAAATTATTTACCCTTACTTATCAACTGAGGTCACCCTTTTCTTTTGTTTTTTCCAAGGATTACAAGAAGTGTATTATGTTTTATATGCAGGGTTAAAACAATGGGAATAATGGCATTCTCAACTATTTAATTATCTTGTGTTTCATGTTTGTATTTGTAATGTATCATTCATATATATAATATATTTTCCAAGATAGATAAGCCGATCTGTCTTTTGGAACTTCATCGGTTGTATTTATTCCAATGTATTAAAATAAAGCACTGGCTCTGAGCTTCTGGGTTTGGGGCATTGCAGTTTATATCAGAGGAAGTTTATTAAAATCCATAGAAACTATATTTATAATAGCTCTTATTAGAGAACATTACCCAAAGATATACATTGAGGATTAGTATAGATGTACATCCTTGAATTTTTGTAATGTAGGGATTTTGTGTATTTTACAAGAAATACATCCCTATCTAGATACGATATGGTTGATGTGCCTCTGATACAAATATAACTAGGAGTGAAAAATCCTACAAGTTGTTTAGGGCTTGACCCCGAGTATCCCTATACCCAAAAACTGGCATTGCTACACTATTGGTTACGACACTCCTAGGGGATATGCTTAGGATAATTGAAATTTTCTTTACAAACCATTTTTAAGGATTTATGAATAAATAATTCCTCAAAGAAAGAAATTTTTTTAATAGGGATTATATGCATAAATTGTTCAATTTTTGTTAGGTATTTTACTAGTTCGGTATTACGTATTCTGATTCAAAAACTAATCTAGTGTATGAAATTGTTTAGAAATGACGCCTAGTGGAAGGAATGGAATCCATATCAACACACATAATCCATGTAGGGATTCGTCTCCTACTAAAGACAATTATAATGGAGATAGTGATGCAACTGATGCTGATTAGATTATCACCATACTGTGAAAGCTCACTCAGGTTATGAATAATAACCATAAATTAGAGAGCACATTGATAAACAATGTGGAGGATCAATGTTATACCTCTTCATGAGGATACAACCACCAAAATTCAATGGGACGACAAATCCATATTTAGCTGACAAATGGGTAAGTTCCTTAGAGTAAATATTTCATTATTCGGGGAGTAGCGAAAGGGAAAAAGTTTAATGACTATTTATCGCCTCACTAGAGATGCATATCAATGGTTGTCATTAATTCAAAATCAAAAATGAAAATAGGAAAGTAGAAAATATAGAATGGAGGTAATTACATGATATTTTATTAGAAAAATAATTTCTTTGTGGCCATCGAGCAGATTTCGAAATACAATTTGTAAGTCTACAGAAAAAGGAGGATGAGAATGTTACAAAGTATGAGGCTATCTTTATAATGTTATCAAGGATTGCAAAAAATTATGTATGTAACCCACGGAGTAATATTGATCGATTCTCTGATGGGTTAAAACCATATCTCTATCGAGCATTAGTCTCACAATCCTTTTCATCATTAGAAGATATTTTATCATGTGATATCAAGATAGAAAATGAATTCTATATGTAATATGACATTAAAATAAAGAAAGAGAATAAGAGAAAGGTTGATCATGAAACAGATAAAGGGAAAAAGTTAAAGAAGTATTTTCCCTTATCTGATAATTGTGTGAAGAAACACCCTAGTACTTGACTAAAATTAATGTGATTTTTCTACAAATGTGGAGAAAAATGTCACTAGGCTCGTCATTTTGAGGGAATGAAATATTCCATCAGTGGTTACTGCTACAATTGTAGTGAAAAGGGGTATTTTTCAAATTAATGTCCAACGCACAAATGAATCTTACGTCCGAAGAGGCCACATGAGAAAGGCCAATATTATGTTGTTACTATAGTTTATGTGGAATAATTAATGTATTTGGGATTTTGGATCCAAGAATTATATTCTAGTTATAAGAAGAATGATATATATATATATATATATGTATTGTACTATAGTACTTTTTTTCATTAACATTTTAATTTTATTAAGGTATTCATATTTAATGTATGTGACAATAATAGAATCCTTACATTGTTTGAGTAATCTGATGTTACAATTGATTTTTTAATTTAGAGACATTTTAGAGAGAGTTTGGATAGAAGTATTTTGGATAACAATAATGGTTGGAATGGATTAGGATATACATATGATTCTATTGTTTAAGGTAAAAATAATTCTCAATATTATTTTCGTATTTTTATAAAAAGGAAAACCTGGTGGTCTTCGAACAAACGGTCGCCTTTGGAAAGGCAGCGAGAAATGAACCTACAACTGAAGGGAAAAAAGGGTGCATCACCTACAAATGACCTACATGATGTCCTAGTTTGTATAATACATTTTTTTAAAAATGGGATGAAATATAAATTAAAAATTCATTTTTTGTAACCCTATACGATTAGGATAAATAGAATATTTTGTAGTTCTACTATCTTATATAGTGAAAGATGAGTTCGTGGAAGAAATTAGTTAACAGATGGAACTCTAATTTTAATGTATTCTTTTTTAATTATTCTATGAAGAAATTATATCTTAACCTTTTGGGTAAGAATCATAAAACCAAAAATCTTAATTCTTAATACTCTATGTTTTGTTGAATAGATAATATTTTAAATCATCATAGATTTATAGCGTTGAGGCCCTCAATATTCCAATCACTTGTTTATTATTTATGACCTCAAACACTCCCTATAAATATTTATATTTTCCACCAAATATAATTTCCACCATTTTTCTCTTATTCGAGATTCTAATTTGGTGGTGAATTTTTCATTTCCCTTTCCCTATTTTTTAAGATTAAATTTTACAACCCCTATTTCCGATATGAGTTTTCTACAATGGTATTTTCTATTTTTTGACCTTTTATTTTCTACGAAAAATTTCCAATTATGATGATTGTATTTATTTGAAGATGGACTGATGTAACACCACAATCTTCCGAAGTACATTTTCATTGAATAATACAATATCGTGTGATGTATGAAACACCAAGTTCAAGTGCCCCATGACCATTAAAACTAGATGTTTTAGAAAGTAGTTATGAAAAGTAATAACCATGTTTTGAATTTTATATATATCTCATATAATTTTGAAATTCATATTTTGTGTTTTATAGACATAATATAATGAAAAATTCATTTTTTTAGATAAAAGATGTGTTTTTACAAAATGGATTTTTTCCACCTTTTAGTGAGGATCCATTTTTTAATCAAATATTTAACACATTAATATATTCAATATTATGAAATTAAATTCTACCTTAGATCCAGGACATAAAAAATATAGTTTTGTTAAATTTTTGGTGTTTTTCTGATAACTTTAATATTTTGATCAATAGTGAAAGATTCTAAATTTAAATTGAAAACATCTTTTTTAATTCAAATAATTTATAGTGTTAAATTAAAATTTTAAATGGTTTTGATTTATATATAGATTATATTTTTATAATTCAATCCAATTTTGTTCATTGAATGTAATTTCACATTTAAATTGGACATAAACACATATCAATCAATTGATAGTTTTTACTTCTCAAAAACTTACTTTCTTGTTTTGACAACGTAAATTAATTTTAAATTAATTAATGAAACTTCTATATTTATAATTTGAAAAAATAGTTATCATTTTTGGATTTAGAATATCTAAATTATCTTAGGGATATTTTTTGGTATTTTTTGAAAATTGTCAATTTTTTATGAATAGTGAAAAACACTATGTTAATGTTTAAAACATAATTTTTATTTAAATAAATAATTATTTTTATTTAAATTTATTTTAGGTAATAATAGATACATAATACCTATATATGCTCAATGATATTCATTAGAGCCATTTTATAATGTTATATATATATATATATATATATATAATTTTATTGAACTTTTTACCGTCTTTTACTCTTCTTCTAGGCGCATTTACATATTTTCATAAAATGTAATATTACCAATGATATGATTTGAATTTGAAAAATACGAGAGGAAAATTTGACATCATTAAGTAAAATTATATTTAATAAGATGAAAATAATTTTTAGGGAATAAAAACATTTGAATTTTTATTTACAACTGTTAAAAGTAAATAGGGTAATTAAATGTAAATTTTTATATTACAATTACCCTAAAAAATGTTATAATTCTATTGTATAAGTTAATTTCTACCAAAATCATCCTTTGAATAAAATATTCTCATTTCTCTGAGTTGGATTAGATTAGGACATTTATTATTATTTTATTTTAAGAATATTTAAAAGTGTAAAATTCAATGTTTAAAAACTAAACCATTTTTAATATAAGGATATACATAATATAAATTTTAATATAAATATTAATTATAAAGCTACAAAATATTTCATAAACCATGTTATTTTATTTATAATTTTTAGACAATAAATTAAAAAATTATTTATGACACAATGATTTTGCAGTAATTACTTTATTAATGAATGATTAAAATAATTGATGTTATAAATATCAAAATAAATGTAAATTGTGACTTTTTATTCACTACACAAATTTTCTTGCTAAATATGACATGTTAGGGTTGATTCACGGAATTTTTTTCTAATTAATAACGATTTGATGACTTTCACAAAAACCAAATATTAAATATTTTAAAAATGTACATAAACAAGTATAAAAAAATCCTATTTTATTAAATGATAAAATACTCCTACAAATATATGGCTCATCCAAAAGACATATATGATATTAGATATGTCAATAATGAGCCACCTGGGGTTCTCTTGGATTTTTATTGTATGTTTATTATTCAATTATCATAATAATACCACAGGACATGGTAAAACATAAACTATTTAACTTAGAGTTAGATCTAAATGATAGGGTTAAAACGGTGACCTAAACCTATCTAAAACATATTGGATGAGTGGTTTTCAACCCATCCACACCTCATCTTAGAAATAAATCAACGTGAGCGATTAGAAAGAGGAAATGCTTTTATAATAGAATAATATTTCAGACTTTTCCTAAAGAGACCCTCACCTCTCTTATAAAAGGGTACTCACCCTTCTCTCAAAATCACAAAATCAATTCCACTTGTCTCAGCCAAATCCAGCCCAAATAATCTCCAAAAATTACACAATTTAACCTATATTCCTTCCCTTGAAAAGAAGTCCATCTTAAGAATCCCTTTTGTTCAAATCAAATGGAAACACCCAAATAAGAGGTAATTATTTTATCACCTTATTCAATGTTATTTTCATATTCCACATTCCCTATCATTGTTATTTCAATACTAAAATAATAAATCCCGAACCTTATACATAATGAGATGTTATTATAAACATGTACCAACCATACTTATTATTATATAAATCCTATGAATGACAATGTCACCATGTGTGTGTACCTACGTCTTACGGTCTCCACGCCATGGTGTAATTTATTATTCAACACTATGTTATTTATCTGGATATAGTGATGATTAATATGTTCATAAAAATGAAACTAATATGATAATTTCTCATTAAATATAATATACCTTTCTATTCCACAACTTATAATCAATAAGTAAATGATATCAACACTCGTGTGTACATACGGCTTACCATCTCCACGACGCAATCAGATTCATTTCCACATTCACCATTCAATGATGATTATAAAAATATATATTATTAATATGTATGTAATATATCAAATAATAACTATACTAGATATATATATATATATATATATGTATATATACATATATTTACTTACATATATTTAATTCACATACTTCCGTTCAATACGTTATGAAAACAGAAACATTGTATATGCAAACGTACGACCTACCATCTCTATAAATGATGTTTTCCATTTCATATATATATATAAATTATATATATTTATATTCTAAATATATATGATATATAAATAATGTTTTATATTAATGGAGTATTAAAATAATTATCTAAATGTTACGATAGAGAATAACTAGTTAAACCACGTACAATAAAGAAAGCAATTATTACATGAAATTTTAATTTGACAAGGAAATAATTGATAATGGTTTTTATAAAGTCATAAATGAATAATGTATGATATAATAAATATAAATATGGTTCAAATATAATGTAATAAAATACTATGATCATTATACAGGAGGTTAAACATACCCTCCTCCAATGGAAAGTTAAATGTATAGGTTATTTCTTCAATATCATTATTATCTAAGAGTGTTTATGTTTAAGTACATTCAGAGACTTACTTATTGTACATGTAAATTTATCCTAAAATACATTTAAAAATTAATTTTTAAGGTACTATTTAATTAAAACATCATTTTTAATGTTTTAAATAATAATTCTTCTAAATCATTCTCATTAACATCCATGTTTTCAAAATGGTTATAAGGAATTATTTATATGTGAATGATTGTTTTAAAATATTAATTACTTTCAAATGATTCAATTTTTTAAGGGACACATTAAATAAAAAATCTATATTAAATGACTTTATAAATCTGTGACTTTTAAATGATTTCACCAAAAGGTATATTTCTCTAAAAAAAGATTTACTAATCATTTTCAACTATATCAACATCGTTTACTGGATATGATTCATGATTATGGTTTATTTATTATAATACAATCTTAAATATTTTATTGAATGAGTTATGATATGTTTTATTGTGGATGTTGTATTTTTATACACTTCATAGATTATGGTTTAAGTATTGACATTTCATATGCTAGTTTTAATACAGATATTTATGATATGTTTCATTATTTTCATATGAGGAATACAGTTGACTTAGTAAGTGATAGGTGGGGCCTACTATATCCCCATGATGCTATTGTAGGACTGAGGAGACAAATTAGGGACCTGGAACAAGGCTTGAAAAAATAATTATTTGTAGTCTTGGTACGAGGACTTGACTATGTGGTATTGATGTCCGACGTTAGGCATTCCATCATTATGAAATTAATTATTACATGTGATTATTAAACTTCTATAATATCCATGTGCATGTTTATATGGTAATGTTTGATATATTTTATCCATATTATGTTCATGTTTATGTTTAAAAGGTTGTTGTTTTTATTACACTTCATGCCTTAAAATTTTATCACTTCTACTAAATTATTTACCCTTTTGTGCATCTGAGCTCAAAATTGTTTAATGTTTTTACCCAAGATTCCAAGAACAGTATTATGGTTGATATTCATGGTTGAAACTAGAGGAAATAGGGATATCCAAAATTCTTATTTATGATGGGTTTTAGGTTTGAATGTGTAATGTAACGTTCATGTGTGTAATCTATTTTCCATGAATGTTAAACTGATCGGTCATTCTAGACATCATTCCTTGTAATAATTACAAAGTATTAAAAAATGCATTGTATCTTGGATTATAGGGTCACAACGTTACAATAAAGGTAGGTATAACTACTCACATATCTAGATCATCCCACTCAAGAATTATTAATGCATACCTGTATTGGTCGCTCCCCTTATTCATGTCACAACTAGCCACTGGATTCCGGCACGAAGCATGCCTATTCCAAGGAAGACTCAGCTCCAGAAGCCATCAGTCATTTTTATACCGTTACTACATATTTTAAAAAGCATTCCCAAGGGACCACCATTCTATATGGGTCCCAATTTCACCGACGACGTGTCGATCAGATGCTCGCTCAGTGTGATATGAGCACTTTTGAAAAAAGGGCCCGGTTGGATTCACGTCTGATCCAATCCAGTTCGCACATCAGACACTGTCAAAACTAAAATTTACTATCATCAAATGACATAATTGTCACCAGGGTCCTTATTCCATAGAGGACGCATCGATCAGATGCTCGGTCTGTTAGTTATTGTCATTTAAGTGAAGAGGTCCCTGTTGAATTCAGAGTCGATCCATCCCGACCGTACTCCAAATTTCTCCAAAACTCTCATGGTGTATCTCAAAAGGACTATCTCAATTTTTGGATCCTGGCTCCACATAATGTTCATAAAAAGGACGTCCGAGTCACAAGTTATGGCACGTTAAGAGATTATATGCCTGAGAGGTGTCTCGGTCTGGTATAACCAAGACGGACTGACCGGGCCGTGTTGGGTTGGGCCGCAACGGGCTCACCCTGCAGGGACGTGGACCAACATGGACCGCCCTAGATGGGATATGCGATAGTGGGGGCCCGCATGAGGCAGGTCCCCTACCATCACTCTACGGATTCTAGGCGCAACTCCCCTTCAACATGGCATGAAAAGACACGCCGACTTCATCATTGTGGTTGGTCTGCTGTCGACCGCCTGTCAGGCCATTACGGTGTTTCTCTCTTCAGAGGCCGAGGAGTGCCAACCACTATCTGTTCCTCCAGCGCTGGTCCCTAGGGCCACCGCACAGACAGATCTTTTTCGAGGCCCTGATGATGCTCCAGATCTCCATTTCGATTCCCGTCGGCACATACAGGCCCCCTGACCTGCCTTCGAAACAACATGACCCACTGTCTTGTGTTGTTGTTATATTCGGAAAACCTTCCCCAAAGAACGTAATGATAAACGAAGCTGTGGAGGGTCTGAACCTATTTCTTTTATCTGGATCTCTCTAAGATATCTTCATAACAAGTGGGAAAAAATTATTCATCACACTTCAATAACATTAAACCAAAAACAAAAATAAACCTCCTATATCAAGATCCATTGGAGGTGTCACGGTTGCAGCGAGAAGACTGCCCACGTTGGATGGAGTCGCCAACATTCGTCAATCCAATATCATTTCGTACTATGATTTCATACCCCATTGGTGGATGTTTCTGTAGAACTCCCCCAATGTTTCCTCACTTGAAGAAGTCGTGCCAAAATCCAACCCCGAGATCCATTTAAATAGGAGGGGGAATAGTGACTAATGCGTTGAAGAATAAATGCGGTTCATCAAATGAATTTATTAAAATTTTTTAATTCACAATGGTGGAGTTACACAGTTGATGATTCAAGCCATTAAATCTAATGAAAAGTCACAGTTCCTTCCACCCACGCTAATCCATTGGAGAAAAAGGAAATAAAATAACAATTACTTGTGATTTTAATATTCTTTAAAAATTCCAAAAACTATCATTTTCTCCCGACCAACTGTGATCGAAGTGAATCTTACTGTAAGAGATTCATGGAACTATGGATTGAACTATTCCCTTGGATTTTAATCTGAGTACCAGTTGAAAAGATATAAAATGTAGCCCGTGCATTTACTGAATGTACCTTAAAAAATGTTCAGAAATTCATTGTGGGAACAACGAGCCTCATAATCATGCACCTTAAATTTTCCCAGTCTCTTAAAAATCACAAATTAATTAAAAATATATATTTTCATGGAATTTTCGGGTTTTAAATTATACCCACCTAAGGTCATTACATCTCTGAATGCCGAAAAAGGATACACAAATAAAGCAGGGTACTAGGCACACATATGTGCCTATCTCTCCCATATTATCTCCTAGAAATTATCATGCTTCCACAAAACGCTAAATAGAGGCATCAAGAATTCACGAAGGATATGCTTTTGTCAATCCTCTATCTCTACCAGATACTCTGCAAAATTCTACCCTTCGTCAATATCCATCTCTCCATGGTTGGTGTCGTGAGATGTATTATCAAACATAATTCTATTCAAATACATAATAAAATATCTAGAAATAATAATTTTTATGCTCAAAATATAATATTGTTTTTGTAATAATAATTTCATAGGAAATGAATGAAAAAAATGAAATATTTTGTAATATAAATGAATAAATAAAAAATAGAATGTTTGAAGTTAGAATATTATAGATTAATTATGTAAATAAAGGTTATATGTTTGGATAATGGCATTGAAAATTTTTATAACAACATCGGAAAAAATGTAAGTTCAAAATTTTTTCAAAATTCAACTTCAGATAGAAGGTTCAACACATTTACACATTTAATCATACATATGGTTGTGTTTTGTTAAATTTGTTCGTCCATTTTTCATCTTTTTCGACAATCTTTTTTCATAATGTGGTCAGTTAGTTTTTTATATTTTAATTAGTTCTTTATTCCTCATATTATATATTCATTTTCATTATATTGATATATTTTTTTTTTATTCATTTGGTAAGTTCATTTTTCATCATGTCTATTTTTTTATGTATATTCTAATTTTTATACATGTTATTTTGTACAAAATTCCATATTTTCAAGATTATATTAATGATATGGAAAAAACATATAAAATAGTAACACAAATAATGATTGATTTTTATCTAAATCCATATGTAATTAAAAATTTATTATTTATAAAAATAAAATATGGATCAAGTTTCCACTCAACTATAACCCAACATTAACTTTCAATATTTCGAATATCCCTAAATAATATAGATATTCATATATTAAAAATATGTTTTTTGTTTAGATTTTATGAAAATTTGGAAAAATATTATGTAGGAAATATCTTTTTATTCAAATAAAATGAGAAATTTTATCCATATTATTATATGATATTAGATCCATAATAGGTCTTCAATATCTCAAAACAAATATCTTCACATGAAACTCTTATATTTATATAATTTGTTTGAAATTTATTTTTAACTTGTGCATAATGAAAAACCTAATAGAAAATGAATGATGTTCTCTAAGATAAAACATATATTAGATGCTATCATAGAGAAATTATGGGATGACTAATATGGGAGAAAAATCATAATCTAATTTGACATATCATTTATCACATTAGATTTAATGTAAATGGACTTAGCCTTTAACTTTAAATAATCTAGTAAATTTAATTTGAAATCACTTTATGACATCCCCAAATATCTCTTCAGTTTATATTTTCAGAAAATTTGGACATAATTCAATCATATCAACCAAAAACCATAAAAAGTGGGTGAAACTAAAAAAATACAAATTTCATTCATAATTGAAAAAAATTCATATATAAAATGAGATCTTTTTTTGAATAATCATCACAACAATTAGATTAGATTATTATTTTTTTTCATCCCATCCATAAACCCTTTGAATAAATGTTTAAAACTTAAGATAAAAAATATAACATAGTATGTATCATAAAAAAGGAGAGAAAATGTTAATATAAGAATATATATGAACAAATTAGAAAATTTTCAAAAATATAAACATCTCACCTGATATGTATCATATAGTTACATTTTTAATACATGATATTTAAAAAACATATTGAAAAAAATATTTTATCTATATAGGTAACACGAGAAATTACATATAGAATATTGTAACCCTCACGACTATAATATGATTTGTTACCCTCACAACTACTTTTTGGTGCATCCGTCACAGATACACATAGAGTAACCATACAACCGACCTCTATTATAAACATTCCCAATTAAATGGAGGGTTATATGTATTCCAACTTTTATCATATAAAATTCCCATAATGCAGAACATAATCCAAAAAATGAATTATTTTATAAAAAAATGCTTTTGGATTTTTTATAATAATTATAATAATAGAGGATTTTTAAATAAAATCACCTTAAAAATAACATATAATTGAATTATGAATTTATATAATGAATCAAATATGTGTATACACTATAAACTGACATAATAAAACTTTATACATCTAAAATTTATTACATAAATAATCTAAATAACAAATAATTAATGAAGTAAAAGGTTAGCCCTATGAATGGAAAATGGGTTAAGAATTCCCTTACCTTAGATTCTTTTTACATCATGTTCAAAACAACTAAATAAAATATTTAAACATTTTATTAATATATTTAATAACCATATTAATTTTATTTTTTACTTTAATGATATATTTATTACATATTTATACCCATTTATTAATAATATTTTGAATTTTTCATTTTTGTTGGTGAATTTATTTCATTGTTTTCAGGATTGGTTTATTTTGGATTTTCTTTTCAGAAGGGTTAAATATAATAGAATTTAAATTAGATGATATTAATGAATATAAAATATATTAAATCATATTATTTATAATTTTTATTATATGGTTTGAGGATGAATCATTTGATAAATCCTTATTAATGATCTTTACTTTATTTTTGTGAATTTTGATCATTATAGTCCAATTTTGTTTTATTAATTAATATTATTCTTAATAATTGGTTCCAGAATATAATATAACATATTATATGTACATTAAAATATTATGTATCCATATTTGTGTCTTTATTACTTTTTTACTGTATTTAATGGAAATTTAATACACATTTACCATGGTGTAGGTTAATCGATAAATCATATACAGCGTTTTTTTGAATAAAGGGGAGAGTGGAAGAAGTATGATGATTAATTTTTTCTTAAAATGATAAAATTATAGAATATATATATGATATTTTAGTTTTCATGCCTCTTGGATAAGGGGTTTTTTTGAGTTTCTAACAAAAGTAAAATAACCGAAAATTAAAAAATGAAAGAGTAATTATAGCTCTTGATCTCTTATCCTTGATATCCTCCATAAGACTCTTGGTTTTGGTCTTCAGATGAGACCAGAAGGACATGGATGTAGGGAACATTTTTAGGAAGATAATTTGGAATAATTTTTACATATCTCAATGTATGATATGTGTAAAAAGAAGAGAGAGTTATCATGGAATTTATAGTGGTGTATTGGAGGGTTTTTTGATTATTTTATTGATTAGTATAATATTTATTCTCAAGAATATGATGATTTTGAGAATTATCACTATAAATATTTAATTTAATGATAGAAGTTTGAGATTATGTTTCATTAATCATTCATGATGTTTTTAATAGTGTATTTAACATATAATTTATATATATCGTAAATTATCATAAATCGCTATTCATAAAAAATTCATGTATATCAGATAAATCATAAAAATTAATCCCACTATTTTATGATGTGAAAAATTGAAAACATAACACTAATTTATTAGAATGATTTTATAAATTTTCGAAATTTCATTTTCAAATTAAATCATAAATTCCCAGCAAAATAAAAAGTCAAAAAAAATGGTTTTATTACACAACGAAAATTTAATCAATCTATCATAATTTTCTTTATAAACATAAGTCAATAAAATATTAACTTTTGAATATATATTAAGAAAATGAAAAAATTTTTAAGTCATTAAATTTAATATAAATTTTTTAAAAAAAGAATTTCTATTTAACAAAAATAATAGAAATTAATTTATCATTTCCAAAATATTTAATAACTTATTCGATAATATTATACTATAATATATTCACATAAAATATACCTAAAATTTATTTATATTTTTTTAGTTGGGGTTAGTATTAAATTGTCTAGATTACTATTATTAAAGGTCAGGATACAATTCCTATGGACATATTACTATTCTATCATTATAAATTCCTTAATTTATATAAATTTCATTTATTTCATTATAAATTTACAATGAATTTAAATATTTAATAATAGAATAAGTAAAGTTATTTTAGAAGTACCGGGGTTGATAAATTTTTCTAATCTTCTAAAAAGTTTCATCCTCAAAATTTTTATTTATATAGTATACAAGCGAGGGTACCTTTCTCTCGTAGTATTTTTAGATTCCCATGTTTCTTCTTTAACCCTATTGTCTCTCCCCAAACCCATAATCTAGTGAATTAATTTATTCCGCAATACATGCTCTTGATGATCAATAATCTGAATAGGTTTCTCTTTAAATGAAATGGTCGCTTGAAAATAACCTACTATTCCGATTAAAACGTGAGACGAATCAAGAAAAATCATTCTCAACATCATAACATGAAAAAATTGTCTATCTGAGATTAGTGTAGAGGATAATATAATCAATTGGAGACTTCTCAAACATTCTAAAGGATATCATATGATCAAGGGAATTATGGAATTGTCTTTACATTCTTACCAAAACATATAACATTATTCCATTCTGAGATTCTAATGAAAATAAGATGAACTGCATCAATATAAAGTCATTTCTTATTGATACCAGCATAACTTTTTTACCATCAATGTGATGTCCTCATGTGTTTCTAGATCATCTTCACTTTCTCATCCAAGCCCACTACTAGTTACAGTCCCATAAAATTTCTTTTCCCAAAATCGTCCTGAAATGATGGAGTTCTACACTTCATCCCATTCAATGACATAAAAGGTTCCATTTGTTTACTAGAATGAAAAATCATTATAATAAAACTCATGTAATTAATGATGGTGATCCCAAATTCCCTGGTAGTCCATTGAACAATCATTCAACATATTTTCTAGTTTGTAATTGTTTACTCAATATTTCCATCATATACATGATGAAAAATATTGATGAAATTTAATTTAGTTCCTAATGACATCTGAGTTCCTATCAAATTTATAGCATTAATTATGGGTTCATGGTAAGATTAAATGGGAAGTGGGACTCCAAGTAACCTAAAAATATCATTGAGGTACAATCGAGAAATATGATCCAAATTCATATGGTCTTGAATAGGTTGAAAATCTTATGATTTAGTATGTCGGCCAAAAATAAACCAAATATCATTATTTCATCAAGAAGTCCTTGGTGGTCAAACCCCAAATCCCATGAATATATTTTCCCTTTTCAACTCTAGAACTAATAATGGATGAAGTATACCCTTAGGTAGTTCTCTTTCAATATTAACCTATTGACATTTTAAACCCTTCATGATAACATCTGTAGTATCTATTTTCATTTCATCCAACCAGTAATACACATGAATGAATCTATATGTCTTAGTACTTCTAGTATGAATTGTTAAAAGAGAACTATGTCATTTATACAACAATTCTATCTTAAAATAGTTAACACAATGAAAACATAATCTAATTCCAAATATTAAAAAAAACATTATCAATGATATATTCTAGACACATTCCCCCTTTTACAATTCTTCATTTTTAACCCATGGTCATTAATCTCTACCTTAATAAAAAAAATTTGGTAGAGATGAAGAGACAAATGTGTGATTAAAATAGATTAATTCCCTACACCAACAATATTTATGCCATTATTTATTAAATCCCTAATCATGGGGGATTTTTTTAATCATAACATGGTTAATTATGCATGATGTTTTCATCAAATGGAATCAACAACATTTGTTTATTTCCTAGTATGGAAATTCATAGTGCATTTATAATCCTATATTAGTTCAATCCATCTTCAGTAACTCATTGTTAAATTCCATTTATGTAAATATATACATCAATGTTTTTTTGTTAGTATATATTCAAATTTGGATTCTTATAAAAGATGAATCCATATTTTAAAAGAAAAAAAACCACATATACTAATTACAAATCACGTGTGGGATAATATAACTCATGGGTATTCGGTTTTATTGAAGAATATCTAATTTCCTAAGAACTAACCATCAATGCACAAAAATTTCACATCAATGAATCAAGATTATATATGAAAAGTCTCCATTTTTTGAAGGAAGGTCCAAAATCGAGTATGCACCCACCTCTTTTTCCGTTACTGAAATGAAAAATCAAATTCTTATGTCCAAATATATTGAACCCTATTTCATTTTATCATTCATAATTGGATACATAATCATGAAATAATTTTAAAAAACCATTGGTAATAAGATACTAATAAAAGAAAAATATGAATCTATCTATGATTTATACGTCTAGGACATTTATCAACAGCTTTTTTTCGGAATGATCAATTCTTATTCCAACCTATTATACAGTCATCCTAGGAAAATAAGAATATTGAAACCATAACTCACATTTTCATAATTTACAATATATCAGATTTACATTGAGAGTTTTCATGAAAATCATTAAATGTTATTCATGATCCCCATAACATTTGGAAATCACCAAATTATCATCAATAAAAAAACCAAAAATATTATCCAAATATTCTAGTAATATTTTATTCATAAGATCGATGAATACAACATGGAAATTTTTCAATAAAAATGGAATAAAAAAACTCTTAATGCCAAAATATAGTACAGAAATCTGTTTTTTGGAAGTATTATTCTTTAATAATCATCTGATGGTAGCGGAATATCAACCAAATCGTAAAAAAATATTAATCACCATGATGTTTTTTGTACATGTCATTGATATGAGGAAGTGGATAATTATTCATAAAATTAATGATATTAAAATATCTAAAATAACTTAAATGACTCATGGAAACATCATTCTTTTTAATTTACAAAACATGACTACCCACTAGTGAAGTTCTAGGGGGAATGAATAATTTATCAAGGAACTCCTATAATTGATTTTCAATTAAATAAGATACAATTTATCCATTCGATAAGGTTGTTTTGAAATTGTTTTAGCATGAGGAACCATGTAAAATGTAAATTCAACTTTCTGGTCTAGTAATACACCATGAGATCACTACAAAAAACATCCATGTATTCATTTACCAATGGAAAATCATTAATCTAATGTGTTCTATTTTTTCAAAAACATGACGAAGATTCCACTCATTTTAATATTTTACAAATTTTTTATCTTCCTGATATGATATAAATATTAAGGGTTCATTCCAGTATACAATGTAAAAATATTACTAGAAAACAACTTTTTTTCCTCTACAATAAATCATTGCATGATAAATAGAAGGAAAATTCATACCCATAATTTCATCAAACTCTAGTAAGCGATAAACCACAAGGTTTTTAGGGAATTTATTTCCCAAAAAATAAATATTAAGATTATTATTATTCATTTTTACTTTAATATTTTTCTATTGTATTTAATACATATTTTCTGCTCAGGTTTCTTGAGATGAATTTTCTAATTTAATTGAAATTTTCTTCAAAATAAAGAAATGTGTAGATACTATATCAAGTAAGATATTAAAAAAATACATTAAAAAAAAGTACCGGATACCACTTAATTGGATGGCCTGGAATCTGCTAACATAGAAAAATTGATCCCACTACACCTTTCTTCATATAATCTGTCTACTTTCCATTATCTACTCTCTTATTGGGAAAGTATTTTCATAATAACCCATGTCACCACATTGAAAACAAATTTTCGTTTTCATATTTGAATTAATATTATGATCATTTTCATTAAAAACATGTTCTTTATTTACAAACATTTCACATCAAAAACAATTCCTATTCTTTTTAAGTCATTCACCATGGTGCTTTTTTCCAAAAATTCCAAAAAATGGGAGCTGAAAATTCATAGAATCATATTTAATTTATTTATTCATACCCATAAATTTTCATGTGGGCCTTTTATTTTTCTTATTTTCAAATTACATGTGATCATCAGTAATTACCCTTTCTATCCTCTCAGCACATTGGAAAATTTTTTCATAAATTTTTAATAAACAGGAGACTAATTGCCTTTGATATATTAGCTTGAATCCAAAGTAGAAAATAATTTATTTTAATTGAAATATCATGAATAAGATTTTGAGAATACTGTTATAATCAATTGAATATATCTTCATAAATTTCCCCTAAATCATCATCCATTTGATTCAATTTAATGAATATAATTTACATCCTTTGTTGTACCACAATAGGAATATACTTTTCAAAGAACATATTCTTAAATTAATCCTTGTTCATGGATTCACTCTCATCATCATTCGTGATATTATTTACCATTAAACACAACTGGTGATCTTCAACTTCAAATAAATTAATAGAATGACCAACAATATAATTATTTGAACACCCTCTACGTCAAATATATTTTCAAGGGAATTAATCTATCTTTAGTCAACACTAGTTTTGAGGATCCTTAGAAAGTATGAGGGAATTGATTCAAAAGTATTTACATAGTCATCATGTTCCTTTTTGGTATATCTAGTTGTTCACGTGTATAGATTTCACCAATAATTATATCCGACATCAATTGAACCTTTACATTCCTAGACTATTCAGTTCCAATTCCCACTATTTTCATATCCATATTTAGAAATATGTAACCCTCTCATATCCTTCCTACTTTATATTCCATGTTTCTATTGCAGAAAACAATTATAAAAAATATATCTTATATAAATAATCATTGTATTCTATAAAATCAATATCATTTAAAACATAAAATAGGGTAAAATTAGATTAGGTTAATCTTTTAACATTTTCATAGTCCCGGAATTTATCAAAACGATTCTCTAATAACAACATTTAAGTCACGGCCTTAATCATTACATAATCTGGTAAATTATTTTAAAAAACACTTCATTACATTCAATAAGATATTTTCATTTCATTATTTATGAAAATAAAGAAATAATTAAAAAATATAAACTCACAAGAAATAAAAGTGAGTACAAAAAAATCCATTTATTTCATAATACATTAAATTTCAAATATAACTTGAGATCATTTTTTGAATAATATTCATAATATTCATCTTAGCTTCATCTTTTCTCTAACCCAACCACAAAACCAATGAAATAATTTTTAAAAATTATGATCAGAACAAAAATATTAGTATGGGATATAAATAGAAGGACAGAAATAATTAGTACCTGAATACATATAGGGATATGAAAACAATTCCAAGAAGACAAACTTTTCACTTGATAAGTATCATATAACAAAATTGTCAACAAATGATATTTCCATAAAACAGATAAAAAATTCATCCATATAGGAAACATGGGAAATTAAATACTTAATATTTTAACCCACATATCTTACTTATGATTTGAAACACTCACGTGTACCTTACAATATAACCATAAATGTTACCTTATGGTGTATCTATCATAGTTACAATTGGAGTACCCATATGGTCAAACTAAAATATAAACACATCAAATGAATTTTATGGAGATATATATCCCACCCATTATAATTAATATTTCACATGAAACAAAACATAATCATAAACTATGAATAACTGAAAAAAAACATTTATATTGAATTCTGTAAAATAGAATTTTAAATGATGTTTTTTAATGAAATGTCCCTTAACAAATATCATATTATTTAGGTTATAATTTATATAATATAATGAATATGTTTATAAACTATATATAATCCAATTTAAAAATAATATAAATAAAATTAATTGCAAAAATAATCTTAGTACAACATTATTATTAAATTTAAATGTTATACCAATGAATGGAAATTTGAATATGAATTCCCTTAGATCATGTTTTCTTTATTTCAAACATGTACTAACCAACTTTATAATAGTTTAAAGGGTGTTATTAATATATTAATTATCCATATTAATTTTACTTATTACATATATGATATTCTAATAACATAATTCTACCCATTTATTAATAGTATTTTTTATTTTCATTGTTTCGGGTGCACTTATTCCCTGGTTTCTATGGTGTGTTAATTATGGAAGATTTTTCAGAAGGGAGAAAATCATTTGAAAATAATTTATATAATATTAATGAAAATACCAAATATTAAATTGGTGTATATATCATTTAGTTCATATGGTTTTAGGATGAATCCATAAATAAATCTTTATTGATTATCTTTAGTTTATTTTGGTGAATTTTGATCATTATGAACCACTTATATTTTATAAATTAATATAATGCATAATCACGGCTTCCAAATCAAAAAACATAATATAATACTATTAATATAGAATTATTTAATCATATTAATGGTTTTATTACTAGATTTGAAGGAGGAAATGGAAATTGAAAACACATCATCATCGAAGTCGGTATACTAACACATCACGTAAGATAGATTCTAGTATTTTGAATAAAATAGAGAGGAGAAGAGTTATGATGATGGTTTTTTCATAATAAAGTTAAAATTAAAGTGTATATATGATAGTGGAGTTTTTAATACTCTTCAATATGGTTAGGTGAATATATTAATTTAAATTAAGAATAATCTAAAATAAATTAATGAAAGATGATTTTTTACCTCTGGATCTCATACACTTGAGATCCTCCTTAATTCCCTAAGTATCTTCATTCTAGTGAAGAAATAGGTATCAGAAATGGATAAGATGGTTTGGATGATTATTGGTATAATTTGGGCAATTCTCAAATCTTCAGACGTGTGAGGGATAGATGAGGTGATGGGTGGTATTTATAGTGATGGAGATGAGGGGTTTTTGAATATTTTATTAATTAGTGTATTATTTATGCTCAAGACTATGAATAGTTTTAGAATTATTCCTAAATATATTAAAATAATCAAGGAAAATTTGAGACTACCATGATGACATCATTAATGTTGTTAAGAAAGGTATATTTATATTATAATGAATATATTACATAATTTACTTCATTTCACTATTCGCAAAAAAAAAATCATGTTTTTTATAACAGAACAAAAAATTTAACCTAACCCTTTTTTACATCTAAAATTAAAATAAGATGTAAATTTTATCAAAATAAATTTCTAAATATGAAAAATATAATTTTTTTATAAAATAAAAATTTCACTGAAAAATGTCATTTTTAAAAATGTTTCTCTTTTTATAACCACATGTAACTTTAATCATGGTCTCATAAAATTGTCTTATAACCATAATAAAATAAAGTATTAATTTTAAAAAAATTGAAATATAATTTAATTAATGTCATAAAATTTATTATAAAATTATAAATATACATTTATTTTTCACAAAATAGTAACTATTAAATAATAATTTCCAAAATATTTATTAATTTTATCTAAGATATAAATATATCATATTCTCATTTATTATATACCTAAATAGAAATTATAATTTCATTTGTGATATTAATATTTTATTCAACATATTATTATGATTTAATGGTAATGTTAGAATTTTTGTGGTCATGTTATTATTCTATGAGTATAAATTCCCAAAACTCTATAAATATCATTTATTTCATTATAAATGTATAAAGGATTTAAAATTTTAATAGTAGATTAAAAAATTAGTTTATAAGTACTTTGATTGTTAATGAAATATATCCATGGAAATTATTACGAATTAACACACGAAAAAATGTAAATTAATTCATGATTATAGAATGCATAATGTGGGATATCATGATCATCACTACAAGGGCCACAACTGATGTATTATTTTTACAACTAATGACATGACCACAAAATCATTCTTGTTTTAATTATCACAATGAATAATTCATGATTTAATTGGGCAGTCCAAAAAATTACCCAAACTCTTGTCTCATGAGACCAATAGATGCATTGAGTTTATTTATATTTCCAGTTCCCAAAACTCACTTTATTAATTCTATTTCAATCTCAATAATAAAAACATGATTGTCAGAAAAATACCTAAGAAATAATTTTCAATTAGTAAACATCCATACACAAATATTAACATATTTAATCTTAAATTTTCTTTAGATAGTAAAGTAACAAAATCGATCCCGAAAAATAATTTGGATGCATAAAAAATAAATAATAATTTTTCTTTAGTAGTAAATATTGACCTTTTATATAATAACAAGTATATCGATTTTCATTATTTACACCATCAAAAACATTAATATAAATATAAAAAATCCCACCAAAACTAAAACAATATATGTTAATGGTATATTATTAACAAAATAATATCTCAAATATTTCAATATTTTGATATCATAGTTATTTCCATTAAAAATAATAATTATATAAATATTATTCCCTATGGTGAAGCATTGAAAGGATAATCATGTCCATAATAGTGGAATATTGGGAATGAAAACACAATTTATCAATTTTAGTGAGTTTAATACAAAAAAATTGTATTATAGGAAATATAATGTAATTCATAGACCATATATAAAATAAAAAAATGAAAGATGTTGTGAATATGAATAATATATCAAAAAAAAGTATTATCGAGATGTGGAATACAATTATATAATGTTATCATAAGATTTAAAATTACACAAGTGGGATAAAATGAATGTAAAATATAATAAATATAATTTAATTAATAATACATGATGTAAATTGTGTACATGATATAATATATAAATTAAAATATGGTCACACTATAAAAAATGAATCATTGAATTATAAAATGACACATATAACACTTTCAATATTACAAATATTGGATTTATACCACTTGAAGGATTTTTTAAAAAATTGAAAATTAAACTGAATAAATATAGTATAAACTAGATATAAATTATCAATGTTATGGTATGCACATTATAAAATATAAAAATGGTTGATACCATAACTACAGGTCAATTCATTGAAATTTGAGATAGAGATCATTTATGAAATTATATTTTTTTGAATCAAAATCCCCTGAATGATCTATTTTAAAACAACACAATAAATACAATAAATAAAGAAAGGATCATGATAAAATTTATTAATGTGGGTTGTGGATGCCCCATTAAATAGAATACATCTTGTAAATTAAATAATCTGTCTCACAGGAAAAAAACTAGAACAATATATATTTATGACATTATTGATTTTTATTTAAAACCCATTTGTGGATATAATTTCATGTTAACAATAAAAACCATGGATAATAATAGAATCATATAAAAAATATCAAAATGGGTTGTAGATAGAAAATTAATAATTTAATCATGTTGTATGTTAATAAATAATTCTCAATGAATAAAAATTAAGACAAGAAACAATTACGAAATTTAGTGATTTCGTATCAAAACCTTTTTTGGGAATTAATTTCAAATGAAACATAATATACCATGAATAAATGGAGGATTATGTTTCAAAATGTTAAATGGGGAATCAGAATCGTAATATATAACCATATTATTTTATAATAAATATTTCTCATTGGATAATAATTTATACATGAATCACTTACCATGTACTGTTATATATACAAATACGATCTAACCTCATATATAATAATCCTAAAAATTTGAACCAATTATGAAATAAACATATTATTATATAACATAATTTTTGAAAAATATTTAAAACAATTTATTATAAATATTATGGGGGAATATGTATTGTTTTTATCATTGGGAGCAATAAATTAGGATTTATGGTCTCATACAAGTTTTATAATGTAAAGTTTGATGAATTTTTATTAATAAAAACATATTCATTACTAGATTATATATATTAAAGTAAATTTTTTCTTTGAATATTTAAACATATAAAACATTCATTTATTCAATGATGATTTTAAGGTTTGTTTAAATGGAAATTATAAATAACATGATTAAATTTGTTAAACGATCGAAAGGTGATGTGTTAAAAAATATATTAAATAAGAATAGAAATTTTGAAAAATGAAACAAAAATCTAAACTAAAAAATTATTCAATTATATAATAATTATATATAATTCCTTAATCATTCATGATATAAAAAATATTACATTATTCACATAGGTCGAAAACTGACAAAAACTGGATCTTTTTATAATATTTAATGGGTAAGGGAATATTTTTAAATAATTTTAATATAGAAATTATAAATTATAAATCATGTTATAAATATCTAATAAATTCATCATTTTAAATATCCATGGATAGTGGTGATGAAAAATGAAAATTTTTCATTCATGTACACTGTAGTTCACACATATGCTTGATTATTGCTTCAATTTCTCATTGAATGGGATGGAATGAAGATGATTGAAGAATAGTAACTTAACAATTATTTTCGATCCATAATAGATATATTAATTAATCAAAAACATCAATATAACTATTTATTTTATATAATGATGTGAAACAATCAACATCAACACATGGAGGATCTATCCCTCACATACATATTACCAATGTTGATTTTTATACATTGAGGATGAAAAAGATTGAAAATGATTTATCCAATTATATCATAACCATATAATATAATAATAATAAATTTATTGATATATTTGGATATATATAATGTATTTTGAATATAATGTTTATGAATAAAAGGCAGAGGATTATTGAATACTAATTTGAGAAGTTACGATTTCTCTTAGAAATACCCCTAGAAATGGATTATATATGTTTTTTAATTGAGATTATATCCTTATGAACCCAAGAGATTGTTATAAGAGAATTGAAATAGAATATTTTTATGATTATATTCTATAGGATTGATGTAAAACTATGTGGAAGAATTATCCCCTTTAAATAAGTTCTTACAGGGTTTATTCTCAAAGTTACCATTGCATATCAATGATGGAATGATAGAATTCAATGATAGATGGATATAAAAGTGAAAATTAATAATTTTTTTGGAGAGAAATTTTGTTACATCTCTTATAAGACCTTTTAAAAAATAAACGTGCTTCATGGCATTTACATATATATTTTTCACATTTTCTATTTTTTCCCTTGTAATTGATGTTTGCCTAAGTAATTTTCATTAAAAGACTAAAAATAAAATTTAAATTATTACATAATCTGAGCATATGATTCTTAATAATGTATTTATTTTATCAGGGAATTTTTATATGTAAAATAAAAAATAATTTTATCAATAGTGGATATCACAAGTAAAAACCAGTTTTTATAAAAATAGTATATTCAATCATAAACTATAAATATAAAAAAAGTTCAATTTTTACGTTTTTATAATGTAATTTTATTTGATAAAATAAAATAAATTTTTTGTGTACTTATTTGTAATGAAATCTTAAATTAATCATTTTATTATTTTATTAAATGAAAAAACTTACATAATTTTAAATTCTTAGGAAATATTAATTATGATTATAAAAGTTTAAAAAGGATTTTTTAAATCCAAAATTAATTTGAAAAGAATCTATTTAAAAAATAAATATATTTTAAAAAATGTTAATATTTTAATATTTATTTAAATAATACATATTTCTTTATATGTAAATTAATTCAACACATTCAGTAATGTTGTCTTTTTAATAGTTATCTAAAAACAACTTATTTAAGTAAAATTTATAAAATTAATCATATGGTTGAGGTTTTTTATTAGAAATAAATAAATAAATCCAATTTGGTTAAATATAAATTCAAAAAATTGACAATATACCATAAAAACCTAAATATGTAATTATAATTTTTTTCATAGGATGATTACTTTTTAAAATAGTAATTATTTTTATTTTTATTTTCTATCAGTTAGAAATAAAATTATTTGATTAAAAATTATTCAAATAAATAATTTTTTTATCTATAATATATTAAATATCATAAAATAAACTATATAAAATCCCAATTTATAATGCTATTTATTTGAGAGAAAAAATCAATTACGTTAGTTACATAGCTAAACTATTGGAATTTTATTAGTTCTTCAGTATTTATAATGAAATTTATTTTTATTCCAAAAAACTTTCACAGTTACAATACCTATATTTGTGCTTAACCATTATAAAACTACATATTAAAATTTATATTCTATTCTATGGGGTTTTTTTGTTCATCGATTCATATGAACAATGATATTAAATAAATTTGGTTTAAAAGGGAATTATAATATTTCATCTTAGTGTGATATACTATACTAAACATCTTAGAAACATTCAATGGAATCATGATTATTCCCATGGATTGGTAATATGTGTAATTAAAACCGTACGATCATGGAATATTCCAATAGTGTCCATTCGACTCTTAATTCATGGTTTATTAAACTATGTGTCTAAACCACTGGACATGATTAATATTTGGTGGTTTCTTATTTCACCTTATTTTAATATTTGTATCCTTCATCTTATTCTCCCATTCTTACTCCACTTCATTAGGATCCTCCCAAGGGTGTTTATCTACATTCCATTTATATCTATTGTGATTTTTGAGTGATTTCCTAGTGGCATTTCATCCAGATTAAATTATTTTGGATTCTCATTAATTATCACATTGTATTGTTAAATGTTCCAGTTATTCTCTAACCCCAATGGCCATGTCATTTTATTTTTATAGCATGGTATGTTCTATAATTTGGTATATTTGTTTCTAAAAAATTTTAGACATCTTCAAAGCCCTAATATGGTGGTTTATATTGATTTTTATATGGTTTCATCTCTTAAAAGAGTAGTTTCCATTATATTGAATATTATTTTAGTGTTGCTTAGTTTCTACAGGTTTTATATATATTTTATAAATATGTATTGATCTATATGATTTCTAGAAATATGTTTTCAGTTGTTTTTAATATTTTATTGGATCTGTAACCAAAAAATTTGGGGAATTTTATATTTAAGGTCAATTTTATTTTATAGAGTATTTCCTAAATTAATGGTGTTTGATAAAATCATAGTAAGTGTTTTCATGAATAGAATAATTGATCATGATGGGATGGATTAAATATTTTTTATAATGATTTGTTCGTTAAACAATCTTATGGTTTATATATTCCTAATAGTGTATTTTGATTTAAAATATATGATTATGGGCTTACCTTATAGGTTAAAAATTTGTTTTGGAGATGTATGTTATTTTATAAAATTTAATGACAGAATTAAAAATGTATTTAATTAGGAATTTAAAAACATGTATTTTTTTGTAATGAAAAATACTTATTTCTAACATTATGAAATTCAATTAGATTATTGTTAGCTATATCCTTATTGTGAATCATTAAAATGTTTGATTTTGATTTTGATTATACATGTGATATCTGATTGAGATGGGATTCATGGATATTCTAATGGGATGAGGCACATGGTAATTGGGATTTTAGTTGTGTATAGGATATGATTATTCAGTTAGACATAGAATTTCTTCTTTTCATGTGATTGGTATTATATTTGATGTATTGCACGTACTATATATATTGTATGAGGAAACATTGGTTACTAAGAGGGAAATCCAAGAAATTTTTAATCAATACTATATTATTTTTAGTAAATAGGATCACCTAGTTGAGAATGGTCTAATTACAGATTGTCCCTCTAATGAGTCTAGTTCATAGAGAGCTAGATATACTGCATTGTACCATACACCCTAATGGATTGGGGTTCCACATATGAAAATCAGGTAATATACCATTATTCCCTATGGTGATAAAAATTATATAACGAATTGTTAAACATTATATATTCTTTATTTAGTAAGTCAATAATTAATCACATAATTTATTTTTCATTGATGCACTGGTTATTTATGATTATTCCTTATTTTTATATAGTTTCCCTTGATTTATTATTATTAATCGTGTTTTATGTTTTACATATAATTTCAATACTTATGTATTTTCATTTATGTTTATTATTCACGATGGGGGAGTAATTGGTTTAATGAGAAGTGATTTATTGTTTTAAACTGTGTATTACAAATTTTGTACTGAATTGATAATTGATATTAATCAAAGGAATAAATTTCTAATGTTTATGATATGTGTTTTTATATTTCCAAACAAGAATGTGTAATTATGATCAAATTTATTTTATTATAATAAAACTAGATGAAATGGTTTCTTTACAAAATTAATAAAATAGTCTCATGGTCGAATAATATTAGACAATAGTGCAGACCGTACATAATCACATTTTGGGTATGTGGCCTCCATGTCATTCGTATGTTTTTAGGTCCATGAATTTTCATTTTGGTGGCCCTCCTCTCTCATTTGAATAATTTTTGGTCATTATTCCTTAGTGATTCTTGGGTTTTATAATTTGTTGTTTGGTCACGTTGAGTACTAAAATTTTTACATCTATTAATTATATTTAGTATCACTTTCTTGAATTATATATCCTTATATAGAAATTTTTATATTATTGGTAATTTCATGGAGTTTTTATAATTTATTTTTATTATTCTTCCTTTCATGGATTCTTAGAGGTTAAATCATTAGAAAAGGATGTATTTGATACCATTGTTCTTATCTCTAACACGAGGTGATTATGAGTTTACCTGAAGCCATGTAGTGGGTTGGATCTGGTATAAATACTAGTGGAATACTAATTTTGTGGGTTAAAAAATATTTTTAAAGACATATTTTTATTTTTGTATTGATGTTATGAAAGAGTATGGATCATCGAGGCATTATTTCATAGTTAATTAGAGTTATTTCCCTACTCTTCCTCATGATAATATTTGATATTCTAGTGGTGTTTGATGTTTTCTATTGAAGTTTGGGTTTATGTTTTCATATAATGTATATTACTGGATTTGGTTTGATAATAATCACAATGGTTGATATTATAAAGACCCAGACAAGTAAAAAATTAATATTACATATTTTTATTTGAATATTCCTTAAAATGAATAAACAAAACCCCAAGGACCTCAATAGTTTAGCGCCTTTGGAAACCTGGAACACATTCCTCTAATTTAGTGAAATATCAACAATTTCTCCAATAAAGAACATCCCCTTTAGTACTCCTACATAAATCTTATCATTTAACATGTGGAATGGAATCATAGGAAAGGGTGAGATCAGATGATCTGTATGGGTAAAAATGGGATACATGTAAGAATAAGTATGAGCATAAAGGGTGTAAGAACATTAACATTATATTAGATGATCATACCCATGATAAAAACAATCAAAATCATAAATCATGACATAAATATTGTATTTTCATATGACCTGATTAATTATATATAAAATAACTTGAGAAATGAGAGTATAATAGTGGTATGAAGATATGGAATTTTTGGAATTTACCTAATATAATTTTATATTATACCAATGATACTTACTAAGAAATTCATATTAAGTTAGGCGTTGTGTAACCACATAAGTACCAACATCTGGCATGCTATGACATCTGATGTACCTTCAAGTTTTTTGATTTAGATTACCTCTAATGTACCCTCTTGTTATGAGCATTTCATGAACTCTTGTGTACCCTATTGTAGAGGGATTATGATCACTCCTCATGTATCATCTCATTCCATTCGTAGTATGACCACTCATGTACCTATTGAGATCATAGAACATGTAACATTACCCAATTCATTGGAGGGACATATAGGTTTCATTCATCGAATAATGATTTCCTTATATTTGTGTTCCCTGTGATCATCAATCATTCATCATATTGGAACCATTGATTGAAATGTCTTTCATAAGAATAATTATATCACAACAAAACTCAAGGAAAATAAACATGTTTCAAAAAAATCATTCCATCATAAAAATCACCCATTTATTAAAAGAATAATAATGATATCATTGGATAATATCCCCAGTAAAATATATATAATATATAATAATGTTTTCTTATGTAGAAAATGATTTTGAAATATCACATGAATGGAATTATTGTGGAAAATTTAATTTCTTCTTTGAAAATAACTTTTTCATTGATAAATTATTTATATTAAAATTAAACATTTAAATTGATCATGAAAACATATAATCTGATAATTGAAAACCATTTTAAAGAAATTTTAAATCATTTTTTATTCAAATTCATTATATAAGGAAACAAAATTAATAGTTTTATAATCATTAGTTAAGTCAAAAATTACATTCAATCACCTAAAATAAAAGTCCACATTTATAGATTCATAAAATTATTCCATATCAATTACTCAAAAACACATATATTTCAAAGTAGACATGTCTACCCACTATACATTTTTTCATATAATAAATCATTTTAAAATATAACTTGAATTCCATTAAATGATAAAAAATGAGCATAACATTCATGATGAATTATTTCTTAATATTACCCATCCTTATACCCTATGGATTTTTTTTAAAATAATAAAATAGAACCAAAACATCAATAATGGATATAAAATAAGGAATGAGACCGTTAGTCATTGAATATTTTAAACTCATGAAATCATTTTCCAAACATCAATAATTTCACCCATTAAACATAATATATTTTTCCTACCACATGAAATCATAATATTTCTATAAACCACATAGATATCATAAATTATAATTGATATGTGTGGAATCCAAATCAATATCACATTGAATCTTTCAAGGAAACATTGTGAGTAACCTTCATTGTTATGTTTGGAATACCCATCATAATATATTACCTATATCTGATTAGAGAAACCCAACCAGATAACTCCATCTCATTAAACAATGCATTTTAGAGCTATCATAGTGTCACCCACCATTACATTATCACGAAACCACCAGTATATATAAATATTTCATAATAACAATAACATAATAATCACACATAAAAACTGCATAAAGGGAAAATTACATTACCACTTTACAATCCCAAGATATCATTCAATATATTGATATAATTAATTCATTATAAAATTCATTTTCAATACCAAAATTCCTAAAAGTGGAAAATCGTATTTAATTTTAATTTAATAACATTATATCTTGTAGAGGAAAACAAATTAAAAATAATGGTCATGGTGGTAGAAAATTGATTGATTTATATATATTAAAAATAATTATATTTTTTTCATTAAGTAATAAATTCCTATAAAAATATTCTTTTTGAAATCCTTTGAATAAAAATTAATGTAAATGTTATTCTCCACAACAATTTCTCATTCTGTCTTAATGCATGTCAGACGAAGATTCTCATTTCCATTTTCAATGCTTCCTCGATTCAGAAATATTATTGTGACAACATTGATGGAGACTTTGACATACTCTATCAAGATCATATTGATGTTCATTACAGATAACCAAGGAGCATAATTGAGGTGTTATGGAATGCCCATCTCCTAGGATGGATCAAAGTAAATTTCTATGGAGATTTTAATGGAAACCCAAGACCTATAGGTTGTGGTGTTATTGTCAGAGACTATCTTGGTCAGTGTCACAGATGTCTCTATGGCAGCTATGGTATTGCCTCATCTCTTGAATCAAAAATGATGGGTGTGATCCATTCCATTGAATTTTCCAAGAAAATCGGTTGGAACAATATTTGTATTAAAATTGATTCTACCACTATTTTCCTAGATATTTGGAATGGTATGGACCATCTCCCTTGGCATTTTACTATCTTTTGGATGATATGCCTTTCCTCGCTTCTAGAGAACATCTACATTTTCACTTATGTGTTCTATGTAGAGAACATGGATTCATACTCTCTTTTTAACAAGGTAGTCGACCAGGGCATAACATTCTGGGATGACCTTACTGTTTATCTTCTCACTCTTTAGGATAAAAATTCTAAACTAATATCCTACTTCATACACATGTAGTTTCCTTCTTTCTATTTAACAAATTGTGCCTTGATCAGTGAACGAGGGACTACATTATATAAATGAATTATGAAAAGAATTTAAAATTTAGTTTATCTTTAAAAAATGATAATAATATTATTAAAATAAAATTAATAATTTAAATATAATTATATTAATTATCTAAGTTATGTGGTGAATCAAAATGAGTCACATCACATCATGGAAGTTATAGTTCACACAAACGTATGAATGATGTTATAATTTCTGTATGCATGGAAAGTATGAGTTTAATTAATATATTACACTCTTATAATAATATTTAATTCATTAATATAACATATGATCTTTTAATTGAATCATTATAACCATTATGTAGAGAAGGTTATTGAAAATGAATTACAACGGTTCATGGATGTGATATTCCACACATACAAAAGAATGATTAATTCTATTTTCAATTACTGGAAGTGAAGTTGGATATAGGTAAAAATATAAACATATTAATATCTCATTATATTTAGGATACATGAGTTTATATTTCAACATGGATAATGATTATTTTATTTAAGTAGATGAATAAATAAAATAGAAAAGGTTAAAAAACATTCCTTTAAATGACAACCATATGTAATAACATAACACCTGATAGGATTGTATTATGCCAAAAATAAGGAATCAATAATGTGTTTGGGATTATGGTAATGGTATTGGGATAATCATGGATGATCCAAATAGTATTTTAAGTGCATGTAATAGATATGAATGGGATCCCTTTTATAGGAGAGGGAAGGGGTACTCTTGATAATATTAATATTATTAAATTAATATAAATTCATTTTCTAATTGAAAAGGTTCCATTGTATATTAATTAAAATATAATATTATTATGGATAAAAATATAATAATAAAATTAAAATTAGAAATGTTTTTAAATACATTTTAATCCTATTCTTTTAGTTTTAACCACATTTAAAACTCAGCGGTTTATCATGTAATTTACATTGTGAGGGTTAAAATTATTAACCAATAATAGAAAACGACCAATAAATGACTAATATATGAATGTTTTAGAATTATACCTAAATTTTCATCAAATGTTAAATATTTAGACATTTCATATCATTTCACTAAATATTTTTTATTCAAAACCAAAAAATATGTGATTTTTGACACATTTAATTACCTGACGTTTTACAAAAACATAAAAAATAGTTTACTTCGAGAAAACTAAATTAATTCATCTATAAAATTTCAAATCAATTAATAAATTTAGCTAAAGACATCAAATATAATAAATTATATTTATTTTAGTATTATTAATATCATTTATTTTATTTTCCATTAATAAATATATTACTTCATCATTATTATGTCACTATTAAATTTAATTATTTAATGTCTAATAATTATAAATAAATTATCATGATGTATATAATATCATTAGATTCCAAATGACGAATTATAGTAGATTTTACAATTTATATGTCTCTATATTACGAATTTCCTACTAATTAAAAATATGAAGATGTTATTTCTAAATTATCCTCATATAAAATATAGTAAATGTCATATTAATCCCAAGTAGAATAAAAAAGTTATAATTTCATCCTAATGTATATTTGTGTCTAAATTAATTCAAATAATTAATCTATATATATATATATAATGTAATTTTATATATTTTTTTATTATTTTCTTTTAATTACCTCATTTACCTTTAACTATGGAAAATAAAATATAATGTAACTATTAAAAAACAATATGTTGATCATATGATATCACATTATTAACACTAATATAATCCATTTATGCCTATTTTCCAAAATTCAATTCATGTATGTGGATAAATTATGGTTAATAGTAATATCGAATATGTGGCTAGAAGGAGGGTAAAAAGACCTTAAAATTTTCAATAAGTATTCATATATAATTTCAATATAAAAAGTATTCCAATGAAATACATATGATTAATACATGTTTAATTAATATATTATTAATTTAAAAATTACTTTATTTTAAACTAATTATTTAAAATAAATTTTTTTAAAATAAAAGGTATTATTTTTCATTATTCATCAAAAATATTAATTTTAAGAAAAATACAAATAATTCAACAAAATTTAAATTTTGAAATCCAATTTTTAATGGAGATGTTAATTTTTATATAAAATAATTATAAAACTGTCAAAATCAGATTTAAAAATGGTTTCCCATCAATAGGTGTAAAAACTACATTTTACAAATATTAAAACATTTAGTGCATAAATTTGGATTTATTTTAATGAATTCCCAAACCAATTATTAGAAGAAATTAAAATTAAAAATAAATATATTTAATCATAATATAGTTAGTTCTGTTCATTCCTTGTAATTATATTTCTATGTCATAACAACCTCTTATAATAATATTAACAATATTTTATTTTTCTTTTCAACTTAGTATTTTGTGGATTGGAAGATTTTGTTGAAACACATTGTTTCATGTCAGGTACACTATCATAAATTTCATCCCAATGATTTTAAAATAACAATCTGAATCATACATATTATTATATTTTAAAATGAATTATTCTATTATTAACTTGGATGTTATGTCCTTCCCCCTTTTTTAATATTTGTTCTTTAAATTTTATTCACATATCAAATAAGTGGGGTAATATATCCTTGATAGCATTTTTAGATTGCCATCATTCCTATTCATTCATTTTTTCTAAATCCTTAACATGATGAATCACATTATTCTGTATCACTTTCTCTATATAGTCAATAACATGAACTAGGTGATCCTTAAAAGAAATGTTCTCTTCCAACTGAACAACTTATAGACACAAAACATGACATAGATATAGAATATACTTTCATGACAATAAAAAATAAAAAATAATATGTAACTTGGATAAAATTGGATAAAACCCCACTTGGTAAGAAATTGATCATTATTTTTATAGGATTTCATATTGATCAATTATCAATGGGATTAGAATAACATTCTCAAATAAACACATCACACGTTTCCATGGATAATCATTAGTATAAATATGATCACTAATAACAAAAGAAATATCCTCCCTCCTTTTACCAGCATAACTTTTCTCTCTGATCATAGATTTTCTCATTATTCCCTGAATCAACTATATATTCTATTCCATTTCATCTACCAACTCTAGTCCCATCAACATCCTTTCCAAAACATCATCCTAAAATGATGGATTTTGACATCGTATTGCATATAATCCCTCAAAATGGTGTTATCTATATAATGGGATGAAAAACATTTTCATAAGAAAACTATACCAATGAAATATGTTGATCCCTATATCCATATTAATCCATTTAACCTGCACATAGAATATATTCCAAGGATTCAATTTTTTATTCTCACTAACCATATAATTTAGTATTTAATGTTGTGTTCAAATTCAATTTAGTACCTAACGACTTCTAAAGGTCTTTACAAGCATTAGTGATGATCCTGGGAACACGATATGATATAATCAAGATATGAAATCAATATATCCAAACAATCTATTTATGATACAACTAAAATGTTTATCTATATATAAAATTAATTCAATAGGATGAAAAATGAGAAGATTTAGTCAATATATACATGGTAACATAAATCTCATTGTAACCTCAATATGTATTAGGTAGTCCCACGATGAAATCTATAGATTTATTTTTTCCATCTCAACTAGGGTACTAGGAATGGACGAAACATCACCTTTGGAAACACTCGTTCTTATTTAACCCAATTAAACATCAGAAACTTCATTGTAATGTCATAAATATCTCTTTTCATTCCATCTGACTATTAATAATCGAAAAAGACTCTTTACATCATATTACATCTTGGATTAACAGAAAATAGAGATATATCATCTTCATATAATATATTTATCTTCAACTATGAATCACAATTTATATATAATCTCTTCCAAAATCTAAAAATACATTATTTTTCAATGTTAAACAAATAAAACTTTACACTATTTGAAAATTATCCCTTTTTGGTAAATTCTCTGTCACTCTTTAGTGCTCTCTCAATTCTGTCTGATGTAGATGATTGTACTAAAATCTGAAACAAAACATATGTCATTCGTAGACAATCGACATCCACGAAAATTTTCATCATATTATTATCCAAAGAATAATTTTTAGAATGTAACGTGGTTAATGTTGCATTAATTTTTCAGTTAAATTTATTAAACACATTATATTATTTTACAGGATGGAAATAAAGCACACAATCAAAATAAATTATCAGATACAACCATCCTCTCTGTCTATTGTTCAAATCTTTCTAGGTGAATATATAATTCACACATTTGTGATCATTATATATTCCAAATTTTAATCAATACATATGATGAATGAAAAATTTTAATGAAAAACATCAAATGTTAATTCCAAATCATGTGTAGGGTAATTTATCTCATGAGGGTTAAGCTGATTTAAATCATAAGTAATTACACGATCATTTTAAAATAGGACACACCCATTTTTTTCAGTAAAACACAATTTTAGATAAAAAAGTAAACCGTTTATGGAAGGTAGGGACAGAACCGGATCATTCACTAATATTCTATACAATTCATGATAAAAATCATCTAATTTTTTTAGGATTAAATCATCTCCTTTTTTGGTTAACTTATTTAGTCGTCTTGATAACCTTGACTAATTTTCAACAATCCTCCATTAAAATCTTGTTAAATACAAGAAAATATGAATCAAGATTATATATCTGGGTCTTTTACATTCATAAACTACATTCACATTAGAAATACCAAATGATATTTCCTATTTAGATTAAATATTTCCGTGGAATGAAATTTTTTGAAAAAAATGCACATTTATTAAATATCTCATATTTTTAATTTTGTTTTTTGTATTTGAAATAAAACATATAGATTTAATTAATTCGCCAATTTTGTTTTTGAATACTTGTAAATTTCATCAATAAACACAACCAAAAAGAAATCAAAGAACTACTTAAATATTATATTCATAAGACCCACGAAAATCGGAGGTGCATTAGTTAACTCGAACTCTATAACTAGAAAATTCACAATGCCCATATCTACTATGAAACACAGTTTTCTAAATTTTAACTTTCTAAATTTTAACTTCCTTTAATTTCAATTGACTGTACTCGAACCTCATGTAGACCATTGAAAAATATTTTTATTATTATATGTCATAAAAAATAATCGATTTGATGAAAAAGATATTTGTTATAAAGACTCATGTTATTTAAGGAACTATAATAAATGAAATGCATCATTAAACTATAATTTATTTTAAAAAACATTATAGGAGAACCCCATGGTGATTTTAAATAATGGGGTTTAGAAATTAAATTAGAATCAAGAACATAGTTATTAGTAAATTCATTTTCCTGATCTGGTATAATACCAGAAAACTCAACAACTTAAATATAATGATACTCATTTATCACCAGCACATCATAAATTTTAATAATTCCATTTTTTTTGAAAAATCTAAAAGAAAATATCAATTTAAATATATTATTATTTTCTCAGCATCCTGATTTGTTCTCCATTGTAATAATTAATTCCAATAAACAAAATTCAACTCATTATAAAAAGAATCATTTTTATCCCTAAATTAAATGTAATCATGGTAACTAGAAATCCAATACATATATAGAATAATGTCAAACTCTACTAGAGTCAAAACATAATTGTTTACAAGTAAATTACTTCAATAAAAAATTATTGGAAGATTATTATTGTTTATTTATTCCTTAACATTCTCCAAATTTATTTTACAATATTTTTTGGATTCATTTCATGAGGTGGAATTTTCCATTTTCCAAAAAATATATCAAAAAAGAAAAAAAAATATATGTAGACCTAAAATCAAACAATATATTTGCATAATCTTAAATTAAAAAAATACCTAATTAAAAATTATTTTATTGTCCAATATTTGATGATGTATTTGTAATGGATTTCACCACACATTTTGGACTATAGTCATGTTACATTATATCATTAGTTTTCTCCATTGGACACTTGTTTGCAGAATGACCCATCTTATTGCACATAAATATATTTAATGGCATTAAATCAGAGATTTACTTACCCCTGCCTTGATATCTTTCAGTGAAGTTACAATCCTTATGTCCATGTTTCCACATTAGAAGAACTTACATGAATTTAGAATGCATTCTCCAGTGTGTGTTTTACCATAATTTACACAAACTGTATACATAATCTTCATACCACCAGACTTTTTTGATTAATTCAGATATTTCACCTTCAACATAAAAAAATGAATCTATGGGTTTTCAAAGTACACATGATTATAAAAAAAATTTATTTGATCCATCTATCCACATAAAACAATATTTTAATAACGTTTTAAGTTAGGGGAAAGCAAAAAACTATGATATGTTGGAATTAGTCTTGAGTGAAAATGGTAGATTTTACTATCATTATCCAAGATGATATTGGGATCATACCTTAACCATCAAGTGAATTTTTATTTTTATGAATCCATAGAATTTTCAACTTTCCTCAATTCCAGTAAATGTTTTTCTATTATATATCGATTTCTCTTGGGAAAATATTTTTGAAGAATTATTGTTTTTTTAATTAATCCCACTCATCAGCAGTGATATCCTAACAGAACCTAATATTCATAGCCATCGACCACCACTGAAATATGTCACCCTAAAAATATAAAACAACAAGAATATAATTTTTATTATATGAACACCCATAACATTGATAAAAAATTTGTATGTAATTCACTATTAATCTATAATAGTGTGAGATAATCCTCTGAATGATGAAGGATGATTCCTCAAGAATTTAAATTCTACAAACCTTTTCCTAGTTGCTTGATCATGCAGTTATCATTAATGGATACCACCTCCATTTATTGAATGATTTAACAACACCATCACTACAAAAAGAACTGTTGATCTACGATTCTGACCATCTTAGGCTGCTGATTTGGATGGCTATTTTCCTATAGATTACATCCCAACATAACAAAACTTTTTTCATCTATGAAAAATAATTTTTAATATAAATTTCTTAGTGCATGAATAATGGGAATCTTCATATTCTATATCATTTATATTTGACCATAATTTAAAAGTCAATTATGGATATTCTATTAAAACTATCACCACACCTAATGTTTTCTAAACTAGCTATTGATTCATCTATAAGGTCACATCCTCAAACATCACATAATGTAGAGTAATATCAATAATTTAATTTAATTCACATTGATGATATTTTTGGCATAGAGTTTCAGATAATTACATGAAAAAATTACATAAATACTAAAATATAACAAAGTTGACAGGTCTATACACTATACCTCTTTTTATAATATAAATCACATTAAAATAATAGATTAATTGATTTTATTGATCAATATATAAATAAAATTCATACATACTTATTCCATTCTCTTACCAATTATTATACCCTGTGGATTGTTTTTAAAAACATTGGAATTGAAAAAATCCTAAATAAGGATAATAAAATAATGAATGAAACTATTTGTCCATGATTATTTTAAACTAATAATGTTTTTTAAAAAATAATTTTTCACCCATAAAATATAGAAAAAATTATATTGTATCATGAGTCTATATGATTCCTCTAAAAATAATTGAAATGCAAAATTGTAATGGAAACATGTGGCATCAATATTATTCTTACATTGTTGTTTCCAGAACTATACATGGAGTAACCTTCATTTTCACATTTGTAATACCAATCAATATATATTACATAAATATTTTAGGATAATTTTATCCAGTTAATTATGGCTCTTTATTCAATGAATTGGAGAGCTATCACGCGTTCACCAACCCCTGGTTTATCACATAACCACTTATACCCATAATCAATGCCCATGAAACATAACACAATAATAACACATAAAACATGAATTTAGGAAAAATAAAATTTGCAATTTGCAATCACAATATACCATTCATGATATTGATATAATAAATCCCTTCTCGAATTCATCTTCAATACCATAATACCTAAAAAAGGATCATTTTATTTATTTTTCTTTTATATTTATTATGACTCGTAAATGAGTCCAAATATCAAATAATGGTCATAATCGGGGAAATGTAATTTTCATATTACAAGTCAGAAAAAACTTCGTTGTTAATTTATTAATATTATTAATATAAAAAGATTCATTTTCAAAACAATTGAATGATAATAAATTTCAAATGGGTTGATTATACACCTTATAAATGAAGGTGGTGAATAATATCAAAACATGCATCCATGAAGGGTGATAAAGATGATGTCCCTTAACACATTTCGTATTCACCTCATATATTAATTATTTTCTACAATAATAAATTTAAGATAATTTTAGATTTATTTAGAACCTTTTACGGGATTAATATTAACTTTCTATCATTTATTTCAATTTTAGAGCAATTATGTAATTATTTATGTTCTTATCAGATTTTTTGTCAGAATTCGATTGTTGAGTCAAAAATGAAAATGGTATTATTTCAATAGTACATGTGTTTGTAAGGACATCATCTAAGGAATAATATTCATGAAATAATAATAAATTATCTATATAAATTATACCTTTAAATACATTCATTAAAAATGTATTTTAAAAATGGCCAACATTACAATATTGGAGATGGTATGTCATAAGTACACATGAGTACAATATTATTTGTTCAATTATCATAATGGTAAGAAAGACAAAAATATATTATAATTTAAAAATTATATTAATATAAATAATAAAATAATATTTGTTTAATTTTACTTATATATTTTATGCATGTTATGTGGTGATAAAAAATTAATAACATCGCTTCGTGGTAGTGATTGTTCCCACGTACACAAGCATGATGTTATCATTTTTATGTGCATGGAATGTCAGAATGAAATTTATATATGAATTTATAATAATGAAAAATATATATTGAATGTCACATTTTAATATTTAATGAAATCCTTATAACCATTCATTAGAGAAATTTATGGAAAATTGAATGTTATCAGGTCATGGAGGTTATAGATCACATATACAAATGAACGATTGATTCTTTTCACATTTAATGGATGTGTTGATAGATTAAGGTGATTATAAAATCCTAATAAAATATTAGAATATATAGGATTTTGGAGTTATTATTTCACCATGGTTGAAAATGATTTTGAGGATGTCTAAGTAGAAATAAGGTATAGAAACGTAAATAAGAACATTACATTTCCATTAGATAATCACCCTTCTTGACACCATAAAACCTCCAAGGATGGTTTTATTCCTAAAATAATACTCCATGAATGATGGGATTTATTCCATGAATGTTTTTTCGAAAATATTTTCTGAACCAAAATCTTTTGATTTTTTTGGATTATATATTAATGGATTCACTTTTATAGGAGATGGGAGTCACACTCATGAAATTATTAAAATTATTAAATTAATATAAATTCATTTTCTCTTCCAAATGGTCCCAAATTATTTTATTGTATTAGATGATTATTGGTTGAAATGTAGTAATTAAATTAATATTATAAATTTTTTTAATATTTTGTAATCATTCAATTTTGTTTTAACACCATTAATCACATACCATTTTAAATTATTTTTCACAATTTTATTGTTAAAATAATTACTAAAGCATTCCAAACGTCTATTGAGTGATTCATTAATGAATTTTTTAGACTTATCACATATTTTTTAGTGTATATTATTTTTTTATAAATTCTATATCTATTAATTATATATTTTATATTTAGTGATATTAATTATGTCAAATTTTATAATATTCATTACAAGACTTTTCGTAAAATTATAAAAACATGATTCCTTGTAAAATAACTAATTAAAATCATCTACATAATGTAAAAATATTCCGTACAATTCATGTATGACATAATATATTTAAAATTATATATATTTTAATACTATTAATATCAGAAATTATATTTATCCTTTAGTAGACCGATTACTGCATCATCATTGTTTCAGAATTTCATTTAATGATTTAATATATTAAAATTATAAATAAATAATCATGATATAGATAATAATTTTAGATTCTAAAAAACTATTTACTGTCAAATTTATTCTTTATATATCCTTATATAAAAAATGTTTTTCATTTTAAAAATATGAGTATGACATTTTTAAATTATCTGTAAATAAAATATAATAAATTTAATATTCTTATAAAAGTGGGAAAAATGTTTATAATTTCTTCCTAAGGTAATTTTTTTTAAATCTCACTCGTTAAATGAAATTATTACATGGTTTATGTTAGTTTTATATTACTATAATATTATTTTTGCGTTCAATTACCTAATTTATATTTAACCTTCGTAAATAAAATATTAATATAAATATTCACAAACAATTATGTTGATCATATTAGTTCAAATTTTTAATAATGAATAAAACCATTTAAGAATTTTTGTCAAATTAAATTCACCAATGTAGAAAAATTATGTTTAACACTAATCTCAATGATGTGGCGAGAAGGCAGGTGAAAGAGATGCTCAAAATTTCAATAAGTCTTTATATATAATTTGAATATATAAATTAATCCAAAGAACTATATTAGAATAATAAATGTTTTATTGATCTATTATTATATTAAAAAAATAATTTATTCTATTTAATTAAACGGAAAATTTGTTCTTAACTTCAATGCAGTATTTTTCATAATTTGTCAATAAATGAAAATTTTCTAAAATATTCCACAAATTCCACCAAAATAAAATTTTATGTCCTAATTCCAACGAAAAAGTATAATTTTTCATATAAAAAATATAAAACTATCAAAAATTATATTTAAAAAGGTTTCTCCATCAATAGGTCGTATGTAAATTTTTTAAAATTTTATAGCTTTTTATGCCAATTATTAGATTTATTCCTGTTTTAATCAATTAAATTTATTAAAATAAAGTAAAACAAAAGTAATAAAAAAATTTAAACATAATATTTTTATTTTTATTCATTCCAAAAAATACAAAGATATTTGAAATAACTACTACATTTAATTTTATTAATAATATATTATTTATTAATATAACTTAGATTTGTGGGTAAGATAAGATTTCAAAGAAATTCATTATTAGAGATCATGTATACTATCATAAATACCATCCAATATAATGTAAAATTAATATACAATTCATAAATAGAAATATATTTTAATAGTTTATATTCTATAATTCCCTAGAATACTACACATAAAATATCTTTGAAAAATACCTTTAATAATTTTTAGAAAACACTTATATGATGGAACACAGATATAGAAATGAATAGATCATAACATTACATGAAAAAGATAATATCATTAAAATTGGTAAATTATTGAATGAACATGTAACATGTATGTTTATAAACCTCGTAAAAGAATAGACCTGCATAAAATAACATGTGTCTCAAAGAAGGTAAATTGTGACAAAATTACCATATCAGTTTTGGAACTTTTGAATTATAAAACACATGATAGGGGGATCATATATGGACATTTAAATAACCATAAATTATCAAAATTATATTAATAAAATATGTCCAGGAATAACATATATACCTCACAAAATGAACATGTAGTGTATAAAGCATATATCCCACATAAAAAAGTGAGGCAAAATCCCTTACTACATGAGTAACAATATAACCGTGGTCCTCTTGACAGAATAATATAATTTTAGAAGTTTGATATCATTAAATAAATATAATTAATGGTTTATAATTTTATATAATAGGATATAACTAATAAATAAGAAGTGAGTGGTGAATATATCATGCATCTCGTCAAAATGAACACGAATTCACAATTCCATTACCATAATTCTTAACTTCTTTCACATACATTAAATCCTCCAATAAAATAAATATTTATTATTTTAAAAATATTCCATAGAATAATATTAATATAATTAATATCATATATTAATTGTGAATGACTTTTTAATAGTCTCTTATGTATTAATGGTTATTAAAAATATTCACTAAATTCATCCTCATTTATATCCATTTCAAATGTTGATGAAAACGATTCATGTCATATTCTGGTGATGGTATATCCTTCATACGCATGAGTGACATTATGATTTAAAAAAAGGAAAGATATTTTAATGGTAATATATTATATTATAATTATAAATATATAATAATTTCATAAAAAACATTTTTCCATCATAATTCCAACCATAAGAGGAGGAAAAGTAAAAAAAATGAACAATCATCATTTCATGAGGCGTTAATCTTCCATAAACATGAACTGTAAGTTCATTACCTAATAGTTGTATTTGGTTGAAAGTGTGGTTAAAAAAATTAATATAAAAACATTAATGTATAATTATGATACTGAGGTTATTATATAAACATTAAATACAAATTATTAAGGTATTTCAAAGGAGATATATAATAAAAACATCTGTCGATGTACATCACCTTTTATTTGGCTATCCCAGTTTATATGTCATACAATGATTACATTGGATACATTTATACCCAAAATAACTAATCAATAATAAATGTAATACATATTTTAGGATACTTGGTTAGATATTGTTGTAGGTAAAGGGATCTGGTATGGTGAATTAGAGAGAAGGAGAGGAGTCCTTATAGAAGAGGGGGAAGGGCACATTTGGAAACTCTCAAATAATATATTTTTAATAAATAAAATATCAATAAAAATACCTAAAAATGATATGAATTATAGTATAACATGATATTAGTTTGTAATTTCATCCTGAAAAAATTTTATATTTGTTTTGATGTAGTTTTGAACCATATATATTTTATTAACTCTTAGTAATCATATTTTAATTTTAATTATACTAACAATATTTGTAATGTTAAAAGGGTATAATTTTAACATATAATGTTTTAATTGTACTATAAACGTTAAATTTATGTTATTTTAGACAATATATCACCCCCTAGTACTTAGGAAATCTTTTTAAGATGTTTTAATAATTTAACAATATATTACATTCTTAATATTTCATTATTGTTAATTATGACACTATTAATTATCTTTCTTCATAAAAATATCATATCAAGAGGATATCATCAAAAAATCTATATTAACACCTGCACAACATTTTAAATCCATCCATAAATATTTTTTATTTCCATTATTGAAATAATTTCTGCATCATCATTGGAGAAAATATTATTGTATTTATTTATTTCAAAAAAAATTAAAAATATTAAAAATATAATTAAATTCTATTATATTGATATTTAATATTTTTCACATAATTTATCCTCTATAGAAACTAATAAAAATGATAATGTTACTGAAAATATGTTTATGACATATTTTACTTTTTTCCAATTTAAATATATTATATCTCTTAATCTCTTCCAACTTTCCAAAATAGGTTATTAAATTAGCTGAAATATTATATTTTGTTTTGAGAAAATACCATCCACTAATATTAGTAGATATTTTAAGGTAATTTTCTATTATTTATAATATAAATATTACCTGTAATTACCTTATTCACCCTTTAACTATGTTAATAATAAATTATTAATATTACAATTCATATATCCCAAAAGGACAAAATATATATAATTTGGATCCTCATATTCCAAATAATGATCATTTTTTCAAAATTAAAACTCTTTAATGTTCAATAATTAATTTGAAATAAATTTCGTTAATGGGGTGACAAAAGTGGTTATTAAAATAAAATCATGAAAAATATTGAAATATTTTAAAATAGAAAGTCAATGTAAAATTAATTCCAATGGATGATATAATATTAAATTATAAAAATTTGATTTATATATATTTTAAAAAAATCCTTAATATATCAAAACACACAAAATTAATTTTATGAAAAATTTATTTTCAATTAAAAATTTGTACTTATTTACTATTAATCAAAATCATAAACTTATTAAAAAATTAAAAAAAATTAAACAAATGTAAATTTTTATATTGTTAATAGAAAGTATAAGTTTAGTTTACCAAATATAATAAATAAAAGTTTCAATAATGGTATTTAAAATGGTTTCTCCATTAAAAATAGATAAAATTACTCTTATTATAAATATTGGTTTTTGTGCCTAAGATTGGATTAGTTATTATCTTATTCCTATAAAATCTACTTAATGAATATAAAAAATATTATATTCAATAAGCAACATATATATTTCATTAATTTCATTAACTAATTTAAATTTTTCTATTTTATCAGAAAAATATTTTTACAGAATAAAAATAAATCTATATTCCTTGTAATCAATTTGAGTATTTTTTAATTTATACAGAATTGGTTACCGATGATTTCAGATTAGAAACATTATTTATTCATAAGTTAGTGAATTATTTCCATTACCAAAAATTTAATATCCTTTTAATATCATCTAATATTAATTAGAATATATTAATTATATATTATCATTCAGAAAAAAAGGTACTGCATATTATGAAATCTATCAAATGAATTGATAGTTGTGGATAATAAAAGCCAAGAATAGTTTTGCAGAAACTGAAAACTAATCATATCGATTCATGTAGCGCACTATAGACATGGGGATATGTATAATACATGCCAAAAATAATGTTTTTTTAATAACAAAAACTATATTCATTATGATATGAAATTAAAACTATTAAAAATATTAAATTATTTTGAAAAAAAACGTCACAAAATCTCATGGTGATACATTCTAACTCTATAAATTGCATATCTCCATTTATATTAATATGGGTTATCCAAGGTTAAATAATTTAATGTTTGTTTGAGAGAAATCCACATTGTAAATGTCAATACAAAAACATCAATTTAAAAAGAGAATGTCGGGAACATAATTTTTACCCAAATTAATTCATAACTAGGTTTCCTCATAGGGGAAAGTTGTTGGCAAGTGAAAACATATACATGAAAGAGACATATTACTATCATGTTCTGATGGAGAGTGATAGAGAACATTTTAGATAAACGTTAACAATAATAAATCAATAACCTAAAGATCCATGAAATAGGATATTGATATCATCATAAATAATGATTAAAGGAAATAATTTTATTTCAAGACCCATTTCCCTATTTTTAAATATATTTAAATATAATATATAATTACTTTATTCCCAAAAAAATCACCCATTTTTGTGCCATGATCTTTTTTTATTTTATTTTTAACTCCAATAAATGAAGTTGAAATCATCATTCCTTCAAAACTAGTTGATCGTTATATTAATAATAAGATGGGTATTAATTGATTATTTATCTAGTCATAGTCACAATAAAGTGGTTATATTATGATATCTAATAGGTATATATTGTCATATGGTGAGATAGTACATTAATCTGTAATACCATATTAATTGTTCTATAAATTGTTATCCTTATAATATTTATAAAAGTTTAATTTACAAAACATTTTAAATTTGGTAACTACATTTCTCAAAAGCAACATACCATTGATCTCCCATATGTATTCATATAATTCTTGCATGTCACATACTAAAATGGTTAATACCTTCATCATGATTTATTTTGAAACATGATAATAAACAGAATTACCATAAATAATTATTGAAAACATGCTAGTTTTATTGTTCAATGAATTATTGGATATATACCATACATACAAAAAGTTTTAATCCATATAACGACCCATACTTTACATACATTGTTAATACTTCAAAATTGAAGCATACTTATTACAACATATAACAAAAAGCCACAAAAGGACCGTATAGGTATAGTGTCTTTAGAAACTGGGAAACATAAACAACTGGTTCATATAGCATCAAATTTGCCTCCCACTTATTTCATCATATCTAGAGTCCCTTTATGGCATATCCTACTTAATAACCTTCTTCCTGACCTCGTAAAGAAAACATACAAAAGTGTGAGCTCAAATGCTCAGTAAGGGTAAACAAAAGAAATATCAATCACATCGTATACACAATCACATAACTTTTGGAAATCTTAACCTACAAAAGAGATCATAATTTCATAACATGGGATAAATCATGGCAGTGAAATTTAATCACAACAATCATAACTTAAAATATGAAACTTTGTGGCATACACACATAATCATAGAGAATCATTTCTTGTTAGTCAAGACTCATTTCCAAGACTATCTTAGTGGACAAAGTCCCTTTCTGAACCGAGTCACCCTCATTTCAGTCCTGTTTCACTGAACCGGTATAACCTACCATTCTAGCCATGCCTATCTCATGAGATATAACATCATTACTCAATGCATTGGAGGGATATATAGGTCCCACCCATCTCATAATGATACCAGTCTTATGTGTGCCACAAAATCATAAATCATACATCATTGCATAACCCATGTAATACAAATGGGAATATTCAATATCATGACATCATAAAATAATTCATATTAGATAGAGGAATTCATAAAAATAATTCCATCACAAAATAATCAAATCAATGTAATATTAGGGATAAAAACATAACCCTTTATTATCTTAGATGGAAAATAATTTTGATAAAACACTTGAACTCCATTCTTGAGGAAAATATCCTTTCTTCTTCAAAAGCATTTTTCCTTTCTTAACATGTCATACAACTTTAAGCTAAAAAATTTGATTAAAAATAAACTTGAATACTTGTAAAGGAAGCATCATGGAAATAATTTTTTAAAAATCCATTCATGCCGTATAAGTTAAAAAAAACATTCTTCTCGTACTTTTGTCAGAACAGTCAAAAAAGTACCTCGTACGAAAAATGACAAAAGATTCCTTTAATATCTTTTACTAAAAACACAACGAAGGGTAAAATAGGATTTAAACAATTGTAGGTGGATGGAAATAATATTACATATTGAGGAAACATGGATGTGGATGATAAAAATACACCCCAGTAAATACCAACGTATAAGCAATCTCGGATAAAAATGAGATTGTGATATTTCCCTTACCATAGGTCCGAATTGATTTGTAAGTGTCCGAACCTCCTATATAATGATTTAAATAATGTTATTGACTTATTCCAGAATCATACTTATTTTTATGATATCATATATGGTCATTTTCTTAGCTTCTTAGTATTAATATTTCATTGCTACTTGTTATTCGGGTTTTTATAACTTTTTGTTCTTATGCGTGTTTTGTCGAATAAATTCTTATTCTTCTATTTAGGTTATAGATACCTCATTTACAGAATGGTATTAGTGTAATATATATCATATTCATTAATTCAATTCTTTTATATAATCATTATGGAATTAAGATCATGTAGAACGAGTCGCATCACATCGTGGAGACGGTATTCCGTACGTACGCACGAGTGATGATATCGTTCCTCTGATCGTGGAATTGTATTGGAGTATATTTATACTATTTCAGAATAAATATCACTTTATAATTGTTATATATAGTCATTATTTACACCATTATACCCATCCAAGTATGGTGGTGGTGGAAAATAGATTACACCACGGCATGGAGACGGTATTCCGTACGTACGCACGCGCGGTGATTTCTTTTTCCGTAGGATGGATAGATGGTGAAATAGGATTGTTTCATACTTATAATGAAATATCAGTATATGAGTGATACTGATGTTATTACTTCATAATGAAACAACCTAAGAATAAGAAGTGGAAGAAGAAATAAAATGAAAGAATCAGTAACAGACATTACCTCTTCTTTGAAGTGATTCTTTGAGACCTTCTTTTAGGGAACTAAAATTGGTTTTTGAAGAAGACCAGGACCTCTAGGATGTCTCTAGGGAAGTGGAGAGGAGAAAGTGGCAGGGTTTGGACGATCTTGAACGCTCAAAGTGGTGTGGAGAAGAGAGGGAGGAGGTTCCCTTTTATAAGGGAGGAGAGAGGCACCTTTGGAATTTCTAAAAATATTATTTTATTATAAAGTCAATTTCGGTTTTAAATAGCTCCAAATTAATTTATTTAGATGATAAGGTGGGTATGGGTCTAAATCCTCTCATACAATAGAATTTAGAGAAGTTTAGGTTCCTATTTTAACCTTATCATTTAGATTTATCATTAAGCTAAATAATTTTACTTTTACCATGTCTTCTTGTGTTCTTATACTATAAGGTTAATAAACTTACTATAAGATTCCAAACGAACCCCAAGCTGTTTATTATTAATATATATAACCTTATTTAAGTCATTTGTCCGAACCTTGGATTTTTAGGAATAAAATAACAATTACCAATATAATATTTGTCTTAAAAACTATTTTATGTCAATTTTGACACTATTTAGTAATTGATTTTTGTGAAAATCATAAAAGAATTATTAGTTCGAACCAAGTTAATTAAATCAATACTAACATGTCATATTAACCTATAAATTTAGTGGGATTCATAAAAAGTCTCAAATATCATTTATTGTGGTGTTTATTACATCAATTATGTCAATATTTCATTAATAATATAATTACTGCATCATCATTGTGTCATATATAAATTAACTTATTTAATGTCTAACAATTACAAATAAAATACCATTATGTAGGAAATCTTTTTAGATTTCTAATGAATATTTATAGTCGAATTTATCTTATGTATAACCCCATATTAAAAATTATTTACTTATTAAACTTTGATTTTAACTATTTTAACCCTTCTTTAAATAAATTAATAATAAATGTCCTAATCTAATCCAAGTGGGCCTAAATGGTCATATTTTATTCCTAAGTTTGTTTTTGGTCGAATTACCCTTATCCAATAGAATTAGGACATGTGTTAGGGTAATAATAATATCATCTTTACCCTTAATTACCTTATTTACTTTTAACCGTGGTAAAAAAAGTAAAAAGTTACTATTCACCAAAAAATTATTTTCATCTCATTGAACCACATTTTACTTACTGACATCAACCGTGTCTCTTGGATTTTTGAAATTCCACTCACAGAAGCAGTAAAATTAAGTTTTATGAAAAATTCAGTTTTTTTAACTACCACTTAGTGGTTTCACTATTCATCAAAAATTGAAAGTTTTCAGAAAAGTACCAAAATTTTACCCTAGGCTAATTTCGATATTCCGAATTCAAAAATGATGTCCATTTTGAAAAATAAAATTTATAAAATTTCAAAAATTAGTTGTTACTATTCATAACGGCTAGTTTTAATAATATTTTAATAGCATATCGTTGTTTAGTGAAACTCGGTATTGCGTACGACGCAAGCTATCGAGGAAGGTCGCGATTTCGTGTAAAGCAAGCCAAGCAAGTGTTGTGTAGAAAAATATTCCTTTGCTGATTTATATAACATAAAAGTCTCGGGTGTTACATTCTACCCCCCTTAAAATGAATTTCTCCCTCGAAATTCCTCACTTTGTAACAAACAGATGAGGATACCTCTCCCTCATCATATCCTCATGCTCCCATGTAGCTTCTTCTAGTTCGTGGTTCCTCCATAAAAATTTCACCAATCGAGTGGTCTTGTTTTGTAGGACTTTTTCGCTACGATCCAGAATCTCTATCGGTTGTTCTTCATAAGAAAGATCTTGCTCCAGCGGTATAACTTCTGAGCTGAGTACATTTGAAGGATCAGGTATGTACTTTCTCAGGAGAGATACATGGAACACATCGTGAACTTGAGAGAGATTCGGTGGAAGCGCCAATCATTAAGCTTCCTTCCCAACACGATCCAGTATTTCGAAAGGACTGATATATCTAGGGCTCAACTTCCCCTTCTTTCCAAATCTCATAACCCTCTTCCAGGGCGATATTTGTAAGAACACATTAACACCCACTTCAAACTCAAGGTCTTTTCTTCTATTTTCGGCATAACTTTTCTATCGACTATGAGCTGCTCTTATGTGTTGTTGAATAGATCTGACCTTTTTTTTCCATTTCATCAACGAGATCAGGTCCTAATCGCTTTCTTTCCCCAACTTCATCACAACAAGTTGGAGTCCTGCATTTCTTTCAACAGAGAGCTTCATAAGGAGTCATCTGAATACTGGAGTGAAAGCTATTATTATAAGAAAATTCTACCAAAGGTAGGTGTTGATCCCAACCTCCTTTGAAATCCATAGAGCAAGCTCTCAACATATCTTCTAGGGTTTGAATTGTTCTCTCAGACTGACCGTCTGTCTAAGGATGATAAGTAGTGCTGAAACTCAACTCTGTATCCAGAGTATGCTGAAGACTTTGCCAGTACTTCGAGGTAAATCTCGGATCCCGATCAGATATAAGGGAAAGTGTTACTCAATGCAATCTTACGACTTCCTTTACATATATCCTGGAAAGCTGACCCAGAGAGAAATCCTCTCTAATAGCAATGAAGTGTGCAGACTTAGTAAGACGATCAACTATGACCCAGATAGCATTATTGCCTTTGGATGTTTTAGGAAGTCCTGTGACAAAGTCCATAGTGATGTTTTCCCATTTCAATTCGGGAATGGGTAATGGTTGTAACATCCCCTTAGACTTCTGTCTCTCAGCTTTAACTAGTTGACAAACCAAGCTTCGAGAGACATATTAAGCAACATATCTTTTCATGCCATCCCACCAGAAGTACTCTTTCAGGTCCCTATACATCTTCGTTCTTCCAGGATGAATAGATAATGAAGAACTATGAGCCTCATCCAGCAGCTCCTTCATTAATTCGGGGATGGGAGGAACACAAACCCGATTCTTGAACTTTATTATCCCATCACAATCAAGGTTGAATTCAGGAACATTTCTCACCTTCTTTTGTAACTTGACATCTTCTTTCTGTGCCTCTTTAATCTTCACGTGTATAGATGGTTGAACATTCATTTGAGAAAGATAAGATTTTTCCCCTTCCATTATAATTCCGAGATCCATCCATTGTAAATCCATAAATATTGGATCTTTTGTGATCCTCATCATGGATAAACTAGCATGGTCATGTCGACTTAATGCATATGCCACCTTGTTTGCTTTCCCTGGGTGGTAATGGATTGAGCAGTCATAATCCTTAATAAGCTCCAACCATCTTATTTGACACATATTCGACTCCTTTTGTGTGAAAATATACTTTAAACTTTTATGATTAGTATAAATATCACACCTTTCACCATAAAGTTAATGCCTCCAAATATTTAATGAAAAGATTACCAAAGCTAACTCCAAATCATGTGTTGGGTAATTTTGCTCATGGATTTTCAAGTGTCGTGAGGCATAAGCTATCACCATATCATTTTGCATAAGAACACACCCCAATCCCTTCTTGGATGCATCACTGTAGATGACAAACCTTTCTCCACTACATGGCAGTGTGAGCACAGGTGCACTGGATAACCTTCTTTTCAACTCCTTGAAATTCTCTTCACATTCCTCCGTCCAGACAAACTTAACTCCTTTCCAAGTCAACTTGGTGAGTGGATTAGATAATCATTAAAAATCATTCACAAAACATCGATAATATCCATCCAAACCAAGAAAACATCGGATCTTAGTTACTGTTGTTGGTCTCGACAATCTTTTGATAACCTCTGTTTTTTCTGGATCCACAGATATCCCTTCTTTTGATATTATGTGACCCAAAAATGAAACTTTTTGAAGCCAAAAATCACACTTGGTAAATTTGGTATAAAGCTTCTCCTTTATAAGGGTCTTCAATATAATTCTCAAGTGATCTTCATGTTCTTCCTTGCTCTTTGAATAGACAAGAATATCATCTATAAAGACTACCACAAATTGATCAAGATAGTCTCTAAAGACTCTATTCATCAAATCCATGAAGATAGCAGGGGCATTAGTAAGACCAAATGGCATCACTATAAATTCATAGTGTCCATACCATATACGTAAAGCCGTATTTGGTATATCCTCCATTTTGACCCTTAATTGATGATACCCTGAACGAAGATAAATCTTGGAAAAGTATTGAGCTCCGCGTAGTTGTTCAAATAAGTCATAAATGTGTGGGAGAGGATATTTGTTCTTGATAGTGATCTTGTTAAGTTCTCGATAATCAATGCAGAGTATCATTGATCCATATTTCTTCTTACCAAATAGAACAAGTGCTCCCCAAGGTGACGCACTAGGTCGTATGAATCCCTTATCAAGATTCTCTTGGAGTTGCTTCTTCAATTCCTGCAACTCAATTGGGGCCATTCTATAAGGTGTCTTTGAAATAGTCAAAGCACACGGTACGAGTTCTATTGAAAACTCAACTTCACGATTTGGTGGAAGACCCGGTAATTCCTCCGGAAATACATCATCAAACTCCCGTACAATGGGAATATTCTTAATCGTGAGTTTCTCACCAACCATTTGAGATAAATAACCTTCATTTAGTGGAATCAAGACCCATAAGATGGAAGAAATTTCCACTGGAAGGTTCTGTTCATCCTTGCATTGATAGACGATCATAGATTGATCTGGAATATGAAATGTGACTTCCCTTATTTGGAAATTGATATGAGCTCCATAAAAAGAAATCCAATCCATGCCAAGAATCACATCAAATTCCACTATAAGAAGGATCACAACATTTGCAGGAAGCACTTTCCCACAAACTTCGATCGGAGAAGAATTATAAACTTTTCATGCGATTGTTGTGCCATTAGGTGTTGTCACAGCTAACTCAACATCAAATTGTTGAGGTAATACGGTGATACCCTTAGAAAATTCATCAAAAATAAAAGAGTGGGTGGATCCAGAATCAAATAAAACATTTTCTACTTTAGAGTGGATGGTAAGTGTACCTTTCACCACATCATTATCGTACTCCACATCGCTGATAGAAATTTCATGTGACTTTCCCTTGTCTTTAGCCTTAAGAGATTGTTGACGTCGACCATCTTCATCAACCCTTGGATTAGGGCATTTATTAGCATAATGCCCCATCTCCTTGCACTTGAAACATTGAAGTGCAGTAGGTTCATTCTGTGTATCCCTTCCTTTGTTTGCATCATTAGACATCTTCTTCCCATCATCGCGGCATTCAAATTCCCGATGACCTTCCTTTCCACATTTGAAACATTTACATGTCCCTTTAAGACAACTCCCTCCATGTTTCTTTCCACACTTTGACCATAAGGGAAAGCTCATCTTCTTTTCAGTGGGCTCTTTAGATTTTCCTTTCAATTCCATTTTCCTCTTCTTATCAAACCTATATGACTGATGGGTTACTCTAATCTCCATATCGACTTTGAGAGCACATCGAACAATTTCCTCGTAGCTATTGAAGTCCCTTATGGCTAACGCCCTTTGAAGACTTGGTTTTAAGACACTAATGAATCGACCGATCTTACTATCAGGTTGGATAATAATACCAGAAGCTTACCTTGCAAGTCTTGTAAAATTTTCTTCATAGGTACCAACAGATTCATCATCCTTTTTCTTCAGTTCAAGAAAATCTTTCTCCATATTTGTTCGGAGAATATGAGGGAAGTACTTATTGAAAAATAAGTTCTTGAACTCGTCCCATTCCATGGACTCAATTTCACCCCTTTGCCTCGTATTCTTAATAAGATTCCACCATTGATCAACATCTCCTTCCAAACGATACACTACTAGGATGACTTTATCATGTTTAGAACATTGAAAAACTGAAAATATCTTTTTAGTAGTACAAATCCATTTTTCAGCAACTAATGGATCAGTAGACCCATTGAAAGAAGGTGGACGCTGCCTCATGAAGGATTCAACAGAATGTTTCTCCTTTCTTGGCTCATTTGGAAGTCCTGCATGATTCATAGCTTGAGAATGTTGTGTGAGCATGGCTACAAGATTTTTCATTCCAGCTCCCATAACGTTTGGTTTCTCAGGGGGACAATCATTGCATTGACCGTCGCATTCCGCATTAACACGATTCCTTCGGGTTCCAGCCATTGACTAAAACCAAGAAGAATAGTGTGAGCAACACTAATTATAATAGGAAAACCACATACTCAAGAATAAAATGTCACATATAAGGTATTATCCTAGGTTATTCATGGCCATTTCTAAAACACTAATATTGTGTTCTATGCTTAGACTTATCCTTAGGGTTCTTACTAAGGCTTTCACATCCTAGTTTCCAAAGTTTGACTATACCTTTCCTCTGATAACAACTATAACGACCCATACTTTACATACATTGTTAATACTTCAAAATTGAAGCATACTTATTACAACATATAACAAAAACCCATGAAAGGACCGTATAGGTATAGTGTGTTTAGAAACTGGGAAACATAAACAACTTGTTCATAAAGCATCAACTTTTCCTCCCACTTATTTCATCATATCTAGAGTCTCTTTTTGGCATATTCTACTTAATAACCTTCTTCCTGACCTGGGGAAAGAAAACATACAAAAGGGTGAGCTCAAATTCTCAGTAAGGGCAAACAAAAGAAATATCAATCACATCGTATACACAAGCACATAACTTTTGGAAATCTTAACCTACAAAAGAGATCATAATTTCATAACATGGGATAAATCATGGCAGTGAAATGTAATCACAATAATCATAACGTAAAACATGAAACTTTGTGGAATACACTCATAATCATAGAGAATTATTTCTTGTTAGTCAAGACTCATTTCCAAGACTATCTTAGTGGACAAAGTCCCTTTTTTAACCAAGTCACCCTCGTTTCAGTCCTGTTTCACTGAACCGGTATAACCTAACGTTCTATCCATGTCTATCTCATGAGATATAAAATCATTACCCAATGCATTGGAGGGAGATATAGGTCCCACCCATCTCATAATGATACCATTCATACGTGTGCCACAAAATCATAAATCATACATCATTGCATAACCCATGTAATACAAATGGGAATCTTAAACATCATGATATCATAAAACAATTCATATAAGATAGAGGAATTCATAAAAATAATTCCATCACAACAAAATCAAATCAATGTAATAATAGGGAAAAAAACAGAACCCTTTATTATCTTAGATGGAAAATAATTTGGATAAAACACTTGAACTCCATTCTTGAGGAAAATACCCTTTCTTCTTCAAAAACATTTTTCCTTTATTAACATGTCATACAAAATTAAACTAAAAGAAGTTGATTAAAAATAAACTTGAAAACATTTAAAGGAATCTTCTTGGAAATAATGTTTTAAAAATCCATTCATGCTGTATATGTTAAAAAAACATTTTTCTCGTACTTTTGTCGGAAAAGTCAAAAAAGTACCTCGTACGAAAAACGACAAAAGTTTCCTTTCATATCTTTTACTAAAAACACACCAATGGGTAAAATAGGATTTAAACAATTGTAGGTGGATGGAAATAATATTACATATTGAGGAAACAAGTATGTGGATGATAAAAATACACCCCAGTAAATACCAATATATAAGCAATCTCGGATAAAAATGAGATTGTGATATTTCCCTTACCTTAGGTCTGACTTGCTTTGTAAGTGTCCGAACCTCCTGTATAATGATTTAAATAATGTTATTGACTTATTCCAGAATCATACTTATTTTTATGATATCATATATGGTCATTTTCATAGCTTCTTAGTAGTAATATTCCATTGCTACTTGTTATTCGGGTTTTTATAACTTTTTGTTCTTATGCGTGTTTTGTCGAATAAATTCTTATTCTTCTCTTTAGGTTATCGATACCACATTTCCAGAATGGTATTAGTGTAATATATATCATATTCATTCATTCAATTCATTTATATAATCATTATGAAATGAAGATCATGTAGAACGAGTCGCATCACATCGTGGAGACGGTATTCCGTACGTACGCACGAGTGATGATATCATTCCTATGATCGTGGAATTGTATTGGAGTAGATTTATACTATTTCAGAATCAATATCTCTTTATAATAGTTATATATAGTCATTATTTACACCATTATAACCATCCAAGTAAGCTGGTGGTGGAAATTAGATTACACCACGGTGTGGAGACGGTATTCCGTATGTACGCACGCGCGGTGATTTATTTTTCCGTAGGATGGATAGATGGTGAAATAGGGTTGTTTCATACTTATAATAACATTTAATTATATGAGTGATACTTATGTTATTACTTAATAATGGAACAACCTAAGAAGAAGAAGTTGAAGAAGAAATAAAATGAAAGAATCGGTAACGGACATTTCCTCTTCATTGAAGTGCTTCTTTGAGACCTTATTTTAGGGCACTAAAATTGGTCTTTGAAGAAGACCAGGACCTATAGGATGTCTCTTGGGAAGTGGAGAGGAGAAAGTGGCAGGGGTTGGCCGAGCATGAAGGCTCAAAGTGGTGTGAGGAAGAGAGGGATGAGGTGCCCTTTTATAAGGGAGGAGAGGGGCACCTTTGGAATAACTAAAAATATTATTTTATTATAAAGTCAAGTTCGGTTTTAAATAGATCCAAATTGATTTATTTCGATTCTAAGGTGTAGATGGGTCGAAATCCTATCATCCAATAGAATTTAGACAAGTTTATGTTCCTATTTTAACCTTATCATTTAGATTTAACATTAAGTTAAATAATTTTACTTTTACCATGTCTTCTTGTGTTCTTATACTATAAGGTTAATAAACTTACTATAAGAAGCCAAACGAACCCCAAGTTGTTTATTATTAATATATAAAACCTTATCTAAGTCAGTTTGCCAAACATTAGATTTTTAGGAATAAAATAACAATTACCAATATAATATTTGTTTTAAAAACTATTTTATGTAAATTTTGACACTATTTAGTAATTGATTTTTTTGAAAATCATAAAAGAATTATTAGTTCGAACCATGTTAATTAAATCAATAAAAACATGTCATATTAACCTATAAAATTAGTGGGATTTATAAAAAGTCACAAATTTCATTTATTTTGGTGTTTATAACATCAATTATGTCAATATTTCATTAATAAGATAATTACTGCATCATCATTGTGTCATAAATAAATTAAATTATTTAATTTCTAAAAATTACAAATAAAATAAAATTATGTAGGAAATAATTTTAGATTTATAATGAATTTTTATAGTCGAATTTATCTTATGTGTAACCCCATATTAAAAATTATTTACTTATTAAACTTTGATTTTAACTATTTTAACCCTTCTTTAAATAAATTAATAATAAATGTCCTAATCTAATCCATGTGGGCCTAAATGGTCATATTTTATTCCTATGTTTGTTTTTGGTCGAATTACACTTATCCAATAGAATTAGGACATGTGTTAGGGTAATAATAATATCATCTTTACCCTTAATTACCTTATTTACTTTTAACCGTGGTAAAAAAAAGTAAAAAGTTATTATTCACCAAAAAATTATTTTCATCTCATTGAACCACATTTTACATACTTCCATCAAACGTGTCTCTCGTATTTTTGAAATTTCACTCACAGAAGCGGTAAAATTAAGTTTTATGAAAAATTCAGTTTTTTTTAACTACCACTTAGTGGTTTCACTATTCATCAAAAATTGAAAGTTTTCAGAAAAATAACAAAATTTCACCCTAGGCTAATTTCGATATTCCGAATTCAAAAATGATGTCCATTTTGAAAAATAAAATTTATAAAATTTCAAAAAGTGGTTGTTACTATTCATAACGGCTAGTTTTAATAATATTTTAATAGCATATCGTTGTTTAGTGAAACTCGGTATTGCGTACGACGCAAGCTATCGAGGAAGGTCGTGATATCGTGTAAAGAAAACCAAGCAAGTGTTGTGTAGAAAAATATTCCTTTTCTGATTTATATAACATAAAAGTCTCGGGTGTTACAATCCATGTCCACGAAAAAAAATCCAATTTTTAAAGAAATGTATAATTAGTTCCATGTTAACCATTATCATCCAATTTACAAACTAATATCCAACATATCAATATCCAAATATAATTATCTTAAAATAAGGAACATATTAATGGTTATATCTCCCTTATTTAAAATACCACATTTCAATTAAATATCTTTTCTATGTAATCAAAACCCATTAACATTTCCATTAAAATCATTAACGAAAAATAGATAATATATTAATCCAAATTTATTAATAAACCATTACTCATGCATCCTCATATTATTCCTAAATACCCTTATCCTATAACATGAAATATGAACTATATATTGAGGTACCTCAACCACATTCATATCATGTTTCTTAAATATAAAATAAATATAACTTTTAGAATATACCATAACGTTCAAATTTTAATTTCAATCTCATTATATTCAAATATATAAACAGTAATCATACCACATTCCTGATTCTCTTTGGGGTAATTCCACTTAGAGAACTGATTTTGATAATTCCTATACCTTCCACATCTAAATAATTTATTGTTAACCATATTCTATAAATTTCATGTTATTAAAAAATAACATAATTCATATTGTGATAATCACTTATAAAATTAGAGAAACAAAAACTCTTGAAAAAATACTTATAGATTCCAAAATGACGACACATACTTTTTAATCTAGGAAACCATAAGTTAATCCTCATATAAATACCATGACATATCCCTAGAAATATCCAAAGTGATATCAATAATTTTTTTCATTCCAATATACAAACTAAAACATCCCAGGATACTCAAATAGGAATATTAGATTTTATTATATGCATTTTAGTTACATTTTAGAACCACATGTCTGAGGAAAATATTAGTTTAGTTCTATTGGATACATGGAACACATTCCTCTAATTTGGTAAATGTCCTTCAATATATTCAATATAGATGTAACCATTTATTAAACCTGCATAAAAATATTATTTATAACCCAAGGAATGGAGAAATAAGAATGTAAAATTGAATATTCTTAATGAGGGAAAATAATGGAAATATTTAAAATAATAATGATCATAAAGGGATTGATAACATGGTCATTATATGATAATATCATTCCCAACATATTTGATATATTAAACAGGAATCATGGAATAAATATTGGTAGTTCATAAGATATGAATCATAAGATAATCAAATAACTTGATCCTTTACAGTATAACAATGTCATAATACATGAATGTTTTGGCATACACATACACATAGAATATCTTATAACAATTAAACCTACCCAGATATTTTTAGTATGGTATTCTTTTTATAACCACACATTTTACTCTGTTGGTATTTGGATAAAATATTGTGTACCTTCTAGTTATGAGCTTGTGATGAACTCATGTTTCCCACTTTTTACATCCTTAGGATGACCTCTTATGGACCCTCTTCTTACAAGCTAAGGATTACCTCATGTGTACCCTCATGTGGAGGGAATAATATGACTTATAATTTACCATTTGAGATCATAGAAGATTTATAATTACCCAATTCATTAGGAGAGATATGGTACCCATCATTGTCATAATCCAATCCATGAATATGTGTGAGACAATAACAAAAATGATTCATCGCATTAGAACCCATAGAGTGAAATTTTATCCATAAGAATCATTCAACCATAACCTAACTCATTGATAAGAAATAAGTTTCATAAATAACATTACATTATAAATAAAATCCATTCGTAGAAATTATAACAATGGTATCATGGATATTATCCATAATAAAAAATCTGTTACATTAAATAATGTTTTATTATGTGGAAAATGATTTTGAAATATAACATGAATATAATTCTTTAGTAAAATATACACATTGAATTGAATTATATATAAATAATAACAACTTTAAAAAAAAAGTTTTCATTGAAAATGATTTTGAAAACATATAATTTAAATATTAAAAACCATTTTAATCATATTTTTATTCATTTTTCTTAAAAATTCATAAATGATCACATAATAAAACATTTAAAAAATTTTTAGAAATCATTGTTTTGAAGGAAATAAATTTCTAACTAATTAGTCAATGATATTAATGAAAACATATAATAGATATAATAAAATGAGATAGCTACATAATATAACATCTAACTCTAATATGGAAAATTCATACAAAATTACAATACATATTTTGTATGATTTTAAATGAAAACCCCTTTAAATAGATATAATAAAATGGATATTTAAATTCAAATTAATTATCATAATAATATTATTAAATTATACTCATAGGTATTATATACACGAAACAAAATAAATGAGTTACATATATACCATGTGTCCCATAGAACTGAATGTTTGAAAAAAAATCCCTTTCTACTTGAGTAACTGTAGAATCGTAATCCTCGTGAAATAATAACATCATTTTTATATTATAATTTCATTAAATAATGAAAATTAATGATATAAAATATTATAATACAGTAGATACACCACAAAAAATAATATAGTGGTGAAAATGGCACGTATCACAAAAAAATAAAAAGTGAGATAACATTCCATTACCTAGTGTCTTTACTTACTTCAGACATGTTAAAACTAAGGTATAATAAAAACATGGTCTATTAAAAATTTAATAATATTAATATATTTAATACCATATATTATTTACTTATGACATTATATTACATGAATATTAATAATTCCATGATAATTTTTTGTGCGGGGTAATAACCACTATGTTTTCAATTCTTATTTTGACATGTTATGATTGGTCAGGGTACATATATCATGTTATTATCATATTTAGAATGATAATAATGATGTAAAAAAGATATATATATTCATTATATATTTATTATTGGTGATATGTAATATTTATTGTTATAAAATAAAATTAACTGGTCATTGATATGGTAAGTTGTATATGCGCATGAACGATGTTTTCATTTTTTTCTCTGGATAAAGGAAAGGAATATATATTATATATTATAATTAAAAATTCGTTTATTCTTATATATAATATATATTAATTTAATTGATCATAAATAACATCCATGTGAAATATAGATTAGAAATTAATAATATCTCATCCTCAAGATGGTAAGACATACGTATTCATGAGTGATGTTATCATTTCACAAAAGGTTAGATTGTAAAATGTGTATATATTATATTATCATAAAATATATATAATTATTTCATATTTAATGTATATATCATTAAAAAAATAATTTTCCCTAATTATTCCCACAATGATAGGTTCTAATGGAAAAAATAACAATTATCATTTCGTGAGGAAGTAATCCTATGTACACACAAAAATGAAGATTATTACCCATTATGTTGAAGTATGTGAATTTTTAGGACTAACCATAAATATAAAAACACCATTTCATAATGGTAATGAATATTTTATTATATTAAATTTTAATAAAAATAATTAATGGTCGTCAAAGAGGAAAAAAAATAAAAAACATACATTGATGAACATTACCTCTTCATTGGGTATCCCCTTTTGATATTCATAGAATGACTTATTTAGCAAGATTTAATCCAAAATGAGGCTTCTATGAAAAAGGGAATTAATATCGAATGATAAATTGGTATATTTTGACCAAGAAAATGTGCTTTAGAGGAGTGAATAAAATAGAATAAGATGTTCTATTTTATACGAGGGGTAGGGTTCTTTTGAAAAATAATAAATTAGAAATCAATTAGAAATTATATATCATTAAAAACACCTAGAAAAGGGTATATAATATATTATAATAAGATATAATGTTTTAATATCATTAATAAATAAATTTTAGACATGATTTGATGTATTTGGATACATTAACCTTTTTATTAACCCTTAGTTAACAATTATTTTTTAACTAGGCTAACAATGTTTCTAATGTTAAAAGATAGTAAAATTTTTATATAAAGTTTCAATTGGACCATGATTTTTCAATTAATGATATTCTTAATGATATATCATCCCCTTATTCTAATTTAATATTATCATTATTTTTATATAATTTAATATAATATACTTTCATAAAATATCATTAGTGTCAATTTTATCACTATTCATTATCTCTCATTTTAAAAATATCATAGCAACGTGATATATTTGGAAAAATATAAATATACTCACCCCATACATGTCAATATCATCAAACAAATTCTTTTATGACCTTAATTATATAAAATATATGTATAATAATTTTTTTATTATCATTTATTTGGTATTTTTAATAATAAAACAATTATTGTATCATCAACACTAAATCCATTAAGGTATTTATTCATTTTATAAAAATTATTAATAAATTTTAAATATAAATAACAATTTTTTTTTCAAATAATTTTTTATGATTTTATCTTACATATGAACCTATCTTAAAAATGATATAGTTATTGATATATGAGTGCGACATCTTTAACATTTCTCTATGTAAAATATAATTAATGTCTTAATCTTATCCATATGGATTAAAAATGAAACAGTTTCGGCCCAATGATGATTTTCGTTGAAAAAATAATTTATAAAATAATATTAGGGAATGTTTTAGGTAATTTTATATTACTTATAATATTTTTTTCCCTTAATTACTATATTTACCTTTTAACCATGTTTATAAAAAATTTCTATATATAAAATTCATAATACCAAAAAATAAAAGTAGACTATATACATAAGTTGGACCCTATGATTAGAAATGGGGAATATATTATCCAAATTCCTAAAATACAATTTTTAGTAATTAATTTTAAATCAATATTGCTAATGGGGGAAAATGAGTTATTAATAATAAAACATTAAAATGAATGAAATGATAATATATCTAAATTGAAATTAAACAAAATGGTTGTGTAGTTTATTAATCAAATGATAGAAAATTATTTACTTACCTTAAAACCATTCAACAATACAATTTAAACCAATAATTTATTTGGAAGAAATTTTTTTTTCTAATCTATAATATAGATTTTTTATCTATTTATAAAAATATGATACTTATCAAAACATTAAGAAAATATAAATGAAGGTAAAAATATTATATTTATATATAAAATATGAACGTTATGTTTTTCAAATTTATATTGTAAATGTGTCAAAAATATGATTCCAAACGTATTCTCTGTTAAAAGGTGATAAAATTACACATTAGAAAAATACTGGCATTAATGCATAAGATTGGGTTGGTTCCTATACTATTATGATATATTCTATTAGATGAATGTAAAAAATACATGATCAAATATTTAAAATATATATTTCATTAATTTAATTTATTAATTGTAATTAATTATTATTACTAAGAAAAAACTAGTTTGTGGAAATAAAAATAAAATTACTTCTTTTATATTCAACTTGTAAATATATTTTCATTTATAATTATTTAGAAAACATTGATTTCATATTATATATATTATATTTTAATAATATATTTAATAATATTCATTATTTCTAATTTAATGTCTATTTTATATCTTATTATATTAAATAATAATATTTTAATAATATATTATTGATTTGGAAGGCTCTGTATTGCGTGTAATGAATGATATCAATGGGAATCATTGTTTTGTATAGCCCAATCCATGAATAGTATAATGTATACCATAAGAAAATAAAACTGTTTCATGTTGTAAAATCATAACATGGTGTTGTGTATAACACAAGTTAAATATTTTCTGTTTTTTATAAAGAATTATATATTCATTATTGTGTGAAATAAAAGATATTGACCAGAATATATTAATTCGAAAAACATAATTCTCAAAACTCACGGGGTGAAAAAGGAGGGCATTGAGATATTTGTTACGGAATAAATAGTTTTATATTAAAATTGGAGATAATTTATGAGGTACACAATTTTCAATGTCCTGTAGAGGATGTAAAATCAATTCCACGAATCTTATTGTACAACCTTGGTTAGTTCATGTTCTGACAATACATTAGGCCAAAATTAAACTAATGTGGAATATTGGATATCTTTTTATTTCCACACCATTGATGTTGCCACCCTCAATGATGATATATGGTACATTGGTGAGTATTTTGGTGTTTTTTAATTTATATTTTATTTTATATTATGATTTAAAAAAATGAAATATACATTTATGATTTAGGTTGATTGAATATAACATTATTTTTTATGTTTGATGTTTACATATTGTTATTCATTTATTTTTACTAGTAATTTATTAATAAAATTTAATTATTTTTGTTTTTTGGAATATTGTGTAATACATCAATATTTTATGACTTATTTTTTCAAATAATTTTAATTCCATCAATATCATGGGTTACTTGAATCCAAGAGTTATAATGTACCAGGAAAATATATTAATATTATAATTTAATCACAATTTTTATTACATAGCCAATTGATATAGAGTAATGCATAGTTGTAATGAAATATTAAATATAAAATATAATAGTATATTATAAAAAACATAATGATAAATTGTTCTTAATTATTATTAAATATATATACAATTCAAATTAATTTTTTTCTAAAAAATATTATTTATGAACAAATAATATTATTATTTATTATAAAATTTGGAAATTTTATATTACAAAATTAAAATCATTTATAAAAACAAAATTTCAAAATTAGATTAGGGTTATTAATTTGGATTTTTTTAAAATATATATTTTTTGTTAAATATTTAATATTACTATTCTATTGAAACCCACCATTTAATTTACATTATTTATAATGTGACATTTTAAAAAATTGGATTTTTTGTATAATTATATAAATAATATATTTATTAATCTAATTTAGTTCATTCGATTCAATCTCATATTGATTTTTTTATTAAATTTTTTTATCCTTTTGACCATTTTCTCTTTGGAACCCATCTTTCTCATCACTTTTATGGATTATTAATAAATTAAAGTATTCTAGTGACATGAAAATAATTTGGATAAAACGATTCCATATTTAGAATCATCATAAATTAAATTAAATAATAAATCCATCATATTGTTTTTTAAAAATAAATAGTAAAATATAAACAAAATTACCATGGTGATGGAAAAAAGGTTCATGGGAGTGTATTAAAATAAAAAAATATGTTCTAAATAGAAATATAAACATGTCTAAAACCAATTTTATAGTCAATTTGATGCTTTATCACATTAAATGATTTTTAATGAACCTTTTTGGATCCTTAATTCTTGTTAAATGTGGGGACACATTATCTATTTTAAAATATTCCTTGTATGTCCTCTCCCCTAGTTATAGGAGGTCACTACTCTAAAATCCTAATAACACATAGAAATTTGACAATGTCATCCAAGACCCACCAAAATAATTTCTTTAGTTAACTAATTAATCATTTATTCAATGGGGAGATCATAAGGATAATCTATGAAGGATCTTGTTTAAAGATAATATTGTTTTCCTACGATAAGGTCATTATATTTACTATGCATATTTTTTTTATTCTTCTTCAAACACCTTCAAATACTTTCAAAAAATGATAAACTAATAACATTATTATATCATATGTATTGTGATGTTATAATTATTATAAAATAACACATAATCCTCTAGAACTCCATATAATGTATAATGAGTCCATTAATATTAAATACATCATATTATTATCTCATAACCAAATATATTTCATTTTCCATCAACACCGTTTATGTGTTAATATAATAAAGATCTTAACATATGAATAGGATATTAGTCAAACTGTTAAACATATATAATTATGGTATATCATAAAACCTATTATATATCACTCCATGGCTGATTCCATATTTTAACATGTGTGTACGGTAAAAATTCACCTTGTAATGTGATTTGTATCATTTCTAAATAACTATATGATCTTTGGTCTGGATAAGAATAATTTTATTTATGTAGTTTTAATTTTCTATATAGAATTGGTCAAATATATGGTTTAGACACTTAATGGGGTTCCAGGAGTTGTAATTACTCAATTTTTTTTCAAATAGTAATGATTTTTGATAGGATTATTTATTGGTCATCTGAATATAAAAGGCTTTAGGATATGTTTTCTAGAGTTCTTTAGTCTTTAAGAAACGGTGCATGGTTTTTTTTCAAGGTTTATAAGAAAACATGAGATACATTTATTGCCATAATTTTTTTAACATTAACCTTTTCCAGGTCAAGTTCAATGGTTAGATCATGGATTGGGATAAACGACATTAGGAAAAAAGGAGAAATCACTTTACATTGGGGAGGATTAGGGTAATGATTCACGATATACATACGGTTAAAAACAAAAAAATGTGTCCCAAAATAGAATGGAGGAATTTCAAATATTATGGTTCTAATATGGTTTATAAAATAATGAAACATAACAATTTTGGGAATTTATTTTGTAATTTTGGGTTCACATGGTTATAAAACTCTTTGGATAACCACGCATCTATCCCTTCTATGTGGGTATCCACTGATAGATCTGACATAAAAATTATCACATATTTTGGAAAACAATTGGCTTTCAATAATTTCAATAAAATGTGGATTATAAATTTTTCCCCTATGGGATTTTATCTTACACATCCCCCTTCCCTTCCCCATAAGAACATGAAACCCATGAGGCATATTCCCCCCTTCCTCCCCATTCCTCCATTTGATTAAGGGTTTGTTTATAGTGTTTCTTTAGCATTTAAGGCGTGATTTAACTTCCCCATAATTCCATTTTCCCTTATCATTCTTTCCTTATAATTTTATATTTTCATGATTATGTATTTGATTATAATTTGAAAAATTCATGGTGCAATCGGCCAAGGATAATGTATATTTTGGTAGGCTTGGGTATTGAGGATCTCGAGATGTATTCTGCATGATGTTTCATAGAGTTTCCTCATGGAATCATATAGTGGATTCTTTTCAATGGTTATTACAAATCATTTATTAAATTATTTTTTTTAATTTTAAAATCCACTTATGTATTTTCACTGAAATGTTTTTGGGGTTATTCCATGGGAAATTTATTACTGGATGGATTTAGTTTCGCTGAATCATGATGACCAAAATATTTTTCTCCATTATAGAAAGTTGGTTTTTGAATAATTAATAAATTACAATTATTTTAATTAATTAATTTTTTTGGATAGTATATCATGGATTATAATTACATTATTTCTTTTGGTTCCATGTGGTTTGGCAGATTCTTCTATGGCCCATTGTTGATATATTATGTTTTTGAATTTTTCTTGAAGGATTCATTGATTTCCTAGGTAATCTATGAGATTCACCCATAGTCATGTAATTTTTATCACATTTTTGTGTTGGGTTCCTTATATATCTTTAGTGCATTGTTATTGTTAGCCTCTATTTATATAATAAAATGTTTTTTTATAAGGTAATAAATTGTTTATTTAAAATGGGTGTGTTGATAAATTTTATTAAAAATGATATGAAAACTATTGTGATGTTTTAAAGGTAAATTAAGGTATTTGATCATATTTATTGTATTTATAATAAAACAACCATTTTTATATGGGGGTGTTTAGAATTACTATTTTTCTGGCATAAGAAAACAGTTAGTACTTATTGAGTAATGTTATTAGTATTGAAGTCTTGTTGGGACGTTTCAATTGATAAAATTATAAATTTGAAATGAATATATTATAAATTTATGGTGTTTCACAATGTATTTTAATATATTAAAAATAATAAGCATTATTTACCTCAAGTAACTAATTTAATTAACAATGGAATTGATGGGGATGGTCAAAATGGATGTTCTAAACCATGGTTGAATTCAAGGACCAATACCCCCTGTTTTATGAATATGGCTAATGGTTTTTTGATTATGGACTACTTCATCACTGCTAATTTCTAGGAGGTACAAACAAATTATCCGTGAACCCTAGTGCACTAATATTTTTGGAAGGTGGAATAATGATCCTGACTCCCAGGGCATGGATATGTTGTTACATATCTTGTTTATAATGGTTAGAAATGGAGTTCTATGTCCCGATTGTATACATGGATTATGGTCCCTCTTTTCCAAATTGGAAACTAGGGGATGGGATGGTTGATCATGGAATACCATATCCTGGTTGGATACATGGAATAAGGATCTCGTTGCTCCAACATATGAAACACGTTATATATATCTTAGATGTCCAACATTGGATGATGAAGTATTAGTGGGAATAAGTATCTTTTCCAAGAAGTAAGGAAATTGATTAATTATACATTGGAAAACTATAAAACATTTTATATTTACCTTCTTCTCTATGGGTTAAACATATAAATTCATACATTGTTGATCTAAATTGAATTTTCCATTGAGACCATTGATGGTGACATACATAGTTTAAATCACACCATACAGGGGATTCCATTTCCCTTAAGAGCCAAGGAAACACTCACATGTTTATTTCTGAAAAATGATTGTGATAAGGCATGTGTTGTGTATTGATAGTCAAGATGGATTGGTCGAGTGGTGTCATGTGAATTTTTTGGTTATTATGATGATTCTGTGTATCCTTTTTGTAGTTAATTTTATTTATGTTTGTTATCTAATCAGTTGTATGGTGTTGATATATATATTACATGTTAATTCTAGAACATCTTGAATTTATTATTAATATTGTTTTTATTTTCATTAGTTTATATATTCTTATCACTTACTCTAATGTGTATGAAATTCTGTTATTAGATTTTGGGTTTTCACTCTCATGTTTGGTTATTTTCTCATCACCATTCCATTTTATACCCGCTCTGCTAGTTGGAATCCTATAGAATATGAAGAGGTGCCCTTTTGGTCATCTTGATTTCTAGATCAGGGTACAATTTTTAGTTTCACCTGGTCCAAGACATCACAATGTTGTCTAATAGGGGATTACATTCAAAATATTATAATATTTGCGGTTTGATACTTTGGAGATATAGAAATTTTTTGGATTACATAACATATATAGGGATAGTGCATCATGAATAAACTTACGGTAGAAATTACATGTTACCAAAGGCTATGATTTTTATTCTTCTCTATGATGATATAGTTGTATATGTTTCTTAATTTGAGAGACATACATGTTGTTTGGATTTGATGACTTATGATGGATTTTCAATGCTCTATGGTTGGAATGATTAATGATATTAGTTTTTGACTCTTAGACTATATTGGAAAGAGGAATGTCATTCATCATGTTATTAACATAGGTTGATATTATTATATGCCTATTAATGGGTGAGTTTTTTATTTCCATCTAATGTAAAGTCATGTGGATATAGGATAAGATACTTGTTATTTAGGTTTGTGATCTGGTAATCACGCAATGTTGGTTTAGTAGTATAGGTGGGTCATCCGGTTAGGGATACATGCCTTATATACCACTTTTAGGTGGGTTTTTAGATTCATGTTGTATCTATGGGACCTCTAGATATTAGTGTGATGTGAACATTCTCAGGGGGGAAATTGTCTTAATTTTGGGTTGTTTGATGGTATATGATTCCATTACAATATTGGACCTTAAGGGAGAGTGTTTCAAAATATTGATGGTGAGTGATGATGGGTCAGGACTATTATTGATTCCCAATAATTTATGGACTTATTTGAGATAGAATATACCATGGGTGGTTAGATCATATAAACTTTTGACATGAATACTATTTCGGGAGTTGATGTTGTGTGGACTTTGAGGATGGAACATAAGAGGGTTCAGATAGGTTATGTGAGCTCATGGGATCACGAAGAAAATATAGATTCTTTGTAAATCTGTTTGTAGTGTACATATAGATCATCCAAGGATAGAGTTAAGGTTAATTAGTTTCCATCTGGATTTAATAATAATACAATATCTCCAAGTGAATTTGTCACACCATTTGTTTTGGGTGGGTAATTCTTAGACGAGTTTGAAGATAATGTACTGGTTGTGAAGTTGTCTTGTTCATAGTGGTCATCAGTTGGATCGGGAGAAAATTATTTTCATAAGGAAATATTGGTCCATGTTTATGTGTTTTCATTGATATTTGACCAGATTTTTTAGTTTTTTATGGTATTAGGTACATGAAGGAGATCAATTGTCATGCCATGTAAAATATATGGAGTTCTAGAGAGGTGTTGACCTGTTTTGTGTTTGTGAACATGAAATGTTTTTCAAATAGATAATTTTGATAGGAATGTGTCTTCTCGATCTGGGAGAGAGATTATGGGGACTATTCAGGAATTCTTGGAATGATGCTTGGGTTTTTAGTGGGTAGGATAGTGTTTTTCCTCTTTGATTTGGTTTTATTGATTTTGAATCAACCTATGGTTCTCTACATTGGGTGGGATTTCATTTCGAATGTGGTATTGACAAGTATAGTGACCCAACCCTAGTAATCCAAATGATGTATTCTACTACAATTACATTGTAAGGATTACAGTGAAATGGAGCCCGAAGGACCAATGTGATTTGTAGTATTGGTAAACCATATAAATTAAGGTGTATTTTAAAATTTATAAATAGAAAAATCACAACATAATTTTTTTATTATTTTTATTGAAAGATAACATTATTCTATCTTGCATATCTATTCATATATTTATTTTTTCTCTTCATAGATTCCAATGGATGGAAAAAATAAAAGATGAATCAAATTTTTAGTATTATAAAAATATATAGGAATCAATAATGAATTAATGAGAATAATTCAACATGGAACAGTAAAACCACATAACACACATTCAGTGTAATAAAAATAATGAAAAGGTAATTTAATAAATAATATGGATACACAATAACTAAATACACATTCCATTCAAATAACTATATATGGTTTAATTAAATAGGATAAGAAAAAAATGAAAAAGTCGTAATTTTAATCAATTAACTATGAATGAAATATATTTATAGATATTAAGACGCAAAATATCATGGATTAATATTAATGGAGTATAAATGAGTAAAATGCCTAATTATTGGATGGCATTTCTCCTATGAATGTGGTACAATTACTGTCAATACCATTCACCTAATGATTTATCATATATATTATAAACCCATATAATCAATACAATTTAATATGTATCGTGATCATATTGATTGATTGAATGGATATCAATAACTGGTCTCCAATAGTTTCATACTTATCCAAATCATTTCACATTTATCTAATAATGCTTTTTTTAATGTTCATTATATTGTATTATTACAGAGTATAAGGTATAGATTTAAAAAAATATTTGTAGTTAATAAAACAACAATTAGGTACATAACATATATAATATTATATATGTTTTATGGAATAATAATATCCGTGATAGATTACATGGACATTTATGGAAAACGTAGTGATAACTAAGAATTGAATATTTTAAAGGGGAATAAAAAAGTAATAAAGGAAGTGAATAAAAATGCAATCATCATCCAAATAAATAAATTTTATTATAGAGTATGAATAATTATGGTGTTAGTAAAACATATCTTGGGTGGTGTAAAAATAATGGGTTTTCTTCATTGATGAGAACAAATATTATAAAAATAAATTTTAATTTTTTTAGGAAAATATTCGTTTTTACTTTGAAAAACATTACTAAAATCTTGTTCAATTAAAATTACTTTATAATAAAATTTGGTGAAAATTAGTTAATTAATATTTAATAAGATTCATCAAGGAAATGATAGCGGGTAAATACATATAGGTTTTATGGGGGAAATGAACATTACTTTTACATGGTGATTTTTTTGAGAAGATCCTTTTTTGGAAATCAAAAAAATTAAATTACAATAATTTAATTTGAAAAGGAATAAAATGGTAAATAAGCCTTCAATAAATGTCTTTTGAAAGGCTGAAATTTTTTTATAATCAGTTTTTAGAAGAAAAGAGGTTAGATTACTCAATGGAAAAATGACGTTAGGTTTGAATAGAAAAAATTCTTAGACATTTTGAGTACAAAATTGTTGAAAAATGGTGCTAATACATGAAAACGTATTTAATAAATATAGTATATTAAAATAAATGGATTATTATTCACTTATCAAATACTTTCTTTTGATTTGAATTCATGTGTATATAATCCCGAATATAATGATATTGTGATGTAAACCCCTAAAAATACAACAATGTTTACATCCGAATCAATCAATGATTATAAGATGTGTATAAATTTTAAATAAACTATAAGTTGTTAAAATAGAAAAAATACACATTAAAAAGTTTTTACATTGATAATAATATAATATAAATGTAAAGGAGGATCTAATATATCCCAATGAAAAATGAATTTGGATATAAAATTTCATTTCTACATGGAATCACTTATTAAAAATCCCCATTGATGATATAACATGAATTGAAACTCAATTATTTATTAATAACTAATTAATCAGGATATTCTATATCAAAATGGGTTTTAGATACATGACATAGTATATGTAAGTGGTTAATATGAAATTGTCCAACAGTTGTAAAAAAGTGACATGAAAATACCTTACTATGTGTTTTCGTTTCGGTGAACGTCCATTAACCACATGCATAATGGGTTTGAACATGTAAAAATCTAATAAAATTATGAAAAAAATAATTATTATATCATATATTATATTTTTATAATAATTTATTACCATTTTCTTAATAACCATTCATTTTTTTCTCTATTTCTGGTTTTAATGGCCTAGTTATTTGAGTTTGTTTTTACTTGTTACCTATTATTAATAATATATAGATCAAGATTTCATCATATAAATAAATTAAACCAATAATAAATAATCATATATAATCATTACATATTTATTATTTTGAATCATTCATGTTTTAATAATATAAATTAAATGCACCTTTCTTGGAGATGGTATTCCATATGTACTCATGCATGCTACTTTTATTGCATTATAATAATAAAAAGAATGAAAATTACATTATATATTTAAATTTATTTTATAATTACATTATTATATTTATTTAATATATATATATATATATTAAAACCATCATTTTATATTTCATGAATAGTGTGAATGAGTCACACTACTTTGAGGAGGTGGTAGTCAACACATCCAAAAATGGTGTTACCATATTTTCAAAAATAGAAATCATGAATATTTGTTTTATATAATTATTAATGAAGAATAGTGGAATAATATATATAATATATAACATGTATAAACAATATTTCAATTATAATTCACACCATTAGAGGATGTAATTGATAGATTAATGATATTGTTTTGTGAGAAGGTAGTTCATCATACACATAAACAGTAAGATAATTACCTATTATATGGAAGGATGTGTAGGTGCAGATCTACACCTTAATATAAAAAAATTAATTATATTTAGGAAACTAGTTTTATTATTTAATCATGTAATAAGATTATTTTATGGGGAGTAGAATGAAAATAAAACAAAAGAGCGTCAGGGAGGATGTTACATCTTCTCTGGGTTACTCCTTTTTGTTTGTATCAATTGGCATCCTGGGATGGATTTATTACATAGGGAATTATAATATGAATTTAGGTATTTGGGGTATATATCATGGAATATCTCTTTCAAGAAATAATTTCATGATAGGTGTGACAATTTGGTAGGGATGAGTTCCTTTTAATAGTGGAGGGGGAGTGGAAAATCATATAAATTTTATGTTAATGGAATGCCACCAACGATTTTCCCATTCCAAGTGGATACCATTATTTTCAAATTTAGATAAATGTGATTATTGGGATGATATAGGGACAAAAATATTTCTTCAGTAAATTTTAAAGGACATTTTCTCTCTTATGATTAAGGTTTAGTCCTTTGAAAATATTAGTTTCACCATATTCATTGTAAATAATTTTAATTAAATTCTATAATATTTTTGTTAAAAAACTATGTAAAAAATATTAAAAAGTATAAATTCATATTATTCCCAATATAGAATCCAGTTCTAACAAACCCCCATAATAAAATTTGAAAGAATTAATTTAAAAGTTATCCTGCTGATCAGATGACAATGTGGGTTTTTAAAGTAAAAATGATCTGTCACGAACCAGGCCGGATCGTCATCCGACCCGGCGCCTGACTCAGTCCGCGACATGGACTGAAGGGCGTTCCTAATCCCCATGGGCAGGAAAACTAGGGTTAGGAATCAAAATAAACCAGTTGGGGTCGATTTTGGCCCATAACAAGGATGAATAATCCTAAACTAAACATGAAGATAGATAAAGGAAAAAAACCAAACAACTTGGCAGTGGAAAAAGGAGTTAAAGAAGCGACATGACACACCTCATGTGACCTCATGGGTCAACGCCGAACTTAAACCACACGTGCTTCCAAAAGTGACCCAAGGATGAAACCTGTAACTTAAAAGTAATGTTGGCATGAGTAGCGATATGCTCAGTAGGAATGCCAAAATATGACCACGTCTTATGCCCCCGCCTTTAGTAAGAAATACAATTGTGCCAGTTTTAAAATAAGATATATTAAAATAATGTTTCTCCTTTTCAAATTCAAGTAATGAGTTTTCATTTATAGGTAAATAATTGTACTCCCACTACATTTTCAAAATTTGTTTCTATAATGCATTAACATTTCAAAATGAAAAGAAACCAGTTTGGATTAAAATATGGTTTTCACAAACAAGACCTCAAGTATGAAACAACTGAAAGGAAAGTTACACCGCTAGCAACATTTTACAAATGAGAACCATGGGTAATCCCTATATGTAGCTAGAAAAAGTGGGAACCTAGAGACCTCGTACCGTGGTGAAACGTTGCTTAGATGACCATGACCCTCAGAAAACGTGGCTTAAGAGACCATCAACCGCAGAAATTTATATGTTTAGTTAGTGTTGTTGCGTCAATACTACTAGAAAAACCGGGACGAGCCCCTACCATGTCATCTAGCGTACTAGTCCTGGTCACCCACCTAGATACCCTGGATTCCCATTGTGCTCTATTTCCAGTGGTGGTGAGTTTTTCTTTATCATGAAATAATATATGACCATAACATTATGTTTATCAAAAACTCATTTAACCTCTCACCACCGTTCTCCCTCCTTATTCGCATTCCCCCTCATTCACGACACACAATGCATAAACTTCAACTTTAGGAACATCATAAAACTTTCAACATAGAAATCATTTTCTAAAACCAAGGGGTCGTGCCTCAAAAGAGGTTTTTCTTTTTCATAAAACATTCTTAAGGTTCCAAACGTGCTTTATTACATAAAGGGGATACTTTTTACAATTAACTGGCCAAAATGCCAAACACCTTTGGAAAAACAAATTACCAATTAAAAACCACTTGGGAAATCAATTTTTCAAGAAAAGGTCACTTAAAACCGATATCATAAAAAACATTTCAATTTCCAATGCAAAGGCATAAAAATTTCTAGCAACCATAACCTGATTTCATAGAATGTGTATATAACGTAAATTTAAAACATATTTTTAAAACAAGAAAGAAATTATGAATCTCCAATTAAAGGCATGGGCATAGATGACCTACCTCAAACATGTCGTTTTTTGTCGACGACCACTTAAACCCATGTCTGACACATACACGCACATGCATTTATACATATATATATACACCCCTAGCTGCATTGCACATATTCCCCACTCCATGATGGAATATGTCAAAGAGGGAATATATATATATATATATGTATTAAACTATGCATGTACATGTAGGATACCTTGAACCCGTGGCCCCAAACCATCGTAGTGAGTCCCAACACACTACACAAATAATTTAATAAAACAATTAAACAGTTAAACAATCTATAGAACATTCCAAAATGACACACAAAGGGTCTGCACCAATAACACACCACTCACATAACTTATAAAACCCATTGAAAATATTAAAAGAAAAGAACATAATCAATTTAACCATTTACAGAGGCCATTTCAAATTGTCACATAAACCGGACCCAATTACCAAACATGCATTTAATTGTTTAAACCATTTCCAAAACAAGTTTTTCACCATTCAAAAAATTTAAATAAACCATTACACAATTTATAAAACAACCCAAGAAAACACCTCACAACCTCACACCAGGAAAATACCAAAAAACCCCTTTTTAGAAACAAACGCACTCTAAAAACAATATCCAAACATGTTTTGCAACAGAAGTTAGTTTAATAAATCATTTGCACAATTATTAAAAACACATAAAAAAACACAACAACACTTGAATAATGAACATATAGACATTCCAAACCCTTCAAAACATGTTTGTATAACCAATGCAATTTATTTAACTATTTACACAATTTATAAAAGGATAAAAAAATCACAATAAGACTTTAATCTAGTTGCACAACTTAGGTGACATAGCCAAATGAATCAATGAGGTTTTGCAAAAAAAAACACTTCACATTAATCTAACATGTTACAAAATATAATCAACGCATGTTAAATTCTTAAAAAAACAGATTTCGCACCCAAGTAAATAAAAGAAGAATATGTTAGACTAGTCAAAAAATAAAATTAATTAATCAAATAAGGTTTATACATGGAACCACCCACTAGCTTGTATCGATCTTAGAAAAAATTGATGTGAAGCTCCCACCGCACAACAATCGCATGGCCACCGACACACAAAGTCCATAAAACCAAATGTTGAAACAAAGGCATAAAAAATCTGATCAACCAAACCATAGAAACTTAACCGCAAAACTATAAATGGAATAAATTCATCAATCAGAGAGGATTGAACCTGCGGTGAAGGTGTAGGGAGGCAACCGAGCAAGATGGGAGGCTACCAGAGGTGCGCCACGTCAGAAATCCTAGCTGGAAAGAAATGCAGGTGCTGTTTTGAGTGGTGCGAAGTAGCAAGGGGGGTGATGTGGTTGGGTGAGAAGTGGACAGCGGTGCGGCTTGGTGGTAGCCGACCGATGTAGCAAGAGTGAAGAGAGGTAGGAGGCTCCGGTCATGGTGGAGGTGCACGGAGGAAGAAGGCCAGCGGTTCAATGGTATGGTTTGTGGAAGATGGTGTGGCCCGGTGGAATTGAGGGGGGTGTGTGCAGCCTGCTTCGGCTGGAGGGGAGGAGAGAATCAGATCGGGGGGTCGTGAAGGGCTGGAGGGTGGGTGGCACGCCGAAGGGCCCTCGCCGGTGGGAGTAGTGCGAGGGGAAAGAGGAAGGTGGGGGGGGGGTCGGCCGCGCGAATAGGGTTTCAGGTGGGGGGGGGTGAATGTCCAGTGCGATTTTGAGAGAGAAGAGCAAGAGGGGTGAGGAGACAAGGGAGGAAAAAAGAAATGAATAAAAGAAAATGGAATAAAATATATAAATAATTAATAAATAATTATAATATTAATATTCATAAACCTTATAATTATTATAATAAACTTGATAATAATAATATTATTAACCATAATAATTATAATAATAATCACCATTATTATAATTATTAAACTAACTCATTAGAACAAAATTTATTTATTTGTAATGTACAAGAGGAAGGCCGCACGGTGACCCGAGCAACGCTGCATGGCTTTTAATATGATCTACCCATGCATCGGACATCGTCAAGGGAAAAGCATTCATTCATCAACAAATTGCAGAAATTTCAAATGGGATTGGCCCGCAACACGATAGAAAGAATCAATGCGTGATAAAATAATAAAATAATATTAATTTAAAAGTTCAGGTGTCACAATTCTACCCACCATAAAGATATTCTGCCCCCAAAAAGTCACCCATCCAAACGAGGAAACAATCTCATGTTCGAAACTGAATAAGGCCCAAAAAATCACAAGCTCAGTGTGACTTTTCACACCATCAGTCACACCCGACCAACTCTATGGGAAACTGAAAAGAGAAGAACTGTCTAGAAATGAGGAGGGTTCTCACCAACACAAGAACCTGACTAGAAAAACCAACATTGAGACTCCTGTCATGGGCTAACTCTGGAATTGATAACTTGATCCAACTGGGAACCTCCACACAGACCAAACCTCAAAGAAGGCACGAAAAGATTCATGGTGGGTCTCCCTACCATTTAAGAACTAACCAGCTAAAGCCAATTAGAACAGAAAAATATGAGAAACCCATTACAAACCAACCCATGAACATTCTGTAGAAACCTGACCCCCACCACAAGGGTTCATCAATGAAAGACCCCAAACCGAGTAGCAGACCAAACCCCTATTCATTATTTCCCAAGACACGTGTGTCTCCAAAACAATCACATCATAGAACATGAACATTTCACCAATGGAGTTAGCCACACAAGAGAGAAAATCATCTTGAGACTCATAGCCTTAAAGATACAACCTTCAATTCTCACACATGAGGAGGCACAACTACTAGAATTTCAAGAAAACGAGATCACCACACCTCCTTACAACCAAAAGTGGGGTATTCAAAGAAAAAAGGCCACAATGAGAAAAGGATACCTTTACGCCTCTTATAGCTAAAAAGAACCTTCAAAGACATGGAAGCTGCAATAGAGGGATTTAAATCGTCCCTATTTTATCACTGAAGACAAATGTTCGGCCAAGATGCCCCACACCCAATGATTCTTGACTGCGTGAAAGGCTTCACTCCAAGACCTGTGGTCGGAGCTCTGATGTCTTGAAGTATCTGCTGCCCCGTAGTCAGAAGCTGACATAATTCGGTCGAGACTCCTGCTAACGATGCCACTAGTGGAACCTTTCCAATTAACCCAAATGGCCACACTGACAGCAAGACTTCGAAGGATGATGACAAGGCGACATAAAGTACCCAAACCGAGCACACTAGAAGCAAACAAGGGGGTGGCCCAAATAATAGAATATGGAATTGACAAGAACACTTGTCTGAGGCTAGTTCCTCTGATTCCCCCTCATCACCAGATGAGGAACCTTCTCGGGCACATAAAAGAAATAGTACAGGAACCCTGGATGAAGACCCCACACAAGAGAATCTTAAATTGATTCCACGAAACTACCTTCAGATAAATTGGAATCAACCCATTGGAATGCTCCAAGTAGTCCTTCATTGCTCGTTGGCCTTACTCGACACTCACTAGTTCTAACACTTTCCTCACCATCACATCCTCAGGTATAACCCATAAAATGAGATTGGTCATAAACACCTTCAAAGACACACCATCATGCAATGATGTTGGGAACATCTCCTCCACCAATCCCTAGTTTAACATTCAAATAGACCCGAACCAACAAGGACTCTCATAGCTTTTGGAGCTTCCAATAACCTGAAAAAATCAACGGTTTCACCTAGCCAACCCAATACATTAAATAGATCATGATCACCATGGAAGATGGTCATAAACTGTAAAGAATTCAATTCCACCACTCTACGAAGAGACTATGTAGAACCAATAACTTGATGTGACTCACTAGAACCTTCTGGGTCTTTATTGGGTGGCATACTCAAAAACAAGAGGCACAAATCTGAATTAAAACTCATCATAAATCAAAATTTCACACCTCAATCACAAACAAATGCTCAATCTCAAATCACTATACCATCCACAATTCAATATGTCAAAACCAAGAACCCACGAAAAAGAATACCCAACACGAAAAGAGAACGCTAAACAATTTCTCACTCACTTTTCTAAACATTTGAAAAACCCTTTTTGAAAACCATTTTCAGCAAACAAAACAACTTATATATCCACCGTTGGTATCCCATGAAGTCTCACACATACATATCAATGTTCTACCTCAACCACCCATCCACTCACATCACCAATTTCCCCACTTTCAACATGCAAACCTCAATGTATATGATCACTCATAGGAATACCAAGGGTCAATTCAAGAAAAATCTCATTTCCAAAATAGACCATTAATCACAAAGCACAAATTCCCAACCAATTTGAGAAACTAACTTATCATTAAAGAAACACATTTCAAAATTTCCAAAACATTTTTCATATCAAAAACCATTTTCCACTCCAACAACCATATTACCTTTTGGAAAAACCATCACAAAAATACATTTTCATTTTTTTTATCTACTCCCACCAACCAAAATGAACTTCAAGAATTACTCACATCAAAATTTCCAAAAATAATGGACTAGAGGTTATGCCAACCTCGTAACATGGCTTACCAGACCATGCTCCGAGAGGGCAACCACCACAGGATGTATCTTGAACCATGCACACGGGCTGTACATGGGACGCTACTCCATGCTGGCTTGTCACGTAAAACCAGATCACTTCCCTTGTCATCCCTCATCCACACAGACCAAGAAAAAGAAGAACTCAAATCCCATACTACCTTGGGAAACTCGAGTGTTAGGATGGGAAAGGGTTCATTACATCCTTTAAGCACATACATCTATAGTCTAGACACACCTAACCACCCAACTAATTGACACCCCAAATAACAAGGGCCACCTCTGATACCATTTTTTCACGAACCAGGTCGGATCATCATCTGACAAGGCGCCCGACCTGATCTGTGACATAACTCATGTGACCCCATGGGTCAACGCGGAACGTAAACCACACTCGCTCCCAAAAGTGACCCAAGGCTGAAACTTGCAATTGAAAGTTAAAGTAAGCATGAGCACCGAGATGCTCGGTAGGAATGCCAAAATATTACCAAGTCCAATGCCCCCGCCTTTAGTAAGAAATCCAATTATGCCAGTTTGAAAATAAGAAATAATAAAATAATTTTTATCCTTTTCAAATTCATATAATGAATTTTAATTTTTAGGTAAATCATTTTACTCCCACTAAATTTTCAAAATAGGTTTCAATCAAGCATTATCATTTCAAAATGAAAAGAAACAAGTTTGGATTAAAATATGGTTTTCACAAACAAGACAACAACTATGAAATAACTAAAAAGAAAGTTACATCGCTAGAAGCATGTCACAAATGAGAAACATGGATAATAACTATAGGTATCTAGAAAAAGTGGGAACCTAGAGACCTCGTACCTCGGTGAAACGTGGCATAGAAGACCAAGACCCTCAGAAAATGTGGCTTAGAAGACCGTAAACCTCATAAATTCATATGTTTAGTTAGTTTTGTTGCGTCAATCCTGCTAGACAAACCAGGACAAACCACTGCCATGTCATCTAGCGTACTAGTCCTGGTCACCCACCTAGATACCGAGGATTCCCTTTGTGCTCTATTTCAAGTGGTGGTCGGTTTTTCTTTATCATGAAAACATATATGAACATAACATTATCTTTATAAAAAAACTCATTCAACCACTCACCACCGTTCTCCCTCCATAAGAGAATTCCCCCGCTTTCATGTCACCTAATGCATAATCTTCAACATTAGGAACATCATAACAATATCAACATACAAAACATTTTCGAAAACCAAGGGGTCATGACTCAAGATAGGTTTTTCTTTTTCATAAAACATTGTAGGGTTCCAAACTGGAATTATTACATAAAGGGAATAATTTTTATAATTAATTGGCCAAAAGGAAAATAACATTGAGAAAACACATTACCATTTCATAACCACTTAGGAAAACAATTTTTCAAGAAAAGGTCACTGAAAACAGATAGCATAAAAAAATATATTTCAATTTCCAATGAAAAGGCATAACCATTTCTAGCTACCGTAACCTGATTTCATAGCATGTGGATATAACATAAATGTAAAACATATAGTTAAAACAAGAATGCAATTAGAAATCTCAAATAAAAGGAATAGGTACAGAGGACCTAACTCAAACATGTCATTATTTGTCAACGACCACTAGAACACACATTTGAATCGTACACACACATGAATTTATATATATATATATATAGACACACTACTAACTTCATTGCACATATTCCCCATGCCATGAGGGAATATGTACAAATATTTCATATATATATGTCTTACCCTATGCATGTACATGTAGGATACCTCGAACCCGCGGCCCCAAACCATCGTAGAGAGGTCCACCACACTTCACAAATAATTTAACAAAACAACTAAACATGTAAACAATCAATAAAACACTTCAATATGACACACTAAGTGTCTACATCAATAACATGCCACTTACATAACTCATAAAACCCATTTAAAATATTAAAAGAAAATCACATAATCAATTTAACCATTTCCATAGGCCATATCAAATAGTCACATAAACTAGAACCAATTCCCAAATATGAATTCCATTGTTTAAACCATTTCCAAAACAAGTTTTTCACAATTCAAACAATTTAAATAAACCATTACATAATTTATAAAACAACACAAGGAAACGCCTCACTCCCTCACACCAAGAAAATACCCAAAATCCCCTTTTTAGAAACAAACACACACTAAAAACAATATCCAAACATGTTTCACAACAGAACACTATTTAATAAATAATTAGCAAAATTATTAAAAACAATTCATAAAAACACAACAACACTTGCATCAAGAACATAAAGACATGCCAAACCCTTCAAAACATGTTTTTATCATTAACGCAATTTATTTAACTATTTACACAATTTATAAAAGGATACCAAAAAGCACAATAAAACTTTAAACTAGTTGAAAAACATAGGTGACATAGTCAATTGAATCAATGAGGGTTTCTACAAAAATGAAGTTTGCATTAAACTAACATGTTACTAAATAAAATCAACGCATGTTAAATTCATAAAAAAATAGATTTTTTACCCAGGTAAATAATATAATATTATGTTAGACTAATCAAACAAGAAAATTAATGAATCAAATAATGTGTATCCATGGAACTACCCACCAGAATGTATCGAACATAGAAAAAATTGATGCGAAGCTCCCGCCGCACAAAAATCGCACAACCACCGATGCACAATGAGCCTAAAATCCAAAATTTGAAACAAAGGAATAAACAAAATCTGATAAACCACACCATAAAACCTTAAATGCAAAACTATCAACGGATGTGATTCATCAATCAGAGAGGATTTCACCAATGGTGAAGGTGAGGGGAGGCAACCGAGAAAGACGGGAGGCTATCGGAGGTGTGTGGTGCCAGAAATCCCAGCCGAAAAGAAATGGAGGCGTAGTTCTGAGTGGTGTGAAGCAACAAGGGGGTGACATGGTTCGGTGCGAAGCAAACAGGGGTGCGCCTAGGTGGTAGCCGTTCGATGATGCCAGAGATAAGATCGGGAGGATGCTCTGGTCACGGGGGAGGTGCAAGGAGGAAGAATGTCAGTAGTTTAATAGTAGGGTTTGTGGAAGATGGTGTGGCCTGACGAAATTGAGGGGGGTGTGTGTTGACTGGTTCGGCTGGAGGGGGAGGAGATGAGTAGATCGAGGGGGGTCGCGATGGGCTGGAGGGTGGGAGGTGTGCCGAAGGGCCCTGGCCTGTGGGGGTAGCGCGAGAGAGAGAGGAAGGTGGGGGGGGGGGGGGGTCGGCTGCGCGAATAGGGTTTCAAGTGGGTGGGGGGGGGGGTGGAATGTGTCGCGTGATTCCAAGAGTGAATATAAAGAGGGGGAAAGACAAGGGAGGATAAAATGAAAAAAAATAAAATGAAATAAAATAGATAAATAATTAATAAATAATGATAATATTCACATTCATAAACTCAATAATAATTATAATAACCTTGATAATAATTATATTATTAATCATAATAATAATAACAATAATCACCAATTATATAATTATTAAACTAACTCATTAAAACTCAGTTTATTTATTTATCTTGTACATGAGGCAGGCTGCACGGTGACCCGAGCAAAGCCGCACAGCTTTCAACACAATCGGCCCATGCATCGGATGCCATCAAGGGAAAAGATTTAATTCATCAAAAAAATGTAAAAATTTCAAGTGGGCTTGGCCCGCAACCCGATAGAAAGTTACAAATTCTAATAAAATAATAAAATAATATTAATTTAAAAGTTCGGGTGTGACAAGATCAATTTTTTGTATTGATTTTATATTCAATTTCAATAAAATGTTGATTCCAATTAACATAATTGGATTAATTTATATATAATTGATGTAATATTACTATAAATAAATTTACAAATATAACGTAACCTTATAAATAAATTATTCATAATTATTCTTTAAGAAAAATCAGTATTTTTCACTATTGATAAAAATAAAATATTTTTCTAAAGATAATAATTAATAACCATAAACTAATTTTTTATATTATGGTATCAAAAATCAATTTAATTTGGAAATATAGAAATAATATAAATTTTATTTGAAATAGGGTGTCTATTATCAATGGAGAAACTACTTAAATAAAATTATATCCTTTTATGTGTAATATTCGGTTTGTTCATATATATTTCCTATCAAACCTACTGAATTAATATAAAATATATTGTATTGAATATAGAATATATAAGACTCAATAATATTATTCATGAATATTAACTAATTTTATTTAATTGGATAAAATACCTTTGTTTGGATAAAAATATTTATTTTATAAAATCAACCACTTTATATTAAATTTGTATCAATGTAAATTCTTTATTAATAGGTGTCCAATGAGATCCACTATATATTTTCATATGATATTTAATCCTATTCATAAATACCAATTTATTTTATGAGTTATATCTTATCAAATTAAGTAATAATATTTATTATAATATATTATTGTGAGATGGAACACGAAATTTCTTGTTATGAATCACAAAGAGGAAAGTTGTTATTTCTTGTAACAAAATCTAACTCAGTGGTGAGTTCATTAAAATAAATATATAATATATAATATATTAAAAATATTCAATATACTCTAATAACTCTTGATATCATATTCTATAACTCACAAGATGTTTTTGTGTGTCACACCCAGGTTTTTATGTTTTTTATTGATCTGGTTTGGGTCGGTTTTATGTCCATTTCCATTGGGAACCAGGTCTGAAAGACTCCATGTTGTGGTGAATTGATCCAATTTATCGTTGTTCTAGATTACCCTATTTGGGTTTCTATTTAATTTCGTTGAAAATTTATATTTCTTGGTGGAAACGCTCATATGTATGGTTGGAACATATTTAGTGGTAAAAGTGTGCCTAAACCAGGTAATTATGTAGTAGAAGAGAGATCCTACTGCACATCCTCTACATGACCAAGGACCTTGGCCACATTAGGTGTGAAGACTTATCTCCTTAGGAAGAGGTGGTCATACGGGTCAACAAACCAATCCTCCATGCCAGCTCACTAAAAATTCTTTCCCTCTTTTTTCCTCTCATTGATTTTAACACCTTTTATCCCTTCAACAACGGACTCAGACTCCCCATCCCTAGGTCCACGTCCCTCCATCTTCCAATATCCTTAGAATTTTATTTAATGGGTTTTTTTGGCATGAATTCTTCATGATCTCTCAAGTAATTCCTTTTCTCTATTTTCTCCCTCTTCATTTGGGGTTTCCCCTAATCACTTTTGGGGATTCCGATTCTTTTGCTGGTATGTGGTTTGATTTAGGGTTATAGATTTATGGTAATGGATCAATCCTGATTTCTTGATATCGATCATTCATTTTTAGGGATTTTTGAAGCATGGTTGTGGGTTTTCACCATTTTCTGGATAGTTCTTTTTGATAGGTATGTGGTTCCATTCCCTGTCATTAATAGAAGAATTTAATATGTTTTTTTAATTTATAAATATGTCTTATTTTTATTATGTTTTGATAATGGAATTTTTGAATTTTATGGAGTGTTTATAGAGTAGAATGAATCATTCCCAAAGGAAATGAAATGTTTTGTCATTGTTATAATGTAATTATTCTTAAAAGGAATGCAGGGGTTTTGGGATGGTGTGAAATGTATTTTCCAAGGAACCTGATGTTTGTGTATTTGTAGTTGGTATTTGTAATGGAAAATTATTTTATTTTGGTTATTATATCCTTGTTGTGAATTTTTTATATTAATTATAAATTGTTTGAAATATAATGGTTTTGTTTTAAAAATATTCTTGAGGTATGTGTGGGTTAGTGAAGGGGTTTGTCGAATTAAAGTGGTTGATTTTTAATTTGTGTGTCTCATGATTGTCAAAGAGGGACTTATGAGTTTTATGAGGGATGGAAAATGCATCTAAAATGGGAGTTTTGTTTTGGGTAAAATGAAAATTTGTTTTTATGGAAAATGGAATTTCCCATGGAATTATTTGAATTACATTACGGAAGTAGTGATATGTGGGACGTGGGAACATTAACTCATGCACCAGGGAATATCATGTAACTATGTGGGAGGATTGGATCTAGTATTCCAGTGATATGTAATTGGATTATCCCGATTTCATATAGCATGATTTACTGTTACAACACTAAAAAACAATGATGATGATTGATTTATACTAGAATATTGGATTTTTCTCCTCTCTAGTAGCTCGTGCATGAGGACGTAGATGGTTGTTGCTACAATAAAACCTTTCACTGAGGTATGATGTTTCAGGGTCCCACTAGAGCTAGATGAAACCTAGTAGATTTACCCATGGTGCACTATTATATATGATGTGGTTCTATACGTCACCATACTAAGGACCACGTTAGAGTGAGTGATATTTATAAATATCCATTGTCATTTTAGATAGTATTTCTAAAATCGGTTTCATTCAATGTTTTCCTTATTAACTATTTACCTATTAAACTTTTTCATAGATGAGTTTTAAGAGAATTAATTTAAATGAGCACATTATACTATCTCTTTAATGTTATATAAACGAACCTATTTATTGTGTTAAATCCTTCTCAGATTTGTCTCACACCCAGCAATCATATTTGGGTGTATATAGACCTTTTCCCTCTTTTATTCCATGTAATGGAAACATCCTTAGTGATTGAAGTTCACATTTCTGGTGGATATAGTCTTGGGTCTTGGCGGTGGGTGTAACACCCCAGGTAAATAAAGAGTATGAAATTTTTATATTTATCCATATTTTTGAATAAAATGTTAATATTAATTTAAAGGGAACTCTATGCTCGATGGTGTACCCAATACGCAACAATGAGTTTCTTGGAAATCTTACATTGGACTCTAATAATATAATAATATTATTTTAAATGGTATTTAACACCTAGCCATTGTAATGGCGGGAATGAACAGAACTAACTACAAAATGATTATATATGTTTGGAAAATATTTTTACTTATATCCAATAAATGTTAGAGGCTTAAAATGCGAATGAATCCTATTTTAAGTGTAAATATTTTAATATTCTTTAAAAGGACGACTAACCGCCTTTTGATGGAGAACCCTTTTAAATCCATTTTTTGACAATTTTATATGTTATATTGGACCAAATAAAATCCTTATTTAGAACCGAGACTTAAAAATTCACTTTGTGTAAATTTTTGTTATTTTTCTGATAAAGACCATTTTTAGTGAAAATGTTGTATTTTAATTCAAAACCACCATCTAATATGATATATTTATATGGATATATTGTATTTTTAATTGGTATTAAAGTTTATTTAGAATATATTTTTACCATTTAATCCAATTGTGGTCATTGAAATTAATTTCACATTGAAATTGGACTTAAAATAGTGTCAATCTTTTAATACATATTGTTTCTTAAAAACATTCTATTTGTTTTGACAGCGGGAATTAATTATTAAATTAATTAATGAAACTTATATGTTTTGAATTTTGTAAAATAGAAATATTTTTGAATTTAGAATATCAAATATAGCTTAGGGTTAATTTTTGGTATTTTTTTGAAAAACATCAATTTTTTGATGAATAGTGAAACCACGAAGTGGTAGTTAAAAAAACTGATTTTTCGTTTAATTGAAACTTTACCACTTTTGTGATTTGATTTTCAAAAATCCAACATACATGGATGTCATTAGGATTTAAAATTTGGTTTAATGGGATTCAATTAATATTTTGGTGAATAGTAACTATTGAGTTTTATTAATCGAAATTAAAGGTAATTAATTTAATTTAAGGTAATGATAAGGTTATAATAATATGAAATGACCATGAAAGATGTTATACCCTTATTTTATGAGTCATTTACGACCAATAAAATCCATGGTTCCACATGGGGACCCCATGGAGCCACTTGTGTAAGAAAATGACATTAATAACTTTTTATTTAAAGTTAAAATAAAAATCTCACAAACATGTATTTTTTTACTAAAACAATTTTTACATGGGTTTATACAAGTCGTATATTTTAATATAAATAGTCATTGGAAATCTAAAAATATTTCCTACATCATATTAATTTTTGTATAATTTTTAGACATTAAATTAATTTATTTATTTATGACACCCTGATGATGCAGTGATTACCTCATTAATGAATGATTTAAATAAAATGAAAAGATAATGTAAAGTTTAAGACATAAAATTGTAAAAAACCTATTGGATGGGTGCATTTATAACCCTTATCACTTAATCCTAGAAATATATCTTTTTTGGACCTTTAAAATCCTAAAATAATTTTATAATAAAATATCATTTTATAACTTTCCAAGAGTTCCCCTCCTCCCTATTATAAAAGGCCCCCACCTCTACCCACATACCAACACATATCAAGACTTTGGATCGACCAAAATCTGCTCATTTTATATCTCCACATCCCTCTCTTCATCATAGAATCCTTAGCTTAGGCATTAAGCTCTTCAAAAAACCCTTTTTGTTCAAAGCAGGAGGAGTTTCCCGATTTAAAGGTAATGTTCTCTCATATGTTCTTTTATATAATTTTTCTTCTCCAACCCCATAAACTCTTTTTCTTCCTTTATTTTGTAATGAAACCAGTATCTTAAATATACTATGATGTTTTTATGAGAATTATTAGAGCTACACTTACACACAACTATGTCTAATGGTTAAAGAACATACTGTTTCTGTGGATAGCGAATTACTTCCTCATGAAATGATGATTGTTCTATCATCTCCTACCACTTCTAATTGGGGCCATTATGATGGAACTATATTAATTTATGATATATATTATATTTATTTCATCTCTATGCTTCTGTATTTTAATTTTAAAACACACCTTTATGCTTAGCATGTTGTGCAAATGCGATAATTTCATTTGAGGAAGTGTGGACTACCGCCCCCTAAAGTGATGTGACTCGTTCATGAAATACATGGATTGTATAGATAATGAAATTAATGAACTTATGTGACCTATATAACATATATATTATAATGTAATGATAATATATATCTATATATCTAATTTAGTTTTAATTCCATTAAATACGAAATAGAAATGAAAGTAGCGTTCATGGGTACGTATGGCTTACCGTCTCCATGAATGGTGCATTTCATTTATTATCTTCAAATGTTATGTAATATTATAATTGAAAGTATATACTGTATATATATTATATATATGATATCTAAATCATGAATATAATTCTTTATATAATGTATATTTTACAACACGAACTACTTGTATTTATAAGAAGTTTATTTTGGACTCAAGTACAAATGATCGACAAAACGACTGTTATTAACTTAAATAATTACATAATGTCCATAACATTGTAATAAGTGATATAAAAGGAATAATGAAATTGAAAAATGTTCTTAATAAATTATAAATTAACTCTAGTTTATTATTTAGTAATATAAAGAAATGAACAAGACAAGTCGGACTTGAGGTGAGGCATCCTACCTCTCTCTTTCTTTTTAAGTACCCTATTTTATGTCATTTCATTTATGCTCATCTTTCTTATGTTTGGGGATGTTATTTTATATTCTTTATAATGTAATTTTTAGGTTCATATTAGGAGAGACCCTATTTGATCTCATAATTCCAATTTTTGATGTTTTAAGTGGCGCTGTTAGGCTACTGAGTTTTCGTAACGGATTTTTCATCTCATATTTATTCTTGTGAGATTTATGCTACATTTGCCACTATATTTTCTGAGTGGTGTATGTACTGCCCAATATTCTTCTCTTTGTGTAATATAATTTTTTTATGTATATAGTCCTTCTTTCATGGGGTGTACGTTTCGAAAGATACCCTAATCGATAAGGGAACATTTCACCCTCATCTTTTTAAAAGTCTTATTTTTTATGGGTCTTTTAATTTACATATTGTTATGTTGGGATATGTTCTTATATATCCTTATTGATGTAAATTTTATGTCCAAGTGATGAGGTACCATTTTCCCTCTCATAAAATCATTTTCTGAATTTTAATTTGACGTCGTTAGGCTGTTGAATTTTTGCATGGGAACTTCTTACCTCAATTTAAATTCTTTGGGATAAACTTGTAATCCTTGAATATGTCATTATAATAATATGTGTGATGAATTTGATTGTAATAATCTTAATATCCACTTATATTGGTTGTATTTATTTTTCACACATAATTATATAATTAATTTATCATTAATGTAATGATACCGTCTTTTTAAGGGACTTCGTCTCAATCTCCTTTCATTGAGGTATATTTTGTTCTAATACAAGACTTTCTTTTATACGCTGTATAAAAAAACATTGACTTTTCATTTTAATTCAAATGGAATATTTTTCTAAGAAGTGTTTTACTAAAAGAAAAAAAGGAATGTTTATTTTAGAGTAAGCAGTGACAACAACATTTTCCTCTGCCGTGAGTATTATTTGGTCTTTGGCTTCCTCAAAAGGCTGTAATGTTTTTAAAATAAAATAAATAACTTATATTCTGTTATGTATTTTGGTATTGAACATGGTTTTTATAATGGATTTGTTATGTCAATATATTTATGTGATATATTGTGATCAAAATTTGGAAACGTTTTTGTTCCATTATATTTGTTTTATGTCTTATGATTTTATAATGGTACATGGACCTTTGATGGGTGGTTACGGGATAAACCATAAGACTAGTGGTGCCATGAATTCTAGGATGGGTGGTTACGATATAACCTCCAATGCATTGGGTATGAAAGTCGACTGTATGGTTATTCCATTTAGTATATTTATGTCACAAGTTACCTTTATATGTTATGTGTTCTATATATGGGTTTTATGGAAATAATTTGGTTACAAAAGGGTAAGTAATGATATTTTATTCAGTTAAGATTTTTTACTACTTCATAAACGTGAAATGTATTACTTTGATAAAGTATTCATGGTTTACTTGTTGTTTTGAAAAAATAATATTTTTCCTTCTTTGTAAATCCCGTACTGAGCTTTTTATGCTCATCCCAAGTTTTTTTGAAATATGTATCACAGGACATAATGTGTAATAGGGTCAAGGATGGAATCAAGGGAAAGTCATGATGTCTTAAACATGGAACTAGACATGACTCTTTTTTTCACGAGTTCATGTTTTGTAAAAAAAGGAAACTATGTAGAAGTGACTACTTTGTAAACTTTTGAGATGTAATTGTTATGTCCTAGATCTCTAAAACTCTAAACATGAAAAGATCCTCAATTTGAATTATTCATTTAATTCAATATGAAGTAATGTTTAATATCGGCTCCTTATAGTTGGTATCAGAGATCAGTTTAGATAACATTAGAGGTTAGGGTATTCTCTAATCATAAGTGACATTACCATAACGGTTAGGATTTCAGAAAGAGTCATAGTTTTAGATAAAGTGAATGAGTAAGTATTTAATAGTGTTTATCTTCCTCATTAGTAAATGTTAATTTTTTTGATATACTCACACTGACATTTTTTGTTTTAGTAAATGGATGGATCTAGCAGGTGCCAAAGTGAAAATGGATTAGAAAGAAACTGTGGTGGTTCTCTGATTAATAGGCTTGATGAAATAGGGGATTCAATAAGGAATCTAGTTGTTATTATAATCCAACTATTAAGGAGTCATGATTAACCACTTGAACCTTGGTGAGTTCTCTTATGCATCATGTACGAGAGAACCAAATCTATGTAGAAGTTAAGGTAATAATTATATTGATAACCATTAGGGTTTATATGATCCATACTTTTGAGGTAATTATGGGTTACTATATGATGGAAGATAAAAGGAATGAGGTAAAATTGAGGTTAAATTTTTTTATGTTTTTTTTTGAATATTTTAACTCTTTTTGGGGAATGTTTTAAGGATTATATAGTTATGGAAAAAGGACAACACGCAGACCATGTGACAACCCGTTGTGTCGGACAAAGCTGTGTAGGATCGAAAAAACAATGTATATGATCAATATACAAGAGGGGGGGTGAATTGTACAGTTTAAAAATTCCGTCGGAATCATTAATGTTGATATGGATAACTATGGTTTCCTTAGATAAGGAAAATCTTGGATTAAAAAAGTTAAACTAAGAAAATTCACAACACCTCTGATCGCCAACTGGAGAATTGGAACCAATGTTTACAATATAAGATTCTTCCTTAAAGCATATAGAATCTTAAACTAATCAGAGTATAAGTGTAAGGAAATACAAGAAGGTTATCCTTTCCTTACAATACAACATGAAGCGGAAACAAACAAGTAGTAAAACTACAAGTAACAAACAATAAATCTTTTAACCCAAAGTGTTGGGTATCCAACAACCTTGGATAAAGGTCTCTTGATTTATAAATTCAAGCAAGTGTGTCTTACCCACACCAGGATAATCCCTCGATACAAAGATCAAAATCTCTGTCTTGTTATCCCCGCAAGCCCTCAACTTCAAAATAGTTGGAACCTCTGTCTTCCTCAGCAAGGAAGCCCTCGAACTTCAAGGTAGTCGGCACCTCTGTCTTCCTATCCCCTGAAGTCCTCGAATGTAATCACCAACATCCGGAGTCGCACGAAGCAATCTGAACGAGCAGTTCAGTACGCACAAGGCATGAAAAGCTTCTCTCTCTAGAAATCACCTTAACAACGTGTGCTTTCTAGATCGATCAACTTGTTGTTGAGCTCTTTCAAAAGACCTCCTATTTATAGGAAAATTTCCAACGGTCGACTCCCTCTTCCAACAGTCATATTTTCCAAGAAATTCATAGGGACCTATACATGTGTAACTCAACCAATGGTTAATTAGAAATAGAATAGACAACGTCGTTTTAAAATAAACTATGTATAACTGAATGCACAACATCATTTTGAAAAGAAGCATAAGTCGGTAAAAGCTAATCAATATTTCGGAGTGTAAGCAAGTAAAAAGTTCAGAGTCTAACCAAAATAAATTTCAGAGTCTATGTTAAGAAATATTCAGATTCTATTTTATAGGAATTCAGAGTCTGGTTTCACCAGAGATCAGATTCTGGACTTATAGAATTCGGTGTTGAACTACTTAAGAGTTCGGAGTCGAACTGCTTCAGAGTTTGGAGTCTAGCTTCATCAGAGTTCGGAGTCTAACTACTTAAGAGTTTGGAGTTGAACTACTTGAGAGTTCGGAGGTTAACTTCTTTAGAGTTCGGAGTCGAACTACTTCGGAGTTTGATGTCGAACTACTTAAGAGTTCAGATTTGAACTGCTTAAGAGTTCGGAGTCGAACTACTTAAGAGTTCGGAGTCGAACTACTTCAGAGTTCGGAGTCGAACTTCTTAAGAGTTTAGAGTCGAACTACTTAATATTTTGGAGTCCAAAATTCGGATTAGAAATACATTACAGATCACATCCAGAATTCGGATATTAAAAACAGAATGCTCCAAATCTTTTCATTGTATGGCTTCAGGATTTTGGTTATGAATCCGGTTTTGGAATTTAAGAATAATATTACTATGTATAAGAAAATATAGGGCAGGGTAAATTTCCTTAATGAATTAAATTTTCCTTATGGGGGTAAAAATAAAATTTACTTAAGTATAAGGTGTTTGTGATTTTCAAAACAAGAAGGAATGGAAAAGTCATAAGGAAAACCTTATTGACTCAACAATCTCCCCCGTTGTGGAAAGCACAAACATCCTTTCGAAAAAGCATATTAGGATTTTGAAAATTTTCATTAGACTTTGACAATTAAAACTTCTCTCCCTTTGTTCATGGATAGAAGTGAAAAACACTAACTCCCCCTTAGGCATTGAAACTCTATGGATTATATTATGAGTTTCCGGAGTGGAGTTTTCATTATTTTAGGAATGAGAAACTTCGTAGTGGGAAAGTCCCCCTTTATTTAAGGATATTTCTCTTACAATTTTTTCCTTTATCCTCCATAAGAGTAGTTCTTTTTCCTTCTCCCCCTTTGTGATTTTCAAAAAGAATTGAAGGGAATGGAAAACAATGTATGGTACCTGAAACATTAGTATACAAAAAGATACAACCAACCAGATAACCATTTCATTAGAGTTGGGAAAAAAACTTACAAGGAATGAAAATTGCAACAAAAGATCAGAGTGGGTTTATTTATGTTCATTTTCCTTCGGAATGAGCTGCTTTAACAAAGCATTGTGTTTCTTCAAGTCTCTTTGATCTTCCTCTCATTTCCTCTCCAAGGATTTTAGTTTTTCTTCTTGATCTTTTAAAGCCTATACCTGAGCCTCCAAGGCTTCTTTCTGCAACATTAACAACTCATCTTGATGAAACACTTTTTTCTCAAGCTCAATTTGGAGATTTCTATCATTTATAAGATTTTGAGCAAGAGAATTTTCCTTGTCATTCAGTTCTTTCAATTGTTGACTATGGGTACTTTGCTCAAAAATTAGCTCATCTTATAGACTCTTAACCTTCTTATCTACTGTGTCAAAATATTCTTTCACCTCGTTCTGAAAATTATCATACGCAATCAAGTATTCTATATCTCTCTAAGAACACTTTGTTACCTTACTGCAATACTTCCTATGTACATCATAATCGATCAGAAAACTTTTCTGTTTGGCTTCCAACTTCACAAACATATTCATTAACATGGATAAAGAATCTGATTTTTGATTCATTGTTTGTTGCAGTATATGGCTTCTAGAATCTATTGTTGGAAGAATCATAATTGTGTCCACCAAAATTCTCAGATACAGAATGACAAAATCATGCATATGAGATGATGATTCTGAATCAGAAATTTCTCTTTGAGATTGCTCTTCTTCAACTGGCACAATTTTCCTTCTAGAGGTACCACCAACATCTTTTCTCCTGATGAGATCTTTTATTGGTGTCTCCATGAGAGCTTCCTTCCCCTTATCAGATTTTGGAATGGGTTCCACATTAAGAGATACTTCCTCGGATTCAGAAACTTGAATGATCTGGTCTTCATCTAGTTTCTGTTTTTCTTGACCTTCCTCATGAAAATTCATCTCATATGATTCTTCTTCATCATATAGCACATTTTCTTCTTCTTCTTCTTGATGTTTCTTGCTAGCTTCCTCATCTCCCTTACCTGGAGTAACTAAAATTGCGGATTCAGCCTTATCTTTGTAGTCCTGTACTTGCTTGATCAAGGTATCCTGATCTTCTCTCTCCTCCTCCTCTTCTTCTTCTTCAAATTCTTCTTCTACTGCTTTAGCAACTTCCTTCTCAGCTTCTACAACTATTCCTTTACCCTTGTCCTTTTCCTGAGTGACATAGTTCTTAGATGTAGTTTCTAGTAAAGAATGTTCAATAACAAAAGATTCCAGAAATGGATGCATTCATGAAGCCACATCTGTATCTTTCAGTAAAGATCGCACCACTTCAGCTTCAGACATCTTCTTTCTCATTTTCTATTCCTTCGCTTGTCTCTATAGATCCTCAGCAGCTTTTTCCTTTAAGGCATTATCCTCAGCAGGGTCCAGTCTGAATTGAGGATCCCCTTCCTTCCTCATTTCTTTATCATCCCTCCACATGGTTGTGACTTCATCCGTATATGTTTTCTGCTTCTTTGGCTTGGGGGGAGAAGATTGAGTTTCCTTAGCCTAAGGAATATATTCATCAACAACCACTTCCTTAGCCTTTCTCTTCTTTCTTTGCTTTTTTTATGGTTCCAAAGATTGTGTTTCTTTTTGAGCTGCTTCAAAATCCTCCACAAATATGGGGTAAAATTCTCCGGATTCACTGGAAAATCCCATCTTCATCCTCTTAAGAGTTTCATCATTGACTAGCATGAGCTTGGAATTCCGGAACATTGATTTGCAGTCAACCTTGAAGGATTACAAGCATAGAACTATCAACTTAGATAATAAGGCTGGAAACATGATAATCTGAGCTCTCAAATTTCATTCTTTGATATTCTTGATCGTAACCAAGACATGCCTTATCAGATTTACCTTTCATAGATTTACCAAAAAATCTAAGACATAGATATCACTCTTCTTCAGATTGTCTTTATCACCTCTTCTTGGAACCAGAAAAACCTTCACCCATAGTTGAAGGATTATATTGTTCGGAGTGAGACGAGAAATCTTAATTTTTGAATCATCTTTAAGCCCAAGACACTTCAATGCCTTCTCCTTATTGAAACTACCTTGCACATCGGGAAGTTTGTGAGAGCAGAATTCATCTTCTCCTTCATATGATAAACCAACCAGGCTCGCGACCTTAGTGTAAGAAAGCTTATAATTATTCCCAAAAGACTTGAATGAAATCCTCTCTCTACCATCTTCCATCTAGAAGGAAACATACTCGTAAAAAACTATCAAAAAATCAGTATAAACCGGATCCTATTTATCTAACTTTGCTATGCAGACACCTTCCCATCCATTCAGTCTAATATTATTTGAAATAAGAGAATCAAGCTTATAAAAATACGGGTGAACTATTCTTTCCCTGAAAACTAACCACTTTGAGATTGGTTTCACCATTGACATATCTTGAGAAGTTGCTTTAACAGACATTCAGAGTGGATTAATCTGTATGATTTGCATCATCTTCACAAAGTTCAGAACCGACCTTAAGAAGAGCAGAAGAGCTTCGAGATTCAAAAGCTTGGAAAAACTGATGTGGGACGAGTCTTGGGGTCCCCATTATATAGGAAAAGAATTTGACTATTGGTCTTCCAAAAAAATTCTAATGGTTGAAAAAGATTTGATCTAATCTGACGGTTGAGAACAATCCCGCAAGGAAAAATTTGACTCCGATCTTTTGAGGTTTTAAAGAAAACATCTGGATTTGAGGAAAAACTAGAATCTGAACTTTAAAAAAAAGGAAAATACCAGTAAGCAAAATTTGATTACCAAACTATAAGTAAGAATAAAATAACGTACGGATTAACAAGAAATATTGTTCGTAATTGGTAATATTCCTCCTGAAAAAAACTTCATAAAAAAAGTTCTAGTACGAAAACCTCGTTACGAATACCCAGTCCAAAAATCTCCATTTCGAAACTTATCAGTATGAAAATTACATTCTGGAAGTTTTTAGTACGAGGACTTCCATTCCGGAAGTTCTCATTCCATGAATTTCAGTCCTGAAAATTTCAGTTCCAGTAATTCCCATTCCGGAAATTTTATTTTGAGAAATTTCCATTCCGGAAGTTCAGTTCCGAAAGGTTTTTTTAAAAAAAAATTTGGTTACACAAACAATCAAATGTACTCCCCCTATAAAGAGGAGTTTATTAATATTAGGAGATTTGTTCAACAAAAAGTTAATGAAGATTGATTACCTTATATTTATCATTTCTAAATGTTGTTTAATGTATTCAAATCAATCAGATGGTAATGATTTTGTGAAAATATCAGCATGTTGATCTTGCATTCCGATAAACTAAAGAATGATATCTCCTTTAAGTGTGTGATCTCTAAGAAAGTGATGCTTAATATCGATGTGCTTTGCACAAGAGTGATGTACACGGTTCTTACTTGGGGCAATGGCACTTGTGTTATCACACAATATTTGAGTCTTAGTGATACTCATTCCATAGTCTGTGAGTGTGTGTTGCAACCACAACACTTGAGCACAACAACTTCAAGCTGCTACATATTCGGCTTCAGCAGTGGAAAGTGCTACAGAATGTTCCATTTTTCAGAACCATGAAACTAATGAATCTCCTAAGAAATGAAGAGTTCTGGATGTACTTTTTCTATCCATTCTACACCCACCAAATTCTGCATTAGAAAAGATTTTTAGAACAAAATCATTTCTATAAGTATAAAATAATCCTAGATCCATGGTTCCCTTTTGATAGAAAATTTTTTTTTCACTGCATTTAAGTGAGATTCCTTTGGATTGGATTGATATCTAGCACATAAGAACAATGAAAACATTAAGTTTGGTCGACTAGCTGTTATGTAAAGTAGACTTCCTATCATACCTCTAAAGGACATTTGATCTACTGGTTTCCCAGCATCATCATGATCTAAAGAGTTTGAGGTACCAATGGGAGTACTTATACTCTTACTGTTGTCATAACCATACTTTTTGAGAAGATCCTTAATATACTAATGTTGAGATATATAAGTTCCTTCTGGTTTTGGTGAAATTTGAAAACCACGGAAAAAAGATAACTCACCCATCAAACTCATTTCATACTCAGACTTCATTAGACTTGCAAAAGAATCAGTTATAGATTGCTGAGTTGAACCAAATATGATGTCATCAACATAAATTTGAACAATAAAAACATTTTTCTTATCTTTCTTTATAAAAAGGGTTGAAACTGCATTTCCCTTAACATAGTTATTTTCAATAAAAAATCATGTGAGTCTATCATACCATGCTCTTGGGGCTTGTTTAAGACCATACAAAGCTTTGGTAAGTCTAAAAACATGATCAGGATGTTTTGTATCTTCAAAACCAGGAGGTTGTTCAACAAATGCTTCCTCTTGAACATAACCGTTAAGAAAAGAACATTTCACATCCATTTGAAAAAGTTTAAAGTTGAAGAATGCTGCAAAGGCAAGTAGAATATGAATCTATTCAAGTCTAGCTACTGGAGCATAGGTTTCGTCATAGTCTATTCCCTCTTGCTGATTATATCCTTTAGCAACGAGTCTAGCTTTATTCCATACTATGACTCCATTTTCATCACATTTGTTTCTGAAAACCCATTTTACTCCAATAACAGAAGTTTCCTTAGGTCTTTCAACCAAGGTCCAGACATTATTCCTCTCAAATTCATTTAGTTCATCTTGCATGGCTTTGATCCAATCATCACCACCTAAAGTATCATCAGTGCTTTTTGGTTCTAATTGAGAAAGAAAATCTTGATATTCTACTTCATTTCTTAAGTAATTTCTAGTCCTTACAAGTTTATTTACATCACTAATGATACTATCACTTGGATGATTCCTAAGAAACACCTGATTTGGGTTCTGTAAAACCTGTTCATCAACATAGGGTAGAAAGTCTTCTGGGGTAAATATTTCAGAAGTATCTTCTTGAACATTTTCCTTATCGGAAGGATCTTATATCAAGGGTTGACAATCTGTTTTTGAAAACACATCTGAGGATGTAGGTTGGGATAGTTTAAAAACAAAAGGATTAGACTCATCAAATTTTACATGCACTGTTTCTTCAAAAGTACAAGTATTTTTATTAAAAACTCTATAAGCATTAGAAGTTGTGGAATAACCTAATAAAATTCCTTCATCATATTTTGGTCTGAATTTATGTAAGTTATTGTTAGTATTCAGAATTAATGCTTTGAAACCAAAAACCTTGAAGTAGGATAGTCTTGGTTTTCTACCATTCCATAACTCATAAATAGTTTTATTAAGAAAAGTTCTACTCAAAACTCAATTTATAGTATAACAAGCAGTATTTATAGCTTCAACCAAGAAATGTCTAGCAACAGAATATTAACTCAACATGGTTCTAGTTATCTCTTGAATAATTCTATTTCTTCTCTCAACTACACCATTTTGTTGAGGAGTTCTTGGTGCTGAATTTTTTTTTGAATAATACCTTTCCTACTACAAAAAGTTTCAAAATCAGAATTTTGAAATTCTCCTCCATGATCACTATGAATAGTTATCAGTGGATGATTTTTATCAATTTTAACTTATGCTCTACAACTATTGAAATAATAAAAAGCTTCAGACTTCTTTCCTAGAAAATAGACCCAAGTAAATCTGGTGTAATCATCAACTAGAACAGACACATAGTATTTGCCTCCAATTTTCCAGTTTGTGTTGGACCAAAAAGATCCATGTGCACTTAATGCAATGCATCAGTCGTTGAGACTTAACCAATTTATTTTAAACTATATTTATGTTTCATTCCATATTTACAAGGATCACAAACTTTGGAAAAATCAAATCTAAGCTCTTGTAGATCCTTAACTAGTTTCTTATTAGAAAGTTTACATAAGTTTATAAAGTTATAGTGTCCTAGTCTTCTATTCCATAACCAGGAATGATCTTCCATTGCACTTAGGCAAGGTAAATCTTGTCTCCTTAGGTCTTCTATGTTCAAATTTTAAACATTCTCTTTCCCATTGGCTGAGAGAATAAATTCTTCCTTGGAATTGTGTACTAAGCACTTATCATTCCTAAAATTAAAAAGGTACCCTTCATCACATAACTGACTTATGCTAACGAGGTTCTTTTTAAGACCCTTAACAAATAAAACATTTCAAATCAATGTTTTTCCTAGAAGAAAAATATTACCAATACCAACAATTTCTCCCAGTGCATTATCTCCGAAAGTAACATTTCCTCCTTTTGTTTTGATAATCTTTTCAAAATAGCTTTTGTTCCCAGTCATGTGCTGGGAACATCCACTATCCATGTACCATGTATTGTTGTTGGTACTTCCTCTTTCTTCTTGAAAACAAGAAAATAATTAGTCTTTTGGAATCCAAACTTGCTTGGATCCCGGATTTCCAGACAACAAAATTTTAGGAACCCACATTTTCTTAGAAAAATAAGCTTTATGAAAACCTAAAGACTGGGTTTTATTTAAAGAAAAATTCTTTTCCCAGTGACCACCACATTGACACTTGGATCAAAATGGGTCACTTTGTGGAACAAAGTAGTTGTTACTAAAAATTGGTTTTTCATGGGTATAACCAAATCCAGATCTGTTTCTTAAAGGTCGTATTTGAGAATACATTTTACCAAAATTTACCTTCCCATGGGTAAAGTTTTATAAACACTTATTTAATTAAAATATTTCGTACTTGAGTTTTATAACCAAGTTTTTATCTTCAAAATCATTAGATTTAGAACTACATCTAGGCTCGAAAACACCTTTATTAGAAATTACTTTTTCTAACTCTTTAGAAATTTTGTTCCTCTTAGAACTTACTTCCTCAAGATTTTTTGAAATACATATAAAATCAGCATTTTTCCTATCAAGATCTTTAGAAAGATCTAATATCTCTTTAGTAAGAATATAATTTCTAGAGTTTGCATTATGAAGTTTTTTATTGAGTTTAGAGTTATCAATCTCAAGAAGTTCAGCAAACCTAGAAACTTCTTAATAGGTAGGTGATGTATTTTCTTCATCGGAAGAGGATTCTTCATCGGAAGAGGATTCTTCATCTGAGGAATTATAATATATAATATCCTTAGGATTTAAAGATACATTGGTCAATGATTCAGAATTTCGTACCTTAACCATAAAGCAATGATTGTCAACAGGTAATCTGGCTATAAGACCAATATTCTTTTTTCCTGAAGATTCATAATCAAAAGATTCATCTGAAGAGTCACCACCACTGGCACTCCAGGTGTCATTTTCTTTTAGAACGTTCTTAGAATTGGTTTTGTAATACTTATTCCTGCTCTATTCAGAATTCCTTTCTTTCCTTTCATTATTTTTGAGTAGAGGGAAATCTGGTCAAATATGCCAAGCTCCCTTGCATTCGTAACAAGTAACTTCTCCATCTTTCCTTTCTTTCATTTCCTTTTTCTTATAATTGGATTGGAAATTTCTCTGGCCGACTATCTTGTTCATCCTTCGAGCAAGATTTGCTAACTCATTTTCTGAGATTTCTCTTTCACTAGAATCTGATTGAACAACCACCTTCTTAGTCTTGGATCTGGTTACTCTCTTAGGAGTCTTAGCTTTCATATGATTTGATGTTGTTGTAAAAGAAATAGTACCATTCCCATTATTCTTTTTGATGTAGTCAGCATCTCTCTTCATTCTGGATTAATGTTGGAGAAGAGTTTCAAATAGCTCATCAAGAGAAATTTGGGTGACCTTCCTATTCTCATATATTGCTGTTTTCTTTGATTCCCACTCATTGGGCATAATATCAATTATCTTATCTACAAGGGCTTCATCATCTAACCCTTTTTCTCCCATAGACTGTAACCTATTCACTATAGTCTTGAATCACTGTTGAACTTTGCAGATTGGTTCCCCATATGGAAAATTAAATCCATGGTATTCAGCTATAAGCATAACTCTCCTAGTTTCAATCACTTTAGAAGTTCTAATGTGTGTAACTTCTAACTTCTTCCAGATAAAATTAGCTGCTTCACAAGAAGAAATTTGGCTATATATATTTCTAGTCATTGAACATAGTAAATTATTGCATACCATATAATTGAGTTTATACTCTTGCTTTTCTTGGTTAGTGAATGTTCAAACTTCCTTATCTGGAATTTTATAATCACCAGTAACCATAAAAAAATTGTCCACTCCAGTGTTGATAACAAAAGTCTTCATTCGATCTCTCCAGTATTTATATTCATTACCATTAACTATTGGTGGTCTTGTAGGATTTAGATTGTCTATTGAACCAACATTGATTCCTTCCATACTAAAACAACTTGCGCAACTAAACTAGTTAGTAGAAAAAGTCTGTAACCAAAAAGTTTGGAATGAAAAAGTTCGGAATGACAAAATTCGGAATGAAAAATTTCGGAATGATAACCTTCGGAATGACAAAGTTCAGAATGATAAAGTTAGGAATGATAAATGAGCAAGAAAAATTTATACGTGAGTACGAGTATTTCAGAGACCTTCCTCTAATACTAATTATAGGATCGAAATAACAATGTAGATGCTAAATATACAAGAGGGGGGTGATTTTTATACTTTAAATATTCCTTTGGAATCTTTAATGTTGATATGGATAACTATGTTTTCCTTAGATAAGGAAAATCCAGGTTTAACAAAGTTAAACTAAGAAAATTCACAACACCTCTGATCACCAACTGGAGAATTGGAACCAACAATTACAATATAGGATTCTATCTTAAAGCGTATAGAATCTTAAACTAAGCAGAGTATAAGTGTAAGGAAATACAGGAAGGTTATCCTTTCCTTACAATACAATATCCAGCAGAAACAAACAAGTAGTAAAAGTATAAGTAACAAACAATAAGTCTTTTAACCCAAAGAGAATGGTATCCAAAAACCTTAGAAAAAGGTCTCTTGATTTATACATTCAAGAAAGTCTGTCTTACCCACACCAGGATAATCCCTTGATATGAAGATTAGATTCTCTGTCTTACTATCCCCGTAATCCATCAACTTCAAGGTAGTTGGAACCTTTGTCTTCCTCAGCAAGGAAGCCCTCGAACATCAAGGAAGTCGTCTCCTCTTTCTTCCTATCCCCGGAAGTCCTCTAATGTAATCACCAACATCCGGAGTCACACGAAGCAATCTGAACATGCAATTCAGTACGCACAAGGCATGAAAAGATTCTCTCTCTATAAATCACCTTAACAGTGTGTGTTTTCTAGATCGATCAACTTGATGATGAGATCTTTAAAAAGAGCTCCAATTTATCGGGAAATTTCCAACGGTCGACTCCCTCTTCCAATGATCATATTTTCCATGAAATTCGGAGGGACCTATACACATGTAACTCAACCAATGGTTAATTAGAAATAGAATAGATGACATTGTTTTAAAAAAACCATGTATAACTGAATGCATGACATCGTTTTGAAACGAAGCATAAGTAGGTAAATTCTAATCAATATTTCGGAGTGTAAGCAAGTCAAAAGTTTGGAGTCTAACCAAAATGAAGTTCGGAGTCTATGTTAAGAAATATTCGGATTCTTTTTTATAGTAATTTGGAGTCTGGTTTCAGAAGAGATCGGATTCTGGAGTTGCAGAATTCGGATTCAAACTACTTAAGAGTTCGGAGTCGAACTGCTTAAGAGTTCGGAGTTGAAATTCATCAGAGTTCGGAGTCGAACACCGTAAGAGTTCGGAGTCGAACTACTTGAGAGTTTGGAGTCTAACTTCTTCATATATAGAAGTTGAACTACTTCAGAGTTCAAAGTCGAACTACATAAGGGTTCGGAGTCGAACTTCTAAGAGTTCGGAGTTGAACTACTTAAGAGTTCAGAGTCGAACTCCTTCAGAGTTCAAAGTCAAACATCTTAAGAGTTCGGAGTCGAACTACTTAAGAGTTCAGAGTCAATAATTTGGATTAGAACTACATTATAGAACACATCCAGATTTCGGATCCTAAAAAAAGAATGCTCCAAATCTTTTCATTATATGGCTCCGGGATATTGGGTATGAATCTGGTTTCGGAATTTAAGAATAATATTTCTATGTATAAGAAAATATAGGTTAGGTTAAATTTCCTTGAAGAATTAAATTTTTCTTTATGGGGGTAAAAATAATATTTACATAAGTATAAGGTGTTTGTGATTTTCAAAACAAGAAGGAATGGAAAAGTCATAAGGAAAACCTTATTGACTCAACAAACTGTGGGAATCAAACCCACAACCAAAGTGCGACTGGTATTTATCGCCTACCAAAAGACTATGTGAAGTCCCTGGTAATTATGACAAATTATTTTTAGTTATATAATTCTATGAATCATGAATAAGTATATTTTGGGTTATCTAGGAAAATATTGACCTATCATGGAGGATATATGATTAGGTTAATTGCTTTTCAATATGAGAATTTATGAGCAATTGATGTTATTTGGAGATAAATGTTAATTTTTACCTTGGAAGACTATGTGATTAAATACATCAAATATTTGTGATTCCATATTAGTTTGGATTACTTTAAATAATTTCATGGACAAATTGTTTATCGAATGGTCTTCATTGAACATTGGGTTTTGTAGGAAAAATTTTGGAGATTAAGAATAGATTTTATTTTTATAAAGGATTATCCTTTTCTGGATTATCTGATCTTGTTCTAACAATTTTGGTTTTTCTAAGGGTCTAAAGACTAGGGAAATATATAGTTCTCTTTTTTGTATTAGGTGATTCTCTAGAATTTCATTATAGCGCCCTTAATGCGAACAAGTCATCCTAAATGCTCGTCTTTTGAAGAAAATATGATTTTGTGTAAGAAATTTAGTATGAGATGAAAGTCTACTTGAGAAGTAAGTATGATTCCTTAGGATTTAGTTATGCTCATAAATAAATTCCTCAATAAAAAGTCACATAAACAAAAATGTTGTCCTTTAACTTTTCCTACTGGGGAATCAAATACCGTTTAAACCATCACAAGTTTGTTATTTTATTGTGGTTAACTTTCTCCTAATCATGTTTTCTATCACACTCCAACAGAACATGACCCTTTTTTTCTCTTCCATGTCCATGTTTTCCTACATTGAATCCTAGTAACTTTGTCTCGGGTGACCTTGGTACGTTTCTTTCTTTATTTTAAAGTGATAGTTTAATTTACTCATTTTCCGATGGGGGGATTTTAATGAAGTTTCCAAGACCAATTTTAAAATTGCGAGAACGCAATTCACAAAAGGGGGGAAGAATGTAACTCCCCAGGTAAATAAATAGTATTGAATTTTCATATTTATCCATATTTGTGAATAAAATGTTAATATTAATTTAAAAGGAACTCTATGCTCGATGGTGTACCCAATACGCAACAAAGAGTTTCTTGGAAATCTTACGTCGCACTCTAATAATAAAATAATATTATTTTAAATGGTAGTTAATTCCTAGCCATTGTAATGGCAGGAATGAACAGAAATAACTACAATATGATTATATATATTTGTCACATATTTTTAATTTTATCCATTAAATTTTAGAGGCTTAAAATTTGAATGAATATAATTTTAAGCGTTAATATTATAATATTCTTTAAAAGGACGGTTAACCGCCTTTTGATGGAGAACCATTTTCAAATACACTTTTTTACAATTTTAAATGTTGTATTGGACCAAATAAAATCCTTAATTAGAATCGGGACATCAAAATTTACTTTGTGTAAATTTTTGTTATTTTTTTCTGATAAAGGTCATTTTTAGTGAAAATGTTGTATTTTAATTCAAACAATCAATTTAATCTGATTTATTTGTATAGATAGATTATCATTTTAGTACGTATTAATGTGTATTTAGAATATATTTTTACCAATTAATCCAATGGTGTTCATTGTAATTAATTTCACTTTGAAATAGTACTTAAACTAGTGTCAATATTTTAATAGATATTGGTTCTTAAAAACACGCTATTTGTTTTGACATCGGGAATTAATAATTAAATTAATTACTACAACTTATTTGTTTGGAATTTTGTAAAATAGAAATTATTTTTGAATTTGGAATATAAAATATATCTTAGTGTTAATATTTTGTATTTTTCTGAAAAACATCAATTTTTTATAAATAGTGAAACCACAATGTCGTAGTTAAAAAAACAGATTTTTTGTTTAAATGAAACATTACCAATTTTATGTTTTTATTTTCAAAAATAATACATAAATGGTTTTAATTAGGATGAAAATGTGGTTAAATGGTATTAAAATTATTTTTTGGTGAATAGAAACTTTTAAGTTTTATTAATCGCAATTAAAGGTAATTAGTGTAATTTAAGGTAAAGATAACGTTATAATAATATTAAATGACCATGAAACATGTCATACCCTTATTGGATAATTCCAGGACGACCAAGAAAATCCATGGGTCAAATTGGAGACCCCATGGGGCCACTTGGTTAAGAAAATGACATTAATAACTTTTTATTTAAAGTTAAAATAAAAATGTCACGAACATGTATTGTTTTACTAAAACAATTTTTTACTTGGGGTTATACAAGTCATATATTTGACTATAAATAGTATTCGGAAATCTAAATAGATTTCCTACATCATAGTGTTTTTTTTTATAATTTTGAGACATTATATAAATTAATTTATTTATGACACCATAATGATGCAATGATTACCTCATTAATGAATGATTTAAATAAAATGAAACGATAATGTAAAATCTATGAAATAATATAAGGCCCTAGCCTTAAACCTTACTTAATCTTGAGAAATTAAAAGATTACAGATTGAGGATTTTTCAGGTTTAGAGTTTTAGAGAATTATATCATGAAACTTTCATTACATTCCACATTTAAACAAAGTGGTTACATAAAAGATAGTATTCATTCTTCCCATCAACAGAAACATATTTAAAATAAAACATGGATTCTTTCTTGACACATCCTTGACACTATCATCACATCATGTACCCTTCCCTTGACCTGTGAAAAACATTTCAAAAAACTTGGGATGAGCATAAAAAGATCAGTAAGGGATATTAAAATATGGAAAGGAAACATGAGTACATGTATACATAAGAATGAAAACTGTTAGTTTTTCAAACATCAAGTAAACCATGTATACTCTATCAAAGTAATACCTTCACCTTCATGAAGTAGTAAAACCTCTTCACGAAATAAAGTATCATTACTTACCTTTTTGTAACCAAAGAATTACAATAAAACCCATATAAAGAACATATAACATATATAAAGGTAACTTGGGACATAAACATACTTAAGTGGAATAACCATACGGTCAACTTCCACACATATCACTTAATGGAATAGCCATACAGCCAATTTACATACATACTTAATGGAATAGCCATACGGCTGACTTCCATACCCAATGCATTGGAGTTTATAACGTAACCACCCATCCTGGTATTTACAGAACCACCTGTCATATGGTTTATCACGTAACCACCCGTCAAATGTCCATGTACCAATATAAAATCATAAAACATAAAACCAATATAAATTAATGATAACATTTCCACATTTAAATCACAATATATCATAATAAAATCCTTTATCAACACCATTTTCAATACAAAAATACATAAAAGAGTATATGGTATTTATTTCATTTTAAAAACATTACGGCTTGTTGAGGAAGCCAAAGACCAAATAATACTCGCGGCGGCGGAAAAGGTCATTGTCACCGCGTATGTTAAAAAACATTCCGTTTTGTCGTTTAGTAAAATGCTTCGTAGAAAAAGATTCCTTTCGTATAAAAGTAAAATTCAAAGGGGTTTATACACCGTATAAAATAAAGTTGTGTATAAAACGAAATATGCCCCAATGAACGGAGATTGAGACGAAGTCCCTTACAAAGACGGTATCCTTGGTTTAAGGATAAATCAATTACATAATTATGTGTGACAAACGAATACACCAAATATGAGTGGATATTAAGTGTAAAATAATCAAAGGTCATTCACATATATTCAAAGGATGACATATTCAATAACTACATGTTGAACCCAATGAAATCGAAATTGGGTTAAGAAGTTCCCTTGACAACCAAACGTCGTCACATCAAAATTAGATGATGAGAGATAAAAAGTGTATCTCATCACTTGGACATAAAATTTACATCAATAAGGATATATGAGAACATATCCCAACACAACAATATGTAAATTAAAAGTCCCAACAAAAGAAGTCTTTTCAAAAAGAGGAGGGTGAAAGGTTCCCTTACCGACTTGGGTATCATTCAAAACATACACCCCATAAAAGAAGGAAAATAGATAATTGATGTAAATACTCATAAACGAAATTATATTACACAAATAGTAGAATAATGGGCAGTACATACACCACTCAATGGAAATTGTGGAAAATGTAGCATAAATCTCACGGGAATAAAAGTGAGATGAAAAATCCCTTACGAAAACTCGGCAGCCTAACGGCGCCACATAAAACTTCCAAAATGGATTGATGAGAGAGAATAGGGTCTCTCATCATATGAACAATAAAAATTACAGTAATATTAATATAAAATAACATCCCAATAACAAGAAATATGATCTTTAAAAGGAATGACATAAAAGAGCATACTTAAAAAGAAAGAGAGGAGTAGGATCCATTACCTCGGGTCCGACTTGACTCGATCTGTCTTTAACGTCCTGAATAATATAATTGAGTTAATATCTACTTTCTTAAGAACCATTTTCAAGTTCATTATTCCTTTTATACCATGTTATGAACATCATGTAACCATTTAAGTTAATAATGTTCATTTTGTCGGTATTTGGTTCTTAAGTCAAAAATAGACTTTTTACACTTACATGTTGTTAATTTGGTCAAAGGTTCATTATATCCAGAATGATATTAATGATTTGGATAACATATATATCATATATATTCATCATAAACATGTATTTATAATATTACATCACATTTATAGGTAAGAAATGAAATGCACCGTTCATGGAGACAATAAGACGTACGTACGCATGAACGCTACTTCCATTTCTATTTCGTATTTTCTGGAATGGAATCATAATGATATAAGATTATATTATAATTCCAGTATATTAACATATATAATATCATTAACTTTATCCTTTACGCATCCCACATATGGTATTAACGAATCAAATCACTTTCAGGGGGCGGTAGTCCGCACTTCCTAAAATGAAGATATCATGTTTACCCATAATGGAAACAATAATGGTATGCCATAAATGAAAAATACAGAAGACTAAGGAAAGAATAAACATATTATATATCATATATAAAAATAGTGACATCATAATGGACACCATTGAAGGTGTTAAATGAGTATTGAATAATCATCGTTTCGGGAGGCAGAATTTCGCCATCCATGGAAACCGTATGTTCTTTAACCATTTGATGTAGTTGTGTGAGAGTGTAGCTCGAATAAATCTTATAAAAACATCCTAGTATATTGAAGATACTGGTGTTGTTACAAAAGAAGTAAATAAAAAGAGTTTATGGGGTTGGAGAAGCAAAATAAAACAAATGAAAATGAGAGAATTAATTACCTTTAAAAGTGTAACTCCTTTTGATTTGAGCCTAAAGGATTCCTTTGAAAGGATTCTGCCCAAAGGGAATCCTCTAGGATGAGGAGAGGGATGTGGAGAGAGTAAATGGGCAGGGTATGGCCGAGACAATGGCTTGAGGAGTGGTTGAAATGAGGTAGAGGTGGGGGCCTTTTATAAGAGGAGAGGAGGGGAACTTTTGGAAATCATGAAACTATTATTTTATTTTCAAAAGTGTTTCGAATTTATAAGGTCCCACATTGATATAATTCGAAGATAAGATGATAAGGCTTCTAAATATTCCCATACAATAGGTTTTGGACATGTGTAGGTTTTAGATATTACATTATCTTTCCATTTTATTTAAATCGTTAAATAATGAGGTCATCGCTGCATCATCATGATGTCATAAATAATTTAATTTATTTAAAGTCTAAAAATTATAAAAAAAATACTATGATGTAGGAAATATTTTTAGATTTCGAAATAGTATTTATAGAAAAAAATATGATTAGTATATCCCCATCTAAAAATTGTTTTAGTAAAATAATTTATGTTAGTGTCATTTTCACCTTTATAAAAAAAGGCATTAAAGTCATTATCTCACCCAAGAGGCTCCATACGGTCCCCTAAATCTACCCATGGGTTGTCTTGGTCGGCCATGACTCATCCAATAGGGGTAGGACAAGTTTCATGGTGTTTTCATTTTTTTATAATATCATTTCTATCTTAAATTTCACTAATTACCTCTAATCGCGATTAATGAAAAAAAAAGTTACTATTCACCAAAAAATTATTTTCATCCCATTGAACCACATATTACATAATAATGACAACCATGTATGTAGGATTTTCAAAATTCAATACACATTAGTGGTAAACTTTCATTTAACTGAAAAATCAGTTTGCTTGATTACCACTTAGTCGTTTCACTATTCATAAAAAATTGGAGTTTTTCAGAAAATTACCAAAAATTCACCCTAAGGTGTATTTGTTATTTTGGATTCAAAAATGAATTCTATTTTACAGAATTAAAAACATATAAGTCACATTAATTAATTTAATAATTAATTCCCGCTGTTAGAGCAAATAGCGTGTTTTTAAAAAACAATAAGTATCAAAAGATTGGCACCAGTTTAAGTCTAATTTCAATGTGAAATTGATTCCAATGACCACCATTGGATTAAACGGTAAAAATATATTCAGATTACACATTATTACCAATTAAAAAGATAATATAATCATATAAATAAATTAGATTAAAAAGAGGTTTTGAATTTAAAATACAACATTTTACACTATTCATTAAAAAAATGAACATTATCAGAAAGATACCAAAAATTTACACAAAGTAAATTTTGATCTCCCGATTCTCAAGAAGAGTTATATTTGGTCCAATATAATGTATAAGAGTGAACAAAACTATATTTAATGACGGTTCACCATCAAAAGGAGATAATTGAACCATTAGTGAAAACTAGGTCATATACGCCAAAAATTGAATTCTTTCTGTATTTTAAGCCTTTATCTTTTATTGGATAAATGTAAAAACATTTAAAAACATATATAATCATATTTTAGATATTTCTATCCATTCCCACCAATACAACGGCTACATGTTAACTACCATTTAAAATAATATTATTTTATTATTAGAGTGCAACGTAAGATTCCCAAAAAACTCGTTCTTGCGTTTTGGGTACGCCATCGAGCATAGCATCCCCTTTAAAGTAATATTAATATTTTATTCACAAATATGGATAAATATGAAAATTTTATATTCTTTATTTACCTGAGGTGTTACATCCTTCCCCCCTTTTGGAAATTGCGACCTCGCAATTTTTAAAATTGATCTTGGAAACATCCTTGAAAGTTCCACATCAGAACAAGAGTCGGTAAAACAATCACTTTAAAAGAATGGGAGAGAAGTGAAAATGTCATCCGAGTTAACCCATATGTATAAAAACATGTAAATGGAAGAAAAAGAAAAGGGTCATGTTCGTGAGGGAGAGTGATAGTAAACATGTCTAGGAGAAAGTTAACCATTAGAAAATCACAAAGTTGTGATGGGTTAAACGGTATTCGATTCCCCAGTAGGAAAATTTAAGAGACAAATTTTTTTAAGTTACTTTTTATTGAGGAATTTATTCATAAGGAAACATAATCACTTATCATGTTGACTTTCAACTTTTACTAGATTCCTTAATCAAACTCATATTTTTTTTCCAAAAGACGAGTTTTTAGGGAGACTTGTTCCCATTAGGAGTACTATAATAAACTTATAGAGAATCAAATAATCCACCAAAGAGAACTATATACTTCCAATGTCATTAGTCTTTAACCAAAACCAAAACCAAAAAGGTTAGTACAAGGTCAGATAATCCAAAAAAGGATAACCCTTTAAAAAGAAAATCTATGCTTAATCTCCAAAATTTGTCCAACAAAACCCAAAGTTCAACGAGGACCATCCGATAAACAATTTGTCCATAAAATTCTTCAAAGTAAACCAATATAAGATTGAAACCCAAATATTTGAAGGATTTAGTCACATATTCTTCTAAGTTAAATCGTAACATTTATCTCCAAACAACATTAGTTGCTCCTAAAGTCTCGTATTGAAAAGTAATTAACCTAATCCCATATCCTCCATGATAGGTTAATCATTTTCGTAAATATCCCAAAATCAACTTACTCTTAATTCATAAAATCATATAACTAAAAATAATCAGTCAAACTAACCAGGGGCTTCACGTAGTCCAGTGGTAGGCGATAAATACCAGTCGCACTTTGGTTGTGGGTTCGATTCCCGCAGCTTTGCCCGACGTGACGGGTTGTCACACGGTCTGCGTGTTGTCCTTTTTCCAAAACTATATAGTTCTAAAATCATTCCCCAAAAAGGGATAAAATCATAAAAAATAACAATAACATAATTTAACCTCAATTTTATCTCATGCCTTTCACTTCAATCATAACATATAGTAACCCATAATTACCTCAAAAGTAAGGAACATATAAACCCAAATGGTTCTTTATAACTATGTCCACAAAAGAAAAGATAACTATTCCTTGAATAAAATTTTCCTATATTAAACATCAGGGTTACACATAATATGAAATGTCTCCTAATGTAACCCCATAATCAAAAGAGACTTAATAATCTTAAGAACTTCACCATAACTCATGAAGCCCTTATATGTTGACATCTTACTCATTCAACATTCTTCATGATCCATTAACCATTCCTTTCCAACTTATTCTGAAATACCTCTTTCCTACAAACAAAATCAGGAATAATATCCTAATATTCTAAAATTGAAAAACAATAGTCATGAAATAATACATACCTTTGATTGGTCATTGTTAGTTTCTTCATCCTCAATCGGAATGGCATTAGGTATTGGTAAACGAACATTTGTACGCTCTTGGTGACCCATTCACGAAACTTCTTCATAGGACATGTATTTGCATAATGACCATGCACACCACATTTAAAACATTCAATTGATCCCTCAGAAAGAACTTCTTTCCCATTCCTCGAGTCAACTGGATGCTTCCTTTTTCCATGGCAGGTTCTTGCTTTATGACCTTCATTTCCACATCTATAGCATATTCCTGTCCCTTTGAAACATTTTCCTAGGTGTTTCTTTCCACATCTTTGACACTTAGGTTTTTGAACACACATACCTTTATGATTATTACCTGTACTTCCGTAGGGATTTGTTTCTCGCATATATGATGCCTTAGAGAAATTTACAAGGTTTAGGTGGTCAATAATGACTCCAGATAGTTGGTTGAGTATAATCACAAGAGTTCTCATTGCAGCTCCCATATCATTCAGTTGCTTGCTCAAAAAACTGTCACAGTTTCCTTCATATCCACTGTTACTTTGTTCCCTGCTATATCCAGCCATTTACTAAAACCAAAAAGGTTAGTGTGAGTATATCAAAAAAACCATCATGTGCTAATGAGGAAGGTAAACACTAAGATATACTTACTCATTCACTTTATCTAAAACTAGGACTCTTTCTGAAATCATAACCATTATGGTAATGTCACTTATGCTTAAAGAATACCCTAACCTCTAAAGTTATCTAAACCGACCTTTGATACCAACTATAAGGCCCCAGCCTTAAACCTTACTTAATCTTGAGTTATTACAATATTACACATTGGGGATCTTTTCAGGTTTAGAGTTTTAGAGAATTAGATCATGAAACTTGCATTACATTCCACATTTAAACAAAGTGGTTACATAAAAGACAGCATTCATTCTTCCCATCAACAGAAACATATTTAAAATAAAACATGGATTCTTTCTTGACACATCCTTGACACTATCATCACATCATGTACCCTTCCCATGACCTGTGAAAAACATTTCAAAAAACATGGGATGAGCATAAAAAGCTCAGTAAGGGATATAAAAAAATGGAAAGGAAACATGAGTACATGTATACATAAGAATGAAAACTGTTAGTTTTTCAAACATCAAGTAAACCATGTATACTCTATCAAAGTAATACCTTCACCTTCATGAAGTAGTAAAAACTATTCATGGAATAAAGTATCATTACTTACCTTTTTGTAACCAAAGGATTACCATAAAGCCCACATAAAGAACACATAACATATATAAAGGTAACTTGGGACATATACATACTTAAGTGGAATAACCATACGGTCGAATTCCACACATATCACTTAATAGAATAGCCATACGGCCAATTTCCATACATACTTAATGGAATAGCCATACGGACGACTTCCATACCCAATGCATTGGAGGTTATAACGTAACCACCCGTCCTGGTATTCACGGCACCACCCGTCATATGGTTTATCACGTAACCACCCGCCAAATGTCCATGTACCAATATAAAATCATAAAACATAAAACCAATATAAAGGAATGATAACATTTCCACATTTCAATCACAATATATCATAATAGAATCCTTTATCAAAACCATTTTCAATACCAAAATACATAAAAGAGTATATGGTATTTATTTCATTTTAAAAACATTACGGCTTGTTGAGGAAGAAAAAGACCAAATAATACTCGCGGCGGCGGAAAAGGTTGTTGTCACAGCGTACGTTAAAAAAAATTCCTTTTTGTCGTTTAGTAAAACGCTTCGTAGAAAAAGATTCCTTTCGTATAAAAGTAAAAGTCAAAGGGGTTTATACACCGTATAAAAGAAAGTTGTGTATAAAACGAAATATGCCCCAATGAAAGGAGATTGAGACGAAGTCCCTTACAAAGACGGTATCCTTGGTTTAAGGATAAATCAATTACATAATTATGTGTGACAAACAAATACACCAAATATAAGTGGATATTAAGTGTAAAATAATCAAAGGTCATTCACAAATATTCAAAGGATGACATATTCAATAACTACAAGTTGAACCCAAAGAAATCGAAATTGGGTTAAGAAGTTCCCTTGACAGCCTAACGGCGTCACATCAAAATGAGTTGATGAGAGATTAAAAGTGTATCTCATCACTTGGACATAAAATTTACATCAATAAGGATATGTGAGAACATATCCCAACATAACAATATGTAAATTAAAAGACCCAACAAAAGAAGTCTTTTAAAAAAGAGGAGGGTGAAAGGTTCCCTTACCGACTTGGGTATCTTTCAAAACAAACACCCCACGAAAGAAGGACAATAGATCACTGATGTAAATACTCATAAAAGAAATTATATTACACAAAGAGTTGAATAATGGGCATTACATACACCACTCAAAGTAAATTGTGGCAAATGAAGCATAAATCTCACGAGAATAAAAGTGAGATGAAAAATCCCTTACGAAAACTCGGCAGCCTGACGGCGCCACATAAAACATGCAAAATGGATTTTTGAGAGAGAATAGGGTCTCTAATCATATGAAAAATAAAAATTACAGTAATATTAATATAAAATAACATCCCAATAACAAGAAATATGATCTTTAAAAGGAATGACATAAAAGAGCATACTTAAAAAAAAGAGAGGAGTTGGATCCCTTACCTCGGGTCCGACTTGACTCGATCGTTCTTTAACGTCCTGAATAATAAAATTGAGTTAATCTCTACTTGCTTAAGAACCTTTTTCAAGTTCATTATTCCTTTTATACCATGTTATGAACATCATGTAACCATTTAAGTTAATAATGTTCATTTTGACGGTATTTGGTTCTTAAGTCAAAAATAGACTTCTTACACTTACATTTTATTAATTTGGTCAAATATTTGTTATATCCAGAATGATATTAATTATTTTGATAACATATATATCATATATATCCATCATATACATGTATTTATATTATTACATCACATTTAGAGGTTAGAAATGAAATTCACCGTTCATGGAGACGGTAAGCCGTATGTACGCATGAACGCTACTTCCATTTCTATTTCGTATTTTCTGAATGGAATCATAATGATATAAGAGTATATTATAATTCCAGTATATTAACATATATAATATCATTAACATTATCCTTTACACATCCCACATATGGTATTAACGAATCAAATCACTTTCAGGGGGCGGTAGTCCGCACTTCCTAAAATGAAGATATCGTGTTTACCCATAATGGAAACAATAATGGTATGCCATAAATGAAAAATACAGAAGCTTAAAGAAAGAATAAACATATTATATATCATATATAAAAATAGTTACATCATAATGGCCACCTTTTAAGATGTTAAATGAGTATTGAACAATCATCGTTTCAGGAGGCAGAATTTCGCCATCCACGGAAACCGTATGTTCTTTAACCATTTGATTTAGTTGTGTGAGAGTGTAGCTCTAATAAATCTTATAACAAAATACTAGTATATTGAAGATACTGGGTTTGTTACAAAAGAAGTAAATAAAAATATTTTAGGGGGTTGGAGAAGCAAAATAAAACAAATGAACATGAGAGAATGAATTACATTTAAAAGTGTAACTCTTTTTGATTTGAGCCTAAAGGCTTCCTTTGAAAGGATTATGCCCAAAGGGAATCCTCTAGGATGAGGAGAGGTGTTTGGATAGAGTAAATGGGCAGGGAATGGCCGAGCCAATGGCTTGAGGAGTGTGTGAAAGGAGGTAGAGGTGGGGGCCTCTTATAAGAGGAGAGGAGGGGCACTTTTGGAAATCATGAAACTATTATTTTATTTTCAAAAGTGTTTCGAATTTATAACGTCCCACATTCATATAATTCGAAGATAAGATGATAAGGCTTCGAAATATTCCAATCCAATAGGTTTTGGACATGTTTAGGTTTTAGATATTACATTATCTTTCCATTTTAATTAAATCGTTAAATAATGAGGTCATCACTGCATCATCATGATGTCATATATAATATAATTTATATAAAGTCTAAAAATTATAAAAAAAATACTATGATATATTAAATCTTTTTATCTTTCCAAATAGTATTTATAGACAAAAATATGATTAGTATAACCCCTTCTAAAAATTGTTTTAGTAAAACAATTTATGTTAGTGTCATTTTCACCATTATAAAAAAAGGCATTAAAGTCATTATCTCACCCATGAGGCTCCATATGGTCCCCTAAATCGACCCATGGGTTGTCTTGGTCGGCCATGACTCATCCAATAGGGGTAGGGCATGTGTCATGGTGTTTTCATATTTTTATAATATCATTTTTACCATAAATTACACTAATTACCTCTATTCGCGATTAATGAAAAAAAAGTTACTATTCACCAAAAAATTATTTTCATCCCATTGAACCACATTTTACATACTAATGACAACCAAGTATGTCAGATTTTCAAAATTCAATACACATTAGTGGTAAACTTTCATTTAACTGAAAAATCAGCTTGCTTGATTACCACTTAGTGGTTTCACTATTCATCAAAAATTGCAGTTTTTCAGAAAATTACCAAAAAATCACCCTAAGCTATATTTGATATTCCAAATTCAAAAATGAAGTCTATTTTACAAAATTAAAAAAATATAAGTCACATTAATTAATTTAATAATGAATTCCCGCTGTCAGAGCAAATAGCGTGTTTTTATAAAACAATAAGTATCAAAATATTGGCACCAGTTTAAGTCTAATTTCAAAGTGAAATTGATTCCAATGACCACCATTGGATTAAATGGTAAAAATATATTCAGATTACACATTAAGACCAATTCAAAATATAATATAATAATATAAATAAATTAGATTAAAAAGAGGTTTTGAATTTAAAATACAACATTTTACACTATTCATTAAAAAAATGAACATTATCAGAAAGATACCAAAAATTTACACAAAGTAAATTTTGATGTCCCGATTCTCAAGAAGAGTTTTATTTGGTCCAATAGAATATATAAGAGTGAACAAAACTATATTTAATGACGGTTCACCATCAAAAGGAGATAAGTGAACCATTAGTGAAAACTAGGTCATATACGCCAAAAATTGAATTCTTTCTGTATTTTAAGCCTTTATATTTTATTGGATAAATGTAAAAAAATTTAAAAACATATATAATAATATTTTAGTTATCTCTATCCATTCCCGCCAATAAAATGGCTACATGTTAACTACCATTTAAAATAATATTATTTTATTATTAGAGTGCAACGTAAGATTCCCAAGAAACTCGTTGTTGCGTGTTGGGTACGCCATCGAGCATAGCATCCCCTTTAAAGTCATATTAATATTTTTTTCACAAATATGGATAAATATAAAAATGTCATATTCTTTATTTACCTGGGGTGTTACAAATAAACATCTAAAAACCTATTTTATCGGTGAATTTCAAACCATCCTCACCTTAACCTAGAAATATAACTTTTGGGACCATTAAAATCTGAAAATCATTTTATAATAATGTGACATTTTATAACTTTCCAAGAGTGCCCTTCATCCCTCTTATAAAAGGACCCCACCTCTACCCCCTTACCCACACCTCTCAAGCCTTTGACTCAACCAAAATCTTCTCATTTTATCTCTCCATATCCCTATCTTTATCTTAGAAGCCTTACCTTAGGCAGAAAGCTTTTCAATAAACCATTTTGGTTCAAAACAAGAGGAGTTACCCGATTTAAAGGTAATGTTCTCTCTTATGTTATTTTGTTTTATTTTTCTTCTCCAACCCCCTAAACTCTTTTTATTACATTATTTTGTAACTAAACTAGTGTCTCAAATATTATGGGATGTTGTTATGAGAATTATTCAAGCTACACTTGGACACACCTCCATCTAATGGTTATAGAACATATTGTTTCCGTGGATGGTGAATTACTGCCTCACGAAACGATGATTGTTCTATATTCTCCTACCACCTATAATGGTGGCTATTATGATGGAAATATATTTATTAATGATATATATTATATTTATTTCATCTCTATGCTTCTGTATTTTACATTTAAAACACAACTTTATTCTTTGCATGTATTGCAAATGCGATAATTTCATTTGAGGAAGTGTGGACTACCGCCCCCTCAACTGATGTGACTCGTTCATGAAATACATGGAATGTATAAAGAATGAAATTAATGAACTTATGTGACCTATATAACATATATATTATACATGAATTATAATATATATATCTCATTTAGTTTTAATTCCATTAAATATGAAATAGAAATGAAATTAGCGTTCATGCGTACGTACAGCTTACCGTCTCCATGAAAGGTGCATTTGATTTCTTTCCATTAAATGTTATGTAATATTATAAGTGAAAGTATATACTAGATATATATGATATATATGATATCTACATCAGGAATATAAATTTGGATATAATGGATATTTTACCACATGAACAACTTGTAATTATAAGAGGATTATTTTGGACTCAAGTCCCAATGATCGAAAAAACGACCGTTATTAACTTAAATAATTATATAATGTTCATAACATGGTAATAAGTGATATAAAGGGAATAATGAACATGAAAAAGGTTATTATGAAAGTATAAATTTACTCTAGTTTATTATTCCGAAATATAAAGAAATGAACAAGACAAGTCAGACTTGAGGTAAGGGATCCTACCTCTCTCTTTCTTTTTAAGTACTCTCTTTTATGTCATTTCATTTAAGATCATCTTTCATATGTTTGGGGATCTTATTTTATGTTCCTAAAACTTTACTTTTTAAGTACATTTTATGAGAGACCCTATTTGATCTCTTAAATCTATTTTATGGAAGTTTTAAGTTATGTCGTTAGGCTGTCGAGTTTTCTTAAGGGATTTTTCATTTCACCCTTATTCTGGTGATATTTATGCTTAATTTTCCAATATTTCCTTTGAGTTTTGTATGTACTTCCCATTATTCTAATATTTGTGTAATATAATTTCTTTTATGTGTATATTCCTTCTTTCCTAGGGTGTACGTTTCGAAAGTTACCCGAATCTGTAAGGGAACCTTTTACACTCCTCTTTAAAAAATACTTCTTTTTTATGGGTCTTTTAATTTACATATTGTTAAGTTGAGATATATCATTATATATCCTAATTGATTTAAGGTTTATGTCCAAGTGATGAGATACCATTTTCTCTCTCATCAAATCATTTTCTGAATTTTAAAGTGACGTCGTTTGGCTGTCAAATTTTTGCAAGGGAACTTCTTAACTCAATTTCAATTTTTTGGGTTAAACATGTACTCCTTGAAGATGTCATTCTATGAATATGTGTGAATGAATCTTATTGTTTTACACTTAATATCCACTTATATTGGGGGTATTTATTTGTCACGCATAATTACATAATTTATTTATCCTTAATCTAAGGATACCGTCTTTTTATTGGACTTTGTCTCAATATCCTTTCACGGGGGCATATTTTGTTCTAATACAAGACTTTATTTTATACTTTGTATAAAACAAATTTTACATTTCATTTCATTCAAAGGGAATCATTTTCTACGAATATTTTTACTAAACTAAAAAAGGAAGGTTTATTTTAGCATACACGGTGACAACGACCTTTTTCGCCGCCGTGATTATTATTTGGTCTTTGGCTTCCTCAACAAGCCGTAATGTTTTTAAAATGAAATAAATACCATATAATCTTCTATGTATTTTGTTATTGAAAATGGATTTTATAATGGATTTTTTATTGAATATATTTAAGTGATATATTGTGATCGAAATGTGAAAATGTTTTCTTTCAATTATATTTTTTATGTCTTATGATTTGATAATGGTACTTGGAAATTTAATGGGTAGTTACGTGAGAAACCATATGACGGGTGGTGCCATGAATACCAGGATGGGTGGTTACATTATAACATCTAATGCATTGGGTATAGAATTTGACCGTATGGTTATTCTATTTAAGTATACTTATTTCCCAAGTTACCATTATATGTTATCTTTTTTTATATGTGTTTTATGGTAATATTTTGGTTACAAATGGGGAAGTAGTGTTCTTTTATTTATTGAAAAGTTTTTACTACTTCATAAAGGTGAAGATTGTTACTTTGATAATGTATTCATGGTTTACTTGTTGTTTTGAAAAACTAACAATTTTCCTTCTTTGTGTATCCCTTACTAAGATTTTTATGCTCATCCCATGTTTTTTTATATTTTTTTCAGAGGAAATAATGTGGAATAGTTTCAAGGATAGAATCAAGGAAAAGTCATGTTGTCTTAAACATGGAACTAGTCCTGACTCTTTTTTTCAAGAGTTCATGTTTTGTAAAAAAAAAGAAACTATGTAGAAGTTACTACTTTGTAAAATTTTGAGATGTAATAGTTATGTTCTAATTCTCTAAAACTCTAAACTTGAAAAGATCTTCAATGTGAATATTTCATTTAATTCAATATTAAGTAATGTTTAAGGCCAGTTCCTTATAGTGGGGGAATGGGGATGTTTCTTATCTAGTTGCATGGAGGTCTGGTTCAATTTCATATATTCTCTTTTTTTTCTGGTCCATTCGATATTATTTTTTTTAAACATGAAATATGGGAAATGGTAAAGGCTAGTTTTGTTCTATTTTTTTCTATTTATTTTATTTTTTTGGTTGTGTTGTGTTTATTTATTTAGGTAATTATGTCACTAATTTTCTTTTGATACCTATGAACTTGTTGCCATCCCATAGGGATAGTGAACATCATTTGAGAAATTCCATAGACTGGGATGGGCACCAGATCGTATGGAGACCTCGCATGGATCATGAAAAAATGGTATCAAAGTAGATTTCCTCTTTTAGGGCATTTTATTTGGGGGAGAGTCAAGGTAGACCAGATAAAACCTTGTCAGAACTCGATGAATTGGTTATGAGTATGGTCCCTAGCTAGCACTGCTCTTGGACAAAATTGAGTTTTCAATGGATATTGAATTTTATATGATTCATTTGGTTCATGTGGCATTATATGGTTGGTGAAATGAAAATATAGTTTCTTCAATGGTCTCAGCGAGCTCGCAGGGCCTGCAAGACATTTTGTTCTAGGGAAATTTCTATAGAACTCTTTCTATGACGGTGGTGTGATTGGAATATGGTAGCCATCTATACGTCTAAGTAAACCACCAATACAATTTCATCTTGAATTGTCTTGTGTCACTTTATATTTTAGGGAAATAATTTTAGATTCGTTGTTGAAATATTGTGAAACTATTTTTTAAAGTGTAAATGGTTTGATTTTCAAAATGGTGTAAAAAGGCATTTCATGTTATTTTGAATAATGAATTGGAATAGTTGACATTCGTGAAATGGTTTTCGGTGAATTGGGATTAGTTTATAAGGATTTAATTTTAATAACAAAATCATTTAGTTTATTGAAATCAATTGTTTGGAATTAATGAATAATGATAAAGTTGGTTTTGGAAAATTTATTTTAAGTGAGATTGTCTATACTATTGAAAATTGTTTTGGATGGAATTTATTTTTATGGAATTAAAGTGTAGAGTTTGAATGTATTTTTAATTTGAAATGATTTTAGATTTCTTGGTTAGGAAATATAAGGAATATTTGTAAAATTTTAGTGGGATTTAGTGAATGGGAATGTCCAGGATGTGGGTTGAATTTTTATTTTGATAAATCAAAATAATTTCATTATATCCTTGTTTATTTTCCATGGTGGACATCAGTATGGGTTATATGTGGAATGTGAGTTACTTTATAGTTGTCACGAGGACATGAATGTGTGACGCCCATGTGGTTCCATTGGTGAATGTGCAACCCACCAATCCTATTTTATATCTAGAAGTGCTTATCAATAATATATCCGTTGTTTGGTAATCACTAATTATGTGGTGTGTATTTTTTTATTGATGAAACTATTCATGTGGGGTTTTCTGAGTTTAATAATCCCCTCATGTCGGATTTATGAATCTGTTTTGTAATTAGTTAGTAAATAGTGTTAAATTGTTGTGTAGTAATATTTTTTGATTTTTGTTTCATTAATTCTTTATGAAAGATCCCCTAACGTGTTTGGTTATGTTTTGTGGAACATTTTGGACAATGGATCAGTTTGATTGGTTCCTTGGATTTCCTCATTGGATAGTGTACTCCCCCATAAAGAGTTCATGTTCAATTAATGTGTGGTCACTGGAAATTTGATGTTGAATAACCCTCTAGTTGGTAAAATCAATAACATTATGTTTTTAGAGTTAGTATTGAGTCTACCCATTTTTTTCTCTCGGGTATGCGGGTCATCTCAAAGAGATAGGGAGAGATCATATGCTATAGGGGTTGAATAAAACACTAGTTTTATTGAATTTTTTTATATATAATGGTGAATATTGACATCGTTAGGTTTCATGTTCCCTCTTGGAAGCAATGAAGGGAAATGTAGTTATGAGAGTGAAAATTTTTCTGAATTGTTGGTGTTGACCACTATCATGAAATATTGATGGGAATATTAATTTTTTTTTGTATAATCAAGGTTTCGTGTTAGGCCAAAAGTGTTGTAAACCCAGATGTAATAGGCTTCTATAAACATTTGTGGGAATAATGTGATATTTGGGGACTTGGTTTAAGGTCTTTTTCTTATAATGTTTCAACCAGTCTTAAGGGTCATGTTCAGTCATTCTTTGTGGATTCATTTTTTTTACACTGCAAAGATGATGGTGGTTTACTCTTTTGAGAATATATGTTTTGATAGAAGTGTTTTTTTTTATAATGTTTTAGATTCCTCCATTTCAGTTGAATATGTCTACTATGTTCCCATTTCCACCTGTAATATCTCATTCAATTTAACAAGTGGTTGTGCGTATGCATTATCTAAACCCTTGATTTAGTGAGAGTTCCATGTGTGGGATAAGTGGATGTCGAGGTGTGAGGTGACTATTGGTTTTTTCCAAGATGTAGTATCATAGCTTTTGGATGAATAAGAGAGCATTTAGATAGGGGGATTTTTATGCCCGACTCTGAGGTAAGAAATTCTTCAGTCAACAGAGCACTAACCAAAGTTCCAGTGTGATGATGGTGCGTAGTCAAGAACCCCCATGGGTGTAATGGACCTCAGTATATCATCAATCTTTAGTGTGGGAGGTAGATAAATCTTATATTTTTGTGCGTCAACGCCATTTTAATGGTTCAGTTTAGTGAAAAGATACAAGGTGACTCCATCTTCATGTTGTGACTTGCATGGGTGGAAGGATCCATATCACGATAGAAAGTGGTGCATTTGTTTAATTTCCCAAATCCATAGTTCTTATACCCAAGTGGTTGTGGACCTCTATGTTGTTGTTCATGTATGGACTTCCTTGTGAGTTTGTTTTGACCTCGGTTTTGGCTGGTCACATCCATAGACGGTACTACCCGTATTAGTAGTTAACCATGTAATTAATTCTTTTTGGTTTGAAGTTTCATTAATTAGGTCCCTAAAGGTAGGAGGTTAGGTCTTGTGGGAATCCCTCAAGCTATCCCATTCCAGGTTTCCTTTGTTGGTTTATGCTCTTTATGTAACCTTTCTAGTTAGTTCCTATGTTGGGGGGACCCGCCGTTGGTGTCGATAAAATTTCATTTTATTTAATTTACTATTATAATTTTTTATGGTGGGGATTTCATTAGGGCCTCCCTATGTTGGTGTCCTAGTCCCATAGTGGGTGTTACATTGTTTCTTGTGGTGGTGAGTCCATTAGGGTCGACACATGTTAGTACTTTGATCTTGTTTCAAGTGTTTTCTTGGCGGTAGGTGGTCTCTTTTAGATAAATGCAACCCTAATATTCTTCCAAGAGTATATTTTTTGATTGAAAAATCCCCAACAGTTTCATTGAATATCTTATTTGGGATTTTTCCTTATATGAAACTTGATAACGTTTGTTTGTTTTAGAAAATTTCTGTGTGTCTCTTCAACTACTGTATGCGGTGCTTTTTATTTAGAAATGGGTTTGGGCATTGTGCAAGTTTTGTTTTAATTTAATCGTTCAACTGGAAGTGATTTCATTTTTTGAGGAAAGTGAAATATAGAGGAAATTCATGTAATATGTAAGTCTCATTTTCAATGGTGGAGTTTTGTTAATCATCCCATTCAATGTTCATTGGGAGTATTCTTGAACTGTGAAGGGGTGTCATTATTTTTTTGGGTCCTAACATGTTGTAGAATTCGAGGGTTGGAGAGTGTTTTCCACACCTGGGATTTTAATTTTTTTTCACTGATTTGAGTGTGGTTCTTGGTCATTTATCTCAAGATCAGGGTGTGAAGAGTATGAATTTTTGGGGTATTTTTTCCATTATCCTTGTTATGTCTCCCAACATTGTGTTTCCTTCTAATTTTGGATCAAAAATGAGATTTTTGGGTGGCAATTCTACTATTCACTTCTGGCACACGGTTAGTGGAAACCATGTTTCCATCCCAGAGAACTATGTGGAAGGAGATAGAACTAGCTAGATGGTCTCTGCACTACCAGGAAAATCAACATAGGTTAGTGTGTTTCCAGGTCTCTGAAAGCATTATTTATTGTCTCCTATTGACCATTCAATGATCTGATGCTCTGCTAATGTGTATAGCAGCACTTGGGTGAAATCCCCAGCAATGATACATTTCAATAGTCAATTGTTTTTAATGATTGTATTTTGATTGGTGGGTTTTTTTTCATATATTAATTAAAGTGATTAAGGGTTAGTGTTTTATTTAAAAAAATTTAAATATTTGGGTAAGTACATTTTTAGGGAGTTATGATTGTGATATCCTTGATCATTGCTTTATATTTCATTAAAATTAATACCCACATCACAAGATAACATTGACTGGAATTCCTAAATGTTAAGTGTAATAACCATTTCTTATTCATGAGGTACGAGTTACCTCTTTTCTCTTTTCCTTAAGTGTTTTTGAGAAAATATGGAAAATGGGGAAAAATCACACTTTTTTTACTAAACGTCATGTACTATTAGACACGCCATGTACTTTGGCCATGTGGGATGAGTACACAGAGTGTGTAGCCATGTCGGCGACGAAGGGTGTAAAAACTGACTACACCCTGTGTACTGGGTATTTAGACATCGTGTATTCAGTCGGTAGGCAAATTGTAAGGCGTTGGAAGCAGCCGCCAGCCGAGCGATAGTACACACCGTGTGATTAGTAATACACACCACGTACTCATGTCGATGGATGAACAGTGTGGCGGTGGTAAAGGTGTCCGCCGGAGGACCAGTTAAATGAGAAAATTACACGCCGTGTAGTTAATTGTACAAGGCGTGTAGTTTGTTTTTTTTGGAATAAAATGTGCAGTAGTCTCCCATGTTCCTAGGGAAGGTTTCGAATCAGAGGAGGAGTTGGGAGAGAGGGCCGAGCCTTTGTAGATCCCCCGATTGAGTACCAGGAACCTGTTTTCGGCACCGTCGATCACCCTAGAACTGCACGGGTCAGTTATTCCCCCTTATTGCATAGTTCATTCAAATTATTCCTCTAAGAGAAGTTATTTGAGTTTGAACGGTGTTATTTTCACCTCATATCTACATCGTCTTTGGGTGTTTCTTGAAGCAACGTTCACGTGTATCGATCAGGGGTGTTTAAGGTAGGTGTCTTGGTGTTTAAATTCCAACTATTGTGTGTTTTTGTGTACTGTTTTGCTATGAAACCATGTTCGGGTGTCATGTGGCCGATGCCTTGAATATTTTGAATACCTAGAATTGTATAGGTAAGTAAATGTTATAATAAACTATTGTGTGGGATTGCTGCTTGGATCTAGGACCACCCTCGTGGTGCGTTCCTCTGTTTAGCCGTTTGGCCAGGATACCCGAGGGTATGCCTTGTTCATATTATGCATTACTTTTTCCTTGAGAGGAATTGTAAATAAATTTCATGTTTCTGTGTTGTTCTCCACCTAGTTATATTTTCCTGATGTCATTGATATTATATATCCTAAGTGTGTGGATATTATATAGCCTGAGGGTGTGGTTATATTAGCCTGAGGACGTGGTTATATTATCCTGAGGGCGGGGTGATATTAGCCTGAGGGCGTGGATATTATATAGACTAAGGGAATTGTTTTAATATATTTTCCTAAGAGCGTGGTTATAATGAGCACATAGCATTATTAAATTGAATGGTAAAAATTAATAATAAAATGGAAATAAAACTGGTAAAATTAGTTACTTTTTGAGTACAGCTTAGTTTCTTACATTTTACTACTGCGCACTGTTGATGCATGTTTTGACACAATTGGGCACAAACCTTTGGTGGGTTTCTACGGGGATTTATTTCTCACACCCTGTTTGGGTCATGTATTCGGCCAAAATATATTACGTTTCTACATGTGTTGACAGGGGCAAGGGTCCCTACACAGGTACATGATTGTTGCTGAGGAGTTGTGGAGCATGGGGCCGAGCTTAGGCTCGCAATGTTGTCCATTGTTTTTCTTTTTTCTATTGTACCTGTATATTCTATTTTATCATATTCTACTATTGTGTAACATGTTCTGGATATTTTCATAGAATGCGAGACATGATGCATCATTATTTATATGACGGTTGGTTGTCTTTACAGCAGTTGTTCATTAAAATTGAGGGTGGTTTATTTCTTCTGTTGGCGTGGTATGTTTTATCTAGTATTCTGTTGTGGTACACATTGAAAAATGAGGGCATAGTTTCCCCACTATCAGACCTGGGCCCTCGCTACTATTCGGTATCCTCTGGCATTTGGGGAAATGCGCTTGAGTTCATGTGACCAACAGGGTTCGGGGCACCCGTTGAGTGGCACCATAATCTGGGATGTTTCAAAGTGGTATCAAAAGAGTTCTTTTCATTGATTTACTATTTGGAGCTATATTGATGGATAAGATGGAATGATTAGTTGGTAATAAGCTGTGCCCAGAAATAGCTAACCCGTGTACAGGGAATTTCCAGTCTACCTCATATTTTTCAATTCTTTTGATTTTTCAAATTTTACAGTTGATTTGATTTTCACCATTGGGTGACGCACTTTTGATTGTGTTGTTTATATTTTATCCATGGGTTATATTTAGTTTCAACCCAATGAGATGATGGTATTCCATCTCATGCTTCATTTAGGCACATGCTAGGAATCGCATGCCATGCATAGTTCCTTGCCACGAAGGCGCATTAGAAATTGCATGTTGTAGTGGTAGTTGTTGTGCTAGAAAAGCATGTCGTTTTGTTAGATGCTTTGATAAATACCTTCTATGTGGTAGGGTATTTTTGTGTGGGACGGTTGATAGAATGGATGCTAAACATTGGTTTTTGGGGAGTATGGGCCCTCATTGACTGGAATTTGGTGGATCGCTGACTGTTTATCTTGTTATAACACATATAAGATGCCAAGCATTGATTCGAGGGAGTATGGGCCCTCACGGGTTGGAATTTGGCACTTAGGTGTTGTTTTTCAGTATTTTCTGGGTTCCAAAGTAGTTTTAGAGGCTTAATGTCCGAAAAAACAAGGATACACTCCGTGTAGTTCCTTGGACACATGGCATGTGATCGTCTGTTCAGGAAGGAAAGAATAATTTTTGAGTACATGCCATGTACCCTCAGTAACGCTATGTAGTCTCTTTCCATATCATAGACCGTGTGGGAGGGGACACGGGGAAGCTAAATACTAGGTAAAAACACGACGTGTACCGGATGTACAGGTCGTGTAGTGTTGACCCGGAGTCCGCCCATGTAACTAAAAACACAGACGGAGGAGACCTTAAGACATACACACCATGTCCAATGTGGATCATGCCGTGTAGTCTGGCCTGGGATCCGACCATGTAACTAATAAAGACGGATCGGTGTCACCCCTTCTTCAACACGCCATGTACCTTTGGGAGACGTTGTGTAGTCTTGACCAGTGACAGACCATGTGGACTTATCCATGTGGCTGGGAAGACGGGGTAGTGTACACGTCGTGTGTGCGTGTAACACACCGTGTGGTATCAAGCCGATTAGTCGGTCTTGTCACAAACGACACTGGAAATTGGAAATTACACAATACACGCCGTGTAGATGATATACACACTATGTAGTCATGTTCAACAGGAGGCATGTGGATCAGCGGTGTAGAAGAACCTAGGTAGGGGAAGAGAATTCAGTTACACGCCATGTATTCATTCTACGTGTAGTTTTTTTGGAAAATCTTGAATTCCTTCTTCCTCCTGTTCCCTTTTTGATCCCCTCGTTTTTATTCTTTGAAAATCTTGATCTAAGGTTTGACTTTGACCCTGTAGAGTCATGCCTCCGAGATGACCACATATTGTTCTCTAGGAGAGCAGCAACAATTATACTCCAGAGATGGTGGGACAAGGGTTACCAGTGGATCCTCCAGCAGAGCCAGATACAACGCCAACCTTCATACTATACACATGCGCAGAAGCGCAGTTCTGTGAAGGCTTCATGCGGTTCATGCAGACCTTTCAGGGAGCACCGCCGGCTGCCACATCTATGTCTGAGCTGACTTGTATCTTCCTGCAGCATCATCTTCCTATGTTTTCATAGGATTCCGGACCATAGGCTGCGGAGTCTAGGCTGGATACTATGAAGACTATTTTTGAGAATCTTGAGAAGCCTCCAGGGCGGAGGTTCAAGCTCACAACTTACATGTTGCGTGATTCTGCCAAGATTTTTTGGGATGTTACCACTCAAATAGAGCATCACATAGACATGTCGTGTGAATATTTTTTGATATTATTCTATGACTTGTTCTTCCCAGAGACGCTAAGGGTAGATCGAGCATGGGAGTTCATGAATCTGTAGCAGGGCGCAATGTCTGTGATGAATAACTCTGCTCGTTTAAACGATCTTCAGTTTTTTGCACCCGTTCTAGTGGGTGATGAGATGTTGAGGGCCAAACGCTTTGAGGATGGTTTTCGATATGAAATCGGAGAACTTGTGAACATTTTCAGGTTTCCTACAGTACATGCTATTGTGAACCAGACACTGATTACAGAGAGGAACCTTCGGGAAGCTATTGGTGCAGGTCAGGGCAGTTCAGCACCAGTTTTTGGTACAATTACTACCGGGAAGAGAAAGCGTTATACGCGTTTCTCTCACAGTGGTATTACTAGATGTGGGATTACATCAAGTGGCCCAGTCAGGTTCTACTAGTTTTGTAAAGTGGGGCACAAGAGACCGCAGTGTCCACATAACAAAGTGGAGTGTCGAGCATTCGGCAAGATGGGTCATCTACAGTGCTTTTGGTGGACACTTCCACCAGTGTCTGGTGAGAGGGGTTCTATGCAGACTCCGTGTGCGGGAGTAGGACCACCAGCTTGTAACTAGTCGGGCAACTGGGATACATCAGGACGTACAGGCAGAGGTTGTGGTCGTGGCCATGGTATCCAGACACTAGGATCACTAAGGCAATAGGGTGGGATAACTTAGGGTAGCCAGCATATGTTGCAGGGTCGCAGCATTGGGCAGGCATATGCAGTGCAACATACCCAGCTTGAGCAGGATCTCAGACCTTCTACTGTCATAGGTACTATTCTAGTAGATTCTTTCTTATATTCTATACTTTTCAAAACCAGTGCTACACATAGTTTCATATATGTGCCTGTTGTGTAGAGCCTTGGGCTCTGCGTTTCTTCTTCTTCTACTACTGTTATGAAACTTGACAGTTCATTGGGATCTAGAACAACATGTGTGCGTCAGTGCAAGGAGAGACCCCTTGAGGTTGGAGGGTGTCACTTTCTATGGGACCTCTACATCATAGAGATAACGAGCTATGATGTCATTCTCGGGATGGACTGGTTGGTTTCCATTCAATTTTTTATAGACTTCTATCTCCGCAAGGTGAGTTTCACATCACCAGAGGGCCGAGAGTTTCTATACAAGGGAGAATGGGATGTTCAAGTGAGTTGAGCCGGACCAGAGCATTGTGGGAGAGGTGGTTTGACAACCCAGATTGTGAGTTTATTTCTGGATGAACAGGGAACTTTTCAGAAAGATTTCCCACCAATGGTTGATCGTTTTAGGGATGTTTTCACGGATGACTTTTCAGGTCTACCTCGGGAGCGTGAGGTGTATTTCTCTACTGATCTTATCCGAGAAGCTGCACTGGTGTCCATTACTCCTTATAAGATGGATACACCAGAGTTTCTAGAGCTCAAGAGGAAATTAGAGGAGTTATAGGAAAAGGGTTTCATCTGACCCAATACTTCTCCTTGGGGTTCTCCGGTCCTTTTTGAGAAGAAGGTGGACAGTACCCTCAAACTTTGTGTGGATTATCAGAAGTTGAACCAGTTAACGGTCAAGAACCGGTATCCATTGACATGTATTGATGATATTTTTGATCAACTTTGTGGAGCACGAGTGTTCTTGAAGATTGAATTGAGATCAAGATATCATCAGCTACACGTGAGACCATCAGAAAAAACACTTACATCTTTTCGGAGCAGATATGGTCTATAAGAGTACTTGGTTATTCCGTTGGGGCTCACGAATGCTCCATCAGTTTTCATGACTTTGATGAATTGTGTGTTCCATCCTTACCTATATTCCTTCATAGTAGTATTCATGGACGACATCTTGGTGTGCTCTCACACTCGATATGACCATGACACCCATCATGTGAATGTATTGAGTAGACTGAGAGAGCATAAGCTATATGGTAAGCTCTCCATGTGCCACTTTTGGATGGACCAGATTCACATCCTGGGTCATATCATTTTATAGGCAGGAGTTGCAGTAGACCTAGAGAAGGTGATAGCAGTAGTTTCCTAGGAGTATCCTAAGAACGTGTTTGAGATACAGAGATTCTTGTGGCTGGCTGGTTACTAAAACCGCTTTTTATAGGACTTCTACTACTAAGCAGTGCCATTGATGGGTCTTACTAAGAAGGGTGTGAAGTTCGTTTGGTCGGAATCTTGTAAAATAGCCTTTCATGACCTGAAAGGAAGGTTGACATTAGCACCAGTCAGGATACTTCCAGAGCAAGGGAAGAGCAATATAGTTTACTGTGACGCATCAGGTATTGGACTGGGAGTACCGTTGATGCAAGTCAATAGAGTAGTTGCGTACAGTTATCAGCAGTTGAGGCCAAATGAGAGGAATTAACCAACGCGTGATCTCTAGTTGGCTACAGGTGTTCATGCATTATGTTGTTGGAGACATTATCTCTTGGGAGAGAATTTTTTGGTTTACATAGACAACAGAATTCTCAAGTAAATCTTTACTCAGCGTGACTTTATTCTGAGATAGAGAAGGTGGGTCAAATACCTACAGTCCTTCGATTTTGAGGTTGCCTATACACCTGGTAAAGGTAATGCAGTAGCTGATGCACTGAGTAGGAAGACTCAGATACAGGTGGTCCATGAGTCCAGTGGTGAGTGGCAGCTTATGCATTTTTTCTCTGAGATGCATCTCGAGGTGAATGATCATCAGGGGAAAACCTATCTTTCTTCCTTAGCTGTTACTTCTACCCTCTTGGATAGAGTGAGGATGATACAGCTATCCAATTATGAAGTCATAGTTCTATGAGAGTTGGTGGAAAGAGAGGACGCTCCTCCTAGTTGAATGATAAACGATGATTAGGTTATGTGTTTCCATGGATGTGTGTGGGTTCCAGGGGATATACGCGAGGAGTTGATGTAGGAGTTTCATGCTTTAGTTTGGGCAGCTCATCCCAGGGTCACAAAGATGTACTGTGACTTGAGAAATTAGTACTGGTGGCCGAGTATGAAGATAGATGTAGCCAGTTTTGTTAAGAGGTGTTCCACCTGTCAGCAGTTGAAATCGGAGCATCAGAGGCCAACCGGACTATTATAGTAGTTACCCATCCTAGAGTGGAAATGGGATGATGTCTCGATGGACTTCGTGACTGGGTTTCCGATGTCACATCGAGGCAATGATGTCGTGTGGGTTTTTGTGGATAGGGTCACAAAGGTAGCTCACTTTTGGCCAGTCATGGAGTCATTCGGTGTTGACGAGCTCAGGATGTTGTATATCTGATAGGTCATACGTCTTTATGTGGTTCCTCATTCTATCATTTCAGATAGGGACATCCATTATACATGTCGTTTCTAGAAGAGTTTTCAGAGGGCACTGGGTGCACAAGTGCTTCTAAGAACAGCTTACCACCCTCTGACTCATGTTTATTCAGATCATATGATACAGGTGCTTGAGGACATGCTGCGTGCAGGCATCTAAGAATTTGGGGGATCTTGGGAGAAGCACATACCCCTGGTTGAGTTTGCCTATAATAATAGTTTTTAGGCAACTATTGAAATGTAACCTTAGGAGGAATTATATGGTAGGACATTCCGATCACCATTGTGCTGGATGGAGGTAGGTGAGGAAGTTTTTCTGGGACCACGTCTTGTGCAAGAGACTTCTGAGCAGGTCCAGTTGATTCCGAAGCGGATGGCTACCAAACAGTCTCCTAAGAAATATTATGTAGATCGCTGTAGATGAACCATAATGATCGTGGTCGGGGATCAGTTTTTCATACATGTTTCACCGAGTTTGGGACACAGACAAATCAGGAGACAGGGTAAACATTCAGCGAGGTATGTGGGGAAATTTGAGATTCAGGAGAGAGTCAGGCTGGTTTCCTATTAGTTGTAGTTACCACAGCTGTACCGGGCCATGCACTACATCTTCAATGTATCTCGGTTGGGCTGCAATCTTTCAGAAACATCTCACATCTTTCAGCCCGAGGATTTTGAGCTTTAGATCGATGTGTCCTTTGAGGAGAATCCAATTCGTATCGTGGATAGGTGCACGAAGGTTCTCCGAGGTCGGTCAGTTACTATCGTATGGTTGCTATCGCAGCATGGCTAAGTGCAGGAAGAAACCTGGGATCAGTAGATCGACGTACATTCTCTGTGGCTAGAGCTGTTATGAGCTTTATATTCACCACCATTTGAAGGGAAATTCAGGGACGAATTTCATTATGGGAGGAAGTTTGTATGAACCCGGTTCTTATTCATGATGCACGGGTTTCTTCTTTTACCTTTTGCTTATGTTTTGTTTTTGAGAAAATAAGGAAAATGATGAAAAATCACATTTTTTTGGGACTACATGCCATGTACTATTCCACATGCATTGTACTTTGTCAGTGTGGGATGAGTACATAGAGTGTGTAGCCATGTCGGTGACGAAGGGTGTAAAAACTGACTACACGCTATGTAGTGGGTATTTACACACCGTTAAGTCAGTCGACAGGAAAATAGAAATGCGGTGGAAGCAGACGCCATCCGAGCAATAGTACACGCCATGTGATTAGGAATACATGGTGTGTACTCATTTCAATGGATGAATAGTGCGACAGTGGGAAAGGTAGCCGCCAGAGGAACGGTTAAATTAGAAAAGTACACACCGTGTAAACAATTGTACACAATGTAGTTTTTTTTCAATTAAAATGGGTAGTAGCCTCCCCTGTTCATAGGGAAGGTATAGAATTAGAGGAGGAGTCGGGAGAGACGTATGAACCTTTGGAGATCCCCCGATTGAGTATCGGGAACCCGTTTTCTGCACCGTCTATCTCCCTGCAACCACACAGGTGAGTTCTTCCTCCTTGCGTCGTTCATTCCCATTATTCCACTGAGGGAAGTTATTTGATATTGAATGGTGTTTTTTTCACCTCATATATACGTTGTCTTTTGGCGTTTCGAGAGGCAACATTCACGTATATCAATCAGGGTCATTTAAGGTATGAGGCTTGGTGTTTAAATTCTAACTGTTGTGCGTTTTTGTGTACTGTTACGATACGAATCCATGTTGAGGTGTCATGTAGCTGAGGCCTTGACTATTTTGAATACCTAGAATTGTATAGGTAATTAAATGTGAAAATAAACTAATGTTTGGGATCACTTCTTGGATCCCGGACCACCCCTAGCGTGCGTTCCTCTGTTTAGCCATTTGGACAGGATACCAAAGGGTATGCCTTGTTTATATTAGGTATTAATTTTTCCTTTAGAGGATTTGTAAATAAATTTCATTTTTATGTATTGGTCTCAGACCTGTTATATAAACCTGAGGGCATGGTTATTATATAGCCTGAGGGCGTGGATATTATATAGCCTAAGGGTGTGGTTATGTTATCCTGAGGGCATGGTTATATTAGCCTGAGGGTGGGGAGATATTATCCTGAGGGCTTGGATATTATATACCATGAGGGCATGGGTTTACTATTTTATCCTAATGGCGTGGTTCTGATGAGCACAGAATATTATTATATTAAATGGTTAAAATGAAAAATAAAATTTCAATACAACTAGTAATGTTTGATACTTTTTGAGTACTACTAAGTTTCTTGCATTTTACTACTGCACACTATTGATGGATGTTTTCACAGAGTTGGGCATGAGGCTTTGGTGGGATCCTACTGAGATTTATTTCTCACACCCTATTTGGGTCATGTCTTTGGCCTAAATATATTATGTTTCAGCGGGTGTTGATAGGGGAAAGGGTCCATACACAGGTACATGATTGTTGATGAGGAGTAGGGGAGCATAGGATCGTGCTTGGGCTCGCGATGCTGCCAGCCATTTTGTTTTGTTCAGTTGGACTTATCATTTCTACTGTATGGTATTTTAGTGTTGTGTAAAATTTTCGAGTTGTTTTCTTAGAACTAGAGGCTTGTCGCATCATTATTTATATGACTGTTGTTTGTGTTTACTGCAGTTGTTAATTTAAAATTGAGTATGGTTTATGGATTTTGTGGTTGTGGTATGTTTTATCAAGTATTATGTTGTGCTACACTTTGAAAAATGAGGGAATAGTTTCCCAACTATCATACATGGGCCCTCGCATCTCATTGGCAGCCTCATGCATTTGGGGAAATGTGCTTGAGGTCATGTGACCAACTGGGTTCGGGGCACACGTTGAGTGGCACCAGGATCCGAGATGTTACATTGAGGCTTTAATCCATGCCTTAACATAACATTGGGTTTTAATATCATTCAGAGGATGTTTATAGTACTATATCTATGGTTTCAAAAATCCACGGAATCCACACATTAAACAAAACAAGCAATTAATCCATGACATGTTAACTCCAACACACACAATGTCAAATTAAATAATACTCATCGACCCAATACTCTCAATCACTTAACATATCTAAATAATGAGTCACTAAAATTGTAGATTTAATCAAACATTAAGATGATTATTAATATGGTAATATATTATTATAGAGATGAATTATGAATAGAAAAAAATAACAGGATAAGAAAAGAGTAATGCGTCGAACACACATGATCGTTGAAGAGAGTTTAAAAAAGACTATCGATTGAACGAGGAAGCAGAAGATGGGAAAGTTTATTAAATTTATTTAAAATATTTCATGTACATTTATATTAAACTAACGATGGTGTATGAAAATAAAAATTTTTGAAGATTAAATATTCAATAAAACATAATTACAAAGAGACACACTTTTGAAATTTCAAACGAAGAAAACTGCAACAGTAAATTAAAACAAAGTGAGGAGGAAAGGTCTCTCAAATGAAAACATGAGTATAGAAAGTCCTAACAAGCCTTCGGTAGAACATTGGTCATGATATAGAATTATCCTCACTCTTGAAATGCAAACCCTTTTTAAATTAGGAGAGGGGGTGTATTTATAGCCCACAGTAGTGGACTTTTTGCATTCCAAAACAACCCCTCCACTTGGATCCACTCTTTCGGCATACAGAGAGCTTAATATCGAGATGATCTCTTCCTAAATGTTTTATATAAAAATGTTTTCCAAGAACTCTCAAAATTTGGAGGAATTTTGACTTATGGATTCAATGTTATGGAGGTTTTCATATACAATATTAAATTGTCCTTTTCTATCCATGACTTTTTGATGGACAAAATGTGAATGGTTTTTTGTATAGAATGATGCATTAAATTCCAAATTATTTCATCAAAAATATCACCCTCCGATATCTCCTGTTTGACACTGCAAAATCACAACTTGTTTGATGATTAGATCTTGAGAAATGCCACAAATACTGTAATGATATTAATTCCGGACTAAAATGGCGGAATGAGATTAAATGAATTAGTTAGGTCCATTGCCTTTGTATTTGGGCCTTGAAATATTTATCCAAGACTCCTTAAATTGTCCCTAGAACATTTTAGGAGAGGAAAAGAGTTTGGAAATCAAGATTGACCCCGGTAATTCAATCATCATAGCCGGTCCAGTTTCATGACAAATTATTTGGGTCTTCTCTTGTGGTCAATATTAACCTTCAAATGGAAGAATATGCCCATGATCCCTTCTAATTAAATGTATTATATTTAATTTTTAATACTAAAAAATAAGAACCATTCAATTTGGATCAGTATGGTGAATGTTTTTATTAAAACATTAAATAGACTAGAATTTTGATGATTTAAAATAGTGCTCAAAAATTATATTTAACATTTAAACATTACTATTTCTCACAAAATATGCAAATTTTATATGAAATTAGTAATGGTAGTATATAATAAGTTATTAATAAGTGAATAACATCATCTCCAACACACATAGTCTTGTGAATGTCCCCATGTGGAACAAATATAAAAACATAACAAATTAATTTTCACTCACCAACAAATATTAAAATCTTATTTCCCCCATAGAGCGGAGGTTTAGAAAAATTCACTTATCCATATTGAATTCCACAAAATGTTTCTATAGAAACAATTTTCCAAAAAGAATTCATTTTTTCATGCTCATATTTAGAAATTGAAAATGGTGGCACACAAAACATACTCCTCTCATGATGATAAAATTAATGTATTGTGTTTTACACATTCATAAACCAAAAGTGAAAATCATAGAGTGTGTATGAGCTCTCAGTTTCCACTCCATATCTGAAAGTGCTCAAAAATCAAGAGGTATTTTTATGGGTTTTTCCTGTGGCTATGGGATGGTATGATGATGACAACCAAGAGACAAGAAAAAGGGGTTAAAATACCCACATGGAAAAAAGAAATGCACATTTTTTTAAAAATAACATGAAAGGAAATGGAAACACAAATTAACAAGGAAATAAAAAGTGAAATAAGTCAAAAAAGATGAAATAAATTAAAAATGGATGAGAAAATGAAATATTTACAAAATATGGAACTTCTCCCAATGACTTAAGTGTTCATTTTTTTATTTTATCTATTTTACATTTTTTTCGATTGTTGTACATGAAACAGATCTCACAGTCATATCCCAATCCATGATTGATATCCTCACGAAACTAATTTTAATATTTATAACAAGATCAAGGGCTGAGAAAAAGTTATTTTTGACCCACCAAAGACACAACCCATTATTTCATATTTTTTATTTTATATGTTTTCAATTTTTTTTATTTTTTAACACTTTTCAATATTATTTGTACAAGATAAACATATGATATTGGGAGGTATAGATTCCACGGTTCTTGATTGGTCCATGGAAAAAATATTGTCGAGAAGAAGAGGTTGGGGCTTTGGTAGCCACAACTAGTTGTCGCACTAGACATGTATGTTCACTCATCCACTATGTCATCTTGTTCAGATCTATGGATTGATTATCTTGAGATTGTTTTACTTTAACATGTTCTTGAGTATTGAATTTTTGTGTGTTTGTAGACATGTAACTTATGACATCTCTTGCAACTGATGGAGTTTTATCAACAAGAGCACCACCACTTGCAGCATTAATGACCGTTCTCTCCCTTGTTAATAACCACTTATAAAAGTAATGGATCAAGAGTTGGTCAGTGATTTTTTGGAGTGGGGAGGTTGAAAAAAACTTTTTTAACCACTCCTAGTACACAAGGAGTGATTGATATGGGATTTTATGAATACCACTTATTTCATTTCATATAGAAGCAGTACAAGAAGCCGGAATGAGTTTCTCTAAAAAGAGTCACTCCATGTCATTACATGTGGTTATGGAACCTGGAGGGAGGTATTAGAGCCATGACGTGGAAGTGTTATCTAGGGAGAAAGGGAATTCTCATAGTTTAATTTTTTACTCAAAAACCCCTTGAGGATTCATGGTGGAGCTTATCACATGCACAATTTTAAGACGAATATGTGGATCCTCATTGACTAGCCCGTGGAAATGTAGATGAAGATGAATCAGACCTGATTTGAGTTAAATGTCAAACTCAATGATTGGATAGTTAATACCAAGAGGTTGGTAATTCATATTATGGGCCACATGTTCATTAGGTGTTATTTCCCTAGGATTGGCCATATCAAATTCAATTTGTTGGACACGAATAGGGTCATTAATGAATTGATTATCTCTTATGTACCTCCTATGTTGGTTATGTGTTTGCTTAATTTTGCGGTCAATAATATACATGGGATTGTTTGGGATGATATGGGGAATTCATAGAGATTATTAAAGAAATAGGAAAATGGGGTTTTCTTTGTGTGTATTTCGTTTATGATTTTTATGAGAAGGTAGGATTTTCATTGTATATTTTTCCAATTTTTATTAAAATTTTATTTTTTTATTGTTTTCTTAATAATAAAACACTGATGACTACATAAAGCACCATACATAGCCATAGTTCCTTTTGAATTCATGAACAATTTCCCCCTATCAATCGTTCAAATGTTCAATGCTATGAAAATGTGTATTACATCACTCGGGTCGAATCCTCAGGGATGATACATTTCAATAGTTGATTGTTTTTAGTTGATTTTATTTTGAATGTGGGTTCCATTGTGGAGCATGAATGAAGTGATTAATGGTTTGTGTTTTATTTAACAATTTTATAAATATTTGGGTGAGTTCAGTTTTATGAAGTTAATCTTGTGATAACCTTGATCATTGTTCCAAATTTCATTTAAATTAACATCCACATCACAAGATAACATTGTTTCGAATTCCTAAGTCTTAAGGATTTAGTACAAGAATTAACATAACGTATGGTTCTAATATAATTTATAAATGGTTGATCGTATTGTATTTATGGTTCCAATAATCCATGTAAACCACGTGTTAAACAAAACCCGTCATTAATCCATGACCTGTTATGTCAAACAAACAAAATGTTAAATTGTTGTATACTCATTGAGAAAAATCTCTCAATAGCTGGACATCGCTAAACAATGTCTCAACCCAATGGAATATTTACTAAGACATTAATATGGTTATTAATCTAGTAATATTTTATTATGGTGATGAATTATAAATAGTACAAAATGAACGGGATAAGAAAATAGTTGTGCATCGAAGACACACGATCGTTGAAGATAGTTAAAAATTGACATTCGATTGAATGAGGAAGCGAAAGAAGGTAAAGGGTTTTAACTTTATTTAAAATATTTTAATAAAATTAATATTAAACTATAGATTTTGGATGAGAATAAGAGATATTTATGAAGAAACATTCATTAAAATAGAATTCTAATGCAATCACCTGTGAAATTTCAAATGGAGAAAACCACTAAAGTAAATTAAAGAAAGAGAGGATGAAATTCCTCTAAAGTGATAATTTGTGTATAGAAGTTCTTCCCATGACTTTTTAAATGCATTGGTCGTGACAATGAATGCTCCACTCTTCTGAAATGACAACTCTTTTGAATGTATAGGATGTGATGCATTTATTGCCCAAGATATTGGACTATTTGAATTCCAAATCCACCCCCACCACATGGATCGACGATTTGGAAATCCAGAGAGATGAATCCTGAGATGATATCCTCTTAAAATATGTATATAATACTGTAAGATGACTACACAAAATATTTGGAGGGTGTTGGACTCATGGACCCAAAGTTATGGTGGTGTTCATAAACAACGTTTAACAGTCCATTTCTATCCATGTTTTCTCAATGTCCAAAATGTGAATGGATTTTTGAAAAGAAAGATGCATTAAAATAAGAAGTATTTCTTCAAAAATTTCGGCCTCCTATATCTCCTATTTCAAAATGAAAAATAAATTCTTGAATTTATGACTAGATAAGGAGAAATTTCATGCATATTGTACTAATTTTAATTATTTTCTTGAATGGTGGGATGAGTTTAAATGAATTTGTTAGTACCCTTATATTTATAGTTGGGACATGAAGTATTTATCGAAGATATTTAACATTGTCCTACAAACACTGTAGAATAATAAATGAATTTGGAAATCTGGATTGCGCCCAGTAATTCATTCTTCAAGGCTGGTCCAGTTTTATCATAAATTCTTTGGGGTTTCATGTCTGGTCCATATGACCTTTCACATGGAAGAATTATCCCATCCTCCATCCTAATGAATTGTTTTATATTTAAAGAGGAATCATAAACATAAAAAAACCATTGAATTTTTATCATTATGGTGATAGTTATTATTAGAACATTAAACAGACATGAATCTGGATGAATTCAAATAGTGCTCAAAAATTATATTTTATATTTAAAAATTAATATTTCACACAAATTATGAATATTTCATATAAACTTAGTAATGGTAGTATATAATTAGTTCTCAATAAGTTAATAACATCATTATCTTTAGTAATAGGTGGGCTCACATTCTTTACAAAATATTCCAAACTATGAAAAATAACCACGCAATTGTGGGAGCTCATTAAAAATAATTTCTCCCATTTATTATCTCAATGATTTAACACATTTCCTCCTTTCTGAAACCCCTTAGACACTCTATCCCTAGGAATTCCTCCCTCATTCATACCCTCTCCATTGGCATCAATTTTTTGGGTTTCATTGGCTCATATTCCTAAATATCCCTCATGAAAGTCATCATTTATCTTATTTCCCTACACATTTATGGTTTCGACTCATCACATTTGGGGGTTTTAGTTTTCCAGTGGGTATGGGGTTTGATTTAGGATTATTTATTGATGGTTAGTATTAAATCATGATTTATTAAGTTTGATCTTACCTTTTTAGGGTTTTCAGGAGGTGTGGTAGTTTTTTTCACCATTTTCATTAAGGTTCTTCATACGATGTCAGTGGTATCATTCCCAAACATTATTATATTAATTAAATTATTTTTCATGTGGTTATAAATGTGTTCTTGGATGAGACTATGTTGTGCGAATAATGTTTTTGAATTTTTGGGGTGTTTATATGTTACAAAATAACTTTCACTAAGGGAATGGTGTGTTATGAGGATGTTATAATGTATTGTTTCTATATGGGTTTTCGGGGTTGATTAGAAGGTAAAAAATTTATTTTCAAAAAGTTACCTAAGTTGTGTCTGTGTCTAGATGGGTTATTAAATTTATAATTGATCATTTTGGGAATGTAATCCTTATTGTGAGTTTGTTTATATAAATAGTTATTTTATTGAAAGTTGAAGAGTTTATTTTATAAATTCTCCTTATGTATGTGTGGGTTAGTGAAGCATATTTTCCAATTAAATTGGTTTATTTTTAATGTGTTCTTGTCATTAATTTTATTGATGGACATTTGTGTTTTGTGAATGATCGAAAATGTGTCTAAAAATGGGGGTTTGGTTTGGGTAAAATGATATTTTTTTAACAAAAACGTTAATTTCCTAGTAATTAATGGCATTGGGATATGAATTTGGTGATATGTGTGATGGATGATCATTAACTCGAGCATAAGGGAATCCAGGGTCTCTAGGTTGGAGGTCTATATATAGTAAGCTTTTTATATGGATGTGGATTGTCCCATTTTATGTTATCTATATAGAATCATACAACACTAACTAAACTATGATGATGATTGATCACCACTAGAGGATTGGATGTTTCTCCTCTCTAGTTGATCATGCATGAGAACACTATCGGTTGTAGTTACTATACAACCATTCACTATTGTATGAGGTTCTGTGGCCCCACTAGAGTTAGATGAACACTATGGGATTTAACCATGGTGCTCTAATATATATGATGTGGAGCCATATTTTGGAATAAAGAGGAAGAAATTATTGTGTATTATATTTATAAATATCCTTTCTCATTTAAGATAGTATTTTTTAATTCGTTTTATTTCAAATATTTTCATTTTAACTGTTTACCAAGTAAATGTTTTAGTAAAATTACTTTAATAGAATTAATTTAAATGAGCATAATATATTATATGTTCAATTTTATTTCAAGGAACCTCTTTAGTGGGTGGAATCCAAATAGGCTTTGGCTCACACACTTCTTACACCTTTTGGTGTATTCATTCCTTATTCCATATGTATTCCAGGAAAAGGAAACATGCTTAGTGATGGAGGTTTGGGTTTCTAGTGGCTCATGTTTCATATCATTGTGATGACACCAAATGGATGTTTCTCTTCTTGATGTATGGATTTATAGGTTAATGGATTATATTCTATTTTTTGTTCCAAATTTGGATTTATATTAGGTTGTAAACATTAAATTAGGAAGATGGTAATGGCTTGTTTGCTTAGGATTTTCAGTTTCTATTTCCTCTGTTTAGTTGGTTGTTTATTAATTTTTTATATAGGTAAATCATTCCCTTGATATTTTTTAATACCTATGATCTTGTTTTCATCCAATGGGGATTGGTATTTCCCGTTGAGCAATTCCATGGAACGGTTCGGGTGCTAGGTCAATGGAAACCCGGCTAGGTTCATGGAAGTGTGTCATACCCACTGTCGAATAAAAGCATATCATTTAGAATATTTGTATTGTTACATAATCCCCAACATAAATAGATTATGTCCTTGCAATTTAAAATTTATGTGAGTAATATATCATTTTATATTTGATTATTCCATTATTTAAATTCCACACTCTGAGAATCGTGGGAAACCCATCCACTTGAAATGGGTGTATGGGAGTACAAATCCCCATGGAATTACATATAAATAGGTCATTATGTAGTATATAATTACGGGAATGTGGATATATATACATGGAGGAAAATAATAAATATATATATGGTGTGATTTAGTTATTAAATCTAAAAAAATGAATGGTAAATGGAATGTTTACGTCCTCAAATTCATAAATCTGTCATGATTTAAAAGAATGTCATTTTAATAAAAAATCAACGTATTAGGAAAAAAAATTATTTCTATTTAATTTTCCTATTATTGGGTAATTAATTTGCATCTAATGCATATATTGAAATTTTACTACATTATATATTTCTATTAACAATATTAAATCCTTTTTATTTTCATTGATCAATTATTAATTCATCCATTACATTAAGACATGGACATCTAAAAATATCATTGATGACTGATGCTCTAAAATTAAATTTCAATATATTGTAAGATCCATAAATCATGTCTATATAGTGTCCTCTAACTATTTTTCAAAAACAATATGGTTATTTCCTTAATTTCGTATTCTCAAATGTGATACTACTAGTTTTTCATTTAATATTTTGTTGACAAAATTATTGACTAAAAATATAAGATATTAACCAGCCCATTGCATAGGATAGAGGTTGGCCTGAAACTCTAACCATTCTTTCATCTTGGGTTCAAGATGAGCAATTTTCATGACATGATTAGAAATCACCATGAATATATAAGGTCCTTTTCAAAAATCATTTTTTTATAATTTCCCAAAATACTGATAATGAAACTCTATGTAAATTAATCATTTTAAAAACAAGTATCTTTGTTTCAAAATAGAACATTTTTTTATAGATCTTAATAATAAAATAATAGTATTATAATAATTTAATTAATTAAAATAATAACTCTATAGGTTTCCAATACCTATAAAATGATGTACCCAAAATAAAATACCATTATTCCACATAGAAGTTTTCTACTAGTACATATACATTCCATATATTTTTATGAAATCTAATTATTAACTGTAGACTCTAATTATATATAACCTAAAATAGGTTTTTAGAACATAGATAATATGATAAACCCCAATATCATAATACAATGATGATATTCTGAACTCTATGGTAATGAATACATATCTGATTCTAAAATTTTAAACAATTCATAGGCATTTCATGATTTTGATTAATAAAAAACTATTGTTAAAAATAATTCATCAATTGTTTTTAAATCCCAATAATACCTCACCTGTTTTATTTCACAATTGTTCCTTACATATTCCAGTGTTTATCCATAGAAAATAATTATCACTATCTATTCATATATTTTATAATTTTTTGTAAATAAAATCAGAATTATCATAGTAATATAGCTAGGAAGTGTCCTTATAGTTGTGTATTGAGTATCATTATCATCTACCAAATTACACCCAGTCATTCCCAACACACCATGTATGAGTTTTTTCTACTGGTCACATATGTACTAGAACTATGTCCACATCTAGCATCAAGAAAAAAATTTATTTCCATGATGATGCAAAAAAACTCTACCTTAGTAAAATTCAGGTATTATATTCTATGCATATCCTCAAAGTATATCATATGGTTGGGTTCTCAAATATGTTTTTTCCTAAATCTAATTCCAATAGATTCTACTAGACATCCATTTATACCAAGTATAGAGACCTGGCCCGTGTTAACTCAAAGACAATATGTAATACCATTAATTTGTAATTATTATATGGAAATTTATCCTAAAATGTTTAATATTTTAGCCATCTTTGTAAGCCAGATACAAACATGACTCTTGGATTACAAATGAATATAACAATTAAAACAATTTTTTATTATTATTTTCAAGGACTACTTTTTTCCATATAGGATATTATTTTTCATAATTATTTGTACCCAGATTGGATTCCTAGGGATAGAATCAAATATATGGATGAGCTTAAATTCTTGGTGATGGAAAAGTTTAGTAGACTCAATAATAAATCAGTGAGAATAAATTAAAGTTTATGTTAAAAAACTGAACACACAATCCCGATAATTAATACAAGGAAAAGGAATTGAATAAATAATATGGAATGTTATTAACTAAACACACATTCCAGGTAAATGATTTATTATTGGATTTCATGTTTCCTAGGTACGAGTAACCATTAATATAAAGAAATTCCACAAGGCGGTTTAGCATATTTCCTAGAAACCCATCTAATTTTTCCAAATAATTCATCTCATGAGGCAACTAATGCATCTAGGTGATATCTATATTCATGTCCCACACATGTCATACATATCATAATCATTATTCATATATCGAATAATTTATTTAACAATTTTACATATCAAATATCAATATTATATATAATATTATTATTTAAAAATATATCCCAAGGTAATCAGATAACTGTAAATTAAAAACCATTTGGTAAATTTTATCCAGTTTTGGTAATATTAATATCCAATATAAAGGATATGTATATTTAGGGATGACTCCATAATTATAAGAAATTAAATACTTTAAAGGGGAATACATAAAGTAATAAAAGATGGTAATATCAATAATATCCTTGGAAAAATAAATCAAAAAACATCAAGTGGAAGAAAAATGTTGTTTTCAATACAATATATCCCATGTTGAGAGAAAATAAAGGGGTTTTTGAATGATTAATAATAAAATTTTAAAATTATAATTTAAATTCACTATTTTAGGAAAATATATTTTATTAATTTGGGACATGTTTTACAATCATTTTCATTTAATATCTCATTTAAAAATACTTTATTTAAAAATAATCATTTTAATCTTGTAATGGAATCATCAAAGAAATGGTTGAGGGTATATTTGTATATGCAATTTGAGGTATAAACAACATTCCTTTTATATTGTAAATTGGTTTGAGAAGTTCCTTATTTGGAAAGAGAAAATAAGATTCCCTTGAAAGCTTATGTAAAGTAAAAAAGGTAAATATTACATTAATAAGACATTATTTAATGGATATAATATAGATTGAAAATCTTGTTAGAAATAATATTTTTTAGAATAAATCATGTTCTCCGTCTATAGAAAAAAATGATGTCAAGTTTTATTATGATTTTTTATGATACATTTTGTGTACAAAACAATGTAAAAACTATAATAATAATATACAAAGTTCATGAATAACCAGATGCAATGAAAAAGAAATTTATTATTTTAAAATAATAAAAAAATACTCAAAACATAATTAAAGTGTAATGAATCATGAGTAAAATGATATTGTAAAGTAAACCATTGAAAAGACCATAATGTTGATGTGATATTAAATAAATGAATAAGATATGTATATAAATTGTATGTCGATATAATATTATTGCATATACAGAAATATATATTAAAATTTTATTCAAAAATTATTCATTGAATATTTACTTCAATGAGATATTAATATAACCCAATGAAAAGGGAATTGCGTTATGAAATTTCTTTTCAAGTTTCTATTCCTTATAAAAAATACAAAATGATGAAATAAATTGAATTGAAACTCATAATATCATTGAAAATAAATAATTATTGATATTATATATCAAAATGGGTAGTAGAAACACCTACAAATTATGTAATTGGTTAAAATGATATTGATCTCATAAATTTAAAAAGTGAGACGAAAACCCATTACCAGGAATTTATTTGATTTAATGTAATTTAACCACCTTTTTACTAGTTTTTACATTTAAATTGTATGTAACTGAAGCATAATAATTTTAATAATATCATGTGTTATCTTATTATAATATCTCATTACCTGTTTATTAACAATCATTCATGATTTTCACTATTTTGGTGTTTAATTGCATAGTCTAATGAGAATGTTTTGATATGTTACTTGTTGTTCCTATTACATAGACCATGGTTTAATCATCTAAAGAATTTAAAATATTACATTATAATCATAAATAATAATTATATATTTCATTATAATAATCAATAATGTTTTTATATTACAAATTAAATGAACCTTTCATAGAGACGGTTGGATGAGCGAACTCAAGAATGCAACATCCAATTCATTATCATATAAAAAGAATGAAAAGTAAATGATATCTATATATATTTATATATATTTATACCATAATTGAAGTATAATATTTTTTCATATATTTCATATATATTTATTCAAACTATCCTTTATAAATTCTATTTTTACTGTGAACAAGTCACATTCTATGTGGAGGTGGGAATCCATACTTCCACAAACGATGTTTTACACACCCGGAATTTCAGCGGAATTTTTTTTCTAAAATACATGGGAATTTTACGAGTCCATTAAAATTGAAGACGCGTGATTCAGAGGCCTAGTGTGCCCATAATCAATTACTGATGTTTTGTTCAATTACAATTAGTAAACATATGAGCGGGTTTTTATAACTTCTGAATCGGTGCTCAGAATTGAAACCATAGGGCGTCGTTGAACTCGCAACGCTGATATTCACTTAAGCATTCCATCACCTTGACATCAGTTGGTCGAGGGTGAAAGCTAGTTTATGGGTTGTTCGTTGAAATAATAAAATAAAATGATGCATGCTTTATTTTATTATAACCACCCAAGTGGAAGTTGGAGGTGGGGACCACCACACCTTAACCTCCCCTGAGAGGTTATGGTGGTGGGGCCCACCCAAACCTAACCTCCCACGAGAGGATATGATGTGAGGACCACCAGGGACTAAATCCCACAATTAAATGAGGGAAACCACTCAAATCCCTCATATATGATGGAGAGTGACTTGACCTTCTCTACCCAATTAATGTTCCACCACCTCCATTGTTATGTGTGCCAACTCCCCAAAATTAATTATGCCAAATCCTCCTCATTAATTATTTTATCCAATGCTTTAAATTAATTGATTAACCCATTTGAATATTATTCCAACGATTTAATATGATATTCCAATATTTCATATTTGGATGGAATTTTTTTTGGGTGGAATTGGAGATAGAAAGAACATAGAAATAACACTCTTAAATGAAGAACTACTTCCACGAAGAATGCTGGTGAGGAGCGTCTTCGACTTCTTCCTCGAAAGCACCTTACAATGGCAACTGACGTAGGACGTGTTCATCTACAATGAATCGACATCTTCATTCTTGTGAAAACATCAACCAAATATGAGAAAGGTAGGGGTTTTGTTTGAATATGATATTATTCCTATATTTCATCCCTTCTAAAACAAAGTATTATTCTGTATGTTTACCTTGCAGGTTGGGAAACTTCATTTGTGATAAGATGTGGGGTGTTTTATTCTATCTTCTTTTTTAGACAATTATTTGAAAATCAAGAAGTCTTTGAACTTCTTTCTACCACCCTAAATGCAGAGGGTGTGTGCCAAACCAATAGGCTTTACCCCACTGTTATTCTTATTTGTGATGATTTTCGTCATTGACGTTGAAGGCGGCGAAGGTGACAAGTAATGAACATGCTTCATGTGGCCTCTGTAAACCATGCTGCCTTGGCGGTGCTCCGGCCAAACTGAATCTGGGACGCCAACCAGCCTACCGGCTGCCCGACCCCCCATCAGCCTCCCGACTCCTGGACGGTCTCCAGCCTCCCGGCTACCCGGCCTCCCGCATGCTTGCCAGCCACCCGTCTGTCCCGCTGCCTATCAGCCTCCCGGCCGCTCACCATCCTCCTTGGTCAATCCGCTCATGCTGCACCCCTCACACCACTAGACAAACCAGCCCCGGCCTCCCAGGTCGGGCCGCTCAAGCCGCGCCCCTCGCTGCGCTGGCGGAACCGACCCCGACCTCCCAGGACGAGCAATGAGCGATGCGCCCCTCACGGTGGTTTCCGAACCAGCCCCATCCTCTCCCACCGAGCCGCCCGTGCCGCACCCCTAGCGGCACTGGACAAAAGGCCCCGACCTCCTGGTTCGGGCCGCCCGTGCCGCGCCCCAAGCGGCGCTTGGCTGAGCTAGCCTCCCGCGCACCACGCATCATCTCTAGACTGAACCCAATGGGCCTACCACAACAACGGTCCAGGCCTGACCCAACGGGTAATGCCGGGTTGACCCGAATTGGGTCGGTCAAAACTAAGTTGGGTTGGGTCGGTCCGACTGGGTCAGACCGGACCCAGGCCTGCTACCGACCTTTACATTATTTTGGCCATATCATTGGCACATGGTTTCCGATTGACGAACCTTTAGCGGCCCTAGAAATCAAGGTGTATAACGGTACCATTAAGTATACCCCACTACAGTTTGGGGGATATTTGAGGCACAGTCTGGTTGGATCTTGCACGTGTCCCACCGGGCCCCCAAGACTAAAAGGCTAATAACACACATATCGAGCGTCTGATTTAGGCATCGTCTATTGCATTCAGACCAATATGACATGGAGGACCACTAAGATAATTCTTTATGGGACTTCATGATAGTATGAGTATCGACCAGTAGCTCATGGAGTGGATCCTTCTAGACACGAGAGGACAAAGTGTGGATTCCTAGTAGCTAGTAGAGACTTGACGACTGATGACCGATTGACTCGTAGTGACTTGAATTTCCCATTGGGGAGTGCCTTTCTGTCATGGAAAACCCACGGTGGATGATTTCCTAGTTGTGGTGGCAGACCCGTGGTACTCAACTGGAGGAGTACCTCTACAGGCAATTAGTGGGAGCACCTGGTTGTAGTGGAAGACCCATGGTGGGGAGATCCATGGTGATGCATTAGACCCAAGACACTCGACAAGAGGAGTACCTAAATAGTCCACGTTTACTGGGATGCACCTTGGTGTCATGACAGGCCCACTGTACTCGATGGAGGAGGATTTCTCTAGCAGTCGTTGTTTCGATAATGTGAATAAAATCGTGGTTGATCCGTGTTAGTAACTTATGTGTTTACCTCATGATTGAGATGTATTTCATGATAACATAGGTGTATGTGTGGGAATATACCTAAGTGGGGTTATCTATTGATTTCCTACTTTGTAGTTTATCCTTGTTAGATTTTTGAAAGACATTGAGGGTCTATGGTTCCCTACAGAGTATCATTACACTCACCCCTGTACGGGCGATGCCCGCACCTCGTTGCGTTGGATACAGATGATGAAAAATTATAACTGAGGCTGAGAGTACCAGGACTAGACAGTACCCGGAGGTGGAACATACGCCGATTCGGTACACGGACGATACTAACGGATGTGGAGACTGAGGAGGCTATCTCTACCGACCATTTAGGTATGAATCCCAGAGGACGACCCAACAACTGGTTTTTCATTCTTCATTTGTATTTGTACTTCCAGTTCCTTGTACTTTACAGTAGGGCTTGTATTCTTGGCCCTGTTACAATTCATAACTCATTTTTTAAATAGATTAATTACTTTTTGTGTTCTCTATTGTGTGTGTTTACAGGTTATAAAGGAAAATATTTCCCAATTTTAGGGAATTGCACCTTTGGTGCTAGTTGGCATCCCCTGGCCTATGGAAGGCGGGCTTGGGGTAGTCACAGCACGGGCCCCGAGGGACGGGTTGTGAAAAATTGGTGTCAGAGGAGTCGGTTCTACCACAAAAAATAGGGCAATGATCTTTCTTTTTTGTGAAGAAATATTTTTAAGGGTAATGATTGTGGTTTTTGGTTCAGGGAGTTCAGTGTTTGTGTGGCGGCTGACTTATCCATACAATAGGACCATGACTTCTGATTTCAGACTCATTATAAGATGACGCTGATTTCGTGTGTGATTTTAAATGTTTTTTTAAGTCAGCTCAAACAGGTCAGCTCACCAGGTATAATCATCTTACCATGTATCATTTGTTTCTTTCAGGATGCCTCCCAGTGGACAACCAGCTAGAGTCCCGAGAGTTTTATGCACAGATAGACCACTGAGCGACGAGGCCTTGTTGAAAGGCCCATTTCAAGCACTAGAGGCCACCCAGGTTCCAGAGATAGATAGACCCACAGACAGCTGAGGATTGGATGGGTGCTCTGGTGAGTGTTTTTCACCTAGTATGGACACCAGCTGACCTCAAGGTGATTTTCACTACCAGTCTTCAACAAAAAGTAGTGGGAAGATAGTGGGGCTTGACGCTCTAGGTTCAAAACGAGATGACGCTTCTCTAGGTAGACTTTGAGGTCATGTTTTGTGTAGAATTTTTCCAAGCGACTCTTCGTGTAGTGCGCAAAAAGGAGATACTTCATGTAACGCCCCAACCCCAGCTACCCGGAGTCGGTGCATTACTTTGTAACATTGGCATGATCACAAAAGATCAAGTCTCGAAAGACCGATTAGTTTAGTATCCTTGGAAACACTAGATACTTTCATAAATGTTACATTACATCATAAAGTGAAAAACTACAATAACAAAGTCTCCATAGTCCACACTCATATCCTCTTCTGACTATCCCTGCAGGTCATTCATAAAATACTTCTTCACATCCTGGAAAATATTAAAACATTGAAAGGGGTGAGCTCAGATGCTCAGTAAGGATAACAATATTGCGGAAGGTTTAATAAATAAGAATAAACATTTAAGGCAATGTATAACTAAAACAAAAGCCTTTTAAACATGAACATCAACATAATATGGGAAAAGTAAAATGAGATAATGCCATTCACTTCTTCACATGGATATTCTAATGGTCGAATAATCACATGCAATATCAATAACCACTTTCATAATGAGGAAATGTATAATGCCGTACATTCTGAAACATTTTGTCAAGGCTTTGGCCAAGACGTCTAAAATGATTAAGGCCTCGGCCAAAACCATAAATCAAATTGGGAAAGGGCCTCGGCCAATTCCACTTCTAGTTGTCTCATGAGACCTACCGATGCATCGAGGAGCTATAGCGGGCTCCAACCGTCACTTATTAAGTCCAATGCATTCCTCTTATGAATAGGTTTAAACATATCATAAACCATAACATAATTGTATCACATAAAACATGGATAATGGAAACATAACATTTCCACATTTAATTCACAAGATATCAATATATCACATTGATATAATAAAAATTCTTTCAAAACCATTTTCAATACCAGAATAAAAAAAAGTTAAAACATTGTATTTATTTTTCATTAAAAAAAACGTGATGGCTTGTAGAGGAAGCCGAAACTCAAATAATGGTCACCGCGGCGGAGAAGTCGTTGTCACCGCATATGTATGGAAAGAAAAACATTCCCATTTTGTTGTTTTGTAAAACGCTTTGTATAAAAGAGATTCCGTTTGAATAACATAAAAGTCAAAGGGGTTTATACACTGTATAAAAGAAAGTTGTGTATAAAACCAAATATGCCTCAATGAAAGGGGATTGAGACGAAGTCCTTAAAAAGATCATTTTTAAAATAAAATAGATCTATTATGTGTATTCACTATAGGTTCACATAAAGAAAGTAAAAATACAAAATAGGACATAATAATATCATGACATAATTTGAAAGTAGGAGATTAACACAAAGAATGGAAGTTGGGTTAAGAAATTCCCTTACCTTGCGTCTTGTCCTGACTCGACCGTTCTTTAACCTCCTGAATAATAAACTAGAGTTAATTTCTATTTATTTAAGAACCTTTTTCATGTTCATTATTCCTTTTATATCCCTTATTACCATGTTATGAACATTATTTAATTATTTAAGTTAATAACGGTCGTTTTGTCGATCTTTGGTACTTGAGTCAAAAATAAACTTCCTATAATTTCAAGTTGTTCATGTGGTGAAATATCCATTATATCCAGAATTATATTCATGATGTAGATATCATATATATGATATATATCAAGTATATAAATTCATTCATAATGTCACGTAACATTTAGAGGTAAGAATTGAAATGCACCGTTCATGGAGACGGTAAGCCGTACGTACGCATGAACACTACTTTCATTTCTATTTCGTATTTAATGGAATGAAATCATAATGATATAAATTTATAATATAATTACAGTATAATATAGTGTATAATTCCATTTAATCCATCCTTTATACATCCCACATATGGCATTAACGATTCAAATCACTTTGAGGGGGCGGTAGTCCGCACTTCCTGAAATGAAATTATCGCATTTTACCCATAATGGAAATCATAAAGTATGCCGTAAATGAGAAATACAGAAGCATAATTAAGACATAAACATATTATATATAATATATAAATATAGTGACATCATAATTGCCACCTATGAAGGTGTTATATGAGTGTTGAACAATCATCGTTTCGTGAGGCAGAAATTCGCCATCCACAGAAACCGTATGTTCTTTAACCATTATATGTAGGTGTGTGTATGTGTAGCTCGAATAAATCTTATAACAACATCCTAATATATTTAGGATACTGTTTTTGTTACAAAATAAATGAATAAAAAGAGTATATGGGGTTGGAGAAGAAAAATAAAACAAAACAACATTAGAGAAGACATTACCTCAAAATCGGGTAACTCTTTTTGATTTGAGCCAAAGGCTTCCTTGGGAAGAGTTCTGCCCAAAGTGAGGCTTCTAGGAGTAAGAGGGGGAAGTTGGGAGAGTATTTGGGTAGATTTTGGCCGATCCAAATGGCTTGAAGGTGTGAATAAGGTGGGAGAGGTGGGGCCCTTTTATAAGTGGAGAGGAGGGGCTCTTTTGGAAAGATTGAAATGTTACATTATTACACAATGCTTTTCGGATTCTAAAGGTCCCACACTTATATACATCGTGGATAAGGTGATAAGGGTTCGAAATCTACCCATCCAATAGTCTTTGGACAAGTGTAAGCCTTGGATTTTACATTATCTTTTCATTTTATTAAAATCGTTAAATAATGAGGTCATCGCTGCATCATAATGATGTCATAAATAATTTAATTTATTTAATGTCTAAAAATTATAAAAGAAATACTGTGATGTAGGAAATCGTTTTATCTTTATAATTAATAATTATAGTCAAAATTTGGACTTGTGTAACCCCACTTAAAAACTGTTTTAGTAAAATAACTCATGTTTGTGTCAATTTAATTTTAACATTAAATAAATATATACTAATGTCATTTTCCAACTAAAGTGGCTCCATGGGGTCCCCAAGTTGACCCATTGGTTGTATTGGTCGGCCATGACTCATCCAATAGGAGTAGGACAAGTTTCATGCTCATATCATATTATTAAAACATTATTTGTACCTTAAACTACACTAATTACCTCTAATCGCGATTAAGAACATAAAAGTTACTATTCACCAAAAAATTATTTTAATCTCATTGAACCACATTTTACTTCTTAATGACAACCATGTATGTCGGATTTTTGAAAATCGAATTACATAAGTGGTAATATTTCATTTAAACGAAAAATCTGTTATTTAACTACCACTTAGTGGTTTCACTATTCATCAAAAATTGAAGTTTTTCAGAACAAGGCCAAAATTTCACCCTAAGCTATAATTGATATCCCGAATTCAAAAGTGATTTCTATTTTACAAAATTCCAAAAATATAAGTTGCATTAATTAATTTTATAATTAATTCCTGCTGTTACGACAAATATCGTGTTTTTAAGAAACAATTTATATCAAAAGATTGGCAATTGTTTATGTCCAATTTCAATGTTAAATTAATTATAATGACCACCATTGGATAAAGTGGTAAAAATATATTCTAATTATACCTTAAAACCACTAAATAGTATAATTTATCACAATAAATTATTTTTATTAAAAAGTTGTTTTAAGTATTTTTCACTATTCATAAAAAATTAGAAGTTCTCAGAAAATTACCAAAAATTCAACATAGGCTAATTTCGATATTCCGAATCCAAAAATGAAGTCCATTTTGAAATATAAAATTTCTATAATTTTAACAAGTGGTTATTACTATTCATAACGGCTACTTTGATTAGTCACGGTGTTTTAGAACTCGATGTTGTGTACAATGCAAGCTATTGCATTATTGTATGAGAATCGTATCATGGAAGCTCGGGGTGTTACATTCTCCCCTCCTTCAATAAATTGTGTCCTCGCAATTTAAAATTATTCTTGGAAAATAAAAGGTTGAAAATATAAAATACCTTTGTGGAAAACCCACATCGGAAATAAGGTTAATAAAATTTAGTCTTAATAAGAGGGAAATGGAAATAAGAAAGTCACCATCAAATTATGATCTCGATAAGGAGAACATTGGTGGAAATTAGAGACATATAATTGGAGGAAAAAAGTAAATATTTGTAGGGAGTGATTGAGGTCATCATTCACAATCAACTGTCAAATTGAGGGCCTCAAAGCATTCAATCTATGTTGATTTAAAATATCATCAGTTCAACAAGACATAAGGTATTAGGATAACACATTTTTTTTGATTTAATATCCCTTTACTAAAGTTTAAGAATTAATTTATTCATTGAATAAGAGATAGGTATATATATATTTATGCTTGACAATTAGAGTTTCAACCTTCAACTCATCTTTCACTCAAAAAGATAATAGAACTCAAAAATATTATACTTATCCTAATTGTATAAGGTTCCAAATTTTAACACATACCATTTAGATTAGAAAAAATATTTTTTAAAAACCAGGGACTTCACATAGTCCAGTGTTAGGCGATTAATCTCAATCGCACTATGGTTGTGGGTTCGATTCCCACAGCTTTATCCGACGCGATGGGTTGTCACTCTGTCTACGTGTTTTCCTTTTTATAAATATCCAAAAATAACCTTAACAATAGTATCCAATGTAAAATATAATCCATTACAACCTTTATAGTTATCCAAAATACTTTTGTCCAACTCACAGTCCATATTTTATGAGGAAGGTAAACATAATGAAGCTCCTTTTTTTTCTGCGTAACAACATGTGAACACCTTCATCATGTATTCTTTTAAAACACTGCAACATACTGTATTACCATAAATCATTATTGATTACATTCATGATCCCTTATTCCTTATAGAAAACTAGATATACTCCTTCTATCTAAAAATGTATACAAATCATTAATCAGTTTCAAGGATGTTAAGAATATCCAACATAATTTATCTGAATCAATCATGTCTTATTCCAAAATCACTATCTTGGTATCAGAACCATATTATGGTTTATATTTCTCTCAACCATATATTTTCCAAAAATTTAACCTACTGTGGAGTCACTTTTCTTGGTTCCACACAATCTCAAGTCCTAGATGAAATAGTACTGCAGTACAATCCTTATATACTCCATAATTATTATAACAAGTACATCATTGATACAACACTCAAATTACAAAATTCTTTAATAACAGCATAAGAAATCAAATCATTCCTCCTCATCTGTGGTAGTATCATAACTTGATTATTATCCAATAAAATCATTTGGGGCATACTCTGATGATTTGAACATTGGTGTTCATAGTGTCCCCACTCCATGCAGATGAAGCATTGTACATTTGAAACCTTTTTCTTACCCTTGCAGTCACGCACTCGGTGTCCTTTTTCTCCACAGTTGTAACAAACTCACATTCCCTTCAGGAAAATTCCAAGGTGTTTCTTCCCACAGTTATCACATATTGTAAAAGTATTCTTTTCCCTCGTCCCTTTATCCATCATTCTCTCTTCCTTCCTTTTCTTCTCTTTCATCCCTTCAAATCCATAAGACTCAGAGAATTCTCTACTTATCTCATTAACACATGATACTATTTCTTCATATGTTGATAACACATGGGAGAATATTTCCCTTCTAAATGTTGGCTTAATACCATGAAAGATATGATCCTTCTTACTCTTTGGATCATACGTATTGATGGAGTTCACATTCTTTCTACTGGGCGCCATTTCTATACAATGCCATAAACTAGATTAGTTTATGAATCAAAATACATAATTCCATACTTATAAAATACTTAACATAAATTGAAATATTTATGGATATAATCCATAATCATAAAAAGGTTTTCTTTGAGGAAGTATATACTCATAACCGTTCATAGTGGTTTGTAAAGAAAATGAGAATTATCCTAAGCATATCCCCCGGGAGTGTCGTAACCAAGAGTGCAGCAAGGCCCGTTGTCGTGCACCAGTTCCCGTTCGAGTCTAGCTCAAAGCAGTGTTTTTGGGTTTTACCCCTAGGTACATCTATGTTAGAGCCGCCTCTACTTGCTCGTATCCAGACAGGGATGTATTGCTCGGAAAACTCACAAAATCTCTACAATAACAAAATTCTAGGAAGTTCTTCTATACTAATCCTCAAAGTCTATCTTTGGGCTATGTGCTCTAATCAGAGTTTATCTAAATCTAGCTTCCAAAGATAGTACTAAACTGCCTCTGATACCAACTGTAACGCCCCGACCCCAGCTACCCGGAGTCGGTGCATTACTTTGTAACATTGGCATGATCACAAAAGATCAAGTCTCGAAAGACCGATTAGTTTAGTGTCCTTGGAAACACTAGATACTTTCATAAATGTTACATTACATCATAAAGTGAAAAACTACAATAACAAAGTCTCCATAGTCCACACTCATATCCTCTTCTGACTATCCCTGCAGGTCATTCATAAAATACTTCTTCACATCCTGGAAAATATTAAAACATTGAAAGGGGTGAGCTCAGATGCTCAGTAAGGATAACAATATTGCGGAAGCTTTCATAAATAAACATAAACATTTAAGGTAATTTATAACTAAAACAAAAGCCTTTTAAAGTTGAACATCAACATAATATGGAAAAAGTAAAATGAGATAATGCAATTCACTTCTTCACATGGATATACTACTTGTCGAATAATCACATGCAATATCAATAACAACTTTCATAATGAGGAAATGTATAATGCCAGACATTCTGAAACATTTTGTCAAGGCCTTGGCCAAGACGTCTAAAATGATTAAGGCCTCGGCCAAAACCATAAATCAAATTGGGAAAGGGCCTCGGCCAATTCCATGTCTAGTTGTCTCATGAGACCTACCGATGCATCGAGGAGCTATAGCGGGCTCCACCCGTCACTTATTAAGTCCAATTCATTCCTCATATGAATAGGTTTAAACATATCATAAACCATAACATAATTGTATCACATAAAACATGGATAAAGGAAACATAACATTTCCACATTTCAATCACAAGATATCAATACAACACATTGATATAATAAAAATGCTTTCAAAACCATTTTCAATACCAGAATAAAAAAAAGTTAAAACTTTGTATTTATTTTCCATTAAAAAAACGTGATGGCTTGTAGAGGAAGCCAAAACTCAAATAATGGTCACCGCGGCAGAGAAGTCATTGTCACCTCATATGTATGGAAAGAAAAACATTCTCATTTTGTCGTTTTTTAAAACACTTTGTATAAAAGAGAATCCTTTTGAATAACATAAAAGTCAAAGGGGTTTATACACCGTATAAAAGAAAGTTGTGTATAAAACCAAATATGCCTCAATGAAAGGGGATTGAGACGAAGTCCTTAAAAAGATAATTTTTAAAATAAAATAGATCTATTATGTTTATTCACTATAGGTACACATAAAGAAAGTAAAAAACACAAAATAGGACATAATAATATCATGACATAATTTGAAAGTAGGAGATTAACCCAAAGAATGGAAGTTGGGTTAAGAAATTCCCTTACATTGCGTCTTGTCCTGACTCGACCGTTCTTTAACCTCCTGAATAATAAACTAGAGTTAATTTATATTTACTTAAGAACCTTTTTCATGTTCATTATTCCTTTTATATCCCTTATTACCATGTTATGAACATTATTTAATTATTTAAGTTAATAACGGTCGTTTTGTCGATCTTTGGTACTTGAGTCAAAAATAAACTTCCTATAATTTCATGTTGTTCATGTGGTGAAATATACATTATATCCAGAATTATATTCATGATGTAGTTATCATATATATGATATATATCCATTATATACATTCATTCATAATGTCACGTAACATTTAGAGGTAAGAAATGAAATGCACCGTTCATGGAGACGGTAAGCCGTACGTACGCATGAACGCTACTTTCATGTCTATTTCGTATTTAATGGAATGAAATCATAATGATATAAATTTATAATATAATTAAAGTATAATATAGTGTATAATACCATTTAATCTATACTTTATACATCCCACATGTGTCATTAACGATTCAAATCATTTTGAGGGGGCGGTAGTCCGCACTTCCTAAAATGAAATTATCGCATTTTACCCATAATGGAAATCATAAAGTATGCCATAAATGAGAAATAAAGAAGCATAAGTAAGACATAAACATATTATATATAATATATAAATATAGTGACAACTTAATGGCCACCTTTGAAGGTGTTATATGAGTGTTGAACAATCATCGTTTCGTGAGGCAGAAATTCGCCATCCACAGAAACCGTATGTTCTTTAACCATTAGATGTAGGTTTGTGTAAGTGTAGCTAGAATACTTATTATAAAAACATCCTAGAATATTGAGGATATTGGTTTTGTTACAAAATAAATTAATAAAAAGAGTTTATGGGGTTGGAGAAGAAAAATAAAACAAAACAACATTAGAGAAGACATTACCTAAAAATCAGGTAACTGTTTTTGATTTGAGCCAAAGGCTTCCTTGGGAAGAGTTCTGAAAAAAGTGAGGCTTCTAGGAGTAATAGGGGGAAGTTGGGAGAGTATTTGGGCAGAGATTGGCCGAGCCAAATGGCTTGATGGTGTGAATAAGGTGGGAGAGGTGGGGGCCTTTTATTAGTGGAGAGGAGGGGCTCTTTTGGAAAGATTGAAATGTTACATTATTACACAATGCTTTTCGGATTCTAAAGGTCCCACAATTATATAATTAGTGTCTAAGGTGATAAGGGTTCGAAATATTCCCATAAAATAGTCTTTGGACAAGTGTATGCCTTGGATTGTACATTATCTTTTCATTTTATTAAAATCGTTAAATAATGAGGTCATCGCTGCATCATAATGATGTCATAAATAATTTAATTTATTTAATGTCTAAAATTTATAAAAAAAAATAATATGATGTAGGAAATATGTTTATCTTTCTAATTAATATTTATAGTCAAACTTTGGACTTGTGTAACCCCACTTAAAAACTGTTTTAGTAAAATAACTCATGTTTGTGTCAATTTAATTTTAACATTAAATAAATATATATTAATGTCATTTTACAACTAAAGTGGCTCCATGGGGTCCCCAAGTTGACCCATGGGTTGTCTTGGTCGGCCATGAATCATCCAATAGGAGTAGGACAAGTTTCATGCTCATCTCATATTATTAAAACATTATTTGTACCTTAAACTACACTAATTAACTCTAATCGCGATTAAGAACTTAAAAGTTACTATTCACCAAAAAATTATTTTAATCTCATTGAACCACATTTTACTTCTTAATGACAACCATGTATGTCAGATTTTTTAAAATCAAATCACAAAAGTGGTAATATTTCATTTAAACGAAAAATCAGTTATTTAACTACCACTTAGTGGTTTCACTATTCATCAAAAATTGAAGTTTTTCGGAACAATGCCTAAATTTCACCCTAAGCTATAATTGATATTCCGAATTCAAAAATGATGTCTATTTTAAAAAATTACAAACATATAAGTTGCATTAATTAATTTTATAATTAATTCCCGCAGTTACGACAAATAGCGTGTTTTTAAGAAACAATTTATATCAAAAGATTGGCAATTGTTTATGTCCAATTTCAATGTTAAATTAATTTTAATGACCACCATTGGATAAAATAGTAAAAATATATTATAATTATACCTTAAAACCACTAAATAGTATAATTTATCACAATAAATTATTTTGATTAAAAAGTTGTTTTAAGTATTTTTCACTATTCATAAAAAATTAGAAGTTCTCAGAAAAATACCAAAAATTCAACATAGGCTAATTTCGGTATTCCGAATCCAAAAATGAAGTCCATTTTGAAATATAAAATTTCTATAATTTTAAAAAGTGGCTATTACTATTCATAACGGCTACTTTGATTAGTCGCGGTGTTTTAGAACTCGAAGTTGCGTACAATGCAAGCTATTGCATTATTGAATGAGAAGCGTATCCTGGAAGCTCGGGGTGTTACACTTCATCTACAGTAGGGAAACATGAATGTTGCTTAGTACTCAACGAGGTTCACATACCACTTACACTACTCCATTGATATGGTATGTGTCCCTTTCATTAGGGTCCAGACCTTTAAGTAGGGACTTACGTGGGAGATCAGAGCTTTGGTGATCTCACTCAGCATCACGACACATGAAGGGGTGATAGAGAGAGCCATCTTAGTGGAGAGTTTCCTTACTGAGCTATCTCTAGCAGCGAGATCCACCACCAGTGGACACATAGAAGAGTATACTGCAGCTGACAGCTGGCATATGTCGCAGAGGTCCCAGAGGACCAGACCTATAGTTGGAAGACCGCATAACTCATGATCGGTTGTGCGGGGAACCTAGGGAAGAGACATACATGGAAGGAGCGGGCAATGTTTCACATGCGGTTAGTAGGGTAACATGGAACATGACTGTTTGACATGTTGTTCGATTGATAATAAAACAATTGAAGGACCACCTAGGTAGAGATAGAGATTCGATCAAGGTGGTCTGTACGGAGCAGGAAGACTTGGAAGAGGAGTTGGTCGTGCAGCTGGCAGTGGACGACGTTACAAGGTGTTACCACCACCACCACCAGGAGGTCCACCATGACCGCAGAGAGTAGGTGGACAGGAGAGAGATCAGCTCCTTGTAGCTGAGGCTTACAATCGTGGTGCACCAGGGATGATTCGATGTACGATCTGGGACTACTCCACCTTAACGGCAGTTCTTATAGACACAGGTTCCAATCACTCTTTCATTTCCATAGCCCTCGTTCCGAGCTCAAAGAATCTAACAAAGTCGTTGGCTTGATCTTTATGGAAAGAGACTCCCAAGGGAGTATATTCGATGATTACGCACTGGTGCTAGTAGTTTGAGCTAACTCTAGGAGGCGAGAGCTTCGGCAGAGATTTCCGAGTAGCAGCGTCAAGGCCTTAAGACATCATCTTGGGTATGGATTGGTTATCTACATTCCATGCTCAGATAGACAGTATTAGATGCAAAGTGCGGTGTGTCCGCACATATGGGACATGGTTTATCTTCAACGGCGAGAAGGGAGACTTCGTAGAACCGTAAGGACTTACCCGGAGGTGAGTGTAGACGATCACACATTAGTTGGCTAGCCTTACCCTCGAAGAGGTTGAAGTGGAGAGTTCGACTTATCCTGTAGTGGTGGAGCAGTATGCTGATGTTTTCCCTGATGATGTCCAGGTCTACCTCATCATAGAGAAGTGGACTTTTACATTGACTTGTACCCTGAGAAGACATCGATATCTAAAACAACATATTGGATGTCTCCCTCAGAGCATCGCGAGATGCGGGTACAACTATAGGAATTATAAGGGAAGGGATTAATCTGGCCGAGTGTTTCTCCTTAGGAAGCCCTAATTCTATTTACCAAGAATGCAGGGGGAATCATGTGGCTCTGTATCGACTATCGACACCTGAACCAGGTTACCTTGAAGAACAAGTACCCACTCATGGGGATTGTCAACCTCTTTGATCAGCTGAAGGGAGTGTTGTGGTTCTTGAAGATAGATCTCAGATCAGGCTATCACCAGCTCAGAGTGTGATATGAGGTTGTGCAGAAGACGACCATCAGATGTCGATATGGCCGCTACATGTTGTTGGTTATGCCATTCAGCATGACAAACGGTTTAGCAGTGTTCATGGGACTCATGAACAAGGTCATTCAACCGTACCTTGATCGCTTCATAGTAGTCTTCACCGATGTAATTCTGATATACTCGACTACTGAGGAGGAGCATGCCTACCAATTGCAAGTAGTACAGGACACACTCTGAGAGCACCAGCTTTATGGAAACGTCTCGAACTGCCAGTTCTTGATCCAAGAGGTTCACATTCTCAGAAATGTCATCTTAGAGGCTGGAGTTGCAGGGGATCCAGCAATGACCGAGGTGGTACATTCTTGGGAGCCACCCAGGAGTATGACAGAGGTACAGATTTTCCTGGGTTTGGCTGGTTATTACAAGAGATATTTGCCAGATATCCCTAGATTTGTAGCACCACTTTCATCCTTGAAGAAGAAGGGGAAGACCTATGTGTTGTCGGAGAGATTCTAGTATCGCTTTAAAGAGATGAGGCAGAGGCTGACTAGTGACCCCTTCATGCAGCTTCTAGAGGAAGGTGTCGGGTACATTGTTTACTGCAATGCATCAGGGACTAGAATTGAATGTTTCTTGAAGAAGGTGTGAACAATGATCACATATGTTTCTCGAAATCTGAGACATCATGAGAATAACTACGCTACCCATTAATTGGAGTTAGAAGCAGTGGTATTCTCTTTGAAGATGTGGAAACACTATCTGATTGGTGAATTTTTTACAGTGTACCCTAATCAAAAGAGTCTCATGTATATCTTCTATCAAAAGGACATGAACCTGAGACAATGAAGTTTTCTTGAGTTACTCTAGTACTATGACTTCGAGATAGTCTATACTACTAGGAAGGGGATTTTTCTGTAGATAGACTTAGCTGGAGGTCTTGTATATAGCTACTAGGCGAGGCAACATAGCTAATGGATGCTTTATAGATATCCTTTGTGGATAGAGATTGTACAACATTCCTTTAGTCTCTTATAGTAACTCCCCCACTTCTTCAGCGAGTCAAGGAAGCATAGTATGGGGAAACTGTATGCGAGAAACGACGTGCTCAGATATCCACAGGGTCGACACCTGATGGATTTTATGAAGGTATTAAGCACATCATCCTCTTTAGAGGATGTACTATGGTCCCAGTGTCACATCAAAAGGATGTGTTAAGTTCATTTTAGAATCCCCTCTTGTGGTACATCCAGGAATGGAAAATATGTATCAGGATCTCCAATGATAGCACGGGTGGTAGGGAATGAAGAAATCTATAGCAGTGTTTGTCTCACGATGCCTCACATGTCAACAAATGAAGGTAGAGCATTAGGTACCAGCATGCTTGTTTTAGCAATTAGGGGTTTCAAAGTTGAAGTGGAATGGGATATCCATGGACATTGTGATAGGACTTCCACGTACATCCAGAGGCCATGACTCTATTTGGGTGATCATCGACCGACTAACCAAGTCAGCCCACTTCCTACCGATCAGAGAGCAGTGTTCAGTATAGAGCTTGGGACACCTCTATGTGCAAGAGATTGTGCGGATACATGGATTAACTTCTACTATTATCTCCAATCATGATGCATGACTTTCTTCCCGGTTATGTAAGGGGTTACAAGGGGATTTTCGGGAATCAGCTTCATCTGAGGACCACCTTCCATCCTAAGACGGATGGCCAGACTGAGCAGACCATCATGACCCTCCAGGACATGATGTGTGCTTGTGTCCATTAAATTGGTCACAATTGTGTAGATCACATACATTTGGTGGAGTTTTCATACAACAAAATATATAACTTCACCATTGGGATGTCACATTTTGAGGCGTTATACCGGCGACCTTGCAGAACACCTCTGTGGAGGACTGGCCCTAGGGAGTCAGCAATGGTGGGACCTAAGATGATACAAGCTATCACAGAGAAGGTGTAGATCATCCAAGAGTGGATGAAGACTGCACAGAGCAGGAAGAAGTCATATGCTGATAGAATATGGAGACCTCTTGAGTTCGAGTATGGTGGCAATGTTTTTCTACAGGTCTCACACCGATGATGTTTGTAGAGATTTGGCTGAGGAGGAAAGTAATCTTCAATGTTCATAGGACCTTTTTAGGTCCTCAGTAGATTTGGAGAGGTGGAATACCACTTTTATCTCTTCCCCCTAAGTTGCACTAGGTGCATGATGTCTTCCACGTATCCCAGATGAGGAGATATGTGCACACCCTTTCTCACATCATTGGCCATGGCGAGTTGGACATCAACGATTTTCATACGTATTTGGAGTTTCTTGTGGAGATTGAGGATAGACAGGAGGGGGTCATACCTGGATGGTCTATACCCCTGGTGCGCATTCGCTAGAAACACAAGAACCTCTATGAGTGCACATGGAAGTGGGAGGCTCAGATGTGTGCTCAGTACACCCACTTATTCCCTCAGTTCAAGTTATAGCTTATGGGGATGTAAATCCCTTAGGTGGGGATAATGTAAAGACACCAAATTCCCGTGGAAATTATTTTCATAATTACATTAGAATTTTACCTGTAATCAAAAATTGACGACGCTTCATTCTGAGGCCCGGTGTGCATGAAAGAAATTTCTAATGTTTTGTTCAGGTATGTTCAGTAAATATATTAGCGTGTTTTCATATATTTTGAACTAGTTCTTGGAAATTTCAATCTGAGGGCACAGTCGAACTCGCAGTGCTGGTATTCGCTTAAGGATACCTTCACCTCGAAGGCAGTTGGTCGTGGGAGAAATCTTGTTTTTGGGTTTTTCATGGAAGTAATAAAATTAAATGATGCAAGTATTCTTTTATTATAACCACGCAATTGGAAGTTGTTGGTGGGGACCACCACACCTTAACCTCCCATGAGAGGTTATTGGGGCAGTTCCCACCTGAACCTAACATCCCACGAGAGGTTACGATGTAGGGAACTCTCGGGACTAAACCCCCCATTTAAATGAGTGAAACCACTCATCTCCCTAAAAAATTAGGGAGATTCTCTTAAACTCCTCTAGATAGTTAACGGTGCCATCACCTCCCTTATTAAGTGTGTCAACCACCATAAATTAACTAGGCCAAATACTTCAAATTAATTATTTAAGCCAATGATTTTAATTGATTTATTAACCAATTTGAATATTTTACCCATGATTTAATAGGATATTATAATCTTTAATCTTTGGTTGGAATTTGTTTTTTGGTGGAATTGGGTGACAGGAAGAAATTAGGGAGAAATCTCTCTAATGTAGAACATCCTCCATTATGAACGGCAGTGAGGAGTGTCTTCGACTTCTTCCTCAGGAGCACCTTGTGGAGGCAACTGACGGTGGACGTGTTCATCTACAACGAATCAACGTCCACCTTCTTTCACCGACGTCAACCAACTATGAGAAATGTAGGGGTTTTGTTTGAATATGATATTATTCATATATTTCTTCCCTTCTAAAACATAGTATTGTTGTGTATGATTACCGTGCGGGTTGGGAAATTTTATTTGCGGGAAGATGTGGGGTGTTTCCTTCACTCTACTTTTCTTGACAATTATTTCAAAATAAAGAAGGTTTTGAACCACTTGCTAACACCCTAATTGTGGAGGGTGTGGGCCAAACCAATAAGGCCCGAACCCTCCATAATTCTTGTTTGTGTTGATTTTTGGAAATGGAATAGAAGGCGACGTAGGCGATAGGAAACCACCGCGCTACCCGCAGCCTCCGCAACCCGCGCCGCCCTCACGTCCCTCTGACTGAACTAGATCTTTGCTGCCTAGCAGCCTCCCGTCAGCCGGCGTCCCAGCTCCCGGCCGCATACCGGTCTGCTGGCTGCCCAGCTGCCCATCAGCCTCCCGACCGCTCGCTAGCCTCCCGTCTGCCCGGCCTCCCGACTGCCCGCATGCCCGACGGACTCTCGTCCGCCTGCTGACCTCCCTGGTTGAGCCGTTCGAGCCATGCCCCTCGCAGTGCTTGCCAAACCATCCCTGGACTCACGGATCCGGCCACTTGAGTCATTCCCCTTGCGGCTCTGGCAGAACCTTCCCCGACCACCAGGGCCGCACCACTATAGATGCGCCCCTCACAGCACGGGCCGAACCGGTCCCAACCTCCTGGGCCGCACAGCTCGAGTCGAGCCCCTCACAGTGCTGTCTGAATTGGTCCTGACCTCCTGGACTAAGACACTCCCCTCTCGGTGCCGAACAAATAGCCCCAGCCTCCCAGGCTGAGCTGCCCGACCCACGCCTCAAGCGGCGCCTAGACGAGCCGGCCTCCATCGCCCCTCAAGGCATCTCTTGGAAGAACCCAACAGGACGGCCCGCCCATCAGGCCATGCCAAACCCAATAGGTGAAGCTGCGTTGACCCGAACCAGGTCTTCCTAGTCTAAGTCGGGCTGGGTCGGTCCGATCGGGATGGAACAGACCCAAGCCTACTACCAACCCTTTACTTACTTTAGGCCATATCATTAGCACCAGGCATCCATTTGACAAACAATCAGCGGCCCTGTAATTCTTTGAGTATGACAGTACCTTTGAGTATATCTCACTAGAGATTGTGGAATTTTTGAGATATGGTCAGTTTTGATCATGCACGAATCCAACCGGGCCCCCGGGACTAAAAGGATAATAACACACATACTAGGTATCCGATTGATGCGCCGTCTATTTCATTGAGACCTCTATGATGTGGCAGAAAATTGAGATACTTTTTCATGGGAATTTGTGACAGTAAGAGTATCAACCAGTAGCTCATGGAGTGGATCCTTCCAGACACAAACAGACAGAGTCAGGAGACCTAGTAGCTGCCTGAGACTTGACTGCTACTGACTGATTTACTCGGAGTGACTGGAGTAGCCCAGTGGGGAGTGCCTTGGTGTCATGGCAGACCCACGGTGGAGAACTGCCTGGTTGTGGCTGCAGACCCACGATACTCGACATGAGGAGTACCTCTACATGCTATTAGGGGGAGCACCTGATTGTGGCGGAAGACCCATGATGGGAAGCGCCTTGGTGATGCAGTAGACCCAAAATATTCAATAGGAGGAGTACCTCAGTAGTCCATGGTTAGTGGGAAGCACCTCGGTGTCGTGGCTGTCCCACTATACTTGACAGAGGAGGAGTTCTCCAGCATCTATTGTTTGGATAATGTGAATAAAACCCTTGTTGAGCTGAGTCAGTAACTTTTTTTTCACCTCATGAATGAGATGGATTACATGGTAACAAAGATATATGTATGGGAATATACCTATGTGGGGTTATATGTTGATTTCATAGATTTTGGTTTATCCTTGTTGAATTCTGTGAGACCTAGAGTGTCTTGGGGTCCCTACTCAGTATCATTATACTCACCACTACATGGGATATTCCTTCACCTCGTTGTGTTGGTTGGAGATGACGGACGTCACTGAATGAGGCTGAGAGTACCAGGATAGGATGGTACCCAGGGGTGGACCATACGAAGAGTCGGTACATGGAGGAGACTGAAAGGCGTGGAGTATAGAGGATTCTATATGTACCTACCATTTAGGTTGGAATCTCAGAGGACGACCCATCAGCTATTTTTTTCCATTCTTCAGTTTTACTTGTACTTTTAGTTCTATGTACTTTACATTTGGCCTTGTATTTTCGGATTCTTTACATTTCATCACTCATTTGTTATACAGTTTAAATACTGTTTTGTATCCATTCTTGAGCTCTGTTGTGTGATTTTACAGGTTATAAAGAAAATACCTTCCCAGTTTTATATAATTATGCCTTTGGTGGTAGTCACCAGCTCTGTCCTATGGAAGGCGGGCTTGGGGTAGTCACGACGCGGGCCCTAGGGGACGAGTCATGAAAGATGTTATTGTAATAAAAAAATGTAATGAATGAAGGTATAATGTATATAATAATTAAATAACTATTATGAAATAATAATTATCATATATATGATATATAATGAAATGTTTCAATTGTCATGCCTACCGTGAGATGTGGAAAAGGGAAAATGAAAAACATCATTTTGTGAGTTGGTAGTTTTTTGTACACAAAAACAGCTTATTCATTACCAATTAGAATCATTGTGTGTAATTTATGATAGAATACAAAATAAGAAAAAAAATTGTTTTTATGATGTACTTTTCATTATGTAAAAATTTATTATTAATAATTTTTGGGGGAGGAGAATTTAAAAAAAAGATCATGAGGGTGGATGTTAGCTCTTATTTGGATAAATCATTTCGGTTTTCATCAAAGGGATTCTATTAATGAATTTAGGTCACCTTTGAGGATTATTTTAGGAAGTTAAAATTATTAATGATCTATTTTGTCTGATCTAGGTCAATCCAATGAGTCTTTATTGGATTGAGGAAGGTGGAGGGACGAGAATGCCTTTTTAAAGTGGAGGAGGAGTGGCAGTCTTCTAAATTTTTGTAAAGGGAATTCCAAAAATGTTTTTCCCTTGTAAGTTAGATCCAATATATTTCAAAATAACATCCAAGGGAGTATTGTATTTATATATGGTCAGAAAATATATTTTGGACGAGTTATTAGGTCATTTTTTCGCTCCGGTATTAGGTTTAGTCCCTTTCTATTATAAATTTCACAATAATCATTCTAATGAATTTTAATTTCTTTTACTAATATTTATTATCAAAAACTATGTTGAAATTGTTAAAAATTAAAAATTATTATTATTCCATTTATGGAATCCATTTTTCCATATTCCAATCTCAGAAGTCGATGAAATTAATTAAATATTAATCTCAGAGAGGGGAAAACAATTCCGTGTTTTAAAGTTAAAAATGTTAAAATGTTTTCTATTTTTTTATATTAAATTTTAAAAAAATTAATTCTAATTAACTAATTTGGATTATTTTATTCATTATTGAAATAATTTGACATGATAATCACTTCCAAAACAAATTTCACCTTATAAATAAATTTGATGGAAAAGATGTTTTGATTAAATGTTATAATCTTTAATTATTCATTAAAAATATAATATTTCATAAAAAATTCCAAAAATTCACCCTCAACTATTTTTTATGACATTAATTATAAAATTTACCCTCATAGTTATCCTACAAGAACAAATACAAAAAATCCATAAAGAAGTTCACAACCCATTTCTGGAAAATAATCCCCCATTATACCCATTATCATATAATGTTAAAGTGATTCCATTTAAATATTGCTTATATACTAGGAGAATAACATCCATATCCACAATCCAAAACAATAACTAAAGTAAAAACATCCAAGAAAACATTTATGCAGTCACACTCAATTCTCTTGTAAATTCAAAAATCAAAATGGATCTGTGAGAACCCTCAATGTATTGGAACCATACCAATCCCAACATACCGAATCCACATGGCCTCATATTCATAGGCCAACAAATTCTCAACCAAAAAATTTCATCCCTTTTTTTTGAGTCACCTTACAATCATTAAAAAGAACAACCAAGTATATTACCAGAATAGAGTAAGGGAGTTTCAGATTTAGCCGCATAATTCGTTATGTTACATATGTCATGTCAACCAGTGTGATCACATATGGGCTCTTATTCAACAATTATCCATTTAATTAACCTTGTTTAAGTGATTAACCCATTTTTATGTTACATCCTTTATATCACAAGACTATCCATAAATATAGTGCTTCATTAATGCACTAGAAGGGACCACGAATGGCCACAATTTTTAGTGGACATTAGTCCATACTATTCACAACATAATGTGTAGGTAAAACAAAACAACATATACATCAGCATTCCAACCTGTTCATTAATTAAGAGGATTTTAATTATCATCCTTAAAGTTTGATTCATGTAACGCCCTGACCCCAGTTACCCAGAGTCGGTGCATTATTACATAACATTGGCATGATCACAAAAGATCATGTCTCGAATGACAGATTAGTTTAGTAGCCTTAGAAACACTAGATACATTCATAAGTCTTACATTACATACTAAATTTAATAACTACAACAACATTGTCTCCATAGTCAAAAATCATATCCCACCAGACTATCCATGCAGGTCCGTCATAAAATACTTGCTCACATCTTGGGAAAAATAAAACATAGAAAGGGGTTAACTCAAATTCTCAGTATGGATAACAATATAGCAGAAACTTTCATCAATAATCATAAACATTTAAGGCAATGTATAACTACACAAAATCCCTTTAAACATGATCTTACGAATAATATGGAAAAAATAAAATTAAATAATGACATTTAATTATTCACATGGGTATTCTACTAGTCGAATAATCACATGCAATATCAATAACCACTTTCATAATGATAGAATGCATAATTCCAGACTATCATAACCACATAGTCAAGGCCTTGTGCTATGAATACAAATAATATTTTTCCAAGTCCTTTTTCCAAGACACTAGTTTGTATCATGATGCCTACCAATGCATTGAGGAGCTATAGAGAGCTCCACCCGTGACTTACTATGTCCAACACATTACTTATATGAACATGTTTAAACATAACATAAACATTCGTATTAAAACAAGAATATGAAATTTCAATACTTTCTCCATAAACCATGAATGGTATAAAAATAACACATCTATATTAAAACATATCACAAAAACTTAAATACAATATGGATGTTTTGTATCACAATAAATCAACTTCAAATAAGATTAAAATCCATCAAATGATGTTGACATAGATGAAATCAAAACGATTTGAAAGAAATATATCTTTTTTGAAATCCATTAAAAGTGACATAATTATAAAAGAAAACATTTACATTGAAAATTTTCTTATAAGATTTTAATGTATGCTTCGACGATTTTATAACGGCGGAAAATAGCCACACCCACCATATAAGTTAAAAAAGACATTTTTACCTTAATTTTGTCGAAAAGGTTAAAAAGGATCTTGTTTGGAAAACGAAGAAAATATTCCTTCATAAACATCTTATAAAAAGTCAAAAAAGGGAATAAATGACAATAAAACATTGTCTATAAAATAGTGAGGGATTTTTTAAATACATTTTTAAGAAACATGGATGTGAATGTTAAAGAGATCCCAGTAGATAATTATGTAAAAACAACCTTGGATAATGTAGAGATGGTAGAAATAAATACATAACTTATACTTTTCCTTAGTAGAGGGTAGGTTAACCTGCTATATAATAGTTAAATAATTTTTATTAAAATATACAATAATCATATACATAAATATGATATCATATATGATCTTTTAATATTTCTTTGTTAATAATATTTTAGTTTTATCATCATTTTAGGTGTTCACTTACTCATTTTATTTTATATGTTTTGTTACGTTAGTCGTGTTTTTTATCCATAGGCTGTATCTTATTCATATTTATAATGATATCAAGTCCATAAAAATTATTTTTAATCATCAAATAAAAATTAGTCTTGAATGGATACGATGGAGAATGAGTCTTATCGCGTTAGTGGAGACGATAGTCCGTACGTATGCACGAGCGACAATATCATTATTTTGACATTAAAATAATATATAATTGGATGGTGTATCATATATACTGAATCATTATCATTTTATATTTATTATTTACATTAATTACATATCATTATTATACCAATCCAAATAATTACGTATTGAATAAGAATTACATCACGACGTGGAGACGGTATGTCATTTATACGCACGTATGGTGACATGTCATTCAAGGGATGGATGAAAAATTAAATCGGTTGTAACTTATTTATAATAACATAAATTTATATAGAAGATACTGGATTTATTATCTTATAATGGAAACAACAAAGAAAAAGGATGTGGAAGAAGAAAGGAACTTGAAAGAGGTGGTGATATTTTTACCTCTTCTTCGGGTTCTTCCTTTTGATTTGATCAAAAGGGATCCATAAGTTGGCTTTATGACAAAATTAAGGCCTCTAGGAAGAATTGAGGGATGTTTCGAGGATATTTGGGTAGGTTTTCGCTGAACCAAAAGCTTTTGAAGGTATGAATTTGAGAGAAGGGGGAGTTCCCTTTAATAAGATGGGTGAGGGGCACCTTAGAAAAAACTTAAAATATTATTTTATAATAAATTAATATTCAGTTTATAATGGCTCAAAAGTGAGTTAATTCAAGGAAAATTTTGGGATGGGTATAAATCATTTCAAACAATATATTTTAGATAGGTGTGGGTCACTATATTAACCTTATCATTTATATTTAACTCTTAGTTAAATTGTTTAACATTTACCATGTCTCTTTCTATTTTTTTATTATATGGTTAATAAACTTACTAAAACAAGAAAAGAGAACCCAAAGTGGTTCATTATTAATATATATAACCTTATATAAGTAATTTTTCTAAACATTAGATTTTTAAGAATATAATATCAATTGATAATTTAATATTAGTTTTAAATACTCCATTATTTCAATATTGACATTATTTAATAATTGATTTTTTTTAATTCTTAACAAATTTATTAATTCGAAAAAAATTCATTTAAGCAATGCTTACATGTAATATTAAGCTATAAAATTAATTAATTTCATAAAATTTCTCATGATAAATTTATTTGGATATTTATAATATCAATTATTTTAATATTTCAATAATTAGGTAATTATTGAATCACAATTGTGACATAAAAAAATTAATTTATATAATGTCTAAAAATTATAAATAAAATATCATTATGTAGGAAATGTTTTTTTCTTTCTAATGATTATTTATAATTTAATTTATTATATGTATAGCTGTATATTAAAAATGTTTTATTTATTAAACAATGATTTTACACTCTTCTTTGAATTAAATAATAATAAATGTCCTAATCTAATACAAGTGGACCAAAGAGGTTAATATTTTATTCCTAAGGTAGTTTTTGGTTGAATTTTACTTAGCCAATATTATTAGGACATGTTTTAGGGTAATAATAATATCAGTTTTACCCTTATTTACCCTATTTACTTTAAACAGTGGTAAATAAAAGTAAAAAGTTACCACTCACCAAAAATTATTTTTAACTTATTGAACCAAATTTTACTCCTTGATATTAACCATGTCTCTTGGATTTTATAAATTTCACTCACCGAAGTGGTAAAATTATGTTTTCTGTTTATTTGAACATTCTACTAGGAGGTGGGTAAAAGACGGTGAAATGTTCAATAAAATTTTAATATATCTAAAATTATTTTAAACTAACTCCAATGAATTAAATTGAAATTATATAGGTATAATTTATCTATTTTGAACTAAAATAAATTTAAATAAAATAAATAATTTATTAAAAAAATTCAGTTTTAAACTATAACTCAGTGTTTTTCACTATTTATCAAAAACTGAATGTTTTCAGAAAAATACAAAAAATTCATCCTAAGATAATTTCGATATTACGAATCCAACAATGAATTACTTTTTTAAAGATAAAATTAATAAAATTTCAAAAAGTGGGTATTACCGTTCATAACGACTAGTTTGATTCGTTGTGTTGTGTGTTAGAACTCGAAGTTGCTTACAACACACTCTACTGTATTATTCAAAAGCATACCGTGGAAGCATGAGGTGTTACATTATCCCATTCTTAAAATAATTTCATCCTAGAAATTTCTATAATATTAATGCATAAAAATACTTGTGTGGTTCTTCATCATATGTTCCTCAGGTTCCCACGTTGCCTTTTCAATCTTATGGTTTCCCCATAGAACATTTACCAGATGAGTCATCCGGTTTCCCAACACTTGTTCTATTGTATCAAGAATCTTGAAAAGCCCTTCTCAATAAGAAAGATAGGGTTTCGGTTCTAATTCCTCATAGGTGAGTACATGTGTTGGGTCAGGCATTTATTTTCTCAATAGTGATTTGTGGAACACATCGTGAACTTTGTAGATATTTGGTGACCTTTCCAAACTATAAGCTACAACCCCAATTCGTTCTAGAATTTTGAAAGGTCCTATGTACCTAGGACTCAATTTACCTTTCTTACCAAATTGTATAACTCTCTTCCATTGAGATACCTTTAATAAAACATGATCTCCTACCTGAAATTAAAAATATTTCCTTCGATTATCAGCATAGCTCTTCTAAGTACATTGAGTTTCTTTGATGAGGTTTTGGATTACCTTCACCTTTTTCATCGTTTCCTCTACCAGTTCTGGGCCAATGAGTTTTCTTTCCCCAACATCATCCCAACAGGTTGGTGTGAAAGATCTCTTTCTATATAACGCTTCATATGGTGCCACATGAATACTCAAATGGATGTTATTATTATAGAAAAATTATACCAGAGGTAAATATTGATCCCACACACCCTGAAAGTCAAGTGAGAAAGATACCAACATGTCACGACCCCCTCCCCACAATGTGTACCCCTCCTGGGCTGGCAATGTGAGAAGAGAGATAATGACACCCAAGTCCCGCCTCCAGTAGGCCCCGGGCTGGCGACTAGCACCAAGGGTATAATAACACACAAATGGGAGGCATTTCCCTCTAAGAGAACACATGAGGAAGAGAGAGATAATATAGACACCAACCAACTCTAACTGAAATATAAAAGAAGCCCAAGTATATATATGAAATACCAAGCAAAAGTACTACAACTGAAAGGGGAAAAATACAAGTACCCAAATGAAAATAAAATAGCAGCAACCATAAGCCCGAAAAGCTCCTGAATCCACAATCTAGTATTAACTAGCCTGATCTCCAACCTGCTCTAAGTGACTTGAAAAATAGTTTATATATATGTAGGGTGAGTATAACAGTATACTCAGTAGGATCCTCCCGGAATCCTATCGTGCAAAAGTAATGAAAGCATGCTAAATCCCAGTGAACATCAAGTGAAACTAACTCGTCACCTAAACAGGTATACTAATTTCCCAACCTCACCATGGCTACTCTCACAAAGTAACACATACAAGAATATATCATATAGTAATGAATATAAAGGGTACCCCACTACTACTTCCCCACTGGTTTTCCGCTTTTACCCAACGACATACGTCTGGCGCATCTCTCTCAAAAGGCTTGACCGTATAAACATGGGCTATGCTCCACAATCTGCATCAAGTGCACCACAAAGGCTTGCCCGCAGACACCTAGGCCAAGTACCAGACCATCCTCACAACCAAAAGTAACCAGGTAGTTTTTGGGAGCCACCATATGTCGCATAACGTGTATCATACGTCGGGTATTATACCTCAATCCATCACAACCCATACGCTAAGTAAGGATCCATAAGCCATCACATCCTATACACATTACACCTATAGTATTCCATAGGGTACTATATCCAGAATATATGTTTGTGAAATAACCACAAGCCGTTATAGCCCTCTACACCCATACATGGAGAAAACTAACTGTTGTTCCAAACGAACTATTATATACCAAGAGAAGAGAGAAGGGCTAAAGGGGGTAGTCAGCCATTCAACCTCCCATCAGAATTTTGGGGAAAACACCCCCCAGGGCTTAGAATCCCCGGGGTGTCAGTTTCCCTTACCGACAGGGTGGAGTAGCATATAGAAACACAAAAATTACAGAATATATATAACTCACAACCACACTATGGGCATTACCTAGTCTTAGAAACAACTGCAGTTAACGTCTCTCAGACTCCGGGCTGCTTTTTCTAAGACTACGTATCCTATAAGCACACAACCATTTGAAGGGCTTTATTAGATTACTTCAATCCATTTTTATCAGTTCCACTCTACTTTAATTAATTCTTTAATCATTAATTAACCATGAACAATTCCACATTAAACTGAATTGGCATCACATTCAAAATCAACTGCTCATTTTAAGATTCAACATCACTTTTAAATTCCAGCATCTGTATCCCCGTTGATTATCACCATTTAATCAATCTTTCATTACAGAATTTATGTCCCATATTCCCAAGAATTCTAGAAAAGCATCATATGATACTAAATACAATGGGGTCTCAACACGGTGAGTAGATATACTACCCATCAAGTCTCTGTTGCCTATAGCAAGAGCATAGACCCATTCTCCCTCAAGAGGCTAAACACGGAAGGCACGTTGAATACCCCACTTGTCTTCGCCTCCTTTGTACGAACGGTAAGCAAGACCTGATGCCTTGATCAGTGGGGAAAAGTAAAGAAGATAAACATTCTATGCACCAAGAATCAAACAACCACATCCATTCCATTCCATCATCCCTATTGTCCTCCCTGACAACCACATGCATAAACTGATGCATCTTACCACTCTAGGCGTCATTCGCTACCCCAACCACAAGACCTCCCTGGCTCCACATATCACTTCAACCATCCAGGATCACATCACAGCACATGCAGCAGGAAAAAAAACATCACATCAAATGGTCTCTTATCCCTTTAACAATGCATCCATCCTTCATAAAAAATGAGCACTCATCGCTCTAAAGCACATGACACTCGGCCTTACGAACAAGAGGGTAACTAAGAACCCTACCATGCGTTAACTTTTATTAACCAACCAGTTCATTAATCCCTCATGAATTAACATATTCAATTCATCGGTTCCAATTCCAAGAAACATATTTAGTAAGCTATCACAAAATATTTAACATGCTTACTATGCCAATTTGATTAACATGAAAATTAGAACAACTACAACAACGGAAAAAGCTGGATTCATTTACATGCCTATTTATCTTTGTCCAATTAATTATTAATTATTTACGACTTTACGTTATTTATCAATTTCCATCAAGAACAAACAGATAAGAAAAGAGAGCATAGATATCACACTATCTAGCGAAACATGAGGTAGTATCATACAATCAATAACAATTTCTTTATCCAGTTCAAATATTTAATTAGGACAATTTCATTGTGATCTAAAGGGCTAAATCATGCTAACTCTATGATTGAACATAAACAATTAGAGAATCCAAAAATACCCTAACATGAAGAGTTCTTGACGTTCTTTATCCACACAACGGGTCACAATCCTCCTATCGCGACAACTGCATCCACCCGAGGATGCCATAGTACATCCTCACTAACCAAAATACAAGAAACCCCCATTAGAATCATGGAGATTACATGATAATATGGAAAATAGAACAAAAGAAGATGATCACCGAAGGAACGATGATAAACATACCTTATATTGAAGAATGATCAACACAGCTTGGTTGCATGAAAACAGAGCAGGAATGATCAAAGGTGTAAAGCTTGATTGTGAAACTCTTACAGAAAGGATTTAAAGGATCTAGTGTCTCATAGCTAATGACAAAGAGGAAGAACAAGGAAGAATGATATCTTGTCTCTTATGACGATTTAATGGGGTGATGGTTTAAGATGCTCTTAATTCTCCATGAAAACGGATTTCATTATCCCACGTGGTTTTACCACGTAAAACATTTCAAGCCATTGGAATAATTAATATAAGATTTATTTCCTTCGAATCAGCCTTAATAGCCCTTAAAATAAGGATTTAAATGTATTTTAAGTCAAAGAAAACGTAAAAAAGGGAAAAACTTTATGAAGCTGGAAACACTGTTCACCGACCGTTACTGTACACCAAATCGATCTGTGAGACCGATCTGTTACTGTTCATAAAACTGGAAACACTGTTCACATAACTGTAAAATTGGCAAAGTGTTGGGGATAAGTCACCTTGACCTCCCGGAACACCTCCAACACCACATTTTCACAATGTAATGGACCAGAGAAGTCTGGGCCATTACATCAGATGCCTATTAAAACAATCTCGTCCTCAAGAATATAAAACCAACCTAAAGAAAAGAGGGGTCTGAACAACCACCTTGTAAGATACCTCTCAGGGGAAAACCACCATGAGTTGTTCTGAAGCTGGGAAAAAACCACGACATCTGAGAGCAAGGGGAAAAAAAATTCTATATCCAAACAATTCACGAATAACATCACATCAAAGGTACATAAAAGAAATTATATAATAAAACTCATCACAACAACTTTAAATAGCTCTAGGTAATGGACACGCATCTGTGGCTCACGTTCCCAAGTACTATACTACATGCCACTATGTCGCCACAAGACACAAACTAAGGGGATAGAATGCCCAAGAAACAACTTCTCCTTGCGGTCTTGGATCTACACAGGTCGCGCCTCGAAGGTTTCAACATCATCAATATCGATCTCTCCCCAATCAATGATGTGAGAGTCATAATGAAGATAATGACGGAGTTGTAATACATCGAAAACATCATGTACCAGACTCATTTGTGGGGGAAGTTCTACTTGATACGCCACAACTCAAACATGAGCTAACACCTCGAAAGGCCCATCAAACTGGGGGGAATGCTTACTTCCACGACCAAACCTTCGCTACCCACGATAGGGAGTCACCTTCAGAAACACGTGATCTCCAAAATTAAACTCCAAGTGTCTACTTTGATCAACATACGATTTCTGACAATCTTGCACTATCTTCATCCTCTCACGAATCATCTGAACTATCTTTGTTGTATTCTACACTAGTTCTGATCTGAGAATTGTTGTCTCTCTGACCCCAATCTAGCACAACAGAGAACAGAAAGGCCAGCCATACAAGGCTTCAAATGTTTCCATACCGATGGTATATTGAAAACTATTATTTTAATAGAATTCCACCAAGTGTACGTACCTCATCCATGAAACTCCAAAATAAAGAACACAAGATCATAACATGTCTTCAAGAGTTTGAATGGTTCGCTCAGTTTGACCATACGATTGAGGATGAATAGCAGTGTTAAGGCAGAGATGAGAGCCAAAATCATTTTGGAGACCTCTCCACACCCTGGAGGTAAAACAAGGATCTCTATCAGAAATGATCATCCTAGGTACTCCATGAAGTCTCACCACCTCCTCTAGATACTGCCGCAACAAATCTTCCACTGTGCTCGACTCCTTGTCACTATGAAGTGGGATGATTTTGTTAAACGACCCACTACCACCTAGACATCATCACGTACCCTCGGAGCTCGATGTAAACCTGTAACAAAGTCCATCGATATGTCCTCCCACATTCATTAAGGAATCTCTAATGGCTGTAGAAGCCCACTAGGAACACGATGTTCGGTTGTCACCTTCAGGCAGACTAAACATCGAAACCCAAACTCTGCAGCTGCACACTTTTGCACAACCCACCAAAACTGACTCCTCAACGATTGGTATATCTTTTTCACACAAGGATTTACTACTAAGGGAGAAATATGGATATCTCGGATAATCATCTCACCTATAGCTAAGGGTACAAAAATCCTTCCATAATATAACACTCGTTGTTGTTCATCCTCCGACCAAACATCAGGGGCCTCACCACAAACAACTCTGTCTCTCCAAACATCCACCTCTGGATCACCCAACAGGGACTCTTCCACCTTCTGCATCAGGGATGACTACACTATCATCTAGAAATGACAACCTCTACCTCCAACCGCTTCCATATCAAGATGAAAAACTGACAGTTCCTCCATTACTCTCTAGGAATCACCGGATTCATGCACAACATAACTTCGTGACTTTTGGCTCTACACATCAGCTACAACATTCCCTTTTCTAGGTGTATATGATATTTCTAAGTCATATTTATTAAGAACTCCATCCACCGATGTAGTCGTATGTTCAAGTCACACTAGGGGAAAACATACCTCAAACTCTTATGATCGGTGAAAACCACAAAGCGCTCACCAATGAGGTAATGTCTCCACAACTTCAGAGAAAACACCACAGCTGCCAACTCAAGATCATGTGTGGAATAGATACGTTCATGGGGAAATATCTACCAAGACCCATAAGATACAACTGACCTCTATTGCATGAGGACACACCCTTACCCCAGATGCGAAGCGTCGCAGAAAACATAAAACTGAACTCCCTCAACTAGAAGACAAAGAACTGGAGAACTTACTAACTTCTTTTTTAGATACTCAAAAGCTTCCTGAAACTGATCAGTCCATATAAACACATGATCCTTCCTAGTCCAAGCTATCAGAGGAGTCACAACTTGGGAGAAATTTGCTATGAACCTATTATAATAGCCCGAGACACCAAGGAAACTTCGCATCTCTGATACTATCTTGGGGGCTACCCAAGACACCACTACTTCTATCTTTGATGGATCCACAGCTACTCCCGGTTGGGACACAACATGCCCCACGAAACGGACTTCTCGAACCCAAAAATCACACTTCGAAAACTTCCCACACAACTGATGTTGCTGTATAACACCCAACATAGCTCATAGATGATCTGCATGCTCCTCTTTAGATGTGGAGTACACAAGGATGTTGTCAATGAAAACCACCACAAACTTGTCCAGGAACTCACAGAACACATCATTCATCAATCCCATGAATACAGCTGGAGAATTCTTCATGCCAAATGGAATTACAACGAACTCATAATGCCCACGATGACAACGGAAAGAAGTCTTCGGGATATCCTCGTCATTCACACGCATTTGGTGATATCCTGACTGCAAGTCAATCTTTCAGAACCAACATGTACCCTTTAGTTTATTGAATAATTCATCAATCCACGCTAGAGGATAGTGGTTCTTTATTTTCACTTTGTTTAAGCGATGATAATTGACACACAACCGCAAACTTCTGTCAGCCTTCTTTACGAAAAAGATTGGTAAACCCCACTGTGACCCACTTGGCCGAAAAAAATTGCACTGCAACATACCATCAAGCTATATATGTAGATATTGTAACTTAGAAGGTTCCATCCTATATGGAGCCATAGAGATAAGAGACGCTCCTGGCTGTAACTTGATCCCAAACTCGATCTCTCGTCAAGGGGGTAATGCTACTACCTCTTCTAGAAAGACATCAGGGTACTCCTCTACGGCCCTAGGAAATGCCAACTTCTGAACCTCTGAAGAACTCAGCATCAACTCAGCCATCAAGGATGATAAGGATGGAACATGCCTATGACCCATCTGAGGGTCACACTCACCAAAAACACCACTTGCTCTCCATCCTCACCAATGAAGACGACCTTCTTCCTGTAGAAATCCATGATATCCTGCACCGAATACAACCAATCCGTGCCGATAAGGACATCATATGGTTGTATATGTAAACATAAGAAATCTCCCCAAAATCGGTGTTTCCCCAACACTATCTCACAGTCTCTACATACTTAAAACAAGTCATCTCTACCTCCGACTGGCGTAGTGAACGCCTAGGGCACAGGAAGCCTCTCTACCTCATGTCCCAAAGCCTGGACACGGGTATGTGATATGAAGGAGTGTGTCACTCCGGAATCAAAAAAGGAATACACCAAGGTATAAAACAAGAAAAGGGTACCTCGGACGGCAACTGGCTCGCCTGGATCTAGAAACACAAGAGCATGAAGCTGACCATGACCTCCTCTATGGCCACTCTGGCCCTGATGAAAACCACCACCATGGTCGTGCACTACTCTCTGAGGATGGGGAGCTCCATGGTGTTGTCCTCTACCTACCCCATATACCATTTTGGTGATCTAATGATGGTGCAACCTGCTGCTTCTACCTCAGCTGGAACTGCCTCAACGGAGGAACCTGCAGCAGGGCGACCGGTGCAAGATGACTGCCCTGAAAAGTCGGGCACTCCCATTGCTGATGACCATGACCACCATAAGAAAAACAAGTTCCTAATCCCTTGGAATAGGCCTGAGAGTTGTTTCCTCCAAAGAAACGATCTGGAAAGGGCTGGGACCTACCAACAGGTGAACGAAAACTCCTCTTCCCTAAAAACCAAGAACCACATACCACATCTCTTCTTCATGAGGAATCATGATGATTCCCATCTCGTGACGATCTGGTCATGGACAAAGTCCTCTAAACAACATAATCCCTCGACAGCACCTCATGATATGTCATCATCATAAATGGGGTGACCTGGTGCTGGATCTCTAGATGCAAATCCTCCTTAAAATGCCTTTCCCTAGCCTCCTCGTCTGGTAAAAGGTCTGAAGCATATCGTAGAAGGTTCCTGAAACGAATTCCAAACTCTCGTACACTGGAGCTCCCCCGTTGAAGGGTGTGAAGCTCCTGACAACGAGACACCATCGCGGTCTAGGAAAAGAACTCAACTATAAAGTTCTCTCGAAACTCCTACCATGAGATCGATTACTCCTCATGATCCCTGATAAACAAGAGCCACCAATTACTTTCTAATCCATGCAACATCGTCACAACCAAGGATACCTAGTGCTCCTTTCGAGCACGAATCGAATTGAAGGGGATCTCGACCTCCTCTAACCAGTTTTCCATAACTGCATCTGAAACCGATCCCTCGTACTTCTGCAGACTCTGACGCTGAAACTCTTGGAGTGACATACTCCAAGTGTCATTGTTGTCGACCTCTACCCGGAGGCGATCTGCTGGCACATCCTGCTAGACATCTTTTATGCAAACCTGATGAGGACATCAACCTGGATCCATTCCTGCAAAAGAACAAACTGATAGAGATCCTATGCCTAGAATATGGAAGACTCAACCTTAATTAATTAATTATTTTCTTTCATTAATTTTAGGTTAACATATCGTAAGGTCTACCCATTCAAATACAGGCTCAAAGAACAATGATGAATGATCCTTTCCTAGGTCTCTACCCTACAACTAGTATCACCTTGTTTAGTATCCATTGTAAACTTGAAGGTCCATGCATCATATCATAGGGGACCCTAAATGCCTATGTCTCTCCCGGTCTCTAGTGTTTACCTCACATTCTAAAAATGAGTGACACTGTTTCCCTACCAACCCATGAAACCTCACTTGTGCCTAACTCCAATCTCCATCCAATCCCTCAAACATAGCCACTGATACCACTATGTCACGACCCCCTCCCACAATGTGTACCCCTCGTGGGCCGGAAATGTGAGAAGGGAGATAATGACCCCCCCGATTCCCGCATCCGGTATGCCCCAGGTTGGTGACTAGAACTGAGGGTATAGGAACACACAAATGGGAGGCATTTCCCTATAAGAGAACACATACAGAATAGAGAGATAAGATAGAAAAAACCCAACTCCAACTAAAATAGAAAAGAAACCCATGTATATATATGAAGTTCCACGAAAAAGTATTACAACTAAAAGGGGAAAACTACAAGTACCCAATAGAAAATAAAACGGCAGCAACCACTAGCCCAAACAGCTCCTACAACCACAGGCTAGTAGTAACCAGCCTGATCTCCAAGCTGCTCCAAGTGACATGAAAAACTTTTTAAATATACGTAGGGTGAGTATAATAGTATACTTAGTAGGATCCCCCCGGAAGCCTCTCATGCAAAAGTAAAGAAAGTATACTAAAGCATAGTGAACAACAACTGAAACTAACTCGTCACCTAAATAGGTATACTAAGTTCCCAACCTCACCATGGATACTCTAACCAAGTAATGCATACAAGAATATATCATATAGAAAAGAATATCAAGGGTACCCCGCTACTACTTCCCCACAGGTTTGACGCTTATTCCCGAATGACATACGTCCTGTGCATCTCCCTCCAAAGTCTTGCCCGTATAATCTTGGGCTAAGCTCCACATACTGCACCACGTGCACCACAAAGGCATGCCCACAAACACCTGGACAAAGCACCCCACCTTCCTCATAAACAAAAGTAACCGGGTAGTTTCTAGGAGCCACCACAGCTCGCGTAAATTGTATCATATGTCGGGTATTATACCTCAAGACTTCACAACCCATTCTCCGAGTAAGGATCATCATGCCATCACCGCCTATATAGGTTACACCTGTAATAGTCCATAGGGTACTATATCCATAATATATGTGTGTGAAATAACCAAAATCCGTTACATCCCTCTACACACATACAAGGGGAAAACTTACTGTTGTTCCAAAGGCACTAGTATCTTCCATGAGAAGAGAGCGAGGCTAAAGGGTATAGTCATCCATTCAACCTTCCATCAGAATGTTGTGGAAAACACCCCCCCAGGGATCAGAATCATCGGGGTGTCATTTACCCTTACCTATAGGGTGGATTAGTGTATTGAAATACAAAAATTACAGAATATATATAACTCTCAACCACACTATGGTAATTACGTAGTCTTAGACACAACTGCAGCTAACGTCTCTCAAACTCCGGGCTTCTACTTCTAAGACTAGGTATCCTCTAAGCACACAACCATTTGAATATATTTATTAGATTACTTCAATAACTTTTTATTTGTTCCACTATACTTTAATTAATTCTGTAAACATTAATTAACCATGAACAATTCCACATAAAACCGAATTGGCATCAGATTCAAAATCAACTTCTCCTTTTAAGATTCCACATCACCTTTAAATTCCACCATCTCCATCCACGTGGATTATCACCATTTAATCAATCTTTCATTACATAATTACTTTCCTATATTACCAGACATTCTAATAAAGCATTATATTCTACTAAACAGAAAGGGGTGTCAATACGGTGAGTAGATATACTACCCGTCGAGTCATTTCCGCCTACAACAAGAGCATTAACTCCCTCTCCCTCGAGAGGCTAAACACGAAAAGCACGTGGCATACCCTGCGTGTCATCGCCTCATTTGAAAGAAGGGAAAGCAAGACCAGCTTCCTTGAGTAGTGGGGAAAAGTAAAGCAAATAAACATTCAAAGCACCAAGAATCCAACAACCACATCCATACCCTTCCATCATCTTTGGTTCCCTCACTGACACCCACATGAATAAACTGATGCATCTCGCCACTCAAGGCATCATTCGCTGCCACAACCACAAGGCCTCCCTGCCTCGACATATCACAACAGCCATCCAAGCTCATATCATAGCACAAGCAGCATGAAAACAAACATCACATCAAATGGGCTCTTGGACCTTTAACAATGCATCCAACCTTTATACAAAATGAGCACTCATGGCTCTAAAACACAAGGCACTCGGCCTTAAGAACAAGAGGGTAACTAAGAACCCTACCAGGAATTATCATTTATCAACCAACTAGTTCTTTAATCCCTCATGAATTAACAGATTCAATTTGTAGGTTCCAATTCCCGGAAAACTATTCCTTAAGCTATCATAAAATATTTACCATGATTATTATGCGAATTTGATTAACATAAAAATTATAACAACTACAACAAAGAAATCAACCGGATTCATAAACATGCCTCTTTATCTTTAGAAAATTAATTATCAATTATTTTTGGATTTAGGTTCTTTATCAATTTCCATCAAGAACAAATAGCTATGCAAAGCGAGCATAGATATCACACTATCTAGAAAAACAGGAGGCAGTAACATACGAGAGATAAAAATTTCTTAACCCGGTTCAAATATTTAATTAGGTAAATTTCATTGTGATCCAAATGGAAAAATAATTCTAACTCTACGATTACACATAAACAATTAGAGAAGCCACTAATACCCTACCTTGAAGAGTTATTGACATTCTTTATCCACACAATGGGTCACAATCCTCCTCTTGTGACAACTGCATCCCCCCGAGGATGCCACAATACGTCCGCATCAAACAAACCCCAAGAAAACCCCATTATAAGCATGTAGATTACATGCTAATTTGGAATGGAGAACAAAATAATATGACCCCTGATGGAAAGATGATAAACATACATTATATTGAAGATTGATCCACACTGCTTGGTTGCATAAAAATAGAGTGGAACTGATCCGAGGAGTAAAGTTTGATTTTGTAACTACTACAGGAAGGATTGAAAGGTTCTAGTGTCTCATAGAAGATAAAAAAGAGGAAGAACATGGGAGAATGATATCTTGTCCCTTTAAAAGATATAATGGGGAGATGGTTTAAGATGTGTTTAATTCTCCATTAAAACGGATCACATTAACCCACACAGTTTGACCAAGTAAAACACTCCAAGACTTAGGAATAATTAATATACGATCTATAGCCTTTGAATAGGCCTTAAGAGCCCTTAAAATAAGTATTTAAATGTATTTTACGTCAAAGGAAATTTAAAAAAGTGCAAAACTGTAGGAAGCTGGAAACACTGTTCACCTACTATTACTGTACACCAAACCGATCTGTGAGACCGATCTGTGAGAGAGATATATGAAAATGATCTGTGAAACTGATATGGGAGACTGATCTGTCAGACCGATCTGTGAGACGGATATGTGAGACAGATCTGTGAGACCGATCTGTGAGACCGATCTGTGAGACTGATCTATCAGACCGATCTATAAGACTGATCCTGTAGACTGATCTGTGAGACCGATCTGTGACACTGATCGGTGCCACCGATCTGTGACACCAATCTGTGAGATCGATCTGTGAGACCGATTTGTGAGACTGATCTGTGAGACTGATCTGTGATACCGATCTTTGACAACCATCTGTGAAACCGATCTGTCAGACTAATCTGTGAATCCAGTCTGTTACTGTTCATAAAACTAGAAACACTATTCACAGAACTGAAAAATTGGCAAAGTGTTGGGGATAAGTCACGTTGACCGCCCAGAACACCTCTAACACCACATTTTCACAATGTAATGGACTGGAGAGGTCTGGGCTATTACAAAATTGAGCTTCTTTGATTAGGTTTTGTATTACCTTCACCTTTTTCATCGTTTCCTCTACCAGTTTTGGGCCTACGAGTTTTCTTTCACCAACATCATCCCAACATGTTGGTGTGCGACATCTCTTTCTATATAACGCATCATATGGTGCCATCCGAAAACTGGAATGGAAGCTATTGTTATCATAAAATTATACCAGAGGTAAATAATGATCCCACATACCATGAAAGTCAAGTGAGAAAGATCTCAACATGACTTCTACGTTTTGAATATTCCGTTCTAATTGTCCATCTGTTTGAGGGTGGTAGGTAGTGCTCAAACGAAGTTCAGTATCCAAGGTCTTCTGAATACTCTTCTAGAATCTTGAAGTAAAACGGGGATCATGATCAAAAACAATTGATAGAGGTTCTCCATGAAGCCTCACAAATTCATTAATATATAGACTTTTTAGACGTTCAAGTGGTAAATATTCCCTTATAGAAATAAAATGTGTGGTCTTGGTAAGACGATCAACAATGACCCATATCGCATCATTCCTTCTAGGTGTATTTAGTAGTCCAATGACAAAGTCCCTTGTGTTATTATCCCATTTCCACTCAGGTATAGGAAGAGGGTGCACGACTCCTACAGGTGGTTGCCTTATAGATTTAACTTGTTGACAAACCATACATCTTGAAACAAAATTAGCAATCCCCCTCTTCATGTTATCCCACCAAAAATGTTCCTTCAAATATCTATACATTTTGGTGCTACCAGGGTGTATAGAAAAATTGGATCTATGAGCGCCATCCAACAATTCCCTTTTTAGATCGGGTATTTCGGGAACAAACAGTCTTTTCCCAAATTTCAAAATTCTATCTTCATACACAAAGTCACTCAATCTCCCATCTTTAATAGCTTAAATCTTCTTTTGAAACATATCATCATCGGTCTGAGAACACTTTTTTCTTTCTAGTAAATATGGGTTTTCAACCATTTGAATAAGTATCGATGCTTCACCTTCCATGGTAATTCCCATATCCATCCTCACTAGATCAAAGAAAATAGGATCCCTTTCAACTCTCATCTTGTTCAAAATTCCATGATCCTTTATTCTCAAAGCTCTTCCACCTTATTTTCCTTCGTTGGGTGGTAGTGTATCATCAAGTCATAGTCCTTGACTAGTTCAAGCCACCTTTTTTTCCCCATGTTGAGTTCTTTCTGTGAGAAAATATATTTCAAACTATTGTGTTCAGTATAAATCTCATATTTTTCAACAAAGAGATAGTGTCTCCAAATACTCAAAGCAAAGATGACAGATTCTAACTCAATATCATGAGTATGATAGTTTATCTCCTTAATTTTTAGTTGTTGTGATGCATTGGCAATAACCCTATCATTCTGCATAAGGACACAACCAATTCCTTTCTTCGATGCATCGCTATAAATAACAAACCCATCATTCCCCAATGGTATATTCAATATAGGGGACTTGAATAATCTTCTATTTAGTTATTCAAAAAAATTATTCACACTTTTTTTTCCAAACAAATTTAACTCCTTTACGTGTGATCTTTGTTAATGGGTTAACAAGTTGAGAAGAATTTTGGGCGAAACGTCGATAATAACCTTCTAAACCAATAAAACTGTGTTCCTCAGTTATACTCGTAGTTCTATCCATTGTTGCATTGCCTTGGTCATATAAGGATCAACAGAGATTCCATTATCGGAGAAAATATGGCCAAGAAAAGAAATCAACTGAATCCAGAATTCACACTTTCTAAACATCCCATATAATTCAGGTCTTCTCAGAGTCTTAAGTATAATGCACAAGTGATTTTCATGATCTTCATAGATTTTGGAGTATACAAATATATCATAAATAAATACCACTAAAAAGTCATCAATATATTATATGAAAACTTTGTTCATTAGATCCATGAAAATAGAGGGTGCATTAGATAGCCCAAAAGGCCTTACTGTAAACTTTTAATGCCTATACCTGGTTCAAAATTCTATTTTTAGATTGTCTTCCTTTTTCACACACAACTGATGGTATCCAGATTGATGGTCAATCATTGAAAATTATTGAACTCCATGGAGTTGGTAAAATAAATCATCAATGCGGGGTATGGGATACTTGTTATTTATTGTTATAGCATTGATCTCCCTGTATTCAATGCACAACCTCATAGATCCATCTTTCTTATTAACAAAAATAACATGTCCTCCCAATGGAGAAACACTAGGGAGAATAAATACATTATTACTCAATTCATCTAGTTGTTACATTAGTTCCACTAATTCCACATTGGCCATTCAATAAGGGGTCTTCGATATGGGCTTTGATCTAGGAATTAAATCAATGGAAAACTCAATTTCTCATTCTGGAGGATGTCCAGGTAAATCCTCTGGAACACCATCAATGTAATCTTTCACAATTGGTACATAATCTATTTGAACATTCCTTTCCTCACCCACAGTTAGTTCATTATATTCCTCCCTAGTAATTGAATTTAGTTGAGCTACTGGGGGTGGATCAAGATAAGAATTAGGGGGTGACGATTCTGCTCTAAAGATAAGTTGTTCCTTATCATCATCATCATAAATCGTAACCTCCTTCTTATTAAAATAAATCTTCACCTCATGGTACGAAATCCAATCCATACCGAGGATTATATCAAACTCAATCATTGGTATGACAATAAGATTTTTAGATAAAGAACATTTATATGCTCTAATGGGAACTGATTTACAGAACATTGTATCAATGAAACTTCCCTTAGGAGTTTTAACTGACAGATCCCTTGTTAATGAAATTTGAAATATCTAATTTTCATAGAAAACTAGGAAGATATGAAACAATGCGATGATCCAGAATCAAATAAAGCATTTGCTAAACATGAGGAAACCCTTAAATCACCTTCCACCACGTCTTTTGGAGCTTCTACCTCAGTAGTAGTGATAGAACATGCTTGGCCTTGATCCCTTGGCATTTTCTGAGGTATTTTCCCTTGACGCTTAGGAAATTCAGTTTCATAATGTCTCATCTCCATACAATTGTATCATTGAACATCAGTAGCTTCTTTCTTCCCCTTGCAATCACGAACTTGGTGGCCTTTTTAACCACACTTATAATAGACTCTCATTCCCTTAAAGCATGTAGCAAGGTGTTTCTTCCCACATTAACTACAGTATGGACTTTAAACTTTTCCCTTCTTCCCCATATATCCATTTTTGGAGTGATTAGAAGATATCTTCTTCTCTTGCATTCCTTTAAAGTCATAAGACTTAGATAATTCCTTTTCTATCTTGATAGCACATGATACAATATCTTCGTATGACAAGAAGTATTTTCAGACTAAATATCAACAGATGAATGGTTTTAACCCATCAAAGAAATGATAAATCATACTTCTTGGGTTACGTATATAATCTGTAGCATGCCTTGCTATCCTTGTAAAGATAGGCTCATACTTTGCAACATTCTCGTCATCAATTTGCCTCAGACTCAGAATTTTTTTTCCATATCTACTCGATGGTCATGAGGAAAGTATTTTTCCATGAAAATATCTTTAAACACCCTCCATTAAATATTTTATACTTCATCATCTTCTTTTGTGTTTTGACTCAATGGCCACTATTGATCTGCATCTCCAGTGAGGCGGTAAACTGCCATGTAAACTTTTTCCCTTTATGTGCTCCCCATGGTGTGAAATACATTCTCTAAGGAATTTATCCATTACTCCACTACTAGTGGATTTGTTCCCCCATTTAATGTTTGTGGTTATTGCCTCATGAAGCTATCTAACATTGATCCTCTATGCCGCGGATCGGGGTGCTCCATAAGGGTATGGTTATTATTCATAACTTGAGTGAGTTGTCTCAGTATGGTGATTAGATGATTAGAACCAGTTGCATCACTATCCCCACTATAATTATCTTGAGTAGGAGGGAAATACCTACATGGAGTGTGTGCATTGATATAGATTCCATTCCTTCTTCAAGGTGCCATTTCTAAACAATGGCATAAAATACATTAGTTTATGAATCACAATACATAAATCCAAACATGTAAAACACTTAACATAAATTGTACAGTTTATGGATATAATCCATAATCATGAAAATGTATTTGTTAAGGAAGTATATAATCATAAACCCTTCATAATGGTTAGTAAAGGAAATTATAATTATCTTAAGCATATCCCTTGGGAGTGTCGTAACCAAGAGTGCATCAAGGCCCACTGTCGTGCACCAGTTCTCGTTCAAGTCTAGATCAAAGCGGTGTTTTAGGATTTTACCCCTAGGTACATCTGTACCAGAGATGTCCCTACCTTCTCGTATCTAGGTAGGGATGTATTTCTCGGAAAACTCACAAAATCTACACAATACCAAAATTCTGGGAAGTTCTTCTATTCTAATACTCAATGTTCATCTTAGGTCTATGTGCTCTAACCAGAGTTCATCTAAATCTAGATTCCATGGTTTGTACTAAACATCCCCTAATACCAATGGTAACGCCCCAAACCCAGTTACCCAGAGTCGGTGCATTATTACATAACATTTGAATGATCACAAAAGATCAATTCTCAAAAGAATGATTAGTTTAGTACCCTTAGAAACACTAGATACGTTCACAAGTCTTACATTACATCATAAAGTGAAAAACTACAACAATATAGTCTCCATAGTCCAAAATCATATTCCCTCAGACTATCCCTATAGGTCAGTCATAAAATATTTCCTCACATCCTAGGAAAAATAAAACATAGAGAGGGGTGAGCTCAGTTTCTTATTAAAGATAACAATATAGTGAAAACATATATAAATAAGCATAAACATTTAAGGCAATGTATAACTAAAATAACAACCTTTTAAACATGAACTTCAGCATAATATGGAAAAAATAAAATGAAATAATTCCATTTACTTATTAACATGGATATTCTACTAGTTGAATAATCACATGCAATATCAACAACCACTTTCATAATGATGGAATGCATAATTCCAGACTATCATAACCACATAGTTAGGTCCTTGTGCCAAGAAGTCAAATAATATTTTGTCAAGGCCTTGTGCCAAGACACTAGTGTGTCCCATGAGACCTACAGATGCATTGAGGAGCTATAGCGGGCTCCACCCATCACTTAATATTTCCAATTCATTCCTCATATGAATAGGTTTAAACATAACATAAACATTCGTATTAAAAAAAGAATATGAAATTTCAATACTTTCTCCATAAACCATGAATTGTATAAAAACAAAATATCCACAGTGAATCATATCACAAAATGTTCAATACAATATGGAAGTTTTGTATCATAATAAATCAACTTAAAATAATCTTAAAATCCATCAAAGGATATTGACAGAGATGAAATCAAAACTATTTGTGAGAAATATCTCTTTTTTGAAATCCTTTTAAAGTAACATAACTATAAAAGAAAAAATATACATTGAAAATATTCTTATAATCTTATAATGTATGCTTAGATGATTTTATAATTGTAGAAAATATCCACACCCACCGCAAAAGATAAAAAATACATTCTTACCTTAATTCTATCAAAAATGTTAAAAATGACCTGGTTTGGAAAACGACGAAAATATTCCTTTATAAACATATTATAAAGAGTAAAACAAGGGTATAAATTACTTTAACCCATAGTCTATAAAATAGTATGGATGTTTTGAAATACATTTTTAAGAAACATGGGTGTGGATGACAATGATGTCCCAGTAGATTATTACTTATAAACAACTTCGGATAATTTAGAGATTGTAGAACTAAACCCTTACCTTATACATTTCCTTGGTCGAGGGTAGGTTAAACACCTGTATAATAGTTAAATAATTTTTATTAAATTATAAAATAGTCATATACATAAATATGATATCATATATGATATTTTAATAATTCATTGTTAATAATATTTTAGTATTATTGTCATTTCTAGTGTTCACTTACACGTTTTCTTTTATATGTTGTATTACATAAGTTGTGTTTGTTATCCATTGGTTTTATCTAATTCATATCCAGAATGATATCAAGTCCTTAAAAATTATTTTTAATCATCAAATGAAAATTTTTCTTGAATGGATACGATGGGGAATGAATCTTATCGCGTTCATGGAGACTGTAGCACGTACGTACGAACGAGCGCCAATATCATTTTTTATATTAAAATAATATAAAATTGGATGGTGTATCACATATACAGAATCATGATAATTTTATATTTGTTATTTACATGAATTAAACATCATTATTATACCAATACAATTAATAATGTATTCAATAACAATTACACCACGACGTGGAGACGTTAAGCCGTACGTATGCACGTATGGTGACATTTAATTCAATGGATGGATAGAAAATGAAATTGGTTGTACCATATTTATAAAACCATCATAGTATATATAAGATAATGGTGTTATTATCTTATAATTTAAACAACAACGAAAAAGGAACTGGAAGAAGAAAGGAACTTGAATGAGGTGGTGAGATTTTTACCTCTTTTTCGGGTTCTTCTTTTTTATTGGATCAAAAGGGCTCCTTAAGTTGGATTTATGACTAAAGGAAGTCCTCTTGGATTAATTTAGAAAAGTTGAGAGGATATTTGGGTAGGGTTTGGCCAAACCAAATTTTTTTGAAGGTATGAATTTGAGAGAAGGGGGAGTGCCCTTTTATAATAGGGGTGAGGGGAACCATAGAAAAAACATAAAATATTGTTTTATAAGAAATTCATATTCGGTTCATGAGGGATCTAAAGTGAATTATTTCAAGGATATGGTGGGTATGGGTACAAATACTATCAAGCAAGAGATTTTAGAGAAGTTTTGGTCACTATACTAACCTTATCATTTATATTTAACTCATAGTTAAATTGTTTAACATTTACCATGTCTCTTTGTATTTTTATATTATATGGTTAATAAACATACTCTAAAAAGCCAATAGAACCCCAAGTTGTTCATTATTAATATATATATCCTTATCTATTTAATTTTTATAGACCTTAGATTTTTAGGAATATAATATTAGTAGATAATATAATATTTGTTTTAAATACTGATTTATGTCACTTTTGACAGTATTTAATAATTGATTTTTGTTAATGTCTTAAAAACTTTATTAATACGGAAAAAATTCTTTTAAATAGTACTCACATTTCATATTAGCATATAATATTAATTTAATACATAAAAGGTCTCAAATTACATTTATTTGGATATTTATAATATCAATTATTTTAATATTTAATTAATTAGGTAATTACTGTCTCACCATTGTGACAAAAATAAATTAAATTATGTAATGTCTAAAAATTATAAATAAAATACCATTATGTAGGAAATATTTTTATATTTCTAATGATTATTTATTATTGAATTTATTATATGTATAACCCTATATTAAAAATGTTCTAGTTATTAAACATTGATTTTATCTTTTTTAACTCTTCTTTGAATTAAATAATAATAAATGTCCTAATCTAATCCAATTAGACCAAAGAGGTTAATATATTATTACTAAGGTTTTTTTGGTCTAATTTTACATAGGCAATAGAATTAGGACATGTGTTAGGGTATTAATAATATCAGTTTTACCCTTAATTACCCTATTTACTTTAAACCGTGGTAAATAAAAGTAAAAATTTACTACTCACCAAAAATTATATTTACCTTATTGAACCACATTTTAATCCTTGATATTAATCGTGACCCTCAGATTTTTGAAATTCCACTCAGAGAAGGGGTAAAATTATGTTTTATGTGAATTTTCAAATTCTCATAGGAGGTGGGTAAAAGACGGTGAAAAGTGCAATAAAAAATTTATATATCTAAAATTATTCAAAGTTAACTCCAATTAATGTAGTTTAACTTATATAGTTATAATTTATCTATTTTGAAATAAAATAAATATAAATAAAATAAATAATTATTTTAAAAAATCGGTTTTAAACTATAACTCATTGTTTTTCATTATTTATCAAAAATTGAATGTTTTCTGAAAAATACCAAAAATTCACCATTAGATAATTTCGATATTCCGAATCCAAAAATGAAGTTAATTTTGAAAGGTAATATTTATAAAATTTCAAAAAGAACATATTGTAGTTCATAGCGGCTAGTTTGATTGGTTGTGGTGTGTGTTAGAACTCGATGTTGCGTACAACACACGCTATTATATTATTCAAAGAGAAGCATACCATGGAATCTTGGGGTGTTACAATTCATATATGCCCCAAGGGAACATCATCATAACCACCATGAATGATGCACAATGATGATAGATGATTAAATAAAACCTACATGGATGATCACAAATCGATGTTTTCTCACGGTTCCAAGAACTAGTGTCATGCAAGAAGCAAGAAAAACTCCACAAAGGTTTAGCAGAAAGGGATCTAGAATGAGCGCAGGAATTGTGTCCTGGGTAATGACTTCAAGCACATCCAGATGAATCAAAATAGACATAGGTAGAAGATAATGGTGATAAAGGCCTTATTCAAGAGTTACAGGATAGTCCATTCAATGAACTTGAAAAATAGGTCATGGCCTTATCATGTAGGTAGGTAGTTTCACAGTATTCATTTATTAGACCACTCCTACTAGTTAGGAATTAGAAGCAATGGATGATGGGATTAGAAACAACTAAAAACTAATAGAAACAATGGTTTAAATAAGTATTATAATCAAAGGAGGCATTATAAGAGGGAAACAAGAAAGAGACCTAGTACTTTTCGATGGCCTATTAGTGGAACTGATCGGTGAGACTGATTGGTGGAGTGAATCGGAGAGACTGGTCAGTGGAGAGGATCCATGAATCTGATCGGTGGAGGTGATAGGTTATCCCAATCGGTGGACCCAATCAGTGTAGTTGACTGGTAAAACGGATTGGTGGAGCTGATCGGTGGAGCCGATCCGAGAAGCGAATCGGTGAACCCGATCGGTGGAGTGGGTGGGTGAAGCTAATCGGTAATTCTGATTAGTAGAGATGATTTTTGAAGATGATCGGTGAAGTTGATGGGTGGGGTATATTAGTACTGTTTGGTGGAGCAGATTAGTGTAGAAGATCGGTGAAGCTGATTAGTGGAGCTGATCAGTGAAGCCGATCAGTATAGCTGATCAATGAAGTGGATCAGTAGAGCTAATTCATGAAACCGATTAGTGTAGCAGATCAGTGAAACTGATTAGTGAGACTGATCAATACGACATATATTAGTGAGGCTGATTGGTGGAATAGATGGGTGGGGATGATGGGTCAAACCGATGGGTGGGACCGATGGGTGGAACTTATCGGTGAGACCAATGGGTGGAACCGATTGGTGGCGCTGACATGTGACACCACAGTGACACATTTCTAATGACACTATGACCCTTTAACACAAGAATTGACAATGTAATGGACAATGAATTCCTGTGAAATTACAAACCTCAATCCATAAGCTCATTTCACCCTCACAACAAACATTGTCATGGAGGTATATATGTACAGTGCAAGAGCATTTATAAGAATTCATAACACCCCTTTATCATATTTAGAGATGTTCAAGTCAAAAAATTTCATAAAATGTCATTTCCCAAAACCTCCACACACTGTCAAAACTGAGGTTATATCACTGCCCATAGCCAACGTACACCTAGTTTTGGGTTTAAAGGTAGGGTAAAATAATTTTCATATACATCTTTCTTATTAGAAAACAATTTATTTCCATATAGATGAATTTTAAAATAAATATGGATTTCATTCTTGGAACCATTTTCTTTTAACATTTAAAAGACCAAAAAAATCAAGTTCAACAACCTACCATAATACCATTTTTCCCATGTGTTCCTAAAATTATACATGTCATAATCATAATAAATGCCTAAAATGATTAATGAGAAATAAAATCTAGTTCAATGCAACGAAAATATTACAACCCTATAAAATATCAACAACTATAATCACATAACACCACAAGCAGGTCACCCAAGGAGAAATAATATTCAATTGTACGAGTAAACAATAATAATAATAATTCCACCACAATCACTTGGGTTCTCCCCCATGCATGAGTTAGCCACTCCCATGGAAGAGATAATAACCACAGTTCAAATCTTACTAGTCACATGTCTACATTCCCATACAATAATAAATGAGAAAAATAAATGAAATCTTTTTTGATACCACATTTTAATGTCATGATTTGAGTTCCTCACATTGGTTCCTCAAATCTGGTCTCCTATGTGACCTCAATCATGCCTTATCATATGTCAGTGTTTTCTGACAAGTATATATGGTATAATAGCTTTAATTGGGAGAAAATATTCTTCTTTAAAGTAAAACACCATAATAATTAAATATATAACAAATAAACAATAATATAACATAACCATAACAATACACAATCACAATATGACCAAAACAGGGAGCACAATATCAAAACTAAATGGTATATTTACCATGATACAATATGTGGAAAGTGTCAAATTAAATCTCAACAGTAAATAACCTAAGAAATCCCATGCATGTCCTAAACTACATATGGTTCCCTCATCCGTGATCCATCACAATAAGCCATTTTTCATGGGGACTTCCCAATTAACATATTCTACAATAATATAATATATTTGTAAATTGATCAAGAAGCCTAAGTGGGGTGTAAGTATAGATCAGTATGCCACTACCATTTTCATATAAAACAATATCTTGTCAAACAATGTATACAGTTGTATATATATATATGAATAATTACACTAGATAAAAATAACATTTGTCACATTATAAATTAATATTTTTTAACCACATAAAAAAATGGGTTCTCATGGACACCCACAACGCAATACCTTATTTACCTAATGTAGGGGCTGATGTATTCCAAATGGATATCAAAAATAATAATATCATTGTTACTATTGTATGTTATCTTAATCGACACATGAATTTAATTTTTACAAATCATTCTCCTTAATTAAAACATATATTCCATTGCTCTAATTTATTGATCTCAATTAACACATAAAATCAATTATTATAGTTTATTGTTCTATATTAACAAAAATCTCATTTTCATAATTGTTCTCAATTAACACACGAATTTTATTTTCACCATTCATTATTCTCAATTAACGCATAAATTCCATTATTAACATTTAATGTTCTATGTTAAAAAATATATTCCATTGTTAAACCCCATTATTATAATAAATATGAATTCCATTATTACCATTCATTAATTGAAACTCCTTCCATTAATTAATTAAAAAAATAATTACTCTTCCCATTGTCATTACTAATTTATAAATTAGTTAATCAGAATAATTAAATTAATTAATCCACCAATTAATTAATCATCATTCACAAATTAATATCCTCTAATTAATTCAAAAATTAATTGGTCAATTCCCATTAAAATAATCTAATAATTTACACTATAATTAATTATCCGTATTCGCCAATAAAAATTATAATAATTAACTACATATTTAATTTTACCAATGTCTTAATTAAATATCTCATAATTAACTCAGTAATTAATAATCTAAAAATCAACCATTTCAATATCTCATAATTAATTCAAAATTTATTTTTTCGAAATATATAATTCCAATATCATCAACTCACCATTCCAATATTTAATTAATTCAAAAATTAATTAAATAGATCATGAACTCAATCTCGAACCATCAAATAGTAATTCTAAAATTAATGAAAAATAATTTTAATCAAAAGTGCAAGTTTTTAATTTTTTACCACCAACAAAAATTCATTGAATATGATCACACAATGGAAATCACCAAAATTGGTCATCACAATGACATAGACTAAGATCCTGATCAAAAAAACATAATCTTAATCTATCAAATCATGATCCAAAAATTATATATGTATATCAATAATCCTAGATCTAGATTCAACAATAGTATTTTTATCCTCTAAATATTGACGGAGTGACATAAGAGATTAAGGAAACCACATAAGATTATATCCTTTTACTCGGTGGAGCACATATGTTCATTTGGCCCTTTGATTCACTATGATCGGAGGTCGAGAAGGAATGCAATATGTTGAGAGCCTCACAAAATTTTGAAGTGAGGTTATGGTCAATCTTGGGTAGGATTTCTGTTTAAATGTTTTACCCTTGATATTTAATTTTTTTTTTGATAATTTAATTCCCATACACGATTTGGTGCATGGGCTGCACAATATCCCTTAATAATGGGACCTAAATAGGCGACTCTTCTGTGGGAGCAGTGGGAGGGTGGGTGGGTGAATGGATTCTCCATTTAGGGTGTATGTTTTGAAAATATGTGTGAAACTCATTAAAGAACACTTTTTCCACAGTCGTACAGTTTTCTATGGAAAGGTTCAAGAAAGGGAAAATAGTGCATCAATCATGCACTGCCCACATTCTTCCATTTTTTCTCAAATGATAACTAAAAACACCAACAACGTAAAACAAATATGAAATGTGCACTATTTGAGGAAAAATAGTACATATAAATGAGACTAATAATTCTCTAAGAAATTATATGGTTTTACGAACGATTGTATCCATCACTCTCGTGATATAGAATACATATGTTCTTAAATTATTTTTAGAAAAATTTCTTAAGTGATTCAAGATTCTTAAAATAACAATACAATTCATATAAATAATTATAAAATTAAATTACTGTATCCAAAAAATTTATCATTCAATTAATTTCAAAATGGGAAATTTCATGGTCAATGGTTTATCATATGTTAGTAATTATCATTATATATTCAAATAATTTATAATGGTTTTTAAACAATGTGAATAATGTTGTAATATTTCTAGGAGTGTAAATTGAGGTGCCCTGTAAGACCTGTTGTTATGTACCAGTTTACACTGAGTCATGCCTATCAAAACATGTCAAAAATTTAACCAATATTTACATCAGTGGTAGATCGATATCCACTTGTATTATAAAAATAGGGATATATTGTTATGTAGACGCCCATAATCTATAACATAACAATATTAGATGATGTTATTAGATTCATATCTATAATTTCTATCATTGGTTATTATTACCGGATCAATTTTTTACTAAATATAGTTCCCAAGGATTTAATAATGGTCCTTTGATACCACCTCTAGTGACCTGACCCCAATAATCTAGGGACTGGTTTTTGCTACCATTACATTATCATGATTATAAGGAAATTTAAACCAAAGTATTGAAGTGTTTAATAGTATTAGAAAACCATCTATGTACATGAGTCTTCTGTTATATATGAATTCACTAATAATAACATTAATTTTTATTTTTTCTAGTATTGCATTATTCCATCTAGAATATCATTTAATATCATTATTTTTTCACTTCTTCGATTACGTGGGAAGGGAAGGAAATTTCTTGTGATCTCAAATGTTGAGTAAGGGAAATGTATAGAGGATGAAATAACGGATCAAGGAAAATAAATAAATATGTTAGGTTAAATAACTAGATACATATTACATGTAATTAATAGAAATAATAAAATGTGAATAAAAAATATGGAATTGTAATAACTGAAATAACATTCTATTCAAATAACTATGTATAAAATTATCAATATATAATAAAAAATATATTATTCACATTCAGTTTAAGCAAGGATTACTGAATGAAATTTATAAACAATTTTTCTAAAAATATATATTTTATGAATAATAACTATGTTTAAATGAATATTATACATAATTGATGGATTCCATGTTTCCTATGTCACATTTTAATTTTTTTGATCAAAGACATGGTTCACACTTTGGCCATTTATTACAAGATCATGTTCAGGGTTTGAAGGTTTTGATTTTGGTTTTTATGGGTGTTTTTCTCTTGGATCGTAGTGATTATATGGGTTGTGAAACCCATGTAGAATCATCGAGGAAACTATCTGGCTTATGGTTAGGTCGCAGTTACATGGTGAACATCTTGTGCACGGTTTTTCAAACTACATGGACTGCATGTGATGAGGTTCTTGTTTTGGATAGTAGTTATTTTCATGGTTGGCACATAATTTCCAAACCATGTGTCAATATCGTTCAATTTACCATGTGTTTCTAGAAAGAGGTGCATGGTTGGAACATGATTTCATTTAATATGTGACTTGTCCATATCTTAAAAATTGAGAATTCCACTTCTATGATATCGTTATTTTTTACCAAACTGACACATATCATATCACTCTAGTTCATGTGACCCTTTAATGCATCATACATTTCTATACCTGTTTCATATCCATCCCATGGTGTATATATATTATTTTCATCATGATTGGGGTCATATTTCTTAAGTTATTATCCACTTGTAATATCCATATTCATCGTCGTTACATTATCTCTTTATATATTCGTATTTCATGGTAATTTGGATCTAGGATTTATATATCCATTCATTTATTTTCAGGTATTTTCCTTCTTAGTGTTCGTCTTGGTAGTTCTTGGATCATGGAACAATTTTTGTGTGATTTCACGTGTGCATTATTGAATCACCGTGTGTTTGAAGAAAGGTTTTCTTTTTTACATTCCCTTATGATTTATGATTTGTGGGTTTTATGTTGATTTCAAAAAATTTATATTTCAAATGGTGTTGTGTTATCTATGGATAAATTTTTTGGTGTTCAATGTTTTTTATTCATTGCCTTTTGATAAATGTAATTGTTTTTTAAATATTTCACAGTAAGTGTTAGATGAAAGTCCTGGTCAAATATTATTAGTAATTAATGATAAATGAACCATTATTTGTATTATTAAATATTTTTTTATATGTGAAATAATTATATTGGTTCCTAGAATGGGTTCTCAATGTGGTTTTGGATTTAAAGGAGGAGTTTTTTCAGTTAAAAATGGTTTTCCATATGGTGGTGGTTAATGGATCATTTGGTATTTTGATGAAAATGAATTTAGTTTTAAAATATTATGTGGTTGTTTCAATGGTATTTTTCTAATAGTGATTGTGAAATATTAACTTCTGTAATTGAAGACTTTTTTAAATGGTGGATTTAGTTCCTTAAAAAGTGATGGTTTGGTGAAATGTGATTTAGCCCTGTTTGGAAATTTTGATAAAATGGTGAAAGTGATAATAAAAAAAACTCTAAATGGAAAATTCCCATTAATTGTTAATATTGAATGGGTGGTATGTCCTCACTATTGACTCCATGTGAAACATTTAATTTTAACAGAATAAGAGATCCCTGGTGTATACGTCATTGTAACATATGAGTTTCATGGAAGGATATTGATAATTCGGGTGACTCTGTTGATACCTGATGTTTAAACTATTTTTATATATGTGCGTATGATTGGATTCCTAGTTTTCATTGGTTATATTGCCCATTCTTTTGGATCACCGATTTTATATCTTGAAATGGGTACCTAAAATAGTGAACTATTTTTTGCAGAATTATTATTTCACTAGATAGATTATGCATAAGCTAGTGGAATATATGAAGAGGGTATATTGAGTTTCATTTCAATATGATAGTGAACCTATATTTGTACATGGTATGGTATGGCAGAGTGTTTGAGGGAGTTTTTATGTCCTTTAGTGAGGCATGTTTTTTGCAATGAATCGACCTGTATTTGTATGTTTTGGAATATTAATGAGATCCAAGGTTCAACCATGTCATCTGTAACATTTTTTATATGGATAATGTTTGTGAAAAATTATTGGTTGTATAATCCTGTGAGATATTTCCTATTTACAATGTTTCATGAGTGTTGTGCTTATGTATTAAGTAGTGTTATTTTTTTTTAATAAGAGTTTTATTATTTTGAAATATTTTTTTAAAAAGGTTTGGGAAATGTTTTTATCCATTTCCATTCCTCTGTTAAAAAGGAATGTGGATTTAAATTGTAGAATGAGAAATTGATTGTGTTTGGTATTAAATATTAAAATCGAAGGAAAATATTATGTTTTTAAATTTATTTCAATCATAATGAGGGGTTTCCTTTAATTTAATGGAAATTCACATGGAATATATCTGTTTGGGCATACCTATAGAGTTTTAATTCTCAAAAAAATATTTTATCCATTTTTAGATTATGGTGGAGGATCCATCCTGGATTGAATTGATGTGGGAGACATGGATTTTTAGTATGGGAGAGTAACACTCGAGCTCCCACGGAGATGATATGATCATTTGGTTCAGTTTTCATGTTGTTGTATTGTTTTTAGGTATTTTCAGTTTCTATGTAAAATCTGTCCAGTTATTATATTTTTTATATTATTATCTTGTTTTTTAATTCCTATATTGAGATTATTTTTTTGTTGCGATAAATAGTTCCCTTATATCTCTTTTTATGACCATAAATAGATTCCATCCTGCAGAGATTTGGATCACCCTTCATTCCATGTCACAGATCTGTTTGGGTGGCCAGTTTAGGGTTGCCACAGTTTTGTTCGTGACAAAAATGGTATAATAAATGGTTAGTCTTTAGTGGACCTTATTTTAAGATATTACAAGGTTATTTGGGATGTCATTGGAAGACAATGTATGATAGTAAAAACAATCGGGTGTAGGTTTTAAGGAGTTTCTAGAAAATACATTCTATACTAGAGTCTTGGGATTCCATGGGATGTTCGGTTTTGTTAATTTCCTTGGTTTTTTTGATTTTTTTTTGTATTCGAGATATGAAAATGGAGTTGGGAATGTGTTCTCAATTATTTTATAGATCCTGGAAGGCCATATGGATATGCATCCCTGATTGTAGAAGTCTCTCAGAGACAATTGATTGGTATTCTTATGGATGCCAATAATATTTCCATGTCACCTATCATCTGTAGTTTTTCATATTCTTCTCATTGGTTCTTCCTTGATCTTGAAAATTGTTTGGGAAACTCCTATTTGAAATTATAACGCCAGTATTTTTAGTGTTAATCTATAGATTTTTGGAATGTTGAACTTGGATTTTCATAATGAACATTTAGGAAGTCTTTATAAAAATGGGTTTTTAGGAAATAATTGTTGTGGTAAAATAGGAATGGTTTGATGAGGATACTTTTTTATATTTATAATTTGGAGCTTATTGAAACCATTTATTTGATGATCATAAAAATTTCCAAATATGAGGATTACAATCTGGTATAAAATTAGAGGGAATGAGATTTCAACCAAATTATTTTGGAGGAAGTTGGATTTTTTGATGGGATGAATATTTTTTTAAACGATATAAAATAGATTTTTTTATAGAATACATGAGATAATATTTTGACCATAACAAAGAAGATTTATGTGTGGAATTTGATTCAGGTATTTTACGTGGTGGATAGAGATATATTTAGATTATTTTTATGGATTTTGAAATGCAATTATTTTTTCACCTTTGTAATTTTCATGAGGTATCACATTCATGGTTATGTGTGGAAATATGGTTGAGTGCCCATATTGGAATGGGTGGATGAATTCTAAGATTTAAATGAGTTATTGGGTTCCCATAGTGGATGAAATTATACATGTGAGTTAATCTCCGAGGAATACCATTGGTGAGTTTGTGATAATCCATTACTGTGTTCTTGTAGGTGACATTTGAAGAGAACGATTTTTAAATTTTTGAAAAATAGTAGTTGTTTGGGATGTATTCCCATAGTTTGGAACGTAATTATTATGTCGTGTGTTGAATAGAAGAACTCTTGTTGATGCGTTTTTTATTGAGATCTTGGATTTCCTAATTCAGAGTGTGTTCCCCCATAGTGATTCGACGCATGTTCTTGGAGCAGCTATGGATGGATTCCTATTATAATATTTCTCATTCGACCATCCTATGATTTTCTTTCGGTATTTTCAAAAGTTGAATCATCCTCTCTATTATGACCATGAGGGTCCTATCAATGTGAAAGAGACTATGTGTAAAATATAAAGGATCATCATCCTCATTATGTTCCCTGATTCATTAATGATGATGTTTGCTACCTACATTCATGATGGACATACCTAGATGTGGTGGAACTCAGTCTTGAAAGAATCCTCATGAAAATAATTCCTGGAATTTCATCAAGTCATCGTTCATTTGAAAGTATTTCTCAAAAATAGAGTAAATTAATATTGTAATTGAAATTTTCTATTTAAAATAATGAAATGGATTAGTGTTGGTGTACATGAATAATTTTGCGGATCATGTTTCATACACTCCTGGGATGGCCATAGACAATTCCTTTAATGATCAACATTTTTAGTATGATCCTCATCATGATATGAAGTCAATATATGCATTGTTAAGTTAAACAAACTTTTTATAATGTTCTAAGGAAATCAAATTATGTAAAATATTTGATATAATTAGTTATTGAGGTAGACATCCGTCCTTTGGTTCCATAATATGTTGCCAAATTTCTAGTAAGGAAGAGGGGAAGTGTCCTTAAACTGTCGGTGTTGGATTAGGAATTTAATGTTCCTTCAATCATCATTCTGTTTCTTCTACGTGCAAGATCATGTTGTTCCATCAATGTGGAAACCAATATCCTAATATTTTTTAATACCCATGAGCTATAAATAATTTTGATTCCTGTGAATAACTAGTTCATTGAAACTTATTTTTCTTTGTGTTTCCATGAAGCATCATAGACCCATTTCCAACTCTTTAAAAGACACATCATCTAGTTTTTAAGATTTTATTGAATTATTTGGTTTATTTTAATGTCTCTTATATTTTGGAAAACTATTATATTATGTTTCTCATTCATGGTAGATATTTCATTTTATTGAAATGTATGGGAATTTTGTGGATCTCTTGAGAACTCTTATTTTAATGAAATCATGTATTTCAATAATAAACACTAAATTTCACCATTTTGAATGGTGGTGAAATATGTGTGTATATTCTTATTAAAATCTACATGGTCAGATACAATCATTTAATGAATTTGGGGTGGGAGATGCTTTAAATAAATGGGCTCCACCCACAGGTCATTGAGTGAATCATTCCATGTTGTCCGGAAACAAGTGGGGGTGGTGTATCTTTGGATCTTCTATTGTAAACCATGTTGGTGAGTGGGTAGTATAAATTCTCTTATTATAGTTATTTTATATCATGGATTGTTTACTATTTGAATTGAGTTTCAATAAAAATATCCCCCTATGGATGGTGATCCTTGGTCATCCTGGGAATGTACTCGTGTTGACATTTGTTATCGGTTAAATCTGGTAGATTCATAATAGAGCTGAGAACCACCAAATGTCTCATTGGGTTTCCTTCCAATGATATTATATTTTATTTGTTTCCTAATGACGGGGAGTCCATTCTAGCATCACATATTTTGGATTCGATTTTTCACTAGTGTTAGTCTGATATGAAATAGAATTTGATTAAATTTTTTATTTTTATCTCTTTCGATTTTTGTGAATTTTTTGTTTATTCATTAAATTCAAAATGGACTTGTTAAAATAATGGTTGTGGCGGTTGTGGCTTGAGTTTCCCATCATTTCTCATGAAATGGTTTTAGTTTTTTTTTTTGAGAAATATCTTTATGTTCTAATTTTAGAAGATTATATTATCATAGTTGAGAGATTGGATTATGTGGAAGTGGAAATTATTAGTCATCGATCAGTCAAATAGAATATTTTGTGGCTTTCTTGTACTATAAATCATTAATAGTGGGGAGAATTGAACACTTGGAATTTTAATTTTTTTCCCTTCATCAAATTCTTCTTTTGACCATGTGTTTTTTTCAGGTTCTAAGTGTTATGTTTTTTAATTTATCAATTAGTTTTGTTATTAACATGGAACATGGTCAACAAAGAGGTTGGAAAAAACAAGAGGCATCGCATAGGAAACCATACAAAAAAACTGTGGTGGTAGTGTCATTGTACACATCTTGTTCATGGTTTGTCAATCCATGTGGCATTCATGCTGTGGGGTTATAGTTTTTGATAGTCATGTTTGGTTTGTTTGGATCCCGATTTTTAATCCATGTGTCCATACCATTTGTGTGACCTAGTGCTTCTAGTAAGGTGTGAACAGTAGGTGCATATTTTGGTAAACAATTTAGCCAAACCATGGGAGATTCCCTATTATAAAAAAATATGAAATTCCACTACAAACCTCTAATGATTGATTACCAAAAACTCCCTATTTATTCTCCCCTTATTCCTCTAATCCCAAGGCCCCCCTCCCTTGTTCTAAATTATTCCACCTCCCTCTTAGGGTGTAGATCTATGTGTTTCATCAGTTTTGGGGAAATATTTCTCAAGGTATTATCCTATTATATTGTCATTATTACACTCCATTCCATATTACCTTGAGATATTCTTATAACTCAGTCATATGGATCTAGGATTCTGGTTTCCAATTATTTATGATAGGTGTTTTGTCTTCTTCGGGCTCATCATCTTAGATCATGGCTCTTGGAAACATTGTTGTGTTTTTTTGGGTGTGTGTGTTGTTGAAGCGTCATGAAGTTGATGTAGTATTACCTTTTCATATTCCTTTATAATTTAAGATTTCATTGGTAAATTATTTTCACACATTTATTATATTATAAATATGGTTTTGTGATCTTTAGATAAAAATTTTTTCCTTCAAAATGTTGATTTTTCCTTCGCTTCTGATAAATAACTTTGTTTTGTTAACTATTTCACACAAAGTGTTCGATTTAATGATTGATTTTGTGAGTAATTTTTGATTTCTAGTGAATTATTTATCCTTATAAATATATTTATGATTTTTCAAATGTTCATTATGGTTCCACAAATGGGTTATGAATGTGGTTATGGATTTAACGTAAGTCTGTGTTTGTCTTTTAAAAATGCATTGGCATGTCATTGTGGTTAATGGCCAGTATGGTATTTTTAGGAAATATAATCAGGTTTTTAAATTTGATATGAGTGGTAAATGGTATTTTTTAAAAAATTATTCTGAAATGAAAAATAGTTTAATTTTACCCATTTTGGAATGGTAGATTTAGTTCTTTCTAAACTGATTTTTTTTAAATGTCCTTGGGGAATGTTTTTCAATTATGTGACCATTGAGAAAGGGTTTATCATAAAAAATCTCCTTGGATAATTCCCTTCCCTCATTTATGATTAATGGGGCTAACATCCCAATTATTTAGTCCTTAAAACCTTTTTACTTTTAGAAGAATTAGAGATCCTCAGTGTGGACTCCTCTAGGACCTATGAGTTTCATGCTAAGAGATATAACCTTGGGCTGACTCAGTTGATAACTACTGTTGGATATTTTTGTTATATAATTTCATGTTATTGGATGCTCAATAGGTATAAGTTGTATCACCCTCAATACATTTTGAAATGAAAAAGTTAAATAGTGAGAGAATATTTTTAGAACAATTGCATCACTAGGTAGATTAAACGCATTCTATTGGCCCATAGAAATGGGATTTATTGAGTTTTATTGCAATAATATAGTGGCCCTCAGTTCCTACTTGGTATGTTATGGACAATAATTTGTGGGAGTTTTGATTTCATTAAGTAATGCATGATTTACGGGATGAATCTAAATGTCCTAGTATGTTTTGGATTTTTCACGATCTATAAGGTTCACTGATGTTTATTATGACTTAGTTGTCTATGGATAATGTTTTTGATGCGCTGTTTACTATTTTGAAATCCTTAAAAAAGGAATATGAAAATATTACTATACAAGGAGAGTAATATAAATGTTTATAATGTAATTATACATACTATTTACATAATCCATATTACAATATTGACTAATTATTTAATGGTATTAATACCATTCATAAAGGGGAAACTAGCCTCCCAAATATTCTCATCATAAGAGGACATAGTATCACGTGGTATAAATATTGAGAAAGATTTTTCCATGATTTATGGATTTTTAATGGAAGAAATATAAGGTGTCGATGGAATAGAAACAGAATGTTAAAGGGAATAATGGAAATAAGGATTTCCCCCATGTGATATTAATCGAGTGAAACCACTTCTACTTTCTTGAAGAGAAAATTTTTTTGATACAAGAATGGAGAGAAAGGTCACAATTTTAATGATTTATAAGGAATTCAATAATTTTACAACATTAAATTATTCAATATTATGTATATGGGGAACTTCAAAACTGAATTCCACACGACTAAAAGGAATATATGTCAATAAAATCCAATGGATCAATGTCGGGAATATTACATTAAAATATAAAATTTGGAATGATTAATTTTATTTTGTATGGATCCATGAATTATTTTATAGGGGTATTATTATAAATGTTATTATGCTTATAATAATGATGTAATGTATGTAAATTGTACTAAAGTTTATTTTCATTTTGGATTTTATTGAATATTTTGATTGGTATAATGGAAATGAAAATATATTTAGTATATATTTACACTTCTTGTATAATTCATGATTGATAGAATATAACAAATAATATATTCTATTTGTTAACATAAAATTGAAAAAGATATGTTTATCAAATAGTATTTGTGTAAATTCCTACACCTACACTTCTAGATTTAGTAGTAAAACGTGGTTTGTATAGTTTTATATGAGATAATAGAGAAACACATTGTACATTATACATTTGAGGAAATAATTTGGTCTACTATATAGATAATTAAGAGAAAAACAACGTATAATAAATTTGAGTTTTCAAAAATAAAAACTAATTATTTAATTGGATCCAACTGAAAGCAAACATTAACCGTCCTCTAAAAATTTATATAATCCTTTGAATAACATTTTAAAAATATTGGATGGGAACAACAGGATCAGTAATGAATATAAATAAAGAAATCATTAGTCAATTGATTACATAAAAACTAATTGAAACTGTTTCATACTAACTCATTAAAACTCATAAAAACATAATTAATTTTCCTTGCGACATATTGACCATATCACTATTATAATCAAAATTCCATATAGAATAACAATATGGTCAACATCTATATACAAAATACCCAGGGAATTGAAGAGCTATTTTAGGACAGAAACATTCTATCTTGAGAAATATTGGGATAAACCTAACATATATTGATCTATAATAGGGATAAACCAATATTGTCGAGAAATATAATGGGATAAACCCAAAATAACTATGTATAATAAACATACCATGAATAAAACATTTTATAACTCATTTAAACCCTTTAGAAAAACAGATTCATATTTTCAAAATACAAATTTTTTCAAAAAACAATCAAATTTAAAATATAAAAAATGAGCACAAAATAATGAAATAATATTCATCAAAATAAAATATTTCCACATTTTATTTAAACATATTTTTAATAAGTCCTCATTAAATATGGATAAACCACTCATGTCATATATATAAAAAATAATCTTTGTGAATTTCATTAAGGATACTTTTAAGAGTTCAAAAGGAAAGCCCCTTAAAAATATAATTGGAGTGAGAATTTATAGAATGGAATTTATATGTGTATACACTATAAATACACATAATACAATATTATATAAATATATATTTTTCACAAAAAATAATATTAATACAACATAAATAATAAAGTAGAAGGTTAACCCAATGAATGGACTTTGGATCAGGAATTCCCTTACCGCGAACTCACCTTTTTTCAAACTTGATTAATCAACCTGTATAATGGTTAAAAGAGTTTAATTAATACTTTTATGAAGAATAATAATATTTATATCTCCTTATTTGATCATTTTATATTGTCATTCCAATCACCTTTTAATAATATATTGTTATTTACATTGTTTTGGGTGCATTCTTTACAAGATTTCCATGATCGATTCGTAAAGGATTTCCATGTCAAATGAAAGGGAAGCTCCATAAGTGGAGTGATATGTTATTTTTATGTTTCTAGAATTTTGAATGACATCATTAATCATTTTTTTTATACATGATTATGTTTTATTAGATAAAATAATAATTATGTTTTGATCATTTTGAAGGTTCTTCGATAATCACGAACATTATTCGTCATATACCAATAATATTATGCATATAAGTTAATTATATAACATAAAAGAAGTCATATAAAGGTTTTTAAATTTTATTTAATCCATTAATATGATTTTAATAACAGATTTTATGAAGTAATGGCTAATGATGACACATCATCCATTAGGTCTGTAAATGAACGTATCAATGAAGGTGTAATTATTTTTAGAATTAGAGGGAGAGGAGAAGGAGGATGTTGAAGTATTTTTTCATAAAAAAAATTAATATAATACTAGATCATTAATTCCTTGTTTATAAGATGATCTTAATAGATTTAAGAAAAAAGAATAATTGGAAAGAAAACACCAGAAAATGAAAGTGGTCTTTTACCTATTGATCCCTGCTCATTGAGATCCTCTTTAAGGCCTTTGGTTTTGGCCGTTTTAGAGAAGATTAGTTCTATGATGTGGGTAAAAAACATGTAAAGAATATTGGTTATAATTTATACAATTCCCAAATCATGAGAGGTGTTAGAAGAAGAAGGGGTGATAATGGTATTTATAGTGGTTTGGAAGGGTTTTCCATTATTTTAATAATTAGATTAATATTTTTTAACAATATTCGGAATTGTAATGATTCTTATGGTTTAAAATATTTAAGAGAGTTTGTGAGTTCTAACCAAAGACGATTAAATCATCCATGATTCTTGAAAATGGGTATTTAAATATAATTTACATATATGGTAAATTACAGTATTTCACTATTCCATAAAAATTAATGTATCTCATAAAAATCCCAAAAATTCACCCTAACCATTTTTCGATTTGTTGAATTAAAATATTAACTCAATTTTAAAAAAATATCCAAACATTTTTAATAAATATTTTATAAAAAAACACAATTTATTTAAAAAATCACAATTTAAAAACTATAACTCATTTAATTACAACATTACTGAAAATTAAATATTTATTAAAGAAACACTTTTGTGGGAAAAGTGAGAAACCAAATTTCCATGTTCAAAAAAAAAGATGAACCATTGAATAATATCTTTAGCGGATTTGATTTAATATCCCTACTAAATTCCAAGAGATAATGCTAACCTGAGTATAAGAATCATCCTTTATAAGGTCTTCGAAATAGTCTGCCATTTTGTCCCAAGCCTGGATGTACTCTTCATGGTTGATCTTCCCATCATTAAATACCATAATAAATATCAGATCATATTTTTCAATCCAAATACGTTTCTCCTCATTGGTAACCACCCTTAAAGGTCTTCCCATCATCCTATTGGCTTCATCATCAATAGCATTTATTGTTAGAAATGTTTCCACTATTTCTTATCCTAAGTGCATAAGAAGCTCCAAAGAAGGGTCTGTCATTATACCAGAATCTCGTGGTTGGTCAATTTCATAATTGGAAGGTGAAATCTGATCTTTGACCCCCCCTGTGTTGGCCTTGGATTTCTTCGCTGATCTACTCTCCCTTGGTGGAGGTAAGTAATAATAGTATTTCCTCTCTTTCCAAGAGCCCCTCCGACTATTACTTCTCCTCGGGCTTACCAGATCCCCTTGGAATTCAACTCCAATAACTTATGACAATATCTCAGATTTCCCATCACTAGATTCTGTCCCAGATTCCCCCTTCTTCAGTGAAGACCTAGCTGCACCACCGTCAGCCTCTTGTTCTGGTTTAACGTGTGAAAGCCTTTCAAATATATTTTAAGCATAATTGCACCCATTTATCAACATAGAAGATTCCCTAAAACCCATTGAAGTACCTTACTGCCAGGGGATCCACCCTCCCTTGATGCCTTGGGTACCAGGCCTTTGTCATAGGTTCCAAACCCTGTGTGCACAACCTATTTATATGAAGTTTTCCGATGAGTCCTAATGTCATCTTCTTCAACCATTTGGGAATCCACCACACTGATAACACTTCCGGGTTTCACCTCCTCAATTTCCTCACCCTCTGCCGGTGCAAAATCCTAAAATCCACCCAGATCCTCCCTCAAGTGTTTGAAGAAATCCTTCACCAAAGGATTCACTACCTGAGTTCCACATCACACATCCATTGTAGACTATTCATCAGGGTCCACACCAATCGGCTTTTGTCCAGGAAGTCCTCCCAAAAAATGATTTCCTAGTTCATTACAACTGCCAATACAAATCTTATTCTTAGGTCCCTACTGACATGATTTTATTGAATACCGTCACCACTTATAGTCCAAAGAGAAATCAAACCATGATTCGATGAAAACCTTCTGTTTGAATTGAAATTTTTCCTCAACGGTTATCCAAATATAATTGAAATGATCCTTGGAAACATCTTTTTCATTGCAGACCCTCAAATTAACGGGATGGTAAAGCGCTATAGTATGGCTATCCGAACACATATATCTACCTATTAAATTCCCAAGCATTCTAATAACTGGGGATTTTGAAACGGTAGGGGAATGTTCAAGATGCTTAACCAAACTGCCACTGAGGGGGAATCATTCTTCATATGGAAATTGTATGTCCATTGGAAGAGGTAGAACCGATATCCGTTGAAGGAACATGGAGAACTGGACCAAGCTGTGATTAAATCCTCCTCCAAGGAAAAACGTATCATGATATGCATTATTTCAATAAAACCCACTCTCACCCTTTCCTGTAAATCCCAAGAACGGAAAATATACATGTTGAACGAATCAACTGATGGTCATCATTTCTTGAACAAACCAATTAGCTTAAGATTCAGAAGCACAATAGTTTCATTGAATTCTGCGATCGATAATGGTAGATTGTGTCTCCCATTGAACAAATCATGAACTTTAGGACAGAATGAAGATTGAGGGAACAGATGGAGAATGTCAGGGTTAGAGAAAGGAAGGAATGAGGAACCTTCTCCCTTGGATGATGACGAAGGTCCCCCCCCCATCGGTGGGGGAGGGACCAGCGCAATGGCCTCCGCCGTCACGAAGAAGAATCCCGAAGTGTGGCTCCCCCCGAATTGTGATTAAAGTGATGTGTGATTCTATAAATAGAAATGGTTTCAATTTAATAACAACTTGAAAAATTAATCTACGCCTAATAAAATTATCTTATAAATATAAGAAAATAAAATAATAATCTAAAATAACCTTTTATGAAGATAAATTTTCAGTAAAATTATTTAATTAATCTTTAACTGTTAATTAGATATTTATGAATTACAAAAATAAAACCCTTATATAAATATTATATTTTTAATTAGATGATTTCATTTTTATTGTACATTCATTGTTCAGGTTAATATTTATTTTTACATTTTATTATTAATAAAGTTCATATTACTATTCATATGGGTACATTACTATTCATAAGGGTATTTTATTATTCACATTAAATAATGTTGGTTCCATCAAACTCCAAATAACATACTGATCGAAACCGTCTTTGTCTTTTATTTGAAATTCAATTCAAATAAGAGGAAAAATTATGTTTCGCAAATAGTTTACATTGTAATTAGTATCTCAATTAGGCACAGTTTTTTTCTCTTACAATCTTGGGATGTTACATTATACCCACCCCCCTTAAATTTTGTTTTCCCTCATAATTTTTTCATTTTACATATTGATAATTAAAAAAACTATTTTTGTATGTGTACTTTATTTACTAGAAGTTCAAAAGTAAATACTATCACTATTATTTTTCCATGAAAATGAAAATGTCTAATCTCCAATGGTCTCTAGACCATTCCTATGATACCATATGTAATTCACTGAAAAAACATCCTGATTTAGTACTAAAACATTCTCTGTATTTAATTTATAAGAGAGAATAGAAAATTAAAAACTACATTATACATTTTTGGACCTTTTTCTAGTCTAGGATCTAAAGAACTAGACCAGAACTAACATATATTAAATCAGAGTTTAAAAAAATTATTAACAAAAAAAGCAATTGGATTAAAATAAAAAATAAACTTAACATTCATTTTAATGTTTATTGAATCCTATGAAATCCATTTTCAATAAGTGGGATGAGAAAATAAAATCTCAGTAATGTATATAATAAATGAAATCATTATTCTAGTGATTAAATAAAGACTAATAAAACTTGTTTCATATTTTTTTCCCATATTCATTAAAACATAATGTATTTTCCATAGGTCATATTTACCACATCACTCTTATAATCAACCTTAATAATGGAATAACTATACTATCAACTTAAATTTACAGAGTATGAAATGATTTAAAGATCTATAATGGGGCTCACCTGGCATATATTGAGTTGTAATGGGATAAATCCAACATATCATGATCTATAATGGGGCTCAACATGTCATATCATGAGTTATAATGGGATCAACCCAACATAACTATGTCCAAGTAACATTTCATGAATAAAAAACCTGATAACTCATTTAAACCCTTGAGAAACACACATTCATATTTTCAAAATACCCTTCATTCGTAAAACAAACCACATTTAAGATATAAAAAACCTGCAAAAAATAATGAAAAAATAATCATAAAAAATTAATATATAGACATATAATTGAATCATATTAGTAAAAAAATTATCATGAAATTAGGAGAAACCACTGAAACCATATATATATATATTTAATTTCATTTAAGAGACATTTAAAAGGATCTTAAAAGGAAAGTATCATAAAATTATAATTGGAGTTAGAAATAATAGAATGGAAGGGATATTTGTAAATAGTATAAATATAGATAAAAATATAATATAAAAAATCATCACATAAAATATATTAACACCACATAATTAAATAAGTAGAAGGTTAAACTGTAGAACTGATATTGGGGAAAGAATTCCCATACCTCGAGTTCATCTTACAATATAATTTTTAATCCTCATCTATAATTGCTAAAATAGTGTTATTAATACATAAAAGAATAATAATAATTTTTATAAAACATTTCATGATCATTTTGTAATAACATTCCACACATTTATGAATAATATTTTGTTGTTTCCATTATTTCTAGGGTGATTATTACATGATTTCTGTGGTAGGTTCGTATATGACTTCATGGTAAAATGGAAGAGAAACACCAGAAGTGGAATGAATATTTTGAATATTTTAAAAAAATATTAACTGATACCATTAAATATTTTTTTATCATATATCCTGTGGAATCAATAGATTAAACATGAATGATGTTTATATATTTTTTGTAGTTTTTTGATAAACACGACCTTTTTATCATATAACACTAATATTTTGAATATAATTTAATATTAAGAACATAATATAGGTCATATAAAAAACATTACGATCTCTTTCAACCAATAAAAAGGTTTTAAATCCCTATTTTATGTATATAAAGGAAATTTAAGACCCATTAACATGGATTTAAGAAAATACACACATCAGTGACGATGTTTTTACTTTATGAATTTGATAGAGGAGAAGCAGAGTGATGATGATTTGTTTCCTAAATAAGAAAAAAATACATCTTATATATAATAATTGATCCTTCATAACTATTGTATAATCTTAATATTAGATAATACAATAGAAATAATTAAAAAGAAAACACAGGAAAATGAAATAAGATTTTTACTTCTTCATCACTTCTCCTTGAGATCCTCCATAAGGCCATTAAGTTTGACTTTTTAGTGAGACCAGATTTTCATGGAAATGGGGGAAATACGTTGAAATAATATTGGAAAAAACATTATACACTTCTCAAATCATGAGAGGTGTGAGAGAAATAGGAGGTTGAGGGTGGTATTTATAATGGATGACGGGAGGGGGTTTCCATTATTTTAATCATTAGTTTAATATTTTTTCTCAAGAATATGAATAGTCTTGATTCATATTACTAATAATAGAAAAGAGGGCATGTTTGTTATAACAAAAGGTTCTCTCATCATATGTGATACGAGTAATAGTGTATTTATCATATAATGTATATATACGTAAAATTATCATATTTCCCTACTCATAAAAAAATTTAAACAATTCAAGAAAAATCCCAATTTTTCAGCCTACCAATTTTTTGATGTGTAGAATAAAAAAATTAACTAAATTTTATCATAATATAATTCTAAATATATTTAATTTAATTTTGAAATTAGATCAGAATTTAATAAATAAATTACAATTTTAAAACTATAATTCATTATATAACACATTGAAAATTTAATCAAGGTCTCATAAAAATATCTTACAATGAAAAGAAAAGAAAAAAATAAATTACGATGAAATTTTATAAAAATAAATAAATTTTTTATATTATTTAAATTATCATAAAATTTCAAATAAATATTTATGAATTAAAAAAATACCTGCACTTATATGATGAATATATTTTCACTAATAAAAGTCCTTATTATTTTAAGTTCATGGGTTATTTTACACTTTATTTGGATATTATATCATTTATAAGATTCATATTACAATTAAGAAGGGTGGATTACTATTCATAAAGGTACATAACTATTCATATGGGTATGTTAATATTGACAAAAAAATTAGTTGGTTCTATCAGACTCCAAATATCATACTGATCACAACAATGTTTGTCTGTATTTTTTGAAATCAAATTCACAACAGTGGAAAATTATTCTTAACTATTAGGTCACATTGTTTTTATTCAGGTATTTAAGAACATAGTGTTTCCTTTTATCATCTCGAGATGTTACAATCTCCCCAATATATTAATTGTGGCTTCTCAATTCCTTCATTTTAGATACTAATAATTATGAAAATTTATATTCTTATGTGTAATTAATTTACTAACTATTCAAAAATAAATACTATCACTAAAAGTTTTCTAAAAAACAACAACATCTAATCTCCAAATATTTCTAGAGAGTTCATAGAAATACAAATGTAACTCCCTACAACTATACTTCTGGATTTAGTACTAAAACATGTTGTGTATATGTTTTATAAGACATAATAGAAAAATATAATTTAAATTAAATATCTAGGGATATTTTCTAGTGATGGTTCAAAAGAATGACAAAACTGCATACATATATTGAATATGAGTTTGAAAAAAAAATTACAAAATAAATAATGGGACTAAGCTATAAAATAACCATAACTATCCTTATAACTTCTAAAAAATCCAATGATTTTTTGGAAAACATGTTATTAGAACAAAAATCTCAGTAAGGGATATAACCGAAGAAAACATAACTCATGTGATTATATAAAACCAATAAATCCAATTTCATAAAAACTCAATAACATTATTAGAATCATTATGTATTTTACGTGGGAAATATTTACCATATAACTCATTAAATAACCATTACACATGGAAAAACCATATGGTGAACATACATAATTGGAATACCCAATGCATTGCAGATCTATAATTGGGCTCACTCATTATATCATGAGCTGTAGTGGGTCAACCCAAAATATAATTATGTATAATGGGGCTCAACCCGTTATATTTTTATCTATAATGTGCTCAACCCAATATAACTATTTTCGAGAAATGTACCATGAATAAAATAGTTGATAACTCATTTAATCGCTTGAGAAAAACACATTCAAATTTCCAAAATAACCTTTCATCGTAAAGAAAATGCCATTTAAAATAATAAAAAACATGCACACAGTAATGATATAATTTCATCAGAAATTACTATGTTAATATATTATGGAAACATAATAGTAATAATAAATTACGAGATCTGGATAATACCCATCATGCCATCTATATATATATATATAAACAATCTTTTGGAATTTCATTAAAGATACTTTTAGATTGATTTTAAAAGGAATGTAACTTAAAAATATAAATTGATTTTAAATTAATATAATTTAGTGGATATGTGAGTAGATTATAAATAAAAATTAGACAACAGAACATATACATGTATTCATCAGTCAAATAATCTTAATACCACTAAATTAATAAAGAATAGGGTTGCCCAAAGAAAGGAAATTTGGTTAAGAATTACCTTACCTCGAGTTCTTCATACCTAAAACATGTTTAATCCTCATCTATACTGAGTAAAATATTTTTATTAATAATTTAATTAGTAATAATAAAATTTATAACTCCTTGTATGAAAATTTCACAACACCATTCCATATATTTATTAATAATATTTGGTTATCTACATTGTTTTGGGTGTGTTTTTTACATGATTTCCATGGTCGGTTTGTAAACGATTTTCTAACCATATAGAAGAGAAACTGTATAAGTGGAATGAGATGCTAATATTATTTTTATAGAATATTAAATTACACCATTAATCATTTATTATCATCTATGATTATGTATAATTAGTTAATATATTAATTATCCTTAGATCATTTTGGTGATTCTTTTACAGTCATGAACGTAATTCATCATCTATATTTAATATTATGCATATAAGTTAGTTCTAGAACGTAAGAGTGCTAAAAATACACATTAATTTTTTTTCAACCACTAAAATGGTTTTAAAACCAAATTTTATGGATGTTAATGTAATTTATGCCACATTGTCCACGATGTCGGTAAATCGGCATATCACAGATGGGTTTTTCATTTTGGAATAAGATGGTGTGGAGAAGTATAACAATAATAAATTGTTCCATAAACATGATAAAAAGTAAATCATATATATAATATTGTATATTTCAATCCACTTGGTAATGAGTAGCTGAATACAGTATAATAAATATTAATAATAGAAAATAATACAACAAAAAATGAAAGAGGATTTTCACCTCCTGTTACTTTATCCTCGAGATTCTCCTTATTACCTTTAGTATTGGACATTTGGTGAGACCATAATAAGATCATGGATATCAAAAAATCATTTTGATGTATATTGGGATTAATTTCGATGATTCTTCTTGCATGAGAGCTGTGAGAAGAAGAGGGGGTAAGGGTGGTAGTTATAGTGGATGAAAGGTGTGGTTTTCCATCACTTTAATCATGAGTTTAATATTTTTAGTTTAGACTATGGATAGTATTGATTCATGTGACTCAAAATTGTATGTAGAAAATATGAGTTTTAATCATGTATTCTTACATAATCCATTATTATAGTAATAGTATATTTAACATGAAATGTATATATATAGAAATTTACGATATTCTACTATTCATAAAAAATTAATGTACATGAGAAAAATACAAGAAATTAACCCAACCGATTTTTATATGGGTACAATTTATAAATGAACTCCATTTTATCAAAATAATATTCTATATATTTTAAATATAATATTTAAATTAAAACATAACTTATTCAAAAAATAACAATTTTAAAACTATAAGTCATTTTATAACACCTTGAAAAATTATCAAGGTCTCATAGAATTATCTTCTAACCATAAGACCTAAATATCAATTTTTAATTACATTTTAGGAAAATAAATTTTTCTTTTAAATATTTAATTAATCATAATAATGTAATTAAATATTCATAACTTACAAAAATAACAACACTTATATAATGATCATATTTTCATTTATAATATTCCTTTTTATATTACATTCATTGGTGAATTTACTATTTATTTTTTCATTTTCTTATTCAGATCAGTCATATTACTTTTAATAAGGTTACATTACTATCCATAAGTGTATGTTACTATTACCCAAAAATTATGTTCTTTCTATCAGTCATTAAATAAGATACTGATCGAAACTGTGTATGTCCGTTTTTCAAAATTAAATTCATAGAAGTGGAATGATTATGTTTAACATCTAGGTCTGATTGTATGTATTATATCATTATGTCACATAGTCATTCCCTTTAAAATATCATGATGTCATAATTGGTGACCTTGAAATTGGATAGTTATATTATTTCTTATGTCATATTTACTAAATTAGCTTACATGTTTGTATTTATGGAATATATTCAACAAAAAGAAATTTTATTTTATGATTCATGAATGTTTTCATTAAGGTATTTCAATGATCAAGGTATTCAAATATTTGTAATTAGACATTAATATCCAAGTTACATTTTTTAGGTAATATAATGTTTATTTAGTAATCTTCCTTATTTATTTTTATACATTGAACTTATATCATGGAAATTTTTACATTTAATATTTTATGATATTTGATAACTTGGGAAAACCATTATGGTTTTGGAATACATCATGAGATAGGTTAATGTATTTTCGTTCTTTTATTCATCTAATGATATGTTAATTATACACTTCAGTTCTTCATGAATAAAAATTCCTACTAGATATTTATTTAATAATAGATGAATTAGAAATTTATTGAACCAATACTATAGGATGAGGATGTGAGTTGATATTATGGTGTTTTGCATCATAATGTTAATAGAATTCACCAATGTAAGGGAAATATTTTGTGTGAAAAAATGAAGTTATATTAATTTTTTTATATTGAATTAATGGACTTTTAACTCATTATAAATTTATTATATGTTGGTGGTTATATTTATAATTCACATGTTCACTATCACCCTTTAATAATATATTCTTGTTACTATTCCCTTCTATCTTATTGTCTTCATTTACCAAAAATGATATCCTACATGGGATCATAGAAATGTGTTATTCTAGATACCCATTATACTTTCCAATCTATCTTATGAAGATCATGTTTTATTAAGACAATTAATAATGTGGGTTTCCATTATCTATTTTTTAAAATTTCAAACACTGGTTGTCTTGGATTATGATTAAATTGTGAGGACCCAATTTTATTAAGAATGTATAATGTTCCACCTAGATATTTTAAAAGCTAAACATCATGTTCTATAGAATGTATGACATAGAACAAAGGGCATATAATAAAATATAACACCCTGATAACTTAAAATATATTTCTTTTTATTTCAATCTCTTTGGTGTCTGTTGATGAAAAAAGCACCGACATTAAGTGAAACATAATACTTTATAGTAATATTATTATGAGCATTATAACCTTGAAAAAATTTTGAGGGTATATATAGTACCAATTAAAATTTGATAATTATATGATTTAATATTTTATAACATAAAATCAATTATTATGTATGGATTATAAATAAAATAGGAACCATTTGAATGAGAAACATATATTTTATAAAAACATTTATTTCTCGTAAAAGAAGGATTAATCATAGTTTTCATAGATAATTTAATGTAAATTTTTAAATGATTTATAAAATTTATATTACTAAATAATAGCAGTTTTTGAAATCAATATTTCAAAATATCATTCAGTGATTTTTTAAAAAAAATCCGAGAACGAAATTTTTTTATTATATCAAAAAATTCTAATTTTTATAAAAAACATTTCTATTTAAATTATTTGAAAGGAAAATTATAATTTAGTTTTTTAAAAACTAAAATATGTTCCATTATATTAAAATTTAAATTAATTATATTATTTGAATTGATTTTATATTCAATTATAATATTTAATCATTTTGTACTTATGGTAATGTTCTTATTAGAAACCCACTCTTTCAACGGCTATGCAGCAAATTTATAAATTGATCTCTTCCACTTTAGTGAAATCCATATGTTAAAATTGTTTACATATATGAAATCAAAATAATTTAAAATATATAATAAAGGTGAAAATATTTTTTTTACAGTAATAAATAATGAAAATAGTTTCATCTAATTACCATATTTATGGAAAAATTAGAATCCTATTAGTGATGAAATAAAATGAAAAGGGTTAAAAATGATCTTTAGAATGTACATGGTAGAGAGCCCAACCCAATTAACCAATAGAATATGTCTTATTTTTTACATTTTCATAAGACACATGTAATCAAATATATATGGATTTATGATTTTAGTAGTCATATTAAAATATATACATAATTTGGTCTATCATAACATTAATAAAAAAATTAAAACATATTTTTTATTTTATAAGAGAAAAAATTTAATCACAATATAATTTCTTACAAAATAAATCATTTTACACGTCATAAAAGCTGGAGGAAATGAAATAGATAAGGATTATATCAAATTTAATATAAGGATAATGTATAAGAAAATAATCATCAGGTAATAAGAATAATATGTGGGGCATAGTAAATTATTGAACACATATTCCATGTTATAAATAAAATTATACGGAATTTCTGAAAAATTTAATATAAATGAAAAAAATCATGGATAATAATCAACATGGAAAGTTAAATTACAAAACACACATGCCATGTAATAATAAAAATTAGAATGATGTTCATCCAGATATAATATGAATTCAAAATTGTCATTTATAATATTAAATATTGAATGGTAAATAACTTAGAACAAATTGGAATTAATCAATAACATGAATCTCATAATTTCTTAGGAAATAATCAATATATTGTGGTAAATAAATAAAAACACATTCTATTAATTAAGTCAGTTAGAATGAATTGTATCCAAAGAAAATATCATCATGAACATATCATCAATAATAATAACTAAATTATAAATGAAGGTAATTATTTTTTATTTGACATATTGTCTCAGTTACATGATACCACTACCAAAAATACCATTCATAATAAATATTAAAACTGCTGGATATAAACACATTCATCTTGGAAAACAAATTTTATACCATCATACTAATTTTTCGTAGGAGGCTACCTATATAAGGACACAGCCTTATAACGTTACTCAATATTGAATTACATTGAATAATTCACATTAAGGATCATTTCAGGTTTGGAGTTTTAGAGAATTAGGACATAACTATTACATCTCAATGATTACATGGTAGATACATCTACTTAGTTTCCATTTTTTTCACAAAATATAAACTCTTGAACAAAAGAGTCATGTCTAGTTCCTTGTTTTAGACATCATGAAATTTCCTTGATCCCATCCTTGACCGTATTCCATTTTATGTCCTGTGGAGAACATTTCAAAAAATACTTGGGATGAGAATAAAAATCTTAGTAAGGGTTATCACAAAATGTAAAGAAAATATCAGTCCATGTATACATAAGAATCAATGAAATTGTACTTTTCTCATAAAACAGAAGCACTTTAACATACCTCATGAAATCGTATGTTTTATGCATAACTCAATAGAAATCATAAGACATAATTAAAACATGAGGCATTCATAACATTCTTAAATAGGTATTAACCCTCATGGTTACGTTTGGAATACCAATCACGATATATTCCCTAAATCTCTTCATAGAAACACTAGTGTTTAACTCCTTTGAGTTACCCAATGCATTGTAGAGCTATCATGGGCTCACCCACCCTTAGTTTATCATGGAACCACCCGATTCCATAAACATATCCCAAGAACCATAACATAATCATAACACTTAAAACATGCATAAATGAAACATAAAATTTCCAAATTTCAATCACAAGAGATCACATCATGATATTATCATAAATAAAAACATCTAACAAAATCATTAAAATTATATGAGATAAATATCCCTTTATACTTTAAAAATATTAAAAGAAGACATTTAAAAGATATTTTAGAATCAAAGTGTCCCATACCACTTCGAAACTTTTGAAAGGGATTTAAAACATTCATGTCCATATAAATAATTCCTTAAAACCATTTTTAAAACATGGAAATGGATGTTAAATTTTTAATGGAATAAATCATTAAAACTATTTAAAACAATGTTTTAATAAAAGAGTCCTTTTCCATTTTGAACTATTAAATTATAAGCCACATAAAATTAGACCTTTTTCAAAACAATTAAATGACATTAGTATAGACATAATATGGATATGGAATGTCAACGGGGCTGTATATACACTTTATAAAAGAAAGTCTTGTATTAGAAAAAAATAAGCCTCAATGAAAGGAGATTGAGATGAAGTCCCATACGAAGTCGGTATCCTTAGATTAAGGATAAATCAATTACATAATTATGTGTGACAAATATAAATAAACCCATTATAAGAGGATATTAAGTGTAAAACAATCAAAGTTCGTCCACACATATTCAAAGAATTGGAATTGGGTTAAGATGTTCCCTTGAAAAATTCGATAGCCTAACGACGTCACGTCAAATTTTAGAAAAAGAGTTGATGATAGAGATAAAGGGAATCTCATCACATGGAAATAAAATTTACAGTAATAAGGATATATATGAACAAATACCAATATAATAAGATGTAATTTAAAAGACAAAACAAAAAGAAGTCTTTTAAAAATAGGAGGGTGAAAGGTTCCCTTACCGACTTGGGTAACATTCGAAATGTACACCCCATGAAAGAAGAACTATAAAATATTGATTTAAATACTCATAAAAGAAAATATATTACACAAAGAGTAGAATAATGGATAGTACATACACTAATCAAAGGAAATTGTGGGAAATGTAGCATAAATCTCACGGGAATAAAAGTGAGATGAAAAATCCCTTGCGAAAAATCAGCAGCCTAACAGCGCCACTTAAAACTTCCAAAAAGGGATTTATGAGATCAAATAGGGTGTCACATAATATGAGCATAAAAATTAAAGAATGATTAATATAAAATATCATCCCCAAACATAATAAAGACGAGATTAAGAGAAATTACATAAAAGAGAGTACTTAAAAAGAAAGAGCGAGGTGGGATCCCTTACCACAAGTCTGGCTTGTCCTGTTCGTTTCTTTATATTCCCGAATAATAAAATTTGGTCAATTTATAATTTCATAAATACCTCCTTTAAATATTATTATTCAGTTCATATCACATATTATAATGTTATAATAATTGGTTAATAATGTGAGTTCATATCAGAAGTTTTTTTTGATGTTTGGTGCATGAGTTAAAATGAACTTGTTTGAAAATTATTTTCAATGTAGTTATAAGTAAATCATCTCCAGAATAGTATTAATGATTCAAATATCATATATATCCAGTAAATATTCATTTTATACAATTCCATAACTTTTGGAGATAAAAAGAATGGAAATGCACCGTTCCTGGAGACGGTAGGTCGTACGTATGCATGAACGCTACTTTCATTTATTTGTAATATCAATGGAATTAAAAATAATTGAGAGAGATATATATTATAATTAAATTATAATATATATGTTATATAGGACACATAATTTCATTAATTTCATTCTTTATACATTCCATGTATTTCATGAATGAGTCACATCACTTGATGTGGCAGTAGTCCACACTTCCTCATATGAAATTATCGCATTTGCAAAACATGAAAAGAATAAAGGTATGTTTTAAATATAAAATAAAGAAGCATGGATAAAAAATAAATACCATATATATCATATAGAAATACAGTGACATCATAATGGCCACCTTTAAAGGTGTTAAAATAATATTTAACAATCATCGTTTCGTGAGGTAGAAATTCCCCATCCACAGAAATAGTAAGTTCTTTAACCATTAGACGAATATTTGTGTAAGTTTTATCGAATCCTTCTTATAAAAACATACTAGTATATTTAGTATACTGTTTTTTTCACAAAATAAAGCAATAAAAATAGTTTAGGGGGTTATAGAAGAAAAATAAAACAAAAGAACATTAGTGAAGACTTTACCTTTAAATCAGGTAACTCCCATTGGTTTGAACCAAAAGGGTTTCTTGAACAGATTTCTGCCTAAGGTGAGGCTTAAATGATTAATAGATGGATTTTTAGAGATGAAATGTGCAGGGTTTGGCCGAGAAAAAGGCTTTATGGGTGTGGGTAAGGTGGTAGAGGTGTGGGCCTTTTATAAGAGAATAGGATGGGCACTCTTGGAAAGTTATAAACTATTACTTTATTATAAAATTATTTTCCAATTTTAAAGGCCCCAAAAGGATATATTTCTAGGATAAGGATACAAGGTTTATAAATCCACCAATCCAATAGGTTTTTGAAAAGTGTAATACTTAAATTTTACCCTAGCTTCTCATTTTATTTTAATCGTTCATTTATAAGGTAATCACTGCATCATCACAGTGTCATAAATAAATTAATTTATTTAATGTATAAAAATTATAAAAAAAATATCATGATGTAGGAAATATTTTTAGATTTCTAATGAAAATTTATAGTAAAAAATATGACTTGTCTAACCCCATGTAAAAATTGTTTTAGTAAAACAATACATGTTTGTGACATTTTAATTTTAACTGTAAATAAACATTTATTAATGTCATTTTCCTACCAAAGTGACTCCATGGGGTCCCCAAGTTGACCCATGGATTTTCTTGGCCAGACATGACCCATCCAATAAGTTTAGGACATGTGTTAAGGTCATTTCATATTATTATAACATTATCTATACATTAAATTACACAAATTACCTTTAATCGCGATTAATAAAATTTAAAAGTTACTATTCATCGAAAAAATATTTTAAACCCATTGAACTACATTTTACTTCCTAATGACATCCATGTATCTCGAATTTTTGAAATTAAAAACACAGAAGTGGTAATGTTTCATTGAAACAAAAAATCAGTTTTTTAACTACCACTTAGTGGTTTCACTATTCATCAAAAATTGACGTTTTTCCGAAAAATACCAAACATTTACCCAAAGATATATTTGATATTCCAATTTCAAAAATTATGAAATTTTAAAAAATTCAAAAAATATAAGTTGCATTAATTAATTTAATAATTAATTCCCATCGTCAGAACAAATATCGTGTTTTTATGAAACAATATATTTCAAAAGATTGACACTTGTTTAAGTCCAATTTCAATGTGAAATTAATTCCAATGACCACTATTGGATTAAATGGTAAAAACATATTATAATTGGACATTAAAACAAATTCAAAAGATAATCTAATCATTTAAATAAATTAGATTAAAAAGTGGTTTTGAATTAAAATACAACATTTTTCACTATTCATGAAAAAAATGAACTTTATCGGAAAAATACCAAAAATTTACCAAAAGAAAATTTTGATGTCCCGATTCTAATGAAGAATTTTATGTGGTCCAATAAAATTTACAAGAGTGACCAAAACTATATTAAATAGGGTTCACCATAAAAAGGCGATAAATCGACCTTTTAGTGTATTTGAGAGTATTTGTGCTTAAAATTGAATTCTTTTCTTATTTTAAGAATTTATCTTTTATTGGATAAATGTAAAAACATTTAACAAACATATATAATCATATTTTAGTTATTTCAATTCATTCTCGCCAATAAAACGGCTAGGCATTAAGTACCATTTAAAAAAATATTATTTTATTATTAGAGTGCAACGTAAGATTTCAAAAAAAACTCATTGTTGCATATTGGGTACGTAATCGAGCATAGATATAATTTTAAGTAATATTAATGTTTTAATCACAGATATTAATAAATATGAAAAATTAATATTATTTATTTACCGGGGATGTTACACCCTTCCCCCCTTTGGGGAATTGCATCCTCGTAATTTTAAAATTGGGCTTGGAAGCATCATTGAAATCCCCACATCGGAAAATGAGTAAATTAAACTGTAACTTTAAAAGAAAGATAGGGAAGTACAAAGGTCAACCGAGTTTACCCATACTAGGATTCCATGTAGGAAAACATGGACAAGGAAGTGAAAAAAAGGGTCATGTTCTGATGGAAAGTGATAGAAAACATGATTAGGAGAAATTTAACAACAACAAAATCACAAACTTGTGATGGGTTAAATGGTATTTGATTCCCCAGTAGGAAAAGATTATGGACAAAAAATTTATCTAAGTTACTTTTCATTGAGGTATTTATTTATGAGCTTAAATAAATCATAGGGGAACATACTTACTTGTCATGTAGACTTTCATCTTTTAATAAATTTCTAACACAAACTCATACTTTCTCCAAATGATGAGTATTTAGGATGATTTGTTCACATTAAGAGTGTTATAATCAACATCTAGAGAATAACTTAATCCAAACAAGAGAACTATATATTTCCCATGACTTTAGACAAAAACTAAAACCAAAATTGTTAGTACGAGATCAGATAATACCCAAAAAGGATAATCCGTTATAAAAATAAAATCTATTCTTATTCTCCAAAATTTGTCCAACAAACCCCAATGTTCAATGAAGACCATCCGATAAAATATTTGTCAATAAAATTCATCAAAGTAAATCAAACTAAGATTGAAACCCAAATATTTGAAGGATTTAATCACATATTCTTCCAAGGTAAAATTAATATTTATCTCCAAATAACACCAATTTCTCTTAAAGTCTCATATTAAAAAGTATTCAACTTAATCCCATATTCTCCATGATAGGTTAATCATTTTCCATAGATAACCCAAAATCAACTTATTCTTGATTCATAAGATCTTCTAACTAAAAAAAATTCATACTAACCAGGTACTTCACGTAGTCCAGTGGTAGGCGATAAATACCAGTCACACATCAGTTGTGGGTTCGATTCTCATGGCTTGATTCGATGTGATGGGTTGTCACATGGTCTGCGTGTTATCCCTTTTTCCAAAACATTATAATTATTAAAATATTCCCCAAAAGAGATAAAATATTAAAAAAAAACATAAAATAATTTAACCTCAAGTTTATCTCATGTCGTTCATATTCCATCATAGCATATAGTAACCCATAATTACCTCAAAATTAATGATCATATAATCCCTAATGGTTACCTTTATAATTATTACCTAAAATTACACATCGAGTTGGTTCTCTCATATATGATGCATTTGAGAACTCACCAAGGTTCAAGTGGTTGATCATGACTCCTTGATAGTTGGTTTAGAATAACCATGAGATTCTTCATTGAATCCCCCATTTAATCCAGTCTCTTAATTAGAGAACCACCACAGTTTCCTTCAAACCCATTTTCACTTTGGTTCCGGCTAGATCCATCCATTTAATAGAACCAAAAATGTCATTGTGATTATATCATCAAAATCATCATGTACTAAAGAGTAACCTAAACACTAAGATATAATTATCTATGTTATCTCAAACTCATTCCAACTTTCATAAATAACAATAACTCTATCTAATATAACAACCATTGTGGTTATACACAACTTTTCACTTATGCTTAAGCAACACTTTAACCTCTAAAGTTATCTAAACCGGCCCTTGATACCAACTATAAGGACCCGGCCTTATAACGTTACTTTATATTGAATTACATTGAATAATTCACATTGAGGATCTTTTCAGGTTTAGAGTTTTAGAGAATTAGGAGATAACTATTACATCTCAAAGATTATAGGGTAGACACATCTACTCAGTTTTCATTTTTCACAAAATATAAACTCTTTAACTAAAGAGTCATGTCTAGTTCAAAGTTTTGGACATCATCACATTTCCTTGATCCCATCCTTGACCGTATTCCATTTTATGTCCTGTGGAAAACATTTCAAAAAAAAACATGGGATGAGCATTAAAATATCAGTAAGGGTCATAAAAAATTGGAAAGAAAACCTCAGTCCATGTATACATTAGAATCAATGAAATCGTACTTTTCTCATAAAACATAAGAACTTTAACATACCTCATGAAATAATAAGATATATGCATAACTCAATAGAAATCATAAGACATAAAGGAAACTTGAGGCATTCGTAACATTCTTAAATAGGGAGTAAACCTCATGGTTACGTTTGGAATACCCATCACAGTATATTCCCTAAATCTATTTAGAGAAACATTAGTGTTTAACTCCTTTAAGATACCCAATGCATTGGAGAGTTATCATGGGCTCACCCGCCCTTAGTTTATCATGGAACCACCCAATTTCATAAACATAGCCCAAGAACCATAACATAATCATAACACTTAAAACATGCATAAATGAAACATAAAATTTCCACATTTCTATCACAAGAGATCACATCATGATATTATCATAAATAAAAACATCTAATAAAATAATTAAAATTATATGAGATAAATATCCCTTTATACTTTGAAAATATTAAAGGAAGATATTTAAAAGAGATTTTAGAATCAAAGTGTCCCATAAAACTTCGAATATTCTGAAAGGGTTTTAAAACATTCATGTCCATATAAATAAATCCTTAAAAAAATTTAAAACATGGAAATGGATGATAAATGTTTAAAAGAATAAATCATTAAAACCATTTAAAACAATGTTTTAATAAAAGAGTCCTTTCCCATTTTGAACATTTAAATTATAATACACATGAAATTAGACCATTTTAAAAACATTTAAATGACTTTAGTATATTCATAATATGGATATGGAATGTCAAAGGGGCTGTATATACACTTTATAAAAGAAATTATTATATTAGAAAAAAATATTCCTCAATGATAGGAGATTAAGACGAAGTCCCATACGAAGTCGGTATCCATAGATTAAGGATAAATAAATTACATAATTATGTGTGACAAATATAAATACACCCAGTATAAGAGTATATTAAGTGTAAAACAATAATAGTTCACCAAAACATATTCAAAGAATTGGAATTGGGTTAAGATGTTCCCATGCAAAAATTCGATAGCTTAACGGCGTCACATCAAATTTTTGAAAAAGAGTTGATGAGAGAGATAAAGGGTATATAATCACTAGGAAATAAAATTTATATCAATAACGAAATATATGAACATATCCCAACATAATAAGATGTAATTTAATGGAAAAAAAAGTCTTTTAAAAAAAGGAGGGTGAAAGGTTCCCTTACCGACTTGGTTAACTTTCAAAACATACACCCCAGGAAAGAAAGACTATACAACATTGATGTAAATACTCATAAAATAATTTATATTACACAATGAGTAGAATAATGTACAGTACATACACCACTCAAAGTAAATGGTGGAAATGTAGCATAAATCTCATCGGAATAAAAGTGAGATGAAAAAATCCCTTACGAAAACTCGGCAGCCTAACGGCGCCACTAAAAACTTCCAAAAATGGATTTATTTGATAAAATAGGGTCTCTCATAATATGAACATAAAAATAACAGAATTAGGAATATAAAATAACATCCCCAAACATAATAAAGACGAGATTAAAAGAAATGACATAAAAGGGAGTACTTAAAAAGAAAGAGAGAGGTATGATCCCTTACCTCAAGTCTAACTTGTCTTGTTCATTTCATTATATTACTAAATAATAAACTATGATCAATTTATAATTTCATAAGTAACTAAATTAAATATTATTATTCAGTTAATATCACATATTATAATGTTATAATAATTTGTTCATAATGTGAGTTCCTATCAGATGTTTTTGTCGATGTTTGGTACATGAGTCAAAAATGAACTTGTTTCAAAATGATTGTCCATTTAGTTATAAGTAAATAATATCCAGAATAGTATTAATGATTTAAATATCATATATATATACTTCATATTCCTTTTATACTATTTCATAACATTTGGAGATAAAAAGAAATAAAATGCACCGTTCATTGAGACGGTAGGCCATACGTACGCATGAATGCTACTTTCATTTCCTTGTCATATTATTGCAATTAAAAATAATTGATAGATATATATATTATAATTCCAGTATAATATATATGTTATATAGGTCACATAAGTTCATTAATTTCATTATTTATACATACAATGTATTGCATGAACGAGTCACATCACTTGAGGGGGCAGTAGTCCACACTTCCTTATATGAAATTATCGCATTTGCACAACATGCAATGAATAAAGGAATATTTTAAATATAAAATACAGAATCATATATAAAACATAAATACCATATATATCATATATAAAATATAGTTATATCATAATGGCCACCTTTAATTATGTTAAAAGAATATTGAACAATCATCATTTCGTTAGGCAGTAATTCACCATCCATAGAAACGGTATGTTCATTAACCATTAGATGGATGTTTGTGTAAGTGTAGCTCTAATAAATCTTATAAAAACATACTAGTATATTAAAGATACTGTTTTTGTTACAAAATAAAACAATAGTAAGAGTTTAGGGGGATGGAGAAGAAAAATAAAACAAAAGAACATTAGGGAAGACTTTACCTTTAAATCGAGTAACTCCCCTTGGTTTGAACCAAAAGGGTTTCTTGAAGAGATTTCTGCCAATGGTGAGGCTTAAATGATGAATATAGGTATGTGGAGAGATGAAATTGTCAGGGGTTGACCGAGCCAAATGCTTTACATGTGTGGGTAAGGTGGTAGAAGTGATGGCCTTTTATAAGAGAAGAGGAGAGGCACTATTGGAAAGTTATAAACTGTTACTTTATTATAAAATGATTTTCGGATTTTAAAGGTCCTAAAAGGATATATTTCGAGGATAAGGTGATAAGGTTTTTAAATCCTCCAATCCAATAGGTTTTTGACAAGTGTAAGACATAGATATTACCCTATATTCTCATTTTATTTAAATCGTTCATTTATGAGGTAATAACTGCATCATCACGGTGTCATAAATAAATAAATTTATTTAATGTATAAAAATTATAAAACAAATATCCCGATGTGGGAAATAATTTTAGATTCCCAATGACTATTTATAGTAAAACATATTACTTGTATAACCCCATGGAAAAATTGATTTTGTAAAACAATACATGTTTGTGACATTTTAATTTTAACTTTAAATAAAAAGTTATTAATGTCATTTTCCTACTAAAGTGACTCCATGGGGTCCCAATGTAGACCCATAGATTTTATTCGTTGGCCATGACTCATCCAATAATGGTAGAACCTGTTTCAAGGTAATTTCTTATTATTATAACATTATCTTTACCTTAAATTTCAATAATTACCTTTAATCGCGATTAATGAAACTTAAAAGTTACTGTTCACCAAAAATTATTTTAATCCCATTGAATCACATTTTACATCATAATAACAACCATATATGTCGGATTTTTGAAATTCAAATCACATAAGTGGTAACGTTTCATTTAAAAGTAAAATCATTTTTTAACTACCACTTAGTGGTTTCATTATTCATCAAAAATTGACGTTTTTCATAAAAATACAAAAAATTCACCCTAAGATATATTTGATATTCCAAATTAAAAAATTATGTCTATTTCAAAAAATTCAAAACATATATGTTGAATTAATTAATTTATTAATTAATTCCCGTCGTCAGAACAAATAGTGTGTTTTTATGAATCAATATATTTCAAAAGATTGACACTAGTTTAAGTCCAATTTCAAAGTGAAATTAATTCCAATGACCACTATTGGATTAAATGGTAAAAATATATTATAATTGGACATTGAAAAAAATTCAAAATATAATATAATCATATAAATAAATTAGATTAAAAATAATTTTTTCTTTAAAATACAACATTTTTCACTATTCATAAAAAAATGAACTTTATCGGAAAAATACAAAAAATTTACCCAAAGTAAATTTTGATGTCCTAATTCTAAAGAAGAATTTTATATGGTACAATAGAATTTATTAGGGTGAATAAAACTATATTAAAGAGGGTTCACCATCAAAAGGCGATAAATCGACCTTTTAGTGAATTTTAGAGTCTTTATGCTTAAAATTGAATTCTTTTATTATTTTAAGAGTTTATCTTTTATTGGATAAATGTAAAAAAATTTAACAAACATGTATAATCATATTTTAATTATTTCTATTCATTCCATCCAATACAACGGCAAGGGATTAACTACCATTTAAAATAATATTATTTTATTATTAGAGTGCAACGTAAGATTTCAAAAAAACTCGTTGTTGCGTATTGGGTACGCCATCAAGATTAGAGTTAATTTTAATTAATATTAATATTTTAGTCACAATTATTAATAGATATGAAAAAGTAATATTATTTATTTACCAGAGATGTCACACCCTTCCCCCCCTTTGTGGAATTACATCATCGCAATTTTAAAATCGGGCTTTGAAACTTCATTGAAATCCCCACATCAGAAAATGAGTAAATTAAGCTATCACTTTAAAAGAATGAAAGGGAAGTACAAAGGTCACCTGAGTTTAACCATACTAGGATTATATGTTGGAAAACATGGACATCGAAGAGAAAAAAAAGTGTCATGTTTCGATGGAGAGTGATAGAAAACATGATTATGAGAATGTTAACCACAAGAGAATCACAAACATGTGATGGGTTAAAAATTATTTGATTCCCCAATTTGAAAAGATTAAGGACGACACTCTAAACACTAAAGTTATCTAAAAATACCTTTGATACCAACTATAAGGACCCATACTTATAAAGTTACTTAATATTGAATTATATTGAATAATTCACATTGAGGATCTTTTCAGGATTAGAGTTTTAGAGAATTAGGACATTACTATTACATCTCAAAGATTACAAGGTAGACACATCTACTCAGTTTCCATTTTTTTCACAAAATATAAACTCTTGAAGAAATGTGTCATGTCTAGTTCCATGTTTTTAACATCATGACATTTTCTTGATCCAATCCTTGACCGTATTCCATTTAAAGCCCTGTGAAAAACATTTAAAAATAACTTGGGATGAGCATAAAAAGCACAGTAAGGGTTATCACAAAGTAGAAAGAAAATAGTAGTCCATGTATACATAAGAATCAATGAAATTGTACTTTTCTCATAAAACATAATAACATTATCATACCTCATTAAATCATAAGATTTATGCATAACTCAATAGAAATCATAAGACATAAAGGTAACTTGAGGCATTCATAACATTCTTACGTAAGAGTAACCCTCATGGTTATGTTTGGAATACCCACCATAGTATATTCAGTAAATCTCTACGGAGAAACCTTAGTGTTTAACTCCTTCGCATTACCCAATGAATTAGAGAGCTATCATGGGCTCACCCGTACATAGTTTATCACGGAACCACCTGATTTCATAAACATTGCCCAAGAACCATAAAATAATCATAACAATTAAAACATGCATAAAAGAAACATAAAATTTCAACTTTTCAATAACAAGAGATCACATAATGATATTATCATAAATAAAAACATCTAATAAAATAATTAATACTCTAGGAGATAAATATCCCTTTATACTTTGAAAATATTAAAAGAATACATTTAAAAGAGATTTTAGAATCCAAGTGTCCCATACAACTTTGAAACTTTTGAAAGGGTTTTAAAAATTCATGTCCATATAAATAAATCCTTAAAACCATTTTTAATACATGGACATGGATGATAAATGATTAAATGAATAAATCTTTAAATCCATTTAAAACAATGTTTTAATAAAAGAGTCTTTTTCCATTTTGAACATTTAAATTATAAGCCACATGAAATTATACCATTTTCAAAACATTTAAATGACTTTAGTATAGACATAATATGGATATGGAATTTTAAAGGGGATGTATATACACTTTTTAAAGAATGTCCTATATTATAAAAAAATATGCCTCATTGAAAGGAGATTGAGACGAAGTCCCATAAAAAGTAGGTATCCTTAGATTAAAGATAAATGAATTATATAATTATGTTTGAAAAATATAAATACAACCATTATAAGATTATATTAATTGTAAAACAATTAGAGTTCATCCACATATATTCAATGAATTGTAATAGGGTTAAGATGTTCCCTTGCAAAAATTCGATAGCCTAAAGGTGTCACATCAAATTTTAGATAAAGAGTTGATGAGAGAGATAAAGGGTATCTCATCATTAGGACATACAATTTACAGTAATAAGGATATATATGAACATATCCCATTATAAGAATATGTAATTTAAAAGACAAAACAATAATTATTATTTTAAAAATAGGAGGGTGAAAGGTTTCGTTACCGACTTTGGTAACTTTCGAAACGTACACCCCATAAATGAAAGACTATACAACATTGATTTAAATAATCATACACAAAATTATATTAAACAAATAGTAGAATAATGTACAGTACATACTCCACTAAAAGGAAATTGTGGCAAATGTAGCATAAATCTCATGGGAATAAATCTGAGATGAAAAATCTCTTGAAAAAACTCGGCAGCCTGACAGTGCCACTTATAACAGAAAAAAATGGATTTATGAGATAAAATAGGGTCTCTCATAATATGAACATAAAAATTACATAACTGGGAATATAAAACAACATCCCCAAACATAAGAAAGATGAGATTAAAAGAAATGACATAAAAGAGAGTACTTAAAAAGAATGAGAGAGGTAGGATCCCTTACCTCACGTCCGACATGTTTGGTTCGTTTCTTTATATTCCTGAATAATAAACATTGGTAAATTTATAATTTCATAAGTAACTCGTTTATATATTATTAATCAGTTCATATAAAATATTATAATGTTATAATAATTGGTTAATAATGTGAGTTCATATCAGATGTTTTTGTCGATGTTTGGTACATGAGTAAAAAATGAACATGTTTGAAAATGATTGTCCATGTAGTTATAAGTAAATCATCTACAGAATAGTATTAATGATTTAAATATCATATATATCCATTAAATTTTCATTATATACTATTCCATAACATTTGGAGATAAAAATAAATGAAATGCACCGCTCATGGAGACGGTAGGTCGTACGTATGCATGAACGCTACTTTCATTTCTTTTTCATATTAATGGAGTTAAAATTAATTGAGAGAGATATATATTATAATTCTAGTATAATATATATGTTATATATTTCACATAAGTTCATTAATTTTATTCTTTATACATTCCATGTATTGCATGTACGAGTCACATCACTTAAGGGGGGCGGTAGTCCACGCTTCCTCATATGAAATTATCACATTTTCACAACATGAAAAGAATAAAGGTATGTTTTAAATGTAAAATACAGAAGCATATAGAAAAAATAAATACCGTATATGTCATATATAAAATACCGTGACATCATAATGGCGAACTTTAAAGGTGTTAAAAGAATATTGAACAATCATCGTTTCGTGAGGCAATAATTCGCCATTCAAAAAACAGTATGTTCTTTAACCATTAGACGGAAGTGTGTGTAATTGTAGCTCGAATCCTTATTATAACAACATACTAGTATATTTAACATACTGGTGTTGTTACAAAATAAAGTAATAAAAATATTATAGGGGGTTGGAGAAGCAAAATAAAACAAAAAAATATTAGGGAAGACTTTACCTTTAAATCGGCTAACTCCCGTTGGTTTGAACCAAAAGGGTTTCTTGAAGATATTTCTGCCTAAGGTGAGGCTTAAATGATGAATAGAGGGATGTGGAGAGATGAATTGATCAGTTTTTAGCTGAGAAAAAGTCTTGATAGGTGTGGGTAAGGTGGTAGAGGTGAGGGCCTTTTATAAGAGAAGAGGAGCGGCTCTCTTAGAAGGTTATAAACTATTACTTTATTATAAAATGATTTTCGGATTTTAAAGGTCCCAAAAGGATATATTTCTAGTATAAGGTGATAAGGTTTCTATATCCACCCATCCAATACGTTTTTGACAGGTGTAATACTTATATATTACCATATATTCTCATTTTATTTAAATCGTTCATTTATGTGGTAATCACTGCATCATCAAGGATTCATAAATAAATTAATTTATTTAATGTCTAAAAATTATAAAACAAATATCATGATGTATTAAATCTTCATAGATGTTTAATGAACGTTTATAGTCAAAAATATGACTTGTATTAACCCATTTAAAAAAAATTTAGTAAAAGAATACATGTTTGTGACATTTTAATCTTTACTTTAAATAAAAAGTTATTAATGTCATTTTCCTACCAAAGTGACTCCATGGGGTCCCCAAGTTGACCCATGGATTTTATTGGTCGGTCATGACTCATCCAATAAGGGTAGGACATGTTTAAAGGTCATTTCATATTATTATAACATTATCTTTACCTTAATTTAAACAAATTACCTTTAATCGTGATTAATAAAACATAAAAGATAATATTTACTAAAAATTTATATTAATCCCATTGAACCTCATTTTACATCCTAATGACAACCATGTATGTCGGGTTTTATAAATTCAAATCAAATATGTGTTAAAGTTTCATTTAAATGAAAAATCAGTTTTTTATCTACCACTTAGTGGTTTCACTATTCATAAAAAATTGATGTTTTTCAGAAAAGTACCAAAAATTCACCCTAAGATATATTTGATTATCCGAATTCAAAAATCATGTCTATTTTAAAAAATTAAAAACATATAAGTTGAATTAATTAATTTAATAATTAATTCCCGTCGTCAGAACAAATAGCGTGTTTTTATGAAACAATATATTTCAAAAGATTGACACTAGTTTAAGTCAAATTTCAATGTGAAATTAATTCCAATGACCACTATTGGATTAAATGGTAAATATATATTATAATTGGACTTTAAAATAAATTCTAAAGATAATCTATTCCAATAAATAAATTAGATTAAAAAGAGGTTTTGAATTAAAATGCAACATTTTTCACTATTCATTAATAAAATGAACTTTATCAAAAAAATACCAAAAATTTACCCAAAGTAAATTTTGATGTCCAGATTCTAAAGAATAATTTTATTTGGTCCAATAGAATGTATTAGAGTGACCAAAACTATATTAAAGAGGGTTCACCACCAAAAAGCGATCAATTGACCTTTTTGTGAATTTTAGAGTATTTTTGCTTAAAATTGAATTCTTTTCTTATTTTAAGCCATTATCTATTATTGTATAAATGTAAAAACTTTTAACAATCATATTTAATCATAATTTAGTTATTTCTATTCATTATCACCAATACAATGGCTAGGCATTAACTACCATTTAAAATAATATTATTTTATTATTAGAGTGTAACGTCAGATTTCAATGAAACTCATTATTGCATATTGGGTACGCTATCGAGCATAGAGTTACCTTTAAATTAATATTAATATTTAATTCACAAATATTAATAAATATGAAAATGTAACATTCTTTATTTTCTGGGGATGTTACAACCTATGCATTAATATTCTATATATAAGTATGACACACTACTCTCTGCATATCCCAAGTATTCCTCATAAATAAAACTATCTATTTAATTCATGAATGATTTTACTTATCAAAAAATATTAGTATAATTCATGGAATTTATTTTGATCAATAATTAACTAGATGAGAAATATTTGTCAATCATGAACACAATATGTAAAAATGATATACTCTTTCAGAAATAAAAATATCCATGACATATAATATGGATATTCAGGGGAACAATAATGTCTATAGAAATATGAATAATTAATTTTAATGTTAATTTTTAAATAAATGAATCAAAAAAGTGATTAAAAATATATTTTATAGTCAAACTGATCACAATCCATCCATAAGAAGAATAGTGATTTAATGAAAATATACCCATTCGAGTAAGATAAAATGTTTTCATTTTTATTAATTAACATAAATAAAATCTAAATATATTAGAAAACATTCTTGAAGAAAATATAAGTTTCATTCTAAAATTAATTATTTCTAAAACAAATCACTCTATATTTTTCAATACATTAATACAAAAATAATAAGTAAATCATATAATAAAATCATTAAAACAATTTATTGGCAATGATTTTTGGAAATTATTTTCATGTCATATAAATTAAAATAAATATTACTTTCACATTTTCAATAAAATCCAAATGTTATTTATTCCTAAATTTAATGATGCTTCCATTAATTTTTTATATAAAATTTAAAATGGGTAGAAATGGATTTAATAATAAATTTCCAAAAGTATAGAATATTTTTTTACAAAACATCGTTTACAAAGAATTCATATTTCTTACTGAATTAAAAAATAATGTTATATTTTCATAAGAATAATTTCTAAATTATTATTTTTTGAATAGAGTGGAAATATTTTACTCTTACATGATGAATAAAAATATGATTAGAAAATTGTACGGTTTTATTTCAAAATGATAAAAAAAATTCATTCAATTAAAATTCATGTTAAAAAATATTTATTAGAATGATACTATGAAATACACCATTACAACAATCATAACATTGATTTGATAAATATTCAATGATTAAATTAATTTTATAATATATAAATTGGCATAAAACATGTTAAAATACTACATAAGATAATCCAAATTCTTTTCACCCATAGTTATAGTATAACAAATATGATGATGAATAAATCATACCAATTGAAAGGAATTTGAGTTTTGAATTCACTACAACTTGGAAACATTTAAATCAAATCCTCGTGGATGATGTAATTCCAATTAAGACATAAAATATATGAAATTCTTAATTATTAATCATATTATATTTAAATGTGGATTTATATACACTATGAAAATTAAATTTTTTTTATAACCCACTAATGAGCCTCAATGGAATGAAAGAGAGATGAAGTCGCTTACTTAAATCCTATTTTTTGATTGAGCATCATTTAACCTCTTATATAGTGGTTTTAAACATGTTAATATCTAATAAAATATCCATATATATATATATATATTATCATTCTATGATATACTCTCACCATTTCATTAATAAGAATTCTTTAATTTCATTTCATTGGTGATAATCTATTTGTTTTCTCACATGTTTTTCATTTGGAAATATAATATTAAATAGAATATAATACAGTTATATAATATCCATAATAATAATAAATACATATTTATTGTATTTATACATAAATTATAATTTTAAATCCAATAATTAATTATGGTAATGATAAATGATATACTTTGTGGTCGTAGGGATGGTAGGTCATACATATGCATGTGAAACGATTCCATTTTTCAATAATAAATATGGAAACATGGTATGTAATGTTTCATATTTCCATAAGAAAAATTATATACTAACTGTAATATTATTTATTTATTTATAATTATATATCAAACATGTTTTCTTTCCATGAAACAATAGTCACATCCCATTGTGAATGTGGTAGTCCACAAATTCATGACTGATGTTATCATCCAAAACTGAGATAAAATGTAATAAGTAAAATAATTTATTTTCTTATCAGAATGATAAATATGTGTTAAATATAATAATTATTTATTCTATATCACATATTTATGTTAAATTTATCATTTATACATTCCATGTAAAGCAATAGTCAAAAACTAGTCACATCACTTCCTGAGTCGATATTTGTTATACACATGGGAGACATTATCATATCCCCTATGGAATGGACAACAAAGAGGTATATATTTTATAATGAATTATTTTGTGTAATTATGTTGTAAATATTTGATCCTCACATTATATCATTCATCATACTAAACTGTAAGCAAAGGTAATTGAAATTGAATGACATCAATTCATGAGGTAATAGTCAACATGACACATGAATGATGATTTTGTAACCCATTTTATGGAAGTGGGGATATTTTTAGGTCTTTAAAATAAATAAAATATTATTAGTATATGTGATTTTAAAATGTTACTATATCTCCATGTTTTAAAAATTATTTCGGGTTGGGGATGAAAAAATAAAATTTAATCCCTTTTTGAATAACATTACCTCTTATTTGGGTTACCACATTATGATTGACCAAAAATCATTCATTGTATAAATTTATGAAAATAAACAATTATAAGATGATTTAAATATTTTTTGGAATTTATTAGGGTGGGTATTGACTAAGCCAAATAATTTTGATGGTTTTAAGAGAATAAGATATAGGGTGGCCTTTTATAAGGGAGTTTTGTGGCCCACTTTTAATTTCTAAAATTATAAAAGATTTACCCACCTTTTTAATATTAATAAACAGTGGAAATGGTGTATTATAAATTATAACATTAAATATGGAAAAAATATGTCAAAAAAATAATATTATAGATGATTTTTTAAAAATTAAAATATTATCTTTCTATTTTATCTACGTGTAAGTCCATTATTACCTTAATTGTGGTAAATATTTTTAATTTTTTTTCATTATTCCTATTGGGAAATTCTTTTTTACCATTTTGTAAAATATAAATTTTGAGGCTTCCAAAAATAATATAAATTATTCAAAATTCCATTATCATAAATGGATGGAATTAATTTAAATTTAATATCACTACCGTGATATTAATGGATGTTTTTAATGAAATTGTTTTCACAAATAACAATGTTTTTATACAATAATTCAATCTTAAAATGATGAAAATGTACTAAATTGGATTAATATATATATAATTTAATTAATTATAGTTTAAATGTAATTCTAAATATAATTTATTTTAATAAATAATTTTACGAAAAATAAATTATTAAATTAAAATTTATTATTCTTTACAATTTATCGAAAAAAATTAATTTTTTAATTATCCAAAAAATAAAACCAATATAATATTAATATTCTTATGTAAAAATAATTTAATTTTTATAAGATATATTTTATAAATTATATAAATATTTATTTTAAATTTTGTGCACAATGTTTGACTGAACCATCCATTATAAAAATATAGTTTAAAAAAAATATTTTTTCATCAAAATGATTCTTATTTTATTTATAATAAATTGTAAATGATAATTTTCATAACATATATAGTTATATTCATCAACTCTAATTTTATATATATATTTATAATTGTATAATATAATATTATTAATTTAGAATAAGGTTGTGTGTTTGATAAACTCATAATGAAATTAAATTTTATAAAACATATTTCAAGGGTTGTTTAATATTAGATTATCGTGTCACAAATGATATAGAATAAAAGGGGATAATTTTTTAATAATTTTTCTATTTTTCTTTTTCACCTTGATAAATAACTTTTCACCTCAAAATTCAAACAGGATTTCAATAATCAAGGTTTTTGGATATATGAAAATAATTTTTTTAAAACCCACATACTAAATAAGTGTTAATATGAAATCCTCTTAATAAGAGTGAAAGTGAAGTAAAAAAATTATAAATGTATAATAAAATAACTAGGTTTCACAATAAAATAACATTTTTGGAGGGTGAAGATTTGTACATGATAAAAATAGAAATGTTTATAGATAATGGTTTAGGTTTTTGATTACAATAAATAGAATGATCAATTGAATGTGTATCATCCCACCCATGATCATTGTCTTTAGTCTATGTGGAATTCGTAATATCATTATGAGACATCCCCATGTTTCCAATGGATAGAAATAAATTCTAAGGGATTAAATATATTTTGGTTGATTTTACCTTTTATAAAATGAAACAACCCAAACCAATAATGCCATAAACAAATAACCTCTACATGATGAGTGCTTCCAATTAAAATAAAGTTAAGTAATGAACATAATAGAGGAGACGAAATTACCAATAAAATTTTTTTAAACGACATAAAAGGATTCACATCTATATTTTAGGTTTTATAATGTAAATTTAAGACTCGTCATCAAGGATTTCATAAAGTCCACACATTGGTGACATTGTTTTTATTTTATGAATTAAAGGGAGAGTATAATGAGAATGATGATGATTTGATCCATTAAAAAGATAAAAATACACCATATATATAATAATGGAACCTTCATAACTCTTGTATAAGATGAATAGAGTAGATTATAAGAAAAATATTGAAAAGAAAACATTGGAAAAAGAAAGGGGATATTTACTTCTTTATCACTTCTCATTGAGATCCTCCATAATGACATCGGTTTTGACATTTTAGTGATAATAGATGTTCATGGAAGTAGTGAACATCCTTGGGATTATTTTTGGGAAAAAATTATACAATTATCAAGGATTTATAGGTGTGAGAGAAAGAGGCGGTTGATGGTGGTATTTATAATGGATGACAACCTGGGGTTTCTGTTATTTTAATCATTACATTAATATTTTATCACAAGACTATAAATTGTCTTGATTAATGTAACTCATAACATAAAAGAGATAATTTTTGTTCTAACAAAAGTTTCGTACATCATATGTGATACAAATAATAGTTTATTTAACATATAATCTATATATATGTTATATCACCATATTTGACTATTCATCAAAAAATAATTTTTTTAGAAAAATTAACAAATATTTACCCTGTCAATTTTTTGATGTCTAAATTTTAAAAATTAACTATTCTTTATAAAAATAAGTTTCTAAAAGTATATAATTTATTTTTGAAATAAGATCAAAATCTACTAAATATAAAAAATTCAAAACTATATTTAATTATATGACACCATTAAAAATTAATCAATGTCTAATAAAATTGTCTTAAAAATATAAAAAAAAATTTATGATAATATTTTATGAAAATAAATTTTCTTTTTAAATTACTTAATTTATCATAACATTGTAATTAAATATTTATGACTTAAAAAATACAATCACTTATATAATGATCATATTTCCACATATAAGATTCCTTATTATTGTAAATTTATTGGTGATGTTACACCTTATTTGGACATTTTATAATTTATAAGATTCATATTACATTTCATAAGGGTACAATACTATTCATATGTTTACAATAATATTCATAAGGGTATGATACCATTGACCAAAAATTATGTTTGTTCTATCAGACTCCAAATATCATACAGCTGGCAACTCTATATGTCTATATTTTTTAAATTAAATTCACATATGTGGAAAAATTATTCTTCACTAATATGTCACATACTATTTAGTCTCTTATTTATGCACATAGTGTTACATTTTATATTCTCGAGATGTTTCCATCCCCCCCCCCATAAATTAATTCTTCCTTCTCAATTTACTCATTGTACATATTTATAATTATGAAAATTTATATTCATAAGTGTATTTAATTTACTGGATGTTCAAAATTTAATATTATCACTAAATGTTTTTATAAAAAAAGACTACGTATAATCTCCAAATTTTCCTACAGGGTTCTTATAAGAGAAAATGTAATTCCCTAATCCCATAATCATATATTTAGTAATAAAAAATGTTAAGTATATATTTTATATGTTATTATAGGAAAATATTAAGTACATTATACATCTGAGGTGATTTTCCAGTTAAGGTTCAAAAGAATGAGACACCAACATAATATATTGATTCTGAGTAAACAAAAAATACAAAATGAATAATGGTATTCAAATTTAAAATAAACATAACTATCATTTTAGCATCTAAAAAATTCTATGAAAAAACATTTTCAAAACATGTTATTATCACAAAAATATCATTAAGGGATATAACAGAATAAATTTTTTGTGACGTGATTATATAAAAACAAATAAACACAATTTCATAAAAACTCATTAGAATTCAAAGAAATATAATGCATTTTACTGGGGAAATATTTACCCTATCACTCATAAAATAACCATTACATATTGAATAACGATATGGTCAACTTCCATCTTCGGATTTTCCAATGCATTGGATATCTATAATTGGGCTCACCTGTCATATCATATGCTATTGCTGGTTAAGACAATATATCATTATCTATAATGGGGGGGTCAACCCATCATATCTTGAGCTACAATTAGATCACCCCAACATAACATTTTTCAAGGAATATACCATGAATATGACACTTGGTAACTTATTTAAACCCTCTAAAAACACATTAAAACTTTCCAAATACCCTTTCTTCAAAAAGAAAATCCCTTTTAAAATATAAAAAAACATGAACATAATAAAGAAATATTATTCGTTATAAATTACTATGTCAATATATTTGGGAATCATAATATTAATAATAAATAATGAGGTTAGGATAATACCTATAATTCCATATATATATATAATCATTTTGAATTTTATAGACATTATTTTAAATGGATTATAAAAGTAAAGTCCCTTACAAATATAAATGGATTGTGAATTAATAGAAAATAGTGGATAACTGCATATAATATAAATAAAAACTATACAACATAAAATAGAAAAATATTATTCAAACAAATAATCTTAATACAAAATAATTAATAAAGTGTAATGGTAGCCCAAAAAATGGAAATTTGGTTAAGAATTCATTTACATCGAGTTTGTCTTATATAAAACATTTTTAATACTCCTCTCTACTACTTAAAATATTCTTATTCATAATTTAATTATTAAAAATAAAATATTTAACAACTTATAAGATCATTTTATATCATCATTCCATATATTTATTAATAATATTGTGTAATCTACATTGTTTTCTGTTTGCTTTTTACATGATTTCCATGGTCGGTTTATAAAGGATTTCCTTGAAAAATATAAGAGAAACTAGAGAAGTCGAATGAGATTCTACTAATATGATTATAGGATATTAAATGAAATTTTTCATCATTTTTTATATTTTATGATTATGAATCATTAGTAAAAAGATTAATGATGTTTATATCATTTTGGTGGTTCTTCGATTATCATGAACCAGATTCATTATAAAAGATTAATATTATGCATATAAGTTAGTTCCAGAATATATAAATGCTCAAAAAATAAACATTAATCTTTTATTTAAACAATTTAAATGGTTTTAAAACCATATTTTATGGATTAAAGTGGAATTGAACACACATAATCCACAATTTTTGTAATTCAACACATTACAGATGGTTTTTTATTTTTAGAATAAAAGGTGGAGGAAAAAAGCATGTTGATGAATTGTTCCATAAACATGATAACAAATATAGCATATATATAATATTGGTCATTCAATTCCTCTTGATAATTTGTATCTAATGAGATTATTGGAAAATAAAATAATTCAAAATTTAACACAAGAAAATGTTAGGGGATTTTCACATATATTTTCTTTATCCTTGAGATCCTCCTACTGGCCTTTAGTTTTTGCATTTTTGTGGGACGAGAAGTTCATGGGAATTGAAAAATCATTTGGATATAGATTGGGAATAATATGGACTAGTCTCAGTGATATAGAGGTGTGAGAGGAAGAGGGGGTTGAGGGTTGTATGTATAGTGTAGGAGAAGAGAGATTTTCTATTATTTTAATCATTAGTTTAAAATTTTTACACTATAATATGAATAGTAATGATTTATGTGACTCAAAATAGTAAATAAAAAATTTGAGTTTTAATCAAGGGTTCTTACAAAATCCATGATTCTAGTAATAGTTTTTTTTAACATATAATGTATATATACGATAAATTACAATATTTCACTATTCATCAAAAATTAAAGTATTTGACAAAAATCCAATAAATTAACCAAAACCAATTTCTTATTGGTAGAATTTAAAAATGAACTCCATTTTATCAAAACAATTTTCTATATATATTTTTAATTTATTTTCGATATAAAAACATAATTTATACAAAATTTAACAATTTAAAAACTATAACTCATTTTAAAACACCATGAAAAATTACCCAATATCTAAAAAAAATTTCATATGACAATAATACTATAAAAAATTAATTTCATATTACATTTTATGAAAATAAATTTTCTGTTAAGTTATTTATCTCATCATAAAATTTTAATTAAATATTTAAGACATAAAAAATAACAACACTTATATAATGATCATATTTTCACATATATGATTCCTTTTTATAGTACATTCTTTTGAGATTTTTGTATTTATTTTAATATTATATTGTTTATAAGGGTCAAATTAATATTAATATTGTTACATTACTATATAAAAGTGTAAGTTACTATTACCCAAAAATTATGTTCATTCTATCAGGCTCCAAATAACATACTGATCGAAACCGTATATATCCGTTTTATGAAATTAAATTCATAGAAGTTGAAAAATTATGTCTAACTGATATGTCACACAGTATGTATTATCTCATTAAATCCCATAGTTTTTCATTTTAACATATCATAATGTCACAATTGGTGACCTTGAAATTTGTTAGTAATATTTTTTCCTTATGTCATCTTTACTAAATTATGTTACATGTTTGAATTTATGGAATATTTTTGGAAACAAATATATTTTATTTTATGATTAATCAATGATTTAATTAATTTATTATAGTGATCAAGGTATTGAAATATTTTCAATTGGACATTAAGATCCAAGTTCCTTTTTTAGGGAATATAATGTTTATTTAGTAATATTCCTTATTGATTTTTATACATTGAATTTATATAATGGAGATTTATTTGTTTAATATATTTTCATATTAAATAACTTGGGAAACCGGTTATGGTTTCGGAAAATAACATAATATAGGTTAATGTATTTTATTCTTTTATTAATCTAATGATATGTTAAATATAAATTTCAGTGCTTCACGAATAAAAATCCATACTGGATATTCATTTAATAATAGATGAAGTTAAAATTTAATGAAGAAGAGCCAAAGTAAGAGGGTGTGAGTATATTTTATGGTGTTCTACATCATATTTTTAATAGAATCAACAAATGTTGGGGAAAATGTCTTAAAAAAATTATTTCTATTACATTTTTAATGTTGAATAAATGTAAATTTAACTCAATTTAAATTTATGGTTTTTTTGTGGTAATATTTATAATTAATATGTTCACTATCTCTATATTAATATATGCATATTATTATTCCCATTTATCTTCTTGTATTCATTTACCATAAATGATATCCTATATGGAATCATTGTAATATGTTATTCTAGAGAACCATTATACATTCCCATCTCTATTATGAAGAGTATACTTTATTAACACAATTAATAATGTGGATTTTTATAAGATATTTTTAAAAATTTCAAAACCATGATTTCTTGGATTATGATTAAATAATGAGGACACAGTTAACTTAAGGAGGTATAATGTACCACACATATATTTTGAATGTTGAACATCATTTTCGATAGAATGTATGACATAGAATACATAGCATAGAATATAATATAACACCTTGATAACATAAAATATAATTCCTTTTATTTTAGTCTCCTTGAAATCCGGTGATGAAAAAAACACCAAATTTAAGTGAAACAAAATACTATATTAAAATATTATTATGAGCATTATAACATTGACAAAAATAGAGGGTATAAATACTAAAAATTAAAATTTAATAATTATATGTTTTTAAAATTTATAACATATAATCAATTATTATGAATTAATTGTAAATAAAAAAAGAACTATTTGAATGTGAAATGATTATCTTATGAAAACATATATTTTTTTGAAAGAAAGAGTAGTTATAGTTTTCACAGATAATTTAAAATTAATTTTTAAATCATTTATGAAATTTATTTTACTAAATTATAGTAGTTTATTAAATAATAATTTAAAAATTATCATTCAATGATCTTTTTAAAAATTACTAAAAATGTAATTTTATGACGATATCTAAATAATAAGAATTTTAATAAAAAACCTTTACATTTAAATTATTTGAATAGTAAATTATAATTTAATTTTTTTTAAAAAATAAAATAATATAAATTATATTAATATTTAACTAAATTAAATTTTAGGAATAAATTTTATATTCAATTATCATATTTAATCATTTTCTACTTATTAAAATGTTAAATTTTGGAAACCCACTCTTTCAATGTCTATGCAGTAAATTTATAAATATAATTCTTCCCCTTTTGTAAAATCAATTTGGTAAAATTGATTCCATATTTGTAATCAGAATAATTTATATTATATAATAAAGGGAAAATTATTTTTTACCACAAATAATAATGAATTTATTAACAACTATTTACCATAGTTGAGGAAAAATGAGAATCCTATATTGGGTGAACTAAAATGATAAGGGTTAAAAATGATCTATAACATTTCCAAAGATGAGAGACGAACACCATTAACAAAGAGAATATGTCTTATTTTTTCATTTTCATAAGACACATGAAATCACATCTATATGGATTTATGATTTAGTAATAATCATAAAATAGATATATACATAAGTCTAACATTACATTTAAAAACAAAAAATAAAACATAATTTATATTTTTTGAGAAAATAACATTGTTCACTATATAATTTCACAGAAAATAAATCATTGTAAACATCACTGAATCTCATGAAAATGAACTACATAATGATTACAACATATTCTCTATAAGGTTAATTTACAACAAAATTTATCATCAATCAATAATAATGATCAATAGGGCATGGTAAATTACTCAACACACATTCCATGAAATAAATAAATTAAAATGGAATTGCATACAAATATAATATCAATTCACAAAATATCATGTATAATAATAAACATGGAAATTAAAATAAAAAACACACATGCAATGTAATAATGAAAATGAGAATAATTTTATTCTATATATAATATGAATTCAAAATTTTCATTGATAATATTCAATATTGAAAGGTAAATAACTAAAAAAAGATAAAAAATTAATCAATATAATGAATATCATAATTTTATATAAAATAATAAATACATTGAGGTAAATAACTATAAAATATTTCATTAAGTAAATATGTGATAATGAATTGTATCCAGAGAGAATATCATTTTGAATGTATAATTAATAATAATTACTAAATTATGAATCAAGGTAATTATTATTTTTTTGACATATTTTCTTAGGAATATGATACCACTATAAAAAATAACATTCATAATAAATTTTAAAATTACAGGATATAACATTAACAAATGCCTATCTGCATATCCAATTAATTATTCATAAATCCAATTATCTATTTAATTCCAGAAAAATTATACTACTCATCAAATAACAATATTATTCATGGAATAAATTTTGATCAATATTTCCCTAGAAAAAAATAACTATTAATGTTGAACATAGTATGTTGAAATGATATATGCATTCCGAAATAAATATACAAATGATAAATAATATTTATATTTAAGGGATCAATAACGTCTATAGAAATGTGAATAATTAAAGTGAATGTTAATGGTTAAAAAATGAATCACAAAAGAGAATAAAATTATATTCCATAGTAAAAAAGATCAAAATCCATCGATAGGAAGAATAAGGATTTAATCAAAATATACCCATTAGAGTAATATTAAATGTTTTAATTTTTATTAATTAATATAAATACCATACTTATATAATAAAAATAATATTGAGGAAAATATCAATTTTAGTCTAAAATTAATTTTTTTTTAAAAATCACTGAATATTTTAAAATTCATTAATATGAATATAATCACTAAATCATATAATATATGATTTAAAACAATTTATCTGTAATGATCGTTTTAAATTATTTTCATGTCGTATACATTAATACAAATAATCCATTCACTTTTTCTAGAAAATCCAAATTGTAATTTTTTTGAAAGTTTAATGATGCTTGAATTATAATTTTTATGAAATTAAAAATGGATAAAAATTGATTTAATAATAAATTTAAAAATTCATATTTTTTTTTTCAAAAAATGTTTTACAAATAAATCATATTTCTTACTGAATAGAAAAATAACGTCATATTTTCTTAAGAATAAATTCTAAATTATTTTCTGTAGAATAGAGTGGAAAAGTGTATTATTACCTAAAAATATCATGAATAAAAATATAATTAGAAAATTTTACGGTTTTATTGAAAAATGGTAAAATAATTTCCTTTAATTGAAATTCATGATAAAATATATTTCTGAGAATGAGATTGTGAAATACACCTTTACAATGGTCATAACATTTATGTGATAAATAATAAATTTATATATTTATTTCATAAAATATGAATCCAAATAGAATAGGTTTAAATAATACATAAGATATTATATATTCATATAACACATGGTAATAGTATAAAAAAGATGATGAAGAATAAATCTAACCACTTGAAAAGAAATTGTGTTATGAAATTCATTAAATCTCGGTATGATTTAAATAAAAATTAATTCCAATTGAATCCTAAAATTACCTAAATTATTAATTAATCGTAATATAATATTTCAATGTGGATTTATATACACTATGAAAAAGAAATTGGTGTGTAACCCTCAATTGAGCCTCTATGAAATGAAATAAATATAAAGTCCCTTAAATAACACATCTTTTGATTTAGCATCATTTAACCTCTTATATAGTGGTTTTACCCATGTTAATATATAATTAAATAAAAAAGTGTATTTATAAGATGATATATCATCCTTCTGTGATAAAATATCACAATTTCATTAATTATCATTCATTTATTTCATTTTCATTGGTGATAATATCATTGTTTTATCACTTGTGTTTAATCTGAAAATATCATATTAAATAGAATATAATATAGTTAAATAATATCCACAATAATAATCAAGACTTAATTATTGTATTTATACATAAATTGTACTTTTAAATCCAATGATTATTTATGGTAATTAAAAATGATGTACTTTATGATCATGGGGATGTTAGGTCATACATATGCATGGGAAACGTTTCAATTTTTCCATGATCAATATGGAAACTTGGTATGAAATGTTTCATATTTCCATATGTAACATTATATACTATCTACCACATTATTTGTCTATATATACATATATATCAAGATTTTTTTTACATGAAAAAAGAGTCACATCACACGGTGATGGTGGTAGTCCACAAATGAACGAATGATGTTATCATCCTAAACTGAGATTAGATGTAATAAGAAAAGTGATTTATTTTCTTATCATAATGATTAATATGTAATTAATATAATAACTATTTATTCTATATCACATATTTATATTTAGTTTATCATTTTTATATTCAACATAAAGAATTAGGAAAAAACCAATCACATAACTTTGTCAGTCAGTATTCTGTGTACACACGAGTGACATTATCATGTCCCGTGTGGAATGGACAGTAAAGAGGTATATATTTTTAAAATGAATTACGTTGTATAATTAAGTTATAAATATGTTATCTTTACATTATATCGATCATCATACTAAACCCTGAGTTGAGGTAATTGAAATTTAATGGCATCGATTTGCGAGTTAACAGTCCATAGGACAAACAAATGATGATTTTGTATCCCATTTGATGGATGTGGGGATAGTTTCATGTAATTAAAATAACATAAAAAAATATTATTCTATGTGATTAAAAAAATTAGTATATCTTCATGTTTCAAAAATAATTTAGGGTTAGGGATGAAAATATAATAATTAAACCCTTTTTTGATGAACATTACCTCTTCATTGGGTTACCTCGTTAGTATTGAACCCAAATCATTCATAAGATGGATTAATGAAAAAATAATGATTAAGAGATGAGATAATGGTATTTTTGAATTTATTAGTGTATATATTTACTAATCCAATACAGTTTGATGGTTTTAAGATTAGAGGAGAGGGGGAGGCCTTTTATAAGGGAGTTTAGGGGAACACGTGTAATTTCAAATATTATAAAAGATTTACCCACATTTTTATAATGAATAAATTGTCTAAATGGTGTATTATAAATACTAACACTATATATGGTCAAAATATGCCCAGAAATATATTTTATAGATGTTTTAAAAAAAATGAAAACATTATATTTTTAGTATAAATACGGGTAAGTCCATTCAAACCTTATTCATAGTAAATAATGTTTTTTGTTTTCACTATTTATGAAGGATAAAATTATGATTACCATTTTTGAATATATAAATTTTGATGATTCCAAATATAATATAATTTATTCCAAATTCCATTCACATACATGGATGAAATTAATTAAAATTTATTATCACACCCGTGGAAGGAAATGTTGTTTTTAAGTAAAACATTTTCACAAATTACAATGTTTTTATATAATAATTCAATCTTAAAATATAGATAATGTAGTAAATTGTATTAATATATATAATTTCATTAATATTACTTTAAATATAATTCCAAATATAATTTATCTGTAAAACCAATTTAATGAAAAATGAATTATTCAGTTAAAATTCAAGATTCTTTAATATTTATCGAAAAATAAATTTTTTTTTAAAATACAAAAAAAACTGATATAATTATAATAATTCTATTTAAAAATTTATGTTATTTATATCAAATTTTTTTTAATTATATAAATAATTATTTCTAAATATGTTCACACAGTGTCACTGAACAATCATTTATAAAAATATATTTATTCAAAAAAATATTCTTTTCTTATAAATGATTCTTATTTTATTTATAATAAATTGAAAATGATAATATACATAACTTATATAGTAACATTAAAACACTATAATTTAATGGGTAGGTTATAATGTTATATTATATTATTGTTAATTTAGACTCAAGGTTGTGTGTTCTATAAACTCATAAAGGAATTAAATTTCATAAAATATATTTGAAGGGTTGTTTAATATCAGTTTTTCATGTCTGAAATCATGTAGAATAAAATGGAATTATTTTATAATTTTCCTTTTTTTATTTTACCCTTTTAAATAAATTTTTTCCTCATGATTCAATCATGATCTCGATTATCATGGGATTTGTATATATGAAAATAGGTTTTTTGAAAACCCACATACTAAAAAGGTGTTAATATAACATAATCGTAATAAGTGTGAATGTGAAGTAAAAAAATTATAATGGAATAATTAAATAAAAATTATTCCAATAAAATAAAATTTGTGGGATGTGAAGATATGTACATATAAGAAATATAAATATTTATAGATAATTATTGAGTTCATTGATCACAATAAAGAGAATGATCAATGTAATGTGTATCATCCCACCCCTCATCATTATCTTGATTCTAAGCGGAATTACTACTATCTGTAAGTCTCATCCACAAGTTTTCAAAGGATATAAATAAATTTAATTGGATTAAATAAATTTGGGGATAATTTTACCTTTTAGAAAATGAAACAAAATAACCTAATCCTGCTATAACCAAATAACCACTACATGATGATTGATACCAATGAAAAAAACACAATGTAATACCATTGAAATTCAAAAAAAAAATACATGCAAGTATCACAGAGGAAGTCTCATAACATAAATTAACAAAGATGAGTAAAAACAATAAAAAATAAAATATTCCAAGAAATAAATCCCAGATCTAACTTCTACTCTATGATATAATGTCTTGAATAAAAACTGATGAAGTGTGATTCCTTACGATTACCTATGTATTGATATAAAACATCCATTAAACTTCCAACATTCCAAATAAAGGGGTGAGTAATGAAAAATCTGTAGTTTTCCTCTGAATAACTTCCCCACTCACACCAATAGTATTGAATGACACAAGCATTTATATAAAAAAATTATTTAAAACCCATTTAAATAGATCAATATTTTATAAAAATTCCAAAAAATTCCCTACCCACAGAATTTTAAAAAATTTAAAAATTTCTAAGGAAATAACCAAATAAATTAATTCACAAGTTTCTCAATTTCAATGTTTTTATTAGAAAATAAATTTCACATAACCATATATTAACACACTGTCAACCACAAAATTTCAGTGTCTATCATTGACGGCAGAACTTTCTCCAAAATAACCCATCCCATCATAGTGGTACATGATAAACAATATCAATCCAATTAAAAAAATAACCTAGGAATAAAACCACATTTCAAACCAATAATTTCCTACATATTTCAATTAAATCATCCTTTTTTGAAAACACATTCGAATGAATCAAAACCAAAGAAACATTTGAAAATCATGCTAGAAAAATCACTATCCAAATATACACCCAAATTCCACAATTCCATAATTGTCACCCAAGAGGGTTTAAAAAAAGAAATTAATATAACTTGTAGAATAAATTTGTGGAAAAATAATAATTATAAAATCTATCTTTCATTTTCTATCAATATTAGTCAATATTGAAGCCACCTACTATGGTAATTATTATGAAAATTAAGAACAACAGGAAAAACGCTCACAAAACGAGTTTGAATCGAAAAAATTCCTTAAACCCCCTCCACTATCATCAAAAAGTAAAATATATAAATTAATAGCATAAAAACCCATATATCTCTCATTTTTGTACATATATTGAGAATATTATAGAAGGTTGAAATTAGATCTAAGATGAACCATGGAATACTACAACAAAATGAGAAATAGCAAGGGAATATGCCTTTGACACAGCAAGAAGCACCTTATTATTTTATATGGATTGATGAAGAAATAATTAAAATAATTAATAAAGGATAATATCAATTTATGGTCGATTTGGACCAATAAAGAGGATTTTAAACATAATGTTGACCTCAATCAATTTTTAAAGGATCCTGTATTTAATCCTTGTATGTTTACTCACAATGATAGTCATGCAATGTGCTAATCATGTGATATCATCTTATTCAAGTAGCTCCCAAAATTTATGGCCCACAGAGTTATACAAACATTTTTCCAAGCATGAAAATATATAATTATCACACGATTAACTATTCCTCATATGTGGCCACATGATTTGGAAATGTAATTATCATACTCTTGAAACTACCCCTTATCCCTAATATCACCATGAAAAGATTACAATAGGAGTGTCAGGGTTTAGAATAATAATTATCCAAACGTAAACCTTTATAAAATTCCCTAAAAATACTAATATTATTACAAACCCAACCAAAGATTACCCAAGAACATTACATACATAAAATATATAAATAATGAGTAGCTTACTTGAAACAATGGGTGATAAATTCTCCCCATCATGGTATTTACATGCTCTGATAGTAGAAAGTAATCATTTCCGTGAAAAAGTTCGGGCTATTTCTCGTCCATTACTTTTTCCTATTCCCATGTCTATTCTTGAATCTAACCATGTTTCCTGAAAACCCACAATATACAGATAACTTTTCTATGAAATAAATTCCCTTTTTAATAAAAAATCCATATCAAATATTTACTAATAAATAATCTTTCTCTAGGTAGTTGTGATCCCATAAAATCATATTGTTAGGATTGGACTTATTCTTTTTCAGCTGAGACATTTCAAACACATTATGTATTCACCTAAACAATGGTGGACATCCAACGCATATTTCTCCAATATAACACGTAGAAGTATCTATAATGGGAAATATATCTATAAGATAACATTCCCTTCAATCCAAAATGCATGTTTCCAAGACATTGAGTGATTCTCGAGAAAACATGATCAATCACCTCGAATGACAATGTACATCGATGAAGAAATGAATACTATTTCTGGAGACTCTATGATGTCTCCAACTATTTCCTGGTCAATGAAATCTCCTTTGTTGTCTCATGGATTGGCCTCATCCAAACTAGTGAAGTATATCCAATTTCCACCCAACAATGTGGAGAATGACAAGGATATCAATACAGTGCTTCAAATGGAATCATTAGTATTGAGTACCGATAACAATTTTTATATGAGAACTCCACTAACCATATGTTATCCTCACATGATCCACCAAAATCCATTACACCAGCCCACAAAATATCATCCAAATGTTTTATCATTATATCATATTCCCATCCCTAAGAGGATAATACACCATACTCATGATCAATTTATTCCCATGACCATTTTATATGGATTTACATAAATGATTCATAAACATGAATCTCTATATGAAACTGTGAAAATTGGAACTCTGTTACTCATTCCATGTTATCAAATATTGATTTTTTACAATTTCAATACTATATAAGATTCATGTATATGGATTTAATGGAACAAATTTGATATTTAGTCCACTATCACCCACATGTCATCATGTTTCTGAACCATTCATGGGAGACATGTTATAAAATCCATGTATATATGCACCAATTTCCAAATAGTAATACGTAAAGACTACACCATGAATATTGTTCACTAATGCTTTTCCTTATCTTAATGACATGTTTTTCCTCTACAAAACACGCAACCAAAATATTTTTAATATCGAGACACAAAAAATATTCATTCAATTCCATATATATTTTTGTATAGTAATATTGATATCCCATATTGAATGTGTTAATCATGAATAAGTTGTTCCTAACAATCCTTATGGACGACCATCATATTTTCAAACCAAAAATCTAAACTACCATACAACATCCATCCCACAAAGATTTCACAACCATTGAGTTTTTTCCTCCAAACAATACATTCTAAATCATATTTTGGCCATAATAAACATTTACACCCAATCCGTAATGGAAAAAACTATAATAAAAATTTTAACATCACCTCGATCATCACATTCTATGTGCATATAGGCTGTGACTATCATCAACTACCACTAATTTGAGGCCACATTTCCAACAGAGCATATTAAGTAATGCTTAATGCTTCTACCACTGTATTTCCATTAACCGGTGTATACATCAAGTAAATATCAATAATTAGGTTAAATGTTTTCCAACTTAATTTCCTCATGTTCCAATACCTTTGTAATAAAATATGATTCAAGATATTTTGAACTGTAAACAATTAAAATTTATCACCAAAGAGTAAATGATTCATGTCCTCAATAAATGGACCATTGCAACTAATGACAATTCATTTTTTGGGTATTTTTTATCATTAAATCATAATAGAATTGATCCATAAGGGAATACATGATATCCCTACCTGATAACACATCCTAACCCTAACCCCGGACAATCACAATACACCATGCACCCTTGTCATTTACCCTCAAAATCAAGATTGATGGTGAAGTAAGGTGAACCTTTAGCTATCAATAATATATATGAAATTATTCTTTGCATTGCAATGTAAACTTCTTCCTTATAAGATGAAACACTGGAGAATATAATCGTAATAAGTATCGAAAAAACTTTTTCAATAACCAAATATATAAACAAAAACGCATATCTCAAATACTTTCATTTGTATCTTCCAAGAGATAACATATTCTATCATATTTGGATCAATTGCAACACCACTTTAAAATATAACATCGCCTAGAAAATGTACCTCTTATATCAAAAAATCACACATTGATAATTTCGCATAATAAAGATGATCTCATAAAGATTACCAACATTGTTGCCAAGTGTTTCTCATGTTCAAACATTTCCCATCAATACAAAAATATATCAACAACAAACACCACCATAATGGAATTATGATATCATTGGATTATTTGAATCTTTATTTACAAATTGACTTTTGGTGCATCCATAATACCAAATGGAATTTCCACATACCAATAATTTCTATATCTTCTCCCAAAAGTTGTTTTCAAAATATCCAAATTCCAGATGCATAATTGTTTATATCTTCAGTCATGTATATTTGATCTCTCATTAATTGATTGAACATATTATCAAAATGTGGAAATAATAGTCAATTAATTATCATTACATGATTAATCATATGATAGTCCAAACACACCCAAAGAGTTACATATTCCTTCTTGACGAACATGACTAGTCCATCCCATGGAGACATTCTCATCCTTTTGAACCCCTTACATTAACATCTTCTCAATACACATTCAATGAAATTAATTCTATTTGTCAAAACCAATAAGACAAATATGGTATTAGACAAGTACCTAGATGGAGAACAATCAGAAACTCCACTTACCATATATTTCGAAACCCTAAGAATGTTATGATAAATAAATTAGGAAACTGATCCAAAACTACTAGAAATCAGGTATTCTTAATATATTTCATCAATTCAAAATTCAATGACACCAAATAGTATGATATAATACAATAATTTGAGTCGAACAAGCCCAATTAACCTTATATTATATTTTGGTCTCCTATAATGAGATTCTCGATGCCATCATGAATCATAAAACTGAAAATTCAGGTATTAATGTCAATGTGATTTTTGAACGTGTTCAACAAATATATACACTAGATTATATCATAGAAAACCATCTCAATAATAGTGATACCACAAGTCAACTCAATTCCATCAACGTTTATAGAAAATTTTCTACACACAAAGGCTCTACATTCTATTTTTCATTAAGGAGTTTGATGTTTTGTCACAGTAGGAATCATCTACGCATTTAATCACAAAATATAAATCACACGATAAGAAATAGAGGAATGAGATTCATCAATATTACAAAATCATTATATAAGGGTATAATTAAAAATAACCATACCTCGCACCATCAATGTTCTAGATTAGTCATATATAAAAACATAATCCATTCCATATAATATTTTAGTATGTGAAAATTACTCCTTATTTCCTTAATGAGATTTCACTTCTGTAGGGGTCATGGTCCTCTTCGAATTACCATGGATAGCTCTTCTTTATTGATGACATTTATTCTCCATCCCTCATCCCATCGAAGCGTAAAGTTTCATGGATAACTGAGAAATTTCCAAATCTCATAACCTTGATTAAATGAAACAATGTAACTAGATATGTCACATATGATTAAAATTATATAATGAACTAGTTTGTATCATACAATCTCACATTTCATGGATGAAATAATCACATTTGAAGCATTTAGTTTAGATAATAAGTTTTGGAGAATGATTTAATGTCACATAAGTGTCTTATATTAAAAGTTATTTTAAGGTAATTTATATTCATGTTTTATTGGGCGTTCCCATACATATTTTGGAAGAAATGGTGGGTTTTCATGATTTGGGACAGACCGAGATCCAATTTCCACATTTAAAAACAAATTTCATTTCATCTATAACTCTTTCCTTATTAATAATTTTTAATATATTACAATTCATACATGGCCTCCCATGACCCATGAAACCCATCATATCCATTTAGACTACTTAAGAACTCATTATCAATTTGGATATTGGTGATTTATTTAGGTGTTGGGAAAACCAATGAGCCCATTTCATGAATTTAAAAGAATTGTTTTATATCTCATTAGTTTTTTTATTTTTTCAGTGATTCCTCCTCCCACACAAATTCAAAAGCCCAATCAAATCCCCCATATTTGTGTCTCCCTATTTGGAGATCATTTTAATTTCATATCAGGGTGAATTTTTTTTGGTTTTCTCAAATTTTCTAGATTAGATATGGTAATTTCATTCATCCATAAATCATTCAATATTCACACTTATCCCCAAATTTTAGTCCCCACACAACCTTTTAATCCTTATTAGATCCTTCCTAATGTTTTGGTTTCTTGTAGATTCAACCATTGGAGCATTTCAGATGATTTCTTCAGGATATCTCATGTAAGTGGGTTTCCTTCCTTCCTCCTCTCATTTTCATTGGGTTTCGTCAATTTTCATTGGTTTTCATCTATTTTTTTTGATTTTAATAATAAACAGCATGTTGGGCTTCAGAAATAGGGTTTTTTGAGTTTAATTGTCCAATATTGGGGTTTTAGGTTCATCTTCAATCCCTTTTGGTGTGACAGTGGTGTGGTTGATGTTCCACAAAAATGATTTGATGGTTTTGAAATACAAGGTTGGTGATTCCATGTTTAAGAATTGTATAATGAGTTATCATGATGCATTTATATTTATTTTCTGTTCCTCTATCATTAGTTTTATTGTGAATTTTTGTTAGTATCATTTGTTATGTAGTTGATTTTTTATGTGGAAATTTTGAGTGATAATGGGTTTTTTACTTGTGCATTCCATGGTTTACCAATTGGTGTTGTTTTATAATTCATGGAATTACATTATAAAAAAGTTTCATGCTGAAAATTTTCATTTCATTTAATATTTTTATAAATTTTTTATTAAACTAGGGATTTTTGATGGATTTAATGTGAAATGATTTCTTATAAATTTTATAATTGATTTATGGAAATTATAATTTTACTTCTGTGTTATAGAAATGATGAAAAGTTTTTTAGATAATGTTTTCAATTTGTATGGACAAAACTTTTATTTTTGTGTGTAATTGTAATTTTTTATCATGTGGAACATTTTTTAGTACAATGAGGGAAACCTGGGTGTCTAGGTGGGATAAAATGTACTTTCATACTAGTGATCCGAACTGTTTTTTTCATTGTTTCGCTTAAAAATTTCTTCTTTGAAAACACTAAAATAACAATTATGATGATGATGATATTTGGGACCAATAGGTTATGGGTTATTCCTCTTATAGTTGATATTTCATGAGAATAAATTTTGTTGTGGTATCATTCACACCAAGATTCTAGGTACCTGGGGCTCACAACTAACTAGTGCCTATGGGTGTTCTCGTGTTGAGTTCTCACTGAATATTTGGAATTTATCTATGGATTATGGTTTATTTTGATTTATGGCCAATTTTTTTTTTATTTTCTAATGACACTTTTAAACAGGTAAGTGTGAACCAAATACACAGCCAACTAGTACAAACCCAACAATCCCCATTACCACCCACAATAAGAATCCCACATACAAAATCCAAAATTCAAAACACCGCACAGGATTTTAACATTCCAAAATTCAAAATTCAAAAGGCAGTCTCAGACTATGAGCCATCATGTAGACCTGCAAGCACCATCAGTCATGTCCCTTCCTACCGTCATCATCATCAACACCATAATCGAACTCAACCTTTTCTTCACTAGACAAATCGCAACACATAGACCAGAATCGTCAGTCGAATCTCACATTTGCTTCTTCTAACCTCGTCACAACAGAAGCTCCACAAAAAATCATCACAGCTTCACCATACAACACCAACATCAAACTAAAAAAAACAGAAAAAACATTAAACTTGTGAAAACACAAACAACCAAGAATGATAATGAAGAAATGAGATGATCCCATGAAAGAACCCGAGATGGACTATAAAAAGAAAACTGATGTGAGGGGGTGAAACCCTAGAGCTGGTGGAGAACCGTCACGCAAAACAAAACAAAGAGCTCCAAGAAAAGAATCATCCAAACCATTATTTAAGATACCTAGGAACATGTTCCAGCCTATGGGGATAGGTAACTCTATTTTTTCCTTTCGGTGGGCTAGGATTTGTTTTTGTAATAATGAATAATTTATTCAGTTCTTGAAAAAATGGCATCATAGGAGGTTAATGTTTTTGGGTTATATTTTTATTTTGGAATGAGGCAGGATAGATAGGAGCTTGGAATATTGATGCTCAAAGTTTTGGTCAAGATTAGGGTTCATGGACCACACCTATCATGATAGACCTTGAGTCACCATGGGATTTTGGAATAGTATGTTTGGATTCACTTCTAGGTGAGATGTGTGGGCTGTAGTGTAATGAAAAAACATTCATTAATGAAAATTCCTATTGATCTAATTAGATTTCTTGTCATAAAAAAATTGTTATGTATAAAATATGAAATTCATTGGTGTTATGTTTTTGGATTTTAAAATAACATTATGAATTGTGATCATTTCTAATATATCCATTTAATAAATATAACATGGTAAGAATAAATAATGGGTTTTAACAAATCCAATTTAAGCCGACAAAGGAAGCAACAACCTCATCTAGTAGAATTGCTCCATATGAATGTCATTGGTCAAAACGTGGATTGCATCTAGAAACATTGAGATTTTCTCTTGACCAATCCCCATATGATCTTGAACACATTATGCTTGAACGGAATCTCCTATGTGAGAAGTGGATGTTAATTGAGATTACCACCCGATTAATGTTATCTGAGCCACCCCATGTGTATGTCACTAGGGCACACATTACCCTTCGGTCTTATACGAGTTTATATGAGTTTATTTAACAAGATCCTAACACTATTATGATGTACATTATTTTTTAGAGAATATACATTCATTTTATTAGTGTTACTTTATAAATAGTATTTAATGCAAAAATAGCATTTTTTAGTTAATATTCAATTAAAAAATCTATTTTGATGAAATAATGTATTTTAAAATTAAATAATATTTTAATTAAATATTATTACTAAAATAATTTTGAATAAATATAAATGATCGTATAATTTTTATGAATACAATTGAAATGTTTATTATGATTTTAAAGCTGTTTTTTTCAAAAACCATTAATTTTCGATAACTATTGGTTTTTATTTTAAAATTAAAAATTCACATATTTAGAAAATTATTTAGATAAAATTAATATTATTTTTTGAATTAGGATGTCGAAATTATACAACGGTTAATTTTTCATAATTTTCTGAGACAGTCGAATTTTTGGGTGAAAATTTAATATCTTTTAAATAAGTAGTGTGTTTTACGACATCATAATGATCCAAAAGTTATGTAATAAAATAATATAATCATTATGTTCTAAAAATTTATTTTTTTCCATTAATATTATTTTAATTTATATTTATATGACTTATTTTACAAAGCCATAGTTGACCCTCCAAGACATATAAAACATTTTGAGATTTTAAATTAATTTCCTTGAGAGTGTGACTCATGTCCACATATGAAATACTAATATTTTAAGAATTTAGGAAATTTTACATATAAAATATTTCATTCCACTAACCTTTTGAAAAACACAAGTGAAAAAACCATGGGATGGTATGTGTTTTCAATTAGATTAATGTGTAGGTTTCAAATCCCATATAATATCGACTTCTCTCTCTTTTCCAATATAAACCTACCCAAGATCCCACTTCCTCACCACTCAAAGACTTTGGAGCACGACCAAAATATTCCCTAGTATCTCTATAATCCTCCCAATCTTCCCCAATATCCCATTAATCCACTCTTATGCCCCTCCCAAGACTTGACGATCACACTTCCTTGTCAGGCTTTTCTTTCACTCTCATTTTTTTCTAATTTATTTATATTGATATAACTTTGTATTTTAAATTAAAAAAGTTGGGTTATTATTTAGAAACTTCCCCATTATTCCCTCCTTATGATTTAATGATGGAATACCCCTTTCTCTATCAATAATGACTCCCATTTACACTTGTTACTTTTCCGACATTGTGTAATTAATTTCTCTCATATAATTTATATTCTAGCAATTATATTGTTTTATGAATCTAAACTCCATTAAATATGTTGTGATATGTATCTATGTGATCTCCTTACAATAATTTTTTTTAAATATTATGATACACCCATGTCTCTCTCATCAACAATTTTTATGAATTCATATGTCACGACGTTATGCTGCCAAAAAATGCACAGTCATTTTCCAAGCCAAAGTCATTGTGTAGTGAAAACCATGCCCATTTCTCTATCAAGGGTATTCACCATTATGTAATTTTTTATTGATTATAGAGTTCCATGTATTAATTCCACATTCAATTATTTTGGAATAAATGATTATGTTTATTTATTCCATGTTCTATGATCCATGTGGAAATCTTATGCATGAAATGAAATGTTTAAGAATGGTTCACCCTGATAGCACACTAATGAATTGTGAAATTATTAGTATCATGTTATGTAAAGTTAAATTGTGGTTTAAAGATGATAGTTAAAGTACAATTAGGGCTTACTCATGATCCATATGCAATGAGCCTTCACTCATACTAATACAATGTTAAGTGTTACTGCAACATTTCCATGTTATGATAATCGTGTTATATCATGTCTTTATGTTCATGTTTCTATTATGCTCCTTTGTTGTGAATTTTTCCTAACATGTATTGTATTATTCATTTTATGCCTTTTTTAGTCCATTTTGGGGCTTCCTATCTCACCATTTTCTTATACATGTCTACAGGTTATCCAATGAAATTCTAAGTATAAGGGAATGTTGTGGTCATGTAAAGGATGTTTTCAATAAAGATGTTTTGTTCCTTGTTTTAAGTAATTGTATAATGTTCCTAAGCCCCAAATACAACATAACTCTCGATATTCTATGTTTTTTCATGTGAATATTTTATATAATAAATCATGTTTAAGTGTGTAATAATATTATGGTTTGTTATTGTTAGTCTCAGAGGATATGTTTATTTTTTTGGGATTAGGATTAGAAAACCCTAGTGAAATACCTAGGGATATGACTATGTATAATAAAAACAACCCTATGTTTTGGTGAGTATTAAGTAAGTGGTTTATCAAGAAAATACATCCTAGTCTGGATATGAGTAGGTAGAGGTGGTTTTAGAACAGATGTACCCATGAGTAAAATCTGAGATAAGGAGTTTCGGAATTGGCCATGGGTATCGTAGTACAGGACGTCGAGCCTTGCTTCACTCATGGTTAAGAAACTACCAAGGGATATTCTATTGTAAATTCCTGAGTGTAGTATGAAACATTATTATGGGAATAAAAAAATTTCCTAAGATAAATTGTTGGGATATAGATCATGGAAAACAAAGATTGAAGCCTATAGAATCATAAGTTAAAGAAATAAAAGTTTTTATAATTATTTCATTTGTGTCAATGTATTACCCTATAGGTTTAACCCTAAAAATCCTTTTATTCCAGCCAATATATGGTAATAGGATTACTTGGGCTAACAACTAGTGTGAAGATCAATGTGATGACTATTCAAATGATATGCCCAATCCAATGGGAGTGGGAATTGAGAAATTTGTCACGATACCCTCTCAGTTCACTAAATATTTGATTAGAATCATTGTTTAAGAGGAACGTTCATCCCTACCTAAGAAAGAACAAGTCACAATAGAGAGATTCATTAGACAAATGCCTCCTACATTTAATGTATCATATAATCCCTCAATCACCGAATAATGTATTAACTACATTGAAATGATCTTCTCAATCCATAAATGTTCCAAACAAGAGAAGGTTCTTTGGGATATTTATCATATGTAAGGTCAAGAAGATCAATGTTGGACATTTATAAAAAATATGAACCATTAGGAAGAGATTGAGTCATTAGAATTGAAGGATTTTCGGATGTTTTTTCGATAAATATTTTTCTCGCATCCTCTAGGTTAATAGGGAAAGGTAATTCCATTCCCTAAAGAAAAAATGATGATGAATCCATCAGAGTGTATGAGGAAAACATCACAAGGATTTCCCAATACACCTTCAGCTATTCAATACCCCCGAATTCAAGGTTGACTGCTTATTGGGTGGGATGAAATCTATCCTATGGAAGGCCCTAGAGATCTGCGACATCGAGTGCTATGAAGAAATTTTCCAAGGCTCCCTAAAAGTTGAATTGGATATTAGAGATCATTAGTGGTATCATGGGGACAAGAAGCATAAGTTGGACCTCAATTCTAGCAATCTGATTGGTAAATCCAATGATGTTAGGAAACTCCGCTGCCCCACATGACAATAGTGTAGAAATAAGCACCCCGTAAATATGTTAAAGGCGACAAGGAAATGATTTAGGTGTGGGAGATAAAAGCAATAGTCGTTAACTTCTAATAAGAAAAACATACAGCTACGACAAAGGAGAGGAACACAATATTTTACCCATCATCCGTCATTCATATCTCAAAATAAAAAAAACGAGGGAACCCTGAAAATCAGTTCCCTAAGACAAGGGTTTTGAAGGAAACCAACACCCTCCAAGGAAGAAAGGGAGAACTTTTTCCATTACTACCACCAAAATGAACCCCAAAAAAGACTTGGTGATAGGTATAATAGTTATTCATTCAATAATAGAGAACATTATTTTTAATTATATTATTATGAATTATTTTATATCTCAAAATTTTAGTAGAAAAATCCCAACACCGCCACAAGTTATGGAAGTAAAGATGTCCGAGAGAATGGAAAATGGGGAAATCATTGTATCCCATTAATATAACTCCTCCTCTATCATAATATATGGATTTAACTTTCGGGAAATCCTAATCATACTCTCTCTGGTGTAATTTGATACAATTATCTACATGGATTGGATTTCCTTATTTATATCCAACGTAAATTGCCGTGATATGGAAATCACAATCCATATGGAGAATAGACCCTGATTCAATAAATGTGAAAGGAAGAATATGAATCATCTATAGCACCATCAACTCATGCTTGTATATTACTTCCCTATGAGCATGTTTATTTTTCTCTAACGGTTTATTCTAAGTAAGCAACCAACCATGATAAGAAGCCTATTGTGAGGTAATTCGCTGAAGTGTTTCCTATTGTGTTTACTAGTCTTCCTCCTAAAAGACATGTTAAATTCTCAATTTACCTTATACATAGTGAATTTCCAATATCCAATACAACGTGTAGAATGTCTATTGTGGAGCTTGATGAACTGAATAAATAACTACAATAGAATCTTGATAAATGGTATATATGCCCAAGTGCATCACCATGGGGTGCACCAGTCTGCTTTGTAATGAATAAGGATAGGTCAATACACCTTTTTGTAGATTATCTTGAGCTGAAAAAAGTCATGATAAAGAATAAGTATCCTCTTCCCCGAATTGATGACTTGTTCAATCAATTATGTGGAGAACAATACTTCTCCAAGGCTGATTTGTGATCGAGATACTATCATGTAAAGGTGAATAAGGAGGATATCCCCATGCCTACATTTCGTACCAGGCACACGCACTATGAATTCATAGTAATGGCTTTTGGATAGACTAATTCTCCATCAATAATCCTGCACATGATAGATAGAGTATTTATAGATTACCTCGAAAAAAAAAATTGTAGTCTTTGTAGATGCTATTCTAATATACTCCATAAATAGGCACCAGCATTAGGAGCATCTAAGAACTATACTAGAGGCCGTGTGGAAGGAGAACCTCTATGAATTGTATTGAAAGTGTGAGTTCTTATTAATATTATTATCATTATTATGTAATATAATCCCAATAAATGAGATGTATGTCGATTCCTCCAAGATAGCCACAATTTATAGATGGACGAGGCCAACATCGGTAACGAATATCCATAGCTTCCTGGGGATAGTTGGATATTTTTGCCGGTTATTGAAAAATTTCCCACGATTTTCAAAGCCTTTTACCAAGATAACTTAGAAGGGATTAGTGTTTTCATAGAGTGATGAATGTGAAGGGAGCTTCAAGGAGTTGAAAAGGGGGTTTATCACTGTTCTCGTGCTCACACTACCCATAAGTGGTGAACTTTTTGCAGTATTTAGTAAAGCATTGAAGAAGGGACTTGGCTATGTGCTGATCAAAAATGACAAATTCATTGCTTATGCTTCAAGGAAATTGAATGTTCTAAAGAAAAACTATCCAATGCATGACCTAGAGTTGACTGTAGTGATATTCTCTTTTAAAATTTTGCAGCATTACCTCATTGGGGAGAAGTGTGGCATATATACATACCATAAAATCCATAAGTATATATTCACACAAAAGGAGTTGAATATGAGCCAAAAATGATGGTAAGATATGATCAAAGACTCTGACTTATCAATAAATTAGAACACTGGGAAAGAGAACAAGGTGGTGTAAGTTCTAAGTAGAATGGATCAATAAATTATATCATTGATGAGAATTAAAAAGGGTAAAATCATCTTAGATTGGATTAATATAGATCTGGGAATAATAAAAAAGGGAACATCCTCAATCCTTTCAAAAAAAATTCAATAGTCTCTTTTGGAAAGGAAAAAGGATGATCAAAAGGATGATCTGTGAATTAAGAAGATGTTGGAAACTATCAGAAAAGGGAAATCCTCAGACAAAAATTCTAATGAAGAAGGAATTGTGTTATTTGGGCCATGACTATGTGTTCCCTAAAATCTGGAGTTGAAGAAATAACATTTGGATGATGCACATAGTTTGAATTTCTCCATTCACCATGGGAACACAAATATGTATTGAGGTCTCTGAGAGAATTATTGGTGGGAAAACATGAAGAAGGAGATCATTGAGTATACATAAAATTGTCAGGTCTGTCAGAAATTGAAGGATAAGAGGCAGAATTCTATGGGAATTATGCAACCATTACCCATACCTACATGGAAATGGGAGTACATCATTATGGACTTTTTCATAGGACTTCCAAAGATATCCAAAGAAAACAATGTTATTTGGTATGTTGTGGATCATCTAATAAATACTACACACATCATTGAAAATCAGGAGGATTTCCCATTAGATCAACTAGCTCATATATTCATCATAGATCTGGTATGGTTGCATGGATTACCACTATATATTGTTTCATATTGAGATACAAGATTTACCTCTATGTTTGGGAAGTCCCTTCAACATGATCTGGATACCGAGGAGAACTTCAGTAAGGCTTATCATCCAAAAACTGATGGAAAATGTGAGTGGACTATCCAAAAACATGAGGACATTTTCAGAGCATGATCAATGGACTTCAAAGGTGAATGGGATCAACATATCCCATGTATTGAGTTATTATACAACAACAGTTTCCCCTTAAAAATTCAAATGGATCCTTATGATGACCTGTATGGGAAGAGGTGCAGAACCCTGATATGGTGGTATAAATTTGGTGAACTAAAACCGCTAGGTTTGGAGATGGTCGAATAAATGGTGGAGAATGTTATGATCATACCGTAGAACATAAATGCGACTCAGATTCGAGTGAAAATCTATGCTGACTATCGGTTAGGTGACCTATAGTTTTATGTTGGAGATATTGTATTCCTATACATTTCTGCATGGATGAGAGCTATGAGATTTTGGAAGAAGGTATATCTTAGTCCAATTTACATATTTCCTTTTGAGATCCTTGATCATATATTAGTAGTGGAATATCAACCTCCACTCACACCAAACCTATATCATGTACATGATGTATTCCATGTATCACTCTTGAGGAAGTACAAACTTGACCCATCGCATCTACTCAATCCAAAGGTGGCACAATTAGATAATGACCTCTCATATTAAGAGATTCTAGTGATGATCTTAGATCATTGGTGAAAAGCCTAAAAAACAATAAAATTCCCCTCATGAATGTTTTTTATGAAACCACAAGTTTGATGAATCAATGTGTGAAGAGGAGGAAGTGATGAAGTAGAGTTACCCACATCTGTTTTAGTGTAGGAATAGGAAATTTCAAGGGAAAAATTTCATAAGGGTGGATATTTTAATGACCCAAACATTCATTAATAAAATTAATCTTGATCAAATTAAATATATTATTATAAAAAATGGTTATGTAAAAAATATTCACTTCCTTGGTTTTATGTTTTTGGATATTAAAATATCGTTATTAATTTTTATAGTTGATAATATATCTCTTGAACAGTGATCACATGATTAGTTTAGTTATAAGTCTTTAATCAATCCATTTTACATAGACAAAGGAAGTGATGACTTCATATAGTAGAATTGAACCTTATGAATCCCATTTGATAGAGCTTGGAAAGGAGGTGGACTCATTTGGATTCGCTCTTGACCAAGCCCAATCCAAGCTTGAACATGTTAAACATGAATGGAATTGCCTATGGGTGAAGTGGATTTTCATATAAACTACCACCCAAGCGATGTCATCTGAGACACCCCAAGAGTATCTCACCATCGCGCACACCTTACCCTTCAGTATTATGTGGGTTTTATAAGGGGTTATGTAACATGATCCTAGCACTATGATTATATAAATTTTTTTTATAGAGAATATACATTATTTTTTTAGGGTTGCATTGTATAATGTTTTTAGGGAAAAAATATCATTTTTTAGTTAATATTCAATTAATAAATATATTTTGATGAAGTAATGGATTTTTAATTAAAAAATATTTTAATGAAATATTAGTAATAAATTAATTTTTATTAATTATAAATGATCATATAATTTTTATGAATACAATTAGATTTTTTTACGGTTGAAAAGTTCATTTTTCAAAACCCATGAAATTTTGATACATGTCGGTTTTTATTATAAAATTGAAAATTATCATATTGAGAAAATTATTTAGATAAAATGAATATTATTTTTTGAATCATGAATTTGAAATTATACAACGTTGAATTTTTCATAATTTACTCAGACAGTAGAATTTTTGGGAAAATTTCAAATTCCATTTAAATATATAATGTGTTTTATGACATCATAATGACCAAAAAGTGATGTAATAAATTAAGATAAAAATTATGTTCTAAAAATATAGGTTTTAACATTATCATAATGTGATTAATGGTTTATTTGACATATTATACAAATCCTTAGTGGATCCTCCATGTCTTATAAAACATTTTATCTTTTTAAATTAATTTCCTTGAGAGCGTGACCCACACCCACTTAAAAAAAATAATATTCAAAGAAGTTATACCTTTTTCCTTATAAAATATTATTTTCCACTCACCTTTTAATGAAACCATGGTAAAACCCATGGTATGGTTTTTGGTTTTTATTATTTTAATGTTTAGGGTCCAAAACCTAAATTATAAAGAATTCCATCTTTTTCCCATAAAATACCACCCATTATATCACATCCTCTTCACTCAGAGACCTTGTATATCTAATAACCTCTGAACTCCTCTCTATATAATCATCCCAAGGTGCCCCAAGTTCCCATGAAGCCTCTCTCAAGCCCCTCCCAAGCATTTGGGATCACACTTTAATGTAATGGATTTCTTCCTCTCTCATTTTTGTCTAAGTTTCTTTATGTTGATACACCCTAGTATTTTCAATTACAAATGTTGGGGTATGATTTTCCACCACCCCATACATCCATATGTATTTTTTAATTATAGATACCCCTTTCTCTCTCATTAATTCCTCCCATGTACACCCTTTACTATTCTGAATTTCTGTAAGGCATTTATCTCTTCTCATTTACATTAAAGAAATTAGTATATATTATGAATCTAAACTCTTTTAAATATGATGGGACCTAAATATATGTGACACCCTTACCGTACATTTCATTTAAAATTTATGAGAAACCAAATTCTCTCTCATCAACCATTTTTATGAATTTTTATGTCAAGCTGTTTTGCTACAGAAATTGCGCATCGATTTTCTAGGCCCAATTCATTTTGTAATGAACACCATGACCATTTATAAATAAAGGGTATTCACCTTTATGAAAATTTAATTATTGATTATATTATTTCATGTATTAATTCCATTTTCCATTATTCTGGAATAAATGATGATGTTTAGTGAATCCATGTTAAATGATCTATGTGGCCCACTTATGTGTGAAATGAAATGCTTACGAAGGGTGCACCCAGGTATCACTCCAATGCATTGGTAAAAGGTTTGTATCATGATACACTTTGTGCAATGAGGTTTTACTCATGATAATTTTAATACAATGAGGTTTTACTCATGCTCCATGTGCAATGAGCCTTTTCTCATGCTAATACCATGTTAAGTGTTGTCGCCAAATTTCCCTGTTATGATAATCATGCTATATCATTCCTTTCTGATCATGATACTCTTATTCTCCTTTGATAAGACTATTTCCTAACATGTTCTGTATCATTCATGTTATACCTTTTTTTTACTCTCTTACAGGGCAATATGGATCACCCTTTTCTTATGCATGTCATCTGGTTATCCCATTCAATTCTTTGTACGAGGGAATGTATATGTCATATAAAAGAAGTTTTCAATATAGATGATGTGATTTGTGTTTTAAGCCAATATGTAATGTTTCAAAGACCCAAAGAAACTATACCTCTCTATCTCCTATGTTTTAACAAGATAATAATTTTGGTAATAAATCATGATTTTGTTTCTAATAATAAGCAGGATTGTTATATACAGACTGTGCATGGACATCAGGTGGGGGTGAAGTAATTGTTTATTTGATTGTTGTAATGTGTTTGAATTGTTTTTATTTGATTTTATTAATGAAATTTTCAGAATGGTTGTACTCATTTTTTCTTGTGACTATTGTCTTTTGTAGTAACGTGCCTCCCCAAAATGCTCACATGCACCCACATTAGAATGCTGGAGAGAGTTATCCCTCACCACTTGATCGAAGGCTAGAAGAGGATATGGTTCAGGGTTTCCATGAACTAGGATAGGGACCATCTCTAATTACAGTTCTTATTATGGATAATGATATTGGTCCTAGGATGGAAAAAGGCTACGATTATCTGAAAAACAAGCCTCATACATTCTGAGGAAGCATATAACCCAAGGATACAGAGGAGTGGTTAAAAATGATTGATCACATGTTTGAGTTAATAGAAAAACCTGAGGTTGTTAGGGTGAAATGTCCATGTTTCCTATTAGATGGTCCCATCTGATGGTGGTTGAAATTATTTCATCAAGATGGTAAGCACAAGAAGATAAGCTTGAAGGACTTCAAGGTTATCTTCAATGGCCAGTATTTCTTTAAAGTTTTGTTATATGATCGATCTTAAGAGATTATGGAGCTTGTTAAGTGGGGTATTTCTGTGAAGGAGTATACCAACTATTATGCTGAGTTGGTAAATTTTTCTCTAGAAATGGTATCTAATTAGCATATGAAGGCCCAAATTTTCGAGAGTGGTATACAACCATAGATCTATTCTCTTGTATTAATGTTTAAGCTGAAAACATATTTAGAGGTGGATGATCGGGCATGTATGGATGAGATAGACCACAAGGTAATGGCTGGTTTTTCTGGGAGGATATAATGTCTGGGATGTGGTAGATCTTATGATAAGAAAAGGAAGGAGTAGTATGGAAATTAGGGGGTGGTAGCTCATGCCAACCTTCCTATATGTTTTCTTCAGTGGCATTTGATGAGAGGTCTGATCTGTACCACTAGTGTGGGAGGCCAAGGAACATCCGACCTGAACATAATTTTCCTCTGATTCCTTATTATCAGTGTGGTGTTATTGGACACTTGTAACAGTTTTGTAGGATGACACATTCACTTCAATGTGGGGCTGGATCAGTTGCATTCAGGGAAGTTCCAGATCAGTCAGAGCCTTAAAGGACAGGGGGATTTCGATTTGGTGTTCATGGAGGATGATCCTAATCTTATTTTGGGTATATTATGTTTAGGGAACAACTAATGAAAAAAAATTCATTTTAGTGAGAGACCAAGCATCTTGATGCACTGGATCTGGCCCCAATAGGATCAGAGGGGGGCATTGATAGATTGAGGTACCATTTTAATTGAGTCTTCTATAATTGATGAAATTTTTGATATTGATACCTCTATTTCATTGATATCTTTCAGTTTTTTGAAAACTATGAATTTTCAAACTAAGATTCTTTCTTTTTTGATGGTTTTGGTGAAGCTACTAGGAAGAAAGAAAAAGAAGGGTCTTAGGTTCCCATTGTGTACGCTTTCTGTGTTAGGGGTTGAGATAGAGTGGGATGTCCCAGTCATAGATATGGATCTACAAGAAGTGATAATTGGAATGGATTGGATCATACACATTCAGGATCACATTGATTTATATAGGTGGTGGTTGAGTTTCATGGCACATGATTGTAGTCTGCTGTTTTCTTGGGGAATGGGATCCTTGGTCGGGTTTTGCTGGACCTCCACTCCCAGAGTTGGGGAATCATATCTTCTAGTTTTCTTCACTCATGCTAGAGTAAGATGTTCATGCTAATGAGGGTGGGTTAACTGATGTGTTGAATCAGTTCCTAGAGGTGTTCCCATATGATTTCTAGCCTTACCCCTGGTGGAGGATGTGGAGATATCAGTGGATTTTTCATTGGATCATAGCTGAAATCTCTTCACTCATTTCATATGTAAACACACATAATTGAGGTAATTAAAAATTTAGGTGGATGATTTATAATCCAAATGATGCATTCACCAGATCGTCTATCCTTGGGCCTCTCTTATTCTCCTTGTGAAGTGCTCTGATGGGTCCCTATGGCTGTGTATTGATTGCCGGAAGCAGAACAAGGTAGCCATCAAGAACTACTATCTTTTTCCCCTACTAAGAGACTTGTTTGACCAATTGAAGTTGGAAAAGTGGTTTTATGAAATAAAATTTCATTTGAGATACCATCAGAACATGGTGAAAGAGTGATATATCCTAAATATAGAATTCTGATGCATGTATTGCAACTTTCAGTCCTTGTTCATGCCCTGTGTATTAACTAATGCTCCAACGGTCTTTATGGAACTCAATAATTTGGTGTTCCATAAATATATAGACTCTTTAGCTGTGGAATTTGTTGATGAAATCCTAGATTACTCTGGATTTGAGGAAGAGCATGAGAATAATTTGAGGATCATGTTGGGAACTTTGCGGGATCACTTCCTTTAGTCTATGTTGTCAATGTTCACATTCTGGATTAGGTAAGTGAAGCTTATAGGGAATGTTATCTCATAGTATGGAGTTTTGGTGGACCCTAAGAAGGTTAGTGTAGTTATGTCATGGGAGCATCCAAAGACCGTGTTCAAGATCAGGTGTTTCCTCAGCCCGGCTGGTTACTACAGGTAGATTGTTTGGGATTTCTCTTGGCATACTTCTCCCATGACCGAGATCACCCAAAAAGGAGTGATGATTGTTTGGGGCCCAAACATTTAGGCATCCAACGAGGAGATGAAGAGGAAAATGGATACCACCCCCCATTTTGATCATTACAAATTATTGAAATGTATATGTGGTGTATTTTGACCTATCTGGTTTAGGTCTCTGGTGCACGCATATGCAAGATGACCATGTGGTAGCGTATGTCTCCCACCAACTTCGACCACACATAAAGAACTCCATAAAAGATGACATTGTTCTATCAGTTGTGAGGAATTCATTGAAGACATGGCATCACAACCTATTAGGGGATAATATTATAGTATATTATGAACACAATACCTTGGCATACATCTTCTCAGAGAAGGACCTCAATAAGAGGCAACATCGTTGGATAGAGTACTTGCAGGGGTTCAAAATTGACATTGTATATACCCTAGGAAAGGGAAATGTGGTGGAAGATTTCATGAGTAGAAAATCACTACTGAAATCCTTGATAATGTCCAGTGATGAGTTGACTCTAATGGTTATTTTTTCTCAGATGCATTTGGAGACTATGGAGGATAGTGGAGGTTTGTTTTTTATGTGAATTAAGTTGACTCTTTCTCTCTGAGAGTTGATTCAGTGAGAACATACCAATTATGATCTTTATTAGTAGTAAAGGATATTTATTCATTGTGGGGAGACATATTCTAATTGTTCATCATCTACCAAGGGGATATTGTGGTTCATAGCATGTTTAGAGTTTTCATCATCTCTACAGAAGGTGATGATGTCAGATAGACAAAATTCCTAATGTGATGTTAATATGAGGGTCACCAAGATATATTATGATTTTAGAGGACAATTATAGTGTCCATTTATAAGACGGGACATAGCAGAATTTTTTTTGAGATGTTAAACATGTCAACAGGTGAAATCAGAGCACCAAAGGCCCTATGGTTTTCTACAACCATTACCCATTCTTATCTGGAAGTGGGATAAGGTCACCATTGATTTCATTATTGTACTACCTCATACAACATGGTGTATGAATTCCATTTGGATGGTTATTGATCATATGACCAAATCTTCCCACTTCATTCTGATCAAAGTTACAACTAAAGTTGATGAGTTGAGATAATTGTATCTTTTATAGGTTGTAAGGCTTGATGGTGTGCCATCTGCAGTTGTCTTAGATAGAGAACCCCATTTCACTTCTTGTTTTTGGGGATTCCTTGATAAGGCTTTGGTTATCAAATTAAAATTAGCATAACATACCATCCTCAAACATATGATCAGATAGGGCGGGGTAATAATATTTGGAAGTACATAATCTTTGCATGTGTTTTGGACCATGTGGGTTCTTGGGATATCCATTAGAGATTAATAGAGTTTTATTATAATAATATTTACCAATACTCAATCTGAATGTCTCCAATTGAAGCGCTATATTGTTGGCCTTGTACCCCCCCCAGTGTTTGGTTGAGGTTTGTGACACGTCACTTTTGGGGATGATACTTTTTTAGGAGACTTATGAGAAGATTATATTGATCAAGAAGAGATTATTGATTGCTCAGAGTCACCATAAATCCTATGCTGATCATAAGTGACGATAAATAGAGATTTTGGTTGCTGATCAGGTGTTTTTTAATGTGTCCCATCATATGGGTCATCACCATTTGGTAATGTAGGGAAAGATAATGCTAAGGTATGTTGGAAAATTTTAGATTACCGAGAGTATTGGAAAAGTGGCAGAAAAGATAACTTTTACATCTTATTTTACATTTATCCATGATACCTTCTATTTCTCACATATGAAGATGTACAACCCGAGTCTGTCTCGTGTGTTGAAATGGGAGAAGTTGGTTCTAGAACTCGATCTGTATGTGGTTGAGTGACTAGTGCATATTGTGAACTCTAGAGAAGTACTTCTTCAAGGTAATAGGATTCTTTTGGATTGAGTGCACTGGAATCATGGGACTGATAAGCATGAGAAATGGGAGTAAAAGTCTAGGGTTGAAGAGAAGTTTCTGTTTCTCTTATCTAATCAGGATTCAAGCAGTCTTTTTTGAGTCAAGAATGTTTTAATGGTGGGTTGAATTGTCACATAAATGACATATTTTAAAGTTGCTTTTCATGTAATTTATATTGTTTCTTTGTTTCAAGTGTTTCCTATTCATTTTTTGGATGAAATGGTGGGTGGTCATGCTTTGGGCCCAACCAAGAGCCTATTTCTATATTTAAATCCAAATTTTGTTCTTCTATAAGTCATTCATTTTTATGAATTTTTCATCCATTCCAATTCCTACATGACCTATGCTGGCCTGTGAAAATCAATATATCCATTTGGAACCCTTAAAAACTCATTATGATTTGGGATATGGGTGATTTATTTTGGTATTAGGCTAACCTGTGAGCCATTTTACTACTTTTAAAATAATATAAATGTTTAATATCTCATTTTTTTCTTTTTCAGTGATTACACCACCCAAATGAATCCAACATCCCTAAGAATGCCCCCCATATTCATATATCCCTCTTTTGAGATCCTTTTCATTATATATTAGGGTGAAATTTTTAAGGGTTTCTCAAATCGTCCAGATTTGAGAAGGTAATTTGTTTCATCCAAAAAAAATTCAATTTTCACTGTTTTCCCTTATATTTAATTTCCCACATGACATTCCCAGCCTCATTCAAGCCTCCCTATAAGTTTTTTTTTGCATGGAGATTCAACCATTTGTATATTTGGGCCGATTTATTCATGATATCTCAAGTAAGTGGGATACATTACTTCCACCACCAAAATTCATTGGGTTTCTTCTATTTATTTAGGGAGTCTTCTATTTTTCATGATATTTCTATTTTCCCTCATGTATGTATTATTACCTAGTTTTTTATTTTTAATTTTTTGGTCCAATCATGTGGTTTTAAGTTCATTTTCACTCCCTTTTGGTGGGACTGTAGTGCTGTTGAAGTTTCACACAAGGATTTGAGTTGTATGAAATATATGGATGGTAATTACATGTGTATGAATTGTATAATAAGTGTTTTTGGTGGATTTATATTTCTATTATAATCCATTCTCATTATTTTTATTGAGAAAAATATTTTTGGTAGCATTTGTTAAGAAATAGATTTTGAAGTTCAAATATATTTTGAAAGTGGGTGTTTTTACTTTTGAATTCCATGTTGTACCAATTGGTGTTGTTTTATTATTCATTTAATGGAATAATAAATAAATTTTAGTGAGTAAAATTCTGGTTTGGTGTAATATTGGTATGCCTTTTATATTAAAATTGGAAATTTACATGATTTTATATGCACATTTACGTTATAAATTATATAATTTTTTAATGGAAATTCTAAGAATTTGGTTGAGTTACAGAAATGATGAAAATAATGTTTAGATACTATATTGAGTGTGTTTGAATAGAAATGGTATATTTATGTGTTTGTGGAATTTGGTAGAATGTGGTACATGATTGAAAACAAAGAGAGAAACCCATGAATCTAGGTGGGCGTGTGTGTACTAGCATGCTAGTGATCCAGAGTGGTTTTTCCCTGTTTCACGTAGAAAGTTTGACATTGAAAACACTAAAAAATGATGATGATGATTTTGGGGACCACTTCGTTATGGGTGATTCCCCAACTAGTGGATATTGAATGAGAACCGATATTTTTATGGTTACTTTAACAACGAGATGCATGGTTACTGGGGGTCAAAACTATCTAGTGCCTGGGTGGTATCCTGTGTTGAGAGCTCAATGAATAATTGCAATTTATAATTGAATTATGGTTTGTTAGGATGGAAAATTCAGTATCATAAATGTTTTATTTAAATGTACATATTCTTCAAAGTTACCCTATTTGAAAACATTTTTATTTAAAAATACACCTTTAGAAATTATTGCTACTATTAATTGTTTATAACAATTGAACAATTTTTATCTTATAATTCTTGTCACATGTATTATTTGGGTCAGATCATATCGGGATTAGTCTCACACCATACATAAACCATTGGGTGTATGTATACATGCTTATGATTGGGAAAGGTAAGGACAAGGCTTTTGGAGATAGTGGTTTAGGTTGCAAGTAACTTCTGTTGTGTTGTGTTGTGGACACATCTCGTGGGTGATGACCCCTTGTCATGTAGTGGTATTTGGGTTACATATGATGCTATTTTTTATGTTTGGGACCCCTGGTGTCATGTTAAAAAACTTGTATTAAATTCTAAATATTTAATTAAATTTTTTTTGTAGGAATTTTCAGATTCATTTTATTGATTATTGTCTCCTTATGTATCCTAATTCAGGTAAATCGATCAAAAACCAATATTTCTGATACCCAGGCACTTTAAACATCCCATGGGGATATGGGAATTCCCGTCAGGCCTTTCCATGGGCCGGGTGTGGTGATGGTAATGATGTTTACTAGATTCGGTTCATGAAATTTACTGAAGAGTCATATGTTATCGAGACATTCCTTAATCATGGAAATAGGTTTCCATCTTCCTTATTCTACCAAAAGTAGAGTTAACCCTGTTTCCAATATGTTCAAATTGGAATCCAAATGATAAATATCTTGTGATTTCTCTCTATTTAAACATCTATTTATTGACCAAATATGTATATTCTTCTAGACTATGAAAAATGATCTTTAACCGAATATCATGTCTTAGACATGATTTAAAATTGTGTACATTCAAGGATAAAGTTGAGTAAACATTGGGTGGAAATTGGGCTAAATGGAAGATTTTCTCTACATAAAATATCAATATGAAAATCTAGTTCTTCAAACTGATGAAGTCCATCATTTTTAAATAATGATAATATTAGGAATTTATTGCTTGTTGAACCATTATTCGAAATCATCACATGTGATTCCAAGGTCTAACTTATCATGAACTTCTAACTCCAATCTCTAGAATGAGAAATTATTCATTTTATACCCTGCAAGGGAATTTTATCTCTGGAATTCTAAATAAGGATCCACTTTTCTTGGTCCATTAGCCAAGCACCCTCTATCCATAATCTAAATGTTATAGATTATACTCTAAAGCAGCTGTCGATTCACCAGTGCTTTAGGGGAAAACACATTATCATATGCATCCTTCTATTGGTTTCTATGAATCCAATAAGGTACCCATTTCTACAACACAACAATGTCAAATGTATTTGTCTCTAAAAATTTAAGGATAAACAATTTAAATTTCCACCACATCACAACTATCAAAATATTTAACCCCAAAATTCACAATTTTTTATGATCTACCAATTTTAAAAATTTCAACATGATTTTTGAAATTCAACGAATTTTAATAGTTCAAAAACCATTACATTTAAAAATCTAAAATTTCAAAACATATTCAAACTTTTTACAAAAATAAATTATTTCATTATAATAACATTGATCCTTACTCCAAATTAAATACAGACTCCATGTGGGATTTCATTTCTCTAATGCATGGCATGCTCATCTAATTGGACAAACCCAACACAATGCGATTACAAATCCTATAAATGTATCGAAAATTATTATGTACCCACCTCTATGGTAACTTGTAGTTTAGCTTAAATAGGTTAGATATGACTTTCTATGCTCTACATTTCATGTAATTAATGTTCTACTCCATTATTCGTACAATGAAAAGATCTAAAAAATAATAAACTATTAACTCCATGATCAATACTTCAGATAAACAATGGTCTAATTAACTCGTGATTCGCGTATTTCAAGAGAAGAATAAGTTGATACCACTTGTGATATCATGCCTCTCCTCATTGGCTTCAGTTGAGGTAGTATTAGTTCTTATCCATAACAGAAATCCCTATGGTTCCAAAAGCTTCAAATAATTTCCAAGGGCTTCAATACAGTCAAGGAATGGTTTTTCATTTTATAAAAAAACATCCCAAACATTCCATAACCAGATTACCACAATATGATTCATGATATAAATCTAAAACTAATCCTATTAATATCATTGATATTAAAATAAAAATACCACCATGTATCTTTGAAGAAAAATAACATCATCAATGTAAATAGTAAAATAATAATAGAAAAACTAACAATCTCCAAGATATAATGTCAATCCTCAAGTCCATCTCCATTATCCAGTATTGCAAACCACCACTAAAGAAGTTTTATTCCATAAAATTTACAATGTGCCGATAAAAAACATAAAACAAAGAACCATCATTCCAAATAATGGGAAGAGGAATAAAACTAAATATTATTCCCCCAAATGAAATCCTATCTCACACAACTATGATATAATGTCTTGGATAACTTATATAAATATTTTTATTAAAAAACCTTCTAAACAGTTAAAAAATTAATAACAAATACCAAAAAAATCAATACTGAAATATTTTCCTATAATATGATAATTTCCCAAGAGATCACCAAGATATGGAATTCACACATTTCACATTTTCTATGTTGGAATAACGCATTAAATTTTAAATAACCACTGAAACACACTCTCAAACACATAGGATTAGTGTTTTCCATTGAATGAAGAACATTATCTTCCCTAACAAATCCCCTATTTGTAGTACATCATTACAAATATACATCCCATTCATCTCATGCTTCTATATTTATGAAACTCGCATATCAATATAATAATTTCCATACCTTTTCAACAATAAAATCATTTTAATTAAAACAATTTTCATGCATAAATACAAAATAACCATTTTAAAATCATATTTTTAAAATCATGATATCAAAGTCAATTTCAAATAAACGAATTGTATTCCACAATTTCATAATCATAACTCAAGAAGTGATTAATCAATAATTGAGATAAAAATTAAACAAAATTCCTATAAAAATTATAAATTTTAAATCAATTCATCGTGTTCTAGTATGAGAGGTCAAGAGTAAAACCCCATAACTTGCGAAATTTTATGAATACTAGGAACTGAAAGAAAAATTCCAACAAATATAGGATGAATAAAAACCTACCTAGTTATCCTCTCCTATCATCAATACAGTCAAATATGACATTTGGATTAATAAAAATCTTAATATCAATCGACATAGGACTAGATCTATGAATCTAAGAGAATAAGGAAAGTAGGTCATTGAAAAATGTGGAAAACTACCCAAAAAAGAGACATACCAAGGGAATATGACTTCAATACATAGTAAAATTCCATAATATTTATAAGGTAAATGGGTAAATCCTCCTCAAACATTGTGAGGGATAAATATCTTGTTAGAGTTTATTTGGAGAAAAACTATGGGTTTAAATATAATCTCCTCCCAGAACATTTTTTATGATATTGTTTATAAACTGTGCATAATAGGTCACACAGTTAGAAAAAAAATTTATAATCATGTGCTAGCCTCATCCTCGGTGAGAAAACCACATGGTTGTCTCACATGGTTAGATACACCATGCTCCAATGATGAAAAATATCATTTTCCCACTTTGTAATGTTTTTCCACGGTGGATGCATGATTTAAAAAAACAATTCACCAAACCATGTTTCTTCCTCTTATCCCCTATCTCACTATGCGTGGTTTCTTATTATAGTTTCATAGTTTTCAATTCCCATTATCCAACCATCCACATTTATAAAATCCCAAAAAACATTACAATATTCATGAAAACCCTCCAAAACATCACCAAAACACATAACAAACATAAAATTCATAAATAATGTTTCACTTATGTGAAGTCTATGGTGAAATAGAATTACAAGATCCTCAAAACCAAAAATTCATAATGATTTTAAACAACATCAGATTCATCAGATTTGAATGTAATATGATAAAATGAATTCATTAATATTTTTTCCTAAATACGGGGAATTATTTTTTTTCTATTTACAAATATATGGAAATATATTTACTTGATATGATTCTATTTTATAACAACAATTTCATCCTTCTAATTTCCTAAAATAAATATCCATTTCATCCTTTACCCTATAAAATTATTATTCGAAGATTAATCTTCTATTCAAGAAGAAGTAAAATTCTATTTTTTCATTTCATAAGATCTATAAATTAGAGGAAAGACATTCATTTTATCTCTAAATATTTTTATGTACTAGTATTGTTTGAATAAGTTATCTGATATAATAAATAATTAACTAAACCAAAAAATTAATAGCACTGGTTTATAATTAATATTTTTTTCCAAATAACGTAACTAAAAATTGTGATATTTTATTTTGGATGTCATGTATCCTTGTTGTATGTGTTAAACCCCTGTTGCCCTTTGGTTGTGGGTTATAGTCCCATGCATTTCTAAATGAAATTGATTACCACCTGGCATACATGTTTTCATTTTTCTAAACAATGTTAACAGAACTCAAATAAATTTCCCAAAAAATTATACACTATTGAAATAAAATTAATAATGAAATAAACAATTTATTAATGTTTACAATTAAAAATGTTTCGAAAATCATCATTATTTTATTTGAAAATTGTTATACCTTTTTTAATGGTCATATTAACCCAAAAAGAATCAAATAACATTAATATTATATCAATAAAATGTAAGTGAATTATTATGAAAATAACAAGTTAATTAAAACATATAAAAATACAATTGGGTAAATTTCTAATAATATTTGTAAAATTATACTTAATCTGGATAGAATCCCATCCCATAAACCCAAAAAGGGGGATTTATGGATTTGAACTTATGATCAATCTTAAACTCATAAACCCATGATGGTATACATAGATCTTGTGGTAATTAAGATAAATATGATTCTAAAATTTGACAAAATACATAGGTCGATCATGTTTTTATAACAAAAATAACGTTTGAAAAACACTTATATATTTTAATTCGTGAAACCCAATATAAAAATACTTATTCTATTTTATTTACACATTGGTCCTTCATTTTATAGAGACTAAAATTGAGATGATTTTATTGACTCGGATAATTCCATGATAATCTACATTTAATATAGTAAAGAATAAGTTCATTCATATGAGGGGATTTACATCTTCCATTGTACTCTGTATCTTTCCTTAGCAACTCACTTCTTAGGGCCTACATTTCTATAGATAAAAAATTGTAACATTTTATTTAGACAACATTTGATTAACCTAGGTCATTCATTTCCACGATATATAAAAATCATTTACAAAGGAAGTTAATGTAGTTGTGAAATTTCATAATCTTATCCATCAGGAGTGTTAAACCATGTATGCAGTAAGGCCCATTTTTTCCACATGTTGACTATCAGGTTAATTCTAATGCACCCTTTTAAATTTTATGACCCCTATGTATATGTGTTTATAGATCCATGTCTACTTGTACTATTGAGATATATATTTATGTATTGGATAACCCACATAATATCTTCATTACCAAAATATAATGATGTTATTCTATGATTGTTTTCAAACTATAATATAAGGTTACATTTCATGCTCTATGACTTCCACAATCTTGTTATCAATGATTCTATTATACTTCCTCTGATACTAAATGTAATGACCCTGAATGTAGTAACATGTAGTCACGGTCTACATTATTTTAATGGAATAAGATATATAGAATCGTTTCCAAACGAACTGAGTAGTTTATTATTCATGGTATGATATAAAATTAGTTTGTAATGCATTATATTTGAAAAAAATAAAATATAAGTTTTTTCAGTCATGGATTACCATATTCTATAAATTTTATAATTTCACATTAATAATTTACATTTCATTGAATCATCGGGAAGTTAATTAAAATAAGAGAGAGTTCAAATTATCAGTATGGGTTATGTATAAAATATTGAATCATTAACCAATTAGCATAATCAATTTTGAAAAGAAAATAACTTAACACATTTTCCATGTAACCAATAATTTGAAAAGGATTTGCATCCAGAGATAACATCAATGCCAAAATATCATGGATAAAAATCAATATAGAAAGGTAAATATCTGATAAACATTTCCTTTAATTAGTAAAATGACTGTCATAACTAGATTCAGAATAATAAATATGGACAGGTAAATAACATAAATCAAATGTCATTTAATGAATAACTAAAATTTAAATTCATAAAAAGATAATATTATTCTCAAAAATATCATGGATATTAAATACTAAATTCCAAATGAAGCTAATTCATAATTACTGGACATCAAGTTTCAAGTACATGATATAATTTACATCAGTACATTTGATAATAAATATTAAAACTATTCATTACAAATTCAGTTGGTTTGAAAAAAAAAATTTACGATAGAATAAAGATTAACCTTATTAGACTATAGATGCATATAGGGGTATCTATAACCATTCTACAAACGTGTATACATATATAATTTCTCATATATTGAATAATAAATTTAATTTAAGAATAAATTTTATTTTCATCAAATATCAATATTGATTAATCAATACTGGTTTTTCAATATTTTTGCAGATAAAAAACATAAAAATCAAATAATAATTTTTTATGATGAAATGTCAAAAGTTTTATGAAAAAAACATTTTGACGATAAATAATACAAGTATTTATATGAAATTTAAAGGCCAAAAAAGTGAATAACTTGAGGGAAAATTAATGAAAAAATTGAATCGAGGATGTGGATTATAATAAATTCATTGTTTAAAATAATCAAACAACAAACCATGTGAATAATAAAGATGACATAAACAATTAACCATCAGTGAAATATTAATGGTTTTTATAATTAATGCATATAAATGACATAAAAAGATCATTAAATACACTATTGGGAATAATATCTTTATATTTCTATAAATAGATTTTTGAAAACTAAAATTCAAAAAAAAACATTTTGTGTGTATTTATCATTCAAAATACTCTTTAGAACATACATAATAATCATCAAAAAAATTATTCCCTATAATGGATGGGAATTACATTCATGTCGCATAGGATAAAAAAATTTTCCTTTCATGTTTTAGTAAAAATTTTATTTTCCTTTAATAATGAAAAATATTTTTCTAATACCATATTTATGTTATTTATATAACAAATATTTATTTAACGTATACTTATTATATTAATTGTAAAGCATTAGTGAGAATAAAATCATATCACTTAGTGATGTGGTAGTATTCTGTGCACACAGGAAACCTTATTTTATCCCAAATGAAATGTAATTTATACAGGTATATATGATATAACGAATCTATAGTTATAATTTTGTGTAAGTATCATATATATACTTTATATCCATCATTATTCCCAAAAATGGGAGATGAAAATTTTAAAAAAATTACACTAGTTAGTGAGGTGGTGGTCCACTGTATGGAGGACTTATGATTTCATAACCCATTCTATGGAATTGGGGATGTTTTTAGGTCAGAAATATAACATAACAACATTTTACTATAATGGTATTAACTCCCACCAATTTTATGCTTTACCAATTTTTAAATTTTACTTCTTAAATAAAACATGATCTTAAAAAATAAAAACTTATTGTCTAATTAATATGGTTATCTCCTAGATGTTGGAAAATATAGGAATGAAGGAAATTAAGTAAATTGTTAAAATAAATATTACAATTGTTTATAAAACTAATTCCTTAGTTATCAATTAATTATAAATGAAAACCTATTTAACGCGAAGGATGTATTTTTATAAAAACAAGTTTTCTTCCCATAATGAAATTCATATTAACAAAAAACACTATAAATGAGTGATATTAATGAAATTTATATATTATATATTTAATAAAATATTATTATGTTGTTACCAAAAAATTTAATATGAATAACATAAGAATAGTTCCAATTATACACATAAAAGGATATATTTATCTAAAAATAGTTTTACCGCATTTTATTATAAAACAAGTTATATATATATATATTGGAAATTTTATAAATTATATTTTAAAAAATATACTTTATTTTGGAAAGAATAATTTCAATATTTTATTTGGTTAAATTTTTTGTATTTTTGATTGGATCCATTTTATATTAATAATAATGTGAACACTGGAATAACACTGTTACTATTAGAAAAATTAATGAGACCATTAGGAAATTAAACTAACTGATGACAATATAAATAATATTTAGGATTCCAATCAATGGTAACGTGATATAATTATAACATCGTAAAAGTAAATACAGTTTACAGAAATTAGTAATTAGGTGTTTATATTTTTTATAAACATAAATGTTTACTTACAATTTTGTAATTAATATAGTAATTTAAATGAAAACATATTTTCATAAATTATAGGGAAAATTTATAACTTTTTTTTATTATAAAATTATTTTAAGATACCATACTGATTTCTTGAAAGCATCATAGACATATTATGAATATTAAATTCATTACTTTTCAAGTAAATGATATTTTATCTCAAAAGTGAATTTTTCATATTTATCAAATTATTTTTATAAAATCTATTACATCATTTAATTCTAAACGTCAATAATTTTTATTGTGATTTTTTGGAATTTTTCTAAAATACATGAATTTTTGTGAATAGTAAAATGAAAAAATTTATTATAAATGATAAATATACATATTTTTTAGTCATTGGTGATATCTGGATGATGTAGGATACATTTTCTCTAAAAATAATTCATTATTTTGATATATTTAGTGGTAATTCTAAAAAAAATCATATTATTGATGCAAAATAATGAAATACTAAATAAAATAATGAGATATCAACCCTCTCCCCCACTTTAAATAGAACCCCTCACCACATATTCTTCTCACACATTCAAATAATTCAGACATGACTAATTTCAACCCATTAATCTTTCCAAGATCATCCAAAACGTCCATAATACCTTGGTATCATCAAAATTCAAAAACCATATCCCTAATGAGCTTCTCAATGAGAGTAAAATCATGAGGTAACCACCACTTTCTTTTTCTTTTAATTTATTCTCATGTCCTTTTATTTTATTATATTATCATCACCTACCTATCATATTGTGACATGATTTCTCCATTATCTCATCTATACTATAAAATTATTGTATTGAGGGAATAATCCAACTTCAATTCTACTCCCTCTCCTTTTGTATTAGAAATGAAAACATTATCTGGGATGTGTTGATTTATCACATTCAAGGATGAAGTGTTTTCAATTACAATTATCACCACAAATTATTTTCCAAAACCATTTTATGTTTAAACCCGATAAATATGTTTGTATTAAATTATATTTAATGTTATATAACCATTATAGATACATGATTTATTTAATAAAAAACTAGATTTTGGTGATCGAAATAATACCAAAATAATATGAATGATTATCACAAATGTCTTATCTAATATTTCCTCCATAAACCAAATTAACAAGTGTATTGTATAAAAATTTTATCTTCAATAATATCATTAATAAAATATAATTTCAATTATGGAAAACTATTTTCATTTTACATGATCTTCTATATGCATATAAATGTAATAAAATCGCAAAAAGTAATAAAAGAAGAGCTCCTTAAGGATTAAATTGTATATTATACCTGATAAAGGGGAGAATTAAAATTTAATTAAACAAAATTAATTCAATTTCATGTATAGAATTTAATTATTTAATTTACTAATGTATTTTTTGGACAATAATGTCAAGTCGAGAACACATTTGGCCATAAGTTAAGGGTTTTTTCATGAACCTAAATTTTCATTTTGGTTATGCTTTAAACCTCTATACACTAATGTAAATGTAAGATCTCATATTTTTATAAGTATCTTTTTGTTTATGTTATGTTATGGGCTCACTTTTTGTATGAATAAGTGTTTATCAAAGTTCATGTGAAGGCTTGGGGTGCCCTAGAGTCTTATGGTTCTAAGAAAAGATCAATGAAGCCAAACAGTGCTAGGCACATTGTCTTTGCACATTTAGTGGAAACCATGCTGATAAACAGTGCAGAACATCAATCTATGGATAGTATCCTTTGCACAGAAAGAGAACAGTTAGGGAAAATAATGTGGGATCGTAGGAAACCATGTGAAATAGGTGTCTTCAGAACGCAGCTTCCACGCGGTTTGCCCATAGTTTGGAAAATAGTATGGGTAAATCATACAGCCCAGAAATGTTAGAAAATTTTCAAAATTACCATCTTGGGATTTAATACAAAAAATGGGGATTTTCCTCCATTTCATCCCCGAAAACCTAATGACAAACAATTCTAACCCAAGATTCCAAGATGTGGTTTTCCTTCAATTCTTCGTTGTTTGGAGTATCATTGGTTTTGGATTAATACATCAGGTTGGGGATTCATGGGGTGTTTGAATTAGGATCAAATGACTTTATTTAGAGTGCGTTCAGTGTCAGATTCGACTTAGGTGGTCTAAAAAGTATTATCCCAAAGTTTTATTTTGTATTTCTGCATGGAATTTTGTGTTCTTTTTTTCCTTTTTGTGTACTTGGTTCCATTGTAGAGTCTGATAAAAATGGGTGTCTATGTGACCAATTTAAACCTTCACGATTCTTATGGGATGCATTGAGGATGACTTGACCATTTTAGGGCCACCCATTAGGTGCGCTGGAAAACCTTGACTGAAAGTGTTATAGGGATAAGTGGTGGGTTGAATAATAAGAATGTGAAACCCTTGTAGAATGTGTCTTAATGATTTATTATGTTATATATGGAATAATTATTACCATGCATGTGGTGATAAATGCATTACATTTTGTTGGAACGACATGAAAATGGGTAATTGGGATGGAAGAGATTATTTTGATTGTTTAATGAATTTGGTTTGAATGCCAAATGGAATTAGATCATGTTAAATGGTGAACTTGAAATTTGGTAATGTGATGGGAAATGGGAAATGTTTTAATGGGATGTAATAAGGGAATGGATGAAATTTTGGAATGGGATAATACATTTGAATTAAGTGGTACACCTAAATGGTTGAATGTAATAAAGGGACTGCGTTATGAGAAATGTACTTTAAATTTATAAATGGGAGAATGCTAGGGAAATGATTAATGGGTAAATGGGTAACTGTATGGTCATTGATGAATTTGGATAAGGAATAGGGATTTTTGAAGACCCCTAATGGGTTATGGTACATGAATGGGAATTTTCCTAAATAGACATGAATTTGTAAATGGTGAATGTATTAATGGGTTATGGCATAGTATTAATTCCCATGATGATGATATGTGTTTTGATATCTAGTGTAATTCAATATGCATGGTTGTGTTATGGTGTGGTTGTGTTTACTAGAAAAATATGCATGTTCAGATGGCTTGGTAGAGTGGGTTATTGACTAGAGGTTCTACGCACAAGGGTTGAGTTAGACTGAGGCTCTAAAACCCACACCAAAATGAATGGGTAAGGGAAGGGGATGCAGGCTCAATTCCCCTAATGATTTCATACAAACAAAATTGAGGCTTCGAAGTGAGGAAAATGTGTTGATGTGATATTTGGATCCCTAGTGAGATAGGGACTTTCTTTGTTTTCCTTATTCATTCTGATTGGTTTCCTTAGACTCTTGTATAAAAAATATTTATTCCTAACCAATGGAACATGTAATTAATATAGATTATGTAATGAATATGGTATAGTAAATGGAATTGGGATAAATTCTAGTCATGAAATAAATGTACCTTGTTTACTAATTGAACTAAAACTATCCCATGATTACTTACCATTCCTTTTTTACATTTATGCACAGTCTATTAGACTGGTTATTTTGTAGACACTATTGTTGGTGGCCTGATGAGTTTTGTACTCACACCCTGCTCGGTCAGTTGTTGGGTACCCAAGTAGATCTCATGGTTGCAGGTCTAAACAAGGGGTGAGGCCCTACACTAAGATGATTGGATGGGAACAGGGCACACATGGGGATGTATGTGGACATAGAGTCAATACCCTTTGAGATTTTTGACCATTGGTTTTATTTTGGGTTTCTATCACTTGTACCACTAGTATGGCAGGACATTGTTGTATTTGATTGGTTTTTTCACCCAATTGGGAATCGTTTGGTTATGTATGATTACTATTTGGTTCATAATGTTTCCATTATTCTTATTGTGATCAGATATGGATTTCTTTGATAAAGTGGATATAGCCTCCCCATGTGGCTTATTAAACCCTCACCATTAATCGGTAACCTCTAGGGTACGAGGAGTCGCGCTTGAGTTCATGTGATGAGCTAACACAGAGCACTAATTTAGTGGATTCACGGTCAGGGACCTTACATAGTGGTATCAGAGGAGTTATTTTCTCTTATTACTATTTCGGTATGGTAGGAAGGATATTAGGATGTGTCAGGCCTTAGTAATGAGCGCGTGCTTGGGAGTATCTAACCCATGTACAAGGTAAGACTAAAGTCACCTAGGTTATAAATTATTGTTCGTGATGTGTGTTATTATAGTTGAATGATATTTCACCATTGGGAGATGTACATGTTGTGTGATTTGACTGAATTATGGTATTTTCCTCATTGCCAGTATGACATGAGGTTGCTCATTCATGCATCATTTTAGGCACCTAAGGATTTAGGTGACATGCATCATTATTGGCACAAACACGGGATGGGTTTGCAGGGCATAGAAAGTAGAATTCATTTTACATCATTGATAATTATGAAGAAAATGTTTCTTAATAATGGTAATGAATGTTTGTGAATAAAAATAATGCAAATAAATAGTTATGAAATGTAGGGTATAAAGAAGTGTTTTTACCGAGGATTAACTTTTGGGTTGCGATAAATTTTAAGGTGTGATTCAGTGTCTAAATGAAAAAGGATTACATAATGGAGATAAAATTGTTAATGAACATTTCATAATAAAAGGGGTAAATGAGATAAAATGTTTATTATAATGTGTTGTGAAAGAAGAAATATGCCTAAGAGGAAGGGATCGTGTAGTAAAAGAAGTATGTTTTTGAAGAGGTGTTGATGAAAGAATCGTGATTATGTAAATTGGTTCCCCCCATGTTCACCATGATCTGTGGTAGGTATGGTAGAGGCTAGTGTTTTAAGTGTGATGATGATTATTTCTAAATACTATAATGAATGGGTTTTTTAAGGTTGATATGATGTGTCATTTTATATTTATATTGTTAAATCATGTATGTCATTCTTCAAAGTGTCGAGTGCATGATAAGTGTAAAAATTAGAATGTTTGAGTTAAATCGTGGATATCCCTTTTTTTGTCAGTTGGACCCTTGGGTGTGGGTTAGGAAGTGAGAGTACTCTGGTTTATGACCTTGGATTAGGATTTTGAGGCATGTCCGGTTGTGATATGGTCTATGTGGTGGGTTCAGGGAACCCTTGGAAGGGCTTTGGACTTTGTGTTGTGTGGTGTTGATCGGTAATGTGAGTGAGAAAACTCTTTTGGATCATGACTGTATAGAGTACATGCTGGAACCTAAGGATAGTGTTTGGGTAATTGTGTCATTGTGAGTAGATACCTTACGAGTTGTGTTTTGGATTCTGTAGGAGATTCTTGGATCATAGTGCTGATGAATGTATACACTAAAGGATTAGAACCTAGAGAAAATGGTTGTTGGGTGTGCTAGGAATTGTGTGCATCTGAATGGGAGTGGGAGTTACATTCATAAGAATTTATTTGTTCGTGACATGATAAGTATGGTTTGGAAAGAGAACCAATGTATTTTCTTGATTTTGACTCTAGTCAAGGGAGTTGGTTTCATTCAACCTTCAATGAGACCCATGAGAGAGGTCAGATAGGGTTTCTAGTGCTTTTGGGTCCGTGTCACACATGTGGATGTTTTGGACATTGAAAGTGGGACATAGAGTGTTTCATGGTGTATTTTTGTAACATAAGGATAAGTGGGAAGGTTTACGGATGGTTTTACCTCTTGAGTTGTGGTTATGAGATGTTGGTTTCAGAATGATCAAGGGTGGCCTCATGGGAGGATAGGAAAGAGGTAAATGTACCATGGAGTTTGAAGTGAGATAGATGCTTTAGGGGTGGTGACAATGAATACTATGTTCCAAGATTTATTTAATGGTCGTGGTGTACCTGGTCTATTGACAAGGTCACCCTAGTGCATGTGATATGAGGTATGGGAGTTGTTTGTGAGATGAAAATACAACGTTGGAGGGAGTGTAGTTACCTGGTTTTACTCAATGGTGAACTTGAGGCCAGGTTGGTCATGTGGTGGAACTTGTTTTTATGAGTTGTTTGGATGTGGAGAGATGGTTTAAACTAGCTGGAAATCACACCTGAGTGGTTATGGGTTAATATTTATGTGACATGATCAGTATGGAAGCCCGATACACCTATAAAGTCATGGTGTCCTATAGCATGACATCATAAATGGATATGTTGGAGGTGGTGTTCTTCAAAAACTTTTTATCATAACTCGTCTAGTGACGAGAATTCCCAACATCTTAACAGTATCCCAGGTATATAGAAAAGCTCTGGCTCACGGCAAGAGACATGAAGGTGTTTTGTTTGATGAGGCACATCATGGTGTTTACGTTAAGGGAAAAGGTATGCATAAAGCCTGAGGATGGTATGTACACCCTCAATGGCTTTGAGTGGGTTCCTTAGGATAGAACGAATGATGAAAAATGTTAGGGGTGTTGTTCACGGAAGATGAGAATGGGAACTAGCTGATTTTTGTTTCCTTGTTATGGGAAAGCGGGACTACCATGTCAAAGGTTGAGGTTTGGCATGTGTTGATTTCAAGAAGTAGTGGTAAGATTCCCTCAGGTATATCAATGTTAATGAATCTTCTAAGGTGGGGAGTGATGAGTTTTTCATAGATACGGAGAGGATAACATCAAGCTTATGTGGTGGCACTGGGATACCAAGGAGGAACATGTGAGGTTCTTGTTAGGTTCCTCCAAGAAGCATTGTGGTACATGGATTTGGTGACTTATGATCCATGTGTCAGCTTTAGGATTAGGGTGGTTCAATGTGAAGCTTGTGATGTCTATGAGGATGATATAGAATGATTTTTGTGGATATTAAAATAGGTCATGGAATGAGAGGTTGGGTTCTATAACTACAACGAAGATCAGGGATAGGCTCGGGTAATTTCTCCTTGGGTGGTTATGGGACATTTTGAGGTTGAGGTAACCTTGGACATATGATGTGGTTTCATTCCATTGGTGATGACCGATGAAGTTCTGGGCGGTGGTAACACTGCAATGATGTAATTCTACTAGAATTCAAGGAACGACCTAAGTTGGGTGTGTGTGAAGATAATGATAGTCCTCTAGTCACTAAGCACCATAAGATGGTGATAAGGGGGTAATGTACCATTAGTGGAGAGTGGGCACTCGGGGGCAAGCCAGTTGGGTCAAGATTGAATTTAGATGATAAACTTGATAGTGTGTGGTGGGAGTGACCCACATATTGGTTCAGGTAGTGGTGTAAAGTGAATTTATGAAATGATGTTTTACCTGAGTGAGGTTGGGTTGATCTTCATCTTTGAAGGGATGGTGTAGTAATGTCTTTTCGAATGGTTTTGATGGTGTGGCTGGATTCCAATATAAGGTAATTCCCTATGGATGCTTGGGCACCATATGTTGGAATGTGTTAGGAAATGGGATGGTTGGGTTGAGTTCTGGTGGTCCTTCGTCAATGGAGGAGGTTCTGTGTAACCGGAAATGGTTGAGGGAATCATACCAGATAAATGGTTGGTTGATGACATGATAAGAGTTTCAGGTAGGAAGGACGTGAGTGGTCACCGTTCAGGTGTGTTGTCCCTGATAGAGATATTTTATGTGGTATAACTGGTTGAGTATCGATGTGTTATGAGTAATGATTGGATGTATAGTTTTGGAGTGAGATCTTTAAGAAATGTTGTTGGAAGGGTCGAGTGTTTTCCTCCAGGAGATACTGGGTTGGGACACCGTTAGAGTTGGTTGAGTAGAAAATGACACCAACTGGATTGGGTTATGAGTTGTGTAGAGGATTAGACTGATGAGGTGCTGATTGGATTCCCTATGATAATGGTGTTGTGTGTTATGTTTTCTTGTGTTGTTAGTAAGGTTTAGTCACATATTTTTTCCCATGATGTTCTTGTGGTGAGAATAGTTCATGTTGATGAATCCTTGTAGAGTTTCATCTTATGTTCTGGTTGCGGTGAGGAAGGCTTGTGGGAATGTTGGTTCCCTTGATTCGTGTTCGGTAGTAATTGTGTAGTACAACCAGAAAAATGGAATGTGGGAGTGGATAGGTAGACCTTGTGACATGATCCCTTGTTATGGAAATTAGTGATGCTCAGAAGAGCGGCTCGAGGACGAGCCATAAGAATGTGGTGAGGTTGTCAGATCCTGTATTTTCTTAAGGTATTTTTTGTTTATGTTATGGTTTGGGCATCTCTTTTTGGTTGAATATGTGTTTCTAAAAGTTCTTTAGAAATATCATGGGTGCCCCGGGGTATCGTGGTGTGAAGAGAAGAGAAATCAGGAAAAATAGTGTTAGGTGAATGGTCTGCGCATAGTAAGGGAAAACCATGTTGATAGACTCTGTGGACCAACCATCCTCGGATAGTAGCCTTCACATGGACTTATCACAGTTAGGGAAAACTGTGAGGGATCCCAGGAAACTGTTCGAAATGGGTGTCATCAGAGAGTAGCTTATGCATGGTTTGCACATGGTTTGGCAAAGTGTACGGGTATACCATGCGGCCTAGAAAAGTTGGAAAATTTACAAAATTTCCATCCCAAGATATAAAACCCCAACTCGAGATTTTCTTCCATTTCATCCCCTATATCCCAAGTGACGGACCATTACTACCCAAGCATCCAATAGGTAGTTTTCCATCGATTCTTGGTCATTTGGAGTGTCATTGGATGGGTATAGAAGCTTTGGGATGGGGATTCAAGGGGTGTTTGAATGAGGATCTAAGGCCATGATTGAGATAATTTTCATTGTCAGAATCAAGGTAGGTGGCCTACAAGTATTGTCCCATAGTTTTATTTTTGATTTCTTCATAGATGTTGGTGTTATAGTATTTGACTTTTGTTCAGTTCATGGTTCCATTGGAGTGTTTGATAAAAATGGGTGTCTATATGGCCAATTAAAACAATCACGATCCATGTGGGATGCATTGAGGATGATTTGACCATTATCGGGTCACCCATGGGGTGCACCAAAAAACACAGACTGAGAGTGTGATAGGGTTAAGAAGAATAATGTTGAATAATAATGTGAAACCCATGTTGAATGTGTCTTAATGATTGATTAAGTTATAAATGGAATAATGATAACTATTCCTAGGGCTATAAATTCATAAGGTGTTGTTGGAATGACATGAAAATGGGAAATTGGGTTGGAAGATATTTTGTTGATTGTTTCATGAATTTGGATTGAAATGGCTAAGGAAATTAGATAATGATAAATAGTTAATTGCAATTGGGTAATGGAATGGGAAATGGGGAATGTGTTAATGGGATGTAATAAATTAATGATTGAATTTCTGCAATGGTTTTATACATAAGAATTAGGTGGTACACTGAAACGGCTGAATGTAATGAAGGAATTGTGTAATGGTAAATGTAATTGAAATTCATAGATGGTTGAATCATTGGGATATGATAAATATGATAAATCGGTAAATGTGTGTTCATTTATGAATTTGTCTAAGCCATAGGGATTGTTGAATACACCTAATGGGTTAAGTCTTGGGAATGGGATTTTGGATAAATAGACATGAATTGAAAATTGAAAATATATTAATTAGTTATGGCATAGTTTTAATTCCCATATTGATATTATGTGTTGTGATATCTAGTGTCGTTGAATATGATTGGTTTTTTATGGTATTGTTTTGGTGACCGCAAAAATAAGCCGGTGCACATGTCTTGGTTGAGTGTGTTATTGACTTGAGGTTCTACACCCACAGGTCGTGTTAGAATGATCCTCTAAACTCCACCCCAAAATGCACGGGTTAGGGAAGGGGACAGAGGCTATATTCCCTAAACGGCTGTATTCCGCCCGGACTGAGGCTTCGAGGTGAGGAAAATTTATTGATGTGATATTGGTGAGATATGGACTTCCTTTTTTTCCCTATGAATTTTGATTGGTTACCTTAGACACTTGTATAAAGGATATTAATGCCTAACCAATGGGTCAATTAATCAATATGGCTTATGTAATGAAGATAGTATAAGAAGTGTAATTGGGATAAATTCTAGTCGTGAAATAAATAAACCTTATTAACTAAAGGAACCCGAACTATCCCATGGTTACTTACCGTTAATTTTAAACTTGAATTCACTATATATTATATTGGATATTTTTTAGACACATTTGGTGGTGGCCTACTATGTATTGTACTCACACCCTACTCAGTCCGCCATTGGGTACCCGAGCAGATCTCTTGCATGCAAGTCTAGACAAGGGTTGAGGCCATATACTAAGATGTTGGGTGGGGCTCAAAATGTACATGGAGAAGGATCTGGACTTAGAGTCGAGGCCCATTTTGAGTTTTGGATATTTTTTTATTTTGGGTTTCTTTCACTTTCACCACTAGTTTGGAATGACATTGTTGTATTTGATTAGTATTTGTACCCTGTTGGGAACTATTTCATTATGTTTGTCTATTGGTTGTTTTATACTGTTTCCATTATTCTTATGTGATATATTGTGGATTATCTAATAAATATGGTATATTCTACCCATGTGGCTCATTAAAGCCTCGCCAGTAGATGACATCCTTTGGTGTATGAGGAGGCGTTCTTGAGGTCATTTGATGACCTAGCACGGAACACCTATTTAGTGGATTTCAGGTCGGTGACGTGATGGTAAATCTATATTATTTTCTTATAATTATTATATATTATGTTTTTATATTATAAACTAATGTATATAGGTCATTTTATCTTCATTTTATGTAAAATACATGTTTTACAGGGTTCCCTTCTAAATTCATCGAGATATACAACCCCAATTAAATGTAAAGCCCTGATTTCATACCCATTTACAATTATCATCAATAATATATATTGAGACACCATTTTCTTCTAAAATATATCATTTTATAATTAAAAATGTCTTTATTAATTTCTATTTTTATAAAAAAATATTATACCATTGTATGTTTTAAGAAACATTCATATTTTCCCACAAACCACAATAAAGTGTCCAATTTCTAATGATTCATAAAAACTATTTTTAAATTTTTTTCACATTAGTTGAAAGTAATATATTCCTGAAACATAATATCTCTATTAATGTTTTTAAAAAATACATTTTTATAAATAGATTTTATAACAAATAAGAATTTTTTTCCAAAAGAACTTGTTTTTCCATTGTAAAAAGTGTTTCTCTCATTTCAATTTTAGTTCAGTGATATATATTCCTTTGTCATCACTTATTCATTATTTGTTGTAAATTTACATCCCATTGATATATAATATCACGAATTTAATTATTCCCTCGATATTCAATATTTCTATTAATGTAATAGGGATTATAATTTCAAATTTTCAATGTGGCATCAGACACATTGGAATTTTTAATGATAATATTCCTTAACTATTTTTCCAATGCCTCATTGAAAAGTACCTTTATGTATGTAACGACCCAAAGTTTTTTGATGGAAATTCTCTTCATATAATTATTTCAAAAAATAACATGAAAACAAAATATAATTAACTACTAAGTGATAAGTGACCTTTAAACATAATATTGTCACTTCTGTGTTTGGAATTTTGAAAATCTGACATACATGGTTGTGTTCAAGATGATTTTTGGAGTCTAATAAAAAAATAATAATTTTCAGTGAATATTAACGTTCCCTTGTAAATAGTAACCTACCCTTATAAATAGTAATATGGATCTTATGAATAGTAATTCATCCAACATAATATAATCCTTACCCATGAATAATTAAATAAAATTTAGACATCTTAGAAAGTGACAATTTGACTTTAGTAAACATTTTGGAATTTTGTAAGTCAAAAATAATTAATTATAATTAATTAATTAATTTAAAATAAAATGTATTTTCATAAAATGTATTCATTATTTATCAAGTCAATGTCTTATATTATATAGATAATAAGACCCTACACAATTTTTGAAAGCACTCTAAAATCAGTTTTAATCTCAAAAACTATTTTTAAGTAAATTGTGATTTTAATTAAATACTAAATTATTAATATAAAAAAAATTATTTTTGAAAAATGGACTTCATTTTTGTATTCTACAGTTCAAAAAATGGTTGGGGTAAATATTTGGGTTTTTTCTAAAATGCATGAATTGTTTATTAATAGTGAAATACCGTAATTTACAAAAATAAGCCAAATAAGCAAATTATAGAGTCATGTGTGATGTTTTGCTGATGTTAGACCACTCGGTTCGGGATCAAATGATAAAATTACTATTCCTGGTCATTCAATACTCACTATTTTTTTAATAGGAAAAATTAAAAAACTAATAAATTTTATATTAAGGAAACCCCTCTCCCCTCCACTATAAAAACCACCCTTCACACCCTTATTTCCTCACAACTCTAAAGCTCCATGAATTATCTAAACACTACCCAAACATCTTCCCTAGCCCCTCTCCCACATCAAAGAGCTTCTGATCTTGTCAAAATTCTAAGCCTATCTTCCTTAATGAGGATCTAAAGAGGAGGATTTAAGAGGACATTAAAGAGAATGAAGCATTCAGATACAAGGTAAGGGGATGTTTTCGAACACAACATTCATCTTACGAGTTCTCCCTATTTCACTCCATTTTTTATATGGGTAATCCTTAAAAACCATTTGTTCATAATTTTCTTTTATTTTCTTGGATAAAATTTTTTTCACTGTTTTTATGTCACACAAAATGTTTTCCAAAAGAACTCTTCTTTTATGGATGCACCTTTTACTTCTCACTCAAAGTGGATGATTTTTGTAACATGTATGTTATTCCCTCATTATTTTGGAAACCCAAAGTTTATGAATGTGTTATTATGAAATGTATCCCATTACTTTACATGGGTTAGTTTTGTTCACTATTGATATATGTTCCATGTGGAAAGCATGATAATGATAATGTTATGATTTGACAGGTGCGCCCAGAATTATATAGCGCAATATGAATGTTTCATTATTACAGGTCTACCCAGAATTATACAGTTCTCTAATTCATTGGGTAAAGTCTCATGAGTAAATTTTAAAAGATGTGTGAACAATATTCTATCTTATTTAACAAGTATGTGTGGTAGTTAACCACTAAGACATGATGTTTCATTTTTATACACTTCCACATTTCAAGTCTTTTATTTATGCTCCTCTCATGTTCATGATTTCTTTAGCTATGTCATGATTATGCTCACCCCATACAATATTCTTCTTATCTATCCTCTTACTGGGGTTTTATCTCACCCCTTTTGATGTATATCCTCAGGTGGCTACATGTAATAAGGAGAGGACAGGTGCCAAAAAGAAACTAGAGAAGAAGAAATTAAAAAAATGTTATTCATAATGTTGTAATTGTTATGAATGGACCATGTTTTCCCAAGACACTAAACCATAGGATCCTCTATGTGTAAAACTATTATGTTGTTTATCTTTAAAATTATGTAATAGTAATGTAATAAATTTTTGGGTCTCTTGGTTTGGTATCAGAGGGAAGGTTTAGTAAATTTGGGTATTAGGATTAGTGAACCCTAGAGAAGTCCACTAACATGAGTCTAAGTACAAATATGCACATAAAAATATTTACATATGGATCCCATATGTAATGTTTTTGGTATATATTGTTTTAGTGACTAATTTATTCATGAATTCATTACATATGTTTAGTTCTAACCTTTCTTATTTTAAAAAATGGTGTGAACCAGGCGAAATCCGGCCAAGAACTCGTGCGAGGGCCAATGTAATGATTCCCCGAATGACATCCCGAATTATTTTGGAGGTGGAGTTCAGAACTTCATGGCGATTCTTACCCAATTATCACAGGTTATGAAGAATAACCATACTAATGAGGAACTTCCTATTTCACCAAAGAGGGAGAAACTGGCTATCGAATGTTTTTTGCGGCAACGTCCACCGACTTTTAGAAGATCTTCTAATCTACTAGTTGGGGAATAGTGGGTCAACTCCATGGAGACTATCTTTAATGTTCTTCAGTGTTCTAAGATAGAGAAGGTTACCCTAGCCATTTATCATCTATATGTAGAAGCCAATCAATGGTGGGATTTGATTAAGAACACCAAGCCAAGGGAGGAAATTGAAGAGATGGATTGGTAAGACTTTAAGATAATGTTTCTTAATAAGTATTTCCCACAAACTCTTCACACAAATATTGAGAGAGAATTCATAGAGCTAAAGAAAATAAAAGGAGAATATGTCACAACCTATGAAGTGAATTTCACAAGTCTTGTAAGGTACTCTTTGGGTTTTGTTATCAATGATGATAGAAAAATTTAAAGATTCTATAGTGGATTAAAACCACACATTCGAAAGGCTCTTGCAATTCGAGACTTTTGGAGTTATGAATATTTTTTTCGGTGTGATCTAAAAGTGGAGATGGAGTTTGGAGAATTTTCCCATGTCTGTGGTGATAAGAAAAGAAAGATGGAGTTTCAAGTTGGTGGATCTAATGACATGGTGGGAAGAGAACTCAATGACCCACATGCAAAAAATTTGGGATGTTGCACCAAGGGAACTGCCTCAAAGGGATAGGGAAATCCTTCAACTGTGGGAAAGAAGGACATTGTGCTCAAGTGTGTTGATAAGACACGAAAAGGAAGGCAAATGTGGCCAATTAAAGGAGAGAACCACTCATGGTTCAATGCTAAAACTATAGGGAGCTAGGGAACTATGCAAACAAGTGAACTAAACCTCGAGTTCTCAATGGTAATCAACATCAAAAACCATTAAAGCCAAAGGGACAAGGGAAGGATTATTCCATCACTACTGTAGAGGTGGATCATGATAATGAAGTCGTACAAGGTACACTTATTATTCACTTGAGAATGTAAAAGGTATTATTTCATTCAGGTTCTACACATTCCTTTATATCCTGAATGTTTGCTAGAACTATAGAATTGAATCCCCAAAACCGTGAAGTATAGATATATATAAAAACACCAAGTGGTGCAATAATTTCAACCCAAGTATTTGACACTTCTCTTATTGGTGTATGTTTGAAGATTCTTCCAGAAAATCTCGTAACACTTCACTTGGTGGAATTCGATGCTATAATGGGAATGGATTTTCTCTTGTTATATAGAGAACATATCAACAATTGGGAAAAGTAAATATCTTTTTATATTCTACATCATCCCATACTCCCCTATAAATAAATGGAATTTCATGAATCTCCTTTTAAAAAATCCTTCAATGGTGTGGGTGTTGATTCTCTCTGAAGAAGCATACATTGCACAAATGGTTGAGTCTAAGGAAAGTGCCAACCTTGAGGAAATGCCCATCGTGAGGGAATAGAATAATGTATTTCCCGAAGAGTTACCCAGAATTCCCCGAGATCATGAGGTAGAGTTCTCAATTGAACTCATACCTAGAGGTACTCCTATCTCAATGTGTCCCTATAGGATGGCTCCTATCGAACTGGATGAGTTAAAAAAGTAGCTGCAAGAGCATCTGGACAAAGGGTTCATACTCCCTAGTGTATCATCTTGGGGTGCGCCAGTGCTCTTTGTGAAGAATAAGGATCGAACAATGATGATGTGTATTGATTATTGGGAACTCAACAAGATCGCCATGAAGAACAAGTATCATATCCCAAGTATTGATGACTTGTTTGAAAAGTTACGAAGATATCAATACTTCTCAATGGTGGATCTTCGTTATAGAAATCATCATGTAAAGGTGAAGCATGAAGATATTCAGAAGACTGTGTTCCGAACAAGGTATGGGCACTTTGAGTTTTTAGTGATTCCCTTTGGACTTACTAATTCCCCTGCAATCTTCATGGATTTGATGAATAGTGTCTATAGACATTAACATTAAAAAATTTTGGTAGTTTTTATCAATGATATTCTCATCTAATCCAATAGCAATGAGGAACATGAAGAACATATAAGACTTGTGTTGGCGAAATTAAGAAAGGATAATTTGTATGTGATTTTCAGAAAGTGTGACTTTTGGATGAAGCAAGTCATGTTCTTGGGACATGTGATCACATGGTAGGGAATTTCTGTGGATCCTTCAATGGCAAAGGTGATTGAGGAATGGCCCAGGCCCTCTATTGTCCCATAAATCCATAGTTTTCTTGGATTAGATGGGTACAACAAATATTTTGTGAGAGTGTTCTCACGATTCTCCAGCCCGCTAACTAAGTTAACAAGGAAAGGGGTAAAGTATATCTGGATAGAAGAATATGAGGGAAGCTTCATGTAACTAAAGAGAAGGCTTATCACTGCACCTGTACTCACACTACTGATAAGTGGAGAAATTTTTGTGATATATAGTGATGCATCAATGAAAGGATTGGGTTTTGTACACATGAAAAATGATAATTTGATAGCATATGCCTCATTAAAGTTGATGATCAATGAGCTGAACTACTCGACGTAAGATCTAGAGTTGGTAGCCGTGATTTTTGCCTTCAAAGAAAGGCTTGAGTTGTGTAACATGCCATGATTTTATTGTACGAATCTTTATAAATTTACCATCTTAGATAGATTACGAGCATAAAAAATGTTTCAATATAATTATTAAAATATTATAGTTATCTACTAGTTATTTTGAAGGGAATTTTTAAATGGAATTAAGAAAATTTAAAAAATTAAGATTACATATGTTTATAAAATAAATTTAGTGGTTATCAATTAATTAAAATGAAATAAAATTGTTCATAAAGGATATATTTTTTAAAAGAAAAATACTATTAATACAATAAAATTATATATAATGAAATTAAATTAATAACTATTAGTGATGGTTAATAATGAAATTTTTATACTATATATATTCAATCATTTATTTTTACATTCATCAAAAATAGTATTAGAGGAAAAGGAAAACAATAAATCAAAATTTACATATAATGATTCTAAAATTTTATAAACAAAATTTTAAAAACTTTTAATGGTTAAGGTATTTTTTATAAATTCTAAAACTTTTATAAATCATATATGAAAAAAATTTAATAAAATTGAACTCATAATATCCAAAAAAAAATTAATTTTTTGGAATTTGTTTGATATGTACCATTTCTCATGAACAATAATGTGACCATTGCAAGAATAATTTGATCATTAGAAATATTAATATGGCCATTATAATAGTATAATCACCTATTATATTTAAAATAATGTCTTTTATTGTTAAAAATTTTAATTTTATGTAATTATATTATACTACAGATTAATAAATGTTTTAGAAATTATTAACTAAGAGTTGATAAATTTTATTAAAATAAATCATTATAATATATTTTATCATTAATATAGTTATTTATAAGAAAAATAATTATAATAAAAATGTACTCATATATTAATATTTTCATTTTAATGGTTATATGAATATTTTATTAGACCTTAACGAATTTTTCAATGTTCCATAAAAACATTTACAATATAAAAATCAGTATTTTTTTAGTAGGTTTTGATTGTATTTAAATTTAATTAATCATAATTAAAATATTATTTATGAATAATATAGTCACTTTTTTAATTTTGCACATAATAAATAACTAATCTGAATTTTTGGTATTTTTATAAAATACATGAATTTTTTGTGAATAGTATAATATAATAAATTATTAATACATTCATTTTCAGTCATTATTGATGTATTTATGATGTAAGCACTAGAATATTGAAATATTCTTCAATTTTTAATATTTTTTTCTACTTATAAATGTATTCATATTATTGATACAAAATAATAATAATAATGAATAAAATAATGAAAAATAACCCCTCTCCTCAACTATAAATACCACCCCTCATCACCTATTCCCCTCACACATCCAAAACATTGATCTATGTACAATTTCATACCAATAATCTTTTAATGAACTTATCCTATATCCATGAGGCCTTTTTATCATCATAATACCATAATTTTGTCCCTAAGGAGGCTCTCAATGAGGAGAAATCAATAGGAAATATCTATTTCTTTTTCTTTCCATTTGTTTTCACGATCTTTCCTCTTTTAATTTAATCCACACCGATATATCCCATTATATTATGATTTCTCCAAAAAAAATATACTATAATATTGATTTATTTATTTAATAATTCATCATCAATTCCCTTCCATCTAAATTTATTCTAAAAATGAAAACATCGTCTATTACGTGGTTATTTAACACAATCGTGGACGATGAGTTTTCAATTTCAATTAAATATTTCAGGTCTATTCATAAAACCTTTTTTTTATAAAATATATTATAATATAAATTTTATAGCCTTTTGATGTTCTAAATAAATTATTCATACATGATGATAATTAATAAAACTAGTCTACGTTAAGATGATTGAAAAACCGAAAAAAATAATCTAATCGATTATCAATAACGTCTTTTCCAAGAATTCCTCCTTACCCCAAATTAAAATCCTAAATATATAACAATTTAATATTCAGGAAGGCAATTTTATACATATAGTTTCAATTTTTGAAAACTATTTTCTTTATACATGGTCTTTCATCTGCATATAAAAGTAAACTAATCATGAAGACCATGGAAACGAACACTACAGAATGATAACATTGTATCATATAATTCATCTAAAAACCCATAAAAAATATAAATTTATATGAAATAAAATAAAGATAAAAAATATTTTAAATTATTTAATTAATTAATTTTATTTGATTATCTACGTCATTGTAATCAAGTGTAGAACACTTTTCAATAGATGGAATGAGTTTCTTCCAGAAAAAATATTTTCATTAAGGTTATGCATTCTCCCTATACAAACAATTATAAATTATAATTAATTATGTATAATTATTATAAATTCAATGTATATGTTCCAAAATATTTTATCTAGGCCAAATAATAATTTTTTTGGGAAATACATGATTTGTAGGGTTCCCTTCTCATCTCTTGTAGATACAAAAGTCGGACTAATGGGAACTTCTTGATTTCATACAACATTTTCTATACCAGTAACAATATTTTTTATAATACATTATCCATATAAAATAAATCAACTTATCATAAAAAAAAATATATTTTAATTTCTGATTTTTTAAAACTGTATGTCTTTTTTTATTTTTTTGACTCTTTTATTTTCCCATAAACCCCACTAAAGGTTTCCATTACAAAATATTCTTAAAACTATTTTTAAATGTATTAACTTTAGTTGATCATAACTTATGCATCAAAAATAATTTTATTTTCCTTCTATTTTAATTTTTTTCGTATACTTTTTTAAAAGGGGATTTTAGGACAGATATAAATTATTTTCCAAAAGAACACATTTTACCAATGTAAGAAGGGTTTTTTGGATATCATTTTTATGTTTGTGAGATATATTCCATGTTCACCACCTATTTATTTTTACATCGTGTATATACTACCATTTGATTTATTATATACTGAATTGTGTTATTGACATAAAATTATATGTTTAATTTAATTTTATAGAGATTATGATTTTAATGTTTTAATGTGATATATGAAACATTACAATAATTAATGATTATATTCCTCAATAATTATTCAATGGTCTCATTTAAATGTGTCTTCATATATTTAAACATTATTTGTTGAATATTGTAATTCATTTAGTTTTATCTCTTATGATTTCATATATTGTATGTTATTGAAGGGTTAATGATCAGTTTGACTATGGATGTTCTATTTTGATATCAGTCATGGTTTATGGTTAATGTATTCACATCTTGTATGTTAAATTGAATTATTAATGTATATTTTGTTTATGATTCAGCCATATAATATGAGGAATTAATTGGACTTATTATGTGATGGGAGAGGCGCAATATATCCCTTAATACAGTGGTACGTCTCATGAGACAAACTAGTAATGTATTTTGGTTGTGGCCTTAACCATTTTTTAGATACCTTTGGTAAGGCCTCTATTTTATTTTTATGATGTATTACATTATGCATTACCTAATTATGATATTAATTATTTTATAATACATATTAATATTTGAATAGTATAATATCAATGGTTATGCTTTATTCTCACGAGATTATTTATATGGAACTATTTATTAATCTTTTATTATTGACATAATATTTCCATGTTTATGTTATAAAGGAATGTGTTTTTAGTCCTTCACAATACTTTATTGTTTATATAGGATTCTGTTATATTACATTCCCTTAGTGAACATCTAATGTCACCCCTTTATTATGTTTTATTTTTCCTTATGATGTGAAGAACTAAATTATGAATGTCATGCATGAATAATCTAAGAGTTAATAGGTGTTTCCAATTAAGTTTACATGCTGTATTTAATTTCATGATGTGTTGTAATAATCATTTATATAATCTAATTTTCAAAACATTTAAACTGATAATTCCATTGGGATTCGATTATCATTTTATATTTCAATATAATAATGTAAATCACATTCTTCAGCAAATGGGTCAGGGTATTTACCTTGGTGGTAGTATGGTTATTATATCAACATTTCCTAGTAATAATTGAAGTTTTCAAATAATTAAATAAAAGAAAAAACACTTATTGATTAATGTTACCACTTGTTCAGTGAAGCTCGTTACATTTGAAAAAAAATCATTAAAATGATGGATTTGAGAAAAAAACCCAATTCTTTATGTATAATGGGAGAAATAATGGGAATTGATTTGTAATAGAACTATCCTAAATATTGTTTGGATGTGTAAAAAAGATAGGTTATGGGTATTACATTTATAAGTAAGACATGTGGCATATATGTAATTTTTAAAAATAAAAAGTTGCACCGACATTGTTCAGAAGCCACAAGGGTCAAAAATAAATTATTATATTCTGTTGTTATTATCAGTTTTGAATATGGAAATAAAATATAATTTGGATGTGTTTCTTGTTAATCTTAACCCTAATCATTTTTTGTATCCTCCTAGTAAATACATTATGATATTAACTATGGTAAATAATATTTAATTATTTCAAAATTATTTATGGAAAAAATTAATTAAACATATCCTAAATTATAATTTATTATCATTAAAAATATGGAATATATTTTTCACAACTACATTCAAATTATTTTCAAATTATAACTAAATATTAATCTCATAGTCAAAAAAAAAATGCAAGTTTATAAAGAGAAAATATAAAAAACATTGCAATATTTTTATATCCAAATTAAAAATGAAAATGATTATTGTTTCCTAAATTGGAGAAAAGGATTTTTGTATTAACAAATTTTAAATTAAATCCAATTGAAAATAATAGTCATTGTTATTAATTATATACACAAATTATTTCTTTTCAATTAAAATTAAAAAACATTCATTATTCATTGAATAATTTAATCTTTCAGTAAAATCACTAAATTATCCAAAGATAATACTAATTAAATTATTTCCAAATTTGAGTTTATTTTATTATATAATGTATCTAATATTGGAAGGAAATTAATTTAAATTAGTTTCTCAAATTGTGTCTATACCGTATTTTTTAAAAAGAAATGCAGAATACATTTCTATTTTATTTAATTGTTTCATACATTAATTCTAGTCAATACATAACAATTTTTTTAAGTTATTAATTAATAATAATAACCACTAATATAATAGTTTATTTAAAATTGTATACTATATTAGTCTAAATTTATACTAAGGTTTTCCAATACAACAATTTATTATAATTGTTGAATTTAGATAAATTTATTTCATCGATTGGTTAAGCTCAGTGATTAGTATCGCACAGGCTGTCAAATATAGTGTTATTCATTTATAATTTAAGAATGATACTTAAGAGACTAATTTAAAACCATATTTATTTACTATCGTCTATTATTTACTATTATTTCTCATTTTAGTGTCTTTTTATGTGTGAAAAACATGGGTATCACTTTATCTTTTATAAAATTACGTGCATGTCATATCCTCGCTTATAAAAGAACACCCCTTTTCCTCCACTCTAAACAGTTAAAAAATATTAGTTTCTCAAATAAATACCCAAATTACTTCATTAATTCCCTAAAAACATTCTATAGGCCCTATTTTTTTGAAATCCTTTTTATTAATCCTTAGTTAGAAACCTAAAAATTCTCTCTCAAGAAGAGGTAAAATTTATAAATGTTGGTATTTTTTTATTTTTTAACACATAAATAACTAAATGTTCCATGGTATTATAATAAAACCATTATATAATATATTTAGATATATTTTAAATATAATTTTATATCTCAAATCTATATCTGCTTCCATATAATGGGATACCAAACCATTGATTGTGTGAATGAAAAACTACCACCTCACGAACCATGGTAACTCATTTTTCATCAAAACATTTCAATGATGGGTATACTGATGGGTTTGAAATGTTTATATTTTTTTATTATTTTATTGTAATTATATAATTTTTATATCACATATATAATTATAATTTTCATTACGTGGGGGATATGATAATTTCACTTGTCTGAATGGTGGACTACAACCTAACGGAGCGATGTGATTTGTTTTTCAGTTACGCTTTACATGGAAGGTAATATGTATAAATATAATGAGTATTTTTAATATATATATATATATATATATATTCATAAATGTAATATCACGTGTAACTTCTTACCTTATGATACATTTGAAAATAATAACCTCTCTAACGAGTACTTGTGGACTGCAACCTCTACGTATCAATGTGAAATGATTATCTTTTTAGTTTTTACATTAATTGTAATAGGGATGGGTTTCACTAAAATGAATTGAATAAATAACGCAATTATATATATAAATATTAATTATTATTAATTTTCCTTTCATTTCATCCATTTAGAAAAATGGATAAAACATTCATGGGTACTTATGACCTATAATCTCTATGAAAAATGTATTCATTTTTCTATTTTCATAATTTATAAACTAATATAAAAACATATATAATTATTAGATATTATATTTACATATTTTCTATTATAATTTAGATTATATATCTATGATTAAATTAAATGGACCAAAATTATTGAACTTAACCATTCATGAAAAATGATGCAATTATCACCCGAAATAGTGATTTTAACAAATGGTTTCTAATAAAAGGGTGATAAAATACAATATAGAAAAGAAATTTGGAATGAGATATATTATTATGTTTTATTATAACATAAAAATTTATATATATTTATTATATTTTATTTTCATACACAAAATAATGAATTTTATCCTGAGGTAAGGGTTTCTCATCACATATTTAATTTTGTGAGACATACACCATATTCAATACTTATTACTTTTTATGGGGTATATAATACCAAAATGCTATTTTATATCATTAATATCATTAAAATAATTTAAATTAATGATTCATTTGATTATTTTTCCTTTTATAGGGCATACAATCTTGAGTTTACAAAAGATGCCAGGGTTTATTTCACAAACTCATCATTATTCTGGATTATTTTATTACTCTCCCTTTAATAAATTATTTGATATTTATTTTACTAAATTTAGATAGATATCCTATAATAAATCTTGATCTATATCAATTAATATTTCTATATTTCTATCTCCTTGGTAAATAAATTGATAATAAACAAATTTTTAGGAAAATAATTATATTATTTATAACTTTGGTCACAAATCCTTTTTTCTTCCAAAACCCTATTTTGTGAAATTATTTTTTGAAATTTTATTAAAATTTTCAAATAGACTTTTTAAATAGAACATGATCCATATTTTTATTCATGTTAAATTTTAATGAAATATTCTTTTAGTTTTCTAAATAATGATTTTTTATTTTGTAAAGAATTTGATAGGAATCATTATTTTGACATGTGTTGCATAAATAGATTATTCCATCTTCATGACAGCTCAATTTTTAAAATAATATTTTATATGTCTTTAAGGTGTTTTTTTAAATTAATTCAATTTAAAAAATATTTTATAAAAATATTTAATTCTTAAAGGATATTTTCCTCAAAAACATTTTTAGTGTAATTTTTTTTCTTTTTATATTTATAAATAAAAAAACATTATTTTACCTATTATACAATGGGAATTTGTTTAATTGATATAATCCTTATTAATTATTGGGATAGTTTATGATTATTTCGACGTAATATTTTCAATTTTATTACAATTAACCAAATTATTATAGAGTTTATGGTTTTGTTAATAGAAATGTGGTATGCATTAATATTTATTATATTAGTTTTTAAATATCAATGTTCATATTTTAATATGTATCAACCCATTAATTTGTGTAAAGAATTGGTTTTATTATGTTATGGGTGGGGAACAGTTATACAAAACCCCTTAATTCATCAACGAGTCTCATGAGATAAACTAGTTGGTCTAATTAATTGGATTCATACACACATATTTAAACTCTATTAGAAATGTGTTGAAATAATTTTTATGAATCCTAGAATTATGCATACCCCATTATTAGATCAGTTATTTATATTTATATTAATGTTCTATTACTTATAATATCAATGGATATGGTTATAAATTATGAGATTATTTATATGGATGTATATGATCATCATTTATTTCTAACATATTATTCTTAGTTTATTTCATAAATTTCATTTAATTATGTTAATTACCAGAACATTTTAATTATTCATTTTTAACAAAGATATATTCTATATTATTCATACACATACTGATCATTTAAGATCACTTCATTTGTATTTTTTATTTTCCCTATGATAAATAGTGGGTTTTCTTGTAAATTTGTAGAGATACACTATGATGAATAATTAAATTCTTTACGATAATTTTTTTAGGTTTTCAATTTTAAATTGAATTTCATCATTTTATATAGGGTAAAATCACTATGAAACTATTATTTTCATTATAATTTTATTCCATATATATTATTCCAATGTAATAAATTAGTTTTTTACCAAACAATAGTAGTTGGGGTCATTACAATAGAAGTACTTGTTAATTTTGTTAATATGATGGGACAATTGATGTGGTTTCATGTAAATGTGTTTTTTGTGGCTTAAGTAAATATTTTTTACGTTGATCCATAGAAAAGTGCTGACATTGTTCATGGTTTTCAATTTATATTCACTTATGTTGTGCCATATGATGTTGGTGATCCTCTAAGTATATAGGGATTATAGGTCCATTACGGTTAAGTGAGCACATAGATTTTTCAACTAGGTACATTACCTCACTATTTATGGATGGTTTACTATTTAGAATAATAAGTATATGGTGAAAGTGATATAAATTTTTATAATGTATGTTATAAAATTATAAGTCCAAAGTTGGTGGTATTTTATACCCCTAAATAGGGCTTTAATCTGGCCATTTATATGCAGTTAATGGGATGTGATTTGAAGGATAAGTATTTTCAAGCCCAGGGTTGACCATAATGTTGTAATGGCGGTGGAAAAAATGATTTCAAAGACCCTATGTATTGGAGTGTTGGTTTTGGACTATCCATTTGGGAATAAAGACCTCTTAGAATTATTGAAATTGATATATTAACATGTGTAATAAGTATTAGAACAACTTCTTTAATCCTGAAAACATATAAAAAACCAATAATCCAAATATTAATCATCATAATTTTAACATCCCAAGCTGATGGGACGAAATCCTAATATCTTGGTCTACGTAGAACATTGCCTCAAGTGAATTCCCTAATCACAACACACTAACAATTCATAGTGATGTGAAAAAAACCTTGTTGATTGATTTTTCCTAAAGTACATAACCATGAATGATTCGTTTCATTAAAAATTACCTTTCAATATAAATCATATTAAACAATTTAATTAGTTGAAACGAACACTTTTATAAAAATATAATACAGTAAAATGATAAAAAATATACGAGACACATGCTCACACAAAAAAATTGGATCCAACAAATAAACAAAAACTATGAGGCCATAAAGACAATATGGAATAATGAACAACCAGTGAATAAGAATCAAATCATCCCCTTAACTATTTCAGGAAAAAATTATGTCTACATGGCCACCCACTTCAACATATAGGAGGTTAGTATAAACAGAGTATGAATTCCGAAATTTGGCAGTCACACTTCAATAAATGATATTTTTTAATGTGAAATTACAATTTATGTATTATTAATAAAACTAGTATTAAAATAAAACAAGATTTTTTTATTTATATATATATATATCTTAAAACATGTTTGATAGAATCAATGTATTTAAAAATATATATAAAAAAATAATATTTTCTTTATATTTTATACAATTTTTATTCTTGTTTTCTATATTAATGTACCAAATCCCGAATAATCTCACTTTTCCCCCATTCTACGAAATTGCATCATTTTTCAAAAAAACAATGATAATATTCCATTTCAATATTGTATAATGGGAAGTACCTGTTTTCTTCTAATACATGAAAGACAATCCGATTTTTCAAATAATCAGTGGAAAATTCACATTTTCCAAATTATTACCCATAATTTATAATTCCTTTTAATAATAATTGTAAAATACCCAATTTACATTATCTAAAAAATCAATATATTTGAAGAATTGAAAATTTATAAATGTTAATTAATAATTAAAAAACACCCAACATAATTTAGGTACAATTATTTCGTCATTGAAATGAAACATTTCTCACTATATTTAATACTCTCTATTCCATCACATACATGTGTATGATACTTAATTTCATTAAAAATATTGACACACTAAATAATTTATAGATTAACACAATCCCCAAGATATAATTCCTTCAAATATCACTAGAAAAACAAATCTAATTCCAATGTAATTCTACAAAACAAAATTTCACATAATATCTTATCAAATCAAACTCACTAAAACTAAAATATCATATTCATGAAAAAACAAAAAAAACTCATAAAAATACCTTTATTTTATGGGATTCACACGAATTCATTTATAATAAAACTAATTCCCACTTAAAAACACTTTTTTTATTAAAACTAAAAACAATATTGTCTGTTTAGAATACCTGTTTTGAAATCCTCGGATAATAAATTCAATTTAGTTAAGAATATGTTTTTTCCAATTTCAATCATATGTATATATCAATACATTATTCTTTTTGAAAAACCCAATTTTCCACCATAATTATAATTTTACAAAAAAATACAATTTAAATGGTATAGTAACTACCAATCACTAATAAATGATATTTATTCAACAACATAAAAGGAATTTTATAATCCTATAGGTTTTCCCAAATCCACAAAAATTATTGTTTTGTCTTATGAATTCCTTAAATTGATTACCCAGAATCACATAGATGGGATAAATGATTTATTATTAATTCAAGGTTAATGAAATCAGTCTATTATCATGTAATGATGCATTTATTATCCATAAAAATATCCATATCATTGAGGGAGAGGATAAAAAATAATTACCGTGAAGAAGATCAAGTTCATACATATAAATCTAATATCAACATGTAGATCAACACTATGGATCTATTTACATTACGGTGGGAGGTTACCAAATCAATAAAATGTCCATGGGAATTATAATATGTAGTTTTAGATGTGAGTGGTGATAATTATAGGTTTTCATGGGTTTAAATTATGAAACCACATCATTTAAAAAATAAAGTTATAATTATTCATGTTCGTATTTTCTTTTCAGACTATATTGAATTCCAATATCCAGTAAGATATTAGTATTTTTTTAGTTTATTTACCTATATATTTGACCAATTTTTAAATAAACTTATTCCATGACCTATAATATAAATAATATTTCTTGTCTTACAGGAATATAGATATATCCTTACAACCCAGTATAACCCCCACCCATTTCATCTCAAAAAATATGATTCCACCCATACAATGACCACACTATTAACACAACATTTTTCAATAAATGGTCTAATACAAATTACTTTTGAGACCCCATAGGTATAAAATTAATAAATTAACCAACAATTTCTGATAAAATGTACTAAAATTTGAATCAAATGTAATCAAAAAACAAAAGATATGTGATCCTCACAGCTTTTGGTATTCTCATCACTGAAATGTTAGTATGTTTAATCATCATCAAATAAATACATAATATATTTTCTAATATCAACCACTGTATTTTTTTCTATATAGATGTTTATATTGGTATTATATCATGTTGGAAGAAAATATATCCAAAAAAATATCTTATTCAAATAAAAGTCCATATATGATATATAACCTTAATCAATCAATCCATATAAGATGAAACTTCATCCAACTATGCTATCTGCAATCCAAAAACATGATATAGGTCTAGTGAAAATTATAAAACTAAGAAACATGTAAAATGTTTTAAAACACACATAACATTCTACGAAAAACAATTTATATCCATGATCATCAATTCTCTCAAAGATGTTCAATTACTAAATAAAATTTGGAAACATATTCCATTTATTCAATGATATTTCTTCTTTAATCGTAGATTCAGAATCTAATTTATATTATATGTATCCTATAATGTCAATGGTAATAAATTGTAATAAAAATAAGACATATACTAGAATTTATATATAATTATATGATTCTGATTCTATAAAACCCTTTCCAATATTTCTTACACTAAAAATCATCACATTAGAAACATCTCATTATATTTATCACAATCACATTAACCATCATAGATTTCATTATAATGAATGATATTGTTTCATATTAATAATTACTGATAGTAATATTATATAAATATTCCACTTATTAAATATTACATTCCAAATACCACCAAAAATAAGAAAAAAATATTTGTATTTTTCCCAAAAATTCTAAATTATATGCTTCTTCTACCCTTCCATCTGAGGATTATACAACATACTCATCTTCCACAACAGTCCTAAAACACTCTATAGTCCCCTAAATAATATTAATATATATTTGGGATAATCATTCAAGATTATGGACTTCCAAAATTGATAATGTGTTTAAACCATATTTTTAAAAAGAATACAATTTGAATCACTTGAAAATTACCTTAAAAAAATAAATGTTTATGTTTTTTGATCCCAATGTGTAATACATTATGTGGAATTTTATTCCAATACTCATCTATGTTTAAATATTTCTGTGGTTATAATATCTGTGTGAAGTTTCTAGTGAGGTAGTTTATTCGTTGAAAGTCATACTTAAATCCATAGTACAGAATATAAATTTTTCAAATGAAATATATGAAACTAATACCATGTCAACATACAATATCATGTATGATATATATTGATATATCCTAAACCACACTGACATATTCTAATTTCACCAATTCCCTCCAATTGTAGTACAAATTTTCCAAGGACAAAATGATTCTTTAATTTTAATAACATTATAAAACAACCATATTTCCCAGAAACAAGTTTAATAATTTCTAACTTCATGATATAGTGAATATTTTTTTTGTATAGGTACTTCATTAATATATGTATCCTATGATTGAAAAAATACTACCAATCTATTTCATAATCATATCACATAATGAATGTATCCCCAAATTTGATATCAAGTCCACTAACTCTATTATAAGATCAAAGATTAATTCAAAATCATCTACGTACAATGGATTTAGATCAAATTATTCTACTATACACCAATGTTTTGGAGTGATATGTCGATAATATATCAACTAGTTTTGTATACAGATAAACCAACTAAATTTATGTTAATTCTACTATGTATATTATTGTTTACTACCCAAAAAAAGATTACACATATTATTATTTAGTTATAATGACATATCTAAACATTGGTGTCAAATAAGGTCTCCTACAAAAAAAATTGAATATCATGATAGAAATATTTCATGATATTTAAAATTACATTGAACAAAATAATGGTTCTCTATTAATAAACACACCATAAATAATATTTCATCCAACAACCAAAACACAAATCAAAAGAGTCTCTAAATAATATATATATCAAAATTTATTTAATAACCCTGACACCAATAATTTGGATCATGAATATAATATTTTACATTGTCATGGAAAAAAGGGTTAATTCCTAAAAGAGAAATCACATTAATAATTTTTTGGAAAAAAAATCTATTCATTATAGAATTTTTATATATGGAATTGGAAATAACACATATAAAAATTAAATACTCAACATAATTGATAATCATTCAAATGATTTATCTTCATAACATGGAGATATGATAAAAAATTAGGGTTTTCTCAAATACACAATAAGTGTAACATATAATGGAAACATCCAAAAATTGATAATTCATAATAAATATTCCATGTAAAATTATTGAACTAATATTCCATTTAATGAATAAAAATACCATCATAATTAGAAAATGAATAATCAATATGTCTTGAATAATTAATATAAACTATTTCCATTTAAACAATAACATCAATAATTTCCTTAATGGATAATATCAACTTAACATTATCATGTATAATAATAACTGAATTAAAAATTATTTAAATTGATCAATATGGACTTAATTATTTAATAAATTATGATATCTATATTTTCAATACCCTTATCATAATAGTTTAAAATATTTAATAAAAAACCATTTAATTAGGACAACATATTTTTTCAATATCCCTTAAGATGTATTGAGGGTATATATCATTTTATGACCAACATATCATTACTTGTCTAAATAATTCCTCATATATTCAATATTCTATTTTATTAATTAATTATATAAATTTTTTAAAAATATCATTATAATGTAAAGATTATGAATTTATCAATATATAGTCATTTATTAAAATAATATTAAATTTATAAACCATGTGTACAAATGGTATATTTTGCAGGAAATGATCATATCCAAAATAATAAAAAATATTGATATTAAATAGAATATTAATTTCTAATGAAAATTTATCATAAATATGTGTTTGTATGAGGATCATTTTGACATTCCAAAATTGAAACATCACATGGAGGGGACCATCGATTCATCCAAAATATATATTTTTCTAATAAAAGAACAACCATTTTTCATATTAAAAGGGATGTATTTTAACATTAATCAATGATTTCATAAATTATTTTTCTTTTTAACCCATTCTAAAATGTATAAAATAATCCAAAATTCATAAAATGTTTATTTTGAGGCTGAATTAAAATATAATCATATATGATTAAAAAACTTTATTTTAATTCTTTTTAAAAACAAATTATTTGATAAATTGTAGAAATATTATATTAAACACTGTTTTAAGTCAAGGATAACAAAAAACTTGTATCATAAATCTTCTATGTAAATTAAAGGACTTTTTTAAAATAATTTTTTTTAAATGAACATTGAAGAAAACTATATCAGATTTCATGAGAAGATAATGTCCTTTCTCTTTGGTACTATTCATTGAATGATTAAATTACCAAAGGTTAAAGGATTTGGGAGAAAATATATAAAATCATTATATAACTATAATATAATAAAATTGTTGAATATCATGATGGATAAGTGATGATACTCATTCAACAAGTTTAAAATAAATCCCAAAAGATATTAATATTATAAATAACATTCTTATCCCATTAGTGTAAATAAAATTGTATCCCCCTAAAATAAAAAACAATCATTTAACAAAAACTTCATTAATAAATGGTAATTCAAAAAAAATACATAGACTGTGTAGTATATACACAACATAAATGAGAATCATTTCTTATTAACAACTATGTCTCATTGTAATAAAAACTAATGTGAAATCCCAACTCTTATCCATCCCTTTAGTTTATCATCATTTAACCTATTATATACTATTTTTATGAATTTGAATAATTTATATCATTAGATATTCATAGTTATAATTTTATATATGGTCATATTTATTACATTTTACTACACATTCATTAATAATATTTCGAAATTATTATCTAATTGTTTAATATTTCCCATTTCTTCCCATGCATGCTTTGTGATGAATGTTATGGTTATTATATGTATGATATAGTTGTATCATCACAAGAATAATATTATTCTTATAAATATTATTTATCCTTATAATATACAATTCTTAAATCATTTTTGAAACTTTTACATGTAAAATGAATCAAATTTCATCATAGAGATGGTACACCATACATACAAATAAGAGACTATATCATACCCATAATGGTTTAAAAGGTAATTATTTGTATGATTTATTAATTGTAATGATTTTATATCATTCATTATCAAAAATATATATTAATTATTACCATCATTATGACTATTCATGTGATTCGGTGACAGAAATTAAATTTTATTGATTCGTGAGTGGAAGTCCTCTATGAAACTAAGTTATACCATTATTTTCTTCTTTATTGATATGGATATGGATATATATTATGACATAAAAATAATAAAATATCATAATATTTTAGATTATATTGTTTTTATATATAATGTTTTAGGCCATATTTTGATGTTGTAAAAGAAGAAAGAAAAAGAAAATGTTTAGTTAAGATGTTTAACATCTCTTAAAGAAATATACTTTTCATATTTTATTAATGACCATTCAGGCTGTTTTATAGAGATTAAAATCTTCTATAATGTGAAGAAGGATTTTATTTATTTATTTTTTTATGTATTTATCAATCCAAATGGAAATATTTGTGTGAATATATGAGGGTATGTAGTTCCATTTTAAAATTTATGACGATAAGAATTTTTTAAACCCACAACCATTCAATAATGGTAGGTCACCATCACCCCAAGTGACTCCATAATTTATTAATACTCGAGTGGGTGGAATTTAATGATAATACAGACCACTAAAAAATTAAATAATACATTTTATGGTCTTGGAACATCGTGGATAAACTCTTTTGATTTTTTTGAAGGCATGGGTGCTTAGGGGATTTATGGAGTATCATAGTCTCTATGAGGTAGAATCCGAAAGAATTTATGTTTTGAAATACCATTACATGAAATGATAGACCTTTTCATTATATGCAACATATGTTGGTTCGAAAATTAAATAAATTAAATCAGCAACACATTTTTCATCATAAACCAAGTTATGATGGTTAGAAAACATGAAAGGATGTTACAAATTATGCAATCCCTCAATACTATATGATTAATATATTCTATCCACTCAGGTATCATCGAACCCTATATCATTAGTGGATATCCCTCAACTCTAAGATAGTCAAAAACATTATATTTTTGGTTTTTGGGATTCCTTATTCATAGATTGATTCCTGGATTCCCTCCTTCAATCTGTAACAATTTATATTTGATTTGAGGCACTATCTACCTTTTTTCATTTGATTTCATTATGTTTTTCCTCCTTTTTCAATTTTCCATTGGTTATTTCTTGATCAACATGATTATAATGGAGTTTCTAGAATGTTCATGGTTTGGTTGTGTTTCTTCGTCTTTTGGAGGATGTTATTCTTGTGGGGAATGTGATCTGTGATCCATTGAGTGGTGTGTTCTCATGTGAATAAATTTGATGACATTATGGGGTATCAGATTATTTAATTCACTTTTTTATTTAAATTTAATCATAGTGATAGCTTTACATATCCCTATTGGATCATAATGAAATATACCTAATAATTAATTCAACTAGATTAAATAATTCAAATATATCACATATCAATGTTTTTGCATTATTCGTCGAAAATGATTTGCCTCCATATTTTCTTGATAGTGTAATATCAATTACATTAATAGAGATAAATTTTTTTCTTCATGGAAATTTGTAAATAACATACTTTTTAAATTATTTTAAAATTTATTTCATATAGGAATTTAAGATTTCTATTTAATTAATATATTTTTTGTTGTTTCAATTTGATGATAATCGAATTGATGCATATAATCATGTTTAATTTAATTTTTTTATGAACCTAAAGCATGATAACATTTTTAATAAGAAATTAAAGGCATGTTAATTTTACTATTTAATTTATTTTTGATAACTTGTGATAGATTTTTTATTTGGATCCATTAGATCTCGGTGTGTGTGAAGGTTTAAAGGCCTTGCATTAGGGCCAAGAGCTGAGTTTCAATTTTTATTTCATGTTTCCTGTGATGTGAGGTAGGGATGGATGGTCTTTGTGGTCTATTGTTGTGTGTGGGGAGGAGAGGCCTGGATATGATGTGAGCCTTGGATGGATGTATCTGGAGGTCTGTTGTGTTATGTGTGGCGGGAAGGCACATATGTGATTTTATACTAGGATGGATGATCTTGGAGGGTTGCTATGGTATGTGGGTTGCGGATCCTCAGATGAAATGTGGGTCTAGGATGTAAAATTCGATAGGTAATTTTTGGTGTGTGGCTCAAGAAGACAATATTTTTGTGGAAATAGTTGATGTTTGGGATGGAGGTTTGGATCATGATTTGTATTTTGGTGTTGGGGAGGTCATTAGAGGTGATGGAAGAGGTCGAATTTGGGCTTGTCTGTAGATATTAATGTTGGATCTTTGTTTAGTTATTTTTTTTATTTTTTTACGTTACCCACTTCTTAAGGGAGATGTTTTTGTATACTCTCTATATAATATAGGCCAATAGGAATATCGTCTTACATGTTCTTTTATTGTTTAGATTCTCATGGTTGGATGAGTATAAACTCCTTCTATAGGTGGAAAAGAATTGAAGGGTAGTTCATCTTCCCACCATGTTGAGACCCATATAGTTGGATGCATACATGTTCCACCTAGAATACCTAGAAATATGGAATGTGATAATCTTGATAATATATTTAAATTTTTATAACACCTGGGGTTGGAGCATAATGTGATGAAATAACGAGGTTATATTTATGAGATGGGTTGAACTTGATTTCCTTATCCCTTGAGGGAATGTAACATTTTTGTGATGATTTTATAATGAAATGTGTAAAATGATAATAGTTAATTAATTTTTAATTAATTTATTAATTTAAATTGAAACTGATAAAATGGGATAAATTAACTATATGTTTCTCTTTAAATGGTTGTATGATTGTAGGATATATTGTCGTATCCATAGAATATGGGAGACTATGAGATGTTTTCTGTAGTTGATTCTAATAGTATTTTATACCCATAGGTTGGTTGTGTGATAAATTATATAGTGTACTTTTCGTGATTCTATACACTAATCCACCCTTTTAGTATGGGAAAACTGACACCCATGGGATTTAAATCCATGGGGTTGTTTCCCCAATATCCCATTTGGAGGATGGATAAATGGATACAACATTTTTCCCTACTCTCTAATATTTTTTCTTACTTGTGTGGGTATGCATGATGTTCAGTTCTCCCTACATATATGTGTCAAGGGATATACTTGTTTGTGCTTCTTTCAAACAAATGTATTCTTGATATAAATTTCTACATGCTACTACAGATGTATTGGTTGTGATGGATTGAGGAACCTAATTCTATTTATGTGTTCTAATGGATTGATGTATAATATGTGGTTTATATTACACGTTATGTGAGATGTGGTGGATCCTAGAAACTACATGGTATGTATTTTTATATGTACATGGTGGTGGGATTCATGAGATGCATGTTTTGGTCTTTCTCCCAATTATTAGAGGGGTAACCTTTTTTGGGAGAGATGTTCTGGATGAGCGTCTTTTAGGAAAAGTAGAAAACTAGTGGGTAAGTGGTAGTGGGGTACCCGTTATATTATTTACTATATTATATTGTCTTGTATGTGATACAAGGTAAGAGTGTCCATGGTGTGGTTGAGAACATGTTTTACATGTTTAGGTGAGGATTTATTAGTAGTACTTGTTCACAATGATTTATCATACTTCAATTACTTATTCATGAGAGGCTCGGAGAAGCATTCAACTGAGCACACTGTTATATACACCCTATGCATATATAAAATATTTTTAGGTTAGTTTGAGTTGGTTGAAAATCAGGATTATTACTACTTGCTTGGAATTTTCATGGGTTTCTTGGGCTTTGTGGTGACTATCATCTTTACCAATCTTTTGGTAAATGAAGTTTTACCGTTGAGTTTTCATAGTTATAAAAAATTACATACTTATACTATAGATATCCATTTATATTGTTTTTTGAATAAGAGATGGTTTGTATCAATCATATCCTTATCTTTTGCATTTGTTATTGTATAGGTTAATGCCATACATCATGTGTTTATCATTCCCTACATGCTAGTCTCCTACTCAGGGGACACATGAGGTGAGACATAGGTGTCATTAACTCATTTATCCCATTACTATACATGGAAGGGTAAATTTTGAGAGTACGGGGTAGTGACTGAGTGCATTCATAGAAAAATTAGAGAGATAGGATAGATCATAGATTTAAAAAATAGTGAAGTTGAATGGGTTGGTATGAAAATAGTGTCATAAATTTTTAACGGGCATTGTAAGTATAACAGAATTGATGAAAAAATGGTTATTTACGTCCCCATATGATCTGATGAATGAACCACTAAGATTTCAGTTGATAATAAATAAGGAGATACAATGTGGAGTTTAATGATTTAAGAAAGGATCATACTTCATTCTTCTATTCACCAATTTTTTAATTGGTACACCATGCGATAGGTTATCCTAAAATTAATAAATGAAAATAATTACTAAATTATATAATCGTCCATATTCTAGGTTTAGGTGCACAAATTGTTTTTTCGTTTTTAGTTATGGATCCATATTAGCTTCCTCATCTGGTTTGCAGAGATGATGTTCAGCAAGTTCTGCTAGTAGATAAACACATTGTTGACGATGTTGATAAAAAACATGGAGGAGGGAAATATGAGAGTTTCAGTTCCAATGTTTTAAGATTTATTAGGGATATGTTTCAGGGGTAATCAAATAATTCAGGTTGGAGTAGGTTGAGATAACATTTAGATTGATCCATGATAATATGAAGAATTTGGTATTTTGGGTTTTTTTGATGTTGTATGGGGAAGAAATATATTGTTGTTTCTTGTTTTTCTAGGATTGTGAGGGGTCATACGTCTCATGGGAGAAGTTTTGAGACCTGTTCAAAGTCGAGTTTCTTTCTTTAACCATGAGGGAATCCAGTTTCTAAGAGATTCTTACCCTTCGACAAGGGTGCTCAAATGTTTGAGATTTTATGATCTATTTGATAAACCATTTGTTGTATGCTTCTAACCTAATTCAGGATGTGTTTGTCTCGTAACCATCAATGTATTTTTTATGTTGGTGGAGAAGCACTTAGGTCTATCACTAAGGATCTAACACATTTTTTTCTTATGGAGGCCATGGTCATCAGTGGCGAGAGTTACTAACCATTATGAGTAGTCAGTGTGTTCTAGGTGTTCTGTTTCATGATCTTCTATTGAGGAACGTCCAGCTGAGGTAGCTATATTAGGATTCACTATCATTGGATAATTAGAGAGAAGATGTTTCAAGAAGAAGAAATCCCTATGACACACCCCACCCATAGAGAGTAAAGCATATCCATTGATGTGTTCATCAACAAGGTCATATATTTCATGTAGAAGGTCTTAGTTAGCATCATGATTTTTTGTTGCTATCTCTAGGTGATCTAACCATTGTTTAATGTACGCTTTTTTTGTTCTCTACTTGTGTTCATGTCTTTTATGATTTAAAAAGTCATTCACTACTTCATTTCACATACCATATTCAATCATTTGGTAATTTATGTAGTGATACTTCTATTTCCCTTGGTGTTGACTATGAGAATTAGAGGTCATGATGACTTGTCTGAAGTATGTAGAGACTATGAGATAGTGCTGGGGAAACACCTCTTTTGGATGAATTTCCTAAGAATATGCATGCAACCATATCATCTCATCCTCGATATAAATTGGTTTAATTTGGTGTAGGATATCATTGATTGCATTAAGAAGTAGGTTTTATTCACTATTACTAATGGGGATACAGTAGTGTTTGTTTATGACTCAGACCCATAAAAGGGTCAAAGGCATGTTTCTTTATTTTCATCCTTGATGGCAGTGTTGATGCAATGTTCGTTGGAGGTTCAATAGTGGGCGTTTCATAGGGTCATATAAGGGTACATATACATGATTATAGAGGAGATTGTAAACTTACTACCTCGAAGAGATGTCACGTTCGGAATCGAGCTATATCTTCGAGTGTCTCATGTCTCGATGTCTCTATATATGGTGGTGTATTCGGAGTTCTGTGATATGCGTATACATATCAATGGTCTTTTGTATGGTGTTTTGTTCAACTGAGTGTGTCATAATGAGGTAAACTTGTTATGTTCATTAAGAATTATGATGGTAGTTTGTGGTTTTTTATCAATTATCATTTCTTGAACCAAGATAAAGTAATGAAACACTATTCTATTTTTTTGTATTGATGATTTAATCAGTCATCTAAATAGAGAATGTTGATTCTTGAAGATCATGTTTTGTTCAGGATATCATCATATTCCTGTGATCGATGAGGATATCCTGAGGATTGCATTCTATTGTCTTCCTGGGCATTATATGTTTTTAGTACTATTTGGTGTGATGGATTATCTAGATGTGGTCATGGGGTTGATGAATTCTTTGTTTTGTGAGTTCTTCGACATGTTCACGGTGGTTTTCATCAATGAAATCCTTCTGTACATCGGGTCTAAGGAGGAACATGAAGAGAGTCTGTGTTCCACTTGGAGAGATAATTGTCATGAGAACCTCCATTGGAGGTTGTTTATGTAATCTTTTTTGGCTCAAGAAGTCTATTTAATAGGTCATGTTGTATCCCAGTAGGGATTATCTATAGATCCATTAATTATAGAAGCTATTTTGTCTTGGGATTTAATCAAAGATATTTATAGATGTGAGAAGTTTCTGTGGTCTTACATGCTATTACAGAAGGATATTATCCAATTTTACTGAGGTTTCAAATCCTATAATAGCATTGAATAGAAATTATATGGTGATATTATGGAATAATTAGGGTCAGGAAAATTTTTATTATCTAAAGGATAATTATATCAGCACTCATGAACATTTCCTAACAATAGATGTTGTTTTGCTAGAGGTTTTAAATGATGCTTCTCATATAGGGTTTGTTTGTGTTATTATGTAGAAGAGATCATTCATTTCTTATGTGCCTTAGTAGTTTCATCCACATAATTATAACTGTTACACCCATGATCTAGAGTTGATAGTGGTGGTGCTTTACCTGATGCTTTGGAGAAATAACCTCAACAGTGATCGGTGTGCCGTCTTCACCAATCACAAAATCCTGAGGAATGACTTCTCCCATTTTTACATGAACATGTGAGAACATCAGTGGATGGAGTTCATATGAGAGTTTAATTTCGTATTTCACATACACTTAGAAAGGGGAATGTTTTATCGAATGTTCTAAGTTGGATGTTGTGGACTGATGCAATGTGTTAATCTGTTCTTTCCAAGAGAGTGATTGAAGAACACCCATCCTTGCATCTCGATATGGAATAATAAGGGGGTAGTTTTTGTATTTTTTAAAAATATTTTGAATTCATTCTGGTGAAACATGTGGAATATTTTCAGTTTGGGGATCTTTGAGGTGGAGGTCTAGAGAGACAGAGTTGAATATGGAGAGGCCCCTAATGGTAGGTTTTAGGATGAACATCACCGACTGTTGTTTCACGGAAGGATTTTTTTCCTTTGGTGATTTAAGAGATGGATCTCAACTAGGTCTATAGTTATCCATTAATGGTACTTCCTGGCATCAAAAATATTTACCAATCCTTGTGGGTTCAGTTTTGGTGGCTTGTGATATAGTAGACTGTTGTATAGTTGGTGTCGCAATGTTGAGTTTTCTAGAATGAGAATGCCATGAACCATGTTCCCAATTATTTTATCCAACCATTAGTTATTTATTAATTTATTTTGGAGGACATCTCCATGGAAATTGTTACCAGTCTAACTCATGTTTTGGGAGCCTATGATCCAATATGAATAGTATTATATTGTTTGAAGAAACCATCCCAATTTATATCTATTAAGGAGTCGATATCAGTGGGGGTTTCTTCAAGGATGTATCTATAAGAGGTGGTGATACACCACAGAGTCCCGAGAAATATCATTTCTTATCGAGATCCCCATTTAAAACTAGGTTTTTGAGAGGCCTCTATTATGATTTGGGATCATAAGTAGTCTTTAAAACTACTTTTAATATATAGATTTATGGTCAGACAAAGTGGACCAACTGGACTCTTGAAGACAGGATGTACTGTCATGTATTGGATTTCGAAGGCTCATGGATGTGGCACCATCCAATGGTGGAGGTCCCTTAAACCAATAGTTTTCACTCCACCATCATTATGGATCTATGTGAAGCCTTGTGTGGTCAACCGTTCCATTCTCCATTGTGCTAGACTAAGGTTGGATAGTTAATAATTCATGGGATGGAACTAGTATAAAATTCAATATTTATGGTTTAGGTGATACTGAAGAGGATGAATGTATTGTAGTATCATCAAAAATCCAATTTTGATTACAGTAGGATAACTATGTGGTTTTCTATTGAGGATAAAAAGTTTTTGATGGTGACTCCCCATTAAGGTAAATAAAGGATTTTTTTGGGATTAACATTTATCCTCATTTTGGTAGTATTTTTGTGTTTTTGTCTCATGTTGGAGATGTAACGTATTAGGTAGGACCTTCTCCAAAGATGAAAATGATACACTTTGTTTTTCACATGTCTAGGCTTCATCGTTATCTTCAGGATGATTCTCATATCATCTATTGTGGCAAGACAATGTTGATGACGCAGCAACCTTCGAGGAGTATCCAAGAGTGATCCAAGACCACAAAGAGATTGTGTTTTATATTCATTCAATCCCTTTAGTTCATTTCTTGTGAGGGTATAGTAGAATAGATGAGAGAACAAGGGAACATGAGACTTAGATATGCAATCAGTACCTCGATCTTTTTAATTTTTTTCACTTCTCATATTAAATTGTTTTTTTGGTGGTTGTAAACCATTTATTTTATGATATGTATCTCTTGTATTCCATATTGTGTCTTTCTATTTTTGGAGAAATGTCTTCCCTGTGAGAGTGATTAAAATATGGATGTGGATTTCATGTGGTTTCACACTATTCCTTTAATAGATCAATTGATCTCCTTTATTGGTTTGAGCCTTGAGATTTTTCTTGTGGGGTGGATGTTCGAATGACCCTTTTTTCATTTGCATGTTGGTTTTGGATTCTTGGGGATGACAATGTTTGGAGTGTTGTCTAATATATGGTCTTATATTAGAATGGATCAAGTGATTTAATGTTTTCAATGTAGTACAAGATTGGATGAGTTATGGAGTAGTTAAGTCAACAAAATCATGGGGTAGTGATCATTCAGATTATGAAATAATTTTACATGTTGTGAAAGAGGGTTTCATGACGTGTAATATATCTAGTTTTGAAAAATTAATAATGTGAATTGGAGAATAGTTTTCTTGATAAACCAAGATTCATATGGTTATATAGCATGAAAGGAGATTGTATGTCATGTAATCCCTCATTTTTATATTTTTGAAAACACTCTAGCTGCTCATCTCTCATCAAATACAATGGTAGAAACATCTCTCTCATGACTCTAAGCGACCCAATCTTCATTGTTTTTGGGATTTATTCTTCCATGATTTATTCTTATCATCCCTCCTTTGATCCATATAGATCATTCTTTGATAAAATGTAGAATATACCACATTTCATGTGTTTTGTTAGATATGTTTCTACCATTTCACATTTCCATGTGATGGTGCAAGATCACCATGTTTCTAAAGGAATTTATCAGATTTTGGTAGTGCAGTTATCCCACAGCTTCTCAGGTTGATGCAGTTCTTGTGGAGGAAGTGATCAGAGATCCATGTGTTATCTGTTCTCATGAGATTAATTTCAATGAACTTTTGAGGAATGTGATTCATTGCTTCTATATTTTATTTACATGTAATCATAAAGATAACAAGATTTTTCCCCATGGATCACAATGAAATTGACCTAATAATTAATTTAAATGGGTTATAATTGGTATTGATCACACAACCATGTAATCTCTCTATATAGTGATAAAATTATATCTCTTGATTTCATAGATAGTGTGATATGTATTCCATTATTGGATTAGAATTTCGTTCATTATGTAAATTTGTAAGGAATGTAAATACAAATATAATTAATAAATAATAGGATAATGTAATTTAAGGGGAATGTTCAATGAATTCGGTTTTTGTGCCGTACTTTTTTGATAATCCAATTGATTCCAGTGATCATGTTATGTTAAATTATTTAATGAACCTAAATCAGTATAGTTCTTGTTGATATGGAATTAAAGGAATGTTTGGTTAATTGTTTAATTAATTTGTGCTATATTGTGATAGATTATTATATAGGATTCCTATAGTTATACCTATTAATACTGAATAGTTAAATTCAACATGTGATAAAAATTGATATTGTTAATAAATATAATTCAATTTTAGGATTTGAATTGTTCTTTTTCTTGTAAAGGCCAAATTCCATGTGATCTAGAGACATTAAAGTGCATTATGTGTGAAGGCTGAATGCCTTTCATTCGTTCAAATAACCAAGTTGCTATGATTTTTTCCCACTACTAGTGATGTGAGACATGGATGGATATTCCTAGATTGAAGTTGTTGTATGTGGGGAGGGGAGGAAAGGATGTGACATTATCATAGGATGCCTAAGACTCGGGGATTGTTGTGGTATGTCACAACCCAACCCATTCCAGGGATTGAGCTGCAACTATCCCAATACCAACTCTATAGTCCAAGGGCGGAATCGAATTCCTAAGTGGAAAAAATCATGGGAATTCCAATTCCTATGTACCTATACACATGAACATATCCAAATAAATTAAAAAGTTTATACAGAAATGTGTAATTGATGATAAACTATTGTAAATAAACAAAAAATGCATGGAACTATAAGAAGTAAAATAATGGAAAATTAAGAATATTGGAAAAGGGGAAAAATACACAACCAAAATGAAATGTGACCAAATCTGAGAGAAACAACAAATTTTAAAATTTGTGATAGAGGCCTGCTGATAGATCCCAATATACGACCACCTTATGTGGTCCAATAACCTATATCTCTAATATCCTCTAATGTCACGATAAAACCACTTCATCTTCATCATATGTAATGATTCATTTGCTAAAATCCCATGTAAGGGTGAGTATAAACATATCCAGTCAGCTACTTAAAAATTTGACGGGGGACCACTAAGAGATATAATAGAAAACAAATACAATATATAAAACAAGGTACAATGAAATTATGATGCACAACCAAACAGCTGAGTGAAAGTAAAATCATCCAACCAAAAGTATATCAAAATTTAGAGAAGGTGAACATATCATAGAGTATTCTCTACCTATTATAGGACGGTATACATGTCCAAACAGGAGAATCTATACACAGAAAGCCTGTGGCATAGCCTATGTGTCTTCTCTTCTTCATTAAAGAGAGTATCAAAAACCCAAGGAGTTGATACTAGAATAGTTTAAATAAATAAATATATATATATACTCTCAGTAAATGAAGTCCAAATGAGGGAGTACAGGGATCTCCATCTCATAGCTCATCCCAAGAAGATGATTCTCAAATAGTCCAAGAGTATCCATCAATGATGCCCAACATCCAACATGTTATCCCTGAAAATGGAATTCAAAGGGGATCAATCACCACACATTGAAACTATCTTCTTTGTCCAAATATGACTCATCGACATGGTTTTAGATTGCATCACAAGTACATGTGTCATCAGGGAATGTTTCCCTATCTCTCATGAGTCCAAAGGTTTGTGATCACATGTCTCACAAAATATCTGTTTAGCCTGATGGATAAAACATGTGGTAGAGAACCCACACCCTAGATCATCAGGGGGTAACACATTAATAGTAGCCTTATATGATCTGGTCCATAGTGTGTCATTGGGATTCCCCTATAGCAGTAGTCATGGAGGAAACATGCTTATTGCGTCAAGGGGTTCCACACTAATAGTCTAGGACCCTCACCCCTGTATCACAAGGGGGTTTGACTCTATGTCATTAAGGACATGCAACCTACTTGCTAGGGGGTTCCACATAGTAATAGTTGTAGAGGAACCACAACCATTACGTTGAGGGGTTCCACTCAGATAATGATGAGGACCCACACCCTAGTGCGTCTGGGGAGTTCAACTCAAAAGTAACATATATCAATGCATGACACCTACTACAATTCAAAAACACCCGAATAATATCTTTTCTCAAAACCTATCACATCATAACATGAAATATACATTATATTTAAAATTTATTCTCTATGTTGGGAAACCTGCATGATGGGCTTATTACATACATATATTAGGTAACTAGTGAAAAGAGAGGTTTTCATCACAACATTTTTAAATGGGACTTTCTAGTGCCCACTCATTCGTCCCAAATATTATATTCTCAAATTGGCATCATACTATTCATCTCAAAATAAGTAACATGATTCCATATATGGTACCTCAGTTGGAAACTCTATTTATGTCTAGAGATTTCAATAGTTTCCTTAGTAACTACACATGTATACGTCTAAGCCCGTGATATGACTGGACATGGACCGGCCATCAACGGTTTTCTAGCTTCCACTGCATTTAACCACATCTGGATAATCCATTATAGGTTATAACTCAATAGCGTATCCCCTAGGCATGTAGAGCAGCCACCGCGGTCAACCACCCAAGGTTCGGCTGAGGTCACTGGCCCCATGAAAACTCAAGATTTCGCGACTTCCTAGTCACTCATGGCCTTTCCTCGCTCTAACCACCCAATGTATGACCTAGATCCACCTCATTTCGGTACACCTTGTCCTCTTTATCCCGACCCACCTAGATTGACTCGGCCTACCTCTACCAATACCCCATGGCAGGTCTGCACCTCCTCTATGGATGTCATAGAATCATACCATTAACATGATATAAGAAACCTCCTCATGTCACACTATGTACCTTTACCACTTTCGCACCCACAACCTGATTTTTAGCTACCTAACAATCCCATTCTGCCATCATTCCACATGACCTGCCACTACTGTAGCACGGGGTCGCTGTCGCCTCATCGGTCTTCCCTTATGTATACCATTGTGCCTCATAGGATGTTCGAATATTTCTACAAATAATGATTTGGAATCCATGTGTCATAACATTCAACTATAAATTCCATGCTCGAAAATCTGATATTTCATTGACATGTTGAAAATTTGATAATGATTAATATTCAAAGAATGGATAAAAAGGTAGAGAATAATTTGACACCTATCATAAAACAATGGGCTTGTTAGTTTGGACATCGACAATCACATTCAAAATTATCAAATCAAAAAAGAAAATTTTTTATAATTCGATAATGGGGAATGAAAAAAATGATGAATCCTACCTCTGATTGGATTGGTTCCTCGTTTAAGAACAGGTACGCAAATTTTTCATTGAAGATTCATCAACGGAGGAATAATTAAGGAGGATGTGTACATGAAACTATTGGGAGGGTTATATGTAAACACTATAAAATTCTCATAACCCAATATTTATAACCTTCTAATTGGTTAAAGTTAAATTTTGTAACCGCACCTGGAAATGGATGTCAGATTCGAACATCCTGTTCCCTCTCAATTCAGGTCACACTTATGTGAAACATAGAAGTATGAACCCAATAGTGCTATCCAATTTTATATACAAGACATATTTCAATATTTAATTGAATCAACAACCAAAATAAAATAAAATTATTTTATTATTTTATTTACAATTATATCCACAGTGTCTTTTTCTGCAGATCACCCATGCTGAGAAACGTTTTGTCTCACCTAGGGTAAATGCCACTCTCGGAACTCAACTGTGACCTATAATTTCTAGTCTAAACATCAATTTAAAATTTATCCCGATTAATTCATGTGCATAGGATATAACATAATCATTATTTTAATAAAATTTATTTCTGCAACACTGGTCATCAGAATGCCACGTCATCTCAAAAACTAGCACTGAAAATGTATAAAAAAAATTTCAAAGTCTTACAAGGAAAAAACCAGTTCTATACATCATTACCTCCTTCAATATTTTCATCCATGAAAATAAAATCTAGTGCAACCACTTTTGATAACATGCATTCATATGTCTTTCCCAATCATAGGAATTCTCTAACACATTTCTGTGCTACCACATCTTGCGAACCAAAGGGATTATATGTTCACATATGGAGTTCTCTTTTTTAACGTTGATATCCACTGACTGCTCCCCAAAGGTGGGTCAATACAAGAAGTATCACTCTTCCATTTTTATGACATGAATAGTATCATGAATGTATCTCTTCATCTAGGAAATGTGGAAGACATCATGTGCTCACTCCATCTATGGGGGTAGGGAAAGGAAGTTGGAATCCTCGCCAATCCTCCACATGATCTCTAAAGACCCAGTGAAATTTTAGGATATGTTGAATCCCTAGAAAAACCTCTACATTCCCCATAATGGTGAGAATAACAAGAACATTTGTTAACCATGATCCATGTGCAAGGTCCTACAATAGTGATCTGCATAGTATTTCATTCTTCACTATTATATCTTCATCCATTCAGAAATGACCTGTAATTTCTCTATCATCGCTTTCACTAAATCTAATCCCATGAGGTATGACTCTCCAACCTCCATCCAGCACAATGGTGTCCTACAATTACTCATGTAATGATCTGAAAAGGGTTTCATGTAGATAGTAGAGTGCTAGACATTTTTGTAAGAACACTCATACAATTGTAGGTGATCCTCCCTAATGTAGTCAAAGTCCATCTCGTATGAAACCATCATTTCCTATAGTGCATTGATAGTGATCTTTGTGTGGCCATCAGTCTAGGAGTGAAATTTTATACTCATCTGTAGCTGGGTCATGATTTCCTCCTATAGGACTCCCCAAAATTGTGACATATACCACACATTACAATCGGAGGAAATCTTAGAGGGTACCACATGAAGAAGGATAACTCTATTATATACATCATCCTCAATAACACCTCTAAACTCTACTCCATGATAGAAATAATAAACACCGACATCGCGAGTTAGTACACTCTCTCCAATATAGAGTCAATTCCCTTCACTGTGTGTGGAATCCCATTGAATAATTCCATCGAAATGTCATCCTATTTCAACATCAGAATCTCAGGAGGATGAAACAATCCAACCCAAACCTGATGCTCAGCCTTCAATAGTTGGAAGTTGAGGCACCAATAGATGAACTCACTTAATCATTATCCAATGTCAGACCACTAATACTACCATTTAAGGCCATTATAAATATTTCCCACATCGAGAATTAATGCTAATATATAAGTGTGTATCTCCCACATCTCCTCCTCCAACATCAGCAATGGAACGACATTTTCCCCTGGATCCAAATATCATGATTAACCCCTTAAGAATATCCATCAAGTGTAGTCCATATGGATATATGATCATGAAAAACATTACGAGAGATGTATCCCAGTTGGGGCGTTTTCACATTCACAGGTCCAGGGAAGCTAACTACATTGAAGCATCTCATAATAGGAAATCCTATGACTTACTACTAAGTAAATCTTATAAAAAGTTTCACTTTTGTGAGTATATAATATCATAATTTAGTTGTCCTAAATGAACTCTATCATGTTTTTCATCCTCAGATTCATGTCACTCTGGGGGAATATGTACTTGAGGCACTTGTTTTATAAGTAATCCATAAAGTTCTCTCACAGAAGGTAGTTCCTTCATATCCTCACGGGAAAAACAAACACTACTAGGTCAATATTATGTGTCTCACAGTCCTTCCCATGTAGTCTCAACTACCTCAACCCCCTATGTGATGAAATATTATTGTTTCATTAAAATTATACAAAGACTAGACTATGAGGAATCACAATAAAATATGAACTCAACAACATCCATTAATAGTATCAAAACTGGAGTTCTCTTCAACCTAAATGTAAACTCCTAAAAGGCCTTCTAGAACATCATAGATATTGTAAATGTTTGTCCCATCCATGTAAGAGTGTTCCAAGGTGATTCTATCCTCAATAACTCTGATTCATATATCATGTTGTACCCTTCCAAACCAAGAATGCTTCGCACCATTAACACATTCATGGGTGGATCCCAAAAATCATTGATTTCACCATTGTTGTGTCCAACGATAAATAGTGTTTATAAATGAAATTCCACAAATAGTGGACCTCATATATCTAGAAATAGAACTTCATGAGTTTTTAGTAATGATGGTTCTCTATATTTAAATAAAGAACCACCCTTTCGTGATCTATATACTACTCCATAGTAGTAGAGTAAACAATTATGTCAATGATGAAGACAACAAAAAAACGGTCTATGTATGGATGGATTACCTAGTTTATCAATGTAATAAAAACATGGGTGAATTTCCCCACAAAAGGAATTAGTAAGAAATGGTAGTACAAATAGTGACATCAAAAATGACAATACTATAATATCTGCCTCCAAAATCTGAAACTGGTGGTAGCTTGACCAAAGATCATTCTTGGAGAACCATCTCGCAACCCGCAACATGGTAATATGTATTTCAATCCACATCAAGTGGTACTTTTACTTTATCATGGATAGTTTTTGTGAGCAATAATCCATGCAGAGCCATAATTTCTAGTATTTCTTCTTCACAACAGGAAAAGAGCTTCCAATGGGGACACACTGTGTCTAATGATATTTTTATGTTGAAGGTCTTCCAATTGTAAAAATCGATCTCAGAGTTCAGTGGGTTCCATCTGATATACTGTGTAAGATATCAGGGAAGTCCTTGGTTTCAATTAAATAAAATAATCCTTCTCTCGTATCGAAGGTAGTCCCATGATGCCTTCAAGAAATATGTCCATGTTTTTCTCCACAAGTGAAGGAACCCATATCACTGATGATTCCACTACACCAACGGTTTCAATCACTACCCGGTGGGTAAAATCTTGTTTCTTCCAGCTCATAACACATTTCATACATGATATGATGACTATTTCATTGAGAAAGGAGAACCTTGTCTCATCAGTGTGAAGGCATCTGATTAGCCAGTGGTGATTGTCAATCTAGGATCAAAACGTGGAAAGAAAATCCAATCTTAGATGATGTTGTAGGGTTCCATCATGATGACCATTATGTCACAAATGAACCTACATCCTACACGAGATCTCCCACACTACCAGTATAAAAAATACATAAAATATGTGCTCCCCGTATGAACCTCAAGACAATGTTGTTATTATAGTTCCTCAACGGGGAGCTTCAAAAATCATAGAAGGAGTAACGGGATAAATTATTGATTGTCACATGTGTCAATTAATACTGATAAAAGAGTATAATAAACATATATCATACATCATATCATCAATTTTCATGCATTATTTAAGAAATCCATAGCATGCAGCTATCCATGGACCTAGAAACTGACTCCCTAAGCATGATGTGGGCCTCACAGTGGTGGTGGTGCAAGTACCTTATCACTTCAAACCCCACATGTCTCCCATCCTACTCTTTTTCTAGCACCGCATACCTGGGGACCACCCCATCCTAATCTAGTGGATACCTAATCATGGTTTTGTCTCTTCCATGGTAATCCCTATGGTATTATACTGGGTAGCTAAATTTTTCTTGTCGGGTAGTCTCATGCCATGTGACCTTGGATGTCACATGAATGGTATTGACCCCTCCAGATAGACCTGTTTCTCTACAATTCCCTACTACTTCTTGAATACATGTGTGAGTCTGATCATAGGGGGGGCTCTTCTGTCATGATCCAATCAACTAATTTCTTCATGATATCACAAACGTATCATCTTTGTAGAATCTACATCAAGTTATAACTATCTCAAACCCCTCTAAAATAACTCTATATCTCACCAGTACCAACTCCATGACACTGACATTGGTGGGGATTCACAAGGGTAATATTCTCGCTTAAATATCTCTACAGATTTCCTACTAAATCTTCAGTACTCAGATATATCCATCACGGATCAAGAACATGGAGTATCGGGCCATGTCTATGAATCTAGATGTGTATTCTTCCACTATCATCCATACATACTGATGCTCCAAAAGCTAATGAATCTGAATAGATCATATGAAGATGGGGTCGAACAAATCATGTAATTGCTACTAAATATCATCCCATTGGAGTATTGACTCATTGTGTAAAAGAGTAACAAAGATCCACCAACCTCCAACCATTCTATTGAAATTACTTTCTTCAAAAGACACCTTATAAAGCATCGGTTTTTTAAAAATCCTAAAGCGGAAGACCACTGACTATAGCTAATCCTCTGTTGCCCATGGATCTGGATCCCTATGGAACCAAAGTGGCCTCCAGAACTGGAACTCACAGAGTGTGCCCAACTTCTGCTCATCAAAACCCTATTCTATTGGAACTATCTACTTCTCAACAGGAGGAGGTGCTAGTACCATCCCACCTAGAATAAGGGGATCACATGATGGACCTACTCCAAATGCCTCGTCACTCTCATGGTCATTGAAATGAAGGGGAGTTGTTATCCTGGATCATTGTAATCGATGTGGAATCTGAAAAGTTATGAATGAGTATCGCATTTAGATGAGAATATATATATATATTGATTAACGACAAAGGGGAGACAACTCAAGAAGGACAGTAAAGTACTCAATACTATATGATGCATGTACCAATGTTCCCAGAAACAAATTTCATGGGAATCCTAGTCAGAAATGAGTTTATAAGGGTCCTTATAATGGATACATCGACCGACCACAACATCACTAAACACCTTGTCCTGAGATTCATAATTCAAACACTTCGCCGCTATTTCCATTAACCCCTCTAATCCTTTTAAGGGGAAACATGAAAACAGTATCCCATGTAATGACATTATAATGATATCAACTTTTCAAGAGCCTAACCATAAAAGGGATCAAGATTCAACTACCCCAATCCATCCTCCATAATCTATGGGTGGAAAAAATATCCAAAAAAACACATGGAGGCCATTGCATATGTACATGTAAACACACACACACAACCAACTCATTGAAATGTTCATATTTAAAGGCTTAAAAGATGTAGCACTGCTATAAAAAACCAAACATACAAGGACCCATAAACAATACAAATATGGTAACGGAAAATTGATGGAAAATCATGAAAAACACATACCCAACAATAATTGTGTCCTGACATGATTGAAAATGGAAAATTATATTAATTTAGAGAGCCCCTCTCCAATATGAAACGTTACGTCAATTGTATGTGGTCCAAGATCTTGTATCCCTGATCATATCTAAAGTAATGATCAAACATGTATATCATCTATATATGGAACGATATGTAATGGAATTTCCATGTGAGGTTGTGTATAAACGTACCTAATAGGTCACCCTGAAATCTAATGGGGGGTTGTTAGAAGATACAATAGGAATGGAAAACAATTTATTGACAAAGGTATAGTGTGGGAGTGCATCTCTACCCAATAGGAATGAGAATGTAAAATAATATATAAAATGGTATAAAAATAGAGATAATTTGAACAAATCATCGAGACATTTCTATCTATGGTTGGTGAGTAGACATGTCCAACCATGTGAAGAAAGAAACAAAAAGCATGAGGCATAACCCATACAACTTCATCAATCCAAGAAGGAGGGTAACCCAACCACAAGGAATAGGTACGATATATATATATATATATATATATATATATATACTTAGTCATTGAATCCCAATAGATGAAGTAAGTGGATATCCATCTCATCATTCCGACCAAGATGAATAGCCTCCAATAGTTCCAATAGTATCCATCAATAATTCCCAGTCACCCACATTTTAGCAAAAAACGTGCAATTTAATGTGGATTAATCATAGAAACATGATATTATCCCCTTTGGGTGGCACTGCCTAGGCATTATGGTTTTTTATCACATCACAAGGAATTGTAGTAGTGGGAAAAGTTTCCCTCTTTATCATGAGTACAATTGTATGTCCAACAACCGATGTACACTGATCTGTATAGCCTTATGGTGAAAAAATGAGGTAGATGACATGTTACCTATACATTGGGGGGGCTTCCACTCTAATAATTGTCATAGAGGACTTGTTCCCTAGTGTGTTAGGGGGGTTCCACCCAAACAGTATTTGAAGGGGGCCATGCCATAGTGAATCAGGGGGGTTCCCCCATAATAGTCGAGGACATGTTCCTTGGTATCATAAGGGGGTTCCACTCTAGGCCATCTTGGAGATGCTCCATACATTGAAGGGGGTTCCCATCGATAGAAACTATAGAGGACTCACACCAATGTCTATATGGGGTTCAACTATTATATAATTGAAGACATGAGCCCCAATGCATTAGGGGTTTTCCACTCGAAGGTAATTTATATATTTTCCTGACCACTTATATCATTGAACACCACATAAATATGAATAATTTTCATATGAACATCCATTAAAAATGAAAATTCTCCTACGAGATGAAAACATCACTATATGTAGAATAAGAAAAATGATATATTGATTAATTTACTTTACCTAGAAACCGGTGAAATGTGTATTTCTCAGTGAAAAATGTCCAAATTGGACCACATAGGGACCAATACAATGTCTAAATGAATAAACTACCATAATGGCCTAAATATTTCTATATCCGAATGGGGATAATAATTCCCTACATGAAAAATCAATTTGAATCTTAATTTTGGATTTATGGGTGTTTGAATAGCTACCTGTGGACCTGCCCCAACTAACAGGCCGACTGGTTGTGGACAGACCATCGTAGTTGACTACTATAGTCAACCATTCTCAGAGTGGCTATCCTTGGAGATTCTATTGTGGTCATTCCACTACTCATGAAAACCGTCTACTACATTTGACTTCCCGTGGTCATTCCACGGAAACTGAACTCATGGTAGCTCAAGAATCCACAGATTCATGGTCGACTGCCCTATGTCTGACCAAAGTCAACCATAGTCTGGCCAACCCTGACCACTTCATTCTAAAACACAGAGTTGGGATGTCCCACCTAGATGGGCCCAAACCACCATTCCCGACTTGGCCCGAACCGCCTGGATGGCCCACACTGTGTCAGTGGACACATTTCCCCCTCTGTTCAATGTGGATGCTACCCGCAATCAACGGCACCAAACACCACATTGGGTCTCATCTTACGACACTGTCACTGCTCCCACAACCTGTTATGACTACCCCATAGCTCCCTCATCCGCATAGACATTCCACAATCTCTGGTTGGCTCACATGCCTCGAGTACCACTATTCCACACTGCCCACTCCATCTACCACATACGTTCATCTTCATGTGCCGCCATCGGCTGGTGCCGACCACTTCCTCACAAGTGGTCCGTTCTGTAACTTCAAGGTTCCGGAAGCCATCCAGAGGTCCCCCTTACACGATTAGTCACAAGGCCTCAAGCACATTTTCTCGAATGCCATAGGCAACCGGATAGCAGTGAGGGCCATGGGTGTGATAGTGGGAAAACTATGCCCTAATTTGGTAGATTACACAGTAGATGTAAACTAACACCAAATAGCAGAAGTAGTAAATATCCCACAATAGTAAATAGTGGAAGACTGAGATAATAAATTACTTGATCAATGCATAATAAATGATGCATGGTACATATTTCTTGGAAAACATCCTACAAGTTGAAATGATGAATACAAACAGTACTAAACCAAAGTACAAAAGAAAATATAAACAGTTCCTCAACATCACCAAACTAGGATTGGTCCCATGCTCTCTGGCTCCATAGCATGTCAAGTACCTAAAGTGGAAGGGCTCTTTCCCTTATCTATACCTGCAACAATATAATCTGTTTGGACCCAAATGAATGGCCCAAATAGGGTGTAAGACTAAATCTCAATTGGAACCCACCCAAAGATAAGTTCCTAATAGTTAGTGAATATATGGTAGGTAAATGTGCAGAAATTAGTAAACAGGGAATACTCAGTAGTAAACAATCCACAATTCCAGTATCAAGCAACAACTAACAAGCTGCTAAGAACAAGCACATAACCCTCTATGAAGTTCTCATAGCCCTACCCGCAATTCCTACCTAACAAGTACCAAGAACCCTATAGGAAGCACACTCATCCTAACCCCTCTGGTTGGATCATAAGAAATTCATGATGACTCTCTAAGGAAGCACTCATTGTCAATTCCCCTTATAGTCTAAGGTAGTCAGAGACTCTCTGATGAAGCTCGCATAGTAAATTCCTCTTACAGCCCCATGGACATGGGCTCTATGAGAAAGCTCACTTTGTCAATTCCCCTTATAGCCCAGGTCGTTCAACGACTCTCTGAGGAAGCACTCACAGTCAATTCCTATTATTGTCTAAGGTAATCAAAGTAATTCAATGTAAAACAAACTCTCTAAGGAAGCTCACATGGTCTATCCCCTTATAGTCTAAATAAGTCAAGGACTCCTTGAGGAAGCTCACACATTCAATCCCCTTAGATCCCAAAGTAATCCTAGGATCTTTGATAAATCTCACCCAGTCTATCCCCCTATAACCTAATTCTCAAAGACTCTCTGAGGAAGCAGAGTCGGTCAATTCCCCTTATAGCCTATTACATCCAGTTCTCACAGCCCTATGTAGGATAATGAGATAGCAATGAAATATGGCCAATGTAAACATAAAAAACTACTTCTTTAATCATTCTACTACAGAAAAAGCATATCAGGATACAACTCTCCATCCTATAGTAATATGCATGAAAAGAGGAAATGTATCCAAACTGGCTAAACATGAAAAAACTATCGTAAACAGAACATTCTTGGGAAAAACATCCAAAGCATAGAAAAAATCCCTATTCTTATCCATTTATCCTCTACATAACATACAAGTATGGTAGGAAAAAAACAAGGGTATAACGGTAAACACGAAATACCCCATTCAAGGGAATTGGTGTAAATTGCACATAATACTCAGATACATTGAACAGAAAGGAAAAAAACACCTACCTCGGGGTTAGGAGATCACTATATGTGAACCTCGAACCTTGAATATTCTTATAATTTTGAAGATCAACATGAAATCTAAAACGTTCAACCCAAGATAAAATGGAAAAGATACTGAATTGGAAAATGATGCTCTATGATAAGGAAGAACTCAATGATGATATTCCAACGCAATCAACAGTGTTTGAATTGGAGGACAGATGGCGGCTCGGGGGATCGTCGAAGATCGGCAGCTTCTCAGCACTCTCAGAAAAACGAAACCTAGAGGAGTTGTGTTATGTCCATTAGATGTGGCCCCAGTGTGTTTAATGAAAAAAAGAAAATGCACGGTGTGAAATTTTGAAGTACACAACGTGTACTTTTTTTTTTTTTGTAATCTACTTTAGGAGGCCTCCATATCAACTCTACATGACCATGTGTGTGGCCATTACACGTGCAGCACACGAACTCCAGAGGTATCACAATATAGGGCATGTACTCATAATGTACATGGTGTGTACTTCAAAAATTTCTATAATTTTCCCTTTTTCCCAAAAATGACCAGAAAATGAAAAAAATACCTGAAAGAAGATCCAGGTTCATACAAAATTCCCGCATAAAGAAATTCATCCCCAAATTTCCCTAGTGTGGCGAAGATGAAGAAACCCTAAAAACACTAGCTACAGAGCTCGTACATCAGTCTCCCTCTAAAAAATCTCATTTTGTACTTGCTCATATTTCCATGTCACTCGTAACAGAGAAACAGACATGACACAAAGAACCTTTGTACTACGATCAACAATCTGAATATGATGCTCCTATAACAACAAATCCACCTCATTCTCAACATCCTCAGGTTCAAAGACATGAGACAGATTTGAAAAGTAACATTGGAGCTATGAAACATGAAAATAAATCGTGCATATCCTGGTACCTTTGAGGTAACTTCTACTGATAGGAAACCGACCCAACTCTCTCCAACACCTCAAACAGTCTGACGTACCTCGACGAAATCTTACCCTGTCTCTTAATCCTCTTGTGTCCCAACCTCGGTGTGACACACATGAAAATTTGATCCCTGACCTTGAACTCTGGAGGCCATCTCCTTTTATCAGCATAAGACTTATGTCAATACTACACCATAGACATCCGGTTCTGAATCAACTCTTTATATTTTTTGTTTTCCTGAATAAGACGAGGTCCCAACAATGCTGCCTCTCCTGCCTCTATCCATTATAAGGGTGATCAGCATGGCCTACCGTACAAGGCCTCATAAGGTGATATTTGAATAGTTTTTTTGAAAACAATGGTTGTTAAAAAAACTCCACAAGAGGTATATTCTTCCATCAACAACCTAAAAAATCTAGAATTCATGGTCGAAGCATGTCCTCAAGCACCTAGATTGTATGCTTGGACTGGCCATCTATTAGGGGATGGTAAGATACACTCAAAAGTACCTATGTCGCCAATGCCTTCTGAAGACCCTTCCAGACCCGAGAAGTAAAATATGCATCCCTGTCTGAAATAATGGAGTGTGGAACTACCTTTAAATGTACAATCTCTTGGATGTAAAACTGTCCCATCTCATCAACACAGAATATCTCCTTGATCTGTAAGAAGTTAGAGACCTTCGTAAGATTGTCAATGAAAAACCATACAAGATCATTCCCTCAAGGTGACCTCGGCATCCGGGTCATGAAATCCATTGCGACGTCATTCCACTTTCACACAAAAATGGGTAACTTCTGCCGAATCCCTGCTAGTCATTGATGATCTGCCTTCACCTATAGAAAAGTGGAACACCTTATGAAGAAACTAGTAATGTCCCTCTTCATACCTGGCCACCAATACTGATGGTCTATACCATGATACATCTTGGTGATGCCAGGATGAATTGCCCAAACTGGGGAATGAAAATCCTGCATCAGCTCCCCGCGTATGTCTGCTAGCATCCATACACATAAATGGAAACAAAAGATCTCATCCTCTCTTATGGTCCATCTAGGAATAGATTCATCTCTTGACACACTCTACCATAAGACTAGGCCCTCTGAGTATAATATTTTTCTCATTTGAACCTGATCAAGAAGTGTAGAGGTAATAGCTATAGAAGAAAGGAAAGTCTTCCCCTATCTGACATGCACATCCAAGAGCATCTCAGAAAACAGAGCCATAAGCTTCCAGTCACTCCTGCCATTGTAAATTGCATGTATCTGAGTCCTTCTTTTCAACGTATCATCCACTCCGTTGCCTTTCCCAGTTGTATAAGCATGCTTGAAATTAAAGGATCGTTGGTACTCGGCCCACCTTCATTTTCTCACATTCAGATCACACTAGGTGAAAATGTACTTGAAAATTTTTTGGTCAGTGAAAACCACAAAATTCTCTCCTAGAAGGTAATGTATCCAACAGTGTAAGGCATGAATAATAGCTGCCAAATCCATATCTTGTGTCGGGTAGTTACTCTCATGTGGCCTCAACTTCCATGTCCCGTACGCAACGACACCATCACCTTGCATAATAACAGCTCCCAACTAGATACCAGAAGCATTGCAGTATACAGTATAGCTCTTGCCCGGCTCTGGCAAGACCAGTATCGTTGTAGGAGTCAACCACAATTTCAACTCTTGAAAGGCTGAATCACATGAATCAGACCACATGAACTTCCCACCCTTCTTAGTCAGACCCATGAGCGGTGCTGCTAAGCATGAAAATTCTTGTATGAAACGTCTATAGTGTCCATCCAGCCCTAGAAAACCCCATACCTCATAGTTGTTATTCAGCTACCTCCATGAAACTACAGCTCTCACTTTCTCTAGGTCTACTAATAGTATTATCTCTGAGATAACATTACCCAAGAAGTAAATCACTTCCATCCAAAAGTGGAACTTTGAGAGCTTAGCATATAACGGATTCTCCCTCGGTGTACTCAAAACGATCTCATGATCGGTATCATGGTCGTGTCGAGTATGAGAATACACAAATATATCTTCTAGGAAGAAAACCATGAAGTAATCCAAGAATGGATGGAACACTCGATTCATTAGTTCCATGAAAACTATAGGTGTGTTCGTGAGACCAAACTACATAACCATATACTTTTATAGACCATACGTTCTCTGGAAGGCGGTAAGAGGTATATCGGATGGTCTAACGCACAACTGATGATAACCGGATCTCAAGTCAATCATCGAGAACACTTTGGATCCTAAAAGATGATCAAAGAGATCATCAATACTAGACAAGGGATACTAGTTATTGACAGTCAACTAGTTCATCTTCTGATAATCTTCACAAAGCCTATGTGTACCATCTTCATTCTTCACACACAAGGCAGGTGAACCCCAAGGAGAAGTACTAGGTTGTATGAAACCCTTTGCCTGTATCTCCTCCAACTACGTTTGAGATCCTGCTACTCTAGTGTAGCCATCCTATAAGGAGGAATGGACACTATTGCTGCTCCTGGAACAATATCAATAGAAAAGGCTATCTCACGCTCTGGTGGCAAACAAGATAAACCCTCTGAAAAGACATCCCTGAAACGATCCACCATTGATGGAAAGGATAACTACAAATTCCCATGTTCATCCAGATATATACTAGAAATATGGGTTGTGACTCCTCCTAACCCATGATTCACTAGCCCCACTCTGCTCGCTTGGACATCCCACTCGCCCTTATGTAGAATAGATCTATCCTATGGTGATAAAAAAACTCACCCTATGGTGATAACAATTGAAAACTACATGGATGGGAATTAGCCAGTCTATTGGAAGAATGGCATCATAGCCTGTCATCTCTTGGACATAAAGGTCCCATATAAAGTGACATCCATCAACCTCTAGAGGGAAATCCCTGTACTAATGTTCGATAGATGTTATAGTCCCCAACATTGTGTCCTGCAGCAACAAATAAACATAAGAAAATATATAGATCCAAAGGCTCTCCACAACAGTAAGTGTGATAAAACTATGGGAATCGCTGGTTTCGAAAAGAGTATAAGATAAAACTGAGGCTACAAAGATCGTACCTCGAACTGTAGAGGGTCTGAGATCCTGATCCTGCTGGGTCTGCTCCACTAAAAATGTATGGCCTACTCAACAGCCATGTGACCCTGCATGTCCTCTCTGAGCTGATCCACCCTATTGTTGTGGAAGGATCAGCAACTGACTACCATGGCCACAACCTCCACCTTGGCCTGAACAGCTAGAATAACTCTAGTTCCTAGACTGCTGAGAAACTGGTGGTGATGCTCTTTAACACGGGATCATAGTAAAACCCCTATCTCCAGCAGCTGGAGAAAAAAACTGACAGATTCACTGGAGATGGCCCATATTGCAGCAATATCAGCACTCCATAGGGTCTCTCAGGCAACGTGGCCCCATTTTCCTTCTCCTCCCGCACTAGTAGCACACCACGTGGCCACCAGAATGTGCATCTCGCATACTCTGATCTCCTTGTGAAGTATCCCTGTAGTCCTTCTTGCTATCAGCTAGAGGAAAACTAGCACTGGATACTGAACCTTCCTGGCTAACAGCTCCATAATCCCTCAGATTGCACTTAGTAGTCAGTTCCAGGTTGACGATAGATCATATAGAAGTCAACACGAGGATGTTCACCGGCAAACAGATCTCCTTCTTGAGACTATGCTCAAACTTCCTAGCCAGGAAAAACTCATCACCTGCTGGAATAGGCATGAAACACTCTAGCTCTGTGATGTGAGATGAATACTCCATCATAGAAAGAGTACCATGCTATAGGCTCATGAACTCCTGATCTAGATCGGCCCTCAAGGTCTCCGGGTAGAAGTAATCATAAAAGATATGATGAAAGTCCCCCCAAGACATATTGTAGTGGTGTCCTACCTGAGAGATGACATCCCACCACCACATGGCAGAGTCTCGAATCATTTATGTCACAAGATTCAGATTCCTATCATGTAGTACCACGAGATGCTCGATGATTATCAATGTGGCTTCGAGCTAGGACTTTGCGGCATGTGGTCCTCCTTCCGGTGAGAAGGTGGGTGGATTCTACTGATGGAAAACCCGCATCAAGTTTTCCATCGACGAGGCATGATGCGACACTCCCTAGAAGGTCTGCATCATCCTTTGAAAACCCTCCCTAAACTGCACATTGACCCCTGCAACTAGTATAAATGATGGTGCCAAGGCTGGCACAACAGGAATATCTACAGGAAGTCTTTGATCAGACATATTTGGTGTTTGATCACTGCAACGCAACTGGCGGACAACTGGAGGGCGTCTAAGTGGAATGACTCTCCAAGGTCAAATGGACACTAAGATTCAAGACTATGAAGGACTGATGACTGAAGGCACAAGAAGAAACCCGGAGAAATAAAGCATTCATGATAAGAAAAACATGACTACACGATGTGTATTTCCCCTACATGGAATGTTCACAAAAGTCATTCAAATGGGCATGTACTCCTTCCACCACTATTCTTGTAACACCCCCAAAAACACATGCGTGTTGTCCTATAACATGTAGTGTACTTGAATCCCCTTTCATTGCTTCGGTCCTTCTATAAGGGTAAGACACATGGCTCTTCTAAGACCTGACTACCAGGCGTGTTCATAGAAGACATGGTGTGTACTAGACATGCTTCACCTGGCCCGTGTTGTTAGTGACATAGCCTGACACAGGGCTAACACTACACGACGTGTTCCCAAAAGACATGGCGTGTATGTGAGAGGATAACACTGACCTGTGTTATTCATGGCACAACCAGGTACCTGGGTCAGAATACATGGTGTGTAAAATCCAAACATGATGTGTATGTAAAAGGATAACATTGACCCGTGCTATTTGTGACATGACCAGGTACCTGGGTTAGACTACACGGCATGTAAAATACTAACACTTCATGTATGTGAAAAGATAACATTGACCAGTGTTGTTCGTGACATGGTCAGGTACTTGGGTCAGACTACACGGTGTGCTAAACTAGTACATGGTGTGTTCCTACTAGGAATTACCCATCCCATGTCTCTACCACACATCTTATGACACAGTGAGATATTACACAGCTTGTACATATGGTACATGACATGTACTTAAGAAAAACTGCTTCTTCTTGAACTGAAAATCACATGGCGTGTAGTCAAAACTACACTACATCTATTCTGGGTTTTTTGGGAGAGTAAGCCTCAGAAACTACTTTGGAGCCTAGAAAAACACTGAAACGAGCATTAAAAGTGCTGAATTTTGATCTATGAGGTCGTATACTCCACCTGAATCAATTCTTGGCATCTTATACATGTCATAATAAGAGAAAAAGGCGACGATCCGCCAAATTAAGGTTCATGAAGGCCCATAACAACCCAACATTTGAAGATTTGAATTCATCCAATAAAATTATTACACAAACAATACCTTTTCCAACAACAAGTATTTTATCAAGTCATCTATCACAACATCATGCATATTCTACACAACATTTATCATAACAACATGAAATCGCTAATGCATCATAGATGGACTAGAAAAACTTCATGACATGTGATTTCTAGTATGTGCCTATATGATGCATGAGATGGTATACTCTCATCCTATCGGGTTGTGAGAGAAATATAACCTAAAAATCATCAATAGTATCAACACAATACATTGGATTCACCCAATGGTGAAAATCAAATCAATTGTAAAATTTCAAAATAATAAAAATTGTAATAAACAAGGTAGACTGGCTTTTCCATTTACACGAGTTACCTACTCCCAGGCACAGCTTATTACCAAGTACCTACTCTGTCCCATCCCTGACAATAGGATCCAAATAGTAAGTCAAGAGAAAATAATTCCTATTATTCCACTTTGTAACGTCCCTATTTCGGAATCCACCAAGAGTCGCCCCATACCTGGTTGGTCACATGGCCTCAATCACATTTTCCCGAACACCAGAGATTGTTGACTAGAATCGAGGGCCTTGGGTGTGATCATTGAGAAACTATGACCTCATTTGGTAGAGTACATAGTAGAAGTAAACAAACACACAATAGTGGAAGCAGAAAATATCCAACAACAGAAAACTGCGGAAGACTGAGTTAATAAAAAACTGCAGCAATACATAATATATGACGCAACATACATATGTCTAGGAAAACAAGAAAACAAGTCACAATGTTGAATACAAACAGTACTAAACAAAAGTACCAAAGAAAAGATAAATTGCAACTCATCATCAGAAGCCTTGGTTTGTTCCCATTCTCTCTAGATCCATAGAAAATGAAGTACCTGAAGTGGAAGGTAGATTGCCCCTATCTATACATGCAGCAATATAATCCGTTTGGGCCCAAAATCATGGCCCAAACAGGGTGTGAGAAAAAATCCAAGTAGGCAACCACTCGATGATCTGTGCCTATTAGTCAGTGAATATATGGCAGGTAAAAGTGTAAAAAACAGTAAAGAGGGAATACATAGTAGTAAACAATCCATAGTTCCAATATCAAGAAACAGATAACAATAAGCTAAGTAAAAATAGGTAACCCTCTAGGAAGTAATCACAGTCGTCCCCTATGGTCCTACCTAACAAGATCCAACAACCCTTTGGGTAGTAAAATCATCCTAAACCATCTAGTTTGTTCATAAGATATTCATAATGACTCTCTGACGAAGCAATCACATTCAATTCCCCTTATAGTCTAGGTAGTCAGGGACTCTCTCACAGAGCTCACATAGTCAGTTCCCCTTATATCCCAAAGGTCAAAGACTCTCTGAGGAATCTCACTTGGTCCATTCCCCTTATAGCCCAGGTCATTCAAATACTCATTGAGGAAGCACATACCATCAATTATTCTTATAGTATAAGTCAATCAAGTTAATTCAATGTAAAACAAAGACTCTATGAGGAAGCTCACAAAATTTATCACCTTATAGTCAAAAGTAGTCAAGGACTCTCTAAGGAATCTCAAACAGTCAATCCCCTTATAGACCAAAGTAATCATAGTCTCTCTGAGGATGCTCACGTAGTCTATCCGCCTATATCCTAATGCTCAATGACTCTCTAAGGTAGCTGACTTAGTCAATTCCCCTTATATTCTACTACACCCAGTTCCCATGGCCCTGTGTAGGATAAGGACATTACAATGAAATATTTTTGGAACCACTTTGTGTATAAGGTTCTATTTGTTGTCAGTAGTTGTCAATGAAGATCAAAATGAAGGAGATCAAGAAGTACTCTAATGAAATGGAGGAATAGAAATTCAGATGATTGTTGTACTGATCATAAGTTCAAAGAACATGTGTCAGAGGTGACACATTGTTTACAAAAATGAAGAAGTGAGGGATAATCCATATGAGGATAATGATGTATGAAGAAGAAGCCCATGTGCAAGTGATTGGAATTCTGAGATGGCCATGCACGTCACGTTGTCATAGAAGATGATGATGCTAAAGCTGTTCCTTCAAGGAATATATATCACGATAGTGGAGTTTGTGATGAAAGAAGAAGAGTTGTTAAAGGATACAGATCTCTGAGAAGAAGTGTTTTTGAGGTGATCGTGCTTGTTGAAAAGACAAACAAATGACATAAAAATTTTTTGACAAAGGAGATTCCATGGTGCTATGTCGAATTCAAGGTATGTGGTTAATGATCCATGTTTGGTCAGAGAACGTCGAGAAAGGAATGGATGATCTGGACGCGGTACAAAAAGAGCAGATACAAGTTGGCGCTATTTCCCAGTGTTTGCCAAATTTTTGGGCATCAAAATCGGAAATTGAAGACATGGATTTTCTACAAAAGGTTGTTCGCAAAAAAAAGCTGTGGTGTGAGAAATATAAGAGGGTTGCGCGAAATACTTAATTTGGGCACGGAAAACAGAGGGATGCGCGAAATAGTTTTTCACGCAAATAGTGTTTCGAAATTAGATTGGTGAAAAGTGGAAAAGGCATGGGCTACGCGGAAAATAAGGGTTGTGCGCGAAATACGTGAGCTGGGTGCGACAAACAGCATGGTGTGCGAAATAAGTAGAGTGAAGTTTTTCACGCAAACAGTGTTTCAGAATCCGAATGATGAAAAATGGTAAAGGCACGGGCTGCGCGAAACACCAGAGTTGGGCGCGGAAAAATTGGAATGTGCGCAAAAATTGTTGTGCGCAAAATAGTCGGGAAAATTTTTCACGCAAGAAATGTAGCGAATCATAAATACAGAAAATAGGCAAAGGCAAGGGGCGCGCGAAAAATCAGATATGTTCGCACCATGTGCGCGGAAAATCAAACTACTGCGCGTAAAGTTGGTTATGCGCAAAATGTGGTTTTGAAGTCTTACGCACAAGAGAGGATTCATGTTCAGAATGATGAAAAATGTAGAAGAAATTTGATGCGCGAAAAACAAAGGCGGTGCGCGAGAATAAAAGGAAGATGCGCGTAACTCAAAGAACTGAGAGACAGTTTTACATGCAGGAAGGGGTTTTACGCGCAAGATCAAAAATGCCTATAAATATGAGGTGATCCCCTCTCATTCGGAGTGGCTCGACACTTAGAAAATCTCGAGCACTAATGCATGGAAAAATTAAGGTATAAAGTGGTGTGCGAAAAGAAGAAGTGTTGTGCGAAAAGGAATGATTTTTGTGAAAAAGAAGCGTTGCGCGAAAAGCCTTTTACGTGCCAAAATTTATTTTTACGCGCAAGGATTAAATTTTACGCGCAAGGCACCGGGAAGGGTGTGAGAAAATTTGGGGGTTCTGCAGGCCTTTTACAGGTGCTTAGCACTCTCCAATCTGCTTTGCAAAGATGGAAGAACAGTGAACCATTTGGTTCTTTGAAGAGAAGTGGTACCACACACACCTGACTGGTGTTTAACATCCTCATTGTGATTTGCGAAGAGAAGAAGAACTGTTCATGCAACTAAAATCAGATCTACATAGAAATAGGGAAATATATCAATACACTCAGGTGTTAGTATTGAGAATCAAAGTAAGATAAGAAGAAGATATAGTGCATTCAGTTATTTCAGTAAAGTAAAAGGTTGAATACAAAAGAGCATCAACTTAGGACTCTGATGCAAGCAAAGTCTCATGCTAAACAGGATACAAAGACTTCAATGCAAATCTATTGAAGTGACCTTCACGTCTATAAACTGAGTGGGACTTCACTAAGGGCAGTGAGCCAGGGGGAGTCAACGGGAGTGACCCGAGGGAAGCGGTGAGCTATCCCTGAACCTTTGTAAATGCAGTGTGCCTGGGATAGAGTGACTGTACCCGAACCTTTGTAATCTACAGCTAGTGAAGCATAGTGGATTTTGTTATGACCGACAACCTGTCGGCGTATGCCCCTTAGACGTAGCCCTTTTTGGTGAACCAAGTAAAATTTTTGTGTTATCTCTGTGCATGTGAATGTTTCATTAACGATCTTGTCCATCATTCAGGTTTAAGTAGTTCCTACCAACGTGGGAACAAGATCCACAACTTTAAGAAGAAAACGTTGACACCCTGATTCACCCCTCCCCTTTTAGGGTGTCCCGGGGTCCTACAAATATGACCAAAGTAAACCTATAGAACTACATGGCTAATAAATCTACAACATATCAAGCTTATCAGGATACAAATCTCCATCCTACAACAACAGGCATAGAAAAAGGAAAAGTATCCAAACTGGCTAAACATGACCAAACGACCGTAAATAGACCATGCATGAGAAAAAAAATCCAAATAATAGAAATACAACCCAATTCTTATCCATTTAAACTCTACAAAGTATACAAGAATTGTAGGAAAAGCAACATGGGTAAAATGGTAAACACACAATGCCTCGTTGAATGGTATTGGTGGAAATTGCACATAATACTCTTGGACTTTGAACAGAAAGGCACAAACCACCTACCTCGGGGTTAAGAGATCTCTATATGGGAACCTCGAAGATTTAAGCTTCTTTAATAGTCAAAGATCTACAAAACATCTAAAATTTTTAACCCATGATAACATCGAAAAGTGGAGGAATTGGAAAATGATGCTCTAGGAGAAGGAAGAACTCACTGATGTGATTCTAACGCAATAAATAGTATCTGAATCGGAGGATGGATGGAGGCTCATGGTCTCTTAAGATGATTCACGGCTTCTCGGCTCTCTCGAACTAATGAAACCTAGAGGAGGTGTGTTATGTCCGTAAGAGGCTAACCTGGTGCGTTTTATGAAAATAAAGAAAAAAAACGACGTGTACTTTTGAAGTACACAGTGTGTACTTTCCTTTTCTGTACTCTTCTTTTGATGGCCTCCATGTCACCCCTACATGGCCATGTGTGTGGCCATGACACGACCAGCACATGGACTCCAACTGCATCGTAGAACATGGTGTGTACTCGTAAAGTACATGTCGTGTGCTTTGAAAATTTCCAGAATTCCCTCTTTTCCCATAAATGACCAGAAAAGGAAACACATAACTGAATGAAGATTTGGGTTCTTAATACTTCTATGAACCATAGTGCATCCTCTTATTCATGAATCATTCTATGAACGCATATCTAGAATCCTTGTATCATGATATATTTAGATCTATGTTCCACATGATGATCCGTGGATTTTTTGATGCGTTGAAATGTTAGCGATGAAGAACACATAAAGAATGTATAAAAATGTAGATAATAAATTGATTCCAATCCTTGATTGATAGCCATGTTATTTTCTCCATTGATGATGGTTTCCAAACTGATTAAATATGAAAGGAAAAAATATTATTATTTCATAATGGTGAATGGAATCCAAAGGAAAAATCCTACCTTGATTTGGATATGTTTGACCTTAAATAAAATGTCCTCCAAAAAGTCATCAATGATTCATCAAATGTGTAAGGAGAAATGAGGAAGTTAAATTTCATCTAGTTATATGGTTATTAGGCCACTATATAAATTACTCAGAATCACATATCTATAAAATTTTAATTATGTTAGTGTTAAAAAACATAACCACCCATATCAATAGTAATAGGATTTGAACATCTTGCACCATCTCACATTATGTTGTGTTTTGGTAGAAAACCCCACTACGAACCCAACAGTGATATCTGATTTCATTTCTAGGACCCCATTAAAAATTCATTCGAATAATCATTAGAAATAAAAAAAGATTTAATTAGTATATTTATGGCTACATCATCCGTGACATTTTCTATAGAATAACTCCAATGAAAAAATTTATGTAAAACCTAGGATAAATACCACACTATGTGCTCAATCGTGGCCTCATAGTTCTAGTATGAGTATCAATTTAAGAAATTTATTACTTCATTCACAAGTAAATAATAAAATATACATAATATTATATAAAATATATTCCATGAACACCAAGAATAGAAATAGAATTCCATCATAGCCTCTATCTCTAGTAACATATATAGATTTATTTGAAAGTCATAAAATTTAAAAAATGAGTCTCTACATTGTATGTGGGGTGTGGAGTCCTGGATGTGATGTGATGTTTGGATGGATATGTTAGGATGTATATTATTATAATAGGGATAGGAGGCCACAATGTGATGTGATCCTATGATGGATGACCCTTCATGGTTGTTGTGGTATGTGGGGGGGGGGGGATTCCCCGTTGTTGTGGCAGCAGATAATGCCTAAGATAGCATGATACTTTCGTATATGCATTCATCATTCAGGGAGGACTTGGGATGAGATGATATGGTTGAAGCTGGTATTACACATTGATATGAAATAGATATGTTTGTTGAATCAGTTTTTTTATCTATATTCCTTTCACTGCTTATTGTGGAAACCTATTTTGGAAAACCTCCTTCTATAATAGGTGATGTCACATGTTGGTATTCCTTGTTCTTTTTGTGGATGTATTATTATTGTTGGATGATTCTATGCCCCTTCTATATTAGGAATATACTTGATGGGTAGTTTATCTACTCATGGGGTTGAGCCCACTATGTTTAGAAGTATATAATTCTTTCAAATAATTCCAGGAAATATGGAAAGTGATATTTTTGTAAATAAATGATTAAATGTTTAACCCTTGGTGTTAGATCTTGCTGGGATTCAATGCCAATGATATTTTTTTAGATTTTGTGGATGTGTTTTTGTTATGTGTGGAGGGAATGTATATTTTTTGTGATTCTATCATAATGAAATGTGGAAAATGATAAAAGCTAATTAATGGAAAAATAATTAATTAACATATTGTGAAACATAAAAAATGTGATAATTTAATCGAATGTAGCTCTTCAATTTGTTGTGTTCTTATTCTATATCTTGTATTAGCAGTGGAAGCTAGGAGTTCGAGAGATGTTAGTTGTATTTGTGTCTGAGACTAGGTTCTCCCCATAATGTGGTTGTTCTCTATATTATTTCATGTACTGTTTGTGTTTCTATATACTACTCCACCCTATCTATTAGGGAATCTGACATCATAAGGTTTCCGATATATGGCGGTGTTTTCTCCAACATCCTAGTTGGAGGATGGATGGATTACTACCTCGTTTGTCTCTTGTCTCCTATTTTGGTAGTTACTTGTGCTGGTATGCATGCAAGTTATTTATCCACATATATGTGTTTAGAAGGTAGTAATATATTGTGTTAATTTCACACCCATGTATTTGAGATATAGTGTCCTATGAACTAATGTAGGTATAACATGTATAAGTTATGAATGCAGGAGGATCCTTACTTATGTTATGGTTTGTAATGGATTGAGGTATAATAACTAATTTATGATACATTTTATATTTGTTGTGGTGGATCCTCGAAACTTACTGGTTTTGTTTAGTTACTTGGATTTGGTGCTGTATCACATGAAGTGAATTATATTTTTCTTATCCCATGTGTATGAGTGTTATAATTTTTTGGAGAAAGATGATCAGGATATGAAATGTTGTGGAAAAGGAAAAAACAGAATAGGAATTTCTATCAGGGAACACATGTTATTTATAATTATATTATATGATCTTGTATTTGGTACACGGTTAGAATATCCATGGTTATGTTGGGATATTTTTATACATGTTTAGGTGGGGTATTAGTTTCACTTGTAGATCCTTGTGCTTTAGAATACTTTTAGAGAATTTTCACGAGATGTTCTAGGGAGGATCCAACTGAGTACACTTGTATACACACCTTATGTATATTGAAACAGTTATTCAGGTTAGTTCTTATAGGTTGTAAATTTGGCGATTTACTACATTATTTGTGTTTTGAAGGGACAATATGGGCATCTTGGTCAATGTCGTCTTTACCATTGACTTGGAACGAGAAGCTTTACCTTTCAGATGTACTAGTTCATTAATGAAATTGTGTATCAGCACATTGGATTTACTTTTATATTGTAGTCAATGAAATATTTTGTTGGTTTTTGTCTTATCTCTCTCTTTCATATGTGTTCCCATAGAGGGTAATGCCACCAATTTCTGTGTTTTCTATACATTTGGTTCTAGTCACTTGGAAATTGCCTACTAGAGGGGGGAAATGGGTGTCATTATCTCTATTCTCGCATTCTCGGCCCAAGAGGGGTACACACTAATGTTAGGGGGTCATGATATAAAATTTTTAAAATGTTCATATCTTATCTTTTATATTTAATTAATTTTACTATTGTTGTTTCAACCATGATCAATTGTTTTTCAATATAGCTACGTTATTCGTTAAGACAAAATAAAATAACCATAATTAAATAATATGGACCGTCTATTTTGAATTATTAGATAAAAATTTTATTATAAAATATATATTATTTTCCAAAGTTCTTTTTTATAAATTCATGTTACTTGAGAAACCTTGTCATACCCCTATCCACTGTAATTACATTATAATTTTTTACTAATCATTATGAAAAAAAATTAAGTTGAACGTATTACATCATATTCATTATGTTGATTCAAAATATGGATTCCATTTTATACAAATTCAAATAATAGAATTTGAAATTTTTTTTAAAATAAAACCACCAAATAGGTCAAAAAAATTTATTATGAAATGCATATTACAAATGTAATATCATATTCTATTCAATAAAACAATTTTAATAATATCTAAATGTTTTTTAATTAGTATATTTATATATTACATAGATTAATATCAACTAAATCATTCATCAATATATATTATGTCATTTAATTAAATGGATAGACATTGTACCTTTTTAAATATAAATACTTCTGTAAAAATTACTAGATTTCAGAAAAATATCTCTTTTACCTTCAATTGTTATTGACTTTATTTATATAAATTTTATATTTAATAAATTATTAATTTTACATATTATTAGGTATTATTATAAATAAAATGGGTACTATTTAGATAATAATTTTTAAATTATCATAAAAATATTATTTGTATGGAAAACATTATATAATTCATTCATAACAAATTTTGACCACATTCCTAATTAATATTAACCAAATAAAATTTGAATTTTTCTTCCAAAAAATAAAATAAATATTATTGGATTATAGTTTTAAATAAAGTTAATTTTCACTTCCTATAATTATTATTGTTGGTTGTGTGCATCATAATAAATAAAATAGATTGAATTTATTTAAAATGAAATATATCATAAAGTATTTATGGGTAACAATTTACTTACTTGAGAGTTCAAAATATATAGTATTAAATTATACATCATCCCAATAATATCATCCATTAGGGTCCCAATAATATTTTGAAGATATAACTGATGCATGTATATTTATTATAGATACATAAACATAATTCGTAGTTGTACATACCACCCAAATAAATATACCTTTATGTGTAACAATTTCATGTAATATGGCTTGTACTACAGAAAAATTAATGGCATTCTCCCAAGAATATAACATCCTTAATCACAAATACATAAGAAATCTCATCCAAAATTCATTATTATTTCATCAGAACGACCCATATCAAAAAATATAAATGTCAATGGACCCCATAATGGTATATTTTATCACCGCCTGGAAATATCAGTGACATATCCTCCCAACCCATAGTCTATGACAATGTACCTCCAAAATAGTTAATTTAATTTTAGTAACATGACTCTTAATAATCTTCCAATTATAAAATACAAAATTACCCTTAAAATTTACTAGAGTCCCATTAATGACCCATAGATTACTAACCATTCATATAAGTTATCCCACTCCATTTTATAAATCATAATTAGTTTCATATCTTTCTCCATAACAAGCTACTGTGATCAACATCAACATGAAAATCATTCCATTGTGATCATTAAATAATGATAATAATGATAAATTGTAATGTATACTAATTATATTTCCAAATGTGATCCTTTAATATGTTATACTATAGAACACCATTGTTGATCTAGGATTTTGTAGATCTAAGGATTCCATGAACTTGTTCCAACAAAACAAGGACCCTTAGAATCCAATAAAGCTACACCCAAAGGATGAATCACATACAAATGATATATAATACAACCAAAAAAAATATTTTCCACTATATATAATATTAGTACACCACTTATCACGCTTTGAAAAATAATAAAAACCAAAGAAAAATTCATTGAATGGTCCTTAATAGTTACAGATTTAAAACTCATTCTATAATGGACCAAACATTACATATAGACATTACTTATACATTGATGAATATTTATTATATAACATAACAAAAACCATGCTAGAAGCATATTATTGTCTTTTAAAACAGGGAAAAATAAACAAATACTTCATAAAAATTCCACATTGTCTCTGAGTTATTTCTTCATAATTGGAATACTTTTTGACATATAATATCTAATACCCATCTTCTTGGCCTGGGGAAAAGAAACATATTAAAGGTTCGTAGGATCAAAATAATTATGTAGATGCTCATTTACAAGAAAGGGTGAATTTTATGTTTAAAATAATTCATTTTTAACCTTAATGAAAACTATGTTTAACAATGTTAGACAAGGTAAATTCACAAGACCTCTTTTAGTTCTACAAACATACAATGTTCGGGAAATATGGTTCCAGAAATTAATGGTATGGAATGTCTAAAAAGAAAAGATTATACATTAATGTGTATATAATATTAATTATCATAATATAAAAAATTACAAGGACATATAAGAATTATATACTTTCTTCATTTATCAATATACAGTGGATGTAAACATGAAACCAAAAAAAAGAAAAAAGGATGAAATATTTTAACCCAACGAGTAGGGTATCCATCAACATTGGATAAAGGTCCCTTGATTTATACTTTCAAGAATGTCTATATTACCGACAGAAGGGTATGACCTCAACATTAATATAGGAATCTACCTTACGATCCCTACAATCCCTCAAACATTAAGGTTTCCAGAACCTATGTCTTCCTATCCATAGATGTCATTGAAAATTAAGGTAGTAGGTAAGTATGTCATTATATCCCTGTAAGACCTGGAGTGTACACATCATGAATCGGAGTTTCATGAAGCAATATGAACAAGATGTTCAGTTCGCACTAGGAATGAGAGTCTCTCTCTCTCTAGAAATAACTTCAGTAGAATGAAATCTCTAGATTGATCACCAGGTTTTGACTTCATTCAAATGAGACCTTAGTTATAGGCACATCTCCAATTGTCAGCTCCCTCCTCCAATAGTCATATTTTTCTTTGAATCTCAGAGGGACGTGTATATGTGTAACTCAAACAACAGTTAGTTAGAAACACAATATACAACATCGTTTCATAACTATAACTTGTGATAGAAAAATAAGGTTTCTTAACCAAATCTATTTTTCAGAGTCTAAGGAAATATTATGTTCATAGTCTAACCAAATAAACATTCTAATATTATAACTCATAGATATTTAGATTATTTTTTACAATAAATTCAGAACCTGAATTTCATATAATTGGAGGTTGAATTCCAATGAATTGAGAATCTGAATTTTGATGAATTCAGATTCTGAATTCTGATGAATTCAGTGTTTGAAAGTTGAAGAATTTGGAGTCTAAATTATATGGAATTCGAAGTATGAATTATAAGTAATTGAGAGTCTGAAATGTATTGAATTATGATTATAAATTATTAGTTATTCTGTGTTTGAATTCTATATATTTACTTGTCTGGAAGATATGGAATTTGGTGTCTGAATTCTAAGAAATTATGAGTCTAAATTATAAAGAATTTCATGTATGATATTTAGAAAATTCAGAGTTGAAATTTTATATATTTGGAGTCAGAATTTCAGAGTATTCAAAGTCTCAATTTCTGAAAATTTGACATCTGAATTTTAAAAAATTCAGAATCTGAATTTCAGAGAATTCGGAGTCTTAATTTTAGAAAATTTAGATTCTAAATTTTATAGAATTCATAGTTTGAATATCAGATAATTCAGAGTCTGAATTTTAGGGAATTCGGAGTCCAGATGTCAGAGAATTTAGAGTTTGGATTTCAGGGAATCTAGAGTCTGAATTTCATAGAATTCAGATTCTGAATTCCTGAGAATTCGGAGTCTGAATTGTATTGATTTTGGAGTCTGAATATCAAAGAATTCAGAGTCTAAATTTTAGAGAATTTTTATTCTGAATTTCAGTTAATTTGGTGTCTTAATTTTGGTGAATTCAGAGTATGAATTTCATAGAATGCAGAGTCTGAATTCAATAAAATTTAAATGTTGAAAATAAAATAATCTATAACTAAGGATTTATAGGATTTTGATGTATTAAATGTGAAACAAATTTTTAGACATTGGAATAAAATGTTTTATATTTAAAGAGACCACAAAATGAACAATGAAAACATAGTTAAAGATAAAATTTCCTTAGAAAATGGAAATTTTTCATAGAGAATGGAACTTTTTACAATTGAGAATAATTCTAAGGGAAAATATAATTAGCCTTAAAACATCGTTTTTTTTATTTTCAAAACATATAAGAATGGAAAATTCATAAGGATACTTTATTGACTCAATAATACCCCCCTTTTTGGAAATCATTAACAACCTTATGAAAAAGAATATAGGACCATTGAAATTTTCATTATGAACATAAAAGAAAAACATATCAACCTTTAATTATGGATTATGGTGAATAAAACTAACTCCCCTTTCGTTCTGAAATCCCTCAGGATAGTGCTCATGACATTTTTAATGAGATTTTGCTTTTTATTGCATATGAAAATCATCTTTGATAAGAACATCCCCTTAAATAGACTCCCCCATACTTAGGTAATTCTATTCTCTACATAGTATTATTTTTATCATTACCTTATCCCCATTTATTATTTTCAAAAAGGAATTAATGGAATGGAATATAGTACGTGAAATATTAGTAATATATAAAAAATATATTAAGGACAATGAAAATTTCAATACGATTGAATGGATTTATACAAGTATGGAAATACAAAAAAATATCGAATTAGAAATATTATCCTTCATTCTCCTTAGAAATTCACTTCTTCGCAATGGTTTAGAGCTTCAAGTTATACTTTTGATCTTATTCAACATGCTTCAGCAACTGATCATGATCATCACTATTCTTCTCCAAGGCTTTGATATTTTCTTCTTAAGCCTTAATAATTTCTTCTTGATCTTCTAAAAGATCATCTATCTTATTGAGTTTTTGTTTGAACTCAATTCTGATATCCCTTTCCCTTTTCCAATTCACATCCACTGAATTAATCTTGTGATTCAGGTCTTTGACTTTCTGCTTCCAGGTTTTTTGTTAGAGACATAGCTTTTCCTCAAATATTTTTGTGAGATCATTGAACTTTTCATCATCCGTGTCAAAAGAATCATTCAAAATTTAATGATAATCATCATGGATTCTCATCTCATTGATATCATTACATGACCACATTGTGATTACCTTGCATGATCTTTTTTGGGCTTCATATCCAATGAAGAAGGCTTTGAAATCTGCCTCAAGACTGAAAAACATATCCATAAGCATGGTAACTGAATACGCTTTATGATTAAACAAATGCAAACAAAACAAGAACCATGAGTCTATACTCGGAAACAAGGGAATTGTATTAACTAGCTTATTCAAATACAAGACTACGATGTCTTGTCCTAGGGAGGATGATTTTGAATTAGATTTATTGGTTGCTGAGGATTATTTCTCTATCTCCTCAGATTTTATCTTCGATGAACTACATTCACATTTCTTTGTAACTATGACATTTGTTGGTTTATCAACCAACAACTATTTTTCATAATCATCTCTCAGAATGATTTCTGCTACTTTTGGTGTCTCATGATCACTATATGATAGTCGAACTATTTAATCTTCCTCAACATTTTCTTTTTCATCACTTTCCACTAGATCATATTGGTGAAAAAGTCATGGTTGCTACTTTCACTATCAGATGGTCTATTCACTTTCTCCGGACCCTTTTATTCTTTTCCATGTGTAGAAAGTTTTGAATATTCGGCTTCAGAAGTCTGGATGAACATTTTTCAGAAGGACACTCCTTCTCATGATAATTCTCTACATTCCCTTTGACATCATCGATGTCATCAGCATATTCTTCTTCATCTACTACTACCTCTTCCTACACGATTTCTTCATTTTTCATCTGGTTATGGAATCACCATCTTCATTCATGAATTCTCTATGGGTACTAGTTCATTGAGAAACATTTTTAGTACCTGAAGCTGGTCATAGGATATTAGAGTATCCTTTAGAAGATATTGAACAATATCTTCTTCAAAAAAATTATTATTTTTATTGTTTTCTTTTTCTTGCTTATTAATATCCTCAGTGGACTTCATCTTTAATGCTTTTTCCTCAGAAGAGTCCAATCCAAACCTATGCTCCACTTCCTTCTTCTTCTCCTTGTCTTCTATCCACTTGGAAACCACTTCATCTAGATAAGTCTTTTTCTTCTTTTCTTTTTCTTACTTCCCAATATCCTCAGTAGCCTTTAACTTTAATGCTTTTTCCTCAGCAGGGTACAAGAAAATACTAGGCTCACCTTCCTTCTTCTTCTACTTGTCTTCTCCCCAATTGGAAACCACTTCATCCTGATAAGTATTTTTCTTTATTGGCATAGGTGATCCTGATTGAGTTTCCTTAACAGTGTGATATTTTTCATTCTTTTCTAGTTCTTTCACATTTCTCTTCATACCACCGTTCTTGGAAGTCTTATCCACTTCCGATTCCTTTGGTAATGCTTTTAATTTATCTTCAGATAAATCATAGAATACTCTAGATCCACTAGAAAAACCAACCTTCATTCTACTCAGTGTATCATCATTCAGTAAAATTTTCTTAAATTTCCTTAACATAGAGCTCTAGGAAATTTTCAATGAATCAAGATAGAGAACTATGATCTTGGAAAGAATTCCTAGGTACATAATAATCTAATACATGATAGATCCATTATTTATATTTGATATTTTATGCAAGATATACTACAGAAGGTTATTCTTCCTGAGGTTTATCAGAAAATCCATAAAATAAATGATACTTTTCGTTTGGTTGTCCTTATCCCCTTTTTCACGGAATGATAAACCCCTGAACCCATAACTCTAGAATCCAAAATTTTGTAGAAAGATGGTTGATCATTGGTGTCTTCACCCCTAAAAACCAAGGCACTCTATAGCCCTCTCCTTATCAAAACATCCAAAAACATCTTTAATCTTATGGGGGAGGAATTATGATCTCCCACTTAAGGGATTCCAATGATATTAGTAGCCATACTGAAAGAAAGGGAATTATTTTTTCCATAACCCCTGAAAGAAAATTTATCTTTTCCATATTGAAAAAACAAACAGAATTACAAAATTATACTATAAACTAAGGATACAACTGATCCCTCCACATTGGTATTGATTCATCCAGATTGTCCCAACCATTCAACATGAAATTGATTGTGATAAGAGAATCATATTTCGCAAATAATTCTAGATCTACTAACCTTTATTTATATATCTTCCATTCAAATATTTCCATTTCTGATGAAATTTGTTTCTAAGAAGAAGCTTCTGCATACATTGGTAATTGAGGAAAACCTGATGATTTGGAACGAGCCTTAAGAAGTGGAGTAGAGATTCATTATAATAACCCAAGATTTTATAAGATATATTATTTTTAATTTCATTCATATCTTCTCTTGTACGATTCACCAAGATTATCTTTCGCTATACGCAACACCGTATTAGCTTGCAGTATACACAACACGAATCCTGGATCGTGTTACACACAATTTCATGTTTTTTTGATAGTAGATATTCTACAAAACAATGATTATATATACATATTCAATGTATTTTGTTATACATAGCAACAAAGGAGTCGTGCACTACACACAACCCTGAATTGGCTTGCATTACACGCAATCACGACCTTCCTCGATAGCGTGTGTTGTACGCAATACCAGGTTTTACTAAACAATGATGTATTATTATAATATTAGTAGAAGTAGCCGTTATGAATTTTATTAACTAAATTTTTAATTTTATAACATTATTATTCATCTTACACATTTTCTATAACATGGTATAAGAACAAAATAAATTTTTCTTGTAAAATAAGTATTTTTAAAAAAATGCAGTTTTGTCGTCTTTTAATGGCGCCCCCACATTAAATCTAGTTCTTAACATGTTTATATGTTCACTTTTACAAAATAAAATTATTGGAATCAGGATATAAAATTTTACCTTGGATAAAATTTTCATATTATCCTGATAACTTTAATATTTTAATGAATAGGAAAAACATGCTATATTTTAATTAAAAACAACTTTTTTCATCGTAATAAATTATGTGGTTAAATTATAATATTGAATTGTTTTAAAGTATAAATAGAATATATTTTTACCATTTAATATAATTTATGTCACTATCATTGATTTTACCTTGAATTCGTAGGTTAAATCAATTCAATCTTTTGTAATATTTTAAAGAAAAACCTGTTTTATTTCGACAACGGGATTAGTTTTAATTTAATTTATGAAACTTTTGTGTATTGAATTTGGAAAAATGGATTTCATATTTTGAATCAGTGGGTCCAAATTATTTTAATAAGCAATTTTTTAATTTTTGGGCATTATGAATAGTAACTACGGTAAATTTTATTTACCATAGTTAAAGGTAAATCGGGTAATTAAGGGTAAATATAAGATTATAAAATTACCCTAACACCTAAAAAAATTATATTGGATGGCTAAAAGTCGACCCATATCACCTATGGTTTGGATTAGATTCATTTTATTGTCTTTTTACAATAACAATTGTTTAATTATTATTAAAACCAAAGAAAGTGACAACATGTCACTCTCTTAAATCTTATAAGTATATTAATTTTAATTTAGTGATAAAATTCATAAAACATGGAACATGAATACTCTACAGAAATATAATAAAGTTATCTACATCATATGAATTTTTTTATAATTTTTAGGGATTAAATAGTTTTCATTAATTGTGACACAATAGTGATGCAGAAATTGTTTATCTAGTGAAAAATCAAGAATATAGTTATTATTAAACTAATAGTGACCATAAAAGGCACAAAACCCTGACCAAAACTTATTGTTCATGTAAATATAAACCATAAGCATCCAATGGTCTAATATTTTACCATTTGGAGCCTTATAAAAGTGATTATGACACTTATATTATTTTATTTTAAATGATGCCAAAGTTCTCACCTTCATTATTTAATAAATATGACAATTTAAATATAGTGATTTTAAGATGATAAATTCGAGTAAAAGTATTATTCTGTATGTTAATCGATTTATCTTTATCATAGGATTTTATTTTTAATTTTTATGCAACATATAAGTATATTAAATAATTATACAAAAATGTTGTAGTAATTATTTTATTAAGATATAATCTAAATAAATGGTTTTAAAAATAATAAAATAAATATTATATGAACTATTTAATGTGATCCACTAATTTTCTAGATACATATGAAATTTTATTAATATATTATAGACTTTTTTTGAACATATATTCTGTATATATGTTATTTAAATTCAAATAAATGAATAGTGTCAAAATTGACACTATTGTTATTTTATAAAAATAACATATTATAAAGTTGTTTTAAAATCAAAAAAATATTTAAAAAATATATATTTAAATTAAAATGGTCTATAATGTTATAAAGTAACCAATTATGGACAATTTTCAACAAATAAAGAATTATTTGTTATAATTTAAAATTTAGAATGTTATTACCACAAATAAATTAAATTGATTAAATAAAGATAAATCAAGTTGATAATGTTTAAAATAACTTACTATCATGTCTAAATTTTATTGGTTGATGATATTACAACCCTATCTCATCTAATATTCGAATATGAGTCATTTTTGGAGGTTTTCATGTGGGGTTCGATTTATTATAAATTAATATTTTTAAGATTTCTAAAGGTGCCTCTCTCCTCCCTTATAAAAGGGTACCCCCCCCCCTCATCTTTAGACAACTTTGAGCCTTAAAGCTCGGAAAACCCCTGACCATTTCACTTATCCACTTCCGTAGAAAAATTTTAAAGGTTCTGGTATTTTTCAAAGACCAATCTTAGTTTCCTAAGAGGAGGTTTCAAAAATGCGTGTCGAAAGAAAAGGTAATATTCTTTACTGATTCCTTCAACTTTATTTATTCTTCTACTTCATCTTCATTAGTTGTTTCATTATGAAGTAATAACATCAGTATCACTCATATAATTATATGTTATTATAAGTACGAAACAACCCTATTTCACAATCTATCCATCCTACGTAAAACGAAATCACCGCGCGTGCGTACGTACGGAATACCATCTCCATCCCGTGGTGTAATCTATTTTCCACCATCACCTTACTTGGATGGGTATAATGGTGTAAATAAGGACTATATATATTTATTTTAATGACATATTGATTCTGAAATAGTATTCATACACTCCAATACAATTCCACGATCATGGGAATGATATCATCGCTAGTGCGTACGTACGGACTACCGTCTCCACGAACGTGATGAGATTCATTTTCCATGATTAACCATTCAAGAATGATTATAAAGAATATATAAAGAATAATAATGAAATATATGGAATAATAATGCTAGTAGATTTATGTATATATATATGTCATCTATTTAATTTCATTAAATTCAATAAGGAAACGAAAACAACATTCATGCGTACGTACGGCCTACCGTCTCCATGAACGGTATATTTCATTCCTTTTATTGATATATAATATATATGTATATGATTAATATATAATATATATAAATCATGTTTTACATTCTGGAATTATGTAAATCAGTATATAAGTAATAATATCTAGATTAACAAGTCGAAACATATACGATAAATGAAATGATTTTACCCAAAACGCTGCTTTTACATGGAATTTACAAAAGAATGGGTAATATAATGTCATAAGTGAAACATATATGATATCATAACAATGAATATGATTATGTAATGAGTAAATGACATGATTTAAATCATTATATAGGAGGTTCAGATATGTACGAAGCATATCAGACCTTAGGTAATGGATAATTATTCCAATCTCATTCTTATCCGAGGTTGTTTATTCGTAAGCATTTCTGGGGTTAGGTTTATCCTCTATGTCCATATGTTCTCAAAAAAATTTCAAAAAATGTTTACTTTACATCCATGTATGTTTAAGACATTTTTACCCTTTTCTTACTTTTACCACATCGTATTGAAGGAATCTTTCTTTTGTTTAGCATACGAGGTACTTTTTGACTTTTCTGAGAAAAGAACGAGGAAGTTGTTATTTTTTAACTTATACGGCGTGAACAGATTTTTAGGGTTTTATAAAGCCATATTTTCATGAAGTTTCCTCCAAAATATTTCATGACTATTTTAAAAAAAATATTTTTCCTTTAAAAGTGCATGGAATTTTGTGAAAAAAAAATTAATTTTGAAGAAGAAATGATATTTTCCTAAATAATTCATTAACAGTGTTTTATCAAAACCATTTTCCATCTAAGATGGAATTATTTCATATGTATATGTTTCAATTATAATTTCTCTATGATTTACATGGTCTGACTTTTTTTATTACGAAGTGATATCAATTTCTATTATATGGATTATGTGATGATGGGATGATGTTTATGAAACCTATTTTATTCGTCTAGTTATTATGAATGATGTATGTTTATTTTTGTGGAACAAGTAAGAATGATTTCATTATGACATGGGTGGGAACTATACCTCCCTCCAATGCATTGGGTAAAGATTTATATCTAATGAGATTGACATGGCTAGAATAGTAAGTTAATCTGGTTCAGTGTTATAGGACTGAAACGAGGAGTGAACTCAACTGAGAAAGGGACATTGTCCACTAAGATGGTCTTGGAAGCAATGCCTTGACTACTATGGAAATCATATCATGTGCTGAATGGATGCCACAATTACATTTTTTATTCCCATGATATTTTATCAGGGTTGATGTTACATTATGATATATGCCTTACGTACTTCCACGATTTATGTCATTGCTCAAGATTTTGATGTTTAAATTTCATGTTCAAGTTTTTTCTTTCAAATGTTTATGGATTGTTTTATGTTCTCTTTGTTTTCCCTTAATTAGCATTTGATCTCACCCTTTTTATGTTTTATTTTCCCCAGGAAATAAAGAAAGGATTTAGGAAAGGAATCAAAATGGGGAAGATCATTATGGGAGTTGTTTAATATCTTTCAACATGATTAGAAGATTATATTACATGTTTCGAAAGACACTATACTATTACGATCCTTGTGTGTCTGTTTCTGTTATGTATTATGTATTCCACAAAAGTAATGTAATTTCCATGTATGTCAATCTTTGGGTCTCTACATTCATCATGCCATGTCTTGATAACTGATGTGGGACGACCATCAAGGGGCCTTTTTATAGTCATTTTAGGCAACTATTTATCTTCTCAAAAAGATAAAATGGTGGTTACATATGTGATCAAATCTGATGGTTCAGATTGATTTCCGAAGAAAGAATTTTGTAGTTTATGTTCATTTGAGGGTTTTAAGATAAAAATTTGGATATAAGGAAATTGAATCCGAATATTTTTTTATACAAGATGAAAATACAAACATGAATAAAGATAATTATGAAAACATCATTAAGGAATCATCCCTTCCATAATACTAGGAAAATTTTCAGAAATAAAGAAATTTCTTCATGAATAACATTAGATTCGGGAAAATTTTAACTACAAAAATTTTACTATGAAAATTTACATTTTAAAAAATGTTTAACAATAAAAAAATTATTGACTATGAAAACATTTTGACTATAATTTTTTTTTGACCACAACAAAATATTTCTAGGATAAAAAATTGACTAAGAAACCAAAAATTAACTATGAATAAATTTTTTACTACAAAATAAAATTTTTACTATGAAAAAGTTTTTGACTAAAAAAATTACTAACAAGAAAATGTACCCCCCCATGAAAATGAGTGTCTCACTATATGAAGATAGGTTTTAATAGAAATTTAATTTGGAATATTACCTTATGGATATCATTCCTAACTTTTTATTAATGTATTAAAATCTTTCGGAGGGTAAAGATTTTGTGAAAATATTCTCAATTTGATCTTGAGTTTTGATAAATTAAAGAATCATATCTCCTTTTGTGTGTGATCCCAATGAATGTCCAGCCTAATATCTATGTTTTTTTCATGAGAGTGATGCGCATAGATATTATTAAGGGAAATGGAACTACTGTTTTCACACAATATCTGTGTTCTGGTAAAACTCATACCACAATATGTGAGTGTGTGTTGCATCATCATCGCTTGAGCATAACAACTTCTAGCTGTTAAATATTCAATTTCAGTAGTATAATGTTATACTAAGTGTTGTTTTTTTCATGATCAAGAAACAAATGAATCTCCTAAGAAATGAAACGATCCGGATGTAATTTTCTTAACCAATCTACATCCTCCAAAGGGAGAATCAAAAAAATTTCTTAAAACAAAATGATTTCCATAAGTTTAAAGTGTCTTAAATCCATGGTTCCATTTAAATATTGAATAATTATTTTCCCTTACATTAAATGATATTCCTTAGGATTATATTGATATTATTCACAAAATAATACTGAAAACTTTAAGTCTGGACAACTAGTAAAAAATTATAGTAAAATTCCTATCATTTCTCAATATGATGATTGATGTATTAGTTTCCTAGCTTCATCAAGATCAAGTGAATTTGATGTACAAATGGGAGTACTTATACTCTTTGTTTTTTCATATCCATAATTTTTTATAAGAACTATAATATATATATGTTGGGATATAGAAGTTCCTTTTGGTTTTTGAGAAATTTGAAAACCTAGAAAATGTGTTAACTCACCCATCATAGTGATTTCAAACTCAGATTTCACTTCATTTAAAAATGAATTGGATAAATATTACTTAGTTGAACCAAATATAATGTCATAAACATAAATTTGAAAAATCAAAACATTTTTCGTATCATTATTTATAAATAGGGTTGGATCATCATTTCACATAAAATAATTATTGTAAAAAAAATCTTGTAATTCCATCATACCATGCACTAGTTGCTTGGGTAAATCTATATAAACCATTGGTAAGTTTGAAAACATGTTCAGGATGTTTTGTGTCTTCAAAACGAGTAGGTTTTTCAACAAAAACTTCCTATTGAACATATCAATTAAGGAAAGAACATTTTATATCCATTTGAAATAGTTTGAAATTATTGAATGCTACAAAGGAAAGTAAAATATGATTAGATTCAAGTCTTGATACCGCAGCATAGGATTCTTCATAGTATAATCCTTCTTATTTATTATAGCCTTTAAAAAATAATCTAGTTTAATTTATCGCAATGATTCCATTTTCATCACACTTTTTCTTGAAAACACATATTACACCAAAAACATAATTTTCCTTACGTCTTTCAATAAAGCTCCAATCTTTGTTCCTTTTTAAATCTGTTAGTTCATCTTGGATCGATTTAATCCAATCATCATAAAATATAGATTCACATGTGTTTTTTGGTATAATTTTGAATGGAATTATATATGTTCTACATCATTTTTAAGGATCATATAGTCCTTATAGGTAGATTTACATCACCAATTATACAATCACTGGGATGATTCTTAAGAAAGAACTGATTTGGATTTTCTAAAACCTATTCATCAACATAGTGTAGGAAATCATCTGGGGTAAATGATTCCAATTTTTTTCTTGAACATTATCCTTATCAGAATGATCTTCGATCAATGGTTGATAATAAGTCTTTGAATACACATCCCATGATCTAGGTAGTGGTTTTTTTAAAACAATGGGATCAATTTCACCAAATGTTACATGCTCATTTTATTCAATAGTATAAGTATTTTTATTAAAAACAGTATACGCCGTGGAAGTTGTGGAGAAGCCAATGAAAATTAATTCATCAGATTTGGCTGTGAATCTATGTAAATTATCTTTAGTATTCAGAATGAATACTTTGAAACCAAATACATTGATGTAGGAAAGTCTAGGGTTCCTACCATTCCATAACTAATAGGGGGTTTTATTACGAAAATGTCTAATCAAAACTCGATTTATAGTATAATAAGTAGTAATTATAGCTTCATCCCAAAAGTTTTTAGCTATAGAATATTCACATAACATAATTCTAGTTATCTCTTGAATAATTCGATTTCTTCTTTCCATGACACCATTCTGTTGATGGGTTCTTGGATATGAGAATTTACTAGAAATAAATTTTCTAGCACAAAAAGTTTCAAAATCTGAATTTTGAAACTCTCCTTGATTATCACTAGGAATAGATATTAATGGAAGGTTTTTCTCATTTTTAACCTGGGATCTAAAGATTTTGAAATAAGATATATCTTTATATTTATTTGATAGAAAATAGAACCATGTAAATCTAGGGTAATAATCAACTAGGACAAGTACATAATATTTACCTCCAATGCTTCCAGTTTGAGATGGACCAAAATGATCCATATGCACTAATTTTAATGAATCAGTAGTTAAGGCTTCTCATATTGATTTAAAACATGATTTATGTTGCTTTTGATATTGACAAGGATCACCAACTATTGAAGAATAAAATCTATAGTCTGGTAGATCCTTAAGTAGTCGTTTCTTTTAGAATTTTCATAGGTTCCTAATATTAAATTGTCCAAAGTTTCTATGTAATAACACAAATTAGTCTTCAATTGCACTAAATCAAGGTATATCATGGCGTCGAAGGTCTTCTATTTTTATTTTGTATACATTCTCATGCCTATGGGCAGAAGGAATAAAATCATCCTTGAATTGTTTACTAAGCACTTGTAATTCCTAAAGTTCAAAAGGTAACCTTCATCACATAGTTGACTTATGCTAATGAGGTTGTTCTTAAGAACCTTAAAAAATAAAACATTTGAAATCATTGTTTTTTCAAGAAGCTAAATGTTACCTATATCATCAATTTATCCCTGATCATTATCTCTAAAAGTAATTTTTCCTCTTTTCGTTTTGATAATCTTTTAAAATAAGTCTTTGTTATAAGTCATATGTCGGGAACAACCACTATCCGTGTACCATGTGTTTATTTTTGTACTTTCCTTTTTTCCATAATATAATATTGTTAGACATTCAGAATCCAAACATTCTTTATTCCAGAATTTTCAGAATGAATGATTTTAGGTATCCACATTTTCATAGAAAAATTTTATTTATGAAAAACTAATCATTGATTTCTGTATAAGTAACAATTTTTCTCCCAACATCCACCACACTGACATTTAGTTCAATGTATTATTTGTGGAGAACATGGGCATTACCCAACTCAATGCCCTGACCTAAAAAGTTACTTCTAAATCAAGGAAGGACTTATTCCAGGACAATCATTGAAGAGGATGGATTGATGTGTTTATGTATTGGTATTCATGAATAATGTTGTTGAGGTACATTTATGATGTATTATAATATTTTTGTATTAATCTATTTTGGTTTTCAATAATTTTATGGTTTCGGTAACCATGAAAAGTGATTCAAATATTTTTGGAAAGAAGAACAAATGTACATATGGAAGGGATAAGGAGAAAATAGAATGATAGTAATCATGAGCTCATGACTAAAATAAGGACAAAGTGATATCATGGTTTGAGTATATAGAAATTTTTGGATTTTGGTATGTGGAAATAGTTAACTTTTGACAGCATTCATGTTTTCACAAAGGTTAAATGGGTATTCATTTTTCAAGAGAATACATGATTAAGGTATTTACATGTTTGTAATTTGACCAATAAGATATGTCTTATGATATATGGGGGGGAAATGATGGCATTCACATGATTGTTATGTGACATTTCAAGTAATCATTTTCATTATACTATGATCTTGGAACGAAGTATTTTAGAAAAGCCTAAATATTGGAATGGATTATGATGGACATATGTTAGTATTGTTTAGGGAAAGAACTTTTTTCAATATTATTGATGGGATTTTATAGTAATGTAGTTTTAGAAAAACGAAAACCTGCAGGACTGGCGACAGCCCATCGTGTCGGACAAGGTTGTGGGAATCGAACCCACAACCGAAGTGCGACTAGCCTTTTTCACTTACCACTGGCCTACAGGAAGTCCCTGGTTAGTAGAAACTAGTTTTATTTTCTTAAGCATTATGATATATGAAGTATAAGTTCATTTTTAGAACCATATACGATTAATCTAACCATATGATGGACTTATAACTTTTTCTAACCTTTTGATTGAAATTGATGGAAGGACCCATCATTATATCACATGATCTGCTAACACATCCCGAATAACAAATTCAAATTCATTTCTTTAAGAAATGAAGTGGATATTGTTCAATTCACGAACAATAGTGAGATTGTTCCAAAATCATGTATGTATTTCTTTTAATTCGTAATCTTTAGGGAAATGATCATGAAAACCAAAAATGTTGTCATAGTGCCCTTATATCTGATGAATCAGATGGTACCTTAGATCATCACAAATCTATGGCTTTGTGATTGTTGGATTTTTCATAGCCATGTCCTCTACCACTCTCCATCAGAACATGATCGTTAGATTTTTCTTCAATATCCATATTTTCAACTATGTTCTCCTATGTGGAAACCTAGGGATAAGTTTATTTGGGTAACCGTTACATTTCATAATTTAGTTTTTAAAGATAAGTTTTGGTATTCCTTTTTACGATTTGGGTTTCAATTAAATATACTTTCAAGTAGAACACCATTTATAACCGTGATGAATTTCGATTGAAAAATTCATTTTAAGGGGGTAGAATGTAATAACCTGAGATTTTATAAGATATATTCTTTTTAATTTCTTTCATATCTTTTGTTGTACGATACACCATGATTATCTTGCGCTATACGCAACACCGTATTAGCTTGTAGTATACGCAGCACTAATACTGGTTCCTGTTACACACAATTTCATGTTTGTTTGATAGTAATTATTCTACAAAACATTGAGTATATATATATATTCAATGTATATTGTTATACACAGCAACAAAAGAGTCATGCACTACACGCAACCCTGACTTGGCTTTCATTACACGCAATCGTGACCTTCCTCGATAGCGTGTGTTGTACGCAATACCGAGTTTTACTAAACAATGATATATTATTATAATATTTTTATGAACTAGACGTTATGAATATTATTAACTTAATTTTGAAATTTATAGCATTATTATAATCATATACATTTTCTAGAACATGGTATAAGAACAAAATAAATTTTTCGGGTAAAATAAGTAGTTTTCAAAAAATGCAATTTTGCCGCCTTTTAATGGCGCACCCACATTAAATCCAATTTTTGACATGTTTAGAAGTTAAATTTTAAAAAATAAAATAATTCTTTGGAATCAGGATATTAAATTTTACCTAGGATAAATTTTTCATATTATTCTCATAACTTTTATATTTTTATGAATAGTAAAAACACGGTATATTTTAATTAAAACCAACATTTTTCATCGTAGTAACTTATGTGGTTAAATTATAATATTGAATGGTTTTAAAGTATAAATAGAATATATTTTTACCATTTAATATAATGTATGTCATTAGAATTGATTTTACCTTGAATTCATAGGTTAAATCAATTCAATCTTTTGCACTGTTTTAAAGATAAACCCATTTTCTTTCGACAACGGGAATAATTTTAATTTAATTTTTGCAACTTTTCTATATTGAATTTGGAAAAATGGATTCCATATTTGGAATCAGTGGGTCCAAATTATGTTAATAATCTACTTTTTTGGGCATTATGAATAGTAACTATGGTAAATTTTATTTACCTTAGTTAAAGGTAAATCGGGTAATTAAGGGTAAATATAAGATTATAAAATTACCCTAACACCTTCCAAAATTCTATTTTATGGCTAAAAGTATACCCATATAACCTAAGGGTCGGATTAGATTCATTTTATGGACTTTTTACAATAAAAATAGTATAATTATTATTAAAACCAAAGAAAGTGACAACATGTCACTCTCTTAAATTTTATAAGTATATAAATTTTAATTTAGTGATAAAATTCAGGAAACCTCGAACTTGAATAGTCTCCAGAAATACAATAAAATTATCTATATCATATGAATTTATTTATAATTTATTAGTGATTAAATAATTATCATTAATTTTGACATAATAGTGATGCAGAAATTGTTTATCTAGTGAAAAATCAAGAATATAGTTTTTATTAAACTAATAGTGACCATAAAAGGCACAAAACCCTAACCAAAACTTATTGGTCATGTAAATATAAACCATAATCATCCAATTGTCTAATATGTGTGTAATGGCCCAGACCTCTCCGGTCCATTACTTTGTGGAATTTTGGTGTTGGAGGTGTTCCGGGAGGTCAAGGGGACTTATCCCCAACACTTTGCAAATTTTCCAGTTCTGTGAACAATGTTTCCAGTTTTATGAATAGTAACAGATCGGTCTCACCGATCGGTCTGAGAGATCGGTGTGACAGATCGGTTTCACAGATCGGTCTGACAGATCGGTTTCACAGATCGGTGTGACAGATTGGTTTCACAGATCGGTCTAACAGATCGGTTTCACAGATCGGTCTAACAGATCGGTTTCACAGATCGGTCTGACAGATTAGTTTCACAGATCGGTGTGAAAGATCGGTTTCACAGATCGGTTTCACATATTGGTGTGACAGATCGGTTTCACAGATCGGTCTGACAAATCGGTTTCACAGATCGGTGTGACAGATCGGTTTCACAGATCGGTGTGACAGACCAGTTTCACAGATCGATGTGAGAGATCGGTTTCACAGATCGGTCTGACGGATCGGTTTCACAGATCAGTGTGATAGATCAGTTTCACAGATCGGTTTCACAGATCGGTTTCACAGATCGGTCTCACAGATCGGTTTCACAGATCGGTTTCATGTACAGTAACGGTGGGTGAACAGTGTTTCCAGACTCCTACAGTTTTTCCCCTTTTGACATTTCCTTTGACGTAAAATACATTTAAAGCCATATTTTAAGGGCTCTTAAGGCCATTTAAAATTCCATAAATCCTATATTTATTGTTCATAATGTCTGGAATGTTTTACTTGGTCAAACCGCGTGGGTTAATGTGATCAGTTTTTAATGGAGAATTAACCGGATCTTAAACCGTTGCCCCATTTAACCTTCAAAAAGGGATGAGATATCATTATCCCTTGTTATTTCCCTTTGTTCTCAACTAAGAGGCACTAGAACCTTTCAATCCTTCCCGTAGGAGTTGTACAATCTATCTTTACTCCTACAATTGGTTCTGATCTATTTTGGATGCAACCGAACTATGTCAGTCAATCTTCCCAATAAGGTATGTTGTATCATCGTTATTTTGGGGTTTATCTTCTCCTATCCTCCTTTCCATAATTATACCATGTAATTTTCAAGATTCTAATGGGTTTTCTTGGGGTTGGTTGGTACTGTCGTACCGCAGCATCCTCCGGTGGATGCAGTTGTCATGAGGGGAGGATCGTGACCTGTTGTGTGGCTAAAGAACATGAGGAACTGTTTGAGGTAGGGGATTCATGGCTTCTCGAATTGTATATGTGCAATCATAGAATTAGCATGATTTATCCCATTGTATCACAATGAAACTGACCTAATTAAATACTTGAACCGGATTAAATGAATTGGTTGATCACATGTTGTTTCTTTATACCGTGATAACTGTTTGCCTCATGTTTTCCTAGATATAGTGATATCTATGTTTTCTTTGATTAGTTGCTCGTTCATGACGGAAAATGATAAAGAACGTAAAGCCAGAATTATTTGTAAAATAATTGGCTAAAGATAAAGATGCATGTTAATGAATCTGTTAATTCAAGATGTATTAAAGAACTATTAGTTTGATAATTTCAAAAGGGTTCTGAGTTACCCGCTTGTTTGTAAGGATGAATGCCTTGTGGTTTGGATCTCTGAGTGCTCATTTTGTTTGAAGGCTGAATGCCTTGTTAAAGGACCGAGAGCCCATTTTGTGAACTTTGATTACCTGCTGCTGGTGATTTGATGTGAGCCTGGATGGCTGTTGTGATATGTGGAGGCATGGGGACTTGTGGTTGTGGCAGCGGATGACGCCAAGTGTGGTGAGATGCATCGGTTTATGCATTTGGGTGTCGGGGAGGACACAAAGGATGATGGTATGAGATGAATGTGATGGTTTGATGTAGGTGGTTTGGTTTGGTTGTCTATCTGCTTTACTTTTCCCCACTTCTCAAGGAAGCTGGTCTTGCTTACCCCATTTCTGAAGGAGGTGAAGACACGCGGGGTATGCCACGTGCTTTCTGTGTTTAGCCTCTCGATGGAGGATGTGTCTATGCTCTTTCTATAGGAAGAAAAGACTCGGCGGGTAGTATATCTATTCACCGTATTGAGCCTCCTTTGTGTTTAGAAGCATAGGATGTTTTTCTAAAATTCCTAGGGAATGTGGAAAAGTAATTCTGTAATGAATGTTTGATTAAATGGTGAAAATCCATGGGGATGGAGATGCTGGAATTTAAAGGTGATGTGAATCTTAAAAAGGAGCAGTTGTTTTTGAATGTGATGCCAATTCAGTTTAATGTGGAATTGTTCATTCTTAATTAATGTTTAAAGAATTAATTAATGTACAGTGGAACTGATAAAATGTGAACGGAGTAATCTAATAAATATCTTCAAATGTTTGTGTGATTATAGGATACCTAGTCTTAGAAGTAGCAGCCTGGAGTCTGAGAGACGTTAGCTGAAGTTGTATCTAAGACTAGGTAATGCCCATAGTGTGGATGTGAGTTACTTATATATTCTATAATTTTGTGTTTCTATACGCTACTCCACCCTGTCGGTAAGGGAAACTGACACCCCAGGGATTCTGAGCCCTGGGGGGGGGGGGGTGTTTTCCCCAACATTCTGATGGGAGGTTGAATGGCTGACTACCCCCTTTGGATCCGCTCTCTTCTCTTAGTAGATACTTGTGCCATGAGGCACAACGGTTAGTTACCCCATATATGTGTGTAGAGGGCTGTAATGGCTTGTGTTTATTCACACACATATATTCTGGATATAGTATCCTACGAACTACTATAGGTGTAACGTGTATAGGCTATGATGGCATGAGGATCCTTACTCGGAGTATGGGCTGTAATGGATTGAGGTATTATACCCGATGTATGATACACGTTAAGCGAGCTGTGGTGGCTCCCAGAGACTACCTAGTTACTTTTGGTTGTGAGGACGGTGTGGTGCTTCACCCAGGTGTCTGCGGGCAAGCTTATGTGGTGCACGAGGTGAAGATTGTGGAGCTTTGCCCAGGTGTCTGCGGGCAAGCCTTTGGAGAGAGATGCACATGACCTATGTCGTTGGGGAAAAGCGGCAAACCAGTGGGGAAGTAGTGGTGGGGTACCCTTGATATTATTTACTATATGCTATATTCTTGTATGCGTTACTTGGTGAGAGTAGACATGGTGAGGTTGGGAACATAGTATACCTGTTTAGGTGACGATTTAGTTTCACTTGTTGTTCACTAGGATTTAGCATGCTTTCTTTACTTTTGCAGGAGAGGCTTGGGGAGGATCCTACTGAGTATACTGTTATACTCACCCTATGTATATATAAACTATTTTTCAGGTCACATGCAGCATGTTGGAGATCAAGATGGTTACTACCAGCTTGCGGTTGGAGGAGGAGCTGTTCGGGCTTGTGGTCGCTGTCGTTTTACTTTCTTTTGGGTACTTTTAGTTTCCCCGTTCAGGTGTAGTACTTTTGCATGACATTTCATATATGTACTTGGTTTCCTTTTATATCTCAGTTCTAAGTTGGAGCTGATTGGAGTCTATTCTATCTCTCTCTTCTTCATGTGTTCTCTTAGAGGGTAATGCCTCCCATTTGTATGTTATTATACCCTCGGTGCTAGTCCCCAACCCGGGGCCTACTGGAGGCGGGACTCGGGGGGTCATTATCTCCCTTTTCACATTGCCGGCCCAGGAGGGGTACACTTTGTGGGGAGGGGGTTGTGACAGAGTGGTATCAGAGGTCTGGTTGAGGGATAGGATGGAGTTTGGAGTTAGGCACAGGTGAGGATGCATGGGATGGTAGGGGAACGATGTCATTCATGTTTAGCATGTGGGGTAAACACTGGAGACTGGCAGATACATAGGCGTTCAGGGCCCCCTATGATCTGTTGCACGGACCTTTATGTTTACGATGGCTACTAAACAAAGTGATGCTGGTTGCAGGGTAGAGACCTAGGAAAGGATCATGCATCACTATTCTTTGCGCCTGTGTTTGAATGGGTAGACCTTGGGATAGGTAACCTAAAATTAATAAAACAAAATAATTAATTAATTAATGTTGAGTCTTCCATATTCCAGGCTTAGGAGCTCTAACAGTTGTTATTTTACAGGTATGGCTCCAGGTCGACGTCCTCACCAGGTTTGCGCAGAAGATGCCCAATAGGTTGTTCCAGTAGATCACCGCCGAGTAGAGGTTGACGACGATGAAACTTGGAGGAAGAAACTTCTAGAGTTTCAGCGCAAGAGTCTACAGAAGTACGAGGGCTCCGTTTCAGATGCAGTCATAGAAGACTGGTTGGAGGAGGTCGAGATAGGCTTCAGTTCGATTCATGCTCGGAAGGAACACTGGGTATCATTGGTTGTGACGATGTTGCGTGGAGCAGCGAGGCAGTGGTGGTTCTTGTTCCTCGGTGATCATGAGGAGTCAGAAATATCATGGGAGGAGTTTCGAGACAGTTTTAGAGTCGATTTTCTTTCATCGACTGCGAAGGTGTCCAGTCGCTAGGAGCTTCTCACCCTTCGTTAGGGGAGCTCCAGTGTTCGAGAGTTTGGAATCCATTTCAGGAACCTTCTACGATATGCTTCAGACCTGTTACCAGAGGATGAGGCCAGGGCGAGGCATTTCGAGGAGTCTTTGCATCCAGAGATCCAGTGCCAGGTCACCCCATTTATGATGAAGACATATCTTGAGGTGCTGGCGAGGGCAGAGGTTGTTGAGAGGACTTTGGCTAGGACCGGATCGTCACGAGAGGGGAATCTTCATGATTCCTCATGAAGCAGAGTTGTGGTTCGGGGTTTCCGATTTTCAGGACAGAAGAGTTTCTGTTCACCTGGGGGTAGGTCCCAGCCCTTCCCATCTCGTTTCTCCGGAGGCAGAAACTCTCAGGCCTATGCCAAGGGATCAGGTGCTTGTTTTTCTTGTGGTGGTCGTGGTCATCATCAGCTAGAGTGCCCGACTTTTCAGAGCAGTCATCCTGCACCAGGCGCTCCACTCCAGGTTCCTCCGTTGAGGAAGTTTCAGCCGAGGCAGCAGCAGCAGGTTGCACCAGCATTAGATCACCCAAGGGTAGATGGAGCAGGCAGAGGACAACCCCATGACGCTCCCCGTCCTCAGAGATCAGAGTGCGGCCGTGGTGGTGGTCGTCATCAGGGTCAGAGAGGCCGTGGAGGTGGTCATGGTTATCTTCATGCTCTAGTGTTGCCAGCTCCAGGCGAGCCAGATGTCGTCCTAGGTACCCTTTGCTTGTTTTATACCTTGGTGTATGCCTTGTTTGATTCAGGAGCGACACACTCCTTTATATCCCCTACCCTTTTCCACGCATTGGGACTTCAGGTAGAGAGGCTTCCAGTGCCCTTGGAATTGACTACGCCAGTTGGAGGTCGAGCTAGCTTGTTTGAAGTATGTAGAGACTGTGAGCTAGTGCTGGGGCAGCACCGCTCTTGGGGAGATTTCCTCTTTTTAGGAATACAACCATATGATGTCATCCTCGGCATGGATTGGTTGTATTCGGTGCAGGCTATTATGGATTACTACAGGAAGAAGGTTGTTTTCTTTGATTCAAATGGAGATAATGTAGTGTTTGTTGGTGAGAGAGATCCTCGGGTGAGTCATAGACGAGTTTCATCCTTACCATCCATGATGGCTGGGATGATGCTGAGTTATTCTGAGGTTCAACAGTTGGCGTTTCCTAGGGTCGTAGAGGAGTACCCTGACGTCTTTCCAGAAGAGGTTGTATCCTTACCCCCTTGACGAGAGATCGAGTTTGGGATCGAGCTACAGCCGGGAGCGTCTCCTATATCTATGTCTCCGTATAGGATTTCCCCTTCTGAGTTACGAGAGCTACGTATACATCTCGATGGTCTGTTGTAGTGTGGTTTTGTTCGGCCAAGTGTGTCACCGTAGGGTGCACCAGTTTTTTTTGTGAAAAAGGCTGACGGAAGTTTGCGGTTCTGCGTCGATTATTGTCAATTAAACAAAGTGACAATAAAGAATCGATATCCTTTTCCACAGATTGATGACCTATTCGATCAACTGAAGGGTGCAAGTTGGTTCTCAAAGATCGACTTGCGGTCAGGATATCACCAAATGCGTGTAAAGGACGAGGATATCCCAAAGACTGCTTTTCGTTGTCGTAATGGGCATTATGAGTTTGTTGTAATGCCATTCGGCGTGATGAATGCTCCAGCTGTTTTCATGGGGTTGATGAATGCTGTGTTCTGTGAATTCCTGGACAAGTTTGTTGTGGCTTTCATCGATGAAATCCTTTTGTACTCCATATCTGAAGAAGAGCATGCAGAGCATCTACGAGCCATTTTGGGAGTTCTTCGCCAACATCAGTTGTTTGGGAAGTTTTCCAAGTGTGAGTTCTGGGCTCGAGAAGTTCTTTTCTTAGGGAATGTTGTGTCCCAACAGGGAGTAGCTGTGGATCCATAGATTATAGAAGTAGTAGTGTCTTGGGAAGCCCCCAAGACCGTGTCAGAGGTGCGAAGTTTCCTTGGTCTCGCTGGATATTATAGGAGGTTTGTAGCCAATTTCTCCTGAGGTGCGACTCCTCTGACAGCTTTGACCCGGAAGGATCAAGCGTTCATATGGACTGATCAGTGTCAGGCAGCATTCGAGTATCTAAAGGAGAAGGTTGTAAGTGCTCCAGTCCTTTGTCTTCCAGCGGAGGGTGTCCAATTTGATGTTTTCTATGATGCTTCACATCTGGGTCTAGGTTGTATTCTCATGTAGCAGAGGTCAGTTGTTTCTTATGGTTCCCGAAAATTGCATCCCCATGAACGCAACTATGCCACCCATGATCTTGAGTTGGCATCCATGGTGTTTGCGCTGAAGTTGTGGACACATTACCTCACTGGCGAGCGCTTTGTGGTTTTCACCGATCATAAGAGTTTGAGGTATGTTTTCTCTCAGCGGGACTTGAACTTGCGGCAGCGTCGGTGGATGGAGTTCTTGCAGGAATACGACTTCGAAATATCGTATACACCTGGGAAAGGGAAATGTTGTTGCTGATGCGCTGAGCCGAAAGTCACGTAATGATGTTGTGCGTGAATCTGGTGATTCTTGGAGAGTAATGGAGGAACTGTCAGCATTACATCTTGATATGGAAGAGGTTGGAGGTAGAGGTTGTCTTTTCCAGATGACGGTGCAGTCATCTCTGATGCAGAAGGTGGAAGAGTCTCAGTTGGGTGATCCAGGGTTGGAAGTTTGGAGAGACAGAGTTGTTTGTGGAGAGGCCCCTGATGGTTGGTCGGAGGATGAACAACACCGAGTGTTGTACCATGGTAGGATTTTTGTTCCCTTGGCGATGCGCGAGACGGTTCTCCGAGAGTTCCATAGCTCTCCCTTAGTAGTACATCCTGGTGTGACAAAGATGTACTGATCCTTGAGGAGTCATTTTTGGTGGCCTGGGCTGAAGCATGCAGTGGTAGAGTTTGTGTCTTGATGTTTAGTCTGTCAGAGGGTGAAGGCCGAACACCGTGTTCCTGGTGGTCTCCTCCAGCCATTAAAGATTCCTCAGTGGAAGTGGGAGGACATCTCAATGGACTATGTTACAGGTTTACCTCGAGCTCCGGGAGGACGTGATTCTATATGGGTGGTAGTGGATCGTTTAACTAAATCGGCCCACTTCATAGCAATCAAGGAGTCAAGCTCAATGGAGGTTTTGTCGAGGCAGTATCTGGAGGAGGTGGTGAGGCTTCACGGAGTTCCTAAGATGATCATTTCTGATCGAGATCCTCGTTTTACCTCTAGGGTTTGGAGAGGTCTCCATCATGCTTTTGGTTCTCAATTATGCCTTAGCACTGCTTTTCATCCTCAAACGGATGGTCAGACAGAGCGAACAATCCAGACTCTTGAAGACATGTTGCACTCTTGTGTTCTTGATTTTGGAGGTTCATGGAAAAAGCACTTACCCTTGGTAGAGTTCGCTTACAATAATAGTTTTTACTCCACCATTGGTATGGCGCCAATTGAAGCCCCGTATGGCCGGCCTTGTCGTTCTCCGTTGTGCTAGACTGGGGTCGGAGAGTCAGCAATTCTCAGACCAGAACTAGTGCAGAATACAACAGATATGGTACAGGTGATTCGTGAGAGGATGAAGATATCACAGGATCATCAGAAATCATTTGCTGATCAAAGAAGGAGACCATTAGAGTTTAATGTTGGGGACCATGTGTTTCTGATGGTGACTCCCCGTCGTGGGCAGCGAAGGTTTGGTCGTGGGAGTAATCTTTCTCCCTGGTTTTTGGGGCCTTTCGAGGTGTTAGCTCGTGTTGGAGCTGTGGAATATTGAGTAGCACTTCCCCCTCAGATGAGTCGGATACAACATGTTTTCCATGTATCGCAGCTCTGTCGTTATCTTCATGATGAATCTCATGTTATCGATTGGTGAGAAATTGATATCGATGATGATGCAACCTTCGAGGAGCGACCTGTAGAGATCCAAGACCGCAAGGAGAAGGTGTTGTGTGGGATTTCTATCCCCTTAGTTCATGTCTTGTGGCGACACGGTGGCATGGAGGAGAGTACCTGGGAGCGTGAGTCACAGATACGTGCTCAGTACCCAGAGTTGTTCAATGTTTAACTGCTTTCATGTAATGATTTTTCCTCTCTGGTTATACCTTTCATGTTTTATTTATGTACTTTTCATGTGATGTTATGTTTGAATGGTATGGATATGGATTTTATGTTCCCTTACTCTCAGATGTTGTAGTTTTGTTCCAGCTTTCGAACAACTCATGGTGGTTTTTCCCCTCAGAGGTATCTTATGGGGTGGTTGTTCGGACCCCTCTTTTCTTCTGGGTTGGTTTTAAATTCTCGAGGACGAGAATGTTTTGAGAGGTATCTAATGTAATGGCCCAAACCTCTCCGGTCCATTACTTTGTGTAATTTTGGTGTTGGAGGTGTTCCGGGAGGTCAAGGGGACTTATCCCCAACACTTTGCAAATTTTCCAGTTCTGTGAACAGTGTTCCCAGTTTTATGAACAGTAAACGATCGGTCTCACCGATCGGCCTGACACATCGGTGTGACAGATCGGTTTCACAGATCGGTCTCACAGATCGGTTTCAATGATCGGTGTGACAGATCGGTTTCACAGATCGGTCTCACAGATCGGTTTCACGGATCGGTCTGACAGATCAGTTTCACAGATCAATTTGACAGATCGGTTTCAGAGATCGGTGTGACAGATCGGTTTCACAGATCGGTGTGACAGATCGGTTTCACAGATCAGTGTGATAGATCAGTTTCACAGATTAGTCTGACAGATCGGTTTCACAGATTGGTGTGAAAGATCAGTTTCACAGATCGGTTTCATAGATCGGTTTCACAGATCGGTGTGAGAGATCAGTTTCACAGATCGGTGTGATAGATCGGTTTCACAGATCGGTCTGGCGGATCGATTTCACAGATCGGTGTGATAGATCGGTTTTACAGATCTTTTTCACAGATCGGTTTCACAGATCGGTCTCACAGATTGGTTTCACAGATCGGTTTCATGTACAGTAACGGTGGGTGAACAGTGTTTCCAGACTCCTACTGTTTTCCCCTTTTGATGTTTCCTTTGACGTAAAATACATTTAAAGCCTTATTTTATGGTCACTTAAGGCCATTTAAAATGCCATAAATCCTATATTAATTGTTCCTAAGGCTTGTAATGTTTTACTTGGTCAAACCACGTGGGTTAATGCGATCCTTTTTTAATGGAGAATTAACTGGATCTTAAACCGTTGCCCCATTTAACCTTCAAAAAGGGATGAGATATCATTCTCCCTTGTTCTTTCCCTTTGTTCTCAACTAAGAGGCACTAGAACCTTTCAATCCTTCCCGTAGGAGTTGCACGATCAATCTTTACTCCTAGGATTGGTTCTGCTCTGTTTTGGATGCAACCGAACAGTGTCGGTCAATCTTCCCAATAACGTATGTTGTATCGTCGTTCTTTTGGTGTTTATCTTCTCCTATACTCCTTTTTATAATTATACCATGTAATTTCCAAGATTCTAATGGGTTTTCTTGGGGTTGGTTGGTACTATCGTACCGCAGCATCCTTCGGTGGATGTAGTTGTCGCGAGGGGAGGATCGTGACCTGTTGTGTGGCTAAAGAACATGAGGAACTGTTTGAGGTAGGGGATTCATGGCATCTCTAATTGTATATGTGAAATCGTAGAATTATCATGATTTATCCCATTGGATCACAATGAAACTGACCTAATTAAATACTTGAACCGGATTAAAATAATTGGTTGATCGCATGTTGTTTCTTTATTCCGTGATAACGGTTTGCCTAATGTTTTCCTAGATATAGTGATATCTATGTTTTCTTTGATTAGTTGCTCGTTCATGATGGAAAATGATAAAGAACGTAAAGCCGGAATTATTTTCTAAATAATTGGCTAATGATTAAGAGGCATGTTAATGAATCTGTTAATTCAAGACGGATTAAAGAACTATTAGTTCGATAATTTCAAAAGGGTTTTGAGTTACCCGCTTTCTTGTAAGGATGAATGCCTTGTGGTTTGGATCTCTGAGTGCTCATTTTGTTGGAAGGCTGAATGCCTTGTTAATGGGCCGAGAGCCCATTTTGTGAACTTTGATTTCCTGCTGCTGGTGATTTGATGTGAGCCCGGATGGCTGTTGTGATATGTAGAGGCATGGATACTTATTGTTTTGGCAGCGGATGATGCCTAGTGTGGAGAGATGCATCGATTTATGCATATGGGTGTCGGGGAGGACACCAAGGATGATGGTATGAGATGAATGTGATGGTTTGATGTTGGTGGTTTGGTTTGGTTGTCTATATTCTTTACTTTTCCCCACTGCTCAAGGCAGCTGGTCTTGCTTACCATCTTTCCGAAGGAGGTGAAGACACGCGGGGTATGCCATGTGCTTTCCGTGTTTAGCCTCTCGATGGAGGATGGGTCTATGCTCTTTCTATAGGCGGCAAAGACTCGATGGTTAGTATATCTATTCACCGTGTTGAGCCTCCTTTGTGTTTAGAAGCATATAATGTTTTTCTAGAATGCCTAGGGAATGTGGAAAAGTAATTCTGTAATGAATGTTTGATTAAATGGTGAAAATCCATGGGGATGGAGATGCTGGAATTTAAAGGTGATGTGAATCTTAAAAAGTAGCAGTTGTTTTTGAATGTGATGCCAATTCAGTTTAATGTGGAATTGTTCATTCATAATTAATTTTTAAAGAATTAATTAATGTACAGTGGAACTGATAAAATGAGAACGGAGTAATCTAATTAATCTCTTCAAATGTTTGTGTGCTTATAGGATACCTAGTCTTAGAAGTAGCAGCCTGGAGTCTGAGAGGCGTTATCTGTAGTTGTATCTAAGACTAGGTAATGCCCATAGTGTGGATGTGAGTTACTTATATATTATGTACTTTTGTGTTTCTATATGCTACTCCACCCTGTCGGTAAGGGCGACTGACACCCCGGGGATTCTGAGCCCTAGGGGGGTGTTTTCCCCAACATTCTGATGGGAGGTTGAATGGCTGACTACCCCCTTTGGCTCCACTCTCTTCTCTTGGTAGATACTTGTGCCATGAGGCACAATGGTTAGTTACCCCATATAAGTGTGTAGAGGGCTGTAATGGCTTGTGGTTATTCACACACATATATTCTGGATATAGTATCCTACGGACTACTATAGGTGTAACGTGTATAGGCTATGATGGCTTGAGGATCCTTACACGGAGTATGGGCTGTAATGGCTTGAGGTATTATACCTGACGTATGATACACGTTATGCAAGCTTTGGTGGCTCCCGGAGACTAGCTGGTTACTTTTGGTTGTGAGGACGGTGTGGTGCTTCACCCAGGTGTCTGCGGGCAAGCCTATGTGGTGCACGGGATGCAGATTGTGGAGCTTCGCCCAGGTGTCTGCGGGTAAGCCTCTGGAGACAGATGCACAGGACGTATGTCATTGGGGCAAAGCGGCAAACCAGTGGGGAAGTAGTAGCGGGGTACCCTTGATAGTCTTTACTATATGCTATATTCTTGTATGCGTTACTTGGTGAGAGTAGCCATGGTAAGGTTGGGAACATAGTATACCTGTTTAGGTGACGAGTAAGTTTCACTTGTTGTTCACTGGGCTTTATCATGATTTCTTTACTTTTGCACGAGAGGCTTGGGGAGGATCCTACTGAGTATAATGTTATACTCACCCTATGTATATATAAACTATTTTTCAGGTCACTTGGAGCAGGTTGGAGATCAACTGGTTACTTCTAGCTTGCGGTTGGAGGAGGAGCTGTTCGGGCTTGTGGTCGCTGTCGTTTTACTTTCTTTTGGGTACTTTTAGTTTCCCCTTTCAGTTTTAGTACTTTTGCATGACATTTCATATATGTACTTGGTTTCCTTTTATATCTCAGTTCTAAGTTGGAGTTTATTGGATTCTATTCTATCTCTCTCTTTTGAATGTGTTCTCTTAGAGGGTAATGCCTCCCATTTGTATGTTATTATACCCTCGGTGCTAGTCGCCAACCCGGGGCCTACTGGAGGTGGGACTCGGGGGTCATTATCTCCCTTTTCACATTTCCGGCCCAGGAGGGGTACACTTTTTGGGGAGGGGGTCGTGACAATGTGACCATTTTGAGCCTTATAAAAGCTATTATGTCACTTATATTATTTTATTTTAAATGATGACAAAGTTGTCACCTTCATAATTTAATAAATATAACAATTTAAATATTGTGATTTTAAGATGATATATCCGAGTAAAAGTATTATTGTGAAAGGTAATAGATTTATATTAATCATAGGATTTTATTTTTAATTTTTATGCAACAAATAAGTATATTAAATAATTATACAAAAATGTTGTAGTAATTATTTTATTAAGAGATAAACCAAATAAATGGTTTTAAAAATAATAAAATAAATATTATATGAACTATATAATGTTCTCCACTAATTTTCTAGATATATATGACATTTTATAAATCTATTAAAGCTTTTAGTTTGAACATATCTTCTTTATATATTTTATTTAAATTCAAATAAATGAATGGTGCCAAAATTGACAATATTGTAATTTTATAAAAATAATTATAAAATTGTTTAAAAATCACAAAAATATTTAGAAAATATAAATTTAAATTTATATGGTCTATAATGTTATAAAGTAACCAATTATGTACAATTCACATCAAATAAGTAATTATTTGTTATAATTTAAAATTTACAATGTTATTACCAAAAATAAATTAGATTGATTAAATAAGGATAAATCATGTTGATAATGTTTAAAATAATTTCCTAATATGTCTAAACTTTATTGGTTGATGATATTACGACCCTATGTCATCTAATATTTGAATATGAGTCATTTTTGGAGGTTTTTTAAGTAGAGATAGATTTATTATAAATTAATATTTTTTAGATTTCCAAAGGTGCCCCTCTCCTCCCTTATAAAAGGGCACCCCCTCTAATCATTACAAAACATTGAGCCTTAAAGCTCGTCCAAACCCTTCCCATTTCACTTCTCCACTTACCTAGAAACATCCTAGAGGTTCCGGTCTTCTTCAAAGACCAATCTTAGTTCCCTAAGAGGAGGTTTCAAAAAGACGTTTCGATAGAAGAGGTAATATCTGTTATCGATTCTTTCAACTTTATTTCTTCTTCTACTTCTTTTTATTTAGTTGTTTAATTATGAAGTAATAACATCAGTATCACTCATATACTGATATGTTATTATAATTATTAAACAACCCTATTTCACCATCTATCCATCCTACGGAAAATGAAATCACCGCACGTGCGTACGTACGAAATACCGTCTCCACGCCGTGGTGTAATCTATTATCCACCATCACCTTACTTGGATGGGTATAATGGTGTAAATAATGACTATATATGATTATTGTAAAGTTATATTTATTCTGAAATAGTATTCATACACTCCAATACAATTCCACGATCATGGGAATGATATCATCGCTAGTGCATACTTACGGAATATCGCCTCCACGAACGCGATGAGATTAATTTTCCATGATTAACCATTCAATAATAATTATAAAGTATATATAATGAATAATAATGAAATATATGGCATAATAATTCTACTGGATTTATGTATATATATATATATATGTCATCTATTTAATTTCATTAAATTCAATAAGGAAACGAAAACAGCGTTCATGCGTACGTACGACCTACTGTCTCCATGAACGGTGCATTTCATTCCTTTTATACATCTATAATATATATGTATATGATGAATATATAATATATATAAATAATGTTTTAAATTCTGGAATTATGTAAATCAGGATATAAGTAATAATATCTAGAACGACAAGTCGAAACATATTCGATAAATGAAATGATTTTACCCAAAACGCTACTTTTACATGGAATTTACAAAAGAACGGGTAATATAAAGTCATAAGTGAAACATATATGATATCATAACAATGAATATGATTATGTAATGAGTCAATGACATTATTTAAATCATTATATAGGAGGTTTGGATACATACGAAGCATATCAGACCGTAGGTAAGGGATAATTATTCCAATCTCATTCTTATCCGAGATTGTTTATTCATATGTATTTACTGGGGTTATGTTTATCATCTATGTCCATATGTTTTCAAAATGTTTTCATAAAATTTTTACTTTACATCCATGTATGTTTAAGAAATTTTTACACTTTTCTTACTTTACCACATCGTATTGAAGGAATCTTTCTTTTGTTTATCATACGAGGTACTTTTTGAATTTTCCAACAAAAGAATGAGGAAATTGTTATTTTTTAACTTATACAGCATGAACTGATTTTTACGGTTTTATAAAGCCTTATTTTCATGAAGCTTCCTCAAAAATACTTCATGAATATGTTAAAAAAAATCTTTTTCTTTTAAAATTTCATGGCATTTTTGTGAAAAAAAAATGATTTTGAAGAAGAAAGGATATTTTACTCAATAATTCATTTCAATTGTTTTATCAAAACCATTTTCCATCTAAGATGGAATTATTTCATATGTGTATGTTTCAAGTATAATGTCTCTATGATTTACATGGTTTCACTTTTCTTATTACTAAATGATTTCAATTTATTTTATATGGATTATGTAATGATGGGATGATGTTTATGAAACCTATTTTATTCGTTGGGTTATTATGAATGATGTTTGTTGATTTTTGTGGCACAAGTAAGATTGATTTAATTATGAGATGGGTGGGACCTATATCTACCTCCAATGCATTGGGTAAAGATTTATATGTAATGAGATAGATATGGATGGAACGGTAAGTTAATCCGGTTCACTGTTACAGGACTGAAACGAGGAGTGAGCTCGATTCAGAAAGGGACATTGTCCACTAAGATGGTCTTAGCAGCAATGCCTTGGCTAATATGTAAATAATAACATGTGATGAATTTATGCCACAATTACATGTTTTATTCCCATTATATTTTATCATGGTTGATGTTCCATTATGATATATTCCTTACGTACTTCGACGATTTATGTCTTTGCTCAAGATTTTGATGTTTAAATTTCATGTTCATGTTTTTTCTTTCAAATGTTTATGGATTGTTTTATGTTCTCTATGTTTTCCCTTACTGAGCATTTGAGCTCACCCTTTTTATGTTTTATTTTCCCCAGGAAATAAAGAAAGGTTTTAGGTAAGGAAACAAAAAGGGGAAGATGGTTATGGGAGTTTTTTAAGATCTTTCAACATGATTAGAAGTTTATATTCCATGTTTTGAAAGACACTAAACTATTACGATCCTTGTGTGTCTGTTTTTGTTATGTATTTTGTATTCTGAAAAATTATTGTAAAGTCCATGTACGTCATGCTTTGGGTCTCTACATTCATCTTGCCAAGTCTTGATAAATGATGTGGGACGACCATCGAGGGGCCTTTTTATAGTCATTTTAGGCGACGATTCATCTTCTCAAAAAGATAAAATGGTGGTTACATGCATGATCAGATCTGATGGTTCAGATTGATTTTCGAAGAAAGAATTTTGTAGTTTACAATAATTTTAGGTTTTTAAGATAAAAATTCGGATACAAGGAAATTGAATCCGAATATTTTTTTATACAAGATGAAAATACCAACATGAATAAAGATAATTACGAAAACAACATTAAGGAAGCATCCCTTACATAATACTAGGAAAATTATCAGAAATAAAGAAATTTCTTCACGAATAACATTAGATTCGGGGAAATTTTAACTACAAAATGTTTACTATGAAAAATTAAATTTTAAAAAAAGTTTGACAATAACAAAAATATTGACTACGAAAACATTTTGACTATAAAATTTTTTTTTGACTACAAAACAATATTTCTAGGAAAAAAATTAACTACGAAACCAAAAATTAAGTATGAATAAATTTTTGACTACAAAATAAAATTTTTACAATGAAAAATGTTTTCACTAAAAAAATAACTAACAAGAAAATGTACCCTCCCCCATGAAAAGGAGTTTCTCACTAGAAGGAGATAGGTTTTAAAAGAAATTTAATTTGGAATATTACCTTATGGTTATCATTCCTAGCTTTTTTCTTTAATGTATTCAAATCTATCGAACGGTAAAAATTTTGTGAAAATATCCTCAATTTGATCTTGAGTTTTGATAAATTAAAGAATAAAATCTCCTTTTGTGTGGGATCCCAAAGAATGTCAGGGCTAATATCTATGTTTTTTTCACGAGAGTGATGTGCATGGATTTTATTAAGGGAAATGGCCCTAGTGTTTTCACACAATATATGTGTTTTGGTAAAACTCATAACACAATATGTGAGTGTGTGTTGCATCCACATCACTTGAGCATAAAAACTTCTAGCAGCTAAATACCCAGTTTTAGTAGTATAATGTTCTACTAAGTGTTATTTTTTTCATGATCAAGAAACTAATGAATCACCTAAGAAATGAAAAGATTCGGATGTAATTTTCATAACCAATCTATATCCCCCAAAGGGAGAATCCTGAAAATATCTTAAAACAAAATAATTTCCATAAGTTTAAAGTGTCCTAAATCCATGGTTACCTTTAAATAGTGAATAATTATTTTCGCTTACATTAAATGATATTCCATAGGATTATATTGATATTATTCACAAAAGTATATTTTAAACATTAAGTCTGGACGACTAGTAAAAAAGTATAGTAAAATTCCTATCCTTTATCAATATGATGATTGATCTACTAGTTTCCTAGATTCATCAAGATCAAGTGAATTTGATGTACAAATGGGAGTAGTTATACTCTTTTTTTTCACATCCATAATTTTTAATAAGAACTATAATATATATATGTTTGGATATATAAGTTCCTTTTGGTTTTTGAGAAATTTGAAAACCTAGAAAAAGTGTTAAATCACCCATCATTCTCATTTCAAACTCAGATTTCACTAGATTGAAAAACGAATTTGATAAATATTACATAGTTTAACCAAATATAATGTCATCAAAATAAATTTGAACAATCAAAACATTTTTCGTATCATTATTTATAAAGAGTCTTGGATCATCATTTCACTTAAAATAATTATTGAAAAAAAAATCTTGTAATTCTATCATACCATGCTCTAGGTGCTTGGGTGAATCTATATAAACCATTGGTAAGTTTGAAAACATGTTCAGGATGTTTTGTGTCTTAAAAGGAGGATGTTTTTCAACAAAAACATCCTATTGAACATTTCAATTAAGGAAAGAACATTTTACATCCATTTGAAATAGTTTGAAATTATTGAATGCTGCAAAGGAATGTAAAATATGAATATATTCATGTCTTGATCTCGCAACATAGGTTTCTTCATAGTATAATCCTTCTTATTTATTATAGACATTAAAAACTAATCTATTTTAATTTATCGCAATGATTCCATTTTCATCACACTTTGTCTCGAAAACACATCTTACACCAAAAATATAATTTTCCTTACGTCTTTCAACAAAGCTCAAATCTTTATTCCTTTTGAAACTGTTTAGTTCATCTAGGATGGATTTATCCAATCATCATCAAATATAGATTCATCGGTGTTTTTTTGATAGAATTGGGAATGTAATTATATATGTTCTACATCATTTTTAAATAACTTATAGTGCTTATAGGTAGATTTACATCACTAATTATACAATCATTGGGATGATTCTTGAGAAAGAACTGATTTGGATTTTGTAAAACCTATTCATCAATATTGGGTAGGAAATCATCTGGGGTAAATGATTCCAATTTTTTTTCTTGAACATTATCCATATCAGAATGATCTTCGATCAAAGGTTGATAATAAGTCTTTGAATAAAAATCCCAAGATTTAGGTAGTGGTTTTTTTAAAATAATGGGCCCAGTTTCACAAAATGTTACATGCACATTTTATTCAATAGTACAAGTATTTTTTTTAAAAATTCTATACGCCATGGAGGTTGTAGAGAAGCCTATGAAAATTAATTCATCAGGTTTGGGTGTGAATCTATGTAAATTATATTCAGTATTCAGAATTAATACTTTGATACCAAATACATTGACGTAGGAAAGTATAGGGTTCCTACCATTCCATAACTAATAGGGGTTTTTATTACGAAAATGTCTAATCAAAACTCGATTTATAGTATAATAAGTAGTAATTACATCTTCATCCCAAATATTTTTAGCTATAGAATATTCACTTAATGTAATTCTAGTTATATCTTGAATAATTAGATTTCATTTTTCCATGACACCATTCTGTTTATGATTTCTTGGATATGAGAATTTACGAGTAATAAATTTTCTACCACAAAAAGTTTCAAAATCTGAATTTTGAAACTCTCCTCGATGATCAGTAGGAATAGATATGAATGGAAGGTTTTTCTCATTTTTAACCTGGGATCTAAAGAATATGAAATAAGAAAAATCATTATATTTATTTGATAGAAAATAGACCCATGTAAATATAGGGTACAAATCAACTAAGACAAGTACATAATATATACCTCCAATGCTTCCAGTCTGAGATGGACTGAAATGATCCATATGCACTAATTTTAATGCACCAGTATTTAAGTCTTATCATATTGATTTAAAACATGATTTATGTTGATTTTGATATAGAAAAGGATCACAAACTTTTGAATAATAAAATTTATGCTCTGGTAGATCCTTAACTAGTCATTTCTTTGAGAATTTTCATAGGTTCTTAAGATTAAATTTTCCAATTTTTCTATGTCATAACACAGATTAGTCTTCCATTGCACTGAATCAAGGTATATCATGGCGTCTAAGGTCTTATATTTCTATTGTGTATACATTCTCTTGCCTATGGGCAGAAAGAATAAACTCATCCTTGGAATAGTTTACTAATAACTTGTCATTCCTAAGGTTCAAAAGGTAACCATCATCACATAGTTGACTTATGCTAATGAGGTTATTCTTAAGAACCTTAACAAATAAAACATTTTAAATCAATGTTTTTCCATGAAGATAAATGTTACCTATATCATCAATATATCTCTGATCATTATCCCTAAAAGTTATTTTTCCTCCTTTCATTTTCATAAACTTTTAAAATAATTTTTTGTTATCAGTCATATGTCGGGAACAACCACTATCCATGTACCATGGGTTTATTTTTTTACTTTCCTTTTTTTTCATAATATAAGACTGTTAGACTTTTAGAAACCAAACATTCTTTGTTCCCTAATTTTCAGAACGAATGATTTTAGGTATCCACATTTTCATAGAAAAATTTTATTAAAGAAAACTTAATGATTCAGTTCTGTTTAAGGAAAAAAAATTCTCCCAACGTCCACCACACTGACATTTAGTTCAGAATGGATCATTTTAAGGAACAAAATAATTATTACTAAAAACTGGTATAGAATGAGTATAACCAAATACAAAATTATTTATTATGGGTCGAATATGGGAATACATATTGTCAAAATTTTCCTTACCAGAGGTAATGATTCAAAAACACTTACCCATGGAAAATATTTCTGACATTAGTTTTATAAACATTTTTTTATTCTCGAAAACATTATTTTTTGAACTAGAGTTAGTCTCTAAAGAATTTTCATAGAAATTACATTTTATAGATCCTCAGAAAAATTATCTTTCATGGAATTATCTTAATCAATTTTTTTTGAAATAAATTCAAAACAAAAAAAAATATAATCAATATCTTTAGAAACATTTGATACTTCATTTATTAGAAGACAATTTATTGAATTTTACTTATCATGATTTTTGTGGAGTTTTGAAATTTCATTCTCAAAAAAATTTAGCAATCCTAAATACTTCTTCATAAGAGGGTCGTGTATTATCTTCATCAGAAGATGATTATTCATCTAATGACCTGTAGTATTTTTCAACAGTACTATTTTAATTCAATGATACATTGGTATTAGACTCATAATTTTCTTCCTTGGCCATTAGACAATGATTTTCAATGGGCAGTTTGGCTAGTAGTCCACGATTCTTCTGAATAGATGATTCATACTCTAAGGATTCATCTGGAAAATCCCCACCACTGGAACTCCAGGATTCATTGGATTTTAAGACATTCATATAATTAACCTTTCATTATATCTTTCTATACCTTTCAGAATGGTTTTCCATTTTATCCATTTTTCTTAAGCATTGGAAAATCAGTCCGGATGGCCCCTTCTTTTTTTCATTCATAGAAAGTGACTTTTGAGCCTTTCTTGTATTTTCATAATTCTTCATATATCTATACTAATAGTATTTCATTCCAACTATCATGTTCATCAATCGAGCAATATTAGCTACTTCATGTACAGAATGTTCACATTCACTAGATTTAGATAAAAAATTACATTATTTGACTTGGATCTTGTAACCCATTCAAGAGTCTTGAATTTAGTAGTAGTAAAGGCTACACTACCATTGCCATTATTTTTGTTATTAATATCTTCATCTCTTCTCATTATTGTCTCATGTTGAAGAAGAGTTCCAAAGTGCTTGCCAAGAGAAATTTGTGAGACATTCCTATTCTCATCAATAGATCTTCTCTTATATTCCCACTCATTATGAAAGATATATGTAATCTTATCAACTAGTTCTTTGTCATCTAGACCACTCTCACCCATAGATTGTAAAATGTTAACAATTTTCATAAACCTTTGATGCACTATGAAAAATGGATCTCCATAAGGAAATAAAAATCCATGAAATTCTTCTCTAAGAATAACTCTTATATTTTCTATAACATTGGATGTACCAAAATGAGTAACCTTCAAATTTCATCCAGATAGAGTTAGTAGCTCCACCAAAAGAAATCTGACTATATATATTTCTTTCCATGGAGCACAACAATGTATTACATACCATGCAGTTTAGTTGATTTTCTACCATTTTAGGATTGGTAATGATTTTGACTTCCTTTTCAGGAATTTTGTAATCTACAGTATGCATAATAAAATTTTCCACTACAGTTTTAATAACAAAAGACTTCCTACGATCTCTCCATTTCTCATAATAATTTCCATCAATTATAGGTGGTCTGGTATGATTTAGATTTTCAATCGAACTGGCATTCATTCCTACCATTCTATGAAAATATCATTCCATAGAAACATATTAATAATAATAGTTTGTAAACAATGACAAAAAAATTACTAAGAAAGGAAAAAATTTAAAACAATGAAAACATAAGCATGAAAACATATATGTGAATATATGTATTTTAGATACCTCATTTGATACCAATTGTAGGATGAAAATAATGATGTAGATTCTATTTTACAATAGGTGTGATTTGTATTTTTCAAAACATTAGTTTTTAACCATAATTAAAACTTTTTTTAAAAATTTTAAAAATGTTAAATTCACAAGAACTCTTTTAGTTATATAATCTTTCTAGGTTTTATAAATATGTTTCCTGAAATGAAACTTATGGAAAGTTTACATGGAAGTGATTAAACCTTAAAGAATGTTGAATCTTACTTATCAGAGTATACAAAAGTACAATAATTTATATGAATTTTATACTTTCTTACGTTGAAAATACAACCGAAATAAACTGGAAACAAAAAATATGAAAAGTATGAAATCATTTAACCCAAAGAGAAGGGTATCCGAAAACCATGGATAATGGTCCCTTGATTTATATGTTCAAGAAAGTTTTTCATACTCACACCAAGGTAATACATCAATAGGAATATTGGAATCTGTATTGATATCCACAAATGACATCGAACATTAAGGTAGTCGACACCTCTGTCTTCCTATCCACATAAATCCTCAAACATTAAGGTAGTCGGTACCTCTATCATCCTATCCCTAGAAGTCCTTGATTGTACACAACAAAATTCAGAGTCGCACAAAGAAATATAAAATAGTTTTTAAGTACACACAATGCATGAGAGTCTCTCTCTCTATAAATCAGTTCAACAACATGCAATCTCTATAGTGATCACCTTGTATTGAGCGTGTTCAAATGAGCTCTTATTTATAGGCACTTCTCCAATGGTCGACTCCCTCCTCCCACAATCATAAATGTCTTTGAATCTTGGTGGGACCTATACACATGTCACTCAATCAATGGTTAGTTAGAAACAAAAAGTATGGCATCATTTAATAACTATAACAAGTGTAAGAAAAATATGGTTTCTTAACAAATTCTAATTTTCGGAGTCTAAGGACAAATAACGTTCAGAGTCTAACAAAATAAACATTCAAAGACTATAACTCATAGAAATTTGGATTATGTTTTTCAATTAAATGAGAACCTTAATTGTTTAGATTTTGGGGTATAAATTATAATGAATTCCGAATCTTAATTCTAAATAATTTGGTGTCTGAATTATATGGAATTCGGATTCTAAATTCTTTGTAATTCTGTCTTTGAATTCTGAGGAATTCACTCTCCAAATTAAATGGAATTATAAGTCTTAATTCTGAGTAATTCAGTGTCTCAATTCTATGAAATTCGTAGATTGAATTATAAAGAATTTTGAGTCTGAATTTCATAGAATTCAGAGTATTAATTTCATATAATTTGGTGTCTGAATTTTAGAAAATTCTGAGTCTAAATCTCAGAGAATTCAGAGTCCAAATTTTACAGAATTTGAAGTATTAATTTTGGTGATTTTGGAGTCATAATTTCTGAGATTTTAGATTCTAAATTTTGGATAATTAATAGTAAAAATATGATAGAATTCAGAGTCTAAATTTCAGAGAATTCAGATTCTGAATTTTAGAGAATTCGAAGTCTTACTTTTTGAGATTTCAAAGCCTAGATTCTAGAGAATTCAGATTCTTAATTTCAGAGAATTTTGCGTTTGAATTTCATAGAATTTGGAGTCTAAATTTCATAGAATTAAAAGTCTTAATTTAAGCGAATTTGGAGTATGAATTTCAGAGAATTCGATGTCTGAATTTCAGAGAATTCGGAGTCTAAATTTCATAGAATTCAAAGTCTAAATTTCAGAGAATTCGGATCCTAAAAGCAGAATACTCTATAACTATGGATTTATTGGATTCTGATGTTTTAGATGTGAAACTAATTTTCAGACGTAGGAATAAAATGTGTTAGATTTATAGAGACAATAAAATGAACTATTAAAACATATTTAAGTATAAAATTTCATTTGAGAAAGAAAAATTTCCTTAGAAAATGGAAATTTTCCTAATGAAAATAATTCTTAGGGAATATATAATTAGCCTTAAAATCAAGTGTATGTGACTTTCAAGACATATAGGAATGTAAAATTCATAAGGAAACCTTATTGACTCAAAAAGGGTGTTCTCAATTTCTCAATAAGGTTAAATAAGGAAAATATCAATTTTATAATAATTATAAGATCATAACATTGGAAAATATTATCTAGCATATAACAGTTCATAATATCATGTCATGGTAAAAATCATAAAAGTGAATTATAATCCCAATATTCATAACATAAGAATTGAAATTTTTTGGAATACACACATATGAATTAAAAATCATTTCATATTTTTGAAGGCTCCTTGTTGAAACCATCATATATGGAAACATCCATTACAAAACCGAGTTCACTCCTCGTTACCACAATGTATTCCTAAATTAGATTTAAATTCAATTCCGGTCATGTATATCTCATTAGATATAAATCATTACCCAATTCATTGGATGGATATATAATTGTCACACATCTCATGAATCCATTCTTACATGTCCCTCAAATACATAAAAAAATTCACCATAGCGTATCCCATGAATTAAAATGGGTTTCTTGAATATCATTCCATCATAATTGATAAAAAACAAATATACTTCCAAAATAACATTCCATCATAAACACACACAAAATCATTGTAATGACATGTATTTAAATAAAACCATGTTTAAATATTGTTATCTTAGATGGAATTTATTTTTGAGAAAACACTTGAAATTATTTAATGCGGAAAATATCCATTATTTTTTAAAAAAAAATTTCATTCCTCAAAATGAAACACAATTTTAGAGGTAATCATTTTATGTGAAAATAACCATCTATGATTATAGGGTAAGATTTAATGTAGAAAGGCATTAAGAAAGCATAAAATTTCTTTTATTCTATACGTGTTAGACATAACATTCTTCTCATACGTTTTCGTTAAATTCAAATAGCACCTCGTACCAAAAAAGACAAAAGATTCAATTCCTATTGTTTCGTAAAATTTCACCAACTCGTAAAGTTGAAATAAAAATTTATATAAGTATATAAAGAATATTATTAAATACTTATTTTTTAAACATGGGCATGCATTCAAAATACACAACATTAAATAGTTTAAATAAACAATCTCATATAAAAATGTGATTTTCAAATTTATCCCTTACCATAGGTCTGAAATTCTTTGTGTGTATCTGAAACTCATGTATAATTATTTAAATAAAGTTACTGATTTATTATATAATGATAATAATTTTTATGATAAAATTTATGATCATATTTTCATCAATTTTTCAATAACATAACATTGTTACTCGTTATGCGGGTATTAACTGCTTTAAGTTCTTATGAATGGTTTTTCAGATCAGTTATTATTATTCTTCTTACGTTATAGTTATATAATTTAAATAACTATATTAGTATAATATATATCATATCTATTCAAACAATTAATTTATATAATCAGGCATTAATTATTATTTTGTTGAACAAATCACATCACACCGTGAAGACGGTAAGCCGTTTGTATGCACAAGCGACGATATCATTCCTATAAATGTTGAATCGAATTATAGAGTATGGTGTATAGTATATTAGAATCAATATAATTTTATATTTATCAAATATATATATATATATATATATATATTTATTCCATCATTATTCCTATCCATGTAAGGTAGTGGTGGAATATGGATTAAACCATGGCGTGGAGACGATAAGCCATACGTATGCATGCATGGTGATTTATTTTTAATAAGATGGATAAAAGGTGGAGTATGGTGGTTAAATAATCATAATAACCACTATGTATATATGTAATAATTTATTTAAAAATTTATAATGAAAAAACTCTTGTTGAGGAAGTATAAAAAGAAAGAAGTTTGAATGACTCAATAAATGATGTTACCTCATTGTCGATGTGCCTCATCTAAATATCCTCTTAGAGCACTAGTGTTTTTCTATAAATAAGATCAATACTTCAATAGTTTTTAGGAATTTTTGTAAGGTAAATTTAAGAGGTATGGTCACTCTTGAAGGCTCCAAATGAAGTGAAGGGTTGGGGGAGGAAGTTCCATTTTATAATTGACTTGAGGGACACTTTTATAAAACTCAAAAAAATATTAATTTATGCTAAAATAAACCCAATATAGAAACCTCTAAAATGTCCCAATACAGAAGATGACTTGAGCCATGTTGTTTATGTAATCAAACAATAAATTTTATACATGTTTTTATGTGTATTTAATCATTATCATTTTAATTAATACATGGTTATTCTATTTAATTTTAATCACGATTATCAAATATATAAATATTAAAAGTGTAAAATATTTACTTATTTGAAGTAATTGAGAACATAAATGTTTAATTTAGAACATTTTAGTCCATTTAATAATTATTCAATATTTTTTAAAAAAATTATGATTTTTCAAATAAATTATGAAAACCATATTTTGACAAAAAATAAATAGTATCAATTTGGACACTATTAATTCATGTAATTTTAAAAATATAAACCTAAAAATAGAACTTATATATAAATATTTTATAATAACCTTAATGTAATAGGGTAATATATAAAATTTATTTTACATAATAATTATCCCAAATTATATTTATTAAAATATTTTTAATAACATTTATTTGATCTCTTCATTAAAAAAATAATTACTACCTTACTTTTGTGTAATTGTTTAATATAATTATTTTTTCAAGAAAAATTTAAAATAAAATAATAAGCTGAAGATAAATGCATTATAGTCCAGATGAATACTTGTAGTCTAATATATCTTCTGAAAAACTAGACATTAAAAATGCAATACTCTTTTTAAACAAGAATGTGACGAATTTATCTTCACATTAAATAAAATAACACATGTGTCATAATCACTTTTATATTCCTTCAAATGGTCAATAAGTCCACCCATGGATTTTTATGGTAGCGATATACTCTAAAAAAAGGATTTTTATGTTTTTGTGTGATTTATGGTTATTAATTTCTTAATAAAAAATTTATTGATTTCTCATCAATTAATTAATTTCATCATCCTTCAATTATAAGTTTATTATGTAATATTTATTTATTAAAAATTTCAAAAAAATTATGATAAATAAAAACATCTTATCTTTAAAATGAGTATTTATAATAGAATTGATCTTTTGTATAATCTTATATTAAAAAAATTTAATTATTAATGTTTGATTGAGATAAATTTCACATTTTTTTAAATAAAACAAATTAAATGTCATAATCTTATCCAAGTGGGTTTTAATTGTTACCCTTTTTATCCAATAATGTTTTAAAGAAGATTAAAATAATACCACTATATAAATACTAGTGTTAAGGTAATTTTATAACATTATTTTTACCCTAAATTCCCCGATTTACCATTTTAATGTGTTAATAAAACATACCGAAGACACTATTCATATTTCCAAAAAATAAATATATTTAAATAATTTCGACCTACTAAATTAAAATATAGAGTAAATTTGTAAATAATACGAAAATATATGTTATAGTAATTAATTTAAATTTAATCTTATTTTTGAAATGACAAAACCTCTTTTAAAAGATAAAATATTACAAAAGATTGAAAATTTTCCATTTGAATTTAATGTAAAAATAATTCAAATGACCTAAATTATATTAAATGGTAAAAATTTATTTAATTTATTCCTTGTAACCATTAAATAATATAATTTAACAATATTAATCATTTCAATGAAAAAAGTTAGTTTCAATTAAAATTTAGTATAATTTTACTATTGATAAAAATAAGAAAGTTATTAGAAAAATATCAGAAATCTATCCAAAGAACTTTTTTATATCAATGATCAAAATAGAATTTTTTTTGTTGTCATAGACAAATTATTAATATATCGAAATATTAATTTAAAAGGGGTTCTCCAGTGTAAAATTATCCTTTTAAAAAAATATGTCTTTATTGATCAAATAGGATTTTATTCAAACCCTATGACTATAATATACATTTTATGAATATAAAAAGTTTTTTTTATTTATATAATACATATATATATATCTCTCATTATTTTCATTAAAAAAATAATTCTCTCAAAATTATAAATATCTAATTGATTCGTATTTTCCATAAATAATTGATAGCTAATTAATTCACAATGCATTTTCATAAGATTATCACAATTATACAAATTATCCTAATGGGTATGATGTGATAGTAAGTTTATAATAATGGAGTCTCATGGTTTATTTAAAATCACAATTCCATTCAATGAGATCTACTGAAGAATAAATGTTATTTAAAGACATTACTTCATAAAAACATATGGGTGTTACATTCTAACACCCTTAAACTGAATTTCGCCCTCAAAAATTATTCACATGGAATCAAAATAATGAGGATAACTCTCCCTCATCATATCCTCAAGTTATAATGTATCTTATTCAAATTGGTAGTTCGTCCATAAAACATTAACCAAGCAATTGGTATTTTTTTGAAGAACCTTTTCACAACAATCTCGAATCAATATCGGCATTTCTTTATAAGAAATATCATGCTCTAGCACTATGACTTCTGAGCATATTACGTGTTAAGGATCAGGTATATGCTTTCTCTGGAGAGGTACATGGAACGCATCATGAAAATGGGAGAGATTCGGTGAAAGGTCAAATTAGTAAGCTACCTTCCTAACACGATCCAGAATTTCAAATGGACCGATATACATAGGGATCTACTTCCCCTTATTTCCAAATCACATTACTCTCTTCCATAGAGATATTCATAGAAATATATTATCACACACACAAAACTCTAATTCTTTTATTCTATTTTCATCCTAAATTTTTTGTTGACTATGAGCTTCTCTTATGTGTGGTTGAATATAACTGACCCTTTGTGCCATTTCATCAACAAATCAGCTAATAATTTCTTTCTTTTCTATACATTATCCCATCACGTTGGAGTTCATCGCATCATTCAATAGATGGATTCATAAAGAGATATCTGAATACATTATTTAATGTAATTTTTGAATGAAAATTCCACCAATGTTATGGGTTGATCCCAATCACTATTGAAATCCAAAGAGAAAGCTCGCAACATGTCTTCCAGAGATTGAATTCTCCACTCAGACTTACTGTGGTTCTGAGGATGATAAGTAGTGTTAAAACATAACTCTATATCCAAAGCATGCTAAATTCATCACCTAAACATATTGGTAAACCTCAGATCTTGATCAGACATAATTGAAAGTGGTTCTCTATGAAATCATTACACTTCATTAATATATATCCCAGAAATGTGATCAATAGGGAAATACTCTCTAATAAAAATCACTTGTTCTGACTTCATATAGAGATCAACTATAACCCATATAGAATTATGGCCATTAGATATTTTGGAATTTTTAGCAATAAATCCTATAGTGGTTTTTTCCCATTACCATGTTGGTAATAGTAAGGGTAGTAACATCCCTAAAGTCTTCTATCTCTCAGCGTTAACTTGATGAAAAATCAAGCATAAAGAGACATATTCAATGAAGTCTCTTTTCATGCCATCCCATCAGAAATACTCTTTCATGTACCTATACATCCTTTTTCTTCCATGGTTAGTAGATAATGAAGAACTGTGAGCCTCATCCAATAACTCCTTATTTAATTATTGTATGGGAGAGACAAAAACCATATTCTTGATCCTTATTATTTCATCACAATCGAGGTTTAATTCAAAAACATATCTGACCATTTTTTAACTCTACATCTTTCTTATGCACCTCCTTAATCATCAAATGTATAAATGGTTGAGAAATCATTTGTGAAAGAAAATATTTCTTTCCTTCCGTTAAAATTTCAGGATCTAGCCTTTCAAATCAATAAATAATGTATATATTGTTATCCTCATCATGGATAGACTAGCATGGTCTTGTCGACTCAATGCATCTACCACCTTGTTCACTTTCCCATAGTGGTAATGTATTTATTAGTCATAATATTAAATCTACTCCAACCACCTTCATTTTCCCATATTCATATCTATTTTTGAAAATATAATTTCAACATTTATAACCAGTATAAATATCCCACATTTCACTATAAATATAATGCATCCATATCATTAAGCCAATGATTACCATAGCTAAATCAAAATCTTGAATTGTGTAATTTTTCACATCGATTTTCAACTATCATGAGTCCTATGGTATCACCATATAATTTTTCATTAGAACACATCCCAGCCAATTCATGGATGTGTCACTATAGATCCCAAACATTTATCCACTACAATGCAGTATGAGCTTAGGTGCATAGGCTATCTGTCTTTTTACCTCTTTGAAATTCTCTTCAAATTTCTCCAACCAAATTAACATAAATCCTTTGCGAGTTAAAATAGTTAAGGGATTAGATAATATTGTAAAACCATTCAAAACAAATTCAATAATATCTAAAAAACAAGAAAACGTCATATTTAATTTACTATTTTGTTCTCAGCCAACATTTGAAAACATTTGTTTTGGAAGGATCCAAAGATATCCGTTATCTTGAGATTATGTGACCAAAAAAAAATTCGGATGCAAAATTCACACTTGGTTAATTTCACAAAAGCATATCTTTTTTGAAGGTCTACATTAAAATTCTAATTTGGTCTTAATGTACTTCCTTTATCTTCGAATAAAAAAGAGTATCATCAATAAAGACAACAAAAAATTAGTCATGGTAGTCTCTAAAGACCCTATTCAATAGATCCATGATGATAGTGGGGGAATTAGTAAGTAAAATAGGTATCACTATAAATTCATAGTGTTCATACCTTGTATAGAATGTCATCTTTGGGGAATCCAGTTTTTTACCCTTAATTCATGAAATCCTAAATGATGATCAATCTTTGGAAATGTATTGATCTCCAAGTAGTTGTTCAAATAAGTCATTAGTGTAGGAAAGAAGATATTTTTTTCATGATAGCGATCTTGTTAAGATCTTGATAATAAATAAAGATTCTCATTGATCCATAATTATTCATAAAAAATAGAAAATGTGTTCCCCAAGTTGAGTCAGTATGGAATATGATTCCCTTGTCAAGATTCACTTGGAGGTACTTCATCAATTCCTATAACTCAATTGGGTCCATTCTATAATGTGTATATGAAATATTCATTGCACCCAATATGAGTTATATTGAAAAATCAACCTCATGTTTTCGTTGAAGAACATGAAATTCCTTTTTAATGACATCGTCAAAATCTCATACAATATGTGTCATCTTAATCATGATTTTATCCCCAAAAATTTTAGATAAATAACAAGCATTTATCAGAATCAGCACCCATAAGATGGAGGATATTTCTACTAGAAGGTTATATTCATCCTTGCATGGATATATGAACATATATTGAGTAGGAAAATTAAATGTGACTTCACTTCCATGAATATTGATATGATATACGTACATAGAAATCCAATCCATGTCAAGAATCACAATATATTCCACTATAGGAAGGATCACAAGATCTATAGGAATCACTTTACCAAAAACTTCAACTATAGTATAATTATAAATTTTTCATGGGACAATTGTTACATTAAGAGTTTTCAAAACTAAGTCAACCTCTAATTTTGGAGGTAATATAGTGATTCCATTTGGAAATTATTCAAAAATAATATAGTGGGTGAATCTATAATAAAAAAACATTTTCTACTTTAGAGTGGATTATATATGTACCTTTCATCAAATCAATATCATACTCCATGTTTCCAATAGTGATTTCATGTTATATTTTATTTTATGTTTGCCTTATGTGTTTTTGGATGTTGATCACTATAAATAACCCTTGTATTAATTCATTGATTGGAAAAATTCCTTATTTTTCTATGAAATTGTATCATTGAAGTGAATGAGGTGACTTCTGTGTAGACTTTTATTTTTATTCATCAGTATATATATTTTTCCCATCACATTGGCATTCAACTTCCTTATGATCTACTATTACACACATAAAACATTCACTAGTACCTTTAATACAATTTATTCCTTGTTTCCTTCAATAGTAGAATCAGAAGGTATAATCATGTTCTTTTCAATGTGGTCTTTATATTTTCATATGAATTCCATTTTTATTTTCGTATTAAACCCATATTACTGATGGGTTTCTCCGATCTTCATCTCAACCATAAAATCACATCGAACAGTTTCCATGTAGCTATTTATGTCCCTAATGGATAATTCCCTTATGTGGCTTGGATTTAAGCCACTAAATAATTGATTAATTATAATCAGGGAGTGGAAAATAATTCCAGAAGCATACCTTTAACCTATTTTAAAATATTCTTCGTATGTAACAAATGATTCATCATCATATTTATTATGTTCATGGAACTCCTTATCCATCATTGATTGAAGAATACACGGAAGTAATATATTGAAAATAAGTTCTTGATCTCATCCCATTCCATGGACTCAATTTCATCACATTGACTCGTATTCAAGATTAGATTACACCATTTATCAGATTTAACTTCCAAATGAAATACTTCTAAGATAACATTATCATTTTCAGAATATTCTAGAACTAAAAATAACATTTCAGTTGTACTTATCCATTTTTTAGCCAATAATGGATCAGAAGAGCCATTGAATGAAGGTTGATTCTTCCTAATAAAGGATTCAACGTAATGTTTCTCCCACCTTCTCTTGTATGAAAGTAAAAAATGATTCATATCATGAGAAATTTGAGTGATCAGGGATATAATATTTTGAATTCAAGTTCCCATAACATTTGGTTGCACATGGAGAAGATCATGGCATTTCCTGTCGTATTTAGCATTAATGCAGCAATTTCAGGTTCCATCAACTGAATAATACCAAGAATTACATTGTGGGAAACAATAATCATAATGTAAAATTCACATAATTCAATAATAATATTTCAATTTAGGACACATTATGTTTTATTCTATGTCATTCATGAATATAAATATAAAAATAGGGTAGGATTTTAACATATACATAGAAATATCATTAGGGTTCATACAAATGTAATATTTTCCTAGATTCTAATGTTTAAATATAAATTTTATCTGACACCCAAAACCACACTGGGACCGTATAGGTTAACTGTCTTTAGAAACTAAGAAACAAAAACAAATTGTTTATAAAACATTAACATTATCTCCCACTTATTTCTCCATAACTGGTGTCATTTTCGACATATCTTACTCAATACCCTTCTTCATGACATAGAGAAAAGAAATATATGAAAGGGTGAGATCATATTCTCATTAAGGGTCAAAAATTGAAATATCAATCATATCATAATCATACAGACATAGAATTAGAAAGTATTATTATTCATACTAGAGTCTATAATATCATGTCATGGGATAAATAATAAAAGTGAAATGTAATATCAATTTTCCAACCATAAGACATGAAATTTCATGGAATACACACATAATCATAGAAATTCATTTAATATCAGTCAAGGCTCTTTATGTAGACCATCATGGAGGACAAATACCATTACAAATTAGAGTTCACTCCCCGTTCCAGTAATGTATTGATGTACTATATTTATGTTTCATTCCATTCATGTGCATTTCATGAGATATAAATCATTACGCAATTAATTAAAAGGATATATAGGTCCCACAGATCCTACAATTAATCCATTCATATGTGTTGCCTGAAAACAAAAAAAAACATTTACCATAGCATAACCCATTAGATAAATTGGGATTCTTAAATATCATTGCTCCATAATAGATATAAAACAAATAGATTTCCAAAATTACATTCCATCATACACACAATAAAATCATAGTAATAACATGGATATATATATAACCATATTTATATAGTTTCATCTTAGATGTATTTTTTTGAGAAAACACATGAAATTGTTTACTGTGGAAAATGTCATTTCTTCTTAAAAAACACTTTTCTTCCCCAAAATGCCACAAAATATTTGAAGAAATCATTTTATGTGAATGTAAACCTATAATATGTTGGGGGAATATTAATGAAAATAATTCATTATAAATGTATAATAATTTATTCCTTCCATACATTTTTAAAAAAATATTCTTCTCGTAATATTGCAGGAAAAGCCAAAAAGTTCCTCACACCTAACACGAAAAAAGATTCCATTCATACTGTTTATTAAAAATTCACTAATGGGTAAAATTGAATTTAAAGAATTATATAAGGATATAAATATTATTTTTAAATACATATATTTAATCATGGATGTGGGTGATAAATACACCCCAGTAGGTACTTAAGAATAAACAGTCTCAGATAAAAATGAGATTATCAAAGTTATCCATTAACTTACGACCAATATGCTTGGTTTGTATCCAAAATTGCTACATTGTTATTTAAATAATGTTACAGATTTATTCAAGAATCAGAATCATCTTTATGAAAACATTTATTATCTTATTTCCATCCATTTGTTAGTAACTTTTCATCATTACTCATTATTCTGGAATTTACTACTATATGTTCTAATGCATGTTTTTTCAGATATGTTTTATTGATATTTTTAGGTAATTTTTGTAACATTTACATAATTGTTTTAGTTTTATATATATCAAATTTATTCATTCAATTCATATATATAATCATTCTTTAATGAAGATTATTTTGAACTAATGACATCGGACAGTGGAGAAGGTAAGCCGTACGTACGTATGAGCGACGATATTGTCCCCATAATTATTGAATGTTATTAAAGTGGAAGTTGTATAGTATCTCAAAAGAAATAAAATTTTATTTTAATCATATATATATATATTAACTACATTGTTCTGCCTATGAGGTGGTGTGTATCGAGTGATGGTGAAATGGTTTGATATGTATCATAACCCGTCCCTTTTTCTAGAGACGGTTTACTATCAAGTTCACCATTTAATTTATTTCGAACCATTTGAAATCATTATCATTTAAAGTGAGGTAGATTTAGACATTTTTGGACTGGGAAATTTTGTAACGTCCCGGTTCCTGAAGCCACCCAGAGTCACCCTGTAACCTGTTGGTCACCTAGCCTCAAGTGCATTTCCCTGAACACCAGAGGCTTCCGACTTGTAGCGAGGGCCTTAGGGGTAATAATGGGAAAACTATTCCCTAATTGGAAGAGTAACACAACTGAAGATAAAAAATATAAAATAGTGGAAGCATTAAACATCTAACAATAGAAAATAGTTGAATACTAAGATAAATAAACAACGAGAGAATATATATATATATATATAAATGATGCATGATACATATATGTCTAGGAGAAATAGCCAAACAATTCACAATGCTGAGCATAATACAAAATCATTGTACAAAAGGAAATATATACAATCCTCTGCTTTGGAAGCCGCGGCATGGTCCAATGCTCTCCAACTCCATTGCAATCATGTAACTAAAGTATATTGGGGCTTGCCCTTATCTATACCTAAAACAATATAATCTGTTTGGTCCCAAAAACATGACCCAAACAGGGTGTGAGAATAAATCCCAGTAGGAAACCACCCAATGATCTGTGCCTAATAGTCAATGAATATATGGTGGGTAATGAAGTGAAATCATTAAACAGGAAAGTACACAATAGTAAAAAATCCACAGTTTCAATATCAAGAAACAATTAACCGACAGTTAAACACCAACAGGTTTCCCACTGGGATGTGCCCAAAGCCTGTCACTTCTGGTCATACCTAGCACATATAAGCAACCCTCTAGGAAGCACACTTATTATAACCCCACTGGAACAGCTTAATCATTCTCAAAGACTCTCTGGGGAATCACTCTCAGTCAATTCCCCTTATAGTCTATGGTAGTCAAGGACTCTCTGAGGAAACAAACATGGTCAAATCCCCTTATAGTCCCAAGGTCAAGAGACTCTCTGAGGAAGCTCACATAGTCAACTCATCATATAGCTCTAGGTCGTTCATAGAATCTCTAAGGAAGCTCACACAATCAATTCCCAATATAGCCAGGAATGGTCCAAGGTAATTTCAAAGTAAACAATGACTATTTAAGGAAGTAAACTCGGTCTATCCACATCACAGTCTATAACGTCCAAGAATCTATGAGAAAGCTCACATGGTATATATAATTATAGTCTATAATTCTCAATGACTCTCTGAGGAATCTCACTAAGTCTTTTCCCTTATATTCATTAATGGTCAAATACTCTGACGAAGCTCACTCGGTCAATCCTCTTTTAGTCTACTACACCGGGTTCTCACAACCACATGTAAGTCAATGCATAGTAAAGCTATAAGGCCAAGGTAAACCTACAAAACTACTTGTCTAAACAGTCTATAGCATCTCAACATGTCATAATACAACACTCCATCCTACAATCACTAGGATTGGGAAAACAGTCAATAAAATTCCAAATGTTCGTAAACAGAACATGCATGGAAAAACATCCAAGGCATGGTAATAAATTCTATTTAGATCCAATAAACCACTACACAAGCATACAAGCGTGGCAGTAAAAACACAGGGGTATGACAGTAAACGCACAATACCCCATTCAAGGTTATTGTTGCAATTCCACATTATATGAAAAGGCTTTAAACTGAAAGGCACAAACAACCTACCTCTTTGGGTTTGGTGAAAAGGACCTCTTCTCCCAAAAATGCTCAAACCGGGTGGACGCCTCCTCAAAACCACCTTAAAAACCCTTCCCTAACATCAAAAAGGTAAACATTTAACAAAAAATGGCAACACAAACCTATATATATATATGAAACCCTTGTATATCTAGGAATTTAAGAGAGGGAGAGAGAGAGAGATAACCCTAACAAAAACTCAAAGAACCAAAAGAGGGACATACCTGAGGAGAACCTCCATCGATCCACAATGAAACCCCATCGATTTTCCTCTAAATCGTGCCATGGAGCTCCCCCAACCTTTGAAAATCACAACACCCATGTGAGCCACGAGTGGGAGGAGGAATGGTGGAGGAATGGAAAATACCGAGGGGTTCGGGACTTAAAAACCCCATCTTTAAGTTGTCGTACGGTTACCTCGCACTGTTTGGAAAACCATGTTCTAACCATGTGGTTGTCACTATCTCATCCAATGACTTGGCACAGCTTGCCCACACGGTTTGAAAAACCGTACATAGCCCGTGCAGAGCCCACTGTCAATGGTTCACGGTTTCCGGGGTTGGTCGTATGGTTTGTTTAAACCATGCGCCAAATGTGTGCCCCTACACAACCTCTGCAAATTTCCTCTTTTTTCTCTAAAAAAGACTAGAAAAAGAAAAATTACTTGAAAAGAAGGTATCAGTTCTTACAAATGTCACGCCTTAAAGATATTCGTCCCCAAATTTCCCTAGTGCGGCGTAGTATAAGAAACCCCGAACAGCTCTGGCCATTGTGCTCATACATCGGCCTCCCTCTCCCATGTCTCATATTGTACTCGCCTATGCTTCCATATAACTCATACAAGAGGAATATATCATCCATAGAGAACATCTGTACTTCGATCAAAAATCAGAATAGGATGCTCCTCAAACAATGCATCCCCTTCGAGCTCAACCTCCTCAGGCTGAAAGACATGAGACTGGTCTGAATGTAACATCGAAGCTGTGAAACGTGGAAGACATCTTGCATAGCTCGGTACCTCTAAGGTAACTGCAACTGATATGAAACCGGACCGACTCTCTCCAATACATCAAATGGACCGACGTACCTTGGCGAAAGCTTACCAATTCTCTAATCCTTCTATTCCCCAACCTCAGCGTGACACACAAGAAAACCTCATCCCCGACCTCGAACTCCAGAGGTCGTCTCCAATGATCAGCATAAGTCTTCTGAGGAGACATCACAGAAGCCATACTCCTTTGAATCAACTCAATCTACTCCATGGTCTCCAAGAAAAGACTAGGTCCCATCATAGCTACCTCTCCTGCCTCTAGCCAACACTAGGGTGATCGGCGTGGCCTAACGTACAAAGCCTCAAATCGTGCCATCTATATAGTTTCCTGGAAACTATTTTTGAAGAAATAATCCACGAGAGGTATGTGTCTCTCCCAGGAACCTCCAAAAATCTAGAACGCAGGCTCAGATATTGGACTCAAGCACCCGAATAGTATGCTCATACTAGCCATCTGTCTGGGGATGGTAAGTTGTACTCAAAAGTACATATGTACCCAAAGCCTTCGAAATCCCCTGCCTGACCCAAGAATTAAAATGAGCATCCCTGTCTGAAACAAGGGAGTGTGGAACTCCATATAGTCATAAAATCTCTCAGATGTACAACCATCCCATCTCATCAACAATGAAGGTCTCCTTGACCATCAAGAAGTGATCAACCTTCGAAATACTGTCGATGAAAACCCAAACAGCTTCATTCCCTTGATGTGAACTCGGAAAACCGGTCACGAAGTCCATCGTAACATAATTCCACTTCCACTCAAGAATGGGTAACTACTACAAAAACCCTGCTGGTCGTTGGTGCTCTGCCTTCACCTGCTGACTGGTAGAGCACCTCAAGAAAAAACCAGCAACGTCACTCTTCATACCTGGCCACCAATATTGACGGTGTAGACCACAATACTTCTTGGTGACACAAGGATGAATGGCCTAAACTAAGTAATGAAAGTCTCACATCAGCTCCTCATGTATATCTGTGGGCACCCATATGTGTCCCTGGAAATGGAAGATCTCATACTCCTCAACTGTCCATCCCGGAACAGGTTCCTCTCCTAACACATATTCCCGTAAGACATGTCTTTCAGAGTCTGGTAGATGCCTCATTCGAACTCAGTCAAGAAGCGTAGAGGTAATAGCTACAGAAAATATAAAGTTAGTCCCACGTCTGTCGTTCACCTCCAGATGCATCTCAACGAAGAGTCACATAAGCTTCCACTCACTATTGGCCTCCTGAACTACCTGTATCTGAGTTCCCCTGCTCAATGCATCAGCCACTGCATTGCCTTTCCCAAGTGTATAGTCAAGCTCAATGTCAAAGGACTGAAGATACTCAACCCAACTATGTTGTCTCAAATTAAGATCACACAGAGTGAAGATGTACTTTAGACTCTTGTGGTCGGTGAAAAAATCAAAGTTCCCGCATAGAAGATAATGTCTCCAACAACTTAAGGCATGAACAACAACCGCCTGCTCTAGATCGTGTGTCGGGTAATGCCTCTCATGTTTCCTCAACTGCCAAGACCCGTAGGCAATGACTCTATCTCCCAGCATAATCACAACACCAAGTGTGATACATGAAGAAACATAGTAAACAGTATAGCTCATCCCCAGATCTGTCAAGAATAGTATTAGTGCTGAAATCGACCTCCCCTTCTTCTCTTGAAAGGCAGACTCACAACAATATGGCCACAAAAACATCACACCCTTCTTAGTTAGACCTGTCAGCGGTTATTCCAAGCACGAGAAGCCTTGTATGAAATGTCAATAGTATCCAGCCAGCCCCAAAAAACTCTGTACCTCAAAGACATTCTCCGGATTCTCTCATGAAACTACATCTGTCACTTTCTTTGGGTTTATTAATACTAATGTCTTTGAGATGACACGATCTAAGAAGAGAATATGGTCCATCCAAAAGTGGCATTTAGTGAGATTATCCAATAACTGATTATATCTCAGTGTACTCAAAACGATCTCAAGAATGGTATCATGGTCATGTAATTTGTGGGAGTACACCAAGATATCATCCATGAAAACCACCACGAAGGAATCCAAGTATGGATGGAACACTCAGTTCATCAATGCTGTGAAAACTGGAGGTTCATTCGTGGGATCGAATGGCATATCCTTATACTCATATAGACCATGCCTACTCCTAATAGATGTGAGAGGTATATCAGATGGTCTAACGCACAACTGATGGCAACTAGTCCTCAAGTCGATCTTCTAGAACACCCGTGATCCTCGAAGCTGATCAAAGAGGACATCAATCCTGGGAAAGGGATATCATTTCTTGACTGACAACTGGTTCAACTTATGATAATCCAAACACAGCCTAAGAGTATTTTCTACCTTCTTCGCAAAAACTACTTGCAAACCCCAAGGAGAAGTACGTGGTTGGATGAAACACTTTGCATGAAACTCCACGAACTACTTATTGAGCTCCTATAACTCATGTGTTTCTATCCTATAAAGAGGAATGGACATCAGTGCTGCTCATGGAACGAGCTCAATAGAAAATTATACCTCACACTCTGGAGGCAAACCAGATAAGTCCTCTGGAAAGACCTCCCTGAAACGATCCACTACTGGAGGAAAGTCTAACTGTGAAGTCCCCTGGTCATCCAGATAAAGACTAGAAATTTGGGATGTAACTACTCATAAACCATGATGCCCTAGTCCCGCTCTGCTTTCCTAGACATCCCAGTCACCTTTATAAAGAAAAATCCACCCTCTGGAGATATAAAACTCACACTACGTCTGTAGTTGTCAATGAATGCCTGGAAGGGAACTAGCAATTCCATTCCGAGAATGAAATCATAACCGGTCATCTCCAGAACATAAAGATCCCAAAGGAAGTGACACCCACCAAAACCAGAGGGAACTCCTTGCACTGACATTCACAAGCCATTCTAGTCCCCAACGGAGTTTCTAAAATCAAGACATCAGCAGAAGAAAGGATACAGAGCCCAAAGCTTTACACGATAACAACAGATATAATGTTATTTGTAGCACCAGCATAAAAAAGAATTGAAGATAAAACTGAGGTTACTAGGATTGTATCATGAACTGTAGAGGGGCCTGGATATTTCTCCTATTGGGTCTGCTCCAATGAAAAAGTTTGGCCTGCTCTGTAGCCCTATGACCCTACCTGACTACTCAGAGCGGGTCCACCAAGCTATCTATGGTTGCCTGGTGACAGACCGCCATGGTCGCGACCTCCACCTCATCCTGAACGTCTCTATGAACTCTGGTTCCCAGACTAGTGAAAAACTAGTGTGGCTGATCTTGTACGAGGAGTCATAGACAAACCCCTATCACCAGCTGCTGGTGATAAGATCTGACAGAAATTCTACAAATCTCACATCATGCCGCAAGATCGACACTCTATCAGGTCTCTCTGGCACTACGGTCTAGTATACCTATTTCTTCCGCAATGGAATCACACCACATGGCTACCAGAATATGCATCTCACCTACTATGGTCTCCTTGAGAATGCTCCCTATGGAACTTTCTGCTATGAGGAGAAGGAAAACTAACTCTGGATGTTTAACCTCTCTAGCTCACTGCTCCAGAATCCCTCAGATTGCACTCAGTGATCAATGCCTGGTTGACTATAGAGGATACCAAAGTCAACATGAATATTTTCACCTGGGAATGGATCTCCTTCCTGAGACTGCCTTCAAAATTCCTATCCAGGAACAACTCATCACCTTCTAGGACTGGTGTGAAACGATGTCGCTCCATGAAACGAGAGGAATAATCCATCACTGAAAGAGTACCCTGCTCTAAGCACATGAACTCATGGTCTCAGCCAGACCTCAAGGTCTCTGGGTAAAATTAATCATAGAAAAATTCTAAAACTCCACCCAATCCATATTCTGATGGTGTCCCGCCAGAGAGATGACATCCCACCACCTCTTGGCAGAGTCTCGTTGCATATAGGTCGCAATTTTCACCCTCCACTGTGGTGGTACCTCGAGATTCATGAAAATATTCAACATGTCTTCGAGCCACGACTCTACAGACTGAGGTCCACCTTCCCCTAAGAAGGTGGGAGGATGATCCTGTTGGAAAACCCGTGTCAAATCATCCCTTGGCAGGGCAAGAGGTTGTGCTCCCTGGATGGTCTGCATCAGCCTCAGAAAACCCTCCCTAAACTTTCCATCATCACCTCAGTCAGGTATAACTGATGGTGTCAAGACTGGCATAGTAGGAGGATCTGTCGGGGATCCCTAATCAACCGTATCTGGTGACTGATCACTGGCTTGTGGCTAGAATACAATTGGAGGATGTCTCGGTGTCATGACTCTACAAGGTCATACGCTCACCTCAGATCATGATTAACAGGGACTAAATCATTGGTGTACACGAAATGTACTTAAGAAGGACTGTTTCTTCCCAAATAGAAGAACACAATATTTGTAGTCAAAACAACACAACGTGCACTCTGGGTTTTTCCGGACAGTGAGCCTCAAAAACTACTCTGGAACCCAGATAACACTAAAACAAACATTTGTAGCGCCAAATTCCAATCCGCGAGGGCCCATACTCCCCACGAATCAATGTTTGGAATCTTATACAAGTTATAAAAAGGAAAAAAGCAATGATCCACCAAATTATGGTCCATGAGGACCCATAACACCTCCAGAACAAAAATTTGGTTCTCATTCAAACACAACCATACACAAAAAATGCTCTAATAAGAAGAAGACATTTTTATCAAGGCATGTATCACAACAACATGCATAGTCTTCATAGCATCTTTCACAAAAACATGCACTTGCTAATGCATCCTAGATGACATTGAAATAATGCTTGACATGTGATTTCAAACAAGTGCCTATATGATGCAAGAGATGGAATACCCTCATCTCATCAGGTTGCGACAAAAATAAAACCGCAGTATCAATAACGGTAATATCACAACGCATGTGAATAACCCAATGGTGAAATCAATCAACTCTAAAATTTGAAAACCAGTAAAATTGAAATAAATGAGGTAGTATGGATTTTCCCTGTACTCGGGTTTGCTACTCCCGGACACATCTTATTACCAATTACCTATTCCATCTTATCCCTGACTATAGGCTCCAAATAGTAAAACAAGAGAAAATAATTCCTCTAATACAACTTTATAACATCTCGATTCTGGAATCCACCTAGAGGAGCACCGTACCTGGTTCATCACCTGGCCACAAGCACATTTCCCTGATCGCCAAAGGCTGCTGACTAGTAGCAAGAGCCTTGGGTGTAATAATAGGGAAATTATTCCCTCACTGGCAGAGTAACACAGCAGAAGAAAAATAAATATACTATAGTGGAAGCATTAAACATCCAACAACATAAAACAGCAGAAGACTGAGATAAAGAAACAACGAGAGCAGAGATATATATATAAATGATGCATGATACATATATGTCTTGGAAAAATGGACAAACAAGTCACAATGTTCTGTACAGTACTAAATCAAAGTAAAAAAGCAAACATATAAACTCCTCAGCATCGCAAGCCTCAACTTTATCCCATGCTCTCCAGCTCTAATTCAATCAAGTACCTAAAGTATAAGGGAGGTTTCCTTTATCTATACCTACAGAAATATAATCTGTTTGGGCCCAAAATCATGACCCAAATAGGGTGTGAGAATAAATCCTAGTAGGAATCCACACAAATATCTGTGCCTAACAGTCAGTGAATATATGGAAGTTAATGCACATAAATAATTAAACAGGAAAGTACTCAATAGTAAACAATCCACAGTTTCATTATCAAGCAACAATTAACCAATAGTTAAAAAACAACATATAGCCCTTTGGGACGTGCCCACAGCCTATCCCCTCTTGTCATACCTAGCAAGTATAAGCAACCCTCTATGAAGTACACTTAGTCTATCCCCACTGGTTCAGATTAAGAGTTCATAAAGACTCTACGAGGAAGCACTTTTAGTCCATTCCCCTTATATCCTATGGTAGTCAAGGACTCTCTGAGGAAGCACATGAGGTCAAATCCCCTTATAGCCCCAAGGTCCATAGACTCTCTAAGGAAGCTCACACAGTCAATTCCACTTATAGGCCCAGGTCGTTCACAGACTCTCTTTGAGGAATCTCACATAGTCAATTCCCCTTATAACCTAGAATGGTTCAAGGTAATTTCAAAGTAAACAAAGACACTCTGGGGAACCTCGGTCGATCTATCCCCATCATAGTCTATAACATCCAAGACTCTCTGAGGAAACACACACAGTCTATCCCCTTATAGTCTATAATGCTCAAAGACTCTCTGATGAAGCTCACTTGGTCATTCCCCTTATAGTCTATAATGGTCAGAGAATCTCTAAGGAAGATCACTCAGTCTATCCCCTTTTAGTCTACTACACCGGGTTCTCACGACCCCATGTATGTCAATGCATAGTAAAGCTATAAGGAAAAGTTAAACCTACAGAACTACTTGGATAAATAGTCTATAGCATCTCAATATGTCAGAATACAACACTCCATCCAATAATCACTAGGAATGTAAAAACATGCAATATAGGGCCAAATGGTCATAAACAGAAAGGCATGGAAAAACATCCAAGTCATGGTAATCACATCTATTTAGATCCAATTAACCTCTACACAATCATACAAACATGGCAGGAAAAACACATGGGTAAGATGGAAAATTCATAATACTATGTTCAAGTGTATTGTCGCAATTTCATAGTATATTCAAAGGCCTTATACCAAAAGTCACAAACCACCTACCTCTTAATGTTTGTCGAAAATGACCTCTTCTCCCAAACATGTTCCAACCGGGTGGACGCCTCCTTGAAACCACCTTAAAAACCATTCCCTAACATCAACAAAGTCATCCTTTAACAAAAAAAGGCAACACAGCACTAGATCTACCTGAAACCCTTATAGATCTATGAATTTAATAGAGAGAGAGAGAGAGAGATTTAACCTTGACGAAAACCTCAAAGAACCAAAATAGGGACTTAACCGATGAGAACCGCCTTCGATCCGCCAAGAAATCCCTTCAATGTTCCTCCAAACCGTGCCCAGGAGATCCCCCATCCACTGAAATTTGTAACTCCCGTGGGAGCCATGAGTGGCAGGAGGAATGGTGGATGAATGGAAAATCCCGAGTGGCCTGAGACATAAAAACACCATCATTAGGTGGCCACACGGTAACCTCGCATGGTTTGTAAAACTGTGCGCCAACCGTGCGGTTGCCACTATCTCATCCAGGGACATTGAATGGCTTGCCCGCACGGTTTCACATACTGTGTGTAGCCCATCTGCAGCCCACTGTCGAGGGTGCACGGTTTCCTGGGCTGGACGTATAGTTATTTTAAACCGTGCACTAACCGTGCACCCCTGAACAATGTCCAGAAATTTCCCATTTTTCTCAAAAATTACCAGAAAAAGAAAACGTACCTGAAAAGAAGTTTCAGGTTCTTAAAAATTCACCATTTCACATTGTGAATGAGGTTCCATAGTTAGATGATCCCGGGGGAAATTGATTGGGGTCAAGTACGGGTACAATCGTTCCTCCTCAAACATAACTTCCTAGGATGGTCTCCAACGGGTTTATTCATGGATCTTGAAAAACACAACCACCCTTGTATCCATTATTCATGAAACTTGTTTCCAAATTTAGGTTCTCGTTGATTAATGATTCATCAAATGTCAATTATGGACTCTATTGGTCGATAGGGTTGGAAGTCAGGCTCACTACACCCTTCTGTGGGTGGATTGTTGTATCTTATAGGACTCACTTATAGATTTATAATTGTTTCATCTATTTGTGAATCATTGGTTCATTCCCAAAGAATGTGTTGACATGATACCTTTTGTTTGAAATATCATCATAGGAATGCATATATTTGATGATACATAGGATATGTTGTCTTGAGCCATACAATATGGTTCTCTAGATTTTATCATCATCCAGGGGGATGGTTGGTGAAATGATGATGGTATGGGGCCCATAAAAAGGTATTATTACATATCATTGGGAGAGGAATCAGAACCCATGTAGTTTGGATTGTGTGGGGGTTATTCATAGACGCTTCCCATTAGATAGGTCATGATTGGGTGGACCCTTTGGAATGGGAACCCTTTTGAGTTCAGGCCTTCAGGTAGGATTCCTACATATCCTGGTTTGATCAGGAATTAGACTTCTAATGGATCATATTTTGTAGATGTTGTAATCTTTACAATCCTCTAAGCCCACATGACTCATGCTCAGTGTGAGAAACAATTGGATGTGAAGATTCAACAATGAATATGAATCCTCCTATATTGGTGAGAGAGTGATACACTACGATGGAGGAGGCTAGGGAGACCTTGGGAAAGGGCACAGAGCAATGAACCTTTCAACGTGGATTGGCATTGAATGTCATGAGGATCGACCTCTGAAAATTGGGGACATACCTGAGTGGGAGGTCCCCTGAATTTCATATAGGGAATAATACAGTTTAAATTCATTTATATTGGATGATGATTAACTAGAGTATAATAATTTTTGGATGTTCCGACATTCATAAAATATAATAGGGAAGGAACATGCAAACCATGATTCTGGGGGATCTCAGATTAAAAGAAATGATAAGAGGAATGGAATTTATTAAGTCATAGAGAGGTAATAAAGAACTCTCCTCAGGTAGAATTTTCCTTTGGTTGATGGCTATTTTTTTGGGAAACATATGCAGTGCCTTCGGGGAAAGATGTGCATAGTCAAAAAAAGGTGTATGTATGACACTAGCCTTCCACTTCTGATGGAAAGGGTAGTTTATAAAGATCTTAAATCACCCATTATAAAATATTTTAATTTCATATAGCTTCAACAATGATATTACAATTTAATTTCATGTTTTATGGTTTAATACCAAACATTTTAATGTCCTGTGGTATGGATGATAACTCAGATTTGATGGTCATAGTGTTTGGATTTTTTGTTATAGAAAGCAATGATTAGTTGTAGGATAATTGGGCTGGGATGTTCTGACATGCCTCAAACATGAGAGGGAAGGAATGTGTAAACAATGAATGTATTTTTAAGAATATATGACACTTTTCTCTTCTTTTTTTGAAATATTTTATATTTCAAAATTCAATATTTATAAAAATGATGAAAAAATGTCCTATTAGTATTATATTAATTTTTAAAATAAAGTTATACCATTGTTTACCTTTTAAAGAAATGTTTTCAAAAAAAAGTTCATTATATTCTTCTGATCAATGTCTCCTTCTAAACATTTATGGTGGAGAAATAATATTTACCATGTATATAATTTCCCATAATCTTGATCAACATTTCATTGATGATTCTAATGCATGTTTACAAGTTTATTTTTATAAGAAAATTATTTTTATAGTATTCATAAAATTTAAAATTTAAGTGGATCTAAATTAAAATGTATTTTAAAACCCTTCCAGAATTTCATTATGAGTTTTAAATGTATTTTCAATGAAGAAAGATTCAAAAAAAATCTATTACTAATGTGTTTCAAATTATTTTCAATGATTCCTTTATATGTATACAAGGAATATGGTTATCAAATCATTTTTAATATTTATTTATATTTATTCATTTATATTTAAAATGTATAATTATTTCAAAATGATTAAATATTTAAAAATGAATTTTCATAGTAGAAATGATGTTTTCATAAGGAAATTTATGAAATGAAATTGTAATTTATTATTTAGTAATTGTATTTTTAATATGGTTAGGTGAATAGTATTATCAGGGAAAGCCTATTTTCCTTAAGAAGTTCCCCTTGTATTATTTTATAATACTTCTACATCTAAAATGATTTAATATAAAATACATTATTTTTTACTAGGGATATGATCCACAAATACCATTCATTTTCTTTCATGAATGGATTATGTTTTGAAGGATTGTTTTTATGAAACTTATTTTTCATCTATGGTTTATATGAATTTGAATCCCACTTCTTTTCATGGTTTATTCGTTGATGAAATGATTATAATATATATATATATATATTTTCTTTTAGTTTTTAATTGTTGCAATGTTTAGGATACCCATTTAATTCCACGAGATACAATATGTTGTTTATGAATCTAATATAATTTTAATTTATAATGATATGATGCACGTTTTTGAATCTTCTAGAACATGTATGTATGGTATTATTATCTGATGTGTGGGAGCTATATCTCTCTCCATTGCATTGGGTAATGATAAATGTTTTTTGATATCAAATGTAATATGAGAGGTTATATGAAGCCCAAAACAAGGGGGTACATGTGAGGGCATACCATGATCAAAATAAGAGTTAATCCTAGTCCTGCAATATTAACATACATCGACGGACATTCCATGTCTGAATCACAATGGTATATAAGTGTTCATCTCAATACTCAGATAAGAGGCAACCTGGGAGGGAATAAAAATCCAAAAATAAGAGGGTACACGTGAGGTCATCCCAATCTTGAAGAAGGTATATGTGTGGTTAGACCATGATTAAGTTGTAATTAAGGTAATGGTAGGTTAATTTGTTATAAAATTTTATAAAATTATGTGTTTTATATAATTCCATATCTTATTCCACTATTATTATCTTTTGGAACATTCTCTTAATTCCCTTGTGATTCATGTCCTATAAACTACCAATATTTATTCCATGAATCTTGAATATGATATTTGATATTCATGGTTTGATCTTCTAATGATAAGATCTTAGTATCATAACATTTTTCTCATGATATTGCTTACATATCTCCTTGTTTAACCATAATGAGCATCTAATCCCACCCATATCTTATATATCCTTTCCCCAAGTTTTGAATAAATATTAATATGTATGAATACATTTTAGAAGGTGTTTATATAGATGTTCAAAATCTTTAACCAAATTAGAAGAATGTACTCCATGATTCCCGAGGCACTAAAATATTATGGTCCTCTAAAATTTATTTTTCTAATGTGGTGAATATTCATATTAACTATTATATTACAAATGTTAGTAAATCATATGAATATGTTTATGGAAATAATTAATATTGTCTATTTTTGAAATGAGGTCTGGGTCAGGATGTGGTATATGATAAGGGAAGTTTGTCATTGTTAGTAGTTGGGTACATGGGGATCATATCTTGTATTATTCTATTGTTACAAATTCAATTGTTTTCAAACCATGTAAGATGAATTAGATACTTTGGAAGTTATTTTTTAGATACATTAATTATAAGATGTAATGGTGAGGACCTCATGGTTATCAAGGGACATGTTTATATTTTTTTTTATTGGGAAGGTTTGGTGGAATCTTTTCACTTAATGTTTTTGACAAAGTGTTATCCTAATGGAGATAATTGATGATTTCTTATTAAGGGTTATGATCATTATGGTCATAGTTTAATATAGGAATCAAACTGGTTTTCGTTTTCAATTACATAGAAGGTTACAGAGAGATTGGAAAATGTAGTAACATGGACGGGGTTATAGAATGGTTTCATGAGGTTTAGTTCAGTTTGACACAATAGATAGAGATTACATTATTGGGATTCTTGTAGTGTTGGGTCATGATCAGTATAGGTTTAATTAGGTGAGAGGTTGGTTTATGGTTTCTAAGAGTTCATAGTTATGATTTAATATTGATTTTATGCTATATTGGTAGGTTCAAGATTGTTGGGTTTATCATGAAACATGAGTTAGATTTGATGGAGAGGTTGTGTAGAGAATTGTTGTTATTATGTGATTCATGGGTCCGCTATGGGTTCTCATTGTTGTGTTGACCAAATAGGGGGTTGATACTGAGGTTTTATCATTGATTATAATGGGTTTTAGAATTATGAAAAAGTATAGAATTAAGGATTATAGCATAGATGATATTGGATATGTCATACTGTATTTTTGAGGTAAGTGGAAATATATGTGTATTATAATTTTATTCATTTTATCATAGAATAATTGAAATATAACCACTATTTGATAATTTTAATATATTTTTTGGTAGGTAATATATTATTAGGATATGTTCATCCACCCCCCCACCCCATCTATGATTTTATTTTTTCTATGGGTTTACGGCTAATGGATGATGAATTCTCTCGAGTGGTGGATTATGGACCATGGATGATGAGTTATATAATGGGGTAATGGTAATGTTGTGTGAACTGATAATAATTATTATATTGTCTTACTAGTTTAATGGAAATATTGGCATATTGACATATTATTTATTGTTAATATTGTGTTCTTTCCTCTGAATAAAATATTGTTATTTGTGTCCTTAATCCATGTAGTAATGTGTTTTTATTTGTTGGAAACTAAAATATATTTTCTTGGGATGAAAAATAATATATATTTTTATGTTATACATTTAGATGATTAATTATGGTTGGATGGAAAATCAAAATTCTAGGTGGAATGGTGATCTATGTGTTCATGTACATCAATCATTGGACAAGGAAGGTCTGTTGAAACATGGGTGGCATGTTTGGTCCTTATAATCAATGATGTTTTATTAATTATTATTTTTATTTTACAACAATTTTTATTTGACAACGATTTGAATTTCAGGTGTTTATATAGTTTTTATGAAATCATGTATTTATTGAAACATTAGTGTTGTCCTACTAATAATTTATTTCTCAACCCCTTTATGAGAACCAAAGAGAGCATTATGTCCCTTAGGATTAATTTTAGATTTATCCTAAGATGTAGAATGATGGTTTGGTTGTTAGATATATCTGTTTGAATATGGGTTCTTGAATGGAATCATATTGTTTAGATACACAATCATGGTATATTATGTTTAAGGGGTATGTAGTATTACTCAAGGGATAAATTATTATTTTTACTAAAGAAGAAAATGACATAAATAATATATTATTCTCATGAATTAATAAATATCCCATAAAATTGAAAACACCAATGACTAAAGGTTTAGTGTCATTGTTATTTTCAATATTAAGCATCCTGTTTTATCAAACTTGTGATCAATTCTCCGAATTAATGATCGTATAAAACAATTATTTACATCTCACAAGACATAATGATCAATATAACCCAAATATTGTAATCTAAATAAATAGGTAAGGTAAACCCCTCAATAAATGAAAATAAAAAAATATATATTATATGATAAATAGGAAAGAGAGAATGATTACTACATTAAAAACATAATAAAAGATAAAAATATTATAGTTTATTTTCATAACAAATGTTATAGAAACATAATATCACACAAATATTATAATGTTTTTATAATTAATATGACATATCTAAATAACATGAAAATAATAGTATGACATATATGCATGGAATAATAGTATGGAATACATTAAAAAATAAATAACAATCATGATAACATGGAAATTCATTTTAATTAATTGCATCATTAAAATTTTGTATATAATGATAAATAACACAGTAATGTGGAATTTACATAATCATATAAAATCTTGTGAATAATGTTTTTTTCATCACATGAACTAAAAAAATGTTAATACACTTTATTTCATCTTATTTACAGAATAAAAATGTGATAAAAAGATTCTTATATCTCAGTCATGCAAAAACAAGCCAAAACTATCTTTCAACATCTCATTACTGAAACAATTCATAATATCATGATATATAAAGCCATATCCAATGCATTTGATCCTAATATAGGACACCACAATTCATAATTCACTCACAAGAGTACAATATAATAGTAAGACTCTTAGCATGTCATGATGAACCGTTGAAATAAATAATGGGACTCATAAAACATTATAAAAATATCCCATAACATGATTAACATAAATCAAATAATATAAAAAATCCATTTTAAATATAATTCATATCATAATAAAGTATAAATGGTTATAAAAACATAACTTCTTATCATGGTGGACACAAAGATGTAAAAAATGATATGTTTTCATGAAAAAACATTTTAATCAATTAATTTAAAATGAAATATAACTTTTTAAAAGAAAATATATGAGTTTTGGAACAAAACTTATTTACAATTAAATCTTTCTTGAATGTAAAATTTTTTCTCTTTATGAAGAAGCTAATATACATTCATAAATTTAACTTTTAAAAAATCATTAAAAACATATTTAAAAATAAATAATAATTATAGAAAGGGGATGTTAAAATACATTAAAATATATTAATTTTAAAATAACATTTAATAAAGGATACTTGAAAAATAAAAAGAAGTTATAAACATAAAATTTGTAGTAAATGATAAAAAAAATTATTTTCAATAGTTGGAAAAACCTTTTGGCCATTTTTAATTTTCAAGATTGATAACCAACATTATTAAAAGGATAATAAATCCTTATAATCATTAAGGTATAATACTTTCTTTTAAAAAAAATTCTTCGATAAAAAAATTGGGGTAAATAAAATAGAATATAATAATAGGATGTTTAATATTAATCATGAAATATGATAGTAAAAATATTGTTATTATAACAATAGAAATAGATTTGAGTGATAATAACCCCTTATAACCTTTATACCATTTGAATAAAATTCTTATTGGTGGTACAAATTTGAATAGAAAATAAAATATCATCAAAGAAAAAATTATTAAGTAAAAAATTAAAAATAAGAAATTTTTTAAACCATTTAAAATGTAACATGGTTTATATCTTATACATATCCCACGATATTCATATTTTAGACAAAGATATTCTTATAGCTTCAATAAATTTTTACTCAATAGTAATTTAATGAATTAAAATCATATGGTTGTATAAATCCAATGAATTATGTTTTATATTATTTAAAAAATATTTTTTTTGTATTATATAAACCATTGAATTATTAAAATGGTGTGTAAAATTAAAACATGTTGCAATAATTATAAATTTTGATGCACACCATACATCCTTGGTAAAAAATCAATGAATATAACAAAATGGAAGATCAAAATATATAACCTAAAATATCTAGAACTGAATATAATTCATTATATATAATATCAATTTGATATAATAAACACCAATAAAATAAGAATTAGTCCACAAATATGAACTATGTGTCAATAAATGAAAATAAAAAAAAACTACTCACATTGTTCCAGATTTTTTTTTGCATGGGCTTATCATCAAGAAAAATCAATTTTAGATTATTATATAAATTTATAATAACTATATTATTCTTTATTTAATTTAATTTGGACCATAAATTATCATATTCTATTTATTTATTACGTATTTTCATTCTTATGTTGATTTATTGAGGTTATTCAGCAAATTTTCTCATAACTCCTTATGTTTGTTGACCATATTAGAAAATGAATCAAAATTTTTTCATAATATCCTATGTCATAATATTTTATTAGTTGTTATTTTTATATATTAAATATATTTATAAATTTATCTATAATGGTTGGTGAAAATATTGTATCCCATTGTTGTGAATATAATAGTTCACATGTATGCATGATAAATGCATACATTTATCAATGAATTAGATGGAATGAAGTCAAATTATTATTTGAAAATTATTAATCATAATTATATTATAGATATCTTAATAACTCATCCATTTAATTTTTAATATCATCCATGAAAGAGACTATTATGAAATAGAATACATCACTTTTGGGAGAATATATCCCACACAGAAAAATATTGACAATTTTCTTTTCTTTATTAGATATTATGGAAAAAATGATGGTTATTAATTTAATATAATTATTTATATAATTGTAATGATGAAACTAATATATTTATATAATTATTAATATCATATATTTTTATGATGTTGATTTTTGAGAAATACATAAAATTAGGTGGTACTTATGTAGGGATGTTGATAATTTATTGGAAAACTCAATGGAATTGAAGTCATAATGATACTATTTTGTTAAAATGTTATTAATAAATTTTTATTTAATTATATTTTATATAATGATTTATTATTTTCAATAAAAATTAAAATTTAATGTGTGTTTTTGAACTGATTTATGTTGCCCCTTCTTTATGAGAGGATATGGGATCTTTTGGAAACACTCACTATATATTATTGATGTAATCACACATTTCAATGTAAAATGGATCCATTTATTCAAAATAATTTGAAATATAGTTCATTTTGTATGTAAAGACTCAAAAAATGCTTCACTATCATTTTTTTAAACATGAAATAGGAATCATTGCATTTCCTTTTTAAATTTTACTCTAACATTTATACATAATATATTATTATTAACTAAATGATTTTATATTTTATTAAAAATTTAAAATAAATATTTATAATATATTTATACTCTTATTAAAAATAAAACTACACTTTAATATTATTAAATATATTAATATTATTAATTAACTTCTAAGTTAAAACAAATAATGTGTAGAGAATCATTTTTAGTAGAAAAATATCATTTTGAACTTTATGGATAATTAATTTTATTAGTTTTAATTAATAACTAAATTAATGTTAATATATTTTTTTATTTTTATATACATAATATTAGATTCATTATTTAAAACATTTAATAATAATTAATTCGATATAAATTCATTTATATTAATAATAGAATAATTTTGAAATTACTATTTCACCAATATCATGGTAATTTTCATTAATCTTATCAATCTAAATATTATTCTTAAAAATAAAAATTACCATATTAAATAATATGAAAATTCTTATTGAAAATGATAATAACAAATATATCAAATTATCTTTCAATGTGTTGGGAAATTAATCTTAATGTTCCCACTTATAACATGTATACATCCATTTTTTGAAAAGAATATATTTATTAATAAAGTTTATGCCTAGGAAACATTTTTTTATAAATTATAATTATAATCAGAATAATATTAATTTTTAAATAATATTTTTATTAAATTAAATTGAATCCAAAATCAAAATTCCCCATGTATAAATTTAATTAGAGAAAAAAATGAAAATAGCCTTCATCAAATATTTCTTCATTTTCAAAAAATAAATTCATGACTATTATAAATTAAAAATATTAAATTTTATTTTTTATTTCACTATATAAATATATATTTTTAATTTCAAATTTTTTTCGTAAAATCTATGTCAAATAAATTTTGAGGTATTAGAAATATAATAATTTAATTAGAATTCACGTAAAATAAAATATTATAGTAAAACTAAAAATAAAATATTTGTTAATTTTTGGGGGAGAATTAAAATATAAATTTTCAATAATCTAATATAAATTTTGAATTTTTTAATTTTTTAATTTCAAAATTAAATATATAACTTACTAAATTTGACCACGAAGAATGCACAAGGTGGAGTGTCTCTGGCCTTGTTCATGTCGACCCATGCCATCAGTGTTAGATTTTTTAAAACATGGGATATATAATATAAATTATATCACAAAATAATCAATAATACCGGTACAAACCCCCATGAAATGTACCCTCACTCAGGATCAAGCGATCCTCGGATTAACCAATTAGTTGGTTGATCTGTGTTCGTCATTTGGAAAAATTAATGGGGAAAAATAAAAAACAAACCCTTACCCATGTCGGATCATTCATTGGAGATGATCGATGTCGGTAAATTCATTGTTCTAGGATTCTCTATTTACGGTTGTTAGTCAATCATCATTTGTGAAAATCTGTTCATAGGGGTTTGGCGTTCTCCATCGTCACCCACCATAGGTTCAGAGAAAAACCAAGATTCTACCAACAATACAATGTCATTGGATTGGACATTATAGGAAGAAAAGTGAATCATTGTTTCAATTATATTTATATTACAAATTTTTTATGCTATTTCATTTAATGAAACAATTCTTTAAGTTTCATTGCATTACATGACATTATGTTGCAACAATTTCAAAAGATCAAAAATAAAATAAAACATCCACTTTATTTTACAATAACTATTTCATAAAATGTATAATAACTATATTATTCGGTCGACCCATGATGGTCAATGATAAGCACATTCAAAGATAATGTTGCAGTTTCGGATGAAATAGTTCCCTCATATTTTCAATCCAAGAACCCGTTTAGATGTTTCCAATAACACGTACATGCCATTTTAATTCTCTTAAAAAATCTGAAAAACAAACATTCACCCTCAACTCATGTCATTCTAGGTTACGCTCATCCTAAGAGAAACACTCCCTCACGAGAAAAATAGTACTCATGGATTTCCAATCTGAGTTACCATTATGGATATATAAGGATTAAAAAATAAAATAATTTTTACTTAATTCTTTTATGTACGGCCAAAAAATAAATTCCACTATTGTCCCATGCCATCAAAAGTTAGGCATGTTCCATGAAAATCTCCACATTATGATTTCAATGATGAAATCTTATTTTTTGATCTGAAAAAAAAATTCAAAATATAGAAAAACCCACTCACACGTTTAATTAATAAACATAAAAATGATCAAAACTCCATTTCATCCACTCCGGATCTTGGAATTATGTGTCGTATCGAAGACCGGTCTCATAAAATCCCATTTAAATTTTTTAATATAATCCATGGAATTTTATGCCATTAAATTCTCCCAACCTTAAGACCTCTCATCCCTAGAAAGAAAAAGACTATTCTCTCTGGAGGAATACTGAGTTCATCCAGGGTACATACGCTGCATACAATCATGCACCTCGAGGAACCACCGAGGTCGACCACTCTCCATTATAGCTTCTTATAGGACAACATAATCGAACTAGGGGAACATGTCTCTATAGCTATGACAAGTGGGAAGATAACTTGGCATTCTGATACATTTTGTATTCAAGGGATCTAGCGGCTCACCTCCATGCCTATCTGATGTAGTTACAAACAGAAAACCACATTTCATACCACCCTTCGATAAACTGTGCTAAAGATTCTACAAGCATTATGTATTCAAGGTTGATGTTAAACACGCATGTATATTTATGAATTAGAAAGGGCATTCCATGTGTGAACATTGGGTCTTACTCGACCATATGTCTAAAACCTATAATGGCCACACAAAGCCGAGACAGGGATACTTCCACACTCACTAATGGTATGTTAGCTAAGTGTGGATGGTAAAAAAACCATTTCATACTGTGGATACATCACTGTGTCTAACTCTTCCACCATGGAATGTTTCTAAGTATTAATATTCTCGAGATTATACCATGTGCTTCTGGGAATTTCCTTTCACCGGACGGGAAACATGTTTTTCACTATCACGGAAACACCACATCCTCTACATTAAACATTCAATACGGGTTTGAACTGAGGATGGAAGATCCTACCACACCATCAGGCCATGATATGGCTGCAGAGGTTCCTTCTTGTATGTCGCTACCCACCAGCAGCCACAGTCATGGGCCACCGCAAGAGGGTTCCTCCGCAGACCACCAAATCCACTTTTGTGGTATTTTCTTCATGCTAATTGTGCCTATAGCCTCTGGGGGGATGCTATCTTCCTTGCAATGGTATCAAATCCTCCTCTCCACCATTACTATGATGAGGCCCCAATAAATTTACAATGTAGAGGGGCTCATGCCTTTTTCATTTAGGCATTCACCCCCCATGATAGAGGTTTATAAACATGGGATATATAATTGAATTTCTTTAAAAAAATAAATAATCAAAGCACCAAACCACAAGAAAAGTACCTTCCAAAAAGAATGAATACTCTGTGGATAAACCTATTCATTTTTTTATCTGCATTCATCATTTAGAATAATGAATAGAGAAACAGAAAACAAAAACAAACCCATAGCTAGGTCGGATCGTTCGTTGGCGATGAGTGGTGTTACTATGTCCATCGTTCTGTAATCCTATAATTACGGTTTTAGATCATTCATTGTTCCCCTATCATGGTCAGATCATTCATTGGAAATTATCTATGGTTTTTTAAAAAAAATTTGGAAAAAATTTAATGGAAAATTATCCAATTTTTTTATATATTATTTATGCTTTAATTTTTCATATATTGGAATTAAATAATTTTTAATCTATTTTGAATCTAAAATTTATTTATCATAATTTAATATTATATGAATTTTTTAGAATACCCCTTCCCTCTCATACAATTAGTAGAAATTAATTCTATAATTTATACCACATTGATACATAATTCCTGACCAAACCCTATTCATTCTTCACATAAACATTCTATTCTTTGTTCTTGAGAATATTGTCTCCTATAATGGCTTACCCTAGGTCCCTTAAAAATATATCTCATAGTGTTCTACTAATGCATAGATAATCATCTTTACTAATTATTTCATTATTATTTCTTCTCATACATACTCTTAAAACGTTTTACCCATTATATGATAATAAATAGAGTGTATGTATTTCTTACTATTTCTACAGAGTGGTGAAATTCATTTTCCATCAGCATTTCAATTGGATTGTTTTAAAGATTTAAATAAGTAATATATATGTGTGTGTGAAAAATGATGATATAAATATTTTTTAGGAATTTTTATATCAACATACCTTTTAAAGCTTCCAACCTCTCAGAAAATAGTGACGACTCTCATTTATACATACGGACTACCTCCTCCATGACATGATCTGATATGTTTTCCTTTTACACACTATATAGAATTTAATTAAGATAGAATAATTTAATATATATGATTTATATGTTATAATAATAATTCACGAAGAGTACTTATAATATACCATTCATTCATTCCATCCATCGAATAATTAAAACATCATTCATGCGTACTATATTTCTAATAAGTTTATATTTTTTATATTGTAGGTTTGGATACATAAAATTGAAGTTAGACCTAAGGTGGGGTTTCTCATCTCTCTTTTAATTCTGTTAGACTTATGGCGTATTCAAAACTTATTTCTTATAGGTGGTTTATATACCACACATTGGATATATATTATCTTAAATATATTTATCATCATGCTATTTATATTTTAAATATAATTGTCTTCTTATTGGGGGTTTATTAATCTCTCATTACTAAAGTGGGAAGTGTTTATTTCAAAATCTCTTCATTATTCCGTATTATTTATGTTTAAGAATCCCTATGTGGGATTATTAGATATTTATTTCAAAATATATTTATATATTATTCCACCATGATTATTTTGTAATGTTTTATGTAATTGATCCATTTTCCTCTCATAGTAATTTAGAATGATTGAAATAATATTTTTAAGAAGTACTGAATTTATTTCTCCCTTTGGTTAAAATTAAATTTACATCAACCTCTATTTATTATAAAAATAATTTAAAAAATATTTCTAAAATTCTTAAAATGATCTATTAAATATATGTTTACTTATGGTTTAATTACTAATAAAATTAATGAATGTAATATTGTTGATATTTGTGAAACAAGGAACTTTTAAAATTTTTATAATAATATGAAACTAATGATTTTTTTACCATATACAGCATGAACATAGTTTCCTACCATCATGACCACTCATATATTTGGAGTTTCCATTGTAGGATTATATGATAACATTCAGTTATTATTTTTTCCTTAATATTTAAAAACAAAATTACATTTTAAATATTTTATTTCAATTGTATAGGGTATTTTTTAATGAAATTTTCTAGTTATATTTTTAATGAATTTTCATCAATGTAAACATTATCTATTGAATATTATGTTTAGTAAATACTCTAATTTTACATTAAACATTATTTTAATGGACTGTCTGTGAACTATTTGAATGGCAATGCTATATTTTCATACCAATCACAATTTTACACTGGATGAATTATGATTATGTTTGTTGAGAAGGATATGTATTAACATTTTATAAGATAGATCTTAGTAAAATGTTTTATGATTATTGTTTTAGACCCATTTAAAATTAATAATTTATTGGACCTTGTAACTGATTTGTGGGGCCTACTATAGGCCCTCGATGCATTTGTAGGTCTCATGAGATAAACTAGCCTGGGTATTTAGGTGAGGCTCTACCCATTTATATAAGTTTTATTGGCATGAGTACAAGATGGTATGTTTATAATGATCATAGTTATTCATTACCTCATTAAGATATTTTTTTCAATTTTAATTAAATTATTCAATTAGTTAGAATTCCCAATTATAAGTATCAATATCATGTGTTTAATTATATGGTATAATTTGATAATATTTAATTCCTTAGATATTAATCTTTATGTAAATATTATTAAATATATTGTATTTTTCTCATTATTTACCTTTATATATTAGTTAATACTAATTTATTCAAGATATCTTCGATTTTATGCATACCGCAACAAAACATATTACCTCACCACTTTATAGTGTTTACTATTCCATTGATGCATGTATGTCTATTGTGATTGATATGTAAGTATGTGCTAATGTGAATTATGGTGTTCACAAAGCGAATACTATAATTATTTTCATATTTTAATTTATAATGTGATATTTTTATATGATTATATTTCCAAGAGATAAAGAAAATATGTTTTCCTTTAGAATGTGATTTATTTTATATAGTGCCAATATAAATGAGTATGCATCCACACATATCTAATAGGATTTGGTTCATTATTTAAATAATATTTTGACAAAAAAAAGTCATGGTTTTCAGCATATGACACGTATTTTTAACACCACGAATATATTTTAATAATTTTAACAAAAATGTAATTAATAATTGTATAGTTTCCCTTTATATGGTATAAAAAATAAATTTAAGGGCTTTTTAATATTTTTTCTCATTATATGAGTTATTTTTTTTCAATTTGACCTTTCTAACATAAGTTTTAAAATTCAAAAATATTAACCACAAAATCACATATTAGTTCATCTTGGATAAACCAACCATTGAACTTGTTTTAGATACATTCGTACATGTCCTGATTCAATAAATTGTTTTCATTTTTTATCATTTGAGGAACAATTTTTAAGTTAAAAGAATTATTTATCATGATGAATTATCTTTTTAACACTATTATCAATTCAATATAACATTCATAGGAATCTATTTTTTTAGTTAAATAATTTCAGAACTAAAATGATTCTCTATTTATTTCTTAAAAAACATTAAAAATTTAATCACAAAACATACCTCATAAAAATTGTGCATCATAGTTTTTATCCCCTATAAACTTCAATCAATTACCAGTCTCTATGTTTGGGGTCCATGAAAAATAAATATTTCATATTATATGATTAATAAATAATGTCATTATAAATATAATTTCCTACATTTTCTATCTATAATTCCAACACCTGTCAATAACCAATGATTTCATGACCCAATAGAAAAAAAACATCATTGATATATCCTATAGACGATCCACAAGACCTATATATATCTTCTCATTGTCATATTTCATTTACATAATTGATGAATATGCCTCTTGTTATAGAGACAATATCATGGAATCTACCTATTCTACCTTTGGTATCTGTTTGTCTTTGAAAGTAATGTATTCTTCTATTATCACAATTGAACCATATAGGAAATGTGTTCCACATATAACTGAAAATGAATGTTTTTTTATGACATATATCTTTCTAGAGTATCATATATATTTATGAAATTTTATGAAGTTACTCTTCTAGAACATCTGATAACTATATGAAAAATTTATTTTGTCAAATATATATAATTATATAATGATTTTTGTAAAATTTATTTTCATTTGAAACTCTATTTTATAAATAATATACATATTGTGACTCTATAAACGTTTCTATTAGTGGCCTAATGATAAGTTTTCTATACTTACATATAATTTATTGGAAACCCACTCTTTCCTAAATTTAGATATAGATATGAATAAAACATTTTTATTCATACAATAATATGGTATTAGAATATTTTAATAAAAAAAAATCTAGAAATATTTCATGACAATAATAATACGCTTTTGGAGTTTTATGTCTAAAAATCATATCTTATAATAAATATTTATGTTAATGATAACATTACATGGTCTACATTAGACATATTCATTTATTATACATATGAGATATTAATCACAAATAAGTCTTTAAGGTAATAATTATAATGGTATCCATATCTGTCAACCAATATGGAAATAAATATATTAAAATATACACTAAAATAGAAACTATTAATTAATAATATAAAAAATATCATAGTCAATGTTGGCTATATCAATGATATAGTGTTGGATATTATGGCATAGTTTAGTTCTAAAAATTTATGTGTTATGACATAATTATGGACTATATTCATTCTCCATCAATAATCTACAAATATCTAATGATACATAATGTGATGATGATAATGTAGTTACAAACATAAAAAATATTCTCATAAATGTGAAAAAATTAGTAGAAGATTTGAATTGTGTGATTAAATTGTTTGTATTGATTTCATACATTTATGTAACAATTAAAAAATATTAAATGTTTGGATGTCCCAGGAATATTCTTCATTGAAATATATGTGTGAATATTCTATATACAAGGAGTTTCATTCAATTTTTGTAGATCATATCATGAAAATATAATTTTTTTATGCTCCCCATATCTCACTCTCTCCGTCAATAATGTTGAAGATATAAAAAACAATTTGGAAGAGGGAATTATTCCCAATAATTGGGTAACTAATTAATCATTTGGATACTATAAAATGAATAATTATATTAGTAATTTCTTAGTTATACTTATCAAACTAATCTTGGGAGAATTTTTCAAAGATATAGTCATCAATGAAAATTTATTAATTCCTCATATATTTTATTTAATTGAAATATAAAAATAAATCATATTGAAAAAAAATCAAAATTAATATTAAAATAATTAGATAAGGGATTAACACTTTAGACCCCTATAGTGGTTTTATATCCACTTCCAATGCATTTAGATTTCTTTTCAAAGAGACTAATAAAATGATAAAGATAATTAGTGTTATAGATGAAGTATTTTATTATAAAAACGGTCAGGGTTCATGGAACCTTTAAGGAAAGTTATGTATTTTTATAAAAAAGTAGTCATTGTTTTATATAATTAATAAAATCATGTAATGGTTTTTGAAAAATTTTAGGTAAAATGTTACTCACAAATGGCTTCTCATAAAATATAAATTTTAATGTATAGATTTTTTTAGAAATTGTAATGGATTGTATTGAAATAGGATTTCTAAATTAATTCCATGATATTAAATTATAAAATTTTTCCAAAGTTTCATAATTATAACATTTAATGGAATTGTCTAAAATGGAGTAACAAAAAGAAAACTATTTTATTTTCATGTATCAAGTGATTTTATGTGAGACAAAAAGTGTTTTGATTTACAAAAAAATGAAATAGTTTCCCATGGAAAATGTAATGATGCCATTAAAACCATTCCATGGTTTATATTATAAATTGTGAATGGTTTTTAAAAAAACACTTAAATGTGTTAAAATATTTACCACCAGTATATATGGGGGTCTATGAAGAATATAAATTTGTTATTAAACTATAATTTAAATATTATAGTAGATTCCATATTATTTTAATGTATATTTATATAGATGATTTAAAAATAGTGGGTAAATTGTAATATAAGTCTAAAAATGCAATAATATATTTTAACTTATGAAATGTTCATAAATATTTATATGAAATATTCATAGAGATAATAATTATTTGTAAATTTATAAAACACTAAAATTTGTTTTAATTTATTTGATAAATATATATCATAAATTTAAATATGTTATATTTAGTTTATTTAACATTTTTACATGAAACATAAAATTATTATATGGTTTTAAATGATTATATAAATAATATATACTTTCTAATAATAAAGAGTGTATATTAAATACAAAATAAGTTATAATATGAAAGGATTTATATTAAAATAAATATATACTGGTCAATGTTATATATTTTATGGAATTTATCGATGTCATGTTTAATTATAATGTTCATATAATTTCATTATTTATGATGATTTTTAAAATAATTATATTCTATATATTATTTTAAATAATTTATTTGTTTAGTATATCCATTAAATTATTATTCATGAATATATGTTTGTTCAATGGATGTAACCATTAGATTAAGGTGTTAATGTATTTCTTTTAGTTTTCATTCCACAAATATAATGTGTTATATTATAGATATATCATAATATTGAGTCATGTTCAACCCAGACATTAATTTTTATGTGTTTTGAACATAAAAATAATGGCTGATTATGATTTACATATCGTAGTTGATGGGATTTCATTGGAATTAAGGTCACTCTTGAAGACATATTTATGGACAATGGAACATTGGGTTGGATTACTCATTATTATAGGGGCTTATACTCTCTTAGGAAATGTAGGTGTACTCTATTTTATACACCATATATTTTGTTGAGGGGATTTTGATTTCAAGTAATATTATATATTTTTATGATATAGTTTCATGTACCTTATCCATGGGATTACATGAGATAAGATTGATTATAGTTATATTTTTTGGATATGTAACACATTCCATGAGTTGTATAAAATTAAATTCATTATTATTTTTTAAACATATTAATTTTTTTGATGTTAAAGGATATAAAAAAATTAATCATTTGAACAAAAAAATTAATGAATAACATCAGATAATGTATAGACCCAAATCTTGACATACATGGACATTACATTACTTTTGCAGAATACTTAATACATAAAAAAACTGACACCCAAATATTGTAATAGTTTAGTGTCTTTGGAAACATGGAACACAATCTTCTAATCATGGTGAAAAGATCTTCAACATATCCCATAAAGATCTTTCCCTTTTTTTCTTACCTAAAACCTTTCATTATATCCGAGGGAAATTAAAACATAAAAAGGCTGAGCTCGAATGCTCTGTAAGGGTAAGAATGGATAAAATAAGAGAAACTATATATATTTTAACATAAAAACATCAACATAATGGTTAAACATAAAAAATATTGAGTTGTGAAATAAATCTTGGTTGTACGTAAGGCATATATCATAAAGAAACATTAATCACGATAAAATAGCATGGGAATAAAACATGTAATTGTAGAAAACCATTAATCATGTGTTATGATTTCCATTGTATCAATGTAATTGTTTCCAATACCATCATAGTGGACAAAGTCCATTACAAAATATAGTTTACTTGCCCTCCCAGCCCTGTATTATTGAACCAGATTCACTTGTCGTTCCAGCCATGTCTATCTCATGAGATATAAATCTTTACCCAATGCATTGGAGGGTTATATAGTTCCCACCCATCACATATTGAAATCATTCTTTCATGTTCCACAAAATAAACATAAATCATTCATCATAACCCAATGAATAAAATGGGTTTCATAAACCTCATCCCATCAAAAAATAATCCATATAAAAAATGGATATCATTTCATTATTAAAAAAATCTATCCATGTAAATAATATGGACATTATACTTGAAACGTGACCATATTAAAGTATTTAATCTTATATGGAAAATAGTCTTGATAAAACACATGAAATGAATTATTGAGTAAAATATCCTTCTTCAAAATAATTTTCCTCTAAAAAATTGCCATGCAATTTTAAAAGAAAATTACTTTGGTTGAAAATAATAATTATATCTTGTAGAGTAAGCTTCCTGAAAATAAGGCATTATGAAACCGTAAAAATCCATTCATTCTGTATAAGTTAGAAAAACATTCTCCTTGTACTTTTTCGGAAATGTCAAAAAGTACCATTTATGGAAAACAAAAGAAATATTCCTTCCATAAAACAAAGTAAAAGTCAAAGAGGGCTAAACATGACTATAAAAATACATGGAAAAATATTATACACTTTATGAAAAACATTTCTATGGACATGGATTAAAAATATAACCCTAGTAAATACTTACGTATAAGTAATCTCAGATAAAAATGAGATAGAGAAATTATGCCTTACCATATGTCCAATTTCTTTTATATTTGTTTGATACTCATGTATAGTGGGTTTAAATCTATTATAAACTTTTAATAGAACCATAATAATATTTATTAAATCACATAATATTCACTTACGAATATATATTACATGTTCATTTGTCAATTCCATGTTAAAACAACATTTTGGGTGAAATCATTTCATTTATCATCTATGTTTTGACTTGTAATTATTCATATGATTTCATAGATCATGATTACTTACTTTTATAATATAAAACATGATTTATATATAATATATATTCAGAATATATATATATATATAATAGATTGGTAAAGGAAAAGAAACACATTGTTCATGGAGACGGTAGGTCGTACGTATGCTTGAACACAATTTTTGTTTCCTCATTAAATTGAATGGAAGTAATTAAATAACATATACATAAATCCAGTATCATTAATATGTCATATATTTCAAGATTATTTATTATATATACTTTATAATAATTCATGAATGGTTAACTTGGAGAATGAATCTCACCGCGTCGTGGAGATGGTAATCCGTACTTAAGAACGAGCGATGATATCATTACCATAATTATTGAATAGAATTAGAGTGGATGATATAATATCTCATAATTAGTATCATTTTATAATAACCATATATAGTTATTCTTTACACCATTATACCCATCCACGTATGGTGGTGGTGAAAAAATAGATTACACCACGGCGTGGAGATGATATTCCATACGTACGCACATGCGGTGATTTCATTTTACGTAAGATGGATAGAAGGTGAAATAGGGTTGGTTAATATTTATAATAACATATCATTATAATAGTGATACTTATGTTATTACTTTTTTATGAAAAAACAAATTATGATGAAGTAGAAGAAGAAATAAATTAGAAATAATCAATAAAGGATATTACCTATTCTTTGATGCGCCTCTTCTAAACCACCTCTTAGGGTACTAATTTTGGAAATTAAATAAGCCCAGGACCTATAGAATGTTTCTAGGGAAGTGGATATGTGAAATGGGTATGGGTTGGCCCATAATGAATGCTCAATGTGGTGTGATAAGGAGAGGGAGGAGGTGCCTTTAATAAGGGGGGAGAAGGGCACTTTTTGAAACCTCTAAAATAATAATTTATAATATACTCAAACCCCACAAAAAACCTCCAAAAATGACTCAAATCCCACTATTAGTTGCGATAGGGTTACAATATCATCTACCAATAAGATTTAAACATGTTGGTAATTTAATTTAAACCTTATCAACTTGATTTATCCTTAATTAATCTATTTAATTTTATTTGTGGTAATAATATTATAAATTTTAAATTGTTGTAAATAATAACTTGTGTGTTGCGAATTGTCTATAATTGGATACTTTATGAAATTTTAGACCATATAAGTTTCAATTTATAATTTTTAAATATTTTTGTGATTTGTAATCAATTTAATAATATTCCCTTTTTATAAAATAACAATAGTGTCAATGTTGACACTATCCATATATTTAAATTTAAATAAAATACAAACAGAGAATAAATTAGAACCAAACTATTTAATAGGTTTATAAAATTTCATATTCATCTACAAAATTCATGGAGAATATCAATTAGTTCATATAATATTTATTTTAATATTTTTAAAACCATTTATTTGATATTTTTAATAATAAAATAATTACTACAACATTTTTGTATAATTATTTAATATACTAATTTCATTCATAAAAACTAAAAATAAAATATTATGATGAAGAAAAATCTACTAGATTTCCTAAAAATACTTTTAATCGAATTTATCTTCTTAAAAACACAACTTTTAAATTGTTATGTTTATTAAATTATGAAGGTGACAACATTGACATAATTTCAAATAATATAATATAAGTGTCATAATCAATTTTATAAGGCTCCAAATGGTCATAAATTCGACTATTGGATTATTTTGGTTTATATTTACATGACTAATAAGTTCTGGTTAGGTATTTGGGCCTTTTATGGGTATTATTATTTTAATAAAAACTATATTACTGTTTTTTCACTAAATAAATAATTTCTACATTATTAATGTATAAGCTATTAAGGTAAATATATAATTCATAAAAATTACAAATAGATTACCATGATAAATAAAAACAATTTACCTTTCAGATGAGTATATATAACAGAATTTATATTCTTTATAACCTTATATTAAAAATAATTAAATTATTAATGATTGAATGAGACATATTTCACATTCATTTAAAAAAATAAATCAAAGGTCTTAATCACATACAAGTTGGTTCTAAAAGAAAAAATTTCGAAATAAAGTATATTTTATGACTAAATATAATCATCCAATTATATTACGACATGTGTTAGGGTAATTTTGTAATATTATTTTTACCCTTAATTACTTAATTTACATTTAACTATGGTAAATAAAATTTACCGTAGTTACTAATCATAGTGTCTAAAAAATAAAAGTATCCTATTAAAAAAATTTGGACCCACTGATTCCAAATATGGAATACATTTTCCAAATTCAAGACACATAAGTTTCAGTATTTAATTTAAAATTAATCCTACTTTTTAGAAAACGGGTTTTAAAAGATAGACGTTGCAAAAGATTGAAATGTTTTTACCTATGAATTCAATCTAAAATTAATTGTAATTACTTTAATTATATTAAACTGTAAAAATATATTCTATTTATACTTTAAAACGATTCAATATTATAATTTAACCATATAAATTATCTTGATGAAAAAAGATGTTTTTAATTAAAATTTACAGTATTTTTACTATTCATCAAAATATGAACGTTATCAGAAAAATATAAAAACGTTATCCAAGATAAATTTTTATATCCTGATTTACAAGAATATGTTTTTTGGTAAAATTGAAAATTTAAACTTGTTAAAAATTAGAATTAAAATTGGTGCGCCATCAAAAGGTGGTAAAACCAGATTTTTTTAAAAAATACAACTTTTATCGAAAAATGGTTTTTGTTTTCATATCTCATTCTAGAAAATGTGTAAGATGAATTATAATGTTATTGAATTAAAAAATTAGTTAATACTATTCATAACGGCTAGTTCATAATATTATAATAATATATCATTTTTTAGTGAAACTCAAAATTGCGTACAAGACACTCTATCGAGGAAGGTCTCTCTTGTGTGCAACACAAACCAAAAATAGTGTTTGTCAATACTATAAGATAATATGGGGTTGTGTATTACACAATATTATTTTGGTGTAGAATACAACACAAGACTTCAATTTTTTTTAAAAAAATTTCTCATAAAATCTTGGGGTGTTACATTCTACCCTCAATAAAATGAATTTCACCCTCGAAATTCTTCGGGGTTTTAAATAGTTTACCACTTTAATGTTTCTTTAATAGAATCCCATATCATAAAAAGGAATACTAAAACTTTATTTTAAAAGGAACGTTAAAAACCTAACGGATACCCAAATTAACTCATCACTGGGTTGACACATAGGAGAACATATAGGAAAACATGGATGTGGAAGAGAAATGTAACCATCTTGTTCTCATGAAGACTGGTAGAGAACATGGCTATGAAAAATCCAATTATCACAATGTCATAAATTTGTAATGATCTAAGGTACCATCTGATTCATCAGAAATGAGGATACTAGGACAACATTTTTGGTTTTCAGTACCATTTCCCTAAAGTTGAATTTTTTTGAATTATAATAAATACATTCTTGATTTTGGTACAATTTCCCCATTGTTCATTCCATGAACAATTTTACAATTTATATGTTAATGAAATGATGTTTAATTTTTCATTCGTGAAGTGTTATCAGATCATGTGATAGAATGATGGGTCATTCCGTCTGTCTCAATCAAAAGGTTAGCAAAAGTTATCAAATATACGTAATTCCATCTATGGTGAGGTTAATCGTATATAATTACAAAAATGGACATAAACTCCATCTATCATACCTCTTAAAAAAATTAAACTAATTTCTACTAACCAAGGACTTCCTGTAGGCCAGTGGTAGGTGAAAATGGTCGGTCACACTTTGGTGTGGGTTCGATTCCTGCATCATTGTCTGATGTGACGGGTTGCCGCCCTTACTATGGGTTGTACGTTTTCTAAAACTATACTATTACAACATTCCTGAAATAATATCACAAATTTCTAGCCATAAACAATACTATATGATGTCCAAAATAATGAATTCCACCCTTTAGGCTTATCTAAAATACTTCTATGCAATCTCAAAGTATAAAGAAAATGAATACTGGAAAGGTCATCTACCAAGCATATGAATACCATCTTTTATCCCCCATATATCATAAGATATATCTTGTTGGTCACATTACAAACATTTAAATTCCTTAATCATGTACTCTCTAGAAACATGAATTACCATAGAATCGCAGTGAAAACATGAATGTTGTCAAAAGTTAACTCTCTCTATATAAAAAAATCCCAAAATTTATATATTCTCAAACCAGGATATCACCTTTTCATTATATGAGCTCATTAATACAATCAAAAAGTTCATTATCTCCTTATCCATTCATTATGCTCATATCTTCTTTTTTCCAAAAAAAAATTCAATCACTTTTCATGGTAACTGGTACCATATAATTTTTGAAAACCACAATAAACCAATACATAGATATTCTAATATTCCACGATACTATAAATGAGATTCCACAACATTATTTTGGAATCTCATTACAGAAACACTTAATCATTCCACCACATTGTTTTCATACTCAACATCGCCAATAGTGATCCCAAGTGACTTCCCATTGTCCTATTCCTTAAGAGTTTGTTGATTTCGATCATCATTATCCCTTGGATTAGGGAATTGGTTATCATAATGCCCCATTTCCCTACACTTGTATCATTGAATTGTTGGTGGTGTGTTCTCTGTAGCCTTTTCTCTATTAACATCATTAGTTAGCTTTTTTCCATTACATCGACACTCAGCTACTCGATGACCTTCCACTCCACACATTAAAAAATTTCTAGTCCCTTTAAGACAATCTCAACCATACTTCCTTCAACACAATGAGCATAACGAAACATCTGTATTCTTTTCACCATTGGTTTGAGATTTTTACCTAAACTCCATCTTTTGTTTCTTGTCAAAACCATGAGATGGATTTGTAACACCAGTATCTTGTTCTACCTTGATATCAAAATGAAAAATTTCTTCATAGCTACTGAAGTCTCCTATAGATAATTCCCTTCAAAGACTATTCTTTAAGCTCCTGAAGAATCGATCAACTTTACTCTTAGGTTGGATGATAATGCTAGATGCTACCTTGCAAGCCTTGTAAAATTTTCCTTGTATATACCAACAGATTCATCACCCTTTTGATTAAGCTCAATGAACTCATTTTCAATCTTTGTTTGATTAATATGAGGGATTTACTTATTGAAAAACATGTTCTTGAACTCGTCCCATTCTGTGGATTCAATTTCATCTTGGGGACTTGTATTTTTAATTATATTCCACCACTGGTCTGCTTCACCTTCTAACCGATAATCAGCCAAAATGACTTTTTCATGCTCTTAATAGAAAATTATAGAAAATATATTTTCAATGGTCTTGATCCACTATTCAGAAATAAGTGGATCAGAAGAGAAACTAAAATATGGAGGATGTTTCCTCACAAAGGACTCAAGAGAATATTGTTCCTTTCTATGCTCATTTGAAGTATAGAATGATCTATAGCTTGTGTAAGTATAGAAATAATATTTTTCACTCCATCTCCCATAACATTGGTTTGTTTAGGAGAAAAATCATTGCACTTTACATTACATTGATCAATAAAATTCCTTCGGGTTCTAGCCATTGTCAAAAACCCAAAAAGAATTGTGTGAGAGGCAAAAATAATTCTAGGAAAACAACATAATAAAGGGGGAATACATCCAATATATAACATCATAGTATTAATTCAAAGATCATTATCGTAATTCTAGGACTATAAAATATACTTATACTTATCCTTAAAGACATCCCTAGACATACCTTATAAATATCACTAGGGATTTCACTAATTTTTTTGAATCCTAGTTTCCAAAGGATAACTAAACCTCCACCTCTGATATCATCTTTAGAGACCCAAAGATTGACGTACATGGACATTACATTAATTTTGTATAATAATTAATAAATAACAAAAACTGACACCTACGGACCTTAATAGTTTAGTGTCTTTGGAAACATGGAAAACAATCTTCTAATCATGGTGAAAAGAGCTTCAACATTTCACATAGATAGCTTTCCCTTTTGTTTTCTTACCTAAAACCTTTCGTTATATTTTGGGGAAATGAAAACATAAAAAGGGTGATCCGAAATTCACATTAAGGGTAATCATTGAGAATATAATAAAAACTATATACATTTGAACTTAAAAACATGAACATAATCGTTAAACATGAAAAATCTTGAGTTGTGAAATAAATCTTGGTAGTATGTAATGCAGAGATCATAACGAAACATTAATCATTATAAAATATCATGGTAATAAAACATGTAATTGTGAAAATACATTAATCACATGTAATAATTATTATTTTAGACAAGGAATTATTTCCAAGACCATCATAGTGGACAAAATCCATTATTGAACCGGGTTTACATTTCGTTCCAGCCCTGTATTACTGAACCAGATTAACTTGTCATTCCAGCCATGTCTATCTCATGAGATATAAATCATTAGCCTGTGAATTGGAGGGATATATAGGTCCCACCCATCACATATTGAAATCATTCTTTCGTGTGCCACAAAATAAACATAAATAATTTATCATAACCCAAAGAATAAAATGGGTTTCATAAACATCATCCATTCATAACATAATCTATTCAATAAAATTGATATCATTTCATCATAAACAAAATCAAACCATGTAAATAATATGAAAATTATACTTGAAACATGACCATATTATAGAATGTAATCTTAGATGGAAAATAGTATTGATAAAACACATGAAATGAAGTCTTGAGGAAAATATAATTTCTTCTTCAAAATAATTTCCTTTTCAAAAAATTCCATGTGATTTTAAAAAAAATTATATTTTTTTTGAAAATTATCATGATATATTGTAGAGGAATATTCATGAAAATTATGCGTCATGAAACCGTAAAAATATGTTCATGCCGTATAAGTTAAAAAAACATTCTCCATGTACTTTTGTCAGAAATGTCAAAAAGTACCACATATGGTAAAAAAAAGAAAGATTCCTTCTATAACACAAAGTAAAATTAAAAAGGGGTAAAAATGACTTTAAACATACATGGATGAATATTAAACACTTTATTAAAAACATTTTTATGGACATTGAAGAAAAATATCACCCTAGTAAATACTAATGTATAAGCAATCCCGGATAAAAATGTGATTGCAAAATTATCCATTACCTTATGTCCAATTTATTCCATATGTGTCCGAGAATCATGTATAGTGGGTTTAAAAATATTATTAACTTATAATAGAAATATAATAATATTTATAATATCATATAATATTCACTTATGACTTTTTATTACCCATTCATTTGTCAATTCCATGTTAAAACAACAATTTTGGTCAAATTATTTCCTTTATCGTCCGTGTTTTGATTTGTAATTATTCATATGATTACTTAGATAATGATTACACACTTCTATAATGTAAAAAATTATTTTTACATAATATATATTTAGAATATAAATATATATATATATTAGATCGATAAAGGGAATGAAATAAACCGTTCATGGAGACGGTGGGCCGTACGTACGCATGCACGCTGTTTTCGTTTTCTTATTAAATTGAATAGAAGTAATTAAATAAAATATACATAAATAAATTATCATTAATATGTCATATATTTCACTATTATTTATTATATATACTTTATAATCATTCTTGAATGGTTAACTTAGAAAATTAATCTCATCATGTCGTGGAGATGGTAATCCGTACATACGCACGAGCGATGATATCATTCCCATAATTATTGAATGGAATTAAAGTGGATGATTTAATATCTCATAACTATTATAATTTTATAGTAACAATATATAGTTATTTGTTACACCATTATAACCATCCATGTAAGGTGGTGGTGAAAAAAAAGATTACACTATAGTGTGGAGACGGTATTCTGCACGTACGCATGCGCCGTGATTTCATTTTCCGTAGGATGGATTGAAAGTGAAATAGGGTTGGTTAATATTTATAATAAAATATCAGTATATTAGTGATACTTATATTATTACTTTATTATTAATGAACAAAATAATATGAAGTACAAGTAGAAATGAATTTGAATGAATCGGTAAAAGATATTACCTCTTCTTCGACGTGCCTCTTCTAAACCTTCTCTTAGGGAACTAAATATGGTATTTGAATAGGTCTTGGACATCTATTTTGATTCTAGGAATAAGGATAAGTGAAATTGGAAGTGGTTGTCTGAGCATGAAGGCTCAATGTGTTGTGAGAAGGAGAGGGAGGAGATGCCTTTTATAAGGGGGAGAGGGGCACTTTTTGAAACCACTGAAATATTTATTTGTAATAAACTCAAAGCCCCCTATAAACCTCAAAAAATGACTCAAATACGAATATTAGAAGATATATGGTTTTAATATTAACAAATAATGAGATTTAGATATGTTGGTAATTTATTTTAAACCTTATCAACTTGATTTATCCTTATTTAATCTATTTAATTTTTTGTGGTGATAATATTATAAATTTTAAATTATTATAAATAATTACTTATGTGTTTTTAATTGTCTATAATTGGATACTTAATTAAATTTTAGACCATATAAATTTAAATTTATAATTTTTAAATATTTTCGTGATTTTTAATCAATTTAATAATATGTCATTTTTATAAAATAACAATTGTGTATATTTTGACACAATTCATTTACTTGAATTTAAATAAAATACAAACAGAAAATATATTTGAACTAAAATATTTAATAGGTTACTAAACTTTCATATTAATCTAGAAAATTCATGGAGAATATTAATTAGTTCATATAATATTTATTTTAATATTTTAAAACCCATTTATTTAATATTTCTCTTAATAAAATAATTACTACAACATTTTGGTATAATTATTTAATATACTAATTTGTTGCATAAAAATTAAAAATAAGATATTATGATGAATATAAATCTAATAGATTTCATAATAATACTTTTATTCGAATTTATCTTCTAAAAACCCATATTTTAAAACGTTATGTTTATTAAATTATGAAGGTGACAACTTTGACATCATTTAAAATAAAATAAATATAAGTTTTATAATCGATTTTATATGTGTCCAAATGGTAAAAAATTCTACCTTTGGATTACTATGGTTTATATTTACATGACCAAGAAGTTTTGGTCAGGAATTGGGGCCTTTTAGGTGTATTATTAGTTTAATAAAAACTATATTATTGATTTTTCAGTAAATAAATAATTTCTACATTAATAATGTATAAGATATTAACGTAATTATATATTTCTTAAAAATTAAAAATAAATTACCATGATAAATAAAAACATTTATATTTCAAATGAGTATTCATAACTAAATTTATATTCTGTATAAACATATTTTAAAATTAATTTGATTATTAATGTTTGAATGAGAAATATTTCACTTTCATTTAAAAAAAATAAATCAAAGGTCTTAATCACATACAAGTGGGATATAATAGATACCATTTCGACCCAAGTACATTTTAGGACTAAATATAATCATCTAATTATATTAATACATGTGTTAGTGTAATTTTATAACATTATTTTTACCTTTAATTACTCATTTACCTTTAACTATGGTAAATAAAATTTACCGTAGTTACTCTTCATAATGACTAAAAAATAAAAGTATCCTATTAATATAATTTGGACCTACTGATTCCAAATATGATATCCATTTTTCCAAATTCAAGAAACAGAAGTTGGTGTATTTAATTTAAAATTAATCCCGCTCTTTAGAAAACTGGTTTTAAATGTTAAAACATTGTAAAAGATTGAAATGTTTTTACCTATGAATTCAATGTAAAATTAATGATAATGACTTCATTATATTAAATGGTAATAATATATTATAATTATACTATAAAACCATAAAATATTATAATTTATCCATATAAATTATCTTGAGGAAAAAGATGTTTTTAATTAAAATTTAGCGTATTTTTACTATTCATCAAAATATAAACATTTTCAGAAAAATATCAAAACATTATCCAACATAAATTTTTATATCCTTATTTACAAGGATAAGGTTGTTTTGTAAAATAAAACTTATAAACTTGTTAAAAATTATATTTAAAATGGGTGCACCCTCAAAAGGCGGTAAAACTGCAATTTTTAAAAAATACTTCTTTTATCGAAAAATTTATTTTGTTTTCATATCTAATTCTAGAAAATGTTTCAGATGAATTATAAGATTATAAAATTCAAAATTCAGTTGATACTATTCGTAACAGCTACTTAATAATATTATAATAATATATCATTGTTTAGTGAAACTTGGTATTGTGTACAACACATGCTAATGAGGAAGGTCACTCTTCTGTGCAACAGAAGCCAAGAATAGTGTTTTCATATAGTACAAGGTAATACAGCGTTGTGTATAACACAGGATAATCTTGGTGTAGCGTACAACACAAGACCTCAAATTAGAAAAAATTATTTCTCATTAAATCTTAGGGTGTTAGAGATAAGATAATGAAATAATGACCCTTAAAATACTATTTATTAAATTTATTCAAATGAAAAATCATATCCTGACCTCAATCAACCTAATAAGTAAGTAATTATAAAGAATGGGTCCAATTCATTACATTATGTATTGAATGTTGTAAATACATGACCCTAATTATAACGTAACCAAATCAAATTTGAGGTTGTGGGTTACACTCTACAAGGAATACCTAAAATTTTAGATACTAGTGAAATAGATTTGGGATAAAACATATGAAATATTTGTGAGAGGAGTTGTAAAATAAAATATCAAAAGGATTTATATGACATTACCAACATGATTTTTAACCTCAATTGTTGTGAAATGGTTGAAAACAATTTATAATATATACTCTTGTTAAATGTGTCAATAAAAATAAACAATATTCATTTAATAAGAATAAAATATATATGTTAAATGGTTTTAGTGGAATTATTTATATTGAAAATGACAGATGAAACATAATTCCCTTCTCATGTACAAAATATCCCTTGGTATGTTAATGGAATAGAGAGTTAGGGGTGTCCATTTATGCTTCATGTTGCTATGAAAATTCGTATTTAACCGCGTAACATAGAAAAATTTTATATTTATTTCCTTTTAGATATAAATGAATTATTTTATATCATTCATTACATGAAACCATGAGTATAAATGAATCATGGTATAGTATAACTTTAAAAACTTTTATTTGATTTTTCATGTATAAATACATGTAAAAAATAATGAATTACATATATAATTTTTTAACAAATTTTAAATGTATTTATTAATATTTGCAAAATCATCGAGAAATTATTAATTATATTATTCAATCAATAAAACAACTACTTTTTATGTAATGTACTTTCCAACATGTCATGTGTTTTTATCCAAAAAATATATATTGATCACTGTTGGAGAATTATTTCTATAAAATATTTTATTATATAAAAATTAGTAAATGAAAAATAATAAATAAATTAGTTTTGTGATGGTTATGTATATACATAAAATAATTTAAATATAAAAAATTTTATTTTTCATGAAATGACTCTTTTATGAGAAATGAATTTATATCTTAATAAATAAATTAAGACATTATTTATTAGTAGTTTTAATGAAATTTTTAGATAATATAATTAGTAATATATTTTTATATTCTTTTAATGGTTTTTAATATGAATTTAATGAATTTTATTTATGTTTATTAATAAAAAATGAATTATTCTAAAAACAGGTTTTCATTGAATCTCACGTTCTTGTTTAAATATTAATTTCTTCCACTTATATAAGTTTAATTTTATAATATTAATTCCATATTTGGAATCATAATTTATATATTTTTTAGGTGATTCTATTTTAAAAAAAAATCACATTAAATAGAAAACTCTATAAAAAATTATTACCATGATAAATGTTAAAACATGTTTACATTTGGTTAAGTAAAAGGATAAGCATAATATTTCAACATAAAATTATCTATTTCGTATTTTTTGAATCTATATTGACCCTGTATTATCATACCAAATAATACTTATCAATTTAGAATCATGATACTTGATAAATTCATTATTTATATTTAAATGTTTTACGTAATTACAAGTGTTCCCTCTCCCTCACTTATAAATGTGCACCTTCTCTCAACCAATTTTCAAGAATTTTGATCCTTATCCATCAATAAATAATTAAATAAACATATTCATAACTCCCTGTTATTCATCCTAGTTCATATTATAATATACTAAGATAAATATTTCAATTTGTAAGGTGAAATCCAAAGAAGTTCTATCAATGATGAGGTACAAATCATAACTGGGCTCTTTAAATTTTATTTTTTATTCCACCTTCTATGAACATGTTGTGTGCATTGAAAATGATTAATACAGCATAAAAAATATTAATATATGTTTTTAATATTATGTAACAACCATTTATTATATATATTCTATCAAATATGAAATGAATGTATCCCTCAAGTGTATTTGTACACTACCACCATCAGAAAGTGCTATGATTCATTTATTATCACAAAAATAAATGGAATTTTGTAAACATATATTTAATAAATATTTTTCTTATGATATAATTCATATCTATTAATCAAGAAATATTATTTATCATTCTGTCCTTAATTTATTTTTTAAATGATTATAGGGTTCATGCTGACATACATAATATAGTCTTTATGAATATTGTTTTAAGTTTTTATATATATATCTTTTATGTACAATTACAAATAAGTATATAATGAATATATATAATATTTATATCAATATTAAAATTGCATATATTATGAAATGTTGATCAATGTATAATGAGTAGACTCTTCAAAGAGAAACATTCATCAAAATTGAAATAGTTATCAACAAGAATAGTGTTTTTATAAATAATTGTTAATATATGGGTGATATTATGTAATAAGTAAACAATTTCTAGTAATATACGTTAAATATGTCTATATTAAAAAATTATAATAAAATAAAATCTATTATAAATTAGGTTAGATCACTAATTTAGAATGTAATATAGGATGTAAGGGTTTCAGGTTTCAATATCATTATTATAGGGATTATTTATGCTCAAATTTCCTATGATTAGAATCATTAAACTATCTCAAAAAATCATATTTATTTTATTATAATATTCTTTTACCATGATTACATATATTAATTTCATTTAACTCTCTGTAATTCCCAAATAGATTTAAATAACGTTCTTAATGATAATTTTACATTATTTATCTCTTCATTCATGAATATTTGATTCAAGGTCTATGTTTTCATTAAAATGATCTCTGGAATATTTTTAACTTTAAAATTTTATTTTATAAAGTCCTAATAAACCATGTTTTGACATTCCAAAAATTTTAAAATTAATCTTCTTATCTTTTTCTAAACACATTTATTTTAACCAAAGCTTTGAACTAAATTTTTCTTAATGTACACCATAAGAATGTAATCTGCCACAATCATGAATAATCATTTCACTAAAGGTTGCTTTACAATATTCCATGACTATTTTTAATAAATATAATTTATTAAATATTTTATAAATTATTATATTTTATGTATGTTATTAGAAAATTAATAGTGTATTTTCCTCAATAAAAAATCATGTTATCAATAATAGGTATTTTTAATATATGATGAAATCATTTAATATTTCATATGATCCACTATGGATATTATTCTATGATACCATACATATTATTTTATTAATTTTTTTATGGTAACAATGATAAAATATCGACTAACCCCATTTTTCCATGTGATATGTATTGACTGATTGAAAAAATCATGATCTTGTATAATTAATATAAATATATTATTATGATGGGATAGGTGGGTCTATAATAAACCTCCAATTAATTGGAAAATTATTAATTGTTTATGAGATAAAAGGCTATACAAGAGGTTATATAATGCCCAAAAAATTGTACACAATATGTAATCACATACCCAAATAAAGTTAATGCGGATATCTCAATCCTAGCATTTGATGACTATCGTAGTGGGTATCCCGGATGTAAGATTTTTATTATTATGTTAATTCCACAAATTAAGACACTGTTTTAATCAATTATCTTCTTATAATTTTACACACTCATAGATCATTTTTTTCCTCATATATGATTATTTTTTATATACTTCCAGGATATAGGTCATGACTCGAGATTATGATCAATGAATTATTGGGTATAGTTTTAAAATTTTAAGATCATGTTACCTTAGCATTATACTATTTTTTTAAATAATTATTGACACCTTCATTATATAACATTACAATGAATATAATATCTCACTACATTATGTTTCATTTTACCCATGATATGAATAAATGTTTCTAAATATGATATGTTTATGAAGGGATCTAGTTCTAATGAACGTAATGGGATATGATATAGATCTTTTATATAGTAGTTTTTATGTTTCCAAGATTCTAAGAACACTAAAATTTTATGCTTCTATCCTATATCACAATGATATAAAAAGAATATTTATATAATAAAATTTAATATATATATATATGAAGTACTTGGGACTATATAATTATTCCCATATCATGGTTTAGTTAAGATTTGAAACTATAATGATGAATGTTTAGTGAGAACCCTTTGGATATTTCATAGTAGAAGATAATATCCTATATTTTGGAAATTAATGGAGTCTAGATATCCTAGAAAACATACCCATGTCTAGATACAATCAAGTGGATATGGCTATGGAAATTATCCATGAATCCTATTAACCTTAAATGGGGTGCATTGTGTATTAAATCATTCATCACCAATGCATGTTTTTTAAGCCTAAGAATACACACATGTTTTGAAACTCCTGAGTAATATATAGTGGTTAAGTCAAATTTTATTTTTGAATATTTATGAATGATTTTAATAGATCATGATCATGGATTAACATAGTTAAAACAAAAGTGTCATTGAATGAAAATAATGGAACATGATATTTACATCCCATAAATTTTTTTTCTGGATTATATGTATTTTTTATATGATTATTACTTCTTAAAATATGCACATTGATTTTACTCAATGGTTATAACCTGAACAGTCCATGAAAATGTATAATTTTTTTGAAATTTAAATGAATTTTCTCCTGATAAACATAATATTAAAGGATTAATAATTAATTTTTTAATGCATTCAACACATAATCAATCCATGAACAATTTTGAGCTTCCAAATGAAAAAGTTTTGGAACAATTATTTATTTATTTATTTAGAAGGAAACAACCACCTTATTTTAGTCTTTCCATTAATCCCCCAATTAATAAGTAACATAATAGTACCATTGAAAAGTATTTTTGGTTCTCCCATGTTCATATCATGATAATTATATTTTTTTGTTTTATCACATGGAAGATGAAATTGATCAATTATGGATTATTTTATTGAATATGAGTACAAGAGAATAAATTGTATCTATTGATTGCGATGATATTAAAAGGATAATATTTTAGTGGATACATTATTGATATTTATATTATAAATATGAAGACAATTTTCCTTGAGCTAAATCCAAAGGATGATGAATCTATTCGAATTTGTGAGGGAAATTTTATCAAATATGTGTGGTACACTTCTACTATTATCATACAATCTAATATTAATATTAATTGATGATTTAGTGGATGAAAACTAAGTTTAAAATGGGTGATATCCATAAGATACATATTTATAAATTATTAAATCTCTCAATGTGCAATCATTGTATAAATGTAGTGTGGAATCACCTTTCAATCTCTGACATTTGATAAGAAGATATATATAGAATTTAAATGATATTATAATAAATAAAACCCCATATTTAAGTAGATGAGTCTTATATTATATGAGATGTGTGGAATGAAACATGGAAGAAATCATCTTATATGTACTACCGAATTATTTAGTTGGGAAAATGATGGTCATCATGAAATCAAATTGAAAATTTGTAGAAATAAGTTAGATAATGATACAAGTATAGAGATTGAACTATTAAATGAATCATACACACTCCAATGTTTCAAATACATTATTTATGATAATTATGGTAAACCGTGATTATTTTTAAGGGTTAATGATTATGATCTATTCTACTAATCTATTAAGCCTATATACAATATTAAATATCATGTGATCATTATTTTTGACGTGGGATACATGAATGAAGCGGAGAAATAAATCGTTTTCATCTACTATATAATTTCCTATGTCTTATTTTATTCTATTTTTACCAACTATTTTATATCTAGATAATTATACAAAGGTATCACATTACCACCACAATGATTACATGTTTAATTAGAAGTGAAATCTATTAAGGGAATTGTGATTACATCTTATGTATTTGATTCATATTTGATTACATAATATATGAATATGTTACCTGAAAATATCAATAGTCATCATCTAGTTTATTTTTAGGTTATTTTTTCCATTGATTATCTTTATTAATATATATCCCATATCAATAAAAAATAATGGGATGTTACTCTTGATATAAAGAACCAACCAATGGTTTTAGTTTTGTTCGAGGATAAATATGAAATCCCCATTTAAATTATATCCATTTTATGGGTCTTGATTCTTATTAAATAGGTGTATTTGTCTCACACTGTTGTGGAGGAAAAAATATAGAATATATACATATTGTAATGGATTCTGTAGATTCCATTCTAGAAAATTCTCTTAACCTTCCATTATATTGTGAGTTTGATTTTTCAATATAATGCATACCTAGTAATAAAAATATTTCAATGACTCCATAGAAAATTTCCCCAATTGAGTAATAGGAATTGAATAATAAAATAATGTATAATCACGGTAAGGGATTCAAATATCCTTGTGTGTCATCAGGGGTTGTCCCAATTATTTTTTTAAGAATAAAGATATATCAATGCTTCATTGAATTTATTATCATGAACATAAAATGGTCAGATTGATGAATAAGTGTCATATTCCTTGTATTGATGGTTTATTCAAAATGTTTTGAGGGATGATACATTTTTTCAAGATTTATATTCTTTACAGATAGAATCAATTGAGGGTAAAAAGTAAATTCAAACCCAAGATATCCTAACTTATGACGTTTGGACACTATGAATTTGTGGTGATGTCATTTGGTCTTACTAATTCCAATATATTGTGTATGGATTTATTGAATAAAACCTTTATAGATTACCTTGATTATTTTTTGGTAGTATTTAAAAATTATATTCTTATACACTCCTAGAGAATTTAATAGTATGATGATCACATCATGAATATACTAATGACTGTAATAAAGGATAACCTTTATGAAAATATTTCCATGAGTAAATATTAGACATATAATATTTATTTTATTGTGTCAAATAATTTCATGTGTGGTTGTATTGGTATATCCGGAAAAGATGTATGTTGTTGAACATTACCCCCAGCCATCTATTGTTACATAGATCCAAATTTTTCTACTATATAATGAATATTGAATTCTATTTTTTTAGAACTTCTCATGTATATCTAGTACACATACAATGTAAAGTCATAAGGGATAAATTTTCTATTGGACTAATGAATGTGATGAAAAATTCAATGAACAAAAGACTAGTTTTTCAATAAAACTATATTAATACTAGACTACTATGGTGAATGGTTTTGGATTTATAGGGGAACCAAAAGTAATAGTTTTGGGTTTTTATTATGTAGAATTATATGTTTTTAACATATACCTCATGATAATTTAATTTCTGTGAATATAATTACCCAACCATGATTTAGAAGGACAATGATAATAATTTCATTAAAGATATCAACGAATTTTCTTTATAGAGATTTGTGTAACGTATGTTATGGTCATCAAATATTAATATATATATTCAACCTCAAAATATGAATTTTTACCGAAGAAGATGGTTGAAGATGATTAGTGATGATTATTGTTCTATTAATTACCAACATGTGAAAGACAAAATGTTGGATGTTTCATTCAGTCAAAAGGATCATGATTAATTATCTATGATGATGATCTTCAAATATATATTGTTTCTATATTTTAAAAGGTTATAATTTGGAATCATGGAGGAATTAGGGAAATATTTTCTTTCTCATATGTTTTTCATTCCTTTATATATGCGATTATTAAATATGAATAGAAGTAATATGTGGAGTTATAAAATTATTTTTGAAATGAAACCTTTATCATCTCTTAGTTTTATTTAATAATTTTTTTGGAAACTTATAATGAGTCCCCTCAACACCATTCTTGAATAAGGATATATTGGAAGATGATCATAGATTGTCAATCTCTATTCATATTGGAATTACAATGATATTTTGAGATATAAAATTTTATTTTTGTTGTAATATATATATACATATATATATATATATATATATATATATTTCATGGTTAATTTCATAGTTCATGGTATATATAAATCATAGGGTTTAGGGATATAAGTCAAAGTGGATATTATACCCATTACCCATAATAGATCGTAAATGGGAAAATATCACCATGGATTTTTTCCTGAGACTCCCCAATACTTATAAAGGACATAAAACTATTTCATATTTATACCTTCACCATATAAGGGCATATAAAATCATTACAACTAGATAATATTAATCTATTCATCGTATTTCTAGAATAAATAATAGTGAAATTCTAATGTTTCTCTGATTACTATATTCAATAGTATATTCTTGAGATATTAGGTTTTCCATAATGTTTTCGTGAAGTATTCATCATTATCTTGATATGATGTTGTGTTTTGGTATTGATAATCAGCATAAAATAGATGGATAGTCTTAGAGAACAATTCAATACCTGTATGGTATTTTATTATCATGTTCTATGGATTTCAATGGTTTTTTGGATCTAAATCTTATTATGATTGTATTCTACATTGTCATTAGATTTCACTTGAGAATTGATATGGATGCCTTTGAATTTATATATGGATGATAGTGTAGAAATATATCATCTTCGGATGAAGTTATAGAAATAAATCTATTGGGGTCTAAAATATATGTGTAAATGGAAGATCAATTTTGTTCCATTCATTAGTACATCAACGAATCTTAGAGTCAACAGAAAATTTCTTCCTCAAATTATCCAAGATATCTCGAATTAAAAGTTACTCAGAATGTATTACATTCAATTTTTATGTGTGAGAAGTTTATGAAATTTAGATATAAGGGAAATTTTACCGTTATGCATGTCGGTTCCCTTTAGTTTCTTGATCGAATTGGAATTCTAGCTTAGCACATGGAAATTGAATTGAACATATCTCATGTCACTGATGTGGTCAATGGAATTATCCCAAGTATGTGAATATTTAACAATTCATGACTTATTGTATCATTAAATTGCACATTTTTGATTTGGTGGTGTTCATAGGATGATTGAGTGTGATTTTAAAGAGTTAGAACGAAAATGATTCCTCAAAATGTTGTTTACAAACTGTAACTTTATTAACATATTGAGAGGTTGATTCATGGATTTGAGTATTGTGACTACCATATTGATCTATGAATGAGAGATATATGATTAATGAAATCGTGATGTGATGGAATTGATCATGGTGTAAATAAAATAATACTTTAGGTTCCATAAATATTGGTATATGTTCCTTAGTTTTAGATTTTGAGATATCCACACCTAAAATCTATTTCCCAGATTGAAATAGAAGGTCTCGTAAAAATAGAAATTTGGAATCTATACTTCACATTATAAATGATATTAGGTCCAACACACTTTTAAATAACAGATTAAAACTAAATAAATTTATTCCTATCCTTTTTTTGGAATGGACTAGGATATTTTTGTGGAATTTACAGTCACATTACTTCCTTTATTGATCTTTTAATTATGTGAGTTTATCATTAGAAAAATGAGGTGGTTCATATTTTTTATCGCAATTTTTTCTTTTATTTTTTCTTATATTAATTCAAATAAGTGATTATATTTTGATTGGGGTGAGTTTGGAATCTTATTTTAATGGTACATTTGTGTTTTTTTAGTTGATAGAAGGTTTCCAATTATGGAATTGGATTCCCAATTTTCTCTCTATCACACTATTGTGCGTGGTGGTTTATAAATCTTCTTTGAGGTAAAATATCATTATTTTATACCAATATTTTTCTATTTGATTAGTTTTCATGATTCATCCTACCATTGGGTGGATTTTAAGGGTCTAAAAAATAGAAACAATAGTTACATTTATCATTAAATGATTCGAATGTGGTGAAATTAGATTGTTTTGTTATTTTTATTTTTCCCTATTGATATTCTTCTTTATTGTTTCAATTTATAAAAATCACTACTATTGGGAGACATTCTTGCATTACATTTTTTATGATTTTAAGATCCGTACATTGTGAATTACTTGATCATGCCCTAAATATGAATAGTAAAAATGAATATGTCAATAATGAACTAGTTACCCAGGGAAAATAGTGAATTTATGTGATAATATACATGTAATGTAATCAATTAAGAAAATTAATCCCTTATAGAACCTAAATTGTTGTAAATATATAATCCTAGATGTATTGGATTATGTGGTTGGGATTGTCTTTTCCCTTTTTGGTGTTTTTTTTATGTCTTGAGAGTGATATCAAGTTGTGTAGTGTAATGTTTTGGTGAGACGGGTGATTCTAAGTTGGTATGGGATATTTTATGGGATTATGTGTGGTTTTTATGTTGTGTATTTCATGTGATGTCCATTATTTGTGGTGTACTATTGTAGCGGTGAGATGGATGCATATTTGAGATATGGATTGGAATATTTTATGTTTTTATAGTGTTGGATGTCATATTGGTAATATTTTATGTGGTTTGGTTGGGTTAGTTTATTTATTATACATATAATAAATTGTCATGTTGTAAAAGAAATGACATGGGTTAGAAAATGACTAAGAATGGTTTACAAATGATGAGATTCAATTTTCAAAATGGAAATTAATTATTGATGAATGGGATGTGTAAATATGACTAAAATGTATTAATCAATGAGTGTTAGTGTAATACCTTTAAAAACATAATAATAGTGTAAAAATTAATTGAAATAGTAATTGAATTGATTTTTTTGTGGTTTTTTAGTGTGATGCATTTATTGGTGGTATTGGTTATGATAGATTACATATGGTATAGGGGTTTTTATGTTGTGAACACTAGTTTATTCTATAGACCCCATATGCTTTGTATTTTGTTTTATCAGTCTATCATATATTTCACCCACATATATATATATATATATATATATATATATATTCTACCCATTAAAATTTAATATAACTTACACCTCCAGATTTTTATTGGTTTCTGGTTTTTCTCATACGTACCGGTTTTTAGTGAAATAGATTGATGGATACCCCCTATTCATCATTATTTCATCAGTTGTGATGATACAATTTATGTTGGATATTACCTAGTATTGATGATGTTTTGATATGTGTTGGGGGTCATGTGTGGTGGTAGGAGGGAATCTAGTTAATGTCCATCACTTTCAGAAATCCATGATTCCCTGGATATGGGATGAGGGTTGGATGTGTGATGAGGTTGTGATGAAATGATTTATGATGATGAAAACAGATTCATGACCCTGGTAAAGCATGGGAAATGTAAGGATGAATCCTAACACACATCATAGATGGCTATTTATATGATAAGATATTCACATAAGGGGTGAGATAACATGTAGTTTATAAATGGGGAGGTATAGTAGAAAATAATTATGGAGGAAGTTTTGGGGTTACAATACCTTATTTACCTTTGATACTATGATACTCTATTGGAAGTGTGATTTTTTTATCATTTCATGGGGAGGCTGGGATTTTTTATTTAACATACTTGCATTCCTAAGGGTTCTTTTTATTTAGTGGTGGATTCGCATTTTATTTTAAAATGGAAACTATATACATTGGGTATGATCAAACTTAGTATATATTTTTTGTCACTATATGTATATATAAAATGTTTTTATGATTTCTAGGTAGACATTGAGGATTGATCTACACAATATTATCTTGTGTTTTGGAGTTTTTTTTTGATTCACTTTTGTAGGAATCTTCTATTGGTATTCACTCAGAGACTTCTATTTTTATTTTTATACATTTTTCATGTATTTTTGTAAGTATTGGGATTAATTTTATGTAATTTGATGTAGTCTCTTTTGTAGTTATTTATCCTATTTCTATATCCATTATTACTATAGAGGGTGATTCCTTCTATATGTGGAATTTTTATACCCAAGGTTCTTCTCCCCTACCATATGCGTACAGGAGGCAGGACGCATAGAGTCATAATCTATCATTCAACATTATTGGTATATGAGGGGTACCTTTGGAAGAAGGTTGTCATGAAAACATATATGGTCTTTAACATGTGATAAACGTAGAGTTTATATCATCGGAGTATGCTATTTTTTGTTAGTAATAACTAGAATAAAACATTTATATTGAGAAAGGTTCTCTAGAACAAAGCTATTCACCCAGATAAAGTTTATTATAGGAATTAGAAATTCAAGGAAGCTATATGGGAAATAGAAGAAGTGATGAAAGACATATATCTAAACATATTTATTTGAATGACGTGCAATTTTTTGGTTACAATTTATTTTCTGGGTGGTATAATGTAAAAACCCAGTATTTTAACTATATATCATTTTAAATAAAGTTGACGTGTTCAATTTCATGCTTTACATGAGACATTAATTCTAAATGAACTCTGATAAAATATATATTTAAAACATATCCAATGGATTGGTAGGAATAAATAATATTAACAACATTATAAGATATAAATTATATTTTTATGGAAAATTATAATGTATTGAATAAATGCTTGAAAATAATCCATAAATATTAAAGGAAATAATTTATTGACTAAATGGTCTATTTTCAAAGAAATTAAATTTAATAAAAATTCATTTTTATATAAACAATGTTTTTTTTATCACTTTTGAAAATTTATTTCAATGATATATTTTAATAATTTTTATTAATAAATGAGTACTCAAAGATATAAAAATATGTCCAATAGTTATAAATAGAGACAAATAATTTAATGGAGAAAATAATTATTTTATGAAAACAATATTATAAGAAAAACGTGTGTCCTTCATAAAAAATTTTCAAAAATTATTAGTTAAATTTTTAATGAAATATGTAGGTTATATAATCATCCAAATATTTTAGCATTCAGTTTTTCAATTTTATTTGGTAGGGAATGAATTTAAATTTAGTTTTATTGTTAAATGGTATTTTTCTAAAAATGGGATTCTCTTTAATTTGAAAATCTTATTTTTAAATTTATTTATCACACCTAAACAAATTGAATTTAATAAAATTAATTTTATATTTATAATATTCATGTTCCAATTTTATAATGAGTCCAATTTAATTTATTTCATAATGAATTCTTATAACAGAAAACATGTGTTATGATGGCTGAGGTTTAAATGAGTTTAGTAGTGATTAAATGAAGAGTTAAGTGCAATATTTCCAAATATAAGTGTATAATTCATGTTGGTTAATGATATTTTGACCATATCATATATTACCTTCATATATTTGGCCATTTCGAAGCATTACATCTATGAAAGGAAATAACTATATTCATATATTTTATGTAATTCCATGTCTATCCTCCATTTCCCTTATAAAGTATAACCTCATGTCCACCAAGAGTAATAACTATTATGAATTATATAGAATAAAATACCTACACTAATATATTTTTAACATCCTTTACATCTTCTAAGTTCCCCTATTCTTCTTTTATGACCAATCGATAAAGTATTATGTTATAATACAATAGAGGTCCCTCAAATAAGGGGAGTAAATTTTAACTATGGTATTTCAATTTTATTTCATTTTTCACCGTCACTAATAATGTTGTATCAATAATTACATAGTTAATCAAATATCAAAAATATATAGATAACTTGTTATAAGGATGTAATAAATGTTTTCCACCTCCGTTCCCTCAAGTGGTTAATGAAAGTATCGATCATGTGCATGTATTGACAACCACCTCCACGTAGAAACTTGTTTCATTTTAGATATCCACAATACATGGATGATTTAAAATGATGTAGTAACATAATAAATATACTATTTAGAAAATGAAAAATCTTTCCTACCTATGTAAGGAATATTGTCTCTGTGTATAGTGTAATTTATTTTTATATCTCTTTGTAATGAATGATTATATATATGAATATAATGAATATATATTATATTTATATAATATTTTGTATTTAGTATATTATATAGTAATTATTAAACTATAAATACTAGATCCTCATAACTAAAACATTTATGAAATAAATATTTTTCACGTGGAACTATGATTTTAATAGATAAATAGTAATGAAAATTTTGTAAAATGATATATTTAAAAAAATATATGGTTTTATTTTTGATAATATTTTTGATATTGAAATTATATGATATATCTCTATAAAAATATTATTTCTATTATCATATACTCTTCATTTATCTATATTATATGTTTTCCATTAATTCTACCCACCTTATGTACTCAATATAAACAAAGAATATTAGTAATTAAAACATAAAAATTTATATAATATGTCTATAATATTTTCTTCAATATCCAAATATTCATTAATTTTTTTGACCATTGAAATGATCCTGATCCTAGTAGCCCAGAACTGGTGGTTACATAATTAAATTTGAGAAATATTCAAGGAATTTCATCCAAAATGACTGATATTTTTAGTAGTCTTGCTAAAATAGATACAAATTGTATATTCACATTACATTTTTAACATAAAATACAAAAAAAGGTTCTCATTTAAAATGCCATTATTCTGCTTATTATATCCCTACTTGTCCATCACAAAACACTTCCAAGTATTCTGGGGAAAATGAAACAAAAGTGATGTGTGATATTAGATTCCCAATAAGGTTAAACATATAGTTGATGATATCCCTAATAAAAGAAAAATAATCAATATTTCATGGTAAATAACATAAACATATTCCATTTAATCAATAAAATGAGGACAATATGGCAGAAAAAATGATGATCACATAATGATATATAAATAATCACATTAATTTTAAACTTATACTTGTATGTTTTTAAAAATTTGAATAATGACATTAAAATAACTTATCTCATAATGATATAATTAATAATTCCATACATCTAAAACTATCAAGAACTTCCCACACATTATTTAAATATGTGGGATGAACCGAGTGTAATTTGGAAAAATGATTTGTTTCATGAGACATATTGATGCATTGAGGGGCCATCTATAATCAATTATCACCAATCAAATATTAATACTAATTCATTCCTAATATGAAAGTGGTTAACCATAATCAATGTAAATTTTTTTATCTAACAACCAACATATAATATGGTAATACTTAACCCAATAAAATAAAAATAAACATAAACCATCCATAGTAATATTGTTAATGTTAAAAAAATTGTTCATGCTCAATCAAACAGATCCCAATCCAACCAAAAAATAAATAAAGATGATATTAAAAAAATCATATCCTTAGAGTTTCATATAAAAAATAATGTGTTAACAACATCGATGATTTTAATGTACGTAATAATGACATTAAAAACATTTTGTGGGAATATAACCATGTCACTTTGCAAATATTTTTTAAAAAATAATTTCAGAATATATTTTGATAATAACTATAATTTAAAATAATCTTTTTCAACTTTTAAAATAATCCATAAAACATGTTTTCATGATTTTGGAAAATTCAGTCAATACCATTCATGTTAAAACAATGATTCCATTCACAATTTTGTTAAAAGTAAAATTTTCCTTGTTTTGAAAATGACCACAATATTACATTAAAAAAATGGAAAAAAATGATATTAATATATCATATTAAAAAGTATTTACACAATTTTGTAATATTTTATAGAAAAAGAAATCTTTTGATGAAAAGGATATTCGATCAATGGGGGAAATAAATTCATATTTTTTAAAAAACATTTTCTAAATATTTTTATATACCAAAGAGTTAAAAATAGTATTATTAAATTAAAATTTCATGAATAACCATAAAATAATTAAATTTATTGATTTTTTAGAACAAATAAAAAAACATTCCCCCAAGGGCCACTTAAACATAAAAGATCAAGAACAATGATGAGATTGTGAAATATACCCTTACCACATTTGTAACATTTGAATCATAGACACCATGACTCAAATAACATAAAATGAAACATTAAATACCATTAATATAAATATATTCATAATATAAAAATTAAAAATGGTCATTATATAAATCATTAAAAGAAATAAGGGGTGAATATGGCCTATGTCACATGAAAGTATATATGAGGTGAGAAACCCATACCACATGTTTGAATTTTAACATATGTATTTGAACATACTATAAAATAAATATTGGTATATTTTGAATATATTACATACACAAACTCATATATCTCAAACCATTTATTTTTTAATTATTTCCTTTTGTTAAGGTTTTATTACCACTTCTTTGTCAAATTACAAGTTTTTATTGATTTTTTATTAATTTTTCATGTATTTTTTAGTTCATTAAAATTATCTCTTTCATTTTGATCATGGTTAAATATTATCCAAATTGATAAACATGATATATATATATATATACATAATATATTTTCTTTGTATATATATTTATTTTAATATGTAATGGTTTTAGATAGAAAATAGACTACACCATTCATTGAGATGGTAAGACATATGTATACAAGAACATTGTATCCATTTTTCTCGACGGATAGAAAAAAGGGAAAATAAATACTAATATAACGTTACATCACTATTATTTATTTATATATATCATTTTTATTGTTATATACATCCTTATTTCCTTCCATGGAAAAAATAAAAAACATTTCACATAGCTGTGAGGAGGTGGTATTCCATAGGAATGCAGGAGAAAATTTTTTATATTCTAGTAGATTAAAAGGTAAATATATGGATCTGATATTATATTTCCATATGTATTTTGATTATATATATATATATATATATCACAGATAATAATTAACAATATATTTAATACCATCCATTTAAATCATAAGGCGGAAACATGTCATATCGCTTCGCAAGGAGGTAGTCCGCCGTACACATGAGCAGTATTATATTATCTTCCCCAAAATGGAATGTAATAATTTATATGTCTTATAATAACTAAATAATAATAATAATTTCATAAATATCATATAAATAAGTTAAATAAAAGATTATAACCATCCTTGAAAGGTGGTGATGTAATGATTTCTACATTGGTTCTTAAGGGTGTAGCATTCTGTACACATGAAGGATGTTTTCATTTGATAATCAATGAAAGTGGATGGGGATATAGAATATAAAATTAAAACAATGAAATATAATTATATTATGGATATTTTTTTTGTTATTTTATCATAATTTTGAAATATTTCAAAGAGTTATAATAATATGAAAAATTAAAAAATATAGTTAATAACATTACCTCTTATTCAAAAAAAACATTATTAGGTTTAACTATAATAATTACAATATTGTCCTTATATTTGGATATATTTTTCTAGAATTTGGGTAGAGAATTATACATCTGGTTTGGTCTTATCCGAACCAAATAGTATTGGATTTTGGAATTGAAGATGTGATGGGGTGGCCTTTTATAATTGAGGTGAGTAGTATAAGTGTATTTTTTGAAAATAAATAATTGTACCATTGTTTTTTACATTCCTAAAATCTCATAAATGAATCATTATATGACGTGAGAAGTTTTAAAGACTCTATATGACCCAAAAAAAATTTGTAATTTTTTTTTATTTCATTATACCCTTTATATTGAAAATTTAACCCCCAGTAAACCAATATTCAATATAACCACATTGATTAATTTTTTATATTTTTACTATTTAGTATGATAAAAAATAATTTAAAACATTTTAGATAATGTTAATTATTCTGATTCCTAATGTTTAATATATTCTTACAAATTACATTTACATAAATGTAAAATTTTAAATTAAAATTAATCCCGAAGGAGTAATGAAACAAGGTTTTTCAATGTGAATGTTTTAAAAAGATAAAAATGAATTAAATTAATAATTCAAAAAGAAATTAAATACAAGGAAATAAATTTAGTTAATATATTTATAATTAATCTAAATTCATTTTGAAAACTATATTAAAATAAAAATTTTATTATCAATTATTATAATGAAAATATTTGTTTTTATTAAAAACTATGCTTTTCACTATTCAATGCAATTTTTTTCAATCCATATAATTATCATAAAATCAAGAAGAGAAAATTTTAGACATTAGATTTCAAAAATAGGATTTATGTTTCCAAATATTTTTTATAAAATAGGTAAAAATAACTTCGAAAAATGGGCATTAGAATGAATTTAATATATTATTTAACAGTGGTTGAAACTACTGCCAAATATTTTATCGATGGTTCATAAAACCACCAAGTATTGAAAAAACCCATAGTTTTTTATCATCGGTTTATTTAGTTTAATGGAGGTTTTATTATTTGTTTTTTGGAAGAATTTAGTGGCATGAAATTTATTATTTATTGGTGTTTATATTATAAAAATATTTTTTTTCAAAATATAAATAATATTAAAGTAACTATCGATGAACATTGAGGGGCGGTTTCATTTCATTGTAGTTAATTGTAATCCCCACTAAATGCATTATATAAAATATGTTTATTTGTGGTTACTAAAAACTAAAATTAAATATATTTTTTCAAAAAACAGAAATATAAAATTGTAAATATAAAAAACTAACATAAAATAAACTAAAATAGAAATATATGGTGAACCCATCACGCATATGTCACACATCCACCGTCCTATACAAGCATCCAAATTCATCATATCCTCAGTCCCAATCATCCCATATATCTATCAAATGACGCATCATTAACCAATATAAATATAAAATATGCCCAATAAAAACCCATGAATAATATAAATCCATTTCAAGACCTCCTCTACATCTATGTGTTTCCACTCATCAACAAAATATAGCCACGTTATCTCATCAATAGTAATAAAAATAAATATTAATACAAAACATAATAAATAGAATTAAAATAAAATAATTGATAAAATATTAACATACCATAGATACTAAGAATCATTACGATTACCTTAAGAATAATTTCATTGATCATAATGGTAAACCACATGAACACTTCTATATTCATCTATATAAAATGAAAAAAAATAACATTTATGAAAAAAAAATGAAAATGTAAAATTATTTTGAATATAATCATAATTCTACAAAATAAATTTACAATTTTTAAATAAAATAAAATATGAAAGAAAATAAAGAAAATAATATATAAAAAACCAACATTGAAAACATAAACATACATATTAATTAAAAAATTCACCACTTGAAACTAAAAATGGATAAGTAAATAATATAATTTATCATTAAAAGTGATGTGCAATGTGCTTGAAATTTACATAACAAAAAAATATAAAAGATTATATATCAATTAATTTTATATATTTCAAAAAAAACATGAAGGATATTTTACTAGTATTTTACATCAATATGAGGTCATTTTCTGGGTTTTTTACCGTTTCACGGATGTTTTTATGTTTAAAAACAATAAATATGTGCATACTTCCATAACATGAAAAACATAATTCATAATGAAGTTTCTTTAGTTCCACTATTTCACAATTAAATAAATAGTCATTTTACCTTGATTTTAGGGTGATCCGACATCTCTTTCCTTGTTTTGACCCCCTGAAACTTGTTTTTAATGGATTTTCTAACATTTAGAAGTGTTTAATGTGTAATTCCGACCATAATTCATGTCGGATTGGTGTGTTTTACAAGTGTATGTATCAATAAAAACTCAGTGTTAGGTCCACCAGGCTGAGTACCCTGAGAGGGGGGTGAATCAGCGTATGACTAATTTAAAAATATAGCTTGTTCTGATCTTGTTTCACTATTAAGAAAAACACTCTTCTCTCACTTTCCTATTGCACAATATAAACAGAATGTAAAGCATGAATGGGACACAAAAAGTTTACTTGATTCACCGCTAAGGGCTATGTCCAAGGAGCATACGTCTAAAAGTTTCCGGTCGTACAAAATTCCACTAAACATTACTAGCTATGGATTACGTGGTTCGGGCAAAGTCACTCTGTCCTAGGCTCACTGCATTTTCAAGGTTTAGGGTCAGCTCACTACATTCCCAAGGGTCACTCCCTGTTTCTCTCTCTCTGGCTTACTACCGGTGGAGAGGATCACCTTTTTCCTCTTCCTTTGCTCACTGCTCTGTAAAGGATCCACTCACAGTTTATAGACCTTTAGGTCTCTTCATTTCCATGAAAGAATGCATCTTCCTCTGTATGTAGATGCTCTCTTGAAGCTAAACCTTCACCCGTAGATGAATTTCTCTTTTCACCGAAGGTATCAGGAAATCTTCTAGCTTCCACGCGGCTCGAAAACAAGGCCGGTAACTCAACCTTACTTGGCACCCTTCTCTTAGGTGGTGCGCAAGTCTCAGTGCGCAAGTCATAACGGGCGTGCAGGTCTTCCTCTACTGCCTGCGCGACATAAGCCTCCTCATCTCCAAACCGGCATGACTCAATTCCCTTTATGCCCAAACCAGAATTAGCGCACAACCAACAACAATCTCCCGTCTTCAAATCTGGCGCGCAAGTCCCACTTGCACGACACACCAACACTTACACGACCACCAAACCTATGCGATGGGAGCTCTGAATCTTCTAAGTGTTGAACTCTCTCCTAAATGAGGAAGGGTGGTCCAGTATTTATAGGAATTTGGTCACCCATGCGCGACGGTGCACAACTCTCTCCTCGGTGCACATGTCTCAGCGCACAGGTCTCTTCTCCTACATGTCACTTGCGCGAACTACTTCCAAACTTGTGAGAACCTATTTCTTTTGCCATATTTTGACGTTCTGATCCTGAAAAACAACTTGCGTTCAAGTTCTCAAGCTTCCAAGGCATCGGCGCGCAAGTCTCTTCACGGTGCGCAAGTACTTGTGCGACCAAACATAATACTTGAGCAACCCTTATTCCTTTTCCATATATTGATGATCTGACCTTGAAAAACATATGGCGCACATGTTTCTTCTCTTCCAAGACCTCAGAGTGCAAGTCCCTTTACCAAAATCACATTTCCATGTTTTGTTGATTTTGAGGCCCTGAAATTTGGAAAACACTGGAAAACGGTGCCACCTTGTATCTATTCTTTTTGTACTGCCTCCAGATCATCCATTCCTCTTGTTGACATTCTTGAATCAAACATTGATCGTTGACCTCCACTCTTGAACTCTACATTCCATAATGAAATCCTCTTTGTCAACAAATGTGTATGTCGTTTATTTTCTTTGCCAACAATCACATCACAGATGTCGACTTTGTCAACAAACACAATCACCTCAAAAATGATTCAATGATACCTTGAGGGATTTTGGCCCAACACTCAGTATTTGGTTTCCCATGATTCCACATCAATTAGAGGTCATTTTATATGGTATTGATTGTTCCATACTCATTTCAATGTTTTAAAACACTAAAAATGTGTTTACGACCATTACAGGATAACCGTAATTATAAATTTTGTTCCTCCAGTTCCTAAAATTCAAAATAAAATCATTATTTATGTACCCCGAATTTCATGGTAATATGATGTACTTTCCCTTGATTTTATCCTCCAACCAAACAATTGTTTTAAAATTCCTTTATACATTTCAAAAGTGTTTACCGAGTAATTCCAACCAAACCACACATCTTATTGAAATCATTTATATGTGTGCACATCAAAAACAAATCAGTGGTGGTTGTCCCAAGAATTCACTTAAATATGAGGATATTTTATATTGTTTTGACTATTCCATGAATGTTTTAGTGTTTTAAAATACTAAAGACTCATTTATATACATAACATCAATACTGTAATTTAGAATGATTTTTTGTTAGTCCCTACACTAAAAAATTAAACCTAGATTCATTTTCCACTGATGTCATGAAAAAATGATTTCATTTCCTTGTTTTTATGCCCCAACACTTGTTTTTATAGATTTTATTCCATTTATAATTGTTTAATGAGTGATTATAACCACACCACACATCTAATTGACCTTATTTCTGTGTGTAAATGCCAATAACAACTCATCAGAGGTTTCCCCCTATTTCACAACAATCTGAGGTCATATGATTTTTTTATTATTCCAAGCATGTTTTTGTGTTTTAAAACACATAAACTTTATTTTAAATCAAAAAGTAAAAAATATAATCTACAATGACATTTTTTACAATTTTAGAATTTCACAATTAAATATAAAGTCATTATCTGAAATTTTAGTCAAATCCAATGTACTTTTCTTGGTTTTGATCCCCTTAACACTTTTTAAAGGGTTATGTACCTTTTTTAACTGTTTAACAAGTAATTATTCACAAAAAACAATTTGAATTGATGTATTTTATATTCATACATGTCAAAAAAACACTTTGATAATTTTAAAATGATTGGACATTAATCATAGACCTTTTTCTATGATTTTATCCATTCCAAAGACATTCTAGTGTTTTAAAACTCTATGAATGTGTTTACATCTACAATGAGAAAATCATAAATTATAAGGAAATGTCATCAATTCCTATATTTTAAAATTAAATCTACGGAAATTTTCTCCTAATTTCAAGGAAAACCGACATAGTTTTTAAGTTTTTCACCCCCTAGAATTTTTTTTAATGGCTTTTATACCTATCAGAAGTAATTACTGAGTAATTCATACCACACTGAAACTCAAGTCGATTTTTTTATAAATATACACATTAAAAAACATAGAGGTGTTTTTCTCATGACATCACATTAGTCAATGGTCTTTTTCTGTGTTTTTTATTTTTTGACACACATTTCACTGTTTTAAAGAAGAAATTTTTTTTTAATTTCCATAACATGAAAAACATAACTCGGAATGATGCAACATCAGTTCCTAAAATTATTATTTAAATATAGGGTCATTTTACCAAAATTTAAGTGTAATATGAGGTTTTATTCTTAGTTTTGACACTCTTACACTTGTTTTTAATGGCTTTCATACCTTTTGGAAGTGATTTATAAGTAATTTTGAAAACCCCACACATCAGATTGATTTTTTTCTATGATTATAAGTGAAACCCACTCATCAGTTATTGTATCATTATTTCACATCAATTTGATATCTCTGTCATTGGTTTTGACCATTCCATGCTCGTTATTGTGTTTTAAGACACCAAAAACTCTATTACGACCATAATAGGAAAATTGTAATTCAAAATGACATGTTTTCATTTCCTACATTTATCGAAAAAAAATATGGTGATTTTCTAATAATTTCTAGTAAATCCAATGTAATTTTCCGAGTTTTGACACCTCACACTTGTTTTTAATGGCTTTTATACATTTTATATGTGTAAAAAAAGTAATTCTAACCACACCAGACATCATATTAATGTGTTATATATTTGTACACATAAAAAATAACACCTCCGTTTTTTATAATGATTTCACATCAATCCTATGTCTTTTTTAAGGGGTTGACTCTTTCTTGAATGGTTTGGTGTTTTAAAATAGTAATTCAGTGTTTATGAATAAAATGGGAAAATCATAGTTCAGAATGATATTTTTTGATTCTGATATTTTGAATTAAATATTATTTAATATTCCTATCATTTAAGAATCATATGGCATTGTTTTTCTAACCTCCCCCCTCCACATGTTTAAACCGATTTTTAACCTTTAATAAATGTTTACCAAGTTATTCTACTACACTGCTTGTCAGATTGACATGTTCTCTATGAGAAAATTTAAAATCCAACTCAATGGTTGTATTCTCATGATCTCACATAAATTTGAGGTTATATACTATATTATTTAACTTTATATGGACATTTAACTATTTTAAAACAGTAAAAACGTATTTAAAATAAAAAATTACAATCTTTAATTCTAAATTAAATGTTTTCAGTTTCTACATTTCAAATTGAAATTTATAGGTTTTGTCCATTGATTTTAGTGTAATTCAACATTTTTGTCATTGTTTTTACCATCTGACATATCTAAGTAACTTATTTTTTGGTGTTTATTTGGTTGACAAGGTATAATTTTGCAATGTACCAGTTGGTCTTAATCATGCATATCATACATTTCTATCTGATTTAATTGTAAAAAAACAGTCCAACCATCTAGTATTTTATCATATACTTAATAAACCATCTTCTCTTCTGAACTCATGTTAAATCGATCATTCTCCACATTCTTATTGGTATCCATTAAGTGAGATAATTTGATAGAAATAAAATGTTACTAATCATTCATTATACCCCTATATATATTGGCTCACAAGTATATGAATTAGAAAACTAGAAACTCGTAATGAAATTTTAATTCAATTATATCATCTAGCATCACATAGTATCCCACCTCTATAATTGTAAATACATGAATATTATGGGTTTTCAAGTCTTCTTCATGAAAAATTCTATGGAACCTCAAGCCATGAATATTTGAGGCATTGAATCTCTTACCCATCCTTAGATGGATTTGAGCCAACAAAAATGAAATCCGTTGATATTTTGGCCTGGTTTACAACAATTATTACAAAGAAAATTTTTATATGATGCTACTTTTAATGTAGACAAAAATATATACACATCAATAATATGAATTATTATATAAAAAAATTATGGGAGAACTATTTGGAAGTAAAATTATTGATATCCTTTTAATGTTCCAGCTCATTTTGAGCTCCACCCATTAGATGGATCTTTGTTTGTCGTAACAGTTCTTCATTTAAGAAATATGAAATTACAATGTTGATTTTTACATATCAATGATGTTGTAGCTAGAACCATTAGATAAGGATTTTTTCATTAAATAGTTGGAAATGTCAATGCCTAGTATTCAATAAAAGAATTAGTGGATATGTCATCAGCAAATCATGTTCGATAGAATATATTTTCACTACCATCAAAATAACAAGAATAGAATTTCAATCCCACTTTGTAAATGTAACATTCAATAATAGATCTTTATGGTTTATCTTTACTCATCCCATATGATTTCAAATAATCAATGTACCTAAAGAAAAAATTATTAAGGAATTATAATTTTTTTAAGTGATTAGAAAAAATCAAATTCATTAATGAAAATAAATAAAATATCTATGTACATGTAATGTCTTGGACCTCCCTGGTCCATTAAATTTTTAAAATGTATTTATTAGGGTGTAATGGGAGGTAACTATAGCTTATTTCCTGATTTTTCCAATTTTTCATTGTTTTTATCGGTAACTTAGGCATTGGTGAGTTATGTCAGTAGCTTACATAGGTAGCACACATTGGTAGCTCAGTATGGATGGCTCAGGGAGTCAGTAGGTTAGGGAATCACATGGTCAGGGTATTTCTATGTCAATTCCTTGTTAGGTCATAGTGTTAGTATGGTGAGGCATCTGTAGTTTGAGGAATTAGTATGTCAAGGCATCGCTAGGTTGAGGGATCAGTTGGTCAAGGCATTGGTAGGTCGGGCTTTGGTGAGTTAGGTGTCGTTGATTCAGGCGTTGGTGAGTCACGTCGATGGATCTTCATTAGTTGCTCACCCATCGGTGAGTCAGGAATCAATGTCTCACTATGGCTGGCTTGTGTTAGTGACCTACCGATCGGTGAATTATTCCCATTTTTTTCAGTTTCTCCCCTCTTATGTTTTATTTGAAGTAAATCACATTTAAAACCAATTTTTTGCATTTAAAAATAAATTTAAATGTATATTAATTATATAATTAATATCATAATGCTCTGATAACTTTTTAATAGTATAAAATTCTGGTCTTTTCCACGATCTAACTTTAATGGTATTTCAAACCATCACCCATAAGTCACTATAGGATCAGAATATTCTATGGATAGATATTCTTTTTCCCATGTTTTTATGTTTTCACATTGTGTGCCTTGAGTCTTTAATCCCCATGGAGTCGTGTTTTGTGTTGTATCCATCAATCTAATTTCATGTGGAGTTTTTCTGCAACTCACACACCCCCAATTCTTTTGCAAGGAAGAATCATTAGTCGCATATAGTTCCAATTAGGGATTTCCATAATCTCTCTTTTAATTGTGTATCATGAATAGTGGGTGTAATCATGATCCCTTGTGAATATGATTGGACTCAAATTTTAATAAGATATTAAGTTCTAGTGAATAAGGGGCTGGGAAGAGGTTGAAGATGATATCTTTTATTTTTTATGTTACCATTGATTCATGTCATATTTCTAAGGGTTGTATGCCATCTAAAAATCATGGTCATTGGTGGTCTATATTTTGACACTTATTTGGTTTGTAAATACATATTTTTTATACTATTTGAATGACCATATGTTTCTGGAATTTTTCAAACATATATATTCTGTTAAATAAATGGATGCCCCAAGATAGAACTTGTTTTGAGATAACCCCCATTTTATCAATTATAAATAAATAAAATATGATTCTAAATATGAAAAAATGTTTCCATATTGGTGTGGTTGTGTTCTATGTGTGGTTCTATTCGACCCTTTTTCAATGATGTTCATATGGTGTTGTGACTGAGAGTGTTGTTGTGAGAATGGTGTAGTACAGGCAGTGTAACGGATTCTCAATCGGAGAGATGGGTAGATTGTGGAATTTATTAACTGGTTATGCAGTGGGAATACATCTGGGTAGTGATTTGGTAGTGGGGTTGTTGGATTGGGTTGTGTTATGTTGACTTTTTAGTGTGTAATGGGTGTGGTGTTGTTGGAAGCAATGCTATCAAGTGTTTTAGTATGATGCGTGATTTGGATTTTTCTTGTTGAGAGAAAGTACAGGGTGGTATTACATTGATGAATGGTGGTGGAAATGGTTGAATGGGTTTTCTTGAGAGGGGAGTGTATAGTGGGTCTATAAGTTGGTTCAGCTTTGTTTTTGCTAAATGTTTCAATTTTTATGCATTCAGACGGCCAAGGATAGTTTGGGAGGAATGATTTTGAAGAAGGATGGTGTTATCTTGTGTCGTCCTTTTTTCCTGAGTTTCTAGAGACTGTAATTTTATGATTTTTTGTGAGAATGGTTTCATTTACCTTGTTCCATCTTTCCTTGGGTTTTTTTCGGCGCTTAGTATGGTCTCTTTTACTTAAAACCTTTTCAGTGCTTGGTAGATACCCGAGTAGGGATAGAATAACCAGTAACAGAGTATTGACGTCAAAGTAATTTGGTGTCATGCAAGTTTATTTTATCGATTTGTAATGTGATCGTCATTCATTATTTTATGTTCAGTTAGAGGTGTTAACAAGGGAACTTTCGTGTTGGAAAGTTTTTTTTTCAAAACCCATAGGTTTGGATGATTGTTTGGTACACAGATATCTATATATATACCTATAGTTCCTTGTGATTTATATATTTACCCCACCTATATTGAGAAATATGTACCGGATACCCCTATTGTAATAGGGGAGGGTGTCATTTCCCAACATCCTAGTGGATTTTGGAATGGATATTTATTTTCTCTTATATGTTCCCACTCCTATAAAATGGTAGACCCAGACTCTTCGGGTTGGTTGTGGTGTAGTTGGGAGGCCCAACTATCTCTAGGGGATGTGTGCTTCCCTTGTCTCTTTGGAAAGAAATATGTTGTACTTTACCTGGTGTCTCAATATGAGGTTATCATTTTGAGGCCCAGGTGACTGTAGGGGTGATATGATGTTGTATGTGGCCTAGGTTTTTTTCGGTAGGCTTTGACAATTAGGCTTGTAGAAGAGCGGTGTAGCATCAAGAATTTCCCCAATATGTATGACCAGTTAACCAATGGGATGTTGTGTTGTGTACAAAATAGTGATGTTAATACCACTTAAATTACATGAATTGCATTATTTGATGAGTTTTCCTTAGTGAGGCTGTGGTTGATATTATTCCTTATTAGGGGATTTTGAGTTTCTAATTTTTTCTCACATGGGCATTAGTTTTCTTCTCCCTATTTTGCATGGGTGACGTTGTCTTTTCATTCTTAGTACAATTTTTTCCCACTCAAAATCTATAAAACCATTTTTAGGTTTCCAGAGATATTACATGGAACATGATATACCTCACTATCTCAGATGTTGGGGTCAGTTTATTTGTTTCTTAGTAGCATTATTTTGGTATTTACATTGGATCTTTTCATTTTCTTTCTAGGTGTTTTTCATTAAACATCCATATAGGATGGATTTTGGTTTCTTTTTATATATCTATCAGGGAGTTGTTTGGGGATCATACATCTTATTTCCCAATATTTTTTACTATAACAAGGGTAATTCCTCCCTTGTTGGGATGTTTCTATATCTGTCGTCTAGTCACCTCCCCAGGTCCTACTGGAGGCATGACTTGGGGGGCATTATCTCTCTTCATCATATCCCAACTCAGGAGTGGATTATTTGGATGGAGGGGTCTGGACACAATAGTATCAGATGTGATGGTTGAGAGATAGGATTGGATTTTGATTGAGGAAGAGTGGTTACTTCATGGGTTGGTAGGGAAATAATGGTAGGTAATCTCGGTGTGTGACATAGTCTAGTGAATACTATCTAGGATCGTAGATTTTAGGGGCCTCTCTAATCTGATGCAAGGACTCTGACCTTACCAAACTACCAGGTGAGGCTACAACGATTGTGGGGAAGATACCATAAGAAAGGTTCATACATCATGATGACTTTGATACATGTTTTCTGGGAGATTTTTTGAAATTAAAATAAATAATTAGTTAAAATTAATTCTAAATAAATTACATACTACCCAAGATTTGTAATTCCTTGTTTACTTTTTAGCTATGGCAGCTGGTTTTCATCCATAAGTGAATCATGTAGTTGAGTCCTAGTAGGATTGGTCGATCATTCGAAGAAGGGTTGACCTAGTGGGGGATGATGATCAGTGCAGGAAAACACATCCTACTTTATACTAGAAGAATATAGGAATGTACAAGGGTAGTGTATCAGACATGGAGATGGAGAGTTTTCATGGGGAGCAAGTGAGCACTTTTAGCTACATCAGGGCTCTGAGAGAGTACTAATTTCCCCTAGAAGTGAGCCAAATGAGAGGAGAATCATGTAAGTGGTGGATGCATTACTTTGGGAAGAGGAAGGAAACCAATATTTTGTTTGATGACATTGAGAAGGATTTCTGGTATAATTCCTTTCATTAATGATGAAGGCTGACAAGAGACATGAGCAACAATCCCTCCAGTAGGGAATCATCTCAGTGTGGTAGTTGCAGATCAATTTTAATGATCTAATGAACATTCATCAGGATATTTTACCAAATGAGGAGTCTTGGGTGAGATATTTAAAGGAGGCACTCCCTCCTTCAATCCATTATGTTGTTACTCCCTTCACTATACCAATATATATCGTAATTTAGAGGATGTATGTTGAAATGGAAAGGAATAACTCATGTGGAGTAAATCCACAAGAGGGTATCCAGTAAGGTTTTATAAAGGGAAAGGCTTCCTATAGTTGGTCTCTGGCCCTAGGGCCCTCCATGTTTCGGCTAATGGGGATCCCTCCCCATTAGTTTCAGTTCCAACCATTTGGTACATATCCTACTCATATATGGCTGGGATTGAGGATTTTTTCTTCTGAAGGTTGTGGGAACCATTATATTTAGTGCCCAGTTCGAGCTCAGTATGGTTTGGGTGTGTAGTTTTAATTCCCGCCTCATCAGGCAGTCTCAGTCAGGCTGTTTCAGCATCATGGACAATAGGCTATTGATCCACTGAGGGGACACAGAGTAGGGAGAGGATGACCTCAGGGCATTCCACATGGAACTCGATCCAGTCATGTTTGGGGTGGTGGTTAACAAGATAGGGGAAGATGAGCTGAGTGTGGTCTATTTCTTTCCATAGAGGAGGTAGTTCCTGTAGGGCCAAAGATCATTCGAGGTACGATCATCTTGTTCATTACCCTTTGTTTGCACTGTGTTTGATTCAGAAGATTCACACTCCTTTGTTTCACCCAGTATTTCCTATGATATGAGAATAAACATAGAGATAACTTTCATTCCCCTGGTGTTGACCACACCATACGGAGGTCATAATACCATGTTCGGTGTTTTTTTGGGTATGTAGACTGATGTTGGGGTTGCATTAGTCCAATGGGTATATCGTTCTTCTACAGATGCATCCATACGGTGTTACCATTATCATATAATTGTTTTAATTTATGAATGATGTTTTTAACTTATTCTTATGTTTTGTCAGGTTTTCAAAAATGGATCGCCAATATCTGGCTTTTGTTGGTGATCAGAGATGTCTGATGGGAAGTCATCCTATTGATCATTTTCATTCCATGTTTTCCATGCTAGAAGTGGAATTAGTGGATGATAAGATGGTGTATGTATTAAAATTTATCCCAGAGTTATTTTATGTTTTCCTTGAGTATTTTATTATTCTACCCCCTCAATATGATGATGAGTTTGGGGTAGACATACAACCCGGTGCCCGACCGATTTTGATGTCTCCTTATCATATGGTTCCTTCTGAACTATTGTAGTTTTAGATCCAAATAGACAATCTAATAAAGAAGGATTTATCTAGCCCATTTTGTCCCTGTGGGGTACTCCGGTCTTGTTTTTGAAGAAGGAATATGGGGTTATGAGGCTGTTTATTGACTACCAGAGGTCGAATTGGGTAACGGTCAAGAACGGTTAACCTCTCCCAGCGATATATGGTCCTCTAGGACATATTAGGGAAAATAGTTGTTATTATATGATTTATATGTGGTCTGGGAATCACCAGTTGGGGGTGAAGCAGGGTGGCAGCCCGAATACTGCTTTCAAGAGCAGGTATGGGCACTTCTAGTTCATGGGTATTATGTTCAGTGTTATAAACTCACCAGACATGTTAATGGGGCATATGAACTATGTATTTCAAGATTTGCAGGACTGATTCATCGTTTTATTCATCAACGGATTCCTAAATACTCAATGCCAGAAGACGAGAATACTGAGCTTCTTAGGACAGTGTTGGAAGCTCTCTAATTCCACCATCTTTATGTAATGTTGTCCATGTGATGGTTTTTTACATTGGAGGTCCACATGCATTGACATTTGGTGTATTAGAAATTTATAGCAGTAGACCTATCAAAGGGAGAGGTATTCATTTTGTATACAACACCCAATTATGCGGAAGAGAATCACAGTTTTCTTAGTATTTTAGGCTATTACAAGATCATTGTACTTGATTTCTCTCGAGCAGTGGCTTTGTCGACAGAAAAAACCCGAAAAGATAGACCCTTTGTGTGGAGTGAGCAGTTTCAATAAGATTACAGCTATCTAAATGGTAGGTTTGTCAGTTCCCTAGTGCTCATGTTTCTAGAGGATGGGGTATTGATCTAGGTGTTCTGCGACACTTCTGACTAGGGAATTTGATTTGTGATGATTCGACAATGTGGATTGATCTATTATGGGTTTAGGATGTTCCATCCCTTGTAATTTAACTATTCAACCCATAATCTGTATCTTTCAATAGTCATTTTCATACTTCAGTTTTGGAAACATTACCTAATAGGAGAGAACTTAATGGTCTTCATGGATCACAAGAGCATGAGGTACATCTTTTCCCATTGAGATCTGACCTTTTGAAAGTGGAGGAGGATGGATTTTCTCCAAGATTAAAATTTTAAAATCTCCCTTGCGTCATGAAATGGGAATTTTTTGGCTGATTCATTTAACAAGAAGACGTAGAAGGAGGTGGTTCGGGAATCTAGAGAATCTTAGAGAGAAAAGTAGGAGTTATATTCTATGCACCAAGATGAATGAATGGTCGGTGTTAAAGGTGGTGTGTTTCAAATGATGATGTAGTCATGTATGAGGCATAAGGTTTAAGAGTCATAGTGGGGAAGCTGGGAGTAATAGGTAATGCATGATGTCATTGACTAGGGTGATGCTCTAGAGGGATGGTTGAAGGATGGTTAGAATCAGATGTTGTTCTGTGATAAGCTATTAGTACGTATAGAGATACCGGAGGGAATTTTCTGTCAGTTTCAAAGCTCAACCCTAGATGTACAATCAGGATTTTTCAAGATGTACCATGGATTTAGGTAACAGTTCTGGTGGCTCGGGATGAAATAGGTTGTGTTGTAGTTTGTGAAAAAGTGATTGGTGTTTCGGCAAGTGGAGTCTAGGAACCAAATTCCCAGATGTTTTTTGTAGCCCATAGATGTCCCCATGTGGAAGTGGGATGAAAAATTAATGTATCTCATCACAAGATTACATAGGACTCAAGGAGGATGCGAGGAAATATTGGTGGTGGTAAATCAGTTGATGAAATTTGCTCACTTCTTAGTGATCATGGAGTTGAGCACAACAGATGCCTTAGCGCTTAGGTATGTGGATGATATGGGTTGGATGAATGGGTCTATGAGACCCAATGTATAATATTGGGAAACATGTTTTACCTCCAGAGTCTAGAGGGTATTGTAGCCTTCTTTTACCACTCAGTTACACCTCATCACTGGTTTCCACTCTCCGACATATGGGAAGATAGAGAGGACTGTCCAGATATTGGAAAACATATTGCGGGTATGTGTTTTGGAATTTGGAAGATCATGGGTATGAAAATATCTAGTAATATATTTATCATACATTAATAGTTAAAAATAATCAATGGTAATGGATCCATTTGAGTCCTTTTATGTGAGGCCATTTCCTTCACCTTTGTGTTGGGCAGAAGTTGGGGAGGTATTTGTTCTTAGTCAAAACATGGTGCAAAGTACAATAGAGAAGGTGAATATTGTTCGTGATATGATGAAGGCATCACACGAACGAATGAATTTTTATGTTGATCGTATGAGAAGGACCATGGAATTTGAGGTTAGGTCCACGTGTTCATGGAGGTTTCCCATTGACATGGGTAGTAGAGGTTCAATAGAGGCGGATAGATTTGTCCCTGGTACATTAGAGCATTCAAGGTGTTAGGGTGACTTGGAATGGTGGCATACCAGTTTCAATTACCACCCCATTTGAAGAGGATCCATGACAACTTTCATGCCTCCATACTTTTTTGGATTATTCAAAATGACTCCTATTTCCTTTGGTTTTTGTGTTTTGAATTCATGGGGGCCTAGATAAGTGTATTGGGATCAAGATATGTAGATGTGTTCTAAGTACCCATAGTTTTTTGAGTTTTTCTTGTGTGTTTTTGTTTGTGATTTAGTGCATTAAACTAGTTTGTTATATAATGGGTCTCTTCCTTATACTGTAGTGTGTCATGTATTCTTAACATGTTAAAAGGTGGATCCCTATTTCCTAATCGTGATTCATTAACAAAGATGCGATTAAACCAGGGTAGGTGAGTTAGAGCTTCCTAGACCGGATAATAGCTTAACATGGAGAGTGAAATTCCCTAATTCAAGTGTTCACTATTTAGTTCATATTATGGATATATGGTGTATTTTTTGGACAATATATGTGGGTGGTGGTGTTCTTGGATTTTAATTTTTCACTTTAGCTTCCAAAAAACACAGGGTGGTATATCCATGAGAGGTATCTTATAGGGTAGTTGTTCAGACCCCTTTCTTCTGGTTTTTTCGAATTATTGAGGGAGAGAATAGTTTGATATTTATCTAATTTAATGTAATGAACCTACCCACTCTATTAAATTGTCAAAATCCATTATTTAGGGTGTTCTGGGATGAAATGGTATCCCATTAGATAGTTTTCCAATTATATAGTTTTCCATCGGTGAGTTAGGCATCAAGGAGTCGTGTAAGTAGCTCAGCGTTGCTGACTAGGGGTATCAGTAGGTCAAAGTGTTGGTAGGTCAGGGAATTGGTATGTTGAAGCATCAATAGGTCAAGGAATTGGTATTTTGAGGCATTTTTAGGTAGATTTTTTCGTAGTTCGAGGCATCGGTAGGTCGAGGAATCAATTGGTCGAGGCGTCGATAGGTCGAGGCATCGGTAGGTTGGGTGTTAGTGAGTTAGGTGTTGGGGAGTCACATAAATGGATCTTTAATGGTGATCCTCATTTTAGGATAAACATAAATGGATCATCCTTTAGTGAGTTAGGCATCAGTGACTGACTATTAGTGACTCATGTCAGTGACTCACCCATCAGTGAGTCATTTCCAGTTTTTCCCAGTTTTTCCAATTTCACCCATCTTATGTTTTATTTGACAAAAATCATGTTTAATGCCTTGTTAGGTCAGTTTGAATGAAATATAAACGGTTACTAATTACATATATAATATCATAATGTTATAGGAACTTTGAAATAGTCAAACTATGTGGTCTTTTCCATGATATGTCTTTAATATACTTTTAAAATGTCTACCATCCATCGATATAGGATCATGATCTTCAAAGACGTGAACATATTTTCCTCATCTATTTCTGTTATTCTTGGTGTTCATAGAGCCTTTATTCCATTTGGAGTCATGTTTTGTTCCATATTTGTATATCATATTTCCAATGCAGTTTTCATACAACTCACGCCCCATTTTATTGGAGAAAGGGAGAATCATTGGTTTCTTATTCTTCGAAGTAGATAATTCATTCATCTCTATTTTAATTTGTTGTCATCTAGGGTGGGTGTAATCATATTCCACTTATAATACAGTTGGACCCAAAAATAATGAAGACAATAAGAGGTAGTTAATAAGGGGTTGGGAAGATGGTGATGTTGATCTCTTTGTTTTATTTGTTATCCATGATCCTGTCGATTTTTTAAATGGTTGAATGCTTTCTAAAAAACATGGACATTGGGGGTCTCTATTTCCACAACTATGTTGTTTGTGAATACTTGTTATTGATACTCTTTGAATGACTTTATGTTTGTGAAATTGGCTAGCCAGTTATATTTAGTGAAATAATTGTATTCCCCATGATTGATCTTTTTCTATGATAACCCCTATTTTATCAAGTAGAATTAAATTATGAGTACTGCTAAATATTAATATACATTACATTTTTGGTGTCTCAATGTATTGTTTTTTGGATTTGTTTACCCTTGAGTTTGTGTTATTCATGTTGTGTTGGGGATAGAAGTGATGTTTTGAGTATGAGGTGTTACAAACGATGTAATTAAATATCAATCTAAGAGATTGGTTGATTTTTGAATGGATGAAATTTTTATGTTGTGGGAATACATCAGGGAAGTGGTTGGGAAGAAAAGAATCTAGATCTGGTAGTATTATATAAATGCTTATAGGTGTGTGGTGTTTTTGTGTAGTAGGTCTAATGAGTGTGGTAGTAATGAGGTGTGTTGGGGGTTTTTCTTAGTGAGAGGAAGGACATGGAAAAATTATTTTGTGGAATGGTGGTGGCATTATTTGAATGGGTGTTCAAGAGAGGGCAGTGTGCAGTGGGACTGCAAGATGGATGAAATCTGTTTTTCTGAATGTGGTGCTTTTCAGGCATTAAAGATACCGAGGATAGTTTAGGGTGGATTATATTGAAGAAGTATGGAATTACATTTCATGGAGCATTTCTCTTGCAGTCTCCAGAGATGATTATTTTATTAATTGGTTTTATAATGGATTAATTTACCTATCCCTTATTTCATATGTTGAATTTGGTAGTGGTTGGTTTTTTACTTCACCTTATAACATTTTTTTGGGTTTGGTAGTTACCCGGGTAGGGATAGATTAACTAGTAAATGAGTGTTAACATTAAAATAACTGGGTTTCATGTGAATTATTTTATCAAATATTATGTAACCATAATTAGGTATAATACATTAATTTAGTGGTGGCATCAAGGAAAGTTTTATCTGGGCTGCTTGATGTTTTGAAAAACCATAGGATCGGTTGAGTGTTTGGTACCTATATATATACATGTTGTTCCATGTGACTTCTATATGCACACCTCCTTGTTGATCAATACATGTCGAACCCCTCATTGTTGTGGGGGAGGGTTTCCATTCCAAAAATGTCGGTGGTAGAATGGATGGATGGTTATTGTCTCTCTTATCTCCCTCTTCTAGGTATTGGTATCCTTGGACTCTTTGGCTAGGTTGTGGTGTAGTTGTGAGGCCCATGGGTCTTGAGGTGAGATTTTATTCCCATGTGTCATTGGGATGAGATGTGTTCTATATTCCCTAGAGTTTTGGGATAAGATTGTGGTTTTCTGGCCCATTTCCTATGGGCTATATGTGATGTGGTTTGTTCCCCAGGTCTGTGTGGTTAGGCTGTGATAGTGGGGCTTGTGGATGATTGTGTTTGAATCCGAATGTTAGTGGTATGGGATAATTAGTTAAGTAGTGGGAAGGGATGAAGGGTACCCAAATATAAATGTTCTTACTATTTTACTTGACTTGACATGAATTATTTGGTGAGAATGACTTTGTGAGGTTGGGGTAAATAAAATACCTTGTTAGGTGCTTTTGAGTTTCTGTTGTTTTCTCACATGGGAATTAGTATTCTTATCCCACTTATTCATAGGTAACATTGGCTTTTCCTACTGAGTATAGTTGTATAACCAACCTAAATATATAAAAAAATCATGGTTCTTAGGGATATTACATAGATCGTAATGGACCTTACTAGCATAGATGTTGGGGACAGTGGATGTGTTGTGGCTTAGATTTATTTTTGTGTTTAATTTTGAGTTTTACGTTGTATTTCTATTAATTTTACATTAAAATTGCTTGTGGGATATTTTTTGATTTCTTTATTTATGTGTCTTGGAGTTTTTTGAGGCTATTACATCATCTCAACTGATCATGGATACTATGAAAAGGTAAATTCCTCCCATGATATGAGATCTATAAACCATTGGTGTTGGTCACCACCTTGAGGCCTACTGGGGGCAAGACTCATGGGTAATTATCTCTCTTCCACCATTGCCATCTCAAGAGGGGCATATATGGAGGGAGGGTCATGATAGTACATCCCAATTATATATGTCCATAAATAGTGTATCAGTACACCATATCTAGCCTCTTCAAAAAAATGATGTGTCAAATGAATCTTGATTGTTAATAATGATGGGTGAATAACATCTAAAAATTATATATTATAAAAAATAATTATTCTTGATGATTAACATGCTCAATTGGATTTATATATTTCCAAAAAATAACATTGAAAATGTTATAAAACCCAACTAGAACCATAGTTACTTTTTTAGGAAATGTATTATGAAAATTCAATGGGAAAAATAGATCCGTAAGAATATTTTATTCAAGAAATTTAAATACATGTAACATTCTTTGTTTTGAGTCAACGAACCTTGATATCTTACTTGAATAATAATTTTTCACTTTTATATTATTTAGTATTTAATGGAATATGAATTTATAATGATTTTTCACTATAGAAATTGCCTATGTATACTTTATATTTTCATTTTCTAAAAAATATTATTTATATTTGTTGAATCCAAATCCTTATTAACATTTAAGTGATCCTTGGATTTTTCCAAATCCTTAATCAATGTAAATATTACATTATCATGAAATTTCTTCTTAATATTAATTACATCATGTTTTGGAAATACCACATTAAACTCTCAATAAAGATGATTTTAAAATATTCTCTTTTTATACCATTATTGTGTTCAATATTATTGATAAAAAGTACCTCATACCCTTTTCTTCCCATCATTAAGTTGATGAAATTTTACAAATTCATCAGTGACATTTATTAATTTTCCCAAGATTTTAATACCAGGAAACACTGTCAGTGACTTTCTCATTTCAATATCACCATTAAATCATGTATTGATAAACATAAAAGTATGGGAAGCATCAATAAAATAATGATAACACCTAAACAACATTTTCTAATTTAAGGAAATTAGTAAGGTTCAAAATCAAAATTAAATATTAGATGTTGATGATATACATCAATATATTGTCTATTGATTTTTAGTCTAGGAATAATCATCAATATAAACAATAATTCTTCTTCATACACATATAGGGAGGTAGATTATATGGGATTAATATAACTAGAAAATGGTACAATTAGTGCATAATGTACCAAGAGGGTTAAAACCATGAGATTCCAATCCCAAATGAACAACACTAGGATCTAATGAAAAATAAGGATATTGTAAATCAAACATCATACATGAAGCTAAAACTTTTGGATTCCTTGTCAAGCCATTTTTTCTATCCTGAGCATGAAATTTCATGTCTTATATAGTTTTAGATGACATGAATAATCATTTCATGCATGGTTTCCAAGGAATGTAACACAATTCCATTACATGGGTTTTCATCCTCTCTTTCTTCATAGGTTATCATTGATTTATATTATAATTTTTGTGTGTTTACTTCTATATTCATGCATGACATCTTGTACATCATTCTTTATTACAATCATTAGCACAATCAAGCATCAAATCATTAGTGCATGCTTGTATCTCTATATAATAAATTCCATGTTTTATTATCAAATTCTTCATCTCGTTGAATGATGAAGGGATATTATTTTCGGTAAATGCATCATAAAAAAAATCATGGATACTACAATGTCAATAATTCCATAGTGACACTTGATATGATACCAATTATGTAGAAAATACAACATTGATTACACGACACACTATTCAAACAATTCATGTTTTCTGTCTTCAACTATTTTATAAGAATCATTTTTTTCATCACTGATGTTCATAGATTTGTTATCCAGCTCAGGATAAATTGAAGGTTCTATTTATTTATTGAAACCATGGATATTATATTACTCGAAACTAATTCCATCAATTAAAAAATTTTGAACTATATTCTTCATTGTCATGTCAAATTCTCTTTATTTTATAGTATTTTCATTGTTTTGGATTTATAAAACATTTTATTCACAATGAAAAATCAAACAATCATATCGACGAGGAAAATTTTTCAATATCAAATTTTCATATCCTTCATTTATATTCAAAATTATTTTGAATTTAAAATCAGTACAATAACATTTTATCCAACTATCCACTAATAGGTTTGTTATTGTGTTGTCTAAAAATTATTCCAAACCCTTGGAATATTGAGGAGTATTTCGAGGAATGTTTATCAAAAAATTATACATAGGTATCGGATTATATTCTCCATGTATATTTAGAGCTAGAGATATAAATGTTTAATTAATCAAGTACAATCCAATTTATATATCACCAAAATTCCCACTGACATTTTTTGTAAAAACTATAAAATAAAATGGGATGAATAAACCAATAAGCATTATCTAATAAACATATAATATAAAATCATGATTCAAATAAATTATTATTTTTGATAAAAATTGATGAATAATGACATAAACAAGATTACCAACACATTTTTACAGAAAGGAAACCCATGAACATTCTAAATGATATCAAATATATCTTCTGAAATTGAAGGATTAAATATGATGTGTCTTTCTCAATAATTGTAAAATTTATTTTTTATGTTAAATAAGGATATATATGGGTTAGGATAAGACTAATGAGCTGGGTAATTTAATTTTGATAAATTCTTAAATAAATTAATATCTAATGATGGATGTGTGGAAAATATAATCTTCCATAAAGATGATAAGGATGTCTAAATTTTTTATATTTTATATTGAGATGATATTATTTTAAAGGGAGAAATAGGTAATTTTGTATTTTATCATAGTGTTTTAACTAAGAAGGAATCATTCCATTGCAAAATGTTCCACATTTACCAATGTATGAAAAATTTCATCTAAACTAATTAAGACCATGATCACCCCTTTACTAATATTAATGCATGGTGTGCCTTATTTGGATATCATTACTTGTAATTAATACCCAAAATATTCAACTCTATGTGTTTATATTCTCTTTAACTGGTTCGGTGTGTATTCATATTGTTCAATAAATTATATTAATCAACTTTATTCACATAATATTTAGTCAAATTTTCCTTCATTTTGAGATCAACGTACATACCATGATGATAACACAAATTTTAATAATGTGTACTGTTATTTAAAATGGAAGTGAAACAAATTAGTCAATTTACCCAAATAAAAAAAACTATAAACTAATTATTTCTCAATAAAATCATGTTAGATAAAATAAAATTAATGAAATGATGTTTTTTTTTCACATACCATAATCAGTAATTGATGATCAGGAATTTTAACCTTAACCCTACATACTCAATCATTATTAAATAGTTTTTATTGACCTCTATTATACCTAAATTATTCAAATAACATAATGCATTATGATAAATTTAAAAATGGACTAACACCTGATTTTTAAGGCCATTATCCAATGATACTTTTCTAGGTTTTTTTATGAAATCAAATGTGACCCAAAAAACTATCACCAATTCGTAATGAGTTGGATAATAGTCTCAATTATTTATATGTAAAAAATTTGAGGAATTAACATATATTTAAAAAATTAGAATTCATTCATATAAAATAAAAACAATAAAATTATATACAATCTAGATTTCATAACATACTTATATCACAAACGAATATATATTATTAATTCATTTCAATATAACAAAAAAATATTATTGTAGATCAAAATATATTTTCAAAATCCAAATATCACATTATAAAAAATAAAATATATAAATTACATTTTAATGAGTAAGAAAAAATTATTTACTATTTTGGTCAACCATAATATTCCATCTAATTCTAATCAATAATAAATATTGGGTGAAGATGTTTCAACCATAATGGGGGTCCGTGTAACCACTGAGGAGATGATACGATCTAGGGAGAGGGTGGGTGAAGGGGGTCTCCATCAATATTGAGGATTGGAAATAACACGGGGGGTATTGATGTTATAGGGTGGTCCCCATCATCGGTGAGGTGTGGAAACATGATCTGAGGAGTGGGGGGGAAAGGGGGAGGGTCTAGGGGGTGAGGGTTGGGGGGCTATTTGGGTCAGTTTTGCTGATGAAAATAGAGGATCTAGTTCGAAGGGTTTGGCATAATATGGGTATTATGCAAGGGTTGACCATGGGGGAGGGGATAATACGAGGTTGGAGATACAGGGATGGGTCGGGGTCATGCAGAGGGAGCACGGGTGGGTGATGATTTAATGTTTTTTAATATTTATTGTATTTTTAATTAAACCCACTACTAACTAATAAAATATAAAATAAAAGAAATTTCATAAAGATGTAGCTATATTATATTTTTTAACAGTATTTATTTTTTCGCGGTTACTAGACCCTCCACTAATAAAAAAATATAAAAAGCTGTTTTTTTGTATTGAATTGATTTAAATTAATTTCAGCAATGTGGGAGTAGAATACCTTTAATGAAAAATAATATTTTTTAGAAAATATTTATTTTTACTCATATTTTTCTTATTTTATTAATAATAAATATATATCCATTTAATATTTTTTATACATGTGTACATCATATAATATTCAAAATTTATTTATTACTATTCATACCCACAAGCTTAATAGATAGGTAAAAATGGTAATGTTTAAATAATCAGAAATTAATAGATAACTGTGTTTTATTCAAACACAATGTTTTGTTCATTTAATTCAACTGAAGAGATTTAATTTATTTAAATATAAATATATATTAAATTATTATGATGTTACATTATATTCTAATCATGTTATTGTGTTTTATATATGTTATTGAATATGATGTTCATAATTTAAAATCTCATTTGTGACATTATATATCCCTTAAATAAATTTTAATGGCACAATTTAATCGTGTTTATAGTAATAAAGGGTATCAAATTTGAAAATTAATATCATGAAATTCAACATAATGATATTGGTTAATAGGAAATTTTATTGATAACACATAAAAAGAAGTATGAATTTCATCTATAAAAATTGCTTAACTAGGTTTCCAAGTTGTAGAACAGTTGTCGGAACTAATGACATAGACGTGGATGAAAATCATAAATAATTATAGAGAATGTGATAATTGATCCGATTAAATTGGGTGATAAAAAAATTGTTAATAGAAAAAAATCCATAAATATATATATAGATATAATGATGTCAATTCATTAGAATTGAAGTCATTATGATATCATTTTTTTATTCAATATAATTTTCCTAGAGTTAAGGAATTCTTTTTCATTATATGAATATAATAAAAAATACTAACATATAATATTTATATTTTATTACCATAATTTCATACAATGGTTTTCCTTCACTCAATTTCTATATTATCTATTATTCAAATAAATGTGTAGTGTCCCCGATTTGAGGTATGTAACCCTTGTTTATGTATTTTTATGTATCTAAAGTGGTTTTGTTGATGTTATGTAGATGTTGGACAAGCTTTTGGTAGGTTTGAAGTCTTTTATAAGGGTTCATTGTTTCAGAATGATTAGAGGAAACTATGCAACAAACCTAACTAACTATGCATAATGAGTTAGAGGAAAAGTAATGGGAACATGAATAAGGCGCAAGGTTTCCCAATTGTGCTGCTATCCTAGGTATGCAGTGCAACTAGAGGTAGTGGTATTTTTATTGGTCGGAACATGGTTTGATTAACATTTTGTTAAGACCATGCAGGGAACCCTTTGGGAGAGTACAATTCACATGGTAATCATATCATTTTCCTAACTGTGTGGGCTAACCATGTGTAGATTTTAAAATGGGGGTTTTGAAAACTAGGACACTCATGATTTACCCAAAATCAACCATTTGTTATCCCACTTGAACTAAACATGGGATTTTTTATTCTCAGTGTTTATAGGTTCTCTCTCAATCATTTTGGAAGTAATTTAAAGGGTTTTCATTTTAGTTTTCGGTTTATCCTTGCTATGTCTATCTCCATGGTTGTTTTGTGGTTTTCAACAAAGCTAGTTCTCACTCTCTCTATGTATCATATATATAAATTCATTTCAAGATGATCAAGGGTTTTTTTGGTCTAAAATGATGATATATTGGCATGTTTATGATAGTAAAGGATATCTTAGCTGGTTTTCTGGTGTTTTTCTCTAAGATTAGGGATTTGGCTGTGTATTGGATGAATTTAATAAAACTATAATGTTGGTGGATTCTCTCTCGAATGAATTTTTGTTGAAATTGATGGCTTCAATTTGAAATTAATAATTGATTCATGAAATTAGAGGTGTTTGTGATGTATAAATAATGATGGAGACCCATTTTGTGATGATGTTTGTAATTATGTTAATATATGATTTCATTGTTCAATATTTTTTTTTGGATCATAATGTGGTGATTCTAAAATTGGGGGGGGGGGGTTTGTTTTATTGAAAATGAGTTCTGAAAATGGTTTTAAAATAATTTTTTGATTTATTAAAATAAAGTTGGGAACGTATGTGGTATTATGGTGTTATCAATAAATTCAATTTTATTTAATGGTTTTGGAAAATTATTGAAATTTTGGTTATGGATTAAAGGGTTTTCCTTGAGATAATTTGTTGATGATATGATGTGGTAATTATTTGTAGTAATTTTTTAGGATTTAGAACATGTTATTAGAATGTTTTCCCTTATGTACATAATAAAGAGTTGGATGTGATGGATCATGGTCATGATTAACCACCAATAAGTTGTTGTGAAGTACCACTATAAAAATGGTATGAGATATGGATATGAAATACCAACATCAATGAGCACTGAGATCTTGTGGTCTGTTTTTGCAAAAGGTTGTGTTATGCATGTGTCCATACATGTTGAACTGGGTTATGAAAATACGTTTTTTGGGTAATGGTTTAATTATGTGTTTTGTGTCATTCCTTGGTATTCTGTAGATTTTGGAGAAATGGTTTGGTTAGGGTTTGTTTGGCATGTCATAAATTGTTCCCTTGTTTCATGGTTTTATATAAATTGTTTTATATATATTGTCTTGCACAATTTTATTATAGTGGTATGCGTAGGGAAGTCATTTTAGGATATCCTACTCGGTATTCTTTCTCACCCCTTTATTTGGAACATTGGTTTTTTTTCAGATGTTGTATATCAAGACACATGTAAGGGTAAAGAATATAGTTTCTCTAGTGTTTCATCATGATAATTGGGTTCTCTTTATGGTTCTTAGAGCATGGATATTTGGGTGGAGTTATGGAGTAGTATCATAGAATCGTTGTTTTTTTTTGGTTTTTTCTTCTTAGTACTATGAATATGGTTTTTTTGTGTTTTGGCTACGTTGGCCTTGTGATATTTTTTATTGTGGTACATTTTCTAGACATTCATCATATAGTTGGTATTCAGGTTTTGAATAAGGTACTTTTGGTTAGTTATTTTCATTCCAAGGTAAAATCAGTCCCCAACTATTCTTAAATTCATAAACATTTATTTCTACCCATTGTTGCCTTTAGAAAAACTCTTAAGGTAAAGAAGCACTTCCTCTTTAAATTAATCCAATGAGGAGGGTAATAATGATTCATGTAGTATCAGTTGGATTGGTCCATGACATTGATGTGAAAGAAGTTTGAACGATTATTGGGAATCAGTTTTCAGTCTAGGAATGGTCATTCCATCATGGATTACTCCTCATGTTGGGATGGTAGTAATGACTAGGATTGTCATAACATGAAATTTATAACATAAAAATATTTAGCTAAGCCTATTATATTGAACTTCATGTTACCAGTGTGTAGGGTACATAACTGTTTTGGAGACACTAATAGAAGCATGATCTCACTATTTTCATGTAGCCAATGAGATGAGAACGACATTCATGTTAAAAGTTAATTCCTATTATGAATTTATATTTCATTGGGAGTAATGATTTATGTTTTGTTATGAATGTGTTTATTATTATATTATTTGGAAATGTTTTAAAATGTGTAGCTATCAAAAGAGAATTGTAGTGGTATTTCGATACTGGTTCATTTTTTAAAATAATTATTGTATTTTTCGAAAATAAGGAACATGGAAAAATAAAAATTTTGTAAATTATGGTAGTGATATATGCAATTTGATATAATTTTAAATTTTAATCCTTCAGTTGCTAGAGATTGATTCTGATGGTTATTCTGGTGTTCACAGAAATGACACCGGTTAGGTGTCAAATAGACAACCAAGAGAATACTATGGAAAATGTGGTTTCACATAAGCCCTAGGTGAACCAAAAACTAGTACAATGTATAGTGAAAAATATGAAATCTATGGAAAGTGGAAATAAAATTTATCAGATGAGGATTTTTGACCACTAATTATGGTTTCAAAAGTAGAATCCACCCATTTTTTTGGGGTGACTTAGAACCAAAATGGGTAGAATTATTGATAAATAGGATGAATCAAACCATTAATTTCACAAGAATGTTAGTGGAGATAAAATTTATGTTGTAAAAGTACATCACAGATGACCATGAAAATCAGTTGTTGGAATGGAGTCGACTATGGAGTGGACCAAGGTATGACATGGGATGGTTTTGAGAAATTGTTTAACTACAATTTTTACACTAACATGTTCAAGATTATATAAATAAAGGATTTCATCAGCCAAAATCTAGAGAACATGTATATAATGGAATATGTGGCTAAAATGATTAATTTAGTCTAATTTTCACTTGTTTTTATGGGTAGTGTATCCTTGAATGCAAACATATTTTAATTATTCTTGAGGCATGATATTTGTTCTGAAATACAGCATTATGTATAAGTGATTATACAGAAATGTTGAATAGATAAATAGTGTATGAAAGGTACATAATGGGGTATATGAGTAGGGTAATAATATTGATACCCATGGGAAATAGTTGGATCTCTAATGTCGGGAAAAATATGATGAGGGGTCCCTATTTACCCAGTGGAGTGTGGCTCAGAATCCAATTGCAGGATCGATGAACCTCCCTCTAACGGCACAGACAGTGTTACAATGATTCCAACATGGATCTCAAACGAATATGAATTAGTATTTTATGACAAAACCTTGGTCATGTCATAATGAAAACAAGATAGGTAATCCCCAGTGTTATTTTCATTGTTCTATGATTTCGTTTGTTCGTGAAACTCCTCATGGGTCAAAGGTGTCATATGTGTTGATGGTCCAGTGGCAGTAGCACACCCATCATCAGTAGAGCATAATTCACCATAGTGATTCTTGTAACCCCATGACTCCTCATCATGGGATGTTTTAGCATGTGAAAAAAGTGTTGAGAGTGTCCTGTAAGAGGGTGTTTGGAGACAAGAATGTTGTAGAGGATGATTGTTCAATACTATCCGCGATGCGAGGTATGATTCATTTGAATTGTACCTTTATTGATGAGTTGTTTTATGATATTATATCTCATTATTTTGTATCTTCTTATACCATTTATTTATTGGGATAATATGTTGAAATGATTCCTTCTATGAAAAAACATTAAATTCATCTGACTGAAAACCAGTGTCGAACCTTCATATGTAGAGCATGCCATTTATTTGTGGATATGTATGAGATGATGTGTGAATTCATAGTTCTTGATACTGATGTCTATGATTTAATCCTAGGTATGGATTGGTGGATGTTGTTTAAGGCCCACATTTACTAATTTGTGGGAATGGGGAGTTTCAAGTTGGAATACGGTGTTGATAATCTCTTTAGAGAACAAAATAGTGAAATTATTCATGAAATATATTAATTTTCTCTAACAGTTTGTTCAATATTGTTTCAATTGATGAAATTGTTATTGTGATATAAGGAATAAATTGATTATCATGTTTCTATGTCTCGAACTGGATCTGGTCGCCATCAAACCAGCACCGAACCCAGCCCGTGCCAAGGACCGAAGGGCGTTCCTGATCCCAACAGGCTAGCACAAGTGCTCGGGTACCATATAATGATATTTGGGAATGATTTACCGAATTTTATAACCATTAAACAACAAACAAACTCAATAAATCAAATCTGGATTTTTCAACTAAAACCTTCTTTTAAAAAATTTAAGAACTGAATTACCTAAGTTAAAACTATACTTAAAGACCATTAAAAAGGTACAAAGCAAAATAAGGACAGCCCAAGAACCCTCATGTAAAGGGGCACCGCCCTCAATCCATCTCCACAAGACTTCACCACCATGGACCTTCCGAAAACCCAAACCACTGGAACTAAAAACTGTACACAACCTACGACAACAAAAATAACCAAGTCTACATAAACCCAAGGGTGTAAGTTTGGTGTGAGCCAAATCCCAATAGGATACCACCACTAATAGATTCCATGTGATAAACATTTAATGATGAAAACCATGCATGTTTTCAAAAACGTGAGATACTAGTTAAAATTTCTAAAATATGAAACATTAAATAAAAAAAGTTTTCTGGTGGGATAATTTAAAGAATAAAAACTTCTAAAATAAATAAAATAGCTACATAATTTTCCATCCTCTCATAACTTATGCTGACGGTATGTACAAAATATCCAGTGAGCACAAGCAATGGGAAATTACTCGTAGGCACTAACAAGCTGTGGGTCCCAGGTACCTCGTATCTCAGTGAGAGTAACCATAAAAAATATTTTTTCATGTGCACGAGCCACTAGTAGGTAACATACCCATAACCTAGTGGTCCCAAATAATCATAATAATAGTTTATTTAGAGTAGTAATCTTTAATCTTTCAAAGTGAAACTGAGGCCAAACCCCACGGATTCACTAGCATACTAGTACACGTCCACTCACCTAGATACCCGGGTTTTCCATTTGTGATCAAACCGGTTCAACAAATCAATGAATAAACATTTCACATGAAAATATCATTTCCATTTCATAAATTCACCAAAAATACCACATGTATACAACACAAGTAACAAAAGTCCACTTTTCATTCAGATTGATTTTGAAATCTGACTCACACCAAAATAGCCCAAAACACTATTCACATTTCTTTAACACTTCCAGAAATCCATTAAAAAAATTTATAAAACCATTAAAATATATTAAAACTATCATAAAATCCCACTCACTTGTTACAAAATACCCTTTTTAACTTAAAAACCAATTTATCATCAAACTTACAGGAAACAGCCCACAAACAATTTTCGCTCCAACATCAAAATTTATTAAAATATTTCAACAATTTACAAAACATTATAAATATGTTTGAAATATTAAAACCCCACTTAACCTTTCAAAACCCCTTAATAGGTGAACACACATATCAATTAATAAAAAATAACTCTTTTACCACTTTGTTTGACCAACTAAAACATTTTTAATTTTCATAAAAAGAACCCATGTGGTGTCAATATATCTTCCACACAAAACCCAATTCAAAACCATCATTTAAGACCAAAAACCAAAACAATTCCAATCCAAAATAGAATTTTAATCCTTAGAGACATTTATAAAACTACTTTCACGTTTTATAAAATCACCTTGAATAATACTACATAATATTCAAATGAAAACACACATTTTCATAAAATGGTCTCAAGAAAAATAATAATGTTTTACACATAAAACATATTCATAAAACCTATTTTTAGGCCCACATAACACTAATACATTACCAAAACAGAATTTTAAGTCCAAAAAAGATTTATTAAACCAATTCTATATGTTATAAAATACACCAAAATAATACGCAATGAGTAACACATTAAAACACCCAATTTCAAGTTAAAATGAAAATATAAAATTGAACACATAACAAAATAAACCATAAATCTTTTTCACAACACAACAAACATATGAGGAATATGAAAAATGACTAAATACAGAAAGCTAACTCATCAATAATTGTTTACACATGGAACCACCTACAGAAAGTGTCAAATCCCTCAAATCATGGTGCAAAACATCAACCACACAACTACCGCATCACAAGGATGATAAATCCAGCCCTAGTACACAATATTTAACCAAAAAGACACCAAATCAAACCATCTGATCTAACACTAACTTCTGGACATTTAAGAACATACTGAAAGAGGGAGGAAACCCTAAGGAGAATGATGAAATTGAAGAGAGAAACACTTACTGAAAACAATCTTGAATAAAACGACCCAAAATACAACAGAAAGTGAATTTTAAAACATCCAAAAATTCAAGGTATGTTCGAACAAGGATTATGATATCATGTAGGAACTAGAATGGGGGAGGAAGAGTAATAATTGAGAGAGTTATGATGGAAATAACTTACCTCCTCAAATCTGCCTGATTTGTTAAAACCTAAGAATTTCAGCACTCAATCGCGATGAAAACGAACACCAAAGAGGTGGTGAGGAAATGGGAGCGTGCCTGGGCTTCTTAGTGTCTATATTTATGTATAATCACCAAAAAATTCATTATAATGATTATGATATTATGAAATTATTGAAACAATTTAAAACTGGAAAATGGGATTTCGGGTTGGCCCAATTCTCAAATAAAAACTCAAATCCCCCATTATTATGGAATTATAATGGCACAAAATTTAAATGTGGTGTTAATATATCCGGGGAGGACATTTAGGAGTTTAAATGAGTGAAAAATATTAAAAAAAGAAAATGTTATAAGAGATTTTTTTTAAAATCTAGAATTGAGCTCACGGTTTGGCCCAATTCATGAAAACTCACCTATTCTCCATAAAACCTTTGGAAACCCCCAAAACAAAGCATGAATAGAAAATAAATTAAAAATAACTTTAAAATAAGTTATTGATATGAATATTCTCCCCACCTTGAAAACTTTTCACCCTGGAATGTCACAGTAAGGTCAAAGCAATAACCAAACCCCACTGAGAGGCCAATTGGTACTCCCTTGCCAGGTTTCACCCCCAAAGGCCAAAACACCTCCAGTGATCAATTAAGGAAGGATTACTATAACAACCAAAAAATCCACCACATTCCTGAAAGGATAAATCACATTAATACTTTATCCCAAAATAAAACTCCTCAAACACTATCTGAACATGACTCAAGCAATTCACTCAAACAAACAACAACTTTGAACGAGTTTACACTTACAATACTTTAAGTAAACCATTGGGCACTCTTCAGTCCCAACGTTTACTCAGGGAAGATGTTGGTAGATAAATAGATCCGAATTAGACTATCTACTCCAATCCAAGACCATGGATAAATCTAGGTTACTGTTATGGGGGGACACTAATACGCTCCCCACCATAAGAGACAACCAATATTTTTTTCCGAGACAGAATCAGGACACTAATAGGGGGAGGCCTGAACGGACTCCCTGGTACATAGGGTATACTTCCATTCAAAATTTCCGAAGGAACATACATGATAATCATAGTGGTTCTCCCCACCATAAGAACCATCCATCTTAACTAACCAGTTTGGGTCGGCACAAAAAAAACAAAAAACAAAATCATGATTTGGGAAGGTCACACGGTTAGTCCACACAGTTTGTGAAACTGTGAACTAACTGTGCTGATCAATCTTCCAACATGGATTCTAAGCACACAGTCACTCATAATCATTCACAAACCTTGTGCTCAGCCTTTCTATCCAAATTTCCAACCATTCTTTAAAGACTCAATGGAAACCATAGGGGGAGGGAATGACATTGGGCGATGACATGGGTACAAGGCCCTCCACCTATTTCCACCAAACCTGAAAAACAGAAGAAATATGATGATACCAGAGGTTTAAACCCTTCCTATATTTCATATTTAGGATAGGAATCTACACAATGGTTTAAATGAACTTGTTATTTCCCTTGAATACGAGCCAAATTCTCTTCGAGACCTATGATTGGAGCTCAAATGATTGAATCATCTTCGGCCTCGCAGTTAGTCTTTGGAAACCCACTGAAAGAGATTTCTTCTTTCGGTGCCAACAAAAACTACACTGCAATCCTAGATAAGTTTTCCAGACATAAACCATTCCAAACTCAGATTACCCTATCCCAATATTTCACAAAAACAAGGGCTATGAAGATGCACACACATCACACCTTGTTTCTTTAGGTGAGAAACAATAGAAGTAAAGAACACCTACACTCACATTCCTCTAAAATGGATGATTTTGATTTTTTTCCAAGGGATACATTTACCCAACATAATAGGGACTCTCAGAGGATTTTACTACTTTCACCTATACGGTCAATCGAGCACATGACATCATAAGGCATCACTGAACATGACCATTTGCGACTGATATATATAATGCATGGAGAAGGACCTTATACAACATCCCCAAACAACACACAATTCTAGAAAGTGGCCACAATATCCTATCATGACCATATTTCCCACAGCAGTGGTTTAAGATGAACTCATGCTTCAAAGAAACTTTGAAGAACCCAAAGGCCCTCTTAGACACCATCGAGACACTCATCCACACTAACAACCCTAGACCACATCCACCTTCAACGAATTAGGAAATATAAGAAACTAAGGTCTCTTTCAACCTTCCATGAGCACTCTCCCGTTACAAGAGGATCTAAAAATCAAAGAAAGTAATGGGTTTAGACTCAATCCAAAAATCTCAAGAAAAAGTATTCCTTATATTGATCCACTATAGGGTCTTCAAACAGTGAAACAATCCAGGTCGCACTTCAGTTGTGCTCTAACCATTAATGGGGGGTGCACCTTATCCAACGCTTGAACCCAAGGACCCAACAAAGATGGTCCATTGGTCAACATATACCATAAACCAGATCCAAACACATGAACAGAACCATCATAAAGGAATCCCAAAAAAATTTTCAAAAGAGACCTCTAACCGTCCTTATAACACAACTTACTGACCAAACCCATACCCAAAACATAGTTCAAACAGGAGGGGTTCTTGGACACAAAACATCCCACAACATCAAAATTTTCCAATAACACATTATATAATCCATCCCAAACAATTAATCAAGTCATCATGTTTCTATTTAAAAACACTTCTTTGAAAACAAATGGTTCAACGGTTAGTGCATCCACCAATGGTACCCCATGGGCCTTACACATGCATGTTTCTGTGCGACACTGGGCACCCTCCTCATATCCATCCTGACACTCATCCAGTCATGCCATCAACCATCCATCTTCCCATATAACCCCATGACTGTGGTTGCTCACTAAAATACCAAAGATTAAAACAAAAATTATTTACAATTTTCAAAACCAAAACTGTCAACCAACACATCATTTTTTCAAAACTGCTAACCACGAGATCAAAATATCAACTCTCATTGTACAAAACTTTTCAGAAAGTTGAAACCATATTAGAAAATAACTCACTTTCAAGATATTCACATCAATTTCAAAACATCTCATCCCATTAAAACACACTTTAATTGTATAGAAAACTCTATTGGAAACACTTTTCAAAACCAACTTCAATATAGTTCCTGCTTTCGAAAGAGGTGTAAGCACACCATTTTCCATTTCATAACAATTTTGAAAATTCAGTTCCGCTATTTCATAAACCAAACCATTCCCTCTTTATTTGAAAATCATTTCACAAAAACTTTACGCTTCTTAAAACAAAGTCACATTAAAACCAAAGTGCCATGATTTCAAAACAAAAGCAAAAAACAATGTGAGAGGAAACTAGTTTCAGTGGGTTGCTTGGAAATTTGGTTGGAATCCATATTATAATCACTTCACCATCACAGAGAGTGTTCTGGGGAATATCCCCATCTCTACATGGCTTTCATGGCCTTGGGATCTCACTGAGACCATTAACCGAACATTCTTTTCATTTCCCCTAAACATCATCAAACCCAGAAAACCAAAGGACACAGATAAATCCCAACTTCCCCTGGCTACTCAAATCCTGTAATTAGGTGTACTGGTCTAGCACACTACCCATAACTAAACGAACAAGTCTCAACAATCCAAACTCTAGACTATCCGGACTGCTCCCTAAATAACGTGACAAAAAGAGTTAACCAGAACCTCCTCTGATACCATTTTTTCACGAACCGGATCTGGTCACCATCAAACAGGCACCATACCCACCCTGTGCCAAGTACCGAAGGGCATTACCAATCCCCATGGGCTGGAACAAGTGCCTGGGTATCATATAATGATAATTGTGAAAGATTTACCTGATTCTATAAACATTAAACAACAAACAAACTCAATAAAACAAATCTGAATTTTTCAAATAAAACCATCTTTTACAAAATTTCAGAACTAAATTAAATAAGTAAAAACTATATTTAAAGACCATTAAAAAGGTACAAAACCAAATAATGACATCCCAAGAACCCTCATGGCAAGGGGCACCGCCCTCAAGCCATCTCCACAAGACATCACCACCAAGGACCTGCAAGAAACCCGAACCACTGGAACAAAAAACTGTACCCAACCTGCGACAACAAAAATAACCAAGTATACTGACACCCAAGGGTGTAATTAGGGTGTGATCCAAATCCCAATAGGATACCACCACTAATAGATTCCATGTGATAAACATTTAATGATGAAAAACACGCAAGTTTACAAAAACAAGAGATGCTAGTTAAAATTTCTGAAAGATGCAACATTAAATAAAAATAGTCTTCAAGTGGGATAATTTAAAGAATAAAAACATTTAAAATAAAGACCATAGCTACTGAATTTTCCGGCCTATCATACTATATGTCCACAGTATGCACAAAATATCCCATGAGCACAAGCAATGGCAAATAACCCCTAGGCACTAGTTAGCTATGGGTCCCAGGTACCATGTATCTCGATGAGAGTAATCATCACAAATATATGTTCTTGTGCATGAGAAACTAGTAGGGAACTTACCCATAACCTAGTGTTCCCCAATAATTATAATCATAGTTTAGATATAGTTGTAAGCATCAATCTTCCTAAGTTAAACTGAGGCCAAACCCCACGGATTCACTAGCATACTAGTACACGTCCACCCACCTAGATACCCAAGTTTTCCCTTTGTGCACAAAGAAGTTAAAAAAGTCAATGAATATAGTTTTCACATGAAAATATCATTTCCATATAAAAAATCCACCAAAAATACCACATGTATACAACACAAGTAACAAAATTCCACTTTTAATTTAGATTGATTTTGAAATCCTACTCACACCAAAATAGCCCACAACACTTTTCAAATTTCATTAACACTTCCAAAAATCCATTAAACATTTTTATAAAACCATTAAAATATATTAAAACTCTCATAACGGCCCACTCCATTGTTACATAATACCCTATTTACCTTCAAAATCATTTTATCATCAAGATTACACGAAACAGCCCATAAACATGTTTTTCTCCAACATCACAATTTATTAAAACATTTTAGAAATTTACAAAACATTTTAAAAATGTTTGACATCTTAAAACATCACTTAACCTTTCAAAACCCCTTAACAGGTGAACACACATACCAATCAGTACAAAATCACCATTTACCCACTTTGTTTGACCAAATAAAACATTTTCAATGTTCATAAAAATAACCCAAGTGGTGTCAATATATCATGCACACAAAACCCATTTCAAATCCACCATTTAAGACAAAAAAACCAATTCCTATCCCAAACAGAATTGGAATCCCTTGAGACATCTATAAAACCACATTAATGTTTTATAAATTCACCTTGAATAATACTAAAAAAGATACAAATGAAAAAACACATTTTCATAAAATGCTGTAAAGATGTATAACAATTTTTTACACATAAAACCTATTCATAAACCCTCTTTTTAGGCCCACATAACAATAATACATTACTAAACCAGAATTGGATGTCCAAACAAGATTTTTTAAACCAAATCCATATGTTATAAAATACAAAAAAAATAATACCCCACGTGTAACACATTAAAACACCCAGTTTCGAGTTAAAATGAAAATATAAAATTTAACACTTAACCAAATCAACCATAAACCTTTTTCCCACCACACCCAACAGATGAGGAATATGAAAAATGACTAAATACAGCAAGTTAACTCAACAATAATTGTTTACACATGGAACCACCTACCGAAAGTGTCAAATCCCTCAAAACATGGTGTGAAACATCGACTACACCACCGCCGCATCACTAGGATGATAAATCTAGCCCTAGACCATAATATTTAACCAAAAATACACCAAATCAAACCATATTTTCACACCCTAACTTACGGACATTTTAGAACATAATGAAAGAGGGAGGAAACCCTAAGCAGAATGATGAAATTGAAGAGAGAAACACTTACTCAAAACAATCTTTAATAAAAATACCCAAAATCCACCAGAATATGAATTTTAAAACATCCAACCATTAAAGGGACGTTCTAAAAAGTATTTTTAGATCATGTAGGAACTATAATGGGGGGAAAATATTAATAATTGAGAGAGCTATGATGGAAATAACATTCCTCATCAAATCTGCCCGATTTTTGAAACTCTAAGAATTTAAGCACTCAATCACAATGAAAATGATCTCCAAATAGGGGGAAAAGGAAATTGGAGTGCGTCTAGTATTCTTAGGGTCGATTAGGAGGTAGAATCACCGAAAAATACATTATAATGAATATGATATTAAAATATTAAAGAAACACTTTAAGACTGGAAAATGGGCTTTCGGGATGGCCCAATTTTCAAATAAAAACCCAAATTCCCCATGATTTTGGATTTATAAAGGCATCAAATTTAAATGTGGTGTTAATATATCAGGGGAGGACATTTAGGATTTGCGATTAGTTAAAAATATTAAAAAAATAAAAAATTTATAAAAGAAACAAAATTTATTTTTAAATCTGGAATTGGGCTCATGGTTTGGCCCAATTCATGAAAACTCACCTATTCTCCATAAAACAATTGGAAACCCCCAAAACAAAGAATTAATTGAATATAAATTAAAAATAACATTAAAATAATTTATTTATGTGACATTATATGGTGTCATTGATTAGTTTCATGATGTCTTTCTGAATAAATTATTAGGGTTTCCAATAGTAAGGGATGTGGAGTTTACAATTGATCCTCTTCCCGAGACCAGTTTGATATCACATCCATCTTACAAGATAGATCCAAGAAAATTGATGAAATTAAAAGTGTTTTTTAGCAGTTGTAAAACCAAAGTTCCATCCATCCCACCACATCCCCTAGGTTCAGCATTGGTTAAATTTGTTAAAAATGTGGTTGTAACTCATTGGTTGTGTGTTGATTATAGTAATCTTTTCCAAGTTATAATAAAGAACTGATATCCACTCCAGGGAATTAATGTTCTTTTTGATCTGTTGAGGGGAGATTAGTTGTATCCCAAAATTTTCATGTGATCCGGATATCATCATTTGTGAGTGTAGAAGGAGGATATTACCAAAATAACCATTTAGTATAGATATGGCTATAATGGGTATGTGTGTGTTCCCTTTGGTCAGAAAAAATCACTAGAAGTCTCTGTGGAATTGATGAATTAGATATTTCATATATAACTAGATTCATTCATGGGGGTATTCGTGGATGATATATTAGTGTGTTCAATAACAATAGTGGATCATGAGAAACTCTTGATAGTAGTGTAACGATTCTTATGAGACCATCATTTGTATTCAAAATTATGGAAATTTGTTTTTTTGGATAAAATAGTTAATTTTATTTTATCTCATAAAATTCATATCAATGTTGGTCTTTGATTAAACAAACAATGGATTTATAGGAAATAGGTGTAATACCCTGAGATTTTATGAGAAATAATATTTTTAATTTCATTGATGTCATGTGTTGTATGCTACACCAAGATTAGCTTGAACAATACACAACACTGTATTATCTTGTAGTATATGAAACACTATTATTTTATTGTGTTGCACGCAAGTGCGACCTTTCTCAATAGCGTGTGTTGAACGCAATACCGAGTTTTACTAAAAAATTATATGTTCTTATAATATTATTATGAACTAGCAGTTATGAATATTATTAACCACATTTTTAATTTTATAACATTATAAATCAATATACAAATTTTCTAGAACATGGTATAATATCAAAATCAATTTTTCGTATAAAGGAAGTAATTTTCGAGATATTCAGTTTTCCCATCTTTTTATGGCGCACCAATTTTAAATCAAAATTTTGACAATATTATAAGATAAATTTGAAAAAGTAAATTTCTTATATTGAATCAGGATATAAAACTTTATTTTGGATAAATTTTTGATATATTTCAGATAAAATTCATATTTTGATGAATAGTTAAAATATGGTAAATTTTACTTAAAAACAACTTTTTCATTGAGAAAATTTATATGGTTAAATTATAATATTGAATGGTTTTAAAGAATAAATAGAATATATTTTTACTATTTAATATAATTTATTTCATTATCATTATTTTTACATTGAATTCATTGGTAAAAACATTTCAATCTTTTGCAATGTTTTAAATAAAAACATGTTTTTTTCGACAACGACGTTAATTTTAAATTAATTACTGCATCTTTTGTGTTTTGAACTTTTAAAAATGGATTCCATATTTGGATTCAGTTAGACCAAATTATTTTAATAGGATACTTTTTTATTTTTAGGCATTATGAATTCTAACTACGGTAAATTTTATTTACCACAATTAATGGTAAATAAGGAAATTAAGTGTAAAAATAATATGATAAAATTACCCTAAAACTTTACATAATATAATTGAATGATATATTACTCTCTAAAATATACTTGGGTTGAAATGGAATCTATTAGAACCCACTTGGATGAGATTAAGACCATTAATTTTTTTAATGTAAAGTGAAATATGTCTCTCTCAAACCTTATTAATTAATTATTTTTAATATAAGTTTATACAGAATATATATTCAATTATAAATTATAATTTGAAATATAAAATGTATTTCTACATCATGGTAATTTATTTATAATTTTTAAGAAATATATAATTACATTAATATCTTATATATGAATGATGCAGAAATTATTTATTTAGTGAAAAAGAAATAAGATAGTTTTTATTAAAATAATAATACCCATCAAAAGGACCATAGACATGACCAAACCTTATTGGTCGAGTATATATATACCCTATGTATCAAAGGGTCTAATTTTGGACCATTTGGAGCCTTATAAAACATATTATGACATTTATATTATTTTAATATAAATGATGTCAAAGTTGTCACCTTCATAATTTAATAAACATATCATTCTTCAATATAGGTTATTTTTAAAAGATAATTTTGAGTAAAAGTATTCTTATGAAATAAATTCGATTTATATTCATTTTATTACTTTATTTTTTATTTTTATGAAATGAATAATTATTTTAAATAATTATACAAAAATGTTGTTGTTATTATTTTATTAAAAAAAATATAAAATAAATGGTTATAAAAATATTAAAATAAATATTATAGGAACTAATTAATGTTCTCAACGAATTTTATAGATTAATATGACATTATAGGAATCCATTAAATATTTTTGTTTGAAAATATCTTCTAAGTGGATTTTATTTAATTTCAAATAAAGTAGTAGTGTCAAAATTGACACTATTGGTATTTTATAAAAATAACATATTATTAAATTTTTTAAAAATCAATAAATTTTTAAAAATTATAAATTTAAATTTAAATGGTCTAAAATTTCATAAAGTATACAATTATGGATAATTCAAAACACCTAAGTACTTATAACAATTTAATAATTAGAATATTATTACCACAAATAAGATTAAATAGATTAAGTAAGGATAAATCAAATTGATAAGGTTTAAAATAAATTCCCAACATGTCTAAATTTTGTTGGATGATGGGATTACAACTATATATCTTCTAATCTTATATTTTGATTAATTTTTTAGGGTTTTAAATGGGGTTTGAGTTTATTATAAATTAATATTTTTGAGGGTTCCAAATGTGCCTCTCTCATCTCTTATAAAAGGGCACCTCCTCAGACTTCTCTTCACAACGTTTTAAGCATTCATGCTCGTAAAATCAGTGTAAATTCATCTTTTCAACCTCTCTATTTGTATTATAGTGGTTCTGGAATTCTCAAAATACCTTCTCTAGTTCCCTAAGAGCATGTTTAAAGGAGGCATATCAAGGAAGAGGTAATCTCTTCTACCGATTCTTTCATGATTCTTTCTTCTTCTACATCCACTTATTTTGAAGATTAATTATAATGTAATAACATAAGTATCACTAATATACTGATATTTTATTATTAATATGAAATAAACCTATTTCACCTTATATCGATCCTACAAAAAATGAAATCACTGTGTGTGCGTACGTACGGCTTACCGTCTCCACGCCGTGGTGTAATCTGTTTTTCGACCACCACCATACATGGATGGGTATAATGGTGAAAATAATAACCATATATGATTATAATGACATCATACAGATTATGAGTTATTATATCATCCACTCCAAGTCCATTCAATAATTATGGGAATGATATCCTCACTCATGTGTACTTACGGATTACCGTCTCCACGACGCGACGAGATTCACTCTCCATGTTAACCATTCCAGAATAATTATGAAGTGTATATAATAACTAAACATGAAATAATTGACATACTAATGATACTGGATTTATGTATTTTTTATTTAATTAATCCCATTCAATTTAATATGGAAACGAAAACAACGTTCATGCTTACGTACAACCTACCATCCCCACAAACGGTGTTTTTCATTCCATTTATCGATATATTATATACATATTATATTCTGAATATATATTATATATGAATAATTTTTTTCATTATTGATGTATGTAATAATGATCTAAGTAATCATATGAATAATTACACGTCAAAAACGTATGATAAATGAAATGATTTTAACCAAAACGCTACATTAACATGGAATTCACAAATGAACAGGTAATATAATGTCATAAATGAATCATATATGATATCATAAATATTATTATGGTTCCTTTACAAGTTAATAATATGAGTTAACCCACTATATAGGAGTCTCAGACACGTATGGAAGAAACTGGATATAAGGTAAGGGATAAATATTCCAATCTCGTTCTTATCCAACATTTTTATTCGTAAGTATTTACTGAGGTTACGTTTATAATCCATGTCCATGCTTTCTAAAAATGTTTTCATAAATTTTTTACTATTATTAAATGTATTTTTAAAGTTATTTTGACCATTTTTATGAATTTTACAACATTATATGGAAGGAATCATTCTTTTTTTACCATACGAGGTACTTTTTGACACTTCTGATAAAAGTACGATGAGAATATTTTTAACCTATACGCCATGAATGGATTTTTACGAATTCATAATTCCTTATCTTACTGAAGATTAGTCTACATGATTTCATGATTATTTTCAACAAAATCCTTTTCTTTTAAAATTTCTTGTCATTTTGAGGAAATAAAATTATTTTGAAGAAGAAAGAATATTAAACTCAAGAATTCATTTCAAGTGTTTTATCAAAACAATTTTACATCTAAGATGAAATTATTTAGTATATTCATGTTTCAAGTATAATGTCTCTATTATTTACATGGTTTTATATTTATTTTGATGAAATGATATCCATTTTTTATATTTATTATGTTATTATGGGATGATGTTTATGAAACCCATTTTATTCTTTGGGTAATGATGAATGATTTCTGTTTATTTTGTGGTATGCATAAGATTGATTTAATTATGAGAAGTGTGGGACCTATATATCCCTAAAATTCATTGAGTAAGGATTTATATCTCATGATATAGACATGGATGGAATGACATGTAAATCAGGTTCAATAATACAGGGATGGAAAGGTATGTAAACCTGGTTCTGTAATAGACTTTGTCCACTATGATGGTCTTGGAAGAAATGCCTTGGATACTATGGAAATCATATCATGTGATTAATGGTTTTCCAAAATTACATGTTCTATTCCCACACTATTTTATCATGATTAATGTTCATTTGTGATCTATGCCTTTTTTACAACCACAATTTATGTCATTACACATGATTTTACTGTTTTATGTTCATGCTTTTTAGTTCAAATTTTTATAGATTATTTTATGTTTTCCATGTTTACCCTTACTGAGCATTTGAGCTCACCCATTTTATGCTTTCTTTACCCTAGGATATAAATAATGTTTTTATGTAATAAAAAAAGGGGACGATCATTATGGGAGATGTTGACAATCATTCACCATGATTAGAGGATTCTATTCCATGTATCCAAAGAAACTAATCTAATATGGTATTTGGGCGTCTGTTTTTTTAATTTATTAAGTATTCCACCAAAGTAATGTAATGTAATAGTACATCAAGCTATGGGTATTTACAGTTGGTATAAGTATGAAGGTTTAGTTAACCTTTGGAAAATAGGATGCCAAAAATTTACTGAGATCCCTAGAGATATTTCTAAGGTATGTCTTGGGATGTCCCTACGAATTTGTATAACTATAGGTTACAGTCCTAGAATTATGTTGAAGATAATTAATAACCTAGGTTTAACCTAAGGTGTAATGAATTATAGAATGTGTGATATGTTAGACATCCCATAAGTGACTTTTTATGATTATGTGGTTCCTTGTTATATTAACTATTTCGTACAATATGGTTTCTGGTTTTAGTCAATGGAGGGAACGAGAAGGAATTTGGTTAACATTGATTACAATGGAAAAATTGGTGACTATGATCAACAAAATTTTCTAATTTATAGAGTGAAATATATTATGATTATGCGGAATCGTTCATCACGATATATGATTAACAAGTTGAACTTTAGTTGTATTCCTATGTCATAAAATAAGAGGATGATGGACTTTTTGGCATCTTTGAATGGTGAGGATCATAGGGGATGGAAGATGAAGCTTTCTACATTTCAAAAATAAGGGAAGAAGAACCTTGGGAAATACCTCAAATGGAGGGGATGATATTATCTGTGTGGGGAAAAGGGGAATAGAGTGACAAACTATTATGAAGTTCAATGTCTTATCTATGGAAAACAAGGGAATTACCGAACTCAATGCACTGACCTAAGAGGTTACTTCTAAATCTAGGATGGACCAATTCCATGACAATCATTTAAGAGGATGGATTGAATGGCTTATGACTTGGAATTCAATAAAAATGTTTTTGTTGTACTTTTAATATATATGGAATTATTTATGTATTGGTCCATTGTGGTTTTCCATAAGAATATGGTACTGGTAACAATGAAAAGTGATTGAAATATTTTTGGAAAGCAGATGATATGAGCATAATGAAGGGATAATGAGAAAATAATATGTTTTATAGTATTAAAGATCTCATGACTAGTATAAGGCCAATGTGATATCATGGTTTGAGTATATAGAAATTTTGGGATTTCAGTATGTGGAAAGAGTTAACTTTAGAAAAAATTCATTTTTTCACTAAGGATATATTTTAATTCGTTTTTCAAGATAATACATGATTAAGGTATTCACATGTTTGGAATGTGACCATCAAGATATATCTTATGATATATAGGGGATAAATGATGGTATTCACCTTCTCTTGTAATATTTTTCTTTATAAAATGAGATTGGAAAAAAGTATTTTGGATAAGCCTAAATATTGGAATGGATTATGAGACACATTATATAGTATTGTTTAAGTCTATAACTTTTTGAAGTTTTTGAAATAAGAAAACCCATCATTTCGGACAAGGCTGCAGGAATCGAACCCACAACCAAAGAGCGACATGCCTTTATCTCCTACCACTAGCCTACAGGAAGTCCCGAGTTTGAAGAAATTAGTTTTATTTTATTATACAGTATGATAGATAAAGTATAAGTACATTTTTGGAACCATATACGATTACCCTTACCATAGATGGACTTATGTATATTCTATATCTTGTGCGAACCTTTTTTGTGATAGACACGGATGGAATGACCTATTATTCCATCACCTGATCAGCCAATACTTCAAGAATGACAAGTTAAACTACATTTCATTAAATAAGGGATGAAGTGGAAATTTTTCATGGAAATACCAACGATGATATTACACAGAAATCAAGTAAGTGTTTATCCTTATGAAAAAATTCATCAACATACAGAAATGCTCTTGGAAAACAAATTTTTTTTCCTAGAACCCATATATCCGATGAATTAGATGTTACCATAGATCATCACAAATTTATGTCTTTGTGATTGTTGGATTATTTCATATCCATGTTCTCTACCATTCTTCATCATAACATGATGGTTATATTTCTCTTCCATATCCATATTTTCACATATATTTTCCAATGTGGAAACCTAGTGCTGAGTTACATTGGGTGACCGTTATGTTTTTAACTTTCCTTTTTAAAATTAATTTTTTTCATTACATTTTATGATGTGTGTTTCTATAAAAGAATTGTTCAAGTAGTAAACAATTTATAACCCTGATGAATTTCATGGGAGAAATACATTTTAAGGGGTATAAAATGTAACACCCCGAGATTTTATGAGAAATGATATTTTTAATTTCTTTGATGTCTTGTGTTGTACACTAAACCAAGATTAAATTTCACTCTATGCTACACCGTATTAGTGTGTAGTATATGAAACACTATTATTGGATTTTTGTGTATGCAAGAGCGACCTTCCTCAATAGTGTGTGTTGTACGCAATACCATGTTTTACAAAACAATAATAAATTGTTATAATATTATTATGAACAAGAAATTATGAATATTATTAACCAAATTTTTAATTTTATAACATTATAATTCATCGTACACATTTTCTGGAACACAATATTTGATCAAAATCAATTTTTCTTATAAAGGATGTATTTTGCAAAAAATACAGTTTTGCAGTATTTTTATCGCGCACCCATTTTAAATCAAATTTTTGACAATTTTATATGTTAAATTTGATAATGTAAACATATTCCTTTGAATAAAGATATAAAAAATTACTTTGGATAAATTTTTGATATTTTTTGGATAACATTCATATTTTGATGAATAGTAAAAATATGCGAAATTTTTAGTAAAAACAACATTTTTCATAGAGATAATTCATATGGATACATTGTAATATTGAATTGTATTAAAGAATAAATAGAATAAATTTTCACAATTTAATATAATTTATGTCATTATCATTAATTTTACATTGAATTCCTTGGTAAAAACATTTCAATATTTTTCAATGTTTAAAATAAAACCCTGTTTTTTTGGAAAATAAGAATAATTTTAAATTAATTACCACATCTTATATGTTTTGAATTTGTAAAAATGGATTCCATTTTTGGAATCAGTTGGTCCGAATTATGTTAATAGGATACTTTTTATTTTTAGGCATTATGAATAGTGACTACAGTAAATTTTATTTACCACAGTTAAAAGTAAATCGGGTAATTAAAGGTAAAAATAATTTTATAAAACTTCCATAACACTTTTATTAATATAATTGGATGATTATATTTCTCTCTAAAACATATTTGGGTCGAAATGGAATCTATTGGATCCCACTTAGATTAGATTAATAGATTTAATTTATTTTATTTAAAGGAAAGTGAAATATGTCTCACTCAAACTTTACTAATTCAATTATTTTTAATATATGGTTATAAAAAATAAATATTTTATTATAAATACTCATTTGAAAGATAAAATTTTTTTCTTCACCATTGTAATTTATTTCTAATTTTTTAGAAATATATAATTAACTTAATAGATAATACATTAATGATGCAGAAATTATTTATTTTTTGAAAAATAAATAATATAGTTTTTATTAAAACAATAACACCCATAAAAAGGGCCAGAAACATGACCAAACTTTATTGGTCGAGTATATATATACCCTAATCATAAAAGGTTCGCCTTTTGTACCATTTAGAGCCTTATAAAATAGATTATGACATTTCTATTATTTTATTTTAATTGATGTAAATGTTGTCTCCTTCATAATTTAATAACAATATAATTTTATAGGTTGGGTTATTTTTTGAAGATAAATTAGACTAAAATTATTCTTATGAAATATATTCGATTTATCTTCATCATAGTATTTTAATTTTAATTTTTATACAAAATTATGTATTTTAAATAATTATACAAAAATGTTGTACTAATTAGTTTATTAAGAAAAATATCAAGTAAATGGTTTTAAAAATATTAAAATAAATATTATATGAAATAATTAATGTTCTCCACGAATTTTAAATATATATATGACATGTTATTAATCTATTAAATATTTTTGTCCGAACATATCTTCTGTCTGGATTTTATTGAAATTAAAATAAATGAATAGTGTCAAATTTAACACTATTGATATGTTAAAAACATAACATATTATTAAATAATTTAAAAATAACAAAAATATTTAAAAATTATAAATTGAAATTTATATGGTCTACAATGTCATAAAATATCCAATTATTGAAAATTCACAACACATAAGTATGTATTTATAACAATATAAAATTTAGAATATTTTAACACAAATAAGATTAAATTGATTAAATAAGGATAAATCAAATTGATAAGGATTATAATAATTTCCCAACATGTATAAATGTTATTGACTAATGAGATTACGACCCTGTATCATTTAATATTCGAATTTGAGTCATTTTAGAGGTTTTTATGTGGCAGTTGCGTTTATTATAAATTAATATTTTTGAGGTTTCCAAAAGTGCCCCTCTATTTTATTATAAAAGAGAACATACTCCCTCTTCTCTTCACTCCATTTTAAGCCTTAAAGCTTGTCCAAACCCTGAAAATTCCACTTTTCAACCTATTCAGTTATATTATATAGGTTTTGGTCTTCTCAAAAGACTAACTCTAGTGCCCGGAGTGAAATTTAAAAGAGGCACATCAAGGAAGAGGTAATCTCTTGTACTGATTCATTCAAGTTTCTTTCTTCTTCTACATCCTATTATTTAGTTGATTAATTATAGAGTAATAAAATAAGTATCATTAATATACTAATATGTTATTACAAATATAAAACATCCATATTCCACCTTATATCCCTCCTACGAAAAATGAATGCATCACGGGTGCGTACGTACGGCTTACCGTCTCCACGCCGTGCTATAATTTATTTTTCCACCACCACCATAAATGAATGGGTATAATGGTGGAAATAATAACAAAATATTATTATTATAACATCATATTTATTCTGAGAAATTATATCACCCACTCTAATTCTATACAATAATTATCGGAACGATATCATCGCTCGTGCATACGTACGGATTATCGTCTCTACGATGCGATGATATTAATTCTCCATAATAACCATTCCAGAATGATTATAAAGTACATATAACAAATAATCATGAAATATACGAAATAATTATGATAATTTCTTTATGTATATGTTATTTACTTACTTCTATTCAATTTAATAAGGAAACGAATATAATGTTCATGTGTACGTACGACCTACAGTCTCTATGAACGGTGTATTTCATTCCATTTATCGTTCAATTATATATATATATATATATTATATTATATTGTGAATATATATTATATATAAATAATTTTTTACATGCTATATGTAATTAATCATGATCTAATAAATCATATGAATAATTACAAGTGAAAACATGTACGATAAATGAAACGATTTTAACCAAAACACTGCTTTAACATGGAATTGACAAATGAACGGGTAATATAAAGTCTTAAGTGAATCATATATGATATCATAAATATTATTATGGTTTTGTTATAAGTTAATAATATTTTTAAACCCACTATACTGGAGTATCGGATACATATGGAAGAAATTAGACATAAGGTCAGGGATAATTATTCCAATCTCGTTCTTATCTGGGATTGTATATTCGTAATTATTTACTGGTGTTATGTTTATAATACATGTCCATGTTATTTAAAAACATTTTCAGAAAACGTTTACTATTCATCCAGGAATTTTAAATGTCATTTTTACCATTTTTTGACTTTAACCACATGGTATGGAAGGAATTATTCTTTTTTTACCATACGATGTACTTTTTGACTATTCCAAAAAAAGTATGAGGAGAATGTTATTTTTAACTTATATGGAATGAAAGGATTTTTACAGTTTCATAAAACATTATTTTCATGAAGCATCCTTAACAATATTTCATGATTTTTTTCCACAAAATCATTTTTCATTAAAATTTCATGGCATTTTTTGAAAAGAAAATGATTCCGAGGAAGAAAGGATATTCGCCTCATGAATTCATTTCAAGTGTTTTATCAAAACAATTTTCCATATAACATTACATTAATTTGTAATTTCATGTTTCAAGTTTAATGTCTCTATTATTTACATGGATTTATTTTTCTTATGATAAAATTATACCCATTTGTTTTATATGGATTATGTTATGATGGGATGATGTTTATGAAACCCATTTTATTTTTTGGGTTATCATGGATGATTTATGTTTATTTTTAGGAACATGTAAGAATGATTTCATTATGAGATGGGTGGGACCTATATCTCCCTCCAATTAATTGGGTAGAGATTTATATCTCATGAGATATACATGGGTGGAACGACAAGTAAATCCATTTCGGTAATATAGGGATGGAATGACATTTAAACCCCGTTCAGTAATGGACATTCCCCAATATGATGATCTTGGCAGCAACACCTTGGATACTATGGAAATAATATCATGTGATTAATGGTTTTCCACAATTACATGTTTTATTCCAATGTTATTTTATCACAATTAATGTTTGTTTGTGATCTATACCTTATGTACTTCCAAGATTTATGTCATTACTCGTGATTTTGATGTTATATGTTCATGTTTTTATGTTCAAATGTTTATGTATTGTTTTTTTTTTCATGTATACCCTTACAGAGCATTTGAGCTACACATTTTTATGTTTTATTTCACCCGGGATATAAATAAAGTTTTTAGGTAAGAAAATAAAAGGGGAAGATCTTTTTGGGAGATGTTGAAGATCATTCACCATTATTAGAGGATTTTGTTCCAAGTTTCCCAAGACACCAAACTAATACGGACTTGGGAATATGTTTTTTTTATGTATTATGTTTTCCAAAATAGTAATGTAATGTACCGGTACGTCAATCTATGGGTCTTTACTATAACATGCATGGAGTGGAAGAATGTTAATCGGTTTTTTGGGAAAATTATTTCTGTTATAAGCATTGAGGAGATATAGAGAGACAATTCTTGAGTCAATGAAAAGTGGAAGATGAAAACGTTTCTAATAATGAATAAAATTCTACATGTTTAAAATGACATGATTCAAATTATATATATAATCTAAATATAATTTTTGATAATTTATTTATTAGATAAAATTGTATTATTTGAAGGGAACTAGTCTCATAATCATTATCATCATAAGAGGAAATAATATATAGTTCAACCAAGATAGATAAATAATTATAAGTCTTATAAATTAGTTGGAAATAAATTGAAGAAGATTAATACAACTTAAATAATACAAATAAAGGGAATAATAGAATGAAGTATTTTTCCCGTCTGATAATTTTAGAAAGAAACACCCCTGAATTTGGTTTAAGGTAATGAATTTTTTTACCTATCATTGAAATCAAGATCACCGTGATCATTGTTGAATGGGATGAAAGGAATATTACAATGTTCAATGATTCAAAAAAAAGGTCTTGGAGGAATACATAGATGAAATTCTCAAGTTCCATGGGAATACACCCTAATGAAAACTAAGGGGTCATGGTTAACATTTTTTTCACTATGGATAAAGTGGAATGACTAAAATTCTTGGGTTTTTGGATTTGATAATAATGATGTGGGGGTATATTTTGAGGGGGTATTCTAGTTATAAGAACTATGAAATATATATGGATTGTACAATAGTACCTTTTCTTTATGGATTTGAAAACATATGTGGAAATGTAATGATGACAATGAAATTTTTTTCACCATAATGTTGATCTTTTTGTTAAAAAAATGATTTAGTGATGATAACCATTAAAATTATCATGATTATGAGATAATGATGATAAATGGATTTTTATTGGTCAGTATTGGTGACCATGAAACTGGTCAGTGATGTGGTTGTTTATGTTATCATTTCTATAGTTTACTACGTGTTTGGATTTATATAATATATTCGAATACCTATGGTTTTATTTACGGATGTAGGTGTGTTTTCATTAAGGTTTTATAATTATCAATGCATTTACATATTTTTTATATGAAATTAATATAAACATTTTATATTGGGGGGAAATTAATTTCAATTTAGTGGGTTTCCTTCTAAATTTTTTAGACATATTTTGGAAAACTCGAAAGGGAACCAATTTATGGAGTGGATTAAGATAAGCAATGGGTTTCATTAGATAAATTTTTAAAACTATTCTATTTTAGTAAGGGTAGAAGAGATATCATGTCACTCATTTATGGATGTAATGTTCTACTAATATTACTTATTACAGATTCTGGAAAATGAAATTCTTTTTTAGATATTAATTTTTTGACCCCCCTCATTTGATTGAGTCATGGAATATGTTCTCCCAATCCTTAAGAGACTTTCCCCTGGATCCAATGGATGGATACAAATGTTGAGGGCATAAATAATAGATGGGGAACAGTCATCCCTTGGATAGATAATGACAAACCAAACATACCTTTATCAAATCCCACTTACAAAATACATGATACATGATGATAAAATGTACCATAGTACAACAATACCATAAGGCTAACATTTCCCAACCATAAGAAAACCCTATGAGGTTGTGGAGAAACTCCAAAACTCCACCCCAATCCCCATCGACCACGGACTATAAGACCACTCAAGCATTTTGATGAACCACTAAGGAATTCAGATTCATTAGACCTAAACGTGTCTCAATATAACACATCCATAAAATAAATAATATTATAAGTAAGAGGGTGAGTAAAAATAATTATTATTCTATATATAAATGACATACCATAAAACACTACTACTATAAAAACATGTTGAACAATTTATATAAAACCTTTAATCAGAGAAAAAATTTCCAACATTCCAAACACACCGTTAAACAACAATTTCATAAAATTCAACACAATTCCAAGGAAAGAAAAAACTGAATCATTAAAACATTCCCCAACACAAATTGGCATAACCCAGTTCATCTAGTGTGGATGAAGTAATAAAAAAACTATTTCCATAACCCAACCACATAATCTTGGTGTTCATTAACAGAGGAACTTCACTTCCATAAATCTTCCCTTTTTATAGTGGTACATCACGAACACTAGATTGTGGTGCTTCAGGACCATGATCCCTCCCATCCAACTCTTGATTAACCAATAAATAAAACAACCATATCAATCAAATTTTCACTATTTTAACAATAGTACACCTAATAATTACCACATAATATCAACAATAAATTTTCACCTAAAGAACCCATTAAGATGAAACCAAAATTTCTAAAATATTCCAAAACCATTAAATAAAATATAATTTTTTAAAATAACCTTATACCACATCTATAACCAACCTCATTTAAAAAACAAATTTTATATAAAATGAATTTTGAAACACTTTTTCCATTAAATAAAAAAACCCACCAATTTTGAAATCACCATTTTAAAATCCAACACAATGAACATTTCACAATGACATACCATATTCACTAAATTAAAAAATTAATAAGAAAATTGGTTTCAATCAAATTTTCAAATCAGAAAAAGAAATAATTTATATACAAAATTATCCATTTAAAATTAATGCCTTTATGTACGATCAAAATGTAGTCAAGATAGAATCCACTTAACTTAGGGTTTTAGAAAAAATAAACCCACACAATTGTAACAAAAATATTGGGGGGGACTCCACAAAACAACCATATATCTCTTTTTCTAACATCAAAAAGATAGACTCTCATAATTTTATAGAACAAGAAACATATATCTACATGCAATGAATTTAGAAATAAGAAATTGAGTGATTGGGAGAACTAGATCTAGCTAAAACTGCAAAAAACCAAGGAGTGATAATTACCACAGAGGAACCTCCATCAGACCAATAATAAAAACCTTTGATTTTATTCCCAAAAATTTTTTTATCCCATCTAACCCCTTAGAAGAGAAAATCCTGAGTGGGGTACAAGTGGGAGATGAAATGGTCGATTTACAAAATATCCAGATTGATTTCATTTTAAAAAAAACCCATTTTAATGACACACATTCTGAGATAACACGGTTATGAAAACCATACACATACTATGTGACTATTACTATCCTAAAAGGTTCCCTACATGGTTGGACCACATAGTTTGAAAAATTGTGCATTGACCATGAAAAATCCCACTGCCTCAATTTTTATGACATTCTTGGGTTTGGTACATGGTTTGGAAACCTTTAACCACAACCGTGCACCCAACCCGTTGCCTCTACCTCACTATGCACATTTTCTTGGGCATGATACATGGTTTCTACTAACCGTTCTCAAACCACACACCATTAGAAATGCCTATAAAACATCAAAAACCATTCCAAAGTCTCCCTAGCATTACTCAACCACATTACATATATTAAAAGTCATTATAAACGGGCATGTTCTCAATTGGGGGTAATATATTATCCCCATCATTTGATTTCCCAACAAAAAATGTAGAAAAAATTATTTTACTAAAAAATAATAGGTCATTTCTGGGTCATCTCTTTTACCCATTCCAATGTCTCATCGTAAATCAAACCATGATGTCACACTACCCAAATTAAACCGATTCTTTCCCCCTGAAATTATTTTTCTTTCTTATCCTCAATTCATACTAGAACGTGAACTAGTGAAAAATATAACTCTTTCTCAACATGATCCCAAATAATCTGATGGCCACGATCTGAATGATACTTTTACATCTACACAAAATTGAACGCACTCTGCACCACACTAAACTATGGTGTAAAATCCATGTGGTATGATACCTCTCTAACCCAATATTGTATATCAAATGCCCAATTTACTTCTGAGGAAACATAAACAAATTTCTAATCTGATGATGTCCCATCATTAAAGAGGTTCTTAAGAACACATGATCACCCACCTCAAATGACAATGGTAATTTATGATGGTCCACATATTATTTTCCGAAAACATTGATCAATCTACATTCTATTACCGATCAACTTGATCTCTTAAATTTACACTTTGACAAAGGTCGACCCAACCTACAAATTATCTACTGTTTCTACACAAAAAGTGTAGAAAAACATGGAAACCCATACAATGCCTCAGACCGGACCATATGTATTGAGTCCTGATAATTGCTATTCTAAGATAACTATAATAATATCATGTGATCCTCCCACGATCCTCCCACGATCCTCCAAAATCAAATACTCAATTTAATAACATATCCTCCATCTTTTGTATTTTACTCTCACATTTCTCATCTACATGAGGTTGATATGCTTTTCAATCATCAACTGCATCCCCATGGATTGTTGCAATGATTTCCAAAAATGAGATATGAATCTCAGATCTCTATAAAATACATTTGAAATCAGTGGACCATGTCTTTTTAAAACCTAATTATTATAGATATTGGATAGATCCTCCACTATATATGATAAAAAATAGTGATATAATGGGGTGAAAGTTCGATACAATCCACAAACACCCATATCGTATCATTTTTACAGTCCTTTCATGTGAGACCTGTAAAAAATACATCTTTTTCTGCTCCCATTTTCACACTAGGATATATAATGAAAGTAATATACCTACTATTTGATGACTGTAGAGAGCCAAAACGTGACGTACATGAACATTACATTAATTTTTTGGAATACTTAATACATAATAAAAACAGAAACACAAGGATCGTAATAGTTTAGTGTCTTTGGAAACTCGGTATATAAACATCTAATCATGTTGAATGATATTCAACAACTCCCATAACGATCATCCCCTTTTTTATTCCTTACCTAAAAACTTTCTTTATTTCTTGGGGAAAACAAAGCATAAAAAGGGTGACATAAAATGATTAGTAAGGGAAAACATAGAAAACATAAAACAATCCATAAACATTTGGAAGCAAAAACATGAACATGAAATTTAAAAATCAAAATCTTGAGCAAAGACATAAATCATGGAAGTGCATAAGGAATATATAAAAATGGAAAATGAAAAATGATAAAATATAATGGGTGTAAAACATGTAATTGTGGAAACCATTCAGAACATGTCATGATTTCTACAGTATCTAAGGCACTGCTGCCAAGACCATCTTAGTGGACAAAGTCCCTTTCTGAATCGAGTTCACTCCTCATTTCAGTCCTATAACACTGAACCGAATTAACTTACCATTCCAACAATGTCTATATCATGAGATATAAATCTTTAACCAATGCATTGGAGGGAGATATAGGTCCCACCCATCTCATAATGAAATCATTATTACTTGTGCCACAAAATAAACATACATCATTCATAATAACCCAATGAATAAAATGGGTTTCATTAACATCATCCCATCATCAAATAATCCATATAAAATAAATGGATATCATTACATAAGAAAAAAAGTGAATCCATGTAAATCATAGAGACTTTATACTTGAAACATACACATATGAAATAATGTCATCTTAGATGGAAAATGGTTTTTATAAAACACTTGAAATGAATTCTTGAAGAAAATATCCTTTCTTCTTCAAAATCAATTTCTTTTCACAAAACATCATGAAATTTTAAAAGAAAATGATTTTTTTGAAACTATTCATGAAATATTTTGGAGTAATATTCATGAAAATAAGGCTTTATAAAATCATAAAAACCTTTCGTGTCGTATAATTTGAAAAACATTCTTCTCGTACTTTTGTCGGAAAAGTAAAAAAAGTACCTTGTAACTTAAACAAAAGAAATATTACTTACATACCATGTAGTAAAAGTCAAAAATGGGTAAAAAGGAAATTAAACATACATGAAAACAATTTCATAAAACATGGACATGGATGATAGAAATAACCCCTATAAATACATACGAATAAGCAATCTCGGATAAAAATGAGATTTGCAAAATTATCCTTTACCTTAGGTCTGATACGCTTCGTACATATCCAAACCTCCTATATATTGATTTAAATAATATCATTGAATTATTAAATAATCATATTCATTGTTATGATATCATATATGGTCCACTTATGATTTTATATTACCCATTATTTTGTAAATTTCATGTCAAAGTAGTGTTTTGGGTAAAACATTTTATTTATCGTACGTGTTTAGCATTGTTGTTCTTGATATTATTACTACTTATATCATGATTTAATTACTTCCAAAATGTAAATCATGACATATATATATCATATATTCAGTATACATAAATATATATAATATATACATAAATGAAATGAAATACACCGTTCATGGAGACGGTAGGCCATACGTACGCATGAACGCTGTTTTCTTTTACTTATTGACTTGAATATAAGTAAGTAGATGAAATATATATATATATATATATATATATATACATAAATCCAGTAGCTTTATTATGTCATATATTTCATTATTATTCATTATATATACTTTATAATCATTTTTGAATGGGTAATCATGGAAAATGAAACTCATCGTGTTCGTGGAGATGGAATTCCGTACGTACGCACGAGCAACGATATCATTACCATGATCGTGGAATTGTATTGGAGTGTATGTATAATATTTCAGAATCAATAACATTTTACAATAATCATATATAGTTTTTTATTTTCACCATTATTCCCATCCAAGTAAGGTGGTGGTGGAAAATAGATTACACCACGGCGTGGAGAGGGTATTTCGTACGTACGCACGCGCGGTGATTTAGTTTTCCGTAGGATGGATAGATGGTGAAATAGGGTTGTTTCATAATTATAATAACATATCAGTATATTAGTGATACTGATTTTATTACTTCATAATGAAAGAACTAAATAAGAAGAGGTGGAAGAAGAAATAAAGCTGAAAGAATTGGTAACGGACATTACCTCTTCTTTGAAGCACCTCTTTGAGACCTCCTTTTAGGGCAATAAAATTGGTCTCTGAAGAAGACCAATACCACTATTATGTTTCTAGGGAAGTGGAGAAGATAATTTTGATGGTGTTGTCCGACCTTGAAGGCTCAATGTTGTGTGAGGAAGAGAGAGAGGAGGTTCCCTTTTATAAGGGAGGAGAGGGGCACCTTAGGAAAAACAGAAAATATTATTTTATTATAAAGTAGTATTCTGTTTTTAATAGATCAAAATTGATTTATTTCGAATCTAAGGTGAGTATGGGTCGAAATCCTCTCATCAAATAGAATTTAGACAAGTTTAGCGTTCTATTTTAACCTTATCATTTAGATTTAACATTAAGTTAGATAATTTAACTTTTACCGTGTCTTCTGGTTTTCTTACACTATAAGGTTAATAAACATACTATAACAAGACAAACGAACCACAATTTGTCTATTATTAATATATAAAACGTTATCTAAGTCATTTGGACTAACCTTATATTTTTAAGAATAAAATAATAATTAATAATATAATATCTGTTTTAAAAACTATTTTATGTCAATTAGGACATTATTTGGTAATTGATTTTTGTGAAAATTATAACAACCAGATTAGTTCGAAAAAAGTTAATTAAAACAATACTAACCTTTCATATTAAGCATGAAAATTATTGGAATTTATAAAAAGTCTCAAATTACATTTATTTGGGTATTTATAACATCAATTATGTCAATATTTCATTAGTAATATAATTACTGCATCACCATTGTGTCATAAATAAATTAACTTATTTAAAGTCTAAAAATTACAAATAAAATACCATTATGTAGGAAATATTTTTATCTTTCTAATGAATATTTATTGTCTAATTTATCATATATATAACCCTATATTAAAAATGTTTTAGTCATTAAATGATGATTTTAACTATTTTAACTATTCTTTAAATAAAATAATATTAAATGTCCTAATCCAATCCATGTGTACCTAAAGGGTAATATTTTATCCCTAATGTTGTTTTTGGTCGAATTACACTTATCCAATAGAATTAGGACATGTGTTAGGGTAATAATAATATCATTTTTACCCTTAATTTCCGTATTTACTTTTAACTATGGTAAATAAAAGTGAAAAGTTACTATTCACCATAAAAATATTTTTATCTCATTGAACAACATTTTACATACTGACATCAATCGTGTCTCTAGGATTTTCTAAATTCCACTCATACAAGTGATAAAATTATATTTTATGTAAATTTGCAAATTCTCCTAAAAGGTGGGTAAAAGATAGTGAAAAGTTCAATAAAATTTTTATATATCTACAATTTTTATAAAATGACTTCAATGAATTACATTGAACATATATTGGTATTATGTATCAATTTTTACCTAAAATAATGTTAAATAATATAAATAATTATTTAAATAAAAAGTCGGGTTTTAAATAGTAACCTAGTGTTTTCACTATTCATCATAAATTGAATGTTTTTAGAAAAATATCAAAATTTAACCCTAAGCTAATTTCGATATTCCGATTCCAAAAATGAAGTCCATTTTGAAAGATAAAATTTAAAAAATTGGTTATTACTATTCATAATGGTTGTTTCATAATAATATTATAATAATATCTCGTTTAGTGAAACTTGGTATTACGTACTACACACACTATCGAAAAAGGTCTTGATTGCGTGTAATGAAAGCCTTGTCAGGGCTGCGTGAAGTGAAATCTCTGTTTGGTGTTGCGTATAACATAATCAAAACTTATTTCATTTGTATATTAAACAAACTCTATACTTAATGTTGCGTAGATTAATTTCCACAAAACGAACTTCAAATAGTGTGTAAAACTATCCAAGAATACTGTTGTGTATACTGTAAGCTAATACAGTGTTGCATATAGTACAAGCTAATATTGGTGTAGCGTACAACACAAGACATCAAAGTAATTAAAAATAATATTTCTCATAAAATCTCGGGCTATTACATTCTACCCCACTTAAAATGAATTTCTCCCTCGAAATTCATCGTGGTTGTAAATGGTTTACTACTTGAAAGTTTCTTTCATAAAAACCCACATCGTAAAAAAAAGAATACTAAAACTTCATTTTAAAAAGGAAAGTTAGAAATGTAACGGTTACCCAGATTAACTCATCACTGGGTTTCCTCATAGGAGAACATAGGTGAAAATATGGATATGGAAGATAAATCTAACTGTCATGTTCTGATGGATAGTGGTAGAGAACATGGCTATGAAAAATCCAGCAATCACAAAGCCATAGATTTTTGATAATCTAAGGTACCATCTGATTCATCAGATATAAGGGCACTAGGAAAACATTTTTGGTTTTCAAGATCATTGCCTTATAGTTGAAAATTATTAACTAGAATAAATACTCGCTTGATTTTGGTACAATATCCCTGTTGTTCGTGCTTTGAACAATTTCCACTTCATCTCTTAATGAAATGAAGTTGAATTTGTTATTCATGAAGTGCTAACAGATCATGTAATAGAATGATGGGTCATTCCATCTATCTCAAAGAAAAGGTTAGAAAAATTTATCGAATACATAAGTCCATGTATGGTGATGTTAATCAGATATGATTCCAAACATAAAATAAAACTAGTTTCTACTAACCAGGGACATCCTGTAGGCCAGTGGTAGGCGATAAAGGCCTGGCGCACTTCGGTAGTGGGTTCGATTCCCTTATCCTTGTCCGACACGATGGGTTTTCGCTCGTCCTTCATGTTGTCCTTTTTCTAATACTACCTTATTATAACAATCCATAATATCAAAAAATTCTAGCCTTAAACAATTCTATCTGATGTCCAACATTATCCACTCCAACCTTTATGCTTATAAAAAATACTTTTGTCCAATATCATGGTATAAAGAAAATGATTACTTGAGAGGTCACATAACAAATATGTGAATACCATCGTTTATCCCCTATATAAGATATATCATGTTGGTCACATTCCAAACATGTGAATACCTTAATCGTGTATTCTCTTGAAAAATGAATACCCATTGAATCTTAGTGAAAACATGAATGTTGTAAAAAGTTAACTCATTCCACATACAAAAATCTAAAAAATATATATAATCAACCCATTATATCACTTATTCCTTATATCAATCATGAGCTCATGAATAAAATCAAGCATATTATTTTCTCCTAATCTGCATATCATCTTCCTTCAAAAAATATATGAATAACCTTTCATGGTTACCAGTAAAATTCAACATATACTTTCAAATTATTTATAAAAAACAATTGTGTAACAATCCATAAATGATTCTTTATTCCATAGTACCATTAACTATACAACGTAACTCTTGATAAACATACAATCATTCCACTTCCTTCTTAAACAACTAACTGAGCTTCAACACTTCTTTCATCACATATATCATTTGTAGTCTCCTCATCATCATCCACAAAAATACTACCCATATGACCATTCTAATTCTCTTTATGAGATTTTCCCTTAGGTCATTGGTTTGCATAATGCCCATACATTCCACATTTAAAACATCTAATCATTGTTGATGTTGTAACAATACCATTATCCATGTCCCTGGTGTTAAATGAACCTTTTCCGTTGCACTTACTAGCTTTGTGTTCTTCTTTTCCACACCCAAAGCATCTTCCAGTTCCTTTGAAACAATCTCCCTGATGCCTCTTCCACATGATTTACATGAGTGAAATTGAACTTTCCTTCCTCTATGATCATCATGAAACTCCATCTTTCTCTTATTATCTGAGTCGGGAAACATGCCAAATTTGAGATTATTGATCATATTATGAGATTGCTGATTAGGTATAATAATGATGTTTGGACTTCCAAATCCTGTTTCATTTGGTTGCTCAGGAAGAATATCATTCCATTATCTGGCATATCCTCCATTATCGTGAATCTTCAAGTTTCCATCGATTTTCTAAAACCCAAAAATAATAGTGTGAGAGGCAAAAATCATGCTAGGGAAAACAAAATAGTAAAGGGATAGTACCCTCAATATCTAACATCTTAGGTTAAATTCTAAGATCTCTACCGTAGTTCTAGGACTATATCATATACGTATACTTATCGTTAGGTACATCCCTAGATATACCTTAGAAATATTTCTAGGGATCTCACTAACATTTTCGCATCCTAGTTTGCAAAGGTTGACTAAACGTTTCCTATGATACCAACTGTAATGGTCTGGAATTACTTCTAGTGGACGATAATTGATACATATCAGGGCACTCCATGGGCGGCTACACCCCCTTGGTGGGACACACCACCATCCCCAGTGGCGGCCATTTCCTCATGAAGCCCTTGGGCGGAGAGCCATGCTTTGTCCAACGCTCACATGTGAGAGTTCCCAAGGATCGAATACATTCCTACCTCCTTTGCCTCTGATACCAACTGTAAGGACCCAAAGCTTGACGTACATGGACATTACATTACTTTTTCAGAATACTTAATACATAACAAAAACAGACACACAAGGATCATAATAGTTTAGTGTCTTTGGAAACTCTGTATATAAACATCTAATCCTTTTGAAAGATCTTCAACAACTCCCATAACGATATTCCCCTTTATGTTTCCATACCTAAAAACATTCTTTATTTCTTGGGTAAAATAGAGCATAAAAAGGGTGATCTCAAATTCTCAGTAAGGGAAAACATAGATAACATAAAACAATCCATAAACATTTGGAAGAAAAAACTTGAACATGAAATTTAAACATCAAAATCTTGAGCAAAGACATAAATCATGGAAGTACATAAGGAATATATCATAATGGAACATCAACCATGATAAAATATAATTGGATTAAAACATGTAATTGTGGCAACCATTCATCACATGTCATGATTTCTATAGTAGCCAAGGATTTGCTTCCAAGACCATCTTAGTGGACAAAGTCCCTTTCTGAATCGAGTTCACTCCTCATTTCAGTCCTGTAACACTGAACCGGATTAACTTATCATTCCAGCCATGTCTATCTCATGAGATATAAATCATTACCCAATGCATTGGAGGGAGATATAGGTCCCACCCATCTCATACTGAAATCATTCTTACTTGTGCCACAAAATAAACATACATCATTCATAATAACCCAACGAATAAAATGGTTTTCATAAACATCATCCCATCATCACATAATCCATATAAAAGAAATTTATATCATTTCAGAAGAAGAAAAGTGAATCCATGTAAATCATAGAGACTTTAAACTTGAAACATAAAAATGTGAAATAATTTCTTCTTAGATGGAAAATGGTTTTGATAAAACACTTGAAATGAATTCTTGAAGAAAATATCCTTTCTTCTTCAAAATCAATTTATTTTCACAAAACATCATGAAATTTTAAAAGAAAATGATTTTTTTGAAAATAGTAATGAAATATTTTGGAGTAAGCTTCATGAAAATAAGGCTTTATAGAACCTGTAAAAATTTGTTCATTTCGTATAAGTTAAAAAATATTCTTCACACACTTTTGTCAGATAAGTCAAAAAAGTACCTCGTAACGTAAACAAAAGAAAGATTACATACATATCATGTAGTAAAAGTAAAAAATGGGTAAAAATGACATTAAACATACATGAAAACACTTTTATAAAACATGGACATGGATGACAGAAATAACCCCATTAAATACTTACGAATAAGCAATCTCGGATAAAAATGAGATTTGCAAAATTATCCCTTTACCTTAGGTCTGATATGCTTCGTACATATCCGAACCTCCTGTATAATTTTTTAAATAATGTCATTGAATTATTAAAGAATCATATTCATTGTTATGATATCATATATGGTCCACTTATGTATTTATATTACCCGTTATTTTGTAAATTTCATGTCAAAGCAGCGCTTTGGGTAAAATGTTTTATTTATCGTAGGTGTTTAGCATTGTTGTTCTAGATATTATTACTAATTATTTCCTGATTTAATTACTTCCAGAATGTAAATCATGATATATATATATATATCATATATTCAGTATACATAAATATATATAATATATAGATAAATGAAATGAAATACACCGTTCATGGAGACGGTAGGTCGTAACGATGCATGAACGTTGTTTTCTTTTCTTTACTGACTTGAATAGAAGTAAGTATATGAAATATAGATATATATATATATATATACATAAATAAAATATCTTAATTATTTCATATATTTCATTATAATTCATTATATATACTTTATAATCATTCTTGAATGGTTAATCACAGAAAATGAAACTCTTTGTGTTCGTGGAGACGGTATTCCGTATGTACGCACGAGCGATGATATCATTCCCATGATCATAGAATTTTATTGGAGTGTATGTATACTATTTCAGAATGAATACCAATTTAAAATAATCATATATAGTTATATATTTGCACCATTATACCCATCCAAGTAAGGTGGTGGTGCAAAATATATTACACCACGGCGTGGAGACGGTATTCCGTACGTACGCACGCGCGGTAATTTCGTTTTCCATAGGATGGATAGATGGTGAAACAGGGTTGTTTCATAATAATAATAACATATCAGTATATGAGTGATACTGATGTTATTACTTCATAATGAAACAACTAAATAATAAGAAGTGGAAGAAGAAATAAAGTTGAAAGAATCGGTAACAGACATTACCTCTTCTTTGAAATGCCTCTTTGAGACCCCCTTTTAGGGCACTAAAATTGGTCTTTGAAGAAGACCAGGACTTCTAGGATATTTCTAGGGAAGTGGAGAAGAGAATTTGGCAGGGTTTGGCCGAGATTGAAGGCTCAATGTGGTGTGAGGAAGAGAGGGAGGAGGTGCCCTTTTATAAGGGAGGAGAGGGGCACCGTAGGAAAAACTAAAACAATTTTTTTATTATAAATTCATATTCGGTTTTTAATAGATCCAAATTGTTTTATTTCGGAGATAAGGTTGGGATGGGTCGAAATCCTCTCATCCAATATAATTTAGACAAGTTTAGGGTTCTATTTTATCCTTATCATTTAAATTTAACTTTAAGTTAGATAATTTAACTTTTACTGTGTCTTCTTATTTTCTTACACTATAAGGATAATAAACTTATTATAACAAGACAAACAAACCCCAAGTTGTTTATTATTTATATATATATAACCTTTTATAAGTCATTTGGCCGAACCTTATATTTTTAGGAATAAAATAACAATTAATAATATAATATTTGTTTTAAAAACAATTTTTTTTCAATTTTGACACTATTTGGTAATTAATTTATGTGAAAATCATAACAACCTGATTAGTTCGGAAAAAGATAATTAAATCAATACTAACATTTAATATTAACCACAAAAATTAGTGGAATTTATAAAGATTCTCAAATTACATTTATTTGGGTATTTATAACATCAATTATGTCAATATTTCATTAATAATATATTTATTACATCATCATTGTGTAATAAATAATTTAAATTATATAAAGTCTAAAAATTACAATTAAAATACCATTATGTAGGAAATATTTTTAATTTTCTAATGAATATTTATAGTCGAATTTATATTATGTATAACATTATATTAAAAATATTTTAGTTATTAAACATTGATTTTAACTGTTTTAACTATTCTTTAAATAAAATATTATTAAATGTCCTAATCTAATCCAAGTGGACCTAAAGGGTAATATTTTATCCTTAATGTTGTTTTTGGTCGAATTAAACTTATCCAATTGAATTAGGTCATTTGTTAGGGTAATAATAATATCATTATTACCCTTAATTATCCTATTTACTTTTAACAGTGGTAAATAAAAGTAAAAAGTTACTATTCACAAAAAATTTATTTTCATCTCATTGAACCACATTTTACTTACTGAAATCAATCATGTCTCTCGGATTTTTGAAATTCCACTCACAGAAGCGGTAAAATTACGTTTTATGTAAACTTGCAAATTCTCCTAGGAGGTGGGTAAAAGACGGTGAAAAGTTCAAGAAAATTTTTATATATCTAAAATTATTATAAAATGACTCTAATGAATTAAATTGAACTTATATTGGTATTATGTATAAATTTTTACCTAAAATAAAGTTAAAAAAAATAAATAATTATTTAAATAAAAAGTCGGTTTTTAAATAGTAACCTAGTGTTTTCACTAATCATCAAAAATTGAAAGTTTTCAGAAAAATACCAAAATTTCACCCTAAGATAATTTCGATATTCTGAATCCAAAAATGAAGTCCATTTTGAAAGATAAAATTTCAAAAAGTGGGTATTATTATTCATAATGGCTGGTTCATAATAATATTATAATAATATCTCGTTTAGTGAAACTTGGTATTGTGTAGTACACATGATATCGAAGAAGGTCTTGATTGCATGTAATGAAAGCCAAGTCAGGGCTGCGTATAGTGAAATCTCTGTTTGGTGTTGCGTATAACATAATCAAAACTTATTTCATTTATACATTAAACAAAATCTATATTTAATGTTGCATAGAATAATTTCCACAAAATGAAATTCAAATAGTGTGTAACACTAGCCAAGAATACTGTTGCGTATACTGCAAGCTAATACGGTGTTGTGTATAGTACAAGCTAATAGTGGTGTATCGTACAACACAAGACATCAAAGTAATTAAAAATAAAATTTCTCATAAAATCTCGAGCTGTTACAGTGACCCTCTTCATTGAATTATTAACAAGTTAGGCATCTCAAAACAATCTTTTCAACTTCCTTTTCATACTATCCGGCAAAAAATATTCTTGAAATTCCTCATATATCTTCTAAATTATTGGATGGATAGACCATCTCGAATGATGATATGAACCGAGGATTTTCTCTAGATAAGTCAATATATAATCATATGATTTTGAAACCACAACACTGAATTTACATCCAGTTTCATACCCACAATTGTCTCCATACCACTGAGTTTTGACCTCATAGCGACACACTATGAATTAAACTTCTGACATCTTATACCTAAACCATCCAAGTAAGGAACAAATAAAATTGGAATGAAAACCACTATATCAACTAATTATTCAAATTCCAACTACTTTTTGTTGAGTCAATAAAGATTCCTTATGACTTTTCCATCCCTCTACATTTTTAAAATCACAAACACCTTATCTTAAGGAAAATTATATTTTCCATAAGAATTATATTAATGTGGAAAAGTTTCCTCCCCCAAGTAATTTTTATCATTACCTATGTTTTCTTTGTTCATTTTATAGTTTCTATAAATATAACTCATTTTATTCACATGTCTAAAATTCGGTTTCATATCCAAAACCATAGAATACTTTAAATCCTTGGTTATAATGAGTAATGTTTTTAGACACTGAATTCTATGAAATTCAGACTCCAAATATTCTGAAATTCAGACTCCCAATTCTCTAAGATTCAGACTTTGAATTCCCTGAAATTAAAACTCCGACCTCTCTAAATCTCGGACTCTGAATTCCTCAAAATCCAGACTCTGAATTCCTCAAATTTTAGACTCTAAATTCCTCAAATTTTGGACTCCGAGTTCCTCTGAATTCAGACAAAAAATTCCTCTGAATTCCTTCTCTGAATTCCTCATAATTCTGACTCGGAATTCTTCATAATTCTGACTATGAGTTCTTTAGAATTCAAACTCCGAAGTCCTCTGAATTATGAGTATTAATTTCTCTAAAATCAGACTCAAAATTCCTGGGAATTCATAATCTGATTTCATTGTAATTCGGACTCCAAAATATAATAATTCAGGTTGCAAATTCTTGGAAAAACAAAATCTGAATATCAATGAGTTATTTGGTCAGATTCTGAACATTATTTTTTTCATAGACTCCAAAAATTATATTTTGTTAAGAAACAATTATTTTTGTTACACTTTTTATAGTTATGAAACGATGTTGTACATTATCTTTCTAACTAACTGTTGTTTGAGTCACATGTGTACAGGTCCCTCCAAAATTCAATGAAAAATATGATTGTTGGAGGAGGGAGCGGACAGTTGGAGAAGTACCTATAAATAAGAGCTCATTTGAATGAGCTAAGAAGATAACAACACTATTGATCATCCTAAAGATCACATGTTTCTGAAGTTATTTCTAGAGAGAGACTCTCATGCCTTGGGAGTACTGAACATCTTTTTAAAATTGCTTCGTATGACTCCGAATATTGTTGTGTATAATCGAGGACTTATGGGGATAGGATGATTGATTTAATGACTAACTTAATGTTTGAGGACTTCCATATATTTGAAGAGTGAGGTTCCAATTAACTTAAAGTTGAATTTCTTGCAAGTATAGCCATACTGATCCCGATATTCATATCGAGTTCTTACCCTGGTGAGAGTAAGACATAATTTCTTGATTGTGTAAATCAAAGGACCATTATCCATGGTTGTTAGATACCTTTCTATTTTGGTTAAACGATTTAATACCTTTTACTTGTTTTGTTTCACGATTATTTAGAATTTATTTTGATAATGTAAGAATGTATAATCTTCTTATACTTTCTTGTATTTTGTATACTCTGATAAGTGAGATTCTATATGATTTAAAGTAGAATCTTTTCCTGGTAAACATTATTTATGTTTTATTTCTGGAACCATTTATTCGAAACCTGGAATTTGTTTAGAACTAAAAGTGGTCTTGTGAATATAACTTTGTTTACCTTGTTGTACGTAGTTTTCCTTATGGATAAAAACGAACGATTTTAAAGTTACAATTCACCCCCACTCTTATAAATTGAGCATCTACATTCTCATTTCAATCCAAAAATTGGTATCAAAGGAGGTCTTTGAAATACATATATTCACATATAAGTTTTCTTTCTCATGTTTTCAATATTCTAAATTTTTTAGGGATTGTTATCCTTGTTTACAAACTTTTACTATTAAAAAGTTATTGTGCAATGATTTTTCTCTTACGATGGAAGTAATGAATGATCGTTTGATAGACAATATAAATCCTACCAGAACACCTATATTTTGTAGGAATGATTATCATTATTGGAGAGATCGTATGAAGACATTTGTTATTAATACTATAGAGGAAAACTATGTTATGATTACTGGAGATTACAAGATTCTGAATAAGGAAGTAAAACTTTCACCAATCTAGAAATGTCAGAATGCCATATAATCAACATGGTACACAACAATTTGTGGTGTTCTATGACTATGAATATATATAGTTAGATTTCTTCTTATGAAGATTATAATTGTATCTGGAATAAATTGGAGGTTACTGATTTTTGTACATCGAAAGTTATAGAAACTAGAAGTGATTTTCTTAGAGAAGAATATCATGGATTTCTATTTCTTTATGGAGAGATAGTATAAAAGGTGAAACAATAGCTTATAACCATTGCTAACAGTATAAAATCTATTTGAGATAATGGTTTTGATGATGAAGCTCTTTTTGACAAGATTATAGATATCATGATTAATGAGTGGGAATCTAAGAGAACATCAATTGATGAGAATATGATGGTATCTCAAATTACTCTTGATGAGATTATTGGAACTCTTCTTCAACATGAGACAAGAATGAAAAGAGGTCATGATATGAATAAAAAGAAAAATGGAAATGGAACTATAGCCTTTACAACTACTAAATCCAAGACTCCTGATAGCTTTACATGGTCTATGTTTAAGAATGTCACTATTTTATCTAAATATAGTGAAAGAGAACATAGTGAGAATGAACTAGATAATAATGTTTAATGAATGAATAGGATAGTTGGAACGAAAGACTTTTAGTATAGATATGACAAGAAAGAAAGAAAAGTCAAGAAAGACTCAGATGTCACATTCTATGAATACCAAATAGTAGTGAATATCTGGTCAGATTATCCAGTGTTTACAAAAAATGATAGAACAGAAAATAAATAAGAGAAGAATATAATGAAGTGTTACTAGGCTAAAGATAATAAATTTTTAAAATCCAATGACACTTGTAGTGCTAGTGGTGGTGACTCTTCTGATGAATCCTTAGAGAGTGAATCTTGTAATCAGAAAAATCATGGTCTACTAGAAAAACTACCCATTGAAAATCATTTTCCAATGGCCAAGGTACACAATGATGAATCTATCACAATTGTGTCCCTAAATGAAAAAAAAATACTGATGATAAATATTGTGAGTCTTTCGATGATGAATCTTCTTCTTCTGAAGATAATATATTACCTACTTATGAAGAAATATAAAGGCTTTATAGACACCTTGAGAATGAAAATTATAAACTAAATAAAATGAATGATAAAGAAAATTAAAAAAAATTCTATTTTAACTAATGAAGTATAATATCATTCTAAAGATCTCTATAAGAATTTTTTTTATTTTAAAAATATTTCCCAAAACCTTGAGGATGTTAATTATGAGAAGGAAAAAATTTCTAAGGATATTCGAAATGTAATTTCTATGAAAAATATTTTAGAGACTAACTATAGATCTAAAACAATTGTTTTTTAGTATAAAAACATAGTTATTAAACTAAATTCATTAATTTTTTATTTGAGGAAGTGTTTGTTAAACATTACCTCTAGAATGGAATACATTGACAAGATGTATTCCAAAATTTGACCTGTAAAGAATAAAACTGGATTTTGTTTTACTCATTGTATGCTCGTTTTTAGTAATAATTATTTTGTTCCTCAAAGTCCCCCATTCTGTACTAAATGTTTGTGTGGGGAACATTGGGGAAAAAATTGTTCTTTAAATACAACTCAGTCTTTTGGATTTCCTAATGCTTATTTTTCTACGAAAATGGGGATTCCAAAAATCATTCTTCTTAAAAATTCTGGATCTAAGAAAATATGGATTCTGAAAGCCAAATACTATTATTTTCAAGAAAATAAAGATAGTACCAACAACAATACATGGTACATGGATATTGGATGTTCCTGACATAAGACTGGTAACAAAAATTTATTGTAAAGGATTATCAAGAAAAAATGAGGAAAAATAACTTTCGGAGATAATGATCAGGGATAAATTATTGGTATAGGTAACATTGTTCATCTTGGAAAAACATTGATTTCTAATTTTTTAATTATTAAGGGTATTAATCACAATCTCATTAGCATAATTCAATTATGTGATGAATTTTTCCATGTGAATTTATGTAATGATAAGTGCTTAGTACATAATTTCATGGAAAATATTATTTTTTCTTCCCATAAGCAAGAGAATGTATACACACTAAACATAGAAGACCATAAAAGCCAAGATCTACCTTTCCTTAGGATATTGGATGATCAATCATGGTTATGGCCTATAAGGTTAAGACATTGTAACCTTATAAACCTATGTAAACTAACTATAAAAGGACTTGTTGAGGATCTACTAGATATTACATTTGATTCTTCAATATTTTGTGATCCTTGTCAATATGGAAAGAAACATAAATAATGTTTTCAATCAATTAGTGATGTCTCAACTACTGATGCATTACAGTTGGGGCATATGGATCTTTTCGGTCCAACACAAACTAGAAGCATTAGAAGAAAATATGATATATTTTTCCTTGTTGATGATTACATGATATTTACGTGGGTATATTTTTTTTGAAAATTAATTTAACGCTTCTTCTTAATTCAAAATTATTATATCCCAAGTTTAAAAGTAGAAAAAACTTCCACTCATCACTATTCATAGTTATCATGGAGGGAAATTTCAAAAAAAAAATTCAAACTATTTGTAATTAAAAAGTTATTACTCATAATTTCTTAGCACCCATAACTCCTCAAAAAATTCTGTTGTTGAAAGAAGAAATATAATTCTTCAAGAGAAAACTATAAATATTTTGAGTGAATATTCAATAACAAAACTATTTTGTGCCGAAGCTATAAGTATTGCTTGTTATACTATAAATAGAGTTTTTATTAGATCTTTTCTTAATAAAACCCCTAGTAATTGAAGAATGATAGAAAACCTAGACTTTCCTACTTCAATGTTTTATGTTTCTAAGTATTCATTTTGAATACTAAAGATAATTTACATTAATTCTCACCCGAATCTGAGGAAGGAATTTACTTGTTCTACTCCATAAATTCTAAAGCTTATAGAATTTTTAATAAAAAAACATGTACTATTGAAGAAATAGTACATGTTACATTTGATGAAACATATCCTTTTGTTTTTAAACTACATGAACCAATATCCTCAGATTTGTTTTCAAAAAATGATTATCAAAATGTGATAGAAGATCCTTATAATAAGGAAAAAGATCATGAAAATGTGATTAAATCATTTTCCCCTATGATTTCCTACTATATGTTGATGAAAACGTTTTACAATACCAAAATCAGTTGTTTCTTAAGAATCATCCTAGTGATTGTATCATTAAAGAAGTAAATCAACCTATAAGGACTAGAAGTTCATTAATAAATTAAGTAGAACATCTAGAATTCCTTTCCCAATTAGAATAAAAAATCACCGATGAATCTCTAGGTGATGGTGATTTGATAAAAGCCATGAAATATGAGATAAATGAATTCGAAAGGAATAATGTCTGGACCTTGTTTGAAGGAACTACAGAAACTTTTTTTGTTGGAGTAAAATGGGTCTTCAGAAATTAGTGTTATGAAAAAGGCTATAATCAACAAGAAAGAAAAAACTATGAAAAAAACTATCCTCCATTAGCTAGAGTTGAATCTATCCGTATTGAAATTGTCTTTACAGCATTATTCAACATTAAACATTTGCAAATAGATGTTAAATGTGCTTTCTATAATGGATATGTTCAATAGGAATATTTTTTGAATAAAATCCTGGTATTAAAGACACAAAACATCCTGGACATGTTTTCAAAAATTGAAAAGCTTTATATGGACTTAAATAGGCCCCTGGAGCTTGGTATGATAGACATACTTGAGTTTTGTGACAAAAAAAAATTAGTTAAGGGAGATGTTGATCGAAACCTCTTTATAAAGAAAGATAAGATTTATTTGATGGTTCAAATTTATGTTGATGACATTATATTTGGTTCAACTTAGTAATCATTAACCAATTTTTCTGAAAATCTAATGAAATATGAGTTTGAAATGATTATGATGGGTGAGTTAACATTTTTCCAAGGTTTTCAAATTTATAAAAAACCAGAAGGAACATATATATCTCAACATAAGTATATTAAATATATTTATTAAAAGTGAGGATATGATAACACTAAGATTATTAGTACTCCCATTGGTACCTCAAATTCTCTTGATCCTGATGATGATGGGAAACCAGTTGATAAAACATCATTTAGATGTACGATTGGATGTTTACTATACATAATAGATAGTTTTCCAGAAAAAATGTTATATGTATTCTTATGTGAAAGATATCAATACAATCCTATGGAATCCCATTTAATGGCATTGAAAAAAAAATCATTATTTAAAGGCAACCATGGAATTATGACTCTTTTATACTCCTGGAAATGATTTTGTTTTAAAAAGTTTTTTAGATGCTGATTTGGGTGGATGTTAAATGGATAAGAAAACTAATTCATGAACTTTTATTTTCTTAGGAGATTCATTAGTTTCTTGGTCACGAAAAAAGAAACACTCATTAGCACATTCTACTCATGATGCTCAATTTGTAGCAGCTGGAAGTTGTTTTTCCCAAGTGTTGTCGATGAAACATACACTCACATACTACAATTTGAGTTTTAGAAAAAAAAAGATATTTTGGGATAATACTAGTTCCATTTACATAAATAAAAACAATTCACATCACTCTCATGAAAAAAACATATATATTAGGAAATACTTTCTTAGGGATCTCACAATAAAAGGGGATATCATTCTTAAATTTATTGAAATTCTAGATCAACTTGTTGATATTTTCACAAAATATTTACTATCCAATAGATTTGAATACATTAAACATAATTTATGAATGATAAACATATGTTAATGTTCCATATTAATTTCATATTTAATCCAATTTCCTTACAATAAGAAATTCCTTTTCATAGGGGGAGTACATTTTCTTGATGAGTCAAATTTTTTTCCACTTCAAAAGTTTCCTTTCTCAAAATTAAAGTAATCAAATTTCGTAATCAAATTTTGGTAATCAAAATTTTTCTCAATCAATTTTTTTAAATCAAAATTTTCATAATCAAATTTTTATAATCAAATTTTTGTAATAAAATTTTTCGTAACAAAATATTGGTAATGAAATTTTCATTATTAAATATTTTTTATCAAAATTTTTCGTAATCAAATTTTTGTAATAAAATTTTTCATAATCAATTTTTAATTTTAATCCATGTTTTCATAACAAGATTTAATAAAATTGAAGTATAATGCTCTCAAAGAATAATTTTCCTAGCAATTCGGAAGGTATGATAACTTTATTAAATTTTTGTAATCATCTTTTTAAATGTTTGTATTTTCTTTTTATTGAAAATTTTTTGGATTTAATTTTCCGTAAATACAAATTTTTATCTTAAAAACATTAAAATATCGGAACCTACCAAATTACTTCTTCAGCTATCATCTCAATAGTCAGATCTCATCAATAGTATTCTAACTGTTTGATAAATCAAGGAAGATGAAATGTCCCCTCAAACACCTATATAAGGACCCCCAACAGTTTTCCCACATTTTTCTTCAAAGCCTTGGCATGCTGATTTTCTTCTCCTCTACGTAAGGCCATTCTAAATATTAATGTTTTCCTCAAATCCAAATGACTTTTCAAGCTTCTCTTCAGAAAGAAATTTCATTAGTAAAGAAAATCTCTGAATTCTAGTTATACAATGAAAGGTTAGTTGATCCAAAATTCATTGCAATGTATGATTGTATTATTTCAAGTAATAACAAGCTGAATGGATGGGAAAGCCTATGTATATCCAAACTATTGGTACATTATCCAATTTATCTAGAGTTGTTGGTTGAATTATATGAATCAGTAGTTTTCTTCAATGAAGTAGAGAGGGATATTTTTTTTTTCAAGAGCTATGTAATTACCTACTCTCATTCCTATATTACGTCTTCAAATCTAGTTGGAATTCTATATAAGGGTGAAGTAGAGTTTTTCACTAACAAGATACCAGATGCCTCAGGCTTATTCGATAAATAAAAGGCATTATAGTGCCTTGATATATCATATGTAAAGACTCTGATGATTATCCATCTCTCTTCAAATCTTTAGATTCTTGAGTAATGGGTTCAGGGAATTCTCATTTCGAGAAATGGTGATAAAGTTACCCTGATGAAGAGTATTATTTTTGCTTTATATATTTTGATGAATCTCATAAAGATAATTTTGGTTTTGTATGTTTTATAATAAATTACGAATAACATTCATGGAACACTGAAATCTCAAATCATCATGTATTCGGTTATTATCTCTAAAATTATAGTCCATTGTCTAGAATCGTTCAAAAACCCTTGTAGTTCTAAGCCAAAATTTTTTAAAGTAATGTAGTCTAGTGATGATAATTTAAGGAAAATGACAATTGGTTTTTCAAGTGAATTAAGAGAATTATATGATTTGTCTAAATCAGAAATCAATGCTCTATCAATGAAACTAGAAGTGGCTGAAACATCCAAGAAGGGTGGAAAGATGAGGAAGCCGAAGGAATCAGAAGAGAAACAAAAAACTACTGTAGAAAATGTTACTCAATCCACACCACCATATCCAAATAAGTAAATCACTTATCCAGATAATTTTTTTGCTAAGTGGATAGAATACAAAAAGAATAAGAAGGAAGGGAATCCTAGTTCTGACCTGGACCTTGTTGAGGAAAAATATTAAATGTTGAAGGCTACTGAGAATCTTGAGAAGAAATAGAAAGAAAAGAAGCTGAGGAAGAAGATTTCAGAGGCATAAATCATCCAATACCTTCTCAAGGTTGCTGATAAAGCTTCTAAACAAATTCAGGTACCCGAATCCTTTTTTTAAGAATTACTTCCTATGACTCCGGGAAAGAAGAAGGTGATTCTGGAACCAGAATGAGAACAAGAAATAGTTCAAGAGGAATACGTGGAAGAAGAAGAAAAAGAAGGAAGTGGTGATACTGTTGAAATGATTAGGCACATGTAGGAATATCCTGAGAAGGACAATCCTTTTGAAAAACAATCTATTTTAGATTCTAAAATAGAATCTTCATAACATTATAGTCCATGAAAAGAAGAAAAGTGTCATGAAGAAGTGAATAAACCATATAAATAAGAGAGTATAAATCATGATTTTGTTAATCTAAAAGATGTTGTGGTAGGTGTCAAGAAAGAAAACCTAGAGAATATCAAGATTATTTAATTTTCTGATAGTAAACATGAATTGCCTGAAGCAGAGGAGATCATTCCAAGATCTGATAAGGGTAAGAAGGTGTTGGTTCATAAAACAAGGGAATCTATAGTGAAAAAAAATGATGATGGTGGTTCATGGAAAATGAATGTTGAAAATATAGAAAATGAATAACCACCAACCAAAAAATCTGATTCGGAATCATCTTCTCCTAAACATGATTTTGTTGTTTAATATTTGAAGAAGCTAGTTGATACCATTCCATTATTTTTGAGTATAGACTCGAGGTTCCATATGCTTCAACACTCATTTAATCAGAATGAAGATTCATTAACCATTCATATGGAAATTTTTTTCAAAAATGAGTTCTATTTCAAAACATTCTTCATTGAATATGAATCCCACAAAAGATTAGGCAAGGAAATTACAAATTGGTCAAGGAAAACAATAAAATAGATGATAATTACTAATGATTTTCAAGAAAGTGTGAAGGATTATTTTGACACTGAATATGGGATGTTTTTTGATATTACTAAGAGTATTGATGAAATGCTATGTCTCAAATAAACAACTCGAGAGTAGGAAGTCAAGGATCTGAAAGGGAAGCATAATTTAGTGGCTAGGAATTGGACAAGGGAAATGGATCCCAGAATTGAGTTTGATGAAAATCATTCTATGCAAGAAGATATTTTGAAGGCTCGGGAAGATATTCTTAAAGATTGGGAATATAAGATCAAATACATAGAGATGAAAAATAATTATTTAGATGAGCTTCTCAAGCGTGTGGAATAAAATCAAAGGGTGATAAAGATGCTAAAACTATTAAAAAGAATTTAATGTTGAAGGAGAAAGAAGGAAAATTTCCCCCAAATCTAGTATTTTGATGTAATTCTTTATTTGTATAATTTTTTCCAATCAAAAAGAAATTTTAGTTGTTCATCATGAGTTTTTTTTATAGTACTAATTTTTCACATACCATATATATTTTCCAATCTCTTTATTCCATTTTGAAAATAACAAATGGGAAGAAAGGAATGATAAAAAGAATACTAAGTGAATAAGTGAATTCCCAAATTAAGGGGGGGTCTATCTATGGGGGAGTTCCATAAAAGAATATTTTCTTACTCAGGAAAAAGAAAAATATATTTACGGAATTCAAGAATATGATCCTTAAGGATTTCAAAACCTAAGGGGGAGTTATTCTTATTAAACATGATTCATAAGTAAAAGTAGATATGTTTTTATTTTTCAAGTCCATAATGTAAAATTATATTTCATTATATTCTTTTCCATAAGGATGTTTGTGATTTCCAAAAAGGGGGAGTTTGTTTAGTTAAAAAGGTTTCATTATGAATTTTCTATTCTCTGTATTTTGCAAATAAAAAACACATTATCTTAAGTGAAATTATATTTTCCCTACAAATTATCCTAATAAGGAAAATTGTCCCTCCCAAAAGAAACTTTTATCCTTACCTATGATTTCATTTCTCATTTTATAGTTTCTCTAAATCTGACTCATTTTATTCCTATGTCAAAAATTTGGTTTCACATCTAAAACCCCAGAATCCAATATATCATTGGTTATAAATTATTCTGTTTTTAGACTCCGAATTCTCTAAAATTCAAACTCCGAATTGTCTTAAATTTAGACTCCAAATACTCGGATATTTAGACTCCAAATATTCTAAAATTGAGACTCCAAATTCTCATAAACCCAAACCCCAAATTACTTAAAATTATGAATCTGATTTCCTCAATATTAAGACTCTGAATTCCTTATAATTCAGACTCTGAATTCCTTATAATTTAGATACCAAATTCATTGGAATTTGAACATTGAAATCTATAGAATTCAGGTTCCTAATTAATTAAAAAATAGAATCTGAATATCCCTAAGTTATTTGGTTAGATTCTGAACATTATTTTTACATCGACTCGGAAAAATTATATTAGGTTAAGAAACCTTATTTTTTTACACTTGTTAATCTTATGAAATGTTGTCATACATTCTATTTCTATCTAAAATTTTTTGGAGTGACATATATACATATCCCTCCAAGATTCACTGAAAAATATGACCATTGGGGGAGGGATCCAACTGTGGGATATGTTCTAATAAAGAGGAGCTCATTTGAACGAGCTCACAAGATAACCACACTTTTGATCACACAAGGGATTGTATGATGCTGAAGTGATTTCTAGAGTGAGAGACCCTCATTCCTTGTGCGTACTAAACATGATGTTCAGATTTCTTTGTGGGACTCCAATTGTTTCTATGTACAATTGAGGTCTTCCGGGGATAGGAAGACAGAGGTACCAACTACCTTAAAGTTTGAGGTCTTCCGTGGATAGGAAGACAAAGGTGTTGACTACCTTAAAGTTCGAGGGAGTGCAGGGATAGCAAGATAGATTCCGATATTTCTATTGTGGGATTACCCTGGTGTGGGTAAGATAGTCTTTCTTGAATGTATACATCAATGTACCTTTATCCAAGGTTATTGGATACATTTATCTAGGGTTTCAATGATTTCATACTCGTTAAATGTTTTGATTCATTTTTATTTCCACTGTATATTGATAAAGGAAGAAAATATAATATTCTTATATTTTCTTGTTCTTTGGTATACGTTGATATTTGAGATTATATATTCCTTATGGTAGAATGTTTTCCTTGAAACTTTCATTGAGATTCATTTCCAGAACAATTTTATTGGAACCAAGAATTTTTGTAGAACTCAAATAGGTCTTGTGAATTTACCTTGTTCAACATTGTTAAAAATAGTTTTCCTTATGGATAAAAACGAATTTTCTTAAATATACAATTTACCCCCTCTAGTAAATTGATAATCTACATTCATATTTGGATCATACACTTTTTGGATATGACCAAAATTAACAGCCACAGATTTGATGCTTTATTATCCACATGGGCTTATGAATTTCTACTTAAGGAATCCACCACTAAATTAAATTTACCTGGTTTGTACATCAAGAAAAATTCAAATATCTGGAGATAATCCATCCATATACTTTTCCTTAGATTAAAATATATCTATAAGGAAATATGCCTCAAGATATAGTGGTCAATAAAAACCATGATTTTCTCACTGAAGACATAGTGACACCATGTTTACAAAGAATGAACTGCCACCGCCATATCCAAATCATTTGTTTGGTAGTTTTCTCATGCAACCTAAACTATCGTGATCCTTACACAACCACATGATCCTCATTTTTGGGAAAATAACCATCCTAATCCCAATTCATCAAAATACTCAACATACCATTTCCATGTTTCTTCAAAATCCATGATTGTTACTAATGTTAGATGATTCGTAAGATCTTAATAATATTTATAACACATCTCATTCTATTGAAATGGAAAATTATTTATTGTCAATTATGTTATCAGTGAATCTAATAATGTGAAGTCTAATTTTTTTTGATAATATCCTGCTAGACCAAGGCAGCTCAAAATCTTAAAATAATTCTTTGGCGGTTTCTAATATATAAGACCCTCTATCTTCACTGGATCTACAAAAACACCTTTATCTAAAATAACATGGCTATGAAAAATTAACTCTTTTATCCATTAAACACATTTTCATAATTTGGAATACAAACAATGGTCTCTTAAGAATCGTAAAACTACTCTCAAGAGTTACTCATGATCCACCATCATCATTTCAAGATACGTCTCTCTCTCCTGAATCCTAGTCATTCCTAGGAGGGTAATCTCTATATGGACTACGTGAAATGATATTGTTCCCATTTTTCTACTATACACCATTACCTTTATAATTTAATACAATATATTATATCATAAAAATATGAACCATAATGTATAATCCCAAATCTATTGAGATATATTTCATAGATTTAAAAATTTATGCATTTCTTGACTCATGGTCATAAATGTGGTTCCCATGGTAAATATCTTTAATAATAATATATTTTCAAATAATTCATAATGATTTATATGGAAATGTGAATAAACCATATATTATCACTTGGTAGTGTCAGATGTGTTTCCCAGTAGGGTTCGTTGTCATGCACCAGGTGACAATGGAGTCAAATCACAATGTTATATTTTTGTTTTTTACCCCTCGATACGACCATTCCCAAAACATGTCCACTTTTATTCTCCAAATAGGGGTAAATTTATATTGAAGTCACATAATATCTTCCTTACCGAAACATCAATATATAATTCTATACTTATCCTCAATTACTATAATAGGGTTTTGTTCCCTAATTTATAATTTCCAAAATATTGCTCCTAATATTTATAATAAACATTCTATGATACCAATTTTAAAGACCTCAACACAAGAATCATAGAGATGGTGGTTAAATTATTAAATTTTCATATGAGACAAAAAATCACATTACTAAGGACTAAATTTTTTATTAGTCATTTTAATCATGTTAAATACATGGCATTAACATTATAATTTAATTATGAAATACAGAAACTATTTTCATTGAGAATTCCATTATTCCCCTTAGCATATCCATGTATAACAATCCTAAAAACGTTCCTGGTGTCCTTGGAAAAATAAAACATAAGAAATCGATGAGGACATATTCTTAGTAAGGGTATTAGTACAGAATAATATATCATGAATTTATTATCATAATTTGATATGTAAGGGTAAATACCATAAATACATTAAATTTAATCAATAAACAGAGCATAATATAGAAGAAATAACTGAAGATGAAATAATTCCAAATAAAAATCATCATAATGTGAAACTTTTCATTGTATATTCCGACTAAAATAGTAATAAAATGGAAATAAATAATCTTCTAATTATGGAATTAAATATATTGAACATCAGAAATTGTAAATAACCTTCATAAATTAGTTTAAATTTGTGGGTAGAAACCCATCTAATTTGGAAATCCTGTTTCTATCATGGGTAATCTCGATTCATCAAGGTGATATCCATAATTTGGCATCAAATATCACATATTATGTCCAATTAATTCCTTATAATGGGAGAAACATAATATAATTTTTTTTTAATAACTAATATTCAAAATCAAAATAATTACCCCAATGAAATGAATATAATAACAAACCATCAAGAGTAATATAATGAATAGTAAAAAATTGTACATCAGTGATTAAAATGATCATAAAACACAACAACATTGGGTATTTTTTATATCAATACAATATTAACCTTGGGTATAATAAGGAAAATAAATGTTTTACATCATTCATTTACATAAATACCCTGAAAATATCATTCAAAACATTTTTTATTAAAATAACCTTTCCACTTTCAATTGTTTTTTAAAAAAATAAATTCAAAGAATAATTATAAAATAAATTTCATTTAAAATAACCTTTTCATACATTTAAAATAATAATTAAATCATTTACTATTCCTAATGGGGGAATATTATATTCATGATGTACCCAGTAAAATAAATATTTCATTCACAATTTCAATAAAAGAAAAATAGCCCATTTATTGAAAAATACAATAATATTAATTTCCAAAAAGTTATTAAATATTTAAAATTGGTATGATTTATGTTATAAAATTATTTTAATGTCATTAAAATTTAATTGAAAAAGAATAGAAAATATTAATTTTGTTGAAAAACGATTTCTGGCATAATAGTAATTTTTTTTATATTTTCCTAAAAAAATCCCAATAATCCTGACTACCAATGTGTTTGGAAATGATATTATATCATTAATTATTCATGATTAACTAGATTAAATGGAAACCTATTTATTTTATGATGTTAATATCATATGATTCACTAAGGGATGTGAAAACACAAACGATCCTTAATAATGTGGATATTGTGAAATAATCCATTACAGATTAGGTACTACTCTTAACACAATCCCAGTTAAAGAAATGACATAAAAAGAATCATTAAAAATCATGATGATAAAGATATAAATGTAATAAAATATCAAAAGGGGATATATATAAATATATACACCACATAATTGAATAATTAGGGAATATGATATATGTGTCAAGCAAGTAAAAGTGTGACGAGAACACCCTACCACTTCTTCAAATTCATTAATTGTTTTCTGAACCTACTATATAATAAGTAATGGATAATTATATATATATATATATATTATATAACCATAATACTATATATAATATCATATATTATTTACATATAGACTTTATCATCATTTTATTAATAATTTTTTTAAATCGCTGTTTCGAGTGATATTTTCTTTTTTTGTCATGTATGTTTTTGTTCAGTAATTTTGGCCATTTTTATTTTACCATGGTCACATAATCTTCATATTTATATCTAGGATATAAATTTCATATAAATTCATTATATATTTATACAATTATTAATCTATAAGTTTTAGAGATAGGAAATTGATTTCCCATTTCGTTGAGACAGTAGGTCGTATATATGCATTAATGTTTTTTCATTTTTCTTGATAGATGGAATGAAAAGAAAATAGATATTAATTCATATTTATTGAATAATTATTTTCTTATATGTATCATATATATTAGTTAAATAGATTTTTATTACCATCTACGTTAAAATAAAATGAAAAACATTTTTCATCGCCATGTGGTGGTGGTATTTCCATTGTACACATAAGAGAAAATATTGATTTCCAAATTTATTTTAAGACAAAATTATATATTTGATATTATATTTCAAGAAATATATTTAGGAATTATATGTGAAATGTATTAAGAAACATTATCCTTAGTACCTTCCATGTATATCGTATGTGAGAAATGAATCGCATCACTTTATGAGGCGATAGTCTTCCATACACATGAGTGACATTATCATATCCACAATAGAATGTAAAGTAAGATGGTATTTAGGATATCCATTTGTATTCTTCCATTTTTATTACATTATGTTTCTTTATATTATACAAACATGGGTTATTGTAATGTTTATTTTCTTTGAAATAAAGTAAATAATACATAAAAACATAAAAAAATATCATAATAAACTTCAATGGATCATTCCTTAGTTCAACCTAAATAAATTTAAATCAAATTATATCATGGGGACATACATCAGTGGAAGGGGTGATAATAAGTCCTAGTAAGGGAAAACGAAAAGGAAAACAGTTACATGTGATATTGAGTATTAAAATATGAACATGAGGATTATCATTATGAAATGTTCAAGGGAATATGGGGATTATAATAATAAAAATAACTTTATGAATTTCAAGTAAATTTGGAAACAATATTTAAATTATACATTTCTATGTACATCAACAAGGATTATCATTGAGGTTTATGAAAATTACAATTGTTATTCAATAAGGTGTCCAAAAACAGGTCATCTCTTGAGATTAAAATATTTACCAAAAAAATTGTTGAAATATCAAAAAAACACATAATATTCATTAATTAATGTTATCCACATATATAATAAGTAAATATTTCATTAATATCGCATTGATAATATAAAAAATGAGTCTCATATCAAAATCCCTTCATTTAAGAAGTGATTAATGAAATGATCATTATGTTATTTCTAACCCACATATTTTGAGTTTATGTTTTATGTATATGGATTCCAATATTTAATTAGATACTTTATTAATTTATTTGAGCATCCATGAAAAATTTAGGAGGTTTTGTATTCAAAAAATTAAAATAAAAGTGAATTTATTTAGTTGAGGAGTGACATTTGGTGATTTAAATTCTACATCATAATGGGTATAACATGCAATTTTATAAAAGGGTAAACTGAAAGAGGAAAATTGTGAACCATTCATAAAATACTCTTATTATAGTAATGGGATAATATAATGTTGAAAAAAAATCTTATTTTTCAATGTTGAATATAATCCATACAAAAAGAGAACATGAATGGAAAATAGAATTATATGGTTCCCATACTTCAAGAGTTACTCGTAAATCAGGACGAATGAACATTGGGGGGTTGGGGAAACAATGGGGGGAATACCATGGGAGGTAAAAATATAATATCATTTTGTAATATGCAATTAGAGTAAATGAAAATGCAGAAATAGATGTGTATTTATAGCCAAAGTATAGGATTTTTTTAATTAATATCCAAATATAGACCATAGAAATCAAGTTTGCGGAAAATAAAAAAAACCATGTTTTTTCCAAGAGTTTAGAAATTTGGAAAATATTTTATGTTTTCATAACCAACAAGAACCAATTATTGGTGTATATTACTTCTTTTTTATTGGAAAGTTGATCTTTCAAGAAAATATTGTTTTTAATGTCAATGTTTTCATTTTATATTTTGGAAAGTAATTAATATGTTCTAAAATGTACAAAATTATATTAAAATAATTTTTGATAATTAAATTACATATTTTAGTCCATGTATTGTGTTTGTTTAGTTATTACATAATTATTACATAATTATTATGTCAAGTATCATACCAAGAACATCAAACAATATTTTCAATATTCATAGAAATATATTCTATAATACAAAATTCTCATAAAATCACCATATCCTAATTTAATTGTGATTATTTAAAAATTGATTTTCATTTTATCGTAATAATTCTATATGTATAATAATTTTATCATTTATATAAAAAATCATCATTTATTAAAAAATAGCCAGATGAAAATGCATAAAAAAATTTATGATACTTAAAAATTGACAATGTAATAATAAAATTATTTCATTATTTATATTTAAATAATTTTTTTCCTAAAAATTATTAAAATAAGTATTATTCATCATATATAATTTTACAAAAAAATTAATTAATTTTCAAGAATGTAGAATTTGTGTCTGAAAATTTCATTTATCAAGGTTATAATATACCTTATTAAGGAAGACTATTTTTAAAACAGAATTGATGAGATAAATATTTTTTGTATACAATTGAATTACTCCATAAGTTGTTATTCCCTACACACATAACCACTTATAAAAAGAATGCACATCCTAAGGGTATGGTGTGTGATGATGATAGATTCATGGGGAGGATCTATTAACATTACATGAGTGGTAATTTCCACTAACTTAAACATCACGCATAAAAGACTTCATTCTATCACAACTTGTTGAATCATCAATTTGGATTGTTCAAGGGTAAACACTAGTGATGCTACCTCCCTCCCATGTTCTAAAAAATGTGCTTCATACGGCGTGATTCTACTAGTTGAGGCCATCAGTTATGATTTTTTAATTAATTAACCTTTATCATTTATACTTATAAATACTAATAATAATGTTAAATTTATTACCATGAGTATAATTTATGTTGGTCAAATCGACCAATATTCATATTTGACCATGTTTCATCTAACAATCAAATCTATAAGGCCACATTTCCAAATATAAATTATAAATACCACATGATTATTAATGATATATTTTCTTGTTGTGTCTATAATAATATTACACATTTTTTATTAGGAAACAAATATCATTTAAATATTTTGGGTCCTTACATTCTTCCCCCCTTAATAAATTTCATCCAAAAATATCATATCCTTCTATCAATTGAGAAAAATGGTGGCTACATCTTTTTCCTAGCCTCCTAAATAAGCGACATAACTTATTCATATATATGGTATATCCTCTACAAATTGAAGATGTTGGTAGTATTTTTCCGTATAAAATTACCTTTATGGTCCATGATTTCAGTTGGATGCTCCTCATAAGAGAGGTCATGTTCCAATTGTACCACCTCTGCTATAGTACTTGTGATGGGTTAGGTATGTACAACCCCAAGAGAGATGCATGGAATACATCATGTAGTTCAGCTATATTTGATGGATGTGAAGGATGATATGACACTAATCATATGTTGTCAAGGTTATCATAGGGGCCAATTTACCTAAGCCTAATCATCCCTTTCTTCCTAGACCACATTAATCTCTTATATGGTGATATTTGGAGAAAATATTTATCACCAACAACAAACTCTATGTCTCATTGATTACTATCATCATATATCTATTGAAAACTCAAAGTATCCATTATATGATAATGAATTTCATGAGCCTTTTCTATCATTTTTCCATAATATTGGGCCAAAGAATCTCTCTCTCACCCACTTGATCCCACCATGTATTATTTCTACTTCACTTCCCATATATAGATTCATATTATTCCAGTTAAATACTCAAGTGGAAGGTAATTTTGTATTGAAACTGAACTAATGGGAAGTGTTGGTCCCCTCCACCTCAAAATTCCATTGAACATGTTTTCAGCATGTAAACAAGTTTCAAAATAGTCCTTTCAAATTTATCATCAGTTTGGGGGTGATATTCTATACTGAAATTCAATTCAATACATTGTACATGTTTAATACTTCTATTCATTATTGATGTGAACCGTGAATCAGGATGACAAATGATATAATGTTCTACACCATGAAACCTTATTAAATCCATTATTTAAATCTTGGAATTTTGGTCAAGAGAGAAATCATCCCAAGTAGAGATAAAATGGGTAGTCTTGGTGAGTTGTTCCACTATAACCCATATCACATTATTCATTTTCGTTGTTCTTGGGAGAAATGTGACAATGCCCACTGTTATATTTTCCCAATTATATGTTGGTATGGGTAGTTGTTTTAATACCCCATTAGTAATTTGACTCTCTATATTCACTTGTTGACATGACAATAACCTCGTACCATAATCGGCAATCTCCATTTTCATGTTATACGACCAAAAAAGAGCATGAAGGTCCTTATAAATTTTAGTTCTACCAATATGTATAGATAATATAGTTTAATGAGCTCCTTCCATAAGTTCACACTTAATCTCTATAATTGATGGAACACATAACATTGTTTGAAATTTCAGAACACATTCATGATCAATATTGATATCAGGAAATTTCCAATATTTCATAACCTCTATCTTCATTTGTGAAAAAGAATATTATCTGTGATCATTAATGTTCTATTCTTGTAATGAAGGTTGAAAAAATATTGGATTGGATTGATGATTCCCCTTCCCTCATGATTCCCATGTACAAACATACTATGTCCTTGATCAATGGATCTCTAGGAATACTAATAATTTCAAAAACAAAAGTGGATTTTCTAGAAAATGAATCATCATCACTGTTTTCTATTCTTTGGTGATAATGAATTTAATAATAATAGCCTTTAATGGGTTCCAATCATCCCCTTTATCTCATTTTGAAGTATTTTTTAAGGAAAATAAACATCAAACATTGGTGGTTTGTGTAAATATCACATTTCTCCACCATAAAATAGTGCAAACATATCTTTCGAGAAAAAATAACCTCATCTAGACCTAGATCATCTATAGGATAAATCTAGCCATGAGGCTTTAACTATGGATAAGCATAATAAATCACCTTTTCAATCTGTATGAGAACACTCAACATCCATTTATTAAATGAATCACTGAAACTAATTAATTATTATTCAAAAGAGAGAATTGTTAATAATGGTTCAGTAACCAATTTTTTTTAGCTCTTGGAAATTTTCGTCACACCCCTCTGTCCCGATGAACATATCCCATTTTTGATATTACATGGTTGGTGGATTAGAATTTTATAAAAAAAATTAACAACCCTCCTATAATAAACTTTTAAACCAAAGAATCTATGAATCATAGATAATATTGTTTGATGAGGCCACTCCTACGCTAATTTTTTATTAGTAGGGTAATATGAGATTCTATCCATGGTTATGACGATTCCAATGAAAGAAAATTGTTGTAAAAAAAATTTACATTTTTTTCTAATTCTCCACTCCTTCCAAAAAGTGTTCAATATAACCCTTATATAACCATCATTATCCTCATTTTTATTGGAATATATTAGAATATGATCAATAAAAACTAAACAATGTATCATGGTGGTCCTTAAATAATCAATTAATCAAAACCATAAACATATTAGGATCATTATAGAAGATGAAGCAAATAACAAAAAATTTAAAATGCCCATATCATCATTAGATAGAAGTAATTGGAATATAACCTTTATTCACCCTCAAATAATGATTACAAGATCAATGATCAATTTTAGAGAATAAATGATCCCCATGAAGATGCTCAAATAAATCATAAATCATTTCGATAATGTATTTTTATACACAATTATCCTGTTAAGTTCTCTACAATCAGTGCATAGTCGCATTTATCCATCCTTAATCTTTACAAATATAAATATTTCACACCATGGGGAAACACTTGTTCATATAATCCCATTCTCCAAAACATCGTGATGTTGTTTATTTAATTCCAATATATCAACATTTTCTATTCTATATGGTTGATATCATCCTATATCCTCATATCAGTTCAATGGATAACTATACGTCTCTTTCAAGGGGAGGTCGATTTAACTCTTTATAAAAAAAATCAATGTATTCCTAAATTATGGGGAAATTTTAAATTCATATGCATTAATTTCCTTCATCCTCTGAACTGATCATCTCCATCAAAAAGGATATGGGTGTTGCTTCTAGTTAAATATCATGTTAGGATATCTCCCCATTGAAAATAATTACTTTTTTTCCATTCAGGACTACTGAGATTTCCATTATTATGTTGTTGATCATTGAAATATATTTGAGAGCCTGTCCATCCCAATTATAGTGTTGAATTACACCATGGGAATGACTACTAGATTTGAGTTTATATTGTTCTTTCCATAGTCAATAATAATTTTTTTATACAATCATGATGCTTTGATGATCGCACTAGGAGGCTAGACTAATAAATATACATAAAGTAATTTAGTGATTAATTTTGTCTTCATTTCAAACATGGATGAAATAAAGGATTGTGTAGAAGTGGAATCAAGCAATGTGCATTCTAACTTTGAGATAAAAATGGTGGTACCTCCCACCACATCATTGGGAGCTTCTACTTTAGTTGACATGATATAAAATTCACATTCTTTCTCTCTTAGACTATAGAGAAGTTTATATTGATTCCCCTCCATTATCATTCGGTCTAGATAGTGACTATAAAGGTTCCCATGTTTTCCACATGTAATGAATTGGATTCAGGCTAGTCCTGCACCATTTTCCGATTGTTTTTAGTGTTGAGAAGTTCATGATTCACCTAACTATTATAGTTCCATGACATATGGTCCTTTATAAAACAGTAATAAAATTTTATATGCCTAAAATTGTAGTTATTTTAATTCTTCTTCAAATATGTTTTTCATGTGAGAATTTGTACGTTGGTTACTCCTCTTATTTGGTTAATGTACCTCTCTACTCTTGTCTCCAATAATCACTTCATTTAATTCAATTTATGATACCACTTAATCTCTCTAAACTTCAGTTCATCCTTCATAGGACATCATGATATCCCTTCATACTTGTCAGAGTATCCATTGGTTATATTCCATTGAAGATGGTTTCAAAGTCCACTGAAGAATCTATCAACCATTCTATTAGGATCCATACAAATTATAGAGGTCTAATGATAGAGTAATGTAATGTTCATCTAATATTTTCCCGCCAAATCATTTTCATTCTTATTCAGTTTATAGAATTCCTTAGCTATATTCATTAACATCCAAGAGGATAAATATTTATTGAAAAAGATTCACCTTTACTCTTCCCACTCCATAACATCAATCTCCCTAAATGACTTAATGTTATTAATTAGTGTCCACCAATGATCATCTTCTCCCTCTATGTGGTTCACAGTCAGAGTGACATTCTCTTGTTCTGAAAAATGTAGTAAATAAAAGATATTTTAAATAGAACTTATCCATTTCTCGGTAATCAATAGGATGGATGATCCACAAAAAGAATTTGGTTGTCCATGCTTGATGGAATAAAAATAATTTTATTTAATTCAAGGTGAGTCCATTATCTTGGATTTATTCATGTTAGTATTCACAACATGAGTTATTTGATTCATCATTCTCATGATGTTTTCTATTCCGACATCCTACAGAGGGCCATTAGTGCATCTTCCATTGCGCTCATCATTTATATAGTTCCTCCTATTACTCGCTATTTTATAAAAGAATAAAAATGTAGTGGTAAATGATTTTCATTTAATAACATTATAATTAAAAATTAATTTCTTATCTTAAAAAATCATGATTAAATATTTTATTATTTATCTTCAATGGAATTTTCTATATATTTTTCATAATAGTTAATGAGAATCATAGAATTATCCAAACATACCCAATGGGTGTCCCGAAATAGGTGTGATTCAAAGACCATTGTTGTGTAATAGTTCCATTTCAATTCTATATCAAATCCATATTTTCTGGTTTTAAAGTAAGGTATATATGTTTCAAATCCATATCCAATTGTTCTTATCCAGATATTAATTTCATTTCTATGAAACCACATACTTAATATATCAACAAAATAAAAGTATTTTTTCAAATATTTAAACTAGTCCCTTGGATTATTCCTATTGTTTTCGTGTTATCATTTCCATAAATAAATAAAAGTTACATTGATACATGCAATGGAATCCATCCTTTTATTATATTGCTTTTAATTACATTGTACTAATAGGGAATATTTTATTATTTAGTTTCTTGGAAATAATATACATAATACATGAAATATATATATATAATATTATAATGGATATTTAAGGACTCTTAATTGGTTAATATTAAGTATATTTACTAAATCTCATTACACGGGGACTTGAATTAAATGAAAGGGTGATCATGAGGACCAGTAATTAAAAATAAACAAGGAAAATAATCTTCATGTGATCTTGAGAAATATCAATATGAAGATTAAGAATATAATTATGTCATGATAATTGGAAACTGAGATATATAATAACAAAAAAACAAGATACATAACATTTAAATGTGAATATAATATTTAAATGAGACATTAAAAATAATATCACTAAGGTCTATCATCGAGGTGTCAAAAATTCACCAATATCTTATAAAATATGTCATCTATATAGATTAAATTCATATCACAATTAATTAGAGAGATACTAGGGAAAACATAATATATATAAATTAAACTGATTCAAGAATATGATAATTAATAATTTCATAATTAAACCATGGTGAACTGAATGACTAAAGGGTTTCATGTCAAAATTAGGGCGTTTTAAAGGTGTATAAAGACTTGATCATTATATACTTTTTATCCCATAGAAAGAGATTGAATGATTCATGTATATCAATGTGAAAATCAATCTTATTGTTTTAAAATATATTTTAAAAAACATTGATAATAATATGATCTTGGTATTCACAAGAATAAAAAATGTTTATTTTATTAGGGGAAGAGAGAAATTATTAGAAGTACATTTGGCAACATAATTGGAATAAAATGCAATTTTAGAAAAGGGTAAAATGTGTGGGTAAAAAGGGGTTATCACTCATAAAAGACTATTATTTTATTAATTGTATAATATAATGGGGAAAAAATTATATATTATTGAGATTTTATTTCACACCATATAAAAAGGAAACATGAATGGGAATGTGAAGTGGAGATTTCCATTACCTTGAAGTGTGGCTCTTGAAGCATGAGAACTGGAACCATGGGGGCTTGAGGAATCCTTGGGTGGACTCCCTATGGTATAAATATACTAGATCATTGTAAGTATGGAATTATATTGATCAGAAATGGAATAATTTATTGCTAAATATCACAAAAGTGAGGTATTAGTTTGTTCATTAAAAAAATGCCTTATAAATCATTATTGCGAAAAATGAAATAAAATGGGAATTACCATGATTTCTACCCATGGTTTTTGGCATTTGGGACATATTTTATGTTATTTGTACACACAATACCCAATCATCATTATATAAAACATATTTTCTGATCGAAAGGGAATGATTCCACAAAATAGTGATTTTAAAGTCAAAGATTCCATTTTAGAATTTTGAATGTAAATTATAGGTTTGTAAATTGTTTAAAATATATTAAAATAATTTATATTAATAAAATAAATTATTTTAGGTCGTTATTTGTGGATAATTAGTTTTCACATCATTATGTCAAAAGTGTTAATCCATTAAATAATCTGAAAACCTCATTCTATATTTTTTCTATTCTTTAAAAAATAATGTATTTTAGAAAATTAGAATAATTCACTAGAACCTTATTTCGGTGTGATGATTTCAAAAATAAGTTTTTTTATCATACTATTTATATGATAAATTTATCTTTTAAATATAAATGTCATTGTTTTTTGTAAAAAAGATGGTTGATAATTTATAGTCAAATTTCTTATACCTTAAAATTTTTAAGGAAATAATTAATTTATTTCATTATTTAAATTTAATTAATAGTGTTTATAACATAATATTTTACTCAAATAAATTTTAATAATAAAATATAATATTATTATAAACATTTATATCTTTTCTGTAAAGTAAGATCTATGTTTGAACATCAATTTATCAAATTTTGTACATACATTATTAAGAAAAAAATCATAAAATGGAGTAGATTGAATAAAAACATCATTTATACAATGGAATTATTAATTATGTAACTTGATCCTTGACACATAACCCTTTATAACACAAATTTACGACCTAAGGGTATGGTTTGTGGTGGTGATAGATTCATGCAGCAGCTCGGCAAACATAACCCGAGTGGTAATTTCCTGTAACTTATACTTATTACAAATGAGATTTAATTGTCGATTCAATTTTGGATTCATGGATTGGGATTATTAAAGGGAGACTCCCAATTTAGCAACAACCATCCAACATTCTAAAAAATGTGCTTCATATGACATTACTCTACTTCTAGAGGCCATCTCTTCTTTCAGTATTAATTATCCTTAATTATTTCTACTTATAAACACTAATTATAACATTAAAATTATTGAAAGAAGTATATTTTCTGATGATCATATAAAAATATGATTAAATTTTACAAAGGTTCATCTAAAAATTAAATTATTAAGGTAAAATTTCCCTTTATACTTTATAACTTCCACTTCATTATTAAAAATATATAGTTTTTTATGTTAAAAATAATATGAAAAAGAATTTATCTTGAAAACAATATCATTTAAAAAGTATTGGTCATTAAAATCAATGTTAAATTTTTATAATAATTTCATAAATATCATATACATATATTAAATTAATCATTATATCTATCTTATAAATGTTGTTATGGAAAATGAACTACATTGATTGGTAATTCCACAAACCTCCTTAAATTCAAATGATGGTTTTTATCCCATTTTATGGAATTTTAGATGAATTTATGTTATTACATTAAATTAATAACATATCAGTATATATTAGATAACATTATAATTATTTCATCATAAATTTAAAATGTTTTACGGAATTATTTCAATATGTAAAACAAATATTCAATGTTAAAAACATTACCTCTTCTTCAGAAATCCCCTTTAAGTTTCACATAAACCGATCCTGTATTGTCTTATGATCACACTGAGGTATCTAAAATGTATGAAGGAAAACAAGGGAAAAATTGGTAGTTCTTGGAAGAAAAAAATTGTTTTTTATGTGTGAAGAGGAGACCATTGTGGGAATCCTTTTAAATGTGAGGTGAGTAGAACACTAGTAATTTTAAAAAATAGAAATGTATACCCACAAATTTCAAATTATAAATTGATCCAAAAAGAGATATTATAAAAACATAAAGGTTATATGTTGAATATATGGAAGTAAAATGGTTATTATGCATGTTTATATATCATTTTACCCCTTAACAGTTTCATTTAACCACTTGTAATCCCACTTTCACCTTAACTACAGTAATTAATTTTTACATTTAATACTATTACATATGGTAAAAAATACAAATTGACTTATTAGATAATGTATTTTATTCTGATTCCAAATACCTAATTAATTTCCACAAATTTCATTCTCAAAATTTCAAAATCAAATTTAAAATCAATTCAGCTGAAGTGAAAAAAATGCATTTTTTGAAATGGAAAATTTACAATATATTAAAAAAATTATATCAAAATTAAATATAAAATTAATTACATTAGCTAAATTGGGTTAATAGATGAATAATTTGACTAATAATACATTTAAAACCAAATTAAATTAAAATTTATCCTTTAAATAATTTGAATTAATTTTTTTTTAATAAAAACTATTATTTTTCAAAATTCATAAAAAATTATCCTTTCTAGAAATTCACAAATATTCACCCAAATATAATTATGTTATTGATATTTCCCAAAAATAATTAGTTTCGAAAAAATTATTCTAAACCACCAAAAATTAATATTTAATTATTTTAGGAATGTGTTCCAATACAACAATTTATAAAAAATTAGTTTCTTAAAATTTATTTTCCTACAAATTTATTGTTATTGTATTTATATTTAATATATAACAATTTAATTTTTATTATTAATTTTTAAAAAAAATTATTCTTATTAAATTAGGTATTTTTTTCATACATGTATACTTAATGAAAATGTTATAAAAGTCTTTTTTAAGTAATAATATTTTATTATAATATCATATTTCGTTAAAACCTGGTGGTGAACGCATTTCAAGCTATCGATAACATTTAATTAATTTAAAAATAAATGTATCATAATGTTTGGGGGTGTTATATTATATTCTAATATTATTGTTTCATGTCATATAAACTACCAAATATGATGTCCCTCTTTTCATATCACTTGGTGTCATAAAAATTCCAAAATAAATTTATAAATTAGGTTTTATCCATGTTTGAATTTATATATAATATTTTAAGGGAATATTCCAGTTATTTTTTTGAATGACGTGCTATTTAAAAAAAATTTAATATTATTTATTTTCAAATATAAAACATGAAAAAAAATTCCCAAAATGATGAGTACAGTTAGTTTTTAACATTACATACATGTTTTCATGGTTCATTTTAAAGAAAATGGTCTCTTTAATATATTCTAAATTTTTAAATTTTAATTTATTTATTTAAAAATGAATATGGGTTTTTTCCTCAAAAAAATGTTTGATCGATCTTTACAAGAAATTTTTCATCTATGATATCATCCATTGATATATTATTTTCTTCAATAGGGATTTGATTATCTAATATAGTCATAATGGTTTTATTAGGTGGTTTATGGTTATTACGATGAAAACTTTATTACACTTTTTTAAATTCCATGGGTTATGATATGTTGGAAGGATAAATGGTTTCATGATATTGTGGTATGATAATGGGTTTATTATGATTATGTGATGGGTGTTCTCTTATATCTGTTGAATTATTGGGTAATTATTATTATTTTATTTTCTTAATGGGTGTATGGGAGGTTTTCCATAGCCAAAAAGAGGGTAAAAAAGTGTTTATCCCAAGCCGAAAATAGGTAAATGGTTGGTTATACAAATCCTAAAGTATAATTAATATCTTTAAGTAGCCTTAACCTAAAATTTCTATTATTATGATTATATCACATTTTATTACACTCTTTTATGACATGATAATTTCCATTATTATGCTAACATGTATCATTTTTTTATTCCTTTATGATTCTTGTCTTATGGTCATCCATCCTTTATTACATTAATAATTAAAATGATATATGAATTGTAGGGTATGGGTTTTAAATGGCAACATCTTATTCTCATACCATTTTCTCAGGATATACTAAATTGATAATTCATATTTCTTTTTTCTACCCTTACTATGTATCTGATCTCACTCGTATTTAAATTTCAATTTTACAATGATATGAAGAATTTTTTTTGTATTATATATATAATAATTTCTATAAATTTGAAGGACAAAATGGTATTTATATATATATATAATTTACCATTTTTTAACCAACATCTTAAAGGCACTAAACATATACTTCATACACATATATAAAATTATATTTATTGAATATTCCTAAAAAATAATGTCAATTGTAATTTTGAAATTCACCGAATTTAGAAAAAAATCAATAATGATTTCAAAAATTATTAATTACCTAAATAATAAATGATTTCAATTAATGTTAACATATTCTCTTAAAAAAATTTATGATATTTAGGTAGAACAAGGGAGGAATAGGCTTGAGATTTTTTTATGAGAGTATGAAAGGATATATTTTTATGATGTGAGAAGAATATTGGATGGTTAAATATCTATCTACAGTCATTAAAACCAAATAGATATTTTGGAAATCAAGGAAGTTCCTTCACTATGGGGAACCTAGTAACTGGATGATAAATTTAAATGAATTATTAATGGGTTATAATAATATTTGGGGATAGTGTACGATAGGTATTAATGATATATAAATTAAGTCATATTTTAGGGAATGTAATATGATACCAAATATAAAATAAATAAATTTTGTCAATATTTATATAAAATCATAAACAAATAGATGATTGTTGGTTAAAACATCAAATATGTACTCTAGTGATGAAGCAAGGAGTTTTCATAGTTTGGTTTTTAATGTAAATAATTACATTAATGATTAAATTGATCTTGGATAAATTATGTGTATTTTAAAAATATTTATCTTATTTGATAATGGAGTTGTAGTTATAAACAATGATTTTTTATAAATAATATGATACGTTGGACTTTATACGAATGATTTATGATTTTGATCTAAATTTATACAATGTTAAAAATGAATATAAAAATAACAATTTTATCCATAATAAATGTTTTTTGATTTTGATATATATATAAAAAATTGAAATGAGTTACAATCTTACAAAATTGGTATATTTTAAAGAAAAAAATAATTTGTCGAAATATTTATTTGAACACATATAGTGAACTATAAGATATTGTTGTTGATATTTTTTTAATTTACCAAAAGTAAATAAGTGTTAGATCCAAACGCAAATATTTTTTTGGCATAGATATATATTTTAGTGAAAATATAATAACTATTAGGATTTTGGAGTATTTTTAAATATAAAAAAGTTAAAAAAAATGTGACTACAATAATATAATTCATTGTGATGTTAACTTTATATACTAAATGACTTTATAGTTTAATGGTAATTATAGTTCCTATTATAAATATAACATATATATTTTTTACAAAATTATCTCAATGTTAATTTAAGAATGGTAATTTTCCAAGAATATAATGATAAATTTGGGAAGGGTTATACTTTTTTCATATCATTATAGTTATTAACAATGTAAAATTGAATATTTTGATGTAAAGTGGTTGGAATATTATTTTTATGAAGATTAAAATAAGGATTGAGAATCTTAATCTCATTGTTATTCAAAAAATATTTTATTATTAGTATTAACTTCTAATGGGGTTTTGTAGGATGATATATTAGATGTTCATATAGGGATGTGAGGAAATAATATAGTGGTGTACGGCGATTAAAAACCCATGAAAATATAACAAGCATAAGGAATATTTAATGTTCTAACATAGGATATATGATTAGATAATCACTTTTTATGGCCTTATCTGTATTAATATATTTGATTATGAATATAATATATTCCAAGTCATAAATGGAAATGTTCACATAAACATTCATTCATTTTTGATGCATTAATTATATGAAATGTAATTATAATTAATATCTCAATGTATGATAGTGATTTATCCTAATCAGCGGTTGTCATGGGTTATTATAGTTTATTATTAAATGTTAATATTATAATTTTTTAGGTTTTATATAGGGATAATATAATAAATCATTTAGTTCATAAATATTTTTTCCTTCTAGATAACCCATTATATATACCATATGTGGTTATATACACTATGTATTTTGTATAACAATAGTGAATTCTTCATATTTAATCCCTATCACCGATATTTTAAATGACAAGTATAATAATAATCATTTTTCATTGATATTTTTCTTATTACATCGATGAGGATGACATAATCAGGGGTTGTTTGGTAATATTGTGGATCAAGTAATCTATTTAGGTTACTCAGATTGGACTTGACCACACTTACGATGAGTATGAAATTTGGACCCTTGACTGAAAAACAATAAGGATATTTATGGGTGTACCAATATAACTAACATGTGATGTTACCATTTATTTGGGTGATGATACTGTTATGGTTTCATTTATATTGGTTATTAACATGTGATGTGTTTATCAATATAGTCATTTTATACATAAGAAATAAATAATTCATGAGGATGCTATTAGGAATTCCCAAAATACTGGTCTCATAGTTACTTAATACCTTTAAATTGATATTATAATATCGTTCATACTTATCTCTTATATATATTGTTGACACTAGTATGTATATATGTATATTTTTGGTATAGATTATGAAAGATAACATTATATATTGATTTTATTTGATTATTTACTAATGTAAATTCATTGGTTTCATATATAAATTAAGGAATGAAAAATAGTTCTCAGTGTAATAAATCCATGGGGAGTCACACATTATTGGTTTTGATAATGAAGAATAGTTTTTATTATATAACATTTTTTAAATACCATGAGTGATGTCACGACCCGTCCTCGGGGCCTATGCCGTGACTACCCCAAGCCTGCCTTCCATAGGCTTGGGGCTGGCGACTAGCACCAAAGGCGTAGATCCCGATAAAAGGAAAGGCATTGCCTTTATATAAGTAAACAAACAAAAGAGAGTGTGAAATATAAAGTAAACACTGAGTAGACTGAGTACAAAAGTATGTGATGGATAGTAAATGGGCTAGAATACAATCCCAACTGAAAGTACAGTACAACAGAAAAGAAAGCACAGATGTAGTAAAGTAAACCTGCAACCACTGAGTCATCCTCTGGATATCCCACCTGAAGGGTGGGTACAAATGATCTGCCCAGCTCCTTGAGTCTGGACATCTGATCTATGTACGTCCCGCAAAGTGGTCCACCTCCAGGTACCGTCCCGCTCCACAAGACTCCACCTCGATCAATGATGTCTGTCGTATGCATCCAACACAACGTAGTGAGGGCATAACCAATGTAGAGGTGAGTATACAATACGCAGTAGGAACCCCGAGACCCCCAATGGTCTCCCAGAATCCACAAACGTAAGACACAAAGGAAAGATACAAACACAAAGTATCAACCAACTCTACTTAGGTATATGCCCAAACATATACCTAAGTCATCAATTTCAGTTCGGCTCCAACTCACGAGCCCAAGATCAACCCAGTCCACACAGGAAAGCACAACCCATTCCACATAGGAAAGAAAGTCAATCACATCGATGATAATGACAGAAATTCAAGAATAAGCTCACACGGGTATACTTCTCACGAAGAAGGGTTGAGATGATAGATGTAGCCTCTGAATCATCTCCCCCGCCGAACCCACGTAGGATCCAAGTACAGAAGTTGTCACTGCCGAACCCACGTAGGATCCAGGTATAGTAACTATCGTAGTCAAACCCACATAGGATCCAAGTACATTCGTCATTCATGTCGAACCCACAGAGGATCCAAGTATAGTCTCCCTCGCTGCCAAAACCACATAGGATCCAAGTATAGTTTTCATCGTCGTTGTAGTCGCAGCCAGCTCTAGAGTTCCCGCAAACAGCTCGCTCGATTCCGAGAGGGTCCACTCCACGAGCTATAGGTTTCGATACGTCAACTGTCATGAAGTCTAGATTTGATGTATCTCAATGTTATGTCTCGTCAATCGGAACTTAATGCAACATACGGTACGTCAATCACACGCTTGATCTGACAGTTATTGGTATTTCCGTCCCAGGGGCCCAGTTGGTTTTTATGCTAAAACCAATCCAACCATCCCCAAACCTTTCATAAACCTCGAGTGTAATATACCTAAACGACCGTCTCGATCCAAGTATTATTACGCAACTGATGGTGCATCGATCGGAGGTCCGCATCTCATGTTTTGGGGAAAAGACCGAAAATGGTCCGAAGTGGGGGTTTGGGCCCGGTCCGACCCGGCCCAACCCCACCCCCGGGGCCGGCCCAAACTGGATCGACCTGATCCAGGTCCAGGTCCCGCCCAGTGGGGCGTGGCCTGGCCCGGCCCGTGTGGCCTGCGGCTGGCCCAGACCGCGAGGCTTGCGGCTGGCCCAACCCGTGCGGCCTGCGGCCCAGCTCGGAAGCCGGTCGTGGCTCGGCCACTTGCCGAGTGGGACACAGGCCAAGCGGGACGCAAAGGGGGTGCATCCCCCTGTTTTTTAAAATGGCGGACCCAGTGTGGTCCACCCTAAAAACTGGTCAGGGGGATACACCCCCCGGTTTTCGGGTAACGGCAGGCCTTTATGGCCGGCAGGTTTGTGAGCTGTCGCGGGACCCAGAAGGGGTGTCGCCTCCTAGAGATGCCGACGGCCGGCTCGGCCGGCCGCCCCTGTTGGTCCGCTACGGCCTCATGTCACGGCTTGTCTTTTCGGTGCGCCGTAATGGCGATGAACCCCTCCATAGCGGCCCTCTCCGGCCGCACCCATCCTTGGCCTCTCCGGCGTGGCGCGACGGCGTCGCGCACCACCGCCGCGGCCCACTCCCGTCGCGACCCTCTACGTCTCATCGTTGTGCAACGGCACTGCGCCGCCTTCACCACGGCCTTTCATGGCTGCGGTTCCCTGCCGATCACCACACGGTGCAACGGCACCATGCACCTCTGCCGCAAACATCAATGAAGATTAACAAAGTAGATTGGAGGAGAATCGTCCATGTTTGTGCGGTACGATCTCCTCCCATTAAGACAATATCATATGGCCAAATCCTTAAGAAATGAAGAACGATGATAAATACATGATCAAAAATGACCCCTACCTTAACAAAATATGACAAATGTTGGTGTCACGGCTTACGGCTTCGGGAGGTGAGGATTCGTAGATGACGATGGAGAGCATCTGAGGAGGAAGCAGTGTCTCCCCTTTTTATCACGGAGAGAAGAAAACAAGGCGTGTCGTGGTTTGCGAGTTCCCGCATCGTTGTCTCCTCCCTTTTCATGGAGGAATAAGAGGATGGTGAATCCGGGGTCGCCGAATCGATGTTCTTCGTTGGAGAGTTGGTGTTCTTCAACAAAGTAGATGTAGCGTTCTTCGAAACTCAACATCACTCTCCCAGAAATCTCAACACAACAAGACAGTGAAAAAAAATAAGGTTTCTCCTTATTTTATTTAATCATGACATGCATTTCAAATTTTAAATTTTAAAACACTAATTAATTAATTGATGTGGTTCAATTAATTGTTTAAAGTGTGTCGGCAAGAGTTGAGAGGGAGATAGAGAGAAGGCGGAATGGTTTCACAAGTAATGAGGAGTTTACAAAATTAAGAGGGGGTTTAAGGAGTTTTAGAGAATGTGAAGGGTTGGGGCTTGTGTGGGCCCCACCTTACATTTATCCTCACATGGTTAGATAGGTTCTTGTGGGTCCCACCCTAACTCCCCCTATATGATAAAACCACCTTAGATATAAAAATAATATTGTACCACAATTTTATTCACTTCTCATTTAATCCACAAATTTTAACTTCTTCTCCCATGCAACCGCATCTACAGTAAAAGTCCCCTTAACCAATTACTGGAACTGCGAGTTCAACGGTGCCCTCAGAATCTGATTCCGAGCACCGGTTCAAAAGATAGAAAAACCCACTCATTTGTTCACTGAACGTACCCGAGCTAAACTTTGGAACTTGATTCCGGACACACCGGGCCTCGGAATCAAGTGTCGTCCGAAGCCATGGACTCAAAAAATTCCAAAGTATTTAAAAAAATACTTCAAATATCCGAGTCTTTACAAGTGAAACCTTGAATGGTTTGTAGTGGATCTTGGAAATCTTTTTAGGATAAAATTATCAAAACGTATTACATATAATGAAATATTTAGGTTAAAATTAATGATAGAATTCCCTGAATGTGGTTTTTATAACATATCTATATGTTATTTATATATTTTTAATTTTTTTACATATTATGTTTCATAGGGTCAAAGTGTAGAATATATATAAAGATTTAGTATAATGTTAAATTATTAGAAATGTAAAATAATTCATAAAACATTATGTTAAAATATAAACTATTGTATTTTATCGATTTTTTTAAATAATTATATAGGGAGGGTCACTATTTAATGATAGAGTAAATAACATTGAAGGAATTATAATATAATTATTAACTTCCTAAATTCCCATAATATAATATATCATTATTAAATGAAACATAATTTAATTACTATTAAGGATTTTCAAACTCGTAAATCAATTATATTAGTGTTAAATAAATATAGGTATATTTCATATACGATATCCAAAGGTTATAAATGATACAATTTTATAAAATATTTCAATATTTTTTCAATTTTTTTTTGCTAGTAAAATAAAAACTTAATTTAGCGAGTTCATTACAGGACACATTTATAACATCATGAATCAAGACATTATTATACCATATTTATACCATGATGAAATTTTTTTATGATTTTAAAATTATGCCCCTTTTTTGTATCCAAAAACCAAGGTATCTTCAGTAAATATACAACCATTCCTAAAAAATATGATTGTTGTATAAATTTATGGAGAAATGAACTACATTGATAGTAAAGATGGTTGAAAAGTCAAGATTATTAAAAAAATATTGGTTAAAACATAATTAATTAGATAACAATAAGAATGATTTTTAGTTGTTTATTTCTGGATAAAAATTATTTAAATAACCTTCAATATTGAATATTCCCCTCGTATTAATCTGATTTATTATTCCATGAAAAATAATATGGTCTTTGATGTTTTTATTTTTTGAATTTGAATTTAAATTTTAAATTCAATATTATGAGATAACTGAATAATTCTATAGAGGAAAATAAAAATACAAATAAAATATTGAGAAAATATAGAACTTATCTAGAATAATTTATTTGTTAAAGATTAGGATGGTATTTCATTAATTATTCAGATTTTTGTAGTGATTTTTAAGTTTATTAAAATATATTAAATATCTGGATTATAAGGGATGATTTAATACACATATTTTTAAATATAATGAAAAATATTAGATATTAATGAAAACTAAATTACCTATTTATTATTTATTATATAAATATTCTGGTAGGATCAACCTGTATTTCAATAAAAACTAATTATGTAACCCTATTATTATGTCATGAGTGGAAATAAGAATTAAGGTTTCTCTGATAAGTAGTTATCTTGTCATAAATATTGTAATTGCACATCATTGTATTAATTAATATTTATCACATCAACAAATAATTTATACATTCACCTTGAAGGATTCCTAATTTTATTTAATCATGTAAAATCTCGTTGTCTATAATCCATATTCGGTTTCTAATGGCTCAAAAGTGTATTATTTAAAAGTTAAGGTGGTTATATATTTAAAACCACTCAACCAATATGATTTAGACAGGTTTGGGTTACTATATTAACCTTATCTTTAAGTATTAACTCTTAGTTAATTACTTTCACTTTTACAATGTCTCTTTGTATTTTTATATTATATGGTTAATAAACTTACTATATACATACAAGAGACCCCCAAGTGGTCCATTAACGATACAAATATCATGATATAAGTCTCTTGGCCGACCCATATACTTTTAGGAATTTAATATCAATTAATAATATAATATTTGTTTTTAAAACTCTTTTATGTCAATTTTGACACTATTCAATAATTGATTTTCGTAAAAGTCATAACAGAATATTTACTTCGAAAACAATTATGTAAATCCATCATAAAATGCGTATTAACCAATAAAATTATTCGTATTTATAAAAAGTCTCAAATTAAATTTATTTGGGTATTTATAATATCAATTATTCTTAATGTTCATTAATTAGGTAATTACTGCATCACCATTGTGTCATAAATAACTTAACTTATTTAATGTCTAAAAATTATAAATAAAATACCATTATTTATGAAATATTTTTATATTTCTAATTTATATTTATAGTATAAAATAAAACATATATAACCCTATGTAAAAAATGTTTTTCTAAAAGATATATGCTTAGGTAATTTTTGTATTTATTTTAACAGAATTTAAATAAAGTGTCCCTATCACCTACAAGTGGCTCCATGGGGTCCCAAAATCGACCAAAAGATGCCCATGGTCGGAAATATATCCACAAATAATGGTAGGACACGTTTTTGGGTAATTTATTATTATTATAATTTTATTTCTTAACCCTTATTTACCGGATTTACCCTTTTACCATGGTAAATAAAATATTTACCGAAGTAATTATTCAAAATTTATAAAAATAAAAGTTACCAATTTACAAAAAATTGGAAATTATGATTCTAAATATGGAATCCATTTTTCCAAATTCAAATCACAGAATTGGAAGATATTAAATTAAAATTAATTCTCGTTGTTGAAAAAAAAAGCGTGTTTTTAAGAGATAATAACTATCAAAAGATTGACACTTGTTCATGTTCGGTTTAATTGTGAAATTATGTCCAATTACCAACATTGTATTAAATGGTAAAAATAAATTCTAAATATACTTTAAAAGAACTAAAATTTATAATTTATCACTATTAATTATTTCGATTAAAAATGTTGTTTTTAATTAAAATTTATTGATTTTCACTATTAATCAAAATATAAATGTTATCCGAAAAATTCCAAAATTTTACCTTAGGCTAATTTCGATATTGTGAATCCAAAAATGAAGTCAATTTTGAGAGATGAAATTTATAAAATTTCAAAAAGTGGGTATTCCTATTCATTACGGCTAGTTTGATTGGTTGTGGTGTGTGTTAAAACTCGAAGTTGTGTACAACACATGCTACTATATTATTCAAATGGAAACTTACCGTGGAAGCTTAGAGTGTTACATTCTACCCTCCTTAAAATAATTTCATCCACGAAGTTTCTAGAATATTACTGCATAAAAAGACTTGGGTGTTTCTTTATCAAATGTTCCTCAGGTTCCCACCTTGCCTCTTCCATTTTATGGTTTCTCCATAGAACTTTTACCAGACGATTCGTCCAGTTTCTCATCACTTGTTCTCTCATATCAAGAATCCTGATGGGCTCTTCGCAATAAGATAGATGGGATTCCAGTTCTAATTCTTCATAGGTGAGTACATGTGTTGCGTCAGGCATGTATTTCCTCAACAGAGATAGGAGGAACACATCGTGAACTTTGGAGAGACTTGGCGGCATTTCGAAACGGTATGCTACGACCCCAATTTGTTCTAGAATTTAAAAAGGTCTGATCTTCTTGGGACTCAATTTACATTTCTTACCAATACTTATGACTCCATTCCATGGAGATACCTTCAGGAAAACATGATCACTGACTTCAAATTCAAAATTCTTCCTTCGATTATCGGCATTGCTCTTTTGTCTACTTTGAGCAGTTTTGATGTGGTTTTGTATTAAATTTACTTTTTCCATTGATTCCTCCACCAGTTCTGGGCCTACAAGTTTTCTTTCACCAACTTCATCCCAATAGGTTGGTATGCGTCATCTCTTTCCATATAGCGCTTCATATGGTTCCATCTGAATACTTGAAAGGAAGCTATTGTTATAGGAAAATTCTACCAGAGGTAGATATTCATCCCACATACCATAAACGTCAAGTGATCATGATCTCAACATGTATTCTATGGTTTGAATAGATTGTTCTGATTTTCCATCTATTTGAGGGTGGTAGGCTTTGCTCAAATGAAGTTCAGTATCCAAGGATTTCTGAAAACTTTTCCAGAATCTTGAAGTAAAATGGGGATCACTATCAGAAACAATCGATAGGGGTACTCCATGAAGTCTCACAAATTCATTAATATATAGTCTTGCTAGCCGTTCAAGTGGTAATCTTCCCTTATATCAAGAAAATGTGCTAACTTGGTAAGACGATCATCAATGACCCGTATTGCATCGTTCTTTCTAGGTGTCTTTGGTAGCCCCATGACGAAGTCCTTCGTAATATTATCCTATTTCCACTCAGGTATGGGAAGAGGTCGTAATACTCCACCAGGTTGTTGCCTTACAGCTTTCACTTGTTGACAAACCATACATTTTGACACAAAATTAGCAATCTCCATCTTCATGTTTTCCCACCAAAAATGTTCCTTCAAATCTCTATACATTTTGGTGCTCCCAGGGTGTATAGAGAAATTGGAACTATGAGCATCATCCCAGAATTCCATTTTTAGATCAGGTATATTGGGAACACAAAGTCTCTTCCCAAATTTTAAAGTTCCTTCTTCATACACAAAGTCTCTCAATCTCCCTTCATTCACAGTTTTAATCTTTTTCTGAAACTCTTCATCATCGGTCTGTGAACACTTTATCATTCCTTGTAAAGATGGTTTGGAAAAAATTTGAAAAAACATTGATGTTTCACCTTCTATGGTTATTCCCAAATCCAACTTTATTAGATCCATAAAAATAGGATCCCTTTCAATTCTCATCATGTTCAAAACTCCATGATCTTTTCTACTCAAAGCATCTGCCACCTTATTTGCCTTCCTCAGGTGGTAGTGTATCATGAAATCATAATCCTTGAGTAGTTCAATCCATCACCTTTGCCACATGTTGAGTTCTTTTTGTGAAAAAATATAATTCAAACTCTTGTGATCTGTATAAATCTCACATTTTTCACCATAGAGGTAGTGCCTCTATATCTTCAATGCAAAGATCACAGCTGCTAACATGAGATCATGAGTAGGATAGTTTTGCTCATGAATTTTCAACTGTCGTGATGCATAGGCAATAACCCTATCATTATGCATAAGGACACAACCAAGTCCTTTCTTCGATGCATCACTATAAATAACAAACCCATCATTCCCCGATGGTTGAGTCAATATAGGAGCATTGAATAATCTTCACTTCAGTTATTCGAAAAATTCTTCACACTCTTTTGTCCAAACAAATTTAACCCCCTTACGTATGAGCTTTGTTAATGGGTTAGCCAATCAGGAAAAATTCTGGGCAAAACGTCGATAATAACCTGCTAAAACTATAAAAATTTGTACCTTGGTTATACTCATTGGTGCAGGCCATTCTTGGATTTCCTTGGTCTTAGAAGGATTGTCATAGATTCCATCATTAGAGACAATATGTCTATGAAAATAAATCTCTTGAAGCCAGAATTCACAATTGCAAAACATCCCATATAATTCATGTCTTCTCGGAGTCTTTAGGATAATGCGCAACTGATTTTCATGATCTTCGTAGCTTTCAAAGTATACCAGGATATCATCAATAAATACCACCGCAAATTCATCTAGATATTCCTTGAAAACTCTATTCATTAGATCCATGAATACATAGGGTGCATTAGTCAGCCCGAAAGGCATTACCATAAACTCGTAATGCTCATACCTATTTCGAAATGCTATCTTTGGAATGTCTTCCTTATTCACACACAACTAATGGTATCCAGACTGAAGGTCAATTTTTGAAAAGTATTGAGCTCCATACAGTTGGTCAAATAAATCATCAATGCGAGGTAGGGGATACTTGTTCTTTATTGTTATAGCATTAATCTCCTTTTAGTCGATACATAACCTCATAGATCCATCTTTCTTTTTAACAAAAAGAACAGGGGATCCCCATGGAGAAACACTTGGGTGAGTAAATCCCTTATTACTCAATTCCTCTAGTTGTTTATTTAGTTCAACTAATTCCATAATTTCCATTCTATAAGGGGTCTTCGATATAGGGATTGATTTAGGAATTAAATCAATGGAAAACTCAACTTCTCGTTCTAGAGGATGTCCAGGTAAATCATCTGGAAACACATCTACATATTCTTTCACAATAGGTACATCCTCTATTTGAACATTCCTTTACTCACCCACAGTCATTTCATTATCTTCCTCCCCAATAATTGAATTTAGTTGAGCTACTAGGGGTGGATCAAGATCAGAATTAGGTGGTGACGATTCTTCTCTAATGATAAGGTGCTCCTTTTCATCATCATCAAAAATCATAACCTTCTTCTTCTTACAATAAATCTTTGCATCATAGTCTGAAATCCAATCCATACCGAGGATTATATCAAACTCAGTCATAGGTATGATGATGAGATCAGCGGATAAAGAACATTTATGTGCTCTAATGGGGACTGATTCACAAAACATTGTTGCAATGATACTTCCCTTAGGAGTTTTAACTGACAACTCCCTTGTTAAATCAAATTGGAATTATCTAATTTTCTTCGAAAAATGGGAAGATATGAAACAATGTGATGATCCAGAATCAAATAATGCATTTTATAACCTTGAGGAAACCTTTAAATTACCTACCACCATGTCTTTCAGAGCTTCTACCTCATCAATAGTGATAGCATAATCATGGCCTTGATACCTTGGACTTTTCTGAGGTTTGTTCCCCTGACACAGAGGAAATTCATTTGCATAATGTCCCATCTCCCTTAAATTGTAGCATTGGTCATCGTTAGTTTCCTCATTCCCCTTGCAATCACGCGCTTGGTGGCCTTTTTCACCACACTTGTAACAGACTCCCATTCCTTTTAAGCAAGTATCAGCGTGTTTCTTCCCACATTTATTGCAGGATGGATATTCATCTTTTCCCTTCATCCGTTTATTTCCATTCCCAGATTGATCAGTAGATCTCTTCTTCTCTTGCTTTGCTTTAAAGTCATAAGACATAGAGAATTCCTTCTCTGTCTTGATAGCACATGAGACAATGTCTTCGTACGATGAGAAATATTGTGAGACTAATGCTCGATGGAGAAATAGTTTTAACCCATCAAATAAATGATCAATCTTACTTCTTGGGTTACGTATATAATCTCCGACATACCTTGCTATCCTTATAAAGTTAGCCTTATACTTTGGGACATTCTCATCCTCCTTTTGTCTTAGACTCAGAAATTTCCTTTCCATATTTACTCGTTGGTCACGAGAAAAGTATTGTTCTAAAAATAGATCTTTGAACTCCCTTCATTCCATATTTGATACTTCATCATCTTCCTTTGTGCTTTGAATCAATGACCACCATTGATCAGCATCTCCAGTGAGGCGATAAACTACCATGATAACTTTTTCCCTTTCACTACTCCCCATGGCCTGAAATACTTTCTCTAGGGAACTTATCCATTGCTCAGCTACTAATGGATGTGTACTCCCATTTAATGTGGTGGTTGCTGCCTCATGAAGCGATCTAACATTTATCCTCCACGCTGTGGATCTGGGTGCTCCATATAGGTAACATTATTATTCATAACCTGAGTGAGTTGTCCCAGTATGGTGATTAGTTGATCATCACTGGTTGCATCACCAGCTCCACTATAATTATCATGAGCAAGAGGGAAATCCCTACATGAAGTGCGTGCATTGATACAGTTTCCATTTCTTCCACTAGGCGCCATTTCTAAACAATGGCATAAACTAGATCAGTTTATGAATCAAAATACATAATTCCATACTTATAAAATATTTAACATAAATTGAACTATTTATGGATATAATCCATAATCATAAAACATTTTTTATTTGAGGATGTATATTCTCATAAACCCATCACAATGATTTGTAAATAAAATGAGAGTTATCCAAAGCATATCCCCCGGGAGTGTCGTAACCAAGAATGCAGCAAGGCCCATTGTCGTGCACCAGTTCCCGTTCGTGTCTAGCTCAAAGCGGTGTTTTCGGGGTTTACCCCTAGGTACATCTGTGGCAGAGCCTCCTCTACTTGCTCGTATCCAAACAGGGATTTATTGCTCGGAAAACTCAAAAAATCTCTACAATACCAAAATTCTAGGAAGTTCTTCTATACGAATCCTCAAAGTCCATATTAGTTCTATGTGCTCTAATCAGAGTTTATCTAAATCTAGCTTTCAAGGTTTATACTAAACTTCCTCTCATACCAAATATAATGCCCCGACCCTAGTTACCCAGAGTCGGTGCATTATTACATAACATTGGCATGATCACAAGAAAGATCAAGTCTCGAAATACTGATTAGTTTAGTAGCCATGGAATAACTAGGTACATTAATAAAATTTACATTACATCATAAAATGAAAACTAAAACAGCATAGTCTCCACATTCCACACTCTTATCCTCTAATATTATCCCAGCAGGTCATTCATAAAATACTTCTTCACATCCTGGGAAAAATAAAACATAGAAAGGGGTGAGCTCAAATGCCTAGTAAGGAAAACAATATAGCGGAAACATTCATAAATAAGCATAAACATTTAAGGCAATGTATGACTAAAACAAAAGCCTTTTAAAAGTTGAACTTCAGTATAATATGGCAGAAATAAAATAAAATAATTCCATATACTTATTCACATGGATATTCTAGTAGTCGAATAATCACATGCAATATCAATAACCACTTTTATAATGATGAAATGCATAATTCCAGACTATCATAACCACATAACCAAGGCATCATGCCAAGAATACAAATAATATTTTGTCAAGGCCTTGTTCCAAGACACTAGTTTGTCTCATGAGACCTACCGATGCATTGAGGAGATATAGCGGGATCCACCCGTCACATATTAAGTCTAATGTATTCCTCATATGAACAGGTTTAAACATAACATAAACATTCGTATTAAAACTAGCATACGAAATGTAAAGACTTTTTCAATAAACCATGAATGGTATAAAATACTCATCCAAAGTCAAAAAAAATCACAAAACCTTCAATAAAATATAGAGGTTTTGTATCATAATTAATCAACTTCAAATATGCTAAAAATCCATCAAAGGAAGTTGACATAGATGAAATCAAAACTCTTCATAGAGAAATATGTATTCCTACTTTGAAATTATTTAAGAGTCACATTATATAACATTTACTTTGAAAATTTTCTTATAAGTTTGTAATGTATCCTTTGAAGATTTTATAACGGAATAAAATAGCCACACTCGCTGTATAAGTTAAAAAAACATTCTTACCTTAATTCTGTCGAAAAGGTTAAAAAGAACCTTGTTTGGAAATAGACGGAAAGATTCCTTTATAAAAGACTTATAAAAAGTCAAAAAAGGGTATAATTGACTTTAACCCGTATTCTTGTAAATATTAAAAATGTTTTGAAAAATATTTTTAAGAAACATGGATGTGTATGATAAAGAAATCCCAGTAGATTATTACGTATAAACAACCTCAGATAATGAAGAGATTGCGAAATAAACCCTTGCCTTGCACTTTTCCTTGGTTGGGGGTAGGTTAAACTACTATATAATGGTGAAATAAATGTTATTAAATTATACAAGAATCATATACATTAATATAATATCATATATGATCTTTTAACATTGCTTTGTTAATAATAACTTAATATTATTGTCGTTTCAGGCGTTAACTTACTCATTTTCTTTTATACGTTTTGTTACATAAGCCATGTTTGTTATGGATAGGTTGTATATTATTCATATCCATAATGATATTAAGTCCATAAAAATTATTATTAATCATAAAATGAGAATTAGACTTTAATGGATACGATGGAGAATGAATCTCATCCCGTTTGTGGAGAGGGTAGTCCGTACGTACGCATGAGCGACAATATCATTGTTTTGATATTAAAATAATATTTAATTGGATACTATATCATATATACAGAATAATTATCATGTTATATTTATTATTTACATTAATTACACATCATTATTATAACCTTCCAAAAAATTATTTTGTGAATAACAATTACACCACAACGTAGAGACGGTAAGTCGTACGTACGCACGTATGGTCACATGTCATTCAAAGGATGGATAGAATACTAAAATATGGTTGTACCATGTTTATAATAACAACATAGTATATATAATATATTGGAGTTATTATTTTATAATGGTAATAACAAAGAAAGAAGAAGTGGAAGAAGAAATCAACTTGAAAAAGGGTGGTGAAATCATTACCTCTTCTTCGGGTTCTTCCATTTTATTTGATAAAAAGGGCTCTATAGGATGGATTTTTGGGTAAATTAAGGCCTCTATGATTCATTTAGGGAATTTGAGAGAGTATTTCGGTAGGGTTTGTTCGACCCCAAAGGCTTTTATGGTGTCAATTAATGAGAAGGGGAGTTCCCTTTTATAAGAGGGGTGAGAGGAACCTTTGAAAAAGCTAGAAATATTATTTTATAATGAATTAATATTCGGTTTCTAATGGCTCAAAAGTGAATTATTTGAAGTTTAAGGTGGGTATAGGTCGAAAACCACTCAACCAATAGGATTTAGAGATGTTTGGGTTATTATATTATCCTTATCTTTAAGTATTAACTCTTTGTTAATTAGTTTCACTCTTACAATGTCTCTTTGTATTTTTATATTATATGGTTAATTAACTTAATATATACATCCATGAGACCCCCCAAGTGGTCCATTAATGATACAACTATAATGATATAAGTCTCTTTCCTGAACCATATATTTTTAGGAATTTAATATCAATTAATAATATTATATTTGTTTTAAAAACTCTTTTATGTCACTTTTGACACTATTCAATAATTGATTTTTTTCAAAATCATAACAGATTAATTACTTACAAAAAGGTACATTAAATCAATCCTAACATGTCATATTAGAATATAAAATTTATTTTATTTATAAAAACTATGAAATTATATTTATTTCTGTATTTATAATATCGATTATTCTAATTTTTCATTAACTAGGTAATTACTGCATCACCATTGTGTCATAAATAACATAAATTATTTAATGTCTAAAATTTATAAATAAAATACCATTATGTAAGAAATCGTTTTATATTTCTAATGAATATTTATAGTTGAAAATCCAACATATATAACCCAATGTAAAAATTGTTTTTCTAAAAGATATATGCTTATGTCATTTTTGTATTTATTTTAACTTAATTAAAATAAAGTGTCCCTATCACCTACATGTGGCTCCATGGGGTCCTAAAATCGACCTAAATATGTCCATGGTCGGACATTTATCCACCAATAAGGTTAGTACATGTTTTAGGGTAATTTATTAATATTATAATATTATTCTTTATCCCTTATTTACCGGATTTACCCTTTAACCGTGGTAAATAAAATATTTACCGAAGTAATTATTCAAAATGTCTAAAAATAATAGTTACCTATTTACACAATCTGGACATCCTGATTCAAAATATGGAATCTATTTTTCCAAATTCAAAACACAGAAATGGCATAAATTAAATTAAAATTAATTTCCATTGTAAAAAAAGCGTGTTTTTAAGAGATAATAACTATCAAAATATTGACACTTGTTCATGTCGATTTTAATTGTGAAATTATGTCCAATGACCAAAATTGTATTAAATGGTAAAAATATATTCTAAATATACTTTAAAACCACTCAAATTCATAATTTATCACTATTAATTATTTCAATTAAAAAAGTTGTTTTTAATTAAAATTTAGTAATTTTCACTATTCATCAAAATATAAATGTTATCCGAAAAGTTCCAAAATTTTTCTCTAGGCTAATTTCGATATTGCGAATCCAAAAATGAAGTCAATTTTGAGAGATGATATTTATAAAATTTCAAAAAGTGGGTATTACTATTCATAACGGCTGTTTTGATTGGTTGTGGTGTGTGTTAGAACTTGAAGTTGCGTACAACACACACTGCTATATTATTCAAAGGGAAGCGTACTATGGAAGCTTGGGTTGTTACACCAGTGCTCTTTGTAAAGAAGATGGATGGAACAATGTGGTTGTGTATCAATTATCAGGAACTCATCAATATCACCATAAAGAATAAGTATCCTCTTCCAAGGATTGATGAATTGTTCGATCTGTAAAGGGGAGCTCAATATTTCTCAAAGGAGGATCTTCATTCTGTATATCATCAAATAAAGGTGAATAAGGAAGATATTCAGAAGACTGACTTCCATACAAGGTATGGTCACTATGAGTTTTTGGTGATGCCCTTCAGACTTACTAATGCCCTTGAAATCTTCATGGATTTTATGAATTGAGTCTTTAGACATTACCTCGAAAAATTTGTGGTAGTGTTTATCGATGATATTATCATCTACTCCAAGAGAAAAGAGGAACATAAAGAACATCTAAGGCTTTTGTTAGCGACATTGAGAAAGGATAAGTTGTATGCCAAGTTCAGCAAGTGTGACTTTTGGATGAAGAAAGTCATGTTATTGGGACATGTGATCACAAGTGAGGGAATTTATGTGGATTCTTCAAAGACAAAAGAGATTAGGGAATGGCCCAGGCCCTCTAGTGTCACAGAAATCTATAGTTTTCTTGGATTATCTGGGTTCGACTGACGTTTTGTGAGAAACTTCTCTTGATTTTCAAGACTAATAACTATGTTAACAAGGAAAGGGGTAAAGTATTTTTGGACATAAAAATGTGAGGCAAGCATCATGGAGCTAAAGAGGAGGATGATCACAGCACCTGTGCTCTCACTACTGAAAAGTGGAGAACGTTTTGTGATATACAGTGACACTTCAAAGAAAGTCTTGGGTTGTGTACTCATGAAAAATGAAATCTGATAGCCTACTCCTCACGAAAGTAGAAGATATATGAGTAGAACTACCCGACACATGATCTAGAGCTGGAAGCCGTGATTTTTCCTTGAAAATATGGCGGCACTACCTTTATGGTGAGAAGTGTGGCATATACAACAACAACAAGAGCCTAAAGTATATATTCACACAAAAGGAGCTCAACATACATCAAAGGAGATGGTTTGAGATAATCACGGATTATTGTTTCTCTATTCAATATCATCCTGGAAAGGCGAATAGGGTAGTTGATGCTCTATAATGAAAAGAACCCACTACACTATCCATGATGCGGATTGAGAAAGACCCAATCTTCTTGGATATGCAAAGAATGGATTTGAAATCATACGGGAAGGGGATGCATCCTAACTTGACCAATGATTGCGCAACCATCCATCCAATAGAAGATTAAGGAAGCACAAAGGGATGATGTGGAGATACAAAATCGGGTGAATGCAGAAAAGGAAGGGAAGCATCAAGAGTTCCATATCGATGATGATTGTGTGATTCGGTTTGGAAAGCGGCTTTGTGTGCCTTCATCAATCGGGATAAAGAAGGAGATATTGGACAATTCACATAGCTAAACATTCTCTATAGATCCTGGGAGTACCAAGATGTATCGTGATCTCCAAGAACACTTCTGGTAGGATAACATGAAGAAGGAGATTGCAAAATTTATATATCAAGGTGCATGGTATGTCAGCAAGTTAAAGTTGAGAGACAAAAGTCCAAAGGTATGATGCAGTCATTGCCTATACCCATGTGGAAATGGGAAAATGATATTATGTACTTTATCACAGGTCTCCCGAAGACGTCAATGGTAAATAATGTGATATGGGTTGTGGTTGACCGACTCCGTAAGACTGCCCATTTTATCATTATTCGAGAAGATCTCATGCTTGAACAACTTGCAAAGATATATGTGGAGGAAGTGGTGAGACTACACGGTGTTCCCCTCTCAATTTTCTCTAACCATGATTGGAGGTTCACATATATATTTTAAAGGAGCCTTCAATATTCTTTGAGTACTGAATTAAATTTCAGCACGTCCTATCACCCCCAAACTGATGGACAATCTGAAATGACTATTCAGATGCTTGAAGATATGATTAGACCATGCTTCAAAAATTCAAAGGTGGATGGGATCATCATCTCTCATTGGTTGAGTTCCCATACAGCAATAGCTTTCACTTGAGTATTCAGATGGCTCCATATGAAGCTCTATATGGAAATCGATGTAGAACTGTAACCTTTTGGGATGAAGTTGGAATGATAAAGCTACTTGGACCTGATCTTGTTCAAGAGATGACAGAGAAGGTTCAAGTCATTCAGAAACACATAAAAGCTTCTCAATGTTGGTAAAAGAGATATTCTAACAACCATCGAAAGGACTTGGAGTTCGACGTTGGAGATAAATTCTTCCATCGATTATCTCCATGGAAGAGAGTCTTGTGATTTTGAAAGAAATGGAGGCTAAGCCCAAGGTACATTGGCGCCTTGGAGATCCTTGACAACATAGGAGTTGTGGTCTATCATCTTGAACTTACACCAAATATGGCTCAAGTTCATGATGTGTTTCATGTATCACTACTGTGGAAGTACATACCAGACCCCTCACATGTACTAAACTCATAGGTGGTGCAGTTGGAAGGTGATATATCCTATGTTGAGCAGCCAATAAAGATTCTGGACCGAAGTGATATGGTTCTACGCAACAAGACAACCCAATTCATTAAAGTGTTGTGGTAGAACCATAAGTCTGAAGAAGAATCTTGGGAACTGGAAGAGGCGATGAAGGAGAAGTACCCTCACCAGTTTATATAAAACGAAGTTAGGAGGGTAAAATTTTTTAAGGGGGGAAGAATGTAACGAGCCAATGTTTTTAAATGAAAATTCCATTCTTAATGTTATGTTATAAAATAACATTAATGAACAATATAATGAACTAATAAGTGATAATTGACCTTTAAAAATAAGATTTTCACTTCTGTGTTTGGAATTTTGAAAATACGACTCACACGGTTGTGTTCAAGATGATTTTTGGAGTCTGATAAAAGAAACTTGTTTTTTGGGGGGAATAGTAGAATAACCTTATGAAGAGTTAAATTATTATTAATATGACCCTTATGAATATTAAATAATAATAATATTTTATTTTATTATGTCAATAAGATAATGGGATCTTAGTTAAAGTTTCAATGATAAATAAAACTAAGTTCACCTTTAAGATTGTTATTTTTCGAATTAACTATGACTTTATTTAAAAATTAAATTAATAAAATTTAGCAAATTAATTTTAAAAAATTGACTTCATTTTTTAATTCTTCAAGTCTAAAAATGGTTTGTGTAAATTTTTTGTATTTTTCTGAAAAACTCGAATTTTATATGAATAGTGAAATACGGTAAAATACCGTATATAAAATTTTACAGTTAAATGCACTATTCATGAAATCACAAGTTATGCAAGGATACTTGGTTCAAAATCACATGAAATTATTACTATTAAAGGTCACATGAAACAATACTATTGGTTATCATGAGCGAAATAATAAAATAATGAATTAAATATTCAAAATTTACCCCTCCCCTCCACTATAAAAACCACCCTTCACACCCCCATTCCCTCACACCTCTCAAGCTCCAAGCCTTCTCTAAACACTGCCAAAACATTTTCCCTAGCCCCTCTCCCACGTCCAAGGGCTTCTGGTCTCATCAAAAGACCATGTCTATCTTCCGTAAGTAGGATCTCAAGAGAAGGATTTAAGAGGTAATTTATCTCCCTCTTCTCCTTTAATTTCCATTCATGTTCAAGTTCATTTCTTGATCTCTCCCCAAATATATTCACCCAAATGGTATTGTAACTCCAGTATTATAAATATACTAGAATTTTATGATGCCAATAAGATATTATATCATCAAACCACCCTTTCCTTCTTTCTTTTATTTTATTAAAGAGAATGTTGTTCGTGAGGTGTTAATTTATCACCTCCAAGAACGACATGTTTTCTCATTCCATTTATACCAGTTGATCTGGTCATGAAAAAATTTTATAGTTGAAATAGAATATTTTATATTTATTATATCCTATTTAATGTTCTAGAAAATTATTATGTAGATATTGCTATGTGATAAATTAAAACAAGTTCGTTGTGATCGAACAACCACCCAAATTAACCCAATCAATCATCATTTAATTCTTATCTAATGATTCATCCACACTGATCTAATATAATTCATAATAAGATCATTCAAACTACTATAATATCATTAATAACATGTAATATATGTTCTGGATGTTTACCCATGTTCTTTCCTGAACATCAATTTTAGACTACAAGTGAACCACTCAAGAAAACCATAAAAAACATTCCTGATTAATGTATCTAAACTCTATAACTCATTAAAAGTCACATAAAATCACATAATAAAACTAGAATGGACCCTATTAATGTATAAATGGTTCTGTAGTTTCTAATTAATGAATATAATTCCATTATATAGGACATTAAAGAGAAGGAAGCATTCAGATACAATGTAAGGGGAAATCTTGAACCCAATTTTCTTCCTTCAGGTTCTCGCTTTCACTCCATTTTGATATGGTTACTCCTTAAAGATCGTTTCTTCATAAATATCTTAAATTTTCTGGGATATACATTTTTTCTAATTATGTTTATGTCAAACCAAATGTATTCCAAAATAACTCTTCTTTTAATAAGTCAACTTTTACCTCTCACTCATGTTTGATGGTTCTTATATCAAGTATGATGTTCCCTCTATATTTTGGGAACCCAAAGCTTATGAATGTATTATTATGAGATGAAAAGCATTACATTACATGGGTTATTTATGTTCACTTTTGATATGTGTTCTATGTGGAAATCATGATAATGATACTGTTATGGTGTGATGGGTGTAACCAGAATTATATAGCGCAATATGAATGATTCAAAGTGACGGGTGCACCCGGAATTATACAGCGCTCAAATGCATTGGGTAAAATGATGAATCTCATGAGTAAATGTGAAATGATGTGTTAACAATGTTTTATCTTGCTTAACAAGTATGTGTGTTAGTTAACCACTAAAACATTATGTTTCTTTTTTATGCATTCCCACATTTCAAGTCTTTTATTTATGTTCCTCTTACGTTCATGATTTCATTACCTATGTCATGATTATACTCACCCCATGCTATATTCTTCTAATCTATCCCCTTACTGGGCTTTTATATCACCCCTTTTAATGTATATCCTCATGTGGATACATATAAAAAGTAGTGGAATAGTGACAATAAGAAGCAAGAGAATAAGAAATTAAATAAATGTTTGTGCATGATGTTGTAATTGCTATGTATGGTCCTTGTTTTCCCATGAAACTAAACGGTTGGGTCCACTATGTGTAATACTATTATGTTGTTTACCTGTAAAATGATGTAATAGTAATGTAAGAAAAGGCCAGGATGCTATAAAATAACTATTGATTACTGATTTTATTCTTAGACATACTGAAAGGTGAGGCATCTCAGGACAAACTCTTCCCCTTATCTTTTCAAACCAAATCACTAAACTATTTCTTTAATTTCATAGTACATCCTATATATTCCAAGATGAACATCCCATATATAATGGTGGATGTAAGAAAAATATTATTCTTGATTGGTTGTTGGAACAAAATTTCAATCTCTAAATCATATCATAGATCCACCATATATCTTCCAACCCTTAATGGTCTCCCCACAATTGGTTTATTACCTCAAGGTAACACATTCAATATCAGATTTTTTCACCTCCATAAAATTTTAAAAAATATATAAAATTATATATACTAGAAATCAAACATCTGGGTCACCTTTATTCTCATAATAAAAATGAATGTCATCTATAATTGACATTAATTTCCATTGATATAAATCATCATTAGTTAATTAATTATATGTATTATTACTCAATGAATTAGATATATAGTTCCATTTACCTAGTTTAGGAATCAATTCAATATCTTTCATTTGAATATATTATATACATATTCAATTCCATAGATTCAAATACCTTTTTGAAAAAATGTGATCCAAAATCTTACAATCCATAAACTCTGTAATTTTGTCACCAGAAAGATAATTATGCTAAGTCTCTACGGCATGAACTATAGATTCCAATTAAAGTAATGTTTTGGCTATTTATTCCCCTGAACCAGTAACTACCTTGATCCATAAGCAATAAACTATCTCCTTGTATGGGAACACATCCAATGAAGATCATAATGATTCATAATAAACCACATACCCATGTTCTAACACTAAAAACAAAAGTATAAGTGATGAATTAAGGTAAATCATAAGTTCATTGAAATATTTCCAGATTTTTTCAATCGATTTGTATAGAACACCATTCCTTTTTAAATTTTTTTTATGAGGAATGATGTAAAAAATCAAGAATTAAATATCTATAGTATCCTACTAAACAAAGGTAATTTGATATCTCATGATACTTTTTCATTCTTTTCCAAGAGATAATAACTTCTTTCTTTCTAGGATATATTGAAACTACATTTTGAAAAATAACATGACCAACTAATCATGACTCATGTATCCAATAATAAAACCATTAAATCTTATCATAAATATAATGTTCCTGCAGGGTACTCAACACTATATCCAAGTGTTCATCATGATCAGCTTTAGTCTAAGAATATTCCACAATATCATCAATTAAAACCATAAAAAAGGAATCCAGATACGTCTAAAATATTTTATTAATTACATCCATGAACAAAATTGGGTAATTTTTATGACTAAAGTTAATTAACACATATTCATAGAGAACATAAGGACTTTAAATGGTTTTTTTCAAAATATCATCCTTCTGAACTCATAATTTGTGATGGACTAATCACATGTCAATTTTAAAGAACCATCGTCTCCCATATACTAAAAAAATAGGTCATCAATTCAAGGTATTAGAAATTATTAATTTACCATAATATGGTAGAGATTCTTAAAATTCATAAATTTTATTCGTTCCATCTGAATTCATTACAAAAAAACCAGTTCTGACAATGAGGATGTGCCTCTTCCATTGAACCCTTTACTTTGAAAATATTTTAATTGGTTTCTAAATTACATCAGTCATATTGGTTCAATTATATAATATGTAACTTAAATATTATTTCTCCATGATATGTGATCAACTATTAAATCCATTTCTCTTTAGGTTGGAAACCTTGAGTTGTTGTTTGAAAAAAAAACATAATGAAATTGGTTAACTATGGTTGGAAAATAACAAATTTTCAATATCATCCACCGATTCAAATGTAACCTCATTAAAATACAACATTATGGGACAAAATATTTATATCAATGGTCCTTATATTCTTATATTCACTACACAGTCATTTTTTTAGAGTTATAAAACACTATCTGATGATATGAAACTCACTCACTAAGAATAAAAGACGATTTGGCCATTGAATTTCATCAAGAAATCCATTCCCAAATATGATTTCATATATATACATTTCAATAACATAGAATTTACATTCCAATTCATCCCCATCAATAGTAACCACACATCATGAACACATAAAATATTGACACTCTCATTGGAAAATATTGGTTTTTAATTTCAAAAACAGATGGCATCTTCTCATCATGAAATCCCAAAAGATTAAAATAATAAAAAGAAATATAATATTGGGATGATCTCAAATAAAATTTTGAATGAATAAGTATATAATTCTAAATAATTATATCTCATACCATAGAGGGACCAAATTGACCATTTTTTGTAACCTACTAAGAACCACTAATTTTAACACTTTATTTCCCTATCACAATATTTAACTACTAAACTTTTATAACATAGGTAGTCATGTTGTTCCTAAAATAACATTTTCTTAATTAGTTATTAACACAAGAGTTATTATGGTGAGATCATCCATTAAATTCATATTATATCAAAGAGAGATAGTATTTTTCCTAGAAACACGATTCGGTGCACTGTGACAAAAATTCTAGTTATGTCACATCTATTTATAGTTGTGACATGATCATGGCGGTGTTATAAAATTGGACATGATATTATCAATTGAATCATGGTGGAGAAATACCTTCTTAGTTTTAAGTTAGGGAGGTAATTTGACTAAACCCATGGTCAAATACTACAATATACCAGAACATTGGGTGTAGGTTTCCCTCTTATATTAATTCAATTAATTGGGGTTATAATATGTTCTTCTAGGGGTAACTATATTTCTTAATATATCTGTTTCATCAATTTTCTCTCTATTTACCATCTTCTTATAGTCAATAAAATTAATTATGAGAATATATGATAATTTTTATGATTTTATTCCCAATTCAAAAAATTAACACCTTCAAGTTAGAACATTCAACTAAATCTAGTTAAAATAGAATATTGTTCAAGAAAATAGATTCACAATCTATCACTAAGTGATTCACTTTCTCAAAGAGAAAGAAATTCATTTTTCTATAGATTTCGATGGTGTGAGGATTGAATTTCTTAACGAACAGTTCTTCATATTCCACCCATGTAATAATTTGTTCAACATTATAATTAATAGATAAACCCCAACATTAGCATGTTATATCCTTGATAATAAATGTTGAAATTAATAATTTTTTCTTGGATGTTGTTCTATGGATATATAAAATTTCATTCATCCTATTCATATGAAACTCCACCTTCTCAGGCTATGAATCCCCCCATATGATTGGTGGATTATATTTCTATAATTGGACCAAGTAATCCAATAATAAAATCTCATGATTCTAGTTTCATCTATCAATAGATTTAAAATCTAGAATGATTCTCTATAAAAAGTATTGGTTCACCATCGGCTCAGGTGTAACCAAATATTCTTCTTACTCTTATGGTTGATTATTATGATGTATAGAAAGCATCATCCTATACAAATAGAAAAAAATTCATTTTCTCTCTTTTACTAAAAATTGATGGCATAAAAAATAAAAATTATCATATTTACAAATACCACAACCATTATTTTCAAAATACATGCATTTTTATCCTTTTAAATTTTTTTATAAAATGTTAGATAGAAAATTATGAATTTATTCCTAATGGGAACCCTCAATAAAAATTTATCATATCCCATATTCCTCATCTAAACCATTGATGATGATATGAGAACTCACCAACAATTATCATTAAACAAATTTGTATATAGCCCACACTGGTAACATGAAGTTAAGCATAAGTTTTCTTCAAAAATATTCTTATAATTTAAATATTATGTTACAAAATTCCCAACTCATTTCTATTATCCATAAAAAAATTTGTAAACAATACAAGACTGTTATCATTTTTAAAATATCACCCCTCCTTGTTGGCTTAAGAAGTGACACGATTCCAATAGCCTTGGGTCACATCACGAATACACCAAAGGATGGAAATAATGTCTATATTACTAACACTATATTGGGACCTGATTATCCCTTTAAAGACTAAATAGATAAACAACATTAAAAAATAAACATATTTTGATCAATTAGTAGAAACAATATAACCCAATAGAAGGATAACAAAAAGACAACATCATAGTGAAAAAATAAATGAATGAAAGTGACTAGGAATGATGAGACAAAAGTACCATATAAAACCATGTGGTATCCATTAAACAAAATCCAAAATCACCACCAAACACCTACTACACCTTCCCAGCTAAAGTTATCAAGGTTCATCAGTTGAAAATTATGATACCTTTTCTTTTCCATTGTCTCAATAGATAAAATATACAAATGAACAGATTATCCAAGGAATGGGTTAAGTATAATAATATTAGGAATTATTGAAAGCCCTCTAAAATTTCCCCTTATGGAAACAAACTATTATCAAAATTTATATAAAAAGTTTACGATGAAGTTTAAAAGTTCTAAACATAAATAAAATGAAAAAAAAAATATTTATTTAAACCCATTAACAACACTTCTAATTCCATATCCTCATTTTTTCAGATACACACCCATGAATAATATTTTACGTTTCTATATTCATTAGTAGTCTCCCATATATCGACCTTTTCATTTCATGGTGAAAAATATCCAGGTGTCCTAATGGAACATACCCCTTCTTCTAGGTCACATCCACAAATGATCTAATTATAACAATTTACGATAAATTCCATTTCACATAATACCAATTAACTCCTTAAAAAATTTCATCAAACTACTTTAAGGACTTTAAACATTATCTTAATTTTAAAAAATTCTTTTAAAACTATAATGAATGTGGGTTTTCATAAATACATATAATTTCAAAGATATTCAAAATCCTAACCAAAAGGGGGTTCCTTGAAAATTCACAAAAGCAATCAAAAAATCATGATAAAATTTAATAAAATCAAATCCTTCAAGTTATAAAATTAGTGGATATGATAGAGAACCCTTCTAACACTGAACTAATGAAGTAAATTATAATGGTATTGAGATCTTATAGATCTATCCTTGTATATTATTTCAATTAAAATATCTAATATGATATCATAAATATCATTAACAAGTAATATAAATCCTCCCCTGGTGGAATAGTTCTAAAAATCTAGGTGATAGAAAATGATAGTATTAATGGAGAGAGTGTGTGTGTGTGGAAACTATAATGTACTATTGAATCCAAATTTCCAATGCTCATTTATTTTTGAAAATATTACTCCAACTAAAATAAAATACCAAATGGATGCTTGAGTGGTTGGGTAGTTTGAGATAATTTTTAATTAGGGAGCTAATGAGGTTTCCAGAACATGATTCTGGTTATAAACTAAAACGTTATGGTTAAATATATACATCAAATAGTTAGGCCTCACTATTTGTTGAAATATACACCATATATTCTTATGCTACTAGACAAGGTCCAAATAGTATAATATTTATGCTACATAGATTTTAAAATCATGTTGTTCTATATTATCAACCCCAAAACCCTACACAATTTTATAACATGGTTAGAAAAATTGTTCAATAACCATTCCTCACAAATTATTTTCATTTATGTAGTCTCTCCTTGTCACTCACACACTGTTTCTAAATCATGAGTCAATGATGCACCACCCAGTGTCCACCAAAGGATGTTAGATAGTTTCTATTTACCATAAAATAGACCTGAATCTAATTAAAACCCTTTAAAATATTCCAAAACCATTTTTAAGAAAATGAATTTCTAACCAAGAATTATATAGACTCAGAATTCCTAATGTTATGGCCATGTACCTAAAATTGGGGGTTCACAACTTATCACTCTCACTCACTCTCTCTGTATCTCTTTCTCTCTATCTCAAAATAAGTTTCAAAATGATTTTTGGGTAAAATATTTCTTTCCCATGAATTCGGAGATATAGTTTTCCCATTGATTTTATTAGAGTATGTATATTATTATATTATTATTCATGATATTAATCTTTGTTTTTTAGATAAATCTTATCTAGATTTGATCATCAGTGAAAAAGTATGTGTTATTAATTTATCTTATTTTGTTCAAATGTTTGTATAGATATTTTGGAAAATTATGCTTCGGTTCATTCTGATGGTGAAGGTTTGGAAGATCTCCCTTGATGGTAAGTCATGTTTCTGGGTAGTTATGTCTCTTTAAAATATGTATATTCATCCCTATCATGGCTAAACCCTTTTGGGAGGCAATGAAGAAATTCAAGGTTCTCATCAAGAGATTGATATGGGAACCAGTGGATCTTTCCAAAATTAATTTAGGGTGGTCAGGAAGATGAAACATGTTGATATTTCCATTATATGATGGATGAACTACCTTAAATTAATGAAGCTTGTTGGTTTGTGGGGGTGGTGCCTTAGGTAAATAGCATGCCTAGTTCATTGATAGTGTAAGATGATTTATGTCAAACTACTATAGTGGTGACGGAGGTGAATTGAGATCATTGATATATAGTGGAAATTGATAAATCAAATGATGATCATCGAACTATAGAGTGTTTGGTGATGATTTTCCCAATAACTTTGGCTTTGTAAAATAAGGAGGAATGTCATCATCGATCTATTACCCAGAATTAGGTGAGGAGGCGATGGTGGCAAGATCGAATGGTTATCTCTTATCTACGAATATAGAGCATTACTAGGGGATATGTTCTCAGTAAAAGGTGGATTTCAAAGATGAGAAGGGAATTACTAGTCAACCTAGTTATATGGAATTATCTAAGGCAGTGAAGATATTTCATATCTTTTCATCTCGAGAGAATCCCATGTCTGGAATTCTTGAAATACAACACAAATATGATTGTATTATTTACAGATTCAATGTTGGTGAGTAATCCAACATTTCAGGACTCATTCTACCTACTGGAGAAATATTTTAGAAAACCAACAATCTGGTTCTAAATCTATCATCAAAATGGCGTTATTCTGATTCGAGATATATTCCGATGGGTTAGAGTTTCCATCACATAATTTTCCCATAAGATGATATAAAGAAAAGATCTTGGGGATTGGACCAATTTCATTTAATATTTGTATTCCTTGATTTTAGGTATGGGATATTTGATTCAATCCATTAGTGATAAAAAATATTAGATCTTGTTCCTGGATCAAAATTATTTCTCTTAATATAATGTTATGGAATCCAAAGATTTTATTTGATAGTGCCTCTACAATGGGAATACATATCACAATTGATAGGACCATTTTTTCACTAAATATAGGCATTAATCTGGTGTAATAGTGGATGTATACAAGAGTTATTGTCTCATAAATAACATTGCCTTATCTACTTTGGATAATGATATATTTCTAAAAATTGATTATGAATTACTACAGGATTTCTCTTTGGATTTTCGTTTTACATTTTATAGAAAGGATATATTTTAATGTAATTTGGTTTTTTATTTTTGTAATTAAAAGGACATACTGAGGTATCCATTGGGGAAAATTGAGGTGTAGAAAATTCTGAATAATGATCTTTTTGGTGATGTAAAACAATCCCATGTTGATAGGGACAACGAGCTTGTGTGTGATAGTTCCATATGAATGGATGTGGAGTAATCTCAAAATACGGTTCAAGTGACTGAAAAATATCATATCAAGGAAAAAGATACATTGAACCATTTAAATATGTAATTATGGCTTGATTTTTTTTATTGTGGAAAGGGATAACTCTAACTTCATCTCCAAAGTCAGGAGAGTGTATTTGACATGTCGTGTGAAAATTTAAACCTGGCGAGACATTGAAATGGGTCATTGTTCACAAAATATAAATAATAAAACAATGTCGAACCCTAAATAATGTAGTTATGAGTAAATATCAATGGTCCATGAGGAAACAAATAAACTAAGAGAAACACATGTAAACTATTCAAAATGGGATGATATATAGGGAAATTACCCAAAAAATATTTCCATTATTTAGGAATTGTTTAAAGGGAGAAAATTTATTTTGTATGATGATGTCATCTAACCCATAACTCTATATAAATTAAGATGTGATAAATTTTAGTCATACCTAAATCCACGTATGGTTCCCAAGTGTCATGGAAACTGAGATTAATAATCACATTGGTAAGATAACAATGCATCTTTTTATGATCCTGATTATTATATGTAATGTTAATTTTTATTTTTCTATACATAGATTGCAGGAATAAATATTTTTATGACCCCGCCCATATAATATTTAAATTTTCAATTTATTTTAATAAAAATGGATCTTATATGCTTTTAAAAAAATTAATTTGTCTATTTTTCAGTAAATTGTTATCCACTCTAAAAAGTTCCAAAAATCAATACATTGGGTGGGAATAATACCAATTGGTACTCACTGTAAGATGTATATAACAGCAATATATAGTACCAAATTATCTATATTAATAATTACACTATAATCATTAAATATATTTTATAAACTAGAGATACACACTGGAAAAAAAATCAAGAGATGATATTAAATTCTCACAATGAATAAAATGCCATTATATGTATTAAAAATATATAATTTCAAAAAAAATTAAATTTTTACCTCCTATAAATCTCATAAAAGTTATATTTATCATCTATTATAGAAATTAATTCCATATATGACTCATCATGGAGGGATTTTTAGGGACTCATATGAATTTTTCCATCTAAAAAATCAATGAACTCTCTATTTATCTAATTAAAAGAAATGTGTTATTGAATTTGACTGTAATTAAGGTACCAAATGTTCTAATAATGGACTCCCCCTATATAAAGGACCCAACATATATGATATTTTTTGTTTAAAATTACAATTTACAAATTCAAAATATTGTCAACATTAAATCATATATTTTGTTAAAAAAATTTGGATTAGAGAACGCATGAACGGTTAATTATTCAAAATTTTAGTAAAATTGAAATCATAGCATAGGTATATTAAAATACTGATGATATATATGTATTTATTATATATATGAAAGTATAATACATGAAATGTTTTAGAAATTTATTCTTATCATTTGGGAAAATTTGAAATGATTAAAAATATAACTGATAAAAATTTATAGATAAATTTTTTTATTGATCATTTTAATTGACTATGTCTCATTTAATAGCCAGCTTCCCAATTGAATATATTCTTCTAAAATATCATCAATATATTGATCAAATTTGTACTCAATAAAAGAATTTAGATCATGATTGTATCATCTAATTTGAAAAATAAGCCCGTCTAGATATGTTAACTATAAATATCTACTTTGAATTAGTGATAATAATGATAAATATTCTTATTGTGATGCCATTATAAAGAGGTCATTGGTTAATCATTCATCTTTATATTTTATATTTATAAAATTTAACATTATAAATTTTAAATCATCATCCTTTATTTCATAAATTTCATTATCTTACTCACATAATAATAGTATAAATTGTGTGAAATGACCATCGAAAATCATTCTTATGTCCCTTCAATAGACTATATTGTCAACCAAAATATATATATGGACAGATAATTTCAACTATTTTAATTTATCATGTAACATCTCAAAAGTTTATAATAAAACATTATTCTCAATATCATACATGATACACCACATCAAGATTAAACTAATGGATAAACATTTTTATTTCAACAAGATAGTTCTCACCTAAACCTTGGAATGTCTATAATTAATTATATTAACCAATGTATAAAAATATATTATAAAAATTGTTACAAAATTAATTTATTGGTTACCATTTAATATGAAATTAAAATAAAGACCATTAGAATATAATGTATATGTTTATATAAAAAACTATTTTTTATAAACCAATGAAATTTTATCTTAATAAATTAAATTAATCACTAATAGTGGAAGATAATAATGAAATATATCTCTCTCATATCAAATATTTTTTTTATTAATCCAATAAGTTTGAGAGGATTAATATTATAAATAAATAATATTTTAGGCATAAAAGTTATATTTTTATAAAAGGGACTTTTTTCAACATTTAATGGTCCACCTGTTTTAAAACAAAATTTTTAATAATTAAAAAACATATTTTAACAAATAAACTTAATTTCTCATATCCTCATATAAAAATATTATTTGGGTGAATTGTTTGAATTTTATTAATAAGCATCATTTTTTGATGAATATTTAAAAATATGACATTTTATTTTAAAATTAATTTTTCTTATAAATAATTTAAATAGATAAATTATATTAAAAAATTTAATTAAATTATAATTAGGTAAATTATACATCATTAAACACAATTTATGTCATTTTAATCTATTTCACATAGTCGTTGGATATAAAAACATTTTAATATTTTGAAATATTCATTTTAAAACCTAGATTTTTGTTGTGTATGAGGATTAATTTTATATCTAATTTTTAAAATTATGTGAATTAAATTAGGTAAAATAGAATATATATTTGTAATAAAAAGGTCAAAATTCGATATTATGGTTAATTTAATTTTTTGTTTTAAATCGTTTACCATGGAAAAGAAATTATTTAGTGAAGTACATGTAAAATAATAAAAACCGTTCAAGTTAAAAGATAAATGCTTAAAATACCTTAAAAATCAAACATTTAATGGGTCTTGGATGTAGTTATATACCCTAAAAAGTCATTAAGAAATTAAATATCAACAAAATTCAGTAACGTTGAAGCCAACTCTATTTTCTCGGCTTCAATTTTAAAATTATATTTTTTTAACACAACAAACCACCCCTCCCCAAGTGTAAATACCTTATATCACCACCCATTTTCTCCTCAAAATCCTTGATTGTACTCAAATAACACTAAAACCATCTCCTCATCCAACTCCCCACATCCATGTTCAACTATTCACACAAAATTCTAAATCCATGGTCCTCAAGGGGTCCTTCAATGAGGGGATATTTAAGAGATAAGTTTATTAAACTAATTCTCTTATTTCATTTTATTATTCTATGTTCTCCTCAAATCATTCACCCATAATGTAATTATAAGTATATAATCATGCATAAAATATATATTTATGTTTCTAATTGAATATATCAAATTAATTTAAATTTTCATCTCCTCTTATTCAAATAAATGAAACCATTATCCAAATTATGGCGGTTAACTAACTTTGTGAATAGTTATTACATTAATTTTCCATTACAAGCATCATGGATGATAAAAGTAGTGTAATTGTGGTAAAATTTTATTTTTTATGTATATTATAGCATATTTTCCATTTTTTACATTATATATACTCATCAAATTAAATAAAATAAAACTAGTTTGTGTTGTTCAGAAAAACCTCCAAAAATAAACTAAATATTTATCGTTCATATTTTATCTAATGAATCATCCAAATATAAGAAATAAAAATCATATATGGTAACATAAATAATTTTTTAAGATCTATAATACTATTCCTTCCACTTTTGGAATTTTATTTCTATTTTATAAAAACATCCATAATATTACACAAGTAAACTGACCATGAAATCATGAAAGGAAAAAACCAATACTTTGAAAATAATGAAATATTATTAATGAAAGAGTAGTAAGCTACTATTAAGTGTTTATATAAGGTTTTATAAATATTAATATCATTTTATAATAAAAAATAAAATTATTTATACCATTATATAGTAGTTTTAACCATGTTTCAAGGAATTTGAATGTTAGGTAAGGGATTTCTAAACCCAATTTCTATTATTTGGGTTAAACTTATACATCTTGATTATGGAATGCTATGATTATGAGTGAAATTAATTTTTAATATATGATATATTATTTTTTGTCTCCCAAATTTACCCAAGATTTAATGGTTAAGAGGTCACTTATAGTGTAGCTTGGGTTGTTGAATCCGCAGAGACCAAAGAAGAACCTTTAGACACAAAATATAAAGAGATGGATTTTTGGATATGAAGTGTCCTACATGGGTTGATTTTAGAAGGATTTAAAATACAACTATATGATCTATGCCAATTAAAATTATGAGAAATTGAGTTGATCTAGGTTATTGCTCGTAGTGGATTGGATGGATTCCTTTTTTTATCGATTTCAATTTCATTAACTTGTGAAGGATTCATGAAATTAATTCAATAAAACCTCATCACATACAGATTAAACACATTAAAAAACACATGCTGATCACCTATGAAATTTTAGGATCTTTATCATGGGAAATCCAAGGAAAAACATCTAATTATCACAAAAATGTGGGGCGAATAAATTTAATAAGGAAGAGAAATAGAGAAAATCATATAATGAAAGAAAATCAAATAAAAAATAAATTACATATAGAGAGTGTGAAATAAAATCCAACCAAGACCCTTGCTACTCCCTTTGATAAACCCATAAATGATCTATCCCTGCATTGATAACATGTTCTCAATGGAAGCGGGAAGTAGACTAACGAGGGTGGAATTGAAGAAGTAAAAACAACAAAATAACAATCACTACACCGTTGTGTGAATAATATCACATGTTTTGGGGTGAATACTTTCACACCTTGAGGAAACTGTATCAAGGTGATATGAAGAAGAACAAAAAAAGATAATAACAAGAAATTTTATTGAAAACTATGGTGATTCGAACAACTTATATGAGAATGAAGAACTTTACAAATAAAATTATTCATAATAAAATTACAATGAAAAAAAAGCTCCAACATCTACCAAATCCTCCACCACTAATACCTTAAATATACATTTAGGAATCCTTTGGTTTATACCCCATATTCCAAAGTCACTTATCTAATTGTGATGTGGAATGGTGGGTGGACAATTAATGGAGAGGAGAATTTTTCACTCTTCCTCTGATGTGGCAGCCAGCTTGCATCCACCTAAAAGACGCGCTGAAAGGACCCAATTGATGGATGACGTAGATTGGGATATAGAAGGATAAAATGTATCCCAAAATTTCTTCTAATATCCTATAAAATCTCAGCCAAAAAAAGTGTGTGGTTCACGAGATATGATTTAAATGGTGGACTATTTTTTCTGGGCCTCAGAATCTGGCCCAGAATTTCATCATGAACTTGACCCAGCTGTAACACCATTAAAAATCCTAATTATATTGGGCCAATTTTGAATGAAATTTTCCACATAATCTGATCTATCTTCATTTAAATTTTATGATTTATTGGGCCTGAATTGTGTTCTCTATAATACATTTATTGGGCTTCTCTCCAGTTCACTTCGCCCAGAACCATGTTGGTTCAATCCCCACTTTGGTGGTCTTCCGATATGAGTCTCCAAGTGGTCCAGAATAATTAATCATTCCTTATAACATGGGATTCATGAAATTAAAATATGAAAATAATGTTATAACCATTTTGTATTTTATTATATGTTCAGGAATGTACCATGTAATAGTGCATTTTAAGAAGGAATTACAATCATAATGTGATATATTGTTTGAAGTGTAAAATGAAATAATAATGGTGTTCATGATTAATAAATAACATGAATATGATATTATAAAAAATGAATATTAGCCTATTTTAGATGATAATCACACCCACAAGTCTATTATGTCTCGTCCCGAGCAAAATATATCTCAAAAATATAAAATTTGAATTCCCTTGTCCAAAAACATTTTAATACACATTTCTCACCAAAATATCTAATACCAAAAAAGTATGAAACGGATAAAAATCATTTAAAAAATCACGGTCCATAGGCATATCACAGTCCCAATCCCATTCCTTTGATCAAATTCATCACCATATTTCATCCAATTTCAATTAACCAGGATGATGTATCGTGCGTCACAATAGACTTGGGGGTTCATTTTCATTCGAGGTAGAAATATGGAAGCACTAGGAAGAATCAAAATGTTAAGATGAGTATTAAGTTTTTCATTTTTTCCACAATTTTTCCACTGTAATTGAAATTGAACTCAATCGCAACAACCCATGTTGCAAGAATTTGCTGATGACTCCCCGGATCAATGACCCTAGGGCACCAAGTGAAGCTCACATACTCGGGTATCATCTCGAGTTAACTCAATCATAAAAAATTAAAATTACCACAACTAGAGATAAAATTCCCAAATCTAGGCCAAAAAACTATGGATTCAGGATCCCCAAGTGTTGAAAGCCAGAAATTAGGTCAATCCATTTCTCTATGTGCAATTGATATTTTTTTGAATATTCATGTTAAAATTAAAATGATCACCAACCCCATCCAGTTTATTGTGGATCCCAAGAACTCAAACTAATACCCCACAATCTATAGGATGTGCATTGTGTTTTTTAAATAAATGGATGAAAATATAAATGGTGAAAAATCACACCGGACAAACTCACTTTACAAAGTCTATGCACATGAACTTAAACATGCATTAATATTAGAATCAGGGAATGAAAATTTATTTGATATCCATCTTTATAGTTTTCAATGGGTTTTATCATGTCCAATGTTAATGAAAAATTTCCTTCCACACATTTTATGGTGGAAAAAATCAATTCTTTTATTTAATCTCCCCCAACATAGAAAAACACTATACCTAGTGTTTAGTGAAATGAAATCCTAGAAGGGGGTAGGATAGATGTTCAAAGTAGACATTGAAAATGAAAATCATGGAATGATGTCACCTGATGGTTGATGATGAAAATGAATTCACCGGTCTCCCTTTATCCCTGGTTCAAGTCCCAATGGATTAGATGGCTATGAACCACTTTTCCCCATGACCTACGACATGCCTTAAAAAATTATAATATATTTCTTTGTATAATTTTTTACATAAAAAACATAAAATAAAATAAAATAAACTGATGATATATTGTCTTCTCTTAAATTTATGGGTAAGGTATTACTTAGGGATCAGACCACGTGACACAGAAAAATATGGTGCTCCCCTTTCATACCTATACTTACTCATAAAAGATGAACATGTCAACAATCTGAATTATTTTTTTAACGTACAAAAACAAAAAAAATAAATTAAACAGATGAAACATTGAATCCTCTTAAATTTTGGGGTATGGTATTACTCAGGGATCACTCCACATGACACGTTTGAATATGTAACTCCCCTTCCATTTCCATCCTCACTCATAAAATAAAAATAGGTCAGCAATCTAAATTATTATTATTATTCAATTTTTTTAACCTATAGAATCATAAAAATAAAAGAAACTGATGATACATTACCTCCTTTTAAATTTATTTGTAAGGTATTACATAGGTATCACACCATGTGACACAGGTGAATGTGATGATCCCCTTTCATACGCATCCTTACTCATAAAAGAATAACATTTTAACATTCTAAGGAGTTTTTTGTTGTTTTAGTATTTGTTTCTTTAACATTCAAACACATACAAATAAAACAAATTCACGATACATTGTCTTTTCTTAAATTTTTGGGTATTGTATTACTCATGTATCACACCACATGACACATAGGAATATGGTTCTATATTTCATACCCAACCTTACACATAAATGAAGAATAATCGAAAATTCTATGTTACTAATTAAATGAATGGAAACATGAAAACCATAGGTATCCTCTCATGCAACACTTTTTTTTAACATCGCTAGCTCGACTTAAACCCCTAATTAGTTACGTAATTTCATCGTCTATGTTTGGATAACACAACCCTTCGATAAATTCCAGTTTTTGAAATGGTTCAATGAATGGTTTGACTCTATGGTTGTTAACTTTAAAGGCTTGATCATTGGTGGCATCTTAAATTTCTACAGCCCCATGGGGGTACACATTATGCACTATATATGGGCCTGACCATCTGAACCTCAACATTCCTATGTGTAAATGATGTTTAAAACTATACAATAGAATAGGTTTACCCTATAAATTTTTTTATCTTTAATATTTCTATATTGATAGGCCTATAATTTTTCTTTATTGATCATTGAATTCTCATAATTCTCCATCCTAAGTTCCTCTTATTCATTGAGATCGAATATCATTTTTTTCATAAAATGAGAGGTCATAATTCATTTTATTAATTTCCCAGAAGGCCTTGTGTTCAATCTCCACTGGAAAATGGTATGATTTACCATAAACCAACCTATATGGGTACATTACTAAAATGGTTTTAAATACAGTTAGATAGGCCCAAAGTCCATATAAGAGTTTGTTTGACCAATCCTTCCTTGATGGATTAATAGTTTTCTAAAGAATTTGTTTGATTTCTCAATTGACTAACTCATCTGGACCAATGGTTTGTGGCTGGTAATTAGTTGAAAGATTGTGAGATATTTCATACTTTTCCACAAGTGCTGAGAATGGACGATTGCCAAAATGGGTTCCACCATCACTATTGATAGCCCCAGGAATTCCAAATCATGAGAGGATGTTTTCCTTGAGAAATCTAATCACAGTATGATAATCATTAGATTTTTTAGGACTCGCTTTAACCCATTTTTAAACATAATCGATAGCTAAATTAATGTACAAATATCCCAAAGAGTTTGGGAATGGACCCATGAAATCGATTCCCCAACTGTCAAAGATTTCAATCACTAAGATGGGAGTGGGTGGCATTTGATTTTTTTAATGTACCATACTTTTTGGTACATAGGGCATCTTTGACCAAAAGTGTAGGAGTCCCTTGATAGGGTGGGCTAGACTAGACCAGCCTGAAGAACCTTAGAAGAAGCTTTCTTAATGGAAATGTGACCTCCACATTCCTCACTATGGCCGAATTTAAGGATGGACTCTTGATCAGATTCTGGGACACACCTCGTAATTACAAGGTGAGTGCAAAACATATAGAGGTATGAATCATCAAACACATAGTTCCTGACATCAGAAAGGAATTTCCTTCTAGCTTGATTCGTTAGGAATTTTGGAATGACTCTTGTAACTAAGAATTTTTCTATGTCTGCATACTAAGGGCAGTCACTCATAGAGTATACGTGTTCATTAGGGAAGGAATTAGAAACATAAAGGTGATATAATTTTTCATTAAATTATATCCTAGAGAGTTGATAAGCTACAAAATTTTCAAAAAAAATTTGGACCTTGATTTTGAGGTCAAATTCTTGTAAGATAAGGACCCAAATTATCAGTATATCCTTGACATCGTGTTTCTGGAAAAGGAATTTCAGGGTAGAAAGGTCAGGGAACACAGTGTTGGGGGATCCTAAGAGGTAGGACCTAAACTTTTCTATAGAAAACACAACAACATGTAACTACTTCTCAGTGGTCTTATAGTTTATTTCAGCGCCATTTAAGGCTTTTCTTGTATAATCAATTACATAAGGAGTTTTATCACAACATTGTCCTAACACAAATCCTAAAGGAAAATTCAATAGAATCACACATCAGTTCAAAAGGAAGGTTCCATTTGGGGATTTCATGATCGGAGGAAATGTGAGAGATGATTTGAGGGTTGAGAATGAATCCTAACAGCTTTCTATCCAAAAAATGGAGCTTCAATTACTAAAAGATAACAAAGGGGATGGGTAATTAAACTAAAGTTACTAATGAATCTTCTATAGAAACCATCATGTCCTAAGAAATTCCTCACTTCCTTGACAGTTTTGGGTAATGGAAGGTGAGGAATTATGTCAACCTTGGCTTTATCAACTTCAATCCCACTACATGAGACTAGATGGCCAAGGAATGGTCCCTCTTTAACCATAATATGGAATTTTTCCCAGATTAACACCAGATTATTTTTTTCATATCTTGAAAAAACTCTCTCCACTGTCCTTAGTGATACCTCTAATGTATCCCCAAACATAAATAATTCATCCTTGAAGACCTTTATAAAATCCCCTTCCATGTTTAAGAAGATTCCCATCATGCATCGTTGGAAGGATCCATGGGTATTGCATAACCCAAATGGCATGCATTTGAAGGACAAGGTGCAGAATGGATAGGTAAAAGTAGTTTTCCCTTGATCCTCTAGGGAGACCTCCATCTGATTGTACCCCCGAGTACCCATCTAAAAAACAGTAGAAGGCATGGCCTTCCACTCTCTCAATGAAGTAGTTAATGACTGGTAAGGGAAAATGTTCCTTCACCGTAAATGAGTTTAGCATACTATAGTCGACGCAGACTCTCCTACCACTACTCACCCTTGTTGGAAGAATCTTTCCATCCTCATTGGTTATCACTATGATTCCAGCCTTTTTTGGAACCACTTGTATTGGGCTCACCCACTCACTCTCTGATATAGGATAGGTGATACCAGCTTTTAATAACTTCAAAAGATCTATTCTCACTACATCCATGATATTAGGAATGAGTATCCATTGAGGTAGACTACATGACATTGAATCAGATTCTAGAACAATCCTATGAGTCCTGATAAGTGGGTTAATCCGATGAATATCAGACGAGGTCCAACCAATGTATTTGTTATGTTTCTTAAGGAAATCTAGAAGCATCCTATCATGATTTTCTTCAATAGAAGAATAAATTACAATAGGATATTTTTTATTGTCCCCTAGGAAGGCATACTTGATTTCTGTAGGAAGTACCTTCAATTCAAGAATGGGTTGGTTAAGAATTTCAGTAGAAGATTATGACATTGAATCAAGATAAATTTTTTTTTCTAGAGTTTTAAAAAGTATTTATTCCCCACATGTCGATGTTCTATCTACTAAACTGGCTTGATCTGGTTTAGGGAAGGAAGTTTGATTAGACTCTTTTAAAGAGGTTTCCTAAAAGTTTTCACTGATTGTTGGACATACGACTTCATAATAGGAGAAATTTGATAATTATTTAATCCATGGAGATAAACATACTTCATGCGAACAAAGGAAATCATTCTCATCCTGATTTAAATATCCACCAAATATTCCTTGATGTTCTATGTATTCATTATCAATGCTTCATTTCATTTTTACTTCATGAATTACCTCATCATCCCTTATTTGTGATCATGCATTGTATATGGCCATATCTAGACTCATGTTTCAAAAGGTGATGGTCATGTTCCCATTTAAAACTCAGATAATAGAGTTGATTATTTCATGGAAAGGATAACCAAGGATGATTCTTGTTTGTTCCTTATTTCCTAAGTTTGGATGGTTATCCTAGACAATGATGTCAGAAGGGTAGATGAAGTTATCAACCTTTACTAGAATGTCCTTTAAAATCTACTTTGGATCCCTAATGCTACGTTCAGCATGTTGATCTGTGGAAGATGTAGTTTGGAGCTCTTATAGGACTAACTAGAAGTACACAACAAATGGGATGATATTTACACTATCTTCTAGTTCACAGAAGACCATGACAACATTTCTCTCTCCTTTTTCAACATTTATGTAATGGAACACTGTGTCATTCAACTTAGGAGGAACAGTCCCTTGAATTTTTGTGCTAACATTTGATGCTAAAAGGACTTGGTTCTTATGTCAGAATTTCCTTTTAAATGTGAAGAGGTCTTTAAGGTATTTTGAGTATGCGTGAATGGTTTGAATAACATCTAGGAGTTGAATGTTCAACATTACTTGTGTGAATATTTTCCTCAATGTTTCATTCAATTCAAGCTAGGTTTTTCCCTCATGCATTGAGGGAATGATGCAGGTTGTGGGGTTGTTTTTTGAAGAGTTTTTCCATTGACAATGTTATCATGTTTTTTAGTTTGATCATTTTTTTTATTTGAATATTCATCCTAGTTTGAATCTTTATATATATTTTGAATTAGTTTTTCAGGTTTTTCTCAATTGATTTCCCTCTTATTAAAATAGTCACAGCCTGTAGTTGTTCATGAGTTGTTCGAGTGAAACATGACTCTCCCCTTACTATTTGTTATAGAATGTATTGTGTAAGCATGGGTTTTTTTCATATTTTGATTTTTTGAAGTTCTTGTTCTAGGGAAGAGACTTCTGAGTTCATTCTTTCTATTAGTTTGCACAGTTGTTCTAGTAGGTTTTATGGAATTCTATGGGTTGGTTCTTGAAAATATTGGTTTATCCCAAGGGGATATTTTTGGATGTGGGATGGATTGTTGAAAATGGACTGGTGGTTGCTGTTATTGGTTAGGTTGGTATAGGAACTGGTTATGGTTTTGGTAGTTCTGATGGTGGTACATATTTTTTCTCTTTTGTTATCTCGGTTATTGGTTATCTTTCCAGTGGATTCCTTGGGGGTCATTATACCATGGGTTGATAGTGTTTTTCTATTGAAGATTTTGAAATTTCTAATAATTTACTTCTACTGGTGGTCCTCTTAAAAGAACATCTTCGATGGATGGAATGGTTGTGAAGTTGTCTGTATTATGGTCATGTTTGTCAAAAATTGTGCAAATAGGGTCTACAATTTTGATTTCATGGGTTTTTCTAAGGTTTATCTCTTCAAAATTCCTAGTGATTGCTTAGTGTTTATCCCTGAGGCTCTCCTATACACTAAGTGTGTGCATTCTAGTAGATCTTTGTGGCTTTTAAGAATAAGGCGATGTTCCTCTTGTTTGGTTTGGTTCAGCATGGATTTTTAGATACTCGTAAGCATCATTTAGGGATTTCATATTAAAGGTCCCATTACACATCATCTCAATGAATTGTTTGTTCCCTGGGCCCAACCCTTCATAGAAAATTCTCACTTGTTCAGGAATAGAAATACCATGGTGTAGAACCTTGTTTAGGGTTTCTTTGAACCTCTCTCATTTTTCATATAATGACTCTCCCTCTTTTTCAAAAAAGTTTTGGATTATCTTTTTAAGTGCTATTTTTTTGTGGTGGGGAAAGTATTTTTTGTATAATTCTCTTTATTATTACTCCCAAGATTTAATGGATGATGTTCTCAAATTTTGTATCCAATTTTTAGATCTATCCTTTAATGAAAAATGAAATAGCCTCATTTTAGCTGATTCTAGTTGTTGTGGGGGACACGTAGTTTATATAATATCATCGATCTCTTTAACATAAATATTGGGAATCTCAGTCTCCATTCCATGGAATGTTGGAAGGTGGTTTTGGACATGGTGTTTAAATATGAAGTTTCCATATCCTAGGAAATTGTGTCTAATGCACGAGGGGGCATTGGTCCAAGATGGAGTGAGGTAGTCATTCATGGTTTGATCAACTACATTCCCTATGTCTCGAGCTTCTTGGTTTGGGTGTCCCATTTGATCACCCACAGGTTTTACCATTTTATTTCATTGAAGACCCTCCATTGGACTTGTTTTAATTGTTGAATTTGGAGTTACAAGAATATTTGGATCAAATTTAAACAATTACTTAGGTGAACTTGACTCCCCTATCCTAGGATTTTCCACCATAACTAATTTGTGTGAGTTATCACGTGTGTAGGCAGACATGTTCCAAAAGAAAAAAAGAGAGAAAAGGAATAGATAAGATAATTTGGGTGAGAATAGAATAATAGGGTGAGAAAAGAAGTTTTTTTCAAAGGAACTTACTTAGGTCCCTAGAAAAAGCACCAAAATTTGTTGTCAGTGAAATTTACCCTAGTTCAAAGGGTTAACCGGTCACTTGCAATGTAGCATGGGTTCGTGAATCCCCAAAGACCTAAGAAGAACCTGTAGACACAAAATATAAAGAGATGGATTTTTTATATGATGTGGCCAACTTGGGTTGATTTTTGATGGTTTTAAAAGATCACTAAAAGATCTGTTGGAATTCAAATTATGAGAAAATGAGTGGGTCCTAGGATATTTCTCGCGTTGGATTGGATGAATTCCTTTTTCTAACGATTTCAATTTCTTTATCTGAAGAAGCATTCATGCAATGAATTCTAAAAAACCTCATCACTTACTGATTAAAAACCTTCACAAACACATTATAATAACCTATACACTTATAGGATCATTTCCATGACAACTCTAAGGTAACTGATCTAATTGTCATATAAAATAGGGGCATATAAATTCAATAAGGAAGTGGAATAGAAAAAATCATTTAATGAAAGAAAATCAAATAAAAGAAATTAATAACATTTAGAGAGTGAGAAATAGCGTCCAATTCAGACCCTTACTACTCCCTCGAATCAACCCATAAAATATTTATCCCTCCATTGATAACATGTTCTCAACGGATGCAGGATGTAGACTTATGAGGGTGGAATTGATTTAAAAACAAAAAAATAACGATCACTCCATAGTTGTGTGAACAATATCCCAGGTTTTGGTGTGAAAAAGTTCACATCGTGAGGCAGTGCTATCAAGGTGATATGAATAATAATAGAAAAAGAAAATAATAAGAATTTTTATTGAAAACATAGGTGATTCGATCAACTTACATGAGAAAGAGGAATGTTACAATGGAAATTTGGCATAATAACATTAAAATGGAAACAAAGCTCTAAGATCTCCAAAATCCTTCACCACTACTGCCTTAAAAAGACATTTAGGAATACATTGGTCGAGCCCCCATAATTCCATGTCACATTAATTAATTTTCAGGGGGAAAGGTGGTTGGAAAATTAATAGAGATTAGATGTTTCCAATCTTCCCCCGAAGTGGAATCCAGCTTGCATTCACCAAAAAGATGCACTGAAATGACCTTCTAGATAGATTAATTAGACTGATCTGTAGAATGATAAAATGTATCCACAGACACATTCTAATAGTCAGAAAAATTTCAGCCTAATAAAGTGTAAGGTTAGGGAGATATGATTTAAATGGTGGACTGTTTTTCTAGGCCTCAAAATCTGGCCCATAATTTCATCATCAAATTGGGTTTCTTAGAACACCATTAAACCTCCAAATTATCTTTGGCCACTATGTAATGAAATTTTATACATAATATTCTCCATATTCATATAAATTTTATGTATCATTGGGGCTGAATCCTTCCCACTATAGTAATTTTATTGGGATGTTGTCCAGTTCACTTCGCGCATAACCTTGTTGGTTCAAGACCCACTTTCGTAGTTATACAATTTGAATCTCCAAGTACTCTAGAAGAATGAATTGTTCCTTATATCATTGGAGACCTAATAAGGAAATATTAAAAAAATTAGACCATTTTTTATTTTATTAGATGTTCATGAATGTAGCTTGTAATAGTTCATTTTAATAAGTAATTACAATCATAATGTGAAATATTATTCAAAGTCTAAATTGCACTAACAATGGTGTCTATGATTAATAAAGAAAGTGAATTTTATATTCCAAACAATGAATATTATCCTTTTTTAAAGGATAATCAGTACTATAACTTTTTTAATATTTATTTACAGTGGACATACATATATATTTCATTTTATTAATTCATACATCAATGATATGATCTTTATAAGGTACATTCATTTAAAAGTCAACTTTTAAAAGTTACCCTTTAACATTCCTTTTTTCCATGTCCATTTTGCCGAAAATTACTTCAGAAAATTTCCTTAATATTCTCCTATTATTTTTTAATATCATTTATAATCATGTATGAATTTTTTAAAAAAAATTAATGTAATATTTTTGTTGTTTTCTAAAAGTGGTTATTTTTTACTTTTCTGACAAAAACACAAAAAGGATTTTTTAAACTTCTACAACATTGAGTGATTTTACAAAATTCGGGAAGATTAAATTATTTGAAGCCTCCTCTTCAATTTTAGAATTTTTATTTCAATTAATATTTTTCCATTTATAAGTATGAATCATTATAGAAAATGAAAAATGTCCTCAAAATGGAAAGATTATTATCCTCAATAATGATTCATTTATGAAATCATTATGTGTTATGATTTGGTTATCGTTGTTAGGAATTTTTAATGAGTATGGGTGATTCAATGATAAACCAACAGAGGGTTATCCTACTATATATCTCCAAATCATTGGGTAATGGAACATATTTAACCAATTAGGCTTCTAAAAAGATATTATAGAAAACAATTGTTGTGATTATTCCAAATGTGACTATGATGTATACTCCTTGTGTAACTGAGAGAGATTCTGTATTTTAAGAGTGATATGTAGAATGAATTCTTCTGCCACCTACAAATATTATAGATTTTTTATATTATGTTTTCATGAGAGTTTATAAATTTTAAAAGGGTAAGATATGAATTTTCAAGAAAAGAAGACTCATTTTTCTGAATAAAACATTTGTTTTTGTGAAATTTTTTTTATGGATTCTCAATACAATAATATTATTCATTATTAAATGTATATTACTAATCATATGTTATCCTATAATGTTTCAAAAATATTCATTGGATTTATGAGGGAATATATAAAAGATGAAATCTAGGGGATAATTGTGACGATTTATCATGAAGAGATAATATGTTTCACAGTAAAGAAATTTTCTTTATAAGAATATAGATATTATATATATGTGTCCACATGTATTTCATGGTTTAAATTGTAAGATGTTTCCCTGATTAAATAAAACACAAATTCATAAATATTTTTTTAATGGAAAATGTTTTATAATTTTTAAATAACTATAATGTGTATTTTTAGAGGTTAGGTCATACATTTGGTAATAGAGAAAGGATGAGACAACATTGGAGATTGTGATGTTTCCTTATGATGTTTTCTTAATAGTTATATATATCGTAATGGTTTTAAAGTTTTAGGTATTATTATAAGTTCAAATCCTTAGGAACCCATTTTTTGGTTTAAAGAGAATGATTTCTAGGATATTGAAGATATTTTTTAGATATTGTATTTGGAAAATAATCAATTTAAGTATAATGTATTTTAAGGTTAATATATTGTAGAGATTCTAAGGGTATTATAATTTAAATAGATTTTTAAATTTTTAACATTTAATAATTCATTTAATGTTTCAATGATGTTATTTTCTATATATTAAGGACTCTTTATCAATATGGATGGAAAATAATATTTTATTACATTATTATCCCTTATGAATGATTTGATTATCAATATTGTTTAAAAGAGTTGATCAAATGATTTTGAATTATTTTAGAGTATTAGAATAACCTGTAAGAAACTATTTTACATATCTAAAAGATTTTAGGTTCTTTAAATAAATTATGGTTTATCATATCTTTTCATTTTATTTCAAAGTCACAATAATACAATCTCAATTGAAAAGTGAAATTCCACAATGAACAAGACCATTTACTTTCTGGAAGTCTCCCATCAAGTCAAAATATTATGGTGATATCAAATAAATCATGAATTCTTGATTAATGTTTTGAATTCTATTCTTTTGTTTATAGCCTGATTCATTTTTTTAATATTGATGAATATTAAGGATTTAATTCAAATCATTGATTTTAGGAATGATGTAATAATGATCAAAATGAAGAATCATGGTAATGTTCTAAGAAGGGATTTAAATTATGTATGTTTTTTTGTATTGGGATTTTATTTTTTTACATATTGGTATTTTAGAACTATTAGGTTAATCAAGGAAAAACAATTTATATTTATATATTAGTTTTCGATTTCATAAATTTGGAAATATGTGTTAAATGGAATCAATAAATTTGATGTTTTGTAAAAATATAATAAATTTTAATGTACATATAACAATTAATTTTATTATAAGAAAAAGGTTATTTGAGTAATAATTAATTTAATTTTTAGGAAAGTCATTAAAGGCACTGTAAGTATTTTTTTTATATGTTCTCAGAAATATAGTTAATTATGGTTTCTTACTTTTTCAGATGAAAAGTGAAAGCATTGAGATAACCTTTGAGGTTAAAATATATTGAGGATATTTTTGACTATATTTATAAGATTTCAATAATATTATAGGTATTATATTTTTGAATTTATAGATGTGTGAAAACCAGACACATCTATATAGGCCTTGGGGATCGAACCAACAAGTAATGGGCATTAAGGGTGCATAGCCTTCAACTATCCTACTTGATGTCTAAGTTATTATGAAATTTTTTTCCCATTAAAATATCTAATGGATAAATGTTATATTCATTTTTGGAACATATTTTTATCATATTAATAATGATAGGATTAAGAATGACTTTTAATTAAGTAGTTAATGTAATTTTTGAATAATTTCAATATTTTGGTAACCTTATATGATTAATTTAAATAGAATAAAATAGGATTTTATTTATTAAATAGAGTATGATTTATTTTTTGGAAACATATATGATTTATGTCCACTTATGTTATTTATGGAAATGACTATCATATCATGAATATTATGTTCTTATGGAAGTTATATTTTTTAATTAGACATTATATGTGATTGATATTTTTTTAAGATAGTTAAGAAATTATATTCGAAGAACATGTGATCAATTACATCAAATTTTTGGGTTTTAATTTTAGACTATAATAATTTGATGAATTTTATGGATAGTTAATTTTTTAATTAACTATGTTGAGATTTGGGTATTAATGTTGAATTTTGGTGATTAAAGTTTCACTTGTCCATACAAAGGTAAATTATTTTTGTAATATTATATATTTTACTAAAAAATTAGGTTTGGATACTTCTAAACGATTTAAGGAATATATAGTTATACTTTTATAAATTTTTTGTTCCTTAAGATTTGATTCTGATTCTTCATGTATGAAAATTCATCTTGAGTGCCTATTGAATGGAGAAAATATGAGATTGTGGTGGAAATTGATTAAGGGATGAAATTAAACTTATTATGTAAGTATGAATTATTATGTTCTTCTTATAGGTCATAATAGAATTATGTATTTTTAAGAAATGTATTTTAAAAATAAATATTCAATACTTTTCTTACAGACAAATAAATTCCATTATAACACATCATAGAATTATAGTTTTTTGTGGTTAACATTATAATAAACATTTTATCAATAAATATCCTTAATAAAATGGGCGTTATATTTCTTTTTCATGTCCATTTTTTTCTAAATGGAACCCTATTAAGAGTTATCTCATGTGACCATCATGTGTTCCATTCTCTTTTCAAATAGATGTCTTATTGACCATTATTTGGATGTGGTATTTTAAAAATAATATTTTTTAAAGTTGAACCCCCAGTTTATAGATCCAAAATTATAATTTTTATGATATAGGTTATAAAATGTGGGGATAATATAGAATTCTATTATTTTAAAATGAAAACACTATTCTCAATATCATACAACATCTACCACTCAAGATTAAACATCTAACTAAACAATATTATTTAAATGTGACTTTTATCAAAGAGTCCTTGAAATGGAGGATTTAATGATATTTAATAAATTATTAAAATAATTTTTACATGTTTTTATTAGATGAATTTTTTTGTTACAAATAAAATATAATTTTAATTAAAAACAAATTGAATATAATGTAAAATATTTTAAAAACAATTATTTTTATGCACCAATGACAATTTATCTAAATAAATTAAATTATTAAATATTAGTGATATATATTAATGAAATATATATGTTTCATATCAAATAAATGGTACCCAAATTCATCCATCATGTTTTAAAATCTTATGATATGAAATATATCCTATTTTCTAAATTAAACACTATATTTTTCTAAACAACAATTTTACAACCAATTAATAGTGCATCTATTTTAAAACTAAATTTTGAAAATTTAATAAATTTTATTTCAAAAAATGAACTTAATTTTTTTAATCAAAATATAATAATTATAATAGGATAAATTTTTGTAATTTTTCTAATATGTTTTATTTCATGATGAATAGTAAAAATTAGAGAATTTTATTTGAAAAATGATTTATTATCTAAATAAATTATAAAGATAAATTATATTTATATTGTTTTTAAGTATAATTAGTTAAATAATAAATCTATAAAATCAATTTATGTCATCGAAAACAATTCCACATTGAAATTGTAAAAAAATACATTTCAATATTTTGAACTTTTCAGTGTAACGAGACTTTTTTTGATTGTGTCTGTAAGATTAATTTTAAAAATAAATTTCTAATTATGTGATATAAAGTTTTTAAATTGAAATAAATATTTGTAATCCGAAGTTAAAAATTAATTTTTATGTTCATTTTAAATTTTAGGTTATCAAAAAATTATCATGGGGAAAAATGATTTACCATTATTTGAGAAAAATAATTAGATGGGTTAATGGTAAATGTAAAAGACTTAAAATTCCCACAAAAAATTATCATTTAATCGGTTATTAAGGTAATTATAGACAATAAACATCCATTAGATCAATTATTATCATCCATGTTCTTGGAAATCATTGTCACCACATTGTGGTTGGCTTTAATTATAAAATTATTATTATTTAGTAACTTAAAATCACCCCTCCTCGTGAATAAATAACTCCGCTCACCACCCACATTTCTCGTCACAGTACTTCAATATCCTATAATATCTCCAAAATGATATCAACCTCACTCTACCCACATCCATGTGCTTATGGTCTCTCAAAAAGAAAAAAATCCAAGGTTCTCATTAGGTCCCTCATAGAGGTGATATTCAATAAGTAATTTTCTCAAAGTACCTATATTATTTTGTTTTCTTCTGTTCTCCCCACACCTCCTTCACCCATAAAGTCATTATAACTCAAGAATATTTTATATAATTGTGTTTTATATTAATAATGGAATATCTCAAATCCATTTCTTTTATCAATTCTCCTTATTTAAAGAAAAAAAACATTGTTCAAATTATAGTGGTAAACACTCTCTCTGAATAATTTTTTATTCATTTTCATTTATCACCTTAATGGATAGACATAATTATATCATTATGTTTAAATAATATATTAATATGTATATTATACACTTTTTTTTAAAAAACTAATATATTCTCATAATATTCTATAAAATAAAACTAGAACATGATGTTCATAAAACCTGCAAAAAATAATATAATCATTTATCATTCACATTTTATATAAGGAATCATACTCATGTAAAAATTAAAATTATATATGAGAACATTAATACTTATGTATGATAATTATTAATAATTTATTCCACTTCGGTAGTATTAATCCCATTTTCCAAGAACATCGATAATATTAAACAAGTAAAACGGCCATGAAAAAATGAAAATAAACTAAAACATTGAAAATAATGAAATATTGTTAATGAAGTAGAGGTAAGAAGTTATTAAAATTTCATATTATATTTTTTATTTAATTTACCAATTATTCTCATTGTCTTGAGAATACAATTAATCATTACCCATATCTAAGAGACATACCTTGGATGAAAAAGGCTGGAAATAAATGATGAAGGTTTTCAGATACAAGTTGGGGAAGATTTACCATTTAATAAATATAACCATTAGTAAATAAACCATAACCATACAACTCAATATATGATCAATGAAAAAATTAATGACGACTCAACCAATACATATTTATAAAAATCACACCAAATTTTACCAAAGCGAAAGGCACACTACTATCAATGAAAATCACGGATGGACACAAATAAACAATAATAAAAATAAAAGACTCAATTCCCTATAAGATATATTCTCTAGGATTACCAACTGTCAATGAATCATGGGGTTCTTTTAAAAATTCTTGATACATTACCTTTACACATGACCCAGAAGATAGCATCTCTAAAAGCACCAAAGTGCCTAAATAAGGGTGAGTATAATACACAGTATGGTTTCCCCAATGACTAACTTAATCATGCTAATATGATAGAATTGTTATCCAACTTAATATAAAACCATTTATATAAAAAAATTCTGAAACATTTATTATAACACAATATATAAAAAATTGTAAACAATTTGTAACCAAATGAAAACAAGATCTATTTAAACTAGTTTTCCAGCAAGTCATAGTTCTATTATAATAACCAAACAATGATTTAAAACCAAATCTTGATATCATTTTAAAATATCAATTAAATTTTTCAAAAACACCAACAAATGAATTCATATGAAACATACAATACTTGCTAGGGGTGTGTTATAGGTCAACTAAGCCATAACTTAGTAGACCACTTTGAAGGTGTTACAACAAGACCATATTCATCAAAACATTTTGATGGTGGACATTCACAGCTGTAACTATCCCTTTCCAATGCATATGAACACACACTATGACCCAATCTAATCCTATTACAAATCCATGTGTGTTCATCAAATTCAAACCCTTTTAATAAAAATATTCTTTTATTGAAAACCATTAAGCAAGATAATTCCAAAAATCCAAATTATTTCAATAAAACATTAATTTCAATGAAAAATTTGTATTAAAATCCATGGACATATTTCCATAAAATTAATATTTTAAAATACACACATTAAAACCAAGATCAAATTCAATTTATTCAAACACCCAATTTTACAGGTTTCCATAATTTAACAAACCATCGCCAAAGGGGATTGCCATAAGTTTTTCAATATAAAAATGAAAATCAGTTAAAGACATGATATTCAATTTGAAACAATTACAATTAGTTATTCTATGTTTAGTTGAGATAGATGCCATCTACATCGACGGTTTTGACGAAAATTGACAATGAACGAAGAATGCTCACACAACTGGGTTGATTCTAAATAAAATCGCCTTAGATCTAATATCATACAAAGAAGGCCAAATATCTTCATATATGGAATCATAAAAATTATAAATTTCGACAATATTAATATATCAGAGGGACCAAGAATATTTTATAAGTATAAATAGGTATATCTAAGAGGATGTGACAATAAATGTGAAGAACGTCCCATACCGTTAAAATCGGGCTTGAAAACGCCAAGCGAGGGATATGGATTGGTCCCATGATTCTTCAAAGACAATATTCTACCTTCAATTGAGTGTAATATATAATTAGGGATTATTATAATCGAAAACAATAAATTTATATAAATAATGAGTGAGATCCTATTTTTCATGATCTACATTTAACTCTATGCAGTGTTAAACCACACGTTAGACAAACTCTGCGCTAATCGGGCATTAGCTACAGCCTTCCAGATCACCCAACATAGAATCTAAACATATTCTACCTAATCGTGTGCACACTATGCTAAAGGTACTATCTATAATATTAAAATATTCATGTTTTCTACTATTCCTCCCGTATGTCTTGGAAAAATAGTGCGCAGCCCGTTCAACACTTCTTCAACCTGAAAAACATATTAAATTTTCCCCCATCTCTCCCATACGTCACCCATGCACTTATTAATACATAATAGAATAATTTAATGGTGGTTTGCATACCAGAAACTAGTTATACTAAATACTCCAAACCAATAGTCTTTGTAACCTCATTAGTAGAAAACCCCCACTACCTTGAAAGTCTTTTGGCCATTTCTGGTCATTTCCTTCTCACTTTCCCTAGTCTCTTCATGGATTGTTCAATGTTCCCATAAAAACCTCAATATACTGATTCGTTTTCAATGAAAAACATTTTATTGGATTTCCAAAGTCATTCCTGGGATATGTACTAGTGAATTATCCAACTCTTGGTCAACTTGATCTCATTTGATCACATGGTCGTGATTAGGCTAATACATTTTCAACTAAGACAAGTGGAACACATTATGCACTACATAGAACCATGGTTGAAATTCCAACCATTATTCCACCTCTCAAACCCATTGTAGTATTTCTAATGGTCCGATGTATTTAGGATATAACTTTCCCTTCATCCAAAAATGATGATCTCAAACTTTAGAGTGTTCCACAAGGACACAGGATCACTCATCACGAACACACTTGGTCTTCAACCATGATCCGCATACAAATACTGATGACTCTAAGCTATATCCATCCTATTTCTAATCAACTAAATCTTATCCATCTTTTCCTGGACAATACTCAGTTTTAATAGTGACATCTCACCTATTTCCACCCAACAAAGAGGAGAATGACAAGGAATCCCATAAAATGCTTCAAAAGGATCCATTTGTATTAAGGCCTGATAATTTCTATTATAAAATAACTACAATATGGTCATATTATCTTCCCATGAGACACCAAAATCCATTAAAAAATCCTAAAACATGTATTCTAATTTATTTACCATCCTTTCAAATTACCCATCCATCTAAGGATGACACACCATACTCATTATTAACTGAGTCCCAGGTCTTTCAATACAGATTTCCAAAAAAAAGATGTGAACCTCAGATCTTGGTCTGACACGATCGAATCTGGTATGCCATGTCTCTTTACCACTTCTTGGATATATATTTTGGACATATACCCCACCATTTGAGTTTCAGAAATAATGGTGAAATGAGATGACTTGGTGAGTCGATCCACTGTAACCTATATGGAATCATGTGTCTAAACCATTCTTTGGAGACCTATAAGAAAATATAAGTCTATTAGACCCCATTTTCACAATGGGATCGGTAAATGCTAAAAAATAATCGTTGTTTTTTTATGTTCTTCTTTAACATGATGACAAGTTATGCACCTTGGAAAGAACTCATCCACTTTATGTTTCATGCCACTCCACCAAGACTATGCCTTAAAAGACTTATTCATCTTCTATGTACCCAGATGTATAGACCATATCAAATGTTTGTAAGCATGAAGAAGTTGTTCCCAAAAACCCATAGGTATAACCATATGACCTATTGTCCACAAAACTAAACTCCCATAAAGATGTTATCCCTAAATGGTATCTCCACCATTGAGTTTTGAAATCATACTAGGCATTCTGTATTAGATGTTTGTGCCTCTTTAACCATCATTACCAAATTTGAAACTATGGAAACTGATAAGAAAATTTCAACATCACCTCATTCATGACATTCCACATGCATGTAGGCTAGGATCCACATCAACAACCACTCATCTTAATATTCTTTTTCCAATTGAGCATGTGACTTTCTGGTAAATGAATCTTCCATCATATTGCATGTACTTGGTGTATACACTATGTCAAAGTAAAACATTTGGAGATACTCCATACATCTCCTTTGCCTCAAATTCAATTCTCTTTGTCAAAAATTATTTTTCAGGATATCGTGGTTCTGGAAGACAGTTAATTAATCTCAAAGTTATAATAATGCCATATATTCAAAGAAGGGACAACTACAGTTAACTCCAAATCTTTTGTTGGGTAGTTAATCTCATGAACTATCAACTTCCTTAAACCATAAGCAACCACATGGTCTCCTTTCATGAAAACATATCCCACCCTAGATCCCAAATAATCACAATACAACACCTTCCCTGCAACAACTATAGATAAATCAATATATGTGATGAAAAAAGAAGAAATTTCACCTCTAGAAAAGATTAATGGAATTCCTTAGTCTATCAAATGGGAACTTACATCTTTTTCAAAGAAATCATATTAGAAGATAGTCATGAGAGGTCACACAAATAGTATCAATAATAACAAGATAGACCTAGAAAAATTTGTATCTCAAAGATAATATCTGGGTATTTCTAAGAGATGACGGCTTCTATCTTTTATAGGATCCATTGAAACACCTTGTTAAAAAATTTTGTGTCTAATAAAGGGTACCTCCTGTATCCATAAATCACACTTTGATAATTTGGAATAGAACAGATGATCTCTCCAGACATCCAACACAATATAAAATTATTGTTGATGATAAGACTTTTCCCTTAAATACACTAATATGTCATACACAAACACCACAATGAAAGAATCTAGATATCTCTGAAATATCCAATTCATCAATGCCATAAAAACTCTCGGTGCATTCGTAACACAAAAATGCATGAATATATACTTGATGTTTCCATATATTCTTCTAAAAGTTGTCTTCTAAATTCATCATTCCAAACTAACAATTGATTGTATCCTAACCTCATGTCAATTTTAGTGAACCTTTATGCTCCCTTCAATCGATCAAATAGATCATAAATGCATGGAAGTGGATATTTATTCTTTATCATAACATGGTTGTTCTTATGACAATCTAAACACATCCTTAAAATTCCATCCATTTTTCTTTACGAACAGCATGGTTCATGCTTATAGAGATGTGCTCTGCCAAATGAAATTTTTATATCCAAATATTTTGACTACACTTTAAGTTCCTAGATATATGTTCATTCCATCATATAAGATAGAATGGAAATAGAACTGGTCTTTAGAAGGAGATCAATCATAAACTCCAATTCCCTTATATGTGGTATCCTTAATAAGTTTTTAGGAAACACATTAGGAAATTGATCCAAAACTATTTGAAAATATTATCCTCAATCTAATCTATTCATGGAAAATTCAATGCTTCTATCTAGTAATAGATCATTCAAACCACTGGTGGAAACAATCGTGTTCCACCTGTCGTTACAACCAATTATCCTCTGAAGAGATATTTGATTTTATCCTCAATCGTGAAACTAAATGTTCTTCTATAATAGTGGATGTGATCCTTCAATTTTGTTAACTAATTCATACCCATTATTACATCAAATACAACTATATATAACATTGAGAAGTCCCACTTTAGCTTATCTCCTCAATCATTATAGAACATGACCTTCAAAAAAAGGATCGACATTCCATTTCACTAAGAGGGGTTTGGTGTTTTAACACAGAAGGCATCATCCCATGTTTTAAACATAGAAATTAAAATTTTGAGAGGAAGTGTAGGAATACGATGCACCAGTATCAAAATGAACATGCATAAGTTTATAATTAAAAAAATCATACATATCACTATTGGAGGTCTAGCCTGATCATCTATTATATTATTCTTAAATCCATAAAATTGCATTGTCACTACACTCTTCTCCTTGTTTCATTATTGATTTTTCTCTTTCTGAGTATTTAATATGTTCCTAGAATAAAAATTCATAGACCTACTCTACTGGGAATATTGAGTCTATTTTCCTCACCCCATCGATGAATAAGATGTGGGTGACACCTAATGACTATCTCGGGCACCTGACCCCATAGAACTGTGAAAATAGTGAATTTGAAATCCCGTATTCATGTATTTATGCCATGATCTAGGTTATTTTTTACACTATCACTTCATGTGGTCAAAAAAATGAACATTAGAAACTCCCTGGTCATATCGTGGGTCATGGAGGATGGTTTATTGATCCTTCCATCTGATTTTGATTCATGAATCCACCATGGAAATATATTTCCATATTCCTCATCTTCCTAGTATTACAGTTCCAACCATTTCCCATATGTATAAGCATACTTCATCCTCCCACAAATCATGAGATTTCACGTTCCGCAATTGTTGATTTATTAACCATCTCTATATAATCCATAATTCAAGGCACCGCAGTATTTTAGAAAACCTCTCTACCATGATTCGATAATGTATTCATTCATGACCACACTCACATAAATTTCTGTTTAAAAGTGCACTAAATTAATTAATTTAACTGCATACTGTATGATAAAGGGTATTTCCTATTTTAGGATAATGAAATCATTGGTTTGTTGGATCCTAAACGTGCGAGGATAAAATTTTTTGTTAAAAAATTGCTTACAATACTCCCACATAAGGCCTTTATTTAGTTTATATTTCACCCCAAAATCCCACCACTAGTGTGAAATATCATCGATCATATATTTATCCATCTTGACATTCAATTTTGATGGTTTACCAATGAAATCGATGATATGATTCATCCTATTTATACACAGCTCTCCCTCTCCCAGTTCATAACCACCGAAAAATATGGGTGGACTCCGAATCATAAACTAGAAGGAATGATCCACATTTCTTGGATCATCCCTCTGTTTCCCAGTATCCACATATTGAAATGCATAGATGATACATTTAACTATCTATTGGTTCAACTGTGGTCTAAGTGCAATGAAATTCTATGAAACTTCTTGTAGTTGGTTTCTATGATGCCTACAAGGTCTTATTTTCTAAAAACTAAGAAACTCTCTAAGTCTCACTCTCTCAAAACTAATGGCTTATCATTTCAAATTCTATCACATTAACTTTCTCAACATCTCTTCCAAAATCAACCATTTTATTTGTAAACATCTAACCATATTTTTAATGTTCAAAACACATTACAAATACATAAAAATACTATTTTCAACATCATTCATTTCAAAATGATCTCATAATTTTTCAAAAATTGGAACTTTTTTAAAAAAAAATCATTACTTAAAATATGAAATGTGAAATACTAGGGGGAAGCCATTCGTAGAATTTATTTTATTCTCATCTCATTGGCTAAACCCATGAAATTGTGATTCCACCATCATATAATTGTTTCCAATACAGTAAGGTACCTAACTCCCTAGTATCATGATGTTTATCCCATAAAGGATATCTTCATCATTTTATGATCTACATTTCAACTCTTGAAAATACTACTCTATTCTAATATAAAAACCCATGGAATATTAAAGAACGACAGTCAACTCCAAGACCAAGATAACTGATGAGTACATATTCTATAACGAATGGACAAGCTGATGCCATTTATCTCAAACAACATTATGGATCGAACAAAATGATACCATTTATAATGTCCCACTTATTCTCATTGGATTGAGAATACTATGAATCATTACATATCCATAAGTGACATCTCTAAGATGTCAAAGTCTAGAAATAAATGTGAAATTGTTTTAGAGACATGTGGGAGATTATTTACCATTTAATAAATAAAACAATTAGCCAACAAACTATAACCAATCAAATCACTGTATGATGCATAAATAAATGAAAGAAAAATCAATTGCTTAATTTATATCAAAACCACACCAATGTATACCATAGTGAATGAAAGACTTATATTAAATAAAATATCAGAAGGATACAAATAAACCCCATGACAACTATAAAACTCAGTTCTCTAAAAGACCCATGATCTAGCATCCCCAGATAGACCAAGTATCAAAAGGAGGTGCTAAAAACATGTGATAATTCATCTTTACTCATGTCCAAGATGATATCATCTCCAAAAGAACAAATTTTCCAATGTAAGGTTGAGTATAAAACACAATAGACTTTCCCCCAATGACATCCCTACTCATGACATGAGGATTGAAAGGTTAGACACATTTATATAAAAAAATTATATATAAAAATTATTCAAAACATTTTATAGCACAATATAATCATGTTTATAAACCGTTTGTAACAAAATGAAAAAAAAAGTTCTATTTAAACCAATTTTCCATCAAGTCATAGTTCTAGTAAACAAACCAACAAGACTTTAGAACCCAATAATAATATCATTTCCACATACCCATTCCATTGTACATACACACCAACATATTCATGAAAATAAAAATAAATATACTCACAAGCGGTTTGTTATCCTCCACTAAACCTTCAATCAGTGGACCACATTTATGGGGGTACATCACACCCATATATGTTTTACCTATTGATGGTGTCATTCCATGACCTTATCATTCAATTTTATATGAATATGAACACACACCACAGAAAATGATAAACCCTTTCCAAATCTATGTGTGTTCATCCATTTCAATCCCTTTCAATAAAACTATTCTTTTATTGAAAACCATTAAGCAATCCAATTCAAACAAACCAATTTATTTCAATAAAACAAACATTTTATTGAAAAATATTAATAAAATCCATTTGACACTATTCGAGAAAATCCCAAATATAAAATTCAAATTTTAAAACCAAGATAAAAATCACTTTCTTCAAACACCCAATTGTCTAGGCTTCCATAATTTACCAAACTATCACAAAAAAGGGTTTCGAGTTCTTGTTCACGAGAGAAATCACAATCAATTCCACAAAATATTTTAGATTTTTTTCAACACAAATCATTTCTCCTAGGTGGATTCGAGAGTGAATTCTACTACCCTGACAGTTTTGATAAAACTGACAACTAATGTATAACACTCACCCAACCTGGTCGATTCTCCACGAAACCACCTTAGATCTCTTCTCCTACCCACAAATGAAAAAATTACAACATATTTGGGATCCAAAATCTTATATCCACCAACAATGGGTGTATATCATAGAAACCAATAGAATATGTCTTGTATATCCTATAAGATCATTGAAGATGCGACAAAAACAATGAAGAATGTTACTTACCACAGAATCAGGCATTAAACCCTAAGGGAGGTCTCCAGATTGGTTCCAAAATTCATGGGAGAGGTTATCCATCATTTAGTGGGGAGGAATCTCAATATTAGGGTTAATTGGAGAACAAATAATAATTTTATGTCAAAAACAAGTGAGATCCTATTTTTAAGGATTATATTTCACTCTGTGCATGGTTAGACTGCACGGTTAGACAAACTGAGGACTAACCGTGCATTAGCCACTACCTTCCTGATCACCCTACATATCCTCCTCATAGGGTCTCCCAAAATAATTCACGTCGTGTCAAAACTAATGTCCATAATCTGAATCATCGCATGGGTTCTACTATGCTTTCCGAACATTTTAGACAAAACATGCAGAGCTTGAGCACCACTTATTCAGCACAAAAAACTTATTCGATGTTCACCAACTCTCTCATCCATCACCCTTAATATTATTTAACCTAAAAAGAAAAATGTAAGGATGAAATACTCGAAATTTGGGATACTATATATTAAATTCGAATATAGGTCTTTAATAAATTAATAACATTATATAAACAATTATACGGGGGGGGGGGGGGTTTGGACATGTTTGAATGAAGTCAAAAATGGGATAAGGGATTTCTTAACCCAATATCCATTATTTTCATTAAATGTATACTTATTGATTATGTTATGATAATATTATGTGTAAAATTACTTTTCAATGCCTTATGTAATATTATCACATGTATATTTGAATTTATAGAAGATACACATATTTGATTCATTTTCTTAATTCGCCTATCATCAATAATATATTTATAAGGGTCATTATGTTAAAAAATATCTATTTAAATAAACCATTAAAACTATATTTTTCTTCCACATCGATGATTTAAAAAAATATTTTTATTTGTTTTAATTTTTCTGTATGATTCTTCAATTTATTTATACACTTTTTTACATAAATTTTTGTTAAAGTATTATTTTTCTATTTCTAATATTGGTTCTTTGTTAATTTTGCAAAAAAATGAATAAGTAATGTTTTTTAACATATACGGAATGAAATTTTTTTCCAAATTTCATAAATCTTTAATGATGTAATATTCATTTAAAATATTTCAATTTTATTTTAAAAAAAATTCATTTATGAGTGCACATATTTGTAATAAAATTAAAACTAACTTCAAAATGAAAAAGTTATTTTCCTCAGTAATGTTTCATTTCTGGCTACTTTATGTGTTTTGAATCTATTATGGTTATTCAGAATTGTTAATGAGGATGGGTGGTTCAGTGATAATCCAAGGCCTAGTCAGTCCAATATTTCTCTACAACTAATTGTGTAATGGTATGGAGTTAAGAAATTATGTTTCTCTTAATATATTATATGAATAACACTACGGTGAATATTCCAAATGTATTATCATGGTTAGTACCTGTGTAGAAGAGAGTACTTCCATTTTTTAAGAGATTCATGAAAATGAACTCCAAAGTTACCTAAATAGATTTTTATTATTTATAATGAGTTTTTAATAAAATCAATTTATTTTTAAAATGAATGATACCAATCTTTCTAAAATTATTATTACTTAATATGAATAAAATTTTATGTTTTTGTGAAAAAAATTATGTTGATTTTCAATGGACTAACATATTACTTCATTATTTGTTACACACTGTTATTTTTTTCTCATATAATGTTTCAAAATGTTTTTTAAAAGGATTGAAGAGATAATAGATGCATGTATGATATCCATGCGATAATTTTGATTATTATTTATGAAGAGAGATATTGTTTTACTTTAAAGGAATTTATTTTTTAGAAAAATTGATATTGTGTATATGTGTCCACATATAATTTATGGGTTTACTTTTTATGAATTTTTCCTTACTTCCCAAAACTATAAACCTAAATTATCATTGGGAATTGAAATTTATTTCTAGTTTTAAAATAACTATACAATATATTCTTTAATTTCAGGTCATTGAAAATATATTTATATAAATATCACTAATTCAAAATTGTAATCTATTACCTTCTATTTAAATGTAACATTTAGCCATAATAAAAAGTTCATTATCTTGTGGATTAAATTTTTTGGTCAATATATAAGTAAAATATTCCCATAAATATTCGACGTCAAATGCGGCCATTCCTATTTAGGATAAAGTAGTTATAATAATATAGCCTTTTATATTTCAAATTTCCAATATATGTCTTAAAATATACAATAATATGAGTAAATGTATAAATGAAATATATTAATAAAGCATGTTATAGTTATATTATATAATATACTCTCTAAGTATCATTACTAATAGATTGTTTATAGAAACGAATTGATGGTCTTGAACCCACTTGATGTTTTAAATATCTAATATTTTCACTTATCTAAATAGACTATTTTTAATCAAAGATGGTTTATGTAATATCATTTCTTCTCTAATAAGATGCTTTTTAGAAAAATTAATGCATTCATATATAAAATACCAAAATGATAATCATGATTCTAGATGATCTTTCATACACACATATTATTTAAATTTGTTCAAGTAACACTCAATTGGATAAAAAGAACTTAATTTGACAAGAATATCAACAATACTCTCACCAATTAAATATACAATCATGAGGACCATGATATCCAAATACGAAGAAGAAATTGTTTTTATTTAAAATAATTATTTTGGATCACTCTTTAATTTTATTTTCATTCAAGTAACTGATGTTATAATTTATTCAAAACAATTATCTACAAAAAATTATAATATTAATAATAGAAATAATTATATGTGTAGGAAAGAAACTAGGAATTTTAAATTGGGATAACTATTAATGTCAAAATATGAATTTATTAAATTTCTTACGAGTCTAATTTCTCTCTCATAACATTCACATATTAGGAAATACTAAATGAATAACCATAGTTCAACTTTCTTATCATAAAAATAGATATAAATTAAACATTCTTTATTTTACACATTTTGTACTGAATAAAAGGTATGTATGTCATGTTTCATTCAATCAATAATCAATATAAATGTGTTCTCAATATTATTTCTAAAAATTCACAAAATAAATTTTATTTTTATTAGGATTTCCATTTAATATACCAAATTACCATAAATATATAATCACAATTCCTTTTTTTCATTGTGCATCATATTCACATGTTTTAATAAAAATGGTATTTTGGATTAGGTAATTTGATAAAATAATTCTCTTAATCAAATAATGTTTGTTTTATCTATTTTCAATAGGAATGTATTGTAATGATGGATAAAATAAATCAAAATATTCACATATAGTGAGAATGTTTTCTAGAATAGTATGTTCTAAAATTTAGACACCATTTATGGTTTTCTATTTTGGATTATTTTCAATATAACCATAAAATAACACTATTTAGCTTCTTAATTTTTTTAATTTATGGAGAAATTATATATGGGTTTGGTATTAAAAAATTTATTGTAAATAATCTATATATTTTTAAAAAATTACAATAAGGACATGAAAATTAATCATTTTTGTTCAATCATGAAAAATTCAAATGTATAAATAAATTATTAATTATCATAAAAAATTTATCTTATTGTACAATCATTTCACTAAATGAAGAGTCAGAATTCATTAAACCTTCAATCCAAATTTAATATATCTCATAAATATATTAAAATATATATACAAAACTTTTAACATAGGATCTCTTTAGTTCATTAATAAGAATAAAAATTTCAAAAATTGTTATTTCATACATAATCGTGGTGATGTTTATATTGAACCAATCACACGATCGACATACAGTGGTGGAACTAACCATATGACTACATTATTTAAAACCATGTACAATTAAACCCTATCTAACACTACAATATTCATGGGAAAATTCAAAGTGCCTTTCATAAAAATCTTTCTATAAAAAAGATTTTATTTGGTGATTGGTTTTTGTAGGTTTATGATTTTAAATTTCATTCCATATAATCAATATAGTTTTTTAGACGAAATAATGAATAAACATATCCATTGTTTCATTATAATATAACACATAAATTTCGTAGAGATATGCTTCCCATGTTCAAGAACCTACTACGAAAAATATTATGGCTATGATTTTCTAAATATCCATTCAACATGAGGAATTATAGAAAGAAAAATAAATGATTTTTGTATTCAATTTTCAAATAGAATATAGATATTAGAACATGAATCAATGGTAACAGATGTGAAACATATGTTCGGGGACATATTTTTTGTTTGGTAGAGTGATTATAGTATTTTCACTTTAATAGAGAGTAACATTTACAAAAACACCAATAACTGTTGAAGTAAGGTTTCTAGAAACAGATTCGAATAAAAAAATTGTAATAGATATATTATAAAATATGTACGGAGTAGTATGCATCAAAGAAATAATTTTACCTCTTTATAATAATTAAATTTTAATAAATTATATATTTATCAATTTTCATCAGAACATATATTATTCCACATTTAGTTATAATTCAAGATATTAATCTCATAATGTGGGAATAAAAGTATAATGAAATTTATTTTTCAACTCATCTAATTAACTATTATTAAATCCACTTTTATTGAGACTCATTATACTAAGTGATAAGAGACATTCACTTCCTCATGATGTGCCTATTTTTTATATTCCCACAAAAAATCCATTTAGGATAAAAATCATAATAATATTTTTTAAAAAATTTATCTATTTTTAAAGATTCAGTAAGTACTCTTCATAAAATCACGTTAGAATCCACTATTGAAATCAATAAACATATTATCACAATTAAAGTTTGTAATAGAAATGTTTCCATGAAAAAAAATTCAGTTTTATTTATATTTGTTTCTATAAAAAATAAAATAGTAGAAAAATGTGAACAATACTTATTAATATGAGATACCAGTCAAACAAACCCAATTAATATTATTATAGGTTATAATAGTTAGAGAAATTTTTAGAAATATATTATAAAATTAAGCTTTAAAAAATAATAAATTGTATAATTATTTACTTAATTCAATATAAAATTTAATTACCTCTAATTATTATCAAATAAATTTGACAAAAATATTTACTAAAAGTAAAATACATCATAGATGTATAAACCATGTCATTTTTTGGTCACTATACTATTATTTTGTACATAGTTAGGTATAAATCAAATAATAATGTGTGACTATGACTCTTTCTATCCTACCAAATCAAAAAATGAATTTAAATATCATTTAATACAGATTTTAGGATTTTCATCATAGATATTTATATTCTAAACATTAAATAATCGGTATGTGCTTATATTCATATGTTATTAGGAGTTGTAACATTTTAAATGTTTATAAATTATTATATCAATAAGAAAAGAATTTTGGAAGTGATTGATATTGTTATATGATAATATCAATAGGATCAACTATAATTCAAAAGGTTTAATTCTAATATGATATTCATATTTTGAAAAACAGGTTGAATCATATATCTCATTAGCTCTATTGTTTCTTCATTCTTTAAGTAAATGTTTTTATCAGACTATGTCTTTATGGAAATTCTTCCCATGAGTTGGTATATATATAGAATATGGATACTCAAATAGCAAGGAGTACATATTCTAATTTTGAGTTATCCCCATTCATCCCAAACAAAATAACTTAGATATAATCATATTTATCGAAGAAATGGTATATTATTCATTTATAACTATTTTATTATAATATATGAATTGAATCAATGAAAAACTTTTCTTATTCTTTTATCTCTTTATTTAAAATATATGTCCCATGATGAACTATTATAATTATTGTATCTAATTCTATTATTAATGGATTGAAAATATAGATAGATGATGAAACAACAATAGAATCTTAGAAATAACAATGATTTTATTTTGGAATATAGATATTAAACATGATGTTTTTCATAATTAGGATATTGCCAAGAAATTGATGTACCATTGTTAGGGATGTCAATAAGCGGTGAAATTATTTTATAATTTCATGAAATTGAATTAAACTAATGAAAAGTTTTAATATTCAATCCACATAATTAATCACATGGGATTAATTGGTTGAATGTAAAAAATAAAAGTGAAGACATGAAAAAGTGTTTATAAGGATTAATAACCATGTGAGGAAACTAATTATTATTATATATAGTTTTTATCTAGGTTAATTGATTAAAAAATATATTTTCATTATAAAATAAAATTAAGTAGGCTATGAATCATCTTTTATCCTTTTTCAGTAGCATCCCACTAGAATTTACAAAGTTCCCCGCTGGTTATAATATTACCATAAGAAGTATATAATGATCTCTTGAGAATCATGTTTATTTAGAAAATATTGTTTATCATCTTATTGATCACATAATATGGATATAATTATATTTTAACATATTAAAGATTGAAATCCTTTTATAGCACATGAGAAAATAGAATCATAACATGTAATATTTTTTATAACAATAGGATTCTATAATTGATCTTATTCACAAACACTGATTAATCAAGAATAGGAATATAAAAAATTCTTCTTATTATCTTCTAGATTCAGGATATTTCTTATCTCAAAAAAATACCAACAAACAAGTGAAACTATTAAAACTATTCTGTTCTCTCTTAGATCCTACCCATGTTCACGAATACTATTATTTTTTAATTTGAATTAATTTTGAATTCAATTTCCATTTGATCATCATAGAAGATTCTCAACAACATAATAGTTCAATATAACCCTAGCTAAATTTTTCTCAATTTAATTCCACAGAGGTACATGTATATTTTCCAAAATATTTATTAAATAATGATCATTTATCATTAGTAAGTTTACAAAAATATCAAACTCTTTTTTTCATATTACACTAGTAGCTATCCAAGAACAACTCTATAGAACAACTTCATCTTTGATAACCATTATATGTAATTTAAAAATGATATGAATTTGTAAATACCATAAATTATATCAAAAAATATTCATTCATAATTCTTAAGTAATTGATTCAACTCACATAATCCTCATTTATCTCTCCACACATTATCTCACAATAATTTAATAAATATTATTCATTAAAAAATCATTTGGAATCATAGAATGACCACGTGAAAGTTATTTTTTTAATATCAAAATAGTATAACATAGTTAAAAAATCATTCTAGAATTAAATTATTGAGATTAATATTACACTAAATTAGATTGCACACCACTAAAAGTTTTCTGAAAAATTCATTTGAGACATCAATCATCTTGAATAAAGAACACCAATTTTAATTTCTCACCTGAATCATCTTGAATAAAATTTTAAATTTGATGTCTAAATCATTTAATAATTGAACATTAATCATCTATTTTATTTCAACATAATATAGAAATCTATTTTTTTTTTATTTTTTATTCTATATAAATTTCACATTTTTGGAATGTCATGAAGTAATATGTGATTTTAAATTATTAATCCTAGAAGAAAATTATTTCATAGGAACTTAAAATTTCATAGAAATAACATAAAATTAATATAATCCTTTCTCAATGACGTACATTTTGATTCAAAGTCATACGTGTAAGGTTTTAATCTGATTGAATATCAAATTAAACACATATCTAACATATGAGATATAATAAAAGTGTCTAGTAATGGATAATAAAATATTTTACACTCCCTTTAAAGTAATATGGCTCTAACCAGTTTCATTTAAATTAAACTAGAGTCTTATGGTTTTACATGGATGTAGTATATCAAAAATAAAATTCATACAAACATATAATTGAAGGTATACTATGTTTCCAAAAATTCTATTGAACTGTGACTTAGCCAAATTTATGTCTCAATTACAGAATTCAAAATTTCATCTAAGATTCTTGTAACTAATTATTCCTAAATTAGAGTTGATTGATCAATATCAATGATGTCTCAAAAACTTCAATGACATCTCAACATCCTTTTAAAATTAAGAAGTACCACTTGGTAATAAATACAACCCATCAAAAATTCAATGTGGTTCTACAATCACCCCATTTATATTTTTTTTCCACTCCATAGAACTCATTCAAATCAATATAATTATTTAGTAGTTTCTCAAATCTCGTGACAATCATCAAATCATAGCCTTCTTCTATTGATAAGTTTCTTGAAATAGAAACTCAAGTGATGTAATATTTTCCAATTATGTTCATGCATCAGTATGAAGTAATTATGTCCAAGTGAAATATAGGATATTTCCTTAAATTCATACATCTATTTACCACTTTCATATATCTCACCAATTATTAAATATCCACAACAAAAAATTAAAATTTCATATGAAAGATACCAAACATTTTTCCAAACTTCCCCCTCAAACAAAGTGAGTATCAATTACTAAAAGTTGATTACTTTCTATCCCCCAATAAAAACACAATATAAAGACTATTGATGGTGTTCTACAAACATAATCATGTTATACGAGAAGGATGGACATAGATTTTAAACTTGATTTCAGAAAAACACTCTATTGGAATTGATTTATTCAAGATATCTCTAATTTGATATCTGGTAGAGACATGTTGTTATTTCATATCTTTATTTTTCATCATTTTTAATGAAATTATAAATAATCAATATATGGTTCAATCATAAGAGATTCATACGATTAATTGAAAAATAAATTACACTTTTATTAATATAATGTAATTTTAGTGGTATTTTAATATTAATATTCAAATATTATAGTTCTATGTGTATCAATAAAAAAATTTTGGATCCATAAGTGGCACCCAAGTATTCTACATTATATGTACATTGTGTCACTAAATTTATCTTTTTATTATACTTTATGAAGCAACCGTCACCTATATTTATTTTTCACCAGAAGTGAATCTTTAATCAATGTAATCACTTTACACACCAATAATCAAATAGCCAAGGATGTTAAAATCTGAATAGTTTTCATAAAACATCCCGTAGTCCAATTGAATTTTACACACATTATTATTCTTTCATACAATAAGAATATATTACCCCTTGTATCACACCAAAATAATGAACATAATTTTATTTAATATGGGATATTATGTCCCAAGGAATTTAGATTCTATATATTTCAATTCACTCTTATATAATCCTTTTAATTGACATTGTTTTTATCCTCAAATTTATATATTTTCATTACAAATAAAATGGGAGTATAATTTTATCTTTATTACTCAACTCCAAATTTTCACAATAAATATTTACGATACATTATTTTTTATAAATATGCGAAGTTAGATTTCTTGAAAATCTGCAATCCTGGGAAATTGGTCATCCCTCCTCGAATTGATATCTCAAAAAAAACTACAATTTGTAATAAGATTACTGACACGTTTATTATTTTTCATTATAATATATTATATAATAAAAAAATAATACAAAAATTAATTTTAATGTCAACAACACTATTTTATAAAGGTTATTATAAAACATTCACTTTTTATAATCTAGAGTCCTAAAATAGTCATGAAGATTTAAATACATAGATCATGGGTCATGTTTCATTCCATACAAATATTTAATTATCTTATAAACCCATTTTTCATCATTTTATAATAAAAATCCTAATGATTCTCAATAAAAAAATATTCTTAAATTTCTATATTTAGGATGGGAGAAATCGAATCCATTTGGTAAAACATATAATGAAAGTCTGATAACACATATTAATACATTCTAATGTATTAAATTCATTATAATAGTGTAAAGGTTACATAAACATAAATTTCGTACCATTGAGTGTATTCCATTCAATACAAAAAAAAATTTCCTTATCAAATAACCATTCTCATTGAATTTGTTTCAAAACACCCCATTAGTACCAGATACATTCTTATGATTGATTCTTTATACATACTCGAAAGTGAAGTTTGTCTATATTTTTTCAAACATAAAATTCAACTACCTTTTTCAATTAGTTATTCTTATCTACTTCTAAAATAAATTGTTGTTCAAAATAGGAAATATGAGAAGTCTAATTATAAATTATAAATATTCTTATAGTTTGGATAGTTTCCTCTTGATTACTAGTAATTTGTTAGCAATCACCATGTTTATTCAAAATTGGATATCCTAATCTATAATTTTAAAAAACCAATACATAATTAGATTGGTCATTTCCAATTTCAAGTGCATTATTATATGTATTTTCTTACTTATTATTATGTATTTTAGAAATCATCTCACTAATAGGATTTAAATTCTCATGGATAACATCAATTATATCAATAATCACTGACTAGTTTTCACTGATCATGAAATCACAATAATCCAAAAAAATCAACCACTTCTTGAAGAATTGATAACCATTTTTCAATATATTTTTAACTCAAAAAAATTTCCTCCTAAAATTTTTCATCAAAATTTCCAATATTGAAGCCTTTTATATTCCTGAAAAAACATATTCCAAAAAATTGAAATACAAAAAAGATAAATTTATTTTGATCAAAATTTTATATCGTTTCTTGGTTTTCTAATCGATCAAATAAAATATTATATATATATATATATTGATTCCATACATAAAAACATAGGGAGTTTATGCTCATCCAACATTGTATTAAACATCTAGAAAATACTTATATTTTTCATATAAACTATTGTAATTTTCTATGGACTGTTGAGTGAAATGAAATAATGTATTGTCCAATTATTTTTAAAGGTTATTTTAAAATTCATTTTTTTACTCCCTAAACATTTATCAGTTTTAAAGTTCATTGTGTGGTCTTCTAACTCATTCTCTATTTTTCTTCTAATTATAATGAACATTCTAAAAACATCATAATTGAGCATGATAGACTTTAAATATATTAATCTATGGGAATTCATCTGTGAAGGAAATGGAATAAATATCACCTCAATGGTATCAATGTATAATAAGGCCCTAGAAATCATAATTAATGAGTGCTAGTAGGCATGGAGATTGTATATCAACTAGTTTACATATTTCATAGAGTATATTCTCCTTCTAGAATAATTTCCGAATATCCACTCAGTTAGTTTTAATTTCAAGAAGTAATATTAACACTTAATTCATTGATATTAAACTCCCATCTCAGTACTTAATGTTACCAACTCCCCTATTCAAAAAACCATTATCAACTTTTTCACTTATATACCATGAATTTGTTGGGAACCCAATTGAAATACCTTTCCACTTATTCATTCCACATTATATATGTCTCTTATAACCTTATTTTTTGATCATTCATGATTCATTCGTCAATAAAACCTCCTTTCGATCATCAAAAAACTATATTACCAATTTTATGTTGTGTTTTAACTATACCACAAAAACATTTTTTTATTTGAACATCTTTGACTCAACTTAAATAGTTTCCACCCATCTGATTTTCAAGGAACATATTTTTCAATAAGATACTAATAATCATTCATTATCTTCATTTTTTCATGGATTTAGTATCTTTATTCATGTTAGAGGAATAACCACTATCAAATATTCATGATTTCCGTGATTTCCACCTTTTAATGAAAAAACTCTAAAAAATATGGTTCCTCCTATTTTTAAATTTTAGTTCCTTAAAATTTTTCATTATAGGAATTCTATATAGGAATATATGTTATAAAATTTTCAGCTTAATTTTCATGATTCCCAAATATCAAGAAAAATATAATAATCATTCAAACATTTTTTGGGTGAAACACATGGGTTTTTACTACAAAATATCTACATTTTTTTAATAAGTTTCTCATATTGTAAGAGTTTCTCCCCTTATGTTGATACCTCCTTCTATGAAATGACATTATATACTTGAGAGTATAATATTTGTGACATAATATCTCCCTACACCATCATTAACTAATGAATATATAATGTTTAGAATAATTTTTATTTTTTCTAGAAATCTATTGTCCAAAGTTTTGACTTTTCTAGATATTTGTATCTAAAAATTTATCTATTTTATAGTAGATGAACACATTTGTTTTCACTATTATTTATTTAAAGAGTTATAAGGTTTCTCACCATTCATTTATGTTAAACATTTCTTGAATTTTATTTTAGGATTATAGTTTAATAAAAATAGGATATACAATAATATTTTTTAGATAAATATTTATATTAATTTTTTATTGTAGATCCCTCGGTTACATTAGAGGTTCTATTATTGGCTTAAATTGATTTTTTATGACTTTATTGAACATTTTCCATCAAATCTCTACTACAACATGCCTTCATTTCAACTTCCCCTATTCATCGTCGTTCACAATAGACATTGATTCAAGACCTATATGATATTATAATTCCCCACTAATGTCATATTAGATTTTTTTTGTACTTCGTTGTCATATTTTCTAATCTAAGAAAAAATAATTTAGAAATAGATTTCATCCAAACTACATTATTCAAAATATTTCTCTCCTTATTAAGATTTTTTTTCATCAATAGATGTTTCCATTAATGATTTATGCTTTTTATATATATTTATACTTTCACCTTTTTATTCCTAAAAGCAAAAATAATCTTCATTATTATCAACAAGTACAATTTAATTAGTGATTTTCTCAGTTCATTATTCTACAAATCTAATTCTTGAAGATAGATCATTATCATCCTCCTTGAATATAAAAAACAATATGTTTTTCATGGAATATTTTATTTCATGTAACAAATTGAGAATAATATATTGATATTTTACTCTATTTGTTAGTTTGAAACCTTATAGGTTTATCATCAAATTCATATTTCCCACTATTTTTCTGTTAGTTTTTAATGTTAATGTGTTCAATTCCAGAACATTTAAAAAAACATTAATGGTTTTTTACTTTATTAATTACTTTTACCTTTCATAAATTCCTACATATAACATACAAGATTCTCTTTTAATCCTCATACATTTCATCTTCATCCTTGATATCACCATACATCTTCATCTATGATCATGAGATTCCTCATAGATTTCAATATCATTATCTCTTTGGATATATTTTTCAATTGTAAACACAATGTTATTTTATATATAATGTGAATATTTTTATGTTTATAAGGGTAAGGATACTCTCAATACTATAATGGAATTTTTTTGAATCATACCTATTATAATAATTTCTCCTCAACTCCATTATAATATTAGTGTATTTCTTATTCTCTCAAAAACCTCTAGAAATACACAAATTTTCATGTAATATTTTTATGTATCCATATATAATTTCAACATTAAACATCTTGATATTCTCAAATTTACTCCTATAGATCTAAAAAATTATCTTTTATTTTTTATATTTCATTTATAGCTTCATTGTAACTTGATCTAGATTTTTTTTAACAATGATGTCTTGTCACCATGGTGTAAAAATTTTCTAATAATGAACTAAGAATTTAATTTCTATCCTTACAATCAATTTCAAAATTATACTTATGTTTCATTAAAAAAAAATTAGTTCTATCAGTGGGTGGAGTCTAATCCATTATTGAATTTACGACTTCTAGGCCAAGTGATAAAATATAAACAAGAATATGATTCTTCATACCATGGTAGTTATTTCCATAAAATGTGGGAACACCACTTATATTCATAGAATATAGATTATTCATTAAACAACCTCATAGATCATAACAAAGAGAAAATTATTTTGATAACACATATGATTCTATAGTAATGTGTTCACTACTAAGAACTAGGTTTAGATTAGTTGTAAATGTCTTATATAATTTCATCTTCTTTAAATAATCATTATAGTCTGTTAATATTTAATCCAATCCAAAATAACTCCTCTATACACACATCAATGGTGATAATAAAAGATATAGATACACAAAAAAAGTTAAAAAGATCATTCCTACTATAGGGGCACACTCCATGATGGGTCCATTATTTATCCAAATAAAAAAAATCAACTAGATTGTTATGACAAAATAAAATTTCATGGTCTAAATAACATCTTATAGCCTTAATCATATGTATCTCATTTTAATTTACCCAACAGTGTGATGGTTAAAATATTATCATAATATGATTAGTAATATCTCATTATGATCTGATTGATTCAGAAAAAATTTATAATCCTCCTATCAGGCCATCAAAAATGGAAAAATAACACAATAACCAATAGTATTTCATTAATTTATAAAAATACTTGAGAAAATAACATCAAAACAGGTCATGAAATTTAGAATAAGAAGATTTAATAATTGATCAGTTTCTAAAAAAATATTCACTAATGTCATGGAAAATATTTATATTTTTTTATTCCATCGATGATCTGAATTTCGGAGCAGTTTTCCCTCCTTATATATATCCAATCATCCCAATTATACGTAGGTCACTCTCTGAATCTCCATATATCCTATAAACCTCAAAATTAAATAACCAAATTAGTAATATAATTGAAATTCTAATTCATTATTCTAGAGGATTCTAAATAATTTATTTTTTAAAAAGGAACATTGGTTAATACATCCCAATATATATTCATGGGGGTTAATTCCCCAATAATGACTATTTATTTCTACATTTGATGGGGGTCTCTAGATAATTCCCATAAATAAACATCTCTTCATTTTATCTTGTTAAATATGTTGAACAAGAATATCTCAATAAATCATTAGTTTTGATCACCACTTAAAATAATTATCTGATAAAATTAATTTTTCAATATTATAAATACCCAAAAATGATATTATCTCTTCACTCAATTACAAAAGTTACAACTCTCAACATATTTAATATTCTCAGAGAATAACAGCTTATAATAATAAAAAAATATCACACATTAACAAATCTATCATCATATCATGATGAATTACATGTTATTATTTTTACTTTATAATAGAATAACATCACCCAAAAATGTTGTAGAATTAATATTTTCAAAATCTTCTTCAACAGATTCAATTTTCCCACAATATAAAATTGTCAAAAAAATATTAAATTTCCAACATCTGTCTACTTGAAAAGAGATCAAAAAAAATTTGAAACTTGAATATTCTTGAATAAATTTTTTTAATGTAAGTATTTTAAGTATTTTGTGTGAATAATCATGTTTATTACATTAGATTATAGAGTTCTTATATCTTTAATTCTTATGTCTATATAAATTTCAAATTTTTTCAAATTCCTTAAGTTATACATGATTTCAATGTATTATGTCCAAACTGAAATCCTTATACAAGCTCTGTGAATGTTGAAAGAAAATATTTGATTTCATATTACCCCTTATCGACATTTTATATAGTGATTCAAACCAATACGTGAAAGGTATTACATGACATATAATTATCATAATGGTCATATATGAAGTCTTAAATATAGAAACATATTCTGGCACACCAACTATAATTTCTTACACACTCCCTATAAAATCATATGATTCTACCAAATGTAAAATGAACCCCTTAAGAGTATTTTTCCTTCACTCTGAAGTCTTACTCCCAACATAGAATTATTACAAACATACCATCCAAAGCGTAAAATATTAGGAAATTTCTTGTGAGGTATGATTTACAATACGTACATTCTCATGTGAATGAATCATGATTTCATTAAAGACACTTATAATTACTTCAAACAACATTAATTTTTTTTTGATTCATACTAAGAACATTCTTAATAACATCAATAGCATCACGTCATACACTAATTATTTTCATGCACTGACTATTAATAAAATCAAGACATCAATCATTTTATAGAGTACTCAAAATAGTAGTGTTATTTGAATAAAAATAATTTTCACTTTTGAAAGTAATAAAACCATGTTTTCATTAATGATTATAACATTGGAAAACGATTCCATAAAATTATAATAAAATGAAAATATTGTGACATGTATTTTCAAAGAATGAGAATTTTTTAGATAGAAATGTCATATATATATATAAGATGAAAAACATAGTATGGAAAAACAATGTCCTAGTTTAAAAAATCAAATATTGGATTACTCTTCCCAAAATAGCCTCACCTGAAATAAATCCACTATAGTTTACTATGGAAATTTTCTCACTTGGGGAATAAATGACCTAGTTTAAAAATTCAATCATTGGATTGATCTTCTAAAAATAGCCTCACATAGAAGGAAACCCCTATCATTTACCTTTGAAATTTTTTCACATGGTAAAAACAAAACAATTGTTTCTAAGAAAAATGAAAGAGTGTTTTATTTTAAAATAATAAAACATTATTCAGATTTTCAGAAATAATCATTAACATGGGACCATCTTTGTTATGCCACAAAATTTTAGTTCCATTCGAACTAAAACAATGTTCATTATTGTGCACCACATGCAACCTCAAGCTTAAATGAACCACAAAATAAAACTATTTAAATATGTAAATTATAACCAATATGTTAGGCTAATGATTATGAATAGTAATAACAAAATTATGCAATATATTTTAAAATTATTTTAGTAATAAAAATTAAAACTTCAATAAAAGAATAATACATTCATATAGCTTTAGTTACTAATAAAATTATATAAATGCATTCATTTTATTCCAAAATAACATATTCTTCCGGAAAATGGGATTTCATTATTTTCTTTTTTATTAATCAAAATTAATTTATTATATTTTTAAAATTTTATTTTAAAATTTGAAATTATTTTTTATAATGAATTTCTCAAAATTATATTATGGTGCAGTTTTTTTGAGGTTCTTTTTTGTTTTAATAGTCCAAAAATATATATTTTAATAATATTTCTAATTTTGTGAATTTATAATTATATAATAAAAATTTGAAATTACATTAAACCCTATTTCTCAATAAAATTCATGTTTTCTAATTAATACACTATATTTATAGATACTATTTTGAAATTATAAATTTATAACTTAAAATATTATAAATCTAAGTATTGTTTTTATTCAAATAAAAACCATTTTTTCCTATCTCTTAATAAAGTATTCAAATTATTTCATTTATTTTTTCATTTTTTGTAATGAAAACTAATTATTTTTCAGTATAAAAAGTTTCAATTATTTATATTTTAATCAAAATTATACATTTTTGGAGTAAATTTTTTTTTCATACTCACAACAAGCATTTTTTTAAAATTTATTTTCACTTCTTTTTAGGAAAATGTATTAAAATAAAATTTTACCAAATATATAAATTGGTTATTTTAAAATGTATTCAAAAAATTTAATCAGAAAATTTAATATTTCATAATGATTCTATATAAATTGTTGTTCATAATTAATAATAACTGAGATGAAATTTCTTTACTATTGTAATAATTAAATTTGGTTAAATGGGGGGTCAACTAAAATTAAATGGGTTAAAATGACGTAAATTACTATATAAATTCTATTGTTATATCATAATTTGGTTTTATAGATATAATATTAAAAACGCTAATTTGGAGGAATAATACATGAGTAAGGAATATAATATATAATTACATTTCATTTGTTTGTACGATTATCACCCACATCACTTATAAAATAGAACCCCCTCTCCACTTTTATTAAAAAAAATTGATCCAATTATCTCTATTAATCCCTTGACAAATACATTGCAAGATTTAATATCTATTTACTAGAGCTTCTAGTATTCCCCTATGTTTATATTAAGTGGGATTCAAGTGTAATCCAAAGGATGATATCCAAATAAGAGCTATAAATCTTAACCTAGTTATTTCTTTTTATTTAATATTATACCTCATTCCATTGTATCCTAAACATGATTATATAATAAAATCATTATATTACATATACTGAAATTTTATTATATTATGGGTTTTCCCTTTATCCACCTCCTTTCAAAAAAAATGTTAAATGAATTCATCGCTCATGTGTACAATTGGACTACCGCCTCCATAAAGCGGTATATTTCATTTTTTATCACCACCCTTCATGGTTGTTGTTACGATTCATATAATTTTTTTATGATATTTGTGATATAATTATTCATTTTTAATAATAATATATAATCTTCTTACCCTTATATCAATTAGAAAATGATAATATCACTCATTCGTACATATGGGATACCAGATACATAATGTAATATAAATCATTTTTCATTTTTCTATTTATTTGGATAATAATAAAAATTCATTTAATGAATAATTATTGTATTTATATTATTATTATTATTATTATTATTATTATTATATAAAATAAAATGTTTTTGTATTTTATTTCCCTTTCATCAATTATAAAAATTAAAATGAAAATTATTCATACATATAGATTAATGTCTCCATTGCGCATGACTACCATTCATGGTTAGTTATAAACATTTATTACATGTATAAGAATATTTATATTTAATGTACAATATTCTATATATAATAGATCAATTAAAAATTTGATCATTGTAAACCTAACAAAACTTTTTTTTGGATTATGAAACAGGAATCCTCATAAAACCTAACATGAACATAACCGAGTTAGTAAATATATTAGACAAGGTAATAAATAAATTAAACAATAATTATGATGTGGGAATGAAAATTTATAGAGTTATTATAATATTTAACATTAAAAATTAATTATTTTTAATTGATTTTGTGATGTTCTAAACCTAGCCGAAATCCAAGGTAAGGGTTCATTATACAATATCATTATTAATTTAAATTACTTATATTAAAATTTATATATAACTAATTTTAAACATGTTTTCCTTTGAAGTTAATATATTTTATAATCCTATATTTATATATGTATTATACATTTTTTTTCCTTTCATTTTTGTATCTTTGTTACATAATATGTTAGATAAAATATTTATTCTGAAAAAAGAGACATTATATCTGCTTCGGTCAAAGAAAATTTTCCTCGATGTCTAAGTTTCATAAAATTTTATTAAGAATGTTTTTTATATGAAAAAATGATTAATTAAATTCATTTTTAGATATATCATACATTCATTTAAAATTTTCAAATGTAGATTCTCGTCTTTATTTTAATGAAGTAATTTTATTTTTTTCCAAAAGTCTTATAGGAGTCATTATTTTAACATTAAATTATTGAACGGTTTTTAAATATTTCATAAATATTATTTTAGATGAATCTTACATTACATTTTACAAGGATATTTTCAAATTAAATCATTTTCACAACATTCTAAAAAAAATAATGAAAATTTCATCGAATGAAAAAGACATTTTTCTAATGTTTTAGAAAAAGGATCTTTAGTTATTTTAAATGTATTTTAATTTAAATTAACATACATTAATAATTATTACAGATTTATAGGGATATAAAATAATTATATAATACATATTACTTAATTATATGTATTATTTTAAAACCCTGACCCCAGAAGCCTAGAGCCAATGCATTATTTTAATACATTGGCATTATTGCAGTGAGTTAGATCCATAAGCATGATCAGTTTAAAATTCCTATAATTCCATATTATATACATGATACCCAGAATATATATAGAAAACAAAAGAAGACATTATACAGAAATTAAATATAATAAATTATATCCTTATAAGCTTATTCAATGTACACTTCTTTATAACCAAGGGAATGAAACCAAATAAGGATGACCACAAATTATAGTTAAGTGTAAATATAATGGATTAAATAATTAATAAATATAAATGGAGTGTTACATATCTTAGAATTCATTCATTTATCATATCACAATAAGGAATAATCACTATTAAATGTTAAGAACTGAAAATAAATGAAATCCATAGATATATCGATAAAAATTTTCATGGACGAATAATAAATGAAACTAAAATGAATGAAATTATTAAATATTGGATTAAAATATACTTAGGAACGTGGAACTTGTTCCATTAAAAGAACTCACAATATGGTTTATCCTATCATGTAAAAACCCTTCCATTTTGGGCAACTATTTCATCTCATGATATTACCAATGCATCAGTGGGATTTCATTCATTGTTCCCTAACATGCGTCATACAAGACCAAAGAATTCCAGATATATCAAACAAATAATAAGTCTCATAAAATATCCATATTAAATAATTAATACTAATTTATAAATTATACCTCAATGAAGGATAAGTAATATCATGGGTTGTAAGAGTTTATGAAATAAAAGAATAAATGTTAAAAATATTGTTTTAAAAAATATCATTTTCTTATAAAAAACATTTCAAAAATATTGTTCATTGAAAATATTTTTTCCAAACACATTGTTTAAAAAATAGTTAAAAATTAAAAGTAGGCTTCAATGAAATGATATAAGATAAATCTATACATGTTTTATGAGGAAAATAATATTGTTCTATTTGTACAGTAAAAAGGATTAAATAATGCCTTCTCGAGAAATACATGAGAATATTCTTTTAAAAACATGAGTAAACGAAAAACAGGGTAAAAATGAATTAATAAATAATTATTAAATTAATTATTCATTTATGATTTTTTCTAATAAAACCTGGTTTTTTAGAGGAAAACAGGTTCTCCGTCGAAAGAGGGAAATGATGTGAGGTTTTCATTAAAATGTTTTTACAACAATTTTTTTACCAAACAGTGGAAAAATATTAAAAAAACATGAAATTTTTCATGAATAAATAGAGTATAATAAACTTAATCTTTTAAATTTTTTTCTTAAATTACCTCAAATAGAGATACCAATGTATGATTATTAGTATTATTCTTGAGGAAAATAATATTTAATCATTCCAAAGTTGCCCATACAACTTTTAAACATTTTAAATCATAAAATTAGGAAGAATTAAATTTAAATTAAACATATTATATAATTATAATAATTATATTCATGTTATATGATGTAAAATATAATTATGTAAACCATATAAAAGAAAATGGGTGCATAACAACAATTTAGTCTCAACAGAATGTAAATTGAGACGAAAACCCCTTACCTTAACCTTTCTTTTTTTTGTGGTAATTATCCTCCTTTATTGTGGTTTAAACTATGTTAATAACTTATAAAAAACCATAATCATTTTTATAATACCATATAAAAAATTCATACCATGTCTCATTAGCAGTTTGTTAAATAACATCCATTTATTTAACAATAACGGTGTTAATTTCCTCGTTCTCCGAGGGTGTTGTAACTTATTATTTCATCTTCCTTTAAAATTTATCATGGTTTAATCATATAAATAATTTATACCATGGTATTAAGATTATATATGTCTGTTATATTTTTAGCTATAATAATAAATAATTTTTCGAGATAAGAAATGGAATACACCATCCATGGTGACAATAAACTATGTTTACGCATGAAGGCTATTTTAGTTTTCTTTTCAAAATAAGACAAATAAGTGTAAATTTTAAGTATGAATATTAATATTATATATTCATATATATGTCATTTATATTACATATGTTTATAAAAAATATCATTAACATGTTCAATGTATAGAAAGAACGAAGCACATCGCTTTGAGGGGGAACTAGTGTGCATTTCCACAAACTATGTTATCGTTTTTATATTAAATTAAAATTCGAAGGGGATAATTTTAAGGAAATTAAATATGATTTAATATGTAATAAATATTATATATAAAAAATATAAATAGACTTTCCAGAATAATGGACAACATGATAGGTGGTAAAGGAAAATTTAACAATCATTGTTTACCAAGGTGGTAGTCCGCCTCTACATAAACATTATGATCATTACCCATTAGATGGAAGTGTGTTTATGATAAGGATTATTAAATAATAAGAAATAATAACATAATATTTATTATACTATTTTTATTATATTATCATGAAATAAGGATAATTGTGGAAGTGGAGAATGGAAATAATATTAAAGGAATTAGGAATGATGTTACCTCTTAATCGGGAAACAACTTTTTGTTTATACCAGTAGGTATTTGTGGATTTTTTCATTAAAAATATGTGCTTCTTGGGAAAATTTATGTATGTTGTGGAGTTAACTGGGATGATCTCAATTGAACCTATGGGGATTTAGAGGTATGACGAAGTGGAAGTAAAGGAGCCCTTTTATAATGGTGGAGGGGCGACACCGAGGTAATATTTTAATAAAAAGAAACCCCACCAACGTTATATTTATTTAAAATGGATAATTAATCCTCAAAATTTGGAAGACGTATATATAGGGTCTATATATTACAACAAAATTTCTTTTGGAAATTTTTATAGCTCGTTTTAGGCCATACGATTAGGGTTTAGTCTCTTATTAAGCTTAATTTAACCTTAATTGTTGTAATTCATTTTAATCAAAGTCACTAAAATTTTTAGTAAATGACTAATTTTATGTTCTAAAAATTTATAAATAATAATTATTCAAATTATTTAATCCATTTTTTCAAATTTAAATCCCATATTTGGTATAAATTAAATTTAAATTAATTCTGTAGAGGGGATGACAATCTGGGTTTTAATGTAAAAACATCCTAATGTTTTCTTTTTTTTATAGTTAATTTAAAAATTAAACTGATTACAGTGACCAAAATTTTATTAATTGTATAAAACATAATCTTATTATAATATAAAACCAATTAAAATTATAACATAACATTATCAATAAACAAGATGAAAATTCATTTTTGTATTGAATTTCAGTATTTTATATTATTAATTTAAAAAAATATGAAAAAAATTACAACACACCACCCTAATCAAAATTTTATTTTTCTATTCAGACTAAATTTATTATTTTGAAATATAAAATTTTTAAAATTTTCAAAAATCAGATTAAAAATGGCATCACCATTCAAAGGATGTAAAAATTCCTTAATAAAAAAATAGGTTTTTGTGTTTAACATTTGGTTTATTCTTATATTATGTCTATAATATCAATTTGGATGATTATAAAAATTATTTAACACAATATATAACGTATGTATTTCATTAATATAGTTATTTAATAATAATTAATATAATTTATAATGACAGAATTCATTTTTGAGTATAAAAATAATAATATTTCCTTTATACTCAATAGGTTTATATTTTCATTTGTAATTAAGTAGTAACCTATTAATTAAATTTATAATTGTGTAAACAGTATATTTTCTTAAGTTTTTTAATCATTTTTATAACTACTATTTTAATATATAATTTATATCTTATTATATTAAATAGTAATATTTTAATAGTATATTATTGTAATTTAAAACTCTATCTCTTGTGTAACGCAAGCCATCAATGAAGATCTCTCCTGTATATAACTGATGCTAACTCGGTCTTGTGTGAATTTACAAATATAAATATATCAAATATATTTACAATTGTAAATATATTTTAATGTAGCGGGATATTAAATCCATGTACATTCTTTATTTATCATGTTATGCATGCTATTTAATATAAGGTTCTTACATCATAAATTCGGGGTGTTACATTCTCCCCCGCCTTAAATATATTGCATCCTCGCAATTTGAAGAAGATATCATAAATATAGATAGCGAAAATAATTTATTTTTGAAATAACCACGTCATAAAAAGGGTTTATATCACGTCTTATTAATATGAGAGAAAGGAATATAGAATGGCCACACATATAGGTTCCTATATAGGAGGAGAAAGTTGGGATATGTGACCATGGATATGGAAGATATATATAACCATATAATTCATATGTAGATTGCGAGAGAGCATGGTTATGAGAAAGTTAACAATGAGAATTCCATAAATCTTCGATGATCTTTGAGGCCATTATATTAATTGGAAAGGAATGTACTAGGACAAAAATTCTGGTTTCATGATCACTTGTCTTGGAGTTGAGGAATTATTTCAATCTCTACGAATGTAATTAAATACACATGTCTATAAAAATAATAATTTGATTTGATTTCTCCTTGAAATATTACTACTTCGTCTCATAAAACATGGTTATTATTATGGTGATCTTACATATTGTCCACTAAAATATCATTCAATGGTCAACATAAAACATTTTTTAAGTGGTTAAAATTTTCAAAATATTATGACACGACACTTTAGAAATAATGTCACTAAAATTCCAAGATTAAAATATCATTTTCTTTTATTCAACAAGAAAAATCTATAAATATTCACATTCCAAACATGTGAATAACTTGAACATGTATCCTCTTCAAATACAATACTAAATTGAATTACCATAAACCATTAATGGAAATATACATTGTTCCTTATTTCTTATCTAAGACATGGGTTACGTGATATATTACTTTTATCCAAATGTTTTGTTAACTCCATCAACTATATAATAGACCACTTGTGTAAAACTCATTAATCAGTTCCAAGGTAGTTAGTACATTTCTAAATCAATCATTTCATCGTCATTATCTCCACATCAAAAATATATTAAGTGTTTTCTTTCACTAAATCATGTGTTTTCTAAAATGATTAACTTTATACTGAATTTCATTTCTTAGAACCATTCAACATATGGTCTCGAAGCCTTAATAAAAATTTACAATAGTAAAACCCTCATGTATTACATAATTCTAAAAAACATACATTTTTATTATATATTCAAATGAACTAATTCTTTAATAGAAATATTAATTATTCATATCATTCTTCTAAAGTAACATTTCATGATCATTATCAATTAGAATTATTTGGGTAATATTACATTGATGCATGGGATATTGATTCACATAGAGTCACATCTCCTTGAAGTTGAATAATTGTACATTAGAAACCATTTTTCATACCCTTGTAATCATGAACATGATATGTGTTTTCCCCATACATATAAAAAACTGACATTCCTTTCAATCATTTACCTGGGTGATTTTTCCATAATTATCACACATGGAAAAACCCTTCTTTCCCTTCTTCCCTTTATCCGACATTTTCTCTTCCATCCTCTTCTTCTCTTACTTTATTTTAAATCCCTAGGCCTCGAAGGATTATTTACTTATCTTTATAAAACATGATATTATTTCCTCATTTGTTAAGGATACATGGGTGAATATTTCCCTTCAAAATATAGTCTTAAGACCACAAAACAATTTATCATTCTTACAATATGCATCTTGTGCATTGGTGGAGTACTCAATCCATCTTATAGGTTCCATCTCTAAAAAATTCCATATAATATATTAGAAAATAAAATTTGGAATGTATACAACTCTAAACATGGTATAAAACATATCATAAATTTACGGATCATAAATCCTATAACCATAAAAATTGGTTTCATTGGGGTCATAAATCCTTCAAAATGGTAGGTAAATAATATTTGATACATACAAATAATATCCCATAGGATTATCAAACTATGTGTGCATTAAGGACCATTATCGTGTACCAAGTTACCTTGAGTCTAGCCCAGACCACCTAGCCAATGTAATTACTCTTAGGTACATTTCATCCAGAATGATGTACACATGTAATATCTAGACAAAGATGTTTTTCTAGGAAAACCCAAATAATCTCAATAATTACAAAATTCTACTATGTTCTTGAACACTTATCCTCAGTGTCTATCTTAGGGTTATTCTTAGCAATCTATGTTTCCTAAATCTAGTTTCCAAGGATGCTACTAATCTTCCATTGATACCAACTATAACACCCTAACCCCATAATCCTAGAGTCAGGGCATTATTTTACTAAATTTTCATTATTTAATAGATTCAAATCTCAAAGGACCAATCAGTTTAGTTATCCTGAAAATATATATTAAATAAATGATACCCATAATTCATTTGGAAAACAAAATAAAACATACTTCAAAAATAAAATGAATTATACTATCTCTTTGAATGCTTATTCAATGTTATCTTCTTCATAATATGGGGAAAGTAACATAATATGTGTAATCTAAAATTCTCAGTAAGTGTAAATAAAATATAATAAATAATGAAACAATCTATATAGAAAGGTAAATTATGGATCATTCATTCATTTTAAATAACTTGATAAGTCATAATCAATTTTGAAATTTAAGGAACTAAAAATATATTCCATTAATCAGTAAAATTAAAATTTAAGAAATCCATTGATATGTTTATGAAAAATCTAGTAGATGAATAATAACTAAAACTATTACGAATTAAATTCAAAATTATTTTACATCATGATTACTAGGTACATGGAACCAGTACCGTCAAGTCCATTCACAAGATAGTTTAGCATATTAAGTAAAAACCCATCTATTTTTTGCCTACTAGTTTGTCTCATGAGACTGTTGATGCATCAAGAAGATTTCATTCACCAGAATTTAAGCTGTGTTGTACCAATCTAAATAATTTCACATATATCAAATAAATAACATGCCTCATAAAAATTCATTATTCAATAAAAAATAAATATTTTTAAATAAAACCTCAGAGGAAGATAAGTAGCAAAAATGGATTTTTTTTATTTGATGAAATAAAATGATAACTATTATTAATTTTCATGATGAAAATATCATTTAGTTTTGAAATAACATTTGAAATTTTTTTCTGTGAAAATACTTTTCAAATATATTCTTTTAAAAATAAAACATTAAAACAAGGAAAGGAAGCTTCAATGAAATGATTATGGATAAATATATATATAACATATAAGTTAAAAATAATATTCATTTGGTATGGTGAAAATTTTGGAAAAATCCCTTGTCATGGATATGGTTTTTCAGATTAAAATGGGTTCTCTGATTAAAGCGATAAATGACGTCGGGTTTTGTTACAAATATTTTTATAACATTCTGAGTACCAAAGAGTTGGAAAATTGTAAAGATAATTCAAAATGGTCATGAATAACCTAATGAGAGTAAAATTATTTATTTAATATTGGTTATTTAATTCCCTCAAATGGAAATCCCTTTTATGATTGTTATTATTATTATGGTGGAAGATAATCTTTAAACATTCCAAAGTGTCCCATAACACTTTGAAAAATTCTAAATCATAAGATCATGAAGGAATAAAATTAAATTAATGTTATAATATCATGAGATTATTGATATTACTGATATATAAATTAAAAGGTATGTATTTAAAACATATGAAAGAAATTTGGTGCATAATAACAATTAAGTATCAGTGGAATGTAAATTGAGATGAAAATACCATACATTATCCTTACTTTTAATGTGTGGACATCTTCCTCATATATAGTGGTTTTAAGTGTGTTAATAACTTATAAAATAACAATATTAATGTATATATATCCTTATATTGACTTATTATAATTTCTCATTACCCATTTGTTAACAAACATTCATCAATTTAACTATATTAGTGTTATTTTCATAGTTGGTCGAGTATGTTATAACTTTTTATTTTATATAGTTATCATATTTCTCTTGGATTCATCATATCCACTAGGTAAACCATGATTTTAATATCATATATATCTATTATATATTAATCAGTAATAATATATAATATTTGAATATAAGAAATGGAATGCATAGTTCATCGAGACAGAAGTATGTACGTACACATCAACATTACTTTAATTTTCCTTTCATATTGTGAGTTTCAATAGTAAATGGTATGTTTGTATGTTATAATTATAGAATAATATTTATTTAATATATATATATATATATTATTTTTATTAAAATTATCCACAATATGTTCAATATATATCATTAACGAACCACATCACTTTGTGGGGTGGTAGTACGCACTTCCCCAAACATTATTATCATTTTTAGATGGAAGTGTGTTTGTGTTCAGGTTTACTACATAACATAAAAACATACTCATTAATTTTGGATACTTTTTTTATATTATCATGGAATACGGATAATTTAGGGGTGGAGAATAGAAATAAAATTAAAGGTATTTAAGAAATCCGTTGCCTCTTAATTGGGTAACTCATTTTGGATTATTGAAAAAGGGTTTCTTTGATTGAATTCATCCAAAAGATAGGCATCATGGTGGATTGTGTGGAAGTTGGGGGAGTGAATTGGGAAGTTTTTTCTAATCCTAGGGTGGTTAAGAGGTGTGAGGAAGTGGAAGTTATGGAGGCCATTCATAATGGAGGAGGGGTGACACCCTTGTAGTATTTTAATAAAAAGAGACTCCACCAACATTTTGTTTATTAAAAGTGGATCATTAATGGTCCAATGTAGATATAACTAATTATGGATTTTAAATATTTATATAAAATGTTTTTTTAACATCATTATATGTAATTTTAGGCCATAATTTGATGGTTTAGTCCCTTAGTATGCTTAAATTAACCTTAATCATTGTAATTAATGTTAAATACATTAAGAAATATTTTTTGTAAAAAAAATAATTATAATTTATTATAAATTATAAATTATGTTTATCCATAATATGGAACCCATTTTTCCAAATTATAATTATAGAATTCACACAAATTAAATTAAAATTAATCTCATAGATGGGATGACATAGTGGATTTTTAATGTAAAATCATCTAAAAGTATTCTTTGTTTATATAGTTAATTTAATTTTGAAAATGATTACAATGATCGAAAAAGGATTAACTGATAGAAATATAATATAATTGATCTTCAAAAAAATTAATATTAATATTTATCCTTATAAATAAACTAGATGAAAACATAGTATAGGATAAAATTTTAGTGTTTTTCATTGTTCATTGAAATTAATCGTTATATAAGAATACAAAACAATTACCCTAAGCTAATTTTTATGTTTTCGAAAAAATTATTTTTACATATTAGAGTTATAAAAGTTTCAACAAATGGATTTAAAATGGGTTCTCTATAAAAAGGCGGTAAAAATGACTATAAAAATATTGGTTTTTATATGTAATATAGGGTTTATTCATATCATATGTATGTCAAAAATATTGGAAAGTTATAAAAAATATTTGATTGAATATATAACATATATATTTCTGTAATATAATTTACTAATTGTAATTAATTTAATATATATTTACATGAAACCTTTGTGAGTATAAAAATAATATTATTTCATTTATATTCAATTGGATTATATTTTCATTTCTAATTAATTGGTATCATATTAATTCATTTTCAATTTGTTTGAACTTTATATATTCATAAGTTTGTTAATACTATATATATATCCACTAATTTAATGTCGAGTTTATATATTATTATATTAAATAATAATATTTTATAATTATATTATTGTATGGTATAACACTGTCTTTCATGTAACGCAAGTAATCGAGAATATTTCTCCTGCATGTAATGCATTCTAACTTAGTGTTCCGTGATTTTCAAAATATAAAATATATTTTAAATAGTGAATATAAATTAAATTATCTGGGTATTATATACACTTGTGTGCTTGGTGTCGCGTGTTATGCACGCTATTGAATATATGTTTATTACTTTATAATTTCAAGGTGTTACAATTATGATCATTTTTTTCTATTTACTAAGTGGGGGAAATATTAACATTTCATATTATAGTTTACAATAATAGTGTTTGTGTTGGTGGTGTATTGAATTATTATTCAATTCATTCGTATGAGGAATGAATTGGAATTACTATGTGATTGGTGGGGCCCTTTATAGACTTTTCATGCATTGGTAGGTATAATGAGGCAAACTAGTTTTGGTTTTTGGATTACACATTAAATATTTATGTATGATTTCTAAGAATATGGGCTTAAGGGTGAGATTGTGATGTTGATAATTATACATTATTTCATTATAGACCTAGTTATTAATATCCACATGTTTTTTAATGTTTTTATTTCATCCGTGGATATATTCCCGTTTAATGATATTAGTTATATGGAATATGTTATTATTATAATATTTTGTATTATATTATATTGTGTTATATTATATTACATTATATCATATTATATTACATTACATTACATTACATTATATTATATTATATTATATTATATTATATTATATTATATTATATTATATTATATTATATTATATTATATTATATTATATTATATTATATTATATTATATTATATTATATTATATTATATTATATTATATTATATTATATTATATTATATTATATTATATTATATTATATTATATTATATTATATTATATTATATTATATTATCTTATCTTATCTTATCTTATCTTATCTTATCTTATGTTATCTTATCTTATCTTATCTTATTTTATCTTATTTTATTTTATTTTTTTATATTATTTTATATTATATTATATTATATTCTATTATATTATATTATATTATATTATATTATATTATATTATATTATATTATATTATATTATATTATATTATATTAAATTATATTATTTTATATTATTTTATATTATATTATATTATTTTATTTTATTTTATTTTATTTTATTTTATTTTATTTTATTTTATTTTATTTTATTTTATTTTATTTTATATTATTTTATTTTATTTTATTTTATTTTATTTTATTTTATTTTATTTTATTTTATTTTATTTTATTTTATATTATTTTATATTATTTTATTTTATATTATTTTATGATATATTATATTATATTATGTTATATTATATTATATTATATTATGTTATTTAATATTATATTATATTATATTATGTTATATTATATTATATTATATTCTATTATATTCTATTATATTATATTATATTATATTGCATTTCATTAAATTATTTTATACTATACTATACTATACTATACTATACTATACAATTTTATATTATATTATATTATATTATATTATATTATATTATATTATATTATATTATGTTATATTATATTATATTATATTATATTATATTATATTATATTATATTATATTATATTATATTATATTATATTATATTATATTATATTATATTATATTATATTATAATATGCTATACTATACTATATAATATTATATTATATATTTGTTGAGGGGGTTATAAGAACAAAACAACTCACACACCAAAGTAACATAGGGTATAAGCCTCAACACAGCCCACTAGAATTGTAAATTACCCATAGACATATTTTGTTACATTTTTTTATGTGGCCAAATTTCAAAATTTCATGAAGCACAATTAAAATTCCAACAGGAACCTTGATCAGTAGTCCATATAACCTAAGGAATAAATGAATATAGGGTTTTTCAATCTATTTCTTCCATTCAGTGATTTCCCTACTCCCTCACTAAAGGATACTATCACCGGTTCTTTCCCAAATGATCTCCAACATCCTATAAAGGTCAATTATCTTTTAGCCTCTTTGAGAGCAACTTCATGCTGACACAAATCTATGCTGAAGCCACCATAATCACCCCCATCCCCTAACATTGAGCAGGGTCTTCGTCACCATCCACAATATTATTTGTTCATCAATCCAAACTGAAAACTGCATCTACCTCCCTCCAACACTCATCTTTGTGTGGAGTCATCATCATCACCCACCCCTTCCATCATTCTGGGGTCCTATTTACCACCAACTATGATGTGAAACTCCTAAAATGTGCTGAAATGGTTTCTAGTTTTCTTCAAATATAAGATGGTGGGGGTTGAACCCTCAACCCAGAATGAAAATTAGAATCCCAATTCCAATGGAACCTGGGTTTTTGCATGGAATATTTCATTATTGTTATCTAGAAAATCTTATTCATGTTTAAAATATAATATGATATATTACATTATACACATTCCAAAACTATGATTTGATGTCCAAATTTATTATAATTTACATTCCATAGGAAATAAGTAAGTTAAACACAAATGAATTCATGGATATTCTAGAATAATTTTTAAATTCCTCACTTGAACTTATGTTTTATTTCATGTTTTTGAATTTAATTTCATTATCATTTATGTATCTAGTATCCTTATACTACTAAATTATTGTTATATTCATACGTGATTTCATGTATATTATACTATTATATTATGATAACAATCATATCAACATTAATAGAGTTGGGGATATTGTAGTTGGAATACGAGCATCTTTCGTGTGAACCTTTTGAACTATATTTATGAAAATAAATATCTAAGAACATAACCATATTATTGTATCTAGGGATATATGTGAGTATAAGAAAAAATAAATAAGTCTTGGTATAGTAAATATACAAGGTTTCCATAAAATGAAATCCCTAAAATGATACTAGAAAATGAATGTAGCTATGACACAAATTCATCTATGTGTAAGCATGATAAAAAAGTATTTTTGTGTTTCAACTCGATCTTCACTCTGTTCCTGATGAGTGGGCCAAATATTTCACACCTAAAAAGACACGGCATGTGTATATTCATTTATTGATTCACAAATTCCAAAGAAACCATTATGATGGTCTTGAAAATATTTTCATGATTTGATGATATTTCGAAATACATTAAGAAAATTATTATGACATGATTTATGAATGAAATATCAATTTATGATTTATTTATAAGCACATATTAATATTTTTGTCTGGTAATCTTGTCTATGTATTAGTTTTTAAATGGTGACTGTTGTGTTGAATGAAAAAAATTCCATACCCAAAATCAATATAGGGATTTATCACATGAGAAGGATTACATTGATTAGGTTCGAGCCAAAGAAGTTATGATTATATTACTACATTGGAAATAGGTTATGACAAAAAACCATTCCCATATGAAATTACATTTTTCTATCCTCAATGATTCATTGAAGTTGGTCTACTTCATGTGGAATAAACCCTTATCCATTACGGGAACTATTTCTCCAATGATATATAAATGTTGGATCATGTTCCCCAAAAATATATTTTTAGACTAAATATTTAATAAAAGACATAAGGTTATTCTAATAATGTATTATTTAAAGGAATATGATGATCAATAGTGTTCATTGATTTAAAATACAATGTCGGAGGATATGATATTGTGAATATAAAAAAGGAATTTTATAGAGATGTTTTTGGAAAAGTAATTCCCCGTATGTAAATAGTTTATATAAAAGTAAAATTAGTTAGTCTTAGATACAAGGAAGATGAAATTGTTTCTACAAATGGTGAAAACATTAAAATATTATCAAATAATGATATAGAATATATGAAATCTAGAAATAATGTTTTACCATTTCATTGATGGGTTCAAACTAATATTATGAAGGGAATCATTCTCTAAAATATATTCATAATATAATGATATGGCACTAAATTCAATGAGGAAGGAGAATAATTTCTCAAAAATCATATCTTTTCAGAGTAAATCAATATAAGAAGAGGAAAAATAACAACCATGAAAAATATAGAAATGACATAAACAAAAAATAATTGAATGAAGAAATATCCCACATGTGATTATTTTAGAAGGAAACAACCTCCAAATTTCATGAGGGAAATAGATGTCTTCATCAATCCTATAGAGGAATTTCATTTGGAGCATGAATAAAATGGTAATATAAAAGCTACAAATTTCTAATGCTTAAACTATAAGAATGTAGCAAACTATTAAAATCAATTCTACAAGAGTCAATGTTATTTACCTGATAAAATTATAATGTATTAATAAAAAACATGTGTAGTTACAATACCTAAATTTTAAATACATTATTTTGTGAGGGAATAAACATTGATCCACTAAACATGATTTATTTGAGTATGAATATACAAACACTTTTTTATTATTCATACATACTGAATAATCACATGAAAAACTATGGAAAGAATTTTCAATCATGACAGATAGTTGTAATTTTGTTATAATTAGAATATATCCTTTTTTCTATTTAGAGAAATAGTCTTTTCCTAGTTGAAAATGTAGTTGTTATACAAATTCTTGCATTTGATGTAATTTTAATTTTGGAGGTTTAATTATTTTTGAGAATTTTTGAATTATCATATAAATCATAAAATAATATATATTGAGCAAGTTTTATTAAAATTTAAATTTTAATGTCTTGTATAATTCTTTTGGGTGTCAATATTTATGTTTTAGGATTTAATATATTACATTTTCATAACCTATTTTATTCATATTTTTTATAATATTAACTTATTCAAATCATTTTTTACTGGTGAAATAACTTATCATTAATTTCATGGTATAAAAATAAATTCTCCAAGAAAAAGGTTTTAAAGTGTTTTATGTTTAAATTAAGAGAATAATTTTCTCCAAATATTATAAAATGTATTTGTTAAAATTATTTTCTTAATTGAAATTAGAATTTTAAAAATTATCTTTTGGTAAAATATTAATATTTCCATAAAAATGTTCATTTTTTGGTGAATAGACTGTAATTATAAATTTAAAAATACTAACAATTTTATGTCTTCATAGTAATTGAATAAAAGCATAAATTATTATGTAAGGGTCATTTTATATAAAATATATGATTAATAAATGATATAATGAATTTTTAAAATATTTTTATCTTACAAATCAATGATTTACATTCTTCAAATCTAGGTAATTTTTACATTTTTGAAATCAAGGTAATTTTTTCTAAAAATATATTTAAAGTAATTTTCACCAAGTATGGAAATAGAAACTTGTAAAATTTATTCCATATTTACAATCAGAATTATTAATATTATTAAATAATTTCAACATAAATTTTCATTAGATGTATTAGTAACCAAGGTGAAACTTCAATATTATGGTAGATGTGAAAATGGGATTAAAGTGGGGTTAAACTTAAAAAAGAAGGGTCAAAATAAGCTAATAAATTGTATAAATTCTATTGGATGATCATATTTTCAATAAACTTATCCATATGATATTAAATTTTTGAAAATTTTTGGTAACTTAAATTGACTAAGATGTATAATATATAATAATGTTTAACCAATTTGGAAGATTTAACCCCACCTCAATTATTAAAGGGCACCCCTCTTCCACTATTATACATGAATTTTATTCCAATTAACTCAGAAAAAACCTAAAATATACCTTTATTGATTCCGTATACATGTCATATATCTTCTATAATTCCCCTAAGATGGTTCTAAGATGGACTGAGGTGTAAGATAATGGAGGATATCCAATGGAGTTATAAATATAAACATAGTTTTATTATTATATTTTTGATTGTACCTCCATCAATTATGTAATAACCACGATGATATAAAAACATAATTATATTCCTGATACGTAAATTATTTTATATTAATTTGAAAAACATTCTCTGAAAACTTTTTATCAAATGGTAAATGAATGCATCGCTCATTCGTACGTGTTGACTACAGTCTCCACAAAGAGATATTTTTCATTTTTCATCAACAAAATTCATGTTTTGTTATTATGATGGAGATAATTTTTAGGGCTGACAATTAAGATATCATTATTGATTTTTAATGGTAATATATAATCTGAAATCTTATGCTTTGATTTATTGGAAAATGATAATGTTTCACATTCATTAGTATTGACTACCAACTCTAGGTTTCAATGTGATTAGTTCGTTATTTTTCTTTGCATGGAAAATTATAATGATGGATCAATTCTTAATTAAAATTTTTAAAATATTATTCTTATCATTTAATATTAATACTTAATTTATTTAATTTCCTTCTTCATCCTTTAGGAAAATGGAAACATCATTCATGCGTATGTACATATTACCTTCTCTATGAATTGATATGTTTAATTTTTCATTCTAATATATCATGGATTGTTATAAATTATTATTTAATGTATACAATTTATAAAAACATCATCACTAATTTTTTGGATATTTTTTGTCATTTAACCCATTTAACAGGGACAAAAAACCCAAAAATATTTCATATTATGAACCAAACATCCTTGAAATATATAACATGAATTTGAAAATTTTTGTTACTAAATGAGACATGGTAATAAATTAAATTAAATATATTATGATAAGGTAATAAACTTGTAATATTTTATATAATAATATATAAATAATATAAGTATATTATATATGAGTATAAAATATGTCTCATGAAGAAGAAATCTAATCTATGGTATTATTCTAAAATTTCATTTCTATTATATATTTTTTATGATTAAATTTACATTTAAGGAAATTATTTCATATTTATCATTTAATTCCATTATTCTCCTATATTTAATGTTGTATTTTACATGTCCTCCATTAATTTTCCCAAAATTAGTACATAATGGGAAAAAAGTTGTTTTTATACAAAAGTGCAACATTATATCCTCTTCGGTTGATGAACCATTTCATCCTTTTCAAGATTTCATAAAATTATTTTAGAAATTGTAATTTCTATGTTCTTGTAATTATTTTAAATAATTTTCATACATAATATAATTTCATTGGTAAATTAAAAATTAACACTATTACTTTTTTCTAAATGTATTTATTTTTACAAAAACTATCAAAGAAATAATTATTTTAATGTTTAGTGATTGAATGGTTTTTCCATATATAAAAATTATTTAATTATTGGAATCATACATTAAAATTTTAAATGGTTATTTTATAATAATATAGGTTTCCCAATATTTTGGTAAAAGTTAATATAATTATTGTCGAAATAAAATATAATTGTTCTCATCTTTTAAAAGAAATATATGAATATTATTTTAAATGTATTTTTATCTATGATAGAATATTTTAATGATTATTATATTTTTCTAGGGATATAATCAAATAATACCACCATTCATATTTTTCAAGATATATTATGATCATTATTTCTATTAACTGACTTGGTAAAATATGAACAATTTTTCTACTAGTTTTCTATACAAATATTTGTTTTGATTGTGTACTAAATTACTCTTCATTTTATACATGTGATGAATTCATGAGACATAGTAAGTTATATTTTATTCTCATTATATCACTTACATGTATCTACTAGTCACATGAGACAAAATATATTGATTATTTATTGCACACCATTGGTATTTATATACGATTTATTGGCATAAGGCTTTGATTTTATGGTTATGATTTTTTATATTTGTCATTATATCACTCAAAAATGAGTTATTTTTATACATGTAATTATGTATGTCTTTTTTACATCCATAGTTATATTCATATTTCATGATATAATATATATATATACAACCTTTTATTATTTTCCATATCTAGAATATTATTCTTGTTTTCTTTATTCTATCATATCATTGTTTTATGATTTCCCTTACTAGGAATTTGGGATCAAAATTTATTATTATTCCTATTTCCCCAGACATTAATGTCCCAACCCATCCTCAGGGCCCGTGTCGTGACTACCCCAAGCCCGCCTTCTATAGGTCAGGGGCTGGCGACTAGCCCCAAGGCAAAATTCCCGATAAAAAGGGAAGGCATTCCCTTTATAAAGTAAACAAACACACAGAGTAACCAAGCAGAAGAAAACACTAAGTAAAACTGGGTACAATAGTAGGTGTGGAAAGAAAAATGGGCCAGAATACAAACCCAAACTGAAAGTAAAGTACAACTGGAAGGAAAGTACAACAACTGAAAGTAAAGCAGCAACGTCGAGCCGTCCAATGGTACTCCCACCTGAAGGGTGGGTACAGATAGCCACCTCAGCTCCTCGGGTCCAGTCGTCCACTCCGTGTAATTCTCGCCCAGTGCTCCACCTCTAGGTACCGACGGATCCACTAGCCTCTACCACGATCAGCGATGTCCGTCGTCTGCATCCAACACAACGTAGTGCGGGCGTAGCCTGTGTAGGGGTGAGTATAAGATACTCAGTAGGGACCCCGAGACCCCCGAAGGTCTCCCAGAATCCACAAAGGATAATCCAAAAAATAATGATATAATCATAAAGTAACAACCAACACTACTTAGGTATATTCCCATACATATACCTATGTCATTAATTCCAGTTCTCCTCCAATATCCGAGCCCAAGTTCGATCACGTCCACATAGGATAGCACAACACAATCCACATTGGATAGCAAGTCAATCATATCGAAGATAATGATTGTAATTCAAGACTCAGCTCACACAGGTACACTTTTTCGTAAGATGATAGAGATGATCAGATGTTTCCATTGATTCGTCTAAGCCATCGGACCCACACATGATTGATAGGTACTAACCCCCGCAAGGACCCACACAGGATTGATAGGTACTAACCCCCGCAATGACCTACACAGGATCTTACCCACACAGGATTGGTATGTGATGGCCCACATAGGACCGTTGAGTGCTAACACACATAGGATCTAACCCACACATGATCGGTAGCACTGATCCACTCAGGATCGCTGAGTGATGTAGTCGTCGTTGTCGAACCCACGGAGGATTTCTGTACAGTCGTCATCATCGTCGCAGTCGCAGCTAGCTCTAGGGTTCCCGCACACAGCAATATCGTTCGGAGAGGGTCCGCTCCACGAGCCGAGGGGATGATAAATCAACTGACATGAATTCCGGAGTTGATTTATCCCAAAGTTTCATATCGTCAACAGGAAATCAACGTGACAGACGTCGCGTCATTCGAACGCCCGGTCTGAGAGTTATTGGCTTTTCCGTTCCAGGGGCCCGGTTGGTTTTTAAGCCAAAACCATCACGACCGCACTCCAACTGCATCAAAACCTCGAGCGAAGTAATCCAAAAGGTCCATCTCACTAAGAGGAATCCATCAAAGTTGACGGCACGTCAATCGGACGTCCGGAGCTAAAGTTATAAGTGTTTTCGCTCGTAGGGTCCGGTTGGTTTCGTGTTCGTACCAACCCAGCTGAACCCATAGTTCTCCGAAACCTTTAGTGTAGTATAGAAAAACTACCTTCTCGATCCAAGGATCGCATCGCAGCTGACGGTGTGTCGATCGGAGGTCTGCATCCCAAGTTATGTGAAAAAGACCGAAAGAGGTCCGGAAGTAGGGGGTTCGGGCCCGGTCCGACCCGGCCCGATACCCCCTGGGTCAGCCCGAACTGGGACAACATGACCTGGGTCCGGGTCTGGCCCATTAGGGTGCGGGCTGGCCCAGTGGGAGCGGCCCGGCCCAGCCGATGCGGCCCGGCCCGGCCTGGGCGCGGCCCGGCCTGGTGCGCTCGGCCTGGCCAACGTGGCCAGGCGGCTCGGCCGAAACGGCCGAGTAGAAGGTGGGGCTCGCTGCCCCCTTATTTTTTAAATAGCGGCCCCCATGTGGGGGGTCGCTCCTTCGGGAAACCGGGGGTTACAACCCACGGCTTCTTGGAAGCCGGTCGGCCGGTTACTGCTGCCGCGGGACTGCCGGGGTCCAGCCCTCTTGCTCCAGCGCCGGCGGCCGGATGTCGGCCGCCGCTTCCCGCTCCAGCCACGGCCTCTTCGAGGTTCTCTGGTGCGGCGTGATGGCGTCGCGACTTTTTTCGTCTTTAACGGCGTGGCGCGACGGCACCGTGCTTCTCCGCCCATTCCTTATTATTTCTGCGCGGTGCAACGACACCATGCTGCCTTGCTCGTGTCGCAAACAATTCAAACAATCAAGGGGGGGAGGGTCGGCCGTGTTCGTGCGGTCCGAAATACTCCAGTTATTTTGATAACAGGCGGCTCAATTAGATATGATGATCGGAAATGAATGTATTCACGAACAGAAACAAAATAATCCCCTGCCTCAAGCGTTGTCATCGAGCGAGGTTTGTCACGGAAAGGGACATCGCGTAAGGAGACTCTGTAAGCATCGTGGAAGGAGGATCATGAGCATCGCGGAGAAGAGAATCATTTTCGTTGCGTCGTCGATCTCTGAGGATGGTGTCTCTCCCTGGCTGCGGAGAGGGAAGAAGATGGTATGACGAACTCCCCTTTGTGGTGACAGAGATCTTCGCCAAAGGCTCGGTGTTCTTCGCGTTCTTCGACGAGGAAGAATATGTTCATCAAGAGTTAGAGAAAATCATCTCCCAAAATCCTCTTGCACAACCAAAAAACGACTTAATGAAATAATACCTTGTCTTATTTAATTAACACACAAGCCAACTTAAAATTTGAAATTCAAACACTCCAATTTAATTCACTTAACTTGTCAAAATTTATTGAAGTGATAAGTTGGAAAAATTAAATGGGGGGGTTTGAGGAGTTAGGAATGTGAGGGGTTGGGCTTGTGTGGGACCCACTCTACCATTATCCTCTCATGGTTGGTTAACAACATGTGGGTCCCACCTCCAACTCCCTTACATAGGATATAACTACATAGAGAAAAATAAATAATATTGTGATATAATTTTATTTATTCCTCATTAAAACCACAATTTTTAACAACTCATCCCAAGAAAACTCACCTTTAGAAAAGGTAATCCTAAGCAATTACTGGCGCTACGATTCCATCGGTGCCCTCGGAATTCGATTCCAAGCACCGATTCAAAATTTAGAGAAACCTACTCGTTCGTTCACTAAACGTACGTAAGCCAAAATTTGAAAAATGATTACGGGTACACTGGGCCTCGGAATCAGGTTCCGTCAGAAACTACGTTCTTGTAAAATCCCATAGAAAATTAAGAAAAAATTTCCCTTGAATTTTACGTTTCTTTACATTACTCCCACCTCAGGGCTTTACATCCCCGTAAAGATACATCATAAACAAGGGAAACAAATGTGGGTACTGTGCACGCATCTGAGCCTCCTACTCCCAAGTGCTCTCCTGGAGGTTCTCGTGCTGCCACCTGATGCGCACTAGAGGAATCGACCATCCACATAAGTCCTGACCCTGTCGATCCTTGATCTCCACTGGGACCTCTGCAAAAGTTGCCCCATCATGTATGTCCAACTCCCCTTGGTCAAAGATCTGCGTCGGGTCGGGCACCTGTCTCCTCAGCTGAGATATGTGGAAGACTTCGTGCACCCAGTGCAACTGAGGTGGTAGATCCAGGCGATAATCCACCTCACCTTTCCTCTAGAGGACCTGGAATGGTCTGATGAATCAAGAAGATAACATGTCACCCGGGCCAAATCTCCGTAATCCACGTCGAGGTGAGACCCGCAAGAAGACGTGGTCTCCATCCTCGAACTCTAATGGCCTCCGCCTCCTGTCATCATAAGACTTCTGCCAGCTCTGAGCTGTCCTCATCCACTCCTGGATGACCTGGACCTTCTATTTTGTGGCCTGGACCATCTCTGGTCCCATAAGTGCTGACTCCCTAGGAACTGTCCAGTACAGCGGTGATCTGCAAGGTCAGTCGTACAATTCCTTGTATAGTGCCATCCTGATGGTGGAGTGGTAGCTATTGATGTACGCGAACTCCACCAAGGGTAGGTGATCCTCCCAACTATGACCAAAGGCAAGGATACATGCATGGATCATGTCCTAGAGAGTCTGAATGGACCTCTCCTTCTGACCATCCGTCTGAGGGTGAAAGGTGGTGCTCAGACGTATAGCGTACCGAATGCCTCCTGTAACCCCTTCCAAAGCCAGTAAGTAAAGCGAGCATCTCAATCGGAGATGATAGGTGATGGAATTCCATGAATTCGTACAATCTCCTGAACATAGATGTGTCCCAAGATCTCTACTGCGCCCTACTCTCTGATGGGTAAGAAGTGGGTTGACTTGTTGAGTCGATCGACAATCACCCAAATGGAGTCGTGACCTCTGGATGTGCGTGGAATTCCAGTCACAAAATCCATAGATATCCCTTCCCATTTCCACTCCGGGACCTCCAAGGGTTGTACCAAGCCTGTCGGTACCTAGTATGTCCTCTGAAAAGGATGACATGCTCTCCTCCCACAGAGAATCAATCAGGTGCCTGTCATGAGGATATTTGTGCACGCTGTGTCTCACTGTCATCTTCTCCACGGTGTGCATCTCTGACCCGCTAAGGAAGTGGAGGAGTGACTGTGAGTTACTGTAGGAAGGCTACTCCATCACTATCCATGAAGGATATCTGAAAAGCGGCTAGCTGCTTCGTCGCCTTCCCGAGTAGGTAGACGCCCGTCCTCCTACTGAGAGCATCGGCTACTACGTTCCCCTTCCCAATAGTATATACTATCTCAAATTCATAGTCCTGGAGGAACTCGATCCATCGTCGTTGTCTCAGATTCAGATCCTTCTACAAGAATATGTAGCTGAGACTCTGGTGGTTAGAATAGACTGTAAAGCGCTCGTCCATCAGATAGTGTCACCACATCTTCAGAGCGAAGACCACTGCTGCTAACTCCAGGTAATGGGTAGTGTAGTTCTGCTCATTCTGCCTTAACTGATGTAATCCAAAGGCGATCACTGCACGCTCTTTCATCAGGACACATTCGAGTCTGGTCCCTGATGCATCGTAGAAAACTACGTACCCTAATCCCTCCTCTAGTAGCCTCAAGATAGGTGAGCTATTCAATCTCTATCTCAGCTATTGGAAGCTCTACTGACATCTATCTGACCACACGAAGGGTTTCCCCTTCTTTGTTAACGTTCTTCAAAGCTGCAAAGATTTCTCCTTTACCAAAAAGATAAATCTGGTCTCGTCCCTTGGATGAACCATCTTCCTTGCCTAATACAGTCAATCCTGTCATGATCAGTTAATTCACGCCATAGATGATTTCGTAAGGCCTAGATGTTGCTACCAAGAGATCCAACAGTTACTCTCGCCGCCAAGGGATGACTCACACTGTCGGCATCAGTGTGTGGTCAATGGGTATCCTCCTGTAGGAATCTCGTAAGTGAGGGTCATGTCAATAGTTTTTAACCATCACCTCTTCGTATTAACATTAAAAGGGAATGAAAGAAAACGTCATTATTTCAAGTGTCTTTTATTACTTCAACACAAAGTACAAGGACACAAAGCAATACAAACAACGAAGTTGGAGTCATTATGGGAAAAGGACTTTATTCCTGGAGGTAGCCCCTCACTTTTCCACCCGATTCCGTAGCTTCATGATCGTAAGCTTCAGCTGCCTAAAGCTCTGCTCTCCCCTGTGGTTGTGGTGGACCTCCTGGTGGTGGTGGTGGTAGTGCCTCAAAATGTCGTACACCACCTGCCGCTCGACCAGCTCCTCGGCCTCTTCCAGCTGCTCCCTGTGGAATACCACGGTCAAACCTCTGCCTCTGCATGGGTGGTTCCTCAACCATCTTCTGCCCCTCTGCATGGTGGGTTGGGCAGTCACGAGCCAAGTGGCCCTGCCTGCTGCATGCATAACACTGTCTTCCACACGTAAGACCGGTTCTGCTGCGTGTGCCCTGCACCTCTGATTCAGTATCATGTGGTCGTCCTCCTGATGGCCTGGTCCGCCTGGACCCTTATGTCATCCGTAAACTTCTTACTGTAGAAGACTCTGCAACGTGCTGCCCTGCGGTAGGTCTCGCTGCTGGTGTAGGCTCAGCAAGATATCTCTCAATGATAAGGGCACGCTCCAGTACCCCTACCTGCGTTGGAATGCTGAGGGAGATCAGTGATGCCCTGATCTCATGCCTCAATCCCTTCTCGAAGGTTCGGGCCTGGAAGAATGGGTCTTGTACCATTTCCATCGAATAACGTGAGAGATCAGTAAATCACGCCAAGTACTGGGCGATCGATAAGCTGCCCTACTGAAGCTATAGTAGCTCCTGGATGCACAGCGCATAGAGGGTGGCTGGGACGAACTCTGAGCGGAAGAGGCTCTCAAAGTCCGGCCAGAGGAGAGATGCTTCATCGTGCACCTGGAGCATCAAGCTCCACCATCTGCCTTCTGCCGCATGTAGGAGACTCTATATAAGGATCACCATGAGGTTTTCTGGTGTCCCTACCAATCAGAAAACTCGTACAATAGCCTCCATCCAATCCTCAGCTACCTAAGGGTACGTCTCCCCACAGAACCTGGGTGGTCTCTAACGCTGAAACTCATACAGTGCATCAAGGTGATGTGCACTCTCAGCAGCTGGGGATGGTAGCATCGGTAGCTCGGCAGGTAGTGGTATCGTTGGTGCCTCCGCAGTAATAGGGCCCTGCACCGAGGCCTCATCGCTCGGTGGGCTGTCGTTACGTACAAAACGCGGAACCCTAGCTGGTTGTCGTCATGGGGCCATCCTTAAAAGACACAGGTGCTCCACGGTCAATACAGTATACCTGGTGAGCTGACACAAATTAATCACAAAGAAAACATGAAACACACATGCAATCAGTTTTTTCGTGCACTACATTGGAAATCAGAAGTCAGGGTCCTAGTGTACGGATACTTCGGCCGCCGCACCAACACTAGACTCCCTGGACTGATAACCACACTCAATACTCTTGACACTATTACTTCACATAGATAAAGATCAGAGTCATGAGTTTTGTGGTAGAACCGAACCCCTCTGATACCAATTTGTCACGACCCGTCCTCGGGGCCCGTGCCCTGACTACCCCAAGCACGCCATCCATAGGCCAGGGGCTGGCGACTAGCACCAAGGTGAAATTCCCGATAAAAAGGGAATGCATTTCCTTTATAAAGTAAACAAACACATAGAGTAAACAAGAAGAATCAAACACTATGTAAAACTGGGTACAATAGTAAGTGCGGAAAGGTAAATGGGCCAGAATACAAACCTGAACTGAAAGTAAAGTACAACTAGAAAGAAAGTAAAACAACTGAAAGTAAAGCAGCAACGTTGAGCCATCCACTAGTACTCCCACCTGAAGGGTGGGTACAGATAGCCACCTCAGCTCCTCGGGTCCAGCCATCCGCTCCGTGTACGTCCCGCCCAGTGGTCCACCTCCAGGTACAGATAGCTCCACTATACTCTACCATTATTAGTATTGTCCGTCGTCTGTATCCCACACAACGTAGTGCAGGCATAGCCCGTGCAGGGGTGAGTATTAGCTACTCATTAGGGACCCCGAGACCCCCAAAGGTCTCCTAGAATCCACAAAGGATAATCCACAGAAGAAGGATACAATCACGAAGTAACAACCAACACTACTTAGGTATATGCCCATACATATACCTAAGTCATTAATTCCAGTTCGGCTCCAACATCCGAGCCCAAGTTCGATCATGTCCACACAGGATAGCACAACACAATCCACATAGGAAAGAAAGTCAATCATATCAAAGATAATGATTGTAAGTCAAGACTCAGCTCACACAGATATACTTCTTCGTAAGATGATAGAGATGATCAGATGTAGCCACTAATTCATATAAGTTGTCGGACCCACATAGGATCGATATGTACTAACCCCCGCAAAGACCCACACAGGATCGATAGGTACTAACCCCTACAATGACCCACACAGGAACTGACCCACACAAGATCGGAAGGCGCTGGCCCACACAGGACCGCTGAGCGCTGACCCACATAGGATCTGACCCACATAGGATCTGTAGCACTGATCCACTCAGGATCGCTGAGTGATGTAGTCATCGTTGTCGAACCCACAGAGGATTTCTGTATAGTCATCATCGTCATCGCAGTCGCAGCCAGCTCTAGGGATCCTGCACACAGCAAGCTCATTCGGGGAGGGTCCACTCCACGAGCCGAGAGGCTGATACATTAAATTACACAAAGCCTGGATTTGATGTATCCCAAAGTTCTGTATCGTCAATAGGAAATCAACGTGACAGATGGCACGTCATTCGAACGGCCAGTCTAAGAGTTATTGGCTTTGCCGTTCCAGGGGCCCGGTTGATTTTTAAGCCAAAACCAACCCGACTACACTCCAACTGCGTCCAAACCTCGAGCATAGTAATCCAAAAGGTCAGTATCACTAAGAGGAATCCATCAAAGTCGACGGCACGTCAATCGGACGTCTGAAGCTCAAGTTATAAGTGTTTCCGCTCTGAGGGTCCGGTTGGTTTTGTGTTCGAACCAACCCGACTGAACCCAAAGTACTCCGAAACCTTGAGTGTAGTATACCAAAACTACCGTCTCGATCCAAGGATTGCATCTCAGCTGACGGTGCATCGATCGGAGGTCAGTAGCCCATGTTATTGAAAAAAGACCGAAAGAGGTCTGGAAGTATGGGGTTCTGGCCCGGTCCGACCTGGCCCGATACCCACTGGGTCGGCTCGAAACGGGTCGACCCGACCCTGGTCCGGGTCCGGCCCACTAAGGCGTGGCCCGGCCTGGCCTGGGCAGCTCGCCCTGGTACGCTCGGCCTAGCCAGCGTGGCCAGGCGGCTTGGCCAAAACGGCCGAGTGGAAGGGGGGCTCGCTGCCCCCTGTTTGTGAAATCGCGGCCCCCATGTGGGGGGCCGCTCCTTCGGCCAGCCGGGGGATACGACGCCAGGCTTCATGGAATCTGGTCGGCCTGCTCCGACCGGCCGGTTGCTGCTGCCGCGGGACCACCGGGGTCCCGCCCTCCTGCTCCGGGGCCGGCGGCCGGAATCCGGCCACCGCTTCCCGCTCCGTCCGCGGCATCATCAAGGTTCTACGGCATGGCGTGACGGCATCGCGGCATTGTTCATCTTTAACGGCGGGGCGCGATGGCGCCGCGCTTCTCGTCCCATTCCTTTTTATTTCCGCGCGGTGCAACGGCACCGCGCTGCCTTGCTCGTGCCACAAACAATTCAAACAATCAAGGGGGAGGAGGGTCGGTCGTGTTCGTGCGGTGTGACCTCCTCCCATTATTGCAATAACAGGTGGCTCAATTAGAGACGATGATCGATGATGAAATTATTCACGAACAGAAACAAAATAATCCCATACCTCAAGCATTGTCGTCGAGCAAGGTTTGTCACGGAAAGGGATGTCGCGTAAGGAGACTCCGTAAGCGTCGTAGAAGGAGGATCATCGGTGTCGCGGAGAAGAGAATTTTCGGCATCGCGTCGTCGATCTATGAGGATGGCGTATCTCACCAACTGCGGAGAGGGAAGAAGATGGTACGACGAACTCCCCTTTACAGTGACGGATTTCTTCATCAAATTCTTGGTGTTCTTCACGTTCTTCAACGAGGAAGAAGATTTTCTTCAAGAGTTAGAGAAAATCCTCTCTCAAAATCCTCTCGCACAACCAAACAACTTAATGAAATAAGTCCTTGTCTTATTTAATTAACACACAATCCAACTTAAAATTTAAATTTCAAACATTCCAATTTAATTCACTTAACTTGTCAAAATTTATTGAAGTGATAAGTTGGAAAAATAAAATGGGGGTGGGGGGGTTTGAGGAGTTAGAAATGTGAGGGGTTGGGCTCGTGTCGGGCCCACCCCACCTTTATCCTCTCATGGTTGGTTAACAACTTCTGGGTCCCACCTCCAACTCCCTTACTTAGTATATAACTACTTAGAGAAAAATAAATAAAATTGAGATATAATTTTATTTATTCCTCAAAAAAACCACAATTCTTATCAACTCATCCCGAGTAAATGTCCCTTTGGAAAAGGTGATCCTAAGCAATTATCAGCGTTGAAATTCCATCGGTGCCCTCTGAATTCGATTACGAGCAACGGTTCAAAAGTTAGAAAAACCTGCTCGTTCATTCACTGAACTTACCCGAGCTAAACTTTGGAAAATGATTCCGGGCACACCGGGCCTCGGAATCTGGTGCCTTCAGAAACTGCGTTCTTGTAAAATCCCGAAGAAAATTAGGAAAACATTTTCCTTGAATTTTACGGGTCTTTATTATTAAGAAGTGAACTATGAATCATTTTATGGAAAAATAATAATAAATAATAATGTTCTCACTATAATTTTATGTTTCATTTCATTTTTCTAAATTTATTTTCAGAATAATGTACTTATCTTGTCTCATCATTAAAATAAAATATTTGGTCATGTTATATGTGATATATGTTATCTTATAATAATGTAGTATGATAACACCCGGATAAAGGTTACTAGATTCAGGGTTGTTACTAGAGGTCTCATGCCGAATATTAGGGGGTGTGATTTAAACCATAACAAGAATGTTTTTGAAGATTTGATTTCTTTGTAAATTGGATCTATATGGTTACTCAATATATAAATAATTTATCAAATGTAAAATAAGGCTATATATAATATAGTTTATATTATTTTATGTAATATTCATATTAAACTATTTTTTGGGAAAATTAATTAAACCATTCTGAAAATAGAATTATGGGATTGTTTAAAGGTATAATAAAATGAAAAATGTTATATTTTTTCCCTTAAATAATTATAATAATATAAAAATTTCATAAAAATAATTTATATTCAATTTGAATGATTTGAAAATTTAATTCTATGTAAAATATTGAAATATATGTGAATTATTTATGTATATTTATTTTTTGATTGTCTACCAGAAATGGTTTTTTATATAATCTTTATAAATAATTTTTCGATACAATATAAATCAATTTTTATTTCCTATATAAATTTATGGAATTTTCGTATATTTAATAAATTCCATTATTTTTTAATACATAAAGGTTAATTATTTTTTTATTTAAATTTAATGACTTAAAAATATTTTTATAAAGATTTCATTATAAATATATCAAGATATTTATTGGTTACAATAAGATATCTATGTATACTCATCCCAAATAATAATTTTTCTCACATTTTTTATTTGAAAGAAAATTATTATTATGATTTATGTCTATTAGTTGTAAATATTGTATTAAAATTGAGTTCTCTCTTGGTTATTGGTCCATGAAAAGTTTCCCTAAAGTAATACTTGTAAATAGCTAAGATGATTATTTTATTTCTAGAAAACAAGGGGCTTGGTACTCATCACACAATACATTCTCTTATTTGGATTTTGGTTGTGTGTGATTATAAAACATTACATGTAAGAGTTTCATATACCATATATGTGGGATTTATTCATATACATCTTGATATAATTTTGTTTTATTTTTGATTAAGCTACATAAATCATGATTTATATAAAGATCTATATATTAGTAGTTTTTTGAACATGTTAATTTTTTTGAATTGGTACTATACAAAACTAAACCATTAGAAGCCTTATTTTTTAATGGTAAAACAGGAGATAAGATACAAGTATATTAATAAATCCCTTAAAATAGAAATTTTATTATTCATTAAAATTATAATACTTTCAATTAACATTATCATCCAAGTGGAAGGTTTATACGAAATCAAATTCCCTTTTATTCTTTTATATAATGATAATGACTAATGGGTAACCCTAATAGGATTAGATTACAATATTTGGGGTGAATATTTTGATACACATATCTAGGAATCACTAATTTATTTTGGATATTCAAGGAATATATTTGAGATAATTCATATTATATGTTTTTTTAGGAGTTATCTACTCTATTATCAATGATTAATGTATTATATGGTTGATATAAACATCTTAATACAAATATAAGAAATTGAAAAACTAGTAATGAAACCTAAATATTAAGGAAATATTAATCTTACCTGACTATTATTGAGGATTTCATTAATACGGGTATCATATTAGGGGAATGGAATTTAAAATAATTCTTTCTAAATTATTTCAAAACCTAATACAAAATAGATATAAAAAATTCGTTGATAATATAGTATCAACGTCAATCATGAAATTGTGATTAAATTTATAAATTAAAAATCATTATATAATCAACATATTAAAATAATGTAGCAATTTTGAAACATTTATCTAATAAGAAGACAGAATCAAAGTGTTATCAAAAATTTCATTAAAAAGATCTTATTGATGAAGTGAGGAAATAAGGGAACAATACATTGTTAAGAATATTAGGGATTCAAATCAAGTATTTAAATTTATTATGATTACTATATATGATATGATTAAATTTAAAATGGAAAATATGAACACATTTTGGAGGATAAGTAACCTAAAAATACCCTATCATGAAAAATTTATACATGAGAGATATAATGTTTCAAAAGAACTATTTTAATGTAAAATTGAATAGGGAAATTTTTTCTCAACTCATGTACTCATTATGATTGGGTACGAAATGAAATATAGGGGATCAATTATCCATTATAGATAAATATTTATATATGTATCGTTCTATAATATTTTCTAAAATGGTTTTGAAATGTCATTGAAAACTATTTCATGATTAAGTTCAAAAAAAGATTTCCCAATATCATCAATATATTGAGGATATATTGGATGTACATTAGAGTGCCAATATCTAGTAAATTAATGACATTACATGAGGATAAAATTTTAATCTACAAGAATTATATTTGATGGTAAAATATTCATAATAAATAATTTAAATGTGAAGAAGGTTTCATGAAATTTGAGAAGTGTTTCAATTATTTAAAAACATACTCAGTAGAGGATTAATTTCCTAATATAGTTAAATTTCTTAAAAATAACAATGGGGAGTCATTGGAAGTAATTAATGTTATATAATTCAATTATGCTATTTTTAATGGTATATAATACCAAAAATCTATTAAATTATTGTTTTCGGTATGTAGATGTTTTTAAAATAGAAAATGACTAGATGGTTGAAGCTTGAAGTTTCCATTCAAATAAAAAAAGAAATGGGTTTTTTATCTAGGGTTATATGGAATAAACAACTTAAACGAATGAATAATAATGGATTTGTATTATATAAAATTTTATTTACATTATATTAAAATAGTCTGATCATAAACATATGGTTATTTTTTATAAAATGGGAAAGAATTATAAACATGAATAATTATTTAACTAATTATATAACATGTTTTAAATTATGGAAAATATATAATTAAATTATATGAAAAAAGATTTTTTTGAGGTTAAATTATTTTTAACAACATTAGTTTTCGAAATTTGAAAAAAATTATTTTCCACCACCCAACAATTATATTTATTAAATAATAAATCCTTCCTTTTTAGGATACTACTCCAAGAACATAGATTTCCATATACATTATAGTTATTAATAGATAATTATGTATATATGCTCACAAACAAAAAAAATCAATCATAAATGAATTTTTTTGTATTCTAGATTATATATATTCCTCAAAATAAATATTATAAGAGAATAGTTAGAGTATGTTTGGACATTCATATGATCAAAGAGAAAAAATAAATAAATTTATTACTATAATTAAAAGTAAAAGTAAAAGTAACCTTATATACTTATTTTTTTATGATATTATTTAAAATATTGAGCTTAATATAAAGGGTAAAAGTAAAAATTCTTACTAAATATTTCAAATAAAATCATTAAATAAAAAATTTCATGGAAATAATGATGATCATCAAATGATTAAAAGTTTTAATGAAATAAAAATGTATTAATATTTCATAATTGTATGTTTTTATGTAAAGAAGTATTAATATTATAATAAATGAGTTAAACATATGACTTATGGTCCCTAATCACATATTTTTTAATAAATATTACTTAATTAATTTTAAAATTTAATGGAGTGTAGTAAGGGAATATATTTGGTGGTCTCTTATAGATGTGGATAGAATTACAAATTACTATAATATGTTTGATAAAATATTAAAACCCAAAAATCATAAGAAATCTTTTGGGGACAATGAAACACCCATATAAAATTGAGACATAAATGAAAAAATATTAATACACATGGGGTGAAAAATGTGGTAATATAGCCATATTCATTCCATGGGGTGGTCAAGTCATGAGAAATTTGTATCTGATACAATACCATGCATAGAGTGTAGAGGATCTTCCTATGCTTCAAGTGTGGTGTCCACAACCAGGATGTTTTTATTTAATGGGGTATCTACTATAAAACTCTTGAAAATTATTGACTTAAATACTAATTATTAATAATCATATTTATAAGGTGAATTATTATTTTTAGGATTCTACCTCATTACAACTCCACAGTTATGTCTGCATGACCTGGATTAGTGTTTGGATGGGTGGCCTCCTGAGAATTACCTGAGAGATTTTGTGACTTGGTAAAATTTGTTTTAAATGAACATGTAGTGTATTATGGGTAGCTTAATTATCCTAATAAGAGACCTTGATGGGTAGTATATAGTGGTGTTATTGGAAAAGAAACCAATGTATTATTATAAATCCCATGGGGTCGGGTCACATGGTTCATCTCAGGAGGAGGTCGAGTAATGAAATTTTATAATAATTTATATAATTATAATAGAAATTATGTATGGTTTTGTTAATATAATTAATTATTTTATGAATATTTAAAATATATAATATTATATAGAAGACTATATATAATTTTTCTTTATTTCATGTTGGTTCGTATAATACATGATATGAAAAAATTATTATCCTCAAAATTATGACTCTGATATATCTTTTTTTTTGTTAATCATATATTGTTATATATTGTGATGGAAATTTATTATTATCATGGTTTATAATTTTTATTGACATATGGGATTCCATCATGGGATTTAAAATTATTTTTTAGAATATATGGACCACAATGTATACCATGTGAAATTTCATAAATTATGTATTTATCATATCAAGAGTAAATATTTCATATAAAATCCTAATTTCCGTTTTTTGAAAACATACCCATCATGAGAAAATTTTTAATTTGACAAATTTCATATTCCACCTTTTATATTTATGAATTCACATGTGTTTTATTATGTGATTGATCATTTCATTGATTTATTATTTGAACAATATGATATTTTTATTTATGAATGATGTGTATGATGGTTGGGTCCTCAATTATCATATACTAATTATGTCTATGATCATACCAAGATAAGTGACATGTGATGTGCCTATTAATTTGGTTGTGGACACAAAATGTGTGCATCCACCTGTGGAATGAAATAGGATGTGTCCATCAATCAATTAAATCCATATATATAGTATCCATAACATAAACATTGATTAAATAGTACTGAAATAGTCTATATCTCTTGGATAATAATGATTATGTATACTTGGTTGTGATATAGAATTGGGATAGTCATGTGGAGATACATGTGTTTGATAAATATCATGTTAGATCCATTTTCTTGCTTGAGTATTATTGATGCTTTTTTAGAGGACACACTTTGTTTAAAATTATATTATAAGGAATTTATAACTATTTTAATTTCTATGAAGAACTACATGGTTGGACGTTTTGGTTGTGTAAATATGAATTATTTTTTCCATATAGTTTATATTCAAAATCATTATAGAAACCCCAAAAGTATTTTGGTGGTTATCCAATGGATGTTTTTAATGTCACATATTGTGAAATTTTAATGATAGAGTTTCAAAATTGACTTTTAAAAGATATAAATAAGGTTTTTTGGTTATAATTTCACAATTACTAGAAATAATTTAACATAAGATGAAAGTGAGGTACATTTATAAGCCTTTATTAAAAGGGATATATTTTCAGAAAATCAACTAAAGGCAAACCATGGTGTTCTAGTATAAACTATGCAATAGTTTGGGATGGTGTAATCATATAGGATGTAAGGTTAACAACATTTTTTTATATTTTTTTCAATACATTATTTGATAGATTTTAACTCCCCCTCTTTTTGATAGTGTGAGATATTTTATTCAATTTAATTATCTTCTGATGGAGATTTTATGAGATTAAATTTCAATACCTTTATCTAAAAATTATATAGTCAATAAGATGAATGAACCATTAATTATATGGTGTTTTAACCATTATACATTTATGGAATGTTTCAAGAACTGGTTTTCTATTTGAGATCCATGTAAGTATATAAAAAACAATCAATACTAATACAAATGGATTAATTATAATAAAAGATTCATGCTATAATAAAATCATTGAACTCAAGCACTGTTTAAGTCTTATTTTCCCTCAAAACATTACACAAATATTCAAGAACAATGTACCTTTATGTAATTCATTCCTAGTCATTAAAATATTCAAATAGTCCATGGATAACAAAGGAAAAAGGATTTTTTGGAATTTTCTTAATGATCATTACTAGGAACATGTATAAGAGCTTAGGCAGGTGCAGATTCATCATTTAAAGGGAATTTCCTTTCTTCATATATATTTAATCAATAAATATGGATAGTTTTGGTGGAAAAATATATTACAATATGATTCATTCCACAATATTTGTACAACGGTAATCCAATTATAATCCATTAATAATTACATTATAGATAAATTTTTAAATTAAAAATTAAATAATTCCAAGTAAATAAAAACATGGAGTTACGAATACTATTGATGAAATTTAAAAAACATAAATTTGAATATGGAAATATTAAAGATGAAATTTTTTTATACATAAGAAATATTTTTCATAATTATTCATGAATTTCCTGGGCCTAAAATTTTAAATTTCACCAATAAAATTACATCACTGAATAAAGGACACATCAATGATGAGGATGTAAAAATAATAGTTTTTTCACAAAATAGAAATAAAACATCAAAATGAAATATTATAAAAAACAATAAAAATTAAAATTAAACTCAATTAATTAAATAAATTTGTATTATATGTATCAAATTCAATAATTTTTTAATTAAAAATTTATAAATAGAACATTAATTCCCATAATCTAGTAATGAATAAATATTGAAATATAAATAAGATTTAATCATTAAAATATACTAAAAAATAATACATATAAGTAAAAAACAGAACAAAAATGAAAATATAAAATTACTATAAATTTTAATTCATCATCAAAATAATAAATCTAAACTAGGAAATTGAAAATTTATAAAACAAAAAAACACAATGATACCACTAATATAAAATTAGAAAACATTATTCCAGAAAAATAAATGAATGTGTAAAACTATAAAAAAATAAATTTAAATATAAATATAAAACAAATTTATAAATATAAGTAAAAAATTTAATTAAATTACAATTAATATCCAAGAGATTTTGGTGGGTAGAAAACACATAGGGAAATTGTTATTTTTTTTTAATGTGAGTGGTGGTGGCACTGGCATGGTGGGATATAGGAAGAAGCTATGGTGGAAAATGTTTCCAATATAGGAGACATTTAACTCACAATTAGTGGGATGAGATAGAAGATAATCAATGGGTTTTATAAGGTCAAAATGTCAAGGTACAAAATATTCAAATATTAGGATTGATCCTAGAATATGGGATTAAGGTGGTTTCATGTGAAGGTAAAATTAGGAGTTCATAGTGGCATTTAGGGAGAAGACCGCGATGGGGATGAGGGATATTGTTATTGTTTTTGAAAATAATCTTGTGATTTCCAAATCAAGGTTTCCAATTTTTTCATTGATAGAAACCAAAATCTGTAGTGGCTTAAAACCTATAAGTCATAGTGGATCACCTTTATCAATGTTTTTTTGCTTATTTGTGTGAATTTTTTTAAATCACGTAATTTCAACACTTTAAAAGCATTATGGATGTGGTCATTTGGCATTGGGGAAGGTTCATAATTAAGTAGGGACTCGATAAACCCTATGATCTATTACTTCTATTTAGTTATTAAAATAATTATTGGTTTTTATTTTGAAGGGTATGATATAGGTATTATAGAAATTTAATACTATATTGAAAATTTGGACATAGTTAGGCCTCCTTGTAAGGGGAATCACATTCTAATTATTTTGGAATTATAAATTATGTGATTAGAATCCTATGCTAATGGTTCACCTCAGCCTCTATAAATGCACACCACATGAATTAAATCACACAATGTGGAACTATTATGGTGAACATTTCACTTATTACTTTTCACTTCATAATGGAATGGGATGCTTAAAGATTCCACTATTCATCTAAAGAGTCGGTTGGATCATATTGATTCCAGTAGAATCCCAAACAAGTGAATCAGGTGTGTCTAACCCATTCACTAAATATGATTGATATATATCTCAGATCTAACCTGATGAAATCTAGAATCCACATCAATTCATTGGAGTGTGAGATTTAAGATACATATATGATTAGGTGTGAACCAAATAATAGTATTAAATACAAATTAGATATGTCTTCCAAGAATATGTATCTATTTAACATGTAAAGGTTTGATAGCTTATATATCTAGTTGTTCCTATAACTATATATGGTGGATCCATTGGATGAAAAATTTATTTCCTAATTAAAATTTAAATATAATTCATTACAAATTTACATACTATGTCTTCTACAACAATAAATGTTATGTCATTAGTGTATAAAAATGAAACTCATCGATTATACTCTTGTTTCAAAAAAAACCAATTTCTCCATTATGTTCTAATTGTCGGATCGAAATATGAATTTATATGCACCAATACAATATGGGGTGAATTGTATGTTTAAAAAAATTAGTTTTTAACCTTAAGGAAGACAATTTTTAACAAAGTCAAACAATTTAAATTCATAAGACCTCTTTTATTTATACAATATTACAATGTTCTGGAAATATGGTTCTAGAAATGAAACCTATGAAAGTTTACCAAAAAAATGATTACCTTGAAGCCTATAGAATCCCTTTATCAGAGTATACAAAAGTACACGAATGTATAATAAGGAAATAATTTCTTCCATTATCAAAATACATCCAAAATAATCTTGAAACAAAAAAAGTAACTAATATGAAATATTTTAACCAAATGAGTAGGGTATCCAACAACCTTGGATAAAGGTCCCTTGATTTAAACATTCAATAAAGTTTTTCTAACCCACACTAGGGTAATCCCTCGATAGGAATATCAGAATCTGTCTTGCTATCCCCACAAGCCCTCTTAGATAAAGGTAGTTGTCACCTATATTTTCATATCCCTGAAAGTCCTTGATTGTATACAAAAAAATAGAGTCGCACGAAGCTATATAAACAAGATTTTTAGTACGCACAAGTCATGAGATTCTCTCTCTTTAGAAATCACTTCAGCAGAATTCAATATCTAGAGTGATCAACATGTAATTAGCTCTTTCAAATGATCTCCTATTCATAGGCACCTCACCGATGATCAGCACCCTCCTCAAACAGTCATCTTTTTTTAATGAATTTTGGAGGGACCTATACATGTGTCACTCTAACAATAGTTAGTTAGAAATTGATTTTACGACAATGTTTCAAAACTATAACTAGTATATGAAAAATAATGTTGCTTAACCAAATATAATTTTTCGGATTCTACATAAAAATAATGTTCAGAGTCTATGAAAATAAAAACAAATGGAGACTATAAATCATGTATATACAGATTCTATTTTCCAATGAATTAAGAACCTAAATTAGATAGATTTCGGAGTCTGAATTTTATAGAATTATGAGTCTTAATTTTAGAGAATTTAGAGTCTGAATTATAGAGAATTCGGAGTCTAAATTTCAAGGAATTCATAGTTTGACTTTTATAGAATTAAGAGTCTTCGTTTGAAATAATTCGTTGCCTTATTTTTAGAGAATTTAGAGTATGAATTTCAGAGAATTATTATTCTGAATTTTAGTGAATTTGGAGTATAAATTTCAAAGAATTGGGATTTTAATTTTTAGAGAATTCGGGGTATGAATTTCATAGAATTCGTAGTCTGAATTTCAGAAAATTCAGAGTTTAAATTTTATAGAATTCAGAGTCTGAATTTTAGAGAATTTCGAGTATGAATTTCAGATAATTTGGAGTCTGAATATAGAATACTCTCTAACCAAGCATTTATAGGATTCAGAGGTTTTAGAAGTGAAACCTAATTTCAACGATATGAATTAAAAAGATTTAGATTTAGAGAAACTATAAAATGAACAATGAAAATATTGCTAAGGATAAAATTTCCTTGGGGAAGGAAACTTTTCCTTAATATGATAATTCATAGGCAAAATATAATATTCCTTTAGATAGAGTGTTTGGTATTTTCAAAACATAGCAGAATGGAAAATTCATAAGGAAACCTTATTGATTAAACAATCTCAACCTTTTTGAAAAACACAAACATCCTTTCAAAGAAGAATATAAGGGCTTAGAGTTTTTCTTTAAAGACTTGAAAATACACACTTATCCCTCAATACTAATGAATCATGGTGAATAAGACTAACTCCCACTTAGGTTTTGAAACCCCTAACGATCATATTATTGAATTTCTTAAAAAGATTTTTCCACTTTCTGTATAAGGAAATCATCTTCGATGAAACTCTCCCTTAGATAGGCTTCTCCTTACTCAAGAAATTCACTTCATTACAAATTATTATTTTATCATTATTTTCTCTCCCTTGTAATTTTAAAAAAGGAATAAAGAGAATGGAAATGAAACATGGTACCTGAAAAATTAGTATTAAACACCAAACCACATAACAAACAACAAAAATTTCATTATGATGGGAAATAAATTACTAGGGAGGAAATAAAACAAAAGACCTGAATGGCAAAAATTATACATCTCTATTCTTCAGCATTATCCTCTTTACAACAGTTTTTTGCTTCTTTATCTCCTTGTGATCTTCTTCCACATGCTTAAGCAGCTGATCCTGATCTTCATTTTTCTTCCCTAGGTAATTTATCATTTCTTCCTGATCCTTACGAATATCTACCTAAGCCTTCAAAACATATTCTTTCTTAGAAATAATTTCTTCAAACTCTATTCTGAGATCCCTTTCCCTCTTCCAATTCATAGACACTAAATTAAGCTTTCTATTCAAGTCCTTCACTTATTTCTTCCGAGTTCTATGTTCTAGAGTTAGATTTTCCTCAAAAATCTTATTAATATCTTTAAACATACCATATTCGATGTCGAAAGCATCCATCACATTATCATGAAATTCATCAAATAATCTCAGGTCTTAAATGGACTTCCTTGAACAATTTTAAATATTCTTTCATGATCTTTTATATTCTTTATAACCTATGAAGAAATATTTGAAATCAGCCTTGAGTCTGACAAACTTCTCCTTAAGCATGGAAATATATAAATGCATAGAGCAATAGATAAAAACCAAAATGATTAGTAATTCCTTTAAAGAATATAACGCTATAAAATGGGTATGACCTTTATATAGTTTGTAATAATATCTAAATAAAGGGTATGAGTATTCATAAGAAATTATTTTTTCAAATCAGTTTATAGTGATCCAAGTTACTATATTTTTTTGTAATAGGATCCATAATAATCAATGTGTTGTTATTTTTCTTTATAATTATAACATATTATTGTTTGAAAATGAAATGAATCAAGTGATTGAGGATGAATATTTTTTTTGGAATCATTTGACATGACCAGAGCCACTGAAACCCATCATACATTATGGTATATTGAGTGTGCAACCCCAAGATTTCATACAATGGGATAGGGGTTGGTAATAGCCACTAACTAGGAGTATATCACATAATGGGTGGAATTATCCAAATTTAACTACATAGATTACACACCTCTATGTAGGACATAATAATAAATTATAAATAAATATATACTAACTACATTATGTAATACATATAGGAACATATAAAATCAAAAATGAATAATGTCTTAAAACATCCATTATAAAAGAAGAAAGATATATACCCTATAAACAATGTGAAAATTAAAATGAAACTATTGGGTTGAATAGGTCCCCACCACAAGCTAGAACTAGACACTACCATTGACTATTTATACCATATCCTAGTATAAATAGCCTCCACCAACAACATATCCAACAAATTCACTAGAAAAATATATTCCTTTAGCATAATACCATACTTGTGTGGGAAAAGATTCACATACTATGGTGAAAATAAACATACCTAGTAGTACGAACAAAAAACCATAATTGAATACCAGGAAAACTAGTCAACACATCTCATCTATCAATATAGAAAGTATATACCATAAAAACTAAATATTATTTAATGTAGAAAACTCATGGCATTGGAGAGAGAGACCTAATCATCACGACACAGCTACATGGGAGCCAATAAACAACCACTACAATCTGGATAACCCAATCCAAGATAGTCACATCACCTATATCGATCTACAGTGGTGGATAATCATGTCATCTAAGGATATGAATATATTCGGGGATTAAATAACCTAATAAAGTACTTGAACCTCTCTCGGGAATGTAGTCGGGGGAGTCCTAACTCCATATAAAGAATACTCATAACCAATATATATGAGGGAGTACCAAATCCTATCATTGATCTAACCAACCTTCTCCCTTGCATAGCATGATTCTCAGGGTGTACATTGAAATGAAAAATTTATAACACACATACATATTACATCATTTTAAAGAATATTATTTGTATCTCATTAAAACTCACACCCCAAAAATATAAGATTAATTTCATTAGAGATTTGATACATAATTTTTTTTTACAAATAATATTTAATATCCATCAAAAATATTATTTATAAGTGATATCCGTATATACATATCCTATAAATTAATCTTCTTCATAAACATGGGATATTTAAACATTATAATGTGTTACATTAGATTCATATTAAGTATAAACATGATTGAAAATAATCAAATATCATAAGTGATCATAAGATAAATATCATAGATATGAGAATAAAATCAAGTTGGAAGGATATAACATAATATAATCATAACCAATAATTCATAGATCATATATCTTGTGTCATAAAATGATGTTTTTTGAATGACTTAATATGTGAGTAATTATGATTTTGGAAAAAAGATTTAAAAATCTTGAACTGTGAAATGATAAAATAGGAATAAGAATTTTTCATATATATAATCCTCATATATAATTTCTTATGTCGAGGCTCACTACCAAGAACAAAAATAAATATTATATAGATCCCCATAGTGGATTGGGATCACTCCCCATTCCCATAATAATACTGTATTGATTCCCATGGTGGATTTTGTTAACATCCCAATCCCATACATATTGTCGTGTGGGATACAAAACATTTCCCAATACATTCGAGGGCTTTATAATTAATGTAACATCCATAACTTAATGAAAAACCATAAAAATTCATGAAATGTGAGGATATAAATAATATTAATTCCATCATAACATAATTAATTAACTCATTGAAAATAATTGGTTTCATGAAACCAGTCATAAGGAATTATCATAATTATTGTAGATAAATGTGGTGGATGGTATTTCAAAGAATATCCTTCAGTAATAATAATAAACATTAATGGATGTTGACAAATATGAAAAAAACTTTCAAGATAAATAATAAATACCTAAATAATAATAACAAATACACTATATATTTATTATAAATATGATATATGAAAAACAACTAATTTTGGTAATAATTTAAACAGAAATATTTTTTAAAAACCCTCAATACATGGATTGTTTTCTTATTACAAAAATAATAATGAGATATGTAAATTACTCCATGATATAAATATATAAATTATAATTTTCATAACACTTTTGTTAAAAAAAATAAAGTTAGTGGAATGAAACTGTGCTGAAAATATTAAAAGAATATTCATTTTGTATGGAAATTAGATTAATCTAAACTAAACTTACAAAATCCTTGAAATGTACACAATTACTATAACAACCCATTATTTTCATACATGAACATTAAGACATATTTTTGTAATACAAAAACACAGCACCAAAGACCATATCAGTTTAGTTCCTTTGGAATCATAGAGAACAAACTTCTAGTCTTCTAAAATATCTTCTATGATTCTAAATAAGATATACCCTTTAGTACCACTACCAAAGATCATTATTTAGCACCAGGGGAAACAAAAACATAAGAAAATGATGATCTCAGATTCACAGTATGGGTAATGAAGGGGGATATGTATGCATAATAATGTACATAAGGGTTTGATAACATGAGCACAACCCTATAATATCTCACCCTTAAAAACCAAAGATCATGTACATGATTAATGGCATAAATTATGGTATTTCATAAGACCTGAATCATGTAAAAATTAAGAGAAATATACATTAATTCATAAAATATGAATATTATTTGAAATTTTGGAATATACACAAGAATATTAAATGATTTCCATATTAGTCAAGGCATTACTACCGAGGAAGAAATAGATTTATGGGTTCAATCCCCAGACCATCTTGGATGTCATAGTTCATCCCCATTACCATCTTAGTAGTCAAGGTTCACTCATAAGACCATATTTGTGGAAAAGGTCTTTTACTGAATTGAGTTCACACCCTCATCCAGTCATGTCAATCTCAGGAGAGAATAATCATTACCCGATGCATCTGAGGATGATTTAGGTCCCACCCATAATTTAATGAAAACCATTATTATGTGTGTCACAAGAACATAAATGATTCATTATATCAGAACTTGTGGAATGAAATGGGTTTATTAAACATCATTCAATCATAACATAACCCATGTAAAAGAAATGGGGCTCATCATTATCATTCCATCATTAAAAAACAAACTAATTGAAGAACAATGATAGTATACTTAAAAATCAATAAAAATATAAGTAATATCATATAAATTTATTATATAGGGAAAATAATAATGACATATCACTTGAAAAAATATCTTGAGGAAAATATCCTTTTTAGATTGAAATTGTTTTCTTTTATTAAAATGTAATTCTATTTTAAAAGGAAAAAATTATTTAAAAATAACAAAATATGATTTTAAATAATGTTTCAAATCATTAATTAATCATGATGTTTTAATATTAGATTCTTTTTTAATATTTTTAATTAAACATTCCTAATATATACTTTTTTTGGTAAGGTCACAAAGAGCCCTATTTTGAAAATGACCCAAATTGTTTTTAAAATTAATTTCATAGTAAGTCACACATGGTTAAAAATAAGATTAAATATTCATATAATAATAGTAAACATATTTATTTTATAAATTAAAAACATGTATTTTGAATATAAATATATCCATATTTAGAAGTAAAATGAAACAATCCCGAATATAGATGAGATTGTGAAATAAACATTTATTAATTTATAATTAGTATAATACTAATGCATATGAATGAATTAAAATTATATAGATATTGATATAAAAAATTATTTAGAATAATTCTTATAAAATAGTTTCACGTGAATTATATAATCCACACAAAAGAAAAATTTAGTATATAATGTATGTGTCCCATAGAAAGAAAAGTGAGATAAAAATCCCTCACCTTATGTCTTGACTCTCATCATACGAAAAAAATTATTTTATAATAAATATAGGTTTGTAATAAATCTATTGATGAACCATATTATTATATAAAATACAATATATTATTTTATTATGTCAATATATTTCATGTTTATTATCAATTTCATGTTAATGTTACACTTTGGGTAATATCCGCATTTTTTCATGTTTGTTTTCATTCATTATATATTTATTCATTGTAAATATATCATGATTTCATTATCTCCATAATTATAAACAAGGTGTATTTATAATAATCTAAAATATATAAAATTATAAAAATAAATACATTGGTCATGGTGACTGTAGGTTTCATGTAGGCATGAATGTTGTTTCCTTTTTCTTGTTATATTAAAATAAATTAATTAATTAATAGAATTATAATAGAATTAATATTTCATATATATCATATACATTAACTAATCCCATCCAAAATACATTCCATGTAAAAGTGGAACTAATTACATCAGTTTAGGAAAATGGTAGTCCACACGTCCATAAACGAAGTTATCGTATTTCCAAAAAAAGGAAATTGTGAAGGTATTTGTTATATAATAATTAATAAATCATAACTAATTCATAAATATAATATATATCATAAAAATATAAATTCCATCATTTTTCAAAACCCTTAATGGTTGTAATATAAGAAAAAGCTACATCGGTCCATGAGGCAGTAGTTCATCAAACACCAGATTAATGATTGTGTATCCCATTTCATGGAAGTGTGTGTGATTTTACATCAAAACCTTAATGTAAAAAATAATAATCATATTAAGGATACTAATGTTATTATATTAACATGAAATAAAAAAATGAATGGATTTAAGGGAATAATTAAAACAACTTTTTTATGAATATTAACTCTTCTTTCGGCATCTTCCTTGGATTTTCATTAAAGGTATTGTTTGGATGGATTACTACCCAAATTACTGATTAAAAATAAAGGGAGGTTTTTTGGGAGGATATTAATGTATATATTTTCAAAACCAAATGGGTTCCTAGGTGTTAGGAGATGAAAATAAGAGGATCCCTATTATAAGAGATCGAAGGGGACCTTTTTAAATTTGACAAAAGATTAATTTATAAAAAATTAATATCAATCAAAATACTTCCAAAAGAAAATTTAATTTAAGATAAGATATCATATGGTTTTTATATAATAAACCAATATAGTTTAGAAATTTTTTTGAGTTCTCTTAAACCTTATCATATTGATTAAACCTTATTTCCACCAGTTTAACTTATACTATATTATCAAATGTTTAGATATTAAGAGGATTTAATTTTTACTTATAAAGGGCTAATTGGATAATAAATGGTCAATTTATGATATATTAAACCATATCTCAAACACTTTGTCCTTAATAATTTTTTTTTACATTTTAAATAAATTAATAAAATATTTTTTTCATAGAATATCTAAAGTGTCAATTTTGACATTATTCATAACATTGAATTTATGAAAATAAATACAAAAATATACCATAAATAAAATTAATTTAAAAACCCTTATATTTAATATTCCCCTATAAAATTCTTGTAACCCATTAATAAAATCAAATTATATTTATTTTAGTATTTCTAATATCATTTAAATGATTGTTTAATTAATTGAATAATAACTTCGTAATCATTGTGTAATTATTTATGAAAAGTATTTCCTAACTTAAATTTAAAAATAAGTATCCCTCTTATATATGAAATGTTTATATTTTATAATAATATACATTGTTGATCATATCTTTTATTTGACCCCAAATTAAAAAAATTATTTATTAAAATCCAAAGTGTTGTATTTTGTCTCTCTCATTTATTTTAATAATATCTAAGTCATTTTCATGGACAATACTCCATTAAATAATTAAATTCAGAAACATAGGTATTATGTGTCGAATTTTATTCATCCAATAACATTTGGTAATGTTTTTGGGTATTATTATAATAATTATAATACTATACCTTCCTTTAATTACCTGATTTTCCCATAAACGTTGTAATAAAAATTACAAAAGTAACTATTCATATTGTCTAAAAAAAGATTCATAATTACTAAATTTGGAACTTTTATTCTATATATTGAGTCCGTTTTCTAAAAATTCAAATACTCCTAAGAGGATAAAATTATTTTAAAATTAATCTCATGGACATGGGGATATAACGGGTTTTAAAAGTGAAAACATTCAAAAGATTAAACTGTTTTTATATCCAATTTCAATGAAACATTTATTTAAAATACCATAATTTTATAAAATGATAATTTTTATTCTAAATATACTTTGAAATCAACCAAAAATATAACTTATCATAATAAATAATTTCTATGGAAAAGTAGTTTTCTATTAAAATTCATTATTTTTCACAATTCATCAAAACATCAAACTAATCAAACAAAATAATTAAAATTAAACCAAAATTAATATTTATATTACTCATTAATAAAAGAATATAATTTTTTAAAATATAATTTATAAATTTTTAAATAATTAGATTTAAAACAAGTGCACTATCAAATGGTGGGAAAACTGCCTTTATAGAAAAATACTTCTTTTTTGCATACAATTTGTTTTTTTCAATCATGTCTATAAAACACATAATATAAATTCCAAACATTATATTATATATATATTTAATTAATATAATAAAAATATATAAATTCTTTATATATCAATATAAAACACAATTGTTCATAGTTTTTTTCAAAAAAAACATTTTCTTTTTATTTCAAAAGGATTTTACATGTATGAATCATACTTTCATAATTCAGTTAATCTTGTTCATATCAGAAATTATAATGAATAGATTATAATTTTCATGTTAAAATAATTATAATAATAAATTTATAATTCATAAATTCCTACTGTTCCATGTAATATAATACATGTCGGTGTTGTGTGTAGCGTAAGCTTGACTCGAAGTAGCGTATTACAAATTATACAAGGAATTTAATTTATTAGAAAAAAGGTTCATAATAACTCATGGTGCTAGATTAATCCCCCCTTTCATTAAATCTCTCCCCTTAAATTAGTCATTCTAATACAAAAAAAAATGTCGATACTTATGCCCCATAAGTTCCTCAAGTACCAAAGTAGATTTTCCAAACTAGTGGTTTCTCCATAAAACCTTACCCATGTGAGTGGTCTTATTTTTTTTTTGAAAATTAATAATAAAATCCAAAATATTTATTGTTTTATCTCGACAAGAAATATCCTTCTCTAGTGGAGTGACCTCTTAGTATTGAAAATTTGAAGGATCAGGTATGTACTCAGAAGAAATACATGGAACACATCATGAATTTGAATATGACTTTTAGGTAGAACCTATCGATATATTATGGGTTTTTTATAGTAACTAATTTAAAAAGGAAATAAAATCCTTTCCATTTTAAATTGATCTTAAATAATTTATGGTTAATACATGAAATTATCTTCCTCTGAAACCCACATAATAAATAGGATTAAAATAACTTCTTCTTAAAAATTGGTAATGAATAAAAAGAAAACATCACCACATAACTAGGATTCTGATCAAAAGAACATTAATGTAAATTGAAAACATGGACATGTAAGAGAATCACACCTTTCATACTCAGAATAAGATTTATAGTGAAAATTTCCCTAATAATGGTAACAACCTTCTAATGATAAATATATGATGATATTAGGGTTCCTTGGATTCATTAGAAAATATGGTATTGGGATTTTTTTTCAAGATACTTTTTATAAAGTTTAAAAAATTACACTAAGTAACAATTTCATGGTTTAATTAAATTTTTTTCAAAAAATAACAACCTTTGGTTTTACCTATATTAATTTTAATTTAATTGTTTTACTCTACATACTGATGTTGAAATTAAAATTCTAGAAGCACTAGTGGATCATATGATCCATTATGGGATGATAATTCATTCTTTCTATTTCTATTTTTAATTAAAAAAATGGATATCAAATTATACTCATTATTCATAAATCAGTGTATAACAATGTAATATATTAGCCTCTAAAACATAATCCAATGATCAATGTAAAAAAATCATAATCATTTACCCTTATAAATCTTCTAAATGAATAAGATTCAAAACATCAAAAATAATGTTTCTAAATCTCCAAAATGAATATATTTTTAATACCTCAAAAAACACATTATGTAAAACATAATTTTCATAAGAAAAAATGAGATGATAATTATCATGTATTCAATTGAAATAGGGTAACAACCAAAATGACATTATAAACATAGAGAGAGAAATACTACTGTTAAAATATTACAATTTCATCATACTATAAATTCCGAAATTGTATAAACTCAATTCCTGATATTGTAAACCACCATTTTTTCCTTCAATGATCAAGAATACTATCCCATTATTTTATCATAATCAATTATCTTACTATCTCATCATTATCCAAACAACATGAATATAATAAGGTTTTTCTTCCACATAATCATGTTTTATCCAATTATATCACCTTACCACCCCTATACCCTTTCTTATGTACCAGTAATATTCAATATATTCTTTCAAATCCTTAAAGAAAAAATTGAAATGGACCAATACTTATATATTTCATCATTTCATACTATAATAAAATAAATTTTACAACATTATTTTTTAATTCCAATATATATACATTGAATCATTACACTACTTCATTTTGATACTCTGCATCTCCAATAGTGGTCACATGATATTTCCCTTTGTCATTAACTTTAACATGTTTCAAACATCGATCATCATCATTGACCCTTAGATATAGGCACTGATTACCATAATGCCCATTTTCCTTACACTTTTATCATTGAAGTGTAGGGGTTAATTTTGTGTACCCTTCTCTCTATTCACATCATTAGATAATGTTTTCCTTACACATCGATAGTCAAATGCTCAATGACCTTTTTTCAAAGACATAAAATATTTAATATTCCCATTAATAATATCTCCAACATGTTTCTTTATGGACATTAAGCATAAGACAAATTTCGTATTATTTTCCAAATGGATTTTACATTTTCCTCTAATCCTCTTATTATGTTTCTTATCAAAACCATGAAATTTATATTTAACCCCAACCTATATTTCCACCTTGATATCACAATGAAAATATATATTCATATCTAGTAAAGTATTCTATTTATAACACCATTCAATGTATTGGTTTTAGGCCACTTTATAATCTATCAACATTAAATTCAAGTTTGAAAATAATATCTAAATATAACCTTTCAAGTCATGTAAAATATAAACTATAGGTATCAATGGATTCATCATACCTTTTTTTAAGCTCGAGAGACTCTTTCTTGAACTTCAAATAAAGAACCAAGTAAATATAATTATTGAAGAATATTTCCCTAAATTCAACTCATTCTAAGGGTTCCATTCAATATTGATGCCTTATATTCCTCACTAGAGTCCACCAGTGGTCCAGATCACATTTTAAAAGATAGAAAACCAAAATGAATTATTCAAGTTCTAGACACTAAATGAATGAAAATATTTTCTTAGTCGAACTAATAAATTGTTTAGAAACAAGTGGTTCAGAAGACCCAACCAAATAAGGTGGTAATTGCCTCCTGAAGTACTAAACAGATAATTATTACCTCCTCTTATCATTTGTATGTTTATAATGATTCATAGATTCTGTTGTTATAGAAATGATATTTTTCATTCCAACTCTAATAACTTTGGTTTTTTGAAGAGGAAAATCATTACAATTTCAAATGGCTTCATCATAAACTACGGTTCCCTTAGTTTCTAGCCATTTAATAGAACCAAAATAAAATAATGTCAGAAAATGTAATCATACAGGGAAAAAATCATAATCAAGTTAAATTTCCATTGGTCCATAACATCTTAGGTTTAATTCTATGTTATTCATGATCATTACCAAAATTCTTCTATTGTCACCTCTACATAGATGTATCCTTAGAGATATTACTAAACTTTTCACATTATAGTTTACATATGGTTACTAAACCCTTCCTTTGATACCAAGTATAATGACCTTGAATTTTCAAACATGGACATTACATTAGTTTTTTAGGAATATAGAAACTCATTCCCAATGACCACATTATTTTAGTTCATTTGGAATCAGGGTAAGGAATCTTCTACTCTGGGAAAACATTTTCAATAGTTCCCAAATACATCTCCCCCTTTTGAACCCATACCTGAAACCTTTCTTTATAAACTGGGGAAAAGAAAACATAAGAAAATTCTGAGTGTAGAGTCTTAGTAAGGATTAAAAAGGGAGATGCGTAATCATAATCAAGAATATAAGCACATGAAAACTTGAAAATAACATTAGAAGATCATACCCAAGATATAAAATATCATATACATGTGTAACATCCCGGTTCCAGAAGCCGCCCAGAGGCGCCCCGTACCTGGTTTGTTCCATGGCCTCAAGCACATTTCCCCAAATGCCAGAGGCTACCGACTAACAGTGATGTCCTTGGGTGTGATATTGGTGAAACTATACCCTCATTGGTAGAGTAACATAGCAGAAGGAAGTAATAGCCACAACAAAAATGGTAATAATCTATACAAAAGTAACCAGTAGAAAACTAGAAGAAATAAATAGCTGGAACATATATATAATGATGCATGATACATATGTCTTGAGAAGAATCCAAATATTCAAAATGTTGGAATACAACAGTACCAAACCAAAGTATAAAAGAAAACAGTTAAATAGCTCCTCAGCATTGTAAGCCTAAGCTCGGTCCCATGCTCTCCAACTCCACAGCAAGTCAAGTACATGAAGTAGAAGAGAATATTCCCTTATCTATAACAGAATCAATATAATATGATTGGGCCCTGAATCATGACCCAAACATGGAGTGAGACTAAATACTAGTATTAAACCACCTGAAGATATGTGCCTAATAGTCAGTGAATATATATACGGCAGGTAGTAAAAAAAGATGCAGTAAACAAGAAAGTAGTCTGCAAAAAAATATCCACTTATCAAATCAGAAGCAAATGAAGCAAGGTAACCCTCTGGGAAGTAAATGTAGCCTATACCTTATGGTTCAGTCAAAATATTATATAACTACTCTCTGAGGAAGCACTCACAGTCAATCCCCCTTATAGTCATAATTGATTCAAGACTCTCTAAGGAAGCTCACGCAGTCAATTCCACTTATAGTCTAACGTAGTCATGGAATCCTTGAGAAATCTCCCATGGTCAATTCCCCTTATAACCCCATGTGGTAAAAGACTATATGAGGAAGCTCACTCGGGAAATTCCCCTCATTTTCTAAAATGGTTGAAAGACTCTCTAAGGATTCTCACTTAGTCAATTACCCTTATAGTCTACTACACCAGGTTCTCACAGCCCTCTATAAGTCAATGAGTATAGAAATGCAATACGACCGAAGTAAACCTCAAGAACTACATGGCTAATTGGTCTAAAACATATCAAGAATGTCAAGAAAACAAACACTCTTCTTTACAACACTAGGCATGGGAAAACAGGCAGGGTAGCAAAAAAATTCTAAGCAAGACAAAACGGTCATAAATAGAACATGCATGGAAAACACATCAAAAACATGTCAATCAATCCCATTCATATCCAAATATTCTCTACTGATGCATACAATAATGTAATGCAATTAACAGGGGTAAAACGGTAAATGCATAATACCCTGATTAAGGATATTGGCCAAAATTGAACATATAACTCAAAGATAATCAACTGAAAGGCACAAACCACCTACCACGGTGTTGGGTGATCAGTATACTTGAGTCACAGGGCTTGAATATCCTTAAGATGTCCTAGATATATGAAAACCACTGAAATGTTAAATAGATTATAACATGAAAAAGAGGAGGAATCACGAAACTATTCTTAAGTAGAAGAGAGATCGTACAAAGGCGATCCCAATTCAATCGATAGTGGTCAAATCAAAGATTGGACGGAGGCTCGAGGGCTCGGAGAAAGATCGTGTCTGTATGGAATCTCTCGGCCAAACAAGACCTAGAAGGATACATTTCTAGAGATTAGACGTGACCTTAGTACATTTACTAAAAAAATACATGGCATGTAATTTTAAATTACATAGTGTGTACATTACATTTCCATCAATTTCTTTAAGTGGCCTCCAGGTCACCCCCAAATATCCATGTGCATGGCCGCTACACGGCCAGCACAAGGCTACCCACTGTAACAAAGTACACAACTTGTACTCATAAAGTACATGGCATGTACTTCAAAAAATTCCATGAATTCTTCTTTTTCTAAAAAAATTCCCAGAAAAGGAAAACATACCTGAAAAGAAGATCTGAGTTCTTAAAAACTTCACCCCTTTATGAAATTATTCCCCAAATTTCCCTATCATGGAGGCGTAGAAGAGGAAACCCCAATCTTTTCTGGCCACTGATCTCATATATCAGTCTCCCACTCCCATGTCTTGTCCTTTACTCACCTGTGATACCATAACACTCATACCGGAGGAATAGACCGAACATGGAGAACCTTTGTACTGTGATCGTCATTCCATGTAGGATTCTCCTTGAAAGATGCATCCACTTCCAACTCAACCACTTCGGGTTCGAAAACATGATAGGTGTCTGAAAAGTAACGTCGAAGCTGAGAAAAGTGGGCGATGTCATGCATAGCCCGTTATCTCTAAGGTAACTGCAACTGATAGAAAACTGTCCTAACGCTCTGCAACACATAAAATGGCCCGACGTACCTTGATGAAAGCTTACCATGTCTCCTAATCCTTCTGTGCCCCAACCTCGGTGTGACACATAGAAAAACATTATCCCCAACCTCGAACTCCAGAGTTCATCTCCGCTAATCAGCATAAGACTTCTGACGATACTATTCAATAGCCATCCTCTTCCAATTCAACTATATCTACTATGTGACCTCCTGGACAAGATGAGGTCCCAACATATCTATCTCTCCTACCTCCATTCAACAAAAGGGTGATCTGTACGGCCTACCATACAAATACTCATACGTTTCCTTATGAATAGTTTCTTGAAAAATATTTTTGTAGAAAAACTCCACAAGAGGTATGTGATTCTCCCAAGAACCTCTAAAATCCAGAATACATGTTCGATAAATGTCCTCCTGAACCTAAAATATACGCTCATACTGGCCATATATCTGGGGATGGTAAGCTGTACTCAAAAGTACATGTGTACCCAAAGCCTTCTGATGCCCCTACTAGACCAAAGAAGTAAAACATGAATTTTTTTCTGAAACAACTGAGTGTGGAACTCCATGCAGATGTACAATCTCACGAATGTAAAACCATCCCAGCTCATCAACACTGACGGTCTCTTTGAACGGAATGAAGTGAGTGACCTTAATAAGTCTTTCAATGACAACCCAAACTACATCATTACCCCGAGTCGACCTTCGAAAACATTTCACGAAATCCATCATGACATCATTCCAAATCCAATCAGTAATGGGTAACTTCTAAAAAATCCATGATGGCCACTGGTGCTCGGCCTTCACCTACTGATAGGTGGAACACCTCATGACTAATCCTGAACCATCCCTCTTCATACCTGGCCACCAATACGAATGGTGTATATCACGATACATCTTGGTGACAAGAGGATGAACTGCCAAAACTGAGGATTTAAATCTCGCATTATCTCCTCGCGTATGTCTTCTGGAACAAATACGTGTCCCTGGAAATGCAAGATCTCATCCTTGCCTATGGTCCATCTAGGAATAGTGTCTTCTCCTAACACCCTTTGCCATATGACTAGGCCTTCTAAATCTGAGATCTACCTCATTCACACTTAATCATGAATAGTAGAGGTAACAGCTTCATAAGATAGGAATGCACCTCCAAATGCAATTTTGAGAATATATCCTTAAGCTACCACTCACTGTTGGCCTCGTGAACATCATTTATCAGGGTCCTGCTTCTCAAGTCATTAGCCACTGTGTTGCCTTTCCCAAGCATGTAGGAAAGCTCAAAGTCCAAAGACTAAAGGTACTCAACCCACCATTGCTGTCTCAAATTCAGATCACGCTGAATGAAGATGTACTTGAGACTCTTGTGGTCAGTGAAAACCAAAAAATGCTCTCACAGAAGATAATGTCTCCAACAGTGTAAAAAATTAACAACTATCGCAAACTCGAGATCGTGTGTCAGGTAGTTCTTCTAATGTGGCCTCAACTATCGAGACTCATATGCAAGGACTCCCTCTCCCTGCATAAGCATAGCTCTCAGTCGAATACCTGAAGCATCACAGTATATAGTATAAATCTTGCCCGACACTGTAAATACTAGTGTCGGTGATGAAGTTAACCTCTATTTCAGATCCTAAAAGTTTGACTCACAGCAGCCTAACCATAGAAACTTTTCACCCTTCTTAGTCAGAACAGTCAGTGGTGATCCTAAGCGTGAAATGTCTTGTATGAAGAACTAGTATTTTCCATCCATCCCTAGAAAACTCCGCACCTCAAATATGTTCTTCGGCTACTCACAGGAAACTACTGCTCTCTATTTCTCTAGGTCTACTGACAATCCTGTCTCTGAGATATCATGACCCAAAAAAAGTGAATATGATCCATCCAAAAGTGGCATTTTGAGATCTTAGAATATAATTGATGCTCTCTCAGTATACTCAGAGCGATCTCAAGATGTGTATCATGGTCATGTTGAGTGTGAGAGTACACCATGATATTGTCCATGAAGATAACCACAAAATAATCCAAATATGGGTGGAACACTCGGTTCATCATTTCCATGAAAATTGCATGCACGATCATGAGACCGAATGGCATAACCATATACTCATATAGACCATACCTGCTCTGGAAGGCTGTAAGAGGTATATCAGATGCTCTAACACACAACTAATGATAACCGGACCCCAAGTCAATCTTCTAGAACACTCGTGCTCCATGAAGATGATTGAAGAGATAATCAATTCTTGTCAAGGGATATAGGTTTTTTATCGTCAACTGGTTAAACTTCCAATAATCCACACAAATCCTGAGAGTACCATCTGCCTTATATGCAAACAGGACAAAAAAACCCCATTGGGAAGTACTGGGTCAGATGAAACCCTTTTCCTGAAACTCCTCCAACTACTTCGTGAGCACCTGCAACTCTAGTGTAGCCATACTATTAGGAGGATCGGACACTGGGGCCACTCATGGCACAAGATCAATCGAAAATACCACCTTGCGCTTCAGAGGAAAAACTAAAAAGTCCTCTAGAAAAACTTCTCTAAAACGATCCATAACTAGAAGAAATTCCATCTGTGAATTCCCCTCGTCATCTAGATAGAGACTACCAATATGGGTTGTAACTTCTCTTAACCCATGATGCTCTGGACTAGCTATGCTTGCCTGGACATCCCATTCTCCCTTAAGAAGAAACGATCCACCCTCGGGTGATAAGAAACTCACCCTACGACTATAGAAATCGGAAATAGCTTGGAAGGGAACTAACCAGTCCATTATGAGAATAAAATCATAGCATGTTATCTCTAGGATGTTGAGGCCACCTAGAAATTGACACCCACTAACCTCTGGATAACACTCCTTGCACTAACCTACACTCTATGTTCTTGTTCCCAATGGAGTTTCTAGTGTCAGTACATCGGTTAATGAAAAGATACAAATCCCAAAACACTCCACAACAGCAACATATTTAAAGGTATGGTAATCCCCTGTATCGAAAAGACCTGAAGATAAAAGTGAGGCAACTAGGATCGTACCTCGAACTGTAGAGGGTTAGGGATCCTGTTCCTTCTGGGTCTGCTCCATTGCAAAATTCTGGCCTACACCCGGCCCTGTGACCCATCCTAACTGCTCTGAGCTGATCCACCATATTTCCGCTGAAAACCAGGTGACTGGATACCATGTCCACAACCTCCACTTCAGCCTGAACGGCCGGAAGAATTCCAGTTCCCAGACTGGTGAGAAACTGGTGGTGCGTCTATTGAACACGGGGATCATATATGAACTTTTGTCACCAGCTACTGGTGAAATGATATGATAAAAGTGTTGAAGGTGACCCATCTAGCTACAGGATCAGCACTCCACTGGGTCCCTCGAGTAGTGTGGCCTTGTATGTGCGCTCTTCTCACACTGGTAGCACACCACCTGGAAGGTCTGTATCATCCTCATGAAGCCTTACCTGAACTGAGCATCAACATCAGTATCCGATATTACAGATGGTTCCAAGACTAGCACAACGGGAGGATCTATAGGGAATCCATGATCATCTATATCAGGCGTCTGATCACTTCCCTGCAACTGTCGGAAAACTGGAGGATGTCTTGGTGGCATGAATCTGCAAGGTTAAACGCGCACCTAAGATTATGATTATCATGGACTGAAAACTAAATGTATAGTGAGGGAACATGGGAACTAAAGCATTCATGTTTTTTAAAACATGATTACACAGCGTGTATGCCCCCTACACGGCGTGTTCCCTCAATCCATTGAAATGGGGGTGTACTTTTTCCATTTGAGGTCATGTAAAACCCCAAACACACAGCATGTTATCTTAACACATGGTGTGTACCTGAATCCTCTTCCCATGCACGAGTCCTCCTACACGGTTAATCCACATGGCTCTCCTAATACAAGACTACACTGCATGTTCAAGAGAATCATGGCGTGTTCTAGACAAGCTTCACCGACCCTTGTGGTTAGTGACATGGGCAGATACACAGCTCACACCATGTGGTGTGTTCCAGGTGGAAACAATGTATACCTAAAGAATTTCACCGACCCGTGTTGTTAATAACATGGCCAAATTCTAGGGTTACTCTGTTCGGCATGTTCCAACAGGACACAACATGTATAACTTAAGATTTCTTTTTCCATTTTGTTAGTCACTTGGGCGGACACAGGGTCAACTCCACCAGGCGTGTACAACAGGTACACAGTGTGTTCCCACAAGAATTTCCCTATCCTATGTCTCTTCCCCCATGGCCTATGACATGGTTAGAGACTACACGGCATGTACATACATTACACGGCGTGTACTTAAGAAAAACATTTTCTTCCCAAACACAAGAACACATGGCATGTATTTAATATTACACGCTATGTATTCGGGGTTTTTCCAAACAGTAAGCCGGAGAAACTACTCTAGAACCCAGAAAAACCCTGAAACGAACATTAAAAGTGCCAAATTTCGGTCCGTGAGGTCCTATACTCCCTTCGAAACAAAGCATGGCATCTAATATATGTTATAACATGGAAAACAAGGCAATGATCCACCAAATTCCTGTCCATGAGGGCCCATAACACCTCAAGAACCAAATTTTGGAATTCATTTAAACAACACCATACACAAACAATACTATATCAAACAGTAGGTATTTTTATCAAGGCATCTATCACAACAACATGCATATTCTACACAACATCTATCACAACAACATGAAATTGCTAATGCATCCTAGATGGCATGGAAAAAATGCATGACATGTGATTTCTGGAAACTACCTATAGGATGCATGATATGTCATTCCCTAATCTCATTAGTTTGTGACAGAAATAGAACTTCAATTACATAAATGGTAATATCTCAAAACATGTGAATCTCCCGACGGTGAAAACAAATCAACTGTAAAATTGAAAAACCTAATAAAATAAAAACAAACGAGGTACATTGGCTTTTCCCTGTACATGGGTTAGAAAATCCTAGGCACAGCTTATTAACAATTACCTATTCCATCCTATCCCTGGCTATAGGCCCCAAATAATAAGTCAAGAATAAAAGAATCCCTCTGATACCACTTTGTAACGTCCCAGTTCCGGAAGCTGCCCAGAGACGACCGGTGCCTGGTTGGTCACATGGCCTCATGTGAATTTCCCCAAATGGAAGAGGCTACCGACTAGCTGTGAGGACCTTGGGTGTGATAGTGGGGAACCTATTACCTCATTGGTAGAGTAACACAACAGAAGGAAATAATAACAACATCCGAAAAAGTAAAAATCTATAAAAAAGTTAACAGTGGAAAACTAGAAGAAATAACTAGATGAACATATATATAATGATGCATGATACATTTGTCTAGGAAAGCAGCCAAATAGTCACAATGCTGGAATACAACAGTACTAAACCGAAGTACAAAAGAAAACATATAAATAGCACCTCAGCATCGCAAGCTTAAGCTTGGTCCCATGATCTCCATCTCCACAGAAAATCAAGTACATGAAGTAGAAGAGCGCTTTAAATTTTTTATACATGCAATAATATAATCTATTTGGGCCCAAAAGCAAGACCCAAATAGGGTGTGAGACTAAATCCCAGTAGGAAACCACCTGAAGATCTGTGCTTAATAGTAAGCATATACATATATATATTTATATATGGAAGATAATAAGCTAAGATTCAGTAAACAAGAAGGTACTCAGCAAAAAAAATAGTTCCACATATCAAATATGTAGCCATTCAAGAAATGTAACCCTATGGGAATTACAAACATCCTATCCCTTTTGTTTCATTTTAAAATTAAATAATGACTCTTTGAGGAATCACTCATTGTCAATCCCACTTATAGTCAAAATTGATTCAAGAATCTCTGAGGAAGATCACATGGTCAATTCCCCTTATAGTCTAAGATAGTCAAGGTCTCTCTGAGGAAGCTCAGAGGGTCAATTCCACTTATAGCCCCATGTGGTCAAAGACTCTCTGTGGAAGCTCACTCGGTCAATTCCCCTCATAGTCTAAAATTGTTCAATGACTCTCTAAGGAAGCTCACTCGGTCAATTCCAATAATAGTCTACTACACCAGGTTCTCATGGCCCTATGTAAGTCAACGAGAATCACAATGCATTATGACCAATATAAACCTCAATACCTACTTGTATAATCGGTCTACAACATATCAATCATGTCTGGAAAACAAACACTCCATCCTACAACACTAGGCTTGGGAAAACAGGAAAGGTAGACAAAAAGGCTAAGAAGTACCAAACGGTCATAAATAGAACATGCATGGAAAACACAACCAAAACATAGAAATTAACCCCCATTAATATCCAAATAACCACTACTCAAACATACAATCATTGAATTCAATTAATAGGGGTAAAACGGTAAACGCACAATACCCTGATTAAGGTTATTGGCCAAAATTGCACATATAACTCAAATACTTTCAATGGAAAGGAACGAACCACCTACCTCAAAGTCGAGAGATTAGTATACTTGAGTCTCAAGGCTTGAATAACCTTAGGAAGTCTTAGATATATAAAAATTTCTAAAACATTCAATAGAGGATAACTTGAAAAATTGGAGGAATACTGAAACAAAGCTCAAGCAGAAGAGAGAGCTTACCGAGGTGATCCCAACGCAATAGACGGTGGTCTAATTGGAGGCCAGACGGAGGATCGGCGGCTCGTAGATAGATCTCGGCCGTATGGAAGCTCTGGCCAAATGCGACCTAAAAGGAGATGTTTCTGATGATTAGATGTGACCCTGTTATGTTTAATGAAAAAAAGAAAATACACGGCCTGTACATTTAAAGTACACAGCGTGTACTTTATATTTCTGTACTCTACTTTAAGAGGCCTCCAGGTCTCCCCCACATGTACATGTGAATGGACACTAAACGGGCCTCCCACAGCTACCCACGGTAACCGAATACATGGCGTGTACTCATAAAGTACATGGTGTGTACTTTGAAAATTTCCAGGAATTCCTATTTTTCTCAAATACAGCCAGAATAGGAAAACATACCTAAAAAAGATCTGGGTTCTTACAACAAGAGTCATGGAATAAATAATGTATTTTAATAATACATGAATCATAATGAAATCAATATAATGACTCAATAAATAATAACTTATAAATAAGACCTATAATAATGGCATATACAAAATCATATAAAATGATTTCCATAGTATTCAAGGATTAACTTTAAGGGGAATAATAATAGTATGGGTTCACTCCCCATACCATAATGGTAGTCATGGTTCAATCCCATAACCATATTAATTCTCAAGGATCACCCCTAAGACCATGTTTGTAGAGAAATACCTTTACTGAACCGAATTCACTCCATACTCCATCTATGTCAATCTCAGGAGATATAAATCAATACCTAATGCATTATAGGGAGATAAAGGTCCCACCAATAAAATAAATAAAACCATGAATACTTGTTCCACAAGAACAAAAATTATTCAATATATCATAACCCATGAAATTAAATGGTATTCATAAGCATAATTCAATAATAACATAGCCCATGAAAAAAATGGGTTTCATATATATCATTACACAATAAAAATAATCAAAAAAAAGTAATAACAAGTATAGTATACTTCAAAAAATCCACCTTAAAAAATAATTGACATTAAATAATGTTATCATAGATGGAAAATAATTTTGATAGATCACATTATAATAATTCTTAAGGAATCTATCCTTTCATCTATAAAACAATTTTTGTCTTGTAAAATGACATGCAATTTTGAAAGAAAAATTATTTTATACGAAAATAACTTTGTAAAAATTTCAATAAAGCTAAAAAACATTAGGTTAATGATGGATTTATTTTACATTCATGTCTTATAAGATTAAAAAACATTCCTCTGGCATGTTTCTTTCCATAAATTCACAATGATCCTTATTTAGAAAAAGACAAAAATATAATTTTATAACCATTTCATACTAATTCATACATGGTTAAAAATAACATTAAAACTTCATCATATAATTTTTTTAAAAAATAAAAAATATTTTATAACACATGGACTTGGAAGATAAATCTTACAAAATAGACACATATATTGAAAACTCCTAAATATATATGAGATTGTGAAATAAACACTTATCATATTATAAATTGTAGAATAATATACCCCATAATAGAGAGAATATTATATCTATATGATGAAACCATAATATTTTTAATAATACTCATAAAATACATTCTTGGGTAATATATACACCATACAAAAGAAATAAGTATTGTATAAAACATGTGTCCCACAAAAATAAAAATGTGATAGAAATCCCTTACCTTTTGTCATGACTTTCATCGTACACATAAAAATATAATGTATAATAAATATATGTTTATAATAAATCTATTAAATAACCATATACTTATATATAAAACCATATATGATACTATTATGACATTATATTACTTGTTTCATAAAAAAACCCTTGTAAATGTTACACTTCACGTAATATGCACATGGTTTTTCACATTTGTTTTGATTTGATATATTTTTTGTACTCATAATTTTATAAATATTTCATTATATCGATAACATTAACCATGACATAAATATTAGTATATATTTATTTATAATAATATAAAAAATATATAATTACAAAATTAAATACAATGTTTATGGAGATGAAAAGTCATGCATACTCCTGAACATTGTTTCAATTTTTTTTCAAATTGAAATAAATAATTTAATTAATATAATTTCACTATAAGTATTATGTCATATATGTTATATAAGTTCACTAAATCCATCCTTAATACATTTCATGTTATGTGTGAATGATTCACATAATGTTGATGAAACGGTAGTCCACACATCCATAAATGAAGTTATCATATTTACAAAAAATAAAAATAAAGAATGTGTGTATTATATAATAATTCCTGAAGAATAAATACGAAAAAAATTTCATATATATATCATATAAATATTTAAAATATATCATTTTTTCTCAATATTGAAATAAGGATGTTTAATAATCAACAACAACGGTTTGTAAGGCGGTAGTCCATCGTACACACGAATTACGATTGCATATCCCATTTGATGAAAGTGAGTGTATGTTTAAATAAGAACCTTAATATAAAAAATACAATTATATTTATCATACACTGTTTATTATATAATAATTAAATGAAAGAAGATAATTTTTTTAAGGAAAAAATAAAACAAAAAACCATTTTGATTAATGATACATGTTCATTGGTGATCTCTTTTTTATTTTCCCAAAAGAACATTGTTTGTTGGATTTATGCATAAATTAATGATTATATGATTATAGGATGGATATTTTTTAGGATATTTTTACATATTTTGTTCAAAAATAAATAGTTTATTATGTTTTATTAATTGATAAATAGATGTGCACTTTTATAAGTGAGGGACTGGTCACTTTTGGAATTCCCCAAATGAATAATTTATAATATATGAAATCTGAATCCCAATACCTCAAAATTACATAAATTATATGATACGATATGACAAATTTATAGTATAATTAATCATGTTTTATAAATTTTTTGGTGTTATTTTCATCCTTGTTGTTTCCAATAACCCTTAGTTAAAAAATTTTAATTTTAACTATGGTAATATGTTCTTCAGTGTTAATAGGATGTAATATTTACTTATAATGGGTAAATTAGACCATAAACAGCCAATTTGTGTGATTTGAGACCATATAAAACCCAATTGTCATTATTTAATTTCATTATAATTTATAAATAATACAATAAAATATTATCTTCATAAAATATCATAAGTTTCAATTTTGACATTGTTCATAACATTGGATTTAAGAAACTCGATACAGAAAGATACCTTTGAACCAATTCATTTAATAGGACCCTTTTATGTAATATTAACTTATAAAACTCTTGGATAACATTAATAAAAATCAAATTATAATTAATTTAATACTTCTAATATCATTTATTTTATTTTTTTCATTAATTGGATAATAATGACACCATCATTGTTTAATTATTTATGAAAATTATGTCTTCACTAAAATTTGAAAATAAATTTCCCTCATTTATATACACCTTATATATTTCATAATAATATATATAGTCTATCATATATTCTATTTAAACCCATATTAATAATATTATACTTATTAAAAGTAAGTGTGTCACATTGTGTAACTCTCATTGATTTCAATAATATATAACTCATTTTCATGGAAAAGATTCCATTAAATAATAAAATTTAGATAAAAAGGTTTTCAGGGTATAATTATCTTCATAAAATAACATTTGGTAAACTTTATGGTAGTTTCATAATATTTAGAATATTATTTTTACCCTTAATTACCCTATTTTTTCAAATTTTGGTAATAAAATCTGGTAAAATTACTATTCAAATTGTCCAAAAAATAAATGGGTCATATTTACCATTTTTTTCCTTATGAATATATTTATATATATATAATCATATTAAAAAAATCTAAACTCATATGTGGCTATAATTTATTTAAAATTAATCTTGTAGATGGGGTGAGAGAAAGAGTTTTTAAAGTCTAAACTTTCAAAATATTAAAATGTTTTTTCTTCAAAATAAATTTTAAATTGATTAAAATAACAATAATTAGATTAATTGATTAATATTTCTCTAAATTTACTTTAAACTCCATCAAATAAATAATTTAACACTATAAATATTTTTTATGAAAATTTTTTTCAAATAAAATTCGGTATTTTTCACTTTTCAAAAAAACACTAATCTTTTTCGGAAAATAAAAAACATTCTCAAATAGCATAATTTTTTATTTGAATTTCAAGGAATAACATTATTTTTTCAAATATAATTTTTAATGGTGTTAATATCTAGTTTTAATCCAAGTTCACCATTAAAATGTGTCGAAGCTTCCTTTAAAAAAATACATATTTCATGAGTAAAATTTGGATTGTTCTTATATGATGTGTACAAAAAACATAATATGAATGTTAAAAATTATATTAAATATGTTTAATTAATATAATAAAATAGTTATTTTTTATTTATTTTTATAATACCCACTTGGGAATTTCTTTATGAAAACATTTCCTTTCATTCTAAAAGGGTATTACATGTGTTAATCATAATTTCATAATTCAGTTAGTCCTTCTCATACCCACAATTCAAATTACTAGGATAAAATTTTATTTTTAAATAATTACAATTATAAAAATTATTTTTCATAGAAACCCAGTTTCCTGTAAGGAAGGCCTAGTCGGTGTTGCGTGTACTGTAAACCTAAATGGTGAATCATATAACACAAAAAATCAATGAAATTGAATTCTTTTGAAAAAAGGGTTCCAAAAAACATGAGTTGTTATAGTTAAATCTATAAAATAATATATATAATATTTAAATAATGAATAATTATTCTCAAATCAAATTATTGATGAGGTTAGATCCACTTAGAAACATCATTTTAGGTGAATTTTGAAAAAAAAATGAAATGGTATGAATACATGTAAATCCCATGGAATACTATTGGAGAAGAGATTAATTTTTTTTGATAAAGAACATATTATTTTCCAACATGTATGTTAAAGAATATAAAAACTTGACTTTCGAAGTGATTTTTAAAAATAAACCCTTATCTCTGCACATTAATTCAACAAAATTAATATAATATAATGTATAATAAATATAACTATTTTAGTCACTTATTTAATAAAATTTTTAACATCTATAACATTCTATAAATTTATGTTATAATTTTTCATCAAAAATATTTTAGTTATAAAAATTTTATTTTCATCATCAGATGTTAGGTATTTTTATTGTTCCATATATGTTTCGTAATGGTGTTGTTGATCCTCATTTTTTTATACCATGTTCATCATTCAAATATTATTCTGTATATTAGAATCATTTTTATCTACTTTTTTATTCAATCACTTGTTAATTTGATTGAATGTACTGATATGGTTCATTAGAACAAAATCCATGGTGAGAATGTTTCAGTAAATTTGACAATGAAAACATGTTACATTATAATGACCATTAATTTTTTATGCCACGGATCCAAAATAATATTTATAACTTAAATTAATCAATAACATCATATATTAACCTTATCAGTTTCATTATATATATTCATGGTTACTTTTTTTGTTGATATGGTATCATTCATGTGGGTGGTTGAACCTGGAAAAACAAGAATATGTTATAGTAGTGAATATGTAAGAGTTTATAGTAATAGAACCGTAATATAATTTTCATGAACAATAATTAATTTAATGTAACATAAATAATGATAATTATTATATTAAAAAGGGGTGTATATGTTACCATAATTGAAAATAATGGTGAATGGCTACGTACTACTTTAATGAATTCACTCCTCGACATGGGATCCCTCAGAATGATGGATTTAGGATTCCTTCATTGAACTAGAATATGTCAAAAATTTAATAATTAATTATGTGAGATAATAATATTATATATTGAAGTGAAAAATATACAAAAGGAGTATTGGGAGGTGTATAGGAAGGATCCTTTTGTAGATAAGTTTTGAGTGGCACTCTTGCAAATAATCATTCCTAAATATATATATATATAAATATATATATGTTTTTAATTAAAAATGAAAAATAGATAGAAATTGGATCTATAATAGAGATATGTCATCAATAAAATCATATAAATAATTTAATGATAATGTTTCATGACATTTTTTGGAGTTTTCCACTTAGTATAACGCTTTTAATCAAATTTTATGTTTTATGTGGTTACTAGATTTTAACATTGATAGATTATTTTTATGAATAAAAATTCAATTAACTTTATTAAATAATTATGAATTCTAATTAATAATAATAAATCCAATTTAAGTTATTAAATTTCTAATGGGGGTAAAACTTAATTTTAATATAATAACACGTATCATGGGAAAAATGGTTTTACCAAAAAGAAAATTTTATAAAATAATTATTTATTCATATAAAATTGTAGTTAAAAAACATTTGATGAATGTTAATTTATTTTATTTTTTATATTATCAATAAATTTCATTACATAATTATTTAATATTTATTAATTTAATTTATAAAAATAAAAATATTGTACACAAATAAAAATAAAATTTTTAGAAAACATATCTTTATAATAATTAATTATTTTATCCTTATTTCTATAAATTGTTAGTAAATTATTGGATTTCTAATAATTATATATTTATATATTAAATCAAATATAATTCTCCATATATAAAAAATTTACCTTTTAATAAAATAAATAATATATAATAATAATTTTATTTGAAAATATTCTATTTTTATTTATCTATGAATACATAAATTAGTATTACATTCAGTTACTAAATTATTTTTTATAAGTTGTTAGATTATTTGGTTAAGAATTATTTGGATTTAATTTAATTTATTTCCTTCTTTAAAATTACTATATGTAAATATATATATATAATTCATAAAATGAGTTTCTTTAGAATCAATGGTATTTGATCATGGGAATTCTTATCTTCTAATTCTAAAAAAAATTATTTATTTTATTTATAATAAATTATTTTCAATGAAAATGTGTGTTTTATACGATTTAATTATCTTTATTGATATCAAATATATATCTATAATTCCAAACAATTCTTATGTTTATTGGTACTATACATAATGACTATATATACTTTTTTATAAATTTGATTGTGTATATATTTCCCCTATTAAATATTATAAATTCATTGTATTATATCATTACTGTGCACATATAATACTATTAATATTTTGATTTTTTGATTTTACAACATGATTTATCCTTTAATGATGTTTTTTATTATTTTAGGTTTAGTTCTACAAAGGATGTTTCTAAGTGGTGATGAAAATATTGTAAATTCCCTTGTTATAAAAATATTATAACTTTTATTTGTTTTCATATTATAATTTAGGAATTTTTAATCGATTTAATATTCCATGATATGTAGAACATGGTTTCATTTAATTTTTATATAATACACCATTCTAAGTGAATAAATAGTTTTTTGTTTGGTACATATTTGGTTTGACTTATTTTCTATTCAAGATCAATTATTTTAAAATATTAAAAATCATTTTCATGAATGATAGACATATAGTTTATGGAAATTAGTTTTTTATTAAAAACAAAGATGAAACTTTCTCCCTCTAAATAAAATGTATCCTCATAATTTTCACAATCTATCACTATTTAAAAAAATTGGGAATTCGAAAGATATGCATGCCTTTGTATATAACTTTTAATGAGATATCAACCTCGTGATCTGGGAATGATCAAAAAACTATTCTATATGTACATTGAAATATTCTCACAAAAAATGAATATTTACAATATCATGTTTTTTCCAAACCATTTAAGCTAAATACTCCATATAAATGGTTTATAAGTCCCATATAACTATTGTAATTTCCATATTGATTTCATATTTATCCTTGCATTGATAAATTATCATCAGTTGATTTAGGATATGAGATGTGAATTCCCTATCCATTTATTAATATAAGATTTATGTATATAAAAATAATCAATTCCCATGTTCTTAAAAAGTTATACAAAAATGATAATTAAAATATTATTAGGAAACACATTCCCATAATATTTTATCATGGAATAGTACAATAATTGGGATTCAACAATGGTACTAATATGATGTTTCATTGATAATTCAATATTTACTCATTGAGGATAGTTTTAAATACTTTTCAAGAAATGATGGAATTCATTGAACTAATCTCAAATAAGATGTTTTCAATATTGAGAATACCTATTGTTGGACCCACGTCTCTTCTTTAATGAAAATGGATTATGGTTTGTGTTTTTTTCAATCCATATTGGGTTGATTAACAAGATTTTAGGATAAGGACCCTTACATTACAGGCTGAAGAAAGTATTTAAGGTTGTGAATTTTACCAGTGTCTTCTAAATTTCTGTCCCTCAAAATCAGGAGTTTGTTTTTTGGAAAATGAATATTTTCCACATACGAGGGGATAGTACATGGACTATGAAACACATTTTTTGGATTGCAGTGGAGGTACATGGAAATGGATTCCAAATGATGTGTATGAAGAACTCATAGTAAACGATGTGGTAAAGTACGTGGAGGAAGAAGGCCAGTTCATAGAGGATAAGTTTTTGAATGAACAGAATGTGGAAATGTATATTACGTATGCTGGGGAAAACAAGACTTCAACGTAGAATCTATCTATAGTTGATGATGCATGATTTAATTCGAACACATTTAAGTGACCTTCAAGTTAATAAAATGACATCAAAATCATCCCAACTTAGTGAGGAAGACAGAGTCTGTGGAAGAGACCAGAGGGACACAATGTTTTGTCCCTAAAACCTTGTAAAGGCAGTACGCATCAAATAGAGTGAATTTTATAAACTTTTTTAATCCAAAACTAGTGAATATTAGTGAACTTTGGTATGACAGAAACCCAATTGACATATTCTCGTTAGACAATCCCTTACTGATGAACCATGTAAAAAAATTTTGCAGTCCCTCTACGTGTGAATTTTTTGTTTACTACACATTACCGACAAAAATATTTAACATGTTCCAACCAATGTGTGAAAAAGGCCCATCACATTATAATAAAATTATGACAACTAGATTCACCCCTCCCTACTAAGGGTGTTATTTGGTTCCTCAAATGGTATCATTGGGTAAGGGTTGCTGGTGTCAAATCTTCCATTCATTTATACCATAAAGAATACAGTGAATGTTAGGGGAGTCCCCCTCTTTTATAGAAACAATATTAATATATGTAAGAATAAGACTAGATATCATTTATGATATCTTGTAATGGAATTCATGTTTTACATTACACAAGGAATACAGTTCATTAATCCAACCAGGTTATCTATGACTAATAAAGGTAGAAAAATTCCTAATACAGATGGCAGAGCACATAATGCCCTCACTGAAGCTATGTCTAATCATATATATCTAAAGGTGATGTGTTTTACATAAAAAACTGTAATGGAAAACTGTATAATATTCATCAAGGTGATGGAAAAGTGAAGGTGGTGAAACTTCATGTTTTTCATAGTATGTTTTACTATCTAAATATGGATACTGATGAAAACACAGATAACCTTTTCAATAAAATTACTGAAGTTTTTGGAGCAGTATGAGGACTTGGTGAAGAAATGAAAGACATTGATATTATAAAGAAAATCTCAAAAATACATTAAAATCTTTACAATTAAAAGGTGTCATTCCATGATGAAAGAGATCTCTCAAAATTTCACTAGAGGATCGGTTGAGTTTCTTGGTGTCATATAAGTTGAGAGTCAAACCAAAATATGCATCTAATCGAGTAAGCAAGGAAATGGAATTCAAATACGGGGAAAACAAGAAATTTTAGGAGATAGTATTTCTGAAGATAATGTCAAAAAGAACATATTTATCTTAATTCAAAGAAAATCATTAATGGAAAAGTGAAATTATAAGGAAAGTTACCTCTGTATTTTTTTGGTATGATTGGGCACATTGTCACTCAGTGTACAAGAAATTTTTATGATGAATAAAGTGATGATGGAGACATTCCTAAGCCTTAGAAAATGTTTTTCTAAAAGGGGTACATCATGTATACTATGATATTACAAATAAAGTGTTTTTTTGTGAACAATATGATGATGGTCATGAATTATTTGAGGATGATGAACTGGAATTTAAAACTGGGACCCATGAATCAATAATGGATACCGTTGAAAAGTCAAGACCATCGGGAGATAAATCTTTAGACAATCAGTTGACTACTAAATTTGATTTCAAGTTGAATCTTATAGATTGGTTTTTAAGATTTTTAATCAATGCAAGAGTTGAAAAAATTGAGAGAAATTGCGGAAGAGTCATCAGAATATACTAATATACTATAAGATTAAATTGATCAACATGATGATGTAGTAAAAACCCATTAAAAACATTTGAAAGCACATAATATATAGATGAACTAAATCTCATAATTAAGGAGCATTAAAATATCATTATTTACATTACATCAGGACTGGTCGAGAAGTCCAAAACAGCGAAGGCACATGAAGAAGAGGTTGTTACTCTTAGGAATAAACATTGAAGTTCATCATTTCCAAACGAGAAAAAGAAGAAAATTTAGTTTTAAAAATTCACTGATGCGGAACTCATAGAAATCTAAGCGTGTTCTAATAGAGTTGAAAAGGTTCTGAATGATCAAATACCCTCATTCATGGGAAACATAGGAATTCATTTTGATGCTGAAACATCTAATGATGGGAGTAAAATGGTCAAAAATAATGTCATGATAAAAGTAGGGGACATCACAAATAAACAAGACGTACCAACATAGAAAGTCTCAAATGAGAATAAAATAATGATTGAAAACTATCCTTCAGTTTCATAATATGATAGACGGTCAAACTATCATCTTAAGGAAGTTTACATGAGGTGTAATAGAAGATAAAATTCATTTTCACTTCTGAAATTTCAATTTTGTAGCTATCTGGGACATACCATGTGATAAATTGAAGAGGAAAGGACCTATTTGAAAGGGGAATATATAGGAAGTCAAGGATAAAAAATTCATATCCTAATTCTTGTTGAAGAAATAGTTTTTATGGATATTGTTTTCATTGATATAACATTGTCCAAGAACATATTGGTTCCAAGAAAAGTACAAAAAAGAACCTTTTATATATAACTTAGAGACAATTCAATACTCACCAACCATACGGTGTTGTTCTTACAAATCAGGTTTCTCCTATAGAAGAAGAGTGTGTGTAAGATAAAACAATTCACATGGGATAGATATTTTAAAAAATATTTTTATCTTTCAATAAACCTAATATTTCATGGAGGGAAAATATGAAAATTAAAAAATACAACCTTGTAGATGTAGCTCTCAAAGATACCAAGAACAAGAACACATATATTCATGATAGTTCATTATCATCCTATATGATAAAAATTGTGTACCTATTAATAAATGTAATAAAAACTATCTATAGAATAGCGAGATTTGGTAATAAGTGGGCTATAATGATCAAAGGTAATGGATGTACAGAACTGTCCAATGGCGGGCTGAAGAACACTGAAGTTCATTAAGTGGATGGTTTGCATCATGATCTCCAAAGTGTGAGTAAAATCTATGAATTTAGACTTATAGTGAGATTCAATAAAAATGGGTATACTTTAAAAACAATAATAGGGAATTATCTCATGAAAGGTTGCAGAATAGATGGAAAAATATTTAATGTCGATAGAAAAGAGAACATTTGCTACAATATTATTGAAGAAGAAAACAACATGTGGCACCTAAGATTTGGTTCCATCAATCAACATGACAGGGAAAATATGTCTATGTTGAAATTAGTCATGGATATCCCTAGTCTAAAGTGTGAATAGGAAAAGACTTATAATACTTGAATTCGAAGAATGTTTATATGTAGTTCATATCTTCCAATGAATAAAATGGCCTAAAATATTCTATATCTAATTCATACTAACATATGTGTTATAATAAATGTTGCTTGAACTCTTGTAGAAATGTACTCCACCCTTTTCATTGATGATTATATTATAATTTCTTTTATGATGGTTATACACAATAAAAAACCAGTGCTTTATAGTATGAAAACATATCACTGAATTACTGAGAAAGATACTAAAAAGAACATCAAATTTTTTAGTCCAACAATGGAGGGGAATACACATCCATTGAGTTTGAAAATTACCTGTAGAAGCATGGAATACAACATGAGGTGGTTGTTGTGAGAACCCTACAAAAAATGGTGTTGTTGAGTGCAGGAATCGATAGGTGAACAATATGGATGGATCTATACTGATGGAGATTCGTATCACTCAACATTATTTAAAAGGGGTTTTTTAAGTTATGGTGTAAATTATTAATTAAACATGGATATATATGGGTGAAATAAAGACACCATATGAGTTGGGGGATTGTAGGAATCCATTTTGGATGTATTTTTGTGTTTTTTGATGTAAATGATTTTTTCTAAATAATGAAGGAAGTCAAGGAAAGTGTAGTCATACTACGAATGAATAAATATTGCTAAAATATTCAATGAATAAAAATGCCTACAAATTTTTCAATAAATTTCTTGGAAAAACTATGTAAGGTAGTTATTTGAATATCATTAATTATAAAACACTAAATACCTCGAGGAATTTTTATGATGATGTGATATAGGATGAGGAAGAATGTGTATAGGGAATAGATCAAAATAAAGATGTAGGGGAAGGTGTGTAAAACACTCGAGAATTTCATCATGATGATGAAATAGAATATAAAAGGGAACTGGAAACCATGGGTGAAAAAAAATCTCCAAAACCTTACAGGAGAAATCAAGGAGCATAAATTGATCAATCCAACATTATTGGGGATTAGAAAGAACCAACATAGACATGGAGAATGAGGAATAATGATGAGTCGAGATTCCTATTGGTTTTGTAACCATCAACATTTTATGAAGGTTCAATGGATGAATCATGGGTTAAATCCATGAATGATGAGTTGGATCAGATCAATAATAAACAAACAGGGGATATAGTTAAGAGACCCAAAAATGAAAATGATATTGGTATGAAGAGGATTTTGAAAAATAAATTTGATGGGGATGGAAATGTGATCAGAAATAAGGAATGGATTGTGTGTAAAGCCTATTCACACACTACTGGAATTTCAGCTATTTGCAACGGGCTATTTGCGATGGGATCCCGTCACAAAAATTCTATTCTGACGCGGTCCCATTGCAAATAGCCTATTTTAGAATATGGCTTCGCAACTAGTATTTTTTGCGATGGGCATGTCGCAAAAAATACTATTTGCGATGGTAAGTCGTCTCATCACAAATAGATCTCTGGTTAAATACATTATATATATATATATATAAACCATTGCGATGGACTCGTCGGAAAAAATAGTTTTGATGGGCCCATTGTCCCATCGTAAATAGTTATGTGTTTATATATGTTGTATATACCTAAACCTTTTGCGATGGGCCTGTTGAAAAATCTTATTTGCGATGGTACAATAACCCATCGCAAATATATTTTAAATATATATGTATATATATAATCTATTTGTGATGGGTTCCTGTCAGAAAACACCATGTCTCAAATACTTAATAAAATAAAAAATATATTTAATAAAATTTTGATTAATGAAAAAATAATATCGATATTATTAAAATAATAAAAAATATTAAAAATATTAAATTTCTCAATATTCGTAAAAATATAAAATATTAATAAAATATTATTATTGTTACTAGTAAAATAAATAAACAATAAAAAATATAATACTAATAATAAATTTTAAAATAAAAAAATATTAAAATTAAAAAAATGAAAAAAAAATTAAATTATGTAATATTCTTATGAATATAAAAGAAAAAAACTATTAATAGTTCATATTACAACAAATATTGAATTCTAATGTTTTTGACATAACAAAAAAATCACTAGGGGGATAGTCTTCTATAGTTGCTAGAGGAGCTGGAAGAGATGGTCGAGGAAACTCCAACCCCAAACTACGAGTCAGACGACACATGTACTCCCTCTGCTTCTGTTGTTGCTGCTACTGACATTGACATATCTCCTCCTTATGCTAGTGCTGCAGTTGCTGCTACCAATGACACGTATTCCTCTCATACTGCTGCAATTGTTGACACGTCGCTTCCTCTATCTACTGTTGTTGATGTTGATGCATCTCTTCCTACTGCTTCTACAAGCTCTCTATAAGCTCAGTCTAATCTCACAACTTCTCCTGATACTATGAGCCAGAAGATGATTCCTCTCCATGAGCTCCTCTCGAGCTAGATGCTGAAATCACAACATTACCATAATAAGTCCCAGGAGTCAAATGAGAGATGTTACCAACTACTCGGCCATTCTCGAAGGCATACTGGGTTGCTTGCATCCATGCAACCTCATCGAAATGGTGGGAACTACTCTGATCAGCCATCTCAACCTGAATCAATCATGTTTCATAGAGGTTGTCTCCTAATATGACTCCTTCAGCAGAAATTTTAGATTAAAATAATGTAAATTTTATTTGCAGTTAATTTTCAAACTAAAAAATAAATAATACTGACCACAATCTAATGCTGGTGATCACCTCTAATCTCTCTAGTGGCGGGATCATAGTACATCCCTTGATAAACATCGTACTCCATAATATAAGGGTACTCGACTACCTATATGAATATAAAATAAACTATTTATATTTAATTTTATATAAAATATTTAAAAAATATACTTACAAGAAGCTCTCTATGCGTACTTAATGTATGACCACTAGCTGGATTTTCACCTCCTGTCTCCCCCAGTTATACCAGCCTAATGAAGATATCCTCTAAAATCCACCACTCTACTAGTGGGAACATAATCCATTCCAAATGTGAGATGAAATGTACTTTGGTGGGTGGTCTCTACATGACTCATCAAATACTATCACTCCTGCTTTCTTAATAAATGTACTTCTCAAATTGTGGAAAATCTGTCTGAAATACTCCCGCAAAGACACCTCCCATGCCTCGTGGATAGATTCATGCATGATATCATTGGTGGGATACCATATACCCTACAAATAATTTATAATATCAAGTTATTAATGTAATAAATTTCAAAATAAATATTATTTATTTATGTACCATCCAACGATTGATCGTTCCAAGTTTCACATCGATGAGAATCTGTTCCCATGTGATCCATGGCTGAGAAACATAATTGTGCAAGATAGTGCTCCCACGTCCAATAACAACATGCGCAAAAATGTGAAAAAAGATTAAATAATCAAAAAATTTGTATATAAATAAATTAATGAAATATAACTAAAATACATAGGTTACTATACCTATGCGTGTGTGGATCGAAGCCATGTAGTGGAAATCGCTCAGGGATAGGGTCAGTAATCATCCATCATGCAAGACCATCCCCATCTGGGTACCCCCAGATCCACCAGTAGTCTGAGGGTCAGATGATCCCAAATCATCCACAACCAAAGGTAGATCAGCCTCCTATAACTCACGATGTAGATCAGGGTCCATCTGAAACAAAAAAAAATGATTGATGTTAGTAGATAGTTTAAAATAACTATTACATACAGATATATTTTTTTATGATTATAACCAGAATTTAATTATTTCAATGTTCTTCTTCATCATCATCTCCATATCTGATGAGGTCAATGTCTTCATATTCATCCTCAGCATCATCAATTTCCATATGAGTTTTAGTTTAATCATCTCATTATAACGCCCCGACCCTGGTAGCCTGGAGCTGGTGCTATGGTTATGGTGTGTAATTTATTTCATACAAATGAAACAAATAAGTTGCACATTATAACATAGCAGGAGGAACTTTCTGGTTTAGATCCTGGAGAATCAAAGACAACAAATTTTCTTCTTTATTTCTGAGCTAAGAACAAAAATCCAAGACTTGTAAATGCTCTACCGACCTGTAAAAAAAATTAACATAAAACGTAGGGTGAGCATTGAAATACTCAGTAAGGGGTTTTTCAAAGTACATAAATATAGCCTTTGAAAACTACTTTTGAAAATACTTTTCCATACATAAAATGTTTTCTCAAGGGAAAAAAACATCAAGACAAACAAAAGTCAATGTAACACAGTTAAAGCACTTCAAAATTATACACTAGAACACTTAGCTAAAACCCACTTAATAGACAAGATAAGCATGTTAATAAAAAGGCACGGGTTATACTAAGTAAAGTGTCCATAAACAAGAAAGGTGTTCCTGAACAACAAGGTGTAAACATCATCAGAGTCGCACACAAGCACATTATCTACACAGAAAGATGCACATCATGACATGATAATTGTAATACAACATTTGTAATTAAATTCTGGAAAAGAAACGGGTCCTACATCAACATTGCCATATCATATGTCTTGTGTTTTTTTAAATCTGATACGCATAGGTAAGGTTATATAACCAAGGATATTCCTCTAGTCGGAGTAATCACTTGGTTGGTCATATACTAAGAAATGTATGCTGAAGGATTCATGGTCTCTGTGTCAAGGTCTTGTGCCTTGACCTAGGGGTAATAACCCAGTGTGACTATCTCAAGAACTATCGATGCATTGAGGAGACTACTTTTACCGGTCTCCAATCCGGATGGCTTACTTTAACTAATCCCCAACCTTGAGGGTTTTCTTTTTACCGGACCCCATTCTGGGTAGTCCCATACATTTCCCACATGTTAATAAGGTCATATATTCAAGGTTCCCCATACCACTTTATATAATTAATTTTCATTTCATATTCCCCATGGTGTCCCATACCACTTTGGGTAATACCATTTTCATTTCTCATTACCCAAGGTGTCCCATACCACATTGGGTAATATAGTTCTTAGTTCATTATCATGTTGAGTCATATGCATGAATAATATGAATAAGGTAACAATTATATAATTGGTTTACAAATACATGATACGATAGATAAAATTTAAAATATGGAATAAAAGCAGGCATGGTTCAGTAAGCATACTATGTGCATAGAATAATTATTTAAGAACATTAAATGATGAATGTATGAGATTTTACCCCAAGGGGTATTAAATGATGAGTCTCTAAAATTCCAATACATGGAAATGAACTACTTGGCATTAACTATTGTTCTTCATAGGTCATTGTACTTGCAACAAATCTCCAACCACTAATAATCACTATGGCATGCTTGGTATAAAAATAATAAACACTTGCAATCTTTAAAACTCTAATACTTGGAAATAAACCACTTTAAATAAAATACATTTCATTAATTATTGTTCTTCAATGGTCATAGAATTTGCAGTTAAACTCTGATCACTAATAATCACTACAACGAGTTTGGTACAAAAGTAATAGAGGATTTCTACATATTAACATAACCCTTAAATCCCTATCCTTTTAATACAAGTTTAAAACAGGCATAAACATATTCTTTTCAAAAAACACAAATCATTTCAAGGGAGACAATATTCAAGTTCATTGGTGTACCCTTAGACACAAAAATATAAAACAGCATAGGCAAGCACTAAAATCCTACATGCATAAAAATATTAATAACCATTTCTTGAAACTAGGGTTTTAGATAACAATCTAAAAAAACACATACATATATAGGGATATATACACAAAGTATATATATTATTTTTCTCATAAATTAAACATGGTTCACATAAAATCAGAAAACCTCTAAGTACTTATCACTTGTTCAGTTTAAAAAAAATAGAACCTTATGGGGGTTTAAATGTTCATGAAACAATAAATACACAAATATATAAAAAACATTGTTTGTAATTATAACATAATTGTACCTAAACCAAAAACCAAGTTCGCATCAAAATATTCTTCAAAGATAGGTATTCATCTCTTAAAAATCAAAACTGATTTCGATTCAAATACATAACCTTATATAGATATATAGTTATATATATATATATATATATATGGCTTATATAAGAATCATACACGTTAAGAATTTATTTATTTATTTATTTTAAAAAAACCATTTCCAAAAGTATAAAATTTTGAATTATATGGAAATATTAGAAATAGATTTTGTGTGGTTACCTATATATATATATATGTATATACTTAAACACCTGAAAATACATATATATATGTTATGTAATGGTTTTTCTTAAGATAAAAACCCTTCATAACTACCCTTATATAAATACTTAAATAAATAATAATAATAAAAAATCTCCTTGGAATCCCTTAAACTGGAAGAGGATAATGGGGGGTATACCTAAACATATATAAATTTATATGTATATGTATATATTTTATCAAAAGTTTTATATAAACAAAACTCAAAGGAAAGAAAACCCTTAAATATTTGTAGGAAAAAAAAAAAGATACCATTTTCTAAGCCATACAATATGTCTTCAAAAGAGGAGAGTCACAGTGCCTATACTGAATATATATAAGTTTATATATATATACATATTGTATACCCATGTATAGGCAGTGTGTGTTGGGTTTTCAAATTATAAAGAGGTGGGGGTATCCCCTATTTTTGTAGACATGAAGGAAAACCCCCTTAGAAGCCCTCTGTTTTCTTAGAGTGGAAAGCATGGGAAGTATATACCTATAAAAAAATAATTCGTATATATATATGTATTGCATGTATATATATATGTGTAACGAGGATCATGTGTAGGTTTTTGAAAAAAACACATAAACATGGAACCCTTACCGCTTAAGGATGAAGCTCTCCGCGGAGGGAGGCTTGCTGGGTCGTTGGAGAAACGGGAGGAACATGGGTGGCCGGAGGTGGTCCGGTGAGGTCGCGGCCACCTAGAGACGCTGCAAGGTAACAGCGGGGTGACTAGTGGCGTGGATCGGCATTGGTGTGGTCATGCATGGGGAGCGTGGTGCGAAACCAATGGTGGTTTGTGTGGTGGCGAGGCGACAACGAGGTAGGTGCCGCGGCGGCACGGGTTGGCTCCGGAGGTCCCCTATTACACAAAGGTTTCATCGTTCTTAAAGGAAAACGATCCGGGGGGTTATGCCAAGCCTACGGCGTCCTAGGGAGGTGGGTGCACAAGGTCACCCTAAACAGTGGAGAGGGTGGCATCTCGGGAAATCCAGAGCTGGTTCGCGGGACCCCGACGTGAGGTAGAAGATGACGAGTTTGTGGAGAAAGAAAAAAAATAAAATGACGGATGGGATCCGTCATGGAGAGATCGGACGGACGTGGTGAAATGAGTTTTTTAAAAAAACATCAACGGCCGGGATCCAACTATGGAGATATTGGACAGTCGAGGTGATCGTGCGGCCAGCAACGGCTTCGCCGAGAAGGAACAGTTCGTTTTTTAAAAAACAGTTTACTTTTAACGAAAAAATAGTATATAACATTAAAATTGAATTTACAAAATTTTATAGATATTTTTAACATAGAGATTCCAAATCTAAAAATCCCATTTTAGATTATGTAAAATACCTTACCATTTGATATAAATCTTATAATTTTTATAATTAACATACTAAAGTTTTATTAGGAACTTATATCTTCAGAAATAAAAAATCCATTTTATATCATACCCCATCGTTTGATTCAAAAATATTTTTTCCCTATTTCAAAATACATAGTTTTAAAGATCCAATAAGATACATTTTTCAATTATTGCGGATACCCCTTCGATACATTTTAAAATACTTTGTTTGTCCACCATATAAATACCATCATGATTTTAAAAAAATCAAAACAGATTCATTTTCAAGAATAATATTTTATTTTAATACACGAAGATATAATACTAATATTTTGTACTTATTAAAATATTGAAATACAATAATTTTATAAAAGAGTTATGAAGAACAAATTTTTATAAAAATATGCATTTTATCCATTGAAACCCAACGGTCTTATAATGGTCATATTCCCTTAGATGTCCATAATAAAAACAATGGGTATGGTGTTTTACATTTTCAAAACACCAGACCCTTGGCGGATGGCTCTCCTCATACCAGTGGTGCTGAGTACGTGCACGGTGGTTCTGGCTGTTATATTTTTCTCACTGATGGACCCTGAAGACAATGACTATCCGATTACCCGTGTTGTGATTATCAGTAGTCTTGATGTGGTAGTGTTAGGTCTTATGCATGGTACTTTCAATTTGATGGGTCTTGTTGTAATGTAACTTTTAAATATATACCAGTTTACCATATTATTCATGTTTTTTATTTCCATTATAATTCTTTATCAGCACACAAAGCACAAAGTAAAATAAAACAAGAGACATCATTAAAAGCACAACATTGTTCACATGGATCTGTTCATAAAACCTGGGGTGTCACACTCATTCCATTTCAAATTCATCTGTAACATCATTAACATCATCGTCACCATCGACCTTTAACTGTGGGATTTCATCATCAATATTAATGTATCTTTATGAAAAAGTTGGATTTTGAGTAGTCTCTATAAAAATTTTAATTCCTTATAATTCATCAGAACCACATTCAGTTTGAGTAAACTAATTTTCCTAAGATTTCATTTTTAATATGCTCCAACAATAACTCAGGTCTCTTGAAGTAGAACAGTACTTTGCACAATATATTTGATATGCATGTTGAGCCCGTAAAAATGGTTCATTTACTGCATTAAGAATATTATATTTAATATCGACGATTCCATGAATTAGATGAACATGCAATCCTCTCTTAGTATCCTACCTCTGACATTTAAACATTGTTATGTAATTTTTTCGTAGATTACATAGTTCAATAAATTTATCATGCATCCCATAAAATTAAACTTTAGTTTCTCCATGATGTGATCTTCTCATTAAAACTCTAGTGTTCAATTTTTTTATTACCCATATCCACATGTATGAATTCGAAAACCACTAAACACATATGAATTATTTTATTTAACCATTTTGGATGGTGTGTTACTCAATATACATAGTCTCTTATCAATTTTATCACAATTTTGAGACACCTGAAAATTTGTAAATAAATTATTAATATAATAAATAATAGACATAATTGATATGTTAAACCATCAATAATTTATGTTACCAGTTTTTCAAACCATTGAGAAAATATTTTTGTCGGCGTTCTTCTAGAGCATCTGCTATAATTTGTAGAAGATGTTTCTTGATTTGATTATCATATAACTTAAAAATAAAATAAGTTTACTTACTATAAAATAAATTATAGAATAATTGATAGAATCAATCACTGTATAAATGATGTCATTTCTTCACAGTTGAGAAGAACATATGGATGTGCTCTGTGATGTTAATATTATTAAATCCATCGTTCATGAACTCTGCCAAATCCATTCTATGGATGATTAAAAAATAATAATAGATTTTCCATTTCATCATCACCAATACCCTCATTCCAAACCACGCGGTTGTGTTTTTATTGATAATCAAATTCAAAATAATGAGATCATAAAAAATAAATTTCCTCTTACATATAAGCTTCAGTAACTGGGCCTTCAACTGATGCTTTGTTACAAAATTTTTCTTCAATTTATGCATTCATATCTCTAATGGGTACATCCATTGAAACTATATCAGAACTCCACATTAATTTTCTGGTGGAAAATGTAATATAAGATGTTCCATTTAGTCAAATTAAGCTGCTAGGATGGTTTTTTCACATTAACAAATAATTACAACTACATCTTCTTCCAGTTTTATCAGTGCATCATAGTCTATTGTCTCCACAGAAATGTCTCAAATAAAATATGATATGTCTATTAAATAATACCAAATCACATAATTAAACAAAACACTGAATACAATCCTCATATGTATTTACATTATAACATGACAATCATGACTTTTTAATCTAGGGATATGACTATTCATAAGACATCTTCCAAAATTGGAAAGATATCCATCCAGAAGTCTCAAATCTGCAATCCACTGAAAAAATAATAAGAGACTCTCTTTGGACAGTTTATAAGCTGCATTTGGCTTTATTAACCACCGTGATCTGACATTTTGAAACTGTTCGTGTTCCAGTCATCTAAAAATTTGGGAAAGATCTAATCATACCTTTACATTATCTTTGGTCTTACTTGGTGTTCCCAAAACTATAAGAAATAAATTATCAAAATTGTTCTTCATGATATTCATGACATTCAACTTGTGGCAGACCATTAAACTAGACCAATATGGTAGATCCAAAAAATGATTTGTTTTATTATATTTTTTTTTCCAATGCCTGTATTTTCTGTTGGTTTACTTTTGGCCAAATGTGATGGGAGGTAATGAAAATATAACGGATTTTGACTTTGTACCTGAGATCATTTTTAGAGGTTCATCCCTTTCAATTGTGACTTTTCTGAAATGAGATTTGTTCCTCCAAAAAGGATGATCGATTGGAATAAATCTGCGATGAGAGTCAAAATAGTAATCTTTTTCCATTGAAGAGCATAAAGGCTTTGTTGTCTTTCACATAGTAAGGACATGATTTCGGACCTTTTTTACTCTAGCCAGATAACATTACATGTTTCGGGAAGCCACTAATCTTCCACAACAATGCAACATTTAATATGAAATTTTTTTTCGTAGCAAATAATATGTACTAACAAAATTACTCCACAGTAAATTTAACCCATAAGTCAATGGTATCAAATTACCATCAATGTTATTTTTCAGATGTCTTGGGATTAATATGGTAAATAAAATATATGGATCATTCATCAACATCCATAGAGGTAAATTGTACGGAGTTATAAAGAGAGGCCAATATAAATACTGGCTACTATAAGAACCAAAGAGATAGAAACTATAAGTAGAAATTCCTAATCTCATGTTCTGGGATTCTAAAGAAAAAGACGGATACAGTCGGTCAAAATGCTTCAATTAATCACCATAAAATGGATGATTCTATCTTTTACCAGTTGAAATCTAGGTTTTGTGCCCTGACATCATTGATGTAGTGTTCTCAAAAATAAATAAATGCTACAACGTGGGTGTAAGGGGTAAATATCTCAACTATTTTATAGAAATCTATCAAGACGTCCCCAGTTGAGCTTCTTTATACCTCGATTATCCACATTTGGGACAACTATTCAGTGAATCCTTTTCCCCAAAATATAAGATGAAATCATTTTCACATTTATGAATCATCCAATAACTAAGGCCCAGATTAAGAACCATTCTCTTGTTCTCATAGTAATTTGTAGGGAATATATTTACCTCTGGTAACAGTGTTTTAACCAAAGAATATATCTAATAAAAAATGTTTCTTGACATTGAATTATCTGATTTAATAGTCATTAATTTTTCAATCGCTTCTGATTTTTATATCCTACAACCATGTTATAATGCATCCTCAACACACCTCAACAAATCATAAAATTCAGATGGTGCAAACTCAGTAGTTAAATCAATATCATTCTTTGTTTCAGTTTGTTGATGAGATGGACATATACCATCATGTAATAAATATTGAAATAGTGATGGATCTGGAATCAAGTTGTTAGTATCTTCTTCAAAACTTCATTCACCATTTTGATACCAAAAAACATAATCTGGTTGAAATCCAAACTGCAAGAGATGTCCCCAAACCTTGTCAAATGTGTTAAACATTCTCTGATCACATTTTTTACAAGGAAACATAATTGTACCTTATGAAATAAATTCTGGTTTGGATGATGAAAATGATAAGAATGCTTCAAAACCCTCAATATATATAGGATAAAAACAAGAAGAATTTGGATTTTTGTGCTGATTTTTTCAAGTGTGATCATTTAATAATGACAGTTGTCGACTTCCATGGTTAATATCTTTCTAAAAAATATAAAATAATTACTATTTTTGAATAATTTGAAATTATAAAAACACTATCCAATAAAAGAAGATAAATAATTACAACTACTTCATGATAATTACCATTAATTATGGGCGACACAATTTCCAGTGGATTGACGACTACACTTTTTTCCGATGGCTCATTTACTTGTAATTTTCTCACACAAAAATCACAGTGAATCATCTTCTCGAAGGTACACATATACATTCTTGTGCATACAAGAATGTATAAGAGTACCTAGGAGAAGATTCTTCACTGTGATTTCAGTGTGATAATGTTTCAAGTAAATGAGTCATCAGAAAAAAGAGCCCCCTTTTTATTGATGAATCATCTTCTTGCAACTGTCACCACCTGAAAGAATTCTGAAAAAAGAGTTCCTATAAATTCATATTCAAACTCGTGCATACGAGATTGGAAATGCATACATTGAAGCATACTTTTCATAATGTTTTGAATTGGTGAGAGTTGAAAGGTGAAAATTCATCAAGAAAAAGAAGTTTCACCAATCCACTGAAAATTGTTTCAAGTTATTACAATTTATTACAAATGATTTTATTCCTAATTATTACTAATTAATCTTAATTAATCATAATTAATCATAATTAATCCTAATTAATCCTAATTAATCCTAATTAATCCTAATTAATCTTAATTAATCCTAATTAATCCTAATTATTCCTAATTAATCCTAATTAACTCTAATTATTACAAATTAAACCTAATTATTTCTAATTAATCCTAATTATTGCCAATTATTTCTAATTATTCCAAATTGTTCCTAATTATTCCTAATTAATTTTAACTATTGCTACTTATTCCTAATTATTCCTAATTATATATAATTATTGCTAATTATTCCCAATTATGCTAATTATTGGTAATTATTTCAAATTAATCCATTTAAACCCTAATTATTCCTAACTATTTCCTAATTATTCCTAATTATTATTAATTATTCTGAATTATTCCTAATTATTTCTAATTATTTCTAATTATTAAAAATTATTGGTAATTATTTTAATTAATTATAATTATTCAAAATATTGCCAATTATTGCTAATTTTTTCTATTTAATGATAATTATTACTAATTATTTATAATTATTCCTAATTATTCCTAATTATTACAAATTATTCATGATTATTCTGGATTATACCTAATTATTAATAATTATTCCTAGTTATTCCTAATCATTCCTAATTATTGCTAATTATTCCGAATTATTCTTATTTATTGCTAATTATTGCTAATTATTTCTAATTATTGCTAATTATGACTAATTATTGACAATTATAAGTAATTATTCCTATGTATTTCTATTTATTCCAATTTATTATTATTTAGTGTTATTTACTACTATTTATTACAAACTATTCATATTTATTGCTATTTATTACAATTTATAGTTATTTATTGCTATTTATTATTATTTATTACTATTTATAACTAATTATTACTAATTATTATTAATTGTTAGTATTTATTAGTATTTATTAGTATTTCTTAGTATTTATTACTATCATTTATTATTTATTACTATTTATTACTAATTATTACTAATTATTTATAATCATTACTAATCATCACTAATAATTATTATTTATTACTATTTATTACTATTTATTACTATTTATTACTACTTATTGCTATTTATTACTGATTAATACTATTTAAAAATAATTATTACTAATTATTATTAATTATTAAAAACAAATACTAAATATTAATATCTATTTCTATTTACTACTATTTATTACTATGTATTACTAATAATTACTCATAATTTCTATTTATAACCATTTGTTACTATTTATTACAATTTACTACTATTTATTACTCTTTATTACTATTTATTACTATTTATTACAAATGCTTACTAATTATTACTAATTATTAATAATAATATCTAATTATTACTAATGTTTACTAATTATTACTACTTATTACTATATACTTCTTTTTATTACCAATTATTAGTATTTATTTCTATTTATTACTAATTATTAGTATTTATTACTATTTATTAGTATTTATTAATAATTATTAGTATTTATTACTAATTATTAGTATTAATTTGTATTTATTACATATTATTAGTATTTATTACTAATTATTAGTATTTATTACTAATTATTAGTAATTATTAATAATTATTACAAATTACTAGTATTTATTACTAATTATTTGTATTTATTACTAATCGTTCCTAATTATTACTATTTATTAGTATTTATTACTATTCATTACTATTTATAACTATTTATTCGAATTTATTAGTATTTATTACTATTTATTATTAAATATTAATATTTAGTAATTTTTATTAATATTTATTACTATTTATTACTAATTATTAGTTTTTATTACTAATCATTACTATTTATTTCTAATTATTACTAATTATTAGTATTTATTACTAATTGAAAATATTTGATACTATTTTCCCCTAATTATTACTATTTTTTCTAATTATTACTGAATAACGTTAATTACTATTAATTACTACAAAATACGGCTACTAAATACTAATTACCACTAATTATTTATATACATTACTTATTATCTTTAATAATTATTAATTATTACTAATCTCTTTGAATTAGTACTAATAATTTCATTTTATTATTACAAATAGATACTGATGAAAAAACAATATAAATCTAAATTACTTACAACTAATCAACAATAATTAAAATTAATATAAAGAAATGAATGAAATACTAAATTAAATAAAACATAAATACCTTTAAACTTGATCTCTAATAATTGTAGATGGTTAGACAACTTCTTCGTAAAAAAAACTAACTCTGAAATATTTTCAAATAAACATTAGATTTTAGAGAAGTAGGGAAAGTAGAAATTGAGGGGAAGGATGGAAAAATAGATGGGGATTTATATAGTTTAGATTAGTTGCGACGGGACTATTTGCGATGAAATCCCGTCACAAATAAAATTTTTAGCGTCTGGACCCATCGCAAATACCATCGGTCGCATTAATTACTTCCAGCAGTTAAAAGGTTATTTGTGACAGGTCTCGTCGCTAAAATTAACATGCCGACACACTATTAGTGATGGGACAACATCCCATCGCAAATAGGTTTTTAACACCGTCGGATTTTTGTGACGTGTCCTGTCGCAAATACCCTCCGGCAGAAGAAGTAGTTGCGACGGGGGATCCCCCGTCGCAACTACTGTCTACTGCCTCCCAATATTTACGACGGGAGATGCCTACCCACCGCAAATAAACATTCGCGTGGTTAGGAACTCAAATCGCAACAAACAACGCATTAGATTTTTTGACCGGGTGCCTTGTTGCGTCGCAAATAATTAGTTATTTCTGACAGGATGATTTTCCCATCGCAAATAACCTCTTAAACAGACTACATGCGACGGGATTTATTCATGTCGTAGATAACCCCTTGCAAAAATCAATTTTTCCCATAGTGACATATTGAGGGTGTTGTTGTTGAAGAAACATTTGCTCTGGTGGCTATATTGGAGTCAATCAGACTTTTTCGTGCCATGGAAATTCAACCTGGAAACAAACTATATCATATGGATGTCATGAAAGCTTTCTTAAGTGGTTTTGTTGAAGAAAAAGTCAATATTGAACATCCAATGGACATTTTTCTTGCTAATGATAAAATGATGTTTTGCAGATTAAAGAAGGATCTATATGGTCTAAAATAGGAACCATGTCCATGTTACTCTTATTTGGATTCTTATATAAAAAATCTAGAATTTAAAATGTGAGGTTTTAATAACTATCTCTATGTGAGGAATTCTTATAAGCATCAGTTCATGGTTCTAGTGTACTTAGATGATATTATATTTGGTGGTAGCAGGCAGAGATCAGTGGATGAATTTTCTTATCCCTTGAAATCAGAATATGAAATGTATATGATTGGTGAACTCACACACTTCTTAGGGATGAATGTAATTCATAGGAAAATGTACACTTTTATTTCTCAGGAAAAGTATGCAAGAGAGTTTCTGAATAAATTAAATATGCATGACTCCAAACCAATGTCGACTCTATTTGTGGTTGGGACAAAATTTGGAAAGCATGAGGATGGGACACATGTAAATACCACAACATACATGAGATTCATTGGAATCATACTGTACCAGAAAGTGACAAAGATAGATATTTCCTTTGAAACATACTTAGTGGTCCTCTTTCAATGTAACCCGAAGGAAGAGCAGATGTCGGCTGTTGAACAAATCATGAGGTACATTAAAGGTACTCTCAATTATGGATTATAAATTACAGGAGGAAGAGATAATGAACTATCATCATTTTATGATACTGACTAGGCTGGTTATGTGGTTGATAGAAAGTCCACAAGTGGTGGAGATTTCCTTAATAGAAAGAAATGTGAGGTCTGTTTGAGTAAGAAATAGTAATGAACTTCTCTCAGTATTGTTGAGGCTAAGTATATCCCTGCTAAAAAGTCTTGCACTCAAATACTTTGGATGAATCAATAATGAACTAATATTACTAGTGATGTGAAACAACCAATGGTGGTTCACTTTTGATAATAAGATTTAAATTGATCTAATTAATAATATTGTTCGTCATTCTTGTAATAAACACATTGAGATCAGAAATTATTTCATCATGGAAAAAGTGGAACAAGGACTCATTAAAATGGATAATTTTGGAATTAATGATCATGTGGTTGACATGCTAATGACTCCCTTATCATTACATGTGTTTGAGAAACATCAATTGAACCTCTATGTTCAACCACCTCCGAGATAATGAGAAGGCTTCGGTTGATCCCCTCTCCCATGTTGTATTAATTTAGTTAATCAATTTTTGAATTTGATGTATGAATATGGGGGAAATATGATCAAGAGAGTGTGTTTTTTGAGCCTTAGCATGTTAAAATACTTTTCATTGAGATTATTTTAAATAGGGGGAATGGAATAATTCAACAGTATAGAGAATGGATAATGGATAAAGGAGGAGAATGAAATGTTCTTTATGAAATGATTTTTTGTTCATAAGAGAAATTAAATGAGTTACAATGGGGTAGAATGAGAATGGATAAAACAGTTCAATGTTAGGAGAAATAGTCAGATCTTACTTGGGAGTCAATAAATCATTCCAATATATGAGAAACAAATTCATGTTTAGCCTATTGTTTTCTAAAATGAGAACTAATTTCATAGACTTAGAGTTTTATCGGTTGAGTTTTTTCTTGCGTATCAGGTTTTATTGTTGTAGATGCTTCACTATATTTATCTACAGATTTCCAAACAACCCAACGGGTAATATTTTTAGATCCAAGGGTGTTTTTATCAATAACTGCAGTATGGTTTGTGTATGTTATCAATCCAATTTGGATTGATCAAGAGGTTTTTATGACAATTACTCTTACAATATAGGCCTAAGAAAGTATTTAAGGGGGTATAGTTTCCTACTGTTTGAAAAATTATAGGGTATAAAAATTCGATGTTTGGTTTTTGGAAAAGGAATATTTTCCATGTAGGAGTTGATAGTACAGGGACCATGAATCATGGTTCGTGGATGGAAAAGTAGGTATGTTGGAATGATTTTTAGAAGTAAAATGGTATGTAGACCATGTAGGAGGAATGTCTTGTGGAGTAATGAGGGATCGCAGGAAGGCCTACGGTTCATGGAAGGAAAATATTTATCATAATGGAATGTTATTCTCAAAAATGAGATGGTATTTTTGGATGATGTGAAGGAAAAGGTGGTACATTGAATGCATGTGGAAATATGGTTCACTGGAGCACGGTATATTGTGTAGATTCTGTACATGTCAATTTACTATATTATGCTGATCTACTTTCCTATATATAGAGCACTGATCCCTTCAATTGGTAATGGTACTGAGATTAAAAATATGATATGAACTCAGTTAATCTTAGAGTGGTTTGTGGGATGAAAACACTGCAAAACAGACATTGATTATAAATTCAGAAGGCATTTGTTGATGTCTAGAATGGTTCACAAAATTTGGATCATAGATCATGATTAATGGAAGATAGTTCACTAAGGAGGAAATGGTACGCAGAGATGAATCAGTACATAGACATGGTTTGCAAAGTCTGTACACGGACGCAGTTTGCAGAGGCAGTATGTGAAGCACTCATAGTACATAGTAACGTATGGTACGTTAACTAACAAGTCCAGTTTGCGGAGGAAATGATCACGGATGAACAGTACATGGAAAAGTAGATTACATCTATAGGGGAAAACGTGACTTCATGAGGGAATATATATATAGTTAAGGATGCATGATTTAATGACAACCCATTTAAGTGACCTACATGTTGATATTCTTTGTTCAGATTCTTCCCAATACAATGAGAGATTCAATGGATGAGATCTGGAGGATGTAGTGTGATATCCCTAAAACCTTGTAATGGAAATGCTTCTGGAACAAAGTGAGTGTGCTAAGGTTTTTCAATCCAAAACTTGTGAATATTTTTGTACTTTGGTACAACATAAAACATAACAGTGTCTGCTCCATGGACTAGCCCATAGTGGTGAACCATGTAATGTTGATGTGTTTTCCTTACGTGTGTCAGTGTTTAATTTACTACACATTACGAACTAATATTTTTAACAATTTCCTAACAACATGGGAACATGTTCTTTCCCTTTAAAACAAAAATTTGACACTCTGATTCACCCCTCCCCACTCAGGGTGTTCCGAGGTCATTCACCTATAACCACACCAATTTAATGATTATATCTATCATCCATTACTAAAACAAAAATGGTTATCTTTATTATCATTCAATAATAATTACATCAATCAGTAATATGATAAGGGAAAAAATCGTAATATTTCATAAATTATGACACCTTTATTCTACCCAATAAGATTTAGGATCATCATACTTCACTTTTGGTTCAGCATAGTATGTTTTAGGTTCCACCCTCTTATTCTACATATCTAAATCTCCAAAAATAATGAAACACTAATCTTATAACAACTATGTTGTCCCAATGACAACATAAATATATATTAAATAAATTGATATTACTATTCCTTACATACCCTGTAAATCCCAATAAATTGAGTAAAATATAACAATAAACTATATAGCTTTATTAAAACTCAATATTGATCACAATGGAATTTTTTATATACAATAGAAATATTATTTTTCGAATGTGATCATTATTACCTAGCCATTAAATTTAAATTATAAATAGGTATAATGACATTATAAAAAATATGTATAAAGGATTTATATAATGAAACATTATTGGATAATGATAATAATTAAGTATTCAATTTTCTGTAATGTCATTTTCTACTTCAAAATAAATTCTCATCCAAAATGCTTTTTATTGTGTTTTTTGTTTGGGTAGTATACCTAATTTCTTCCACTTTAGGGATATTAATTTTAAAATAATTGAAATATTTTTTTAAATCATCTATATATTATATTCTTATTATTATTTTTTGAGATTCTTGTTCATAATATTGATTTTTAATTGAATAGTATAAAATACCAATTTCTTAAAAATGACATTTCTATTCATTAAATCAAGTAATTTAATTTTTTATTAATATTTTGGGTTAGGTTTTAAATTAATATTAGTTCAATTTTATTAAAAATAATCAAAATAAACACATATAAAAGAACAATAAATTTAATTTTTTTATAATTTCATTTTTATACATAATATCATAATTTGGTAAAAATGATTTTTCATTACGTGTCACATATGAATATTAAAATTGATTTCTTGCACTTATATGAGTTTAAAAGTTATAAGTAGAGTACATATTTGAAATTTATAGGTTCAAATTTTGTAGATAGTTCCATTTTGTTATTATATATTATGATGAGTAGTCATAGTTAAAATTCATCACCTCGGGAAGGAAAAACAGGTAAAACCACATTACAACTAAGAGACAAGGCATAAAATATACCTAAAACATGACGTTGCATTATAATTTTATTGGGTAAAAACCCAATACATCATATATATTAATAAATGTAAAGTTCATGTCACTTGGCATTGATTACGAAATTTATAATGTTTTATGAAATGGATAAATACAGAGGTCACATTGTTGATTTAAATTTAACTTATATATTTTTATAAGAATAAAAGGATGTTACGATGGAATAAAAAATATTATATTGAACATAACTTAATTATTTTCATCATTTTATTTTATTAATATTTTTTATTGATGATATAATAATAGTAAACCCTGAAAAAACATTAATACTGAGTTTTTGGAAGTAGATGAATAATCAAGGGAAATGATTTAATAAAATTGAAATTAATAGTTTTTTTAATATTGGTATTCTAGTAATTTTATCCGTAACTATTACTTAAATATTATCATTTTTATTTTTATTTTTTGATTTTATTTTTATCTTTATTTCGAGGAAACCTAATAATATAATTGTCTAAAAATACACATTATAGGTATTTTATGATAGTGAATATTTTATTAAATTTTTTAAAAATCATACAAAAAATTAAATAGAACAAGTGGGATGGAATATTGAATTAAATATCACCCATGTACCATTTTGGAGCCACATTTCACCTTATATGTAATATTAAGACCCATAAAGGCTAAAAATTATGTTACCAGTGTCACGGTTAAAAAGAGTTAACAATAAGGATAAAAAAAATATAAGTATTAAAATAAAACATAAACATGTTTAAATTCACTTCGGTGAAGGGATTTCGAACTTATCATGTCCTTAATTATAATTTATTTTCATTTGGTTTGACATAACATGATTGTGATATATATTATATTGAAATATAATATATATTTCCTAGTGTGTCATTTCCCTCAATTATAGATGGAATCCTCTATTTATCCTTTATTCACAAGTATTTTTCTTTATAATTGTAATGAACTGAACTTTTCTAAATAAATTTACCTTTTCGATTTAGTTAAATATATTATTATGTATTATGTTTATATAAAACCCAACCACTTTTTTGTTTCTTTATATTCGATCATATTTAAAAGTCAGTTAATCATCATAACTACTGATAATATAGCTATCGAATAGCTTTTTGAAAATTGGTTACATGAATCAGTCACCCAATTAATACCCTAGATGAATTTATTCAAATATAGTTATTGAATAGGGATAATATGATTAGTATAAATATATGGTTTTATTAATTCCAATGGACATAAACAAATGAAGTTATGACCTCAACTAGTAGGATAGTACCCAATGAAGTCCCTTTATTAGAGCTTCCAAAAAAAGATAGAATCATTAGGAATTAGTCGTTACCAATCGCAAGCCTATGTATAATAACTAAACATAGGTGAAACCGTTTATGGTAGAATTTCATGTTCATTGAAACCATGACCCAAGCAATGTATGTCGCACCACCCCATGAAATCCTCATCATCATACACCTTACCCATAATGATATTACTGAGTAATAAAGGGGTATGTTTAATGACCATATGTATATAACTATTTACAAAGTATAGAATAATTAATATATTTTATTCTAATTGTTGATAGTTTATAAATTATTTTTATTCTGATACAAAAAAAATTTATTTTCCAGTAAATTTCATTTTTAATTTAGAAATAATTTTTTATTAATTATTCTATTTTTGAAATAAATAATATTTTAATAAAATATTATTATTAAATAAAATTTACTAAATGTAAATGAAAATATAATTATGTGCAATATAATTTTAAAAAGGGTTCAAAACTATTTTTATACAAAAAAACCCATCACTTCTCAATTAATGTGGATTCTATTTTAAATCTAAAAATCCATGTCACGACCCGACCCACCAATGTCTGACCAATGACTATTCCAATGCAATCTGAAGTAGGCAAGGGGCTAGAGACCAGCATAATGTAGGAATATCTCCAAAATGGGAGGCATTAACCTAATGTACCTATACATACACACACATCTCCAAGACCCCAAAATTCTAAAATATAAAAAAACTAAAATTGATTCATCCATATATATATAAAAACCTACAATAGAGTACAATTTTATAGTATTGAAATCAGAAAATGGGAAAAATACTAGAACAAACTAACACTGAGAAGATTCCAACCTTCACTAATGTCACGAACTAAGTCAAATACAAGCTCTTGGTAAACACCTCGACCTGACATGATCTTGTTATGCTCCACCTGTTCCCTATCCCCTAAGGAAACCTTAAAAAATGTCATCATATTCATAAGACATGACACATGTAGGAAATTACCTTATAGGGTATAGTATAATAATACTTATTTAGACACCTTTAAAACAGTAAACATGAATTACTATGTATAGTTAGATCAATACAATATATAAAAATAATTGTATAACATAAAAACACAGATACACCCAGTAAAGACACCACACCATAAGATGGTCATAACCAACTTCCATCAATAGTATTCTGCTCAAATCAATGTTCATTTTCGAAGAATCTAAACCATCTTCCATGATATCATCGGACATAGTTTTCCAAGAGGTCTAGATCATTGGGCCCCACCTAAGAAAAAACATTGGTTTAAGAATAACTAGATATGCAATTAAGGGGTCACACCTATAACCATTGGGGGACACTTTGAACCTAATATGGATCCACCTGCTACATAGGTGTACATATTGAAATGATACCGAAAACCCTAACGATATGGTCTTCTATAAGGAGGATCAATTCCCTATATAGGGAGGTCACTCTAATTCAAAAAAAGTCCACCTAGTGAAAAAATATTATAGAGGATGGCGCTCCATTATCAAAGAGGGAATGCGTAAATCCATATGAGTCTTAACCTATTGATGGGATCAAAATTCAATTAATTGGATGTAATGTCACATTGTACCCTTACTGTAATGGACCAAGGGAAAATGCACAAGCAAGACTGCTCCAAACTAAGAAAAAAAAAGTCTAAAAACACTCTTTAAGGGGATACATGTCATGTACAATGTGTACACGACATGTCCATCTATTCCCTTGACTTCCTATTTTGTAAATACTCAAAAAAAAATAAATATCATGATACAAAACATGTGGACAGAGTACATGACTTGTAGAGATATATTATAACCTTCCCATATGATGTTGGTTGTGTTCCTGTACCTGTGGATATATTCATGTACTATTGGCTATGTCTGTGTACCAGCTCGTTTACACCAGGTCGTGTCTATGTCCATGTACATGATGTTCCTCTAGACATTTACCTGCTTACATTCACTTATACTTCCCAATGTACACCCCAAGATATCATATAGGGGTTACACTGTGTGTGACTGAGTGACACGTCATGCGATATTTCACATTATCAAGAACCCTAGTACTGCAGCCAATGGGAGCATGCCATGTATACTGAAATACCTGCCACATTGTTTGGGATTTTTCATATCTCTTTCATGCTTTCCTACTCTTCACCAAATCCCCCAAACATTATGAAACAACTTGATCAAGGTTTGTTCGGGCCCCTCTATTCCAGATCAAGGGAATTTAGGGATTGAATCCACTCAGAAAATATAGAGAAAAAATCATCACCACACTTCAAAATCAAGAAGAATGAGAACTGAAAATCCGTTTGTTCCACTCTTGATATTGTTTTATCATTATCACACCTCGACCATACCATAGATTAAGGCCATCACCTTCAATATTGATCTTTTTTTCCCAAATAATGGTCATAGAATGATGAAATATATTATATTCATTGAATCTCATTCCCAAAAGAAACATGTGGGATAAATTTGTGATGAATGGGGGAAGAAATCCAAAATCCACAAAATTTGAAGAAAGAACATTGGTCTTTGTCCATTTGGCATAAATCCATTGTTATAGAAAATGAAGAACAAAGATTAATAATTAAAAATTAAAAATTAAAAAAATATATTGAATTAAATATACCGATGATATTAATATCTATTATATTCGTGTAATTAATCTGTTTTCTTCTAAGATAATTAAACATGATTGAAATCATGAAAAACATCATATATGTAGTATGGATCGACCATTGATGAAAAAAAATGTTCTATTGTCATCATTGATGAGATACATGAACTCTGTTTGTGCAATGGTCCCTGATCCAATCTCAATCCATCATCAATTTCCCAGAATTCTCTCCAATGGTTTTTTGAATCTCTAGGGTTTAATAAACCACTTCATAGGAAATTATATAATTAAATTCATAATTTATAAATCAGTAAATGTGTCAAAAATAAACCAAATAAATTATTTTATTCAAATACGCTCATGATAAATTTTTAAAAAACACCTACACTGATAAATATTATGTAATGAATAGTGTAAAACTCACATTTAGAATATAATGGATCCCTCAAATTTTTAATCTAGGCCCCCAATTGAGAGTTATTGTTTTTTCTTAAATTTTTCACATGTTATATTTAATATATTTCATATATTACACAAATTTATTCCTAAACCACCGTGCATCTGAATCTCACACCATCTAATTAATTGGTCTCGAAAATAATCAATATAATATCCAAAAATAATACATGGAATATACGAGTCATTACATTCTCCATACCTAAGGGATTTTCATCTCGAAAAGAGAAAAACCTACTAAAAATGAGGGTATTGGGTTAAAATCTTGGTCTACCACATAGAGGTTCACTTCTTAAAATTATTTTCCTTCCACTAGACATGAACATAGAGAATATATTTCCCAAAAATTATCCTCTCCTACCAATCCTCAATATCTATGGGGAAATCTCCAAGGGTGTCTCCATCCTTGATGTCTAGATTTTCTTAGCAGATTAAATGAAATGGTTCATTCCCAAACCTCCCCATCTTTGACATGTAGAAGAAATTATATAACTAGTCCAACAATAGTAGTAGAGATAAGTGGTATGACACCTCACCAACTCTACACAATATCTGTAAGGGGCCAATGAATCTCAGGGATGACATGTATTCCTAATCAAATATCCTCAATCCATATATAGGAGATACTCTTTGGAACACATGGTCTCCCTCCTCAAACTATATAGGTCTCCATCTTCAATATTTATAAGGATTCTTATGGCTTTATTTATTCTTCGTCTATTGTGGTATGATCTTAACCTTCTCTATAGTAGGTCACAACAACTCTAGGCCCATGAGGGTTAACATTCCTTGGTCATTCCAATAATGTGGTGACATATATGACCAACATTAAAATCTTTTAATAGTTCCATAATATTGGTGGAATGGTAGTTTTTGTATTATGAAAAATCCACCATGTTTTTTTGTTCCTCTAAAATATGGCCAATGTCCAACATTCATCCTCCCGGCATAACCTTGATGACCTAAATTGTCTTCTTTATCTGGAGAACATTATTAGGGTGAAACATTGTGCTCAAGAATAAGTGAGCAAAAAAATCCTCTTGTAATCCTCTTATAACAATGATATAAATCTAGAACAATATTCGAAGATGATCATCAAGGTAACTCCCTAGAGTCGGACTATCTATTCCACGTATAGGCATCCCAATAACTCTACTGAACTCTATACTCAAATATCTAGGGAGTTGGTTGAGATGGTGAGTTAGTCTACGATCACCCATATGGAATCATGTCCCCTAGAAATATGTGGTATGACCATCAATAAATCTGTGTATATCCAATCACACTTCCACGCTGAAACCTCAAGGGTTTGATCGAAATCCACCAGAACCCAGTGCTCTGCCATCATCTTTTGACAAGTGAGGCATCAAGAGACAATCTCTATGACTCCCTTATTCATACATGGACACTAAACCTGATGAAGAAAGTCATGATACATCATATTCACACATGGATGTACTTACTAAAGGTATATTTTAAACTCCAACAATAACTCCTATCATAACATAAATGGTACCATCATCTCTCCTCTGAAAATCCTAGTGAGCTCCCCAATTTTAGAATATCCATCGTAAGAATGTCCAATATATATCTTAGTATCTAAGGTATCACAGTTGGGTTCTCCAAATTGATCATCCCTAACAGACTATAAAAGTGGTGAGGTAACAACCATTGACTGTAGAAAAGAATAATTGTCCCTTTTCAAAAAAGAGAACTATAACGAGGCTAAAAGCTCTAATTCCATGTTCTAAAACTAATAAAAAGATCTCCTTGTAAGAGAGTATTTCACCATTTTACCCTTCCCATAAGTATATAAGATCTCAAATTCGTAGTCTGTAAGGAACTCTATCCATTTCATATATATCATTTAAATAACCTTATGTACTAATATATACTTGAGATCATTTTTACAGATTAAATGATTAACCTCACTCACATCCAGTGGTGTCTCCACATCTTTAGTGAAAATTGTACTATTGTTAAATCAATATCATGGGTCACATAGTTTTAATGATGTGGTATCAAATAAGATGAACCATAAGAAAAACCCACCTTCCTCTACATCAGAACACAACCAATTATTTTTCTTGGATAATAACATAATTCTATGTACTCAACACCTTCTTAGGGAAATCTCGAGATGGGGGTGCTCTCTAACCTCTTAATCATCTCCTGAAAGCACTGTTATTATCTTTCAATCAAGACAAAAGGTTTATTATTTTGGGTCATTCATGTCAGGGGTTCTTCTACTCTGTATAAATCAAGTGAAAACCTCAGATAGTACCATACCACCCATGTAAACTTCAATTCTCAGTAACTCTCTTGGGTGAATCCTAAGAAAGAACTGCCTCAACCTTCACTGGGCCCACTACCACTCTAAAATCTATGTTTAAATGTCCATAAAGTGGACCTATAAAATCAAAACAGACATTTTAATAGATTCTCATAAAGTTGGTGCTCTCATAGTATATCCATGACCATCATCAAGAGTCGCATGTGGTCCTCATTGGTCATTGAATACACTAATATGTCATCGATGATGTCCACCATGAACATGTATATGAAGATATGAAATATCTAGTTCATGAGTCCCATGAACACTTTCATGGGTTTTTTCATGCCTAACGCTATCAACAAGTTCTCATTGGGAGCATAGAATCATCTGAATTACTTATTTGGTATGTCCTCATCATGTACTCATAGTTATTCAAAATAGAAATAAGATGTCAATATTCATGAAATGTCGCACCCCTCACTATAGATAAAAGTGTTCATTGATCCTTAGTATTTTATTATAACTTTTCTCATTCACTTTATTCAAGCATCATAAATCCACAGAAAATCTCTAGATCTTTTCCTCCTTCTTGGAGAACAATACTTTGGATTCCTAGGGGGATACAATGGGTCACAAAGGGTCTTCCCTTTCATGTCCTCTAACAGCAACCTCAACACTTAAAGCACTATAGGAGCCATCAGTTATGTTGCATTATATATCAGTACCATATTGGGATGCATGTAGAAGCAGAAGTATAGCTATCTATGGGGACGTAAACCTGGTATGTCCTTAGGAAATACATCCTCGTACTCTACCATAATTGCAGGAAACTGGAAACCCAAAGGATCAACTAATTGATGATTCGTGCAACTCAACTAGTGAGAAATTTGATGTACACTCCAATGTCTATGTTCAACCATCTATTCCAATATTTCCTTTAAACCAAAAGAACCAAATTCCTTAATCACAAAGACTATTCATCCTTATCCTAAAACAATAAATATATACATGAACTATGGATATCTAGCCTTTACCTGAAATGATTTTTTTATGGAATCATTGCTAATACAAAGATATCTGATAAAAAACTCACATCCAAGTGTTAGATAACACTATCAGTATAAGTAAAAAATTTATGAGAAACCACCAATCATTGTCTCCAACCAGAATGGTCTATCTAATAGCACAACAAAAATCACTAATTTGAGAACCATGGAAGAGGATTGAACCTATTCCTATTAATGTTGTAGCTAATGTAGAAAAGACATAGATCGTACTTCATATTATCCCAATATCCTCTTAGCCATAGGCCTTCACACCATGAAGCTTACCACATCCCTTCCCACTATGTCTCTAAATATAACACTGACCACATGTGGGTGGTGGTAACATATCAAACCTCAGAACACCTCTTTCTAGCCTAAAAACTCTTCTCCTACTTACTCCACTATATAGAACACCCTTGTCTTGACTCTATCTATTTATCATCTATCCCTTATCTCTATCATGATTTTCATTACATCATGTTATAAAATCTAGAGCCAGATGTCCCTAACCATTTCAGGAGAAACAATTTGTCTCCCTTTGATGATTCAAGCCACCCTGAGAGCCTTGAACCAATAGAATTGTTTCCAAGGATTTCCTCCTTAAGTATTTCGATTGATTGGATCCATGTGAATGTAGTCGAATATCTACTACCTAGGTCACATCAACAGGGTTCCCACTACTAGATCTCATTTTCTATGATACCTCACCTAGATATATCTCCACTAATAGAGCTCACTCAATAACCCCATAGTCGATGGGAATGAAAAGGGATACCATTGAAGCCCTTATTTCCTGGTGTTATCCCTGATCAAATGTATGAGATCTAAAGAAATGATCCACATAATTAACAAGGAGTAATGAGAGATAATAGTAAACCAAAATGATTACTCTACCATGGTAAAAATGACTGGCTACATATGTAAATGTTCATATATATGAGCTGGTCATTACGTGGAAAGTTATAACTCCACCCTAAAGAGATTTTCAATGTCTAACTAGGAGAGAGTCATCTCTTCATGTGATTGAGTCACTAGGATCCACTATTTCCAAATAGATCCATATAGAATACTCACCATGATTAATTCCATTTGATCTACATGCATCATTATTAGGAAGAAAACACAATTGATTTCCTCTAACAAGACCTCGTCCAAATAGGGGTCTAGCTCACCCTAGAAATAAGGAGGTCACTTCCTCTAAAACTCATGATATTCACTCAACATGAGTGCATACTCATCCAGTACTAATGGATCATACTGCTTCTTAGCAGGTGGTTGTTTATATGGAAAACTACTCATTTGTGGTATCTCTTATATAGGACCATGTACTTTTGCCTCATCACTAGGTGGATAATCATTGTGATCATTCTCAGAATCCTAGATGGCTATCTATTTAGAGACATCCTAAAATAAAACAAGATGTACCTTGGGAAAAATAGTATATCTGGGGAGATGACTACAAAAGTACATGGAAAACAAAACAATTCCTATATGATGCATGTACCAAAAAAAATCTGAGTAAGCAATGTTTACATGTACCAAGTAAAATGGAAGGTGATCAGAGTCCTGATGAATAGATATGTTAGCCGCCACACTAACCCTAGTTTCCCTGAACTAAAATTCAGACTCAAAAAACTAAACATTATTACTTAAAAATAATCATACCGAATTCAATCCAATGGAATAACTGACCAACCAACTGATACCACTTTTACACAATCTAACCCACCGAGGTATGACTCGTGACTACCCTAATCCAACCTCTAATTGGTCAGGGGCTGGTGACCAGTGTTGATTAAGAATATCCAAAAATGGTAGGAATTATCCTAAATTAATTATTCACATTAAAATATCTCCAAGACCACACAATTATTAAATTTAAAACAAATGAAAGTGATTCATGAATAAATCTGATGTCACACAACATAGTATGATAGTAAAGTACTAAATAATGAAAAATCATCCAAATACAAGAACAACAAAAAACTGCATAGAGTCTGACATGATCCAAGGGCATTGACTATTTTAAATGAAATATACTATTAAACACATTAGTCTAACAAGCTCCTGATACACTTCATGGACTCCCAATCCTCCAAGGATACCATCAAAAAGGAAATCTTATTTACAAGACAAGACTTGTGTTGGTAGAGGCCATGCAGGTTTTACTATTAAAATACTCAACAGGACACACTTAAAAAACTAAACATGAAGAAACATGTATAGTTCGTTAAATAAAAGATAAAAAGTAAATTTATAATAGAAACACATAGATATACTCCGAAAATACAACATGGGACAAAGTGTTCCTAACCAACTCTCATTCATAGGATTCTGCTACAAGCAATGCTAGTTTTGGGAGAATCCACTCCACGAGCCTTACTATCATATTAGAAACATGATAAAGAGGTATATATCATTGCGGAGATCACAGGTCTAGTAATACCCTAATATAAAGATAGTGGTTCATGCCTCGATCATCTGGGGGACACAACAAACCAATTCTAGATCAACCCACTACATAAGGGATCTTATGCCAATGATAATGAAAACAATACTGATATGGTTTTCTAAATGGAGGATAAATGAATTTATTAGGGAGGTCATGATGATTAATCATACCACTCCTAGGTAATAGAGATGATATATGATAGAAATCCAATCTAATGGAGGGACTCTATAAATATAACCAAGACTAAGCCTATATAGGGGATTGTAATCATGTGATGTCGATCTAAGGTTGCACTGTACCCTCGAGGGAATAAACCAAGGGAAAACAATATACCAATAAAAGTAAAAATAATAATAAAATTAAGTCCCAAAACACTACAAAATTTGTATGCGTTGTGTTCTAGGGGGTATACAGAGTGTACCAAGGGGTATACAAGCTGTCTGCATTTCACCATGACTACCAACGTGGAAAAGCCTCACATGGGATATAAATCAGAAGAAATCATGTCTTTGGAAGGTGTAAATGGTGTGTATTGATCTCCTAGAACCTACCCATAAGTGTCTTGATGTGTCCTTGTATAGGTGTTTGTGTTAGTGTACTGCTGGTCATGTTTGTGTACTAGCTCATGTACACTAGGTTGTGTATGTGTCCAAGTACATGGCAGTCCACTGGACATGTAATTTTTCCCACTCCCATGTACATCCAAAATTACATTCCAACATATCATATACATGTCAAAAATCTTTTTAATGAGTCATACATCATTTGATATTTAACTTCAGCAAAAACCATAGCACTACAGCCAGGGGGAACATGGCATGTAACCTAAAATATACATTTTGTGGATTGTGATTTTCAAGATCTCTTCCATTTAATCTAGTGCTTATTCAGATCCACCTATCTTCCTAGAAACATTATATTGGGGTTCTTTCAGGAATCGAGAAACTATATATAAGTATTTGTGGTTTGAATCATCTCATAAAATGATATATCGATCGAAAACTATCATCGCACATCAAAAAACTGGAATAATGGGAACCGTAAATCTATCTGTTCAGCTCCATCTCATCCTCCACCATCATTACACCCCAATCGTACCATCTATCATAAACCAAACCAATGGTATTGATCTATTTTATCTAATAAAATTCATCCCAATAATGAAATAATGGGTATGGGTTAGACGACTGGAAAATGAGAAATTCCTGTGATTAATGTACAAAGAATGTGGTACGAAATCCAAAAGAAAAAAACATGAGGAATGAAACCTAGATTATTTCCTTTTTTCATAAATACTTCTTAATAGAATAAGATGAACGAATAGGAATAAATCAAAATGAAAAATAAACAATCGAATCAAATTATTTCTACTAATGATGTGTCTATCAATTCAATTAATGGAATTGATTCTCATTTGTCTCGGGTTAAGAAATAGGAAGGAAATCACAAAATAACACTACCTAGATTATGGATAAATTGATGATTTAGAACAATTATCATTTCACATCATTTATGAGATCCACAAAATCCTTTGGTTCAATGATCCTAGATCCATTCTCGATCAGTCATCATTCTATAAGAAAGCTCTCCAATAGTTGTCTGATTCTCTAGGGTATGAGAAACCAGCCCTAAAAAATCATATAGTCATATACATAAATGATAAATAAGTATATGTATCAAAAATAATAAAAATTATTTAATTTTTTTAAATATTTTATTTAATTACACTCATGCTAGACTTTTAACAAACAGCATGTGCTGGCAAGGATTACGTCGCCCCTAGGGTAAAACCTGGGTCTTGAACTCAATGATGACTATAGATTCCTAATCTCGGCCGGTCTTTAGAAGTTATTCTATTTTTTCTGGAAAAATTCTCATCTGTGGTATATAATATATTTAATATATATTAACCATTAATTTTGGACACATAAGGCCTTGTAATTACACACCATCTCAAATCCTAGTCCGAAAATAATCAATATAATCTAAAAAATAATTCATGAAAAATATTATTAATTACAATTCATATATTTAAAAAAAAAATTTATAAAAATAAATATTATTTTTGGAATCAAATTGTTGGAATTATCCAATGGTGAATTTTTCATAATTTTCATATTCAAAAGAATTTTCAGGTTAAAAATAAATAAAGTACAAATATATATTTTTTATTATGAATTCATAATGTCCAAAAGTGAAGATATAAATATTTAAAAACATCCCATGACAAAATATATTTCCCCCCTTCAAATTAATTTTTTTAGGGTATTTTTATTTTTTTATAAATCCATTATGAATCCTCCAAAACCTATATTATATTTTTAGCTTTTAAAATCAATTCTTTAAGAACATGACACACATCAACATCACCAAGGATCATATTTTAATATGATAGGAACTTTTAGGGATAAAATAAATAAAACCAATCCCCTTTTGGAGGAATACATGTGATAAAATTATGGTATAGTTTTTGGTTTTGATTAATTTATTCTATAGAGTGAAAAAACAATGTTTTAGAAATAATAAAGAACTCCCCTTAATTTTATTATATAAACCCACCCAATATCCCATTACACATCACTCAAAAAACATAAACAAAGTCTTTAATATTCCCTAACCTATCCAAAGTCCACCAAAGTGCCCCAAATATGTCAATAAGCCTTTATCATGCTTTTGGAATCAACATCACTTGGGATGGGAACCTCTCATTCCCCTCTTTATTAAAGAATCATTTTTTTCTTATGAATTTTATACCTAATTCATAATTTTGGGATATGTTATCGCATATCCCCATTAACTAAATTATTATTTATAAATGTTTATATAACCCTTTAACTATCATTAGTCCCTTACATGAACATTTTTGTTTCCCCGTTATGCTTATGAAATTTCATTATGACTTTTCATTCAAAACCATGTGTAGTGAACACACATACCCATTTCCTATCCACATTGTTCACATTTTTTCACTTATAATTAATTTATTGGGTACCTACATGTGTTTATTCCCAATTCCATCATTATTGTATTAAATTTGATGAAATATGATCTTCTGTTTATGAACTGAGTGGCACACTTATCCATGTATATGATTTGATTAGGATGGTTTCACCTAGATAGTGCTCAAATGCATTGGGTAATATTTTAGACTTATGAGATGACATGTATATTATGAAATAGGTTATCCTGAGAGAATCATTTTTTGTTTTATTGGTTTTTACCCTTAAACTATTCCTACTATTTCTTGTTTAAAGTTATTTCCACATTCCCATGATTCCTTCATGTTATCATGATATATCAATCCTCATTGTTCCTATTAATGATTCTCATACCCTTTTGTACCATTAATATTCTTAATTTCTAACATGTAATACCTTATTCATGTGATTAATTCCTTATTCCCTTACTGGTTTTTATATATCACACATTTCTTATGTATGGGCCCAGGTTATCCCATACAATTTTAAGAATGATGGGATAATATGATAATGTTAAATAATATTTCAATAAAATGATGTACCCCGTGTTTGAATTTTTTTAACATACCTAATTACCCATATACAATATACTTATTGATCATATGGGTTTTATTATATGTATTCTTATTTAAAATATCATGAATTAAAGGGTAATAAATTCAAGGGCTTTCATAGTTGGTATCAAAGTAATGTTTAGTTATTTTGGAATTAGGATTTGAAAAACATAGCTTATGATTTGGGGATAAAACTAATCATATGAATATACCCATAAATTTTGGTAATGTGTATAGTATGTCATTTCCAAGAAAATGAATTTATTTCTAGATAATATTGGTTGATGTGGCTCAAGAACATATGTTTCTGGTGGAAAAACTAGAAAACACTGTAATGATCTATATTTGATCAAGAAAAGGTTCACAAAAACAAGCATTACAACACTCCAGGATTGAAACCCCAAAGGGATATTCTTTGGTAAATTCAAAAGATCTTTATGAAACTTTTTTAGTAAGGGAATTATATATAATTTTATTTTAAGATATATATAATGGATAACATATATTGAAGACTATAAATTCATAAGTTACGGAATACATGTCATTTATAACTCATCCCTATAATGTTATTGAATTATAATTTATGTGTTTCATTGTTCAAAATTAATTATCCCCAAGTTTCCCTTTCGTCTATCCAATGGATTGAAATAGCTTAAACTATGTAAACAATCAATGTGAAGGGAATTTTTATGACTTCCGAAATGACATTACCAACACGATGGGAGAAGAAATTGTGATCATTGGGGTGATAATCTAAAATTTCACCGTGTTTATGAATCGAAACATGAATCTGGAGGATCATCTGAATCCCCCTAAGAAATAACAAGAATAAATTGATACCTTTATGTAAAAAAATGCCTCTAACCTTCAATAAATAACTTGATACCTTAATTGTGGAACAACGGAACCACCCCACTGATATTATCATATATATATTTAAATGTTCTAATAAAAATAATGGTTTACTGGTTGTTTATCATATAGAGGGAGAAGCTGATTACTGGTGGACATTGATATAGAATACATTTCCAGAGGAAGATATTGAATATATGGGGAAAAATAATTATGTAAAAATTATGAGAAATATTTTCCTCACACACTTCAACAAAAAATGGAAAAGGATTTGTTTTTCTCGATAGAAAAAAAAAAGAAAAATAATCTATTTAGGTGTATAAAGAAAATAGCACAAGACAAACATGATATGCCTCCAAGTTTATCATTACTCTTGAATGAAACTTTAACCACATATTTAGAGGGATATAATCAAGTCTATGAAAATCCCTATTGAACCAAGACATTGATTTCTATGAGGAAAATTTCTTGTATTCCATAAATGTAAAAATGGATATCAGTGAAGACCAAGGGTATAATTTGAATAAGAAGAAAAAGTTGGATATTATTTCTAGTGGTTTTATGGATAAATACAATGGTGGTATGAAATTTCAAAATCCCACTTCTCAAAATTATAGAAAGAAGATCCCATAAATAGCCTAAGGGGGATGATGAAATTCATTAGGTTTTGAAAGGAAGTGCACCTAGATTGACATTACCTTTAGGAGAAACCCACCAATTCAATTGAAGAGAGTAATTATCTGGCCTTCCCTCATCCTATTGTACAATGGTTCAACTATATGGATCAAGGAAACTATGATAAACACTTCCCTATTCTAATGGTTTTTGGATACAATCAACACTAAAACCCTATAAGCCATCAAGGGAGGGAATATGTCAGCATAACCACAGATGTGGGCCTAAAAAATCTAGTGGTGATAGTTATACTAGTTATTTATTCAATAAAATGGGGTGTACCTTTTTATTTTGGTTCTTCTCATTACATGATATCGCGAAATTTTTTAATAACTATTATTACACTAGAAAACATCATGGAAGTAGAGTTATACATGAAATTAAAAAATGGGTAAATTATTTCATTCCAAGTATGAAACTCTTACCATATCCATATTTTTGAGATGGAATTCCAATAAAAACTTGTGATACTCCCTTTATTGTAATTTAATGCAATTAAAGGTACAGATTATATTTCATTATATATATCTAGTATAAATATATGTGAGTAATAAATCACTCTCTATATCAAGAATTGTACCTTGATTATGTATAAGTGAAATAAGGAGGATGAATCTTCCTTATAACTAACATCTAAAGAATGGAATTATTTCCCCATAAGTATGTGTATCTAGGTAAAATGATTGTGTATAATGAAATAATCCCCCTTGAGGTCATACCCATTATTAAAGAATACACTGAGATTTGTTCCCATGAAATTACTAGTCATCATCTATGCCAAGAGGTTGAAATTTCAATTGATCTCATTCATGGATCATTTCCAATATCATGGAATACATATAGAATTGGTTTTTTGAAAATTTAGGAGCAAAAGAAAAAAATATTAGAGAATATGGATAAAGGGTTCATAGGCTCAAGTGCTTCACTGTGGGGTGGACCCCTTTTCATCATTAGGAAGAAGAACAGTTTGATGTGCCTTTACATTTATTATTATGAGATAAACAAGATAAAGATAAATAAAATGTATCATCTTCCTTTAATTGATTACTTGTTCATTAATATACATGTATCCAAATAATTATCCATTTTAGATCTTTAGATGGGGTTTTATCATGTATGGTTGAAGAAGGATCATGTCCCCAAGACTACTTTCTGTACATAGTATGGTATCTATAAGTTCATAGTAATTTCCTCTAGACACAATACTATTCCATAAAAATTTAGTAAATTCATGGATATATTCTTTATAGATTATATTGAAAATTTTATACTAGTCTTTATACACCACATTTTAATATACTCCAAAAAAAAGGAGTAGTATGGGAGTACCTGAGTATTATTCCAAGGACCTTACAAAAGGATAAGCTTTATACAATGTATAACAAATGAGATTTCTATTTCTTGTAGGTCGCATTACTAGAGTATATTCTCATAACCAACGGGATATCTTTAGACCCCTCAAAGTTTGATGAAATTTAAGAATGTTCAATCTCAACATCTATGACATATATCCATAGTATCCATTTGTTAGTTGATTATTATCATTAGTTTGTGAGTATTTTTTTCATATTGAAAAACCCTATGACCAAGCTTACTTGGATGGGAGACGATTTTTATGAGAATAATAATTGTGAATAGAGATTCAAGATGTTAAAAAAGTGTCTAATCACAACACATGTTCTAACGCTACCCAAAATGGGGGAACAATTCATGGTATACAATGGTTCTTCAATGAAGGGACAAGGATATGTACAAATATAGTTTGAAAAATTTAGATCCTATGCCTCAATAAATTTAATGTTCATGAAAAGAACTCTCTAATGAATGATATGGAGTTGGAAGCAGTGATATTAAAATTAAATATATAGCACCATTATCTCTTAGTGGAGAAGATTGAAATATATACAGATCATAAGATCCAAAATTATATATTCACATAAAAAGGGATGAATATTTAATAGTTAAGATATTTAGAGCTGATTAAGGACTATGAATGGTTAATACACTACTATCCTAGGGAAAAACTAATGTGAAAGACGATCTATGTAGAATTAATCCATCAATTTTATCATTGATAGGAATTGAGGAGGGTCTGATCATCATATACCTAAAGAGGATTGACATTGTAATCATAATGGAAGTAACATAATAAATCCTTTCACAAATTATTTATGAAGAATTCCATCTTGAGAAGATGAATGATTCTCAATGGATTGATGTGGAATTTCAAAAGAAGGTGGAAGTTATATAAAAAGGGAAATTATCATAGCTAAAAATTAATGAATGAGTTAAAAATTTTGGTCATGAATATTTCTATAGTCAAATACTGAGTTAAAAAATTAACAATCTGACCCGACTGGCCACAATGATGGTAACCGGACTGGTGGGTCACATGGCCTTAAGAATACCTCTCCCAATGTGGTATTCTACTGACTAGATATAACGATTTAATCTGGTTATAGAAAGAATACTATACCCATATAATTATAGTATCACAGTGGTTTATCAAAAAAAAATAGCTCATATCAAGTTTTGTAATAAATGAATGAAAGTGATGTGTGGGAATAATATAAACTGAATCCAAAATATAGAAATTTCCAAAATACAACAGATGCATGAATATCCAAATGATAATACATAAAATAAAATAGTAGACATGCAGCAGGTAGCATGATGTAGTATAGTACACAAGTAAAGAGGAGTAAAAGACACAAGGGTGATCTCTTGGTGAATCCTGAGCTCCAGCTCATCCCTATGCTCATAACTCTTATGTACCAGAAAATCTGGACAAGAAATCATCCTTGGTCCTATAAACATGAGATCTACTCATGTACACCAGTGAAATGGAAGCCTAAGAAGGTTGTGAGATATAAATCTCAATAGGATCCCACCACATAGTCTAAATATATAATCGTTCTGCGAATAAAATGTAATTTATTCTGAATGTATACAAAATAATAAGAGGTTTTGGAAAAAATTAATAAATACAGATTGACACAAATTTTAATAGGACACATGGCCGACCCCACCTGCATCAGCTCATGGCCAGAATGAGTTTATGATCAATTAACATTCACATATAGTGATAATATATTTGTATATAATATTGTTTTGTATCACATCCACATATATGATCCATGTACGTTTCGACGTAATAGGAAATATGCCTATAATACCAAGTGGTGGAAATATCAAGGCATAACTCAGACCTCTATGACTAGTCTAAATGAGAAAATAATCTCTAAGAAAAGGTCACATGACCAATATCTCATAATCAATGGGATAATACATCTTCATCACTCGATATCGTGAGTTTCCCATCATGTAAACAATATAAATTAGTTTTTCCTCCATCATTTCAATACTCTCCATGGTATTTGATGCGCCATGCTCACTGTCCACTAGTATCATTGGTGAGTGATGTCATTCTAAATACTTGATGTAACGGAGCATGATACATCCATGCTTAAAAACACCCTTACCATCATTCCATAGCCTGTGTCATAGAATAATCATATTTTTAATAATAATAGGATCCATGAGGCAATACCTTTCATGCCCAAAATTAATTTATAACAATTATAACTGAGGGAATCTCATTTAAAATAGTTCACATAATCCACGCTAATTAAATTATAAAAATTGTCATGGTCAAACCACCTAATTCAATTCATTATATATAATCATGTATTTCTTAAAAAAGGAAACCATTATGCATAACCCTTTGTAAATAAATCTTTTTAATATTTTTATGAAAGAAATTATTCATTAATAATCTATCGAAAAAACAATGCAATCCATTTGAAAACAAAAAAGTCATTTTACGGAAGGAATTGCATCAGGATATTACCTTCAATTTAAGGTATTCAATTCATACTACTCAATGATGGAAATATGTTTTAAAATGTTAAAGGAGGCACAAATTAGATGCCATTAACTCTTTTTTGTTTTCCAACATGGAAAAAATTCATTAAGTTGGTCCAAGTCCCTATGAGATGATTTCGTTACATTGGACATTTACCTAAGGAAGGAAAACCCATTTCATATCAAAAAAAATATAAAATTAAAATTCTTAGTAGGTTTAACATGTCACTATGTGGTGCCATTATCATTTACACCAGACCCTACAAAGGGGAAACCACTATCTATAAAATTAAAATGCTTAGAAGGAATTTGGGGAATTTAAAAAAATTAATTGTAAAGGGAAAATCATGTCCCCAAAAACAATGGGTGACTATGTAAGGTGTGTAAATACACTAAACCAATGAACAGGGTTCTCAAGGTATATAACATGGTACGATGATCAATTCAATATGGTGAACCCAATATAAAGTAAATGTATGGAAAATAACGGTATGCGGTACAACAATGCTATTTCTAAAATGATTAAAATTTGAGGAAAAATTCATAAAACATTAACCTTAGGATTTAGAAATTGTACTTGTCAAATATAAAGCTCTAATTCAGCCAGGTTTAGTTAAAATCAATAAAAAATACATTTGACCTTAAAATAGGGAAAAGAGCTCACACTATAATATAACAAGAGTGGTGAAGATAATCTTATAAAGATTCAAGAGAACTCGAGATATTAATGGTGCAGATCCATGGAGACTGACTATGTTCAATTCAGAGTCCATACAGATGAGATATTTCAATGCCTATATGTGAGAGGTGAATAGAAACCCATGACACATATAGAGGCTCACACACATTCCCAAATGATATAATAGAAGAAAAGAAACATAAATATTCATTATGAGAAAATTTTAATTTTACCCTCTATACTAGGTTGCATGGTTTGGTAGCATAGTTTATCGAAACCATGCACCAACTGTGTGATGAATATTTCATAGATACTACCTAAGAGGTGCTGACCATGAAGGATAGGCACAAATTTTGGTAAACCATGCACATTTCATAGGGAATTTCTTCTCCCTTTCTATAGATTCATTGTTTGCTGATTGTGTCCACATGGTTTTAGTCAAACCCTGTGCCTCTACCAGACCACCAAAACCATTGATTTCTAAGACTTGTTACTCTTTTAACTCGATGAGGCACTCGAGGGATCCCTCAGGTTTTTAACCAAGTATAAAAATAAACATATAATTTTTCAAACTCTTTAAATTATTTTCTGGATCCTCGTTTAAAGAACAACACATCTAGTAAATGCCAAAATTTCATATTCCCATATAATTTAACATTGGATCCAAAATCTGTTCATTACAACCTCCCCACCTTAGAAAATCTCAACCTCGAGAATCCTCTGGGAACCACAAAAACATCACTCGACCTAATTTGATAGTGAATTCTCATCCAAATGATAATGTCACATTTCCAAACTCCTAATTCACCTTCATGCACAACATATTCTTACAACACTTACATTGTTAAAACATGATCCAACACTCGTTTCTGGATTGAAACACCTAAATGGTTCTTACCCTAGTTTATTTATCTAGAGACATGATCACATAATCATCATCTTAAACAATTGGATTATGGTTCTCTTGATCATAGATCATGTCACAAAGAGAGTCCAATTCCAAACCACAACACCTCACCATTTCTTTTTCATTCAAAGCATTCCAGGAAACGTTCTAACAATGCACCTTGCATGATTTTTAACTGGATTCATGATTTATTTACCACTAAACTCATTTATCATGGTCAATCCTTATTTTCTTGAAAATAACTTTTCAATACATACCAAACACTCCATCACCCGATGAAATGATTAAAATGGTTCTTCATTAACAATATTCAAATAACAAGAGGAAAACAATTTGAGCCACCCAGAAAAACCTATCTAAAAAAACTCATCTTAGACGATCGTGGTTTTATAACTGAACCACAATTCCTTCTTAAAAGGAATTTTGTTTTCACAACCTTAAAATTCAAGGAATCTTATACCAAACTTATGGTGATGTTATGTGATCAAACCAACACTGCACAATTTAATATTTCATTCCTCAACATGAATGATGGTGTAACCAGGATCCATCCCACTAAAGTCTCCACCCTATAGACATCACTCTGGGCCCAAATAAATGTTTGTGACAACCTCAGATTCATTAAACTAAATTACAAGTAACTAACCCATGGTATCTCTTACTCTATGATTACAAGTGAGATGTTTTTCTGGGGATATGACATCCACATCAGATCATTGACTAAGCCTAGAGAGGCATCTTACTTGCAGCCAAGACAAATGAAACAACTGGTGTCCAATATTCCATCAAATGAATTATTACATGGGAACCCAGGTATCACTCTAAACTAACCATGATGAGATAAAACCCTCAAGTCCATCATGAACTACTAATAAGGACCACCAAACAATCCCAAAGGCTTTAAAATTTTAATACGAGGTAAGACCGATACACCCTTTGTGCATCATGGATGATGTCAATATATGGTACATGATCATCTCTAAACCATAGTAATCTAACAGGTTACAAAGAAAAAAATTCTAACCACCACTGTTTGAATTCCCTTGAAAGAATCTTAGTTTCACATTCTGATGCTTCATTACAAACTGATCACCATTACTTTACCACCTGAAGCATCATGTGTGTAACGACCCAAAGTTTCATTAATGGAAATCCCACTTGATCTAATTAAATGTCTCTTTATGTTTATATAAAATTTCCACTTCATTGGTTTTATGTTAAGAATATTAACCGTTGCTAATATAGCCGTTGAACACTGACACAGGATTAGTATAAATATAAGGCCTTCACAAATACAAATTTACTTAGACAAAAGAAGCGATGGCCTCATCCAGTAGAATTGCTCCATACGAAGCCCATTTTTCGGAGCTCGGAAAAGTGGTGGCGTCTTTAATCTTCACACTTTACCAAGCCCAAGATGAGCTTCATCATGTCAAGCTCGAACAAAACTGTCTACGGGAAAAGTGGAAGTTGATAGAAATTACCACTCGAGCGATGTTATCCGAGCCACCCTAAGAGTCTATCACCATCGCACACCTTACCCTTAGGTCTTATGCGGTTGTTTTAAGGGGTTATGTAACTAATCGATAGTACTATGTTCATGTACATTATTTTTTTTATATAATAATGAATATAATTTCTTGTCATTATTGATACATTGTAAATAGTTTTAAAAGTACAAATGGTGTTTTTAGTTATTATTTAATTAAGAAATCTATTTTATTAAATTAAGGGATTTTTGAATTAAATAATATTTTAATAAAATATTATTATTATTAGATTAATTTTATTATACATAAATGATCATAAAATTTTATGAATGCAATTATAATTTTTATTAAGGTTTGAAAGCCATTTTTGTCAAAACCCATGAATTTTTTATAAATGTCGGTTTTTATTTTAAAAGTGAAAATTAAACTTATTAGAAAATTATTTAGATAAAATAAATTTTATATTTGGAATCAGGATGTCGAAATTATCCAACGGTGAATTTTTCATATTTTTCTAAGACAGTCAAATTTTGTGAGTAAAAATTAAATATAGTTTAAATATATAATGTGTTTTATGACATCATAATGACCCAATAGTGATGTAATAAAATAATATAATCTTCTTGTTCGGACAATATATGTTTTACCATTAAAATAATGTGATTTTGGGTTTTTTTTGCTTACTTTAAAAATCATTAATGGACCCCTCAAGACTTATTAAACACCATGTCTTTTTAAATTAATTTCCATGGGAGTAGAACTCACCTCCACATAAGAAACCCTATTATTTTAAGAATTTATTACTTTGGACATATAAAATATTTTTTCCATCTTCCCTTTTCCAGAAACCATGGGAAAAAACCATGGGATGGTTTTTGGTTTGGATTAATTTAATATAAGGGGACCCAAACCTAAATAATAAAGAATTCCCTCACCTTTCCTATATAAACCCACCCAAGCTCCCACTTCCTCCTCACTAAAAGCCTTTAGAGTTCGACCAAACTCTTCCCTACTCTCTCTATAATCCTCCCAAGGTGCCCCAAGCTCCCAAGAAGCCTCTCAAGAGCCTATCTCTAGCCTTTGGAAGCACACATCCAAGTAAGGGTTTTTTCTTCCTCTCTTATTTTTGTCCAATTTTCATAAAGTTGTTTTCCCATTTTAATTTCAGTTATGAATGTTAGGGTATGGTTTCTAACCTCCATTATACTCCCATATTTATGTTTTAATGATGTTATACCCCTTTATCTCTCATTAAATTCCTCCCATGTACACCTGTTACTATGCTGAAATTCTGAAAGGAACTTCTCTCTCCTATTTTACATTCAAGCAATACTTTTGTATCATGAATATAAATTAAATTAAAATTGTTGTGACATGTATATATATAACCTCATTACTGTCAATTACATGTAGATATGATTATTAACCCCTTTCTACCTCATCAACCATTTTTATGAATTCTTATGTCACGGCGTTACGCTGCCGAAATCGCACCGATTTTCTAATCCAATGCCATTGTGCAGTGAATACCATGCCCATTTCTCCATCAAGGGTATTCACCTTTATGCACATTTACATATTTATTATAATGTTTCATGTATTAATTCCACATTATTTTATCGTGGAATAAATGATTATGATTTATGAATCCATGTTTTATGATCCATGTGGCACACTTATGCATGAAATGAAATGTTTAAGAAGGGTGTCCCCTTATAGCACTTCAATGCATTGGGTAAAGTATAGTATCCTGATACGTCATGTGAAATGAGTGTTGGCTCATGATAATTCAAGTGCAATGAGGGTTTACTTGTTCTTTATGTGCAATGAGTATTTACTCATGCTCCGTGTGCAATGATCCTTGGATCATGCTAATTCCATGTTAAGTGTTGTTTCCACATTTCCATGTTATGATTATCATGATTTATCATGCCTTTATGTTCACGTTTTTCTTATGCTCTATTTATATGCCTATTGGCTAACATGTATTTTACTCCTCATGTTATTCCATGTGTACTCCCTTACTGGGCTTTATAGCTCACCCTTTTCTTATGCATGCCCTCAGGTTGTCACATGCATTGCTAAGTACGAAGGAATGTAGTGGTCATGTAATGGAAGTATTCAAAAAAGTTGTTGTATTTCATATTTTACTTTTTTATGTAATGATCCTAATCCCCAAATACACTAAACCTCTAGATATTCTTTGTTTTATCAAGTGATTTTTTATGTAATAAATCATATTTATGTTTGTAATAAAATCAGGTTTGTCATAGTTGGTATCATAGGATAGGTTTAGTTATTTTTGTGATTAGGATTAGAAAACCCTAGTATGTCCTTAGAGACAAGACTAAGTATAATAAAAACATCACTAAGATTTGGTAAGTACTGATTAAGTGTTTTACCAAACAAATACATCCCTGCCTGGATACGAGCAGGTAGAGGCAACTCTGGTATAGATGTATCCTAGGGGTAAAACCCGAAAACAGTACTTTGAGCTAGACTCGAACGGGAACTAGTGCACGAAAATGGGCCTTCTGGCACTCTTGGTTATGAAAATCCCAGGGGATATGTTTTAATAAATTCACAATCTCATTATTAACCCTTATTAAGGGAATTACAAAAAAATGCCCCTAAGAATAAATGTTAGAAAGTTGATCATGAAAAGCCTAGATTGAAGCCTATAGAATCATGAGTAAAGGAAATAAATGTTTATTTATAAGTCATCAACTTTTGTCTTTGGATTTACCTTTATGTGTTACCCCATAACATTCCTTTTATTCCAGCCAATGGCCGGTAATAAGAGGAATCAGGCTAACAACCGATGTGAAGATCAGTGAGATGATTGTACTAATGAGATGCCCAATCAAATGGGAGCAGGAATCGCGAACTTTGTCCCTCTTCTCTCTCAGATAACTCAAGAATTGAATAGAAACATGGGTCAAGAGGAATTTCCAAACCCACCTAAGAAAGAACAAGTAGCTATCAAGAGCTCCATGAGACAAACGCCTCCTACTTTTAGTAGATCATCTGATCCCACGATCGCTGAAAAATGGATCAACTCCATTGAAAAGATCTTCTCCATCCTTCAATGTTCTGAACAAGAGAAGGTTCTCTTGGAGGCTTGTCGTATGGAGGGTGAAGCTGATCAATGGTGGAAGTTGATCAAAAATATGAAGCCTGAGGAGGAGATTGAGGTGTTGGAATGGAAGGATTTCCAGAAGATGTTTTTGGATAAATATTTTTCACGAACCCTCCGGCTTAAGATAGAAACTGACTTCGTTTCCCTCAAGAAAAAAGAAGAATAATCTATTAGAGAGAATGAGGAAAACTTCACAAGGCTTGCACAATACGCTTCCGGCTTTGTCGTTACCCTCGAATTCAAGTTTGACCGGTTCTTTGGTGGGATGAAGCCTAGCCTGTGGAAAGAATTAGTGATTTGTGACTTCGACAGCTATGAGGAAATTGTCTGATGTGCCCTCAAGGTTGAAATAGAGATCAGAGAATCACAAGGGTGTCATGGGGACATGAAGCATAAGGTAGAATTCAATGCTGGTAGTCCGATGGATAAATCCAACGTTGCTAAGAAGATCCAGCACCCCACTTTCCAAAAGTGTAGAAAGAAGCACCCTGGAAATTGCCTCAAGGGGACGAGGAAATGCTTTATGTGTGGAAGAGAAGGGAACCTAGCTGTTAACTGTCGGCAAGAAAGACCTGGGACTGCGACAGAGGAGAAGAATGCTCTGTTCGAACCTCAACGCATTTTTCAATGCTACAAATGGAAAGAACATGGTCATTTTTTAAATCAGTGCCCTAATCCAAGGGTTTTCGGAGACAACCAGCAACCTCCAAGGCAGCAAGGAAGAGCTTTGTCCATCACTTCTGCCGAAGTGAACCCAGACAATGAAGTCATGACAGGTACACTAGTTATTCATTCAAGAATAGAGAACTTAATTTTTGATTCAGGTTCTACGCATTCTTTTATATCACGAAAGTTTAGTAGAACAATCCCAGAACCACCACAAATATTGGAAGTGAAGATGTCGGTGAGTGTGGAAAATTGGTCAATCATTTCCTCCCATGAATATAAGTCCTCCCGTGTTATAATCTTTGGATTGAATTTCCTGGCGAAATTTTTCATACTCCCTCTGGTAGAATTTGATGCAGTTCTTGGCATGGATTGGCTTTCCTTATATAGAGCCAAAATACATTGTCGGGAGAGGGAAAATCACACTCCATATGGAGAATCAACCCCTGATTCTTTACAAGTGTAAGGATGAGGATGAATCTCCTTTACCTCCATCATCTCATGCATGGATATTACCGCCCTATGAGCACGTGTATCTGGCTCAAATGATTGAGTGCAAGGAAGAAACCACCCTTGAAAAAATTCCTATTGTGAGGGAATTCGCTGAAGTGTTTCTCGAGGAACTGCCTGGTCTTCCTGCTAGAAGAGATGTTGAATTATTAATTGAACTTATACCCAGGGCTTTACCAATATCCAAGACTCTATATAGAATGATTTTTGTAGATCTTGAAGAGCTGAAAAAACAACTACAAAAGAATCTGGATAAAGGGTTTATACGCCCAAGTGCTTCACCATGGGGTGCACCAGTCCTCTTCGTTAAGAAGAAAGATGGGTCAATGCGGCTTTGCATCGATTATCATGAACTTCCCAAAATCATGATAAAGAACAAGTATCCTCTCCCAAGAATTGATGACTTTTTTGATCAGCTGCATGGAGCACAATACTTCTCCAAGGTGGACTTACGGTCAGGATATTATCAAGTAAGGGTGAAGAAGGAAGATATCCCCAAGACTGCTTTTCGCACAAGATACGGGCACTATGAATTCATAGTAATTCCTTTTAGACTCACTAATGCTCCAGAAATCTTCATGGACTTAATGAATAGAGTCTTTAGAGATTACCTAGACAAATTTTTGGTAGTCTTTATAGATGATATTCTAATATAATCCAAAACCAAGGAGGATCATGAGGAGAATTTAAGAGCTATAACAGAGACTTTACGCAAGGAGAAGCTCTATGAAAAGTACAACATGTGTGATTTCTGGGTGAAGGAAGTCTAATTCATGGGCCATATCAGCACAAGCAATGGGATATCTGTGGATCCCTCCAAAACAGATGCAATTGAGGGATGGTCGAGGCCAACATCGGTAACTGATATCCATAAATTCTTGGGGTTAGCTGGATATTATTGACGATTTGTGAGAAATTTCTCACGATTTTCCAACCCTCTTACCAAGATAACTCGAAAGGGAGTAAAGTTTGCTTGGAGTTATGAATTTGAAGAAAGATTTAAGGAGTTGAAAAGGAGGCTTATCACTCCGCCCGTGCTCACTTTACCCACAAGTGGGTAACTTTTTGTGGTATTCAGTGATGCGTGGAAGAAGGGCTTAGGATGTGTGCTGATGCAGAATGATAAAGTGATATCCTATGCCTCAAGGCAGTTGAAAATCTATGAGTGAAACTATCCAACGCATGATCTGGAGTTGGCAGCAGTGATTGTTGCCTTGAAAATCTGGCGGCATTATCTCTATGGAGAGAAATGTGAGATATATACTGACCACAAGAGTCCTAAATATATATTCACACAAAAAGAGATTAATATGCTCCAGAGAAGATTGATAGAGCTCATAAAGTATTATGACTGTTCAATCCATTACCACCCTGGGAAAGCGAACAAGGTGGCAGATGCCCTAAGTAGAAAGGATCCAGCGATTCAATCAATTATTAGAATTGAGAGGGATCCAATCATCTTAGACTTGATGAAGATGGACATGGGAATCATAGAGAAGGGAACATAATCAATCCTTTCACAAATTATTTCTCAATCATATCTTTTGGAAAGGTCAAAGGATGCTCAAAAGGAAGATGTGGGAATTCAAGAAAAAGTGGAAGCTATCGAAAAATGGAAATCCTCAGGGTTTAATGTTAATGAAGAAGGAATTGTGCGGTTTGGGAAAAGACTATGTGTTCCATCATGTCTGGAGATAAAGAAGGAACTTTGGGATGATGCACATAGTTCAAATTTATCTATTCACCCAGGGAGCACAAAGATGTATCGAGATCTCTGAGAAAACTTTTGGTGGGATAATATGAAGAAATAGATCTTTGAATATACATCAAAGTGCCTGGTGTGTCAGCATGTTAAGGCAGAGAGGTAGAAGTCTAAGGGGATGATGCAACCATTTCTCATACTAGAATGGAAATGAGAGAACATCACCATGGAATTTGTCACCGGAATTCCAAGGACATCCAAAGGAAACAATGCAATCTGGGTTTTTGTGGATTGTCTTACAAATACTGCACACTTCAATTCTATTCGGGAGGATTTCTCTTTGGATCAAGAGGAACATATATATATTAGGGAAGTGGTAAGGTTTCAAGGGGTACCACTATCTATTATGTCTGACTGAGATCCAAGATTCACCTCTATGTTTTGGAAGAGCCTTCACCATGCTCTGAATACTAAACTGAACTTCAATATGGTCTATCATCCTCAAACTGATGGCCAATCTGAGCAGACTATCCAAACACTTGAAGACATGTTGAGATCATTCTCAATGGACTTTAAAGGATGATGGGATAAACATATTCCTCTAGTTGAGTTCTCTTATAATAACAGTTTCCACTCGAGCATCCAAATGAACCCATATGAGGCCTTGTATGGGAAAAGGTGCAGAACACCGGCATGTTGGGATGAGGTCGGTGAACGTAAGCTGCTTGGACCATAAATGGTTGAGGAGATGGTGGAAAAGGTGAAAACCATTCACCAGCATATAAAGGTAGCCCAGAGTAGACAGAAGAGTTATGCAGATAATCAACAATGAGACCTTGAGTTTAAAGTTGGAGACATGGTTTTTCTATGCATATCTCCATGGAAGAAGGTCATGAGTTTTGAAAAAGAAAGGGATGTAAAGTCCAAGGTACATCAGCCCCTTCGATATTCTTGATCGTGTCGGGGCTGTGGCCTATTGACTAGCACTTCCACCTACTATGGAAAACGTACATGATGTCTTTCATGTATCCCTCTTAAGGAATTACATACCGGACCCTTCACATGTACTCTCTTCTGAGGTGGTACAATTGGAAGATGATCTTTCTTATGAGGAGAAACCAGTGAAGATCTTAGATTGTAGAGAAAAAGTTCTACGAAATAAGACAATGACCTTGGTCATGGTGTTGTGGAGAAACCACAAGATTGAAGAAGTGGCTTGGTAATAGGAGGAAGTGATGAAGCTGAGTTACCCACATCTGTTATAGTGTGGGAAAAGGAAAATTTTGAGGGCGAAATTTCTTATGGGGGGAATATTGTAACGACCCAAAGTTTCATTTATGGAAATCCCTCTAGATCTAATTAAATGTCTCTTTATGTTTATATAAAATTTCAACTTCATTGGTTTTATGTTAAGAATTTTGACCATTGCTAATATATCCATTTAACAGTGATCAAATGATTAGTATAAATATAGGGCCTTAACAAATCAAAATTTACTCAGACAAAAGAAGTGATGGCCTCATCCAGTAGAATTTCTCCATACGAAGCCCATTTGTCGGAGCTCGAAAAAGAGGTGGCATCCTTGGGCTTCGCTCTTGACCAAGCCCAAGCTAAGATTTATCATGTCAAGCTAGAACGAGACCGTCTATGGGAAAAGTGGAAGTTAATAGAAATTAACACTCTAGAGATGTTATCTTAGCCACCCCAAGAGTCTGTCACCATCGCACACCTTACCCTTAGGTCTTATACAGCTGATTTAAGGGGTAATGTAACTAATCTATAGTATTATGTTCATGTACATTATTTTTGTGGTATATAATAATGAATATAATTTCTTTTCATTATTGATACATTATAAATCGTTGTTAAAGTACAAATGGTTTTTTTAGTTGTTATTTAATTTAGAAATATATTTTATTAAATTAATGGATTTTTGAATTAAATAATATTTTAATAAAATATTATTATTATTATTATTATTATTAGATTAATTTTATTATATATAAATGATCATATAATTGTATGAATGCAATTATTATTTTTATTATGGTTTGAAAGAAATTTTTGTCAAAAACCTGTGAATTTTAGATAAATGTCGGTTTTTATATTAAAAGTGAAAATTAAAATATTTAAAAAATTATTTAGATAAAATAAATGTTATTTTTGTAATCAAGATGTCGAAATTATCAAACGGTGAATTTTTCATAATTTTCTAAGATAGTCAAATTTTTGAGTAAAAATTAAATACCGTTTAAATATATAATGTGTTTTATGACATCATAATGACCCAATAGTGATGCAATAAAATAATATAATCTTACTGGTCGGCCAATATATGTTAAACCATTAAAATAATGTGATCTTGGGTTTTTTGGCTTTCTTTTCATAGCATTAATGGACCCCTATAGACTTATTAAACACCTTGTCTTTTTAAATTAATTTCCATGGGAGTATGACTCACCTCCACATAAGCAACCCTATTATTTTAAGAGGTTCGGACTTTGGCCTTATAAAATATTTTTTTCCTCTTCCCTTTTCTAAAAACCATGGGCAAAAACCATGGGATGGTTTGTGGTTTGGATTAATTTAATATAAGGGGACCCAAACCTAAATAATAAAGAATTCCCTAACCTTTCCTATATAAACCCACCCAAACTCCCACTTCCTCCTCACTCAAGGCCTTTGGAGTCTGACCAACCTCTGACCTACTCTCTATAGAATCCTCCCAAGGTTCCCCAAGCTCCCAATAAGCCTCTCACAAGCCACTCTCTAGCCTTTTTAAGCACACTTCCAAGTAAGGGTTTTTTCCTTTCTTATTCTTGTCCAATTTTCATTAAGTTGTATTGCCATTTTAATTTCAATTATTAATGTTGGGGTATGGTTTCTCACTTCCCTTATACTCTCATATTTATTTTTGAATGATGGGAGACCCCTTTCTTTCCCATTAAATGCCTCCCATGTACACCTGTTACTATGCCGAAATTCCAAAAGGAACTTCTCTCTCCCCTTTTACATTCAAGCAATACTTTTGTATCATGAATCTAAATTCCATTACAATTGTCGGTAAATGTATATATATGACCTCATTACTGTATATTACATGTAGATATGATGAGTAACACCTTTCTCTCTCATAAACCATTTTTATGAATTCTTATGTCACGCAGTTACGCTGCCGAAATCGCACCGATTTTCTAAGCCAATGCCATTGTGTAGTGAATACCATGCCCATTTATCCATCAAGGGTATTCACCTTTATGCACATTTACTTATTGATTATAATGTTTAATATATGAATTCTAAATTCCTTTATCATGGAATAAATGATTAGGTTTTACGAATCCATGTTTTATGATCCATGTGGAACACTTATGCATGAAATGAAATGTTTAAGAAGGGTGCGCCCTTATAGCACTCCAATGCATTGGGTAAATTATAGTGTCATGATATATCATGTACAATGAGTTTTGACTCATTATAATTCAAGTTCAATGAGGGTATACTCGTGCTTTATGTGTAATGGGGATTTACTCATTCTCCATGTGCAATGAGCCTTGGCTCATGCTAATTCCATGTTAAAAGTTATTGCCACATTTCCATGTTATGATTATCATGCTTTATCATGCCTTTATGTTCATGTTTTTCTTATGCTCTATTGATATGCCTATTTTCTAACATGTATTTTACTCCTCATGTTATTCCATGTGTACTCCCTTACTGGGCTTTATAGCTCACCCTTTCTTATGCATGTCCTCCGGTTGTCCCATGTAGTGCTAAGTACGAAGGAATGTAGTGGTAATGTAATGGAAGTGTTCAATAAATATGTTGTATTTCATGTTTTAAGTTTTTATTTAATGATCCTAAGCCCCAAAGAAACTAATCCTCTCCATATTCTTTGTTGTATCAAGTGAAGTTTTATGTAATAAATCATGTTTATATTTTTAATAAAAGCAGGGTTGTCATAATCTGATCGCTTAATCATTACCCACCAAAGTACATCACTAACGAACAATGTTTCTAAATGGATTCATACACATCCAACCACATAAAATTATTTCTTCCAAGAATTCTCTGACACCGTTTTAACATAAAATCATTATGGGAATTCAATAAATCCCAACTATTATCAAAAGGTAATCCTCAGTTGTGTTCTATATACATTGAAGGACACATATTTCCAGAACATTGGAAACACTCCCCACTAGAAGCGTTTCCTATTTTTTGAATGAAAACATTTCCAACTACACATAAGTGTAGTATATTTGATTCTTCTTAGATTCACATGTGATGGTCCTCTTAGTGATTATCTAGTACCTTATTGCATTCGGTCATAAAAACCAAAAACAATAGACTGGTGTTTTAAACCACTCGATTCTATTGGAATTTATCCCTAGAACTGTAAATAAAATGATTCCTTTTATTCAATGTTCACTCTACTCTATAGATGGATTGATAATATTATTCAGATGTCAAGGTTCAACGATTCCACTCAACTCAATCAATTCATTCTATAATTTACAAACTCAAAGGAAACCATATATTTCATCATATACTACCCATATTTTACATGAAAATACACAAAATAGTAGATGTAATCCTTAGGATATCTTCTATATTCATTCAATAATCTGATGGAATTCATAGAAAACTAGCTCAAAGTCATTCTATTTCATACGACTGTAAAACAGACTAATTCCCTTCAGATCTGCACAAAGAAAAGGAACTAGGTCCAAAAATCTACAATGAATCCGACTATTATGTTGACATTTTTAACCTAAAAAATTGATAATTACAAGATATTCAATAAAAAAATAAGTTCAATGATACCATAACCAACCATCCTATTAAGGGTTTCCTTTGTAAATCAAGAGTCATACTAGGGACAGTGGTACCCAAATGACAACCAAAGGCATAAAAATTCACAGGATCTAGAAATTCATCATGCTCTAAGGGTGTTACCTTCCATGGGATAACACCATACGAATTCTTAAGAGTCTAACCAAGAACATGGACACATAAAAAAAATTCACAAACCATCAATCATTCTATTTATTCCATTTCTAAAAAGGATAAAATCTAATTGAAAATTATCAGGTTTCTATTCTAGGGAAATTTAAAGAGACATTACAATATCCCTTACTTGAGGTTCAAACAATGGACACCACAAAATGTTCCATTTTAAGTTCATTTAATTAATTCAAATTCAATCTTTAAATGCTTCAATGATTTCATACAAACATCAATTATGAATTATAAAACAAAAAAACTTTGATACTCGATTTTATTAAAGCCACACGTCAAAATAGGAATGCCTTATCACACAACCTTTATAAAAATTTATAATTTATTTAAATCCCATCTTAATTGGGAAGTTTTTCTTATAAATTCACTTTAACATATTATGAGACTTTTGAGAGCCCTTCTAGGCCTACATGGGGTCATCATAATGTATCCCAATATCATTTTCTTAACTATTATGATTGTAAATAGCCATAGAAGGTTATCTGATAAGAAACATGCCCAAACTGACCTACATGGATCTAATTGTGCATTTAGAAGGTTAAACACATGATTTCCATGTTCATGGGATAGAATCATAGTCCTTTACAGAGGTGTTTGATTTTTTTCAAATCCAAATTAATCCCCATTCACATTTATAACCATTTAAAAATATATCACAGTCATATACAATGGTGCGGTTATATGGGTTTCTACCACCAAAATATATAAAGAACCCATAAATGTTATTGTCCAAATTATAGCTCCCATTTAATAAAAGAACATTAATTTTAGTTTTTAAAAATTTACAAATTTTACATTATAAAAACTATCTCTAAATATGTATATAGATAATACATTTTTATGGTACATGAGTTAGCTTTTTTCAATCATAATGCACCTATAAACCTTAAAAATGAAAAAGGTTACAATTTAATTTAAACCAATAATTTCATCCCATGAAACCAATTACATATCAAAATTGACATGGTGTGTAACTATAATGATTAAACATAGAGAAAAATTCTAATAAACACACAAACTTGATACTCAAGAAAGACATGCAAAATAATAAGTAATGACTATGATTACCTAATCATCGATATTCTATAATCATTCTAAATAAATCAGCCAAAAATATTCTAAAATCTTGAATGGTAATGAAAAATATCAAGGCATGTCTCTCAAGTCACCCAATAAAAATAAAAAGGCATCCTACATATGAAACTACATGGAATTGGCTATGAATGGTATGTGAATTTCTATCTACCTATAATGTTCCATGTAATGATATAACCTTTTTATACCAGGATATGGAAAATATATATTAAATTTTCATACATCCATAAGTATCGTAAAGTTAACCATTCAATAAAGAAGAGAAAATAATCAACCATAATAAGAAAGTTCATGAACCATAATCCCAGCCCTGGCCACATGTACATATTCTCGTAGATGGGGTGATCATTCCTCAGAATGACTATTTACCATGAGTCTATGTGTTTATATTCTTCTTTCTATCATCCCAAAACATAAATTCAATGGAAAATCAAAAACACTTAGATGCAACATATTAATTTCCCAACATGACTGGACACTAAGACAGTAGTTGGACCGGTGGGTCACATGGCCTAAAATGTACCTCCATGTATGCTAGAGGTTTATGACTAGTTGTGATGGTATGTGGTGGTGATAGTGGGTAGACTATACCATTACAATCATAGTATAATATTGTTTTATGAGATAATAATTGACATACAATAGAAAAAGAAGTCATAAATTAAAGAAATGGAATCAGGAGAATAATTTAAACTAAATCCAAATGATGGGAAATTCCAAAATACAATAGATTCATGCATATTCAAATGACGATACATAATATAAAATAGTAGACATGAAGCATGTAGCATGATAAGGTATAGTGTACAAAAAAATATAAGAAGTAAAATCCCCAATGGAAAACAATTATCAATAGAAGAAAAGTTCTTATAAATAATTCTTAGAATTTAATAAAACTAACTATAAATGGAAAATCAAGCTGGCACGCCAAAGGGGGGACCATGTTACGTTTGTACAACCACTAATCTACCAAACATGGTTAAATTGGTCTGTAAAAAACTATTATCATCAATTTGATATGAAGAACTCAATGTAAAGGAAATGCACAATGAAGGACAACATGTGGTGGAATAACACCATTTATAAAACAATGGAAATTTGTGGAAAAAGAATTAAACTCATACCATAGGATTTAGAAATTATAATTATTCAATATAAATCTCTAATTCATTCTGGTTTGGAAGAAGTCGAAAAAACCATCATTTCCATGAAAATATAGAAAATGTGCTTCATCCAAAATAGTGCAACATAGGTGAAGAGATACATATAAATGATAAAATAGAACTCAATAGCGTATCGATGTAGATCCATGGAGATTACTGGTGTTCGATTCGGGGTCCATATTGAGGAGATCTATCTATGTGTAAATTGGAGTGTCCAAGACAAACCCAAGGCTCAAGTGTAGCCTCACACAGCTTACAGGAGGAAAAAAAGGAATAAAATAAACATAGAGTTTCATTAAGGGAAATTTGTAATTTTACCTTCAGAATTGGGTCTCTAGGATTCGAAACCAGATCTAGTCAAACCCTACACTAACCCTGTGATGAATTGTTCATAGTTATTACCTATGTGGAAATGACCATGTGGGATCAGAACATAATCTAACCCTCTCTGTCCATATAGTAAGTAAAAATATGTATTGATATCTCTGAGAGAACTACTTTTTGGGACAATACAAAGAATGAGAACATGGAATATACATCATGCTTTCATGAATGTTAGAAACTGATGGGTAAAAAAAAAGTCTGAGTGGATTATGAAAAACGTACCCACACCTAAATTAAAATGGGAAAAAAATAACCTTGGACATTGTCACTGGTCTTTTAAAGACATCAAGAGGAATTAATTCTATATGGGTTGTGTGTGATTGTATTACAAAACCAGTCACTTCATTACAATTCATGAGGTGTTATAACTTGATCAAATTGAAGATATATACATTATAGAAGGGGTGAGAATATATGGAATTAAACAATTGATTTTACATGATCAATAATCAATATTTACCTCCTTGTTCCAGATGATTATCTAATGTGATCTAAATAATGATTTGAAAATCATCACTACTTATTACCCACAAAATGATGGCCAATCTGAGTGGACAATCAAGACACTCAAAGACTTATTTAGGTAATCCTCAATTGAATTCAAAGGAGGATGGTGTTATCATATTCCTTTACTCAAGATATCATAAATTAATAGTTTCAACTATAGAATTCAAATGGATCATAGTGAATCCATTTTTTGGAAGAGGTTTGTGACACCTGAATTATAGGATGAGGTTTGGGAATAAAAAATGATGGGTCCTAAAGTGGTGAAGGAAATAGTGTAAAATTTCAAGACCATTCCGAAGATGAACAAGGAATATTTGAGTTTTCAAAAGAGATATACTGGAAATATTTGATGAGAAGTAGATTTTATGCTTGGAGATAAGGTATTCCGCCACATATCTCACTGGAATAAAGTTAAGATATATCAGAAGAATTGAAAGCATTGTCCAAGATACATCGATCCCATTGAGATCCTTGATCACATTGGAGAGGTGGCATATCAACTATAACTCTCACCAAACCTATCTCATGTATATGATCTGTTATGTTTATCCTTATTTAAAAAGTACATACCCAGCCCCGAGCATTAGCTGAATCCATAGGTTGTACCATTAAAGAATGATCTTTCATATGAGTAACAGTTGGTGAAGATCATTGATCATAAAAACATTTTTCTATTAAAAAAGTAAATATACATTTTCAATGTTATATGGAGAATCCAAATCATTTAAGAATTAGTTTGGGTACCAGATGATGTGCTGAAATATAGTTACCCTCATTTGTTTAAGTGTGTGAAATAAAAATTTTGAAGAAGGAATTTATGAAGGGAGGAAGATTATAATCGGCCAAAACATTTATAAAAAAAATTCCATAATGATTTAATTAAATTTCTTATGATGTATTATGGTTATAGAAAACAAATGAACTTCTTTAGTATTAATATATCGTATTAGAGAAAAAATTCATTAAGATTTGTAACCACTGCTAATATATATGTTCAAAATTCATCATATTATTAGTATAAATATTGGGTATTGATAAATCAAATTTAAGTAAACATAATAATTGATGGCCTCGACTAGTATGATTGTACCCTATGAATCCCATTTGTTAGATATTCCAAGGAAGACAACATCACAAGGATTTTTCCTTAACTAATTCAATGTCAATATCTAATAATTAAATCAAGAGAATAACCAATTACAGTAGAAGTTCAAGATCATAGATATCACAACCCATAGCATGTTCTTCGAACCAACCCATGAAAATATCATTATCGCACACCATACCCATTGTGAATTTTCCATTGAAATAGAGGGAAATTTTTCAATACCTAGATAATATAAATATGTGTATTTTATATAATAATAAATATAGTTTTATCTTATTTTTACCTATTAATAAATGATTATGATTTCAATATGATAAATCCCAAAGTGTATTTTTGGGTAATATGATTTTTCAATTAAGGCATTAATTTTGTTGAATTAATGGAGTTTTTAAATAAATAATATTTTAAAAAGATATTATTTTTAAATAATTAATATTAAATGTAAATGGTGACATAATTATGTCAAATTTAATTTTTATAAGGGTTAAAAAATTGTTATTTTCTAGAAACCCATCATTTCTCTTAAATATTGATTCTATATTAAAATTAAAAATTCATATATTTAGAAAATTGTGTCGATAATAAAATAATCTTATTTTAATCAGAATTTTAAATTTTTCCAATGGATATTTTTTATAATATTCTGAGATAGTTGATTTTTTGGATAAAAATTAAATATATTACTTATATACTATTTGTATTATGACATCATAGTGCCCCAAAAGTTATGTAATAAATGATATAAAATGTATCCATGAATAAATATATGTTTCCCCATTAAATTAATTTTTTTATTTGATCATATTAATTTTAAATTACCTTTACAAATCCAATAAAACATATATTATATATTAATTTTTTAAAATCATTTCTTTAAAAACATGACTCAATTCCACATCACGAAGGTTAATATTTCAATAATTTAAGTCCTTTTAAATATAAAATAATTAAAACCATGAATATTTTGTATAAATATTGTGAAATCCCATGGTAATGTTTGTGGTTTTGATTACGTAATTTTATAGACTCCTAAACCTATGATTGAGAAATAATAAAGAGATCCCTTCTATTTTCCTCTATAAACCCACCAAATCTCTCATTGTACATCACTCAAAAACATTTGATAATTTACTTACTCATACTTCACCTATCGTGAGTCCTCCAACGGTTCCCTGAATCTCTCAATAAGTAATTCCATAGATTTTTTAATCACCCTCTAAAGGTTTGGGATCCTATCCTTCTCCTCTTTATTCAATAATCTTTATTATCTTATTCCATTAATTTAGTAGTCCCAATGTTGATATTTGTCCTCAAACATCACCCTTACTTCCCTTAAGATGTATAAATGTTGATATACCCCCTTTGCTGTCATTAATCTGAACAGCCATGTTCATTAATGTGCCCAGGTTATGCTACCGAAATTTTAGGGCGCATTCCATGCCAAACAATTTCATAGTGAATATTCATACCCATTTACTAAAATGGGAGTTCCCATTTTTCCACATATACTTCTTTAATTTGGGAAAAAAATATCTAATAAAACATACATTATCATGTGATTAAATGTGATGAAATTTTTTCATATGTATATTATCTATATGGAACAGTTATACATATACATGATACGATTATGAGGGGTGTCCCCATATATTGATCTAATTCATTAAGAAATTTTTTTTGTCTCATGATATTCAATATATGGTGAACATGAGTTCTTCCTAATCACATTGTGTAATATTTTCTAGGTGATTAACCTTGAATTATACTTATTACTTAAAGTTTTATGTTATTTCCACATTCCAATATTGGCTTTATGTTATAATGTTATATTATACATTTTTTACCATGTTTATGATTCTCACTCATTTTATGTCCCATTGATATTCCTATTTTCTAACATGTCATACCTTCTTCATGTTATTCTTTTCTTATTCCCTTACTAGGATTTATATCTAACCACTTTATTACGTATCTCCCCATGTTATCCAATGCATTATTAAGAATGAAGGAATAATATGAGCATGTTAAAGAAGTTTTCAATAAATTTTATGTACCCATATTTTGATTTTTTATGCAACATACCTAATTATCGAAATACAGTGGACTTCTCGATCGTTAGGTTTTGTTATGTGTATTCCAATGTAAAAAATTATCAATCAATTTTTAATAAATAGATGGGTTGTCATAATAACATCAAACTTTCATTCCATAATGACTATAAAGATTTCTTACCATCATTTGATACCTTATTTTCTTCTTCTAATATCTTCCTTAAAAGGATTAATATGTAATCCAACACCGATATCTACAAGAAGAGGTAGACGTCCTTACTAACACTTTCAAATTTCATTCTACCTGTACTCCCTATAAATATTATGTATCGATCCTAACATAATAAATCCATTAATATAAATATAATTAAATGTTATTATTTTTATTGGACAATTATTTTCCATATATTTTCCATCAAATGGGATATAAAAATATCTCTTGTGCGTACGTGTGGACTCCCACCACCACATATTTTTGTGTTTCATTTTTTTATCACTACCTCTCATTGTTGTTTATAATTATTTATTTTATGAATATATATGAATTCTATGATATAATTATTATTATTTAATGATAAAATAATATAATTGTTCTTTACTTATACTCATTATAAAATGGAATTACTAATCATGTGTACGTACGAACAACCTTCAGAGTGAGTGACATATGTTTCATTTTCAATGTCCACATTTTATGTAAGGTCATAACCCTTAATATAATAAATATCTACAATCATTATGAAATTAACATCCTTTTTAAATTTATATATTATTATTATAAAATAGTGTGTCCTTACCCAATCATTATTTATAACACGCACATGTCTTGGACTATTTTACCACTTACATTATTGATATTTATAATGTTTATGACATGAATGGTTAAGGAATGAAGAATAATTCTGTTTTTATATAATAATATGACTTATATAAAATTATTAAAATTATATATTTGACGTAACCATGATCAATGTGCAATTAAAAGAACTATTAAACCTAAACTTTCATGAAAAACAAAACAGTTATCACCTGGAATATTGATTTTAATAAATAATAATAAACAAACAGATGATAATAAGTTATAATTAGATTATATTTTATATTATATATAAGAATATAGTTCTATAATATAGATATAATAAATTTAAATTTACTATAAATGAGATTAAAATCATTTACAATTCATGTTGAATATTCGGTAAGGGTTTCTCATCTCAATTTTTTTCAGAAAAATGGGAATTCACCAATTATTTAGGTCTTGTGGAGTATATAATACTATTTTTATATTTAAAATAATTAATATATTTATATTAATGGTATTTAATTTTTCATTTTATGTTATTTATTTCATGGGGTTTAGTTGAAATGTTACCAAAATAGTAAAAGTGTATTTCACAAAATCATTATTATTCAAGATTGATTATGTTAAAGTTTAATTGGGGTTGAATTATATGATAATATTATATTAAAATCCATAAAAAATTTCAAATCTAGTTATTTCTTTAAATTTCATTTTTCCATTAATTTTCTTCTCTCTGTGTTATCAAAATTGTAAGATAATTTCATTAAGAAAAAAAATGATTTTCTATTCAGTTGGGAATCCTTTTCTTCCTTGAACATATATTCTATAAAATGAATTAAATAATTTTTTTACTATTCTCCAATAGAGTTTTAATGTAATTTTTTAAACATTTTTTAATTTCTATAAATAACATTAAAAATAATCAACTTCTCATATTCCAGAATGTGGTACTTTTTTTCAATAGTGATTGAAATCATTGATTAAAATTTTAACACCAGAATGAATTTTCATGCCGTTAGCACTATTTTATTACTTGAGATTAAATTAAAAAATTATATAAATCTATTCAAAGAAAATGTTCATCCTAATATTCAAGAAATTTTTTTATTTCTAATAAGTGATTTCTCAGTGAAAATTTTATTTTCCTTAGGAAATGATTTAGAAATATCTTAAAAGTATTTTCATTAATATCAATATCCATAGATGAATATTATGATTTAATGGTAATATAATCTAATGATATCTTCCACCATATTAATCTTTATCACATATAATTATGTTTCTCAAGTGAATTAATGGGGAAGATATTAAAATTTCAAATATTATTTTCCCAAAATGAATGTTTTTGTAGATTGTTTATTTAATTGTTATTCATTTAAATCATAAGATGCATTAAGTGGAGATAGTATGTGATTTTAGGGTCCTATTATATCCTCTCAATGAATCTTCATGTCTCATGTGATAAAATGGTTTGGTATTTGGAGTATTCTATACCAATTTATGTATATTTTTTTACATAAGGTCTTGATGGTATGATTATGATGTCCGGGAAATGAATTCTATAATTATAAAAAAAGTTTTATTTTCAATGTGATTATTTTGGTTTTTATTCCATTCATGGATATACTCACCTTTAATGATATTTTTTTTATATCCTATTTAATCATTGTTTATCTCTACCATATTAGTCATGAATTATTAGTTCAGTGATAGATTTAGTTGTAAACATTCCCTTAATAAGCATCTGATCTCGTTATTTATTTTGTTTTTATTGACCCATGATACTAATAAGATATCCATAAATATTTATAGGTATAAATTAAGTGAAATTATAAATTTCTCATATGAATTTAAAATTATATTTCTATTTATCAAATGAAATGTGAGAATCATGTTGGTATCTAATTTCCACAGAACACAAAACTATATGACCCATCATGACGTAAACTCTTATATCTTGTGATAATGTAGTAAGATAACCATGAGAACTATGTTATTGAAATCATGGATTTATTTTTTGTATAATTGGAAGATTAGTATGATCATTGGGAATTATATTTCATAAAAAAGATTACATAATATAACCCTATGGTAGACTTTATAAATAAGTATATGTATAGGAAAAAAAATTTAAAAAATCATAATTATAGTTTACATGTCTTCTAAGAGATCAAATCCATATTTTGATAAAAATAAGTTGATCAAGGAACTAATATCGATGCGCCAAGGGGTAGTGACCCTTAAAAGGCTATTTGGTTATTGACTCAATCTTACCCAAGTGCATTAAAAATAGGTATAACTGGACACCTAGTCTAACACTACTGAGAGATAAGTTTTAATTAAATTTTTAATTCTTTTTAAGACATTATTAATTATTTAAAAATATTATTGTGATTTTTAAACATTCTAAGACTAAATTTTTATATGATCACGATAATATCAATGCATAAATTATCAATTTATGCTTAGTATTGTACTTCAACATGAATTATACACTAAAATTTGATATCTATTATTTTATGATATAATATAATATTTCCATTTTTTTAGATATATTTCCTAGTGTAATAAATGGTAAACTTATCAACACCCAATAAAAATTCATAGATTACCCTACTGGGCATGTCAGTATAGTGGGTATTGGAGTAGAGAAGATCATTAACATATTATTGAAAATGAATTAGGGTATGATTAAAATCATTTCCCATATAGATCAACTAGATATAATAAAATATAGATTAAAGGATATTATGATATATCCTTACAACTATAACAAGTAATGACTAACAATCGGAACCTAACTAAACCTCCAAATAATTGAAAAAATAGAAAATTGAGTTTCAAGGAAGTTCATGTGATAAATAAAATGATTGTAAAAAGAGTGAATAGCCCTCATTCTACAAATTTTGGAAGTAGGGAATTCATAAATTTAGAAATGAAATGGGATATTTTTACATGTTATGAGAAATAGTTAAACATTCTTGTAATTGTAATGTAAAAAATTCTATAAATTAAAATTTCATTAAATATAAAGAGATGGGTAATTATGTAAAACAGTTCCTAAAATACCAATTTGAACACTGATTATTATGTTTTGGCATTTATTAATGATATATTGAAATTATATAACAGTTATGAAGATTCTAAGAATCAATTTATAATCATTAATGAACCATTTAGTGGAAATAGGTTATATGGGAAATTATGTAATTGTTAATATTGATTCAAGAATTTTCTTTCTTGGGAATAATATCTCCGTGGATGGAATATTTTTTTAACATTCTAATAAAAAATTAAATCAATGAATATACCAAATGGATGAATGTAACATTAATGTATTTTAATAATGGGTTAATATGGATAATTTTAGGATTATATGATTAGGGAATATATATTTTTGGTTTATATGAATGATTAATGTTTTTTTAAAATTAATTTCTAGTTGATCTTGGAAATATGTGTTATCGAATAATTTTATTATTTTTCTTTCATTTTTGTAATAAATATTTTGAACAGATTTATGGCTAGTTATATATGGATTGATTTATGTTAAAAATTAGTTATTAATATTGAGGCATCAGTGATAAGTGTATTATTTATCCATATAATGGTTTATCATATTTTATTTTATATCGTCATTTCCAAACCAATATGGTTTTTTCAAGATCTATTAGGAATAAATTATAATCCTTTTAGGGATATTATCATTCACCAAAAGTTAATTTTAGTGATTTATGAATAAAAATATTGTCTTTAACATTTATTTCAAAGAGTAAGAGATGTGATAAGAGTGGAAATTGATTTAAGCATAACCAAATAATTATATTTTTCTTAAGAAATAGAAATAAATCAAGTAAGTTGAATTCTTGTGTTATTTATGTTCACAATAAATGAATTCATCAAGTTAAAGGATCTTGAAATAATTTTTTTCTTATTAATGTAATTTATTATGAATTGATAATATTATTTAATTCTTTATTAGTTAATGGTTTTTTTGGTATATAACATTCCCATTATCATGTTCTCTATCACTCTATATTATTCATATGACATTATTTTTTTCCTCCGGGTCTATATATTCACTTCCCACTAATGCTCCCCTGAACCAAGAACTGAATAAAGTATTATTTTAGGTAACACAAGTAAAACCCCAATATATTACATTTTTTTATTGTTATAATAAGTTTAATTCTGTCGATATCTTGCAAAACATGTAACACTGAGTTAGTTTTCAATGCATGCAACACCTGATTAAAACAAAAATAATGTTTATTAATGTTTCTCGCATTTGATTAAATTATAACATTAATAGAGTATTTATATAGTAAATTTATATGTTATATATCCAATAATTTTTTTTACATTTATTCAATGTTCTTGATAGTCAAGATATAAGGAAAACCCAATTTTATGGATAAAAATTTCATTTTTATAAATGTAATTTTAGCCCATATTAATGGAAAACCGATTTTATATTTTAATAATGCCACTTTATAAATTTAATATTAAAAATTAAACAGAAGTTTTGAAATCTAAACATAAAAATTTGTTTAGGGAATGTTTTAATTATTTTTCGAAAATATTTTTTTTGTTAAATAATAAATAATACTGAATTAAAATTCAATGCTTCAGTTTTGTCAAATGTATTTATATGGTTATATTATATGTTAAATTATTTTTAAATACATAACATATATATTATATAAAAATTAATCCAATATGGTTTTTAGAATCTATTGCACTTTTAAATTGGATATAAAAATATAACAATCCTTTGAACATTCTTACTTCAACACCCCACATTGTTGCCCCTTCTAGGGGTTAATTTTAATGTAATTTCCCCCAGTAATTTGATTTTAATTTTGAAAAATTAAATCCATCCTATTAATAATAAAAATTTATAGTGTCTAATATATTTAACAAATTTCTAACAAAAAATATTAGTGAAATTGATTAAAATTATTTATAGTGATTAGGAGTATTATTAGCTTAACAAGAGAATAAACCATAAACTTAAGTCCCAAAATGACCTCAAAACATGACCAAAAAAATTATATATCCATATTTAGACCCTATAATCCATTTTTTAAAATTTTTATCCCTATTTGAACAAATTTCAATGGGAAACATAGGTCGAATTCACTTTCAAAAAATTTACGAGGACACTCATCCACTGTAAAAAAGCATTCAACCCTCCTACTTCCTCATATCTCTAAATCCTTATAGATAGCCAAAAATATAATAAAATAATCTCCCAAAATACCTCCCCTAATCATATAATTCATTATTTTAGAATAAATCAATCAATATTATCCCTTTGGTGCAGACCAAAATGATTTACGTAAAGAAGATGTAACATGTTTCCTCATGCTCTTTCATTTTATTTTCATTCTCCACCCAATAAAATAATCTTATTAAAAGGTTAAATAACAAACTAATTATAATAAATATACTTATATATTGTTATATTATGTTTTATACCTACACATAAATGAAATTTCATCAGATGGGTAATGAAATTATAGTTCGTATGTACGGTGAACTACCACCTCATGAAATGATGTCATTAGTTTTTACTTTACCCAGTTTCATGGTCGGTAATTATGATGGAAAAGTTGTTTATATATTTTAGATATGATATTTATAATTTCTTAATTATTATTTAAATTATATATAACTCGTACCTTTATGAATTTCATTTTGTGTGAATACGATAACATCGTTTGTGGTCGTGTGGACTACTACCTCTTTATAGCGATGATATATGTTCAGACGATACAAAGAATGTATATAAGATGATTTTAACAAAACAATGTGACATATATGTCATAGATATTATAATAATGTTTTAATATGCATATATTACATTATATTTCAATTAATTGAATATGACAAAGAGATGGATGTAGTGTTCATGTGTACGTACAGCCTTCTGTCTCCATAAACGGTGTATTTCATTTCATATCTCCAAAAATTATGGATTATTTTAAATATATATATAAATAATATATAGGATAATTAAATCATTTTTTAAATTCGTTAGATTATTAATTCATGATTTATGAAATAGTAATAACAAATAGCAAGTCAAAACTTTCTAAGGAAATAAATAAATTTACACCCAAAATAGTAAAAATAATGAAATATTACTAACAAACGGGTAATAAAATTTTATAAGCTGGTCAAATGTGATTTTTTAAATATTAATACGATTCCAAAATTATACATTAAAATTTATAAAACCATTAATAGGTTGGTTAATTGATGTTCAACCAAAAGGAAATGCAAGGAAAGGAATTTCATATAAATTTCATTTCATTGAGTCATATTGTAATATCATGCACCCAATTCATTTTGTTTGGTGTATATGATACCATTTAAAATGTAATATAATTTATATAATTCTTATCACAATATTTAATGTTTTATTTATTGTTATTTTTTCATCTGGAGTGTGATTAAAATTCATCAATGTGGTATGGGACACTTTGGAATGTCTAAAGTTTATTTCCCTCATGAATGTTTTTAATGATCTTACAATGGTATATTTATTAATCAATGTAAACAAATCATATTGATAATTATAATAAACTATGGAATTGTTGATAAATCCATATTATTTATTCCTTATTTATATTTCATGTTGTGGACCTCTGATTATGAATTATATCAATTATTCGATATTTGAGGAAGACTATAGACTGGTACAAAATGGGTCGGTCCCAGTTATAGATATCCCCTTGATGCATCAGTAACCTAATGAGAAGAATCAGTTGGACAAATTATATGGGTTTTACTAGATATACTATACTATCTTGAGAAAGGTCTGGACGGAAAAGGTACCATGTACATTGGAAACAATACATCCAATAATTAATCATTTTAATAATTCAGACTCAGTTACTATTTTCTGATGAGATTTTTCATTGACATATATATATATGAATGTATTTCATTATCATTTTTTTTATTAAACGGATAGTATTCTCTGGTTCATACCATTTTATATTGGTTATTCCATATCCAGTTATTTGAATGGAACAAGTTTTAATTTATTTACTTTTCCTGGTTGAGTTATTCCCATAAATTTGTAATTTCATCATATTTACTTACCCTTACTGATCATTTTGGCACACCATTATTATGATTCATTTCCCTATGTTATTAAAAATATTCATTTTAAATAATTTAAATTATTTTTCTTATTTGATTTTATTATGTATCATGTTTTTATTTTTTCACAATGTAATATGGGTATCATGTATGTAATCTAGTTTTCCAAAAATGCTAAACTATTTGAACCATTTTGATGTGATTATTGTATCTATGAAAATATAATATTGTAAGGAATCAGTTATACACTTCTGGGGTATGTGAGTTATAGTTTTTATTAGTGAAATATTAGTAGAAACCTAAGAATATATATTTAAAAAACATATATAAGGGAACATAACCCTATGATAGCATTTGAGGATATTTATAGAATAACATATCCATGAATTTTTATAAGGTATATATTACATGATTCTTCCAAAACATAAATCTCTATCTCGATACTATAAGCTGGTTTGATTCTTTCATAAATGTACCTAGGGGTAACAAATCTGAAAATGTGTGTCGGGCCTAACTCGAGCATACCTTATTACATGAAAATAGTACTTAATGTGCACCTGGTTTGAAACTCCAAGGTAATACATGTAAGATAATAAACATTTTCTTTACAAACCATTATGTTAAATATAAATGTGAGGAAATACCTAGAGAAAATAGATTTCATGATTTTAATTCTTACGATTCCGGAATTTATTTTATATATTATACAATATTTGGAATTATACATTATGATTTTCTAAGATAATATTGTATATTCCATTTTTTAGAAATGTTTATTAGATGGTTGAGTGATGTTAATACTCGTGTAAAATGTAGAGATATCCCTACTAATGAAACCAATACATCTAGTATTGGATGGGATACAATTGTGGATATACAAAGGTAGATTAATATTTTTAATAAAAATAACCTTTCACAAATGGTGAATCCTATAACAAAGAGAGAATATATTATATTGGATCACATTACGGGAAAACCATAATCTTTTAGCAGGACTACTAATCAAATTGAATCTGAGTAATGTATAATGTCTCTAAAAAAGATATTTATTTTCATGGGACATAGTGAAAAGAAAAATGTTACAGTTGTAGTATATTCTATCAATGATGAATATTCTTAATGGTTTTCCTTGATCTTGAATACTAAGGATGAATAAAAAATATAACTCATGTAATGGAAAACTTTTCTGGAGACATTATTTGATAAATACTTCCCTAATGATCAATAGTTTGATATGAATATAAAATTTTTTATTATAAAAATGAAATAATAAAGTGTTTCATTTTATCAATATTACTTTATAATATTATCCATGTATGATTACATACGCAACACGGAGTGTGATATTGGACACTTTTTTATTGTTTTAATCAAAATCTCCATAGTGCAGTGGTATCCAAAAAAAATTCACCATATAAAGAGGTAGTTTTTAGTGACATCAAGATAGATAATTAATTATCTATTATTAGAATATTTAACGGGAACTAACACAAGAATATATCATTTTAGAACCATGGAAAGAGAATTCATCGAATAATAATAAGAAGATTCATTGATTCCCATCTTCAGAAATCTAAGGATATAGTTACCCTGGTAAATTCTTGAAGTGAATGGTAGTTTTTTATATTTGTGTAAAAGGGGTCACCATTGAAAATAAATCGAGGGGAATTAGTAAAACACTTCTATTTAGTTTTACAACTATAGGGATATGGGGAAATACTTAATATATTTACATAAGATCAGGGGAAACTACCATAGAAGAGGCTAAGGGGTGATAATAAATCTTATAAGATCACTACAATGGAGGTATAAGTAAAAATGATGTGGTGTCCTGTAAATTAATCCAATCATAATTTTAATCAAATTCCTTATTTGATTTTGGATCATTACAATTTTTTATATATTCTAAGTATTCCAATAAAATTAAACATTTCCCTCTAGATTTAATAATAGAGTCATTAGTTAAAACTCCTAATGGAAGTCTCATTACAAAAAATAAGTGTCAAGAAGTCCCAATTATGACACATAAATTTTATTTTCTTGATGGACTCATTATCATCCCTATAGATTAATTTGATATAATTCTTAGTATTAAATTACTCTCAAAATATGAAACAAAAACTTATTTAAAAATGAGGGAAATTACAATTTGTGAGAATAATATTGAATAAACTCTCTTTATAATAGAAGAATCCTCACAAAATTCTCTTCCAAATCTAGCCCTAGTAGCTATACTGAATGCAATTCCTAGGGAACAAGAGAAAGTAACATATATTGATGAAGGAGGTAATATTCAAATTATGGATATAACTATTTTGTATGAATACATTGTTGTATTTTATGAGGAATTATCTAAATATCCCCTAGAGCTTGAGGCTGAATTTTCCATTGATTTATTCAACAATGGAAGTACAATATCAATAACTCCCAATATAATAGCCACTATGGAATTAGTGTAGTTGAAGAAAAAACTATAGGAATTGGGTAATTAGGGATTTAATCTTCCTTTTGTTTCACTATGGGGAGACCATTTTCTCTTCGTTAACAAGAAATATGGATCTATGAGGTTATTACTTGATTATAGGGAATTCAATGGTTTCACAAAAATTAAAAAGTATCCTCCACCTCTCATTTATGATTCTTTTGATCAACATCAAGGCCTCCAATATGTTCAAATTATTGATCTTCATTCTAGGTATCAGCAATTGTGAGTAAGGAAAGAATATAGTCTGAAGACAAAATTTCAGATGAGGTATGGACATTACATTTTTAATGTAATTCCATTTGGATTGAATAATGAACCATCTATTTTTATATACCTAATGAAAATATTATTCAAGTATCATATCATGATTATTTTTTGTGGTATTCATTGATTAAATTTTGAAATATTATAAAATATATGAGGAAATTTAGAATCACATGAGAATCATTCTTAAGACTATTATGAGGGAAGAGTTATATGAGAAATTTTGTGAGTGAAATTTATGGATTCATGTAGTTTCTTTTCCTGACTATATTATCTCAATGGATGGAATATCAGTTGAACATACGAAGAAAAAGGCCTCCAATGAATGGTCTACCGAAACAAACATAATTGAGGTAAATAGTTTCATTAGGTTGGTAGGTTATGATCAGTGACTCATTCATAAGTTTTCCTTATTGGATGACCTATTATCCATTCATACACGTAGAGGGGTTAAGTTTTATTCGATAATGTAATGTGATGAATTCATTGATGAACTATAGAAAATACTAATAATTTCTCTGATTTTAACTTTACCATATAGATGTGATAGGTTTTCAATAAATAGTGATGCATCAAAGAAGGTAATGTAATGAAAAATGATAGTGTTATTACATATGCATCATGGCAACTGATGAGTCATGATTATAACTACCCAACCCATGATATTGATTTTCTGGATGTAATATTCAGTTTGAATATATAGAGAGATTATCTCTATGGTGAAATATGTGAGATATACATTGATCATAAAATCTTGAAACGCATATCCTCATAGAAAGAGTTTAATATGACACAAAGTAGATGGTTGAAGGTACTAATGTTTTATGATTTATCGATACAATACCACCTATGGAAATCAAATATTGTAACAGATGCATTGATTATAATGTATCCTGGAGTTCTAACCGAAATGAGAATTGAGAAAGATCCTATGTTTATGGATATAGTAGAGATAGATATGTATACTTTTAATGATGTTGATATTTCAATCATTTTTCAAATGATTGAAAATACATATTTATTTGAGATGATAAATAATTCTTCGTATGATAATGAGAACTATTAGAAGGAAATTGAAGGTGTGAACGATAGAAATATATCTTAATTTTTGAATATGTTCATCTAAAATTTGGAAAGAGGATATGTGTTCTATATATAGATGATATAAAAAGGTAGTTTTTGGATTTTTTTTCATAGTATAAATTTTTCTATACAACCTGGTAGTACAAAGATGTATAGGGACTTGAAGGATCATTAATTGTGGGATAACATGAACTGAGAAATTTCTGATTTTGTGTCCATTTGATTGGTTTGTTAACAATTTAATTATGTGAGGTAGTATCCTTAATGAGTTATAAAAACTCTTCCTATTCCTATTATTAAATGGGATGAAATTACTATGGACTTTTTCATTGGAATACCAAAGACTCCTAGAAGGAAATATGAAATATTTGTTATCTTTGATTTCCAAACCAAGTTTTCACTTTTAATATCTATAAAATAATATTTTCCTCTTTATCACCACATATGGATATATATTAATTATGTTGTAGGACTTTTGGGGAACCTCTATAAATTTTTTTCTATTCCAGATCCCTACTATACATTAAACTTCCAAAAAAATATTCAGAAATATCTCGACACTAAGCTTCATATGAGCACTTTATACCATCCTCAAACTGATGGAAGGTATGAACAAACAATTCTAACAATGTATTACATGTTGAGGATATGATAACTTACTTTCAATGTATGTTTATATAGTACAAAACATTGGAATAGTTTTCCTATAATAATAGTTTCATATTGGGTATTCAAATGGTGTCATATAAAGTATTATATGGAATGTGGTTTATTACTCCAACTTTTTGAGATGAAGGTGGTGAAAGGAAACACATTGCCTAGAACATGTAAAATATATGATGACAATGGGAACTGCTATTTTGGCTCATATCAAAGCATCTCAATGTAGGAAAAACATTATGATGGAAATCAAAGGGAAGATTTAGAATTCTAAGTGGGAGATCAAGATAAATTTAATGTATCTCCATTGAAGGGTGTTAAAAGGTTTTTTAATAAAGGTAAATTGATTCTTAGGGTCAAAAGACCCTTCAAGATTCCAGAAATAGTTAAATCTAATGCTTATTTTTTGGAAATGCATCCAAATATCATAATGGTACATGATGTGTACCATATATCTCTAATAAGAATGAATATTCCTAACCCAACACATGTGGTCATCTATAATGAAATATAGTTCGAACTAGTCTTTCAATATTATTAATTACCCATCTATAATATTAATACCATAGCTCTTGTAATTAGGAATCAAATTACTCATCTAGAAAAGGTACTCTGTAGAAATCGCAAAATGGAATAAGAAACATGGGAACCATATGATTATACGAAGGAGAACTACCAACATATTTTAATAAGTTAATACACCTCAAATTTCATATAAGATATTTTTTTTGAAAGAATAAAGAAACACCCTAATACATTAACATATTTTCCATTTATAATAAATTTAGTTTTCTTGATAGCTTTCAAAACACCATATACTTAGTTAGTTTTCAATGCATGCAACACCAGGTTTAAAAACTGTTTTTTCATATTTTTCATGGTTGATTAAATTAAAACACTCTTAATGAATTTATATATTAAATTTTCAAGTTTATATATCCAATAAAATATTTTTAAATTCATAAAATATATTTGATGGACATAATATAAGAACAAACCCAATTTTATGCAAAATAACATTAATTTAATGAAGTCAATTTTATTGGATTTTAATGGACCACCTATTTTAAATTTGAATTATAACACATTTTTGTATTTAACATGAAAAAATGAAATTTAGTTTTTAAATAAAAAATATATATTATTTTGGGTTGAATTTTTTTTTATTTTTGTAAAATAATTCTTTTTTTAATAAATAGTAATGAATTGAATTTAAATTCAAAACTCCTTTTTCATATAATTTAATAATTAGGATAAATTATATTTTGAATTGGTTTTAAAATGATATTATATGAATTATCTAGCACTCCAGACCCAGGAACCACCAGAAGGGTTCTCCAAGCCTTGTTGGCTACAAGACCTCAAGCGCATCTCCACGAATTTCATAGTTATCTGATTAGCAGCGAGTTCATTTTTAACGTGTTTGTGGGGTGATAATATTCCTTCATAGGTAATAAGTAATACAAAACAGAATAAAATAAACTCTTAACAAGTATAGAAAGCATATAAGAAAACAAACTACAATAGAAGAAAATAAATAATCCCAATGGAATAAGTGAATAGTGCAAAAGCTGATAAATAAAACTAGACACAAAATTATGTCACGGTATGACGTCTATACAAAGATAAAAGAATGGATATTTGGAATATAATAATTCTATCAAAACTATAATGAAAAAAAGGGAAACAACATCATCTCGAGAAAAGGTTCAGTTCTCTCCCCACAATCACCATATTAAGAAGAAAGAAACACTCAAGAATTAGAAACGGCACACTACCCTTTATACATAACTATGAGCATAAATTCTACATAGATACCAAATGGTTCCCAAGCTAGGTGTGAGATATAATCTTAGTAGTCTTGGAACAATGGTTTCTAGACCATCCCATTTCATGCAGTACACAAAATTAGTGTGAAAATATATGATAAATGTAAGAAACTACATAAACAAAATAATAACAAGTATAACTGGGTTCATGTTGTTAACAGAACCCATCCCATACCACCTTCTTTTTTCGATGCCGAAAATATTAATAAGGTACTTGTATAAGGAATGATGTATATATATATAATTGGAAAGTTGAGAAAATGATGACAAAAAGTAACAGACACCCAATAATGTTCTTCAGCTGGGGGTATAATTTATGTTTCATCATGGTGTGCTTCAAGGGAACAAAAAGTTATCACAATTGACAAGTAACCCAAAGCGTCAACAATAAAAACCATATAATAATTATAATTATAAAAATATTAATGTTTATAATTGAATTCTGATCTCATCCTAAAGTTATTACTATGGTATACTGATCAATTTATCCAATACTATTATTCCCATCTAAGGATATCTTCTGAAATGAAGAAGTATCGCTCGGGGAATGCTTTTACCATGAGTCCATATCTTGTATCACACATAAGGGTTCGAATATCACCTGAGGCTTAGCGTGGCCTTTATTCCAATGTATCTAACTTCAATTATCCCTTTGGGAACCAGTATCACTCAAAATTATATATAAACACAAGGAAAGGCCTCATCTAGAAAATCCTTAGACACCACCTCCCTATATAATAGTGTGGTAACCAATCTGGAATGGAGAGTCATTATGTGGATCCTTAATACAGAAGCCACATTTTCTCACAGCCTTGAATTTAATTAGATCTTATAGAAAAAATATTTCATATTGTATGCATTTATAATTTAATCAAAAAAATTAACTAAGAGTTAGGTACTTCCTGATCATTCAATCCAAATAGTCACATCCAAAACACATTATCAGTGAAAGAAAAAAAATAATTTTCTATTATATAATATCATTTCACGGTTAAAATTTATCATGGAAGTCATTATGCACAAATTGACCAATGAAACTCCAAATTTAGTGGTTCATAATTATCATAAATAATTTATTTAATTTACAACTCAACCAAAGAGGGGTCGTGCAACACCTGCAATTAATAAATTAATTATTCTGGGCTAACCGATTTTTGGATGATTATGTCAGCACACCCAAAGTTGTATACAATATTATTGAAAAAATTTAAACATATTCATTCAAATCAAATAATGTTTCAATAGTCAATAAAATTTGTTTAATTAAATTAAACTGAGTAAAATTGAGTATAACTGGTAGGCACCAGCGAACGTCACAAATGTGTGATGTAAAAGAAACAAAGAAACAATGGTAAAGAGATTATACACCGTACCTCCTAATCATAGATGATCCTATGCTTCATGAAAAATGTTGATTTGACCAACAAAGTATGAAATCAGATGATTTTATAAAAACCCCAATTTTGGGTAAAAAAAACATCCACAACAGATTGTGAGAAGGAGAGTGGATAAAATGCTACAATTCGTGGTGATTTTTTTAGTCATATAGAAAGAATGATAGATAATCAAACTATATTGGAAAAAAATGGGATGAAGGTGTGTTGAGCTCAAAAAAGGAGATGGATGTAGTGTATTGCGTAGTAGGGGGGTCTATGCACCAAGAGGAGAGGAAGGAGAGTAATATAGAAAGAAAAAAATAATGAATCAAAAATGGAGAAGAAAAAATGAAAAATAAAGAAAAAATGAAAAAAAATAATTAAAAAATATAAAATAATAAAAATAATAATTGATGGAGAAAGTAAAAAAGTTAATAAAAGGGGTTAACCAATTTAAATTATTTCCACTATTCATTGTCTAGTTTTACACTTATTTATTTTATCCCAATTTCATTTGTTTCTATTTCCTTAAAACTATTTTTATTCCATGTTATTCCCTTTTTGATTATTATTTTAACTCGAATGCTGTGCTTGGGAGTTATTTAATATTTTTCATAAAACCCATGAAATTATTTACAAAAAAATAATAGCTAGTCAGGACCCGCAACAAGGTATGCATGTATGCACCCTAGGCCCCATTAAGGATTTGAACTAAAAATTTAAATATTCTATACATTTATTAAACCCATTAAGTTTCATCCTCCCCACTTAAATACAATATTCCCCTGAATATACCTTTCGTGGGTAGTGGAACGTCATCTAAGAAATGTTTCATCCACTACAAACATATATTAACATCCTAATCCTAGGTCATTTTCTGAATGCATTCTTATTGTCATAGAACCTAGATGAAAGGAACATAATAGACTTGGAAAAACTTTCTGATGTAGTCAATGATACGGATCAGACGCTCCTCAAAGGATGCTTCTTCATACAACACAATGTCATTAGGATCAAACGAATGAGATGGTTTTGAATGATTTTGTCGAAGTTGAGATATATGGAAGACATTGTGTATCGAACAGTATCTTTGAGGTAATAGTAACTGATAATAAATTGGTCCAAATCCCTCCAATATCATGAATAGACCAATGTATCTCAGTGATACCTTCCCCTATTTCCTGATCTGCTTGTGACCCAACCATTGTGGAACATGCAGTAAGACTCAATATCCCACCTAAAATTCAAGATTTATATGGTTACGATCGGTCTATGATTTCTGTCTGGAGTGAGATACAGTCATACACTTATAAATTACATTAACCTTCTCATAAGTCTCCGAAAAGAGATGAGGACCCAACAGAGCATCCTCACCTAATTTTCACTACCATAATGGTGAACGAAACAGTCTACCAAAGAGTACAGATCCATTTTAATTGTTTCCATAAAGATATTATTATAGGTAAATGTAACAAGAGGACTGTGTTTCTCCCAGTAAAATCCAAAATCAAGGATACAAGCACAAATAATATCCTCTAACACCCGTATGGTCCACTAGAACTACCCATCTGTCTGAGGGTGATATGAAGTAGTCAAGAGTACCTATGAAACAAGTGCTTCCTCTAACACTTGACAGAGATGTAAATTAAAGTGGGTATATCTTTCTTAGAAAATAGAATGAGGAAATCCATGATGTGTCACTATCTACCAGATATACGGGATTCACAACTCATCAATATAAAATTTCTCATTGGTATGTAGGTTGTGTGCGACTTTGGTCAATCTAACGAAAATCACCTATACTACAGTGTAGCCTTGAGGAGACCATGGAAAGACTGTAACTACGTCCATTTTGATGTCAATCCATTTCAAATCAGGAATGGATGTAGGCTTTAGAAGTTGAGCGGGTTGTTAGTGCTCTACCTTTGTCTGCTGATAGGTGGATCACTGAGTGATGAAACACGTTATCTACGTCTTCATACCCAGGCACTAGTACTATTGATACATGTCTCTATTCATCTTTTTATGTCCAGTATAAACTGTCCAAATGGAGGTATGATATTCCTTCTTCAGTTTATATCATATATCTGAAGGTACCCATACATGTCCATGGTAATGTAATGTTTCACTTCTGTAGATAACCCAACCAGGAGGCGGGTTCACTCTTATGATGCTCTCCCTCAAAACAAGCCCCTCTAAATATGATAAATTTCTTATATGGACTCTCTTAGGAAGATATTACACCACTATAATAGATATTAAAATTGGTTTTCTAGGTTTTTCCAAAACCTCTAGATGCATCACAGAAAACAAATCTATCATCTTCCACTAACTTGTAGTTTCCTGGATAGCTTGTGTCTCTATTTTTTGGTAAATATCATCATCCAGGGAATTTATTTTACTAGGGGTATACGTAAGATCAAAATTTAATGATTGTGGGTATCCAAACCACATTCTCTTTCTTAAATTCAAGTCTCACTATGTAAAGATATATTTCAATATTTTATTATCTATTCAAACAACAAAACTCTCACCTAATAAGTAGTGTATCCAACAGTGTATTTTATCAACCAAAACTGCTTGCATAGGTTCTTTTGTAGGGTAGTTTTACCCAATACGTCCTATGTGGATGGATCCATAATCCATGACATGATGGACATGCATCAAAACTACACCCAGTAAAATTTTTGAAGCATCACTGTAAAGAGTATAAATTCTATCTATTACATACATAACCATGAGAGGATCTGAGGTTAGTATTCCCTTTAACTCCTTAAAATATTTACCACAGGTTTCTAACTAGATGAATTTTAAACCCTTCATAGTCAAGGTCGTAAAAGAAATTTCTAAGATGGATAAATCCTGGATAAAACACATGTAATAGCCAGTGGGCCCCAAGAATCTATGTATGTCGAAAACATTCTCAGGCTTCTCACATGAAACTGTGATTCTCACCATTTTTTAGTCACCTAGTATAGCTACATAATATTTAATATGACCCATGAAGTTAATCTTAACAATCCAGAAGTTTCATTTTCTGAGTGTTGCATATATATGGTGCTCTATCAGTGTACTCTGAACGCTCTCAACATGGGTTTCATGGTTGTGTATGTAGTTCGAATACACCATGATGTGTTCAGAAAACCCCACAAATGAATTAAGGTATAGGTGAAAACATGATTCATCAAATCCATTAATTTTCTTGTCACATTCGTAAGGCCCAATGGAATAAAAATATATTATTACAAGTTTTACCTACTCCAGAATATCATATATGGTATTTAAGATGGTTTCTCATGCACCTGATAATATCCCAACCTTAGATAAATCACAGATAAAATAGTTTATCCATCGAGCTGTTCAATGATGTCATCTATACTAGGTAATAGATATCGATTTTTTACAGTATGTTTGAAATGTCGATGATAATCCACACAAAATAGGAGGGTATCGTTCACCTTATTCGAAAAAATAACTGGTGAACTCCACAATGATGTGCTAGGTCTGATAAAACCCTTTAGCCTTGAGGTCTTCAACATGATTTTCATGTTCATGTAGATTTTTATGTTCCGTTATATAAGGAGGAAGAGACACTTCTTGTCGCACCTGGCATTACATTGATAGTGAACTCCACTTACCTCATGGGTGGTAATCGAGAAAAATCATCATGCAAGACATCCATGAAATGATCCACAATGATATGGTGTTACACTACATGCATTCCCTGATCACTCATGAAGAGACTTGCTAACAAAGTTGTCACTCTCCCCAATCCTGCACTTTTATTTCCATCTCAATCTGATTATGTATCCCATTCTCCTTTATATGGATATGTCAAGCCCTTAGGGGATGTGATGGACACCTGATAGGGATATAAATCTGACAGATCAAGATAAGGTGTGATCCAGTTCATACCAAGAATGAGTTTTATTCCATACATGTCAAGGATATAGAAATTAAAAAAATGGTACCCACTGATGTCAAGGGGGAGCTTTTGGCCCTGGTATATTCCCTCTATCTAAAACCCTATTATAGTGTTAAGAGATATGATTCTATAATGGTATTTGAATGTAAAAAGGGGTATTCAACTACATCAGTGGACAAAAAGGAGTGAGATGCACCAGTATCAGAAAGGGAATAAGCTAAAGTAGAGGCTACCATAATAGTATCTCTAACAATAGATTGTCCTACACTCTACTCCTCTTGTGATGGTTTCCCTAAGTATATACTACCTAAGCAACATCCCTAGAATCCTATCTAACTAGCCTGAGCAGGTCCACTCTACAGAAACTGGAAGTCTGGAACATTATTTTGTTGACCATGGCCTCCACCATTACCTCGGTCGGGATGGTTGGTGTCAACCATATATCCATCCTGTTTCGGATCCATAAATCCAATACTTAAATGAGGTGATGGTATGGATACTATGACACTATATGCTAATGAGAAACATGGGAATAAATGATGAAGTTGGCCCATCATTTCGCAAGCTCGGTACTCAATTGGGTTCCTCATTAACTGGGGGGTCTTATGGTTGATCTTCAATATTGATGACATAAGATAGTGCTATCATTATGTGTCATTTGGCTGTCATTTTCCCTATGTGCAGCCTTGAAATGGTGATTCCTACTGGATGAAGAACAATCACCCTATCTCAAAACTAAACCACCTTGGATCATAATTTTTACTTCCTTGAAAATTAGTTATGAAGTTAGGGATGGATTCATGATTTCTGTATTAGTTTTCAAATGAATAACGATCACCTATGAGCGAATGGAATAACTAAGCATTTCCTCAATGTGTCTCATTGTTTTCGGTGTGTCAATGATCAGAGATAGAGAAAAATGTTGAATCTCTATGAAACTAGTATAATACTCTAACACTACCATAGAGCCTTGATGAACATTTAATAATTCCATTCCACAAATATATCTCAGAGTTTTTGGAAAGAAATGATCATAGAAAGTTGTTTGTATAAGGACCCAGCCTTAAACATTACTTAATCTTGAGTTATTACAAGATTACACATTGAGGATCTTTTCACGTTTAGAGTTTTAGAGAATTAGATCATGAAACTTTCATTACATTCCACATTTAAACAAAGTGGTTACATAAAAGACAATATTCATTCTTCCCATCAATGGAAACCTATTTAAAATAAAACACGGATTCTTTCTTGACACATCCTTGACACTATCATCACATCATGTACCTTTCCCTTGACCTGTGAAAAACATTTCAAAAACTTGGGATGAGCATAAAAATCTTAGTAAGGGTTATAAAAATATGGAAAGGAAACATGAGTTCATAAATACATAAGAATGAAATCAAACTTTACCCATAAAACATAGGCATATCAAATCATGAATAAATCATAGAAAACATAAGACATAAAGGTAACTTGAGGCATTCATAACATTCTTACGTAGGGAGTAACCCTCTTGGTTACGTTTGGAATACCCATCACAGTATATTCCCTAAATCTCTTCGGAGAAACCTTAACGTTTCACTCCTTCACGTTACCCAATGCATTGGAGAGCTATAACAGGCTCACCCGCCCTTAGTTTATCACGGAACCACCCGTCTTCATAATAATGCCCAAGAACCATAACATAATCATATCACATAAAACATGCATAAAGGAAACATAACATTTCCACATTTCAATCACAATATAACATTTTAGGATATTGAAATAATGAATCCATTCAAAAAGAAACCATTTCCAAAACCATTTAAAACATTTAATAAGGAGATTTTTGAATCAAAGTGTCCCATACCACCTTGAAGATTTTAACATTTTAAACCATTAATATCCATATAAATAAATCCTTAAAACTATTTTGAAAACATGGATATTAATAAGAACAAATAATTAAAACATTTAAAATGATATTTTGGTGAAAGGGGTTTTGCCAAAATTAGAGACACTTGAATACAATAATCGAGGAATAACATTTAGTCAGAATTTTATAATATCATGAGAATAAAAGGATCCATGATATAATACTCCAAAGGACTGTATATACACCATATAAGAGTGAATTGGTGCATAACAACAATGAGCCCTCAATAGAAATGTCAAATGTGATGAAATCCCTTATAAAGAAGGTATCCTTAAATTAAGGACAAATAAATCTCAAAAAAATATGTGTGACAAATATATATACACCCAATATAAGTGGATATTAATTGTAAAACAATAAAAGGTCATTCACACATATTCAATGGATGACATATTCAATGACTACAAGTTGAACCCAAAGAAATCGAAATTGGGTTAAAAAGTTCCCTTGACAGCCTAACGGCATCACATCAAAATGAGTTGATGAGAGATAAAAAGTGTATCTCATCACTTGGACATAAAATTTACATCAATAAGGATGTATGAGAACATATCCCAACATAAAAATATGTAAATTAAAAGACCCAATAAAAGAATTCTTTTAAAAAAGAGGAGGGTAAAAGGTTCCCTTACCGACTTGGGTATCTTTCAAAACATACACCCCATGAAAGAAAGACAATAGGTCATTGATGTAAATACTCATAAACGAAAGTATATTACACAAAGAGTAGAATAATGGGCAGTACATACACCACTCAATGGAATTTGTGGCAAATGTAGCATAAATCTCACAGGAATAAAAGTGAGATGAAAAATCCCTCACGAAAACTCGGCAGCCTAACGGCGCCACATAAAACTTCTGAATATGGATTGATGAGATCAAATAGGGTATCTCGTCACATTACAATATAATGTACAGAAAGATTAATATAAAATAACATCCACCAACATTAAAAATAGGAGCTTAAAAGAAGTGACATAAAGGAGAGTACTTAAAAAGAAAGAGATAAGTTAGATCTCTTACGAAAGTTCGGCAGCCTAACGGCGCCAATCAAAACTTCCAAAATGGATTGATGAGAGAGAATAGGGTCTCCCATCACATGAACAAAAAAATTACAGTAGGATTAATATAAAAGATCATCCCAAAACAAGAATGATGATCTTTAAAAGGAATAACATAAAAGAGTGTACTTAAAAAGAAAGAGAGGAGTAAGATCCCTTACCTCGGGTCCGACTTGACTCGATCGTTCTTTAACGTCCTGAATAATAAACTTGAGTTAATTTCCACTTTATTAAGAACCTTTTTCTAGTTCATTATTCCTATTATATCACTTATTTCCATGTTATAAACATTATGTAAACATTTAAGTTAATAATGTTTGTTTTGTCGATATTTGGTTCTTAAGTCGAAAGTGGACTTCTTACCATTACATGTTGTTCGTGTGGTCAAATTTTTATTATATCCAGAATAATATTCATGATTTGGATATCATATATGTCATATATATCCAGTACATTCATGCATTTATAACATTACATAATCATTTAGAGGTAAGAAATGAAATGCACCGTTCATGGAGACGGTAAGCCGTACGTACACATGAACGCTACTTTCATTTCTATTTCATATTTTATAGAATTGAATAATAATGATATAAAGGTATATTATATTTAAAGTATAATATCATATATAATATCATAGTTCCATCCTTTATACGTCCCACATATGGTATTTAACGAATCAAATCACTTTGAGGGGGCGGTAGTCCGCACTTCCTTAAATGAAGATATCGCGTATACCCATAATGGAAGCCATAAAGGTAAGACAAAAATGAAAAATACAGAAGCGTAAATAAAACATAAACATATTATATATCATATATAAAAATAGTGACATCATAATGGCCACCTTTGAAGGTGTTAAATGAGTATTGAACAATCATCGTTCCGGGAGGCAGAATTTCACCATCCACAAAAACCGTATGTTCTTTAACCATTTGATGTAGTTGTGTGAGAGTGTAGCTCGAATAAATCTTATAACAAAATCCTAGTATATTTAAGATACTGGTTTTGTTACAAAAGAAGTAAATAAAAAGATTTTAGGGGGTTGGAGAAGCAAATTAAAACAAATGAACATGAGAGAATGAATTACCTTTAAAAGTGTAACTCCTTTTGATTTGAGCCTAAAGGCTTCCTTTGAAAGGATTCTGCCCAAAGGGAATCCTCTAGGATGATTAGAGGGATGTGGAGAGAGTAAATGGGCAGGGGTTGGCCGAGCCAAAGGCTTGAGGAGTGTGTTAAATGAGGTAGAGGTGGGGGCCTTTTATAAGAGGAGAGGAGGGGCACTTTTGGAAAGTAAAGAAATATTACTTTATTTGAAAATGTGTTTCGGTTTCAAAAGTTCCCACATTGATATAATTATTGGATAAGGTGATAAGTATTAGAAATCCACTCATCCAATAAGTTTTGGACATGTGTAGTTCATAGATTATAGATTATCTTTCCATTTTATTTAAATCGTCAAATAATGATGTCATCGCTGCATCATTATTATGTCATAAATAATTTAATTTATTTAATGTCTAAAAATTATAAAAAAAATACTATGATGTAGGAAATCTTTTTATATTTACAATGAATATTTATAATCAAAAAGATGACTTTTATAACCCCACTTAAAAATTGGTTTAGTAAAACATATCATGTTTGTGTCAATTTTACTTTTACATTAAATTAAATGTTATTTATGTCATTTCTCAACCAAAGTGGATCCATGGGGTCCCCAAGTTGACCCATGGCTTGTCTTGGTCGGCCATGATACAACCAATAGGTGTAGGACAAGTTTCATGGTGTTTTCACATTCTTATAATATCATTTTTACCTTAAACTACACTAATTACCTCTAATCGCGATTAAAAACTTAATAAGTTACTATTCACCAAAAAATTATTTTAATCTCATTGAACCACATTTTACTTCTTAATGAAAACTATGTATGTCGGATTTTTGAAAATCAAAACACAATGATGGCAAATTTTCATTTAAACGGAAAATCAGTTTTTATAAGTACCACTTAGTGGTATCACTATTCATCAAAAATTGAAGTTTTTCAGAAAAATCCCAAAAATTCACCCTAAGCTATATTTGATATTCTGAATTCAAAAATGAAGTCCATTTTACAAAATTCAAAACATATAATTCACATTAATTAATTTAATAATTAATTCCCGCTGTCATGACAAATAGCGTGTTTTATGAAACAATAAGTATCAAAAGATTGACACTAGTTTAAATCTGATTTCAAAGTGAAATTGATTCCAACGACCACTATTGGATTTAATGGTAAAAATATTTTCTAATTTCACTTCAAAACCAATTAAAAATATAATCTAATCATATAAATAAATTATATTAAAAAGTGGTTTTGAATTAAAATACAACATTTTACACTATTCATTAAAAAAATGAACTTTATCGGAAAGATACCAAAAATTTACACAAAGTAAATTTTGATGCCCCGATTCTTAATAAGAGTTTTATTTGGTCCAAAAGAATGTTTAAGATTGAACAAAACTATATTTAATGACGGTTCTCCATCAAAAGGTGATAAGTGAACCTTTAGTGAAGACTAGGGCATATACGCCTAAAATTGAATTCTTTCCGTATTTTAAGCCTTTATCTTTTATTGTATAAATGTAAAAATATTTAAGAACATATATAATAATATTTTAGTTATTTATATCCATTCCTGCCATTACAACGGCTACATGTTAACTACCATTTAAAATAATATTATTTTATTATTAGAGTGCAACGTAAGATTCCCAAAAAACTCGTTGTTGCGTGTTGGGTACGCCATCGAGCATAGCATCCCCTTTAAAGTCATATTAATATTTTATTCACAAATATGGATAAATATGAAAATGTCATATTCCTTATTTACCTGGGGTGTTACATCCTTCCCCCCTTTTGGGAATTTAGTCCCAGCAATTTTTTAAAATTGCGCATGGAAACATCCTTGAACATCCCACTTCGGAACAAGAGTCGGTAAAACAATCTCTTTAAAATAAAGAAAGATTAGCACAGAGGTCACCCGAGTTAACCCATACTAGGATTCCATGTATGAAAATATGGACATGGAGGAGAAAACATAGGGTCATGTTCTGATGGAGAGTGATAGAAAACATGTTTAGGAGAAAGTTAACAATAAGAAAATCACAAACTTGTGATGGGTTAAACGGTGTTGGGTTCCCCAGTTGGAAAAGTCAATAGACAACATTTTTGTATTAAGTTACTTTTTATTGAGGAATTTATTCATAAGGAATCATAATCACTTATCATGTTGACTTTCAACTTTTACTAGATTCCTTAGTCAAACTCATATTTTTTTCTAAAAGACGAGTATTTAGGGAGACTTGTTCACATTAAGAGTACTATAATCAACTTCTAGAGAATCACCTAATCCCCAAAAGATAACTATATACATCCCATGTATTTAGGCTTTAACCAAAACCAAAACCAAAAAGGTTAGTACAAGATCAGATAATCCAGAAAAGGATAACCCCTTATAAAAAGAAAATCTATTCTTAATCTCCAAAATTTGTCCAACAAAACCCAAAGTTCAACGAGGACCATCCGATAAACAATTTGTCCATAAAATCCTTCAAAGTAAACCAATATAAGATTGAAACCCAAATATTTTAAGGATTTAGTCACATAGTCTTCCAAGTTAAATCGTAACATTTATCTCCAAACAACATCATTTGCTCCTAAAGTCTCACATTTAAAAGTAATTATCCTAATCACATATCCTCCAAAATCAACTTACTCTTAATACATAAAATCATATAACTAAAAAGAATCAGTCAAACTAACCAGGGACTTCACGTAGTCCAGTGGTAGGCGATAAATACCAGTCGCACTTTGGTTGTGGGTTCGATTCCCGCAGCATTGTCTGACGCGACGGGCTGTCACACGGTCTGCGTGTTGTCCTTTTTCCAAAACTATATAATTCTCAAATCATTACCCAAAAAGGGATAAAATAATCAAAAATAACCATAACATAATTTAACCTCAATTTTATCTCATGCCTTTCACTTCAATCATAACATATGGTAACCCATAATTACCTCAAAAGTAAGGATCATATAAACCCAAATGGTTCTTTATAACTATGTCCACACAAAAAAGATAACTATCACTTGAATAAAATTTGCCTATATTAAACATCAGGGTTACACATAATATAAAAAGTCTTCTAATGTAACCCCATCATCAAAAGAGACTTAATACTCTTAAGAATTTCACCCTAACTCTTGAAGCCCTTATATGTTGACATCTTACTCATTCAACATTCTTCATGACCCATTATCCATTCCTTTCCAACTTATTCCGAAATACCTCTTTCCTATAAACAAAATCGTGAATCATATCCTAAGATTCCAAAATAAGAAAACAATAGTCATGAAATAGTACATACCATTGATTGTTCATTGTCAGTTTCTTCATCCTCAATCGGAATGGCATTAGGTATTGGTAAACGAATATTGGTACGCTCTTGGTGACCCCATTCACAAAACTTCTTCATAGGACATGTGTTTGCATAATGACCATGCACACCACATTTAAAACATTCAATTGATCCCTCAGAAAGAACTTCTTTCCCTTTCCTCGAGTCAACTGGATGCTTCCTTTTTCCATGGCAGATTCTTGCTTTATGACCTTGATTTCCACATCTATAGTATATTTCTGTCCCTTTGAAACATTTTCCTAGGTGTTTCTTTCCACATCTTTGACACATAGGTTTTTGAACACACTTACCTTTATGATTATTACATGTACTTCCGTAGGGATTTGTTTCTTTCATATATGATTCCTTAGAGAAATCTCCAAGGTTTAGGTGGTCAATCATGACTCCAGATAGTTGGTTGAGGATAATCAAAAGAGTTCTCATTGCAGCTCCCATATCATTCAGTTGCTTGCTCAAAAAACTGTCACAGTTTCCTTCACATCCACTGTTTCTTTGGTGCCTGCTAGATTCAGCCATTTACTAAAACCAAAAAGGTCAGTGTGAGTATATCAACAAAACCATCATGTACTAATGAGTAAGATAGATAATAAGATATACTTACTCATTCATTTTATCTAAACTAAGACTCTTTCTGAAATCCTAACCATTATGGTAATTGTCAATTATGCTTAAAGAATACCCTAACCTCTAAAGTTATCTAAACCGACCTTTGATACCAACTATAAGGCCCCTGCCTTAAACCTTACTTAATCTTGAGTTATTAAAAGATTACACATTGAGGATCTTTTCAGGTTTAGAGTTTTGGAGAATTAGATCATGAAACTTGCATTACATTCCACATTTAAACAAAGTGGTTACATAAAAGACAATATTCATTCTTCCCATCAACGGAAACCTATTTAAAATAAAACACGGATTCTTTCTTGACACATCCTTGACACTATCTTCACATCATGTACCTTTCCCTTGACCTGTGAAAAACATTTCAAAAACTTGGGATGAGCATAAAAAGCTCAGTAAGGGTTATAAAAATATGGAAAGGAAACATGAGTTCATAAATACATAAGAATGAAATCATACTTTACCCATAAAACATAGGCATATCAAATCATGAATAAATCATAGTAAACATAAGACATAAAGGTAACTTGAGGCATTCATAACATTATTACGTAGCGAGTAACCCTCTTGGTTACGTTTGGAATACCCATCACAGTATATTCCCTAAATCTCTTCGGAGAAACCTTAACGTTTCACTCCTTCGCGTTACCCAATGCATTGGAGAGCTATAACGGGCTCACCCGCCCTTAGTTTACCACAGAACCACCCGTCTTCATAATAATGCCCAAGAACCATAACATAATCATATCACATAAAACATTCATAAAGGAAACATAACATTTCCACATTTCAATCACAATATAACATTTTAGGATATTGAAATAATGAATCCATTCAAAAAGAACCCATTTCCAAAACCATTTAAAACATTTAATAAAGAGATTTTTGAATCAAAGTGTACCATACCACCTTGAAGCTTTTAACATTTTAAACCATTAATATCAATATAAATAAATCCTTAACACTATTTTGAAAACATGGATATTAATAAGAACAAATAATTAAAACATTTAAAATGATATTTTGGTTAAAGGGGTTTTACCAAAATTAGAGACACTTGAATACAATAATCGATGAATAACATTTAGTCAGAATTTTATAATATCATGAGAATAAAAGGATTCATGATATAATACTCCAAAGGACAGTATATACACCATATAAGAGTGAATTGGTGCATAACAACAATGATCCCTCAATAGAAATGTCAAATGTGATGAAATCCCTTATAAAGAAGGTATCCTTAAATTAAGGACAAATAAATCTCAAAAAAATATGTGTGACAAATATATATACACCCAATATAAGTGGATATTAAGTGTAAAACAATAAAAGGTCATTCACACATATTCAATGGATGACATATTCAATGACTACAAGTTGAACCCAAAGAAATCGAAATTGGGTTAAAAAGTTCCCTTGACAGCCTAACGGCATCACATCAAAATGAGTTGATGAGAGATAAAAAGTGTATCTCATCACTTGGACATAAAATTTACATCAATAAGGATGTATGAGAACATATCCCAACATAAAAATATGTAAATTAAAAGACCCAATAAAAGAAGTCTTTTAAAAAAGAGGAGGGTGAAAGGTTCCCTTACCGACTTGGGTATCTTTCAAAACATACACCCCATGAAAGAAAGACAATAGTTCATTGATGTAAATACTCATAAACGAAAGTATATTACACAAAGAGTAGAATAATGGGCATTAAATACACCACTCAATGGAATTTGTGGCAAATGTAGCATAAATCTCACGGGAATAAAAGTGAGATGAAAAATCCCTCATGAAAACTCGGCAGCCTAACGGCGCCACATAAAACATCCGAATATGGATTGATGAGATAAAATAGGGTATCTCATCACATTACAATATAATTTACAGAAAGAGGAATATAAAAGAACATCCCCCAACATTACAAATAGGAGATTAAAAGAAGTGACATAAAGGAGAGTACTTAAAAAGAAAGAGAGAAGTTAGATCTCTTACGAAAGTTCGGCAGCCTAACGGCGCCAATCAAAACATCCAAAATGGATTGATGAGAGAGAATAGGGTCTCTCATCACATGAACATAAAAATTACAGTAGGATTAATATAAAAGATCATCCCAATAAAAAGAAAGATGAGCTTTAAAAGGAATGACATAAAAGAGTGTACTTAAAAAGAAAGAGAGGAGTAAGATCCCTTACCTCGGGTCCGACTTGACTCGATCGTTCTTTAACGTCCTGAATAATAAACTTGAGTTAATTTCCACTTTATTAAGAACCTTTTTCTAGTTCATTTTTCCTATTATATTACTTATTTCCATGTTATAAACATTATGTAAACATTTAAGTTAATAATGTTTGTTTTGTCGATATTTGGTTCTTAAGTCGAAAGTGGACTTCTTACCATTACATGTTGTTCGTGTGGTCAAATTTTTATTATATCCAGAATAATATTAATGATTTGGATATCATATATGTCATATATATCCATTACATGCATGCATTTATAACATTACATAATCATTTAGAGGTAAGAAATGAAATGCACCGTTCATGGAGACGGTAAGCCGTACGTATGCATGAACGCTACTTTCGTTTCTATTTCATATTTTATAGAATGGAATAATAATGATATAAAGGTATATTATAATTACAGTATAATATCATATATAATATCATAGTTCCATCCTTTATACGTCCCACATATGGTATTTAACGAATCAAATCACTTTGAGGGGGCGGTAGTCCGCACTTCCTTAAATGAAGATATCGCGTATACCCATAATGGAAGCCATAAAGGTAAGACAAAAATGAAAAATACAGAAGCATAAATAAAACATAAACATATTATATATCATATATAAAAATAGTGACATCATAATGGCCACCTTTGAAGGTGTTAAATGAGTATTGAACAATCATCGTTTCGGGAGGCAGAATTTCACCATCCACGGAAACCGTATGTTCTTTAACCATTTGATGTATTTGTGTGATAGTGTAGCTCAAATAATTCTTATAACAACATCCTAGTATATTTCAGATACTGGTGTTGATGCAAAAGAAGTAAATAAAAAGAGTTTAGGGGGTTGGAGAAGGAAAATAAAACAAATGAACATGAGAGAATGAATTACCTTTAAAAGTGTAACTCCTTTTGATTTGAGCCTAAAGGCTTCCTTTGAAAGGATTATGCCCAAAGGGAATCCTCTAGGATGATTATATGGATGTGGAGAGAGTACATGGGCATATTTGGGCCGAGCCAAAGGCTTGAGGAGTGTGTTAAATGAGGTAGAGGTGGGGGCCTTTTATAAGAGGTGAGGAGGGGCACTTTTGGAAAGTAAAGAAATATTACTTTATTTGAAAATGTGTTTCGGTTTCAAAAGGTCCCACATTGATATAATTCGTGGATAAGGTGATAAGTCTTTGAAATCCACTCATCCAATAAGTTTTGGACATGTTTAGTTCATAGATTTTACATTATCTTTCCATTTTATTTAAATCGTCAAATAATGATGTCATCGCTGCATCATTATTATGTCATAAATAATTTAATTTATTTAATGTCTAAAAATTATAAAAAAAAATACTATGATGTAGGAAATCCTTTTAGATTTCCAATGAATATTTATAATCAAAAAGATTACTTGTATTACCCCACTTAAAAATTGTTTTAGTAAAACATATCATGTTTGTGTCAATTTTACTTTTACATTAAATAAAATGTTATTTATGTCATTTCCCAACCAAAGTGGATCAGTGGGGTCCCCAAGTTGACCCATGGCTTGTCTTGGTCGGCCATGATACAACCAATAGTTGTAGGACAAGTGTCATGGTGTTTTCACATTCTTATAATATCATTTTTACCTTAAACTACACTAATTACCTCTAATCGCGATTAAAAACTTAATAAGTTACTATTCACCAAAAAATTATTTTAATCTAATTGAACCACATTTTACTTCTTAATGACAACCATGTATGTCAGATTTTTGAAAATCAAAACACAATGATGGCAAAATTTCATTTAAACGGAAAATCAGTTTTTATAAGTACTACTTAGTGGTTTCACTATTCATCAAAAATTGAAGTTTTTCAGAAAAATCCCAAAAATTCACCATAAGCTATATTTGATATTCTGAATTCAAAAATGAAGTCTGTTTTACAAAATTCAAAACATATAAGTAACATTAATTAATTTAATGATTAATTCCCGCTGTCATGACAAATAGCGTGTTTTATGAAACAATAAGTATCAAAAGATTGACACTAGTTTAAGTCTGATTTCAAAGTGAAATTGATTCCAACGACCACTATTGGATTTAATGGTAAAAATATTTTCTAATTTCACTTCAAAACCAATTCAAAATATAATCTAATCATATAAATAAATTATATTAAAAAGTGGTTTTGAATTAAAATACAACATTTTACACTATTCATTAAAAAAATGAACTTTATCGGAAAGATACCAAAAATTTACACAAAGTAAATTTTGATGTCCCGATTCTTAATAAGAGTTTTATTTTGTCCAAAAGAATTTTTAAGAGTGAACAAAACTATATTTAATGACAGTTCTCCATCAAAAGGTGATAAGTGAACCTTTAGTGAAGACTAGGGCATATACGCCTAAAATTGAATTCTTTCCGTATTTTAAGCCTTTATCTTTTATTGTATAAAGGTAAAAATATTTAAGAACATATATAATAATATTTTAGTTATTTATATCCATTCCCGCCATTACAACAGCTACATGTTAACTACCATTTAAAATAATATTATTTTATTATTAGAGTGCAACGTAAGATTCCCAAGAAACTCGTTGTTGCGTGTTGGGTACGCCATCGAGCATAGCATCCCCTTTAAAGTCATATTAATATTTTATTCACAAATATGGATAAATATGAAAATGTCATATTCCTTATTTACCTGGAATGTTACAGTTTGGATGTCTGAATAAACAATGTCTCCCGTTTTCTGTACATGATAAATAATAATCCACCAAATCTTGGTAGATTCATGAAGAATATACACTGCATGTTTGACTCTACACCCCAGATTCATCTCAAGGTGGTCTATGATAGACTTCATGGATTCTGTCCAAGATTCTACAGCATGAGGACCACCAATCACCAATATGGTTGGTGGGTGAATATATAGAATGTTCCATATATGCTCTCCCATATATGGGACAAGTTTGGGAACATTCTAAAGAGACTGCATAAACTTGAGGAGACTATCCATAAATTGAGCTTCATGGACAATCCAAAAATTGGCATGAGGCTGTATAATGTGAGTCACTATGGGTGTTACTACAGGTAGCACTATAGGAGGGACTATAAAGGGAACTTCTTATGGGTTTGGACCCACTATCTTTGGAATGTTATCGTCCCCACTTTCCTTAGGTATGACATGAATACATCACGAAAATGTAGGTCCATAATATCCAAACACACACCATTAGATAGAATTTATAGTAGAACATGAAAAAATGTATTGGTTTGATAAAGATTGTAGGTATATATCCTACCTTTGGGAACTATATAACAGATAGACTGCTCTAAGAGTTGGTTCTAGATAAATAAGAGAAAACTCATATGGATCACTATAATGAAGCTTATAGCCCTATTCCTAGGTAAATTCAAGTTAACATCTAACAATTTTCACAAAATTATATTTAACAAATAGGCACTAAAAATGTTTACAGCAAGGAACAAAAGAACTCACATGAAAACTGGAAAAGGAACGTTGATAGTAGGTATAGAATTTCAATATAGATGACATTTTAATCCCGAGGGTTCCAAATATGATTAATGTAAATGAATTGCCTTCGAATCACTGGAAAAAAGGTAAAGACAATAATATCAATAATAAAAATATTAATAATAGAATAAAACAAGTGTTTCACCCAATGGTGAAGTCATATCAATAATAATTCGCACAATCAATAACTGAAATCCCAACCCATGAAATTTGTTTTTTCCCTATACATAGGTTAGCTACATCAAACCATAGTGTAAGTTACAAAATCTATATATCCTAGTCTCTAATCTATCCCAAACACTAATACAAAAGGAAAAATAACTTTTGATTCCACTTTATAGCATCCCCAACTCGGGATCCATCGAAAGGGTGCTTCGAGCTGGGTTAGCCACATGACCACAAGTGCATAACCTCGAATGACATAGGTTTTCGATTATCATCAAGGTACTTTTTAACATGTTTATGGGGGATACTATAACCTTGTAGGTAGTTGGTAAAAAACAGATGAATAAAAGAAACTCATAAAAAGTAACGCAATCATATAAATATACAAACTGCAAGAGATGAAAATAAATAATCCCAACTGAATAGTTGACAAGGGAGGAAGCTAATAAATAAAACCAGACACGAAATGATATCATGTTGTGATATCTGGTTTGAGGTAAAACTATAGAAAGTTGTAATATATGAATAATATCAAAAAAATAATTAAAAAGAAAAAATGTGCAACAACTTCATATAGGTGAAAGGCATAATCCACTACCCTCAATCTTCATCCAAACCAGCAACCAATATTCAATAATAATAATCAATATGATTCTCTTTGTCCATTCATGTGAGTGTAAAGTCTACTTGGGTACCAAGAAGTTCCTAAGTAGGGTGTGAGATATAATCTCAGTAGGCCAACACCAATAGTTTCTCGACCATTCCATTTTGTTCTATAAACAAAAGTAGTGTTTAAATATATGATAAATATAAGAAATTAAAGAAAAAATTAAAAACAAGTATAATGTGGTTCAGGTTCTCAATAGCACATGTTTCATACCACTTTCTTCGAACAATGCTGGAAATCTGAATAAGGTACCCATATAATGTAGGATATATATATAGAAGAGGATAGAAGATAGAAATTAGAAAAAAGGAACATACCCCCAATATTGTGCTTTAGCTGGGGGATAATTTATGTGGAAATAAGACGTGCTTCAAGGCACCAGAATAGTATCATTGTTGACAAGGAACCGAAACACGTGTAAATAAAAACGTCCTACGCAATATCATTATTATTATATTAAATTTTAAATTCGTAGTGTGATCCCATTTCAATTATATCACTACAGTACATACATTAATTTATCTAGTACCACCAATCCAGTCCAATGAAATCTTCTGAAAGACCAAGTGTTTCTCAACGCATGTTTTTACTGTGAGTTCCTCTCACTTTTTTCATAGTAGGGGTCGGGTAACACCCATGTCTTGGCACAATCATTTTTATATTGGTTCCATACTCAATTTTACCTTTTGGATTTGATACCATTAATTATTATATAGAATTCCCAAGGAGGCCCTCATTTGTATAACTGTAAGACATCGCCTCACTGGCACGTAGTGTAGTAACCAATCATGAAGGTAGTGCCCATGTGTGGGTCCTTAATACAGAACAAACATTTTCTCACCACCATAAATTTAATTAGATCTTAAGGAAGAAGATATCATATATTATTCATTTATAATTACAAAAAAATAGTTTAATCATCTAAGATCCATGTATTTCCTAATCATTTAATCCAAACAGTCACAATGAAAATAATTTATCAGCAAAAGTAGAAAAAATGAATTTTTCCCTTTTATAATAGTCTAGAACAGTACAAGTTTTAATAAGGAAAGAGTTAAGAACAAAAAGGAAAACGAAACCAAAAACTTCATGATTCATAATTACCCTAAATAATTTATTTGATTTAAAACTAAACCAAAGAGTTGTCACACAACATTTTAAATTAATAAATTAATACTTTGGGGCTAACAAAATAAAGACATATTAGGTCAGCCGATATAAAGGTGTATCTAATGATGTTGAAACAATTTAAAAAAATTCTTCACCTCAAACAAGGTCTCTATAGTCAAGAAAATCCATTTAATTAAATTGAACTGAGTAAAAATGAGAATCACAATTAGGCACCGAAAAGAAGCACAAACGTAAGATGTAAAAGATGAAATAAAATTATGCAAAATAGAGTAGACCCCCTACCTTATAATCATAGTGGATCTTATACTCTATGAAAACAATTTATTTGAAATAAATAATATTAAAGTGTATTATTTTAGAAAACCTTAAATTTTGGTTAAAAACATTCATGATAGATTGCGCGATGAAGAGTGGATGAAATCATACGATTCTTGGTATTTGATTTTATCCTTACCAAGAGATTCAGATCGCATCAAATGACATTGGAAATGGAAAAGGTATGGAATTGAAGCGAGCTACCAAAGGTGGAGAAAGAGGATGTGCACCACCATGTAGGGGCTCGACGCAATAAGAGGAGAGGGGTGCGAGGCAAATAGAAATAAAAAAAAAGAATTCTTGAAAAAGGGAGAGGGAAAAAATAAAACGAAAAATTAAATAATATAAAATAATAATAAAAAAAGAGAGGGTAAAAGGAAAACAATTAATAAAATGGGTTAACCCATTTTAATTATTTCCACTCTTCTCAAAACGCTTTTCCTCTATTATTTATTTGTATCCCTTTTTTACTTATTTTAATTTCCTTAATATTATTTTTCTTCATTTATTAATAAATTTTTAATAATTTTTTAACATGAAATATTCACTAGGGTATGACGTATTATTTTACAAAAAATAAGTGCATTTAGTGAATTTAATTTTAATTGCTGCACGGGACCCACAATGAGGTGTGTAGGTGTGCACCCTATGTCACATTAAAGATGTGGAATAAAAATATAAATGGTTCGTACCTTGATTAAATTTATATCCTTAAAATTTTTATATTAATTAATCTAATTCTAGTCATTGGAATCAATTTCACTTTTAAATTGGAAACAACATAGAAAACATGTGAACATCTTTATGTTAAAAAATCACATTAGCATCTCATCTACGTGTTGAATTTTAAATTAATTTATTGAACGTTTGTGATTTTAAATTAGTAACATGTATTTTAATTTTTTAATAACAATAATTTATATTTTATAACATTTTAAATTTATTTTTTTACCAAAAAATATTTTTGAAATTGTTTAAAACTAATTATAGTGATTAAGAGAAAATTAACTTACCCAGAGACTAAACCTAAAACTTAATGCCCAAAATGACCCAAAAACATGTGAAGAATACATTGGATGGAAATTAGGATACCCTATCCTCAGTTTTACCTAATTTTTTTCTTTATTGGATTCATTTTAAATGGTAAAAACGTGGGTGGAATCCTCATTCCAAAAAATTACAAGAATGCCACTACTCCAATATAAATACACCCAGCCCTCTCGCATACTTACACTTCTAAAGCCCATTGGATCAACCAAACACTACTAAAATAATTTACCAACATCCATACCCTAAAACTATAATCCTACCTATGAGATTAAATCCATCCAAGGAATCCATTTGGTGCAAACCCAAATGAGTTAACCAAAGAAGAGTTGGTGTCCTTCTTCAAACTCTTTTATTTTATTTTCAGTGTCTACCCCCCTCAAATATTCTTGTTACATAATTAAATAATAACCAAAATATCTTTAATATTTGGAGAAGTTTTATATTATTTTTTATTTATAAAACTACAAACATATCCATCAAATGGGAAATGAACATATTATTCGGGTGTACAGTGAAATACCGCCTCACGAAACGATGTTATTAATTTTTCCTTTACAACCATTTAGGGTTGGGAATTATGATGTAAATATGGTTTATATATTCTCTATAAGATATTTATATTTTATTTATTATATATTAATGGTAATATAATTAATACCTTAATGCTTTCTAATTTTTTTAAATATAATAACATCATTTGTGGACGTGTGGACTACCGTCAACTCAAAGCAATTTGATACATTCACACTATACATGGAATGTATAAAGAATGGTTTTAAAAAACCTATGTTAAATATATTACATAAATATTATAATTTAATTATAATATACATATATATCATTTAATATTCATTATTTTAATATAAAAATGAAATATAAATAGCGTTTATGCATATGTTTGGCCTACTGTCTCCATTAATAGTGTATTTCATTTATTATCTTCAAATATTATAGATAATTATAAATACATATATAATGAATATATATTATAATTAAGTCATTTTTTCATTCTGTAGATGAGGAAATAGGAATCAATGTAATTGGAACACCACATAACAAGACAAACATACATGATAAAATAGGAAATTGAAACTGAAAATAGTGGAAATAATTTAATATTACTGACAAATTGGTAATAATATATTATAAGAGGATAATTTTTTATATCAATAATAATAATATGGTTATTTAATAATTTAGTTACATACAAAAACCCATTATACAGGAGTTCAATGGATGTTCACACAAAAAGAAATGCATGTTATTATATTTTATCTCAATTTCATTTAAATGAGGTATATTATAATGATATGCACTTAGTTTATATTATGTGTTGTATATACTTCCATCTTACATGTTATATCATAAATATCCTTATTCTCATGATATTATAATATTTATTTAATGGTATTCTTATGTGGGTATTATAATTCAGATGTTTCCATGTCATATGGGATAATTCAGAATGTTTAAAGATTATTTTCCTCAATAATGTTTTTAATGGAAAACCCTTATTGTTAATTATCCTCCACTAGAGAATTATTGATAAATACTTATTATTTATTAAATTTATATATTTTATCATAAGGTTTTTTATTAATTAAATATAATATTAAATGTATGAGGAATTGGTTGGATAGGTACAACATGGCTGGGGAATGGTTATAGATAGCCCCTCTATGTATTAGTAGTCTCATGAGAAGAATCTGTTGGGAAAATTAATTTTTTTACCTAATATTCTAGACCTTCTTTGGAATAGTCTTAAAAATAAAGCTACCATGAAGCTAGAAAACATGGCCTCTAAAAATTAAGGATTTCCCTTATTCAATATCAATTTCTATTTAACCATGACATTTTACTTCGACATATCTATGGATGTATTTCATTCTCAGTTTATTCATTAAATGCAATGATTTTCCAGTTTCATCCCTTGATATATTGATTATTCCTTATCCAGTTATTTGAGTGTCATGGGTTATCAGTTATTTACATTTCCATGTTGATTTATTCCCACCAATACATTATTTATTCAACTTTCCATACACATAATGAGATTTTCACCTCACCCTTATTATGTTTCTCTTCCCAAGGTAATAAAGAAGATTCATTTTAATTAGTTTCAATGATTCAATTTATTTTATTTTATCATGTTTCATGATATTATTTTCTTTTCCCAATCTATTATGTGAATCATGTATATAATCTGGATTTCCAAAATTGTTAAACTATTAGTTCCCTTGGGCATTAAAGATTATTTCTGTATCAATGTAATAAATTATTTCACCATCTCCTAGCTTCTTAGTTTATGGGGTAACAACCTTAATTTGGACTGTTTCTCATTTTTAAATGATTTTTGATTATTGCTTTATTCTATGTGGGTTGTGAACAAATTTATTGTAAAATATTGAACCTCTAGTTAGTGAGATAAAAAAAATCATGCGGTTGAATTTTATTTGAGGGTGTGATAATGTGACACCTAAAAATTTAGTTTAAATGAATAGTAAACTTAGTATCTATCTTAACACGCATCAACAAGCATTAAGCGAACATCGATATACTATAAAAATATTATTAATTAACTATGAAAATTATAACCTAGTTGTTAAATTTTTGTTTTGAATAGAAATTACTAAATTATGAGAATAATGTATAAAGTTTTTATATAATGAAAAATTATTGATAAATAATACTAAGGAAGTACTCAATTTTTGGTAATGTCATTTTATACATCAAAATATATTTTCATCAAAAATGGTTTCTATACTATTTTTATATGGATATTATGATTTTTCATTTCCACTTTGAGTGATTTTATATGAAAAAATTGACATCATTTTAGAAATAATAATTTTATATATTCATATAATGAATTTATGTATTTTTCTAAAAATATTTATTATTTATTTCAATAGTGAAAAAAATATTTTTGTAAAAAGTCCAATTATTTTCATTAAATCGCATAATTTAAATACCACATTCTATATTGGATTTAATTCTAAACTAATATTCAATAAATATTATTAAAAAAAATATTAATAATTCCCTAAGAATCAAAATTACATTTAATTTTAGTATAAGTTTATTTTTTTCATAATAACACAATTTTATAAAAACTATTTTTCATTGTGTTATAAATAATTTTACTACAATTTATTTCTTACACTTCTATAAATTAAATTTTAAAAAATATATTCCATATATTTAATTATGTGGTTCAAGTGTTTTAAATATTAATATTTTATTTTTGGTTATTATGAACAGTATTATTGTTAATTAATTGTCACCTTGGTAGTGGTAAAACAGGTAAAATGGGGTTAAAAATATATATAAGGCCTAAAAACACCCCAATGATTTTTTATCATATTTTATGATTTTTGAACCCAATAAATCCTAGATATTAAAATATGTACAAAAAATCCACTTTTGACCGATTATAATGTTTATATTATTTTAATAAAAGGATAAATACAAAATACGAATATATTGATTCTAATTTCTCTTATGTGTTGTCACAGGGATAGAAAGATGTTATGGATGAATAAAAATGGTTATTTGAAACATAAATATATAATTTTTGTTATGGTAATTATTTTTTATATTTTTGTTATGTCATAATTGTCTTAATGGATTACGCAACGCGAATATAGTGATTGAGAAAGAAGTTAAAAAATCAAGGTAAATGATTTTAAAAACAATATAAATAACAAGTTTTTATACTAATTAATGTATTCAATGAATTCTACTGGTAATTATAAAATATTAATTCAGTTAAATGTTTTTATATTCTTATTTCATTGTTATATTGATTTCATTAAATTCAAATTAAATAAATAGTCCAAAAAAATTGTCGATATTTTAGGATATATAATAATTGATTATATAATTTAAAAATAAAAAAATTAATTTAATATACTACAATAGGGATTGATATATATCTAAAATTTCATCCATGGACCATTTTGGACTCAATTTTGACCTTAGAAGTTAATTTATTACCCTTAAAGGAAAAATAATGTGTTACCACCATTATGGTTAAAATAGGTAACAAGCTGCATAAACAAAAAGATAAAGATTTAAATGAATCATGAACTAGTATAAATATATTGGTCGAATATATTGAAACATTATCATATAATACCTTATGAATTATTTCAATTCTAACATACTTTAAATGAGTATGACATATATTATTTCTAAATCTTTTAATAAATTCCAATTTTATCTTTTCCCTAAAATATAGAAGGTATCATCCTCTTATCTATTATTAATAAAGTTTTATAACTCCATATCATCGAATACATACCATAATACATTCCAATATCTCTTCCCTTTATTCTCGATTTTTGTTTCTTCTCCTCAAACCATCCTGAGAAGGCCTAAGTTTTAACGTAACAGATGTCTCCCAATGAAAATGTAATCATATTTATTGAATCTTTCAATGTGTATTTCTTCCACTAATTCCTATAAAACCATTATATTTATAAAAAAATAATAAATAAATTTTCATAAATACACTAATATTTTATTATTATAATTTTACAATAATTTTCATCCTTCTTTCTATCAAATGGAAAATAAAAGTATCGCTTGTCCATATGTGTGGGCATCCACATATACGTATCAATGTTATTAATTTCCCATAAACACCTATAATTAATCATATTAATAATATATTTACTAATATAAATATATATATATATATCGTGTAATAATTATTTTTTAATGATAAAACGTTATCATTTTTTTCTTTTCATTTTTTTATTCGAAAATGTTGGTATCATTCAGGTGAGTGATATATAATTAATTTTCAATGTCCAAATTTTATTGATAGTTCTAAAATTATATATAATTAATTAATATAATATTTTTTAATTGAAAAAAACTTTTTAAAAGTTACATTATGATTATACCCTACCATGTTATTATAAATTCACTCTCTATAACACGCTCTTTTTTATGTCGATTTTACCACGAACATGGTTTAAGTTATAATACTTATTACATGAATGGTTAAGTATTGATTAATTATATTTTTATTATATATAAATAGTTTATAAATGAAATTATTAATATTATAGATATGATTGAACCATGATCAAAATTAATGTACTAGAACTTCTGCACCCAAACATTCATGAAGCATGATGCACTTTTCACCCTGAACATTGATTTTATTAAAGAAGTATTTGTAAAATAATGATAATTTGTTTTAACTGGATCAAATATATAATTATATTTATGAATATGAAACTATAATAGACCTATAAAAAATTCAATTATATTATAAAATATTTTTAAATCATATACTTGGGAATTAAAACTTGAGGTAAGGTTTTTTCATATTACTTTTACTTCCATGAGACTTATAACATATTAAAAACATATATCCTTACTATCATTTATATACTAACCCTTTAATATGGAAAATAATTAATCAATTAATATAAAAGGTAGTTAATGTTTCATTTTAATTTATTTATTCCACGGGGTTAGGATTCAAATTTATCCAATGCGGTAACAGATGATTTCAAAATCTCATCCTCATTCAGGATTTCTTATATTAATGATTTTATTGGGGGAATTTTAATTTATTTCGATTTTTAATTTAATATATTTTATTATGCATTATTTATTTAGGTAAATTTCATTTTTCTGTCAATTTTCCTCACTTTATATACTCAAAATTCCATAATAAAATATTTATGTAAAACTAACATTGTTTTTAAATTATTTTGGTAATATTTTTCTTTCATGTCAATATTTTCATTAAAATTATTTCATAAATATTTTTAATATTATAAAATTATTGTTTAAATCCTTTTTTTACACATGTTTTACTTTCTAAAAATAGGTTTTAAAATAATATTCTTATCATTTTATGAACATGATACTTTTAAAAAATGCGTGAACAGAATCAACATTTAATTATTTACCACACATATTGTTATTCCAAAGATCACAATTGTTCTTTTACTTGGAGTATTTTCTACTTTTATTTTAAATTAAAATATTTTTACTAATATTATATAAATTTTATATTTAAAATGTGTCATTTGAATTTGAAAATTGTATTTTTTTGAAGAAATGCTCCAATGATCTTTTAAAAGTATTTTTATATTTATCAACACCCTTTGAAGAACATTGTTGTTTCGTGGGTATATACTATAATTATACCATCAACCATATTAATTTGTGTTTCTTATGATCATGTTTATCTAGTGACTGAAGGAGGAAAATATTAATATTTCATTTTCTTGTTTTTCAATTCGAATGTTTATATTGATTATGTATTGAATTTTTATTAAATTTTTTTCATATAATCAATGCATTTGACATAGTATGTGATCATATGGGATATTTATATCCCATACAAGAATAACATGGTATCATAAGAAAAACTATCATGGATATTTTATGTATTCCATACCTATTTATGTAGGTATCTTGAAAAATATGAATAAATATAAGGATATAATGTTCATCATATACAATCTAACATTATATAACTGGTTATTATTAAAAATTTATTTTTTCTTGTTTTTATGTCATACATTGATATATTCCCCTTTTATTATATTATTTATATGACATATTTGATTAATTTTCATTACAGTTATCTATTTCATGCTTTATATGTTCTTTGATATCTTATGTTGTACGTTTTCTCTTACTAAGCATACGAGATCACCCCTAATTATGTTTTACTTTCAAAAAAATTAAGAAGTGATATATAAATGATTCGAGGTATTTTCTAGAATATATAATAAATATCCCATTACTATTTTAATTTTTAAGTCACGTTTTTAAATTTAATTTGGAAAACATTTCTGTATCCATCCTCCCATGACTGATAAACTAAATTATCCTTTAAAATAAGATATATTAAATCTTTTCCCAATGTATAAATATATCCATCACCTTCGAGTTCATTAAGTCATTGAATTTCATATATTATCAAAGGATTTTTTTATGACCCATTGAAACTATATTTATGAACACATATATTAGATATTTTAATGCTATTATAAACATTTTAAATAATTCAATTTATAAGATAGAATTAAAAAAATGTTTATGTATATAGTGTGGGTCATCCTTCAAATATAAACCCTATAAGGATAAAAACATGTAGATGAAGTCTATAAAAAAGATTCACATTGTTATAATCACTCTAAAAAGGATGATTGGGAATTAACATGATCTTTACATTATGAACCAAAAAGTGGCATAAATAAACACATGTTTTGACACTAATGGGTCTTATGCATTTGTTGATTAAAAAACTATTTATAAACCATTATGTAGAATTTTAAAATATTTTAATTATTTACAAATATTATCATAGGCACAATTCTAAGTATTTTGATATTATCTATACATAAATTCTCACTTTTCTATAGTTTTCCAAACAATCACAAATTAAACACTATGATTTAAAATTTATAATGTTATAACGTAACTAAACTTATTACATTAGTGATGGTTCATAGTAGATGGAATAGAAAATGTATAAAAATAACTAGAAAATTATTTCATAATACATCCATGAATGATAATATAGTAGATGTTAGAGCTATGAAAATCATATACATATTAGAGTAATAAAATCATGTTATGAATAGTACCCTTTCCCTTAAGGTGAAACCATATATGATAGAAGTTGGAGTTAAATATCTTATTATTATGCCTAAGAAGCTATCATGAATTTCGACTAACACTAATAATCAAACTAGACTTTTTAGCACTCAAAATAAGTGAAAAATAATGTTTGATTTATGTTCATGTGATAAAGACCATGGTTGGGAAAATATTCAAAATTCCATGTGACATGAATGTTGGAAAATGTGTTTGGATGAATTGTTAAAGGGAATTGGAGTTTGTTACAAGTGTTGTAAAATTTCATCATTTTCATAATTGAAAATCCAATAAAAAAATATTAATTTTAGTTGATTTTACAAAAAATGGATAGTTAATTATGAAATCCAATACCCTAATATCCATTGGATTTCCCTAATGATTATGTTTTTGTAGTTATTAATGATATCACAATAAATTTTAATGGATATGAAGAGAGTGAGTATATCATACAAGGTAATGATTGAGTATTAATTTTTTATTTTTTTGATATTTATGAATTATATAGTATCATTTATTGAAAAGGTACTCTATTTCCATTACTGTAGATGACATGAAATAATGTGTTTCTTTGAAATCTTCTGTTTCATGCATAAATGAGTTATACTAAACAAAAATATATTATTATTTAATATTTCAATTATCACCTAGATTTTTTATAATAATTAATTAATATGAATAAATATATTATTCATACTTAATTTTTTAAAATGTTTTGAAATCCATCCAAAAAAATTTATAGAAAAAATATATATATATCAGTCCAGTTTTATTCTTAAAATTTGTTTTTCTAAAAAATAGGTTTTTCACTCACTAATGGAATAACTTTATTAAATCTAATTTTTGAAATTTTATAATTTTATATGAAAAATTAAAATTTATTTTTAATGATAAATATCAAAATTTATATTCAGATAATTTTTGTTATTTTTTTGAGAACATTCATATTTTGATGAATAGTTAATGCCCCCAAATTTTAGTTGAAGACTTCATTTTTATAAAGTTTATTAATATAGTCAAAATATGTTTTTATTTATTTTTAAATTATTATTACATCAATTTATATATCCTTAAAACTAATTTAGTACATTGGAAACAATTTCACATAATATATTGACATAAAACATAACAAATATTATAACATTTTTAATTTAGAAACTCACGTTATCATGTTGACTATTGGATTAATTTTAAATTATTTTCATCCACTTATATTATTGGAATTTGGAAAACTAGATTAAATATTTTGAATTATAATAATTTTTAATTTTTAATAAATTTTCATTTTTTTACAAAAAAAATTATTAAATAGTATGAAAACTAATTACAGTGATCAAAGAAAAAAAGTGTGATAAATGAAAAAACTTTTAGAAAATTATTTAAAAATTAACAAACACATGTCTAAAAATTATTTTTCCCATATTTATACCATTTAACCTCTAGATATCTATAATGGTCGATTTATAACCCTTGGGGGACAAGTTAAACATGGGGAGAACATAGTGTTTTTCAAGAATACACAATGTGTCATTTTCCTCATGTATAAAAGTCCTCATCTCCTAATCACTTATTTACACATATTAATCCCATTTTCCTCATACAATAACTTCAAAAATAAGCTCAAAAATCCTTCTATTCACCCTAGATTCCTCCCTTTGGGTATAAATCCTACCTTGTAAGCTTTTTTCGAAAAGAAAAAGGAGTCACATGAAAAATATGTAACCTTCTTCAACGTCCATTAATGTTTTATTTCATTATATACCCCTTAATTTATCATTATAAAAAGAATATATAATAACATAATTATTATTAATATACTGATATGTTATTATATTATGTATTAAACATAAAAATACACACACTTCCATTAAATGGTTAATGAAATTACCTTTCATGTACAGAAAATTACCGCCTCTCGAAATGATGTCATTCATTTTTCATTTACCACCACTCATAGTTGTGTATTATGATTGAAAAAATGTTTATATATGATATGTATAAATATATGATATCTAAAATTTATTCATACTTCTAGGATTTTTATATACACATACCTTCATGTCTTCCATTTTGTGTGAATATGAAAATATCATTAACAGACAAATGGACTACCGTCTCATCAAAGGGATGTGATATATTCACAAATTACATGGAATTTTGTATGGGTGAGTTTAATTATACAATTTTGACATACATAAAATATATATTATATTTATGGAATAATTAACTTTCTATAAATATAATATATCACATTATTTATTACCCTTTCACATAGTGAAAACGTGATAACGTCATTGGATGACAGGTGGACAACCATATCCTCGATGGTATGTGATTCATTTTACATAAATATAATTATATATATAATTATATATGATTGAATAATATGGTTTATATTATAAAATTATTCTTCTATATAGATAAATTTTTCTTACCATCTTTCAATCATGATAATTAAGAAATTGATATTTTACTCATGCGTACATATGGTCTACCATCTCCATGATTGTAAAATTGGTTCATTTTTCATAAAATTATTTCATTATTTATTTTAAAATTATAATGGATGGATAAATATTATAATTATTTCATCAATATTTTTCTATATTTGATTATAAAATGACCCCTTTGAAATTTGTTGAACTACAAATTTTTTTTGACATGTAAACCAAATATGGTAAAAACACTGAACCTAAACATAATTGTTTAAGTAGTTGTTTAAAAAATGAATTGAAATAAATTAAATTAATTATTAACATTATATTCTTTCCAATTTATGAAAAAATTAATATAATTTTATTATTCAGGAAGATAAATACTCATGTGATAAGTCAGACTCATGGTAAGCGATTTCTTCTCAATCTTTTTTAATTGTGGAATTTATTGATGATAGGAACCTTTATTCTTTTATAAGTTGTATATAATATTACTTCAAAATTTTATACCCACTTTTTATCTATTTTCATGTTATTTTATTTTTTTTTAAATATAATTCTTTCATGGGTCCAATGATTTAAATGATCAATGTGGTATGGGATGTTTTGAATGTTTACAGATATAATATTTTCCTCCATTTCAAAATTCATTATGTTATTTTATATATATTTTTATATAGATATTAATGTAATATAATGGAATTTTTTTTAATTTTTATATTTTTCTTTCTCTACAATCCATAATGTTTTCAAAATATAATGAAAGCCATCTTTGACTTTTTTGGGAATTTTTTTTTTGAAGATGGGTTTTTGAAAATTGGTTGATTATTTAATTATCTTGACATTTTTCTTGTGATTTAAAACAAATCTTATGATTAAAATGTTTAAAACTGAACTATTTCATGTATTATGATTATATAATGGTATTGGTCATTTTCCATGTGGTTCTGTGGTAGACCAATGATGGGTGGATCCATGATAATCCTATGGTGGGTGGGTCTCTGATATCCCTCTAATGCATTGGGTATGGAATTTAGTCATATAGATATTATATTTGTATGAGAGACATGTATAGATATAGAATATATATTTATTTCATTTATAATTGTATTATTTATAATAATTTCCCATGATATTAATATGTTTTATCTATGCCTTCTATGGTTTTTATTGTAATCTTGTGATTACAAAAAAGCTTAAGAAACGAGCTTATTTTCAAATTAAATATCATGACTCGTCCCCCATGGCTCGTGTCTCCACTACCCCAAGCCCTCCTTCCAAAGGCCAGGGGATAGTGACAAGCACCGAAGGAATCAACCTATAAATGGGAGGAATTTTTCCAAGTACTTGTATAAACGCACTCTCACAACCTCAGGCCACAATACTTAAAAGGAAAATGAGTATTGAAATATGATAACCGCAGATAGTATAATAGTAACAGATGAAAGTAAAGGACCCATAATACATGACCCGTAAAGAAAAACAGAAAAAAAAGTAAAAAGTTCCATGAAAATCCATCTTCTGAAAACCCTACCTGAAGGGAAGGTCTAGAGTGATTGTTGGAAGCCATAGGAGTACGCCTCTCCTGTATGATTTCATTGGGAACTTCCTGGTCCTGGGCCACTAGGGTCTCCATAAACAAATCAATTTTCTGCACAAGAAATGACATGGGAGGGCGAAGACCGTGCATGGGTGAGTAACAAAATAATTAGTATGGACACCAAACCCCAAAAAATTACCACAAAAAAAGTACACTCAAAGAAATAGAAAACTCATACACGTATAATCCAAAATAAGGAAAGAAATACTAATAGTCATAATTCTTAACACCTTAATCTCCAGAAGCACTCATCCATTTTGAGTTCTTAAGGGTGTTGGATCACATAGACCCGCTATTCACATGGGACAACTGGATCACTTAGACCGGCTTGTCTCATCGGCCAGATAGATCACATACACCCACTCATCTCTTTGGCCAGTTGGATCACATAGACCACCTTGTATATTTTGATAGCTATATCACTTAGACCTGCTTGTCTCTTGGGCTAGTTGGATCACTTAGACCCTCTCATCATATTCTTCTCAATACATCCAGATGTAGGGCATATGGTTGTAGCATGCATGATTCTAGGAGAGTGTAATCCTAAAGACATTGGTCACATCTAAATATCCACTAATTTCAACATATGGTATATGAAAGGGACAACCTTGATGAATGTGTCCCGATACCATAAACGTCCCATAAATCAGAAAAACAGTTAGGAAGTTATTACCCTTTTACTAAAAAGTGGCCGGTGGGGTATGGGTTAGGTCAGACATGGCCGGACTGACCTGGGTCTGACCCGACCTGTCCTAGGTTTGACCTGACCCAGTTCGGATCTGGCCTGGACTGACTAGATTGTTGGCTCGTCTGGCTGTGAGCGGTCTAGCTCAGCTCGCCAAGACGCGGCACTGGTCATCATTCCCCCACTGGTCAGAACAACAGTCTCTCCTCGGAACACCCCCAGGGTTCTCCATGGGGCCCTCCTACCAAAGTCATATTGTACATTGTCCCTTTTTCCATCATACATGGCTTGGTTCAACGTCGGATGAAGCCCCACCACCGGAAGTTATCGGCGACCCTTGTCGTCTCCCCATGGAAATTTCCACAGGGTTCTCCAATGCCACGGTGTGCCACTAGCGTGCCGCCCTCCACACCGCCAAGGCCCAATAGCCACATCTTCCTCCACCCATCGCGGATCCCCCTTACCACCATGTTCCTTCGCCACTGCATCCAAATGGTTGTGTCCTCCTCTGTTGCGGTGCACCGCCAACATGCGATGCTTCATGCCAATTCCACCACCGGCCACTCGAGATGGAAGCCCATGCCATTGTGAACTCCTTCCATGGTATCTGTTCATTGTGGTTGTGATCCACCACCATGTTATGATCATTTAGTTGTTGTGACGATGGATATCGGAAGACAAATGAACGAGGGAGGAAGAGGCTCACAATAAAACCCAATGTGGACGGATTTGTCCTTGTTCATGTCATCCTTGATCCATCTATGTAAGAAATTTTAGTACGGCTAAATAAAGATTTAAATTAAAAAACTAATTCAAAATAGATATATTTTTCCCAATTTTTATACCTAAAGAAAACTCATACCACCAGAACAAATGTCCCGTGGACCAACCTATTCATGGTTTGATCTGAAATCGTTGTTTTAGAAATAAAGAACAGGAAAAAAATTTAGAAAGAATAAACGCCTACTTAGATAATAGGTTCTATTGGAGGAGGGATTCATCAATTAAGGTGATCCTTCCACAAAATAACTCAATATATCATTGAGGGTGTGATCTACCAAATATTAAGGGGAGTTGTTACTATTGTTGGTGATCTTCGTTCATTATTATTCATTTTTCAACGGTGATCCTCTAGATATTCAGAGTGATTTTCTAGATCTAGATCTGATATCCAATTCCTATTATCCCATTAAATTGGGAAATGTATTGTCGTGTTCCTGTTATGATGATTCACCACTATTACGGTGTTTATTTTATGTAATAGGGTTTCTATTACTTCGTGTTGCAACATCGTTATGCGGCTTCATTTATGTAATGAATCATTTAGCTAGTCATTTCATTGCTGTGAAAAATTTTAAAATAAAATAATATTTGTAAGCTCATTTTATTTATTTTTTTCTTAAAATGTATGTAAATTATGTTTTTCCCTCAACCCGAGTAGGTCAATATTAGGCCTATTCATAGGTAATTTCTTCATTCTGGATGCAACGGTGACCCCGTATTCTTAAACTGGGCACCCAATTAGAAGTTTCAAAAACTACGCATGCGTTCCATTTTAATTACCTTAAAAAGGTTCAAACATCTATTCCATGGTCACCGAGCCTCGGAATCATGTTACATCTAAGTTTCCGGTCTTGAAATAATCCTGTATAAATTTAAAAAAAATACATGGAATTATGAGACATTACATTAGCCCCACCTTGAGTGATTCACATCTCCATAAGAAAAAACATAGTCTAAACAATAAAATGGGGGTATTGAGCACATATCTGATCCTCCTACACCCATGTACTCTCCTTTAGATTCATGTGCTTCCATAGAATCTTCACTAGAGAAATTATCCATCCATGAAGGATCCACTCCTGTTGATCCTCAATCTCTACCAGTAACTCCGTAAATGTTTCCCCATTGTTGATGTCCTACACGCCCCAGTCAATGATGTGCAATGGATCATGAACATACTTCTATATATGCAAAACATGGATGAAATCTTTTACCACTTGAATCAATGGGGGACGATCTAGGTGGTACACCATCCCTCAAACTCTTCTCAGAATTTGAAAAGGGATGTTGAATCTTAGAGACAACGTGTCCCCCATAAAAATCTCTACAATCCCCATCGATGTGAGACCAGAAGGAACACATGGTCTCCCTCCTCAAATTCCAAGGGCCTCTATCTCCAGTCAGCATAATATTTTTCCCTGCTCTATTCAGTCCTCATCCACTCTTGGATGACCTCCAATTTCTTACTGGTAGCTTATACCAACTCTAGACACATGAGTGCTAACTCCCCAGTGTTTTTCCAGCATAAAGGTGATCATAATGGTCAACTATAAAGATCCTAAAATGGTTCCACACAAATGTTTGAGTGGTATCTATTATTGTATGAAAACTCCACCAATGGTAGGTGATCCTCCCAACTACTCTTGAAGTCTAAGATATAAGCACGAAGAAAGTCCTCTATAACATGGATGGTTCTCTCTCTCAGACCATCCATATGAGGGTGGAAATATTTTCTCATGTGATGCTAAGTCTCGAATACCACCTTTAATACATTCCAAAACTAGGACAAAAATTGTGTATCTCGATCCAAGAGTATTGTTGATGGGGCCCCATGGAGTCAAACCATCTCTTGCATTATTGGCATATCAGGACCTCTACCAATCCCTACTTCTAGATGGGTAGGAAGTCGGACGACTTCAAGAGCCAGTCAACGATCACCTATATAGTATCATGGCCCATGGAGGTTTATCGTAATCCAGTGATGAATTCCATCGAGGAACCATCCAACATAAACTTTGGTAACTCAATTGGCTAGGCCAAGCCTTCTAGAACCTGGTTCTCTTCCTTCACATTCTGAAAAGTGAGGCACCATGAGACAAAATATACCGCCACTTTCGTCATCCATGACCACTAGTACTGATGTTAGAGAACCTGTTACATTGATGCCACTCATGGATTCACTTTTAATGTGGATGTGTGTTACTCCCTTAGAACCTCTCATGTGACACCACTGGTACAATGGTGTGCCCTAAGAAAAGGAAGATCTGATCCCCACCTATCGAAAATCCATCCAGATCTTGACCTGAGGATAATTGAGTATGTCTAGCCTCACAGTCAACATTCCCAAGCTATACCTCCCTAACTCACTGTAAGAGTGGGGGAGTGACCGTCATCGATTGAAGGTAAGATACTCCATAATCATCCTTAAAGGATATCTGCATCGAGGATAACTACTCTGACGCCTCACTCAGCAACTACAACTTGGATCTCCTGATGAGTGTATCTAATACCATATCCCCTTTACCAAGAGTATAGACTATTTCAAAGTCATATTCCTAGAGGAACATTGTCCATTATCACTGATTCATGTTATGTTCCTTGTACGATAATATTTACATGGGACTTTTTGTATCAGAGTACACAGTAAAACACTCACCCATCAAGTAGTTCAGCCACATTTTCAATGAAAACTAGACTATTTCAAGTTTCAGGTCATGGGTCATGTAGTCATGCTCGTGTTGCCGTATCTTATATTAACTGTAGGAGATCACTACTTGATCTTTAATTGGGACACAACCCAGTCCAGTTCCTGATGCATCATAGAAAACTACATACACAATTCCATCCTCTAGTAGTCTCGAGATGTGGTCACTTTTCAGTCTCTTCCTCAGTTCTTGGAAACATTACTGGAAACCCTCCCTACAAAAGAAGGGTTGTCCCTTCCTTGTAAAAGCTTATAAGGGTGTTGTCACCCTGGAAATTTTAGGCAATAATCTTCACTAGTATCTAGCCAAAACCAAGAAACTATGCACCTCAGTGACACTTCTGAGTACTTCTTATAGAAAGCACCACCTCTACCATTGTGAGATCCTCCATGACTCCATCCTACGAAATAACATTTCCTAGAAATTGGACCTCCCGAAAACAAAACTAACTCTTCGAGATATTTACATAAATATGGTTCTCTCAAAGTGTTATCCAATACTATCTGTGGTTTTAGCATGCTCCTCCTTAGATATTGAGTACACCAGGATACCATCATTGAAGACCTCAATGAAATAGTAGATGTAAGGATATAATATCTTTTTTATGAGTCCAATGAATATTGTTGGGGAATTGGACCTGAAAATGGGAATCAAAAAGAAATCATAGGGGCCATACTGGCATCTGAAGGTTGTTTTTGGTACAAACTCATCTAGTACACAAAGCTGATGATAGCCCGATTTGAGGTCTATCTTCGGGAACCATATTTCTGCCTTTAGCTGATTGAAGAGGTCATCAATACTTGGTATTGGATACTTGTTCTTCATGGTCACCTGTTTAAGGCGCTAGAATTCCACACTCAACCTCAAACTCCGATCTTCCTTCTTCAGAAACCAAACTAGGGATGCCCATATTGAAATTATAATTCTTACGAAGCCCTTCCCTGGAAAATCCTCCAGTTATACCCTTAAATCGAAAAGTACTATAGGAACCATTTGATATTCTAGTCTGGATATTAGTCTCGTCTCAAGGTACAGATCAATACATATGTCTTCCACTCTAAGAATAGGTAATCCTGAGACATACTCATGAAAGATCTCCTTGTACTCGTCCACCACTACTGGAAAGTGGGGAATACTCTCTTCCCCCACACTGAGGTGGAGTCTAGACAACTGATAAGTGATCTTCTACACCTTCCTTTGAGAAATTTAATCCTACATTGTATGATCTCCCTTCTCATTAGTGAAGAAAAACATGGTCCCATCTTCACGGAAACAACACTCTTTGCCCCTGAGATAGTCAACCTGAGCATGATCTGTGGTTAATAAGTACTTACCCAGGATGACATTGTGAGGCATTGATACCAATACTATGAGATCCCAACAGAATCCCTTACCCCCCAAGTGTAATATCACACTACCATCAGTAGTGTGTAATCAAGGAATCACCTCTCGATGGAGTATATAATCGTAAGAATCGACCAAATAACTCCTAAGGAATATATGATCTTTGAAAAAGGATAGTGGAATGGAAAGAGTGGTGGGAACCTATGTTTATAAGAACTGTAACTAAGGTGGATAAGACACAAATCATACCACTAATCATCTCTGGAGCACTGTGGTCATAGGTCTCCATCACCTGAAGTTAGGATATCCCATATCCATTGGCTCTGGGAGCCCATGGTGGACCACCTGGGGGTTGTGTAGGAAGCACCTCAAACCTCATCCCCATGCCTGTTGCTCTACCCTCTCCCCTTACATGTCTACCTCCCTCTAGACCACCCTACTCGAAACACTGCTTTGGTGGTCCCCTGACCATCCATTGGTCGTCTGCATGGTGAGTCTGGTAGTTACAATCCATATGTCCCTTCCCGTAACATGAGTTGCACACCCTTCTCCTCTACTGACTCCTACATCCCCAGTGTCCTCATACAACCGAACTTATGTCCTAGGGTCAAACCATGAAAGGCTTGACCCATTGGGATCTTTTGTCTGTTGGCTGCTACCCACTACTAAAGACTCCACCACCCAGTGTCTACTGGTTGCTCTTGCTTTTAGAGCCTTCTTGGAGGGAAAGCTCTCAACAAGAAGGGAACAATCTAGCACCCCATCCTTTGTAAGGATTATTAGTGATACCATGGATACCCTGATCTTTTGTCGTAGTCACTTCTCAAACGACCGAGGCCAAAATAAGGGGATCTCGTACCATATCAGTAGAGTAGTGAGAATGCGCAGTGAATCTCACAGAGTGCTTCTACATTGTTATTCTACCCTTATATAGGTTCATTAGCTCGTATATGTGCACTGAGTGAAATGTTTGTAGGAATAAATCTTCTATAAGTAGGAACTAATGGTCTTCTAGGTGATGGAGACCTCATCATTTGTCTGGAATGTCATGCTCCACCACCTCCTTGCTGAGGCCTGAATATGACTTGTGGCTAAGATCGTCACCTAGTCAAGAGGCGTCCTTACCAGTCAGAAGAGTTGCGTAACAGCCTCGATCCAATACTTGGTGACCTGTGGTTCAGTCTCACCCCTGAACCTAGGAGTTCTCTACCTCTTGAACTCTTGTAAGTCACTAAGCATGTATGACTCCTCTAATTCTAATATTGTTATCAACTACTAATCGGTGGGTGGTGGGAACAATTGTGCACCTCACGGTGTCGTAATCACAAACAAAGGTCCCTGAACAGATGCCTCAATGCTGGGTATTCCATCCTCATGGTCCCATACTAGAATCCTGGTTGGCCGTACCCTTGACGGAATCCTCAAATAAATATAGATGAACCACAATCAAAATATTATTCTTGGTTATTTGACTCTGACTAAATAAGATGTGAGATCACATTAAATTCCTATATGATACATGAAACTAGTGTTCTCATGTACTGAGTTGAAAAGAATAATTTAGGGTCCTGGTGTATGGATACATCAGCCACCGCACCAACACTGGACTCCCTGAGTCTGCAGGTCGAACTATAGAAATTGAACATTCTTTCCCCAAAACAAAACCACAGACTCCCAGATTTGAGGTTTTATAGACCACCTCTGCTACCAATTTCTCACGACCCATCCCCCATGGCTCATTCTGCCACTACCCCCAGCCCACCTCCCAGATCTCATGGGCTGACAACTAGCATCGAAGGAAACAACCTACAAGTGGGAGGAATTTTCCAATTACATATACACATTCACACTCAAAACACCAGCCCATAACAATAAAAAATGAAAATGAGTATGAAACTATGAAAACCAAAGAGTATAATAATAAAATCTTAATGTAATGGGGCTAGAATACAAGAACAACAAGAAAAAGAAGAGAAAACAATGTACAAATGTCCCTGAAAATCCATCTGCTGAAACCCCTACAAGAAGGGTAGGTGTAGAGTGACTGTTGGAAGCCATAGTAGTATGCCTCACCAGTCTGATCTCATCGATAATGGATTGGTCCTGGGCCGCCAAGGCCTCCCTCGAAACATCGATTGTCTTCCCAATACACGATATGTGTACGAGAATCCTGATCAGGGTGAGTTACACAGTAGTCAGTAGGGACCCCAAACCACAATGAAATACCACAAAGGAAAATTTCACATGAAACAATAGACAGAACACACATGTATAATATAATGGAATGAAGGAAAGACTACCAGTTTTAACACTTAACAAATTATACTACTAAAGTACTCCTCCAAGATCAGTTCATTGGGATGCTAGATCACCTAGACCCTCCTTTCACATCAGCTTGCTGGATCTTTAGACCCACTCATCTCATGGGACAACTGGATCACTTAGAATCACTCTTCTATTGGGATATATAGATCAATTATACATTCTTGTCTCTTGGTCTAGATGGATCACATAGACCCACCCATCTCTTTTCCTAGCTATATCACATAGACCTACTCATCATAGTCTTCCTGAAACAACCACCCACAAGATTCCCGCTCGTAGTGCACTTGATTCTAGGAGAGTCTAATCCTTAAGGCATTGGTTACATCTAAACATCTAGAAAAGTCCACTTTGTTTATATGACTGGTTCTATCATTCCATGAGGGTCCCAACCCTAAAAACGTCTCATGAATCAGACATATGGTTTCGAATTTATTCCCATTATTCAGAAATATAACTGGTTGGGTCCAGGTCTGGTCCGACCCGGTCGGACCAATGTGACATGGTATAGGTCTATCCCAGACTGACTGGTATATGGGTCTGAAAATCTGTGAGTAGTCCGGATCAGCTTGCTCGGATGTGGTAGCACTCACCCTCTCCTCCCAAAGTCAGTGCGGTAGTTTCACCACGTCACCATCCTGTGGTCCGCCACGTGGCCGCCAAATGGTTCGTGGTAGGGCGCTCTGGTCATGGTCCCATTGCTGGATATGGTGGCAGTGGGGATCTCCACCACTACAGACTAATGGCCATAGCCTCCTCCACCCAACGTGGCACCCACCTAGAGTCATGGTCCTACACTTATATGACCTGATAGTTATGGCCTCCTCTACAACGGTGTGTTGTCACATGCCACCTCCACTGGTAGCCCTTCGAGCTGGTGGTAGCATGTTGCCACATTATCTATCTGATGCCGTTGCAATCCACCATCTTGTTGTGATCATTGACTTTTTGTAATTACAGAAATCGTAGTAATAAATAACGGGGGATGAAGAGGCTCAAATGAACACCCCATGTGGATTGATTGGGTCTTGTTCATTTCAACATTGATCCTTCCACGTAATAAATATAACAGTGGTTAATTAATGATCTAAATTGAAACACTGAATCATCGTGGATCTATTTTCCAAATGTTTATCCCAAAATAAAACCCATCCTGCAAGAATAAACAACCTGCTGGTCAACTTGTTGGTAGGTTTACCCACACTTATTGTTTTAGAAGGAAGGAATGTGAAATAATTTCACAATGAATAAACCAATACATGTAGAAAAGGTTCGATCAGAGGAGGGATTTATCACAAAAGGTTATCTATATGTGAAAGTCCTTGATTCAACATTGAGGGATATATATCCCAAAGTGAAGGAGGGGGGGGGGTTCTCAAAGTTGATGGAAATCATCATTATTCATTTTTCAATGGCGATCCTCTATAGATTCATAGTTATTTTCCATATCTAGATCTGATCTCTAATTCCAGTTGTCCCATTAAATAGGGAAAACCATTACATAATTCCGGTTATGTTGAGTCTATGTTGTTACGTTGTTTCATTTTAAAATATAGTTTATGTAACACTGTGTGGGAGGTTTGTTACGTGGCTTCATTTATGGAATGATGTAGTCGACTCGTTTCTTGGTTGTAGAGAAACAATTTTTAATTAAATTAAATTTTTAAAGTTATTTTATCTTTTTCATAAAATGTATCAAAATTAATTTATGCCTCATAACCCATGGTAGTCAATGATAGGCCCATTCTTAGGTAATTTCATCATTCTGGACCCAATTGTTCCCTCATATTTTTAATCTAGGCATATGTTTGAAGTTTCCAAAATCATGCACGTGTGTCATTTTAATTAGCTTAAAAAAATTTATAATGTCTATTCGGGGCTCACTGGTCCTCAGAATCAAGTGTCGTCTAAGAATATGGTCTCAAAAATAATACCATATAATTTTAAAAAAAATACATGGAATTACATGACATTATAGTAATGTATTTACTAATTATTGTGGGTGAAATGTATTATTTTATGATAATGTTTTCATGGGTTTCAATTTTTATAAATGGAGTAATATTTTCCTTCTTTTTATATCACGTATAGTTCTTTTTTATGTTCATCCCATTATTTTTTAGGGTTTTCATAGGATGTAAGGTTGAGTAAGGGATCAGAAGAAATCATATTGATTATCATGATGAATTATCTTAAAATAGATCATTATTTATTTTCAATCTCTTATTTTTTGGGAAAGTTAATATTTTTTGTATGTGTCCACTTTTTTATTGTCTTTTTGTCTATGAGTTATGGCCTAATTATATAATATTATAATCCTGAAAAGATCCTCGATATAATAGAAGGTAAAATTCATTACTTAACTAGAGATTTTGTAATGTTTAAAATCATGCACTTGTAGTTGGCGTCAAAGTGAAGGATTAGATAACATTAGATGTTAGGATGGTGTTAATAGAATGACATTATATATATTACATTATATTTATGTTATAATGATATATAATTTAATGATTATCGTGATGCTTCATCTGATGAATTCTTGTTCAAAAAGTTTTTACTCTAAGGAAACAAGGAATCTATAGTGGTAATCCACTCTGAAAAAATAACCTTCTGAATCTGCATCTAGAGATGGTTGGAATTGGAACTAAGTTGTTTTGTTGCACTGATGGTTCAGTTTTCATTAGATATAATTGTGATTTTGTCCCTATATGATATAAACTAGATCTAACATAGATAAAAAAATATGATATTGGACAATTATATGAGACAAAATCCAACATCATTTATAGGATCAACTAACCATGTGCTAGATGAATGATGAATTAAATTCCTAAAAAAGTTGTTCAATGTCGTGGGTTCTTCAGATAACTAGAAGGAAACTTTTGTAATTTATCATTTTTTAGTTTAATATGAATACTCATGGTAAATGGATAATAATATTAGGGAATGTTAAAACATTGTTTACTTGGAATGGGATGAATTTAGGAATATTTTCCTAAATCTATTCAGCATAAGATAGAAATAAAAATTCTTGTATATGTTTTTGGTTGTGTTTAGAGATGATATTTTGGTATCTTCAATAATCCTAGAGCAATATGAAAAGAACTTAAGGATTTTTTAAACCCTAAAATAAAATAAACTATACGTTAAGTTTACTAATAGTGAATTTTGGTTTCAAAAAATTTTATTTTTTGGACATATTATTTCTAAATATTGCATAATTGTTGTCCCTGATAAAGTAAAAGTAATTGAAGAGTGGAAGAGAGCTACCAATGTCACATTGATTTGTAGTTTTTTTGGATTATCGGGTTATTACCTATTTTTTTGAAATCGCTTCTCATATATCTTGACCACTATCTAAGTTAACATTAAAGGGATTTAGATTTATCTAGATAAGAGAATCTAATGTTTATTTTTAGGAATAGAAAATAAGATTGGTCAATTATCCAGTTTTGGCTATGAATTATTGAAATGGTTAGTTTTTCATCTAAAGAGTTGCCACACTAAAATTAATTTGTTGTATTATAATTCATAATAAAAATTTAATTTCTTATGCTTCACTTTAGTTGAAAACTCATGTGGTAAATGACTATACACATGAATTTAATTAGCTATTTTTTTTATTTAAAATTTTTGTGGAATCAATTGTGTGAACTAATGTATAAAATATATACTTATAATAAAATTTTGATGTATATATTCATTCAGAATGTGATGAACATAAGATAATGAATATGGTTGTAACTAATAAATGATTATGATTTCATGATCCATAATCATCATGGAAAAGAAAACCAAGTTGTTGATTCGTCATGTTGAAAAACTAATGATACATTAACTATAATACCTTAGGATTTCGACTCATTATTTAATAATTTGAAGAATATTTTCCTAGAGGTTGTGGATTAATAGACATCCTCTATTAATAATTTTATATAAATATAGTCCTCTTTGATAGGAATAATTAAAATGGCTCAGAAGGTTGATTATTCCTTATAATAAAAGGTAGAATCTATTTGGAATGGTATGTTTCTTGATTTTTAATATTGAAGAATAAAGTGATCTATGATTTGGAAAAAATATTCTATGTTCCTTTTGATTTATATTTTTGGATTTAGTTTTGGACTGAATATCATAGTTCTCTATTTTCCATTCATCTAGTTAGCACTAACATATAAAGAGACCTTTGGAATTTTTATGGGTGGGATGGAATGAAAATAAATATTTATGAATTTTTTGTAAAGGGTTTAACATGTTAACAGTCTAAACAAGAGTGATATTTACTAAAGGGATATTTCAACCTTTTCCACTTCATAGTGTGAATGGTAGAATATATCAATGGATTTCATAGATTTGTTTCCAATCACATATCAAGGTAATAATGTGATTTGGTATATTTTTGATCAATTAACTAAATTTTCACATTTTCTTCCCATTTTACATAAAATTTATTTAGATCATCTTTATCAACTATATCTATAAGAGTTTTTAATGTAACATGTAGTTCCCCTATCCATTATATCAAATTATGATAATAGGTTCACATTTAATTTTTATAATGGACTTTATATGTCTCTGGGTACTGAATTAAATTTCTATACATATTTTCATCATCAATTAGAAGGGAAATCATAGAAATGATTTTTATCTTAGAACATATGTTTTATTTTTTTCAAAATGGATTACAATGGATGTTGGGATTGACACCATTATTTGGGTGAGTTTTCATATAATAACATTATTTTATTAAATTATATGATGGTACCTATCAATGAATTATAGGGAATGCAGTTTAAAAAATAGATTTTGGGATAATGTAGGAGAAATAATGTTAATGTGACTAGAGTTGGTAGAAAAAATAGAAGAGAAAGTGTAGTCTATTCAGTGATACATGAGAAAATATCTGAGAAGGTAGAAAAAATATGTAGATTACTAGTGAATTTTTTTTCTTTTATGGAAGGTTATCATGTATTTTTAAATGTTTCTCCTTGGAAAAGTGTGATTTGTTTTGGAAAGAATGGAAAGATAATTTCATGGATAATTGGACCATATGAAATCCTAGATAATGTTAGAGTAGTTTCCTACCATGTGGATTTACATCCGATTTTATTTCAAGTACACAAAATATTTCAAGTTACAATATTAAGTATGTATGTACCAGATTCATCGCATGTTTTGATTCCTGAAATTGCTCCATTTTAAGATAATCCTTCTAATGAGGAACAACTAGTTCAGGATCTTGACCACATAGTTAAAGTGATAAAGAATAAGGTAATTCACCTAGTTAAGATTTTAGGAAAAAAAACATATTTATTATGAAGAAATATTGGAATCCAGAAAAATTATGAGTGAAAAATATCCCCACTTATTTAATAAGTGAATAAAATTTCATGAAAACAATTTGCCAAATGGGCGGAATGATATAATGTCTTAGGTAATGATATAATTAGTCATATTAATTAATTTTAATATTTATGAACTTTATAGTAACATTAAATTAAAATTTATGTTATATAAAATAGAATACATGAGATGCAATAATGAGTTTCTCTGAAATTTTTCATTGTAAGAAAAACTAAGATATACCAAACAATAATATATTTTTAATATATATATTATTAATGTTATAATAATGTCGTTGTATTTGTGGTAATTAATAAGACTAACTATATAATGATTAAACTTTTTTTAAAATTTTTTTTACATTCATCTAATAAATATTATAGGAAAAAGGTATGGATAAATCCAATTTTAGATTAAACCTCTTATTCTTTTAATTAAAAGCATTTTTACCTCATTTTAATGGTGCACCATTATTATATCTAATTTTTAAAATATTTATAATTTTTATATGAAAATATGAACATTATTTTTGAAAATAAAAAATCTAAATTTACTTTGGGTTAATTTTTTAAAAATTTTCTAAGAAATTTCAAATTATTAGGAATAGTGAATAACCCATAATTTTATCTCAAAACATCATTTTAGACCAATTTATTTATATAGTTAAATTATGATTTCATTTTTTTAAGGTATAATTAGATCAATATTATACCATTAATAATAATTTATGCCAATTTGAACAATTTCTCTTTGAATTTTGTTATAAAAACATACCAAATGTTTGAAAAATTTTACATTAAAACCCCACTTTTTGTCCCCATCTATAGGATTAATTATAAATTAATTAATTCTGATTTTGTGATTTAAATTTTGGAAAATAGATTTAATAATTGTAATAATAATAATTTATAATTTCAAATTTTTCAATGTTTGTTTTTACCTATAATATTAGTGAATGTAATTAAATTTAATTATATTGATCTTGAGAAAATAAGCATAATTAATGACTCAACTTTGAAAATAAGGTGTTAAAATGACCCAACACATGTACCAAAATTATTTAGTGGACATATTTCAACCATTAAACCTCTTTCGATTATAATGGTCTATTTTTAACTCTTAGGATACTATTAAAACATGGGGAGCACTCAAATCATGTCAAGAATACATAATGTGTCCTTTTCCCACCTTATAAAAGGCCTAATCTACTAATCACTTAATCCCGCATATCATTACCCATTATATCCCAAAATAAATTCCCATATAATATCACAACATCACTACCTTCTCCATTGATTCCTCCTTATAGGTATAAATACAACCAAGGAATACCTTTTGTGTAAACCAAAAAGATTTACTCGAAAATAGGTAACATTCTTAAATGTCCATTTATGATTCATTTCTTTATCCACAAATTCATTTCTTATTATTACATGGTTATATGATAAAATAATTATCCTAAATATATTGAGATGTATTTTTATTATGGGTTCCAGCTACACCTACACACGCATCCATCCAATGATTAATGAAATTATTTTTTGTCTATGAAAAAATATTGCCTCACGAAACGATGACGTTCATTTTTCATTTACCAACTCTCAGGGATGGTAATTTCGGTAAAATAATGTTTTTATCTGATATATAATGATATTAATGATATATTCATTCTTCATTAATTTTTATACACACATGACTTCATGCATTCAATTTTTTGTAATTATGAGACCATATTTTTGTGGACGCATGGACTAATGTCTCATCAATGAAATGTGATATATTCACACATTACATGGAATATATTAAGGTTGGATTTAATTAGAATATTTTAAATATCTAAAATATAAATGATATTAATGAAATAAGTAAATTTCATGAAATATAATATATATGTTTCTTTATTTCCCATTCACACACAGAAAATGTGATAACGTTATTTGTGGATTTATGGACAACCACCTCCTCAACATGATATGGTTTCTTTTAAATAATAATAATTCTGTATATAATTATATAAGATTAAATAATATGTTTTATATGATTCAATTATCATTATACAAAAATAAATGTTACTTATCTTATTTCCAATATGATCCATGAAAAATTGGAACGTTACTCACACATACATACGACCTACCATATACAGGATTATAATGTTGGTTAATTTTTTATAACCATACATTATGATAGGATTTAATATTATAATTAATTTTTAAATATTATAATTATTTCATGATTATTATTTTTTATGTTTTTATATAATGACCCCTCTCACCATAGTTGACCTACCAATGTCTATTTTGACACATAAACTGAATATGGTTGAGCACCCAACGTAAAAATAATTTATTATGTAGTTGTTTAAAAAAAATTAATAAGTGAAAAAAATAGTAATGATAAACTTGAAAATGGTCTTGAAAAATTACATATTTAACATAAAATTATTATTCAATAAGATAAAGACACACGCGACATGTCAGACTCAATTCAAGGGATTTTGTCTCAACATCCATTCAATGAGGTATTGAATTAGGATATTCACCTTTATTATTTTATAAAGTGTATATATATCCACTTTTAATATCTATATCCAAATTTTATCTACTATAGTGTTGTTTAATTTTATTACAATATTATTCTTTCATGGGGATAAAGATATAAATTTTCAAAGTGGTATGTAATGCTTTGAATGTTTAAACATTTAATCTTTTCCTCAATTTCAATATTTAAGACATTATATTATATATTTATTTATATGAATATAAATGGACTATAATGTATATGTTATGTCTATTTTGATATTTGGATTCCTCAACAAGCCATTTTTTAAAAAAATTAAATGAAACCCCATTTTTCCTTTTTGGTGTATTTTTTTCTTAAAATGGGTTTTGAAAATGGATTGATGATTTTAATATATTACAAATTTTTTCTTGGGATTGAAATATAAATTTTATTATTTAAATGTTTAAAAAATAAATCTTTAAGATATTATTATTATATAATGTTACATGGACTTATGATGTGTTGTTCCATGATAAACCAACAATGGGTGGTTCTATGATCTTCCAATGATGGGTGGGTCTATGATAACACTCCAATTCATTGGGTATTGAAGTTTAGCATAAAGTTATTCAATTGTTAAGAGTGACATGTATGAAAGTTGATCTTATGGTTATTCAATTTATAATAGTGAAATGTATAATTATGTCCCAAGATACCATTATGCTTTATTATTGATTGTTGTTGGTTTTCTGGTAATCTTTTAATTAATTAAATGTATACAAATGACATTATTATCCATGAAAGTTATTGAATATTTTTTAAGGGTGAAAAGTTTTATTTCCAAATAAATTTATCATGGGTTTAATTATTTATCAATGATCTAATGGTTTCATTATTTTTATATCCCTTACTGAGTTTTTAATGCTCATCCCATGAATTTTTAATTGTTTATATAGGACATAAATATTATAATGGTATTATAATAATTCATGTGGGTATTCATGTAGAGTTTTCATAAAAGAGATCATTATTTATTTTAAATGTTTTAGATTATGAGAAAATGGATATTATTCGGTAGTTTACACATTGTATTTTATGGTTTTTTTATATATGATTTATGACCTAATTATCTAAAACACTAAATATGGAAAGATCCTCAATGTTAGATAAAGATAAATTGTTTACATAAATCATAATAAAGTAATTTTTAAGGCTAGAGACTTATAAGGATAATTAATTGAGAATCATTCCTGAAAATTTTATAGGAAAATAAGATATATGATAGATTTAGTAAGTTTGATTTCTAATTTCTGTAAGTTTCATCTTGGTAAATATTTTCTATATTTATGGTGTGACATTTATGATCTAATTCACTCCTATATAACAAAAACCAAGGTCCTCATGGACTCGAGATCGCCTCCTTGTACACTAGATGATTCCAACTAGCAATGATGTTATAAAGGTGGTTCGGTGTGAACACTATACCCTTTGGAATATTACAAAATATAGGGGGAATAATTAGATGAAGGAATCATGAAAGATAATAATCAAACAATAACTCATTAAGTTACAAATAAATTAACCCTGAATAAGTAATTATGATCCACATTTTAGGTATTTAAGCATACAATCGGTAATACAGAAAATAATTATTGATGGAAAAAAGGTAAATAAAAGACCCAAATCATAAAGGAAGTCTAATTACATTCTTTGTAGAATATCTCAAAAAAATCAATAAAATGTAATATATCAGTAAAGAAAATCCATATAATCTCAAAACTTTAGCCATGATATTTTGTCAAGTACCAAACAATAGCCTGAACTAGGTATCAGTAAAACTCGGTAGGCTCCCACCAACACATTCTAATTCATTCCTATATATGAATATGAAACAGGACCATGTGAATTATATATATATATATATGTATGTATGTAATAAGGAAAGTATTAAATTGGTTTTTAACCCAGAAATACCACCTTCATCAACATATTTCAGACTATCTCTACATAATATGAATAATACTATAGTCCTAGGGCTTGTGTCTATAAGCCTAAGCATCCAAGCACTAATATCTAGATGAATCCACATAATGGTTTCCAAGAAAACCATATATCTGATCCATGTGATTGTAGGGAATAAATATATGGAATTATACTCGATAAAGGGGATCTAATTGATGAATAGGAACAAGACCAATGTAATCTCATGATAAACCTGATTATGATACGAGGGTGTAATATGAGGCTTTGCAAGTCCGTGGGAATCAATTCAAATCCTTGGAGCTCAACAAATACATTCTAATGATTTAGGATTTAGAAGGTGAATTTTCAATGCCACAAAAAGGAAATCACTAATGTTAGACATTGACCGAATATAGAGATAGGGTATCCCTTCTAATTATCACCAATGAATCATTTGGTATTTATTATGATCACGTGTGGATATTAAACCTAGAATACAAATACCATATATGGAAATAGTCACTATAACCATTACTAGTATCATTATTCCCACAATCTTAGGGATATTAATTAATAATAAGGAAACCCATTTAATCTGGTAGTTCATTGGATAAAGGCATTTCTTAAAAAACACATCCATTACTTTTAATCCAATAGTTTCCATATACACATTTTAAATTTTACAACATAAAAAAACTATATCTCACTATATTAGTAAAACCCTTACTATAATCCATTAAATCCAAGGGGTTCGTAGAAAAAGATCATAAGTTGCAAGAAATTCAATAAGGTTAACCCAAGGCTTCATGGCTTAAATTTTAAGCATTGGAAATGTAATAATATTAAGGTATTTAATGAAAATTAACCACATCAATGGAGAGGTTTACCAATTTTTTTCATAAGGCATCATATAGGTTATCAATTAAAATTGTTCATTTCTTTTTAGAGATATAGAATAAGGAAAGTACATGGGATTTATTATTAAATAAAGACATCCTTAGTGATTGAGATAGATTTAAAAAACCGATAACATCTCTAGGTTGGTTCTAGGAGATTAATTAAGTATTTATAATTCCCAATACTACATAACATGTTGTGGTAACCATATAAAATTTTTGTTCTACATAATTTTAAAACCATACACACCCAATTGTGTTCTTTAGATACACCTAATTCATGGTTTTTATGTAAGATAAGAAAAAACGCACCAAAAGGTGGGGTTTCATTATTTAGTAAAAGGTACGTTGGGAAATAAAATGTGTTATTAAAAGAACTTCTTAATGGGGTTCTGGTTCCAAAAAAAATAAAGGTCACCATGGTTGTTAATCTGCACACACCATAATGGGTGATCTGATCTATGTTTATCAAACTCCAATGGTTTAAAATAGGTCAGGATTTAGTCATCAAATTTAATTATTTGTATATTAGTGAGGAAATTTATTGAATTCATTATGTGTCTAAAAACATAACATTTTATAAATTCTAATATATTTAGGGAATTTTTTATAGACCACTTCCTTATTCTATAGAATATTCACTCATCCAATTTTGGCCTTTAATTGAAGATGAAATGAGATGTAATATGAAACCATAGAAATTATATAGAATTAGGGAATCACACAATTAAAAAAATCAATAAATGAATAAAAAAGACTGAATAAATAATTATAAAGGATATAAAGACTTACTAACTGCTCTTGATCACAAGTTATTGGGTGTTATACAGCCCATTGTCAATAGAAATCCTCCCAAAGGAAGAGGATAAGGTAGAGGGGTGCATGAAAATTTTTTCCAATGAAATGAGAGATTAAAATGGGATTATACCCATATGAGGGTGGTGTGGTAATGTGTTTCGTTTCCATTTTAATTGAAGCTCATTGTTTGCAACACATTTAGGAAAACCAATAACCAACTATGTTGACTCAATATCCAAGCACCCCCATTATACATTGTTTATCATACTATGTTACAATGGTGCTTATGGATCTATAATTTACTAAAGACCGTACATGGTTAGTTAGAGAACCTCACATATCTTATTCTATCCATGAACCTATAAATAATAGACCACATAGTTTTGGTGTGTGGTTATCACTAATAAAGTTCTTACCATCCTCCCCAGGCTATTTCTCCAAGAACAAGTTTTTCAAATCCAAAAACTCTTGAGGCTTGACCAAGAACATGACGAAACTCTTGATTCCTAACCTCATCTAAAACACATCAATAATTTGTTAAAACTATGAGAAATACCTTTTTAAGCTCAGTTTGAGAGTTGGTATATCCACTTAATGAAAAATCAAATTCCTTCAAAATTTACACCTTATTAATAACATGGGTTATTAAAACCTCCACATCATATAACATCTCATCCGTGATAATATCTGGTTGAAAAATAGAAATATTTACTAACCATTTTCAGTTAATAAACCTACTCAAACAATATCATTCCAAATCTGATCACCCAAAGTGCTTCTAGCGCAACTTTAAACATTGGGAACAAGATCAACTGAACCTAATCCAACCAGTATGTTCCTCATCTAAAACCATGAAAAAACTCTAAAACTCTCTTCTAGCCCCTGATACTTACTTATTTTAACCCATTATACCAAAATACCCATATAGCTCTCGACTTTAGAGCTTTGCTCACTAGGCCAATTCCAAACCATTTCTCTTACCACCATCAAAATTACATGTCAACATGGATTCATAGTAGTTAATAGAACAATATGGAATAGTTTTAAAACATAATTTAACTTAAAATACGTAGGATCATAGTTAACAAAGTACCATCATTTGTTTCCAATACCCAACATAGAATAGACCTGCATCCTAGTTCATTCACACCATCATATTATCGTCCCATTACTTGAAAGGCCTCCAATAAAAATATGAAATATATCCAGAATATTCAAAAATATGTTCCTAATATATTTTACAATCATATCTATCATGTAACATGATTTAATGATAGTTGAACCCACCTCTAGCTGATTTTTCTCAAAAACATGTGGCTTCACCCATTAACGTGTCAACACTACCAGATCATAATTCCATTACCCTTAGATGAATATCATGATCATATAATAACACTCCATGAGGTTCAAAACAATATCAAAATTTTCACATCATACTTAACATGATGTACTCTAAGTTGTTTTTTCACATCACATGAAATTGTTTACAAAAATAAAATACATTATTTAAGGTCTGGATCTTGTTACCTTGAATCTGAGAGGTATTATCATCATTCAGAAATACCCAAAGATGTAGAAACATATCTCTTGATTTTTATTAATGGTTTTAATCTCAATAAATATTTTTTCTATAGTATTTCCTTAATAGAAAAGATGTCCTACCGACCCGTCATACTTCGAGATTTCTTACTCACCTCTAACCTGAATCATGCATATAAACTATATCTAAACTCATACATGGGTTTTAAAATAATCACCATATTTGAGACTAAATATCTCAAAAATTATTAGCATAATAGCTTCCAAAATACACTCAGAATATTCATTAGAGGCGTTCTATGGTCTTATTCCCTCCATCAATAAGTGCACGCTTCACTAGAATGATATGAAACACCCCACATTAGGAGTGTCCAAGACTTCATGTTACCAAAAATGGAATACTAATTTTAGTGGAATGTTCTCTGTACATGAATAAATAGAGAATATATAAATAGACCACATGCTAATATTAAGCACCAATATCATATCTATATATTTATATATACAACTAGAACATTCCATGTCCTTAGTTGCACATGTGATTCTCCTCTAGATCCACGATCAAACACATCCTTTTCATTTGACATAAAATACAAACCATATCTGACTTCTTTTAATAACCTAGATTTTCCTTGAATTGTCCTTTGTGAAAATCCACTGTTTAGGGTTTTATGGGAGGTAATGGTGGATCTTTTTAGGAGTTTTCCAAATTTCCAGTTTTTCATTAGTAACTCAATGTGTAAGTGTCAACATGTCAGTGCGTAGTAATATCAGTGTGTCAATCAGTGAGGGGAATTCGCAACGGTGAGTTAGGGGCATCGACATTAGTGAGTTAGTGGTTTCCTCATCAGTGGGTTTGGGGTGTCGACATTGGGGAGTTGATTTCTTCGGTGTCAGTAGGTCCGGCCGTTGGTAGGTTAGGGTGTCTGTAGGTCGAGGCGTCATTAGGTCAAGGTGTCAGTAGGTCATTGAATCAGTAGGTCGTGGAGTTGGTAGATATCCTTTGGTAACTCAGCATTGGTAGCACAGCATCGGTGGGCCACGTTGGTAGCACACCTGAAGGTAGCTCCACGATGGTGACTCACCCATTAGTAGCTAATTTCCAGTATACTTTATTTTTTCTAGTTTCACCTCTTTTGTGTATATTATCTATGAAATAGTAACTAATAAACTTGTGTCCATTCATTGGTATTTCTCCACTATTCTTGAATGGAATCATTAAATTACTTGTATCTTTTAACATTAAAAGACCCTCATAACTGCCAAGTCACGTGGTAAAACAACGATATGATTTTCATGAACATTGAAATCATCTCCTTGATTTTAAGGATCTCACTTTTTTATAAACTGAGATCTCTTCCTTATTTATTACTTTTTTCCCCTGGTGAAACTAGATCCTTCCTCCCTAGATGAGTCACGCACATATGTAATAGCCCCTCCTACTCATTTTTCTTGTAGTTATTCCATGTTTCTCATACAACCCGTGTTCTTGGCGTTAGGAGGAACTTCGATCCATTTATCAACTTGTGGGGATTTATTCTACCACTCTTAAAATGTATATCATGTGGATTATTTGTACTGATGATTTATAGTGGAGAAAAAAATATTTATTTTCTTAAAATAATAAATAAATAATAAGGCAATTTTATCAAAATATAATAGGATCAATTACAATGGGCTGGGAGTGGTTTGATGTTGATAGCCTATTTATTTGTTATCCTTCTGATCTATTATGGATGTAAAGACTTCTAAAAATCAAGATGCTTGGTGGTATTTTCTTGTGAACTAGTGATGTTCTATTTTGATTATATTATATTTTAAACTAATGTAACATGAAAAATAGGTAAACAACATACACATGGCTAAATAAATGGATGCCACTGGATCAAACCTATTATGTGATTACCCCAGTTATATTTATGTGGAATTAAATATCCTATATTGATTAAATATGATGATGTATACACATCATGTTGATATGTGTGGCTGAGTTATGTGTTATGTTGGGTATTGTAACTTTGGGTGAGTTGTGAGGTGCTGATGTTGGGAGCATGGTTGTAGGTACGAATTTTGACATATAAGTTGGTTTTGTGAGAAGGGTGTGGTATGTGTGTACAGCAGGGTTGTGGGTTAATAGAATTTTAAGTGTTATTTGTGTATGGGGAAGTACAGGGGGTGTGTTGGTATCCCTGTTTGTGAGACTGATTGATTGTGGAATGGATGGACTTATAGGCCTCTAAACTGACTTTGTTTGCATCATGACCGTCGAACGACATTGGACAGTGGGACTGTGGTGTGGTTACAAACAAGTAAGGAGTTGTACTTCATTTGGGAATTTTTTGGGAAGTATGTATTCTAGTATGGGTTGTGAGAGATGAATTTTATAGAATAATTTTGAAGACTGATAGTTGGAAGTGGGTGAACATGTGTCTTGGAAGAATGGGGGTTTGTGGAGTGGACTATAAATTTGTTCTTGGGTTGTTGTGCAGTAGGACTGCACATTTTTTTATTTATTTTTTCACTATGGTTATGGTTGGTAGTTTCCTAGTAGTGCTAGAAAATATTATAGTGAATCCCTCTAACAAATTAATGTCATGAGGTAAAATAAAAAGGGCTTGGGTTATGCTTTGAAAGTAGCTATTGTATGGTTGTGCAGATAGGGGATGTAGTAAAAGTGGTACTGGTGGGCTTGGCTAGTAGTTTGATTGATATCCATAGGCTGGGCTTAGTGTTTCATTACCTATATGTATAAATTTACATTCCTTGTGATTTCTATATGCACACCACCCTTGTTTATCACCATGTGTTGAACACCCTCATTTCATGGGGGAGGGTGTGTTTCCTAATATCTTAATTGGAGGATGTATGGCTGGTTACTGATAGTCTTCCTCACACCCACCTATGTTCATACCACTCAAGAATATCTGGGCAGGCTGTAATAGCTTGCGGATTACCATCTCCTATGATCCTTCAGGCAAGAGTTTGTAGTGGATGATAGGCATAGGTGTTTACAGGCTAGGACTATTTTCCCAAGTTCCATTGGGATGAGGCCCATGTTTCTTTGGGTGAGAGGTGTTTTTATTATGGACCAAGTGTCTATAGGGGAGGGTTTTGTGTGTGGTTGAGGCCGAGGTGTCTGTGGGCGGGTTGTGGGAGTGGGACTACATGTGGGAACAGTGGTAACATCAAGATGTTAGTCATTAGGGATGAGAAGTTTACTAGTGGGAAAGTGGTGCGGGGTACAAAAATATCTATGTCTTTGTACTATTACTTTACTTGAAATTTTTTGTTAGGTTGCATTGGTGAGGTGGGGAGAGATATTATTACTTGGTATACGCTTTGAGGTTCTACTCCTTTCTCACTAGGACATTATTATGTTCCCTCACTCGTGCATGGGGGATTTAGTTTTCCTACTGGGTATACTTGTATACTCACTCTAAATATATATAACTATTTTTAGGTTTCGGGGAGTACATTGAGGACTATGTTGAACTTTACTTTCCCAGGCATTGGGATTAGTTACTGTTTTTGCATAGTATTTTTTCTTTTGGTACTTACATTAGAGTTTTTTTACCTTGTATCATCTTTACTTTTTAACATGCATGTGGGAAATGGTTTTTGGATTTACTTTTTGTTTTTGTAATTGGAGATTTTTTGGATTTACCATCTTATCTCTCGATCATATTCTATATTAATGGTAATGACTTTCATTTATGTGTTATATTCTATACCCTTGTCCCGGTATCCACTCTTAGGACTATTGACGGTGGGACTTGGGGGGTCATTATCTCCCCTTCAACTTGAGGAATGAAAGGGCGTGACACTTTGTTGTTCCTTCCCTCATCTTGAAGAATATGGGCCGTGAAAAAATAGTATCAAATGGTGGTAGTGTTTTTTAGGGATATGAGGGAGTGTGGAGTTAGGAACGGTGATAAATGCATGCGATGGTATGGAAATGGTTTTAGGTGACCTTGGTGCATCAAAAATGATAGCGACGACAAGCTAGGACATGAGATTTTAGGGACCCCCATGATCTAATACAAGGACTCTGGACCTACTAAACTACCAAGTGAGGAAACACCTATTGCAGGGTAGAGAACCTAGGAAAGTTACATGCATCATAATGACTTGTATTATTGCATGTCTTCGGTGTTTTGTGATTAAAAATAAATGAAGAGTTAAAATGAATATAAATGAAAATGTTCACACCATCCAACCTTAGTTATTCATTGTTTACTTTTTAACTATGGAACTCGGACGTCATCCTCATGTGGTATAAGTAGTTGAGACCCAACAGATTGACCCAGTTGATCAGAAGAGGGACGATCAAGAGGAGGAAGATAACTAGTGGCATTAGATGGTACGTGCCTTTTAACAGTAGACTCTGGGAATGTAAAATGGAAGCTTCTCAAAACTAGAAATGTAGTGATGGATCGAGGAACTCGTGACCGCTTTTATATTGATCCATACTCTAAAAGAGTATTGTGTTCTTCTAGTAGTGAGCCAGATACAAGGATCAGTATGTCAGTGGGAGATGTTTTACTTTAGGGAGACGAAGGAAACTGAGGTTTTGTGGAATAACATTGAGAAGGAGTTTCAAGAGAAATTCCTTTCTTCCATGATGAAGGTTGAGAATATGCATGGGATACTCTTACTCACATAGGGGAGAATGTTAGTTAGGGAACTAGGGATCAGGATTACAGATTTCTTACACATCACACTAGATCTATTTCTGGACAAGGAGTCTCGAGCGAGATGCTTGGAAGAGGCACTTCGACATTCTCTTCTATATGTTGTCACTCAATTCACTCTACCTACATAGTTAGAGATTCAAAAGAATTAAGTGGTAATGGAAAGGAATAACTCACTAGGAGTGGTACCACGATAGGGGATCCATAAAATTTATTTAAAGTGGAATGTTGTTAGTAAAATATCTCTAGTGTAAGGGCCTTCCAGGTTTCAGCTTGCGGGAAGTAGGCCAAAGATGTTCCAGTTCTGATCTCCTGGTCTTCTCCCTTTCTTTATGGGCTTAGGATTGAGGTTCTTAATCTATAGGGATAGTGGACATCATCGGAACCAGTGCCCAGTTTTTTTATCATACAGTGGAGGTGGATAGGTTCAGCACCCACCTCAATAGCATCATTTCCAGTTAGGCCCTTCCAGCAGCAGGAGCGACAACCTACCACACCACTAATGTAAGACGGTGCTTGGGAAGGCCGACCTCATGGTGCTCCTCAAAGACCTAGACTAGGGTGTGTTTGGTGAGTTGTTTGATAGAAGAGAGTTAGAGGAAATAGGTGTGGGTAGTTTCACACCGCATAGGTAGTAGTTTTGGTAGGTCTAGAGGTTTTTTTGATCAGTCTATTTAGTACCCAAGTGTATTATTTTTTTGATTCAGGATCATCAAACTAATTTGTTCCACCCAGTCTACCATATGCTATAGGACTAGATGTTGAGGTACATCCCATACCCCTAGTTTTGAGTTTGCCAGTTGGTGGTCAGACCAGTCTATTTGATGTTTTTTTAGGATGTAGACTAATTTTGGGCCAAATCAGTCTAGTGGGGAACTTCTTCTACTATAGATGTAGCCATACTATGTCATACTAGGAATCCACTTGATGTTTTCTATGCACGTTGCTATCAACGATTTCTGGATAAGGGTCATGTTCTCAGATTTGGGTTCCCAGTGCGTAGCATTCACTAGTAAGTGGAGTTTTCAATAGGGGAGCCAGTGAGTGGAGAATCTTCTTTCTCTGTTAGCCGAGCTATCAGTGGAATAAGCAGAAACAGAGATGGTGGATGTTTTGGTTGCTGTTAGTTATTTTTTGGATGTCTTAATTAATGTTTTTGGGACTCTACCCCCTTGATGTGACCTTGTGTTCTGGAGAGACTTGCATCCTGGTGCACGTATGATTTTTATGTATCCCTATAGAATGTCACCTTTTGAGTTGTGGGAGTTTCTGATTCAGGTTGACGACCTGATGAAGAAGGGTATTCTCTATCCAAGTGTGTCATCATGGGGTGGTCCAGTCTTATTTGAGAAGAAGTAAGACGATGGTCTACGACTATGCATAGAATATCAGAGAATAAATCAAGTTATGTTCAAGAACTATTACCCCTTCTGAGGATCTAAGATCATATTAACAAGTTAAAGGGGGGAACATTTTCCCGCAAAGATTGACCTACGGTCTAGATATCACCAACTAAGGGTAAAGGTGGGTTACATCTCGAAGGCTACTTTCAGGTGCAGGTATGGGCACTTCGAGTTTATGGTCATGCCCTCTGGAGTCATGAATGCACCATTCATGTCCAAGGGGATCATGATCTCTTTTTTCTATGAGTATCTGGACTAGTTCATCGTTGTGTTCGTTGATGACATCATGAACTACGTAAGGTCAAAGGAGGAGCATGTTGGGCGTATAAGGATTTTCTTAGAGGTCCTCTGAGACCACCATCTCAACGGGAATTTCTCCAAGTGCATGTTTTGGACATGAGAGGTTAACTTCCATAAAAATGTGTTGTCCCATCAAGGGATAGTGTTGAAATCATCAAAGGTTGAAGTGTTTTTATCTTGGGAAGAACCCAATAATATAGAGGAGGTTTGCAGTTTCCTGGGACTAGCAAGATTTTTTAGGAGGTTCGAACATGACTTATCTAGAGTTGCATCTCCATTTACACCTTTCACCAGAAATGTATAGGCCTTAGTTACTAGTGAGTAGTTTCAGTTAGCTTTCAGATATATGAAGTGTAAATTTTTTTTTGTCCCAGTGCTTAGATTCCAAGAAGAAGGGGTAATGTTAGAGGTGTTTTATGACTCCTCTGGCCTAGGCATAGGTTTTTTTTGATTTAGTAGTGAGGAGTAATCTCTTATGGGTCTAGGAAATTATTTCCTCATTAACTTAACTATGATACCCATGGTCTAGAGCATGTAGCGTTCATGTTTGCACAGATGTTTTGGCAGAATTACCTTATCAAAAAGCACTTTGTGGTCCTCACAGATCACAGGAGACTGAGGTACAAATTATCCTAGTGAGACCTGAAATTGTGGCAGTGAAGGTGGATGGAGTTCCTAAAGTATTATGACATCAAGATATCTTAGACCCTAGGAATGGGTAATGTGTTGGCTGATTCCTTGAGCAGGAATTCATTGAAGGAGGTAGTTTGGGAATCCAGAAATGCTTGGAAGTAAATTGAGGAGTTTCCGCTTTACGCCTTGACGGTGGGGAGGATAGTGGTAAAGGATATCTATTTCAGATGACCATGTAGTCTTAGATAGTGTTATAGGTAGAGGTTTCTCAGTGGGTAGACTCATAGGATAATGTAATATGTGATCACATTGTCCAGGTTGATGCTCTGGGATGATGGTTGGAGGATAGCCTGAATTGGATATTATTCCATGGGAAGTTATTCCCCATGGTGGAAATGTGTGAGGGGGATCTCAAGGTGTTCCACAGATCACCCTTGGAGGTACACCCAAGATTCTCTAAGATGTACCAATGCTTGAGGGAACATTTTTGGTGGCCCGGGGTTAAACAGGTAGTGGAAGAGATTGTGGAATGATGCCTAGGGTGTCGGTAGGTGAAGGTCGTGCAGCGTGTTCCCAATGGTCTATTTCATCCCTTGGATGTTCCTGAGTATAAGTGTGATGACATGTCCTTAGATTTCATCATAGGATTACCCATAGCTCATGGAGGATGCAATTATCATTGGGTAGTAGTGGACCATATGATGGAATCTTCTCTCTTCTTAGTGATCAAGGAGTCGAGCGCAGTGGATTCCCTGTTAGAGAGGTACATAAGAAAAGTGGTGCGGATAAATGGAGTTATAAGATACATAATATTAGATCGAGTGTAATTTTTTACCTTATAATTTTAGAGGGTATTTAAGCATTTTTTTGGAACCAAGTTACTCTATAGCATAGATTTCCACCCTTAGACTGATGGGTGGATAGAAAGGACCATCTAGTTGTTGGAGGATATGTTGCGATCATGAGTTCTATATATCGGAGGATCATGGGTACGAAACATTCCTCTGGTAGAGTTTTCATAAAATATTAACTATCACTCTTCCATTGGAAATCAACCATTTGAATAATTTTACAGAAAATATTGTCGTTCACCTATATGATGGATAGAGTTAATGGAAACATTGTTTCTTGGAGTAGAAGTACTACAGAGCAGTACAGAGAAGGTTCAGATTGTGCGTGAGGGGATGAAGATGGATTAAGATCAGAAGAAGTCGTATTCCGGTCATTTTTGGAGGCCCTTATAGATTTAGTTAGGGGACCTTGTTTTCTTGAAGGTTTCCCCTTGGTGTGGAAAATAGAGGATCGGTAAGTGAAGGAAGATTTCTCCGAGGTTCTTCAGACCATTCTAGGTGTTGGGATGAGTTGTAAATGTAGAATATCAGCCAGAGTTTCCACTGTGGTTTGAGAATATTCATGAATTCCTCCATTTCTCTCAACTCTATTAGTATATACAAGATGACTCCCACATCCTGGACTGGGGAGAGTTGGATATCGAGGATTATATGATGTTTTTTGAGTGACGTGTAAGAATCGAGTATCATGAGGAGAAGGTGATGTATGGAAAGACTATTCCATTGGATTTTTTATTGTTGAGTCATGGTGTCCTTAAGGATAGTAATTGGTAACAGGAAACACATATGTGTTCCCAACACCTAGATAGTTTCCGAGTTTTGTTTTTGTTTTTTAATTTTGTTCTTTTTTTCATGATATAATGGTTGACCTCTATTGTTGTATGATATGTTCTTTCATTGTTCTTTGATTTTGTGGGAAATTTTCTAACAATGGGGATGGGTAACCTGATCCCTAATCATGATTCATTAATACAGATACAGTTAAACATGTGTGGGTGAGTTAGTGCTTCCTAAATAAGATAGTATCTTGACAAAGAGGAAGTATCTCCCTAACCCATATGTATGGATAGTGTCACCATCGGTGTTTTTGTGGTTTTTCAGGGTAGTATGAGGCCTTAGGGTTTGACCACTTGTTCTGGAGATATATTCCATGGAGGTGTTCTGTGATATAGAGGTTTTAGCTCTATATTTGGAATGATACAAGGTGGGTTACTCATAAGATGTATCTTAAGGTGTGGTTTTTCAGACCCCCTTTCTTCTGGTTTAGTTTTTAATTCTCATGAATGATAATAGTTTGAGAATTATCTGATGAAATAACCTGAATTTTCCCAGACCTGTACTTTGTGGAAATCTAGTATTTAGGGTGTTTTGGAGGCAATGGTGGATCATTTTAGGAGTTTTACAATTTTCCTGTTTTCCATCGTTAACTTAGTGCCTCAGTATCGGCATGTCAGTGCGTCATCATGTCAACGCGTCAATGAGATAGGGGCGTCGACATCTGTGATTCAAGGGTGTTTTTAGAGACCCAAAGCTTGACGTACATGGACATTACATTACTTTTTCGGAATACTTAATACATAACAAAAACAAACACACAAGGACTGTAATAGTTTATTGTCTTTGTAAACTCGGAATATAAACTTCTAATCATATTGAAATATCTTCAATAACTCCCATAACAATCTTCCCCTTTTTGTTTCCTTACCTAAAACCTTTCTTTATTTCCTGGGGAAAATAAAACATAAAAAAGGGTGATCTCAAATGCTCAATAAGGGTAACCATATAGAACATAAAACAATCCATAAACATTTGAAAGAAAAAACTTGAACATGAAATTTAAACATCAAAATCTTGAGCAAAGACATAAATCGTGGAAGTACGTAAGGAATATATCATAATGGAACATAAACCATGATAAAATATAATGGAAATAAAACATGTAATTGTGGGAAACATTCATCACATGTTATGATGTCCATAGTAGCCAAGGCATTGCTGCCAAGACCATCTTAGTGGACAAATTACCTTTCTGAATCAAGTTCACTCCTCATTTCAGTCCTGTAATACTGAACCGGATTAACTTACCGTTCCATCCATGTATATCTAATGAGATATAAATATTTACCCAATGCATTGGAGTGAGATATAGGTCCCACCCATCTCATAATGAAATCATTCTTTCTTATGCCACAAAATAAACTAAAAACATTCATCATAACCCAAAGAATAAAATGGGTTTCATAAACATCATCCCATCATCACATAATATATATAAAAGAAATGGATATCATTTCATAATAAGAAAAGTGAAACCATATAAATCATATAGACATTATACTTTAAACAAACACATATGAAATAATTTCATCTTAGATGGAAAAATGGTTTTGATAAAACACTTGAAATGAATTCTTGAGGAAAATATCATTTCTTCTTCAAAATCAATTTCTTTTCAGAAAACGTCATGCAATTTTAAAAGAAAGATATTTTGTTGAAAATAGTCATGAAATATTTTGGAGGAAGATTCATGAAAATAAGGCTTTATAAAACCGTAGAAATCCTTTCATGCCGTATAAGTTAAAAAAACATTCTTCTCGTACTTTTGCCGGAAAAGTCAAAAAAAGTACCTCATAACGTAAACAAAATAAAGATTCCTTACATACCATGTAGTAAAAGTCAAAACTGGGTAAAAAGGATTTTAAACAAACATGAAAACACTTTTATAAAACATGGACATGGATGATAAAAATAACCCCAGTAAATACTAAGAATATCCAATCTCGGATAAAAATGAGATTTACAAAATTATCCCTTACCTTAGGTCTGATATGCTTTGTATGTATCTGAACCTCCGGTATAATGATTTAAATAACATCATTGAATTATTATAGAATCATAATCATTGTTATTATATCATATATGGTCCACTTATGACATTATATTACCCGTTATTTTGTAAATTTCATGTCAAAACAGCGTTTTGGGTAAAACGTTTTATTTATCATACGTGTTTGGCATTGTTGTTCTTGATATTATTACTACTTATATCATTATTTAATTACTTACAGAATGTAAATAAGGATATATATATATCACATATTCAGTATACATAAATATATATAATATATCGATAAATGAAATGAAATACACCGTTCATGGAGACGGTAGGCCGTAGGTACGCATGAACGCTATTTTCTTTTCCTTGTTGACTTGAATAGAAGTAAGTAGACGAAATATATATATATATATATATATATATATATATACATAAATCCAGTAGATTCATTATGTCATATATTTCATTATTATTCATTACATATACTTTATAATCATTCTTGAATGGTTAATCATGGAAAATGAAACTCATCGCGTTCGTGGAGGCGGTATTCCGTACGTACGCATGAGCGATGATATCATTCCCATGATCGTGGAATTGTATTAGAGTTTTTTTATACTATTTCAGAATAAATACAACTTTACAGTAATCAAATATAGTTATTTATTTTCACCATTATACCCATCCAAGTAAGGTGGTGGTGGAAAATAGATTACACCACGACGTGGAGACGGTATTTCGTACGTACGCACACGCGGTGATTTCATTTTCCGTAGGATGGATAGATGGTGAAATAGGGTTGTTTCATTCTTATAATAACATATCATTATATGAGTTATACTGATGTTATTAATTCATAATGAAACAACTAAAGAAGAATAAGTGGAAAATAAATAAAGTTAAAAGAATCGGTAACAGACATTACCTCTTCTTTGAAGCGCCTCTTTGAGACCTCCTTTTAGGGCACTAAAATTTGTCTTTGAAGAATACCAGGACCTCTAGGATGTTTCTAGATAATTGGAGAAGATAATTTGGAAGGGTTTGGCCGATCTTGAAGGCTCATAGTGGTGTGAGGAAGAGAGGGAGGAGGTACCCTTTTATAAGGGATGAGAGGGGAACCTTAGGAAAAACTAAAAATATAATTTTATTATAAAGTCATATTCAGTTTTTAATATATCCAAATTGATTTATTTCAAATCTAAGGTGGGTATGGGTCGAAATCCTCTCATCCAATAGAATTTAGGAAAGTTTAGGGTTCAATTTTAACCTTATCGTTTAGATTTAACTTTAAGTTAGATAATTTAACTTTTACCGTGTCTTCTTGTTTTCTTACACTATAAGGTTAATAAACTTACTATAACAAGACAAAATAACCCAAAGTTGTTTTTTATTAATATATATAACCTTATCTAAGTCATTTTTCTAAACCTTATATTTTTGGGAATAAAATAACAATTAATAATATAATATTTGTTTTAAAAACTATTTTATGTCAATTTTGACACTATTTGGTAACTGATTTTTGTGAAAATCATAACAACCTTATTAGTTCTAAAAAAGTTAATTAAATCAATAATAACATTTCATATTAACCAATAAAAGTATTTTAATTTATAAAAAGTCTCAAATTTCATTTATTTGGGTATTTATAACATCAATTATGTCAATATTTCATTAATAATATAATTATTTCATCATCATTGTGTCATAAATAAATTACATTATTTAAAGTCTAAAAATTAAAAATAAAATACCATTAAGTAGGAAATAATTTTATCTTTCTAATGAATATTTATAGTAGAATTTATCTTATATATAACCCTATATTAAAAATGTTTTAGTTATTAAACATTGATTTTAACTATTTTAACTATTTTTTAAATAAAATAATATTAAAAGTCCTAATCTAATCCAAGTGTACCTAAAGGGTAATATTTTATCCCTAATGTTGTTTTTTGTCGAATTAAACTTATCCAAAAGAATTATTACATGTGGTAGGGTAATAATAATATCATTTTTACCCTTAATTACCCTATTTACTTTTAACTGTGTAAAAAAAATTAAAAAATTACTATTCACCAAAAATTATTTTCATCTCAATGAACCAAATTTTACTTACTGACATCAATTGTGTCTCTATGATTTTTTAAATTCCACTCACAGAAGCGGTAAAATTAAGTTTTATATAAATTTGCAAATTCTCCTTGGAGGTGGGTAAAAGATGGTGAAAAGTTCAATAAAATTTTTATATATCTAAAATTATTATATAATGACTCCAATGAATTACATTAAACTTATATTGGTATTATGTATCAATTTTTACCTAAAATAAATTTAAATAAAATAAATAATTATTTAAATAAAAAGTCCGTTTTTAAATAGTAACCTAGTGTTTTCACTATTCATCAAAAATTGAAAGTTTTCAGAAAAATACCAAAATTTCACCCTAAGCTAATTTCGATATTCTGAATCCAAAAATGAAGTCCATTTTGAAAGATAAATTTTAAAAAAGTGGGTATTACTATTCATAATGGCTGGTTCATAATAATATTATAATAATATCTCGTTTAGTGAAACTTGGTATTGCATACTACACACGCTATCGAAGAGGGTCTTGATTGCATGTAATGCAAGCCAAGTCAGCGATAAGTGTAGTAAAATCTCAGTTTGGTGTTGCGTATAACATAATCAAAACATATTTCATTTATACATTAAACAAAATCTATACTTAATGTTGCATAGAATAATTTCCACAAAACGAACTTCAAATAGTGTGTAACACTAGCCAAGAATAGTGTTCTGTATACTGCAACCTAATACTGTGTTGTGTATAGTACAAGATAATATTTGTGTAGCATACAACACAAGACATCAAAGTAATTAAAAATAATATTTCTCATAAAATATCGGGCTGTTACATTCTACCCCCCTTAAAATGAATTTCGCCCTCAAAATTTGTCTGGGTTGTAAATGGTTTACTACTTGAAAGTTTCATTCATAGAAATCCAAATAGTAACAAAAAGAATACTAAAACATCATTTTAAAAAGGAAAGTTAGAAATGTAACGGTTACCCAGATTAACTCATCGCTGGGTTTCCACATACGAGAACATTGGTGAAAATATGGATATGGAAGAGAAATCAATCTGTCATGTTCTGATGGAGAGTGGTAGAGAACATAGCTATGAAAAATCCAGCAATCACAAAGCCATAGATTTGTGATAATCTAAGGTACCATCTGATTCATCAGATATAAGGGCACTAGGAAAACATTTTTGGTTTTCAAGATCATTTCTTTAAAGTTGAAAATTTTGAAATAGAATAAATACTTGCTTGATTTTGGTACAATCTCACTGTTGTTCGTTCTTTAAACAATTTCCACTTCATCTCGTAAATAAATGAAGGTGAATTTTTTATTCGTGAAGTGATAACATATCATGTGATAGAATGATGGGTCATTCCATCTATCTCAAAGAAAAGGTTAAAAAAAATTTATCGAATACATTAGTCCATGTATGGTGAGGTTAATCAGATATGATTAAAAACATGGACTTATACTTATCTATCATACCGCTTAATAAAATAAAACTAGTTTCTATTAACTAGGGACTTCCTATAGGCCAGTGGTAGGCGATAAAGGACTGGCGCACTTCGGTTGTGGGTTTGATTCCCACAGCCTTGTCTGACACGATGGGTTGTCGCTCGTCCTGCAGGTTGTCCTTTTTCTAAAACTACCTTATTATAACAATCCATAATATCGAAAAATTCTAGCCTTAAACAATTACATCTGATGTCCAACTTAATCCATTCCAACCTTTATGCTTATCAAAAATACTTCTGTCCAATCGCATGGTGTAAAGAAAATGATTACTTGAGAGGTCACATAACAAATACGTGAATACCATCATCTATCCCCTATATAAGATATATCTTGTTGGTCACATTCCAAACATGTGAATACCTTAATCGTGTATTCTCTTGAAAAATGAATACCCATTGAATCTTAGTTAAAACATGAATGTTGTCAAAAGTTAACTCATTCCATATACAAAAATCCAAAAATTCTATGTAATCAAACCATGATATCACTTAGTCCTTATATCAATCATGAGCTCATGAATACTATCAAACATATTATTTTCCCCTTATCTGCATATCATTTTCCTTCCAAAAATATCTGAATAACCTTTCATGGTTATCGGTACCATTCAACATATACTTTCAAATAATTTAGGAAAAACAATAGTGTAACAATCCTTAGTTGATTCTTTATTCCATAGTACCATTAACTATACAACATAACTCTTGATAAACATACAATCATTTCACTGCCTTCTTAAACAACTGACTGAGCTTCAACACTTCTTTCATCTCATATATCATTTGTAGTCTCCTCATCATCATCCACATAAATACTACCCATATAACCATTCTGATTCTCTTCATGAGATTTTCCCTTAAGGAATTGGTTTGCATAATGCACATACATTCCACATTTAAATCATCTAATCATTGTTTATGTTGTAGCAATACTATTATCCTTGTCCATGGTGTTAACTGAACCTTTTCCTTTTCACTTACTGGCTTTGTGTCCTTCTTTTCCACACCCAAAGCATCTGCCAGTTCCTTTGAAACAATATCCCTGATTCCTCTTCCCACATGATTTACATGAGGGAAATTGAACTTTCTTTCCTCTATGATCATCATGAAACTCCATCTTTCTCTTATTACCTGAGTCGGGAAACTTACCAAAGTTGAGATTATTGATCATATTATGAGATTTCTGATTAGGCATAATAACTATGTTTGGACTTCCAAATCCCATTTCATTTGGTTTCTCATGAAGAATATCATTCCATTGTCCGTTATATCCTCCATTATCGTAAATCTTCCTATTTCCAGCCATTTTCTAAAACCCAAAAAGAATAGTTTGAGAGGCAAAAAACATGCTAGGGAAAACAACATAGTAAAGGGGGATTACCCTCAATATCTAACATCTTTGGTTAAATTCTAAGATCTCTACCATAGTTCTAGAACTATATCCTATACGTATACTTATCCTTATGGACATCTCTATATATACCTTAGAAATATCTCTAGGGATCTCACTAATGTTTTCACATCCTAGTTTCCAAAGCTTGACTAAACCTTTCCTCTGATACCAACTATAGAGACCCGAAACATGACGTACATGGACATTACATTACTTTTGCGTAATACTTAATACAAAACAAAAACAAACACACAAGGATCGTAATAGTTTAGTGTGTTTGGAAACTTGGAATATAAACTTCTAATCATGTTGAAATATATTCAACAACTCCCATAATGATCTTCCCCTTTTTGTTTCCTTACCTAAAACCTTTCATTATTTCCTTGGGAAAATAAAACATAAAAAAGGGTGATCTCAATTTCTTAATAAGGGCAATCATAGAGAACATAAAAGAATCCATAACCATTTGAAAGCAAAAACTTGACCATGAAATTTAAACATCAAAATCTTTAGCAAAGACATAAATCGTGGAAGTACATAAGGCATATATCATAATGGAACATAAACCATGATAAAATATAATGGGAATAAAACATGTAATTGTGGAAACCATTCATCACATGTTATGATTTCTACAGTAGCCAAGGCATCGCTGCCCAGACAATCTTAGTGGACAAAGTCCCTTTCTGAATCGAGTTCACTCCTCGTTTCAGTCCTGTAATACTGAACTAGATTAATTTCCATTCCATCCATGTCTATCTCATGAGATATAAATCTTTACCAAATGAATTGGAGGAAGATATTGGTCCCACCCATCTCATAATGAAATCATTCTTACTTGTGCCACAAAATAAACTTAAAACATTCATCATAACCCAAAGAATAAAATTGGTTTCATAAACATCATCCCATCATCGCATAATCCATATAAAAGAAATGGATATCATTTCATAATAAGAAAATTCAAACCATGTAAATCATAGGGACATTATAATTGAAACAAACACATATGAAATAATGTCATCTTAGATGGAAAAATGGTTTTGATAAAACGCTTGAAATGAATTCTTGAGGAAAATATCATTTATTCTTCAAAATCAATTTCCTATCACAAAATGTCCTTCCATTTTAAAAGAAAGTGATTTTGTTGAAAATAGTCATGAAATATTTTGGAGGAAGCTCCATGAAAATAAGTCTTTATAAAACCGTAAAAATCCTTTCATGCCGTATAAGTTAAAAAAACATTCTTCTCGTACATTTTCTAGAAAAGTCAAAAAACTACCTCGTAACGTAAAGAAAAGAAAGATTCCTTACATACCAGGTAGTAAATGTCAAAAATGGGTAAAAAGGACGTTAAACATACATGAAAACAGTTTTATAAAACATGTACATGGATGATAGAAATAACCCTAGTAAATACTAAGAATAAGCAATCTCGGATAAAAATGAGATTTGCAAAATTATCCCTTACCTTAGGTCCGATATACTTCGTATGTATCTGAAACTCCTGTATAATGATTTGAATAATTTCATTGAATTATTACAGAATCATATTCATTGTTATGATATCATATATGGTCCACTTATGACTTTATATTACCCATTATTTTGTAGATTTCATGTCAAAGTAGCGTTTTGGGTAAGACGTTTTATTTATCGTACGTGTTTGGCATTGTTGTTCTTGATATTATTACTACATATATCATGATTTAATTACTCCCAGAATGTAAATCATGATATATATATATCATATATTAAGTATACATAAATATATATAATATATATATAAATGAAATGAAATACACCTTTCATGGAGACGATTGGTCATACGTACGCATGAACGTTATTTTCTTTTCCTTATTGACTTGAATAGAGGTAAGTAGATGAAATATATATATATATATATATATATATGTATGTATGTATACATACATCCAGTAGATTAATTATGTCATATATTTCATTATTATTCATTATATATACTTTATAATCATTCTTGAATGGTTAATCATAGAAAATGAAACTCATCGCGTTCGTGGAGACGATATTCTGTACGTACGCACAAGCGATGATATCATTCTCATGATCGTGGAATTGTAATGGAGGGTATTTATAATATTTCAGAATCAATACCACATTAAAATAATCATATATATTTATTTATTTGCACCATTATACCCATCCAAGTAAGGTGGTGGTGGGAAATAGATTACACCACGGTGTGGAGACGGTATTCCGTACGTACGCACGCGCGGTTATTTCATTTTCCATAGGATGGATAGATGGAGAAATAGGGTTGTTTCATTCTTATAATAACATATCATTAAATTAGTGATACTGATGTTATTACTTCATAATTAAACAACTAAAGAAGAAGAAGTGTATGAAGAAATAAAGTTGAAAGAATCGGTAACAGACATTACCTCTTCTTTGAAGCGCCTCTTTGATACCTCCTTTTAGGGCACTAATATTGGTCTTTGAAGAAAACAAGGACCTCTAAGATGTTTCTAGGGAAGTGTAGAAGATAATTTGTCATGGTTTGGCCGAGCTTGAAGGCTCAAAGTGGTGTGAGGAAGAGAGGGAGGAGGTGCCCTTTTATAAGGGAGGAGAGGGGCACCTTAGGAAAAACTAAAAATATTATTTTATTATAAAGTCATATTCGGTTTTTAATAGATCCAAATTGATTTATTTCGAAGCAAAGGTGGGTATGGGTAGAAATCCTCTCATCCAATGGAATTTAGACAAGTTTAGGGTTCTATTTTAACCTTATCATTTAGATTTAACTTTAAGTTATATAATTTAACTTTTACCGTGTCTTCTTGTTTTCTTACACTATAAAGTTAATAAACTAAATATAAAAAGAAAAAAGAACCCCAGGTTGTTTATTATTAATATATATAACCTTATATAAGTCATTTGGATGAACCATTTATTTTTAGGAATAAAATAACAATTAATAATATAATATTTGTTTTAAAAACTATTTTATGTCAATTTTGACATTATTTGGTAATTGATTTTTTTGAAACTCATAACAACCTGATTAGTTCAAAAAAAGCTAATTAAATCAAGACTAACATTTCATATTAATCTATAAAATTAGTGGAATTTATAAAAAGTCTCAAATTACATTTATTTGGGTATTTATAACATCAATTATGTCAATATTTCATTAATAATATAATTACCGCATCATCATTTTGTCATAAATAAATTAAATTATTTAAAGTCTAAAAATTACAAATAAAATACCATTATGTATGAAATAATTTTAGATTTATAATTAATATTTATAGTCTAATTTATCTTATGTATAACCCTATATTAAAATATTTTAGTTATTAAACTTTGATTCTAACTATTTTTACTATTCTTAAAATAAAATAATATTAAATGTCCTAATCTAATCCAAGTGGACCTAAAGGGTAATATTTTATCCCTAATGTTGTTTTTTATCGAATTAAACTTATCCAATAGAATTAGGACATGTTTTAGGGTAATAATAATATCATTTTTACCCTTAATTACCCTATTTACTTTTAACTATGGTAAATAAAAGTAAAAAGTTACTATTCGCCAAAAATTATTTTCATCTCATTAAACCACATTTTACTTACTGACATCAATTGTGTCTCTCTGATATTTGAAATTCCACTCACAGAAGCAGTAAAATTATGTTTTATGTAAATTTGCAAATTCTCCTAGGAGGTGGGTAAAAGACGGTGAAAAGTTCAATAAAATTTTTTATATCTAAAATTATTATAAAATGACTCCAATTAATTACATTGAACTTATATTGGTATTATGTATCAATTTTTACCTAAAATAATGTTAAATAAAATAAATAATAATTTAAATAAAAAATCGGTTTTTAAATAGTAACCTAGTGTTTTCACTATTCATCAAAAATTGAAATTTTTCAGAAAAATACCAAAGTTTCACCCTAAGCTAATTTCAATATTCCGAATCCAAAAATGATGTCCATTTTGAATGATAAAATTTTGAAAAGTGGGTATTACTATTCATAACGGTTGGTTCATAATAATATAATAATAATATCTCGTTTAGTGAAACTTGGTATTGCGTATTACACACGCTATCAAAGAAGGTCTTGATTGCGTGTAATGCAAGCCAAGTCAGGGCTGCATGTAGTGAAATCTCCGTTTGGTGTTGCGTATAAAATAATCAAAACTTATTTCATTTATACATTAAACAAAATCTATACTTAATGGTGTGTAGAATAATTTCCACAAAACGAACTTCAAATAGTGTGTAACACTAGCCAAGAATAGTGTTCTGTATACTTCAAGCTAATATGGTGTTCCGTATAGTAAAAGATAACATTGGTGTAGCGTAGAACACAAGACATCAAAGTAATTAAAAATAATATTTCTCATAAAATCTCGGGCTGTTACAGTGTTGGCATCCATGAGTCGAGGGAATCAGTGTCAGTATGTCATGGACTAGTTAGGTCATGGAATAGGTAGGTCGAGTCTTCGGTAGGTCATTGTGTCAGTGGGTCATGGAGCTAGTAGCTTAATATCGGTATCCTGTCATTGGTAGGTCTCTTTGGAAGCTCACCCGTCGGTGGCACTGCTTCACTGACTCACCCATCAGTAGCTAATTTCATGTTTCTCGTGTTTTTTTCTAGTTTCTCTTATGTTACGTGTTTTCTCCATGAAATGGTTACTATTAGACTCACATTCATGAATCAGTCTATCTCTAACTTTTCCTAGTGGAAATATTAAATTCCCAGTATCTCGTAATGTTCCACCAACCTAGTAATATCCAAGACACATGGTTAAACCACGATTGGATTTTCAAGAATATTGAAATCGCCTCCCTGATTTTTAGGATCTTTCATTTTCATAAACTAATATCTCTTTCTTCCTTTTTCCTTTTTCATTTACCTTGGTTCACCTAGAGCATTCCTTCCAAGAATATTCGTCTTCTTGTGATAGATCCCCTCTCATTCAATTTTATTAGAACTCTTCCCTATTGCTCGTACGACCCTTGTTCTGGGTAGAAGGAGGAACTTTAATCCATTGATCATTTGGTAGGGATTTATTCTTCCTCTCTTAAAATGTGCATCATGTGGATTGGGAGTACTAATGATTCTTAGGGAATAAAAGATGAATTATTTTCTTAAAACAATAAATAAATATGAGGGGAATATAATAAAAATTTAACGGGATCAATGATAAAGGGTTGGGAGTGGTTTTCTGTTAATCGCATATTTTATTTGTTATCCTTGTGATCTATTGTGTTTGTAAATCCTTAAGAAAATCCTGACCATTGGTGGTATTTTCTTGTTCACTCTTTATGCTTGGTTTTTTTCTCATACTATGATAAATTACCACAACATGAAAAACTATTAAACCATATATACTTGGTTAAATAAATGGATTCCCAAGGACTAATCCTATTCTATGATCACTTCAGTTATAATTAAGTGTAATTAATGAACCTATACTAATTGAATATGAATATTTATACCCATACTATTGATAGGTGTGGATTATTTCTATGATCGGTTGAGTTTTTAATCATTGTGTGAGTTGTGTGGTGCTACTATTGGGAGCATGGTTTTTGGGTACAGGGTTGGATAGAGGAATTGGTTATGTGAGAATGGATTGGTATGTGTGTATATCGGGGTTGTGGGTTAATATTAGTTCTAGTGGGTTTTGTGTGTGGGTAGTAAAGGGGTTTTGTTAGAATCCTAGTTTCAGAGAATGATTGATTTGTAATGGATATAATTTTAGGCATCTAAGATAATTTTATTTATGTCATGACCATCAAACGGCATTGGGCTGTGGGACAACGGTGTACTAAGAAACTTGTATGCAGTGGGACCCTATATAGTAATTCATTGGGCAGAAGAGTTGTAGGGATGGGTTGTGATAGAAGAATTGTGTGGTATAATTTTGATTAATGATAGTTGTAAATGGATTAAGAGGTTTCTAAGAAGATTATGGGTTTTTTTAGTGGACTGCAAATCTGGTTTTGTGTTGTTTTGTAGTGGGACAACAATTTTGTTTTTCTTGTTGTTTTTGATATTTTTATGGATTGTAGTTGCTTCATTATGCTATAAGAAATTAATGTGAATACCATAAATAAATTAATTGCATGTGGTTAAATAAAACACGGTTAGGTTATTCTTTGTCAGTAGTTGTTCTGTGGTTTTTCTTATAGGGTTAGATACAAAAGTGGTACTGGTGGTCTTGGCTAGTTGTTTTTTTCAAACCCATAATTTGTGCTGAGTATTTGACTACCTATATGAATAGATTGTTGTTCCTTGTGATTTATATATACACCCCACCTTTTTTTAGATCCATGTGTCGAACACCCTCATTTCATGGGTGGGGATGTCTTTCCCAAGATAGTGATGGTAGGATGGATGACTGGTTATTGACATTCTTCCTCGCACCATATTTTGAGTTATTATTGCTCGAGCATATCTGGATAAGCTATAATGTACTAAGGAATTCCATTTCCCAACATCCTTTAAGAAAGGGTTTGTTATGGATGAGATTCCTGGGTGTTTTCGGGCTAGGACTTTTCTCCCATTTTTCATTCAGATGAGGACTAGGTCTCTTTGGGTGAGTGGTGTGGTTGGTGTGGCCCAATTGTCTGTGGGTGGGATTGTGTGTGGTTGAGGCCCAGGTGTGTGCGGGCATGTTGTGGCAGTGGGAATGTGTGTGGTAAAAGTGGTATAATCAAGATGTTATTTTTTAGGGATGATCACTTAACCAGTGGGAATGTGGTGTGGGGTGCCCAAATATCTATGTACTTATACTACTACTTTACATGACTTGCAATATTTGGTTAGTGTGCCTTGGTGAGGCGGGGCTGGTTAGTATTCCATGGTAGATGATTTTAGGTTCTAATAATTTCTAATAGGTACATTAGTATGTTCCCTCACTTGTGCATGGGAGGATTTATTTTTCCTATTGGGTGTAATTTTATACTCACCCGATGTATATAAAACTATTTTCAGGTTTTGGGGAGGACTTCAAGATCATGATGGAATTTACTAGCCCGTGTGTTGAGATTTGTTGTTGTTGCTACCTAGTCTCTTTTCTTTTGGTACTTACTTTGATGCTTTTTGTACCTTGTATTAACTTTACTTTTTAACATGCATGTGGGAATGGGGTTTTGGATTTACTTTTAATTTTGGTACTTCGTGTTTCATTTGATTTACCATCTTATCTCTCAATCTTGTTCTATAAAAAGGGTAATGCCTTGAATTTTCTGTGTGATATTCTATACCCTTGGTGCCAGTCTCCAATATGGTGCCTATCAGAGGAGGGAATCAGGGGTACATTATTTCTCCTTAAACATGAGGACGCATGGACATCACACTTTTTTGTCCCCTACCTCATCTTGAAGAAGGCATGTCGTGAAACTAGTGTTGATAAAATGCTGGATCCTTTTTTTTAAATCATATTGATCACTAGGATAAATAATACTTCTATTAACATCACAAAAAAAACACTCTCAATAATATTTCAACACTCAGGTCACTCTACACTTAATATGCCATGTGAAAGTATCCTTCACATACTTAGTTCCATTTTTCAACATAATAAAGAAATAACACAGTTGAATTTTTTATGTGATCAGATCCTTCAATCATCATCATCACATTAATGATTACCACATACCTACATCTAGCTCATTTCAACATTCCTTAACTCAACTACACCATGTGCGACAACACATGACATCTCGATGTTACAATAGAACCATAGGTTCATCCATTCTCTATTAATTCACCATCCATACATAACTACACTTACCTAGAAAAAAATATCATACACAAAATATTAAAGCTAGATTCATTATATCCCACATAACAATTAACAAGTTTGACAACTCTACATGTCATACATCATTAGATATAATAAGAATGGTCACATGGAAAACTAAGAGACTGACTATTCCCTAGGCCTGTAAATGTAGATAAAATCCCACACCCAATATTAACAAGTCCATAATATGTTTCAACTTACCGAATGACAACCCATATATCCATTTATTCTATTTCAAAACTAAAATTCCAACCAAATCCAAAACAGCTCCCAAACGGCACCTCACATGCCTGAAAACTCATCAAAAATGGATATTGAAACATTTCACCTACTATATAATTACAAAAACTACTAAATAACCTAACATAACTCAATTCATCAACTCTAAAACAAGTTTAAAAATTATATGGTCACTAGGATAACATTCCTAGTATATAGGTCCAATGTATGAAAAGTGGACACTAGTGACCAATGGGCAACATCCATCTTCCCATCCATGTAAAAATTAATGGAAAATCCCAAACCAAAAATCACACTAGGATCCCTAATGGAATACCTAAAATGATTTACATAGTCCATAACATTAATTAAAATTTTATAAAACATTAAAAACACTCATAGAAATTAATTTTCAATTACAAGTTATATTGGAAAAAAAATTCACCCTATAGATGAAACAATATATAGCTGATGTCATGTAAAATTATAGCAAAATTATCTCATAATTTCAATTTAACATGTACTTATATATAGGTTTCTAAATGTGGTATTGGTAAATTAAATTTTAAATTAAAATATGTAGATTAATATTCTCTTTATGTTGTTACATGAATTTTTATTAACAAACACTTCCTATCAACAAGGTTAAAAAACATGTGAGAGGCCTTCTATCAAATTAAGTGGATTAGTTTTGTAATATGACACAGTTAAATTATATGAAATGATATATGAGTGGATGTTCAAAATTTAAAAAAAATATACCATTTTATATAGTTATATACTCATGGGGTTATGTACCAAGGAATTCTAGGGGATAGTCAACTTATGAGGGTCAATCCATTCCAACCTAGGTTTAGTTATATGGGAATCCATTCTAAATTTATGGATTCAACACTTTATAAATAATAATTGGAATATCACTTAAGTGAAACCCATAATAGTGAATTTATTAACAATTTAAAAACCCCTTAGTGGGATTATATTATCGATGCAATATGCCAAAACTGACCTACTTGGGTGATGTGGAGCATATAAGGATTTAGTTATGTGGTGTTTCATTTCAGTGTTATAGTTGTAAAATAATTTATAAGTTAAAATTTACCCTCCAATAAATTGAAATATGTCGCTATAAACTTGAATTTATTTATAAATAAAATTCCAATATCTTTAACCTCTATGGAGTTTATTATAATTTAATTATAACACCGCGATATTTTATTGACTATTTTTTAAAAAAATTAATATTATTTGATATCACTCATTTCACACTACAACATTTTAAGGTTTGATTGAATTGAAATATCTAATTATTATTCTGGTACAAACAATATAGATTCTTATTTTTCAATATAATCAAAACTATGTTTAAAATGTGTCACATGCAATACCATGTTCCTTTGACAACTTTTGTTACATGTAGGACTGATTTTTTTCTCAACTGTAATGTACTATTAATATGTGGTTTAAAATATTGTTATAGTTATTACCTATACATTGGAATGGAATTTATGAATAATATTAACTAAATTATAAAAATAAGGTTTATATTTGTATATAATATTATTTCAATGGTTACCAATTAATTATAAATGAGAGTAAGAACTATTTGAAAATAAATAAATTCCTCCTCCGAAAAACTATCTTCTTTTTACAAACACATTTTATCTCAATAAATTATACAAACCAATTTTAATGACTTATTATAATGTAATTTTTATATTATATATTCAATGTTCTATTTAATGTTCATCTTATGTATTTTCTATATAATAGATAAGAATAAATCCAATTTTTGACATAAAAATATGTATTTTTTCCAAAAGTTAGTTTTACAATTTTTTTATGGGAGTATTTATTTTCAGAATAAATTTTGAAAATTATAAATTTATATTTGACAAAACAAAATTTTATTTTGAATTCATAAAATCAAAATTATCTTAGGGTGAGTTTTTTATATTTTTATGAGAAGTTTTATTTTTGGATGAATGGTGACAAATACAGAATTTTAATAGATAACTGTTTTTATATTAATTTATTTAAACAGATAAATTATATTATTATTTATTATAAATTTAAATTTATATCAACTATAAATAATTTAACCTAATTGAATTAATTTGAATTAATTTCCCATTGAAATTAGATATAATAATATTTCATGATTTTGAACATTTTCACATTAAAAATTCATTGTTTTATCAGGTGTCTGGGATTAAATTTCAATTAATTTTATCATATTATTTGATTATAATTGGTTAAAATTAATTACGTATTTTTAATAATAATAATTTATAATTTAATATATTTTAAAATTCTTTTTTGACTGAAATAATTTGTGAAAAAAGTTAAAGTTATTTGTAGTGATTAAGAGAATAAACGAGTTTAACTAGGGACTAATCTTTAAAATTAATTGTAAAAATGACCTACCAAATGTAAGAACCTGTTTTATGATAGTATTTAGACCATTTTCCCTAGTTAACAAAAAAAATTCTTTATTTTATTCCTATTAGGTAAGGGAGACCTCCCAATAGTGTTAACCTTTTTGGTATTTACAAGAATGTCATTCCTCCCCTATTATAAAAGGAAACTCACTCTCTCTGCTTCTTCAGAACTATAATGAAATTTCACTTGAACAAACCCTAAATAAATACTTACAAAAATCCCTCCTCTTATTCGACATGCCTTTATTTATTAGTAAATCCATCCATGGATTTCAATTTGTGCAAACCAAAAATGGATACCCAAAGAAGAGGTAGCGTTCATCAACAAAAGTTTTTTTTATTTCTTCCTCATACCCCTTCTATTATTCTTATATAATGTTTTTATAATATCATTAGTATCTTAAATAAAAAATTATGTTAAGGGTAATATATAAAACTTCATACACTTTCTTCAAATGGGATTCACAATCATCATTCATTTTTATGGAGGATTTCTACCTTGTGAATTTATGTAGTTTGATCTTCCATTTCAACATTTCAATGTAGGCCATAATGATGGAAATTAGGTTTATATATGATATATATAATATTTATGACTAATTTATTCTTTTATAATTTTTATATAACACACACCTTCATTTTTTACAATTTTTTCGAATACGATAACCTCATTTATTTGTATGGTTGACAACCACCTCGTGAAGCAATGTTATTTCATCACGCTTTACAAGGAATGTATTAATGGTGTGTTTAATAGAAATATGTGATATTTATGAAATAATAACTATAAAATAATGAATATATATATATATATATATACATATTATTTAAATTTCGTTATTTCAATTGGGTAGGAAAATTTTAATAGCCTTCATGTGTATGATAGAAATTATTTTATTCAAAATAAGAGCTCATTTATCCATAATGAAGGTCATATATAGATCTTCATATCAATACATGAAGCCTCTACGATGAAAAAGGGATGTTGCAAAAACACGGTGAATTATTTTTTCATTCTTCAATGACATTGTATCGATGGAATGTTCTTCCAAACCCACTGCACTTTTGATGTTTTCTAGCCTGTTCCTTTCCCTAGCTGGGTTAAAGTGAATGTGAATGGTACCTCCAAAGTAAATATGGGCCCCGCGAGCTGTGGCACCATATTCAGGAACCATATTGTTCAGATCCTCATATGGTTTTAAGGTAGTTGTGGAATTTCTTCTCTGATTGAAGCTGATATGATGAGCATGATACATGCTATTTTTTTGGGTCAAGAAGCATGGTTGGGGAAACCTCTAGATTTAGAGCGACTCGACCACCATCATGTAGGTGATAAAGAATGTTGTGATATACCTTGCAAGTCCGATAACCACCTGTTAGATGGACTTCACCCTCTCTCTTGTTGTCATTATCTACATCATCACCCATATATACCATGAAGCCAACATGGTCACTGGCGGACTTTCCAATAGGGGAGTCAATCCTCATATCACAAGGATTGAGGATCTTCTTACTGATTTACTTCCCTTTGATAATATGGATTGTGATATGCATATATCTTTTAGAATTTTGTAATATCATTCTTTTATAATAATTATGCATTGGTTTTTTGGCCAAGGCAGCATCCTCTTCAAAAAAAATCTATACTAAATATATAAGATATATTAATCACTTTTTACATTCATTATTTGATAAAATTATTATCAAATTAATATGAACAAAATAACAGGTCCGGACATATATGAAAAACAAAGTGGTTATTGCCTGAAACATAACATAAAAGTGGAATTGATAATAAACTGGTATTATAAATTCATAATAAAATAATATTTGGTACGATATATATGATTATAGTTATTTTAATGATGTATAAAAAACTTATATTTAATATATAGGATGTTTTAATAACTATGATGAGAGTTAAGACCTGAGTAAAGAGGATCTCACATTCATTTCTGTAAGACTTATGCCTCGTTTCCCACTTTTTTGTGTATATACTTCACTATGACATGTTGTATCATGTATTTAGAATCTTTCATTAAATTATTAGTTTCAACTTATGTCATCCTTTCACAGGGATCACGATTCTAATGCTACTAAAGCAATAAGGTCTTTTTATCCCCCTTTTTACTTTGGTGAGACACATACTATATTTTGTACCCTGTTCATCTATGTGGTCTATATAATTGAAATGAATTTATCTTAGGATATTATACTAATTTTTCTGGTTATTTTTATATCCATTTTAGGATCTCTCTTTTATGGGTTTTACGGTTCAAAAGTTAACAAATCGATAAATGAATTTTCTGTCAATTTTCCTTCTTTGAGATAATTATTATGTTATATACCTATATTCTTTTATGAGAAGTATATATTAAAAAATTCACATGTTATATAATTAATATTCTTATTTTAATTCTATATTAATCTTCGTTTATTGTTATGATTTCATGGGGATTTTGATTCAACCTTTGGAAAATTAGGAAAATCACTTAGTTTACCAAGATTTACTATGATTACGCTTCTATTGATGAAATATTATGATCCATCTATCCTAAATTATCATGAATTTTCTTCCCATCAGTATATTCATTATATATTAATATAATTGTAGTATATTTCCTTTCTTTTATACATAATGTTGTAGAGAATGGGTTTTTAAGAGATTCTAACAATATTTCTCTCTTATATCAGAAATCTATTTTCTCTTAAAAGCATTCTTTTCAAAAAGAAAAGTTTTAAATAATGTTATACTACCCTCCTATGATTTTTAAAATACATTTTTACCATTTTTACCTTTACTTAAAATGGTTATAAATTATATATTATGGTCAATATTCAGATCAATTCTCTTTTAACTTATGTTGGAAAATGAAAGGAATGAAATTTTTAATGTATATGTCAGGTATATAATTATCTATCATCATGAACAATCCATTGGTTTTAGCTTCCTTTATACCTTTTAAATAATATATTAAAAATATAATTTTTTAATAAATATTCAGGAAATATTTTTTTAAATTGTATTTTAAAATAATGTAGTTTTTAAAATTTTCTATTTTTTAAATAGTGTTTTAAATGATTTTCAAAGCGTTATTCATAAATTTTCAATCTAATCATTAATAAAATGGTTATCGAAATGTTTTCTATTTTAAAAAGTGCTGTTAAAAGTGGAAAGTGTGTTTTCCTAAATAAAAGTTTTAAATGATCATTACAAATTATTTTCCATCTAATATTATATCTTTTAAAATAATTTTTATTTTAGAGGGGATATTATCGAAGGATAACATTCCAATTATTCACCAAGAAGGTCTATGTTTTGATGTCATGACATTTATGGAACCCATTTATTTTCCGTAGGTCATTCATGTTTCAAATAGATTGACATGAAACCCATCTCATTTCAATTGGTTAATTAGTTTATAAACTAATAACTATTTTATGAGTATTTATGGTGATATGAAAGCTCTTTCTACTTTATTAATGTTGTGGTTCAAATACAAAGATTATATGATGGTGTTACCCATATGTTTCTAGGTAATCTAGTTATATATTATATGATGGGGTTCCCAAATATCTCTAGGTAAGGCCATTATAGATTATACATTAGGGTGTCCCAGATAGTGTTGGGTATGACCACTATGGGTTATATGATGGGGTGGTCGAGGAAGCACCAAGTGATCCTGTTATATCATACATGGTGGTTGTACCAAAATATCGCACCAATGTACTATGTAATTATTTATATCTCATTAGATATACATGAATAGAACTGGGAGTGAAATCGGTTCAGAAAAATAGGTCCAAAACAGAATTCAACTTAGTTTGGTAATATAGGGATGAAATAGAAAATAATAATGGTTTAGTAAAGAACATTATATGATATGATGGTCTTGGAGGTGAACCTTGGTAATATGTAAATTATTTTCTATTCTTTTGTATATGCCAAAAAATACAAGCCTTATTCTTATGTTATGATCACATGTTCCCTTATGATTCATTTTTTATGATCTCCCCATATGTATTCCATTACTCATGTTTATGATATTTGATAAATAGTTTAAGGTATTAAAAAGTTATTCTCATGTTCTCATATCCTTATATATATAATTCTTACATATGTCCATTATTTACCCTTACTGATCATCTAAACTCAAGCATTCTTATTTTTCCTTTCCCCATGTTTTGAAGAATGGTTTTAAGTTGGTGTAATAAATGAGAAGATCAATATGGGGAACCTTGATGATATTTTACCATGTTATAATATTGTGTTCATTGATTCTGATGATATTAAAATATTATGTTCATTAGTCATCTGTTTGGGTAATGTAATGAATATTCATAAAAAATTACGTAATATCCATGAATGTTAATCCCTGGGTATCTATAGCTGGTATCAAAGGGATGGTTTATTCAAACATTATAAAATAGGAAGATAAAATATTAGTGGGAAACCTAGGAATATATATGAGGACATATCTTCGGTTGTCTATAAGGATAAGTCTAAGGGTGATTCAATGTTTAAAAAAAATTCCTATAATTTTCTTAAAGGATTGAGAGAGTGGTTTCCAAGAAATTACATCCTTTTTATGGGTACTATAGTTGGATATGGATCTGAAACATATGTACCTATGGGTAAAAACCATGAAACTCGATATTCGAATAGATTTTATCAGCAGTTGGTGCATGAAAATGGGCATTACCACACACCTAATTTGATATTCTAGGTCGGTATTCTTTGGAAATTTGAAAAAAATTTATGAACATCATAGAGGAATCCAATAGAATATTACTATGAATAACATAGGATAAAACTAGTGTCTCATAGATTAAATATGTAGGTGTCAATATTTGAAAATAGTACAAGTAATTTTTCATGGTTATGTGGTTTTCCACAATGATTAGTGTTTCTCACACTATTATTTTTCTATTGGTAGATGGCTAAAACCAAAAGGAACAATTATAAAATTTTATATGATAGGATATTAAACAATTATGAGAAACCAAATGTAAAAATTAATAGATAGAAATATATTTTGATTATTCCTAATCAGATATCACAAAATATGATTAACAGCATTAACTTAAATAAGATTACTGACACACTGAATAAGAGTAAGATTGGATTTTACAAATGTTCATGTGGTAATGAATATATTGGAAAGAAGATTTAGTTATTACATGTCAAGATGGTGGGAAGAAAATCCTCATGGAATATCTCAAATAGAGGGGATCATTTTATCTGCTTAGAAAAAAAGGTGACTTAGTGACAAATTTTCAAGGAGTTCAATGTCTTATCTATGGAATTTCAAGTGACTAACTGCATAGATTTTGGAATAATGAAATTTAAAAATTTTATTGGTAGAAAGATAAATAAAAAATTCTAATGAATTTTTTTTATGATATGAGAACGTATAAAAGGAATAAATGGGAAATATCATTAAGAAAATTAAAAGGTTGTATGATTAATGGTTATGTTTTCAATGAAGAAAAAACTATAGAAGAAATACTATAGGGAAGTGGTATTAAAAAATAAGACGAGGAATACTATGTTATGTTATAATGTTCAGATGGAATATTTCATGTGTTTTAGAATTAAAAAATAATGACATATGAACTTATATAATGATTTTTTGTAGAAGTGTTTCTTTATATATTTTCAAGTTTTTGTTATGTTATACTCATAAACAAGAAAAATTATTTAATGGAAACTCTATATTATGTTAATGTAACCTTTTATATCTTTCTCATGTTGTAAAAATGGTGGTATGTCTTTGATAAAGAGATGTGTGATAAGAGTAAATTAGTCATTATCTTAAAAATAGATTAATGATTTGTCGACGAAGTGGTTCATGCTATAATGGATGTAGTTTAAATTATTTTTTGATTTTGGGAATATATCAAATCACATTTTTAATAAGGAATCATGAATACAGATATACAGAATTTTTGTTAATTCAAATTATTACCATATTTCAATAGAATACATACCAAAGGTAGTCAGATGTCTAGTGTGTGAAAACAAACAGGTACTTATTGATATATAGTAGATTAATTTTAAGAAAAGTTTTAGAAGTTTAGTGACATTAATTCTATTTTTTATTTTTAATCATTAAAATGGGTTACCAGGTTAAACTTTTTTTGAATGGTTTATGTTAAAATTTAGATGGTTTCTTAGAGATTAAATTATTATCTCACCATATAAATATTTGTAAATGTTTGTTGACTTGTTCTAACCATTTTTTGTGATGACAACTAAAGAAATATGAAATAAATCTTCATCAAATGTATGGATATTATGACCTATTATTGATTCGTGAATAATAAATATGCCTTAATTTCTTGGAGAAAAATATGAAGTGAGAATTGGTCATGGTATATCCTGAGGGTGGTATTGTGATTATGAAATATAATGAAATAAATTAAGTATATCGGAATGTGACAATTCATCAACATTAAGATATGGATTTTGGGAAAACAATTCCTAGTACCTTCATTTTTTATAAATCAAATTGCTGAGTAGATTGTCAAGGATTAATGGTATTATGATAATTGACTTTCTCTCAGTCACCAACATTCAAATTATTAGTGATCTATATCACTCTCAATAATTATTTATGTCTTTCTTACATTTCTAAATCTTCTCCTCCCACAAATATTCTCCTATGTGGAATCCTAGTTATGAGTAACCTTGAGTAACTGTTGTGTTTCCCACTTTCCTTATTTAGTTGAAGTTTTATTATTCAATTTTGTAAAGTGGGTTCCTATGAATGTAACTTTATATTATTAAATCATTAAGGATATAGATGAATTTCAAGGGTAAAATTCATTTTAATGGGAGTATAATATAATACCCTACGATTTTATTAATTATTTTTTTGAATAAATTAAAATTATTTTACGGATTTAATTTCAGGTTACACCAAGTAATGTTTTATTTAATTGAAACAAAAAAAATTAATATTATATTACAAGAAATAAGTAGCATAAAATGGTTTATATGCAACACTATGTTATCCTTTTTTAACACACAACACCAATTTCTTTTATATCTTTTTTTACATACATGACTAAGTTTTACAAAACTACAATATACCATTAATATTATTATTTAAATATTGTTGTTTTTTTAACTAAGCCATTGTAACAAAAGATATAAATAATATTAAAAACATTATAAAAAATTGGATTACACATGTTTATAAAATGAATACTTTGGTTAGCTATTAAATAGAAATGATTGTAATAACTATTTGAAAATAAAGATATTCCATTTCATAAATACTATTTTTGAGGCATAATAAAATATTATTTAAATAAATTAATCAAACCAATTTTTATGAATTTTTTTAATTAAATATATATACTATATATTCAATAAAACATTTATCTTTTATCGTATGTTTTTTCTATATAATAGATAAAAATAAATCAATATTTACACCCAAAAAATGTGTATTTTCTAAAAGGGTGTTTTATATCCCTTTAATGGTAGACTTATTTTAAAACTAAATTTTCAAAAATTTATAAATTATATTTTACAAAATAAACTTCACTTTTTAATATTTAATGCCCAAAATATCTTAGGATGAATTTTTTTATTTTTTAAGAACATTCATTTTTCGATGAATAGATAAAATATTGAATTTTAAATGAAAATTGATTGATTTATTAACTAATTTATTTATTTACAAAGCATATTTGGATCAATTATGAATCTATTATTCCAAATTAGGTAATTTTAAGAATTTACACATCAAAATATGATATAAAAATATGTGAAAATTTTTAACATTTTCACTTTAAAATCCTGTTATTTAATCATATCTGTGGGACTATTTATGAATAACATTTTTTAACTTCTGTGATTAGAGTTTGGAAAAATATATTTCATATTTGTTTAAGAATAATTAATAATTCCTAATAAGTAAAACTAAAATTTTTATAGAAATAATTAGTGATAAGAGTTAGAATTAATTATAGAAAGTATGAGGAAAATGAGTTTACCAAGGGACTAATCATTACACAAAAGGGAAAAAATGACCTAGAAATATATCCAAAACAAATTGGTTGGGAATATTTAGAAAATATAAAATATTTATCAATAAAATTCATTATTGGAGAAAAATGAGGAAATGGAGACCTCCCAATAGTTTTTACCTTTTTATTTTCAAGAATGTCACTCCTCCTACACTATAAAAGTGCACTCACTCACCCAAATTCTTTAAACCTCTCTAGCAATTTAAATCAACAAACCCAATATAAAATAACTTACCAAAATCAATCATATTATCCTATAAGCATTAATTTTGTAATATATTCATCTGATGAATTCCATTGGTGAAAACCACATTGAGATACCCAAAGAAGAGGTAACATTCATCAACGAATGTTTTTTCCTTCCTCAAACCCCTCCAATTTATTTTATATCATGATTTTATAATAACACCAATATATTAAAATTACTAATATGTTTTTAAGATAATGTTATTTCTTAAAATATTATTCACTTTCATTAAATTTGTTATGAAATTATCATTTGTGTAGATAGTGGACTATGACCTCACAAATCAATGTTATTCATTCTTTCATTACCATGTTACATTGTTCTCCATAATGATGGAAATGTTTTTTATATATGATAAATATAATATTAATTATTTAGTTATAATTATTTAATTATTATATAAAACACCATTATTTATTTAATTTTTTGAGAATATTAAAATGTCGTTCATGTGTACAGAGGATAACCACCTCGCAAAGCAAAGTGATTTGTTCACATTTTGGACAGAATGTATTAAGAATGGTTTTATAGAAATTTTATATATATATATATAATAATAATAATAATAATATAATTTAAATATATATATATATATTATTTTCTTTTCATTCTTTAAATATGACAAGAAAATGGAAACATCAATCATGCGTATGTATGACCTACCATCTCCATGAATAGTATATTTCATTTTCTATTTCAATCATTAATATATTATTATATTTACATATATAATTAATATATATTATCTTTCAGTCATGTTTTTTTTATATAAATTACTAAATTGTGATCAAAGTAATAAGACCAAAAATAACAAGTCAAAAGATATATGAAAAACAAAGTGGTTATTACCTGAAACGTAACATTGACATGGAATTTTTATTAAACATTTAATATAATGTCGCAAATAAATCATATTTGGTATGATATATATGATTATGTTTGTATGATAGATTTATAATATACTTATGTTTATTATATAAGATATTTTAACACGTATGACAATATTCATGACATAAGATAAAGGAATTTCTAGTCTCTCTTTTATTTTTGAGAGACTTATTCAACATTGACAACTCATTTATTTTGTGTGGTTTATATAAAAATATTTGAATTTTATATAATTATTTTCATTTTTTTACTCAATTTAAATGTATAGATTGATTTTATGGTTTAATTGGCCACATGATTCTATTGTTACTCAAGCTATAACAGATTTTTTCCTCCCTAGTTATCTTTTTTAGAATCATGATATATTTACCACATATTTCTTCCATGTGGTGTATATAATTCCTATGAATATATCAAAATTGGATACAACAACAAAAATTAACACATCACACCAAGAAAAAAATACATGTAAATCACTGGCCCAGGGACATAACCTCACGACCACAACTCAAACCCCTCCCCACCCTAACCACTCAACCTGAGCGTGGGGGGCCATCACAAGAATTTTTTTTTATTATAAAAATTTTATTTTTTTTACATATACCTTTCATTATATATTTTTAATGGGGTTTATGGATTAAATGTTAATAAATCAGTATGGGAATTTAGCCTCAATTTTCCTTCTTTGAGACATAGATTAGATTATACACATATATTATTCTTAAAGGTGTATATACATACCTTTTGAAATTTTATATAATCAATATTGTTTTTTTATTATATTACATCCTTCATGTAATGTTATTCTTTCATGGGGACATTGATTCAATTTTAGGAACGTGGTAACTATTTATTACTACAATCTAACATTTATATGGATTATTGATGATAATACTTCCATTGACAAAATCTTATGATAAATCTCTCAATCATTCTCATTAATTTAATTTTATTATGGATATTAATTATGTCTTTATGTAATGGCACCGTTTTTCATTACTTTTTTACTAAATATAATTTAGAATTATTTTAATAATATCCTACTTTATTTCTATCTTTGATTGGAAATTTATTTTCTCTAAAACCAATTTTTTCTAAAAATATTTTAAACGTTTTTTTACTATGATCTTGGGATTTTAAAAATACATTTATACCCATGTTTTACCCTTTTTAAAATCATTTAAAAAGAATTACTCTAGTCATTTTTCGATACAAACTCTTTTAAATTATATCAACAATATGAAAGGAATATCACTTTTTATATATATGTCTTGAATGAAATTATCAATCTTCCTGACCAATCCATTCATTAATACTTCCTTTATACATTTTAAAAAAATTACAAAATAAATGATTTTCCAAAAAAAATTTGAAATATATTTTTTATAAATATGTTTTCAATGAATGTCCTTTTGGAAGAAAAATATGCTTTTATAAGTGTTTTAAAAAAATTTGAAACTTTACTTTATAAGTTTTGAGGGTTATTTTTAAATAAAATGTTTTTAAATTTTTTTTAATTTAAATATTTTTTTCAATTAAAATTTCATATTTTCCCCAAGTAATGTTTTAAATGATATTTAATAATTGTTTTCCTTCTATGATGATAAACTTGATATAATTTATGTTTTATAGTGATATGATCCAAGGATACCAATCATATTCATCCTTATAATGGTCTATGTTTCTAGGGCATGATGTTTATAGAACCCAGTTCTCTTCCATTATTCAGTCTCATTTCAAATAGAATTACATTAGACCCATTTCTTTTCCATGGGTTAATTAGGTAATTAAATAATAATTTTTATGAGTATTTATGATTCTATGAAATCTCTTTATTCATTTCTCATATTGTGGTTCAAAGGAATTTATTATATAGTGGTGTGTCTTAGATAGTACCTGATGATCTCATTATATATTATAAGATGGGGTTTCCCAGATAGTGTTGGGTAAGCCTACTATAGCTTATCTGATGTTGTGGCCCAGATAACACCGGGTAATGCCATTATAGATTATAATATGGGGTGAACCATACAGTATCAAGTGAGCCCATAATAGCTTATATGATGGGTGTGTACAGATATCACTCTAATGCATTAGGTAAATATTTCTATCTTATAAAATAAACATGAATCGAATAGAGATTGAAAATGATTTAGTAATACAAGGATGGAATGAGAAGTGATCTCGGTTTAGTAATACATGGAATGAATAACGAGTGAAATTGGTCCAGTAAAGGACATTGTCTATTAAGATGGTCTTGGTGGGGTTACCTAAGTAATTTGTAAATGATTTTCTATGATTATTTTTATTCCACAAATATCATTTTGTATTCCTATTTTTTTCTCACATATTACCTTATGATTCATATCTTATGATCTTCCCATGATTAATAAATGACTCATGTATTGGTTGGAGAGTGATGGCAAGAGGGGGGGTGAATTGCCTTTTAAAAATAAATTAACAATTTAAAAACAATTTATAAATGCAGCGGAAATAAACAGGAGCAAGACACAATTTGATAACGGAGTTCGGCTTAAACCAAAGCCTATGTCTCCACTCCCAACTCAACCGTTGAGAGATTTACTTCAGCTTGCTTTTTAATGGTTGTAGCAAGAAACCCACTAGCCGTTTTAAGGTAGGCTAGATCACCTTCATACAGATTGCTTTTTTATGATGGTTGTAGCAAGAAACCCAAAATGAAAGTGAGGAAGAGAAGGGTGGATTGTTTTAATACAAACCCAATGAATAACTAAACAATTGAAATAAATAGATTACAACAAAATTGAGGAAGCCTTGAGCGCCAAGAGTGTGAGAGTAGTTGATGTAGAGGCAGCCCAAGCTTCAAGGATGGAGGTGGATCACAAGTAGCCTTTGTGATTTGTCGTTAGAGCTTTAAGGGATCAAAATATCATTCCAATGTTTCGGTAGGTTTTCCCGGCATCCATCCTCGTCTATTTATAGGATAAATATCCCCAAATACTTCAATATGGCCGTTGGAGGGCTTTCGGAGCCGTTGGGGTTCAAGTGGACAAGTCTGGTCAAGCTCCAACGGCTAGTTTGACTTTGCTTACCGGCTGACAGGTGCTTGGCCACCGGCTGGCCGGTGCTCCAGACAGAAGCAAGATCCTTCTGTCCCGGCTCCACCGGCTGACCGGTGCTGAGCCACCGGCTGGCCGGTGGTCTTAGACAGAGAGCAAGCTCTCTGTCTGGTTCCACCGGCTGACCGGTGGTCCAGACACCAGGTGGCCGGTGGCACCTGGCAGTAGGCAAAGACTACTGTCTGGTTCCACCGGCTGGCCGGTGGTCAGGCACCGGCTGACCGGTCGCACCTGGCAGAGAGCTTTGCTTATGCCAGAGACCACCGGCGGGCCGGTGGTAATCCACCGGTTGGCCGGTGGACTCAAAGAGTCCTTTTTCCAGACTTCTTGGGCCAACTCTTTGGAAACCTTTTTCCTATCATCAAACAAACTTGAAAACAAGTTAGAACACGATGAGAGTGATTGTGATCATTAAAATCCAAGAGAGAGGGGTACAACAATCTCCCCCTATTTTTATGATCACAATCACAAATGAGAAAGCTTTTAAAAAAAGGATATGCCAAGTAAAAATAAATAAGAAACTTGGACATTGAAAAATTTAGAGATCATTTTAATACAAGAAATTCATAGATGTATGATATTAATTTTGAAAGGATTGAAATAAAGAGAATGGTTCATTTTGAAATTGTAATCATAGGTCATTTAAAAGAAACAACTTAAATTAATAACTTAACCATTTAAAAAACATATTTTGATGAAAGTAATGACTTAAAATTGAACTTTTAAAAAGAGCACTTAATTAAATAAAATAAGTAACTAAGTAATAGAGAGTTTTTCTCCCCCTTTGGGATTATCAAAATAGGAGGAAAAGTATGAAAGAAAGTTAGAAAAGCAATAAAAAAGAGGTAAGCAATGACAATAAGGATGGATAGATAAGATAACTTGAATTTTATAACAGTTGAAACGTTACATAGAAAGTTCAAAATACAAATACAAAGACAAGCCAAAAAAGAAGAACGGCTCTATTCACTCCTAGAGGGCCGAGAGTGACGGCGACGCCTGAAGGTCGGAGGAGTCGGAGGAGCCTGGACCGCCTCAAAGCGACGATCTAGAGAATCAATCCGAGAGTGGAGCTGATCAAACTGAGAGTTGATGTAAGAAAACTGTAGGTCGAGCCGGGTCTCAATCTGATCCTGGAAGCGAAGGAACTGATCAGCCGTCACCAACAAGCCGCTAGAATCAGCGGGAGGGGGCACAGCCTCAGCAGGCTCTGGGGCATCATCACCCGCTCCATCTCCCTCATCAGCAGCAGCAGCAGCCTCACCTTCGTCGTCACCGCTCCCTTCCTCTTCATCATCACCACTGTCCTCACTATCTGAAAGAGGATAGGCAGCAGCAATGGCAGGAGGCATGGCATGGGTAGGAGGGTGTGAATGTGTCTGAGGGGAGTAAGCCTTGAGAAGGCCCTCCTTGTTAGTAATCCACTCCTGACGCCAAGGATGCCAACGAATGTTCATCGGTTGCACCATCATAAAATTGATGATTCTATCCTTCTTTGGCTGCTCGAAGGAGGTAGCACGGAGAGGGATATCAAGGAAGGTAAAGATTTTGGTCAACAAGCGCCCGTGAGGTAGATTTTTGGACCGGCGCGGGTGCTCAGCCACATAAGACATGGCCCGGAACAGGAACCGGACCAGATTGAAATGATCGCCTCTGGTGATATAAGAAAGAAGATAAATATCAATAAATTTCACCGTATCGTGATCACTGATATGGGGTGAAAGAGTGGTCTGAATGAGGCGCTCAATGATGCGATGGTTTGGGGTGAGCTGGGAGAGCTTGACAATGGGATCGGTGGGCTGCCCTGTGAGATGCTCAAGAGCGACAGCAAGATCAAATTCAGGGTCCCGAGGAAACTCCCCCTGAGCAAATGCATGAGGTCCAACATGAGGAACCTCGAGCATCCGGGCAATCTTCAAAGAAGTGATAGTGATGGGTTGCCCAAGAGCAGTGGTGGTAATGGTATCGACGTCATCTGAGACCGACCACGTCAGGTGAGCATAAAATTCTTTAACAAGAAGGGGATAAATGACATCCTTCTCAGGAGGTTCAAAAAACGAATGCCAGTGTTGATATTCAATGATTGAGAAAAGCTCGAGTCGAGCAGTAGAAAGCCAAGAATAATCAATTACCCTACCCGGCAGAATGACTTTGTCATGCCAAATGTCCGGAAGTTGAGGGATTGAAGGAGGAGGAGGTGCCTCTTGAGCGATGCCCTTTCCCTTGCGTGAAGATCGAGGACCCATGATGGCAAAAGGAAGAAAAAAGAGAGAGATTGAGAGAAGAGGGAGCTTGAGAGAGCAAGGAGGAGGTTAGGGAAAGAAGGGGCTGCTGGTCTGGAGGTGCCGCACGAGAGGGAGAGAAAGAAAAGGGAGGGGAAGGGTTTAAATTAAATTTTAACCCTTTCCCCGGCCGGCCCAACAAAATAAAACCCGACACCACCGGTTAACCGGTGATGTACCACCGGTTGACCGGTGGTATTGAAATTCAAAAAAAAATTAAAATAAAATAAAAATGAAAGAGTTTAAATTACTTAAAGAGAAATATAAGAAATCCAAATTGAGTCAAATATTTAATAGTGCTCATTGACGAATCATTCCTAACTCCCCCTTAATAAAATCAAAACGTTCAACCGGGAGCGGTTTGGTAAAAATATCAGCTAATTGGAAATCAGTAGAAATGAAGTCCAAAGTGATATCCCCTTTTTGAAAATGGTCATGAAGGAAATGATGCCTTAAATCTATATTCTTAGTCCTAGAATGTTGTATTGGATTCTTAGAGATACTAATGGAACTAGTGTTGTCACACCGTATAGGGACATGATCGTAGGAAAGGCCATAATCCAAGAGAGTGTGTTGCATCCAAATAATTTGGGCACAACAATTACCAGCTGCTACGTACTCGGCCTCGGCAGTAGAAAGAGCAACACAGTTTTGCTTTTTGCTACTCCATGAAACAAGGGACTTGCCTAGCAGAAGATAGGTTCCACTAGTACTCTTACGATCTAATTGACATCTGCCAAAATCAGCATCCGAATATGACGAAAGTTCGAAAGAAGTATTAGAGGGATAAAACAAACCAATGTTTTTGGATCCTTTTAAATACTTAAAAATTCTTTTTACCGATTTAAAATGAGATTCTTTGGGATTGGCTTGAAAACGAGCACAAAGACAAACACTGAACATTATGTCAGGACGGGTCGCAGTTAGGTAAAGTAGACTCCCGATCATACTCCTATAAAGCTTGTTATCCACCGGTTTCCCAGCTTCATCTAATTTAAGTTTACAAGAAGTACTCATGGGGGTACTAATTTCCTTTACTTGATCCATACCAAAACGACTTAAAAGTTCGTTTGTGTATTTGCCTTGGTTTAGAAAAATACCATTTGAATTTTGAAAGATTTGAAAACCAAGAAAAAATTTTAATTCCCCCATAAAGCTCATTTCAAATTCTTTTCTCATTAAATCTGAAAAATCCGTACAAAGGGATTCTTTGGTTGAACCAAATATAACGTCATCAACGTAAATTTGGACAATTAAAAGATCTTTTGAAGTGTGTTTTAAAAATAGGGTACAATTGGCTTGACCCATTTTAAAATCATTTTCTAAAAGAAATTTTGTTAACCGCTCATACCAAGCCCGAGGGGCTTGTTTTAAGCCATATAGAGCCTTGGTTAACTTAAAAACATGATTAGGAAATTTTGGATCTTCAAAACCGGGGGGTTGTTCAACAAAGATTTTTTCTGAAATAAAACCATTAAAAAATCACTTTTAACATCCATTTGAAAAAGTTTGAAATTTAAGTGAGCGGCGAATGCCAACAAGATCCTAATGGATTCCAATCTAGCGACGGGCGCAAAGGTTTCACCATAATCAATTCCTTCTTCTTGATTATAGCCCTTAGCTACTAGGCGAGCCTTGTTCCGGGTTATATTTCCTTGATCATCAAGTTTGTTCCTAAAAACCCATTTAGTGCCAATAATTGGATGATCATTGGGTCTTTCAACAAGAGTCCAAACATCATTTCTAGAGAATTGATTTAGTTCCTCTTGCATTGCAAGAACCCAATTCTCATCATTAATGGCATCATTAATGGTTTGAGGCTCTAGTTGAGAAAGAAAGGCTTGATGTTCAACCTCGTTGAGGATTGATATTCTAGTACGAGTACCGGCTTGAAGATCTCCTATAACATTTTCTAAAGGATGGTCTCTAGAAGGTTTCCAAACCTTAGGCAAGGTGGAAGGCGAAGAAGGTGAAGAGGGTTCTTGATGGTCATCCTCCTTGGGAGGAGAAGAGGAATCAGTCAAATGAAGCTTATCAAGCTTATCTTCAACATCTTCAATGACCGGGTGAGGTTTTGGAAGAGTTTCATCAAATTTGACATGAGATGATTCTTCGATGGTTTTTGAACGTTTATTGAAGACACGATAGGCTTTGCTTGAGTTGGAGTACCCATGAAAAATACCTTCATCGGATTTGGCATCAAATTTCCCTAGGTTATCTTTTGTGTTAAGGATAAAGAATTTACAACCAAACACTTTAAAATAACCAACTTTGGGCAATTTGCCTTTCCAAAGTTCATAGGGGGTTTTCTTAAGAAGGGGTCTTACAAGGACTCTATTGATAGTGTAACAAGCAGTGTTTACCTCCTCGGCCCAAAAATATTGAGGGAGGTTGAACTCACTAAGGAGGGTTCGAGCAATTTCTTGGAGAGTTCGGTTTCTCCTTTCAACCACTCCATTTTGTTGTGGAGTCCTAGGGGCAGAGAAGGTGTGATTGTATCCTTGAGAGGAACACAATTCATCAAATTCTTTGTTCTCGAATTCAACTCCATGGTCACTACGGAGCGAGATAATTTTATATCCTTTTTCGTTTTCTACCTTCCTAGAGAATTTCAAAAAGGTTCTACATGCATCATTTTTATGAGCTAAAAAGAAAACCCAAGTGAAACGAGAAAAGTCATCTACTAGGACAAAGGTATAGGATTTTCCACCTAGACTTGCTACAGGGGTAGGACCAAAAAGATCAAGATGAAGGAGCTCAAGAGATTTTGAGGTGGACACTTCCTTCTTAGATTTGAAAGAAGATTTGTGTTTCTTGCCATGTTGGCATGGCTCACAAATCAAATCTTTCTTAAACTTCAGTTTAGGAAGGTCACGGATGAGCTTGTTCTTATTAAGCATTAGAAGTGAATGAGAGCTACAATGCCCCAACCTTCTATGCCAAAGCCAAGACTCATTGTCAAGAGCACTTAAACATTTAACATTTTGGCTTGATAAATACTTTAAATCAATAATGTAAACATTTTGAAAATGGGAAGCAGAAAATATCAATTTGTTTTGAAAATCAAACACATTGCATAAATCATTTTGAAAATTTACCGAAAAACCACTATCACAAAGTTGACTAATGCTAATTAAATTATGCTTTAAACCTTTAACAAATAAAACATCTTTAATAAAGGAGGTGCTACCAAAACCAATGGTACCTATTCCGACGATCTTGCTTTTTGAGTTGTCACCGAAGGTGACGTATCCTCCATCGAATTCTTCAAGGGAGTTGAACTCGGAGGGATCGCCACACATGTGCCTCGAGCATCCGCTGTCGAGGTACCATGAGCCTTTTGAAGTCCTACTTCTTTGGTGTTTATCCTACAAAATCAAGAAAGAATAGATTTTGGTACCCATATAAGTTTGGCTCTGGAAAGATTAGCTAAAAGAAACTTTTGAACCCATACTTGTCTAGAGGGATACATCCTAAGATATTCATCCGAGTAGGTAATGATTTTGGGGCGGCCATATCTAGCATTTTTACAATCGCATTCATAAATCATATGTCCAGTTTTTCTGCAATAATTACAGAATTTACTTTGAGAGATCGCCCTTACAAAAGTAGTGGGTGCTCTAGAAGAGGTGGCTTGCTTGTTAAAGCCAAGTCCATGTGTGGTTCTAGCCGAACGTTGAGAACCTAGCAATTTGGTCAAATTTTGTTCACCTTGGGTGAACTTGGCAAGAGATTCCCTTAAATCTTTAATAGTTGAATTCAAAGAATCAACATTTGGAATATCTTGGACCTTAAGGGCAAGTTCCTCATTCTTTTTGAGAAGTTGATCTTTTTCAGAAATTAGAATTTTATGTTTCTTTTCTAAGGCCAAAAATTTAGAGGTAAGTTCGTGAAAACCTTCCTCTAATTGATCTCTCGCATTTTGGAGATCTTCATAAGACATTTCATTATTAAAAGAAGAGGATGAGGAAGAGGAGTCAGAAGAAGATACCTCATCAAGTTCCATTATGCATTTTCCACCTTCATCGCTTGAGTCGCTTGAGGACATGGAGTCATCGCTTGCACTCCATGTTGATGCTTTGAAAGCCTTCTTGTTTTTCTGTTCCTTTAACCGTTTCTTGAAAAGAGAGCACTCCGGTTTGATGTGGCCTTTCTTTCCACATTCAAAGCATGTAACTTCTTTTTCTGCTTTTGGCTCTTCCTTTCGTGCCCTTTGAAAATTCTTCTTTTTCTTCATGAACTTGCTCATTTTTCTTGCAAGTTGAGCAATCTCGGATCCGCTATCATCGGAGGAGCTTTCTTGCTTTGCCTTGAATGCTATGTTCTTTTTCTCCTTGAAGATGTTACCTTCTTTATCGGCTTGCCTCTTCATGGTAATCTCATAGGTCATAAGTGATCCAATGAGTTCTTCAACCGGCATTTTCTTGACATCTTTCGCTTCCTGGATTGCTGTCACCTTTAGAGCCCATGAGCTTGGTAGGACCCAAAGAATCTTCTTGACCATCGTCTCTGCAAAAACATCATCTCCAAGAGACTTTCTCCCATTACACACATCAGTGAAGCGAGTAAACATTTCCGTAATAGATTCGTGTGGGTGCATGGTGAATCTTTCAAATTCTTGACGATACATATCTAATCTAGTGTCTTTAACTTTGTTAGTGCCCTCATGGGTCACTTCCAAAAGCTTCCAAATTTCATGAGAAGTGGTGCAAGTAGAAATACGATTAAATTCATTACGGTCTAACCCACAATGAAGAGCATTCATGGCTTTGCCATCAAGCTCAAAATTAGAAATGTCTTCGGAGGTCCATTTAGACTCAACTTTGCTAGAGAGAGTATAGCCTTGCAAAACAATTCTATATATAGGATAGCCAATACTTCTAAGAAATGTAATCATGCGAGTTTTCCAATAATTGTAGTCGGTTCCATCAAAGAATGGAGCCCGAGTCATGGAATACCCTTCGGGTGCTTGTGAGGAAGAAGCCATCACTATGGATTTTGAGTTTGTAACCGGTTAAGGTATTACACAAACTCTCCCTCTGATACCAATTGTTGGTCGGAGAGTGATGGCAAGAGGGGGGTTGAATTGCCTTTTAAAAATAAATTAACAATTTAAAAACAATTTATAAATGCAGCGGAAATAAACAGGAGCAAGACACAATTTGATAACGGAGTTCGGCTTAAACCAAAGCCTACGTCTCCGCTCCCAACTCAACCGTTGAGAGATTTACTTCAGCTTGATTTTTAATGGTTGTAGCAAAAAACCCACTAGCCGTTTTAAGGTAGGCTAGATCACCTTCGTACAGCTTGCTTTTTTATGATGGTTGTAACAAGAACCCCAAAATGAATGTGAGGAAGAAAAGGGTGGTTTGTTTTAATACAAACCCAATGAATAACTAAACAATTGAAATAAATAGATTACAACAAACTTGAGGAAGCCTTGAGCGCCAAGAGTGTGAGAGTAGTTGATGTAGAGGCAGCCCAAGCTTCAAGGATGGAGGTGGATCACAAGTAGCCTTTGTGATTTGTCGTTAGAGCTTTAAGGGATCAAAATATCATTCCAATGTTTCGGTAGGTGTTCCCGGCATCCATCCTCGTCTATTTATAGGAGAAATATCCCCAAATACTTCAATATGGCCATTGGAGGGCTTTCGGAGCCGTTGGGGGTCAAGTGGAAAAGTCTGGTCAAGCTCCAACGGCTAGTTTGACTTTGCTTACCGGCTGACCGGTGATTGGCCCCCGGCTGGCCGGTGCTCCAGACAGAAGCAAGACCCTTCTGTCCAGGCTCCACCGGCTGACCTGTGCTGAGCCACCGGCTGGCCGGTGGTCTTAGACAGAGAGCAAGCTCTCTGTCTGCTTCCACCGGCTGACCGGTGGTCCAGACACCGGTTGGCCGGTGGCACATGGCAGTAGGCAAAGCCTACTGTCTGGTTCCACCGGCTGGCCGGTGGTCAGGCACCGGCTGACCGGTGGCACCTCGCAGAGAGCTTTTCTTCTGCCAGAGACCACCGGCTGGCCGGTGGTAATCCACCGGTTGGCCGGTGGACTCAAAGAGTCCTTTTTCCAGTCTTCTTGGGCCAACTCTTTGGCAACCTTTTTCCTATCATCAAACAAACTTGAAAACAAGTTAGAACACGATGAGAGTGATTGTGATCATTAAAATCCAAGAGAGAGGGGTACAACATCATGTATATGATCTTTGATATGTAGGGAATGATTGAAAAATGTTATTCTCATGTTATCATACCCTTATTTTCATGTTATGCTTATGTATCACCTTTATTTACCCATTCTGAGCATCTGAGATAAAAAAATTTATATTTCATTTCTCCATGTCATATAGAATGGTTTTTAATAAGAAAGATATATGGGAAAATCATTTTGGGAAACATTGAATATCCTTCACCAATTTAGAAGAGTTTGTTCCAAGATTATAATGAAACTAAATTATTATGACACTTGTAAATATTTTTTGTATAATGTAATGAATATTCATAAAAAATGATGTCATGTCCTTGTAAGTCAAAACATGGATCTATATAGGAATATACATTTAATATTTACCTAAAAGGATCAAATCAAGAATTGAAGGATTCAGTTATGTAGACATATATTCAGATTTTATATAGGCACCCACTCGATAAGATACAATTTTCATCCTCTTTTCCTAAATTCTATAAACAATTACTTGAATTTTATAAAAAAAATATTTGCAGAGTAAAGATTCCATTAAAGTTAATTTATTAACTAATTTAAAACCATTTCGTTTATTTAATTCATTTTAGGATGGTTTAATATAATCCCACTATCTATATATATAGAGAAACATTATTAAGGTTGATGAAAACACATCATTTATCCAACCATATTTCATAACTAAATTAATAAAAGATATAAAGTAAGTAAATAATAAAAGTATACATAGTAGGAAATCAAACAAGAATCAGATATAGATAACTGTTCTAATGACATGTGACTCTTATGTGCCTAAATGATTCATATACATACCTCCTCATACCATATTTTCAAAAAATTAATTATTCCATAATCAGTAATAGGGGAAATATTAAAAAAGTCACTCAATGTGAAAGAATAATCAAATGTTAAAACAATCTAAATGAATAGTATTCCCATCCAAGGAAGCATGATCTTCTACAATGTGTGGGTTGGGAATTCCTAGGCCTAATAAATTTAAAATTTGTCGAATAATTCCCAGTATCCTATTAACTATGTCAAATAGTAAGAAAAAGGAAAAAAAGAAATGTCAAATTCCACATTGTGATGTCCCATGTCTATTTTACTCATAGGTAATTTAATTTGAGGGTCATGTGACCTCAAGTGCACATACCTATAAGATAAAGTATACCAACTTGTAGAAATTGTTTATATGTGATATAGTGGGAAGCATTTACCCATTTTATAATCACAAAATACATTGGAATAATGATAAAATGAACTTATAAAAAAGAACTAAAAACTCATAACTGCAGAATAAATTCACCATACATTGGTACTAATTTAATGTATTCAAGTAATACAATCATATAGAGAGCAATACATATAGAAAATATAGATTGGTAAAATAATAAATAATAATAATAAATAAATGAACCAAATATAGAATAAGACCTAGTACATGATCAGTCGTATCTCCTAGTACAGGTCATAATTCATGATCAGTAACAAGAAAGAAACACTAGCCAAGTCCTAACCTACATCGAGGAGATATTCTTGTGTAAAAAATAGTATCTTGAATAAGGTGTGAGTAAAATATATTATTCCACAATCAATGTACTCTAATTCATTTTATTCCATAAGTATGAAAATAAATAGTTTTTAGTATATATATAGAATAGTTAATGTATAGATGTTTTGGAAAACCAGGAAATAGCACCTAATTTGGAATATGTTACACAGTCTTTGTATCAAGTGAATAATAATTTAGTTATGGGACCCATGGCTATAATACTATGCATCCAATAACAAGTATCTAGATGAATACATAGACGGGTGTATTGGAATTTACATATGTTAGAACCAAGAAAATCCAAGGAATAAATTCAAGGAATTCCACTATATAAATGGTACTCTAACTAAGGATTAGTAAAATATATAAGGTAATATTTGGATAAACTGTATTAGAACACAATGAGGTAATTTTAGGTGTCACATGTACCAAGAAATCAATCCAAATATATGTAGATAAACCAAGAAGTATTAGGTATATCATTGGTTTTTTTATAAGTCAATCACCACATATTGACAATGTCTAGATATAATGAAAGTGTATTCCTTGGCATTAGCATCAATGAATCGTTGGTAATCTATCAAGTTCGCACTTGGTATTCGAAACTGGAATACATGTATTACCCATTATTGGACTCACTATAACCATGACAAGATTCATTATTATAACTATGTTGCACCTGGAGAATTTATTATTTATTTCATTTTAAATTAAATTCAATTTTATTGATAGCTTTTGATTCTTGCAACAGTAGGTTCAAATGAAAATACTCTATTAAAATATTATTAAACCATGGAAATTTATCTTATTCATTCTGTTGGAGGATAGGAATAGTAATGCCTAAATTATAAAATTTAAAATTTTAATAATTTTATAACATAAGTTTAGTGGATAACAATTGATTATAAAATAAAATAATTTTTATTTGAATGAAAATTAAATGTTTTCTCAAAAAAGAATATTTTTTTCCCACAAAATGGATCATCGCTTCTTAGGAACATATGATATAATTATATTTTGACCATTTTAGTTTATTTATATGATAAATTTAATTTAATTTTTAAATAAACAATTAAAAATATTATATGGTGATTTGTTGTGATTTTTCTAAAATGTTTCATTTTATGATTATTACTTAAAAATTTTGTTTTTTTTTGAATTTCATTTTTGATTAGATTATTTTAAAAGATAAATTATATATTAATTTTTTTTATTGAAATAAGTCAAATTAAATTTTCAATAAATATAATTTAGTTATTTTAATATATTCCAAATTAATTTTTGATATGAAAACCTTCTATACTTATGATAATTTTCTTTTGGAAAACCTGTTTTTTATTCACATGAGCGGGTATAGATTTAAATTTTATAATTACACTTTTATTAATTTAATTTTGAAATATAGATTCCATATTTATAATAATAATAATATTTATTATCTGTTAATTTAAACAAAATTCTTTTACATTATGAATATTAACAGATGTAATAATTAATTTCCATGGTTATGGTAAAAAATTAATTTACCAGGGGTTAAACTAAAATGATGGGGGTTACCAATGAAAAACCAACTTGTACAGTCATTTTTTTTTCATGTATCGACCTTATTTTATATAATAGTTGAAAATGACCAATTTTAAAGGCTTGATACATGAAAAAAACATGGGTGTAATTGATTTTTTTTAAAAATTTCATGTGTGTCCTCTCCCCCGGTTATAAAAGGCTGCCCCTAGTTCTCTCATGATCACACAACAAAATTAATTTTCATTATAAAATACACACCATAATAACATACTTACTCCTCTCATTAAATTATAGTGATATTTGTTTCATAAATCAATTATATGTGGGATTTTACTGAAAAACAAAATAAGTTTCATGAAGAATAGGTAATGTTCTTAAACAAGCATTTTTTTTTGTTTTTTTTCACACCACCTTAAAATATAATTAAATAATTATAGTATAATAACACCAGTATATAAAATATAATAATATTTTATTATGTTATTGTCATAACCTATATTGATATCCACTTTCAACATATGGGAAGTGAAACTACATATAGTGTGTATGTTGGGCTACCATCATGCGAAACAATATCAATTTTTTACATCACCAACATTAAATGCATAATATAATGATGTATTTAACATATTTATAGGTTATATTTGATATTTTTATACTTCATTGATTATAATATCACATATACCTTTTTACTCTCCATTATTTTTAAAATACGAGATCGTCACTCGTGTATATGGTAGACTATCGCCTCACTAAGAAATCTGATTTGTTTTTCAGTTAAACATTACATAAAAGGAAATAAATATATTTAATTAATATATGTGATATATATGAAATTGTATTAATTAATTAATATTATTATATCACCGAATTAATTTCTCTTTCAATCGTTAATTGAATTATATAGTCGTTTGTGCTTCCATACGACATACCGTCTCCATGAAGCGATGTGATTCATTTTCTATTTCCAACATTCAAATATGATTCTAAAAAATTATATAATGAGAAAATATTATATTTATTACATTAATATAATTATTTATATTGTGGGACTATAAAATATGTGCATGAACAAGAATGTTCATGAAAAAACATGTTTGAGAAAACAAGGAAATTAAAACCCAAAATAATGAAAATAATACAATATTAAAAATATATGGGTGGTAAAATGTTATAAGGGGATCATATATTATATATTAAATAAATATATTATACTATAATAAATCAATAATATAATTAATACCTTTATCCCAGAAGTTAAATCTTATTCAACCAAAAGGAGTGTGAGGTAAGGGACTTCATCTCAATTTCCCTTCGTTGAGGTATATTGTAATGTTATGATCCTAAATTCTTTTATATGGTGTATAAATATACACTTTTATATGTAATATCAGGATTAATTAATAATTAATGGTATTATAAGTTTCAATTTTAATTATTTAATCAAGGTGGATTTGACTAGAAATTTACCATGTGGTAAAATTTATTGTATAATATCACTATCTTTTTTATTGTTAAATTTCTATTGAAATAATAACTGTCTTGTGATAATTTATAATTGTAAATTAATATTATATTAAATATACATATAATTTTATAATTTATATAATTATTTACTAATATATATATAACATTTTTATATACGATTTTTTCTTCGAATGTCATTTGCTAAAATAGTAAAGTATTGTTAAACCTTAATCCTTTACTAAATAAGAATATTTGAAAATAAATCAGATTGATTCATGAATTAAATTGATTACTAAATGTGTGAAGAATACATTGAACATTAAGGTATTGGTGTGGCCTATTTATTTATATATTCTCTATGCATCTAACTTTCTCATGATACAAATCATTTGGACACATTTGATAGGATTTTACCCAGTAGTTTAAAACAATCCTGTGAAAGGACATCAAAATAGAGGTGTCATGATGTCTGAGGTCATGATTTCTAATAATTATGAATTTACTTCACTAAGAATTAAATTATTACTATTATTATTATTATCCATGATATACTCTTTATGATATTATCTTTGGATGCATTTTGTTCTTAGTTTATTTATTGAATGGAATGTTTTTTCAGTTATTTACCATACCATATTGATTATTATTTATCCTATTATGGTAGGCAAGTTATCAAATAAATTGAGTGTATATTTTTCGATTTAGATTTTTCATCTTTTTATTAATGATATTATTCACTCTATGTAACCCTTAATTAGAATTTAAGATCACCCTTATTTTTTTTACATTCCCTTCGATATGAAGAAGGATTCTTGGATTGAGTTCAAGGATGGAAAATATTTTCAATTTCTATTAATTTTATATTATTTTACCTATTTTTAATTGGTTTAATGTATGTATTTTGTAACACCCCAAGCTTCTATGGTACGCTTCTCTTTGAATAATACAGTAGCGTGTGTGGTATGCACCTTCAAGTTCTAACACACACCACAACCAATCAAACTCGCCGTTATGAATAGTAATACCTACTTTTTTAATTTTTATAAATCTTATCTTTCAAAATGGACTTCATTTTTGGATTCGGAATATCAAAATTAGCCTACGGTGAATTTTTGGTGTTTTTTTGAAAACTCTCAATTTTTTATAAATAGTGAAAAACACTGAGTTATGGTTTAAAAACAAATTTTCATAATTATTTATTTTATTTAAATTTAATTATGGTCTAAATATATACATAACACATATATATGTTCAATTTAATTCATTGAAGTTAGTTTATAATAATTTTGGATATATAAAAATTTTATTGAACTTTTCACCGTCTTTTATCCACCTCCTAGGAGAATTTGGAAATTCACATAAAACTTAATTTTACCACTTCTGCGAGTGGAATTTCGAAAATCCGAGAGACATGGTTAATATCAAGGAGTAAAATGTGGTTCAGTAAGATAAAAATAATTTTGGTGAATAGTAACTTTTTACTTTTATTTACCACGGTTACAAGTAAATAGGATAATTAAGGGTAAAAATGATATGAATATTACGCTAACACAATTCATAATTCTATTATACAAGTGTATCTCGACCAAAAAAAACCTTAGAAATAAAATATTATCATTTAGGTCCACTTGGATTACATTAGGACATTTATTATTATTTAATTCAAAGAAGAGTTAAAAGAGTTAAAATCAAAGTTTAATTACTAAAACATATTTAATATAGGGTTATACAGAAGAATAATTCGATTGTAAATATTAATTAGAAATATAATGATATTTCCTAAATAATGGTATTTTATTTATAATTTTTAGACATTAAATAATTTAATTAATTTATGACACAATGATGATGTAGTAATTACCTTATTAGTGAACTCTTAAAAAAATTGATATTATAAATACCCAAATAAATACAATTTGAGACTTTAAATGAATTACAAGAATTTTATGGTTAATATGACATGTTATTATTGATTTAATTTTGTTTTTTCTAAATAATAATTCTTTTATGATTTTCACAAAAATAAAATACCAAATAGTGTCAAAATTGACATAAAAGAGTTTTTAAAACAAATATTATATTATTAATTGATATTCAATTCCAAAAAATATAAGGTTCATCAAAAAGACTTTTATCATGATAGTTGTATCATTAATGGACCATTTGGGGGTCTCTTGGATGTATATAGTAATTTTATTGACTATATGATATAAAAATACAAAGTGACATGGTAAGTGTCAAACTAATTAACTAAGAGTTAAAACTAAAAGATAAGGTTAATATAATTACCCAAACCTATCTAAAATCTATTGGTTGAAAGGATTTTGACCCATCCCAACCATTGAATTTTCATAATCCACTTTTGAGCTATTAGAAACCTAATATGGAATTATTATAAAATAATATTTCTAGCTATTCCAAAGGATCCCCTCACCCCTCTTATAAAAGGGAACTCCCCCTTATCATTAATTCACACCATAAAATCCATTTGGCTCGGCCAAACTCTGCCCAAATATCCTCCCAACTTCCCTCAATTCAACCTAGAGGTCTTAGTTTGATCATAAATCCAACCTATGGATCCCTTATGATCAAATCAAAAGGAAGAACCCAAAGAAGAGGTAACGTTTCACCACCCTCTTCCATGTTATTTTCTTCTTCAACTTCTACTTTCTTGGTTATTTGCATTATAAAATAATAACTCCAGTATTTTATATAAACTATGATGTTATTATAAATATTGTACAACCATATTCTATATTCTGTCCATCCTTTGAATGACATGTCACCATACGTGCGTACGTACGGCTTATCGTCACCACGTTGTGGTGTAATTGTTATTCAAAACATTATTATTTGGATGGGTATGATCATAATGTGTAATTGATGTAAATAATAAATATAACATGATAATGATTCTTTATATATGATATATCATCCGATTATATATTATTTTAATATCAAAATAATGATATTGTCGCTCGTGCATACGTACGGACTACCGTCTCAATGAACGCGATGAGATTCATTCCCCATCGTAACCATTCAAGTATAATTGTCATTTGATGATTAAAAATAATGTTTAAGGACTTGATATCATACTGTATATGAATAATATACAACCTATCCATAACAAGCATGGTTTACGTAACAAATAATATAAAACAAAATGAGTAAGTTAACTCCTGAAATGACGATAATACAAAAATATTATTAACAAAGAAATGTTAAAAGATCATATATGATATCATATTAATGTATATGATTCTTGTATAATTTAATAACAATTATTTCACCAATATACAGGAGGTTAACTTACCCTTAACCAAGGAAAAGTACAAGTTAAGGGTTTATTTCACAATCTCTTCATTATCCGAGATTATTTATACGTAATTATCTACGGGGAACTCTTTATCATACACATCCATATTTCTTAAAAATGCTTTTCAAAACATTATTACTATTTTAAATAATATTGGTTAAAGTAATTTATACCCATTTTTGACTTTTTATAAGAATTTTATAGAGGATTTTTTCTGTCTTTTTCCAAACAAGCTTCTTTTTATCCTTTTTCACAGGATTAAGGTAAGAATGTAGTTTTTTAACTTATACGGCGGGTATGGATATTTTCAACCATTATAAAATCTTTGAAGATTCCCTTAAAATCTTATAAGGATATTTTCAAAGTAAATGTTATATTTTATAATTATGTGACTTTTAAACGATTTTAAAAAAAGAGTTATTTCTCTCAAATAGTTTTGATTTCATCTATGTCAACATCCTTTGATGGATTTTAAGTTTATTTGAAGTTGATTTATTATGATACAAAACTTCCATATTGTATTGAAGGTTTTGTGATATGTTTGACTGTGGATGTGTTATTTTTATACCATTCATGGATTATGAAGAAATTATTGACATTTTGTATGCTAGTTTTAATACGAATGTTTATGTTATGTTTAAACTTGTTCATATGAGGAATGCATTGGACTTTGTAAGTGACGGGTGGAGCCCGCTATAGCTCCTCGATGCATCGGTAGGTCTTATGAGACAAACTAATGTCTTGGCATGAGGCCTTGACAAGATATTATTTGTAGTCTTGGCACGAGGCCTTGGCTACGTGGTTATGATAGTCTGGCATTATTCATTCCATCATTATGAATGTGGTTATTGATATTGCATGTGATTATTCGACTAGTAGAATATCCATGGGAAGAAGTGAATGGAATTATTTCATATTATCTTTTCCATATTATGATGACGTTCAATTTTAAAAGGCTTTTGTTTTAGTTAGACATTGCCTTAAATGTTTATGTTTATTTTTGAACGTTTCTGCAATGTTGTTATCCTTACGGAGCATCTGAGTTCACCCCTTTCAATGTTTTATTTTTCCCAGGATGTGAAATGTATTTTATGAATGACCTGCAGGGATAGTATGAGGGGATATGAAGACAATATTTTGTTGTAGTTTTTTCACTTTATGGTGTAATGTAAACTTTATTAATATATCTAGTGTTTCCAAGTCTACTAAACTAATCAGTCTTTTGAGACTTGATCTTTTGTGATCATTCCAATATTATGTACTAATTCACTGACTCTTGGTAAATGAGGTTGGGGTGTTATAGTTGGTATCATAGAAAGTTTAGTACATACCTTGGAAGCTATATTTAGATAAACTCTAATTAGAGCACATAGACCTAAGATGGACTTTGAGGATTAGTATAAAAGAACTTCCTAGAATTTTGGTATTGTATAGATTTTGTGAGTTTTCCGAGCAATACATCCATGTCTAGATACGAGAAGGTAGAGGAAGATCTGGCACAGATGTACCTAGGGGTAAAACACAAAAACACCGCTTTGATCTAGACTCGAATGGTAACTAGTGCATGAAAATGGGACTTACTGCACTCTTGGTTATGACACTCTCAAGGGATATGCTTAGGATAATTCTAATTTTCTTTAAAATCCATTATCAAGGGTTTATGAGTATATAATTTCTCAATGAAAACATTTTTTTTATGATTATGGATTATATCTATAAATAGTTCAATTTATGTTAAGTGTTTTACAAGTATGGAATTATTTATTTTGAATCAAAAATTGATCTATTTTATGCCATTGTTTTTAAATAGCACCAAGTAGAAGGAATGGAAACTGTATCAATGCTCGTACTCCATGTAGGTATTTGAAGGAACATTTTTGGTGGGACAAAATGAAGAGGGAGATTGCTGATTTTGTGTCAAGATGTATGGTTTGTCAACAACTAAAATCTGGAAGGAAAAAACCTAGAAGAGTATTGCAACCACTTCCCATACCTGAGTGGTAATGGGATAATATCACGATGGACTTTGTCATGGGACTACCAAATACTCCTAGAAAGAACAATGCAATATGGGTCATTGTTGATCGTCTTACCAAGTCAGCACATTTTCTTGCTATAATGGAGGATTTACCACTTGAACGTCTAGAAAGACTATATATTAATGATGTTTTGAGACTTCATGGAGTACCTCTATCAATTTTATCAGATCATGGTCCCCATTTTACATCAAGATTCTGGAAAAGTCTTCAGAAATCCCTAGATACTGAACTTCGTTTGAGCATTACATACCACCCCCAAACTGATGGACAATCAGAACGGACTATTCAAACCATAGAAGACATGTTGAGATCATGCTCACTTGACTTTCAGGGTATGTGGGATCAATATTTACCTCAGGTGGAATTTTACTATAACAACAGCTTTCATTCAAGTATTCAGATGGAACCATATGAAGTGTTATATGGAAAGAGATATCGCACACCAACCTGTTGGGATGATGTTGGTGAAAGAAAACTTGTAGGCCCAGAACTGGTGGAGGAAATAATGGAAAAGGTGAAGGTAATCCAAACCCACATCAAAACAGCTCAAAGTAGGAAGAAGAGATATGTCGATAACTGAAGGAAGGATTTGGAATTTCCGGTGGGAGATCATGTTTTCTTGATGGTATCTCCATGGAATGGATTTATACGCTTTTCTAAGAAGGGTAAATTGATTCCCAGGTACATCAGACCTTTGGAAATTATAGAACGAATTGAAGTTGTAGCTTACCCTTTGGCAATTCCACCAAGTGTCTCCAAAGTTCACGATGTGTTCCAAGTATCACTGTTGAGAAAATACATGCCTAAACCAACACATGTACTCGCCTATGAGGAATTAGAACTAGAACATGATCTATCTTATTGCGAAGAGCCCATCAGGATTCTTAATACAAGAGAACAAGTGCTGAGAAACCGGACGACTCGTCTGGTAAAAGTTCTATGGAGAAACCATAAGATGGAAGAAGCAATTTGGGAACCCGAGGAACTTATGATGAAGAACCACCCATGTCATTTTATGTCGTAATATTCTAGAAATTTCAAGGATGAAATTATTTGAAGGAGGGGAAAATTTAAAACCCCAAGCTTCCACGGTACGCTTCTCTTTGAATAATACAGTAGCATGTGTTGTATGCAACTTCGAGTTCTAACACACACCACAACCAATCAAACTAGTTGTTATGAATAATAATACCTAATTTTTGAAATTTTATACATTTCATCTTTCAAAATGGACGTTATTTTTGGATTTGGAATATTGAAATTAGCCTAGGGTGAATTTTGGGTATTTTTCGGAAAACCTTCAATTTTTGATGAATAATGAAAACACTGAGTTATAGTTTAAAACCAAATTTTTATAATTATTTATTTTAATTAAATTTAATTAAGGTTAAAATAGATATATAACACCTATATAAGGTCAATTTAATTCATTGGAGTTAGTTTATAATAATTTTGGATATATAAAAATTTTATTGCACTTTTCACCGTCTTTTACCCACCTCATAGGAGAATTTGGAAATTTATGTAAAACATAATTTTACTACTTCTGTAAGTGGAATTTTGAAAATCCAAGGGACACTATTAATATCAATGAGTAAAATGTTGTCCAGTAAGATAAAAATAATTTTTAGTGAATAGTAACTTTTTACTTTTATTTTCCACGGTTAAAAGTAAATAGGGTAATTAAGGGTAAAAATGATATTAATATTACCCTAACACATGTCCTAATTCTATTGTACAAGTGTATCTCAACCAAAAACAACCTTAGGAATAAAATATTATCATTTAGGTCTACTTGTATTAGATTAGGACATTTATTATTATTTAATTCAAAGAAAAGTTAAAAGAGTTAAAATAAAAGTTTAATTACTAAAACATTTTTCATATAGGGTCATGCATCAGATTAATTATATTTTAAATATTAATTATAAATCTAAAAATATTTCCTACATAATAGTATTTTATTTATAATTTTTAGAAATTAAATAATTTAATTTATTTATGACACAATGATGATGCAGTAATTACCTTATTAGTGAAATATTAAAATAATTGAAATTATAAATACCCAAATAAATATAATTTTAGACTTTTAATAAATTCCATGAATTTTATAGGTTAATATGACTTGTTATTATTGATTTAATTATTTATTTTAGAAGTAATAATGCTCTTCTGATTTTCACAATAATTAAATACCAAATAGTGTCAAAATTGACATAAAAGAGTTTTCAAAACAAATATTATATTATTAATTGAAAATCAATTCCTAAAAAACTAAGGTTTGGAAAAAGCAATTTTATCATTATAGTTGTATCTTTAATGTACCACTTGGGGGTATCTTGGATGTATATAGTAATTTTATTAACTATATAATATAAAAATACAATGTGACATGGTAAGTGTCAAACTAATTAAGTAAGAGTTAAAACTAAAAGATATGGTTAATATAATGACCCAAACCTGTCTAAAATCTATTAGTTGAAATTATTTCGACCCATCCCAACCTTAGACTTTTCATAATCCACTTTTGAGCCATTATAAACCGAATATGGATTTATTATAAAATAATATTTCTAGTTTTTCCAAAGTAGCCCCTCACCCCTCTTATAAAAGGGCACTCCCCCTTCTCACTAATTAACACCTTCAAATCCATTTTGCTCGGCCAAACTCTGCCCATATTCCTTAAAACATCCCTAACCTAAACATAGAGGACTTAGTTGGTAATAAAGCCAACCTAAGGATCCCTTTGACCAAATCAAAAGGAAGAACCCGAAGAAGAGGTAATGTTTTCACTACCCTCTTCCAAGTTCCATTCTTCTTAAACTTCTTCATTATTTGTTATTTCCATTCTAAAATAATAACTCCTGTATATTCTATATAATGTGATGTTATTATAAATATTGTACAACCAAATTCAGTATTTTATCCATCCTTTGAATGAAATGTCACCATACGTGCGTACGTACGGCTTACTGTCTCCACGTCGTGGTGTAATTGTTATTCAACACATTATTATTTGTATGGGTATGATAATGATGTGTAATTGATGTAAATAATAAATATAACATGATAATTATTCTTTATATATGATATACCATCCAATTATATATTATTTTAATATTCAAAAGAATAATATTGCCGCTCGTGCGTACGTACGGACTACTGTCTCCACGAACGCAGTGAGATTCATTCACTATTGTATCCATTCAAGTATAATTGTCATTTGATTATTAAAAATAATGTTTAAGGACTTTATATAATTATATATATGAATAAAATACAAACTATCCATAATAAACACGGATTATGTAACAAATAATATAAAAGAAAACGAGTAAGTTAACACCCTAAATGACGATAATACTAAAATATTATTAAAAAGGTAATATTAAAAGATCATATCTGATATCATATTAATTTATATGGTAATTGTATAATTTAATATCAATTATTTCACCATTATACAGGAGGTTAACTTACCCTCAACCAATGCAAAGTACAAGGTAAGGGTTTATTTCACAATCTCTTCATTGTTCGAGGATGTTTATACGTAATTATCTAATAGGACCTATTTATCATCCACATCCATGTTTCTTAAAAATTTATTTCAAACCATTCTTACTATTTTACAAAATATGGGTTAAATTCATTTATACCCTTGTTTGAATTTTTATAATAACTTTATAAAGGAATCTTTCCGTCGTTTTCCAAACAAGGTCTTTTTTAACCATTTCGACAGAATTAAGGTAAGAATGTCTTTTTTTAACTTATACGGTGGGTGTGGCTATTTTCCACCATTATAAAATCATCTAAGCTTCCCTTACAATCTTATAAGGATATTTTCAAAGTAAATGTTTTATTTTATAATTATGTGACTTTTAAACGATTTCAAAAAAAGAGATATTTCTCTCAAATAGTTTTGATTTCATCTATGTCAACATCCATTGATGGATTTTAAGTTTATTTGAAGTTTATTTGTTATGATACAAAACATCCATATTGTATTTAAGGTTTTGTGATATGTTTGACTTTGGATGTGTTATTTTTATACCATTTATGGTTTATGTAGAAAGTATTGACCCTTCGTATGCTAGATTTAATACGAATGTTTATGTTATGTTTAAACCTATTCATATGAGGAATGCATTAGACTTAGTAAGTTACGGGTTGAGCCCACTATAGCTTCTCGATGCATCGGTAGATCTCATGAGACAAACTAGTGTCTTGGAAGGAGTCCTTGACATAATCATATTTGTAGTCTTGGCATGAGTCCTTGGCTACGTGGTTATGATAGTCTGGCATTATGCATTCCATCACTATGAAAGTGGTAATTGATATTTCATGTGATTATTAGACTAGTAGAATATCCATGTGAATAATTAAATGTAATTATTTCATTTTTCTTTTTCATATTATGCTGAAGTTTAAGTTTAAATGGCTTTTGTTTTAGTTATACATTTCCTTAAATGTTTAAGTTTATTTATAAATGTTTCTGCTATGTTGTTATCCTTACTTAGCGTCTGAGATCACCCCTTTCAATGTTTTTTTTCCTAGGATGCGAAGAAGTATTTTATGAATGACCTGTAGGGATAGTATGATGGGATATGAATACAATATGTTGTTGTAGTTTTTTCACTTTATGATGTAATGTAAACTTTATGAATATATCTAGTGTTTCCAAGGCTACTAAACTAATCGGTATTTCGAGACTTGATCTTTTGTGATCATGCCAATGTTATGTAATAATGGACTAACTCTGGGTAACTAGGGTCCGGGTGTTACATATTTTGTTTTAAAAAAATTACTAATCTAATTGTTCCATTTTTATTTTACCCGTATATCCATGCCAATGAAATAAATTATGCACCGACTCTAGGTTACTATATTTGAGTTTGTTACAGTTGGTATTAGAGGAGGTTTAGTAGAAACCTTGGGAAATAGTTTTGGAACAAATAGATTGGGGAGAATAACCCAATGATATAATTTGAGGATAAGAATATAAGAACAGTCTAATGTTTCGGTAAAAAAAGATTCAGTGTTTTTTCTAGAAATAAAACAATTTATGGACACTTCAAGTGAACATGATTACAGAATAAATGTACCTAGGTGTAATAACATTGAAGGGGGTACATTGAGATTCAATATATCATCACATAAGGCATAAAAATGGCACTTCTTTTCCACCTATAATGACATTATTTGGGGATATTATTAAGATAATTTAAATTTTCTTTACAAACCATTTTAAAGGATTTAAAAATAAATATATTCCAAAAGACACCAAGTTCATGATTTTGAAATTAAAAAGGCATGAATTATAATTTATGTTAAGTGTTACATAATATTAATTATTATATATTAGGATTTAAAATTAATAATTTTTTGAGTTAATATATAATATAACATTGTTTAGAAATGGATACACTAGGGACAAAGGTTATCAATACTCATGGACAATATAGAGGTGTCCTGTTGAGAAAGACAATAAATATGGAATTATAACGATGTAGATCGTAGCTATATTAGGGTAATATAATAAATTTATAAAAAATATCCATTCTTGAATAGATAATCCTACTCCACAGTTTGATTATCCTTTATTTGATCACTTCATTTAATAGATTCCCAATATCATTTTGTGGGACTACAAATGAAATTTTATAAAATCTATGGATTTTATCAATAGATATGATATTTATTTCCTTAGGATTCAATGAAAAGGAAAAGGTTTCAGTTATAATTTATTGTATCAAATGTGAGATTGTTCAATTGTGGTTATTGATCAATAATACTATGGTGGAATTAGAAATACAACTTGTGGATTTGAAAGCTTTTAAGGATACATTCATCAATAAATATTTCCTTCATGGGAACAAATCTGAAATAAAGATAATGTTCATCATTATAAATTAAAAAGTATATAAAAGTGTTTCTATATATATATATATACCATTAAAAGGTTATCCATGCATGCTATGGATTACATATGCAACACAGACTAAAATATTTACCATTTCTTTTAAGGGATTAATCTAGTTATCTTAATAGAACTAGTCTCTAAAACATTTTCATCATATTATTGAATAAATTAACGTTCCTTAAAAATTGAGAAAGAATTATCTAGATCCTACATGTTCAAGTGAAATCAATAAAATTATATTTTTAATAAGCACCAAGAAAAGGGAGTTAATTGAAAAAAAATAAGAGAACAAATCCATTTCCACCTTGTTATAAATATGGAATTAATCTTCATGGGAAATGTTCAAATGTCTTGGGAGTTTATTATAAGTTTCTAGATAAGGATCATCAAAAAAAAATATAGTGGGGAATAAAATAAAAATTGCTATTAAGTGTTTCAACTATAGTGATATGGGTCCCTACACAAATGAATTCCCTAGACATCAAGGTAATCTATTACACAAGAGTCCAAGGGGAGAAAAAAAATATTATGTTGTCATTATAGCTGAGATGGATGTAAAATAATGATATTGTAGAAGGTGATTTAAGACTATATTAAAATTTAAGTAATTAATTTTTTGATTCTAAATAATTATACTCTTTTATGTATTCAATGTTTTACATGAAAATTTTATATATACATAGAGATTTAAGAAAGGATTTTTCAATAAAATCTCCATGTCGAAGTCTCAGTGTAATAAATACATGTCAAGAAGTCCCAATAATGACACCTAAACATGCTTTATTTTCTAACATACTTGTTATACCTATGGTTTAATTCAATATAATCCTTGGTATGTACTGGAATAAAAAATATGATGACAAAAACAATTGTAAGAAGAAGGAGGTTACTTATAATGAAGATGAAAATTTAATTATCTTTACAATAGAAACGTCATCTTCTGAGACATGTCTATATCCTTTCCCAGTATCTCTGCTAAATGAGATTGTTATGGAAGAAGATAGGAAAAAAACTTGGTATGTAGAAGGTAACCTTGAAATTGAGGATGTATCTATTGTATTGGAATATATAGATGTATTTCTTGAGGAATTACATGGACATACCCCAGATTGGAAGTTGAGATTTAATTTATTTAATCCTTCATGGAAGAACAATATAAAAGGATCAATATAGAATAGACACTATGTAATTATTAGTGTGGAATAAAAAAATAGAGGATTTTTGTGATAGTGGATTTATTACCCCTAGTGTTTCACAATGGGGATATCATGTTCTCTTTGTTAGGAAGAAAAAAATTTCTCAGAGTTTGTGCATTGGTTATAGAGAAATCAATACTATTATGAAAAATAAAAAGTATTCTTTGCATCTCCTAGATGACTTATTCATTCAACTTCATAGATCCCATTATTTTTTAATGATTTATGTTAATTATAGGGATCATAAATTGAGAGTTAAAAAGGAATAAATTCTGATGACAACTCTCTAATTGAGGAGTGGACATTACAAGTTTACAGTCATGTCATTTGTACCAACTAATTAACCCTCATTTTTCATGGATCTAAAGAGTATAGTATTCAAGTAATATCATAATGAATTTTTATTAACAAATGTTAACATAGTGTATCCTAAAACCAATGAGAATAATGAGAATCTATTTTGGATCATTTTTGACACTCTTAAAAGGAACGAGTTATATGGTAAATTTAGTAAGTGTGATTTGAAGTATAAATAATTTTATTTTCATAGCCATATAGTCTCCATGGATGGAATTATTAAAGATGTGGATACATCACAACTTTTTCAAATTTTTTTGAAATCATCTTAATTTGAAAATACAAAAGTTATAAATATAATTATGAGAACTGTCAGAAAAAAATTAAACCTATGAATGAAGGGAAATATTCAGTCTTTTTTTGTTAATATATTGTTCGAAAATTTCAAAACAGATTATGTGTTCCATCTATTCCTGATCTAAAAAGGAATTATCAAATAATGAATATAGATCATTTTTTTCTATACAGCCTAGTAGCAGAAATATGTATAGGTATTTTGGGGAACATTTTTTGGGGGGATAACATGAAACATAAAATTGATGATTATTTGTCTAACTGTTTATTAGTTAATAAGTGAAATTTGTGAGAAAACATCGTAGATAATTCATGAAACATCTTCATATTTAATTGTGTAAATTGGATAAAGTTTCTATGGTCTTTGTCACATGACTACTAATGACTCCTAGAAATAATTATTCAATACAGATTATTGTTGATTACCTAACCAAATCATCACAATTACTCACTATGAGAGAATATTATGCTCTTTATTACCTCACAAATATCTATATTAATGATGTTTTAAGACATCCTGGCTAACCCATTTTAATTAAATCTAATCATGATCCCTATTTTACATTTATATTTCGGGGGAGTCTTTATAAGTCTTTTTATTTCAAGATTAATTCAATCACTTCCACCCATCGTAAATCTAATAGATTTTCCGAAAGGACGATTCAAAAAATGTAATATATGTTGAGGTCATTACCACATTAATTTTATGGTATCTGGGATCATTATTTATCGTTGGCTGACTTTTCCTATAACAATAGTCTCTATTCATGAATTCAAATGATTTTTTAGAAATCATTATATGTAAAGTGATGTTGTACTATAGATTTTTGGGATGATGTCGGTGAAAAGAAACTTGTTGGCCCAAAACCTGTTGAAGAGACAAAAATTAAATTAATTTTTATTTAGGATCTCATTAACGTATCTCAAAGTAGAAAAAATATTTATTATGATCACTAGAGGAACGATATGGAATTTTATGTGGGAGATAATGTTTTCATGATTATATCTCCATAGAAGGGATTCATAAGTTTTGTTATGAAAAGGAAATTTATCCCCAATTAAATCAAACTCTTTGAAATTTTTTAAAGGGTTGGTCTCATGCCTAATTAACAAGAAACACTACCAAGTCTCTCAAAAGTACATGATGTGATTCGTATATCATTATTAAGGAAGTACATGCCTGACTCAATGCTTGTTATAACCTTTGATAAAATATAACTACAACATGATCTATCCTAACATAAATAAAACAAAAAGTTTCTTAATTATATAGGGAATGTATTTTTGAATTAATGACTCATCTGGTAATGATATTTTGGAGAATGAAAAAATAGGGGATGAAACGTGGAAACTAGTGGATTTCCTGAATAATAACTACGCTCATATTTTATAGGGTAATTCCCACAATAGTTTCAGATGAAATTTTTGTAGGAGGTAAAAATCTATAACCCTAAGCCATTGCGATTTATTTCCTATTAATTGAGTTCAATCTATCTGATAGCTTTTGATTCACAAATGAAAATTCTTTCTGAAAATATTATTTAAATACGAAATTAATAACCTAGCCATTTTGTTGGATAGTATAAATTATACTAACTAAATTATTATAATTTATTGTTTATTATTTATAAAATTAATAAAATGGATATCTACTTATTAGAAATATAAAAAAGTATTATTTGAAAAAAAATAAGAGCTTTCTGAAAAATAGTATTTTTTCAAAGAAAACAGTTTCATCGATTCTTACGAACGTTTGATAAATTTTATTTTTAAACATTTTACAAAATTTATTAGACAAAATTAAATTAATTTTTTAAATAATAATATAAAAATTATAATTGTATGATTTTTTTGTATTTTTCTAAAAATATTAGCATTTAATGAATAGTGAGAAATACTGCTTTTTATTGAAAGGTAAATTTTCATTTACTATATCTAAAGTGTAAAATTATCTAATAAATTTTCCGAAATTCAAAATTTTTATTATTAATATAATTATAATTACTATTTAGGCCATTTTAGTAAACATAAAATTGAATTTGGGTATTAAAAACTTCTATACTCATAATAATTTTCTCTTTGGAAACCCATTTTTTCATCACATCTACGGATATAATTTTAAATCAGATTCTTGTTGTTTTATAAATATAATTTGGAGAAATAGATTCCATATTTGGAATAAAAATAATTTTTATTATCTAATAAGATAAATTTAATTTTTTACCAATATGAATATTAAATTTATTAAAAATTGCTACCGTAGTTAAGGTAAAAATATGACTAACTAGGGGTTAAACATAGGAGATAAGGGTTAACATAGGCCTAAAAATTTTTGATAACCCCATATTTTACCATATTTTTACCTTCTCACCTCAAATGGTCTATAACGGAAAATTTTGGAGTGTTTTTACATGATAAAAATATCGGTACAATTAATTCCTTTCAAAAACGCAATGTGTTTCTTCTCCCCCACTTATAAAAGGAAACCCCCATCTCATCCCCTATTCAAAAAAAATCCATTTTGTTCAGAAACTATGTTCCCTTATATAATTATTAATCCACTGCCGACATATTAGAGACCTTGGTCTGATCATAAATCTGTCCTAGGAAGGATTTTTGTTCAAACTGAATGAAGTTCCTAGAATAAGTGGTAATGTTCTTAAATGATCATTTTCATTTTATTTCTTCTAAAACCACCTTAAAATATTTTTCAATCATGGTAGAATAACTATAATATTATATATGAAATTATTATAGTTAAATATTAAAATATTAAAATTTAATATCCTATATCTATCTAAACTTCCTTCGAATGGGAAACAAATATGTTGATCATGTGTTTAGAGGACTACTACCTCACAAACTAATATAATATATTTTCCATAAACACCTTTAAATGATTGATATAATGATTTATATAACACATTTAAATGTTATTTCTATTATTAATATACTTTTTTAGTTATAATATCACATATACATTCATATATTCAATTCCGTTTAAAATATGACAATGTCCCTCATATGTGTGATGGACTACCACATTGTGAAGCGATGTGATTCGTTTTTCACTATCACATTAAATGGAAGGTATTGAGGATAGATTTAGTGAATATATGTTATATATATGATAGATATAAATCATATAATATTAATATATCACCCACTTCCTTACCCTTTCACTTGATAAGGTAACGATATTATTGCTCATGCATGTGTAAGGCATACTGCCTCCACGAAGTGATGTGATTCATTTTCGATTTCCAACCATCAAGTATTATTCTATAAATTTATATAATGATTAAATATGATATCTATAATATTATAATCCTTTTGGATATTATGGTGCTATATAATATGTTCAATAATAATAATTTTAAGAAAAACATATGTGTGAAAACAAGGAAATTAACACCCAAAATAAACCCAATATACATGATTTTATATCATGTTCAACCAAAAAGAAGCATAAGGTAATGGGAATCATCAAAATATCCCTTCATTAAGGAATATTGTAATTTTATACATCTAATTTATTTTATATGGTTTATATATTTACATTTTATGTATAATGTCACAATTAATTAATAATTCATTCTATTTTAATATTTAATTTTAATTATTTCATCTAAGGGGATTTTTCTTCAGAATTAGCAAGTGTTAAAAGTAAATTCAAAATCTCACTTCTGTGATTGTTATTTCTCTCTTGAAAAAACCACTTTCATGTGATCATTTTCCCTTGAAAATAAACTTTCGTTTAAATATAAATATTATTATATGATGTATAATATAATTTCATAAACCAAAAACCATTTTCAAATATGGTTTTCACTTTTGATGTTATTTGATTAATTTGGGAAATATTCAAAAATCTACATTCCCTACTCATTAGGGATATTTAATGAGAAGATATAATGATTCGTTATTTAATTAGATTATTATTTATATTACTATTAATTTAGACATTATGATGTGGTTGGGGTGTAGTTATAGATATTCACTCAATGAATTTGTGAGTTTCATGTGACAAATCAGTTGGCCATATCTAATTGGTTATTTCCCAGTAGTTTTAAACTGGCTTTTGAAAGCATATGAAAATATAGGTATCACGATTATTGATATCACCAAGCCCAATAATTTTTCATTTATAGTTTTTTATAATTCAGTTATTATTATTATCCATTATATTTTCACTATGATATCATGTTTAGATGCATTTCATTCTTAGTTTATATATTCAATGGAATTGTCTTCATTTATTTACCTTTTCATATTGATTATTAATTATCCAATAATGATTCTCAATTTATTGATTAAATTTAATGTGTTTTAAGTTATTTACTGATCCATAATTATTATTATTATTATTTATTGATATATGATATGTTTCACTCTAAGTAACCCTTACAAATAATTTTAGATCACCGTTGTTTTGATTATTTCATAAGGACATGAAGAATAATTCTTGGAATGAGTTCAAGGATGAAAAATTCTTTCCATTTCTATGACTTTTATTTTATTTTCTTTCTATAAAATGGGAATCATGTTTATATATTATTGTCTAAATTTTCTAAATTGAACATTAATTCCGGATTTTACCCCTAGTATCTATCCCAATGTAATAAAGTAGGTACAATCTTCATATTACTAGAGTTGAGGTTGTTACAAACAAGATCATGGTTGTTGTTTAATAATAAAAATAATTATTTAATAAAAAAGTTCATTGTATCATGGCCTTTAATAAAAAAAACTATAACCAAGCACCCATATCTTAAAAATCATTAGGTTATATATACACATTTCACAATTTTTCCTATATGAAAAATACTCCCATAATATCACCAACAACCATACCCAAATTAATTTATGAAAAGGGGTTCGTATAAAAAAGTAATAACTGTAGAGAAGAAAACATATCGTACATAGATATCATTTATTAAAAGATTCATATTCATTAAATTTCACAAATACATTCCGAAATATTATAATAGTGTAGTTAATTTGGATACTAGGTACAAAATCCTCGAATTTATAGAAATATATTTAATATCTCTAATAAATATATTCCCCTTTTTTTACTCTTTAAAAACATACCCTACAAAAAATATTTCTTTTTAACCTAGGAAAGAAACATAAAAAAGGGTGATCTCATATTCTGATTTAGGTTAAAAATGGAAAATACATAGATATAAAGTGATGATAAGGGTATGAGAATATGAGAATAAAATATAAAAACCATAATATCAATCAAAGATCAAATATTTGTTTCATATAGTAATGATTGTGAGTTCATATTTCACTAATCATAATATAATCAAAGAACATTATCAATGAAATTTTAAAATTGGTGTAATATATATATTTATTGAATACATATAAGTTTATAACATTGTGAACATGTATAAACAGCAACATGTTCAAACATTATGTTAAGGATATGAAATAAGGACATCTTTTAAACTTGTGGACATGTAATTAGGTCCCTAAAAAACCTTATGGACATGAAATATAGGTCCATGAATAAAAGTATTGACATGTAATCATGTTCATTGATTACATTGTGAACTTATCATAAGTATTATATATAAAAATGTGAACATGTAATCATGTTCACTTATGTAATTGGGAATAATTAATCAGGTTCATGAAAACATAATTACTCATGAGTTATACATCATTACCCAATGCGTTTCTAGAAGATTTAGGACCCACCCATCACATAACCAAAATAATACATATGTGGTCAACAAGATCATAAAACAATAATTATATCAAAACAAAAGAAATGAAATGGGTTTCATAAACATTTCATCAAAACATTTCCTATTGAAAATAAATAGTTTTTATAAGAATTTAATCTCTTCGTCCAAGAAAAACATGTGGTAAAAGAATTGTGTTTCATAATAATATTATCATGGTATAACCCATAGAAGAAAAAATGATTTCATAAACATTTAATTAGTGTATTACTCATGTAAATAAATGTGTTTCATAAAAATATTATCAATATAGTCATAATCCATAGAGAGAAATAATAAATATGGTATCATTGGATCATATCCTTAGTAAATATTGTGTAACATTAGAGAATTTAATATTATATGGAAAAAAATTAGAGAAAAAATCAGGTGACATTTCTTGAGGAAAATAACACTTCATTGAAAATACACTTTTTAAAAATAAAAATTCATTAAATATAATATAAATCATTTTATTATAAAATAACCTTTAAATTTTATACAGAATAATTTAAATAATTTAAAAAATTTCTTGTGGAAAATATCCATTACAAATTGAAAAACAAATTAAAAACAAAAAAAAATTAAAATTATAGTTATTTTAAAATAAACATCAAAACATGTGACTTATGTTTTAAAACATTGAGTGGTTATGAAGGTGATAAATTTCATACATTTTAAAATAGATGTTTCGTCCACATTTTCATGAAATTCCAAATGGGCCATGCTTTAAATCATCATGAGAATTAATTTTATAAAATTTTCAAAAAAGTCAAAACAATTGTAAAAATGACTTTAAATTAACCGATGTAAATATTAAGACATTTTTTCAAACATTTTTATAAAACATGGATTTCAAAGAAAATGGTATTTCTGACTGAAGAGAAAAATAAGTTAAATTTTTAAAAAAAACTTATAGAATCATGAGTATATAAAGAGATGAAAACTAAGCGAGATAATATAATCTCAATATATAAATGGAGGGGAACAAATTTCCGGATTTTCTTGATATATGTATCATAATATTTCATCATCATACTCAAAAACATTAAAATCTTGATAAATAATTGGTTTGTATCATAAATCCAATAACACATTTCTAATAGTGAATCATATACCCCATGAATGAATAATATTAAATGAAACATAAAATATCATGAGAATTAATAAATTCACAATATATACATTTCTAAAGGGGTTTTTTTACACCTCATAAATGAATATTGGAGAATAACATAATATATGTCTCAAAGAAGGAAAATAGAGACACAAATCTCTTAGCATTTTTCTATCATTGAAACATAAACCCTGTGATATAGATATCCCAAAATGGATATATATAAATCCCAATAATTTTATGACAGTCATCATAAAATAAATTAATGGGTATTATATTCACCACATTAAAGAAAAATATGGTGAATATTGAATTTGTTTCACAGAAAATAAAAGTGATATGGAAATCACTTACCTTATGTTTCAACATCCTTATTACACATTCAAAACTCATGTATAATAAATATATGAATATTATAAATCTATTATACAATAATAATTAAATATATCATACAATATATGATTTACCTATGAAAATTTATTACACATTTATTAATAATTCCATGTTAATATCATGTTTTTGGTAACAACTAATTTGATATTCGTGTCTATTTTGATTTGGTATTATACTTCATATTCATTTTCTTAGAATTATATCATATCAATAATTTTAAATATTATATAAATATCATATATTTTCATAATATTTTTATTTATATTAATTAATAAATGTTATAGATAGAAAATGAAATACACCATTCATAGACACGGTAGGTCATATGAAAACATGAACACAACTTTCATTTATCAAAGGATTAAAAAAATTATGTTAGATAATATAACACATTTCCTAATTAATTATTGCATCACATATATCACATATATTAATTATATTTTCCCTTATTTCATTCCACACAAAGCATTAGTGAAAAATGAGTCACATCACCTCATGATGCGATAGTCTGTCATACACCTGAATGATATTATCATATCCCCCCACAAAATGGAAGGTAAGAATTTATATGTGATTTTTTATTATATATTTATAATTATGTGAAAAATATCATATATATATATATTCATGTAATAAATCCAAATTACAATCCATGTAAAATCTAAATGTAAAAACACATCACATTGATTTTTGAGGTTGTTGTTTTCCTTAAAAATGAGAAACATTATTATTTTTCAAATGATATGGGAGTTGAGAATATGTATGTGGTATTATAAATAAATATTTATAACAATATAAAAAATAACATATATAATCATTAAATACATCATTATGTCTAGCTGTAATTTGTGGTGATGGAAAATGAATAACATCATTTTGCGAGGTGATAGTCCACCAGACACACAAAAGTATATTACTTATCCCATTTTATAGAAGATTATATAGATATATATAATGAAATTTAAACTAAAACATCTAATTATATGTATTATATTGATGTTATTATAGCATCATGGTTTAATAATAATTTATATAGGTTGTGAAAGAATTACAATAAAATGATAGATTTGGGAAATTAACTAATCTTTTGGAAACATCTTTTTGTACACAAAAATAATTCCTATGAGGTATTTATTACCATAATATGGATTATATAATTATTAGAGAGAAGTAATGATTTTTTTTAGTGATTAATTTTCAAAACCAATGTGTTTTGGACATATCATCAGGAGATTATATGGGGAAGATTTTTATAAGTGGGGGATAGGATGCACTTGTAATTTTTTAAAATAATAAAGTTTTAAAATATTTTCTATTCTAAATAACACCAAAATATTTCATTAAAAAACCATTAATGTGGCAAGGTTGAATGATTCCATAAAATCGATGTTTAGAAAGGTTGTAGGTCGTTTTCCCCTTATCCTTTTTTAACCCATGGTAATCCCATTTTGACCTTAACTATGGAAATTTATTTTTAATTAATTCATTATTCATAATTGTAAAAATAACTTTTGTGGTGGTGGGGACATCTCAAGTTCATGTATCCATGGCTTCCTACCGATGTTTATTGCTTGTTTCTTTGTAGCTTTGTCGTTCCCCTTCTTTGACCTTTTGTAATCATGGTAGAAAATTAAATTTACCTTATTAAAAAATATATATTATAATTACTAAGAATATGAAATCTATTTTTTCAAATTTCATTCACATTAGTGAAAAAATAAAATTTAAATTTAACCCACATATGTGACGAAAGAGAGGATTTCAAAAGAGAAAATCTTTAACAGTTTAAAATGTTTTTATATAAAAAACCATTATTAATTTAATTTAAGTGACTTAAATTGGAATACTAATTATAAAAATTAACTAAATTTACTTTTAAAACCATATTAATTCAATTTTAAGGTTTTTAATGGATTTAAAAAATGAAAAAACTTAATAAAAACCAAAAACATTTACTATTTATTGACAAATTTATCTTCTTAGTAAATTATCAAAAAATAACCCTATGATAATTCTTAAATTTTTATTTCAAAAATGAATTAATTTTTTTAAAATATGTTTTTAATATTTTCAAAAATTCATTTTAAAAACGATTGTGCAGAATATGATAAAAATGATTTTTAGAAAAAAATAAAACAAATTTAAGTAAAAAAGATGATTTATTTTTATCTCTTATATAGAAAAAAGGGAAGATGAATGTTAAACATTTTATTGAATATATATTATATAAATTTCATGAAAATAATTCATAATAACTATTTTATATAATTTATTGTGTTAATATATTTTTGTGCGCAAAAAAAAATTGGTTTTTCATAAAATAGTTTCTTTATTTTCAAATTGTTCTAATTTTATTTTATAATTAACTTGTCCAACAAAAATACATTTTATATACATGTTATAATCATAAATATTTTCATAAAGTCTTTAATTATATTCATACCCATCATTCTAATGTGTGGATGATAACTATTACATTAAATGATAATATTTAAATTGAATTTTGTGTTTCATTAAAACTCAGTGTTGCATGTAGCACAATATATCGAAGGAATTATATTTATTTGAAATCCAATAAAATAATCTCTTAGTGTTACATTATACCAACCATAATATTAACTTATCCCTAAAAAATTTCCACTTTGATAAAAACAAATGAGGAAACGTATACCTCAGTACATTCTCAAATTTCCACGTAGCATCTTCTAGATAGTGGTTTCACCACAAAACATTGACCAAGTGAGTTGTATTATTTCCTCTAAATATATCTTTATGATATATAATCTCTTTCAATTTTTCCTTATTGAAATTATTATGATCCTATGGTAAGGAGTCTGAGTTCTATACATGTGAATTATTGGGTATGTACTTCTTCAAGAGGGATGCATGTAACACATCTTGGACTTGAAATAGGTTCAGTAGAAGCACTAATAGATAAGTTATTCTACTGATATATTCATGAATTTCAAATGGACCAATATATCTATCACTCAACATTACTTTATATCATAATATCAATTTAATTCTTTGGTTGCGCTTCTATTAAGTTCCACTTCATCTCTTACCCAATGAAATTAATATTCATGAGGTATTTTTCATGCCCAAAGCAGTAAGATCATTATAAGATCCTTAAGTCATTACATTTGCCTATAAATATTAATTATAAAAAATATTCATAGAATAATTTATCCAATAACATCTAAACATAAAATTAATTAATTCCCTAAATAATTAACATTATGGCTCCTCCAAATTATGATTGACCAAAATTGAATCCCATCGATTAGAATGATTTAATATTATATCCTTTCATGGTATACATATCATAAATATTAGTAACCCATAAAGTATCAAAACAATATATATATACCATTCTAACTTCAAAACTTAACAATAAAACCATATATTCTTCTAAAACAGAATTCACATTTTATTCCTTAAATAACCACTTATCTGAGGGAAATACATTTCCATTGGAAATTCAAGTTCATCAATGTACTAATATATGATCACAAGTTGATTTAGAGTATATAATTTTATTTCCATACTCCACAAAATTAATTTATATAGAGATAACAAATTCATATTGTGTTGAATGATGCAAAAAAATATTATCATGTATCAGATTCATACCAAATCCAACATGAAATTCCCCAACACTAAGTTCCCTAATTATCATGATTCACATTAGTTATAGAGATTTCATAAGAATTATATTTTTCCTTTTCAATTATATTTTATTAAGTAATATCATACTCATTATCAATTTAAATAGGGCATTGATTTTCATAATTCCCAAACTGTATTAATTTGAAACATTGGACTATGATTTGTGCATTTTATTATGATTTTTATCCATGAATTTCATTTATTGGCCTCTTTACATAACATATATATTATTTTTCACGTTACCTATACTTATTATAGTTTTATAACCATCTTTTCCTTTTAGTAATTCACCTGTATGATTATTCCAACATTTTTTCATGTAGTTGATTGAAATTCCATTCCATCATGTGATTTATTTGGGTTATCATTAAACTGAGTCATCCTTTTATTATTAAAAAAATGGGAATGGGGGAATTCATCAATTTACATGTATTATTTTAGTTCACATTTATCAAATACCTCATAGCTACTAAATTCTATTATATTATTTTCCTTTCAAATACTTGGTTTTAGGCCACCAAGGAATCAATCACGATTAATTTTAGGGAATATGATTAAAAATAGTCATTCCTTGTAGGTCTTCCCCTATTTGCTTCATAAGTACCAATAGATTCATCATCCTTCTTCTTAATCATAAGTAATTCGTCATCCTTCTTATTAAACTCTCCCAATATATTAGTTCAATTGCTTCTTATTCCATTATGTACAAAATTAATGTCCACCATAGATCTCTTTCACCTTCCCAATGATAAACATAATAAATTACTTTTTCAATCTCTAAACACAGAAGAACTGAAAATATATTTTCATTGGTAATGATGTATTGTTAACCAACTAGTAGATCAATGGAAACACTAAAAGAAGGTGGGTGTTTCTTCATAAAGGTGTCAACAAGAACATTGTTCCAACAATTGATCATTTGGATGTTCAGTATGATTCATATCTTAAGAAAATTTTGTGATAATAACAACATGATTTTTAATTCCATCTCCATTAAAATATGGTTTCTAAGGAGTAAAATCATTGAATTTTCCAATGCACTCAATATAAAAATAGTTATTTTAGGTTACAAACAATTATTAAAACAATAATTCATAATTTTAGAAACAATAATAAGAGTGGAAAACACATAATCAGAAAAATTATTTGTGGGATGTCTAAAGCTTAAACCAATATTTAATGTCTATGGAACCTTAAGATTAACCTAATTAATTCATGATCCTTACTTAAAACATTCAGGATGGTTCATTAAGGGTTTTTAGATTTCCACTATGTGTCCACTAGGAGTGTCAAACTAGGTGTTCCTCAATGTCAATTGTCATTCACCAATTAATGATCTAATCCAACCCAATCCAACTTTTTTACATTTAGTACCCCTAGGTACCTCTATTATATATCCACATCCACTTGTAATATCTATATAAGAATTTGGTTTCTTGGAAACCACTTTCTCGACCCTTTACAAAAATACCAAGACATTTTCCTATACATTTAATCAAAATTATACATATCCATATAATTATCCTAATACATATACAGAAAAATATCTATAAGGATCTCACTAAAGTTTTAGAATTCTAGTTTCTAATGGACAACTAAACATATCCTTTGATTCTAACATTAGAGACCAAAACATCCCATACATAGATATCACATCATATTATATGGATTCTAATTAAAATCCACAAATACATAAGCAAAAGGTTGTAATGGTTTAGTTCTATTGGATACCAGATACAATATAATTTTATTTAGTTAATGATCTTCAACATATCCCGTAAATATCTCCCATATTTTGTACTCTTTAAAAACATACCCTACATAAAACATTTCTTTATAACCTAGGAATGATAGATACTAATGTGTGATCCCATATACCCATTAAGGGTTTCATAAAATATATTATCAACATAACCATAAATCATCTAGAGAAATAATGAACATTGTTTCATTATATCATATCCCTAATAAATATTAGTATCCTAAAAATATGTCATCATCGATGGAAAATGTTTTTTAATAAAAAATAACCTATAATATTTCATGGGGAAAACAAAATTTCTTTCTAAAATCACCATTTAAAAAAATTAATTCATAATAAAATTAAATCCTTTTCATTTAAAATAACCTTCAAAACATATAATATACGCTTTAAAAAATCATTGAAGGCATTTCATCAAGAAAATATCATTTCTACCCTAAAAACACTTTTTGAAAACATAATTCATCTTAAAAATTATTTTATATAGAAATAAAATTTGAAACATAGATGGAATATTTAAAATAATGATTTGTAATTATGGAATGAAATTTCATAGATGTTAAAAAAATATTATTTTCAAATTTTCCGTAGCATACAAGAAATATTTTATTTTAATGTGTCATGAATATTACTTTAAAAAACTAAATATAAAATATGGGTAAAAATGACATCTAAAAATACCAAAGGAACATTAAAAAACATTTAAATGCATTTTTAGAAAATATGGACATGGAAAAAAATGGTTTTTGGCTAAAGAGTGAAATAAGGTCGGTTTAATTTAAAATCATTCTTTTAGAATAAATATTACATAAAGAGGGGGAAATGAATGGATAACATGTAATTCCAAGACATAACCATATAATAATAATAATCATGAGTTTATTTATATATGGAATATATGATTTCATTATTGGAAGCATAATCAAAAAAAATCTTGTTAAAAGATGATATTGTATCATAAAACAATTACCACATTGGTCACAATAAATCAAAAACCCCATTAAAGAATAATATTATATGAAACATAAAATAACATGATAATAAATAAATTCATGATATTATATGTCAAATGGGTATTATATAAACCTCAAAAAATAATATGGTTTTATAACATATCATATGTCTCAAAGAAGGAAAATAGAGAAAAATATCTGGTACCGCTTTGGTAACTTTTGAACTGTAAACCCCATGAAAGAGTGATCCCAAAAAAATATATTTAAAGAAACATAATTTCAATAGAATCATCATAAATTACATTTATTGGAATTATATACAACACCTAAAATAAATACATTATGAATATGATATGAATCGCATGAAAAATAAAATTGAGACGTTAATACATTAACTTAAGTATCATATTTTTTCATAAACATTTGAAACTCTTATATAATAAATAACAGTATATTTTAAATATATAAAATAACTTTAATAATATATATCATACCAAATATGACTTATCTATGACATTTTATTATCAATTTAAAACAATTTCATTTAAAACTCCAGATTCGGTTAATATCTACTTTTTTTCATGTTTATTTTGATTTTATATTTTCTGTCCTACTAAAATGGTCAATGTTATATAATATTAATAATTTTACCATGATATAAATATAATATATATTCAGTAATTTTACAATTTATTTTAATCCATAATTTTTATATAATGAAAATGAAATATAATGTTCTGAGAGACGATAGGCCATACAAATGCATCAACATTTTTTTTATTTTCTCAATGGATTAAAGGAACTCTAGATAAATAATATGTCACATTTATAGAGTAATTTTATGGCATGTTTATAACATATAATAATTTAATTTACCGTTTTTTTCTTCCATTCCATTTATTTTGTGAAAAAAGAATCACATTGATTTTTGAGGTTGTAGTCCATCACACAGATAAATAACATTATTTTATCACCCACATAATGTAAAAGAATAATTTATATGTGAATTATTTATTCTATACGTATAATTACATTAAAAATATTTTATATCTTTATTTACTATATTGTTATTACCATCCAACTAAAATAGATAATGAAAAAACACATCACATCTATTCACGAGGTGGTAGTGCGTCGTACAAACGAGCGACATTATTGTTTTCTAACAGGTTAATAGGTAATAATTTATATGTGTTATTATAATTATAGAGGTATATATATATCATAAAAATAATATATTAAAATTAAATCCATAATTATATGAATCCTTTAGTGGTGTTGATAGAAAATGAATAATATTGGTTTGTGAGGTAAAAATCAACCGTACACATGATTGATGATTTCATAACACATTTTATGAAAGAGGAGATATATATATTTATAATTAACTTATAATACAAACATATTAGTATATATAATATACTAATTTTATTATATTATTTTTTAATCATGGTTTAATGAGGTGGAGGTAGAAATAAAATAAATCCCTCGGTTTGGGATGTTACCTCTTCATCAGGTACCTTCTTTTGGTTTACTAAAAAATCATTAATGTGTTGTATATATGAACAAAATATGTCTTCTAATATTAGATAAGGGAATTAAAGAACTTATTTTTCTATTTCTGGGATGAACCAATGTGTTTTGTAACTTTGAAGAGTATAGGAGAGGGGGTGTCCATCAATAAGTGGCTGAGAGGACACACTCGATGTTTTTTATAAGAATTAAGTGTACCCATGTTTTTATCATTCCAAATTGATAATTAATTGTTAATTATTAAACCAATGAGGATGTAAGGTCTAAATATGTCCATAAAATTCGTGTTTTTCAAGTTTCAAGGTCAATTTACCCTTACCTTCTTAGTTTAACCCCCTATAAACCCATTTTCATCTTAACTGTGGTAATTAATTTGTACGGATATTACTATTAAAAATGTTAAAAAATTATGTATACGTTATTAGAAAATATGAATTACTCTTAGTCATAATATTGAATTAATTTTTAAAAATTACATTCACAGAAGTGTCAAAATTTAATTTAAAATTAAACTCGTCGATGTGACCGAAAAGGGATTTTACAAAAATAAAATATTTAAAAGTTTAAAAAAAATGTATTTATATCAGAATTCAATAAAAAATTTATAAAAAAGACCAAAATTTGATTAATTTATATATATTTAAAATACTTATACACATAAAAACATCATAAAATTGTTCTTTATTTTTAAAATTTATTAAAATATTTGAAAATCATTAATAAAAACTAGTATTCTCCATTATTCATCAAAATATTTATCTTCTCAAAAAATTATAAAAAATTCAACTAAAGATAATTTTAACATGATTTTTTACAAAATACATTTATTTATTTCAGATATGTTTAATTTGAGTGTCAAAATTTATTTTAAAAATGAGTGTAAAATTCCATAAATCTGTTTTTTAGAAAAATGTGTACTTTTTAAGAGAAATTTTGGATTTTTATTATATATTTCATAGACACACATAATATGAATGCTAACATTTTAATTTAATATATAATAATATATATAATTAAAATCAATCTTAAAATTTTGTTTATTTAATTTTTTTATGTAAGACATGTTTGTGTGTAGAAAAATAGTTTTTCAAAAAAATATTTTATTTTTTTTTATTGTTCTTATTTTAATTTATAATTAATAAGTCACCAATAAATTAATTTTATATACATTTTTATACCATATATATTTTCATAAATTATTTAATAATATCCATACCTTCCTTTACAATTCTTAGGTGATAACTATTTTATTAAATAATAATATTTTTATAGTATGTTCAGTTTTGTTAAAACTCGATATTGCGAGTAGCACAATATATATAACGAATTTGTTTAATCAAAAATAATATCAGGGTGTTAAAATAAGTCCCATGGAATTATATAAGGGGAATACAAAATTTCATGATATAATTTTTAGGCCAAACTAAATTAATCATATCAATGTATTTAATTAATGTAAACTAAAACAAAGGAAAGGTTTTTAATGGTTTTCAATAAGGCATCGCATCATTCACTTATTAAAATTATCCATTTCCTTGTAGATATGTGTAAAAATGAAAGTATTTTGGCTCTATAATTTACTCAATACACCCTATGTTCTTAAGATGTGTTTAAATGACCCAAAACCTCTCCAGGGTTCTCCTAGGAGTAAAATTAATTAAGTGTAATGCCTAATAAACCTTAATGGTTGGTTATATCTAAATAGAAATTGGGTTTCTTCATAATTTCCAAATTTAACACACCATATGGTGTATTTTTGTTACACATATTTCTGTGAGCGAAAGGAATACAAGTAGATGGACACCCTAAGGATTGGTTTTATTACCTAGTACAAAGTACAATGATCTATACTATTTGTTAATAGAAATACACCTTAAGGGGTTTCTTCCATCAATAAAAAGAAATTTCATTAAAGTAATTTAGATGAAATCACCCTAAGGGGAGGCTTTATGGGAGGTCATCAACCACCAAAAATGTAAAAGAAAATTATACTATATATATATGTAAAGAATTATGCAACAAATTGAATGAATTATAAATAAATCATGCAACACTCATGATTCGTGGGGTGCATCACAATAAAAAATATTTTGAATTGAACATTTTAGGGGAGAATCATATATTGTTAGGACCAATAGGGGCCTATATACCCTGAAAGGGGGGTGAATCAGGGTATGGGTATTCTTTTAAAAGTCCTTCATGCCCCACTGGATCATGACATCTTTATTAAAAGGGTCACTTTTTTGCACTTTTTAGTTTATTATGATCACTTATTTTCTTATTTATCTGAAAATGATGTTATAAATGCAATGCAGGGAAGTTAGCAGGCAGACACAGAGATTTTTACTTGGTTCACCCTCACTGGGCTACGTCCAAGGAGCATACACCGACAGGTTTCCGGTCATACCAAATTCCACTATTCTTTACTAGATGTGGATACAAGGTTAGGGATAGATCACTTCTATTCCTAGGCCCACTGCCTTTAAAAAGTTTAGGGTCACCTCACTGCTTTCCCAAGGGTCACTCCATATTTCTCTCTCTCTGGCTCACTGCCGATGGAGAGGATCGCCTTATTCCTCTTTCTTTGCTCACTGCTTCGGGAAGGATCCACTCACAGTTTATAGACTTGTAGGTCTCTTCATTATCTCTAATTAATACATCCTCTGTTGTATGTGGATGCTCTATTGAAGTCCAACTTTCACCCATAGATGAATATCTCTTTGCACCGAAGGTATCGGGAAAACTTCCAGCTTCCACGCAGCCCAAAAACTCTACTGTAAAAGCAATCTTACTTGGCCCGCAAGTCTAATCTGGCGCACAAGTATCGGCACGAATGTCACAACTAGCGTGCAAGTCTACCTTATACACTTGCGCGCCACAAACCTCTGCAACTCCAAACTTGCACTAGAGTAGAAAACGTTTTTTACGTCGGTTATTTTTCATTTTTTACGTCGGTTTCTAGCCAACGTTAATACGTGTGACGTTATAAATAAGGTTTTTCAAATCAGTTATTTAAAAACCGACGTCAAAAACATAAAATCGCAATGTTTATCACGTCGGTTCTAAAATAACCGATGTGCTAAAGAAAATGGGAAGGGTTTATCACGTCGGTTATTTAACAACCAACGTGATAAAAGGCCTGGAAAATGGTTTATCACGTCGTTTATTAAACAACCGACGTGATAAACAGGGGGTGAGGGGGGTTTATCACGTCGGTTCTAAAAGAACTGACCTGATAAACCGGGGTGATCGTAGTTTATCACGTCGTTTCTTATAAAACTGACGTGAAAAACTGGTGGAGGGGGGTTTATCACGTCGGTTAATATATAACTGTCATGATAAACCGGCGGGCGGCCGTTTATCACATCGATTATTGAATAACCGACGTGATAAACCGTTGTCCAGGCCGGTTTATCACGTCGGTTATTGAATAACCGACGTGATAAATCATTTTCCAGGCCATTTATCAGGTCGGTTATTCAATAACCGACGTGATAAACCATTGACCACGCCTTTTATCACGTCGGTTATTAAATAACCGATGTGATAAACCATTCTCCAGGCCTTTTATCACGTCGTTTATTAAATAACCGACGTGATAAACCATTCTCCAGGCCTTTTATCACGTCGGTTATTTAATAACTAACGTGATAAACCCATTTTTTTTAAACTGAATGCAGTCATCTTCTCTCCACTAGAATCAACTAGAAAACAAATCAAGAAATCATACCACAAAAATAGAAGTAGATCAAAATTAAGCATGTACATTGACAACATATAAAACTTACCCCCTAGACAGCCCCCACCCTCATTTATACCCCATGGACAGCCCTCCCCCACACCGTTGGAGCCCTCACCCTCATGTATACCCCCTGGACAGCCCTTCCCCACCCCATTGGATAAAACATACCCCCTAGATAGCCCCCACCCTCATTTATACCCCATAGACAGCCCTCCCCCACCCCGTTGGAGCCCTCACCCTCATCTATACCCCCTGGACAGCCCTCCCCCACCCCATTGGATAACAATTACCCCCTAGACAGCGCCCACCCTCATTTATACCCCATGGACAGCCCTCCCCCATCCCGTTGGAGCCCTCACCCACATGTATACCCCCTGGATAGCCCTCCCCCACCCCATTGGAGCTCCCACCCTCATGTATACCCCTTGGACAACCCTCGCCCACCCCGTTGGAGCCCCCACCACACTCCTGGACTGCCCCCGGACACCCCCAAACACCCCTCGACAACCCCCCACCCGCCTGAACAGCACCCCCTCACCCCACTTGACAGCCCCCACCACACCCCTGGACAGCCCCAAACAGCCCCAAACACCCCTGGACAACCCCCCCCCCCCCCACCCACCCCTGGACAGCACTCCCACACCCTTGGACCGCCTTCCCACACCCCTAGACATCCCTACCACCCCCCAGGACTGTCCCCCCACCCCACCGAATAGCCCTCCCAGACCGCTGGACACCCCCAAACCCCACTGAACACACCCCCACACCCTTGGAACCCCTCCCCCACAGACCCAAATCCATACGAGAAAAACCATCAAAAGTAGACCAAAACAAGAAGTAGAACAAAATTAAACATTAACTTATATAACATTCAAAACTTACACTGTTAACTTCAAAAAAACTAAATCCAACCTAAACAACTACCAAATACACAATTAAAACGACAATATTCAAAATTAAATTTTACATTACAAACAACTAAAATTCAATCAAACCTGTAAAAGAATTTGACCACTCCACTTGTACGTGTTTGATGTCTTCAGCAGTATAGGGTTGAGGGTCATAAAAAAGCTACAAATGAAAAAGAAGATAGTTAACGTGTATAATGAATAAATCAAATTGAAATATTATGGCAAAGTTTAAGAGGAAATCGTACCAGGTCAAAATTCACAACTGTCCCAATTATTATTATTTCATACCTAAATCTTACCATATAATATCCGCATTCGATGACGCCTTGTTGTTCATGACAATTCTGTTTGAATGAGTGTAAATTCAATATATTATTTTTATGTAATAAATCAAAAAGTACAAATTATAAATTGAAATTTACCTTCGCATTTACATATTTGATCTTTGCATTTCTTTTCATTGTGTTTTTTCGATAGTAGACCCATGCACTGTTAGAAAATAATATGAATGGGGTAAATTGAAAATTCATTATAATATATAAAACTATTGAGAAATTGAATCTTACTTTTCCAATATATTCTTAAAACTTTCCTGCACATCACCATGAACAGATCATATCCAATAAAGAGCATTCTCCCTTGGGCAAAAAAATCCCTAACATCTAATGATCACTGATAAAAGGAAATTTAATGTTAGTGGTTTTTTATGTTAAAATATAATTAACTCTTTGAGAGAAATGTGTTTCATACCTCTCACAAAAAGTCATCATCCAACATTGTGTGATTATATTCTTTTCAAATTATTCAGCAATATAAACCATTCTTTGTTCCTCATTCAATGTACATGTTTCAGAGGAAATCAATTTCGGGTCCATGAATCTATATACTTCTGTTATCTCATTCCTCTCACAAATTTTATATAGATACCTAATACAAAACATACATAAGTATACATTTTTAATAAATATAATGCAGGTAAAAGGTGTTAAGACTTACATGGAAAAAATTTGCACCACGTTGATGCCCAACTTATCTCCAGTAACAAGCTCCATGATATCAGATTTTGTAATACCCACACTTATTTCACATCCCCAAACATGAGATTCCATTAGAAACTCATAAAAACCCAACAACAAATGTGAATATTTTGACAATCTGTCAAGACCACTAGAATCTGTACATGATGTCATAGCATGTTGTCTTTGTTGTTGTCTATACAGTATTTCTTTACCTTTGAAGTATTCCTGTGAAAAAAAATTGAAAAATATAGTAGTGTTCAAATGATAAAACAACTTTAATAAAAAAACAAAATAAAAGATATAACATTCATACCTCTATGGTAATGAGTCGAAGAAGTATGGATGGACAAACTAAAAAATGGCCGATACTCTGTCCAAATGTCGCCACCTCATCTGTAGGTATTGGTACCCCAGCTGATCTATCTATAATATCCTATACAGTGACCCTCTTATTCTCTACCTCTAATTGTTGATGATGAACTGTATCTCCTATACAATATACCAACCTGTATGCTACTATATGATTTTGAGAATCATCAACATACAACTCGCAATATGTAGGAAGCTGCGGCGAAGGCGTAGGACAAAAAGTGGGGTCCGCAGGCTGAGGTGGGGGAGTGGGAGCTACTGGTAGAGGTGGAGGATAAATAATGGGGTCTGCCGGGGGAGGTGGAGGAGTGGGAGCTGCAGTCTGAAATTGTCTTTTCATTTCTGCAAACATAGACTGCACCGACTCTCTAATCTTTTCCTCCATCGTCACATTAATATTTTAAACTTCAGCCTCCAAGGATTCTATTTGTTTTTATAAACCCCCTCAATGTTAGATGTTGAAGAACGTGGAAACAATTTTCTTACCGATACACCTGCCGAATATCCTCTTACACGACCAGGATGTTCGGGCCTTCCCAATGTTGCAAATAAAATATTTTCCCTCCCAGTAGCTATAAATGTCCCCTCTAAACCTTCCTCCTCAAGAGAGTCCTGTATTAATTAATTGAAAATTTCTGTAATGATTGAAACATATATGAAGAAAAAAAGATAACTTAAATAAATTAAATAGATATCTTACAATCCTCTCAGCTACGATTCTCGATTCTTCCAAAAGATATTTCCCTTTTTTCCCTTCCGATCTCTCTTCCATTTTTCATGTCTAGATGGAGGGGATGGAGGGGCCACCTCTCTAGAGCTTGAAGACTCAGCTCTTAGTTGTTGAAATTTTTCCGCCATCATTTTTTTTCCAATAATGTATACCCTCCCCAAGATAAACTATGAGGGTATACATTTTTAGATTCGATCTCCTGATGATATTTCCTTGTTTGCTGTAATTTAAGAATATTAAATCATTAACAAAACATTAATAAAATCATTTATATAAGAAAGTTTATAAAAGTTTACATTGCCCTTACCAGAAATGACTCTTTTTTTCAACTTTCAAAAAACTGTCTCCATGTGTCTTCATCTATAAAAGGATATATACGACATGGATTGTCATGACTCCTATGACCATAAATGAAATCAGATGAGACGGTTGATTTGAAATCCCTCCATCTCCTGGCAGCCAACGATAAGCATTTCTTCCTGACTCCTCCAGTGTCAGGAATATCAAATTTCATCAGATAAAGAAGAGGTGAAACATATTATATATACTAGAAACATTAAAATAATGGTCAAACAATGACAAAAGATCTTACCAAAATCGTCTCCGACAACTGAGAGATAATCTCTTTATCCACACCTCTTCAATCATCATACAGAATGCTTACTTTGGTCTTAGCCTGAGTTGCAATAAAAATCTTAAAATCTTTGGAATTCGGACCTCTAGGAATATCATCATCATCAAACTCAACTACTATCCTCTGATCCAGCGTATGGGCAATTGATAATTTTGGTAAACGTGTGCACCCACGTTTACCAACCTTTGAACTCTTTGTCGTAATAAGATCATGTGAATGTCCATCCCCAGAGGTATGACCAGCAATATGCTCCTCTCCAGAATCATGTGGTTGATCATCTGAATGATCTGTCATTATCCTTCAAATCAAAAAAACAAACGTCAGTTCACAAATATACAAATTCAAATATTTTAATACTATTATAATCATAAAATAGAAAAGTGTACTAAGTTACATAATAGTAAACATTGGTAATATGGTAAGCATGTTAAACAATGGTAAAGATGGAAAAGATGGTCAAGATGGTCAAGATGGTAAAAATGGTAAAAAAGTTAAACCTGGTAAACATTGCAAACATGGTAAATTAATTGTCAGTGAACAAAAATAAGCATTTTAAAATTCATGTAATGGTTATAAACATGATAAGGTAAACTAAACAAACTTCAAACAAACAAAAACATATAATTATTTTATTTTCAAACATGTTTTAATAAATAAAAAACTTACAATATCTAACATTTATGGAAAAAATAAATGTAAACAAGAAATAAACATATGTTACCTGTAATTTTAGGAATGTACAAATGGATTGTTTTCCCAAATTCCTTCATCGTGATCGTTCCTTATAGCACAAACTATGTATTCAACATGATCGTCATTATGTTCTGTTAATATTTCCATGGATGTAGGGATCTCACATAAATCAGCATATTCATAATGTTCATCCTCACCAACATATTTTTTTTTCCTTGTAAAAAAACAGCCCACTGCATATCTGATTGATCTACTACATAGAAAATTTGTTTTGCATGTGTTGCCATTATAAAAGAATCAGCTGTTTCTTCCAATCTATTCAGATTAACAAGTGTCATTCCAAATTCATCGTGTCTGACACTGTTGTTACCGTTAAACCATTTACAGTTAAAAATGAGAACTTTAATTTTAAAGTAATCAACCTCCCATATGTCTTCAATCACTCCATAATATGCATTTGATGCAGAAATTGGGTTTTTGTCCTTTGCACTCGAAAAATGCATTGCTTCTGCAAACACCAATACACCACTATTCTGAACTGCACTTCTGTTGTCCTGAGCTTTTGTATGAAATGTATAACCATTAATGTCATAACTGGACCATGTTATCACATTTAAACATGGACCACCCACTATCCATTTTAATGTCTCTGATATATCTGATCTACTATGAAAAGTCTTTTTAATCCATGAAAAAAAAGTTGTGTTGTGCTCATTCAAAATCCACATTTCTTTCTTCTTTGGATGACATTGTTTCAACTCATTAATATGTAATGTGATATACGGTTGAGCATCAGCTATGTTATTCTAGATGTATGATTCTAACTTCTTCATCTGTTCAGCTGACAATGATTTTACTTTCAAGTCACGAATCTCCTTTCGCTCGTTATTAACTTGTTCATGGCGAGATGGAGGCAAACCTATGTGTTGCACCGCAGCCAAGTAGCTCGTACAAAACTCTGCTACCTCCTTAGAAATATACTTTTCAATAATGGAGGCTTCAGGTCGATATAGATTTTTGACATACCCCTTTAATATTTTCATATACCTTTCAAAAGGATACATCCAACAAAGATATACAGGTCCACAAAGCTTTATTTCTCGAACCAGATGAATCATTAAATTCACCATTATAACAAAAAATTTGGAGGAAAATACTTTTCCAATTGACAAAGTATAAAAATTTCATCATTTTCCAAAATTTTCAAAGCATTCACATCAATCGCCTTGTTACAAATTGAATTGAAAAAATAACACAACTTCATTATAGTCTTTCTGACACGAATGGGCAATATTCCATGCAATGCAACTAGTAGAATTTGTTGCATCATGACATGACAATCATGTGATTTCATACCCATCAACTTCAACTCCTTCAATGAGACAAAAAAAATTACATTAGAAGAATAACCTTGAGGCACTTTGGTATCATGAAGACACTGACAGAAGCTAATTTTCTCCCTCTTCGATAATGTATGACAAGTCGGGGGAAGAAATGTTCGTCTTCCTTTAGGAGTGGGAGCTAACTCCAGACGTATTCCCATTGATAGTAAGTCTAATCTTGCATTCAACCCATCTTTAGTCTTTCCTTTAATATCTAACAATGTTCCAATCAAAGAATCACAGATATTATTCTCCACGTGCATGACATCAATATTATGTTTAACTTCATGATACCTCCAATATGGTAGCTCAAAAAAATGATCTTTTCTTCCAAATATGTCTATCATTACCAGATTTCTATGTCTTTCCCAATGTCACGTCAAGGTTTTTCACCCTCTCAAAATACAGATCAGGGGATAAAAGTTTTGGAGCAGTATCAAATTCTTGTGAGCCATTGAATGCATTTTTTAGTCTTCTATAAGGGTGTTCCATAGGCAAAAACTTTCGATGACCCATGTACATTGTTTTCCTCCCATGATGCAATTGACAATAGGACGTCTGTTGTTCGCAAATTGGACATGCTTTATGCCCTTTAACACTGTATCCAGACAAATTTCCATACGCTGGGAAGTCATTTATAGTGAATAGAAGCACTACATGCAGTTGAAAATATTCCATTTTATAAGAATCATACACCCTAATACCATCAGCCCATAATAGTTTCAAATCATCAATCAACGGTGACAAGTAAACATCAATATCATTACCGGGTTTCTTTGGACAAGAGACCATTGTACTCAACATGACATATTTGCGCTTCATACAAACTTCAGAAGAGAGGTCGTAAATTACCAATAAAATAGGCCATGAACTATGTGTGCTACTGAGTGTTCGGTATGGATTCATTCCATATGTGCACAACCCTAGTCTGAGATTTCTAATTTCATTTCCAAATGTAGAATATTGCGCATCAATTTTCTTCCATTGTGGTCAATCAGCTGGATGACGTATTTTTCCATCACATACCCGCTCTTCAGCATGCCATCTTAACCTTTTTGCATCATGTGAATTAGCAAATAAACATTTGAAACTATTAATTATAGGAAGATACCAAAATACCTTTGAAGGGAGCTTTGTAATCTCTACATCAGCCTGTGATTTTTCTTTCACCTTATACCGTGATGTCCCACATTTAGGACACTCTGACAGAAATTCATATTCCTTCCTATATATAATGCATTCATTTGGACATGCATGTATTTTCTTGTATCCCAATCCCATCGGGCATAATATTTTCGTGGCTTTGTAATGTGAATCTGGAAGATCGTTATCTTTTGGAAGAATGTCTTTCATCAATTATAGTAGCTCTATAAAAATTTTGTAACTCCATCCATGCTTCGCCTTCAGGTTAATCAATCTTAACACCGTCGACAAAACCGTAAAATCTGTACAACCGGGATATAATGGTTTTCCAGCATCACTATATAGACGCACAACTGTCGGTTCTATCTCAATTTTTTCTGCTACAATATCACGAATCATTTATTCAATTCCATCGGAGTTACCATCTTGCGAATCATCATCATCAGTGACATTTCATCTAGTTTCACCATGCCAAATCCAAGGGCTGTAACTCGGATTAAAACCACGACAAATCAGATGATCTTTTATCTCTCTACTTTTCAACTTCTTCATATTCAAACATTTCAGGCATGGACAGAAAAAAATGTCACTACTTGGAACATTTCGTTTTGAAAATTCCAAAAAGGCATCAACACCTTCCTCAAATTCATTGCTCATTCGATGTGTCGTAATCCAACTTCGACACATTATTACCTATAACAAATATCAACAAAATATATATATTTTTAAGATAAGATAAATATATTTTTATATGAAAAAAATCATAATTTGAATGTAAAACAATTTAAAATATAAAACAAATCTATAGGTATTTAAAAAAAATATGATTGAATATTATTTTTAAACAAAATATAGTTAGATATAACAGTTTTAAATTTCATTGAATCAAAGAAAACCATGACGCCTACATAGTTTAATATTGATTGTGGTTTTGATGTTTTAATATATTAGATAAACTACATATTTAACATGTTATTAATGGTTTCTGTAGACCCTAAATCCATTTTCTAAATATTTTCACACAATTATAAAAATAAATGGAAGTGTTTTTGGGAGGAATATGTTCAATCATTTGATTTTGATGTCCCATATTCTATAACAAAAGGCAATGTGGATACCACAGCCCTTAGTTTGGTTTTTTATTCTCAAAGGGTTTGTGATGAAAAAGAAGAGTATAAGTTGATGTATATGATAAATAAAATACATCTATATTTTATTTATATTTATGATAGAATGAATTCATACCATATCATTTAGGATCTGCTCCCACCAAAAGTAACCCTCCTCAGTTAGAAATGAATAAATTTAGATAATTATGCATGAATTCATACAAGTATTGTTGTACATAAACCAAAAAGAAGATTATTAGTACTAAAAGTAAAACTAGGAAGAAACAATAAACTCTATATACTCATGAAAGCTACTCCACAACACTTCCATGCTACTAACATCTATAAATAACTACAAATTTCTTTTAAAAACCAAAAAAAATTGTTTATATTTATGTATGGTGGGATAACATGTATACATATTAAGATCCTCCCTAAAACATCTCATGAAAATGTTGAGGAAGCACACTAAAGCCCTATGAAAAAAGGAATCTAAATCATCACCTAAACTAGGAAAAATAGTTTCATATACTCACTATGGATCACTCACAAAATAATTCATATAAATAATCCTTTTCGTATAAAAAATTATATATATATATATATATTAAAATTAAGGTTCTCGGATACCACTTCTCCACTAGTTTTCCTCTCACACCCCAATGTGCTACCCCACAACACTTCCATGCTACTAACATCTATAAAAAACTACAAATTGCTTTTAAAAACCAAAAAAAAATTGTTTATATTTATGTATGGTGGGAATAACATGTATACATAGTAAGATCCTCCCTAAAACATCTCATGAAAATGTTGAGGAAGCACACTAAAGCCCTATGAAAAAAGGAATCTAAATCATCACCTAAACATGGAAACATAGTTTCATATACTCACTATGGATCACTCACAAAAAAATTCATATAAATAAACCTTTTCGTATAAATATATATATATATATTAAAATTAAGGTTCTCGGATACCACTTCTCCACTAGTTTTTCTCTCACACCCCAATGCTAATGTCATGGTCTCACCCCACCCATAAATCATCCTACACCATGTGAAATGGTATCACTTCCATAAATGAATCATATGTATCTTAGATTATCTCATCACCATCATATCAAAATAGTAATGAGGTGCATACTTGGAAACCACTACATCTTGTTTACATTAAATGTACAAAAAATGCAAAACATAATTATAGAATATCCGTGAAAAAAAAACGAACGAAATAAATTCATGGAAGGCTTACTTGAATGTTGCGAGTTGAGATGATAGATTCGAGAGGAGTGAAGAAGATAAACAATGAATCCAAAATGAGTTTAACGCAGGTCGATCGACGAGCCGATTAGGGTTTACCGCGCGAGAGAGACGAGCCGGCGGACTGTCAATCGAAAAATCGTAAATGACAGTCCACGGGGCTTTAATTTCTTTAAAAGTTTTATAACTTCGGTTATTATATAACCGATGTTATAAACTATTTTTTAAATTTGTAACATCGGTTATTTTAAAACCAACATCAAAAACGCCCCACTCTTTGGTTTTTTAGGTCGGTTATTTTGTAACCGACGTAAAGAACGAGTTATGTACGGTTTTTTTACGTCGGTTATTTTAAAACCGTTGTAAACCCCCCCCCCCCCCCCGTGCTTTGGTTTTTTACGTCGGTTTTTTTATAACCGACGTAAAAAACGCGTAGATATCTCGTTTTTTACGTCGGTCAATGCGCGGGAGGTTTTTTACGTCGATTATTTGGAAACCGACGTAAAAAACCCGATACTTACGCATTATTTACATCGGTTATCCTATAACCGACGTAAAAAACCAAAGACCGGGGGGGGTTTTAGGTCGGTTATAAAATAACCGACGTAAAAAACGCGTAGCTATCGGGTTTTTTACGTCGTTTTCCAAATAACTGACGTAAAAAACCCCACGCCCATTGGTTTTTTACGTCAGTTAAAGGATAACCGACGTAAAAAACAGACAGGCACGATTTGTAACGTCGGTTATGAAAACAACCGACATTAAAAAGCTACTCGCAGCATGTTTTACATCGGTTATATATAACCGACGTAAAAAATGGTGACGTAAAAAACGTTTTCTGCACTAGTGTTGCGTGACTCACTTCCCTTTACGCCCAAACCAATATTGGCGCGCAACTAACAATAACCGCCCTTCCTCAAATCTGGCATGCAAGTCCCACATGCGCGACACACCACCACTTGCGCAACCACCACACCTGCATGACGGGAGCTCTGATTTCTCAAAGTGTTGAACTCCATTGAGAAATGAGGAGGGGTGGTCTAGTATTTATAGGCAATTTGAGCACCCTGCGCAACGGCGCACAAGTCAACCCTCAGCGTGCAAGTCTCAGCGCACAGGTCTCTCCCCCTGCAAGTCACATGCGTGACCCACTTCCAAACTTGCGTAAACCCCTTTCCTTTTCCATATTTTGATGTTTTGATTTTGAAAAACAATAGGCGTGCAAGTTTCTAATCCTCCTAGGAACTGGCGTGCAAGTCCTTTCTCTTGACGCACAAGTCACATGTGTGACCAACTCAATACTTGCACGACTCTTATCCCTTTGCTATATTTTGATGATCTGATCTTGAAAAACAACAGGAGCGCAAGTTTCCAAGCCATCAAGTACACGGTGTGCAAGTCCCTTTTCCAAAAACCATTTTTCTTCATTTGTCGATTTTCAGGCGCAAAAATTTGGAAAACACTGGAAAACGGCACCACCTTGTATCTGTTCTTTTTTTACTGACTCCAGATCATCAATTACTTTTTTGAAGTTCTTGAATCAAACATTGATCATTAACCACTACTCTTAAACTCAACATGCCACCATGAAAGCCCCTTTGTCAACAAAGTTTTATGTCATGGTTTGCTTTTTCAACAATCACAACATAGATGTCCAAATTGTAAACAAACACAATCATCTCAAAAATGATTCAATGATACCTTGAGGGATTTTTTCCCAACAATCACCCCCTTTGGTTTTGTTGAAAACTCTTCTATAAAAAGATACAGCGTTAATTCTTTTGCCACCATTCGCCTTTTTCAATTCTAATAGTGGTCAATGATTTTCTCAACACATACTCTAAGACCACATGGACAATGCTCGGCGTGAGAAACAAGAGTAAATGAAAATTTCATCAATGAATCACTTCATCTCTTACACCCATTGTTGACACCAAAATGATACCAATTTTAACCAAACTGATACCAATTTTTGGAAATATTCTTCCAACAACACTCTTCTTCTTTTATCATGACCCTCAACTGTCGTGATATCTATTCTTTAATCGATCACTTCTAGCATCGTCAGATTTAATATGCTCCCCCTATATATCTGCTCCACCTGTCCTCTTCTCCCATTATCTTTCAAGATTTCTCAAATAGTCACACTCTCTCCCCCTTGAACAATCATTATTTTCTCCCCCTTTGTCAATGAACCCAACGGTCACTCCTTTGCAGTCAGTAACAAAATAGAGAACACAAATCAGCACATTCGGGAAAACACATCATACCACGGGGAGGGGGGGTTCCAAATACACACTTGTTTAAGTGCGGGGAGTCGACTGAACTCCCAGATCTAGTCGATTCCTTTCAAAAGCTTCCTTGGGTAAGGCCTTTTTTAGAATGTCTACAACCTATAGTTTTGTAGGCACATACTTTAACTTCACGATTCCCTTCTCAACCTTCTCCTTGAAAAAATGATACATTATCTCAATGTGCTTTGTCCTTGAGTGATGGATGGGATTTTTGCTAAGATTTATGGAATTTGAGTTATCACATTGGATTCTGATCGGAGGCTTCACTTCAACTCCCATATCTTCAAGTTGCTGCTTCATCCACAATAACTATGTGCAAGCTTGAGTGGCCGCAATATACTCAGCTTCTGCAATTCTCAATGAAATGCAATCCTGCTTCTTTCTTAGCCAAGAAATACACAATCCACTAAGATAGAATGCACCACCTGACATTGATTTTCTATAATCCACTAAATCAGCCCAGTCTGCATCAGTATATCCCAATAACTCTGTTTGAGATTTGTCAGTATATGTCAAGCTGAAATCCACTGTGCCCTGGATATACCAAAGTATTATTTTTACTGCAAGCATGTGGCTTTCCTTGGGATTACTCTGATATCTCGCTGCTTGGGATTTGGAAAAAATAATATCAAGCCTTGTTGCTGTCAATTACAGCAAGCTCTCAATAATATTCCTTTATTCGGTAATATTAACTGCCTTGCCATCCTCATATTTTGATAATTTCGTCCGGGTAGCAACCAGAGTCTTCATCGCCTTTGAATTATCCATTCCAAACCTTCTTAGAACCTCCTTGAAATATTTGGATTGAGAAATGAATGTTCCATTCCTTCCTTGAGTCACACCAACACCATCATCCTTTGATTACTATCTTTGTTGAAATAGATATTGTAATCAACTCCCCCATACTGGAAACCAAGCTTCTTCAAATACTGATCAAGCCTTGAGTACCATGCCCTTGGTGCTTGTTTCATCCCATACAACACCTTCTTCAGCCTGAAAACTTTGTTCTCATCCTCATGAATGAGAAAACCATTTGGTTGCTCAATGTACACCTCTTCTTCTAGGACCCCATTTAGAAATGTAGATTTGACATCCATCTGAAACACTTTGAACATTCTTTGCACTGCTATGGCTAAAAATAATCTGATTATATCTAGCCTTGGAACTGGTGCAAATGTCTCATCAACATCAATACCCTCTATTTTGGAGTATCCTTTGCACACCAGTCGTGCTTTTTTTTCGAATCATAGTGCCATATTCGTTCATCTTATTCCAAAAGACCCATTTAGTCTCGATGACATTCTTATCATCTCGCCTCGAAACAATATCCCTCGTCTGATTCTTCTCAATCTGATTTAGCTCTTCATTCATGTCCTAAACCCAGTTTTCATATTCAGCTCCATTAGCAAGGCATTTCGACTCTAACCTATTATAGTAATGATATCTGATGTAGTGATTTCATTCTTCTTGTCTCAACTGGAGCTCCCTGATCACTGATGATATTCTTCCTGTCAATTTCATCTCGACTCTTTGTTTTTTGTGCATATAATGATTTTACTTCCTCGTACTCACCATCAGCATCCTTCTCTAAATCATCTTCAGCGACATCTACTCTCCCTGAGTCTCTTACCACTTCCTCAATTTTAATAGAAAACTTTTCACTGTTTCATTATTTAATGGCCTCATTTCTTTGAACATATTCTCTGAGATTTCTGTTGACACACTTTTGATTTTCTCTCACAACTTCTTGGTATCCTAAAAGCAGTTAGTTGATACCACATTTGTTAGAACAAAATAGATAAGTATGAGATGCATGATTTTTTCTACTTCTTTACAATGTGTCTTATTTCAATAGACAACACCTGAGCAGGGTCATCCAATTATTTCATTGATAGATATTGCATCTGATTATGATATTGAGTTCTCTCTCAATGTTATGCAGCACTTCCTAGGATTAGGCCCACCTTTTAGACCCATATCATTCTTCTTATCCTGCAGCATCTATTCTCATCTTCTAATTGGAATTTAGCCATTAACGAAATCTCTAAACCTATTAAGTAGAACTCGGTGTAGGAAACAATAGATAAAGTTAATAACACAATCACTTCCTATTATTCTCTGTTCTTACCTTTCTTCATCACCTTTGGTACCTGATTTGAGTCAATTAAAACTTCAAATCATATCACTTCTCCACTTTTCATATTTAGATTCCACTTCCCCTTTGATCGTATCTCCCTAAAATCTGAAACATTTGAATCATCAATCAACAGAATTTATACACATAGGGAGAGGGGTACTTCCGGAATCCCCAAGAACAGGATTGTGGTTGTTCCTGGGAGGTCAACCCTTTGATTATTTCTTGCAGAGAATCACACTCTTTCCTTGCTTCTTCTAGCTACCTAGACAACTTCAACTGCTTTGGCCATATGAATAAGAATTCATTCCTCACATGCTGAGTCTTTTTCGGATATGAAGATTTTGTAGGCCTGGCCTTTCTCTCCATTTGGGGTTTAAGCCCACTAGTACACATTTCTTCCTTTGATGTTCCACCAAAAATAAATTTTCCTTGATTTATTCTCTGAGCAGGGATATATCTTCTTGTCATCTTCCCTTTATTCTTCCACTATTACAAGGATCTTGCACCTTCCTCCACTTTTCACTGTAGAACACGACATGAAAATTTTTCAATACATTATTTGGTCATCCTTCTTTTATCAGATGTCTGAGTCACCACACTCTTTTTCACTGGTGGTGAGTCCTCCATTGAACGTTCATTCTTCTGTATCACAGATGAAGTATGTATCCCCTTAATCTTCTAGTTTTGTTCACATTCTCTCCTTGAGTTTTGTTGTTATTATGACCGAGGAGGTGACTGATATGCCTTTCGTTCAGCTACATGTGATTCCCCTGAGGCTCTAAGCCTATTCTTTTACTTACCACGTTTTCTCCCAGTGTATAATTTCTCATTATGCATCACTAGAGTTGAGAATCTCTTTTTGAGTTCCTTTTCCTCTATTGTGTTCTTCTTGCTTCAATTTCTTTCCAAATTCCCATAATCTGAACATATAAAACATTTTCCATCAAAGGCATACCTCATTTCATCATTTCTATGTCGAGATGCTGATACACCTTGAGTTCTTCTTCTATCATTGGGCTCCTGAGATTCCTGACACATACTCATGGTGTGTCCCATTATTCCACAGTAATAGAATCGAATGGATGCTTTCCTCTGAGAGACTCTTCTCTCTGATTTCTCATGACGCTTCTTCTTATTCTCAGATTTATTATAGTTTCTTTCTTCGCAGCCTGAAATGTATTCCAAATCCTCTGAACAAAATCTTGATGTGTGACCATGAATCCAGAAAAAATATCACATGTCATCACTTCTTTTTGTAATTCTACTATTAGGCCTATATCCAGCACCTACAGGCTTCTCTCCACTCCTGGAACTATTCACGACTTCCATTCCATCATGCACGAGAGGGGATTCATCAAATACAATGCTAGATTTTCCCAAAAGATATGGTCTTTGAGCTGAGAAAATATTTTGTTGTTTCTCCTCAGAAATCTCATACTTATTTTTCATCTTATCATCACCTTCTGAAGGACAATCCAATAGTAAGTGCAGTGCTTCCTTTAACTTAGGTTTTCCTTTGTCCTTTGATATCTCCATTTCTTTCTTGGATTTCTCTATCACTTCCTCTAATTTTTAAATCTTTTTATTTCTTGATTCAAGTTGAGCATTGAGTTCTTTTCTGAGATTCTTCCCGCTACTCAACTCATCTTTTAGTTCCCATGTGAGATTTTCCACCATGTCACTTTTCCCCTTCACTTTCAATTTTTATTTTTAAACAGATTCAGAACAACAGGCATTCTCCTATTTTAGCCTTTGATTCTTCTGAACTAGTCTAGATAGCTGTGTAGCAAGATCATCATTTTTAGATTTCAAATTCTGAATCTCATATGATTTCAGATTCTTCCCCTTGTCACATGCTTTTGATTTTTCCACCTTTGCAGATCTCTTTCTCAATTCCTCTTCTTGAGAATCATTTTTCTCCTTCATATCAATATCTACGTCAATAAGCCTTTGATTCAAACCTCTTACCTTGTTGATCTCAGTTTCCAGTGCTTGGATCCGAATATATTTAGTTTTCATCTCTTCATCTAATTTCTGATCCAATTCCTTTGCCTTGTGGAAAACTTCCACTTTTCGACTTATTGGTGTTTCTTCATCATCAGTGGTTCCAACATCACTTGGAAAATCATGTTCTTCACTCATTCATTCATCATCATTGAATGACTAAGTATTTTCATTATATGATTCATCCAAGCCATTCCTCTGTTCACTACATGATTCCTTTAACTGAATCACACTCTTTCCATTGACACTTCCACAGTGGGTAATACCACCAGCCTTCTAGTTGTTCTTTGATGTTCTTCCCATTGTCGTGGAACAATATGGTAAGACCAGTTAGATCTTTAACTTGAGAAATCAACTAAACTAAGTCAGAGAAAACAAATATGATAAAAGTAACCTTCCCTATGATACCAATTGTTAGGACCAATAGGGGCATATATACACTGAGAGGGGGGTGAATCAGGGTATGGATATTCTTTTTTAAAGTCCTTCCTGCCCCACTGGATATTAACCTCTTTATTACAAGAGTCACTTTGTTTGCACTTGTGTTTTTATTATGATCACTTATTTTCTTCTTTATCTAATGATGATTCTTTAAATGCAATGCAGGGAATTAAGCAGGTTGACATAGAGAGTTTTACTTGGTTTACCCTCACTGGGCTACGTCCAAGAAGCATACACCGAAAAGTTGTCGGTCATACCAAATTCCACTATTCCTCACTAGATGTGGATACAAGGTTCGGGATAGATCACTTCTATTTCCAGGCTCACTTCCTTTACAATGTTTAGGGTCAGCTCACAGCTTTCCCAAGGGTCACTCCCTGTTTCTCTCTCTCTGGCTCACTGCCGATGGGGAGGATCACCTTCTTCCTCTTCCTTTTCTCACTACTCCGGAAAGGATCCACTCATAGCTTATAGACTTGTAGGTCTCTTAATTATCTCTAATGAATACATCCTCTATTGTATGTGGATGCTCTTTTGAAGTCCAACATTCACCTGTAGATGAATATCTATTTGCACCGACGGTACTGGGAAAACTTCCAGCTTCCACACAGCCCAAAAACTCTGCTGGAAAAGCAACCTTACTTGGCGCGCAAGTCTAATTCGGTGCGTAAGTATCGGTGCACAACTCACAACTGGCGCGCAAGTCTACCTTTGACACTTGCGAGACACAAGCTTCTGCAACTCCAAACTTGCACGAATCACTTCCCTTTACGCCCAAACCAATATTGGCGCTCAACTAACAATAACCACCCTTCTTCAAATTTGGCGCGCAAGTCCCACTTGCGCGACACACCACCACCTCTGCGACCACCACACCTGCATGATAGGAGCTCTGATTTCTCAAAGTGTTGAACTCTGTTGAGAAATGAAGAGGGGTGGTCTAGTATTTATAGGCAATTTGACCACCCTGCGTGATGGCGCGCAAGTCAACCCTCGGCACGCAAGTCTCGGCACGCAGGTCTATCCCCCTGAAAGTCACTTTCATGACCCACTTCCAAAATTGTGTGAACCCCTTTCCTTTGACATATTTTGAAGTTCTGATCTTGAAAAACAATTGGCGCGCAATTTTCCAATCCTCCTAGGCACTGGTGCGCAAGTCCTTTCTCTTGATGCACAAGTCACCTGCGTGACTAACTCAATACTTGTGCTACTCTTATCCCTTTGCCATATTTTTATGATCTGATCTTGAAAAACAATAGGTGTGCATGTTTCCAACACATCAATTACACAGCGCGCAAGTCCCTTTTCCAAAAACCACATTTCTTCATTTGTCGATTTTTAGGCACAACAATTTGGAAAACACTGGAAAATGACACCACCTTGTATCTATTCTTTTTGTACCACCTCCAGATCATCCATTCCTTTGTCGAAGTTCTTGAATCAAACATTGATCATTAACCAAATCTCTTGAAATCGACATGCCACCATGAAATCCCCTTTTTCAACAAATTTTTATGTCATGGTTTGCTTTGTCAACAATCATAACACAGATGTCCACTTTGTCAACAAACACAATCACCTCAAAAATGCTTCAATGATACCTTGAGGGATTTTTTCCAAACATATATACCTTGTACCACATAATAAATAAGCCTCAATCAATCAATATCAACCATTGACTCAAGAAGAAATTATAGGAAATGAGAAACTGATAAATTTCCCTATCATTTATTCATAACCCAAATAAACAATCATAGGAAAATAAAAATCAATGAAACTAATAAAAGAAGAAAAATAATAGTCATACTTAATAAAGTATCTCGATCACAAGTAAATGCATACGATATGGAACAAGAAAAAGGGAAAACCCACCAAAGGATGAAGAAAAGAGATAGGGGTGTATTGGAGAGGATACTTAATAAATAGAGTGGAAAATTGGGTGAAACCGATTTAAGTTTGGAGGGGAAAATAGTCATTTATAATATTTAATTTGGCACACTATTTGGATGCACAATTAAGAAAATCATTCATCAACCATGCAGACTCACAGCCCAAGAATCCCCCCCCACCCATGTCCTGCTGTTAAGGTGCATATTTTATCAAATCAAGAACCAACCATGTGCATGGTTCTTAAATTTCATAAAGACCTTTCAGGGTTATTTTGGTCACCTCGGGCAATTTAAGCATTTCATAAACCTATATAAAATAGTTCTCAGTTTTCGGGAGCACGGTTATCACTAACCATATTCCCCTTGGTGTTTCTCTAAAAAATATGTTTTCACATCAAAAATATCCAAAGACATAATTGGTCACCTAGGGAGCCTATGTGAGCCCCAAAATTATCCAATAACAACACTTTAAGAAATTGACACTCTCATAATTCCTACATGAATCTTTGTTTGAGCATCAGAATGTATTCTAAATAAGAACTCAAATTCCTTTGAAATTTCCACCCTATTCAAAACACAAGATCATACATATGGAATATATATTGGTCTTTAAAATTCAAAAGGAAATAAAATTATATCCCTTGTAGATAAATATAACATTTAAGAATATGAATCAAGGGTAATTATGGTTAATTTGGATATATATATGATTATGGAATATATATTATTGGTATTTATAAGTGATTAATATTTTCTAAAGATTAATGATATGATAATCTTGGAGTAATATGTAATCAAATCATATTAATCTTTGAGTTTCCTTTTTTCATGTAATATTTTGAATATTTTTACAGTTTTTTATTTACTAAATTATTTTTTATGAGCTTTGGGTGTTATTTTTGGGGATTTTTAAATTAATGTAGTATTTCATCATATGACGGTTTTTTCATATTGTATATTTTCTCAAATTTTTATTACAATTTAAATTTTTCTTATATATAATATGAATAAATTTTTATCCTTTAATGGATATTATAATTCACCTAAATTTACTTTTTATTGATTTAGTCATGAAAAGAATCATTTTTAATATTAATTTCTAGTAGTAAGAGATGATATATCACTGATAATTAATCAAAGAACAACCAAATAATGAAATTGGGCTTATTAAATGGAATGAAATCAAGTAAGTATAATTTATTTTCTTCACTGTCTTGAGTTTAAAATAATTCCTCATATCTAGGAAAAATATCGTGAATAAAAAAAGTTGTCCTGTTATGTTTATTTTTGATGAATCGAGGGTCTTATTTAATGCCTTGTGGATTGATGGTTTAATGGTTTTAAAATTTCTCAAGATCATCATCTTGGTCACTATTTATTATTCATAATATGTAATATTTCTCCCACATATCCACATTATCACTTCCTTATACTTTTATCCTTATTAGGTAACTTGAATATGTATTAGATAAGTAACATTTATGTTTACCACTTCCCCTTTTCAAAGGATGTTTTATTATTTCTTTATACGAGGTGGGTTTCCCAAAAATAAATTCAAATTTTGAACACATTATTACTCAGATAAAAAAATGGGAGGATGAAATTTATTTGATTGTGTACAATGTAAAACGTAAAATATGAAGTTGTAAATAGTAATAAACATGATATATTTAATAACATTAAATATCATGATTTGATGGAAATTCAACATATTATTAAAATATTATTTATATGCATCAATTATACCCTAGCTATTAAATTGGAGCTATGAATATTAAGAAAACATTGGAAAAAACATATAAAAGGATTTTATAATAAAAATTTATTGATTATTGATAATATATTAGTACTCAATTTTCTGTAAACTCGTTTTAAGGTTCAAAATACATTTTCATCAAAAATTGTTCTTATTAAAAAAATTACATATATTGTACTTAATGTTTTCCACATTTCATAATTTTAATTTTAAAAGGGATATTATTTTTGAAACCATAATTTAATAATGTATTGTTATGTATTTTTGGTATTTTTCATCAAATATAGAATTTTATTTGAATAGTTAAAATGCCAATTTTTATAAAATTTTCACTTCTTACTTTGTAAATAATGTAATTTAAAATAATTATTATATATTATATTTTTTTGAAGTTACATAATATCCTTTTTTATAATAATATAAATTGATTCATAGGGAAAATTTTATATTTCTTTGGGTATATTCTCATTTTAATGCATAATAATGAAATCTCCTAAAAACTAATGTTCATTCTGCTTTTCACATTTATATTAAAATATATTTATTCAATATAAATAAATTGAATTTTCAAAAAATAATTCCAACTTATAAATTCGGAGTTTCCCATTTATTAATTATTTACCCTTCAAATTTTGTATAAATAATAATTGGTTTAAGTTTATATCCCCTGAGTGAGGTTAAAATGAGTAAAAAAATTATAAAACTATGATATAAGGCCAATGAATCTCTATAAAAATTATCTAAATCAAATTTAATGATTTTATTTAACCCAATCCATCATAGATTTGATAATATGGAATCTTACTTCCATTTTTTTTTTATTAATAAAATTTATATTATTTTTAGAAATAGATAAATACCAAATGTCACTTTATTGGTTTTAATTTATCAAATATTTCACTAAATGGTTAAAAAGATGTTATGAGCGAATATAATATTTTATTTTTAAAATTAATAAATTATTTTTTGATATAAATGTAGTTTTATTTTTTATTGAGGATATAATTACCTCAAAATCTTACACAGTTTTGGTATAGTTCTTTGGAAAGTCAAAGAAAAATCAAGGTAAATGATTTTAAAAACAATAAATTGGATATTTTTTAAGGAGTTGTGGCATTACATGAATTTAATTGGTAATTATAAAGTATAAATGATGGTAAATGTGTTTATATTCCAATTCTATTTATATATTGATTTCAATGAATCCAAAATATGTTAAAATTCCCAAAAATGGCATTAATGACCCTTTATGGGAAAAAATATTAAATTATATAAAAATAAATAAATATTGAAATAAGATAGTTTTTATGGTAAAATATCTAAAATCCCATCCACGAAAAATATGTTGATCCAGTTTTCACCGTATAAGTAATTTTATATTCCTTTAATAGTAAAACATGATTTTCCAAAGTTGAGATAAAATAGTGGTAACTAGGGGGATAATAAAAAATATATGGATAAAATGAATGTTAAACATGACTAAATTCAATTTATTGTAGGTTATTATAATTTTAAATGACATAATTTATAAGTTATTTCCATCAGGTTCCACTTTTCATTATTATTATTTATATTATATTTAAAACAATTTTATAATTCCAATCATGTCCTTTCTCTTAATTACAAAATGAAACCTCCTCTTATCCTTTATTAAAAAATATAAACTCTATATCTCATAAAATTCTTATCCTTCCACCTTTCTATCTTCCTTCCCTCCATTCAAGATCTTTTGTTCTTGTCCTAAAACAACCTGGGTCAAACCCAAACTAGTCACCCAGGCTAGCTCGTGATAAACCCCAAGAGGCATTCATGATCCTCCCAAACTAGCAGCTACTTCCATACATCAAGAGTACACAATTGGGAACACTTTTCCCCAAGAAAAATAGATAAAAAATGTATATAAATAGAGAAAATAAAACAAAACTAATAGGGGAAATGAAATAAAACTGGACAAACCACCATGTGACTCAGTATGAAACCATAACCCAGAAAACCAAAATCACTCCATGATAGTTGAGTCTCATATTTAAGAATCTCTTGAAGCTAAAAAATATGATATAACTATTGAAATGAGTATTATAACTCAATAATAATTCCTTATAAACTATTCCTTATACCATACCTTTAAAAATAAATCCAATACATTCTATTTTGAAAATAAGAAATATATAAAGTATTGTTTTCCCTTCTTTCTGGAAAAATGTATCAGGATATAATTTCTAGGAAAAATCATTTTCCATTATATTTTTGAAATAGTCCACAACATTTTTTAAAATATATGTGGTGGGATTGATATAGAATATTAGAGAAAATATAAATTCTTATTATAATTTTTTGTATGGAATAAAATTATGAAAAAAAAACATTTTGAAATAGTACCATGAAAACAATAATAATAGAGTGAAAGAATCATGGTAAATCCCTTTGTATCTTGGGATAAAGAGGTACTAGGATTCTCGTACTCTAGTGATCAAATCCTAGACATGATGGTGTGTCTCCTACTTGAGACAACCAATCCTCATCATAAATGTTTGGTTAGTGTTGTATTATAATCCTTATAAGGAGAATGGGACTCACCCCACCAACTTTCCTAGTCTATTATACCAATTCTACCCTCTTTGATACCCAAGATTCCCTTGTTCATTATAAAATGGATGATATTTTTTATCATGTTAGCATATAAATACATATCATAATATTTACCCAAAACCCATCAACCCTCTCACCCATGATCTACCCCCTTAAGTACATCCCCTTTCCAAGTCACACAAACTAAGAACACACCTTTTTACCGTTCACATATCATAAATAACACATCAATCGCAAACATTGCATTTTTATTTCATAGGGCATGCCATAATAGTGGATTTATTTTTTATAAAAAAATCAGGGGCCAACTAGGCCTCTCCATTTTAAAATAAACACTTTACTTTTTCAAAATTCCTTTGGAAAATAATACTTTTCTTAATGGAAATCATTAGTAACCAATTAGTTATTTAGAATCCCATGAATTAAACAAAAAAATTAGAATCATGCATTAATCATAAGGACCCAAATTAAAAATCATAGATATTATATAAGGAAGAACTGAAAATACTTTTCGAGGAGTCAAACCATTTTTAATATAATAGACATATTATATAACAATGAAAACATAATTTTAAAAGAATTGGAAAATTTTGGAATTCAAATTATAACGTTAGGAATTAGGAATCTACATCAAAACATACTACATTTTATGAAAAAAATTAGAATCCATTCTTCTACACATAAGCACACACCAATTTATATGAATATATATATACCCTAAGATACAGTGTAAATATTCCCCTTTCCATGCAGTAAAATCTGAAATGTAGTTGGGTGGTTGTTTTTGTGTGTTTTTGTGTTTATGTGTGTCCATATACACCACACCCATGAATATTTGTGTTGGTCACCCACATGAAAGGTGTTTTAAAACTCCAAAATTAAAATACCAAAAACATGATAATCACAAAAAAATCATAAATTAAAAATTGTGAAAATTCTTTGAATGAATGAAAAACATTCCAAAACACATGGTGAACCATCAAACTTCAATGGAGGAGTCTTAAACAGGTCTCCAAAGGACCAATGGACCCTTAACATCAATAATCAACCAAAAAAACATAAAAATTGGTTTAAGATATACCCTAGGTGAATGAACCACAAAAATGGAAAAAAGGAATCCAAAAAAGGAATAACTAGACTATGGATGGAAAAAAACATACCTAAGGATATCTCACCCATGATCTGGAGGAAAAACTGAAACAAATTGACAGAGGGGGAGAGGTTAGGGTGTTGAGGTGGTGCTTTGGTCATAGGGTTGTTGTGCGACATAGAGAGGAAAAGAGGACGGGGTCGTAAAACCAAATGAGCAAAATTGGTTATGGGAGATGATGATGATTGTAATAATTATAATAATAATAATAATAACCTTTATAATAATATTATTATTATTAAAACTTGTTTTTATTTAATTCTTTGAAAATTGTGTGGGTCGTACTATTTGGTCGCACGTTCTAACAGACCATGTACCAACCATGTAATCACATTTATCTAAGAGGAAAAAGGACAAGATAGTTTACCTGGAGGGGTTTTACACCCGAGCACTACTATATGTGACATGGATAGATCCACTTTCAAGGCAGTATGGTCTATACTAGGCTATAGTATGGTTTCTTATAGCCATGAACCAGCCACACACCTCCTCCAGCTTTCCTAGAAGTTGAATTTTTTATAAAAAAACACCAAATAAATCAATAAAAAATCGAAGACAAAAATATATTAGAAATCAAGAAAATTTGGTTAGGGGTGTGACAATTCTCTCCACCATAAAATCATTATATTCACATGGAGTCACCCAACTAAAAAGCGGGAAAAACTATAAATATTCTACACAAAAGAAAACCCCTTTGTATCCAAAACATCCAAATGTGCCCAGAAATATAGACAAAATTCAATGAGAATGGAAAGACTTTGTGTGACCTTTCACCACCAAAAGTCACACCTGACTATCTCTAGATAATATTATAAGTAGAATACCCATGGTGGGTCACACCAACATTTAAAAACAAAATATTACGAACTGACCCACCAACTTGAGAAGAACCCAACTAATAAAACTCAATCAAAGATCCAAACCAAACCATGATTCATAATTTTCATTAGACACAATTATCTTTAAAATAATCACAAACAAACTAATCATCGGAATACTCTCATAAAAATCCCAAAAGAATTAATCCACCAAAACCTCCAAAATAATACAGGTCCCAAAATCAGTGAACTAAGATAAGAAAAACACAACTGTATTTGTCTCCACCATTGGAAAAGAAAAGTTATAGAAAAATCCCCCTACACCTAGAAATTACCTAATTCAATAGAATGTTTTACTCTGGGGTTGTGGTTAGAGCCTTAATGTCTTAAATCATCTGATTCCACACAATCAAGAGATAACAACCTCCAACTAAGGCTTCCTCTTCTAGAAATAAAACATACATTTCTTATTCAGGTGTCCCAAGTGGTTGCACCATCAAAAATACATTTTATAATTAATGTAAATGTATTAGAGTTCTTCAAAGGTCCTTAATGTAAGAAAATGAATCAGTGTTATGATGTAGAAATTTTGGCACTGATGAAGGGGAAATATCAAGACAATGTTTCCCTAGTTCACACTTCTTAAGAGATAGGGAACATCCACATCCACTAAGAGAAACTATAATAAAAACCCACCATAAGATGTCCTCTATAAACCATCTCAGAATGAAATTTTCCACCCACTAACTTCCTTGAAAAAATATATTTGGATGAAATAAACTAATCCTTAATCAACGGGTGAGGAAACTACATCAAAAGATGGTTGTTAAGCAGGCCACTCAAAAAAACATTAGAGAAAGGAACCACCCTATTCATGACGGTCAATATGGACCTTCATCATTTTTTCACCTAGATGAACACTCACAAGCTCTATTATCCCAAATCTTTTGATGATCCTAGACCACTATACAAAATCTAGTAAAAATTTAATTAAAATCAACTTCAGTACACCACTGAGGTTCTAGGGAAAAAATGACCAGAAGAGACACCTTGGAAACCATTGGGCCTTTCTTGGTGGAATACACTAAATAACATAAAAATTTAAAAAAATATAATTGATTCGGAACACACATTTTTAACAAGAACATACCATTAATCACACAACCTGAACATATATCTCATTTTTTATTACAGGGGCATGCCTTATGGGGATGATTTCATTTATATGAAATAATTGAAAGTTACAAATAGGCCACCCCATTTTAAAAGAAACACATTACCTATAGCATCATGCACCTCCTTATTGGCTTCAGTCGGGGTAGAAATTCTACTTGGCCTTAAGTTACATCCTGATGGTGCCAAAGGTAGGAAATAAATTTAAAAAGACTTCATAAACATGTGGGTGATGATTTTCCATTTTTTATAATATAGAACAACCCAATAAAATAAAGAATAACCAAATAACAATTACATGATTCATGAAAAAAATGTTAAAAAATAAAATAAATATAATTGATGTCAAAACCCAATACAAGAGTGTACTAAAGTCGAAAAATAAATATACCAATGTATACAATGGGTTAAATCCAAAAAAAACACAAAACATCAATAAATAACTCCAAAATCAAATTTTCTCTATGATCCCAACCTCATAAAATTGGCCACAGCATCAGGATGTTCCATTAAAAAAATGAGTTGCTTGACCTTACCTGTGTCTAAAAAAATAACATCTCCAAAAGAACCAAATTTCCAATGAAGTGGTGAGTAATGATACTCAGTATTCTTTCTAAACATCATTTCCATACTCACACTACTAGGATATAACATTTAATCATATTTATATAAAATAATTTATATAAAAACCATTTAATTTAGTTAAAAAATTTATTACAAGAAAAACATATTCATAAAGAAAAATTGTAATCTCAAAAAACCAAATTCCAAAGAAAGAACCCAAAAATTAATATAACCTTTTCTAAATTTATTTGGTCGCATAACCCATTCAATTGAATTTTACCACTACACAAAAATTATCAAATAGACAACCCTATAACCACAAAACCTCACAACCTTGGTGTTACCATTTATTGTGGAACTTCACATTCATACTCTATCCCTTGGATGGTGGAACATCACCTCCATATCCCCTCACATTGATGGAGGTACTTTATGAACAATATACATCCCATCCAACTATTCTTAACCATTTAATCTAGAAACATTTAAACCCAATCATTGTCCTACCCATAATTCCAAATCAACCATTTCAATCAATTTTAACAAAAAACTATTTTATTGAAATCTATTTCAACGAACGAATTCAAAAAAACAAAGACCATTTCAAGAAAACTATAATTTATTGAGAAAAAAAATGAATTTAAACCTAAAAATCATTTTAAAATCATTATTTGAGAATCATGTTTCTAAATCCACATTTTCCCCAATACACACATTTTTCACAAATTCATAAGTTATCACCAAAGACCTTCATCAACCATTTCAAAATAATTTTAAAAACAATGTGCATAAAAATAAGTATAATATATTTAAATAATCATTTGATAATCATATTAATAATTTCTATTTCCAACAAAACACCCAAATTCTACAATTTCCTAAACTATCATAGAAAATGATTTTTAACAAGCATTACACATCAGATTCATAATCAATTTAATGATAAATAACAAATTTTAAATTAATCCTTCTATTTATATCAAGATAATTTGATATTTAAACCATGTTGCTTGGAAAAATATGATGAAAAGGAATAATTGTTGGAAAATCGTATGAAATAGGGTTGAATCTCTATAAACCTTCCTTAGAATTTCTCCCCAAACATCAAAAAAAACAAAACATAACCCTTATTTTAATAAAACATCCTATATCTATCCTTAGGGGACTAAATCTATGAAACTAATAGATATATATATATATAATAATGTCTAAGATAAGGCCTCAAAAAATACCATAAATGATTACTTACTACAAGAATCGCGCTTCTCTTCACCATGAAATGCCTTCAATCACTTCTGAAATAATGAGGAGTGGTTACCTAGTCTTTAGGGGGGAATCCCATGTTTGGGCCAAAAAATGATAGGAACTGAGGGGTTTAGGGTTAAAATTTGTGAGAAATTTTTTTTAGATATCACATTTAAATTGTACAAGGTTATTCACATGGTTAGGGGAAACATTCCACTCATCAAGCACTTAGTTTTACTAGAAGGGACACCTCACAAAGTTTTCCCACACAGTTAGAAAACTTATGTACCAACTATGAAAAATATTGTTTCCTCAACATTCACATTTATCAAGGGTTGATGCATGGTTTCGATAAAATATTATCCCTCTCCTTATCCCATGTGTCATTGTACATGATTTCAAGTAGGTTTTTCAGGGTTTCCACTAATAGTTGATAAATTATAAACACTTATAAACCCACCCCCACCCCCCAAACATTCCAAATGTCCCCATAACTCTCTTGAACCTCACTCAAACAATTCGCATTATTAAAATTATTAATATAAGGGTTAAATACATGAAACTAGGGGTGTTACACTATCCCTACTATTGATCTTCACGTCCCTAGAATATAGAAGACCATTTCTCTCTCGAAAGAGTTTGGGCCACTACTCGAGCATTTCTTTTGATCTTTCCCATGTTTATTCATGGATCTGACCATGTTTCCCCAAAAACCTCACTAGGAGAATGATTTTCCCATGAAAGACCTTATCTTTCCTATCCAAAATTCACACTGAAACATATACCCACGAACCATCTAAATCAAGGTCAACATGATCCCATCGAATCACAAAGTTGTGATCAGATGAACACATTTTCAATTGATATAAATGAATCTCATTAGGCCCATCACTGAACACTCATGGAAATCCCATCTAGTATTCCACCTCTCCAACTAATTCAAATATCTCAAAAGGGATTATATCTCTTGGAGATAAATTGTCATGCTTTCCAAAAGGATGATTTCCAAGCTTTAGAGAGATCCTCAAGAACACATGATCATTCACCTTGAACAAAAATGGGTATGGATGATGATCGGCATACAATTTTTTATTACTCTGAGCCATTTCTCTTCTTTATCTGATCAAATAAATCCTCTTTGTTGTCTATTGGAAAAGTACCAACATAACTAATAAAGTCTCCCCCGTTTCCACCCAACAAAGTGGATAATGACAAGGAATATTATACAGTTATTCAAAAGGATAAATATGTATCAAGTTTCAATAATATTTGTTATAATAGAACTCCACCGTTGGTATTTTTTCCTCCCAGGAGCTTCCAAAATCCATAACATAGGCCCGAAACTTGCCCTATAATGTTTTTATCATCCTCTTTGACTAGTTATCCATCTTTGTATGATATTTCATACTCATGGTCAGTCTTATTCCAAGGTAATATGATAAGGATTTCAAGAAATGAGATGTGAACATAAGATCTATACCTGAGACTAATGGAACTGGTATTCCATGTATTTTTACCACTTCTCAAATATAGATTTATTTCAAGTACTCCACCATTTGATATTCATGAATCGGGATTAAAAGGTCTAACATTGTGCGTATATCCACTATCACCCAAATGGAATCTAGTTTCTTAACTGTTCATAGGGGACCTATCAAAAAATATATATATTTATGCTCCAATTTTTACATAGTAATAGTTAAAACCTATAATATACCTATTAGTTTCTGATGCACTACTTTAACCTAATAACACTTTAATCACCACAAAACAAACTCATCCAAACTTCTTTTCAAACCGACCCACCAATATTGTTCTTTAAACACCCAATACCTCTTTTGTATACCATAATGAACAACCCATATTTAATTTTGGTAATCATGAATATGTTATTACTGAAACACCATAGGTATGGCTATCTGATCTCAAAACAACAACACTAAACTCCCATCTAGCCTCCAACCCTCAATGGTCTCCCCACTATTGAGACTTGACCTCATAGAAACACATTATAAAATGAATTTCTATGCCTCTTCAACAACCCCATCCAAATTAAGAACAAATAAAATTATTATAAAAACTACAAAACCGACTTGGTCATCACATTCCAAGGGAATGTCGGTTATAACCAACATCAACTGCCAGTTGTTTGAAGATTTTTTTCCCAACTAACTGTATGACTTGTTTCTTAATACATATTCCACTGAATAGCCTTCACATAGTGTTTAAATTAATTTAATGTCAAACATTTGGTGATACTATATTTATATTATTTTTCTTAGATTCAAATACCATTGTGAGAAAATATGTTTCATGCTCTTATGATCTGTGAACTCAAAAAAAATCACCAATGTGGTAATGATGCCATGTCTTCAAAGTATAGTCTAAATCAGCTAACTCAAAATCAGAAGTTGGGTAGTTATTATTAGTATACTATAACTGCCTTGATCCAAAAGAAACAACAAGATCTCCCTATATAATAACAAACCCCAAACCTGATCCTGAAGAATCACAATACACCACCTACCCTTGCCTTAATTCTGTCTAGATCAATATTTTTGTTGGTGTAAAAAGTGAATCAATAATTTGAAAAAAAACAACTAATATTACATCATTTTATATAATGGAGCATTCTTCCTTTTAAACGATATTATAGGTTAATATAGTCATGAGAAGTCATGAATTAAGAATCCGTAATAACCATCTAGATCAAAGAAACTTTATATCTTGAATACATAATTTGGTGGTTTCTAAGAGATGACGCCCTCTATCTTCTCTATATGTAAAGAAGAACTCCATTCAAAAAAAATGTCGAAGAAAATGTCGTGTCTTATACCAAAATCACACTTTGATAGTTTATTATACAAATAATAACCTCTTATTATTCCCAACACCATACCAATGTGTTGCTCATGCTCTACCCTTTTCCTTGAATACCCTATTATTTCATTCAAAAACAACACCACAATGGAATCCAGGTGTCTCTAAAATAACTAACTAATTAATACCATAAAAACAATTGGTATGTTCATAAGACCAAAATGCATAAACACATATTCTTAATGGCTAAAACTACTCTGAATGATTTTTTCAGAATATCTGCCTTCCAAACACACAATTGGTTATATCCCAATCACAAGAAAATTTTGAAGAACCCCTAGGATTCATTTAATTGATAAAACAAATCATCAATCACAAAATAGGATACTGATTCTTTATCGTAACTTTATTAAGCATAAAATAATCCACACATAAACATAGATTTCCATCTCCCTTTTTGGAAAAAACAAGATGGGTTTTTTCTATAGAGATGTGCTCGGCCTAATGAACCCTTTGCATTCCAGATCTTCCAAATAAAAATTCAATTCCCTTAATTATATTGGTTCTATTCTACAATATAAAATTGATATAGGACTGGTACTTGGGAGTGTATCAATCGTAAACTCTACTTCCATTATAACTGGAGACCCTGGGAAACTATCAGGAAAAAAATTCAGAAACTGATCTGCAACAACTAGAAAACTACTATTCCAGATCTCTTCCATTAGGGATAAAGTTAATGCTGACAATTGATACAATATTAAGTCAACTGTAGGTGCCAACTATCCCATTTCACCTACCATTACATTCCGATATCCTCGAAATAGATGCCCATGACATTATTTGTCATAAAACTAACCCCTCATGTATAATAGTCTGTGTGAGACTTAACCATCTTCAACTAATAAATACCCAGGATTATGTCATAAAAATCCATCTCAGGCATAGAGAAGTCAAATATCAGCTAAGATCCATCAAAAATTATAGAAAATTCTCTATAAAAATGGTTCGATGATCTCTTTAACCAAGAGGAGATTAAAGTTTTAACATAGAAGTAATAATATCAACATTTAAGCACATAAAATCAACAGAACAAGTAGAAATAAAGGTATGAGATGCACCCATATCAAAATAGATTTTCATAAGTGTAGAATTTCATATAATAGTACCTCATACTATTGATGGTCCATATTTATCATCTCTCACAACATTACCAGCTCTATATAATTTCATTCTCACAAATATTTGTTCCTTATTATCTAGTTCTGATTTCCATACCTAAGGAGTCATGGTATTATGGGAATCACAATGGATATCACTACTCTTCCCCGATCCCGTCAAATCATATGATGCCTAGGATGCCTGATAAGTGTCCTAAACACCTGACTACATAGTACTAGGAAAATAGCACTGAAGATTACACATATAATTTCAATTGTAGCATTCTATAAGTATATCCATATAATATCTCTTTATATGGATCAAGGAACCACATTGGAAATAGCCCGGATAGCTCATGCGTCTCAAAGAAAGATTCATCAATCTAGTCGTCTAATTCGGATGTGTTCCATGTCCCTGATAATAAGGGTCCCTCTTCCACTTCGTCCTTGTGTAATATTTTTCACCTACTCTCATGAATACAATGCTAATTCCTCCACTTATATTTCCAATGGTGATAAATATTGTTAAAATTGTGTATTGTTGGATTCCTAACTCAATGGTTTGAAAATCCTGAACAATTCTTTAAATGAATTATTTGTTCACTTGTGGCTCAGGTGAAACCACATTAAAAAAATTATCTACTTGTTGGTTTCTACGATTTCTACTAGGTTACTTTTACTATACACACAATAATGTCATGAGTATCACTCTATAAAAATCGAAGACTTAAAAATTTCAATTTCTACCATATCAAATTTATCACATTAAGGATTTCCAAAATTCAACATTTCTGTGTTCAACTATTTTTTGATAAATTTCCAAACGGTTTTTGAAATCTCACTTTTTTAAAATTACGCATATCCTCTCTTTTAAAAAACTCAAATATGAAAGCAATTGAAATTTTTTTCAAAATTCAACATACGAACATGATAATCATAAATTATTACTCAAAATAAAGTATGAAATCCTAGACAAAATTCATTCCTCTTAATCTTGTCATGCTCGTCTCATTGTATAAACCCTAGGTAGTGAGATTCCAATTTCTCTAAGTGTTTCCAAAAAACATATGTACCCCACTCTATGGTAACTTTATGTTCAATATAAAAAGGATAGTTATGTATTATTATTCTCTACATTTAATGTTACAATAATCTTACTCCTTTCTACCATCACAACTCTAGAACTAACCAGAATGAAATTAAAATTGAAGACTGAAACAACTAATTACTAAGTCAATGACCGACCAAGAATAATATCACTTTCTAGTCATGGACCAAATAAGCTAATACCACATGTAATATCTCACCCATCCTCATTGTCTTGTGTTAAAGTGGAAATTTTACTTTGCCTTAAAGGACATCACAAGGTTCCAAAGGCTTCCATGGGCTTAATTAACTATGAGGGGATGATTTTGTCTTTTTTAATAAAAGTTAACCCAACCAAACATGTAAAAACCATATAACTACTACATAATTCATTACACCTATTTAAAACAATTCAATGCAATACCATTGATTTAAAAACCCAATAGAAGAGTGTACTACGGTGTAATACTACTCATATCAATGTACACAATGGAAGACAACCAACAAAAATCAAAAACTAAAAGATATAACTCCAATATATTGAATGATCCATTCTCCCAAATTCTTAAAATATCCCAGATAATCATTATTTTCCACTAAAGAAAGTATACTCTTACCATTACCTATGTCTCTATAAACAATTTCTACAAAATCACCAATTTTCCAAATCAGGGGTGAGTAATTATTCTTAGTAGGCTTTCCACAAGTTATTTCCCTACACATTACATTAAGACATAACACATTATCATGTTTATAGAAAACAATTTATTAAAAAAATATTTAAATCAGTTCACAAATTTAGGACATTCCAAATAAATCCACAAACCAAAATATTTTTCTCAAATAAACAAGTTTCCAAGGAAAGAAACCATAAAATTTATATAAAATTTTCTAAATTTCCATCTTGGAATAACCAATTAAACATCCTTTAACAACTACACACACATTCTCAACAACACAACCATGCAACCACACAACCAAAAAACCACCCAACTCGACAACTTTTGTTTTATAATTTACAACAGCAATTTACATCCATTACCCATACCTTGGATGTTGTAACATCATTTCCATAAATCATCCCTTTAATGGAGGTACTTCAATACCAATATCCATCCCATCCAACTCATGCCTTTCCATTTAATCCAACCACATGTCGACACAATCATTGTCTAACCCATGATTCCAAAACCATTCCAAATAAACCATTTCAATCTATTTTTACAAAACCACTATTTTATTGAAAACCATTTCTAATAAACAATTCAAAAAACAAAAACCATTTTAATAAAACCATCATTTTTTTAAAACTAAATTTCCATGAATTAAAACCAAACAATAATTTTAAAATCTTCATTTGGAAATCATATTCCCAGTTCCACCTTTTCATCATAAAAACCCAACTTTGATAAATTCATAAACTATCCCCAAATAAAATCTCTATCAACCATTTTTAAACAATTTCAATACCAATGTTATTCTGAACAACTCAACTATTTTAAATTCATATTAACTATTTTTCTTTCCATCAAAACATCCAAATTCCATAATTTCACTAATTTTTTCCCATTGGGAATTTCAAAAATAATTTCACAATAGACTAACAATCAATTTCAATAAAAACAACCAATTTGGAATCTATCCATCTAGTTCTATCTAGAGTAGTCAATATTGAAGCCACGTATGTCTGAAAATATGATGAAAATGAGGAATATCAGGAAAACTCTAGTGAAATCGGGTGGAATCTCAAAAAACCCAACTTATATGTCTTTACCTAACAAAAAAATTGTTAATTTAACCATTATTCACATAAAAACATTAATATATCCATATAGGACTAGATCTAAGAAATTGAGAGTTGGAGAGAGGGATATGATGATCTAAGTAAAACAACTTAAAACTACCATAAATGATGACTCACTATAAGAATTAGGCTCCATCGCACCATGAAATTCCTTCTAAAAACTTTTAAATGATGTGTAGAGGTTCCCTAGACATTAAGAAGAAGAAATCCTAATCGAGAGCTGAAATGGAGGAGAAATGGAAGGTTTAGGGTTCAAAACATGTGACATCAGGGTTGTTTATCTCACTTTAGAACAATGTGAGGTTAGTCAAACGGTTAGGAGATAATGTGCTCTAATTGTGATATAATTTCTAATTCTAGTGGAACCTTATATTATTAGCCAACATGGTTAGACAAACTGTACACCAACCATGAAATTTCACACTTCCTTGAGTTATATGGTTTCTCTATGGTAGCTACATGGTTTTCAAAAACTGTGTTCCTAAGCACATGACTTATCCCTAGTTCTTGTCTCATTGTGCATGGTTTTAACAGGTGTTCCGTGATTTCTAGTAACAATGTACCAACATTGCACCCTTATAAAATGCCACTAATCAATCCAAAAGTCATCCAAACTCTCCCAAACATCATGCAAAAACTTTTTATTCTTACAATAGATAAAAGAAGGTTTACTTAAATGAAACTGAGGGTGATCAATTAATTTTTAGAATATAATTTCGGTTAATAATAATTTTATAAATAGATATTGATTATGAAGTAATTTCACATTTAAAATACCATGTATTCCAAAACATGATTTGAATCATTAGTTTATTTAAAAGAACAATAATGGAAGCTTAGGTAAAATATATAGAACAAGTGAAAATATATTTCAAAAAATAACCGCCAATTTTCATAGAATATAAACATAATATAATAGTAAAAATCATATTTTTAAAATAATCAAGAAATTATGGAATTCAAATTAAAGGGTTTTGGCATAAGGAACCTACCTTAAAACACGCTTCTTTTCATGATCGTAATCAAAATTCACTCCTCTATGCTTACACGCCCAATAAATTATATATATATATACATATATATATATATATCCATATATAAAATGAAGATATTCCCCTCACAATTAAGAAATATCTAAAGAAATTGTGTTTATATATATTCCCTATATAAGAATATTTGTGTAGGTCACCCACATAAAAGGTTGTCTTAACACACTATATATATTTAGAGACTCTAAAATAACAAAAACAATAAATTAAGAATTGTGTAAAATTGAAGAATGAATGAAAACCTACAAAAAACTTAGGGTGAACCCACCACCTTTGATGGATGTGTTTTTAAATAGAATTTGTGGGACCAAAGAACCATAAACATCTAGAATCAAACAAAACAACACCCAAAATTCGGGTTAGGGTATACCTGTAACATCCACATATTTCAAGAAATATATTCTTTAAAATTAATTAAAAAATTTTAATATATTTTGTTATATTTATTACATAGTGTATCCTGCATCACACTCTACACCATTTTTAACTTATGTTGCATGATTCATCAGGTCCCTTTGAAGAGTTATGTTATATGAAGTGTCGAGTCTTACCAGACAACAATGTACTAAAATTATTATTTATTTAACATAATACTTATAACCTATGCATTTTAATGGAGGAATTGAATATAATTAAATAAATTATTAAAACATAGATTCAACATGGTTACAAAATGAATTCCTTAATTACCAATTAATAATCAATGAAAATAATGACAAATTGAATATAAAGGATTTGTTTTTATGAAAACTATTTTATTGATCAACAAATTGGTTTATCTTATTAAATTAAATTAATCACTATTAGTTAAAGATATTAATGAAATTTATATTATATATATTTAATAAAAAAAATTAAATCCATTCAGAAATCTTTATAGGGTTAAGAAATGAATAAATGCGACTCTAAGCCTAAAAATTGTATATTTATAAAACACTGTTTTACCACATTTTAAGGGAAATATTATTTTCAGACTAAATTTTGACATGTATAATAATTTTTTAAAACATAAATTTTTAATATTAAATTTCAAAATTTAATTTAGATGTATTTTTTTACTTTTTTAAGAACGTTCATATTGTAATGAATATTGAATAATACTGAATTTTAGTTCAAAACTGCATTTTCATCTAATTTATTTATATGGATAAATTATATTTTCTATTTGTCTTAAAGTATAATTAGATATTTTTTATATCATTTAAACAAATTTTGGTTATAAAACTAAATTTCACAATTAAATTAGATATAAAAATATTTCAACATTTTGACCTATTCTCTTTCAACCCCCATTTTTTCATCCTATCTGTGGGAATAATTTTAAATTAATTGTGCCTACTACTATTATTGGAATTTTTAATAAATGTTTTAATATTTTGAATCAATACCTTTTTATAATTTATAATAATTTAATAAAAAAATTTAAGAAAAGGATAAGTGAATGTAATTAAAATAAATTGCAATGATTAAGAAAACTATTAGTTCACTTAGTGGTTAAACTTTATTATTAAGGAACTAAATGGCCAGGAAAATTTTACATAACCCATTTTATTAAAATAATTAGACTATATAGAATATTTTTTAAAATTATTATCACTATTTTTTCAAATTATGTTAGGGAGACCTCTCAATTGTGTTTACCTTTTTATATTTACATGAATAACACTCCCCTTCCACTATAAAAAGGCATTCATCCTCCCCATATATTCACACCTCTACAAAAATTGGATAATCCATTAAAATGGAACTAATCTCCCAAAATCCCAACTATCACCATATAGTCTTCACTTTGGGCATTATTCTATCCAAGGAATCCCTTTGGTGTAATCCAAAATGAGTTACCAAAAGCAGATGTAACCTTCTTCAATGTGCATTTGTGTTTTAAATCCTTCAATACCCATTAAATTATTATTATTAAATGATTATAGAATAACATAAATAAACTCAATATATTGATATGATATTATATTAATGGTTCTACCTACACCTACACACACTTCCATCAAATGGGTAACAAAATTACTGTTTGTGTGTACGGAGGACTACTGCCTCTCAAAATGATGTTGTTTGTTTTTACTTTACCACCCCTATTGGATTTTAATTATTATATAAACATTTTTTTATATAATATTTATGATATTTATGTTTTCGTAATACTTATGGAATTTTATATGATGAATACCTTCAATCTTGACATTTTTTGTAAATATGATAACATCATTTGTGGATGTGTGGACTAACATCTCCTCAAACCGATGTGATGTATTCACGCATTGCATGGAATATATCAAGGATGAGTTTAATTTAAAATATTTGAAATTATTGAAATATATATATGATATTAATTACATAATTACCTTTATGAAAATATAATATGTCATTTTCTTGAACACCTTTCAATATGCTGAAGAAGTGATAATGTCATTCGTGGACATGTGGATTACCGCCTCCACTACACAATTTTATTCCTTTTAAATAAATATAATTACATATGTAATATATATAATTAAATAATATTGTATTTATTATATAATTATTGTGATGGAAATATTAAATGTGATTTTCCTTCTTTCCATAATTATTATTGAAAATGACAGCATTATTAATTTGTACGTATAGCCTACCATCTCTATGATAGTAACGTTTGTAATTTTTTAATAACCATGTCTCATTATTGGTTTTAAAACTATAATTGATCTATAAATATAATAAAAATCATCATTATTACATTGGAGATTTTTAAATAATTCACCCTTTTACCATAGTTGACCTACCAAATTCATTTTGGCACATAAACTGAATATGGTCAAAACACTTGATGTAAACAAAATTGTTTTAATAGTTTAATAAATAAATGTAGTAAGTGTAATGAAAGTAATTATAAACAGGAAAAATGTTCTAAAGAAAGAAAATAATTAACATTATTTTGTTATTCATGATGTTCGATTACAATCATGTTGAATCAGACTCAAGGTAAGGGGTTTCATCTAAATTTACATTCCATTAACACTTAATTGTAATTATACACCTAATTATTTTTATATAGTGTATCTACTACCGTATGACTTCTTATATCAAAATTTTTATTTATTTAATGATATTAAATGATTCAATTGATTTCATTTTTTCATGTATCTCATGATTAAAAAGTAACTCATGTAGAAAGGTATTATTGTCTCACTTTTACACTAACGTGGTGTATGTCATAATCAACCCTTATTTCTTTTGATTATTTTATCCACTGCCCCTTTTGGTAGAGTTTGTCATGAATTATTTTATATTCATTGAAATATAATTTTTAATTGGATTAGTATTAATTTTTGGATTTCTAATCTAGATGTTACTTTAGTTGAAAGGGGATCTATTGTCTTAATTTCAATTATGTGAAACTTATTGAACACATAATTTTGTTGTTTGGGGTATATCCATAAATTAATTTTATTTAATTATAATTATCCTAAAATTTCTATGGTTTTACATATCCTTTATATGATCTCTCTTTCATCTTTTTATGGTTTTAATGTTACCAATGTGGTAATTTATTTTTGCCACAATTTTCTTTCCTTGTGACATTCGTTATATTATAAACCTATTTTTTAGGGGGCGTATATACTAATACATTTACATTTATATCATAAATATCCTTATTATCATGGTAATATAAGTTTCTATTAAATTTATTCATTCATTTGGATTATTATTTGAATGTTTAAAAATGGTGTTGGACTCTCTGGAATAAATATATATTATATTATTTATGAATGATTTTAATGACATTTTAATGGTATTTTCATTCATCAATGGAAATAACCATTAATGTTACTTATCCTCCACTAGGGATATCTTGAATTTATAACATACTATTTATTTATTTAAATTTATTATGATTTTTATAAATAGATCATTATCTAATTCATTTCATTTCCATGAGTTAATCATGTTTTAAAGAGATTATTTTGAAACCCATTTACATTAAATGGGTTAACCATGTTTTAAAAACATTATTTTCTTACCCATTTCTTTTCCAGGGGTTACTAATGTTTCAAAGAGATTGGTATGAACCCCATTTCATTGCCATGGGTTATTAATGTTTCAAATAGATTTTTATAGAACCCATTTCATTTCCATTGGTTATTCATGTTTAAAATATATTTTTATGGAACCCATTTTGTTTTCATGGCTTAACCATGTTTCAATGTCATTATTATGGAACATGTTTCCATTATATGGGTTAATCACCTTATGAAGAAAATATTTGTTTTTAAAATGTGTTTTGATGAATTCAATATGACTTCCATTCTTAGAAAATATAAATCCTTGGTGCACTCAAATAGCACTTGGTGAGCTCATTATTGATTATATGATTGGGGCCCCTGGATAAAACTCAGATGCATTGGGTACATCAGAGATGGAAGTCAGCCATATTGGTTATTCCATTTATAAGGTTTATGTAAGTTTTCAATGTGATGATGTTCTAGGACACAAATATGTTTTATATATACTCTCTAAGGGATTATAAATTTTATAGTTATCGATATTTTTCTCACATGGATTTTATTTATTCATGTGTTGCCTCTTTACTTGGACATGTTTTCATATTTTAAGTTCAAGGCATTGATGGGTATGATTTATTTTTTGATTTTCTCATTAGCATTGATTATGTCATGATATCATTATTCAATCATATTCTCAATGATGATATTCAATTGTTAATTCTTATTTTTTTCCCCTAACTAAGCATTTGATATCACACTTATTTGGTTTCCTTTTCGCCAGGTTTTAATGAATGATGTAGAATGATTTATGTCAATAAAAAAATTTAAAAGGATGGTATTTTTTACCTACTGTGAAATAAGAAAATATGGGATAATTGGGGAAAATTTTATTTTGATTACTCATTAGTCCATGTCGATAACAGTTATTTATATAAGAGTTTTTTGGAATTCAATGAAACAATAATCCTAAAATGTCCTCAAGGTTGTACATGATCCTAGTTTTTATTTCGATGTTGTGTGGTTTAGATGAAAAATTTGGGTGACATTTATCATCATAAAATCCTAAAATATAATATAATAGATTTGATCACATGATATGTGAGTGTGGGTTCTGGGTTGTTATAGATTGTATCAAAGGTAATTTTAGATAAATTTGAATATTAGGATTATTTCATGTGAGGATATATTTAGAGTGTTATAAACCATCATATTTCAATAATATTAAGTATGATCATAATTACAAAGTATTAGGCATACCATTTATTTTTTAATTAATGAGATCATAAATTTATTTTTGGAGACATTTATTTTCGAATGAGTGATTTTTATCCCAGATGATAAAAATAAAGTGTTTCTTTGGATGAATTAGTTCTCATGCTTAATTAAAAAATGGAGAACCCCTCTTATCAGGGAAAACACATTTCATTTGTCTAGGTGGTGGGTCTTGATCATTTTACCAAAGGACATTAAAGGTTTTACAACTTACCATTAGCCTATGTGATTTATGGTTTAGTATGGAACTTTATATAGGTTATGATTATGTTTATTTGGGAAATTCATGGGATTTTATTTTAGGAATAATGGTTTAATTATTTTTTATGAATATAATTTAAAATCCATGTAATATATGGGTTTCAAAAATAGTTAATAATTTTTTTAAGAGTATTACGGTTAGTTATTTGTGGAATAATTTAGTTTGAAAATTGGTTATTACTATTTAATTTTGAATATTAGGGTATCAATTGATGGACTGGTGATTTTCAGAATTAACTTTCCATGTGCTAACCATTTTGGTTTTGGTTAATTTTTAAATTCAATAGTAATAGTTTGTTATCACTTTAATGATTATGTGGTCTTTAAAATTGGACATTAGATCTTGAGGTGTGAAAATACATTTCTATTCAATACTCAACCTTTGAAGAAAAATATGAGATTATGGTAAAGGTTGAAAATATAATAATCATGTAAGTATATTTCCTTATTTCTCACTTGATCTAGATGGAAAGATAATTCATTAACTTTAGGAAAATTATATTGAAATAAATTTTTTTCCTATTACAATATTTTCTTATGATATTAATGACAATTTCAACACCTTTTTTTCTTTTGTATTTTTTTGTGAATTTAATTCCTCTTGACAATGATCTCTACCAATCTCTAATAGTCCATTAGAATTAGTTTTCCCTTCCAAATAAATCTTTTAAATTCCCACCAATGTTCTCCCATTGTGGAATCCCAGTTATGCACAACTTCTGTTGACCATTATGTTTCCCACATTTCCTTTTTTTAGGTTTATGTTTTACTAACACTTTTTATATTTTGGGTTTCAATAAATTACTTCTAAGAATATTATTTATTTGATAACCAAGAAGAATCTCATTGTAGAATCTAATTTTAAGGGTGGTAGGATGTAACATCCAGAGATTTTATGAAATATATTAATTTACAATAATTTAATCTATTTATTAGATTGTGTTATATGAATTATATAGTTTAACTTCTATAACATGAAATGATATATTTATCATTAATTTCATGAAACTTCGAGACCCTTTGAGGACTTATGTTACAAGTATGGTCGTGTCTTATTTGACAATAATATATTATTATTATAATTTATTTAATATAATAGTTATCACTTATCCATTAGAATGGAGAAAATTTATAATAGTAAGTAAATTATGAAATCATATTTTACATATGTATATAAATTTAATTCATTAGATACCAAGTAATTAGAAATTAAAATAAAAACTAATTTAATAAAGATGATGTGTTTTTATGAAATTTATTTTGATGAAAACAGTGGAGTTTTTAGTATACTATTAACTATAAAATTCGTGTGACACTATAAATAATCCGATGAAATATTACTTTATGTGTTTTTAAAATAATTTACAAATATTTTTCTACTCCTTGAAATGAATTATGTTTGTGTTTTAAATGTATTTATTCTAACATTATAAACACTAAAAATTAGAAATAATTTTACTAAAACAATGTAATTTTATTATTATAAAAATATCTTTTAATGTTTATAAACATATTATTTTTTATCTTTATGTGAACATACAAAAGAAATTTAAAATAATTACAGTGACATTTTGTATTTTCTTTAATTAAAATATTATATTGATCTTATTCAAAGGCTAATGGGAAAAAATTGTAAATTTTTCAAAATTTGGATTATTATAGATGATAAATACTCATTCAATGAAATATATAAAAGTATTGGATTGATTACGAGATCTAATATCAATGTTTTAACCATGTTTTACCCATTTTACAGTTACATAGGTAACATATATTTACCACGTTAACTATTTGTAATTACTAAAAATAGAAAAGAAAATATTTACAAAATTTTAACCTCATTATTTAAAATATTTTACCATTTTTTAAAGATTAAATCACTAAAATTGTAATAAATAAATTTTAATATAAATTATAAACACAAAGAAATTATTTTTTAGAGAAATCAATATCTAAACATAAAAATTAACTTCTATCAAAATCATTAATATTATTGATACCATTATAATTAATTGTATTATTATAAATAAAACGTATCATATGTAACTTTAATAAAATATACAGACTTTAATGGTACGTTTAAATTAATGGATTTAAAAAAAATAGTGTATTTTAAAAATAATAATTCATCACTATTCACTAAAACTCCATAATTTCAGGAAAAAAACGATCAGTCTATGATAATTTTAACTTGATAATTTCAAAAAGAATTCATTTTTACAAATATTTTTCTTATTGGTGGAAAAAATAATTTTATTTTCCAGACACAAAATTTAATAAAAAACATTTTTCAATCATAAAATGACTTCTCCAAAATTTAGGTTCTTATTTAAGAAAAATTAATCAATACCTTTATATTGATTGGGACCATTGTAATTAATAATTTGATTAGTTATATACATACATACTAATTCAGTGACTAGGTTTTAATCCTCAAATTTAAATAAATTTTTTTTATTATTTATCATTATTCACTCAATGCTCATTGTTGTCTATTAAGAATGCTTTCAATATTATAATTTTTTATATTAAATTTTAAATTTTTTACAATTTATATAATTTAAATTTTCTATTTTTCAACATCATTTAATATTTTATGATGTTTTTTACTATAAATTTTCCTAAACTAATGGATATTTTCTTGAGTGATAATGATATATGGGATTTCCATGTTAAAAAAATATTTTCTTTTTTTGTATTATTTGAATTTATGAACTAATAGGATATGTAATCATTCATGGTATAAATTACATTGTTTCAAGTATTTTTTCAATGCACCATTATTATTAGAAAAAAATCATTTTGATTCATATATTCTATGAATTATTTTCTATTGATGGTTAAATATTTTGATATAAAAGAAAAAAAATTTATGAATAAAAGACATTTATTTTAAAGAATGAACTTTTTTCATAAAAGCTATGTTGTTATATGCCACCCAATAAATTTCATCCTCACAATTTTATTTATCTCCCTATAATAATAATAGTTTTGGAAATTCATAAGAAACACCTTAATAAATGTATAACATCGTGTGAGATATGAATCTCATTATCAGGGGAACACCTAAAATATATTACAAAAATACATCATATATTCCGAAGAAATAGTTATGTCATCACTATCCAGTTATTTTGCATCAATTTGATATAAATATCCCACATGACTTGGTATTAAGACCCATATAAAAGATGTAATTTTCATATGGAGTTCTTAATCATTCATGCAACAATAAATGATCATAAGATGATTTAGTATCATTTCTCTTTCTTTGATTATGTTTCAATAGTATACCTTTTATTTATAGAGTTTCATTTAAAGGAATATTATTAAGTTATTAATTTATGAGGGAAATATTAGTGCTTTTTATTTTGGATTTAGAATAGATAATTGAGGAATTAAATACATATTTAGAATTAATTTTATTGGTAAATAAAATATTTAGTAATACATTGGACTTAAATGTTATGGGTTCATCCTGATTATAGATATTCCCTAGATGCATCTATAGGTATCCTAAGACAAAACAAAAGAAATTTGATATTTTATTGGTATTTGGTTTACCCTAACTATTTATTGAAAATGTGGCTTTGGTTGAGAGGCCATGATGGAAAGATTCTAGATATCATCATTGAGATTCCTTGATCATGAATGTCTAGAATTATGCATTTCCTTTATTAATAATTTAGCTTCCACTATACATGTGGTTTTTAAATTTATATTTTCCGTGTATGTTTATTTAACCAAATCAATTTATTGAATGGAATGTTTTTTTATTATACTTTCTTCCATATTGATAATTCCAAATTTACTCAAAATAACATATATTGTACATACCCCATATTTGGATAATAAGTTAAACCTTAATATATTTTATGTTCCCCATGATATTAAGAAATTTATTAAGAATGATTCCAATGATTGAAGAATGCTTCTTCTGCTGCATTTTTATTTTTCCAATGTAATAAGCGAATAATTTTTCTATATACATTTATAATACTACTAAACTACTAAATAATGCATGTTGAGATTCCATGTAACTAGTATCAATATAATAATATAATCATGGACACTATTTCTCTATAGTTTGGGAGTTAAAATTAACATAGTTGATAAATTCCTATAGTGGAATGGGTTCACTTAAAAATCCCATACATGTAATGACATGAGATATAAATCATTACCCAACGTATCATAGGGATATATAATTTTGGAACCATCCACCTCATAATGTAAGACAATAAAATGTGTTCCACATGAACATGAAAACATTTTTAATTATATTATATCATAATTAATCATCGAAATCAAACGAGTTACCTAAATAAAATTATAAGACATTATAATATGAAATCAAGATAAAGGAGATGGATGGAATTTTTTTAGTATGTCCTTAGTGATTTTTAATAAACAATAAAATATATTATCATAGAAGAAAAACATGTTTTATGGTAATTAGTAATTTTTCTATGAAATAGTAGGAAATAAAATTTACATTTTTAATATATTTTAATTTTAAAGAAAATAATTTATAATATAAAGGCAATACGATTTTTGGTAAAACTATGGAAAATTATATCTAATGTTTGTTAAAGAAAACCAATAAGTGTAGTGGGAAATATTTTATGAATAGAAAATGATAAAACATGTAATTACATTAAAACTTTTGTTTCGAAGGTCCAAATTGGATGTAAATGATCATATTAAAAACATTAAAAGAATATTAATTTTCTAAATGGTGACAACCCGGACCCGAATTCCACTTAAAGGGTACCCTAAGCCTAGTGGTACACATAGCCTCAAGAGCATCTTTCCAAATACTAGAGGTTGTTGACTTGCATCGATGGCCTAGGGTGTGTCTATAGAAAGACTATGCCCCCATTAGCAGCGTATAGAAGAGCAGAAGGACTGAAATAAATAGTAAACAGTGGAAGAAATCATAATAGAAAAGAGTTATAATAACTGTATCAATGGAAACAATGATAATGTAATGACATGTCACTAGAAAACCGGAAAACATGGATAAAATAAAATAGGAATAATATGTTCCTCAAAGTAAAAGAACACAAAGGCTACTCCAAGAATCCTGAGATCCAACATAGTCATATTCTATCAAGCTCCATCCTATCAGTAAACAGTCAAGTATTGGAATATGTATGCTTACATTATTCAATACCTACAAGCATGTAATCTACTCTAGGTAACAAACAGTTCCTGGAGAGGGTTTTAGATAAATCATAGTGGTCCACCTCCAATGGTTTCTATAACATCCATTCTATGAAATTGAAAATAAAAGTGTGAAGACATGCATATATAAATAAATAAATCATTAAAAGTATAAATAAATACCCAATAACCTATTTTATCCCTTGTATGGTGTTTGAATGTGTAATTAATTGATTTATTAATTAATCACCATTTAATGTTAATAGGTCACGTGATGCATAGCCAGACCTTACATCACCACGTGGTATTATAAGGATTGAAGGTCCCAAGACATAACTAGGAAACCTGAAAAAGATATCTAGTGAGGGAGTACTAGTGTAACAACCATGATAACATAAATATCATGGAATTCTAACCTAGTAGTATCTGAATATATATAAGTGGTAAGAGTGTAATCCAAGGAGATTAATCCAAGGAATTCCAAAATAAGGTGCCAACCAAGTCCAATGTGATCGACCACGGTAAAATAGGCTATGCAATGATAGGGCCCGATGAGCGTTCACCACAGAACCTACTATTCAATGCTAGATCAAAGGAGTGTATATGAGGTATCATCTAATAATGAAAAGGACCATATTGAAGTATACTGGGAATCCAAGTATAAGATAAGAACTGGAGTCTCGGTGGGTATCGACCAAAGAAAACTACATCCTTGAATCAGAATGGGGTTCTCGAGACCAAAGTTATTCTCACCTCCGAATCCATGGGGAGCCCGAGTCAGTCCATTCTTATTTGATATTGTAATCATGTTGTAATTAATTTGGTTCAAGTCTTTCCATCCATTAGTTTGGATATGTCAGGTAGAGTTAGAACCATTTATTTATAGGTCCAAGACATGAATTACATTAGTTTGTATAGGTCAAGTAGTATTAAAACAATTTAATCAAGTCTTAATTAACTATTAATACATATTCAATTAGAGAGGTTCACTCTGCTACCTTCTATTAACATGGAAAGGGGTTCTATGGACATTTAACCTTTATTAAATATCATCTGTTATGGACAAGTTATATACATAGTATACATTCCATTTCAAATTTTACATTTAATAATCATTTGAAATAACATACCTTATGCGGGTCAAGTGGTAAGAAGACATGATACATGCCATTATGAAATTATCATTAATAACACATCATTTTTTATGGAAAATCTTTCCTTTAGGAAGGCCAAGAAAAGTCACACTCGAATGGTGGCTCAAACATACTGAAACACTAAAAACCCTAAATGGAATAACCTTCAACATGAGGTGTATTGAGTTTTGGGTGTAAATACTAACAACTAACCATATATTTGGAGATATCATAACCATAAGATTCTAAAAAATATAATCATGGAATGTAAATTTAAGAAACAGCTCATGATGAATTTGGTGGTCCCCACATGAACATTCCGAAATCAATGAACTTTAGGGATAAGTTATAGACCACCCACCTTAGGGTTGTATTATCTTTCTCTGTCTGTAACGGTCCTTTATTTTCATTAGATCAGATTAGATCTTAGAAAATTTGAAAAATGTACACATGGTGATATCTAGGTCGAGTAAAAAAGAGAAGAAGAATTGATAAAGAGGACTTGAGTACATACAATTATGCCTCCAACGTGATGAGTGAAATCTTGACCGGATGTCAGATGACAGAGATCTCTTGATCCCTAGATTTGGACAACAAAGTTCTCCATAATGAGTGAGAAATAGGTCAAAATGTATAAACACGGATTAGGTAGGAAGGGGTGACTTAATTAGATCATTAAGGGAAATGTTTTAAATTACCGAGAAAATTATACTACATATGGTATGTCAAACCGTGTGAGACGATTCTTCCTGGAAATACATCCTCCACACAGTTTGGTAAAACTATATAGAAGCATTGAATGGGTACCTAGGGGAATAGGGGTATTCTCATGATTAGGTCACATGGTTATACGCCAACAGTGCGAGGTGGTACTGTCTGAAAAAACACAATCATCACAGTTTACTCTAAACCATGCGCAAGGTCTATTTTATCCCAAAATATGTGTTTCGGGATCCGAACAAGCTCCAAAAACCCTTTTAACATTTACTAACTCATTATGAATATATACTAGGTCCAAAGTAAATATTTTGACTTAAAATTAAATGATCCATACCTAAGTGAAAAACTGGGTTCTTATAGTCTTCCCCCCTTAAAATAACTCACCCCATGAGTTCCTCTTCCAAGGGTAAAGGAACACTATCTGAGAATAAATATGGACACTCAGCATGTACATCATCTTCCCTCTCCCAAGTCTCATCATGTACTTGGTCATGATTTTATAGAACACATATTAGAGGGGAAAACTTTCCTTGGATAACCTTTGGGCTTCGTTCAATGATGAGTATTGGATACTTCAAAAAGTTAGGATCGACATATAACTCAACTTCTTTAGGATAAATGTATGAGACGGGTCAGTATGATTTTGGAGAAGCTATGAGACATGAAAGACGTCTTTCATGGAATGGTATCTCTGAGTTAGTGGAAATCGATAGGCTACCAGTCCGACTCTCTCTAGAATATCGAGTGGCCTGACATAATGAGGTGAAATATTTCCATACATCCTTAAAAATCTATTCCCTACCCTAGGAAATAGCCAAAGAAAAACTTGATCCCCAAGCTCGAACTCAAGAGGTCATCGACAGAGATTAGAATAAGATTTATATCTAGACTAAGCAATATTCATACGCTTCCTGATCAGGTGAACCTGTTCTAAAGTCTCCTGAACAAGGATAGGTCCTGGTAGGGCTACGTCTCCTGCCTCTATCCAACAAAAGGGTGAACAGAATGGCCTACCATATAAGGCCTCAAAAGGATCCATCTGAATAACCTCTTGAAAACTGTTATTATAAGAAATCTCGACCAGAAGAATATGATTCTACTACGAACAGCTGAAATCAAGGACATAATCTCGGAGCATATCCTCTATAACCTATGCCTTTTGATCCAATTGTAGATCTGTATGAGGGTGAAAAGATGTTCTTTGAAGTACCTGGGTTTCCATAGCCTTCTACAAACCCAACCAAAACCATGTAGTTAAATGAGTGTTCTTATCCAAAATGATAGTACATAGAACCTCGTGTGGTCATATGATCTCAAAGACATACAGTATTCCGATTTCATCTACTTAGAAGTTATCCTAAATAAAAATGAAGTGGGATGACTTTGATATTTGTTTAATGACTACCCAGATAGCATCACTACCCCTTGGCGACCTAGGAAAGCTGACTACGAAATCTATAGAAAAATCTTCCAATTTCCATTCTGGGACTGGACATCATCCCTATCCAGATACATCAATGTAGATGCAGGACATCATCTCTATCCAGAAACCAATCCATAGGTGGGTTATTTCCTGATATACTCTCACAAAGAACCAAACGTTCATGATTTGAAAACTTCATACTCTTCACCTTCTCAATGAGGGAATAGGTAATTGTTATGGCAGATAGGTAAGACTGCTCGTGACAGTCATGAAACTATAGATAAAGTTTATAAAAATGGGAACTAATTTCAATTCATCAATGGCTTCCAGTATATCCTGCATTTATGTTTTCTAACTATGTGCATTATCAACCACATTCAACTTTCACGTGTTTGGGCAGGCACTAAATCCAAGGTCTATAGATATTCGACCTATCTTCATTGTCTGAGGTTCAAGTCATTCTGAGAAAATATATAATTGAGGATTTTGTGATCTGTATACACCATAAAGCACTTACTAAATTGATAACATCTCCAGAAACATAAGTCATGGCAACTGATTCTAGATCAAGGTCATGCATCAGGTAATTTCTATCGTGAGACCCCGACTATCAAGATCTGTACACAATGACTTTGTCTTCCTATATCAAAACTATTCCTTATAAAATGTCTGGTTCATCATAGAAGATGATATAACCTTTTCCAGGTTATGGAAGAATCAGAATAGCTACAGATACAAGCCTCTTTTTCATCTCCTAAAATAATTTCTCACATTCTTCTAACCACAGGAACTTAACACCCTTCATTGTAAGTCTATTAAGATGTGAAGAAAGATGTGAGAAGTCTTGAATGAAATGAATTTAATATCAATAGATCCCTAAGAAAATATTGATATCAATCAAATTCTTGGGATGCTCCTATGAAACTATATCACTAACCTTTTTAGGGAAAACATATAGTCTTGATTCTGAAATAATAGGACCCAATAAGTGGACCTTCTCTATCCAGAAGTCCCATTTAGAAATCGTGGCATAAATATAATGCTCTCTCAGTGTACTTAGAACAACCTTAATATATTTTTCATGTTTGTTACGAGTTAGAGAATACACCAAGATTTATTCCATAAAGACTATGATAAATGAGTCCATATATGGGTGAAAACCCTATTAATCAAAGCCATGAAAACGGAAGGCACATTCATAAGACCGAACGGCATAACCAAATGATCATACAGACCATACATGCTACAGAAATTTTTATGGGGTATCTTTGATGGTATGAATCTCACATGATGATATTATTATCTCAGGTCGATCGTAGATAACACCTTTTCTCCTCGAAGCTAGACAGATAGATCGTCTATTCAAGGAAGTGGATACCAGTTCTTGATCATAAGTCAGTTCAACCTTCTCTAATCCACACATATATGATGAGTATCATCTGCCTTCATGGAAAAAAGAATGGGTGAACCCCAAGATGATGTACTAGGAGGTATAAAGTCTTTGTCCTTTAGGTCCTCTATCTGCCACTTGAGCACCTGACGTTCAGTAGGTTACATCCTGTATGGAGGAATGGACACTGGATGAACTCCTAGAAAAAGCACTATAGTAAATTCTACCACTCTCCTAAGAGGTAATCCAAAAAATTCATCAAGAAGGACTACCTTGAAATGATAAACTAATGGAGGGAAATAAATTTTTGGTAAAACCTGATCCTCCATAAAATATTTTGAAATCTGATCAGTCACTTCACCTAGCCCATGATGCTTCGGTCTAGCTCTCCCAACATGGACATCCCACTCACCTTTGAAAATATAAATTCTCCCCTCTGGTGATGTAAAAGAAACCATGAATTGATGGTATTCTACAAAGGAATGATAGTCGACTAACTATTCCATCTTGAGAATGACATTGATGCACGTCATCTAGAGAAAAATGAAATTACACAATAAATTTTATCTACCAAACTCAAGGGGACAGCCCCTACGCAGGAATATTCCCCTTGTTCGTATCTCCAATGGTGTATCAAGGTTTCTTACACTATAGTGATATTGAATCTCTAGTCTGAGAATTTCCTTGATAGATATAGAAATAAAAGAGTTTGAATCACCTATATCAAACAAGGAAGAGAAAAAAGTAGTGGCTACTAGAATGGTACCTCATATTGTAGATTTTCCCATAGCCTGATCCTTAGTTATCAGCTATAATTCTTTCAACTGACCTGATCCTCAACCCGGTGCAATAGATGGACTACTGTGATCATGACTGCTCTGTTGGCGCTACTGGTGATTAGGGGTCAGACTACCATGGCCACGACCTCCTCCTCATCTAGACCTACCTGTGGTACTCAAACTCCCCACCTGACGCGGATCAAAAGAACTCTCTATTGTAAGTGGAGAGGATAATGATCCTTTTCCACTCAAATTTGGTGGAAAGGTCCAGCAACAGCACTGAAGAAGAACCATACAACCACTACCATGAAAATTTACACTACAAGAAAACGGTTGTTTTGCGGCGGTTTTTTTCGGCGGGGCTTGATGGGATTTCACCCTGGCACCTACTAGTCAATGCGGGATCAAAGGAGGGTATATGAGGTGTCATGTAATAATAAAAAGAACCCTAAAGTAGTATACCATTCATCCAAGGAATAGAAACATACCAGAGTCTAGGAGTTTATCAATATAGAAAACTACATCCTTGAATCGGAATGGTGTTCACGTGAGCCAAGGTATTCTCCACTCAAAATCCATGTAGAGCTCAAGTCATTCCATTCCTATTTGATATTGTAATCATTTTCTAATTCATTTTGTTCATGTATTTCCTTCCATTATTGGGGATAGATCAAGTGTAGTTCAAACCATTTATTTATTGATCCAAGCCTTGTCTTTCATTAGTGTGGATACTCCAAGTAGCATTGAAACTATTTAATCAAGTCCTAATTAACCATTAAGGCATATTTATCTTGAGAGGTTCACTCCGCTACCTTCTATTAACATGGAAAGGGGTTATATGGACATGTAAACTTTATTCAATCTCGTTATTTAAGGACATGTTATATACATTGTATACTTTCTATTTCACACTTCACATTTTATAATCATTTTAAATAACATAACATAAGTCGATCAAGTGGTGAGCAGACATGGTACATTCTATTATGCAATTATAATTAATAAGAAGTAATTTGTTATGGAAAGGGTCACCTTTATCAATGTTAAGTAAAGGAAAACATGAATAGATGCTCAAAAATACCGAATCAATAAAACCATTAATCGAATAACATTCTGCATGAGGCGTATTGAGTTATGGGGGTAACTGCTAACAACTAACCACATATTTGGAAAGAGTATAACCATGTGATGCTAATAAGTATAATCCTGTCATGTTATTTAATAAATGGATCATTAGGAAATTAGAGGGCCCCACATGATTATTCCAAAATCAATGAACATAATGGATAAGTTATAGACCCCCCCACCTTAGAGTTTTTCGATCTTTCTCCTCTACTATCGGCCCTTGATTTTCCTCAGATTGGATTAGATCTAAGAAATTTTTAAAATTCTACCATGCCGATATCCAGGTCAGGAGAAAAAGAGAAAAAGAATAGAGAAAGAGGACTCAAGTACTTACCATTGCGCATCCAACGTGATGAACAAAAGCTAGATCTGATGTTGGATGATAGAGATCTATTAATCCCTATATTTGGCCTTCAAAAAGCTTAAAAATGATAGAGAAATAGGTCAATCCCACATAAACTCGGATTAGGAATGAAGGTTTGTATTTATTATATCATTAATGGAAAAATTGGAAAATTACCCAAAAAATAACCTATTCACAGTTCATCTGCATGGTTTTTCAAACCTTGCGCAAACCGTGTGAGACAATTTTACCCGAAAAGACATACTCCACACATTTTTTCAAACTATATGCAATCCATACACAATTACCCAGGAAAAAATGGTTTTTCACATAGTCAGGCCTCATGGCTATCCACCAACCGTTCAAGGTGGTACTATCTGAAAAACACCATATGCACAGTTTTTCAAACCAGGTAGAAATCCGGCATGGTATACTCTAAACTGCACGCAAGGTCTTTTTTATTAAAAAATATGTTTTTTAGGATCCGAACAAGCCTTAGAAATCCATGGAACCTATACTAACTCATTAGTAATATATATTAGGTCCAAAGTAAAAAAATTACAAAAAATTAAAGGATCTATAACTGAGTGAAAATCGGGTTCTTACATAAATAATTCGATTTCATTTCAAATACCTTGGAAATTATATTATTATAGATAAGTACACCCATATAATAATGTATAGAATATGGACATATAGAATAAATAATACAAACAAAAAATAATAGATCACGTAAACTCCACAAACAAGTATCCTTTCAATTTAATTTCAAAAAAATGGGTGTGAAATGGTTTGAATACATGTAAATCACATAAATAAACAAATTAGATTAAAATATATATCTTTTCAAGACAAAGAACATATAATTTTCCTTGATAGATGTTCACAAAAAACCAATCTCGATTTCAAAATTATATTCGTAAAAAACCTTACCATTATTCCCTACATCCACAAAAGTACTTTAACACAATGTATAATAAAAAAACCATATTAATCACTTTATTTCTAAATTTATTAAAATATATAATCTTTTATAATATTATATTATAATCATCCATTATGCATATATTACTCAGTTACTTTTAACTTTCATAATCAGATGATAGTAATTTTGATTAATTCATACGAGTTTCATAAAAGAAATATCGATCCTCATTCATTGATACCATGTTCATCATTAAAATATTATTAAAGGTAGTGGAATCATTTTTTTCAATCATTTATTCAGTTCCATGTTTATTTTATCAAATTTATAGGTAACATTCAGGAGAATGTAATCAATGATGAGCATGTTTTGAGTAATTTCTAATAATAATAAGTTACCTTATAATGATCATTCATTTTATATATCATACAATAAAATACAAATTCATGACATAAACTACTCATTAATATCGTATATTACAGTTATAAATGTCTTGATACTTATTCAAGATTAAAATTGTGATGTTAGTGTAGTATCATTCTTGTGGGTGGTTGAATCGACCTAAACAAAAACATATTACACTACTAAATGAGTAAGAGATTAGAGGTATATTATAATAGTAAAATTTTATCATATTCAAAATAATGTTAATTAAAAATAATTACAATGTATTATTAGATTTATATAGTATGAGGAAAAACATTTAATTCAAAAAAAGGGGAAGAACTAAGTTCATACTTTAAGGAATCGTCTCCTTCTTGATATAAGTTCCTTCAGAATAAAGGATTTACACTTCCTTCTACAAGATAGAAGGTAAAAACATCTAATAATTATTTAGGAGATTGAAAATGGTTATAAATCCAATATATAACAAAATTAATATTGTTTTTTTAGGTTATAGGAGGTTTCATTTATATATGATTTTTGAGTGTCATTTTGATAAATATTCATTAATTATTGTATTAGGTTGGTATTTTACAAGGAAAGTGTTATCAAAGTTGGAAAATAGTAGATTATTTTTATGAATGCCCTCATATAAATATATAAAGATAAGTATTTATGATATTCTATGGATTTACCACTTATATTAACCCTTTTTTCATATTTTATGTTTACCATTGATGCTCAATTTTTACCTTAGTATATTTTTTTTATACCTAAAAATGTAATCAAACATATTACCTATTTTTTAAAAACAAATTATAAAAATTAAATCATTTTTTTATATTTAATTTGTAAATGAGATAAAAAAAATTCAAAAAATGTATAACGCGGTAAAATAAATTTTTAAAGTAAATGTGTTTTAAGAATAAAATTGATTTAATCTAATACATTTCCATTTGATATGTATTAAATTTATTTTATTTTATTTTATTTTTTATATTATAAATTAATTTAATTAAAATATTTACTTATTAATGATTAATCTAATATATTAGGATACAAATACATTACACACAAAATTTCGTTTTAGAAAAAATATGTCTTGATAACATTGAAATATATTATATTTATCTATATATATTTAATAATTAATTAATTAATGTTTATTTATTTTCTTAATTATATATATAAGATACATCTCATTACATTTAATACACTAAATATGTGAAATTTAGATACTATAAAAACATAAAATATATAATAAAAAATATTTTAATTAAAAAATTCAAAAAATAATTAAAGATGTTTTTTTTAAAGTTAATAAATTATTTATTATATTCTATTAATTTATTGTACTAAAATATATTTGATTTTTATTTTATTGATATAATTATTTGATGTAATAAATTAAAAAAATGATAATAATTAATAAAAACATTTTCCTTAGAATAAATGACATTTTCCCAAGTGAATTAGTATTTTTAAATTTTATTCCAAAATTGTTTATTTTAATTCAAATTCAATATTAATAATGATGACATGTATTTTCTTAAGTTAAAAATAAGTTTTATTTATATCAATTATATAATGATAACTCCAAACTAGTAATATGTTTACTATAATTATACCGAAAAGTTATATACATTTTTATAACATCCATATAACGAATATAGTACCACCATTAAATCCTATATACTCATACCATTATATCATTATAGAGAAAATTTATCATTTATAAAGTTTTAATTTTGGATCCTTCAATAGTCTTTCTCATTTCATGATGTTTTTTCATTATAACGTCAAATCAAATATTTGTGATTATCAAGAGTTAAGATGATCTTGGGAATTTTCTTGTACAAAAATTTTATTTGTTTCTATTTATGTTCCCATTTTAATTAATCAATGTTTATGTGATGATATCATCTATGTTATGTAATTACTTCCTATAATTTTTCTTTTAAAACTCTTTTATGAATGGATAACTTATTTTTAGTTTCATTCAGATCTAGTATGAGTTATTTTATTTTCATGTTAAATTATATTGAATTAGTAGAACACATTATTATGAATTAAAGAAATACATTTTGTGTAAACAAATTCTCATTAGACCTATGGTTTCACAAACTAACAATGATAACAAATTAATCATCACACCTAGTCCTTGTCTTTTGACCTATAGTTATATGGAGAATAAACTAAACTTATCACCTCTTTATTTACCCTTCATGATAAATATTAGCATGCTATTTAATACCACATGAAAAACACTCATGATATACTTATATCACACCCAATGACTAGGGAAATGAGATATTAAAATCATAAATGCTTATAAAATTATGGCATATATACTGTAGAAGTATATAGATTGTTGAATTAAAAAATATTTGGCTGCGTACACCCTCGATACATTATATATAAATATCTACATACATGATGTGTCCACTGGGGTATATAGTATGTGAGACCAGTGGGGTACTCATCATGTACCCTCATGGCTCAGGTCATGTGAGTATCAATATATAAAACTTTTCCTAGGGGGTCGTAACATTTGAGAAAGGCTGACATTAACTGTGTGTACTACCATGGTAGGAAAGTTGTATAAAGTTAGAGGTACAGAGTGTGTGATCCAGATCCAAATGGTGTATGTGGGAAGATGGCCACATGGAAAACTACTCCCTATATAATCCATTCTATCTATCTTAGTGCTAAAAAACATGTCCCCTTAGGATACAAAATTATAGATTCTTATCTCTATTTCTAACCCCAGCCACTTATTTTTCAGGACTACCCAACCTATGGACCATAAACCCATATAGTATGTGTATCCAATCAAACCCTAATTCTATAAAATTATAATAAATAACCAATATTTATAATTTTTACACATGATTAAACTTGAAACATTTATAAATTCCTCGGTTATAGATTTTTTCACATAAGCCTATATTCATTCATCTTGGATGAAAACTGAATTCAAAACCACCTCACATACCATCACAACACCAAGATCAATAATTCCCTTCAGTAATTGCATTAGCATGACTCCCAAAATCCATTTTCCCTAGTAGTCCCTCTATAATTTCTTGATCCTCTCTATAAAGACTATAGTATTTTTTTCACAGTCATTAATTTTGATCATGGAACCTATTAGGGTTTGACAATCAATAATTTACTCCTATGTTTCTGGAGTTTTACTCATATGCTAGACCATTTGTGGTGTGGTGTCTACCTTCTTTGAGCACCCAATAATCAATATCTCTAGATAATTATTATATACACGGAGATTAAAGATTCTCATGATATGTTACAGATTAATCACCTCATTTATGTTGCAATAATCTTCTTGAATAATATTCATTTATTCATATACAACAACCTTTACAATGTTTCAAATACAAAAATGACGTGGTCTGTCAAAAATTAGTCATAAAAAGAATAAGATTATTATTATTTGATACCACTTCTAGTGATGTCAAAATATATATAGTAAAACCATCACACCAGCTACTTAATATTGATTCTTATATAAAAAACATCATGATTTTACAAAAACCATTATGAATTGGTATTTCATTCCACAACTAAACTTCCACTAGTCTTCACAAAATAACATCATATAGTTTCACTCTTCTTAGACATACATAATATTCCAAAATAAACATATTTTATCATATATAAAATCCTTCCAATCCATAATTGACTATTTTCACACCATTCTGGTCATGTATGCATTATATAAAGATGTCAAGGTAATTCTTAATTTCTTCACAACTTCCTCCATATAGCCACAATAGGGTCTAATACTTCCTCGATAGATATTTCCGTATAATCCTAAACCTTCACTATTATGTCAATAAATGTCATTATTACTTTACTATGTGTGGTCTCAATGTATGGTAATAATTACTATATTAAATATATTTAAAAGTTATCCAATTTAGTATCAAGAAATCCAATAATTATTTTTAGAAAATCCAATACACAACCTCCTGGTTATAAAATTATCCCCCTTGGACATCTCTTGATAATAATACCATAAATCATACTCTATAATTTAACTCAAAATTATTCAAAATAATTTATGAGTTTTTGGTGCATAATTCTTATTCTCCTTTTGTGATTAAAATGGAAAGTATCTTCTTATAAAAAAATTTATTTTCATCCTCAATGTATTTATCATAGAATTTAGTAAATATTTCTTCATGAACTCCACCTTCATAATCACAAAATATTATACATTTTTACAGATATTAGGATCCCCCTTTAACATACACTCATAATATCATCAAATTCAATCACAATCATAACTTTTTTACATTTAAGATAGTTATAACTATCCCTTTTCAAAACATCTTCTTTGTATCCCTCTTTATTGAACATGTTGATATCTTTACCTTCTTGGTTATATGAATTACACCTAAGTAAAATTCATCACCCTTGTTCTATTTCAACCTCTTATTGGATGCACCTCCAAAATATTTTCACTATTTATAGTATTTTTTAGAACATGACTTTTAATTTTCAAATAGTTATACATTTTAAAAACATATATAGTCTATTCACCTATTAAATAATATTTATGACATTGATTGATTCAGCTTAATTGAAATAATTTTTTGATTATATTTTAAGCATAAAATAATTTTACCTATATATTCATTCTCTCAATGTTTCAATCAAGTGAATTCTAACCTCAAAGAATATTCATTAAAAAATCATTTAATCTTACAGAGATATAGATCAGAGTATGGAATTAAATTTTATGTTAATAAAAATAGTGTTTTCTATTTCACTCACCATATTTTAAATGAAAATAAAACTATTACATTTAATTCCTTCAAAAACACAACCTGTTATTTCAATCAGAATTACTTAAAAACATCATTCAATGAGAAATTCACCAAGAGAGTATATAATTCAACAGGTTCTATTAAATTATATTACTTGTAATGACAAACTCATGATACCATATAATATATGATGATATTACATCTTTCACAAGATATTATTTATTCCCATAAGAGAAAAATCAACCATTGAATTGTTATATTTAGGTGGCTGATAAATTATTTCGTCTTTGGAACCAATTATAACCTTTTGATCCACTTATATATTAACACCATTAGATTAAACTTTTTATATCACTTAGTACCCTCAAGAAAACTATTAGATGATATTTCATTATTAAAATAAAAAAATATTAAACAAGAATCTCACCAGGAATGTATTTTCTTATTCTTTATGTTGTTTGTCTTTTATTCATGGATGGATACCATTGGGTATGACTTTATATCACTTTTTTGTCATTATTTTTTCTTGACGCTACTTTCATTTTTTTTTTGGAAAATACTAATTAATAACTCTATCATAAAATGAAATTTTATCTTCATAGGGTTTCACTTTGTCTTTCCTGGTTGAGCATTAATTATGCATGGAATTACATTGACCTCCATCAATTACTCTAGATATGTATATAGTACCATATAAAATTATATATCTTTCAAGATACTATTTTTATTACCCTGACCCCAACTATTATTTCATATTGTTCTATAAAATCCAGTTTTCTTTTTCTGACACAAATTTTTTCTGTATCTCCTTTCAATATGTACACCCCTTTGATCATATATCCCCTTATTCTAGAATCACATTTAACCATCAGGTATACCCATAATGTACAATGGGGGAAATTTATTTACCAGTAATACTAAAGTAAAGGAATATGGTTGGTCATGATAAAAACCCTTTACTTCCAACTCCCTTCCAAATCTTCTTAGTGACTCTCGGTTCAATACCACTTGCACACATTTAATTCCAAATAGTTTATTTTTCATCCTCTATCTTATTTGGATTTTTGTTAACCACCCTTATAAAACTAATTACATTTTTTTTATTTATTACTTCAAATATTCATAATTACATTATTCATAATGACTCATCTTCTATATTATTTCTTTATGTAATAACCTAATATTTTGTGAAATATTTTTTCAAATAAATTGAATACATTCTATATTTTTCCTTTACACAAAATATCAAGTTTATCTTATATTACAAAAAACACTGATTTTGGATTTTTAGACACATATGACTAGGTTTTTCTTTCCTGACACATAACACCAATTTATCTTATGTTACACACAACACTATGTTTTAACGAACCACCACAAAACAATTAATATTAGTATTTTAAAAAAGACCATTATTACTTATACGTTAAATTGGAATAATAAATAATGATAAATTAATTTAAAATATTATTTCTATTTTTTATATAAATAAATAATATTTAAAAAAATACTTAATATTTTCAAATAAAGGCTTTATATGTTTCAAAAATATTATGATTTCAAAAAATGTATATTATTTCTTTTTGTGAAAAATAGTAAATTTAAATTTTGACACTTTTAGAAAAATAAGTATATAAAATAAACATCATTTATCATATAATAATATTGAAATTACCTTAGGGTGAATTTTTTATAATATTCTAAAAATAAAAATTTTTTGATGAAATATGAAAAATACAGAATTTTTATTCAAAAAATGTTATTTTTCTTAACTTATTTATAACGATACATTTTAATTGAAACCATTTTAAAAGTTAAATTATTTAAATTATATATATATTAATCCTATTTAGTTTATTTTAACCTTTTCATATTGAATAATGATATGAAAACCTTTTCAACTTTTGAACTTATTCTCTTTGAAAACCTACTTTATCATTGCTATTATGGGAATAATTTTAAATGAAAATTTTCCACTTATGTGAATTGAATTTTTAATAAGGTTTTACATATTTATAATAATAATATTTTATAATTTATAATAATTTAAAAATAATTTCTTACCACAATGGATTGTGAAAACGATAAAAATTAATTACCACGGTTATTGTAAAAATTGGTCTACAGAGGGGTTAAACTAAAAATATAAGTGTTAAAATTACATAAACACTTGTATAATATATATTTTATTGAAATTTTTATACCATATAATTTATATGGATCTATAATACTTCATTGTTTTCCTTTTTCATGATAAAAACATTATTACACCTTTTCATTTTCATTAAAATACAAGTGTACCGCTCAAATAGATTGTGAAAGGCCACCCCTCTCATGTATTATTCACTCCATAAAACAATTTTTTATGCTTAAAATACCTTCAAAAATTCAATACTCCCATACTAGAATCCTTATTTTACTAATAAATCTAACCAACAAAGGATTTTGGTACAAACCGAAGGAGGTTACCCTAAGAAGAGGTAATGTTCTTCAACAAGCACTTTAAATTTATTTCTTCCTCAAAATCCATCGATTATTATTAAAATATGTTCGTATAATAACCTAATTATATAAAATATAAAAAAAAATACAGTAATGGAGTTACCTACCTCCATCGCCACTTCCATTAAATGGGTTATGAAATCGTCGTTCTTTGGTATGGATTGATGCCCGATCACGAACCAATGTCTATTTTATTTCCATTACCACATCTCATGGTTGGATAGGATGATGTATGTAATGAACCAGAAATTCCATGTAATGTTTTTTAATTAAGTGGAATTATTATGAGTCTGTAAATATTGACAGCACAAGATTCCAAGGCCCAGAGTGTCTGGAATGATCCATCGAAAAAGTTTTAAGAATTAAATAGATTAGGTGATAAGTTTTATTGAAAAGTGGAATAAATATTAAATTGGTGCCTGGATCAGAAATATGAGGGCACTATTGCATTTCGGATGGCGGGAATACCCTAGTCGTAACTTATGTTTAGTCGGCATAGGACTCCAGTAAAAAAACACAAAAATGGAATAATCATAAATAAAATAATTAAATAATATTATTTTATTTTTTTTAAATGCTTATAACTCACGAACGGTGACTCCGATTAAAAATCTGACACCATCGCTAAGCTCGTGAGGGTATGCTTTCCTTAGGTAGATTCTAAACATGGCCGGTGTGGGCCAACAATGGAAGTTTGTTTTTGGTTGTGAATAAAATAATTTAGTAATAATTATTTATTTGTAAAATACCTTAACTCATAAATGGTAACTCGGATTGAAAATCTGAGAGTACCTTTGAGCTCGTGAGGGCATGTTTCCCTTATGAAGATCCTAACATCGATCGATGTGGGTCAAGAGTGATTGTAAATAAATTTTGATCTTCATTTAAGGTATGTTCAATAAATGTGCGGGCGAAGATTTCTATCTTTTCAATTGGTGCTCGGATTAAAAATACAAGGGAACCATAGAATTTTTTGGCATTAGGGAATAAAGAAGAAATCAACCAGTACCTGCCGGTCAGGAAGAAGAGCTGATACCTTACGGCACCGCGATAGACAAGGGTGGTAGGCCGACACTGGCCTCATTGACAATGGCGGCATGCTGCGGAGGAGGGTCGCAGCACTGAGCCGCGGTGGATGGAAGAGGAGACCAAACATCACTAGTTTTGTTGTCACCAGGTGGCACGCCGTGGAGTAAGGTCGTGGATTCGAGACGCGGCGGAGGGTGGAACTATGCCCCAAGGGTCCCGCGGGTGACCGGTTCGAGTGAACTGGCCCAGTGGTGCAGTGCCATCCAATTCCACCACTTTAAAATCCCAAATGGATTGGCCATTTGAGAAGGGGAGCGGACCACCATGCCCGGACAGCAGGTTGCACCCCACCGGGTGGGCCGTGCCACACCCACAACCAACGGAAAAGAGCCCATGGTCCAGTGGGCCGGACCAGGACCAACCGAACCAGTCTGATCCCAACAGGTTGGGTTGGACCCTTTTCGAACTAGTTAATCTTAAATGGGATTATCTACTAAATTGAAATTTCATTTGATGAAATTTCTACGGCACCAGAACCCTTAGGATGAGGCGGACCTTTTGTGATACTCTACCTGAGTTTTGGAGAATGTTGGAGAACAATGAGGTTAGATCGACCACGAATCCAATAGGGCCCTCGGCACTAAAATTACAATAACTCATAGATCAAGCATCTAGTTTATGCACCGTATGTTTCATTGCAACCCTTATGACATGGAGGTTCATTGAGTTACTTATTCGTGGGAATTTGTTCCCTTTGACATACGACAGATGGAATGAGGAGTGGATCCTCCCAGAATCAAGCGTGCTATGTGCAGGAAACCAGTGGTTGGTCGAGATGTGAAGAATGAATAGAGAACATATGTGGATTATCACTGATCAATCCTTTGAGGATCTACACCAACTGATCTACTGTGGATGAGAAACAAGCTATAATTTGTGGATGAGAACCGAGCAATCCTGTGTGGATTAGCACAGAGTGATCCTTTGTGAACCAGTACCGATCAATCCTATGTGGATCAGCACAAAGTGATCCTGTGTGGGTCAACACCAGAGCCACATGATAGAATAAGATGATCTAGCTTTACGACTAATCCTTTGTACCTCTGTACATAATTTATATCTAGTTTCATCTGAGTCTTTTGATTTGTGCTTTATGATTGAGATCATTATTTTTGTTTATTCCTTTGTGGAATTCTTTGAGACCTTCAGGGGTCTCGGGGTCCCTACTGAGTATTTTTATACTCACCCATTCACGGGCATTACCCGCACCTTTTTTTGTCTTGGGAAGATGACTGGAAGCTTTGAATAAGACTTGGGAAGCAAGGAATTGATGATATACGGACATAACAAGTTGATGTGGAGAGTCGTAGTGATGGGTTGTACCTAACCTTCTGGTAGGATCCTTGGTGGGTGACCTCAAGAGATAGTTTCCCTTGTTGATATATTTCCATTTCAGTTGGTCTTGAATTTTTCACCTTTACTTAAGTACTTACTTTTACACTATGTGGTGGATTTTTTTTGTGGATGTACCTTTCTTTTTCCACTGTGTTGTACTTTTTCACAGTGTGCCCTATCTGTGTGTGTATAGGTTTTAAGGAAATTCATTATCTTTTTATGTATATTCCTTTTTGGTGCTATTCACCAAACCCTGGCCAATGGAAGGCAGGATTTGGGTAGTAATATCATGGTCCCTGAGGGACGGGTTGTGACAATGTGGTATCAGAGGGAAGTTGGTTCAACTAGAGGAACAAAGAGTCTATGTTTTAAATGGAGAAATAGTGTTAAGTGTCTTGAGTTTGGGTTTCAGTTCAGGGCGTACATTATTGGTGAGGTAGCCGACATATTCATACACCAGGACCTTGAATTCTGATTTTCAACTAAGTACAAAAAACACTCATTGCATGTGTTTTGAAAAAATAATTTCTTTTTGAACTATTTGAGTCAGCTCAGCAGGTATTACTTATTGAACATGGTTCATCTTTATTCTATTTCAAGATTCCTCTATGTATAAATCCAACCAGGATTCCAATGCATGACCCTGAAGATGGTCCATAGTGTGATGAGGCTTCAGTACAAGTACTATTTCCCAAGATGATACATTTGGGTGGTGTCCCAGCGATACAATTGCTCGTTGGTCAGTCATTACTACCGGTGCTTCTGGTAGAGGACACATATTGGCTCAGTTCCTTACTCAAGTTTTAGTGATAGATACCCCTCAGTTTTTGATGCATTCCTGACTCACATGCAGCTAAGGACTATCTTGAGATGGTGAACAAGTTTCCATCTATCCAGGGAACCATTAAATAAAATGGTTGTCCTAGCATTGATCATTTTATGTGTCTTTGCAGGGTGATGATAGGGTTTAGATAACCCCTATCTTATGATGAGGTGACTTTTTTCATAGAAAGAGCCTGAGAACCATCCTCAGAGAATGGGGTCTATTGCCATGAAAATCTAAGGGGTTTTTGTGTCTAAGAGTTTATATAGTTTCTACAGGATGACATGTCATGAATTTAGTATTCATCTAGGTGTACGGACTATTCCATGTAATCTATGAATACAGTATGACTAGTTCTTCAATGATAGGACCTCCAAGAAATATGTGTATAGAGACATCCGAGTCATTACTATTCCTCTGTTCATTCCTACTTATGTTAGGGTTATAGAGAGAACCATTGTGGTGGAAAATTCATTGGAAGAGTAGATATAGTCAGTGAATGTATGTAGTGGGAAATTCGAAAACCAACATTAGTCTCATAAACTTAGACGTGTAAAAAAAATTTAAGAGGGAGTGATAGGGATAGGTGAATCTGCATGGTTGCAGATGTGGAAGGGGGGCTAGGAGAGCAGTAGGTAGTTATGTACATTTCGACATGTTATAACCACCACCCCAATGATTTCCCCACAAGGCTTAGTAAGATGGAGGACAAGGGAAGGGAGTATATTCATGTGGTCATGGAGTGTAACCCAAGGGCTCCATAAATGATTTGAGGTATAGTCTCTGTCTACAACTAGCTGTCCTAATTAATAAACATAAGTACTAATTATTCCTTCTTGCCACAAATCTTGTTCAAGACCAAGAGTTTCCTAGTAAACCATTCACTTGAACCTTACATCTAGAGATACCTATGATAAGAGACTCATTTGTCACACATATGTCGATGGTGTGATCTGACCCTTACGGTGAGAGTTTTAGTTTGAACCTCTTTGTGGAAGTGTCTAGGCCTTACTATGTTAGTTTTTGTAGGACTGGTCATCCACAGTTCATGTTCAGATTTACTTTTTTAGGAAAAAGTTTGTTCTATATCTAGTACATTAGAATGGGGTTTTACTTGGTTAGAGAAAAAGGAAACCCATGCAGTACGGGATAAAATCATGCATAGGAGGGTGTAGCCAATCACTTTTGAGTTATCCAACCTTACCCTCGTGGCAGTAGGTGTTTTGAGTTTTCAGTTCCCAATCGTAGTGGTAGAGCTTGGGAACATCCGTTCAAAATTTATTTCCAAGATAACCTCCCCATAGGGAGAGGGACTTCTGCATTGTCTTGTACCCATGGATGGAACCAATATCTACAATTGCATATCATATGGCTCTCGCGGAGCTCTTGGAGATGAGAGTATCGTTGGGAGTACAGTTTATTGTCTTCCCTGATCACAAGAGTCTTAGGGATATCTTCTTATAGAAGGAAATGAACCTGAGACAATGGTGATGGTTGGGGTTCCTCTAGGACTTTGTCATTGAGATGGTCAACAAACCTGGGATGGGAAAATATAGTAGCAAGCACACTCAGAGTGAGTTCGGGTCTACACATGAAGAGTGAGGTGACAGATCAATTAGCCACATTTTAGTAATCCTTTGTGGATATTGATGGATCAGCTTACCTCTGTTCTAGAATAGTCACTCCCCCACTTCTTTAATGAGTCAGGGAGGCACAACTTGGGTAAGTTGATTGTGAGACCCGATGTGCTCAGATATCCTCATGAAAAGCTCCTGAAAGATTTTCAGAAGGTGGGGATCACATCATCCTCTTTAGAGGACGTACCATGGTGCTTGTGAATCTACGAGGGGATGTGTTGAGGGAGTTCCACACATACCCTTTGGTGGTACATCCTAGTGTGGAGAAGATGTACCAAGACTTCCAGCATCAGTACCGGTGGCTAGTGATGAAGAAAGCAGTGGTAGAGTTCATTTCCCAATGGCTCACTTGTCTTCAAGTGAAGACTGAGCACCAGGTTCTAGTAGGCATGACTCAGCAACATGAGGTACCATAGTGCAAGATGGATGGAATCTCTATGGACTTAGTGATAGGGATACCACGTATGTCCAGGGGCCTCAATTATATTAGGGTGATTTTTGGTCAACTCACCAATTCATCCCATTTTCTACCCATCTGAGAGGAGGGATTAGTAGAGGGCTTGATATGCCTCTACATACTAGAGATTGTTTGGCTTCACAGGGTTCTGTCTATGATCATCTTAGATCATGACACTAGTTCTACATCTCATTTTTGGATGGTATTATAGGAGGCGTTACGGACTCAGCTACGCTTGAGCACCACATTTCATCCTCATACATATGGTAAGATGGAGAAGACCATACAGATGCCTGAGTATATTCTTCATACTTGAATCCTTAATTTTGGCCACAGTTGGGAGGACCACCTTCCCCTGATGGAGTTCGCATACAACAATAGTTATCACTCTACCATTTTCATGTCACCATTTGAGGTTGTGTACGAGAGACCGTGGAGATCACCTATATGCTGGATAGACGCAAGGGAGTCAGCAATTATTGGTTCCGAGTTAGTTCGGGATGCCACTGGTAAAGTGAAGATCATCCTAGAGAAGATGAGGACCACACAAAGTTGGAAGAAGTGTTATACCTCCAGGAGACAGAGGCCTTTGGAGTACGAGGAGGGAGATCATGTCTTCTTACGGTTCTCGCCCCAATGGGGATTATGAATATTGGGCTGGGGTGGCAAGTTATCTCTGAGGTTCATCATACCTTTCCAGATTCTAAGAAGAGTGGAAGAGGTGGCGTAACATATAGATCCTCCCCCATAGATGCACCAGGTGCATAATTTTTTCCATGTATCACAACTAAGGAGCTACGTGCATGATACATCGCACATTATCGACTGGGGCATGTTGTATATTTATGATGGTTCGACATTCACGGAGTTCCCTATGGAGATAAAGGATCGATAGGAGTGAGTCCTTCATGGTTGGTTTATTCCTCTGGTGTGAGTTCGGAGACATCATGGGAACCTTTAGGAGAGCACATGGGAGTGGGGGTCTCAAATACTTGCTCAGTACCCCTCATTTGTTTTCCAATATTTTTTGTAGCATTCAGAGATCAAAATCCCAATGCAGGGGAGAATATAAAGACTAAAAAATTTGATGCAATTTTTTTTAAATTAAATGGAATTATTACGAGTCTGTGAAAGTTTATGGAATGTAATTCCGAGCCCATGAGTGTCTAGAATGATCCGTCAAAAACTGTTAAGCTTTAAATAGCATGTGTGAGCAGTTTTCCTAAAAAAATGAATAAATCATAAATAGCTCCCCAGATCAGATATTTGAGAGATCTATTGCGTTTAGGATGGTAGGATTACCCAAGATACAACTTAAGTTTAGTCAGTATAGGACATCAGTAAAAAAAACCCAAAAATGGAATAACCATAAATAATATAATTAAATAATATTATTTTATTTTTCAAATTCTTATAACTCACGAATGTTGACTCGGATTAAAAATCTGATAACACTGCTGAGCTCATGAGGGTATGCATTCTTTTGGCGGATTCGAACCTTGGTCGGTGTGAGCCAATAGAGGAAGTTAGTATTTGGTCGTAAATAAAATAATTAATTAACAATTATTTTATTGTTAAATTATTTACCTCACAAATGGTAACTCGGATTGGAAATCTGAGAGTACCTTTGAGCTCGTGAGGGCGTGTTTCTTATAGGCAGATCCTAACCTCAATCGGCACAGGTCATGGGTGATTGTTAAAAAAAATTGAACTTTTTTTAAGGTACGTTCAGTAAATGTACGGGCGATGATTTCTATCTTTTGAACCGATAATCGGATTAAAAATATGAGGGCATCGCTGAATTTTCTGGTGCCAGGGGATAAAGAAGGTGGTGGCCAACACCCACTGGCCATGAAGGAGAAGAGGAGCTGAAATTTTCCACAGCAGACAATGGCGGCTGGCCAATGCTGGTTGTATTGGCAACGGCGGCGCACCATGGAGGAGGTTCAAGGAACCAAGCCACAACGAACTGAAGGGGATGCCCACCATCACTGGCCATGTTTTCACCAGGAGGAGTTCTTGAAGGAAGGATATATCTTCGATCCGTAGGGGAGGGTGGACCCAGAACCCACAGGTCCCACGGGTGACTAGTCAAAGCTGACCAGCCCAGTGGTGTGGTTCCATCCGACATGACCACATTAAAAATCTAAACGGCTCGGTCATTCGGGAAGGGGAGAAGACCACCGTGCCCGGACTATGAGCTGGCTGGTTCTGCGGCTTAGCAGGCCTCCCCCGCAGTCCCACTGGCCATGCCCACTGCTAGCGGGCCATGCCCATGGGGTAGAACATGCCCAGCTACACCGTTCTGAGCCCAGCGGGCTGGGTTGTACCAGACCCGAACCCTTTTTGTCCTAGTTACTCTTAAATGGGAATATCTACTAAACCGAACATCCATTTGAAGAACCGTCTACATTGCCAAAACCATTAGGATGAGGCCCTTTTTTGATACTCAACTTGAGTTTTGGTGAATTTCAGAGAATGGAAAGGTTGGATCGGCCCTGAATCCAACCGGTCCCTCATCACTAAAATGCCTATAACTCACAGACCAGGCATCTCGTTGATGCAATGTCTATTATGATGGAACCCTTATGACATGATGGTTCGTTGGGTTACTTCTTCATGGGACATCATGCTGGTTGAAATATGACTGATGGCTTGAGGACTGGATCCTCCCAGAATCAAGTGTGGTTTGTGTGGGAATCTTCTGGTTGGTCGAGACATCATGAATTAATTGCAATCCTATGTGGATCAGCACCGAGTGATCATCTTTGGATTAACACAGGTGATCCTATATGGATCAGGACCAAGCTATCCTATTTGGATCAGCACTGAGAAATCTTGTATAGATGAGCATTGAGTCATCCTTTGTGGATCAGCACCTAGAAATCCTGTGTGGATCAACACCAAGCAATCTTGTGTGGGTCAGCAGCAGAGCCTCAAGACAAAATTAGATGATCTAGCTTTACAAAAAATTATTTTTACTTCTGTACATAAGTTATACATGGTTTGATCTCAGTATTTTTCTTTTTTATTTGGGTTTCATATCATGCTTCGTGGTTATTCCTTTGTGGAATTTTGTGAGACCTTTGGGGGTCTTGGAGTCCCTACTAAGTATTTTTATTCTCATCCCTACATGGGATTCACTTGTACCTTGTCGTGTCTTGTATAGATAACGGGATGCCTTGACTGAGACATGGGGAACCAGAACTTGACGATGTACGAAGGTGACCGGTTGACTTAGAGAGTCGTAGTGACGAGTTGTACCTATTCTTTAGGTATGTTCCTTGGAAGACAACATCAAGAGATGTTTTCTATTTCTATTGTATTTCAATTTTAGTTGGGCCTGTATTCTATCCCATTTACTTCAGAAATTACTTTTGCACTTTGTAGTGGATTTTAGTTGTGGTAGTACGTTTCTTCTTACATTGTGATGTACTTGTGCACAGTGTGCCTTGTCTATGTGTGTACATGTTTTGAGGCAATGCCTTCTCTTTCTATGAATATACCTTTCTAGTTATAGTTGCAAACCTATGGCATATGGAAGGCGGGCTTGGGGTAGTCACGGCATGGGCCCCGAGGGACGGTATCTGACAAGGTATCTGAGGTATATATATTATATTTATGACATAATTATACCTTTTTATTCATTACATGATATATATAAATTCTTAATTTTTATTTTATAGGGGATATGATAACATCATTCGTGTGTATGGATGATTATTTTTTCACCGAGTGACATGATTCATTTTCCACTAGCACTTTACATTGAAGATAATAACGATAAACATATGGGATATACATGGAATAATTATTATATTAATTACAGATGTATCATTACTAAAATATAATATATAATCTTATTTATTACTTTTTCACTCCATTATATATGATAACGTTGTTCGTGTGCATGAGGACTACCACATTTATGAAGTAATGTGACTCTCTTTCTATCACCACACCACATGGATGATATGTATAATTATATTTTAGAAAATAATATTTTATTTTTGTTATTATTATCAATATATATAGATAATATATTACTTACCTCTTTTCTATAATGATCGTTACTCTTGTGTATGTATGGAATATCATCTCCATGATCGTAATGTAGTTCATTTTTCAAAACCATATTACATGATTAGTAATAAAAGAATCATTTATGGATAAATATTATAAATATATCATTATTAGTATTAATTGTATGATGGAACCCTGAAAATATTAATATTATTCAAAATAAAAAATCCAAACATATATGAAAAAATAATTATTTCCCAAAACGTAACATTGACATGGAATTGTTAATAAACAAGTAATAAACGGACAAAACTAAATCATATATGGTATCAAATATATATAATAATGGTTATTTAATAGATTTAAAATAAATATATATTAATTATATAGGATATTAAAACATGTATGAAAGACCTTAATACTTAATGTAAGGGATTTACATCTCAATTTTTACTTATAGGAGACATATATCATACTCACGACCTATTTTTTCAATGGGATATATAATAAACATGAATTTATTTTATGATTATATTCATTAAAATTATGGTTAATTTCATATACATTTTGAGGATATCCATTTCAAGGGTTTTATGGTATAAAATATACCAAAGAGGAAATGGATTTCTATCTCAATTTTTTTCATTGAGACATATGTTAAATTATGCACCTATATTATTTTTTGACATCTGTATACATCCGATTTGACAAGTTATATCATGAATACCCTTCTTTTCATGATATTCGATGTTTCACTTAATATTATTCTTTAATTGAATTGTTATTCCAAATTTAACAAACTGGTACGATTTTTATGGTACAAATATAATCATTTATCAGGATTTATAATGATTATAATTAAAATGATGAAATATCATGATACAAAAATAAATAATTCTCTTTAATTTTCTTCTAATCTGGTTATTCAGGAAATTTTTGAGTAATATTTCCATTCTCCCACTCTTTGGTACTTAAAATAATTGGGAATATGTTTTTAAGAAAAATAAACTTTATTTATCTCTTTGGTCAAGACCCCTTTTTTTCAAAAACCATGTTTTCAAAAAATGATTCCAAAAATGTTTTAATGTTTAGAAATTTATTTATTAATGAAACCTTTAAAAAATACTATTTTAAAAAATAAAATTTGAGGAATATTTTTGTTATATTCCAAAACAATGCTTGTTTTTATTTTAATAATTATTTTGATGGAATATTTATTTTAATGTGTATGACATGAATGGAATTTATTTTATTCATGAACATTGTTTTCATTGAACCTTCCATTATTTGTTTTCAAGGTTATGTTCTTAGAAAAAATTTAAAATATATATATATATATAAAGGTTTTTTTCATCCCAGAGAGAATATTTCCCTTAAGATGTTCTTTAAATGTTTATAAAGAAACAATTTTATGTTTAGAATATTTTTCTAAAAGAAAATGATTTTAAAATTATTTTAAGTAAAAAAAATTCAAATTGGAAATGTTATTTGTTTCAGAAAATTTCCCAAGTAATCTTTCAAAAAAAATTCCTTATAAGATGACATCCATTGATGTTATATATGTATTTCTAAGAATATGGTCCCATCATATCATTTTTATTATTTCATAGAAGGTTTTATGTTTATAATGAAACTAATTTTATTAAAATCTCTTCTCATCCATGGGTCAAAACAGGATAATATGATTATGAAACCAATTTATTTTTTCATTGAATTATTATTTGAAGAAATGATGAAATTATTATGAATCTTTTTTCTTTTCCACAGGTTATGTTTTGATGAATTGTTTATGAAAACCATTATCATTCATTTGTTCTAATATGAGGAATGTTTTATAATATTTTGGAACAAATATGTTTGATTTTTCTTATGTGATAGTGGTAACATTATAACCTAGGATGGTGGTCATGTTAGAACTAAGGATAGTGGCCATGTTATAAATAAATAATTGTGGGACATGTATCCCCATCACATTTATTAGTTAACAATTTCTATCTCATGAGATAGATAGGACTAGAATTCGGAGTGAACTCGATTTTGTAAGGGAGTTTATATATTATGATGGTATTTTATGTGAACTGTGAATACCATCATGGTTTGGGGAGTGAACTTATTACACTACGAGGAATAGTCTTCCACTATGGATGGTGTTTCTCTTAGCTAGGAGGGGTATCCTCCTAGGGATTTCCCTGATAATTTTGGTAAATAATCCTTTAACTACATAGGAAATTGTTTTTTATGCTTATTTTTACGAAAAAATTCTATTTCATATATCAATGTTATAACCTCAGGACTCATATTATTTGATTTAATTATGATTAATGTCTTATGAACTTCCAATAATTATTTCATGGCCCAATATTTTAATCTATGATATTCATGGTATTGTTTTTATATGTTATTTTCACATTATCATATAATTATGATCATGTTATGTTTACATATTTCCCTTAGTTACCATTAATGAGCATCTGGTCACATCATTTCTTATGTTTCCTTTATAAATGTTATAAAGAAATGTTTTATATAGGGTATGTATATAAAGTGTACAAAAAAGGAATATATTTTTTGGAAATGTTGAAGATATTTTTGGAATTTATAATATTTAGTTCTATATGTCCAAAGGCACTAAACTATTATATTGTATAGGCATGTGTTTCTGTAATATAATGAATATTCATCCCAAATATGTAATATCCATGTATGGGAAGCATGGGTCACTATATTTTGTGTCAGAGGAATGTATTAATTAAAAATTAGAAACTAAGATGAGAAAATTGTAGTATAATCCCTTGGGATATTTCTATGTATATTTATATGTACGAGTCTAAGGAAATGTCTAAGGATGATTCAAAGTATAGGAAAATGTCCTAGAATTTTCTAAAATGATATTGAAAGTGGTTTCCAGAAAATCACATCCCTTTATGGAAAATTCAATTTGATGTGGCCATCATATAGATATAACTAGGGGTAATAACTCTGAAAAAGAGCACATTGATCTAGACTCTATCATCAAGAGGTTCATAACAATATGCCTTTGTAGCATTCTTGGTTTAATACAATGGGAGGATATATATTTGAAAATCACAATATAATTATGAACCATCATAAAGGATTTCAATATATTATGATCATAGATAACCTAGGATAAACCTTAGGATTCATATATTAAAAAGAATATGTCATTATTTAGGCATTCTCTAAATGGTTTTTAATGATTATGTGATTTTCAATTATTAGTATAGCTCATCCTATTCTTTTTTGTTTCATGTAATGGATAGAATACAAAGGAATAATGATTATATTGAATATGATGGAAAATTTTTTGGTAATGGGCCACCAAATTGGATGATGAATGGAGATAAATGCATTATGATTTTTCCTAATCATATATCGCGATAAATAATTAACAATGTGAACATTGATGAGACTCTTACATAATCAAATAAGAGAAAGATGTAATTTTATGAAATCTATTGTGGTGATTAATACATGAGGAAAGAATATTTAACATAATATTTTATGATAATGTGGGAATAAAAACTCAAGGTAATGTCTGATAAGAATGATAATATGTTTCTGTTAGTGAAAATAAAGACCCACAACATGTAATTTTAGAGGAAAAATGAATCTTTTAGTTAACTCAATGGATGAGAATAATTCTCTCTCAAAGATATAATATACTATTGAATGTTTTAAATGTGTAAGGTATTGAACATTTTTAAAATTTATGTCCTAATAGTAAATCCCATGAATATAATTATAAAGGTTGTATATATAATGGTTTTTATTGATGATAAAGGGACTATGAATGATATGTTAATGGAAAGTGGTATTATTGAATTAGATTATGAATCCTAGTAAATTGATCAAGGATGAGGTGGAATGATTTATGTTATTATGAATTTTATTTAAAGAATTATGTTTTTCATTAATTAAATATAAATGGATTGTTCATTATAATTTTTTCCTCAAGGATAAGAAAGAATATATTCAATAGTTTTGATAACACAGAAATGTTATTTAATTTAAAGTTGGTATATTATAGAAACCCCATGACTAAGGGAAAATACCTCTAAATGTGTTCCTAATTTTTAGATAAATATGTTTGACTAAAGATATTTTAGATTTGAATAAATTAAATTTCATAGTACTAATTACCTTGGAACTGAGTAATGATTTGTGGGAAAAGTGGTTTAAGATATCATCGATGGAGTTTACAGAACTTTTGGATTTATGGAATATATCTAATAATATGTGTTTTATTTAAGTAATTAGGAAACATGTATATTTTCACTAATTTTTTATAGAAATTAATGATATTATCATGTTTTAAGAGTAAACATGATGATAGTATTCACATGTTCGGTATATGAAAATTAAGATCTATTTCATGTTGTTTTGGGGAATATTGATAGTTTAATTTTGAAAAATTATTAAACTTCTTTCTAATGTTCTGGATTTTAATCTTTTGGAAGGGTCAAAACGTAAACCATTTATGAAATATTTTTTGTCTAAATTTTAATAAGTTTTTATATATTAACATATTACTTCATCTTATAAAGATATATTAATATACGAAAACATGTGCTAACCATTTAGTTTTCGTTACAAATAGAGATAAAAGGAATTAGTTAACATTTATTATGGATAGTATTATCCATAGTTTATTTAGGAATTAAAAACTAACCTTCATTTCTTAGATTAAGAGATAAAGTGTAAATCGATCAAGGAATGGCTAAATGGTGATATTGTGCCTAAGAAATGGAATGAACAAAATTATATATCTCCTCTTTAATGTTCTTGAACTTTTGGGAAATGATCTTTAAAATATATATTTTCATTTTAACATGATTTTTTATGATCTAAATGACATTTCTCATGCCTCTTGTTTATGGTTTTTTATATTAAACTTCTCTGAATCACCCACTTTCATATGATCACTGATCTCCATTACTCTATATAATTATTTGTAATTTTATTCCATGTCTAAATCTTCACTTTCAACATGTGTTCTCAAATGTGGAAACCTAGTTATTAGTTACATTAGGTAACCATTATGATTCCAAATTCCTCTCTAAGAAGATTTTATTATTCATTAGAATGATATGTGTTTCTATGAAGGAAATCTCAAATTTTAAACCATTGACGATTGAGATGAATTTTGAAGGAGAAATTCATTTTAAGGGGGGTAGAATGTAACAAACCATGATTTATTAAAATATTTTTTTTCTAACAAAATTAATCATAAATATATTTATTTCATTTCACGAAATATTCATTTTGATCTTATTTCACATGAAACACCATGTTTACATTTTGCTACATATAACACCAGATTTATCTTTTATTATATGAAACACAAAAGTTATCTTGAATTACATGCAACATCAAGTTTTAATGAATCATGAAAAAAAATTACTATTATTATTTAAAAAAACATTATTACTTAGACATTAAATTATATAAATAAATTTGAACAAATAAATTTTATATATTATTCATAATTTTTTTATATAAACAAATAATATTGATAAAAATCACATAATATTTTTTATTAAAGTCTCTATATGTTTCAAAAATACTATATTCTCAAAACAATTAATTTTATTTCTTTTTGTGAACAATAATATATTTAATTTTAGAGACTTATATAAATTTAATTTTATAAAATAAACTTTATTTTTTGAAACATAATAAAAAAATTATCTTATTTTGTATTTTTGAACAATTTTTTGAAATGATTAATTTTTTTGGTAAATAGTGAAAAATACTGAATTTTATTTGAACAATTCCTTTTAATATAAATTACTTATAAAGTTAAATTTTTTTAAATTTGTTTTAAGTAAATATTTCATCAATTATATATATATTTATCCAATTTGTTTCATTTTAAACATTTTTATATTCTATTTTGATATAAAAACCTTGTATACTTTTGAACTTTATCTCTTTGAAAACAATCTTTATCATCACCTATGCAGGATTAATTTTATATAAAATAATTAAAAAAAATAATTGGATTTGGATAAATGGATTTCATATTTTTAATCCAAATATTATATATATATTATTATGAAAATAGTAATTTTTGAACAAAATCAATAGTTAAAACACTAAAAATTAGTTTTTGTGGTTAAGGTAAAAATTGGTTTACCATGGGTTAAAATAAATTGTTAATGTTTAAAATGACCTAAAAAAATTTACAAAACCTATCATTTCTATGTTTTGATAATTATTTAGAGCTGTATTTTAGGAGAAAAATGTGGTTACACTTTGTTCTTTTCGGAAAAATTGCAAGTGTTCAACTCGCCTCACTTATAAAAGGTCACCCACTATAATCTCTAATTAACACCTTAATACCATTTTATTCAGAAAATACCTACCAAAATTAAAACCCAAATTCCCTCCTCCCATCTTATAGTCCTTATTTTTTTCATAAATCCATCATAGGATGGATTTTGGTGAAAAAATAAGGATGTTCCTTGAATGACAGGTGACCTTCTTCAATAAACTCTTTTATATTATTCCTTCATCAATATACTTAAATTATTATTAGGCCATGATGTTATAATGAACACATTATATTCCATTAAATTATATGTTTTTATGTTATCTTATTGACCTAAAAAAATATCTACATGCATCAAATGGGTTATTATATCATTGTTTGTGTTTACAAAGGATTGCCACCTCGTGAACCAATGTCATTCACTTTTCAATTACCACCTATCATAGTTGGTTATTATTCTGTATTTTATATATATATATATATAATAAATATAACATAATTATACCCATTGAGTCATTATATAAAATATTAAATTTTACATCTCATTCTGTAGGGGATACAATAATGTCACTCAAGTGTATGGAGGAATACCACCTTGCTATGCGATGTGATTTGTTTTTCAATGACACTTCTTGAGAAAGATAATAAGGTCAAATAAAATTGATATAGATAAAATAATAATTATATTCATGAAATAAATATCATTTTTAAATGCTAATATATCATATTCCTTCTTACCTTCTCACTCACTCAATGGTGATAATGTCGTTTGTGTACATGTGGACTACCACCTTCACAAAGAGATGTGACCCTCTTTCCATAATCACAGAAAATGGATGATATTTATAAGTATATTTAAATAAATCAATTGGTATTTATGATATTATGATCATTATTTTAATATAATGTATTACTTACCTCCTTAATGGAAATTTTAATCATTCGTACATATGACCTACCGTCTCTATTACCAGAACATACTTCATTTCTCAAAAACCATATTTAATGATTGGTATTAAAATTATAATTTATTTAAAAATATTATAATTATTTAATGATTTTTATTATGTTTATTGTGAAAACATGATCAAATTAACAGTACCAAAAATAAAAAATTAAAGTATATTTGAAAAACAATGTGGTTATTACCCAAAACATGACTTTAACATGGAATTATTAATAAATGGGTAATAAAAGGACATAAGGACATCTTATATGGTATGATATATATAATTTTGGTTTTAAAATTGATTTATAACAAACTTATATTTATTATACAAGATTTTTAAATTGTATGAAGGATGTTAATATGTTAGTTAACAGATTTTTGTCTCACTTTTTACTTCTATGGGACACATTCAATACTCACAACATATTTCTTTTATGTGGTGAATATACTGACCATTAATGTATTTTATTATTATTATCCTCAAAATAATATAAAAATTAATATATATTTTAGGATAAGTCTTTTATGGGGTCTGTGGTTTCAAAGTTACTAAAGTGGTAAGGGATCTTTGTCTCAATTTTTATGTTATGTTGTAAACCTATATTATTTTATGTGGTGTATATAATTCCCATTTGACCTTTTATATCATGAATATACTTATTTTAATGATATTTTTTGTTTAATTTAATGATATTCATTCATTTTAATTGTGATTCCAAACTGACCAATGTGGTAGGAGTTTTATGTTACAAATATCATCATTTATAAAGATTATTTATGATTATTATTACAATGATAAAATATACTGATATAAATATAAATAAATCACATTAATTTTCTAGAAATCAAGGATTAACATACATTTATATTACATAATTTTAAATTAATATTCATCATAATAAAAAATTGCATGCCTGAGGACCGTAATAGTTTAGTTTATTTGGAAACATGGAACACAGTCTTCTAACTTGGTGAAAGTTCATCAATGTTTCATAAAAACGTATTACCCTTTATTACATCTAAATAAAACATGTCTTCATAACCTTTGGAAAGGAAAAATTGGAATGGGTGATCTCATATGATCATTAAGGCTAAATAAAGGAGATATGTAATCATAACATGAGCGTAATGGAATGTGATTATGAGAATAACACTTGAAGTTCACACCCATGATATCAAATATCATGTACATGTGTGAAAGAATAAAGATTAAAATTTCATACTACATGATTCATAAGGAAATAAATATCATAATCCATGATATAATAACATATAAATAAGACATATATTCTGTTGTATATATGTAAGTGTATAAAATAATTCCCTATAAGTCTAGCCTTATTTCCAAAACCTATCAGGTCACTTCTTCGGGATACAAATATAGGTGGGATACACAACCATACCTTGTCATATCCTTTTCCTTTTAGTGGAATTGGTTCACTACCCTAACCATATTTTTTTTAATAGTTCACTACCAAGACCATATTTGTTGTCAAGGTTCACTCCTAAAACCATCTTAGTGGAAAAAGTCCTTTATTAATCAAAGTTCACTCCATGAACCATCAATGTCAATATCATGAGTTATAAATCAATACAGAATTAGTTTTTGGGATATAAAGGTCATACCCATCACATAAAGAAATCATACATATGTGATCCACAATATAGTAAAAAATTCATCATATCATGACCCGTAAAAAGGGATGGGGCTCATAAATATTATATAATAACCCATAAAAATGTAGTTGGTATCATAAAAATTTAATCATACTATAACATGTGGAAAATAGATAAGTTTGATAATAATTTCATCATTGAATAACACATAAAAGTAACTGCATTTCACATGCATTTTATTATGGTATATCCCATCAGAGATAAATTGGATTTATAAAAAAATCAATTTAAAAATAGTCCATTAAAATAAAGTATAAAAATGATGTCCCAGGATCATATCCCTAGTAAGTCATAAAATATCGATGGATGACATATTAAATAGTAAAGGGTTATTAAAGATCAATTTGTACATTTCTTTTGTAAAATATCCTTCTTTACATATACATTTCATAAAATATTAAAAATATATTTCTTATAAAGAAATATTTTAAATTTTATTAAAAAAAATTCTGATGAAAATATCCTTTCCAATATGAAAAAAAAACATTTTCAAATCATAAAACAATTTGAAAACCCTTTTATTTGAAAATAATCTTGAAACCATATAAATTAATCTCAAAATAATTTTTCAAACCTTATATTTGAAAATAATATTGAAAACATAAAAAGTATGGATTAAAATATTTTGAAAAAATTTTCTTTGAAAAAAATTAAAAAATTGAAAATGAATTTTGAAAACATTTTCTTCAAAAATAACATTGACTGATTATAAAGGATTATTTAAAATATTTTGAAAATCATTTCATTGAAAATAATTTTGAAAACTTATAATGAAATCTTGAAAATTTTTAAAACACTTTTCATTCAAAATAACATTAAAAACTTATAAAGGAGGCTTAAAAAAATTTGAAAGAATTTTGTTTTAAAATAACTTTAAGAAAATATAAATGAAGCAGAAAATAAAAATTTAAAACATTTTCATTGAAAATAAATTTAAAAACTTATAATGGAATCTGGAAATATATTGAAAACCTTTTACATTGAAAACAAATAAAGGATGCTTCAAAAAAATAAAAACATTTTCCTTGAAAACATATAAATGGATCTTGAAAATCAATAAAACTCATTTTCAGTATAAAATTTTTTTAAAAACGTTTCCTTTTATAACTTATAAATGAAACATTAAAATCATTTAAAACACTTTTTAATAAAAAAAATTAAAACATTTTTCTATGAAAACCACCATAAAATTAATTAATTTCCAAAATAATAAAAAAAATCTCAAAAAATTATATTTTAAACTAGTAGAGGAATATTCAAATAAATGATGGTCCTCGTGGTGTATTAATATGGACATGCTGAACATTCTTTTTTCACCATAAAAAGTTCATAAAATTACCTCAATTGTAAAATGAAAAGAATATTACTTTTTTAAAATTCATTTTGTTAAAAAGGTAAAAAATGAGTAAAAATGTAATTTAAATATAATTGGATAATATTATAACAAAAAATTAAGACATATTTATAAAACATGGTTTTTGAAAAATACTTATTTTCGACTGAAGATAGATATAAAGTAAGATTTTCTTAAACATATTTTCTTAATTATCTTAAGTGGAAAAGAGTATAAAATTGTTACCAATACATGAATGTATCATTAAAAACAATTGGAGAGGAAAATAGTTATAATTTTTTAGTTTTGGATCATATAATTCATCAATATAAGAATATTTATAAACAATCCCTATAAACAATGAGATTTTAGCAATAAACTCATACCACTTTGGTAACATAGAATCATAAAAACTATCAGAATCATACATTACATGATGATTTAAATATAATAAAAATAATTATATTAATGATATAAAATGATAAATTATATCATATATACCTCTTAAAATAATATAGATCTATAAATAAACATGAGACTCAAAGAAGGAAAATTGAGACAAAACTACCTTACTGATTTAGTAACTTTTTGAACTGTAAAACACCATGGAATAGATGTCATAAAATTGATATGTAAATACCTATAAATTTATGTATATGTAACATATAATTCATTAATTATATGTATATACACCACACAAAATAAATGAGTACTGAATATGTCCTTAGTCTCATATAAATAAAAGTGAGACTACAAAACCCTTTGTTTAAGTCATGAATTTCTTCAAAAAAGTTCAAACCTCCTATATAATAAAAATAATTTTTTTATAAATCTACCAAACAACCATATTTATATATATAATACCATATATTATTTAATTATGAATTTATATTACCCATTTATTAACAACTACATGATAAGGTTATATTTCAAGTAATAACTACTTTTCTTTTCATACAAGATTTGACTTCTAATTCTTGGTCATCTTACAAAGATCATGATTTAAATATTTTTAGAATATAAAAACTTTTATAAATATCATATATATTAATTATATATTTTTTTATAATATTATATATGATATATAAATTATAAATGAAATATACCATTCATAGAGACAATAGGCCTTATGTACACATGAACATTATTTCAATTATGTTGTCATATTTTTAAAGAAAGAAAAGTGAATTATATATAAAAATAATATATTTATTTTAGAATTATTATAATATATATATAATATTTCTATTAAAAAAATCCTTAATACATTAAATGTAAATCGTGAATGAATCGAATTTCTTTGAGGTGGTAGTAGTCCACACATCCACAAACAAATTAATCATATTCCTGCAAAATGGAAATCATGAATGTATGAGTTATATAATAATTATACAAGAATAAACACATCATAAATATAATTTATTTATTAAAAGTAAAGTATTTTTATCATTATTCTCACCCTTTAAATGTGGTAACGGAATAATGAACGACATTGGTTCGTGAGATGGTAGTCCATCGTGCCCACGAACGATGATTGTGTATCCCATTTAATTGATTTGCGTGTGACGGTAGGTAAAAACCCTAACATAAAAAATCATATTGTAATTATTATACTTAATTTATTATATTATCTTGTAATAATAAATATTTATGGGTTTTATAAAGACATAAAACAAAAGTTCTTGTTAAAAGATGTTACCACTTCTTTGGGTAACTCCTTTTGGTTTTCACCCAAGGTATTCATTGGTTGTATTTATGCCAAAACGGAGGGTTATATGATTAATTTATAGAATATTGAAAGATTATTTTTTTCATGTTTTTTATGAGAAAAAGGGCATGTGATGTGTGAAGTCAAAGGGGTGAGTTCCCTTTTTATAGTGGAGGAGTGTAATTCTTGTAGACATAAATAAGGTAAACACTATTGAGAGGTCTCCCTTACATAATGTGTATATAATAAGGATCCAATTTTAATAAAAGGGCATATATGGTCGAGTTATATCCATAAAAAATTACATGTTTCTAGGTTATGTGGTTCCTTAAGTTAATGTTTAACCTCTAAGTAATCTTGTTTTTACCTTAATCATTGTGATTATTTTTAATTACATTCACTAATATTTTTATTCAAAAACTTGGTTTTACTTAATATAAAATTTAAATTATTATTATTAAAAATACAGAATCCATTTTTTCAAATTATTGACATATAAGTGGCAGAAATTAATTTAAAATTAATCCCACATAAGTGAGAGAAAATGTGGGTTTTAAAAGTAAATAGTTCAAATGTTCCAAATGTTTTTACAAACCATTTCATTGTGAAATTGTTTCCATTGACCAAAATTGTATTTACTCATCTATAATTGATCTACTTATAATTTTAACATAATTTAGAATAAAATTTATCTATATAAATAAATTTGATGAAGTAAAAGTTTTAAATTCTAATTCATGGTTATCTCACTATTCATTGAAAACTAAAACTTCCCATAAAAACACCAAAAACTCAAACAAAGTAGATTTTAATCATATTATTTCAAAAATTAAGTTTATTTTTTAATATAAAAATTATAATAGTTTCAAAAATTAGATTTAAGATAATTGCACCAATAAAAGGCGGTAAAATCACCTTTTCGAAGAAAAAACATCTTTTTATTCATTATATGTGATTTATTCTTAACATATACTTATACAATCAATTATATAAATCCAACTACATAATAACATTTATTATTCCACATATTCCATAATCCATTAACAATTCTACCCCATTCTATTACAAAAAAACTCTTTACATTCACATTTCACTTTTAGTCTCATCATCATCAGTAATATAACAATTAATCATACCACCTTACTGATTCTCTTTAGGTGATATCAACTTAGTAAATCAATTTTAATAATATTCATTCATTCCATATTTAAATGATTCCACCATAAATGAATTATTTTGGAGTTTAATATTCTAAATCATTCTATTAACGGAAATTTTCATTTTCCCTTTTTAGTTACTTGCTTTTTGTATTTATTTTCCACAGTAAAAACAATTTAATGCTCCTAAAATAAATTAGTTTGTGTTATTATTTCCACATTCTCAACACAATGGAAACAAAATCTTTATTACACCAGAGTATACATTACTTGAACTCTCAGTGAACTCATTCCTTCTCTTCTTTGGTGGTATTGAGAGTTGTTTAAGGCACATGTTGTTAGTCATGTTCCATGAAAACATATTAGGCATGATAAAAACATAATTTACTACAGTGATCATCCCATTTGAATTCTCAAAAAAAAAATTGGTCACTTTTAACGTTAAAATAGTTTCTTTTGGATGCCAAAATTGATTAAAATCAGAAAGCATAGTGTATAAAACACATATCACAGAAGAAACCCACTTAATCATGAAAAATCACTTATAAGAGGTATAAATTATAACACCTTATTTAATATATGACACCTTAGGTCATTAAAAGTCATTTTATATTTAAATCCTTCAATACTGTTCATAAATAGTTTGTTAATTTCTAAAGAATATCCCCAAGGCATATCAAACTAGGTGTGCACTAAGGCCTTTTTCACACTGGTTTCGGATCAAGTCCATCTCAATATAGTTTTTTCAAGGTTATTACCCCTATGTACATGTGTTCCAGAGCCACATACCCTTATAGTATCCAAACATGGTTATATTTCTAAGAAACAAATATCTCAATCCATTACCAAAATTCCTCGATATTTTTCAATACTTTGACTCATCCTTAGACTTCTACTTGATGACATCCCTAGAAATATAATTAGAAATAAACCATGGAAAAACACTAATGATATCTCATCCTACTTTCCATATGATGATTAAACCTTTACATTTATATAAATAGTAGTGACACAGGCTTAACATACATAGATATTACATCATTTTAGATTAATATTAATCACATTATAAAATTACATTCTCCAATACCATGATATTTTATTATCTATGGAAACATGGAACACAATCTTAAAACATGGAGAAATATAGTCAATATTACCCAAAAAATATCTGCCCTTATAATACTTATATATAATATTTCATCATAACCTAGGGATAGGAAAAAATAATAAAGGGTGATCTTAGATTCTTGGTAAGGTTAAATAAAGGATATACATAAACATAACATGATAATAAGGTCATGAGAACATGATAATAACATTTTAAGATCATACCCTACATATAAAATATCATATACATGATTCATGTTATAAATATTGGAAGTTCATAAGACATTAATTCAAAGGGAATCGAGAGAATAATTCCGGATATCATAACATATGAATATGATAAAGATTTTTTAGCATACACATAATCATATATAATAATTCCTTATATGTAATGTCTTATTTCCAAAACATACCATGAAACATCATGGATTTACACCTACTGGGTAAGACACACCATGATCCCTAGTTGTATCCATTTCTTTATAGTGGATTGGATTCACTCCTCAAACTGTCATATTATTCAAGTTTTACCCTCAAGACCATCCTGGTCTTAAAGGTTCATTCCCAAGACCATATTAGTGGACAAAGTCCTTTACTAAACTAAGTTTACTCCCCAATCCATCCATTTCTATCTCATGATATATATAAATTTACCTAATCCATTTGAAGGAGATATAGGTCCCATCCATCACATAATGAAATCATACATATTGATCCATAAGATAGTAAAACAATCATCATATCATGGCCCATAAAAATGGATGGGTTTCATAAACATCATATCATAACCCATGAAATGAAATTGTTATAATAAAGATGTAATCATATCATAAAATATGGAAAAGTGACAGGTTTAAAAATCATTTCATCATATAATATCCCATAAAAGGAAGAAGGTTTCACTAGCATTCTGTCATGGTATAACCCATGGATGAGTAACGGGTTTCATAAAAAACACGACAATTTAAACATAATCCATTGAAATAAATAATGACAGGTAAATCCTTATATTATATCTCTAGTATTTCATAAAATATATTAATTTATATCATCTTAAATGTAGAAGTATTTTAAAATATCATTATAAACATTTCTTAAGGAAAATAGCCATTATTTAAATATCAATTTTGTAAACAAAATTAAAAAAACTTTTCTTATAAATAATGTTTTGAAATTTAATTTAAAATATTTACTAAGTAAAATATACTTTCCTATTTGAAAAAATAGATTTAAATCATTAAACACTTTGAAAACGTTTTCTTTGTAAATAAACATGAAAACTATAATGTTCGATTAAACATTTTTTGAAAAACGTTTATTTAAAAATAACTTTGAAAACATATAAAGTAATATCAAATTAATTTTGAAAAACTTTTATTTTAAATAACACTAAAAAATTATAAAGTAATATTGAAAACATTTTGAAAATAATTTCTTCGAAAATAATATTTAAAACTGATAACGGATGTGTGATAAAATTTTAAGAACCTTTTATTTGAAAATAACATTGAAATTTTATAAAGTAATCATGAATATATTTGGAAATAATTTTCTTTCAAAATAACTATGAAAACATATAAAATAATATTGAAAACAATTTGAAAAAAAAAATAATTGAAACTAATATTGAAAACAGATAAATAAATATTGAATACCTTCCCTCCAAAAATATCATTGAAAATTTATAAATTAATCTTGAAAACATTTTAAAACATTTTTCTATGGAAACTTATAATGTAATCTTGAAAACATTTAAAATAACTTTTTTCTTGAAAAATTATAAATAAATCTTGAAAATAATTTTAAACACATTTTACTCATAAACAATTTTTGAAAAAAAATTCATTTTAAAACATATAAAGAAAACATTTAAATCATTTAAAATACTTTTTAAACAGAAAACATTTTAGAAAAAATTATTTGAAATCCACATCAAAAGAAATGAGTTTCTATAATATTAGAAACACATTTTTACTAAAAAATATATTTTTAAATTGAAAAGGAATATATGATTAAATGATTGTCAGGATAACCGATAAATTCATACATTATAAACATTCCCTTTTCACTATAAAATGTGTCTAAAATTTCCTCAATCAGAAAAAAGAAATATAACTTTTTTAAAACAAGTTTTGTTAAAAAATTAAAACAAGGATAAAATTTAAATTTAATTATCAAAGGATAATTTTATAAATTTTTTTGAAAATATTCATTGAAAATAAGGTTTTGGAAGAAAATATATTTTTGACCAAAGAGAGAGATAATATTAGATTTCCTTAAAAACATTTTATTAATTTTTTTATGTACCAAAGTGTGAAAAAATGGTAGAAATACAATAATATATAATTAAAACCCATACGATAAGAAAATAATGAGAATTATTGGGAGATGGATCATAATATTTCCTCAATGTAATAGTAATAGTAAACAATCTTGATAAACAGTGAAATTGTTTCAATAAACTCATACCACTTTGGTTAAATTAAGTCATAATACCCATGAAATAATTAAATTACATGAATCAAAAAATAACATGAAAATAATTAGATTCATGATATAATATGTTATATGATATTATATACTCCTCGTAAAATAATATAGGTTCATAATAAAACATGTTTCTTAAATAATGGTAACTAAGACTAAACAACCTTTCTGATTTAGTAAATTTTGAATTGTAAAATCTTATTAAATAGAGACCATCGAATGTATATTTTAATACCCATAAATTTAAGGATATTGATCATATAATACATTCATTATAATTATATACACCACACAAAATATATGAGTGGTGAATATGGTATATGTCTTGCAGGAAGAAAAGTGAGACTAGAAAACCCTTACCCTAAGTATTGACTTTATACATACACATTCAATCCTAATTTATAATAAATATAAGATAACTATAAATATACCATAGAACCATATTACTATATATAATAACATATATTATTTCACTTTAATTTTATATTACCCCTTTATTAATAATTCTATGTAAATGTTAGGTTTCGGAAATAAGCCCTTGTTTTTTCCAATGTGATTTGACATGTTATTCTTGGTCCTCATACTTAGATTATAATTTCATTATTTTAAAAATGTAAAACATGTTATAATTATTATATATATTCATTATATATGTATATATAATAATATATAAAATATAGAAATAAGAAATGAAATGAAAAATTCATGGAGACTTTAGGACGTACATACGTACGCATGATGATTCCATTTCCTTGCCATATTATTAAAGAAATAAAAGTAAATAACATAAATATATATTACATATGAACTAGAATTATTATTTAATATACGTCATATATTTTTATTTACCACATCCTAAATATATTTCATGTAATGTGTGAATGAATCACATCGCATTAAGGAGGGGATAGTCCACACCTCCCCAAATGAAGTTATCATATTCACCCAAAATGAATATTATGTAGTTATTTATTATATAATAATTACAAATGAATAGATGCATCATAAATATCATATATATCTTATAATAATAGTATTTTCATCGGTATTCTTAACCTTTAGAGGTGGTAATGGAAGAACGAATGACATCAGTTTACTAAGTGGTAGTCTTCCAGACACAAGAAACGATGATTGTGTATCCCATTTGATTGAATTGTTTGTGAGTGTAGGTAAAACCCTTAAAATTAAAAAAAAATAGTGTATTTACAATACATATTATAGTAATAAATCTTAGAATAGGAATAATTTAGTGTTGGAGAGAGGAAAAACACATAAATTCTTTTTAAAGGATGTTACCACTTTTTGCGTAACTCTTTTTGGTTTTCCCCAATAGGCTTCTTTGGTTTGATTTATGAACAAAGTGATGCTTCTAGGTTAAATGAATGGAATTTGGGAGATTATTTTTTCATATTTTTTACTATACTAAGGTCTTTAAAGGTGTAAATAAGTGATGAGGTGAGTTCCCTTTTTATAGTGGACGAGTGGTATTCTTGTAAATATAGAGGGGTAAACACTAATCAGAGGTCTCCCTTACATCATGTACATGAAATAATTTATCAATTTTTATAAATGGGGGTATATAGTCGATATATGTCCATAAAATGGCTTTTATAAATATTTCTAGGCTACTTGGACCCTTATGATAAAGTTTAACCACTATCTAAACTCATTTTTACCTTAATCATTATAATTAGTTTTAATTATATTCGCTAATATTTTTGGTAAAAATAAATAACTTGAACTCACTATATATTATAAATTATTCTTATTCATAATATGGAAAGAATTTTTTTTAATTCCAATATCTTAAGTGGACGAAATTAATTTTAATTTAATCCTTCATAAGTAATGGGAAAGCTGGTTTTAAAAGAAAAAAGATCAAATGTTTCAAATGTCTTTAAATCCAATTTCTATGTGAAATTGATTCCAATGAAATGAATTGAATTTATTATTTTATAACTAAAATAAATACACTTTAAAACGAATTTAAAATTTAAATTTACTATATAAATAAATTATATGAAAAATAAATTTTTAGTTAATATTATTTGTTTTTAACTATTAATCAAAAAAAGAAAATTATCATAAAAACATCAAAGATTCACCCAAAGAAAAATATTATATTCAGATTTCAAAAATTAATTTGTTTTTATGAATAAAATTTTTAAGAATTTCAAAATTATATGTAAAATTTTTTTTCCATTAAAGGGTGGTAAAATTTCATTTTTGAAAAATAATTCTTCTAATTGATAAAATTTTATTTATTCTTATATTATAATAATAAAATATATTAGATTAGTGTAAAAATTTATTGAATTTATAATATATAAATTTTATTGAAAATAGTCATCAAAAGTGGTTTGTATAATTTGTTGAGATAAAATTTCACAGTACATATAAAAATTGTTTTCCTAGAAAATGAATTTTTTTTATATTCAAATAGTTTATAATATCATTTATAAATCATTGATAACAATGGGATTCATTTTATTAATGTGTATAAATATTATTTTCAAAATTTATTTAATCTTTTTTTAACTCATATTCCAACATCTAGGTGGTAACTATAAAAATATTATAATAAAAAATCTAATATTATTTCACAGTTCGGTAAAAGTCAGACATGCATGTAATGAAAGCTATATAAGGATATCTACATTGTGTGTAAAACATTAAAAAAATAGTATTTCATGTACAAAAATTTAATCTAAATGTTTTATGTAGTGAAATATTAAATTGGGTTTTTGTAAAATGCAATCCAATCTTATTTCTTTCATACAACATAATTAATATCTACTGTTTCATGAAATATAGAATATTGAAGAGATTAAATTAATTTGAAAAAATATATATTTCAAGAAATCTCATGGTGTTATTATTATTTTTATCCTATGAATATTAATGAAATTTTTAAGTAATATTACCATTTTCCCATATATTGGAACATAAAAAAGTTGATGATGTTTTGATGAAAAAACATCATTATTTTTCTCTTTAGTAAAAAACCAATTTTCTTCCAAAACCTTGTTTCATAAAAAAGTTTCCAAAATATTTTTAATAATGTCACACAAATTTATTAATGACACTTTTTAGATGTTTTAATTTTCTATAAATTTATTTGAAAGCAATCTTCTTGTGTTTTCAAGAAAAAATTAACATTTGGAATTTATCAAAAATGTTATAGGAATATAAGTTTTGATGTCTATAAAAAGAATTGAATTTACCACCTTTATGACCATTTTTTTATTTGTATAATTCTGTATATGTATTCAAGTTTATTTTCAATGAAACTGATTTTCAAAAAACATATTTTTCAAATGATTTTTTCATAGCAGAAAGATTTTTCCCTCAAGAACTGTTTTGAATGTTTTTTAAGGATTCTTATATATTTTTAAAATTTTCATTTATAAGAAATTTATTTTGAAAATATTTTAGGATTTAAAAACACTTTTTTAAAGTGTAAAGGCTATTTTCCTTAATAAATTTCCCATGTAATATTTCAAAATAATTTTCCATCTAAGATGATATCCATTTATTTTACTTATTTTTTATTGTGGATATGATCCAAGGATCTTTTATTATTATTTATTTGTATTTCTTGTGTTAATAATGAAAATATCTTAATGAAACCCACTTCTCCTCCATGTGTTAAACCATGATAAATTCTTATGAAACTAGCTTATATTTTCATGGTTTATTATTGGATGAAATGATGGAATGATTATGAAACCATTTTTATTTCCATATGTAATGTTATGGTGAAATATTTATGAACACATTTTAATTTCATGGGTTCTATTATGAAGAATGTTTTATAATATGTTATCACACATATATTGGATTTTCATTATGTGATATTGGTTACTTTATAATAATGGATGGTGGTCATATTGTAGCCTAGGATGGTGGTCACGTTATAACTAAATATAGGTGAGATATATATCTCCCTCCAATGAATTAGGTAAATACATCTATATAATGAGATATAAAAGACTCAAACAGGGAGTGAACTCTATTTAACAAGGTACTTTGTCTGCTATGATGGTCTATGGAGGTAACCTAGACTATCATGATTGTTTGGGGAGTGAAGCCATTCCACTATGAGAAAGGTTTTTCATTTGGGGTGGCGGTTTTCCCTACCCAGAAGGTGTATCCTCCCATGGAGTTCACTGATAACTTTTGCTGAGGATCCTTGACTATTGAGGAAATTATTTTCTATTCTTATATCTATGTAAAAATACTATGTCTTTCATGACTCATTTACTTTTGATTTCCTAGTGATTCATTTCTTATGAGCATACAATCATTATTCCATAACCTATGATTTTTATCTTTTATATAAAGGGTATGGTTTTCATAAATTATACCCATATACTCATACAATTATGCTCGTGTTATGTATCTGTATTTTTATTTCCCTTGTGGAAAATATAATAACAACCTTTATTATGTTTCCTTTCGCCAGTTTATTAAGAATTTCTGTATATAGGTTATGTCTATGAAAAGTACTAAATGGTAGGAAAATTTTGGGAAACATTGAATATCATTCATGAATTCAGAATATTATATTATTTGTTTCCAAATGTACTAAAATATTACGGTCCAGATGAGTTTTTTCATATAATGTAATGAATATTCATCTAAAAATATGTAATATCCATGTATGAGAATCTGTGATCACTATAGTTGATATGAGAGGAAAGGTTTAGTTATCCTTTGGAAACAAGGATCAGAAAACATTAGTTAAATACCTATTGAAAATTTTAAGGATACATTTAGGGATGTTTGTAAGGATAAGTCTAAGGATAAGTAAAATTATTTGAAATTGTCCTTGGATTTTAGAAAATTAGAGGGAATGTGGTTTCCAAGAAATTATATCCTTTTTTGGATACTATAAGTGGAAGTAGCTTTACCTCATTAGTACCTCGGGTTAATAACTCTAAAAAGGGAACATTGAGATTGACTCAATCATCACTTGGTGCACAATAAGAGGCCTTGAGGCACACCTGGTTTGACACTCTTTGTGGATGTGATTTTTAAATTCAAAAACTATTTATGAACCATAATAGAGGATTTAAATACATTAAGATCATGTATGATCTAGGATAAACTTAACATTTAAAAGATTAAAAAAATGTTCCATGATTTAGACATCCTATAAATGATTTTTCATGAATATGTGTTTTTCCACTATAATTAGAGTTACTCAGTCCATACTTTTTTATTTTATTCAATGGTCAAAATGGGAATGAATAATGTTAGTATTGAATCTGATAGAAAATTTAGTGACTATGAGTAATTAGATTGGATTATGATGTTAAGTCAAAAGTTTCCATTTTACTTTTCCAATGTTTTTTTGGAAATCACAAACTCTTTTTTAATAAATACATATATTGTATTTAAGAATTTTTTGTTTCCTTTATATCTATTATTTTACTTATTTGTATGCGATAATAATTGTACCCACTTGTTTTTTATAAATAATCCTTTTATATGATTATCCTAGATACGATCATCATTGTACTCATCTGATAAAATATGAATATGTCTTTTATAAGCCTTACTGATTATGTTTTTAATCACACTCACAGATAAAATTGAAATGAATAGATAAATAATACTCATCATTTTAATTTAAAACTATCATTCCAATATAATTTTTAATTTTTAATTTTATCATCTATGGTATATTATTTTCTTACTCACTCTATCGTATTCAGGGAAAAAGTATTGTTTCAAAAAAAATCATTAAATCAAAATGATGTTCTGTATTCATTTTTGATATATATTCTAAAACATTGTCATTGTTTTAGTTATAATATGACCATTGGAGTACCGTTTTTCAAAGTCCCTCTAATATTTCCTGAAGAAATCTGACCATTGGAGTCGAAATATTACAGTTGGGATTAAGGCTATAAATACCAAGCCAGTTGGATGGGTTCATAATTTTGGACTAACTAGACACACTCTTCGAGAGATCTGTCAAAATACTACTTTGTGTGAAAACTATGAAGTCTTCATTTCCTGAACATGTTATTCCTAATACATATATCATCAAGGATATTTGTTTTTTCTTCATGTTATACTGATCTTCTATAGATTGAGGGATTATGATTCTAGGAAGACCGAGGTTCCGATTATCAGCCTAATCGAGGGTTGTCGGGGATAGGTAGAAAGCCTAAGGAAAATCATTGTATCAAGGGATTAACCTAGTGTGGGTAAGACATACTTTTTTTAAAGTATAAATAAAGGTAACTCTATCCTAGGTGAAAGGATACCCTTCTCTTTGGGTTTTAATAATTATATTATTTTATATTTACATTACATTGTAATAGAAAGTGAATTATTTTACTTATACATATTTCTATTCTTTATTTTTTTTATCATAACCATTATAATTAAGATGAAATTGTAATACTCTTTTTAAAATTTATTTGTAATGCACTCATATCAATAATTTCAATACCATGTACTATTTTTTAAGAATTTTGATAGGATTGATTGTATTTTTTTCATCGTAGCCATTATGATTATGATCTAATACACACTCACTCTGATCAAATCATTTCTTCTGTGAATATGACTAATTTCAATTATGACCTGGGAAATAAATTATCACAATCAATTTGATTACTATATTTACCGGACTCGTGACTATTTTTATTATTTTTTTAATACAATAAGAGATCTACTAAAATAAATAAGTTTAAATCTGTTTAAATTAAATCCTTTTAGGATAAATAGGCATAAGTTTTTAGTTATTATACATAAAAATCACCCCCCCCCCCTCTTGTATTGTTCCATCTAAAATTAATTTTTGTTCCAACAATTTGTAAGAGATAAGTTTTCCAATTATCATATATTTTCTTACATTAATTTTTCAAGTAAGTTATATTTCTTTTAAAAACACCTTAATTATAAAAACATATGACACTAACATGTGAAGTGGAAAATTTTTTATTTTTAAAGATGGAAAGAATCAATTTTGGTTCCATAGATAATCTGAACACTAAAAGAAAACCTATTTATTATGTAAATAACTATGAATGCTAGATAGATAGAATTATTGATTTTTTATCAATACTGGTGTGGAAAAATTTTCCATGCTTATTAGAGATTATAAGATTCCTGGAAAGGAGAATAGAACATTTACTATCCATGAAAATAAGTAATATCATCTTAAATATAAGGTATGAAATAATTTACATTGTTTAATTAAAAGTAATTTATATATCGATATATCATCAAGTGAAGAAGACAACGGTATATTGAAGAAGATAGAAAGTAAACATTTTGTAGCATCTAGTGTTATTAAGACTAGAAGATCCCTATTTAGAGAAGATTATCAGGGTACTTTTTTCCTTATAGAGAACTCATAACTAAAGTTCAATATAGATTCATGACTATTGTAAATATCCTATACTCATTGGGAGAGAAAGGATTATATGATGAGAGTATTATAGAGAAGAATGTAGATATCATTCCTAACGAATGAGAATCAAAAAGAAATGTTATTGAAGAGTCATGGAATGTGACAATTGTACCTCTTGATGAGATATTTGGAACTCTATTGCAACATGAGAATAGAATAAAGAGGGATGAATATAATATAAATAAGAAAAATGGGATTTCTTCTTTTACTACTACTACAAATCAAATGAAATAAAAAAATCCTAAGAAATCTCTTATGTCAACAGAGAAAAACATTTACTTCAATCAGACTCCAGTGAATATGCACAATCATAGAATGAGTTTTCCAATATTACATGGATAATGAAAAAAAATGGAAAGAATGATTTTCAATATAAATATAAGAAAGTGGATAATAAGGATAAGAAAGATTCAGAAGACACTTATTATAAATTTATGAAATAAGGACATATCAGACATGATTTTCCAATGATAAAAAGAAAAGACATAAAAGATAGACATTCTAAAAGAAATCATAGAAGATATTACATGTCTAAAAGAAAGAATTTTATGAAAGAAAATGACTCCTTGAGTGAAATTGGTGGAGATTCATCTGATGAATCCTTATAATTTTTAATATCTATACACAATAATAATGATCTTATCACCATAATTCAAAATATGAATAAATCTCTTGTGGATAAGGTACGCATTGTTCAATCCTTAACAACATATCTTTATAATCTAATTATCCCGATAAAGAAAATTTTAAATCCATCGATAAATAATATTATACAATAGAATAAAAATATTTACCTTATTTTGAAGAAGTATATAGATTTTTTACGTTACTTAAAAATGATTATTTAAATATCAAAATGAAACATGAAAGCGAAATTCTAGAATCACTGTTTTAACAAAATATTTATCAGATCTATCTATAGATTTTGATGAAAAATCATTCTACATTGTTTCTATTTCTGAAAACCATAAGGATGAAAATTTTGAAAAGTATAAACATTCTAAGGATCTTGAAAATTTTATTTCTAAGAAACATATTTTAAATACTATACTAAATTTTAAAACAAATGACTATGAGGTTAAGAAATTAGTTATAAGACTAAAATCCAAAATATTTTCTTGAAGGAAAATTTTATCAATATTTACATCTAATATAGAAGGATTTTATTAAATTTATTCAAAACTTCATCCTCTCAAAAATAGTTTTGAAATGGTTTATACTCACTCAAAAATATTTTTTAGTCAAAAGTATTTTGTTCATAAAGTTACCCTTTTTTTACTAAGTGTCAAAGTGGTGGAAAATGGGAGAAAATTTTTATTTAAATAAAATTCATTCTTTAGGATTTCAAAAAAAAATTTATAAAAATATATAGATTCTTAATATTTACTTTCTAACATTTTCAGATCTAGAAAAGATTGGATTCTAAAAATATAACTACTTTGTATTTAGGAAAACAAAAAAAATGCACCAACAACAATACATGGCACATGGATAGTGGATGTTCCCGGAATATGATTGGTAATAAAAAATTCTTTGAAAATATTATCAATATGAAATTTCTAGGAGTAACTTTCAGAGATAATACTCAAGGAGATATTTTTGGTATAGGTGACATTGTTCTTCTTGGAAAATCCTTGATTTCAAATGTTTTGTTTGTTAATGGTCTTAAGCACAACCTTATAAGAATATGTAAATTTTGTGATGAAGGTTACCTTATGAATTTTTGGAATGATAAGTTCTTAGTACACATTTCCAAGGATGGATTTATTCATGTTTCCCATCATCATGAGAATGTTTAAACACTTTAATTAGAAGACCATAGGAGCCAAGACATACAAGGACTTAGTGCAATGGAAGATCAATCTTGGATATAGAATAGAAGTTTAGGAAATTGTAACCTTGGGAACATATATAAACTATATAAGATATGACTTGTTAATGATCTATCGGATCTTAGATTTGATTCTTAAAAATTCTATGATCCTTGTTAATATGGATAGAAACATAAGTACAGATTTAATTTTATAAGTGAAGTCTCAACATTTGATGCATTACTGTTGGTGAACATGGACTTGTTCGGTCCTACACAAACATGATGAATTGAAATCAAATACTATGTATTTTTTTAGTTTGATGATTACACAAGATTTACATGGGTTTATTTTCTAGAAAAAAAAATCTGAATCCTATTCTCATTTCAAATATTTTACATCCAAAGTTAAAATTAGAGAAACCTTCCATTGATAAATATCCATAGTGATCGTGGTTGAGAATTTTAAAATTCGTATTTTTAATCTTTTTGTAGTAAGAAATGAATTACTCATAACATCTCACCCCCAATAACTCATCAAAAAATGGTGTTGTTGAAAGAAGAAACCAAATTCTTCAAGAAATAACAAGAACCATGTTGATTGAATACTAAATTTCTAAACTTTTTTGGGCTGAAGCAGTCAGTACTTCTTGTTATACTATAAATTGAGTTTTAATCGAACCATATAATAATAAAACTCCTTATGAGTTATTGACAGGATAAAAACCAAATGTTTCATACTTAATAGTATTTGGATGAAAAGTATTCATTTTTAATATAAAAGTTAACTTAAATTAATTCTCACCCAAATCTAATGAATGAATTTTCATAGGATATTCATGTAGATCTGGGGATTATATAATTTTTAACAAAAAAACATGTACGATTAATAAAATAGTACATGTAAAATTTGATGAAACTATTCCTTTTTAAAAAAACCCAACCTACATCTTCTGATGTGTTTTACAAAACCAATTATCAACCTATAATAGAATATTCTTCTAATAAGAAGAATACTCAAGAAAATGTTTCTGAATTATTCACTATAGAATATTTTCTACCCTATGTTGATGAACATTTTTTACAAACCCCAAGTAATTTTTTTCTTAGGAATCATCCTAGTGATAGTATCATTGGTTATGTAAATAAAGATAGAAGTACTAGAAGTTATTAAATAAATAATGTAGAGAATATAGCTTTCCTTTCCCAATTGGAACCCAAAAGTCTTGATGAGGCTTTAGGTGATGAAGTTTGGATTATGGTTATGCAAGATGAGATAAATTAATTAGAAAGGAAAAAAGTCTAGACTGTGGTTCAAAGTCCTAAAGAAACTTTTATAATTGGAGTAAAGTGGGTCTTCAGAACAAAAATGCAATGAAAGTAGGATCATTTTCAGAAATAAAACGAGACTAGATGCTAAAGCATATAATCAGCAATATGGAATATAGTACTAAAACCTATTCTTCGGTATTAATACATGAATCTATTCAAATTTTACAAGTTTTTTTATCATTATTTAACATTAAACATTATCAAATGGATGTGAATTGTTATTTCCTTAATGGATATGTTCAAGAGGATGTTTGTGTTGAACAACCTTCATATTTTGAAAACACAAAACATCATGAACAGATTTTTAAACTTACCAATTCTTCATATGGCCTTAAACAAGACCTTAAATCCTAGTATTACATACTTATAGGATTTTTGTTACACATTAAATATGTTAAGAGAACCAGGGATCCAGCCCTTTTTATAAAGAATGAACTCAAAAATGTTCTGGTTTTTCAAATTTATGTTGATGAAATTATATTAGGATCAACTCGGAAATCCATAACTGATATCTTTTCGAATATTATGAAATATGAATTTGAAATGAGTATGATCGGTGAGTTAACTATTTCCCTTGGTTTTCCAATTTATCAAAAACCAGAATTAATCTATATATCTCAACATAAGTATATTAAATATATTCTCAATAATTATGGATACGACAATACAAAAAGTATTATTTCTCCAATAAGAACCTCAAAAACACATGATCATGATGTATCCAAGAAACCTATAGATCAAACATATTTTAGAATAATTATAGGAAGAATACTATACTCGATATTTAGTTGACTGATTTAATTTTTATATTATGATTTTGTGAAAGATATTAGGTAAATCCAAAACAATCCCATTTAAAAGTAGTGAAAATAATTTTTCACTATTTCAAGGGAACTATGTATTTAGGGATTTTCTATTCTTTTGGAAATGATTTTGAACTAAAAACATTTTTAGATACTGACTTTGGTGGATGTAAAATGGATAGAAAAATTATATTTGGAACTTTTCATTTGTTAGCAGATTCATTAGTTTCTTCGTCGTGTACGAAACAACACTCAATAGAACTTTCTACTGTAAAAGATGAATATGTAGCAATTGGATATTGTTGGGGTCATGTGTTGTTGATGTGACACACACTAAAATATTATGGCTTGAGTTTTACTAAAACTAAAATACTATGTGATAACACTAGTTCCATTTCTATAAGAAAAAACAATACACACCACTCTCTTATAACTAATATAGATATTATGCATCACTTTCTTATGGATCACACACAATAAAAGATATTGTTTTTAAATTCATCAAAATACAGGATCAAATTTCAAATATATTTATAAAACAAATACCTTCAGATAGATTTTAATATATTAAAAATAATCTAGGAATGATCAATATAAAGTATTCATTCATGTCTAATTACTGTTTAAACAATATACATACATTAAGATAGTCCTTTTCTAAGGGAGAGTACATATGTTTAACTTTTTGGAATATCAATTATTTTTTCAATCTCACAATTTTATCAAAATAATTTTTTCAATAACACATTTTATTGATATCACATTATTATTGAAATCATTTTTTCAATCTCATATTTTATTGATCTCGCATTTTTTTGATAAATTTTTTTTGATCTTTTATTTTATTGATCTCACATTTTTATCAATATCATTTTTTTAGCCTCATATTTTATAGATCTCATATTTTTATCAACATATTTTTTTTCAATCTCATATTTTATTGATCTCACATTTTATCGATCTCAAATTTTATCAATTAGAAATTTTTTATCCATATAAAATTTTATCAATGTCACTTTTTTATCACATTTTATTGATGAAATAATTTAAAAAAAAATCAAAAAAAAGGAGAACAATCTGTTGAAACCACAAAATCTATCCTAAGATTAGGAATTGTATAATTCCTTAAACTTTCCGCTTTGTTTGTTGTTACATTTCAAATTATTGGTATTTCAAATATTTCATTTTTTAAAACATTTATCATATTCACTTCAAATACGATAAATTTGTTTGGATTTTAAAAAAATTAATAATAAAAACCTCAAGAGATAAAATATTTTCAAATATTAGTTCTTCCTAATATAATATAGACTGTATAAGTTCAACAATCACTTCTCCCCACCTATAAATAAGGACCCCCTCATCCATATCCCACATTGAAATTTCCAGCATTAGTGATGAAGCTCTTCCCATATTGAAATTGATGAGAATAATCTTTTCCATACTCAGAATATATTTGTGTTTTCATGTCTAAGTCCTCAGAAACCTCTAAAAAATATAAGGCATTGAATAATGTTTCAAATATTGTGTTCTCTAGAGGAAGGACACTTAAAATGGATTTCTATGATAAATTTGATTCTTCTCTAAATAGAATTATTCAATTCCAATAAATGGAATTGGTGTGTGTAGATAAAATAAAGGATCGTGATCTGATCATTCGTGATAAATAAATTCAATTGTACAAAATAGTGGAGGTTGATGAAGAAATCCTAAATGTATATTTTCAAGATTGTGACCTTAAAATCAATTTGTTAGTAAAACAAGCAGAAATTTTTCTCAAGGCTCAATTTGAGGGAGATGATTTTTTTTCCCTCACATAAATTTCCAAATAATTTAGGGTCTTTTTAAAGATAAAAGGACAAACAATCACTATTTGAGGTGAATCAAGACAAAAGAGAGGTAAATAATCAGTCAGCAGATAATAGGCTAATAACATTATGGATGCAAGGCATTCTAAATAATTGGAGAAGAGATAGAAAACCCATAAAGCTATCAGATATCTTTACCTGAAACTATCTTGTGAATATGAGGAAGATCAACCTTATGGTTTATATCTTGATAATTGTAAAAATCCTTAAATATAATGGTATTAAGTAACAATTGATAATGTCTACAAGCATTCTCAGTAAGTTTATTCATAAAATCAAAATGTTTTGCAACATAACTCATGCATCAATACTGAAAAATATGATAATTGTTGTGTTCAATGATGATACACTGAGAATGATGAAAATCCATTTTTGATTCTGATTCTATTTAATTTTATAAAAATATTGAAGGAGAAGTCCCTGAAGCATATGCTTCTAAAACTCAATTTCTGATTGTTTCGGAAAAAAATAGTTTGATATCGTTCCAAAACCAAAGAATAAAAGTTCTTATAGTGGATAAATGGTTGAGAAATGGTGGAGAGAATATGATAAGATAAAATAAGGAGATCTAAAATTTTTCCTCAATATAACTAAGTCCCTTTCTAAAAATAATCAAACTGAAGAAACAATAAAAAGATAAGAAAAATCAATGAAGTGAAAAATAGAAAGAGGCAAATTTTTATATAGATAACTTGTTAATGTATATAGATAAATCTAGGACTAGTATAACTACTATGAATCTAGAACCTATTAATTCAGTAATACTCTCTATTCGAGATAGAGAGAATAAGAAACAAAATGTTGGAGAAGAATCGTCTCCTCAAGAAGAAGAGGATTCGGAAATGCGCCACATAGATGAATACATTGATTAAGAACAAGATAATGAAGAAAAAAGTACTAAGGAAGAAAAAATTAAATCAAAACAAAATGGAGTTGATGAATGTAAAAAATCTAATACCGATACAATACCAGTCAGATCCATAAAAGAAACTTTAAGGAAATTTCCATCCCCGTGAATAAAATCCTCGATGAAAGTTGTTCATAAAACTGTGTCCAACAAAGTGATTCAAGTTTTAGATAAAGAATAAAAATAATATTATGATGAAAATAAAAGTCAAAAAATAGATAATTTTCATGTAATAACTCATTATGGTGATTTTTCTGATTTCTTGGATAACAATTATTCTAATTGATCAATTTCAATCGAAGAACTTTAATACATTGAACATGCTTTAAGAAGGCTTAGAAAAGATCATTCCCTATTTTTGAAACCATGGTGAAAATATTGACATTCTTTCTAATATCCAAAATGAATGAATGGACACAATAAATTATTTGATGGATAGATTTCTAAAACAGAAATCTAAATTCAAAGTGTTTGAAGAATATTCTGAGGAACAAAGGAAGGCTTGCAATAACGTTTTCATGTGGTCACAAAATTTTGATGGGAATTTCAAGCATCATTAAGATAAGATTAAATATATAAGAAGTCTAATAAATAGACTATCAACAAACTTTAACAATTTTGTTAGCGAAAGAAGTGATAATATAAAGGATTTTAAAATTACTATCTCTTCAAAAGATATACACTCTATAGAGTTTTAAGAACTTGATGTATTAGATTTAAACAATGAAAATTTCTTGTTGTCCATAAGAGATGAAATAAATTAAATGTAACTCGAGTCTAATCCGAAAAGCATTAGGCTCAAGAAAAAAAGAATAAATAATGTCTCTAATCTTATAAAGATAAGTTAAAATATCAGGAAGAAAATAATCAATCTCAGGAAGAAAATATTCAGGCTTAGGAAGCTCAGATTTGGTATTTCTATGAGAAGATGCTTTATCAAGAAGAATCAATTTGGAATCAGGATCGTGTGTTTACAATCTAAGATCAAATTCATCACTCATAAGGAATATTTGAAAAATTTGATGGAATATTGAAATTTGTTCATGAATATGAATATGGTTTTATTAGATCTTATGAAGAAAAAAAAGAGAATGAAAAGGACAAGAAATGATTTTTTGAAACTTTATTGTATCTTGTTTTTAAAAAAACTTCATGGATATTTTCATCATTTTGATTGACCATTTTAATTTAGTATATGAATGTTATTTCAAATCTTTTAGACAATAAAATCCATTATATCTCATTATATTGTGTTTCTCTCTAAGAATTTCTCATGCAAAAGAAAATATTCCCCATTTTTCTGTAAATTACCAAGGGGGGTGTTTTTAAATGGGGTAGAATGTGTTACAAAGGGGGGGAATGTTTTTGACATGGGGAGGAATTCTCAAAAGGAGAATAATTTTGTTAAGGTGGAGTTTACTCTCATACAAAATGATCCTTTAGGGATTTTATTATCCTAAGGGGGGTGTTACTCGTATTTAAATTTTATTCAGAAGAGTTTTAAAACTCGAAGGGAGATAGGTATATGTCTTTTGAATATGAAATTTTATTTTCCTTTATATTTCTTTAATTATTTTAACTTTGGGTTTGTTCTTTCCAAAAAGAGGGAGAATTTTAAGTAAAAAAGTCCTCTTTCGACGTTTCCATTCCTTTCTGTTTTCAAAATCACAAACTCTTATTTTATAAATACCTATATTGTATTTAAAAAAAATTTCATTTTTAACTATGATTTACCAAATATGGATATGATAATAATAATACACACTTATTTTATAGAAATAATAATTTTATATGATTATCCCAGATACAATGACCATTATACTCCTCAAATAAAAATTTTATATGATTTTTACTGGTCTCACGAAATAGGTTTTTAATCATACTCATCAATAAAATTAAACTAACTGGATAAATCATACTCACTATTTCAAATTAAATCCATCATATTTATTTAGGTTTTCATTTTTATATTTTATCTAATAAAAAATATGTTTTTCTTACTCACTCTTTCATATTTATAGAACAAGTATTTTAGCATAAATAAAAGCATTAAATCAAAATTATTTTCTTTATTATCTTTTGATATTTGTTCTAAAATGATGTCATTTTTTAGTTATAATTTTACCATTGGAGTGTTAGCTGTCCAATTCCCTCTAACATCTCATTAAGAAATTTGACTATTTGAGATAATGTATAATTATTCGGATAAATTCTATAAACACCAAGAAATTTGGAAGATCTCAAATCTTTTGACTAATTAGAGACAATCGGCGAGAGCTCTGTCAAAATACTACTTTGTGCGAAACTATGAAGTCATCAGTTTCTGAAAATCTTATTCCTAATACTTTTATCATCAAGGAGTTTTTTTACATTGTTTGATACCGATCTTTTTTAGATCAAGGGATTCCATGTCTAGGAAGACAGTGGCACTGATTACCTTCATAATCGAGGGTTGTCATGGATAGGTAGATAGACTCAAGCTAATCATTTTATCAATTGATTATTCGTGTGTGGGTAAGACAATCTTTCTTGAAATTATAAATCAAGGTACCTCTATCCCAAGTGAAAGGATATCCTTCCCTTTGTGTTAAAATAATTTTATTCTTTTTCATTTCCATTGAATTTTAATAAAAAGTGAATTGTTTTAATTTTTCATATTTATATTATTTATTTTGATTATCAAACCCATTTTGATTCCGATAACTTTGTAATACTATGATTATGATTTATTTTTATTACACTAATAAAAAAAATTTTAGTACCAAATATGATTCTTTATACTTTTTGATAGAATTGGTTTTATTGTTTTTTCCATCATAACCATTGTGATTACCATCTAATACATGCTCACTCTAATTAAATCCATTATTCTATGGATGTGATTAGTCTTAATTACAACTTGTGAAATATATTTTCACAATCAATCTGATTAATATATTTACCAGACCTAGGGAAATTTTGATTATTTATTTTAATAAAATAAGAGGTCTAGTGAATTGAATAATTTTAAATCTATTTAAACTAAATCCTTTTAGTCTAAAAAGGGATGAGTTTTTAAATATATAATTCTCCCCACACCACACCCCACCCCAAATTGTATTTTTCCTTCTACATTTATATTTTGATCCAATGGAAGATTGGAGTGAAAGATATTATGATTATTCCTAATTAGCTATAATGATATATGATTAACAATTTAAACTAAATCCGATGATTAGTGGAGATCGGATGGGTTTTTTACCAGTCAGTATGTCATTTTTATCCATTATTTTCTTAGTTGAACCCCCTAATAAATGAGTTGTTACCCTAATCATAGTAATAAATTTTTACTGATTTTACTATTCATAATCGTCAATAATTAATTTAAAATTAAATGATAATATAAATTATCATGAATCCAAATATGTAATATATTTTTATAAATTCAATATAATGATGAAGGAAAATATAGTTTAAAATTATACCCACATACATGATGGAAAACGGGTTACCAAATAGAAACTTTTCATAAGTATAAAAAGTATTAGTATCAATATTCAATATGAAATTTATTCAAAATGGCATAAGTTGTAGTGATTATAATATAATTGAATTTTTTTTCATTAAAAAAATTTAAATATAAATTATAATTGTATATAATCTATGAATAAAGGAATATTTCATTAAAAAGTAGTATTCTTCACTATTCATCAGAAAATGAAAATTTTCAAAAAAAAATCAAATAAATTCTACTTAAAATAATTTTCATTCCCTAAATTAAAAAATTATTTTCATTTTCAAAAATAATATTCTTAAAATTATAAAAAATTAATTTTATTAAATGTGTGTAAGAAGTGATGAAACTTTTTTCTTTGAAAATTATAATATTTAAAAAAACATTTTTCTTCCAAATGATTATTATTTTTTAAAAATAATTATATATCCTTTTAATATATTATATACATGTATAAACATGATAATTTCCATAATTTAGTTTTCACTATTCATAACTTCCAACATAAATTCTAGGATATAATGGTCATGTTTAAATTATATTTTAATAAAATATTTCCATTTAAACCTAGTATTGTATGCATCACAAACTATCAAAGAGATTGAATTTAATTAAAAGTAATTAAATAATAAAGTTTCAGGGTGCCACATTAATACCACCAACAAAAAAATTATCCCTGAAATTTCATGGGTATTACCATCTTAATAGATGAGCATAGTTCTTCTTCATAATATCCTCATGTTCCCATATTTCTTCCCCCATTTTTTGATTTCTCCATAGTACCTTTACAAGATGATTTGTTTGATTCCTCAATAATTAATCCCTAGTTTTATGAATCTAGATGAGTTATTCGTAGTAAGATAGATCAGGTTATAATTCAATTTCATTAGAGGTGAGCACAAACATTGGATATATCATGTACATTATTAACAATGATATGTTAAACACATCCTGTACTTTTTAGAGAATTATAGATATTAACAACTAGTTTTCCATATATCCAAATCTATCAAAAATTTAAAAGGTTTTGATGTACCTATAACTCATTTTCCCTTTCATATTTAACCTTATGATACCCTTCTATATAGATACTATCACGAAGACTTGATCTTCAATTTAGAATTCCAGAATCCATGCACTGGTTTTTGGACTAACTCTTTTTCCAATATTGAGATGCATTAATATGAGATTGAATATCCTTTACCTTTGTTATTTTATCTTCAAAAATATCTAGTACTATAATTGTTTTCAGCAACTTCATCCCAAAAAATGTCACTATGACATCTCCTTATGTATAATGCTTCATATGGAACCATTTGATAACATGATTTGAAAGTATTGTTATAGGAAAACACTGCCAAAGGTAAATACAAATCACACATACCTTGAATGTAAATTGATAATGACCTCACATTAAATCTATTTTTTAAATATTTTTTAGGTTTTATCCATTTGTTTGATAATGGTAGGAATTTATCAAATGGTTCTTAGTATCACGCACTTTCTGAACACTCATCCATTAATTTAATTTTAAAAAAATGATCACGATCATACATGATTGAAATAGGTGTACCCTGAAATCTTAAAACATAATTAATATATAATCCATGTGAGGTCATAAAGAGGTAAATATTATCTTATATTAATAAAAATTTTATATTTGGGTAGGCGATCAATGATAACCTATATAGAATCATTCATTCTAGGAGCCTTTGGTATTCTGGTGAGAATTTCCATTAGTATTGCATCCAATTTCAACACAAAAATAGGATGATGTTTCATGAATCCTATAATATGTTGTCTCACATATTTCACTTTTTTATAGACCAAAGATATTAACACATAATTATTAATTTCTTTTGTCATGTTATCCCACCAAAAATGTTACCACAAGTCCTTATACATATTTTTCTACTATGGATTTTATATAATTTCTATCTATGAATTTCATCCATCAATTACATTTTTATATAATGTATAGATGGAACACATAATATCATTCCCAATTATAGATCACCATATTTAAAAATGACTTATTCTAATTTCACATCATTCACAACTATAATATGCTTTTAAAAGTTATATTCATCAGGATGAGAAATTTTTTTCTTTTCTAATAAATTTGGTCTCAAAAACATTTGAAAAATGGGTGATGTATCTCCTTCATTAATAATTACCATATATATATTTAGAATATTCATGAACATAGATACCTTTCAATCTCATTTGGGTAAGAAATCCATGAACCTTCCTACTCAATGCATACACAAATGTTTTTCTTTCCCTTGGTGGTAGTATAATGAGAAATCATAAACCTTAATTTCCATAATCCATTTCCTTTTTATAAATTTATATTTTATATGAAGATATTTATTTTGAGCTTTTATTATCCATTTATATTTCAAATATTTCACTATATATATAATTATTCCATGTCTTCATTGTAAAAAATACAGCTTCCAACTCAAGACCATGGGATGGATTAATTTTTCAGGATTCCTCAATTTCCATCATACATACCCAATAAATTTATCATTTTTCATTATGATACAACCTATTACCTTCTACAATTCATACCAAAATAAAAAAACAATCATTTCAAGATGGTAGAGAAAAAATTGAATAATTAAACAATACTATATTTAATTAATCAAAACATTCTTCACATTCCATTATCCAAAAAAACATAACCCCTTTAATGTTATCTTGGTTAATGGGTGAGCTATTTGGGAAAAATTATGAATGAATCACCTATAGTAACCTACAAAACCAATGAAACTACATACCTAAGTTATGTTTATTAGTGTAGAAAATTATCTCACTACATGTGACTTCACAAAATCAACAAATATTCCAACCTTAGGGAGAATATAGCTAATAAAAGAAACTTCTTGAATACAGAAATCATATTTAATAACTTTATTATTTAAATCCTTCATTATAATATTTTCAAGAAAATAAGAAAATTGATTATCATGGTCCTAAAGTTATTTATAATAGACTTATATATAATCAATCAATACCACAAAAAATCATCAATATGTTCCTATAATAATATGTTCATTATATCCATAAAAATAGTGGGTGCACTAATCAATCTCAATGGAATTATTGTAAACATGTAATGTACTATCCTTGTTTGGAATGTTGGATAAAACACTAATTTGTTGAATATTTTATTGATAATAATTGATATTATTTCCTCACATTGTAATAAATATATTCATTTATGAAATATTTGGGATTTGATCATTCATTTGAAAATTTGGTGAAAATTCCAGTTTTACCCTTTATAGTGCACTGTAGTATTTCAACAATAAATATTATTATATTTATTATTTTAATTTTAAGATTTGTAAAAATGTTGATAGATTAATTTTATACAACTTTCATTCAGGACACATGATCAAAAGAATTCATTTGGGTGGAGTCATTGGGCTATAAGTTCAAAGGTGGGCTGGACACGTCAGAATCTAGAAGCTTCGGTATTTCGGACATAAATCCTTCGTATGGGCTTGGATTAAGCCCAAATTTTTAGAGGATATAGAGGAACCATATACGCACATGTTAGCCTTCTAGAAGGCCAACCAATTCACGTGATTTGTTGTAAAATGGGTGGTACAAGTTGGAATAAAATATTTGGCCAAATTGCCACATTCACACTTGAAACCACTTGTAACCTATCCTCCCCTCCCCTCTATAAATTGGAGTTTTTCTCATTTGGAGGGGTTGTAAAGTGCATTATAAAGTTTAGGGAAGAGGAGAAGAGGTTCCACTCCAATTATCCATGCAATTCAATAAGGGTATCTCATGAAGCAAGGATCCCTTCATCGAAGCCCTATTCTTCTTCCTCATGTTGTAATGTTTGTGTTTTCTTAATAAACTTCTTTGTTATTATTTTATTTATTCTCTTTTATTCTGTTTTGTTTAAATTTATTCTTCTCTTAATCTTCCTCTTTGTGCTGGAATTCTTTAGAATAAGTGTTATTGGCTTATACCCATTATAAACTTTTGTACATGAAAAACGCTTCTACGATGATTACGCCACCCATGGAAGAGTAGTTCTCTTTAGTAATCGATCGACCTCTATCCTTATTCATTAATTTATTTTAAATAAATGAGATAATTTAATTAACTTAATATGATCCATTAATTGTGTTTTAAAATTTTAATAAACTGAGAAAGCAATTGAACAATTAACACAAAAACACGCGAGGTCGGGATTTTGTGTAAATTGTGAGAGCGCGATCTTAATCGGTAATACAAGACCATACGGGATAAATTTGTAGAGTTCAAATATAATCCCTAAACACAATTCATACTCATTTAAAAAATTGATATGTGAATTAATTTACCACTTACTATAAGCTATCCTTATAACATCAATCAAAGTAGGGTGTTACGATTGCATGTTCCAAAGTTAGATTGAGGTTAAATTCACTTCATCTTTGTGGTAAGGTTAATTCTCGTAGGGTTCGTGGGTTAACAAATTAAGGTATCACAATTAAGTTAATATTAATTTAAATGATAATGATTAAAAAATGATTAAAGAGGTAGAGTTAGATCGATTATGTCTTTTAAATATTGTCTAAAAACATCTTTTTGTTGTGTCATTTTAATCGAAATTCATTTCAAAACTAAAAACAAAAAAAATACAATCATCTTCCATAAAACTTCTTCTAGATTCATAAACTATAACCAAACCCCATCCTTTAAAGTAGTTTTTTTATTCCCATTTATTTTATTTTTAGAATAACTTTAAAATTTTGTTTTAAATCTACTTCCTCCTTTGAGAGATGACCTTGGTCAGCCACTCTGCTGCACCTAAGTACCCCAAAATCACATTAATCATTTGAGTGAGCCCACGACAATGCTCTTTCAAATTGGCGTCATTTACGGGGAGGAAAGTAATTTAATCAACCACTTAGAGGTATTTCTTTTCTTTTTCATTTTATTATTTTCTTCTCCTCTCTCTTTCATCTTTCCCCTTTCTCAAGTTTTCATTTTTTTTCTTTCATCCTCTTATTTTCTTTTTGGACCATCAACTCAAACTTCTCATTTTTATTTTACTATGGTCCAATTGCTTTCTTTTTATTTTTATTTGATTTATGAAACGAAATAATCTCGAAGATCTCTTAGATCTTGACCCTGAGATTGAACGTAGCCTTAGGGCTTGAATTAGACATTCTCAGTCTATGGGAAGTTTCAATATTCAACCAGTTTGTGAATTTCTCTCTTCTGGAAACATTGAAATTGGAAGCAATTCCAATTCAAACAAAAAAGTGGAACCAATAGCTGGAAATAATGGAAATTAACTTAATAGAACCATTCTATAATTGGTTTCACCTGATATTAACTATCAACCAAATTGTATTGCATACTCGAATCTCGAATCAGACTTTGAGTTAAAATCTGGGTTAATTCACCTTCTTCCAAAATTTCATGGCTTATCTGGTGAGGATCCAAACAAACACCTTAAATAATTTAATGTGGTTTGCTCAACCCTTAAACTAAGAAATTTTTCTGAAGTTCAAATCAAATTAATATCATTCCCATTCTCACTTGATGGATCTATGAAAGATTGGATCTATTATTTACAACCTGAGTATGTAACTTGTTGGAACGATTTAAAATGTCTTTTCTTATAGATATGTTTTCTAGCATCGAGGACCACTTCCATTCATAAGGAGATATCGGGGATCAAGCAAGCACAAGGGGAGTCAATGTATGAGTATTGGGAGAGTTTCAAGAAATTGTGTGCAAGCTGTCCACATCACCAAATCAGTGAGAAACTCCTCATTCAGTACTTCTTTGAAGGACTCACACCCATGGAGAGGAGAATGGTTGATGCTGCAGCTGGAGGAGCATTGGTGGAAAAGACACCAGTAGCCGCACGTGCATTGATCGACAAGATGGCACAAAACTCCCAACAATTTGGCGATCGAGGTACACCACATGTTAGGGGAGTACATCAGGTAATTCCTTCTTCTCTTGAATGTCATTTGATTGATACCAAGTTGGAAGAATTTACCACTATGGTGAGGTAGATTGCATTGGCTCAAAAGACATCCCAACCCCCTCCTTCAAGGCCTTGTGGCATTTTCACTGAGACAAGGCACCCAACTGACTGTTTCCCACAACTACAAGAGACAGAGGATTGCGCAGCAGTATTCCCAGGGAGACCATTTCAGTAGCAACAACAACCATATCCCCAAAATAAGTTTTATTCATTTTCTCCAACATACAACCAAGGGTGGAAAGATCAACTGGACATGTGGTATAGCTCTGGACAACAACAAATCCACCTTTTTAACCAAACTTCCAGTAGCCTCCACCTTTCCAACAGGGTTTCCAACAACCCCAAAGGAGATTTGAAGCTCAAACATAAACAAGTCATCAACAAGGGAATCTCCAATGTAAGGCAGACTCTAACACTGATGATCTTTTGAACAAATCGTTCTTAGTCAACAGAATGAGCTGAAGAGTCAAGGTTCGGAGCTGAGGAAGTTGAAGACTCAAATGAGCCAAATTGTCACCGCCCTCCATGAACTTGTGAGTAAGAATTCTAGAAATCTACCTTCCCAAACCACTCCAAATCCAAAGGGTAATGTTAGTGCCATCACATTGAGAAGTGGGAAGAAAATGAATGATACATCTGTACCTACCATTCCACCTGGATTCACCTCTACTCTAGAGAAGCCGCATTCAAAACCAACTGATGATAAATCCAATGAGAAAGATAAAGGTAAGAAAAAGATTGATGATGTTCCTCCTAAACCCCTTACTTTTATAAACAGGGTTGTTCAAACCAAGAAGACGGTTGAAGAATCAATGCAAAAGGTGGTTTTGGACACATTCAAGCATGTGGAGATCAACATTCCTCTACTTGAAGCCATTAAGCAAATCCCAAGGTATGCCAAATTCTTAAAAGAACTCTGCACCAATCGAAGAGGGCTCAAGGGAATTGAGAGGATCAACTTTGGAAGGAATGTCTCAGCACTCATTACACCAACTCTAGTAATGCCAACAAAGTGCAAAGATTCTGGGACATTCACCATCCCATGTACCATAGGGGATTTGCACTTATCTGATGCTCTTTGTGATTTAGGAGCTTCAATAAATGTGATGCCTCACTCTATATTCTCTTCTTTATAGGTTGGTGAGTTGAAGTTGACGAGAGTAGTGGTGAAATTAGTGAATAGAGCTACGGCATATCTAGCAGGAGTCCTTGAGGATGTACTTGTCTAGGTAAGAGACATGATATTTCCAGCATATTTATATATGCTTAACATGGATGATGATTAGATAAGTTCTCAGGCTCCCATAATCTTATGTAGACCCTTCCTCAAAACTGCAAAAACTATCATAAATGTCAATGAGGGTACACTTTTCATGGAGTTCGGATATGAAGCTGTGATATTTAATGTTATGGATTCCATGAAGTACCCCTAAGAGGACCATTCTGCTTTTGTTATCCCCCATTTTGAATCACCAAATAAAAACTCCATGGAATTTGATTTTCCTATGCTTAGGGATATTATGAGTATTGGTTCGAGTTTGATGTCTAAGAGCACTTCCACACTTGTTTCTGATACACAATACTCTCTTGGATTTGATTTTGATGTGGATTCATATTCATATTTTGATCATGTTCACTTTGATTATGACATGGCTATTGAGTATGCTGATGAATTTGATGCTTTATTCTCTGATTTTAATGATGTCTATTCTGATAATGATGCTCTTTGTGCACATATTTCAGTTCCTTCAATGTCTTCATCCATACTACACCCTCCTTCATTAGAACTCAAGACATTTCCACCAAATCTAAAATACTCATACTTGTTGAGTGGTGAGAGATTACATTTTATCATTGCTAACAATCTCCCTTTTGAACATGAAGAAAAGATTTTGAATATTTTTAGGGAAAACATCAGGGCGATTGGGTGGACCTTGGCTGACATATCAGGTATTAGCCCCTCCATTTGCATGCATAGGATTCTCTTGGAGGATGGGTCTAACCGGTGAGACAACCACAAAGGAGACTCAATCCCACCCTCCTGGAAGTTGTTAAAAAAGAAGTTGAGAAATTTCTTGAGGTGGGTATAATCTTTCCCATTTTAGATTCTCAATGGGTAAGTCCTATTCAGGTTGTGCCTAAGAAGAGTGGTGTTACTGTTGTTAAAAATGAGAAAGATGAGTTAGTTCCAATGAGGGTGAAAAACAGTTGGGGTGTGTGTATTGATTATAGGAAACTAAATCAGTCCACTCACAAGGACCATTTCCCCCTCCCATTTATTGATCAAATGCTTGAGAGACTAGCTGTAAAAACACACTATTTTTTCTTGGATGGATTTTCTTGATATTTTCAGGTTACTATAGCTCCATAGGATCAGGAGAAGACTATATTCACCTGTCCCTTTGGCACATTTGACTACCGGAGGATGCCATTTAGACTTTGCAATGCCCCAGGTACCTTCTAGAGATGCATGGTGATTATTTTTTCTGATTTTATTGAGACATGGATGGAGGTATTTACGGATAATTTTACAGTGTATGGGTCTTCATTTGATGAATGTATAATTAGTTTGGGAAAGGTGTTGAATCGTTATATTGAGAAGAATCTGGTCCTGAACATTGAAAAGTGTCATTTCATGGTAGAGCATTGCATTGTCTTAGGGAATGTAGTGTAAAAACATGGGATAGAGGTTGATAGATCAAAGGTAGATATTATTTCATCCTTACCATATCCTTCATGTGTGTGTGATGTTAGATCTTTCCTAGGGTATGCAGGATTTTATCGGCACTTCATCAAAGATTTTAGTAAGACTGATCTTCCTATGCCAAGATTACTTCAAAAGGATTCTGGTTTTGTGTTTGATGTTTCTTGAAGGAATTCATTTGATGAGATAAAACAACGTCTGACCACTCCACCTATCATAAAGCCCCCACAGTGGGAGATTCCTTTTGAGCTTATGTGTGACTCCTCCAACTTCGCAGTTGGTGTTGTCTTATCTCAGAGGGTGGAGGGACGTTCACATGTGATTGCCTATGCATCGAGGACATTGGATTCAGTCCAATAAAATTACACAACCACACAAAAGGAGTTTCTTACTGTCATATTTTCTTTAGATAAATTCCATTCATATTTATTGGGCTCTAAAGTAGTTGTTTTTTCTGACCATGCAGCTCTGAGGTACCTCTTGAAGAAGCCAGATGCAAAGCCCAGGCTGATCCGATGGATGCTCCTTCTTCAAGAATTTGATATTGAGATATAGGATAAAAATGGGTCAGAAAACATGGTGGTGGACCACATGAGTAGGCTTACTCACACACTAGAGGATGACACCTTGGACCAGGTACCACTTTGGGACACTTTCCCCGATGAGCATCTTTATTCCATCTCAGGTACGCATCCTTGGTATGTTGATTTAGTTAATTATATTGTTTCCTCTGAAATCCCAGCAAATTTTAAGAAGCATCAAGTCCAAAAATTAAAAAGTGAGTCTAGGTAATATGTGTGGGGAGATCCTTACCTATGGCACATGTGTAGTGACCAAGCCATTAGGATGTGTGTTCCTGATCATGAGTTTGAGTCTGTTTTGCATTTCGGTAATACACTTGATTGTGGTGGACACTTTGGACCCCAACGGATAGCTAGGAAGGTTTTGGACTCTGTATTATATTGGCCTATCTTATTCCATGATGCCCATGTGTTTTGTAAGTCATGCTCTCTTTGCCAACACACTGGGAACATTTTTGGGAGACATGAGATGCCCCAAAAACCCATACTATTTTGTGAGATTTTTGATGTATGGGGCATTGATTTTATGGGTTCTTTTCCAAGTTCATATGGTTTTTTGTATATTTTGGTTTCTGTTGATTATGTGAGTAAATGGGTGGAGGCCAAAGCCACAAGGACTGACGATTCTCATGTTGTAGTGGATTTTTTAAGGCTCAAATTTTCTGCAGGTTTGGAGTACCAAAGGCCATCATCAGTGACCAAGGGACACACTTTTTCAATAGGAATTTTTCTTCCCTCCTTTAGAAGTATGGGGTGACACACAAAACATCAACACTATACCACCCTCAAACAAATGTCTAGGCTGAGGTTTCAAATCGTGAGTTGAAACAAATCTTGGAGAAAACTGTGCAGCCAAATAGGAAGGGTTGGAGAAAGTGCATGGATGATGTATTGTGGGCATATAGGACAGTATAAAAGAAACCCATTTTTATTTTCCCATTTTGGATTGTTTTCGGGAAAGCATGTCATCTCCCTGTGGAAGTTGAGCATTGGGCTTATTGGGCTATAAAGAAATGCAACATGGATTTAGCTCAAGCTAGAATCCAAAGGAAGCTACAAATTCAAGAGCTTGAGGTGATTAGATTGTCTTCATATGAGAACTCAAGGCTTTATAAGGAAAGATCAAAAGCCACTCATGATATAATGATCCAATAAAAGGAGTTTCATGTTAGAGAGAAAGTCCTTCTCTACAGTTCATGACTGAAGCTGATGCCAGGTAAGTTGTGTTTCAGATGGTTAGGTCCTTATGTTTTGACTAATTTTTTTCCTTATGGTGCAGTGGAAATCACACAAGAGGACATAAGAAGGAGCTTTACAGTCAATGAGAAACGTTTTAAGAGATACATTGAGGTATTTCCTACTGATGCAGTGGATTTTATCACACTGCACGACCCCATCATCACTTGAGCACATCAGGTTGTTCCTAACCCTTTCACTTTTATATTATTTTTCCAATTTAATAAAATTTTCATTTCATGTGCATATATCATCTTGTGGTTTCACATTGAGGACAATGCAATTTTTTAAGTGTGGGGGAGGGAACCTTTTAGTTTTATAATTTCAATTTCTTTCCTGTTTAAAAAAAACAAAAAAATTTGTGAGTTTTTCAAATTTTGTGTGTTTATTTTTCAATTTTCTTTGTGTTTTTGAAATTTTTGAGCTGAAATGATTCTCATCACAATTTTGAAATGCATATCAATGAGTTAAACAATTTATCCCATGAAACTAAACTTAAATTAATGTTGAAATGACTTTGTTTCATGTTCAAATATTTAGTAATTTCATGAAAAGTACACTGAATTTTGAATCCCATGCCACATATCACTATCTTTATATTTGAAATCACTTTCTTGTGAGGCTTCTGAACCATTATTTTCATATTCTTTACATTCACCTCACTTCTTGAGAGAACCAAATCATACTTGATTGAACCAGAATTTGATTTATTTCTGTCAAAACTTGAGGTTTTGAGGTACTTATGTTTAAATGACTGAGGCATTTTTTTGGTATTAAAGCCCATATTTCAAAGAATATTTTTTTATAATGGCCTACCTTGAACATTTAATCCTTGTATCCCTTATAATTCATGCATAGACTGTTAGGTTATCCACATTACAAGCCAATTTTCCATATCCAACCAACTCTTGAAGTGAAATTTCATAATCTAGTTGAGATTAAGTGTGTGGGAAGCTATCTTTTGTTGTGCTACCACAATCTATGATATTTTTGGTGGAAAATTAAATTTTGAAGATATTTCTACTGAAGAAAATAATTATATTGAAAGATGTGCCTTTTTTGGAGTTTTCATGACAAGTGAAGCTATATATTTTCTGGAGCTTCTAATTGAGGTGGAAAGTTGTGCCTATCTAGAGCTTTCAAGAAAATCATGTTTGAGGAGATTGACATTTTTTATGCTGAAATGATGAATGCTGTAAACTTTTCATGAGTTTTCATGATGATGGAGCTGAATTGATACTATGGGTATTGAGGAGAAGACCATATTTAAGTGAAAATTAGATTCATGCAATTTTGCTTCAAAAAGAGTCAAGCCCATCTCATTCAGCCTCACAATTTTTCACATCTAAATACTACCAACCAAAAGCCACAGAACAACCCTAAAAAGTCTTCATGATAAACATTCATCCTTGACTCACATCGGGTGGTGATGTAGGAATTTATCAAGCCTATGGTGACCCTTGTATAAGTTTGGATGAGAAAGACATTGCAAAAAAAATTGGCATTTGTGTGATAAGAGAAAATTCAAGAAAGGTAAGAGTTTTGTGCATGGGAGGATAAATAAAGTGGAAATATATTGAATGATATAAATGAAGAAATTGAAATAATGGTTTTTTATGAGGCATGATATCTTTTGTTTCTTGGTGTATAATTGTTTGATCTCAAGGATATGTGTTTTAAAATTGGTTTTGATTTGATATTGATGTTTATTTGACATGAGGTTTTTCCCAGGAGTGAAAAAGGTTAAGTGTGGGGGAGTTGATAAAACACTATTTTGTTGAATATTTTATTTATAATAAATGATATAATTTCCTCACATTGTGCTAAATATATTCATTTATGAAATATTTGGGATTTGATCATTCATTAGAAAATTTGGTGAAAATTCCAGTTTTACCCTTTATAGTGCACTGTAGTATTTCGAAGATAAATATATTTATATTTATTATTAGAATTTTACATTTTGTAATAATGTTACTAAGGTAATTTTATACAAATTTTATTCATGACATATGATCAAAATAATGAATTTGGATGGAGTAATTTGGCCATTAAGTCAAAGGTGGGCTGGACACGTCAGAATGTACAAGCTTCTCTATATCAGCCATAACTCCTTCATATTGGCTTGGATTAAGCCAAAATATTTATAAGAGATATAGGACCCATATACGCACATATTATCCTTCTGGAATGCTGGCCAAGTCACGCGTTTTGGTGGTCAAATTGTAGGTGAAAGTTGGAATAAAATATTTGGCCAATTTCTACATTCACACTTGAAACCACTTGTAACCTATCCTCCCCTCCCCTCTATAAATTGGATTTTTACTCATTTGAGGAGTTGTGACGTGCATTAGAAAGTTTAGGTCATAGGATAAGAGGTTCCACTCCAATTTTCCAAGCAATTAAATAAGGGTAGATCTTGAAGCAAGGATCCCTTCATCGAAGCCCTATTCTTCTTCCTCATGTTGTAATGTTTGTATTTTCTTAATAAACTTCTTTGTTATTCTTTTATTTATTCTCTTTTATTCTGTTTTGTTTAAATTTAATCTTCTATTAATATTCCTCTTTGGATAGGTATTCTTGAGTAGAATCGTTATTGGGTCATACCCATTATAAACCTTTGCACATACAAAACGCTTCTATGATGATTATTCCACCCATGGAAGAGTAGTTCTTTTTAGTAATCGGTCAACCTCTATACTTATTCATTAATTTATTTTGAATCAATGAGATACTTTAATTCAATTAATATGATCCCTGAATTGTGTTTTTAAATTGTAAGAAACTAAGCAAGCAATTGAATAATTAACACAAAAACGCGTGAGGTCGGGATTTTGTGTAAATTGTGAGAGTGTGATCTTAATCGGTAATACAAGACCATAAGAGATAAATTTGTAGAGTTCAAATATAATCCCTAAACACAATTCATTCTCATTTACAGAATGGATATGTGCCTTAATTTACCACTGAACATATTCTATCCTTATAACATCAATCAAAGCAGGGTGTTGCGATTGCATATTCCGAAGTTGGCCTAATGTTAAATTCACTTCATCTTTGTGGTAAGGTTAATTCTCATAGGGTTCAGGGGTTAACAAATTAAGGGATCATAATTAAGTGAATATTAATGTAAATTATAATGATTAATAAATTATTGAATAGGTAGAGTTATATTGATTACGACTTTTAAATATTGCCTAAAAAACATCTTTTTGTTGTGTCATTTTAATCGAACTTTATTTCAAAACTAAAAACAAAAAAAAATCAATCTTCTTCTAGCAAACTTATTCTAGATTCATAAACTATAACCAAACCCATCCTTTCAAGTAGTGTTTTTATTATATTTTATTTTATTTTTATAATACCTTTAAAAGGTTGTTTTAAATCAACTTCCTCCTTTGAGAGACGACCTTGGTCAGCCACTCTGCTGCACCTAAGTACCCCAAAATCACATTAATCATTTGAGGGTGCCCACGACAGCGCTATTTCATATTTTTAATGTAATAATTATTTACATTAAATTTATGATACCCATAATTATGTTAAATATAGTTACCCATACTTAAAATACATGAATATTGCATCATTTTAGATAAACATTCATTACATTACACAAAAACATGCTTGAGGATCATAATAGTTTAGTGCCTTTGAAAACATGGAATAAAATCTTCTAGTCTGGTGAAAGATCATCATTGTTTCCCATAAATATCATGCCCTTCAGTAATCCTACTTAAAATATTTCTTTATAACCTACGGAAGTGAAGAATAAGAAAGGGTGAGGTAAGATGATTAATAAGGGTAAAATAAATATATAAATAAGCATAACATGAATCATAAGTGTATGAGGACATGATAATATCATTTAAAAACCATACCCTATATAAAAAAGATCATATTCAAGAGTCAAGGAATAAATATTTGAAATTCTTTCGACATGAATGATAATATAATCAAAGAAAGTTATCTATTAGATAATAACATCAGCATAAGACATAGATTTTTAACATACACATAAGCATATAAAATCATCCCCTATAATTCAAAGCTCATTTCCCAAACATATTAGGGCACATTATGGGGGATATACCTAATGGTTAAGACACTCCACCATACACAATGGAAGACCCTTCCTTATAGTGGAATGAGTTCACTACCCAAAACATCATAATGGGTAATGTACCTTACTATACTAAGTTAACTCCCCATTCCATCCATGTCTATATCGAGATATATATAAATCTTTACCAATGCATTTGAGGGGATATATAGGTCCCAACCATCACATAATAATAAAACATATATGTACCAAAATTTCATAAAAAATAAATATATCATAACCCATGAAATTAAATGGGTATCATAAACATATCATCATATCATATTCTATCAAAATTATATAGTTTTCATAATAATTTAATTATTTTCTAACCCATTAAAAGATGTTGGGTTCACAATCATTTTATCATTCTATAACTCTTGGAAGATAAATGGGTTTCATATAAAACATTTTATATTAAACATAAACCATTAAAATAATGAATAAGAATGGTTTAATTGGATTATATCCCCAGTAAATCATAAACTATATCATAAGATGTCATCTTAGAGGGAGAATTATTTTAAACATTACTTGGGATGTTTATTAGGGAAATTAACCACTCTTTCAAAATCACTTTTCAAAACATAAATAAATTTTAAAATATCATTCAATGAAAACCACATTAAAAACATATAAATTGAGATTTAAAAATCATTTAAAACAGTTTTTGATAAAATAACCTTTCCTCTTTGAATTTTTTTTAAGTAAATCATTTTGAAAACAATTTTCTTCAAAAAAAACCATGAAATCTTTTAAAAAAATAATTTTAAATAATTTTTAACACATTTTAGAGCATAAAATTTTTTAAAAATATTTTATCATGAAAATTATATTAAAATATATTTTAAAAACTTTTTAAAACATTTTTAGAAAGAGTATTTTTTAAAATAATATTGATTATAGGACAAAGATAGAAATAATGTCAGATTTTCATAAAAACATTTTCATAAGAATATTAAGTACCAAATTGTGGAAAAATTATACCAATACTTATATATAAAATTAATAATCATAGGATAATAAAATTGATGAAATTTATGGAGAGTTATATCATGATATTACTACATTTGAGACATAATCATAGAGAATATTGATAAATGACAAGATTATAACATAAAATCTTTACCACATTAGTAAAATAGAATCATAAACACCTTGAAAGAATAACAAAAAATGAAACTCTAAAGTTCATGACGATGAATAAATTCTTGGTATTAAATTTTAAATTTTCTATATATACACCTCTTGAATGAATATAGGTACACAACATAGTGTACATCTCCAAAAAGGATAATTGATACAATAGTCCCTTACCATTTATGTATCTTTTGAACCATAAACCCCATGAAAGAGAGATACTAAAATGGATATGTAAATACTAATAATTTTAAGTATAACTACCATAAAATAAATTAATAAGAATATTATATACCACATTGAATAAACATGTTCTGAATATGGAATTATTCTAATAGAAAATAAAAGTGATACGGAAATCCCTTACCTTAAGTCATGACTTCCATCATACTCATTCAACAATATTGTATAATAAATATAAGTTTATTATAGATAAATAAAATAACCATATTCATATATAGAATACCATATATTATTATCCTATTACTTTATAATACCTATTTGTTAATAATTCTGTGAAAAATTTATGTTTTGTGTAATAACCACTTTGTTTTTCGTATAGGTTTTGACTTGTGATTTTTTATACTATTAATTAAATCATTGTTTAATAATATAAATAATTTAAATAATTATATAAATGTCATATATATTCATTAAATATGTATTTTTAGTGATATATAAAAAAATTTATAGGAAATGGAATACACCATTCATGTAGATGGTTGGTTTTAAGTATGCATGAATGTTGTTTAAATTTCCGTATCATATTGAAAGAAATAAAAGTAAATGATATATATATATAATCATTAATTTAGAATTATTATAACATATATATCATATATTTTTATTAAAACCATCCTCAATACGTTCAATGAATAGTGTTAATGAATCACATTGCTTCACGAGACAGTATTCCACTATACACCTGATCGATGTTATCATTTCCCACAAAATATAAAGACTATTGGTATGTGTGATATAATAATTTGATAATTTAAATAATATCATATAAATCATATAAATCATATATAATTTTTATTTTCCCTATTATTCTTAACCATGGAATCTAGTAATGGAAAAAATAACAAGATTAGTTGGTGAGGCGGTAGTCCACCATAAATATGAATGATTATTTCATAACCCTTTAGATTGAATTGTGTGTGGTTGTAAAAAATACCCCATACATGAAAACATTTTATTATATTGAAGATAATATTTTTACTATATAATCATGATATAAAAATAATTTAATAAGGTGGAGGAAGATATAAAATAAAACACTCATTTTAATATGATTACCTCTTCTTCAGGTGTCCTCCATATAATTTCATGATAGCCTCGAAGGATGGATTTATGTACAAATAAAGGATTATATGAAGAGGTGAGGGAATTTTGAATTTTATTTGGGCACATATAGGTCTATCAAAAAGTCTTTATAGATGTGAATAAGTGGGGAGAGTGTGTTCCCTTTTATAGTTGAGGAGGAGTTGAATTCTTGTAAATTCTCAATTATATTCAATATTGGGAGGTCAATATTACCTCAAGTGGTTACAAAACTGAGAATTAAATGTTTTTATGGATTATATGGTCGATCCACCACTATAAAACCAAATTAAATACATTATTTATATAATTTTTCCCCTAACTTTTATGTTTCCCATTTTTTTACCATTTTGGTTTTTCACTACGGTAACTGGACTTTTTCCTTGGTCATTAAACCATTAAGACTATGTTAGTGTGAGAATTATTATCTAATTTTCACCAAATAATTTTTAATATGATATGAAATATATAAAATTTTAATTATATGTTTGTTATAAATTAATTCCAACACATGTACATGTAACCAGAAAGGTACTGCTTTAACCTCAATTGTGATAACTGAGCTTTGTCAATTTATCAGTCAATAAATTCATTATAAAAGAACAATCAGCTCAATAATGGAACATAGGCTATATTTATTAATATTTTAAACTTATTTTACATAATATATTATTTTAATTATTTGTCAATCAATTATTAAATTATAATTTATTATAAAATGACATTAATTTCAATCTTGACATTAATCGTATGATTTATAATACAAAATAATATCAATAAAAATGTAAATTGAATCCATTATTTTCACACATGATTAAAATTATATATTCCTATAAAAAATAATTTAACAAAATATTTGATTCAATTTACTTCACTATAAATGTTTTTGGTATCATTTGATTAATTTAATTATTAACTAAATAATTAATGTGTCGGTGTTTCTTAAGAATTTAATGTAATTATATCATCCCTAAATATTTAAATGAGGCTTCGGCCCCAACCTTTAAAAAAAATTAATGTGTCGGTGTTTCTTAAGAATTTAATGTAATTATATCATCCCTAAATATTTAAAACAAATTATAATGTCAAAAAAATCATTTATCTTTGAAAATAATATTTATAACAAAACCCATTTAGTTATTTCCCTATTCCAATTAAATATAGAAATTAAAAATGGTGTAGGTACATTTTTTCTTTTTTTTTACTTAATATATTATATGGGTCTAATTCCTTAAAGTGTCCCAAACCCTATTAAAATATTAGATAATGTCAAAAATGTTGATATAGGGCCATAAAATGGGTTTTACACAACTCTCTGGTCATTATTACACATTATATTTAAGGATTAACTACTATGTAAACTTTTTTTTCATTAATTGTTGTAATAAATTTTAAATTTTTCACTAATAAATAAGGTAAAAATTATTATGACTTATTAGAAATTATAAATTATGATAATTCCAAATACTGAATCCATTTTTACAAATTAAATTTATATAACTGTTAGAAATTCATTTAAAATTAATCTTGCTAACGTGTCGAGAAGGCGGGCTTTTAAAACAAAAAATATCAAAAGATTATAATGTTTTTAAATTCAATATCAATATGAAATTGATTAAAATTACATAAATAGGATTAATATATGTATAATTTAACTAAATATAACTTAAAACAAAATTGAAATGTAATTTAAACATATAACTAAATTATATAAAAATGCAGTTTTCAATTAAAAGTCGGTATATTTCACTATTCATGAAAAATAAAATATTTCAGAATAATAATAAAAATTACACTAAATTAATTTTGAAATTATTAATTAAAAAATCAGTTTTATTTTATTAAATTAATTTTCCAAAACATTCAAAAATAAATTTTATTATTTCTCAAAAATATACATAAAAATAGTTTTTTGAGAAAATAGTATTTTCTAAAATTATAAAGTATTTACTGAAAACTATGTATTTTAACATCAATATTTTTTGAATAATATAAAACTACTATATTTAAAAATTAGTTATTAATATTTCTGTTAGTATTTTTAAATTATAGGTTATAATTGTCATGTTTAAATAACAATATTAATAATATAATATTGTTTTGTTAGAACTCAATTTCGTATATTACGAAAGATAAGGTGGTTTTTCATGATGTAAAAGATTAACTTTGTGTTTCTTATAACATAATATTAACTTTTTGTAGTGTGAAATTCAATCCACCATGAAATTTTCAGGTTTTAAAAAAAATTCATAAAATCTCAGGGTGTTACATTTTACCCCCATTAAAATGATTTTCAACCTCGCAATTCATCTTATTCATAAATGTTTTAAAACTTTAAAGTTACCTTCATAGAAACTCACATTTTAAATATTAATATCAAAACATACATTAAAAATAAAAGGTTGGAAACATAATTATTACCCAAAGAAAATCAAAACTACATTTCCATATAGAAGAACATGTGTGGGAGGTGGTACATTGAATAAAAGTGTAAATAATTAAAATGAGTGATGGAGATCATTTATCATAAAAAAGTGGGTGATCCGTATAAATTTAATGATCACATAACATTAAATCTATGATGGTATAAGGTAAAATTCATTTATCTTAAATGAAGGTACTAGGATAATATATTGGTTTCATGATTATTTTATGATAGTTGAAGAATTTTCACAAGAATATATTCTTAACTTATTCCATTAAATTTTAATAATCACAATCTCAAATTATGTTTATTCCTTGATAATTTTCCACTTCATATCTTAATATAAGAAATGGATGTGAATTTTTTGGGTCTAAAGCACAAATATAACATAAGATCCAAAAATAGAATGATATATCCATACATTTATTTTTAGTTATAATAATAAAAAAAATTAAAATAGATTATCCAATATTTATAAATCATCATGTGATGAAATAATACTCTGATCTATAAAATCCTAATCAAATATCAATATAAACAATTTCATAAATGATTAACCATTTGGACCTTATAAATGATGAAAATCCAATAATTTTGAAATAATGTATCTAAATTTTTAAAAATCATCTTAACATTGATCCCCCATATATAATAAAGTATCTATTAATTGCCACATTCCAAACATGTGAATGAATTCTTCATTTATTTTCCAAAAACATGGTAATATCTGGAATTAAAATAAACTATTATTAAAAACATTCATTTTTCTTCATTCTATATAAAATAGAGATTATTGGATATTTTTATTAAAAAAAATATATCAACTCTATCCATGATAGCATAATCCACTTTTCTAGTAAATCAAATAATTAGATCCAAGATAATCAGTAATATCCAATTCACTTATTCACATTGAGCATATTTTTATTCTAACATCACTATCTCAACATATAAAATGTATTAAGTGTTATCTTACCTTAATCAAAATATCAGGTTTTCATTTAATCACATTTCTAGTCGATCGGCGCCATTCAATATATCATTACAAATATTTTAAAAAAATAACTTAAACTAAACAATATATATTTATATATTAGGATTTTTATAACATAATATTTTATTTTCAATACATAAACACTTAGATTATTCAACCTTGTCCTTTATCCATTAACTATTATTCCTCATCTTATTCCTTAATACCTATTTCCTTTAATATTTCATTCATAGTCTATATATCATTAGTGGTATAACCATTACCCGTACCACCTTTTTTATTCTCTTCCTAGGCTTCTCACATAGGACATAAATTTTTCTAATTCCCTTATTTTCCACACATAAAAAATTCAATATTCGATGATGACTTAGGGAGTCCATTATTATCATCTTTTACATTAACTAAACTTTTTGGTTTCCAATTGTAGTAACTTGATTTGTGTATTTTTTTCATAGTCAAAACATCTTCACATTCCTCTAAGAAATCCACTTGGTTGTTTCTTTCCACATTCATGGCATAAAGGGAACTGTATATTCTTTTCATGATGGTCTCCATTACCCAAACTTTTAGTGGACAATTTCCATACCTTTTTTGGGGAATCCAAGAGTTGGTTAAGGTACATGTTATTAATCATGATCTATGAATACTTATTAGGCATAATCAAAACATCCCTTACTCCATTTATCATCACATTTGTCTATTAATCATAAAATCACCCATCACAATCAATATTAACCTAATTTTTTATGGTTCTCTATATTTACTAAAACCAAAAATCATAGTTTGAGCAACCCTAATCATAGTGGGAAACAAAATAATCATAAAAAATAACTTATAAGATGTATATATCATGAAACCTTCATTAATATATGAAAACATACGTTCATCCTAAGATATTAATAACCATCATCTATTTAAAATCCTTCATGATGGATTATAAATTTTTTGCAAATATCCAAAGCATACCCCCTGAGAGAGTCAAATCAGGTGTGTAGAAATTCCCATTTTAATGCACTAGTTCCTAATTGATTTTAGATTAATATTTTGTTTTTGAGGTTGTTACCCCAATGTACATTTTTTCCAAAGACACATCCACTTATAATACCTAGAAAGAGATGTAATTTTAGGAAAAATACTCTCTCAATACATTAACAAATCATAGGTTTTCTTCCAAAACATTGAATCATCCTTAGACTTTTACTTATATACATCACTAGACATATACTTAGAAATATCCCTATGCATATCACTAAGGATTTCTCATCCTATTTTCCAAGGATTAACTAAAAAGTTCCATTTATACCAATTATAGAGACCTAGTCTTAGAATTCATGGATATTATATACTTTTAGATGAATATTCATTACATTACCATAACACATTCTTGAGGTTTGTTATAGTTTTGTGCATCTGTAAACATGGAATATATTCTTCTAGTTTGGTTAATGGCCTTCAATATTTCCAACAAATATCTTTATTTTTTGTATTCTTAATTAAAGTATTTCTTCATAAACTAGGTAATGGAAGAAAAAGAAATGGTGATCTCAAAATCTAAAGAAGTTTAAATAAAGTATATATGTAATCATAACATGAATCATAAGGGTATGATAACAAGATATTATCATTTGAAAACTTTAACATGCATATCAAATATCATAATCATGAGTCGTGGAACAAATATTGGTAGTTAAAAATAATTGAATTATAAGATAAAAAAATAAATTGATCCATGAGATCATAATATTGACATAATATATATATTTGTTTCATACACATAAGCATATAAAATCATTCCTTGCAGATCAAGGAACACTTCCAAAACAAATTAGGGAACTTCATGGGTGATACACCTACTAGATAGAACACACCAACAATCCTAGTGGAAGACCTTTCCTTATAGTGGAATGGGTTCACTCAAAAAAACATCATAATGGAAAAAGTACCTTAGTGTACCAGTTTCACACCCCATTCCATCCAGGTCTATATCATGAGATATATAAATATTTACCCAATGCAATAGCTAAATATATAGGTCCCACTCATCACATAATAATCATACATATGTGTGCCATAAGATCATATATATTCATCATGTAAGAACCCATTAAATGAAATTGGTATCAGAAACATTTCATCATATAATTACATATGAAAAATATACATGTTTCACAATCATTTCATTATAGAATAACTTATGAAAATAAGCTGGTTCTACAAGCATTTGCTCATGGTAAAACCTAGGGAAGAGAAATAGGTTTCGTAAAAAAACTCATGATACATATAAAAAATTAAAACAAATAATAAGAAAGGTTTTTTAGATAATATCCATATAAAATCATAAAATATATCAAATTATTTAATCCTACATAGAGACATAATTTGAAATATCACATGTAACATTTCTTATGGAAAATAACAATTCTTTTGAAATAAATTCTCAAAAAAAATTCCAAAATATCATTGAAAACCACATTTATTACTTATAAAGTAATATTTGATATAATTTAAAACATTTATTGGGTAAAATAACATTTCCTCTATTAATAAAGTATTTTAAAAACATAAAACATTAAATAACATTTTACTTTGAAAATAACCTTTAAATGTTATAAAGGATGCTTTGAAAGTAATTTTTAAAACATATTAAAATATTAAAAACAAATAAAAATAATTTACCTTGAAAATGATATTAATATATAATTTGAAAAAATAAAACATTTTTTGAAATCATTATTTTTGAAGAACAAATATTTCAAACCTAGAGAGAGAAATAGTCATCTTTTCTTAAAAATAGTTTCTTAAGTATCTTAAGAACAAAAGAGTATATAAATGGAACCATTGCTTGAATATATCATGAATATGTATAGTATAAGTTAATTCATGAGAATTATTAATAGTTATATCATTGTATTTTAACATTTTAGACTTTATCATAGATAATCATGATAAATGATGAGATTGTAACATAAAATCTTTACCACTTTAGTAACATTGAATCATAAGACCCGTGAAGGAAAAACAAAAAATGAAACATAAAATACTAAAAGGGTGAATAATTACGTGATATTACATGTAAAATATGCTTTATATACTCCCCTTGAAATAATATTGGTTCATAACATAACCTAAGTCTCAAATAGGGAGAATTGAGACAAAAATCCCTTACCGTGTTTGCAGATTTTGAACTATAAAAACGATGAAAGAGTAATAAAAAAATGGATATGTAAATATAAATTATTTTAAGTATATGAATCATAAAATACATTCATGGTTTGTATATAAACCATATAAAATAAAAAAGTGGTGAATATTTCATTTCTATCATAGAAAATAAAAGATATATGGAAACCCATTACATTAAGTCTTGACTTCCATCATACTCATTCCAAATTCATGTATAATAAATATAATTTTATTATAAATATTTAAAATAAAAAAATTAAAATATATTATACCATATATTATTATTTTTTTGTCGTTATATTACACAATTAATTACAATTCCATGTTAAAGTTACATTTCGGGTAATAACTGCTATGTTTTTTCAAATATGTTTTGAATTGTAATTTTTCTCCTATTAAGTAGAATAAGGTTTCATAATATCTAAAATTTAAACCATGATAAAAATACCATATATATTATGTATATATGTATTTATATTAATCCATGAAATTTGGTTATAGGAAATATAATGCACCGTTCATTGAGATGGTAGGTCGTACTTACACATGAGAATTGTTTCCATTTTCTTATCCTATTGAAAAAAAAAGAAAAAAAAATTATATATATATATTTAAATTTAATTATTATTATATCAAATTTATCTCATATTTTTATTAAAACCATCGTTATGACATTCCATGTAATGTGTGAACGAATCACAATTGATTCGTGATGTGGTAGTATGTCGTACAAATGAGTGACGTTATCGTATTCCCACAAAATGGAAATCATGAATGTGTGTACAATATAATAATTAAAGGAGAATAATTATATCATTTGTATCATATAAATAATATAAAAACATTATTTACACCATTATTCCCTAACAGGAAAGGTGGTAATGAAAAAACAAAACACATCAGTTCACGAGGCGAAAGTCCGATGTACACCCGAACGATGATTTTATAAGACATTTGATGGAAGTGTGTGTGGTTTTAGGTTGTAAACTTAACAAATAAAAATCTAATTATATCAAATATACTGATCGCGTTATATAATTATGATACAAAAAATTATTTAATAAGGTGGAGAAATATATAAAATAAAACCGTTTTTTGAAGATTGTTACCTCTTCATCAGGTATCCTCCTTAGGTTTTCACAAAATCCTTCAAAGGATGTTTTTATAACAAAAATAAGATATCTAGTATGATGAGAGGTAATTAGGGAAGTTATTTATAAAGATATTTGATGACCCAAAAGGCTTTAGAAGTGGGAATAAGTGGGGAGAGTGAGTAACCTTTTACAGTTGAGCAGGATTGACATTATTGTAAATACTCAATAGCATTCTCTATTAGGAATCCAATATTATGTCATGTAGCTTAAAATAGATAATTAATGGTTTTGAGGGATTTTTTATTTGATCCAAAAATCCAAAATACATTTAAACACATTTTAAAAACATTTAATTCCATAACTTCTAAGTTTCCCATTTTTTATCATTTTGTTTTAACACTACCGTAACTATATTTCCAACCTTGGTAATTTATAATTTAATAATAAATTAGTGTGAGAATTATTATATAATTTTAAACTAATAACACTTAATATGAAATAACATTTATAAAATATTTATCCTATGTTTTTCATTAATTTATTTTATACAAGTACAGTTAACATGCAAACACATCGCTTTTAGTGTAACTCTGCTAACTGTATTTTTTATATTTAACAATCAATATATTTTTTATAAAAGAATTATTAGTCCATTAATGGACCATATTTTATATTTATTAAAATTTAAAAATCACTTGATATAATATATTATTTTTAGTAACTTTAAATCAATTAATAAAAGAGAATTTATTATAAAATGACATTAATGTCAATTTTGACTTTATTAATTTAATTTAAATTAAAAAAATATCAATTAAATAATATAAATTGAATAAATTGTGAAAAAACATTTTTAACATGTTATATTAATCTAAAAAAATATTGTGACATAATAATTAAATAAATTTACTTCACCTTTAATATTTTTAGTATCATTAGATTTATTTAAATATGAACTAAATATTTCTAGTCTTATCATTTCTTAAGAATTTAATGTAATTATATCTTATCTATAACAATTAACTAAAATTTACATTCTAAAAAACTCATTTTTTTTTGAAAAATAGTTTTTATAACCAAAATTATGTAGCTTTTCTCTTCTTCCAAAGATATATAAAAACTAAAAGGAAGAAAGAGACATTTTTGTCTTTTTCATAACATAACTAATTATATGGGTCTCATTCATTGAAAAGTATCCCCAAACCCCATAAAATAAGATATTAAATTCATAAGGGTATATGTATGTCCCTCCAATGTGTTTTGGACAAGTTTTGGGTCATTATTACACCATATATTATAAGTTTAATGAATATGTAAATTCATTTTTTCCTTAATCACTGTAATTTTATTTAAATGTTTTCACTTTTCATTCGGGTAAAAATTTAATTTCCCATTATCATACATTATAAATTATTCTCGTTCCAAAAAATTAATCTTTGTTTAAAAATTAAATTATTATAATTGGTTGAAATTAATTTAAAATTTATCACACAAATATGTGGAGAAGCAGGTTTTTAAAGGGAAAAAGATCAAAATTTTACAACATTTTTATCTTCAATTTCAATATTTAATTGATTAAGGTGAAATAAATTAGATTAATATATTTATAATTGAAATAAATATAATTAAAAAAATATTAAAGTATAATTTTTTTATATGAATAAATTATATGAATAGGTATTTTTCAATTAAAATTCAGTATTTTTTACTCTACATCATAAAAGGAAACATTTTAGATAGACCAAAAATTCAGCCTAAGATAATTTTGATGTTATGAATTAAAAAATTGAGTTAATTTAATCAAATTTATTTTCCAAAATCATCAAAAATTAATTCTATTATTTTTCACAAAAAAACATAAAACATCAGTTTTTGATAAAAAAAATATTTACAAAACATATAAAGACATTACTGAAAATTGTGTGTTATATAATCAATTTTTTCTCTATATAAAACCATTATATTAAAAATTACTTATTACTATTCATATTACTTTTTTTAACTTATATATTATAATGTTCACATTCTAATAAATATATGGGTAATATAATATTATTTTGATAAAAATTAGTTCCACATGTATTGCTAGCTAAGCTGGTGTTGCATGTAGTGAAATCAAAACTTATTGTTGAGTATAATGAAAAATTAACATATTATAGAAATAAATTAAATAAATAATTTAATTTTAATTTATTTTAATAAATAAATTATTCCTAAAAACATATGGTGTTTCATTCAATCTTTGAAAAATATTGGAATCCATAAAGTTCATCAAATAAGTCATAAATTAGAGGTAGAGGGTACTTGTTCTTTATCATAATAGAATTTTTCTTCAATAAAATAAATGCACATTCTCATGTATCCATATTTATTCTTATAAAATAGAAAATTGTCTCTACATTTTTAAACAATAGTGTGAATAAATCTATTATCCCGCAACTCCTCTAGTTGTTCATTAAACTCCTATAATTCCACAGTCCTCACAAGGTGGAAATTGGTTCATTATCTTCTTCTTATTTGATGAATTACCATCATCTTGGTTCTTATTCTAACTCTTATTTTTTTTATTTTCCATTTATCATATTGGGTAATTATAATTCCTTCACTATTTTCATTTCATATAAAACTATTATATCATATGATGAAAATTTATGAGAGACTGGTGCCTTTCAAATACTTAGATTAAGCCCTACTATTAAATTTTCAATCTTCAACTCTATGTTGTGTATATAATCCATAGCATACCTAGATTATGTTGTAAAGATATCCAAATACTCAACAACTCTTTCTTCCTACTTTTACTCAAAATATTTGTTTTTCATTAATAAAACACTTTTAAGTAAAAGTTGAAAACCATTAAAGTACACAAAACAATTAGTCGACATGATAAGTCGTGGCCGAATCTAGGATTTGAAATTTTATCATGTTAGGGATTGTACCTTTATGAAGACTCCATTGAGGAATGATAGTCTTCTTAACTGGATCCTCTTCGATAATTTTTTACCAATTTTGTTCCATCTTATCCCAGGTAAGAATGATCTCTTCCATGGATGTCTTATTCCCGTTGAGTCCACAAACCAGTATTCCATGTTTTTTCTGATACCAATCACATTGATCCTTGGTAAGGTTACCCTGAAGGCTCCTGCCAAACAGCCACTCAAACTCCTCTTGTTTAGTGATGACCTATAATTCTTTGTCAGATAATTCTTAATTTCCATCAATGATGGTTTCCCACTCATCACACTCTTTCAATTCCCTCTCGTTCAGGTGGTTATCGGATTCAGCTGGCTCATTTCCATTATGCGACAAATCAATGACAGAAGATTACCCTACTAGTGGAACAAGCTCCTAAATAGACATTTCCTCCACCTTCTTGGGACCCTTCATAGAAATCTTAACTTTGCTTGAGGATCTAGTTACATGGGCTCTTGGTAAGTATAAATAGACTTTCCTCCTCCACGGCCTCTGAGAGTGCTTAAGAAACCCATCTAAATCAATAATGGTGTTCTTACCCTTCCTTGAAGAGGATCTAATATAGTCCTCTGTAATATCCCTTTCCTTAGACTCAACAAGGGAATCCAACTCAGAATACTTATCCTCCAAAGAATCCTCCACATCATCCCCTTCTGTGGGCGCATGATATTCCTCTCCTAGCACAACGAATCGATTATGGGACTGAATAGCCATTCCTCCTGACTTCACTATCTCAGAATAGGATGGTCTTTCCAGCAATTATAGTTTAGACAGATATGATCCACTAGGCTACAGAAATCCATGTCCCGTGAACTGGTCCTATTGTTTAGTGTCCTCCTAAACGAAACATTAATGGCCACCAGCACCTGGTACACTCCAAGATTCCATGCACGCCTCAGATAAAACCATCTTCCTGGAGGAAATAGCATCCAAGGGTGGAATCCTCACTGCATGGACGTCCGCAACATTTGAGGTGGATGGAAAATTCTGGAACTCACAGACCTGCACATCCTCCCCTACACTTCATGAAAAGGGGGTAACACCTAGATCAAGCCCCAAACAGTCAAAAGCCTCTACAACCCTCAGCTCTTGGACCATTGGCTTTGAGCTCTTCTCCGAACATGAAGAAATTCCCTACCCCAAACCCAATATAATCTTTGTAGGAGGATTCTAAACATAACCTGAAGATTTAGGATCCTCATTGCACGCCTAACTATCCATAGGTGCAGCAATAGCCTCAGACAAGACTCGAAGGACCCTTCTGAAATCAACCGAAAGTGACGGTTTATGAAGCGTTGAACGGAATTCTTTATGAAGATGGCCCAGGAGACAACAAGAAGCACATATATCATACCAATTCTCAAAAACCACTAGTTGAAGGTATTAGATCTCATATTCAACCACAATCTATACTTCTTTGACAGGGGGTTTGGATATGTTGACTTCCACACAAATCTGGGGTGCTATTGGATGGCACAAAGTCCTTGAATGCTCATCAAAATCCAAAAACCTTCCATCCATATTTCCTAAAAATTGAATAATATATATATTTTGTAAGGGAAGGGGATATCTTAGGAAGCTTATATTGATCACCATAGAGGGGGGATACCTATTCCAATAGAAATCGTAGCTCAATCATAGAAGAAAGAATCGGTTCCATTCATAGGAATGAAGACCTTTGGACAAAACAGCAGCGAGATCGTCATCATTGTAGAACTGTAGAAAGAAGATTTGAGGGTCTAAGAGCATGACGGTGACATGATCTTTCAGTTTTTTCTCACAAGGGAAATATTTTTTAATGAATGTCCCTTAAAATCTTTCCATTCCATGAGTTATATTTTTTATTCCTCCATATTATTCTTGATCAATTACTACCCTTTCTCAATTTATGATTTGAGATAATACATATCAAGGGTAAGATTTTCCATTTCATTATAACCTAAGGCCATAAATATCTCCTCATAATACTTAAGACATTGCTCAAATAACATTGGATTAGTAGTCTCACCAAATAATGGGGGATTATTTCGCATTAAGTGATCCAAAAAAGGAGAATCACACTTTGGAATAGTTTTATTTATTAAAGAATGGTTATTTATCATAACTTATTTAAGTTACCCTAATATATTCATGATCTAATACATTCTAATACTAGTTGTATTTGCTTAAAATAGAGGGAAATCAATACATTTCTCACATTATTGACACCCTTCTTCCTCCCAGGAACCATTTTTAAACAATGGAATATACTGTATTATCTCATAAAATTATGAATTTTAAATCAAAATGTGTAATTCTAAATATGGTGAAACACTTACCATTTATTAAAATTTATGCACTATTAATATTTGAAAACTAAAATTGGTTTTGTTCTCGATATCGTTACTTTGAAATCCTTCATCATTGTTTGTAGAGAAAATTTAAATTATCATAATCATGTACCCTTTAAGTTTGAAACTCGATGTGAATTAAGGCCCATTTTTTACACCATGTGATGATAGGGTCAACTCTAATGCATGATTTTCATAGTTATCACCCCAAGGTACCTATGTGCTAGAACCATGACCACTTATTGTATATAGACATTGATGTATAGATATGAAAAAAACACATAATATCTTCCTTAAAAACATTGGGATTTTCTTTTATATCTATACTCAAAATCTAAAATAGGTTTATCTTCCATGATCTATGTTATCCTTAATCTAGTTATCATGGTTTCTACTAAACATCCCTATAATACTAACGTAACAATCCTAACTCCAATGACTAGGAGTTGGTGTTAATTTTATTACATTAGCATAAATACAAGGGTTCAATTAACGAAGGACCAGTTAGTTTAGTGGTTTTAGAGAACAATATACATAAATGATTCTCATTCCACATTATGAAATAAAAAACAAATCATATTAATGGAAAAAAATTTACTTTATTGAACTCATTCAAATAATTCTTCTTCATGCCCTAGAGGAAATAAACAAAATAATAGTCAGCTCAAATGATCAGTAAGGGTTACATATATGGGATTATATCATGAATCAATAAATAATAATAAATATTGAAATATAAAAAACTATTAAAACATTCCATTTACTCAATAACATTTATGTTAATATTTGATAAGGAAAAATCAATATGGAAAGGTATAAAACTGAAAACACAAGTCATTTAATCAATAAACTTAGAATGAAATGTGTCCAGATATAATATTGTTGTTAAAATATCATTGATAATATAAATAACTAAATTATAAATGAATTAAATGCTTAATTATTGGGAATCATGAGCTTAGGCAACATAATACCTATGTTATCAATTATTTTCTCAAGATAGTTTAAAAGAACTAGGTAAAAACCTATCTGATTTGGCTAACTAATTTGTCTCATGAAATATTTTGACACATCAAGGGGTTATTTATAACTAGTACACAACCATATCTATATTTCCAAATCATTCCAAATATATCAAAAAAATCTATTTAATTCATGATTAAATATTCCTTATTATCAAATAGTTGTATAGAATAATGGTTACAAAATTTATAAATATTTCCCTAGTTAATAAAATAACTTTCAAAGTAAACATCGTATGTAAAAATGATATAATATTTTGGAAATAATAACATACATCATAGAATAATATGGATATTTAATAAAAATTTAATGAAAAATGAAAAATGATCACAAGAAAGTTATTATTGTCATGAGAAAGTTAACAATCATAAAAAAAAGATAGATTGTAAATAAATTTATACAAGGTAATTTTTAAGTAAAATTCAATGAGATTAAATAATTAAAATTAAAACATAAAATAAATTAATTTATTAAGTATCATGATATTAAATTTCAAATGTGTTATATATACACAATATAAAATAAATTATGTGTATAACATTTCAATATCCTTAATGATCAGAAATTGAGATGTACATATTTTAAACATATTTTAAAATAAAGTATAATGGATTTAATAATTTAATTAATTTATATGAGGACCATATTAATATTTATCATATATGATCCCCTTATAAAAATTTACCACCCATTTGTTAATAATATATCATCATTTTCATTTTTTTGGGTGTTAATTGCCTTGTTTTCTTAAACATTTTTGTTTAAGAATATTCTATTTATTGAAAATATTTTGTATCCCCATTATATAAATAATGATCATAATGTTATAAATATAATATTTACTATTTATATATATATATATATTTATTTATAAACATTATTTATGGTTTTACATGGAAATTTAATCGCATTTATTTGTGGAGATGGTAGGTCGTACGTATGCACGAGTGATGATATTGTTCCCTTAACGAGTGAATGGGTAAAGAAGTGGGTGATATATTAATATTACACAATTTATATCATGTCATATATATCACATATATTCCTTAAATTTTTCCTTATTATCTTCCATGTAAATTTTAATTGAAAAATAAATCAAATCACTTCACAAGGTTGTAGTTTGTTGTACACACAAGCGACATTATCATATTTTACTCAGAATGGAAAGTAAGAAATTTTATGTGATATTATAGTTAGAGAAGTATAATAATATCATTAATATCATTAACATGTATTAAAACCCTCATTATATGTTTCCTTCAATTGTGGTTATTGAAAATTAATTATACTGGTTTGCGAGGTGCTAGTCATACATAAACATGATTGATGGTTTCATTTCACATTTAATGGAAGTGGATATCGATATAGATAATTAAATTAAAATAATAAAATATCAAAACATGTTAGATAATTTTTTTATTAGTCTAGAATTATTTAATAATATATTATGGTGGTGGAAGAATTAAAAAATGTAAATGCTTATTTAATAACATTACATATTCTTTGGGAAACCTATTTTGGATTTCACCAAAATCCTTCCTAGGATAGATTTATGATAAAAAAAGATCTATTTTTTCTGGAGGTTATCAATGAAGTTATTTGGGAAGTTCGTGGTGGAAAAAATTGTATTTGTATGTGTGAATAGGGGAGGATAGGGGTGTCCTTTTATAAGTGTGAGAGGGGGTAAATGTGGAATTTTTGAAAGAATCAATTACACCCATGCTTTTATCATGTCAAAAACATCCAAAATAGATCACAATATACCATTATATGAGATAAGGTCGATCTATGGATATAAAAAGGTTTTTTAAAAGTTTTACATAATTTTTAACCATTATCTTCTTAGTTTAATCCCCCAATAAGTTTGTTTTTAACTTAACTGTAGTAATTAATTATTACTTATTTTACTATTAATAATGGTCAAAAAAATTAAACATATTATATAATATTACTTTTTATAATATAAAATATTGAAACTTTTTTTCAAAATTTAATTTCTATAAATTAAAGAATAAAATTTTAAATTATTCCCATAGATAAGACAAAAAGTTGGTTTCTAAAGACAAAATTCTAACAATTATTAAATTTTTAAATATCAATATTTAATATTAAATTCATTCCATTTTCATAAAAAAAATTATAATAACATGATTTTACTAATTTTACATTAATACCCAATTTAAAATAAAAAATAAATTTTTAAATAATCTAAACGAAATGGAATTTTTCAATAAAAAGTAGTATTTTCACTATTCAGAAAAATGAATCATTTCAAAATAATACAATAAAAATAACTATAAGATAATTTTTAAATGATGATTTAAAAATTAATTTAAATTTATAAAAAAATATACAATTGTAAAAAATTAATGTTATAATAAGGGTACAAGAAGTGATGAAACTATTTTCTTTGAAAAAAATATATTTTTTCAGAGAAAATTCCTTTTTATTTCAAATGATTATCGTATTAATTATAATAAAAATATATACATTAAATTTATTTTATAAATTTATAAACCATATAATTTTCATAATTTATTTATTAATATTTATGCCCACTAACATAATGTTCATTTAATATTGGCCATATTTAAATAAAATTTTAATAGAGTATTTTTATTTAACCCTGGTGTTGTGTGCATTGCATGATATTGAAGAGATTGAATTTATTTAGAAGGAAATAAATCATAAAGTCTAAAGGTGGTACACTTTGTATCTTTTTTGGGTGAACAACACAAACATGTGGGTTGTGTGAGTTATTTCACATTAATTTTTTATGACCACATTTTTTGGTGAATGGTATAGGGGTTCCAAAAGTAAATTGATACAAAAAACAATAAATAAAGGAATAAAAACATCAAAAAATGTTTTTATAAGATGAAATAGTTATATATCTAATATGAATATAATTTATGTTAAGTTGATGAGAATTTTAAAAATGAAAAAACTTTAAAATATTCATTGTGAGAAACTTTACAAAGAGGCACTTGTCAAGAAATTGATCATTAAGTACGTGTTCCTATAAGGGTTTGGTGCCCATGAATTATATTATGTAAGGATATATATATACAATGTGACCCTAATTTTTAGGTTCCTTTTTATTGTTGTTTTCATTAGGTTAAACTATCTAGGAAACCCTAATGGCTAATATAATAAAGGAATATAGTTTATTTTATCCATTTGATGGATTGGGTAAATACTATCACACTCAATTATCTTGGAATCATACTTGTTCTAATTGGGATGATTTCCTCCTTAAATAGTTATATATTATTTATATGATACCCAGTGTAAGTCATGATGAAATATGGATCTTGTATCACTAAAAAGATATCATTTATGGGTTCTTCATTTTAATGAGAGAATAATAATTAAAATAACATGATGAAAATATATAAAACATGATAATGATTCATATATAATTATTTGTTATAGATTATGGAATATTTCCGGAAAATAATTTTTTGAACCCTTTTAGGTATGACCTATGGTCTGAATGTCTTAAAGGCCCTCTATTTTTATTCATTTTGATAATCCCCCTTTTAAGGGTTTAATGGGAACCCTTACATGTCCTATAGGATTCCTGATATTACTTTACCTAAAGTTCGTAAATGAAACCGTCCAGAATATAACTACTTATAACTACTCCTCTGCATCATCTACTCATTGTCATCTCTCCACCTTTGCATGGCTGTTTGGCTAGGATTCAAGCGTGTGAAAAGGTTATTTCCGAATGCAATTTCAAAGCCCTCTAATTCTTCCAAATCCATTAGCTATATTTTGGTTAATACGACTTGCTCTAAATCCTCATTTGAAGCCTAATTTTTTAGAGTATGTCTGGTCTATTTAATCAAAATTTTAGGTGGACTGAAGGCCTTGAGGTGGCTCTAAGGCCTTGTGGTGGACCGAAGGCCTTGTCGTGGCCTAAAATCCTGATTTTTTCCGAAGTCCTTTGGTGGACCGAAGGCCTTGAAGGACCCGAGCCCAAACTAGTGGCCTGAGATTCCAAACAGGTTAATAGTTCCCACAATTATATTATCAAACAATAATAGATATATTACATACTACAGTACCTATACAGTGACCCAAAAATATTTCTCTACCAGGATTGGAACTTGGTTTAACTGGATGTACTTTTTGTGTCCTCACCAATTGCGTTGAGGCTATTGTGAATTATAAGTATGACATTTAAAAAAGATAGAAATTTGTATCTATTGATGGGATGTTTTCTCACAAAAAATCACTATAGGAATATTAATTTTAATGGTATAGAGATCAATTCCACTAACTATTTCTCATGGTGTTTTAATACTTGGTGTGTCTCACATATTTTTTTTGAGAAATATATACTCAAATAAAGAAGGTGATTTATAAATAGTGAAGCATATCCTCAGGTCAAAAATGGAGAAATAGTTTTTAATTAGAGGTTAAAACATATTATTTAACATTACTCGGTGGATTAGTTATAGAATTATAAAAATTTCATTATATTCCTGCCATAAATAAAAAATTTGATCATTTTATCTTGTTTGGAAAAGACAAGATTAAAAGTCTCTACTAAGAATAATAGTTGTTCTATATATATGAAATACATGTTCTATGGAGTTAGGAATATTATAAACTATTTATACAATCTATATATGGATTATAAAATTTATAAGATTCAGAATAAGAAGGTCATATTTTATTCATATCACACCTATCTTTGGCTTTATCTCCTTGGTAACATAAATGAGAAACATATTCAATGAAATTTAAAAATGGATTCTTGAAATCACTTGAATGTGAATCATTTTAACAATTTTGAATCATTTTTATTCATAAAAATGACATGAACAACTTTTAGTGGTAAGGTTTAAAGGGATAATGTACTATTTGATCTCATACATAGTGATGTATATGGACCAATGTTTACTCATAAAGGTTTTTTTAGGTAATTAATTACCTTTTATAATGATTTTAGTTGGTATGGATATGTGTTTCTGATTAATAACTTGTATGAATCTTATAAAAAAATTCTTGAGTTTTAGAAAAACGGTCAAAATCAACTGGGAATGAGTATTATGATCCTTCAATTGAATCGGGGTGGTGAATAATTATGCTAGGAATTTATTGATATTATGAGGGATTGTGTATTTTTGTTAACAACATGGTCCACCTAGAATACCAAAATGGAATTTTGCTTCTAAATGGATTAATTATACTACTTTGGATAAAATATGATCAAAGATGAGTTAATGCGACCTTTCTATTTTATTTTGGGGTTAAACTCTAAAGATCACTACATTAGTAAAAAACATTCCATTTAAAATAGTTGTAAATACATCATATGAGATGTGTTATGGGAAACATCTGGTTATATCATTTATAATTATTTGCAGTTATAAAGAATATATTTTAAAATTGGATTTTTAAAAAAACATCTATAAATTAGAAGTAAAAATAACATATTTTTAGGTGATCCCATATATACTGTGAGATATTATTTATATAATATTAATGAACGAAAACTATTTTTGTCCCACCATTTTGTTTTCCTAGAGAAATTAATCATGAGAAATGTAGTCTATAGAATGAATTTTTTACTTAGATAAGTTAAATACCAACAAACCATAATTATTCCTGAGATATAACTTGAGTCAGTTAAAATAATATTTATTGAAGAAGAACCAACTCAATATTCACAAGAACCTCAAGGGTTCATTAGGATTTATCAAGATCTCATGAGATACAGCTTCCTCATAACTATGTGTGATGACTTAATTCTAAAAAAAATTAACCAACTTCCTACTATGTTTCCTTTGATAGTTATGATTTAGAGAAATTTTTAGAACCCATAGAATTTTTAATAGAATCCTTGTTCACAAAACATGTTTGGAACTTAGTTCATGCAACAAAATATGTGAGTCCCATAGGGTACAGGTTGGTTTTTTTCAAGAAATCTGGCATGGATGGTAAAATATATACCTATAAAAAGCACTATTTATAAAAATTTCATATGATTATTTATGGTATTGACCATGAATAATCCTTTTCTATTATTTTTATGATTACATACATTAAGATATTTTTTCCCTAGAAACTCATTTCGATTTTTAAATATATCAAATGGATGTTCAGACAACTCTCCATAATTTTTATTTTTTTGGAGGATGTGTTAAAGGTAAATGGAAAAGTATTTAAAGTTATAGATGAGATTTATTAAGGGATGTTCAAAAAATTAATCCATTTATTGACTGATATGGGATTCTTGGATTTAGAATATTATATTTGATGATATAATCATAGATTTTGGTTTCATCAAAAATTAGATGATTCTAATGTATATAAGTGTATTTTTTGGATCATTGTAGTATTTTTTATATTGTATTTGGATTTCATATTACTGATCAAAAATGAAATCCTAACACTCTACTCTGTAAAAATTTTGTTGGGTAAGTGCATCTCAATGAAATACATGTGTGAAGACTCCAACAAACTTGGTATAAATATTTATAAAGATAGATCTAAGTGGTTTCTTGGACTGATTTAAAACAAATATGTTGGTAAAGTAATAAATAATTTTATCATTGAAAACTCTAATAAGGGTCCTTTACCAGTAGTACAGGGAATTAATATTAAAAAGTTTCAATATCCTTTTAAAGACCTAAAAAGGGTATATATGATTCATTTTTCATCCTATATAGTATCTAACATGTATTCCATGTTTTGTACACTACATAATGCAACCTATGCTTTCATAATAACTAGTATAAACTAATCTAGTTCTTTTTATAGTCACTGAATTTATATAAAGAATATCCTAAATTATTTTATATGTACTAAGGATATGTTTTAAATATTTAGAGTAGAAGATAAAATCTATATAAAATGATATATAGATCTCAATTCCTAATCTGAAAAAGATGATATAATGTCTCTAAAGTTTCGTGTTTTTCACAATTGGTGGAGAAATTGGTTGGAAGAGTTCAAAAAAAAAGAATCCACAGAAGACATTACAATAGAGGATAAGTATATCTCTACATCAGATGTTATAGTAGAAGCTGTTTGGATTAAGAATTTCATCTATGAACATGGGGTAGTTCATAGATTTGAAGGATTTATTAAGCTTTGATGTGAGTAAAATTGAGTCTTCACTCATGGAAAGGAACCATGGTCACACTAGATGTCTAAATAGATCATTTTAAAATACCATATCATATGATATATCCTTCATAGTGGAGGTGTAAAAATCTATTGTATGGGTACATTTTTGAATGTATTGGATCTATTGATAAAATATTTACTATTGTAACAACGTGATAGTCATGTAGAATACCTGGGTGTTAAAAATATAATATATTACATGAAATGGACATAAATGTATCATAATTTATAAAAAGAGGAAAAATCTATTTATCATTCAATCATGTGTGCTACAGTTTCATTTACATGAATGACTGAATTATGATATCCCCTCAAGTATGACATTGAGTTTTACCAATATGATTATCATCACAGAATATAATGTGTTGTGAAGATATGTTAAGGTTAGTGAGAAAATATTATTGTACTCATTTCAAAGGGTTATATATAAGATAAAAAAAAATATTTATATGTTAATAATTGGAATCTTAATAAATTAAATTTCCTACAAACGAATATCTAATGGAATATAATATAGTCATCAATATACATAGTGATGTATTCTTATTATCAGAACTTGATACCTGAGTTTGAAGTGATAACCTATATGAGAGACAAAATAATTTGATTCCATTATTAAAAATGTTAAGTGTGCCTTATATAATAATGGGGATGTTTGGTATATTTTTATTCAGGTCTTAGGTTTGAGTACAACTAAGATGGGATTTTTTCACTTGTATGATGAGTAATGACATCTAGTCCTTGATTGAATTAAAATGATGAAATGAGTGGAAATTCTTAATTGATTCTCATATGATATGTTCAACCACATGGATAAGGTACATTATATGTCTTCATAAATTAAATGAATTTTAAGTGATGTATTCATTGAATTTCCCAATATTATTCAAAGAGCTGATAAAATATTAAATAGCCTATATTAGATTAATATTATTCTATTTCTAGTGGTCATTTGATATCATGGACAACGAAATTATATTTTTATACATATGATGTATATGATATATATTTTGGTGGACATGTTCATATTGAGATATGAGTAAGCTTGATTAATATCACACCAAACCCATTTGTAGCTTCAGTATAATTGATTCTTTTATAGAGGCCACTCATTACTTACATCATGAAATATATATTTCATATTTTTTTTAATACTATGAATGTTCATAGGGTCACACAGTTAGTCCATTGGCTAAAAATTATATTTTAGGGATAGTTTTTGTTCCAAAATGATGGGATATTAAAGAAACCATGTTGAAAAGGATTTTTAGATGGATTCCCAAAGAGTTTTCATGTTTTTCTCATTATTTAATTGTGGAATTTTTTAACTGATATTTTTTTAGAAATAAAAAAACAATTAGATATCATATTTAATGGTATCCCAAAATCATAAAAATATTATATAAGATTTATGAGTTTTATATCATATCATGTGATTAGATCCTATAGTAGTATATGATGGGGGCATATATTTTTAATAATTCTAGAATAAATTTGGATGATCCTCCCATATGGTTTAATTTTAACTCTAATACATTATGAATATAATATTATTTATTTTCATATAAAATTAAAAGGTTCATTGTATTAACCAATAGTAGGGGTTGCATTTGATAACACCCATTATGGAAAACCAGTCATCATTCATCTGAGCACATCGATATTAATATATAAATATATAAGATCCCTCTTATTAGATAAGTAGTTTGAACTAGTGTGGATGATAATTAGTTTTATTAGAATATTTTTTTAACTCCATTCATCTCAAAACACTATTCTTCATTCCTCGTTAAGGGTGTTATAACCCCCTTAGAGTTTTTGATTCCTTAAGTTACAAACATAGATCCATTAGAAGATGTAATCCATCAAAGGTTTAAATAAAGTTTTTGATACATTATAATTATCATCAAGAATACACCAAGGAATATGGTTTTCACTCATTTCTCATTAAAGTTACATTTTTATTCATTCATTCTTTTGGGTTTAACTGCATGAAGATAATTCAATAATATATGGGTTTTTTCACTCACAAAGATCATAGGATGATCAATCAAACCCCAAAAAAACCCAATATATTTTTCAATCATTTATGTTCCATAAATAACTTCTAATGTATTCTATATATTAAATGTGGTAACATAATGAGATGTTTTTTATACCACATTATAAATCGATCTTGCAAAAATATTTTATATATTGATATCAATAATTATTTCAATGTACTTTGTCAAATCATACTCTTAGGACTCATATTTTTGGATCATGTCACAATAATCCTATATGAACAAATACATCACATTTTTATTGATATCACAATTAAAAACATTAATCACATAGGGTTTCTTAATTAAATCCATATTAATAAAAAATCTAAAAAAAATATCAATATTAAACTATAAATAAAAACCATAAGGCTCTGAAAACAATTAATATGACTTGGATGAATGTATTCACCATTAGTGGGAGATGAATCAAGGTTTAACCAAAATAAGAAATTTCTATTATATTTTGTTTACCTCTTTATTGGATCTTGGACCCACTTTGGAAGGAACATGTTCAATCTCACACACCCTCATAAACGATAACAAAAAAATCAATAAAAATAATAATTATAATCAAAAATTGGAAATAATGGTTTTACTTAGTTCATCAACACTCGGATGCATCCAAGGATCACACACTGATGATGTATCAATGTAAAAAAATCCATTAAGCATCACTATTTTAGTGGATATATGTTTCATTCATGGAAACTTCACACCATGGAAAGGAGCCTTTGAAAAGTTTAGAGATGACATATTACCTCTCAAGGGACAATCCCTCTTCTTCTCCTCTACACACTAATTCAAGTAAGGTCTTTTTTAGATTATAAAAATAAGTATCCCCTAAAAATCTTTTAGATATGAAGGTCTCTTCCATATCTGTTTAACTGAGTAATTTTCCTTGCATCCTTGGTTCCAAAATGGATTGACCCTTATTCTCCACTTTTCTATGCATACACTCTCCAAATATTACTAAGGAAAACCCATTTTAAAGAGTTAGTTATTTTAATTCTTCTTATAATTCTATATGATATTGAACTCTTAATGGAAATTTTTATTAATTTTCTTTCAAGTGAACACAATAGAAGAAATACCTCTTATGGATAAATATTATTCTATAATTGAATTATTTTTTGAATTATTTTTTTCAATAAATAAATATATCAATATCACTTCATTTTCATCAAGCCTTTTTTTTTAAACTATATATTCTAATGAAACTCCTCTATCCTTCTGAGCTATACTCTCTTGTGTGCAAACTGGATTGGCAGTTTGTCTCTCTTTTGTCAAGTATACACAAAAGAATATTTAATTATATTAAAGACACAAAACATTAAATAAATGGTTTCTATGAATTCTCATTCTCTAGTTCAAAGATATTAATCCAAATTTCACACTCATTTATAGTGTTCAATTCATATAATTAATTAAATTTATTCCTGAAATCTCGAGCTAAAATTTCTCTATTTTGAATTATGGTTAATTCTTCGTTATATTTTTAAATATTCAAATCATGGAGTAATTGTAACATCCTGGGTAAATAAATAATATTAAATTTTCATATTTATTAATATTTTTACATTAATTATTAATTTTAATTTAAAGGGGATGTTATGGCGTACCCGATACACAACAACGGTTTTCTTTGAAATCTTACGTTGTACACAACATTCAGTATTACTGAAAAATAATAATATATAATTATTTTAAATGGTAGTTAACGCCTTGTCATTGTTTTGTATGTAATGAACAGAACTAAATACAATATGATTATACATTTTTGTTAAATATTTTTATATTCATCCAATAAAATTTAGAGGCCTAAAATGTGAATGAATCTAATTTTAAGCATAATTTACTTTAAAAGGGTGAATTACCGCCTTTTGATGGTGAACCATATTTAAATATATTATTGGTTACTTTTATACATTCTATTTGACCAAAAAAATTATTATTTATTATCGGGACACCAAAATTTACTTTGGGTAATTTTTTGGTATTTTTCTGATAAAATTCATTTTTTAAGGAATAGTGATAAATACATTATTTTATTTCAAATCTACTTTTTAATATATTTTCTTTATATGGTTATATTATCTTTCTAATTGTTTTTAAAGTATAATTATATTATATTATTATAATTTAATCCAATGGTGGTAATTTTAATTAATTTCACTTTGAAATTGAACATAAACAAGTGTCAATTGTTTAATAGATATTGTTTCTTAAAAACACACTATTTTTTTGACAATGGGAATTAATTTTAAATTAATTAATGAAAATTCTATTTTTGAATATTTTCAAATATAAATCATTTTGGAATTATAAATATCTAATATATATTAGGCTGAATTTTTGGTATTTTTCTGAAAAACTTCAATTTTTGACGAATAGTCAAACCACTAAGTAGTAGTTAAAAACCCAACTTTTTCATTTAAAGGAAATTTTACCACTTCCATGAATTTAATTTATAAAATCATACAAACATGGTTGTTATTATTAAGTAAATTTTTTTTGAATAAGATGAAAATAATTTTTGGTGAATAGTAACTTTTGACTCTTATTTACCGTGGTTAAAGGTAAATAGGGTAATTCAAGGTAAAACAAATACTTTAATAATAAAAAATTACCTTGACACTTGTCCTAACATTATTTGATGAGTAATGGCCAACCATGGTCATCCATGGGTGGATTTTGGGACCCCATGGATCCACATAATAGTGATAATGACACTTTATTTTAATTAACTTAAAGTAGAGGAAAAATGACATAAACAAATATCTTATAGTAAATTAATTTTTACATGGGGTTTTATAAGTTATCGTTTAGACTATAAAAATTCAATTGAAATATAAAAATATTTCATACATAATGGTAATTTTTGTTATAATTTTTAGACATCATATAAATAAAATTATTTATAACACAATAATGATGAAGTGTTCACCGCATTAATGAATGATTTAAATAAATATGATTATAAATATTAAAAAAATGTCCAAAACCTGTCCAATTATTATTGGATGATTTTATTTCGAATATGATTCATCTTAACTTCTAATTTAATGTGTTTTTTACCTTTTGAAACCAAATATTAGTTTATAATAAAATATGTTTTTCTATCATTCTTAAAGAGCCTCGCCTCCCCCTTATAAAAAGCCCTCACTTATAAACAATTCCCATCACCTATCAAGAATTTTGTATCATCCAAACTCTACCAAATTAATCTCCCTACATCCCTCTCCACCTCTTAGAAGCCTAACTTATGCAGAAGGCACTTCCATAAGTCCTTTTGGTTCAAACTAAAGGGAGTTACCCGAATTAAAGGTAACAGTTTCTCTTAAATTCTTTTCTTTTATTTTACTTCTCTAACCCCTGAATGCTTTTTATTCCTTTATTTTATAACAACCCCATTATAATAAATATACTAGGATGTTTTTATGAGAAGGATTATAACTACACTTACACACACCTCCATCTAATTGATAAAGAACATATTGTTTCTGTGGGCGGTGAGCTATTGCCCCACGAAATGATGATTGTTCTAATATCTCCTACTGCCTCTCATGGTGGCCATTATGATGGAAAAATATTTATATATGATATATATTATGTCTATTTTTTCTTTATGGTACTTTATTTTTCATTTATTTCATACCTTTATGGTTTCCATAATGGGTAAATGCGATAATTCCATTTTCGGAAGTGTGGACTACCGCCCTCTCAAAGTGATATGACTCATTAATGCCTTATGTGGTGAAAAACCCCAACCCTAGTAGCCCAAAGTTGGTGCATTATTTTAATACATTGGAATTATTTCAATTAATCAAGTCCTGATAGACCAATCAGTTTTGCAATCTTGGAAAATAGATTACATACATGAACGTTACATTACACATTAGAAATTAAAACACAACATAAATGGTCCTTTGAGAACGCCATTAATCCCCTGGATTAACCCTTTTTATCAATCATAATACACTTCTTAGGATACTGAGAAAATTAAAACATAGAAAGGGGTGAGCTTAGATGCTCGGTATGGATAACAATATAGTGGAAACTTTCATTAATAAGAATAAATAATTAAGGCAATGTATAAGACTAAAACAAAATCCTTTTAAACTTAAACATCAGCATAACATAGAAAAGATAAAATAAAATAATGAAATTTACTTATTCACATGGATATTCTACTATTCAAATAAACACATGCAATATCAGTAGCCACTTTCATAATGATGGAATGCATAATTCCAGACTTCATAACCACATAGTCAAGGCCTTGTTCCAAGACTACAAAAAAGATTTTTTCAAGGCCTTGTTCCAAGACACTATTTTGTCTCATTAGACTTACTGATGCATTGAGGAGCTATAAAGGGCTCCACCCATCACTTACTAAGTCCAATTCATTCCTCATATGAAAAGGTTTAAACATAACATAAACATTCGTATTAAAACTAGCATACAAAATGTTAATACTTTATCCATAAACCATGAATGGTATAAAAATAACACATCCATAGTCAAACATGTCACAAAACCTTCAATACAATATGTATTATTTGTATCATAATAAAAAAAACTTCAAAAATGTTTAAAATCCATCAAAAGATGTTTATATATATGAAAATTATTTGTAAAACTCTTTGAGAGAAATATCCCTTTTTCATGTAAACATTTAGATGTCACAGAATTTAAAAAGGAATACATTTAAAGAAATTTTTGAATAAAATTTTCCCATACCACTTTGAAACTTTTTAAAGGAATTAACATTTTAAAAACATTCAGTCCATATAAATAAATCCTTAAAAGCCATTTTGAAAACATGGACATTAATGGTAATGATTTAGAAGAATAAATATTTAAAAAATTGAAAATTATGTTTTAGTAAAATAAGAACCTTAAAAAGAATCCCTTTGAAAACTATTTTATGAAACATGGACATGGATAATAAAAATTTCCCAGTAGATACATACGTAAAAACAACCTCGGATAATAAAGAGATTGTGAAATTAAACCTTACCTTGCACTTTCCTTTGGTCGATGGTATGTTTATCCTCCTGTATATTGACCATAGTATGTTATTAAATTATACCATAACCATATTCATATTTATTATATCATACATGATTAATTTATAACTTTATACTACCCATTTAATAATGATTTCCAAGTTAAATTAACATTTTGGGTAATAATAGCTTTCTTTATCGTACACGTCTTAACTTGTTATTCTTGATCGTATCATTTATATCATGATTTAAATACTTACATAATATAAAACATGATTTTTATATCATATATATTTAGATTATAAATATTTATAACAGATAGATATATGAAATTGAAGGAATCGTGTATGGAGACGGTAGGCCATACGTACGCATAAACGATGTTTCTATTTTCATATCGAATTGAACAGAGGTAAGTGAATATGATATATGTAAGTACATACATACATACATACATACATATATATATATATATATATATATCTAGTAGTGTTATTATTTCAAATATTACACACTTATTAATAATATATATTTTTATAATCATCATTGAATGGTGAACGTGGGAATGAATCTCATCGCTTCGTAGAGATGGTAATCTGTACGTACGCACGAGCGAGAATATAATTATATTGATGGTGAAGTAGTATGTAATTGGATGTTATATAATTTATACATAATAATTAGCATGTTATATTTATTATTTAAATTAGTTATACTCATTATTATACCCATCCAAATAATGAAGTGTTTGAATAACAAACTACACCATGATGTGGAGACAGTAATCCGTACGTACACATGTATGGTGAATTCGTCATTTATATAATGGATAGAATAATGAATATGGTTTTATAGTTCTATAATAACATCACATTATATAGAACATACTAGATTTATTATTTTATAAGGAAAACCAAAAAGAAAGAGGAAGTGGAAGAAGAACAGAACTTGAAAGATGTGATTAAATATTTACCTCTTCTTTGGGTTATTCCTTTTGATTTGATCAAAAGGGATCCTTAGGTTGGATTTATTACTAATGTAAGGACTCTATTATGATGGGAGGATAGTTTAGAGAATATTTGGGCAGGGTTTGGCCATGAAAAATGGGTTTGGAGGTGTGAATTTGAGAGAAGGGGAAGTGCCCTTTTATAAGAGGGGTGAGGGTCACTTTAAGAAAAGATTAATGTTTTAATTTATTATACATTAATATTAGGTTTATAATGGATCCAAATGAATATATTTCTATAATTATGTTGTTATGGGTTGAAATACTCTCAGCCAATATGTTTTATACATGTTTATGTTACCATTGTAACCTTATCATTTAGATTTTACTCTTAGTTAAATTATTTAACTTTTACTATGTCTTCTTGTATTCTTACACTATATGGATAATAAACATACTCTAAACTTCCAAGAGAAACTCAAGTGGTTCATTAATGACATATATAGTATTATTTAAGCCTTTTGGTCTAACATTACATTTTTAGGAATATTATATCAACCAATAATATAGTATTTGTTTTAAAAACTATTTTATGTCAATTTTGACACTATTTGGTACTTGTTTTTTTTAAATCATAACAGCATGATTACATCAAAAAAGTTGATTTAATAAACCCTAACATGTCATATTAATCTATAAAATTAGTGGCATTCATCAAAAGCCTCAAATTACATTTATTTGGGTATTTATAATATCAATTATTTTAATATTTTATTAATGAGGTAATTACTGCATCATTATTGTGTCATAAATAAAAGTAATTATTTAATGTATAAAAATTATAAATAAAATACCATTATGTAGGAAATATTTTTATCTTTATAATTAATATTTATAGTTAAATTTATCTTATGTATAGCCCGATATTAAAAATGTTTTAGTTCTTTTAACTCTTCTTTAAATTAAATAATAATAAATTACCTAATCTAATCCAAGTGGACCAAAAGGATCATATTTTATTCATAAGGTTGTTTTTTGGTCTAATTAAACTTATCCAATAAAATAAGGACATGTTTTATGGTAATTATAAAATCATTTTTACACTTAATTACCCTATTTACTTTTAACGGTGGTAAATAAAAGTCAAAAGTAACTATTCAAAAAAATCATCTTATTAAACCACATTTTTGACACTGAGGTTAACCATGTCTCTCAGATTTTTTAAGTTCAACTCATAGATGCGGTAAAATTTTGTTTTATGCAAATTTTCAAATGCTCCTAGAAGGTGGGTAAAAGACGGTAAAAAGGTCAATAAAAATTTATGTATCTAAACTTAATATAAAATGACTCCAATAAATTACATTGAACATATATAGGTATTATATATCTATTTTTACCTAAAATAAATTAAAATAAAAAAACTAATTACTTAAATAAAAAGTCATTTTTAAATAATATCGCACTTTTTATCACTATTCACCCAAATATGAAAGTTATCAGAAAAACACAAAAAAAAATTCAAAACTGAATTTTTATGTCCCTATTATAAATAGGAAGATTAATTTGTCAAATTGAATGTATAAAAGTTTCAAATGTTGGATTTAAAAATTGTTCACCTATTAAAAGGAGGAAAAAATTGCATTTTTGAAAAATACTTCTTTTATCTGAAAAAATGAATTAGTTCTCATATTATGTCTAAGAAACACATAATATGCATTATAAAATTTTATAGAGAATATAAAATTTAAAATTCATTTAACATTATTCATAACTGCTTTTTGAATGGCTAGTTTGGTAAGTTGTGGTGTGCTCAAACTCAGTGTTGCGTGTTGCGCAAGTTATTGAATTACTTTGAAGAGATAACGTACTATGAAATCTTGGGATGTTACATGTGGGACATATAAAGGAAGTATTTAATGATGTTATATATGATATTATAATATAATTATAATATACTGTTATATCATTATGGTTTCATTCCATTAAATACAAAATAGAAACAAAAGTAGCATTCATGCGTACATACGGCTTACCGTCTCCATGAACGGTGCATTTCATCTCTTACCTATAAATGTGTCGTAATATTATAAATACATATATATACTGGATATATATGATATATATGATATCTACATTATTAATATAATTCTGGAGATAATGGATATTGGACCACATGAACAACATGTAATTATAAGAAGTTTATTTTTGACTCAAATACCAAATATCGACAAAATGAACGTTATTAACTTAAATGATTACATAATGTTTATAAAATGGTAATAAGTGATATAAAATAAATATTAAACATTAAAAAGGTTCTTAATCAAGTATAAATTAACTTTAGTTTATTATTCTGGAAGAACAAGGAACAAACATGTCAAGTCGAAGACAAGGTAAGGGATTTCTTATCTCACTTTTAATTCCGTGAGATTTCCATTGTTTGACACTTATTTATTGTATGTGTAATATCATGTACTGCTATTTGATATATATTATCATTATTATCTTTTTATTCATGGTATTCTATGATTTATTAGGGAGTTATAAATTTTTTTTCATACGACTCGATTGATTACAACGTGGTAAGGGGATTTCATCTCACTTTTTATTCCCGTGAGATTCATGCTATACGTTCCATTATTTCCTTTTGTTTGGTTTATGTACTACCCATGATTGTAAAATTTTTGTAATATACATTCATTTATTGGTATTTACATCTTCATCGTATGATCCTTCTTTCATGTTGTGTATGTTTCTTAAGTTACAAAATCAGTAAGGGAACTTTTAACACAATTTCTATTCCTTGTGTTAATCTTCTTATTCTTAATTATGTCATGATATAGTTATGTGTGGAATAAATATTTATTTATTTATTCTGTAATTTCCACTTTCTTTTGTGTCGATATACTTTTGATACACATAATCACTACATTGATAAATTATCATGTCATTGATATGAACTTGATAAGGGTAATCTTAACTCAAATTCCATTAATTGAGTTAAACATCCAAATCATTTTTTTTGTTTTAAAAAGAACATTTATGAATTCCCTCTGATTTATTTACACTGAATATCCCATCATATTGACTGTATTAATATTTTTCACAAATTATTATGTCATTTATTTATCCTTAATATAAGGATACCATCTTTATAAGGGATTTCATCTCAATTTACCTTCCATTGAGACTTCATTTGTTTTATGCACCAATTCACTTTAATATGTTGTATATAATGTGCTTTGGAATATTATATAATGAATACATTTATTCTCATGGTATTATAAAGTTTTGATTAATATTATTCCATAATTATTTTTATTCAAGAATCTCTCATTTTGTTAAAAACTCTTTAAATAAAATATCATTTTAAATGTTTTAAATATTTATTCTTCTAAATGTTTCTCAGAAATATTTGTGCTTTCAAAATGGTTTTGAGAATTTAATTATATGGACATTAATTTTTTAAAATTTTGATTCATTTAAAAGAATCAAAGTCATATGGGACACTTTGATTCAAAAATCTCGTTATTAAATGGTTTTGAAAATGGTTTGATAAAGCATTTATTATGTCTATATCTTGAAATGATATATTGTAATTGGAATGTGGAAATTTTATCTTTCCTTTATGACTATGTTATCTAGTATGATTATTTTATCATTCTAGGGAATTTTTTAAGTATACGGGTGGTTTCGTGATAAACCTAGGGCGGGTGATCCTAAGATAGCTCTCCAATGCATTGGGTAACATGACGGAGGTAAACGTTAATGTTTATCCAAAATATTTAGGTAATATACTATGATGGGTATTCCAAATGAGAATCCCTATGTATTTGTGATAGCTACAATTTAAGTATGTTATTAATGCCATAATTTACCTTTATAATTTATGATTTTTGTGTGTAATTCATAAATATTATGATTTCATAAGGTATGTTATGATTGAAAAGTATGATTTCATTGATTTGTATTTATTGATGGGATAATTTTTTCCTTCCTTATTTTATAACCCTTATTGATATTTTTATACTCATCCCATGTTTTTGAAATGTTTTCCACAGGACTTAAAGATGAATAGGATAAAGGATAGGATCAAGGAAAATTCTTTCTGTATAAAACATGGAATTAGATATGTTTCTTTTTAATAGTTTTTATTTTATGAAAAATATATACTGAGTAGTAGTGTCTCCATGTAATATTCAAGTTGTTATGTAATAGTTATGGCCTAATTATCTAAAACACTAAACCTGAAAAGATCATCAATGTGAATTCTTAACATAATTTAAGATTATGTAATGTTTAAGGTCGGGTCCTTATAGTTGGTATTATAGATCGATTTAGATAACTTTAGAGGTTTGGGTATTCTTTAACCATAAGTGTCATAACCATAATGGTTAGTATTTTAGAAAGAGTTCTAGTTTTTCATGGATAATTTGAATGATTTTAAGATAAAATGAATAAGTCTATCATATTATTTACCCCCCTCATAAGATATTATATAATGATTTTACAGATATACTCACACTGGGCTTTTTTGTTTTAGTAAATGGTTGGATCTAGCAGGAACCAATGTAATAGAGGATGTGAACAAAACTATGACGGTTTTCTGAATAATAAACTGAATGAAATAGGAGCTATAATGAGAACTCTTGTGGTTTTTCTCAACCACCTATCCAGAGTCCTAATTGACCACCTGAATCTTGGTGATTTTTATAAGGCATCGTATATGAGAGAAACAAATCCCTAGAGAAGTTCGGGTAATAATTATAAAGGTAAGTATATTCAAAAACCTATGTGTCAAGGATGTGGAAAGAAACACTTAGGAAAATGTTCCAAAGGGATAGGAAGATGCTATAGCTGTGTAAATGAAGGTCATAAACCAAGAACCTTCCATGGAAAAAGGAAGCATCTAGTTGACTCTAGGAAAGGGAAAGACGTTCTTTCTGGGGGATCAATTGAATGCTTTAAATGTGGTGTGCATGGTCATTATAAAAATAGATGTCCTATGAAGAAGTTTCGGGAATGGGTTCACTTGGATCATACAAATATATTTTTACCAATACCTAATGCCATTCCGATTGAGGATGAAGAAAATTACAATGACCAATGAAAGTTATAGATTATTTCTTAACATATATTTTGATATTATAGAATCTTACAATATGATTCATGAATTTTCTGTGTCGTAAGGAAGTATTTTAGAATAAGTTTGTAAATAATGATTAATGGATCATGAAGAACATTTAATGAGTAAGAATTCAACATATAATAGATTCAATAATTATGGTAGATTTTAGGATGGTGAAATGCTTAAAAGTATTAAGGCTCTTTTGATGATGGTATTATATTAGAAGACTTCTTATAGTATGTTCAACCTGTAAGTTTGATATATGAAAATTTTATTCAAGGAATAATTATCTTTTATTTTTTCTATATAGTTATAAAGAACCATTTGGGTTCATATGATCCTTGAATTTGAGGCAATTACAGGTTAATAAATTTTGGGATGCAAAATGATAGTTATTAGATAACCATTTTGGTGAAAATATGTTATGGTTTTTTTGATTAATTTATCTCTTTTTTGTAATTTTATAACATTATATTGTTTTTAAAAAATGAAAAAATGAAGATCACATGAAAACCCATCGGTTCGGACAAAGCTCTGGGAATCGAGCCCATAACCAAAGTGCGATTGGGATTTATCGCCTACCACTGGACTAAGTGATGTCCCTGGTTAGTATGACTATTTCTTTTTAGCTATATGATTTTATGAATCAAGAATAAGTTTATTTTTGGGATATTTCTGTAAATTATTAACCTATCATGGAGAATATGTTATTAGGTTAAGTACAATATAGTATGAGACATTAAGATTAGTCGATGTTTTTGGAGATAAATGTTAAGATTATTTTTGGAAGACTGTGTGATCAATTCCTTTTAAATTTTGGGTTTCAATTTTATTTTGGATTACATTGAAGGATTTTAAAAAAAATTTATACTGAAGGGTCTTTTCTTGACTTAGGGTCCAATTTGTTGAATTTTTGAGATTAAGAGTAGTAATTGTTTTAAATGATTATCCTTTTGGGGATTATCTGATCTGGAACTAACCATTTTGGTTTTGGTTGATGTCTAAAGATGGGGTAAAATATCATTCATCTTTTTTGGATTATGTGATACTTTATAAGTTGATTTTAGAGATTTTAATGTGACCATGTTAGTTTGAATACTCATTGTTTCAAGAAAATATGAGTTTGTGGTAGAAATTTAATAATGTATGAAAGTATACATGAAAAGTATGTTTCCTTATGTTTTTAGTTAAGCTCATAAATAAATTCCTCAATGAAAATTAACTTAAAACAAAAATGTTTTCTGTTAACTTTTCCTACTGGGGAATCAAAGACTGTTTAACCCATCACAAGTTTGTGATTTTCTGGTGGTTAACTTTCTCCTAATCATGTTTTATATCACTCTCCATCAGAACTTGATGGTTTTTTTCTCCTCCATATCCACATTTTCATGGAAACCTAGTATCTGTTATCTCGGGGAACCTTTGTACTTCTCTTCCTTTATTTAAATTTATAGTTTTATTGACTCTTTTTCTGATGTGTGGCTTTCAATGAGGTTTCTAAGCCCAATTTTAAAATTTCAAGGACGCAATTCCCAAAAGAGGGGTAGGATGTAATATCCTTGGTAAATAAAGAATATGAAATTTTCATATTTATTAGAATTTTTAAATTAATTATTAATTTTACATTAAATGGGATGCTATGGCATATCTGATCCACAATAACGGTTTTATTTGAAATCTTACGTTGCACACAACATTGAGTTATACTAAAAAATAATAATATAATATTATTTTAAATGGTAGTTATTGCTTATTAGTTGTACTGGAAAGAATGAACATAACAAACTACAATATGATTTTATATGTTTTTTAAATATTTTTTCATTCATCCAATAAATGTTAGAGACTTAAAATTTGAATGAATCTAATTTTAAGCATAATTTACTTTAAATGGTTGATTTACTGCCTTTTGAGGGTGAACCCTCTTTAAATATATTTTTGGTAACTTTTATACGTTCTATTTGACCAAATAAAATTATTATTTAGAATCGGGACACCAAAATTTACATTGGGTAATTTTTTGTATTTTTCTAATAAAATTCATTTTTTAATGAATAGTGAAAAATATTGTATTTTAATTCAAATCTGATTTTTAATCTAATTTATTTTTATGGTAATATTAACTTTTTAATTGGTTTTAAAGTGTAATTAGGTTATATTTTTTCATTAAATCTAATTGTGTTCATTGGAATTAATTTCACTTTGAAATTTGACATAAACAAGTGTCAATCTTTTGATAGATATTGTTTCTTAAAAACACACAATTTGTTTTTACAATGAAAATTAATTTTAAATTAATTGATGCAGCTTTTATGTTGTAAATTTTTTAAAATAGACACCATTTTTGAATTCATAATATCAAATATAGCTTTGGCTGAATTTTTGGTATTTTTCTAAAAAACATCAATTTTTGATGAAAAGTGAAACCACTAAGTAGTAGTTAAAAAATGGAATTTTTCATTTAAATGAAATTTTACCACTTCTATGAATTAAATTTCTAAAATCCTACATAAATGGTTGTTATTAATAAGTAAAATTTGGTTCAATAAGATGAAAATAATTTTTTGTGAATAGTAACTTTTGACTTTTATTTACCGTGGATGAAGGTAAATATGGTAATTCAAGGATAATAGAATATTTTAATAATAAAAAACTACCTTAACACTTGTCATAACCTTATTTTATGAATCATGTCCGACCATGGGCATCCTTGGGTTGATTTTGGGACCTCATTGAGCCACTTAAAAGTGATAATGACACTTTATTTTAATTAACTTAAAGTAAAGGGAAAATGACATAAAAATATCTTTTAGTAAATTAGTTTTTACATGGGGTTATATAAGTAATCGTTTAAACTATAAATATTAATTGGAAATAAAAAAATATTTCATACATCATGTTATTTTTTTTATAATTTCTAAACATCAAATAAATAAAATTATTTATGATACAATAATGATGCGGTGTTTACCTCCTTAATGAATGATTTAAATAAATAGGATTGTAAATATTAAAAAAATATCCAAAACATATAAAATTATTATTGTATTATTTTATTTATAATATTATTTATCTTATCTTTAACTTTAATGTGTTTTGGACTTTTTGAAACCGAATATAAGTTTATAATGAAATATTTTTTTTAAACTTTCTTTAAGAGTCCCTCCTCCCCCTTATAAAAATACCTCACTTTTAACCAATTACCCACACCTCTCAAGCCTTTTGTATCATCCAACATCTACCCAGTTAATCTCCCAACATCCCTCTCCTGCTACTAGAATCATTACCTTAGGTATAAGTCACTTCAATAAGTCATTTTGGTTGAAAACAAAGGGAGTTAACCAAATTAAAGGTAACCGTTTCTCTTAAATTTTTTTCTATTATTTTACTTATCCCACACCTAAAATATTTTTATTCCATTATTTTATAAAAAAACAAGTATCCTAAATATACTAGGATGTTTTTATGAGAAGTATTATAACTACACTTACACACACCTCCATCTAATGGATAATGAACAAACTATTTCTATGGACAGAGAACTATTGCCTCACGAAACGATGATTGTTAAAATATATCTTACCGCCTCTCATGGTGGACAATATAATTTAACTATATTTATATAAGATATATATTATGTTTATGTATTCTTTATTCTGCTGTATTTTTCATTTATAGCATACCTTTATGGTTTCCATAATGGGTAAACATGATAATTTCATTTTAGGAAATGCGGACTACCATCCCCTCAAAGTGATATAACTCATTTATGACTTAAGTGGGACATATAAAGGATGAAGTTAATGATATTATATATGATATTATACTGGAATTATAATATACCTCAATATAATAATGTTTTCATTCCATTAAATATGAAATAGAAATGAATGTAGCGTGCATGTGTACGTACGGCTTACTATCTCCATGAACAATGCATTTCATTTATTACCTCTAAATGTTATGTAATATCATAAATACATATATATAATGTTTATATAAATTTTATATATTATATCTACATCATGAATATATTTCTGTAGATAATGGATATTTGACCACATGAAAAAAATTTAATTATAAGAAGTTTATTTTTGACTCAAATACAAAATATCGACAAAACGATAGTTATTAACTTAAATGATTACATAATTTTTATAACATAGTAATAATTGATATAAAAGAAATAATAAACTTTAAAAAAGGTTCTTCCGAAATTAGAAATCAACTTTATTTAATTAATCAACAAGAACAAGAAACAAACAAGTCAAGTCGGACATGAGGTAAGGGGTTTCTTATCTCACTTTTAATTCTGTGAGATTTCCATTGTTTGCCACTTATTTATTGAATGTGGTGTATCGTATACTAACATTTGATATATATTATCATTATTATCTTTTTATTCATGGTATTATGTGATTTATTTTGTGTTTATAAACTTTTGTTCATACGACTCGAGTGATTACAACGTGGTAAGGGGTTTTCATCTCACTTTTTATTCCTGTGAGATTCATGAAATAGTTTCCATTATTCCATTTTGTGTGGTTTATGTACTTATAATTATTTTACAATTTGTTTAATATACATTAATTTATTGTTATTTACATCTTCATCATATGATCCTTCTTTCATATGGTGTATGTTTCGTATGTTACCAAATTGGTAAGGGAACATTTTATCCCAATTTTCAGTCCATGTGTTAATCTTATTATTCTTAATTATGTCATGATATGGTTATGTGTGGAATAACTATTTATTTATTTATGTTGTAATTTTCACTCTCTTTTATGTTGATATACTTTTGATATGCATAATCACTCCATTGATAAATTCTCATGTCATTAATATGAACTTGATAAGGGTAATCTTAACTCAATTTCCATTCATTAAGTTAAACATCCAAGTCATTGGTTTTGTTATAAAAAGAATAGGTGGGAATTCCCTCTTATTGTTTTACACTGAATATCAAATCATATTGACTATATTTATATTTATCTCACATTGTTATGTTATTTATTTATCCTTAATCTAAGGATACCATCTTTATATTGGATTTCGTCTCAATTTACATTCCATTGAGACTTCATTGTTTTTATTCACCAATTCTCATTCATATGGTTTATATACTATCCATTGGAATATTATATCATGAATAAATTTATTCTCATGGAATTATAATTTTTTGATTAATATTATTCCATAATTATTTGTATTCAAGCATCTCTCATTTTGTTAAAAATACTTTAACTAAAATATCATTTTAAATATTTTAAACTTTTATTCTTCTAAATATTTCTCATCAATATCCATGTTTTCAAAATGGTTTTAAGAATTTATTTATATGAACATTATTGTTTTAAAATTTAGATTCCTTTAGAATCTTCGAAGTGGTATGGGACACATTGATTCAAAAATCTCTTTGTTAAATGGTCTTGAAAATGGTTTGATAAAGCATTGATTATGTATATATCTTGAAATGATATATTTTGATTTGAATGTGAAAATGTTATCTTTACTTTATGATTATGTTATATATTATGATTATGTTATCGTTATTGGTCATTTTTTATGTATACGGGTGGTTCTGTGATAAACTTACGGATGGTGAGCCTGATATATCTCTCAATGCATTGGGTAACATGCCGGAGGAAAACGTTAATGTTTCTACTATGATATTTAGGGAATATACTGTGATGGGTATTAAAAATATGACTCTCTATGTAGCTTTGATAGCTACAATGTAAGTATGTAATTAATGCCATAAGTTGCATTTATGATTTCTGATTTCTATGCGTTATTCATAAATATTATGATTTCAACATCTATGCTATGATTGAAAAGTATGGTTTCATTGATTTGTATTTATTGATGGGATAATGTTTTACATCATTATTTTATAACCCTTATCGATATTTCTATGTTCATCATAAGTTTTTGAAATATTTTCCACATGACTTAAAGATGAATAGGGTCAAGGATGGGATCACGAAAAGGTCTTGATGTCTAAAACATGGAACTAGACTTGTTTCTTTTTAAGAGTTTTTATTTTATGAAAAATGGATACTGAGTATTAGTTCCTACATGTAGTATTAAAGTTGTCATGTAATAGTTATAGCCTAATTCTATAAAACTCTAAACCTGAAAAAATATTAAATGTGAATTCTTGACATAATTCAAGATTCTGTAATGTTTAAGGATGGTTCTTTATAGTAATTATCTCCATTATAGTGTTATATTCTTTAGATTCATCGATATTGTAATTTTATGTTCTCCATTTAAACTTTATCCTCAATCAAACCCCAGATTCAAAAAATCCAATATAATGTTTATAAAAAAATCTTTGAAGAACATGGAATGATCTTCTCGGATCTTTTAAAAATCCAAATATTTTGAATTGTGGACCTTCAGTTATGATATGATTTTATATTTCTAAATCCTCCATATGTTCATTCTATTCTACCAAAAATGTATCTTCCATGGTGAACCCACCTTAATTATATTGTGTTCTTCTTACTTGTGTTCAATTGGAATGTGATTCCATTATCCATTACATTCCAATGTTGTACAAAAAAACCAGTGACCAAGTGTTATGGTGTGATTTTTTCCAAAAAAATCTCTACTTAAATTTTTTTTACTCTTATGAATATTCTATTATAGGTTTATTGTACATGTTTCAGTTTGATACACAAAAAAAAATTACTCTTACAAAGGTAGAGTTTTACTCCTATGTAAAAATACATACCACACTGTATCATCATTCATAACACCACCAATTATGGCATGGGATCTCCATGATAAATCTTATGTAACATAAGATTATTATTACATGATACCTCTTAAAAATTTGGGCTAATTCTCCATGATATTCCATTAAACAAGATTCTTAGTTTTTACTCATACTTAACAACCATCATGATGTGATAGACACCATTATAACATGATATGTTCTTGGTTCACCAAACATCCACTAACCTTCTATAAATAATACCATAAAAGATAACATGATTATTAATTTTGTAATATGTTAGGATAAAATAATTCAAACAAATACAAAAACAAGATAAGGGATGTAAAGACCTGTAAATTTCAAGGAAAATTTTTTCTTAATTTTCTTTGGAATTTTACAAGAACGCAGTTTCTGACGGATCCTGATTCCGAGGCCCGGTGTGCCCGGAATTAATTTCCGAAGTTTGGCTCGGGTACGTTCAGTGAACAAGCGAGCGGGTTTTTCTATCTTTCGAACCGGTGCTCGGAATTGAAATCTGATGGCACCTATGAACTCGCAACGCCGGTAATATCTTAAGGGAACCTTTACCACAGTTGCGTTTGTGCAAGAGAAGAAGTTAATTAATGGGGTTTAATTAAAAAAAAGTAAATAAAATTGTTAAGTCAATTTTATTTCTTTTTCAAGGTGGTTAGTTTCTCCAATGGGAAGTTGGTGGTGGGGCCCACATCCACCCAACTTCCCATGTGTGGATAATTAAAAAGGGTGGGGGCCACACGAACCCCCCACCTTTTCAAATTTTCCCTAACTCCCTAACCCCTCTTAACCCCTCACATTCCTAACACCCCATTAACTCACCTTCTTTAATATTTGACAACTTGTTGTATTTAATTTGGTGAGTTACATGTAAGTTTTTGAAATTCAAACAACTGAATTTCAAATGCTTTGTTGTGTTAATAAAATAGTTTAGAACTTATTTTATTAGGGGTTGGTGTTGGGTTGTTTGAGATCTTTTTGGAGAAAAAGCTAAGGAACACCTTCTTCAACATCGACGAAGAACGCGAAGAACACCAGTCTTCAATGAAGAACTTCTCCGCCGAAGAACATGGTTCTTCCACGATGCCGTATCCGCGACACGACGTTCTTCTTCCACGTCGTCTCTTCCGTGATGGTTTTCCGTGACGGAATCTCCGTCAATGGCTTCGAATCCCGCTTCGCGACGTCGACGTTCTCCCGCGACGCCTGACCTCCGCAACGCTTGTCTTCCGCGGGTCGTTGACGAACACCGTTGCTGAACCGAGGTAGGGGATTATTGTTAATTTATTTATTTCCCGTTCATGATTCTAGTTTATCGATCATCGTGGATTTTTCGACTAGATGTTATCATTTAACGAGAGGGGGGCCGGACCGCACAAACACGGCTGAACCCCCCCTCCTATGTTCATGTTTGATTCTTGTGGATGGAACGGAATGATGTGGTGTCATCGCACCACGTGAGAATCACACAGCAAGTATTACGCGACGCCATCGCGCCGCGCCGAAGAACCACGAAGACGGTGTGTTCCATATTTTTTGACATGCGGATTGAAGGGCGACGACGAAGCAGGCCGTTTGGGCGTTTGAATCCCTTCGCAGTGAAGGTGGGGTCCCGGGGGGACCATAGGCAAAGACGGCAGAAGGAACGGACCACCAGAGCGCGTCCGGTGGTCCGCCGAAGGCGGCGGCGCTGCGCCACACCGACTCGGCGGTGCCGGCGACCGGAAAGGGAGGCGGTCAGTGAACCGCCGGCCTCAATTAGCGGCGAAGGGCGGGGGATCCGCGCACCCCGCCCACGATTCGGCTCGGCCACGCTGGCCGAGCCGCGGCCGGCCGGTCGGGCCGGACCGAGCTAGACCGAGCCGGACCGAGCCGGGTCGGGACGGGTCAGACCCGGGTCGGGTCGAACCGGTTCGGCCGACCCAGGGGGGTCGGGCCGGGTTGCCCCGGGCCCAGACCACCATTTTCGAGCCACTTTCGGTCAAATGCCCGTAACTTGAGCTACGGATTTCCAAACGACTCTCCGTCAGCGGCAACGCGATCCTTGGATCGAGACGGTCGTTTCGGTATATCGCACTCAAGGTTTCGGAGAACTTTGGGTTCGGCCGGGTTGGTTCGTACACGAAACCAACAGGGCCCTCAGAGCGGAAACGCTCGTAACTTGAGTTACAGACGTCCAAATGAAGTGTCGTTGACTTTATTGATTTCCTATAAGTGAGACGGATCTTTTGGCTTACTCCGCTCGAGGTTTGGATGTCGTCGGAGTGCGGTCGGGTTGGTTCGCTCACGAAACCAACCGGGCCCCTAGAACAAAAAGGCCAATAACTCACAGACCGGGCGTCTGATTGACGCACCGTCTTTCTCGTTGTTTTCTTCTTGTTGAGATGGAACTTTTGGCATACTTCTCTCGAGTTTTGGATGCAGTTGAGATACGGCCGGGTTGGATTGTACCCGAAATCCAACCGGGCCCCTGGAACGGAAAAGCTGATATCTTTCTGACTGGACGTTCGTTTGACGAACCATCTACGGCGTTGTTGATCACGTTGAGAAACGGTCCCTCTGAGTATACCCTATGAGTGTTCGGGGTATAATTTAGTTACGGCCATACTGGTTCGCACACAAAACCAACCGGGCCCCGGGGATGAAAAGGCTAATAACTCACAGACCGGGCGTCCGATTGACGCGCCGACTGTTGCGTTGAGACTCCAATGAAGAGGCGGTCCTTTGAGATACTTCTTCATGGGACTTTGAGATACTTGGAGTTTCGACTTGTAGCTCGTGGAGTGGACCCTCCCAGAGACGAGCGTACGGAGTACAGAGACCGTGTAGCTGGCAGAGACATGAAGACTGCTTGTCCGATTCGATTCGGAGTGACTTACGTAGCCCATTGGGGATCACTACTTTGTGAGGTGGCAGACCCACAGCGGAGGAGCACTACTATGTGAGGTGGCAGACCCGCGGTACTCGACAGGAGGAGTACCTCTGTAGGCTAAGAGAGGGGAGCACTACTAGGTTTGGGTGGCAGACCCCGGCGGGAAGCACTACTGTGTGAGGTGGCAGGCCCGCGGTACTCGACAGGAGGAGTACCTCAGTAGTCTTAGGTTAGTGAGCAGTACCTTGGAGTCGTGACAGGACCACTGTACACTCCAGAGACGGAGCTTTTTAGCAGTTACGGTTTTGATAAAGAAAATCCTAGTTTGAGCTGAGACTTTTGACCTTTGTGTTTACCTCATGATTGAGATGGGTCACTTGATAACTTAGGTATATGTATGGGCATATACCTGGGTAGTGGTTATCCGTTGATTTCACAATCCTTGTGTTTCCTCATGATTGAGATGGGTTACTTGATAACTTAGGTATATGTATGGGCATATATCTAAGTAGAGGTTATCTGTTGAGATCTTATTTTGGTTATCCTTGTTGGTTTAGTGAGACCTTGAGGATATCGGGGTCCCTACTGAGTATCATTATACTCACCCCTGCACGGGCTATGCCCGCACCTCGTTGTGTTGGTTGTAGACGACGGGCAGTGCTGACGGAGGCTGAGTTTTCGAGGACTGGTCGGTACCCGGAGGTGGACTACACGACGAGTCAGTACCCGGAGGTGGACTACATGACGTGACGACTCACAGAGGAGGTTGACGGATGAGGTCATGGAGGAGGCTATCTCTACCTACCCTTCAGGTAGGATCCGTGGTGGACGACCAGGAGCTGCGCTATCTGTACCTACCCTTCATGTAGGATCCGAGGAGGACGACCCAGGAGCTGCTTCCTTCTTCCAGCTATTTTTCTTTTTACTGTTGTACCTTGTTCAGTTGTAGTCGTACTTTCTTTTGGGTTTGTATTCTGGCCCATTTACTTTTCAGCTTTTCTTTTGTACTTAGTGTTTTGCTTTCTCTTGTACTCTGTGGTGCTTGTTTTCTTTTGTAAAGGCAATGCCTTCCCAATTATCAGGATTTTACGCTTTTGGTGCTAGTCGCCAGCCCCTGGCCTATGGAAGGCGGGCTTGGGGTAGTCACGGCATGGGCCCTGAGGACGGGTCCTGACAAGGGATATTTAAAAATATTTTCCCCTTATATGATATGTCCATAATATGTAAATATATCAAGTTAGTTCATTATCTCCTCAACAATTACTACTTGTAGACACTATAGTGACTCTAATACTTCCTTACTAAATAAGTCCTTGTTACCTCAACATTCAATGCCTTGTTTATCGATATCATTTCACCTTCACCATATGTGATCCCCATGTATATTAACCATATCCACCTTTATCCAAATCCCCATATTAATTTATTTATTGTAAAAAAATTGAATAATTATTATTGAACAATCCAACACACAACCTTCTAATTTAAATAGAGAGGAGGAGGATCTTGATCAAGGATTTTTTCCCCAAAATTTTACTTATTTGGTACTTAATTTAGATCAGTTCTTGTAGATATATCAACTCTTGTGAGATTGTAGCAGGAAGAAAATAGTGTTTATATGATTATTTGATGTGGAAAATTCCAATAATATATTCTTGAAACCTACTCTAGTTTAATGGTCTTATAATATAACTTCATTCATATTTTGGATTTTATTTTTAGTTATTTATTATATCCTTTTAAAATTTTATCCCACATGGGAGCTTATGTGAGTCCAGCTAAGAGGCCTCTATATTCAATATCTTCATGTTGAGTTGATCCCATGTCCTAGAGCTATATGATCTTGATCTATATACAGTTTCTATGCCCTTTTTCTTCTATATTTTTATTTTTAATCCTTTAGGATCCTATTATTTTATACTAAAGTAATATTTACATTTAATAGAACATATTTTTATGATGTTAAAAGTAATCCTCAACACACCCTTGACCGTGTTGGAAAGATTTGTGGTTAAAAGGATTAGATTATTAAAATCATAATTTATATATATATATATATATATATATATATATATATATTATAACACATATCATATGTTATTAAAAACACATAAAATCATATAATATTCTAAAACATATGTTTTTTTTTTGCGGTATTATTTTTGACAACATTTTTCATGTGTTTTTTAAGGTAATAAATTTTTAAATACATATTTAATTTATTTAAATAATTACCCCCATTATATATATTGTATATTGAAATTATCCAGTACACAACATATATTGTAAAGTAAAATTATACCATAATTTAAATAAAATACATCATTCACGACATATTTACTCAATTATTATATTTTATAATTTTAGTCAATAAAATAGTTAAATATGAAAAATTCATATCAGTCTACCTATGAATAATTATATTAAAGCAATTCCATTCATCCAAAAAACCTAGCCATTATTAACTCATTATTGTTTCCATGAAATAAAAAACCAAATTGTAAATAAAATAGCCACTATACAGCAACCATCTAACCATAGCACAATATCTTTGAGGATTAAATAATTAGAGAAAATGTCTGATTATTTTAAAGAGAAAAAAAACATTAGGAATAAATAAAAAAACACAACTAGAGTTTACATAGAAAAAAATTAATGTACAAAAAAATTCACAAAATATGATCCTTTTTTTTACCCAAAAAATGACATGTGTATTATTTTAATAAACAAAGAAAATGAAAATTAGGTTTTATCTCATAAAAATGACAAGTATTTATATAGAAAATTTATGAATAATTTTTATATATAAAACATTAAAATCCTATTGTAAATAAAATAAATTTAAGTTTCAACATACAAACAATTTTTTAACAAAATCAATAAAGTATCATGATTAAACTATTTAATATAAATAAATTAATAACAATTCACAGATATAATAAGTAGTTTGAATGAAAATAAGTATTATTTAAAGATTTATCATAAGTAACAAATAGAATTATTATCATATGTATAACTTACACTACTTCTAAAGGAGTAGAAATAGTGCCACATATATATGTTAGAAAAAATATAGAAATATAAAAGGGAAATTGTTTTTTAAGGAAGAATAAGCACCTAATATATTGATGTAAAATCAAAACAAATATCTATTAGTATTTTAAAAAAAATACCAACACAATATTAGAATTGAAATAAGGGTAATAGATTCTTCCTTACTATCCTAAGACACTTCACTTACACCTTAAAATCTCTCCCCCGCCTTGGAGGTAATAAAAATGGTAATAGTTTCTTCATCATCTATAATAATCACATCAACCACAAAAAACATTTTATGATCCTGGAGGCACCCCTTCACTTTTCCACCCATGTTTTAAGAGTGACTAGTTTTGGTCGACATCATAAGACCTTTTTTTCGAGTTGGGATGGTAGTAAATTTTTCTATCTATGGTTTTAACTCCCAAAAAGTGTTAACTATTATAAAAATTATAGCTATAATGATTGAAAAAAACATAAATTACCACAATAAATCATTAAAGTTGAGTATTTAACTCATAAAAATTTCTAAATATGTTAAACAATTAATTTTTTAGTTTTTCTTAAAAAATATAAGTGTTTTTATATTGAAAAAAAAAATAACATACACCCCTTATTTTTTCAATATATTTATTAAGAGTAATAATAATTATGATAAGAATAATAGAATAATAAGTAATGGTAGTTATAATTTTTGAAAAATACATTTTTAATTTTATTCTAGAAAAAACCCACTAAAATTTAACAAAACACTTTTCCAAAAAAAATCCATTATACAAAATAAAAATACATGTAAGATTAAATAAATAAAGGAGAAGGGGTTGTGTATTTTAAATTTAAAATATGAAAATTTATAACGGAATTGATTTTTAATATTGTTTAAAATAATCATTGTTATTATCATGAAGCATGAGTTAAATAAATTATTCAATATAAATAATTTCCAATGGTGTGGCTAAAAATTATATCAATGAATAAATATAGTAGATTGATGATTAAATTATAAAGAGTGGTCATGAAAGTTTTAAATCCAACCCTTTGATATTTTTGAAGTATTTCTTCCTCAATAACATTAGATACATTAAAATTAAATGTTTCTTGATTATAATATAAAATTTAACATTTCACTCATTTATATTAACAAATTTAAATGACACATACAATCCATACAAATAAATCCACTAAGTATTTCCTAGAAATAAGTTTGAGAAATTAAAAGATCTATTTAATATATATAATCAAATTGAAATATATTTGGTAAATCCATAAAATGTTTATTTTATATAGTCATTGGGAAAGTTCTACCTAAAAAAAGGTCTAAAGGAAATGTATATTTGGTAGGGGAAGTTTTAAAATTATTTAATGTAACATAATGGTGATATTGAATTATATTAAGATTTAATAGAGAGTGAAATGATTAGAGAAACCAAACCCTGTTATCTGCTAAGCTATTAATCCATGCTACTATAGTCGGGTATGTCCCCATTTCATTAAACACATTTGTCCTTAAGAACTTGAATATTCATCAAACAACTTTGTTTTTTATAATGGACACACATAAAAAATAGAGATACAATGAGGATGTTTTAGATGAGTAAACCCATTGATGAATAATAAAAGGAATTTTTCAAAAGAAAAAAATTCTTGATATTATATAATAATTTTTATAGCTCATATTTCCACTCCCATACAAATATATATATTTATAGTATAGGAAAGGTGTTAAGATAGAAATACATTAGGTGTATTTATACTAAAATGTCATTTAAAGGAACTGGAATTAATTGTTACATTGTGTATGAAAGCTAAACAATATACATAGGACCTCCTATAAACACCCAAAGTGAAGAGTCAATGAATAAGAAAAAGTTTGAGAAAGGGGAGACTCTTTTTATAAGTAGTGATAATTGAAACTGGACTAGAGGAATTTTTTCCAAAGAGGGGACATATAGGTTTGATAAATATAAAGATCTTGATGAAGCATGAGATTTTATTATTTAATAAAGTGTAAAAAATGTAATTTCTCTATATGTTCAGTATAAAATGGTAATATTATCATAATCCAATGTTATAAGAACATTATAAGTGATGAAGTTTAAATAAGGGGGAATGGTAATGTTAAATAACTACAAAGTAAATATTTAATTTTTTTAAATTTATTTTTATTGGGTTGAAGGTGGTAATTTAGGTTGTTTAGTAGTTGGTTAGGATTATAAAAATCTTTTGGAATGGTTATTTTATTTTAAATACTGCTTATATAAATTTTGGTATTCATATATTTTGGTTCTATCATTTTCTTAAGGAGGTTGTTTCTATAGCCTTGAGAATAATTTTCCAACGGAGTTTCTTCTCCTTCATAATATTATTCTCTTTCTATAATATTTGATATTATATAATTCAATAAAATGTTTAAAAAACATTTCAAATATTTATTCTATATTTCTCTCTTGGATTATTCTTTGTTTTTCTTATAACAAATGTTGTCTATCTCATAGTTTGTGAGAGATATGATGATATCATTTAAATTAATTTTTAAAATAAAAATGATCGACCAGTAGCCATTAATGTAATGTAATTTTTTTCATTGGGTTCCATTATATTATGTAATGGATCAAGATAATTTTTTAATTTTATATAAAAACCCTAAAAATATTTCATCATTAATTTCATCAAGATATACAAAATAATCACCTAAATTTTCATGTACAAAATTTTTCATGAATTGAATTTCAAAAAAATAGAGTTTATTAATGGTTACTTCTACTATCTTATATTACAAAAAAATCAATGACTATGAGATATTCCTAAGATAATGAAAGTGAGTAAGTTTCCAACACCAATGGAATTATTTTCTAATTTAGGTGATTCAATTGAAAAAAAAGATAATGATATGTTAGAGATTATATAATGTCAATAGGTTGGTTATTTTAATGGTATGGGCTTACAAGACATTTACTAACTATATTTTGGTGTTCATTAGCATCACTACCACCATCATCTATATCATAGATAATATACTATTAATTTTAATTATTAATTATTATCTTTTGAAACCCAAATTTCATGAGGGATTCTGTTTCATTGTTTAACACAATAGGTTTATCATGATATTAAAATTATTATTTTTCTATAATAGTTATAATAATATTATACATTGGGTAAAAATTATTTCCGATTAATACATATCAAAGAAAAAAACTCAAGCTATATGTTCAAAAACAATTAGGAAAATACTAAACATGGAATAAATCATTCCATACTCATTGAAACAGATTAAATGTATTTAAATACTATTAAATTAATCAAAAAAATTATTCCTACACAAAGAAAAAAAAATTAATATTCCAGAAAAAACAAAATCATAAAATCTAGAAAATCATGTATAATAATAATAAAAAATCTATCAATAAATATTTTACCCAAAAAAATCCCTATTTAAATCAAAGGAATCATATATTGACCTATATTAGCTTGAATATATACATTTATATATGTCAATATCATTAAAAACCTATACTCATCACACTTTTAACAAAAAAATCATGTGTGTTTTCCATTTTATGATAAACGATACCCAAAATATTGGATAGATAAGAATAAGTTCTTTGAATATGAAGAAAATGAGAAATGTTAATCCATAATAATGAAATAGATTAAAAGGTGTAATGGTTTAAAACATTGGGGTAAATTCTTTGGCATTATTTTCCCCAAAAAAATAATTATTGTTTTATAAAAAATAAGATAAGCTCATAAATAGAACTTCCTATAATGATATTTATTATTCATACCTTATAACATTCCATTGATTTGAAGACAAACTCATTCCATGCTAAATAATATATAGGTTATAACATTAAATGATAGGAAGTGGAAGAAGATTCTAGGTATGAAGATTTTTAAATATGAGGGTAACGGTTTCTAAGGATTGTGTGGTAGTGGGGATGTGGGGAGATAATTTTCTTCATTATTGGATGTTTTCTACGTCATAAAAAAAGATTAGTTTTCAAGCATAATAATTTTGATCATGTGTGTTTTTATTAAAAACATCTCTTCCACGTGGTATATAGCCATAATTCCACATCTCTTTATCCTATTACACTGACACTTATTATCTACATTATTATCTCTTGGAACACAAAACACCTCAAGATACATCAAATTTTAGAAATACGTGAATTAAAAATCATAAAAATACTCTATAGTTCATCTTTAACCCTTGTCCCAGAAACACCCTATGATACTTCAAAAAAATTATATAAAGATTGTTTATCATCATTCCTATATCGAGAAAAACCTAATCTACCAAAATATTTGTAAAACCAACCAAATATAAAACAAAAATATATGGAAATTTTCGAAATTAAAAGAATTAAAATCCTCAATATAAATGATGCATTTTCTAGATGACATCAAAACCTACAATTTGAGAAAATTTAAAGAACATGGATCATTTCAACCTCTAATTCCAAAAAATGGATTAATATAAATGTAGAACACTGTATTTGATCCATAAACCATATGTGTGTCATGTACATCAATATTATGAAAAAAATCATCAATTCTTTAAGATAAAACCAGTTTGAGTATCCTAAAGATATGACCACTAGATCTGACACGATTCCAACTTATAAAGGTGATAAGGCCATAAATATCCACCACTATAGAAAATGTCAATGGAACTGGTGAAAGAACCCAATGAGGAAGATTATCTCACCTAATGAAATAAATTATTTCACTCTCTAAGAAGAGACCCTTTCAAACCCAATGGGTACAAACAAAGATTTTGGAAATATAGAAAAATAGAATTTCATATGTAAGAGATATGATCCTCAAAAGAGTGAGATCACAACATTTAAATATTACTTGTTGTCGTTGAAGAAACCTCAAAAATTGAAATTGATAATTAAATAGTAGCGAGGTGAATAAATCGCTATCAATGGGTGTGTCCAATGGCCAACTAATGCAGATGTCAGTACTACAAATACATGTTTTAGAATCATTCAAGTATGGATTTATAAATACTAAAAATCATTGATGTTTCCATTATGGATAAAATCTTGGTACTTTTTAAAATGATAATAAAATCATTGATAAATACAACCTTTATCAGTAATAAATTTATCATGGATAATTGGTTCCTTTTATCAAATATACATTTAGCATTGAAAAAATATTATTTTATCCTAAATATATTTGGCATTGATAAAGTCAATCTTTATCATTTTTATACTAATATAAAATAATATAAATTATCAATAATTGTAGATCAATTGCTTCTATATAAATAGAACCCTATAATAGCATATAAAAACAAAAAAAATATTTTAAAATAATATAAGTTAATAGTTCATACTATTAGACAATATATTTATATTTCAATACTTTGATAAAAATTATAGTAAAGAGTGTAAAAAAATAAAATTACATTAATGTAATTTCATATAAAAACAAAAATAGTTATAAAAAATAAAAAAAACTATTATAGGTGGCCTTTTCAAATGATCAGCCTAACATTGTAAAAAATAAGCATGTCCATAGGATGAAAACAATACATATTTTAAAAATATTAAATAAAAATGTAAACAAATTATAATTGTAATATTATATAATCCATGATAAAGTTTAATTAGAATGACATGCGGCTAACTATACCAAAATTCAAAAAAATAATAATCAGTTATTATTTAAACATAAAGTGATAGTTTGAGTGTGTTTTCAAAGTTTAGAGTACGTGATGTGATTTTAGAACTAAAATATCAGTTTTAAATAAAAACACTCACTTCTAGTCTTACTGATCACACCTTGTGTCAAATTAATGAGAAATTAATTACTAAAAATAAGAGAATTATATATATATATATATATATATATTCTAAATTATCAAGATAATCCATGTCTGTTTGATCTTTGTTGAGTATGTGATGCACGTTTTCAACTCAAATGTCACTTTTAAACTAAAACCATGCACTTTTAGTCAGACTAGACACACTATATATTAGATTGATGTATGGGTTATTCCTATACATATCAAATGAATTATAAATATTTTTCTATAGTATTAAGAAAATTTGATTTTTTTTCTTGACCTTGAGTATGTGATGTGTCTTTTGAAATACAACGTCACCTTTAAATCAAAACATGCATATTCGGTCATACCATCCACACTATGTAAAGGGTTTTCCTGAAAATAATTTGTCAATGTTAACAATTAATTGTCAATATTTTTATAAAGTATCAATTCCATAAAATTTTATATTTATGGTTTTGAGTATATGACATCTGTTTTTAACTAAAGTGTCAGTTTTAAAATGAAAACATTCACTTTTAGTCAAAATATCTAAAAATTGTGTTGGATTAATGTGAGTTTATATAATGCACAAAAATTAATTATGGTTCTTTTTACAAAGGTATTAATACAATAAAATCAAATTTATTTAGTTGAATATGTGATATCCATTTTGAATTAAAATGAAAAATTTTAACAAAAAACACAAACATTGAGTCATATCATCCACCCGGTTTATCAGACTATTGGAAAGTTAATTCAAATGCAACAAAAATGAATTATAAATCTTTTTCATACAGTATCAAGAAAATACATGATTTTTTACATATTTTTATGTATGTGATGCATTTTATGAGTTAAAATATCACATTTAAACAAAAAACACACACTTTGAGCCATATTGGACACATCATGGGTAAGATTTATTTGTAGTTGATTCCTACACATTATATATAAATTATCATTCTTTTTTATAAATTAATATGATAATCCATGTTCTTTTTCTAAATATTGAGTATGTGATTCTTGTTTTGAAATAAAATATCAATTTTAAATGAAAAAAACTTTTTTTAACCCTACCAATATGGAATACATTAAATCCTAAAGTCTCTCTCTATAACAATAACATAACCTGGTAACAAAATTAAATAAATGATTGAGGATAACTATGCTTAACAATTGTATATTTTACATCAATTACATAATTTAAACATTATATCTCACAAATAATTGAACAGTACTAGAATCTAAAGGTTCAGTTTCATTAGAGATTAGTTACATAAATCTATTATTTCACATTATTTCATCAAAATATCCCAAACAATTAGCTACCCATGACTTCCTTCTAAACATAGTCCTATATTTAATTCCATAGGGAAATGGAAAACATATGAAGTAGTGAGATAAAATTATCAAAAACATAAAAACATATCAATTTGTCATAAATGATTATTTCATAACCATGTGAGAAAAAATTAGTTTGGGATAAATATGTAATTAAAAATAAAATGGGATCATAATAGTTTTCTATAAGGAATGAAAATTTGACATATAACATCAATGGATCCAATATATACCACTGTGTAAGCATCTTAAGACATGATACAATAATCGTGATCTATGGATAATAACATATTCATGTGGAATAACATAGAAATATGTCATAAGAATATGAATACAAAATAATAACATGTGGGAAATGCTAACTGCAATCATGTCCACACATAAAGTTATAAACAATTAATTCGGTTCACAAATAGAATTATGAGTATATGTAAGAAAACATATATCTACAGATAGAGTTTTAAATCCCAATCATGTCCATGCACATTATTTTGAACATGAAAAAATGTAATCAAATTCACACATGACATCACTGTATCATGAGATATAAATAATTATTGAATGCATTTGAGGATTTATCATACCCACTCGTATGAATTAAATCATACAACTCATTAAAAAATATCCATTTAAATAAAATGGGATACATAAAATTTTAAAATTTTATCACAAAAAATGACATTAATAATTAGATTATTTAAGACCAAAAATTTAATCATCTAAAATAAGTATAACAAAAGAGAATTTAGAGGTTAATTCATGAAACAAAACTATATATGAGATAGATCCATTAGAGAGAGATAAAAAAATTAAAACCCATAGAAATATTTATCATAAACCATTTTAAGTGTTTTCATAAAAAATTATTTTGATTCATTTTTAAAAACCAGTATATAAAAGGTGATTAGAAGAAATTCCCTTTTATTCTTTTTATTTAGTTTTAGATAAAACCCAAATCAGTAAAAGTATTATAGATTTTCTTAAGAAAAAGTTGAAAAAGAGATATATGTACATTATAAGAGAAAAAATATTTGAATTTCACAATAAAAAAAATATTGGTGGTAATAATTAATATTGACACCGAGGAGAAAGAGATCATAGAGAGGATGAGATTTATTCTTAATAATGTAAAATTTTAATACAGAAATAAATCCATCAAAGAAGAATTTTATGATATAAAAATTTCATTTCCCTATATAGAAAGATAAAAACATTATGGAATAGATAAATGGGATATTGTAATTAAATTTTATTAACATAGTCAAATAATAAAGGGTATGAATCAAGGAAAAGTGATTGAGTCAACAAAAACCATTATCTTAGATTTCAGCTTAGACTGGCATGCTCTAACCTCCTATATAATATACTCAGATTTATTATTGATATATATGATAAATATATTATATTAATTTTACTTGATATAATTCTTTTATAATTTCATCTTACCAATTTATTAATCATTTTTTGGTAAAAAAAATTTACTTTTCATTTTTTTCTATGCTAGTTTCTATATATAGGTTTGAGTATATAATCCATTATAATGTGTTCATCACCTCAAAATTATTAATTTCGGTAAATAAGAAGGGTTTTATATTATTGTAAATTCTCAAGGTTATTTTATAGAAGTTGTGGTGATAGTTCATAATGATAAGTCAAAATATTCTTTTTTGTGAATTCCAATTCAGAAAATAATAATTTTTATTATTAATTAATGTAATTATATATATATATATAACACTTTTATAATAATAAATTATTCATTAATTATTCATTCTTTCATCATATTTCTAATATCAGTATTTTCTTAATCATTCTTTATATAGACATTATTATTTTTTTGATTTGGTTGTTAGAACTAACCAAAACAAGAACGTGTTATAATGAATGAAAGAATAAGAATATGTCATTATATTGTTATAATATCACCTTTATATAATATTAGTGGTTTAAAAATAATGTTATAAAATTTATAATTCAGATTGGATATGATTTGGATGAAAATATAAAAATTGAATTATTAGAGATTGAATAGTACTTATGTTTAAGACTTTAATCTTCTCTTATAGAGTCTCTTGGAAATGAAGGATTTTGAACTCCTTCTTGTGAATATCAGTTACCAACATGAGATGGGATTGTTAATTTTATGATTTAGGAAGGAATTAAAGAGTAAATATACAGAATATTTTTATTTTATATGGGTATAGGAGGTGTGCTTTTGTAGTTGAGATAGAGTGAAATTTTAACAAATGTTCATTTCTTAAGAAATATGGAATTTAAATTCACAATAAATGTGTGAAAAAACGTTAAAAATAGTGAATATTAGATAAATTGGGTTAATATTTCACTCATCTACATAATTGGAGATTTTTTTGATATTTAAAGAGTTTACCACTTTATTAAATCTTTTTTCCATATTTTACCTTTACTGTGGTAACTATGTTTTTTCCTTGACAACTTATTTTTATTCCAAAAAATGAAATTAACCTTATTAAAAATTTAGATTTGATGATTTAAAATAAGAATCCATTTTATTATATTCAATTTATAAAAATGATAGAAATTAATTTTGATATAAGAATTCTGAATGTGGGAAATCATTTTTTAGAAAAAAAAATGTATTTTTTATACATAAAAATGATTTATTATTATTCCTTTCATTTAATAAATAATATATGAATTTTAATTTATTTTATTGAAAATATTATCAATAAATTTCTTTAAAATATCTCTTTATTAGTGAATAATTTAATTTATTAATATAAAAATACATTACACAAATAAAAAATATTCTTTGAAAATATCACCTTTTAACATTAAATTAGTTAATCCCTAATTATTCCAAATTGGTTATTTATTTAAAAAAACATTACATTATTTATCAATACATTTTTATCAAAAATATCCCTTCTTATTATATTTATTCATTAAATTTAAATTCTATAAAAATGATAAATGTATAAAAAACACATTATAATGGAAAAATTCTCATGACTCAACCCACTAGGATCCCTCCTAGGCCAAATTTATGTCGAGACTGACACCCCAAGCTCACCTCTAATAGGCTAGTGGATGAATACTATTGTCAATTAGGAATCTTTCTAAAATTGTAGGTATTATCCTAAGTACCTAAATTCACACACATAACCAACTCCACACAGAAGTGGTGATATTTAATAAAATACTAGAACATCTAGATTAAAAATCATTCATTAAATGACCTCAAGGAAATACATAAAATTAAAAAAATGTAAGATAAAATATATAAAATAGAAAATACAAACATAAACAAAAATGTGGTTCCAACCTAAAAAAAGTTATAAAACTGAAAATGCTAAAAAGATACCATCATACAATCTTTGATATTGAATATCAAACACTTTATCTAACACTAAGTACAACCATGCTCTAAAACCAGGTTTAACAAGGTCATCATCGATCAGTATTTCATCTTTGTATGACACAACAAGTACGGGAAAATCCCTTGGAGGAGTGAGTATATACATACAAATTAGGATTCCCTAAAAACCAAGATATAACTAATAGAGATAACAACAAAAATATAAACCCCCAAATCAATAGGTTATTGATAATCCAACATCATATATGCTCAAAAAACCCAAAGGAAGAGGGAATAGGGATATCTATCCCTTCAGCAATCTAGAAATGAATATTTTTATCAAATCTCAAAATTTCTTCTCTTTGATGCTAAGAACCTTTTGTAAACTCATGATAATACGGTGGGGGGAAAACTCATCCCTAATGGGTTTTATAGATGAGGTAGAACTATCTACTTACCATGAATCACATGTAACCACTCACAAATGAGTATGAAGATCTTGAAACATTCCATTATGTAGAATAACCTAGGGAGAACTACTCTAATGGATGACCAAACATATTTTGGGATCAATTAAGGGGTCTACCACTCCACAGATAGAGTACCCACAACCTCGGTAATTTCATAGAGTTTTTTCACAACCAATATGTTAGATATATGGGACCCTCACACTAGAGAGGCATGGGAGTATCGGCCCTGATAACACTATGATGTAAATCATTGTGTTTCATTTTGAAAACTAATTATGATAGGCTACTAATTACCCCAAATCAATGTTCTGTACAAATTGATATGAAATTTAGAAAATTCCTCAAAAAGAACATAGTGGGTATATGGGGTCACATGGTGTGTATCCTCACTTGGACACCTTGGTGTTTCCTCACCTAGATAAGGATTGACCACCCATGTAGGACTACACTACATGTACATGGGGTCACAAGGAGTGTACATTCACCTATGTTCATGGGATTATCCACAATATATCCATCTCAACAATCTATATATATAATTATATTGCATGTCCCATAGGAAACATGACATGTTTGACCAAACAGGGTCTTATGAGTGTTCCTTCGACTCACGGTTTGGCTTCCCTAGTAGGATCACATGGAATGTGGCCCCGAAGACACAATGTGTGATATTTTAAAGACTAGATAAGCATGATACATGTTGTGAATTCTTTAGGAGACATAATTTGTAATCAATTTTTTCATAGAGAGTGAAGCCTTTCTTTAGGTGGAAGCCAGATCCATGATTTCTTCTACATTCCTCACCATTTAACCCACATTAATCCTTTGAATTTAATTTTAGTCTCCTTCAACCATTATTTTCTGCCCCTATTGGATAAAAAATTGGATTCGTATTACCAATTATGTAATCATCGTGTCGCATATCACTTTTTGGTGTCCCAATCCTTGAATCCATCGATTGTTACCCATGAAACACCTCAATCCATCTATAAAACATCAATATCTACCTTTTTCACAAATCAACCATAAATATAGATGTTCAAACAAGCTAAAATATTACCCAGCAATATTTAATCACATACCCCATGGGCCAATGATGAAGAATGTGAATAATTATGGGGATAAAAGCACAAGAACGAAGTCAGATAATTACTGGATGATGTGATCCTAACCATAAATTTAAAATTTTGTATAAAAGGGGGTGGAAAATAGGTGCATCAATAATAAATAATTATGTTCAATAACTCTAATTTAATATAAACTCATATAAATAATGATAGTAATAGAAAAAATATATATATGAAATCCATGCTTGGTAATTAATTCAAAGGGAGGAAATCCGAAAAATAAGGAACCTTACCATAATAACGGATCAATCTATGGTGAATTGTGTATCCAATAGATTAGAATGTGATGTTTCTACTATATTAATTTTCCATATCATGATTATTCTTGATCATTTTTCATTAGTTCATCTTCCATAGTCACCAAGATGAACAAAGATCACCTCCTCTTAATCTATAATAACATATGATTATTCTACTAACCATGGAATTCATTCCAAATGATTAATGTATAGAGATGGAATTTAATTTCAAAATATTTATATAAAATAATTAAATTAAATATTTGATTTCATGACACACCCTCCAATGCTCAAATTCAACTTAACAAATGATTTCAACCAACATCATGTTGCACATAGTGTAAATCTCGTATTCTAGAAAAAATTATTGTCGCATATGTCCCATTCCAGTTCCTGATTAATAGAAAGACCATTATACAAAAAAGAAGTTCACATGTGCTTAAATATATTTTAATATTTTTAATATATAAATTATAGTGTTGTATTTTTCACAAAATACATTGAAAAATATGAGAAGAAATTCATATATATACATGTAAATATTCAAAGGATTAAACTATAGAAATTGGCATCATTTCATTGTCCCCTCATTCAAGGATTTTCACCCTAAAACACACAATCCACCCAAATAGTTGAGGGTATTGAATCTACATATTTATCTCACACTCATAGGTGATCTTATTCATGATCCTATAATTCCAAATAAAACTAAATAATTTAATGATATATCCATAAAAGATTATATCCTTTTGGACCTGTATTACCAATAAGTACACTGAGAAGGTGACCCAATCCTTAATGTCCAGATCTCTGCAATCGATAACATGTTATGGGTTGATCATCATTATACTAATATAGAACACAAATAAGTTTTTTTTCATAGTATTGTTGTGGGGGTAATTACACGTAGTATGTAACCTCAACAACCCCACAAAGAAACTATTACATCCTAATGAACCTCTAGGAAAATATTATCCCCTAACCAAAACTCCACAATCCACATCATGGGGAAACTCTGAAGAAGACATGGTCTCCATGATCGAATTCCAAAGGTATATGATGTATTCATGTGTAATATTTCTATTTGAACTAATTTTTCCTAAAATTTTCATAGATCACTTGAGCCCTTCTTAGTTGATTCATGCACCATTATCTTCCCCACAAGAGAGGTCTTTCTAACCTCATCCCATCATATCGGTAACCTATAGGGTCTCTCGTATAGTGCCTCACAATGTTTCTTACTAATAGTGGAGTGATATCTACCATTATAATATAAATCAACCAATAGAATATTATCCACACGTATTTGGATGAAGATCAACAGGCTATCTTAAGATATATTTTCCAATAATTTTATGGTCCACTTAAACGAGTCATCTTCATGGGGGTGGAATGTTGTGTTAATTCATATGTTGGGCCTAAAATCCTCATATTATCCCCTACATAGATATATCAATATTCATGATTTGAGAAAAAAATCATTGATTCCCATTAAGCTGAAAATTATCATCTATGTAAAAAAGACCCAAAATCTCAATTAAACTCTACTCTTGTATGGTAAGAATGTGTGCTGACATAGTAATTCATTCTACAAAAAACAATATCATGTCATGGTAGCACGCTTTCTATAGAATCTCCACCACCAAATCCATTAACAATTTATCCCCCTTCCATTATGGAATCTCAAGAGGTTGATTCAAACATGATGAGACCTAATGTTTGGACTTTACCAATATATATGTGAGACACTGAGAAATGAACACAGTAGTTCTCCACCTCATTCCAACCCACTAAAACTACCTTGGAATGTACGTTTATATATTTTCCACACATGGATGTAAATATAAGTTAAATTTATGAAACTCACTCAAAATATCCTAATTCAATGTGACTATAAGCATGGTTCTTCACTGAGAAAGGTTGAGGTGCTCCCTGCCATTATAGAATCCTTCAGTTGTGTATCATGAGGACATCTAGTCATGAAAACTATAATAATAGACATATTAAATTGAGAATATCTCATGTGATGAAGAAGAGGTGGAGGTAATACCATCAATAGAAGACAATTCACACACATATTGTCCACTAGGTTCAGTTGAAATGAGGGAAACTACTCTACTTCCTCCTCCACCAAGTGAGATCGGGATTTTCTACTAAGTCCATCTTCCACAACATTTTTTTCCATTGAGTAATAAAAATATAATTTTCATAGTCCAGTAGGAAATCTAACCCACACCATTATCTTAGGTTGAGATCTCTCTAAGATAATATTTTCCTTATACTATGTTAGTCTATGTAAAAAAATCTCTTTCGTAGATGATACTGCTTCCATATAACTAGATAAAAGATTACCATTTCCAACTCTAGTTCATGGGTTGCATAATTCAGCTCATGGAGTCCCATCTTCCACCACTAATAAGAAATCATTACATGACACTACATCAAAACACTCATGATCCTAGCTTTATGGGAATCACATAACACCATGTACGCAACAACTTCCTTCAATAGTATCAAAATAATTTTACTCTTCAACCTTTACTTTAACTCCTCAAAGGATTTTTGAAACTACTGATTCTTGGAATGGGGATTCACTTTAAATGTTAAGATAGTAAATGTGGATACAATCCTGAAAAAGTATTCCACAAACCATTGGTAGTACTCAGAAAAACCATTAAATCTATTAACATATTACATTCTCTTGGGTGGTTTCAAAGAAATAACTACATTAATATTCACTGGATATAATGATACCCCATGATTAGAGTTGAAATTCCCCAAAAAGTGAACCTATCGGATCGAAACTAAGACTTTGAGATCTTTCCATAAATATGGTTCTCCCAAGGTAATTTTATGACCAACCTAAAATAATTTAAATCATCCACCTATAATAAATAGTATATCAAAATTCCATTGATAATGAAAACCCCAAATTAGTCTAAATAAGGATGGAAGATTCATTTCATAAGTTCCATAAACACATCTAGTGCATTAGTTACACCAAAATAAATCACCAAGAACTTATATTATTCATATCAACATTAGAAATTCGCCTTTGAAAAATCATCCTTGTGAAACCGCAATTGATGGTGGTCAGGCCTGAGATTGATTATTGAAAACTAACTCATGCCATTAAAATGGTAAAAAGTTCATTAATCTTGAAAAAGATTAATTGTAACACCCCAAGCTTCCACGGTACGTTTCCCTTCGAATAATTAAATGGCGTGCATTGTACGCAACTTCGAGATTCTAACACACCACAACCAATCAAACTAGCCGTTATGAATAGTAATACCTAATTTTTGAAATTTTATAAATCCTATCTCTCAAAATGGACTTCATTTTTGGATTCGGAATATCGAATTTATCCTAGGGTGAAATTTTGGAACTTTTCGGATAACACTTATATTTTGATGAATAGTGAAAATTACTAAATTTTAATTAAAAGAAAATTTTAAAATCAAAATAATTTATAGTGATAAATTATATTATTGAGTGGTTTTAAAGTATAATTAGAATATATTTTTACCATTTTATCCAATGGTATTCATTAGAATTAATTTCACTTTGAAATTGGACCTAAACAATTGTCAATCTTTTGATATATATTTTTTCTTAAAAACACGGTATTTGTTGTGACAGTGGGAATTAATTATAAAATTAATTAATGAAACTTATATGTTTAGAATTTTTTAAAATAGACATCATTTTTTAATTCGTAATATCAATTATATCTTAGGGTGAAATTTTGGAATTGTTCTGAAAAACATCAATTTTTGATGAATAGTGAAACTACTAAGTGGTAGTTAAAAAAAACTGAATTTTTCATAAAACTTAATTTTACCGCTTCTGTGAATGGAATTTTGAAAATATGAGAGACACGGTAAATATCAAGAAGTAAAATGTGGTTCAATGAGATGAAAATAATTTTTGGTGAATAGTAGCTTTTTTACTTTTATTTACCACGGTTAAAAGTAAATAGGGTAATTAAGGGTAAAAATGATATTAATATTACCCTAAAAAATGTCCTAATTCTATTGTACAAGTGTATCTCGACCAAAAACAACCTTAGGAATAAAATATTATCATTTAGGTCCACTTGGATTAGATGAGGACATTTATTATTATTTAATTCAAAGAAGAGTTAAAAGAGTTAAAATCAAAGTTTATTTACTAAAACATTTTTAATATACAGTTATACATAAGATACATTCGATTGTAAATATTCATTAGAAAGATAATAAGATTTCCTACATAATTATATTTTATTTATAATTTTTAGACATTAAATAAATTAATATATTTATGACACAATGGTGATGCAGTAATTACCATAATAGTGAAAAATTAAAATAATTGATATTATAAATACCCAAATAAATATAATTTAAGACTTTTAATGAATTACACTAATTTTCTAGGATAATATGACATATTAGGATTTATGTAATTGACTTTTTCGAATTAAACATTCTGTTATGAGTTTCACAAAAATCAACTATTGAATAGTTTCAAAATTGACATAAAATAGTTTTTAAAACAAATATTATATTATTATTTATTACTAAATTTCTAAAAATCTAAGGATCGGCCAATAGACTTATATCATGATATTTATATCATCAATGGACCACTTGGGGGTCTTTTGGAGGTATACAGTAAGTTTATTAACTATATAATATAAAAATACAAAGTGACATGGTAAATGTCAAACTAGTTAACTAAGAGTTAAAACTAAAAGATAAGGTTAATATAGTGACCCAAACCTATCTAAATACTATTGGTTGAATGGTTTTCAACCTATCCCCACCGTAACCTTTTAATAAAAAACTTTGGAGCAATTAGAAACCGAATATAAATTTATTATAAATTAATATTTCTAGATTTTCCAAAGGTGCCCCTCACCCCTCTTATAAAAGGGAACTCCTCCTTCTCATTTCTTCACACCTTCAAAGCCTTTTGGTTCGGCCAAACCCTACCCAAATACTCTCTAAACTTCCCTAAATACAACCTAGAGGCCTTAGTTTGATCATAAACCCAACCTAAGAATCCCTTTTGATCAAATCAAAAGGAAGAACCCGAAGAAGAGGTAATGTTTTCACCACCCCTTTTCAAGTTCCTTTCTTCTTCCACTTCTTCTTTCTTTGTTATTACCATTATAAAATAATAAATCCAGTATCTTATATATACTGTGATGTTATTATAAATATGGTACAACCATATTCAGTATTCTATCCACCCTTTTAATAACATGTCACCATATGTGCGTACGTACGGCTTACAGTCTCCACGTCGTGGTGTAATGGTTATTCAATATATTATTATTTGGGTGGGCATAATAATGATGTGTAACTCATGAAAATAATAAATATAACATGATAATGATTCTTTATACATGATATATCATCCAATTATATATTATTTTAATATCAGAAGAATGATATTGTCGCTCGTGCGTACGTACGGACTACCGTCTCCAAAAACGCGATGAGATTCATTCTCTATCGTATCCATTCAAGTATAATTATCATTTGATGTTTTAAAAATAATTTTTAAGGACTTTATATCATTCTGTATATGAATAATATAAAACCTATCCATGACAAACATGTCTCACGTAACAAAACATATAATAGAAAACGAGTAAGTTAACACCTGAAATGACGATAATTCTAAGATATTATTAACAAAGCAATGTTAAAAGATCATATATGATATCATATTAATGTATATTATTCATGAATAATTTAATAAAAATTATTTCAACATTATACAGAAGGTTAACCTACCCCCAACCAAGGAAAAATACAAGGTAAGGGGTTTCTTAACTCACTCTTAATTTCGTGAGAATTCCATTGTTCACCACTTAATTATTGCATGTGGTGTATGTGTACTGACCATGATTGTATTCATTGTGTAACATACCTTAATTTATGGGTATTTACATCATCATTGTATGATCCTTATTTCATGGGTGTATGTTTTTTATGTTACCTAATCGATAAGGGAATTTGAAATTTCAATTTCCATTTATTTGGCTTTACGCAAACTTCATTGATTATTTTACTCCGAGATTATGTGTGGAATAACTATTCATTTGCTTATGTCATAATTTCCACTCCCCTTTTCTGTGGATATAATTTTGATACACATAATCACTCCATTGATAATTTTCTCAAGTCATCGATATGAATTTGATAAGAGTAATTTTAACTCATTCTTCATTTATTGAGTTAAACATCCAATTCATTGGTGTTGTTTTTACAAGATTATGTGTGAATATCCATTGATTGTTTTACACAGAATATCCTATCATATTTAGTGTATTTATATTTTTCACACATAACTATGTAGTTTATTTATCCTTAACCTAAGGATACTGCCTTTATGAGAGATTTCATCTCAACTTAAATTCCATTGAGACTTCTTTGTTGTTATACACCAAATCACTTTTATGTGGTGTATATAATGTACTTTGGCATAGTATATCATGAATCCCTTTATTCTCATGATATTACAAAGTTTTTATTACCTCAATTATTTGTATTCAAGTGTCTCTCTTTTGGTTAGAATCTCTAACTAAAATACCCTTTTTAAATGTTTTAAAGACTTATTCATCTAAATCTTTCTCATTAATGTCCATGTTTTAAAAATGGTTTGAAGGATTTATTTATATGGACATTAATGTTTTAAAATTAAAACTCCTTTTAAAAAGTTTCAAAGTGGTATGGGACACTTTGATTCAAAAATCTATTTTTAAATGGCTTCTTGACAAATAGTGTGACTTTTAAATGATTTCAAGAAAAAGGGGGATATTTCTCTCAAATAGTTTTGATAATTATTTTCATATATGTCAACATCCTTAATTATTATTGATTAAGGATAATGTGATACAATACAATCTTCCATATTGTATCGAATGAGTTATGTTTGACTGTGGATGTTCTATTTTTATACCATTCATGGTTTGTGGTTAAAGTATTGACATTTTTTATGCTATTTTTAATATGAATGTTTATGTTATGTTTAAACCTGTTCATATGAGGAATTAATTGGACTTAATAAGTGACGGGTGGAGCCCTCTATAGCTCCTCGATGCATCGGTATGTCTCATGAGACAAAATAGTGTCTTGGCACAAGGCCTTGACAAAATCTTATTTGTAGTCTTGGCACGACGCCTTGGCTATGTGGTTATGATAGTCTGGCATTATGCATTCCATCATTATGAAAGTGGTTATTGATATTGCATGTGATTGTTCGACTAGTATAATATCAATGTGAATAAGTAAATGGAATTATTTCATTTTATCTTTTCCATATTATGCAAAATTTTATGTTTAAAAGGCTTTTGTTTTAGTTATAAATTTGTTTAAGTATTTATGATTATCTATGAAAGCTTCTGCTATATTGTTATCCTTATTGAGCATCTGAGCTCACCCCTTTCAGTGTTTTATTTTTTCCAGGATCAGAAGAAGTAATTTATGAATTACCTGCAAGGATATTATGAGGGGATATGAAGAAAATATGTTGTTTTAGTTTTTTTACCTTATGATGTAATGTAAGACTTATGAATATATCTAGTGTTTCCAGGACTACTAAACTAATCGGTCTTTTGAGACTTGATCCTTTGTGATCATGCCAATGTTATGTAATACTGCACCGACTCTGGGTATCTAGGGTCGGGTCGTTACAGTTGGTATCAGAGGAAGTTTAGTACAAACCTTGGAAGCTAGATTTAGATAAACTCTGATTATAGCACGTAGACCTAAGATGAACTTTGAGAATTAATATAGAATAACTTCCTAGAATTTTGGTATTGTAGAGATTTTGTGAGTTTTCCGAGCAATACATACATGTCTGGATACGAGCAGGTAGACGCGGATCTAGCACAGATTTACCTAGGGGTAAAACCTGAAAACACCGCTTTGATCTAGACTCGAACGGGAACTGGTGCACGACAACGGGCCTTGCTACACTATTGGTTACGACACTCCCGGGGGATATGCTTAGGATAATTTACATTTTCTTTACAAACTTATTTAAAGTATTATATATATAAGATGAGAGTAAATGACCTTGGTTAATCTTAATGTGTTTCAAATTGAGAATATGGTGACATGTTAATCTCTAAATGATTGTATGACTTCTATTACTCACACAATTATCTCTGGTTTTAGTCAATGGATGGATTCCAAGGAAGTCATAGTGACTTTGAGAATGATGTACAAGGTGGGAACGGTGGTGGAAATGAGCAAAAAAATGGAATGTTGATAGGCGTAAAAGATATCGTCTTTATTCCAAATAAATTTTCCAAAAATATGATCAACAATATATATATATTAACCAATTACCAGACTCAACAAAGAAGAGAAAGGTGATGAATGATAAGAGCTCCAGTAGTGGAGACCATGGAGAAATAAATCCTCAATTTCCATCATGTAGGAAATGTGGAAGGAGACACCCAGGAAAGTGTCACAATGGGAAAAATAAATGCTTTACGTGTGGGAAGGAAGGACATAAAGTGACGAATTGCCGAAGAAAAATGAAGAGTACTATGGAAGAAGATAAAAATGGTCCCAAGAATCCATTTACAGTCATTTTCGTAAATGTAGGGGACCTGGCCATTACTCGAGTGAATGTCCTATTCTGTAGGATATTTTCTTGGTCAGAGAAGAATCTATGTGGAAATAAATGGTTGGATAAATGTTTAAAAATTATTAGTGATCCTTGTTAAAGGGTTTACTTTGGAATAATTTTCTCTTGTATTTGTAACCCTAACGTTTTCCATGTGAGAATGATATTTATGGAAGAATTATCTTTTCTCTTGTGGATATAGTTATAAATAACCATTTGGTTTTATATGATCATTGGGTTTGAGGAAATTACAAATTATTATAATTTGGGATGAAAATGTAAGGTATGAGATAACATTTTTAGTTAAATTATGTTATGGTTATTTTGAGGAATTTATCTCATTTTGGTAATGTTATAAAATATAATTTTTGAAAAAGGACAACACGTAGACCTTGTGACAACCCTTCGTGTTGGACAAAGCTGTGAGAATCAAACCCACAACCAAAGTGCAATTGAGATTTATCTCCTACCACCGGACTACGTGAATTCCCTGGTTAGTGTGACTATTATTTTTAGTTAAATGATTTTATTGATCAATAATAATTTGATTTTGGATCTTATGTCTTATCAAATGAATACCCTTAGTATAGGAAAATGATTTTTTGATTAAGTGATAAATGTTATTTTGTAAGTTGTTCACTTTGGGGTGAACACTATATTCCCAAGGAAAATATAATAGTATGGGATTTCATTTGAGGAGTAATGGTGGATTTTTATCTATGTTTTTATTGTGGATTTATAATGATTTGGGTTATTTATGGAAATGATTAGGTTAGTTACTTTTAAGTATGTGACTTTAAGAGTAATTAATGTCATTTGGAGATACAATTTAACGTGGAAGACTAAATTCTTAATAAGTTTTAGTTTTCAATATTAGTTTTGATTATATTGAAGGATTTTAAGAAAAATTGATTATTGAATGGTATTTATTTAACTTTGGGGTATTGTTGGTTTAATTTTGGAAATTAAGATTAGTGTTTATTTCTCTCAAGGAATATCCTTTTGGGGGATCATTAGATCTTGTAATAACCATTTTGGTTTTGATTAATCTCTATAGACAATGTAAATATATAGTTCATCCTGCATGGATCATGTGATTCTATAGAAGTTTATTCTAGCTCTTCCAGTGTGACCAAGTCTTCTTGAATACTCATCGTTTAAAAAAAATGAGTTAGTGGTGGAAATTTATTAAAGAATGAAACTCTACCTAAAATTTAAGTATATATCTTTATATTCTTAGTCAATATAATAAATTAATGTAACTTAAAACAAAAAAATGTTGTCCATTTACTTTCCTACTAGGAGACCAATGGCAGTTTGTCCCAACAGAAGTTTGTGGTTTTATTATTGTTGACTTTCTCCTGATCATGATTTCTATCCCTCTCCATCAGAACTTGACACTTAGTTTATCATCCATATCCATGTTTTCCTACATGGAATCTAAGTATGGGTTATCTTGGTTGACCTTTATACCTCTATTTCTTTCTTTTAAAGTGATAGTTTTATTGACACTTTTTCTGATGTGGGACTTTCCATTATATTCCCAATGACAATTTTAAAAATTTCGAGGATGCAATTTATTGAAGGATGGGAGAATTTAACACCCCAAGCTTCCACGGTACGTTTCCCTTTGAATAATGCAATGGCGTGCATTGTACGCAACTTCAAGATTCTAACACACCACAACCAATCAAACTAGCCGTTATGAATAGTAATACCTACTTTTTGAAATTTTATAAATTCTATCTCTCAAAATGGACTTAATTTTTGGATTCGTAATATTGAATTTATCCTAGGGTGAAATTTTGGAACTTTTCGGATAACACTTATATTTTGATGAATAGTGAAAATTACTAAATTTTAATTAAAAACAACTTTTTAAATCAAAATAATTTATAGTGATAAATTATATTATTGAGTGGTTTAAAAGTATAATTAGAATATATTTTTACCATTTTATCCAATGGTGTTATTTAGAATTAATTTCAGTTAGAAATTGGACCTCAACAATTGTCAATCTTTTGATATATATTGTTTCTTAAAAACACGCTATTTGTTATGACAGTGGGAATTAATTATAAAATTAATTAATGAAACTTATATGTTTAGAATTTTGTAAAATAGACATCATTTTTTAATTCATAATATCAATTATATCTTAGGTTGAAATTTTGGCATTGTTCTAAAAAACTTCAATTTTTGATGAATAGTGAAACTACTAAGTCGTAGTTAAAAAAAAATGAATTTTTCATAAAACTTAATTTTACCGCTTCTGTGAATGTAATTTCGAAAATCTGAGAGACACGGTTAATATCAAGAAGTAAAATGTGGTTCAATGAGATGAAAATATTTTTTGGTGAATAGTAACTTTTTACTTTTATTTACCACGGTTAAAAGTAAATAGGGTAATTAAGGGTAAAAATGATATTAATATTACCCTAACACATGTCCTAATTCTATTGTACAAGTTTATCTCGACCAAAAACATCCTTAGGAATAAAATATTATCATTTATGTCCACTTGGATTAGATTATGACATTTATTATTATTTAATTCAAAGAAGAGTTAAAAGAGTTAAAATCAAAGTTTATTTACTAAAACATTTTTAAAATAGAGTTATACGTAAGATACATTAGATTGTAAATATTCATTGGAAAGCTAATAAGATTTCCTACATAATGATAATTTATTTATAATTTTTAGACATTAAATAAATTAATATATTTATGACACAATGATGATGTAGTAATTACCATAATAGTGAAAAATTAAAATAATTGATATTATAAATACCCAAATAAATATAATTTAAGACTTTTAATGAATTAAACTAATTTTCTAGGATAATATGACATATTATTATTTAATTAATTTACTTTTTTCTAAGTAATCATTCTGTTATGAGTTTCACAAAAAACAACTATTGAATAGTGTCAAAATTGACATAAAAGAGTTTTTATAACAAATATTATATTACTAATTATTATTAAATTCCTAAAAATCTACGGTTCAGCAAATAGAATTATATCATGATAGGTATATCACTAATGGACCACTTGGGGGTCGCTTGGAGGTATACAGTACGTTTATTAACTATATAATATAAAAATACAAAGTGACATGGTAAATGTCAAACTAATTAACTAAGAGTTAAAACTAAAAGATAAGGTTAATATAGTGACCCAAACCTGTCTAAATACAATTGGTTAAATGGTTTTCGACCTATCCCCACCTTAAACTTTGAATAATTAACTTTGGATCCATTAGAAACCAAATATGTATTTATTATAAATTAATATTTTTAGCTTTTCCGAAGGTGCCCCTCACCCCTCTTATAAAAGGGAACTCCTCCTCATTTTTTCACACCTTCAAAGCCTTTTGGTTCAGCCAAAACCTTCCCAAATACTCTCTAAACTTCCCTAAATACAACCTATAGGCCTTAGTTTGATCATAAAGCCAACCTAAGAATCCCTTTTGATCAAATCAAAAGGAAGAACCCGAAGAAGAGGTAATGTTTTCACCGCCCCTTTTAAAGTTCCTTTCTTCTTCCACTTCTTATTTCTTTGTTATTACCATTCTAAAATAATAAATCCAGTATCTTATATATAATGTGATGTTATTATAAATATGGTACAACCATATTCAGTATTCTATCCACCCTTTTAATAACATGTCACCATATGTGTGTACGTACGGCTTACCGTCTCCACGTCGTGGTGTAATGGTTATTCAATATATTATTATTTGGGTGGGTACAATAATGATCTGTAACTCATGAAAATAATAAATATAACATGATAATGATTCTGTATATATGATATACCATCCAATTATATATTATTTTAATATCAAAAGAATGATATTGTCGCTCGTGCGTACGTACGGACTACCATCTCCACGAACGCGATGAGATTCATTCTCTATCGTATCCATTCAAGTATAATTATCATTTTATGTTTTAAAAATAATGTTTAAGGACTTTATATAATTCTGGATATGAATAAGATACAACCTATCCATGACAAACATGGCTCACGTAACAAAACATATAATAGAAAACGAGTAAGTTAACACCTGAAATGACGATAATTCTAAGATATTATTAACAAATCAATGTTAAAAGATCATATATGATATCATATTAATGTATATGATTCATGAATAATTTAATAACAATTAATTAAACATTATACAGGAGGTTAACCTACCCCCAACCAAGGAAAAGTACAAGGTAAGGGGTTTCTTAACTCACTCTTAATTTCGTGAGAATTCCATTATTCACCACTTAATTATTGCATGTGGTGTATGTGTACTGACCATGATTGTATTCATTGTGTAATATACTTTAATTTATGGGTATTGACATAATCATTGTATGATCATTCTTTCATGGGTGTATGTTTTGTATGTTACCTAATCGATAAGGGAATTTGAAATTTCAATTTCCGTTTATTTGGCTTTACGGAAACTTCATTGATTATTTTACTCCGAGATTATGTGTGGAATAACTACTCATTTTCTTATGTCATAATTTCCACTCCCCTTTTATGTGGATATAATTTTGATACACATAATCACTCCATTGATAATTTTCTCAAGTCATCGATATGAATTTGATAAGAGTAATTTTAACTCATTCTTCATTTGTTGAGTTAAACATCCAATTCATTGGTGTTGTTTTTACAAGATTATGTGTGAATATCCTTTGATTGTTTTACACTGAATATCCTATCATATTTAGTGTATTTATATTTTTCACACATAACTATGTAGTTTATTTATCCTTAACCTAAGGATATGGCCTTTATGAGAGATTTCATCTCAACTTAAATTCCATTGAGACTTCTTTGTTGTTATACACCAAATCACTTTTATGTGGTGTATATAATGTACTTTGACATAGTATATCTTGAATCCCATTATTCTCATGATATTACAAAGTTTTGATTACCACAATTATTTGTATTCAAGTGTCTCTCTTTTGGTTAGAATCTCTAACTAAAATACCATTTTTAAATGTTTTAAAGACTTATTCATCTAAATCTTTCTCATTAATGTCCATGTTTTAAAAATGGTTTTAAGGATTTAATTATATGGACATTAAAGTTTTAAAATTAAAACTCCTTTTAAAAATTTTCAAAGTGGTATGGGACACTTTGATTCAAAAATCTATTTTTAAATGGATTCTTGACAAATAATGTGACTTTTAAATGATTTCAAGAAAACGGGGGATATTTCTCTCAAATAGTTTTGATAATTATTTTCATCTATGTCAAAATCCTTAATTATTATTGATTAAGGATAATGTGATACAATAAAACCTTCCATATTGTATCGAATGAGTTATGTTTGACTGTGGATGTGCTATTTTTATACCATTCATGGTTTGTGGTTAAAGTATTGACATTTCGTATGCTAGTTTTAATAAGAATGTTTATGTTATGTTTAAACCTGTTCATTTGAGGAATGCATTGGACTTAATAAGTGACCGGTGGAGCCCTCTATAGCTCCTCGATGAATCGGTAGGTCTCATGAGACAAAATAGTGTCTTGGCACAAGGCCTTGACAAAATCTTATTTGTAGTCTTGGCACGATGCTTCAGCTATGTGGTTATGATAGTCTGGCATTATGCATTCCATCATTATGAAAGTGGTTATTGATATTGCATGTGATTGTTGGACTAGTAGAATATCAATGTGAATAAGTAAATGACATTATTTCATTTTATCTTTGCCATATTATGCTGAAGTTTATGTTTAAAAGGCTTTTGTTTTAGTTATAAATTGCTTTAAGTATTTATGTTTATCTATGAAAGATTCTGTTATAATGTTATCCTTACTGACCATCTGAGCTCACCCCTTTCGGTGTTTTATTTTTCCCAGGATGAGAAGAAGTAATTTATGAATTACCTTCAAGGATAGTATGAGGGGATATGAAGAAAATATTTTGTTTTATTTTTTTTACCTTATGATGTAATGTAAGACTTTTGAATATATCTAGTGTTTCCAAAACTACTAAACTAATCGGTCTTTCGAGACTTGATCCTTTGTGATCATGCCAATGTTATGTAATACTTCCCCGACTCTGGGTATCTAGGGTCAGGGCGTTACATTAATTTTTCTTGAACTCTACCTAATTTAGGTGATGATAATAAACACAAATCCTCAAAATCCCATTCTGCATTTTCATGAACAAAATAGGGGTTTCCCAAGGGGGAACACTAGGTATGATAAATCTTATATAAAAGGTCATCCTACTACACTGTAAGATCCCAAAGATCAATAGGGTATATCCAATATACTATAGAATATATTGTTGTGGCCTTGGGGTGAAAGTCCATGCATAAGAAAATATCCCCCTATTGAGTTCATTCCATAACATATTCAGAAAATATGTCCCTAAAAACCACTACTACCACCAAAATCCATATGCCTAAAAATCCATGTCCACCAAGGGCTAAAATTTCTATTTGAAATTTGATATTATTATTTTATTTGTTTTGATCCCCACTCATATACTCATAATACCCCACTTTCCCAAAAAGGAAAATTTCATATCATCTTCACAAAGGCATCTAACTCTCCTATGATGATAGTTTATTTGGGAATGTATCGTAGACAACTAGTATATACCTTGGATGATGTCACACGTTTTTATAATAATGTCTATGATTTATTAGTACAAACTCTCTCCATTGAGATTCAATTCACACCACCATTAGAGAAGTGAAATCTTTGACACGTCCTTTGTAGGGGTCTCTAGATTCGATGGTCGAGAGAAAGTATCAACTCGAACCTATACATCCCAAACAAGGATTAAATAAATGAAGGTTTAAAATGTTCCTATTTATACTAAAACTATATCTAATGTATAGAAATCATGGCTATTACATTTAATCATAATGGTTCCTTTAGATCATAAGAATCTACTTCCTAAAGTTATCTTTCCACTTTCCTACTAGTTCCCCAAAAGAATGTTTCACACCAACACCTTATCAAAAGAAATAAGACGTCAAGTATACCCATAAAAGGAACCCATCCACCACACCTCAACACTCTCTACTTTGGGTGGAAATTATTTTCCAACAAATATTTTAATCAAGTCACTATAGAATGTGACTTGGTGGGGAAATAATCCCTCTTCCTAGTATGCTTGAAGTTGCATCATACTTCACAAACATAGGGATCTATAAATGATCTAAATTACCCTATATAATTCAAGATTTTTGGACTGTCATATCAACATGAGGGGTCACGTAAATAGAGGAAGGCCCAGGCTATCACCTCTAGATAAACCTTGGTTAACCACAGGGTTGCTAGAAAGTTATCCTCTCTGAAGAGATTCTCATCTCTATCCAAATAGAACGTCACCTAATTAAGGATCTGGATAACCAATCTACACCATTTCCAAGTTGCTCCATATAGAAGACTAGTTTCAGTTACAACTATCTAATAAGTCATGGTATGCATACTGGTAAATACATACCACTACATAAATCCAATCCTTCACTACCTAAAACTATGTCTCTCCACAAAACCAGATCGATCATTGTCACTTGAACTTACACAACATGTCAATCCTTCACGTATCATCATTATTACATATAAGATAAATAAATAGATCAAATTTTAGATGATCAACCAACTAGAACTCCAGAAGTGGGTCCATACACTTCTCATCGAGTGGAAGCACTACTCTAGACTCGATTAGAGGAAACACCTCAAAAATAATTCCCTTCACTAAGGCCTCACCGCCCAACTGGTCATCATCACAAAAATGTCTCAAAATATTAGTTGGTCATGTCTAAGAATTTATATTAAATTTTATCAATATGAACCATGGTTAGATGATCTTATCTAGGTATTTGACTAAATAAGGACATTAAATCTAAAAGACCCAATCCTATATGATGCATGTACCATCAGTTCCCTCCAATCAATTCCTCGGTGTGCAGAGTCATCAAGAAGGTAGTCAGAGCCCTTATAACAACCCAGAAAATGTTAAGATAAATTATTATTAAATATTTATTTATTGTATTTTATATATTTTTATTCATTGTAAGAATATTATGTAATTTTTAATCAAAAGGATAAAACATTATTTTAACAAAATTGGGTTTTCATGCATTATATGGTTTTATTTAAAAGGGTAATTTAAAAAATATTAAATTTGAATTTTAGAAAAAAAAATGTTTTTAAATTCAAAATATCAATTTTTTCATAGGATTAATTTTTTATAGTTTTCTAAAAAGTTTTATTTTTCCAGGAATAGTGAAAAATACTGATTATTATTGAAAACTATATTTTCTTTTAAAATATTTCCATATTATAATTCTATTTTTTATTATTTTTAAAACTTAATTAATTAATTTTTATTATAAATAATCCTATTATTTTCTCTGAAATTAATTTTAAACGTTAATTTTGTATAAAATTATTTTGATAGTATAAATGTCATTTTTATGAAAAAAACCAGTTTTTTCTTGGTTTGGCAGGTTTAATTTTAAATTAAAATTTTCCACTTCTATAAATTTTTTTTTTGAAAAATGAATTACATATTTGTAATTAAGAGTTCCAAATTTATTAAATTGGTCCCCTTCACATTTTATCATTATGAATAGTAATTTTAGTAAATATGTGTCACCTTAGTAAGGGTAACTAAGGTAAATAAGGTTAAAAATAATTTGATAAGGCCAAGAGCACTCCCTAAAATATTTATTTTTTTATTGGATAAGTTATTTTATAACATTACTATTAACTATTCAATAATTTTACACTTTCTTTCCTCATTCCTTTAATTATAACATTTATATTATTTTAGGTAAATATAAATTAAAAAATGTCACCCAATTTCTTTTAATATCAATAATATTTTGTGACAGGGATAAAAATATTCTATTTGGTAATATTATTTTATTTCAAATGTAAATTACTTTTTTAATCATTCTTATTTACTTATATTTTTTTATTAAAAAAATCTTTAAATTCTCACACAATGATGACAAGGTATTTATTCAATTACTTGAAAAATAAGATAAATTATTTTAAAGATATTAAAAGTATTAGATTTTGAATGATAAATTGTGTTACATGAATTTTTTAGATAAATATAACATATTATTGATGTTTTAAATGATTATATACAAATTCTATTTTTTCGGGTCATTTAAAATGTAAAATGAAATGAATAGCTCCAAAAATGAAATTAATTATATATTATAATAAGTAATGTTGTATTAAATAATTTAAAATTACTATAAATATTATCCTCATCCAATTGAGTTGAATATTTTTGATAATATCTTCCAAGGTTCGTTTATGGGTCATTTTTTTATAGTATCTTTCTTAGTGGCTTTAGTTTAAAAAAACATTGATACTATGGTAAGTGTCAAAAGGGTTAGCGGAGGATAAAACCAAAAGATAAGGATGAAAAATCATCCAAACTTGTCAAATTTTGTTTGATTATATTATTTGAAACCATCCATGAAATATATACTAAATAAATCTATATTTTTAAATTTTTCTAGGAAAATTAATTTATATTAATTAAGTATTTTAATTATTTTCAATTATTCCCCTCCCCTCACTTATAAAAGGGAACATCCTATCATCATTTATTCATACATTAAAATTAATTTGTTTCATCCAATACCTTCCCAAATACCTTCTTTATATCATTTAATATTTATTACATTCCTTGTTTTGAATGTAAAACTATCCTAGAAAATACTTTGATGTAGACCATAAGAGGTTTTTTGAAGAATAGGTGTAGTTCTTAACAAATCATTTTTTTTCTTCTTCTAAATATTCATATAACATGTCGATATAATAACATATGAATCTCCCATATACTAATATTTGATTATTTTGTTTTTATAACCTATATCTATCTCCATCTTCCATCAAATGGGAAATGAAACCATCGTTCATGTGTACGACGGACTAAATCCTCAAGAACTGATTTAATTCATTTTCCATAATCACTTCTCATGGATGGTTATAATTATGGATTTTAGGATTGAATATGATATTATTAAAAAATTTATCATTCTATAAATTTTACATATCATCTAATTTCATACATTTCCATCCATTGAAATTTGGTTATTTTGTTCATGTGTATGTGTGGATTTCCACCTCTACAAAGTGATGTGATTATTTTTTCATAACCACACCACATGGATGATATATATAAGAGAATTTAAATAAATAAAAAAATTATGATATAATTATATTTCTTTAAATATAAAATAATTCTTTCTTTTCTTCCATTTTTATATTTATAAAATTGAATCATTTCTCATGCATGTGTATGGCCTATCATCCCTAATATTGTAACATATTTCATTTTTCATCATCAAATTTAATGTTTGTATTCAAAATTATAATTTATTTATAAAAATGATAATTATTTCATTATAATTATTCTTTTATATGATTTAAAAATGATCTCATTGACCATATTCAACCTACCAATGTCATTTCTAACATGTGATCCAAATGTCATCAAAATGTATGACATCAACTTAATCAATTGAGTAATTATATATAACATGGTATTAAATAAAATAAAAGTAATAATGAACCTTTAAAAGGTTATTAAAAAAATTTCATATGTTTTTTATTTATGAAAATAAGTAACATACATCATGAATCGGACTCGAGATAAGGGAAATTATTTTAAAAAGATATTCTTTCAATGTTTCCCATCCAACTCATTTTCTTCCATGCCCATATTTTTTAAAAATATTTTATTAATTTATTTAAACTAATTTAAAATAATTATAAAGGAAATTTTTTGGACTCCATAAAATTTATTTCAAATGTTTTCAAACTTGAATATTTGTATAGAATGTTTTTACTTTATTTATAAAAATGAAAAATTAATATTCTATTTTAACATATAAGTCATCAATGTATTTTCCAACCATTTGAACCATTATATTAATTTTAGATACCTTTAATATAGTCCGTGTATTCTAAAAATATAATCCCTTTTTTCTTGGTAATTTAGTTTTGAATATTTTTTTTAAAAGGAAAATTTTTTTCGATATTTGAAAAAAAAAATCACATATGAGTTTAAAAGAGTCTTCATGGGTTATATGATAAAATATGATATCATAAAAAAATTTCCATCATAATATAGGCCATGATAATTATAGATGATGATGGGTGAGCCTAATATAGCTTATATGATTAGTGATCCTAATACAGCTTATATGATGGGTGTTCCTGATATAGGTTATATGATGGGTGTACCTAGATAGTGCTACAATGTTTTGGGTTATGGTACTTGTCCTCAAAGGAAATATTCTATAGTGACCTATGCTTATAATACAAAGATATTACATATTTTTATATGATTATTCAATACATTACCCAGTCACATTCCTAAGGACCGTAATAATTTAGGGCCTTTTGAGACTAGGTATGAAAAATTCAAATTTGTTGAAAGATATTAATCATCCCCATAATTACATACCTATTAGTACTCTTCCAAAACATACCCTTTTTAAAATAATTCTTTATATTCTTAGGAATGTAAATATAAGATATTGTGAGCTTAGATACACAATAAGGGTAAACATGGGAAATAAGTAAATATTATGTGAGCATAAGGGTAAGATAATTAGAGCATAACATTTGAAAACCATTCTCTATATATCGAAGATCATAATCTTGAATCATGGAATAAATATTGGTAGTTCATAAGATTTTAATCATATGGGAATCAAAGAACATAATCCATGGTAGCATAATATTGAAATAATACATATATTTTTTGCAAAAATATATCATTAAAACATTGTTAACATATATAAATAGTGTAATAATCACTCAATAGGTTAAGAACATAAAATTAGGCCCTTACATTAACTAATGGACATTAAACTAGGTTCGATAATAGCATTAGGGATATAAAAGGCAGATCCACACATAACACTCCAAAATTTTCAATAGGTTAAAGAAAAAATGGTTATCATGTAATTAGGTTTATACATAACATTGTGAACATTTAATGAGGTTCATTAATGAAATATTTACTCATGATTTATCTATATTTACCTAATGCAATGCAGAGATATATAGGTCCCACCCAACACATAATGAAAATCATATATATCTGTTCTAGAAGAATATAAAACATTATTCAAATCATAACCCATGAAATTAAATTGGTTTCATAATCATTTCATTATATTAAAACTTTTGGAAAATAAATAGGTTTCCAATTCATTTCACTATTTTATCATAGCATAATCCATGGAAAAAGAAGTGGTTTTCATAAAAAAAATTTATCATGGTATAACCTATTGAAGAGAAACTAGTTTCATAAAAATACTTTCATAAAAAACTATTCAATGAAATAATAATAATAATGGTATCATTGGTTGATATCCCCTACAAATAATAAGTTACATCAAAGTATGTCAACATAGATGGAGAGTGATTTTGAAAATTCCCATGGGACATTTCCTGAGGAAATAACTATTATTTGAATATCAAATTATAAAATATAAATATTTTGAAAATAATTTGATTTGAAAATAACCTTGAATACATATAAAGAATCCTAAATTAAAATAATGGTCATCATGGCAGGATATTCCATTCATGGTGTACAAGTTAAAATAATGTTTACTTTCACATTTTTGGTAATGGCCAAATAGGCATTGTTTGGGAAAAACATGTGAATATTTCAATAGAAAAAAAACATAAAAGTAAAACATAGATAAAAAATTATTTTATAAATAATTTTTATAATGATAAAAACATTTTTTTATTATTTTTAGAAATCATGGTTTTCGAAGAAAATAGGGTTTTTGACCACAGAGTGAAATAAAGATAAGTTTTCTTGAAAAAATTATTTTGAACTCTTGAGTGAAAATAGAGATTAAAATGAATAGAATTATATATTATCATTCAATAAATGTTTTATAAGAAAATTCGTGAGTTTTTAGATATATATCATAATATTGCATCATTGGAAGCATATTCATTAACAATTTGGTTAAATAATGAGATTGTATCATACACCCCTTACCAATTTGGTAAATTTGAATTTTTAGCCCCAATTAAATAAAAAGATTAAATGAAATATAAAATATGATGATGATAAATAAATTAATGTTATTACACATCAATTTCACTATATATAAACTCCCATAAAATAATAAAGGTTCATAACATAACATATGTCTCAAAGAAGTTAGTTTGTTGCAAAAATAAATCGTTGTATTGTTAAATTTTGAACTGTAAAGCTCATAAAAGAGAGATCCTAAAATTTCTATGAAAATTAAAAATGGAGAATAAAAAAAATACATTTCGGGTTAGTATATACACCACATAAAAAAATAGTTGTTGAATATGCCATATGTCTCACAGAAATAAAAAAGTTAGATGGAAATCCCTTACCTTAAGTCTTGACTTCCTTTTTACACTTTATAAAATACAATATATATATTTTATGGTTATTATAAATATATTATATAATCCTAATTATATATATTATACCATATATCAATTACATACTACCGTTTATTAATTTTTTATCACTAATTCCTTGTTAAAATCATGTTTCAAGTAACAACTACTTTGTTTTTATATATGTTTTGATTTGATATTTTTGGCCCTCTTACATTGATCATGGTTCCATAATATAAAAAATAATTATCACTAAATAATTATAATATTTATACATCAACTATAATTTTAATACCAATCATGAAATATGGTTTTTAGAAATGAAGTATGTTATTATCATGGGGATGGTGGTGTGTACGTATATATGAGTATTGTTTCAATTTTTTAACAATCATTATGTAAAGGAGGTAAGTAATATTTTATATTCCCATAATGATCATATTATCATATTATATCTTTTAATTTTAATTATATATATCATATATGTTTTAGGATGATGAAAATATATAGCCACATCGCTTCCTAAAGGTGGTATTCCACACATACACGAATGATGTTATCATCTTTTAGTGGGTAAAAAGGTAATAAAAATGATATATAATCATTTAAGAAAGAAATATATGTCATGAATATCATAATTATTTAATTATATCACACATATTCATTAAATATTTCCTTATTATCTACCATGTAATGCTTTAGCGAAAAATGAATTACAACAATTTGCGAGGTGGTAGTCCACTGTACACATGATCGACATTATCAGATCCCCTATGGAAGGGAAAGTACAAAAATTTTATATTTGATATAATTACTCAATAGATATAATTATTTTATAAACATCATATTTATACATTATAACCATCATCATACCCACTATTTGAGGTAGTAATGGAAAAATGAATGACATCAGTTCGTGAGACGGTAGTCCAATGTGCACATGAACGATGATTTCATAACATGTTTGCTGGAATTGGGGATAGTTTTAGGTCATTATATTAACATAACAACATACATTTATATTTAATATACTGAGGTTATTATATCATCGTGTTTCAATAATAATTTAATCGGGTGAAGGAGGAATTAAAATAAAAACACTTCTTCAAAAATGTTTCCTCTACTTCTGGTAAACCCCTTAGGTTTGCAACAAAATCCTTCCTCGGTAATATTTCTGCCAAGATAAAGGATTTTGGGATAATAGGAGTGAATTAGGTATGTTGTTTTTTTATGTTTGGGAAAAAAATTGTTTGAAGTTGTGAGGATGTGAGGAGATAGGATGTCCTTTTATATGTGAGGTGAGTGGCACACTATTAATTTTTTAAAAGAAAAACGTGTACTCACATTTTCAAATTCCAAAAGTGTCCAAAAATTATTATTACATATTATTACACATTATTTGGTCTAAATATGTCAATAAAATAGATTTTAGAATATATTTTGTTCCATTTAAACCCATATCTTTTTAGTTTAACTACCCCCTCCCAGTAAACCCATTTTTACATTTGCCACAGTAAATAATTTTAAATGTTTTTACTATTAATTATTGACAAAACATAATTTTACCTTACTATAAAATTTAAATTATTATTAGTATTCCAAATATAGAATCCACTTTTAAAAATTTTATTCACATAAGTGATAAAATTTAATTTAAAATTAATCTCGCATATGTAATAAGAAAGCGGGTTTTTAAAGAGAAAATGTTCAAAAGATTACAAAGTTTTTATGTCAAAATTAAATATGAAAATTATTAAAATGAACTAAATTGGATAAATTTAGATTTAATTTAACAAATTTTAATTTAAACCAATTTATAATATACTTTATATTTATAAATAATTTAAACGAAAAATTAATTTACAATTAAAATCCAGTATTGTTTACTATTCATCAAAAAATTAATCTTATCAAAAAGATTTCAAATATTGAACATAAGTTTATTTTTATATAATTATTTAAATAATGAAATTTATTTTTTTTAAATATACTTTCTAAAATATATAAAAAATATTTTTAAAATTAGTGCACAAAAATTCCAAAAAACTGATTTTTAGGAAAATATAGTTTTTAAGCGTAAAATTTGTTTTATTCAGATCTCTTGAATAAAAATAAAAAGATGAATTTTAATTATTTTATTGAGTATATAATGTATAAATTTAATTAAAATATTTCATAAAAAGTTATTTTTTATGTTATTGAGTTGAAACATGTTTTTTCATAAAAATTGTTTTTAAAAAAAGATTTCCTTTACTTTGAAATTGTTTGTATTTTCATTTATAATTAATTTTTCACAAAAAAAAATAATTTTACATACATTTATAAACCATATATTTTAATAATTTACATAATACTAATCATTTCTACCATTCCAATGGTTATAATATAAATAACATTTTAAATAATAATATTTTAATAGTATTCCACATTTCGTTTAAACTCAGTGTTGTGGGTAATGTAGGATAAACATAGTGTTGCGTGTAACACAAGATAAAATCAGTGCTTCATGTACTTAAAATTATCCAATATATTAAATTCATTTGAAATATATATAATTCCAAAAATCTCATGGCGTTACATTCTACCTATAAAAATGAATTTTTCACTCGAAATTCATCACTCTGGCACCAAAAACTAAGAATAATTAGGCCTCATTACATCCAATGGTTCCCACAGATCATCCTCAACCTAGTGGTTACCAAAAAAACATTAATCATTAGAATGGTCTTGTTTTGTATCACTTTCCCTGTTCAATCCAGAATATCAATCAATTTTTCCTTATAAGAAAGATCATGCTCCAACGATATGGCCTTTTAGTTCAATACATGTGATGTATTATGTATGAAATTCCTGAGGAGAGATACATGTAACACATCATGAACATAAAATAGTTTTGCTGTAATTCCAAGTGATAGTCTATATTCCAAATATGATCAATAATTTCAAAGGGACTGATATACCTAGGGATTTTTTTCCCATCTTTTATCTATTGAGAAATTAATAGATAATCCTCTCTAAATTCAAATTCTAGAACATGATGATGATTATTTACATATAATTTTTGTCAATATTTACCATACATGTTTCTGAATGGTTCTAACCTTATCTTTAGTTTTATTAGCTAGATCATGTCCCAATATCTTTATTTATATAACTTCATTCCAATATTTTGTATTTATACACTTCTTTAAACAAAGGTCTTCATAACTAGACATTTGAATACTCGAGTGAAATATATTGTTGTAAGAAAACTAAACATGAGGAAGTTTTTTATCCCAAATACCTTTGAAATCCGTATAAAAAGATCTTATAATATCCTCTATGGTTTTAATTGTTCATACTAACTTATCATCTATCCAATAATGATACGTAATGCTAAAACTCAACTCAGTATCAAGAGCATGCTGAAGGATTCACCAAAACATTGAGTTAAACTTACATATCAATCAAATAAAATTTAATGTGGTTCCCCATTAAACCTTACCACTTAATTAATTTATATTATTATAGGAGGATCCAAAGAGAAATATTCTCTAGTAGAAATGAAGTTTTCTTACATTATTAGGTGATAAACTAACACCCATAACAACCTCAACATCATGTTAGAGTTGGGGGACTAGAACCGACTAATGTGTACATTATGATAACATGTATTCATAGTTTTTAATATTAATAAACTCTTTATAAAATTATTATTGTATTCTACATAACAGTTTAAGTTATATTTTCCTAATAGTAGTTGTCATTATAAAAGGTCATAGCAATTCCCCACTATGATTAGAAACCAGAAGTTCTACGATACTATTTTTAAATGTATGTTATATAGCTAGATAATATAATGTTATATACACAAATTATATAGGATATCATGGGTGGATGCTCATAGAAGTTTGGGTCAACTTCTCATGGTGTACTCCCAAGGTAATATCAAATGTAGGACATTATGAGAATGGTTCCACCTGTAGGAAATTCACATTTATATGTTTCATTAGATGATCCTATCGTTGGATGTGTGGATTGGACCTTAGACTTTAATATTACTATTAATGAGTATTTAAGTCATGTGCTTTGATTTATTGATGAAAACTATGCCATCATATTTTTTAATCCAGGTAGGATATGTTGGGTGTGTAACGAGTAATATTTCATTAATGAATAATCCAAGAAAGGATATTTCTCTTAAGATCATTAATGGAATTTTATATCTCATGTACTTTTATGTAAAATATATATTATATATAAATTCAGGTTCATGGCGTACTATAGGTAAGTTAAATTTCATAGAATTTAAACAAAGAGACATCGAGCACATAGGATTATGGCACCAACATGCCACATGCTTGATTAGAGATATCATGATAAAGGGATTATATTGCACTATAATCCCATATATTAAGTATTACTTCACTGTGTCATTAAAATCTATCATTATGGGTGCCTTGTTGTGTTCATGATCCTAACATTGGACTTTAGGCTGCTTCACCTAATTCTACTGGGAAGAGGCCTAGAGGGTCATACACTAAGTGTATCTAGAATCTCAGTTAAATAATATATTATTATTTATTATTTAACAAGTTGAATAAATTTTATTCCCAAATGTGGATTAATAATTATTCATTTTTTCTAGATCACATATATTCTATCATTAGTTATTCGATAGAATATAATGTGAGAGGAATATTTAATAAACATTTATTTTCTATTTAGTGAATATAATATTTATTTATTTATTGGAAAATAATGTAGTGATATTAATTTAATAAATAAATAAACATTATTCAAGTCATGATAAAAAGTTTGGTGGAATGGAAGACTGAGTTTAATGGTCAAGTGAGATATAATATATATTTAATATTATTAATTAAATAATCTTTAATTTAATTTTCAAGTTTAGCACATGTCAAGGAAATAATAATATTTTATTATTATATACATGGGGTTTCACAGGGGATTAAATAAATAATAATGGTAACTTCTTTAATTATTTATTTCTAACGTTAGAGATATATAAACCCAACTATATTATTTTCAAATAGATCTAATTAATTTGTTTGGTTGTGCACAACAAATTTTTTGAATCCTCTCAAGACCTAGAGAGATCCCTTTTCAAAGAATGCTCAGATTAATGGAGAATGATCTCCCTCCACCTCCAACTCAAATGTCAAGAGATATCAAAGATAATTATTTGAAAGTGATTCTCATGGTGATCAAAGGCAGATGAAGGAAAAGATAAATCTATCATGTTAGAATACAAAAAATCATACTACGACATTCAGAGATTTATGGAACACATGTGGATCACCACTAGAGGGAATATTCTCTTGATTCCTACAATAAAACAACAGTACAATGTAGAATTATTTTCAGATACATAAATGAAGAAACAGTTCTAACAAAGCAATTCTTTAATTAATTATATTATAATAAATAATATGTGATGACCCTCCCTCTAGTTTTTCCATTTTATCCATTTTCATTTTTATATGATTCAATTCCATTGATTAGGGAATTTATCCTCATGTAGATCTCATATTGATCGTCGATCCTGAAAAAAAAAAGAATAGTTGGGTACAACCCATCGCATGTTTTTCCTACGCTCTAAAACTAAAAGTTGTATCACATGGGTCACATAATTATTTATAATTACTTAAGGATAATTAATTTATTTACACATTTTTCATTTAGTTTTCAATTCAAGTTTAATCATTCTTTAAATCTGTATTTTGAGATATTATTCTTCCTTATTTTTTTCTCAGATCTAACAAAAATGATTAATTTTTTGAATAAAATAAAATCAAAGAATACATCCATAGGTTTTGAGGATTTTGTTAAGATAAAACATATGTACACTTTGTGTTACTAGTGTTACACATCATGTACTTTTGTTCAATGTACTAGAATTGATTCAGAATTAATTCAAACTATGTGTATTGAATACACATTGTAAATTTAATTATGACATCATGTATTGACCAAGTCATCATGGAACATGATTATCCATAGTACACACCATGTATTCTATAGAAAAGATGTGTACTCCTTCAAGTCACATATTGAAATTTTATATCAATACCTGGCCTTTCTGATATGGGACCATGTAACTCAGAGACCACACACCGTGAATCCCTTTTTACATATCGTGTACTCTATTTTTTCCAAGGAACGTTTTATGTTCTAATTCCTTAGGAATGTGCCTCTAATAGATGTGGAGAAATGTACATGTTTTTCATCTTTCCTATACATTCCATGTACTTAAACCAAATTATACATATTTAAAATTGATTTATTATAATGTTTAAGACTTATCAAAATGTGTATGTGTGTGGTCATTAATTTTATAGGATGCTCCTTGTGATGGGTTTTTAATATATAAATTTTTAGATATATTTGTGTGTGTGTGTGTGCATGTGTGTGTGTTTAATTAATATCTGATTAATGTTTAGATCTTCATTTTCATGTATGAGCCTTATTATAGTTTTCACTCTAAGTGAATTTAATCATAAAACATGATCTAAAAATCATGTAATACATGTAATCATTAATTTGAAAGTAAACTTCATGAATGTACATGATAGGTCATGTATTCCATATGTCACAATAGTAAATAGTATACGAGTATAACACATTTATGGTATATTTGGATGGGTATTCACCATGTTTCGTTCAAGGTAAATTTATATACACAATTAATATTAAATAAATTTATTTATTTTTTCTAAAATTATGATGGATGAGAATGTAAAAGAAAATTTGGATGAGAATTAAGATAAATTAATTCATTAATTAAATAATATAATTAATTTATTCAAGAATTATTTTTCATTAATACAAACGATTAGGAATTTAATTCTTGTTTTATTAAAGGAATAATTAATTTCATGCATGTGGATGGTCATGAGCATAGACAAGACTTTTGGTTGTGATTATATTCTTTTAATCTATTGTTAAATTAAATTGTTGGAATTTGGGCCTTCTATCCTCTTATTATGTACCGGTATATGTTCCCATGGTTTGTCTTATGTAAACCCATTGTTTCTCTCACCTACATGTGAGTAAAATCATATGTAATGGTTGGAGCTCCCATGCTATTAGAGGCAGATCAAGTTTGGAGATGAGAAAAAACCAATTCGATAAGGATACAAAGGTGGATAGGTGGAAAGGAGTAACATGAACCTTAATTGGTTCAAGGTGTTTTCCCCTTGGTTAATGGTTATTTTATCAACAACTAGATAAAATGCCCATTAGAAAACGATCATGATCATACCGCTTTATTTTTTATTTCTATCAAGTTTCATGTTTATTTATTTAAGGATTATTTTTCGTGATAACATAAGTAAATCCACTTAATATTAAAATCATGGGATAAAGATGATAATTGGAAATTTACACATAAAAGGATAACATCCATCAACAATATATATTAATTTTTTATAACCTTCCACTACAGGGGTTAAAATTCAACCGTAGTTCAAAATGATTGACCAGAAAAAGATGGAGAGCTATCAATTATCGAGGAATTTTAAACTGATGTTTGGGGTTGACTTAACATAGTTCACATCAAGAGTTGGCAGCTAACGTTTTACACAGTGTCACTGAGAGAAAAGTTTTTATGAAATCCAAAGGATTTCAGGAGTGGTGATTCCACTCAACAGATCACGAAATTGTAATTTAATGTAGTTGGAATTTGGAATTCAAACCTAAGACCACTAATGTTTCTTAACCAACCAAAGTTGGAGTGATGTGAAGGGGAATATAGATCCATTCCACTAGAATTTCCAAGAAGTAATATATTCTAAAGACAATGTTGAGTTTTTTGGGTTTCGATAAAATATTTTGTTATTGATAAATATAATATTTATTTATTTTTCAAAATTTTATCAGATAATGTTCTAAAATTATAATTATATTATTTTTAGAAACGGAAATAAAATGACTTCAAACATATCTCTAGGATCTATAATTGAGAAGGATAAACTTCTCACCGACACAAATTTCCAAGAGTGATAAAGGCTTTTACATGTGATCATTCGCCATGTAAGGAAATTGAATAGGATGGAAGAACCAACTTCTGATGTTCCTAGAAATTAGTCTATTAATAAATATTTGTCTCTCTATAAGAAATATTTGAATGATGCAAAAAATATTCAGTGTTTAATGGTATCATCCAATACCAATGAACTCCTGAAGAAACATGAGGACATTGATCTATATAGCATGATGTATTACCATTAGGATATCTACCAAAAATATGGTGATACAAGATACATATGAGATCTCCAATTATTTTTTTACAACTACTCTTGGAGATTCTATTCCAATTGGGCCTCATGTAGTCAAGCTTATTGGATACATTGAATTCTTAGAAATCTTAGGGATTAAATTTTGGGATTATTTGCATACATATATCATAATTTCATCACTTCCCAAAACCATCTCCAATCATATTATTAGTTACTATATGATAAATATTTGGAATAGTCTTTTAGAACATCTAACATTGATTCTCCAAGAGGATAAGGACATGAGACATGATAAACCTATGGTCCTTATACTGAATAATAAATTGAATTATAACTAAAATGGTCCCAAGAATCATAAAAATTCTAAAGTTCCTTATCATCATCCTACTAAGAATAGGATCATCCAGAGGTAGGGAAAGGAAAATGAGGAATTACAGTTTGCATGTAAAAAACTAGGACACTAGAAGAGAAAATGTACCCAAAAGAAAGGGGAAGATAAAGTTAAATTCATTATCAAGTATAATATTACATTATCTACACATTGGGTATTAGAGAAATATTTTGGGGCTCATCTATGTATCTAAATACCAGAACCAAATAGATTATGAATTATTTCTAGAGGATAGGTGGATTTTAGAGCTGATAATGGTGTGAGGGTGGCTGCTCTAGCCATGGTGACTATAACATTTCATTTCCAAAGAGAATGATTTTTGTTTTAAAATATTGTTACTATGTATATACAGTTACCAAGAACATAATTTTTGTTTCATTCCATGATGAAGATGAGTTCATTTTAACATTTTTAAATAAAATATTTTTCTTTTATAAATATAGAATATGTTATAGTATTGAACATTTAAATAACAGTCTTTATGTGTTAAATTATGACAACCAACTATTGAAGATTGATAATGAATCATGTTCACACAACATATATAACACCCAGTTATGGAATCACCGACTTGGCATGTAAATGAGATGTGTTTGACAATTCTATTTCAAGATGGTTATTTAGAATCATCATATCTTAAACCAATTGAATTATTTAATGATTGTTTATAAGAAAAAAGGAAAAAACTACCATTCATTGGACAGGATGAAAGGGACAAAGATCATCTAGTATTGTCACACACTGATGTTTTTGGACCATATCATGTAGAATATATAGGTGTGTATTCTTAATTTATAACGTTTACTGCTGAATTAAGTATATATATTTATGTCTACTTGATCAGTTATAAGTTGGAGTCCTTTTAAAAATTCAAGGAATTCATGAATGAAGTAGAGATTCAACTTGGAATGAAGATAAAGAAGCATAAAATTTCTCAGGGAGGTGAATATATTGACCAAGAGTTTATCAACTTTCTATATAAATTTTGGATTCTATATCAACTCATGACACCATACACACCACGGTGTAATAGTGTTAGTTTTAGGAGAAATTTTACCTTTTTATACACTATAAGGTTGATGAGGAGTCCTAAATATCTTCCATTATACTTTTGGGTATATGCATTACACAATAAAACATAGAGATTAAACATAGAACAAACTAAAGTTTAAAATGGAATTCCCTTCAAGTTGAAGTGTATAAAGAAACCATTTTCTACATACACGTGTATGGGGTTGTGAGGAATTTGTGAAGTCTTTATCAGGAAACAAAATTAAACCCTAGGGAACAAAGTATATCATTATAGGGTATTCCAATGAAACAAAGCGTAACGTACGGGTTCTGGGTGCCTCCCAGAGGTGCCTCGTACCAGGATGGTCACATGGCCTTAAGCACATTTCCCCAAAAGCTAGAGGCTCTCGACTAGCAGCGAGGGACTTGGGTGTGATAGTGGGGAAACTATGCACTCATTGGAAAATTAATGCAGTAGAAATAAATAGATAACAATACTGCATCATTAAAAACATGTGTTGGTGCCAAAATTCAGGACAGAGAGGAATCCCAAGAAGGCCACATTGACTGCCACACGAAGCCACTTCACAGAGGCCCCCCAGCACCGCGGCCACCGCGAAGCAGGGAGGCGGGCCACTCCCCGAACGCATTTTACATTCATGAGACCGCCGTGAAGCAAGGAGTTGGGTCACTCTGCGAACGCATTTGACGTTCGCGAGCCCACCGTGAAGCAACGCTGCACCTTTTCATGCCGCGTATGCTCCGCTTTGCAGTGCCTCGTACCTATAAATAATGGGATCCCCCTGATCCCAAAGGATGGACAATGGGACATTTTGACTTCCCATCTTCCGAATCACGAAGCATCCCTCTGCTTTGTGAACCATGAGTTGTGCGAGCTATGTCTGCTCCGCAAAGTGCCTCCCCCTTGTATCGTTTTGATCCCCTCTTCTGAGAGGGATGCCTTTCATGAAGCCTAAGGTCCTTCATGAAGTAAGAGGATCCCCAAGGGGACTCGAGTCATTGCGGAGCACTTATGCTTCATGAAACACCCTTCATGTACACATGATCCCCATTCTAAGGAAGGTTCAATGCACTACGCGAAGCACATTTTTTCACAACACCTTGCTTTGCGAGGCACCATTGCTCCACGAGGCAGTGCTCCGTGAATTCCTTTCCACTTCGTTAAGCGCATACCATATGCACCTCTTCCCTATGCTTAGGCTAAGGCACCCCACTTCGCGAATCACACCCCTTCACAAGTTCCCTCTGCCACACGGAGCAACATAGCATAACAAGGCCCCTGGTTATGATCTCCACGGTTTGGTAATCCCTTTTTCCGAGCAACCCTCCAGGTTTTCACAATGTGATTTTAGAGTCCCCTGGACAACACCACCCTTTCTGTTGCTTCACGCCATGCTTCTTCACATAGGCACACTAATGGCTATTTCTTCTTCACATAGACATGCTAACATGGACCCCTTGATGGTTCGCTCCATGACACCCCCTCACCATGGCCTTGACGATGCCTTCCCTTCCACAAGGAGAAGAGGGTACCGGTTATATATGTCCTAGGGGTGTGGATCAGACCCACCTCATCTGAGCTATAGGACATTAAACTTCCAACTGCCATCTTCCTTATCACATGACGTTAAACTATGACCTGGCACCGTGCCTCGCACGCAGGGTCCTTCCACCTTGGACATTCTCCACGCCCACTCGTCTCGATGGGGATGGGATCACCACTCACAGGGGATGATGTCATCCTTATTGGAGTGGCGTTTTTTCACGGGAAAGGGCATATTCCTTGTGTAATCCCCATTCACTATTGCGGCTCCATAGTGGCACTCAGGCAGCTTTCTTGCGTAAGCCCCATCCACCATTACCGCTCTATTGGGGCACCCGGGAAGCTTCCTTGCGTAATCCCCATCCACCATTTCCGCACCAAAGCAGCACCCATGAATCATCCTTCTATAACCCCCATCCACCATTGCCACTCCATAGCGGCACCTAGGCTGCTAACCATGTGTAAGCCACACTTCACTTCCCACGGACGCACCTTTCGTGACGTGATCATCATGTCTCAGCTATATCTTCTTTCTCACAGTGAGCATGACTCACGTGGGCTTATAATGAGCACCAACCATAACATCTTCCTTGGGCCACCTCAGAGCATAATCCCCAAATGACACCATTTGAACTATGTGGACTTTGATCCTTTCCAAGGCAGGGTACATTGGAAGCATCCACGAGGTTCAATCCCACCACCTGGTCATCCCGACACTCCTCCATATCGATTCAACAACACCCTGGGTAGCCTAGAGTGTAAACCCCACACCGCCACCTGAAATACGAGGACTTTGATCCTTGCCAAGTCAGGGTACGTACGAAGCCTCCCCAAGATTCAAGCCCACCAACACCATGTCGCTCCGACCCCATTCATGTGACTTCACCAAAAACTTGGTCATCCTAGATTTTAATCCCCACACCCCATCCCAAACTATGGGTAATTTGATCCATGTCAATGCATGGAATGTAGGAAGCCTCCACGAGGCTCAATCCCAACAACCATTGGCCCCGACCATCTCTGTGTCGGTGTGTCATGCCCCTTTCCATCCCAAACTACAAGTACTTTGATCCATGTCAAGGCATGGTACGTATGAATCCTCTATGAGGTTTAAGACCAACACCCAGCAGTTCTGACCCCATTCACGTCAGTTCACCAACACCTTGGTCACACTAGAGTGTAAGCCCCACTCCCCATCCCGAACTACGGGGACTTTCATCCATGTCAAGGCATGGTATGTAGGAAGCCTCCATGAGGTTCAAGCCCAACAACCATTAGACCTAACCATATTTGTGTGGGTGTGTCAAGACCCTTTCCATCCCAAACTATGAGGACTTTGATCCATGTCAAGGCATGGTATGTAGGAAGCCTCTCTGAGGATCAATCCCAACACCATGCAGTTCCGACCCCCTTTCACATCAGTTCACCCCCGTCTCACATGAAGTTAAATTGTGGACTTCTTTCAGTAGTATGTCATTGTTACTATGTTCGGAGGTAAGCTGTTGTGACATAATTAGTGGTAAGCCATTGAAACCCCATCTAGTAGTAAGCCATTGACACCTTATCCAAAAGTAAGCCATTGTGATCTCATCCAGCAGTAAGCCGTTGAAAACCCCCATTGGTGGTAAGTCGTCATCATATGAACTAAGTGGACTTTGATTCCCTACCACGGGGATACGTAGGAATCATCTTAAAGGCCTGATCCCAAAACCATCATCATCCTCATGACAGTTCTATATGATTCACCATCCCCTTCACAGAACCTTCCATCATCCATCCTGATCCTTACTCGGGCCGCCACATCCTGGTAGGATCTTGCCACCCCATTCTCCGTTCCGTTGGACAATATTCGAGAAGCCACCCACATGTTGGACCCAGTATCGGTGTTCCCTCCAAGGGGTTACTCAATTTGATCCACTCTAATTAGTTTTCTAATCAGTCTGATCTATCTCTGCTGGACGTTAAACTTGTGGCATACCATGTGTTAAACATAGGAAGCTGAGGAAAAACACAGATACATGCCCATGTCATATGATTACTTACACTCGATGTGGGATTCCTCTGGCTTTCGCGCCTTCGAGAAGCCCTATAATAAAGGAAAGAAGACAGACACACCAATCCCCAGCATCCAGACACGCAAGTGATGCCCTGCGTGACTACTCCCCTAACTGAAGGTTGCTTCCTTGACTGGACCCCTTAGAATGTCCTGACAGAAGCAGCTTAATTAACTGGTGTCCATGGAGATATGGTGCCGGGAAGAGTTTCACGAACAATGTCTTATGTCTATAATGGAGACCCGGACTAGGTGATAAGTTCAGAGGAGGAATCCACGGAAGGAATAACCAACATCCCATCATCCCATTTTGATCAAGGAGAAGACGTCCCCGAATAAGGACCGGATGTCCCCCGCCTTTGGAAAGCGGGAATGAGGGGCAACCAAAAAGTCGTGTCTCTCATCCATGAATGAGACGAATGCATGAGCCCCAGAGAAAGCATCAGAAACAGAAATGGTGAAACCAACATGAAGTTCTTCTCTGAAATAGGGAGATTAGTAGCACTCTGGGCATCAATGGATTGACGTGTCACCGGATCCAGCTATCTGGCGCCCGGTCCCGCCAAACAAATAGAGGTCCTGGCGTGAAACTCCCTAGATGTTGGGGTAGTAGAACGTTGGATATTCCGTTCTATGACATTATCAGTGTGGATCCCTATTACCGATCATGGGAGACGGGATGGTGTTAGGGCATTGGTCGTCGATTCCTTTTTCTTTCAGCACTGACGAGTTCATCTCTCTGCTTCTCAAGAATCAGGTTGCTACCTTAGGAACATGATCATCGCCTGCCTGTCTACGCAAGGGTAGGGGAAATGCTAGCACAACCACTCCGCGTGGCTTCCCTGCTTCTGCGACGGCCTCTGCGTCCATTATTGTGGTGCGCCCACGCCCCATCTCCCCATCAGAAATTATCCAACTAAGGGTAATTAACGCTCTTGTACATCGTTATGAGGAGGAGGGCGTAATCCCAACCCGGGATATGGCCCGCCTGGATCTAGAGGCGTCCGCACCTCGCTGTCAATTCCACTTCCGAGGGTCGTGCAGGGAGCCATTGCTCCCCTCCCCAACTTAGAACTGCTTCGGGAGCCTATCCACAGAGGGATTTGACGACTCCCTACTATATGTTGATGAGGTAGGTGATGGCCGACCCAGCCCGGTCAGAGTCCCAATACAGGGGCTCTCAATAAGGGCTCCCACCTGGTCATGTTAGCACCACTGCCCAGTCCTGCCAGTGGAGGAGCTGGTAAGCTATGAACCTGTGCCACCAGCCCCGGCTTGTCCGACCCGACGCCAGCGTCTGGCACGAGCTGAGGAGGACGCCTACCAAGGGGCATCAACGTCGACGACTACTATGGACTGAGCCACCACCGACGCATATCATTCGGTCCCTGTACACGCTGAGCAGGGGCGCTTATATGCCCAACCAGGGTCGAGGCCCTAACCGCCCCATGGGCAGGCTGGGTTGACTCTCCTGGTCACAGGCATGAGCAGTGGACGCCGCGAACCAACCTGTAGTGATGCCACCCCATAAGGAGGTCCTCCTCGTACCACTTTCACACAAAGCATGGGCCTTCCCCACTCTGAGGCTCTGTATGGAGGTCGGCCCCATGCTACCCCCAATCTGAAAAATGGTCTGCCCTGCGGTAGTGATGCTCGGTACAAAAGCCTCTCTCGTGACCATTACACTGGATATGGATTTTTTCTTCTTGCTTCTAACTGCCAGTGCAGGGACATCCCCCATCTGCTCTGTTTTCAACATGGGGATCCTCCCTATATCCTCTCTGCAGCTGGTGATGGTCCTCCTCACCCCGGCAACCAGAGGGGCGAAGGCCAGCCTTACTCCACCTGCACCAAGCACAGAGATCCTCCCCATTCTTCTGTTGGTCCCAGCAGAGGTTTTTCCCACTCTGAAGTTACTCATGGAGGTCCTCCCCATGTCCCCTTCGACATTTTTCCCGGTGCTCCTCGCACCCCAGTTTTCTCGGGTAGAAACCCTCTCTGCCCCAGCACCAGTGCGGCCGAAGGACCTCTTGTCAGGAATCAGCCCCGTCTCGAGGAGCCACCCAGGGGCAGGAAGACGGGTCATTGCTACCACAAGAAGAATCCTGGTAATGCCCGAATGTAGATTAAACCATTCTGATTCTCATACTATGAAGCGAATTAAGAATCAGCTTGGGTACCCTCCCCTCGCTCATCAGAGTCAAGGGTCGGGGATGGAACAAGGCGCATCAGTCTGGTGCTCCCGGGACTCGAGGTCCACAGGATTCTTGCCTCCCTCTGTAGGTTTATCCAGGATGATGAAAATCTGGCGACCCTACAGGTTACGGTCGTGCAATCACCACCATCATTGCTGGAAGTGCTCTTTATAGCGACCCGATCCTTTTACATATAAAATTTTATTATTTTAAGCATAATTAATCATCAGAGTAAAATCCAAGGATCGTTAAGTCAAGTTTCTTGGAAGACTAGGTACATATAACACAAAACATGGGCTAAAAACACTTCTTTATTTAATGTCCATAATGAGCTCCTAACTTCCTTTGAGCCCTTACATCTGCATAGGGTGCCCTGGGGAACACGTGAATAATGGAATGAGCTAGAAATTCCCATTAAGGGAATGAACATAGGGATATATCTCATGAATATGAGTTAAGATGCATGAAATAATGATATCCAAAGCATGAAACATATGAAATCGTTTAATATAAGCATGGGATCATATAAACATGGAATCATATAAATGTGGCAGAATCATAAATCATATCTTTAGTACGGGTCAAGGCTAACAGCCAATCTCGTTTCCCATTTTAGTATAGGTCAAGGATAACCTCCAATCTCATTTCCCATTTTAGTATGGATCAAGGCTAACCACCAATCCCATTTCACATCACATCTCATGAGACTTAACATTACCCAAATCATTGGAGCGCTATCTAGGCACACAAATCTCAACATTTTCATGAATATTCATGACACATAAATATTCTTACCACATATACAATCATACATAATCAACCATACATAAACATAAGGGCACCCATGGGAAGAATTGGGTACCACAATCATGACATAAAACCGATCCAATGGGTATATCATGAAGGTGTCCATGAAAGGAAAGGATTAGAACATACATGGACGTTAATAGGGTAAAATTGGAATATAACATGGTATGTGGTGTCAAATATAAGTGACAACATATTATAAATGTATTTTAGAAATATTATCATTAAAACATTTTTGTGCGGTTTTAAAGAAAACACTCAAGAGCTTTTCAAATAAAAAAGGACCTTCTTTTATATAAAACCAGAATTGAACCAAGAAGGTTTTTATAATAAAGATAACTATTTTATGAAGACAATGGTGTATTAAAACATAGGATATAGTGAACATGAAATTTGGGTAAAATTTTGGGGAGTCCCCTTAAAACAGGTTTGCTTATCGGAAAGTTCTAAGGAGGGAATCATTCAAAAAACATGTACATCCCTGAAAGAAAGTGATGAAAGGGTCATGATATTAGAATATTTTAAAACTATCCAAAATTCATAAGATTCACATAAATATTTATGATAACACCATTTTTAAAGAAAGATAAGGAAACCCGAAAAAAAACGAAAAAGGTTTGGGTAGAATTCATTACGATTTTACCGGCATGGTGTCGGGTGTACCTAAGAGGGCTTGATGAGAGAGAGAAGGGGTTTCTCATCACTTATACCTCATGAGGGTAGTATGGGGTGGTTATAAATAACACCCCATCATTTGTAATTTTACATAAAAGACATAACATAGAGGACAATCTTGATTAAGAGTGAAAAGGAGAGGATCCCTTACCTTAAATCAGTTGGTGTTCTCCACTTGTTATTAATTACCTGAATAAAAAAATTATGATTATTAATTAATTAGTCAAGAACCTCTTATATATGTAATTTATTTATTATAACCCTTTTTAGTTCATTCAAATCCTTTTTTATTAGCTATAAGGTTCAATTTCATTGTTTGGGCTCGTTTGTTTACTTGGCTTTAAAAGATCGGTTCACTTATATTCAAGTTTTGATTATATTCAGGATGAAATTGGTTGTACAAAATTGAAGTTACATCCATTATTCCATATCCTATATATTAAATTGTTTTAATTTAATTAGTTTACTCAGAGTGATGTTGAATTATTACATATATAACCATAGTGATAACCGTTTTTGTTATTCGGTGGGTTTGCTTACAAAGAATGTGTTTTGATTTATAACTTAATTTCATTTGTAGGAAAGGATTATAAAACCAAAAATAGGATATAATACATATATAATAATCTGGTTCAACCATAACACAAAAAGTTTCATGACCATAATTAAAGATAATAATAGAAATTGATAAACTGTTGTCCTTGAATTTGCTAAATTAGGACATCTCAAACGGTGCTCTCATTTCATTCAAATAAAAGGGTGGGGAAAGGAGATAAGATAATTAAATATACCACTATCATGAAGAAATTCTAGTACATGTATGTTACTGGATTTATCATACTATTATGGTGAAGGGAGGTGAGGAAAGAAATAAAAAAGAAAAGAACTTAAAAGAAAAGAAGAAATTTGGGAAGAGGAATTTACCTCTTAAAACTTCCTCATTTGAGAACCTCTTAAGGGGATAGGTTTTGGTATTTTGAGGAGGATTAGAGATTTTGTACGTGGGGGATGACCTTGGGGAGAGATTTGGTCAGAATTTAGAAAGGTCTTGGAGCTTGAGAGGAGTGGATAGAAGAGGGGGTGAAGGGGGGTTTATAGTGGAGGAGAGGGGGGATTTCATAATATTATAATCATTAATTTATTATTTCTTCCTAAGGCAAGGAATAGTAAGTATTCCATGACCAAGAATAGTGATTTTATCATGTGATCCTGAAACAAGTGGGCTTAGCTTCCCTTTCTTCTCGAATCGCATGACTCTCTTCCATGTAGATATTCGAAGGAAGACTTTATCTCTAATGTCGAACTCGAAGCCCCTTCGACGGTTTTTATCATAGCTCTTTTTCCAACTTTGATTAGATTTGATGTGTTTCTGGATGACTTGAACCTTATGTGTCATCTCTTGAATAATATCGGGTCCAAGTAGCTTTCATTCTCCAACTTCATCCCAACAGGTTGGAGTTCTACATTGCTTTCCATATAGAGCTCCATATGGAGCCATATGAATACTCGAGTGGAAGCTATTGTTGTATGACAACTCAACCAATGGGAGATGTTAATCCCATGCACCTTTAAATTCTAGAGAGTAGGCTCTAATCATATCTTTAAGTGTCTAAAAAGTTCTTTAAGACTGGCCATCATTTTGGGGGTGATAGGTCGTGCTGAAAGTTAATTCAGTCGTCAAAGAATGTTGAAGGCTCCACCATAATTTAGATGTGAACCTTGGATCACGGTCAGAGAAAATTGAGAGTGGAACACCGTGAAGTCTCACCACTTCCTTCAAATATAACTTTTCAAGTTTTTCAAGTGAGAGATCTTCCCGAATAGTGATGAAATGGGATTTCATGGTGAGTCGATCAACCACAACCCATATCGCATTATTTTCCTTCAATGTCTTCGGGAGACCCGTGACAAAGTCCATAGTAATATTTTCCCATTTCCATGTGGGTATAGGAAATGGATGCATCATACCTTTGTACTTTTGTCGCTCAGCTTTAACTTGCTGACATACCAAGCACCTTGATATATATTCTGCAATCTCCTTCTTCATGTTATCCCACCAAAAGTTTTTTCGGAGATCACGGTATATTTTGGTACTCCCAGGATGGATAAAGAAGGTCGAGTTATGTGCATCATTCAATAGATCCTTCTTTATCTCTGGATCAAATGGTACACATAATCATGTCCCAAATTTTACAACTCCTTCCTCATCAATTTTGAAATCTGAGGATTTCCCATTTTTAACATCTTCCACCCTTTTTTGAATTTCTACATCCTTTCTTTGAGCAGCCTTTATTTTCTCCAAGAGGGATGTTTGAGCAATCATTTGAGAAAGTATTGATGATGTTCCTCCCTTAATGATTCTCATGTCCATCTTTTGAAAATATAATAATATTTGATCATTTTCAATTCTCATCATTGATAAAGATATAGGCTCCTTTCTACTTAGAGCATCTGCCACCTTGTTTGCCTTACCGGGATGGTAGTGGATTGAGCAGTCATAATCTTTGATGAGCTCTATCCATATTTTCTGGCACATATTAAGCTCTTTCTGTGTGAATATATATTTGATAATCTTGTGGTCAGTATATATCTCACATTTTTTTCACATAGAGATAATGCCGCCAGATTTTCAACGCAAAGATCACATCTGCCAACTCCAGATCATGCGTGGGATAGTTTTTTTCATGGATTCTCAGATGCCTTGAGGAATAGGATATCACTTTATCATTTTGCTTTAGCACACAGCCTATGCCTTTCTTATAAGCATCACTATACACCCCAAAGAGTTCTCCACTTGAAGGGAGTGTGAGTATCAGCGCAGTGATAAGCCTCTTTTTCAACACCTTGAAACAGTCTTCACATTCATGTGTCCAGATGAACTTTACTCCCTTCCGTGTTACCTTGGTCATTGGTTTTGAAAATCGTGAAAAGTTCTTCACGAATCGTCGATAATACCCAGCTATACCTAAAAAGTTGTGGATCTCTGTTACAGAAGTTGGCCTCAGCCACTCTTCAATTACCTTCATCTTGGAAGGGTCCACATATATCCCTTTCCTAGTGATAACATACCCCAATAATGATACTTCCTCTATCCAGAACTCACATTTATTGTACTTTGCATAAAAATTCTCCCTTTGAAAAGTCTTTAACATAGTTTCCAAATGCTCCTCATGTTCCTCCTTGCTCTTGGAGTATATCCTAATATCATCAATAAAGACAACCACAAATTTTTTGAGGTAATCTCTAAAGACTCTATTCATTAAATCCATGAAAATTGTTGGAGCATTAGTGAGTCTGAAGGGCATCACTATGAACTCATAGTGCCCATACCTCGTTCGAAAGGCAGTCTTGGGAATATCTTTCTTCCTCACCTTTAGTTGGTGATATCCCGACTGAAGGTCCACCTTAGAGAAATAACTGGCCCCACGAAGATGATCGAACAAGTCATATATCTGTGGAATGGGATAGTTGTTCTTTATAGTTATTTTATTGAGCTCACTATAATCAATGCAGAGGTGCATTGATCCATCCTTCTTCATGACGAATAGTACTGGAGCACCCCACAGTGAAGAACTCGGGCGTATAAAACCCTTCTCCATATTCTCCTGTAACTGCTTCTTCAGCTCTTCCAGCTCTATGGTGGCCATTCTGTAAGGTGTCTTTGTGATTGGAAGAGATCCAGGGATAAGTTCAATTGGTAAATAAACCTATCGGTCAGGAGGAAGACCAAAAAAACTCTTCAAGGAATACATCAGTGTAATCCCTCATGATGGGCATGTCTTCAAGAATGATTCTATCCTTTGCCCCAATCATTTGAGCTAGATATGCTTTCTCACAAGGAAGAAGTATCCTAACTTGAGATGAAGATTCTAAAGGAGACTCATGTTCCTCCATTCACTTGTAAAGAATCGGAGGTTGCTTCGGGATGTGAAGATTAGTCTCCCTTTCCTAACAATTTATGATGTCCTTGTACAAAGATAGACAATCCATGCCCAAGATAGCATCGAACTCCACTAAAGGAAGTACAACAAGATTTTCTGGGAGGTTCAGTCCACAAACATTAACCGGGGAGGAGATATAAACCTTGGATGAAATAGTTTCCCCATTCATTGTTCTCATAGATAACTTTTCTTTCAAATTTTGAGGTGGTGTTTGAGTAGTTCTACTAAACTTGCATGATATGAAAGAATATGTAGAACCAGAATCAAATAGTATGTTCTCTATTCATGAATGAATAACAAGCATACCTATCACCACATCATTTTTCGGCTCCACCTCAGTGGTAGTGATAGCATAATCCCTTCCTTGTTGCCTTGGAGATTGTTGCTGATTTCCTCTGACAACCCTCGGCTTAGGGAAATTGTTCGCATAATGCCCAAGATCCTTGCAGTTATAACACTGTACTGTAGGATAAGTGTTGATCTGAACCTTCCGTTCTTCTTTATCATTAGTGGGATTTTTCATATCCTTTCGGTAGTTCTTGGTCAGATGACCAAACTTTCTGCATTTGAAGAAATTCTTGGTTCCCTTGAGACAGTCACCAAGATGCTTCTTCCCACAATTCTTGCAAAGGGGAAAGTGAGGCTTCTTTCTATCATGGGATTTGTTTGATGAACCACCCGTGTTTTTCTCCATTTTCCGCTTCTTGTCACTAGGACCATGAGACCACTAAGAGTCTCCAATATCCATTTCAACCTTGAGGGTAGAACGGACAATCTCCTCATAGCTGTCGAAGTCTCGAATCTCCAACACTTTTCATAGACTCGTCTTTAGTCTGCTAAAGAATAAATCCACCTTGCTTTCAGTGTTCATGATAAATCCATAGGTGTACCTTTCAAGCCTTGTAATGTTCGCTTCATATTCCCTGATGGACTCGTCTTCCTTCTACTTGAGTCCAAGGAACTCTCTTTCCATCTTGAGATGGAGGGTTCGAGGAAAATATTTATTGAAAAACATCCTGTTGAATTCCTCCCAATATATGGAATCAATTTCCTCTCGGGACATTGTATTCTTGATTAGTTTCCACCACTGATCAGCTTCCCCATCAAAACGATAGACTGCCAGTACAACTTTCTCTTCTTCTGAGAACTGGAGGATGGATAAAATATTTTCAATGGAGTTAATCCATTGTTCTGTGAGAAGTGGATCAGAAGACCCGCTAAACATGGGAGGCCTTTGCTTCATGAAGGATTCTACGGAAAATTTCTCTTTCCTTAGATGGGTGGGACATTCCACCTGATTCAAGTTGTTATTCATAACTCAAGCCAGCTGAGCAAGTACTCCCATGAAGTTTTGAGCACCCACTTCCATCACATCAGGCATGTCATTAGGGCAATCATCACATTTCCTATCACATTGGTTGTTAGAACATGTTCTTCTATTTCCCTCCATTAACTAAGAAAAAGAACGTATAATTAGAGGTCTGGAATACTTAGCTATTCAGTATAAAAAGGAATCTTTGAACATTAAAGGATAAAGTTATAAAGAATAATTACATCCTAACTTGTGATTTTATAGGTTTATATCTAGGTTATCCTCAATTTATTTCATAACTAATATTCTTATGGGATTTTTTGACCCTTAATAATGGTTTTTACTAAGCTCGTGAATCTACTGAAGCATATCCCCCAGGAGTGTCGTAACCAAGAGTGTAGCAAGGCCCGTTATCGTGCACTAGTTCCTGTTCGAGTCTAGCTCAAAGCGGTGTTTTCAGGTTTTACCCCTAGATACATCTGTGCCAAGCCGCCTCTACCTGCTCGTATCCAGGAAGGGATGTATTTTCTTGATAAACCACTTAGTCTATACTCACCAAAATTTAGGACTATTTTCTTATACTTAGTCTCATCCTTAAGTTTCTCACTAAGGTGCTCTATTCCTAATCTCCAAAAATAACTAGACCATCCTATGATACCAACTATAGTGACCCGGGCCTTTTACATATAACATTTCATTATTTTAAGCATAATTAATCATCATAGTACAATCCAGGGATCATTAAGACTAGTTTCTTGGAAGACTAGGTACATATAACACAAAACATGGGCTAAAAAACACTACTTTATTTAATCTTCATAATGAGCTCCTAACTTCCTTTAAGCCCTTACATCTGCATAGGGTACCCTGGGGAACACATAAACAAAGGGATGAGCTAAAAATTCCCATTATGGGAATGAACAAAACGATACATCTCAAGCACATGAGTTAAGAGGCATGACATAATGATATCCAAAGCATAAAACTTATGAAATCATTTAATGTAAGCATGGGATCATATAAACATGGAATCATATAAATGTGGAATAATCATAAATCATATATTTAGTACGTTTCAATGCTAACTGCCAATCCTGTTTCCCATTTTAGTACGGTTCAAGGCTAATTGCCAATCTTGTTTCCCATTTTAGTACAGGTCAAGGCTAACCGCCAATCCCGTTTCACATCACATCTCATGAGACATAACCTTACCCAATGCATTGGAGTGATATCTGGGCGCACCCATCTCAAAATTTTCATGAATATTCTTTCCACATAAATATTATTACCACATATACAATCATACATTATCAACCATACATAAACATAAGGGCACCCGTGGAAAGAATTGGGTACCATAGTAATGACATAAAACACAACCAATGGGTATATCATGAAAGTTTCCATGAAAGGAAAGTATTAGAACATACATGGATGTTCATAGGGTAAAATAGTCATATAACATGGTAAGTGTTGTTAAATATAAGTGACAACATATTAGAAATGTATTTTAGAAACAATAGAATTAAAACATTTTTGTGCGGTTTTAAGGAAAACACTCTAGAGCTTTTCTAATAAAAAGGGACCTTATTTTATATAAAACCAGAATTGAACCAAGAATATTTTCATAATAAAAATACTGATTTTATAAATAAAATGGGGTATTAAAATAGAGGATAGAGTGAACATTAAATTTGGGTAAGAAATCATAAAGTCCCCTTAAAACAGGTTTGCTTATCGGAATGTTCTAAGGAGGGAATCTTTCAAAGAACATGTATATCCCCGAAAGAAAGAGATAAAAGGGTATTGATATTAGAATCCTTTAAAAATGTCCATAATTCATAAGATTCACATAAATAGATATGATAACACCATTTTGAAATAAATATAAGGCAACCCTAAAAAACGAAGAAGGTTTGGGTAGAATTCATTAGGATTTTACCAGCATGGTGTCGGGTGTACCTAAGAGGGATTGATGAGAGAGATAAGGGGTTTATCATCACTTATACCTCATGAGGGAAGTATGGGTGAGGTTCTAAATAACAACCCATCATTTTGAATTATACATGAAATACATAACATAGAGGACAATCTTGATTAGGAGTGAAAATGAGAGGATCCCTTACCTTAAATCTGTTGGTGTTCTCCACTTGTTATTAATGACTTGAATAAACAAATTAGGATTATTAATTAATAATTACATAACCTCTTATATATTTAATTTATTTATTATAACCCTTTTTAGTTCATTCAAATACTTTTTTATTAGCTATAAGGTTCAATTTCATTGTTTGGGCTCGTTTGTTTACTTGGCTTTAAAAGTTCCGTTCACTTAAATTCAAGTTTGGATTATAAGAAAGATGAAAGTGGTTGTACAGAATTTAAGATACATTATTTAGTTCATATCCAGTAGATTACATGGTTTTAATTTTAATTAGGTTACTTAGAGTGATGTTTAATTATTACATATATAACCTTAGTGATTACGGTTTTTGTTATTCGGTGGGTTGGATTACAAAGAATGTGTTTTGATTTATAAATTAATTCCATTTGTACCAAATAATTTCAGAAAAAAATATAGGATATATTAAATATATAATAATCTGGTTCAACCATAACACAAATGGTTTAATGACCAGAATTAATTATAATAATAGAAATTGATAAATCGTTGTCCTTGAATGTGCTAAATTAGCACATCTCAAACGGTGCTTTCATTTCTTTCAAATAACAGGTTGGGGAAAGGAGAGAAGATAATGAAATACACCACTAGAATGAAGACATTACAGTACATGTATGTTACTAGATTTATCATACTTTTATGGTGAAGGGATGTGAGGAAAGAAATAAAAATGAAAAGAACTTAAATGAAAAGAAGAAATTTGGGGAGAGGAATTTACCTCTTGAGACTTCCTCCTTTGAGAACCTCTTAAGGGGAGAGGTTTTGGTATTTTGAGGAGGATAAGAGCTTTTGGACGTCAGTGAGGACCTTGGGGAGAGATTTGGGAAGAATTTAAAGAAGGATTGGACCTTGAGAAGAGTGGAGAGAAGAGGGAGTGAAGGGGGTTTTTATAGTGGAGGAGAGGAGATATTTCATAATATTATAATCATTAATTTATTATTTCCTCCCAATACAGGGAATAATAAGTATTCCATTGCCAAGAATAGTGATTTTATCATGTGATCCCAAACCAAGTGGGCTTACATCATCAGAATATCATCGATGACTCAATTAATCCATTATTTAGCATTTATTATGAATTATCGAATTCTACTATTCATTAAAAATTCAAGTATTTTAGAAAAATCCCAAAAATTCACCCTAACCATTTTTTGATGTGTAGAATCCAAAAATGAAGTCCATTTTTCAAAAATAATTTTCTAAATATGATTATTTTAATATTTAATTAAAATAATAATTTATTATCAAAACAAGATTTAAAACATTCATTAACTCATTCTAAAATATAGGTTTATCGTACTTCCAACATGAATATTTTTTTATACCACCATAGGTGAGGTTACTATTCATCTGGGTATATCACTATTCATAAGGGTATGTTACTATTCATTAGGGTAGGTTACTATTCACCCAAAAAAAATTTGTTTTATTGGACTCCAAAAAACATATTGAACACAACCGTGTATGTCAGATTTCCAAAATTCCAAACACATAAGTGACAGAAATATGTTTAAAGGTCACTTATCACTTAGTAGATCATTATTATGTGATTTTTTGGCATATTTATAAGAAGGGAATTTCCAATAAAAACATTGGGTTGTTACACTCTCTACCTCCAGAAGAGATCACGGAGAGCTATTCTGGGGACCAAAGGCGGGCGAGTAGCAGCGTGACCCACCACCAGCAGCCCTGGCCCCTGAGCTAGGAACGGAGGTCGTCATCCCCTCTTATCGCGACATAGTGGTCTGGTCGCTACACTCTTTGGAGGACAGCCCGAGAAACGGCGGCCAGTCCGCTTGTTCGTTGTACTCTCCACTGGCCAGCCTATCGTCTCAGTGGACTGTCTAAGTACCACTGCCAGTTCCTCAGCCACCCCTAGTTGGTGAGTGGGGAAATCAGGGGCCAAACCCATAATTTGAGACAAGGAGCTTCTAGATCATCCTTTTGGCGGACCACTTCCCCAAGAAGTTCTGGCTCGTGGAAGTGCGGGATTTATGCATACCGAAGTCCCTCACCCCAGACGAAGTTGAGTGTTTCCGCTACACCCTCTGGGTGATGCATTTCAGTCTCTGTCATCAGCACATGGTTTATTTAAGGTGTCAAGCGCATTTCGAAGACATTAGTGAGTAGTTACGTCTAGTCGATCTGGCCACGCTCCCTTTGGCCAAGTGCCCCCAGTCACCAGGTCGTCGTGAGGCCCTCCAACAGCAATGCATTCAGAGTATCAAGGTACTCCATAAAATTATTAGGGAGGCTACCCCCCACAGGAAAATCCATGGCTGGCAGTAGTATGATGCCCTCCTCTTTATCCCTATCCTTTGGTAGCCTGAATCGCTATGCGATATTGAGGACATGCCCCCAGGAAGGGTCACGGTCCACATGGCTGACATAGTGGGAAATGAGGTCGAGCTATAGTTTCTCGATGGATACTTACCTCATGAGGGTGTTCCACCACTATTGGACCCATCGGGGAGGATTACTCGTTAGAAGAGGAACCTCCTAGGTCTCCATGCACCCACCGAGGTGTTGGTACTCAGCTGGAATGCCGGTAAAGTCAAAGAGAACATTGGAACAATTGAGCACTCCAACCCGTCTGCCTCAGTGCAAGAGATGCAGGAAGTCTCCGAGAAGGCCACGTTGGGCCAACAACTTGATGAGAAGAAGAAGTTGGTCGACGAACTCCTAGCTGAATGCATTGCAGAGCGACGACCCGACTACGGTGATCCAAGGCCGGGGCAGCAGGGGCAGGAACAGCTTCCTCTTGGTGAGCTGCTCCCAGGAAACCCTGATCATGCAGCTCTCACTAATAAGGTAGAAGCCAGAGCTCACAGAAAGAGGGTGCGGTATGTCTCGCCAAACCCTCCTGAACGGCGAGACAATCCATGGAACCCCTCTAGGTCTCCCCTATAAGCCCCAAGGGCCGCTCTACTAGCCGCTCCACGAGCCTCTGAGCCTGTCTACTGTGATAAGGAGCCAGGAAACGTTCTCGTGGTTAGGGATCCCCATCAAGACAAGGACCCCCACCCATATGATCCTATGGCGGTGATTATAGCTCGCATTGAGGCATTTGAAACGCGGTAAGTGGAAATCCTAGCATATGGCAAGCCATACCTGGCATGGGTGGTTGATATGCCAACGCCTCCGGGCTTCTATAATCTCACCTTATCCCCCTTTTAACACGATAGGGGACCAGCCGTAGAACCTAGCCCACTTCAACTCAAGTTGTGGGCCCATGTTAGCCACTCTAGAATAGCAGGAGGCTGCCAAGATCCGATGTTTTGTTCAGACACTATATGGTCCAGCATTTGTCTGGTACAACCACATCCCCGTCAGATCTGTGATCAATTGGGAGGAAATTTGCAGGCAGTTCCTCTTCTAGTTCAGCTCTACCACCCAGAAAATGAGCATCGCAGACCTCTTCAAGTGAAAGAAAAGGCCTGATGAGAGAGTCACGGACTTTATCGCCCGGTGGAAGGGGCTTACATACTCCCTTGACATGCCACTGACTCAGGATCAATTACAGACAATGTGCATAGGTAACATTAAGATGTAACTGATTCCTTCTCTGATCACCCAGAACTACCCTGGAGGATTCCAAAACTTCTACGACAAGGCCCAGATCCTTGAGGAAGCCCTTCAACTGGCCATCCAGGCATTTCTGTTGCCCCCTTTGATTCCAGTAATGAGAGATTCCAGATCCGAGCCCGCTGTGGTGGCCCAAATAGAAGTCCCCAGATAGCTGGAGTTACTACTAGTGGAATTGGCCCCACAGCCTCGCAAAGTTCCTCATCCCCGGTCATGGCCTCTGGCTCAGCATCATCCACAGAATTGGCAAGCCCCCCCCCCCCCCCCCGTAATGTTCCTCCACTGCCCAGGAGGGAAAATCAGGTTCCACCGCCTCGACAGGCCCCTTCGGCCCCTCATCAGGGCCAGGCTCGAAGAGCCCCCTTTCTGGAAAGAAGAAATAGGACTTACTCATTCAGTGAGAATCAGGTCCCCAGTTACTTTCGTAGTGCCCTAGAATAGAGGATTGTACGCTTGCCTGAGTGCAAAAGGCTGGAAGAGGCGAATCTTACTGATCAGCCCAACTACTTCCCATATCATCGGATTATGGGGCACACCCTCAAGCAGTGATATGTGTTTAAACACTGGGTCCAAGACCACATTGATAACAACATAGTCAGGCTGGACCCGGCCCTGGAACAAGTGGCGAGTGTCTTTGTAAAGCTAGAGAGCAGTAGCGACAGCAAAGGCGAGTGGAAACAGGTTTCCCACCACGGGTCCCAAAAGTACGATGACTGGATGGATTACAATATGGTTGCTCATGCCCTTGGAATCATTCGGGCTGCCTACATTAGTTGGAGCCTTCATATGTTGTGGTCACCACTTCTACATCATCATCTCATTCGGTCTATTCTTAGAAGAGAAAGCATCGGTGGTGCAAGAAAAAGCAACGTGCCCCGCCAATTCCATCATCATCCCGCACCCTCAGTGACTTCATGCCCCCAAAGATGGGGATACCTCCCAGAATCTGCCTTGTAGTGGATGAATATTCATGTGACTGTCAAGGGTATGCTTTGTTCAATACCATTGAGTTGGTAAACCTCTATATAACTCCCGACGAGGGGGATCACCATGTGAACCTCCCATCGTCCCCAGCCTACGCCAACTTCAGGAGAGTCGTGGCCATATGGGTTGTCGAGGAGCATCAGTTGGCACCTTCGGCCAGTCTGTGCATGCCACTGAGACTAGACAGCAGGCCCAGAACAGAGCTCAGCACTTAAAGCCTCTTCATCTGGTGTCGTTAGGACCACATCCACCACCGTTTGTGTTGTTGGATCAGGCAGAGATACCTCATCTAGTCCAGACTCACCCGGCTACAGGCCGATCTCAGTCATCCGGTCCTCATCTGACAGCAACTCTTCGGGCTTCGACTAGTGAACAGCGGGATGTTCCCACCACCATCCAGTTGTCGGTCTAGTCAATAGGGTCCTCCATGCCTCCAATCATAGAGCGGCCTCCTATAAGCATAAGTTCATGCCTGGAATAGAAGTATGATGTTCTCAAGCACCTATCCTTCATCCAAGTGATGATTTCCATCCTTGAAGCCCTCTGCCTATCGTCAGATATGCGCGAGGCCCTCGCTGAGGCTTTAAGAATCCCTCTCTAGTTTGAAACGGGGGTAGCAGCTACAGAAGTCTTTCATGTTTAAGCGGTCGATAATGACGAATTCCAGGACATCATTTCATTCTAAAGAGAAGATAAAGTCTCTCCCACATAGGGGCAAATTAGCTCACTGTACATTACAATCCATTTTAATGGTGTGGAGTTTCATCGCTGTCTCGTTGACACTGGCTCTGGGATCAACCTTATCCTGACATGGACATTTCGGAAGATTTGGTTATCCGAGGATGACCTGACTCCCTCTGATTTAAGGATCTAGTAATATGATAGGACAAAGAAGACCCCGGTCGGCATGATCTATCTGAAGACCTAGTTCAGTGTCCTAGTTTCTAGTACTGAATTTATGGTCGTCTCCCAAGACACCACGTACAATGCATTGATGGGTAGACCATGGCTCCATCTGCACGCAGCAGTCCCCTCTTCATATCACCAATACCACAAGTACTTCTTTAAATGGTCGAGTAGGCATACTCCAAGGTGATGCATCTCTTTTTTCCTCTTTTAAATCATGTTATTTGGATGTTTACTACTACAAGAGCAAGGATAAGCATATTCTGGCAAGTGAGATTGAGCCTGCCACTGTCACAACTGACCCCTGGGCAGGTCTGGATGACGCCTATGTCTTCCCGATCCATCGATTTGAGGCCAAGACCCCCGACATAGGGTAATGCTTTGTTGTCTCTGGTACAAGAGGAAGGTATATTCCTAAGTCCAAGCGATGATGTAATATCACCTAGTACTCCTACACAAACTAGGCTCAGGTGATCCCGGAGCCTCCTACACTCGTATGATATCGGGATTTCCATCCCATAGCCACGGAAGTACATCATACGTGTCTGTTTCTCTGGGCTGGGATTAACCGGCCCAAGTCGATGCACTATTATTGCTTTTATATCATCAAGCGCGGCCCATTGGGCCAAAGACCAGATGGGATCGGATCGACTGCCTTCATTTCCATGGTCTCAGTAGCACGTGAATCACCTGATATGTTGTCCACTACTGTCCAGGCTGGTACCAGCCTCCCATCAGGATCTTTTGACCCAGAGGAAGATCCTCCCATAGGGAATCGCTCCTCTTCAAGTGAAGAAGATGATTTGGAGGATGCTCCCCCCGCCTTTGAAGAAGGCATCTCCACCACGATCGATGAACTGGTACAGGTGAACCTTTGTAGCGAGGCAATTCCGAGACCCACATTGATCAGTGTCGCCATGTCCCTCGAGGAGCAACAGCGGTACATGGACTTCCTCAAATAGCACAATGACGTGTTTTCCTGGAGTTATGATGAGATGCCAAGACTAGATCCTCAGGTAGCCGTCCACTACCTCGGTCTCCCAACAAGTCATCGTGGGTTCAAACAACCTCCCAGAAAGATGCACCCTTATCACGGTGCTATGGTCGAGGCCGAAGTTGAAAAACTCATCAGATCCAACTTCATCAAGGAGGTCTAGTACCCCAAGTGGCTAGCCAACATTGTGCTAGTTAGGAAGAAGAATATACATATCAGAGTCTGCATCGACTTCCAAGATCTCAACTGTCACTTCCTGAAGGATGGTTTTCCCCTTCCAGTGACAGAGCTCTTGATTGATGCTATAGATGGATTCTGAGCCCTCTCCTTCATGAATGGTTACTACATGTATAATCAGATCTGGATGTCCCCCGAGAGAAAGGAGTCCACCACTTTTAGGGTTCCATATGGTACTTTTTGTTACCAGGTTATGCCCTTCAGCCTGAAGAATGCAGGTGCCACCTATCAGCAGGCCATGCACCACATATTTAATCCAATCCTTGGGACATTGGTGGAATACTATGTGGATGATCTGGTGTTCAAATCTCTCTAACACTAGGACCATCTCATGGACCTTGAGAAAGTGTTTGGCTTCCTCCGTTCTTGCTATCTGAAGATGAACCCACAGAAATGTTCCTTCAGGGGTCACCATCGGTAAGTTTCTTGGCTTTGTTTTCAAATACCGAGGCATCGAGATTGGCCTAGAGAAGATCAAGGCCATCATCCAGATGCGTACCCTGAGAAATATTTGGGAGCTTCGAGGTTTCCAAGGCCACTTAGCCTACATATGCCGATTCATTGTGAATTTGGCCGGCAAGTGTAAGCCCTTTTCCCAGCTCATGAAGAAAGGCTCTGCCTATGAATGGGACAAAGAGTGCCAGACTGCGTTCGAGGAAATTAAGCAGTATCTTCTCCAGCCTCCGGTCTTGATGCCACCCATCCCTGTAAATCCATTGATCATGTACGTGACTACCCTGGAACAATCTCTTCACGCCCTTCTCACCCAGAAGAACAATGTGGGGACGGAAAACAGTCTCTACTACGTTAGTCATATGCTCATCAATATAGAGACCAGATACTCCCCCATCGAGAAGATCTTCCTTGTACTGGTACTTGCAGTACAGAAATTGTGACACTACCTACAGCACCATGAGGTACAGCTGGTGTCTCGGGTAGACCCGCTGAAGTACATTCCAAACCGCCCCATGTTAACCATCTATCTAGCATGGTGGGAGTAAATCCTCCATCAGTTCGACATCAGGTTCATCCCTCAGAAATCTATCAAGGTATAGGCATTGGTATACTTTCTAGCTGCCCATCCAGCCTCTGCGGACCTACCCCTGGACTTGGATTTTCCCGATGAGGCAATCCTCTAAGTAGATCTTTCCATCCCATTTTGGAAGATGCACTATGATGGAACCTCTTAGAGCCCCACCAGCAGGAGAATCAATGATCCTAGTCTCAACATAGTGGGCTTGGGTATTGTCTTTATTACCCCGGTGCAAGCCATTCTACCGTACTCATTCATTTTGTCAGAAGGTTGCACCAAAAATGAGGCAGAGTATCAGGCACTTATCACTAGCCTTGAGCTGGCTCTCGAGATCGATGTGCCCCATTTTCATGTGAAAGGGGATTTCTAACTAGTCATCAAGCAATTCAACGGTGGATATATTGTCAGAAATCCAGATCACGTACCATAGTTGGAGCACACCCTCCATCTAATGGCCTAGTTTCCATCCTGACCGAAAGTTACTCATGTCCCTCAATCTCAGAATGGTCAAGATGATTCCATGTCCGGCCTGGCTGCATCACTTTCAGAACCCGAGTAGGATGATCTGATTATACACGTGGTACACGGGAGAGTCATTTCCCTCGTCACCCTATAGGATGAAGACGGCCTGCGATTATGCCATCTTACCACTAGGTCCTCCACGTCAGGACCCCCAGGTTCTCCAAATGCATTGGTTGAAGAAACTCCCGACTAGAGAGCCCCTTTTGTAGAGTACCACCGAAACAGTTGCCTCCTAGCTGATCGGTCCGAGCGTGAGCGAATCCGATGCCACGCGCTGCAGTTTACCCTCCAGAGTGGTCCCAGTCTTGCGCAGATCCTCTACAAGTGTGGGTTCGATGGTGTTCTCCTTCGTTGCATCAAAGGATTTGAGATTTATCATGTCATTCATGAGGTTCACGCCAGTTCTTGTGGGGCTCACCAGGCTGGGCTGAAGCTATCCCATCAAATCCGAAGACTGGGGTACTTCTGGCCCTCTATAATCCATGATTTTATAGAGTTCTCTAAGAGATGTCACAGATGCCAAGATCATGAAAATTTCCTATATCTGCCTCCAGAACCTCTCCACTCCACCAAGTACTCTTGGCCATTTGTGGTATGGGGACTCGAGGTCGTGGGACCCTACACACCAGTGACAGCTTGCCAATGCAGGTTCATCCTAACCACCATGGATTTCTTTCCCAAGTGGGCAGAATTAGTTCCACTCAAGGATGTCAAGGCATGTTCCATCGTTGAATTCTTCAGCTCCAACATCATCCACTAATTTGGATTCCCTCACGCCATCCTCACCAATAATGGCACCAACTTCTAAGAAGTCGATCTGAAGAAATTTTACACCAAGTACAACATCTGTTCGAACCACACCTCTTGATATTACATTCAAGAAAATGGGAAGATCGAGGCATTCAAAAAAAACCCTCTCTAACATTCTATAGAAAATGGTTGGTCAGAACAAGAAGAGTTGGCCGGACAAGCTCCCCAACTCCCTCTGGGCCTATCGGATGATGACTCGTAATTCCACCCTGGTGACCCCATATTCCCTAGTGTACGGAGCTGATTCCATCCTTCCCATCGAGATCCATCTGACCTCGTTACGCACAGCAGTCTATGACTAGCAGGCGCCATATAGGGTAGCTGAAATTCATCTAGCTGAACTGGAAGCGCTTGACAAGAATTGGCTTCGTGCCCTGCACGATCTGGAAAGGCATCAGAACAAGATGGCTAGAGCCTTCAACAAGAAGGTTTTCCTTCTCTCTTTTCTACAAGGCAACTTGTTATTGGCCCTCAGGGCACCAATGATCCCTGACAAGAAACCACCCAAGTTGGAGCCCAAATGGGAAGGACATTACATAGTCCACAAGGTTTACCCCAATAGAGAATACTCCCTGGTGACCATGGATGGTGAGTATATAAGTCCTCCAGAAAATTCCATGTTCCTCAAGAAATATTTTTCTTGAGCCTACTAGTCCTGCATTACATTAAATTTTTCAGTCCCTCATGATCCTAAACTGCACGCTGGTCCCACAAGACCATAAACTATTCAGTCCCACATGACCCTAAACTGCACGCCGGTCCCACATGACCTTAAACTATTCTGTCCTACAGGACATTAAATTGTTCATTGTCCTACATGACGTTAAACTGCATCTTGAGAACTATGTATGGATTTATTCCCATCTTTATGGGATATGTAGGAACACTCAGACGCCTCGTCTTGAGCCCAGCCTCCATACTCTTCTTCTGGACTATCCCCCCTGGGCATAGTTCTCTCGGAGGATCCTTGCATGATATGGTGTAGGCTTCCTCTTCCCCACACATACTAGGATTGTAATGGTCGCACCATGTGCCCACTCCCCATTATTCTATCCTCCCATGTCCTCACCACATGACGTTAAACTGCATGGCCTTCAAGAACTATGTATGGATTGATTCACATTCTTATGGGATATGTAGGAACTCCTAGACATTTCGTCTGTTGGCCCAGCCCAAATGCCAGATTCTTCCCCTCAGGTCAATACATATGGTAGGGGTGAAACTTTTTTCCCCAATTCACATCGAGATAACCTCGATCCGTCATACGTCTTGCTCGCTGGAGATGTTCGGCTCTTTCAGAGATGGGTACAGCTATGCTTCACCCACTCCTTTGATTGGGGCTCCATTATCTTCCCCATACAAAAGGACCCCTGAATGGTATGGATTCTAGGCCTAAGGGATCTCTTACCACTTCAGTCCAATGCCCTCGAGGATGTTGAGCAACAAGCCAATATAAGTCCTGAATTTCAAATATGGTCATCAGTCGATGTTCATTTGTTGCTCCCATTTCAATTCACTATAGGGAAGTTGTTTTTTGAACACAGTCAATAGTTGTCCTGTGACTTTAGAACCACCCCAAGATGTCCCAAACATTGAGTGTAGTGGTTCATTCTTCCCCGCTGTATCTCCAAGTGACGAACTCCCTCTGGGAAAAGCTAGGTTTTAGTCCCCCATATGACGGGCGGAGCTGAAACTGGTCCCTTGTTTCCCACAGTGAGCACTTCTCACGTGTGGCTTAGGATTTTTGATGAGGTGGTAACCATACAAGAGGGTGTTTGGCCTTCCATCCGAGCCCCAGCCTCAGGCCCCTTTGCCTTCTCGGGCCCTCGGCCTAGGTTCTCTCTTATGGGATTGTACGGTGTGGTATGGGATTATGTCCTCATTCACGTTAGGTTACTCACCGTGTTGTACACATCCCCAGATGAGACACCTTATCCTCTCTTTCGTCCTCACTCCAATTTGTTACACTAGAAACTGGTCGAGCCTTCCTAACTGAGGCCTAGTCTCAGGCCCCTTGGCATTCTTGGGCCCCAACCCAAGTTCATACCCAAAGTGTACGGTGTGGTGTGGGATTATGTCCTCATTCACGTCGGATTATTCTTCATGTCGTACGCCTCCCTTGTTTGGGGTATCTTACTCCTCTCTTCATCTTCACTGCAAGATGTTAAACTATAAACTGGTCGGGCCTTCCTGACTGAGGCCCAGCCTCAAGCCCCTTGGCCCTCTTGATCCCTAGCCCAAGTTTCTACCCAGAGTGTACAATGTGGTGTGGGATTATGTCCTCATTCACATCGGGTTATTTTCCGTGTCGTACAGCTCCCTTGTTTTGGGAATCTTACTCCTCTCTTCATCCTTACTATAAGACTTTAAACTCCAAACTAGTCAGGCCTTCCTGACTAAGGCCCATCCTCAGGCCCCTTGGCCTTCTTGGGCTCAGGCCCAAGTTCTTACCCAGATTGTACGATGTGGTGTGGGATTATGTCCTCATTCACGTCGGGTTACTCACCGTGCCATACACATCCCCGGATGACACACCTTATCATCTCTTTACTCCTCACTGCAAGATGTTAAACTGGAAACTAGTCAGGCCTTCCTGACCGAGGCCCAGCCTTAGGCCCCTTGGCCTTATTGGGCCCCGGCCCAAGTTCTTACCCAGAGTGTATGGTGTGGTGTGGGATTATGTCCTCATTCATGTCAGTTTATTCATCATTATGTACATCTCCCTTTTTTGGGGTATCTTACTCCTCTCTTTATCCTCACTGCAAGACGTTAAACTGCAAACTGGTCAGGCCCTACCCATCTGAGGCCCAGTCTCAGGCCCCATGTCCTTTTTGGGCCCCCAACCCAAATTCCTGTTTTGGGTTGTATGGTGTGGTGTGGGATTATGTCCTCATTCACTTCGAGTTACTTTCCATGCCATACATCCCCCCTCGTTAGGGTATCTTACCCCCATGTGCCTTCAACAACTATGTGTGTCTTGATTCCCATCCTCATGGGATATGTAGGACTTCCCAAATGTCTAGATTTTGGTTCCAGCCCCATCTCCATGAAATCTCCCTTTAACCTGGGCCCCTTGGCCTACCCTTCCCTGGGGAGGGGAGTATATGGTGTGGTGTGGGATTTTGTCCTCATTCACATCGGGCTTGTAACAACCACGCCATGTACCTCTCCCTCTTGGGAGTTCTGTATACCCTTACTCTATACTCATCCCTTCAAATCGGTTACTCTCATGTTGATCACCCTCATCGACCCTCATCGGCGGTTCACCAATGTTCCTAAGGGTACTTTGGTTTAGTACCTGGAATGTTGGACTCTGCTCGGACATGCTTCCACCCGTTTTTCAAGCTTTGTGTTCCCCTTCATCAGGGCTTCCATCACCTTTCACACCTGAAGGGACCCCGAAGTGGCATGGATTCTAGGCCTAAGGGCTCTCCTACCATTATGGGGCAACATCCTTGATGGTCACAGACAACAATCCAATAGAAATCCCGCATTGCGAATATGGTCAGTGGTCGATTCTCATTTTTTGTTCCCATTTCAGGCTAACACGATATGGATATTGTGTTTCAAACACGGTCAACAATTATCCTCCATTTACATTCCAACCCCATTAATCCCAAAACGTCGGTTTCATGATTCACATCCTTCTCCACCTCATGATGTCCAAGTAGAACTTCAAAACTCTTGGTACTATTCCTCAGTGCGTGTCCGCAAGTTAGGAGGAAAAAATCCATGATTAGGGCATCATTCGGGACTCCACACCGATTTCCCTTTGGTGTGAATTCCTGGTATTGCAATAAACATCTTCCACCCTTTTTTACCACACAGAGTTCGACTCACGTGGGCTTAGGGACAGGGTTGAGGTTTGCCCTTACTGGAGGGTTTTCGCTCATCCGTGGTCCGAAATTTAAGACCATAAACTAAGATCTCATCCATAACTATATATGTCTTGATTCCCATCCTTATGGGATATGTAGAACCGCCCAGACGTCTTGTTTTCAGGTCCAGCTCAGTTGAGATCTATTTTCTCCTTCCCCTTACTCTCTTACCTCAATTCAGGCCCCTTTTCATGAGCCTCCTTTCTCATAATTGCATATAGTGTGGTGTGGGATTATGTCCTCATTCATTTCAGGTATGCTATATCACGTCATGCGCATTCTTTCATGTCCAAGACATATAAATTTAAACTATGTAACCTGGTCCTATCACATGACCCTAAACTATGACATTAGCGTCCTGGCCGCACGACAAAAAACGGCACTGAATCATGATGTCCTCACTCAAGGAGACACCATGTTTGGTATTGGTCATATGCCATACCATTTTTCAACACCTACTACAGCTTGATTCTTGTGGCGATTCCAGGTCCTGCTACCCTAGGCCTGTCGCTTCACAAAAAAACCCACTCACCTTAAAGAAAAAAATAAGATTTATCAAATACTACTTATTTTGGTGTGAGGGACACGCCCGAACTCCCCTTTTTATCCCCAGCACTGATACCTTACCATTCCACCTATTAGAACTATGTGTAGCTTGATCCCCATCCCCATGGGGTACGTAGGAATGTCTGTGAACCATGCCTCGGGCCCAGCTTAACTCTTTTTTCGGTCCATCAACCTAAAACCTCTCAAAGGAACACATAGTGGTTGGAACCCCTGGTTCCCATTCACGTTGGGTTTTATAATTACCCCACCACATATCTCTCGCATTTACTATCATCCATGGTCTGAGTTTTATGACCCTAAACTATGATCTCCCAATGGGAAGGGACTCAACTCCCTCTATCTAATACGTTTTGTTGTCGTATTCAGATGCATTTTGAAAAAGAGCCCGAAGTATGGAATTTCCACAGGGACATTCACCTCATTCCATGACCAAGCTTTATGAGCTCACTATTTGGATCCTCATCCTCTTCCACATATGAAGGGACTTCTAATTGCTTGGTCCCATGCCGCATCGGCTCAACTACCGTCCTGGGCCAACGTCCCTAAAGAACTCGGATGAAATTTGAGACAGTTATCGTGTTTCGAATATGGTCAATGGTCGACCCACATTTTTCTTTCCCCATTCCAGTCTAACACGATGTGGATGCTATGTTTGGAACATGGTCAACATTCATCCCTCATCGTCATGACACCATCATTGTGATCCAGATTTCAAGCATCATGATTCACACATTTCCACTTCCTCATGTTCAAGTAGAATTCCAACATACTCGGCCTTACTTCTTCATGCATCTAGGTACGCTACCTAGATGGGTTATCATCATTGGGCCGGCATTCACTGAGCATCCCTTCACCCTAACATGTTTCTTCCTATGTCGGGAATGTCCCACCATTACTTCTTGTTTCCCACATCTAGCATGAATCACTTGGGCTTAGTAGTTTTGGTAGGATGTGCACTAGTGCGACCAGGCTTCTTATCGCCCCACATGATGTTAAACTGTGCTTCTAGAACTACGTATGGCTTGATTCTCATTCTTATTGGATACATAGGGACACCCAGGCATTTCACCTTGGGTCCCGCCCCAGGAATCATAAATCATATTCCTACCCATTTCTTCCCCCTGGCCTGACCCCTCGTAGGGAGCCAGGTGACTGAAGATTTTCCCTAAACAAGTTCAGGATGCCCCACGATGACATTGGGAAGCGACAGCTCCATCTCCAGAGAGGTCCTGTCTAAAAGAATGAATGATCAATGATCAACCCGATGCGTCCATGTAATGTGATTCCACCACGGTGGTGTAATTTCAAGAGTGTTGGATTCTATTCGAAAAAACCATAGCTCCACATTCCATGCTTTGCGTGCCCCTTATTCGGACCCTCTTCCATATTCATGTCTAAGGGAAACCGCTAATAGTATGGATGCTTGGCCTATGGCCTGCCTATTGTCATGGGCTAACGTTCTGGAAGACTAATGGATAACATTTTGAGTCAGGCCTCATGTTTCGAACATGGTCAGTGGTCGGCCCTCATTTTATATCCTCACAATAGGCTAATACGATAAGAATACTGTGTTTCAAATGAGGTCAACAGTTATTCTTTATTGTCATGCCACCCCCCCCCCCCACAATTTTCTGAATCCTATGTATCAATATTCACACTTCTGCTTCCCATATGTTCGGATTAATTTCATCACCCTTGGTGTTACCCCATTCGTGCACAAGAGCACGCTTGGAAAACAGTAATTCGGTTGTTCTGAGAGATTAATTTTCTAGTCAGGTCTCTCCCATTTCCTCTAAGAAATTTGGACCGGTTGTTCAAACCCCAGATTCCCGAAGCTTGGTTTTAACTTCTACGTTTGGATGGGGTGATAAGGTGTTCGTCCCTTGTTTCTCACATCGTGCCAGACCCAGGTGAGCTTAGGGAACGATCGTTGGATGCTCTGTGAACATCAAAAGGTTGTAATAAACCAATGTAAAAAATGGAACTCATTCATGCTATGGAATCAAACAATCAAAGCATTAAATTACATTTAAGGATTTGTAATCATTACAGTACCCGGGGGTCAACTCCCCCCATGGATGGATTGACCTCGTCAAAGGAATGTTGCAGCTCTGACACCCTCTAGCTGGTGGCATCCAAAAGTTACTGCAGTTTTTTTACCTCCCGCTCCTCCTCGATAGCAAGAGGGTGCAGTTTGTCGGCCGTGACCCTAGCCTGCTCCATACCAGCCCGGATAATGGCCATCTTCTCAGAGTCTCACTTCATTCCATCTTTGACCTCTTCCAGCTGGGCTTTTATCCATGAGACGGTATCTGATTGTGCATTGAGATAAGTGGAATGCTCATCTTCTCGGGCCTGCAATCATTCAACCTTGTTTTTGGTCTCCCGGAGCCTCTTGATGTTCACCTCCTTCTTCCGCTACCAGCCCACACTGAGGCCATGGTCATACTCCTAAATATTTTCTACCATAAGATCTCGGATGAGAATGTGAGAGCACTGGGAATCCACTCCCCTGGCGTACAGTTCACGTAGTCACGAGTGAAGTCTGTCCATCTCATCTAACCATTGTGCTTGGGGGTGACATTGATGAAGACCGTGATTAGCTTCCATGATCGGCTACAGACTATTTTTTTGTCTTCCTCATCAGAGGTCATTTCGTCCCAGTCGGCATGATTGGCAGGCTTGTATACAAAAAATTACCTTAGCAACTCCTCAGCCCGGTCCACGTCTGGCGTCGGATCAGGCATGGCGGGGCCTGAATTTTATGGTTGATCCTCATCATTGGATCCCAACTCAATAACCTCGGGTGCAGTCCCACTGGAATCCCCTCCAATGATCAGGAGTGCTATAGTTCGATCAGGATGGATGTCCACCTCCATGACCATTGGCATGCCCCTGGGAAGGGCGCTACCACAAGTCCCGACCAACTTCGCCGCAGCAGCCCAGGAAAATTGAAGGAATGTACACGCTAAAAAAGGGATGTGAAAGTCGGTTAACGTGGTCAGGGGATGGCAGTTGTAAATTCGGTAGAGGATACTTACAGAGGTCAAATCCTTGGTCTCTCTCTCAGGATGATGTTGTCAGAACCCTAAGACGTGGCCCCCTTATATGGTTGGCAGGTCTGGAGACTCTGGGGGAGCCGCCTCGAGTGTCCCAACCCCGCCAGATAGAGAATTTGATGCAGCCACGGGCATGGATCCCGAAGGTCTCACGTCGGCACCCACTGAGGGGAAGGAACGAGGTCTATGCACAAGGTCCTCCTGCACATTGCAGATAATGATAAGGAATCCAGAGTAACCTAAGATCAGACCCTGAATAAAGAACTTGGGATTTTACCTCAAGGGTCTCCGTGAAATCTTCGAGATCTGAGGACTGATCACTGACCTCACCCTCCTCCAGTGGACTCTCTCTACCGGCCTCATCTCCCCAGGAGGACTCATCTGATTCTTCCGGCATAGGGAAGCATTCCCTCAGGTCAGTAGTTGACAGTTGGGGAGGGACCGTATGACCCAACAGTATACTCACTCGGTCTGTCATCAGGTGCAGGGCACCCCGAGAGTGGATAAAGTCTTTCAACTCGTCTATTTATTGCTCTACCTCTGCCTAGGATACTACAAAACCAGCTCTAACAGGGCTAATCCTCATCATTTCCATCCTGAGGCAGTTAACGTGCTGCCAAAACTTAGTAGGGCCAACGAATTCCCGGTTGACATCCCAGATGTCCCAGTCCTCTGGGAAGACATTTTTCTCCGGCATGTCAATATGGCACAGCCGTTTCCCCGGGGCCAGAGTAGAAATCATATGGAAGCCTCACGGTGGCCGCCCCTTTGGATGATTCTGTTCTCCTGGGACCACTGGTTCCACTACCGTTGTCGGATCTGCCACCACTGCGTCCCCCTTAACTGGTGCGGGCATCACCGCTACGACAGCCCCACCATAGTAGGATGCCCTTTCCACCTTCCGGCCTAGGCCTCGAGGTTGGGGAGGCACACCATTACCAACTATAGTGGTTGGCCGCTTTAGTGTCTCCCCCGGGTAGGTCACCTCCTAGCTCTGGGCATATTCCTTTATCAGCCTGAGGAGAGAAGTCGGTGGAGGCAGTTCATTCCGCATCTTCCCATCTTCCCATGTGAACATGGGATACATCTGCCTCATCACACATAGTTGCTCCTCGTAACGCACCTCCAGGTAGACCTACGGGGTCAGTCGCCGCAGGTACCAAAATTTCCTTGTAAACCGGTGTGGGGTGTATGGCTCACAGAGGCACTCACGGTCCACCCTGGCCACCAAGACTCCACCTCGAAATTCCAAGAGGAAGGCGCAGTTCTCTTCCATCCCCCGACCATCATCTATAAATGTCCCCATCGGCAATGGAAACAGGTGGATATTGAATTCATACACCCTTCACCCCCCGGTTCAGAACCGATGGTGCAGTCAGCTTGGTCGGAAATCTCTCTGCGGCATTCAGGGTCGATGGTCAGAAGTTCGACCCTGGAGGTGATATGGGGTTCAGATACTCATAGATCCCCCTGATGTGCACCACTATCCACCCATATAGAAGATGGAATGTCCTGCATACCCTCTGTAGCCTCTTACCTTCGTTGATGTGCCACAACATCTTATACAACTTGGCAAGCATCGGTCTCCCTAGGTTGACCCGCCCACCTGTCACAAGTGTGGACGCCATGATTAAAGTACTTGGTCTCACTCCCATGTTGGTATCCCTCACCGGAAGGATCCAACCACAGATGAGAGAAATGATTAAGGCCTCCATCCTGACTATTGGTTGTTGATCAGTGCTGACACTGAACCGCCAGGTCTTCCACTGGATATTCTCCAACAGCCACCAGTACGAGTGCTCCTTACTCTGGGCCCCCCTTTGGGAAAGTTCGAGGTCTTTTCGGGAACTGACGATCTACTGGGAAGTTCAGAAACTTTTTGAACCAATTCTTGAAGTGGACATCCCTCAATGCCTCCTTATCCTCCCCTGGCATGATCTCCATCAATGCTATTTCTAGACATGGCATCTGCTCCGAATCCTACCATGCACCCATAACAGGGAGGAATTCGTCGTACATCACCCTCAGTATCGGGACCCCGAGATCTGATGCATGTCCCATAAGTTGATTCCGACCTCCCCATGATGCGGGTGGAAGGTATTGGTCCCCAGTGACCACCGGCTCAACAGCTCCGGCAATAGCTACTTTGGCTGGTAGATGTGGAAATAGGAAGCCTAAGATGCCTCATACAGGCTGACTCCTCTTATCTCCACCCCGAACTCCTCACACGAGGCGCCTACCCAGTAGGCCCAGGCCCAATCATCTGTGAAGTTGTAGCCCTGGCGTAGGTCCCATTCCTCATACCACCCCTTCTTCAGGTACCCCAGCGCCGCCTTGAGGATAGTTCAGTATAGAGGAGGAGACATCTCTGGCTACAATTTCTTCCCATCGACATTGTTCAGATGGTTGTATAAGCAGTCAGTAATGATAGGCGTAAAGTCCTCCTGGGAATGACCGTTGGCCGCCCTGAACCATCGGCGCTGGCACGACGTGCTCATAAACCAGTAAGTTGGATCATCCCTACTCACTTCAGGGATGAAGACATCGTCCCTCAGCCCGAATCCATATAAGGGAAACCTCCTACACAACGGGTAGTTCTTCTGGCTCTCCGATAGAAGCTCCACCAGTGAACTATGGTCCGAGGGGCTATGGACCAACTCTCCTAGCCCTGGAATGTTCACCATATCATCCCTCCAGGCGGCTTCCACAAGCACCCCTAGGGTAGCTTCTTTGTGGGCCATTCGGGTTTGCAACTTGGATGATTTTCTGGCTGGTTTGCGAAGCTCATCCGCAGAGTGAGATCGCGAAGACTCTTCACGAAGACTGTTCAGAGAGCGCTGCCTAGGTGTTCAAGCACCAGATCGCGGAGCGCAAACACGGAGTCGAGGACTCGCTGTGCGGAGTAGACCCACCTCGTCCGAGCTGCAGGAAGTTAAACTACCTAGTGCCATCGTCCTCAGCACATGACGTTAAACTGTAACCTGGCCCCATGCCTCGCACACAGGGTCCCCCTTTCTTGGACATTCTCCACGCCTAGTCGTCTCCACAAGGATGGGATCACCCCTCATAAGGGATGATATCCTCCTTATTGGAGTGGTTTTTTTCCATGGGAAAGGGAATCTTCCTTACGTATGCCCCATTCACCATTGCCGCTCCATAGCGGCACCTGGGTAGCTTTCTTGCGTAATCCCCATCCACCATTGCAGCTCCATAGTGGCACTAGGGCAGCTTCCATGCATAAGCCCCATCCACCATTACTGCTCCATAGCAGCACCCGGGCAACTTCTTTGCATAACCCCCATCCACCATTGTTGCTCTATAGCGGCACCTGGGTAGCTAACCATGTTTAAGCCCTACTTCACTTCCCACGGACGCAACTTTCATGACGTGATCACCGGGTCTCTGGTGTCTCTTGTTTCTCACACCGAGCATGACTCACGTGGGCTTAGAATGAGCACTGACCATGAAATCTTCCTTGGGCTGCCTCAGAGCATAAGCCCCAAATGACACCATCTGAACTACGTGGACTTTGATCCTTGCCAAGGCAGGGTATGTAGTAAGCCTCCACGAGGTTCAATCCCACCACCTGGTCATCTCGACACTCCTCCACGTCGGTTCACCAACACCCTGGGCAACCTAGAGTGTAATCCCCACACTACCACCTGGACTACGAGGACTTTGATACTTTCCATGGCAGGGTACATAGGAAGCCTCCACAAGGTTCAATCCCACCAAAACCCTGTCACTCTAACCCCATTCACATCGGTTCACCAACACCTTGGTCATCCTAGAGTGTAAGCCCCACACCCCATCCCGAACTATGGGTACTTTGATCCATGTCAAGGAATGGTACGTTGGAAGCCTCCACGATGTTCAAGCCCAACAACCATTGGCCCCGACCATCTCTGTGTCGGTGTGTCAATCCCCTTTCCTTCCCGAACTACGAGGATTTTGATCCATGTCAAGGCATGGTACGTAGGAAGCCTCTCTGAGGTTCAAGCCCAACACCCAGCAGTTCCGACCCCATTCATTTCGGTTCACCAACACCTTGGGTAGCCTAGAGTGTAAGCCCCATGACCCATCCCGAACTACTGGTACCTTGATCCATGTCAAGGCATGGTACGTAGGAAGACTCCATGAGGTTCAATCCCAACAATCATTGGCCCCGACCGTCTCCGTGTCGGTGTTTCAATCTCTTTTCCATCCCGAACTATGAGAACTTTGATCCATGTCAAGGCATGGTACGTAGGAAGACTCTCTAAGGTTCAATCCCATCACCTAGTAGTTCCAACCCCCTTTCACATTGTTTCACCCCCATCTCACACAATGTTAAACTGTGGACTTCTTTCAGTGGTATTTCATTGTCGCTACATTCAACGGTAAGCTATTTTCATTCTATCCAGAAGTAAGCAGTTGTGACTTTAATCATATGTAAGACATTTTAACCCCATCCAGTGGTAAGATATTGACACCTTATCCAATGGTAATCCGTTGCGATCTCATACAGTGGTAAGCTATTGAAATCCCCAATTGGCAGTATGATGTCATCATATGAACTACGTGGACTTTGATTCCCTGCCACGGGGATATGTAGGAAGCCTCTTTGAGGCCCGAGCCCAAAACCATCATCATCCTCATGACGGTTCCATCCCATACACCATCCCCTTCACTGAACCATCCATCATCAATCTTGATCCTTACCCGGACCACCACATCCCGGTAGAATCTTGACACCCCATTTCCCGTTCCATCTGACAACATTTGGGAAGCCACCCATGTGTTGGCCCCAGTATCGGTGTTCCCTCCTGGGTATTTCTCCATCTGATCCACTCTAATTAGTGTTTTGATCAGTCTGATCTATCTCCGCTTGACATTAAACTTGCAACATACCCTATGTTAAACATAGGAAGCTAAGGAAAACCTTAGATACATGCCCATGGCATACGATTCCCCGTGCTCGATGTGGGATGCCTAGGGCTTCTACACCCCCGAGAAGCCCAATAATAAGGGAAAGAAGACAGAAACACCAATCCCCATCATCCAAACATGCCAGTGATGCCCAGTGTGACTACTCCCCTAACCGAAGTTTGCTTCCCTGACCGGACCCCTTAGAATGTTCTGATAGAATTAGCATAATTAAGTGATGTCCATGAAGATATAGCACCGGTAAGAGTTTCACGAACAAATTATTAAGTCTATGAGGGATACCTGGACTGGGTGACGAGTTCCGAGGAGGAATCCACAAAAGGAAGAACCAACATCCCATCATCCCTTTTCGATCAAGGAGCAGACGTCCTTGAATTAGGAGCAGATACTGCCCACCTTTGGAAAGCGGGAATGAGGGGCAACCAAAAAGTCACATCTCTTATCCCTGAACGAGACAGATGCGCACGCCCCAGCAAAAGCGTCGGAAACAACATGCAATAAGTAAATAGCGAAAGAATGAAAGTAATAAAAAACTAAAGCATATATATAAATGATGAATGATACATATATCTATAAATGCATACAAATATGTCACAATGTTGGAATATAGTACTAAACCAAAGTACAAGGAAACAAATAAACTCCAACAGCATCTCAAGCCTCATCTTGGTCCCATGATCTTCATATCCACAGTAGTCAAGTACCTGACGTAGAAGGGTGCTTTCCATAATATATACCTACTGAAATATAATCTATTTGGGCCCAAAAGCATGACCCAAATAGGGTGTGAGATGAATCCCAGTAGGAAACTTCCCAAATAATTGTTCCTAAAAGTCAGTGAATATATATGGTAGAAAGGAAGCAGAATGAAGTAGTAAAAAAGGAATTACTCAAAAGTAGACAATCATATAGTTTCAATTACATTTATTTTTCATATATCAAATAAGAAGCTAATAAAAACAAGTTACCCTTTGGGAAGTACTCACAGCCTAACCCCTCTAGTTCAACAAATCAAACACAAGAAACCCTCTGGGATGTACTCATAGTCTAACCCCTCTGGTTTACCTTTAACAAAGATGCTTTGAGGAAGCACTCACTGTCAATTCCCCATGTGGTCTTTTAAAGGTAAACTACAGACACTCTAGGGAAACACTCAACGTCCAATTCCTCCTATGGTCTCACAAAGTGGAACTATAGACACTCTGAGGTAGCACTCACATCTATCCCCCCTATGGTCTTGTAATATAAAAGTAAACAGACATTCTGGAGAATCCCTCAGCATCCATTCTCCCTATGGTCTACTACACCAGGTTCCCATAGTCCTATGTAAATCAATCATTCCCAAAAGATATATGGAAGCCAAATTAAACCTCAAGAACTGCATTGTAAAATATTCTACAGCATATCACATCATTTCAGATTAAATCACTCCATCCTAACAACACTAGGCAAGGAAAACAAAGCAGAATAACAAGAAAAGCAAGACTAAATTGTCAATATCAAAAAAAGCATGGGAAACACATACATATCATGGAAACTAACCCTATTCACAATCAAGAAACCTATACTCTAGAACACAAGGCATAGCATACATTAACAACGCTAAAATAATTAAACATGCAATACCCTGAAACAAGAGTATTGGCACTTTGCACATATAACTCAAAGAACAACTACTGAAAGGAACAAACCACCTACCTCGATTTTTTAAGATTGATATAATCTGGAGTCAGCCCTTGAATCGACCTTGAATGTGGTAGATCTACAAAAACATCAAAAAAGATCAACCAAGAATATCTTTTGTAACTTTCCAACCTGAAAGCCACTAAACCGGTGCTACAAGCCGGTTCGCCACAAGGCCTCAAGCATACCTCCTCATACACCAGAGGCTATCGACTAACAGAGGGGGCCTATGGTGTTATAGTGGGGAGCCTATTCCCTCTTACCAGAGTAAGAAACAAAAAAAATAACTATGTATCATACACAAAATAAATTAAACATAGTACGGAAGCAATTAACAACTGAAATAGAACAAAATATAACAGTAAAATTTTGTAAAATCCCAAACAACTATGCAATACAAAACAACAATGGTCACCCACTGGGCTGACCATGCAGATACAAGTAAAAAAGAAATTGAAAGTAAAAGTACAGGGCTCAAATACTAACTCCAAGACAACCCACATACCCAATCTCTAGATACCGTCGAACTACACCAGCCCAATCAGTAGAACCACTCGAGCAGCTCTGTTCGATCATGCTACAATTAGCCTCAGCCCTATCCACTACGCATCTCATGCTCAACATGAAAAACAGACATAAGGTCTACATGTACATGAAGGTTCACGTGCAGGGGTGAGAAATAATCTCAGAAGGGCACCCCAACAAGAAACCTATAATTGTGCTACTAAAAGTGTATGCAACACAAACATGCTTAGCCTAGCTAGAACAAAAAAAATAAGTAAACCAAACGTGAAACCATAGTTAGACTCAGGGTCTGTAATCCCTATCAAGTAGGTAAGTGCCACCATGGATTTCCATATCTATATATGCATACATGTATATTCCCATACCTATACACATATACATAAATAAAAATATTCATTGGTATCTCAGTCAAACAACATGAAACCATAATAGTCATCGGTCCTTGGGTATGTAATCCCGAACAACACAAAACCAAATTCAGCCAGTGCCAGAATCATATCTTTGAGCAAGATACATCATCATATGGGAAAGCTGATCCTACACCTAGGTTCACCCATACTCACCTCCAATCACCACTAGATTTCTGTATACCAATGGTCAATCTTGTAAGGAAGGATACCATGTACTGACGGTCAATCCTAACTAATCTAGAAGAGCGTAAGCATCATCTTGGTCCCCATTCTCTCCAGCTCCACATTAATGAAGTATCGATAGTAGAAGGGTTCTTGCCTTTATCTATACCTGCAGCAATATAATCTGTTTGGGCCCCAAATCATGACCTACTAGGGTGTGAGATGAAACCCAATAGGCAACCACCCAAATATATTTGCCTAACTGTCAGTGGAAATATATGGTTGGGAATAAGAAAAATGAATCAGTAAACAAGGAATTACTCAAAAGTAAACAATCCTATAGTTTCAATTGAACTCATTTTCAAATATTAATAAAGCAGCTAATCAAAAACATGTAACCCTATGGAAATTACTCACAGCTTATCTCCTCTAGTTCAACCAAAAAACACAAGAAACCCTCTTGGAAGTACTCACAGTCTAACCCATAAGGTTCATCTTTATCAAAGACTCTCTGAAAAAGCACTCACCGTCAATTCCCCATTTTATCTTTTATCGTTAAACAAAAGACACTCTAGGGAAGCACTCATCGTCCAATTCCCCCACGTGGTCTCGCAATGTGGAACTATAGAAACTTTGACGGAGAACTCATATCCATACCCCCTATGGTCTCACAACGTGAAAAGTAAACAAACACTCTCAAGAAACCCTTAGCATCCATTCTATCTGTGGTCTACTACACTAGGTTCCCACATCCCTTTGTAATTCTATCGAGCACAATAATAATCCACAGCTAAAGAAAACCTCAAGAACTAATTGGCTAAATAGCTACAAGAATATCACACCATTAGATAAAACACTCAATCCTAATAACACAAGGCATGGAAAGAAAGTATCCTAATAGGAAAAACAAGACCAAATGGTCAATACCAAAACAATATGGGTAGACACCTTCATATCATGGAAAAATAACTCTATCCACAAACAAGAGCCCTAACTCATGAAACAAGCATAGAAGGCATCAAATGCGTTAAAATCCCTAAACACACAATACTATGTTCTAGGGTATTGGGAACTGTTTCACATAAAATTAAAAGAATTACTACGGAAAGGCACAAACCACCTAAAAAATGGATCCACTCAATGGAAAACAAGAGAGAGATCCTACAAAGGACTCCCTAGGTCAACACACAAGTAAAGGGATCCCTTAGGGGATCCTTGGAAGTATCTGGTCTCATAGACTCATAGAAAAGAATGGAATATCTCACATGAGAAACATGATCAAAATCATAGGTCATAGGAGATAGCTCATAGCCCATCTCATCTCAAAGTCTCAACTAGGTTGGTCTGAACACCCAACCTATCATCCATGCCAAGTCTCACTCTCAAGTGACAACTGAACTCGATAACTAGAGGAATTACCTCTCCATTTAGATAGAAGCCCTTATAATATCATTTAGATGACCTATAAATGTAAAAATTATTCGACCACTGTGATATTTGAGAAAAGAATCTCATAAGGGACTTCTCACATGCCCAATTATGACTTCTAGTAAATAGGATATCCCACATCTACTAAGCTGAAGTAGTAAATGGTCAGAACACATGGACAGACACATGGGGTCTGCCTGTGTAATAGTAAACATAATGTAATTTACTATACATGATGTGGAATGTTCAAAAAAATTCATATCATGTGAGTTTTCATCCGAACATATTCCCATGTGCCACTACACAGTGTGTACTTACAGTACACAACATGTACTCCTTAAAAACCACTATTCTGTGTCCTTTTTGCAGACGGCTGAACACTCGACCACCACTACACGAAGTGTACTCCAAGTACATGGTGTGTAATTTTTGAATATTTTTCTTCCCAAAACAGGAAGAACACAAGGCATGTTCCCCTAGAACACACGCCTTGTATTCTGGTTTTTCCGACAGGAGATCCCTCAAAACGCCAGAAACACCTGTTTTCGCCCCTGAAAAAATAGATCCAACCTCAAGGGGATAAAATTAAGAAATATAAGGGTTTAAATACCAAAAAAAATTAAAGGTGATATATGGTAAAAACATAAAAGGACCTACCTCCAGATGGAAACCACCGAAGCTTCGGTTGATTTCACGGCTCACGGTTGCCCTTTGCCGAATCAGCTCGTCGAGAGATTTGAATTTGTACCCTTATTACCTCCCAACACTCTCTCTTTATAAATCTCCAAATCCTAAAAAAAGACATGGACAATGATGATCACACAAGGAGTGTGTTCAAGAAGGATGAGGAAGGAATAGAAAATAAAGAAAAGTAATGAAGAAAAGAAAATAAATAAAAATGGGCATGGGCCGGCCCCAGCACCCAATATGAGTTTATGGCTTCCCTTGGATAAACTCCTCATTCTAGACTCAAAGGTGCAGATGAAATCTCAATCGGAGACTTCGTTTAAAAGTTACTTCCAAATGAACCTGTGTAAATAATTTAAAATTTAATTTAGTAATATTAAATATTAAATATTCCCCTAAAATTCTAACAGCTCAGATTTCCACCAAACTCATATAATAGGGTAATAACCTTATTATGGGACCAATAGAGCGCATAGAAAAATTATCTGAGATCAAATGTTAGGGTAAACTGAACATTTTACACCTCATAAGCATCCAACAGCAAAAATTCAATTTTCTACTCAAAACTGCAGTCTGGAAAAACACGGGTTCTTACAAACTCCCCACCATAAACCTTCTCGTCCCTAAAGATCCCAGTGAAAGGAATATAAGCCATGCTCATAACCCATGAATCTTCACAACAAAGGTATCTATACTAGAAAACTAATAGCCTCATATCATTAACAACAGCCTCCTACATGGAAGACATTTAACTACGATCGATATGGTACTCCCCACCATAGGAGTACACCTGTAGTCATCTTAAAATAAAACCCTGATCTCATAAGATCATCGAAAACACCAAAGTTTAACCAAAATGAGGAAAACCACCCTTAAACAGACAATGGTGCACTCCCCACCATATGGATCTACATACACCACTCCCAGAGCGCAACCACAACAGGTTATATCCTCATCAGGAATAACATTTATAAAGAAAAAGGAGGTCGGTGTAGGGCCAATGCTCTCTCAAAATACTCAAGATGGATCAATATAGCACATGATCATCTCTTATAGGATTAAAATAAGATTTCATTGAAGGCATGTACATCTCCCTCCGATCCATGCTCACATCCTGTCAACTTGGCCAGGATCCAGCCACGGGTCAACCGTCTCATGGTAACCCGACATTTCACAGTGTCACCTATTCCATGGAGGGAAATTTCAACACAAAATATGGGGTCCAAACCCACGATAAGTTTTGAAACATAATTCCTTGGCTCATACCCGACCACTCACCTATTTAGATTCAATCAAAACCAAGCGTGACAGAAGAAACACTGCTCAACTAGGCCAGGCACCCAAACGGTCATCCCATCAAAGAGAGTCTCAAAAAACAAGCACCTGAGGTGCGTCGATCAAAAACTGAAGACATAAGCATGTCTTTAACAAAAACCCAATCACATACAATTCCTCAGTCAAAAAATGAGCATAAAATAAAACTCACTACTAAAAAACCATTGGAAAACATGGCCAACATTTCAAGCAGGCTTCCCTAGAACAAAAAAGATGTTGACCTACAAGGGTCCAAGTCAAAACCTAGGGTCTCTAGGTCTCCCACCTATCCCTACAGAAAATGACTCCCAACCGGGTTACAAGGAAAAACCACCAAGCCCAAAAGATCCAAAACCTATAAGAAGACAATAAATATCACATGAATAATGATAGTCAAAACCAAACCACATCCTATAAGGGCTCTGATCCCCTCCAAGCATCCTCAGAAGGAACTACTCCCTAGAGACCACAACCCAAGTAGAAGAGAAACTGAACTGAAACTCATTGGGTATCTATATACGGAAATACCCCAAGTAGGTCCAGTTCACAAGAAAATCCTCAGTATGTATCAACATCACAATCAGTGATTCGACTAGATAATCATAGAAAAAATAAACAACACCCAATATGGGGTTAAAAATAAATTCATCACATGCCATATCAACCAACTGGGGTCACTACACTACTTATGCATGAGGACTGAGTCATCATCCTCACACCAACGCCTCAACATAGATCTACATAACCTGCCATCAGAATAAAAAAGTATGTTTAAGAAGACCCAAAGGTCTCAGTCATTAGTAAAAATAGAAACTGGTAGGTATATATGTTGTGAATCCTTCGTGCCTAGTTTGATGCATGAGACGCCACTTATCTTTGTCGTCCAAGAGTCAAAATCTGTCTTTGGAATCTTACCAATGGCCAAGATCCAGAGATCCATAGTAAATAAAAACACCCACAAAACATGTGTGTCTCTCATGGAAAAAATAATATGCAACTCTAACATCACAAATTAGAACAACAATCCCATACCCTGGAAACCAAGACTTCCTACCAGAACAAGTGTTCTCGAAGCACCATTCTGATATCCATCATAGGTTCTGACACATTCCTAATAATATTATCTAAGATATACCAAATATTAAAGAACAAGATAAGAAAACTCCTCTAATACCACTTTGTAACATCCCACCCTGGAATCCACTAAACCGGTGCTCCGATACGGTTCGCCACAAGGCCTCAAGCGCGCCTCCCCATACACCAGAGGTTGCCGACTAGAAGTGACGACCTATGGTGTGATAGTGGGGAGACTATGCCCTCTTACCAGAGTAATAAGTAGTGGAAATGACTAAGTATCATGAATAGTGGAATGTAAATAGAGTGTGGAAGCAATAAACAACAGAAATAGAACAAGATGTAATAGTAAAATTCTATAAAATTCTAAATAGCTATGCAATAAATTACAACACTGGTCACCCACTGGGCTGACCATGCAGATACATGTACAAAATGAACTGAATGTAAAACTGCAGGGATCAACTACTGACTCCGATCCAACCCATGTACCCGATCTCTAGACACTGTCGAGCTACACCAGCCCAGTTAGTGGGACCACTCGAGCAGCTCCTCTCGATCATGCAATACTGGGCCTCAGCCCTATCCACCATGAAACTCATGCTCAACCTAAAAAATAGATATAAGGTCTACACGTACAACTAGGTGCACGTGAAAGGATGACAAATAATCTTAGTATGGAACCCCGACAAGCAATATATAACTATGCTGGTAAAAGTGTATGAAACCGAAACATGCTAAGCCTAGCTAGAACACAACAAAATAAGTAAAAAAAAATGTGAAACCATGGTCGTCCTTGTCAACTGTGTAAGTGACTCCATGGATGTTCATATCTATATACGCATACATGTATGGTCTCATACCTATACACATATACATAAATATGGATATTCATTGGTATGTGTATCAAACAACATGAAACCACAACAGCAATCGACCCTTGGGTATGTAATCCCAATCGACACAAAACCTGCTTTGGCCAGTACTGGAATCATATCTCTGAGCAAGCTATGTCACCGCAGGGGAAATCCGATCCCACACTTGGGTTCACCCGTAATCACCTCTAATAACCACTAGATTTCCATATACCAATGGTCAATCCTGTAAGGAAAGATACAATATACCGACGGTCAATCACTGATCTGGAAGTGTATAAGCCTCATCTTGGTCCCATGCTCTCCAGCTCCATAGCAATCAAGTACGTGAAGTAGAAGGGTGCTTTCCTTAATCTATACCTACAACAATATAATCTATTTGGGCCCCAAATCATGACCCAAGCATGGTGTGAGAATAATCCCAGTAGGAATCCACCCAATGATCTATGCCTAAATATCAGTGAAAATATATGGAAGGCAATAAGAAAAATGAATCAGTAAACAAGGAAGTACCCAAAAGTAAACAATCCTACAGTTTCAATAGCACTCATTTTCATATATTAAATAAATAGATAATCAAAAAAAGTAACCCTATAGGAATTACACACAACCTATCCCCTATGGTTCAACCAAACAAACACAAGCAACCCTCTGGGAAGTACTCACAGTCTAACCCCTATGGTTCAACTTTATTAAAGACTCTCTAAGAAAGAACTCACCATCAATTCCACATGTGGTCATTTATTGGTAAACTAAAGACACTCTGAAGATGCACTCAACATCCAATTCACCCAGTGGTCTTACAATGTGGAACTACAGACACTCTGAGGGAGCACTCACATCCATCACCCTTATGGTCTCATAACGTGAAAGTAAATAGACACACTTGAGAAGCCCTCACCATCCATTCTCCCAATGGACTACTACACCGGGTTCCCACATCCCTGTGTAAGTCTATCATGTACAATTATAATCCAAAGAAAATTTAAACCACAAGAACAACTTGGATAAATAGCTAGAAGCATATCACAACATCAGATAAAACACTCCATCCAAACAACACTAGGCACGAAAAGAAAGTATCCTAACAGGAAAAACAAGACCAAATGGTCAATTATAAAACAACATGGTCAAACACCTTCATAGCATGGAAAAATAACTTTATTCATAAACAAGATCCCTAACTCAAGCAACTAGCATAGAAGGCATCAAAAGGGTTAAAATCCCTAAACACACAATACCCCATTCTAGGGTATTGGTCAATTTTTCACATAATATTTAATGACTAACTACGAGAAGGAATAAACCACCTACAACATCAATCCACTCAAAGTAAAACAAGAGATAGATCCTACAAGGGACTCCCTAGGTCAACACACAAGTAAAGGGATCCCTCAGGGGATCCTTGGAAGTATCATGTCTCACGGCCTCATAGGCCAGAAGGGAATATCTCACAAGAGGAACATTATCAAAATCATAGGTTATAGGAAATATCTAATAGCTCCTCTCATCTCAAAGTATCAACTAGGTTGGTCTGAGCACCCAACCTATCATCCATGCAAAGTCTCACTCTCAGGTGACAACTGAACTCGATAACTAGAGGAATAAGCTCTCCATTTAGATAGAAACCCCCATAATATCATTTAGATGGACTATAAAGCTAATAATTATTCCACCATTGTGATATAAGTGAAAAACTCTCAGAATGGACATCTCACACGTTGAATTCTGACTTCCAGGTCACAGGATATCCCAAAACTACTAAGCTGAAGTAGTAAATGGCTAGAACACATGGCCAGACACATGGGGTCTACCTGTATAATAGTACAGAGCATGTAAATTACTATACATGGCATTTAATATTCACAAAAATTAATCCAGTGTGATTTTTCACCTGAAAACATGCCCATGTGCCACTACACGATGTGTACTTATAGTACACAACATTTACTCTTTAAAAACCACTATCCTTTTCTCTTTTTGCACATGGTCAGACACACAACCACCACTACATGGCATATACTCCAAGTAAACGGTGTGTAATTTGTAAATATTCATCTTCCTTGAATAGGAAGAACACACAGTGTGTTCCCCTGGAACTCACACCGTGTATTCTGGGTTTTCCAATGGGAAATCTCTCAAAAACGCCCGAAATGCCCGTTTTCACCTCCAAAACAAAAAATCCGGAAAAAAGGGCCCACAAGTAACCAATATAAGGGTTTAAAGACATGAAAAACATGTTTAAAGGGTATCTATGGTGAAAAAATAAACAACACTACTTTCAGGAAGAAACCATTGAAGCTTTGGTTGATTTCATGGCTCACGGTTGCCCTTCACTGAATCAGCACATCGAGAGCATCGAATTAGTACCCCTATAGCCTCCCAAATATCTATATTTATAAATATATAAATCAACCCAAAATACATGTCCTTGGAGGATCACCAATGGATCATGTGCAAGAAGGAGGGGTAAGGAAGTAAAAATAAATAAAAGGAAAGAACAAAATAAAAAAGAAAACGGGGCATGGGCCGGCCCTGGAGCCCGACATGAGTTTATGACTTCCCTAGGATAAAATCCCCATTCTGGACTTAAAGGAATTGAAAAAATCTCAATCAGACACCCAGTTTAAAATTTATTTCCAAACAAACCTACGTGAATAATTTAATATTTAATTTAATAATATTAATATTAAATATTCGGCTAAAATTTGAATAGCTAAAATTTCCACCAAACTTCAATCCTAGGGTAAACACCCTATTCGGGGACCAATGGAGTGGTCAGTAAAATTATTTACGATCAACTTTTAGGGTAAAATTACCATTTTACCCCTCATAAGCATCCAACAGCAAAAATTCACATTTATCCTCAAAACTGCAGTCGGGAAAAACATGGGTTCTTAGATCTCATGTTAGAGGATAAATCAAGGGAAAATGCTCTAGAAGAATGAAGAAATCACTGATGCGATTCCAACTCAAATTATGGAGTTCAATTCAGAGAACGGACGGTGAGTTAGGGGCCTAGAGAAGATTCGTCGGTGTCTGTCGCTCCTCGATGAGATAGACCTAGAAGATGGTTTTTCTGCCGATTAGACGTGACCCCAATATGATATAATAATTAAAAATAAAGTACACTGTGTAATTTCTTTAATCGTCCTCTGTTTTAGGCAGTCTCCATGTCACCCCACATGTCCATGTACTCGGTCGTTACATGGCCAGTACACAGTCAACCACGGAAACCATGTACACGGTGTGTACTTCTGAAATTTCCATAAACTCTTATTTTTCTCAAAAATAACCAAAAAGGAAATAGATACTTGAAAAGAAGATCCGGGTTCTTACAAAAATCCCCCATTAGTGAAATTCATCCCCAAATTTCCCTAGCAAGGTGGCGTAGAAGAAGAATCCTCGAACAGCTTCGGCCATTGTGATCGTACATCAGCCTCCCTCTCCCAATTCTCATCTTGTACTCAGTCGTGCTGCCATAGCACTCGTACCAGAGGAATAGACTGTCCACGGAAAACCTTCACACTACGATCAAAAATCTAGATATGATTATCCTCGAACGATGCGTCCACCTCTAGCTCGACCTCCTTGGGTTGAAAAACATGAGGAGGGTCTAAGAAGTAATGTTGTAGCTAAGAAATGTGGAAGAAGTCATGCATATACTGGTACTTATGAAGTAAATGCATCCGAAAGACAATCGGCTCGACTCTCTCCAAAACCTCAAACAATTCTACATACCTATGTGAAATCTTACCTTGTCTCTTAATCCTCCTATGTCCCAACCTTGGTGTGACATGTAGAAAGACCTAATCTCTAACCTCAAACTCCAGAGGTCATCTCTATTGATCAGCATAAGACATCTGTCACGACTGTGTAGTATCCATCCTCTTTTTAATCAACTCTATCTTCTCTGTGGTCTCTTGGGAAATATGAGGTCCCATCATAGCTTCCTCTCCTGCCTCCAACCAAAATAAGGGTGATCGGCATAGCCTACCTTACAAAGTCTCAAAATGTTCCATCTGAATAGTTCCATGAAAAGTATTATTGTAGGAAAACTCTTCCAGAGGTATATGCTTCTCCCAAGAACCAGCAAAATCTAGGACGCATGCTTGAAGCATCTCCTCTAGCACCTGAATCGTACGCTCAGACTGGATATCTATCTTAGGATGGTAATATGTACTCATAAGTACATGTGTACCCAAATCCCTCTATAACACTTGCCATACCTGAGAAGTAAAATGTGTGTCCCTATCTGAAACAATAGAGTATAGAACCCCATGTAGATGTAAAATCTCTCAGATATACAACCTTCCATGCTCATCCACACTAAAGGTTTCCTTGATCAGAAAAAGTGTGCAACCTTCATGAGTCTATCAATGAAAACCCAAACTATATCATTCCCTCGAGGTGACCTTGGTTAGACTATCATGAAGTCCATCGCGACATCATTTCACTTACACTCGGTAATGGGTACCTTCTACAAAATCCTTGATGGTCGATGATGCTCCACCTTCACCAGCTGACAGGTGGAACTCCTGATGAAAAAACCAGCAACATCTCTCTTCATACTTGGCCACAAATACTGACAGTGCATATCTCGATACATCTTAGTGACACCAGGAAGAACTACCCAAACTGAGGAATGAAAGTCCCACATCATCTCATCGCACATGTCTGCTAACACCCGTACATACACATGAAAATTCAAGATCACATCCTCACCTATTGTCCATCCAGGAATAGGTTCCTCTCCTATCACACTATCTTGTAGTACTATGCTTTTAGATTCTAATAGATTCATCATTCTCACTCAACCAAGAAAAGTGGAGGAAACATATACATAAGAAATAAATACTTTCCCCTGCCTATCCTGCACCTCTAAATTCATCTCTGAGAATAGATCCATAAGATTACACTCACTGGTGGCCTTCTGAACTACTTGTTTCTGAGTATTCCATCTCAACGCATCAACCATAGTGTTGCCTTTCTCAGGAGTGTAGGAAAGCTCAAATTCAAAATAATGAATGTACTCAACCCACCTTCGCTGTCTCAAATTCATATCATGCTATGTAAATATGTACTTGATACTTTTGTGATCAGTGAAAACCACAAAATTCTCTCCCAATAGGTAGTGTCTCCAACAAATTAAGGCATGAACAACTGCAGCCAACTCAACATAGTGTGTCAGGTAATTCCTCTTATGTGTCCTCAACTGTCGAGACTCGTATGCAACGACTCCTTTTTACATAATCACTACTGCCATCCTGATACTTGATGCATCACAGTAGACAGTATAACTCTTTACAAGCTCTGGAAATACTTGTATCAGTGTGGAAGTCAACCTCTCTTTCATCTCCTGAAAAGATGACTCACAAGAATTTGACCACAAGTACTTCGTACCCTTTTTAGTTAGGCTCGTCAGTGGGGATTCTAAGTGTGAAAAGTCTTATATAAAACGTCTTTAGTAACCATACAGCCCCAGAAAACTCCTTACTTCAAATAAGTTCTTCGGCTACTACCAGAAACTACTGCTCTCACTTTCTCTAGGTCTACTGATACTCATATCTCTAAGATAACATGACCCAGTAAGTGAATCTGGTCCATCCAAAAGTAGAATTTTGAGAGATTAGCATATAACTAATTCTATCTCAATGTACTCATAACAATATAAAAATGGGTATCATGGTCATGTCGACTGTGAGAGTACACCAAGATATCGTCCACGAAGTCTACCACAAAAGAATCCAAGTATGGATGCAACACTCGGTTCATCCGTTCCAGGAAAACAGCAAGTGTGTTCGTGAGACTGAACGGCATAACCAAATACTTGTATAGACCATAAATGCTCCGAAAGGCTGTAAGAGGTATATTAGATGGTCTAACGTGCAACTGAGGGTAACCATATCTCAATTCAGTCTTCTAGAACACTCGGGCTCCTCAAAGCTGGTCAAAGATATCCTTAATCCTTGGCATGGGATATCGGTTCTTTACTATCAACTGGTTCAACTTCTGATAATCCACACAAAGTCTAAGGGTACCATCCGCCTTTTTCGCAAATAGGACAGGTGAACCCTAAGGATATGTATTGGGTCGGATGAAACACTTTTCTTGCAACTCCTCCAATTGCTTCTTGAGCTCCCATAACTCTAGGGTAGCCATCCTATAAGGATGAATGGACACTGGTGCCTCCCCTGGAATGAGATCAATAGAAAGGTGAACCTCTATCTTTAGATGAAAACCTGAAAAGTCCTCTAGAAATAAATATATGAAATGATCCACCACTGGAGGAAAGTCCATTTATGAAGTCTCGTGGTCATCCAAATATTGACTAGAAATCTGGGTTGTAACTCCTCTCAACCCATGATGCTCGAGCCCTACTCTAATTGCCTCGACATCCCATTCACCCTTATGTAAAAAAGTATTTTCCCTTTGGTGATGTAAAACTCACCCTACTGTGATGGAAATCAATAACTTCCTAAAAGGAAACTAACCAGTCAATCCTGAGAATGACATTATATCATGTCATCTCCAAGACATAGAGGTCCCAAAAGAAGAGGTACCCACCAACCTCAAGAGGTCACTCCTTGCACTGACTTACACTATCCATTCTAGTCACCAACAGAGTATCCAGCATCCAGACATCAGCATAACTAGAGCTACAGTGCCCAAGTCTTTCTACAACAGCAATAGATTTGAAACTATGGGAGTCCCCTGTATCAAAAAGTGAAGAAGCTAAAATTGAGGAAACTAGGATCGTACCTCGAACTATAGAGGGTCTTATATCATGCTCATGTTGGTTCTATTCCACTAAAATGGTCTGGCCTATACTGTGGTCTTGTGACCCTACCTGACCACCGTGAGAGGATCCACCAGGTTGTCTCTGAAATATTGCCAACTAGCTACCACAGCCGCGACCTCCACCTCGGCCTGAATGGTCGGAAGAACTCCAGTTTCCAAACTAATGAGGAACTGGTGGTCCTTATCCTAAATGAGGAGTCATAGAAGAACCTATGTCACCTGCTGCTGGTGAAATGATCTGACAGAAACGTTGTAGATGACCAATATTTCCACAAGATCGGCACTCCACTAGGTGTCTCAGGAAATGTTCCCTTGTATGCCCGCTCTTCTTGCACCGGTATCACACCACCTGGACACTAGAATAATATCTACCTTCCTCATATCCCCATGCGTAGACTCCCTATGGAACTTCCTAATGTCAATATGAGGGGTACCAACTCTAGATTCCATGTCACCCGAGCTCACAGTTCCAGAATCCCTCATATTTTTCTCTATGATCAGTGCCTGTTGACTATAGAGGTGGTGGAAGTCAACCTAAAGATGTTCACCTGAGATCGGATTTCATGCCTGAGACCATCCTCAAACTTCCTTTCCAGGAACAACTCATCTCCCCCTAGAATGGGTGTGAAGCACTATAGATCTATGAAGTGAGAAGAATACTCCATGACTGAGAGAATACCCTTCTTCAGAATCATCAACTCTTGGGATCGATTGTCCCTCAATGTCTTTGGGTATAAGTAGTGGTAAAAGGCACATTGGAACTCATCCCAAACCATAACATGTTGGTGTCCCACCTGTGAGATCACATCCCACCATATCTTGGATGAATCCTGAAGCATATATGTAGTGAGATTCCCCCTCCTCTATGGAGGCGTCTCTATATGATTGAAGATGGATAACATGGATTATAACTATGACTTTGTAGCCTAAGGTCCTCCTTCCCCTATGAAGGTGGGAGGATGTTGCTATTGAAAAACCTATGTCAATTCTACCATAGACAGGAAAGGATGTGGTATAGCCCTGAAGGTCTGCATGAACCTCATAAAGCCCTCTCGGAACTGTGCATCAGCACCAACATCCGGGATAATGGCTGGTGCCAAGACAGGCAGTACAGGAGGATCTGATGGTAGTCCTTGATTAGCCATGTATGGTGTCTGATCACTACCATGTAACTGGCATACAAATAGTGGGCGTCTTGGTGGCATGACTCTACAATGTCAATCACACACCTTAGTTCAATATTATCAAGGACTGAAACTTAGAAGTGTATAAAGGGAACATGAGAAACAAATCATTATAGATTTCAAAAAAAAAGTGGCTACATGGCGTGTATAACTCCTACATAGAGTGTTCCTTTAAGCCTTCACATGGGAATGTACTCCTACCAACCCTGGTCACATAACACCCCATACACACGATGTGTTCTCCACAGACACAGCATGTAATTTAATCATTTTCTCTTACTAGAGTTCTTCTACACGACTAACCCACACAGTTCTTCTAGATCAAGACTACACTGTGTGTTTGTACCTGACACGGATTGTACTAGAAAGAAATTCATCGACCCGTGTTGTTAGTCACACGGACGGTTACACGGCTGACTCTACACGGTGTGTTTGTGACAGACACAACATGTACTAAATACCCATATTTCACCCATGTCGTTGGTCACACGGCTGGACACATGGTCTAAACACACGGCGTGTACTTCTGGTACATGGGGTCTTCCACCAAATATTTCCCAACCCCGTGTCTCATCCCACACAGGCAGGAACATGGTTATAGACTACACGGAATTTACAAAAAGTACACTATGTGTACTTAATAAAAATAGTTCCTTCCTAAATATAATGGTACAGGGTGTGTATTTATCATTACACGCCGTGTATTCTGGGTTTTTTCAAACAGTAAGCCTTGGAAACTACTCCGGAACCCAGAAAACTCTGAAATGAACATTAAAGTGCCAAATTCTGATCCATGAGGGCCCATACTCCCCATGAATCAATGATTGGAGTCTTATACATGTCATATACAATCATAACAATGCAATGATCCACCAAATTATAATCCATGAGGGCCCATAACACCTTAAGAACCAAAGTTTGGCATTCATTCAAACGAAACCTTTCACAATTCAACATCCTATTAAAAATTAGGTATTCTATCAAGTTATCTATCACAAAATCATGCATATCTAGCCCAACATCTATCACAACAACATGAAATCAGTAATGCACCCTAAATGGAATGGAAATAATGCATGACATGTGATCTCTAGGAAATTCCTATATGATGAATGGGATGGCACACCCTCATCTCATCGAGATACAACAGAAATAGAACGTCAATAATATCTACAATAAGATCAGCAAACATGTGAATCACCCAACGGTGAAATCAAATAAACATTAATAATTGAAAAACCATAAAAATCATAATATATGGGGTAAATTGGCTTTTCGCTCTACACGGGTTAGCTACTCCCTAGCATAGATTATTACCAGGTACCTATTCTATCCTATCATTGACTATAGGATCCAAATAGTAAGTCAAAAAGAAATTAATCCCTCTGATATGACTTTGTAACGTCTTGGTTCCTGGTGCCTCCCAAAGGTAACCCATACTCGGTTAGTCACATGGCATCAAGCGTATTTCCCCAAATGCCAGAGACTACCGAATAGCAGTGAGGGCTTTGGATGTGATAGTGAAGAAACTATACCCTCATTGGAAGATTAATGAAGTGGAAGTAAATAGATAACAATAGCAGAAGCAGTAATAACATTCAATAAGTAAATTGTAGATGACTCAATGTAATAAACAACTAGAGCACATATAAAAATGATGCATGATACATTTGTTTAGAAAAGAAACCAAACAAGTAACAATGCTTTAATACAGTACTAAACCAACGTACGAGGGAAAAAATAAACTCCAGAAGCATTGAAAGCCTTAGCTTGGTCCCATTCTCTCCATCTCCACAATAGTCAAGTACCTGACGTATAAGGTTGATTTCCCTTATCTATACCTGTAGAAATATAATCTGTTTTCGCCTAAAATCATGACCCAAACATGGTGTGAGATGAATCCTAGTAGGAAACCACCCAACGATCTATGCCTAACAACCAGTGAATATATATATAGTAGGAAATAAGAAAAATGAAGCAGTAAACAAGAAATTACTCAAATGTAGACAATCCAACAGTTTCAATTACATTCATTTTTCATATATCTAGTAAGAATCTATTCAAAAAAATTAACCCTTTGGGAAATACTCATAGTCTAACCCCTCTAGTTCAACCAATCAAACCCAAGAAACCCTCTAGGTAGTACTCACATTCTAAACCCTCTTGTTCAGCTTTATCAAAGACACTCTGAAGAAGCACTCACCGCCAATTATCCATGTGGTCTTTTATCGGTAAACTACAGACACTCTAGGGAATCACTCAACATCAAATTCCCCATTTGGTCTCACAATGTTGTACTACAGACACTCTGATGGATCACTCACATCCATCCCCCCTATGTTCTCACAACGTAAAAGTAAACAGAAACTCTAGAGAAGCCCTCAGTGTCCATTCTCCCTATGGTCTACTACACTAGGTTCCCACAGCCCTATGTAAATAAATCGTACACAAAAAATATATGTAATCCAAATTAAACCACAAAAACTACTTGGAAAAACAGTCTACAACATATCACAACATGTCATATAAAATCACTCCATCCTAACAACACTAGGCATGGAAAACAAAGCATCCTAATAGGAAAATATAGACCAAATGGTCAATATCAAAACAAGAATGGGAAAAACATCCATAGCATTGAAATTAACCCTATTCAAAATCAAACAACCTCTACTAATGCACACAAAGAATATCATGCATTAACATGGCTAAAATCCCTAAACACGCAGTACCCCAAACATGGGTATTGGCACTTTTGCACATATAACTCATATACCAACTATGGAAAGGCATAAACCACCTACCTCGATGTTGTAATATTTATATACTCCATCTTAGGCACTTTAATCGTCCTAGAATGTGGTATATCAACAAAATTGTTAAAAACACTCAACCAATAATATCTTGCAAGATAATAGAAATCAAGGAACGAGGATCTATAAGAAGGAAGAACTCACCGATGTGATTTCAACGCAACCGACAGAGTTCCATTTAGAGAAAGGACGGTGAGTCAGAGGCCCAGATAAGATTCATCAGTGTCCATCGCTCCTGGATGAGGCATACCTAGAAGAAGGGTGTTCTACTGATTAGATGTGACCCTGGTCTGATATAACAATTAAAAATAAAGTACATGGCATTTTCTTTAAAAGTACACGGTGTGTAATTGCCTTAACTGGCCTCCACTTTAGGTGGTCTCCAGGTCACCCCTCACGACCATATACTCGGCCGTTACACGATGTGTACTTATAAGTACACGGTGTATACTCCTGAAATTTCTAGAAACTCATCTTTTTCTCAAAAACAACCATAAAGGAAATAGATACATGAGAAGAAGATCTGGGTTCTTACACAAAAGGACACTACCTATAAAACCGCTCGTATAATAAAGTGATGGTCTATAGAAAAGTTGTCTTTCTTGAGAGGGAGAATATCCCTAAAAAGGATAATAGGAGACAGATTGACTTCAATGATGTTGATGCTCAAGATACACAGGAGTTAGTACAGGAACATGTTCCATAGGTACCTAAGGAATAAGTAGTTCATGAAACACAAGTACATCATAAGAGCACAAGATATGTAAGAGAACCAAAGAGATGTGGTTTTCTAGTCACTAAATATGGTGACTCAATTTTGTTTGAAAATAATGAACAGGTATCCTACAAAGAGGTAGTAGAGATCTCAGTAGCTGAAAGATGGAAAAAAATCCATGAATTATGAAATTGATTACATGTGTCAGAACATGGTTTGGGTTTCTTTCAATGATCCAGCTGATGTAATGATCATGGGTTGAAAATGGGAATTTTATAGAAAACTGGACATGGAAGGTAAATTAAATACCTATAAAGTAAAGATTGTGGCTAAAGGTTTTAAATATAAACAAGGAATTTACTATGATGAATCCTTTTAACCATTTTCCATGTTTAAATCCATCAAAATTTCCCTTTCTATAACATATTACCATGAATATGAGATTTGGCATATGGGTGTAAAATTTTCATTCCTTGATGGGAACCTTTTGGAAGATGTCTACATGACACAACCAGAAGGTTTTTTTACTCCAGTTGATGCCAAAACGATTTTCAAGTTACATAGATCCATTTTTTCATTGAACCAAGAAACTAGGTCAAGGTACATTTGATTTTATGAAGCTAATAAGTAATTTGGTTTCATTAAGAATGAATGTGAGCCATGTGTTTATAATAGTTTTAGTAGAAATGTTTTCATTATCCTAGTAGTATATGATGATTACATATTACTTATTAGAAATGAAAGAATAGTCTTCAGTATGATAAGGACTGGTTAAATAGGTATTTCACCCTAAAGGAATTAGCTGAATTATCCTATATTCAAGGGATCTAGATCATTTGTGACAGATTTAAGAGGTTACTTAGACTAAGTAAATGTACATATTTTGACCATATACTAAATAGATTTAGTAAGGAACAATCCTAGAGGGGATTGGTTGTAGTGTCATGTGGTTTAAGTCTTTCTAAGAAAAAGTGTCCTTATACACAATAGAAGAAAGATAGAATGATTAATATCCCATACTCTTCAACGATAGGATCAATAATGTATGTCATGTTATTTACTAGACTTAATGTTGCATATGAATTGTGCATGGTATGTAGATATTAAGTAGATCTAGAAGAAAAGTATTTTTCTACTGTTAAGGATATCATTATGTATCTAAGAATAGCTAAGGATATGTTCATGGTGTATGGAGGAGATGAGGAGTTGGTCATCAGGGGTTATAATGATGCTAGTTTTAAGAAAGATCAGAATGATCTGATGTTTCTCTCAAGATATTTTTTTGTCTCATAGAAGGAGATGTCAGCTGAAAGAGATCCAAGAAATAAGTTTTCACTTATTCTATAGAGAAGTCCGGGTATATAGAGTCTTTCTCTACAACAAAGGAATCCTTTTGGATATGAAACATTGTCTGGGATTTTGATGTGATACCTAGAAGTAAAAAACTTTATCACATTTAATTGTGATAATAATACAGTGGTGGCTCTTCCAAAAGAGAAAAGGTCTCACCAAGGTACATAGAATATCCTTTATAATTATCAAATCTTCATATATTTTCATCATAAGGGTGAAGTTTGAATAATATTAATTCCAATAGAAGAGATCATGGAGGAACCCTTGAGTAAAGTCCAATCTCAGCAGAAGCATCAGTATCAAGTAAGAGATAGTAGACTGAAGGTTGTTAGTTGTTGGCTCTAGTGCAAGTTATAGTTTTTTAGAGCAGGTTCCCTAGAAAAAAAAATTTGTGTACCTTATGATAACATGTGTTCATTGTTTTTTATGTTAATAAACTCCTTATCACATCAAGATTTTTTTCTGTATAACATATTATTTGATAATGTTCTAACAGTAGTTGTCACACTAAAAGGTTAAAGTAGTTCCCTGTTATGATGAGAACCTATAAGTGATAGGAAAATATTTTTAAAAATATGTTCTATAGTCAGATGATATAATTTCATGGACACAAATGATACAGGCTATCAGGGGTGAAGACTCATAGGATATTGAGTTAACTTAACATGGTGCACGCCCTTGGTAATATCTGGTGTAGGATATTATGAGAATCAGACCAGGTAGTAGAAAATACACATTTTTATGTGTCACTAGATGTTCATATCTATGGAAATGTGTCTTGGCCTATATACATTAAGATTATTACTAATGACTATTACGAGTCATATACATTGATGTATTGATGAAAACTGTCACAAGTAGGGTTTGCGGTGAGGTAGGATATATTAGGTGAGTCAGGAGTAATGTTGCATTAATGAATAATGTGAGAAATGATTTTAACGTAATATTCTTTAACGGGATTTTATATCTTAGGACCTTTTATGGAAATTATATATCCTAGATAAATCCATTTCCATGGTGTTATATAGGAAATTTCAATTTCTGGTAAGTCAAGGAAAGGGATATCAATCACATAGGTTGACGGAACAAACATGCAACCTACTTGATTAGAGATACCATGATAAATGGATTATATTATATAGAAGGTGCATGTATGATGTATGACTTCATTGCAGCATTAACTTCATTATCTATGGGTGCCTAATCATTTTTCTTGATACTAACCTTGGACTTTATGATATTTTTTCTAATACCAATGAGAAATTAGCCTGGGGTGTCACACACTATATGTATCCAGAATCATAGTTAAATAATATATTATTATTTATTATTTAAAACTTGAATAAAATTTATTAATGCATTTGGATTAATAATTATTCACATTTTCTTGATCTTATATACTCCCTCACAAGTTATTAGAGAGAATATAATCTAAGAATAATATTTAATAAATATTTATTTTCTATTCAGTGAATATAATATTTATTAATTTATTTTCTAATAATGTAGTGATATTTATATAATAAATAAATAGTCATTATTCAAGGACTACTAAATATTGTGAAGGAATATCATACCGAGTTTAAAGGTACAGTGAGAAATAATATATATTGAATATTATTTTATTAGATTATATTTAATTTAATTCTCATGTTAAGCACATTTCAGGAAAATATTATTATTATTATTATTATTGTATACATGGGGTTTTTAAGGGATTAAATAAATAATAAGAGAAACTTTTTCAAATATTAATTTATAACCCTATTGATATATAAGCCCAATTATATTATTTTCAGAGAGAGACAATTCATTTATTTGATTGTGCATAATCAATTTGGAGAATCCTCTCAAGACCTAGAGAGATCCCTTCTCCAATAATATTCCCAAAATGGAGAGTGATATTCCTCCACCCCCACTCTCAAGATAAGAGATATCATGTTTTACACATTTGAAGATATTCTCTTGGAAATCAAATATGGATAGAAAATGTAATAGGATATTCCCTGATAACACACATAGATTCCTACAATGATGTTTGGAGATTTGTGGAACAAGTTTGGATCACTCTTAGAGGGAATCTTCTCTTGATTCCTACAATACAACAATGGTGAAACATAGATCTGTTTTCAAATTCATTAATGATGAATGAATTCTAACAATGTAATATATTAATTGACTAAATTAATTAAATATAATATTTGATGATCTTCCCTTTGGTTCCTACATTTTATCCATTTTTATTTTTCTTTGATTCAATTCCATTGTTCATGGAATTTATCATCATGTAGATCCTGGATTGATCATCGATCATGATAAGAAATCAAAGTTTGGTATGACCCATCGAATGCTTATATTTTTTCCAAAACCAACACATAAAACAAATGACAAACCCTAAAGTTTATTAGTACCTTTAATTATATTTCAAAAAGGTGTAAAGTAATTCCTCCTTAAATTACTTCATCACTATGACATATACAAAACCAAAAATCTTGTTGCAGTAAATATCTCTTAAAATATACTTAATCTTGATAAAATCCCATCACATAAAACCTCAAAAGGGGTGTTAATGAAATTGAACTTATGATCAAATCGAAACTAATAAACTCATGATGGTATCTATAACTATTAATTTTAACTTACATGGATATATATACATTTAAAAATGTTAATTCACTAATTATTCAATAGATAATATCTTATCTTATTCAAAAACATTATCATTGGAAGCAAGGGTTCATCCATGTGATGATAAAATATTAAATGTGACTTCATTATACTAGAATCCATATAGAGGGATTTAATCACATGAAATTTCACCAAAGGTTAAATAATAATATTTTCATACGGCTCATTTGTTCAAATTGAAACTTGAATTTCCCTAGAAAAGAGTAGAGGATAAGGGTAAAAACGGGTACATTTCTAAATAAAATCCCCCTTATGATTTAATTAAATGTCTTACTATGTATTATGGTTATAGAAAAAAATTTACTTATTTTTTTCAGTATATAGTAATAGAATTAAAATTTCATTATGAATTATAATCGTTGGTAATATATCCATTGAATAGTAATCATGTCATTACTATTATACTAGGGTTTGAAAAAAATCCAATTGATAAAAACAAAGGATGTGATGGCCTCAACAAGTAAGATTCTGCCCTACGAATCGCATTTATCAAAGCTTTCAAGAGAGATAACATAAATGGTCTTTTCCCTCAACCAAGATCAATCTACGATCCAACAACATAATCATGAGAAAAACATTATATGATATATGTTCAAGCTCATTGAGATTGTGGCCCAAACCTTGTATACCGAACCACCCTAGGAAAATATCACCATCACGCACCTTACCCTTATGAAATTTTTTTATGTATTAATGGGATATATATTGAGAAAATAATAATATGTATGTGTATAATTTAATTTCAATAGAATAATTTTTATATTTACTTTTTATCATTAATTTATAAATGATTTTTATTTTTATACAATAAAAAAATTGTATTTCTAATTAGTATTTAATTTCAATTAAGATACTTATTTTCATAGATTAATAGATTTTTGAAATGAATAATATTTTGATAAAATATTATTCTTAAATAATTTTTATTAAATATATATTATAATATATTTTTTAGGAAATAAAATTTAATTTTTAAAAGGTCTCAAAAACTGTTATTGTAAAAAAAACCCAACATTTCTAAATAAATTTCTATTCATATTTTAAAATTTAAAATGAAATTTATTGAAATTTATTTTCATAAATTAATTTTATGATTTTAATCATAATTTTGAAATTATTTAATGTTTAATTTTTCATAGTTTTTAGAAATATCCAAATTTATGGGTAAAAATTAAATACCATATAGATATACATTGTGTATTATGACATCATAATGACCCAAAAGTGATGTAATAAATATTATAAAGGATATACACCAAAAAATAAATGTTTTATATTTAAAATAATTTTATTTTATTTTTATTTGATTAATTTTATAAAACCATTATGAATACTCCAAAACCTATAATATATTTTAAGGTTTTAAAATCATTTCATTTTGAGTATGACTCAATTCTAGATCAGCAAGTGTATTATTTTAATAATTTAGACCATTGGCCTTTTAAAATAATTAAATCCACCCATATTTGGTAGAAACCAATGGGAAAGACCATGGTATGGTTTTTGGTTTTGGTTATTTTATTATATAGAGTCCAAAACCAATGTTTGGGAAATAATAAATAACCCCCCTATCTTATCCTATATAAATCCAACAAATATCCCATTTATATTCACTCAAATCATTGGAAAAATTCCTTACTCTTCCCTCCATTCCCTAGATACCTCAAACGCCTCCCCCAAATTCTCAAGAACCTCATCCAAGGAACTAGGAATCACAATCTTAGGGTAAGGGATCCTCTCATTCTCCACTTTATCCAAGTAACTTCATTATCTTATTCCTTCTATTTCCAATTCCTATTGTTGTAATATGTTTTTTCATGTCCCTGTCACTATCCATTTTATTTCCAAATTATTTTATACCCCATTATCTCTCAACAATACATTTTATGAATCTTTATGTTATTCTATTATGATGTGAAAATTTCACCGTGATTTTCCATGTCAAACAAATGTGTAGTAAATACCCATACCCATTTCCTATAAAGGGTGTTCACCTTTATTCACTTATAACTCTTTGATCGTGTAATTTCATGTATATATTATAGACACCATGATTATGTAATAAAATATTATGATGACTGAAACCATGATTTATGATCTATATGGCACACTTAATCATGAGAATCAATTTAAAGTGGTGAGTGTGCACCGAAATATAAAGTGATCCATTACATTGTTTGATGTTTTAATTACACGATATCTTATGAATGGGATTAGGGATTGAACCTAATCAATAATAGGAATTTTTCCTTCATGATTTCATGGAATTTATCATTGACCTATGATTATGATGCAATGTTTTATGTTGTTTCAATTTTTCCCATGTTGCCTTTATGATTATGATGTCATATCATGCCCTGTTATTCATGTTTATGATGCTCGCCACATTTATGCACAATTGATATGCCTATTTTCTAACATGTATTACCTTATTCATGTTATTCCACGTTTATTACCTTATTCGGATTTATATCTCCCCCATTTCTTATGCATGTCCCAAGGTGATCCCATGATGTTTTAAGAATGAAAGAATATTATGAACATGTTAAGGAATTTTTCAATAAATATGATGTATTTTTTGTTTTAAGTTGTTATGTAATGTGCCTAATTCCCAAAGAAACTAGACTTCATGTTCTTCCATGTTGTATTTAATAAAAACTTTTGTAATAAATCATGAATTAATATGTAATAAAGAGAAGGGTTTTCATATTTGGTATCAAAATAAAAGTTTAGATATTTTAGGGATTAGGGTTAGAAAACTATTGAAAATGCATAGGGATAAAACTAAGTATAATAAAAGAACACTAAATTTTTATAAAGTATAGATAAAATGGTTTATCAGGAAAATAAATCATATTCTGGATACTACAAGTAGGTGTGGATCTGGCATAGATGTACATAGGTGTAAAACCTAAAAACACTGTGTTGAGTTAGACTTGATTGGGAACTGGTGCATGACAATGGGACTTGTTGCACACCTGGTTTGACACTCTTAGAGGATATGAATTGGTAAATTCATAATCTCATTATGAACCATTATTAAGGGAATAAAATAATTCCCATAAGATTCTATCCTAGAAAATAGATCTTGGATAACATAGTTTGAATCCATAAAATTCATAACATACACAAATAAATATAATTTACAATTTATCCCTTTAATGTCATTGGATTCAAATTTATGTGTTTAATAGTTTAAAAATAATCATCCATAATTTTCCCTTTTTCTATCCAATGGTCTGAAATAGGGGGAATTGGGTAGACAACTAATGTGAAGGGAAATATTATGACTACCCCCAATGAGATACTGAACCCAATGTGAGTGGGAATCGTTAACTTTATTATGATACTCTCCCGTATGAAAAAGGTTATAAATAGAAAACTGGATCAAGATGAGTTCCAAAATCCCCATGAGAAATAAAAATTTGCAACTGATACCTTTATGTTACAAAGGCCTCAAACATTCAATGGATCATCTGATCCCTAAATCGTGGAAAATGGATCAACTCCATTGAGAAAATCTTCTCCATCCTTCAATTTTCATAGAAAGAGAAGGTCCTGCTAGATATTTATCATATAGACGTATTATTTTACCAGTGGTGGAAATTAATCCAGAATATGAATCCAAATGAAGATATTTTTTATGGGGTGGAATGAATTACCAAAATGTTTTTCAATAAATATTTTCCCCGCACTCTTTGACTTGAAATGGAAAGGGATTTCCTTTTCCTTAAGAAAAAATGATGAAGAATCTATCATGGTGTATGACTAAAACATCACAAGACTTTCACAAAACACTATTGTATTTGTCCTTACCCTTGAATGAAAGGTTGAATAATTCTTTAGTGGGATAAAACATATTCTATGAAAATCCATAGTGATCCTAGAATTTGATTGCTATGAGAAATTTTTCTAATTTTCCATCAAATTCTAAATGGAGATTGTAAAATCTCTAGAGTATTATGGGGATGAGAATTTGAAATTGAAGTTTAATTCTAGTGGTTCTATGGAGATATGTAATAATGTTATGAAATTCCGAAATCCCACTATTCAAAAGTCAGTAAAGAAGAAACCTGGAAATTTCTTATGGGAATGAGGAAATTCTTTAGGTGAGGGAATAAAGGACATATAACTATTGATTTATGATGGGATAATCCCACTAATGTTTTGGAGGAATGGAATTCTTTAGTAAACCATCAGCGTGTTTTCCATTGTATCAACTACAAGTAATAGGGTCACTTTCCAAACGAATTCACTAAGATAATGGTTTTTAGAGACAACCAACAACCTCCAAGTCATCAAGGTAGATATTATACTATAACAACCACTGAGGTGGGTCCCAAAAACAAATCTGTGATAGGTACACAAGTTATTCATTCAATAATAGTGAATATACATTTTGATTCTATTTCTATACATTCCATCATATCATAATATTTTTTATCACTATTCAAACACCACCACAAATCATGGAAGTAGAGATGTCAGTGAAAATAGAAAATGGGGAAATTATTTCATCCCAAGTATATAACTCCTCCCCTATCAAAATTTGTGGGTTGAAATTCCCGGTGAACATTTTGATACCCCCATTCATGTTATTTAATGTAATTATGTGAATGGATTGTATTTCCTTATACGGATCCAACATAAATTTTATCAATAAAGAAATCAACCTCTATATCATGAATCTTCCTCTGATTCTATACAAAAGTAAGGAGACTGATGAATCTAATTTTGAATAAGCATCTAAAAAATGGATATTTTTTCCCTATGAGAAAGTATATCTAGATCAAATTATTGAGTCTAAGGAAGGGATAATCCTTTAATTCATGCCTTTTGTGAGAGAACACACTAATGTTTTTCCCTAAGAATTTGACGGTCTTCCTCCTAGTCGAGAGGTTGAATTTCAAATCGATATTATAACAAGGACATTGTAATTCTCTAAGAATCTATATAGATTGGATATTGTGGAGCTTTAGGGGCTGAAGAAACCAATACCATAGAATTTATATAAAGTGTTCATACACCCAAGTTCTTCACCTTGGGGGGAACTAATCCTCTTCTTCAAGAAGAAGGATTGGTTAATGCACCTTTTCACTGATTATCTTGAGATAAAGAAGATCAAAATAAAGAAAATGTATCCTCTTCCATATATTGAGGAATTTTTTGATCATCTACATGGATAAAAATACTTCTCCGAGGTTTATTTTCGGTCAGGGTGTTACCAAGTTTGGGTGAAGAAGGAGGACATTCCCAATAAAGATTTTTATATACGGTACATGCACTATGATTTCATAGTAATATCATTTGGACTCACTAATTCTCCTAAAATCAACATGTAATTTATGAATATAGACATTATATATTACCTAGAAAAATTTTTGGTAGTCATTATAGATGATATTTTAATTTTCTCTAAAAGTAATGAGGATCATGAGGAGTTTCTGAGCATTGTACAAAAGACCTAATGAATAGATAGGATTTATGCCACGTACAAAAAATGAAAGTTATGGTTGAATGACATATCATTAAGAGTGAATATTATCATAAGAAAAAATGATATATGTGGACCCTTAAATGATAGAATAAATTGAAGGATGGTCGAGGCCAACATCTGTGATAGAAATCTATAGTCTCCATGGATTAATAGGGTACTATCATCAATTTGTGAGAAATTTCATGTGATTTTCAAACCCTATAACCAAGATAACTTGGAGGGGGATCATTTTTGTTTGGAATAATGAATTAAAAGTTATATTCATGGAGATTAAGAAGATTTTGATCACAGCACATGTATATACACTAGCCATAACTGAGGAACTTTTTTCAGTATTAAGTGATCCTTCGAAGAATGGTTTGGGTTGTGTGCTAATGAATAATGAAAAATTGATAGCCTATGCTTCAATACAATTGAAAGATAATAAAAGGAAATAACCAACTCATGATATATAGTTGTATGTAGGGATATTCACATTAAACATATAGTGGCATTATCTTTTTTGGGATATGTATGAAATATATACAGACACAAGAGACTCAAGTATATATTCTCATATAAAGAGATGAATATGAACCGAAAATTATGGTTAGACCTAATCAAGGAATATGAATTCTCAATCCACTACCATCTAGGGAAAATGAATAAATTTTGATATTCTCTATGTAGAAAGGATTTAACAATTTTATCATTGGTGATAATTGATAAGGATCCGATTTTCTTATAATTAAAAAGAATGAACATGGGAATCATAAAGGAAGGAACATCATCAATCCATTCACAAATGATTACTCAACCATACATTATAGAGAAGATAAAGGTTTTTTAAAGATATGAGGTTGAAATTCAGAAGAAATTGGAAACTATAAGAAAAATGAAATCATTAGAGTTCAATGTTAATGAAGAAGGAGTTCTGAGATTTGGGTCACGACTATGTGTACCATCAAATCCTGAGTTAGCGAATGAGTTTTCATATGGTGTATATAGTTTGACTTTCTCTATCTATCTGGGAATCAAAAATATATATAAATATCTACAAGAGAACTATAGGTGGTACAATATAAATAATAATATCATGGTATATACGACAACATGTCTTATATGTTAGCAAGTTAATGTGAAAATTGAAAAAATATAAGGTGATGATGAAACCATTACCCATACTAGAATAGAAATGGGTAAACATCAACATGGTTTTTTTCACTAGTATTCAAAATACATCAATAGAAAATAATTCTATATGGTTCATGGTGGATCATATTACAAAGACTACTCACATCATTGTGATTCGATATTACTTATCACTTGATCAACATTCAAGGATATACATTAGAGAAGTGGTGAGGATGCATGGAACACCACTCTCAACTGTATCCAATCTAGATCTAAGATTTACCCACATGTTCTTAAAGGGTCTCTAACATTCACTAAATATTGAGTTGAAAATTTTCATAGCATATCACACTCAAACTGATGTCCAATACGAGTGGACTATCCCGACACTCAAGGACATGTTTAGAGCATGCTCAGTTGACTTCAAAATGGGATGGGATCAACATATTCCTCTAGACTTGTTATCAAACAATAAAATTTTACACTAAAGTATCCAAATGGATCCATATGATTCTCTTTATATGAAGAGATACAAAACACCTTCATGTTGGGATGATGTTATGTAAGAAAACTATTATGCCTTGAAATGGTCATGGAAATAGTGAAAAAGGTCAAAATCATTCAGTAGTACATGAAGGTTTCTCAAATCTGACAGAATATATATAATAAAAACCATTGATGAGACCTAGAGTTTGAGGAAATAGACATGGTATTCATCCATATTTCTCAATGGAATAAAATCATGATATTTGGGAATAAGGCAAAGCTTATATTGATATACGTTGATCCCCTTGAGATCCTTGATCGTATCAGAGCAGTGGCCTATATAATATCACTCCCATGGAACCAATCTCAAGTACATGATGTATTCCACGTATCCCTAAGGAATAATTACATACCAAACCCATCACATGTACCCAATCTAGATGTGTTACCATTGGAAAATGGTCTCTCATATGAAGAGTAGTCGATAAACATCTTAGATAGTATAGACAATGTTCTTTGAAATAATAAAATTCACCTAGTAAATGGGTTATGAAGAGACCAAAAATTTGAATAAGTGATGTGGGAAATGTATAATGTGATGAAATAGAACTTTCATCATCTGTTAAGTGTTTTAAATGAAAATATTTATTGTCAGATTTCTGATGGGGGAATATTGTAACGACCTGAAATTTTATAAATAAAATTCCCCTTGTGATTTAATTAAATTTATTATTACATATTATGTTTATAGAAAAATCATGAATTTTTTTCTTATTATATCTTGAAAATTTAAAAAGTATTTTAATAATAATAATTATTAGAAAAATAGTCTTTGAACTATGGTCATATGATCATTGTAAATATAAAGTCTTAAGAAATCTAATTGATCTAGAAATGTGATGGACTCAACCAGTTGGATTGTTACCTATGAAAACCTCTACATATTCCTCCCAAGGTTCCCCCAATCTCTCAAGATGATCCCCCCAACCATTTGTAATCACACTCTCAAGGTAATGTATCCTCTCCTTATCTTATTTATTCAGGTTTCTTCATTATCTTATGCCTTCCATTTCCAATTCCTATTTCTAGGATATGTTTTTTCATGAACCTATTACTATCCATTTAATTTCCAAATGATTATACACCTCTTTAAACCTCATTAACCAATTTTATTTACATTTAAGTGACAATGTTATGCTACCAAATTTTCACCGTGATTTTCCATGCCAAAAAAAATGTGTAGTGAATAACCATACCCATTTCCTTTCAAAGGTGTTTACCTTTATGAACTTGTACCTTTTTTATTGGGGACTTACACATATTTATTCAACACTCATCATTATGGAATAAAATATGATTATTAATGAATCTATGTTGTATGATCTATGTGGAACACTTAAGCATGAGAATGTAATAAATGAGACATGTGCGCCCTGAATTATATAGTGCTCTAATGCATTGGGTAATGTTTTATTCTCATGATACATAATGAATGGGATATGAGAGTTAACATAATCTATCACGAGACTTTTTCAATCATGATGTCTTGGAAGTTAACCTTGAACTATGTTTATGATGAAGTGTTTTAAGTTATTGAAACATTTCCTGTGTTAGCATTATGATTAACATGTTATTTTATGCCTCATGGTTGATGTTTATGATGATAAGCCATTTATGCCCCATTAATATTCCTATTGTCAAAAAAATTAACATTATTCATGTTATTCCATGTTTATTCCGCTGTTTGGATTTTTAGCTCACCCATTTCTTATGTATGTCCCCATGTGATCCCATGTAGTTTTAAGTAAGAAGGAATATTATGAGTATGTTATATAATTTTTCAAAAAAGATTATATATTTTCAATTTTATGTTGTTATGTAATGTACCTAATTCACAAAGACACTAGACTTCTCAATATTCATATTTTTATTATCTATAAACTTATGTAATAAGTCAATAAATAATGATTAATAAATAGAAGGTTTTTCATAATAAGTGTTCCCTAATTATCATGAATCACTTCAACCATTATGATTACTTAAGATTTCCCTTTTTCCTATAACATTTTGAGGTTGTTGTGTATTATCATATATATTATCCCATGGATTGGTCCATTGATACACATAATTTCCAAACTCATTTCCATTTAAACTTTTGAGTTTGGTAGGTGTATTTTGTTGAGATCCCTCTCTATTAAATTCATTGAATTTCCACTGGACACTAATTATAAATCCTTTTACTTTATTACCATGATTATCACACTTGAAACCCATTCTTGTTTCTTTCAATAACTCACCTAATTGAACCTTACCATGATTTTGGAATGTATGAGTTTGAAATTTTTTTCTTCCCTCCTTATGACATATCAATTGAATTTCCAAGAAACCCCATCATGCTTTACTTATCACAAAAACCAATAGGGTTTTGTACTTATGTTTCTACTTTTAGTGAAAATATAATGATTTATTCATATTATCCAAAGCTCCTTATGGATAACATCCTCAAATATTTGGTTTTAATCAACTTAAGAGTCCATAAAACTGACTTTTTTGATGAATGATAATACATGAAGAGTACCACAAAAGTCTTTTAAATTTTTCTTCATATGTATCAACAGATTAATCACCCTTCTACTTAAGCACAAGTAATTCCTTCCTCATTTTTTACAAATGATACAAGGAAATTAATTATTGAAAAATAATATATTAAACTCATCCCAATTCATGGAGTAAATTTCTTCTCACTGCCTCATATAATTAGTAAGATCCCCTCATTAATCTACCTCACGTTCCAAATGTTTGACTACCAAATTGACTTTTCTAATAATCTAAAAAGTGGAAAATGGAAAATATTATTTTAGTGGTACTGATCCATTTCTCTTTAATTATAGGATCATTAGAAACACTAAAAAAGTGGGTGTTTCCTCATTAAGGACTGAATGGAATATTGTTCCCTACTTTTCTCCTTAGATATTTTATCATGATTCATAGCTTGAGAAAGTTTTTTGATCATAGCAATGAGGTTTTTCATTTAAAATATTATAAAACTTGGTTTCTCTGTAAGAAAATAATTTCTTTATCCATTTAATTCAGCATTAACATGATTCCATGAGGTTCTATCCATTGACTAAAACCAAAAAAAAATGTAAGAAAAATTAATCATTGTATAAAACCACATAATCTTGAAAAATAACTTATAGGATGTCTAAATAATGACACATTTATTTAAATCTAGGACACTATAGATTTAACCTAGGTTATCCATGATCAATATATATTTAAATAAATTAATATGGTTTGTAATGATTTTGTATATTTTAATAGTATATCCTTTGGGAGTGTTAAATAAGTTGTATAGAAAGTCCATTTATCAGGAATGAGGTGAAAATTGAATCTAGCTCAATGAAACATTTTCAGAGTTATTAACCCATGGTGCCTCTATTCAACAGCCACATACACTTGTAGTATCCATACAGGGATATAATTTCTTGGAAACCACTTTATCCTTCCTTTACCAAAATTCAAGGGCATTTTCCTATAATTTGGCTCATCCATACAATTATCCATAGATACATCCCTAGAAATATTATTATAAATATCCCTAGGTATCTCACTAAACTTTTCCCATTCTGGTTTGAAAAATTTAACTAAACCTTTATTCTAATTACAACTATTGAGACCAAGGATTATCATATATTGATATTACATTTTTAAGATAAATATTCAATAAATTACACAAACACACACATAAGGACCGTAATATTTTAATATCTTTGGATACAATGTTCATAATCTTATAATTTGGAGAAATATCTTCAAATTCTACTATAAAGATCATCCCCTTTATTATTCTCCCCTAATATGGCCTACTTGAAACCTTTCTTCATAAACTTGGAATGGAATCATAAGAAAGGGTGTTCTTAGATACTCAGAAAGGGTAAAAAAGGGAAATAAAAAACATAAGGTGATAACAAGGGTATGATAACAAGTGCATAACATCTAAAAACAATAACTCACATATAAATGATCATAATCTTGTGTCATGGTATAAAGATTCATAGTTCATAAGATATGAATCCTAAGGGAGTCAAAGAACATGATCGATAAGAGAATAAAATTATCATAAGACATAGATATATGGAATACACATCACCTTATAACATTGTGAACATGTATACATATAGATCGTTTCACTAATTATGATAAGGAACTGAAATCATTACCCTGTATGAACTTACGAACATGCAACCAGGTATATGCATAACATTATGGTCATGAAAGGCAGGTCCATGCATAACATTGTTAGCATGAAATCTGGTTCATTCATAACATTGGGAACATATAATCTTGTTCATGCATAACATTTTGAGCATGTAATCAGGTTCTTGAATAACATATTTACTTGGGATTCATCCATATTTACCCAATTCATTGGAGGGAAATATTGGTCACACCTATCACATAATGAAAATTATACGTATATGTGCCACAATATCATAAAACATTCTACATATAATAACCCATGAAATGAAATTCTATTCAAAAACATTTAATCATATCATAAACTATTTAAAACATACAAGTTCCTTAATCATTTCATCATTTCATTGTATTATAACCCATGGAAAAATAATTGGGTTTAACAAGGATTTTATCATGGTATAAATTTCTAAAGAGAAACAGATTTCATAAAAATATTTTCATCATAAACCATTCAATGAAAGAGTATAAATTTTACCATTAGTTCATGTCTCTACCAAAGAATAATTTACATCAAAGTATGTCATATTAGATAGAGAATGATTTTGAAAGCTCACATGGAACATTTCTTGTGGAAAATAACTTTTCAATGAAAATTAATTTATAAAATTTAAAACATTTTCAAAATCCTTTTATATGAAAATAAAATTTAAAACTTATAAAACAAACTTAAACATAAATAATGGTCATTATTTCATGAAATTTCATTCATGAAGTATATGTTAAAACAAATATTCCTTTCACATTATTGGTAAAATCCAAACTGGAGTTGTTTGGGAAAATGACATGAATAATACTTTCAAAACATTTTTTTTAAAAAGTCAAACAAGGGAAAAATATCATTAAAATATCATTTTTATAATTTTTAAAACAATTTTATAATAGGAAAATTAGAAAAAGTGGTTTTGGAAGAAAAATAGTTTTCTGACTGAAGATAGAAATAAAGACAATTTTTCATAAAAAATATAATTTTGATCTCTGAAGAGAATAAAGAGAGGAAAATGAAGGGAAAATGTATTATCATGATATAAAAATATTATAATAAAATCCATTATTTTCAAGAGAGATATATCATAAAATTTCATCATTAGAGTCATAATCATAAGCAATTCTCATAAACGATGATATTGTATTAGAAAACCTTACCACTTTGGTAACTTTGCATCATAATCCCCAATGAAAGAATAAAATTAAATGAAACTAATAATTCGATTATAGTAAATATATTAATGATATTACATGTAAATTGGATAGTATATACACCACATACAAGAAGATATGTGTATAACATAACATATGTCTCAAAGAAGACAATTTGAGAAAAGAATCTGTTACCACTTGGGTAAATATTGAAATATTATCCCCATAAAGGAGATATCCTCAAATGGACCTATAAATAATAGTAATTTTTTATAATAATACTAAAATACATTCATGGTAAGTATAAATATCACATAAAATAAATAGGTGACGAATATGGTATGTGTTTCACATAAGTAAAAAGTGAGACAGAAATCCCTTACCTATCCCTTACCTTAAGTCTCGACATCCTTAATACACAGTCAAAAATCATGTATAATAAATATAAGTTTATTATAAATCTATTATAGAATAATAATTATTTATATTATTCCATATATTAAATACTTATTCCTATTTATTACATTTTTACTACCAATTCATTCTTAAAATCTTATTTTGGGTAATATCAAAAAAAAATTTGTATATGTTATGATTTTTTATTTTTGGTACTATTACTTTTAACAGGTATAAATATTATCCATAATAATAATAATAATAATAATGAAATTATTATCATATTTATACATCAATTATACTTCAAATACCAGTCATTAAATATTTTTTGGAGAAATAAAGTATGTTACGATCATGGAGGCACTAGGTCATATGTACGTATGAGTAACATTTAAATTTTTTAATGATCATCATAAAAAGAAGTTAAGTATTATTTTATATTTTAGGAATGATCCTACTATCATATTATTTCTTTAAATATAATTATAGATATCATCCATGTGGTGTGGTGATGAAAATAGAGAGTCACATCCCTTTGTGAAGGTGGTATTCCATACATACATGAACAACATTATCATCATTTAGTGAGTGAGAAGGCAAGAATGAAAAGGATATATTATATTTACAAAATAATAAATACATAATTAATATCATATTTATTTCATTTATATCACATATATTAATTAAATATGTCCTCATTATCATCAATGTAATGTGCTAGTGAAAAAAATCATATCGCTTCACAAGGCGGCAGTCAACTGTACACACGAGCAATGTTATCACATCCCCTATAGAATAAAAATTAAAAGGGTATATATGATAAAATGACTCAAGAGGTATAATTATGCTTTAAATATAATATATATACTTTATATCCATCATCATACCCGACTGTGAGTTGTGTTAATGGATAAATGAACAACATTGGTTTGTAATGTCGTAATCCACTATACCCGTGAATAATGATTTCGTAAACTATTTATGGAAGTGTGGACTATTTTCGGTAATTAAATTTACATAAAAATAACTAATTATTTGTATTATACCCAGTTTATTATAACAATATGGTTTAAAAAGTATATAATTGGATGGTGGAATAAATCAAATAAAAAATCTTATTAAAGAACGTTACCTCTTCTTCGGGTAACCTATTTAGGGTTGCACCAAAAATCCTTCCTAGGATGGATTTATTCCTATACTAATGATTCTATGTAGGGATTATGGAAATTTTAAATTTATATGGTAACTTATTTTTAAAACCAAAAATGGTTTTAATGTGTGAATAATAGAGGATATAGGGTGGCCTTTTATAAGTTAGGTGAGTGGAACACAAGTAATTTTTTGAAAATAAAATGGTGTACCCATGTTTTTCTCAGGCCAAAAGTTTTATAAATGAAGTATAATAGAAAATTAGAAATTATAGAGCCTAAATATTTCCAACCAATATATTTTAAACAATATTTTTTGTCATTTTAACCCTTATCATTTTAGTTGACCCCCCACCCCCCCCCCCCCCCCACCCCCCTCCTCTAGTATATACATTTTTACCTTAACCGTGTTGATTAATGTTTACTATATTTGCTATTAAATTTGGTAAAAAATTAATATTAACGTATTACATAATAGAAATTATTATTATTACCAATATTGAATCCATTTTTCCAAATTCCATTCACTTAATTTGAAAATTGTATTTTAAAATTAATCTCATGGACGTGATGAGAAAGCAGGTTTTAAAGGAGAAAATGTTCAAATGTATACAAGGTTTTTATTTCAAAATTCAGTATAAAAATTATTCATATTAAATAAATTTTATTAATAGATATAATATTTAAATAATATTAAATTAAACCCAATTAAAAATATTATTTTTCATTATAGATAATTTAAATGGAAAAGTAGTATTAAATTAATGGTCATTATTTTTCACAATTCATCAAAAAATTAATCTTTTCAGAAAACTCTCAAAAAATAACCCTAAGATAATTTTGAAATTATTGTTTGAAAAATGATCTTTATTTTTTTCAAATAAATTTTATGAAATTTCGAATTTGTGTTTTCAAAAAAGTTTTACATAGGAAAACAAACTACTTTTTAGCAAAATAAAGTTTTTAAGCTTAAAATTGAATTTATTCTTGTCTCTTATATAGAAAACACATAATATAGTTGTTCAATTATTTATTAAATATATAATTTAAAAAATTCATTAAAATTAATTGCGAAAATAGTTTTTTATATTTATTTAGTTGAAATATATTTTTTCATAAAAAATGATTTTCAGAAAAAGATTTTCGTTATTTTCAATTTGTTTTTATTTTATTTTAAAATTAATTGGTCACCAAAGAATTAATTTTATGTACTTTTTTAAACCATATATTATAATAATGTAGTTATTACTATTCATAATCATTATTCCAATGGCTAATAGATAACTACAATTTTAAATAAAAATATTTAAATAGTGTTTCATATTTCATTTAAACTCAGGGTTGTGTGCCATAGTAACTAAACTCAATGTTGTGTGTAATGTAAGATAAAAATTGTGTTTCCTATAATTAAAAATATCAAAAAGATAAAATTTATTATAAAAATTTATTTAACAAAATCATGAGGTGTAATTTAAGGAGGTTATTAACTAGTGTTGTTTCTCCTCTGTATTTAACTAGGCTCTAGTTATTTTTGACATGGGTTATAAATATAATGATCTATGTTTCCAAAAGGGGTTTTTATTTTCATACTACTGGTTTTGAAGGTTTTATCAGAGATTTATTTTTCTTTTTTAGGTGGATATTATTTTTTCAATATTCTCAAAGAATATTGTGATAAAGGGAAAAATTTTATGGGTTTTCCAATAATTATCTAAATTAATGGATTTATCCTTTTTTATGTATCATAATGAGACATGTTTTCTCATCCCACATTTTGAAATTGTTTATAAAAGGTTTAAGGTTCAATAAGAACAAAGAAGATAACTAGTTAAAATTAATTTATAATTTTCATGAAAGGAAAACATGTTTTTTCTATTAAGTTATATATTTTTGGGAAAATTTATTCTGATAAAAAGTTTACACTTTGTAAAATATAGTTCTTTTATTTTAGTTATGACCTAATTATCTAAAGCTATAAATAAAAATATAATAATGTATATAATAAAGATATTTTTAGTCTAATGTAACTAGAATATGTAATGTTTAAGTTCGATTATTAATAGTTTGTATCAACAGAACTATTTAGATAAGTTTAGGGTTTATAATAATGTTAATAGAATACCCTTGAAAGGTTTAACTTTTTTGTTAAGATGAAATGATATAAAATTTGAAGATTAAAAGTTTTTATTCGATTAATCTATGTCTCTTCATAATGGAATTCAGGTGAGGAAATAGAAAAAATTAAGTAGAAATGTATCAAGAGGAAAATATCATCCCTAATCAGCATCAAGGGATGGTTGGAATTGGAACTGGATATTTTAGTGAAATAATGGCTCAGTTAATGCATTCTATAATTATTGCTGGGATCCATATTAGGGAGTATCTAGATTTACCATAGAGTAATATGGTGATAGTTAATCATTTAATACAACAATATCCTCTAGAATTGAGTATATCCTTAGATCCATTAGTATCTTAAGGATGGATAAATACTCTAGAAAAAATATTTAAAGTCATGGGTTGTTCATAAAATAAAAAGGTATATATTTCTATTTATATTTTTAAATATAGAGCTAAATTATGGTGGTCTTTAGTTAAGAATAGTAGATATAGAAATGAGCTTGATTCCATAGAATGGGACACATTTAAAAATATTTCCAAAAGGTTTTTATCTTTATAATATGGAAACAATTCTTGGAATTATTGAAAATGGGTGATGATTCAGTATCTGTATAAAATTTAAATTTTAAAATATTTTCCAGGTATTCACTAGATTTTATATAGGGCCTTGATAGTGAAATTAATAGATCTTAAACAGGATTTAAAAAAATTATAAATATATTTTAACTCATGAGAATTTAAAAATTATGAGAAATTTGTTATTTGTTCTGAGAAAGTGTACATAGATATTCCTGAAACATATGTGCCTCATGGTGAAAAATGTAAGATGCAATCAAGGTGGAACTAAATAGAGAATAAGTTAACTAATAAATCTATATTTAATACCCTAACATTTTCCAAGTGCTATAAAATTCATTTCAAAGAATCTTTGATAGGATTTGTAAAGAGATACTGGTGTGGTGAACTAGGTCATAGGGCTCATGAGTGTAATGAATAGAGTATTATATAATCCCACAATGTGGTAAAGTTACCCATAAAATATTGAGGTGTTTTAACTAAGATGTGTTAGGAAATTTTTCTAACAAGTGTTCGAATTTAGTTAATTATGGTTGAAATAATAAATACCAGAAGAGAAAGAATGTGTAAAAATAATTTTCTACAAATACAGTTGATGTTGGTCGATCTAAATATATGGAGATAGGTTTGTTACTTGTTAATTAAAATTATTCCAATTCCCTGTTTGATTATACATCTTCACATTCCTTCCATTATTATAAATTTAAAATTAAATTGGGTATATTACCTCATAAAAAAGATGATATACCTTTTTTTTAAGACACTGGGGGTAAATATTAAATAAATCAAGATTTATATGAATATTATTATTATTATTAGTGGGATGGACTTTCTTGAAAATATTTTTTAACTAACCATAGTATAGTTTGAGAAAAATTTTAAAAATGGATAGGATTTTATTGTATCATAATAAGATAGATTTAAGAGCCAAGAAAGTTTTATTCAATGACTTCATAACTTTTATAATCTACCATAAAGCTGAGAAATTGATTAGAGATTGCATCGAAAGTTACCTAAATCATGTTGTTGAAAACAAATAAACTGTTCATATTAGTGATGTATCGGTAGTGAATGAATTTATGTATGTATATAATGATGAATTTCTTGTTGGTATTATTAATATAAGGGATGATTTTACTATGAACTTAGTCTAATGATAATCCTATTTCAAAACCCCATATCGAATGGCTCAATAATAGCATTAGGAATTGAAAGTGGTAGAAAAAGTATCTAGATAAAGATTTTAATAATCCTATAACTTCACCTTGTGATGAACCTATTTTTTTTGCTAAAAAAGAAATATGGTTCAATGAGAGTTTTCATTGAACATATATCTTTTAATAACAACAGTATTATGAAAAAGTATCCATTGCCTAATATTGATGATTTATTTTATTAACTCCAGGGATGGCAGTGTTTTTCAATGATTGGTCTTAGGTCAGGATACCATCAGTTTAAGGGGAATGAAAATGATATTTTGATGACAATGTTTTGGGCTAGAAATAGGCATTATGAGTTTGTAGTTATTCACATTGGGTTGTCTAATGCACCATCTTTATTCATGGATCTTATTAATAGAGTTTTCCATGACTATAAATATAATTTTTTAGTTGTTTTTATTTATTATATATTGGTATATTCTTAAGTTCATGAGTATCATGAAGGACGCCTAAGGATTTTGTTAACTATAAATAAAAAGAACTATATGAAAAATTTGGAAGGTATGAATTTTTTTCTCAACAAATTTATTTCATCATGAATACTTTTTATAAAGATGTAACAATTATTACCTTTTTAAAATGAAATTTGATGATTAATGGATAAGTCCAAAATATTTCATTTAAATCCATAGTTTTCTTGGATTAGTGAGTTACTAATGTCAAATTTTTTAATACGTTGCTCAGATATCTAGACCATAGACTAAGTTAATATGACAAGAAGTTGTATTCACATTGAAAAAATAGTGTGATGTTTTTTATTGAAACTGAAAAGATTATTAGTGAATTATCAAGTTTTATCCCTTCCCTCTATAAATGATGTATTTAACCTTTATAGTAATTCTTCACTACAAATACTTGTTTATGTCTTGATGATGAATGGTCATGTAGTTACTTATTATTCACATTAACTAAATCCTTAGGAGTTATATTGTCTTAAACATGAATTGGAATTAGATATGGTGGTTTTTTATTTAAAAATTTGGTTGCATAATTTATATGGAATAAAGTGTGAAATACATATTGGTCAAAAATTTATGATGTTTGTTTTTAGATAGAATGAATTTAATATTAGGTTTAGAATATGGTTGGAACTAATAAAGGATAATGAAAATATCACTCATTATTATATTATAAAAAAATTCTAATTCTTTGATTTGGAAAAATAATGCTATATTAACCATGTTGTGTTTGGAACATGACTCTTTGGTTAATGATTTGATAAAATTTTGTATAGAAATTAAGCATGGAGGAATATCCTATGTTTTGGTTTAGGTGTAAATACAGTCATGTATATCAAAAAAATTAATCAATCCTAGAAGGAGGATCATTTTTTACAAAAAAAAATGTAGAATATGTTAAAAAGGGTAGATTTCTATAGTTTAATATTAATGAATATGGTTCTATGATGTTTGGAAAAATATTATGTCTTCCTTGTGATTTCTTATTTTATAAATATTTATTGATTGAATCTCATAGTTCCCAGTTTTTCGTTCATCCTAGTAGCACTAATATGAATAAAAACCATTGGGAGTATTACTTGTGGGATTTAATGAAAAGGGATACTTCTAACAGTACCATTAAACATTTTGACTTGTCAATGGGTTAAAGATGAATGATAATTATCAAAAGGGATACTTCATCCTTTTCCAATTCCATAAGGGAAATAGGAAAATATATCCATGGATTTCATTGTCATACTACCAAATATATCTTAAGGTAATAACATAATTTGGGTTATTATTGATCGATTAACTAAATATATTCATTTCCTTCCAATTCGATATAATGTGAATTTACATCATCATTCCCGATTGAACCTCATAAAGATAGTAAAATTACATGGAGTTCCTCTCTATGCATGATCTTAGGTTCAATTCCAATTTTTGGAAAGGACATTTTAACGACCCAATTTTTTTTTGAGTAGTATATTAACTTACTCTTATGGATTTAATAAGATGTTAATGGTTAATGCAGAAAGAGGAGTCGATGGCTTCATCTAGTAGACTCGACCCTTATGAAGCCCACTTATCAGAGCTTGGGAAGGAGGTAGCATCTGTGGGCTTCGCTTTGGACCAAGCCCAAGCCGAGCTCCAGCATGTCAAGCTTGAACGGAAACGCCTACGGGAGAAGTTCAAGTTAGTAGAGATTACTACTAGGGAAATGTTATCTGAGCCTCCCTCAGATTCTCTCACCATAGCACACCTTACACTCAGTTCTTATTCTGGTGTTATAAGGGGCTATGTGACGAGACCCTAGCTTCCTTGTGTAGTCCTTTCGGGTGAATAAATTGAGATTTCTTCCTTTAGTGATGTTTGTGAAATTTCAAATGTCCGGATAATTTTAGAATGTATTTTATTGATGAATTTTGAAAAAGGGATATTTTGAAATATTTATGTAAACCCTAAATAACTAATGATGTGTAATGATTTTCAAAAAATGGTCTTCTACAAAAGTGTTCATTAGGGAATTTGGAGTCTAATAAGATCAACTTAATTTTTGATGAATAGTAAATAGTGAATAGTGATTTTACGCTTAGGATTAGTAATGTGACCAAATGGATTAGTAATCTCACTTAAAGAAAGTTTTAAAATAATCTAGGCACCTTGATTAAGCAATGTGATTCAATAAAATGGGTAAATAACAGTTTCATAAATTATTATTCAAGTATTAGTTTTTTCGGATGAATAGTGTTTTTTAATTAAAAATTTAATTAAAAATAATTAGAAAATTATTTTTATAAAAATGACTTTATTTTTGAACTCAGAGCATCGATATTATGTTATGGTAATTTTTGGGGATTTTTCTGAAAAAATAAATTTTCGATGAATAGTGTATTTATTTAAAAATAAAATTAAAAATATTTAGAAAATTATTTTTATAAAATGGAGTTCATTTTTGAAATCATATAATTGATATTTTGTTAAGGTGAAATTTTGGGATTATTCTGAGAAAGTTGAATTTTCGGTGAATAGTGAAAGTATAGTTTTTAAGTTACGGGTGTTTAATGACATCATTAAATGATGTATTAAGTATATATTCAATATGGTCGAATTATAAATAGTAATATAAGGTGTGAGGTGTCCCAAGTGGCCAATACCATGGGCAAATACCATGGGCAAGCCCATGGTTTTGCCAAAACCACTAGTGAGGTGTCCCTTGGCCATTAATGCTTTGTCCCCTCACTTTCCCTATAAATACACACCCTTTACTCCTTTAGTTTTCACTCCCAACTCTCCCCCAACGAAGTTCTGGTCTTCTTACCTTCCAAGGAGTCCTCCCAAGGTTCCCCCAAGCCCTCAAGGTCCAATCCTTTGAGTTTCAAGAGTCACGTTTTAAGGTAAGGGATCCGACCCCTCTCTTTCTTTTCATGTAATCTCTTTTATGTCATTCCTTTTCTGCTCCATGTTTTTATGTGAGAGGATGTTCTTTTATATTCCTCTTACTGCCCTTTCATGTTTATATGATGAGATATCCCCTCTTACTCTCATCATTTCGTTTTATGAAAGTTTAAGTGACGCCGTTAGGCTGCCGAATTTTTAAGGGATTCTTTCACCCTTCTCATTTTTCAAGTTCGATTTTCATGTCAAGTCTTTCAAGTTCCTTTTTATTATGTTAGGGTATGATCTCTATATCTATCATACTGATCTCTTATGATCATATGATTAGGGACCCTATTTGATCTTGTCAAATCATTTTCTTTTGAAGTTAAGTGACACCGTAAGGCTGCTGAATTTTCATAAGAGAAATCTAATCTTTTTCCTTCCATGTTTTTCATTTCAAATGGTATGTCCCTAAACTTTCATTACCATGTCCATATGTCCTTCTTATTCTTTCAACCTACTGTTTTATGGATCATTTATGAGTGGGTGACCCATGTCCCCTCTCATTTCAATGTTTTCTAAAACCCCGAAACTTAGCCGTTATGCTGCAGAATTTTCCCCTCAAAATGCCTCTCTCTTTTCTCAAAAATTATTTTATGAATACTCAAAGCTCTTATTTCTAAAAGGTTATTCACATATATATCAAAATTTTCCATTTTAAATTCTGGGATTTACATACATGAGACCCGCTTTCCCTTTCCGTGGTTTTAAAGTGACGTAAAGATCATGTCTTTAAAGCAGTTTTTAAAACGTTATGATTATGAAATGAAACCCATTTATTTTATGCTATGTGGGTTATTTATGAAATGTTTGATGATGATATATGTGTCTCACATGATAATAAAGGCAAATTTAAGGGTGCGCCCTGATAGCGCTCCAATGCATTGGGTAATGATGTAACCACTAGATATTACAATTTTCATGATACCTTGGTGAATAACCATGGTAATTTTCAAATGACACCTTGGGGATGGACCTTGGTGATATGTTCATGATTTTCTATGTTAAATGATGTAGCCACATCTTCAAGTTATGGAAAATGTTATTTTTATTATGAAATTCCTCATGATTTTCTTTCTCATTCCTTAAAGTTCTTTTCATGTCCTTATTGAAGTATATCAAGTTCACATGTAAAAATGTTCCTCTTGTTTCCCTTACTGGGCCTTCTGCTCACCCTTTCTTTGGATGTATGTCCCCAGGTTATGATATGCAGTAATAAACCTAGGATGAACTTAAGGAGAAGCCTTTCAAGTGTTTAAGAAGAATGCTTTATGTTGTTTTCATGTATTATGTTCCTGGTTTCCAAGACACTAGACCGTAAAGATCCTCAGTTTTGTGTAATGTAATGAAAGTTTATGTTATAAAATGGCAGGATGTCATAGTTGGTATCAAAGGATGGTTTAGTTATTTGTGGAAATTAGGATATAAAAAACTTTAGGAAGAACCCTATAGAAAAGTTTAAATATAGGAAAACTTCCTGGTATTTTGGTAAGTATTGAGTAAGTGGTCTATCAAACAAATACATCCCTGTCTAGATACGAGCAGGTAGAGGCGGCTCTGGCACAGATGTACATAGGGGTAAAACCCGAAAACACCGCTTTGAGCTAGACTCGAACGGGAACTGGTGCACGATAACGGGCCTTGCTGCACTCTTGGTTACGACACTCCCGGGGGATATGTTTGGTTAATCACAAGCTTTTTATGAATCATTATGAAGGAATTATAGAGAAGTATAATTGTTTAAGCATGAAGTCTTAGTTAAAAGATTAATAAATGAAATAATTTTCTCACTAAGGTTTTATTCTTTTAGAAGATGGCGGGCAATAGGAGGAACCGTGCCGATGGTGACCGCAATGCACCATGTGCTGATGGACCTCCGATGGAATCCGGAATGGAAACATTCATGCAAATGATGAACCAACTGACTCAAGTTATGAGTAATAACTTGAATCAAGCTGAGAGGCCGAACTCACCACGAAGGGAACAACACTCTGTTGAGTCCTTCATGCGTCAACGACCGCCAACATTCAGTGGATCTACTGACCCATTGGTTTTGGAACAATGGATAAGCTCCATTGAAAAGATCTTTTTTGTACTTCATTGTTCGGAACAAGAAAAAGTCACCCTTGCTGTTTACCGCCTTGAGGGAGAAGCTGATCAGTGGTGGTCACTGATCAAAAACACGAAGCCACGAGGAGATATGGAAGCTATGGAGTGGGAAGAATTTCAGGGGATTTTCTTTAACAAGTATTTCCCTCGTTCCATGAGAACGAAAATGGAGAAAGAGTTTCTCGAGCTGAAGCAGAAGGAGAACGAATCTGTCGGAAGCTATGAGATGAACTTCACAAGGCTTTCCCGTTATACCTCAAGCTTTGTCATGGACCCTAATGGGAAGGTTGATAGATTCTTTGGTGGACTACGACCTCATCTACGGAAGAATCTAGCCAACAGGGACTATGATAGCTATGAAGAAATAGTTCGAAGTGCCATGAAAGTTGAACTAGAGTTTGGGGAGACACAGTGGTCTCACAAATCTAATGAGAAGAAGAGAACTCTAGAACCGAGCCTGGGAAGAATTTTTGATCAGGAAAGAGGTGGAAATCATATGCAACATCCCACATGCAATAAATGTGGGAAGAAGCATTCGGGGAACTGCTTGATCGGAAGTGGCAAGTGCTATAGGTGTGGAAAAGAAGGCCATATTTCTCGGAATTGTCGTGGTGATGTGAAGCCTCAACTTCCCAACACTAACGACAGAGGAAAGATGGTTCTGGCCCTACCCGAAGTCACATGCTTCAAGTGTGGACAACTTGGGCACTTTGCTAATCAATGTCCAAATCCGAGGGCGGTGGGGGGGAATCACCATCAACCTCAGAAGAGGCCAAGGGAGCAAGGTCGTGCTTTCGCTATCACAACAGCTTATGTTGAAGTCCCGAACGATGTGGTAGCAGGTACTCTTGTTGTCCTCTCAAAACTAGCAAGTGCTTTATTTGATTCTGGTTCTACGCATTCCTTTATTTCCTCCAAGTTTTCAAGGAATATAGAATCAATCCCTGAACTGCTAGAGGTAGAGTTGTCAGTCAAGACTCCAAGTGGGATTATCCTTGCATCAAAAGTATTTAGAGACTCTAGTGTTTACTTTGGTGAGCTCAATCTTATCGCAAATATAGTAGTCATTCCCATGATGGAATTCGACATTATACTAGGGATGGACTGGCTCTCAAAGTATAATGCTAAGATCAAATGCAGAAGTAAGGAAATCTCAGTAGTCTTGAATGAACGACCTACAGTTATCTTCCAAGGAGAGATATCCCGAACTGATCCCTATCTAGAAGCACCTCCCATAGCTTTCTTTATGGAGTTAATCGGTGATGATGAAGAAGGGAAAGGGAGCATAAAAATTGAAGATGTTCCGATTGTTCAGGAATACATGGATGTATTTCCTGAGGAGTTACCTGGACCTCCCCCAGAAAGAGAGGTAGAGTTCTCCATTGAACTTGTACCTGGGTCTCAACCGATATCAAAGACTCCGTATAGAATGGCAAATGTGGAGCTCGAGGAGTTAAAGAAACAACTCCAAGACTTGTTGGAGAAGGGGTTTATCTGACCGAGTGTGTCTCCTTGGGGAGAACCAGTTCTCTTTGTGAAGAAGAAGGATGGATCAATGCGGTTATGCATTGATTATAGAGAACTGAACGGGATCACAGTGAAGAACAGATACCCTCTTCCAAGAATTGATGATTTATTTGACCAACTTCGTGGGGCTCAATTCTTCTCTAAGATTGACCTTAGATCTGGTTATCATCAACTGAGGGTGAAGAAGGAAGATATTCCAAAGACTGCCTTCCGATCAAGATATGGGCATTATGAGTTTACAGTTATGCCCTTCGGCTTGACTAATGCTCCTGCTATTTTCATGGATTTGATGAATAGAGTCTTTAAGGACTACCTTGATAACTTTGTGGTAGTTTTTATTGATGATATTTTGATATATTCAAAAAGTCACGAGGAGCATGAAGATCATCTGAGGGTTATTTTGAAAACTCTATGGAAGGAGAGGCTCTTTGGGAAGTTCAGCAAGTGTGAGTTTTGGTTACAACAAGTGGCTTTCTTGGGGCACATCATAACCAATGAAGGAATCTCAGTTGACCCTGCAAAGACAATGGTTGTGGAGGAGTGGCCTCAACCCACAACAGTAACTGAGATTCGTAGTTTCCTTGGTTTAGCGGGATATTATAGGAGGTTTGTGAAAAACTTTTCACGGCTTTCTAATCCACTAACCAAGTTGACTCAAAAAGGGGTTAAGTTCATCTGGACAAAGGAATGCGAGGAAAGTTTCCAAGAGCTGAAGAAGAGATTGGTTACTGCACCAGTGTTAACACTACCCTCTATCGGAGAAGGATTCGTTATTTTTAGTGATGCATCTCTGAAAGGGATTGGGTGCGTCCTCATGCAAAATGACAAAGTAATTGCTTATGTATCTCGACAGTTGAAGATTCATGAGCAGAATTATCCAACGCATGATCTAGAGCTGGCGGCAGTTGTTTTTGCTCTAAAGATATGGAGGCACTATCTTTATGGGGAGAAATGTGATATATACACTGACCACCAAAGTCTAAAGTATATTTTCACTCAGAAAGAATTTAACATGAGACAAAGGAGATGGTTGGAGCTTATTAAAGACTATGATTGTTCAATTCATTATCACCCTGGAAGAGCAATCAAAGTCGCGGATGCGTTAAGCAGGAAAGATCCTGTTGTTCTGGCAACAATGAGGATCCTGGGAGATCCCTTGATTAAAGATCTAGTAAAACTGGACTTGGGAATTATAAGGAAAGGGACATCATCAACCATATCCCAAATGATTTCTCTACCTTCATTACTAGAGAAGATCAAGAAGGCTCAAAAAGAAGATCCTTTGCTGCAGGAGAAGTTCGAGGCTGTAAAGGATGGGAAGTTCCCTGATTTCAATATTGATCAAGAAGGTGTATTGAAATTTCGTACAAGACTATGTGTTCCACCTATTCCGGAGATAAAGAAAGAACTGATGGATGAAGCTCATAGCTCTACTTTCTCTATACATCCGGGAAGCACTAAGATGTATAGAGACCTTCGTGATCATTATTGGTGGGATAACATGAAGAGGGAGATTGCCGATTACACTACAAGGTGCCTGGTGTGTCAGCAAGTAAAGGCAGAAAGACAACTTCCTAAGGGGGTATTACAATCGCTACCCATACCAGTATGGAAGTGGGATAATATCACCACGGACTTTGTAACTGGTCTCCCAAAAACATCCAAAGGAAACAATGCGATATGGGTTATTGTGGACCGTCTCACCAAGACAGCCCATTTTATCTCTATTCGGGAAGATTTCTCTCTGGATCAGCTTTCCAAGATATACGTGAAGGAAGTGGTAAGGCTGCATGGGGTACCACTATCCATCGTATCTGATCGTGACCCAAGATTCACATCAAAATTCTGGAGAAGTCTTCAACATGCTCTGAATACTGAATTGAATTTTAGTACGGCCTATCATCCTCAAAATGATGGCCAATCTGAAAGGACTATTCAGACACTCGAAGACATGTTGAGATTATGCTCAATGGAATTTAAGGGTGGATGGGATCAACACCTCCCATTAGTGGAGTTCTCCTATAACAATAGCTTCCATTCGAGTATTCAGATGGCACCCTATGAAGCTCTGTATGGAAAGCGGTGTAGAACTCCTACTTGTTGGGATGAAACTGGTGAGAGGAAGCTTCTTGGGCCTGATCTCGTGCAAGAGATGACGGAATAGTTTCATGCCATCCAACAACACATAAAGGCTGCTCAAAGTCGGCAGAAGAGCTATGCTGACAATCGACGAAGAGACTTGGAGTTTGGTGTTGGTGACAAAGTCTTCCTTCGAATCTCTCCATGGAAGAGAGTCATGCGGTTTGGGAAGAAAGGGAAGCTCATCCCTAGGTACATTGGCCCCTATGAAATCCTTGATCGCATAGGAGCAGTGGCCTATCATCTAACACTTCCACCGAACCTAGCTCAAGTTCACAATGTCTTCCATGTATCTCTCTTGAGGAAGTACATACCCGACCCTTCGCATGTACTGAACCCAGAGGTGGTACAACTGGAACATGACCTCTCTTATGAGGAGCATCCAGTGGAGATCTTGGACCGTAGAGACAAGGTCCTACGAAACAAGACTACCCACCTTGTGAAAGTGTTGTGGAGGAATCATAAATATGAAGAAGCGACTTGGGAGCCTGAGGAAACGATGAAGCAAAAGTACCCTCACCTTTTCGACTAGGCCTCAAGTATAAATTTCGAGGACGAAATTTCTTAAGGGGGGAAGAATGTAACGACCCATTTTTTTTTGAGTAGTATATTAACTTACTCTTATTGATTTAATAAGATGTTAATGGTTAATGCAGAAAGAGGAGTCGATGGCTTCATCTAGTAGACTCGACCCTTATGAAGCCCACTTATCAGAGCTTGGGAAGGAGGTAGCATCTGTGGGCTTCGCTTTGGACCAAGCCCAAGCCGAGCTCCAGCATGTCAAGCTTGAACGGAAACGCCTACGGGAGAAGTTCAAGTTAGTAGAGATTACTACTAGGGCAATGTTATCTGAGCCTCCCTCAGATTCTCTCACCATAGCACACCTTACACTCAGTTCTTATTCTGGTGTTATAAGGGGATATGTGACGAGACCCTAGCTTCCTTGTGTAGTCCTTTCAGGTGAATAAATTTAGATTTCTTCCTTTAGTGATGTTTGTGAAATTTCAAATGTCCGGATAATTTTAGAATGTATTTTATTGATGAATTTTGAAAAAGGGATATTTTGAAATATTTATGTAAACCCTAAATAACTAATGATGTGTAATGATTTTCAAAAAATGGTCTTCTACAAAAGTGTTCATTAGGGAATTTGGAGCCTAATAAGATCAACTTAATTTTTGATGAATAGTAAATAGTGAATAGTGATTTTACGCTTAGGATTAGTAATGTGACCAAATGGATTAGTAATCTCACTTAAAGAAAGTTTTAAAATAATCTAGGCACCTTGATTAAGCAATGTGATTCAATAAAATGGGTAAATAACAGTTTCATAAATTATTATTCAAGTATTAGTTTTTTCGGATGAATAGTGTTTTTTAATTAAAAATTTAATTAAAAATAATTAGAAAATTATTTTTATAAAAATGACTTTATTATTGAACTCAGAGCATCGATATTATGTTATGGTAATTTTTGGGGATTTTTCTGAAAAAATGAATTTTCGATGAATAGTGTATTTATTTAAAATTAAAATTAAAAATATTTAGAAAATTATTTTTATAAAATGGAGTTCATTTTTGAAATCATATAATTGATATTTTGTTAAGGTGAAATTTTGGGATTATTCTGAGAAAGTTGAATTTTCGGTGAATAGTGAAAGTATAGTTTTTAAGTTACGGGTGTTTAATGACATCATTAAATGATGTATTAAGTATATATTCAATATGGTCGAATTATGAATAGTAATATAAGGTGTGAGGTGTCCCAAGTGGCCAATACCATGGGAAAATACCATGGGCAAGCCCATGGTTTTGCCAAAACCACTAGTGAGGTGTCCCTTGGCCATTAATGCTTTGTCCCCTCACTTTCCCTATAAATACCCAGCCTTTCCTCCTTTAGTTTTCACTCCCAACTCTCCCCCAACGAAGTTCTGGTCTTCTTACCTTCCAAGGAGTCCTCCCAAGGTGCCCCCAAGCCCTCAAGGTCCAATCCTTTGAGTTTCAAGAGTCACGTTTTAAGGTAAGGGATCCGACCCCTCTCTTTCTTTTCATGTAATCTCTTTTATGTCATTCCTTTTCTGCTCCATGTTTTTATGTGAGAGGATGTTCTTTTATATTCCTCTTACTGACCTTTCATGTTTATATGATGAGAGATCCCCTCTTACTCTCATCATTTCGTTTTATGAAAGTTTAAGTGACGCCGTTAGGCTGCCGAATTTTTAAGGGATTCTTTCACCCTTCTCATTTTTCAAGTTCGATTTTCATGTCAAGTCTTTCAAGTTCCTTTTTATTATGTTGGGGTATGATCTCTATATCTATCATACTGATCTCTTATGATCATATTATGAGGGACCCTATTTGATCTTGTCAAATCATTTTCTTTTGAAGTTAAGTGACGCCGTAAGGCTGCCGAATTTTCATAAGAGAAATCTAATCTTTTTCCTTCCATGTTTTTCATTTCCAATGGTATGTCCCTAAAATTTTATTACCATGTCCATATGTCCTTCTTATTCTTTCACCCTACTGTTTTATGGATCATTTATGAGTGGGTGACCCATGTCCCCTCTCATTTCAATGTTTTCTAAAACCCCGAAACTTAGCCGTTATGCTGCAGAATTTTCCCCTCAAAATGCCTCTCTCTTTTCTCAAAAATTATTTTATGAATACTCAAAGCTCTTATTTCTAAAAGGGTATTCACATATATATCAAAATTTTCCATTTTAAATTCTGGGATTTACATACATGAGACCCGCTTTCCCTTTCCGTGGGTTTAAAGTGACGTAAAGATCATGTCTTTAAAGCAGTTTTTAAAACGTTATGATTATGAAATGAAACCCATTTATTTTATGCTATGTGGGTTATTTATGAAATGTTTGATGATGATATATGTGGCTCACATGATAATAAAGGAAAATTTAAGGGTGCGCCCTGATAGCGCTCCAATTCACTGGGTAATGATGTAACCACTAGAGATTACAATTTTCATGATACCTTGGTGAATAACCTTGGTAATTTTCAAATGACACCTTGGGGATGGACATTGGTGATATGTTCATGATTGTCTATGTTAAATGATGTAGCCACATCTTCAAGTTATGGAAATTGTTATTTTTATTATGAAATGCCTCATGATTTTCTTTCTCATGCCTTAAAGTTCTTTTCATGTCCTTATTGAAGTATATCAAGTTCACATGTAAAAATGTTCCTCTTGTTTCCCTTACTGGGCCTTCTGCTCACCCTTTCTTTTGATGTATGTCCCCAGGCTATGAGATGCAGTAATGAACCTAGTATGAACTTAAGGAGAAGCCTTTCAAGTGTTTCAGAAGAATGGTTTATGTTGTTTTCATGTATTATGTTCCTGGTTTCCAAGACACTAGACCTTAAAGATCCTGAGTTTTGTGTAATGTAATGAAATTTTATGTTATAAAATGGCGGGATGTCATAGACATCAATGGTCAATGGTTACTGAATTAAATTCATGTATAGGTTTTCATTCCCAATATGATGGATAGTCAAAAAAACAATTCATACCTTCAGAGACCTGAATTAAGATTATTCAATGGATTTTTATGGAATTTTGGATCATCATATTTCATTAATTGATTTTTATTATAATAATAGTTTTCATTACATTATACGCATGGCACCTTTTGAGGCATTATTTGGAAAGCAGTATCGGACTCCAACATTTTGGGCTGGATTAGGAAGAAGAATTATTTTGGGGCCATAGTTGGTATAGGAAATGGTTGAGAAGGTGTGGATGATTTAGAAATATATGAGTTTTGATCAGAGTAGTTAGAAAATTTATGCAGATAATCGAAGGAATGTTTTTTCTCTCGAGAGTAAACCATTTTCCCACCTAGTGTCCTTTCCTCTGAGTTTATCCCAGTTACATACCATATTTCATGTTTTGATTTTGAAAAAATATATTCTAGATTAATTTCATGTTTTGATCCCTAAAGTAGTTCAGTTGGAAGATAAAATTTATTATGAGGAGAATCCATTACATATTATTCATGTAATGCCTTGAAATTTTGCATATAATTTTTTTTATATGGGATTATTATGAGACTGTGAAAATTGAAGGCAAATGATTATGAGCCCCAAAGTGCCCGGAATTATTCGTCCAAATAATTGTTAATCAATAAATAGTGCACATGTTCATTTTTTCTGAAAAAGTGCAATAACTCTTAAACGGGTTCCTAGATCAGAAATATGAGGGAACTATTGAATTTAGGGTTGCAAATTTACACTAGGCGCAACTTAATTTTAGTCGGCGTAGACCACCAGTGAGAAAACCCAAAAATGGAATAACCATAAATAAAATTATTTTATTTTTCAAATTCTTATAACTCAATAATGGTGACTTGGAATAAAAATCTAATTCCACCATTGAGCTCGTGAGGGTATGCTTTCCTTAGGTAAATCCTAACCTTGGCTGGCGCAGGCTAACTGTGGAAGTTATTTTTTCTCCATAAATAAAATAATTAAGTAGGAATTATTTTATTGTTAATTTCTTTAACTCATAAATGGTAACTCAGATTGGAAATCCAAAAGTATCGTTGAGATCATGAGGGAGTTTTCCCCTTAGGCACAACCTAACCTCAACCAGCGAGAGTTGAGGGTGACTATTAATAATTTTTTGAACTTTTTTTAAGTTACCTTCATTAAATGTGTACGCAGCGATTTATATCTTTTGAATCTGTGCTCAGATTAAAAATATAAGGGAACCATTGAATTCGCAGCACCAGGATTCACTTAGAAGAAGCTAAACTTCGACCAGTAAGGGTCAGATGAAAAAGTTAATTTTTGGACTTACAAAAAATAATAAATTAACTCCATGAGTTATTTTCTCTCTTTTTGTAATCGTTGAGTGATGTAGAGGAACCTCAGAGTTAATAAGACATTCAATGAATTGACCCTTGGGTTGCGTAACTTCGACGTTAGTTGTTTTAATGTAACAACAAATTTGGTTCATTAATGAACCTCATTAATGTTATGCAACATGGTTGGTTCATCACATATATTTAAAAAAATATTCGGCATGGTTCTTGTGCACTCACAAGAGTAACCTCTAACAAATTTTCGGCAATGACTTCCACCAACATAAAATGGATCATCGATACCTTAGAGGATTCGAACCAGAAAGCATCGAACGCCAACGAACATGCTTCGAACATATTTCTATCTTCCTCATCTGCACCGTCTACCAACGTATTTGAGGTAGGGGTTATGTTCTTAATTCCTCTATCTTTTTCCCGTTCTTGAATATTATGACAAACACGGATCAACCATCCCAAGAGATGATCCAAGTTTCATCCTTTAATGTGGGAGGATAATACGGGGTTTCTTTGTTGGAGTTTTTATGATTAAATAATCCTCCCCATGTTATAATTCTAATGCGGAGGGTGCAGGTTGAGCCGAAGAAGGCCCAGACCCTCTGCAGATCTTAGGTTCGTGGTGTTCTTCATGGGCGACAAAGAAATATGGTGGCAAGGAGAAGCTTTAGGCAGCACAGTGTAGGCGTCATCCCAGGAGGCCCGTAGGCGTAGACATGAAAGGAATCAGACCACCTGAGCTTTTTTAGTGGCCCATGGAAGAATCATCAGTGTGGCGGCACCAGAAACTGGAAGAGGCGGTGGTTAGCTACCTCTACTCATGAGAAGATGGTGGTTACCGAGGGCATCATGGAGTAAAAGGGGTGACCAGCCTTTGTCGTCCACATCAGAGTAGGGAGGTGCACTGTGGCGGTGCGCCGCGGAGGATGGTCGCAGCTTCGAACTGGGGTGGAGGGTAGGCATGTTGTTCGTATGTTCTGCAGGTCACCGGTATAGTGGGACCAGCCAGGTGGTGCAGCACCATCTGGCTCTACTACTTTGAAACTGAACAGACTTCTGTCCATTCGGGAGGGGAGCGGACCCCCGCGCCCAGCCAGCGGGGCGGGTGGTTCTGTGGCCCAGTGGGCCGCACCAATCTAGGTGGGCCAGGATGAACCTACGGCCCAAAATACCAGAACAAGCCTAGGTGAACATAACCAAGTCTAGCCTCATTTGGGTTGGGCCCAGCAGGTTGGGTCGGGCCGATCCGACCAGGTCGGACCAGACCGAGACCCTTTTTGCCCCTATTACGCTTAAATGGGAATATCTCCAAAACTAGATGTTAATTTGACAAACCATCTAAAAATATGGAACCCTTAGGATGAGGTGGTCCTTATGAGATACTTAACTTGAGTTTTGGAGAATGTTGAAGAACGTTGGGGTTGGATAGAATCTGAATCTAACCGGTCCCTCAGCACTTAAATGCCTATAACTTACAGACCGGGCATCCGATTGATGTGCTGTCTATTGTTATGGAACCCTTATGACATGAAATTTCATCTGGTTAATTTTTCTTGGGACTTCATACTGATTGAAATAGGATTGATGGCTTGAGGAGAGGATCCTACCAGAATCAAGCATGCTTTGTGCGGGAATCCTGTGGCTCATTGTGACATGAAGAATGAATAACGATCATGTGTGGGTCTGCACTGAGAAATCCTATGTGGGTTAGTACTGAGAAATCCTATGTTGGTCAGCACCAATCAATCCTTTATGGCTCAACACTGACCGATCATGTGTGGTTTATCACCAAGATATCATGTGTGTTTAAGCACCTAGAGATCTTGTCTGGGTCAGAACCAAGTGATCCTTTGTGGGTTAGCCCCTAGCGATCCTGTGTGGGTCAGCACTGAGTGATCCTGTGTGGGTCCGTAGTAGATAATCTTGAAATAATAAGATTATCTAGCTTTATGATTAATAATATGTACTTATGTACTTAATTTATACCTTGTGTGAGTTGTCGTTTGCTTTGTGCTTTGTGACTGAGATCATGCTTTGTGGTTTTTCCTTTGTGGAATTATGAGAGGCCTTCGGGTGATCGAGGTACCTACTAATTATTGTTATACTCACCCCTACATGGGCTTCACCGGCACCTTGTTGTGTCTTGTGCAGACGACAGACATCTTGACTGATTCCTGAGGAGTCAGGACAAGATGGTTCTTGGAGGTAATTGAAAGATGGTGCACGGAGGTGAATAGTTGACGTGGAGAGCCACATTAAAGATCTATACCTATCCTTTAGGTGGGATCCTTGGCGGATGACCTTAGGAGCTATTTTTCCTTTTTTTGTACTTCCATTTTAGTTGGGATTGTATTCTGGCCCCTTTACTTTCAGTACTAACTTTTAAACTCAGTGGTATTTTTTAGTTGTATTTATACCATTCTTCTTCCATTGTGTTTTTTTGGTGTACAGTGTTCATTATCTGTGTGTGTACAAGTTTAAAGGAAATTTCTTCCCTTTTTGGGATATACCTTTTCGGTGCTAGTCACCAGCCCTTGTTATATGGAAGGCGGGCTTGGGTTAGTCACTACACAGGTCTCGGGGGACGGGTCGTGACAAAGTGGTATCATAGGTGGTCTATTTTACCATAAGAACTAAGAGTCCATATTTTCATTGGTTAAATAGTTTTAAGTATCTTGAGTTTGGATTTCAGTCCATGCAGTCTAGTGTTGGTGCGGAGACCGCCTTATCTATACCCCAAAAACCTGAATTCGGTTTTCCAACTCGGTACATGAAAACACTAGTTACATGTGTTTTGAAAATGTTTTTTTCTTTTCTATTGATATCTTTTGAGTCATCTTACCAAGTATAACTTATTGACCGTGGTTTATTTTTACTCTCAAGATGCTTTCACACAAAGAGCCAGACAGGATTCCAATGCATGACCATGAGGATAGTCCACAGTGTGATGAGGCTTCAGTACAAGGATGTTTTCCTGAGATGATACCTTCAAGAGGTATCCCAGTGATACTACTACTTATTGGTCAATAGTTACGACCAGCGCTACCAGTAGAGGACACATATAGGCTCAGTGCCATACATGTGTTTCAGTGAAAGATACCCCTCAGGTTCCGAGGCGAGCCCGAATCACATGAGGGTAAGGAATGGCTTGAGGTGGTGACCTAGTTTCCATCTAGCCAGGGAACCATTAGATCAGATGGTGGTCCTAGAAGTGAGCATTCAATGTGGCTTAGTAGGGAGATGGTAGATTTTAGATTACCCCTATCTTATGATGAGGTGACTTTTTATGTGGACAAAGATTGAGAACCTTCCTCATAGAAGGGGTTCTCTTTCCATTAAAAGCTAAGGGGGTTTGTGTTTCTAAGAACTTATACAGTTTCGGTAGTATAACATGTCGTTATTTGAGTATTCATCGAGGTGTACCAACCATTATATGTACTCGATAAATACAATACAACTATTGATTCAAGGCTCGGACCTCCGAGAAAGATGTTTTTAGGGACATCTGTTCCATCACTGTTCCTCTGTGCATTCCTACTTAAGTTATGATTCTAGAGAGAACCTTTTTGGTTGAAAATTCTTTGGATTAGTAGATGAAACTAGTGAATGTCAGTAGAAAACTGACACCTGTCTCAGATACTTGGGAATATAAAATGTTTCGGGAAGAGGAAGTGATAGAGATAGATGAATATGAAGGTAATAAACCATGGAAGAGGAGAAAGGAGAGTAGTATGAGGTTGTATACATTTTGACATGTTACAACCGCCACCCCAATGTGGTACCTACAAGGCTCAAGGAGCTGGAAGACAGTGGAAGGGAGTAGCTGCATGCGGTCAAGGTGTGTGAGACAAGGTCTCCAGGAATGATTCAAGGTATGGTATGTGTCTACTAATAGCTATTGTATTAATAGGAATAGGTACTAATCTTTCCTTTATGTCACGAATCTTGTTCAAGACCTACAGTTTTCGGTTAAACTGTTGACTTGACCCTTATGTATGAATATACCTATGGGGGGAGACTCGATAATCACACTTATGTTGATGGTGTGATCTGACCCATGAGGTGAGAGTTTTGATTGGAACCTCTTTGTGGAAACATCGAGGCCTTATGACGTTAGTTTGGGTATGGACTAGTCATCCACAGTTCATGATCAAATTGATTGTAATAGGAAAAAAGATGTGGTATATCTACATCTTTGGAATGAGGTTTCCCTTGGTCAGCGAAAAAGGAAACTCATGCAGCACGGGTTAAACTCATGCATAGGAGGGTGCATCCAATCACTATTGAGTCGGCCAGCCTTACCCTCGTGGAAACAGGAGTTTTGAGTTTTCAATTCCCAACAGTAGTGGAAGAGTGTGGGAACATGATTTATAACGATGTTTCTAGGATTACCTCCCTATTGGGAGAGGGACTTATTCATTGGATTGTACATAGAGACAACACTGATATCTAAAACTTCATATCAGATGAATCCCACGAAGCTCTAGGAGATGAGAGTATAGTTAGGAGACTTTCAGAGGAAGGGCTTAGTAATACCCAGTGGATGAGGTTATGTGTGTATTACCGGCACTTTAACCATGTGACCATGGAGAATGAGTACCCACTACCAGAGGGTCGATGGCACACCAATCAGTTAAAATGGATAGCCTTTTGTGTGGATGAAAATGTGATTGTGTAATTTTTAGTAGTTGAGACAATGATGATGGTTAGATATACACCCGGACTATGACTTCTAAATAGTCTATACTCCTGGGAAGGGGGTGTGGTGGAAGACACACTCAATAGGAGGTCTCATCTGCAGTTTCTGAGAGGGGTGACAGAGCAACTAGCTGCGTTTTAGATATCCTTTATGGATAGTGATAGAGGATCTTACCACTAGTATATGACTATCACTCCCCCACTCCTTCAGTGAGTTCAAGAGGCATAGCTTGGGGGTGTAGACTACGAGACCTGATGTGCTCAGATATCCTCAATACAATCTCCTAAAAGATTTTTTGAAGGTGGGGAGCACATTATCCATTTCAAAAGACGCACCATGGTACTAGTGACTCTATGATAGGAGTTGTTGACGGATTTACACACATCCCTTTATGAGGTACATTTGGGTGTGAAAAAGATGTAGGAGAACCTTTGGAATTAGTACTGGTGGTTAGGGATGATGAAAGTGATGGCAGAGTTTGTATCATGATGCCTCACTTGTCAGTAAGTGAATGTTGGACATCAAGTTCCATCACGCTTGAGCACGCCTTTTATCCCCAGACTGATGGTTCGATAGAGCAGACCATATAGACCATGGAGGACATGCTTTGTGATTGTGTCCTGGATTTTGGTCACAGCATGGAGGATCATCTACCACTGGTGGAGTTCACATAAAACAATAGTTATCACTCCACCATTGGCATGGAACTGTTTGAGGCCTTGTACAGGCGACCATGTAGATCACCTCTATGCTGGACAGACCCAGGGGAGTCGACACTTATGGGTCCAGAGTTGGTATGGGCTACCACTGAGAAGGTGTAAATCATCCAGGAGAGGATTAAGACTACATAGAGAAGGCAGAAGTCTTATGGTGAGAGGAGATAGAGACCCTTAGAGTTCTAGGAGGGAGAAAATGTCTTCCTATGGGTCTGACCCCGACGAGGATTGTAGATATTTGACTGGGGTGGCAAGCTATCTCTAGGTTTAATCAGACCTTCCATGATTCTCATTAGAGTTGGTGAGGTGGATTACCACCTAGAACTTCCCCCACAGATGCACTAGATGCATAATGTTATCAATGTTTCATAGCCGAGGAGATGCATGCATGATCCATTTCACGTTATCGACTAGGGCGAGTTGGACTTTGACGATGGAAATACTTTTATAGAGTTCTTGGTGGAGATAAAGGATTGAAATGATTGAGTCCTTTGTGGATGGTCGATCCCTATGGTGAAAGTTCTGTGGCAACACAGGAACCTCCAAGAGGGCACATGGGAGCGGGAGGCACATATTCATGCTCAGTACCCTCATTTGTTTTATTTTCCTTTATTTTGGATTTTGGGGACGTAAATCCCTAAGGTGGGGAGAATTTAATGTACCAGAATTTCTATATAATTTTTTTTAATTATATGGGATTATTTTGAAACTATGAAAATTAATAGTACATGATTCATAGGCTCGGAGTGCCTGGAATGATCCTTCAAAAAAATGTTAAACTTTAAATAGCATGCATGAGTACTTTCTCTAAAAAAATGAATAACTCTTAAACGGGTACCCTGATCAAAAATCTTAGGGAACCAATGTGTTTAGTGTGGTGGATTTACCCTAGGTGCGACTTTAGTTTAGTCATCGTAGGCCTCTAGTGAGAAAACACAAAAATGGAAAAACCGTAAATGAAATAGTTAAATAAAATTATTTTATTTTTCAAATGCTTATAACTCATGAACGGTTACTCAGATTAAAAATCTGAGACAACTACTGAGCTCGCGATAGTATGCTTTCCCTAGGTAGATCCTAACCTTGTACGGTGTAGGCCAACAGTGGAAGTTATTTTTTAGCCATGAATAAAATAATTAATAGAAATTTTTTTATTGTTAAATTGTTTAACTTCTAAACGGTAACATGGATTAAAAATATGATAGGATCAGTGAGCTCATGAGGGAATGTTCCACTTAGGCAGAGCCTAACCTCGACCGGCGTGGGTCGAGGGTGACTGTTAATAATTTTTTGAATTTTTTTATGTGACATTCATTAAATGTACGGGAGACAATTTCTACCTTTTGAACTGGTGCTTGGATTAAAAATATGAGGGAACCATTGAATTCATTGTGCCGGGATTCACTTAGGAGAATCTTAACTTTGACCGAAAAGGGTCGGACAAAAATGTAAATTTTTGGACTTTATAAAAAATAATAAAATAACTCCCGGAGTTATTTTATCTCTTTTTGTAACCATTAAGTGACTTGGAAGAACCATGGAGTTAATAGTTCATTCAATGACTTGACCCTTGGGTTGCATAACCTCGACATTGGTTGTTTTAATGTAACACTAAATGTGGTTCATTAATGAACTGCATTAATGTTATGAAACTTGGTTGGTTCCTCACATCTATTTAAAAAAAGCTTGGGCATGGTTTTTGTGCACTCATGAGAGGAACCTCTGATGAAGTGTCGGCGATGAATTCCTCCAACGTATAATAGAGCTTCGACACCTCATAGGATTCAAACCAGACAGCGAGGAATTCCAATGAACACACTTCGAATGCGGTCCCATCTTCCTCATATGCACCGTCTACCAACATATTCGAGGTAGGGTGTTATGTGCTTAATTACTCTATTTTTTCCACGATCTTGAATATTATTAAAAACATGGATCAACCAACAAAAGGGTTGATCCGCATTCCTTTCTTTAATGTGGGAGGATAATGAGGGTTTTTTTATGAGTTTTTTTATGATTAAATAATCCTTCCCATGTTATAACTCTAACGCGGAGGGTGTGGGCTGATCCGAACAAGGCCCGGACCCTCTATCGATTTCAGGTTGGCGGCGTTCTTCGTGGGAGACCAAGAAATATTTCAGAAATGTGAAAATTCCAGCTTTGCATTGTAGGAATCATCCTGAGAGTCCCCTAGGCGGAGACAGAAATGGAATCAGAACATTGGAGCTTCACTGGTGGCCCGCGGAAGCATCACCGGTGTGGCGGCTCCAAAAACCGTAAGAGGAGGCGGCCCGATACCGCCGGCCGTGAGAAGACATTGGTGTCTGAAGGCACCGTGATGGATAAGGCGAGGTTTTCCTTTTCCTTCCATGTCTAAGTAAGGTAGCGCACTGCGGCAGCACGCTGTGGCGGCGCGCGGTGGTGGCGGGCCACGGAGGAAGGTCGTGGCTTAGAGCCGTAGTGGAGGGTGGACCCACAGTCTGTGGGTTCCGTAGGTGACCACTCCAGCGGGACCAGCCAGGTGGCACGGTGCCAACTGGCCCCACTACTTTGAAACTGAATGTACTTCTGTCAGTTAGGGAGGGGAATGGACCCCTGCGCCTGACCAGCGGGTCGGGCGATTCTGCGGCCCAGCTGTCCGCGCCCAACGGGGTGGGCCGGGCCGCACATGCAGCTTAGTGGGCCAATCCCACGGCCCATTGGGCTGAAGCCGCGATCCAGAGGGCTGTACCAGGCCCAGCGGGCTGGGTCAATCTAGTCCGACAGGGTCGGACCGGACCCAGACCCTTTTTATGCCAGTTATGCTTAAATTGGCATATCTCCTAAACCATTCATCTGTTTGACGAACCGTCTACGACGTTGGAACCCTTAGGATAAGGATGTCCTTATGAGATAATTCACTTAAGTTTTGAAGAAAGTTGGAGTATGGCCGGGTTGAATTGAATCTGAATCCAACCAGGCCCTCAGAACTAAAATGCATATAACTTACAGACCGGGCGTCTGGTTGACTCGCTGTCTGTTATGTAAGAACCCTAATGACATGGAGGATAATTGGGATATATCTTACTGGGACTTCGTTTCGGTTGAAATATGAATGATGGCTTGAGGAGAGGATCCTCTCGGATTCAAGTGTGTTTTGTGTGGGAATCCAGTGGTTGACTATGGCGTGAAGAATGAATAGTGATCCTGTGTGGGTCAGTACTGAGTGATCATGTGTGGGTCAGCACCGAGCGATCCTATGTGGGTCAGCACCGAGCATTTCTATGTGGATCATCACTGAGAGATCTTGTGTGGGTCAGCAATGATTGATCCTATGTGGGTCAGCATTGAGCAATATTGTGTGGGTTAGCAGCAGAGCCTCTTGACAGAATAAGATGATCTATCTTTACAACTAATCATTCGTACTTTTGTAATTAAGTAATAACTGCTGTGAGTTTTCTTTTGATTTGTGATTTGTGATTGAGATCATGTTTTGTGGCTTTTTATTTATGGAATTTTTAGATACCTTTGTGGGGCTTAGGGTCCCTACTGAGTATTGTTATACTCACCCCTGCATGAGATTCTCCAGCACCTTGTTTTGTCTTATGTAGATGATGGATAGCTTGACTCGGTCTAGAGGAGTCGGGGCTAGACAGTGCTCGGAGGTAATTGATAGAAGATGCACAGAGGTGACTGGTTGACATGGAGAGCCACAGTGGTGAGATGTACCTACCCTTCAGGTAGGATCCTTGGCAGACGACCTGATGAGCTGTTTTTTCTACTGTGTGCTTCTGTTTCAGTTGAGCATGTATTCTATCCCCTTTACTTTTAGTACTTACTTTTACATTCAGTGGTGGTTTTTAGTTGTGGTTGTACTATTATTCTTTTGTTGTGTTTTTCTTGTGCATAGTGTTCCCTGTCTCTGTGTGTACTGGTTTAAAGGCAATGTTTTCCCTTTTTGGGATATACCTTTCTGGTGCTAGTCACCAGCCCCTGGCCTATGGAAGGAAGGCTTGGGGTAGTCATGACACGGGTCCCGAGCGACGGGTCAGGAAAATTCATATTGCTGAGAAATTTTGGAAAATATGATAATTCATCAAGTTAATGATTCATGCAAAAACCATATGTTTGAAGAAGCAACATGGGAATCTAAAAATACTTTGAGGGGAAAAAATACCTAGTTTTTAAGTTATTAATAAATTTGAGAGGATGTTATTTCTAAAAAGAGGAATAATGTAACAAACCATATAATATTAAGATAAATAATTTTTATATATTTATTAATTATATTTTATAGATTTATATTCGTTGTAAAAATATTAAGTAATTTTTCCATCAAAATAAAAAACATCATTTCTAACCAAATTGGGTTTTCATGCATTATATGGTTTTATTTAAAGGTTTCATTGTGAAATTATAAAATTTTAATTTGAAATAAAAATTTATTTTGAAATACACCTGAAAAATTATCATAGGAAGAATTTTTGAAAATATCTGAAAATATTGATTTTTTAATGAATAGTGACAAATAATGTTTTTTATAGAAAAATATTTTTTGTCTTTTAAATTATGTACAAAGTCAAAATTATATTTTTTTTATTAGTTTTGAAACCCATTTAATGAAAGTGTGGATGGTTATAGGTAATTATTTTAAAATAAAAATATATCAGTATATTGAATATACTTAGTTTATTATATCATCTTGTTTTAATAATAATATATTTATATGGAGAAAGAAATAAAATAAAAACACTTGATGAAGAACATTACATATTCCTTGGGATTTCACCAAAAGCCTTCCAGGGTTGGGTTTCTGAAAAAATAGAGGTTTATAGTATGAAATGAGGGAATTAGAGAATATTATTGTTCAGGTTTTTTTGGATCCAAAAGGATTTTAATGTGTGAAGAATAGAGGATAGTGGGTGGCCTTTTATAAGTGAGGTGAGGTGCACACTCATAATTTTTTAAAAGATAAAGGTATAACCATGTTTTTAACATGAAAAATGGTAAAAAAAATATATATTATTATTGAGACTTATACATGATAAGGTCCATATATGTTTATAAAATGGATTTTAGACAATATTTTAGGTCATTTTAACCCTTATCTTTTTAGTATAACCCCCAATAAAATCCATAATTACCTTAACTACGGTAAATAATTTTTTATTTTATCACTATTAATTTTTTAAAAAAATAAGTTGACCATAGTATATAATATAAATTAGTATTATTCCAAATACATAATCCATTTTAACAAATTCAATTCAAATACATGGAAAATTTTAATTTAAAATTAATCATGTAGACGTGATAAGAAAGTGGGTTCTCAAAGAGAAAATGTTCAAATATTTAAAAAAGTTTTTACAACAAAATTCAATATGAAAATTATTAAAATGGAATAAATTGGGTTAATTGACATATAAATAATCTAAGTTTACTTTAAAACCAATTTAAAACATAATTTTAATTTATAAATAATTTAAACAAAAAGATTTTTTTCAATTTAAATATAGTATTTTTCACTATACATCGAAAAATGAAATATTTCATAAAAAACCCAAAAAAACACCATAAGATAATTTTTATATGATAATATAAAAAACTAACATATTTTTTTCAAGTAAATTTTTGAAAAGTGCTAAAAAAATATTTTTAAATTATGTGCACTTAGCGTGACTAAACAAACTTTTAGAAGAAATATAGTTTTTTAGAAAACATTTCTTTTTCTTTTAAATAATATTTTTTTCTAATCAATAGATGACCAATGAAATTATTTTTACATTTTTAAGACATATAATTATAATAATTTATTTATTACTATTAATTCCTATCAATTTAACGACTATGTTATAAAGGTATACTATATTACCGTTCATTTGGACTCGAGGTTGCATGTTCTACAAGTTATCATATATAAGCACGATGGTTGCATGGACTCGAGGTTGCAACCATCAAAAAGAGAGATGGTTGCACGATGGTTACACGATGGTTGTATGGACTCGAGGTAGAACGATGGTTGCACGATGGTTGCATGGACTCGAGTTATCATATATTTCCATGCATTTGGACTCGTGTTTGCATGGATTGGATTTAAAGAAATATATTTCATGGGTTGTTTAAGCACGATGTTGAGTGTCACATATGCTATAAAATATAATGTTCATCTATTAGAACTTTTGGGTGTCACATTGTGACTTAGTTTTACTTTTCCAATGCATGGAATATATTAATTATAGAAACCATAAACACATCCTTCTCACAAAATATTATTTGAAAGTATTAAACTTATTGGAAATATCTATCATCACAAAGAGAGATGGTTTTTCCTTTTCACTTAAATATTTTTAGGGTGTTTCATATGTGATCCTTTTTATCCAATGCTTCTTTAATGGAATTAACTTATTTATATATCTATGATTTACCTTCAAATAGGTCCTTGATAAACTCATGTATTTAAGAAATAGATTCAAAGGGAACCTTATTCATATAAGATATAATATAATAATAAAACTATTTAATTATTTTAATATCTTCATACACCTCAAATTCTATACATCATGAACTAGAATCATCGAAAGGATCCTTAGAAACAACTTCATCTGATAATTACTTACCAATTTGTATAGAATCTTCTATTAGTTTATCTTTTTCCATCTTCTCTTTTTCTTCTATTATTCATTGCATGTTTTTTATTCCTATTTTTAACTATCTTAGATGAAATCCACATTTCTAGTTTAGAAAAAATAGATTTATAATTCTTGATTTGAACTATTTCACCAAACATCCCAAATATATACTTTATTTGAATCTTTTTATAGGGAAACTAGATTTGATATTGTACTAATTTAAATTCCCTAGGGTTCATTGGAATATTGAGAGGTTAGGGTTGATTTAGTGGTCAATTAAATCTTTTAATAATTATTCCCATTTTTAATTCAACCTCTTATGATTTCTCATCCTCGATCGACACACATTGTGTTACTCACAATATCACCTGAATACTATAATAAAGAAGGGCTCAAAACAAATATTTACAAGGTTTGACCACAAATACTTACACCTTTCCATGATAGGTTTTTCTCCCCGAACATGTATTTTACACTATAATAAAAGGTAGAATAAAATTAGAATTGTTTCCCCTACCTAAAATGGGCCACATACTATACAAAACAACTTTCATTTCACAAGATTCCTATTTCTAAAATCACACCTAACCACTTCGACAGCTTTCCATTGTATTCCAAAATTTTTACTTTGTTTTCCTTGTATTCCCTAAGTCACATGGGTTCCAAAACATCCCACAATATAAACCGATGTTTTGTCTTTACACCTCCTCTTTGAATTTTATCCCTAGATTCTCATAGGATGCTTCTTCATCAATAAGATAGATATTATATAACCTCAGCACATGATCTTTGAATGCCTTCAGTTCATTATGATAGTAAATAAAACTCATTTCATGCTCATACCTCAGCTTTGCATACTTATACTGGTTCTACTCATTTTTTGTCTCATCCACTCTTAAGAAGGAACTACTCCAACTGATAAGAACATGCATGGTAGGTCTGTATCTCTTAAAATTATTCTTCTTTATTATTTTTCTTCTCATCTTCATCTCTCCAGTATGAACTTAGAGCATTGGATGATGTCTTCTTCCTTTAACATTGATACCAAGTAATCTACATGTTTATATTTGTATTGGATCTTCAGTATTCTTCAATATACCATGTAGTATATCCTCCTTATTATTTTTCTTCGAGATCATAGATTATTGGATTCTCACAAATATATACACAGATACACAACAGTGGATTCTTCTTATAGTTTTTATGTCTTCTTACTTGATATTCTTTATCACATGTGACTTCATATAAGAGCATTAAATTGTTCTCATCATAGTCGGTATCCTAAAATGAAAAATTGAGAGGTCCTTCTCACTTCCAGTATAAAGGTGCAATTTTAGAATATCAATTTTTGGTTTATATGATATTCTATGCTCCTTTTTCAACTCAATAATTATTTCCAAATTTCCTTTAATAAATGAATCTCATTTTTGTAATTAGGCTAGAAATATGTTTATGAAATATCTATAAAAGGCATCTATTATCACCTTATTAAACTTAAAATATCTCCACTAAAATTTTCACTTTAATTATTAAAAATATGTAATAAATCATACAACACATCATATCAACACTGTCTACTCATACTTTTCTATAATGATACATTCAAAAGAAACTAGTAACAAAATAAACGTGATTTTATACATAGTAGCAGAAACTTAGTATCAGACTCATCTCCTCATGTTCGAATCAAAAGTGATTATGTGATATTTAATCCACTAAAATTATAGAACAAAGTATCATATGTTTTTTCATTTTTAAATTTATGAAATCTGGATGACTTCTCACCTTTTAGGATTAGGAAAATTCCAAGCCTTAAATATTATTTTCTTATTCATTTTCACTCATACATGATCATATCGAAATATATAGGCTTTGATGAATAGCTTGATCAATGATACAAATTCATCTGTATTATTCTTGAAAACCCATTAAATTCATTTTATTCATCAAGAATTACAGAAACAGGATCCTATCATTTTCTCATAGTCAAAAATTATTGGATCAAGGTATTAATAGGGTTCATGATATTTGGAACATGAAATTATAGCATAAGTTTCATCATATTTAACATTGATCATAATTAGAGAAAATTAAAAACTCTATTTTTCATCTAGCTTTTATCTTCCTTTTCCATGGTTTAAGATCACACCCTATAATTTTTATCAAGATTGGATCAAACACAAATATATGTGTTTATGATTTTTAAAACATGATTGAACGACTTTTTCAATATCCCAATTTTTTCCTCCTCAAAATAAAAAATTCTAGAAACATTATTTTTTACCCAATATGAACTCAGAATTTTCCTATGTCCAAAACACTTATGATCTGTATGTGGATGAATCTATATCATAAGTATTTGAAATACTTATACTAAAAAAATTAACCATATTATTTAAATAATTATATTCAGTAAATAATTATGATCAAATACTTCTCCATTTCCTTTACCATAACCAAAACTATTATGACATACTATAGAGTTAAGATATTTTTTAAGTCATACAATCTAGATTCCTTATGATGAATCCATATGACCCAAAAAAGGTTATAAATTCTATATCAAAGATAAATGATTAGTAAAAACACATATATTATGGATTAAATTCATATTATTTCCCTAAACCACTTTCAATCATGGAGTTTTCCTTTTTTTTATTGAACTCCAAAACATAAAAATTTTCTCAAATGAATTATAATGGATCTAGGGATTCTACAAACCATTATAAATTTATCTAAATTATTTAAAAATTAATTTTAACAACCAAAGTTTGAAGGACTTTGGGTATGGTCCCTCTAACTTTATCAATCTCAACCAAAAACATTCAATGTAATTTAATCCTTTTAAATATAGCATTCCAATTTATTTTTTTTAGGGTTCAAAAAATAGATATTTCCTTATTATTTCCTTCAATAATACTATTGAATACAAGTATTATTCACCATCAGTAATTTCCAAAAAAAATACAAACCGTCTCAAATAATCATCTGATTTCAATGGTATTTTATTTAAACCTATTCATTTAGATGTTCCAAGGAATCCATCTTCTTTATTCCATTATGAAATGGCAATGAGTGGTGACCTAGATATTCATGTTATGGGTGGATACTCAATCCATCACCCTTATATCTCCAAGAATATATTTAATTTCACATATCATATTGATAATAATACCATTAAACATTAAATAAGGAAATTAATGAATAGATGTCTTTCAAAATTTTCAACTCAAAAAAAATTTGAGTGTCTTGAAGAATCATGTGGTTGGGGTGATTTATAGGGTCATTATGTAGAAAAGTGGAAGGAAAATTACTCAGATATATTTCTTATACTGATAAAGGAATAGGAATTAAAATGACTAAGAAATAAAAAGTATTTATAGTAGATATTTCATTGAAGTCAAACAAAAGAAAAAATTCATGCATTCTAAATAGTGGGTTCTCTTCACACATGAATGGTGACGAGAATATTCTGAAAAAAAATATAGAGACATGAAGGTGGAACAATTGATTTTTGGAAAATATTTTTATCAAAAAATAAGTGGAGTTTTATTGGATGAAATTAAATATTAAAATTTTAAATCCAATGATGTTTCATATTTGTAAATTCCAAATAATAATATTTTAAGTGTAAGTCAGATCTATGATGATGGAATGATGTTTTGTTTTCAACAAGGAATCACAAATCATTAAAATATTGAAGTATATAAGGATCAAATCTCAAGGAAAAAAACAAAAAATGGTAATATATTTTAAATTTGAGATCCTACCAATTCATGTTATTTGGATGTGAAAGATGAGGTTTTTTTGTGTGATAAAAGGATTAGTAATATTTTCTAAATAAAAACGAGAAAAATACAGACGTATAAGGTTGTAAGAGATCTTACAAGAAGAAATGATAATGTGAAAATGTCTAGGGAACCTATAAATATTTATGATAAATTAAAAATCTAATATAAAGGTATAAATTCATTCCACTAAACCACTAGAACAAATTCATACTAATTTATGTGGTTTATTGAGATAAAATTCCATGAGAGAAGTTTTTTATTTCATGAAATTTATTTATTATTTGACTTGAATGAACAATGTGATTTTAATTAATAATAAGTTATAAGGTGTTGAGATGTTGAGGTGTTTGAAAATCCTCATAAGAGAAGTTGAAAAATATTTGGGACACTATATCAAAAAATTGAGATATGAAAATGGTGAGGAATATACAAGTGATGAATTTGGATGTTGTCTTACTAAAAATGGGATCGACCATAAATTTAGTAAATCATACCCCCCCCCCAATAGAATGGATTTTACAATAGGAATACTAGATGTATTATTGAGATGGGAAGGAAAATAATTTATAAAAACAACATCAAAAATTATTATTAGAGAGAAGGTATGTGTAATATTGTACATATTCAAAACTGATTTCTTTTGAGTCATGAGATGAATTTTACTCTTTCTAAAATATTTCACAAGAAGGATAAAATTTTCAAATTCATAAATGTATAAGGTATTTCATGATTTATAAAAAACAGAAATTTGGGAAAATTTGAGCAGAAATAATAGGAATGAATCATTATCGAAAAATTATATAGTGGTAGTGGGTATAAGTGGTGAAATAAATGTATTTAAATAAAATTCACTATTTTGATGTTAAAATTTTTGAAAATTAGTGTATATAAAATTAGTAAACTACAACATATTTGGAATTTTTTGGATAAAATGTATGAATATTTATAACTATGAGGTTGAAAAGGAAGCTAAAATTAAACCAAATACTATTGATATTGATTCAGAATATACTAGTGATGAAAATGAGGTTGATATAAGTGATAGAAAAAAATAAGGGTGTATAGAAGCATGTTGAAAATAAAAATATCATTGGTAGATAAGAAGAAAAAGTTGAAACCCTAAAAATATTTATAATAGAGAACTAAATAGATCTTTTATCGAAGGGGGAGTCATAATTCATGTCAATATAGGGAGTTTTAAATAAATTTTTAAATTTATAGTTATAGTTAATGAAAATGGGGGTGATTTTTTATAGTTATAAATTGATGTATGAATTAAGGTGGAGATCATTTATTTCACTTGGAAAAAGTTTCATACCACTAAGGAAAGTAATTATTTCAAAAACATTACCTTATCCAGTAGTTTTGTGAAATACACACACATTGTATAAAATATGGTATTTAATGATTATAATGAGTTTTCATGAATTTTTAATAGTTATGAGTTATTTTGAAAGTCTTTAATAGTGTTTCAAAAAAATCCAAATGGCTGAGATTTAATTACACTTGGAGTTTTTAATGTTTATCATTTGTTTTTAACTAATAATAATAATCATTGGAGGTTTATTTAGATGTCTGGAATGTTTTTTATAATTATATAAATTGCGTTGGTTTCATTAATTTTTTTTCAAGTTATCTTTTAATCAGAAATTGTATCTAAAGTATATTTTTACCTATATTCTGATTTTCATAAGGTCAATTATATATGGATCAATTCTGTATGTATTTGGGGTAAGGATCAAATCCCTAAGGATATTTCTTCACATAGTAAGGATGACTTCTGAGTTTTGTAAGGATTAATCTTATAATAATCATCCCATTCCATATGGATGGTTATCATTAGCATAAAATCAAGCATAAACATGAAGGATATAATAAGGATCATTTTTCTAAAACAATGAACACCATAAGTGTTACACCCCTATATTTTATATGTATTTCTTTCAAATAAATATTATGTATTCGATTCCTTACTTTATACGCAACCATGGGCCTAAATGAATTATGATATAATATACCTTTATTACCTACATTTTAGATTAGATGGTATGAATAGGATTAACCACATTATGTAAAATATGTATAAAATTTTTATTTAATGAAAATATACTAGTTAATTCAAAATAAATAAATACATAATATTTAGTTCTTCCATTTTATGCTTTAAAATTATGTTTTCTTCAAAGAAATGTTTTTGTTACATTTTTTGTGTGGATATCATAATTAATTTATACCACTTTTAGAAATTTAATTTTATAAAATTATTATAATTTTAAAAATCATCATATAAAAATTATATGAAGGTTATTTTTTGGTATTTTTTTGAAAATATTAAATTTTGTAGTGAATAGTAAAAAAGTAGAGCTTTTATAGAAGAATGTATTTTCCATTACAGTAATTAATTTGTAAAATTTTATTTTGAATTCATTTTAAAATTTTATAGTTAATTTTTAATAAAAATAATTCAACTAATTTCATTATAATTTACATTATTCATAATTTTGGTATAAAAACATGTTTATACAAAATAATTCATTTTCCTATAAAATTATCTTTCAATGCATTTTATAGGTTTGTTTTAAAATGAAAATATGAAACTTATAGATTTAATTGAAAACTATATATATTAAATATTCAAAGTTATAATAATTTATTTTATAAAATATGGGAAACATAATTTTTGGTCACTATGAATAGTAACTCAGGTGAAAATTCATTACTATAATAAAGGTTAAATGGGGTTTATGAGGGGTTAAACTAGATATATGAGGGTTAAAATAATCAAAAATATTGGATAAATCCTATTTTATGAATATATTTAGGTTTTATATAATCCTATCTCTGAACATAATCCAATTTGGAGCTATTCGGATTGATTATGACATTATTATATTTTAATCTTTAGAAATATTCCAACGGTTTCCTATCCATACCATATAAAAGGACACCCTACTCTCTCTTCTTTACGCCACATTAATCCAACTAGCTCACAAAAATCCTACCCAATTATCGTATTAACTTCTCTATGCACGAATTATATGTTTTGGCCATCTTTAAAGACTATTCTAAAGGTCCTTGAGATGGTATCTAAAGGAGGTTTACCTAAAAAGTTGCAATCATCCTAACCAACCTCTTTTAATTTATTTATTATTCTACCACCTATAAATTTGTGGTATTCATCATAGAATAATAAATTTAGTGTCCAAAATAGAGTTAAATTTTATTAGGATTATGTAACCACCATTATCAACTTGCTTTTCTATCAAATGGAAAATTTAAGTATAGCTTTTTCATACATGCAGACAGCTGCCTCTACATAGTGATATAATTCATTTTCTATCACTATAATTAATGGTTAGTTATTAATATTGTTTTAATATTCATATATTATATTTATTATATAATTATGGTTTTTTAATTCAAAAATATTATTTATCTTTCTTTATTTATTTTCATTATAAAATTAAAATAACATTCATGCATACATACGAACTATTGTATCCATGAATGTTGTAATTCATTTTTTTATATCTAACTTTTATGGATGATCCTAAAAATTTATATAATGAATATATGTGATATTAATATAATGATTATTATTATTTATATAAATGAACCATGACCAATTACAAGGACTATAACTGCATAACCAAAACATTCATTTAAAAAAATTGATTACACCTGAAAATGACGATTTTAATAAGGAATTATTAATAAATAGATGTTGAAATTATATAATTGAATCATGTATGATATTATAAGTATTTACATGATTTTGGAATAAAATTATAATAAATTTAAATTTATTATAAATTTGGTTAGATCTCTTATGAAGAAAGTTAAACATGAGGTATGGGTTTTATATTATAATATCATTTTTATCGGGATTGTTTGTGCTTAAATATTTTGTGATGGTATTATATGATATATCTCTCCAAAATATAATGAATTTTACTCTACATTTCTTAATTTTGGATATTACTTTTTTCCATTCATTTTACTCTCTTTATGTAATTAAGTGACTGAAAGAATGTTTTTTAGAAAAATTAACTTTATTTCCTTCATTGGTTGGGAATCATTTTATTCCATGTCCATATTTTACTTAAAAAGTTCTAAATAATTTTTTTAACATAATAATATAATTTTTTAAATTTATATTCACCCATGGTTTAATTTCATCTAAAAAATAAAATAAATCTTTTTCTCATTTTCTGAATGAGTTGCTTTTTGACTTTTTACTCAAAAAAAGAAAGGAATATTAATTTTACCATACATGGAATGACCAAAATTTTCCTATCATCATAAATTCTCAACGCATTGAAGATTTAATTAAAAGTTTCCATGGTTCTATTCAAATAAAATTTCTTCCTTTATATTTTTTAATTTTTTATATATTAAATAAGTGATTTCAATATAAAAAGTTTATTTTTATAAAGAACTATTTAAGTGATCTTTAAAAAGAATTTCTTATCTATGATAAAATCCTTTTATTTTCATTATTTTTCATCAAGGATATGATTTTATGATACCATCCATATACATTACCTAGATGATTTATTGTAATGATGATGAAATATTTATGAAAACCTTTCCTTTTACATGGTTTATGTTATGAAGAATGATAAATGAATTTGTGATCTTGTGGTATACATATTTAAAGATTATGATTATGTGATAGGTGGGTCTATAATAACCCTCCAATAGATTGGGTGAAGAGTAATGTCTTATGATCTCAGAGGGTACATGGTAGGTTATCTCAATCCCAAAAAAATAGAGTATATGAGCATTTATACCAAGCCATATGTAAGTAAAATGGTGGTTATAAAAATCATAAAATGTGATGAATGACTTGATGGACAGCATTAAAATAATATTTTTAGGATTAGGACTATTCCACTTTATGACACTCCATTATGACATGATCATATTATTTGATATGTTCTCATGTATCATGAATTATAATTCATTTATGATCCATGTATTATGAACTTCTAATATGTACATCATGACTCGTTATTATGATCTATGAATAATTTTTTATAATTTTATATTCTTATTACCTTGTTATCATACCCTTATACTCATGTTATTCTTTTAAATGATCATTTTATGATATCTCTGATGTTTACCATTACTAAGCATCCAAACTCACATTTTATTATGTTTTTTATTCCCTAGTACTTGTAGAAAGTTTTTAACTATTTTATGCCTAAAAATAGTACTATATGTGAAGAACTTAGTTGGAGATGATGTGTATTTTTATGATCCAATTGTTTATGTATCCAATTTTCCATATACACTAAACCTCAATGATTCTGGCATAGATCGCAATATTTAATGAATATTCATCTAAAATGATGTAATATTTTTGTATAAAATTCAAGGATCTCTATATTAAGATTAAAGGAATACATAAGTATCATTTTCCCTTAATTATGATCACTATAAGAATGATGTAACATGTAAGTAAAAAACGGTGTTTTTGTAACAATGATAAATCTATTTAAACATCGATGGAGTCTATTTATACATCTTCTACGAAAGAATGATTCAAGAAATATGAATATATCACTATGAAAGAATAATTAATAACTTCATAAGTATGATTCTATCTATATTTTTAAGTATTATTCCTTAGAGAAATCATTAAAATGATATATATTGAAAAATGAATAATTAAACACAAAAATGCTTGATCATATCTTCATTTTTTCAAACATCATAAAAAAAATTATTCTAGCTGAGTGAAGTGATTTGGAAAAAAATTCCATAATCAACTAGATCATTTAATGAAAACACGTGTTTGAGTTAGAATATTATTGAAGCTATGTCATTTTAATGAGTTTTCCAAAAAATAAATTTGGATATTTAGGGTGATGATGTCGTGTTATTCTTTATTTCATATAATCACTTTAATTAGTCAGTGTACTAATTATTTATGAGTTTTTCAAATATGAACACTCAATATAGTAATTTATTATAATTTATACAATGAAATGTTTTTCGTTAATCTATAGGTTGAAGATGATGAGATCGAGGCTGTTTAAGTGTAATCAAGATGATCAGTATATATGGAATTTACAAAATCATTTGTTTATAAATTATTTATAATATTTGACATGAAGTTTTTTCCCAAAAAAATTATTTCCAATTAATTTTAAAAAAAAAATAGTGTTATTTATTGATTTTTCTAGATTCATGGAGAAAATTAAAGTTGAGAATATTCTAATACTATGATGCGTGGTTTTGAGGCTAACCAAATGTGGAAATGAAAAGGATTGTAATGTAAGATTCTATTGAGATATATCTTGTTAATATTGATGAGGAAAATAAATTCCTAGAATTTATTTTCTCTCTAGATTTTTTATTTTTCAAACATTTTTATTTATGGGTGTGAAAAATTGAGTATTCAGTAAGCAGAAAAATATGTATAGAGACAAAGTGATCCTGATTATCAAAGTACATAAGTGGTCATCTACATCTATTTGAGATTATGAAATTAGTTTATCAAATAATTATTATAAATTGAAGAATTAAATCTAAATAATATTCAATATGGATTGATTAAATTTTACATGATCATCTTGAAGGCTCATTGAGGAATATTATATCTATTTTTGTCGAAGCAACTGAATATTTGAAGAGACGTTTCTCATTAAGATTATATGTATTTGTGTTATAGTATGAAATTGTATGGTTTAATGTGAATATGGACCAAAATAACAAGATATTATTCTCACACATTTAATATTATACTCAATTATATTTATAGTGAATAATATATGATTAAGTCAAATAACCCATCATGAAAAGGAGTTGGTTCCTTTTAAAGGAGATGAACCTTGTAAAAATTCTATTATTTTTTTCTTCTTCATTTTCTATAGTTATCAGTGAGGATTAGAATTCAAATTTTCATGCATTATAATTTAACATATTTTATAGTTATATTTAAATTGGATGAAATTTTAAAATATTAGTGACCAATTACCCATTGCCAACCATTCTCGGGGGAGAAACCTGATCCTTAGCACTTTACCTTTTTCCTAAATCATATAACCTTCTTCCAAGGAGGTAATCAAAGGAATAATTTTTCATTAAATCCAAACACTTGTTATTTTCAATTATTATTATAATATATCTTCTGTTTACTTTTTATAGCTTTGATATTTTGATGAATTTTTTGAAGCTTTTCTTTCATTTCTTGAACCTGATCGGTTCCTAATAGTTTTCACTTTCTAAAATCATCCCTATATGTTGGATTTATAAATATATTACCATATAAATATTTTTAAGGTTTATTTATCATTCCAAATTTGAAAATATTATTATATTATAAATTAACTTGTAATAACTTGAGTTTTTATGAATTTTTTTTTGAATAAATTAAAATTCATTGATTTCTTAAATTACATGCTACACCAAGTTAATATTTTTTTAAAAACGACACCAAATTAATCATGAACTACATGAAATACATAGCGTATTATGTGTTACAGGAAACAATCTATTTGTCTTGTGGTACACACAATACCAAGTTCCTTCGATGGATTTCCTTATACGCAAGACTATGCTCTACCGAACGATAATATATTGTTGATATTATTATTAAAATATAATTCTTATTATAAGCTTTTCATTAGAAGGGAATTTATCCATAAAATTATCAAAATTATGAAAAAATTATATAAAAATTTATAAAAAATTAATTATTCGGTTACCAATTAATTATAAATGAGAGTAATAACTATTTGAAAATAAAGAAATCTATTTTCTAAAATCTATTTTTCTATACACAATCATGTTTTATATAAATAAGTTAAAATCCCAATTTTGATTATTGATTTTAATCTAATTTGTATATTATATATTCAATCAACTATTTAACATTCATATTATGTTTTTTCTATATAATATATAAGAATAAATCTAATTTTAGGCATATGAAAAGTATTTTTTAAACTGCATTTTTTCCTCATTTTAACTGCATAATTATTTTTAAACTAAATTTGTAAAATTTTATAAATTATATTTTAAAAAATGAACATTATATTTTAAATCATATCATTATATTTATCTTATTTTTATTTTTTTGTATTTTTCTAAGAGGATTCATTTTTAGATGAATGGTGAAAAATACTAAATTTTAATCAACGACTGCTTTTTCGGTTAATTCATTTATATAGATAAATTATATTTTTATTTTTTTTTAAAGTATATTTATATTAATAATAAATATATTAATCCAATTTAGGAAATTTTCATAAATTTAACATTGAAATTGGATATAAAAACATTTCAATCTTTTCATTATTTTTACTTAAAACCCCTATTGTTTCATCATGTCTGCAAGATTAATTTAAAAATAATTTTTTCCAATTATTTGATTAGAATTTGGAAAATTTTATTCTGTATTTGGAATTATAATATTTTTTAATGTTTATTAAGTTAAAATATTTTTTTACCAAAATAATTTGTAAAAATAGTAAAAATTAATTATAAAGATTAAGAGACAAACAAGTTTTCTAAGGAATTAAACATTAAACATAATGGCCCAAATGACCTAGAGACATATCCAAAACCCATTTTATACCAATATTTAGACCATATACCCAATTTTATAGATTCTTTTTTATTATTTGAGATAAATTATGAAAATTTCACCTCCCAATAGTGTTTACCTTTTTCGTTTTTCCAACATTATCACTCCTCCTCCACTATAAAAGGGAACTCATTATCCCCACTAATTCACACCTCTAAAGAAAAAATTATCTTAGAAAATATCTACAAAAATAACTTCAAAAAATAACTCATATCACAAAATAATCATTTTTTGGAGTAAATTCAACCAAGGATATCCTTTGTTATAAACCAATAGGAGATTCCAAAAGAAGAGGTAATGTTCATCAACAAAGGTTTTTTATTTCTTCCTAAAATCCATTAAATTATTTGTATATCATTATTATATAATAATATAAGTATATTTAATATACTGATATTTTCTTATGTAAAGTTTACTACCTATAAATTCACAAACATTCATCAAATGGGATATACAATCATCATTCATTTGTACGGTAGATTATCACCTCGCGAACTGGTGGATTTCATTATTCCATTACCACCTATCAAGGTTGGAAATAATGACTTAAATTATGTTAATATATGATATATATAAAATTTATGATGTATTTATTATTATTTAATTATTATCTAACAAACTTTTGCATGATTTCCATTTTTGTGAGAATACAATAATATTGTTCGTGTGTATGGCGGACTACCGCCTCGCGAAGCGATGTGATTCGTTCATGATTTATGTGGAATTTATTATGGATAGGTTTTATATAAATATTTTATAAATATGAAATAAAAATTATACTTTAATTATAATATATAGATATATCATTTAATTTTATTTCATTCAATATGATTAGAAAATGGAAAAAGTGTTCATGCATTCGTATGGTCTACCGTCTCCACGAACGATGTATTTCATTTCCTATTTCAATCATTTATAGATTATTATAAATACATATATATACTAGATATATATTATATTTATATCATATTTTAAATTATTTAAATAATAAAATCATTATCAAATTAAGACAACCAAAAAATACAAGACATAACATATATTAAAAACAAAGCAATTATTACCCGAAACAAAACTTTAACAAGAACTTATTAACAAAAGTGTAATATAAATTCATAATATAATAATATATGGTTTTATATATATGATTATGGTTCTGTTTTATATTTATAATAAATTTATATTTATCATATAATATGTTTGAGAAAGTACAATGAGAATCAAAACTTAACATAAGGGGATTTATTGTCTCACTTTTATTTCTAAAAGACTTATGCCATATTCACCACTTGTTTATTTTTTGTGGGGTATATACATACCTATGACATGTTATATCAAGAATTTCATTTATGTAATGATATTAAATGTTTCAATTTAATTTATTCTTTCATTAATCTCATGATTCAAAAGTTACTCATGTTGTAAGGAATTTTCATCTCACTTTTATTTTCCATGAGATGCAAGCCATGTTCACCACCTATTTCTTATATGTGGTGTGTATACATACCATGGATGTATTTTATGATTATTATAATAAGAATTATTGGGATATAAATATCCATTTTATTATTACTCTTTCATGGGTTTTATGATTAAAACTTTACCGACACGGTAAGGAGGCTTTGTCTCAATTTTTCTTCATTGAGACGTATGTCATGTTATACACCTATATTATGTAACAAGGTGTATATAAAACAGCTTTGACATGTAATTTAATTAAATTTTTCATTCTAATTATATTTTAATTTTCATTTTATGTTATTACTTCATGGGGTTTATGATTCAATGTTACCAAATTTATAAGAGTTTATTTATATAATCCCATCATTTATCATGTTTGTTTATGATTATGCTTCCATTAATGAAATATTATGATCCATATATCAATAATTATAATTAAATTTATTCTAATATGGTTATTAATTATATATTCATATAATGGTTCCTTTTTTCACATGTTTTTATGTTAATTAATAAAAACTATTAAGAAAACCAAAATTTGTTTCTCTCTTTGTCTATAAATCTGTTTTATTAAAAAATCATGTTTTCTAAAAATGTTTAAATTTTTTTAAATGAAATTTTAAGATATTTTTTTAGGAAATTTATTTTTAAAATTTTTAATGTTTAAAAAAATTATATCGGTTTTAAAAAATTTCTTTATAAGATTTCAACTTTATTTTTAAAGAAAGTGTTTTTCAAAATGTTTTATGTTTTAAAAAACATTTTTCAAAGTGGAAAAGATATTTTCCTCAATATATGTTTTAAATAATATTTCAAAAATATTTATCATATAAGGTGGTATCCTTTGATATAATTTATGTCTAACTAGGGATATGATCCATTGATAATATTCATATTCTTCCTCTGAATGGTCTAAGTTTGGGTGGCTTGATGTTTATGGAACCCATTTCATTTCCATGGGTTAATCATGTTTCAATAAGATTTAAATGAAACAAATTTATTTTATATGGGTTAAATAGGATATGTAATAATAGTTTTTTATGATTTATTATGATTATATGAAATCTCTTCATACTTTATTAATGTTGTGTTTCATATAAATTTCTTATACAATGGGGTGTCTAAGATACTATTGTCTAAGCATGTTATATATTATATGATGGGGTCACCCATATAGCACTGGGTAAGACTATTATATCTCATATGATGGGTTGTGAAAGATATATTTGGGTAACCTTGTAATATTTCATATAATGGGGTAGCCTAGATAGCATCGAGTGATCCCATTATATCTTACATGATGGTTTCACCTAGATATCTCTCCAATTTATTGGGTAAATATTTATATCTCATAATACATAAATTAATGGTATAGGGCATGAAATAGGTTTTGTAATAAATGTATAGAACTATAAGTGAACTAATTTTAGTAATATATAGCTGGAATGAGAAGTGAAACCAGATTACTAGAGGATTTTTTCTACTATGATGGTCTTGGAAGTGCACCTTGAAAAATTTGGAAATGATTTTATATGATTATGTGTATGCCAAAGATTCAATGTATTATTCTTGTGTTATGATCACATATTCCCTTATGGTTAATATCTTGTGATATACCAATATTTATTCCATGACTCATGAATATGAAATTTTATATGCAAGGTATGATCTTAAAATGTTATTCTCATGTTCTAATACCCTTATGTTCATATTGTGCTTACATATTTCCTTTATTTATCCATTTTGATAATTTGATCTCACCCATTCTTATATTTCATTTCCCTAGGTTATGAATAATGGTTTTATGTAGGATTAATAAATTAGAATATCTTTGTAGAAAAAATTGAAGATCTTTCACTAAGTTAGAATATTGTGTTACATGTTTCAAAATACACTAAACTATTATGGTCCTTAAGAGTTTGTTTGTGTAATGAAATGAATATTCATAAAAAATGATATAATAACAATATATGATTATCCCTAAGTCATTGTATTTAGTTTTAGAGAAATTTATTAGTACTCTTTTGGAAACTATGATGAGAAAACTTTAGTGAGATCCATAGGGATATTTCTAAGGATGTTTCTAAGGATGTCACTAAGGATAAGTATAAGGATTAGTCAAACTAAAGGAAAATGCCCTATAATTTTGGTAAAGGATATAGTGAGTGGTTTTCTAGAATCACATACATGTATCTATACTTGATGTGGGTGTGGATCTGGCATATATGTACCTAGGGGTAACAACGCTAAAAACATCGTACTGAGCTAGACTCAATCAGGAACTGGAGCATGACAACTGGCCATACTACACACCCAGTTTGACACTCCTAGGGGATATTCATTTGAAATTCACAAACTATTTATAAACCATTATTAATTATTCAAATATAATATTACTATGAATAACCTAGGACAAACCTAAGGTTTTATAGATTAAAGAAGTAGGTTTCATGATTTAGACATCCTATAAATTATTTTTTATGCTTATGTGGTTTCTGTATATGATTATTATTTCTCACACTGTGAATTTGGTATTAGTTGATGGATATAAATATAAGGAATCGTGTTAACATTTAATCTCATGGAAAATTAAGTTATTATTATCAACCAAAATAGATTATGACTTCAGAGAAAGATATTTTGATTATTCCTAATCAAAAATCATGATATATGATTAAAAACGTGAATGTAAGTGAGATTCCTGACACATAAAAGAAATAAATATGGACTTTTATGAATGTTAATGTGGTAATTAACATATATAAAAGAAGTATTTCTTCTAAATTTTAATAAGGAATAAATATTATATAGAATTTCTCAAATGGAGGGGAAAATGTTTTCTAGGTGAAAAAATGGGTCACGGAGTGACCAATTATCAAAGATTTTAATGTTTTAACTGTGTAATTTGGAGTGATTATCTACCTGGATTATGGAATAATGAAATCACATATTCTATCAGTAAAAGGATGAAAAAAATATTCCAATGAAATTTTTTTTATATCATATGAGAGCTTAAATGAGGATTGAAAGGGAAATCACATGAATAAAATCAGTAAGGTTGTACAATTAATGGATATAATATTTATTATAGTGATACTACAGATTACATGGAAAGGTAAATAGGTATTAAGGAATAATATAGGAAGCCTAATTTATGTATTAACAATTAGGTGGAATAATTGAAGTGTTTTGGAATTCCAGAATTATGGTATATGAACATATATAAGGATAGTTTGTAGAAGTTTTTCTTTATGTATTTTCAAGAATAGATCAACTGATACTTATGACCTAGAAAATTGATCTAATGTATTGGTTATATTTATTTAATTTAACCCTAAATATGTTCTTGGTGTTGATAAAATGGTGTTTATTTTGGATATAGAGATGTGGGATAATAATAATATATTATTTTCCTTGGAAATAGATTAATGATTTGTTGAAAAAGTGGTTTTTGTTATCATGGAAGGAGATTACAACATTTTTGGATTTAATAAATATATCCAGCAATCTTTGGGTAAATTAATCATGAATTTTTTCTATAAGTATTTATGGTAATTTGAATTATTAGCATGTTTCAATAGAATTGATGATGAAGGAATTAACATGTTTGGTATGTGATAACCAATATCTACTTTATAATATATGGGGGATCAATGTTAAGCTGGGTCTGAGAAATTTAGTGACCTTCTTTCTAATGTTTTTTATTTTTCATACTTCGAAAGGGTTACAAGGTTAAAAATTTATTGAATGGTTTATGTGAATCTTTGAATTATTTTTTTATATTAAATTATTATCTCTACATATGAGAAATTGTGTATATTGTATGACCTATGCTAAAAATTTATTTATAATGATAACTAAATCCACATGAAATGACTTATCATTATATTTATGGATATCTTAATCTATTAGTGGTTTAAGAACAAAAAATCAACCTTCATTTCTTGGAGCAAGATATTGAAGTGAAAATTTGTCATGGTACAACCTAAGGGTGATATTATGCTTATAAAATGGAATTAAATTAAGTGATTATATCTCCTTGTGAAAATTATTCATCTTTAGGAAAAGGATCTAGGGAAAAAATTATCCTAGTACCTTCATTTTTTATGATTCAAATTCTCCCTTTATCATCACATATTTATGGTTTTATGATCATTAACTTTATCTATATCACCCACTTTATTGTGATGAGTGATCTATATCACTCTCTATAATTATTTATACTTTACTTCTATGTCCAAATCTTCACCTCCAACTTATGTTCTTCTATATGGAAACCTAGTTATGAGTTACCCTAGGTAAGCGCTATGTTTCTAAATTTCCATTGTTTGAAGGAAGTTTTGTTATTCATTTTTAAGATGTGGTTTCCTATGAAAGGAACATTAAAGTATTAAAAATTTGATAAAATAAATATATTTTGAGGTCAAAATTCATTTTAATGTGGGTATAATGTAACACCCTGAGTTTTTATGAATTATTTTTTTCAAACAAATTAAAAAAAAATTGATGGCTTACATTGCACACTACAACAAGATAATACTTCTTTAAAATCAAAAAAAAATATTGTGATTCATGTAACATAATTATTAGATTTAGTTATAGAAAACACTAATTTTGTCTTGTGTTACACATAATAACATGTTCTTTTGATATCTTTTGTTACATGAAATACTGAGTTTTACCAAACTATAATATACTATTAATATTATTATTAAAATATAATTAAGTTATAACCTAGGTGTTTGAATGGAGGTTATGAATAATATTAACTAAATTATTAAAATATGGTTTAAACATCTATATAAACTTAATTATTTTGTTACCTATTAATTATAAATAATAATAAGAACTATTTGAAAATAAAGAAATTCTTTTTTTGGAAAACTATTTTTCTATTCACAAACATGTTTTAACTCAATAAATTGAACAAAAAAATGATGAATTATTTTAATTGAATTTATATATTTTATATTAAATCAATTATTTAACAATCATCTTGTGTTTTTTATATAAAATATATAAGAATAAATCAAATTTTATGCATAAAACGATGTATTTTTCTAAATGGCATTTTTACCTCTTTTTAATTTTTTACTAATTTTAAAACTAAATTTTGAAAGTTTTATAAATTATATTTTAAAAAATACACTTTTTTTAAATTTTAATGTAAAAATTATCTTATGATTAATTTTTTATTTTTCTATGGAGTTTCATTTTTGTATGAATAGTGAAAAATACTAAATTTTAATTAAAAACTTCTTTTTCAATTAATTATTTATATAAATAAATTATATATTTATTTGTTTTTAAAGTATATTTATATGAATTATACATATATTAATATAATTTAGGTATTTTTAATCAATTTTACATTGAAACTGGATATAAAAATATTTCAAATTTTTGAACATTTTTACTTTAAAAACCCATTGTTTCGTCTCGTCTGCAGGATTAATTTTAAATTAATTTTTTACAGTACTGTAATTGTAATTTAGTTAAATGGATTATATATTTTGAATCCAAATAATTTATAATTTATATTAATTTAAACTTACATTTTTACCAAAATAATTAGTGAAAACAATTAAAATTAATTATAGAAATTAAGAGAAAAACGAGTTTACCAAGGGACTGAACATTAAACATAAGGGTAAAATTACCTAAAAACATGTCCAAAACCCATTTTGTTGACATATTTAGACCATATAACCTATTGGACCAAAAAAATCATTATTTCAGGCACGTGAGGTATTTTTGAACTCCTAATAGTGTTTACCTTTTTGGTATTTACAAGATTTCCACTCCTCCTCCATAATAAAAGGGCACTCACTCTCCCCACTTATTCAAACCTCTCAATCCTTTTGGCTTGACCAAACCCTGCTAAAATAACTTTAAAAAATCCCTAATATCACCCTATAATCCTTAATTTTTTATAATTCAACCAAGGATGTCCTTTAGTGCAAACCAAAAAAAGATACTCGAAGAAGAGGAAACGTTCATCAATGAAATTTTTTTTATTTCTTCCTTAAACCCATTCAATTATATTTATTTCAAGTTTATACAATAACATAAATATTTTCCATATAATAAAATTTTTTATGTTAAATTTATGACCTGTAACTTCACACACTTTCATCAAATGGGATACGCAATCATCAAACCTCTCTATGGCGGACTACCGCCTCATGAACTGATATTGTTCGTTCTTCAACTACCAACATTCAAGGTTGGGAATAATGATGGAATTTATTATCATATATTATATTTATAATATTTATGATTTATTTATTCTTATAGAAATATTATATAATGCACACCTTCTGCATTCCATTTTTTGAGAATATGATAACATTGTTCGTGTGTACGACAGGCTACCGCCTCGCAAAGTGATGTGATTTGTTCACAATATACATGGAATGTATTAAGGGTGTGTTTAATATACATATATTATATATATTAGAAAATAATTCTACTATAATGTTAATATATATAAATATATACCATTTACTTTTGTTTCTTTCAATATTACAAGAAAATGGAAACAATATTCTTGGGTATGTACGGCCTACAGTCTCCATGAACAATGTATTTCATTTCCTATTTATATATTTTATGGATTATTATAAATACATATATACTGAATATATATGATAATTATATCATGTTTTAAATTCTATAAATTATTAAATCATGATCAATTAATATTTCCAAAAATAACAAGTCATGATATATATGAAAAACAATGAGATTATTTCTTGAAAGGTGACATTAACATGGAATTATTAACCAACAGGTAATATAAAGTCATAATAAAATCATATATGGTGTTATATATAATATTATGGTTTTTTGATAGATTTATAACAAACTTATATTTATTATACAATATTTTTGAGCAAGTACAATGTGATTAGAGACTTAAGGTAAGGGGATTTCTAGTCCCACTTTTATTTCTACGAGACTTTTATCATATTCACCACACATTTATTTTGTGGGGTGTAAATAATTCCACATGACATGTTATATAATTAATTAAATTTATTTAATTATATTCAAAGTTAAATATTTATTTTATTATTTCATTTATCTCATTATTCAAAATTTGAACAAGTAGTAAGGAATTTCCATCTCACTTTTAGTTTCCATAAGACGCAAGCCATGTTCACCACCTATTTCTTATATATGGTTTTTATAGTACTCATGGATGTATTTTATGATTATTATACTGATGAATATTGGAATTTACATATAAATTTTGGTATCTCACTTTAATGGGGTTTACGGTTAAAACATTACCAATATGGAATGGGGGTTTTGTCTCAATTTTCCTTCTTTGAGATGTACATTATCTTATGCACCTATATTATTTCATGAGGTTTACAAACAGGCCCTTTAAAATGTAATATCATTGATTTTACATCATATTTATAATTTTTGTTTCATTTTATGTTATTCTTTCATGGTTTTTATGATTCAGAGTTACTAAAGTTGTATGTATTTATTTTTAAAATCTCATTATTTATCAGGATTAATTATTATTATACCTCCATTAATGAAATATTATGATATATATATCAATAATTATCATTAAATTTCTTATCATATGTTTATTCATGATATATTAATATAATGGTACCACTTTTTTACTCTTTGTTACTAAATATAATTAAGAAAATGTTTTTATGAAACCCTGTCTTAATTCCTCCCTTTAGTCAGAAATATGTTTTATTCAAAATCCATGTTTTCTATAATTTTTTTTAAAAAAATTACATTATATTTTAAGATAATTTTCAATGAAATGTATTTTTAAAATGTTTTATGTTTTGAAAAGTTTTTAAAATTGTTTTCAATTCATCCTTTCTATGTTTTCAATGTTATTTTAAAATAAAATGGTTTTTAATGTGTTTTATGTATTAAAAATAATTTTTTGAAGTGGTAAGGATATTTTCCACAAGAAATGTTTTAAATGAAATTTAAAATTATTTTCCCTCTAATATGAAATCATTTGATATAATTTATGTTTTATTGGGGATATGATCTAAAAATACCATTCATATTCTTATTTAGAATGGTATATTTTTTAATGGAATAATTTTTGTGGAGACTTTTTCTATTCCAAAGGAAAATCATGTTCCAAAGAGATTTACATGAAACCCATTTATTTATAATGTGTTAATAATGTTATTAAATAATAATTTTTTATTATTTTTTATAATTATATGCAAGATCTTATTATTTTATTCATATTGTGTTTCATTAACATTGCTTATATGATGGGGTGGACCATATAGTGCTGGGTAAGCCTGTTATAGATTATATGATGTGTTAGACAACATAGTGCTTGTTAATCCTATAATATATTATATGATGGGGTGTCTAGATAACTTTAGGTAAAACAATTATAAATTATATGATGGGGTGGCCCATATATCATCGGGTGAGCCCAATCTAGATTACATGATGGGTGTGCCAAGATAGTGCTCTAATAAATTTGATAGAGATTTATATCTCATGAGTTATACATGAATGGAATAGGTAGTGAATTTTGTTCAGTAATATAGGGATGGAAGGGGAAGTGAACTCGGTCTATTAATGCATGGCAGGAATGGGGAGTGAAATGCATTCAATAAAGGAGTTTGTCCACTATGATGGTCTTTGAAGTGCACTTTGACTAAAATGGAAATGATTTTTTATACTTATGTGTATGCCACAAATTCCATTTCTTATTACTATGTTTTGATAACATATTCCATTATTATTCATAACTTATGATCTTCCCATATTTATGCCATGACTCATGTATATGATATTTTATATGTCGGGTATGATCTTTAAATGTTATTCTCATGTTATCACACACTTATATACACATTATACTTATATATCTCCTTTAATTACCCTTATTGGGAATCTGATCTCACCCTTTCACATGTTTCATTTATTATTTTATGAAAGAAAATTAATTATGAGTACTAAATTGAAAGATATTTTTGGGAAACATTGAAGATCATTCACTATGTTGGAAGATTATGTTCCATGTTTCCAAAGGAAAAAAACAATTATGGCCCTCTTACATGTGTTTGGGTAATGAAATTAATATTCCTAAAAATGATGTAATATCCATGTATGTTAATCATTTGGTCGTTATATGACTAGGGGAAGATTTATATTCTAAATTGTTTTTAAATTCATGGAGCATTATCTCTATATATATTACATAGTTTGAATGGTCCTTTCATATTAACTATCAGTTTTAGGATGATAAAAAAAGATAAAGCTCAACTCGATTTCCAATTATTGTTGAATACTTCTATTGAACATTAAAGTAAACCTATAATCTCAACAATATATAATTGAAAGTGTTAATCCATACAGCCTTACAACTTCCATTATATATAACATGGAAGGTTTATTTAGTAAGAAATTATCTCGAATAGAAATTAAATGTGACAACTTCATAAGTCAATAAAAAATAACCTAAATGGTATTTTTACTATTATTGGTCTTGAGAAGGACCATGAATAAATCCATCATGATGAACTCCTATTTAAAAAAATTATCATTAATGGTTAGATAGTTACATTATATTTTAGACATCTAGCCTTTATATATTAGAATACATAGAATCAATATATACACTCCATAATATCCCTCATCATATTTTACCTCCATAATTAATTCCTTAGATCTCTATAAATCATTGTGAATCTAATATTGATAGAGAAATAAGAGTTATATTCATCATCCAATAACTCTCTATTAAATTATTTTATCGATGGGACACATATTTGTTTCCCTAATATTATATTTCCATAATTTTCAATGTTTAACTATGTGATATTATTTACATTATTTTTTATCTCCATATCCTCTTTTTGTGAAGTTTTTATCTTTACATGGATGGATGGTTAAGTATTAATTTGTGGAAGATATGATTTATACCATTCCCTTATGATTCCATAGTCCACCCTTTTCAAATAATTGATTATTTTATCTCCTTCAATCCTCACCGTAGATAAGGTGGCATGATTCTTTCATATCAAAGCATCAACCACATTGTTTTCATTCCTAAGTTAGTAATGTACTGAGCAATAATAGTCCTTTATGAACTATAACCACATAATTTATTTCTTGTTCAAATCCTTAAATAATAATATATACTATAAGATCTTGTGGTCTATATATATAACACATTTCACCATTGAGATAATGCCTCCATGTTTTTAAAAGGAAAAATTACATTGTTAGCTCCAAATTATGTGTCATTTAATTTTTCCCATAGGTATTTAATTGAAATGAGGAATAAAATATCACCTTTTTATTTTTTATAATGAAACATCAAAAGGCCTTATTTAATGAATCAATGTATATCACAAGACCTTATCCATTGAATGGTAGTGTAAGTATAGGTTTGGTGACCAATATTTTCTTATTCTTCTTAAAGTTATCTTTACATTTTTCAATATATCGTAACATCATTCCCTTTTAATTTTAACTTGGATAGTGGAGTTGAAAATAATTATAAATTTCTCACAAAATCTTGTTGATGACCAGCTGTTCCAAGAATTCATTGAATCTATCTCATATTAGTTGGTCTGTGAGATTCTTTAATTACTGTTATCATGGAAGGATCTATATATTTACTATTTTATGATTACATTACCAAATAAGGATAATTTTTTTAGCCAAAAATATCACTTCTAGAACTTGTAATAAAATTTATCATGTCATAAGGTCTGTAGCACAATCCTAAATTTCCCTTCATGTTTGTAACATCTTAGTCCAGATGCCACTTGACCAGTTCCCCAGTCTGGTTCACCACCTAACCTCAAGCACACCTCCTTTAATTCTATAGGCTTCCGACTACCAGTGCAGGTCTAATAAGTCATGTGGGGATGTTATTCCCCCTGTATCAGAGAATGAAATCATAGATTAAATAATTAAATAACAAACAAATCAGAGTATGTAGAATAAATAAATAAAACTAAACCAGATAAATAAAAAAGTGATATTGACATATGGAATACAATACACCAACCATTGGTATACTCCAATGAATATACTAGTACAAAGGAACATAAAATATATGTCTCTTATGTAACTTATGTAGGTTCTGGGCGCAGCGGAAGAATGTTGGTGAGATTGCCCAACTTTAATTTTAGCGTTAAACAACGTTCAATCTGAGATCTGTCATGATATAAAACGCTGGATCTTCGGAATGTAATGAATAACTAAAAAGAAAAGAAGAGTCCCAGAACCATTGAGATAGGATCATCATATGTTGGTTATAATTAATTTAATTAATTCACAAGAATTGCCTCGGTGGAATTCTTTCTTCATCGATGTCTCCGGTCATGATCCTGTGATCTATCGTTGTGTCGTAGAATCCAAGTATAGGATTCCTCTAGAGGTGATCCACACTTTCTCCACGTATCTCTGGACGTCACCGAAGGGATCTCCAGGTGCTAGCACGGAAGAACCTTCGCTTGCGATGTCCGCCTTCGACCGCCTTGATCCGGTGGAGGATCTCGCTCTCGTAACTTGAGGGCGTTCTTAGTGGAAAGGGAATTCTCTCTTGGCTTGAGGGTATTTCCAAATCCATTGTGCACAACAATGGCTCTATAAAAGTGTTGGGGTTGTGAGGATATTTATAATTGGGTTTGAGGTCAATAGAGTTATGACAATAAATAAACGCGTTAAGCGTTTTATTTATTTCATTAACTCTTATTGAAACCCCATGTCGAATTATTAATTCCTTGACATGTGCCCATGATGGTTATAACTAATATCATTTAATAAAACAATATTATATCCTCAAAATCACGACTGGAAAACCACACGGTGTGTAATAATTAATACACGGCGTGTACTTGTTTTCCCTAAAACTATACGGCGTGTATATTTGATATACAGGGCATGTACTTTTATTTTCCATTTTTCTCCACCACATTTATTAGACCTTGAGTAATGGATATTTATTTCTTAAATAAATGTAACTACATTACTAGATAATTAATATATTATTTCACCCACAATATATTCTCTCGAATAACTAGTGTCTAAATAAATGCGATCAGGCATCCGTAAATAATTATTAAACCACAATCGGGAATAATATTTATTTAACTTGTTAAATTAATATTTAACTGAGATACATGGACACACATAGTGTGTGACCCTCTAGGCATCTTTCTTAGTGCCACTAGGCGGAGCCTGCCTAAAGTCCAAGGATAGCGTCTAGCAACATGCCAAGGCACCCATAGAGAAAATATTTAACACCGTAATGACATGTCACCTCCTACGAACGCTTACTCTGTAATATAATCCCTTTGTCTCGATATCTCTAATCAAGCGGGTTGCATGCTAGTGCCATCAACCCATGTGGTCGATTATTCTTTCTTTGACTTCCCATAATTGAACTCGCCCATACCTTACCATGTCCATGGATTTATTTAGGCTATATCAATTCCATCAAAGGGCCTAAGATATCTACTTCCGTTATGGAACAGAAGGGATAAATCCTTTCTCGCATTATCTATTAATGCAATATTACTCGTGACACACCCAACGTATCCTACCTCGCTGCGAAAAGTGTGTCATCATAGTTTTCATCAATACATCTAATTGCACGAGTTATAATACCCATTAATAATAATCTTAAAGTTTAAGGACCAATAAAAACGTCCACAGATAGGAACATGCAATGACACTATGAAATGTGGATTTCCTACTGGAGGGTCTCGTTCTCATAATATCCTCATGGATATTATGAAGGGCGCACACCATGAGAAGGTGCCTCAAAGTTTTATGAGTCCTCACCCCTAATGACCTGTATTATTTGTGTCCCTCAAATAATATCATCCGGTCATAGAACATATATTCAAGAACAGTGTTATGGCACTTATGGGTTCTCATCATAGCAGGGATCTTCTATGACCTTTTAATGTAATAGTTATCCTTAGGACATTATCACATGCATTGTCACGCAGAAGAATAATCAAGATGTGATAAGGATTTTATTAATGAATAAAGTACAAAGTAGTTGGTTCTAGACCACCAACTCCAACAGACTCCCACTTGGACTAGAGCCAAATGCTAACAACCTTTAACCTGCTAGCTCTCACATGATATTCATGATTCTGCTAAGATAGTACTTTATTCATGGGTTCTTCCATGTTCTCTTCCATGGACACTCTGCTCACAGCAACTCCACCCCTCTGATAAAAATCCCTCAAGAGGTGATACTTCCAAAGTATGTGATTTGTCTGTTGATGTGACATTGGTTCTTTTGCAAGATCCACTGTTGTAGTATTATCAAAATACAATGTAATGGGATCTTTACTGCTAGGCACCACATCAAGCTCCTGGACAAAGTTCCGAATCCAGATGGATTCCTTGGCTGCATCAGAAGCTGCTATATATTCGGACTCCGCTGTAGAATCGGCGACAACTGGATGCTTTGAACTCTTCCAGATCACAGCTCCTCCATTAAGACAGAAAACATATCCAGATTGTGACTTCAAAATGTTCTGATCTGTCTGAAAACCAAAATCAGCATACCCTCTAATGACAATCTCCTCGTCTCCTCCATACACCAGGAACATATCCTTAGTTCTTCTCAGATACTTAAGGATAGTCTTAACAGTAGTCCAATGTTGTTCTCCTAGATCTGCTTGATATCTGCCTACCATGCTCAGTGCATAGGCAACATCAATACTGGTACATAATATGGAATACATGATGGATACTATAGCCGAAGAATATGGTATCTTACTCATTCTATCTTTCTATTGTTGTGTCTTAGGACACATTTTCTTAGAAAGATGTAAGCCATGTGACACTAGAACCAATCCCCTCTTGGATTGTTCCATACTAAATATTTTTAGTATCTGGTCAATGTATGTACCCTGACTTAGTACAAGCAGCCTCTTGGATCTATCACGAATGATCTTGATCCCTAGAATGTATGCTACTTCACCAAAATCTTTCATGGAGAAGCACTTGTTCAACTAGTCCTTAACTGACTGTAAGGCTGGTACGTCATTTCCAATAAGAAATATGTCATAAACATATACTACTAGGATAGAGACCGCATTCTCATTAAACCATTTATAAACACATGTCTCACATTCGTTCTTAATGAAACCAAATTCCTTTATGGCTTCATCAAATCAAATGTTCCATGACATGGATGCTTGCTTCTATCCATAAATGTATTTCTTCAACTTGCAAACCTGTTCGGCTTCACCTAGTGTCACAAACCTTTATGGTTGTGTCATATAGACATCTTCCTAAAGGTTCCCATTAAGGAATTCTGTTTTGAAATACATCTTCCAAATCTCGTAGTCATGGTAAGCTGTTATGGAAAGTATGATTCTTATGGATTTAAACATTGCAACTGGTGAGAAGGTTTCATCATAGTCAATTCCTTGATGCTGTCTGAATCCTTTAGCCACTAGACTTGCTTTATAGGTTCTAACTTGACCTTCCATGTCCAACTTTCTCTTGAATACCCATTTGCATCCAACAGGATTTACATCAACTGGCTCATCGACCAGAACCCAAACTTGGTTCTGATACATGGAATCCATCTCAGAATTCATAGCTTCTAGCCATCTTGTAGCTTCTAATCTTTCTACTGCTTCCTTGTAGGAGAGAGGTTCATCATTGTCCAACAATAATGATTCACCATTCTTGGTGACTAGGAAACCAAATCTCTCTAGTTCCCTTACCTCTCTTGAGCTCCTATGCAGTACTTGTGTTTCTGGAACCTCTTCCATGGGGACTAGTGGAAATTGTTTCTGTACCAAGTCATGTGTATCATGAGCATCAACTTTGTCGAAGTCAATCTTTCTCCCACTATCCTTCTTGAGGATGTGCTACCTCTCAAGAAAGATGGCTTGTCTGGAAACAGTCACTTTCTTGTCTTGAGGGTTATATAGGTAATATCCTTTCGTTTCCTTGGGATATCCTATAAAGATACACTTCATGCCCCAGGGTGATAGTTTGTTTCTTGAGAAGGCCTTAAAAAACACCTTGCATCCCCATACACGTGTATGTGACAAAATGGGTTTCTTTCAATTCCATAACTCGAAGGGAATTCCATTTCCCACCTTAGTTGGTACTCGGTTTAATGTGTATGCTGCAGTTTGTAATGCATATCCCCAAAAAGATAATGGAAGATCCACATGACTCATCATCAACCTCACCATGTCCAACAAGGTTTGGTTCTTCCTTTAACTAACACTGTTCCACTATGGTGTATAAGGAAGAGTGGGTTGAGATAGAATCTCAGACTCCCATAGAAGATCAATGAACTCTTGGTTCAGATATTCTCCACCTCGATCCTATTGAAGTTTCTTTATCTTCTTACCAAGCTAATTCTCTACTTCATTCTTGGGTTCCTTAAATTTCATTAAGGCTTCTGACTTATACCTCATTAAGTAGATAAATTCGTATCTACTCAAGTCATCAGTAAAAGTAATGAAGCAAGAATATCCACCTCTAGATTCTATTGGAAATGGCCCACATACATCCATGTGTACCAATCCTAGAAGCTCTGTGGCCCTTTCACCCTGTCCACCGAAAGGCGGCTTGGTCATTTTACCTTGTAAACAAGAGTGAAATCTATCAAGTGGTTTTAGCTCAGTAGAATCTAAATAGCCATCTTGGCAGAGCTTTGTCAAGCACTTCTCGTTTACATGACCGAGACGGTGATGCCACAACTGGGTGATGTATGATTCATGTGAGTTTGTTTCATTATTGATTTCCAAAACATGGTTTTCGTAATTTAATACATACAAACCATTATTTAAATATGCCATACCATAACATACGTTGTTCTTATAAAAGAGACAACCCTTATTTTTAAACATTAAAATAAATCCATCCATATCCAAAAAAGATACATAAATTATTTTTTTGTTAACACTAGGCACATAATAACAGTTTTGTAAAACCAAGATCATCCCAGTCAACAATGAGAGGTGGTAGTCACTAATAGCCAATGCAGCCAGCCTTGCACCATTGGCAGCTCGAAGATCCACCTCTCCTATGGAAATCTTTTTAAATCTACTTGGTTCTTGCATTTTAATATATATGTGAGCGCCACAAGATGTATCTAATACCCAATGTGTAGAAATAGAAATATTACACTCGATAACGAACGCACCACCAGCATCGCGATGCTTCTGGGTGCAGTTCCTCTTTCAGTGGCCATTCTTTCCACATGAAAAACACATTTCTTCCCATTCCTCGCCTGCCTATGGATATTCCCCTTCTTGGAGGGATGGTGCTCGGTGGCTTCAGACCATTTATAAGTCTTTGGCCCCTTTGCCATGTCCTTCCTTTTCTTATTCACCTTAAGGACTGCAGGTTTGTCACGCCCCATGTCCTTATCTACCTGGTGAGTTAATGGTAGAATTTCTGATCTAGGAGTAACTGGAACAGGCTCTTCCAACACATACAATTTCCTCTCGTGGCGATGGATATCGCGTAAATGCCTCTGTCACTCTTGGAAATTGGTGCCAGTGAGAAGGTTTTCCTTCTTGAGTACAGTTCGCAATGATATGTTTGAAGTCATTTTCTTGTCGTTTCTATAAATTAATATGAGAAAAGGTTTAGTATTTTATTACAAAACTAAGACAAATAAATAAATTAATACTTATTAGTCTCCCACTATTTTATCGAAATCCAATAGCCCTCACCATTGATTTCGGAATATTCTGTTGCCTGAATATTCTAGTGGCAAGGATTCATATTTCCCTTCGCATTACCCCAACTAGGGTTGGTCAAGAAACTTGAAGGGTTTTAGGTAGTCATTCCAAATGCCAACTACATTAACTCGCAGCTCCTTGATCCGCTGAGTGGACTCCCCAATCCTGAAATCCTTTTATTTTGGATTTCCTCAACCTTTGCCTCTTGGTCACACCAAGTCCTATTGTGGCAGTCAACCCTTGATGTGAACCAAGTGAAGTCAACCCAAAAAATTGAATTATAATTCCCCGATAATTGAAAGCACCCCAACTAGGGTTGGTCAATCACTTTGAACTATGGTTCGATTCTAACCAAGATTATGGAAGGCTATACTGACTTAATATTTATTTTGAGGGATTTTATTCTTATATGTAAATTTCCAATTTATTATCTTTGATTACATGCTTGTTAATATTAATTGGGATATACTTAAGTGATTAACCATGTCTTAAGATAATATTTTCGTATAAGCCGGTTTTATTTTAGTTCCATATTGCATGCTTGTTTAATTCAATAATTGTGTGATTGTGAAAACACACCCACAATAAATAAACCATGAAACTGATAGAAATAAAATAAATGGTATGATCATGAACTTTCTCCTATTGGTTTGTTTATCTAACTGTTGATAAACTAACCCAAGACCTAGGTGAGAAAACATCTTGAACCTTTCAGGTTCATGTTTACATCTTTCCACTTGTCCACCTTTGTATCTCCTTGGATTGGTTTCACCTTGGCTCCTCACTTGAGCTGCCTCCACTAGCTTGGGAGATCCATCCATTACATATGAATTTATCTCACACGTAGGTGAGGGGTAAAAGGGGTTTTTTCATAAAAGAATCATTGGGCGTGCAGACCCTACATATTAATGGGGAGATGGATCGTAGACCAAAAAAAATTAATTTAAATAAATTAATTAAAAAAACCATTCACATACAAAGGACTTGGTCTAGATCATGATCATCCATACATACAACGATATTTATGCATAAATAAAACTATCATTAAATTCTTTAATTGTTCTTTTTTAAGATAAATCACGCTCGAATTAATTAATTATCTTTAATTGATCAATCCTTTTATCTTAAACCATTTTATAAACTTCCTTGAGATTCTCATCCATCATAATTTTAAACAAATAAATTCATTTAAAATTATCCTTGTACGTAACTTGTACCTTGGAGGAAACCCGTTGAATTCTCGTTCATTACGCAGATGTTAAATTAAACACATATATATAAAACACCTATTACGTGTTGTTCCTCAGCTTTACGCCTACACCATGGTACACATCTCAAGGGTTTGTATAATATAATAATAAATTTTAATAAATCTGCGTAATTTGGGTGAGTACACGGCATGTAGTTTCAACTACACGGCGTGTACTTTTCTTCATTGTCCATTCAAATTACATGCCTGGGGACATGGCGTGTTAATGTACTTCGGAAATTTTTGGAGTACACAGTGTGTTCTGTGGGACACACACCGTGTAGTTTCCGCGTTACATGGTTTCCAGCTGGGAAAGCTGTGTACGGGGTACACGTCCCAACCCTAACCCGAAGGGACCACACGTCGTGTTCATTGGACCACACGGCATGTAATCCGGAAACCGTGTGCCACCTGTTTCTGGTCAACACACGGTGTCTTAAATTCTTAGAAAGAATCAAATACACGGCCTGATTTGGAGGATCAGTCAATGCATTGAACCTAGACTACACAGAGTGTACTTCCGAATACACGTCGTGTATTCTGGTGTTGTACGGCCAAAAACATTTGCCTCCTCCAGATGAGTTCCTCTATTTTATTTTAATCAAAATTAAATAAAAAAATCATTTCTGTGAGCTGAACGAGAAACGAGGGAGGAGGAACAGATCTCGACATTCATATTTCCAGAACAATTAAACATGAATTGAAATAACTAAATTTTTAAATGATTAAATCACCAATGAAAAACTAAATAATTATAATCAACGATATGACCCCTCTGATACCACTTGTAGGTTCTGGGCACTGTGTAAGCGCATTGGTGGGATTGCCTAACTTTAATTTTAGCGTTAAACAACATTCAATCTAAGATCCATCATGATATAAAACACCGGATCTTCAGAATGGAATGAAGAACGAAAAAGAAAAGAAGAGTCCCAGAACCATTGAGATAGGATCATCATATGTTTGTCATAATTAATTTAATTAATTCACAAGAATTACATTGGTGTAATTATTTCTTCGTCGATGTCTCTGGTCACGATCCTGTGATCCGTCGTTGCGTCGTAGAATCCAAGTATAGGATTCCTCTAGCGGTGATCCACGCGTGCTCCATGTATCTCTGGATGTCGCCGAAGGGATCTCCGGGTGCTAGCCTAGAAGAACTTTCTCTTGTGATGTCTGCCTTCGACCACCTTGATCCAGTGGAGGATCTCGATCTCGTAACTTGAGGGTGTTCTTAGTGGAAAAGGAATTCTCTCTTGTCTTGAGAGTATTTCCAAATCCGTTGTGCACAACAATGGCTCTAGAAAAGTGATGGGGTTGTGAGGATATTTATAATCGGGATTGAGGTTAATAGAGTTATAACAATAAATAAACACATTACACATTTTGTTTATTTCATTAACTCTTATTGAAACCCCATGTCGAATTATTAATTCATTGAAATGCGCCCACACTGATTATAATTAATATCATTTAATAAAACAATATTATATCCTCAAAATCCCGACTGGAAAACTACAGGGCATGTAATAATTAATACACGGCGTGTACTTGTTTTCCATAAAACTACACGGCATGTATATTTAATATACATGGCGTGTACTTTTATTTTCCATTTTTCTCCACCACATTTGTTAGACCATGAGTAATGGATATTTATTTCTTAAATAAATGTAACTGCATTACCCACTAATAAATATAATATTTCGCCCACAATATATTCTCTCGAATAACTAATGTCGAAATAAATGCGATCAGACATCCTTAAATAATTATTAAACCACAGTCGGTAATAATATTTATTTAAGTTTTTAAATTAATATTTAACTGAGATACATGGACACACTTAGTGTGTGAGCCTCTAGGACACTTTCTCTATGGAATTAGGCGGAGCCTGCCTAAATTCCAAGGTTAGCGTCTAGCAACATGACAAGGCACCCATAGAGAAAGAATTTAACGTCGTAATGACATGTCACCTCCTACGAATGCTTACCGTGTAATATAATCCCTTTGTCTCGATATCTCTAATCAAGTGGGTTGCATTCTAGTTCCCTCAACCCATCTGCTCGATTATTCTTTCTTTGACTTCCTGGAATTGAACTCGCCCATACCTTACCATGGCCATGGATTTATTTAGGCTATATCAATTCCATCAAAGGGTCTGAGATATCTACATATATTATGGAATAGAAGGTAAAAATACTTTCTCGCATTATCTATTAATGCATTATTACTCGTGATGCACCCAACGTATCCTACCTCGCTGCGAACAGTGTGTCGTCATAGTTTTCGTCAATGCATCTAAGTGCACGAGTTGTAATACCCATTAATAATAATCTTAAAGTCTAAGGACCCATACACACGTCCGCAGATAGGAACATCCAATGACACTATGAAATGTGGATTTCCTACTGGCAGGTCTCGTTCTCATAATATCCTTCGGGATATTACCAAGGGTGCACACCATGAGAAGGTGCCTCAAAGTTTTATGAGTCCTCACCCCTAATGACCTATATTATTTGTGTCCCTGAAATAATATCATCCGGCCATAGAACATATATTCAAGAATAGTGTTATGGAACTTCTGGGTTCTCATCATAGCAGGGATCCGCTATGACCCTTTAATGCAATAGTTATCTTTAGGACATTATCACATGCATTGTCACGCAGAAGAAAAATCAAGATGTGATAAGGCTTTTATTAATGAAGAAAGTAAAAAGTAGTTGGTTCTTGACCACCAACTCCAATAACTTCAAGTCATAGAATATCCTTATATCCAAACTCATCTGGAGATATCCCATTCAACCATGAAAAACTTTACCCCAGGCCTTATCCTTATGTGTACCTAAAATATCATGTTAATTACTCTCAAGTATTGAAGTGCAACGGCAGCCCAAGAAGGGTGTGAACTCAGTATGCTACAACAAAAAGATTCACTAAATATAACATTTTGTTTTAATTTTCATGATGTGGTTCTCCAAGTTAAAAATATTTAATTATATTTAATTTAAAATATTTATAAAAATGTAAACAAACATTGAACTCGGGGGGGGCGAGTTCACCCTGGGAATAGTACAAACCTTTTTCATCCAGTTTCAGGGTGCCTATAAAAATATCTCATGGACCATTCCCATCATCCCACTCCTAAAAAGTGGAAATATACCCATATAGGTTACAAACAAGTTGCATCCAGGGGAAATATACCTATCCTCAAAGCCCCTTTATCACTTGGGGTAAATGTTCACCATTGTTTTACAATTCATACCAGTGTTGCACTGCGGATGTTTCCACCCTAGGTTAACTATAATCTATATCCCTTGGGGGATATGTTCATCCCAAATTAAACATAGAATAAAAATGTCACCTAGGGTCTATGTTTACCCCAGGTTAACCATATAATAGCACTTTCCCGTGGGGGTAGCGTTCACCCTATGTTAACTATAACATATAAAGTCAATAAAATGCATAAAAACATTTACTAAAACCATACTAAACCATCCCATCTTCCATTCCCAAAATGATTTAAATAGAAACATTTATAAAACATGTTCAAAACCCTCATTTCAAATTATATAAAATTCTATATTCCATACAATTTTTAAATAACATTTAAAAATTAAAACATAACATTTTCCATGAAACTGTTTCACTATTTTGACTCCAAACTAATAAATGAATTTACATTTTAATAACATTTTTCTAAAAATATCATCTCAATTTTCCATAAAAAAATCCAACCCATATTACAATTTAACAAACATAGATTCAATTATAAGAACCAAGAACCATTTCAAACAAAATTCATAATCAATCCATTTTACCAATTAGACCCATCATGTCTAAGAGGGATTAACTAGAGAGATAGAAATTCCAATGAATTTTTATTTTAAAAGAAAAAAATCAATGTTTCGAGAAGCTATAATGACCACATAGGACATGAACATGGAAATAAAAAATACTCTGGGTAATGTCTAAGGACCACCTAACTTGTATAAATATTTCAAATTTAAACTTTCTAGGGTCTGGAAACTCTACCAAGGCATACAGAACCCCGCACAAGCTTACCCAAACCCACGACAACCACCTGTGTCCCTGTATCATAACCCAAATCACTAATTAATTAATTATAAGATTTATAATTTATAAATTAATCCAGAACCAACTTTTAATAAATTCTGACTATTCATCAATCCATAGCCATCCATTGAAAGGTCAAGCCATGCGGTGTCGACCGCCTTTGACACACCCTTGAACCTAAGATGAGTTAACCCTAATAAATGGAACCAATTACAAAACTAATTTAATTATAAATTGGAAAAAACATATGAAAATCCCAAAATTACAACCTAACTTGTTGAAACGCTAAGGAACCAAGTGAAGAATGAGTCTCAGTACACCTTCATCCTAGGTTGCTTGAAAGTCCTTTGAAAATTGGTTAATTCCACCATAATACAATGTAATAGCCTAGGAAAACCCAGGTGGATAAAAGAGATCTTAGAATAGAGGGGGGATAGGACTGATGGAGGATATCTGTGGTGTATAAATACCTAAAATTATTATTAAAATCCACTTGAGAAACTCCATTGATTAGGGTTGAAGAAGATAGGAAGGATAGGGAACCCCATAGCTTCATGATAGAAACAAATGAGGTGGAGGTGTTTTCCCCACTAAAAACATGATGGTGAATAATGGTAATCCTGCACATTTAAAACCCCCATCAAAAAATTGATGTATTTGGGTATTGGACCAATCCACTGCCAGTGGCAACCAGTTTTCCAGTGGACACTAGCTATCTAACCTGCCCCCTGGTCTAGCCATTGGTTGGAAGGTGGCCTGCTAGAAGATAGTATGTGGCTATAGAATGTATCCCTGACCACCCGACCTGGCCCCCATGATTTCACACTACCCTTGGCCACCTCCTGATACTAAAACATTTTCCAAAAAACTCACTTTAATGGTGAAAAATTTTAATGATTTCATATACTCAACCCACCTCTACTTTTGAAGATTCAAATCTCACTGTGAAAAGATATACTTCAATCTCTTATGATCTATATACACAATAAAATTTTCACCTAAAAATTAATTTCACCAATACTTCAAATCATACACCACTATAGATAACTTAACGTTGTGTATAGGATAGTTCCATTAATAAGTAATCAACTGTGGATACCCATATGCCACAACTCGATCTCCCTGCATTAACACTACTCCATGTTCGATTCTAGAAGTTTCATGATACACTGTATTCTCCTCACCTAGATTGGGTAGGATCCAGATTGGTGCATAAGTCAAAGGATTCTTCAACTCCTAGAAGTAACTCTTTCATACATATAACCATTAGAACTTAATCCCATTTTTGTTCAATCATAAAAGTGGTGATTTCGAACATGAAAAGTCTTGGATGCACCTTTTGTAATATCATCTAACCCGAGAATGTTATGGATATCAAAAACATTATTGAGATGCACCCAAGATACAACAGCCTGGACCTTATCTCGGTCCCCTAACACACCTTCCTCTAATATAATGTGACCCAAGAAGTGTACCTTATTAATAAAAAATGGAAACATATATTTATTGGTGTATAGTTGATTCTCTCTCAATGTACACTGGACGATGTCAAGATATTGGGAATGACTGTCATGATTCTTGGAGTATGCCAATATTTCATCCACAATAACTACCACAAAATGATCCTAGTAGGAATGGAATATTTTTTTCATTAGATCCATAAACAATTCTGGTGAATTGGTCAACCTAAATAGAATTAGGATGAACTCGTATTGGTTATACCGACTTCAGCAAGCACTCATCAGTATATCAGAAGTTCAAACTCTCAAATGATGGTTCCATGGTCTCAAGTTGATATTAAAAAATAAAAAATCTCATCTCAAATAGTAAAATTGATCATTGATTTAGGGAAGAGGATATGGGTTCTTCACTTTCATCTAGTTCAACTTCTAGTAATCAACACAGAAACATAGAGTTATTTCATCCTTCTTAGTAAAAAAACTACTAAACCCCAAGGGGATGTACTCTGACGGATAAATACCTTATCCTACAAATCTTCAAGCTGAGTCATGAGCTCTTGATGCTCTATCGATGTTATTCTATAAGGTGGAATAGAAACTAGATCATCCCCAAGAATGAGATTAATTGTAAAATACACATCTCTCTTAGGTGGAATACCTAAAAATTATTCAAAAAACACACCATAAAAACTATCCACTATGGTTGGAAAGACACCATTATTTAATCCTCCATAATCTAGTAATAAACATGTAACCTAGGCTATGAGATAACCCAATTTCTGAGTAATTTTCCATGATCATTATTCCTTGATATCCAACTCCCCATGATGGATTTATTTTTCACCAATAGGAGATATAAAGGTCACTCTCCTACGGTAAAAAATCCATGTGGTCTCATTATGCTACTAACTAGTCCATAACTAAAATTAGATCAAATCCTAACATGTCTAATATGTAATGGTCCCATAGAAAATGATACTCCCCAATCTCTATGGAACACCCATTTTCACAAATAGATATCTATCGAGCATTCTCCAAAAGGTGTACATGTCATCATAAATCCACCTGATAACTCCACCAATAAGCTCAAACCACTAAAAACATGTATATAAATAAATTAATGAAAGGAAATGGTATCAAATAAGGAAATAGATAACATACAAGCTATAATAATACTACCTCTTATAGTCGATGGTCTAGCCTCACTAACCACCACTGTAGGCTGAACTAAATGTAACTGCCATTCCCCTCTTCCAAGTGATACTACCTTAGTCCCCTATACTGCACCACTCTACTGATATAGGAACTATTTCCAATAAGCACATCATCTACTGCCTCTACCACCATGTCCTTTAGAACTCTCTCTTCTTGATAGATATGGGGTCGAAGACCCCCTAGCCACACCATGGTTCTGTCTCGCTCCTCCATCACTACCCGTATATCTTGGATTCCTGAACAACCTTTGTAGATGTCTCACCCTTCTATAGGCACTACACTCTGTTGGTGGTTGGGGAAAATTTTTACAAAAGTGACTCTCCCTACTGTATTGGTGGAAATGTATTCAGTTGATATCTTTATTTTTTTATCCTTTTCCTTGGCCACTCTTTCTCTTATTCCTCAAGGTAACATTCTAGTAGCAATTATTCCTTATCTTAGAATACATACCTCGTGATCATATATGAGAAAACACAATTCCTTCCTTGTAATCCTCCTTTAGGTTCCCCTTTTCTGTGAGAGCATAATCCACCACCTTGTCAAACTTATTTAGTTAGAAGATATTAACTTGGGACATAATATCATATTTAATTATATCCTAGAACCACCTTGTCATATTTGTCTCATATCATGTCAACACTATATAAAATCATTGTAGGTATATAAAGTGACCAGAATAATTCATCACAAACATGATCCCAATATCCAACCACATGAACTCATCTCCTCCCTCCTACTTCAACATCTTTAGATTAAAATGCTCCATGAAAATCTCTAAAAAGTCCTTCCAAATTGTCTCGTCTACCTGGCCTATCCTGTCTTGAATATCCCACCACCGCTTCACTAATAATTGCAACATATAAGTAGAAAACTTGACCTTATTCTTAGTAAGAGTCTCAAAATGGTCAAGTATAGTCTGGATGGACTTAATCTATAACTCTACTACCTCAGGTCCACCCTCTCTAGTGATAGTAGGATGGTGTTGTAACTGAAACTCCCTCATAAATTCAAACATTATTGTCACTAACTACCCTAGGTCTCTTTCCATCAATTGTATAAACTTTAAAATGTTCTCTTAGAGTTATTCTCCAACTTCCTCAACCATCACTACGGTTCCTTAGGTTCCACTACTTGAGGAGCATCTCCATCCATGTCCTCTTATCGTACTCTCAACAAGCATTGTTGTGGAGGTATATCTATACAATTAAAAAAACCTATAAGGACACATAACAAAAAAATTTATTATTTAAATAATATTAAATTATAATAATCACAATAATCCATTTTCCTAAACCTTCCCACGTGGTCAAAATTGTGGCATTATCACTACCCCTAACCGTCCTACACCTAGGTCCTGCTTAAAAAAGGGTAAATTCATTATCATATGATTTTTCTTATTATATTACCATTCATTATCATCTTGAATCAGTTTACAATTTTTTTCATATTATGCACATTTTCAATTCAATTTTCCAAGAATGGAAAAATAGTTTTGGATCAGGAACTTACCCATCCCATTTTTCATGCATGCCTAAAAATGATGTATGTCACTGTAATCCTAAGTTTCTAGAATTATACATGAATACTCAAATCTTGTTCCATTCTGGTCCATGATTCAAATATCATAAAATATAAACAACAATAATCAGATCACACAACAAGTGAATCACCCAATGTGAAATAAAATTCAACTATAAAAGAAAATACCAATAGCATAAATCCCACCCTAAGTACTTGAGTTTTCCCCTATACATGGGTTTGTTACTAACATGAATGAGATCATAACCAAGACCCAACTAATCATATTACCCTATCTACCTTTCCCAAATAGTAAGATAAACTAAAAAGAAAAGAGAAAACCTCTGTTTCCACTTTGTAACATCCCAACTAGGTTGTCACTCACTGGAACCATGATTCAGTCGGTTACATGACCTCAAGCACACCTACCCATATGCCATAGGCTAAAAAATAGTAGTGAAGGAAAAATATAAATCATGGTAAGACTATACACACTTTCTAAAAGTTTCACATAGTGGAAAAAATAAAAAAAACTGAATGATAGAACTATAACTAAAATAGTACTTGTAACACAAGATGGTCAAATTGGAAATATGCTACGAAAACAGGATAGTAGATATTCCACGCTAAGTACATGAAAAGTATCAAAATTTAAACCCAGAATTAAAGACACTGAAAACTCCCAAGAAGGTACTGAACCATGTCTGGTTCCCTCATCAATTCTCCATCCCAAGTCAACCCTCTTTCACAGGGCCTTTTCCTTTATCCTATCCCGCAAACATGAATTATATTCGGGTACTGATTAGGCAGTCTGAGTAGGATTTGAGTGCAACTTATTAGGACACCACCAGAGTCATCAAAAAAATATAAATTCAATATTGTGTATGTAGTTGTATAAATAAATAAGTACAATCCATAAGTAAATAGTTTTCAAATTATCAATTACTCTTTATTTAACCACATAACCCCTCGGGCTCCTAAGGACACCTAAAACCTAAATACCTACTTCAAATATTATTGAAGTATAAACCATGTCACTTATTAAATTATAAATTCATTATAATGTGATAATATTTCATTATCCATCCATTTAAATTGATTATCATGGCTAATTGGAACCATAGTCCAATACCAATCTCATGGGTGTGGAATATCATATTTAACACCCTGGGGGTATTTGGAGCATCAGTCCTTGTCCCACACCCCATGGGTATTTGGATCATCAGTGATAGCCCCATATAATAATTTGTTATGCATTCTTGTTGTCCAATAACATCATGGCTAGGACCCCATGGGTATTTGGAGTGTCATTTTATGTCCCACACCTCATTTCCCAATCAATCGTGCATGGATATTTGGAGCATCAATCTATGTCCCACACTCGTATATCAATAAAACACATATATCACAATATCACTTGTACCACTATATCACATATATCATTATATCTTATGTGCCACAACAATCCATTAATTAATTCAACAATTGATTAATCACATTAATTTCATTACTAATTCAAAAATTAGTTTATCACATAAATCTCATTATTTAATTAAAAAATTGATTAATCTCAACAATATCATTAATTAATTCAATGATTAATTAGTTAACAAAATTCCATTATTTAATTCAACGTTTAATTATTCACTTCAATCTTGTTAATTAATTAAATAATTAATTAATCATCACAATTCTATTAGTTAATTTATTCAATTAATTAATCTAATTTCACAATCACAGTATCACCATAATTAACTCAACAATTAATTATTCCAAATATATTATCTCAATATCCCATAATTAATTCATCAATTATTTATTCAATCTGCAATTTCTATATACTAATAATTAACTCAAAAACTGATTATTCAACTCACAAACTAAATATTCTGATAATTAACTCAATAATTAATTATTCCTCAAATCCCACAATTTCTATATCATAATAATTAATTATATAAATTAATTATCCCCAATATAAAAATTCCATATTATAATAATTAACTCAACAATTAAATATCCCCAATTCAACAATTCATTATTTAATTAATTCATTGAATTGATTAATTTAATTAAGAAATTCAATTGGTAAACAATATATAGAAATTATACAATCACATATATGTAATTAAAATCATGACTATGGTATTTTAACAATATACCACCTACAACAATTCATTGACAAATTATCTCCCAATAGAGAACCCCAATTTGAAGCGGAACAATTGAATCATGATGAAGAACACAAACTAGATATGGAACCTAGAGTCAACCTAAAATGAATCAAGATGCAACAACCCTCGATATATATTATAAAAAACTAGATATACATCCATCCATTAAGATAATAAATTCCATTATAATATTAGAAAATAATGGGAGAAGAATGGTAAACCAATCGGGATTAGGGTATCTTACTGGGAGAGGTGCTGATCTTTTATACGGGCTACGAATCACCATGAATGGAGATCATAGGGACTGGGAATCCCTCTGGGAGGATCTGAAATTGTGATAAATATATTATAGGTTTATCTAGGGAATATTGGGGTATAATATAGGGGTTCAGTAATTTTTTTACTAAAATTCATGGCATTAAAATCCTATACGTAAGGTTTACTTCTCAGGGTTCATGGTTTCCCATAATCATGCGCCTTAACCATATACCTCTAATAGGGGGTGTGTGGTTTCTCTTTTCATGTTGTATGGTTTATCAAACCATGTTCCATCTATGAAAAACCTCTCTATCTAGGTCTTCATGTTTTTTTGGTCCATGGTCCATGGTTTTTGAAAACTGTGCGCCAACCTTGTACTACCCTCTTTCCTCTCAAATTTCTCAAATTTTCCCCAATAACGCCCATGATAAACCCCAAAAAAAAGTACTCAAAACTAGACAAAATATTACCAATAAATGAGTTCATGAAATCTCCATAAAAGTTCATTGTTTTACATCTATTATCCTTTTTATCTCATAGATTAGGTCATTGAATTCTTTAATTCAAAAATTCCTAGAATTTGAAGCATTGATGTGTAAGTGGTGCCTTAATTAGTACATTCTTATCCTCTATTTTATTTACTAGGATATTAATATCTCTTATAATTATGAGCTCACTGGATAAGATTTCCAAAATTAAACCATTTTATCATTCCTTTTAGAGTATTTTATAATTACTTCTTCCCACATTCTTGTAATCTAAGTGAGTTAATTTTCATTCCTCCATGTAATTTATCTTTCATTATTTAATGAAAATCCATTTTCCATTTCTTATCCCCAAATCCATAATCATAATGAAAATATCCAATTTATTTTTCCACCTTATGTTCACATAGAAATATTTATTCATACCTAACACAGTCCCTTATGGTTAATGAATATCGAATACATGGTTTTAGGCCTCTAAAGGGATAATAAATCCTGATTTCAAGGCCAATAATAAAACCATAGGAATTTTTTGTGAGTCTAAAAAAGTTTTATTTATATGAACCAATCTATTCATCAACATTTTTCTTTAACATGAGTAATTTTTTCTCCATGTTAATTCTAAAATTATAAGGAAAATATTTAGTGAAGAATATTTTCTTAAAATTACCCCATTTCTGGATCTATGTTAATCCTTTATCCTCATATTATTTTTCAAATTCCATTATTAGTCTTATTTAAGTTTCAACTGATAAATATCCAAGATAAATTTTTCTCACTCAAAGTATTGGAGAACAAAAATATATTTTTTCATGTTAATCCATTACTCAATAATTACTGATTTGAAATATCTACTAAATGTTGTCAGTAATTGATGTATGAATGAAATAAAAACATATTTATCATTCTTTATTGAATTTGGGAACTCAACATTGTGTATTTTATTATTCATATAATTATATAAAATTTCCATAAATGATTTCACTCTATCTCTCATCCCATTAGGTTACTCATTAGAAAAATTATCTCATTTTCCATCACACCTAATGTTAACTTACTTCTTCTTGGTTCCATCCAGTTACTAAAACCGAATAGAGTTGAGTAATAAACAATATTACCATATATAATTTGTTTTAATAACCATATTAAAAGTAAACATGATTATGTCATACTCTATGACACCTTAATTTTAGCCTATGATACTTTTGGTTCAGTCTAGGTTTAGTTATGTTGGATTCTCTTATACTTATTAACCTAATTCAAAAGAATAACTAAACCCCTATCTGATACCAACTGAGTCAAACCAAGCATAAAAAGGCATATATTTCACATGAATTCCAAAATTTTAATGATATATCTCACATATAAATTCATAATCCCAGAACCCAAATGTTTAGTGATTCTAGAGAAGAGTTACGTAAATGTATTATTTACAATTATTTAATCATCATATCCTAAAAAATTCTCTAAGCATGACTTAATTCTAAAAAGAATTATGAATTTAAGTCTACGGGTAAATAGGAAACATTAAAAGGAGTGATATAAAACTATTTTTAAGGTAAAAATTACCAATGGATCATAAAGGGTTAGATCATAATCATTTGGGAAAACATGATCATGAAATAAATATCTAATTAAAAATATCATAAAATCATAAGATTTGTCCTAAAGTTACTAAAGATGGAAATATAACCTCAAAGGATTATATATATACTATTTCAAAATAATTTAGTGATAGGATACAATAATCATGATCCAAGGATCATAACATAGGCATGTGGAATAAAAATCAAATGTGTAACAAGCATAAACATAGGAAACCACAACATTTTGGGAAAAGCTAACCACAATCAAGCCCACACATAATGTTTTGAACATGAAATAGGGTCCATTAATTTAATTTAAATCATTTCTAAATGAAAAAATGTCCATGAATATACTTTTAAACATGAAATCAAGTCCATTAAAATAATTTTGAACATGACTAAATGCAATCTAGGTCATGCATAACATAATTATCTCATTATATATAAATATTTACCCAATAAGTTGTATTAATATATCAGAACAACCCATCATAAAATTATAAACCATAGATATGTGTTACATATGAATTCAATGATGCATCCCATCATGAAAAAAAATGTAATGAAAATGGGTTATATAATATTTTCAAATAGTATCACATAAAATCACATTAGTAATTAGATTAGTGAATACCAAAAAATAAATATTTCAAAATAAGTATGCCATTAAAGAATTTATAGGATAATATATTAAATAAAAAACCTTATGATATTTATCTTTTATAAATTTATAGGAAAATATAAGTAAAACCTCAGAAATAGTTCTCATAAAACATTTTTATAATGTTGTAAAAAGCTTAAATTATGATTCCTTTTCAAAAACCATTTTCATGTAGGTGATAGGAATAATTGTTCAAAATTTAGTTTAAAACAATCCCTACTACTGTAATATTTAAAAGAAAAATAAAAGGTTTAAGTAATAAAATATGGTGTGGACAATGAAATAAATACAAAATTTTTGAAAATATATTTCTTATGTTTTCAATAGGTTTTAGAGAAAATTCACATTTGTAAAAGATGTTTAAAAAATTAAAAAAGTAAATAAATATGTTATTTAAATTATATAATATAATAAATATTTTTATTTCATAATAAGATAATAATCTGTAATGGTAATAAATAATATCAACTTGGAGGGGAGAGTGTTAATAGAGTGGGTGTGAATTATTCTTTACAACATCATATTTTTATGAAGAAATAAATACATAAAGGAATAATATTATGACTTTAAAATGATATTTCCCAATATATAAATAGATAATAAATTATTTAATATATAAATGGAGTAACATAACAAACTTATAATAACATGGGAAAAGACGAATCTGTATGAATTAATAAAAATAGTTTGATTCAGTAAAAACTCTTACCTTGGATTCTCACATCGTCTGATGTTCTCTAACAACTTGTATAATAAATTTAGGTTTATTATTAATCTATATAATAACAATATCTATATTTATTTTACATGATACTATTAATTTATAATCTCTTATTACACTTATTAATCATTTTTTGTTGAAATTTATAACAAGATATTCTTTTTTGTTCTGTGCTAGCTTTTATATAATGATTTTTGTCCCAGATCCTTGATCTTTTATTCATCAAAAAATTTAAATAGAGTTTAAAAGGGTTTTTTATATATATTTCTGAATTCCAATGTTATTTTTATAGAATTTATGCTAATGGTTTGTAAAGAGAATCTAAATATTTTTTAAATTGTGATTCAATAAAAAGATTGGATTTTATTAGTTAGTATACTTATATATATTATCATTATATAATTATGAATACATTTGAAATTTTTCATTATTATATATTATTACTATTATTTAAGTTTTAATATCCATCATAATATAAACATTTTAAAAAAATTCATGTAAGTGGTAGAACTGAACCAAACAATAACGCGTTATAATGGATGAATGAATAAGAACAGGTTATTCTATTGCTATAATATCACCTATATAGAATAATGGTGACTTAAAATTAATATAATTAAAGTGATAATTCATATTAAATAATTTTTTGATCAAAAAAATAAATAATAAATGATTATGGATTTTATAATATGTATATTGAAGAGTTGATTCTTCTCTTCAAGAGCCTCTATGAATTAAAGGATTCAGGACTCCATCTTATGATCATAAGGTTTCCAAATGGGAGAAAGTATTTTTAGGGAGATAATTTAGTTATTTATTCACATTAAACTTAATTAAAGGTGTACATTAAGTAGGGTATAGGAGGCATCCTTTTAAAGGTTATCTTAAGTAGAACATTCAAAAATACACATTCCTTGATGAATAAGGAATGTAATTTCTCATGGAAAATGGATCAAAATTGGAAACATAATATATATGGGATATAGGGTGGTAATTAATTCCCTCATGCACACATTTAGAGAAAAAAATTGAGATATTTAAGTATTTTACCCTCTCAATTTAACCTTTTTACCTTATTTTACATTTACCTTGTTTACAAAACTTTTACCTCGGTAACATATCTTTATGACTAAAATAGAATTTTTCCTTATTACCTAATTTGTAAATTAAAATTCCAAATACGAAATCCATTTATTTAGATTCAATTTATAAAATTTTTTAAAATTATTTTTAATATAAGAATTCATAACAAGGATATACAATTTTAAGAAAAATGTATTTTTTAAGCATAAAAATTGATTTATTCTAAATCCATTCCATTTAAAAAACATTAGATGGTAGTTAATTTATATTGTATTGTATATTATATAAAATAATTAAAATTATTCTTTATTTTTTATTAATTTAATTTATTATGATAAAAATACATTACACACATAAAATTAATTCTTAAAAAATATGTCTTTTGACAACAAATTATTTTATTCCAAATTCATTAAAATTGATTATTTATTTAATAAAAAATTATTCAAATTTATAAATTAATTTTTATAAAAAACCATTATTATTAATTTCATTTCTTAGAATTAAATTTTACAAAAATGTTAAATATATAAACATATATATAATAATGGACATATAAATCATTTATTATATACAAGTTCATATCATTTTATCTCATACTTATAAAAACATTAATACCACTTCATAAGAAATTAGGGTATAATAATCAATTATGGTAGTCAAGGGCAGTGATTCATATAACATAGATCTCATAGTGATTTCTATGAGCATGAACTTCTTCTATAGAATATTTCTCTCAAGCTATACATGTTGAACTTCATCTTGGCCATGTTCTAGGTAAAACCCTAGTGATTATACCTATTTTATAGGATTATAAAAACAATCTTGATAAGTAATAATTATACTAATTTATGTCATTTCTTCTAATTTGAAAATATAATTCATAATATAGTTAGTTTTATTTATACCATATAATTCAATGACTATGTCATAATGGATAAATTTGAATTGAATACCAATTATTAATTATTATTAAGTACAATGATGGTTTCATTGGTAATATAATCTCAATGAAAACAAAATAATAAAAAACATATAATCCCAAAAACCATATATATAAATTTCATATTACATTACAATGTATAACCTTGCACACTTCATCAAAATCACTTATCTCGTTATGCCATTTCATTTTTTAAGAATTATTATCATATTCTTAACATTTTTTTCTTCCTTCCATAACTATTATTGGAGATATGATCCTTAATGTATATTTAGATAGAAAATCATTTATCATTGTTATTTTTTATTTAATTATGGTTTTATTACTATTGTAACTTTTTTATTATGTTCCATTTAGCTATATTGTAATATATTTTAAATTATGTTGTAAGTTTTTTACCTTATGAAAATGAAATAATTCTCATTTTATTTTGATGTTGCATGTAAAATAATCTATAATAGATTTAAATGGGAAATCTAGAACTATGATTTTGGGGTGTAAAATTAATCTATAGATAAACCACATCTTCATGATCTCTGTGAAATAAAAAAAACATAGTAGTAAAACACATCTTCATGGTGTATAAAAACATATTTGACACTATGTAATCTACCCACTCATTATAAGACAAATTTGTTTACTATTTTGAATATATATTGTCAATAGTCCAGGTAGTAATGAAAACATATAGATAAATGAACAATTAATAATTTTTTTAACTGAAATTGTACTTACAATAGGAAATACATCTTTCAGGATGCTAATTTTTGGGTGGAATATTATTTATTTAATAACTTTTTAATTGTAATAACAAAATATGATGTTATTACTTTGTTTTAGACACTCTGGAATAAATTATAAAAATATGTAATTTGTTTTGATATATTTTTTTGTAGTTAAATATTATTATATATATGGTAATATATATCTGGTTATAGAAATACATGGGTTTTTTATGCACATCATTCATGCAAACCATGTTTTCAGTGATAAAAAATCAACATGTCATTAAAAAACTATTATTAAAAAATAATATAAAAAATTTATTTTGAAATTTATTTGTAAAATATTGAATTATGTATATTAAAATTTTATAATTTACATAATGTGAGGTCAAATTTTTTCATATCCATGCATAGGATCCAAAAAATATATCTATGGAGTATCCAAATTTATCACAATGAGCATCTAGTAATTCCTAAAACTGAATATTTAATTAATTAAATTAAAATATATTATATATTATTAGAGTTTAGAGTTTTACCCTTGCATTGTAGGTATTAATAATATAATTTCATCTATTATTTTCTTTTCAAACTTTGTGGCTACTTGGTGTGCTCTTACTAAATGTCCATCTCCATCTATTGATATTGTTTCCTTATACGTGGCATGAGGAATAATGAATAAAAAAAATTTAATGAAAGGTTTTTCCTTTACATTAGTTTTATAAATATTCTTGTAAAAAAATTGAATAGTATTAAACTATAATTAACATAATAGATCAATTATTGGACAAAAAAATTATGAAAATGTACCTCATGTATACCTTCACAACTAAGACTCACAAACATTCATTCCTAGAGAATTTAGTTTACATTCTCAAATCCAATCATGTCATTAACAACCTCTCTGTATATTTTTTCATCATATTCAATATAGGACATATTTTTATCTTGAAATTCGGTAACTATATGAAATTATAACCTAAATAAATATGGGAGTGTAATTGGTGAGGTAAAGGTACTAATGGAAGTTCATCTCAATCTATCAGTTAATCCTTTAGATTTTCTTGACTTGAACATCTATTCACCTTTATGTTCCTCCTTTTTTAATAGCATACCATTGTTCAAACCAATAATCACTAATTATAAAAGGATTTTTTTATAAAGTAAATTGTAAAGTAAATACCACATTTTAATCATGTTTATTTATAAGATTAAATTCCCATTATTTGAAACCTCTAATAGTAAGTCTAACAATGTGATAATTAAGATCATCAATGGGAATTGGTAAATCAGATCTTGTCTCATGAGCTATGTGAATCCATAATCTCACATGATTTTTTGGATGTTTTTTATTTTTTAGAATATCACTTTGGATAGAACGTTGTAAATATCATAACAATGTGATGAGTGGTTGTTTATACATATAAATAAAAATCAATTTCACCCTAACAAATTTTATTATATAAAAACTATGAGTTTTTGTTTGATTTACTTTTTGAAAAAACTCTTATGAAAAAATCAATTACCACAGGTAAGGTAGGCCTTTGAGGGGAAAGGATTTCCTCAAAATTAGGTGGGTGGATCTTCATGTTCTGATTCATGTTGTATTTATTCTTCTTATTTATCCCATTAAAGAAGTTACTTTATTGCAACATCGTACCAACTAACTTTTTCCATTGGAATATTTATCAATTCCTTAATTTTTTTCATTTTTTCATTTGTATATCCCCCCTTTTCTTTGTGTTCTCAAAGTATTATCTTGGTGACACTCTAAACCTACACCTATAACATCATTTTATTATTCTGTATGCTTCAAATTCACTAGAAGTAGTCATTCATTGACTACAGTAAACGATGATACATATGTATAAACTAGATAAAAATAAAAAAATATGTAGTCATTTTTAGGTAATATAATTTTAAAGTAAAAAAATTATATTATTTCATACATTCATATGATTCCCATACTTTTTTTGTTTTTTTATAATATTTATTCCTTTTTATTTACAAGATCCTCCAATATAAAATTATGAGGGATTGAAGTTTCTAGTGATTATGAATATTCAATATTAATATTATCAATTGAACATACTTATATTTTTATTTCATACCACTTAAAAGTTTTACCATATATTCAATATACATATTATTTTGTATTCATGGGAAGTGTTCCTCGTCCATGAATTATGATTGGGATGCTGTGGTTTTGAATATTTTTTTGAATACTTTTTTAGTGTTTCATAAATTAAGATTTTGGAATCAAAGTGAATAATATACGTAATTTTAAATAAAATAATACCAATTACAATGTACCTTAAATTATTCCACCTCCAGATAGATAATTAAAGAGTCCAAGTTTTATGGGTTTATGATGTGTGTGTGTGTTGCATGTGGGGGGGTTTTACTTTCTCCTCAGCATCCCTAAGATTATGTTTCATAAGAAGTTCTGAAATGACCTATGATCCCTTTTATTGACCATTAGTATTAATTTAATATAACAATATTATAATATAAATTTAATATATAAGGGGTGATGAATAGTAATTCAAAATTTTTTAGTTTTATTTTTCTATAAAATAAATAAATTATATCATAATTTGACCCTAATGTCTTCCCAAATTACTGCACTTATTACAGTAATAACATAATTCCATGTATCTATATAAATTATCATGTGAATTTGAGCATTATCCCGATTATAACTAGTGAAAATAAACTTAATATGGTTATGAGGTTGACCACATTCATTCCATCTAAGAACGAATTCATAACATTTACATATCACCTTAATTATTTTTACTAACACTCTCACTCATTTTATTTTTCAACCATATCTCTTCTTCCCACTAACTCACCTTCAGGTTATTGTTCACCTCCATAATGTTTTTATATTGTTATTTTTTCTCAATTTCAATATCATCACTATGATATTGGTATCATGTGCAGATGAAATTATCTATATTGTGAGTAAAATATTTAATTTAGATTATGTAAATATAACAGTGAACACATAATATTATAATGAAACAAATTGTATATTAAAAAATAACTTGAGGCATTTGAACTATTCATTGAATGCATTTTTCATAAAGGTTTATGGGTTTTGGTCTCTCTATCTTATATCTAAATACCCTCCTTCTAGTCCCAATGGATATACAATATATTTTATATATTGGGACCACCGTAAAATAATTGTGACATCCCAATAAAAGGGTCATCCTCAATGGAATTTTAATTTGACCCTATAGTTTGTTTTATTGACAACAAAATAATTGATCAATTTGTGTTTTTTAGGAATCAAGGAAAAAAACACAAGTAATTACTATTATTCCATTATGAATAGTTCATCTTTGTACCCTTACTGTAATTCACATTCATGAATCCAAATTCATTGATTTTAATAGAACTCATATTATCAACCAATTTCCATTGAAAAATAATCACTTAGAATGTAATATAATAAAACTCCCATATTTTTCAATAATTACATTGTATGAAATTCTCTCACAAATTTTATTTATGTCCTTAAAAAAAGATAGACATAACTTCCACCATAATAGTAACTCCATTATTTCATATCCTATTATGTTCATCATGTTCATTTTTATAAAATATAAAACTATTATTTAAATAATCATTATAAAATAGAACATGTACACTTAGTCCTCTTACTATCCCTAAAATTTATTCTAAAATTGAATTCATGTTTTTAGATAACTTCTTAATATTATGATCTCAAAACCATCCTCTAAACTATCAATTATTTGTATGTGATGTCCTTATTTTTTCCCTTAATGAATTAGAATACCAAATAATTACTTGGTGGGTTTCAAAATATGGTGGAACCTCGATACTATTTTGTAAATCATAAAGGTGGCCCTACTCCTACTTTTTTATAGTAATTATAACCAAATATATTTCAATAATTCATTTACCTAAAATATGACCATAATTATTAGATTTTTGGAGACTAATTATAACTACATCAAATAGGTGGTTGGTATAGAATTCAATGTATTCCATAATAATAAATCACTCTATAATAAAACCTTATAGAAGCATTACTTTTTTATGTGCCCTTTCAAAATATTGATATATCATTCAATGGTGTGAATCCATCAATTATGTGTAGAACAATAAATCCATATCTCTCTAACCAAGTGAACCATTATATCAAACCAAGATGGTGGGATTTACATCTCCAAATAAAATAACATCACTATAATTTCCTTTAGCATAGTTGGAAACATCAATAGGTTTATAGAAATACTGTATATATATTATAAAAAAATAAATGACTCGTTAATATTTGCTAGAAATTTTTAGGTAGAATACAACATAAAGCCACATTCATTAAATCTTTCCTCAAAATAAGACAGTCATGTGATTTTAATCTTGTTAACTTTAACTTGGGTACCAAAATAATATTCATGATATTTTATGAGTTCCCCTATAGAACCATTAAATTATTAAGGATTTCACAAAACTAAAATCACTCTTACCTAGAAAACATGTAAGCTACAGAAGGAAGAAAAGTAAGTCTTTTTCACTTCACTTGAACCAAAACTTCCCTTTTACCCATATCAATAATGTAGAAATTAATCTTACATCAATATTTTTTAGGAGTTCATTTATTAATTTTCCAATGAAAATCACATATATTTTTTTTAAATGATTGGAATTGATAAATTGTATAACGTACCAATATTATTAATTGAGTAATTAAAAACAATGATCTCTTTTTCCAACCCATTTTCATGAGTTATTCGAAAAGGGTTTACCAAAAACGTGAAATTTTACTTTAATTTCTCAAAAAATTCATCACCTACTAATAGAGAAGGTTTTGTACATTCTTATAAATTCCCATAAACTAATGATATCCTATATTGGTATGTATGTTATTGAGGTAAGAATTTATTATAACCTATAAATAATATATTTAAGGAATATTTTGACATAATTTAGTGTGTACCTTATTCAAAAATGATACATTCTAACATTACTTTAATTATATATCCTAACAAATTGTCATAAGAAATAAATTCATTTTTCATCCCAACAAATATGGATCTCAACGTGAACTAATTATTTATATTAGAATCATACATCATATCACTTGAATCCAATATGAAATTCATATTGTCCATCAATGGATTCAAATAAACATGAATATCATTACATAAATTTCTTGGCCCTAATATATGTAGATACAGCATAATGTATTCACACTTCATGCATATCCATATTGGAAAGTTAAAATTTACCAACATAGTCAGTTATATACTATGAGAGCTACTTTGAACAAAAAAATGATCCTTTCTATTAGTAGAGAGAACAAGATCAGGGTTTCTCTGCTCGTTTCCAAATATAATATAATCATGATCAAATTTCTTTCACTATGGTGAGCCTGCTAGGTAATGAAATTTCATATCATAAATTATTTTATCTACATACAACATCAATTTAAATAAAGTTTTCTCACTTATATATAGTTGTATATACATTGTAATGATTAGAAATTAGCATAAAACATTCAAATGACTTGATTTTTCTTTCTTGTATTGAGTTTCACCACACTTAGAGTATTTTGTAAGGGATTCATGGTCCTTGAAAAACAATATACATTCATTTAGAGAGGAATGAATTATTTTAGTGATCATACCATTTCAACATAACATTCAATTAGAATAATATGTTCTAGAGGTATGATCATTATCTTCTAGTAAACTATCATTTAAGATATAAATTTTTTCTTTAATGGTGGGGTTGCAACATCCATTTACAAAAAAAAAATATACAACTTCATTAGATTTTATAATATTTTATATCTAGTACAACTAGTATAGAGTGAAATCATTGTACAAAACTTTACCTTCTCAAACTGATTTGTACAATCCTGACGGTTTTCTTCAACTACCATTTCTATTTCCTTAATACAATCCATGTCATTGTTTATAGTTGATCTTATGTTATACGATCTAAAAAATTAAGTGTTATCTTATACACAAAATGAATTAACTTTTTCCCTATGTTTAGTCCAAAAATGATAAAATTGATCTATTTTATGGATGCCAAGCTTTCTTCATATCATATAGTAAAATTCATCTTGAATAATAGCAATATAAACATTGATAACTTAATTGAGAAGAGACATTTCAATGCTCTATTTCAAATATTATGAACTCATTAGCCCCATCCTCGTACTCTTTTTTCATAAAATTGGAATCCATCAATTTTCTATTTATATTCATCCTATTTGGTTTTATAATATTCATATTTGAAAAATAAATAAATAAATACACATAAGGTATTAATTTAATGTTAAATTTTTTACATGTTTAAATTATATAATCTGTAACTTTTAAAAGGAAAATTTACAAATTATAATAGATACATATAGAATAAATATAGTATATCCTGTTAAATTTTAAAAAAATGGATCTATATTCAAATTAATATATAATATGACATGGAGGATATCATACAATTCTATATTTTTATTCTTATTTATAAAAGGAGGACCTAGTTCTAAAGGATGGAAATCAATTATTGATTCAATCATTCACTGATGTACATTGATTAACATATTTGGAGGGAAAAACGGGACTTTAGTTTAACATTGAGAGGATTTTGGGAAACTATCTTATGTATAACACTGATTAATTCTTTGTTTATTATGAAAAAATGGGTGTGTAGTCACATTGTGCTAAAATTAGTAATGAAGGGTGGTTGAGTATTTAAGTTCTTAAATTTTTAATGATATTTTTTTATGTATTTTCATTCAAATATATGTGCGTGTGTGTCCACACAATTATATAAATTTATTTTTAAATTATCCATCAAGAACATAACCCAAATTCAAAAAAATATGTATCACTAAATTTATAAAACTAATGTTTAAAGAGGACATTGAGTAGAATTTTTTTTATTTTGGATGCACATTTCATGGTTTCCACATATAGGTGTTGACATTGTTTTCAAAAGCTATCCAAAATAGTTTTTGTGCAGAGTTTGACTTTATAGTCTTTTATTCTAATTGGACTAAAAAATAATCCATATAATTATCTTTGGACTTATAAAGTCACATGGATGTGAGTAATAAATGATAGACTATTTTATATCCTTCATTGCTAAAAAGGCGATTTTTGGGGTCTTTTATGCCAATTTGATTAAAAATTCATCTTTACACTTATCATTGGACTTATAACAACATATTTAGATGTGATTAAGAAATGATTGAATCATGTATCATATTCACATGTTAGAAAGTGATTGATCTTTTAATCAATAAAATTGTGTTTCTATCACATTCTACAACTTATTTAATATTTTCCATGTCATTGGATCTTATTTTTAGTTATTTATTCAAGAAATTCCTTCATCTGAGCTCCAATAACTTTAATTATACTTGTTTAAAAAATATTTATTGGTATTTATATATTATTAATAATATTATTATTAATAATAAAGTTTTATTTAATTCTTTTAATAAAATATAAATAGATATGGGCATATATTTTTTAATTAATATTAATACTATATAATTATTTTTCACATTATTATTAATGAATTAAAAAATTAATTTATATATATATATATATATATATATAAATGTGTGTGATTTTAAATAAATATATAAATTGGTATGGGTGTCTATACACACACACGCACACTAACATACACATACACGTATATATAGCAGGTATAGGTGGCATTGTTTGAAAATGATGACCAAAATGAGATATAATGAAGAAAACCCAAATAAAATCGGAAGAGATATCATTAAAACAGGAAGAAAAATCCAAAATGATGAGTAACAATACAAAAAATAACAAGGATATACATGAAGAACAGTCACAAGAGATATGTATACGTATAAACAAATCTACATGAAGAACAATCAAAAATACCCAAATATACATCATCATTAGAGGATACCATTGATTTTGGAAGTGGAATTATTTCCTGAATGATTCAAGGGGTACAAAAAAGTATGAATCCAACGATATCTTGGACACAAATTTTGATGGGCGGTTTAGTTAGGTTTATTTTATAAATATATTAGGCGATTTTTCATCACTTTCTAAAAAACATTGATAAAAGAATATCTTATCTATGAAAAAAAATATAATCACTGAGAATTTAATAGTTTATCAACACTATTATTAGTGCTGATAAAGATCGATTTTTATCAGTGGTAAATTTACCAGGAATAATTCCTAGTAAAATCTTACATAGCTTCTATAATTAAAATTTATTCTTAAACAAAATTAGATTAGTCTTCCACATAGATCTTTATTAGTACTAACTTTAACATTTATAAATATAGATTTATCAGCACAAAAATTAGCATTGATAAATATCTTCATGAGAGATTTAACTGAAGCTTCATAAGGAGTAATAATTACACATCATTGGTTTAATCTTACATAGAGATCTTTATTAGCACTAACCATAGTGCTGATAATGGTAGATATATCGGCACTAAAATTAGAACTGATAAAGACCGCTTCATAAGATTAAACTAAAGTTGTCTAAGAATAACTCCAAATTTAATATGAACTATATTTTAAAGAATAAAAAACTATTATTATTTTAAATATATATATATTTTTTAAATTTTAATAGTATAATAATTTTTATCAACTATATGAAAAATATAAATTTATAAAAAAATTCAAGATATATTATTAATTAAAAAAACTGTAAAAATTAAAATTAATATTTTTAATATTTATAATGAAATACATTAAAAATTTATGATAAATAGATATATTATAATTACTAATAAACTATATATATGTATAGATATTATATAAGAAATTATTTAATTATTAAAGACTTTTAAAAATAATTAATTATAGTTTAAAATATTATTATTTATTTAAATGAATAAATAATTTTTAAAATATATAATCAATTATATGAAAATATATTTATATTTAAAAATAATTATATATATACATAAAAAAGATAAATCAAAAAGATAAAAAATAAATGCAAGAATTATTAAAATATGTATATATTATTCAGAAAAACCCCGAAACCATGAATTTTGGGTAACCAAACCCATGCCTCCTCTATTGAAATAAAATAAAACATTACAAGGTAATATGGAATGTAAAAAATAAGGAAAACTACTCTATTATAAAAGGCCAAGAAAGTGAAAGTTCCCAAAAATATCACCCCAACACAACAGGAAAGGACTATCCAAGAAAAGTGTGTCAATAAAGGATAGTAAAAACATATCCAAAAAAATAATGAATCCTCATTCTATACATACAAAATTTTTGGGAGGGCCTCGACCACATAGGTTGTGAAATATCCTCCATATTTAGGATTTTTCCATTATTTTTTATCATCAAAGGATGAAGTATTTTAAGAAAAAAATAGGTCACATATCTTCTTCTCAGTGTCATCATCAACTATAATAGATGGTGAATTATAAGAATCTAGAGGTGAAATTTCCATACCAAAAAACCATCATAGCTCTAGTTCATGTGAGGGATTTGATTAAAGGAGTTAATTTTTTCCACCCTTAGAAATATCATCTTCTAGATCAAGGATATAAGGGGTCTGATATCATGACCTGACCCTAATTAGGGCTCGAGTTGTAACTAACCCAAGCCTGTCCCTATAGGCTAGGGGCTGGAGACTATCACCAAATCAATAACTAACATGGGGAGGATTTTCTTAAGTACCTATAAGAACACACATGGACATATCAATGTATAAGTGTAGATGAATTATAATAAAATATGGAAAATATTAGCAGAATAACCATGCATGTAAAACCTCAACACAGTACAAGGTTACGGTAGTGAAAAATGAAAATTAAAGGGGGAATACATTCACATCTAGAGAGGTGTACCAACCTAAGAAAATTGGAATGTACTACGCTGAGAGAGCCCAGCACTTGATCTCTATGTTGCGACTATCGTAAGTGGTCCAAAGTACCATGTATCACTAAGCACCTATGTGGTCACTGTTGACCAATCTGTCATCTTCATAAGATATGACACATGTAGGAAAATCCAATGTATGATTGAGTATATACATACCCAGTATGAAACCCAAAAGATGAATAGAGAGTAGTAAGAGATACAGTAGGAATAGAAATAAAATAGGTAGTAAAAAGGGTGCTGCTCAACCCAATCATGAAAAAGTGTAAAATCATCAAAATATAATGAGATCAATAGAGTATGTATATGGACTAAACGTAGAGTATTTTCCACATATATAAGGATATTAAACTCATCCTACAATGAGAATCTAAACATGTAAAGCATGTGGCATACATCGCGCATCTTCAAAACCCACGGCGGGAAAGTAACCAAAATCAATGGTATAGATACAAAAATACATACATATTTATATATATGTATGTATGTATGTATGTATGATCAGTAAAAATAAATCCAAATAATAGAGTATGGGGATATCAATCTCATAGATTTTCCAGCGAAAAAGACTCCCCAATACTTTCAAAAGTCCGTCAACGATGCCCAGCATCCCATGAGTCTCCCCAGAAGTAACTGTGTGAAGGCCCAACCTCACCCATATTAGTCACAGCTGAGGGGGAGAAACTAATAAGTAGAGGACCCATTCCCTATTGTGTTATGAGGTTTCACTATTTAAGTATCCATAGAGGAATCATGCCCACACTGATGGGTTTCCACTCTAGTGTCATGAGGACCCATGCCCTACCAAATAGGGGGTAAAACTTAGTAAATATATGTATAGGACCGACACACTGATGCATCATGGAGGTTCTAATCAAGTGTTAGAGGACCTCTACTCTATCCAATTGGGTAGTTCCATATGGAAGGTATATAAATCGTGTCCAGGATAATGGGGGGTTCCACTCTATAGGTTCAGGAACCGAACCCCAGTGTTGCATGGGGTCCACTCTGGTCATCGAGGACCAATTCCCCAATAGGTATAGGACCTGCATCGAAGATTATGGGGGGTTCCACTCTATAAGAACCCTCTGGTGATCCTTCCTACTAACTGTCGTCACTGGGAGTCACCTCAATAAGCATCAAGCCCAGAACATTTCAAATAGTATCCCAAAATCCAAAACAGAGGGAACCATTACGTTCTACATAGAATAAAACTTTGTATAGGATACACATGGGATAAAATCCATATTCAAACAAAGGATATATGAAATATTGAATTTTCCTCAAAAGGAACCATGGGGTATATGGTATGTGAGGGAACCCACATGGCGTGTGCTCCTTCTCCATCACCTGGTCATGTCCTTGGAGTTACACTGATCTCCAACCATATAGGGATACATGGAATGTATATGATCTACACGATATGTTCATTCCACATGGGGTCTCACCTCTATGCTTGGCCATGTTCGTGTATCCATCACGTGTCGGTGTACTCAAGTTGTGTTTGTGTACTTTTCCAAAGGCGTTCTTAGCCGTTCTCATGACCATGAACTCCCAAAGTACATTTTGATTCCACCAGCATGAGGTATCATAGTGTCTTGGGGTCCCATATATCATTTGATAAAGATAATTCTCTGAAACACTAGCTGTTGTTGCCAGGACCCCACATTTCATGTGTTATTTGAACTACATAAAGTGTAGTCAAGATTTTTCAAGAAATATCTATATGTTCTCTTCATGACAGATTCAGCATCATTCCATCAAATCCTCCCTCATATTCTTCTTATAATGGTTGATCTAACTTTCATATTCCATTTTTATTGATTTGGTGTCTGAAAAATCAATTCCATTGAATTAATTGATGTTCGCACAAACGATCATCGTCCCGTAAGGCTCTGGTCAATCTCATACCCTCGTTTTCGAATAAGAATCAACAAATAAATCACCTATAACCTAAAACACCTCAGTTTACATCCCTGATTCACAAATTTATCCCTCACACCTGAATTCATGGTGATTTTGGGGGTCTAATTGGGCTTGGTACCACCTGGAAATGTCCAACGAAGACCGTAGGGCCCTATCAGTGGTGAACGCAAAAAAATTTAGGGGGAAAAGAATAAAAATAAATTGTCATCAATGGTTGAAAATATTTCTGGGAAATGATCAAGAATAAGTATATTTAGGGTTATAAGACCAAATAATAACCAATTGAATTTTAATATATAAGTCCATGCAAAGTTCAAAATTTCCACAAATCAAAGGTAAGAATATGATCTTGCTCAATCAATTTAATAAAGAAAGTTATAAACAAAAAATTTAATTATTCCTACCAAGATATTCGATCAATCATCATTGAAGAACACACTTTACAATGATCAAAGGAATTTTTTTTCATTCATTGTTTTCTGGTTTTCTTTGATCAATATTTTCTTTGTCATCTAAGGTGATTCTTCCAATATAAGGAGAGGATTAGATGATATTAATGGTACCAGGGATGTGATTCCAACCCTAGGAAAATCGCCATAAGGATATATTTAAAGGAAATTAGAATTAATTTATTTAATTAAATTAATTATATTTCACATTTAATTAATTCACTCAATGTTCCTATAATGAGGGGGATATTTAAAAGCCCCACATCAACCTATTTTTGGTCTCTCCAAGAGTAAAAAATATGTTCCATACTAAACCATTTTCTCAGATTTTTTATCCTTATTCTATTTAAGAGTTATCCCATATTCTTTAAGAAACTATCTATGTGTAATATAAAATATATTTAATATTTTTATAAAATTAATTTGGGGCACATTAGGCATTAGAATAGCACGTAAACTTAGTTTCTGGATCTGAAAATATATATATAATTATTTTAATGTCTTACAAGGAAAAAAATTGTTCTCTACATCATTCCCTCCTTCAAGATTCTCATCCATGAAAATGAAAACTAAACAAACAATTTAGGATACTAATCCTATATCAGGATCTCCTACTCCCAGGAGCTCTCCAGTACATTCTCATGTTGCCACAACCTAGGAACCAAGGGGATGGTCTATCCACGTAGGGTCCACTCCTATCAATCCTTGATATCCACTGGGTGGTCCACAAAGGTAGCTCTATCCTTGATGTCCAGCTCTCCTCGGTCAATGAAATACATATGTTCATGTAAATATATCCTCATATGCGACATGTGGAAGACATAGTGTACCCTCTCCAATTGTGGGAATGTCGAGGTGGTAAGAAAACTCACTAACCCTCTACATGAACTTGAATGGTCTGATCAACCTTGGGGATAGATTTCCTCCCCGGATGAACCTCCTCAATCCTCGTCATGGAGAGACTCTCTAGAAAATGAGGTATCGCTGCTCAAACTCCAAGGGTCGATGGTTGTGATTTGTGTAATATTTATTCCTACTCGGAGCCATCCTCATCCACTCATGGATGACATGGACCTTCTATATCGTCACCTACACCAACTATGTACCTACAAGATATGTATCACAAATATCTTCCTAGCACAAGGGTTATCTTCATGGTCTCCCATACATTGTATAAAAAGGTTCCATACCGACGGTAGAGTGTTATATATTTTTGAATGAAAACTCTACCAAGGGAAAGTGATCCTCCTGTCTCTGGCCGAAGTCTAACATGCATTCCCTCCCCATATCCTCTAATACCTAGATAGTGCACTTGGTCTACCCATTTTTCTGGGGGTTAAAGGATGTACTCATCCACATTTATGTCTTGAATTCATTCTATATTCCTATCCACAATCTTGACATAAACCATGTGTCAGGATCAGAGACAATATTTGAGGTCATCCAATGAAAGAAAACAATATCGTATACATACAACTTCCCCAAACTCTCCACTAAACTCTTCTCCCTGATAGCAAGGAAGTGTATCAACTTCATGAGTGGTTCAACTATCACCTAGAGAGAATCATGGACCTTCTCTATCTATGTAATCCCTATCAAAAATTCCATGGATATGTCTTCCATCTTACACTCCATGATCTTAAGGGGCTGTAACAAACCTGCCAGAACATGGTGCTCAGCCTTTACCTACTGATAGGTGAGGCATCGAGAGACAAATTTTTCTATGATCTATCTCATGTTCAGCCACTAAAAATAACATTGAATATCTTTTTACATATTCTCCATACCAGTATGTACATATATGGGATAAGTTTGGAACTATCACATCATCTCATACCTCATCGTGACTAGGACAATCGTTTGTCCCTAGAAAAGGATGATACAATTATCTCCTTTAGAATAAATATCTAGTGAATCCCCTATGGATATCAAGTCACATAATAATTCAAAGTAAATGTCTTAAATAAGTTAATTTATCACAAGATTGAAAAGTAGAGGAGTCAATACCATTAATTTCATAGAATTTTCACCCTCCTGGTCCACCAGGGTCAACTACTCTGAAGCCAACTTCTTTGAATCCTCCTACACCAATCGATGATGGTACTTCTTGATAAGTGAATCTGATACTACATTTCTATTACCTTTATTTTATACTATCTCAAATTCATTTTCATATTTGAGATCCAACCATCACTATTATCTTAGCTTCAAGTCTATCTATGTGAATTTGTACCTGAGAATCTGATGGTTGGAGTATACCAAAAATCTCTCTCCCAAAAGATAGTTTCTAAACATCCTCAGGGTGAAGATTAATATTTAAAACTCTATGTCATGAGTCGCATAGATCATCTCATGGGGCCTAAAATTATTTGAATCATATGTTATAACTTCCTACCGCTGTATCAACACACAACTTAGCCCATCTCCCAAGGAAAAACAAAACAATACATACTCCAAGACCTCCTCTGGTAGTATCAACAAAAGATTACTCATCATCCTCAGCATCAACTATATAAAGACCCTATATCACTACTCAGTCTTGGTAGAAGGATACCCTTTCTGCATTAGGGTTGGGGATGCGATCCTGGAGAAGCCCACCATAAACCTCTAGTAGTACCCCACCATGATAAGAAAACATTGCACCTTTGAAAAAATCTTGGGTCGACCCTAAAAAAGTGTTGCATCAAACATTCCTGACTATATGGCCAAAACATTATCAGAAATTAAATTCCCTATGAAATGAACCTCATGAATCCATAACTAGAACTTAGATAGTTTTCCATAAAGCTGGTTATCTCAAAGAAAATTTTGGACCAACCTCACGTGTTATACATGTTCCTCCTCTAATGTAGTGTAGATGAGTATTTTTTCAAATAAGACAACCAAATATAAATACAAGTATGGATGGGAGACCCATTTTATCAAATATTTAAACATGTCAGGGGTTTTCATATCACCAAAGTTTATCACTACGAACTCCTAGCGTTTGTATTGACCTCAGAATTCTAGCTTTGGAATATCATCCTTGCAAACAAACAACTAGTCCTAGTCAAACCTAATCTCAATCGTTGAGATCCATGTTTGACCTCACAAATGGTCAAAGAGTTCATCAATATTCATCAATGGGTAATTTTTCTTTATTATGGTTTGGTTCAGGTGAAAATAATCCACATAGAGCCATAAGATCTTGTCCACCTTGTTCATGAAAAACATTGTAGTTTCCCAGGGGGCACACTGGGCCTAATGAAACCCTTCTCTAGAAGGTCCTCCTACTATAATCACAGCTCCTTGAGCTCAATAGGGTCCATCTGATATGCCTCATAATATATTAAAGTGTTCCTAGGATGGAATTCATTATAGAACTCTATCTCCCGCCTCAAAGGTAGTCCTGGGACATCCTTAGGGAAGGCATAAATATAATCCTCCATGACTTAAGGAATCCTAATTATTAAAGAGTCTATTTCACTAAGCTATATACTTTCCAACTAATGGGTTATGGGTTGCAACCTCCTGCTCATAGAACCCTCTCATTCTTCCATGAGATATTTCTCACCCATAAAGGAGAATCTTGTCTCATCAGTGAATAGGTATCTGAATCATCTATATTGATAGTCAATCTGGGAGTGGACCATGAATAAACAATCCATACCCAATATGACATCATGGGATTCCATCATTATGACCAAAAGGACCCAAAATAATCTATATATACCATGAAATATCATGAACTACTGATAGATAAAAGATATAGAATAAGAATTCCCTCTAGAACCTCAAGATGAAGTTGTTGTGCTAGCGCCTCAACTGGGAGCTCCAAATATTTCACTAGTAGAATAGAGATAAATGCGTTACTAGAACCTATGTTTACTAACACTGAAGAAAGACTATAAAATACACATATATTAACTTTAATAAGATCATGCACTGTGCGTTCATAAACCTCTAGAGCCTAAAGCTTTCCATGGATCTGGCCACTAGCTCCCTAATCTTGTTGTGGGTTCCTGGTGGTGGTGGTGGTGGTGGTGGTGGAAGGATATCATAGCATTATCTACCTCTAATAGATATTCCAACTCATCCAGCTCTGCCTCCCTAGGGACCATCCTACCCTCACCTAGGAGATTCCTAATCACGACACAGCCTCTTCCAAGGCAGTTTGTCAGCTATCTTCATGCACACCTCAGCACATATGGATGGGTGTTCATGTGCCATGTGACCTTTCCTTTCACAAGCATAGAACCACCCCTCTCTAGGATTACTTGTAAATTTATGATCCCCCTAAACACATGCATGAGTATGATCATGGGTAGGTCTCTTACATTGAGATCTAGTGGTCTAGTGGCTGCTTTCTTTTGCAGATGAATCATCCCTCAGACACCCACTACTAGCTCAAGATTTATTTTGTAGATGAATCATCCCTATGATACCCACTACCAGCTCCAACTTCCTATAATCCCTCTAATAAGAATATCTCTTTCACTAGTGCTCAGTCCAAAACCCCCAACATAGATGGGGATTCACAAGGGCACTATGCTGGCATGGATCTATCTGCAGAGTCCCTGCTAAAAATTTTTTGCTTCAAACTAGTCATCCCAGATCATGTCAATGTAGTACCATGTAAGTTCTATAAACCTATATGTGTACTCAAACACTAAAATCTCTCCCTATTGCATCTTCATAAGCTTCAAAATCATAACTTAGTGCAAGAAGGAGGGGTAGTACTCCTCATGGAATATCTATTGTATTATTTTTCATGAGAGTGTCAACTCATTATGCATCTGGATAATGAGACTCCACCAATATGTAGCTACTTAATGGAAATGGATTGATTCCAGAAAAAACCACCTAATACATTATTTTATGGATGATCCTAAAGATATAGATTTCTGAATCTAGACAATCCTATTCTAACTGGGGATTTGTCTCATTGCAGAACACCAATGGCCTCAGGAACTAGAACTCATGGAGTGCACTAAGCCTATACACATCCTCAACCATCCCTATTAGGATGATCTGCTACTCAAAAATTGGGGGTGATACTACCTAACCACCTAGAGAAAGAAGAATGTAGGAAGGATCCTAAACTAATACATCATCTCTCATCAGAGTAGCTTCACAATTCAAAACTAGTATCTAGGATGGTTTTCATCATGGAAGAATATTAAATATTTAATCAAGATGTACTTTGGTCAGATGAGAATATATATATATATATAAGGGTATATGAATCAAACCTATATTGTCATGACCCATCCTCGGGGCCCGTTTCGTGATTACCCCAAGCTCGTCTTCCATAGGCTAGGGGTTGGCGACTAGCACCAAGGCGTAACTCCTGATAAAAAAAGGGAAGGAATTTCCTTTGTAAAGTAAACAAATGAACAGAGTAAGCAAGAAAAAGTAAACACTAAGTAAAACTGGGTACAAAAGTAAGTGCAGAAAAGTAAGTTGGCCAGAATACAAACCCAAACTGAAAGTAAGTACAACTGAAAAAGGGAGTACAACAACTGAAAAGTACAGCCGCAACGTCACGTCGTCCACTGGAAGTCCCACCTGAAGGGTGGGTACAGATAGCCTCCATAGCTCCTCCGGTCCAGCCGTCTGCTCTGTGTACGTCCCGCCCAGTGGTCCACCTCCAGGTACCGTCTCACCCCACAAGCCTCAACACGATCAGCGATGTCCATCGTCTGCAACCAACACAATGTAGTGCGGGCATAGCCCATGTAGGGGTGAGTATAAGCTACTCAGTAGGGACCCCGAGAACCCCGAAGGTCTCCCAGAATCCACAAAGGATAATCCACAAAGGAAAGATACAATCATGAAGTAACATCCGACACTACTTAGGTATATGCCCATATATATACCTAAGTCATCAATTCCATTTCGGCTCTGACATCCGAGCCCGAGTTCGATCATGGCCACACAGGATAGCACAACACAATCCACACCGGAAAGCAAGTCAATCATATCGAAGATAATGATTGAAAGTCAAGATTCAGCTCACACAGGAATACTTCTTTGTAAGACGATAGAGATGATCAGATGTAGCAACTGATTCATCTAAGCCGTCGGACCCACACAAGATCGATATGTACTAAACCCTGCAATGACCCACAAAGGATTGATAGGTATTAACACCCGCAATGACCCACAAAGTATCGATAGGTACTAACCCCCGCAATGACCCACACAGGATCTGTAGGCGCTGGCCCACATAGGACTGCTGAGCGCTGACCCACACAGGATCTGACCCACACAGGATCGGTAGCACGGATCCACGTAGGATCGCTGAGTGTTGTAGTCATCATCATTGAATCCATGGAGAATTTCTGTATAGTCTTCATCGTCGTCACAGTCGCAGCCAGCTCTAGGGTTCCCGCACACAGCAAGCTCGTCCGAGGAGGGTCTGCTCCACGAGCCGAGGGCTGATACATCAACTGACATAAATTCTGGATTTGATGTATCCAAATGTTCTGTATCGTCAACAGGAACTCAACGTGACAGACGGCACGTCAATCGGACGCCCAGTCTGAGAGTTATTGGCTTTTTCGTCTTAGGGGCCCTGCTGGTTTTTAAGTCAAAACCAACCCGAATGTACTCCAACTGCGTCGAAACCTCAAGAGGAGTAATCCAAAATATCCGTCTCACTAAGAGGAATCAATCAAAGTCGACGGCACGTCAATCGGACGTCCGGAGCTCAAGTTATAAGTGTTTCCGCTCCGAGGGCCCGGTTGGTTTCGTGTTCGAACCAACTCGGTCGAACCCAAAGTACTCTAAAACCTTGAGTGTGATAGATCAAAATGACCATCTCGATCCAAGGATTGCATCGCAGCTGACGGTGCATCGATCGGAGGTCTGTAGCCCATGTTATAGGCAAAAGACCGAAAGAGGTCCGGAAGTGGGGGTTTTGGGCCCGGACATACCCGGCCCGAGACCCCCTGGGTCGGCCCGAATTGGGTCGACCCGAACTGGGTCTAGGTTTGGTCCTCTTGGGCACGGCCCGGCTGGTGCGGCCCGGCCCAGCCTGTGCGGCCCGGCCTGCGCGGCCCGCGCGGCCGGTTGGCTCGGTTGAAATGGTCGAGCGGTTTGGGGGGGGGGGGCTGCCCCCCTGTTGCGTAACCGCGGCCCCCATGTGGGGGGCTGCTGCTGTCCGGCCAGCTGGGGGTTACGAACCCCCTGCTCCTCCTCTGACCGGTAGGCTTTCTCCGACCGGCCGGCTGCTGCTGCCACGGGACCGGCGCGGGCCGGTCCCCCTACTCCGACGCTGGCGGCCGGAAGTTGGTCATCGTTCCCTGCTCCGCCGCGGCCTCTGCCACGGCCTTGGTCCGAACGGTGCGGTGCGACGGCACCGCACCCCTCCGCCGCGGCCTCGCTCCGACCGCGGTACCTTAGGGTTCTCCGGCGCGGCGCAACGGCGCCGCGCATCCTTGTCGTATGATCCCACGCGGTGTGACGGCACCGCGCCCTCCCCGTTCCAAACCACCACAAGGTAGACAAGAGAATTAAGGGAGGAGGGTCGACCGTGTTTGTGCGGTCCGACCCCCTCCCGTTAATTGATAGCAAGCGGTCCAATTGAAACAAAGAATGATGACGGAAGAATTCACGAATAAAAACAATAATAAAATCTCCTACCTCGTCGAATTCGTTGAGCGAGGGTTCGTCATGGAATTAACCATCGCGGAAGAAGGCATCGCAGAAGGAGAGGATCATTGGCGTTTGATCTCCGAGGAAGGCATCCCTCACCGTCGTCCGTCGTCGGAGGTCGGCGTTCTTCGTTGGCGGCGGTGCGTTCTTCGCGTTCTTCGACGAAGAACGAAGAACTTCAAGAACTTGATCAAATTCTCCCCAATCCTCTCACAACCCAAAAACACTAATAAAATAAGAGTTTGTCTTATTTTATTTCTCAAGCCAAGCGTTTTGAAATTGAAAAACGAATCAAACAGTTAATTGAATTAATTTCAATGTTTAAACCGCCCAATTAATAGAGGTGTTTCATAAACAGATAAACGCAAGGGTTGACTTCCAATTAATGGGGGTGCTGTTGCGTTACCTTATTAAAGGAGGGGGTTTAGGAAGAAAAGAAATGGTGGGGATCGTGTGGGTCCCACCTCACAATTATCCTACCTAGTGGGTAGGATATTGTGGGTCCCACTTCATCCACTTAGCTTAGGTTAAACAAAAATAAAATAAAATTGCTTGCACCACTTTTATTTTATTCCTTTACTTAACCCCAAAATTTAAAAACCGCACCCGAGCAAAGGCAACTCTGGAAATGGTGTTTCTAAGTAATTACCAGTGCTGGGATTCCATCGGTGTCCTCGGATTTAGATTCCAAGCACTGTTTCAAAAGTTAGGAAAACCTACTCGTTCGTTCACTGAATGTACCCGAGCTAAACTTCGAAAGAAAATTCCGGGCACACCGGGCCTCGGAATCAGGTGCCGTCAGAATCTGCGTTCTTGTAAAATCCCAAAGAAAATTTAAAAAAAATTCCCTTAAATTTTACAAGTCTTTACATTACTCCCACCTCAGCGCTTTACATCCCTGTAAAGATACATCATAAACTAGGGGAACAAATGTGGGTATTATGCACGCATCTGAGCCTCCTGCTCCCAAGTGCTCTCCTGGTGGTTCTCGTGCTGCCATCTGATGCGCACTAGAGGAATCGACTGTCCACGTAGGACCCGATCCTGTCGATCCTCGATCTCCAATGGGACCTCTGCAAAATTCGCCTCATCATCTATGTCCAGCTCCCCATGGTCAATGATATGTGTCGTGTCGTGCACGTATCTCCTTAGCTGGGATACGTGGAAGACGTCATGCACCCGGTGCAACTGAGGTGGTAGAGCCAGGCGATAAGCCACCTCGCCTATCCTACTGAGGACCTGGAACGGTCCGATGAAGCACGGAGATAACTTTTCGCCTCGTCCAAATATTCGTAATCCACGTCGAGGTGAGACCCGTAAGACGGCGTGGTCTCCATCCTCGAACTGTAGTGGCCTCTGCCTCCTGTCAGCATAAGACTTCTGCCGGCAATGAGCTTTCCTCATCCTCTCCTGGATGACCTGGACCTTCTCCGTCATGGCCTGGACCATCTTTGGTCCCACAAGTGCTGACTCCCCAAGGTCTGTCTAGCACAGCAGTGATCTAAAAGGTTGGTCGTACAATGCCTCGTATGGTGCCATCCCGATGGTGTAGTGTTAGCTGTTGTTGTACGCGAACTCCACCAAGGGTAGGTGGTCCTCCCAGCTGCGACTAAAGTCAAGGACACATGCACGGAGCATGTCCTCGAGAGTCTGAATTGTCCTCTCCATCTGACCATCTGTCTAAGGGTGAAAGGTAGTGCTCAGGCGTAGCTGCGTCCCGAACGCCTCCTGCAACCCCTTCCAAAGACAGGAAGTAAATCGATCATCTCGATCGGAGACGATAGATGATGGCACACCATGAAGCCGTACAATCTCCTGAACGTAGAGATGTCCCAAGCTCTCCACTAAGCCCTGCTCTCTGATGGGTAAGAAGTGGGCCAACTTGGTGAGTCGGTCGACAATCACCCATATGGAGTCGTGACCTCTGGAAGTGTGTGGAAGTCCAGTCACGAAGTCCATAGATATCCCGTCCCACTTCTAGTCTAGGACCTCCAAGGGCCATACCAAGCCTGCTGGTACCTGGTTCTTTGCCTTCACCTGCTGGCAGGTGAGGCACCGAGAAACAAACTCTGCCACAACCTTCTTCATACCTGGCCACCAGTGTTGACGTCTGAGATCCTGGTACATCTTCGCCACTCCTGGATGTACTGCTAAAGTGGAAGTGTGAAACTCTCTCAACAACTCCTCCTGTAAAGTAGTTGGTACCATGGTACGTCCTCTGAAAAGGACCTCATGATCTCCTCCCAAAGAGAATCCATCAGGTGCCTGTCCTAAGGATATATGTGCACACCGTGTCTCACAGTCATTGTCCCCACGTTGTGCCTCTCTGACCCGCTGTAGAAGTGAATGAGTGACTATGAGTGACTGTAGAAAGGCTGCTCCATCGCTATCCACGAAGGATATCTGCAAAGCGGCTAGCTGCTCTGTCGCCTCCCCAAGTAGCTGAATGCCCGTCCTCCTGCTGAGAGCATCGGCTACTACGTTACCCTTCCCAGGAGTATAGACTATCTCAAAGTCATAATCCTGGAGGAACTCGAGCCATCGCCGCTGTCTCAGGTTCAGGTCCTTCTGCGAGAAGATGTACCTGATACTCTTGTGGTCAGAATAGACTGTAAAGCGCTCGCCCATCAGAAAGTGTCTCCACATCTTCAGAGCGAAGACCATTGCTGCTAAGTCCAGGTCATGGGTAGCGTAGTTCTTCTCATGCTGCCTCAACTGACATGATCTGTAGGCGATCACTACCCGCTCCTGCATCAGGACACATCCTATTCCGGTCCTTGATGCATCGCAGTAGACTATGTACCCGACTCCCTCCTCTGGTAGCCTCAAGATTGGAGCGTTGTTCAACCTCTGTCTCAGCTCCTGGAAGCTCTACTGACATCTATCTGACCACACGAAGGGTTTCCCCTTCTTCATCAAAGCCTAGAGTGGTGTCGTAACTCTGGAAAAGTCTGGAATGAATCTCCAGTAGTATCTAGCTAGCCCCAAGAAACTCCACACATCTGTCACGCCCTGGGTGGCTCCCAAGCTAGCACTGCCTCGATCTTCGCAGGATCTACCGCAACTCCCATCTCAGAGATGACGTGTCCCAAGAAGTGGACCTCACGTAACCAGAACTGACACTTCAAGATCTTTCCATAAAGCTGGTGCTCTCGGAGTATGTCTAGTACAACCCGCAAGTGGTAGGTGTGCTCCTCCTCAATCGTCGAGTATATCAAAATGTCGTCGATGAAGACCACGACAAATAGATCGAGTTATGGCTGAAAGATCCTGTTTATGAGACCCATGAACACTTCTGGAGCATTGGTTACACCGAAAGGCATAACCAAGATCTCATAGTGGCCATACCGACATCTGAAGGTCATCTTCTACACGTCCTCGTCTCGAACTCTGAGCTGATGATAGCCTGACCTGAGGTCTATCTTCGAGAACCACCGTGCTCCATTGAGCTGATCGAAGAGGTCTTCAATCCTCAGTAGCGGATACTTGTTCCTCATGGTCACCTGGTTTAGGTGACGATAGTCGACACACAGTCGCAAGCTCCCGTCTTCCTTCTTGGCGAACAATATCGGGGAAGCCCAGGGTGAAACACTGGGTCGGATGAATTCCTTGCCCTGCAAGTCCTCCAGTTGTACCCGTCGATCTCGAAGCTCATCGGGGTCCATCCGATATGCTGGAGTGGATATCAGGGTTGTCCCGGGGTACAGGTCAATATAGAAGTCTACCTCTCTGCGAGGAGGTAGCCTTGGGACGTTATCGGGAAAAACGTCCGAATACTGATCCACCACTGCAGGAAAAACAGGACTTCGTGCGTCAAATGATCCTAGGATGAGGCTAGCCAACTGAGGAGTGATGGGTTTTCCTCTCCTCTACGTGAGTCTATCATGTGCTTCAAAGGCTCCCTTCTCACTAGTAAAGGTGAACCTGCTCTCGTCGGTGTGTACACATCGCACCTTGCACCTAATACAGTCAATCTAAGCATGGACTGTAGATAACCAATCCATGCCCAAGATGACTTCGTAAGGCCTCGATGCAGCTACAAGAAGATACCAGCCGAAGATCTCACCTCTTAGAGTAAGTTCACACTGTCGGCACCAGTGCGTAATCGTCGAGTCTGCTCCCGTAGGAGTCTTTAGCCGTAAGGATCGATCCAACGGCTCCGTCGGAATCTCCGAGCTCCGAACAAGGGCAGCGGCAATGAAAGAATGAATTGCTCCTGTGTCTATAAGAACTCCAGAAAGGGTGGAATAGACACAGATAGTACCTCGAATCATCTCGGGCGCACCGTAGTCGTAGGCCTCCGCTTCCTGGAGCTGTGCCTGTCTCTGCCTGCCAGCTCCCTATGGTTGGGGTGGATCTTCTGGTGGTGGGGGTGGTAGAGCCTCAAAGCGTCGCCCCCACTTGCCGCTTGGCCAGCTCCTCTGCCTCGTCCGCCTGCTCCCAGTGGACCACCACGGTCGGCCCTCTTCCTCTGCCTGGGTGGCCCCTCAACCGTCTGTTGCTCCTCAGTACGGCAGGTCGGGTAGTCACGAGCCATGTGGCCCTGCCCACCGCATGCGTAGCACCGTCTGCCTCTCGAAAGATTGGCTCTGCACTGTGTGCCCCGCACCTCTGAGCCAATGTCCTGAGGTCATCTGCCTGAGGGTCTGGTCTACCTGGACCCATGTGTCATCCGTTGACTGTCTACTACAAAAGACTCTACTATGTGCCGCCATGCGTTAGGTCTCGCAGCTGATGTAGGCTCAGCAAGGAATATCTCGATGATAAGGGCTATCTCCAGTACCCCTACCTATGTCGGAATGTTGAGGGAGATCATCGATGCCCTGATCTCATGCCTCAATCCCTGCTTGAAGGTCTAGTCCCGAAAGAATGGGTCTCGTACCATGTCCATCGAATAACGCGATAGATCGGTAAATATCGCCGAGTACTGGGCGACCGACAAGCTGCCCTGCCGCAGCTGTAGAAGCTCCTGGATGCGTACCGCATGGAGGGTGGCTGGGATGAAATCTGAGTGGAAGAGGCTCTCAAAGTCCATCCAGAGGAGTGATGCCTCGCCGTGCACCTGGAGCATCAAGCTCCACCATCTTCCTGCTGCCGCGTGCAGGAGACTCGCTGCAAGGATCACCATGAGGTCTGCTGGTGTCCCTACTAAACGGAAAACTCGTACAACTTCCTCCAGCCAATCCTCGGCTGTCGGAGGGTCTGACTCCCCGCGGAACCTAGGCAGTGGCTGACGCTGAAACTCATGCAGTATAGTAAGGTGACGTGCACCGTCAGCGGCTGGGGCTGGTAGCATCGGTGGCTCGGTGGGTAGAGGTATCATCGGTGCCTCTGCTGTCAAAGGGCCATGTACCGAGGCCTCTTCGCTCGGTGGGATCTCGTCCCACACAACACTTGGAACCCTAGATGGCTGCCATCGTGGGGCCATCCTGAAAAGAAACAGGTGCTCCATGGTCAAACAGTATACCTGGTGAGCTGACACAAAGTAATCACAAAGAAAACTTGAAGCACACATGTAATCAATGTTTTCGTGCATTGAGTCGGAAATCAGAAGGTAGGGTCCTGGTGTACGGATACGTCGGCCGCTGCACCAACACTGGACTCCCTGGACTGATAACCACACTCGATACCCTTAACACCATTGCTTCACATAGAAGAAATATCAGAGTCCAGAGTTCTGTGGTAGAACCGAACTCCTCTAATACCAATTTGTCACGACCCGTCCTCGGGGCCCGTGCCGTGACTACCCCAAGCCCGCCTTCCATAGGCCAGGGGCTGGCGACTAGCACCAAGGCGTAACTCCCGATAAAAAAAGGGAAGGCATTGCCTTTGTAAAGTAAACAAATGCACAGAGTAAGTAAGAAGAAGTAAACATTAAGTAAAACTGGGTACAAAAGTAAGTGCGGAAAAGTAAGTGGGCCAGAATACAAACCCAAACTAAAAGTAAAGTACTACTGAAAAAGGGAGTACAGCAACTGAAAAGTAAAGTCGCAACGTCGAGCCGTCCACTGGAAGTCCCATCTGAAGGGTGTGTACAGATAGCCTCCACAGCTCCTCGGGTCCAGTCGTCCTCTCAGTGTATGTCCCGCCCAGTGGTCCACCTCCAGGTACCGTCTCACCCCACAAGACTCAACACGATCAGAGATGTCCGTCATCTTCAACCAACACAAAGTAGTGTGGGCATAGCCCGTGCAGGGGTGAGTATAAGCTACTCAGTAGGGACCCCGAGAACCCTGAAGGTCTCCCAGAATCCACAAAGGATAATCCACAAAGGAAAGATACAATCACGAAGTAACATCCGACACTACTTAGGTATATGCCCATACATATACCTAAGTCATCAATTCCAGTTCGGCTCCAACATCCGATCCCGAGTTCGATCACAGCCACACAGGATAGCACAACACAATCCACACAGGAAAGCAAGTCAATCATATCGAAGATAATGATTGAAAGTCAAGATTCATCTCACACAGGAATACTTCTTCGTAAGATGATAGAGATGATCAGATGTAGCCACTGATTCATCTAAGCCGTCGGACCCACACAGGATCGATAGGTACTAACCCTCGCAATGACCCACAAAAGATTGATAGGTAATAAACCCCACAATGACCCACAAAGGATCGATAGGTACTAACCCCCGCAATGACCCACACAGGATCGGACCCACACAGGATCTATAGGCGCTGGCCCACACAGGACCGCTGAGTGCTAACCCACACAGGACCTGACCCACACAGGATCGGTAGCACCGATCCACGTAGGATCGTTGAGTGATGTAGTCGTTGTCATCGAATCCACGGAGGATTTCTGTACAGTCGTCATCGTCGTCGCAGTCGCAGCCAGCTCTAGGGTTCCTGCACACAGCAAGCTCGTTCGAGGAGGGTCTGCTCCACGAGCTGAGGGTTGATACATAAACTGACACAAAGTCTGAATTTGATGTATCCAAAAGTTTCGTATTGTCAACAGGAACTCAACATGACAGATGGTGCGTCAATCGGACGCTCGGTCTGAGAGTTATTGGTTTTTTCGTCCCAGGGGCCCAGTTGGTTTTTAAGTCAAAACCAACCCGACCGTACTCCAACTGCATCCAAACCTTGAGTGGACTAAGCCAAAATATCCGTATCACTAAGAGGAATCCATCAAAGTCAACGGCACGTCAATCGGACGTCCAGAGCTCAAGTTATAAGGGTTTCCGCTCCGAGGGCCCGGTTGATTTCGTGTTCAAACCAACCCGGCCGAACCCAAAGTACTCCGAAACCTTGAGTGTGATAGATCAAAACGACCGTCTCGATCCAAGGATCGCATCGCAGCTGACGCTGCATCGATCAGAGGTTCGTAGCCCAAGTTGTAGGCAAAATACCGAAAGAGGTCCGGAAGTGGGGGTTTTGGGCCCGGACCGACCCAGCCCGAGACCCCCTGGGTCGGCCCGAACCGGGTCAACCCAAACTGGGTCCGGGTCCGGCCCGCTTGGGCGCGGCAGGTGGCTCGGCCAAAACGGCCGAGCGGTTTGGGGGGGGGGGCTACCCCCCATGTTGTGTAACCGCGGCCCCCATGTGGGGGGCCGCTGATGTCCGGCCAGCCGGGGGTTACGAACCCCCGGATCCTCCTCTGACCGGCCGGCCCGCTCCGGCCAGCCCGCTGCTGCCACCACAGGACCGACGCGGTCCGGTCCCCCTGCTCCAACTTCGGCGGCCGGAAGTTGGCCGCCGGTCCCTGCTCCGCCGCGGCCTTGGTCCGACCGGCACCGTGCGATGGCGCCGCGCCCCTCCATCGCGGCCCTGCTCTGGCCGTGGTGCATTCAGGTTCTCTGGCGCGGCGCGATGGTGCCACACCTTTGTTTGTTTTCAACGGCGTCGCGCGACGGCACCGCGCATCCTTGCCGCATGATCCCGCGTGGTGCGACGGCGTCGCGCCATCCCCGTTCCAAACCACCACAAGGTAGACAAGAGAATTAAGGGAGGAGGTTCGGTCGTGTTTGTGTGGTCCGACCCCCTCCCGTTAATTGATAGCAAGCGGTCCAATTGAAACGAAGAATGATGATGGAAGAATTCACGAATAAAAATAATAATAAAATCCCCTACCTCGTCGAATTCATTGAGCGAGGTTTCGTCGCGGAATTAACCATCGTGGAAGAAGGCGTCGCGGAAGGAGAGTATTGTTGGCGTTTGATCTCTGAGGAAGGCGTCCCTCGCCATCGTCCGTCGTCGGAGTTCGGAGTTCTTTGTTGGTGGAGGTGTTTTTTTCGCATTCTTCGACGAAGAATGTGGAACTTCAAGAACTTGATCAAATTATCCCCAATCCTCTCACAACCCAACAACTCTAATAAAATAAGAGTTTGTCTTATTTTATTTCTCAAGACAATCGTTTTGAAATTCAAAAATGAATTAAACAATTAATTGAATTAATTACAACGTTTAAACCGCCCAATTAATAGAGGAGTTTCATAAACAGATAAACGCAAGGGTTGACTTCCAATTAATGGGGGTGCGGTTGCGTTACCTTATGAAATGAGGGGGTTTAGGAAGAAAAGAAATGGTTGGGCTTGTGTGGGTCCCACCTCACAATTATCCTACCTAGTGGGTAGGATATTGTGGGTCCCACTTCATCCACTTAGCTTAGGTTAAACAAAAATAAAATAAAATTGGTTGCACCACTTTTATTTTATTCCTTTACTTAACCCCAAAATTTAAAAACCACACCCGAGCAAAGGCAACTCTGGAAAAGGTGTTTCTAAGTAATTACCAGTGCTGGGATTCCATCGGTGTCCTCGGATTTAGATTCCGAGCACCAGTTCAAAAGTTAGGAAAACCGACTCGTTCGTTCACTGAACGTACCCAAGCTAAACTTCGGATGAAAATTCCGGGCACACCGGGCCTCGGAATCAGGTGCCGTCAGAAACTGCGTTCTTGTAAAATCCCAAAGAAAATTTAAAAAAAATTCCCTTAAATTTTACATGTCTTTACATTACTCCCACCTCAACGCTTTACATCCCTGTAAAGATACATCATAAACTAGGGGAACAAATGTGGGTATTACGCACGCATCTGAGCCTCCCGCTCCCAAGTGCTCTCTTGGAGGTTCTCGTGCTGTCATCTGATGCGCACTAGAGGAATCGACCGTCCACGTAGGACCCGCTCCTATCGGTCCTCGATCTCCAGTGGGACCTCTGCAAAATTCGCCTCATCGTCTATGTCCAGATCCCCTTGGTCAATGATATGTGTCGGGTCGTGCACGTATTTCCTCAGTTGAGATACGTGGAAGACGTCGTGCACCCGGTGCAACTGAGGTGGTAGAGCCAGGCGATAAGCCACCTCGCCTATCCTACTGAGGACCTGGAACGGTCCGATGAATCACGGAGATAACTTGCCGCCTCGTCCAAATCTTCGTAATCCACGTCGAGGTGAGACCCGTAAGAAGACGTGGTCTCCATCCTCGAACTCTTGTGGCCTCCGCCTCCTATCAGCATAAGACTTTTTCCGGATATGAGCTGTCCTCATCCTCTCCTAGATGACCTGGACCTTCTCCGTCGTGGCCTGGACCATCTTCGGTCCCACAAGTGCTGACTCCCCAAGGTTTGTCTAGCACAGCAGTGATCTACAAGGTCGGCCGTACAATGCCTCATATGGTGTCATCCCGATTGTGGAGTGTTAGCTGCTGTTGTACGCGAACTCCACCAAGGGTAGGTGGTCCTCCCAGCTGTGACTAAAGTCAAGGACACATGCACGGAGCATGTCCTCGAGAGTCTGAATTGTCCTCTCCATCTGACCATCTATCTAAGGGTGAAAGGTAGTGCTCAGGCGTAGCTGCGTCCTGAACGCCTCCTGCAACCCCTTCCAAAGACAGGAAGTAAATCGAGCATCTCGATCGGAGACGATAGATGATGGCACACCATGAAGCCATACAATCTCCTGAACGTAGAGATGTCCCAAGCTCTCCACTGAGCCCTGCTCTCTGATGGGTAAGAAGTGGTCCAACTTGGTGAGTCGGTCGACAATCACCCATATGGAGTCGTGACCTCTGGAAGTGTGTGGAAGTCCAGTCACGAAGTCCATAGATATCCCGTCCCACTTCCACTCTAGGACCTCTAAGGGCCGTACCAAGCCTGCTGGTACCTGGTGCTTTGCCTTCACCTGCTGGCAGGTGAGGCACCGAGAAACAAACTCTGCCACAGCCTTCTTCATACCTGGCCACTAGTGTTGACGTCTGAGATCATGGTACATCTTCGCCACTCCTGGATGTACTGCTAAAGGGGAAGTGTGAAACTCTCTCAACACCTCCTCCTGTAAAGCAGTTGGTACCATGGTACGTCCTCTGAAAAGGACCTCGTGCTCTCCTCCCACAGAGAATCCATCAGGTGCATGTCCTGAGGATATCCGTGCACACCGTGTCACACATTCATCGTCCCCACGTTGTGCCTCTCTGACCCACTGTAGAAGTGAATGAGTGACTATGAGTGACTGTAGAAAGGCTTCTCCATCGCTATCCATGAAAGATATCTGCAAAGCAGCTAGCTGCTCTGTCGCCTCCCCAAGTAGCTGAATGCCCGTCCTCCTGCTGAGAGCATCGGCTACTACGTTACCCTTCCTAGGAGTATAGACTATCTCAAAGTCATAATCCTGGAGGAACTCGATCCATCGCCGCTGTCTCAGGTTCAGTTCCTTCTGCGAGAATATGTACCTGATACTCTGGTGGTCAGAATAGACTGTAAAGCGCTCGCCCATCAGAAACTGTCTCCACATCTTTAGAGCGAAGACCACTGCTGCTAAGTCCAGGTCATGGGTAGCGTAGTTCTGCTCATGCTGCCTCAACTGACATGATCTGTAGGCGATCACTACCCGCTCCTACATCAGGACACATCTGATTCCGATCCCTGATGCATCGCAGTAGACTATGTACCCGACTCCCTCCTCTGGTAGCCTCAAGATAGGAGCGTTGTTCAACCTCTGTCTCAGCTCCTGGAAGCTCTACTGACATCTATCTGACCACACGAAGGGTTTCCCCTTCTTCGTCAAATCCTAGAGTGGTGCCGCAACTCTGGAAAAGTCTGGAATGAATCTCCAGTAGTATCTAGCTAGCCCCAAGAAACTCCACACCTCTGTCACGCCCTGGGTGGCTCCCAAGCTAGCACTGCCTCGATCTTCGCAGGATCTACCGCAACTCCCATCTCAGAGATGAAGTGTCCCAAGAAGTGGACCTCACGTAACCAGAACTGACACTTCGAGAGATTTCCATAATGCTGGTGCTCTCGGAGTATGTCTAGTACAACCCGCAAGTGGTAGGTGTGCTCCTCCTCAATCGTCGAGTATATCAAAATGTCGTCGATGAAGACCACGACAAATAGATCGAGTTATGGCTGAAAGATCCTGTTTATTAGACCCATGAACACTTCTGGAGCATTGGTTACACCGAAAGGCATAACCAAGATCTCATAGTGGTCATACCGACATCTGAAGGTCATCTTCTATATGTCCTCGTCTCGAACTCTGAGCTGATGATAGCCTGACCTGAGGTCTATCTTCGAGAACCACCGTTCTCCATTGAGCTGATCGAAGAGGTCTTCAATCCTCGATAACGGATACTTGTTCCTCATGGTCACCTGGTTTAGGCGACGATAGTCGACACACAGTCGCAAGCTCCCGTCCGCCTTCTTGGCGAACAATATCGGGGAAGCCCAGGGTGAAACACTGGGTCAGATGAATCCCTTGCCCTGCAAGTCCTCCAGTTTTACCCGTAGCTCTCAAATCTCATCGGGGTCCATCTGATATGCTGGAGTGGATATCAGGGTTGTCCTGGGGTACAGGTCAATATAGAAGTCTACCTCTCTGCGAGGAGGTAGCCTTGGGACGTTATCGGGAAAAACGTCCGAATACTGATCCACCACTGCAGGAAAAACAGGACTCCTCATGTCAAATGATCCTAGGATGAGGCTAGCCAACTGATGAGTGATGGGTTTTCCTCTCCTCTATGTGAGTCTGTTATGTGCTTAAAAGGCTCCCTTCTCACTAGTAAATGTGAACCTGCTCTCGTCGGTGCGTACACATCGCACCTTGCACCTAATACAGTCAATCTGAGCATGGACTGTAGATAACCAATTCATGCCCAAGATGACGTCGTAAGGCCTCGATGCAGCTACAAGAAGATACCAGCCGAAGATCTCACCTCTTAGAGTAATTTCACACTGCCGGCACCAGTGCGTAATCGTCGAGTCTGCTCCAGTAGGAGTCTCTAGCCGTAAGGATCGATCCAACGGCTCCGTCGGAATCTCCGAGCTCCGAACAAGGGCAGCGACAATGAAATAATGAATCACTCCTGTGTCTATAAGAACTCCAGAAAGGGTGGAATAGACACAGATAGTACCTCGAATCATCTCGGGTGCACCGTGGTTGTAGGCCTCTGCTTCCTGGAGCTGTGCCTGTCTCTGCCTGCCAGCTCCCTGTAGTTGGGGTGGACCTTCTGGTGGTGGGGGTGGTAGAGCCTCAAAGCGTCGCCCACCACCTGCCGCTTGGCCAACTCCTCTGCCTCGTCCTCCTGCTCCCAGTGGACCACCACGGTCGACCCTCTTCCTCTGCCTGGGTGGCCCCTCAACCGTCTGTTGCTCCTCAGTACGGTAGGTCGGGTAGTCACGAGCCATGTGGCCCTGCCCGCCGTATGCGTAGCACCGTCTACCTCTCGAAAGATTGGCTCTGCACTGTGTGCCCCACACCTCTGAGCCAGTGTCCTGAGGTCATCTTCCTGAGGGTCTGGTCTACTTGGACCCATGTGTCATCCGTTGACTGTCTACTACAAAAGACTCTGCTACGTGCCGCCATGCGGTAGGTCTCGCTGCTGATGTAGGCTCAGCAAGGAAGCTCTCGATGAGAAGGGATCGCTCCAGTACCCCTACCTATGTCGGAATGCTGAGGGAGATCAGCGATGCCCTGATCTCATTCCTCAATCCCTGCTTGAAGGTCTGGTCCAAAAAGAATGGTTCTCGTACCATGTCCATCGAATAACGCGAGAGATTGGTAAATATCGCCGAGTACTGGGCGACCGACAAGCTGCCCTGCCGCAGCTGTAGAAGCTCCTGGATGCGCACCGCATGGAGGGTGGCTGGGATGAAATCTGAGTGGAAGAGGCTCTCAAAGTCCGTCCAGAGGAGTGATGCCTCACCGTGCACCTGGAGCATCAAGCTCCACCATCTGCCTGCTGCCGCGTGCAGGAGACTCGCTGCAAGGATCACCATGAGGTCTGCTGGTGTCCCTACTAAACGGAAAACTCGTACAACTTCCTCCAGCCAATCCTCGGCTGCCTGAGGGTCCGTCTCCCCGCGTAACCTGGGCAGTGGATGACGCTGAAACTCATGCAGTATAGTAAGGTGACGTGCACCGTCAGCGGCTGGGGCTGGTAGCATCGGTGGCTCGGTGGGTAGAGGTATCGTCGGTGCCTCTGCTGTCAAAGGGCCCTGTACCGAGGCCTCGTCGCTCGGTGGGCTCTCGTCCCGCACAACACTTGGAACCCTAGCTGGTTGCCGTCGTGGGGCCATCCTGAAAAGAAACAGGTGCTCCACGGTCAAACAGTATACTTGGTGAGCTGACACAAAGTAATCACAAAGAAAACTTGAAACACACATGTAATCAATGTTTTCGTGCATTGAGTCGGAAATCAGAAGTCAGGGTCCTGGTGTACAGATACGTTGGCCGCCGCACCAACACTGGACTCCCTGGACTGATAACCACACTCGATACCCTTAACACCATTGCTTCACATAAAAGAAAGATCAGAGTCCAGAGTTTTGTGGTAGAACCGAACTCCTCTGATACCAATTTGTCACGACCCGTCCTCGGGGCCCGTGTCGTGACTACCCCAAGCCCGCCTTCCATAGGCCATGGGCTGGCGACTAGCACCAAGGCATAACTCCCGATAAAAAAAGGGAAGTCATTGCCTTTTTAAAGTAAACAAATGCACAGAGTAAGTAAGCATAAGTAAACATTAAGTAAAACTGGGTACAAAAGTAAGTGCAAAAAAGTAAGTGGTCCAGAATACAAACCCAAACTGAAAGTAAAGTACTACTGAAAAAGGGAGTACAGCAACTAAAAAGTAAAGTCGCAACGTCGAGCCGTCCACTGGAAGTCCTATCTGAAGGGTGGGTACAGATAGCCTCCACAGCTCCTCGGGTCCAGTCGTCCTCTTAGTGTATGTCCCGCCCAGTGGTCCACCTCCAGGTACCGTCTCACCCCACAAGACTCAACATGATCAGCGATGTCCGTCATCTTCAACCAACACAACGTAGTGTGGGCATAGCCCATGAAGGGGTGAGTATAAGCTACTCAGTAGGGACCCCGAGAACCCTGAAGGTCTCACAGAATCCAAAAAGGATAATCCACAAAGGAAATATACAATCACGAAGTAACATCCGACACTACTTAGGTATATGCCCATACATATACCTAAGTCATCAATTCCAGTTCGGCTCCAACATCTGAGCCCGAGTTCGATCACAGCCACACAGGATAGAACAACACAATCCACACAGGAAAGCAAGTCAATCATATCGAAGATAATGATTGAAAGTCAAGATTCATCTCACACAGGAATACTTCTTCGTAAGATAATAGAGATGATCAGATGTAGCCACTGATTCATCTAAGCCGTCGGACCCACACAGGATCGATAGGTACTAACCCTCGCAATGACCCACAAAGGATCGATAGGTACTAAACCCTGCAATGACCCACAAAGGATCGATAGGTACTAACCCCCGAAATGACCCACACAGGATCGGACCCACATAGGATCTATAGGTGCTGGCCCACACGGGACCGCTGAGTGCTAACCCACACAGGACCTGACCCACACAGGATCGGTAGCACCGATCCACGTAGGATCGTTGAGTGCTTTAGTCGTCGTCATCGAATCCACGGAGGATTTCTGTACAGTCGTCATCGTCGTCGCAGTCGCAGCCAGCTCTAGGGTTCCCGCACACAGCAAGCTCGTTCGAGGAGGGTCCGCTCCACGAGCTGAGGGTTGATACATAAACTGACACAAAGTCTGAATTTGATGTATCCAAAAGTTTCGTATTGTCAACAGGAACTCAATGTGACAGACGGCGCGTCAATCGGACGCCCGGTCTGAGAGTTATTGGTTTTTTCGTCCCAGGGGCCCAGTTGGTTTTTGAGTCAAAACCAACCCGACCGTACTCCAACTACATCCAAACCTTGAGTGGACTAAGCCAAAATATCCGTCTCACTAAGAGGAATCCATCAAAGTCGACGACACGTCAATCGGACGTCCGGAGCTCAAGTTATAAGGGTTTCCGCTCCGAGGGCCCGGTTGATTTCGTGTTCAAACCAACCCGGTCGAACCCAAAGTACTCCGAAACTTTGAGTGTGATAGATCAAAACGACCGTCTCGATCCAAGGATCGCATCGCAGCTGACGCTGCATCGATCGGAGGTCCGTAGCCCAAGTTGTAGGCAAAATACCGAAAGAGGTCCGGAAGTGGGGGTTTTGGGCCCGGACCGACCCGGCCCGAGACCCCCTGGGTCGGCCCGAACCGGGTCAACCCAAACTGGGTCCGGGTCCGGCCCGCTTGGGCGCAGCCAGGTGGCTCGGCCAAAACGGCCGAGCGGTTTGGGGGGGGGGGGGCTGCCCCCCCTGTTGTGTAACCGCGGCCCCCATGTGGGGGGCCGCTGATGTCCGGCCAGCCGGGGGTTACGAACCGCCGGATCCTCCTCTGACCGGCCGGCCCGCTCCGGCCAGCCAGCTGCTGCCACCACGGGACCGACGCGGTCCGGTCCCCCTGCTCCGACTTCGGCGGCTGGAAGTTGGCCGTCGGTCCCTGCTCCGCCGCGGCCTTGGTCCGACCGGCGCCGCGCGATGGAGTCGCGCCCCTCCATCGCGGCCCTGCTCCAGCCGTGGTGCATTCAGGTTCTCCAGCGCGGCACGACGGTACCGCACCTTTTTTCGTTTTCAACGGCGTCGCGCGACGGCACCGCGCATCCTTGCCGCATGATCCCGCGTGGTGCGACGGTGTCGCGCCATCCCCGTTCCAAACCACCACAGGGTAGACAAGAGAATTAAGGGAGGAGGTTCGGTCGTGTTTGTGCGGTCTGGCCCCCTCCCGTTAATTGATAGCAAGCGGTCCAATTGAAACGAAGAATGATGATGGAATAATTCACAAATAAAAACAATAATAAAATCCCCTGCCTCGTCGAATTCGTCGAGCGAGGGTTCGTCGCGGAATTAACCGTCGTGGAAGAGGGCGTCGCGGAATGAGAGTATCGTTGGCGTTTGATCTCCGAGGAAGGCGTCCCTCGCCGTCGTCCGTCGTCGGAGTTCGGAGTTCTTTGTTGGCGGCGGTGTTTTTTTCGCGTTCTTCGACGAAGAATGTGGAACTTCAAGAACTTGATCAAATTCTCCCCAATCCTCTCACAACCCAACAACTCTAATAAAATAAGAGTTTGTCTTATTTTATTTCTCAAGCCAATCGTTTTGAAATTAAAAAATGAATCAAACAATTAATTTAATTAATTACAACGTTTAAACCGCCCAATTAATAGAGGAGTTTCATAAACAGATAAACGCAAGGGCTGACTTCCAATTAATGGGGGTGCGGTTGCGTTACCTTATTAAAGGAGGGGGTTTAGGAAGAAAAGAAATGGTGGGGCTCATGTGGGTCCCACCTCACAATTATCCTACCTAGTGGGTAGGATATTGTGGGTCCCACTTCATCTACTTAGCTTAGGTTAAACAAAAATAAAATAAAATTGGTTGCACCAATTTTATTTTATTCCTTTACTTAACCCCAAAATTTAAAAACCACACCCGAGCAAACGTAACTCCGGAAAAGGTGTTTCTAAGCAATTAATGGCGCTGTGATTCCATCGGTGTCCTCGGATTTCGATTCCAAGCACCGGTTCAAAAGTTATGAAAACCCGCTCGTTCGTTCACTGAACATACCCGAACTAAACTTCGGATGAAAATTCCAGGCACATCGGGCCTCGGAATTAGGTGCCGTCAGAAACTGCGTTCTTATAAAATCCCAAAGAAAATTAAGAAAAAATTTCCCTTGAATTTTACGGGTCTTTACATATATGATATATTTACCATTGATCCCTGAAACTAATTTTTTGGTATACTAAGTCAAAAAGTAGGTAGTTAAGGTCATGGTGAATGGATATGTCGGCCACCCACACCATCACAAGATTCTCTCGCTTGAGAGATACACTCAAGACACTCTAACACTATTTCCCTAATCCCAAGTAAATCCTCTTAAGGGGTATACTCCAAACCTAAACCCAAGGATCAACCCACCTCTAATACTAATATATCACGACCTGACCCAAACCAAGGCTCGTTCCGCAACTACACCAAGCCCACCTCTATAGGCCAGGGGATGGCTACCAGTTCCAAAGGCATAAAAAACATGGGGATACCATTCCATAAGTACCTATATGAATACATAGTTCCATCTCGATGAATAAGTGTAGAGAAATAATATTAAAATAAGAAAAATACTAGGGGAACAACCAATCATGTAAATCCTCTATGCAGTACAAGGGTATAGTAGTTAAAACTAAAAATTAAAGGGGAAATATGCACAACCAAGCAGAAAGATGTCCAAACCTGAAAAAAAGTAGAATGTAAAATTATGAGAGATCCCATCTCCAGATCTCCAAGCTATAACCACCATACATGATCCAAAGTACCAGGTATCTCTAACAACGTGTTTAGTCATTGTCCACCTATATTTTATCTTCATAAGACATGACTTTGCTAGAAAACTCCCTTGTAGGGTTGAGTATATATGTACCCTGTTGGATGACCTGAAAGCAGAAGGGGAGAAGTAAGAGATAAAATAGGAATATAAAGACAATAGGTAGTAAACAGGATGCATCTTAACCCAAGAAAGAGATATTTTAACCTCTTCTAAACATAGGGGTTCAACATGATGTGTAGATGGACTAAAAGTTGATTCTTTTCCACTTATAGTAGGAGAGTAAACTCATCCAACCATGAGAATATAAACATAGAAAGAATGTGACATACCTCACATATCTTCATAACCCATTGAATGAGAGTAACCAAATCCAAAGGGATGGATATATATATATATATATGATCAGTCAAAATAAACTCAAACAAGAGAGTAAGGGGATCTCTATCTCATAACTTCCAAGGAAAAAGAGTCTCCAATAGTTCCAAAAGTCCATCAATGATTCCCAGCATATCACGTGTCTACCTAAATGTAACTTTGTGAGGGCCCATGCCTCACAACTATGTGACATAGTTGAGGGGGTGTAAACTCTATGTTGAGTACCCTCACCCTAGTGCATTAGGTGATTTTAAATCTACACATATTAATTGAGGTCCTGCACCCAAGATGATGGGGGGTTCCACTCAAGTGTCATGAGGGATCGCGCCCAATCTGATGGGGGTTAGACTCGGTAAATATTTTTCATCAAATTAACCCTGATGCGTCAGGTGGGTTCCACTCTCATGTCAAAAGAAACCTCACCCTATCTAATAGGGGGTTCCACTCGAAAGGTAGAGGACCTGCACCCAAGCTAATGGAGAGTTCCACTCTATAGGTCAAGGAACCGAACCCTAGTGTGATAGGGGGTTCCATTATATTCATTAAGGACTTTCACCTATCTGATAAGGGGTTACAATAAGTAGTTAGAGGGCATGTGCCCATGATTATGGGGCTCCACACTATAGGAAGCCTCTAGTAATCCATTTTGATCATTGTCATTATCGAGCATCACCTAATTAAGTGTATTTCCTAGAACATTGCACATCATTTTCTAGAAGACACAATGGTGGGAACCATAACTTTTTACATTGAACAACACTAAGAAGAGTCTACTAGTGCCCAAAATATGATTTCAAATGAATAAGATATAGAAGATTAAATTTTACTCAAATGGAACTAGGGGTACATGGAATTTGAGGGGACCCACACGGCGTGTGGTCCTCCTCCATCACCTAGTCATGTCTAAAGAGGTACATGGATCACTAACCATGTATGGATACAAAGTATTTGGATGATCTAAAGGGTGTTTCTTTTCCACTTAGGGTCCTTCCCATGTGCTTGGATATGCCCATGTATTCATCTCATGTCTCTGTACTCAAGTCATGTTTGTTTTCTTTGGAACACATCATGCACAGCTGTGCCCATGCTCGTGTACTCTCCAGGTACACACCAAGTCCTCCAGCACATATTCACAAGGTGTGTGGGGGTCCCATATGAAAATTCATACTTATAATTAACTTAAAGCCTAGAATTTATAGCCAAGTCTCGACACATTGTGTTTTTTCGGACAACACAGTGTGTAGTTGTGATTTTTTCAGAAATCTATATTTATTCCCCATGTTCCAAATCTATGTTTTTTTCTTTGAATCCAGATTCTTATACTCCCAATAATGGTGGATCTCACTATCATATGTGATTTTTGGCCATCTAGTGGTTGGAAAACCAATTCTATTGAATTGATTGAAGTCCTCGTGAACAACTGTCATCTCGTACCCCTCTCATCAGTCTCAGATCCTCATTTTAGGATATGAATTGATAAATCGATCACCCAAAACCCAAAACTCCTTTGTTTACACCCCTAAATCATTTATCCATCCCTTGTACTTTAATTTTCCATGATTTTGTGGGTTCGATCAGGCTCGTTTCCACCAGGAAATATCAAACCTAGAGTGTGGGGTCCAACTAGCAACGAATTCAAAGCAATTGAGGGGAAAACAGACAAAACAAATTTTTATTTATCATTTACTATAATTCTTAACCAATTATGATGAACTGGTATATCCAGGGTTATAAAATCAACAAATAAACAGTTGAATTTCAATACATGGGTGCATGAAAAGGCCAAAATTGGAACATATTAAAGGTAAGAGTATGTTCTTGCTCAATCAATTTAATAAAAAAGTGCATAAACTACAAATTGAAGAGCACTACATGGGTATTGAATCATTCATCATCAAAGAACATGATCTCCAATTAATGAAGGAAGTTTTCTCATTTGTTGTGCTTTGATCTGCTCCATTCAAAAGTTTTTTCATAGTCCAAGGTGATTCTACCAATAGAAGGAGAGGAGGAAAATCTCATTATAGTCCAAGGGTTATGAGGATAACCCTATGTAAATATCCATAATGATATAATTAAAGGAAATAAAAATTAGGTTACTTAATTAAATTAAATTAATGTAACATTTAATTAATTCACTAAATGTACCACCAACGGGAAAGATATATGAACACCTCGAGCCGACCTATTTTAGGTTCTACCTAGGGTAAAAAATGAATTCCAGACTCAATCGTGGAATTGGATTTCAGATTTGATATTTCTTTAAATATTTATCCCATTTTCTTTAAGAAACTATATGCATGTAATATAAAATATATTTAATGTCTTTATAAATTTAATTTTGAGCACACCAGGACTCAGAATCGCACACTTTCTTAGAGCCTGGTTCCAAAAATATATGTATAAATATTTCAAAGTATGTTAAGGAAAAAGATGGGTCTCTAAATATGATCATCTTCAACATATTTCATGAAATTACCTGATGTAATTGTCTAAATATCATACTCAAAACACCCAATTATAGCTGGATAATCTGATCACATAGAAGAACCAATGGTTATTAAATTTTTATATGATGTATTTTATACCTTATGTTATAAATTTATCCCTAGAGAAGCATCATTATTGAGAGTGAGAGTTTCTTCCATGTGTTTCCCTTTTCTACAGGTATAATCTAATACAACCAGTGAGCCCCTTTATTGCACTGAATATTAATTCCAAAATTAGTTAGGATCCTTGAGAGTTTATAGATCTTTATTAACAATAGTCATGTTAACTTAAAGGATTATCCATCTAGTTTTCCTGGACCCTCCAGACATGTCCAGCTGCATGCCCTATTGAAATGGAGATTCCACCATAAATGAAAGTTTACTTGAATCATTCATAAGGGGTCTTGAACCATCCTAGGAGTTCATAAATGGAGAATGATAAGGGATATGATAATTTCCCATAAATCTTCCCATTAATGTATCCTACATCTTTAAGAATGAATATGTGTGAGCTCTTTTCGCTTCATCCATAATAGATGCCATATACAACACATCCCTTTCTTGGTCCATTGTTCGGGTGGAAACAAGTTCAATTGATCCCTTAGAAATCATGATGGTTGGTAGACCCATAGGAACTATCATCCCATCCTTAAAATAGGAATAATCACCCTTTTGTGTCCCTTAGCACCATCAGGAGATGGTTTTTCATATTTGGTCTACATAGGTTTAGCTTCTATAGTGGATAGGGAACAAAGTTTCCCAACTCCCTTAAATTTTTATACTTTATCAACATAATAGAAGAATTCACCTCCAAAGATTTCATACCCCTACTGTCACTAGAATTGAAGAATATTTCTTTATAGAGGTAGATGCATCCAAATTAGGGTCACTCCAAAATGGCTAGTCTGGAAAAATGTAATCATCATTAGTATTTATAGATAGAAATGAAATTTTATTCACCTCATTAGTAGTTAACCAAGAAGTAGGTTAAGAGAGACCTAAATATTATAATCCCCTCATTTGGATCATTTATTGTCCATATTTATTTAGAATTTTATTTTCATGATCACATCCTTCCTAATATGAATTAGGAAAATCCAAATTAAGAGTTCCTTATTAAGAGTCACAAAATTCATGTGATTCTACTACAATATCATATTGTGTCACTCCACCATTTGAATTTTTTAATCTATTCCTTTTAATAATTTATAATTATAATGACCCTTCATCCCGCATAAATTAGAAAATAATTAGGATATGATATTTTCTATAAGAGTGCCCCATGCTATTATAACCCTTACAAATACCAAGCATCTTTTCATACTTAACAAGCAAGTCAAATATGTGAATATTGGTATTCAGGATAACTATTTGATTAAGAGGGGGTATAATCTCCACCTCTAAAATCAAATCACAAAAATGGCCATATCATTCCATTTAGCCTTATCCATCAGATAGGAACCCCAACAACAAAAGAAACTTCCAACATGATCTGGGGATTCCTAAAAAATCAACTCAATATCTAAATTCTAATCCAAATCTAGGTGATAGATTTCTTGACATTGATGGGATTGAAAATAGTATCTTGTTCTTGGTTCCTAAGAATATCGATCTTCAGATTAACAAAGACATACCCCCCCCCCCAAGATTTAGACTTCATATTTTTATATGGGAAGAGAATGGAAAAATCCTCTACTTATGGATATAATTATCCAAACATTAAAGCCCTAGAAAACAATAGGATCCATCCTAAGTGTAAATAGGCTCAACCTATTCTATTTAACTTTTAGATATAAATGGGAAATAATGGAATTCTTCCATTCATTCCACCTATCATTGAGGATACCATGGTTTGATTAAATGAATGATGTGTCTCATTTCATCATGATCTAATGGGAAAATGAATTGGAATCATTATGCCTCCAATCAAAGATTAGTTAAATAAATTTGAAGAATATTACAATAACCCTTCATTGGGTTCAGGAGATGCAAGATGATAATCCTCATTGTCAATCATTTTCTTAGCCTCCTATATAGCTAAAATAGAAGTACTTGCAACTTCTTAAGTTCATAAAAATTGGGCATGCATTCACCCTAGGATCCTTGATCACAAGATTACTTGAAGAATCATTTTCTATTGGGGTCATAAAATTCCAATAATCTCACGGTTCACCTTCATTTACATTAGTGTCCCTTGATGAATTGAGATCTCCCTTCTTTAAGATTCTGTTACCTTTTAGTGTTTGGTCCTATGAACCTGAGTTTACAACACAAACACTAGAAAAGTGTTCTACTTGGGGAATCACAACACCAATGGAATCCCAAAATTATATAAATCCCAAATTTTCAAGGAATTATTCACCTTTGAATCCAAAGTAAAAAAATTACATATATAATAATAAAATATTTTTTATCAACTACATGAAAATATGAATTTTAAAAAATCACAAGATATTATTAACTATAAAACAGTTAAATTAAAAGGGTGTTTTTTAATAATTATATTTAAATTGATTTATAATTACAAATATTTATATATATATATATATATATTATGTACATGAGATTAAAAACTGAGAATAAAAACACACTCTGAACCCCAACATATCAAGTTTCATCCCTCATTACAATGATTTATCGACACCTAATTTTCCTATTTTTATTATATATTAATGTTCAGAATTCCCAAGTTGTTGATGGATAAAATTATTAATAACTTAAAGTCCAATACATGTTTCAAAGGACCCAATTTTATTTTATACTTTATAGTAGCACGATAAGGTTATTCCTCCTGCCTTGTGCATCATCCATTGCTAGCCAACTATCCCCATAATCCTTGTCAGTGGTCTATTGTCGTCCCACACCTCCTATATGTTTAGCATTTCCCCCCTTGCTACATACCTCCCACCTTCATCCAACTCTCTGTGAATTCCTATTACACCCATGCCCTCCTCTAGACCATCACTGCTTCATTATGCGGTTGTCGCACACTGCCATCATGCGCCCCTATAGGGGATAAAGTCACTACCCATGCACAAATGTGTGTGTAGGAATAAAGTTCACCCCTTAGATTGGGGGATAAATTAATCCTCCCCCAAAATATAATTGGGTGTAGATCGTCAGTATTCGAGCCTTGAACCCATGATAAAGTTCCTTAAAGGTACTACCACATGAATATACATTTATATTATATCAATTGTATAGAAAAAATATAACTAACTATTAAGTATATTTAAAAAATATATAATTATAATTATAATTATTTTATTGCTCGTATATAAAAATATAATTAATTAATAACTATATTTGAAAATTATTAATTATTATTAAAAATATAATTATTTATATAAATGAAAAAATATATATTAAAATATAGATCATTTATTATATAAATATATAATTATATTAAAAAATAATTATATATATTAAAACAAAAAGATAAATCTCAAAGATAAAATACAATACAAGAATAATTAAAATATATATATATGGTTAATCATATAAAAACATTAATAATTAATAGTTATATTTTAGTGTTGATAATTTTATTATTGAATTATTATTAATGATATAATTGTGTAAAAATTATTTACTATATATAAATGTGTAAATAAATATAAAAAATATTAAAAATTATATATTAATAGAAAATATTTACAATCAATTAAAAATTATATAAATTTATATAATATTAATTATATATGTATAATATTATTATAAATATTTTTATAAATATTTTTAATAATATTAAAAAAATTGTTAATCATACTAATGAATAAATATTTAATACCATAAAAATGTATACATATATAGAAAAATATTAATTATGTTTTTTCAATTTAAAAGGGATTATTCTTAATATATTAGTAATTTTTATTCAGTTTACCATTATTTATATTTTAAATAATACTCAATTGTTATTATTTAATAAAATACATATAAATTACATATGTTATGATATAATAATTTTTTATTGAATACATAAAAAATAAAAATGTATAAATATTTTTCATAATATATTATTAATTATAAAATTATAAAATTAAAAGTAATAGATTTAATAATTAAATATATATATTATTGAAAATTAATTATATAGAACGTAAAAGACGAGGTTGAGGGGGTCTTGTCAACAGCTGCAGCAAAGGACCCAATAATGACCGGCCTCTATGAGAAAGACCAAGATGCTAAATAATTTATTGATTATTAAATTCTACATATATATGCCTACATATTCTTGGTATGTTGTTAGTATAATACTCATATAATTAAAATATATGAAATATTTGTGTTTTTAAATATTATTTTTAGTAAAAGATGCATATTTTTTAAAAGTTTTTATTTGTAACTTTTAATAGGGTGCATATATGTATTGTTAAATTTTAGTTTTCTTATGGTAAAAATAAAGATTATGTAGGCGGTGTTTTTTTTCATGCATATATATTAAAAATGGGTTAATATTTCATCTCTCTTGATTGGATATATACTTTTTATATGGTGTCATCATTGTGCATAGATCACCAAAGAAGATTGTAACCACAAACTATTCTTGTTCAATTTTATATTTATGAAACTAGAGTTGTTTCCTACTTCTATTAACCATGTTAAACATGTATTTAGGTTTTTTTCTAAAATAGATACGCCAAACAATTTTCCACAATGACTATGGAAAAACTGAAGTGAGTTGGAGGGACATGGGAAAGAGGGTGTTGCTGATTGGATGGTCAGTTGGGCCTAAGATTTTTTGACCTTAATCTCATCAATCTAGATCATACAGAGTAGTGATTGGATAATGGTGGAGTAACTGTAGACTAGATCTGGTATCCAACATTTAATAATTAGAAGGCCCTTGTGTATGATTAATTTATTTGAACATTCATTTGCAATAACTTTTCAATATTCAAATCGTTACACTCACAATTAAATGTGGATAAAATGAGAATCATCCTTTCATATATTAAGGACCAACCTAAATACACATGTTCTAAAAATAAAAAATAAAGGATTTATTCTTATCGTAAAAATTTGAAAATAAAATTATAAACATACTAAAAATTATTTGTAAATTTATTTAAGGGACAATTATAATCATGTCAAAAAATATATTAGTTTCCCTGGATAGTTTTTTTTATGGAAACTCAATAGGTTCATGTTTTTTAAAACACAGACTTATTCTTTGAAATTAAGTTTCAAAGTTCTAAATCAATCCAACAACCCTAAGTCCCATATAAATTCCACTATGTAAATTTATTAATTATTCTATTTTTTCATAATTATGGTGGAAAATTTTTGAGTTATATATTTTCAAATAAACCCTAAATACAGGTTCATCAGGGAAAATGGAAGAAGGAAAAAAATTGAATAATATGCGATTCTGATTTCATTTTGTGTCCCAATTTTCCTCCAAATGTTTCCAATTGATACGATTGCCTACATCGAATCTTTGGTTCTAGTAATGTTGTAAAGAGTATGAGGGTTATATAGTAAATCATTAACACATTCACTGCACATATACCTTTATAGTTTATTATCCATCAAATCCATATCAACTTGATAGAGGATGCGAAAGAAAGTATGTACTACAAAACACTATGTTTGATCCAAGGTCTAGTCTATGGCTACTCTTCCATTATCCAGTTGCTACTCCGGAAGATCTAGAGTGTGGAGATGGAGATCACCAACGCCTAGGCCATGTTGGTGAATTCAGTTGGATGATATAGAAGCATCCATAACTATTAAATTAGTTATAAAAATTTCATTGCAATTACAAATGAAATTGTATTTATAGGAAAAATTGTTTTAATTTAGTTAATTATCAAAATTATGGACCTAATGGGATTATGTTCCATTAGGGGACCGATGTTAAACCTTGATACTGGTAAAGGGTCAGAGGTCATTCCATTAGTATAGCATTCAACCCCCCCCCCCCACACTAATCTTTCAATCATAGGTTCCACCATTTATAATTCTTCAAGGTCATTCCCAATGCCCAATCAGTGGATGTGTCTGTTTTCTGGAATAGTTTTTTTGATTAAAATTCAACAATTTCATATTGTTTAAAACATGGATTTATGATTTTAAATTCATTTTCATAGTCCTAAATCAATTAAACAACCCTATCTCCCATATAAATTTCATGATGTAAATTTCTTCATTATTCCGATTTTCCATAGTTGTGGTGTAAAATTATCTGAGGTATCTCCTTTAGAACAAACCCTAAGTCCAAATTTATAAATTTTAATAGTATAAAGAAAATTAAATTCTATTTTAAAATGATTACATTTAATTTTTTATAATTACTTCTAATCAATTAAAAATTAATCCTAATATGTAATAATTCATTTTTAATTACAAATATTAATTGTTGACATTTATTCTCTATTAATTAATAATTCCTATGTTATAATTCATTAAAAATTTATAATTAAATATTAATAATTAATTATAAAATAAACTAAAATTATATTGAAATTCCTTAATAATTCATTAAAATAAGCACAAGATATCAAAATAAATATTTACAACTATAAAATATAAATACCTTTCATGGAAAGCCTTATCATAACTATGATGTGCACTAGATTTAATCACCGGAATTCACCTGAGGTTGGAGGAATATTCACCTAAAGAGGGAGTAATTTGAGAGAGGGATAGAGAGAATAGGTAGAATTAAATGGGATAGGGTTTATATTTATAGGAGGAGTGAGAAAAGTTGTTAATCCTAAAAACACATTTTGAATTTATTAGAATGAATTCCAAATTTGGTGGTAACACATTTCATTTTAAAAATCTAGAAATGTGTTACCACCCTAACCCATTTCCATGCCATTGATATGGGGAAATTACATTATGGGTCACAATTCATTTCAATAAAATCATAAATGTGTTGCCTCTTTTGAATCATTTTAAACATATTTTTTTAATAAAAAACTAAACTAAATGTTTTTTAGTTTTTAGAAAACTCCAATAGAAATTTGTTTCAAATTAGTTAATAAAAATATCATATAAATACATATGAGTTGGGATGTCAGTTTTATATATTATTTATAATTGTGGAAATATATTTTTTTATTTTTCAATTTTAAACTCTTGAAACCATTTATCTGACCACTTGAGGTATTTTTAAATTTATTTTGAAAATATTAAATGATTTTTTGTGGTAAACACTAAAATTAGTATTTATTACTGTGACTAGATGTTAGAAAACTTTATCAATAAATTTTTTATTATATTTATTTGGTTATTTATATATATTTGTTAAAAAAATATGTGATAGTGTTTTTATACTCTATTTGTTTTTTGTCATTAGTTGATATTTTACTCATGAAATTAAATATTTTATTTCAAAATTCATATGAGTATCTTTGAAAATGGAGGTAAATCATACTAATTTTTGAATGTTTGGATTTATAATTAGATTTATTTTTTAATAACACGCACTTATAATTACTTTAAATCATATATGAATGGGAATAAAGTAATTGAGAAAAAATTTTCAAGTAAAATAAGTCATAACATTAAATCCATTACTATACATTTAGTTTTTTTAATGATAACCATATATTAGCTTGTTCATAATGGAAGGTTTTTTAGTTTTTAAACATTAAATACATCTGCAGAATTAATTAATTTTTTTCACTAATGTGAATAAGTTCATGAATGATAGCTTGACACTGAATAAATAATTATTCAAAATAGTGAAAAATATAAAAATAAATCTAAATGATATTTTTACATGAATAAGAGGTAGATAGAAATTTAATTAACCTAATTTCCATACATTCCTTATAATTAATGCATAATCCTTTTCATTAATCTATTTTCCTTATTGTTTTTTTCAATGGTTTTTTTATCCATATTCCTTTAATTAATAGACCATTTTTAAGATATTTTTTTTAAATTTTTAAAACTTATATTTTTAATGAAAAGACTATAAATTATTATTATTATTTTTGAAATAAAAATAGCCATTATTACTTGCACTATACATACACTGAATTTTTTATATTATTTAGTCAACAAGTTTTTGTAAAATATCTCCCAATCATTTTCTTATTTACAGCTCTTCTTGGATCAAATAGGTATTCAAAAAAATTATAAGTATCAATTTAGTATTATTCTTATTTTTATTATATATACAAGAAAATAATATCCAAACATATTATCAAATAAAAACAAACATTTAAATAAAAAATTCATATTTTCCCTTCTATTTAATATAAGATTTCAAATGGTTGTTTAAAACTTGTACATTTTATTTCAAAAAAATGGTAATAAAGAAAATATTGATGATTTTGTTGATTTTTTAGTTTTAAATCATTGTCCATTAGGATATTGTTTTGTCATTTTTTGGTGATTTTTTAATTTTACTATCTAAATAGGTTTTTTTCTTTGTTTTTAATCCCTCCTTTTTTATCATAATGAATTTATGTTTTATTTTTGTTATATTATTGATGAGATTAATCAGTTTTCAGTGTACTTTGAGCATTGTGGTTTCTCTTTTTTCTGGAGAGAGGGTAATCAAGATGTTCATTATCTTATGCACTTTTCTTCACTTAATAAGGTTTTGGTTGATTTTTTCCTTAATTCATTTCAATATTCTATATTGATCGATATTTTCATGTTTGGTTAAAAAACAATTATTTTCCTGTATTTATGAGATGACATTTGAATTGGTTTTAAAAATTAAAAACGTACTTCCTAAAAATTTCATATTGTGATCAGCTTTAGTAATTTTTCAACATATTTAATTTATATAAAAATTAACTCTTCATTTATTCCACCATCCATGATACCTATACACTTCCCTATTATTCTATAATCCAACAAAATTATCAAAATCTTCCTAGAGTTTTATACAATTGATTAATGAAATGCTATAAACAAAACCCTACCGATCAATAAAATAAATCTCATGGATCATAATTTATATTACAAAGGAAAGAATCGATCTTGTTGGCTGAAAAATATTATCAAGTATAACCATTTTAAACTTTATATTATATCATTCTATTAGTATATAAATTTAAAAGGAAAATATAAAAAGACCACAGAAAGGGAAAACAACTTTAAACTAAAACATAAAAAATGAATTCAATAAAATTTAATTTAATTTTAATAATAATTAAAATTAACAAAAATTTTGATATTAATTAATTTCAAATACCCAAAATTTTAGATTTCGAAGTGATTTTGAACATAATTTCACTTATGAAGTTTTAATTTATTATTAGATAAAATCATAAATATATAATTACAATATTAAATCATTTAAAATTAACTAAAAATTTATCAAATTTTCAAGTAATTATTAAATTATTTACAAGAATTTCATTAAAATTGAAAATGAAATTGTATTCATAAGAAAAAAAATTATTTTAATTTAGTTTATTAACAGAACTATAGACCTTAATTGATATTAACTACACAAACAAGTCCTTGATGAAAATAAATTTCCAGAATTTAATAAATTTACATGCTTAAATGATTTCATTTTTAAAATTTAGTTTTGTTAATAATAAATAATGCTAAAATCAAACATTTCTCCAAAAAAAATCAAATTGAAGGACATTTTGTAGTAATAATTTATTTCAATTGCCCTTTTTTTATCATTTTTCAATATTCAAAGACTTACACTCACATTTCCATGTGGTTTACATAGGAATGATCCTTTCATATATTAAGAACCTACCCAAATACACAAGTTCCAAAAATAGAAAAATGGATCTATTGTTCTCATAAAAATTTGAAATTAAAAAAATAAATGTAATAAAATTTATTTGAATATTTATTTAATGGATAATTGTAAATGAGTCGATAAAATTATAAATATATTTATTTATATTTATAGCTAGGTGTTTATTGATTTATAAATTAAATTATATTTAGCATATATATTTATTTAGTAGCAATTTTAGAATCCTTAAGTGAAATTAATTTAAATAGTTTGTCATTTAAGGACATTCTTTATATTTTTTGTCCTTAATTAATTTAAAAAAATGATCCTTTTGAGTGTAATTAATTTGTTTATTTGGATGTACATAAGAATTATTTTTAGTGGATAAAAATAAGACATACGTTTTCTAAACTATGAGGTTTAGTATATATATTTTTTTAGGGTAGGTAGATCTTGGATTAATATAAATACATTTCCAGGACATTGTGCATTTTTCAAGAATCTTTGAAGAAGACATGATTCTGAATGCATTGTGTGTCCCTATTTTCTTCCTGATGATCCCCATCGATTCGATTGTGTGTGTCAAATCTTTAGTTCCAACAATGTGGGAATGATGTTGAGGGCAATATAATAAATCATTAACTCATTCACTGTACATATCCCTTTATGGTTTCGTATGCATCAAATATTGACTCAATTGATGGTGGATTCGTTAGAAATTATTTACTAAGAGGAATTATACTTAATTTAGGATTCATTCTGTCATGACCCGTCCCAGTGGGGCCCGAGCCGCAACTCCCCAAGACCGCCTCCAATAGGCCAGGGGCTGGTGACTAGCACTGAGTAGGCATGCTAGGAGGCATTGCCTATAAACTTGTACACACGCACACACATCTCCAAGCCCACAAAGCTGGAAAGTAAAAACTACTAAAAGGAAATGATGCAAGCATACACTAAATCCCAACCAACAGAGTACGACAGGAAACTAAAGTACAAGAAAGTAAAACCCTGGTCCAAAAGTACAATCCCACCAAAAATAAAGTCTGTAACAAAGTCCAACCTGTAAGGAAATGTACTGGGACTGCAATCTATAGACGTAGGAACACACCTCGGCCCGCCTGATCTCACTGAGCACCGTCCGGTCCGGGTCCACCTAGAATCCTATCAAAGGCTCGCTCGTCTGCACAAGACACGACACGTGCAGGCAAAGCCCGTGCAAGGGTGAGTATAACAATACTCAGTAGGACACCCCAAAACCACAAAGGAAATACAACAAGGGAAAATACCACAAAAGAAAGATACATTCAGCTTCATATAGTATATTTCTATATAACATATAACAATAATATCCAGATATACTCATACATGATCGACTATCGTGAAACCACCACTAAGATCCAGCTCGAAGATTCCACTAAGCATGAAATCGGGAGAATACACTCCTAAGTCTGAAGAGAGAGATACGAAGTACTCGTTCCAGGAGAACACACTCCACAAGAACTTTGTGAACATGATGCTTAGATGAGGATCACAACCAAGTCATGGGGTGATTCCGAAAACTCAGTCTGAGCTAATCTGCTATGCAAAGGATCAGTGCTTGGGTAAAGTTCCTCACATCGATACCAAGAACTCTACCTAGGGTTCCAGGAATGAATAGAGGATCCGACTCTAAGACTCATAGAGGGGATTCCAACTACTCTATTCAGGAAGTCCTGCTGAAGGGATCATACTGCTGCATAAAAAAAATGATACCAGAACCTTCAGGGAAAAGACCAAGGGTACAAACCCTAAGAAAACTAGTCCAAGTCACAGAATAAAAGTGGCTCAAGACATGAAGAATTGGTTACACAGCGTGTAGTATGGTTACACACCGAGTTCCTTGACCCCGGGTACTGCCTGTGTAAACGGCCCATGTCATCCGTTCAAGATGTGTAAAACCAAACTACACGGTGTGTAGAAAAAGTACACGCCGTGTTCCTTAACCTCGGGTACTTCCTGTGTAACCATCCCATGTCATTCGGCTTGTCGGATAGAAATTAACTACATGGCGTGTAGAAGAAACACAAGCCGTTTTCGAGCACCTGGGGCTCGCTCCGTGTACACTGGCCAAGTGCCCGTACATGGTCTCTGCCCATGTCGCCTTCCCGTGTGCCAGCACATGGGGTATCCCATGTATCTGGCCGGGTCTAGCCAGGGAGGGGTATACATGGCGTGTCCTTGGACTTGTACCCTGCCCGTGTTTGTGTACTCCCGGAGTACACACCATGTAATACCACTGATGAACACACACCATGTATCCCATACTACATGGCGTGTAGTCAGGAAATTTCCAAAAACGTTGTCTTCTTCCACGCGCTTCGGCCGATCTTCCGGATCGCGTTTCTCTGGTCCGTTTTCCGTGAAACTCAAGATCAAGGGTCGCCTCAATTTCATGATGCTGAATCCATGGGTTTTGGGCCTTTGATCGGCTCTAAAATCCGATCCTAGTCATCCGAGCGTAAATCGCTCGAAGAACGATATCTTCTGATCTGCTTCGATCCGTCTGTCGCCACCATAGCCGCACCTCCGTGGGGTTGTACCGACGCCATATCTTCAATTTGGGATCGTTGCATCGCACAACGGGTGCGCAACGATCCGTCATTCATATCCCCATGAATAACGCATAGAACGCGATTAAGAACACGATAATTTGTGGAAGAAGAACACAACAAATAGAGAGGGATGAACCTCGATCGATGTTCGTGTCGATCTTGGTCTGTCACCGTTAGGAGGTTGAATGAAACCAAAAATAATTCCAAGCATCAAATCCCCACAATCCCCAAAAAATCCCATCCCGCAAGAACGATCAATCCACGGGCTAATATGTTCTTGTATTAGTCCGAGTTCATCATGGAAATCAAAAAAGAAGAAGAAATCATTAAACAAACATCCTACCTGGATTCTACGGCATTCTTTGGTGAAGATCTGGTCATCGTGTCGTCGTCACCGATGAAGCTCGTCAAGAACATCGTCGCCGCGTTGGGAGGTTTTCTCTAGAGCCTCCAGAGCCCCCAGGGAAATTCAGGGTTATGGAAAATTTTAACCATGATCCCCTACGAAATCTCCATTTAAAAATATAAGAGATTTCATTGTAACAAGGATTTAAATAAAATATTTTAATTAAATATTTTATTACGGTTGCATCCAAAAACTAGATTTCACCACCTACCTGCGTCGGCCGATGTTAGGCCTCGCCTAAGGTAAAATCGTTGTTCTGAATGCAACGGTTCCCTTGGATTTATGATCTGAGCACCTTTTTGGGAGTTATTCCACTTTTTTAGGAAAACCACACGTGCGAGTTATTTAATTATTAAATTAAATTCAAACATTTGTTCCGGGCTCACCGGGCCTCGAAACTGCACGTCGTCTCAGAGCCTGGTCTCGAATTAAATTCCTATATAATATTAAAATAATACATGGAAAAATCCGGGACATTACATCACACCCACCTTAGGGATTTTACGTCCCCAAAAATCCAAAACAAAGGCTACTCAAAAATATGTGGGTACTGCACACGAATCTGAGCATCCCGCTCCCACGTGCTCTCCTGGAGATTCCTGTGCTGCCACCAGACACGCACTAAGGGAATAGCTCATCCACAAAGGATCTTCTCCGGCCGATCCTCGATCTCCACTGGGTACTCTGCAAAGGTCACCCCATCATAGATATCCAGCTCTCCCCAGTCGATAATGTGTGATGGATCATGAACGTACTTCCATAGTTGCGACACATGGAATATGTTGTGTACCCGGTCCATCTGAGGAGGTAGATCCAAGTGATATTCCACCTTGGAAACTCTACTCAGAATCTAAAAAGGGCCAATGAACCTTGGATATATCTTTTCGACTCGGCCAAATCTCCACAATCCCCATCGAGGTGAGACCCGAAGGAACACATGGTCTCCTTCCTCAAACTCCAAGGGCCTCTGCCTCCTATCGACATAAGACTTTTTCTGACTATATGCAGTCTTCATCCGCTCCTGGATGACCTGAACCTTCTCTGTAGTAGTTCTCACCATCTCTGGTCCCATGAGTGCTGACTCTCCTGGGTCAATCTAGCAAAGTGGTGACCTGCAAGGCCGCCCATACAGAGCCTCGAATGGTGCCATACCAATAATGGAATGATAATTGTTGTTGTAAGCAAATTCCACCAGTGGTAGGTGATCCTCCCAGCTATGACCGAAGTCAAGTATGCAAGCTCAAAGCATATCCTCCAGAACCTGGATGATCCGCTCTGTATGACCATCAGTCTGAGGATGAAACGCTGTGCTCAAGCGTAACTGAGTCCTAAAAGATTCCTATAATCCCTTCCACAACCGGGATGTGAAATGAGAATCACTATATGAGACGATCATGGATGGAACTCCATGAAGTTGAACTATCTCTTTCACGTAGAGGCATCCCAAGATCTCTACCGAACTCTTCTCCTGTATGGCTAGGAAGTGGGCCGACTTGGTGAGTCGATCGACGATCACCCAGATGGAATTGTGTCCCCTGGACGTACGTGGTAAACCCGTCACGAAGTCCATGGATATCCCATCCAAATTCCACTATGGCACCTCAAGGGGCTGAGTCAAACCTGCTGGCACCTGGTGCTCAGCCTTTACTTGCTAACAAGTAAGGCACCGAGAAACAAACTCTGCCACACTCTTCTTCATTCCTGGCCACCAGAACTGACGTTGGAGGTCCTGATACATCTTTTCCATGCCTGGATGCACCGCCAAAGAAGATTTATGGAACTCCCATAAAACCTCCTCTTGTAATGTCACTGGTACTACCATACTCCCTCTAAAAAGAACAATGTGCTCCCCACCTTCTGAATATCCATCAACAACAACGCTTATGGATACCTGAGCACGTAGAGTCTCACATCTAGAATCCTCGAGCTATGCTTTCCTAACTTTCTATAAGAGTGGAGGGGTAACAACCATCGACTGAAGGTAAGCTCCCTCATCTCCATCCATGAAGGATAACTATAAAGAGGCCAACTGCCCCGTCGCCTCATCCATCAACTGCGAACTGGATTTTCTGCTGAGAGCATCTGCCACAACATTCCCCTTCCCAAGTGTGTAAACGATCTCAAAGTCGTAATCCTGGAGGAACTCAAGCCATCGTCTTTGTCTCTAATTTAGATCCTTCTGATAAAAGATATATCTGAGACTCTTGTGATCAGAGTAGATGGTAAACTGCTCGCCCATCAGGTAGTGCCTCCACATCTTCAATGTGAAGACTACCGCTTCCAACTCAAGATCATGGGTCACATAGTTCTGCTCGTGTGGCCTCAACTGATGCGAGCCACAGGCAATCACCACTTGCCTCTACATCAGGACACAACCAAGCCCGGTTCCTGATGCATCGCAGAACACTACATACTTGACACCCTCCTCCGGTAATCTCAAGAATGGGGCACTCGTCAAACTCTTTCTCAAATGATGGAAATCCTGCTGGCATCTCTCATTCCACATGAAAGGCTGCCCCTTTCGTGTCAAAGATATCATGGGTGATGTAATCCCGGAGAAATCAAGGATGAATCTCCGATAGTAGCCTTCCAACCCAAGGAAACTCCGCACCTCCATCACGCTCTAGAGTGGATCCCATGCTAGCACTGCCTCCACCTTGGCTGGGTCCACTGCTACACCATCTTCCGAGATAACGTGTCCCAGAAAGTGGACCTCCTGTAACTAGAACTGACACTTTGAGAGTTTTCCATACAACTAGTGCTCTCAGAGTGTGTCCTGAACCATCCTTAGGTGTCTCACGTGCTCCTCCTCGGACGCAGAGTACACAAGGATGTCGACGATGAAGACCACTACAAACCGGTCTAGATAGGGCTAAAAGATTCGGTTCATGAGTCCCATGAATACTGTCGGGGTGTTCTTCACGCCGAAGGGCATCACCAAGTACTCATAGTGACCATAGCGACATCGAAAAGTCGTCTTTGGTATATCATCATCCCGTACTCTTAACTGGTGATAGCCTGATCGTAGATTAACCTTCAAGAACCATCGTGCCCCTCTCAACTGGTTGAAGAGGTCATCGATCCTAGGTAGTGGATATCGGTTCTTCACGGTCACCTGATTCAAGCACTGGTATTCCACACATAGCCTCAAGCTCCCGTCTGCCTTCTTGGCTAACAGCACTAGGGCTGCCCAGGGTGAAATGCTGGGTCTCACAAAGCCCTTCTTCTGCAAGTCGTCCAACTACACCCTCAGCTCACGAAGCTCTGCAGGAGCCATCAGATATGCTGAGGCTGATATCGGTGTCGTCCCGGGTTGCAACTCAATGCAGAAATCTATCTCTCGATAAGGAGGTATCCCGGGGACATCCTCTGGAAAGATTTCCACGTACTCAGCCACTACTTCTGGAAACTGGAAACTCGTAACATCTATTGCGCCAAGGGCTAGGATAGCCAACTGATGTGAAATCAGTTGTGCTCTCCTATGCACGAGTCTATCCTATGCTTCCTAGGTCTCTCTTTCACTGAAAAAAGAGAACCTCGTTCCATCACTGCGGACACACCGCACCCTTCTCCTAAAACAGTCAATCTGGGCATAAACTGTGGATAGCCAATCCATACCAAGAATGACATCATAAGGCCTCGACGCTACCACCAAGAGGTTCCAACTGAAACTCTCGCCTCCAAGGGTCAGGTCACACTGTCTACAGAGGTGTGTGATCTCATAATCTTCTCCAGTCGATGTTTCTAAGCATAAGGGTCGAGTCAACGGCTCAACTGGAATCTCAAGGTCTCGAACAAGTTAAGCAGCCAGAAAGGAATGACTAGCACCTGTGTCTATCAGTACGGAAGCCAAAGTAGAAAAGACACAGATTGTACCTCTAATCATTTCAGGAGTACCTGGGTCATAATCCTCTACCGCCTTCAGTTGTCCCTGCCTCTGTCCACCAGCTCCCTGAGCCTGGGGTGGACCTCCTGGGGGGGTGGTGGTAAAGGGTCAAAATGCCGACCACCTCCAACTGCTCTCCTAGCTTCTCTACCGCATCCACCGCCCCGCAGATCTGTCTTCTCCACACATTTACTCTACCTTGGTGGTCCATCCACTGCTCTTATTTCAGTAGTATGGCGGGTTGGACAATGTTGAACGAGATATCCCCTGCCATCACATGAGTAGCATTGCCTCTCTCGAGGCTGGCTGGATGCACCCTATGAACCCTGTACGGTAGATCCCCTATCCTGGGATCTCCTCTAAAAATGTCTCCCACGCCTGGGTCCCTGACGTCGGCTCCCTGCTACTGAGGTCTCTACTCCAGCTCGCCCACTACTGACAACTGTCGGCTATCTCTGCTCTGCCAAGAAGCTCTCGACCACTAAAGCCCGCTCGAGCACCCCAAAATAAGTAGGAATTCTCATAGGGATGATGCTAGCTCAGATATCTCTGCACAAGCCCCGCTCAAAAGTCTGAGCTCTGAAGTACTGATATCTGACTATATCCATCGAGTGTCGTGAGAGGTCGGTAAACCTCGATGAATAGTCAGCCACCATCATGGTTCCCTGCTGGAGCTGAAGAAGCTCTTGTATACGTACTCCTCTCAGGGTAATCGGTGGAAAATCCTCTCTAAAGAGACGCTCAAACTCTGATCACACAATATTCACCTCGTCATGGGTCTGGATAACCAAACTCCACCATCGTCCTACTGAGCCCCACAGAAGGCTCGCTGCCAGGATCACCATCTGGTCTGCTGGTGTCCTGACCACTACCTCAAGCCAGTCCTCTACTACCACTGCCACTGCCTCAAGCCAGTCCTCTACTGCCTGAGGGTCAGGATCACCTTGAAACCTGTGGGGTATCTGTCTCTGAAACTCGTGGAGTGCGCTCAGCCTGCGCTCCTCCTCCACTGGTACATTAGGCACTAAACACTACTCCACAGGTGGCGGGATAACTGGCACACCACCCAATGGTAAAACTGGGGGATCTGGTCCCTGAATCGATGCTTCATCACTGAGGGGGTCGTCCTTGTGATTGAGATGCTAGATCTTATCGGGTTCGCGTCGCGGAGGCATCCTGTTAAAGAAACAAGATGTATCTCAATCAGTGAGTATATCTGGAGAGCTGACTCAAGAAGGACATGGAAACCACAAACCATTCCTATATGATGCATGTACCATTATTTTTCCCTGAAACTAGTGTTCTCATGCTCCAAGTAGAAAAGAAAGTTATCATAGTCCTGGTGTATGGATACGTCGGCTGCCCGCACCAACACAGGGATCCCTAGCCTGAAATCCGAACTCGAAACACTTAACACTATTTCACCAAACCAACTCATAGACTCTCGGTCCTAAGGTAGAACCGACCACCTCTGATACCACTCTGTCACAAACCGTCCCAGTGGGGCCCGAGCCGAAACTCCCCAAGCCCACCTCCAATTGGCCAGGGGCTAGTGACTAGCACTGAGTAGGCATACTACTAATGGGAGGCATTTCCTATAAACCTATACACACGCACACACATCTCCAAGCCCACAAAGATGGAAAGTAAAAACTACTAAAAGGAAAAGATGCATGCATACACTAAATCCCAACCAACAGAGTACGACAGAAAAGTAAAGTACAATAAAGTAAAACCCTGGGAAAAAAGTACAATCCCACCAAAAATAATGTCTGTAACAAAGTCCAACCTGTAAGGAAAGGTACTGGGACTGCAATCTGTAGCCGTAGGAACACACCTCGGCCCGCCTGATCTCACTGAGCATCGTCCGGTCCTGGTCCACCTAGAATCTTGTCAAAGGCTCGCTCATCTGCACAAGACACGACACATGCAGGCAAAGCCCGTTCAGGGGTGAGTATAACAATACTCAGTAGGACACCCCAAAACCACGAAGGAAATAAAACAAGGGAAAATACCAAAAAGGAAAGATACAGTCATCTCCACACAGTATATGTCTACAGAACATATAACAACAATATCTCGATATACTCATACATGATCGACTATCGCAAATCCACCACTAAGATCCAGCTTGAAGATTCCACTAAGCATGCAATCGGGAGAACACACTCCTAAGTATGAAGAGAGAGATACGAAGTACTCATTCCGGGAGAACACACTCCAAAATCACTTTGTGAACATGATGCTTAGATGAGGATCACAACTAAGTCATGGGGTGATTCCGACAACTCAGTCTGAGCTAATCCGCTAAGTAGAGGATCGGTGCCTGGGTAAAGTTGGTCACGTCAATACCAAGAACTCTACCTAGGGTTCCAGGAATGAATAGAGGATCTGGCTCTAAGTCTCACAGAGGGGATTCCAACAACTCTATTCAGGAAGTCCTGCTGAAGGGATCATACTTCTGCATAAAGGAAATGATACCAAAACCTTCAGGGAAAAGACCAAGGGTACGAACCCTAAGAAAACTAGTCCAAGTCACAGAAGACAAGTGGCACAATCCATGAAGAATTGGTTACACAGCGTGTAGTATGGTTACACGTCGTGTTCCTTGACCCCGAGTACTGCCCATGTAAATGGTCCGTGTCATCCGTTCAAGCTATGTAAAACCAAACCACACGATGTGTAGAAAAAGTACACGTTGTGTTCCTTGACCCCAGGTACTGCCCGTGTAACCGGCCCATGTCATTCGGTTTGTTAGATAGAAAGTAACTACACGACATGTAGAAGAAACACATGTCGTGTCCGAGCACCTAGGGCTCGCTCCGTGTACGCTGGCCATGTGCCTGTATACAGTCTATGCCCGTGTCGCCTTCCTATGTGCCAGTACACGGGGTATCCTGTGTATCTGGTCGGGTCTGGCCGGGGAGGGGTATACACGGTGTGTCCTTGGCCATGTACCCTGCCCGTGTTCATGTACTCCCGGAGTACACGCCATTTAATCTCGCCGACGAACACATGCCTTGTATCCCATACTACACGGTGTGTAGTCGGGAAATTTCCAGAAACACTGTCTTCTTCCTCGCGCTTTGTCCGATCTTCCGGATCGCGTTTCTCTGGTCCATTTTCCATGAAACTCAAGATCAAGGGTCGCCTCAACATCATGATGCCGAATCTGTGGGTTTCGGGCCTTCGATCGGCTCCAAAATCCGATCCCAGTCATCTGAGCGGAAATCGCTCGAAGAACGATATCTTCTGATCTACCTTGATCCGTCCGTCGCCACCGTAGTCGCACCTCCGTGGGGTTGTACCAACACCAGTTCTTCAATTTGGGATCGTTTCATCGAACAATGGGTGCGCAATGATCCGCTATTCACATCCCCGCGAAGAACGTGTAGAACACGACAAAGAACGCAAGAATTTGGGGAAGAAGAACACAACAAATTGAGAGGTACAAACCTTGATCGATGTTTGTGTTGATCTTGGTCTGTCACCATTAGTAGGTTGATCAAAACCAAAAATAATTCCAAGCATCAAATCCCCACAATCCCCGCAAAATCTCATCCCGCAAGAATGATCGATCCGTGGGTTAATCTGTTCGCGGATTAGTCCGTGTTCATCATGGAAATAAAAAACGGGGAAGAAATCATCAATCAAACATCCTACCTAGATTCTGCGGCGTTCATTGGTGAAGATCTGGTCGTCGCTTCGTCGTCGCCGGCGAAGCTCGTCAAGAACGCCGTCGCCGCGTTGGGAGGTTTTCTCCAGAGCCTCCAGAGCCTCCAGGGAAATTCAGGGTTTTGGAAAATTGTAACCCTGATCCCCTACGAAATCTCCATTTAAAAAGATAAGAGATTTCGCTGTAACAAGGATTTAAATAAAATATTTTAATTAAATATTTTATTACGGTTGCGTCCAAAAACCAGATTTCACTACCGACCTGCGCCGGCCAATGTTAGGCCTTGCCTAAGGTAAAATCGATGTTATGAACGCAACGGTGCCCTCGGATTTCTGATCCAAGCACCCGTCCAGGAGTTATTCCACTTTTTCAGGAAAACTGCACGTGCGCGTTATTTAATTATTAAATTAAATCCAAACATTTGTTCCGGGCTCACCGGGCCTCAAAACTGCACACCATCTCAGAGCCTGGTCTCGAATTAAATTCCCATATAATATTAAAATAATACATGGAAAAATACATGACATTACACATTCTATGGCTGTTTTACTATTGCTGAGTCACTGCTTCAGTAAAACTAGAGTATGATGATGGATACAACCAAATACCAGGCCTAGCTTTCCATTTCATTTAGATAATGGTGGAGCATCCATAACTATTAAATTATTTACAAACAATTCTTTAAAATTTATAATGTAATTGTACTGACTGTAAAAAAATATTTAAATTTAGTTTATTAAAAAAATTATAGAACTAATGGGATTTCATGCCATCAAGGGACTGATGCCAAACCCTTGTGCTTTCCAAGAATCAATTGTCATGCCATTGGTCTAGTTTTCATCCCCCCCCCCCAGTCTTCCAGTGGCAGTGGCCTCCATTTATAACTTTTTAGGGTCTTTCCCAATACCTGATCGGTGGATATGTTAGTTGTCCAAAATAGTTTTTTTTGATGAAAAATTAAATAATGTCATGCTTTTTAAAACATCGATTTTTAATTTGAAATTTAGTTTCATAGTCCTGAATTGATCCAAAAACCCTAACGCCCATATAAATTTCACTATGTAAATGTGTTCATTATTTTGATTTTTCATAGTCATGGTTTAAAATTATTGTAGGTATCTCTTTTAAAGAAAACCCTAAATCCAGGTTTATCAGGGTTAATGGAAGAAGGAAAATTAAATTTTAATTTACAATGATTAAATTTAATTATTTATAATTACTATTAATCAGTTGAAAATTAATCGTAATAAGTATTAATTAATTTTTAATTAATTAAATTAATTATTGACACTTATTGTCTAATAATGTATTATTCTTATGATAGAATTAATTAAAAATATAATAATTAATTATTTCTAATTACTTAAAAATTAAAATAAAATTTTATTGAAACATCTTAATAATTAATTAAAATATATATAGTTAATTAAACAAAATTTACAACTATAAAATATAAATACCTCTTAAGAAAAGTTTCATTGGAATTACGATGTGTGCCAGATTTAATAACCTAAATTCACCTGAAGCTAGAGGAATATTCACCCAAAGTGGGAGGAATTTTATAGAGGGTGAGAGAGAAGGGTGAAGGAATTGGGAGGGGATATATATTTATACGAGGAGTGGATAAAGTGGTTAATCCTAAAAATTTATTTTTTATTTATTAAAATTAATTCCACTTTCGGAGGTAAACATTGCATTTTAAAAATCCAAAAACATGTTATCAACTTTAACCCCTTTACAAGCCATTGATTTTGGGGAAAAGACATTAAGGATGAAAATTCATTTCAATAATATCATAAATGTGTTTCCCCTATTGACACATTTTAAACCTATTATTTATAAAAAATACACTAAATGTGTTTTAGTATTTATAAAACTCAAATAAAAAAATAGGATTCAAAATTGTTAATGAAAATTTCATATCAATCCATATGATTTGGGATGTTATTTTCTATATTATATGGAATTCTTGAAATATCTCTTTTTATTTTTCATTTTTAAATTTTCAAAACCATTTCTATAACCATTGAAGTTATTTACAATTTTTTTTAAAAATGGTTCATTGATTTTTGGTGGTAAACACTAAAAGTAGTATTTATTATTATGAATTACGATTAAAACAATTTACCAATAATATTTTTTGTCATCATTTGGTGATTGTTATATAGATGTTAAAAAAAATTGAGTGTGTTTCTACTCTCTCTTTTTTTTCATTGAATGATATTTTATTCATGAAATTATATATTTTCTTTCAAAATTCATATGAGTCTCTTTGAAAATGAAAATAAATCATACTATGTTTTGAAAGTTTGGATTTATCATTAAATTTATTTTTGAATTACATGCACTAATAATTATATTAAATCATATATGAATTGGAATAAAGTAATTGAGATAAATTTTTTTCAAAAATAAGACAGAACATTCAATTCATTTATATACAGTTAGTTTTTTTAATTCTCACCTTATATTAGATTGCTCATAATAGAATATGTTTTAGTTTTTAATCATTGAATACATCTAAAAAATTATGTAAATTTTTTGAACAAATTAAATATGCTCCTAAATGATAGTTTCACACTAAATAAATAATTATTCAAAATAGTGGAATATATAAAAACAAATCTAAAAGATATTTGGACACGAATAACGGTAATAGGTACTTTTAATTAATTCAATTTCCATAAATTAATTATCATTAATGAATTATCATTTTCATTAATCCATATTCCTTATCTTTTGTTTTAAAGGTTTTGTGTAATACATATTATTTTAATTAATATATCATTTCTAAGATGTTATTAAAAATTTAAAAACTTAGAATTTTGAATAGAAAAAATATACACTTTTTCATTTAAATAAAAATATACATTATTCCATACACCACACATACACTCACGTTTTTAGATTATTCACCTAACACATTTTTTAAAAAACTTTCCCAATCACTTTCTTCGTTACGGCTCTTCCTTGATCAAATAGACATTGAAGAAAATTTCAGGTATAAATTTAGTATTTTTTTATTTTTATAATACATCAATGAAAATAAGATCCAAACTTTTATCATATATAAATCAAACATACAAATAAAATATTCATATTTTACCTTTAATTTAATATAAGTTTTAAAATAAGAGTTTAAATTTTTTGCATTTTATTTCAAAAACAAAAATGGTCATGAGGAAAATATAGACGATTTTTATGATTTTTTAGTTTAAAATCTTCAGTCAATAGGAAATATGTTTTTCATCAATTGAAATATTTTTACTTTTAATAAAAAAATATTTTTTGAGGTTTGTATTCACTCTTTTTTTATCATAATGAATTTATGATTTCTTTTGGTCTTATTATTGATGAGATTAATTGATTTTCAGTGTGTTTTGAGTGTTTTGGTTTCTCTTTTATATGAAAATAGGGTAATCAAGTTGTGAATTATGTTGTGTACTTTGGTATACTTGATAAGGCATTGGTTTATTTTGTCTCTAATTTATTGGTGTATTTTGTATTGATGGATATTTTCATGTTTGGTTAAGAAAATTGTGATTTTCTCATATCTATGAAAAGAAATTTTATTTGTTTTTCAAAAAAACACATACTTCATAAAAAGTTCATATTTTCATAATATTTATAATTTTTTCAAAAATTTATATTTCTAAAAAAAATAAAGTCTTTATTCATTTTACAGTACATGATACAAATACACATCCCTATTATTCTATAATCCAACAAAATTATAAAATATTTCCTAGATATTTGTATAATTCATCAATGAAACACTATAAACAAAACCCTACTAATTAATAAAATCAATCTCATGGATCATCATTTATATCACATGGAAAAGAATCAATCTTCTTGGCTGAAGAAAAATATCAAGTTTAACCATTTTCAACATTATATTATATCATTCTATTAGTATATAAATTTAAAAGGAAAATATTAAAATACCACATAAAGGGAAAACAACCTTAAAGTACTAATAAAAATGATTTCTATAAAGTGAAATTTAATTTTAATAATAATAAAAAATTCTAAAATTTGGTAATTAATTAATTTTAAATACATAAAATTGAAAATTTAGAAGTGATTTTGAACTTAATGTCACTTAAGGAAATTAAATTTATTATTATATAAAATCATAAAAATATAATTATAGTCATAATACATTTAAAATTAACTATAAATTTTTAAAAAAAAATAAACTAACTATTGAATTATCTACAAACATTTCATTACAATTGTAAAGGAAAATATATTTACAGGAAAAAATTATTTTAATTTATATGATTGACAAAATTATTGACCTTATATCATATTAAAATCATAAAAAATTCCTTGAAATTAATTAATTTCCAAAATTTAAAAAAAAAATAGGTTCTTAAATGATATCACCTTTCAAATTTAGTGTCGTTAATAATAATTAATGTTAAAACTGGAAATTTCACCAAAAAATTGAAATTGATGGCCCCGGTGTAGGATTAATTTGTTTGTGCAGCTCTTTTTTATCATTTTTCAATATCCAAAGACATGCACTCACATTTCCATGTGGATAAAAAAATAATCATACTTCTATATATTGATCACTAACCAAAATACACACATATTAAAAATAAAATAAAAAGGATTTCTTCATGTAATAAAAATTTTAAAATATAAATATAAATGTAATGAAATTTACTTGTAAATTGATTTAAGGGAAAATTGTAAATGTGTTGAAAATTTTATAAATATATTTCATCATATTTATATCTAGGTCTCAAATGATTTATAAATTAAATTATATTCAGTTTATATTTTTATTTAGTATCAATTTTAGAATCCTTAAGTGAAATTATATTAATTAGTGATTCATTTAAGGGAATTTTTGAAATTTTTGGTACATTATTAACATTAAAAAATGATCCCTTTTTTAAAAAAAGTATCTCCCACTATGGGAGTTTCTATCCTAGCTTATCTGAGGTTTTGGAGTTTTCTTGGGTGCCCATCTTGTGATAGTGACTTGCCTGAGATCCTGGATCTTTGATGGAAGCTTATTTAATCCATATTTTAAGGTGTATTTAATCCCTTGATTGGGGGTAGGTTCTATGGTCTTGCGGTTCTCCCCCCCCCCCCTTGGCATCTCTGATCGCCTGTGGGACATTTTTCACTTTGTATCTAACTTTGGTCGATCATTTTACAGGTGTTCAAATCAAGGGAAAATGATCTAATTATCCACTTGCATGGACTTAAACTTAAAGAGAAGGGATAATCTCTGATTGTGGCATTAAAAAAATAAATATTTCATTCTGAAACATCATATTTATCTCCTCCTGGTAGGAAATATTATGTCTAATAGACCTTTCAATATTCTTTCCAAGAAGAATACTCTACATTTTATATAAATATTGAAGGAGGGATTTTCCATTAGGGAGATTAGTTCATGATTCTTAGTTTTTTAATTCTTCAACAGAGATGATAAAATAAAGATTCTACTCAAAAAAAATGGCCATTCGATAACCATCTGATACTTTTAGATGATCTTAATGATGATGAATATATTTCGAACATTTCATTATCAAAATCACCAATTTGGATTTTTCTATAAGTAATCCCTTATAGGAAGAAATCTGAACTTATCATTAAATAAATTAGAAATCATGTTGGGGATTTTATTGAATATGATAGATCATATCCAATTAACGGGGCCACTTTTGTGGGGATCAAGGTAATTGTTGAAATTAGAGTCCCGCTTTTAAGATAAACCTTTCTATATGTGGATGATTCAAAGAAATAGATTCCTTTTGAATTTGAGAATTTTTCAATATTCTACTTTTTTTGTGGCCATATTAGCCATGTTGTAAGAGAGTTATCTATTATAACAACAGAAATTAGTGGGAATGTTGTCATGTAATTTGGACATTGGATCCATGAAAAAAACCAAGGGATCACTACATTATAAAGTCATAAAAACAAATGGATAGGGAGATGATAACTCATGAAAATCGTTTACATGATGTAACTATTTTAATAAGATTATTATACTAGGGCCTCTATGGTTTCCTTCAGGTATCATGATGTATATCACCCAAAAGAGACCAGAAAATGGAATTCTATGATTTTCAGGGGGTATCTAAAAATATATTTGGTGATTTGGGTTAGGATTTCTCAGATAGGATATAGTCACCTATAAACATGGGGTACACCTCAGAGGATAAACTTGGAACACCTCTTGGTTGGAGTATAATATTCCATAAACCTTTTGATCCAATCCCTGATCTAAATAAAATATGCTCTGACCCTCAAAATCTAGTTTCTCTCCCAATATATGAACCTTTAGTGATCACTTCTGAGCTTGATGAAGACATGACTAGTTTAACAGCATCCTGTGGGAAAAATCACTAGACATAGAGAAGGATTTATAGGGGATTGGGGTGTTAATATTCTCATTATATAGACTGGAGATCACAAATGAAGCAAAGAAACAATCCAATTTGACAAGCATCTTCAAAATAGGGGTAAAGTTATGGGTGATAGATCATTTCTTGGCAATTTAGAGGCGGAGACTAGTGTAGTCCAGCCTCACCTTGGGGGATGGAAATTTTATGTTTGAATTTTGGGGGGCTTAGAAAAACCATAATGGTTCTTGTGATCTATTTATTGAGTGTTAAATATTTCCCTGATATAGTTTTTTGTATTCTAAACTATGTTATAAAACAAGGATGTGTGATTTTTGGGAACCAAGATAAGTTTTAAGAATGTCTTTCCTATTGGAAGACATAGGCCCTATGTATGTATTTTACCCCTCTATAAGTATGATCTTCATGTTATGATCCCTAATTTTTCTTGAAATAATATTGATACAATTATTGTTTTCCCAAGATCTCTATCATGGTTTTCATTGGTTTATATGGCTGGCCTAGTAGTCATGATAAATGAAAATCATGGAATCTGTATAGACACTTGTGAAACTCCCTCCTTAGTCCTATTTTGGTTGGGTGAGACATCAATGAGGTCCTAATGTATAATGAAAATGAAGTTTGGTGATTAAGGGGTTATAAAACCATAGAGGATTTATGTAATTTTCTATTATTTAACTTGCCTCATGATCTTGGATTTTATTTTAATTTTTTTACCTGGAAGAGGGGTATAACTATAGGGGGTCATATTGCTGAAAGGTTAGACAAATTTGTGGGGTTAGATGAATATAAATCTCTTTTATGAGCCTTTTCAATTGTGAATTTTCCCCTGGTTTCATCTGACCACTTCCCAATCATCCTATCTACAATTCCTTCAGGGGAGAAGAGGATGAATGTGCATTCCTTTTAGTTTGAGTGTATGTGGTTCCTAGATAAGAACTATGAAGAGGTAGTTCCCTCATATTGGGAGGGGAGAGACCAGTTATTCTCCTATAATATATGTACTGTGGAACATTGTATTAAATATTGGAGATTAGTTAGGTGTGGGAACATTGACAGATGTATCAATGGTGTGGAGGAGCACTTGAATGAACTCCTCTCTCTTCCTTATAGTGATTTTTCCTTAGGTAAATTTCCTCAACTAATATGGGTTTGAATTCAACCATGGGGGGAGAGTTATTGGTTTCTAAGGTCCATATAATCCCATATTAGGGATGGTGATCAGAATACCAATTATTTCATCAAAGAGAGTCTGCGAGGAGGAAAATCCATATTTCCCAATTAGAGGATGCAATAAGAATGGTCTCTCATGATGCTAATGAAATTAACTCAATTATCATGTATTTTTTATCAATCTATATAATTTAGGGAGTATGGATATCCCTTCATGTTTTTCTAGTTATATCCCAAAAATGGTTATAGAGGATATGAAATGAGGTTAGAGAGGGATATTTCTAAAGATGATGTTCTTAGGTCACTTTATAATATCCATTCTATGAAGGCCCTTGGGCCAGAATATTTTTATAAAATTTTATTCAAATAATTATGGAATTTTATTGGTCCTAATTTTATTTACCTTTTCAAGGATTTGGGGGTAGGATGATCATATTTTTATTCACTGAATTAAACTCTAATTACACTCTTCCTCAAGACCCATAACCCCCAAAAAATAACATAGCTTTGGAAAATAAGTCTATTTAATGTTTTCTAAATAAATTTCCAAGATCCTAGTGTCCCAACATTGGGGATTTCTCCTCCTACTTGTAACTAAAAATCAAATTGATTTTGTCCCAATGAGATCCATCATAGAAAAAATAGCAATTTCTTATGAAATTTTCCATTCCGTGAAAACCCTATTATCAGCAAAGAAATGATTTATGGATATAAAATTAGATATGATGAGATATTTTGATATTGTCGTGTGGGATTTTATTAATATTTTACTTTCTTGATTGTGATTTGGGGATAAATAGGTCTATGTTATTATTATATGTGTTACATTAGTGTCTTTCAAAATCAATATTAATGGGTCTCTATAAAAAATCTTATACCCTCAAGGAGATTATGGAAATGGGATATTCATTCACATTATATTTTCATTACAGTGATAGAAATATTCTATCACTGCCTTTAGAGAGATTTGGAGAAATCAGTTATCCATGGTGCAAAGTGTAAAGACCAAAATTTTTCCATGAATTTTTTTTAATTATATGGGAATATTATGAGTCCGCAAAAATTGATGGCATGTGATTCTGAGGCCTGGTGTGCCAGGAATGAATTTCTGAACTTTTTTTAAATACGTTCAGTAAGCGTGTGAGTGGGTTTTTGTAACTTTTTATCTGGGGCTCGAAATTGAAATCTGAGGACACCGTTGAACTCGCAGCACCGATATTCACTTAAGGAGACCTTCACCTCAACCACAGTTGGTCAAGGGTGAAAGTTATTTTTTTTTTTGTGGAAATAAAAATAAAATAAATAACAACTTTTTATTTTATTTTTAACCTCCCTTTTGAATGCTTGGAGGTGGGTACCACCCGATCTTGAAAACCCCCAATTTAAATTCTTGGTGGTGGGGATCACCTAAACCCCTCTTAATGGGGGAAATCCTATCAAATATCCAATTAATAAATTGATCCAACTAGAATTAATTAAATGTGTCAACTTTAATTAATTGTTAGAATTATTTTTAATAAGTTGGATCTTCATTTTTTGTTGGGTTGGAGGATTTTATTGTCAAAGGAGCTTAGGAGAATTGTGGAGAAACGTTATCTCCAATGAAGAATATTTCCTCCAAACGAAGAACGCCCTCTCCAACAAAGAACATACTTCAGAATCAATAATGAAGACGACGCTTGAGCCTGACTTCGGAAGTGTGTTGTGGAAGCGACGATCATTGGCACCCTCATCACCTGCACTGAATTCATCTCGTGACTCCTCCAATGAGAAATCGAGGTAAGTATTATTGTTTTGAATATCCCTTACTCATTCTTGACGTTTGTCATGTTTCAAGAGAAAATACATTTCTCATTACTATTCTAACATGGAGGGTTCATGACAAATGAACACGGTCTGACCTCTCTACAACTTTTGAGGATTTTGGTGGTTTTAAATCAATTGTGACGTCCCGAGATGAGTGTGGAAGTCTACAGAAAGAAGAACGGGCCACCGGGGCACGTCTGATGACCCGAGTAATGTCACCGGAGAAACGTGTCGGTGACCGGTACTGATGGGACTTGGGAGTGGCGGTCATCACACCACACCAATGCACCGATTGTGGCATGCAACCGCGCCACACAAGGGAGGGTTGGTCGTCCGGCCAGTCGCGATCCGACCGACCGCCCAGCGAGCCGCCATCACGGGCCGCACCGTGGGCCGGGCCGCGCCGGTGGGCCGAGCCGAACCCAGCGGGCTGGTTCAGACCTAGGTTTGGGCCGGGTTGATCCGAGCTGGGTCGGGTCGGCCCAAGCCGGGTCGGACCGGACCCATACCAGTTTCGACCCTTTTTCACTCTTTCGGCCATATCTGGAGCTACGGGCGTCCGTTTGACGAACCGTCTACAATGACAAAAACGTTGGATCGAGACAGTCCTTTTGGAATACCCCACTTGAGTTTTGGATAAATTTGGGGTACAACCGGGTTGGATCGAACACGAATCCAACTGGGCCCTCAGGACTAAAAGGCAAACAGCTTACAGACCGGGTGTCTGATTGACGCACCATCTCTTGCGTTGGGATCCCTTTTATATGGAGGTCCTTTGGGATACTTATTAATGGAAATTCGTGGATGTTGGAGTATTGACTTGTGGCTTGAGGAGTGGACCCTCTCGAAATCAAGCGATCTTAGTGCGGGAACCCTCTGGCTAGTTGTAACATGAGAAATGGATCCTATGTGGGTCTGTGCTTTGGGATCCTACATGGGTCTGTGTTCGAGGATCCCACTTGGATCCACTCTATGAATCCACGTGGTACTACTCTAGGATCCTACGTGGGTCTGCTATACTAGGATCCTACATGGTTCTGATGAATTAGGATCCTATGTGGGTCTGCCTCTTAACAGAGTAAGATGATTCATTAGTTACATCTAATCATCTTTACTACCATACCTATGTTATACCTGGTGTGAGATGAGCCTTTACCTTTGTGGTTCATACCTTCGTGGTGATACCTTTGTGGTATTATTCTATGTGGTGTTACCTTTGTGTTACTTACCTTTGTGGTGTTACCTATGTGGTATTCTTTCATTCGTGGGACAGTTGAGCTTTGGGATTTTGAGTTGGGCCATGTGATTCCTCATGATTGATATGGGTTTACTCATAAACTTATGTATATGTATGGGCATATACCTTAGTAGGGTTGTCATTTGTTTTTATTCTTTGTGGTTTATCCATTGTGGGTTTTTTGAGACCTTTGAGGGTCTCGGGGTCCCTACTGAGTATCGTTATACTCACCCATGCATGGGCTACGCCTGCACCTTATTGTGTTTGGTGCAGATGATGGACAGCGTTGACTGAGGATGAGGGTACTAGGACCGGGGGTAGCTATGAGGTGGACATCAGATGAGGTGCACCACAGAGATGACTGATCAAGAGATGTACCTACACTTCAGGTGGGGTCCTTGGCGGGTGTTAACATGAGTTGTTTCAGTTTACTTGTACTTCCCAATTTTACTTGTACTTTCCAGTTGGGATTGTATTCTGGCCCCTTTTTTCTTACTGTACACACTCTTCCTACTATACAGTTTTCTTGTGTTTATATCTTGTTGTGTGCTTGGTTTGTGTGATTTTATAGGTTATAAATGAAATGCCTTTCTGATTTAGGGAATAATCCTTTCGGAGCTAGTCACCAACCCCTGGAATATGGAAGGCAAGCTTGGGGTAGTCACGGAACGGGCCCCAGGGGACGGGCCATAAAAAATTAGTATTAGAGGATTCAGATCTACCATAGAACATTGGACTCTAATATTTTAACAGAAATAGTGTTAAGTGTTATGAGTGTGGTCTTCAGTTTGGGGAGTCAAGTGTTGGTGCAGCGGTCGACGTATCCATACACTAGGACCCTGACTTCTGATTTCTAACTTAGTGTAGAAAACACTGATTGAGTGTGTATTTTGAAAAGTTTTCTTTGTGATCTCTTTGAGTCAGCTCACCAGGTATAACTTATTAACCATGGCACACCTATTTCTTTTCAGGATGTCTCCACATAGACATTCATCTGGGGTTCTGGGTATAGTACACAATGATTGGCCACCGAGCGACGAGGCCTCAGTGCAGGGCCCTTTATCAGTAGGGGCACTAGTGGAGGCACCAGCGGTACCATTACCCATTAGGCCACTGATGCCACCAGCCCTAGCAGTAGAGGGTGCATGCAGAATGAGTGCGTTGAACGAGTTCCATCACCAGAGGCCACCCAAGTTCAAGGGTGAGATGGACCCACAGGTGGATGAGGATTGGTTGGAGGCTGTGGTGAGAGCCTTCTAACTGGTAGGGACACCAGCTGATCTCATGGTGATCCTTGACGCCAGTATTCTTTAAGAATTAGTAAGATGATATTGGAGCTGGATGCTCTAGGTTCACAACGAGGTGACACTTCTCTCGGAAGACTTTGAGAGCCTATTTCATGCAAATTCTGTCCCAACGACCCTTCACACAGTGCACATACAGGAACTTCTTCATCTGCAGCAAGGTAGCATGACTATGGCTCAGTACTCAGTGAGGTTCACCGACCTCTCCCATTACTCCACTGATATGGTGCAGGAACCATTATTCAGGGCCCAGACCTTCGAGCAGGGACTCAGGTGGGAGATCAGGTCTTCGATGATTTCTCTCAACATCCTGACGCATGAGAGAGTGTTAAAGTGAGCCCTCTTAGTGGATAGTTTTCTTGTTTAGAAGTCACCAGTAGCGAGACCCACCACCGGGCATCACGTAGAGGAGTCTTATGTAGCTGGCAGTAGACAGGTGTCACGGAGGTCCAAGAGGACCAGACCTATAGGTGGATGACCGTAGGATTCAGTGTCAGTTATACGGGGCACCGGAGACAAATCCAGTCATGCTAGGAGCATGCAATGTTACGCATGCAGAGGGCAGGGTCACATGGCTCATGACTGCCTGACCCGCCATACGGATGATCAGAAGACAGTCGAAGGACCGCCCAGGAGGAGATAGAGGTTTGACCGAGGAGTTCTAAAGGGAGTAGGCGGGCGTGGCAAAGGAACTATCTGTGCAGCTGGCAGTGGGAGATGATTCGAGGTATTACCGCCACCACCACCAAGTGGTCCAACCCGACCATAGGGAGCAGGTGGACAGGGGCGGGCTCAACTCCAGGAAGTTGAGGTGTAACACCCCGACCCCAGTTACCCAGATTTGGTGCATTATTCCGTAACATTTTCATGATTACAAAATATCAAGTCTTGAAAGACCGATTAGTTTAGTATCCTTGGAAACACTAGATACATTCATAAGTCTTACATTACATCATAAAGTAAAACAAAACTACAACAACATCTTGTCTTCATATCCCCTCATACTATCCCTACAGGTCATTCATAATATACTTCTTCACATCCTAGAAAAATTAAAACATTGGAAGGGGTGAGCTCAGATGCTCAGTAAGGACAAAAATATAGCAGAAGCTTTCATAAATACACATTAGCATTTAAGGCAATGTATAACTAAAACAAAAGCCTTTTAAACTTGAACTTCAGCATAATATGGCAAAAATAAAATGAAATAATGCCATTTACTTATTCACATGGATATTCTACTAGTCGAATAATCACATGAAATATCAATAACCACTTTCATAATGATGGAATGCATAATGCCAGACTATCATAACCACATAGCCAAGGCCTCGTGCCAAGACTACAAATAATATTTTGTCAAGGCCTCATTCCAAGACACTAGTTTTTCTCATGAGACCTACCGATGCATCGAGGAGCTATAGAGGGCTCCACCCGTCACTTATTAAGTCCAATGCATTCTTCATATGAACAGGTTTAAACATATCATAAACCATAACATAATCGTATCACATAAAACATGCATAAAAGAAACATAAAATTTCTAAATTTCAATCACAAGATATAAATACAACACATTTATATAATAAAAAACACTTTCAAAACCATTTTCAATAAAATAAAATTAAAACTTTGTATTTATTTTTTATTTAAAAAAAAGTTATGGCTTGTAGAAGAATTCGAAACTCAAATAATGGTCACGGCAGCGGAGAAGTCGTTGTCTCTGCATACGTAAGAAAAAAAAACATTCCTTTTTGTAGTTTAGTAAAACACTTCGTATAAAAATATTCCTTTTGAATAAATGTATAAGTCAAAGGGCTTTATACACAGTATAAAAGAAAGTTATGTATAAAACAAAATATGCCTCAATGAAAGGAGATTGAGACGAAGTCCTTACAAAGATAATTTTTTAAATAAAATAGATATATTATGTGAATTCATTATAAGTACACATAAATAAAGTACAAATACAAGATAGGACATAATAATATTATGACATAATTTGAAAGTAGGAGATTAACCCAAAGAACGGAAATTGGGTTAAGAAGTTCCCTTACCTCGTGTCCGACTTGACTCAGTCATTCTTTAACCTCCTGAATAATAAACTAGAGTTAATTTATACTTTCTTAAGAACCTTTTTCAAGTTCATTATTCCTTTTATATCACTTATTACCATGTTATGAACATTATGTAATTATTTAAGTTAATAACGGTCGTTTTGTCGATCTTTGGTACTTGAGTCAAAAATAAACTTCTTATAATTACAAGTTTTTCATGTTGTAAAATATCCATTATATCCAGAATTATATTCATGATGTAGATATCATATATATAATATATATCTAGTAGATACATTCATTTATAATATTACATAACATTTAGAGGTAAGAAATGAAATGCACTGTTCATGGAGACGGTAAGCCGTACGTACGCATGAATGCTACTTTCATTTATATTTCATATTTAATGGAATGAAATCATAATGATATAAAGTTATATTATAATTCCAGTATAATATCATATATAATATCATTTACTCCATCCTTTATACATCCCACATAAGGCATTAACGATTCAAATCACTTTGAGGGGGCGGTAATCTGCACTTCCTAAAATGAAATTATCACATTTACCCATAATGGAAATCTTAAAGGTGTGCCATAAATGAAAAATACCGAAGCATGAGGAAAAAATAAACATAATATATATAATATATAAAAAATAGTGTCATCATAATGTCCACCATGAGAGGTGTTAAAAGAATATTTAACAATCATCATTTCGTGAGACAGTATTTCACCACCCACAGAAACAGTATGTTCTTTAACCATTAGACGGATGTGTGTGTAAGTGTAAATCAAATACTTATCATAAAAACATCCTAGTATATTTTATATAATGGTTTTGTTACAAAATAAAGTAATAAAAATATTTTAAGGGTTTGGAGAAGCAAAATAAAACAAACGAACATAAGAGAATACATTACCTTAAAATCGGGTAACTCTTTTTGATTTGAGCCAAAGGATTCCTTGGGAAGACTTATTCCCAAAGTTAGTCTTCTAGGAGTAAGAGAGGAAAGTTGAGAGAGTATTTGGGCAGAGTTTGGCCGAGCCAAATGGCTTTTATGGTGTGAATAAGGTGGTAGAGGTGGGGGCCTTTTATAAGAGGAGAGGAGGGGCACTCTTGGAATGTCATGAAATGTTACATTATTATGAAATGATTTTCAGATTTTAAAGGTCCCACAATGATATATTTCTAGTATAAGGTGATAATGGTTCTAAATATACTCATCCAATAGGTTTTTGACAAGTTTAAGTCTTAGATTTTACATTATATTTTCATTTTATTTAAATCGTTAATTAATGAGGTAATCACTGCATCATCATTGTGTCATAAAAAATTTAATTTATATAATGTCTAAAAATTATAAAAAAATTACCATGATATAGGAAATCTTTTTATCTTTCCAATGAATATTTATAGTAAAAAAATTTAACTTATATAACCCCATGTAATAATTTTTTTAGTAAAATAACACATGTTTGTGACAATTTTATTTTTACTTTAAATAAAAATTTATTAATGTAATTTTCTTACCCAAGTGGCTCCATGAGGTCCCCAAGTTGAAACATGGATTGTCTTTGTCGTCCATGACTCATCAAATAAGTGTAGGACAAGTGTAAAGATATTTTTATATTTTTATAATATCATTTTTACCCTAAATTTCACTAATTACCTTTAATCGCGATTAATAAAACTTAAAAGTTACTATTCACAAAAAATTATTTTAATCCCATTGAACCACATTTTACTTCCTAATGAAAACCATGTATGTCGGATTTTTGAAAATCAAATCACAGAAGTGGTAATGTTTCATTTACACGAAAAATTTGTTTTTAAACTACCACTTAGTGGTTTCACTATTCATCAAAAATTGAAGTTTTCAGAAAAATACCAAAAATTAACCCTAAACTATAATTGATATTCTGAATCCAAAAATGAAGTCCATTTTGAAATATAAAATTTATATAATTTCAAAAGGTGGGTATTACTATTTATAATTTCTACTTTGATTGGTCGCGGTGTTTTAAAATCTCAAACTTGCGTACAATGCAAGCTATTGCATTATTGAAAGAGAAGTGTATCGTGAAAGCTTGGGGTGTTACATTCTCCCCTCATTCAATAAATTGAGTCCTCACAATTTGAAAATGTTCTTCGAAAATAAAAGGTTGAAAATATAAAATACCTTTGTGGAAACCCCACATTGGAAATAGGGTTAATAAAAATATAACTTTAAAATAAAGAAAGAGAAGTACAAAGGTCACCCGAGATAGCCCATAATAGGATTCTATGAAAATATGGATATGGAGGAGAAACAAACCATCAAGGTCTGATGGATATTTGTATAAAATAGGATTATGAGAATGTTTAACTACAAGAAAATCACAAACTTGTGATTGGTTAAATGATCATTGATTCCCCAGTAGGAAAAGTTAACCGACAACGTTTTTGTTTTAAGTTACCTTTCATAAAGTTGAGGAATTTATTTAGGAGATTTACTAAGAACATAAGTAAATATACATACTTATCATGTAGACTTTTATTCTTTAATAAATTTTTACCACAAACCCATCTTTCACTCAAAAAGATAATATAAGTCAAAAATATTATATTTATCCTAATCGTACAAGGTTCCAAATATTAACACATACCATTTAGATTAGGAAAACTATTTTGTAATAACCAGGGACTTCCTGTAGGCTAGTGGTAGGTAATAAAGGTCTGTCTCACTATGGTTGTGGGTTTAATTCCTGTATCTTTGTCCAACGCGACATGTTATCCCCCGACCTGCAAGTTGTCCTTTTCCTAAAACTATAGTATTATAATATTCCAAAAATAATCTTCATAAATGTTTTAACCTTAAACAATACTATCCAAAGTTCAACTTAATCCATTAGAACCTTTATTGTTATCCAAAATACCTCTGTCCAGACTTTCTCTAAAAGGTCTCTAAATTCCAAAATCAATTGTAACATCAGATTCCCCAAACAAAGTAAAGTTTCTCTTATTGTCACATACTAAAAATATGATTACCTTCGTCATATTAAAACCTTAATGAAAACAACAAGTACTGCAATACAATCCTTATATATATCACATTATTTTTATAACCATAATATAATCCTTGAGTCCAAAATCACCAATACATTAATTATTCCACTTCAACTGTAGTAATAGCATAAGCTTGGCCTTGATCCCTTGGCCTTTTCTGAGGTAAGTTTCCCTGACTCTTAGGACATTCATTTGCATAATGCCCCATTTCTCTACAATTTTAGCATTCAACATTGATAGCCTCTTTCTTTCCCTTACAATCACGAGTGTGGTGACCTTTTTCTCCACATTTGTAACAAACTCTCATTCCTTTTAGGCAAGTACCAGGGTGATTATTCCCACAATTATCGCATAATGGAAAATAATTATTTCCCTTTTTCCCTTTATATGTCTCGTGTTCCACTGTTCTCTTCTTCTCTTGCTTAATTTGTTGTCATAAGACTTAGAGAATTCATTTTCTGTCTTGATAGAACATGAGACTATATCTTCATACGTTGAGAAAGATTGTGATACTAATTCTCAACGGAGAAACGGTTTTAACCCATCAAAGAAACGATTGATCTTACTTCTTGGGTTACGTATATAATTTACAGCATTCCTCGCTAACCTTGTAAATTTAGCCTCATACTTTGCGATATTATCATCCTCCTTTTGTCTTAGACTCAAAAATTGCCTTTCCATATATGCTCGATGGTCACGCGAAAAGTATTTTTCTAAGAAAATCTCTTTGAACTCCCTCCGTTCCATATTAGATACTTATTCATATTCTTTTGTGTTTTGAATCAGCGACCACCATTGATCGGCATCTCCAGTGAGGCGGTAAACTTCCATGAAAACCTTCTCCCTTTCACTACTCCCCAAGGCATGGAATATTTTCTCTAAGGAGTTTATCCATTTCTCAGCTACTAATGGATTTGTACCCCCATTAAATGTTGGTGGTTGTTGCCTCATGAAGTGGTCTAACATTGATCCTCCACGTTGCGGATCAGGGTGCTCCATACGAGTAAGGTTATTATTCATAACCTAAGTGATTTGTCCCAGTATGGTGATAAGTTGATCAGCACCAGTTTCATCACCAGCTCCACTATAATTATCTTGAGCAGGAGGGAAATCCCTACATGGAGTGCATGCATTGATACGGTTTTCATTCCTTCCAGTAGGAACCATTTCTAAACAATGGCATAAACTAGATTAGTTTATGAATCAAAATACATAATTCCATACTTGTAAAACACTTAACATAAATTGAACTATTTATGGATATATACCATAATCATAAAAATGTTTTCTTTGAGGAAGTATATACTCATAAACCCTTATTAATGGTTTGTAAAGAAAATGGGAATTATCCTAATCCTATCCCCCGGGAGTATCGTAACCAAGAGTGCAGCAAGGCACGTTGTCGTGCACCAGTTCTCGTTCGAGTCTAGCTCAAAGTGGTGTTTTCGGGTTTTACCCCAAGGTACATCTGTGTCAGACCCGCCTCTACCTGCTCATATCTAGATAGGGATGTTTTGCTCGGAAAACTCACAAAAATATTTATAATACCAAAATTCTACGAAGTTCTTCTATACTAATCCTCAAATTCTATCTTAGGGATATGTGCTCTAATCAGATTTTATCTAAATATAGATTCCAAGGTTAGTACTAAAATATCTCTGATACCAACTGTAACGCCCCGACTCCAGTTACCTAGAGTTGGCGCATTATTGCGTAACATTGGCATAATCACAAAAGATCATGTCTCGAAAGACCGATTAGTTTAGTAGCCTTGGAAACACTAGATACATTCATAAGTCTTACATTACATCATAAGGTAAAACAAAACTACAACAACATCTTGTCTTCATATCCCCTCATACTATCCCTGCAGGTCATTCATAATATACTTCTTCACATCCTGGAAAAATTAAAACATTGGAAGGGGTGAGCTCAGATGCTCAGTAAGGATAACAATATAGCAGAAGATTTCATAAATAAACATTATCATTAAGGCAATGTATAACTAAAACAAAATCCTTTTAAACTTGAACTTCAGCATAATATGGCAAAAATAAAATGAAATAATTCCATTTACTTATTCACATGGATATTCTACTTGTCGAATAATCACATGCAATATCAATAACCACTTTCATAATGATGGAATGCATAATGTCAGACTATCATAACCACGTATCCAAGGCCTCGTGCCAAGACTACAAATAATATTTTGTCAAGGCCTCGTGCCAAGAAACTAGTTTGTCTCATGAGACCTATCGATGCATCGAGGAGATATAGCGGGCTCCACCCGTCACTTATTAAGTCCAATGCATTCCTCATATGAACAGGTTTAAACATATCATAAACCATAACATAATTGTATCACATAAAACATTCATAAAGGAAACATAACATTTCCACATTTCAATCACAAGATATCAATACAACACATTGATATAATAAAAAACACTTTCAAACCCATTTTCAATAAAATAAAATTAAAACTTTGTATTTATTTTTTATTTAAAAAATGGTATGGCTTGTAGAGGAAGCCGAAACTCAAATAATGGTCACGGCGGTGGAGAAGTCATTGTCGCCGCATACGTACGACAAAAAAAAATTCCTTTTTATCATTTAGTAAAATGATTCATATAAAAATATTCCTTTTGAATAAACATAAAAGTCAAAAGGGTTTATACACAGTATAAAAGAAAGTTGTGTATAAAACAAAATATGCCTCAATGAAAGGAGATTGAGACGAAGTCCTTACAAAGATAATTTTTTAAATAAAATAGATCTATTATGTGAATTCACTATAAGTACACATAAATAAATTAAAAATACAAGATAGGACATAATAATATCATGACATAATTTGAAAGTAGGAGATTAACCCGAAGAATGGAAATTGGGTTAAGAAGTTCCCTTACCTCGTGTCCGACTTGACCCGATCATTCTTTAACCACCTGAATAATTAACTAGAGTTAATTTCTACTTGCTTAAAAACCTTTTTCAAGTTCATAATTCCTTTTATAGAACTTATTACCTTTTTATGAACATTATGTAATTATTTAAGTTAATAACGGTCGTTTTGTCAATCTTTGGTACTTGAGTCAAAAATAAACTTCTTATAATTACAAGTTTTTCATGTGGTAAAATATCCATTATATCCAAAATTATATTAATGATTTAGATATCATATATATCATATATATCCATTATATACATGAATTTATAATATTACATAACATTTAGAGGTAAGAAATGAAATGCACTGTTCATGGAGACGGTAAGCCGTATGTACGCATGAATGCTACTTTCATTTCTATTTCATTTTTAATGGAATGAAATCATAATGATATAAAGGTATATTATAATTCTAGTATAATATCATATATAATATCATTTACTCCATCCTTTATACGTCCCACATAAGGCATTAACAATTAAAATCACTTTGAGGGGGCGGTAGTCTGCACTTCCTAAAATGAAATTATCGCGTTTACCCATAATGGAAATATTAAAGGTGTTCCATAAATGAAAAATACCAAAGCATGAGGAAAAAAATAAACATAATATATATCATATATAAAAACTAGTTTCATCATAATGGCCACCATGAGAGGTGTTAAAATAATATTGAACAATCATCATTTCGTGTGGCAGTATTTCGCCACCCACAGAAACAGTATGTTCTTTAACCATTAGACGGAGGTTTGTATAAGTGTAAATCAAATCCTTATCATAAAAAAATCCTAGTATATTTTATATGTTGTTTTTGTTACAAAATATAGTAATAAAAATATTTTAAGGGGTTGGAGAAGCAAAATAAAGCAAAAGAACATAAGAGAAGACATTACCTTAAAATCGGGTAACTCTTTTTGATTTGGGCCAAAGGCTTCCTTGGGAAGACTTATGCCAAAATTTAGGATTCTAGGAGTAAGAGAGGGAATTTTAGAGAGTATTTGGGCAGATTTTGGCCAATCCAAATGGCTTTGATTGTGTGAATAAGGTGGTAGAGGTGGGGCCTTTTATAAGAGGAGAGGAGGGGCACTTATGGAATGTCATGAAATGTTACATTATTATGAAATTATTTTCAGATTTTAAAGGTCCCAAAATGATATATTTCTAGGATAAGGTGATAAGGGTTCTAAATCTACTCATCCAATAGGTTTTTGACAAGTTTAAGTCTTAGATTTTACATTATCTTTTCAGTTTATTTAAATCGTTAATTAATGAGGTAATCACTGCATCATCATTGTGTCATAAAAAATTTAATTTATTTAATGTCTAAAAATTATAAAAAAATTATCATGATGTATAAAATATTTTTATCTTTCCAATGAATATTTATAGTAAAAAAATTAACTTATATAACCCCATGTAATAATTGTTTTAGTAAAACAACACATGTTTGTTACAATTTTATTTTTACTTTAAATAAAAAGTTATTAATGTCATTTTCTTACCCAAGTGGCTTCATGGGGTCCCCAAGTTGACCCGTGGATTTTCTTGGTCGTTCATGACTCATCCAATAAGTGTAGGACAAGTGTCAAGATATTTTTATATTTTTATAATATCATTTTTACCTTAAATTTCACTAATTACCTTTAATCGCAATTAATAAAACTTAAAAGTTACTATTCACCAAAAATTATTTTAATCCCATTGAACCACATTTTACTTCCTAATGACAACCATATATGTCAGATTTTTGAAAATAAAATCACAGAAGTGGTAATGTTTCATTTACACGAAAAATTAGTTTTTAAACTACCATTTAGTGGTTTCACTATTCATCAAAAATTGAAGTTTTTCAGAAAAATACCAAAAATTCACCCTAAGCTATAATTGATATTCTGAATCCAAAAATGAAGTCCATTTTGAAATATAAAATTTATATAATTTCAAAAAGTGGTTATTACTATTCATAACTGCTACTTTGATTGGTCGCGGTGTGTTAGAATCTCGAACTTGCGTACAATGCAAGCTATTGCATTATTGAAAGAGAAGAGTATCGTGAAATCTTGGGGTGTTACATGAGGCCTACTACCATGTCGCTCTGGAGATGCTATGAGGTACAATCTGTGTCCACTCCACCTTAGTTTCAGTACTTATAGTCACAGGTTCCAGTCATTCTTGTATTGTCGTTGCCCTCGTTCGGAGCTCAGAGATTACAGTAGAGTCGTTGGCTCAATCCTTACGGATAGAAACTCCTACGGGAGAGGATTTGATGATTAGACACTGGTTCTGGCAGTGTGAGCTTACTCTAGGAGGCGAGAGCTTTGGCTAGGATCTTCTAGTAGCGGTGTCGAGGTCTTACGATGTCATCTTGGGTATGGACTGGTTATCTACAGTTCATTCTTAGATTGACTGTATTATGCGCAAAGTGCGGTGTGTCCGCAGTGATGGGGAAAATTTTACCTTCACTGGTGAGAAGGGAGCCTTTGTAGTATAGGATGGACTTACCTAGAGTAGAGTGTAGCTGATCACTCATCAGTTTTCTAGCCTTACCCTCAGAGAGGTTGATGTGGTGTGTCTGATCTATCATGTAGTGGTGGACCAGTATGCAGATGTCTTACCTAATGATGTTTTAGGTCTACCTCCTCATAGAGAGGTGGACTTTTACATTGACTTGTACTCCGGGATGGCACCGATATCTACACCAGCATATCTGATGGCTCTCGTGGAGCTTTGAAAGTTTTGGGTACAGCTGGAGGACTTGCAAGGAAGGGGTTTATCTGGCCTAGTGTTTCTCCTTGGGCAGCCCCAATTTTGTTTGCCAAGAAGGCGGATGGGGGCTTGAGACTTTTTTTTGACAATAGACACTTGAACCAGGTGATCTTGAAGAACAAGTACCCACTCCCAAGGATTGACGACCTCTTTGATCAGCTGAAGGGAGCACGGTGGTTCTCGAAGATAGACCTCGGGTCAGGCTATCACTAACTCAGAGTACGAGATGAGGACGTGAACAAGAAAGCTTTCAGATGTTTTTATTTCCATTATGAGTTTTTGGTCATGCCATTCGGTGTGACCAACACTCCATTATTGTTCATGGGACACATGAAAAACATCTTTCAACCATACCTTGATCGCTTCGTAGTAGTCTTCATCGATAACATTCTGATCTACTCGGCTACTGAGGAGGATCATTCCTATCATTTGCAGATAGTTCTGGACACACTCCAAGAGTACCAGATTTATGGTAAGCTCTCGAAGTGCCAGTTCTAGATCCGAGAGGTTCACATTCTGGTACATGTCATCTTGGAGGCTGGAGTTATGGTGGATCCAGCAAATATTGAGGCGGTACTTACTTGGGATCCACCCTAGAGTGTGACGGAGGTAAGGAGTTTCCTAGGTTTGGCCGGATACTACCGGAGGTTTGTGCCAGATTTCTCCAGAGTTGCAGCACCTTAATCAGCGTTGAAGAAGAAAGGGCAAACCATCGTGTGGTCGGAGATATGCCAACTGATTTTTCAGTAGTTGAGGTAGAGGCTGGTTAGTTCCCCTATCTTGAGGCTTCCGGAGGAGGGTGTTGGGTACGTAGTCTAATGCAACGCATCCGGGACCGGGATCAAATGTTTCCTGATGCAGGAGCGAGCAGTTATTGCATATGGTTCTCGACAACTGAGATAGCATGAGTAGAACTATGCTACCCATGATCTTGAGTTAGCAGTAGTGGTATTCTCTTTGAAGATGTGGTGACACTATCTGATGGGCGAGCATTTTATGGTCTAATTTGACCACCTGAGTCTCAGGTATATCATCTCCCAGAAGGAACTGAACCCGAGACAACGGTGTTGGCTTGAGTTCCTCCAGGACTATGACTTAGAGATAGTCTATACTTCTAGGATGGGGAGCGTTGTAGCAAATGCACTCAGCTGGAGATATGATATACAGCTGCTAGGTGAGGCGACAGAGCAGCTGGCCACCTTGAAAATATCCTTTGTGGATCGAGATGGAGCAGCTAATCTACAGTCTCTTACGGTCACTCCCCCACTTCTTCAGTGAGTTAGGGAGGCGCAGCATGGGGACACTAACTGTGAGACTCGATGTTCTCAGATATCCACAGGACAGGCACCTGATGGATTTTCTGAAGGTGGGGAGCACGTCATCCTTTTCAGAGGACGTACCATGGTACCAGTGTCGCTTCAGGAGGAAGTGTTGAGGGAGTTCCATACATCCCCTCTAGAGTTACATCCAGGAGTGGAGAAGATGTACCAGGACCTTCAGTGATAGCACTGGTGGACGGGAATAAATAAAGCAGTTGTAGAGTTTGTTTCATGGTGCCTCACTTGTCAGCAAGTGAAGGTATAGCATTAGGTACCAGAAGACTTAGTTCATCCTTTAGAGGTCCCTGAGTGGATGTGGGACGGGATATCCATGGACTTTGTGACAGGATTTCCACATAAATCTAGGGGACATGATTCTATCTGGGTGATCTTTGACCGACTCACCAAGTCGGCCCACTTCCTACCGATCAGAGAGCAGGGTTCAATAGTGATCTTGGGACACCTCTATGTGCAGGAGATTGTGAGACTACATGGAGTACCCTCGAAGATTGTCTCTGATCATGATGCATGTTTCACTTCCCATCTATGGAAGGGGTTGTAGGAGGATTTCAGGATGCATATTCATTTGAGCACCACCTTCAATCCTTAGACGGATGGCCAGACTGAGTAGACCATACAGACCCTCGAGGACATTTTGCATGCTTGCATCCTCAATTTCAGTCATAGCTAGGAAGATCAATTTCCCTTGGTGGATTTTTCATAAAAAAACATCTATCATTCCATGATTAGGATGGAACATTTTGAGGCTCTGTATGGACGACCTTGCAGATCACCTTTGTGCTGGACTAACCCAGGGGAGTCAGCACTCATGGGACCAGAGATGGTATGGGCTACCACAGAGAAGGTGCAGATCATACAGGAGTGGATGAAGACTGCACAAAGCTAGTATAATTCTTATGCTGATAGAATATGGATACCTTTATAGTTCAAGGATGGTGACCACATCTTTTTACGGGTCTCACCCTGACGAGGTTTGTGGAGATTTGGCTGGGGCGGCAAGTTATCTTCGAGGTTCCTTGGACCCTTTCAGGTCCTCAGTAGAGTTGGTGAGGTGGCTTATCACTTAGAACTTCCCCCTCAGTTGCACTGGGTGCATGACATCTTCCACATATCCCAGATGAGAAGATACGTGCATGACCCTTCACACATCATTGACTAGGGCGAGCTGGCCATCGAAGATGGGGAGACGTTTATGGAGGTACTAGTATAGATTGAGGAACGATAGGAGCGGGTCCTTTGTGGGCAGTCAATACCTCTAATGCACGTTCTTTGGCATCACAGGAACCTCCAGGAGAGAACATGGGAGTGGTAGGCTCAGATATGTGTTCAGTACCCCCAATTGTTACCTTAGTTTGAGTTGTGGCTTACGGGGACGCAAATCCCTAAGGTGGGGAGAATGTAAAGACCTGGATTTTTTCAGGTAATTTTTTTTAATTATATGGGAATATTAAGATTCCGCAAAAATTAAAGGTGCATGATTATGAGGCCCAGTGTTCCCGGAATGAATTTCTGAATTTTTTTTAAGTGCATTCAGTAAGCGTGTGAGTAGGTTTTTGTAACTTTTGAACCGGTGCTCGGAATTGAAATATGAGGACACTGTTGAACTCACTGCGTCGATATTCTCTTAATGAGACCTTCACCTCGACCGTAGTTGGTCAAGGGTGAAAGTTAGTTTTCATTTTTTTCATGGAAATAAAAATAAAATAAAGAAAAAAAATTTATTTTATTTTTAACCTCCCTTTTGAATGCTTGGAGGTGGGGACCAGCTGAGCTAGAAAACCCCCAATTTAAATTCTTGGTGGTGGGGACCACCCGAACCCCTCTTAATGGGGGAAAACCTCTCAACTCTCCAATTAATAAATTGAGAAAACTACAATTAATTAAATGTGTCAACTTTAATTAATTGTTAGACTTATTTTTAATAAGTTGTCTCTTCATTTCTTATTGTGTTGGAGGATTTTGTTGGTAAAGGAGCTTGGGATAATTGTAGAGAAACGCTCTCTCCAATGAAGAAATTTTCCTCCAAACGAATAACGCCATCTCCAACGAAGAACACACTCTCCAATGAAGAACATATGTTGGAATCAAGAACAAAGACGACGCTCAAGCCCTACTTCAAAAGCATTTTGTGGAAGTATCGATTGTTGGAACCCTCATCGCCTTCACTGACTTCATATCATGACTCCTCTAAGAAGAAATTGAGGTAAGGATTGTTGTTTTGAATATCCCTTACCTATTCTTGACGTTCTTCATGTTTCAAGAGAAAATAAGCCGCTTGTTACCATTATAACGTGGAGGGTTCCGGCCAAATGAACACGGATCGAACTCTCCACAACCTTTGAGGATTGTGGTGGTTTTAAATCAATGGTGACGTCCCGAGACGAGTGCGGAATTCTACGGAATGAAGAACGGGCCACCGGGGCGCGCCCGGTGCCCCGAGGAATGTCGTCGGCGACTCGTGACGGTGACCAACACCGATGGAGTTTGGGAGCGGCGGCCGGCACACCATCCGGCCACGAAGACGGTAGTGGCGCAACCGCGAAGCCGGAGGTGGGTCGAGGTGGAGCAAGGGCGACGAGCGGCATAGGGTCGACCACGAGATGGTGGTGGCGGTGCACGACTGTGCCACCCGGCGAGTAGGGGTTGCGGCATGAGGTCGCGGCGGTGATGGAGGGGAGTCCAGCTCGCTGCTGGCCATAGGTGATGGTACAGTGTGCGACTGCGCCGCACGGAGGAGGGCTGGCCATCCGGCTAGTTGCGAGCCAAGCAGACCGCCCAGCGGGTCGGGCTGCACCAGCAAGCCAGGTCGGACCTATCAAGCAGGGCCGGACCCAGCTGGCTATGCGGGACCCAACGATCCGGGTCGGACCCAATGGTCCATTTCGACCCAGACCGGGTCGGGCCAGACCAATTTCGACACTTTTTCACTCTTCTGGCCATATCTTGAGCTACGGGCGTCTGTTGGACGAACCGTCTACAGCACCGGAAACTGTGGATCGATACGGTCCTTTTGTAATACCCCACTTGAGTTTTGGATAAATTTGGGGCATGGCTAGGTTGTATCGAACACAAATCCAACAGGGGCCTCGGGACTAAAAGGCCAGTAGCTTAGAGACCGAGCGTCTGATTGACGCACTATATATTACATTGGGACCCCTTTTACGTGGTGGTCCTTTGGTATACTTCTTCGTGGGACTTAATGTCAATTGGAGTATCAACCTGTTTCTTGAGTATCAGACACTCCCAGAATCAAGCGATCTTAGTGCAGGAACTCTGTGGCTGGATGTAACATGAGAAAGGGATCCTATGTGGGTATGTGCTTTGGGATCCTACGTGGGTATGTGTTTGAGGATCCCACTTGGATCCACTCTAGGAATCCACGTGGGATTACTCTAGGATCCAATGTGGGTCTACTGTACTAGGATCCTACATGGGTCTGATGAATTAGGATCCTACGTGGGTGTGATGATTTACGATCCTACATGGGTCTGCCTCTTAACAGAGTAAGATGATTCAGTAGTTACATCTAATAATCTTTATTACCTTTCCTAGGTTATACCTGGTGTGAGATGAGTCATTGCCTTTGTGGTGCATACCTTTGTGGTGATACCTTTGTGGTATTCTTCTTTGTGGAATTACCTTTGTGGTACTTACCTTCATGGTGTTACCTATGTGGTATTCTTTCGTTCATGGAACAGTTGAGCTTTGGGCTTTTGAGTTGGTTCTTGTGATTCCTCATGATTGAGATGGGTTTACTCGACAACTTAGGTATATGTATAGGAATATACCTAATTAGGGTTTTCATTTGTTTTCATGCTTTGTGTTTTATACATTGTGGGTTTTGTGAGACCTTTGAGGGTCTTAGGGTCCCTACTGAGTATCGTTATACTCACCCCTTCACGGGCTACGCCCGCACCTTGTTGTGTTTGGTGCAGACGACGGACAGCGCTGATTGAGGAAGAGGGTACCAGGACTGGGGGTATATCGGAGGTGGACATTAGACGAGGCGCACCGCAGAGATGACTAATTGAGAGTTGTACCTACCCTTCAGGTGGGGTCCTTGGTGGGTGTTCACTTGAGTTGTTTCAGTTTACTTGTACTTCCCAGTTTTACTTGTACTTTACAGTTGGGCTTGTATTCTAGCCCCTTTTGACTTATTGTACACACTATTTTTACTATACAGTTTGCTTGTGTTTGTATCTTGATGTGTGATTGGTTTGTGTTAGTTTATAGGTTATAAAGGCAATGCCTTCCTATTTTAGAGAATATGTCTTTCGGTGCTAGTCGCCAACCCCTGGCCTTTGGAAGGAGGGCATGGAATAGTCACGGAACGGGCCCCGGGGGACAGGTCGTGACACAATGGTTTGTCATAATGCCCCCCCCCCTATCTCACCTATTCTTTGAATATGGTAGCCTCTTGTTTGCGCATGAAGATTTTCATGAAAGGGAACATGTGAAATGTATTAATTCAATGAAGTCAGAAATTTCCTTTAGTAATGGTTTTCTACCATCAAAGAGGGAGGAGCTACAATGGGTGTGTGGATTCCTGCTGGTTGAAAAGCATCAAAAGTATTTGGGCCTCCCAACATTTTTCAGAAGATCTAAGAAATAAGTGTTCCCAACTATTTTTGAAAGGGTGGATAATATGATTTTTTATGGCACAATATGAAAATTTCTAAGGTTGGTAAGGATTTCCTTATTATATTAGACTCCCAAGTGATTCCTTCTTGTGCTATTTCTTTTTTCAAATTCTTTTAAAATATTTTTGATCACATTCACTCTCTTATGGATAATTTTTTGTGGGGATCTCATGATGGTAAACAAAAAACCCACTTGGTATCATGTGATAAACATTATGTATCTATGTTTCATGGTGGTCATGTATTTATAAATATAAAATTCTTTAACAAGTATCTTTTATAGAATAAAGGATAGAGACATGTCTTTTTCCCTAATGGACTCTTCTCAAAGGTTATGCATTCAAAATATTTTCCTAATTATGATTTTATACATGCCCAGTTGGGGCTGCATCTGTGTTTTTTTGGAGGAGAATCTAGGGCACTAAATATCTTCTTAAGAAAGGATGTGTTTTTATAATATCAAATGGTAATGGTGTTAGGGTGTTCACTAATTGGTGGTTGGCCAACAATAGAAATATGATAGTTTCTTTGTTTTCCATGTCAGTTTATGAAGATACGATGGTCCATGACCTAATTAATGATTCGTTGGAGGTGTGGGATAGAAATAAGTTATATAGTTGGTTTAATGAGAGGGAACACCATTTTATATTCATCATTCCTCTTACCCTAGATGTGGTTTCCAATCAGATTTTATGGAATGGGGAACCATCAGGTGTGATTTATATTTGATTGGGTTGAAAAATTTTGGTTGATGGATCTCCACATGACCACCCATCTGATTGTAGGAAGGATTTTTGGTCACTTATTACTCCATCCAAGGTAAAGTTCTTTTGGTGGAAGGTTTGTGGAGGTTTCCTTCTGACTGGTGACTTTCTGGTGATGTGACATCTTTCTGCTGATGATGAATGTACCATGTCTCTCCAGAATAAGGAATCATCATTGCACACAATTCTCCTATGTCATGGGGTGTTGGGGTGTGGAAGGAATAGAAATTTTAATTTCATAACTTCTTTGATCTGTCCATTTATTTGGACCATAATATCCATAATTGGGTGTTTTCATTGGAATTGAGAGAGGTGGGGATATTGTGCATGATTTCATGGATGGTTTGGACTAAAAGGAATGAGTGGATCTTTAAAAGAAGTTTGTTTGAGATCGCATCTGATTTGAGAGAGCCTTGGAATGGATGATTTTTTGGAAGATCGATGATGATGGATCATCTATGATCTTCCTTAGGAAAGTTTTATCTTGGAAGACTCCCCCACCACCTAGAGGGATTTTTCAAAATCAATACAGATTCCACTTTCTCTATTGGCTCGAATTTGGGTTGTAAAGACCCATAAAATTCAAGGGAAATTTTTTTCTTAATTTTCTTTGGGATTTTACAAGAAAGAAGTTTCTGACGGCACCCGATTCCAAGGCCTGGTGAGCCCGGAATAATTTTCCGAAGTTTAGCTCGGGTACGTTTAGTGAACGAACGAGCGGGTTTTTCTAACTTTTTATCCGGTGCTCGGAATTGAAATCTGAGGGCACCGATGAAACTGCAACGCCGGTAATTGCTTAGGAACACCTTTTCCGGAGTTGCGTTTGCTCAGGTGAGGTTATTAAATTATTGGGTTAAGTAAAGAATAAAATAAAATGGTGCAACCAATTTTATTTTTGTTCAAAGTAGTGTAACCTAAGCTAAGTGGTTGGAGTGGGACCCACTGATGTTATAAACTTCCCTTGACAGGATTTAAGGTGAGGTGGGGGCCACACTAACCCCACCCCTTCAAATTCCCTAACCCCCCATAACTCTTTCCCTTAAAACCCCCCTTGTAATAAATGATGTGACTTCCTTTCACATTAAATCATGCCATTTAATTTGAGAGTTATGCATTTGAATTTTAAAAATTTAAATGCATGGCATGTTATAAAATAAGAATAGCACTTATTTTATTTTGGGGGTTGTTTTGTTGTGTTGGGTTTTTAAGAGAGGGGGAAATCTTTCCTCTGAAGAAGTCCATCTTCCACGTTGAAGAACGCGAAGAACACCACTCTCCGACGAAGAACGGCCTTCCGACTCGGCGAAGAACGCTCCACGCTTCTCCAATACTTTTCTTTCTCCATGTCAAGGGACGAGACTCAACCGCGGGGAAACTCACCATCAATGACGGTTCTTTTCCAGTGTTGACGGAGCGACATCGCTTCCCGCATCTTCGACGAACGAACCTTTTCCAAGGTAGGGAATTAATTTGTGAATGTTAATGAACCCATGTTTACTTCCTTCTAAAACAAAGAATGCAGATCAACTAAATATTAAGTTGAACTGCGAAGAATATGTTTGTGGGGTGGGAATTCATAATTGCGGGGAAAACCGTAGGGGTTTATTTCTTGTTCGTGAATATTTTCCTTGTCGTTCTTCGTATTATTCTTGCACCGCATGTTATCAATATAACGGGAGGAGGTCGGACTGCACGAACACGGCCGACTCTCCTCCCCCTTCGATGTTGTGTTTGTCGTGGCATGAACGTGGTGACGCGATGCCATCGCACCATGCAGAAACAAAGAAGAACGGGCGTAGAAGCGCGGCACCATCGTGCCACGCCGTGGAGGCCGAACCAAGTCGCGGCTTCGTCACGCCTCGCCGGAAAACCACAAAGAGGCCGCAGATTGTTTATTTGACGTGCGGATCGATGGGAGATGTCGGAACGGGCCGCAGAGGTGATTTTGAAGTCTCCGAAGTGATGTTCGGGTCCCGGGAGGACTACTGGCGAAGACCGCAGGCAAAACGGACCACCAGAGCGCGTCTGGTGGTCCGCGGAAGAGCCTGCCGGCCCGCCTCCAGGAGGGTCCGCCGCGGCTTCAGCCGCGGCGGCAGGCAACTGTCCCGCGACCGCGTGGGACCAGGGGAGACCGGGGGTTCGTAAACTCCGGCTGGAACAAAGAGCGGCCCCCACGTGGGGGTCGCTGCTCTTCAATCAGTGGGGCAGCGCGTCCCCCTGTTCTGCTCAGCTCGGCCAGCCGAGCTGGCCATGCGGGCTGCCCGAGCGCGCCAGGCCGTCGGGCCGCCCAGGCCGTCGGGCCGCCCAGGCCGAGTCGGGCCGCGCCCAGGCCGGGCCACTACCTATTGGGCCGGACCCGGACCCGGTTCGGGTCGACCCGGGGGGGTATCGAGCCGGGTCGGACCGGGCCCGAACCCCCTATTTTCGGAAAGTTTCCGTTCAAACGCCCATAACATGGGTTACGGACCTCTGATCGATGAACCTCCAGTTGCGATACGATCCTTGGATATAGACGGTCGTTTCGGTATATTACACTCAAGGTTTCGGAGAACTTTGGGTATGGCCGGGTGGGTTCGAACCCGAAACCAACCGAGCCCGCGGAGCGGAAACGCTTATAACTTGAGCTCTGGACGTCTGATTGATGTGTCGTCGACTTTGTTGGATTCCTCTTGATGAGATGGAACTTTTGCCATACTCGCCTAAGGTTTGGACGCAGTTGGAGTATGGCCGGGTTGGATTGTACCCGAAATCCAACCGGGCCCCTGGAACGAAAAAGCTGATATCTTTCAGACCGGACGTCCGTTTGACGAACCGTCAGCGGCGTTGGTGATCATGTTGAGAAAAGGTCCCTATGATTATACCCTATGAGAGTTTGGGGTACAGTTGAGATACGGCCGGGTTGGTTCATACACGAAACCAACCGGGCCCCTCGGACGAAAAGACAAATAACTCACAGACCATGCGCCCGATTGACCCGTCGTCCGATGCGTTGAGACCCCTATGACGAGGCGGTCCTTTGATATACTTCTTCGTGGGACTTGTGATACTTGGGGTATCGACCTATAGCTCGAGGAGCGGACCCTCCCAGAGACGAGCGTACGGAGTACGGAGGCCGTGTAGCTGGCTGAGACCTGACGACTGCTTGACCGACTCGATTTGGAGTGAGTCGACTAGCCCAGTGGACGAAGCACTACTATGTTTGGGTGCAGACCCATGGCGGATGGAGCACTACTATGTTTGGGTGCAGACCCGCAGTACTCAACAGAATGAGTACCTCTGCAGGCTATTAGGGGGGGTGCACTACTGTGTTTGGGTGGCAGACCCCGGTGGGAAGCACTACTGTGTTTGGGTGGCTGGCCCGCAGTACTCGATAGGAGGAGTTTCTCAGCAGTCTTAGGTTAGTGAGCAGTACCTCAGAGTCGTGACAGGATCACTTTACTCGCCAGAGACGGGGCTCTTTAGCAGTTACGGTTTCGATAATGAAAATCCTGGTTTGAGCTGAGTTTATAACCTCTGTGTTTACCTCATGATTGAGATGGGTCACTTGATAACTTAGGTATATGTATGGGCATATACCTGGGTAGTGGTTATCCGTTGATTTCATAATCTTTGTGTTTCCTCATGATTGAGATGGGTTACTTGATAACTTAGGTGTATGTATGGGCATATACCTAAGTAGAGGTTATCTATTGAGATCTTTCTTTGTGGTTATCCTTGTTGGATTTAGTGAGACGTTGAGGGTCTCGGGGTCCCTACTGAGTATCGTTATACTCACCCCTATATGGGCATTGCCCGCACCTCGTTATGTTGGTTGCAGACGACGGGCAGCGCTAACAGAGGCCGAGTGTTCGAGGACTGGACGGTACCCGGAGGTGGATCTCACGACGAGTCAGTATCCGGAGGTGGACTTCACGACGTGACGATACTCGGAGGAGGTTGACGGGAGAGAGTGTTGTGGAGGCTATCTGTACCTACCCTTCAGGTAGGATCCGTGGTGGACAATCCAGGAGCTGCGCTATCTGTACCTACCCTTCAGGTAGGATCCATGGTGGACGATCTAGGAGTTGCGCTATTTGTACCTACCCTTCAGGTAGGATCTGTGGTGGACGACCTAGGAGCTGCTTCTATTCTTCCAGCTGCTTGTCTTTTCTGTTGTACTTTTGTTCAGTTGTAGTTGTACTTTCGATTGGGTTTGTATTCGGGCTCATTTACTTTTCAGCACTTCATTTTGTTTTAGTGTATTACTTCCGCTTGTACTCTGTGGTGATTTTTTTACTTTTATAAAGGCAATGCCTTCCTAGTTATCGGGATTTACGCCTTTGGTGCTAGTTGCCAGCCCCTGGCCTATGGAAGGAGGGCTTGGGGTAGTCACGGCACGGGACCCGAGGACGGGTCTTGACAAATTGTTATCAGAGGAGTCGGTTCTACCGTAGAACTTATAACTCTGATATTCCCTTTCTGTGAAGCAATAGTGTTAAGGGTACCGAGTGTGGTTTTCAGTTCAGGGAGTCCAGTGTTGGTGCGGCAGCCGACGTATCCGTACACCAGGACCCTGACTACTGATTTCTGACTTTGTGCACGAAAACACTGATTATGTGTGTGTTTCCAAGAGTTTTAAAGTCAGCTCAAACCAGGTCAACTCACCAGGTATAAATCGTTTGACCGTGTTGTATCTGTTCAGGATGTCTCCATGCAGACAGTCAGTTGGAGTTCTGAGATAGTACACGATGACGGCCCACCGAGCGACGAGGCTCTGGTGCGGGCCCCTTTTTACTATGTTGACACCCTCGGGTGGTGTATCAGCAGCACCACCACGTGTTGGGCAGCAGATGCCACCACCTAAAATAGCGAACTATGCACACTGGAAGAGCGCGTTGCACGAGTTCCAACAGCAGCGGCCTCCAAGGTTACGAGGCAAGGTAGATTCCCAGATAGCAGAGCACTGGCTTGAGGCGGTTGCTAGAGTTTTCCGCCTAGCTGAGACATCAGAAGAGTGGATGGTGGACTTGGCCACTAGTGTTTTCCAGTGAAGGACCATGAGGATGGTCCGCATAGTGATGAGGCTTCGGTACGTGGACCGATGCCTGAGATAGTGCCTTCGGGTAGTGTGTTAGCTATACATCACTACCTGTTGGTCAGCAGTTACAACAGGCGGTACCGGTAGGTGACACATGTAGGCTTATTTCCTTACACGTGTTCTAACATCAGATACCCTCAAGTTTCGAGGCGAACCTGACTCATAGGTGGCTAAGGACTGGCTTGAGGAGGTGGCTGAGAGTTTTCTAGAGCTTATACAGCTTCGGCAGGACGACGTGTCGGTAGCTGAGAATTCATCGAGGCGTACCGAACATTCCGGGTACTCGATGAATACGATTCGAGCCATCACTTTTTTTTCCTCTATGAATTCCTACTCACGTTAGGGTGCTAGAGAGAACCTTGTGGTTGAATGTTCTTTGGCTGAACGAATACAGCTAGAGAATGTTAGAAGTTGGAACGCAGCGACCTGGTGCCAGTCTCAGAGACTTGGGCGATCGAATGTTTCAAGAAGAGGAAATATTAAGGATAGATAAATCTGCAGAGCAGCAGACATGGAGGCAGAGCTAGGAGAGCATCATGAGGTGTTGTACATTTCAACATGTTACAACCACCCGCCTTTGTTGTCCCCTCCAGGCTCAGGGAGATGGAGGGTAGGGGAAGAGAGTAGCTGCATGCGGTCAAGGAGTGAGACCCAATGGCTCTAAAAATGATTCAAGGGGCAGTCTATGTCCGCTACTAGTTACCGTAGTAACAGACATTGATATTAATCATTCCCCCCTTCCACGAATCTTGTCCCAGACCTAGAGTTTCCTGTAAGCCGTGGACTTGACCCTCACGTCTGGAGATACCTTGGGAGGAGACTCGATAATCACACTTACGCCGACAATGTGTTCTGACCCACGAGGTGAGAGTTTCAGTTGGAATCTCTTGGTGGTAGCGTCGAGGCCTTACGACGTTGGTCTCGGTACGGATTGGATTCACAGTTCATGCTCAGATTGATTGTATTAGGCAAAAAGGTTGTGGTCTAACTACAACGTCGGGATGGGTTTTCCTTGGTCGGCTAAAAGGAAACTGCAGGCAGCACAGGATGAACTCATGCATAGGAGGGTTTGGCCTATCACTCTTGGGTCGACCAACCTTACCCTCATGGCAGCAGGAGTTTTGAGTTTCAAATCTAATCAGGAAGTGGAGGCCTCTAGAGTTTGAGGATGGCGATCGCGTCCTTAAACAGGTCTCACCTCGACGAGGTTTACGGAGATGTGGCTGAGGTGACAAGTTATCTCCAAGGTTCAACGGACCTTTCTAGGTCCTCAGTAGGGTAGGCGATGTGGTTTACCGCTTGACCCATCCACCTCATTTGCACCAGGTGCACGACGACTTCCACGTATCTCATCAGAGGAGATACGTGCTTGACCCGACGCATGTCATCGACCATGGAGAAATAGACTTTGGCGATGAGGTGACTTTTGCGGGGTTCTAGTAGAGGTTGAGGATCGACAGGAGCGGATCCTACGAGGACGGTCGATTCCTTGGGTGCGCTTTTACTAGCAGTACGGGAACCTCCAGGTGAGCACATGGGAGCGGAAGGCTCAGGTGCGTGCTCAGTACCACTTTTGTTTCCCTATTTTGTGTTATAGCTTTACGGGTACGTAAAGCCCTGAGGTGAGAGTAATGTAAAGACCCGTAAAATTCAAGGGAAATTTTTTTCTTAATTTTCTTTGGGATTTTACAAGAACGCAGTTTCTGACGGCACCTGATTCCGAGGCCCGATGAGCCTGGAATAATTTTCCGAAGTTTAGCTCGGGTACGTTCAGTGAACGAACGAGCGGGTTTTTCTAACTTTTGATCCGGTACTCAGAATTGAAATCTGAGGGCACCGATGAAACCGCAGCGCCGGTAATTGCTTAGGAACACCTTTTCCGGAGTTGTGTTTGCTCGAGTGAGGTTATTAAATTATTGGGTTAAGTAAAGAATAAAATAAAATGGTGCAACCATTTTTTTTTTAAGTAGTTTAACCTAAGCTAAGTGGTTGGAGTGGGACCCATTGATGTTCTAAACTTCCCTTGAGAGGATTTAAGGTGAGGTGGGGCCCACACGAACCTCACCCCTTCAAATTCCATAACCCCCCATAACTCTTTCCCTTAAAACCCTCATTGTAATAAATGATGTGACTTCCTTTCACATTAAATCATGCCATTTAATTTGAGAGTTATGCATTTGAATTTTAAAAATTTAAATGCATGGCATGTTATAATAAAATAAGCATAACACTTATTTTATTTTGGGGGTTGTTTTGTTGTGTTGGGTTTTTGAGAGAGGGAGCAATCTTTCCTCTGAAGAAGTCCATCTTCCACATTGAAGAACGTGAAGAACGCCACTCTCCGACGAAGAACGGCCTTCCGACTCGGCGAAGAACGCTCCACGCTTATCCAATCCTTTTCTTTCTCCACGTCAAGGGACGAGACTCAACCGCGGGGAAACTCACCATCAATGACGGTTCTTATCCGGTGTTAACGGAGCGACATCGCTTCCCGCATCTTTGACGAACGAACCTTTTCCAAGGTAGGGAATTAATTTGTGAATGTTAATGAACCCATGTTTACTTCCTTCTAAAACTAAGAACGCGGATCAACTAAATATTAAGTTGATCCGCGAAGAATATGTTTGCGGGTTGAGAATTCATGATTGCGGGGAAAACCGTAGGGGTTTATTTCTTGTTCGTGAATATTTTTCTTGTCGTTCTTCGTATTATTCTTGCACCGCCTGTTATCAATATAACAGGAGGAGGTCGGACCGCACAAACACGGCCGACTCTCCTCCCCTTTCGATGTTGTGTTTGTCGCGGCATGAACGTGGTGACGCGATACCATCGCACCGCGCGGAAACAAAGAAGAACGGGCGAAGAAGCGTGGCGTCGTCGCGCCTCGCCGGAAAACCACGAAGAGGCCGCAGATTGTTTATTTGACGTGCGGATCGACGGGTGATGTCGAAACGGGCCACAGAGGCGATTTGAAGTCTCTGCAGTGATGTTCGGGTCTCGGGAGGACCACTGGCGAAGACCGCAGGCAAAACGGACCACCGGAGCGTGTCCGGTGGTCCGCGGAAGAGCCTGTCGGCGCGCCGCCAGGAGGGTCCGCCGCGGCTGAAGTCGCGGCGGCAGGCAGCTGTCCCGCGACCGCGTGGGACCAGGGGAGACCGGGGGTTCGTAACCCCTGGCTGGAACAAAGAGCGGCCCCCGCGTGGGGGCCGCGGCTCTTCAATCAGGGGGGCACCGCGCCCCCCTCTTCCGCTCAGCTCGGCCAGCTGAGCTGGCCACGCGGGTCGCCTGAGCGCGCCAGGCCGCCGGGCCGCCCAGGCCGGGCCGGGCCGCTCCCAGGCCGGGCCGGGCCGCACCCACCGGGCCGGACCCGGACCCGGTTTGGGTCGACCCGGGGGGGTATCGGGCCGGGTCGGACCGGGCTCGAACCCCCTATTTTCGGGCAATTTCCGTTCAAACGCCCATAACTTGGGCTACGAACCTCCGATCGACGCACTGCCAGTTGCGATGTGATCCTTGGATCGAGACAGTCGTTTCGGTATATTACACTTAATATTTCAGAGAACTTTGGGTATGGCCGGGTGGGTTCAAACCCGAAACCAACCGGGCCCGCGGAGCGGAAACGCTTATAACTTGAGCTCTAGACGTCTGATTGACGTGTCGTCGACTTTTTTGGATTCCTCTTGATGAGACGGAACTTTTGACATACTCACCTAAGGTTTGGACGCAGTTGGAGTATGACCGGGTTGGATTGTACCCGAAATCCAACCGGGTCCCTGGAACGGAAAAGCTGATATCTTTCAGACCGGACGTCCGTTTGACAAACCGTCAGCGGCGTTGGTGATCACGTTGAGAAACGACCCCTATGACTATACCCTATGAGAGTTCGGGGTACAGTTGAGATACGGTCAGATTGGTTCGTACACGAAACCAACCGGGCCCCTGGGACGAAAAGACAAATAACTCACAGATCAAGCGCTCGATTGACGCGCTGCCTGATGCGTTGAGACCCCTATGAAGGAGGTGCTCGCTATCCTCTTTGGAATTCTTTTTGCTCAGTGAAAAGGTTAGAGAAATGTTTTGATTGAGTTTCATTACCTTTCTATTATAAATTCCCTGGATAATAAGTGAGTGAGCTCACATATGTATGGTCTTATTAATAGAAATATATGGTCCTTATTGGAATATTTCTCCTCGGGTAATTTTTCATTCATTGAGTGTGGTGGTAATCTTGAAGGTCATGTATTTGTGTGCTTCGAGAAATCATATGGTGACCATTTTTTGGTTGATTCTTTCCTTGATTGGATTTGTAATTCTAGATCAATTGATTCATAATATATTTACACTTTTCAAAAAAATGATCCTTTTTTAGTATAATTAATTTAGTTATTTGAGTGTGCACATGAATGGTTATTAGTAGATAAAAATAAAACACACATGTACTAAACTATGAGGATTAATATACATTTTATTGTTGGGTAAGAAAGGCTTGGATCTTTGTAAATGTGTTTCCAAGTCATTGTGCACCTTTCAGGCATCTGCGGAGAAGATGTGATTCTAATTGCATTTTCTGTCCCTATCTTCCACCCAATGATCCCCATCAATTTAATTTCATTCATTGAATATTTGTTACCAGAAATTTCGGAAAGATGCTGAGGGTAATATAATAAATCATTAACCTATTCACTGCACATGTGCTTTTATGCTTTCATATGAAGCAAATCCCGATGCACTTGAGAGAAGAATAAAAAAAGTATGTATTATGAGGCACTATTTTGGATCAAGGATCCAATTTATGGCTGCTCCTTCATTATCTAGTCGCTGCTCTTGTATATTCAGTGAGGGGAAATGGATATCGCCAAAGCCAAGGCCTAGCTAGCTGTCCTATCGACGGCATCCACTTACCCTCATCCCTCCACCTTTCTTCCACCGCCCGGATGAATTGTGCACCATCAGTGGACCGGTGTCGAACCCTAGTAATGGCCAATCACGGGAAGTTGTGCCATTGGAATGGCTGTCAGCCCCCCCCCCCCCCCCCCCACGCATACTAGTCATTGGGGTCTCCATTTATAATTTTTCATGGCAGGAGACGTGTACTCTATTAATTTTCTATCCCTATTTTCAACTTTATATTATATCATTATATTAGTATCTATATTTAAAAGGATAATATAAAAATACCACATGAAGGGAAGACAACTATAAAGTACCGCATAAAAAATGAATTCTATAAAATGAAATTTAGTATTAATAATAATAAAAATTACTAAAATTTTGAAATAAGTTAATTTTAAATACCCAAAATTTACATTTTAGAAGTGATTTTGAACGTAATTTCACTCAAGGAATTTTAATTTATCATCAGATAAAATCATAAATATATAAATATAGTCATATGTTATTTAAAGTTAACTATAAATTTGTTACCAAATTTTTAAGTAACTATTAAATTATTTTCAAACATTTCATTATAATTTTAAATGAAATTGTATTTACAGGAAAAAAAATTATTTTAAATTAGTTTATTAATAAAATTATGGACCGTACATGATATTGAATTAAAAAAGAGGTCCTTGATACAAATTAATTTCCTAAATTTAAAAATTATTTCATTTATCAAAATTAGTGCCGTTAACGAGACTTAATGTTAAAATCAGACATTTCTCAAACATTTTTCAAATTGAAGACCCTTGTGTAGGAAAAAATTTGTTTGTATGGTCCTTTTTTAAAATTCTTCAATTTTCAAAAAATTACTCTCACATTTCCATGTGGATAACACGTGAATCATCTTTTCATATATCAAGTATCAACCCAAACACACATGTTCTAAAAATAAAAATAAATGTATTTATTCTAGTCCTAATCATTTGAAAAGAAAATTATAAATATAAGGAAATTAATTTGTAAATTGATTTAAGGGACAATTATAATTGTATAAAAAAATTAAAAATATTTCAGTTGTCTTATATATTTTTTATGAAAAATTCAATAGTTTCATGTTTAAAACTTGGCTTTGAGCTTTGAGGTGCAGTTTCATAGTCCCGAATCGATCCAACAACCCTAACACTCGTATAAATTTACAGTGTAAATTTCTATATTATTCTATTTATTCATATTAATGGTGAATATTTTTTGGGTAATCTCTTTTCAAACAAACCCTAAATCCAGGTATATCATGGATAATGGAATAAGGAAAAAATTAAGAAGATGTGATTCTGATTGCATTTTATGTACCTATTTTCCTCTTAATGATACTCATCGATTTGATTGCTTTTATCAAATATTCAATTACAAAAATGTCAAAAATACATTGATGGTAATATAAAAAATAATTAACTCATTCACTTCACATATCAATTTAGGTTTTCGTATGCAGTAAATCTTGATGCACATGAGAGGAGAGGCGATGAAAAATATATACTACAAGGCATAATGCCAGATCAAAGATCCAGTCTACGGATTCTTCGTCGTCATCTAGACAATGCTCTGACGGGTCCAGAGTGTAGAGATAGAGATTTCAAAATCCTAGGCCTAGCTGGCCATGTTAGTTGGATGATGGCGAAGCAGTTGTAACTGTTAAATTATTTACAAACATTTCATTACAATTGCAAATGAAATCGTATATACAGGATAAAAAATATTTTAATTTAGTTATTTAACAAAATTATAGACCCTATGTGGTATTAACTTATGGTATAAACTTGAAATTAGGGTATGATCGAAAGAAATACTGAAAACAATTTTCCACCACGACTATAGAAAAAATGATTAATGAATAAATTTACATTGTGAAATTTACATGGGTGGTAGGGATATTGGATTGATTCGGTACTGTGATACTGCATTTGAAAGCGTAAATACATGTTTTAAACAACATGATGCTGTTGAATTTTCCATCCAAAAAACTATTCTGGGAAACTGACATGTCCACCGATCGGGGACTTTTTTTAACATACATTTTAAAAAAAAATAATTAGTAAATTTATAATATTAATAAAAAAACTAATTAATTACTAAATAATTATTAATAATTAATAGGATTTAATTAATTCACAATTAAATCATATATAATTAATAATTAATAATATTAATAATTAAAAATATTAAATAATACATAAAAATATAAAATTATTATTAATAATTTGTAACTTAAGAATAATTCAAAATATTTATTACTAATTAATATTAATTAGTAACCATTATTTAATTAAATAATAATAATTTAATAATCATTAATTAATCATTACTATTTTAACAATTTAATTAATATTAATAATATTTAGTAACTAAATAATATTTTTAAATATTTATTAGTAAATTTATAATAATAATTACTAAAAAATATTAATTAATAAATAATTACTTTTTTATTTTTTACTTAATATTATTAATAAGTAATTAAATATTTTTTAATTACTAATTAATTAATAACTAATAATTATATTGTTATTTTTTATTATTAGTTACTAAATAGTACTTTTAAATATTTATTTCTAATTAATTTTAATTAGTAATTAATATTTATTTGAAATTAATATTTCTTAGTAATTACTATTAATTAGATACATTTAGATAATTAATTAATATCAATTACATAATAGTTAGTTAAAAATTAGTAATTTAATAATGTAATCATTGTTATTAATATTTACTAATTAAATGATCATTTTAAATATTTTTTAGTAATTTTTTAATAATAAATATTAATAGTTATGTCTTAATTAATAATTAATTTTTGAATTAGTAATTACTATTATTAATAAGTAATTATTTATTTCATGATTATTAATTAATAAATAAATAATTATTATATTATGATTTTAAATAATTATTTACTAAATAATAATTTTAATTATTTATTACTAATTAATATTAATTAGTAACCATTATTTAATTAAATAATAATAATTTAATAATAATTAATTAATCATTACTATTTTAACAATTTAATTGATATTAATAATATTTAGTAACTAAATAATATTTTTAAATATTTATTAGTAAATTTATAATAATAATTACTAAAAATTATTAATTAATAAATAATTACTTTTTTATTTTTTACTTAATATTATTAATAAGTAATTAAATATTTTTTGATTACTAATTAATTAATAACTAATAATTATATTGTTATTTTTTATTATTAGTTACTAAATAATACTTTTAAATATTTATTTCTAATTAATTTTAATTATTAATTAATATTTATTTGAAATTAATTTTTCTTAGTAATTACTATTAATTAGATACATTTAGATAATTAATTAATATCAATTACATAATAATTAATTAAAAATTAGTAATTTAATAATGTAATCATTGTTATTAATATTTAGTAATTAAATGATCATTTTAAATATTTTTTAGTAATTTTTTAATAATAAATATTAATAGTTATTTCTTAATTAATAATTAATTTTTGAATTAGTAATTACTATTATTAATAAGTAATTATTTATTTCATAATTATTAATTAATAAATAAATAATTATTATATTATGATTTTAAATAATTATTTACTAAATAATAATTTTAAATATTTATTACTAATTAATATTAACTAGTAATTAATATTTATTAGAAATTAATATAATTAAATTATAAATCATATTTTTTAAATTAAAATTTGTTTGTAATTAATATTTATTAGTAATTTATAATAACCATTAATGTTTGGTTAATTAATTAATACTAATTTACTATTAATTAATTAAAAGTTAGTAATTTAAATAGTAATTTTAAATATTAATTAGTAATTGTTTAATCACAATTATTAGTATTTATTAATTAATTAAAAATTAATTATTTAATTAGTAATTATGATTATTAATAAGTAATTAAATATTGCTTAATTACTAATTAATTAATAACTATTAACTATTATTAATTTATTAATAATTAATTAGTAATTAATTTCTTATTAATAAATATTGTTTAAAATATTATTAAAATTAATTAGTTGATTTTTAATATTTAATTGTAAATTTTAATGGTTTATAATTATTTAGGTATTGTTATTATTATTATTTATTAGTAATTAATATTTATTATTAATTAATTACTAATTATTAACAATAATAAATTATTTATTCTGCATAGGATAAGGGGTGGTATATAATTTCATCATACACACATTTCGAGAATTTTTTTTCGTGATATTTAAGATTTCAACCCTCAATTTGATATTTTTATCTTATTTTACCTTTATTAGGGTAACATAATTTTTACCAAGACAACTTATCTCCATGTCTATAAATGAAATTTCCCTTATTACCTAATTTGGAGATTCCAATTCCAAATACAAAATCAATTTTCTTAGATTCAATTTATAAAAGTGATTAAAACTAATTTTAATATAAAAATTTGTTACATGGAAAAACAATTTTTTGATAAAATGTATTTTTAAGCATAAACATCGATTTATTCTTACTCCTTTCCATTTAATAAACATTATATGATTGTTAATTTATTTATTATTTCTATTATAAAAAAATTCCTTAAAATTATTCTTTATTAGTGATTATTTTAATTTATTTTGATAAAAATACGTTACACACATAAAAATAATTCTTTGTAAATATGACTTTTAACATCAAATTATTTTATTCTAATTTCTTTAAAATTAATTAATTATTTAATAAAACTTTATTGAATTTTACCAATACATTTCAATAAAAAACAACCTTTCTTCTTAAATTCAGTCTTTAAAAATAAATTTTACCCAAATTCTAATTGTATAAAAATATATATAATATTTGTAATATATTTCAGACATCAATGTATTGTATCTAAAAAACTAGGGCTTCCCTTTCTTTGTTTAGTCAGGTTGAGGTTGATTGTCCCGCTTCTTCATGTGCTCCTTCCAATTGCTTTGTGCATAACATGATGAACCCATGAAAGGTGCATGAGATGCCTGTAATGGATTCCTCCCTAGGCTATCATCTGGATGCCTCTCAAATTATTGTTCCATGTGACAAAGGGATTAAAAATGTGTGTGATACATAACATGCTCTATTTAATGTGAAAGTGCCTTTGGCTCAACCTAAGATCAAGCATGTGACAACTTCAAACACTTCTGAAGTGCTTAAATCACACATAGATAATATTGGACCAGAATTTCAGGATTGGGATGTTGTTGACCCACCTAGGGTGGATAGTTCATAGGTGGATGTTTTGTAGCCTTTCCTGAGGATGCCGAGTTAGTAATGAAATCTGTTTCTTGAACACAAGAAGATACAATAAAGAGAAAAAATCATATGATGATTTCTAAATCTATAGGAAATATAAATATTGTTGGTAACTCTTCAGATAAGGAGTAGACCCCATCGGAGAAGGAAAAATCTTAAGCAGAGGTGTCACGACCCATCACCCGGGGCCCGCATCGTGACTACCCCCAGCCCGCCTTCCATAGGCCAGGGGCTGGCGACTAGCACCAAAGGCGTAATTCCCTAAAACTGGGAAGACTTTTCCTTTATAAAACATAAACACACACAACCAGAGTACAAGTGGAAGCAAATACTAAGTAAAAACTGTATAACAAGTGTACTGAAAGTAAATGGGTCCAGAATACAAGCCCAATAGGAAAGTACAACTGAAAAGAAAGTACAACTAAAAAGAAAGGGACAAACAACTGAAATGTAGAACAGCTCCAGGATTGTCGTCTGGGATTCCCACCTAAAGGGTAGGTACAGATATCCACCTTAGCACACCACGTATATCGGTCCGCTCTGTGTACCATCTCGCCGAGTGGTCCACCTCCGGGTACCGTCCAGTCCTGGCCCGCTCTCGGCCTCCGTCAACGTTGTCTATCGTCTGCATCCAACACAACATGGTGCGGGCATACCCCGTGTAGGGGTGAGTATAACGATACTCAGTAGAGACCCTAAGACCCTCAAGGTCTCACAAAACCCAACAAGGATAACCACAAAGTATGAAATCAATGGATGACCATTACTTAAGTATATGCCCATACATATACTTATGTTATTAACTAACCCATCTCAAACATGAGGAAAACACAAAGGTCATTGACTCATCTCAAACCAGGATTTTCATTAACGAAACCACGACTTTTGGAGAACTCCTCCTCTATCGAGTACAGTGGCCCTGTCGCGACTCCGAGACGCTACTCACTAACCTTAGACTGTTGAGGTACTCCTCCTGTCGAGTACCGTGAGACAACTACGTCACACAGAGATGCTTCCCACCTGGGGTCTGCCGCCTCACACAGTAGCGCTCCCCCTAATAGCCTACAGAGGTACTCCTTCTGTCGAGTATCGTGGGTCTGCCGCCTCACACAGTAGTGCTCCTCTGCCATGGGTCTGCCGCCTCACACAGTAACGATCCCCACTGGGCTAGTCAAGTCACTCCGAATCGAATTGGTCAAGCAGTCATCAGGTCTCATCCAGCTACTAGGTCTCCGTACTCTGCTCGCTCGTCTCTGGGAGGGTCCGCTCCATGAGCTACAAGCCGATACTCCAAGTATCACGAAGTCCCATGAAGAAGTATCTCAAAGGTCCTCCATGTCAAAGGGGTCTCAACGCAACAGACGACGCGTCAATCGGACGCCCGATCTGTGAGTTATTAGCCTTTTAGTCCCGGGCCCCCGGTTGGTTTCATGTACAAACCAACCCGACCGTATCTCAACTATACCCCGAACTCCCATGGGGTATTTTTGAAGGGACCGTTTCTCAATGAGATTACTAGCGCTGTTGACGGTTCTGCAAACGGACGTCCGGTGCCAAAGATATGGCCAAAGTAAGCAATGGGTCATTAGTGGGCCCGGGTCCGATCCGACCCGGTCGGACCGACTGGGCCCCACCCAGTCTGGGTCGACCCTGTCAGACTTGCTGGGTCTGACTCGGCCTGTTGGACGGGTCATTCTGCTCAGTCCGGCCCAGTCCGCTGGGCTCAGTCTATCGCATGGACAATTCGGGCCGAAGTCACCACGTGGACGACTCGGCCCAAAGGCCAGTGGTAGGTTCGGCCAGCGCTGTGAGGGGCGCGACTCGGGCGGCTCGACCCGAGTGGCCAACGGCAGGCCGCGCATGGGCGAGGGCAGGCTGTTGGTGAGCTGGGAAGGGCGCGGGGCGCACGGGCAGGGTGCCGGGATGCGACTGGCAGGGCGGCCGGGGCGTGGGGGCACCGAGCAGGAAACCGGGGCGCCAAGCAGGCGACCCAGGGTGCCGGGCAGGCGGACGGGGTGCCGTGCGGCACCGGGCAGGCGGCCTGGGCACCGAGCAGGCGGCTAGGGCGTTGAGGTGGTGTCGGACAGGTGGTCGGGGCACCAGGCAGGGCGCGGGGCACACCGGCGGCGCGCGAGGCGCGCGGGTAGGGTGCCGGTGGGCCGGAAAGGCCGCGGTTTCGGAAGGGGCGTGCGTCGGGCAGTGCGCGGGTAGACTGGTCGGGCGCCGCTTGGCCAGCAGCACGGTTCGCGGAGGCCGCAGGGAGCGCGATGTTGGGCAAAAATCCCTCAAGGTAACATTGAAGTATTTTTGGGTTGATTGTGTTTGTTGACAAATCAGGTTTCCATGAAGAAATTGTCGAGTTCCAGAGAAGTTGTTGACAGTCAATGTTAACAAAAGAACGATGACAAAGGAAAGAACAATCTGAAGGCGGTACAAAAGAGCAGTACAAGGTGGTTATGTTTTCCAGTGTTTGCCAAATTTTTGGGGTCCAAAATTTGGAGGTTGGTGAGCATCGCGAAAAGTGGATTTCCATGAAGATCATATTTTAATATGGCAAAGGCATGAATTTCGCGAAGAAAAGCTTCATGGTTTGGATTTCGGGAAGACCAGAAGAATGGAGGCGGTGATTCTTCGCGATTACGACAAGCTTCGCGAACGACAGAGGCTGAAGCACATCGCAGTAGTGAAGGGCTTTGCAAGGGAGCTTCGCGATGATGGACATTGCGAGGGAGCTTCGCGGTGAAGGCGCGAAGGAATTGATGGGATACTCCACGATTACGACGAGCACCGCGATCGGAAAATTTCCGTGGTGCTTCGCGATTTTGAGAGAATTCCGGCGGGAACTTCAGAGATTCGCGATTTGAGCTGACATGGCGTTGACTTCGCGCGGAAAGTTGGAGGGTCGCTGGAATTGCCTATAAATAGAGGTCGACCCCCTCAAGCGAAGTAGAGAGATTTTTCAGAGAAGATCTTTTGCTCTCGTTTTGCGAAGGTGGTTCGCGTAGCCAGTGTGCTTCACGAAAGAGGAGCTTCGCGGCGACTATTGTAGCTCAGTGAAAGTTGCAAGCTCCGCGTTGGCTCAGTGAGCTTCGCGAGGGACGCCGCTCTGCGACGGCTTGAGCTTCGCGAGAGTGCTTCGCGAAAGTGCTTCGCGAAAAGGTAGGAACTTCGCGAATGCTTGTTTGAGCTTCGCAAAATTGGGAGCCTCGTGAAGTAGGGTGCTTTGCGAAGGTGTTTCCAAGGGTAGTTTCCCAGTGTTTCAGAGGCAAAGGGGTATTCATCAGTGGATGAAATTTGGACTTCAACAGAGCATCTATCAATAGTTGAGGATGCATGTTTTCATGCAAATAAATAGACCTACAGGTCTCTAAACTGTGAGTGGATCCTTTCCGACGCAGTGAGCAAAGGAAGAGGAAGAAGGTGATCCTCTCCACCGGCAGTGAGCCAGAGAGAGAGAAATAGGGAGTGACCCCTGGGAAAGCAGGGAGATGACCCTAAAACTTGTAAAGGCAGTGATCCAGGGCATAGAAGTGATCTAGCCCGAACCTTGTAATCCACAGCTAGTGAAGTTTAGTGGAATTTGGTACGACTGAAAACCTGTCGGCATATGCTCCTTGGACATAGCCCTCAGCGGTGAACCAAGTAAAATTGTTGTGTCCTGTGCATGATTTATATTCTGTTTATATTGTGCAATAGGAATGAGGGAGAAGAGTGTTTTGCTTAACAGTGAAACAAGATCATAACGGGCTTTAATTTTTAATTAGTCATACCCTGATTCACCCCCCTCTCAGGGTATTCAGCCTCATGGACCTAACACGTGACCTTTATTCTCCATCTTCGTCATCATCGCCACTTTTCCATGCCGTCATTACTTCCCCGTCCATCCAAGGTTCCGAAACCATAAAGGTTGCGGAGGGTTTGGTCCGTATTCGTTCGGCCTGAACCCTCCACGTTAGAATGATGGCAAGCGGCTCATGAAGTTGATTTAACGAGAGAGGATAAAGCGTTAAACAACTTAAAACACACCCCTACCTTTTTAATCGTCGGGCGTTCATTCATCACGGGGGAAGATGATGTTGTCGTCGTTCACCGTACGCTTCCACTTCCGAGCTCATGCGTCGGTCCGTTGACAACGAAGGGGAAGGAAGAAGGGTCGTCGAAGAGATCCCATGCCGGAAGGGGGTTCTGAGAAAGAATCTGAGGATGAAGCGTCGTCGCCGACATCTTGTCATTCTTCGTTGGAGGAATCTATTCACCCAAGCTCACCATTAAAGAGAGAACAAACATGCCAAAATAATAGATTTTAATCTATTATGCCCGTTGGCATGAATTAATTAAGTGGGACCCACTTAATTAAGTTCATGACATTGGCACAATTATTCGAAATTAAAAAAAAGAGGAGAGGCTCCACCAAATTTAATTGCACAAGAGGTTGGCATATTAAATTTGGAGAGTTTTGAGGGGTTAGAGGAGGTTTTATCCTCCTCCATTAAGAGGGGAGTTAGAGACCAAGAGGCTCTCCCTCATTAATGAGGGAGAGTTGAGAGGTTTCCTCCCCTCCCATTAAATGGGGGATTAAGCCCCGTGTGGACCTCACGTCATAACCTCTGACAGTAGGTTATGTTTCTCGGGTGGTCCCCACCCCAATTATCCTCCCATGGGAGGTTAGGGTGTAGTGGTCTCACTACCAACTCCCATGTGAAGCTTTTAACCAACTTTACCACATGGTGTGGGTTCAAAAAAAAAATAAGTTGTCACTTATTTTATTTTATTAACCCACATGAATTCCAAAAACCAACTGTCATACCCGATCAACCGCCATCGAGGTGAAAGTCTTCTTAAGCAAAGACCGATGCTGCGAGTTCAACGGTGCCCTCATATTTCAATTCTGAGCACCCGTTCAAAAGATAGAAAAACTTGCACGTACGTTTACTGAACGTACCTGAAAAAAACTTCAGAAATTGATTCCGGGCACACCGGGCCTCAGAATCAGGCGCCGTCAGAAATTGCGGACTTGTAAAATTCCAAAGAATTTAAAAAACATTCCTTGAAATTTCTGGGTCTTTACATTACCTCCACCTCAGAGCTTTACGTCCCCATAAAGCTACAACACACACTAGGGAAACAAATGGGGGTACTGAGCATGCATCTGAGCCTCCCACTCCTATGTGCTCTCCTGGAGGTTCCTGTGCTACCAACGAATGCGCACCAGAGGAATAGACCGTCCACGTAGGACCCGCTCCTGTCAATCCTCAATCTCCACTGGAACCTCTGTGAAAGTCACACCATCATTGATTTCCAGCTCCCAGTGGTCGATGATGTGGGACGGGTTGTGCACGTATCTCCTCAGCTGAGATATGTGGAAGACGTCGTGCACCCGATGCAACTGAGGTGGACGGGCCAGGAGGTAATCCACCTCGCCTACTCTACTGAGGACCTGGAATGACCCAATGAAACGCGGAGATAACTTGTTGCCTCGGCCAAATCTCCGTAGACCTCATCAAGGTGAGACCTGTAGGAAGACGTGGTCCCCATCCTCGAACTCCAGTGGTCTCCATCTCCTATCAGCATAGTACTTCTGTTTGCTTTGAGTAGTCTTCATACGCTCTTGGATGATCTACACCTTCTCCATCATAGCTTGCACCATCTCTGGTCTTACAAGTGGTGACTCCCCTGGGTCAGTCCAGCACAGAGGTGATCTGCTAGGTCAGTCATACAGTGCCTCGTAAGGGGCCATCCCGATGGTGGAGTGGTAGCTGTTGTTGTACACAAACTCCACCAAGGGTAAGTGATCCTCCTATCTATGACCAAAGTCAAGGACACATGCACAAAGCGTGTCCTCGAGAGTCTGAATGGTCCTCTCAGTCTGACCATCCGTCTGTGGTTGGAAGGCGGTGCTTAAGCGAAGCTGCGTCCCGAAAGCCAATTGCAACCCCTTCCATAGCCGGGAAGTGAAACGAGCATCTTGATCGGAGAAGATAGTTGATGGAACAGCATGAAGTCATACAATATCCTGAACGTAGAGGAATCCCAAGCTCTCTACTGAGCCCTACTCTCTGATCGGTAGGAAGTGGGCCGACTTGGTGAGTCAGTCTATGATCACCCAGATAGAGTCATGTCCTCTGAATGTATTTAGAAGTCCCGTCATGAAATCCAAGGATATCCTATCCCACTTACACTTTGGAACCTCTAAGGGCTGAACCAAGCCTGCTAGAACCTGGTGCTCCGCCTTCACTTGCTGACAAGTGAGGCACCGAGAGACAAACTCTGCTACTACTTTCTTCATACCTAGCCACCAATGCTGTCTTCTGAGGTCCTGATACATCTTCAACACTCCTAGATGTACCGCTAGAGTGGAATTGTGAAACTAACTCAACACCTCCTCCTACAGTGCAACTGGTACTATGGTACATCCTCTGAAGAGGATGACGTGCTCCCCACCTTCAGAAAACCCATCAGGTGCCTGCCCTGAGGATATCTGAACATGTTGCGCCTCACAGTCAATTTCCCCACGCTGCACCTCTCTGACTTGCTGAAGAAGTGGAGGAGTGATTGTGAGAGACTACAGAAAGGCTACTCCATCTCTATCCACAAAGGATATCTACAATACGGCCATCTTCTCTGTCGCCTCTCCTAGCAGCTGAATTCCTGATCTCCTGCTGAGAGCATATGCTACAACGTTCCCCTTCCCCGGATTATAGAATATATCGAAGTCAAAGTCCTAGAGGAACTCAAGCCATCGTCGTTGTCTCAGGTTCAGTTCCTTTTATGAGAAGATATACCTGAGTCTCTGGTGGTCAAATTAGACTGTAAAATGCTCGCCTATCAGATAGTGCCTCCACATCTTCAAGGAAAAGACCACTGCTTCTAACTCCAGGTCATGGATAGCGTAGTTCTGCTCGTGCTATCTCAACTTCCTTGAACCATATGCGATCACTGCTCTCTCCTGCATCAGGACACACCCGAGTCCGGTCCCTGATGCATCGCAGTAAACTACGCACCCTACGCCCTCCTCTGGAAGCCTCAAGATAGGGGCACTAGTCATCCTATGCCTCCGCTTCTGAAAGCTCTACTGGCATCTCTCCGAGCACACGAAGGGTTTCCCCTTCTTTGTAAAAGCTGAAAGTGATGCTGCAACTCTGGAGAAGTCTGGCACAAATCTCTGATAGTACCTAGCTAGTCCCAGGAAACTCCGCACCTCCGACACACTCCTGGGTGGCACCCAAGCAAGTACTGCCTCAATCTTTGCTGGATCCACTGCAACTCCAGCCTCCGAGATGACGTGTCCCAATAAGTGAAACTCTTGAATCCATAACTGGAACTTTGAGAGTTTACCATAAATCGGGTGCTCTCGAAGTTTATCTAGTACCACCTGCAAATGGTAGGCGTGCTCCTCCTCAGTAGTCGAGTAAATCAGTATGTCGTCGATGAAGACTAAGACAAAGAAATAGAGGTATGGATGGAAGATCCTATTCATGAGACTCATGAACACTGCTGGAGTATTGGTTATGCCGAAGGGCATAAATAAGAACTTGTAGTGTCTGTACCGAAACCTGAAGGTCGTCTTCTACACATCCTCATCTCAAAATTTGAGCTGGTGATAACCTGATATGAGGTCTATCTTTGAGAACCATCGTGCTCCCTTGAGCTAATTAAAGAGGTCGTCTATCCTCAGGAGTGGGTACTTGTTCTTCGCGGTCACCTGATTCAGGCGATGGTAGTCGACACAGAGTCTCAAGCTCCCATCCCCCTTCTTGGAAAACAAAACCAGAGATTCCCAGGGTGAAACACTGGGTCGGACAAATTCCTTCTCCTGCAAGTCCTCCAACTGTACCCGTAGCTCACGAAGCTTGGCGGGAGCCATCCGATATGCTGGAGTAGATATCAGTGTCGTACCGGGGTACATGTCAATGTAGAAGTCCACCTATCTGTGAGGAGGTAGTCCTGGAACATCGTCAGGGAAAATATCCGAGTACTGGTCCACCACTACAGGATAAGTCGAACTCTCCACATCAACTGCTCTGAGGGTAAGGCAAGCCAACTGGTGGGTGATCAGCTGCATCCTCCTCTGAGTAAGTCCATCCTGCGCTGCAAAGGTTCCCTTCTCACTGGTGAAGGTAAACCTGGTCCCATCCGTGCGGACACACCGTAATTTGCGCCTAATACAGTCAATCTAAGCATAGACTGTAGATAACCAGTCCATACCCAAGATGACATCGTAAGGACTCGACGCTGCTACTAGGAGATCCCAGACAAATATCTCACCCACTAGAGTAAGCTTGCACTGCTGGCACCAGTGCATGATCGTCGAATCAGCTCCCGTAGGAGTCTCTATCCATAAGGATCAAACTAACGACTCATTCAGAATCTCCAAGCTCCAAACGAGGGAAGTGGAAATGAAAGAGTGACCAGAACCTGTGTCTATAAGAAATGTAGATAAGGTGGAGTAGACATAGATCGTACCTCAAATCATCTCTGGAGCACCGTGATCGTAGGCATCAGCTGCATAAAGCTGTGCTTTGCCCTGTCCACCCGCTCCCTATGGTCGGGGTGGACCTCCTGGTGGTGGTGGTGGAACACCTCGTAACGCCGTCCACCGCCAGCTACACGACCAGCTCCTCTGACACATCCACCTCCGCCATACGGACTGCCTCGATCAAACCTATGCCTTTTCCTGGAAGGTCCCTCAACTGACTGCTGATCGTCCGTGCAGTAGGTCGGACAATCATGATCCATTTGACCCTATCCGCTGCATGAGTAACACTACCTGACAGGTATGGCTCTGTCTCTACTCTGGGTTCCCAACACTACCGATCTTAAGTCGTGTAGTCGACCACCTGTAGGTATGGTCCTCTTGGACCTCTGCATCATCTGTCTACTGGCAGTTGTAGAAGACTATACTACATGTCATCTAGTGGTGGGTCTTGCTACTGGAGTCTGCTCAGCAAGGAAACTCTCCACTAGGAGGGCTCACTCCAACACCCCCGTCTGCGTTGGGATGCTATGAGAGACAACCGAATCTCTGATCTCTTGCCTGAGTCCCTGCTCAAAGGTCTGAGCCCTGAAGAAAGGGTCTCGTACCATATCTATGGAGTAGCGTGAGAGGTCGGTGAACCTCGCTGAGTACTACGCCACTGTCATGCTACCCTTCTGTAGATGAAATAGCTCCTATATCTGCACCGCTCGAAGGGTGGCTGGTATAAACACTGCCCGAAACAGGATCTAGAAGTCTGCCCATAGAAGTGTCGCCGCGTTATGCATCTGGAGCATTAGGCTCCACCATCTGCCTGCTACTTCCTGAAGGAGGCTGGCAACAAGGATCACCATGTAGTCTGTTGGCATCCCTACAAGCCTGAAGACTCTCACCACAGCCTCCAGCCAATCCTCATCCACCTGCGGGTCCATCTCTCCTTGGAAGCTAGGTGGCCTCTGGCGCTGGAACTCATGCAACACGCTCAAGTGGCATGCATCATCTACTGCTGGGGCTGGTGGCATCGGTGGTCCAACGAAAAGTAGTACCGCTGGTGCCTCCGATGGTGCCTCAACTGGAAGAGGGACCTGTACTGAGGTCTCATCACTCAACGGGCCGTCAGTACATACAAATCTCATGACTCTAGCTGGTCGTCCGCAGGGAGACATACTGAAAGATAACAGATGAGACATAGTCAAAAGACTATACCTGGTGAGCTGACCTGGTTTGAGCTGACTTAAAGAAAACTTTTGAAAACACACATGCAATTAGTGTTTTCATGCACTGAGTCGGAAATCAGAAGTCAGGGTCCTGGTGTATAGATATGTTGGCCACCCGCACCATCACTGGATTCCCGGAACTGAAAACCACACTTAGTACCCTTAACACTATTGCTTTACATAAAATAAATATCAAAGTTCTAAGTTCCGTGGTAGAACTGACGTCCTCTGATACCAATTTGTCACGACCCATCACCCAGGACCCACATCATGACTACCCCAAGCCCGCCTTCCATAGGCCATGGGATGTCGACTAGCACCAAAGTCATAATTCCCTAAAATTGGGAAGGTGTTGCCTTTATAAAACATAAACACAAACAACTAGAGTACAAGAGGAAGCAAACCCTAAGTAAAAAATGTATAACAAGTGTAATGAAAGTAAAGGGGGCCAGAATACAAGTCCAATATGAAAGTACAACTGAAAATCAAGTACAACTGAAAATAAAGGGACAAACAGCTGAAACGTAGAAGCAGCTCCAAGATCATCGTCTGGGATTCCTACCTGAAGGGTAGGTACAAATATCCACCTTAGCACTCCACGTCTATCAGTCCGCTCCGTGTACCATCTCGCCGACTGGTCCACCTCTGGGTACCGTCCAGTCCTGGCCTGATCTCGGCCTCTGTCAACGCTATCCGTCATCTACATCCAACACATCGTGGTGCGGGCATAGCCCGTGCAGGGATGAGTATAATGATAATCAGTAGGGACCCAGAGACCCTCAAGGTCTCATAAAATCAAACAAGGATAACCACAAAGTATGAAATCAATGGATGACCATTACTTATGTATATGCCCATACATATACTTAAGTTATTAAGTAACCCATCTCAAACATGAGGAAAACACAAAGGTCATTGACTCAGCTCAAACTGGGATTTTCATTTACGAAACCACAATGGTTGGAGAACTCCTCCTCTATCGAGTACAATGGCCCTTCCGTGACTCCGAGGCACTACTCACTAACCTTAGACTGCTGAGGTACTCCTCCTATCGAGTACCGTGGGACAGCTATGTCACACAAAGATGCTTCCCACCTGAGGTCTGCTACCTCACATAGTAGCACTCCCCCTAATAGCCTACAGAGGTACTCCTTCTGTCGAGTACTGTGGGTCTGCCACCTCACACATTAGTGCTCCTCCACCATGGGTATTCCGCCTCACACAGTAGCTCTCCCCACTGGGCTAGTCGAGTCACTCTGAATCGAATCGGTCAAGCAGTCATCAGGTCTCAGCCAGCTACTAGGTCTTCGTACTCTGCTCGCTCGTCTCCGGGAGGGTCTGCTCCATGAGCTACAAGCTGATAATAAAAGTGTCACAAAGTCCCACAAAGAATTATCTCAAAGGTTCTCTACATCAAATGGGTCTCAACACAATAGACGACGCGTCAAACGGACGCCCGGTCTGTGAATTTTTAGCCTTTTAGTCCTAGGGGCCCGGTTGGTTTCGTGTATGAACCAACCCGACTGTATCTCAACTATACCCCGAACTCCCATGGGGTATTTTTGAAGGGACCCTTTCCCAATAAGATTACCAGCGCCGCTAACGGTTCATCAAATGGACGTCAGGTTCCAAAGATATGACCAATGTAAGAAATGGGTCATTAGTGGGCCTGGGTTCGGTCCGACCTTGTCGGACCGACTCGGCCCAACCTAGTCTGGGTTGACTCGGTCTGGGTTGACCCGGTTAGACTTCTTGGGTCTGACTCGGCCCATTGGGCGGGTCAGTCTGCTCATTCCGGCCCAGTCCGCTGGGCCCGGCCCAGCGGACTGCATGGACAATTCTGGCCGAAGTCGCCAAGTGGGCGACTCGGCCCGAAGGCCAGTGGCAGGTTCGGCCAGTGCCGCAAGGGTTGCAGCTTGGGAGGCTCGGCCCGAGAGGCCAACAGTAGGCCGCGCGGGGCGCGGGCAGGCCACGGGTGCACCGGGAAGGGCGTGGGGCACACAGGCAGGGTGTCAGGACGCGCCGGGCAGGGCGGCCTGGGCACAGGGGCGTCGGGCAGGGCGTCGGGCAGGCAGCCTAGGTGCCGGGGGGTACCAGACAGGTGGCCTGGGTGCCAGGGGGTGCCGGGCAGGCGGCCGAGGCACCGGGTAGGGTGAGGGGTGCGCCGTAAGTGTGCGGGGCATGCAGGCAGGGTGCCGGCGGGCTGGGCAGGCCATGGTTTTGGCCAGGGCGCGCGTCGGGTAGTACGTGGGTAGACTGGCCGGGCGCCGCTTGGCCAGCAGTGCGGTTCACAAAGGCCGCGAGCAGCATGAACTTTATTCGCCGTCTTCGTCGTCGTCGCCACTTTGCCATGCCGTCATTACTTCACCGTCGATCCAAGGTTCTGAAACCATAAAGGTTGAGGAGGGGTCGGGCCATGTTCATTCAGCCCGAACCGTCCAATTTAGAACAATAGCAAGCGGCTCATGAAGTTTATTTAACGAGAGAGGATAAATTGTTAAACAACTTAAAACACACCCCTACCTTTTTAATCGTCGGGCGTTCGTTCATCGCGGGGGAAGATGATGTTGTTGTCATTCACCGTACGCTTCCACTTCCGAGCTCGTGCGTCAGTCCATTGATGATGAAGGGGAAGGAAGAAGGGTCGTCTAAGAGATCCCACGTCAGAAGGGTGTTCTGAGGAAGAAGCCGAGGAAGAAGCTTCATCACCGACATCTTCGCGTTCTTCGTTGGAGGATTCTATTCTTATAAGCTCTCCGCTAAAGAGAGAACAAACGTGCCAAAATAATAGATTTTAATCTATTATGCCCATTGGAATGAATTAATTAAGTGGGCCCACTTAATTAAGTTCATGACTTTAGAACAATTATTCGAAATTCAAAAAAAAATAAAGAGGAGAGGCTCCACCAAATTTAATTGCATGAGAGGTTGGCATATTAAATTTGGGGAGTTTTGAGGGGTTAGAGGAGGTTTTATCCTCCTCCATTAAGAGGGGAGTTAGAAACCAAGAGGATATCCCTCATTAATGACGGATAGTTGAGAGGTTTCCTCCCCTCCCATTAAATGGGGGGTTAAGCCCCATGTGGACCCCACGTCACAACCTCTCGTGGGAGGTTATGCTACTCGGGTGGTCCCCACCCCAATTATCCTCCCATTGGAGGTTAGGGTGTGGCGGTCCCACCACCAACTCCCATGTGGAGCTTTTAACCAACTTTACCACATGGCGTGGGTTCAACAAAAATAAAATAAGTTGTCTCTTATTTTATTTTATTAACCCACGTGAATCCCAAAAACCAACTCTCATACCTGATCAACCGCCGTCAAGGTGAAAGTATTCTTAAGCGAAAACAGGCGCTGCGAGTTCAACGGTGCCCTTAGATTTTAATTCCGAGAACCTGTTCAAAAGATAGAAAAACCTACGCATATGTTTATTGAACGTATCCGAACAAAACTTCATAAATTGATTCTGGGCACACTGGGCCTCGGAATCAGGTGCCATTAGAAACCGCGGACTTGTAAAATTCCAAATAATTTTAAAAAAAATTCCTTCAAATTTCTGGGTCTTTACAAGAGGATGATGAACCATAAGGGATATGGTGAAAAACCATGTCATGGAAACATGTTCACCATCTAAAAATTCATGGCAAAGGACATGGACATGCTGATTGGACTGCTAAGAAGGAAGAAATGCAAATAGAGGATCCGGATTCGGATGACTCTTACATTGAAAGCCAACTCCACCAAGTGGAAATATTAAGAAAGTTTCACTATAGGGGTGTTGGACACAGACGTTGTTAGGGAATTTATTGGAAGTCCTTGTAGGAAGAATAATTCATGATTGGGATAAAGAATAAAAAATAGACTTTTACTATTATTGATGATGGTAGTGTTTCCTTGTCTAACCCCATCTCTTAATTTGACTCCTATGTTTTGTTGATTTTATATTTCAATAAAATAGGATAAGGCCCTACCTATTAAAAAAATATATAATTTATCACATAAAAGTTTATATCTTTCTATCTTCTACTTACAAAACCCCTTAATGAAAATTCATAAGGCCATACGGTATAATAATCAATGGTGACAGTTGTGGGTGGTGATTCAGCTGACATAGATCATATAGTGATTTCTATGAGCTTGAACTTCTCTTACAAATGATTTCACTCAAGATTTACATGCTGAAATTCATCTTGGAAATAGTCTAGGGAAAATATTATTGATTATATATCTATTCTAGGATTATAAAAATGATCTTCATAAGTAATACTTCTACTACTTGATGTCATTTCATCTAATTTCAATATATAATTCATAATGCAGTTACTTTTAGTAACAAACTATAATTCAATTAATATGTTATAATGGTCACATTTGAATCAAATAGTACTCATTAATTATTCCTAAATACAATGATGGTTTCACCGGTCATATAATTAAAATGGTCAAAAAAATACCAACCATCATGTAATCCCAACAACCATATATATAACTATCATAGTACATTCCTATAAATAACCTTACACACTTCATGAAAATCACTCATCTCATTATGACATTTCTTTTTTATGGATTTTTATCATATTCATAATATTTAGTTAAGATCTAGATAGAAAATCTTTCAACCTTGTAGTTTTTTATTTAATTATGATTTTATTCCTATTCCAATTTTGTTTATTATTTTTCATTTTACTATCTTGTAATGTACTTTATATTATGGTGTTATTTTTTACCTTATGTAAATGAAGTGGTGTTCATTTTAGTCAAATGTTTCATATAAAATAATATATAATATCTTTAAAAGGAAAATTTAGAACTGTAAGTTTGAGGTGTTACAATAATCTAAAGATAAATCACATCTTCGTGATCTCTGTGAAATCAAAAAAATATAAAAACATGATAGGATACCACATATTAATGGGATCTACAAAATATTTTGACACTATGTATTTTACCCAATCATTAAAAAACAAATGTATTTTCTCTTTTGAATATCTATATTTTCAATAGTCCTTGTCGTACTAAAAAAATATAGATAAATGAATAATTAATTAATTTTTTAACAAAAATTATACGTTTAGAGATACATATTTGAGGGTACTATTTTTTTGATTGAATATGATTTCATTCATAAATTTTTAAATGTAATAACCAAATTTGATGTGATTACATTGTATTAGACATCACAGAATCATTGATAAAAATAAGTAATTTGTTTTGATATGTGTTTTCATAGTAAAATATTATTATATATATGGTACTAAAAATCTTGTTATAGAAATACATGGTTTTTTTCTATGCATTGGTCGATTACATACCATGGTTTTCATGATAAATAAACCACAACCTATCATAAAAAAATCTAGTTAAAACATAACATAAAGCATATTGTTTTATGTTTAATTGAAAAATATTGAATGTAGTATAATAAAAAATCCATAATAGATATCATGTGTGGTCGATTTTTTGGATATCCATGCATAGGATCCAAAAAAATATATCTATAGAGTATCAAAATTGATCACAACGAGCATCTAGTAATTCCTAAAAATGAATAATTAATGAAAAAAATGAAAATATATTTTACATGATTAGAGTTTAGAGTTTTACCCATGTATTGTAGGTATTAAAAAGATCATGTCATCTATTATTTTATTTTAAAAAATTATGGCTACATAGTGTGATCTTACTAAAATTTCATTTTCATCCATTTATATTTTTTCTATAAATGTGTAATGAGGACTAACGAATACAAATTTTTCATTGAAATGTTTTTCCCTTAAATTAGTTTGATATATATGCTTGTCAAAAAGTTGAATAGTATTAAAATATAATAACCATATTATATCAATTATTGGACAAAAAAATTATGAAAATTTACCTCATGTATACCTTCACAACTACGTCTCCCAACCATTCATGCTTAATAATTTCATTTACATTCTCAAAACTAATAATACCTTTAATATACTCTTTGTGTATTTTTTCATCAAATTCAATATAGGACGTATTTTAATCTTGGAATGTGGTAACTGTATGAACATGTAAACAGAATAAATGTGGTAGTTTAATTAGTGAGTTAAAGGTACTCATGGAAGTTCCTTTAGATCTTTTAGATGATACTTTATATTTTCTTGATTTGAACATCTATTTCACCTTCCATTTCATCATTTTTAATAACATACCTTAGTTTAGGTCTTTTTTCACTAACTGTAAAAGGTTTTTATATAAAATAATTGTAAAGGAAATGAAATATTATCATCATGTATCTTTATATGATTAAATGTACATGTGATAAAACTTCCATTAGTATGTCTAACCATGTGGGATTCATGATCATTAAGGGGAATAGGTAACTCAGATCTCAGCACCTGAGCTATATGAATCTATACTCTCACATGATTTTTTGGAAGTTTTTTTATTATGTAGAATTTCTATTTGGATATTAAATTATAAATATCATATCAACATGATAGGTGTGTATTAATAGATATTTACCACAATCAATTTCAACCAATATATTTTTATTATATAAAAGGTTTCATTTATTGTTTGATTCATTTTTAGTAAAAAATATTATGAAAAAATCAATTACCTCAGGTAAGGTAGGCCTTTGAGAGGAATGTTTTTCCTCATAATAGGGGGTGTTGATCTTCATCTTATGGTTCCTTATTTATTGATTCTTCTCATTGATCCCATTAAAGAATCTACATTATCATATCGTACTGCCAACTAACTTTTTCCATTGGAATATTTATCTATGTTTGAATCTTTTTCATTTTCTCATCTGTATCCCCCCATGTCTTTTCTTTATCAAAGTATTATCATGGTGGCACTCCAAACCTATACCAAAAAAATGAATTCATTTTTATAGATTTTTTAAATCCCCAAATAGTATTCATTGAACACTTTTTTCATAAAGGTTAATGGGGTTTTGTATCTCTATCAGGTATCAAAATACCCTCCATATGGTCCCTATGGACATACAATACATTATATACATTTGGATCACTGTGAAATAATTATGATATCCCAATTAAAGGGTCATCCTTAGTGGAATTTTAATTTGACACTATATTTAGTTTTTTTGATGACAAAACAATTGATCAATTTTTGTTTTTAGGATTCAATCCAAAAAATAAATGTACTTTATGTGATTCCATTAGGAATAGTTCATCCATGCACCCTTACTAAAATTACCATTTGTGAATCTCAATTAATAGATTTTAATAGAAATATTATTATCAACCCATTTTCATTGAAAATCAACACTTAGAATGTACAATAATCCAACTACCATAATTTTTCAATAATTAAAAATTATGAAATATTATCCTATATTGGATTTATGTCCTCAGTACTAGATATAGTAATCACTTCCACCATAATAGTAACTCCATTATTTCTCATTGTACTATGTTCATCGTGTTAATTTGTATAAAATTTACATCTCTTATTTACATAATAATTTCATGATAATACATTTAAAACTGGTCCTCCTCCTATCCATCAAATTTGTTATAGAATTCAATTCATATTTATAGGTAAATCCTTAAAATTTTGATCTTTAAACCATCCTATAAACTATTTATTATGTGTATGTGATATCTTTATTTCATCCCTTGATGAATTACAATACCAAATAATTACATGATGAGTTTCAAAATATGGTGGAACCTCTATACTATTATGTAATGCATAAAGGTGAGATTTTTTCTACTTTGTAAAACTAATTGGAACAACATATCTTCCAAAAATTACTTCAACCACAAGGTTCCCGCAATGATAAGTTTTTGGGAGACAAATTTTATCTACATTAGATATGTTATTTGTATTTAATTCAATGGATTCCATAAAAATATATCACTCTTTAATAAAACCTTCTATAAACATTATTTCTCTTATTTAACCTTTCAAAATATTCATATATAATTCAATGAGGTACATCCATCAGTAATATAAAAAACCAAATAATCATATCTTTATAAACAAGTGAACAATTATATAAAACCAAAACGGTGAGAAGGTTATCTCCAAATAACATAACATGATTGGAATTATCTTTACCATAATTGGAAACTTCAACAGGATTATAATTATATTGTATATATATTTGAAAAAAATTACTAATTTATATGTTCCAAGAAGTTTTATGTAGAATACAACATAAATCCACAGTAATTAAATCATTCCTCAAAATAACACATTCACATGATTTTTATCTAATTAACTTCAAATCAGTCACCAATATAATATTCTTGATATTTGATGAGTTCCCCTATAGAATATTTACACCATTAAGGGTGTCACAAAACTAAAATATCTCTTACCTAGAAAGCGTGTAAGATTCTAGAGGAAGAAAAGTTAGTCTTTCACCCTTTACTTACACAAAATATTACCCTATCAGCATATCAATCATGTAAAAATTTGTCTTGATTAAATATTTTTTTAGGAGTTCATTTAGAAATCATCTAATTAAAATATCACATATATTTTTTCAAAATGTATGGAATTAAGAAATGTTCTGACATACAAACATTTCCAATAGAGAAATTTAGAAAAATTATCACTTTTTCCAACCCATTTTACTGAGGTATTTTAAAATGGTTTACCAAAAATGGTGAAATTATACTTTACTTTCTCAAACAATTGATCACCTATTAATGGAGAAGGTTTTTTACTTTCTTCTAAATTCTCATCAACTGATGTTATCCAATTATGGTATTTATGTCATCGTGGTAAAAAAAAATATGATTCCTTAGAAACAATATCTTTAAGGGATATTTAATCCTAATTGAGTGTGTACCTTCTTCACAAATGATACACCCTAACATTCCTTTAATTCTATATCCTAACAAATTTCCATAATAAAGAATGACATTTTTCATCTTAGCCAACATGGACCTTAACATGAACTCATTATTTATATGATAATCATACAACATATCACTTGAATCCAATATCAAATTCATATTATCAATAAATGGATTAAAATAAGAATAAATATCATTACCATATTGTCTTGGACCTGATATATACAGAGACAACATAATGTACTCACACTTCATGCATAAACATCGTGGAAAGTTATAATTTACCAACATAGTCAATTATATACTAGGACTGATACTTTTAATACCAAAAGGATTTATTCTATCAGTAGATAAAATAGTATAAGGGTTTCTCCTATTGTTTCCAAATTAAATATACCCATGATAAAATTTATTTCACTAATTTGATCCTATCGGGTGATGAAATTTCCCATCATAAATGATTTTATCTGCATGCCATATCAATTTAATTATAATTTTCTCACATCCATATAGTTTATAGACCTTAAAATGATTATAATGTAGCATAAAACATTATAAGTACTTGATTCGTCTTTATTTTATGAGTTTATCCACACTTAGAGTATTTTTTATGTTATTCTTGGTCCTTGAGAAACAATATATATTCATTTGGAGAGGCATGCATTCTTTCAGATATCATACTAATTGAACATAACATTCAATTAGTATCATATTCTCGATATGTATGATCATAATCATCTGATAACATAACTTTTAAGATAGAAATTTGTTCTATAAAGGTGTTTTTGCTACATCTATTTCCAACAATTAAAGTATATAGCTTCATTATAGTTGAAAATATTGTATATTTAGTATAATTAGTATAGAGTGAAATATTTTTAAATCTCTTTAAATTATCAAATATATTTTTACAATCATGAAGGTTTTCTTTAACAACCATTTTTCTTTCCGAAATACTATATACGTCATCTTTTTCATGTGATCTTATATTGGATGATCCATAAACCACAATGTTATCTCATTCAATGGATACATTCAGTTCTTCCCCATGGTTAATCCAACATTGATAGCATCATTCTATTATATGGAAAATCATTTTTTTTTCAAACTCAAATAGTCAAATTCATCTTGAATAATATCTATATAAACATAGATTTGAGAAGGATCATGTCCACGCTCTATTGTAACCATGATGAACTCATTAACCCCATCCTCATACTCTTTTTCCATATGATTGGCATCCATCTATTTTCTTGTCAAATTAATCATATTTGGTTCAATAATAATCATATTTGAAAAATAAATAAATAAATACACATATGGTATTCATATATTGTTATATTTTTTACATGTGTAAATTAAATAAACTATAACTTTCAAAACATATGACTATAAATTATAATACATACATAAGGAATATATTTAGTATATCCCACTCGATTTAAAAATATAATGGTAATTGAATTGAAATAAATAGAAAATATGATATGGAGGTTACTATAAAATTATATATTTTTATTTTTATTTATAAAAGGAAGACCTTGTTTTGAAGGATATAAATCAATTATTGATTCAGTCATTCACTGGTGTTCTTGGATTAACATATTTGAAGGGAAATGGCCTTTAGATTGACATGGATAGGATTTTAGGAATGTATCTTTTGGATAACGTGGATTAATTCATTATTTTCTTGGAAAAAATGGGTGTGTAGTCACTTTTGGCTAATATTATTAATAAAGGGTGGTTGAGAATTAAAGTTCTTTTGTTTTTAATAATAGTTTTTGGGGGTTTGTGTGAAAATATGTGTGTGTGTGTGTGTGACCAAATAAATATATAAATTTATATTTAAATGATCCATTAAGAACATAAATAAAATTAAAAAACACACCTATCACCAAATTTATAAAATTAAATTTTAAAGATGAATTTGAGTATAATTTTAAATTCAGGAAGTGCATTACATGGTTTTAACATATTGGTGTGGACTATCTATTCATATTCTTTCCAAAATATTATTTTCTGTAAAGTTTGAAATTACTGTCTTCTTATTATAATTGGATTAAAAATTCATTAATCCACTTGTCTTTGGACGTATAAAATCACAACAGATGTGAATAATAAATGATAGACTCATTTATCTCCTTCATTAGTAAAAAAATTATTTTTGGTGTCTTTTATGCCAATTTGATTACAAATTCATCTATCCACTTTTCTTTGGACATATAAAATCATATTTAGATGTGAATAGGAAAGGATATACTCATTTATCTCATTCATAATTTAAAGATTGATTGATCCTTAAATCAATGAAATTATATTTCTATCACATTATACAACTTCTTTAATCCTTTTCATGTCATTGGATCTTTCATTTATTTTTCTATTTAACCAATGCCTTTATTAATAATAATATAGTTTTTTTTATTTTTTTAATAGAATATAAATTGATATTGGAATATATTATTAATAAATATTATTATTATATTATTAATTTTTAAATTATTTTTAATTAATTAAAAAATAATATATATATATATGAATATAAAAACATAAAAAACACACAAAGGTTTATATATGTGTGTGAGTGTATATAAATATATAAATTTATATGTGTGTATATTTACACACACAAATTTACACATATACATATATAGAGCAGGTATAGGTGGCATGATTTAGAAAGGATGAACCGAATCAAATATAATAAAGAAAATTCCAAAAAATCATAGGAGATATCATAAAAAAATGAAGAACAATCCAAAATGATTATGAACAATCCAGAAAATCATAGGGATATACATGAATAACAATCAAAAGAGATATATATTGGAAAAAACATATATAAATGAAGAAAAATCAAAAAATTCCCAAAAATACAACATAATCGGAGGAGCTTCTATACCATCGATTTTGAAAGTGTAATTACAAAAGGATGAAAGGGGTGTGAAAAGTATGAATCCTACAATTTATTTTACAAAATGTTTGATGGGAAGTGCAGTTAGGTTTCTTTAATAAATATGGTAAGGGATTTATTATCTCTTGATAAAAAGAATTGACAAAAGAGTCTCTTATCAGTGCCAAAATTATAAACGTTGATAATTTGATATTTTATCAATGCTAAATTTAGTGCGGATAAAGATCAATTTTTATCAGTGATTAATTTAGCGGTAATAATTCCCAATAAAATATTACATAGATTCAGAAATTCAAAGTTACTTTTACATATGTTTGTATTATTCTTACACATAGATCTTTATTAGCAATAACTTTAGAAATGATATAGGTAGATTTATGAGCACTAAAACTATCACTGATAAAGATATTCATGTAATATTAAATTGAATATTCATAAAGATTGATTCTTACATAGTTTTGGTTTAATATTACATAGACATCACTATGAGTGCTAACCTTAGTGATGAAATATGTAGATTTATCAGTACTAAAATTAGCACTGATAAAAACCTCTTCGTAAGATTAAATGATATATGTGTCAGAATAACTCCAAATTTACTATCAACTATATTTTAATGAGTACTAAAATATTATTATTTTAATATATATATATATATATTATGTAATAATATAATACTTTTTATTAACTATATGAAAAATATAAATGTTTTTTCAAGATATATTATTAATTATAAAACTATACAAATTAAAATTAATATTTTTTATATTTATTCATAAATAGATTGAAAATTGCTAATAAATATATATATTATTATTACTAATAAATTATATATATGTATATATTTAAAATAAAAAATATTTAATTAATTATTAATTATATTTTAAAATTATTAACTACTATTCCAAAAAATTATTTATATAAATGAATAAATGTTTTTTGAAATATATAATAAATTATATAAAAATATAATTATATTCAAAAATATTTACATGTATACATAAAAAAATATTAATCGCAAAGATAAAAAATCAATACAATAATAATTAAAATACACATATATTATTTAGAAAAGACCTGAAAATATCAGTTTGGGGTAACCAAATACATTACCCTTATATTAAAATAAAATAAAACATTACAATGGATGATGGCATGTGAAAAATAGTGAAAACCAATCTACTATAAAAGTACAAGAAAGTACAAGTCCCCCACAAAATCACCCTAATATGACAGTTAAGTACTTCCCAAGAAAAGTTCATCAAGAAAGGATAAGAAAACCCTACCCAATGTAAGCAAGCATCCTTAGTCTCTACCTGCAGCATTTTTAAGAGTGCCTCATCCATTTAGGGAGTGGCCTCTGCTCCGTTATTAAATATTTTTCTATGAGTTCTGATCCTCAAAGGTTGAAGGATTTGAAGAAAAAAAAACTAGTCACATATCTTCTTCCTGATATTATCATCACTTGCAATAGAAGATTCATTGTAAAATTCTTGAGATGACATTGCCATACTAAAAAACCATCCTAACTCAAGTATATGTATAGGATGTGATGAAAGGAGTTCAATTTGTCCACCCTTTGTAACACCATCCGCCTGACCTAGGGTATAAGGGGTCTAAGCCTCTTCAACATCTGTCATAACATTTCCTGATAGAATTGCCTTAACATCGTGCTCAAAATCCCCAATTATAGCTAGCTAGTCTGACCACATCGGAGCGACAACAATGAATACATTATTATACATAGTATTTTATACCATATTTTATAAATTCATCCCTAAAACAACATCATGATTGGGAGTAAGAGTCTCTGCCATGTGTCTATATTTACTACGGGTAGAATCTAAAACAACCAGTGTGCTCATTTGTTTCACTAATTATTTAATTCCAGCATTAGAAGTCTCTTTGAGAGTTTATAAAGCTTAATTAATGGTAGGAATGTCAGTTGAATGGATTATCTGTCCAGTTTTTTGGGACCCTCCAAACTTTCCCAGCAGCATGCCCTATAGAGATGGAGCTTCCAACATAAATGCAAGCAATCTAGAATCACTCCATGGGGAACATGAACTATCTTGAGAGTACTTAATTTGAAAAGGATAAATGATATGACCAGTTCCCTTAAATCTTTGTATGCATGTACCCAGCTTCTTCAAGGATGAATATGTGTGAGATATGTCAGCTCCATCCACAATAGATACCAAATACAACACATCCCTTTCTTAGTCCAATGTTGGGGTAGAAATTAGATAAATTGAACCCTAACCAATATTGATATTATGTAGACCCATAGAAACCATCATCCCATCTTGAAAAGGTGGCATCATCACCCTTATTTTATATCTTATCACCATCAGGCTCTGGTTTTTCATATTTGATCTACATAGGTCTATATTTTTCAATGGACAGGGAACTAAGTTCCCCTACTACCTTACGTTTTTATCCTTTCTCAATTAAATGGTAGGGTTCACCTACATATCATTCTTACACCTACTATCACCGGACTTGGATAATTTTTTTTCATGGAGTTAGATGCATACAAATCATGTTATCTCCCAAAAGTCTAATTTGGGAAAATGCATATCATCAACATTTCTAGATAGAAATGAAAATTGATTCACATCATTAGTAGTCAACCAAAAAGTAGGTTAAGATATATCTAAATCAAACAATACCCTCTTTTAGATCATTTATTGTTCATATTCATTTAGAATTTGATGTTTATGGTCACCTCCTTTCTGATATGACTTAGGAAATTCAAATTAAGAGTTTCTTCTTAAGAGTTACAAACTTCAAGTGATTCTCCTAAAATATCATCTTTTTTCACTCCACCCATAGAGTTTCTTTAATCCTTTCCATTTTATCATTTATCATTAGAATTACCCTTCACCCCACATAAAATTAAAACTAATTTCATACCTTAATTGTCATAATATTACCCTATGTTATTATAACCCTTATAAATCCCATGCATCTTTTCATACTAAATAAGAAAGTCATATATGAGATTATTGGTAGTTAATACAACTATTCGATTAAGAGGGGAGATAATTCCTACATACACTACTAAAGTAGAAATATGACCATATCTTTCCATTTTTCCTTCCTTATCCATCTTGGTAGGAACCCCAATAATTGAAGTAACTTTCCATAAGATATGGGGATTCATAAAAAAAAATCAATATCTAAATTCTAATAAATTTTTTTTATAGAGCTCATCACATTTATGGGATTGAAAATAGGATCATGGTCTTGGTTCCTAAGAATACTAAGCTTCAAATTAACAAAGATGCACCCCTAGTATTTATACATTATACCTATAAATTGTAAGATAATGGGGAATAATCATCTGATCATGGATATAATTATCCAACCATCAAAGCCATAGAAATAAACAAAGAGCATCCTATGTGGAAAAATTTTCAACATGCACTACTTACCTTTTTGAGATAAATGGGAAAATAATGGAATGATTCCATTCATTCATCCTATCAGTGAGAATGCCATGGCTTGATTCAAGGAATGTTGTATCTATTTCTTCATGATATTTTGAGAAAATGAATTGGAATCATTCTACATACCATAAAAGGATTGAAAGTTAAAGACATGTGAAGAATCTTTAAGTAGCCCTTAATTCGGTCCAAGAGTCATAAAGTACGAATGCTCAAGGTCCACTATTTTATTATCCTCCTATGTAGCTAAAAAAGAAGTACTTGAAACTTCTTGAGTGTATCAAATTCAGCATTCATCTACCCTATGATTCATGATTCCAAGCTTACTTGAAGAATCAATATCTATTAGGGTCATAAAATTCCCATAAAATGCAAATACAAGAGAAATATCATCTCAGGTCCATACATGGACCTAAGTGTCAGGTATACGGTGGGATGACCCCCCACTTGGAAAAATTCAAACGTGACACCTGATTCTCTTTTCTGGTAAACTGATTTTTAAAAAGAAAATTAGTTAATTTGAAACAGTTGGACCATATTTTCCTTCCTCACATTTAAAAGATTTAAAAAAACTATAACTATAAAATTTTTAATTAAAAATATTATTGTAAAATAATAATAATAAATATAAATATAAAATATTTAATAATAATTCTTATTATAAGATATTAATGATAAAGATAAATAAAAATATGATACATTAGTTTATGTCACGATATTTTAAAATGTTTTAAAGTAATTTTATATAACATAAAATTTTAATATAATAAATATATTTTAATTAAATAATTTATATTAAAAAACATTTTTTAAAGAACATTTTAATAAAAAAATTATTAAATATTAATAATAAATATATTTTTGATGTATTAATAATAAATATCGTCTCAGGTTCATACATGAACCTAAACATCAAGTACATAGTAAGATAACCCCCATGTGGAAAAAACATGATCTGGGAGAAGATCTATTTTTTAGAGTAAAACGTTTTTTAAAAATCAAAACATTTCACTTTTAACAATTGGATGAGAATACCCTCTCTCTTATCATGTAAACCATTTTAGAACATAACTTTAAATTTTTAAATTTTTAAATTTATAAAAATAAAATTTCTAATGAAAATTTCTAGTATAAAATTCCATAGAAAATTTAAAATTAATGTCTGTTTATATGAATATATTTATAATAGTATACATGTATATTATTATTTTTAATTTTGAGTAGTAATTTTAATAAATTTTAAATTTAACTATGAATTTTCATTGAAATTTTTAAAATAAATTTTGGAATTTTCCATTAGAAAGTTTCACTGAGTTTTTATTGAAAATTTTAATGAGAATTTTCATTTCTATATGAATTTATGTATTCCGATTTAAATTCACACTGAAAATTTATAAGAAATAACCATTGAAATTTTGTAATGAAAATTTTCTGAGCAAATTTATGTGTATGTATGTATGCACTGAAAATTTATAGTTTAAATTTGTACTGGAAAATCACATTGTAAATTTAAATTTATACATATACATATATTTTTTTTTCAATATTCATTCAAATATACTCTAGAATCAATCACTTGAAATTAATGATGTATATTTTCTTCAAAAATTTCCAATATTTATGTATTGAAAATGTATAGTGTAATATCATGATGTACATTGATAGCAGTGTATGTGTGCATGTGTGATTTTAAATGAAAAATTCTAAGGTTTATGTTTTGTGGTATAGATAAATTGTAATTTTTTCACTCAAAATTTTCAGTATAAATTTACAGTGTAAATTCCCATTTTAAATTTGGATGGAAAATTATCAATATAAATTTTCATTGGAAATTCCCAATATAAATTTGTGAATGTATTTATTTATATACTTACATTATTATATATATATATACATACAATGTATGTGTGCATGTCTATATGTATGCATGTATGTATGCAATAAAATTTCCACTAAAAATTTTCATATAAAATATAGTATATATTTATATTTTTCACACACACACACACACACACACACATAGTGCATAAAAATATAAATGTAAATTTTCACTAAATATCTAAGTGAAAATTTGTGTGAAAAGTATTCAGTGTAAATTTTCAATAAAATATTCTAGCATAAACTAGTACCCAACCCATGAATTTTCATGACATGATCATTTAATTAAAATTTTCCATAAAAATTCTTAAAAAATTGTGGTAATTATCTATGGAATCTGTGTTAGTTTTTTGGAGAGTGGGAGGAAATTGGAAGAATAAATGAAGTGAGTGGGCTTCTCGGGACACATGGAAATGGAGTGAAGGTTGTTGGTGACATATGTAGTTGGAAGCATTCTATATAACTATTGATGTGAATTTTTTTTCACATGTGTCCAAATTAGATCATTATAGGCATAAAGTATGCGTACATGTTTATGTGAGTTCAAAAAATGTATACATACTATATGCATAATACTATATAGAATTTGTTAATGTAGAAGAGAAGGAATACTGAACCGCAAGTAGAAGGAATTCAATATAATGTATGAATATATTATTGACAATGTGGTGAAAGTTGGATTTAAATTAGATAAAATTAATAGTCTATGGAAATATAAATTTTTATAAACCAGAAAAGTGTATATATTTTTTAGAGATATTTTATTATTATTAATCAATCTTAAAAATTTTAACCATGCATATGGAAGAAATATTAAGCTTTAATTTCCATCTTAAAACTTGAGCATAATCAATAAAATACATAATTCTTAAAGTATTTAGTGACCACCTCAAGACTTTGAGAGAGAAAATTCTATTAAATTCACACTAAACTCATGGAATCAATAATTTTATCTCAAAACATTAAAATATTTTAAATGAATTAAATTTTCATTTAGGTATACTTCTTAAAAAAATCACACCCTATCAGGACACTTAGTAAGCATTAATTTCAATACAAAATACATTTTTATATAGAATTAATATTTCATTAAAAAAAGATAAGTATGTGAAAGAAAATGATAAAAATAAAGTAATATATTTCTATTTTAAAGAATAAAAACTTCCAAACTATAGATTCAGAATCATTATTTTATGGACTAATCCTAAACTATATCTCCAAAACACTAAATTTAGACAATAAATAGGAGGGATCTAATCTATGAATACTCTTCAACTCGGCACCTTCCAGTAAAATAAATCCACTGCAATTCCCTTTTCAATTATCAAATCTGCATTAAATAATTTTAGTGAACAACTCACAATAATCCATTTGAGAGATCAATTTCATTTTCAGTTGAATCTTTTCCTTCCATTCTATAGACATGGATCGTATAATACAATCAAATATCAAGTTTACATTTAATTTAGTTTCACTTAATATCTTTATCCATGGACTTTGTCAACACCCATGCTTTATTGAACAACTTCGACCATCATCTAATCTTGATCAGTCTTCTACTATAATTGGTTTAACTCTTGAAAATTCAAACACTTTGAAGAAAATTAGAAATCATCACCTTTAAATCACACAGAAATTTTTTCAAGCATCTTTCCTTCCTCAACATTCAAATTACATCCCAATGACAACAAAAGATCAAAATTAGGATCTTCATACATAGGACCTGTATAAAAATCAACAAACAATAATGTTCTCATAATACTTAGCTTCATCAACAATAAAATAAAACATTAATCACTAGATCTTCTGATGAAAATTATTGAATAGGAGTGGATCCTCATATTCACTCTTGGACACTTGAAAAGTTAAATCCATTTGAACAAGTAAAAAAATAGGATCATAAGAAGGATAATGGAATTCAATATCTAGAACTATTAGTGTACTCACATAATATTTATGGAATACTATGATTCTGCATATGAATACATACTACTTCATATGAATGCACAGTTCTATATATGAACACAGAGTACATAATCCTTATGTAATACTCGAATTCCATATATGATTATGTATTCATGATTTATTTTCAAAAATAAACAACATTCTATTTAAACTATATCCATAATTCATTTCCACAGTTTAAACTGGTTGTAGAGTTTTGTATGCATACACTTTCATTTGCATAAAAATTTATAGGTGTTGATTTTATTGTGTTATGAGCAGTTTGAATGTAATCTTCATTATATTTTAAACAATATAAAAACATAGATTACTAAATAAAATCATATACACAAAAAATCTACGATATGTCTTCAAAAAAAATCATAAAAACACACCTTAAACATCCATGTCATATAAGAACAATAATGATGAGAATTAATTATTTAAAAGAAATTCTAGTAGAGATAAAGATAAAATCATCAGTATTAATCATCTTATGAGCATCATAATCAGAGATATCTACATATTTTTCATCATTGGACTCCACTATTGTTTTAGTAATACTTGATGGTGTACTTTTTATCACACTTTCAGGTGATTTCTTAGGTAATTATTCCTATAATAAAACATTAATTTCATAAGTTATGACCATAACTGCATAGATTATGTAAAATATATCAAACTAAAAACTACTAGTGCTATTTATATCCGTAGAGAGTATCAATAAGAACCCTCACCTCTTCACCAGAATCACTCTCAGATGATCTATAGGAATTGATGCTATTAGTAACCTTGGTTGCAGAAACAATTATTTTTTTAGAGAGAGTATACTATCTATTCAAATAAGGTGAAACTTTAACAAGAGGTTTCATAAATAGAATATAGTTTAATAATAATTAAAAAGTAAATAAACAAAAAAATGAAAATTAGAGGTTGTTTTTTAATAGCACACCAATAAATTAAAACCACATACCACTCATATTTATAGTTGAAAAATACGCACTCATTTGGAATCACTTTAAGATGATCATGACGAATGAGATCTACTGTTGGGATTCACATTCTTAGTAGAGTAAATAGTTCCATTTTTAGCACCAGTATGGGATGGATTAGCTGAAATATCCGGCTTGGAAATAGTATCTTGGAGAAATTCATTCAAGACCAATACATAAGTAGGACAATTTAGACGTGGAAATCAATAAAAAACTTACAGAGCTATATGATAGAATAGTTGGGATATATGAGATAGTCAAATTACAATAAACAAAGGATCTAGAAAAAAAATAAATTATAATAAATAAAGGATAATATACCAAGAAAAATTATATTCAACAAAATTATACTCACTTCATCGGAATCACTTTTATAAGAACTTGAAGAATCAAAAATGTAGTGGAATCAATTTTCTCAGAAGCAAAGGTACTGTTATTCATCGTAGATTTTGATAAACTGGACATGGAAGCTATGACAGCAACATCCTGAAACAATACACACTATGATTAGTACAAGGGTAGGAAAATTAAATAATGGTATATCATTTGAGAAATAGTGGATAAAAAAATAAGAAATACATTTGATAATATCACAAAAAATAGTAAGGATCATGTACTCTGGATCATAACTAGCACTCACTTCATCAGAATCACTATTAGAAGAGATTGAAGAATATGAATGGATAACATCCTTAGGTTTCATAGATGGTTTTCTTGGAGGAACGATAGACTTGTAAATACTTAACTACAAAGTTAAAGGCATTAATTTGAATGAGTTTTTTAATATATAATTAAATTATAGAAAAAATATATTATTAAATACCATTGAGTGCATTGATTTCATTGATATAGTGCTTCAGTAAGGTGTTTAAGATCTTGATTCAAAATAAATATTATAACATGAAAGAATAATTATGTGGCTAGTATGTGCATATAAAATATTAATTTTTATGCATATATGTTTCATTGTATGCCTCTATATTTAACATATTGTAGAATATGACTAATATGTTCCTAAAATTTATTGTAGTGTATACACACACTCTTGAAGTGTATTCTTCACTTAGTCAAAATTCTTCTATAGAAACCACCCTACACATACACAATAACCAAAATAGGTGGAGATAAAAACATAATAAAATCCATTTTTTCAACACAACAAATATCAAATTGAAAAATAAGAAGACAGAAAGAGAGAGAAGAATGATTATAAATTAGGAAGCCTCCAAAACATTAGTGGAGGCCCTATATTTAACAAAATGTTAAAAAAATGAATAAAAAATTAGATAATTAAATCATAAGAATGTGTTGAAACTGAATTTTAATAACATCACGTTAAGTAATGAAACTATGAACATCTCATGGTCCCCCAATAGAGTAACAAATATAGAACTAAATTGAAAAAAAATATTCAAACTAGGAGAATGAAATTCATGAATGATAGGGTGGGTTGAATGGTATCGTTGATCAAATATGGCGTGAAATAATTTTTTAATAATATTCAGTGGAAAATGTAATAATAAAAAAGGTTAATAATTTTAGATCAGTATAATAGTCGTCGTGATAAATGGTTTTACCTCATGTGGGATACTGTGATGAAATAAGAACCTTCCTCTATAGATAAAACCCACTTTCTAGGATCAATATATCAAATTAAAATAAGATCAAAATTTAATAAAATGAATAAAGTGAACTTATATTTAATTTAATAAAAAATTTGGAATTGACATATGCTAACAATAATAAAATAGAACTAAAAATAAAATATTTTTCCCCAAGGTTAACAAAAAATATAAGTAAATCAAAAAAATCTAATACTTGTAATTTTTAAAAGAATACCCACTTTGAAAAGTCAAATAATTGAAAAAATATAAAAGAGAAATAATTATGATACATGTGTTAACACATACCTATCTTAAAATTAATATGAGTTATAGAGAATAGATAAGTCCCACAAAATGCCCCTTATTAAACGTTCACAGAAAAAATATCAATTTTTATGGAATAATACATTTATAAAAAAGGAAACCTATATAATGTATTAACATATATTCTCTAACTATTGTATATGATGAAAAGATATAGATTTTAGAATAGTAAAAATTTAATTTACAAAAAAAATAATAGAAAGAACATTGTTTCAAAAAGTATATGGCAGATGTTATAATTAGTAAATAGATTGAATTGTAATGTAAAACCAAGATAGAGAAAATTAAATGGATTTCAAACCAGTTTCTCAGTGATATATTTAATAATAATATTTTAAAAGAAGTTAAGAACTGCACTTTAAATTATGGTGAATGTAATAAAAAATATTTAGTAATAGAGGCTAACCATGTTTATCCAAAGAATATGGAAATGATAGTAAAAATTGTTTACAAAAGTACACATTTCATACTATTCATGTTGAAATAAATTTGAATAAAAATTAATATATATAACTCAAAATAAGATAAAATTGGAATTTTCACAATGATCTTCACTAATGCAAAATAGATATCAAAATAATTTCACTTGAGGTCCATGTAAGCCATTATAGATTTCATGTCATGTTTCTTTCTCAAACATAAAATTATGAAGTTGCAAGGTTGTAAAGATCAAAGGTGCCTTGTCACATTATGTTTCCTCTTTCACTATGTCTTCTTTAAGAAATAAATATCTTTTAATCTACAAGTTTATTATAGAAACACATTTTATTTTTTGGGTTTTTAATGAACCAGCAAATATCATATCAAATATGAAAACCATAGATAGTACATTTTCAAAAAAAAAAAGAAACCAATATAATGTATTACCATATATTCTCCAACCACTATAGATAATTAAAAGATACACGTTTATGAATAGTAAACACTATATTTACAAAAAGAATAGAAAAAACATTGCTTCAAATGAAAAATAAAGAGAAGAAATAATAAACACATTGAATTATAATATAAAAAAAGATAGAGAAAATTAAATCAAGTGCATACTAGTTTCTAATGGAGATATGTAAAAACAATATTTTAAAAGAATTTAAGAAGTGTACTTGAAAATAGCATGAATTTTATAAAAAAAATATAGTAACAGTGGACAACCATGCTTATCTAAAGAACATAGAAACTATAGTAAATGTTGTTTAAAAAATTTCACAACACATACTATTTAATTTGAAATAAAATCGAATAAAAATTAATACATATAAGACAAAATTAGATAAAATTGAAATTTTCTCAAAGATCTTCACGATTGCAAGTTAGATGTCAGGATAAATTCAATTAAGGTCCCAATAAGCCTTTATAGATTTCACATCATGATTCTTCTCATATATAAAATTGTGAAGCTAAAAGGGTGTGAAGCTCAAAGGTTCCTTGTAACATTATGTTTCTCCTTTCACTCGATCTTCTTCAAGAAATAATAATCTATTTATCTACAAATGTAGAAGAGAAACAAAATTTAGGTGCCAATTTTCTAAATCACCAGGTTGTATCATTTAAAATATAAAAATCCTAGATCATGAATCATATATGAAATTAGTATTCCAGGAAAATCATGAATCATTTCACTAATAATGTTTAAAAATTAATACAAGAAAAAAATAGAACCCCTTCTATAAAATATCATGAACCATTGAAACCCTTGTTTAATTAAAAATATAAAATCTAAAAGACCAAAGGTGGAGGTGGAGAATGTGATAGAGGGTGAATAATTGTAGGATCATATGGGTAAAGAAGAGATGATATTTGTAGAGGGTTCCTTATCGATACATTTATTTTGACCAACAAAAGGCCACCATGATGAGATTAATCAATCATCGAGATGAATTTGGACGCAGTGAAATGGTACAGAGGAAGGTGTCAATGATTGATGAAATTAGAATTGGATTTAAATTTAGGGTTTGGATGTATAACTAGGAAGCGGTAGTCGGAAAAGATGAAATTGTGTGGTGGATGGTGGCATCGGGACTATATTAGAGGAGAATGTGAGGCCGAGGTGGAGGTAGAGACTGAGGCAGAGGAGGAGACAGAGGTGGAGGAGGTAGAGGTGGAGGAGGAGATGAGGCGGAGGTGGAGGTAGAGGCTAATGCAGAGGAGGATATGAAGGCAGAGGCCGATACAAAGGAGATGAAGGTAGAGTCTTATCTAGATTTAGGGTAGGATAATGAATCTAAGGAATCATGGGTATATAGAGAGGTGATATCTAGGAGAGAATCGAGAGATGCAGGGAGGCGGCCAAGTTAGGAAAATTAACATAGTGGAGACACATGGAAGGAAAAATACAAGATTTATTATAGATAATGGATATATTTATTTATAATATATATTTGAATATATATCTATATTTATATAGAATACATATTCTAAATATATATATATATAGAGAGAGAGAGATGAAATATATATATAAAATCAATACATTAACATTCAAATTAATTTTATTCGAGTATATTGTAATTACAGTAGTAAAAAAAGGTTGAAAATTAGTAGATAAAATTGTATGATATAAAGGTAGTGAAATCTATTTTGTGATTATAAATAATATATAACTTTTTAGGAAGAGTTTATGGAACATGGGAACCTGTGAAGGGAATGATGAACCTACAAAATAAAAAAATGGTAAGATAGAAGAGGGAATCTAAAAATAAAATTAAAACATGTGAATTGAAGGGGGAAAGAGTTCAGAGCTAAATCAAACTTGAAATCACGAGGAATAGGGAAATAAAAAATTAAATCCGATAGTTGATCCCCACAATTGAGAATAACCAAAGAACCTTGGATGTTTTGTCAATCAATACCAATTAAGGTAAACAATATAGAAACATTGATTTTGTTAAAAAACAAACTACATGAATCTATATTAACTAAACCTAGAGGTATATATAGCTTCCCACTAATGGTTATCCCACAGTTCCCATATTGAATCCCCTCTTCACATTTTTTTTGTATCAAGAAAAAAATAAAATCAATTAGCCCAAATGAATGAAAATATAAAATGCAGTGATAGGTAAAAGTAACACTACTAAAATATATTCATGACGTAGACCAAACCTTATGTGTAATGATAAAAAAATAAATTCATAAAAAATATAAAAATTTCATGCATCCTTACTAAAATATATTAATTTAGTAGAAAAGTAACATTGATTTCAGAGGTATGGATGAACGTTAACCGAATATAGGTAATAATGTTTTGGGGGAGAAACATCCCTGAATGAGTAATCAAGATAATCTTAGAATTATATAAGGAAAATCCCTCATGGTGGTATGTGTACTATGATTAGAGGAGGTAGAATCAATATGTTAGTTAAAGAGGGTTATCAGAGTGTCTAGGGTTTTTTCTTGAAGAAACTAAGGAATGTGGTTAGAAAACTCTAGAACCATAATTAAATACGATCGAGGTGGATAACGATTTTTCTGTACAGTCTTCTAAGAGAAATTATGATCAGTGTGAGGAGAGAGGGAATGATTTAAATTAAAATATAAATAAAAAAGAATAGGGATGATGTGGAGGAGATTACACATAAGTGTAGAGATTATCTAAATAAGAAATGTGCCAATGGAGGCACAAAATTTAGATTGAGTTGGAGGTTTAGATAGAGGCTATGTAGGGGTTGTGGGTGGAGAAGCCGAATATAGAGGTGTAGCCAAAGGCTGAGGTAGTGGTTTAGATTGAGTTGGAGGAGGAGTTTGGTGAAATAATAAAGCTACACAAAAATTAAACAAAACAAAATCATTAAACATGTAATCGACTTAGGTCAAGGTGGAGGTGTAGAATAAGGCTGATGAGGAGTTACAGGTGGAGAAGGAGAATGCATAGTGTGGACTTAAACCAAGGAATAGGTGTCGAACAAGTTGGAGACAGAGTTTCAGGTGGAGAAGGTGAACATGGAGGTGTATACAGAGTCATAGGAGAAGGAGGAGGTGTAGCCGGAGATGGAGGTGGAGGCGGAGGTAATGGCCTAAAGGGGGATGGGATACGGGAGGTGAGAAGGATGGGGGAGATGGAGGTGGGGAGAAGTGGAGGTGGAGGTGGGGAGAAGATGGGGTTGGGGTAGGAGAGTTGGGGTGGGGGGGGGGATTTAGGAGAGGGTATAGTGGGGATCGGGAGAGGAAATTAATGGGTGGAAGACATGTATGTGAGAAGTAATGTGGATGAGCCACATGTAGAGAAAAAATACAATCTTTAGTATAGATAATGGACTTTCAATGCGAGTATTCAAAGAAAATTTAAATTTTTTACTTATGTATTAATATATTTACATTGTAATTTTAATTTTAAATTTTAACGACATATTTTTTGTGAAAAAAATGCATTGGAATTTTATTGTTGAAATATGCACTAAAAATTTCTTATGTTAATTTTTTGTGGGAATATATGTTGAAATTTATACTAAATTTTTTTGATGGAAATTTAAATTAAAAGTTTCTAGTACAAATTTTCAACACCATTTACAATGATAGGTACGTGAATTTACAATACTCTTCATTTCCATATTGTATACATAATTATATTGAGAATATATTCTTTACTTATACATGATTTATGAAGTATTTATATACTCTTAGGAATCCCCAAAAATTATACGAGATGTTTTTCATAAAAATTTACAATGAAAATTTCCAGTAAAAAATTGCATTTTTTATTTATTTACTAATATATTTTCCCTGAAATTTTAAGTGAAAATTTGAATTGTAAATTTCACATGGAAATTTTCATAGGAAATTTCACTATGAATTTTCATTGAATATTTAAATATTTTTTTTGGAATTTTCTATTATAAATTTTCACTATGAGTTTTCAGTGAAAAATTAAATTCAAATTTTAATGAATATATGAATATCGATATTGAAAATTTCTAATTTAAATTTACACTAAAAATTTATAAGAAATATCCATTGAAAATTTACAATGAAAATTTTCTGTAAAAATTTACGTGTATGTATGTATGCACTGAAAATTTACAGTGAAAATTTATATTGGAAATTACATTGTAAATATAAATCTATACATATGCATATATATTTTCTTTCCAATATTCATTCAAATATACAATAGAAGTAGTCACATGAAATTTATGATTTAAAATTTCAATATAAATTTCCAATATGTATGTACTGGAAATGTACAATGTAATATTATAATGTATATCAATATTAGTTTAGGCACACATGTTTTATTTTTAGTGTAAATTTTTTTGGTTCATGTTGTGTTGTAAAGATACATTTGAGAAATTCCTATTGAAAATTTTCATAGAAAATCCTCAATTTAAATTTTCATTGGAAATTCCCAATATAAATTTGGGAATGTATTTTTTTATATAATTATGTTACTATATATGTATATACATACAATTCATGTATGTATATCTATACGTATGCATGTATGTATAAACTGTAATTTTTCACTTAATATTTTCATAGAAAATACATTTTATATTTATATTTTGGATACAAAAACACATATATATAGACACACACACATAGTGTGTAGAAAATATACCTGAAAATTTTATTGAATATTTAAGTGGAAATTTGTGTGAAAAATTTTCAATAGAAATTTAGAATTAAAGTGTCTAGTATAATTTTTCAATGAAAATTTCTTGTGAAAATTTTAATGTTTTATTTATGTATTAATATATTAACATTGTGTTTTTTACCATAAATTTTAACTACACATTTTTTTGTGGATATTTTCTCAAGAATTTTATATTTGAAATTTACACTAGAATTTTCTAGTGAAAATTTTCACTGAGAATTTACATGAAAATTTAAACTAAAATTTTTCATTGGAAATTTACAATAAATGTTTCTAGTGTAAATTTTCAACATCATTTTTGGTGATAGGTACATACATTTACTATAATATTCATTTCCAAATTGTATACATGAGGATCATGGGAATATATTCTTTTACTTACACATGATTTATATAGTGTTTATAGACTCTTAGGAATCCATGCAATTTTAACGAGATGTTTTAATGAAAATTGTTAATGAAAATTTCTCGTAAAAATTTACATTTTTTAGGTATTAATATATTTTCATTGAAATTTTAAGTGAAATTTTGAATTTTAAATTTCTTGTGGAAATCTACATCAAAAATTTCTGGGGGAAATTTTCACTAGAAATTTCCCTATGGAAATGTTAGTTTAATTAATAAGTGTAATATTACAAATATATATAATAAATGTTATATATAATAAATATATTAACAAATATTATATATATATATATGTAACAAAAATTATATATATATATATATATATAATTATTTTTCATGAAAAATAAACTATATATACCAATTGCATTATAATAAAATTTAAAACATATCTAATACTTTCGATAGTTATATTTATATTATTATGTATGTTTATATTATTAATAAATGTAATATGATAATTATATATAATAAATATCATAGTAAATATATGTTTATATATTTAAAATATATTAGTAAATTTTACATTATATATATATGAAGAATGTGGTTGTGCACATAAATCCAGTAGGCGTAAAAAAAACAAGAATGCACAATGGGATAATGTTTGTCCAAAACTCCAATTTGAGGGTCTGGTTGGAGGTCCCAACCTGATAAAATAATAATCCCATGCACTCATACACCTCATTATGTCAAGTTTCATCCTTCGTTACAAGGATTGATAGACACCCACTTGTCCTATTTTTATTACATATTAATGTTCAGAATGCCCAAGTTGTCGATGGATCTAATTCATAGTGACTTAAAGTTCAGTTTATGATTCATAGGACCCAATTTTATTTTATAATTCGTAGCAGTAGCACAAGTCTGTTGCGCCTACCTTTTCCAGCACCCATTTCTAGCTAGTCATCCCTGCTATCCCCGCATGCGGTTTGTCGTCATCTCATGCCTCCTATTTGTTTAGTGGAATCCCTCATTCTACGTACCTCCCACCACCATCAACCTATTTCTGAATGCTTGTTGTGCCAACTCCCTCCTCTATCCCATTCCAAAAATGTTATGGGGTTGCCGCATGTTTCCACCACACGCCCCTATGGGGGCTAAAATCACTGCCTGTGTACAAATATGCGTGTTCGGTAATAAATTTTCCCCTTAAATTAATGGGCTAATTAATCATTCCCTACAATATAATTAGGTGTAGATCATCAGAAGTTGAGTGTCAAACCTTGTATGAAATTTCCTACAGGTATTTCCACTTGAATAGACCCATATATTGTATCGATTGTATAGAAAAAATATAATTAGTTGTTACTTATATTTAAATTTTTTTAATTATAATTAACATTATAGTTTTTGTATTGATTTTATGTAAAAAATATAAATAATTAATAACTATTTTTAAAATTTATTAATTATAATTAAAAATATAATTATTTATATAAATGAATAAATATTTTTTAAAACATATATAATTTATTATATAAATATATAGTTATATTTAAAAATAATTATATATATACATTCAAAAAGATAAATCTCAAAGATAAAAAAGAATAAAAGAACAATTAAAATATGCATATACTATTAATTTTATAAAAAACATTAATAATTAATAATTACATTTCACTCTGACTACTTTTATTTAAGAAATATTATTAATGATATAAATGTGAAAAAATTGTTTACTATATATAAATGTGTAAATAAATATAAAAATATTAAATAAATTAATTTAATACAAAATATTTATAATAAATTACCAATTATATAAATGTGTAAAATATTAGTTATATATATAATATTAATAATAATATTTTTAAAATATTTTTGATAATATTTAAAAAAATTATTAATTATATAAATGATGAAATATTTAATATCATAAAAATGTATACTTATATTCAAAAATATTAATGAATCTATTTCAATTTACAAAGGATTAATTTTAATATATTAGTAATTAACATTAAGTTTACCATTAGCTATATTTTAAATAATACTAAATTATTTTTATTTTAAGAATATATATATATAAATTAAATATGTTATAATATAATAATTTTTATGGACTACAAAAAAAATATAAATGTAGAAATATATTCAAAATATATTATTATTTATAAAACTATAAAATTATTCGTAAGAGGTTTATTATATATATATATATATTAAAAATTAATTATATAGAATGTAGAAAATGGGCACAGGGGGGCTTGTCAACCACTATAGTAAAGGACCCAACATCATCCGACCTATATGAGAAAGGCCAAGCTTATTCATTGCTTATTGATTATTAAATACTACATATATCAGCATAAATCATAATGGTATTTTGTTAGTATAATACTCATAATATTACAACATTCAAAATATTTCCGTTGTTAATTATTATTTTTAGGAAAAGATATATATTTTTGCAACTTGTTATAAGTAAATTTTAATAGTGTGCATATATGTATTGTTAAATTTTAGTTTTATTATAGTGAAAATAAATATTGTATAGGTACGATTCTTAGAATGAATATAGATTCAAAATGGGATGATAGATATAAAATCTATGCATTATTTATTTATTTTTTTTTCCATTTATGAGATTTATTCTTCGATTTTATGGTTTAAATTTCATGCCTTTGGTTTTCATTTTTTATTTTATACAACATAAATAAACTCAAACTAGTTCATATCTATTGAGTGGATTTATTATTTTTATTAAGTGGAATGATTGTGCATAGATCACCAAAGAAGATTGTGACCACGAACCATTCTTGTTCAATTTTATCTTGATGAAACTAGAATTTTTTCCTTCTTCCATTAAACCTGATAAACATGGATTTAGGGTTTTTCAAAAAGAGTTACCTCAAATAACATTCCACCATGACTACAGAAAAATAGAACAATGAAGACATTTACATAGTGAAATTAATATAGGCATTAGGGTTTTTGGATCGATATAGGACTATGAAACTGTATTTCAAAGTGTAAATTCATGTTTTAAATAACATGGAACTATTGAAGTTTTCATCAAAAAAAATATTCGATACAACTAACATTTCTACCGATTGGGCATTAGGAAGGACCCTAGAAAATTTTAAATGGAGTCCCTCATAACTCGAAGACTGGGGAGGTTCCAAATACCAAACCAATGGAGTAGCCTCCAGCACTTGGCCATCACCATGGTTCATCATCAATCCCCTGATGGCACACAATCTTGTATGGTATGTAATTTTGATAATCAGCTAAATTAAAATATTTTTTTCCCGTAAATAAAATTTCATTTTCAATTATACTAAAATGTTTTTAAAAAAATTAATAGTTTCACTATAATCCAACTGATATGGCCAACCAGGCCTAGGCTTTTGTAATCTCCATCTCTGTACTCAAAATCTATTGGTGGAATGACTGGATGATGGTGGAGTAGTCGTAGATTGGATCCAAGATCTATCATGGTGCCTCATAGTATATACTTTCTATCACCTCCTCTCTCAAGTGTCCTGGGAATTTATATATATGGAACTATAAAGGGATATGTGAAGTTAATGAGTTAATGATTTATTATATTACACTTAGAAACTATCCAAAATTTTTGGCACCAAAATTTTGATGAATGTAATCGATACTATGAGGATTATTGGTAGGAAAATATGACATGAAATGAAATCTTAATCACATCTTCTTTCCATAATTTTTCCTTCTTCCATTTAACCTTGATAAACTAGATTTAGGGTTTTTTCAAATACATATACCTCAAATTATTTTCCACCACAGAAACAACTAAAAGTAATAATGAAGAAATTTTCATAGTGAAATTTATATGGGTGTTAGGTTTGTTGGATAGATCCAGGACTATGAATCTCTATCTTAAAACATAAATCCATGTTTTTAGAAACATGAAACAATTTAATTTTTCATTAAAAAACTATTCACTATAACTGAAATATTTATAAATTAGTAGACACATTTACAAGTGCGCTATAAATAAATTTACAAATAAATTTCATTACATTTATAATTTTATTTTCAAATGTTTATGACAAGGAGAAATAATTTTATTTTTATTTTTAGAACATGTGTATTTGGGTTGGTCCTTAATACATGAATGCATGATTATTGAGTTATCCAGATGGAAATGTGAGTGTAAGTATTTGAATATTGAAAAATTATAATAAAGGACTATGTAAACAAATTTATTCTACACAAGGTCCATCAATTTAAAAAATGTTGGAGAAATTTCAGTTTTTTACAGTAATTCTTGTGACTAACACTAAATTTGAAAAATGATATCAATTAAGAGCCTAATTTTTTTAAATTTTTTTAATTAATTTGTTTCAATGAATTTTATTTATGTTAATATCACATATGGACAATAATTTTAATAATCAGATAAATTAAAATAATTTTTTCCTATAAATACAATTTCATTTTCACTTATAATGAATTGATTGTAAGTAATTTAATAGTTACTTAAAAATTTGTTAAAAACATTATAGTTAATTTTAAATGAAATATAATTGTAATTATATATTTATGATTTTATCTATTGATAAATTTAAATTTCTTAAGTGAAATTAAGTCCAAAATACATTTTAAATTTTAAATTTTGGGCATTTAAAATTAATTAATTTTAAATTTTTAACAATTTTTATTATTAATAAAATTAATTTTCATTTTTATAATTCATTTTTTATGGGGTAAATTAAACTTTTCCCCCTTTACATGGTATTTTTATATTTTCCTTTTTAATATATATACTATTAGAATGATATAATATAATGTTGAAAATAGGGACAAAAAATTAACAGAGTTCGCGCCTCGCACTATGAAAAATTAAAAAACGGTGTCCCCAAGACAAGAAGACTGGTGGGGGTTGATGACCAGACCAATGGAACAACCTATGTGCTCAACTAGAACCAGGGTTGGGCATCATTCCCCAGATGGCGTGCAACCCCTGTGGGTGGAGGAAATAGGGTGGAGGACGTAGAGAGGAGGGATGAGGGAAAGTGGGTACCGCCGATAGGATGGCCAGATGGGACTGGGCATTGGTAATCTCTATCTCCACACTCTTGATCTATTGAAGCAGCGAATGGATGATAGTGGTGTAGCTGTAGACTAGATCAAGGATCTAGAATAGTTCCTCATAGTACATACTTTCCATCACCTATACTCTCAAGTGTGGCAGGATTTGTTTTATACGAAACCATAAAAGGATATGTGTATTGAATGAGTTAATGATTTATTATATTACCCTCAAAATATTTCCAAAATTGTTGGCACCAAAGATTCTATGATATAAATCAAATTGATGGGGATCATTAGGAAGAAAATAGGGACATAAAATGCAATCAGAATCACATATTCTTCACAGACGTCTAAAAGATACTAAATGACTTGGAAACATACATAAAAATATCCCAGGAATGCCTTCCCAACAACAAAATATAAATTAAACCTCACAGTTTAGAACATGTGTGTTTTATTTTTATCTAAAAAAATCATTTTTGTGCACATCCAAATAACCAAATTAATTATACTCAATAAATGGTAACTTTTTTAAATTAATTAAGGGGAAAAAAATCATAAATGTATTTAATATACTAACTCATTAAAATAATGTTAAATATGGCATTCCTTTAGTTTTTTTTTTCATTTTATAATATTCCATGTTTAATTATTCCATTTATTTGATGAAAAATAAATGAAAAAAATATTTTTTTTATTCAAAATGATCAATTGATGTGTCGGTTGGGCTACTGCTTTGTATTTGGGCTACTCATCCTATGTGGGCCTCCTAATTTGGGGCCTAGATTTCGGCTGGTCTGCTACCAGTGTACACCTACTACTATGGTGATCCACACTTACCTTGATTTCTTGACCACTGATCATCCACATCACCATGTTGATCTTCACCATCCTTGTGCCCCTTGTGTTAACTGATATGCTTGGGTTCTATTCTAGTGACGTGTGTGTGGCATGATCTGGTAGGGCATGGGGTTTCAAGGTTGTGTCGGTGTTAGGGTATTTTTAAACACTATACCCTCAATATCTTCATCTCTATGGATTTATTTGGTCTCTCCCACTCTCATGTGAATCTGATCTTGTATTTCCTTTGGTGAAACCCTAGCTCACGGGTCCTACTTTAACGAAGACTTTTCCATGACGGTTTCTCCCCCTGACTCCATCTCATTTCTGGTTATCGAGTGAAGACAACATCCTTCCATAGTGAAAGATGTGTGGTCATTCCCAGTGACAGTTCCTTTACCATAGAGAGAATAAGAAGATACAGATCTAGATATATTGAGCATGATATTATTCCATCTTAAATAGATCAGGATAGATGAACCATGAACCATATGGAAGAGTAAGTATCATTTCTGGGGTTTTCTATTTTTCATTTCAAACCTTGTAGTGTTTTTACTTTTTTCCTATTTCTTATTCCTACTATTTATTTACAACTTGTAGGGTTTGTTTTCTTTGATCTTAATAAAATTAATGTTTGGGTGGAAGTATTCTTTCCATGCATGTAGGTCCCCATGATACCGAAGCACATAAATCTATGTGTTATTAACTATTTCCTTGCAATCTTCCATTCATTATGTTTTGTTTGTATCTATCTTTAATATTAGTCCTTATTCAAAAAATAATTCCATTCATTTATTGTTTTTTGGGTATTCTGCCTTGATTCGAGTTACCACTAAACCTCACAAAGTGGTATTAGAGCCCCTCTAATTTTCTTTTTTTATTGAATTCAATTGTTTTTTCCTGTTTTACTTACTTACAGTTTAGTTTATACTTTTAATTTTCTATAGAATAATTTGACTCTTAAATCACCACCACATTTTTTTATTGCAATTATTTAAATCCATCATACCATCTATTTTTTCTTAACATTTCATATCTTTTTGGATAAACATCATTTACCCAAGACATTGGTCAGTTTTTTGGGGGTGTATGCTTAATGTTGTCTATAAGAACATTGAATCTACTCTATGGGTAAACATGTAAACACAGATATTTTAAATCAAGAAATTTTGATGGTGAAAATGACTTTAATTTGTGGTTAATTAATATGATATCATTTATCATATGTTAGGGTTTAATTGATTCCCTTTGTGTGAATAATAATCCTTTAATCATTTGGAATGAAACTGGATAGCCTACTATATAATATTTTTTTGGCTCCCCTAATGTGTTAGTTAAAGCACATAGATCCATTTTTCTTTGTTTAGGTGATAAATTCCTTAGATAAGTATCTTATGAGTATACCAATTCTGGAATTTATCTTAAAATTGAAAAACTTTACATTACTACTTCATTATTAGGTAGGATTTACAAAAAAACACAGCATGTTTACCTTTAAAATAAAACCTGAAAAAAATTAGTTGAAAATAATATTGGGTGGAAACTTAAAAATACAAGAACATATAATGTTCTTGAATACATATCCTTTAATTTTGTAAAATTTTGTGAATCTAAATGTTTTAAAATACATATAACGGTTAGGTAAAATACCTAAAAAATGGTTTAGCAGAAAGAATGAATAGGACAATCCTCAAAAGTGTTCAGAGCATGCTTCCATGCTAAGACCTCCCCAGATCCTTTTGGTCTAAGTATTATAGCACTATTGTTTACCTAATTAATTGGTGTCCCTATTCTAATAATCAATTTAAAACACCTAAATAATTATGTAATGGTAAGACCCTTCTTATTCATTCTTAAGATCCTTTGGTTGTATTGCTTTTGCTCATGTTAAAATAGAAAAACTGAAACCAAGAGATCTGAAATGTATCTTTGTGGGATATCCCTAGTATGTTAATGGGTATAAACCCTAGCTAGATAAACCTAATTATCAAAATTGAATTATAATTAGGGATGTTATCTTTCACGAGTCTTCCTCTTCTAAAACTAAGACTTCCACCATTGGAAATAGAAATCCATCCCTTGAAGAGGCTGATGAAACTGAGATTGTATCCCAGTTTGTGTCCCTTGTTAAACCAGCTTCAACAACTCATTAGTATAATACTGGGGCTTATTATGATTCTTCTTCTTATTCATATTTTTGAATCAGAACCTCTTGTCCCTAATATGGAGTACTAACTTACCCGAGACAGCGAAAGGAGGGTTCCAAGACGCCATGCTCAGTTTAGCCAGTATGATATGGAATCTTATGCATTACTTATATCTCATGATCTTGTTGATGATGATCCTCAAACTTATAAGAAATATTTAAATGAAAAAGACTCAAAGTAGAGGGTCTTTTCAATGAATGAGGATATGAAATATTTAAAAGAGATTCATTCTTGGACTATTATAAATAGACCAATTAATGGTAATATAATTGGTTCCAATTGTATTTTTAAAATAAAAGAAGATAACACCGAGGTAAATAAAATAAAATTTAAAACAAGGTTATTTTTTTAAGGTTTCCTTTACAGAAAGGGAATTTATTACTCTGAAATTTTTTCCCATGTTGTTATGCACTCCTCCATTAGACTTTTATTGGCCTTTTATGCCTATAATGAACTACACATTGAACAGTTAGATGTTAGAAAAACCTTTTTTATATGGTGATTTGAATGATAAAATTTATATGAAACCTCATGATGGTAATCCTAATGAATTAAAATTAAATAAATTATTCATTTTAAATATATATTTTTATATTATGAAACAATCCTCTAGGCAATGGTACTTAAAATTTGATTCATTCATTTTAGCTAACTAGTTCATTAGGAGTAAATATAATGCTTGTGTTTATGTTAAATCAACCAAAAACTACATAATTTTTCTATTGTTATATATTGATGACATGCTTATCATTTTTAAAAATATGAATCTCATTTCTACTATTAAACCACAATTAAAAAGAAAGTTTTAAATAAAATATTTAGGTTTAGATAAGAAAATATTGTGTGTTAAAATTGTATGCTAGAGACCAATTAAATTTATATACTTATCTCAACATGATTATGTTTTAAAAATTCATAAGACATATCTATTTTAATCTCTAACACAAGTAAATATACCTCTTGGACAACATTTTAAACTATCTTTAACACAATCACCCATAATTTGTGTTTATATTCACTTTTTGTCTCAAATAACTTATGATAATATAGTAGGTGGTGTTATATATTGTATAATATTAACTCAACCAAATATTTCCTATGAAATCTATACTTTAAGAATATTCATCGCCACACCTAGGAAGCCGCACTAGAATTACCTTAAGTGTCTCTTAAGATACCTCTCTTGTAGCTCTAATATTGATTTGTAATTTGGTAGAGATGTTGATTCGGTTAAATTTATAATTGGATATATAGATTCTGATTATACAGGTAATATTGATACTAGAAAATCCCTCACTGGTTATGTGTTGACTACCTATGGTGGCCCCATTTCATGGAAATTAAATATGCAATCCATGGTTTCACTATCAACCACGAAGTATGAGTATATTTCCTTGACTAAAGTAGTGAAATATGCCTATAGCTAAAGGGTTTTTCTTCTGAAATACACCTATAAAATTTTGTTATCAGTGTCTATTATGATATTTAATCAGCATATCATGTTTATAGAAATTTATTTTTCCATAGTAAATCAATGCACATAGATATTAGGTTGCATTTTATTAAAGATGTTGTGGAATTAGGAATCATGTTTGTTAAAAAGATACACACCGACATAAACCTGGATGATAGTTTGACTAAAGTCATAGTCCTATCTAAGTTAAAATTTTATTAGATACGTTGAACTTGGTTCCTATTTGATAACCATAGGATCAAGAGCATCTCCATTTTTCAATTGTAACAGGTGAATTTTTTTGAAATGTGGTATTCCTTTAGTTGTTTTTCATATAAAAAATTTTCATGATCAATTATACAATTTATTTGATGAACCATGCATGAAAACCTATTTTTTATTAAAATTGATAAATTAAATGTCTGTTGGGCCACTAATTTATTTTTGGGATACTCATCCCAAGTGGGCCTCCTTATTTGGGGCCTGGATTTTGGTTGGCCTACTACCCACGTATGCCTACTACCATGGGGATCCGCACTTACCTTGCTCCCCTAACAATTGATCAGTTGTACCACCTTGTTAATCTACACCATCAATGTGTCCCTCTTGTTAACCGAAATGATCAGGTTCTATTTTGGTGATGTCTACACGACATGATCTAGTTAGGCATGGGGTTTTAAGGCTATGCTAGTGTCAGGGGATTGATGACCCCTACACCCTCGGTCTCATCATCTATATGGGTTCATTCGGTCTATCCCGCTCTCATGTGGGTCTTCTCTCAGTTTTCCTTTGGTGAAACCCTATCTCATCAGTCCTACTTTAGAGGAGACTTTTCCTAGCCATTTTCTCCACTCAATTCCATCTTTTTTCTATTTATCTAGTGGAGATGACATCATTTCAAGGTAGAAGACGTGTGGTTGTTCCTAGTGACAATTTGACTAGAATGAGGAGGAGAAATAAGAGACACATCCAGGAACATTGAGCATTATTGCCTTAAATCTTAAAGAGATTAGGACATCCGATCCTTGAAGTGACTGGCATTATAATTTTCATTTTTCTAGTTTTTGATTTTTTTTCATTTCAAGAATTGTATTCTTTGTACTTTTTTTCTTTTTTCTTATTTTTGTTGGTTCTTTACACCTTTTATAATTTGTTTTCATTGATCATAATAAAATGTGTGTGTGAGTGGTTGGATTATTGTCATCCACATTGGTCCACACGAGACCGAAGCACATTAAATCTATGCGTTCTTTACTCTTTCCTTTCAATATTTCATTTCTTATGTTCTATATGTATCAATCTATAATATTAGTCTTTTTTATATGAAGAATTTAGTTCAGTCCTTGTGTTGTTTGGTATTCTACCTAGATTCTGGTTACCACATAGCCTCACAATTAATTTCACATAATATATGAAAGGATGATTCTTGTGTTATCTATAGGGAAAGGTGAGTGTAAGTCTTTGAATATTGAAAAATAATAATAAAGGACCTTATAAAAAAATTAATCCAACACAAGGGCCTTCAATTTGAAAAATGTTGGATCTGGGATCCAGTCTACGACTGCTCCACCATCATCCAGTTGCTACTCTAGTATATTTAGAGCATAGAGATGGATATATCCAAATCCCATCCTCAGCTAGCCATCCAATTAGTGGTACCCATTTTCCCCCATCCCTCCACCTTGCTTCCACTGCATGAATGGATTGTGCAACATCAAGGGAATGCTGGCAAACCCTGGTGTTGGAAAGGCACCATAGGTTGCACCATTTTTCTGGAAGATATCCTCTGCCCAGTCTTCCATTCACGGGGGCCTCCATTTATAATTTTTCACGGCATTAGACATGAGATTTGTTAATTTTATGTCCCTATTTTCAAATTTATATTATATCATTCTATTAGAATATATATTTAAAAGGAGAATATAAAAATAATACATAAAGGGAAAACAACTTTAAGGTAAAAAATAAAAAAATGAATTCTATATAATGAAATTTAATTTTAATAATAATTAAAATTACTAAAATTTTGAAATTAATTAATTTTAAATACCAAAAATATAAAATTTAGAATTGATTTTGAACTTAATGACACTTAAGGAATTTAAATTTATTATTAGATAAATCATAAATATATAATTATAGTCACATTTCATTTAAAATTAACTAAAAATATACTAAAAAATATTCAAATAACTATTAAATTATTTACAAAAATTTCGTTTCAATTTTAAATGATATTTCATTTATAGGAAACAAATTAATTTAGTTTATTAATAGAATTGTAGACCATATGTGATATAAAATTCATAAACAAGTCATTGAAACAAATTAATTTCCAAAAAATTATCCTATACATTGTTCTTCAGTTTGAAAAATGATGGATAAATGTCTGATTTTAAAATTGATTCTTATTAGCGACACTAAATTTGAAAAAATGATATCATTTAAGCACCTAAATTTTTTAAATTCTAGAATTTAATTTCTGTCAATGACTTTTTTATGAAGTTAATATCATTTATGTTCCATAATATTGTTAATCAACTAAATTAGAATAATTTTTACCTATAAATACAATTTAATTTTCAATTTTAATAAAATTTGTGTAAATAATTTAATAGTTACTTGATTTTTTTTAAAAAAATTATAATTAATTTTAAATGAATTATGTCTATAATTATATATTTACGATTTTACCTAATTATAAATTTAAATTCTTTATGTGACATTAAGTTCAGAATCACTTCTAAATTTTAAATTTTGTGTATTTAAAATTAATTAATTTCAATATTTTAAGATATTTTATTATTATTAAAATTAAATTAAATTTTATAGAATTCATTTTCTATGTGTTAATTTAATGTTATTTTCCCATTATATTGTATTTTTATATTTTTTATTTTAAATATATATACTAATAGAATGAAATAATATAAATTTGAAAATAGGGACATAAAATTGACAGAGTTCATGTCTCTTTCCATGGAAACTTATAAAAGGAGGCCCCTGTAACTGGAAGACCCATGGGGCTTGAAAACTAGACCAATGGTGTGACCTTCAGTGCTTGTACAACTCCAGGGTTTGGTATCGGTCCCATGATAGTGCACAATCCCTTCGAGTTGGGGAGTTAAGGTGGAGAGATGATGGAAAGTGGGTGTTGCTGATAGGATGGCTAACTCGATCAGGGATTTAGATATCTCCATCTCCTCACTTCGGAATTTCCAGAGTATTTACTAGATGACGTAGGAATAGTCATAAACTGGATCCTGAGTCTAACATTTATCAAATTAAAGTCCCTTGTGTGGGATTAATTTGTTTATACAGTCCTTTGTTATCATTTTTCAAAGTTAAAAGACTTACACTCATATTTCCATGTGGATAACAAAAGAATCGTCTTTTAAAATATTAAGGATCAACCTAAATACACATGTTCTAAAAATAAAATAAAAGGATTTTCTACTATCATAAAAATTTGAAAATAAAATTATAAATGTAATGAAATTTATTTTTAAATTTAGTTAATGGAAAATTGTTAAAGTGTTGAAAAATTTATAAATATGTTTGTTGTTTTGAATTGTTTTTAATGAAAAAATCAATAGTTTCATATTGTTTAAAACATGGATTTATGCTTTGAAATGCAGTTTCACAGTCCTGAATCGATCCAACAACCCTAATTCTCTTATAAAATTCACCATGTAAATTTCTTAATTAATTCTCCCCCATGGTTAGCTGGGGTGGTATGTGTGGGTTGGGTTTTGGGGCATGGTCACGAGGTTAGGTCACTGGCCTAGTAGTTTATTTTTATTTCTTTTTAGTATAGTATACCACACTTTTATTTGTACCTTTTTTAAAAAAATCTACATTATTCATTTTTTCCATAGTTTTGGTGGAAAATTGTTTGAGGTATCTATTTTTAAACAAACCCTAAATCCAAGTTTATCATGATTAGTGGAAGAAGGGAAAAATTATGTATAGATGAGGTGATTCTAACTGTATTTTCTATCCTGATTTTCCTCCCAATGATCCCCATTGATTCAATTGTGTTCATAAAATCATCAGTTTCAGCAATGTTGGAACGACGCTGAGGGTAATATTGAAGAACCATTGATATTTTTTAACAATTTTTTTTCAACAAAAATTTATGTAAAATAATTTTTTTCGTTAGGATCAGATAGGGTCCATCAGTATGGGAAATCAGACATAGCTTGTCGACATGATTCAATAGAACTAATAAATCCAAATGAGAATTTGATGGAAAGTCAGAGACTACTAGGAATCCGTCTTAGGAAGAATCTGTCTCAGAATATCTTGAGTGAGACTAAAGGTTGGGAAGTAATAGAACTTGTAATTATTGAATATAAAATGATTTTTTTATCATTAAGTTCTCATAAATGATGAATAAGTTATGATATAAGCTAGAGTTTGTGGAATAGAGGAGAATATGGTGATAAGTATTCTATATCCTACTCATTAGTGTGAGGAACAACTGACACAAAAGGATTCAGATCATCGGTATGAGAATCATCGGTGTGGAAATATCAAAAGGCTAGAAGAATGATCATTCTGTGTGAAGAAGGAATAATGTTTCTAAATAATTTTGAAAGAAATAGTGAAGTTGTGAGTTATAAAGTTTTCAAACATTATAAACTAATTTAGAAAATTATTTTCCAATATTAATGTTCTCATAAATCATTAAAACTTTTATGATAAAATATTTTGATGAAATAAATGAATCATAAAGATTGTATTGAGTCCAAGAATCTAGAAAAGGTATTCACCAAATTCATAAGTACCTAACAAAGAAGTTTTTGTAAGTCTTAATGAGTTATATATGATGAGGGTTGATGTTTTTCAAAGATCTATAGTGGATTCTTCATCATAATTATAATTCCATATTAATGATAATTTCATCATTATAAAGATTTCATCTGACTAAATCTAAGAAGGAAAGATAATTTGATTTAATTTGAGGAGGAAAGTCAATTGGACTTACTCTAAGAAGGAAAGATAGTCATATTTTCTCTGAGGATGAAATTTAATCAGACTAAATCTAAGAAGTAAAGTCAATGAGACTAACTCTGATGAGGAAAGTTAATTTGGAATAATATGAGGAAGCTCTATAACAATGATTCGAGGAAGTTCCACTGTAATAATTTGAGGAAGATAGTCAGATCATAATTAGGATAGGAAAATAGATATATCATAATGAGTAGAGGAATAAATTCAAATTGTAATAAGTTGAGGAACTTAGTCACATTATATTTAATTTGAGGAAGTTATTAAGACCGAATATGAGGAAGTTAATCATACCAATTTTGAAGAAGTTAATCTGACTGAAGCTGTGAAAATCACATCGAACATACAAAAATAGTTTGTTTGAGAAGAATGATTTTAGATAACACTTGAAAAGTGTTGATACAGTCAAATTTTAAGTTTAAATGTAAGTGTTTTTGAAGATTTGAAATTTTGGTGATGGGGAAAAGTTTTCCAGTTTACCACCTTTTCTATTTTGATTCTCCTATAAAAAGAAGCATGGTACATTCCTACTTTTCAACTTTTTCTTTTGTAAAAAAGGGAAAGTGTAGTATAATTCTTGTTGAGTTTTTATTTCTAGACTAAGCTCTTAGAAGAAGTTCAGACACCTAAATTTTTGGTTTACCATACAGAGGAAGATAATATTTATAATTTTAGAAGAGTTTCATTTTTTCATATTAAGAATGGGTTCATCGTACAGATTCAATGAGACTAAAAAAATTAGACTAAAGAAGTTCAGATTGAGTTTTGAGTAGTTTATTAAAAGTGAGCGTTTTGTTATCCATAAAGGATAAATTTTTTCTTTAGGAGTAGAATGATAAATTCATCATCATATTGAGTCAATCATTTTCAATCGGACTGGGTTGATCGGATTGAAGGCCATCGAACATAGGGTTATCATACCTAGGAACTTCTGTGAAGCATATTGAACAAATTATTTATTCTTTTGTTTTAGCTCATTTTTTTTAAAAACTTTATAAACTAATGGGATTATGTATAATAATTCCTATCATGATATATAAGGTGTCTAACAGAAGTTAGAACAAGTTGTATTCACTTCTTCATAATACTTAATTTCTATAGACCCATAAGATGGCTATAGAAAGTATGTAGGTTCTCACACTAAGGTTAGTCCTTTTAAATATCATTTTCTTTACTTTATTTCTTACTTTTTCATGAATGAGTATTTAATAAAATATTATTAGGATATAAACTTTAACAAGTTGTAGGGTTATGTTTTTAAAGTATTAAAACTTTTAAAAATTGAACAACTGATTCAACCCCCCTTCTCAGTTTTTATTCAATACTTTGGAACATAAATTAGTATTAGAGACAAGAGTCCCTTGATAATTCCTTATCATGGATAATCATAATTCTAACAACACTAGAGTAATTACTACATTTTATGGAAGAAATTATTATGTATGAAAAAATAGGATGATTCCTTTTCTCATATCCCTTATCCTGGAAGTTGTTGATGCTGCTACAATAGGGTTCCCAAATATTGATAAATATTCCCCGATGACTTTTTTATGATAATAGAAATATTTAAGTTGATGAAAAATCTAAAATTTGATCCATCACAAAAAATTATATGAAGGTGATGGGTCTCAAAACATTGAAGATTTTGTGGGAAAAGCATGAAAGTATTTTTAAAGGGAATACTAAAGTGAAGGAAGCAGATCAAAAAATCTCTCATAGTGATTATGAAGACATAAGAATGAGAAATGAATAAAATATTAATTAATACTTCTCCTGAGTAAATTAAATTATTTGAAACATTACAGGATTCGTAAATTTCCTGAAATATTCTACAATTGTGGAGAAACTTATGAGAAAATTTCTGGACATGTTAGATTCTAAAACTTCCACTTTATAAGATAATTTTATTTATCCCTTAATGAATTTCATAAAATTATTATTTATTATGAAATGAGAAAAACTCCAATGTTAAAAAAGAACATGAATGGTGAAATTTATTTTGAATCCATGAGAAAAATAAAAATACAATATGTTAAAGATTTTGATCCTTGTGACTCATAAGATAAAGATAATTATGGGTTGAATGAAAAAAATCATGTATCATATCTCTAATAACTACAGAGGAGGAAGAGGAAAGTATAGTGTAAAAAATATTCTAAAATTTTTTGAGGGCGGGGAATCCTACACTTTTCTTTAAATTTTCCCATGAAGAGAGTTGGATAATATCAAGATTATTCTAATGAAAAACCTTGATGGAAGAAGTGGAACAAAATTTCTAAAGAAGATAATTCTTCCAACAAATATTAGAAGTGGGTCTTAGGAGAAAAAAGAATTATATAGGGTAGGAAAGTTGAATCATACTCAACTGAAAACAATTATTCAGATGGTTAAAGGATTGAAAAATTCAAAACCTTCCTTGAAAAATTTGAAAAAACCAAATATTCCCAAGATAGTCAAGAATGTGGTGAAGAATCATATAAAGAGTATTAACTCGAAATAGAACTTGTTTCATGTCTTAATTAAAAACATATATCAAGAAATAAATTAGAGTAATGAATTTAGATCATGGAGAATTTGTAGAAGGAAGAAAATATGTCATCAAGCAGGATGAAGAATACATTTGGGAGATCTTAAGTTACAAAATTATAATTTCTCAAAATGGAAATATAGTTGAAGATATTAGTAAGAAAATATTAGATAAGGAATAAGAAGTTAAAAAGTTTCAATCAAAACTTCTTAAGTCCAAAAATTGCATAATGATGAATTAAAACTTTAACAAATCTTTGTAAGTAAAATCTGAGACTCTTAAAGTTTCTTAGAGAACTCAAATCAATAATTAGGTGAAATCATCACCCACCAAAAATAAATTTTTATCTGATTTTTATAACATTTCATGTTCTATAAAATGTATTGGAAAATCTTGTGTGTAAAAAGGGTGTGAAAACCTATTTCATCTTCAAAAGATGAAAAATAACTTAGTAGGAAATATGGTCCATGTTTAGATATTATTAGAGTAGGAATAAGTTATCAAACTCAATAAAGTTATTATATAGAAATATATTACTTCATTATAAAATAAAAATTTGAATGCAATTGATGGTGTTTTAGAATATATGGGTACCAAGATTATAAATTTTGGAATAACTTGTCACTTCTTAGAAGAAGGATTGAACAAAGTGAAAGCAATAGTGTAATAAAGATGAGTAACATTCCTAGCCCACCTAAAGTTAGAAAAGAAAAATCTCAACATGTTAGAAACATTCCAACAAAAAATCAATTCGAATGTATGAAATAAGTTTATAGAATATTTTATCTGACTGTTCATCATGCAAAAAGATGTAATACACTCATTCTAGAACAAGTTTCTTATGGTAGAAAAGAAAATGAATCTAGAAATAATAAAATTGAGGAAAAATATTTTGTTTTTGAGATAGGTTTGAAAGTAATTAAAGGTAAAAAAGCATTGATACTTGATTGTGGTTGTTCTTTACATATGATAGGTGATATTAAAATCTTGAAACAAGTTGAAAGTCACAATGGTGGAGCAGTTACCTTTGGTAATGATAGTTCCATAAAAATCATAAGAATCAAAATGACTGATATTGAAGAATAAAATTTGAAATCTAAGGAAGTTTTATTTTTTGATGGGAAAAAACATAACATACATAGATTAAGTCAACTTTATGATGATGAAAACAAATTTATTTTTAATAAATATTCTTGTATCATCAGAAGTGTAAAATATGGAAAAGTTATCACAAAAGGAGATATAACCAGTTGTAATATTTTTCAAATTAGAGAGTTTAATAAATCATGTTACTTGAGTATTGAAGATGAAAAAAAATTCTTACACTGAAGACTTGGGTACATTTGGAAGAAAAACATGAACAAAATTTCTAAAGATTATACTACCTGTTATTTTCCATAATTGAAAAGAAGAGATAAATATGTTTGTGTCACTTTAAATAAATGGAAGATAAATAAAAAATTCATATAAGAGTTGAGATTCAGGCTACTAGACCTCTTGAACTTATTAGTTCTGATTTATTTGGGCTAATGAAACATCAATCAATAAAAGTAGATTTATACTTTATCACTTTTATTAATGATTTCACTCAGATGAAAAACATCATGTTTATGAAACACAAGTAATATGTTTTGGAAATGTTCGGGTTTTTCAAAAAAGAAGTTGAGAAAAAAAATGGGGCATATATAAATAAGTTGAGAGAATATATTGGTATTGAATTCACAAGAAATTATTTTGAAAATTATCAAAGAAATAATGGTATAAAAATAAGTATGGTGATCCCTACACCCCACAACAAAATGAAGTATCTAAAAGAAAGAAATAAGCATAGTAGAAATGGGAAGAAGTATGTTAGTAGAATACAATATTTCAAAGTTCTATTGGAGAGAAGTTTTTAGTACTACTGTACATGTTAAAAACATATTCTTTTTGAGATTGGAAATCTATATAAATTCTTAAAAAATTGGTATAGAAAAAACCTTCATTGATGTACTTAAATGTTTTTTTAATTCCATGTTTTCTAAAAATAAAAAATCTGGATCTTGGAATGTTTGATGAGAATGATGAAGATAGAAATATTATGGGTTATTCAGTATAAGGAATAATTTACAAATGTTTTAACAAACAATTGAAAAAGTTTGTTGACTCATATGATGCAGATGTTATTGAAAATTAAAATTCCTACAAAAAATTTGTTTTGAATGATTAGGAGGATAAAATAAAGGTTTCCAATGATAGTGAGAATGATAAAAAACAAACTTATAATTATTCAGAAAAATCATGGGATAAGGAAAGTTTAACTGGGAAATAAAATTTGAAAATTCCTACCTTATAAAAACATGTTGAGACAAAAAATATTCTTGGTAATTATAAGGCTTTGGTTCAGACTAGAATAAAGTTGATAATAGAAGATCAAACTTTACTTATATAAAATGTTGAACCAGAATTAGGTTTAGAAACTATTCAACACAAATAGTGGATGAATGTTATAAATGAAGAGTTGGTTCAAATTGAAAAAAATGAAACATTGTAACTTGTTCTACATTTTAAAGGTAAATTTTTTTTTAGAACAAAGTGTATTTACAGAAACATGATAAATGAAATGGATATGTTTCAAGAAAAAAATACATGCTTGTTGGTAATGCTATGTATAGGTGGAAGGTGAGGATTTTGATGAAACCTTTTCCCTTATTTAAAATATAGAAATTATTTGAATGTTTCTAGTAGTGGTTTCTCATTAGAATTACAAATTAAATCATATAGATATAAATTCATCATTTCTAAATGGATAAATTGAGGAAGAATAATACATCGAACAACATTTAGGGTTTATACTTGATGAGGATTAAAACAAAGTTTGTAAACTAAATAAATCTTTGAATTTTCTGAAATAACCTCCATATTCTTGGTATTCAAAGCTTGATAGTTATTTGAGAATGTTGAATTTTTCTAAAGGAAAAGTTTATTGAAACTTATACGTAAAAGGTGTTGACTCCAGAATCTATGATTTTTATTGTTTATGTAGATGATATAATTTTTTATTGGGATAGAAAAGATGTTTTTAAATCATTTTTTGAATAAAATAAAAGAAACTCTGAGATTTCAATGTTAAGATAATTAACATTCTTCCTTGGATTAGAATTTAAAAAAATGAAAAATACATTTTCTTATCTCAAGAAAGGTATTCTAAGTAATTTTTAAGTTTGGCATGGAATAATACAAAAAATTTTCTATTCTTATATCAGTGGGGATGAAGTTGAATAAATATGAGTTCGGAAAAAGTGTGAATCATAAAGAATTTTGGAAGCTTATAGGAAGACTACTTTACCTTATATCCTCAATCCTGATATTGTTTATATTGTGACTTTGTGGGTATCAATGTAATCTGAAAGAATCACATATGTAGGCAGAAAATAGAATTATTAGATATGTCACAATAAAAACATTACATGAGTTGTTGTACAAAATAAATAGTGAAATAAAGTTTCATGGTTATATTGATGCTGATTGGGATGTTGATTTTAATGATATAAATTCAACCTCAAGAGGAACATTTTTCTTGGCATAATGTTATGTATATTAGAATAGTAAGAAAAAAATTTCAATAACATTAAAAATAGTGGAATAAGAATATATTTTGGTTAATCAGGCTTGTACTCATATGTTGTGAATGACTGTTTAGCTGGACGATTTGAAAGAAAAAGTTTATAAACCATTGAAGATACTTTTTGATAATCAAGGTGTAATTGATATTTCTAAAAATCATGTCCAACATTCATGATCAAAACACATTTATATAATGTTTCACATTATAAAATTGAATTTGTTGTTTGAGATGTTTTACTAGAATATATCTCAACAATGTATCAAATTGATGATATCTTCACAAAGGCAATGCCAAAAAAAACTTTTGTTGAGTTGATATAGAGGACCTAACCCTAGTTGCTTAGATTCGGTGCCTTAATTAATTACATTGTCATAATAAACAAGGAATTTCTATACCTAAGGACTGAATATTTTATTTGTTTTGGAAATCCACATACAAACATAATTTTTACATAACAACTTTGAAAAGAAATATAATATTGAAATTCCATTGGAAACATTCATAACTCCTAGATTATCCATGAAAGTGATTTATAATATTCATCTTGGAATATTGGGGGAAAATAAAACATAATAAAGGGGTCATATTAAGTGATCATAAAGGGTAAGTAATAAAGTGGAAGCATAAATAATAGGTCATGGTCAATAACTAAAAGTACACAGTCTATTAAAACATAATATTGAGCATAATATGGTTGGAAGAAAAGATAATTAAATAATTACAGAATAAAACCAAACCATGGATATTATAAAAGTATAATAATCACATGGAATATCAAATAAATTTATCATAATGAGGGAATGCATAATGTTAGATATCATAAACATACCATCAAGGCCATGACCAAGACACCATAAATAATGAAAAAAACCCAGTCTAGTTTGTCTTGTGATACCTATTGATACATAGATGGGCTATAGGGGTCCCCAACCATCACTTACTAAGTCAAATTATTTCCTAATATGAATGGGTATAAACATAAACAACATATACATATTAAATGTAAATAACTTTCCCCAATCTGTAAATATAATCACTAACCACTCTAAATAGTATGGTGAATAGTATCAAGATAGCACATCCACAGTAAAACTGATTATAAACCATTTAATAAAATATTTTGGATTATAAACATAAGTAATAAACACTAGTAAATAATAAAATTTAATATAGGTGTTGAAATAAATGAAAACACTCTAATAAAATCATAGATAAATTCTTGAGAGAAATACACCTTTTACTTCACAAAGAAGAGTTCTTTTGGAAAAATAATTTTTAATTTTCATAATTTATTGTATAAAACCATAAATTAAAAAATAAATATTTTCATTAAAAAAATTATTCAATTAAAAAAAATGGAGTCTGAAAACAGATTATGAATGATACATGAAAATAGGTAAGAAATTGGGAAGTTCCCTTTAACCGGGCTTCCGTATTGGGAAGAATTAAGAAGGGAACCTTATAAAAAATTTATTATTACATCAAATAAAGATGAAATCATATGGATTTATGTGTTTGGAACATATAAATATAATTTTGAATAATTATATAAAATAATTCAGAATTATATTGGTGTATTTAGGGATAAAGCTTAATTGGGATGAAAATGGAGGTTCGAAAAGAGAACCCTTACCTTATGTCCAAATGTGTTATGCATTTGACCTTAATGTCCTGGATAATCAAATTAAATCCCTTAATTAATTAATAAAATTTTATGTATCTATTATATTAATTATATTTTTATTAAGTTCATTTATGGCCTTATTAATGAGTTATAGAGTTTAATTTCGTCATTCTAGAGAATTTGTTTTCTTGGTTTTCATGATCGGTTCGCATCTTTATAAGTAATGGAGTTTATGTATAAATGGGTATAATTATATAGAATTGAATTTATATGATATTAATTGAAATCCATAATATTAAATGGTTATATAATTCCTTTTTTATATGGTATGAGGGTGAGTCATTAGATAAAACATTAGTGATAATAATTTAGATTATTTAGGCGGTTTTTTGATCATCAAGAACAAGTTTTGTCATATGAATTAATATTATGTATAATTATGGTTATAAATAATTAAATAGGTTTTAATAAATATATTAAAATATGTTTTAACCATAAAAATGGTTTCATTACCGGCCTTGAAGGGGAAATTAAATAATGAAAATCCATTATCCATGAAGGTTGTAAATCGGAACCTCACGAGCAAAGATTTCATTTTTAAAATAAAAGATTGAGATAAAAGAGTTTGAAAAAAGATATTACATTAACATGAAATAATTCTAGTATATAGATTATAATGGATTTATCATACTCATTTGTATAGAATATTTGGGGAGAGGATAAAAAATGAAAAAGGAAATCGAAAGGTAATTAAAAGAAAAATAAAGAGGATTCACCTCTTGAATTATCTACTTTGAGAACCTCCTTTAGGCACTATGGTTTGGACTTTTGTTGAGACCAAGAGCTCATGTATATGGGGGAGATACTTGGAAAGAGGATTTGGGTAGAATTTGAACAGTATTCAAGTATTATAGGTGTGAGGACAAGTGGTGGTGAGGGGTGATATTTATAGTGGATGAGAGGGGTGAGATTTTAATATTTTATTCATTTGTTTATTATTGTGGTTGAATAATGAATAATATAAATAGTTTGAGTATTATCATCAAATATATTAAAACAATGAATTTTAGTTCGATATTATGGTTCTTAAATTATCAATGACTCAAGGAATATAACATTTAACTTATAATGTATTTATACCGTAAATTTCCGTATTTTACTATTCACAAAAAATTCAAGTATTTTAGAAAAAACCCAGAAATTCACTCTAAAAATATTTTTGTGTTTAGAATTAAAAAATGGTATCCATTTTATGAAAATAATTTTCTAAATATAAAAATTTTAATTTTTAATTAAATCCATCATTTATTCAAAAAATATAGATTTTAAATTTATTACCGATTTTATAACACGTTCCACAATTAACTAAGGTCTCATAAAATTATCCAAAAATAATAAGACAAAAAAATGTTAATTTATTAATACATTTTATGAAAATAAATTTTCTTTTAAATCATTTTATTAATTATAAAATTGTAATAAAATATTAATGACTTACAAAAATACCAACACTTAAATATATTTTTTAAATATTCACTTACTTATATTATGGTATAATTATATCATAACTTCATTTCTAATATGTCTAAATTTTATTTATAAAATCATGAGTGTTGTTGCTATTCATTTTGCTAATTAACTATTCAAAAGTGTCATATTACTATTACTAAGTTCAAGTTACTACTTCATCGGTATGGGTTCCTTAATTTCTAGAAATACCTCTTATTTAATTCATTAATTTTTTGTAAAGTTTGTATTGTGTTCTATAAGTGATTTTATGTGATCTATACTATATGAAATAAAAATAGGAAGATAAATCTCATTGATATAATTCTAGTTCATTACATTCTCCCTTCCTCTAAAAATTTCATCCTCAAAATTTTCAGAATGTTACCACATAAAAATATTTGGGTAATTCTTCATCATAAGATCCTCAGGATCCCACGTCACATCATCAATTTTATGATTTTTACAAAGTACCTTTACCAACAGAGTCATCCAGTTCCCCAACACCTATTTTTTAGTATCCAGAATCTGGATAGGCTCTTCACAATAAGGTTATTTAGGTTCCAATTCTATTCCGTCAGAAGTGAGTAAATGTGTTGGGTGTGGCATGTACTTCCTTAACAAATAGATTTGGAAAAAATTGTGTACTTTAGAAATGATAAGCGGAATTTCAAAATGATAATCCACAGCTCCAATTCTCTCTAGAATTTCAAAAGGGCCAATGTACCTAGGGATCAGTTTACTTTTCTTCCCAAATCTTATAACACCCTTCCATGCAGATACTTTCAAGAAAACATTATATCCCACTTGAAATCACAAATACTTCCTTAAATTATTGGAATATATATTTTTCCTACTTTATTCTTATTTGATATGGGTTTGAATAGTCTTTACCTTTAATGTTGTTTCCTCTACAAGCTCTTGTCCCACAAGATTCCTTTCACCAACTTCATACCAACAAGTGGTTGTATGATGTCTATTTCCATACAATGCTTCAAATGGTTCCATTTGAATACTTGAATGGAAACTATTGTTGTAATAAAACTATTCCAATGTTAAATTATGGTCCCACATACCTTGAAACTCAAGTGATCATTTTCTCAACACATCATCTAAAGTTTGGATCATCCTTTCCTAATGCCCATCATTTTGAGGGTGATAAGAATTACTCAAATAAAGCTCAGTGTACAATGATTTATAAATATTTTCTAGAATTTAAATGTAAATCATGGATCATGATCAGATATAATTGAGATAGGTTCTCCATGAAGTCTTACAACTTCATTAATATAGAGTTTTACAAGGTTCTCTAGTGGAAAATCTTCCCTTATAGCGAGGAAATGTCCAACTTTTGTAAGTAGATCAACAATCACCCATATTACATCATTATTTCTTAGGGTTTTTTGGTAATCTAGAGAAAAATTACATAGTGATGTCATCCTATTTCCATATAGGAACAGGAAGAGGTTTCATTACTCCTCTAGGATTTTTTCATTCAACCTTCACTTATTGACAGACTAAACATCTTAATACATAATCAGCAATTTCATTATTCATGTTATCCACCCAGAAATGTTCCTTCAAATATCTATAAATCTTAGTGATACCATGGTTTATAGAGAAATTATAACTATGGGAATAATCCAATAACTCATTTTTTATCTCGTGTATATAGGGAACACAAAGTCTCTTCCAAAATTTCATAATACCATCCTCATACACAAAGTCTGCCAACTTCCCATCATTCACTACTTTAATTTTATTTTAATTATTTTATTCATCATACTAGGAACTCTTAATACTTTATAACAAATATAGTTGGGAAACAAATTGAAAAAGTAATGTTGTTTCACCTTCCCTGATAATTCCCAAATCCATCGTTTCTAGATCCATCAACATAGGGTCATTATATATCCCCATGTTATGTAGAACTCCATGATACTTCAAGAATAATGCATCTGCTACCTTATTCACCTACCCTGATTGGCAGTGTATTATATAATCATACTCCTTGATTAGTTTGATCCACCACCTTTTCCTCATGTTGAGTCCTTTATATGATAATATATATTTCAAGATCTTTTTATATGTATATATCTCACATCTTTTTCTATAGAGATAGTGTCACCATATCTTCAGAGAAAATATTACAGCTTCTAACTCAAGATCATGAGTTGGATAGTTCTATTCATTAATTTTTAACTACCTTTATTCATAGGCAATAACTCTATAATTCTATAAAAGGATACACCTGATTCATTTATTTTATGCATCACTATAAATCACAAATCCACAATTTCCTGATGGTTGAGTCAAGATCGGAGCATTCAATAATATCCTTTTCAATTCTTCAAAATATTGTTCACATTATTTTTTCCATATGAACTTAACCCCTTTATAAGTAAACTTAGTTAACGGGTTAGCTAATTGGGAAAAGTTTTGAATGAAACACCAATAATATCTTGCTAAAACAACAAAAATATATACCTTAGTTATGTTCATTGGTTTAGGCCATTCCTTAACCAAATTTGTCTTCATAGGATAAAATGAGATTCCATCCTTAGAGATGATATGTCCAAGAAAAGAAAATGATTGAAGCCAGAATTCACACTTTATAAACATCCAATATAACTCTTTTCTTCTAAGAGTCTCTAGAACAACCCACAAGTGTTTATCATGCTCCTTATAGATTTTGGAATATATCAATATATCATTAATAAATACCACAAAAAATTAATCAAGAAATTACCTGAACACTCTATACAATAGATCCATAATGATAAAGGGTGAATTAGTCAATACAAATAGCATTACTGTAAATTCATAATGCCCATACCTAGTTTGAAATGATGTATTTGGAATGTCTTACTTCCTCACACAAAATTAAAGATATCTAGATTGAAGTTAAATCTTCAAAAAGTATATATCTCCATGAATTTTATCAAATAAATCATCAATATAAGGCAAGGGGTACTTGTTATTTATTATAATAGCATTTATCTCTCTATAATCAATGCAAGGCCTCATGAATCCATCTTTCTTCCTTACAAAGAGAATAGGGGATCCCCATGGAGATACACTAGGGTGAATCAATCCTTTATCACTCAATTACTTTAGTTGTTTCTTCATTTCTAATAATTCCACTATTTCCATTTTATAAGGAGTCTTTGATATACATCTTTCATCGGGAATTAAATCAATAGAGAACTCAACTTCCCACTTTGTAGGATTTATAGGAAAATCCTCTAGAAATACATTAATATATTCTAGCAGAATAAGTACATTTTCAATTTGAATATTTATTTACTCACCCATATATGATATTTTTTATTTCTCCATAATAATTTCATTCAGTAGAGCTACTGGGGGTGGATCTAGATAAGAATTAGATGATGAGGTTTCTTCTATAAAGATAAGGGATTATGTATCATCCCCACCAATCATAATTTACTTCTTTTTTCAATATATCTTCACATAATATTTTTAAATATTTTCCATACCAAAAATTATGTCAAAGTCAATCACAGGTATAATGAAAAGGTCAGAAACTAAAGCATTTTTATGTGTCATAAAGGGACTTACTGACACATATTTGTTAAAATGTTACATCCCTTAGTAGTTTTTACTCACAACTATTCTATTAAATAAAAAGGTAAATGTCTCATTTTTTGAAAAAAGGGGAAGATATAAAATAATGTGATGATACAGAATCAAATAAGTGATTGGATAAGTTTGAGGAAATGATTAAAGTACCTTCCACCACATCATTTGGAACTTTAACCTTAATAGTTGTGACCTTATATGCTTATCCCTTCTTCATTTTACTTATTTGGGGAACATTTACTTAACTCTTATAATAATAATTTGTATAATGTCCAATCACTTTTCAATTATAGCATTGAACATTGGTACCTGCTTTCTTTCCCTTTGAATCATGGGCTTGGTGGACTTTTTCTCCACACTTATAACAAACACTCATAACCTTCAGGACTGTACTAGGGTGTTTCTTCCCAAAATTATCATATGATGGAAAATCAAATCTTCCATTCTTAACATTTTCCTTATTTCCTTTCCAGAGTGTTTATTAACCCTATTCTTCCCTTGATTTCCTTTAAATTCATAAGACTTGGATAATTATTTTTTAGTATTGATAGCACATGAGACTACATCTTAATGTGATGAGAAATTTTTGGACTCCTACTCCATTCAAATTAATGGTTTTAAACCATCAAATAATCGACCAATATTGATCCTTGGATTATTTATGACGTTTGCGATATGCCTTACTAACCTTGTAAATTTCACTTCATAATTCTCAATGTTTTTATCCTCTTTCTATCTTAGACACAATAATTTCCTCTCCATATCTTCTAATTGTTCATGAGGAAAATATTTTTCTAGGAAAATTTTATTAAAATATATACATTCCATATTTTTAATTTATTCCTATTTATTTTTGTTTTGAATTAATGACCACCATTGATCTGCATCTCCTGATAGATGATAAACTAGAATGAAAACCTTCTCCAATTCATTACTTCCCAAAGTGATAAATATATTATCTTAGGAAATTATCCACTACTCTACTACAAATGGTCTTGTAGTCCCATTAAATGATGGAGGTTGTTGTCACATAAAGAGATATAACATTTATCCTCCACATTGTGGATCAGGATGCTCCATTCAGGCAAGGTTATTTTTCATAACCTGAGTTATCTGTCTCAGTATATTTATAAGTTTCTCAGCACCGGTTGTAGCTCCAGTACTGACATCATTATCTTGAATAAAGGGAAATCCCAACAAGGGATACGTGCATTAATATTGTTTCCATTACTTCCACTAGTCTCCATTTTTAAATAATGTGATACACTAGATTAGGTTATAAATCATAATTTATAATCTCAAACTAGAAAAATACTTAACATAAATTGAAATTCTTTTCATAGTTAATATCATAATCATAAACATGGTTTCTTGGGGGTCATATTTAATTTTAAAACCTTCATAATGGTTTGTAAATAAAATTTGACTTATCCTAAGAATATTCACCAGGAGTGTCAAACCATGTTTGTAGTAAGGATTTTTTTTCATATACCAAGTTACCCAAAGTCAAGCTCAGGAAACCTTGTTGGAGTTGTTACCCTAGGTATATCTGTTTCAGAACCATATCTACTTGTAGTATCTAGATAGAGATGTATTTCTTGGAATATCCAAATAATATCTACCTTACCAAAATTCTATTATGTTATTCTATTCTCATCCTCAAAGTCTATCTTAATATTATGTTCCCTAATATTTATTTTCTAAATCTAGTTTCCAAGGTTTCTAATGAACTTACTTTGATACGAACTGTAGAGACCCTAACCCTAGTTTCTCAAAATTGGTGCCTTACTTCAATACATTGGTATAATAAAAAAAGTAAGTTGTATCCTAAAGGACTGAATAGTTTAGTAGTTTAGGAAAACCAATAACAAATATTAGTTTTACATTAAAACATTGAAAGGAAATACAATATAGAAATATCATTGGAAATATTCACAACTCTTAAATTATCCCTACAATTCATTCATAGTATTCATATTTACATCCTAGAGAAAAGTAAAACATGATAAAGGGGTGATATTAGGAGCTTAGTAAGGGTAAGTAATATAGTAGAAGCATAAATAATAGGGCATGGTGAATAACTAAAAGTATATATTCCATTAAAACATAATCTTGAGCATAATATGGCAGGAATAAAATCTAAATAAACAATTACATAATAAAACATAACCATATATATTATACTAGAAGAATAATCACATGGAGTATAAAATACAAGTATCACAATGAGGTAATGCATAATTTCAAACGTCATAAACACATCATCAAGGCCACAACCAAGACACCATATATAATGGGTAAAAACCTAGGCTAGTTTGTCTCATGAGACCTACCAATGCATCGAAGAGCTATAGTGGGCCCCATTCATAACTTAATATGTCCAATTAATTCTTAATATGAATGTTTATAAACATAAACAACATATACATATGAAATTTAAATAATTTTCCCTAATCAGTAAACATAATCACTAACCATGCTGAGTAGTATGGTAAATAGTATCAAGATAGAACATCAACAGTCAAACCAATCATAACCCATTTAACATAAATATGGTGGATGGTCAAAATAAATAATAAAACTCAATAAAGAATAAAATTAAACATTGGTGTTGATATAAATGAAAACACTCTAATAAATTCATCAAGAAATTATTGAGATAAATACCCCTTTTTCTTTATAAAGAAGAGTTATTTTGAAAAAATCATTTTTATTGGTCATAATTGTTTTATAAAACCACAAATGAACAAATATAAATTTTCATGAAAAAATTATTTAATTAAGAAAAATAATGTATTCTTAAAATATATTATAAATGGTATTTGAAAATGTGTAATAAATCAGGAATTTCCCTTTAATAGGGCTTGCGTATCGGGAAGAATTGAGAATAGAACCTTATAAAACATGTATTATCCCAAAAAAGAAATATAAAATAATATGTATATATGTTTTTTGAACATATAAACATAATTTATGAGAATAATATAAATTAATTAATTATTAAATTATTTTATAGAGGGAGAAAGGATAACCTGAATGAAAATGGAGGTTCAGGAAGAAAACCCTTACCTTATGTGTGAATGTGTTCTGCAGCTGACATTAATTTATTGGATAATGAAATTAAAAAAAATAATAAATTAATTAATAACCTTTTTAAGATTTATTAGATTCATTATAATTTTTAAGTTCATTTAAGTCCTCATTGATGAGTTATAGAGTTTTATTTCATCATTCCCGAGCATTTGTTTTCTTGGTTTTCATTATCAGTTCTCTTGTTTATAAGTAATAGAGTTCTTGTAAAAATGGGATCAATTATCTAGAATTAAATTTATATTATATTAATGATAATATATAAGATTAAATGGTTATATAATTCATTTGGTTATATGGTATGAGGATGATTCATTAGATAAATCATTAGTGATAATCATTTAGATTATTTTGGCGGTTTTTTGATCATCATGAACAAGTTTTGTCATATGAATTAATTTTATGAATATATGCTAGTTATAAGATATTAAATTGGTTTTAATACATATATTATAGTATTTTTTAACCATAAAAATGGTTTCATTACCCACCTTGAAGGATAAATTGAAGAATGAAAATCTGTCATCCATGAAGGTTGTAAATCAGTACCTCGTATACGATGATTTCGTTTTAAAAATAAAATAGAGAGAGAATAGACATTGATGAAGGATATTACAATAACATGATAAAATTTTATTATATCGATTATTAAATATTTATCATTCTCATTTGGATTTAGGGGGTTGGGGAGAGACTTGGGAAGTGGATTTGGGCATAATTTCGACAATATTAAAAGCTTATAGGTGTGAGAAGAAGTGTTGGTATTTATAGTGGAGGAGAGGGGTGATTTTTGAATGTTTTATTCATTTGTTTATTATTTGGGCTCAATAATATGAATAGTTTGTGAATTATCATAAAATATATTAAAATAATGAAGGTTAGTTCGAAATTATGGTTCTTACATCAACGATGATTCAGGAAAATATTATTTAACATATAATTTATTTATACTGTGAATTACCAAATTTTACTATTCACTAAAAATTCATGTATTTTAGAAAAATCACAAAAAATTACCCTAAAAAATTTTCTATGGGTAGAATTAAAAAATGGACTCCTCTTTATGAAAATAATTTTCTAAATATGAAAATTTTTACTTTTAATTAAAATAATCATTTACTCAAAAAATACAAATGTTAAATTTATAACTGATTTAATAACACTTTAAAAAATTAACTAAGGTCTCATAAAATGATCCTAAAATAATAAGAAAAAAAATTTAAATTTATGGCTATGTTTTATGAAAAAAAAATATTTTAAATCATTTTATCAATTATAAAATTGAAATTAAATATTTTTGACTTATAAAAATACCAACACTTACATATTCACTTACTTGTACAATGATATAATTCTATCATACCTTCATTTATAAGATGCCTAAATTTTAATTATAAAATAATAGGTGAGGTTACTATTCATTTGGCTGATTTACTATTCAAAAGTGTTGTATTACTATTCCTAAGGTCAAGTTATTATTTCATTAGTATAGGCTCCTAATCTTCTAGAAATACCAATTATTTCATTCATTATTTATTTATAAAGTTTTTTTGTGTTATAAAAGTGATTTAATTTTATATAAACTATATAAAATAATCATAGGAAGGGAAATCTCATTGATATAATTCTGGGTCATTACAGTTGAGGTTGCAACTTCATGTTCCACCTCCTCCAATGACTTCTGAAATATCATAAGGAAGTCCCACACCATGCTTTGGATTATATTGAAAATAAGGGGAAAATGTAAAAACTTTTTTAATAAGTTTTTACTTATTTTTATTTTATGAATCTAAATTTGTGGTTATTATATAATGGGGGAGATAATAATAAAATAGTGAGAGAAAAATAAAAGTGAAAAAAAGCGAGGGGGAGTTTTTCATTACATGGCTGCAAAATTTTCTTGTCATAGAGGATGGAATTACTTCAGACACAATACATTATCCAAAAGTGTGTTATCAAGAAACTCTTTTTTGAGAAAGATTATGTTTTGGTAAAAGTAAAAAAAACATGAGTTGTTTATAGAAGTTTATTTGTACAAATTTTCTAAAAGTTGAAATAGTTGTTACTAAGTGTTATCAAAAAATAAAAAGGGGGAGATTTAAGAACATTTATAATGTTTTTAAAAAAGTTTTGTATTTGTGGAAAACTTACCTTTTTGTAAAAGACTTTTTTTCCTTCAGGACCTAGCCTAGTCCATCAGTATGAAAAATTAGACTAAGATCATCATCATGGGTCAACAGAACTAGGAAATCATAAAGATAATTTAATGAAAGTCAGAGACTACTAGGAATCGGTCTCAGGAAGAATTGGTATCAGAAGATGGTGAGTGAGACTGAAAGTTTAGGAAGTAATAGAACTTCTAAGTATTGAGTCTGGAATTTATTTTCTGATCATAAGTTCTCATAAATCAAGAAGAAGTTATGATACAAGATAGAGTTTATGGAAGATATGAGAATATAATGTAAAGTATTATGGATACTGCTTGTCGGTGTGAGGAACACCAGACTCAGAAATATGTAGATCATCGGTATGAGAATATTTGTTATGATAATATCATAAGGATGGAAGAAAGATATGTCTAAGTGAATAAGTCATGATATTGCTAAATAGTTTTAAAATAAGATATTGAAGTCAGGAGTTAGAAATTTCTCATACTTTCTAATCTAAGTCTGATGATGCTTTTCCAGTATTAATGTTCTCATAAATTATGAAAACTCTTAGGATAAAATATTTTGAAGAAATAGAGGAATCATAAAGATTGTATCAATTCCATGTATCTAGACAAAGTTTTCATGGGATCCAAAAGTACCAAACATATAATTTTTCAGAATTATTAATGAGTTATAAATGATGAGGTTTAAAGTTTTTAAAATATATGGAGTGGAGTTTTCATCATAATGATAATTCCATCGTTTTAAAGATTCTATTAGGCTGACTCTAAGAAGGAAATTTAATCGGACTAAATCTAAGGAAAGTCAATCATACTAAATCTGATAAGGAAATATAATTGTATTAACTCTGAGAAGGAACGTTAATCATATTCACTTTTAGGATGAAAGTAAATCAGACTAACTTTGATGAAGAAAGAAAATTTTGAATAAGATGAGGAAGTTTTAGGGGTGTAATTTTAGCCCCAAGACCCAAAAGCCTAAGAGGCTAGGCTTTAAAGTGTGATCAGCCTGACCCAGTTAAGCCTAACCTGGGTCAGGCTGGGCTCAGGCTTGTGATGCACCAGGCCAGGTAAGGGCCTACATAGGACGACCCATGGTTCTGATGGGATAGCCTGGCCTTTTTCCCAAAGAAAGACCACCCAATCCTGGCCTGTAAAAATCTTGTCTACCTTGAAAATATACATATGAAACTCTAGGTAGTGAGACTCGAACTACCTACCTCAAGTTTCCATGGTTGCACCTATTTTAAAATTAAATAGGACAGAAATGTATTAGGTGATTTTGGTGTAATTGTATTCAAATACACACACACCACAGAGACAAGCCGAAAAGCTAGGCCATAGCCCCACCATAATTATATCCCATCCATCAAGTATTATTTATTTTAGTACATGGACCATTGGCCCAATGGGCATGAAGCCCATAACATAGCACGAAAGACCAATGTAGTGTCATGTCGATATCGTCCTACCTACGCCACTAGGCTTGTTTCATGCATGCGTCATCTCCTACATGCATCACTGCCTACCCATGCCACCGCCTTTCAACCCAGTTCTGATGCATAATTACGGGGAGCCTTTACCACTCGGGTAATTCCTAAACTTCACACAGGGTGGATACATATACATATATAAAACATGAAATTAATTTCAAATTCCATATTTCTTTTTTTATTTAGTTATCATTCAATTATTTATTTAAAATAACCTAAAATTAATTATTTTCTATTGATTTTATGGCTTCTAATTATTATGAATGTTATTTATTAGGATGGTTACTATTTATTTAGATATTTTAGTCATTCTAGATTATTTTTTATTGAATGTTATCATATAAATTATTTGACCTTTAATAATTTTATGAATTGGTATCTATTTTAGATTTTTATTAAATTAATGAAAATATTATAATTATAATAGGTATGTGATGTTGGGGTTTAGGATTTTGTGAAACGTGTGAAGTGAGAAATTTAAAACATGAAATAAATTTGAAATTCCATATTAATTTTTTAATTACTTCTCATTCAGTTTTTTATATAAAAAACCTGAAATTAATTATTTTATGATTTATAATTATTATGAATGTAATTTATTAGAATTATTGATATTTATTTAGACTAGACAATCAACACAGATTCATTTTTTTATTTCAATGTTTTCAAATAAATTATTGGACCTTTAATAATTTTTTGAATTAGTTTGTATTTTAAATTTTAATTAAATTAAATAAAATATTATTATAGGTTTGTGATGTTGAGGTTTAAGATTCTAATAAAATGCATGAAGTGAGAAATTTAAAACATATAAAAGGATTGAGAATTAAATAAAAAAATTTAAACTGTATAATGTTAATAAAAAATAAAATAAATGCTTTTAAACAAAAAATAAAAAACGTTTAAACAAAGTGTTTAAGAAAAAATTTAGAAATATTATTAAGAAATTTTTTTAAAAAAAATTAAAAAAACATATAAAGAAATTTTTATAAAAAATTTTTAAAAAATTATTAAAAAACATTAAAATAAAGTTTAAATAAAAAATTTACAAAATATTCAAAAAAATTAAAAAAATAATTTTAAAAACATTTAAAAAAACTTCTTTTGAAAACATTTAATTTTTTTTAATTAAAAATTTTAGAAAATGTTTTAAAAAATAAAATAATTTTAAAACCTATTTATAAAAATGTTTGAAAAAAAAATTGGAAAAATTTTAGAAAAACTTTTTTAAATTTTTTAAAAAAATATTTATGAAAACATTTAGGAAAATTAAACAAATAAATGTTTAAAAAAAATTAAATGAAAGAAAAATTAAAATAATAAAAGCTCGTAGGGGTCGACCCATGACCCATCTCGAAAATCCCATCTCACACTGACAGTGTGGGACAACCTGATGGTTTGGTCTGACCCAAGTCCAGGCTCGGTCCACCTATTGGGGTTGTTTGGGGCAGCCCTGCCTGGGCCAAATAGTGGTTCGTGGCTTGGTTTTTTGGAGGCCAAGCCTAGCTGAAATTATACCCTTACAAAGTTCAATCGTAATGAGCTAAGGAAGTTCCTTCTTAATAAGTAGAGGAAGATGGTGAGATCTAAATGAGGAGAGGAAGATAGTAAGAATGTAATGAGTAGATGAATATATTCAGATTGTAATGCTAAGAGGAACTTATTTACATCTGATTGAAGCTAAGGAAGTTAGTCTAACTGAAGCTGAGAAATTTAATCAGACTAAAGCTGAGTAAGTTAATCAGACTGAAGTTATGGAAGTTACATCGGACTAAGGAAAAGATAGTATGTTCCAGAAGAATGATTTCTTATAAATATTAATAAGGTTTAAAGCAGTCAAAGTAGAATTTTAAATGTGAGTTTTTTTGGAGATTTAAATTTTAGGTAAGAAGGAAAAGTTTTTATGTTTCCCACCTATGCTATTATAAGTCACCTATAAATATAAGTATAGTACATTCATACATTATAACTTTTTCTTGTGTGGAAAAGGTGGAGTGCTGAATAATTATATCCAGGTTTTTCTTTCCAGATTGAGATCTTAGAAGAAGGTCGAACACCTGAATGTTTTGTTTAGTAGAATGAGGAATATTAGACTGATATTTTTTACAATGTTTGAGTTTTATAGATAGGGAATGGTTTCATCATACCGATTCAATTGGACTGAATCCATTGGACTAAGGAAGTTTGGATTTAGTTTTTAGTAGTTTATGATAAGCACAAGTTTTTTTATTCTAACAAAATAGAAATTTTCTTTAGGCATATAATGAGAAAGGTAGCATCATATTTATTTGATTGGATTGAGTCAATCGGACTAGGTTTATTGGACTAAAGGCCATCATATTCAGGGTCATTATACATAGGAACTTTTGTGGGGTATATTGAACAAAGTATTTATTTTTTTGGCTCAATGTTTTTGTAAGAAACATTGTAAAGTTATGGGAGTCAGTATAATAATTCCTATCATGATATAGAAGGTGTCTAATGGGATTTGGGAAAAAATTTATTCACTTATTCATAATAGTTAATTTCCATAGACCCATGGGAGTTGCTATGGAAAGAATATAGGTTGTCACACTAAGGCCAAACCTTTTAAATATCACGTGCTTTAGATTCATTCCTACTTTTACATGCATGAGTATTTACTAAAATATGACAAGGATATAAACTTTAACAGGTTGATTGTGTTAGTTTTAAAAGTATTGAAACTTACAAAAAGTGAAAAACTGATTCAACCCCCCCATCAGATGTTATTCTGTCCTTTAAAAATTCACATATAATAAATCATTAACTCATTCATTTCACATGTCCCTTTATGGTTTCATGTACCAAAAATCCTGAAGAACTTGATAGCAGAGGTGACCAAAAGTATGTACTATGAGATACTATACAGTAACCGAGATCCAGTCTATGGTTGCTCTTCCATCATCTAGTTCCTGCTCTTGAATTTCTAGAGTGCGAAGTTGGATATCTCCAAATCCCAGGACTATCTAGACATGTCAGATAGATCATGACGAAGCAGTTATAATAAATAAATTATTTAAAAACATTTCATTATAATTTAAAATGAAATTATATTTATAGGAAAATATATTTTAATTTAGTTGATTAACAAAATTATGAACTTTTTGGGATTTCACACCATCTAGGGACCGATGTCTAACCCTGGTGCTAGCTCAGAACTGAAGGCCACACCATTGATCTAGAAATCCCCCCCCAACGATCTTCCAGTAATGGGGGCCACCATTTATAATTTTTTAGGGTCCCTCCCATTGCTTGACTGGTGGACATTACTTGCCCTAAATAATTTTTTGGATTGAATAGTTTTTTTGATGAAAAATTCAACAATTTCATGTTATTTAAAACATGAATTTATGCATTTAAATAAAATTTCATAGTCCTAAATCGATCCAACAACCCTAGATCCCATATAAATTTCACTATGTAAATTTCGTCATTATTGTATTTTTCCATAATTGTGGTGGAAAATTGTTTGATGTATCTCTTTTCGAACAAAACCTAAATGAAAGTATTATCAGGGTTAATTAATGAAGGAAAATTAAATTCTAATTTTCATTGATTACATTTAATTATTTCAAATTACTACTAATCAATTAAAAATTAAACCAAATAATTATTAATTAATTTTTTATACTACTATTAATTGTTGACACTTATTCTCTGTTAATGAATTATTCCCATGATATAATTCATTAAAAATATGATAATTAATTATTCCTAATTACTTGAAAATTAAACTAAAATTATATTTAAACTATTAATAATGAATTAAAATAAATAAAAGTAGCCACACAAATATTTACAACTATAAAATATAAATACCTCTTAAGGAAAGATTCACCAGAACTGCGATGCATGCCATATTTAATCACCATAATTCACATGAAGTTAGAGGAATATTCACCCAAAATGGGTAGAATTTGAGAAAGGTTGAGAGATAAGTGGGAGGATATAATGGGAGAGTTTTATATTTATAGGATGTGTGTGAAAAGTGGTTAATCCTGAAAATAAATTTCTCATTTATTAAAATTAATTTCAAATTCGACGGTAATATATTTCCTTTTAAAAATACAGAAACATGTTACCACCATCAACGCCTTTCCACAATATTGATATGGGGAAATACATTATGGGAGACAAATCATTTCAATAAAATCATAAAAAAATCCTCTTTTGACACATCTTAAGATTATTTAAAAAAAATAAACTAAAAGTGTTTTAGTATTTAGAAAACCCAAATAAAAAACTAGTTTCAAATTATTTAATGAAAAGGTGATATCAATCCATTTGAGTTGACATGTTAGTTTTATATATAATTAAGAATTAATAATATTCAATGATGATTTGTGGTAAAGGCCAAAGTATAATTTTTTAGTTTGACTAGTGGTTAGAAAACATTATCAATAATTTTGTTATTGTATTTATTTTTTGATTGTTATATAATTTTTAAAAAAAATGTGAGTGTGTTTCTACTTTATTTTTTTTGTCATTGTTCAATATTTTATTCATAAAATTAAATATTTTCTTTAAAAATTCATATGAGTCTCTTTGAACTTAGAAATAAATCATACTAAGTTTTAAATTTTTGGATTTCATCTTAACTTTATTTTTTTAATGACACACACTTATAATTACTTTAAATCATATATGAATTGAAATAAAGTAATTGATATTTTTTTTAATAAAATAAGAACGAACTTTCAATCAATTCTTACATAGTTAGTTTTTTTAATTCTCACATTATACTATCTTGTTAATAATGGAATATTTTTTAGTTTTTAATCATAAAATACATCCTAAAAATTAATTAATTTTTTTACTAAAGTGAATAAGCTTATAAATGATAATTTCCCTCTAAATAAATAATTATCCAAAATAGTGGAAAATATAAAAACAAATCTAAATGATATTTTTTCTAGAATAAGGGTTAAATCAACTTTTAATTAATGATTATTTTATACATTTTTTATGATAAATGAATAATCCTTTTCATTAATCTATATTACTTATTATGGGTTTTAACAGTTTTATGTTATCTATATTCCTTTAATTAATATATAATTTTTAAAAATATTTTGAAAATTTTCAAAAATTATACTTTTTAATACAAAAACTAGTCATTATTTTCATTGAAATAAAAATAGTCATTATTCCTTTAACTATACATACACTCTATTTTTAGATTATTTATTTAACATTTTTTTTTGTAAAATATCTCCTAACCATTTTCTTTTAACGAATCTTCCTGGATCAAGGAGACATTAAAGAATATTTTAGGTATTAATTCAGTATTTTCCTTATTTTTATTATATATCCAAGAAAATAAAAGAAAAAATTATTATCATATAACAATTAAACATAATGAAAAATATTTGTATTTTCCCTTCTATTTAATTAATTTTTTTAAATAGAAGTTTAAAAGTTATGCATTTTATTTAAAAAAAATTCTTAAGGAAAATATTGATGATTTTTTCTGATTTTTTAGTTTTAAATATTAGACAATTAAGGATTTTTTTTTAGTGATTTTATACTTTTAAAAACTAAATAGAAGTTTTTCTAGGTTTTTATTCACTCATCTTTTTTTATCATAATGAATTTATGTTTTATTTGGTATTATTATTGATAATATTAACGGATTTTCAATGCATTTTGAGCATCGTGGTTTTTATTTTGTCAAGGGAGAGGATAATCAAGTTGTGTATTGTCCTGTGTTCTTAGGAGAAATTTATAATGTGTTGGTTTATTTTGTCCTTACTTCATTGAAGTATTTTGTATTGATAGATATTTTCATGTTTTTTAAAAAAAATAGTGATTTTTATAATATTTATCATAAAACATTTTAATTGGTTTTCAAAACGCAAAACATACTTAATACAAAGTTTATATTGTCATAAACATTAGTAATTTAACAAAATTTTCATTTTCTAAAAAAATCAAGTCTTCATTCATTCCACCATCTATAATACAAATATGATTCCCTATTATTCTATAATCGAACAAAATTATCAAAATTTCACTTGAGTTTTGTATAATTCATAAATTAAACACTATAAAAAACCCTACTAATCAATAAAAGCATTATTATAGATTTTAATTTATATTAAACATAAAAGAATCAATCTTTTTGGTAGATAAAAATATCAATTATAACTATTTTGAACTTTATATATATCATTATATTAGTATATATGTTTAAAAAGAAAATATAAAAAAACCACATAAAGGGAAAAACATTAATGGACCACATAAAAAATGATTTGTATAAAATTAAATTTAATTTCAATAATAATAAAAAATTAATAAAATTTTGAAATTAATTAATTTTAAATACCCAAAATTTAAAATTTTGAAGTGCTTTTGAACATAATTTCAATTATGGAATTTAAATTTTTTATTAGATAAAATAATAAATATATAATTTAAGTCATAAGTCATTTAAAATTAACTAAAAATATGTTAATAAAATTTCAAGTAATTGTTAAATTATTTACAAATATTTCATTACAATTGAAAATGAAATTGTATTTATAGGAAAAAAATATTTTAATTTAGTTTATTAACATAATTATGGACCTTGTGTGATATTAAATTCATAAAAAAGTCATTGAAACAAATTAATTTTGAGAATTTAAAAAATTTAGGTGCTAAATGATATAATTTTTCAAATTTACTGTCTTTAATAAGAATTAATGTTAAAATAATACATTTCTCCAAAATCATTCAAATTGAAGGCCCTTGTGATGGATTAATTTGTTTCTATGGTCCTTTATTTTTATTTTTTAATATTAAATGACTTAGAATCACATTTCCATGTGGATAACACAAGAATCATTCTTTCATATGTTAAGAACCAACTGAAATACACATGTTTTAAAAAAATAGAAGGATTTATTCTTCTCACTAGTATAAAAAGTATTTATCATGACGGGTTTTTTATGTTAGTTATTTATTACTGATGTAATAAATTCATATATCTTGATTTATCACATCAGTTATTATATAACTGATGTGATAAATTGGATAACGTACTTTTTTCATATTATTTATTATTGAACTGATTTGAAAAATATGGGAATTTTGATTTACCACATCGATTATTGTAATAACTAATTTGGTAAAGGAAGTTACCCACTTTATCACATAGATTATTATATTACTAGAATAATAAATTCACATTATAATATTGGTTAATTAATAACTAATATTATAAAGCAATTTTTATTTCTCTATCATGACGTTTATATAATAACTGGCATTATATACCATTTAAAATTTTATAAACTGATGGTTTGAATCATTTCAGTGTTACCCTTTCATGTGAAATACTACTATTTTCTCTCTCAAAGAAGCACGAACACTCATTTATTCGATTTCATGGACTCATATATCCATATTCATAGATCCCTTCATTGGAATCATTTTTTGTGAGTTCGATCTTGTCTACTCAAGTAATATTCAAAATTTTCTTCCTTCTTTCGGCTTTTCAATGGAACTGAAGCCCTAAAATTCATTTTTGTGCATTTGTTCATTGGTTTCTATTTAATTTTTACATATTCTCGACCCAGGTATAATTTTTATCATTTTATATTTTTTTCGATTTTTCATTACCACGGTTGTAAAAAAAATCATGGTATTTATTATGAATATCCTTTTTTTAATATTTTTTTATACCAAAATCTACTAGGATATTTTTCACCATATATTTTATTTTGATTATGAGATTTATTTAATGGATGATAAATTTTTCTTCTGTTATGGGAATTTAATCAAGGAGGTTTATATCATATATCATGAAGGTTTTGATGTTCTAAATAATTTATCTAAGGTATTAAAATTTCAACAGCCCAATTATGGATTGAAGAAAACTTCTTAGAATTATGAGATGTATAATATAATCTTTTATATAATACATAGTGATGTATGCAATCCATTGTATGCTCAAGTGAGTGTAGGTTATAGGTATCTTGAAACCTTAACTTATGAATCCTACTAATATGGTTATGTTAATATTATGTTTCACAAGTCTAAAACCTTTAAAAATTTGAAATATTTTATAAATGATCATTTTAATGATTGTAAAAATATTTCACAATTCACTCCTCCAAAAAAAGTAGAGTAAATTGTTGTTTCTGAGAGGTGGAATCATATCATTTTATATATGATTAGTTAGTGTGGCCTTCATATATCTATTTTTGAGATATTATTTTTTAAATTAATTTAATGCATTTTTCTTATGATTTACCAAATATATTTAAACTTATATTTCATTATTGTCTAGAATATATAATTATACATTTCAAATATGCATATATTTTATTTAAATTTAAAAATTATGTTACTTTCAAATTATGGCATCTTTTATATAAATGTAAACAAAGTTTATCTTGAAAAGATATATATTTTTCATATTTTTTACAGATAATAATGATTTGATGTTTGATTACGACACTTAGAATAAGTAATGAATATGAGGAAGGTGTTGATTATTTTTTGAAACATTCTAAATTTAATTTTCTAAAGAAGTACTTATTTTTCTATCCATGCCTAAAATTTTTAAACATTAAGAAGTTGAAAATTAAATAGATCAAAGATCATTTAATTTTTCATGCATTTAATATAAGTTATAGCCCATGGGTTTGGAATGGTGAACTTGGCTATAATTTAGGATCACTTGATGATGATGCTTTGCATGATTATAGGTTTGATCAAATTGAATAAATGATTTTTGATATTTAAGCATAAGAAATTGAGAAAGAATCGAAAATAGATCATCTATATGGTGATGCAGGAAAACCAGTGTATCTAGGTTGTACGAAATTTACGATTTTATCGATGGTTTTAAGGTTAATTAACCTGAAGGAGAAACATGGATGGAGTGACAAAAGTTTTATAGGGTTTCTAAAATTGTTGAAAGGTATTCTTCCTAGAGAACATTATTTTATAGATTCACAATATAATTAAAATAGAATACTATGCCTAATGGGATTAGGTTACAAAAAAATACATGCATGTATGAATGATTGTGTGATATATAGGAAGGAATATGGATTTCTTTCAGGGTTTCCTAAATGTGTGAAGTCATGGTAAAAGTTAAAAGAAAAATCCCAGGCTAATTTAGCAGTTACAGAGACCCATTCCAAGAATTCTGGTATCTTTTTATAATTCCTCATTTGAAATGTTTATTTTCTAATTCACATGATACAAAAATAGTTAATTTAAAATCTTTAGGCACAAATATGTGATTAAAAAATACATCTTACAGTTGATTTTACATAGTGTAAGAAGATTTATCACTAGTTTCCAACATTCGTAAATGAAGTTAGAAATATCAAACTTGGAATGTGCATGGATGGAATAAATACATATCAAAACCTTAGTAGCACAAATAGTTCATGGCATGTTTTATTGGTAATTTAAAACACATCTTCTAGATTTTTTATGAAGTGAAAATATTTGACACTGAGTTTAATGATATCTAGACCAAAACATCCTATAAATGATATTAATGTTTTCTTGTATCCATTAATTGATTATTTAAAATGGTTTTGGGAGGAAGGTATAACAGTGTATGATTATTATAAAATGGTGTATTTTCAACCACATGAAATGATTATGTTCACAATAAATGAAATCCTAGTATATGGATATTTTCCTGGATATAGTGTTAAGTGTAAAAAATCTTTCCCAATTTATGAACAATAGACATCATATTATCAACTACATCATGGGAGAAAAATAGTATACATGGTTCATCGATAGTTTTTTCGTATGGATCACTCTTATATAAGATTACAAAATGATTTCAATGCCTCACATGAATTTGATATTTCTCCAAAACCTTTATCCATTGATCATTATTTTGAGAGGGTGAAAAAATTGATGTGACATTCCGAAAGACACATAAATCTAGTAATTATAGAAATATTTAGAAGAAATATCCAATATTTTTTGATCTACCATACTGTAAATATCACGAGGTGAAACATAAAATTGATTTCATTCATGTGGAGAAGAATATTTGTGGCAGTTTGATTTGAATATTATCAAATATTAAATGAATGACTAAATATGGGTTCAGTGCAAGATTGGATTTACTCTCAATGGGAATACATTTGGAGTTAGATACAAACCTTAATGGAAGGAAAACATTCCTACCCTCGGATTCTCATACCTTATCCAAGAGGGATAAAATTATATTTTATCAATGTCTTCATTATATCAATGTGCCAAATGGTTATTCTCCAAATGTCAAAAAGTTTGTGTCTTTAAAGGATTTTAAGTTGAAAGGTATGAAATATCATGACTATAATGTGATGATGCAACTACTCCTACCAATTGTATTGCATGAAATATTTCACACCCATGTCAGAATGACTATCATGAAGGTGTGTTATTTTTTTAATTCAATTTTTAATAAGGTGATTGATTTTAATTATTTGAAATCACTGGAGAATGAAATGGTTTTTATAGTTTATCAATTGGAAATGTATTTTCCTCCACATTTCATTGATATTAGGGTGTATTTAATGGTTCATTTGGTGTAAGAAATTGTTACGACCTATCCTCGGGGCCCGTGCCGTGACTACCCCAAGCCCACCTTCCATAGGCCAGGGGCTGGCGACTAGCACCAAGGCATAAATCCCAGTAAACAGGGAAGGCATTGCCTTTGTAAAGTAAACATACACCACAGAGCAAGCAAGCAGAAGAAGTAAACACTAGTAGAAAACTGGGTACAACAGTAAGTGCGGAATATAAAGGGGGCCGGAAATACAAGCCCAACTGTAAAGTACAACTGAAAGGGGAAAAACAGAAACTGAAAGAAAAAGCCGCAGCATCGAGCCGTCCTCTGAAAGTCCCACCTGAAGGGTGAGTACAGATAGCCTCCACAACTCCTCGGTCCAGCCATCCGCTTCGAGTGCACGCCGCCCAGTGGTCCACCTCCAGGTACCGTCCTGCTCCGCAAACCTCGACCATGACCGGCACTTTCTGTCATCTGCAACCAACACAACGTAGTGCGGGCCTAGCCCGTGCAGGGGTGAGTATAAGCTACTCAGTAGGGACCCCGAGACCCCCGAAGGTCTCCCAGAATCCACAAAGGATAACCCACAAAGGAAAGATGCAATCATGAAGTAACATCCAACACTACTTAGGTATATTCCCATACATATACCTAAGTTATCAATCCCAGATCAGCTCCAACATCTGAGCCCAAGTGCAACCCAGTCCACACAGGAAAAACATACCCAGCCCACAAAGGAAAGCACAACTTAGTCGACACAGGAAAGCACAACTCAGTCCACACAGGAAAGAACAACCCAATCATCTTGATGATAAGGGTTGAAAGTCAAGACTCATCTCACACAGGAATACATCATCGAAAAGGTGAAAGAGATGATCAGATATAGATACTGAATCATCTAAGCTGGGACCCACATAGGATACAAGACCAGCAGTCTTCATTGATTCATCTATGCTGGGACCCACATAGGATACATGACCAGCACTGAATCATCTAAGCTGGGACCCACATAGGATACAAGACCAGTGGTCTTCATTGATTCATCTATGCTGGGACCCACATAGGATACAAGACCACCATTGAATCATCTAAGCTGGGACCCACATAGGATACAAGACCAACAGTCTTCATTGATTCATCTATGCTGGGACCCACATAGGATACAAGACCAGCACTGAATCATCTAAGATGGGACCCACATAGGATACAAGACCAGCAGTCTTCATTGATTCATCTATGCTGGGACCCACATAGGATACAAGACCAGTACTGAATCATCTATGATGGGACCCACATAGGATACAAGACCAGCAATCTTCATCGTCGCAAACGCAGCCAGCTCTAGGGTTCCCGCACACAGCAAGCTCGTTCGGGAGGGTCCGCTCCACGAGCCGAGGGGCTGATACATCAACTGACACATAGTCCATAGTTGATGTATCCGAATGTTCCGTATCGTCAACAGGAACTCAACGTCGCAGACGACGCGTCAATCGGACGCCCGGTCTGAGAGTTATTGGCCTTTTCGTCCCAGGGGCCCGGTTGGTTTTTAAGTCAAAACCAACCCGACCGTACTCCAAATGCGTCCAAACCTCGAGCGTATTAAGCCAAAAGGTCCGTCTCACTTATAGGAATTCAACAAAGTCGACGACACGTCAATCGGACGTCCGAAGCTCAAGATATGTGTGCTTCCGATCCGAGGGCCCGGTTGGTTTCATGTACGAACCAACCCGGACGAACCCAAAGTATTTCGAAACCTTGAGTGCGATATACCGAAATGACCGTCTCGATCCAAGGATTGCATCGCCGCTGACGGCGTATCGTTCAGAGGCCTGTAGCTCATGTTATGAGAAAAAGACCGAAAGGGTCCGGAAACTGGGGGTCTGGGCCCGGACTGACCCGGCCCAACCCCCCCAGGGTCGGCCCATACCGGGTCGACCCGACCTGGTCCGGGTCTGACCCGGTTGGGCACGACCCGGCCCAGCCAGGGCGGCCCGGCCCAGCCTGGGCGTGACCCAGCCGGTGGGTTGGCTCGGCTCGGCTCGGCTCGGCCGAGCGGCCGAGCAAAGGAAGCCGCGGGGGGCGTGCTGCCCCCACGTGAAATGAAGCCGCGGCCCCGCGTGGGGCCGCTCGGTGTCACCGGACGCGGCCGGGACACCACATCCCTACCTTCAGTTCCGCGCGGCCGCGGAACCGTCTCCCGCCGCCGTGCCGCCGATGGAGTCCACGGGCCACCGGAGTTGCTCCGGTGGTCCGATTCCATTTCCATCTGCTCCGTAGTTCATCCCGGGTCCTGTTCTTCACTGTGGAATCAACAAATCACCTCCGCGGCCTGTTTTGTCATCGTCCTCCATTTCGCACATCAACGAAGAACTTCGGAGGGTTGTCGGGCCGTGTTTGTTTGGCCCGCACCCTCCACGTTAGGTGATAACAATCGGGAAAATAATGATCAACACATGAAACACAACAAGATACAATTTTATTAAATTAAAATTGCACTTTGATCCTGGGATCTTTGTTTTAGAAGGAAACAACTACGGGAATAAAATATCATTTTCAAATAAAATCCCTACCTTGTCGTAGTCGTCGGACGAGTTCTTCTCGAAATTGACCGTCGCGGTAGAAGATGATCGTCGCGTCGCGGAAGGGCGTCGCGTCGTCGCGGTATACGGCGTCGCGTCGAAGAACTCAATGGATGATCGAAGATCTGTCGCGGAAGAAGGAACATCGTAGAAGAACGTCGTGGGAGAAGAATCGTCAGCATCGCGGTACTTGGCGTCGCGTCGTCGATCTCCAAGGGCTCGGCGTTCTTCGTCGCCTTTCGCGTTCTTCGCGTTCTTCGTGAAGGAGGATGAAGATCTCAAGACTTGGAGTCTTCTCCATATCCTCTCAACGAGTAATCCTCAATAAGACAAATGTTGGTCTTATTTTATTACATGCCAATAAACGAAAAACAAACTAAGTAACGACCCATTAATTCATAGAATTAATTTCAACGAATAAACCGCCCAATTAATAGGAGCGTTTAATAGTTTAAGGAAACGCCCCAGTTGACTTTCATTTAAGAGGGGGGTTGCGGGTGCGTTACTTAGGGGAAAATAAACGGTGGGGCTCGTGCAGGCCCCACCTCACAAATATCATACCAAGAGGATAGGATATTTTGAATTGCACACTATCCGCTTCAACTCAGCTTAAGCAGCTTTAAGTGGCTTTAAGCGGCTTTAAGTGAAATAAAATAAAGTTTGCCGAACCACATTATTTTATTTCTTAACTTAAAGCCCAAAAATTAAAAATCAAACCTGAGCAAACGCAACTCCGGAAGAGGAATTTATAAGCAAAAACTGGCGCTGTGATTCCATCGGTGCCCTCAGAATTCGATTCTGAGCACCGGTTCAAAAGTTAGAAAAACCCGCTCGTTCATTCACTGAACGTACCCGAGCCAAACTTTGGAACATGATTCCGGGCACACCGGGCCTCAGAATCAGGTGCCGTCAGAAACTGCTTTCTTGTAAAATTCCAAAGAAAATTAAGAAAAACATTTCCTTGAAATTTACGGGTCTTTACAGAAATAAAGTTTTCGGACCAGTATATCTATGTTTAATGTATCCTTTTGAAAGTTTTATGAATATATTGAAAGGGTATGTTAAGAATCTATCTCGACCTGAATCATTCATTGTTGAGAAGTATATTTCTAAGGAGGTTTCATAGTTTTTTACAAGATATTTTTATGCATTGGAGAACATCATTTTGCCTAAATATCTCCATGAATGAGTTAATTATGGGGGAAATGGGAATTGTGTCTTGAAAGTCAAATCATTTATAGGTAAATAGATAAAGAATGTACACTTATACATCTTGAATAACATAGATAATTCTCAACCAAATATAACATTGTATATTAATGTTTTAAAACAATTTCATCCAAAGAAGAAAGATATGTGGATTTTGAATTAGCATAAAAAAACATTTTTTCCTTGGTAAAATAGACTTTTCTTGGAAAATAAGATGAATCAAAAACACTGAGATGGTTAGTGGGCGGTCCAAGTTCAAATTTGATAACATGGTCTAGGTATGAAATTAATGCCTATACTTTTCATATGAAAGATTAGGACAACAGAAGTGAGGTTTAGAATAGTAGTGTATTGTTGTTCATAGAAGAAATGCATTTTTCAAGTGCCAAAGGAAAAAACCCAATCTCCAAATAAACTGGATATTATGAATGTTGGAGTTGGTGGCCTAGAACAAAATACTTTGTACATTATTCATTAATAAAAGCCTTATCACATCTTGATTGTTCTTCTGCGTGACAATGCTTGTGATAATGTTCTAAAGACAGCTGTTTCATTAAAGGGTCATAGTGGATCCCTGCTATGATGAGAACCCAGAAGTGCCATAACATTGTTCTTCAATATATCTTTTATGGATGTATGATATTATTTGAGGGGAAAAAATAATATAGGACATGAGGGTTTAGGACTCATAAAACTTTGAGGCACCTTTTCATGGTGTGCGCCCTTGGTAATATCCAGGAGTATATTATGAGAACGAGGCCCGCCAGTAGAAAATCCACATTTCATAGTGTCATTAGATGTTCCTATCTGCGGATGTGTGTATTGATACTTAGACTTTAAGATTATTATTAATGGGTATTACAACTCGTGCACTTAGATGTATTGACAAAAACTGTGACGACACACTGTTCACAGCGAGGTAGGATACGTTGGGTGCGTCACGAGTAATACTGCATTAATAGATAATGTGAGAAAGTATTTGTCCCTTCTGTTCCATAATAGAAGTAGATATCTCAGGCCCTTTGATGGAATTGATATAGCCTAAATAAATCCATGTCCATGGTAAGGTATGGGTGAGTTCAGTTCCGGGAAGTCAAAGAAAGAATAATCGAGCACATGGGTTGATGGCACTAGCATGAAACCCACTTGATTAGATATATTGAGACAAAGGGATTATATTACACGGTAATCATTTGTATGAGGTGACACGTCATGGGTGCCTTGGCATGTTTCTAGACGCTAACCTTGGAATTTAGGCAGGCCCCGTCTAATGCCACTAAGAAAGGGGCCTAGAGGGTCACACACTAAGTGTGTCCATGTATCTCAATTAAATATTAATTTAACAAGTTAAATAATGATTATTCCCAACTGTGGTTTAATAATTATTTAAGGTGTCTTATCACATTTATTTCGACACTAGTTATTCGAGAGAATATATTGTGGGCGAAATAATATGTTTATTAGCGAGTAATGTAGTTACATTTATTTAAGAAATAAATAGCCATTACTAAAGGTCTAATAAATGTGTTGGAGGAAATAAAGTAAAATAAAAGTAAACTCTGTGTATATTAAATATACACGTCGTGTAGTTTTATAGAAAACGAGTATATGCCGTGTATTAATGATTACATTATGTGTAGTTTTTCTAGTTGGAATTTTGAGGATATAATATTGTTTTATTAAATTATATTTATTATAATCAGTGTGGGCGCATGTCAAGGAATTAATAATTCAACATGGGGGTTTTCAATAAGAGTTAATGAAATAAATAAAATGTGTAACGTTTTTATTTATTGTCATAACTCTATAACCTCAAACCAGATTATAAATATCCTCACAACCCCAACACTTTTCTATAAGAGAATCATTATGCATAACAATTCTGAATAATTATTTCAATCCCAAAAGAACTCTTTCCTCTAAGAATGCTCTCAAGACCGAGAGATCAAGGCAATCAATGGCGGACATCTCAAGTGAAGTTTCTTCCACGCTATCACCTGGAGATCCCTTCGGCGATGTCCGGAGATACGTGGCACACGTGTGAATCACCACTAGAGGAATCCTACACTTGGATTCTATGACGTAACGACGGATCACTGAATCATGACCGAACACATCAACAAATAAATAATTCCACCAAGTTAATTCTTGTGAATTAATTAAATTAATTATAACCATCATATGATGTATATATCTCTATGGTTCCAGGATTCCCTCTTTTTTTTCATTCTTAGTTCTATTCTGAATATCTGGTATTTTATATCGTGACAGATCTCGGTTTGAAAGTTGTTTAATGCTAAAATTAAAGTTAGGAAAACCCATGAACATGCTTCCGCTATGCCTGGAACCTACAAGTGGTATCTGAGGGGTCATATCGTTGGTTATAATTATTTAGTTTTTTGTTGATGTTTTATGCATTTAATAATTTAGTTATTTCAATTCAAGTTTAATCATTATAAAAATATGAATCTCGAGATCTGTTCCTCCTCCATCGTTTCTCATTCACCTCACAGAAATGAATTTTTCTTTTAATTTTGATTAAAATAAAATAGAGGAACTCATCCAGAGGACCCAAACGTTTCTGTCCGTACAACACCAGAATACACGGCGTTTATTCGTAAGTACACGTCGTGTAGTCTAGATTCATGCATCTGACTGATCCTCCAAATCAGGTCGTGTATTGGATCTTATCTAAGTCATTAATTACACCGTGTGTTGACCAGGAATAGGTGGAACATGGTTTCTAGAGTACACGCCGTGTGGTCTAATAAACACGGTGTGTAGTCCCTTCGGGTTAGGGTTGGATCGTGTACCCTGTACATGGCTTGCCCGACTAGAAACCGTGTAATGCGGAAACTACATGGCGTGTGTCACACTGAACATGCCGTGTAATCCGAAAATTTCTGAAGTAAATTAACACGCCATTTCCTCGGGTGTGTACTTCTGATGGATGGTGAACAAAAGTATACGCCGTGTAGTCAGAACTACACGCCGTGTACTCATTCAAATTACGCAATGAATGAGAATTCACTGGGTTTTCTACAAGGTACAAGTTACGTACAAGGATAATTTTAAATAAATTTATTTATTTAAAATTATGATGGATTAGAATCTCAAGGAAATTCAGAAAAAAGGTTTAAGATAAAGGGATTGATTAATTAAATATAATTAATTAATTTGAGCGTGATTTATCTTAAACAAGAATGATTAAATAATTAAATGATAGTTTTATTTATGTGTAAATATCAATCCATGTATGGATGATCATGAGATAGACCGAGACTTTTTTATGTGAATGATTTCTTTTAATTTATTTATTTAAATTAAATTTGTTGGCCTGCGAGCCATCTCCTCATTAATATGTAGGGCCTGCATACCCAAGGATTCTTTTATGTAAAAACCATTTTTTACCCCTCACCTGCATGTGATATAAATGCATATGTAATGGATGGAGCTCCCAAGCTAGTGGAGGTGGGTCAAGTCAGGAGCCAAGGTCAAACCAATCCAAGGAGATACAAAGGTGGACAGGTGGAAAGCTGTAAACATGAACCCACATGGTTCAAGGTGTTTCTCCCCTAGGTCTTGGGTTAATTTATCAACCGCTAGATAAACTAAACAATAGAACAAGCTCATGATCATAACATATATTTTATTTCTATCAGTTGCATGGTTTATTTATTGTGGGTGTGTTGTCACGATCACACAATTAATGAATTAAATAGGCATACAAGATGGAACTAAAATAAAACTGGCTTATGCATAAATATTATTTTAGATATGGTTAATCACTTAAGTATATCCCAATTAATATTAACAAGCATGTAATCAAATATAATAAATTGGAAATTTATGTATAAAGATAAAATCCCTCAAAGAAATATTAAGTTGGTATAGCCTTCCATAATCTTGGTTAGAATCGAACCATAGTTCAAAGTGCTTGAACAACCCTAGTTGGGGTGCTTTCAATTATCAGGGAATTATAATTCAAGGTTTTGGGTTGAATTAACTTGGTTTACATCAAGGGTTGACTGCCACAGCAGGACTTGGTGTGGCCAAGAGGAAAAGGTTGGGGAAATCCAAAATAAAAGGATTTCAGGATTGGGGAGTCCACTCAGCGGGTCAAGGAGTTGCGAGTTAAATGCAGTTGGAATTTGGAATGCCTACCTAAAAACCCTTCAAGTTGGTTGACCAACCCTAGTTGGGGTAATCCTAAGGGCAATATGGATCCTTTCCACTAGAATATTCAGGCCACAGAATATTCCGAAGTCAATGGTGAGGGCTATTGGATTTCGATAAAATAGTGGGAGACTAATAAGTATTAATTAATTTATTTGTCTCATTTTTGTAATAAAGTACTAAACCTTTGCTCATCTTAATTTGTAGAAATAGAAAGAAAATGACTTTAAACATATCATTTCGCACCATAATTGAGAAGGAAAAATTTCTCACCGGGACCAATTTCCAAGAGTGGCAGAGGCGTTTACGCGTCATCCTTCACCACAAAAGGAAATTGTATGTGTTGGAAGATCCTATTCCAATTGTGCCTAGGAAAGAGGATTGTGATGAGGAAATATATCTTTACGCGAAACACATGGATGATGCCACAAATGTCCAGTGTTTCATGCTATCGGTCATATCTAATGAGCTCTTGAAGTAACATGAAAACATGGACGCGTACAGCATGATGTACCACCTTAAGGATCTTTACCAAGAGAAGGAGAGAAAAGAGAGATATGAGATCTATAATGCTTTGTTTACAACTAAGCTTGGAGAGTCTGCGCCAACTGGGGCTCATGTAGTCAAGCTTATTGGCTAAATTGAATGCTTGGACATCTTATGGATTAAATTCCCGGATGAGTTGTGTATAGATCTCATCCTATCATCACTGCCCAAGACCTTCTCTAGCTTTATTGTCAATTATAACATGAAAGGAAATGAGAATATTCTATCATAGCTTCTGAACTTGATTCTCCCGGTAGACAAGGACATGGGGCGTGACAAACCCATAGTTCTTATGGTGAACAAGAAAAGGAAGGACAAGGAAAAGGGTCCAAAGACTTATAAATGGTATGAATCCCCCCGAGCATCATCCCTCCAAGAAGGGGAAGATCCAGAGGCAAGGAAAGGAATGAGAGGTGGTGTGTTTTTCATGCGGAAAGCAGGTCCACTGGAAGAGGAACTGCACCCAGAAGCATGGGGATGTTAAAGGTTCATTTTTTATTGAGTGTAATATTTCCATTTCTACACATTGGGTATTAGATACAACTCGTGGGTCTCACATCTGTATTCAAATGCATGAACCAAGTAGATTTAGAAAGATTTATAGAGGAGAGGTGGATCTTTGAGCTACCAATGGCACAAGGCTGGCTGCATTGGCTATTGGCGATTACCACCTCTCATTGCCGACTGGAATGATTTTGGTTTTATATAACTGTTATTATGTGCCTAGTGTTACCAAGAACATAATATCTAGATCTTGTTTGGATATGAATGGATTTATTTTCATGTTTGGAAATAAGGGATGTCTCTTTTATAAGAACAAAGTATGTTATGGTATGGCACATTTAACTAATGGTTTGTATGTATTAAATTACGAAAACCAAGTGTTTACAATCGATAATGAAACAAACTCACATGACTCATACATCACCCAGTTGTAGCATCACCGTCTCAGTCATGTAAATGATAAGCACTTGAAAAAGCTCTACAAAGATGGCTATTTAGACTCTAATGAGATAAAACCACTTGATAGATGTCATGCTTGTTTACAAGGAAAACTAACCAAACTGCCTTTTGGTGGAAAAGGTGAAAGGGCCACAGAGCTTCTAGGATTGGTACACACAGATGTGTGTAGACCATTTCTAGTAGAATCTAGAGGTGGATATTCTTACTTCATTACTTTTACTGATGATTTGAGTAGATATGGATATGTCTAATTAATGAGGTATAAGTCAGAGTCCTTAGAGAAATTTAAGGAATTCAAGAATGAAGTAGAGAATCAGCTTGGTAAGAAGATAAATAAGCTTCGATTGGATCGAGGTGGAGAATATCTGAACCAAGAGTTCATCAATCTTCTACGGGAGTCTGGGATTCTATCTCAACTCACTCCTCCTTATACTCCATAGTGGAATGGTGTTAGTGAAAGGAGGAACCACACCTTGTTTGACATGGTGAGGTCGATGATGTGTCATGTAGATCTTCCATTATCCTTTTGGGGATATGCATTACAAACTACAACATACACATTAAACCGAGTACCAAATAAGGTGGAAAATGTAATTCCCTTCGAGTTATGGAATGGAAAGAAACCAATTTTGTCGCATACATGTGTATGGGGATGCGAGGCATTTGTTAAGGCCTTATCAGGAAACAAACTAGCACCCTGGGGCACGAAGTGTATCTTTATAGGATATCCTAAGGAAACGAAAGAATATTACCTATATAACCCTCAAGACAAGAAAGTGACTGTCGTTATACAAGCAATATTTCTTGAGAGGGAGCACATCCTCAAAAAGGATAGTGGGATCAAGATTGACTTTGAAGAAGTTAATGCTCAAGATACACAGGAGTTGGTACAGGAACAAGTTCCATGGGTCCCTGTGGAAGAGGTTCCAAAAACACAAGTACTGCGTAGGAGCTCAAGAGAGGTAAGGGAACCAGAGAGAATTGGTTTCCTAGTCACCGAGGATGGTGAATCATTATTTTTGGAAAATGATGAACCTCTCTCCTACAAGGAAGCAGTAGAAAGCTCAGAAGCTACAAGATGGCTAGAAGCTATGAATTCTGAGATGGATTCCATGTATCAGAACCAAGTCTAGGTTCTGGTCGATGAGCTAGTTAATGTAAAGCATATTGGATGCAAATGGGTATTCAAGAGAAAACTGGACATGGAAGGTCAAGTTAGCACCTATAAAGCAAGGCTAGTGGCTAAAGGATTCATACAACGTCAAGGAATTTACTATGATGAAACCTTCTTGCCAGTTTCGATGTTTAAATCCATAAGAATCATACTTGCCATAGCAGCTTACCATGACTATGAGATTTGGAAAATGGATGTCAAAATAGCATTCCTTAATGGGAACCTTTAGGAAGATGTCTATATGACACAACCAGAAGGGTTTGTGACACCAGGTGAAGCCAAACAGGTTTTCAAGTTGCAGAAATCCATTTATGGATTGAAGCAAGCATCCAGGTCATGGAACATTCGATTTGATGAAGCCATAATGGAATTTGGTTTCATTAAGAACGAATGTGAGCCATGTGTTTATAAGCAGTTTAATGGGAATGAGATTGTTATCCTAGTAGTATATGTTGACGATATATTACTTATTGGAAACGATGTACCAGTATTACAGTCAGTTAAGGACTGGTTGAACAAGTGTTTCTCCATGAAGGACTTAGGAGAAGCAGCCTACATTCTAAGGATCAAGATCATTCGTGATAGATCCAAGAGGCTACTTGGACTAAGTCCGAGTACATACATTGACCAGATACTAAAGAGATTTAGTATGGAACAATCCAAGATGGGATTAGTTCCAATGTCACATGGCCTACATCTTTTTAAGAAAATGTGTCCTGAGACACAACAATAGAAAGATAGAATGAGTAATATCCCATACGCTTCAGCTATAGGATCCATCATGTATGCCATGTTATGTACCTGGCTTGATGTTGCCTATGCACTGAGCATGGTAGGTAGATATCAAGCAGATCTAGGAGAACAACATTATATTTCTATTAAGAATATCCTTAAGTATCTGAGAAGAACTAAGGATATGTTCCTGGTGTATGGAGGAGACGAGGAGCTTGTCATCAGAGGGTATGCTGATGTTGGTTTTCAGACAGATCAGAACGATCTGAAGTCGCAATCTGGATATGTTTTCTGTCTCAATGGAGGAGCTGTGAGCTGGAAGAGTTCAAAGCAGCCAGTTGTTGCCGATTCTACAGCAAAGTCTAAATATATAGCGGCTTCTGATGTAGCCAAGGAAGTCTTCTGGATTCAGAACTTTGTCCAGGAGCTTGATATGGTGCCTAGAAGTAAATATCCCATTACATTGTATTGTGATAATACTGCAGTAGTGGATCTTGAAAAAGAACCAAGATCACACCAACGGACAAAGAACATACTCCAGAAGTATCACCTCTTGAGGTATTTCTATAAAAGGGGTGAAGTTGTAGTGATTAGAGTGTCCACAGAAGAGAATGTGGTGGACCCCATGACTAAAGGATTATCTCAGCAAAATCAGGAATATCATGTGAGATCTACCGGGTTAAAGGTTGTTAGTAGTTGGATCTAGTCCAAGTGGGAGTCTGTTGGAGTTGGTGGCCTAGAACCAACTACTTTGTACTTTATTAATTAATAAAAGCCTTATCACATCTTGATTTTTTTCTATGTGACAATGCATGTGATAATGTCTTAAGGACAACTATTGCATTAAAGGGTCATAGCGGATCCCTGCTATGATGAGAACCCAGAAGTTTCATAACACTATTCTTGAATATATTTCCTACGATAAGATGATATTATTTGAGGGGAACAAATAATACAGGTCATTAGGGGTGAGGACTCATAAAAATTTGAGGCACCTTTTCATGGTGTGTGCCCTTGGTAATATCCCAGAGGATATTATGAGAATGAGGCCTACCAGTAAGAAATCCACATTTCATAGTGTCATTGGATGTTCCTATCTGTGGACGTATGTATTGTTCCTTATACTTTAAGATTATTATTAATGGGTATTACAACTCGTACAATTAGATGTATTGACGAAAACTATGACGACACACTATTCGCAGCGAGGTAGGATACGTTTGGTGTGTCATGAGTAATACTGCATTAAGAGATAATACGAGAAAGGATTTGTCCCTTCTGTTCCATAACAGAAGTAGATACCTCAGGCCCTTTGATGGAATTGATATAACCTAAATAAATCCATGGCCATGGTAAGGTATGGGCGAGTTCAATTCCAAGAAGTTAAAGAAAGAATAATCGAGAACATGGGTTGATGGCACTATCATGCAACCCATTTGATTAGAGATATCGAGACAAAGGGATTATATTACACGATAAGTGTTAATATGAGGTGAAACGTCATTGCGGCGTTAAATTATTTCTCTATGGGTGCCTTGACGTGTTGTTAGACGCTAACCTTGGACTTTAGGCAGGCTCTGCCTAATGCCACCGAGAAAGAGGCCTAGAGGGTCACACACTAAGTATGTCCATGTATCTCAGTGAAATATTAATTTAACAAGTTAAATAAAGATTATTCACGACTTTGGTTTAATAATTATTTAAGGATTTATGATCACATTTATTTCAACACTAGTTATTCGAGAGAATTTATTGTGGGCGAAATAATATGTTTATTAGAGAGTAATGCAGTTACATTTATTTAAGAAATAAATATCAATTACTCATAGTATAATAAATGTGGTGGAGGAAATAAAGGAAAATAAATATACACACCATGTATATTAAATATAAATGTCGTGTAGTTTTATGGAAAATGAGTATACACTGTGTATTAATGATTACACGCCGTGTAGTTTTTCTAGTTGGGATTTTGAGGATATAATATTGTTTTATTAAATTATATTTATTATAATCAGTGTGGGCACATGTCAAGGAATTAATAATTCGACATGGGGGTTTTCAATAAGAGTTAATGAAATAAATAAAACGTGGAACACATTTACTTATTGTCATAACTATATAACCTCAAACCTGATTATAAATATCCTCAAAACAACAACACTTTTCCACAAGAGAATCATTGTGCACAACAATTATGAAGAATTATTTCAAGCCCAAAAGAACTCCTTCCTCCAAGAATGCTCTCAAGACCAAGAGATGAAGGCGATCGAAGGCGGACATCACAAGTGAAGGTTCTTTCGTGCTAGTACTTGGAGATCCCTTCGGCAACGTCCGGAGATACGTGGCACACGTGTGGATCACCGCTAGAGGAATCCTACACTTGGATTCTATGATGTAATGACAGATCACCGAATTGTGACCGGACACATCAACAAAGAAAGAATTTCCCCAAGGTAATTATTGTGAATTAATTAAATTAATTATAACCAACATATGATGATACTATCTATATGTTTCCAAGATTCCCTCTTTTGTTTTTTGTTTTTCGTTCTATTCTGAAGATCCAGAATTTTATATAATGACAGATCTTGGTTTGAACGTTGTTTAACGCTAAAATTAAAGTTGGGAAAACCCACCAACGTGTTTCCACTGCGCCTAGAACCTACAATGAAGTCATTGAAGAAATATGGGTTTTTGATTGTGTTAAATTTCAAGTTCTAGTGTTTAATTATAAAGGGTTTATCGGTAACAGTAGTGTCTGACATGATGAATTTGGAATGACACTAGTTAATCTGAATAAATTGGAATACACAAGTGATACTTTTATCATGGAAACACATGAAAAAAATTCTATGTTCTTGATCAACCTGATATGCAGTGGTATATTATTTTATAAGGAAAAAAATAGTATATCGGTGATGATAAACATGATAAAGATTCTAATTTATGTGAGATCCCTACTTCCCTGGAACGATTAACAAATAATATTAATAATCACATTGTTGAAATGGGTGTGACATATGAAACGTTCATGATTAAGGAATTTGGGAAAAGAATCATTTTGTATATTCCTAATATTATAGGTAACATATGTTTAATTATGGTTAACTTTTTAAAACTTCATGAGTTATATATTTTAAATTGATTTTATTTATTAAAACATGTATTATAACTAATATTTTAAATTGTTTTTTATATTACTTTAGTTTTGTATAGTTTTTCATGTTTACCCTTACATAAGTCATCTATTTATTGATTTTTTTGAAAACCATCTATTTTAAATTTAACATTTTAAATAAAAACAAAAAATATTGTATAAGAGTATATTATAAAAAAAATCGTTATAAAAATGATTTATCTGGTTGGTGAATTTTTACTATTTAATTTCATATCTCATTAATATTGTGTAGTTTTAATTAATTTATGACATATCAAATCTCATTAATATTTTTATCATTTTAGTTAACTATAAAAAATATGAATAAAAATGTGTTAATATTAGTTTAATTTACTTTTTGTTTGATAATTTTTAATTTTTAATTTACATTTGAATGTAATTGTTTGATATTAATATTTTTGTACTAATTGTTGTTGATTTTATTTGTAGTATAATGACATCTAAATCCTATGATCTGCCACATATTTCTATAGATGATTATACACATAACTATGTGGTGTAACATACACTTGCTCTTATTGATGAGCCACCACATCCTTCTTTACATGAGACAAATACTTCCATGGGGGGAAAAGCGTTCGAGTATTGGTAAATGTGGTGCCACAAATTTACCAAAATTATAAGTTTCCCATAACTAGGAACAGAGGATACCAATATCCATTGATGGTGAGGATATTCCAAGAGGTCCAAATTCAAAATAATTCAAAACTTTTGTACCAGTATAAGCTAAAAAAAAGTTAGTATTTTGTATGATGGTTGGTGAAGTGTTGAAAAAGTGGCATTATCACAATTGTGGGAGACCATTTTGATAATATTGTTAGTTATTATTTTACTTATCTTGAAATTTTATTGTAACATATGGTTTCCCCTTCTTATCAGATGACATATGATATACCTGAAACTAGAGGAGTTAGGAGAAAATAATGATTATTGGATTCTAGGATATATAGGGATTTTAAATCATACCTCCCATCATAGTTAATTTTTTGGGATTGACAACATTAAAATCCATGTGACATATATCCATTAATAGATGAATATATATGGAATCAATTTGTTGAAAGAAGATAACGAGAAGATTTTTTGGAAAGTGCAATGTTACCTTTTTAGATTTTTTTTTATATTAATGACCATATAAATGATTTATTTATTCTTAATTCCTAATTTATATCAGTCAAGGATATCTTATCATATGATTAAAGTTAAAAACATATACCCTCATATGTTATCTCAGGGGAGGGTATACGTTGTTGAAAGAGAAGATGCTATAAGAATATCTTAAAAAGTTTATATTTGAGACTTTAGGTTCTGTAGAGTTTTCCCCTCCTCCCCCCCTCGCTAGACATGAAAAATGGAAGAGGGATCAGATGAGAAAAAAAGGACAATATATTATAGGAGAGTCAAGAGTTTTAGCTGACAAGATTGTAAGATGTTTACTTTATTTATTTATTTAAGTTAAATAAAATCTTTATATATTGTGATTCATTATATATTTTTTCAAATATTCCATAGGGTATTATCTTGAGGAATATAGAACATAGGGGGTATATTTTGTTGAGGTTACAAAGGATATTTTAGCTACAGAATTGGGAAAACCCGAACACCTAGGTCATGTACGAGGATAGATATTAGGTGTATCGATAAGAAAATTGTTTCCACATTTGTAAGATTCTTCAATAGAGAATGTTTATAAAAAATAGAATATTTAGAAGCTAAAGTCCAGGATATTCAAATGAAGACGGTGGATAGGATCAGAGTTTTGGTTCAATCTATGTTTGTAGAAATGAAAACATAGTTTCATCTTGTCGATATGACTCCTCCACCTCCACCAGTAGATCCCACTCTTCATTATTATCCTACTCATACATCTCTTCCTTCATACCCCAATACATCTTATCCCACCCATACACCCCCTCCTCCATAACATCTATGTTACAGTCACTTATATGTTGATGATCCTCATTGTATTATAACATGTGGGATGATATATTATATCAATGATACCATTCATCATCGGTGGATTTAGATAGAAAATCATAGAGTCATTATACAAGATATTATAGATATATCAGAAAAAATACCATATCCTATATATGAGGTGAGTATAGTTGGACAAAGTATTGGTCACTCTTTAGTTTTTCCATCTAGACTACTTTGACATATTACCATAGAGGTATGTATATATCTTATATTTTATTTCATTTTGTAATTAATTTTTTTTCTCATTTTTAAGTTTGTATATTTATCTAATTTTTTATAGGAATGCTTAAAAGGTAAAGAAATATTTTATAAAGAATAAAAAATTCAAACTATCATGACTTCAGATACAAATTCTAATAGTCTTGATAGATTTTCAACATACTAAAATCTGTTACTTCTAGTACATGAGATTACAATTGATGAAATTGTTTGTGGATGTGAAATGAATATGGAGATTGTGAAAAATAAAATCATAGAGCTTGCAACTATAGATCAATTATGCATCAACTTGATAAAAAAATTCCATTTAAGCCGATTAATAAAAAAATTTGTTCATTTAATTTATTGAAAATTTATAATAATGTATGTTCTTTATTATATATCTTTATAAAATTTATAAAATAAGGAAAAGATATATCTCTATGGATTTATGGATCTATAGTTTATTTATCCTATAGCTTTGACAATGATCAATGCAAAAAGAACTGTTTATATAGCTTAAATATTTCAAAAGAATGTCATTATTCAGTGTTGGATCTTTCTATATCCATAATAGTAAGAAAAATTCTATCTAAAAAAGTGTTATATATCACATAACATATCAACAACTCATATTAAATTTTCTTATATATTAGTGGTCATTGGATGTTGTGTGTTTTTTTCAAGATAGAGGAAATTGTATTGGCTATGTTCTATCCCTGGTGAAGTGAGAACAAATTTTAAGAATGTATTGAACACATAAGTTTGATTATTTAAATACTTGTTTATATTATAATAAATAAAATTTATTTTATTCATATTATTCCCAAATAGGGCATGAAAATTATTTATAAGGAAGATAAAAAAAGATCTCTAAGGTCAAATTTGTACAAGCTAAGGTGCATTTTCATTTACAATTTCTTAATTTTGGATATATTACTTAAAATTTTATTTTAAATTAGAATATGTTTGAAATAGTTACATAAACAAGAAGGTGTAACAAAATATGGATATTATGTTCTAATATTTATTTATGAAATAATTTCAATTGGGATAGAAACGAATTTTTAGAAGGTTATATTTCTTTATAAATATTTCCTAAATATTTCATATGTTTTATTGAAAATTAAAGTTATGTGATTTATTTATTATTCTATATATTTTTTAGGACCCATGGCCATAAAGTGTAGAGGATTTGAGACATTTAAAAATTTTATGGGAAAATAATTTTACAGGTTTGATTTATTTTTAGTTTATTTTTAATATACATTATAAATTTGAAAGTTTAATTTTAAGTGTCATTTTCTGGTTTTCTGCTACTTTTTCTATTGTTATTTTTCTCTTTTCTACTACATCGGTAGAGGATAAATCAATGTTTAATTTAAAAAAACATTGGGTATTTTAAAAAACCAAGATGAAAAAACTTTTTTCAAGTCATTTATTGGATAACTGACATGAAAAACAAAGGGGTGATTTTTTTTAATGTCAGTTATAGAATAACCGACATGAAAAATATTTTTTAACATTGGTTATTAAATAACTGACGTGAAAACAGATAAAAAATATTAATTTAAAATATCTTTTTTAGTTAACCGATGTTAAAAGGTTATTTACAACATCACCTCCAATAAAATTGTTTAATAACCTATGTGAAAAGGCAAAACTAATGACGTGAAAAATCATTTATGGGCTACTGTGTCTTAAATATTTTCAATTAAAATTATAAATGTAATGAAATTTATTTTTAAATTGATTTAAGGTAAAATTTTAAATGTGTTGAAAAATTTATAAATATATATTTATATATATATATCTAGGTGTCAAATGATTTATAAATTAAATAATATTTTTTTTTTTTATTTTTATTTAGTAGTATTTTTAGAATCTTTAAATGAAATTAATTTTTTACGTTTGTAATTTAAGGAAATTTTTTAAATTTTTGATACTAAATTAATTTTAAAAAATGATCCTTTTTAGTATAATTAATTTTTTTATTTGGATATGCATAAGAATGATAGTTAGTATATAAAAATCATACACGCATGTTCTAAACTATGAGGTTTAGTGTATATTTTGTTGTTGGGATGGTAGGGCTTGGATATTTGTAATTATGTTTCTAGGTCACTGTTACACTTGTAGGAATATTTTAAGAATATTTGATTCTAATTTACTTTTTATCCCTATTTTCCTCCTAATGATCCCCATCATTTCAATTTAATTCATCAAATATCTGGTTCCATCAATGTTAGAAATATGTTGAGGGTAATATAATAAATCATTAACTCATTAATTGCCCATATCAATTTATGGTTTTTTATTCAACAAATATTAATGCACTTGAGAGTGGAGGTAGCAAAAACTATATACTATGAGGGACTATGCTATATACAGGATCCAGTATATGCTTGCTACGCAATCATCCAGATGTTGTTCTGGTGGATCAAGAGTGCAGAGATAGAGATCACCAAATACAGGGCCTAGTTTTCCATGTTAGTTGGATGATGATAGAGAAGATGTAACTATTAAATTATTTGCAAACATTTCATTATGATTTCAAATAAAATTTTATTTAAAGGAAAATTTGTTTAAATTTAGTTGATTAACAAAATTATGGACCTTCCAGGATTGCACTCCATTAGGGGACTGATGTCGAACCCTAGTGTTGGCCATATTTTTATTTCCATGCCATTGATATGGCCGTTAGCCCCCAAGTCTTCTAGTAACGGGGGCCTCCATTTATAATTTTTCATGGTCCTTCCCAATGCCTGATCTGTGGACTTTTCAATTTTCTGGATTAGTTTTTTTTATGAAAAAATAAACAATTTAATGTTGTTTAAAACATAGATTTGTTCTTTGAAGTGCAGTTTCATAGTCCTGAATCTATACAACATCCCTAACACCCATATAACTTTCACTATATAAATTTCTTTATTATTATGTTTTCCATAGTCGTGGTGGAAAATTGTCTAAGGTATCTCTTTTCAAATAAACCCTAAATCTAGGTTTATTAGGGTAAATGGAAGACGGAAAATTAAATTATAATTTTAAATGATTATATTTAATTATTTATAATTAATATTAATCAATTTAAAATTAATCCTAATAAGTCTTAATTAATTTTTAATTGCCACTATTAGCAGTTGACACTTATTCTCTAATAATTAATTATCCTGATGATATAATTAATTAAAAATATTAAAAATAATAATTATTATTTATTTAAAAATTAAACTAAAATTATATTGAAACTTATTAATAATGTATTGAAATAAATAAAATTAATTAAACAAATATTTAAAACTATAAAATATACAAACCTCTTAAGGAAATATTCAATGGAACTGCGATGTGTGCCAGATTTAATCACCTCAATTCACCTGAAGTTGAAGGAATATTCACTCGAAGTCAGAGAAATTTGAGAGTGGGAGAGATATGAGAGAGATGAGGAGATAGTTGGGGGTCTATATTTATAGTAGGAGTGGGAAACTTGGTTAACCCTAAAAATGAATTTCACATTTATTAAAATGAATTCAACTTTTAGTGGTAATACATTTCAATTTAAAAATATAGAAATGTATGTCCACCATTAACCCGTTTCCATGCCATTGATATGGGGAAAATATATTAATGGTAAAAATTAATTTAAATAAAATCATAAATGTGTTTCTTATTTTGAAAATTTTTTAAACTATTTAAAAAAAAATTGAGCATGTTTTCGTATTTAGAAAGCCTCGATAAAAACTAGTTTCAAATAAGTTATTGAAAAGTTCATATCAATCCATATGAGGTGGGAAGTTAGTTTTCTAAATTATTTGGAATTTTGAAAATGTAAGTTTTTTTATTTTTAAAATTTTGAAACTGTTTCTATGACCACTAAAGGTAATTTTAATTTTTTTTAAAAGATTAAATGATTGGTGGTGGTAAACACTAAAAGTGGTATTTATTATTGTGACTAGCTATAAGAAAACTTTATCAACAAATGTTTTATTGTTTCATCTTGGGATTTTCATATAGTTCTTGAAAACTTATGTGATATCACGTTTCTACTATCTCTATTTTTTATTTGGTTGATATTTCATTCATGAAACCAAATATTTTCTTTGAAAATTCATAAGAGTCTCTTTGAAAAAAAATCAAACTAAGTTTCGAATATTTGTATTTTTCATTAACATTATTTTTTATTGGCATGAAATTATAATTAATTTTAATCATATATGAATTATAATAAAGTAATTGAGATAATTTTTTTAGTAAAATAATATGGAACATTCATTTCATTATTATAAAGTTAGTTTTTTTAATGCTCACCTTATATTAGCTTATTCATATTGGAATCCATTGTAGTTTTCAAACATTAAATGAATCCAAAAAAATTAAGTAAATTCATTATCTAAAGTGAATATTACCCTAAATGATAGCTTCACACTAAATGAATAATTATCCATGCAAAGTCCTGGACCACTCCAATCCATTACTTTGTCAAAATCCAATGTTTGGGGTGTTTGGGGAGTCACGATGACTCATTTTAGGAGTTTTCCAAAAATAAAGTTTTCAAATGGTAGGTTAGGTGTCAGTGGGTCGAGCGTCAGTAGGTCAAGCTTCAGAAGGTTGGGAATCCTTAGGTCTGACATCTATAGGTCGGGCATCTATAGGTCGAGTGTTGATAGGTCAGGCATTGCTAGGTCGATCTTCGGTGACTCGCGTCGATGACTTAGGGGTCAATGAGTCACGTCGGTGACTCGATGTCGATGGGTCGCTTTCGTGACTTGCTGTCAGTAGGTGGAATAGGTGAGTGGAATAATTAGGTATCATCAGTGAATCACTGTTGGTATGTGGAATCAGTGAGTTACTATCAGTGAGTGGCATTAGTGAGTCACGTCGGTGACTCGCTGTCAGTAGGTGGTGTTGGTGAGTCACTGTTAGTGAGTAGCGTTGGTGAGTTTTTTCGGTGACTCGTGCTAGTGATTCATTTCTATTTTTTCTTATTTTTCCCCTATTATGTTTTATTTGACATTAAATTAGTTACTTATCGTATTTAAGAGGTTTTAAATTCATTTAAAAAGATATGAGTCTTATCCTAAATTCCTAAGGCTTAGGGGGACTTTTAAATAGTCAAAACGTATAATCTTGATCGTGATCTGACTTCAATGGCCTTTGAAACCATTTCCTTCCATTTATATAGGATCTAGCTCTTATAAGATGAGATCTAATCTTTCTTGTGTTTTTATATTTTCTCTTGGTGCACCCAAATCCTTTCTTCCCCACAAAGTTTTGTGTTGAGCTGTGAACTTCAGATTCAGTTTTCATTGGAGTCTCCTGTAGCATGTGCCACCCTCTCTTTTGGTTGCAATGAGGAGTTACTTCTCATTTGTTATTGATGTATGGATTTTCCTTTATCTCTCTTAATTGTGTATCATGTGGGGTGGGTATGTGAATGTTTCCCTGTGAAGATGGAAAAATCCCAAATTAACAAAGATAATTGAATCTATTAAATATCAATAAATAGGGGTTATAGAAAATTAATGAATGCTTGTGTTTTATTATTATTGATATTTTGATCTATATGGGTTATATGTTTACTGAAAATCATGGTTGTTGGTGGTATTTTTTTTGCACTCGGGATGATTTGTGATGGATTATTAGTAATCATATGTTGAATGACTGTAAATATGTAATCCATTAACCACTTATATTCAGTTAAATAAATGGATACCCCAGGATCAAACTTACACTGTGATAACCCCTGAATTTATCAAAGTGGAATTAAATAATTATTGTTTTCTAAATATTAATACACCTTGATTGTTGGTGTGGTTGTGTGTTGTGTGTGGCTTTGTTATATTTTGTTCCTTCTATGTTTGTGTGGTGCTTGGGTTTAGAGCATGAATGTTATTGGGGTGATACGGGTGGTGTAATGGAATATCATGTTGAGAAATTGATTGATTATGGAATAGTTGGGTAGTGGTTGAGCAGTGGGGTATAGGTGTAGGATGAGTTGTGTTTATGTTTCTTATGTTTTCATGTGTGGTGTTGTTATATAGTGGGGTTTACTGGCTTAGTTGTAGTGATATGTGTTGTTGGTTTTGGTTGTGCTTTGGGGGTTTTCTTATTGAGAGGAATGAAAATGCAACATGACTTGGAAGAATGATAATGAAAGTGGTTGGATAGGGTGCTAAGTGGGGATGAAGTTTCATATGGGTGTTTTTTTAGAGTTTCCTCCTCTGATTGGCTTGGTTGTGTGGCGAGTTGTGTGTTTTGGTTTCTAGTCGCCTGGTTAGTGATGTAATAACTGGTCAATGCTTAAAAGAATAAAAATTATTATATGTTAAGTGAATTTTTTTTATCATTACGGAAGTTACTATCATTCATGCTGATACATGTATTTAGAGGTGGTAGAAAAGGTAGTTTTGTGGCCTGGTTGTTGTTTGGGGACCCATTGGTTAGGCTGAGTGTTTTCTAAATACATACATACATACATACATACATATATATATATATATATATATATATATATATTTCCTTATGATTTATATACACACCCAACCCAATTTGAGCACAATTTGTTGAAAACCACCATTGTTTTGGGGGAGGGTGTCTTTCCTAAACATCATGATGAGTGGATGGATGGTTGGACACTCGATCTTCCCTACTCCCTCTTCCAGGTGGTGATAGCCTAATATTATTGAGGATGGTTGTGGTTTGTGGGGACTAGGTCTGTGCGAGCAATTTTTTGTTTCCCAGGTGTCTTTGGGATTATATGAGTTGTGGTTTCCCAGGTTTCTACAAGATGAGATGATTTGTTGCTTCCCATGTGTCTTCAAGAATAGATTAGTTTTGGTTTCCCAGGTGTATTCGAGATGTGGTGTGGTATGTGGCCTAGGTGTCTTTAGGCAGGATATGGTATAGTATGTGGCCCAGGTGTCTCCTGGCAGGATTCAGTGTGGTATGTGGCCTAGGTTTGTGCGGGTGGGTTGTGAGATGGTACTTTCGTAAGAGTTGAGAGCGCCAGGATGTTTTTCGTTAGGGTGTGAGAGTGGATAATCAATGGAAAGGTAGTATGGGTTACCCTATCATTGATGTTCTCAATATTACTTTTCATGAATTGTGTTATTTAGTGAGTGTATCGTGGTGAGATTTTGGGATGGATAGTATACCTTATTAGGTTCTTTTGGCTGTTGTTGTTCTCTCATGGGGGAATTTGTATGCTTCTCCGCTTTTTAATGAGTGACTCTGGTTTTCCTACTGAGTATAATTGTATACTCACCCTACATTATAAAACTTCTTTTAGGTTTCTAATAGGACTGTATGGACCGTACTAGAACTTACTAGCTTGGACGTTGGGGACAGTTGATGTGTTGTTGCTTAGCATTTCTTTTAGTACTTACTTTGGAGACTTTTGTATTTGTGTCAGTGTTCATTTTGAATATGCATGTGGGATGGTTTTTCTTTTAATTTGTTTATATATATATATATATCTTGGAGTTTTTTGAGGTTGATACATCTTATCTCCCAATCTTGGTTACTATAAAAAGTGTAATGCCTCCCATTTTGTGACATTTCTATACCCTTGGTGTTGGTCGCCACCCTAGGGCCTACTGGAGGTGGGAATCAGGGGTCATTATTTCTATTTCTCCATTTCCATCTCAAGAGTGGCATCTTTGGAGGGATGGGTGTTGGTAAAATCCAAAATAATGGAAAATATAAAAAAAATCTAAATGATATTTTTATTCGAATAAGGGTTAGATGGAATTTTAATTAATGTAACCTCCATATATTACTTATCATTAATTCATAATCCTTATCATTAATCCATATTCATTATAATTTGTTTTTAAATCTTTTGTTTGATACATATTTCTTTAATTAATATATCATTTTTATGAAGTTTTTGAAAATTTTCAAAAATTATTTTTTTTATAAAAATGATAGCCTTTGTTTTCATTGAAATAAAGATAGCTATTATTCCATGCACTATAAATACACCCCCTTTTTAAAATATTTAGTTAACACATTTTTTTAAAATATCTCCCAATAATTTTCTTCAATATGACAATTCTTCAGGTATCAATTTAGTATTTTTCTTATTTTTATTATACATCTAAGAAAATAAGAGTGAATATTATTATCATATAACAATCAAACATAGAAATAAAACATTAAAATTTTCCATTCTATTTAATATATGTTTTGGAATTGGAATTTAAAATTTGTGCATTTTATTTCAAAAACAAAAATGGTTGTAAGGAAAATATTGATGATATTTTTGATTTTATAGTTTTAAATATTTATCTATTATGAAATTTTTTTGTCATCATTTGGTGATTTTTTACTTTTAATAAATGAATATAAGTTTTTCTTGGTTTTGATTCACTCTTTTTTTATCATAAAGAATTTATGTTTTACTTTGGTATTATTATTGATGAGATTAATCGATTGTCAGTGCATTTTGAGCTTTTTAGTTTCTATTTTTTCTTGAAAGATGGTAATCAAGTTGTGTATTATCTTGTTCACATTGGTGGACTTAATAAGGTATTGGTTTATTTTGTCACTACTTCATTGTAGTTTTTTTTATTGATGGATATTTTCATGTTTGGTTAAAAAACATTTATTTTTTTCATATTTGTAGGAATATATTTTAATTTGTTTTCAAAATTCAAAGCATACTTTATATAAAGTTCAAATTATCGTAAGATTTAGTAATTTTTAAACATTTTAAATTTCTAAAAAAATCATGCCTTCATTAATTCCACCGTTCCTCATACAAATATGCTTCACTATTATTCTATAATCCAAAAAAATATCAAAAATTTCTTAGAGGTTTGTAAAATTTATAAATGAGACACTATAAAAAAACCCTACTAATCGATAAAACCAATCTCATGGATAATAATTTATATTACAGAAAAAATTATCAATCTTGTTTGCTTAAAAAAATATCAAGTATAACCATTTTTAAATTTATATTATATCATTCTAATAGTATATATATTTAAAATGAAAATATAAAAAGACCACATAAAAGGAAAAAAATTAAATTACCACATAAAAAATGAATTCTATAAAATGAAATTTAATTTTAATAATAATAAAGATCACTAAAATTTTAAAATTAACTAATTTTAAATACCCAAATTTTAAAATTTAGAGGTGATTTTGAACTTAATTTCACTTGAGGAATTTAAATTTTTTATTAAATAAAATCATAAATATAAAATTTTAGACAAAATTCATTTAAAATAAATTATAAATTTGTTAACAATTTTTCAAGTAAATGTTAAATTATTAACTAACATTTCATTACTATTAAAAATGAAATTATATTTACAGGGAAAAAAATAATTTAATTAAGTTGATTAAAAAAATTATGGACCTTACGAGATATTAACTTCATAAAAAAGTCTTTGAAAAAAGTTAATTTCCAAAATTTAAAAAAATTAGGTACTTAAATGATATCATTTTCCAAATTTAATGTCGTTGAAAATATTTAATGTCAAAATTATACATTTCTCCAAAAAAATTCAAATGTATGGCCCTTTTGTAGAATTAATTTGTTTATACGGTCCTTTATTATCATTTTTCAATACTTAAATACTTACACTAACATTTCCATATGGATAACACATGAATCACCCTTTCATATATTAAGGACCAACCCAAATACACATGTTCTAAAAATTAAAATAAAATGATATATTATTATCATAAACATTAGTTTATGAAATTATAAATGTAATGAATTTTTTTTTAAAATTTATTTATGGGACAATTGTAAAAGCGTGAAAAAATTATTAATATATATCTTTATATATATAGGTAAGCATTGAATTATTTATAAATTAAATTATACTTAGCATAGATTTTTATTTAGTATAAATTTTAGAATCCTTATGTGAAAATAATTTAATGAGGTGGTAATTTAAGGGAATATTTGAAATTTTGGGTCCTAAATTAATTTTAAAAAAATTAACCATTTTTTAGTAGAATTAATTTGGTTATTTGGATGATCAGAGGAATGAATATTAGTAAATAAAAATAAAACACACTTGTTCTAAACTATGAGGTTTAATATATTTTTTTTATTGGGAAGGTAGGGTTTGGATATTTGTAAATATGTTTCTAAGTCACTGTGCATCTTATAAGCATTTGCGAAGAATATTAGATTTTGATTGAATTTCCAGTCCCTATTTTCCTCCCAATGATCCCGATCGATTTGATTTCGTTCACCGAATATTCAATGCCAACATTGTTGGAAATACCCTAAGGGTAATATAATAAATCATTAACTCATTCACTACACATATCCCTTTATTTTTTTGTATGAAGAAAATCACAATGCACCTGATAATGGAGGTGATGAAAAGTATGTACTACAAGGCACTACGCTAGATCCAGGATCTAGTCTATAACTGCTCTTCCATCATCCTATCGCTGCTCTAGCAAATCTAGAGTGCAGAGATGGAGATCGCCAAAGACCAGGGCTAGATAGCCATCCTATAAGTGAAACCCACTTTCCCTCATCCCTCCACCTCGCTTCCATTGCCTAGAGTGATTTTACGGCATCAGGGGATCGATGTTGAACCCTGGTGCAGCAAGTCATCAAAAGTCATGCCATTGGTCTGGTCGTCATGTAACGACCCTGAATTGTATCAATGAAATTTCCATTCTTATAATTATTAAACATAGTATAAATCATATAAAATTACATATATAATACAATAAAAACATTATAAATGAATAATTAATGAAATAAGAGGTATTTCCAGTAATCAAGGAATCTGTAGAAATGGAATAATAACTTGAATTTTAGAATAGTAATATGACCATTATGAATAGTTAACTGTCAAATAGAATAGTAACCTCACCCATAAAAGTATAAATAATTTTTTTTCATCTTATAAATTGTAATATGATATAATTATATCATATTTTAAGTAAATGATTATTTTAAAAATGATAAATTAACAGTTGATATTTTTATAAAATATAAATGATTGTTTTAAATTTTATAATTAATATAATGGTTTAAAATATTTTTTTTAATAAAATAGATTCATAAATTAATAGTTGTTTGTCTTATTATTATATTATAATATTATGAAACCTTAATCAATTTTTCAAAGTGTTATATAATTAGTTATAATTTTAAAGTTGGTATTTTCCAAGTAAATGAGGATTTTAATTAAAATTTAAATTTATCATACTTAGAAAATTATTTTCATAAAATGGAGCTAATTTTTTAATTCTACACATAATAAATGGTAAGGGTGAATTTTTCATATTTTTCTAAAATACTTGATTTTTTTGGTGAATCATAAAATACGGTAATTTACAATATATATATATATATATATATATTATAAGTTAAATACACTATTTCTTGAGTCACCGCTAATTTGAGAACCATAATATCTAAATACACTTAATTATTTTAATATATTTAGTGATAATTATAAAACTATTCATACACTTAAGGAAAAATAATAAACTAATTGAAAAAATAATGAGAAAACACCCCTCTCCTCAACATTAAATACCACCCTCACCACCTCTTCTCGTCACACCTTACAATATTTGACCCTTGTCCAATTTATTCCCAATACTCTTATAAAATCCCTTCTCCTATTACAAGATCAATTAGTCTCAAAAAAATAATAAACTCTTTTCCCTATGGAGGTTCTCTAGGATGAGAAATTCAAGAGGTAAAAATGCTCTTTCATTTTATTTTAATTTCTTTTCTATTTATTTTATTTTCATATTATCACCTAAAATACCATTATACAAGTGGAATTAAAAATAAATTATCTTATATATAATTTACATTTATCATTATAATGGAATAATTTATCATTATTTCTCTTCTCATTTCCCTTTTTACTAAAAAAGAGAACATAATCTGTGATGTGTTAATTTATCACATTCAAGGACGATGAAGTTTTCAATTTACATTACCTCCTTCAAGATGGGTCCTAAAACCATTTTTATGGTTTTAATATATTATAATATATGTGATAAATCCTATTTAATGTTATATAACCATTTTATATCCATGACATTAAATAATATAACAAAACTAGTTTGGGATGATCAAAAAATACTAAATTAATATAAAAAATTATCATTAATGTTTTATCTAATGAATCACATACCTTCTAGAAAAAAAATTATATATAAGAACATTTAATATTATTTATGTTTATTAATATCTTATAATTTATTTTATTTATAACTGTTCCCATTTTACATTAACTTTCATAGTCACATACAAGCGAACCGATCATGGAAACCAAGAAAATGAACACTCCCAAATAATGAAATTGAGTAATAAAACCCATAAAAATGGCCATAAATAAAATTAATAAAATTATAATAAATAAAATACTTGTATAAAAGGTTATTTACTTATTAATTAATGAATCTAATTTGGTTATTAGGGATATTAAGTACAAATTCAGAATCGCTGTGGACATAAGGTAAGGGATTATTTTCGAACCTCCATTTTTCCTTTGAGTTATGCTTTCTATATCTCTATTCCAATGAAAATATTATTTATTTTTATATAATTCTTCTAAAATATGTTTATATGTTTAAAAATCAAGAATTATGATTTGTACATCCTTCATTAATGGGAAAATACTTCTTTTAAAAAAGGTTCCCTTATCAATTCTTCTCGATAAGAAATCCTGATTAAATAGAACATACCGATTTCCTACCAATTTTCAAGTGATATTCATAATATTTTTTAATCCAGATTTTTTTTAACATCAATCATTCTATCATGAAAAACTATCGTGGTTCATTTCTAGTTTTATACAAACAATTATGATTTTTCCATTTCAAAGAATCTATAATATTATCCTTAACCCACAATAAAATGATTCATTTCTAAAGTTTCTTAAACACTATTTTTACATGTTTTAACCTAATTCTAGAATCACTTCTCATGATCTATGCATGTTTTCCCTTATTAATTTCCACGTGTTATTTAAATCTATTATTTCATGTACACCTTTATGATATGTCCATTTGTTATGCCTTATGAAATTATTAAAATACCCATTCCTTTCCATGGGAAACCCTTATGTTTATTTGTCATGTGGAACAAATATTCATAAAAATGTTATGATGGGTATGCTCAGATAGTACTACAATGCATTTGGTAATTTTTAGTCTCATAATAGTTCATGTTGGGATAGCAAGTGAACCTGATTCCTTTATGGTATTTTTTCCACCATGTGATATAGTCTTGGCAGTTAGACTTGGATCATGTTTATGTCATGTTATATATTGTTTCCATATTCCTATGATTCCATGATTATATGTTCCAATGTTATTCATGTTAATATTACTTATTTTTATTCATGTTTCATGCCTTTTATTTCATCATGTTATGACTTATAACCCATGTGCTATGTTTTATTCCTTTGATCATTCCCTTAATGGGATTTTTACCTCATCCCGTTTGTTCATGTATTCCCCAGGTTATCCTATACAGATGTAAGATCTTAATGGAATTTATAAGATCATTTTTGAGTATAAATAAAAGAAGTTTTTAGTTTGGTTTAATTCTTTCCAATTATGAACCAAATCTTCCAAAGACACTATAATTTATGATCCTTGGTTGTATTTGATGGTTAATTATGCTTAAAATCATGCAATAATATATGTCTAAGGATAGGGTTATTATAATTGGTATCTAAGTAAATGTTTAGTTATTTTTGGATTAGGATTAAAAAAATCTAGAAAAATTATTAGGGATAAGACTAAGTAAAAGAAACATCCCTAAATTTTGGTTACTATATAGTAAGTGGTTTATCAAGAAAATACATCACTATTTGGATAATACAAGTGGACATGGTTATGGAACTGATATACCTAGGAGTATCAAATCCAACAAGGTGTTCTAGGCCTGACTTGGGTTAACTCGGTATAAGACAATGGTATTTACTGTGAAAATAGTTTGAAACTCCTGGGGGTATGCTTTGGTTAATTTATAATCTCATTATGAACCATTATTAATGGAAAAAAATCCCATTAGAATATATGTTAGGAAATAGATCATGGAAAAAATAGATTGAAACTTAGGTAATCACAAGTCAGGATATACTTTTGATTTAAAATTTTATACTTTTTTTAATGTTTCCTTTTATTATGATTATTAGATAAGTATTAAAGTACATAATTGTACTTTATTTTTATAAGTTAATGGCTAGAAATAGAATAAATTGTGCCAATGTAAAAGTTAATGTGATGATATTCCTAATGATATTCCAAATATGATGGGAATGGGTACTCAAAACTGTCGGACAATACTTTCTCAAATGGCTCAAATTATGAATAATAACTTGAATATCATGGAACTCCATCCTCATAATATAGAGAAAGTTGTGGTCGAATCCTTTATGTATTAAATACATCACATGTTTAGTTGATCTTCAGATTCCCTCCTTGTAGAATACTGTATTAACTCCATTGAGAAGATATTTTTTGTCCCCTAGAGCTCAGAAGAAGAGAAATTTGTGTTGGAAATTTATCATTTTGATGGAGAAGCTGGTCAATGGTGGAAACTGGTCAAGAACACAAAGTACAAGGAGAAAATTGATACCATGGAAAGGGAATATTTCAAGAAAATATTTTTCATTAAATATTTTCATTAAACCCTTAATCTGAATATGAAAAGGTGGTTACTTAAACTAAAGAAAAATGAAGATGAGTCTATTATGCCATATTAATCAATCTTCACAAGGATTACAAGATATACCTTCGATTTTTTTATGAACACCAAAAGCAAGGTGGATCGCATATTTAGTGGACTAAAGTCAAGTATACAAAAAGAATTAGAGATTTGAGACTTTTAAAGCAAATAATCTATTGTCTATTGTGGCCTTAATTTTAAAATAGAGACGAGAGACTCTCACTAGTCACATGGGACTAGGGATAAATGAAAAATGGATTTTAATATGGTTGATAAATCCTATGGTGGGAAGAAGACCCTACATACTTCATGCCAAAAATATGGGAAGAAGAATCCTAGAAACATATTAAAAGGAACTAATAGATGATTAAAATGTGGAAGATTGAGGTATGTTGATAATAACTACTAATGGGATATGAAGAATCTAACTAATGTGGAATAGGAAAGGAAGGTTCAAATAAACACTCATCCTGTAGTGTAGTGTTTCAACTGCAAAGAGTATGAGCATTATGCAAACCAATTCCCTAAGCCCAAGGTTTTTAGGGGAAATAAACAATAACCTCCAATAAAAAAAAGAAAGGGCATATGTTCGCACTACTTATGTGGTGGATCCAGACAATGGTGTGTGAAAGGTATGCTGGTTATTTTTTCAAGAATAGAAAATGTACTATTTGATTATTGTTCTACACATTCTTTCGTATCTTTCAAGTTTAGTAGAAATATTGAAACACCTCCTCAAAATATGGAGGTTGAGTTATCTATGAGAACTAAAAATTGGGAAATTATTACATCCAAAGTATATAAATCCTCCCTAGTTAATGTTTGTGGACTAAACCTCCAAGAAAATATTTTCTTACATAATTTGGTGGAGTTTAATGGTATTTTGGTCATGGATTGACTATCTTTATAAAAATCCAACATCAAATTTCAGGAAAGGGAGAAAAATCTTCACATTATGATACATCCTACAGTTCTTTAAAAGTTTAAGGAGGAAGTTCAATCTCCTTCAAAATCATCATCTCAACTGTGTATATTATTTCCTTATGAGAAATAATTTCTATCTCAAATGATTGAAACAAAATGAGAGGATCATGCTTGAATACATGCCCATTGTGGGGGACTACACTAATGTATTCCAAGAAGAATTGACTGGTCTTCCTCCAGATCAAGAGATTGAGTTCTCAATTAAACTTATTCTTGGATCATTACCTATATTAGAGACACCTTATAGAATGTCCACTATTGAGATGAACTAACTAAATAAGCAGTTTCAAGAATGTTTTGATAGGGGTTTTATACACGAAAGTACTTCACCATGGGGAGTGCCAGTCCTCTTTGTCAAAAATGAGGATGGATCAATGCACCTATGTATTGATTATCTTGAGCTCAATAAAATCATTATAAATAACAAGTATCCTCTTCCATGAATAGAAGACTTGTTCGATCAACTATGTGGGTAAAATTATTTCTCTATGGTGGACCTTTGGTCAGGATATCGCCAATTAAAGTTGAGGAAGTAAGATATTACCAAGACGGTCATTAAATTGAGTTATGGACACTATGAGTTCATAGTGATTCCCTTTGAATTCACTAATTCTCTAGAAATTTTCATGGATTTAATGAATATAGTCTTTAAATATTACCTCAAAAAATTTGTGGTAGTATTTATTGATGATATTCTGAGATACTCCATGAACAATGAGGAACATGATGAGAATTTGAATATTATGCTAAAGACTTTTTTAAGGGATAAAATTTATGAAAGGTATAGTAAATTTGATTTTTGTATCGAGGAAGTATCATTTATGGGGTATGTTATCACCAATAAAGTAATATTTGCGGACCTTTCCAATAAAAAGTAAATCTAAGAGTGGCCCAAGACAACATTTATAATGAATATTTTTATTTACATTGTTCTAGCTAGGTATTAATAAGGATTTTTGAAGAACATATTAGGATTATAAAACCCAATAACTAAGATGAATTGGAAGGGAGTAAAGTTTTTATGAACCAGTGAAGATGGAGATTTCTTCAAAGACTTAAAAAAGTGGCTCATCACTAATCTAGTACTCACATATTAAGAGCGTGTTCTGTGGACTTCAAAGGAGGATGGGACCAATATCTGACTCTGGTTGATTTCTCCTACAAAAATAGATTCCACTCGAGCATCCAAATGGATCTATATGAATCCCTTTATGGGAAAATGTGTAGAACACTACAATAATGGGATGAAGTCAGTGAAAGTAAGCTTCTAGGACTTAAAATGTTTGAAAAAATGGTGGAGAAGGTGAAAACCATTCCACAACACATCAAGGTATCCTATAGTCAACAAAATATTTATGCAGACAATATTCGATGATACCTTGAGTTTAAGGTTGAATAAATGGTATTCCTTCGAATATCTCTATGGAAGAGGATCCTGAGATTTGGGAAGAAGGGAAAGCTAAGTCCTAGGTTCCCCATCTAGATTCTTGATCATGTGGGAGTTTTGGCCTATCGACTATAACTTCCACCAACCATGTCTCATGTACACGATTTATTCCACATATCACTCTTGGGGAAGTATATATTAGTTACCTCACATGTACTAAATTCAGAGGTTGTACAGTTAGAGAATGATATCTCTAACGAGGATCATCTAGTGAAGATCTTGGACTGTAGAGATAAGGTTCTATGAAACAATACTAATCACATGGTCAAAGTAATATGAAGAAACCATAAGTACTAAGTGGAAACATGGGAACCAGAAGAAGCAATAAATGAGAAGTACCCTCTCCTATTTCCCCCAGAGTTTGTAAAATGAAATTTTTAGGGATAAATCTCATAAGGGGGGGGATGTAATAACCCTGAATTCTATTAATGAAATTTCCCTTGTTATAATTATTCCACATAGTATAAATCACATAAAGGTACATATATAACACAATAAGACCCTTATAAATGAAGAATAAATGAAATAAGAGGTATTTCTAGAAGTCAAGGAACCTATACCAATGGAATAGTAGCTTGAGATTTGGAATAGTAATATAAACCTTATGAATAGTTAACCATCCAATTGAATATCAACCTCACCCATAAAATTATAAATAAAATTTAGGCATCTTATAAATAGTAATATGATATAATTATATCAATGTTTAAGTAAATGATAAATTAAGTGTTGATATTTTTATAAAACATAAATATTAATTATCAATTTTATAATTAATATAATAATTTTAAAGAAAATTTATTTTCATAAAATATATTAATAAATTAATATTTGTTGTCTTATGATTATAAAATAATTTTATCAGTCCATAATTAATTTTTCAAAGTGTTATAAAATTAGTTATAATTTTAAGGTTGGTATTTTACAAGTAAATGATGATTTTAATTAAAAATTCAATTACTCAAATTTAGAAAATTGTTTTCATAAAATGGAGTAAATTTTTTCTTTCCACACATTTAAAAATGGGTAGGTTTAATTTTTTCTATTTTTCTATAATACTTGATTTTTTGGTGAATTGTAAAATATAGTAATTTATGGTATATATACATTATATGTTAAATACATTATTCCTTAAGTCATCGCTAATGTAAACACCATAATATCAAAATAAAATTCATTATTTTGATATATTTAGTTATAATTATCAAATTATTCATCTTCTTGAGGAAAAATAATAAACTAATGAATAAAATAATGAGAAAACACCCCTCTCGTCCCCAATAAATACCACCCCTCACCACCTCTTCTCCTCACACCTTCCAAAATTTGTGCCTTATATAATCTATAAAAAATAATATTCTCAATACCCTCCACCACATAAAATATCCCTTATTCTAAACAAAATACCAAACCTTTTTCCCTAAGGAGGTTCTCTATGAGGAAAATTCAAGAGGTAAAAATTCTCTTTTATTTTCTTTTAATTTCTTTTCTATTTATTTTATTTTCTTATTCTCTACTCACCTCCCCTTTCCCAAATGGCATGAAAACTCCATTATCTTATACATACTATGATTTTATCATGCTAATGGAATAATTTATAATCATTTCTCTTCCCCTCTCCTTTTGTACTAAAAATGAAAACATCCTCTGTGATGTGCTAATTTAACGCATTCAAGGATGGCGAAGTTTTCAATTTCCATTACCTCCTTCAAGACTGATCATAAAACCATATTTGTGGTTAAACTGGATTATAATGTATTTATTAAATCATATTTAATTTTATGGAACCATTTTACATGAATGATATTAAATAATATAAAAAATACTAGTTTGTGATGATCAAAAAACACCAAATTAATCTAAAAAATTATCATTAATATTTTATCTAATGAATCATCATCCATTCTGAAAACAAAATGATATATAAGACCATTTAATATTCAATAATTCCATTAATACACTATAATTTAAATTCTATATAACCATCCTCATTTTACATGAACTTCCATACCTATATACAAGTTAACCGATCACGAAAACCAAGAAAACGAACACTCCCAAACAATGAAATTGAACACTATAACCCATCAAAAAGGCCATAAATAAACTTAATAAAATTATAATAAATCAAGGAAATGTATAAAAGGTTCTTAAATTATTAATTAATGAATATAATTTGATATTTATGACATTAATTACTAGTACAGAACCGCTTTGGACATAATGAAAGGGATTCTTTCCGAACCTCCATTTTTCCTTCATGTTACTCTTTTTATCTCTCTATTCCAATATAACTCTTATTTATTTTTATATAATTATTATAAATTCTAAGTATATGTTACAAAACCATGTATCCAGATCATTACATCATTATTTAATGGTGAAATAAATTTTTTAATAAGGTATTCTTCACAATTATTCCCGATAAACAAGCCCGGTTAAAGGGAACATCCCGATTTCTTACCCATTTTCAAGTGCTCTTCATAATCTATTTTAAGCTACAATATTTTTTTTAAATCACTAATTTTATCATGAAAAACTATCTGGGTTAATTTATGTATTTATACAAACAATTATTCCTTTTCCATTTCAGATAATCTATAAGAATTTCCTTAAACCGCACTAAAATGTTTTATTTCTAAATTTTCCTAAATAATATTTTTATAAGTTTTAACTTCAGTTTGGAATCAATTATCATGATATATTAATGTTTTACCTTATGAATGTCTATGTATGATTTAAAACCATTCTTTCATGGACACCTTTATGATATTCCCATTTGTTATGTCTTATGACATGATTAAGATACTTAATCCTCTCCATGGGTAACCCTTATGTTTATTTTTCATGTGGAACACCTATTCATGAAACAATTATGATGGTCCTGCCTAAATATCACTCTAATGAATTTTATAATGTTTAGTCTCATGATATTTCATGTTGGGATAAGGAGTGAACTTGATTCCTTTATGGGACTTTGTACACCATGGGATATAGTCTTGATAGTTAGCCTTGAATCATGTTTATATAATGTTATATGTTGTTTCCACATTACTATTATGTCATGATTATATGTTCCAATGTTATACATTTTAATATTACTTATGTTTATTCATGTTCCATTACTTTTATGCCATCATGCTATGCCTTATAACCCATGTGCTATGTTTTATTCCTATGATGATTCCCATGCTGGTATTTTTAGCACATCCCTTTTGTTTATGTATTCCCCAGGTTATCCTATAAATATGTAAGAGATCAATGAAAGTTAAGAAATCATTTTTGAGTTTAAATAAAATAATTCGTTAGTTTGTTTTCATGCTTTCAAATTATGTACCTAGTCTTCCAAAGACACTATAATTTAAAATCCTTGGTTGTATTTTATGGTTAATTATGCTTAAAATCGTGTAATAATATGTGTCAAAGTCTAGGGTGATTATATGTCACCCCCCTATTATTTCATTCATGGGGGGATCTTTTTATAGTTTTTAGGGTGGAATACATGAACTCTATTAATTTTATATCCCTATTTTCAACATTATATTATATCATTATGTTAGTATAAATATGTAAAAATAAAATATTAAAAAACACATAAAGAGAAAAAAAACTTTAAAGTAAAACATAAAAAATGAATTCTATAAAATGAAATTTAATTTTAATAATAATAAAAATTACAATTTTTTTGAAATTAATTGATTTTAAATACCCAAATATTAAAATTTATAAGTGATTGTGAACTTAATTTCACTCAAAGGAATTTAAATTTATTATTAGGTTAAATCATAAATATATAATTATAGTTATAAGTTATTAAAAATATATTATCTATAAAAAAGGCTATGGATTTTTTGTTCACATGTTGACACCATATTCTTTCACTAATATGCACTTCTCTCCAAAAATTTTGACTCCAACATCCTCATTCCCATCCTTGATACCTTTTCAGTATTATCCTCTCCACAATTCCTTCTCCTCCAAACTCATCTCCCACCCCGTGTAATTCCTCCCCACCCTCAACCTCGACTCCCCCCCCGACTCTCCTCCACCAACCCCATCTCAGTATCCCCTCCCTGATTTCTTTGTCACCACATCTGCCTCTTACCCATCCCTCTCACCCTCTTCCCTCATATCATCCTCCTTTTCGCCTCTGCCTCTGCCTCCCCCTCAACCTCCTACTCCTCACTAGGGTTGTCATCACCTTTTCATCCCTCCTCCACCAATTTACTTGTAACCCTAACCCCACCACATCCATCATGATTTCTGTCAAAACGTATTCATCCTTTTCATCATATATCCCAAATCTTTGATATATTTCCAAGATTTTCTATCCTCATGTGAAATAGCCTCCACCTCCACCTACGCCTCTACCTCCACCTTTGACCTTGCCTCAACCTCCACCTCCTCCTGCGCAATGGCCTTCGCGTCTGAATTCGATCGAGGAGGGGGATCATCCAGTGGGGGAAACTGGGTATTGAGATGGTCGGGGTATCTGGTGCTGGGGGAATGGGATTCATGGTAGCATCCTCATCCTCTTCCTTGAAGTTATCCAATATTTCAAAAACCCTAAAATTCGAGAAGCACCAAGAACATACCACTAAGATAATGTTTCTTCAGTTATTCTATTGTCCATCCAAGGCATATATAAATCTAAAAGGTCATGTTATTTAGGGTTTTGGGAGTATCATATCTTTCAGGGTGTTGGAAGTATTAGTACCTTGTGCTTTTATACCTCTAAAAGTTTGTGTCTTGTTTGTTATGCCACCAACTGTAGATCCTCTGGAATCTTACATTTACATTGCTTTCTTTGTTTTACATTTAGTAACGTAACTACTTCCTGAACTTTCTTCTGTAGTTTATTTTGAGTGGTTTAAGTAATCTGTTCATTTTTTTACCAGATAATTTCAAGTATATTAAGCTAATCAGTCATATAGTGATTTTGTGTTTTAAGGAATTTATTCATTTTATTAAACCCTTTTAATCATATTATTGTCTACAAATGTATATTATCAATGATAATTTTCATAATTTAATAATTTTTTCATATTCTACCATTTACATATATATTTTATTTGTTTTTTCATTAATTTCTTATAGCTCAATGATATATTTTAAATATATTTTACCTTTAATATTTAATAACTAACATTACAATTATTTTAGGAACATTTTCTGCTTCAAATTATGTTAGGTACATTATACACCACTACATTATTTTGATCTGATATATTTTATTTGATTTCACTACCATTTTTCTTTAGTAAAAATCTTATCCTACTAACATACCTACTATTTCAAAAAGTATTAGAGATATAAAATCACAAGGTACTACTTTAGAAAAAAAAGTTTATTTTTAAACCAATATTCCTAACTTACCTATCATTATTTATTCTTTTACAATTTGATTTAATTTTCTCTATTTATTTCTCTGATTCATTTCAATTTTTCATGTTTTCAAGACATCAAGAAAAAATGGCTGGAAAATCAAACATTGAATCTCCCGCTTCAGATGACATTGGTTAAAAATAGGTTTAATATTTGGTTTCTTGTAGTATTTTTCTAAAACATGATTGTTTCAAAAAAAGGTAATCATTCATATTAGAACCTAATGAATGATGACCTTAATGATCAGGGAAAATTAGAATATGTAACCTTTGACTCCTGGATAGTGATTATTACTTTGGGTTTTTGGGAAGGGAAAGAAAAAACCTTCATCTTTTTTATCAAGGTATGTTTCAATATAAATTATACAAATTACTATATTTTTTAACAAGATTTAACTCTAAGATAGTGTGTGTTTACTATTCATGATTTCAATCATCATTTTTGACCCCTAAATTAAATTATGTACCTTTGACTCCTATATTGTGAATTTTTTGTATCAATATTTATTCCTATAATTATTTATAAATTTCAATAGACTTTATAGTGCATGTGTTCTATTTTTTTCTCAGCATCAATGGTTCGATTAGTGGCCACCACTAGGTTCTTCCATGGTAATTGATACCAGTAGTTTAGTATAGCCCCATTTAGATATATTATTAATAAATAATTAATTTTGATGTTTCATAAAACCTTACGCTATGAATTGGTCTTGAATTTGAACCTCATTTTCACATAACTATATAGTCTCTAATTTAATTACTTTTGGCAATATTAGAGCCACAACAAATTATTTTTTTTCTATTTCTTATTTAATGAATTTCAGAAACAATAATAATCATTCAAATGAGGTGTATATTCAAAATCACTCTTTTTGAATACAACCCTTACTAGATACATATCATCCGATTATGAACTTTTCTTGAGATTGAGGGCATGAAATTTTCATTCTTCATTCTCCTTTTGATGGACTCTATATATTCTTTTAGGAACTAGGTTATTTTTTATCCAATGGTCTCTTAAGAAGATATATTATCTATCTTCATGTTTATTATATTCATTATCTATTATCGTATATAGATTTGGGTTTTTTCTAATTATGAGTCTCATGAAAATTATCAGTTCCACGAAAAATTATGAAATTATCTATATCCATATTTATTCCATCCATTCTCTATTATATTCTATAGCTTTGTGTTTTTTCAATTATCAGTTCTATCAAAATTTACTATATTTAAGTTTTATTGATCATAAGAAACTTGGTGATATTATTAGTAGTGGTGATATTATGCTTCCATTTCCCCCTCTTTATTAATAGAAAAATACTTCTACAAATGTTTATTTTCATTTAATTATGTTCAAACTTCATTCTTTTAATGCTAATTTTTATGTATATAACATAATTAGTAGATTATCTCACACTAATGGTTAGTGTGCCATGGAACTATGTTTGTAATGACCTTTTATTGTTCCAGAATAATCAAGTCATTTTTGTGTAATTTTTATTCCAATTCATTTGAGAATTGATATATTTGTTTAATGGATTTTTTATAATGTCATGTATTATTAATAGGATCTAAATAGAAGGCTTTTGACATTACACATGACTGATTTAAGAGGCTTATAATAATTAGAACAAGATCTCCTTATGCATTTGATTCATTTCATAACATTTCTCTTAGAAATTTCACTAGGGATGAAAATGATTCTCATATTGAAGTGGTGTTCAGTAAAAATATTATTTTATCCCTATAAATTTGGTGCACATCACAACAAGACTCATTTTGAACATTCTAAAAATGTCTATGAATTAAGCCAAATGAACCCTAAAATATAGTAACTTGTATTTATTTTTAATAAATTTCCATTTCTACATACTATTTAGGATTTATTTGTTCTCATTTTTTTAATTTTGTGTGAGGATAAATTTTTCAAGATCTAATGAGGGAATTAATGAAAAATTTGAAATGGTAAGAAAACCAATTTCTTAATTTTAAGAAAAATAATTACTCATGGAATACAATTGTGTTATTGTAAAAGACACTCATGGGATGTTGTTTTTTAATTTAATATTGATGATGACGTGTTTTATTTTAGATATTATGATTGCTTTGATTCTATAATCTACTCTGATGTGGACTTTGTTGGTCAACAGTATTCTAATTGAACTGAAAATAAAGAAATAGTTTTTGAAACATAAAGGAAAATCAAATCAACGAATCCACTTTCATTTTCTCCAAGGATGAGATCTGGGGGTATGATCCTTTTAGGTTGAGTTAGGAAGCACATATTGAATATTTATTACCATTATTATCTCTTATAATATGATATTAGAAAAAAATAAGTACTATTTGTTTTGTAAGCAGTTTTCTATAAGTGATGCCAATCCAGGTCAAAAAGAAAAAACAAGTACTATTTATCACTGTTTAGGGGTTGATGGAATTATTTATTTCTTTCCTACCCATGATTTCTAAAATTATAAAACCATGAACAATTTTTATTCATTTACTTCAGCCTATTCACTTCAAGATCATCATAATAAATACATATTAGATCTAAAATATTATAGCAGGTTATAGATACTGTGTGGATACATATCAGATGTAATCTGCTGTTTTATTATGATTTGTAATCTAACAAATTATACTATGAAATGTATATATACTAATATAAATTTCATATCAAATGGTCTTTTACATATCATATAATATACTATCAGATGCATGTATAATATCATATGGATTTTTTTATTTGAATAAATGATAAATCATCAATTTGATTATTCAATTTTATAACACTTAAAACAAAAAAAATACTCTTCATGGTCTTTATAAAATTATTACTCCTCAATGGTCTCATTCGCATCATCTGAAGTTGTATAGCCTTCTTGACTTGCATTCAGGCTTTGAAGACAGCTCTTTATATAAGTAGTTCCTCCCCATGCACATCATCATTCAAGATAATAGAGTTTTAAATATCTCAAGGAGTCTTCTTATTTTTGGATTGTAGAAGTTAAATAGTATTTTCATATCCTTCATGTTTTTTAATGAGAGTTATAAATTTTAGATCTCAAAATCTTTATGATCATGAATGAATAAAATTCAATATACTAGTTTAATAACTGTAGTAAAGTAATTTAAATTGGTTAAAAAAATTATATATATATATATATTCTAGATATATAGTCTGAATATATATTATGATAGAAATAAATTTATATTCTGATATATATACATTCATATTTTATGAGTTATGATATTACTTTAAACATAGGCTATGCATTCATTCTGAACTGATAAGATTTTTTAGGAACATCTCCTTAATATTGTATCTATATAAAGTTTTTCAATTCTTAGAGGCATATTTATTTAAACATACTTTCCACATTCCATCTACAAATAATTATTGGGTTATTATATATCCTCCATCCACTTTTGGATGGGTTAGACATGCTGCCCTAAGGAGGTATTGATCCATACTTCTGGATCATGCGTAATGATGTGTCATCTCTGAGTGACACCACTCTCTCTTTTTTTAATGGTTTATTATCTGAGTTTGTTTGGTTATCTTTTGATATTTATTTCTATTAAGTAGTTTGGTTAAGCTGGTAAAACCTCATTCATTTTCAAAATTGGAGACCATGGTTTTAGTTCTTGATTATTGTGGAAATTTGGATGGCTTATATTTGTTGATAACAATTTCATTTTTTTGGTGTTTTATGAAAAACAGGATTCTTGGCACTATATTGTGTCATGTTCATCTTTGAGATGTTGATATTATCTGTAAGTGTTTCTAAATTCTGGGCTATTTTCCCTTTTTACATGTAACTGGTTTTTTATCTATGTTTAGAGATGCATTATTTTGGCTTTCTTTCGTTATTATATTAATAAATATTGGTACCCAAGATGATCCTGAAAAGTGGACATTGTTTCTCTCCACTTATTTGGGCGCATTCATAGATTGGTTCTCAAGTATCTTATCTAGCTTCCCATATCACCTAGAGGTGTTTGAGTGATGATATCATGAATGATTCACCACAACCTCTACCTTATCACCTATTTATATGTGTTGATGTTGAACCCCCTATCTTTCCCATTTGGATTGGATTCCTGGGATTTCCTCTACATCTCTTCAAGAAGAAATATTTATTTTCCATTTATAAACTCTTCGGTCGTCCTCTCAAACTTGAAGTTACTACATTGAACCGGTCATGACCCTCTATTGCTAGGATATGCACTGAAATTCACATTTCTCATGTGTTGCCACTATGGTTTTGGATTCAAAATGGGGATAATGGGTTTATACAAGATGTGGTCTTTTAAAATATTCCAGACCTTTATAAAAATTGCCTAAGAATTGGTCATAATATAAAGGGATGTGAGATGCAAAGGCATCCCCCTCTCCCCCTACCCCACTTCATGTCTATTTGGGTAGAAAAGGAAGCTCCAAAATTGACCCCTACTGCCAAGGTTGATATTCATAATGATAACACTAACATTTTGAGATCAAAGGATGCTTGAAAGCCCCGATCTAACAACATCTATAATGTTGGGATTTTTCAAAACACCATGACCACTATGGAGAAAAAATAAATGACCCCCATATCTGAAGATCATGGGGATAAAGAGGCTACACAATCAGATTATGATGAACCTTTACATGATGACCTTGACAACTCCTGTCAACTAGAAGAGGACTTATTAAATTCGAGAGCTAGAAAAGGAAAAAAATCAATGATTGACCATGATGGATTCATTACTCTGAGTTCTAGAAAAACTCAAAAACATAGGTACAATTCTAATATTGAGAGGAAAATTTTCAAACGTACCTTAGCTACCAAGACGAATGAAAAAAAATGATTTACCCCCACAGCCTGTCCCTATTAAAAATTTGCATGTGTCCTTAAATTCATCTAACTATTCTGACTCAGAATCTTCCTCAAGTGACGATAATATAAATGATCCATCATATAGGGATGCTTTTAAGATAGAGGAAAAGTTATAATTCCCAAAAGATCTTAATTTTTGGATCTAGTAGAATGAAACAACTACCTTTTTGAAATATAAAAATGGTGACATGACTACTAATATTTATCTTGATATCATAAAAATGATGTTTATTAAAGTTGTTGAGGAATTTAAGAGGGACCCAAACTTCAACTTCAAAGATATTCCTTGGTAATGAGTTATGGATTTTGGTTTTCATGAACTCTATTGGGGCCTCTCTCCATCAATTTTGTAGAATTCTTCTTCACTACCTTGTTCAAAGCTTGAAATTCTTCTCAGTTGATTGGTTTTGTTGATGTTTCGGTTGGTTCGCCTCACTTACTTGTTGGTACTGTTTTTCCAGAAGCTGTTGGATCGTTATTTTTTTATCCTGTATATTTTACCCTCATGAAGAAGGAAGGATTGAAGTAGTGTGTGGTTGATTTGATTTATTAATTCAACCTTGTTTAGGCTTCTTGGGTGAAGGTTTTTCTTTCTGTATTACTCTTGGCTGGATGTCTTATGGATGTTAAATTTTGAAATAGGAAGTGCTTGGCTTGGCTTCCCAGCTCATGTTCTGACTCCCTGGAATTCTTTCTCCCCTTTCATACCCCCCCCCCCCGTTTTCTCAATGTTTTTTGGTTTCACAGTGTTATGGAGGTGTTTAGACTCTCTCTGTAGATTTCAGTTCTGTGTTTGTGAAGGATTTTTCTTGTCAGATCCTTATCTCTGTTGATTGGAGCTCACTAACTCTCAAGTTTTCATACCCACCGCTTCCTTCTTGCAATACATGGATTATCATTGTAGTTACTTCTTTCCAGACTGCTTCCTATGCTATTTTTTCCAACAAGGCTAAGTATGTATGTTCATCTGCATATTCTCATTGGTTTTGTTTCTTTTTATTGGGTATTGTGAGTTGCAACCCTTGTTTCTTAGTCTCTTTCTCTTAGATTATTCAATTTTATCCCCTTTAAATCTCCTATTGGTGTTAATTCATTACACCTCGTGCTTGTATTGTAACATTTTTTATTTACTAAATTTCCCTAGGGCATGAGCTAGGTGACCAGTTCATGTCATAACTTTTAAAAAAAAACATGTTTCTCTGCCACAACATCCTGGTCTGATTCCACATTATCTTTCAGAACAAACTCATAATCTGGGATACTTTCACTTAGATAAGTATGATTCTTGATCATGGGTACCGATGAGGATGAGTCATACATCATCGCATATTAAATAGGATCAAGTATTGGTTTAGTAATCATAGCATACAAATCATGAATGAGATCATTGAGTTGATATTTATTTAAATCGCAATGCATAAACAGACTCCCAAACATCTCAATGACTGGAACAGATCCCTTCAGTTAGCCAATAAAATGTCCTTAGCTCCCAAAATGACTTTAGATATTAGAGTAACATATTCTACTAGTTATTAAATATATCTTTAATGATATTAAACAAACATCGACTTACAATGAATGATCAAGGGAACTCAATTCTCTGGGTAGTGAAATGTCCATGTTTGTGGAAGCTTCCCATGCAGGATATGTGCATGCTAACTCAAATTAATGATCGAATTGATATTCTATAAAATATATAATGACTAAAATTGTTCTATAAGAGAATTATTTTATAATTATTCCATTAGATATTTCTGCTCCTATTTTTATTGAACAAGTAAATATTATTATAATGTATATCAATATAATTTTATACCTATTGTTAATTGGAAAGGAATTATTCACACAGGTCTTCTAGATGGAGACTGATGTGTTGTAATACTCTGATCACATGACAATCTTTTATACATCTACATGAACATTAATATCATTACCTCTTTATATTTTGAAACATGTTATTATGACTCCCATGCTTCATTTGGATCATTTTTTTTATTAAAGTATGAAAATATGTTCTGATCCATTGAAATATTCTCTTAATTGTGTACTATTTAATTTATATTGTAAAATTTACCATCCAAAGTTAATCATATTTTTGCACTAATTTTTATAATGTAGGTTTAGTTGATATTCCTTAGAATAACACATGAGTTTTGAACATGATATTTAATTCATTTGGTATGTTTAAACCTTTCAATTTTAACCAACCCTCTATCTTTTCTGTCTATTATTATAGTACAGTTGGTTTATTAAAAGTTATGTATTAAATTTTAATTACCTTTATTTAGGTTGGTTTATAATATTTTTTTAAACAAACTGTTCTGTGTAGAGGGGAAATCCTCGTGTGTTGTATTATGAATTTGTATCCATGGGGTCACTACATGAAATCCTGCAAGGTCGGAAGGGGGTTCAAGGTGCACATACATGATCCATGCTTGAATTTATTTAGTGTGTGAGAATTGTTGTTGATGCTTCAAGAGGGATGGAGTATTTTCATAAAAAATGTCAACCATCTATTGCAGTGACAGACTGCATCATATGAATCCTAAACTTTAGTAAGTGATTTTTATATAATTTGTATTATTATTTATATATTATATTTATATGTTTATTAAAACTTTTTTATTTACAACACACACAAGAAGGAAACATGCCCGAGGACTTGACAATATGACGCACGCCCCAAACCCCTACCACCCCAACCACCATGCTCGTTTGTGGGGGTTGTATATGTTTATTGATTATATAAAATTTTTCATCTATATTATGTTTACAACATAGTATGTATTGGATTTATCAACTATTTATATGTATTAAATATATTAATATAAAACATTTTATCTATATTGATTCTATCATGTTTTCAAACATTATAATATTTTAAATTTACATTTTTATTTACTTATTCCTCTATAATGTGTTTTAATTTACAGTTTATATTATTCTTACCATCTCACTTGAGTACTCATTTCTCAATAATTTTCATTTCTATCGATTTTTGGTAAATACTTATTCCTCTTTAATTTCATATCTTTATTAACTCAGTCATGAATTCTGTATGATTTTTCTCTACTGTGTTTTGTGGTGTTTTTTATCTGTATTTATCTTTCAAGTCATATTGGGGACTCTGACTTGAATTTGATTGAGGTGTTTCCCCCAAGCCTTTTCCAGCACCATGATCCTCAAAAATATGAGAATATCAATCTTACAATAGACCTTAAATCTATGTCGTGATATTAAGAACATCAAAAGATTCTTTAAGGGAAAATTGAACCTCCTCTACAGCAGAAATATCAAATGATGGGTGTACTGAATGAAAATCCTATCCAAATCCTCCATAACTCGCCAGCGTGATTTCTCCCTGAGTACCATATTTAGAGGCATAAAAAGTGTCATTGTGAATAGGAGCATTATCAATATTCTTCACATGTTTACCATATTTTTCACCTTGTATTTCCCATACATATGCATTATGAAAAGGTGTTTGAACTGTGGTATGTGTTGATTTAAGTGAAAATATGTGTGGATTAAAACCTATGTATTTTTTATTATTGGTTTTATATGATGTTTTTTATTTTATTTATTCTTCTACAAAGTGTGTCATAAAAAATAGGGTATTTTAGTTTACTAATTAATTTTGAACCAGTGGGTTATGTTGATAATTAGGACTTATAAAATTTAATGGAATTACTCTTTTTTGAATAACTTGTGTAGCTAATAAATATAATTTTTTATAAAATTTATTATTCTAGAAACAAATGAATACATTTTCAGTTTTTATACATTCCATGAGTGTGCTTGGTCATAATTTTGTAAAATTATGCATAGTTCCGGTTTGATTTTATTAATTTTTTATAAGAGTTGTTTATTAGGAATTTTTAAGTTTGGGGATTTGAATGGAGTGTTACACTTTTACTTTATGCATCACATCTGGTAATATTTCATGGAATGTTGGAATACTAGTCAAAAGAAATATTAGAATTATGTTGATTCTTATGATGATTCGTAAACAGGAGCCATACGGTGCAAGTATATGTTTTATTTATGTATTTAACTTATACATTGAGGATGAGATTTATTTATTATACCATTAATTAAAAAAAAAATTATTTCCATATACACATTAAAATTTTTAAATTTTCATTCATAATAATAAAACATATCTAAAAAATCTATATACCTTTTCAAGTTTATCAATATTTATATTTCAATATAGACTATTACTTTTATATCATTCAAATACTACATTCACCTCCTTTTCAACAATATATTCAAACATTATATACTCTATGAAATTTTAGTATGCATTCCTTCTACTTGTAGTTTACTATTCCTTCCATGCCTCTTATACATTAAAAAGTTTCATATAGTATTATGCATGTTTGAAATTTATGCATACTTTATGCATACATTGATTTAATTTATATACACTCGTGCACATAAATGAATATCTATAGTTATATATAATTATTTTAGTTACTTGTCACCACCAACCTTCACTCTATTTACATGTTTCAAAGGCAACCCACTCAATTCATTTCTTCTTCAAATTTCCCCCAACTATACTAATGAGTGACACAAATTCCATAGATTATCACCATAAGGGATCTTAAAAATCAATTCAATGAATATCAATGTAAGATAAAAATAAAAATTTAATAGACTAACCAAAATACAATTAATATGTTTAACTATGTTTTATGATTTGATTTTTTTTATGAATTAAATATTATTTACTCTTAGGCTTATATCTCATCCTATATTGTTTCTTTATATATGTTTAAATAACTCTAAATTATGAACGTGTGCATTAAAACATGTAATTGAATGATTGTGTCATGAAAATTCATGGGTTGGGTACTAGTTAACTATAAATTTGTTAACAAATTTTCAATTAACTATTAAATTATTTAAAAACATCTCCTTATAATTGAAAATGAAATTGTATTTAGAGAAAAAACTTATTTTAATTTAGTTGATTAATAAAATTATGGACCTTACATGATAATAACTTCATAAATAGATCCATGACCCAAATTAAATTCTAAAATTTAAAAAACTTAGGAGCTTAAATGATATGATATTTCAAATTTAGTGTTGTTAACAAGAATTAATGTTAAAATTATACATTTATCCAATATTTTTCAAATTGAAGGCCCTTTTATAGGATAAATTTGTTCAAATGGTACTTCTCTATTATTTTTAAATATTCAAAGACTTACACTCACATTTCCATGTGGATAACACAAGAACAATCCTTTCATATATTAAGAACTAACTCAAATACATGTGTTCTAAAAATAAAAAATAAAAGGATTTCTTCATGTCATAAACATTTTGAAATAAAATTAAAAATGTAATGAAATTTATTTGTTAATTGATTTAGGGGACAATAATAAATTTGTTGATAAATTTTTAAATATTCCAGTTCACTAAAAAGTTTTTTTTATGATAAATTCAATAGTTTCATGTTTTTTAAAACATGGCTTTATGATTTGAAATGCAGTTACATAGTGTAGACTCAATCCAGCTACCCTAGCACCCATATAAATTTCAATATGTAAATTTATTCATTATTTCATTTTTTCATAGTCATGGCGGAAAATTATTTGAGGTATCTCTTTTGAACCAAACCCTAAATCAAGGTTTATTACGTGTAACATCTCGGATTTTGATGCCACTTTAAGGTGCCCCATACCTAGTTGTCTAAATGGACACAAGCGCATTTCCCTAAATGCTAGAGGTTTCTGACTAGCATTGGAGGCCTAGGTGTGATATTGGGGAAACTATACCCTCATTGGAAGAGTATAACATAGCAGGAACAATAAAAATTCAATAGTGGAAGCAGTAATACCATACAATATAAGTACACAACAGGAGAGTGATAATATAAATAACCATTTGTCATAGCATACAGATATGATGTTTCATGTTACATGTTCAAGGAAATCATTCGAAAAAGGTTACACTACAGTAATTCAAAACATAAGTACCAAAAGTACAAAAGGAATAAAAGATACTCAAAAGCATCGTAAGCCTCATCTTGGTCTCATGCTCTCCTCTCCTAACAGAAAATCAAGTATATGTAGAAGGGTTATTACCCTTATCGACACCAGCAACAATATAATCTATTTGGGCCCAAAAACATGACCCAAACAGGGTGTGAGACTAAATCCAATTAGGAAACCACCCAATATAGGTGCCAATCTATCAGTGAGTATATATAACAGGCAGTGTATAGTAGTGAAGCAGTAAATCGTGGGTACTCAAAAGCAAGTACAATAGATGTCTCTGAAGACAATGTAAACAAGTATAAGTGAAGACTGAATCCAAGCTTGTGATTTGTCTTGGAATACACGTCATAATTCATCCATTTCACTATTCAAGTTACTTGAATTATATATAAGTATTGAGGTGAAACCTAGGACCAAAGGCACCTCATATAAGTAATTGTCAACTCATGAAATATAAATCATTTAATCATTTTATAATATAGCATGACCTGGGTATCCCTCAATGGATCCTAGGTTTTCTCAGAATTTTAAATAGGCATCAATGAGCCCGACCACCCTATCTGTGGCTTGCTCACAACCTTTACATAATTAACCTCTTGATCTTGTCCATTGTCTTTTAACCGAGAAAACAGTTCACCCAAGGCATATAAGGTGCAATTATTCACATGAGCCTAGCCTTTTCTTTTAACTAAGATTGTGGCTCGCCCATTGCTAATTACCCCTTCTTAATCATTTTATACAAGTAGCCACATGTATATTAAAATATTACATGGATTTAACATATTAAATCATGTAGGGACATATCATATAACAAGAAACACATGTGAATTAAACTATCACTTGGTTTAACATCAATAAATCGTGTGGGAAAAATTCATATACAAAGCAACATATAGGAATTAAGTTATCACATGGATTTAATCATAAATCACTAACCTGGGAACAATTTACATAAAAATCAAATTATATAATCTAAACTATTAGAAGGCCTTAGAATAACCTAACTCATGTGGGTAGGTTCACATTTGGAGAAAAACATTCCATGAATTCTTAAACAGGAATAGGCATAACATGGGGAAAAGGGGAAATTTCTAATCCCAAACCCTTAATCAATTCAATCACAACTTTTCACAATTGAAATTCCATTATAAATTTAATTCATACGTGACAAACCAATAATGGAAACAAGGCATGCCTCATAGGAAACCTCATCCAAAAGGCCATATATGGTCATTCCAAGGGAAATGCACCCATGGGGTGGACCTTAATCAAATTAAACAACCTAATTATTAATTTAAAAAACTTATTCAATTACTTAAACACCAATATGAAATAGTTAGGGTAAATTATAAATCAAGAGACACACCAAAAATGGGTGTGCGACACTCCAAGGTATATAAACATCATGATAATTTTTGAAAGGAACAAGGCTAACTACCTTGTAGTAGTACAACTCTCCTCATCCAGCGTCGACCTCTAATTTGACCTAGAATGTGGTAGATCTGCAAAATGGGTATAAAGGCTAAACCTCATATATCTAGTTCCAGAGAATAAATCATGAAGAAGGACTCAAGAAGAATCAAGAGCTTACTGATTGGGTTCAAATACCTCTGACGTCAATCAAATCGGAGTTCGAACCGATAATCAGGAGGAAATTATTCCTTTAGGGCACAACTTGTCAAACTCGAATGAGCCCTCTATCCATTTTCACAAAAACGATTCTACTTCCCAATTTAGCCAAAAAAAGAAAAGTACATGGCGTGTACTGCAGACTACACACCATGTCCGTACACTTTCCATACAGGTCCTGGACAGACCATTACATGTCATGTACTGGGAAGTACATAGAGTTTACCCATATTACACGACATGCACTGAAGACTACACACCATGTCCATACACTTTCCATACAGGTCATGGAAAGACCATTACATGTCATGTAATGGGAAGTACATGGCGTGTACCCATATTACACGGCGTGTTCTTGAAAATACACAGCATTTAATCCTCTTTTTCCTTTATTTCCATAAGTAGAAACTAAAAAAGAAGGATATATACCTCAATGGAAGAATCAGTTTCTTATAAACTTCCCCCCAGAAATAAAATAATTCTCAAATTTCCCTTCCAAGGGTGTTATAGAAAAATCATATAATAACTATGGTCACTATGATCGTACATCAGTCTCTCTCTCCCAGGTCTCATCCTGTACTCGACCATGCTTCCATATCACCCATATTTAAGGAATAGACTAGTCATGGAGAACATTCATGCTACGATCCACAATACGAAAAGGATGATCCTCAAAGGATGCATCTACCTGCAACTCAACTTCCTTGGGCCGAAAGGCGTGAGATGAGTCTAGGTGAAAGCAGCGTAGCTGAGATACATGGAAGACGTCATGGATAGCCTTGTACCTCTGAGGTAACTGTAACCGATAGGTAACTAGACCGACCCTCTCTAGAATCTCAAATGGCCCGATATATCTCGGTAAAATCTTACGTTGTCTCCTGATTCACCTGTGTCCCAACCTCGGTAAAACACTCAAAAAAAACGTGATCCCTGACCTCGAACTCCATAGGTAATCTATAGAGATTGTCGTATGATTTATGATGATACTTTATAGTGGACATTCAATTTTGAATCAATTGGAACTGCTCAGATGACTCCTTCACGAGTCGCAGTCCTAGAAAAGTTGCCTCACCTACCTCCAACTAGTATAGGGTAGAGTAGAATGGCCTACAGTACAAATCCTCATATAGAGCTATTTGAAAAGTATCCTGAAATCTATCATTATAGGTAAACTCAACCAATGGTATGTGTCTCTACCAATAACCCTTGAAATTTCGGACGCATGCCTGAAGCATTTCCTTGAGCACCTGAATTGTGTGCTCTGACTGGATATCTATCTGGTGGTGGTAAGTTGTGCTCAGAAGCACTGTGTACCCAGTTCCCTTTGTATACATTTCTAGAAATGAGAAGTAAATAGAGCATCCTTATCTGAAATGATAGAATGTGGAATCTCATGAAAATGTACAATCTAATAGATGTATAACCTCCCAAGATCATCAACATTGAAGGTTTCCTTGATCAACAGGAATAACACAACCTTTGTGATCCAATCAAGAAAAACTCAAACTGTATCATTACCATGATGCCTCTAATGTTGTAAAACTACATAAATCATTCCCCTAAGCATTCTAGCGATGCTACCTGCATTATTTTCCTTTAACTGGGTGAACCCAAACACAACTGAGGTCTTATCAGTGGCCTCATAGAAAAGAACAGTCAAACCTCGACTAACCTCATCAAAACTGGCCACACAATCTTTCATGAAGAGACATTTAGGACTTTCACATCACACCCACCTTAAACTAGTGGAGTATTCAAAATTGTCCACTGCAACCAAACATGAAGATTAATAAGGACAACAATTCAAACCATCCCTGAATGAATTATATTAGAAACATCTATCTTAGAAGGTCATCATGTTGCAGCAGGACACAATGCCTTCTCCCAAGGCACCACACATCCACAACGAACCCATTCACCGAAGCCCATACATGTCTTTAAATGATTCTCCCTTGTCAAACCATCCAAATATCATTAAAATGGTTCATTCCATAGAACGAGTAAAGGTGAAAAATAGATCCATCCCACTGGAATCATTTCCCCTTTTCAAAGAATCACATATGATCCTGACTATAAGTGCGAGATAAACTCAAATTCATCAACTTGGAATCCAAGGAACTCACCAAGGTGTTCCATACTTCCCTTTACAAGTGACACTTTGGTATAAGGCTAAAAGTCCACATAAGAACAATGAATGAACCTAGGGTGGCATCCTCCTGACGGTCACGTCATGGAAAGCAGCAGCATCTAGAGTCCTTCCAAAGAGTTCCTATATGGGAACCCAAGTATCATCCAAGATTAACTAAGCCTCTTTTAAAACCACACATCTTGTTCACAACATCAAAAAATATTTTAAACTATCCCAAGTACTTTCAACTGTAGCGCGAAGTATAATCAACACTCTTTTAGTGCATCTAGGATGATGTTAGGATATGGGACATTCTCATATATTAAGATGTATAACACTAAGAGGATTCAAGGATTACTAGAAAAAGGATAATTGAGCCACTATTGGTTGGAATCTTGAAAGAAACTCGCCTTCACTTGCTGACACATCGTTATTTAACCGACCACATTGCCTTTGTCCCAAGGGATTTCTGTTAAATCTCATGCCTAATCACCAAGGTCCACTCATGATCATTGATGCCTCACAAGTATTGTACACACATCCAAAACGCAACAACGTCGTGCTTCTAGAAAGGAATAAACATGAAACAAGACTAAAAAGACAACAGGCATTCAAGTAGAAATGACCATCTCTAAATGGTCCCTAATTGTGCTCCTTCTACCTATAAGAACACATTTAAATAGAACCGACATAACGCTCCCCACCTAAGAGTGTCTTAAACATCAAGAAGAAGGAACAACCACTCTAAAAAGTGTGAGTTCAGAACCAACTTAAACACGCCGGTGTCTTTCCACCAACCATGATCACCATGTCATAAAAGTTCACATGAAGGCTGAAATTAAATTGACCAGTGTGTCAAAACACCCATGTCCCAGAAAGTCATCCCGCATAATGGGATAAACTTGGTTCCATTAAGATCATGTTACTCTACCCCAGAGATAACCTGAGAACATACCCAACAGCTCAACACTCAACTATTTAACCAACTCAACAGCTCATTTTAACATTTAACACTCAATAGGTATCACATATGTCAATATATACTACCCTGAGTTTACAAGAGAAAATGACACATTTTGTGTACTATTCATAGGCTATCCACCCTATGCATCCCAGTACCAAATGACTCATGTAGAAACTAGCTCAAAATCCCATAATTTACACAACAATTTACATGGATGATGATGTACTAAGTCACCCATAATTTAAGTAATGAGAGGTTCACACGAACTCCTAAGTATCTCAAAATTCCCGAGGAATGTCTAACCTACTAAACCAAGCATTCCTCAATTCTCATTCACACATTAAGGGTCATGATACAATAAAGATCACAGATCAAAAGCACAAATATCAAAATAGGATAGGACAACACCTTCCCCTAACACAAACCCTTATTCTTTCCCCATGGGTCAGGTCTAGGTGTCAACAATGAGGGATGCTACCAAAATCCCACTACAAAGGTCGGGTTTGGTAAATTCAAACACTAAGAGTCATCCTACTTGGGATCCTCTAGGTAAACATGAGTGAAGGCTTCTTACATGGGATCTTTATATAAAAAGGAAAGGGGGAATCATACATGGGATCCTCAAACAATAAACAAAAGAGGAATCCTACAATAGACATCCTCTCAAATGGTACACAGGAGAGGGATCTTATAAGGGACTCCCTAGATCAGTATTTAATAAAAGGAACCCCTAAGGGGATCCTTAAAAGAAACAGGTCTCACAACCTCAAAGGAAATAAGGGAACGTCTCACATGGGAAACTTCCTCAAAAGAATATGTCATGAGAGATGGCTCACAACTCATCTCATATCAAAGGTCTCAACGTGGTTAGCCCAAAAACCTAACTGTCCATTCATTCCAAGTTCACTCTCATGTGACAAATGAAAATGGTAATTGGAAGAAAAACCTATCTATTTAGAAATAATCCCTAAAACACCCTTTAGGAGTCATTAAAACACTCCATAAGATTCACCATTGCGATCTATGTAGAAAAATACTAATAAAGGACTACTCTTAAGTCCAAAACTGACAAAGGGGGATAAAATAAGAAAATACCCTTAAAGGGTGATAGAAAAAAAGTCCACGGTGTGTAGAAACCACACAAGTCGTGTACCCACAAGCTCTACATAGTCGTGTACTCACGCCAGCCAAGGCGTGTAAACATCCTGGGTACATGGAATGTCAGCCCGACACACGTTGTGTACTCAAGTTCTCCCTCCTGGCCATGTACTTCCACATGGGCAGAGTTACATGGGGTCCACCAATGTAAAGCTACATAGTGTGTATCTATCGTACATGGTGTGCAATAACCAAAAACCAACAACCAATGTTCTCTCTTACATTCCCAGACAAACGGTCAATTACCATATGGTGTGTAATCCTAGTACATGGTGTGCACTTAGTTCTCTCTTCCCAAACAGAAGAACACATGTCATGTGTTCGTAGCATCACACGTCATGTTGTCTGGGTTTCTGGATAGTAATCCTTAGAAACATCCCCAGAACCCCTTTTTTTTGCAAAATAAAGCAATGGTGTGAAAAATTCTGATCTGTGGGGGACATACTCCCCGTGAATGAAATCTTGGAATCCACATATAGCACATAAAAATACAATTTATATCCCATGGCTGAAACATGATCCAAAAAATCCCAATCCAAGAGGGCCCATACTCCTCAGGGACCAAAATTGGAATGCATCCAATTCAACCATGACATGTACCAATAAACCTATCACAAAATTAGGCATATCTATCATGGAACCTATCACAACAACATAGCACAAGAGCATGGAATTAGTAATACTCCTAAATGGTATGGTAAGAATTCATGGCATGTGATTTTTAACAAGTTCCAATATGATGCATGAGATGGTATACCATCATCTCATCAGTTTTAAACAAAATAGAACCACAATAATGTTAATAATAACAGCAAAAAACAAGTGTTTTCCCCCAAGAATGAAATTGAATCAACTGTAATAACAAAATTAAAATCCAAAAATCACAAGTCAATTCAAGGTAATTTGGCTTTTCCCTGTACATGGGGTAGCTACTCCTGGGCATAGTTTTTAAAAAAACTCCATTTCCTTAATATCCCTGTCTAATGTCTCTAAACAGTAATGCAAACCAGAAAAGAAACTGCTCTGATACCAATTTTTAACGTCCCAGATCCATATGCCACTTTAAGGTGCCCCATACCAGTTGGAAACATTGCCTCAAGCACATTTCCCCAAATACTAGAGGTTTCCGACTAGCAGTGAGCACCTAGGCGTGATAGTGGGGAAACTATGCCCTCATTGGTAGAGTGTAACACAGTGGAAACAATAGAAATTCAATAGTGGAAGCAGTAATACCATACAACAGAAGTAAATAGAGGAAGACTAATAATATAAATAACCAGATGTCATAGCATAAAAATATGACGTTGCATGTTACATGTTCTAGGAAAACATCCAAAATATGTTACACTGCAGTAATACAAAACATAAGTACCAAAAGTAAAAAAGGAACAAAAGAGACTCAGAAGCATCACAAGACTCAGCTTGGTCCCATGCTCTCCAATCTTAACAGAAAATCAAGTACCTATAGAAGGGTTCTTACCCTTATCGACACCTGCAACAATATAATCTGTTTGGGCCCAAAAACATGACCCAAACAAGGTGTGAGACTAAATCCCAGTAAGAAACCACCCACGATGTATGACAATATGTCAGTGAGTATATATAACAGGTAGTATACAATAGTGAATCGGTAAATAGTGGGTACTCAAAAGAAAGCACAACAGATGTCTCTGAAGACAATGTAAACAAGTATAAGTGAAGACTAAATCCAAGATTGTGCTTTAGCTTGTAAGATGCATCATAAGTCATTCATTTAACTATTATATTTCCTTGTATAATATAAAGGACTCGAGGTATGACCTAGGCCTGATGACCCCTCGTATAATTAACAGTCAACTCGTGAAATATACATCATTTAATCATTTTCTAATAGAGCCTGGCCTGGGTATCCCTCAATGGATCCTAGGTTTGATCAGTATTTTAAATAAGCCTCAATGATCCTTACCACCCTATCCATGGCTCACTCACAACCTTTAAATGATTAAACTCTTGATCCCATCCATTTTCTTTTAACCGAGACAATGGTTCACCCAATGCATGTAAAGTGCAATTAGTCACATGATCCCAACCTTGTATTTTAACTAAGACAGTGGTTCGCCCATTGCTAATTACCCCTTCTTAATCATTTCATACAAGAATCCACAAGTAAATTAAACTATTACATGGCTTTAAAATATTAAATCATGTGGGCACATATCATATAACAAGCAACACATATGAATTAAACTATCACATGGTTTAATGTCATTCACTCACATTGGAAAAATTCAAATACAAACCAACACATGGGAATTAAACAATCACATGGATTTAATCATAAATCACTACATGGGAACAATTTACATAACAAGACTATTATGTAATCTTAACCATTACAAGGCCTTAGCATAACCTAACTCACATGGGTAGGTTCACAGTTGGATCAAAACATTCCAAGCATGCATAAATAGGTATAGGAAAAACATGGGGCAAAGGGGAAATCACTAATCCCAAACCTTTAATCAATTAAATCACAATTTATCACAATTGAAATTACATTATAAATGTAATTCATACTTGATAACCCAATAAGGGAAACAAGGCATGCCTCATAGGCAACCTTAGCCAAACGACCATAAACAATCATTCCAAGGGAAACACACCCATGGCGTGGCCCTTAATCAAAGTAAACAACCTAATTCATACTTTAAAACACTTATTTGATTACCTAAACACCAATAGGAAACAATAAGGGTAAATTATAAATCAAGCAACACCTCAAAAATGGGTGTGTGGCACTCCGGCATGTATAAACATCATGACAATTCATGAAAGGAACAAGACTACCTACCTCGTAGTCGTACAACTCTCCCTATCCAGTGTCAACCTCTAATTTGACCTAGAATGGGGTAGGTTTATAAAACGAGTATAAATGATCAACCTTCGAAAATTAGTTCAAGATAATAAATAATGAATAACTGATCAAGAGGAATCGAGAGATTACCGATATGGTTCAAACTCCTTTGATGGCGATTGAATCGGATTTCGAGCAGACAATCAGGAGGAAATTCTTCCTCTGGCGCGCTGCTCATCGAACCTGGATGATCCTCTATTCGTTTTTACAAAAATGATGATACTACTCGATTTATCGAAAAAAATGAGAAGTACATGGAGTGTACTTGAAACTACAAGCCTTGTCTGTATATTTTTCATACAGGTCCTGGACAGACCATTACATGTCGTGTACTGGGAAGGACATGGTGTGTTCCCATATTACACGACGTGTTCTTAAAAATACATGGTGTGTAAGCCTCTTTTCACTTCATTTCCTTAAGTAAAAATTGAAAAAGAATAATTTGTATCTCAAAGGACGAACCGGGTTCTTGCATTAGGGTTAATGGAAGAAGGAAAAAAATTTGCGAAGAAGATGCGATTCTGATTGCTTTATATATCCCTATTTTCCTCCCAATGACCCTCATCAATTCAATTGTTCTCATCGAATATTCAGTTCCAAAAATGTTGGAAAGAACCTAAGGGTGATATAATAAATCATTAACTCATTCATTGTATACATCCCTTTATGGTTTCGTATGCAGCAAATCCCATCACACTTGAGAGTAGAGGTGACAGAAAATATGTACTACGAGGCACTGTGTCAGATCCAAGATCCAGTCTATGGATGCTCATCCATCATCCAGTCAGTGCTCTGACAGATCCAGAGTGTGGAGATAGAGATCACCAAATCCCAAGCCCAGCGGGCCATGTCAGTTGGATGACATCGAAATTTTCATAACTATTAAATTATTTACAAACATTTCATTTCAATTGAAAATAAAATTGTATTTAAAGGAAAAAATTATTTTAATTTAGTTGATTAACAAAATATGGACATTAAGTTGTATTAACATACATGATAAACATGTTTTTTTAAAAGGTTGGGGCTGAAGCCTCAATTTATTATTAAAGAAAAGACCTCTTTAGACTGGGTAGAGGGTAACCCATTACATAGCCCTAAGGCCCAAGGCCAAGTGGCCTACATACATGGCTAGATATCCCATTTTTTGGCCCAAAGGACCCCTCAGTGAACAGTACTGCTACAGTACCCGCACAACTACAGTACCTGCTACAGTACTGCCGCCGCTACAGTACCATGCTAGAGTCCCTCCGTCGCTACAGTGCTGCCGCTGCTACAGTCGCTGCTGCTATAGTATTGCTACAGTGACTTGCTAGAGTGCTGCTACAGTACCCTGCTACAGTACTCGGGAATTCTCCCCTGCCCGAATTTGATCCTCGGTCTTTTGGATGCCAAGCAGGAGCCTGAACCACTAGGGTACAGGCTCGTTGGCAATGATAAACATGTATTTAGGGTTTGTTTGAAAAAAGATACCTCAAACAATTTTCCACCATGACTATGGAAAAACATAATAATGAAGAAATTTACATAGTGAAATTTATATGGGAGTTAGGGTTATTGGATCGATTCAGAACTATGAAATTGTATTTCAAAGAATAAAGCCATGTTCACTGTTGACCATTTCATCCAAAAAACTATTCATTACAGCTGACGTGTCCTCCGATTAAGGACAACTTTTTAATATAAATTTTTAAAAAAATATTAAAATAATGCTAGGTTTAAAATATTTTTAGAATTAGGGCATAAAGGCGGCAAGACCCTTTCCGCCTTTTCCTAAATGAAAAAAATACTTTTTTTTAAATATTCATGTTTGTATGTTTAATTTTTTAATTTTTATTTTGGTTTATATATATATATATATATATATATATATATATTTCAGCAAAATTTAAGTGATATTTAATATCTAGCATTACTATCATTAAAGCGGCCTGGAATTGTGACAAAAACTCTCTCCCAGGGCTCCCTTTTATAAGGGGGTGTCACCTAGAAATTTTTCCAGATTTTTAATGTGGGATTCAGCTCCTCCCTTTATTGCGTAGAATAAATAATTTTTTATTATTAATAATTATTAATTAATTAATAATAAATATTTATTACTAACAAACAATAATAATAATACCTAAATAATAAATAACTATTAACATTTACAATTAAATATTAAAAATTAACTAATTAATATTAATAATTTTTTAATCAATATTAATAATTTTTTAATCTATATTAATTAATTATATTAATTAATAATTAATAATATTTATAATAAATAATTAATTAGTAATTAATTATTAATAATTAATAGGTTTTAATTAATTAGTAATTAAATAATATATAATTAATAATAAATAATATTATCAATAACTAAATAATAAACAAAACATCAAAAATATATAATATTTTTTATTAATAATTACTAAAAAAAGAATAATTTTAAATATTTATTAGTAATTATTATTAATTAGTAATTAATATTAATTTGTAACAATTATTGAATTAAATAATACTAATTTAATAATAATTACACTACAAAAAAATGGTGTCTCCCTACAGTTTTTTAGCATTTAGTGGTGTTTTAAACCACCACTAAATGATGTGTGACACTTTATAATAGCGCAACATATTTTCTTGTTGGAAATCATTTTGTGGTGCTTTTTGTGCAGTGGTTTTTTCATTTTTAAAATTTTTTATTTGTATCATTAATTAATTTATTATTATTATTATTATTATTTATTGTTATTTATTCATATTTATTATTTTCTTATTCGTATTTATTATTTATTAATTCTTGTTTATTTTTTTTATTTATTCTGCCATGCATACATATTCCATGCATGTCATGCATAAATCTGGCATATATATGCAGTGGAAGAAATTTGAACACCTTACTTTTTGGATGGAGTGAAAATACATTTCACTCCAACAAGCTCTTCATCTAGTGAGTAAACAGTATGTAATATATTTATACATATAGAAATAAAAAACAAATAATGATATTAAATAAAAATAATAATGAATATATACTGAATATATAATAAATAAGAAATAAATAAATAGTGAATAAATAAATAATATATTATAAATAAATAATAAATAGATTATAAATAATTGTTAAATAAATAATAAATACATAATAATTAAATAATAATTAAATATTAACAAATAATCAATAAATAATAAATATATAAATAAATAATGATAAATAATAATAAATGATGATAAATAATAAATGATAATAAATAATAAATGATAATAAATAATAGTAAATAAATAATAAATAACTAATAAATAAATAATAGATAAATAATAAATAAATATTAAAATAATAATAATTAAATATTAAATATTATATAAATAATAAATATGTAATAGTTAAATATTAAATAAATAATAAATAAGTAAATATTATGTAAATAAAAAATAAATAAATAAATAAATAATAAATAATTAAAATAAAAAATATTAAATGATAATAAATAATAAATAATAAGTCAATAAATAGTCAATAAATAATAATAAAAATAAATAATAAATTATAATAAAGAATAAAGAATAAAAAATATATAATTAATAAATAAATAATAGTGAATAAATAATAATTATTGATTATTCAATATTTAATATTTAATATTTAATAAATAATAAATAATAAATGAATTTTAAATATTAAATATTAAATAAATATTAAATATTAAATATTAAATATTAAATATTAAATATTAAACATTAAACATTAAATATTAAATATTAAATATTAAATATTAAATAAATAAATAATAGTTAATTGGTGAATAATAATTAAATATAAAATACATAAATAATTAATAAATAAAAAAAATACTAAATAAAAATAAATGATAATTAATAATTAATAAATAATAATAAATAAAAATAAATAATACGTAATAAATAATATTAAATTCTAATTAAATATTAAATATTAAACATTAAATATTAAATATTAAATATTAAATTACTAGATAATAAATAAATGATGACTATTTAATAATTAAGAAATAAATAATGAATAGATAATACATTTATAATAAAATCTTAATTAATTAATAAGAAATTAATAAGAAATTAATAAGAAATTAATAAGAAATATATAAACAATTAGAAAATAATAAATAAATAAGTAGAAAATAAAAAATAGATAATAGATAAAAAATAGATAAAAAATAAATAAATAATACATTAATAATAAAATAATAATAAAGAATAAATTAATAATAAATAATATATTAATAATAAAAATAAATGAAAAATAAATAATAATTAATTAATAATAACTATTTTGTAATAAGATATGATAAATAGTAAATGAATATTAAATAATAATTTAACAATAAACTAACAAAAAATAATAAATCAATATATCATCAATATGTAATAAAAGAATAAATAATAAATAGAAAATAGAAAAATAATAAATGAATAAGTAAAAAATAATAAATAACAAATAATAAATAATAAATAATAAGTGAAAATAAATATCTCTAAATAAATAAATATATAACAAAATTTACATAAATAAATATAAACACACATTTATGTTATGTAAATATATATAATCACGCACACATGTAACTATATATTTTATATATATATATATATATATATAAAGACAAGTAAATATAAATATCTATATATATAGCCATATAATATATAAAAATATATATATACATAAAAACATATAAATATTTACAAATGTATATAAATATATACAAATATTCATAAAACATATAAATATCCATGCATGGATAAAATTATATATAATTTTAAATTGATAATTATAAATATATATAAATTATAAATAAATATTCATAAAAGTATAGAAGTACCTACAAATATATATATATATATATAATAGATAATAAATCCCCAAAAGAGGGAAAACCACAATAACTACAACACCATCAAATCGATAGGAATTTAAATTGGTGAAATAAAATCATAGATGGTCTAAAAAGAAAATCAAGACACTCTTAAATAAAGAAAAAATCTCATCGAATGTTCAAAAATCATGGTATCTGAACTAAAACTCAATTTTGGAGGTCTTATAGGCCTTTTGGTCTCAAAAAATGTGATAAAAATCCCCTTAGTCAATAGTTTGTAGATCTTTTCGCAGACTTTGATTTGATATGTGGTAAGGCTTAAACAGACACCAAGATCAAAAGTTATGACCGTTAGAAGTTGATTTTGATTTTCAAATTTTCTTATTACTATAATAAATTTTATTGTATTAATCATTAACAAAATTATTATCTAATATTATTGTATTTCATTTCATAGGGTTCGATTTGATTGGTTATGAAGCTAAAATGGACACCCTGATCAAAAGTTATAGTCATTTGATATTGAATTCTCATTTTCAACTTATACAATAATTAATTTAAGTTTTGGATAACTATTAAATAATAATTATTTATAATTAATAATTAACACAATATAATTAATGAAAATTATAAATAAAAAGATAAATGATTATAAATAATAAATAATACTTTTTCATAATAAATAATAATTTAATATTTAATATTTAATATTGTTTCTCATTAATTTAGGGACAACCGCTAAAATGAAATTATATTTTTTTGAAAAATAAATATCTAAATTAGTTGAATTTTTAAAATATCGCCACTAAAAACCACTGCAAAAAAATACATTTAGCGGTGCTTTTAAGAACTGTTGTTAAAAACCTGTCGTGAAAAGAATTTTTCTTGAATATTTAACATTAATTTTCCAAACTGATGTAAAACCCCTTTTTTCTTATAGTGTTAATTAATCATTAGTATTTTAATAATTTAATCTTTATTAATAATATTTACTAAAAAAATAATATTTTTAAAAATTTATTACCAATTGCATTATAATAATTAATAATTATTATTAATTACTAATTTTTTAATTTTTTAATTTTTACTTAATATTATTAATAACTAATTAAATATTGTATAATTACTAATTAATTAATAAGTAATAATTATATTATTATTTTTAATTATTATTTACTAAATAATACTTTTAAATATTTATTTGTAATTAATTTAAATTAGTAATTAATATTAATTAGTAATAAATAATAGTTAGAAATTAATATCACTAAATACAAAATCATATTATTTAATTAATATTTATTAGTAACTAATATTTATTAGTGACTAATATTTATTTGTAATTAATATTAATTATCAACAATTAGTTAATTAATTAATACCTATTTAATAATAATTAGTTGAAATTTAGTAATTAATAATTTAATCATTAATATTAATATTTAGTTTTATTGAATAGGTATGGACAAAGTCCCTTTTATTGAAATTAAAACAAGAAAATAGAGAAATTGAAAGATGGAGTCAGACAAAGCATCATTTCCCTCATCAAAAACAGTCAAACTCCATGTTTTTTTCTAATTTGTATCTCAATTATGTGTTCTTCTTCCCGAAAGGCATTCCAATCAATTCCCCAGCCTTGTTTGTGACTACAACCCCTGGAATAATGTTATTTTAATCTTTTCTCTTGATGGAGTTGACTTTCAATATTCGGGTCATCTGAATTAAGATCCTCTTGTTTTGTTTCCTCTTTAGTAGCCCAATCAGCACAGAAACATCCTCTACCATGACTTTTTGGATGACAACCACACTTCCATGAATTAACTTATTTCCAAATCCCTTCTGGTTCATCCTCCTCCGCGTCAGATTTCCTCTTCTCCATTAGGGTCAGCCCTTATTATTGATATCTAAATTGTTCATTGAGGAGTCTCCATCCATATTTTGATTTTCTATAAGAGAAAATGATTTAGAAATCATCAAATTGTTATTTCCCCCTCTATTGTCTCTTCGTGAGTGCAAAAAAGCAGGTTGTAACTACTTTACTGGCTGGGCCTTTTCTGGAAAGTCTGCAACAATATCCACTTGTGAGAATTCTGTACAGACCACCCGAGGGGGGTTAATATCATCACAAATTCCCTCTGCTTTCCATGAAATTTCATTATGTGATGCAAGAACTTCAAAAGAATTTGAATTTGTCACATGCACTTCATTTAATTGACTATAAGAGACTAAACCCCCACCATCCACTGATTTATTTCCCTCCTTCATATGTTTAGATTCCAAAGCACTATATTGTTCAACATTAGGTTGAATCACATTTCCTACTTTTTTATTTTTAACCTTCACAGGATAGTCAATACCTAACTTTTGATTACCTTTTTGATTGCTAAAGCAATCACGTGTTCATGCATGAATTGTTGATCATCCTCCTCTTGAATAGCTTTCTCATCGAGTATATTTTTCTCATTACCCGCAATTTTTTTATGACTGTTGGAGACGAATGCATGATCTTGTCTAACATTAGATGATATACCGTTTGAGATGTCACTGACATCATGTGCACTTTCCTCTTCAACAAATATGTTAGCCCATGCTTTAATCTTAAATTCAGAAGTCTTCTTAACATTTGCATCATGTAACACCTTATCAACACCATTACTAGATGTCACTATCACTATAGAAGAAGGTACTCTCAACAATTTTGTTCTTTTTTCTTCAGAAGCAACAACCATTAGTATTGTTGTATGAGTATATACATTAACATCAATATAGGCATTCTGACCAGTACTTAACTTCCCTATAGTGTAAGATTTATCATGTCCAGCATCACCATATTTAATAGCATTATCTATTATCTCATTCTGACCAATCTGTTGGCCCTCATGTCCTCCAAATTATGGCTTCGCCTAAGTAGCTTCATCAGAGAAATTGTGAACATTCAATTTTCTGTTCTTCTTAATGAAAGCATTGACCTCATGCCCACGCATAGAAAAATAGTCACAAATAGATCATCTCCTAAAATTTGAAATCCCATGTTCAATTACCTTGAATGCCATACAGAATATGGGTATTTTCTCATACATAATTCTTAATTCAAGTTCATTGTCATCAATAGAAATAATAACACAGTCCACTAAGGTAGAACCGAGATCTACTTCAACCAAAAACCAAGCAAAATGTCAAAATCTTATCATCTCAATTTATTTGTCAATTTTGATTGGTACACCAATTGACATTGAAATTTCATAAATAATTTAAGGTCACTAGAGAATCCAATTAAGACCATAAACCCTTACCCAAATTTGTATAGAGTATTTTCTAACTTATAAGGGATTAAATTTCTTATTCCACTCTCAAATGAGATGGCTTAAGAAAAATAGAACCAAATCCCCAGTCCTATATCTTCAATTCCTCATAAGGGAAGATCATGTGGTAGAAGACATGAACCAGTGATACACATTTCCATGATGTAAACCCCCATATAGTCGATACCCGCTCAATCATCTCTTCAATATTCAGTTGATTAGAACCCCTAGTTAGAACGTGGTGAGTAATAATAGAATTTTCACATATTTTGAAGTGTTCTAAGGTTGTGAACGAGTCTTCCTTGACAAGGGACGCATTTCCCTTTCGAAGAATCGCAGGAAAAGCCGATCCTTTTTAAAGAGAGAAGGAACATTTTCCTGCACTTTCTTCAACAATTATTTCTTTTCCACGAGATGGATTCTGAGACTCTAGTCTAATAGTGGATGGCCTATGGGAGTCGAATCTCCCATGCGTAAGAAAACACTCATCTATAATTAATTACTTAATTAGTAATTACTCTTATTAATAATTAATCAAATATTGCATAATTATTAATTAATTAATAACTAATATTTATATTATGATTTTTAATAATTAGTTACTAAATAATAATTCTAAATATTTATTAGTAATTAATATTAACAAGAAATTAATATTTATTAGAAATTAATATTATTAAATTCTAAATCTTATTATTTAATAAATATTTATTAGTAATTAATATTTATTAATAATTAATATTAATTAACAAAAATTATTTAATTAATTAGTAAAAAATCTAATGTTAATTAATTAAAAATTAGAAAATTAAAAATTTAATCATTATTATTACTGTGTAATAACTAAATAATAATTTTAAATATTTATTAGTAATTATTTAATAACTATTGTTAAAATTAATTAATTAATTAAAAATTAATTATTTAATTAGTAATTACAATTATTAATAAGTAATTAAATATTTAATAATTTCTAATTAATTAATAACTATTAAAATTTAAAAATTTATTAATAATTAATTAGTAATTAATTAATATCATTTAAAATATTATGAATATTAATTAGTAAATTTTTATTATTTAATAGTAAATTTTAATATTTAATTATTATTTAGGTATTATTATTATTTATTAGTAATTAATATTTATTATTAATTAATTAGAAATTTTCCATAATAATATATTATTTATTTTGTACAGGAAAGTGATATGAATCCCACATTGGAAATTCTGAAGGATTTCCCATGAAAGCCCCCTTATAAAAGGTATCCCTAAGAGATAGTTTTGGTCATAATTTCATGATGATTTAATGAGAGTAAAAGGGGGACCTCCCCCTTTTATCAGATCTCAATGCCCCCCCTTTAACAGTGCTAAGAAGCCTCCCCACCCATTAACAATGTTAGGGACCTGCATCACCCACTCTCGTGTGCCCCTGCTTTTGCTGGGTTTTGAGCCTAAGACCTCCCCCTCATAATCTCTCACCTTTTCCACCCACTATATCATTTCCTTCAGTATTTTATGATATATCTATATATTTATATATATATTCCATTACATTATTTTATCCATATATATATATATATATATATTGGGGGGCTTCGGCCCCATTGCTCATTTCGTGATTAGGGTTTTTATCTGATTGTTTTTTGGGTGGCGTTGTTTTCCATGTTCGAGGTTGGTGGTGATCTTTGTGCCAAATGTTTTATTTCATTGTTCTTCTCTTTTATTTACTTTAATAAATTTTAGGACCGAGCTTTTGCTCAGATTCTGAACATTCCTAATTATATATATATATATATATATTTAAATAAATATATTAAATATGTTTTTTTGTGTGTGTATGTGTGTTTATAAATAAATAAATAAATACATATATGTGTGTGTGTGTGTGTGTCTCTGTGTGTGTGCATCTATAAATATAATTATACATATTTATATTTATTAACATATATGTTATATTAATATTTATATACATATATTATAATATATATATAAATATATACCTATTTTTCAATACATGCACAAATATATTTATATATATATATAAACATTATATATACTTTATTTGTATATGTATGTAAATATTCATGCATTTTAATTTTAAATAAAATAAATATTATTTTTTATTTAGATAAGGTTTATATATTTAGAAATATACTTTAAATGAAAATATTTTTACATATATATTTATAAAATTAAATTTTTATATGTGAATATATACAAAATATGTATATATTTTTATATATTTGATTATAAATAAAACTAAATTATGAAAATGATAAAATTTCAAAACCATAATATCAACATGAATGTAAGTCTTTGGAGTAAATTCAGTCCCCATTGAAAACGAGAAAAATATCCCCCTTAAACGAGGGTGGAAGTCCATTGAATATTAAAAAACTGGGGTACCCCAAATAAATACTCGTTTTTGAACGACTTATGGGCCTTTTGGGTCTCAAAAAATATTATATAAGGCTCCCCTCGTGTCACCAGTGCATAGAGCTCATCATAATCTTCGATTTGATATGTGGTTGATCTCAAATGGACACCCGGATCAAAAGTTATGATCATTTGAAGTTCGTGTTACATTTTCAACTTATTTTAGATCTTTTATTAATTTTTTGATTATTTGTATCTTCAAATTGTTATTAAATGAAAATTACTTGATAATAATTAGAAAATTATTAACTAATAATATTTTTAAAATTATTTTATAAGCTATTTTTACTAAATATATAATATATTAAGTGTAAATGTTTATTTAGCCTTATCTAAAATATAATTAAAAAATATATATTATATTTATATCAATATAAATATATTTATATATTTATATATTAATATATTATTTTTAATGAAATATTATTTTTCAAATATACCATTTATCAACATTAGTAAAAAATCACTGATAAGCGCTGATAAAGGAGTTCCTTTTAACAATGCTAAAAAAAGTGCTGATAAAGACGTACTTTTAACACCATTTTTTAACGATGTTAAAAGAACATTTTATTAGTTCTTTTTTTTGCCCCCCATAGGCGGCTGGTGTGGTATGTACCCTTATAATGAGTAGGACATACCCTTAAACTCGTGTAGCTCTATGAAACAATCTTATTGGTGCATGTGCACCCTCTTAGCACAATGAGGTAAAAAAGATTCTTTTGTAAAAACTCGTGTTACTAGCACTTCTTTACAATTCAACAAGTATATTCAAGTATAACATAACTCTTCAATTACTTACCCAGAAGACAGGTAAGAACTTCCTAGACATAAGTTAAGAAATTTAGAGTCTGATTCCCTAGTCCGCTTCTCTAGAATCTGATTCTCCTTGATACAGCTAAATCGGCACCACAACAAACCCTGAGTTCACTGAAACTCAGTACTGTTCTTCCTCAGTTTATAAATTCTTGGTATGGTAAAACCATGTAATAAAACTCTGTTCTAATTCTTCCACAGTCTGAGAAACCCAGTACGGAAGTCCCATTCTGGTTAGATTTGCCTGATACAATAATCACATTCTGATTCACTCAACCTTATACCACAAATAGTTAAACACAACATCCTTCTCGATGTAATATATTCAATATATGATAGTTGTTATCACTTTCTCTCTCTGAACAGTCAGAATATCTGTCACATCCATGATGAAAAATACTCCACTAACAGGCATCACAAGTACAATGTAATATCTCTCACCTTGTATAGGTGACCCAAAAAGTTTAGACGGGAATTCAAAAAATTGTTTTCCCACTCACCTTGATTCACCTAAAATTTCATTTCACACAAAAATATCAAAGTAACTCTGACTTCCTTAATGCTTCTTGATTATTCTCGAACCTTCTTTAATCTTCATATCTTCTCTTTCAGACTCTGATTGCTGAGACTGATTACATTTGGCAGAACCATAAGGATCTGAACATTAGATTCTGATTCTCCCATGTCGTTTTCTCAATATGACTCTTCAGAATAGATTTGAATCAAAATCTTGTAAGAAAGTGTTCATCTCCCCCTCAAAAAGTCATTCATAAATCTTCATCTCTTTTCTTCTTTCTTGACCTGCTTAAGACAACACATTTCTTCACTTCTCTCAACCCGCTTGAAAACAGTGCTTCTTCTTCACTTATCTTGTTCAACTTGATGAAAGGCATACTTATCCTGACCCACTTGATGAAAATACAAGCTTCTTCATCATCGGTACCACCTTCACTGTTGGTACCACCTTTATCGGTATCAACTTCCACCATTGGAACATCTTCACTCTTCTTGACACCGCTTTCCCCTTGGTACCGCTCTTCCATCGTCATCACTTTTCTCGACTCTGCTTTCATTAGCATCATGTTTTTAATGCCTATAGAAATCACTCTTCTTGGTACTTATCTTCCTTATCAGTACTATTTTTTCTGTCAGTAGCACTCTTATACCAACATCATCAGTGTCACTCTTCCATTCCTTATTTCTTTCATCAGTCTTGTATCACAAGTTCCCACATTAACTCGTGATTTATGAGAAGTACAAATCAGTAAAGCATCGTCACATTTAAAATAACATAGTCAATGTGACTTTTATTCCTCTAAAAATCATACTCTAATTTGTCTAAAAAACAAAATCTATTTCTCTTGAAAAGTAGTCTCTGATTCCTTTAAAAAACAGACTCTGATATCTTTAAAAATCGAACTCTGAATTCTTTGAAAAAATGGATTTGATTTCTTTGAAAAAAAGACTATGTTTCTATTGAAAAGAAGACTCTGATTCCTTCTAAAAAACTCGGATATATTTATAAATTGAACTCCAAATTCATTGAAAATTAGGCTCTGATTTCTCTAAAAAACAGGATCTGGTTCTCATTAAAAACATATTCCGATTCTTTCATAAAACAGGATCCGCTCCTCTTGGAAACCCAACCTCATTACAAATCATGCCAAAATAAAGAGAGGTTATTTCCTTTCTTCAAACATTCTTAAACAACAAAAAACATATGAAAACCATCATCTTCATCATCAGATTGGTCCTAAAAATATTCCCCTTTGGATTTTGTTTTCAACCAAGTTTTCATAAATCACAAAACTTTGTATCCTCAAGCAATAGATTACTTATCAACAATTCAAAGCCTACATGAGCTAAATCATTATAGGAAACAAGAATCCTTGATAGAAAACCCATTTTTTTCATAAGTAGTGATTATGAAAACTTATTTCTTTAACACATCTCTTCTTCAACCTTCCTAGTAGACAAACAATTTCTTTCCTACAACCACTACAAAAAACAGTTATAATAGTTCCCAGACAAAACAATGCTGAATTCACAGCTTACCCACAACTCCCTCTTTTATACAATAGATTTATAAAATAGTATAATTCACCCCCTTGACAAAACAATCAAAAGGTAATAAGTGAGTGATTACAAAACAACATACAATATCCTCAAATAGAAAGAGGTTGGACACCCATGTTTAACCTCAATGTTGAGAATGATTCCTTCGACAAGGGTTTTGTGAAAATGCCATCCACTTGTTCCGATGCCAAAACATATTCAAGATTAAATTAATTCTTCTTCACATTATCTTTGATGAAATAATATTTGAAATCAATATGCTTCGAATGAAAATGTTGGACTAGATTCTTAGTGAGATTGATTGTGCTTTGATTATCACACCCTAAGAACAAGGGTAGATTAACATCAACAAGAAAATCTTTCAACTATATCTTCATCCATATAAGTTGAGTAGAATCTTGAGTGGAAGAAACATAATCAGCTTCAGCTATACTTAGATTTACTGAATTCTATTTCTTTTAATGTCAAATAACAAAATTCTTTCCTATAAATAACAATCCTCTAGATGTGGATCTTCTATCATCAACATTTCCTGCCTAATATGCATCTGAATACCCAAACAAGTAAATGTTATCTGAGCTAAAATACATGATTCCCAAATATATTGTGTCTTTAATGTATCTGATAATTATTTTTCCTACAATAAGATGTGATTCTTTAGGAGAACTTTGAAATATTACACATAAGGTTACAGCATAAAAATGTTAGGTCTCGCGGCAGTCCAATACAACAAACTTCCAATTAGCTTCTGATACACTTTTTGATCAACTTTCTTTCCTTCGCCATCTTTACATAGCTTTTTTCCCACTGAAATTGGTGTAGAAATAGATTTTTAATTTTCCATGCTGAACTTCTTAAGAAGTTCCTTAGCATACTTTCTTGGGAAATAGAAATGTATTCTTTATTTTGCATGATTTGTAACCCAATAAAGTATTTCATTTCCCCCAACATGGAAATTTCAAAAACCTTCTTCATCTCTTCATAAAATCTTTCACAACTTATTTCATCATTCCCAATAAAGATAATATCATCAACATAAATGATCGCAATGAGGGAATACCGTTGACTTTCTCTGATATACAGATTTTTATCCACTTTTCCTTTCATGAAGTACATCTTCCTTAAGAAAGTATCCAATTTGGAATTACATTCCCTTAGAGCTTGTTTTATCCCATACAAGGATTTATTCAATATTCATACATAACTTTCATCTTTCCCAACAACAAAGCCACAAGGTTGTTCAATATAAACATCCTCTTCAAGATCACCAATCAAGAGTACATATTTAACATCCATTTGAAAGATCTTGTAGCCTCGTTGTGCAGTAATAGCAATAAAGATTCTTGTAGTTTACAATTTGGCCACTAGAGAAAAAATTTCATCAAATAAATTCCTTCAATCTGAGAATATCCTTTGCACACCAATCTTTCATTGTTTCTGATAACTTCACCTTATTCATTTATCTTGTTTCGAAAAACCCATTTTGTGCCTATAATATTTTTCTTCAGGTTTGGGTATGAGTTCCCATATATGTTTCTTTTAAATATGATCCAAATCTTCATTCATGTATTGAACCCATTCCGGATGCTCAAAAGATTCTTTAATATCATTTGGTTCCACTTTTGAATATAATAAATTATGTGTAATACCTTTTTTGGTTCTTCTGGTTTGAACCTTCTGATGTTGATCACCAATAATATTATCAACTTCCACCTGTTTCCTAGGATAAGATTTCCAATTATCTCCCTCATCACTGGAAGTATCTGAGTCCGATTCTTCTTCTTGAGAAGGGGGTATATATTCATATTTATTCTTATCATAATTTTTTTTCAACTTCCTCAACTCTCTTTTTTTTCTTGAGAAAGTTCTCATTTCCCACTACTTTCGATAACATTCACATAAACATAATAAAAAATATTCTTTATTTCTTTGTTGAAGAATCTATAACCTTTTCCTTCTAGAGCATGACCAAGAAAGATTCCATCTTCACATTTCTGTTCAAACTTTCCATTGTTTCTACCTTTCTTCTTTATAACACATGGACTCCCAAAAACTCTAACATGCTTCAAACTCAGAATTTTTACATAAAACAATTCAAATGGAGTCATATTTTATTGAGGCCTATAAAAACAATGGTTCTGAATATACACAGCAGTACTCATGGCTTGCCTCCAAAAGTAATGAGAAAGACTATGTTCAAGTAACATAGTTCTTCCCATTTCCACCAGGCTTCTGTTCTTTCTTTCAGTAACCTAATTTTGTTAGGGTGTGTATGGGTAATTATATTCATGATGAATTCCATGATTATCAAGATATTATTCAAACTCTTCACTTCTATATTCACCACAATTATCAGTTCTCAACTTCTTCAAAGGATACTCACATTCTTTCTCAACTTTTCCTCTAAAACTTTTGAACATTTTTAAATAATCTGATTTTTGTTTCATAAACATAACACAAGTAATGCGATTAAAATCATCAATGAAAGTAATGAATTAATTATATCCATTTTTTGATTGTTTACTCATTGGCCCACATATATCAGAATGTATTGGCTCCAGGGGTTTCTTTAAACAAATATCAACTTTCTTATGCACAACATTTGTAATGTTACCTTTCTGGAAGATAGTGCAACACCAATATCTTCTTCTTTTCAAATCAGGAATATCTCAAACACTGTCTCTTTTAGATAGATTGCTCATGTTTCTCTAACACATGTGTCTAATCCTTTTATTCCACAACTGATTCTCTTCCACCATGCTCATGTAACAAGAGTTTTTTGTATCACCAACCTGAAACACATTCCCATTTGTACATTGGCCTCTTGTAACAATATACCCATCTTCTTCACTTCTTAAATCAAACCCATCTTTGTTGAAGATAACTTCATTACCCTCATTACACAATTTTGAAACACTTAGTATATTGTGCTTCAGCCCATCAACATACAAAGTTTTCTTAGATTTCATATTTTTCTTCCAAATGATGGATGACCTAAAACCTTTGATTTTCAATGATTAATCATTGAAAAATGTTAGAGTTACTTCTTTAATATATTTCACATCCTTCAACAACTTTAAGTCTCCTTTCATGTGTGAGGAACACCCACTATCAAGTATACAAGGTCATTCTCCTCTTTCGAATTTCAATGTAGTTTCAACAACAAGATCTTTTTAATCTTTCGTTTCTTTCTTCACCTTTGGCTTCTGAGAATTAAGAATATTTTTTTGAGCTGGAAACAAAAAAAATACATCCTTTCGCAAGATTTCCAGGTTGTTCACATCCCTCACAAATTGTTTCCAGGGATTGGAACCTATTTTCAATCTTCATTCCATTCTTCTCAGACTTATTTTCAGCATCCTTTTAATTCTTATTTATTTTAGGAGATTGAATCCTCCTCAATATTTGCCTTCCATAAACTTTTGGATAATAGTAATGTTGTTGGTTAAACCAACACATACTTCATGTATACCTGAATCCTCCACAATACCAGAAATACCCATAGAAGGAGTATCTTCCTCTGAAACCTCTATATTGATCATGAATACGTTTCTTAGCCACATTATTTTATTTTCTTTTTGAGCCACCAACCTTTCTATTATCAATAGATTTAACGAAATCAAAATTATTTGAAACCTTCTTAGATTTTGATTGTTTCAAGACATTTTTGGACTTATGTTTTTTTAAGACTTCAGAATTTCCATTATTGTTGGTCTTGGCCACATAAACAACTTTCCCATCATAATAGAATCAACCCCATTCTTCTTATCACCATTTGAATATATCTTTTGTTGAATCTTCTCTATATTCTATTGCTGAAAATTTTCACCAACCTTAGTGATGGAGTTTTGAAAGCTTGTGTTTCTCACTTCAGCTTCTGAGAGTTTTTGTTGAACAAGCCCCAACTCTTCTTCTTTTTCCATTATATTAACTTCTAGATGATCATTACTATTCTTCTCATATTCAGGAGTCTTATTCAGATCATCAATCTCTTTTACAATCTTATCTTTATCATCAACAAAACATTCCAGATTGCATACTAGAGAGCATTCATCTTACAATTTCTTGTTTTGATTTTCAAGCCTTCTGATCTTTCTTAGACATTCCTTAAACTCTTCTTTCAAATGCATTTCATGTTGAGTTTCTTCGTCTTCTTTAGAACTGCTGCTTCCAGATTCTTCATCATTCAATTTTGCAATGAAAGTATTTTCAATACCATACTTAGATGAATGTTCGAAATTAGCATCACTTCATTCTTCTACTTCATATTTTGATAGAAAACCTCTTCTTTTTCTCGAATGGCCCGAAGGCCTTCTTTTTTTATTTTGTACGAGGAAATTCTAGCTGATCAGCAATGCAAGGTGGAGAGCTAGGTGATCAATGACGCATAAAGCTAGGGAGGGGCAGTTCAAGTGGGCTGGGCCTACGGGTCATGTATTGGGAATGGTATACATTTGGGCCTTCGGGTCATGTATTACGAGTTTTTTGGGCCTTGTGCCTTCTTTCCATTCCCCAACTTTCCTTTCCCACCCTGTTTCTTCCACGATCTTCTGGGATTTCCTTCTTCTTCATCACTATCTTCTTCATTCTTTCTTAGAGGACAATTAGTTGTAAAGTGGTCAAAGCCTCCACATTCAAAACACTTTAAGGGAAGTTTCCTTTTGTATTTACTTGTACCAATTTTCACATTCTTAGAAAACAAGGATAAAATCTCATTAAGATTTTTACATACCTCATTTTCAGAATCAGAATCGCCATATTCTTTTTTGATATGAATCTTCTTCAAGTTATCCTTCTTCATGGCCTTGAAAGAAATTTCTCTGTCAATTTTTTTCTTGATTTTCATAGCTTTCTCTCTTCTAATTTCATAAGTAGTAAGAGTGTTATGCAAGTCATCAAGAGATAATGTCTCAGACTCTCTATCTTCTAATGAAGAAACTGTTTCATCGAATTTTTCTGCTAGGATTCTTAAGACATTCTCAACAACTATAGAGTCATCTAACTTTTCACCAAGACATCTAATAGAACATACAATATCATTCACCCTGGTAAATAAATCCCCAACAGACTCATGTTCCCCCATCTTCAAGTATTCATACTTTAACCTCCATATTAGAATCTTTGCCTTCTTGACTTTTGTATTTCCTTCATATATGTTCTACAGCTTTTCCCATATACCATTGGAAGTGACAAAACCTTTCACTCTCAAGAACTCACTTTTAGAAAGTGATGATAATATATCATTCTTGGCCCTTCCATCATTCTCAAGTTTCCTCTTATCAATAGGTGTAGGTTTAGATTTATCATCAATAGGAGGAAACTCAACAATTACAGCTTCAAGAACATCATAACTGATTGACATAAGATATGAAAACATTATATATTTCCAGATATGATAATTCCTTCCATCAAAAACCAGAATACTTTTACTGTTCACACAATTTATGTTCTCCATCAGCAAAGAATAATGAAGGAAACCTATCTCTGATACCATTTTAAAGTGCCTAGTCAAAGTTATGTATCATTAAGAGGGGTAGGGCATGAATCTGTGATACTCTTTTTCTTTTAAGTTCCCTTCCAAATAAAATAACCTTCACCTCTTGTTAAATATTCAATTCCCTACTGAAAACAAAACAAACACACATCCACAGGAACACAGGTAATTACAAGGTTCACTACTCATTAAGAATAGTTATGTCCTTAGTATGGTTGGAAGTAATCCAATACCATAAAATACACTAGGAAAAAAAAATCCTTGGATTACAATGAGTAAGATGTACCCTTACACTCGTGAAACACTATGAAACAGTCTTACTAGTGTGTGTGCACCCTCTTAACACAATGAGGTAAAACAACTACTTTTGTAACAACTCATGTTACATACGCTTCTTTACAATTCAACATGTATATTCAAGTATAACATAACTCTTTAATTCCTTACCCATAAGAAAGGTAAGAAATTCTTGGACTTAAGTAAAGAAACTTAGAGTCTGATTCCCCAGTCCACTTCTCTATAATCCGATTGTCCTTGATATAGCTGAATCGACACCACAACAAACCCTGAGTATGCTGAAACTCAGTACAGTTCTTCCTTAGTCTGGAAATTCTCAATACGGTAAAACCCTGTATGAAAACTCTTTTTCGATTCTTCCACAGTTTGAGAAACCTAGTACGAAAGTCCCATTCCGATTAGCTCATCCTGGTACAATACTCACATTCCAATTAACTTTGCCCTGTACCAAAAACAGCTGAACACGACATCCTTCCTGACGTAATGTATTCAATATAAGACAGCTGATATCACTTTCTCTCTCTGAAAAGTCAGAGATTCTCTCTCTTCTGTAATGAACAGTACTCCACTAACAAACATCACAAGTACAATTTACTTTCTCTCGCCTTTTATAGGTGACCCAAAAAGGTTAGGCGAGAATTCAAAAAAAAAATCCTGCTCACCTACATTCACCTGAAATTGCATTTCCCTCCAAAATCTTGAAGCAACTCTGATTTCCTCAACGCTTCTCGATTCTTCTCAAACCTTCTTCAATCTTCATCTCTTCACCTTCAAAATTTGATTGTTGAGAATGATTAAGTTTGGTAGAACCACAAGGATTTGAACATTAGATTTCGATTCTCCCATGTCGTTTTTTAAATCTGACTCTTCAGAACAGATTTGAATCAAAATCTTGTATGAAAGTGTTCAGCTCCCCCTCGACAAGTCATTCAGTAACCTCCATCTATTTTCTTCTTTCTTGACCCACTTAAGACAACATAGTTCTTCACTTCTCTCACCCCACTTGAAAACCATGCTTCTTCTTCGCTTATCTTGTTCTACTTGACAGAATTCATACTTCTCCTAACCCACTTGATGAAAAGACAAGCTTCATCATCATCGATACCACCTTCACTGTTGGTACAACCTTAATCGACATCACCTTCCACCATTGGCACAACTTCAGTCTTCTAGGCACCGCTTTCCCCTTAGTATCGCTCTTCCATCAGCGTCACTTTTCTCGACTCCGCTTTCATCGACATCACATTTTTAGTGCCTATCGAAATCACTCTTCTTAGAATTGCTCTTCCTTATCAGTACTGCTTTTTCTGTCGACACCACTCTTCTGCCAACATCATCGATGTCACTCTTCCATTCCTTCTTTCTTTCATCAGGCTTGTATCACGAGTTCCCACTTTAACTCAAGATATATGAGAAGTACAAATCAGCAAAGTATCGTCACATTTAAAACACCGTAGTCAAAGTGACTCTGATTCCTCTGAAAATTAGACTATGATTTGTCTGAAAATCAGACTTCGTTTTCTCTGAAAAAACATACTTCATTTCTCTTGAAAAACATACTCTGATTCCTTTGAAAAGCATTCTCTGATATCTTCAATAAGCAAACTCCGAATTCTTTGAAAAACAGGCTTCGATTTCTCTAAAAAACAGAATATGCTTCTCTAGAAAAGTAGACTTTGATTCCTTCGAAAAACAGACTATGATATCTTCAAAAAGCAAACTCTGAATTCTTTGAAAACCATGCTCCAATTTCTTTGAAAAACAAGATCTGATCCTCATGAAAAAACATATTCTGATTCTTTCATAAAACATGATCCGCTCCTCTTGGAAACCCAACCTCATTACAAATCATGCCAAAACAATGAGAGGTGATTTCCTTTCTTCAAAACTTCTTAGACAACAAAAGACAACATATGAAAACCGTCATCTTCCTCGTCAGCTTAGTCCTAACAGGGTGGCTGGGGGGTTGGGGCATGGGGCGCAGGTCGCGAGGTTGAGTCCATGAGCCTTCTTTGTAGTGTGCGTTTGTGAATAAAAAACCCACATTTTATCAGCGCTTTTTGTTAGCGTTGATAAATGTACATCATCACTTTTTCCAGTGATGTTAAAGGGTGGCGTTGCGTAAAGGTGTTTCTATGGAAATGGAATTTCGATTTTATGCATATCAAAAGGCGTTAAAGGCCCTTAACCTGCCCGAAAAGCCCAAAATGGGTTAAGGGGTGTAACACATTTGTGGGTTAGATTTAAAAATATTTCAAACCTAATATTATTTAAATATCTTTTTTTTCAAAAAAAAAAACATATTAAAAAAAAAAATCACCGATCCGACATTGGGAAGGACCTGAAAGTCTGTCTTAGAATTATTGAAATTAGCGGCAGCCGACATATTTACTTCCATGTTGGCTTGCGGCTTGGCTGCCAGTTAGAGTGCGTGGGAGGGACTAATCATGATCCTTTTAATACACAAAAACTGATCCATGCATGCATATTATTTATTACGTTTATCTAACTGTCGTGTATTGAAGGACACCCATCCCTTTCTCTCTCTTATAGAAAAATCAAGAGATTCAGTTTCTGAAAAAGGTTTGCCAAGGAGGGTGCAGTTGGGAGGGGGCCCGCGTTCAACGCTACAAAACACCACGTTCAAACTTTGAAGAACTCGTTTCCACTTGTTCTCTTAACCTCCTCCGATCCCTTCCCCATTCGAACCAGAACCGCTCGATATAGATCACCAACTAACTGCATCTATTTAAATATCGCACCCTCCTCCGCCATCTCACATTCATGTGAAAGATGCCGACGGAGGGCAGCTCTTACGAGAGCACGGGCAGCTCCTCCGGGGGAAGGTTCACAAAACGAGGCGGCGGCCGTGGCGGCGACGGCGACTGCCTGCCCAACACTCAATCAGACAACTCTTATTTCTCCTGCCCCGTCTGCTCCAAGCTCTTCACCTCCGGCCAAGCCCTCGGCGGCCACCAAAACGCCCACCGCTATGAAAGAAAGAAATACCAACCCGTTTTCCCGGCCGCCGTCGAACCCGCCTTTGCGTGGGGTTTCCACCACAGCGCTGTGTCTCCGCATCCTTCCACTGCGGCTGCGCTGGCCCACCAAGAACTTTCAGGGTCGGGAACGGCGCCTCATCATTGCCTGCTGAATTGGGGTCGCGAGAAAACGGCGGAGACGACGGGGAGCGCCGGAGCAGATGTTGATAGTAAAAACGATTCGGGGTTGGATTTGGAGCTGAGGCTGGGGACAAGCGGGGTTTGAAAGCTTTGCCCATGTTCGAAGTTAATAATTTGGAGTAATCGAGTATGACTTATTGTGTGAGTCTTCATAGGTGCATATTTTAAAATTAACCATTTTATTAAAAGCTGAGTTAGTTGGAAGGGCACAATTATTTTAATTAACTGGTACTGATGACCAACTTTTCTATATATTACGGCTGCTCTAAATTTACCTCTCTTCTACAACAAAAGAGAATTAGCAACGATCCTTTAAGGAAAAAAAGTATTCCACAAACATATACATTACAAACATTCACTAAACATTCATTACTAGAAAATTTAGTATTCATGGGGGTTGATTCAGGCGACCGCCATTTGGCGGTCGCTGTATAATTTAACCCCCCGCCTTAAATTTTTCTCCTCCTGCGGCCCTCTTCCTGCCCCCACGACCCTCATCCTCTCGTGACCCTCATTCCCCTGTGACCCTGTTTCGTTCACCCTCCCGCGACCCTGCCTCCGCGCGGCGTCGTCCCCCGTACCGCCGCCGTCAAACAACCCCAACCCCTTCAGGCCTCTCCGTCGATCCCTCCCGCCTCCATAGAGCCCCCCCCCCCCCCCGTCGAGCCCTTTCGCCACGGTCATGCCCCGCCACCGAGCCCTCCCGCCCCCAAGCCCTCCCGCAGTCATGCTCCGTCGCCGAGCCCTCCCGCCCCTCAAGCCCTCCCACCCACGTCGAGCTCCCCTTGTCAAGCCCTGCCGTCCTTTGTCAAGCCCCGCCGTCAAAGCCTCTCGCCCCCATCGATCCCACGTAGTCAAGCCCCCTGTTGCGCATCCCTAATCTCGTCGGCCCCCTTTACCCACGATGAGTCCCCTCCTGGTGATTTGTTCAAATTCCAGTTCAATATTATTTATTCAATTTGAACATTAAGTGATTATTACAAGGGTACTTCATCTTTCCACAAGTCCAATAGCTCTCTATACCCGCATAATAATCTAATGTCTTTTTTGAGCTGCTAGTATAGCAGTTGATGTTTGTGGAAGGTGTATGAATTGGGATTTAGTTTCATCACATACATGATTTGACCTTTCATACTATATCACATACATGATTTGGACTTTCTTTAATATAATTAAGCATTTTATTTTACCTACAGTCTCCAGGTGAGTTGTTCATTGATTTAGTATTTTACAATTTTAAACATTACAAACATTTATATGAAATCCTTTGCCAATCATCCCGAAAATGCTTATTTAGTCATATTTTAATGGCTCGAATTGAGGTGACTGTTATGGATGTGCTATTTTGTGCATGAATTTTACTAGTTTAGTTTATGTTTATGTTTACCATAATTGCTTTTCTAAATTTGTGTGCTACATTTTGCCTTTCATGCCATCTTTTGAATTCATGTATGCGATACAGTATGTCGAAAGAAACTTGTAATGCATGATGGCTTATTTGATGATTATTATGAAGTGATGAATTCAATGTTTCTTATTTAAATTATGGAAATTAAGAAAAATATTGAAAATGTACAATGAAAAGACAACTATCCTTATGGGAAACAATTGTTGATTCATATTGCTAAAGTATTGAAGGATGAAAGCACATTGTTAGAGAACTAGGTTTCTGAAGATGACTTTCTTGTTGTCATGCTTAGAAAGTTTAATCATTCTTCATTATATGTTAATTTTATGTATTCTTCCTATATAATACTTCTCAAGAATGTTCTTTCTCGTAGAATGCTTTTTCATTTTGAAGGCCCTTACTAGCAATGAGCATCTCTTTAAACTGAAGGGCCACTGTATGAATTTATGTGTATGAATCATTGTGTAACCCTCTATTTATTATGCCAACCTCAATAAATTTAATCTCTCCCTCCCTCCCTCAACTAATGTTTTGGTTATGGTAGTGGTTTACCTAATTACAAGTTTTTTACTTCATTGTCAAAGTGGTTATTTTCCTGTTAAAATAATCTGTTTTTGAGGTGGTGGAATTTATCTATCTCATGTATCATGATCAAGTTTTTCAATGCAATTATACATAAAGAAATGGTATCAAGTTCTGAATGAAAAAATGAGAGCATGAGTTGAAATAGTAGCTTTATCTCAATGCTTATTTTTTAGAACCTTTTCTTTGAATTTTAATTTATCCAGACCTATAATGCTTATTCTAACACATCGTGCTTATAGTATTTTAACTCTAGCCTCTTTAGGATCTTATATATATTTTTTATTAAGTGAGAAAATTAATAGCAATGGAAATTGGGAGGTTTGAATGTGAACCCAAACATAGCCTATAGGTTTTGGTGTTTTTTTTTAAAAAAAAATCGGCGTGAACTTTACTATCTTTATTGCATTTTTTTAGTTTTGTTTTTATATTATGTATTTGTTTACTTTTATATATTTTGATGTTTTTCCATAATAGAACCTAATCCTACAAGACTGTGTTTCATGAAGTTTCATGGTGTCTCTAATGATCCAATTAGCTGGTCTGTTTTGAATCATTTTCCCTTGCACCAGGGTTTCAGTTGCAAACTAGTACATGTAGTTGTCATGATATGAAGTTTATTTTATTTATAATAGTTTATACCATATCTAGAATTCCCTATTTCATTATTATAATTTATTCATTTCTTCTTGTACGCGTAAAGAGAAAAACTATGGGCTCATCAGGGGTTTTGTCTACACTGATTATTTCTTTTGGCTTGTGAAAATGCACTTGAAGTTCCTAAACAAGTTGTGTCAGTTGATCTATTGGTAAATGATTCTCCTTGTTTTTGTTTCACAATTCATGTCTGTTTTGGATTCTTGTCTTATAGAGTTGCAAAGGGAACCCTTTCCACTTTTTATGACATAACAGCAAAGGAATCAAGTGCAGTATTTATTTTCTTGCAAGTATGGCATGTCCTTAAATGTTGGGTGTGGAGGTTGAGAGCGGGGAGGGGTTATTTTGGGGTTTAAATGATGGTGCACAACTTGTATCTAACATTTCAGGTAACCCTTTCATGCATTGATGGTGGAGGACTCGAATCTCTTGATTTTCTATGAATCAACCAACGGGTGTGTTTCTTCTCGTATCACATCAAATTTTTATTTAATCATTATAGTGTGTGGTGTGATTGAATTGAACGTCACCCTATTCTTCATACGTTGTTTCTTGATTAGAGAATTGGGTTTAATGCCTAATATTGTATTTGGGAGATTATGTTTGATTAAAGGTAATAATTTGGGTTTATAGATTAGGTTGACTCTCTTGTAAACCTATTTAACATTAAATATATAACTTATTGTATCTTGACAAAAGATTAGATGCGTAAAGAATGGTCAACCTGAATCCGATCTTAATATTATTCACATGCTGGTCTACCCAACCCAATTACTCGTGTTGTGTTAGAGCAGATAGAACGTCAATCGGATGTTCGGTCTGTCCGGAATGACCGAATATGTGATTTTTAAAGGTTTTACGCCCATTAAAAAGGTGCGTTTGGGGGTCAAAATGAGCCGAACGAAGACTGAATGTCGTGAAATCAGACAAAAACAACCATAGAGTGAATTTTGAATGAATCAGGCACACATAACATCAATCAGAGATTCTGTTTTCCCAAGATGACTGAATACACACCTTTAGTGTCATAAAACACAAAAACATGCATTTAACGGTCAATTCCATATCCAACAACCTCAGAATGACTTTAAATAATATAAATACCATCTTATTATTATTCATGTTGTGTAAAAGTAGACGGAACATCAATCAGATGTTCGGTATGTTCGAAATGATTGAATATGTGATTTTTAAAGGTTTTACTACCTTTAAAAAGGTGCGTCCAGGGGTCAAAATCAGCCGAACGATGTCCAAATGTCCTGAAATCAGACGAAAACAACTGTAGAGTTAATAGTGAAGTGGTCAAGTAGACAAAACATCAATATGAGATGTCATTTTCCCGAGATAACCGAAAATGAATTTTTCGTGTCATAAAACACCAAAACGTGCATTTAATGGTCAATTCCATATCAAACGACCTTGTAATGACATCAAATAATAGGAATACCATCTTATTTTTATTCTTAATGTGTATGAGTAGACGTAATATCAATTGGACATGCAGCCTGCCCAAAACTATCAAATATGTGGTTTTTAAAGGTTTAACGCCCTTTAAAAAGATGCGTTCGGGGGTCAAAACCAGCCGAACACCCTCCAAATATCATGAAATCAGATGAAAAAAACTATATAGTGAATTTTCAATTGGTTGAGTAGACAAAACATCAATCCGAGATTCCTTTTTCCTGAGATGACCGAAAACACACATTTTGTGTCATAAAACCCCAAAACGTGGGTTTAACGGTCAATTCCATATCAAACAACATATGAATGACCTAAAATCATAGGAAGACCTTATTATTATTATTAATGATGTGTAGGAGCATATGGAACGTTAATCGGATGTGAATTCTTCCCCAAACGACCAAATATACCATTTTCAAAGGTTGGGAGCCCTTTAAAAAGGTGCGTGTATGGGTCAAAATCAGCCGAACGACCTTCGAATGCCATGAAATCAGACGACAAAAACCGTAGACTGAATTTTAATTTTTTGAGTAGATAAAACATCAATCTGATATGTAGTTTTCCCAAGATGATCGAAAATGCACTTTTAGTGTCATAAAACACCAAAACCTGCATTTAACGGTCAATTCCATATCAAATGACTTCAAAAAGACCTAAAATCATAGGAAAACCATCTTATTATTATTATTGATGTGTAAAAGAAGATAGAATGCCAATCAGATGCACGGTATTCCCAAAACAACAGAATATGCAATTTTTAATGGTTGGTATGCCCTTTAAAAAGGTGTGTTCGGGGGTCAAAATCATCCAAACAACATTCGAATGCCATGAAATCAGACAAAAACAACCGTATAGTGAATTTTTAATTGTTCAAGTAGACGAAACATCAATCGGAGATGTCGTTTTCCTAGGATGACCAAAAACACACTTTTAGTGTCATAAAACACCAAAATGTGTGTTTAACGGTCAATTCCATATCAAATGATCTTAGAATGACTTGAAATCATAGGAAGAACATATTATTATTATTTTTGTTGTTTAAGAGCAGACATAAAGTCAATCGGACTTTCAGTATTCCTGGAATGACCAAATATGCAGTTTTTAAGGGTTAAACACCCTTTAATAAGGTGCGTCTAGGGGTCAAAATGAGACGAAAAACGTTTGAATGCTATGAAATCAAACTACAATGACCTTAGAGTTAATTTTTAAAGAGTCGATCATACAGAACATCTATCAGGGGTGTCGTTTTCCCGGGATGACCGAATACGCACATTTAGTTTCATAAAACACCAAAACATGCATTTAATTGTCAATTCAATATCAAACGACCTTTGAATGACCTAAAATAATAATAAGACTGTATTATTATTATTCGTGTTTTTAAGAGTAGACAGAAAATCAATCGGACGTCTGTTCTGTCCGGAATGACTGAATATGTGATTTTTAAAGGTTTTACGCCCTTTAAAAGGGTGTGTCCGGGGGTCAAAATCAGCTGAACGACGTCCGAATGTCGTGAAATCGAACAACAACAAATGTAGAGTTAATTTTGAATTGTTTGAGTAGTCGGAACATCAATCTGAGATATCATTTTCCCAAGATGACTTAAAAAGCACTTTTAGTGTCACAAAAGACCAAAACGTGCGTTTAAAGGTCAATTCCATATCAAATGACTTCAGAATGAACTGAAATTATAGGAAAACTGTCTTATTATTATCCATGATGTGTACAAGTAGAAAAAACGTCAATCAGATGTGCAATGTTCGCGAAACCACCGAATATGCGATTTTTAAAGGTTGGACCAACCTTTAAAAAGGTGCATCCGGGGGTCAAAATCAACCAAATGATGCCCAAATGCTGTGAAATCAGACAAAAACGACTGTAGAGTGAATTTTGAATTGTTCAAGTAGACGGAACATCAATCGGAGATGTCATTTTCTCGGGATGACCGAAAACACACTTTTAGTGTCATAAAACACCAACACGTGTGTTTAACAGTCAATTCCATATCAAACGACATTTGAATGACCTAAAATCACAGTAAGACCGTTGTATTATTTTTTTTGTGTAAGAGCATACAAAATGTCAATCAGACATTCGGTATTCCCAGAATAGTCAAATATGTAGATTTTAAAGGTCGGATGCCATTTAAAAAGGTGCGTCCGGGGGTAAAAATGAGCCGAACGATGTCCAAATGCCATGAAATTAGACGTAGAAACCTGTAGAGTGAATTTTGAATGGTTTGAGCATACGGAACATCAAAAAAATATTCCATTTTCTTGAGATGACAAAAAACACACCTTTAGTGTCATAAAACACCAAAACGTGCATTTAACGGTCAATTCCATATCAGACAATCTCAGAATGACCTGAAATCTTAGGAAGATGGTTTTATTATTATTATTGTTATGTAATAGTAGAAGACACGTCAATTAGATATGTGGTCTTCCTAGAATGACCAAATATGTGGTTTTTAAGGGTTTGGCGCCCTTTAAAAAGATACGTTCGGGGGTCAAAACTAGCCAAACGACCTCTGAATGCCGTGAAATCATATGAAAATAATTTTATAGTTAATTTTCATTTGGTTTAGAAGATGGAACATCAATTTGAGATGCCTTTTTCCTGGGATGACCGAAAACACACTTTTAGTGTCATAAAACACTAAAACGTGCATTTAATAGTCAATTCCATATCCAACAACTTCAGAATGACTTGAAATCACAAGAAAACCATATTATTATTATTTTCGATGTGTATAAGTAGATGTAACATCAATTGGACATGTGTTCTACCCTAAACTACTGAATATGTGGTTTTTAAAGGTTTGATGCCCTTTAAAAAGGTGCATTCGGGGGTCAAAAATAGTCGAACGACCTCTAAATGCCGTGAAATCAGACAAAAACAACCGTAGAGTGAATTGTAAATTGTTAGAGTAGATGGAACATAAATCTGAGATGCCGTTTTCTCAGGATGATTGAAAACACACTTTTAATGTCATAAAACAGCAAAACGTGCGTTTAACATTCAATTCCATATCAAATGACTTTATAATGACCTGAAATCACAGGAAAACCATCGTATTATTATTCATGACATGTATGAGTAGATAGAACATCAATCGTATGTGTGGTGTTCCCAAAACGACTGAATATATAGTTTTTAAAGGTTGGAATGCCCTTTAAAAAGGTGCGTTCGAGGGTCAAAATCATCCAAATGACACCCGAATTCCATGAAATCAGATGAAAACAACTATAGAGTTAATTGTGAATTGTTTAAGTAGAAGTAACATCAATCAGAGATGTCGTTTTCTTGAGATGACCGAAAACACACTTTTAGTGTCATAAAATACCAAAACATTCATTTAACGGTCAATTCCATATCAAACAACCTCAGAATTACCTAAAATCATATGAAGACCATCTTAATATTATCTTTGTTGTGTAAGAGTAGACAAAATGTCAATTAGACGTTCGGTCTTCCTAGAATGGTTGAATATGCGGTTTTTAAAAGTTGGATGCCCTTTAAAAATGTGCGTTCGGGGTCAAAATGAGCTGAACGACATCTGAATGCTATGAAATCAGACGAAAACAACCATATAGTGAATTACGAATGGTTTGAGCATACAGAACATCAATTGGAGATTCCGTTTTCCTGAGATGACTAAAAACACACCTTTAGTGTCATAAAACACCAAAATGTTCATTTAATAGTCAATTCCATATCAAATGACCTCAGAGTGACCTGAAATAAAAGGAATACTATTTTATTATTATTCTTGTTGTGTAAGAGTAGACAGAATGTCAATCAGATATTTGGTCTGCTCAGAATGACTGAATTGTGGTTATTAATGGTTTTACGCCCTTTAAAAAGGTGCGTCTGAGGGTCAAAATCAGCCGAACAACATCCGAATGCTGTGAAATCAAACAAAAACAACCGTAGAGTTAATATTAAATTGGTCGAGCAAACGGAACATCAATCTGAGATGTTGTTTTCCCAGGATGACTGAAAATGCTCTTTTAGTGTCATAAAACACCAAAACGCGCGTTTAATGGTCAATTCCATATCAAATGACCTCGGAATGACCTGAAATCATAGAAAGACCATATTATTATTATTATTTATGTGTAGAAGAAGACAACTTGTCAATTGGACATGCAGTATGCCCGGAACTATTGAATATGTAGTTTTTAAAGGTTTGACGCCCTTTAAAAAGGTGTGTTTGTGGGTCAAAACTAGTCAAACGACATTCAAATGCCATGAAATCTGAAAAAAAACATCCATATAGTGAATTGTAAATTTGTTGAGTAGACAGAACATCAATCTGAGATGTCGTTTTCCCAGGATGACCGAAAACACACTTTTAGTGTCATAAAACACCAAAACATGTGTTTAACAATCAATTCCATATCAAATGACTTCATAATGACCTGAAATCATAGAAAACCTGTCTTATTATTATTAGTGATGTGTACCAGTAGACAGAACATCAATCGGATGTGCGGTCTGCCCCAAAAAACTGAATATGCAGTTTTTAAATTTTGAACACCCTTTAAAAAGGTGCATTTGGGGGTCAAAACTAGACGAATGATTTCTGAATTAAATGAAATCAGACAAAAACAACTGTAGAGTGAATTTTAAATTGATTGATTATACGAAACATAGATCCAAGATGTCATTATACCATAATGACCGAAAACACACTTTTAGAGTCATAAAACACCAAAACACGCGTTTAACAGACAATTCCATATCAAATGACTTAAAAATGAACTTAAATCATAGGAAAACTATCTTATTATTATTCATTATGTGAGCAAGTAGACGGAAAGTCAATCGGATGTGCGGTTTTCCTGAAACGATAGAATATGCGCTTTTTAAAGGTTGGACAACCCTTTAAAAATGTGCGTCTGGGGGTCCAAATCATCCAAATGATGTCCGAATGCTATGCAATCAGACAAAAAAAACTATAGAGTGAATTTTGAATTGTTCAAGTAGACGGAACATCAATAAGAGATTTTGTTTTCTCAGGATGACCGAAAACACACTTTTAGTGTCATAAAACACCAAAATGTGCTTTTAACGGCAAATTCCATATCAAACGACCTCAGAATGATCTGAAATCATAGAAAGACTGTATTATTATTATTTTTGTTATTTAAGAGCAAACATAACGTTAATCATACATTCAATCTTATAGGAATAGTCAAATATGCGGTTTTTAAAGGTTGGACACCCTTTAAAAAGGTGCGTTTGGGGGTCAAAATGAGTCGAACGACGTCCGAATGCCATGAAATTAGACAAAAACAATCGTAGAGTGATTTTTGAATGGTTTGAGCATACAGAACATCAATCAGAGATTTTATTTTCCTGAGATGACTGAAAACGCACCTTTAGTGTCATAAAACACCAAAACGTGCGTTTAACAGTCAATTCCATATCGAAAGACCCTGAAATGACCTGAAATCATATGAAGGCCATTTTATCATTATTCTTGTTGTGAAACACCATATGTAATGTCAATATGACAATCGGTTTTCCCAGAATGACTGAATATGCAGTGTTTAAAGGTTTTATGCCCTTTAAAAGCACACAGGGGGTCAAAATTGAGGAAACGACCACCGAATGCGCTAAAATAAGACAAAAATAATTGCAGAGTGATATGTAATATAGTCAAGTATGGTATTTCAATCGGTGGTTCTGTTTGTCTGGGATGACAGAAAACACACTTTTAATGTCATAAAACATCAAAACATGCGTTTAACATTTAGATATATAGAAAACGACCTCAAAATGACTTGAAATCACATGAAATCTATCTTATTATTATTTTTAATGTGTATGAGGTAAAGAAACGTCAATCGGAGGTGTGGACTGCCTAGAAATACTGAATATGTGGTTTTTAAAGGTTTGACGCCTTTTAAAAAGGTGCGTTTGGGGGTCAAAAACAGTCGAACAACCTCCGAATGCAGTGAAATCAGACGTAAACAACTGTAGAGTAAATTTTAAAATGGTCGAGCAGACAGAATTGTAATTGGAGATGCCGTTTTTGCGGGATAACTGAAAACACACTTTTAGTGTCACAAAAAAAATGTTTGTTTATGAATCAAACCCATTGAAAAAGATTTCAGAATGACCTGAAATAACCAGAAAATTTCTTATTATTATTTGTGATGTGTATGAGCAGACAGAATGTCAATCAGATGTGCGGTTTTTCTGGAATGACCAAATATGCAGTTTCAACTGCATTTCAATTATTAGTTGAAATATTTTTTTTTGTACTAATTATTTTATTAAATTTTGTGATGTAATTTTATTCAATGATGGATGTGGAGATTGAATACGATGAGACAAAGATATTTATATTCTCATAGTTTTAGGTATTTTGATTATTTTTTTTATGAAATATTTCATTTTTTTAAAGTTGCTGTGATTTGTTTTGAAAAAAATAAAAAAACCTATAGCGACCGCCATATGGCGGTCACTATAGGCCCTACCTAGAAGGTCTATTATGACTTCCATTTGGTTGTTTCTATATACCACGCTGATGTAAGCTATATCAACCACCATTTGGAAATCACTATAGGTAATCCTGATGTTATGTATAGTGTCCACCAAATGGCGGACGCTAAAGGCAACAACGATGACCCTAAAGTGTCCGCCGTTTGGAGGATTCTAGATGGTCAGTATATGCATTTAGCGATGGATTTTGGTGGTCCCTAAAGGCCTTATTTTTACTAGTGATTCACCAAATATCCATCAATCATCCATGAAGTATTCAAAACATCGTCCTTCACTCACAACCTCCATTGCTATCTCCTACCTCATCCTATATGAAGTATACCGTATCACTATCATGGAAACTTAAATAAAAGTCACAAATCAAAAAAAATGAACATAAGAAACAATATTTATAGAAGAGTCCATGATAATATTTAACAAATATATACCACAAAAACTATAATGTGTTACGATTTTCCTCTAAGGAGTGTTGGCATAGATGACTGTGGAGGCTTAGCCGCAACTGCATGAAATAAAACTAGAAAATTTAAGAAAATTTATATGAAACACAATAAAACCACTACAAATAATAAATAAAAAATACCTATCAAATCATGAAATTTAATTCAAGTATTTTCATTACAACTAAATAACATAAAAATTGGTTCAAAGAAATGTAAGTTACATCATATCATGCCAAAATAAAACAAAGTCATTATTTTAGAACAAAAGAAAAATAAATTTAAAACAAATCTTGTATTTCCAATCACATATAAATATTTTAACTTAATAATATAAATAATATTTTACAATACAACAAAGTTAAAAAAATATACCAACTAATGAAAAATTAATCAATTACAATGCATCGAATAAAAAAACAATAAATTAACCTCTGTAAAGTTTTTTATTGTAACCAAAACCGTTTAAAAAGATACGCATGAAGAAAATGTGTTAATTCAAGAATATTTATACTTTTATTATTAGTCACAATTGTTATGGATTGAGTTAAGGATTATCCTCTATAGGAGGATCTATTCCACTAACAATTTCTATTGAAACTATGTTTTTTATCCTTGAAAATACATCAATAAAGGAATTTTCCATTTCTAATCGATCTTGTATTTTTATATAGGGGTCGACTTCATTAGATTTTTTTTCTTTTAGCCTTAATATTTTTCTTTATAGAACAACACTACTTGGACCCCCATCTGATGGGTGGCAATACAAGATGAATGTGATATACCAAAAACTTTTGAATGGGTTGGGATAAAACCCATCCTTCATACATTTCCAAGATGTTTCTTCCCCAAAACTCATGCAACAAAATCATTTTAAGACATCAACAATGATTTCATAGAGTTCACATCCCAAACTTTATGAATTTTCACCTAAAAATACAATAATACTAATAATGATTTTTTTTAATTTTATCAACTGCATAATATTATCTAATTAGATAATTTTTCCTTATTATTTATATATTGAATTGAAATAAAAACATTAACATCAAACAAAAAATTTATAACCCAAACTTTCATTAGAGAACTAATGAATGTGAAGCCACATCTCTATTCTTATGACAAGGGGACCTAAGTCCTAATCCTTTTATAGAATACAACAAAAAAGACACTTTCCATATCTAACCTCTATTGATCATGTGTTTTCTTTTTGGACCCCTATTCTTCTTCCCTTTCATTGACCTCAAAATTTTCATTTGTGCTTCACTATCAAAAACACTATTTAGACACCCATATGATTGCGTAGTAGTACGTGATGAATATGATTTACCAAAATCATTTGATGGGGTTGGTCTAGAACTCATCCCCTATAAATTTTTAGGATGATTATTTCCAAAAAAATTATACAACTACATTGTTTTATGGAATCGATGATGATTACGCAGGATTCACATCCCAAGATTCTTTAAATGTTTCCTACAAATATAATAATATCTACAATGAATTTATTGATTATATAAAATTCATAATATTATCGAATAAGATATTTCTAAAATAGTATATATATAGTAATGAAATAACATTAAATTCTAATTGAAAATATCAACCTCAATGTCTCTGGTAGGTTCATTCATAAAATAGATGTCGGGTTTTTTAGTGAACATCAAATAACATATCCATTCTTTCAGCTAGGTGAACTAAGTAGTAAGCCTCTAAAAAATATATGTACATGACACATTAGAAACAAAAATATTCAAATTTAAAATAATAATATACATCTTAATGAATAAAATATAACAAATATTGATATTTTCCAGGAAAAACATTGTGAACCAGCTATATAATATATTATTATTTTCAGAACTTGATTTATTTTTCCAGGATATTTCCTGAAAAATATTATATTAATAAAAATTATATTTTTATGTGTTTATCATCACCACTCTTAAAATTTTATTAAACAGCGATAACCCCATGTCCAAAATCATGGGGGTTTGAAGTAATGGAGTCTGAGGGCATCCCATCGAAAAATAATTCAATAATCAGGGGAGGGAGTTAGCATTGCTGAACAACTAGAGAGAATTATTAGGAATCCCTTTAGACTATAGAAGTTGTTACCCTCACAAAAAGTTTGAATTAATCTCAATATCCCTATCAGTCAAACTTTTGAAGACCCTGAGAAGATAAGTGATGAACCAGTAGACTGACTTAAAATTGGACAACAACTTATTGAGAAGAGCCATGTCTAATTCCATGATTGAAAGGGTGATATTATATAGCTTTAAAATAATGTGATCGATAAGAATTTCTAAATACTCAAAAATAAGGGAATCAATTTCTCTATAGAAATCACTTAATGAAAACACCACTTCCCCTTGATTATCCCAAACAAGACCTTATCCACACATGAATTTGTTAGCATTATGCACCATTAGTATTGAGTTTGAAGTCCAATCCTAACTTCATCCTAGCTACCCAATGGCCTTGAGATATACCTACAGAGCCTATTTTAGGCAAAATATAACATGAAAATACCTTATGGGATACATCATTGTTATTATCAAAAAATGACTACCTCTGCTCTCAAGCCACAATTTCAAGTACTTTTCTGTGCATCTACCAAATATTTGAAGTGTGTAGTTTAAATATTTCCATAAACTTGTTGTTCCACTAGGTTAGGTACAATAACACTGGGGGGGGGGGGGGGGGGGGGGGGGGTGAATCAGTGTGCTCTAATTCTACCAATTTAAACTCTCCCTCCATTTACCTCTACACGTATTAGGTTCAATATACCACACACCCTCATCTCACCTTTTGGGCCACCTCAATGCCTTTAGACCACCTCAAGGCCTTCAGGCCACATGAGATTGTTCTTAATGGACCAGAAAGACTCTACAAGGGGCATGATTTAGATGAAGATACAGAGAAGACACATTCACTAGAACATAAGCTAATAGATTTGGAAGAATGGTAGGGTATATAACTTTCTATCAGAACTAGCCAGTGCTTGCACGGGAAGCCTAACCGAACAGCCATGCAAGGGTGGAGAGCTGACACAATGACGAAGACGTTGGGGAGGGGTAGTTCCATGTAGTTGTAGTTTTGATGACTTCCTCTAATACCTTCAAGTCATGTAATTACACGAAGGCTATGGGACATGAAAGGGTTCCCCATCAACCCTTACCAAGAGAATTATCAAAAAATGAATAAAAAGAAGGCTTTCAGGCCATTCGAGCATACTTAAGAACACAACATACAATGATATATGATATTAAATCAAAATGTGTGAGCTAGTACTTAGTGTGCGATGGTTATTATACCACACACACATGGATGATAATTTATTATCTAGAATCAATGATATAGATCAGATTCAACCAAAGGAGAATAATTTTGGGATTGATAAAATTTTTAAGCCCAATTATTATTCGAATTGGTCCAACCCACACTTTTTTGACATCCGACCCCATGGTTGACCACACCACACTGATTTGGGGCCCAAAATGACATATCCACATGGAAAATTATGTAAATTCATAACATCGCATTAAATAGGAGAGATAAAGTGGAAAAAGAATCATTAAGAAAGAAATTCACTACTTTAGTTAGTGATGTCATTGATTAGCATGAGAAAGTGGATTTTATGATTTTTATGTGAGAGTGACCCCATGACTTGTAATTAGTTTTGGGTCATTTTCCCCTCTTTATTTTTTTATTTATAATGTATTTCCCCTCTTTGTAATGGACACACTTGAATCTGAAGAATTTTTAAAGTTTGATGTGCATCCTTGTTGCTTTAGCCTCATCCCTTTTACTGTAATTGGTGGTGCAACTCCATTACTGGTGAATTTTTATTTAAGCGTGGAGAAACCATGGTGTTTAGAATTGACTTTAAGCCTTTCCCATTGAGATACATTTCATTTCTCATCTTTACTTACTAATTTCAAACTTCCGGTGATGCATTAGTTTAGTATCAGAGTCGCAGTTCCAATGAGTAAGTTCTATCACATTATTCTTATTAATCTCCACCATGTCTCTCAAGAATGTATCTTATACTCCTCCTACTGCATGAAAAATTTCCAACACATAACTATAATCTCAAATTACTCAAATAAATGAGAAAAATTATCAACTATTGAGAGCACGGTGACACTATTCCCTTCTACCATAGTGGTGTCCCCAACATCCATCTCTACATAATAGGTGAAATCCAAAACCATTTTATGAAGATCATGTAAATGGCGATGATTCCAATATTAAAGAGGTGGATATGCAAATAAGAATAGTTGAAGAATATATTGAAAGAGAGTTGAATATTGACATTATATATTTTGATGGGTGTATATATCTAGATTATTTTATAGATTGGATGTGGGAAATTGAATGATTCTTAAAATTTAATAATTTTTCTGATGAGAAGAAGTGCAAGGTAGCGATTTTGAAATTTAAATATTACAAATTTATTTGGTGAAAAAATCTGAAGAAATAGAGGGAACGTGATGGGAAAGACAAAATATGCTCATGGGAGAAATTGAAAAAGCCTTTGAGAAGATGATTTCTTCTCGAGAATTATAAGCAAGAGATTTATTTTGAAATGCATAGCATGTGACAAGGTGATAAATCTACTGAAGTGTAAATTCATTATTTTTATCATTTATTGATGTGAAGTAATGTTCCATAGTGCAAAGAGAAAATGATTTTAAGGTTTTTGGGTGGATTAAGTGAAGAAATTTCATATTCAATGGATTTAAAACCATTATTCTCACATGATAATGTTTTCAAGCTAGATATCAAGGTGGAAAAGTAAAATCGGACCTCAAAGAAAACTACACACAAGAACTACAATAAAGGTAGATATTTTTATAATAGTATTTCTTATAATAAATCTAGTGTTGGTGAGAAATAATTTGGAAGGAACAAGATGCTGAATAAAGGGAAAGGGAAGGATATGGAATAACCAAAAGGGAAATCCAACTCCTTTGAATGTGGAAATAGAATGTGCTTCAAATGTCATGGGTATGATCAGTTTTTTTACAATTTACCAAATAATATAATTATTACTATAAAGGATACTGAAGAGATTGAAAAGGAAATCAAAGAGATTGAACATGAAGATAAAGAATCTAAGGATGAGGATCATGTTGTGGAAGAAGTTGATGCGGGTAACATGCTTGTGATATTAAGAGTTTTACAAGATCAAATATTCTCCGAAGTAGATCAAAGAGAAAACTAATTACAAAATTGTTGCACCTTTAATCAGTGGGTATGCATTGATAGTGGGAGCTATAAAAATATTTCTTCAACAACAATAGTGGATAAATTGAAGCTTCCAATCGAGGATCATCCTCGGTCATACAAATTGCATTGGATGAACAACAGGAGCAAACTCCAAGTCAAAAAATAGGTTTTGAATTCATTTTCCATTACTAAGAACCATCTTGATGGGGTATTGTGTGATGATATTTCTATGGATTGTTGTCATTTATCATTGGGAATGCCTTGTAATTTTGATAGGGAAGTGAAATATATTGGGAGTAAGAACACATATTCTTTCAAATTTAGGGAAAAGAATATCACACATGATCCTTTGAAGCCATCCCAAACCCTTCAAGAAAAATCTATTCTAGAAGTTCCCAAAGATATCCTCTTTATCAGTAAATATTAAGTGGACAAAGAAATCCATAAGAAAAATAGATTTTTTTCTTTTTAATGATGGAAAAGTAATTCCATGAGGAAAAGGGTCATCATCATCAATTAGTTGGATCTTTGATTGAGGACTATAATGATGTTTTTCTTAATTATCTTCTAGCTAGATTACCACAATTTAAAGACATTAAACACCAAATTGACCTTTTACCAGGTGAACGATTTCCTAATAAAGTAACATATTGGTGTAATCCTAGAGAATCAAAGGAATTATAGAATCAAGTGGATAAATTTATGGATCGAGGATTTATAAGGCCATGAAAGAGCCGATGTTCTATTCCAACATTATTTGTACTGAAGAAAGATGTTACACATCTAATGTGCATTGGTAGTAGAGCTATTAATAATATTACAATTAAATGCTGGTATCCCATTCCATGAATTGATGATATGATCAATGAATTAAATGGGTCATAAATATTTTTTAAGGTTGATCTTTATAGTGGATACCACTAGATTCGAATGAAGGAAGGGGATGATAAGAAAATGGATTTCAAAACCAAAGGTGGATTGTTTTAGTGGCTGTTCATTTCATTCGACTTCTTAAATTATCCTAGAACATTCATGCGAATCATGAATGAAGTTATGAAACTATTTATTAGTATTTTTTGGTTATCTGGATGATATTTTGATTTATAGATAGGATATGGTGATCCATGTGGATCATCTTCAGTAGGTATTTGGCATTCTATGGGAACAAAGGCTATATAGAAAGATGGAAATGTGTGAGTTATTTTCAATGTAAGTGGTGTTCTTGGGATATGTAGTATCCAAAGAAGGAATCATGGTGGATCAATCAAAAGTGGAAGAAATGATGTACTAACCACAACTATAATCCATCATATAAGTAAGAAGTTTTCACGGTTTGGTATCTTTTTATTGTCTCTTTGTTTCCAATTTCAGCACTATCATGGAACTTGTAAGAACCAAGTTCTTATATTTTAGGCAAGGACCTTTCCTTTTTGATTTAAACTAAAGAAAAAGGAATAAAATAGGTTACATACTGGATCTACACCTTACATGACTGGACATGGTGGTTACATCCCATTTATTCTTCGGTACACATTGAGTAATCAAGTCGGCAAGTCAGTGCAGACGTGTAAGGGAAGTTAGACGTGAAATGAACATTAAAAGAACATATACATAGTGTAGTTCCTCTTACATGTTGTGTATTTTCTAATTTTTTCTAAAATGGGATGTTTCTTCATTTTCTATCATTCTGGATAGAGGAGGCATCAGGTTTGCAAGACAACAGTGCCAGAAGGGGATTTGGCTCCCGTTTGTCCATCTGAAGCCTGATTCTTTCGCCGTCAGATATGTTTGAACCCAATCAGTAAGATATCGATTCCTCTTGAGCCATTATTCATGATTTTTTTTCTCAAATATGTTATTGGACCTTTATCATTTTTCCTTATTTTGTAGATCTACTTCATTCTAGCATGAATTAGAAGCTGACCCTGGATGAGGAGAGCCATACAACTACGAGGTAGGTGGTCTTGTGACTTTCACTAATTGTCGAGCGGTTTATATGTTTCAGAGTGATGTGATACCATTTTTAGGATGTTTATTTATTAATAATTGACTTGTGTTATTTACTATAATTTATTAGGTAATTAGTTTGATGATATAAAGCATGTTTGAGGTTTCTTGAATTGATTAAAGGCCACCCCATGGGTGTGTTTCCCTTGAAAGACCAATGTTTAGCCGTTTGGCCTAGTTTTATTATGAGTCAAGCCTTGTATTCCCATTTATGTGTTTTTAAAAATGGAACTGGAAAATTTAATGTGATTCCCACTTGAGATAATGATTGGTTATGCCTTGTGATAGTTTAATTCACATGTTATATTTGTTACATAAATTTCCCATGTGAACATATGTTTGTTTAAGACATGTAATTGTTTATAATACTAATAGTATTGGCATATTATTTATGCCCACATTAATTGATCAATGTTTTCCATGTAATAGTTTAATTTAAATGTGCACTTGTTATGTGATATGCCTGTGTGTGAGATTGTGATATGTCTACGAGTGATGTTCTGTCATGCCTGTGGGAAAGGATTTATTATGCCTGGGGGTGAGGATTGGTTATGCCTATGGTCAAGGATGTGTTATGGCTACAAGAAGGTTTTTATGATGCCTATAGGAGTGGTTTTGAGCTGAATATCTTGTGGAAAGACTTATGACATGTCTCCCAAGCCAAAGAAAAAGCTTGAATTTGGTCTTCTCTTATAACTTTTTAGATGGAATTTCAAGACATCTGTTGTGCTTACTTGATACGGGGGATTCTAGGGATAAGTATGGATCTTGAGATGCTTAAAATTCAATGTAATAGCATTTTTTAATGAACATGAGATGAATATAAATGGAAAAATGACTTGTAGTATTGTCTAATTTTGGGTACTTCCTAGTTTACTGCTTTTACTTTTTATACACTACCTGTTTCATATACTCACTGATAGATAGGAATAGATATTAGGTGGTTGCCTACTAGGATTTTTTTCTCACACCCTGTTTGGGTCATGCTTTCGGGCCAAAAAATATTATATTATAGCAGGTGTCGATAAGGGTAGGCACCCTTATACAGGTACTTGATTTGCTGTTTGGAGCAGGAGAGCATGGGACCAAGCTGAGGCTTTCAATGATTATGAGTTTTATTTTTTATTTCTATACCTTGGTATTTTATTTTGTATGTAACTATAGGGTATCCTGTTTTTGGATGCTTTTATAGAACATATGATAGGAAACATCATATTTTGTATGCTATGACTTCTAGTTATATTTATTATCATCCATCCATTGTTTGTTTCAGTTGTATGGTATTTATTACTTCTGCTATTGTATATTATTGTTCCACTACGCTACACTTTATCAATGAAGGAATAGTTTCCCCACTATCACACCCTAGTCCCTCACTACTATTCAACAGCCTCTGACATTTGGGGAAATGCGCTTGAGGCCATGTGACCAACCGGGTACGGAGTACCAGTTCAGTGGAATCTGGATCCAGGACGTTACAAAGTGGTATCAGAAGAGTTTCTTTTCCGATTTTCCTTACTATTTGGTGACTTTAGACAGGGATAGGAAGGAAATGTGATTTGGTATTATGCTATGCTCATGAGTAGCTACCCCATATATAGGAAAAATCCAAATTGCCTCGAATTGAATTGTTATTCTAGTATTTTGAGTTGTTACAGTTGATTTGATTTTACCCTTGGGTGACATAGTTGTTTTGTGCTGTTATTATTGATATCATTATGGTTCTATTTTGTTTCAACCTAATGAGATGAGGGTATTCCATCTCATGCATCATATAGGAACTTGTTATAAATCACATTCCATGCATTCTTGTCATGCCATTCAGAGAGCATGAGTGATTTCATACTATTGTGATAAATATTCCATGTGATAGGTGTATTGTTACATGATATAGTTTGAATTGGATGAATGCCAAACTTTGGCACCTGAGGTGTATGGACCCTCTTGGATCAGAATTAGGTGGTTCATGTGGTTACTTTAAATTTAATTGTGTTATGATGAGATATAAATGGATACCAATCTTTGATTCATGGGGAGTATGGCCCCCCATGGGTTATAATTTTGTATACCATTGGTTTACTTTTAAAAAATGGGGATTTCAGGGAAGTTTTAGAGGTTTATTACCTAGAAACCCAGACAACACGACGTGTGATGCTAGGAACACACGCCATGTGTTCTTCTATTTGGGAAGAAAAACTTTTCTTAAGAAAGGCGTGTACCCTATGTACACACCGTGTGGTATCTGACCATGTGACCGAACATGTGAGAGAAAACATGAGTTGTTGAGTTTTGATCAGAACACTCCATGTACCTTAAGTACATCCCATGTAGTTTTACATAGGCTGACCTCGTGTGTCACTGACCATGTAAAAGTACATGGACAAGAGGGGAGACTTTATTACTCTCCATGTCTAGGTCTGACACGCCGTGTACCTGGGATAGTTACACATCCAAGCTAGTGGAAGTACAAGCCTAGGTAAGAGCTTGAGGGTACACACCATGTGGAGTTTCTACACCCAGTGTACTACTCTTTTTGTGACCTTTGAGGGTTTTCTTCTCCTATTTAGTTATTACACCCTTGAACTATGAACCTTGGTCACGATCTTGAACTAAGGTGTTTTCTTGAACTTATAGAGTCATGTCTTCCTGACGACTTCCAGTTATATGCCAAGAGAGTGGCATGATCATATTATGGAGTTGGTAGGCCATGGGATACCAGCTGTGCTAGTTGTGGAACCAGCTGTTATACTGGATGCAGGTGCAGATACATAGTTCCATGAAGGCTTTATGAGGTTCATGCAAACCTTTTAGGGAGAACCACACCCTTCCATATCTATGGAAGAACTGACGCGAGTATTCCAGAAGTAGTATCCACCTATTTTATTAGGGGATGGTGGCCTATTGGCAGTAAAGTAATGGTTGTAAGCCATTCTTTATATATTCGAGCATCTAGAGATGCCTCCCGAGAGGAGGGTAAAACTAGAAACTTATATGCTACATGATTTGGACAAGAGGTAGTGGGATGTTACTACTTAGACAGAGCATCATTAGGACACTGAATGGGGAGATTTTCAGATGGTCTTCTATGAATACTATTTTGACGAGTGGCTGAGGACTGATAGGGCTCGAGAGTTCATTCATCTGGAGAAGGGTGATATGTTAGTGATGGAATACTCTTCCCATTTCACTGAGCTTTTGATATTCACGCCTATTCTGATGGTCGATGAGACATCGAGGTCTAGAAGATTCGAGTATGGTCTTAGGTACGACATACGATCACAGGTGAATGTTTTCAGGTTTCCTTCTATATATGCCATCATGAATTAAGTGCTGTTTACCGAGCCTAATCTTCCGGAATATGGTGGTGCGAACCAGGAAAGTTCAACACCGAGATCTTGTACTTTCTCGACTAGGATCAATAAACATCGTATGGATCCTTCTTGTGGTGATATGAGCAGTTAGAATGTTTCTTTTTGTATCCAGGTGAGGTGCTACCAGCGTGGAATAGATGGGAATATGAGACCACAGTGTTCGATGGATCCAGTTGAGTGTTGAGATTGTGGTAAGAAGGGCCATTTATAGTGCTTCTGCAAGGCGTTTCCACCACCATCTAGTGAGAGTGGTTCTGCACCGACTCCACATTCAAGAGAAAGGTATGTGGATTCTAATCAGACTAGTAGATGGGGTGCATCAGGGTGTTCAGGATGAGGTGGTGGTCATGGTCGTGGAAGCTAGACCCTAGGATTTTAGTGGTAGGAGGGTAGATTATCTCAGGTATCCAGACAATGTCACAGGGTCGTGTTATTGGTCAGACCTATGTAGTGCAACAAACCCAACAAGAGAAAGATCTCAGACCCTCTACTGTCACAGGTAATATTCTAGTCACATCCTTTTTATCTTTTGTACTTTTTGATACATGGGCTTCACATAGTTTTATATCTATGCTCGTTGTAGAGAGACTTAGGCTCTGTGTTTTATCTTTTGATGATGTTTTGACGCTAGACACTCTGTTAGGGATAAGAATGGAAGTTTTGTATCAGTGTAAGGAAGAATCCTTGAGGTTGGTGGGTGTCAATTCTTATGGGATCTATATGTCTTAGAGATGATAGACTTTGATGTCATTATCATAATGGACTCGTTGGTTCCTTTTTGAGCCTTTGTCTATTATTATCACCGTAGAGTGAGTTTTAAATCACCATAAGGTGGATTGTTTCTGCACAAAGGAGAATGGGATGTCCAGGCGGGCATAATTGGACCCCAATATAATGGGTTGGGTGGAGTAACAACCTAGATTAATAGTCTATATCTAGATGACTAGGGGACATGTTAGACAGATTTCCCTCCAGTGGTTGATTGTTTCATGGATTTTTTACCAGACAAATTTTCAGGGTTACCTCTAGTGAGATGTGTGGAGTTCACAATCGATCTAGTTCCAGGAGTTACACCAGTATCTATTCCTCCCACCAGGATGGCTACAACAGAGCTGTAGGATTTCAAGAGATAGGTATAGGATTTATAGGAAAAAGGGTTTATCTGGCCCAGTACTTCTCCATGGGGTTCACTGGTCCTTTTTTCAAAAAAGGTGGATGGTACCCTCTGGCTATGCATGGAATATCGAAAACTGAACCAGCTGATGGTTAAAAACCGATATCCCTTTTCATGGATAGATGACCTGTTTGATCAGCTTCAAGGAACCCGTTTGTTCTCTAAAATCGACTTGAGGTTAGGATATCACCATGTATGTGTTCAACCTATAGACATACCTCATACCACATTTCGTAGAAGGTATGGTCTATATGATTATCCGCTTATGTCGTTCAGTCTCACGAATGCACTAGCAGTTTTCATGGCACTGATGAACCGAATGTTCCATCCTTACTTGGATTATTTTGTGGTGGTTTTCATGGATGATATCTTGGTGAATTCTCACAATCGACACGACCATGCCAACCATCTTGAGATCATTTTGAATACATTGAGAGAGAATATGTTATATGCTAAGCTCACAAAGAGACACATTTGGATGGATAAGATTCACTTCGTGGGTTACATTATCTTAGAGATAGGAGTGTAAGTGGACCCAGATTAGGTGAGGGCAGTAGTTTCCTCAAAAAAACCCAAAAATGTGTTTGACATATGGAGTTTCTTTGGGATATCTTGGTAATAAAGGAATTTTATACAGGACTTATCATGATTATCAGCACTGTTGATGGGCTTGAATAAGAAGGGTGTGAAGTTTGTGTGGTTGGTTGCTTGTGAGATAACATTTCAAGAGATGAAGGGGATATTGACATCAACACCGGTCCTGATATTTCCAGATAATAGAAAGAGGTATACAGTGTACTGTGACACTTCAGGTATTGGGCTGGTGGCAGTACTGATGCAGGGAGATTGAGTTGTGGAATATGGCTCTCGGTAGTTGAGGCCTCACGAGAAGAATTATCCTACACACGATTTGGAGTTAGTTTCTGTTGTGCATGAGTTGTGCTGTTGGAGACACTATTTCCTTGGAGAGTGTTTTTTGGTGTACATGGACCAAAAAACCCTCAAATACATCTTTACTCAGTGTGAACTAAATTTGAGATAGGGAAGGTGGGTGGGATATCTTCAGTATTTCGATTTTGAGCTTGCCTACATATCTGGGAAAGGCAATGTAGTGGTTGATGTATTGATCAGGAGGACTCAGATACAGACAGTGCAGGAGGAAAGTGGGGAGTGGTAGATTATTTCCTTGTTCTTTGAGATTCATTTGGAGGTTCATGATAGTCAAGGTCAAAATTTCATTCTTCTTTAGCTATGAATTCTACCCTCCTGGATAGAGTGAGGATGGGGAAACTATCAGATTCTGAGGGCCTAATCTCATGAGAGAGTGTAGTAGGTGAGGATTTATCTCCTGGTTGGATGGTAGGTGATGATGAGTTCTTGCGTATCAATGGACGTGTCTGGGTTCTAGTGGACACACATGAAGATTTGATGCGAGAGTTTAATGCTTCAACTTTGAAAGTGCATACTAGAGTTACCAAGATGTACCGTGACTTGTGCCGTTAGTACTGGTGGCTGGGTATGAAGAGAGAGGTGGATGATTTTGTTATGAGGTGTTCCACCTGTCAGCAGGTGAAGGCGGAACATCAATAGCTAATCGAGATTTTACAGTAGTTACCTACTATAGAGTAGAAATGGGATGACGTAATGATGGATTTCATAATTAGGTTAATGAGGTCACCCAAAGGTAATGATACTGTGTGGGTGGTGGTTTAAAGACTTACAAAGGTCCCTCACTTCTTTCCGATCAAGGAGACCTTCGATGTCAATGGGCTTGGGAAGCTGTATATTCGTGAGGTTATACACTTCATGGGGTCACTCATTCTATTATTTCAAATAGGGACCCCCGATTTACCTCTCATTTCTAGTAGAGTTTTCAGAGGGCACTGGGTACACAGGTTCTTCTGAGCACAACATACCACCCTCAGACTGATGGTCAGTTAGAGTGTACGATACAAGTACTGGAGGAATTGCTTTGAGCATGCATCCTAGACTTTGGGGGCTCTTGGGAGAATAATATCCCCCTAGTCGAATTTTCCTACAATAATAGTTTCTAGGTGACTACATAGATGTAAACTTATAAGGCTTTGTATGGTAGGCTATGCCGATCACCCCTATGCTGGATGGAGGTGAGTGAGGTAGCTTTACTGGGAACATGTCTCATGCAAGAGACTTATGAGCATGTCCAATTGATTCAAAAGCGGATTGATACTACATAGTCTCATTAGAAATATTATGTCGATTTTTGAATATGAACTCTAGAGTTTGATTTTGGGGATTGGGTCTTCTTGAGTGCTTCACTAAGGTTGGGACACAAAAGGATCAGGATATAGGGTAATCTTTCACCGAGATACGTCTGGCTGTTTGAGATTCTGGAAAGGGTTGGGTAGGTTTCCTATCGGTTGAAGTTACCTCATAGGTACCGGTCATTTCACGACATCTTCCACGTTTCTTAGTTTCAGAGTTACTTTTCAAACCCATATCATGCTTTTCATCTCGAGGAGGTTGAGTTATAGGTAGATGCGTCCTTTGAGGAGTGTCGTATTCGAATTTTGGACTGTATCACAAAGATTCTCCATGGATGGTCTGTTCCTTTAGTACTGGTGCTATGGGAGCATGACCGAGTGTATAAAGAGATATGGGAGAGGGAGACCTATGTACAATTGCAGTGGCCGGAGTTGTTCTAAGATATTTCTTCACCACCCTTGGAAGGGAAATTCAGGGATGAATTTCTTTAAGGGGGGAAGATTATAAGAACCTGGTTCTTCTTTTTTAGGTAAGAAACTTTCCTTTTTTCGTTTATTCATAAGAAAAAGGAATAAAGGAGGTTAAATACTGGCTCTACATCTTACATGAATAGAATTTGTGGTTAAATTCTGTGTATTCTCAAGTACACACCGTGTAACCAAGTTGGAAAGTCGGTGCATGAAGTGTAAGGGAAGTTGGCCACAAAATGAACAATAAAAGAACCTACATAGCATGCAGTTCCTCTTACACACCGTATAATTTGTAATTTTTTCTAAAATGGGTAGTAGCCTTGTTTTCCATCATTCTGGATAGAGGAGGCACCGGGTTTGCAAGACAGCAACACAGGAAGGGGATTTGGCTCCCATTTGTCCGTTTGAACCCCAATTCTTTCGTCGTTGGATGCATTTGACCCCATCAATAAGCTCTTGATTCCTCTTGAGTCATTACACATGATTTTTTTCTATAAAAAGTTATCTTACCTTGAGAGTTTTTATATATTTTTTAGATCTACTTTGTTCTAGATTGAATTAGAAGTTGATGGTGGAGGAGGAGAGCTATAAAACTATGAGGTAGGTGGTCTTTTAACTTTCATTAATTGTCGAGTGGTTTATATATATCATAGTGTCGCACTCCCATTTTTAAGGTGTCGATTTATTGATAATTGACATGTGTTATTGACTAGAATTGATTAGGTAATTGGTTTGATGATCTAAATCATGTTTGAGGTTTCTTGAATTGATTAAGGGCCACCCCATGGGTGTGTTTCCCTTGAATGAACAATGTTTAACTGTTTGGCCTTGGTTTCCTATGAGTAAATCCTTTTATCACCTATTATGGGTTGTTAAAAATGGAATTGGTCAATTTAATGCAATTCCCACTTGATATAATGATTGGTTATTCCTTGTGATGGTTTAATTCACATGTTGCATTTGTTACATAAATTACCCATGTGATCATATGTTTGTTTAAGCCTTATAATTGTTTAAATTACTAATAGGCTTGTGATATGATTGATTCCAACAAGAATTGTCACACCTCGACCTAATTAATTATTTTATTTATTTATTTTCATCGGCCTTAAATAATTTTTTTTGGGGTTCGGGTTAAGTCCCAGATGATTTTTTTTTTGTGTTATGTTAAGAAGTGCACGTTTTTCAGCTTACGTCACTAGGTGCATGGATGAAGCATGTTTTGGAAACCCTACACAGCTCCACTTAGGCCTCAGCACGATTCGCCTACCTTCAGAAAATTTAAAATGAGTGAAGCTTGTGATTTATTGTGTTGTTTGAAATTTCTATGGTTAATAATTTTATTATTATTACTATTATTATTGTTACCATTATTATTATTATTATTATTTATCTTAATAAAGATGTTATTAATTATTATTTTTATTATTAAAAGTTCTATTAATACTAATATAATTATTAAAAATGTTACCAATATTATTTTTATTAAAAATGGAATAACCATCATTATTTTCACTATTTTAAATTATTATCAGTCGCACAGGTTAACTGCGTAGTTTCCCGACATTTAAAATGAAGCGAAGCAATTAAAGATAAAAATAATATTATTAGTGTTGCATATGATGATATTATTATTATTATTAATTTTTTTTATTATTCTTATTATTTATTTTTATGCATATTGTTTTTATTATGCATTAATGTTTTGTTTAATTTTATTTATTTGATTTTCTTTCTTAACTTTTATTATTATTTTCCTCCTAATCCTAACCCTAATCGCACCTTCTTTTTTTTTCTCTCACGCTGCCACCCCCTGTCTACTTCTTCTGCGCAACACTAACGCTTCTCCTCTCCTCCATCTCATGCTGCACCAGCCATCTCTTGCGAGCCTCCACCAATGTCGCAAACTCCACCAGTGCGACTCCTCACCTACGCACACCACCCAGCCGCACGACTCCCTCCGCCGATCATCCCCCTCGGTGCTCCCTCCTCTTTTCCGCAACCTTCCTCCCCTCTCCTCTCCCCATAACACACCCCCCTGGCGCGACCCCTTGGTGTGCGAACCTTCAACCCGATGTCACCTCCTTTTACTAGCCAACTTCAGCGATCCGCAGCGCCTCCTCCTGCTGGCCAACACCGACGATCCACAGCCTCCTTCCTGCTAGATGAACAGACCCACGAAGATCCCCCCTTGCTACGCGCAACTCCTCCGGGAAACCCCTTTCCCTTCAAACAGACAACAACAACACCCCCTCCGACCAACCCCTCCTCCGGCAGCAACCTTGCCGGCACGTTTCCATCCGGCCACACATCTCATTGGTGGCTTCTCCCCCGATGGTGGTTTTCCCCTTCGGTAGCTATCTTATTCTTCCTTTGGGTTTAATGTGATCCCACAGCTAGGTTTTTAATTTTTTGTTTAGGGTGGATTTATTAAATTGTGCATTCAATATTATTGTGTGAGGTTGATATTGGCTTCCCGCAGGTGTAGTTGCGGTGCGACCAAGGTTTCACACTGGCTTCAGGAGGGCCATCCGTGGTCGAGATAGGATCCATCGCTTTGACCCTTTAAATTTAAGAGCACATTTATTGCTTGTATTATGATCATTATCATTATTATTATTTTCTACTACATTGGTATTAATAATTATTTTTGATTTCTAGAATAATTGTTCTGGGAGGTGTTATTTTGTTCTTATAGGAAAACATTCTTTGGATAATTATTTTTCCTGTTTAAGTGATTTGGCATGTTTTGTGATTAATAAGTTTGGTGCGAATTTTATCTTTTAAAGGAACTTAGTTTTCATTTTATATTTTGTAACATGATCTTGTGAAATAAGCTGCGTTTTAATGGAAGCGAGTTTTGTGCTGTTTAATAGTTTTTATTAAATTCTACAGTTTGTCATTTTAACTATGCAAGTGGTGCACATTCTGATAAGATGTGTTGCGAGTGTGTGTTTAATTATAAAAAGTGGTTTTGAAAAGGTTTTGGGTGTGTAAAGTTGTGGTTACTCTTTGGAATTTGTTTTATAAATTTTAGAGTGGTTTATTAATTAGTACAGATGATGCGAATTATGTTTTGAAAGTATGTTGAGGTGTTTTTTTGCATTTTATGTTTTTTTGGATTGTTCTAAGTCAGTGGTTATGGGTATTAAGTTGTTTTACGTTTGTCGTAGTGCATTGGAATGGAAAACCCGCGATACTGTGGTTGTCAGCTTTCGTGTGCTTGTGCCTTTGTGTGAGGCGTGACACGCCATTGTGTTTGGACTGCGAGATGAGTTAGGTCCCCCCACTGCACTTGCCTTTAAATTTAGAATTTATTAATTGCTTTATATTTTAATAATTTTAATAAAAGAGAAATAATATTTGATAATTTAATTTTGGAATAATTACTCAATGTAAAAAAATCTATTTATTTTATACATGTCACTTGATATATTTTCTTGGTGAATTGACGCACACTAGTGAAAGAATGCCCATTTTTCCTTTGAACATAATTCACAGAATTTCAATTGTAGTTCTGGTTTGATGATAAATGATTTCTTTTGATGCGTAACCAAGTGTTTTGGGCCTCTTGAGAAATGAGGTTTTTCTTTAAAGCTAGTTATGGCCCGTTTGGCATTTTGATAAAATAAATTATTTTGGAAAACATTCTTTGAGGTCACTCAGGGGTGATATTTTTGTGTATGTTGATTGTGTGAGTTATGTGTGATGTTTGTGCATCATGACTGGTTGATTGACATTGTTGAATGACCCCACTTTTATTACACATGTTGACATGGGAACCTGACATAGTAAGTGAATCTTCTGAGAACGATTGCTGCACTAGTTTAGATTACGCACTGGCTAGTGGCCCTTAGTACAAATTATACTCTACTAGGGGATTAGGCCCCTCAGTTAGGCTAGTTAGGGAGATACTTAGTGTTTGGTCATTATGAATTCCTCGAGAGTAGGCATGCCTTCAGGATGAGTCACATGTATAGTACGTTCCAGATTGTTCATGAGCTCCTAGGTTCAACCCATGTTTTCTCTAGTGTTTATTTGTATGTGGCAGATGATTGAGAGGTCTAGTTCTGTTGTTGGACCCTGTGTGCCACTTTTTCCATTTCCCTTAGTGTGTGTTTTGTGTTGTGTGTGGTTTTAATTTTTAAATAACAACTAAAATTTGGATTTCTAAATTGTTCGCAAAAAATTTTAAAATTCAATTCACCTATTCCTCTAGAACATTAAACTTGTTTTTAAATTAAAAAGGGAAATGGGCTGTTATTTATTTTAGAAATGAAAGTGTATGTGAAAACCCATATTTTATATAATTTAGTTCAAACCTGGAATTAGTAATTTATTTATTTAAAGGTAGTGAATTGGGAATAGTTTGTTGGGCACGCCTACTCAATTTCAATACTCACGCCTATAGTGTTTTCCTGTTTTTAGTTTCTGTTGTAGGTTCGACTCGAGCTTGCTCGCCATGGGCGAGAGTTGGTTGTGGATTGGTGATAAACTCTCGAAGTCGTGAGGAGTTTTGGTCATGGTCAGGTTAGTTGGTTTTTGTTGGTCGTTCTTTCTTTTTGTTTTGTTTATTTACTTTGCATTGTTCTATTTTATTTCCGCTTATTTATTTATTTTTATCGGGATAAATCATTCCCTCTTTCTCTCTTCTGATGCCCTGGTGCTTGTCGCCATCCCGAGAGGATCGAGAATGCCTCTCGGGACATGGTGCAGACTGGCTTGGGTGAACGGTTCAGGGTCGACCCGAGTTGGTTCGTGACAAAATGGTATCAGAGGAGGTTTTCTCTTGAGCGAACCTTGTTTTTCAGAGCACCCATTGTTTTTGGGGTTGTCATGGTAGAAGGAGTAGAATTGTCAGGACTCGGGGCATACATACGAGAAGGACGTCATGAACCCTTGCTCGTTCTAAACCTCGGGTTACCATGGGATGTTCGGGTTGGTCAATGTCCTTTGATTCTTATGTTTTGTTTGGTATTGGGAAATGAAATGGGATCCAGGAAAGTGACCTCCATGAGCTCGCATGGTCTGACAAGCCATGTGGAGCCGGAGACATTTCCCTAGAGTTCTCCTTGTGACGGTGACGTGACTGGCATATGGCTGCCAACCATATGTCTGAGTCACCCATCGACACTAGTTTCCTTTAGTGAATCGTTTGAGTCTTCTTTGATTCTAAGAACTATTTTGCAAAGTTTTATTTTGGAAACTGTGAAAAGTTGAATTTGAAATGGAAATGACCATGTTTTTATATCATTCCTTGTTTTCTTGTTCCTTAGTGTTCTCCCCCATGAAGGTTTGATGGATGCCCAAGGTACAACTTCGGGTGGTGAATCCTTAGCAAATCCTCCAGTTTATCAGCCCATAGATTACGTCCTCGAGTTTCAGATGTTGAACCCTCCCCTGTTTTATGTCCAAGAAGATCCACTTGAGGCAGAGGAGTGGTTGTGGAATATTGAGAGGAACATCAGTTTCATTGGGTTGCCTAAGTCATTGAAGGTGAAGTTGGATACCTTTATTCTTGAAGGTCCAACCTTGAAATGGTGGAAGTCCGTGTCTCGAAGAAAGCCTCGAGAAGATCTCACATGTGAGTTCTTCAAGTCTTTGTTTGTATAACAATATTTCTCTGAGTTGATAAATCTAAGGAAGAGGATGAAGTTGTTTTGTCTTCAGTAGGGAGTTGAATCGGTCCTAGAATCCTATCAACATTTTATAGACCTAGTTACGTACGACCAATGGTTTGTTGAAAATGATCCAGGGAAGGCTCGACAATTTGACTCTGGACTCCGACCTGAACTGCGATCAAAAGTGGAAGAGCTCAATCTAACTACCTTCTTGGATGTTGGGGGGAAAGCCTTTCTTACTGAAGCTGAGTTAGAAGGAGGAAATAATGTGGAGAATCCTCCCCTGACCTTGGGAAGTAGTGCAGAGGATGATGATAGGAAGAATGGGAAATGACCTGATGCTGGTGGTACTGGTAGAGGAATCAAGAGGCCTTCAGGCCTTCAGTCTTCTTCTTCACAGCGTAATGCCGTGATTTGTCATCAGTGTGGTTGGCAGGGTCACAAGAGGCCAACATGTCCAAGTGCTCTGAGACCCTACCACACCTGTGGACGTTTGGGTCACTTACAACGATTCTTCCATGGTGTTTCCAAGAAGCGCGTTGAAGCTAGACCTAGCTCATTGAAGGTTACCTCAGCCCGTCAGCAGGAGTAGGGCAATGTTTTGGGACAAGTTTGATGTTTTCTCTTTGTAGTATTTCTTGGATGTAGTAGTCATCACCTTTAGTATTTTGGGGTGTTTCTTTTTTATTCAGTTGTTAGAATGGTTATTGTTGAACCTCTTTGAAACCTTTATTTTGAAAGAAAGTGTGTTTGGTAAAATTTTGGTTCGTGAGTGGTGTTTGGGGGTTCCAGAAGCCTGACTGCGAGGCAGGAGATGCTTCAATCATCAGAGCTCCAACCTTAGGTCCCAGAGTGAAGTTGGAGTGTAGTCAAGAGAACCCTAGTGATGCAAAAATTTCTTGATTTAATATCTATCTTTAGTGCGTCATGGTTCGTGTTCTTCTGAGGGTGTGAAGTTGTTGCTATAGCGATGGTGATAGTTTTGATACTCTATCATTTGGGCCCTCCCCTTCCCACCCTCCCCCTGTGGTGGGGTCTCTAGTTCGTGTGAGAAGTCTTCGAGTTCGATTAATCTCATCAGTCCTTATGGTGGGGAGACCCATCATGGGTCTCGCTGAATTCTGTTTGGCATGATTCTTATGGTGGAGAGTTCATCAGGGCATCCTTGTGTCAGTATTAGAGTATTATTTTGGGTTTCATTTTGGTAGTGTTTAAAGTGTTTTTGTTTTGATGATAAGTTGCATGTCATGGGAGTTTGGTGTTTGTTTGTATCGATCAACTGGAGGCGCTTAAAATTTTGGGGGTGAGTGACACTTAAGGAGTTTCATCTCTGGGTCTAGGACCCATGTGGCTTCCTGGGGGCGGGAAGCATTATGGTGGGGAGAATTGTCACACCTTGACCAAATTAATTATTTTATTTAATTTTTTTCTTTGGCCTTAAATAAATTTTGTTGGGGTTTGGGTTGAGTACCGGAAAAAAACTTTTGAGTTATGTTAGAAAGTGCACATTTTTCAACTGACATCGCTGGGCGCACGGGCGGAGGGATTTTTAGAAACCCCGTGCGGCTCCGCTTAAGCCTCAACACGATTCGACTGCCTTCGGAAAATTTAAAATGGGTGAAGTTTGTGATTTATTGTGTTGTTTGAAATTTTTATGGTTAATAATTTTATTATTATTACTATTATTATTATTGTTACTATTATTACTATTATTATAATTATTATTATTGATCTTAATAAAGATGTTATTAATTATTATTGTTATTATTAAAAGTGCTATTAATACAAATATAATTATTAAAAATGTTACGAATATTATTTTTATTAAAAATGGAATAACCTTCCTTATTTTCACCATTTAAAATTATTATCAGTCATGCAGGTTAACCACATAGTTTCCCGACATTTAAAATGAAGCGAAGCAATTAACGATGAAAATAATATTATTAGTGTTGCATATGATGATATTGTTATTATTATTATTATTAATTTTGTTATTATTATTCTTATTATTAATTTTTATGCGAGTTGTTTTTATTATACATTAATGATTTGTTTTATTTTATTTATTTGATTTTCTTTGTTGATTATTATTAATATTTTCCCCCAAATCAAAACCCTAATCGTTCCTTATTTATTTTTTTTCTCTCATGCCGCCACCACCTGTCTTCTTCTTCCACGCAGCACCAACACTTCTCCTCTCCTCCATCTCGCGCCGCACCAGCCATCTCCTACGGGCCTCCACCAATGTCGTGACCTCCACCAGTGCGACCCCTCACCGGCTTGCACTACCCAGCAACACGAATCCCTCTGCCGGCCATCCCCCTCGGTGTTACCTCCTCCTTGCTGCAACCTTCCTCCCCTCTCCTCTCCCTGTAGCACACCCCCTGGTGCGACCCCTTGGTGAGCGACCCTTCCACCCAACGCCGCCTCCTCCAACCGACCAACTTCAGCAATCCGCGAAGCCTCCTCCTGTTGGACAACACCGAGGATCCGCAACCTCCTTCCCACCGAATGACTAGACCTGCGGAGAGCCCCCTTGCTGCACGTGACTCCTCTGGGAAACCCCTTGCCCTTCGAACAGACCGTAACGACACCCTCACTCCGACCAACCCCTCCTCCAGCAGCAACCTTGCTGGAGCCTTTCCCTGTAGCCGCACATCTTGCTGGTGCCTTCTCCCTTGGTAGTGATTTTCTCTTTTGGTAGATATCTTAATCTTCCTTTGGGTTTAATGTGATCCCATCTCTAGGATTTTAATTTTTTGTTTAGGGCCGATTTCTAAAATTGTGCATTCAATCTTATTGTGTGAGGTTGATATTGGCTTCCCGTAGGTGCGGTTAAGGTGCGAACAAGGTTTTGCACCGGCTTCAGAAGGGACATCCACAGTCGAGGTAGGATCTATTTCTTTGACCCTTTAAATTTAGGAGCACTTTTATTTCTTGTATTATGATCATTATCATTATTATTATTTTCAACTGCATTGGTATTAATTATTGTTTTTGATTTCTAGAATAATTGTTCTGGGAGGAGTTATTTTTTTTTGGTAGGAAAACTTTGTTTGGGTAATTATTTTACATGTTTAAGTGATTTGGAATGTTTTGTGAATAATATGTTTGGTATGAAGTTTAGCTTTTAAAGGAACATAGTTTTAATTTTATATTTTGTAGCCTGATCTTGTGAAATAAGGTTCTCTTTAATGGAAGCGAGTTGTGTGATGTTTAATAGTTTTTATTAAATACTGTAGTTTTTCATTTTAACTATGCAAGTGGTGCACGTTCTGATATGGTGTGTTGTGAGTGTGCATTTAATTATAAAAAGTGATTTTGAAAAGGTTTTGGGTGTGTAAAGATGTGGTTACTCTTTGATTTTTTTTTTATAAATTTTAGATTGGTCTATTAATTATTATAGACGATGCAAATTATGTTTTGAAAGTATGTCGAGCTTTTTTTTGCGTTGTTTGTTCGTTTGGATGGTTATAAGTCAGTGGTTATGGGTTTTCAGTTGTTTTGCATTTGTCACAGTGCATTGGAGAGGAAAACCCTTGATACTGTGGTTGTCTGCTTGCGTGTGCTTGTGCATCTGTGCAAGGCATGATGCGCCATTGTGTTTGGACTGCGAGTCGAGGTAGGTCCCCCCACTACACTTGAAATTAAATTTAGAATATATTAATTTCTTGATATTTTATTAATTTTAATAAAATATAAATAGTATTATATAATTTAATTTTAGAATAATTACTCAATGTAAAAAGAGATGATTATTTTATACATGTCACTTGAAATATTTTCTTGGTGAATTGACACACAATAGTGAAAGAATGTCTATTTGGACTTTGAACATAATTCACAGAATTTCAATTTTAGTTCTCGTTTGATGATAAATGATTTCTTTTGATGCGGGAGCAAGTGTTTTGGGTATCTTGAGAAATGAGGTTTTTTTAAAGCTGGTTAAGCCCAGTTTGTCATTTTGATAAAATAAATTATTTTGGAAAACATTTTTTGAGGTGACTCATGGGTGATCATTTTGTGTACGTTGATTGTGTGAGTTATGTGTGATGTTTGTGCATCATGACTGGTTGATTGTGTGAGTTATGTGTGATGTTTGTGCATCATGACTGGTTGATTGACATTGTTGACCAATCCCCTTTTGATGGCTCATTATTAAAGTGTTCCCATCAATGTTAGATTATTTATATTTAAAGATAAATTAATTTGATATACTTCCTTAATTATGAAATAATCAAGTGGTTTCCTCTTTCACAACAGTCTCCTTAGGTTGTCTCAATTTCTCTTCTTCAATATCTTCAACACATAGAATAATCAAGTATAGTAGCATTGGTCTATCAATTTATTCTATTATTCTTCTTCAACACATAATGTATTCTATTATAAAATAATTATATCTCTCTCTTTATTTAGTCTATAGTATTTTCTATAGTAGTAGGAGAATATCACATTCTATCCTTCCTTTGATGAAGATAATATTCAATAGGTATCTCATGGATATCTCTCCAAATGATTCCCATTCTCTTTAACTCATCTAATCCATTATAATCTCATAATAATAATGTAAATATTGTGAGATAATTCAAATATTCATAATATATAAACCTCTATGAAATCTCAACATCATGATCTCATCATCCAAACCATCATAATTATTAGTCCTCAATTCTCATTCCAACTCATTAGGGATATTTTTATCCATTATTAAATAAATGAGTACTTAACTGATATACATATCCTCAAATTTGATTTCCCATTAAGAACATCTTATTTTTCTGATTTTTTTTTCATTTAATTCTCCATAATTCTTGGATGATTATTTCCTTTCAATTTTCCAAAAACCCATAAGACTTTAATCTTTATAATTTAAAGTTCACATGAAAATATAGTTTCAGTGAAAGTCTTAATTAATAGTGAAATATTTTTATTTAAATTTTAGTATAAAAGATTTAATCATGATTTAATAAAACATCGTGATATTTATTTCTTTAAAATAATAGAGAATTTATCATCTATTTTATGGATTACAATTAACCTAAAATATCAAATTAATCATTTGTATCAACATTGAGTATCTAACATAGTCTCAGAAATTAATAGATTGGATTTTATGTATCCTTAACAATATCTTACCAATATCATAAAACATCAGAGTGAATATTACACATTCCAATTTTCATCTTACATATACTTTGGAAACATATAATTTATATTATGCATCACTCATAAAATCTTATATAAATTAAATTATATGTTATTCATATTAGTGAAAGCTTTCCCTTTGATGAATCTTAGTTGTCTAATAGATATTACATATTAACAAGTAAAAACTACCCACAAACTATAAGATGTTATATATATTAGTGAAAAACACATTTTACATTTCCAATTATTCATATTTGAGGTGTTCACAATGCCATTTACATTTTTATAGAAAATCAGAGATGTTCCACATGAACACCGGTCTTTTTTAAATCACCTTATAACTTCAAAATTTAATATCCAAGATTCTAAAAACATTTCCAACCAATATCAACCACTTAAAATCATACCAAATCACTTAAAATGACTTTAAAAAATTATCAAATAGTTATAAATCTTTTCATCTAAATTTCTATGAAATTTGGAACATGTAAAAAATTCATTAGATTGATTTCCAATCAATGAAATACTAATTTTAGCTCTAATTTAGTTTCTTCACCACAAAATCATATATGTGAAACTTTAATATAAATAAATTCTTCAATCATGATAATCATAAGGGAATATCTTCACAACAAGATTATCAATTACCGACTTTCATGTATCTTAATATAGGCATATCATGGAATTTATTAATCTTCATTCTCCGTGGAACTTATTATTTTATATTTATCTTACATAAACTTTATAAACATATTCTATATATGGAACAACAATCAACTAAAATATTTAAATCCAACCATCTTTACCAATCTATTAATGGATCTCTATTACTATATTCAATGGTATCATCTCATAAATATTACATGATAATATATACATGATAAAATAAAATCATATTTTACCCCTTATTTACATTACACCTTTAGCATGAATTAGCCTAAGGGTACTTTAAACTCCATTATTTAATGTGTTCTTCAATCATTATCCAATATTCACAAATTATCATATATAGAGAACCTTTCTTGGTAAATTTTCTATTAATTAACTCAATACAAATATAGATAACCTTTCTTGAGTACTTTGATCTTAAAAAACTCAACACATATGTTTGGTTATTCCAAACCCCTTCTAAGATTATATTCTTACCACATAGTGACATCAGTTCATGTTGACAAAAAATACAATACTTCACCAATGGGTTCATTAATCTACCCATATGGATAATTTGTCAATACACTTAGAGAAAATATTTTCCAATATGTATTATTCCATTTTTTTCTTTCCTGCCATTATTTACAATAAATACAATAGATTATACTTAATCATTAAGTTGTTAGTTAATACACTATAAGTCTACTTAAGAAATCCTCAGTGAAAAAAAACAAGAGTGACTAACCAACCCAATCTGATGGTGTAATAGTACAAGATGAATATGATATAACAAAAAACATTTTAATGGGTAGGTCTAAAAACCATCTTTCATACATGTCCAAGATGTTTCTTCCCTAAAACTTGTGTAACAACATCATTTTAAGAAATCAACAGTGATTGCTGGGGGTTTAAAAACCAATATTTATTAATTTTCACCTAAAAATACAATAATAATGATAATAATTTTGTTAATTTTATTAACTTCATAATATTATCTATGTTGATAATATTTTATTATTATTTATATGTAGAAATTAAATAATAACATTAACATCAAACTAAAAATTTCTAACCCAAAATTTCCTTAGAGAACAAATGAGCGTAAAGACACATCTCTTTTCTTCTAAAAGGGGACCTAATTCCTAATACTTTTATTGAATACAACGACACAAAAAATTTCCATATCTGAACTCTATTGATCCTGTGTTTTCCAATCGGATCCCTATTCTTTATCCCTTTCCTTAACATCAAAATTTACCTTTATGCTTCACGACCAAAAACACTAATTGGACCCCTTATGATAGTGTAGTTGTATACGATGAATATGATTTACCAAAATAATTTAATGGGGTTGGCCCAGAACTCATCCCCTATACATGTCTGGGATGCCTCATTCCAAAAAATTATACAACTGTATTGTTCTAGGGAATCGATGATGATTACGTAGGATTCACATCCCATGTTTATTGAACAAATTCCCACAAATATAATGATATCAACAATGAATTTATTGATTATATAAAATTAATAATATTTGCTAATAATAAATTTTTAAAATATTATATATATTTTAATGAAATAATAATAAATTCTAATTGAAAATATATTCCTCAATGTCTCTATTAGGTTCATTCATTAAATAGATGTCAGGTTTTTAGTGAACATCAAACAACATATCCATTACTCCATCTAGGTGAACTAAGTACTAAGACTCTATAAAAAAATATATGTTCACAACATATTAGAAAAACAATATTAAAATTTAAAATAAGAATATAAATTAGAATGAATAAAATATAGAAAATATTGATCTTTTCCATGAAAAACATTATGAACCATTTTTATAATAAATTATTATTTTCACAACTCGATTTATTTTTCCTAGATATTTCTTAAAAAATATCGTATTAATAAAAATAATATTTTTTATGTGTTTACCATCATCAATATTAAAATTTTATTAAACAGGGATAACTCCATGGACAAAATCAATGGGGTCTGAACTAATGGAGTATGGGGGAATCCCCTTGGAAAATTATGCTATAATTAGGGGGGGTGGAGTTAGAATTTCAAAAAAAATTAGATAGAATTACTAATAAATACTTTATATTGTAGAAGATCTACCACCTTTTTACCCTCACACAAAGTATGAATGACTATCAACATCTCTACCAATAAAAAATTTGAAGACCCTACGAAGATAAGTGATGAACTAGTAGATCGACTTAAAACTAGACAAAAACTTATTGAGAAGAGACATGTCTAATTACATGATTGAAAGTGTGATATTATAAAACTTTCTAATAAGGTGGTTGGTAATAATTTCCTAGGACTCCACAATAAGGGAATCAATTACTCTATATAAAGAACCAAATTCCAACACCACTTCCCCTTTATTATCCCAAGCAATACCTCATCCACACGTGAATTTGTTAGCATATTGACCATTTTTATTGAGATTGAAGTCCGATCCTAGCTTCTTCCAAGATACCCAATTGCCTTGAGCTATACCTAGAAACCCTATTTTAGGACAAAGATAACATGGTAATACCTTATGGGATACATCATTATTATTATAAAAAAATGACTACCTATTCTCTAAAGCCACAATTTCAGGTACTTTTCTTTTCATCTACCAAATATTTGAGTGAGTAGTTTAAATATTTACATAAACTTGTTGTTACACCAGGATCGGTTCAATAACATTAAGGGGGGTGGGGGTGGGGGTGAATCAGTGTGCTATAATTATAACAATTTAATCATTCTATCCTTTTACCTCTACACTTATTAGGGTGAATAAACCTCAAAATATAATCTCACCTTCAGTTTTCATGCCTGTAATATGATAAATAATACTTAAGAACACAATACACAAGTATATATGATATTCAATAACAATGTGTCAGCTAGTCCTTAGCGTGTGATGATTATTATACCACACACACATGGATGATCATTTATTATCTAGAATCAATGATATAGATCAGATTCAATCCAAGGAGAATAATTTTGTGATTGATAAAAATTTTAAGCCCATTTATTATTTGAATTAGACTAGCCCACACCTTTTGAAATCCAACACCATAGAGGGACACGAAACAGTTATTTGGGTCCCAAATTGACTTATCCACATGAAAAAGGATGTAAATTCATAGAATCACATTAAATAGGAGAGATAATGTAGAAAAAGTTTTATTATGAAAGAAATTATCTACTTTTGTTAGTGGGGTCATGAATTAGCATGAGAAAGTGGATTATATGATTTTATGTGTCCTTTGAGTGCCCCAATGCCTTGTAATTAGTTTTGGGTAAATTTAACCTCTTTATTTTTTCTTTATAATTTATTCCCCCTCTTTTTAATGGACACACTTGAATCTAAAGAATTTTTGAATCTTTCTCTACATCCTTCATGCTTTAGCCTAATCTATTTTCCTAGAATTGGTGGTGCAACTCCATTGGTGGTGATTTTTTATTTAAGAGTGTAGAAAACATGGTGGGTAGCATTGCCTTTAAGCCCTATTCATTCATCTATATTTCACTGATCATATTCACTTACTCATTTTGATCTTCCAGCAATGCATCAGTTTGGTATTAGAGCTACAGTTCCAATGAGTATGTTCTATCACATTCTTCTTATAACTCTCTACCATGTCTCAAAAGATCCTCTCTTCTACTCCTCCAATTCCATGGGAAATTTCCCAAAAATATCTATAATTTCAAATTAATTAAATCAATAAGAAAAATAATCAACTATTGAGATCATGGTGACATGATTCCCCACCACCACAGTGGTGTCCCCAACGTTCATCTCTACATAATAGGTGCAAACCGACACCATTTTATGAAGATCATGAAAATCGAGATGATTCCATCATTTCAGAGGTGTATATGTAAAGAATAAGAGACGATAAAGATATTGAAATAGGTTTGAATATTGAGATTCTATATTTATATGGGAGTATAAGTTCAGATTATATTCTAGATTGGATGTAGGAAATTGAATGATTCTTCAAATTTTAGAATTGTTCTGATGAGAAGAATTTCAAGGTATCCATTATAAAATTTAAATATTATACATTTATTTGGTGGTAAAATCTGAAGAAACTATGGGAACATGATGGTAAAGACAAAATACACTCATGGTAGAAGTTGAAAAATATTTTGAGAAGGTGATTTCTGCTCAATAATTATAAGTAAGAACTTTATTTCCAAATTCATAGCTTGAGATAAGGTGATAAATCTATTGAAGAGTACATTTGGGAGTTCGATCATTTATTGATGCAAAGTAATGTTCTAGAGTATAAAGAGAAAATTATTTCATGGTTTTTGGGTGGATTAAATAAATACATTTCACATTTAGTGGATTTAAAACCATTCTGCTTACTTGAAAATGTTTGCAAACTGGATGTCAAGGTGTAAAAGTAAAAGCGAACCTCAAAGGAACCAACAATCAATAACTACAATAGAGGTACATATTTTTATAATAGTATTTCTTCTAATAAATCTAGTGCTATTGAGAAATAATTTAGAAGGAACAAGATAATGGATAAAGGGAAATAGAAGGCTATGGAATAACCAAAAGGGAAATGCAACTCCTTTGATTTTGGAAATCAAAAGTGCTTCAAATTTCATGGGTATAATCATTTTTAGTATAATTTCCCCAATAATAAAATTACTAAATTAAAGGATATTGAAGATATTGAAAAGGAAATCAAATAGAATGAACATGAAGGTGAATAATCTAAGGACAAGGATCATGTTGTGGAAGAATCTGATGTGGGTAACATGATTGTGCTAAGAACAGTTTTACAAGATCAAATATTCTTATAAGAATATCAAAGAGAAAACTTTATCCAAACACATTACTCTATTAATCAGCTGGTATGAATGGTGATTATTGATAGTGGGAGCTGTAAAAATGTTTCTTCAATAGAACTAGTGGAGAAATTGAATCATCCAACTCAGTATCATCCTCGATCATAAAAATTGAATTGGTTAAACAATGAGAGAAGACTCCAAGTCAAAAAACATGTTTTGATTTCATTTTCCATCAGTAATAACTACGTTGATGAGGTATTGTGTGATGTTATTCTAATAGATTCCTTTCATTTCTTGTTGGGAAGGCCTTGGATGTTTAATAGGGAAGTGAAATATGTTGGGAGGGAGAAAACATACTCTTTCCTATATAGGGAAAATAATTTCACACTTACTCCTTTGAAGCCATCCCAAATCCTTCAAGAAAAACCTATTCTAGAAGAGGCCAAAGATAGCATCTTTATCGGTAAATCTTAAGTGGAGAAATCTATCTATAAGAAAAAAGATATTTTTTCTTTTTTAATTATGGAAAATTAATTCTATGAGGATAAGCGTCATAAACATCAATTAGCTCGTTATTTTATTGAGGAATATCATGATTTTTTTCCTATGTATTTTCTAGATGGATTACCACCATTTTAAGGCATTGAACACCAAATTGACCTTGTACCAAGTGAAAAATATCCTAATAAAGTATCATTACAGTGTAATCCTAGATAATAAAAGGAATTGCAGAAGAAAGTGGACAAATTTATGGATTGAGGATTTATAAGGCAAATCATGAGCCTGTGTTCTATTACAACATTATTAGTGCTGAAGTAAGATGGTACTTATCACATGTGAATTGGTAGTATAACTATTAATAATATTACCATAAAATTAGTGTAACCCATTTCATAAATAGATGATATTATTGATTAACTACATGGTTCACCAATCTTATTTAAGGTTTATCTTTATAGTGGATACCACCCAATTCGAATGAAGGCAGGGGATGAGCAGAAAAAGTATTTCAAAACCAAAGGTGGATTGTTTGAGTGGATTTTCATTCCATGAAGATTCTCAAATTCTCCTAGAACATTCATGAAAGTCATGAATTAAGTTTTGAAACCATTTATTGGTAAATTTTTTATTGTTTATTTGGATTATATTTTGATTTATAATAAGGATGTGGTGATCCATGTGGATTATCTTCGGAAGGTATTTGGAATTATGTGAGAAAAAAGGCTATATGGAAAGCTAGAAAAGTGTGAGTTATTTTCAATGAAAGTGGTATTCTTGGGATATGTAGTATCCAAAGAATTCATCATGATGGATCAATCAAAAGTGGAGGTAATCAAGTCATAGACACAACCAGAATCCATCATAGTAATAAGGAATTTTCAAGGTTTGGTATCTTTATATGTTATTTTTATTTCCAATTTCAGTACTATAATGAAACCTATCACTGAATTCTTGAAAAATGGGAAATTTGAGTGGTTAATGGAAACAAATGAAGCATTTTAAATCATTAAGAAAAAGTTATGTTAATCACCAATTTTAGCATTACCAGATTTTGATCAAGTCGTTGAAGTGGAGTGTGAAATAATTGGAGTTGTGATAAGAGCTATTCTTTTCCTAATAAAGTATCCTATTGCCTATTTTGGTGAGAAACTGAATGATTCAAGTAGTAATTACAACACCCATGATAAGAAATTTTATGCGATTGTGAGAGTCCTAGATCACTGGTCTCATTATTTGAGACCAAAATAGTTTGTTCTTCATTATAAAAATCATGAATGGAGATTTATCAATGGTAAATAAAATATGATTTCAATGCATGAAAATTAGGTGGAATTATTGAAATCATTGTCATTTGAGTAAAAATATAATAATAGTCAAGATAACCTGGTGGTAGATTCTTTATCTCAAAGGCATGCATTAATTACCATTCTAGATGCTTTAATTCTTAGATTTCAGCTTATAAAAGAATATTATCCGCATGATATAATGTTAAATGAAATTTTAATATAATGAAAAAATGGATTTGTGGAGGATTATTCTGTACATGATGGGTTTCTCTATATGAGAAACAAGTTGCGTGTTCTAAATTTTAATTACAGGGACTATCATTTAGGAAGCACATGAAGTGAGACTTAATGGTCATTTTGGAATCCAGATAGCCTTGGAGATACTAAAGGATAATTTTTACTAGTTAAGATGCAATAAGATTTACAAGAAATTATTTCAATAAGTAGAACATGTGAAAGAGAAAAATTTGAATACAATAGATCTCCCAATGATACCACTTGACATTATTTATTCAAATTGGTGTATGGAATCAATCTAATAAATCCTATAGGTCTGTTATATTTACCACTTGATTTTCAGGTTAATATTGTGGAAGAGCAGAAGGCAAAGAAGATGAATAAGCTTCATGAATCTATTTGTGCTCAAATAGGGAAGTATAATGAAGCAAACAAGAGGCGAGCTAGCAAGCATTGGAAGAAGGAAATTTTCTAACATGGAGACAAAGTGTGGATTCACCTTCACAAGTAGATATTCCCATTCAAAACGAGGATAATGTTGGAACCATGAGCTGAAGGTACATTCGAAGTTCTTGAATGAGTGGGAAATAATGCCAAACAAATCAATTTACCTAATGATTTTGGCAGCATTTCTATGATTTTCAACATTGGGGACCTGTCACCACACATTGAAGAAGACAATGTCATATATTTGAGGGAAAATCATCTCTTACGTGGGGGAATGATATAGATTAGATTCAAACAAAGGCGAATAATTTTGGGATTGATAAAATTTTTAAACCCAATTATTATTCGAATTGGACCACCCCATACTTTTTTGACATCCAACAGCATAGTGGGCCAAAACACACTTATTTGGGGCCCAAAATGACATATCCACATGGAAAAGGAAGTAAATTAATAACAGCACATTAAATAGGAGAGAGAAAGTGTAAAAAAACATCATTAAGAAAGAAATTATCTACGTTAGTTAGTGGGGTCATAATTTAGCATGGGAAGGTTGTTTTTATGATTTTTATGTGTCCTTTGAGTTCCCCCATGCTTTTTAATTCGTTTTTGACACCTCAAACTATTTATTTTGTCTTTATAATGAATTTCACCCCATTTTAATGGACACACTTGAAATTGAAGAATTTTTGAATCTTTCTATGCATCATTCATTATTTAGATTCTTCCCTTTGCTGAAAATTGGTGGTGGAACTCCATTCCTGGTGACATTATCTTTAACTATGGAGAAAACTTGGCAGGTGGTGTTTCCTTTAAAACATGGTCATTCATCTAAATTTCACTGCTCGTCTTCACTTACTAGTTGCGAGATTTCCGTGGCACATCAATCAAACAAGGGAAAGGGGATGGCCTTGAACCCTTTATCCCAACACCAGCCAGGTTACATGCGCATTAGAAAATTGCATAAGCAAGAAACCAGTTGAATTTTTATTAGGTGTTGTTACTAACTAATCCTTTATTCAAAATACCAATTTTTTATGGCTCCTTATTGAAGTGTTCCCATCAATGTTAGCTCATTTAAATTTAAATAAGAATTAATCTGATATACTTCCTCAATTATGAAACAATCAAGTGGTTTCATCTAGTACATCAATATCCTTGGGTCATATTAATTTTTCTTCCTCAATATCTTCAAAACATATAATAATCAAGAGAAATAGTGTTGGTCTTTAAATTTATTATTTTCGTGTTATTCAAAAGATAATGTATTCTATTATTAAATAATTAGATCACTCTCTTTATTTAGTATAAAGGATTTTCTATAGCAGTAGGTCTGTATCACATTTTCTACTTCCTTCAAAGAAGATTGTATTTAATAGGTATCTCATCAATATCTCTCAAAATGATTCAAATTATTTTTAACTCATGTAATACATTAAAATATTAGAATAATAATGTTAGTATTTTTATATAATTCAAATATTCATCTCTATGAAATCTCATCATTCAAACCACCATAATCACCAGTATTTAATTCTCATTCCAACTAATTAGGGATATTTTTATCCAATATTAAATGCATGAGTACCTAACTAAGATACATAAGCTCAACTTTGTTTTCCCATTAAACTCATCTTATTTTTTTTTCAACATTTTCTTCATTTAATTCTCCATAATTCATAGCTGATTATTTCATTTGAATTTTCCAAAAACCCATAAGACTTTATTCTCTATAATATTAAGTTCTCTTGAAAATTTAGTTGCAGTGAAAGGATTAATTAAAAGTGAAATATTTTCATTTAAATTGTAGTATAAAGGACTGAATCACGGTTAAAAAAATTGAGATATTTATTTCTTTGAAACAATAGAGAATTTATCATCAATTTTATGGATTAAAATTCACCTAGAAGATCAAATTAATCAATAAAAATAACATTTTGTATCTATAATAGTCTCAAAAATCATTAATTTAATACTCCATATCAACGGAATGGATTTTATGTATCATTAAATTTATCTTCCCTATCACTTAAAACATCAGAGTGAATATTACACCTGAAAATTTGAATCTTACATATACTTTGGAAAATTAGAATTCATCTTATGAGTCACTAGGAAAATCATATGTAAATTAAAATATATGTTATGTATCTTAGTGAAATATTCTCCTTTGTTGTATCTTAGTTTTCTGGTATATATTACACATCAACAAGTAAAACATATGAACCATCTGTAAGGTGTTACATATATTAGTGAAAAACACCTTTTACTTTTCTAATTCGTCATATGTGAGGTGTTCACAATGCTATTTCCATTTTTTTGGAAAATCAGAGATGTTACACATGAAATCCATACTTTTTTAAATCACCATATAACATAAAAATCTCCAAGATTCTCAAGACATATCTAACCATACTAAACCAGTTAAAATCTACCCCAATAACTTAAAATGACATTAAAAAATTATGAAACCATTATAAATATTCTCAGATAAATTTCTATGACATTTAGAACATGTATAAAATCCATTAGACTAATTTCCAATCAATGAAACACTAATTTTATCTATAATCTAGTTTCTTCACCACAAAATCATCTAAGTGAATCTTCAATATACATAATAGTATTCAATCATGATAGTCACAAGGGAAGATATTTACAACAAGATTATCAATGACCAAATTTCATGTATCTTAATAAAGACATCTCATGACATCTATTAATATTAATTCTCCATGGAACTTCTTATAATATTTTTATCTCACATAAAACTTCTAAATAGATTCTATATGTGAAACATCAATCAATTGAACTATTGAACTCCAACCATATTTACAATTCTGTTAATGGTTCTATAATAATATATTCAATGTTAGTATCTCATACATCTTCCTTGAAAATATATAAATTATAAAATAAAATTATATTTTACCTTTTACATACATTAATCCTTGCCCGAATGGCCCAAAGGCCTTCTTTTTTTGTTATTTATTTTTAATAACCCCCTTTCAAGGGATAAAGGGGAACCCTTACAAGGCCCTTTGTCTTAGTGATTACATGACCCGTAGGTCTTAGGAAATATATAGACTATACTTGGAAATCCTCTTCCCAGCTTCTTCATCGTGATATCAGCTCTCCACCTTTGCATGGATGTTCATCTAGGCTTCTCGTGCAAGCACAGGCTGGTCCCGATGGAAATTCCATACCCTCTTTTTCTGAAAAATCCTCTTAGCTTCTTATATGGTGAATGTTCTTGCTCCAAATCCCCATATGAAGGCTAATCCTTGTAGAGTCTATCTTATCTTTAAAGCACCATTTCAGGTGGCCTGAAGTCCTTGAGGTGGCCCGAAAGCCTTACTGGCCCGAAGGCCTTAGGTGGCCTGAAGGCCTTAATGGACCCGAGGCCCAAACCGGTGGCCCGAAATCCCATACGGATGAATAGTCCCAACTGCTACAGTAATGAAAAGTGACTGCTATAGTGCCTTCTATAGTGAATGCTACAATTCCTGCTATAGTACTGCTACAATACTACTATAGTACTAGAAATATGTCTCCACCCCGGTTTTGAACTCGTGTCTCTTGGATGCACTAGCCAAGTCCTCACCAACTGGGCTGAGGCTCTTGTACTACATTAATACTTTATCAGGAATAAAACTTAGGTAAATTTAAACTCTAATATTTAAGGTGTTCTTCAATAATCATCCAATATGAACAAATCATCATATATAGAGAACCTTTCTTGGGTACTTTTCTATTAATTCACTCAATACAAATATAGACAACTTTACTTGGGTACTTTGATCTTCAAAAACTCAACACATATGTTTGGGTATTTCAAACTCCTTCCAATTTTATCTTCTTACAACATATTTACACTAGTTAATATTGAGAAAAAATGCAATACTTCACCAATGGGTTCATTAATCTTCCCATATGGATAATTTTTCAATACCCTTATATAAATTTTTGGTCAATATGAATTATTCCATTTTTTTATTTATCCCATTATTTACAATAAATAAAATGGATTATACTTAATCATTAAGTTATTAGTTAATAAACTGTAAGTCTACTTGATAAATACTTAGTGAAGAAAACAAGAGTGACTAACCAACTCCATAACAATTGCAATTCATAACCATGTATTTCCTCATTTTTTTAGTTCTTTTCTTATCTTTGAACAATCCCATTCACAACATAATTTCATAATTGATGAATTCGACATAAGGATATAATAATGAAATAATCATACATTTTCAATGAAAGTTTTCAACACCATCTAGAAATTCTATATTCTCATAAAATGATAACTTCTGAGATCATTCTCATACATACTCCATCTGTATCCCCCTCAAGGGTAAAATCCATAATATTATTCATCAAGGATGATCACTTCATAAAATAAGAATTTTGAAACCATTTATTGGGACCAATTCCAATATGGATACACTTTCAAGATGCAATAATTTAACATCTTGATCATAATTCCATCCCTCCCTTCACAAACTACCACTTCAATTCATTACATAAAAATAACATATATAGGAATAAGGTTGTTATAAAAATATAATTAGGTATAAAAAATGGTAAATAGATTATTCTCAACTAATAAACTCTTTTATTTTTAGTTAAAACAAAGAGAGAACTATCTATGCTTCTTCCCTTATTTTTTGAATCCATAGACTCTGTATGAATGATGGTCTTATTTACTTTCTTGGATATTTCATCATGTGAAATTACCTTAATTATTTCATCAATTAGAGAACCCAATATTTATAGTTATATATTCGTTTTTTAACCTCTCATCTTGAGGTGAAAATATGGCCAGACAATCCTTTAAGACATGACCATATTTCTTTAACCTTCCCCATAGATTCACAATAACTCTTAGATTGTTGTATTAATAAAACCCCCTAAAATTTTAGTTCTTATTCATTTTTAGTGATCTTTTACACAAAACTAATCCTATTATATCTTTCATGTATTTTTCACTTTATTATAGATTTAACTTGCCTCCATCAACACCAACACTCATGAATTATTTATAAAAGTCTATAGTGTGTTCTCTTATGCCACAAGATAATTAGGTTTATCTTATTGGTGTAACATACTTATTAGGATTATTGGGTGTGATTTTTTAAATATTATAATTTTACTTATAACCCAAGGTAAACTCAACTTCATTATTCTCTCAAAATTTTCTCATCTTTTGTGGTCTTCTCTTCTCAATTACATTTAACACATTTTTTGTTTATTTACACCAACATTATTCATCATAATAACAATTTTGAATGTAATTTTTAAATAGATTCTACAAGATTCCAAATTCATTTGAGATAGAAAGATTTATACCTCAATCATATATACTACGAATTACCTCATATTTTATCCCCCTTGATGCATTCCTTCTTTATCTTCCATGGAAGAACATATTATTCCAAAAATCAATAGACTTGTGATTGAATCTTTTATAGAACCAGTAGTAGAAGAAAAATCTTGTTCTATTTATTTTATGAAAAATCCATATAGTTTTGTCATAATTCTATTATTGTGTAATTTTATCCTCTATTTTAGCTTCTTTTGAGATTAAAATTTTCTTGTTCATGATTCTATCCACCATTTATGTAGTGGTGGGTATTTCATTATTTTAATAAACCCAATTTTGTCAATATTTTTCATTTTAAAATGAATTTTTTATGAAAAATACATTAGTGAAAGATGTATTTTTTTGGATAAATTTTACCTTTTTCTTTGACCTCGCATGATATTTAACATTAGATGATCCAAATATTTTCTATCCATAATATATAGGCCGTTTAACTCAAATATCCCCATCATAAGAATATATAGAAACAACTTTTTTATAGGTTAATTTTGAATACTTATCTTGTGTCCCATCCATATTTATCAATATCACCTCAAGATCAAGACACTTCATGTTAATAGTGTTATTGTGATCTTCAATGGAAATAAATCTTTCTTCACAATGAATTTGTATATTTTCAACTCGATCTTCATGAATTTTGTTCTTAAATTGTAATTTTTTAAATATACTTTGTCTTATTATTTTGATCTCCAACTGCGAGTTATTGAAATTAAAGATATAATTTTGTTTTTCATATAATTAATAGAACATCTTCTAAAGACCTTTTAAGTATTATTATTTCTCTTTAATTTCATTAATAAATCCCTTCTCAGTTTGGGAACACACTTTTGCAAACATTACATTAGTATCACTTTTTCCCTCAAATTGTCTTGTGAGAGTAATACATGTCAAGAAATTTTGTTCCAATTCCTATTATGATCTATCAGAATCTTCTTCAACTTGGATGATATCCTATTTCATGTTTCTAAAATATCCTTAAATAAAATTGAATATTTATTCATGTAAATTTTAAAGGGTATTTTCAAAACCATATTAGAATCGTCCCAAAAATAATTTGGTGCATGATCATCCCCACTTGTACTGGTTCATTAAAATGGTATTCTTGATAAGAATATTTAGTTAACTATTTTTCCTTTAAATATTTTTAATTATATACGTTATAAGTATTTTATATCTTATCACTTGTGTATTTTTTCACAAGATATTGTCCATCAGGTCTTATTTCTTTATGATTACAGCATGTGGAAATAATATTTTCACCCTATTTTCACATGATGAATATCTTTTAATCACTTTTTTTCTTATAGAGGAAAATTATTAAAAAATATAAAGAAATATTTCCAAATTTATTACTTTAATTAGAAAAAAATCCTCTATCTTTTCTTTATTTGACACAACCTTCAATAATTTATTTGAATCCATTTTATTCCCATCCTTCAATATCATAGTAGATATTTCCACCAAAGTTTTTTTAAAAGGGAAATTAAAATAATCTTAAAATATACACTTCATTAATCCAGAGGTAGTGAAACTGAAAAAATTAAATCATCAAATATTGAGAATCCAAAAAAACCATAGTGATCTGATAGAAATTATAGTTCCCATAGGATTGGTGCAATAACATTGAGAGGTAGGGTTGAATTAAGATGGTCCACCTTTGAAAATTTAAATTCTATATCCCTTTTACTTATCACCTATTAGAGTTAATGGATCTCACACTCTCATCTCACCTTCTGTTTTGATGCATGTAATATTAGTAATAACACACAAGAACACCACACACAATGTTTATGAGGTTCACTCAAAATGTGTAAGCTAGTCCTTAGTGCATGGTAGTTTTTATCCCACATAAACTTAAATAATATTTTATTATCAATATTCAACCAATGGAAATGGGATAACCATTAAACCTTTATACTAAAACTAACAAGGTTACATGAAAATAACCAATTGGTATAAACAAGTACCTACTTTCATTTTTCTTATTTACTAACACTAACTATGCATTATCTTAGGAATACCAGATTTTTCTTGCTACTTCTTGTAGAGTGATAAATAGTGTTAGAATTTATATCTTCTAGATTGAATACATTTGGTATTATCCCTTAATTTTATAGTAATCATGTGTCTCCCTCTTACATAACAATCTCATTATACTATTTCACTTATTCTTCTTTAAGATATTCAATACAATGAATAATTAAGTGAAATAATTTTGGTCTCTTATTATCTTCTATTATTATTTTACTTTTTTCAATGCATAATGTATTTTATTACAATAGGGTTTTATCTATCTTTTTATTTGACGCAAAGTATTTCTATTACATTAGGTTGGTATCATCTACTCTCTTTCCTTCGATGATGATAATATTCAACATACAGTATGTCAGAATATCTCTAAATCATTCCCATTATCTCTAGATGATCAACTACATTATAATATTAGAATAAATAGCTGAATATTTTTTCCATAATTAAAATATTCAAAATATATAAATCTCTATAAAATATCATCATCAAAATATTATTATTAATTTTTCCTAATAATTCTCAGTCTTCAATAGTCATTCTTTCTCATCAAGGATATATTTATCCAATATTCAATTCATGATTATCTTACCAAGTTACATCCACAAATCCTTCTTTAAAATTCATCCATTAAATAATAAAACACAACTTTAGAATAACAATCAATTTTGGCTTTATTTCATATAGAATCTATAACTTTTATTTCTCGTTAATCTCATAATATTTTTTATATAATTTTCATCACTTAATTCTCCACAATTCTCAATTTATTATTTCCTTAAAAATTTCAAAAAAACTTTCAATCCATTAACATTTAAAATTTCATGTTCATATACAAGGATATTTTTCAAGTTGGGATACATTCACAATGTAATAATTTCATTTAAATTTCAATATCTTGGATTGAATCATGGATTGAAAACAACATCATGATATTTATTTTTATTGAAATAATAATGGAAATATCATCTGGTTTATGTATTTAAATTAACATGTAAGTTCATCCTATATGAAAATAGTGAATCTCTAATATCCTCATAAATCACTAGGTTCATATTTTGTACCATTAGGTAGGATATTACATGTCCTTACATTTACCTTTATTTTCACTTGAATCTTAAGAGTGAATATTATGTATGCCAATTTTCTTCTTATGTATACTTTGGAAACAAATAATTTATCTTATGTATTGCCTAAAAATATTACATAACATAAAATATATGTCACATATATCAATGAAAGAATTACCTTTAATTCTTCCTAATTCTTTGGGAGATCTTACGTATCAACAAGTAAAACCTACACACCATCTGTGAGATGTTACACATCTTAGTGAAAAACACATATTCATTTTCCAATTATTCACTTGAGAGATGATCAAAATTACTTTATATTATTATGAAGAACTTGATATGTTATTAATAAAAACTAAACTTCTTAAAATAACCTTATAACTTCCAAATCTAATATTCATCTTCTCAACCAAACTCCAACCAACCTCAACCACTTTAAATCATCTCAAATAACTTCAAAAAATTACTTATAATTTATAAATATTTTCATCTCAAATATCAAGACATTTAGAATATGTATAAACTTCATCAAATTGAGTTTCAATCAACTCAACACTAATTTTACCTCCAATTTAGTTTCTTCCTCACAACATCATCCAAGTGAAACTTAAATTTAAACAATAGTATTTAAAAATGATAATCACAAGGATGGATCTTTACAACTAGATTCTTAAAAACTAACTTTAATGAATATTCATATATATATATATATATCATGAAATATTTTAAACTCCATTATCCATGGAACTAATCATCTTATCTTTAGTATACATAAACCTTCTGAACAAATTCTGTATATTTAACATCAAGTAACAGTAATATCAAACTTCAATCAGTTTTTCTAATATATAAATTAATATATAATAATATATTAAATGTTATAATATCATAAATATTCCTTTCCAATATATAAGAGATGAAAGTAACTCATATCTTCCCACTTATTGACATTTATCTTTTAACATGAACAAGCTTGAAGGTACTTTAAACTCTAATCTTCAAGGTGTTCTTTAATCTTCACCCAATATGAACAACATATCATATATATAAAACCGTTATTGGGAAAATTTATCTTCATAAACAAAACACCTATATATACATACTTATTTTCTTAACTCCTCTCAATATTCAAGGTGAATTATTATTAAAATTTTGGCATAATCATGTGCATTTTATTTGTTTCTTGATTCCTGAGGTGTTAGGATAGCTGAAGAGTGTGACTGAGAGGAACAAGACAAACCTATAGCTTAAAGGATAATATAGATAAGAATTAAAGGTTAGAATAAAGACTTCACACAATGAAATATTCAATATAGATCTCTATATTTTATTTATATAGTGGTTCATAGTGTGAACCATGTGATCACATCATGAAAGGGGATAAGAGAATTTTTTTAAAGGGTAACATTATAATTTATATTGGAACACCTATTTGAGTTCCCCCTTCCTTACCTCAACCCTCTTATATGTTTTTTATTTATAAGAATACCCCATTAGTGATTTTCAATCTCCCTTCATCATTTATTCATCGATCCATGTGTTTTTCATTACGGTGATATTCTCTTGATATGTCTAACCCCATCCATGATCTATGGACCCATTTAATTCTCTATTTAATTTTTCTCTTTATTTAAACCCTAATTTAATAATATTGGGACTAATTTTAGATATCCATTGTGATTAGTGTGTTTTAGGTGGTGATTTTTGGTGATTTATCTCTACCATGCTTGAGGTAGGAAATAATTACCATACTACATCAATTTTATGGAATTACATGATTTTATTTTGTTTGTGGGTGAATTAGTATCCCATGAGTCCTCTGGTTTTAGTTTTAATGTAACTTGGTGAGATCTGTATTGATGTAGTTGGTCCCTTATAACAAGATTGTGAGTTTTGGGACTTAAAATCAACGAGCATAAGCCTTGTAACAAGGACAAGGGTAGGGTTATCCATTTGGGTAGTATTGTTTGTGTTCCTAAATGGATAGAACGACTAGATAAAATGATGTGGAGATTTAGGTGGTGAAATAACATTATTTTTTTTTGGAATTTTGTTGCATGATTTTTTTGTTTTTTTTCTAATTTATGTGATATCCCTTGAGTATATAGGGATAGGTTGGTGTGTATGAATATTACCACCCTTAAGTATGTAGGGATGAATTTGTGTTCTTGGATATGACCTCCCAGAGTGTACAGGGAAAGGTCAGTGTGCTGGATGAGACCCACCTAAGTGTGTAGGAATGGGTTGGTGGGCATATTGAAGCAATGATATAGGTGATGAGGAAAAACCATGTGATACATATACTAATAATGTTTTTACAGACTTTCCTTCCAACATAGAGCTAGAGTTGGAAGTTCCATAGTTTTTAGCATTTTTGTTAGCTCATGATGACCCAACATGTTGTGTGTTAATTTAGGCATTTATTTCCTATCATTTCATACACTTTTATGTAACTAATTCACTTATGTTAAGAAATATTTAGTGGTGTTCTACTAGGTTTTTACTCACACATTTCATGGGAATATCGGTGAAATTGTATACTTTATGATCATGGATTTATCTTACGAAATGTTCCCTACATAAAGCTACTGAGTAGGTAGAGTAGGTTGGTCAAGGAAATGCTGGGATAGAGTCCGTGATCATTTTACTTTTATGCCTCATTATTTTTTCTTTTGTTAAATTTTTAAATAAATCCACCACATGCCGGGATCACTTTTGAATGCTATTTATGACCTTGTTATTCCATATTAATATATAATGTAATGATATTTTTATTGTTTATCATGTTTTTTTATTGTTTCTCTTATTATCTATTGATTTCATTATGTGATATTACACTTTTTACTATATTTACATTGATTTTTTATGACATTACTGTAATAGATATCTAATACTATGTGCATAGTCTCCCCACGATGCCACTTAGGTCCTCTCCTCTTATCAGAAGCCTCTTTCATATGAGGAGGTATGCATGAGGCCGTATACCAATTTGAATTATACTGGGTGATTCAGGTTAGGGTGTTACAAAATGGTTTTAGATCCCCCTGTTTTTGACTTACTATTTGGAGTTCAGTGAAATGGATATGGTATGGATAGGACTATGGTAGGTTAGCCAATCTTGTTCCTAGTTGGAAATTTTGTAGTAGACCTATGACTTGTTTGGGAATATGGATTACTTTTATTGGTTGTGATGATACAGTTTCATGATGATCTTTGTCATTGTTATGAGGTAATAGTTTATGGGATTTTCTATTGTCCTGATTAGAAAGAGCGAGTGAGTTAATTCATCATGGATAGGTATGTTGGATCACATGTCATATGTTTGATTTCTTGTGATTGATATTATATCACCCCATGCCGAACCACTGAGTTTGATTCGGAGTGTCACATAACCTCATGTGCATCTACCAATACACAAGAGGTTTCCAACTAGCGGAAAGGGTCAAAGTACATTAGTGGGGAGACGATACCCTCATTATCATGTCATAGTACAAAAAAATCAATATAATAATAATATAATGATTAGAGTACCATGTAGAAACTAAATAATCCAAAAGTCTTACATATCATACAAGTAATAAACCACTACCAAAGTGGAAATCCAAACCAAAGTATAAAGTGTAGATAAAAAAATAAATAAAAAAGAGAGGTTCTCCAAAGTTTTTCCCAATCTGGAACCTACTAACCACTCCTATGATCATCCATCCAACATAGGGAGCTTTCTCTTTGATGGATCCCAAGTCATGAATTCTATAAGCACACAGAATGATCGAGTATGGTGTGAGTAAAATACTCAATAAGACAACACCAATGCTTCCTAAATAAGTGTTCTCAATTATAAAAAGTGTATTCCATGAAATAATAAATGCATAACAATAATAACAACATATAATCCAAAACTCAGTGGTAGTGTGCTAACCAAGCCTCAACTGATCCCTAGATGTAACGACCCAAAATTTTGAATAAATCTTGTTTCCTAATTTTGTGTGTTATTTTATTTTTCACACTCAACAAAACTGTTTCATTTGACAACATGAGTATAATTAAAATGAGACTGTTGGGTTTTGACTATTATATGACCGTTAGTCAGTATGATTGTTGAAAACTGAATGTTGTGACTTTTGTCTCTAAATAAAAGTGACCTTGGTTAATTAATATAGAAAGGATATTCGATGGCCTCAACCAGTAGTCTCAGGCCAATCAAATCCAATCTAACGGAACTTGGGACGGAGGTAGTACCACTGAGCTTTGCTATGGACCAAACCCAAGCCGAACTTCATCGTGTGAAGCTAGAACGGAATCTCCTTCTCGAGAAGTTCAAATGGATAGAAATTACTACTCGTGCAATGTTGGTCGAGCCTCCCTCGGATTCTCTCACCTTAGCACACCTTACACTTAGGTCCTATGCTGGTGTGATAAGGGGCTATGTAAGGAGACCATAACAGCCTTGTGTAATCCTTTGTTTTAAATAAATATTTTTATTTCTTCTTATGATGAAGTTTATGAATTTTCAAATGACCGGATAAATATAGTATGCATATTTTTGATGAATTTTAGAAAAAGGATATTTTAAAAATGTTTATGTAAACCTTAAGTAATTAAAAATGTGTAATGATTTTAAAAAAATGGTCTTCTACAATTATGTTTATTACGAAATTTAAAGTCTAATAAGATCAACTTGATTTTTGATGAATAGTAAATTATGAATAGTGATTTTATTCTTAGGATTAGTAATGTGACCAAATGGATTAGTAATCTCACTTAAAGAAAGTATTAATATAATTTAGACACCTTGATTAAGTAATGTGATTCAATAAAATGGGTAAATAACGGTTTCATAAATATTTAGTCAAGTATTAGTTTTCCGGGTGAATAATGTTTTTTTAATTAAAAATTAAATTTCAAAATATTTAGAAAATTATTTTTATAAAATGGACTTTATTTTTGAACTCAGAGCATCGATATTATGTTATGGTAATTTTTGGGGTTTTTTTCTGAAAAAAATGAATTTTCGGTGAATAGTGTATTTCATTAAAAATTAAATTAAAAATATTTAGAAAATTATTTTTATAAAATGGAGTTCATTTTTGAAATTAGAGCATCGATATTTGGTTAAGGTGAAATTTTGGTATTTTTCTGAGAAAGTTGAATTTTCGATGAATAGTGAAAATACAGTTTTAGGGTTTCAGTATGTTTAATGACATCATAACTGTGTCATGATGATTTCATGAGATATTTTAAGTGTTTTCCGACCAAAGGTGATGAATTATTGTATTGGGGTCCCCATGTGGCCTAACTCCATGGGAAATACCATGGGAGAGCCCATGGTTTTGAGAAAACCACTTGTGAGGTGTCCCTTGAAATTATTAAAGTATCACCTCACCTTCCCTATAAATACCCACCCGTTCCTCCTTTATTTTTCACTCCCAACTCTTCCCCAACGAAGATCTGGTCTCATTATCTCCCAAGGAGTCCTCCCAAGGTGTCCCCAAGACCTCAAGGTCCAAACCTTTGAGTTTTAAGAGTTACGTTTTAAGGTAAGGGATCCTACCTCCCTCTTTCTTTTCAAATAATCTCTTTTATGTAATTTCTTTTATGCTCCATGATCTTACGTTGGAGGATGTTCTTTTATATTCATCATACTGTATTTTTCATGTTCATTTGATGAGAGACCCCCTCTTTCTCTCATCATTTCATTTTAAGAATGTTAAAGTGGCGTCGTTAGGCTGCCGAATTTTTAAGGGATTCGTTCACCTTTCTTATTTTTCAATGTTCTAATTTCATGTCAAGTCTTTAAAGTTCCTATTTATTTTGTTGGGGTATGATATCTATATCTACCATACTTATCTTTTATGTTCATATGATGAGAGACCCTATTTGATCTCTTCAATTCAGTATTCTGAAGTTTTAAGTGACGCCGTTAGGCTGCCGAATTTTTAAGGGATTCGTTCACCTTTCTCATTTTTCAAAGTTCTACTTTCATGTAACGTCTTTAAAGTTTCTTTTTATTATGTTAGGGTATGATATCTATATCTATCATACTGATATTTTATGTTCATATTATTAGAGACCCTATTTGATCTTATAATTCATTTTTTTGAAGTTTAAGTGACGCCGTTAGGCTGCCGAATTTTCACAAGAGAAATCTTATTTTTGTCTTCGTTTCATGTTCTTCGTTTCATATGGTATATCTTTCAAATTTCATTACCATGTTCATATATCCATCATATTCTGTCCCTATACTGTTTTATGGTTCATTTATGAATGTTTGACCCATGTCCACTCTATTTTCAATGTTTTCTAAAACCCCGAAACATAGTCGTTATGCTGTAGAATTTCCGTCTCAAAATGTCTCTCTCTCTTGTTCTAAAGATATTTTATTTTATTAAGTGAATAATCAAATATCTCTCTTCTATAGGGTTATTCACATATATACCAAAATTTTATATTCTAAATTCTGGGATTTACATACATGAGAGCCACCTTCCTCTTCTGTGGGTTTTAAAGTGACACAAAGATCATGTCTTTAAAGCATTTTTTTAAAACATTATGATTATGAAATGAAACCCATTTATTTTATGCTATATGGGTTGTTTATTAAATGATTAATGATGATATATGTGGCTTACATGATGATAAAGACAAATTTAAGGGTGCACCCTGATAGCGCTCCAATGCATTGGGTAAAGACTTAATCTCTAGAGATGACCATTTAGGCTGATACCTTGGTGAATAACCTTGGTAATTTTTACTGACACCTTGGGGATGAACCTTGGTGAAACAGAGATGATTTTCTTTGTAAAATGTTGTATCCCCATCTTCAAGTTATGAAATACGTTATTTTTATTATGATATGCATCATGATTTCATTCTCATGCATTAAAGTTCTTTTCATGACTTTATTGATGTATCTCAAGTTCACATGTTAAATGTTTCCCTTGTTTCCCTTACTGGGCCTTCTGCTCCACCCTTTCTTTTGATGTATGTACCCAGGTTATGAGATGCAGTAATGAACCTAGTATGAACATAAGGAGAAGCCTTTCAAGTGTTTAAGAAGAATGTTTTTTTGTTTCATGTATTAAGTTCCTGGTTTCCAAGACACTAAACCTTAAAGATCCTCAGTTTTTTATAATGTAATGAAAGATTATGTGACAAAAATGCAGGATTCTATAGTTGGTATCAAAGGATGGTTTAGTTATTTGTGAAAATTAGTATATGAAAACTTTAGGAAGAACCCAATAGAAAAGTTTAAATATATGAAATCTTCCAGGTATTTTGGTGAGTATTGAGTAAGGGGTTTCCAAGGAAATACATCCCTGTCTGGATACAAGCAGGTAGAGGTGTCTCTAGCACATATGTACATAGGGGTAAAACCCGAAAACACCGCTTTGAGCTAGACTCAAACGAGAACTGGTACACGACAACGGGCCTTCTGCACTCTTGGTTACGACACTCCTGAGGGATATTATTTGGTAAATTCATAAGCTTAGTATGGACCATTATTAATGTAACAAATATAAAATAAAATAAAGATTCACATAAGAATATATGATCATGGATAACCTAGATTGTAACCCAGGGGATCACAAGTTAGGGTATACTTTCCTTCTACAAGTTTATCCTTCTATGCTTAAAGTTTCTTTTTAATGATTATTGGAAAAGTATTCAAGCCCCTAATTATACTTTCTTTTCTTAGTTAATGGAGGGAAATGGAAGAACATGTCCCAACAACCAATGTGATAGGAAATGTGATAATTGCCCTATTGATGTGACAAAGATGACGAAAGATCAAGTTGAACATATTCTGATTATGCCAAACCAGCTATCAAAAATCACAATTAATAATTGGTACCTAGTTGAATGCCCAAATTCATCAAGGAAGAAGAAGACAAAGTCTCAAGGATGTTCATCTGATAAAGTTGATACGGGAAAGAAGACCCAATTTCCTTTATGCAAAAAGTGTGGAAAGGGTCACCAAGGAGAATGTCACAAAGAAACTGGGAGATGTTTTAAGTGTGGGAAGATATGGCATAATGTAGCCTATTTCATTAAAAAAATGGGTAATGTGATGAATGGGGATAAGGTTCGATCTAATGTTCCTTATACATTTCGATGTCGTAAATGTGGAGAAGTTAGACATTATCCAAGGTAATGCTCTCTTGGAATGGGTGAGAAGCATGATGAGCATCAACAATCTTCAAGGACAAGGGAACAATGCAAGTCCTATGCTGAGATGGATCATGATGACTGAAGTACATGTAACTTCTTCGCAATAATTGTCTATGTGATGTTGTATTTTAGTTCATGCTCTATGAGCATATCTTTTATGTTTTCTAAGATCATCAAGTCACTACCTAAGATGATTTTATATCATTAAGGAAAACACCTATTGTTATGTACCACATGTTGATGTAGTAAAGCTGTTCTTCTAAAAAAAGGGTGATTAGGGGATTAAAAGATGATGATTATTTTGGAAGACGTTAACTATTTTGGGAACCCTATTTGATCGAGGTAAATAGATTACTACATTATTTTCTTTGAGGAGTAAAGATTGACTTATATTTTGAATAATCGATGAATTTAAGGCGGACTTATAGTAATTTAGGTTACATATGGAAATGATTAACCAATATTGGGTAAAATATGTTTAGGTTATCTACTTTTGTTATAAGATGTTAGGAGTGGTTGATGTTGTTTGGAGATGAGTGATAAAATTTATCTTGGAAGACTATGTTATCAAATCCTTCTTGTATTTGGGTTTCAATCTTAGTTTGGTTTATTTTGAGGAATTTTAATGACAGTTATTTATGGAATGGTCTATGATGAACTTTGGGTAGTACCGTAGAACTTTGAAGATTTAAAGTAGTTTCCCTTCCTCTGGGGTTCTTTATTTTGGAAGAGTTGTTTTATCTTACCGTTTCTATTTTTGGTATAGTGTTTAAAGATAGAAGAAATATATAGTTAATCTTTGGTGGATTATGTGATTCTCTATAAGATGATTCTTGTGCTTTGATGAGACCAAGTAGTTTTGAATGCTCATTGTTTGGAGAAAAGATTAGTTTTTGTAGAAACTTATTAAAGGATGAAACTCTACTTGAAGGTAGGTATATTTCCTTATGTTTTTATTCTATGTAGTAAATGAATTCCTCAAAACTATGAAAAGGAACGTAAAACAAAAATGCAGTCTATTAACGTTTCTTACTGGGTAATCAAAGACCATTTACACACATCATAAGTTTGTGATTTTCTTATTGTTAACTTTCTCCTAATCATGTTTTCTATCACTCTCCCTCAGAACATGACCCTTTGTTTTTCTTCCATATCCATGTTTTCCTACATAGAATCCTAGTATGGGTTAACTCGAGTAACCTTTGTACTTCCTTTTATATCTTTTAAAGTAATAGTGTTACTGACTCTTTTTACGATGTGAGACTTTCAATGAAATTTCAAAACCCAATTTAAAAAATTACGAGGACGCAATTTCTTAAGGGGGGAAGATTGTAATGACCCGAAATTTTGAATAAATCTTGTTTCCTAATTTTGTGTGTTATTTTATTTTTCACACTCAACAAAACTATTTCATTTGATAACATGAGTATAATTAAAATGATACTGTTAGGTTTTGACTATTATATGACTGTTAGTCAGTATGACCGTTGAAAACTGAATGTTACAACTTTTGTCTCTAAATAAAAGTGAACTTGGTTAATTAATATAGAAAGGAGATTCGATGGCCTCATCCAGTAGTCTCGGGCCAATCGAATCCCATCTAACAGAACTTGGGAAGGAGGTAGCACCACTGGGGTTTGCTCTGGACCAAACCCAAGCTAAACTTTATCGTGTGAATCTAGAATGGAATCGCCTTCGCGAGAAGTTCAAACTGATAGAAATTACTACTCGTGCAATGTTGGTCGAGCCTCCCTCAGATTCCCTCACCTTAACACACCTTACACTTAGGTCCTATGCTGGTGTGATAAGGGGCTATGTAAGGAGACTGTAACTGCCTTGTGTAATCCATTGTGTTAAATAAAAATTTTGATTTCTTCTTATGATGAAGTTTATGAATATTCAAATGACCGGATAAATATAGTATGCATATTTTTGATGAATTTTAGAAAAAGGATATTTTAAAAATGTTTATTTAAACCTTAAATAATTAAAAATGTGTAATGATTTTCAAAAAACGGTCTTCTACAATTATGTTCAGTACAAAATTTAGAGTCTAATAAGATCAACTTGATTTTTGATGAATAGTAAATTATGAATAGTGATTTTATGCTTAGGATTAGTAATGTGACCAAATGGATTAGTAATCTCACTTAAAGAAAGTATTAATATAATTTAGACACCTTGATTAAGTAATGTGATTCAATAAAATGGGTAAATAACGGTTTCATAAATATTTAGTCAAGTATTAGTTTTTCAGGTGAATAGTTTTTTTTTAATTAAAAATTAAATTAAAAATATTTAGAAAATTATTTTTATGAAATGGACTTTACTTTTGAACTCATAGCATCGATATTATGTTATGGTAATTTTTGGGGTTTTTTCTGAAAAAAATGAATTTTCGGTGAATAGTGTATTTATTTAAAAATTAAATTAAAAATATTTAGAAAATTATTTTTATAAAATGGAGTTCTTTTTTGAAATCAGAGCATCGATATTTGGTTAAGGTGAAATTTTGGGATTTTTATGAGAATGTTGAATTTTCGATGAATAGTGAAAATACAGTTTTCGGGTTTCGGTATGTTTAACAACATCATAACTGTTTCATGATGCTTTCATGAGATATTTTAAGTGTTGGACGACCAAAGGTGATGAATTATTATATTGGGGGCCCCATGTGGCCTAACTCCATGGGAAATACCATGGGAGAGCCCATGGTTTTGAGAAAACCACTTGTGAGGTGTCCCTTGAAATTATTAAAGTATCACCTCACCTTCCCTATAAATACCCACCCTTTACTCCTTTATTTTTCACTCCCAACTCTTCCCCAACGAAGCTATGGTCTCCTTACCTCCCATGGAGTCCTCCCAAGGTTCCCCGAAGCCCTCAAGGTCCAAAACATTGAGTTTTAAGAGTTACGTTTTAAGGTAAGGGATCCTGCCTCCCTCTTTCTTTTCAAGTAATCTCTTTTATGTAATTTCTTTTATGCTCCATGATCCTATGTTGGAGGATGTTCTTTTATATTAATCCTAATGTATTTTTCATGTTCATATGATGAGATACCCCCTCTTCCTCTCATCATTTCATTTTGAAGATTGTTAAAGTGGCGCCGTTAGGCTGCCGGATTTTTAAGGGATTCGTTCACCTTTCTCATTTTTCAAAGTTCTACATTCATGTCAAGTATTTCAAGTTCCTGTTTATTTTTTGGGGTATGATCTCTATATCTACCATACTGATCTTTTATGTTCATATGATGAGAGACCCTATTTGATCTCTTCAACTCAGTATTTTGAAGTTTTAAGTGACGCCGTTAGGCTACCGAATTTTTAAGGGATTCGTTCACCTTTCTCATTTTTCAAAGTCCTACTTTCATGTCAAGTATTTCAAGTTCCTTTTTATTATTTTGGGGTATGATATCTATATCTATCATGATTATCTTTTATGTTCATATGATTAGAGACCCTATTTGATCTTGTCAATTCATTTTTTTGAAGTTTAAGTGACGCCGTTAGGCTGCCGAATTTTCATAAGATAAATCTTATTTTTGTCTTCCTTTCATGTTCTTAGTTTCATATGGTATATCTTTCAAATTTCATTACCATGTTCATATATCCTTCATATTCTTTCCCTCTACTATTTTATGGGTCATTTATGAATGTTTTACCCATTCCCCCTCTCTTTTCAATGTTTTCTAAAACCCCGAAACATAGTCGTTATGCTGCAGAATTTCCGTCTAAAAATGTCTCTCTCTCTTGTTCTAAAGTTCTTTTATTTTATTAAGTGAATACTCAAAGCTCTCTATTCTATAGGGGTATTCACATATATACCAAAATGTTCTATTTTATATTCTGGGATTTACATACATGAGACCCACCTTCTTTTTCTGTGGGTTTTAAAGTGACATAAAGATCATATCTTTAAAGAAGTTTTTTTAAAACGTTATGATTATGAAATGAAACCCATTTATTTTATGCTATATGGGTTGTTTATGAAATGATTTATGATGATATATGTGGATCACATGATGATAAAGAAAAATTTAAGGGTGCGCCCTGATAGCTCTCCAATGCATTGGGTAAAGACTTAATCTCTAGAGATGACCATTTAGACTGATACCTTGGTGAATAACCTTGGTAATTTTTATTGACACCTTGGGGATGGACCATGGTGAAATGGAAATGATTGTCTTTGTAAAATGTTGTAGCCACATCTTCATGTTATGAAATATGTTATTTATATTACGATATGCCTCATGATTTCATTCTCATTCCTTAAAGTTCTTTTCATGACTTTATTGATGTATCTCAAGTTCACATGTTAAATATTTCCCTTGTTTCCCTTACTGGGACTTCTTCTCAACCTTTCTTTTGATGTACGTACCCAGGATATGAGATGCAGTAATGAACCTAGGATGAACATAAGGAGAAGCCTTTCAAGTGTTGAAGAAGAATGTTTTTTTGTTTCATGTATTAAGTTCCTGGTTTCCAAGACACTAAACCTTAAAGATCCTCAGTTTTGTATAATGTAATGAAAGTTTATGTGAAAAAAATTCAGGATGCTATAGTTGGTATCAAAGGATGGTTTAGTTATTTGTGTCTATTAGGATATGAAAACTTTAGGAAGAACCCAATAGAAAAGTTTAAATATATGAAATCTTTCTGGTATTTTGGTGAGTATTGAGTAAGGGGTTTCCAAGAAAATACATCGTTGTCTGGATACAAGCAGGTAGAGGTGGCTCTGGCACTGATGTACATAGGGGTAAAACTCAAAAACACCGCTTTGAGAAAGAATTAAACGGGAACTGGTACATGACAACGGGCCTTACTGCACTCTTGGTTACGACACTCCCGGGGGATATGCTTTGGTAAATTCATAAGCTTAGTATGAACCATTATTAATGGAATAAAGATAAAATAAAATAAAGATTCACATAAGAATATATGATCATGAATAACCTAGATTGGAACCTAGGGGATCACAAGTTAGGGTATACTTTCCTTCTATAAGTTTATCCTTATTTGCTTAAAGTTTCATTTTAATGATTATTGGCAAACTATTCAAGCCCCTAATTATACTTTCTTTTCTGATTTAATGAAGGGAAATGGAATAACATGTCCCAACAACCAATGTGATAGGAAATGTGATGATTTACCTATTGATGTGATAGAGATGACGAAAGATCAAGTTGAACATATTGTGATTATGCCAAACCAGCTATCAAAAATCACAATTAATAATTGGTACCTAGTTGAATGCCCAAATTCATCAAGGAAGAAGAAGACAAAGTCTCAAGGATGTTAATCTGATAAAGTTGATAAGGGAAAGAAGACCCAATTTCCTTTGTGAAAAAAGTGTGGAAAGGGGCACCAAGGAGAATGTCACAAAGGAACCGGGAGATGTTTTAAGTGTGGGAAGATAGGGCATAAAGTATCCAATTGCTTTAAAAAAATGGTTAATGTGATGAATGGAGATAAGGTTCGATCTAATGTGCCTTATACATTTTGATGTCGTAAATGTGGAGAAGTTAGACATTATCCAAGGTAATGCTCTCTTGGAATGGGTGAGAAGCATGATGGGCATCAACAATATTTTAGGATAAGGGAACAATGCAAGTCCTATGCCGAGATGGATCATGATGACTGAAGTAAATGTAACTTCTTCGCAATAATTGTCTATGTCATGTTGTATTTTAGTTCGTGGTCTATAAGCATATCTTTTATGTTTTCTAAGATCATCAAGTCACTACCTAAGATGATTTTATATCATTAAGGAAAACATCTATTGTTATGTACCACATGTTGATGTAGTAAATATGTTCTTCTAAAAAAAGGGTGATTTGGGGATTAAAAGATGATTATTATTTTGGAAGATGTTAACTATTTTGGGAACCCTATTTGATCGAGGTAAATAGATTACTATGGTATTTTCTTTGAGGAGTAATGGTTGACTTATATTTTGAAGAATCGATGAATTTAAGGCAGACGTATAGTAATTTAGGTTACATATGGAAATGATTAACCTATCTTGGGTAAAATATGTTTAGGTTAGATACTTTTGTTATAAGATGTTAGGAGTGGTTGATGTTGTTTGGAGATGAGTGATAAAATTTATCTTGGAAGACTATGTTATCAAATCCTTCTTGTATTTGGGTTTCAATCTTAGTTTGGTTTATTTTGAGAAATTTTAAGGATAGTTATTTATGGAATGGTCTATGATGAACTTTGTGTAGTACCGTAGAACTTTGAAGATTTAAAGTAGTTTCCCTTCATCTGGGGTTCTTTATTTTGGAAGAGTTGTTTTATCTTACTGTTTCTGTTTTTGGGATAATGTTTAAAGATAGAAGAAATAGATAGTTAATCTTTGGTGGATTATGTGATTATCTATAAGTTGATTCTTGTGCTTTGATGAGACCAAGTAGTTGTGAATTATCATCGTTTGGATAAAAGATTTGTTTTGGTAGAAACTTATTAAAGGATGAAACTCTACTTGAAGGTAGGTATATTTCCTTATGTTTTTATTCTATGTAGTAAATGAATTCCTCAAAACTAGGAAAAGGGACGTAAAAAAAAATGTTGTCTGTTAATGTTTCCTACTGGGTAATCAAATACCATTTACACACATCATAAGTTTGTGATTTTATTATTGTTAACTTTCTCCTAATCATGTTTTCTATCACTCTCCCTCAGAACTTGAACCTCTGTTTTCTCTTCCATATCCATGTTTTCCTACATGGAATCCTAGTATGGGTTAACTCGGGTGACCTTTGTACTTCCTTTTCCATATTTTAAAGTAATAGTGTTACTGACTCTTTTTCTGATGTGTTACTTTCAATGAAATTTCAAAACCCAATTTTAAAAATTGTGAGGATGCAATTTCTTAAGGGGGGAAGATTGTAACGACCCGAAATTTTGAATAAATCTTGTTTCCTAATTTTGTGTGTTATTTTATTTTTCACTCAACAAAACTATTTCATTTGATAACATGAGTATAATTAAAATGAGACTTTTGGGTTTTGACTATTATATGACCGTTAGTCAGTATGACCGTTAAAAAATGAATGTCGCGACTTTTGTCTCTAAATAAAAGTGACCTTGGTTAATTAATATAGAAAGGAGATTCGATGGCCTCATCCAGTAGTCTCGGGCTAATCGAAGCCCATCTAACAGAACTTGGGAAGGAGGTAGCACCACTGGGCTTTGCTCTAGACCAAACCCAAGATGAACTTCATCGTGTGAAGCTAGAACGGAATCGCCTTCGCGAGAAGTTCAAACTGATAGAAATTACTACTCGTACAATGTTGGTCGAGCCTCCCTCGGATTCTCTCACCTTAGAACACCTTACACTTAGGTCCTATGCCGGTGTGATAAGGGGCAATGTAAGGAGACCGTAACTGCCTTGTGTAATCCTTTGTTTTAAATAAAATTTTTGATTTCTTCTTATGATGAAGTTTATGAATTTTCAAATGACCGGATAAATATAGTGTGCATATTTTTGATGAATTTTAGAAAAAGGATATTTTAAAAATGTTTATGTAAACCATAAATAATTAAAAATATGTAATTATTTTCAAAAAATGGTCTTCTACAATTATGTTCAGTACAAAATTTAGAGTCTAATAAGATCAACTTGATTTTTGATGAATAGTAAATTATGAATAGTGATTTTATGCTTAGGATTAGTAATGTGACCAAATGGATTAGTAATATCACTTAAAGAAAGTATTAATATAATTTAGACACCTTGATTAAGTAATGTGATTCAATAAAATGGGTAAATAACAGTTTCATAAATATTTAGTCTAGTATTAGTTTTTCAGGTGAATAATGTTTTTTTAAATTAAAAATTAAATTAAAAATATTTAGAAAATTATTTTTATAAAATGGATTTTATTTTTGAACTCAGAGCATCAATATTATGTTATGGTATTTTTTGGGGTTTTTTCTGAAAAAAATGAATTTTCGGTGAATAGTGTATTTATTTAAAAATTAAATTAAAAATATTTAGAAAATTATTTTTATAAAATGGAGTTCATTTTTTAAATCAGAGCATCGATATTTGGTTAAGGTGAAATTTTGGGATTTTTATGAGAAAATTGAATTTTCGATGAATAGTGAAAATACAGTTTTTGGGTTTCGGTATGTTTAACGACATCATAACTGTTTCCTGATGATTTCATGAGATATTTTATGTGTTTTCCGACCAAAGGTGATGAATTATTGTATTGGGGGCCCCATGTGGCCTAACTCCATGGGAAATACCATGGGAGAGCCCATGGTTTTGAGAAAACCACTTGTGAGGTGTCCCTTGAAATTATTAAAGTATCACCTCACCTTCCCTATAAATACCCACCCTTTCCTCCTTTATTTTTCACTCCAAACTCTTCCCCAAAAAAGCTATGGTCTCATTACCTCCCAAGGAGTCCTCCCAAGGTTCCCCCAAGCCCTCAAGGTCCAATCCATTGAGTTTTAAGAGTTACGTTTTAAGGTAAGGGATCCTACCTCCCTCTTTCTTTTCAAGTAATCTCTTTTATGTCATTTATTTTATGCTCCATGATCTTATGTTGGAGGATATTCTTTTATATTCATCCTACTTTATTTTTCATGTTCATATGATGAGAGACCCCCTCTTGCTCTCATCATTTCATTTTAAGAATGTTAAAGTGGTGCCGTTAGGCTGCCGAATTTTTAAGGGATTCGTTCACCTTTCTCATTTTTCAAAGTTCTACTTTCATGTCAAGTCTTTCAAGTTCCTATTTATTTTGTTGGGGTATGATCTCTATATCTACCATACTGATATTTTATGTTCATATGATGAGAGACCCTGTTTGATCTCTTCAATTCAGTATTTTGAAGTTTTAAGTGACGCCGTTAGGCTGCCGAATTTTTAAGGGATTCGTTCAACTTTCTCATTTTTCAAAGTTCTAATTTCATGTCAAGTCTTTCAAGTTACTTTTTATTATGTTGGGGTATGATCTCTATATCTATCATACTGATATTTTATGTTCATATGATTAGAGACCCTATTTGATCTTGTCAATTCATTTTTTTGAAGTTTAAGTGACGCCGTTAGGCTGCCGAATTTTCATAAGAGAAATCTTATTTTTGTCTTCCTTTCATGTTCTTCATTTCATATGGTATATCTTTAAACATTCATTACCATGTTCATATATCCTTCATATTCTTTCCCTCTACTATTTTATGGGTCATTTATGAATTTTTGACCCATGTCCCCTCTCTTTTGAATGTTTTCTAAAACCCCGAAACATAGTCGTTATGCTGCAGAATTTCCGTCTTAAAATGTCTCTCTATCTTGTTCTAAAGTTATTTTATTTTATTAAGTGAATAATCAAAGCTGTCTCTTCTATAGGAGTATTCAAATATATACCAAAATGTTCTATTTCAAATTCTGGTATTTACATACATGAGACCCACCTTCCTTTTCTGTGGGTTTTAATATGACACAAAGATCATGTCTTTAAAGCAGTTTTTTAAAACGTTATGATTATGAAGTGAAACCCATTTCTTTTATGCTATATGGGTTGTTTATGAAATGATTTATGATGATATATGTGGCTCACATGATGATAAATATGAATTTAAGGGTGCGCCCTGATAGCGCTACAATGCATTGGGTAAAGACTTAATCTCTAGAGATGACCATTTAGATTGATACCTTAGTGAATAACCTTGGTAATTTTTATTGACACCTTGGGGATGGACCTTGGTGAAATGGAAATTATTGTCTTTGTAAAATTTTGTAGCCACATCTTCATGTTATGAAATACGTTATTTTTATTACGATATGCCTCATGATTTCATTCTCATGCCTTAATGTTCTTTTCATCACTTTATTGATGTATCTCAAGTTCACATGTTAAATGTTTCCCTTGTTTCCCTTACTAGGCCTTCTGCTCACCCTTTCTTTTGATGTATGTACCCAGGTTATGAGATGCAGTAATGAACCTAGGATGAACATAAAGAGAAACCTTTCAAGTGTTTAAGAAGAATGTTTTTTTGTTTCATGTATTAAGTTCCTGGTTTCCAAGACACTAAACCTTAAAGATCCTCAGTTTTGTATAATGTAATGAAAGTTTATGTGAAAAAAGGAGGGATGCTATACTAGACATACTTGATTCGGTTCCATGAAGGATGGATAACAAGTAGCTGTCATAAGTAACCAATCTAGACACAAAGATAGTAAATCTATCACTATGAAACCTCATTCCATCGTGCATAAATGAGTATCAGTTTTTCCCATGCCTCAAGTATGACATGTTTCTCTCAAATCAATTTGGCATTGAGTGCATCCTCAACATGACATGTTACGTACAAATAAACTAGTCTTTGAGCAGTTCTATAGTTAGGCATCATGTGCATTTTCAGCATGGTTTTACGTGGTATCATCATATCTTAACTCTGTGATGAGGTCCATCATCTTCATCTTCATAAGTCAAGTGTACTTCCCCTATAAGGGATAATCAGGTAATGATAGTACATCTATTATGAGCACCAATAATGTTACCTCCAATTAAGTAAACACACATAAAAATGTAGAGTATACAACAAAAGAATATCATCATGAGAATAAATTAGAAATTCACAACAACATGTGATCACAATCAAATATGGAAATTAGCTTCTCTAGAAATACTGATGGAATCAAATACCATAACAGGTCTCACAAGACACACGTACACAGACAACCACATGTGATCACAATCACACATGGTGAATCAAAGTATACCATAATAAGAATCATATCAAGGAAACATGTTTAAATGAGAGCCCCAATTGGAAAGGAACTTCCTACCTCGAAGTCATCAACATCAACTTCAAGGATAAACCACACTCTGTGGTTCAAAATATGGAGTTGAAACCTCTACAGCCAATAACACATCTTCATGGGTCTTATAATCATAATTTTCAACATGTTAATATTCACGGGTTTTTAAGGATCCCATAATAAAAACCAATAATTTTATTTCAAAAGGAAATAAAATATCATATGAGATAATATTTTCTCTATATTGGATAATTTTAAATTTATCAAAACATTCAAACACATGTGTTCCAAATTCTTATTCAAGAAGAATAATAGTAAAACCACATGCGATATTATTATTATATCTCAAGAATAATATTCTTGTGATAATCCTTTATTATTATTATTATTTATTATTTCAGGATAATATTTTTAAAATATCTTTGATAATTTATAGGATAATATTACTTTATTTATCATCAACCATCTTATTGGGGCCTTCACCGTGACTACCCAAGACCTCCTCCAATAGGCCAGAGTCTGGTGACTAGCACCGAGTAGGAATGACACTAACATGGGAGGCACTGACTAAGTACCTGTACACATTCACACATCTCCAAGACCACAAATGATGAAATGTAAAAACCACCACTAAGGAAAAAAATGTGTGCATATGACTAAACCCAACTAATAGAGTACAACAGAAAGTAATGCACAGAAAAGTAATAAGGCTAGAATACAAGCCCACTAAAACAAAGAGTATACAAACTACAAAGTCCAACCTGTAAATAAGAAAAGTACTGGGACTATTGCTCAAAACTAAAGGAACACCGAGACTACAGGGAAGTTCACAAATCTTGATCCAGTCCTGGTCCACCCTAGACTCTATAAAAAGGCCGCTCGTCTGCACAAGACATGACACGTGCATGAAAAGACCATGTAGGGGTGAGTATAAAAATACTCAATAGGAGACCCTAAAAACCACAAATAAATACAAAAAGTAAAGGTATATTCATCTCTATATAGTATATGTCTACAGAACATATGACAAGAGAAACATATATAGATATACTCGAAGACCAAGACCCATAGTCCAGAGTTAAGTAACAATAACCACATACCCACACTTGGGATTCATTTCAAATATTCCATGAAGCACTCATCCATGAGAACTCACACCATGAGTCTGATAGCTCTGTTGACGTCCGTCAGAGAAGTACTGTTTTTTGGGAAGTGTCCCAAGAGAGATAGATGCATTGATAGATCTGAAGAGTGAAAAAATACACTCATTCTGGGAGAAATCACTTCTAAGTGGGGAAAGATCATGATACATGAATGAGGATCATTTCCAGGGCCTTGCCGTATACCACGACTCATCCAGATTCATCTTTTGAGTAGAGGATCTATGTCTGATAGGATTGGACAAACCAAAACTTAACTCTAACTAGGGTTAATAATGGATAGAGGATCCTGCTTTGGGCCTCTCAAAGGGTATTCCTAACTCTATCTAGAAAGTCATACTGAAGGGATCATTCTCCTGCAGATGGAAATGATACCTGAACTTCAAGGGAATGAGAAAAGTGGGAACTAAACCTATAGAAACTTTTCCAAGGTATGGTGGACAAGGATATCAAGACATGTACAACAATGTACATAGCATGTATATGTGTCACACGTCGTGTCCTCTGCCCTTGGGTACTACCCGTGTAAAACGACCTCTGTTGATAAGATCATATCATGTAGAAAAAGATATAAAAGGTCTGTATAAGAGTAACATGTCATGACCTAATAATCAAGGGTTTCTCCATGTACGATGGACTTGTGCCCATACATGGATTAAACCTATGCCTGCCAACCCGTGTATCAGTACTCAGGGTAACCCATGTAACCAGCCTAGTATGGCCGTGTAGTGGAGTACATGCCATGTACGCCACCCCGTGTCCATGTATAGTACAAGATACATGCTAAGTCCTATGTCACGACCCACACACCATGTGATATAGGTCACACACCATGTCATATCTTACTGTAATGCGGAACCCTAGCCACCACTGAGCTTCCCCCAGATGCCGTGTTCTTTGGAGAACACGCCTTGTTCGTCACGATTTTATATAATCGTGGTTCTTCATCCGAAACTTCATTTGATACTTCAATTCTCGATCCAGTAATTCGTTTTCCTTGAAATTGAATATCCTTAGTATCCCCACAATGAAATCAACATTTTGGGAGGTTTTGGGTGTTCAATAGGCCCCAAAAACTCATTTTGATTATATGAAAAAAGAATGCTTGAAGGATTATTTCTCGCAAAACATGTCGATTCTCCTACCACCATCATTGTTGTACCCCTTCTGGGTTGTCACGACGTCAGATCTCTTATTTGGGATCATTGTATTGCGATACATATGCGCAATGATTCGTTGTTCATAACCCTGTGAAGAATGCAAACAACGCGTGGGGTGAAGGAGAGGAGAAATTTATTTAACCAGAAAGAGGAAAAAACCTCAGCCATTTTTCATTACAGAATTTATCCACTCCCATTAGAATGATCATTTTGAATGAAACAAATATTAATCAATCCCAAAAAAAAAACCTGCAAAACAAACCCTCCAGCAAGAACGATTGGACCGCAGGTCAACCTATTCATGGGATGATCCTTATCTGCTGTTTAAATCTAATTAAAGGGAAAACTAAATTGAAATAAAAACCCATAACTCACTTATTGGATCAGCCATTGACAGAGTGGTCTTTATACTATCGTCAATGAGATCCGATCTTGCTGCGCAATGATCCACGTGTTGTCGTTCATTAATAGTTCTCCAGGGGGGGATCCTCTCCAAAGATCTAGAGAATCAAAGGGAGGTTTCTAATGTTATTAACCTAACCCGAGGATCATGTTTATTGAAAAACATAAAAAAGTGTTTCTATGTTGTTAAACATTTAAAATAAAATAAATTATTAATTTATTTTATTTCCTTTAAAATGTCCAAAAATTAACTTTTGTAGCCGACCAACACCAGTCAATGTTAGGCCTCACCTAAGGTAAAGTCACACTATTAATGCAACTGTGCCATCATATTTCTGATCCAGGAACCTGTTTAGATGTTATTCCACTATTCAAGAAAACCGCTTGCACATGCTATTTAAAATATTTAATATATTTCAACCATTTATTCTTGGCACACAAAGCCTCGGAATAACATGCTATCTCAGTGCCTGGTCTCAAATTAATTCCATATAAGATTTAAAAATAATATATGAAAAATCTGAGATAGAAAATTCTCCCCACCTTAGGGTTTTAAGTCCTCAAAAACCAAAATAAAAGGATACTCAAGAATATGTGAGTACTGTGCAAGAATCTGAGCCTCTCAATCCCATGTTCTCTCCTGATGATTCTCATGATGCCACCAGACACACACTAAGTGAATCTCTCTCCCATTAAGAATCCTCTCCTGCCGATCATCAATATCCACTGGGTACTCCACAAAGGTCTACCCATATTTGATGTCCATCTCACCCAAGTCAATGACATGCGATGGGTCAGGAACATACCTCCTCACCTGTGACATGTGAAATAAATCTTGTACCCAAAGTAACTGTGGTGGTAGATCTAGGTGGTTACACCACCTCGCCAACTCTATGTTGTTTTTAAAAAGGTTTGATGAACCCTCTAAGATTACTTGCCACCCCATCCAAGTCTCTACAACCCACATCAAGGTGAGAATTGAAGGAACACGTGGTCTCATTCCTTGAAATCCACTAGTCTCTATTTGTGGGTGGAATATTGTGTTCGAGTGTAACAGATTCCCAAACATCTCCAGGAATCCATTCCACAATTAGGATGTAAAAATAATATCACGATCTGAAACAATAATAGGTTTCACTTTGTGAAGATGAACTATCTTCTATATATAGAGGAATCCCAAGATATCTACTGAACTCAACTCCCAGATAGCTAAGAATTGGGCTGACTTGATAATTCGGTCAACAATCACCAATATGGAATCATGTCCCTTGCACATTTGTGGTAAATCTATCACGAAGTCCCTTGAATTTCCATCCCACTTCTATTCCAGCACATATGTGGGGTGAGATAATCCTGTTGGGACCTGGTGGTCATCTTTCACCTGATGGCATGTAAGTCATTGATACACAAACTCTGCTACTACCTTCTTCATTCGTATCCACCAAAATTGAAGTTGGAGGTCCTGGTACATTTTCACCACTCCAGGATGTACCGCAAGGGGGATACATGAAAATCCCTCAGAACCTCCTCCCGTAATTCCACTAGTACAATTATGCATCCTCTAAAAAGGATTATGTTCTCCCCAAATTGTTAATATCCATCAGGAGCATGTCCCGTGGATAACTGAGAATGTAAAACCTTGCATTCGTCATCCCCTAGTTGTGCCTCACTGACTTGCTATAAGAGTGGAGGGGTGACAACCATAAACCAGAGATAACCTGCATCTTCCCTATCCATGAAGGATAAATACAGCGAAGAAAACTACTCTGATGCCTTTCTTAGTAACTGCAAACTTGATCTCTGACTGAGAAAATCATCCACTACATTCCCTTTCCTAGGAGTATAGACGATCTTGAAGTCATAATCTTAGAGGAACTCTAGCCATCTCCTTTATCTCAAATTCATATCCTTTTATGAGAATATGTAATTGATGCTCTTGTAGTTAGAGTAGTTGATAAAACACATGCCAATCAGGTAGTGTCTCCACATCTTCAACAGGAAGTCCACTGCTGCCAACTCAAGATCATGGGTCACCTAGTTATGCTCATGTTGCCTCAGCTGGTGAAAACCATAAGTAATCACCACCTGTCTCTGCATCAGGACAAAGAAAATCCCAGTCCCTGATGTGTTGTAGAAAACTATTTACTCGACGCCCTCCTCTGACAATATCAAGGTAGGGGTGCTCGTCAAACTCTTCTTCACCTACTAGAAAGCCTCATGGAACTTCTCCATCCATACGAAAGGCCATCCCTTATGGGTAAAAGCTGTCATTAGTGTTGATATTTGAGAGAAATCAGGGATGAATCTTTAGTAATATCCTAACAGCCCAAGGAAGCTCCTCACCTCCATCACAATCCTAGGTGGATCCCAGGCTAACTCTACCTCCACCTTGGTTAGGTCCACCGCTACAACATCTACTAAGATGACAAGTCTCGGGAAGTGGGCCACCTTAATCTTGAATTGGAACTTTGAGATCTTCCAATAAAATTTATGGTCTAGAAGTACATCTAGAACCATCCGTAGGTGTCTCATGTGCTCCTACTCTGATACCGAGTATACAAGGATGTTGTTGATGAATACTAATATGAGCTGGTCTATGTATGGCTGGAAGATCCAATTCATGAGTGCCATAAAAATTGCGGGGGGAATTCTTCATGCCGAAGGGCATCACCATGTACTTGTAGATACCGTATCAGCATCTAAAATCTAATTTCAACACATACCCACCTCTCACTAGAAAATGGTTATAAATATATTGAAGGTCAACCATTGATAACGACCATTCCTCTCTCGACTGATCAAATAGGTCGTCGATCCTTGGTAGTTGATACTTTTTCTTCATTATTACATGGTTCCAGAACCATAAATCCATTCAAAACCTCAAACTACCATATAACTTCTTGGAAAACAAAACTGGGGCCACCCAGGGAGAAACACTGAGCCTTAAGATTCCATTCCTATGAAAATACTCTAGCTACAACCTCACCCCACGAAGCTTTTCCAGAGCCATCCGATATGTTAGTGAGGATATTGGTTCATGATAGGGGTGTATGTTGATTCAGAAGTCAATCTCTCAACAAGGGGGTAAACCTAGGGCATCCTCAAGGAAGACATCCTCATTATCTTCCAATACCATTAAAAACTGGGAACTCATAACATACACTGCACCGAGAGTCAGGCTAGCCAATTCATGAGTCATCAACTTCCCCTCCCATGCTTGAGTTCATCTCGTGCTTCCTGGGATTCACCTTGCACTGACAATGGTAAACCCCATTCCCATCACTACAGACACACCATAGACTTAACTTACAAAATATTTCACATAGGCATGGACCAAAGCTAACCAATCCATACCAATAAATATGTTGTCGGGCCTCTACATCACTACCAAGAGATCCCAACCGAAACTCTCACCTCCAAGAGCCAAGTTCCAATATCAGTACTAGAGCATGATTATTGGGTCTCCTCTAGTAGGAGTATCCATATGTGAGGGTCAATTCAAAAGTTTAACTAGAATCCTCGTGTCTTAAACAAGATACGTGGGAAGAAATAAATGATTAAAACCTATGTATATCAAAGGCATCTAATGTTAAAAAATACATAGATCATGCCTTGAATCATCCTTAGAGCTCTTGGTTCATAAGCCCCAACCATGTGTAGCAGTCCCTACCCTTGTCCTCCAACTCCTTGAGCATGGTGTGGACCACCTAGGGGTGGTGGTAGTAACTTCTTGAAGCGTCGACAACCTCCTTCTACACTCCCAACTACTCTTCCACATCTTCCTCCCTACAAGTTTGTCTTATCTTATCTCCGTCTCTACCATGGTGGTATATCCACGGTTTACTATCACCAGTATGATGTGTTGGACATTCTTGAGTGAGATGTAGCCAGTCGTTGAATGCATATCACTGAATCTCTCTAGAAAGATTGAACCCGCCCTATGAGCCCTGAACTATAGGTACACAACACTGGGTCTTCCTCTTATGACATCTTCTATATCTAGGTTTCTGAGGAACACATCGGCTCCCTACTAATGAAGTCTCTGCTCCTACTTTCCCACTACTGAAAATCGTCAGCTATATCCGCTTAGTCAAAAAACGTTCAGACACCAAATATTTCTCAATCACTCTAGCATAAGTAGGAATTATCAGAGGTGTAACATAGGCTCAAATGTCTCTATGCAGACCTCGCCCGAAGGTCTGATCCCTAAAGCAATGATCGCGTACCATATCCATCGAGTACATGGAGAGATTGATGAACATCTATGAATATTCAGATATCGACATGTCTCCCTTTAGGATATATAGAAACTCTTGGATAAACATATCCCTTACACATGTATGGTGATAACTCTTATATGAAATGGTTCTCAAACTCCAGACATGAAAGGGTCACCTTATTATAAGATCGGGTAACTAAACCCCACCACAGTCCTGCTGAACTATGAATAAGGCTCCTTTAAAAGACCACCATATAATCTATTGGTGTCTTGACTAGATACGAAAATAGAGTCACCACCTCAAGCCCATCTTTAGATTCTTGTGTGCCAGGGTCTCCTCAAAACCTAAGGGGTATCTACTGCTGTAAAGACCCATAAATTTCAAGGAATTTTTTTTCTTAATTTTCTTTGGAATTTTACAAGAGTGCAGTTTCTGACGGCACCTGATTCCGAGGCCCGGTGTGCCCGGAATAATTTTCCGAAGTTTGGCTCGGGTACGTTCAGTGAACGGACGAGCGGGTTTTTATAACTTTTGAACTGGTGCCCGGAATCGAATTCTGAGGGCACCGATGAAATCGCAGCGCCGGTATTTGCTTAGAAACGCCTCTTCCGGAGATGCGTTTTCTCGGGTGTGGTTTTTAATTTTCGGGATTAAAGTTAAGAAATAAAATAATTTTGCGACAACTTTATTTTATTTCACTTGAGCCACTTGGAAGCCACTTGAATCCACTTATTGATGGCTTGAACTGAGTTGAACCGGATAGGATGCTATCCAGAAATATCCTACCCCCTTGGTAGGATATTTGTGAGGTGGGGCCCGCACGAGCCCCGCCGTTTCTCTCCGCTAAGAAACGCACCCGCGAAAACCCGTCTTAATGAAAGTCAACTGATGCGTTTCTTAAAATCTTAACAGACCATTTAATTGGGCGGTTTATTTCGTGAATTAAATGGGCTGTTTCTTTCGTTGAATTAATTCAACGAATTGATGGATCGTTTCTTAACTAGTTTTCAAATTCGTTGGCGTATGAATAAAATAAGGCCAACGCTCGACCTCTGGTTATTTGCGCTTTGAGAAGATTTGAGAGGACCCTCGTATCTTCTTCTCCCTTGCAAAGAACGTGAAGAACGCGAAGAATGTGAAGAACGCGAAGAACACCGAACCCGGAAATCGACGACGCTTCCGTCCGAGACGTTCTTCCACGCTCCGATCTCCGATCACCGACCGTTTGAGGTGAGTGATTTCATATTTCCTCTCAAGGTTCTTTTCTTTTGGTTTTAAACACAGATTTAATTATTTATAATTTAAATCTGTTGTTCTTGGTCCGTTGAGCTCACCGACTGAACGCCGGATTCCGCGACGACGCGACGCCTCCTCGCGACGACGCGCCGATCCCTCTCTTCCGCGACGAGCTTTCCCGCGAAGAACGCCCGCGCGCGACGATCAGCGAGGTAGGGATTTATTTTGGGATTTACACCTTTTTTTTTAATTATTCCCGTATGTGTTTCTTTAAAAAGTTAAAGAACCGGTTTCAAATAAACAATTTTATTTAATTAAAATTGTCGGTTCATGTGTTGAACAAAATTCTCCCGTTATTTATCTCTAACGCGGAGGGTGCGGGCCAAACGAACACGGCCCGACGACCCTCCGCCGTTCTTTGTTTTGTGCGGATTTGACGGGCGACGACGGAACGTGCCGAAACGGATGTTTGACGATCCCACAGTGAAGAACGAGTCCCGGGAGGAGTAATGGCGCAGACGGGAAGAGAATCGGACCACCAGAACGATCCCGGTGGCCCGCGGAACTCGCCGGCGGCGCTCCGGCGCGCCGCCGGACAGGCCGCTGCGACTCAGCGCGGCGGCGGCGGCACCCGCGGACCCACGGCCGCGTGGGTCCAGTGCCCTCGGACGCGGCTGAAGCCGCGTCCCGACTCAGCGCGGCCCCACGCGGGGGGCCGCGGCACCACCAGGCCGCGGGGGCGGCGCCCCGCGTGCCTCGGCCGTTCGGCCGCTCGGCCGAACCGGGCCAGGCCGGTCCGACCGGCCTGGCCGTGCCCTGGCCGGACCGTACCGGGTCGGACCGGTTCGGGTCGACCCGGTTCGGCCGACTCCCAGGGGGGGGGGGGGGGGTTGGTCCGGGTCGGCCCGGGCCCGTACCCCCCGTCTTCGGACGGTCTTCGTTCAAACTCCCGTAACTTGATCTACGGGCCTCCAAACGACTCGCCGTCAGCGGAAACACGATCCTTGGATCAAGATGGTCGTTTCGGTATATCGCACTCAAGGTTTCGGAGTACTTTGAGTTCGGCCGGGTTGGTTCGTACACGAAACCAACCAGGCCCTCGGAGCGGAAACGCTCATATCTCGAGCCACGGACGTCCGATTGACATGCCGTCAGCTTTGTTGAGTTCCTCTTTGTGAGACAGATCTTGTGGCATACTCTGCCCGAGGTTTGGACGCAGGTGGAGTACGGTCGGGTTGGTTTTTCCTTAAAAACCAACCAGGCCCCTGGGACGAAAAAGCCAATAACTCTCAGACCGGGCGTCCGATTGACGCGCCGTCTGCGACGTTGAGTTCCTGTTGACGATACAGAACTTTTGGATACATCAACTTCGTACTTTGTGTTAGTTGATGTATCGGCTTCTCGGCTCGTGGAGCGGACCCTCCCGAACGAGCTTGCTGTGTGCGGGAACCCTAGTGCTGGCTGCGATTGCTACTTCGACAGCGACGACCGTGCAGAGATCCTCAGTGGACTGCGGCGACGAAAGTACAGAGAACCTCCGTGGACTCCGACGACGACCGTGCAGAGATCCTCAGTGGACTGCGAGGACGACTGTGCAGAGATCCTCCGTGGACTCTGACGACGACTGTGCAGAGATCCTCAGTGGACTGCGGCGACGACTGTGCAGAGATCCTCAGTGGACTGCGACGACTATTGCACTCAGCGATCCTACGTGGATCAGTGCTACAGGTCCTGCGTGGGCCCGGTCATGTGTGGGCCCGATCCTGTGTGGGTCTGATCCCGTGTGGGTCAGCGCTCAGTGGTTCTGTGTGAGCCAGCGCCTACAGGTCCTGCGTGGGCCCGGTCCTGTGTGGTCCCGATCCTGTGTGGGTCCGATCCTGTGTGGGTCATTTGCGGGGGTTAGTTACCTATCGATCCTTCGTGGGTACGACGACTTAGATGGATCAGTGATCATCTTTATCGTCATCCGAAGAAGTATACCTGTGTGAGCTGAATCTTGTGTTTACTCTCCTTTGTGGATTGTGTTGAGCTATCCTGTGTGGATTTACTGTTTACTCTCTTTTGTGGATTTTGTTGAGCTATCCTGTGTGGAATTACTGTTTACTCTCTTTTGTGGATTGTGTTGAGCTATCCTGTGTGGGTGTACGTTTTGCTTTCCTGTGTGGACTGGGTTGTGCTTGGGCTCGGACGTTGGAGCCGAATGAGAGTTGATGACTTCGGTATATGTATGGGCATATACCTAAGCCGTGTCAGATGTTACTTCATGATTGTATCCTTCCTTTGTGGATTATACTTTGTGGATTTCGGGAGACCTTCGGGGGTCTCGGGGTCCCTACTGAGTAGCTTATACTCACCCCTGCACGGGCTATGCCCGCACTTCGTTGTGTTGGTTGTAGACGACGGACAGCGCTGATCGTGGTGGAGGCGTGCGGAGCAGGACAATACCTGGAGGTGGACTACTGGGCAGGACGTACTCGGAGTGGTCCGGTGGACCGAGGAGCTGTGGAGGTTATCTGTACCCACCCTTCAGGTGGGACTTCCAGAGAACGGATCGACGCTGTAGTTTTTCCTTTTCAGTTGCTGTTTTTCCTTTCAGTTGTACTTTACTGTTGGGCTTGTATTTCCAGCCCCTTTTACTTTCAGCACAGCTTGTACAGTTTTTACTTAGTGTTTACTTTTCCGCTTTCTTTCTCTGTGGTGCTTGTTTACTTTTCAAAGGCAATGCCTTCCCTTTTTGTTGGGATTTACGCCTTGGTGCTAGTCTCCAGCCCCTGGCCTATGGAAGGTGGGCTTGGGGTAGTCACGGCACGGGCCCCGAGGGCGGGTCGTGACAAATTGGTATCAGAGGTGGTCGGTTCTACCGCAGACTCTGATCTTTCTTCTATGTGAAGCAATAGTGTTTAGCGTATTGAGTGTGGTTATTAGTCCAGGGAGTCCAGTGTTGGTGCGGCGGCCGACGTATCCATACACCAGGACCCTGACTTCTGATTTCCAACTTAATGCACGAAAACATTGATTGCATGTGTGTTTCAAGTTTTTTCTGTGATTACTTGTGTCAGCTCACCAGGTATACTGTTCTGACCGTGGCGCACTTGTTTCCTTTTCAGGATGGCACGACGACAACAGCCAGCTAGGGTTCCTAGAGTAGAGCGCGACGACAGCCCACCGAGCGACGAGGCCTCGGTACATGGCCCGTTGATAGCAGAGGCACCTGAGGTACCTTTACCCGCCGAGCCCCCGATGCTTCCAGCACTGGAAGCTGACGATGCACGATGCCTCGGAGCTCTGCATGAGTTCCAGCACCAGCGACCACCCAGGTTCCGTGGGGAGTCGGACCCCCAGGCAGCCGAGGACTGGCTGGAGGCGGTCGTCTGAGTTTTCAGGCTAGTGAGGACACCAGCAGACCTCATGGTGATCCTTGCGGCGAGCCTACTGCACGCAGCAGCAGGGCGATGGTGGAGCCTGATGCTCCAGGTACACGATGAGGCCTCCCTCATCTGGACGGACTTCGAGAGCCTCTTCCGCTCAGAGTTCGTCCCAGCCACCCTCCGTGCGGTGCGCATCCAGGAGCTTCTTCAACTGCGGCAGGGCAGCTTGACGGTCGCCCAGTACGCGACGAGGTTCACCGACCTATCTCGCTACTCGACAGACATGGTACGGGACCCCTTCTTCTGGGCCCGGACCTTCGAGCAGGGATTGAGACACGAGATCAGGGCATCACTGATCTCCCTCAGCATCCCGACCCAGGAAGGAGTGCTAGAGCGAGCCCTTCTGACCGAGAGCTTCCTGGCTGAGTCCACAGCGAGACCTGCCGCAGGGCGGCAGATAGCGGAGTCTTAGGCAGCAGGTAGCTGACAGATGACTTAGGGTTCCAGGCAGACCAAGACTTCTGGCATACGACCCCGGGACACTGGCTCAGCGGTGCGGGGCACACAGCGCGGAGCCAGCCTTCCGAGAGGCAGACAGTGCTACGAGTGCGGCGGGCAGGGCCACATGGCTCGTGACTGCCCGACCCGTCGTACCGAGGGGCAGCAGACGGTGGAGGGACCACCTAGGCAGAGGCAGAGGGTCGACCATGGCGGTCCGCAGGGAGGAGGCGGACGGGGCAGAGGAGCTGGCCGAGCAGCAGGTGGTGGGCGACGCTTTGAGGCTCTGCCACCACCACCACCAGGAGGCCTGCCCCGACCACAGGGAGCTGGCGGGCAGAGACAGGCGCAGCTCCAGGCAGCTGAGGCCTACGACCACAGCGCGCCAGAGATGATTCGAGGTAGGATATGTGTCTATTCCACCCTTGCTCCAGTTCTGATAGACAGAGGAGCGAGTCACTCTTTCATAGCCACTGCCCTTGTTCGGAGCTCGGAGATTCCGACGGAGCCGTTGGCTCGATCCTTACGGTTAGAGACTCCTACGGGAGAATACTCGACTATTACGCACTGGTTCCGGCAGTGTGAGCTTACTCTAGGAGGCGAGAGCTTCGGCTGGGTTCTTCTTATAGCAGCGTCGAGGCCTTACGACGTCATCTTGGGCATGGATTGGTTATCTACGGTCTATGCTCAGATTGACTGCATTAGGCGCAAGGTGTGATGTGTGCGCACCGACGGGAGCAGGTTCACCTTCACTGGAGAGAAGGGAGCCTTAGCAGCACAGGATGGACTCACGCAGAGGAGAGGTCAGCCCATCACTCATCAGTTGGTTAGCCTCATCCTGGGAGCAGTCGACGTGCAGAGTCCCAGTTTTCCTGCAGTGGTGGATCAGTACGCGGACGTCTTTCCCGACGACATTCCAGGACTACCTCCTCGCAGAGGGGTAGACTTTTATATTGACCTGTACCCCGGGACAGCCCCGATATCCACTCCAGCATATCGGATGTCCCCCACTGAGCTTCGAGAGCTGCGAGTATAGTTGGAGGACTTGCAGGGAAAGGGGTTCATCCGACCTAGTGTTTCACCCTGGGCTTCCCCGATATTGTTCTCCAAGAAGGCGGACGGGTGCTTGCGACTGTGTGTCTATTATCGTCGCCTGAACCAGGTGACAGTGATGAACAAGTATCCGCTACCCAGGATTGATGACCTCTTCGATCAGCTCAAGGGAGCACGGTGGTTCTCGAAGATAGACCTCAGGTCAGGCTATCATTAGCTCAGAGTTCGAGACGAGGATGTGCAGAAGACGGACTTCAGATGTCGGTATGGCCACTATGAGTTCTTGGTTATGCCTTTCGGCATGACCAACGCTCCAACAGTGTTCATGAGCCTCATGAATAGGATCTTCCAGCCATACCTCTATCTTGTCGTAGTCTTCATCGACGACATCTTGGTGTACTCGACCACGGAGGAGGAGCACGCCTACCACTTGCGTGTTGTACTAGACACACTCTGAGAGCACCAGCTTTATGGAAAGCTCTCGAAGTGTCAGTTCTGGTTACGTGAGGTCCACTTCTTGGGGCACGTCATTTCTAAGGCGGGAGTTGCAGTGGATCCCGCGAAGATCGAGGCAGTGCTAGCTTGGGAGCCACCCAAGAGCGTGACAGAGGTGCGGAGTTTCTTTGGCCTAGCCGAATACTATCGAAGATTTGTGCCAGACTTCTCCAGAGTTGCGGCCCCACTCTCAGCATTGACGAAGAAGGGGAAACCCTTTGTGTGGTCAGACAGATGTCAGCAGAGCTTCCAGGAGCTGAGGCAGAGGTTGACCAGCGCACCTATCTTGAGGTTGCCTGAAGAGGGAGTTGGATACGTAGTCTACTGCGATGCATCAGGGATCGGACTCTGGTGTGTCCTGATGCAGGAGCGGGCCGTGATTACTTATGGATCACGTCATTTGAGGCTGCATGAGCAGAACTACGCTACCCATGACTTGGAGTTGGCAGCAGTGGTCTTCGCCCTGAAGACATGGCGGCACTATCTGATGGGCGAGCGCTTCACAGTCTTTTATGACCACCAGAGTCTCAGGTACATCTTCTCTCAGAAGGACCTAAACCTGAGACAGCGACGATGGCTCGAGTTCCTCCAGGACTATGACTTTGAGATAGTCTATACTCCTGTAAAGGGGAACGTGGTAGCCGATGCCCTCAGCAGGAGGACGAGCATCCAGCTGCTTGAGGAGGCGACAGAGCAGCTAGCCGCCTTGCAGATATCCTTCGTGGATAGAGACGGAGTAGCCTTAATTCAGTCTCTCACAGTCTCTCCTCCACTTCTACAGCGGGTCAGAGAGGCACAGCGTGGGGACGCTGACTGTGAGACACGGCGTGCACAGATATCCTCGGTACAGGCACCTGATGGTTTCTCCCTTGGTGCAGAGCACGATGTCCTTTTCAGAGGACGTACCTTGGTACCAGTTGTTTTACGAGAGGATATGCTGAGAGAGTTACACACTTCTCCTTTGGCGGTACATCCTGGAGTGGCGAAGATGTACCAGGATCTCAGACGTCAGCACTGGTGGCCGGGCATGAAGAAGGCTATGGCAGAGTTCGTTTCGCGGTACCTCACCTGCCAGCAGGTGAAGGCAGAGCACCAGGTACCAGCAGGCTTGGTACAGCCCTTGGAGGTCCTAGAGTGGAAGTGGGATGGCATATCTATGGACTTCGTGACTGGACTTCCACGCACTTCCAGAGGTCACGACTCCATTTGGGTGATTGTTGACCAACTCACCAAGTCGGCACACTTCTTACCCATCCGAGAGCAGGGCTCAGTGGAGAGCTTGGGACGTCTCTACGTTCAGGAGATTGTTCGGCTTCACGGTGTGCCATCGTCTATCGTCTCCGATCAGGACGCTCGCTTTACTTCCCGGCTTTGGAAGGGGTTGTAGGAGGTGTTCGGGACGCGACTACGTCTAAGCACTGCCTTTCACCCACAGACAGATGGTCAGATGGAGAGGACCATTCAGACCCTCGAGGACATGCTCCGTGCATGTGTCCTCGACTTTGGTCGCAGCTGGGAGGACCACCTACCCTTGGTGGAGTTCGCATACAACAACAGCTACCACTCCACCATCTGGATGGAACCCTACGAGGCATTGTACGACAGGCCTTGCAGATCTCCTTTGTGCTGGACAGACCCTGGGGAGTCAGCACTTGTGGGACCAGAGATGGTCCGGGCCACGACAGAGAAGGTCCAGGTCATCCAGGAGTGGATGAGGACAGCACAGAGCCGGCAGAAGTCATATGCTGACAGGAGGCGGAGGCCACTAGAGTTCGAGGATGGTGACCACGTCTTCTTGCGTGTCTCACCTCGACGTGGTTTGCGGAGATTTGGCCGAGGCGGCAAGGTGTATCCACGCTTCATCGGGCCTTTTCAGGTCCTCAGCAGGATTGGCGAGGTGGCTTATCGCCTGGCTCTGGCACCTCAGTTGCACCGGGTGCACGACGTCTTCCACGTATCCCAGCTGAGGAGATACGTGCACGACCCGACGCACATCATTGACTATGGGGAGCTAGACGTGGATGATGGGGCGACTTTTGCGGAGGTCCTAGTGGAGATAGAGGATCGACAGGAGCGGGTCCTACGTGGGCGATCGATTCCTCTTGTGCGCATCAGATGGCAGCACGGGAACCTCCAGGAGAGCACTTGGGAGCGGGAGTCTCAGATGCGTGCTCAGTACCCACATTTGTTTCCCTAGTTTATGATGTATCTTTACGGGGACATAAAGTCCTGAGGTGGGAGTAATTTAAAGACCCGTAAATTTCAAGGAAATTTTTTTCTTAATTTTCTTTGGAATTTTACAAGAGCGCAGTTTCTGACGGTACCTGATTCCGAGGCCCGGTGTGCCCGGAATCATTTTCCGAAGTTTGGCTCGGGTACGTTCAGTGAACGGACGAGCAAGTTTTTCTAACTTTTGAACCGGTGCCCGAAATCGAATTCTGAGGGCACCGATGAAATCGCAACGCCGGTATTCACTTAGAAACGCCTCTTCCGGAGTTGCGTTTTCTCGGGTGTGGTTTTTAATTTTCGGGCTTAAAGTTAAGAAATAAAATAATTTTGCGACAACTTTATTTTATTTCACTTAAGCCACTTGGAAGCCACTTGAAACCACTTATTGACGGCTTGAACTGAGTTGAACCAGATAGGATGCTATCCAGAAATATCCTACCCCCTTGGTAGGATATTTGTGAGGTGGGGCCCGCACGAGCCCCGCCGTTTCTCTCCGCTAAGAAACACACCCGCGAAAACCCGTCTTAATGAAAGTCAACTGACGCGTTTCTTAAAATCTTAACAGACCATTTAATTGGGCGGTTTATTTCGTGAATTAAATGGGCTGTTTCTTTCGTTGAATTAATTCAACGAATTGATGGATCGTTTCTTAACCATTTTTCAAATTCGTTGGCATAATAATAAAATAAGGCCAACGCTCGACCTCTGGTTATTTGCGCTTTGAGAAGATTTGAGAGGACCCTCGTATCTTCTTCTCCCATGAGAAGAATGCGAAGAACGAGAAGAACGCGAAGAACGACGAACCCAGAAATCGACGACGCTTCCGTCCGAGACGTTCTTCCACGCTCCGATCTCCGATCACTGACCGTTTGAGGTGAGTGATTTCGGATTTCCTCTCAAGGTTCTTTTCTTTTGGTTTTAAACACAGATTTAATTATTTATAATTTAAATCTTTTGTTCTTGGTCCGTTGAGCTCGCCGACTCAACGCCGGATTCCGCGACGACGCGACGCCTCCCAGCGACGACGCGATGATCCCTCTCTTCCGCGACGAGCTTTCCCGCGAAGAACGCCCGCGCGCGACGATCAGCGAGGTAGGGATTTATTTTGGGATTTACCCCTTTTTTTTAATTATTCCCGTATGTGTTTCTTTAAAAAGTTAAAGAACCGGTTTCAAATGAACAATTTTATTTAATTAAAATTGTCGGTTCATGTGTTGAACAAAATTCTCCCGTTGTTTATCTCTAACGCGGAGGGTGCGGGCCAAACGAACACGGCCCGACGACCCTCCGCCGTTCTTCGTTTTGTGCGGATTTGACGGGCGACGACGGAATGTGCCGCAATGGATGTTTGACGATCTCGCAGTGAAGAACGAGTCCCGGGAGGAGCAATGGCGCAGACGGGAAGAGAATCGGACCACCGGAACGATCCCGGTGGCCCGCGGAACTCGCCGGCGCGGCGGCGCCGGCAGCCGGGAGCGGCGGCGCCCCGGCGCCCCGCCGGACAGGCCGCCGCGACTCTGCGCGGAGGCGGCGGCACCCGCGGACCCGCGGCCGCGTGGGTCCGGTGCCCTCGGACGCGGCTGAAGCCGCGTCCCGACTCAGCGCGGCCCCACGCGGGGGGCCGCGGCACCACCAGGCCGCGGGGGCGGCGCCCCGCGTGCCTCGGCCGTTCGGCCGAACCGGGCCAGGCCGGTCCGACCGGCCGGGCCGTGCCCTAGCCGGACCGGACCGGGTCGGACCGGTTCGGGTCAACCCGGTTCTGGTCGACCCGGTTCGGCCGACTCCCGGGGGGGGGGGGGGGGGTCGGGTCGGGTCGGCCCGGGCCCGTACCCCCCGTCTTCAGACGATCTTCGTTCAAACGCCCATAACATGAGCTACGGGCCTCCAAACGACTAGCCATCAGCGGAAAAGCGATCCTTGGATCGAGAGGGTTGTTTCGGTATATCGCACTCAAGGTTTCAGAGTACTTTGAGTTCGGCCGGGTGGGTTCGTACACGAAACCAACCGGGCCCTCGGAGCGGAAACACTCATATCTCGAGCCACGGACGTCCGATTGACGTGCCATCAGCTTTGTTGAGTTCCTCTTTGTGAGACGGATCTTTTGGCATACTCCGACCGAGGTTTGGACGCAGGTGGAGTACGGTCGGGTTGGTTTTTCCTTAAAAACCAACCGGGCCCCTGGGACGAAAAAGCCCATAACACTCAGACCGGTCGTCCGATTGACGCGCCGTCTACGACGTTGAGTTCCTGTTGACGATACGGAACTTTTGGATACATCAACTTCATACTTTGTGTCAGTTGATGTATCGGACTCTCGGATCGTGGAGCGGACCCTCCCGAACGAGCTTGCTGTGTGCGGGATCCCTAGTGCTGGCTGCGACTGCTACTTCGACAGCGACGACCGTGTAGAGATCCTCAGTGGACTGCAGCGACGACTGTGCAGAGATCCTCCGTGGACTCCGACGATGACCGTGCAGAGATCCTCAGTGGAATGCGACGACGACTGTGCAGAGATCCTCCGTGGACTCCGACGACGACCGTGCAGAGATCCTCAGTGGACTGCGGCGACGACTGTGCAGAGATCCTCAGTGGACTGCGACGACTACTGCACTCAGAGATCCTACGTGGATCAGTGCTACAGTTCCTGCATGGGCCCGGTCCTGTGTGGGCCCGATCCTGTGTGGGTCCAATCCTGTGTGGGTCAGCGCTCAGCGGTTCTGTGTGAGCCAGCGTCTACAGGTCCTGCGTGGGCCCGGTCCTGTGTGGGCCTGATCCTGTGTGGGTCCGATCCTGTGTGGGTCATTTGTGGAGGTTAGTTACCTATCGATCCTTCGTGGGTCCGACGACTTAGATGGATCAGTGATCATCTTTATCGTCATCCGAAGAAGTATACCTGTGTGAGATGAATCTTGTGTTTACTCTCCTTTGTGGATTGTGTTGAGCTATCCTGTGTGGATTTACTATTTACTCTCCTTTGTGGATTGTGTTGAGCTATCATGTGTGGACTTACTGTTTACTCTCCTTTGTGGATTGTGTTGAGCTATCCTATGTGGGTGTATGTTTTGCTTTCCTGTGTGGACTGGGTTGTGCTTGGGCTCGGACTTTGGAGCCGAACGGGAATTGATGACTTCGGTATATGTATGGGCATATACCTAAGCCGTGTCAGATGTTACTTCGTGATTGTATCCTTCCTTTGTGGATTATCCTTTGTGGATTTCGGGAGACCTTCGGGGGTCTCGGGGTCCCTACTGAGTAGCTTATACTCACCACTGCACGGGCTATGCCCGCACTACGTTGTGTTGGTTGCAGACGACGGACATCACTGATCGTGGTGGAGGCGTGCGGAGCAGGATAGTACCTGGAGGTGGACCACTGGGCGGGACGTACTCGGAGCGGTCAGGTGGACCAAGGAGCTGTGGAGGCTATCTGTACCCACCCTTCAGGTGGGACTTCCAGAGGACGGATCGACGCTGCAGTTTTCCCTTTTCAGTTGCTGTTTTTCCTTTCAGTTGTACTTTACTGTTGGGCTTGTATTTCCGGCCCCTTTTACTTTCAGCACAGCTTGTACAGTTTTTACTTAGTGTTTACTTTTCTGTTTGCTTTCTCTGTGGTGCTTGTTTACTTTTCAAAGGCAATGCCTTCCCTTTTTGTTGGGATTTACACTTTGGTGCTAGTCGCCAGCCCCTGGCCTATGGAAGGCGGGCTTGGGGTAGTCACGACACGGGCCCCGAGGGCGGGTCGTGACAACTGCTGAAACTTGCGATGTGTGCTCAACCTGCGCACCTCATCCACTGGTACTACAGGTACCGTGTGATGCTTTACAGGTGGGGGAACAACTGTTGTACCACATGGAGGTGTTTTCTTTGGAACTGATCCCTATATCATAACCTCATCACTAAGGGGGTCATCCTCATGGTCGAGGTACTGAATCCTTGATTGTATGTGTCATAGAGGTATCCTGTACGAAAACAAGATATACCACGTTCATTGAGTATATCTGGTTAGATGAATCAAGAAAGACATGGAACCAAAACCCATTCCTATATGATGCATGTACCATTGGTTTCCTACAACCAATGTTCTCATGTACTAAGTCTGAAAGTTGTTTATCAGAGTCTTGGTGTATGGATACGTCTGCCTCCTACACCAACACTGGAGTCCCTAGCCTGAAAGATAAACTTGAAACACTTAGCACTATTTCCCCAAACCAATATCACAGACTCTCAGTCCTAAGGTAGAACCGAACACTACTAATACCACTATGTCACGACCCATCCTGGGGGGGTCCACACAGCGACTCCCCAATCCCACCTCTAATAGGACAGGGGCTGGTGACTAGCATCAAGTAGGCATATCACTAACATGGGAGGCATTGCCTAAGTACCTGTAAACACACACACACACACACACACATCTCCAAGACCACAAAAGATGAAATGTAAAAACAACTAAGGAATGAAATGAATTCATATAAATAAATCCAACCAACAGAGTACAACAGAAAGTAATGTGTGGAAAAGTAACTGGGATAGAGCACAATTCCATCAAAAGAAAGAGTCTACAAACTTGAAAGTCCAACCTGTAAACAAAAAAACTACCGAGACTACTTCTTGATGAAAAAGGAACACCTTATCATACAAGGAAGATCAAAAATCTCGTTTAGGTCTAGGTTATCTGTGGACTCTATAAAAAGGACACTCATCTGCACAAGACACGACATGTGCGGGCAAAGACCATGTAGGGGTGAATATAACAATAATCAGTAGGAGACACAGAAAACCACAAATAAATACACAAAGTAGAGGTATAGTCATCTCTACACAGTATATGTCTACATAATATAAAATAAGAGAAAAATATCCAGATATAATTGAAGAGACTAACTCATAGTCCAGAGGTAAGTTACAATGACCGCAGACCCACACTAGGGATTCAGTTTGACGATTCCATGAAGCACTCATCCATGAGAACTCACTCCATGAGTCTGATAGCTCTGATAACATCTTTCCAAGAATTAATATTCCTTGGGAAGTGTCACAAGAGAGATATATTCACTGATGGATATGAAGAGAGAACATATACACTCATTCTAGAATAACTCACTCCTAAGTGGGGAAATATCATGATACACAGATGAGGATCACTGCCAGGGCGTTGGCGTATACCACGACTCACCCAGATTCACCTTATAAGTAGAGTATTTACTTCTAGTAGGATTGGTTGTGCGGATACCTAACTCTACCTAGGTCATGAATGGAAAGAGGATCCTGCTCCGGGCTTCTCAAAGGGGATTCCTAACTCTATCAAGAAAGTCTTGCTAAAGGAATCATACTCTTATGGATGGAAATGATACCCAACCTTAATGGGAATGAAAAAAGGGGGAACTAAACCAAAAAAAGTCCAAGGTATGGTGGATAAGGAGATCAATGCATTTACAATAAATTACACATTGTGTAGGGGTTTCACACGTCGTGTCCTCTGACCTTGGGTACTGGCCGTGTACAATGACCCATGTCAAAAAGAGCATATCATGCAAAAAAAGATACAAATGGTGTGTAGATGAGTAAAACTCCATGACCTACTATCCTGGTCCACTCCATGTATGCTGACCATGTGCCCGTACATGGAATCAACCCGTGACTGCCAACCCGTATACTACTACCCGGGGTAACCTGTGTAACCAGCATGGTCTAGCCGTGTGGTGGAGTTCATGATGTGTACCCCACCCCATGTCCATGTATCATCTGAGAGAAATGTTGAGTCCCATTTCAGGACCCACATGACATGTGACAAGGGTCACATGCCATGTCATAAATTACTGTAACGAGGAACCCTAGCTACCACTGAGCCAGCCCCACATGTCGTGTTCTTCGAAGAACTCGTCGTGCTCATCGTGATTTTCTAGAATCACGGTTCTTCATCCGGTGCTTCGGTTGATCCTTAATGTAAAGACCCGCAAATTTCAAGGAAATTTTTTTCTTAATTTTCTTTGGAATTTTACAAGAGCGTAGCTTCAGACGGCACCTGATTCCGAGGCCCGGTGTGCCCGGAATCAATTTCCGAAGTTTGGCTCGGGTACGTTCAGTGAAAGGACGAGTGGGCTTTTCTATCTTTTGAACCGGTGCCCGGAATCGAATTCTGAGGGCACCGATGAAATCGAAGAGCCGGTATTTGCTTAGAAACGCCTCTTTCGGAGTTGCGTTTGCTCAGACGTGGTTTTTAAATTTTGCGGCTTTAAGTCAGAAATAAAATAAAGTTTGTGCGACAACTTTATTTTATTTCACTTAAGCTGCTTGGAAGCCACTTGAAGCCACTTAAAGGCGGCTTGAACTGAGTTGAACTGAATAGGATGCTATCCAGAAATATCCTACCCCTTGGTAGGATATTTGTGAGGCAGGGCCCGCACGAGCCCCGTCGTTTCTTTCGCTAAGTAACGCACCCGCGAAAACCCGTCAAAGTAACTGAAAAGTCAACCGACGCGTTTTCTTTAATTCTTAACAGACCATTTAATTGGGCTGTTTATTTCGTGAATTAAATGGACTGTTTCTTCGTGAATTAAATGGGCCGTTTCTTTCGTTGAATTAATTCAACGAATTGATGGATCGTTTCTTAACCGGTTTCGTGTGTTGGCATGTTTATAAAATAAGACCAACCTAAAAATCCTTGGAAAGGATTTGAAAGAATCTCCGTTCCTCCACCCTCTCCGCGAAGAACGCGAAGAACGCGAAGAACTCCGGCGACCGGAATTCGACGACGCACACCGAGATCTGCGACGTCGACGAACTCTACCCGTGACATTCTTCGGCGACGCTCTTCTTCCACGGCCGATCCTCGTTCGGCAACTAAGGTGAGAATCGGACCTTAATTCTCCCTTTTTAATTTCAATAACAACGGATTTAATTAATTAAATCCGTTTGTTTTTGATCCGGAGATTGGCGACGTGACGCCGGATACCGCGACGACGCGACGATCCCCCTTCTTCCGCGACGACCTCTCGTCCGACGACGACGACAAGTAAGGGTTGATTGGAATATTTTATTTCTTTTCCCGTGTTTATTCTTTTCAAATAAAGAACCCGATCGGAACAATTTTAATCTATTTAAAATTGTTGATTTGGTTAATCCTTTTCCTCCCGATGATTTTATGACTAACGCGGAGGGTGCGGGTCTAACGAACAAGACCCGGCAACCCTCCGCCGATCTTCCTTTTTGCGGATTTGGCGGGCGACGGCAAAAGCACGACGCAAGGGACATTCGTGGTTTCCGCAGTGAAGATCGCCCCCCGGGAGGAGCAACGGCGCAGACGGGAAAGGAATCGGGCCACCGGAGCATCTCCGGCGGCCCGCGGAAGGCGGCGGCGGCGGCGCCCGGCGCGCCGCCGTGGAGGAAGCCCGCCGCGGCTAAAGCCGCGGCGGCCGGTTCCGCGGCTAAAGCCGCGGCGGCCGGTTCCGCGGCCACGCGGAACCGGGAACGGACGCGGCGGCCCGGCCGCGTCCGCGTGACAGGCGGCCCCCCCGCGGGGACCGCGTTTCCCTCAAAGCCGCGGGTTTGACCCGCGGCGGCAGCCCCTTCGGCCGCTCGGCCGAAGCCGAGCCGGCCGGTCCGTCGGCCGGGCCGCGCCCAGGCCGGACCGGACCCGGCCTAGCCGGGTCGGGCCGGGTCGGGCCGACCCGGGTCGGCCGACCCCAGGGGGGGTTCGGGCCGGGTCGCCCCGGGCCCAGATCCCCCGTTTCGGGCCCTCTTCGGTCTTTCGCCCATATCTTGGGCCTGGGACCTCCGATTGACGAACCGTCAGCGGCTACGCGATCCTTGGATCGAGACGGTCGTTTCGGTATATTATACTCAAGGTTTCGGAAGACTTTGGGTTCGGCCGGGTTGGTTCGTACACGAAACCAACCGGGCCCTCGGAGCGGAAACACTCATAACTTGAGCTACGGACGTCCGATCGACGTACCGTCAGTTGTGGTAGTTTCCTCTAAGTGAGACGGAACTTTTGGCATACTCCGCCCGAGGATCGGATACAGGCGGAGTACGGTCGGGTTGGTTTTGCCCTAAAAACCAACCGGGCCCCTGGGACGAAAATGCCAATAACTCTCAGACCGGGCGTCCGATTGACGCGCCGTCTGTCGCGTTGAGATCCTGTTGTCGATACGGAACTTTTGGATACATAAACTTCGGACTACGTGTCAGTTGATGTATCAGCCTCTCGGCTCGTGGAGCGGACCCTCCTAAACGAGCTCGCTTTGTGCGGGAACCCTAGCGCTGGCTGTGACTTCGACGGCAGAGCAGAGATCCTCAGTGGACTGCGACGACGGCAGAGCAGAGATCCTTCGTGGACTGCGGCGACGACTGTGCAGAGATCCTCAGTGGACTGCGTCGACTACTGCACTCAGCGATCCCATGTGGATCAGTGCCTACAGGTTCTGTGTGAGCCCGATCCTACGTGGGTCCTTACTACCGGTTCTGTGTGAGCCACTGCCTACAAGTTCTGTGTGAGCCCGATCCTACGTGGGTCTCTTGCGGGGGTTAGTACCTATCGATCCTTCGTGGGTCCGACGACTTAGACGGATCAGTGATCGTCTTTGACGTCATCTGAAAAAGTATACCTGGTTGAGCTGAATCTTATGTTACTCTCCTTTGTGGATTGTGTTGAACTATCCTATGTGGATTTACTGTTTACTCTCCTTGTGGATTTGAGTCTTTCTTTCCTTTGTGGATTGAGTTGTTCTTGAGCTCGTGAGCAGAGCTAGAAATGGGGACTTAGGTATATGTATGGGCATATACCTAAGTCGAGTCAGATGTTACTTCGTGATTGCATCTTTCTTTTGTGCTATATCCTTTGTGGATTTCGGGAGACCTTCGGGGGTCTCGGGGTCCTTACTGAGTAGCTTGTACTCACCCCTGCACGGGCTATGCCCGCACCTTGTTGTGTTGGTTGCAGACGACGGACAGCGCTGATCACGGTTGGGGCGTGGAGCAGGACGGTACCTGGAGGTGGACCACTGGGCGGGACGTGCTCGGAGCGGACGTGGGACCCGAGGAGCCTGGAGGCTATCTGTACCCACCCTTCAGGTGGGATTTCCAGTGGACGACACGAGGCCGCCGTCTTTTCTTCAGTTGCTGTACTTTACTTTTCAGTTGTACTTTACAGTTGGGCTTGTATTTCCGGCCCCTTTACTTTTCTGCACTTTACTTTCCGCTTGCTGACTCTGTGTGGTTGTTACTTATAAAGGCAATGCCTTCCCTGTTTACTGGGATTTTACGCCTTGGTGCTAGTCGCCAGCCCCTGGCCTATGGAAGGCGGGCTTGGGGTAGTCACGGCACGGGCCCCGAGGACGGGTCGTGACAAATTGGTATCAGAGGTGGTCGGTTCTACCGCAGACTCTGATCGTCCTTTCTTTCTATATGAAGCAATAGTGTTTAGTGTGTTGAGTGTGGTTATCAGTTCAGGGAGCCCAGTGTTGGTGCGGCGGCCGACGATCCGTACACCAGGACCCTGACTCCTGATTTCCGACTTAATGCATGAAAACATTGATTGCGTGTGTGTTTCAAGTTTTCTTTGTGATTACTTGTGTCAGCTCACCGGGTATACTGATCTGCTTCATGAAAGTCTCAAGTTTTCCCTGTGATTACTTGTGCCAGCTCACCAGGTATACTGTTCTGACTGTGGTGCTCTTGTTCTCCTTTTCAGGATGGCCCCGCGACGACAGCCAGCTAGGGTTCCGAGTGTAGGGCGCGACGGCAGCCCACCGAGCGACGAGGCCTCGGTGCAGGGCCCTTTGCCAGCTGTGGCACCGGCGGTAGCTTTACCCGCCGAGCCACCGATGCTACCAGTACCAGACGCTGACGATGCACGTCGCCTCAGGGCACTGCATGAGTTTCAGAGCCAGCGACCGCCTAGGTTTCGCGGTGAGGCGGACCCCCAGGCCGCCGAGGACTGGCTAGAGGCGGTGGTACGGATCTTCAGACTAGTGAGGACACCAGCGGATCTCATGGTGATTCTCGCAGCGAGCCTCCTGCAGGCGGCGGCAGGACGATGGTGGAGCCTGATGCTCCAGGTTCACGATGAGGCATCCCTGCTCTGGGAGGACTTCGAGAGCTTCTTCCGCTCTGAGTTCATCCCGGCCACCCTCCGAGCGGTGCGCATCCAGGAGCTTCTCCAGCTGCGCCAGGGCAGCATGAAGGTCGCTCAGTACGCGGCGAGGTTCACGGACCTATCTCGCTACTCGACCGATATGGTACGGGACCCCTTCTTCCGGGCCCGGACCTTCGAGCAGGGCTTGCGACAGGAGATTCGGGCGTCGCTGATCTCCCTCAGCATTCCGACCCAGGCGGGAGTGCTGGAGCGAGCCCTCCTGATCGAGAGCTTCCCGGCAGAGCCTTCTTCAGCGGCGAGACCTAGCGCAGGGCGGCAGGTAGCTGAGTCTTCGGCAGCAGGTAGCCGACAGATGACTCTCGGGTCCAGGCAGACCAGACCCCCACGCAGACGGCCTCAGGACACCGGCTCAGCAGTACGAGGCACACAGCGGAGTGCCAGCCTTTCGAGAGGCAAGTTGTGCTACTCTTGCGGCGGGCAGGGTCACATGGCTCGTGACTGCCCGACTCGCCGATCAGAGGAGCAACAGACGGTGGAGGGGCCACCCAGGCAGAGGCAGAGGGTCGACCGTGGCGGTCCGCAGGGAGGAGGCGGACGAGGCAGAGGAGCTGGCCGAGCAGCGGGTGGTGGGCGACGCTTCCAGGCTCTACCCCCACCACCACCAGGAGGGCCACCTCGACCACATGGAGCTGGCGGGCAGGGACAGGCCCAGCTCCAGGCAGTGGAGGCCTACGACCCCGACTTGCCAGAGATGATTCGAGGTACGATCTGTGTCTATTCCACCCTTGCTGCAGTACTTATAGACACAGGAGCGAGTCACTCTTTCATAGCCTCTGCCCTTGTTCGGAGCTCAGAGATTCCGACTGAGCCGTTGGCTCGATCCTTACGGCTAGAGACTCCTACGGGAGCAGACTCGACAATTACGCACTGGTGCCGGCAGTGTGAGCTTACTCTAGGAGGCGAGAGCTTCGGCTGGGATCTCCTTGTAGCGGCGTCGAGGCCTTACGACGTCATCTTGGGCATGGATTGGCTATCCACGGTTCATGCCCAGATCGACTGTTTTAGGCGCAAGGTGCGATGTGTTCGTACCGACGGGAACAGGTTTACCTTCACCGGCGAGAAGGGAACCTTTGCAGCACAGGATGGACTTCCGCGGAGGAGAGTGCAGCCTATCTCTCATCAGTTGTCTAGCCTCATCCTAGGAGCAGTGGACGTGCGGAGTCCGGCTTTTCCTGCAGTGGTGGACCAGTACGTGGACGTCTTTCCCGACAACGTTCCAGGGCTACCTCCTCGTAGAGAGGTAGACTTTTACATCGACTTGTACCCCGGGACAGCCCCGATATCTACTCCAGCATATCGGATGGCCCCCGCCGAGCTTCGGGAGCTGCGGGTACAGTTGGAGGACTTGCAGAGCAAGGGGTTTATCCGACCCAGTGTTTCACCCTGGGCTTCCCCGATTTTGTTCGCCAAGAAGGCGGACGGGAGCTTGCGACTATGTGTCGACTATCGTCGCCTGAACCAGGTGACAGTGAGGAACAAGTATCCGCTGCCACGGATTGATGACCTCTTCGATCAGCTCAAGGGAGCGCGGTGGTTCTCGAAGATAGACCTCCGGTCAGGCTATCATCAGCTCAGAGTTCGAGACGATGACGTGCAGAAGACGGCCTTCAGGTGTCGGTATGGCCATTATGAGTTCTTGGTTATGCCATTCGGCGTAACCAATGCTCCAGCAGTGTTCATGAGCCTCATGAACAGGATCTTCCAGCCATACCTCGACCGATTTGTCGTTGTCTTCATTGACGACATTTTGGTATACTCGACGACTGAGGAGGAGCATGCATACCACCTGCGAGTTGTGCTAGACACACTCCGAGAGCACCAGCTTTATGGAAAGCTCTCAAAATGCCAGTTCTGGTTACGTGAGGTCCATTTCTTGGGGCACGTCATTTCTGAGGCGGGAGTTGCAGTGGATCCCGCGAAGATCGAGGCAGTGCTAGCTTGGGAGCCACCCAGGAGCGTGACAGAGGTGCGGAGCTTCTTGGGCCTAGCGGGATACTATCGGAGATTCGTGCCAGACTTCTCCAGAGTTGCGGCACCACTCTCAGCTTTGACGAAGAAGGGGAAACCCTTTGTGTGGTCAGACAGATGTCAGCAGAGCTTCCAGGAGCTGAGACAGAGATTGACCAGCGCACCTATCTTGAGGTTGCCTGAGGAGGGAGTTGGATACGTAGTTTACTGCGACGCATCAGGGACTGGACTCGGGTGCGTCCTGATGCAGGAGCGGGCCGTGATCGCCTACGGATCACGTCAGTTGAGGCCGCATGAGCAGAACTACGCCACTCATGACCTGGAGTTAGCAGCAGTGGTCTTCGCTCTGAAGACTTGGCGGCACTATCTGATGGGCGAGCGCTTCACTGTCTTTTCTGACCACCAGAGTCTCAGGTATATCTTCTCTCAGAAGGACCTGAACCTGAGACAGCGGAGATGGCTTGAGTTCCTCCAGGACTATGACTTTGAGATAGTCTATACTCCTGGGAAGGGGAACGTGGTAGCCGATGCCCTCAGCAGGAGGACGGGCATTCAGCTGCTTGAGGAGGCGACGGAGCAGCTAGCCTCCTTGAAGATATCCTTCGTGGATAGAGACGGAGCAGCCTTTCTTCAGTCTCTCACAGTCTCTCCTCCACTTCTACAGCGGGTCAGAGAGGCTCAGCGTGGGGACGCTGACTGTGAGACCCGGCGTGCACTGATATCCTCAGGTCAGGCGCCTGATGGTTTCTCCCTTGGAGCAGAGCACGACATCCTTTTCAGAGGGCGTACCTTCGTACCAGTTGCTTTACGAGAGGAGGTGCTGAGAGAGTTTCACACTTCTCCCTTGGCGGTACATCCCGGAGTGGCGAAGATGTAACAGGATCTCAGACGACAGCACTGGTGGCCGGGCATGAAGAAAGCTGTGGCAGAGTTCGTTTCACGATGCCTCACCTGCCAGCAGGTGAAGGCAGAGCATCAGGTACCAGCAGGCTTGGTACAGCCCTTGGAGGTCCCGGAGTGGAAGTGGGATGGCATATCTATGGACTTCGTGACTGGACTTCCACGCACTTCCAGAGGTCACGACTCCATTTGGGTGATTGTCGACCGACTCACCAAGTCGGCACACTTCTTACCCATCAGAGAGCAGGGCTCAGTGGAGAGCTTGGGACGTCTTTACGTCCAGGAGATCGTACGGCTTCACGGTGTGCCATCGTCTATCGTCTCCGATCGAGATGCTCGTTTCACTTCCCGACTTTGGAAGGGGTTGCAGGAGGCGTTCGGGACGCGGCTCCATCTGAGCACAGCCTTCCACCCTCAGACGGATGGTCAGACGGAGAGGACCATACAGACACTCGAGGACATGCTCCGTGCATGTGTTCTCGACTTTGGTCGCAGCTGGGAGGACCACCTACCCTTGGTGGAGTTCGCGTACAACAACAGCTACCACTCCACCATCGGGATGGCACCATACGAGGCGTTGTACGGCAGACCCTGCAGATCACCGTTGTGCTGGACAGACCCTGGGGAGTCAGCACTCGTGGGACCAGAGATGGTCCGAGCCACGACAGAGAAGGTCCAGATCATCCAGGAGAGGATGAGGACAGCTCAGAGCCGGCAGAAGTCATATGCTGACAGGAGGCGGAGGCCACTGGAGTTCGAGGATGGCGACCACGTCTTTTTGCGTGTCTCACCTCGACGTGGTTTTCGGAGATTTGGCCGAGGCGGCAAGTTGTCTCCACGCTTCATCGGGCCTTTCCAGGTCCTCAGCAGGATAGGAGAGGTGGCTTATCGCCTGGCTCTACCACCTCAGTTGCACCGGGTGCACGACGTCTTCCACGTGTCTCAGCTGAGGAGATACGTACACGACCCGACGCACATCATCGACTTTGGGGAGCTGGACGTGGACGATGGGGCGACTTTTGCGGAGGTCCCAGTGGAGATCGAGGATCGACAGGAGCGGGTCCTACGTGGGCGGTCGATTCCTCTTGTGCGCGTCAGATGGCAGCACGGGAACCTCCAGGAGAGCACTTGGGAGCGGGAGGCTCAGATGCGTGCTCAGTACCCCCATTTGTTCCCCTAGTTTTTGATGTATCTTTACGGGGACGTAAAGCCCTGAGGTGGGAGTAATGTAAAGACCCGCAAATTTCAAGGAAATTTTTTTCTTAATTTTCTTTGGAATTTTACAAGAGCGCAGCTTCAGACGGCACCTGATTCCGAGGCCCGGTGTGCCCGGAATCAATTTCCGAAGTTTGGCTCGGGTACGTTCAGTGAACGGACGAGCGGGCTTTTCTATCTTTTGAACCGGTGCCCGGAATCGAATTCTGAGGGAACCGATGAAATCGCAGCGCCGGTATTTGCTTAGAAACGCCTCTTCCGGAGTTGCGTTTGCTCAGACGTGGTTTTTAAATTTTGCGGCTTTAAGTCAGAAATAAAATAAAGTTTGTGCGACAACTTTATTTTATTTCACTTAAGCTGCTTGGAAGCCACTTGAAGCCACTTAAAGGCGGCTTGAACTGAGTTGAACTGAATAGGATGCTATCCAGAAATATCCTACCCCTTGGTAGGATATTTGTGAGGCAGGGCCCGCACGAGCCCCGCCGTTTCTTTCGCTAAGTAACGCACCCGCGAAAACCCGTCAAAGTAACTGAAAAGTCAACCGACACGTTTTCTTTAATTCTTAACAGACCATTTAATTGGGCGGTTTATTTCGTGAATTAAATGGACTGTTTCTTCGTGAATTAAATGGGTCGTTTCTTTCGTTGAAATAATTCAACGAATTGATGGATCGTTTCTTAACCGGTTTCGTGTGTTGGCATGTTTATAAAATAAGACCAACCTAAAAATCCTTGGAAAGGATTTGAAAGAATCTCCGTTCCTCCACCCTCTCCGCGAAGAACGCGAAGAACGCGAAGAACGCCAGCGACCGGAATTCGACGACGCACACCGAGATCTGCGACGTCGACGAACTCTACCCGTGACATTCTTCGGCGACGCTCTTCTTCCACGGCCGATCCTCGTTCGGCAACTAAGGTGAGAATCGGACCTTAATTCTCCCTTTTTAATTTCAATAACAACGGATTTAATTAATTAAATCCGTTTGTTTTTGATCCGGAGATTGGCGAAGTGACGCCGGATACCGCGACGACGCGACGATCCCCCTTCTTCCGCGACGACCTCTCGTCCGACGACGACGACAAGTAAGGGTTGATTGGAATATTTTATTTCTTTTCCCGTGTTTATTCTTTTCAAATAAAGAACCCGATCGGAACAATTTTAATCTATTTAAAATTGTTGATTTGGTTAATCCTTTTCCTCCCGATGATTTTATGACTAACGCGGAGGGTGCGGGTCTAACGAACAAGACCCGGCAACCCTCCGCCGATCTTCCTTTTTGCGGATTTGGCGGGCGACGGCAAAAGCACGACGCAAGGGCCATTCGTGGTTTCCGCAGTGAAGATCTCCCCCCGGGAGGAGCAACGGCGCAGACGGGAAAGGAATCGGGCCACCGGAGCATCTCCGGCGGCCCGCGGCCACGCGGAACCGGGAACGGACGCGGCGGCCCGGCCGTGTCCGCGTGACAGGCGGCCCCCCCGCGGGGGCCGCGTTTCCCTCAAAGCCGCGGGTTTGACCCGCGGCGGCAGCCCCTTCGGCCGCTCGGCCGAAGCCGAGCCGGCCGGTCCGGTCGGCCGGGCCGCGCCCAGGCCGGACCGACCCGGTTCGGGCCGACCCGGTTCGGCCGACCCCAGGGGGGGGTTCGGGCCGGGTCGCCCCGGGCCCAGAACCCCCGTTTCGGGCCCTCTTCGGTCTTTCGCCCATATCTTGGGCCTGGGACCTCCGATTGACGAACCGTCAGCGGCTACGCGATCCTTGGATCGAGACGGTCGTTTCGGTATATTATACTCAAGGTTTCAGAAGACTTTGGGTTCGGCCGGGTTGGTTCGTACACGAAACCAACCGGGCCCTCGGAGCGGAAACGCTCATAACTTGAGCTACGGACGTCCGATCGACGTACCGTCAGTTGTGGTAGTTTCCTCTAAGTGAGACGGAACTTTTGGCATACTCCGCCCGAGGATCGGATACAGGCGGAGTACGGTCGGGTTGGTTTTGCCCTAAAAACCAACCGGGCCCCTGGGACGAAAATGCCAATAACTCTCAGACCGGGCGTCTGATTGACGCGCCGTCTGTCGCGTTGAGATCCTGTTGTCGATACGGAACTTTTGGATACATCAACTTCGGACTACGTGTCAGTTGATGTATCAGCCTCTCGGCTCGTGGAGCGGACCCTCCTAAACGAGCTCGCTTTGTGCGGGAACCCTAGCGCTGGCTGTGACTTCGACGGCAGAGCAGAGATCCTCAGTGGACTGCGACGACGGCAGAGCAGAGATCCTTCGTGGACTGCGGCGACGACTGTGCAGAGATCCTCAGTGGACTGCGTCGACTACTGCACTCAGCGATCCCATGTGGATCAGTGCCTACAGGTTCTGTGTGAGCCCGATCCTACGTGGGTCCTTACTACCGGTTCTGTGTGAGCCACTGCCTACAGGTTCTGTGTGAGCCCGATCCTACGTGGGTCTCTTGCGGGGGTTAGTACCTATCGATCCTTCGTGGGTCCGACGACTTAGACGGATCAGTGATCGTCTTTGACGTCATCTGAAAAAGTATACCTGGTTGAGCTGAATCTTATGTTACTCTCCTTTGTGGATTTTGTTGAACTATCCTATGTGGATTTACTGTTTACTCTCCTTGTGGATTTGAGTCTTGCTTTCCTTTGTGGATTGAGTTGTTCTTGAGCTCGTGAGCAGAGCTAGAAATGGGGACTTAGGTATATGTATGGGCATATACCTAAGTCGAGTCAGATGTTACTTCGTGATTGCATCTTTCTTTTGTGCTATATCCTTTGTGGATTTCGGGAGACCTTCGGGGGTCTCGGGGTCCTTACTGAGTAGCTTGTACTCACCCCTGCACGGGCTATGCCCGCACCTTGTTGTGTTGGTTGCAGACGACGGACAGCGCTGATCACGGTTGGGGCGTGGAGCAGGACGGTACCTGGAGGTGGACCACTGGACGGGACGTGCTCGGAGCGGACGTGGGACCCGAGGAGCCTGGAGGCTATCTGTACCCACCCTTCAGGTGGGATTGCCAGTGGACGACACGAGGCCGCCGTCTTTTCTTCAGTTGCTGTACTTTACTTTTCAGTTGTACTTTACAGTTGGGCTTGTATTTCCGGCCCCTTTACTTTTCTGCACTTTACTTTCCGCTTGCTGACTCTGTGTGGTTGTTACTTATAAAGGCAATGCCTTCCCTGTTTACTGGGATTTTACGCCTTGGTGCTAGTCGCCAGCCCCTGGCCTATGGAAGGCGGGCTTGGGGTAGTCACGGCACGGGCCCCGAGGACGGGTCGTGACACTTAAATTCTCAATATAGCTATCTTTTTGTCTCAAAATTGAATATCCAAAGTCTCCCTTCCATGCCATCAATGTTTTGGGAGGTTTTGGGTGTTCGATTGGCCCTGAAAACTTGTTTCGATTATCTGCACGAAGAATACTCGAATGATGGTTTCTCTCAAACCATGTCGATTCTTATGATTACATCATCATCGTACCCCTTTTGGGTCATCATGATGTCAGATCATTGATTTTGGATTGTTTCATTACGATAAAAATGCACAATGATCCATTGTTCATAACCCCACAAAGAATATGAAGAATATACAAGGTGAAGGGGAGAAGAAATTCACATAACCAAAAATATAAACAAACCTCAGCCGTTATTTGTTATGGTATTGATCCACTCACATTAGAGGGATCAATTAGAACAAAAAAAATATGAATCAATCCCGAAAAACAAACCCTAAAAACAAATCCTCCCGCAAGAACGATCGGACAGCAGGTCAACCTGTTCGTGGGTTGATCCACATTCATCATTTAAATCCAAAAATGGGGATAACATAACAGAAATAACAAACCATACCTCATGTATTTGATCAGTCATTAACAATGTGTGATCTTTCTACCATCATCGATGATATATGATCTTATTGTGAAATGATCCATGTGTTGTCGTTCGTCGAGAGTTATCCAAGGGGGGATCAACTCCAAAAATCTAGAGCTTCCAAGGGAGGTTTCCTGGGTTATGAGCCTAACCCTGGGATCTTGGTTATTTAATACTATAAAATTCATCGCTACGTAATTAAAAGTTTAAAATAAAAAAAAATTAATTTATTTTATTTCCTTTAAAACATCTAAAAATGAACTTTTCTAGCCAACCTGCACCAGTCGATGTTAGGCATCACCTTAGGTAAATTCACTACATTGAACGTAATGATGTCCTCAGATTTCTGATCCGGGCATCTATTTAGATGTTATTCCACTTTTTCAGGAAAACTGCTCAAATGTGATTTTTAAAATATTTAATATATTTCAACCATTTATTCCGGGCTCACCGGGCCTTAGAATCGCATGTCGTCTTAGCACCTTTTCTCAAATTAATTCCATATAATATTTAAAAATAAAATAAAGAAAATCCAGGATATTAAATTATCACTCTTTGAACAATTTATAGATTATTATTATTCATGAATTCATTATTCAATTTCCTCAATTTCTTTCATGATACACGTGAAATATGGAGAAAATATGGGAATATAACCCTACCTAGAATTACATATCACAGAAACTACACCTAGTAAGTGGAGAGAGATAAAGATATGAGGGTTATTACATTCATGGAATTTGGATTAAGGGTCTACACTATTCATAGAAGGATTAATTAAACTAGAACACAAGAAACAACAGGCTTCTCAAAATCAAAATTTCCACTAAAAATAAAGGCATTAAGGTTTTTCCATTTTAGGAAAAAAAACCATGCACAGGTTTGTGATTATTAAAATCAAAAATTACTTCCAAAATTTAATTTTTGTTTTAACAATTTTTTTGAATGAAAAGGGTTTTAATTTCATCTATAAATATATGTTATGGATTGATGTGATTCCAATAATTTAATTCACATAATGTTAGTATTTAAAATTGTGAAAACAATTTTGAAGAATCATTCAAAGGAAGAATAAGAGGAAAAACTGAAAAAATATTGTAAAATAGTTACCCTTACATATGAGGTATGCATTGCATAAGGGTAACTTGTTTTACCCTGAAACAACAACATGTAACCTTACCTAGAGGTCCCTATACCCTAATGAATCCCTTATTACCCTTATTGAAGCCATGTTTACCCTTATGCGGGTACCCTCATCTAGCCAGTACCCTTATGCAGGGCCTGAAACATGATATTACCCTTATGAAGACTTGGAAATGGGATTTTATCCTAATTCAAGGTCTTTAAATCTCACTTTACTCTTATGTAAAGCTTTTAAATCATATATAAGGGGATTTTTGTTGAAACATTATATTTTCACATAAATATACTTATAAAATAGAAATAAAAGAATGTTTCAAGGATCAAATAAAATTGAGAATATTACAATGGCCCCCTTATAATGACTTCTCATTATCAAGAAGTATCACTAGCAGCCTTTATTGAACTACTTATGCAACTGAGCTAAAATATAAAACTCTCATCCCCATGTCTTCTCTTGGTTCCATTCATGTTGCCACCAAATTTGAACATGTTGTACTATCTTCCCTTGAATTAATTTCTCTCTCCTATCTATAATCTACATTAGTTGCTCCTCATAAGATACATCTAGCTCCAAGTCAATGTCCCCATAATTTATGACATGCATAGGTTTATCCATTTATATCTATATATGTGACACATTAAAGACAAAATGCATTCCTCGGTATAGAGAAGGAATATATAGAAGGAACAACACTATCCCAAACTATTTGGTGACCTAAAAGTGTCCAACAAAACATGATGCTATATTTCCTTTCTTCCCCAATCGTTAGAAGCCTAACTGAGGAGAGAATCTCAATAAAAACTATTCACCCATATTGAACTCTAAAATTATCCTCCTATTATTAGTATATGATCTATGTCTAATATGAGGGGTGATCAATCTCTTCTGAATCAATTTCAATCATTTAGATATCTGATCACTACTGGAAAATGGGTTTTTACCCATGCATCTATACTCACAGTTTTTTAAACCATGGGTATAGATATTATTTTTTGACCTATTCCCATGGTTTTGTTAAAACCATGGGAATACTAAAACTGATTTCAGACTTTTATCGAGCTCCACCTACAAATTTATCATTTCCTCTCCCCATGTCTCCTCATTCCCTAGCCTCCAAAACTCTCCTCTCCTCTCGGACTTCAATCTCCCACCCTCGCCTCCGCCTCCCAGCCCCCGCCTCGCTCCCTCCGCGACCACACCCACCTTCGACTCCAGGTCCCTACCTATGCCTCCCAGCCCTCGCTGTCGCCTCCGCCTCCCAGCCCTCGACTCCGCCTCCCGACCCTCGCCTCTGCCTCCATGGCCTCCTCCGCCTCCTTCCATCCATGACCACCTCTGCCTCCTCCTAACCGCAGCTACCTCCACCTCCACTTCCCAGCCCTCACCTCCTCCTCCGCGGCAGCCTCCGCCTCTATCTCCTCCCAGCCACGGCCGCCTCCGCCTCATTAGACCGGGTTATAAAGAGAAGGGTTTTCATAAGGTATTATCATAAAACCCTATCATACCATATTATAAAGAATTAATATCTTCTATATGAGGGATAAATTGTGAGGGAAGAGGTGTCTCATACTCATGTTGTTGCACAGTCTTCTAAAATTCCTGTTCAAACTACCTGGGAACCTAAATTAGAATTAGTTGTTGGATTAGTATGAGAATATGGACCTCCTAAGTGGGGGATAGAGTTCACAAATCTAGGATATTTGGAACAAATCTTACAAATTTAGAATGTGGTGAGGATATGGATCCATTTGTTTTTGAGAGTCCACCAATCTCTGAGATAGGGGGAGATCTGAATTTTTATTCTTCTCCGTTTAGTAAAGAAGCCACTCTAGATTATTTTTTTCAATGATATGGGTGTATATTATTTTATTGATGTTTTTGGAGAGAATTATGATTAAAAAATGTTAAATTGTATGATAGAGAGGATGAAAAAGTTAATAAGCATGGTAAGGCAAGTGATGATAAAAGGGATGATGAGGACGATTAAAATCCTATAAATATAGAAAAACTATTCTTGTTATTATTGAAAGGAATGATGAATCTATTAATCCAAAGATTCCTTATACTCATTTTTTAAAAACACTAGTTTGACCTAGATCCTATGAATATATATTAATTATTTTGTCCACTTCACCTTCTTCTGGAGATATTCCTCTAAGTCACTCTCAATAATAGAATATCTATGAATATTCTAAAAAAATAGTTGTGTAATAGAGGATTCATAAGAAGAATATGCGGCCTACCTTAGAGATATTTATCAACATACTTATCATTTCCCTCCTAATATGGAATCATGGAGAAAGGCTCATGATTTATGTTCTCACAATTCAGATCTGGATGATGATTCCTCTTATGATGGTTCTCCTACTCAAGAACATGCTAGTCCATATCAACAAGATGAACCCTCTTCTAATCATCCTCCTATAATAACTTTTACATATTTCATTTAGATAAAGAATTACCATTTGTATGTTTTGAAATAAGTTCTTTTTTTCATGTTTTTTGGGAAAATACTCATGAAAAATAGGAATATATTTCCTACACTATTAAATTTGTTGCTCCATAAATCTGTCCAAGACTGTTCCTAAAAATAAATAATATAACTGAAGTGATTTAATCTTTTAAAAGATAAATTTGATGTTCTAGAATCCACATTATATACCTATAAGTTGAATCATATATATACTAGATATCATTAATATGAGATATCTCAAAGTGATAACCACTCAAACCAGACCTTCAAGAAACACATCAAAACCTTATTCTACTCCTTCATTATCTATTGATGATGATTCTATTTTAATGTTGATACATGATGAAATTAAAAATATTTTGGACAACGTGAAGGATATTAGAAATCAAGTTCATATGGACACTTCTTCTAAAAGAGAAAAGATATATAATTTAGTTAAATATGAATCCATTACGACTACCAAAGAATTTTTTTTATTCAAGGGTGTAATTATGTATTATCTCAAATGGTTTTACACTAAACAATATCTCAAGAATTAGTTCATATCATTGGATAGAAATTTTAAGATATGTATGTTGCTGATGTCCTTGTTTTAGAACCACTTTCTCTTCCTTTACCCCACATCTATACCACTTATTCCCTAGCCTTAAACTCAGATTTAATTACTTCCACATCATCAATTTCAACCTCTACCTCACCTATACCTCATATAGGACCTTTTGGTGTATATATATCATCGATGGTACCCATTGTGTCATTTTACTTAAACTATAAATGTTAAATTAATTGGAAATGAAGATTAACTCATTGTATACATGTAGTTTTTCGGTGCATTTTTAGATAACTAGGTATAGATGACGATTTAAGGGGTTCATTCTCAACAAAGTTTTAGTGGATTGGATGCCTTATTTTGTAGGTGTATTTTTTGGCATAAAATGGAGTCAATTTAAATTTGTGGAATAAGTTGTTTCTATTTATGTATTTGGTTGGTTCTATATATGTCTATGGTGTATATTTTTTTTATTATTACATTCATATAGAAATTAGTTTATAATGATATACCAAGTACTTCCATCATAAAATTTCTTATATTCTATATATAAGTATTATTTACAGTTTTCAGAAATGTCCAACATATGGATGGTGTAATCAATTAGATTATTCACATTTTTTTGATGTACCTATTAGATGATTATGATGACTGTGTTATAATTATTTTCAACACTAGATGGAGATATTGAAAAATGGGGAGATTTAAGACACTAGAAATGAGTTCACTGAACCAAGATTCACAAAATCACCAAAATAAGGTTTGTAAATAAAATAGATATCCAATTATCAATGTTTTTATGGTTATTCTACATCTTATGAAAGAGTTACATGGTATTTTTTTTGAAAATTGTAGCAGGAGAGCAGTGGAGGATGGAATTGAATAGTTAGTTTCATCTTTCCTTCATTTTTTTCTATGGCCTATTTTTAAGATTGTAAAAAGGAGAAATGTGCTGTTTTAATCCTAGTTTGGTATTTTACTTATTTTATATATGAAATTACTAAAGGAGGAATATATTTCTCCCCATTTTTTAGTAGTGATTCTATATATCCCATGATCCCATCTTCTTAGAACATCCTCCTCCTTGAAGTGGATCATCAAATTTTCCCAAGAATTTCTCTATATCCAAAATCTGATCTCATTCCCCAAACATAAAGTCTTTAAATTAATGGTATTCACTTGATTTGTACATACTGGGATAGAGTTTTATTTTTTTTTGGTTAGATCTCATTATTGTCTCTGGTGACTAAGTTACAGGTTGTTTAACAGTCAAATTCTAATAGCCCTACCATTAGGTTAAACCTTAATTGTAAGGATCCATAAATGGGTGGTTAGGGAATGAGAATTTTCTCTTTAATTAAGGGATCCGAATCTGGTTTCTTTTTTATCCAGGAAAGTTTCTTTGAACCTATACTCTAGTGAACTATCCATGTAGACTTTGAGAAGGTGTATAGGTAATGAAGATCGAACACCAATGACCAGTGGTCATGTTGAGACTATTACCCATCCATTTAGTGAAATGAGAGAAATTTTCCCTAGGATTTGATATTGGATTTCCTGACATGGTTCATAATCATGATGTTTCTAGGTTATTGGTTAAAAAATTTACCGAGTTGTTTCATCTCATTCCAATTCAGGTGATGAAGTATATAAAGATCTAGTAGTGGGGTATAACTATTAATTCTTGAGCTTGTATGGTGAACTGATTACCATCATCTGTAACACAAGCTCTAGTTTTCTCAAGGGGTTGGGTGGTAATTTCATTAATTATTGGGAACCGTCGTAACCATGAGTTTAGTATTCCTTCTTCATTTCAAGGGACAATTTGAGTGATCATAAATCTTGGAAGAGGTTCTTAGAGTTCATGTGAATAACTTTGGTAGTTCATGGGTGGACCATTTGACTTTAATAGAGATTTCATATATCTTTAGTTACCCTAAAATTATTCATATGTCCTTGTTTATAGTATTGTACCATGCTATGTTTCAAACCCCACTATTAGGGTGGAGTTTTGGATAAGTTCTTACCTTAGACCAAGTCTTGTGCGAGAAACTACTGAAGAGATTAACTAGTGTGAAGAAGAATGAACATGTCTTAGAATATTTTGGTATTTTATTAAGATCATTGTGGTATTCCCATGAATTATACACAGACTCAAATTGAGTCTTTAATTTTCAGCAGGCATTCCATTACCCCCATATCATTACCATAAATCAATAAGAATTTGTTTTATAATATTTTGATCAATGAAGATTTACTCGAGCATCAACATTCCTTCACTTTCATTATTCCTGAAATCTAATCAAGTTTATTTTTCGTTGTAAAGATGATCACATAGTTTATATTATTAAAACTTAATCTTGAATCATGACTATATATATAATCATTATATTCGATGATCTAGGAAGAAACTTTAGTATCTTTGGGTTTCATTTCCTTTAGAATTACCAATTATAGAGACTCCATTTTCAAAATTTAACACTCTTAAACATATATTTCAATAATATTATTTTCCATTTATCATAATATTTATATTATGTATTTTATTAAGATAATTAGGTGAAACCATTCCCATCATATTTCTATTTCCCTTGCATGCAGGAACATGAACCTATGTGGAGTTTTTGTCATTATATGTTGGGAGATGACTTGTATAGTAACAAAAGACAGGTATGTTTTACTTTAGTTTTTATTTTATTATCTTTATCACATAGGACACTTAGGCCTTTTACTTCTTTCTATGGATGGATGATAGTTATATTCTACGAAGGGGGCCAGAAGAGCCCTGGAGGTGGCTACATGGTTTTCTTGGGAGGGGAAGGAGATCAGGGTAGTGGAGGGATTAATTAGTGTGTTTCATTTTTTTCTACCTTTGTATTGTGTTATTTATGTTTATCTTCTTTTCCTTAGATGTTGAAGTCTGAAATATGGGTGGTTCATGCTGAAAGTTTATTTATTTTATGCTGCTATTTTAATTAATTGTTTGGGGGGAAATCATTTCCGCATGGTGATTCCTTGATGCTCGGACACTTGTGTCCACCCGTGGGTGTATCCTATTCACCTTAGTGAATCCTAGTATTCCTATAGGAGATTCTATATATAAACCATGGTAAGGCCTATGAAACAAAGATAATTAGGGAGGGATTGAGAATGTACAGGAATGAATTGTGAATTCCCATAAATAAGGATTGATGACATTAGAATTTTAATGGGAATAAATGGGAGAATATGCAATATATATTAATTCTTAAAATTCCATGGGTATAAAAGGTGGTGACATGATAATGCGTTGGGACTAATAAATGGAAATTCAAATTCATCAGCAATTTGATAATGTAATATCAGATCATGATATACTATACATTGTGGGATTTTATGATTAGACTCCATCCCAATGAAACTATAGAAATACCTTAGTGCCAAAAATACTCTGTTATACACTAGATAGTTTGGTTTGAAATTCCCAGTAAAACCTTCGTTGACCTCATGGTAGGGCTCAGGACTTGTTAGTAGATCACAACTGGGGGAAAGGTAGTTATTCCCTTATCACATACACTGAGAGGAGTTCCACACAACCCTAAATACAATAATATCCCCAAAAGAAATACCTGAGGTTATCTAAAGCTACCTTCGTTCTTTGATACAATGTTTGGAACATGGTGAGTCTTCCCACCGGTTCTTTTATGAATATTTCGCTCATTCTTAGATCCACCCCAAATTGTTTTGTTTTTCTAAGGAATTCCACTCATCTAGAAAAGGACTGGTAAATGCCTTATTATAATTGGGTTCTCTGGATTGACTTTTCAATCTCTAGAGGAAAAAACTAAATGACCCTTGTAAGAGTTTCAGCTTTCAAACATATCGCACCCAGAAGCTAGGTGAGTTATCCCTTGTATGAGAGGGTTCCACATAACACATATAAAAGACAGTTTCCTATTTTTCTTCTTCACACTCTAGTTTTAAAGGCATTAAAACCTTCAACATGGTCAAATATGTGATCTACTAAAATATGTGAATATCCACATTAAAACTATACTTTCAAACTCTTGAGAATCTTGATATTTGAATCTTAATTTAAAAATATTCATTTAAGAACCCGGTTTTCTGAGTCATCATTAAAAACGTTCCTTAAAAACAAATATTTAATATCGCAACACTGTATTCTTCATTTAAGAGTCCAAATACTATGTAATCTATATTACCAAAAATCTTCATTCAAAAGATCACTGGAATTAGACCAAAAAACTTGATTCATGTAACCATATGAACCATGAAAGAGTTTTATTCACATGCTTCATATTTTTCCTCATGAAAAATTCCTATTAGCCTGCTTGTACACACCTACAACCATAGTTCCCATACTATAACAGCTTCATGGTAGCTTCTGACTCCCCGTGCAACAATATTTATGCAGGCCATTGAAATGTTGTGTAACCTCATCCTACTAAACTAGTTAAAAATTGCTTCATCATTCATGTATTTTAAATCAGTTCTAGATTTTAGATATTTAGATCAATTCAAGATTTAATATATAAGCTACCTCTTCAATTAAACAAGTGAACATGATCCACATCCGATTTTCAACTAGTATCAACTTTAATCCATGCTCCAAACACATATCAATATCTCCAAATCATGAGTTTCATTTCATTATGAAATTCTTCCATGCATACCTTCACCCCCGGTCCTCTTACAAGACTTATTATTTATATTAACACATCGAATGCACTCTTCATATATATATTTTCAACACATATTTATGAAATAGATCTTCATGCCATTATTCTTGAAAAATATCATGCCTCTTTAATAAAACATACCTCATTCATACCTCATATATTTTCCAAAAATCCAACCAATCATGCCTTGGTTGCAATAATACCGCCCTTTGAATGATCCTGTTCTTGAATTAGTTTCCTATGGTAGAGTGGTTAGTGTCCCTATTCCTATTATTCAAGATAAGTTGAAAAATACAATATTATGTGATGATATAGTAGAGGAGTCTCATCTAGCCTACGATGTAATTTATTTTAAAGATGCTCCATCAAGGGTCATCTCTGATGAACAGCTTGGAGAAGCATCTGAGCATAGTAAGGATTAAATGGAATATGATGCACAAGTTGAGTTGGATTCCAGTTACTGTAAAGATAAATGAATGATTTATTCAAAGATCCAGAAAGGTAAGTCAAATATTATGGCTTCCACTTCAGTGAAATCCAAGAGAAAACCTTGAAAGTTGGTTTCTCACTCCTTTGCCCCTAATTTGGGGAAATCCCCTTTTGGTATTGCATTTTCTACTAAGGATTCCAATAAGACAGTTAGTGAATCTCAACCTCCTATAGCTGTTGTTTGTAGTGTGAAATCAGTACCTATGATGGAAATTTGTTCTGCATAGGGAGGTAATTCTAATCTAGACTCGGTTCACTCTTTATCAAACACTCCTACAAGTACCTCTCATATAGACAGTGCATGTCCAACTAGAAAAATAGTGAGTTGTGACTTATTCAATGTTCATATTTTTGATGCTATGATTTATTCTTCCTTGAATATCTTTGATAAAACTGGAGGATCCAATCCACCACTAACTAGTACCACTACTAGCCTGGCTCCTGGATCAACTTCTTTACAGACTCAGACCTCTACTCCTATTAAGGGTGGAAACAAAAAATATTCTATTTCATTAACCCCTTATCTTAATGTATAATGGGTTGGGAATGCTACAACCTTGTCTTACAAGCAGTCTACAAGTGACAATACTTCTTCTAGGAATAATCATGGGGTTTCATCTTTTAATAATCCCATGACAGATAAGGTAGAGAGCACACCGGGCACATACATGGCTCATCGTGTTAAGTGGACTCAAAAATTAAAGGTGAGTATTCACAATTAATTTGAATTGTTGGCATTAGGAAGCATTGAAGAGGATGGAAAAGAAAACAACTGGGTGTAGTGGGGGTGCAAGTGGGTAGTTGGGGTGTAGGGGGTAGTGGGGGGGGGGGGGGGTGAAGGTTGTGGGGGAGTTGGGGTGAAGGGGGCAGGGGGTAGTGGGGGTGAAAGGGGTAGGGGGTGTGGGGTTTAAGGGGGGGAGGGGGGGGGGGGGTTCCAGAGGGTGTCTATGGGGGGAGGGGGTGTCCGAGGGGGGGGGGGGTCCATGGGGGTCTAGTGGGGGGGTGTCCAGGGGGTGGGAAGTGGGGGTGCAGGTGTGTGTGTGTGGGGGGGGGGTTGAAGGTTGGGGGGGCAGTTGTGGTGAAGGGGGTAGGGGGTAGTGGGGGTGAAGGGGGATGGGGGTGTAGGGGGTGTAGGGGGACGAGGGTGTCCAAGGGGTGTCTTTGGGGGGAGGGAGTGTACCGGGGGGGGGGGGGGTCTAGTGGGGGATGTCAAGGGGGGGGTGTGTGCAGTGGGGGTGCAGGTGGGGGGGATGGGAAGTGGTGGTGCATGTGGGGGGGGGAAGTGGGGGGGTGAAGGTTGGTGGGGCAGTTGGGGTGAAGGGGGCATGGGTAGTGGGGGTGAAGAGGGCATGGGGTGTGGGGGTGTAGGGGGGGGGGGTGGGTGTCTAGGGGGTGTCTATGGGGGGAGGGGGTGTCCAGGGGGGGTGTACGGGGGGGTGTTCGGGGGGGGGGGGGGGTGTCCACCGGGGGTGTTCGAGGGGGGGGGGGGGGTGTCCGGGTGGTGTCTAGTGTTGGGTGTGTAGGGGTGTGTCTTGGGGGTAGGGGTGTCTAGGGGGGTTGGGGGGGGGGTATCCAAGGGGGTATCCATGGGGGGGAGTGCAGGGGTGTTCTATCCAGGGGGAGAGTGGGGGGTGTTCAAGGGGGAGGGGGTGTGGTTTCACAATGGCTCCATTGTTTTTGATAAGAAATTTTCCACTATTCCACAGTTGTTTGCATTCTGGTTTGCAAGAGCAAGGTGAAACCAAGGTGGGCAACTGCTGTTTCCAGGAAAACCATCTATACCCACGGTTCTTTAAACCGTGGGTGTGTGTGATGTGAAGAAAACTATCTATACCCATGGTTTACTTAACTGTGGGTATATAATTTGTGCTGTAAAAATGTATACCCTCGGTTAGCCTTAACCGATGGTTTCAAACCGTGGGTATAGGGAAATTTTCCAGTAGTGGATGTACAAAACTGGGCCCCACAATTACTACGACACTTGCCTCAGTCCAACAAAGTAGTGAATGACATGAAATAACATAAAGAGATTTATATGGATCCATATTAATTGAAGTTTAAAAAACTGAAAATTTAAAATATCACTATATTCGATAGCGTATACAACACCCAACTCTAAGCTAAAATAAACCAAGATATATTAATAATTATATATTATATTTATAACCAAGATGTTAAATTTGTGAGAGTGAATAAGATGGACCAAATTATGAATTATATATAGGTCATACTCAATAAAAATTTATTAATTAATTCTTAGGAAATAGTCACTTTATTTATTTTTTAGTAAAATAATTTTATGGTTCAAAAATGTGTTTTCTTTAAAAATGATTTTTATTTATTTTTGAGGGAAAAAAATAATTAATTTCTGAAAATTTTTAGAAATTTAATTTGACAAAAATGATACGGTTTTTGAAATAATAATTTAAAAATTAGATTTGAGTTAATTTTTGGGATTTTTTTGAATATATTGATTTTTCAGTGAATAATGAAAAATAATGATTTTTATTGAAACCCATATTATTGTTTAAAGCATTAACAATGTTATTTTTTAAATGGTTTCAAATAAAAATTTGTTCTATTAAATTAATAACAATCCAATTTAGTTCATTGGAATCAATTTTAAGGTTGAATTGAGTATAAAAACATTTTTATACCTAAAAGGCATTTTTTCTGAAAAACTGTTTTTCAGAAAATTTTGAGTTTTAATATTAAATTAATATCTTAAAATTCCATAAATTTAATATAAAAAATAAATTACATATTTATAACCATTAGGTTCAAATTTGGTAAATAATTTCTTTTTATTTTTGGTTATTCTGAATAGTAACCCTAATAAATTTCTCTCACCATGGTAAGTGTAAATATGGTAATTAAGGTTAAAAATAAAATAAAAATGACTAAAAAATGACCCTAAAAATTACCTCTATTTCATTTTATGAGTATATTTCATCCATAAGAATCCAAACATTGAATATATGTCCTTTTTTCCATTTGGATATTAATTTTACCTTTAAAATGTTTAAGTAAAGGATAAAGTCAAAAACGTTACTCTCTTGATTTTAATATCTATAATAATTATTGACGGGGATAAAAACAACTAATGTTTGATTATATTTAATAATTTGAAAGATAAATGTTTTTTATCACGATAATTTATTTATAATTTTTATTTATGAAATAATTACCTTAAATTCTTATGCAACATCGGAACAATATTTATTCTATTAATATAAAAATTAAATAAATTATTTAAAATTATTAAAAGTAATATAATATAAATGAATTATTATATTATATTAATTTTTTAGATAAAAATAACTAGTAAAATATGCTTAAAAGTATTATATTCAATTTTTTTTGTAATATTATTTTTAAAGTCAAATTAAATGAATAGTGTCAAACATGACATTAATGACATTTTATGTTAAATAATATTTTATTAAATGATTTAAAAATAAAAAAATATTAAAAAAGGACAATTAGGATGATAAATGATTAAAAATTTAATACTTTTGAAATTTATGAGATATGTTTCACCTTATAAGAGAAATTGTTTCCCTTTAATATTGATAACGTCATTACCACAAATAAGGTTAAAATTTGATAACTAAGGGGTTAATCCAAAAGTTAAGATTTAAAATGATATAAAAACATTTAAAATTTTATTTTTTATTATATTAATACCATATATTTATTATATTATAATTAATGCTATTTTTAAACTTTCAACATGAGTTTTAAACAAGTCATATTTTAATATATAGTGTACTTTCCAAAAATGGCATAAATGATATTTTATAATAAACAATATTTTATTAAATGGTTTGAAACTTCTAAAAAACCTATATTCGTCTAAGTTATTTGGATATGATTTAAAATATCAAACATGATCCATTTATGGTCCAATTTTAATTTTATAGTAACTATCTTGACCCCTAAAGTGTTTAAAACTTTGTTATCATTATAATTATCAAAATGGTTAACATAGGGTTAAAATAAAAATATAAGGGTGATAACATCATCTAAAATTACTGAATTTTTATTATATGAGTGTATTTAGACTAAAAATCATATTATATTTTAATTATATCAATTTGGTTCCATTTTACCAAGAAAATTAATTTATATTAATCTAATACTTTAATAAATTAAATTAATTCCCCTCCCCTCATTATAAAAGGGAACCTACTCTCCTCTTCTATAAACACTTCAAGATATATTTGGTTCACAAAATAACTACCCCAATTCCTTCCTAAAATACATAACTACATTATAGGGGTCATATTTGTTTCATAATACCAACCTTAGATAGCATAAGGTGTAATGAAAAAGAGGTTGTCCGAAGAAGAGGTATAGTTCTTTACTAACAATTTTCATTTTATTTTTTATTATAACTCCTTAAAATATTATTAAATAATTATATAATAATAATAATATAATATTACATATGATAATTTTTTTTATTTTAACAAAATACCTTATATTCATCTCCTTTTCCATCAAATTGGTAACAAAACAATCATTCGTGTGTACGAAGAACTACCACCTCACAAACCAATGTAATTCATTTTCCATCATCACCTCTCAAACATGGTTATAATGATGGATTTAATGATTAATTATGAAATTAATGAAATATTTATCCTTATAAAAAGATAATATTTTATAAACTTTATTTCCTTTCTATCCATTGAACAATGATAACTTCATTCATGCATACGTGTTGACTGCCACCTCCACGAAGTGATGTGATACATTTTCTATCATCACATTACATGGATGATATTTATAATTTTTTTAAATAAATAATATGGTAATTATTATATAATTATAATTATGTAAATATAAAATAATACTTACCTTCTTTTCATCAAGATCATTAAAATAATGGAAACGTTACTCATGTGTACGTACGACCTATCGTCTCTACGACGGTAACATAGATCATTTTTCATACCCATATTTCATGATTGTTTTTAAAATTATAATTTAAATATAAAAATTATGATTATTTAATGATTATTATTCTATATATGATGAAACTATTACCCCTATGACCATGGTCAATGAACTCAAGTCATTTTGAAATTATGAATCGAACATTCTCAAAACACCCAGCATAGACATAACCGATTAAGTAATTAAATATGTAAGGGAATTTTTTTTAGGATAAGGGAATAATACCATAAAATAATGTTAAGAAATAAAATAATTGATATAGTTTTATAATAAAGGTGTTAAACTACATACATAGCATGTATGGACTCGAGGTAAGAGATTTTATCTTAATTTCCCTTCATTAAGGAATATTTTAATATTATGCACGTAATTTTTTTTATATAGTGTATATGTTTATCATTTTTCCTATTATATCATGAATCATTCATACTTCTTGCTATTTTAAGTTATAATTAAAAATATTTCATCATAGTGGATTTGAATTGAATGTTACCAAGTGGTAAGGGATTTCTCAACTCAATTTCCTTTTATTGGGTTATATTTCAAATTCATTGATTTTTGTTATGACATGATTATGTGTGAACTTATCTATAAATTTTTTTATTTTTTATTTACACGTTTTTATGTGGATTTAAATTTTTTAACATAGTTTATCCATTAATTAATTCTTAATTCATGATCTTTTCAAAGGTTTTCTTTTCCTAAATCTCATTTTCTTGAGACATGTTTAATGTCATGCACCATGGTTTACATATATGGTGTAATTACTACCTCATGAATTAATTTTGACATATTAATTCATGAAAATACTTGGATTTAAATATCCATATTATAATATTTCCTTCAAAGTATTTTGATTCAAAAGTTACCAAATCTCTAAAATATTTATGTTACAATTTATTTTCTTTTCAAGAGTGTTTATGTTCAAGGTAATTTAGGGGGAAATCATATCCTATTATTTTTTCAACCACATATATTTTATTATACTCTAGAGATAAATGTGTTTTAAATATTTAGATTCCATTTCCTCGATTATTGATTAAAGAAACATCAATAATGTTGTTTGTAAGTGATACAGATCTTACATCTTTTTATATATCTAGAATCTTTCTCTTCAATATCTATGTTTTCTAAAATGATTTCAAGAATATTATTTTATAAACAAAAATTATTTGTTAAATTTATTTTACATGATCATTGACCTTATTTTAAGAGGTTTTAAAAGGAAATTGCTTAACATTTTCTGCATGGGTCACTTTTTTAGTCTCTTTAAAAAATATTTGAAATGACTTTTTATTTTTAACATTTTCGATGTGAATGGATTTTCCTACCACCATGCACTGCTATAAGACAAGCCTTTAACCGTGATAAAAATGGCCATTATCAAAACTATAAAATTTTATAATACTGGAACATGATTAAAAGTCCCAATATTTTATTAGTTCATTTAGTAGCACTGATAAAGGACCCCTTTATCAATACATTTAGTATCACAAATAAAGAGGCATATTGTAGTGTGCTGTAACATCACACTACATTACTAGTGTAGTGTACTGTAACAACACACTGCAACACTAGAAAAATCATCAAAATCAAGTAAAAATACAAAATTTAAATGGAATAAAATTTACAAAACAAATATAAGAAAAATAATAATATATTATATAAATTTCAATCATTGATTTATAAAATTACCTAAGTACATATTACTAAATACATAAAAAAATAAATGGCCATTTTTCTTTTTCCCCTGTCCCCAACTTTTGATATTGCCAAAAAAACACCCCTAATCGAGCAAAAGAATGTGCCTGTATAAGAAAAAAATTCTTATGTTAGTAATAATGTAAAGAAATAAATTAAACTGAAGTGTTTATTTTAAACTAATCTTTGAGTCATACTAGGAACATTGTATATCAGATTGAGTTGCAGTTGATTCTTGCACGTCACACCATTTCTTATTCATCTTCAACAATTATATTTGTGAAAATTTAATAAATTATTATAAGATAAAAATTATGAGGAAACTAATTAAGAAATATAAGATAGAATTATAAGAATATAATATAGGATTGTTTTCTTGGTTTTAGAAATGTGATGTGTGTTTTAAACTAAAATGACATTTATTAGATAAAAAGGTGCACTTGGATTCATAACACTCCCACTTCACATTGAATAGTGGTGAATATAATTCATACACATCAAGAATCTCTTTTGGATCATTTTACCTAAAGTAAAAAAAATAATCCAAATGCATTTTCTCAGTTTTGGGTACGTCACTTTTCTTTTTTACTAAAATGTCATTTTAAACTAAAAACATGTAGTTTGAGTCATAATGGTCACATAATGTGTTGTTTTGAATTGAGAATGATTATTATACATCCAAAATTACTTATAAATCATTTTACTAAATTATCATCTCAATATGTGTGCATTTTTTTAGTTTTTAGTGAGTGACACTTTTTGAACTAAAATATCAATTTTAAACTAATAATAGACACTTTGAGTAAAACTAGGAGCATCATGTTTCTGATTGAGGTGTTTCTGATTCCTACACATTAAAAATAAATTATGGATCATTTTCCTAAAGTATCAAAACAATATGAATGTGTTTTCTTGGTTTTGAGTATGTCATTTGTCTTTTTTACTAAAAGTAATGTAAATTTTAATTAAAAAGTTGTGCTTGGATTTATGCCAGTCATAAAATTCATCATATTGAGGTGAAGATGATTCCTACACATTCCAAATGACATATGGATCATTTTAATAAAGTATCAAATCAATATTAATCTGTTTGCCCAGTTTTGAGTATGTCACATGCCTTTGTTACTAAAATGTCATTTTAAATAGGAAACATGTACTTTGAATCATACCGATCATATAGTGTGTCGGTTTTATATGAGAATAATTCTTTCTCATAAAAAACTACCTATGAATATTTTTCCTTAATTATCAATACAATATGAGTGTGTTTTCTTGGTTTTCAGTGAGGGACACTTTTTGAACTAAAATGTCAATTTTAAACTAATAATAGAAACTTTGAGTCATAATGGGAACATCATGTATAGTATTGAGGTGTATATGATTCATACTTGTTAAAAATGACTTATTAATCATTTTTATAAAGTATCAATACAATAAGAATTCATTTTCTCTTTTCACCTGATTTGGGCTCTCAGGACACCGTTTTGGGGCTACGAGTCTCCAGGGCCTTCAGGTCATCAAAGACCTTCGGGCCATAGGGCCTTCGGGTCACGTAGGCCCTAGAGTAGCCAAGTTCACACAAAACATGCCCCAGAAGAGGATCAGAGAAACAAGGGTAGAAGACACCAGATGCAGAGCTAACCAGATTGGAAGAATGAGAGGGTATGGAAGCCGCCATCGGGACTAGGTACCATGCAGCTTTGTATAGGGAAATGATAGCTGATCAGCAATGCAAGGTGGGGAGCTAAGGTTATCAATGATGTAAGACGCTAGGGAGGGGCAGTTCTAGTGGGCTGGGCCTACGGGTCATGTAATGGGCATGGTATGCCTCTGGGCCTTCGGGTCATGTAATATGGGTCATGTCGGGCCTAGTGACTTGGGCTTACGGGTCATGTACAGGTTCCCCTTCAACCCTTAAAAGGGGGATTATCTATAATAAAATAAAAAACAAGGCCTTCAGGCCATTCAGGTAATATCAATTTTCTATAAAAATATGCACTTGGAGTCATACCAGCCACACCGTGCATCATATTGAGGTTCATATGATTACTACATATTATAAATGGATTATGGATTATTTTACTAATTTATCAAAACAATCTGAATCTGTTTTCTTAGTTTCAAGTACGTAACTTTTCTTTTTTACTAAATTGTCATTTTAAACTAGAAACATGAACTTTGAGTCGTACCAGTCACATCATGTGTCAATTTTATGTGTGAATAATTACAACACATAAAAAATTACTTATGAATAATTTTACTAAATTGTAAAGGCAATCCTAGTACATTTTATTAGTTTTTATAGAGGGACACATTTTGAACTAAAATGACATTTTTAAACTGAAAATGGACACTTTGAGCCATATCGAACACATAATGTATCGGATTGAGGTGAAGTTGATTCCTACACCTCAAAAATGAATTAAGGATCATTTTAATAAATTATAAATACAATTATAAGGCGTTTTATCAATTTTTGGCATGTTAGTTGTATTTTTTACAAAAAATAATGTCAATTTTAAATAAAAAGATGCACTTGTAGTTATACTAGTCACACTATGTGTTGGATTGTGGTGAGGCTGATTCCTAAACATCCCAATGTATCAAAAAAATATGTACTACCAATGTTACTAGGATTTCCATTTAGTTTATTTATCTAACTACCAACACTGCATATTGAGTGAATATTCTTAGCCAAAAAATGTTTTTTTGGCTAAGAACATCGACTCAATATACAATGTTGTTAGTTTAAAAATGAAAAGAAATGGAAATCCTAGTAACATTTTAATATAGGAACATGCTATATATTTTATGGATTATTGTAGATAGTTAAAATCAAAATATAACTTCTGTAAAGATCTGTGAAAAAACTAAATAAGTATTATATAAAAATGATAAGGAAATTAACCTACAAAAAGTATATAAAATGATGAAAAAAATAATTAAATAATTAGAATGAATTAAAATTTTCATGATGGTTATATAAATTCTTAACCCATTTCCTTATTTTAATTATTTCAATTTAATACTCAATGTCTAATCTCTCATGATCATGAGAAGCTTCAAACAAACCACCACAACTCAAACAAAATAATCCAACTGTATAAGAAAAACAATTATTAATTGAGTAATACTAAAAATAAATAAACTAAACATAAATATGAAAAAATACATTAATTCTATGGAAAATTATTTTTCTATAAAAACACCAATATTACCTATGTGATTGATAAGAGGAAGCACCGTTGGTCTTCTTGCAATGGTAGTGGAGGGAACTTGATGGAAAGTGATAAATTCCAACACTATAGGGGTGAAAAGGTTTTTAGGGAGAAGAATTATATGGAAGTTTTTCTATAGGAAAGCATGAAATAAGGAACATAATCTTCTAAAATAAATTAACCCTTCAAGGAATAATTAAAATTTAATAAATGTTTCATTATATAATTTTTCAATAAAATAGAGAAATTACATCATAACATTACCTTTACATCTTCCCAAAGGGTTTCCTTCATTATAGTATGTTCTTCTATAGGATTGGTAACATCATTATGTGTAGAAGTCATTATCTACTTTATTAGTCAAAAGTTTAATTTAGATTATCTTAATATAATATATAACAAATGATATAATGAGAGAAAACATAATATATTAAGAAGTACTTTCACCTTCTCATTGAACTATCTTTATTTTTTAAATGTTTGAGGGATTTTTCTCATCTATCAAGAGTCCAAATCCCCTATTTTTGGTCTCCTCTAATCTATAAGACATTGTCTACCTTATCACTGACATAAAATGATTATGATCTCATAATGAAAGGGTTATCCTTTATTGAGTTTTCATCTAACCCGACAGTTATTTTAGTCTCTATCAGGACAATCGACCAATTATTGTTTTCTGGGTCCAAGACATATAATACAAGAACTTCTTGTGATTCTATTATGAATGAATTATATATTTACCCTTCCTCTCTAAAATTCCTCTTCTGGAAGCCCATTTCATCATCTTTCACTACACTCCTATTTTCAAACCATTTGAAAGAGAAAATCAACACCTAAAATGTTGTATAATCTAACTCATATATCGATTTGATAATACAAAAATATGACATATTTGCATAAATTAGATTTCTACCCTTAGAACCAAATATGTGCATTGATTTTTCCACAAGAATATCTCAACTAATTTTCATCATACTACAATCATTAGTTATTTTGTATAGAACATATAAATAATGGTTACAAAACTAGGGTATGATATAAAATTTAAATTCAAACCCCTGGCTAGCCATCAAGGTCATTCAGCTATTGGATTCATATTTTTAGACAACTCATTATAAATTTTAGCTCAGAACCATCTTATAAAATATTTGTTATGTGTATTTGATATCCATATTTCAGTACTTGATGGATTCAAATCTATAATAATTGTTTTGTGGGATTAAAAGTATGGATTAACATCTTCAATATTATTTAAAATTTGAAGGTTCACATGATCCTAATCTATCAGCGTAATTTAAATAAAATCTCTTCAAGAAATCCATTTTCCTATAAGGTGTCCACAATGATGAGACTTTGGGAGATTGATGTTGTCAACATCTGATAGGTAATCAGTATAGAATTCGACAAGTTTTTCTAATTTTTTTGTTCTACAATAAATAATTTCATATGACTTCGATTCATGACATACCCTTTCAAAGTATTCATATACCGTTCAATGGGATACATCCATATGTAATAGATAGGACTATATATTTGAACTTCACTAACCATGTGAACCATCAGGTGGACCATTATATCAAAGAATGATGGTGTGAAGAATATCTTTAATTCACATAATATGACTAAAACATCCTTATACATGATTAGAAACAACATCGTGTTTATAAATTTATTTTACATGGCTTTGAAAAAGAAGCAAAGTCTGGTTAATATATGCTATAATGTTTTAGGTAGAATTAAATAGAACGTAATGTGCATCAAATATTACATCAAAACATTAATGTCATGTGATTTTAGTCCTTATAACTTAAAATTAGTAATTGAAAAGGAATTCTTGATATTTTATGAATACCAATATGAAACATTTTCACTATTAAGGAAAAGGAAAAATTATAATTTTTCTTTTTTGGATAGAGTATAAGCGGTTGGAGGAAAATAAGTTCACCCTTTACCCTTCACAAGTACAAACTCTTCCCTTATCCCCATGTCAATCATGTCCAACCTAGTCTTAATCCAATAATTTTATCTTGGAACATTTAGTAATGTTCCAATAATAATATCAAATACATCTTTTTCTATATACATGAAGTCAAGAAAATTTCTATCATACAAACAATTAAAATACAACAATTCAAAGAAAATTGATCCCTTCTTCTAACCTAATTTAATAAGGTTTTTCAAAAATGGTATACTGAAAATAGTGTCAATATAATTTACTTTATCGAATAGTTTATCACCCATTAGTGAAGATGGTGTTGTACCTTATTCAATGTTACCATCAAATTATATTTTCTAGGACCGACATTTATGCCATTGAGGTAAAAATTTCTGATGTTCTAAAACCACAGACTTTGAGGAATGTTTCAAAAAAATTGAGTGTGTTCATTCTTAACAAATGGTACATCCCAACATTAATTTAATACTATAGACTGATAAATTTCCCTAAGAAGGAAATTTATTTTTCATCTCATAAAACATGGCCATCATTGTTAATTCCTCACTTCTATGAGCATCATACATCATAACACCTGTATCCTACATCAATTTCATATCTTCAATCAATGAATCCAAATAGACATTAATATCATTACTGAGTTTCTTTGGTCCATATTTAAGTAGAGAAAACATAATATATTTTCAATTCATCTATAACCATGGTGGATGGTTATAATTTACAAACATGATGATCCATGTACTTTGAGTACTACTATATACACCAAAAGGATTGATTCCATCCATAGATAACTCAAGATGAATGTTTCTCTACTCACTTACAAATTCCAGATACTTGAAATCAATTTTATTCCAACGCGGAGAATCTTATAGAGAACATAGGATACCAAAAATAATTCTTGTATCCGCATTCCATGTCAATTGTCTCATGGTTTCCTGACATCCATATTTTCTTTTGAATAATGGAATGATAGAAATGTACCATACAACTTTTGAAGGACTTGATTCATTTTTCAATTCATCGATCCAAACCAAACTTAGGGAATTTTATGAGTGATTCATGGTACTTTCAAAACAATATAAAATAATTTAGAAAATATTGTATTTTTTTAGAGACCAGGACCATTGAATATAGAATTCATTTAGCATCATATTTTTTACATAGAAGTTCATTTTATTTTGGCAGCATATCATTCAGGAGACCAAGTAGTTCTGTAAAGACAATGTCACTCCATCTTTTTCCAGATTTAAAATTATTTAACTTCAATAAAATTGAAAATGTTGTGTATTTTGTATAATTGGTATAAAATGGTCTCTTAAGACATATATTAAACTTATCATACAACTTTTAAAAATCACAAAGACATATTCAATTTCCATTTTCATTTCTTCCATGTGATATCCATCATTATTTACACGAGTATTCATATTAAATGATCCATAAACAATAGTATCATCCTAATCTGTGTGTACGTTCAGTTTTTATTCATGTTTAGTCTAAAATTTATTGCTCAAATATATTCTCGGACAAATAAAATGTTCTTCCAAATATTCCTGACCAAATTTTCTTGAATAACAACACCATAAACATGCAAAAGGACTTGACAAGGGTAATACGCACACTCTATTAAAAAATTGATGAACTATTTAACTCAATATTCATATTAGTTTATAAAATTATTAGCATGTATCCATTTTAATTTCATATCAATCCTATTAGGTTTATAAAATATTCATTTTTTATAATAAATAAATAAATACACACAAGATATTATTTATCAAAGGTGAAAGTTATATATAATTCTATTAAGGGGAACCCAAAATTTTATTGTTTCAAATTATTTTAAAATGCTTCAAAGGAAATGGGTAATTGAATTTAAGAAAATAATTACTCCACTGTGGTAGGTTTTATTCTCTAAATCCATCCAAAGGTGAAAGTTATAGACAACCATATTTATTATAAAATTCATCTCCAGAACAATTAATATTGCATTTAGTTGCTTGAGACTCATCCCCCTTCTGTTGTTGAAATAAACTTGTGTCTATTGAACTAATCTAACAAAAATTCATCACATACCGGGTACTGGTGACCATGTTGGATGACTACTGATCATATTTGTTCAAGAAACAAAGAAGATATGGGGGATGAGTCTCAAGAAACAAATTGTAACAATAGCTATTTGGGATATGTTGTTGATGAGGATGAAACCTAACCTTTTTTATCTTAAATAATTGGGGTGATTAGCATTTTTAAGTGAATATATTCCTAAAATACATAAAACTGAAACTAAAACAATTAAATAAGTCTTTTTCCCATGGAAAATAATAATTAACCATAATGAATAATGAACAAAAAAGGTAATGTCATTTTTTAATCAAGAGTTGTATACTTTTTTAAGAATAAATTTTATAAATATAATTAAAATAAAATAGATACTCATATCCATAGATTTAGTGTTCAATCTAGTTAAGATATAATGGTAGAGAATAAAGATGATTCTTGAGTTGAACATAAATGAAGTAAAAGGGCTAGAAAATAGAAACATATATATCATGAATTAATATATTTCAAATCATTCATTTTTCATGTTGATAGAGATAAATATTATAATATTCTTAAAAAATAACTTATGGGGATAACCATTTATGATTATATCAGGTTATATAAAGAATAATTTTTTTAAAAATATGTTTCATTATACAAATAATCATTTAATGATGAAATAGATTCTATTTTGAGAAAGAATACTTGTATCTTTACAATTTTTTTAAATATTCAAATCATATTGGTTGCAAATATGTATTTATAAGCATGTATGAATCCAATGATAAAAATCATGTTTTTAAAGAAAGATTATTAATTAAAGGTTTCAAAAAAATGGAATGGATTGTTTTTTGTCATACTTATAATAATTTAGTTTAAATTACGACAATAAGGATACTATTTACCTTTAAATTTGATAAATCATTTGTTTGTTTATTAAATGGATGTAGAAACTATATTTTTAAATGGAAATTTAAATAAAGAAATTTAGAAGGAATAATATAAATATTCTAAAAAATATTTTATGAAGAAACTAAAGAAAATATCCATTGAAACAATGACTATTTTTTTTTTGGAATTTGTATAAATATTTACGAGAGATCACAAACCATGATGATGAAAATAAACGAATAAATAAGGTTTAAAAAGAAAGGGTATAAATCATTTTAATCTCTCCAAAGAACTAGTAAAAACAAATAAAATGATTTTTGAATTCAAATAATATTGATTGTTTTTTAAAAATATGTGTCTCACTATAGTTAAAGAAAGGGAAGATGACAAGAAAGGGCTTGAGGAGATAAGCCACAAATTAAAATAATTACTTGTTATCAAAGATGATCAATTGGATATTAGTGGTAATAGGATTAAAGAGATTAACCATCTACTAAAAGAAAATAGAGAAATGTATGGATATAAAATTATAGAGATACGAATATATTATGAAGTCGAAATAAAAATATAATAGAATTAGAAAATCATTCTAAATATGAAGTGATTTGAGATTTCTATTAAATTGGAGAATCTGGAATCAATATAACCAGTGTCTTCTCAAAAAGTAAAAAAGAATGATCATATCGCACAATATTCCATGGAAGATTCTTATAATGAAATAACTATGTCTGGGGGAATGAAAATACTCATATCATCTAATCATTCAGATATATCAACATCAAAATAGAAATATATAATCTATTTTTAAATATACGTTTTGTGCTAAAACTGTTTTCATGTGCACTACATATTTGAAAACTTATGAAGGAACCTCCACTATATCGAAGGTGGATGGTAGAAAGTGCAAAACTATTTTTCCCCAAATAAATCCCAACCAATTGATACAATCACTTGAAAACTAAAATATTATAGTTCTAGAAAAACTAGAGATCATATGGTTCTAAATAATAAACCATCGTTTATGATTTATTGGATTTTCTATAGTAAAATTTGACATAGTGCATTGGATATTTTGTACAATTTATGAATTATAAAGGTACAATGGAAGTCTATTTTAAGGTGGAAAATGTCTCAGATGAAGAAAAATCCATAGACATTTAATACACATATGTTAAACTCAATTAGAGTTGAAATGATTAGAAATATATGTGGTATTTTAAATGGCAGTAGTCACAGTGAAGTGGCGTGTAGGTAAAAATCATTCAAGCATGAATGCAATGATGGATGATGAATAACAAGAGAAAATGACCAAAAAAATCAAATAGATATCACTAAATAAGAAAAAAATGAGGATAATGAATAAAAATTAACACACCTTAGATTGAATATTTGATTCGTTCAAGATAAATAGTGATATCACGTGCGAAAGACTATATTTGTTTGAGCTTTGGATTCTTTGAGGATTGATTCCTTAGTTCCTTGAATTTGAACCTTGGATTTGTTCAAGACTTAATTTGAGGCTGGACTCATCGAGGAGGGGTGATAGCGGGGGGTGGATTCCGTAGATAGCTTGAGAAATCATGACAGATTCAGTTGTAGTTAGGGTTATTAAATAGACCAGGGACACTTTTATCAGCGTTTCTAAAAAGCGATGATAAAGATCCATTTTATTAGTGTTAAACTATTAAGTGCTAATAAAATGAATCTTTATCAGTACCATTTTATCATTAATAAAGATAGAGATTTATCTGTGCTAAAAAGTGCTAATAAAATTCATCTTTAACAATGCTAAAGTTTTAGCACTGACAAAACTCTATCTTTATTAGCACTAAAGAAGTGACGATAAAAGGATTATTTATGAGTGTTAAAGCTTTAACACTAATAAAGGATTTATAATGATAATTATACATAAATTTCTTTATGTATATTTATATATTTACATATTATAATTTTATAATTATTTAAATATATAATTTTTTATTTATAAATATATAGATACTTTAAAAAAATTATAATTATTTATTTATAATTATAAATATATTTATATCATTATATATATATATATATAAATTTAATAAATAATTATAAATATGAATTTTGTAAATATATTCTTTAACTAAATATATTTATTAAAATTTTTTAATTATAAATATATTTTTATTATTATAAATATTTATGTAAATATTTATATAAATATAAATATATTTAATAAATACCTATAAATATAAATATAAATACAGTAAATATATTCATTATTTAGATATTTTTATTATAATTTTATAATTATTTAAATATATTTATTATAATTCTATAATTATTTAAATATATAATTTTATATTTATATAAATATATATATATATATAATAAATAAATATAAATATAAATATAAATATAAATATAAATATAAATATAAATGTAAAAATAAATATAAATTCAAATATAAATATAAATAAAAATAAAAATAAAAATACAAATACAAATACAATTAAAAATATAAATATAAGTATAAATATAAATATAATAAATATATTAACTATTTAAGTTAATTTATTATAATTTTATAAATATTTAAATATATATAATTATTTATTTATAATTATGTAAATACTTTTAAAAAAATAATATTATATATTTATAATTATAGAAATATAAATTAATAGATAAATTAAATATACATTTTTAAATATATTTATTTATAAATATTTAAAAATATAATTTTAACATCATTAATTCATAAATAATCTTAAATCCACACATTCTCAAAATGAGTGAAATTAAATAATTAAAAATTTACTGACTTTAAAAATATTTAAAAAGTGCTTAAGTTTTATTAATTAAATATAAATTATTAAAAAAACTATGGATATATACTGAAATAAATATGAATACTAATTGAAAAATATTAAAACATAGTAAATAAATATATATAATTAAATAATATAAAATGATTAAATTCCCAAAAAAATAAAAAATATTAAAAAAATATTAAAAATGAATTAATATCTAAATGTAATAAAATGAAAAATAAATAAATAAAATATATTTATTAAAGAAATAGTATATTAAATTTATCATTTGATAATGAAATTATAAAATGAGTACTAAAATTTGAATAAATTACATAAATATTAGCTGCAACGTGTTTCTATATAAGATTTCATTAATTATGTAAATATTTGTGTGTGTGGATTGTATATAAAAATAAATTAACTAAATATATGTATGTGAAATCAATATAACACACGTTTGATAGATGTTAAATTAAAAAATCAACATTCATTTAATTATGTCCATTACTCGATGTAATTATTCAATATTTTTAATTCATATTAATTTTCAATTATAAACCATTTTCACTAAATATATGACTTATTTAATATAAAGTATAATTATTTTGTATATTATAAATAATATTAAGGAAATATTATATACATTAACATATATATATATTTAATATATACCATTTATTAATATTTATAATCTATATATATGTATATTAAATTTATTCATTTGTATCAATAATTATTTAATTAATAAATTGTTTAATATTTATCTTATTTTAACCATTTTTAATTTTTATTTTCTTTATTATTTCATTTAACATATTTTTATATTTAATATATACTATTTATTAGTATTTATAATTTACATATAGAATATTAAATTTATTAATTTTTATCAATAATTATTTAATTAATAATTTTTTTAATATTGTTTAATTTACTCATTTTAAATTTTTATTTGTTTAATTATTTAAGTTTCTTTAGGATATTTAACAATGCTAAATAAGCACTAACAAAGGTTCCCTTTATCAATGCTAAAACTAAAGCGCTGATAAAGAGTACTCTTTATCAGTGCTAAAAAATAAAACGATGATAAAGGGTACCTTTTATCAGCGCTAAAGAAAAGTGATGATAAAGTCCAGTGCTGTTAAAGGACTATTTTGTAGTAGTTTGGACCATTATTTTCTTTGAGGATTACTTTATATGTTTCTAAGGATACTTTAAAAGAAATGTATTTTGACAATATTCTGTGAATTGTTACTTTTTAAACGTGATTTACCTAGTGGAAATGGTATTTTTCTCAATAATGTTTTTAATGATATTTTAATGGTATTTTTATTCATCAATGAATAAAACCCTTTATGTTACTTAAGCTTCACTGGGGATATGTTGTAATGATACTTTCCTTATTCTTCTATGGATGGATTGGTATTGTTTTAAAGTGATTTTCATGGAACCCATTTCTTTTCCATGGATAATGAAGTTATAGAAGGAATAATGGTTGTTTCTATGAGTTTTATGATGAAATGAAATATATATATTCTTTATTCCTTCAATGGTTCTTCTAAGTTTTTATGATGATGAGTGGTTCCATTATAAACCAAGGATGGGTGGTTTCATTATAAACCAAGGATATGTGGGTCTGTTATATCCCTCAAATATATTAGGTTATGATTATGTTATCTAGAGAATTATGTTGGAAGTTAATTGTAAGATCAATTTCAATTATAAGGGTTCTCATAAGTGTCATATTATGATAATTTTCCAAGATACCAACATGTTTTCCTTATGCTTTCTATGGGGTTTTAATGGCTCCTTTGATCAAGATTGATATCACATGACTCATGATTATTGATTCTTATATAACTCTTGTCTTATGTTAAATATTTTTTCCATGTCTCATGTTTTATGAACTTGGTTTTAATGGGTATGAATTCTATTATGTTTTTCTCATGAATTTTTATTATGTCATCATAATTTTATGCTCATATTATGCTCATTGATGTCCTTCAATTATTAATTATTATGTTTACCCATACTAAGAATTTAAGCTCACCCTTCTAATGTTTCCTTTTCCCCAGGTTGTGAAGAATGGTTTTTGGTATGTTATTACCAAGAAGGTTACTAGATGTGAAGAACATAGTGGGAGATAACACATATTTTTATGAACCAGTTATTTATGTATCCAATATGTTATGTATGAGTTTTTCTTAATTTCCTAAAAGTATAAATCCAAAAGGTCCTTGGGTATATAAGTGACCCAATACTTCTATTCGAAGCTATATGTTTTGGATTCCAAGTATCAGGTTAGTCTTATAGGTATCAAATCCAAAAATGTAAAGATGATATTTTTAGAACTGGAACCAGAAGTGAAGGTTTGAGGATTTTATGGTGGTTATGAATGTAGGGTTTATATGATGATTGAGATAAGGATTTTTTCATGTGAGGTAAAAATTAGTGTTATGGATTCCATCACAAGTTAATAATTTTAAGGTTGATAAGAAGTTCAAAGGCTTAGAAACCCGTTTTGTGTTTTAAAGTGATGATATTTTTATGTGATTAATAATATTTTGGGAGACACTTTATTGGTTTGAGGTATATATAACCCTTAGTTTTAATGGGAACAATTATTTAAGAAGAAAACTATTACATTTTTGAGGATGTAAGCTAGATGGTATGAGAAAACCTTAGAGGTTAAAAACATCTTTAATATTAAGGTTATTGAGGTTATTGAGGTTATTTGCGATATGGGGTTATTTATTTATGGAATGATCTATGTTGAACCTTTTGTGTTATTGTTTAATTTTATATATTAATGTATTATTTCTTTATATGATGTTTTAATCAATTTTGGAATTATCTTACCTTATTCTAACCATTTTGGTTTAGTTAATGTCTAAAGATAGAAGGAATAACTTGTATTCCTTTTGAAAATTATGTGATCCATTAGAAGTTGATTTTAGTTATTTTGGGAATAAAAATTAATTTTAATCACCATTTGGAGAAAAAGATGAGATTTTGGTGAAAATTGATTAATATATGAAATAATAATTTTCAATTAAGTATATTTACTTATGTTCTTACTTAATTTGGTAATATAATTATTCAAATATTGGAAAAAGATATTGAAATAAAAATGTTATCATATCACCTTCATTTTTTTATAAATTAATGGTCTTTTCACACCTCTTTGGTTTATGGTTTTGTGATCATTGACTTTCCCATGATCATTCATTTTTTTGTGATCAATGTTCTATATCACTCTCCATAATTTTTAAATGCTATGTTTCTCCACCATATATATATTTTCACTTCCCACTAATGTTCCCCCATTTGGGAACCTGGTTATTTATTATTCTATATGACCTTCATATTTCGTTTTCTCTCTTTTCAAGAGGAATTTTTATTAACTCTGTTTATGATGTGAGATTTGAACAATGGTATTTTCACATGTAAAACCCTTCAATACTGAGATCAAGTTGAAATTTCATGGGAAATTTTTTAAGGGGTGTGGGGGGAGAATGTAACACCCCTAGGTTTTAAAAGAAAACTATATTCGATAGTGTATACAAAACACAAACCTAAGCTTAAACGAACAAAAATATATTAATATTTAAATGTATAGTTATAACCTAGCTGTTAAATTGGAGGGTGTGGATAAAATTAAAATCATTATAAAATATATATAGAGTTTGAACTTAATAAAAATTTAGTTATTTAGTCCAATTAAATAAGTACTCTATTTTTTATTAAAGACATTTTGGCTTCAAAAATGTGTTTACTTCAAAAATGATTTTTATTACATTTCTGTAAAAATAATATAATTAATTTTTGGAACTTTTAGTAATTTTATTTGATAAAAATGATATGATTCTTGAATCAATCAGGTCCAAATTATCTTCAAGTGATTTATTTTGGATATTTGTGAAAAGACTGATTTTCTAGTGAATAGTGAAAATATTAATTTTTATTGAAAACTATATTTTTGTTTATAGAATTTATGAAGTTCATTTTTTTTAAAATTATTACAAAGAAATTTTAGACATATAATATAAATAATAATTCAATTAAGTTCATTATAACCAATTTAATGATTAAATTTGTTATAAAAACATTTTTATACTAATAAAGACATTTTTCTGAAAAACAGTTTTTCATTGCGTTTTGTGTTTTAATCTTAATTTTTTACACTTCTTGAAAATGGATATTGAAAAATAAATTTCATATTTGAAATCATGAGAAGAATATTTAGTAAATAGTTCCCTTTTATTTTTTTTAATTATTAATAGTAATAGTAGTAATTTTTTGTCACCGTGGAAAGGGTAAATTTGGTAATTAAGGTTAAAAATAATATGAAAAGAACTAAAAATGACACTAAAATTTCCCTTTATTTTTTTGAGTATATTTTTCCATAATAATAAAATATTCGAATAATTGACCATTTTTTTTCATTTGGCTCTGAATTTTACATTTATAATATTTAAGTAAAAGATAATGTAAAAAATATAACTCTATTACTTTTAAAATCTATAATAAATTATGATAGTGATAAAGAAAACTTATATTCTATTCTAAATGTTAATTTGTAAGATAAATTAATTTTTTTATCAATATAATTAATTTTTAATTTTTATTGATTAAATAAGTAACTTCAATCCCTACACATCGTCAACATAATATTTATTGAATTAATAGAAAAAAAATAAATAATATTAAATTTTTAAAAAGATACATAATTTGAATGAATTATAATGTTAAAGGAATGTTTTAGATAATGATAAATTGTTAGGGGTGTGTTAAAGTGTTAGTTTTTATTTATTTGTTTTCATATTGTATTGAAAGTCCAATTGTATGAGTAGTGTCAAAAATAACAATAATGATATTTTATGTTAAATAATATTTTATTAAATTATTTTAAAATAATATTTCAACCGGGAAATTAGGATTATAAATGGTAAAAAATTTCAACCCTTGTCTATTTATGATCCAATTTTCACCTTATAAGTAAAATTATAACCCTTCAATATTGATAAAGTCATTACCACAATTGAGGTTAAAATTGGATATCCAAGAGGTTAATCCAAAATATTAGGTTTAAAATGATACAAAAACCTACCAAATTTTATTATATGATTATATTAATACTATTTATTCCTTATATTCAAATAAATTTCTTTTTCACCTATTTTAAATGAGTCATAAGAGTTTTATATTATAAAATTTCATGTACTTCCAAAAATGACATAAATTTTATTTTATAACAAAAAATATTTTATTAAATGATTTAAAATTACTAAAAATAAAATATTCAACTAAGTTATTGGGATATGGTTTGAAATATAATCCTCAAAACATTTATGGTCCAATTTTACTTTTATATCAATTATCTGAACCCCTAATGAGTTTAAAATAATGTCATCATGGTAATTGACAAAATGGTTAATAAAGGGTAAAAAAATGATAAGGGTGAAAACAACATCTAATATTACAAATTTTTATTTTATGGGAGGATTTAGACCCATAATAATCGTATATTCTAATTTTATCAATTTTTATCCATTTTAAAATTAATATGAAATTATATTAATTTTATACTTTAAGAAATTCATAAAATACTGCTGCCCTCATTATAAAAGGGCACCCCATCTCCTCTTCTCTACACACTTAAAGAGACATTTAGTTCATCCAATACCTACCCAAATACCTTAATAAAATCCATAATCAAATTATATAGTATTATTTTGTTCATAATGCCTTCCTTAGAGGGTTTATGGTGTAAAGACAAGGAGGTTGTCCGGAGAAGATGTATAGTTCGTAACAAAAAATTTTCATTTTATTTCTTTTTCTAACTCCTTCAAATCTTATTCAACAATGATCGAATAATAAAACGAGTATATTAATATACATATATATATTTTTAGGTTAATTTAATACCCTATATCCTTCTACTATTCCATTATATGGGAAATGAAACCGTCTATCATGTGTACGGAGGGCTCCCTCCTCACAAACTGATATAATTCGTTTTCAATCACCACTTGTAATAGATGGTTATAATGATGGAATTAGTGTTTATATATGATAATAATTCTATATTAATAATTATAAAAATATTATATATCATCTAATTTATTACCTTTCCATTTATTGAAAAATGATAATGCCATTCATGCGTATGTGTGAACTACCACCTCTACGAATCGATGTGATTCATTTTCCATCACCACATCAAACGGATGATATATAAAAGTTTATTTTGAAAAAAATGGTATTTAGGATATTTTTTTTCAATGGTTGGATCCAAAGCCTCATTTATTATTTAAAGCAAGAACCTATTTCAATTTGGGTAGAGGGAGACCCATTACATAGCATTAAGGCCCAAGACCAGGTGGTCTGAATACAAGGACCAAAATCCCATTTTTTGGGCCAAAGAGACCTTTAGTGAATAGTACTTCTACAGTACCCATGAGGCTATAGTACCTGCTACAGTACCACCACTGATACAGTTCTGCTACAGTGCCTCTATAGCTACAGTGCCACTGCTGCTACAGTCACCGCTGCTATAGTACTGCTACAGTGACCTACTACAGTGCTGCTATAGTACCCTTTGGAAATTTGTTCCTTCCTGGATTTGATCCTGGTATTTAGGATATAATTATCATTATGTGTAGTTAAAAAATTACTTACCTTCTTTCCATCAAGATAATTAGAAAAATGGAAATGTTACTTAGGCGTATGTATGAGCTACCATCTCCATGATTGTAACATATTTTATGTTTCATAACCCTATTTAAGGATTTTTTTACAAAATAATTGAAATATAGAAATGATTATTATATCATGATTATTATAATATATATTATGTAACAATTAACCCTTTGACAATGGTCAACACACCGAAGTATTTTTGAAATTACGAACCAAACATCCTCAAAACACATGATATGGATATAATTAATTAAATAATTAAATATATAAAGGAAATGAATGGTTTTAATATAACATCCTTATATTTTATAAAATATTTTTTTCTTCAAATTAATTTAAATTTCTAGATAGTTTTCTGTACACGCAACAACCATTTCTTCGATAGTGTGCATGACACCGAGCTTCATCGAACCATGAAATAATATTATTATAACCTAGCCATTAAGTAGGGGGTATGAATAGTATTAAATAATTTATGAAACATAAATATAAATTTATTTCTAAATTATGAGTAAATAATAAATGATTTTTAGTAATGTGACTATATTCATCAAAAATATGTTTTATTCAAAAATTATTTTTACTGATTTTTGTGAAGAAAAAATTATAGTTATTTTAGAAAATATATTTATAAAATGAAATTAATTTCTAAAATCATAATATAAAAATAAAGTTATGGGGAGATTTTTGGATTTTTGAGAAAATATTGACTTTTTGGTTAATATTGTAAAATACAGATTTTTATAAAACTAAAAATTATTTTCAACAACTTAAGTAATTTTAATTCCAATTTATTTTTTAAATTAACACAATTATTATTTAGTTTTATTTATACCATTTAATTAATTTTGAATCAACTTTATATTGGGTTTTAGTATAAGTTTATTTTTTTGGTTAAAAAGGGTTTTTTCTGAAAACTATTTTAAAGTGTATACTGTTTCCCCATTTTAAATAATTAAAATAATCCTAGATCATGAATTTTTTGATTTAAATTTATAGATTTTACATAATTAAATTTTAATTTATATTCATACAATGATTATTATTATACATATAGTTAATATAAAATCATCTTGTGTTAGAAAAATACACTTCACGAAAACCTGTTTTATCATCGCATCTACGAGTTTTGATTTAACTTTAATTTTTTACACATTTAGAAAATTTATTTGAAAATATAAAATTTAAATTTTAAATCAGTATTTCAAAATTTTATTATGATGAATGTTATTATAATTTTCTAAAATTATTAATTTTTAGATAAATTGTGAAAATATAGAATTTTAAAAGATAATAGATTTTTCTTAAAATTATTTAAAAAGATAAATTGTATTTTAAATTGGTTTTAAAGAAAAAATAAATCAATTATATATCTCTTAATACAATTTATTTCATTTTAATCAGTTTAATGTTGAAATTGGATATAAAAATCTTATAATCTTTTGAACATTTTCTCTTTTAAAACCCGTTATTTCACCACACCTGTTGGATTAATTTCAAATTTAAATTTTAAAATTATTTGAATTGAATTTTGAAAAATGGTTAAAATATTTTTAATAAAAATAATTTATAATTTCTAATAAATTCAACTTATTTTTTGACAAAAATTAATATTGAAAACAATAAAAATTAATTACTTTAGTTAAGGTAAAAATTGTTTTATGAGGGGGTTAAAATAAAAAGATAAGGGTTGAAAAGATCAAAAAACTTGTCTAAAATATATTATAAGGACATATTTAGGCCATATAATGTATAATTGTCATTAATAATCCATTTTAGAGCCATTTGGAATGATAAAAACGTGGCTACACCTTTTATTTTTAAAAAATTACAAGTGTGCCACTCACATCACTTATAAAAGGAAATCCCCTCTCCTCTATTATTTACACATTAAAAAAACTTTGGTTTGGAAAATTACTACCCAAATAATTTTAAAAAAATCCATAATTTCATCCTATAATCCTTTTTTTGGGTAGAATGATATCCTAGTAATGCTTTTGGTGAAAATCTAAGGTGGTTACCTAAAGAAGAGGTAACGTTCTTCAATTAGAATTTTTATTTTATCTCTTCTTCCAAATAATTAAATTATTATTACATAAAGATGATATAATAACATCAGTATCTTACATATATTTATATTTTTTATGCTAATTCCATTACCTAAAAATATCTCTACCTCCATCAAACGGGTTATAAAATCATCATTTGCGTGTACGACAGACTGTCACCTCACAAACCAACATCATTAATTTTTCCATTAAAACCAATCACAGTTGGGTATTATGATGAAGATAAAGAATATATATTATATTTATAAAATAATTATACCTTTTGAGTCATTATATCATATATAACTTTTTTAATTTCTATTCCACAGGGGATACAATAACATTGCCCGTGTGTATGATGGACTATTTCCTTGCGAAGCGATGTGATTTGTTTTCACTAACACTTTACATGGAAGATAATAAGGATAAATTTAATAAATGTACAAGATAAAAAGAAAATAATAATTATATTTATAACATATTTATCATTCTTAAAAGACAATATATCATTTTTTTTATTACCTTTTAACTCACTGAAGGTTGATAACATTGTTTGTGTGCATGTGGACTGCTTCCTTTAGGAAGTGATGTGACTCTCTTTTCATCACCACACCACATAGATGATATGTATAAGTATATTTAAAGAAATAATATAGTATCTATTATATAATTATAGTTTTATAAATATAATATATTACTTACCTCTTTTCCATAATGATCGATGAAAAATGGAAATGTTACTCATGCGTATATACGACCTATCATCTTCAAGATCGTAACACACTTCATTTCTCAAAAACCATATTTCATGATTCGAATTGAAAATATATTTTATGTATAAATATTTTTTTTCGTTATTACTATTTTCGTGATGTTTTAACCAGGATCCAGTTAAGAGGATCAAAAATAAAAAATCAAAACATATACAAAAAACAAAGCAGTTGTTACCCAAAATGCGATTTTAACAAGTAATTGTTAATAAACAAGTAATAAGAGGACATATTTAAATAATATATGGTATGATATATTTAATTTTGGTTTTATAATATATTTATAATAAACTTATATTTATTATAACAGAGGTGTGAATGAGTATGATGGATGTTGGGATTTATGGTAAGGGATTTCTAGTCTCCCTTTTATTTCTATGATTCATATTCAAACTAACCACTTATTTATTTTTTTTGGTTTATATAATAACCCTTTGAAATTTTATGTCATAAAAATCAATATTTTAATTATATATAAATTTAAATTTTATTTTATTTTTTATTGGGCCTTACGATTCAAAATATTATTAAATCCATAAGGGATTTCCATCTCACTTTTGTTTTTCTATGAGACACATGCCATATTCACCATGTATTAATTTTATGTGGTTTATATAATACAAATGAATGTATTTTATTAATATTTTTCTTAAAATTATTTGTATTTACATATCCATTTTAGATATCTATTTTATGGGGTTATAGTTCAAAATTTACTTAAGCGGTAAGATATTTATAGTCTCTCTTTTATCTCTGGGAGACATAAAAATTCAAAACTAATTTATTTTTTATTGTTTATATACTATCCATTTGAAATTTTATATAATCAATATCATTATTATGATTATATTTATAGTTTCATTTTATTTTATTCTTTATTGGGGCTTATGATTCAAAAAATTATTAAATCCATAAGGGATTTCTGCCTCACTTTTATTTTTCTATGAGATACATGCGATATTCACCATGTGTTTCTTTTATGTAGTTTATATAATTTCCATGAATGTGTTTTATGATGATTATACTTAAAATTATTCATATTTATATATCCATTTGAGTATGTCCCTATCATTGGGTTGCAATTCAAAAGTACCAAACCAGTAAGGTATTTTCGTCTCAATTTTCCTTCTTTGAGACACTTGGTTGTGTTATAAACCTATCTAATTTTTAGATGTGTATATAAATATCCTTTGACATGTAAAATAAATAATTTATTTATCCTAATGATATTTTCTCACAGGTATTACGTTTTAAACTTACTAATGTGGTAAAGATTTTATGTTACAACATCATTGTTTATCTGGAGTGTTAATGACTATGTTTACGATGAAAAAATATTATGATAAATATCTAATTAAAATCATGAATTTTATTATCCTCCAGTTATTTCATGTGAATAAATTTTTTACCTCAATTTTCCTCTCTTCATGTACTAAAGTGATCAAAAAGAATGTTTTCAGGAAAAATCATCTTTTCGTTCAAAACCACTTTTTCTTCCATAAAAATATCTTTTAAAAATTTTACAATAATATTTTTAATATTTTTAAAATGATTTATAAAATAAATTTTTTTTTTTACTTTTTACAATTTTTAAATAAATCTTCATTTATTTTACCGAAAAAATTCCAGTTGGGATTTTACTAAAAATGTGAAAGGAATATTTGTTTTAATGTGTATGAAATGAATGGAATTTACCACTATCATTAATCTTATTTTATTTTAATATTAATTTATATATTTTTAAGTTTATTTTTAGTTAAACTACTTTCAAATTATTTTTTGTTTTAAAATTTCAAATAAGAAATGTTATTTTCCTCAATAAAATATTTAAATGATTTTTAAGGGTTCCTTTATATGTTTTCAAGTTTATTTTAAAAGGAAAGGATTTTCAAAATGTTTTATGTTTTAAAAATTAATTTTCAAGGTAATGTCATCTTACTAAAGAAAATTTCATTATAATATTTGAAAATAATTCTCCATATAAGATGAAATCCTATGTTGTTACTTATTCTTTACAGCAGATATGATCTAAGGGTACCATTATTATTCTTTCTATGAATGGTTAATTTTTATGTGGAAGAAATGTTTATGAAAACTATTTCTATTACATGGGTTATATTATGATAAAATTCTTATGAAAATATATTCTTTTTCCATGCTTTATTCTATGATGAAATGATGAAATGATTATGAAACCTATCCCTTTTTTAAAGTTTATGATATAATGAAATGTTTATGAAACCCATTTCATTTCATGGGTTATGATATGATAAATGTTTTATTATGTTGTGGAACACAAAAATATGTATTTAATTATGATATGGTTTGGAACCTATATCTATCCCAATTAATTTTGTAAAGATTTATATCTCATAATATAGACATGACTATAATGGGGAGTGAACCGAGTTCAATAATGGAATTTTCTACTATGATGGTATTGTGAGTGAAGCTTGAATTCTATGATGGTTTAGGGAATGAACCCATTAAACTATGATAGCCTTGGTAATGATCCTTGAATACATTAGAAGTAATTTTATATACTTATGTTTATTCCAAAATTCTATTTATTATTCCAATGTTATTCTCTCATGGATCATATTCTTTGATTTCCTTATGATTCATGTTTTATGAACAACCAATATTTATGCCATGAATCAATATTCTGATATTTGATATAGTGGTCAACCTGGCTTGAAATCCTATAATATTTTTATTTATTCTGTATAATACCCCTTTTATAAGTTGAGGGGGAACCCTTACATGAACTATAGGCCCAGAGGCACAAGGCCCATTACATGAACCGAAGGCCCAAGGAACAATTCCTAAATTTTGATACACAGGGTATGGTTTTCATATATTATGATCATGTTATCATAGAATTATGTTTATTTTTTTCTTATGTATCTCTATTTTTACCCTTACTAAGCATCTAAGATAACCATTTTTTATTTTTCCTTTCCCCGGGTTATGAAGAAAGGTTTTAAGTAGGGTATGTTTGTGAAGAGTAATAAAGGAGAAGATTTTTATGGGATATGTTGATGATCTTCCATGAATTAAGAATACAGTGCTACAAGTTTCCAAAGGCACTAAAATTTTATGGTTCTCATCTATGTGTTTATTTAATGTATATAATATTCATCTAAAAATATGTAATATCAATGTATGAGAAGATTGTGTCACTATAGTTGGTCTCAGAGGAAAGTTTTAGTTATCCTTTAGAAACTAGGATGAGAAAACATTAGTGAGATACCTAGGGATATTTATAAGTACATGTCTATGGATGTATTTAAGGATAATTCTAAGGATGAGTCAATGTATAAGAAAATGTCATGGTATTTTGGTAAAGGATAGAGAAGGTAGTTTTAAAGGAATTAAATCCCTGTCTGGATACTACAAGTGGATATGTATATGGAAAAAAAGGTACCAAGGGGAAATAAATCCAATTTTTTTCATTAATTTGGACTTTATCATGATCTGGTGCACAAAAACGGGCCTTTCTGCACACCTGGTTTGATACTCCTGGGGGATATGAATTTTTAAATCTACAAACTCTTTATGAACCAACATTAAGGATTTGAATAAACAATGATCATGAATGACATAGGATAAACCTAAGGTTTCATATATTTCAAAGAAGGTGTCATTATTTAGACCTCCTCTAATGTTTTTTAGACTGAATTTTTACATTATGATTAGAGTTTCTCACACTATGATTTTTTATTTTATTCAATGGTGGTAACTAGAAGGAACTGAGTTATCATTTAACGTGATAAAAAGTTTTCTGATGAAAAACCAAATGGAATGATGACTAGAGTAAAGGATATTGTGATAATTCCTAAATAGTTATCACGATATATAATTAAAAATGTTCACCTTAAAAACTATAGAACTATAAATATCTGACCTTAAACATTACTTAATCTTTAGTTTTAATGAAAAAATAATTTTTATTCAATTTGAGGATCTTTTTAGGCTTCTAATTTTAGGGATTGAGGTCATAAATCATTCATTAGAAAACAATATAATGCAATGTATTCACTTCCAACTAGTATCCATTTTTTCCAAACTATATAACTTTGAAAATAAAAAAAAGATTTATTTTCATGGAAAATATTCATGACTTTCAACTTGAATTTATTTATTTCCCCTACCCATACATAAATCCTATGATTTTTTTTCATTCATGGTATTATCACAAAAATATCAGTAATGGAAGTAAAAAATAAAGGAAAATATTATTCTAGTAAAAATGTGAAAACTCATATAACATTTACATTTATCTTTAATTTTTTTTGAGAGATTGAAATAAAAAAACTTTACTTGAAAAAATAGACTTTTTTCTCTAATAAAATTACTAAAACAAATTTAAATAAATTCAAAACCCTTCTCAATAACTTATAAAATCATAATCATAACCCGTTTTAAACCCGTGTCAGAAGTAACTAGAGCCCAGTTAAATCTATAAGAGTAACCATTTGGAAACTCTCTATTTATTTCTTATTAAGACAAGGATCATTACCCAATATATTATAGATCTATCTGGACACACCTATCATATAATATATAATGGGCTCACCCAGTGATATCTAGGTCGCCCCATCGTATATACTATAACATACTCTCCTATAACTATTTAGTACACCCCATCGTATAAGCTATAACGAGCTCACCTGATGCTATCGGGGCCGCCCCATCATATAATTCTCAAGTACAAAATCAAGAATAAATTTTTTTAATGATTTTAAATTTCCATCATAAAACATTTGAAAAAATATTTTAAACTCATAAACAAATAACTTTTGGATATCAAGAATCAACTTTCTGATTAGAAAGGAAAGTCTCTCTTAATGGTTGTCCATATTTCTCTTGTCAAATAAATATTTTTTTCTAAGTTTTTTCACTCATTAATGATATATAAATGGACCATGATACTTATAAAATATATTAAGGCTTTTATTATGAGCTTTTATTGGAGTGGTAGTATCTTTTAGAGGAAGATGATCATGATTCCTTAGAAAAAATACTGTAAGTCTCTTAGGAACAGAGGTATTGGCCAATTTTTTTTAATCTTTTCAATGAATATATCATGGATACCATTAATTAGAATCTCATAAATAATAATACATTGGATTTGGGTTTCCTCAGAGGCATATTATTGGATTTATTGAGGAAGGTAAATCTTCAATACATGGATTTATCCCGTAGGCCAGGTATTAAAAATTCTTTTTCCAATATTATGGCCCGTTCTAGATTGATTTCAAGAAGAAATTATTCTATTAGAATCTAGATAAATAATTGGACTAGATCCCACCATATTAGTGATTATCATCCTTCATCAAACTCTCAGGTGTTAATTAATTATTTTATTTATTCCCCTTCATTGCATATCCATAATGAAATTTGATATTTCATTGATAATTATAACTTTTATCCATGTTAGGATATCATAATCCGTGAACCATCCAAAAAAGGCATCTTGAAAAGAAAAAAATATTACCATTTCATTACTATTTATCCCTTTTAGGGTTACTACTAGCTCAGGAGATTCAAAAGGGCTTGGATTCTGCCTTCACACCTCACTTTGATATGGCAGCTTGGTCACAATTGTGATCCTTTAGAAACATTTTTACAAAAATTAGTGTCTCATTTTGATCTAGTTTTAGATTATGTAACCAGAATCACAAGGAACCTATTCATATATCCCTGAAATATGTTACTAAATTAGCGCTATGGAGGGTTGTTCATGACCATTTTGAAGTTCCACTACCGAAGCTTGATTCACTCGAGTCTTTGTGGAAGCATGAAATGATATCTCTCTCCCCAAATCTATCAAAATATGTTTCATGTGGCAGTAGAGGAAGTTCTTCATATCATCTTGAATGTACATAATCATATTCTACATGGAGATACACCATTAAACCTATAGTCAGGGATTAAAAAAGTAATTATTTTCATTAGGGATTATAACATACTACAATCATGTTTTTCAGTAATAGAATTCATGACTTTATAGTTTTGAGAATGCTAGGTATTTCTGGGAACTACAAACTTCTCGTAGGGACATTGGAAATATTCTGGTATCTTACATTCTATAATTGGATCAACATTAATTTTGATGGTCCTTATAAAGGAGATTCTATACCTTCAGGTTGTGGTGCATTTTATCGTGAATATAATTAGAAAATTATTAGATGCTTTTATAGTTCCTATGGATTGGAATATTCTATTAATGCTTAGATTCTTGGATCTATAAATGCGGTGTATTGTTCTAAATCCAAAAACTAGAATAACTTTTGGATTGAAAGAGACTCAACTAAAATTGTGAAATCAGTTAGAAATGGTATTTTGTACCATTCATGGAGGCTTGATGCTAAATGGATGGAATGCTTGAATTGTCTCTTATATATCAATCACATCATTAATCATGTCTATCTAGAGAAAAATTGTGTTGCAAATTATCTTTCCAATAAAAGAATTTACCCATGTCTTATATGTCTGGATGATATTCTTTCTAAATCCATAAATCTCTATATAAGGTACTATTGTATAATACTAGCTTTCATACTTTTGTAATGATTTTAATAAATGAATAATACTTGGACTATTTGGTTAAGACACCTCTTAAAAAATTATTTTTCATATTAAAATACCGTTTTGTTTTGAAAATCTATTTTCAATACCAAAATATGATTTTATTTTGAAAATCCATTTTCAATACCAAAATACTCAAAAGAAGGGAAAATGAGTTTTCTTTGAGTAATACACGAATGATTTCAATGTAATCTAGAAATAAAATAATATACATGGGATTAGGATTTTTTTCATCTTGTATGTTAATAATAGAACATTCCAATTGTTGTTTGCCAAAATATTCAATATAAAATATGTAAAAAGATTTTTTTAAACCTTTTAAACTAAATTAAAAAGAGTTATAAAATTTAAATTATAAATATTTTATCTAGATATAAAAACATTCATAAAAACATTTTAAAAACACAGACATGGGAGAGAAAAATATGTTTAAGGAAAAAAATTAAAAGAGTAATTTTTAAGGAAAAGTCCCTTATCACATGGGAATATTTGAATAATTTCTCCATGATATAATGAAATTATAAAAGACTTTAAATAACATGAGAATAGTTTAATTCATGATATAACATGTAAAAGGGTCTGTATATACACATCTTAAGATAATATATGTGCTTAACATCAAAATATTCCTGAATAAAAGTAAATTGAAACAAAGTACCTTAACTTGAGTCCAACTTGTAATGTGTGTCTTTATCTTACCGAATAATAAAATTATGTTATTTATTTACTTTAAAGAGAAATTTTTTCATGTTTATAATTAATTTTATTTCACTTATTAATAAGTTTTGTATAATTACTTAATCTATTAAAACTAAATCAGTTGTTTTGACCATAATTGGCTTATGTGTCAAAAATGGATTTGGGGGGTTGACTATGGTTAAAATAGTCATTATTTAAACATATCAAAACAAATAATCATGAAATAATTATCATATTTATACATAAATCATTATTTTAAATAAAATCATGAAATATGGTTACAAAAAATGAACTAACGTTATGATAATGGGGAAGGTAGGCCGTACATTCACATGAGTAACATTTTTATTTTTGAATAATCATAATGGACAGATGGTAAATAATATTTTATGTTTAAATAATGATAATTATATCATAAACACCATATTATTTACTTATATATATCATTCTTGTGATTTAGTGATGAAAAAAGGAATCACATAACTTTAAAGAGGTGACAATCCACATGTCCACGAACGATGTTATCACTTTTTCAATGAGTGAAAAGGTAAGAAATAAAATGATATATTATACTTAAATAATTATGAATATGTAATTAATATAATAAATGTGAAATTTATATCACATATATTTATTATATTTACCCTTATTACCTTCCACGTAACGTGTTAGTGAAAAAATATCACATTTCTTTATGAGGCGGTAGTCCGCCGTACACATGTGTGACATTATCAGATCCATTAATTATTGGAATATAAAACCGCTATATTTGATATAATGATTCAAAATTTATAATTATTTAATAAATATCATATATATAAACTTTAGATAAATCATTATTCCACACCATGAGAGGTGGTAATGAAAAAACGAATGACATCATTTCTCAAGGCAGTAGTCTGCCGTACACATGAATTATGATTTCATAACCCATTTGATGGAAGTGTGTATGATTGTAGGTTATAAAAATAAAATAAAAAGCCTCATTATATGTAATATAATTAGTTTATTGTGTCATAATTTTAAAATAATAATTTAATTTGGTGGATGAAGAAATAAAGTAAAAATGCTTCTAGAGAACGTTACCTCTTATTTAGGTAAATCCTTTTGGTTTGAAGCAAAGGCCTTGATTGGTTAGATTTATGCCCAAAATTAAGATTATAGGATGATTTAAGGAGATTTTAGAAGTTATTTAGGTATTTATGGGACAAAACAATGTGGTTTTAAGGTGTGAATATAGAAGGAGAGGTGGTGGCTTTTTATAAGTGAGGGGAGTGGAACCCTCGTAATGTTTTGGAAAGAGTGAATTCCACTAATTTTTTTCTTCATGAAACAGAGACCCAATACTAGTAAATTATAGAACATATATGTGATAAGGTTTATTAATGAAAATAAAATGTGTATTTAAAATGTTTCTATGTTATTTTACCCTAAATTTTATGTTTAATCCCCCAGTAAACTCGTTTTTACCCTAATCACTATAATTAATGTGAACTATTTTCACTAATATTATGGTAAAAAATTAAATTGGACTTATTAGAAATTATAAATTATTATAATTAAAAATATGGAATAAATTTTTACAAATTAAATTCAAATAAGTAGAAAAATTAAATTTAATATCAATCCCGTAGACACGATGAGATAACGAGGTTTTAAGATAAGTATTTTTTAGAATGAAAAGATTCTATATTAACTCTATGACACATAATAATAATTATATGAAACTAAATTAATATTTAATTAATTATAATATATAATTTTAATTTAAAATAATCCCTATTAATGATTATTTTAATTAATTAAAAAGGAGAAACATTATTCATTTTAAAAGTGTTTTTAGAAAAACCCATTTTTTAAAACTAGATAAACTTTATAATAAAAACCAATATAATGTTGATTAAAAAGTAATTAATTGGATTAAATATAACTAAATAATACTTATGTTAATTTAAAAAATATTAAAAAAATATACAGACTTTTAAATTACTTAATTGACTAAAAATAAATGACTTAAAAAAATTCGATATTTTTAACTATTCACTAAAAAAACAATATATTCCAAAAAGTCACAAAATTTCACACAAAGTAAATTTTGATGTGATTATTTAAAAAATTATATTAATTTTATCAAATTAAAATTCTAAAATTTATAAATTCATCTTTTAAATAAAACCTTATGATAAAAGAGTTTAGTTAAACTATTTTCATTTTGATTTTAAAAATTACTTAATATTTTTATAACCCATATAACTTTCTAATTAATATTAATAAGTATAAAAATGATTTATTATATCATTAAATGGATTGGTACATCCTTCCATCCTTCTATAAATTTCTTACTCACAAATTTATTCAGTTTCTAAACAAGTGGGGATATATTTTCTTCATATCATTTTCAGATTCCCATATTGCCTCTTCAACCACATGGGTTTTCCATAAAGCCTTAACTTAGTGAATCACCTTATTATAACCTACTTTATCTATATGGTCAAGAATATGAACTAGCTATTAATCATAACAAATATTCTCTTCCAACTGAACTACTTCAGGGCTCATAACATGAGATGAATCCGACACATATTTCCTCAACATTGAAACATTAAATACACTGTGTACATGAGATATACTCAGGGGAAAATCCACTCGGTAGGAAACTGATCCAAATTTCCTTAGGATTTAATATGTTAAAATATACCGTGAAATTATATTTTCCTTTTTACCAAAATATATAACACTTTTCTAGGGAGAAACTTTGGGAAATACATGACCACCTACTTTAATAGAAAGATATTTCCTCTAGTTATCCACATAACATTTTTACATAACATGAGCCATCCTCACATGTTACTGAATCAACTACACCATATCTTCTATTTCCTCAACCAACTCTTGTTCCATTAATAGCCTTTGTATTATTTTATCCCAACAATTTTGTGTCCGACACCGCTTTCCATATAATGCCTCAAAGGATTCAATCTGTACATTGGAATGAAAATTGATATTATATGAAAACTGAACCAAATAAATATGTTGATCCCAAATTCCCTGGTAATACATTGAGAAATAAATAATAATATCTTCTATGTTCTGAATTTTTCACTCATATTTTCTATCAGATTGAGGATGAAAATGTATATTGTAATTTAATTCAGTACCCAGTGACTTCTGAAGTCCTTTACAAAACTTATATCTGAACATGAGATCAAAATATAATATAGTGGAGAGAGGAACTCCATGTAATATGAAAAAAACTTTAGATATAATCAATAAATATAATTTAAATACATTATACCTCAAAGGGTAAGTAAATTTGTATTTTAGTTTATCAGTCAATAATAACAAAAACTAAATTTATACCTTCTGATGTCCTAGGGAATCCCACCGTGAATTCCATGGATATATTTTCCCATTTCTACTCTAGAATTGAAAAAGGTTGAAGCCTTCCCTTTAGTAGTTTTTATTTTTATTTAATCTAATAACATGTAAAACACATCATGGTAAATTCATCAATGTAAATTTTCATTCTATCCCACCAGTAATACTCCAGAAGATCTCTATAAATATTAGTGCTACCTGAATGAATAGATAATAGGGAACTATGAGATTCAATCAAAAAATCCCTCCTCAACTAGGAATTTCATATCACACAAAATATTTTCCATAATAATAAAAAAACTTCTTTAGGAATATTAAAATATGGAAAATTACTCTTCTTAAAATATTATACTTTTTTCCTTCAAATATTGATCCTCCTCCGAGGTTTCTTAATTCCTTCTAAAAAAGTTGAATGCACTGAAACATGAAACAAATTATAGTATTTCCCCATATACCCAAATTCTATGACTAAAATTTTCAAATCATTAACCAAAGGTTCACATTCAAAATGTAACATAGTTAATATAGAAATATTTTTTCAACTCAAAGAATCAACCACTCTATTTAATTTTATAGGATGATAATTAATCATGCCATAATAATCCATGATCATTTCTATCCATATTATCTATCTCATGGTCAATTATTTATGAGTGAGTATATACATCAAAATTTTACGATCAGTATATATCTCACACTTTACCCCATACAATTGATGCCTCCAAATTTTTAAGTAAAAACCCCAAGAAACTAATTCTAAATCATGTGAAGTGTAATTTAACTCATGAGGTTTCAACTAACGTGAAGCATAAGAAATTAACTGATCATTTTTTTATTATGAAACAACTATATACTTTAAATAAAACATTATTTTAGATGAAAAATTCACCATTTCTAGAAGGTGGTTCCAAAACTGAATAATTCACTAATCTTCTGTTCAATTCCTAAAAATAGTCATCACATTATTCATTTCCAGATAAATGTAACACCATTTCGATTTAACTTAGTTAGTGGGGTAGTTAGTCGATAAAATATTTCAATAAAACTCTGGTAGTAACCCATTGATCTAAAAAAACTATGAATCTTTGTGAAATTTGGGTGTATTTTCCATTCTACAAAAACTTTTATTTTCTCTAGTTCAATAGTTATTCCATATGTTGAAACAATATTTCCATGAAAAAAATTTATTTCAACCAAAATTAAAACTTACTACTTTTACCACATAGTTTATTTTCCTTTAAGTTTTGAAAATAAATCATTAGGTTCCTTTCACGTTATTATTAAATTTTATAATGTACCAAAATGACTTCAATAAACACAACCACAAACTTATCCAAGAACTCATGAAAACTCTATTCATAAGGTCCATAAACACAGAAGGTGCATTAGACAAAATAAACAACATAAATAAAAAATCATTTTTTCCTTATATAGTTCTAAAATTAATTTTTATAATGTATTACTCCTTCACTTTCAAGTGATGGCACTCTAACCTCAGATCATCCTTTAAAAAAATACTATGCTCCCAAGAGCTGATAAAGAATATCATAGATATGAGTAAAATGATAATTATTCTTAATAATGATGTTATTAAAGTCTATATAGTCACTTTAAAGTCTTATTAAACCATATTTATTTTTAACAAAGAAAAATGGAGAACTGCTTAGTGAAGTGTTATGTCAGATTAATCATTTATCTAATAACTCATGTAATTTATTTTTTAATTGTCAAATTTTTTATCGAGATATTCGATTACGGGGTTTAGAAATAGCATTAGGAACCAATTCAACTGTAAACTTAACCTCTCGATTATGAGTAATAATGGGAAATTCATCAAGAGAAACATCCATGTATCCATTTACTAACGGAAAATCACTAATTTGGGAAGTTTCTTTATTTTCAATAATATGAATAAAGTAAAATTCAATAATATCTCAAATAAATTTCTCAGCATCCTGGTAAGTTATAAACGACATGTAATCATTGAATAAAACATTCATGGAACTAAAATATGTCTTAGCATGATAAAATGAAGTCCAATACCTACCAAGAATGATATAAAAATATACTATGGTTAGTTCAACAAGATTTGTATGAAAGACCAATCCACTGATAACAATAGGAATATTCATCTAAATCATGGTTTCTTTAATAGTTTTACCATAATTTTTCACCAAAAGTTAAATATTACTTTCATGATGTGATATTATAAATTTACAAGAAAGTTTATTAGAAATAAAGTAATGAAAATATCCACAGTCAAACTTGGTTTTGTCATAATTCGAATACACAAGTAACATACCTGTTCCCACTTAATTTGATGGCCCAACATCAGCTATAGTAGTAAAAATGACTTCACTACACCATTCTATTTCTGATCATGAGGATTTCAATACCATACAACTTACTTTAGACACTCATTAGAATAATAAACCAACTCATTGAAACTAAAACACCTCACCATTGGATTGATACTAGTAACCCCATTCTTTGGTTGTTTAAGATCTTTTCTTTATAGTCACGATCCCTTTGACCAAACCGACCACACCGTAAACACTCCCCAGATCCTATCAAACATTTCTTAAAATATAATTTTACACACATAGAACATTTTGAAGGCTTACCTCAAGACTTCTTAGAAGGTTGTTTATCTATGTCCTACCACCATGACCTTTTATTACGGTATTCATCTCAGGGAATACATGTGTCAACAAACTCTATCTCATCTTTATCAGCACAATTAAATACTTTATCATAAATTTTAAATTCTCATGTGTCTAATGATTTTTGTAAACATTTTTTCAACACTGAAAAATATATATTAATTTTACTATCAGTGTCCTCAATAAAATATTTCACACACCTATCCAATTTTATTAAGTTTTCATCACATTCAACTATAAAATAATTATATTTCTACCTCAATTCTAGGATTTGTTTTCCAGCTAGTGTTGAAAAAACATTGAGAAATATTTATCAAGGAAAATATCCTTGAATGTTATCATTATATTACATTAAGATCATCTTTTTCTATGGTATTATTAACCAAATACCACTATCAATTAACTTAATCTTCAAAAAAATAAACAAAAATAGTTACCTTTTGAAATTACAAATATCCCATGACTTCAAATATCTTTTCCATATAATTGATCCATCATTCGGCTATCATGGGGTCATACGATCCATAGAATTATAAGTGATGTTTCCAAATTAAATGATATAAAAAATATATATTCCTTTATAGTAGATTGGGTTCCTCTCTATCAGGGATAAAACCACTATTTATTACTTCTATAAACTAATCCATCACTATAACAAACTATTCTTTTCTAATTATAACTATATCAATATGTTACTTTGGAAGGATATCTACCTCTTAGTTCTTTTCCACTATGGCCTCCCTATTTACTCTATGGAAAACCATTCTGAATATAAATTTATTAGGTAACAAAACATGGTAATATTTAAATAATATATCATTTTATCTTAACTATAAGGTAAAACATTTTAAGGGAAAGTTATTTACATGATCCTAACCTCTAAAGTTATCTAAACCTTTCCTTTGATACCAAATATAAGTATTTGTCCTTAAAAATTACAAAATCTTGAGTTCTAGTCAAGAATTTACTTTATTTAACTTTGATGATCTTTTAGGGTTATAGTTTTAGATAATTAGGTCATAAATCACACATTAAAAAACAATATAATACAAAGTGGAAAATTTCAATTATTATCCATTTTTACCATAATTAAAAACATTTAAAATAAATCTTGTTTTATTTTCATAGAACTTATTCATAAATTTTAACTTGACTTATTCCTTTGCATTACCCATCCTTAAATCCTCTTAAATTCATTAAAAAATGTGGTATGAGTAAAAAAATCTCACTAAGGTATTTATAAATAATGGAATCTATTAGTCTAGTGAAAACATGAAAACTCATATAACATTTAACTTTATCATCAATGATCTTTGAGAATATGAAATAAAAAATTTTCACTTGAAAAACTCACACAGTTTTTTCTCAATTTTTTTTATTAAAATCCATAGAATGAAATTAAAAAATCTTCTCTGTAAATTATATCATCACAATCATAACCCATTTTAAACCCATTTTATAAGAAACTAGTGCCAAGTTAAATCCATATATGAAACCCATTGGTTTCTTCATCATTATTTAATGTCAAGGAAAGGAAAATTACCCAATGAATTAGATAATTATATGGGAGAACCCATCATATTAGCTATAACGAGTTCACCCAACGCTATCTGGGAAACCCTATCATATAAGTTGTAATGGGATCACCCAATTCTATCTCGTCCGTCCCATCGTATAAGCTCTAACGTGCTCACCCAATGATATCTCGGATGCCATATAGTATAATTATCAGGTACCAAATCATGATTTTTTTTATTCTTTACCTTTTCCATCATAAAAAATTTGAATAACTCTTTTAAACTCATAAGATAATAACATTTGGATATCAAAATACCCTTTTCTTTTTAAAAACCAATCCTCAATACCAAAATAAACTTTTCAATTGAAAAAAACTTTTCAATACCAAAATAAAAAAAGGGAAAATGGATTTTCTTTTAAGAATACATGAACGATATAAAAGGAAGTTAGAAATAAAATAATGGTCACGAAAGTTGAATTTTTGTTGTTGCGTATTTTAAGAGTAGAACATTCCTTTTTTCATTTTTCAAAATTCTCCGTATAAAACACAAAAAATGATTTCTTTTTAAAATATTTTAAAATAAAATAAAAAGAGGTCTAAATTTTAATTTATAATTCCTTTATTACGACATAAAAACTTTCATAAAATCATTTTAAAAACATGGACATTGAAGAGAAATATATTTTTAATGAAAAATAATAAAAGAGGATTTTTAAAGGAAAATTCCCCTTTCACATGGAAATATTTTAATAATTAGATCCATACAAAAAAAATTAAAAAGACATTAAATAATAATATGATAGATTAATTCATGATATAAAATTTCAAACAATCTTTATATACACCTCTTAAAATATTATAGGTGCATAACATTAAAATATTCCTCAATTAAAGGAAATTTAGACGAAGTCCCTTACCTTGAGTCCGACTTGTCATGTGTGTATTTATATTCTTAAATAATATACTTATGTTAATTATTAACTTTCATAATAACTCTTTTTAAGTTTATAATTAATTTTATTTCACTTATTATTATTCTATGTTCAATTACCTAATCAATTAAATTTAATTTAAATGTTTTGACCACATTCAGCTTATGTGTCAAAAATGGATTCGGTGGGTTGACTATGTTCAAAGAGGAAATTATTTAAGAATATGAAGAAAAATAATAATGAAATAATTATCAAATTTATACCAAAATTATAATTTTAAAACAATTCATGAATTAGTTTTTTGAAAAATGAACTAACATTATAATCATAGATAGGGTAGGCCGTATGTATGCATGAGTAACATTTTTTTTTCAATAATCGTTATGGAAAGAAGGTAAAAAATATTTTATCCTTAAATAATTATTATTACATAATAAATAATATATTATATAATTATATATATTTATTGTTAATGTGATTTTTTGATGAAAAAAGGAATCACATCGCTTCGAGGAGGCGGTAGTCCACATGTCCATAAACAAAATTATTAAATTTTCAATGAGTGAAATGGTATGAAATATAATTGTATATTATACATATATAATGATAAATACGTCATTAATATTATAAATATTTCATTTATATCACATATATTTTTTACATTTACCCTTATTACCTTCTACATAACACGTTAGTGAAAAAAAAATCACATTGCATCATGAGGTGGTAGTCCGCCGTACACACGAGCGACGTTTTCCTGTCCCATATATATTGGAATATAAAAATGGTATATATGATATAAATACTAAATATGTATAATTAAGTTATTAATATCATATATATAATCTTTATATCCATCATTATACCCAACCACGAGCTGTGGTAATGAAAAAATGAATTACATCGTTTCATGAGGCGGTAAACCTCTCTACACACAAATAATTATTTCGTAACCCATTTGATGGAAGTGTCTGTGTTTGTAGGTTTTTACCTTAACATAACAACATATAAGTATATTTAAGATAATAAAGTTATTATATACCCATGGTATAATAATAATTTATGTGGGTGGAGGAAGAAATAAAATAAAAAATCTAATTGGAGAACGTTACCTCTACGTTGGGAAACTCCTTTGGGTTTGCACCATATGAATTTATTGGTAATATATATGCCCAAAATAAAGATTATAGAATTAGGGGAGGGTAATTTTGAATTTATTTGGGCATGTATTGGCCACCAAATCGGTTTTAAGGTGTGAAGATAGGAGGAGTGGTGGTGACCTTTTATTAATGAGGTGTGTGGCATACTTGTGTTTTTTTGAAAGTGTGATCTCCACCAACATTGTTTTCAAGTCAATAGGACCAAAAAATGGTCCATTATCAATAATAAAAGGTATAAGGTAGAAATATGGCCTTAAAATGGGTTTTTTATAAGTTTAAAGTTCATTTTCCCATTATTTTAAAAGTTTATTCCCGTGATAAACTTTTTTACCTTAATCACTCTAGTTAATTTTAACTATTTTCACTAACAATTATGGAAAAAATTAAGTTGGATTTATTTGAAAATACAAATTATGATTATATACAATATTTAATAAAATTTTCTAAATTAAATACATATAAGTAATATATTTTAATTTAATATAAATCCCGCATATGTGGTGAGGCAACTGGGTTTTAAGAAGCGTGTTTTTTAGAAAAAAGTTTCTATATTAACTTTATGACTAAAAATAATAATTTTATGAAACTAAATTAATAATTAATAATATATAATAGATAAATTTAATTTAAAACATTACCTATAAATTATTATTTTAGTTAATTAAAAAGGAGACACAATATTCTTTTTCAAATACTTTTTAGAAAAACTTGTTTTTAAACCGAAAACTAAACTTATACTAAAAACCAATATAAAATTGATTAAAAAGTAATTAGGTGGATGAAATACAAATAAATAATAGTTACGTTACATGAAAAATTATTAAAAAAATATTGAGATTTTTAAATTATTTTTTTTAATCAAAAACAACTTTTATAACAAAAATCAGTATTTTTCACTATCTACTAAGAAATAATCATTTTCCTAAAAATCCCAAAATTTCAAACAAAACAAATTTTTATATGATGATTTTAAAAAAAATATTCATTTTATCAAATAAAAATTTAAAATTTATAAATTAATCTTTCAAATGAACCCTTATAAGAAAAGAGTTTAGCTAAACTATCTCCTTTTTGATTTAAAAAATTATTTAATATTTTTATAACTATTATAACTATATAATTCATATTAATAAATATGAAGTTGATTTATTATATTATTTCCTGGTTTGTGACATAGAATCACCATAGAAGATAAGGATAGAGTTCACTGAGATTTTGAGTAATGGAGACCATTGAGAAAAGAAGATTCAGTTTCCTATATATCAAGAATGTGGGAAGAAGCACTCAAGGGAATGTATTAGTGGGAAAAGAAGATGTTTTTAGTGAGAAAAAGGAGGACCCAAAGAAATTAATTTTACAGTAAAAATTAAAAGTTAGGTTAACGAAATGGATGAGAATAATGGTCTCCCTAGGTTATTATCCATTGTTGAATGTTTTAAATTTGAAAATTATGGGCATTATGAAAATCGATACCCCAAAGGGAAAAATTAGGAAGACAATTAGCTTGTTTTATGAGTAATGGTTATATTAGTGATGAAGAAGAGACTATGAATGGGATATTAAAAGAAATTGGTATTAATAAATAAGATAAAAAATCATAGTTAATTCTTTGGTAAGGACGATGGATGATTAAAGTATTTATGTATTGGAATTCAAGAATTATGAAATATACAAGGATTATTCAGTATAAGTTTTTTGTCAAGGATTTTCAAGAATATTTTCAATGGTGTTGATGAAATATAAAATATATATTTAATGGAAATGTTATATTTCCTTAAAAAAACACGATTAAGAGAATGAAAACCCTTAAAATGTTACTAATGTTGAGATAATGATGTTGGGATAAAGAGATGATTGATATGGATGGAGTAAATTGGATAGTACTAATTAACTTAGAACGGATTATTGATTTGTGGATAAATATGTTTATATTATCCTTGATGGAGTTTGAAAAATTATTGTATTTGTGGAATATATTCAATAATATGTGGTTTTATTCAAGTAATAAATAATCATGTATGATTTCAATAAGGTTTTTTGTAAATTTGGGTAATTACCATGTTTTAAGAGAATACATGATGAAGGTGTTCAAATGTTATATATGTGAGAATTGAGAGATACTTAATGTTTTAGGGGGTTAATGATAAGTTTATTTTGATAAATTTAGTGACCTTATTTATAAATTTGTAATTTTGTAAGGGTTATAAGGTTAACCATTTATAGAATCATTTAAGTTGAACTTTGTATGATGTTTTAGAGATTAATGTATTACTTCACCATATCAATATTTATGCATAACCTATCATAATTTTTTTTATTACAACAAGAGATATAAGGAATGAGTTATCATTATTTTATGGATATTATTTAGTGATCTAGACATGAAAAATTAATCTCTTAGAGTAAGAGAAGAAGTGGAAATTTATTCAAGAACAACCAAACGATGAGACTATAATTAAAAAATGAAATGAAATCAGGTAAATATATCTTCTCATGAAAATTACCCGACATTAGGAAAAGGATATTAAAATAAATTTTTTCCTATTATCATTATTTTGATGAAAATAATTATTTTTTCACACCTCTTTGGTTTATGGTTTTGTGGTCATTAACCTTCCATGGATCACCCAGTTTTCTCGATCAATAATATCTATCAATATATATACTGATTTTCTCTTTTCTATGATGTATAAATCGTATATTCCAACCTATGTTCTCATATGTGTAAATATATGTATGATTTAATTTAGATAACATTTATTTTTTCAACTTTCCTTTTTGAAGGGAAGTTTTATTAATCGTTTCTATGATATGGGTTTCTATAAAGACATTTTCAGATGTCAAACCTCTGATGAGGGATATAAATTTTGATGGATACATTAATTTTAAGGGGGGTAGAATATAAAATATTTTTATTTTATGAAATATATATATTTTTAAATTAATTTATATTTTTTGATAGATTGTGTTACACACAACAATGATTTCATTCAATATCTTGAATGACAACAAGATTTAGTGAACCATGAGATAATATTATTATAACAAAGCCGTTAATTTTGTGGGTATTAATAGTATTGAATAATTTATGGAACATACATATGAACTTCCTACTAAATATAAATTTATTTATAAATTATTATTAAATAATCAATCAATTTCTAGTAAATTGATTATATTCATCAATTCATAAAGGGGATTACCCCCAAATTTCTAAGTATATGTTTTCTTCAAAAATGTTTTTGTTGATTTTTATGGGGAAAATATTATTGATATTTTAGAAACATTATTTTATAAAATTAAATTCATTTTTTAAATCATCATATCATAATTAACTTATGGTGAAATTTTGGGATTTTTCAGAAAATATTGATTTTTCAATTAATAGTGAAAACACATATTTTTTGTAAAATTATAATTTATTTTCAATAAATTGAGTAATTTAAATTCAAAATTAAATTTTAAAGAAACATAAATACTTTTTATTTATATCTAACCCAATTAATTACATTTGTATCAATTTTTTATGGGATATTTGTATAAGTATATTTTTGGGTTTAAAAAAGCATTTTTTCTGAAAATTGTTTTAAAGTTCATAATGCTTATCCATTTTAATTAATTAAAATTATACATAATGAGGATTTTAATGAAATTTAAATATTATAAATCAATAAATCAATAAATTTTAATTTATATTTATAAAACTATTATTATTATAGATAGTGTTAATATAAAAACATCTTATGCCTGAAAAATACACTAATCGAAAAACCGCTTTTCTTTCGTGTCTATGGGTTTTGTTTTACATTTAATTTTTACCAATTTTAGAAAAGTTATTTTAAAAAATAAAGATAATTTTTAAAATATTCATTTCAATATTATATTTGGGTGAATTTTTCATAATTTTCTAAAAAGTATTATTTTTTGATGAATCAGAAAAATATTGAATTTTAATTGAAAACCCAATTTTTTAAAATTATTTATAAAGTTAAATTATATTAAATAACCATATTTTGACCCTATAAGGGTTAAACAGAAATATTTTTTTTAGAAAATATATTTTATTCCCATATTTTGACCCTATAATGTCTAATTATTGATAATACTCCATTTTGGAGCCTTGTGGCTTGAGAAAAACATGGGTATATCTTTTCATATACAAAAAGTTTCATGTATTCCACTCATCTCACATAAAAAGGACACCCACTTTACTCTATTATTCACATATTAAAACCATTTAGGTTCAACCAATCCCTACCAAAATAACTTCCCAACTTCCATCCTCTCATCCTGGAAGCTTTATTTTGGGTAGAAAGCCAAAATAGGAAGGATTTTAGTGCAAAACAAAGAGGTTACCCAAATAAGAGGTTACGTTCTTCGATGAGGATTTTTATTTTATTTCTATTTCAACATCATTTAATTATTACTAAACCATTAAAATATAGTAACCTAAATATATTAAAAATACTTATATATTTTTATATTAACTTCATGACCTATAGCTATCTCCCCTTCCAACAAATGGATTATGAAATCATCATTTGAGTGTATGGAGAACTACCGCCTCACGAACTGATGTCATTAATTTTTCCATTACCACCTCTCATGGTTGGGTATTATGATGGATATAAAGTATATATAATATATTTATAACATTATTATACCTTTGGAGTCATTATATCATATATACATTATTTTAATTTCTATTCCATAGGGGATATTATAACGTCACTTCTATGTACGGAAGACTACCACCTCGTGAAGCGATGTTATTCGTTTTCACTAACTATTTACATGGAAAATAATAAGGATAAATTAAATAAATATACATTATATAAATGAAATAATTAGAATATTAATGAAATATTTTTTATTTTCAAAATATAATATATCATTTTTTTTCTTACCTTTTAACTCATATAAAGATGATAACTTTGTTTGTGTATGTGTGGATATCACCTTCACGAAGTGATGGGACTCATTTTTCATCACAAAAAAATGGATGATATGTATAAGTATATTTAAAGAAATAATATAGAAATTATTATATTTTTATAATAATGTAAATTTAATATATTAATTACATTCTTTACATAATGAGCATTGTAAAGTGGAAATGTTACTCCTGCGTGCGTACGACCTATCGCCTCCATGATTGTAACATACTTCATTTATCAAAATTGTAATTCATGATTGGTATTAAAATTATAATTGATGTATAAATATGATAATTAATTAATGATTATTATTCTTGATATGGTGGAACTATGATCAAAATAAAATGAATGAAAATAACAAATAAATATATATGAAAAAAACAAAACAATTATTACACAAAACACAAATTTAACATGGAATTGTTAAAAAAGGTAATAAAAGAACATAAGTAAATAATATATGGTATGATATATGTAATTTTTGTTCTGTAATAGATTTATAATAAACTTATATTTATTATACAAGATGTTTTAATGATTATTATTGAATTTGATACTTAAGATAAGGGATTTCTAGTCTACCTTTTATTTCTGGAAGACATAAACAAATTAACCACTCATTTATTTTTTATGGTGTATATACTAAAACTTTAAAATTTTATATAATTAATATACTTATTTTAATATTATTTAATGTTTCATTTTTTTACTCATTATTGGGGCTTACGATTCAAAAGATTACTAATGCCATACGAGATTTCCGTCTCACTTTTATTTTTCTATAAGACACATGCCATATTCACCATGTGTTTATCTAATGTGTTGTATATAATTCACATTAAATTATTTTATGATAATTATCATTAAAATTATGTGTATTTACATATGAATTTTAGGAATACCCTTTGACGGGGTTACAATTCAAAATTTACCAAAGTCGTGAGAGATTTATAGTCTCTCTTTTATTTTTGGGAGACATATCAAAATTCACCACTTGTTTATTTTTTGTGGTGTATATACCACAAATTTTACATGTTATATAATTTATATCATTATTTTAATGAAATTTAAAGTTTTATTTGATTTTATTTTTTATTAGGGATTATGGTTCGAAATATTACTAACGTTATAAGGCATTTCTGTCTCATTTTTATTTTTCTGTAAGACACATTCCATATTCACCACATATTTCTTTTATTTAGTATATATACTACCCATGAACGTATTTTATGATTGTTATCCTAACAATTATTGGGATTTATATATCTATTTTATGATATATATTTCATAGGGATACAGTTCAAAAGCTACCAAAGCGGTAAGTGATTTTTGTTTCAATTTTCCTTTTTTGATACACATGGTTTTGTTACACACCTATCTTGTTTTACAAGGTTTATATACAACCAATTTTATATGTAATATCATGAATTTACTTTAACACATAATATTTTAGGTTTATCTTAATGATATTCATTCATGGAGCTTACATTTTAATGTTACCAATGTAGTAAATATTTTATGTTACAATCTCATTGTTTAACAGAATTGTATATGAATATGTTTACAATGATAAAATATTATGATCCATCTCTTTAGAAACTCATAAATTTTATTCTCCTACCATTATTTCATGTGAATAATTTATTTCCCATAATTTTCCTCTCTTCATGTACTCAATATTTCAAAAATAATGTTCTTAAGATGAATCATCTTTTCGGTTGAAATACCTTTTTATTCCAAAATAATTTTTTCTCAAAATGTATCAAAAATAATTTTAAAATTTTTAAAATTATTTATTGAAGCCATTTATACCCATGTTTTTAATAAGTACAAATTATTTTTAATGGAATATTCATATATTTTTCTAAACAATTCCCATTTGGGTTTTATCAAAAATGTGAAAGTAATCCTTGTTTTAACGTGTACGACATTAATGATATTTTTATGGTCATGGCCATTATTTTCATTAAAGATTAATTTATAATTTTCTAAGGTTATTTTCAATTAAAATAATTTAAAAAATGTTTGATGCTTTAAAATTTCAAATAAGAAAATTTATTTTCCAAAATAAATGATTTAAATGTTTTTAAGGATTCATTTATAATTTTTCTAGTTTATTTTTAAATAAATGTATTTTCAACTTGTTTTATATTTTAAAAATTTATTTTCAATATATGTTTATATTCTTGAAGAAATTTTCCATGTAATATTTGAAGATCATTTTCCCTCAAATATGACATCCTTCAATGTTATTTATGCTTTACTAAGGATATGATCCAAGGGTACCATTGTTATTTTGTCTCTTAATGGTTTATGATTAAGATGAATAAATGTTTATGAAACTCATTTATCATCCATAGGTTATACCATGATAAAATTATTATGAATACTATTTCTTTTTTTCTATGTGTTTTTCTGTGATGAAATGATGAAATTATTGTGAAACCTATCTATTTTGTTCAAGTTATGATACGATGAAATGTTTATGAAACCCATTTCATTTCTTGGGTTATGGTATAATGATTTTTGTATGATTTTATGGAACACATAAATATGGTTTTAATTATGAGATAGGTGGGACCTATATCTTCATCCAATTTGTTCAATAAGGATTTATTTCTCTTGAGCGATATAGGAGTGAAATAAGGAGTGAACCCTTTTCAGTAAGGGAATTTTTCTGCAATGATGGTCTTGGGAGTGAACCTTGACTGCTATAATGGTTTGGGGATCAAAACCACTCTTCAATTATAGCCATGATAATGATACATGACTATTAGGGAAATAATTTTATATGATTATGTGTTTGCAAAAATATTTAATCATATGTCAATGTTATTCTCTCATGGATCGAGTTCTTTGATTTTCTTATGATTCATGTCTTATAAACTGCCATTCTTTAGGACACAACTCGAGATTATTATATTTGATATTCAAGGTATGGTTTTTATTTGTTATGATCATGTTCTCATAACCTTATTTTCATGTAATGATCATGTATCTCCCTTATTTACCCTTATTTTGCTTCTTATCTCACACTTTATTATTCTTTATTTCCCCAGGTTAGGAAGAAAAGTTTTATGTTGGTTATGTTTGTAATGAGTACAAATGGATAATATCTATAAGGGAGATGTTGAAAATATTTTGTGAATTAACAATATTTCATTCCAAGTTTCCAAAGGCAGCAAATTATTATGGCCCTCAGGAATGTGTTCATGTAATGTAATGAATATTCATCTAAAGTGATGTAATATCCATGTATTAGAAGAATAGGTTTCTATATTGAGGATAAGGGATTAATTCTAAAAACGGATCTTAATAAATCAAATAATTGATATAATTTTATTATAAAGGTTTTAAAGGAAATACATAGATAGTATGGACTTGAGGTAAGGGATTTCATCTCAATTTCCTTTCATTAGGGCATATTTTAATGTTATTCACCTAATTTATTTTATATGGTGTATTTAATTCCCCATTTACATGTTATATCATGAATCATTAATAATTAATTGTTTTTTATTTTATAAATAAATTGTTTCATCCAAGGGTATTTGAATTTAAAGTGACTACGTGGTAAGGTATTTCTCAAAAAATTTCTATTAATTGGGTTATACATCAAATTCACAGATTTTATTATTGTAACAGCCTAGATTTTAAGGCATTCTCTTTTGATATTTAAGAGTGTGTTTTTAATATTCATAGGGAATAAAAATAATTTTTGGAGTTTTCTGAAAGGGTCTTTGTTTGTTACTTCATGTTAGAGTCAATTTTTTAAAAAATGTTTAGCTTAGATATAAATGTGTTACATGACACAAGTTGTGGAAACAGTTCAAGACATAAAAACTTTTAGGCTATAAAATAGTGTTATGCCATAAAACCCATTCTTATTATGTAAAATCATTACTCGATATGATAAAACCTGAGGGGATATTATTTTCAGTGTACATGAATTATGAAACATTTATGCCATAAAACTTGGTTTTATGATGTAAACCCTCGTGTCTGGTAGGTTTTATCTACCTTTTTAATAAACAATTTTTTTTATTCATCATGTAGCCATTCTCCCTCAACCCTATCTATAATCTAGGAAATTTTGGGTGTTTCGACTCCTTTTATACCTGAATGGCCTGAAGGCCATGTTTTATTTATTTATTTTTATCACCCCCTTTCAAGGGATGAGGGGGAACATTTACATGGCCCGTAGGCTCAGAGATTACATGACCCGTAGGTATTAGGAAATATACAGACTATACTTGGAACTTCTCCTCCCAGCTTCTGCATCATGATATTAGCTCTCCACCTTTGTATGACTATTCAGTTAGGCTTCCTGTTAAATTGAGGCTAGGTCCAGATGGCAATGCCATACCCTCTTTATCTAAAAAATCTTCTTAGATTCTGCTCTGGTGAATGCACCTTCTCTGAATCCCCATCTCGAGTCTGCCCCTTGTAGTGTCTGTCTGATCATTTAAGCACAATTTCAGGTGTCTCAAAGGCCTTGAGGTGGCTGAAGGCCTTGAGGTTTCCCAAAATCCTTACTAGCCTCAAGGCCTTGGGTGGCCTAAAGGCCTAAAAGGACCCAAGGGCCAAACCGGTGGCTCAAAATCCCAAATAGATGAATAGTACCAACTACTAAAGTACAAAAAAATGTATAATACAGTACCTACATAGTACCTGCTACAGTTCCTGCTATAGTACCTAGAAATATGTCTCTGCCTGGTTTTGAACTCAGGTCTCTTGGATGCACTTGTTGAGTCCTTACCAACTCGGCTGAGGCTCTTGTGCAATAAATATGTTGTTTCTCCTCCTTTTATATCACTTCATTCTACATTTGATCTCCATGGTGGTTGCAATGCATCTCTCTAACTGAGTGAACTTTCTAATTCTTTATTTACATTTTTTTGGTAGCGGTTTTGGGATGATTTTATAGGGTCTATTGATCATGTGTTTATCCTTTTTATTATTATTTTAGATCCATTTTGTGATCATCTTCTTAGGGCCAACACTCATATTGATTATGGTTCAAGGAGTGTGTTTATAAAATTATTTTAGGATATATCATCCCATATGATCATTTCAATTATGGAACATGATTATAAGATTTGATAATAGATTCTTGGGCCTTTGTTTTTTGTTCTTCATTACTTTTAGTGTTAGTGGATCCCTTCGTGGGTGGATTGCGACCTGAGTTTGAGGTGGGTGGTTACGTTTATATCCTATGTTATGTGATTTTTTGATTCATATTGTTTTGTTAATTTTTTTCTAAATAAATTAGCATGATTTAATAATTTGTTTTCATGAAATTGTTTTTTTATAAAAAATGGTTTCCCCCTCATTTTGTTAAAATAAAAATGACTTTTTAATCATTGTGAAATTGGTTTTCAAAGTAGGTTTTTATGGAAAAGGGTGTTATAAATTGTATTGTAAAATGTGTAATCCCTTTGAAATAATGTGATATTTTTCACATGGGAACCTTGGGTACTTAAGTATGAGGTTCAGTATTAGGTATCATCTTCTAATATTGTTAGGAAGGTTCAATTTATGGGGTGTTATTCCATTCCAAATTCAAGTTTTACTTGGCTCTAGGACTTTATTTGAAATTATAGGAGGGTTCAATTTCAAGTCTATTCCTCTATTACTTAAACCTTGATGCATGGGTACTTGTGAATTATAGTTCTCACTAGTCATGAATGATGTATGAGTGACCTAGATAACCTAGCCATGAGTTATCCATGTCCTTTTTATCCTTTGTGAGTTGGATTTGTTCTTATTTGATTTGATATACCTTTTTTATGAATTGAAAATGGTTTTTTGGATTTATTCTTAGAATTTTTTTTACCTGAATTTGTTTTAGAATTGTGGAAAAAGTTAAAATACTTACTATGATTTTGATATAAAATATATTTACTACTTATCATGCCATGTTTTATAAATTGAGAAAATGGGATTGTTGTTCAAAGACTTGATATGGAACACCTGGGTCGGATCCCATTGAGCCTATTTATCTCACACCATTCACACCCCATCAGTGATGTGTATTCCTAGTATTTAATTTTGATGTAGTAAAAGTAAATTTTCTAAAGTGAGGTGGTGAGATTTATATCAGTTGGGAATGGGTAGCTGGTGGTGAGATGGTGGGATGTTGTCCACCTATCTTTTGGAGTAGCTAGTATCTATTTTATTTATCCTTTTTTTGGACATGTTCCTTGAAGTTTGGTTTAGCTACTTTGAGTTGTATCGCTAATTATATTTCTCATTTGTTATGGAATAAATTTCTTTTAGTTATCATCTAATGTTCCTTTTTGTTATATGTATAAATACCATAGGTTTTGTTTTTAGTTGGGAGAAATTCATTCCCTCTATTTTTGTTTGATGTCTGGGTGATAGTTGTTATCCCTTAGGGGTTGGGAATTCCATTCAAGTACAATATTAGTTCAAGTACCCATTTTGAGGTTATATTGGGTTAGTTCATTACAAATTGGTATCATAGGGTAGGTTTTTACTCATGAATCCTTGTATTGGGACATTTTGTAGACTAGAGATAGGATTGTAAAAACTTGAGAGTCAGGTTACCATGAGTTCCTGACCATCCCTTTCTATGATGAGACTAAAGTTAACATGGTATTTCATGATTCATGTCTCCTATGTTGAGTTTTTACCTTTATTATTGTTTCTTCTTTTATTTATCTAGTTTAAACTGAGATTTTTCATATTATCTGATGGTTTTATTCTATTTGTAGTGTGTGGAAATATGCCTTTGATATTTCTTACTTAGGTTTATCAGGAGGGTGCATTGAGAGATACTCCTCAAGTTAATCTAACTTTGGATTAGAATCTTATAGAGTCTATATTCTGGGTATTTCATTCGATGGACCATAATGTACCCTGAGTTTAGAACCTAGTTTCTAAGGTGCATCCAAGAGCTGATAAAGGCATAGAATAGTCACGAGAGTTCCTATGAAAGAAGCCCCTATCCCTTAATGGAATGAATGAACCCAAATAGGAAGAGGATTGACAGGAAAAGTTCAATTTGATATTTGAATTCATGGATACAAATAAGGTTATCAAGGTGAAGTGAATGATGTTCATGCTCGAGGTTCCCAACAAGCGGTGGTAGGATTCCATGGAACACAAAAAATTAGTATGTGGGTTTGGATTAGAAGGTTTTAAAGACCCACTTGTTTCAATATTTCTTCTTAGAATATATGATTGAAGTGAAGACATTGGAGTTCCTCTCTTTATAGTATGGAGAGAATTCAGTGTTGTAATACACCATTATGTTCATGGAGTTAGTTCGTTTTTCTCTAGATGTAGTGATGAATGACTAGTTGAAAGCTCAAAAATACCTATAGGGTTTGAAACTAGATACTTGATCATAGGTAAATATATTGATGATTTCCACCTATATAGATAAAATAGACAGTTCTATCATGTAAGAGATCAATATGACAGGTAATGTTGGTTATTATTACCCTTCCCATCAACCTGGTTGTAGATTCAGTGGTGCATAGGGAATGAAGAGGAAGTGAATGATCATCAAAGTGGTATTTGAGGTAGTTTATATCCACAAGATTCCTCCACACCATCAAAAGAAGCTACATGTGTACCTTATACTTGTAATCAGTGTGTCAAGGTAGGGCATGCGTGATGTACTGTTCCTACATCGCCCAATATTTGAAGCACTTGTGGTTGCTGAGGTCATCTATATAGGGTTTTACAAGTTACGTCAATTCATCTTTATGGTCAGGGGTGTTCAGTTCCAATGGTTACTACAACATAGTCAGATTCTTCAAAGTATATAGGTCTCCACCCACATGCCTCATGGGTGAATCACCATCACATAGTGGATGAGGTTTCAGTGGAGGTTGATGCAGGCTCAAGGACAATGAGGGTTACCATTTTTATTAGATATTATATAGAAATAGATTTATTTGATATTGGTTCCTTGAATTCATTTATATATATAAATTTTTTTAATATTCTAAAACTTCAAATGGATCTCATGTACATTTTTATGGAGCTATAGACACCTCTTAGAGTGTGTAATGAGTAGGAGATTATATGTTCATATTTTTATTAATCAATAGATGAAGAAGAGTTAGTCTATAATTTATTGGCTCTCAATTTGGATCTATTTGATGTCATCATCAGGATATATCTTCTTTTTTCTCATAAGACTAAGATTTATTGTTATCAATGGAGAGTTTCATTCTTTTCTACTGATGGGATGTCTCAGGTGTTTAAGGGAGAGTGGGATTTAAGGTCTGGTCATGCAGAACATTCCCTCCTAGAGCATAGGAGTTTGGTGTCTACCATAACAGTTGATCCTGATGGCCTTTCCTCTTTTGATATCTTTCCATTGTTTTGAGGGACTCCCTTGATGTATTTCTAGTTTACTTTTCCATTATTCTTATAGGGAGGGAGGTAGAGTTTATGATTTATTTAGTGTCAGGTACACACCTAATATTGGTACCCTCTTATCGTATGACACCAGTGGAGATAAAAGAGATCAAGATTCACACTACAAGAAAACCTCCATTTAGCGATGATTATTTTTGCGTGTAGCGGTGGTTTTAACCGTCGCTACATGGTTTGGTGGTGGTTTATAGAAACCGCCACTAAATTCGGTGTCGGAAAACTATTAGCGGAAATTATTTCCATTTAGCGGTGGTTTAAGGGAAGCGTCGTAGATGCATCATTTTGCTGCAGTTTTACTGAGTTTAGCAGCTATTTTTACGTGCCCGAGATTTTATTTTATTAGTGGTGGTTATAACCGCCGCTAATAGAATAAAATCGAGCGGCTGTAAAACCGCCGCTTAAGTCATGAGAACCACCGCGGAATGCACACGGGTGATGAGACTCTGTAGCGGTGGTTAAAACCGCCGCTAATGTATTACCTATATACTTTTCGTGGCGGTTAAAACTACATTGAAAAGCTGAATAGAAAAAAAAAATTCTTCTTCCACTGCACCACTGCCCTGAAAAACAAATCAAACCAGAAATACCAATATCCTAACAGATTAATTCACACAAAACCTTAAAAATAATGGAGACAACTAGTAAAAAATTTATGGTCGTGATGCTTGGAAAATATAGTGGAACATCATAAATGGATATGTGTAGTGAGGAGGAGTAAAAAACATGACCTAAATTGATAGAGAATGGGTACAACACCACAAAACACATTATAAGGTTGATTTAAAATTAATTTAAATTGGTGATTCATTTAAGGTTATAGAATTAGGACCTTGTGGTGATCATGAAACTCAACCATGCTTGAGGTGGGCTTCCTCCCAACCCCTAAGCCCTGATGATCCATGATTTATTCAAGAATCAAGGATATTTATATAGTTATAATTGATTATAGGGGTGAACCCAATGAGGGAAAGAAGTGACCTGAAAAATATCATGATGACAATTACAACTTTTGAGAACTAGGAAGTGAAATGGGAGTAATCGATAGAAATAGAATTATTATTGACCATATTTGAAACATAGGATACCCGAGATGGTTGAGGATATGATGAAAAATATCATGATCTACTATTTACAGGGATCAAATCATGAGATTCGCTTTTTATTATTTAATTTACTTCATTGAATGAGCATAAGATGGTATGTAAGACAATATGTCCATGAATCATTTCATTAGAGATCCTTTTCAGATTGGTAGGGTGAGGATTATCCAAATAGAAGATTATGTGAACCGCACAAGTGTATGTGGGGATGTACCATATAGAATATTAGGTTCCATGGGAGATATTTCTTTATGTGATCAAATGTTCTATTTAAACATGTGGGTTGACAAGATTCAAGTCTAGCCCAGAGCGAAACGTCTCCAGGATGAGTTTCTGATAGGGATGGGGCTAAGATGAAATATACATGCATCAATACGTGTCTCCTCATAATGGGAATCAAGACAAACATAGTTTTGATGCATAACATGGTAAGAGAAAATTGTCGGTGGAGTGATTTCATCTCTGGCAAGGATATCATATCATCTCATATTCAGAGAAATACAAGTTTTATACGGGTAATGTGTGGTTCATTTCATACTTATCATATGAGGAATCTCAGTTTTATATGTTGTAATTGTTTTTATAATCATCCCACACTTATCGAATGAGGCGTCCTTATTTCATTTAATTGGGTATGGTTGTTAATTAACATTTCTTGCTGAGGAAATTGGGATTTGATGTTTAAAATCATACAACATGGACCATGACGACAACTAGTTTAAATTCCTAGAGGTCCAAATATAGGAATAGGTTTGAGTTAAAGGTCTCCAAGCTTTGACCAAAGTAGATAGGAAAGGGAGAAACCTATAATGAGTCGGTGATATGGTTGTGCCCTGGATTAAATATTTATATGTAACTACTTATATCATGATTATTGGAATAAATCCACATGTTTTTATGATTCACGATGTCATAGGATACCAACACCAGAAGGGTTTACCTTCTTGGATGATGATATTGAATAATTACATATTATAATATTAGGCATCGAGAATTTATAAGAGGTGAAATTATCTCTATTTAAGAGACATATCAATTTTTTATGGGGTTAAATTAGCTATCATTAATAGGTATATATATTTTACACGGGGTAATGATATAGTTTAAATTCATCTTATTAGGATTTTTGAAGGTCTTTTTCATCTATATACCCATTATTTACTTCCTCAAATCAGGAAATGAGAGCATGTTGGCCCACTGATGTGTCAATATAAATGAAAGGAGATTATTTCTAAAAAAGAGGCTCATGTGAGTGTTTTGGGGCAATGAAACCTTATGTAAAGGATTATTATATGGTGAATCATCATCTAGGATCAATGATAGAATATATATGCATCAATACATATCCCATGGAAATGGGAACCAATCCACCCATAGTTCTAGAATGTTGTGGAAATATATGTTTGATGAAACTCCAGGGATGAATAATCCCATGTGATAGATGTATGAGAATATTTTATTGTCATAATGCTTAGACAAGGGATCTATTAATATAAATTGTTATTTTATAGATTGGTGAGGTGGGGGAATCAAGTATGTTTTTGTGGTGAATAAAACCTGGGGTTATAGGATAAAATAGGCCCTTCAACCCATGACGAAATCTTGAATATGATTGCACACAGTGTAAGATCATACAACCAAGACCATGATGAAAAATTTAAAGTCATGTCTTAAAGAAAATGATTTTTTTCATCTCACATAATGTGATGCTTCCATGTTTTATATGAGGTAATGTTTTATAACATATCATAATTATCGTAAGAGGAATCCAAATTTTATATAGTGTAAGACTTTTAGATCATCCAATACACATCGTACAATGAATCCCGATTTTCTACGATTTAATACCATCTCCCATTATAAGGAGCCTATGTTTTATATAGGGTATGTCCACATTTTATCATCATGAATAAAATATGATAACTATTAACAACACATGAAGATTCACTATCTACACATTCTGCCTCACAAAAGTGTCCACACCACTATCTCCTTGATCACTATGAAATGACCCAATTTGTTCAACACATCAACAATGGGTTTAACTCCTAGTAATCCAAAATCTCGACTACCAATTCAAACATAGGCCTAAATGGAATGATTTATACCATACTCAAGAAATCAAGACATAAAAGGAAACTTCAGATATCAATAAAATGCATAAAAAGAAACATGAGAAATCAAGGAAATGTTAGGACATGAAAATGTTTGGTGGAAACTATGTGCAACAAATGTTACATATACAAACTAACTATTACCATATTTGTTCAACACATCAATAATACAACTAATCACGGTCCGATGATGCATTATCACCCACTCCACCTCCATCTCTACTTTCTGCTGTCACTTGTAAGAAAATTATATTGAAAATTAAATACTGTTGCATATTTATATTAAAACTTAAAACCAATGAAAGTTTTCAAACTAAATGATTTTGATTTTTTGGGATTTACCTGCATACCACAAGTTGATTCACTACCTCCTGGGGCATATATGATCATCTACTGATGTATATCAGTCATTGCTTTCTGCAAAGCAGATATCTGAACCCCCTGGCCTAGAACTGCAGTTCATAGAGAAGAAATATCCCTCTAAGCATATTTGGGTATGGACTGACTATAACCAGCAGTAGATGGAGCTAGAATCCCTGGTGGCATGCTAAAGATCTCAAATGGTACGGGTCCGAAACCCATCTCGCACACTCTACCAGGATGCTCCTTCCTAATGACTTTAGCAATTGGGACATCCTGGGAGACTGAGTAGGACCTCAAAGGATTGGAATCCCATAGTTCTTTAATTTTTACCTATAAATCAAATATCAATATATATTAACACAATAAAAACTGATAATAAGTTATTATAATAAAAAATTTACTTCATACCCCAACTTATTTAGCAAGCTCATTAACAAAACATCCATCTGATTTTTTGTGAACATTCAACCACAGTTCGGTTCGGGATGCTTTGTGCCCCAAACTCTATGTCTGCATTAAGAAAAGATAAATCAACAATTCAATATATTAAACATATAATATTGTCTTATAAATATTTGAACTAATTAAAAGATTACCAATGTCATTCGGCTTCTAGAAAAGCTTTTTGAGCCCCCAGTGTGAGGGATGACTTGCTTAGCCCAGTTGGATGCATTCTGTCTTGTTAGATCCAGAAATAAATAAAATGAAATTTAATAATAATGTATTCAATGTCATCTCATCTTCATATACATGTATAAATGTAAAATAAGGATAATATAATAATATATATTTCAATAACATCCACTTCTCATCATGATGTCTGTCTACAAAAACATTCCACTATTCTTTCGGTACCCCACTGGGTAGCTTCTCATACATTTTTTTCATGGTCAACGAAGTATCGTTGACATCACACCACAATCTCCATTTTAAATCTTTCCATTTCTTACCAAGATTTTTCAACATCCACTTCCGTGCTATCACATCAGCAACTGTAAAGTGGAAGAACATATGTATACAGAAATTCATTTTGAACATTTTAGTAACATGACATTCAATTAAACCATAATGTAATAAAATTACCTTTATTTGGGAATAAAAAACTTCATTTTTCCAGCTTGGAGGCATATGTCTCCAATCATCATAAGAAATAGGAAGGGAAATGGGCTCCGCTGCCAGCTAGACTAGAATCTGTCCATGTAACCCTACGATGTCATCCGTAGGGACCCCATAAGAATCAAATGGAACAAATATCTTCTCACCATTCATATTCAAAACATCTAAACTTTTTATGTTTTTCTCCACTGTTGCATTTTTTTCATCTTCAATGAGAAAAAAATTAGTATAAAAAAATGAAATAAATTTATCTAATTAAAATTTGTACCTATGACAAAGATTCTCCAGTATGTCTGTGATGAACTGGAAGGGGTGTGTCACTGCCCCACTGCTGAGGCTCCTGAAGGGGGATTCGATGACTTAGCCTCTAATGGGACATTCGCATATGGCGTGAGAGATGGTGCAGGGGGAGATGGTGTAGGGGTGTAGGTAGTTGGGGCCTCAGATGCTGTGGGGAGGGAGCCAGATGGATCGTCATCTGTCGCAGAACTAGAGGAAATAGTTTACCGCTTCCTCCTTGGAATTCCTATCATTTAATCAAATTAAATTATGTTCAAAATATATATTTCCAAAAAATTATGCAGAAAAAAGTAAAAATGATAATAGATGCCCAATACTAACAGATAAAATATATATAACAATAATAGTGAATGACTGCAGAAATGAAACAAGTGGATGCTAAATGAATAAATAATTGTACACACAATAATTTTACCCTTAAATCATTTCAGTTTCCTGATCCATTGCTTCATCCACTTCATTTATCCTTGCTGGACTAATATTTTCAATATCATGATGGACAAATAATCCTGATTCCTGTTGTTGATGAAATTCAATTTTAGAGGTCAAATATCCAAATTCATCAGCCATATCATACAAATCTCTTTATATTACGTGAGAAACTACACTCCACCCTTCATCCACAACATCATTCACATAATATACCATTTTTATTGTGATTCTAAGATATGCGGATCATGCAGTTCACGATCACCAACATCAATCAAGCGAGAGAAGTTCATAGAAGTAAATCGCAAGGAATCTCTTTTAACACCTATGATAATAACGACCCATTTTCATTTGAATAAAACAACAGAAAAATGTCCTTGGTAGTTTAATTAAATAATATCATGCATCTTTCCATAGTATCCCACTTTAGAAAATGTAAATATACCACTATTTTGTGTTTTCAAACCCACTTCTCGATCGCCTATACGAAATCTAAATCCATTAATATTATAAGCGTCGAACTTTATAACTTGTTTTATAGGACCTCTAGAAAGAAACTTCAAATCTTCTGACAAGTATGCTCGAGTATCAGTATTCATGATTTGAAAAAAGAAATATAATTTAATAGATTTAGAAAATGTATGTCTCAAACAAATATTCGTATTTATTTCAGTATTTATGAACTTACACGTCATGTAAACCATTCTACAAGCTCTTTATTCACATATTTCGTTATATATTTCTTATTTCATGTTCGAACTCTCATTCGTCTCTTTTTTTTGTATCCTCAACTCTTCAATAAATGGATCTGCAATTTCAATATTTAGCAGCACATATCTATGTGCTTGTAATAATTCCAATTCTGTCAGTGTCACATTTGAGGTCCTCCCAACTGATCGGCCAATAATAGGATTTTTTTTTATTTCTGATGCATTTGTGATTGATTTAATGTGTCTTCAACACGTTTAACTCGATTAAATCTTATCTCAATATCATCCAAATATCTATAACAAAAGGTAAGACACTCCTCAGCCAAATAGCCTTCAGTAATAGAGCCTTCTGGTTGAGCTTTATTTCTCACATATACTTTCAAATGCCCAAGATATCTGTGAAATAAAATAATAATATTATGAGTTTATTTAAATGCCAGAAATTGTTTACTTAAATGAAAAACATATAAATAAAATACCTCTCAATTGGATACATCCATCAATAATGAACGAGGCCTCCTAATTTAGCTTCCTCAACTAAATGTACAGTTAAATGCATCATGACAGTAAAAAAAATGGAGGAAAGATCATCTCCATTGAAAAAAAGTTAAATACAAACCTCTCCTGGCGGTTTTCAAGCTGAAATGGATGTATATCTTTCTCACATAATTGCCTGAAAAATGTGCAGAATTGGAGTACAACGTTAGTAACTTTTTCAGGTAATAATGTATGGAATGTCAAAGGTAGTAACTATTATAACAAAATATGTGAATCGTGACTTTTAAATCCATGTAACTTACGATTCTACAAGTCCACACACCTCGAGATGTTACTCGAATACCCATCAGATACCTTCACATTATTTAAAATTAGAAGGAATGTATATTTATCCCTATTTTTCATTGAAAAAATGGCCGGAGCATACTTTTCAGTCTCATCTGGCCAGAGATCACATTTTATGTTCATTACTTGTAAGTCTTTTCGAGCATTGAGATGATCCTTCAAATTTCCATGCTCATTAAGTAATATGAAAATCAAATTATCACATACATTCTTCTCAATATGCATCACATCAAGATTTTTACACAACAAATTAAATTCACAATATGGGAGTTTGAAGAATATACTTTTTTTCTTCCATTGTTGTGTTATGATTTCACATGATGATACACTTTAGACTTGTTTTCAGCTATCATTCAAATGACGAACCTTCCCAAATTATATTTCAATATTTTCAAGATGTTTCAATATTTCAGAACCAGTTAATAAATTTGGAGGTGGTCTATGATCAATTGAACCATTAAATTTTTATCTATTCAGCCGAAATCTATGTGATGCATTGAGAAATCTTCAATGGCACAAGAAGCACCATTTTCTACTATGAGGTAGCCATTTTGGCTCAAAATCAAAGTTAAAAATGGGAATATCCAAACCCGTGTAAGTGTTCCAACCAGAAAAATTCCCAAGCCTAGGGAAATCACTAATGGTCCACATTAAATAAGCATGCATTATGAACATTATTTTAGAAGAAGCATCAAATGTCTCAACACTGTTGCTCTATAACCCCTTCAATTCGTTAATCAAAGTCTTCAAGTATACATCAATATCATTTCCAGGAATTTGTTTTATAGGAATAATCATCGAAATGATAAAAGATGTTTGTTGCATACACATCCACAGAGGCATATTATAAGGGATCAAAACTACTGACCAAATGCTATAATTGGTACTCAAAGTCCCAAATGGTTTGAATCCACCAGCATCCAATCCCAATCGAACATTCCTCAAATCAGCTGAGAAAACAAGATGCAATGAATCAAATGTATTCCACGATGAGGGAATCTCCTGGATGTCCCATTAACCCATCACTGTTTTTACCTACATAATTCCACTTTATGTGTTCGGTGGTTTTCGATGACATGAATAATATTTTCAATCAAGGATTCAAGGGAAAGTAACGCAAAACCTTTCCAGGTGTGTTCCTTTTCTTCTTCTCCATGAAATTATGTTCATTCAGACTTCCAACATCACCCTTTGACAGCCATATAGAAGAAGAATATTTCATGCAATCCTTTCTACTTGAATCCTCTCCCCAATAAAGCATACAATCATTGGGACACACATGTATTTTTGTATAATTCAGACCAATCTTGTTAACAACTTTTTTCTTATCATAAAGAGATTCTGGGATTTTTACTTCAAGAAATTCATCACGAATCAATTCCAATGTCATAGACATTGCCTTATTTTTAATTCCACATAAATATTTGATATGGTAAAACTTTAGCAGAAATGAAAGCTTTGAATCTTTCAAACACCCACTATACAACTCTTGATTTCCATCATCAACTAAATCATGAAACACATTTTCCTCAGTGAAGTTTTCTCTTACATTTGGCTCCACAGAATCACGAGGAGGGTCCAATGATATGTTAAAATCTTGATCTAATTTTGTTACAGTCTCAAATAAATAACATTTCATGTTGCAATTTGTAGCACCCTCTTCTGGTTGTTCTGATATGTTTTGATGCTGATAGTGGTGTCTTGTAGTGCCGAATGCATCATTTATGAGGTTTTTCATTTCATTTTCCATTGTCAATGAACTTGGGACCTCATTCTATGGATTAACATCAGGGATCAATATTTTTGTAACGTTTGATTTTCCATGCCAAACCCAATACAAATATTGACTAGGGAATTTCTTCAGTATTACATGTTCATAAACTTCATCTCTCTTTAACCATGTTCTAAATTTACATTTAGGACATGGATATCTTATTCTCCCTTCAACAGATAGATTAGAAATTTCAAAATCTAAAAACTCATTCAAACCCTTAATATACTGAGGCATGTTCCTCGATAATGCGATCTAGCTTTTATCCATGTATATCATAATGTGCCTACACAATAAAAAAAATTAAAACACATAGTTACTACTAAATAGAGAAATAGTTTCATATATATGATTGTGTAAGATTACAGAAACATAATATAATAAAGATGATCCCCTGAGATAGATATGAACCCTCTAGTGTTTGGGATAGGGGAATTTTATTTGGTAAAGAGAAATAGTGTTCTAACAATGCCATATTACTCAATTACCACATGTTTAATACTAAAAGTTATGCGAAACAGTATTCCTATCACGTTTCTCCAAAATCTCCAAATTTTTAACCCTTGAATTTTGAAATCCTTTATATAATCAAAATATAATATTAGATAACAAAAAGTAACATTAGAATAACTTGGTTGGAATCACAGTTTATGAGGAAAAAAATAAAGTTTCCAATCTTGAAGAAGAAGCATAGAAATTGTAGGATGTAACCCTTAATTGGTCCTGATTGTGTGACTCTAAATCACAAAGAAAATGGTATGGAATTCATGACCATAAACTAAATGACCCATGTTCCAAGACCCTATCTAAATCCTTCTACCTAGGTAGTAAAAGTGGGACATCACTTATTCCACTGCTTCCATTTATGATTAGAGATTTCATATATTTTCCTCTTGATATCACACAACCAAGCACTAAAACAATCTCAAAGGGTGAAAAACACACTATTATCAACAAAAGTGGTCATTATGATTAGTTTTATTGAGTTATAATTAATTATGAGATCATCCATATTCATGATACCATATGTTACCAATTCATATCTGGTTAACTTGAAAAATCTCTTCATGTAGGCTACCCCAGCTTATAGTCCACACATCATAAACTTAAACAATGTGCACTTGGGTCAAATTTTTCTAACCTTAAACATCATCTATATCAGTAAAACTTGCATGAACTAAAAGTATATAAGTAAAAAGACACAAAACTCATCATAGTGAACAATTATAAAGAGAAACCTAAGTAAAAATTGAGTCTCCACTAACTGGATATGACACTAACCTAATCTATTTTAAGCATTTGGAATTCAAAAATGGAAGAAATCCTATTAGGTTGAAAATACATAAAGGGAAACCTAATAATAAGAAAATTCCTCGTGAACCAGGCCTCCCCTATGTGAGAATCAAGAAAAATTTAAGGTGATAAAATAAATGACTTAAAGCTTGTGGGGTTCATAATATTAATCTAGAAGAAGTCAGGCTGTACTCGCTTGGCCCTTTTGACTATGATTTTTTTTAAGAATTCACTTGTTCTCTCATCCCCAGTTTATCAGTCCATAGGTATATTTATGAAATGTGCAATGAAATAATTTTGCGGTGATCAAACCCTTTTAAAAATTGGAATCCACACTCTAAATCTACCCCTTTTCAATCCTTATCATGTTGAGTGAACTAATTTATCCAAATGGGCTAAAAAAAGTGTTATAGTGATGGAAGTTATGCCTATACCCATCCATAATCCATATAAATAAGTAACTAATTCATCCAAATGAACTAACTATAGTGTTAATTTGATGGTAGTTATGTCTATATCCATCTATGATCCATGATCTAAATGAAATAATTCATCCAAATAGACTAAATCTAGTGTTATTTTTATTGTACTTCTGACTATACCCATACAAGATCCATGGACCTGAGGAAATATTTCTAACTCAAGAATTTTTGAGAACCATATTTGACTTTATGCATTACCAATTCAATGTTCAATTGGTTTTAGATTATTTTAATGATGTCTCCTCCAAAAATTTCATAGGTTATTATGAAGTGTTAATCAATCTAAAAAAAAATCTACAGAATGGATGAAAATTAAGAAAAAAATATCCATTCATTAATAAAAAAAAAGAGAAGAGGATCCATATTCTACAGTCTCTCTTCGATGTTACAGGTGAAGAAAAATGATAAAAACAACTATAAGATACTCAAATAATACAAATCTATAGAATAATCCAATTCCTGATGATAATTGCTGATGGAATATTGAAAGTTAATTTTTTTAATATCTTTCAATTTAGCAAATGGTTGTGTCTTATTAACATGGGAGGTTAGTTTTAAAATCCTTCATATAATGGGCTCAATCCTTATGTCTGCTGATAGTAGCTACACCTACACCATTTTCACATGAGCCTCATATTCTCGTGGTTTTTCTATCTTCATAGCTATTCAATAATGAGGCCATGCTTCTTCAATAGAAAAATTATGCAACTACTTAATGGAATCCTCTATATCTTTGTCTTGATGGTTAAAAATATTGAATAAGAGGAGGCTATATTCTTGGACTACCTATTCCTCTCAGGAAGTGAGAAAATGATGGATAAGAGCATATATGTTCCATTAATTGAAACCAATTGTGCCCAAGACAAAAAAGTGTTGGAGAAGAAACTCCACTTTATCAATATTCTCCTCAATTCCCATGATGATAGAAAAAAATTGGCACCAAACACATTTTATCACAACTTAGTTTTTTACAGTGATGTTGGGATCCAAATACTATTTACATGATTCTGTAAGTAGGAAGCTAACGATACTGTAGAAGATTCCATGTTTTATCCCCCCATGAAGCCACTATAACCAAAATGTAAGTAGGAAACTAACGACACAGTATAAACCTCCCTGTTTTATCCCCCCATGAAGCTACTATAACCAACGACCACTATGGCTCCCCACAAACAGAGTTGACCCTCCCCCTATTTCATATAGGGAAACCCCTACATCAAAAAGATCAAAACCCTCATGTTCTCAATAATATAATTTTTTATATTAGTTATGTGAGCATGATTTCATATGTATTCTCACTCCCAACCTGTCTAGAACCAACCTCCCCAAATCTTAATCATAGGCACACACGACCTTCATGTGGAAAAAACCCAAATCAATGAGGTATTTACAAGACCAAAATTTACCTCAAACTACCTTATGACATCCAAAAAACTAATTAAAGCTGAAAATAATATGGAAAGAGGGAAACCTAGGGAAACCTGGGGTTGCGGGGTAACCAGGGTTGTGGGGGGCCGGGGTCGCTGGGGTTGCGGGGTCGCGGGGTTGCTGGGCTCGCGGGGTCGCCAGGGTTGCGGGGGGCCGGGGTTGCCGGGGTCGCGGGGTCGTCGGGGTCGCGTGGGGCCGGGGTCATTAGGGTCGCGAGGGGCCGGGGTCATAGGGGAAGCAGGGGAAGCGGGGAGAAGCGGAGTCAGGGTGGGGGGGGGGGGTAAGGTTTGGCAGCGTTAATAAAAAATGTTCCATGACAGTTTATAAGAAACCGCCGCGAAACCATTTTACAAAAATGATTCACAGTGGTTCCCAAAACTGCCGCTTAAAAACTGCCACTAAAGCGAATTTCTGTTGTAGTGTGAGTTGGACGATCTGATATAGAAAGGTTTTTTTTACACAAGTGTTTCACTACGGGTAGCCCCTATGCTCTTTTCTAGGAATTAATATGGTTCAAATTTTTTATGTGCAGACTAGATAAAGTTAAACCATGTGATGGTTAAGAATAAACACACATTTCCCCATTTGGATGAGTAGTTTGGCTAGTTAATAGGGAAAAGGTAGTTTTTTAAGATTGTTATTCGGTTGGGTTATCCTTTGATCAGGGTTTGGGGGATTGATATATAGGAAAAAAGTATCAGGAAAAGGTATTTCTATTATGAATATCTTATGATATTTTTAGTTCTAACCAAAACTCCTTTAGTTTTTAAGGATTTTATAAAAAAGATATTCCATCCTTATCTTGATAGAATTAATGTTGTTTTCATTGATGATATCTTGGTTTATTCAATATTCTAAAATGATCCGAAGTACAATCTGAATCTGTTTTTGGAAATATTGAGAAACCATATAATTTAAGGGATTCTTCCAAAGTGTAATTTTTTATCCAAGAAATGAATTTCATGGAACAATTGATTTATGAATGTAGTTTAACAGTCGATCCTAGGAATGTGATGGATTTATTTTCAGAGGAGGAGCTATGGAAAATCATCAAGATTTAGAGTTTCTTAGCTATTTCTGGATACTATCAAGGGTTCAATAAGGATTTCTTGAAGTTGGACTCACCTTTAATTTCTATTACCAGGAAATGGGTGAAATTCATATAATATGATAAGTGTCCAACATCTTTTAATGAGTTTAAATGAATTCTTCTGTTATCACCTGTTTTGATCTTACCTAAGCCCAGTAAAGGGTATGAGGTATATTTTGATGCTTCTAGTTTTGGTTTGGGTTGCTTTCATATATAGGATGATCATGAAATGGAATATAGATCTTGACATCCTCCGCTATATGTGAATAATTACCCAACTCATGATTTGTATCATGCTGTATTTATTGAAGCCCTTAAGTGTTTTTGAAATAATATTTTTTTGGAAGAGGATCATATTATATTTTTAACCATAAGAGTATGAGTTATATCTTTTCATAGAAGGAATTGAATCTCATAAATAGGTGGTAAGTGTAGTATCTTTAGACAATCAATTTCAACGTCATCTATACCCTAGAGAAGGGTAATTTCATCATGGATGATCTCAATAGGAAATTTCTATCACATGATTTCATAGAATCAAAGGAATAGTGTAACATGATGGTCATTTTCTCTCAATTTCATCTGGATGCTCAATAGAATGATTTGGGTATGGATATTAGTGGTGTTTAGTTATCATTATCTGTCCTTGAGTCAATTCTGGTGGGTTAGAAATAAGATGAGCAGTTCATAGGATTCAGGGAAACCTTTTATGGTGGGGAGACCATTTCTGGTTGGTCTCTCCCTTACCAAATTGTTATCATATTTTGGGATTAGTTTATCATCCCCAATTCTATAAGGAGTTAAATTTTGTTTGGATATCATAATTTTTCATGGGTCATTAGTCTAGGTTATATAAGGATGTCTTATGAAATGAGACATCTTTCTTGGTGGCCAGATATGAAGCACACCATTACTAATTTTGTGTCTCGCTGTTACACCTTCAAATATATAAAGGAAGAGAATTTTAAATATTATAGTTTATTAATTCCTCTTCCAGTACAGGTTTGGAAATGAGACAAGGTGTCTATAGAATTTCTCATTGGATTTCCATAAAGTCCCCATAGGAATAATGTTATCTTTTTGGTGATTGATCGGTTGAAAATATAAACCCATTTTATTCCAGAAAAGGACACTAAAAGGTTGAAAATTTGGTTAAGCATTATGTTTAGGAGATCATGGGGTTATAAGGGGTTTCCTCTATCATTTTTTATGTTATGGATCCTGAGTTTACTACCTTATTCTAGAAGACTCTCCAAGAGGTGTTCGGGACTTTGGTCAGGTTGAGTACAACATAGAATCCATATATTGATAGTCAGACATAACATGCTATTCAGATCTTTGAGGATATGCTCCATTCTAATGTATTTAATTATGATGGATTATGGGAGAGCCATATGGTACTGGGTGAGTATTATTATAATAATAGTTACTATTCATTGATTAGAATGGCTCCCTTCATGGATTTTTGTGGTTTCATGTTCATATAACCTCTTTATTGGGAAGAGGTGGGAAAGGTCTCTCTAGTGGGGTTGAGTCTCATTCCGAAGGAATAATTGAGGATTCATGATACACATTGAAGTATGTTTACAATTTAGAGTCAGTTGAAATCAAATATGGATCATCGATTTCATCCTTTGAAGTTTTCCATTGGTGACTGGGTTTTCTTGAATCTTTCTCCTTGGTTGAGACACCATTGGCTTGGGAAACATGGGAAGTTATCTCCAAGATATGTTAAAACATTTTAGGTCCCTGCATGGCTTGGGTAGGTTACTTATTAGTTATAATATACAACCCAATTGGTGCGTATACATGATGTTTTCCACATATATCGGCTTAGGAATTATCAACCTGATCCATCTCATGTTTTGAGTTGGGAAGATATCGATTTAGACTAGATGTTTTAGCTATGAAGAAACTAGTAGTGATCATTGATTCTTAGGTGATTGTCTTTCATGGGAAGTCCATTCCTTTAGTCAGAGTGGTATATTTATACAGATCATATTCTCATAGGGCTTGGGAGAATGAATCATCAGTGAGGGAGGAGTGGCCTCACCTTTTTCCAATTCACCCTTCTTCCACATGACTTCTCGGGTATAGAAAGTCCCATGGGGGGGATTATGTCATCATGGATTTTAAGGTACACTCTTTTTATGTTTAAGGGTGTGTTTTTTTGGTTCATAGGGAATAGAAATCGTTTTTGGAGTTTTCAATGGGGGACTATGTTTAGTACTGCATATTGGAGGAATTTACACTATTACAACATAAATGTGTCTCATGGAACAAGATTTGGAAATGGTTTAATCCATAAAAAATTATAGTATATAAAAAGGTTTTACACTATAAAAACCATTATTACGGCATAAAATCATCACTCATGATAATTTTACCTAAGGCGATGTGATTTTTTGGATACATGAATTATATTGGATTTATGCTATAAAACTCTAGTTCTCGATGTAAACTTCTCATGCCTAGCAGGCATTATCTACCATTTGCGTAACTCCTTTGATCATTCATCATGAAACCTTATCACTCATCCCAATCTATCATACAAGATATTTTGGTTTTCACACATTCTATATCACTTTTTTCAGTGCTGGATCTCTATGGTAGTTGCATTGTATCTCTCTTGGTGAGTGATCTTTTTGGTTCTTCATTACCAATTATTATTGTGGTGAAATTGGGCTTCTTTTAAAGGACCATTTTATTATATTTTTATACTTCTAGATATTTTTTGATCTTCTTCCAAGGTCCAACAGTCGTGTTGGTTGTGGTGCAGCAATTGTGTTTATCAAGGTATGTTGTGATCTATCCTCTTCATTGACCATTTTATTTTTAGAATGCGATTATTAGATATGATAATTGATTTTAGGCCCTCCGTTTGGTTTTCTGTGTTCCTTATGTTATCGGTGGATCCTATTGTAGGTGGATTTCAACCCATTTTTGAGGTGGGTGGTTCTTTCTCTAGCATATTTTATGTGAACCATTTCTTTATCTGGTTTTGTTAAATTATTTTCGAAATGAAATGGCATGATTTACTAATTTATGTGCATGAAATGGTGTTTTCATAAAAAATAGATTCCCCCTTATTTTGGTAAAATAATTATAATTTTCAAATAGTTTTGAAAATGATTGTGAAATTGGTTTTCAATGTAGGTTTTTATGGAAAAAGGGTGACTAAAATTGAATTATGATATGTGTAATCCCTTTGAAATTATTTTATATGCCACACATGGGAACCTTATGTACTATGGTGGGAGGTGTAGTATTGGGGATCATCTTTTTTTATTTATAGGATGGTTCAATTTATGGGGTGTTATTCCATTCTTAGGTCAAGATGAATTTAGATCTATCAATTTATTTCACATTGTAGGAGGGTTAAATTTCTAGGGTGTTACTCTTTCCACTAGAACTTTATGCATGGGTACTTGGGACTTTTAGTGCTCAATATTCATAACTAATGTATGAGTAACCTAGCTAACCTGAATGTGAGTTATCCATGGTGTATTTTTTTATGTGTTTGTTTTTTACTATGTTTATTTGATATACATATTTTTAATGAAATAGAAATATTTTGATATATTTATACTTTGAAACCATTTTACCAAGACATTTATTAGAACTTTAGAAAAAAGAAAACTACTTACCATGATTTTGATATAAAACTTCTTTACTAATTATCATGCCATGTTTTATAAATTCACAATAAGGTATTATTGTATATATACTTGATATAGAGCACTTATGTTTGATCCCACTAATCCCATTTACCTCACAACCAGCACACCCCTTCAGTAGCATGTAGACCTAGTATTATCATCTGATATAAAAAAAGAATGGCACTGTAGTGTGGTGGGGAGGTTTATGTTAGATAGACATTGGTAGTAGGTGGTGAGATGGTGAGATTTTTTCCACCTATTAAATTGAGTAGTTAGTTTTTGATTTATTTTTCCTACGTAATTAGAAATGTGCCTCAGATTTTTGTTTAGCTACTTTGACTTGTATCACTACCTCTATTTCTCATTGGTTATAGAATAGAATAATTTTATATATCTTTCGATATTACTTTATGTTATATGTATATATTCCATGCAGTTTGTTTTTAACTTGCGGGAAATCATTCCCACTATTTGTTGATGCCCAGGTGCTAGTCTCCAACCCCTTGGGATCTATAATTCCCTTTAGGTATGTGTGTGATCGGTTTGGGTACTATTTTTGAGGGTATCCTAGGCCACTTTGTTACAGTTATTCCATAATTATAAGTGAATTGATCTAAAAAATGTTTCATTATTTATTTCTAGTTGTTTTTTTCATTTACATTTGTTACACATAAATTATTGATTGATTAATTTTCAATTCAATGTTATGATCATTGTAATATTTTTCTTTGTCTCAATCTCATTTTTCTAGGAAATGTTTCATGTTATGTACCATGATTTCCTTATATGGTGTATATACTACCCCATGAATGAATTTTGAAACATGAATTAATTAAATTATAGGATTTATAGATACATATCATTATCTTTCTTTTAATTACTTTTGATTCAAAAGTTACCAAAGTGGAAAATGATTTATGTTACAATCTCCTTTCTTTTTAAGATTATTTATGTTCAAGGTTACTTTGGGGGAATCATATGATCCTATTTTCCAAAACTACATCTATTTTCTTCTACTATATTCATAAATATGTTATTCAATTTACTCCCTTATTTATTAAAGAAACATAAAGAATATTGTTTGTAAGTGATATCAATCATGTATCTTCTTTTAGATCGAGAATCTTTCTCTTCCATATCCATGTTTTCTAAAATGTTTTCAATAATGTTATTTTATAAACATAAATGTTTTCATAAATTTAATTTACATGATCTCTGACCTTATTTTAATTTTTTTTCAAAGTAAATTTCTTAAATTTTTCCACATGGGTCACTTTTCATACTCTTTACAAAATTCTTAAAAAGAATGTTTATTTTTAATTTTTACTATATGAATTGATTTTACCACCGTAATGAACATTTTTTTCATTGAATATTCCTTTATTGTTTTTCCAAGGTTATTTCCAATGAAATGGATTTAAACAAATTTTATTAATTTTTTAGTTTTTAAATTTTATTTTCCAAGTGGAAAGTGTATTTTTTTACATATTTTTTAATGATATTTTAATAGTACTTATATTCATAAATGACAAAAACCCTTGATTTTACTCATGATCCATAGGGGATATATTATAACAATACCATCCTTATTATTTCTTTAGATGGATTATGATCATTTCCAAGAGATTTTACTGGAACCTGTTTCTTTTCCTTGGGTTTATCAAGTTATAAAATGTATAATAGTTGTTTCTATTAGTCTTATAATGAAATGAAATATAGATATAAAATATTAATATTATGGTTCTTGGACATTATTTATATTGATAGGTGGTTCAATTATAAACTAAGTATGGGTGGATTAATTATATACCAAGGATAGGTTGGTCCATTATATGAAGTCGTGGTACGTCATTGTCAAGCCAGGACGTATGATACATCAAGAAGTTTGGAAGTCCCTTATCAGCTAATCCCAAATAGAAGTAGGGACTAATAATATCTCATGTAAAAGGATCACATCATCATTGGCCAATGACTACTTGGGTTACGGGTAACCACTAGATAGTTGTTCCCTCATCACATAAAACTCTTGGTCTCACACCTATCATACATTTACCTAGTTTACTAGTGAATATGTGACTACTAAGGGAACACAAATCCTTAGTATTTTATCCTTAAAATCATACATCCATCAATCATCCAACAATATCATCAATCACAATTGCTCCTATAAAGGAAACTTACCATGATCTTACTCAACCTACATCTTATGGAGAATAGCATCAACAACAACGTTACCATTCCATGATGAATACATCATCACAAACTAAAATAGTTACTGATAATCTACCCAACACCTCTCTCTCCAATTCTTGTCCCTTGGCATGAAGATATAACAAAGGCTCTTATAGTTAGTGTATACAAAACTCCTATCATAAAAGTGATTGTGTCACCAACACTTCATAACATAGACCATAACTTCCAGTTTCATATCATGAGTGGGTTAGTTATTCTAATGGGGTCATAGTTGTAGTGACCCATAATCTATTATATGATCTCGATGCTACAATAACTCTCCAATATCAATTCCTGATAAATCACAATATATTGTATATCAAATCCTAGGCTTAGGAAGTATCAGTACTGGAGTTATAGATAACCCCCTATTAAGTATAATAAATGATTATTCACATTGGTTTGACCGTTTTTTCTTCACTAAATTCTTTTTTATAATAGTTATAGTTGATGATAATAGAGATAAGTTTTGGATAAAGTGTTCATAATATCCTGCAAGGCCAAAAAATATCCAAATATCGAACATGTTCATGGGACATGTCTAGGATATCACAACATCCACCTTCTCTAGGTCTATTGATATTCCAATCTTAGGAACCAAATGCCCCCAAAAATTCCCCTCATAGATTTAGAAGTCAGACTACATGTAACACACAAATATTTTATGTTATATTACTCTTAAATTAAATTAAATTTCTTTTATATCTTTCATTATATGCAATTCTGAGTTTAAACGAACCACGATATACAATTAAAAAATTATTATTTAAATACGATGGTTATAACATAGACATTAAAATTGGTGGTATAGACATGAATATTAAAATTTTGAATTTTTTAAATAAATTTTTAGATAAAGAAAATATATTTATAAATAAGTACTCAATTTTCAAGAAAATCATTTTATTATTAAAAAATAAATTTTCATCAAAAATGGGTTTTATTGTTTTTTGTGAGAAAATATTAGAAATAATTTATACTACTTTTTGAGATTTTAATTTTTAAATAGAATATTATTTTTCAAACTAGAATATCAAAATTATCTTAGGGTGAAATTTTAGGATTCTTATGAAAATATTAATTTTTCAGTGTATAGTAGAAAATATTGGTATTTATTGAAAACTATCTTTTAATTTCAAGAAATTTAAAAGTTTTAATTTTTTTAAAAATGATTTCTATATAAAATTAGTTAATATATATTATTAATAATATGATTAAGTTAATTAGAATCATTTTTTTATTTCAGTATGAAAACTTTTTATAGTTAAGAAAACATTTCTCCCTGGAAAACAGCTTACGTCACATTTTCTGGGTTTATTTTTTAATTAAATTTAAAACATTCTATGAATTAAATTAGATAAAATGGTTTCCATATTTGAAATATGAATAAATAATATAAATTAATAGGGAAAACCTCATTTTTGGTCATTATGAATAGTAAACATAGTAAATATGTTCCACCTTGGTAAAAGAAGGAAAATTTGGCTAAAACAATAAGGAAAAACCTTAAAACATCTCTAACACATGTATTTTTACTATTGTATGATTGGTGTTTTACCAAATAAATTATTAACAATTTTAAAAAAATTTATTTTAAAGCATTATTTTGAATTTTGGAACCCAAACATTACTTTTATGAAAGATAAGTTATATTTTATTCAAATTAAAAACTATTTTTGAGTGTTTGCGATTAATTTCATGGTTGGAAGATGAAATTCAATTATTTCATGAAACAAGAGTCTAAAAATATTATTTTTTATTATTTAACCATAAATTTTTTGGAAAACAGTTTATTACTTTATTTCAAGGGGAAATGATTTTTACTCTTATATTAGGTATTTCTTAAAAATTGATTTTCATTCATTTTGCGTTATTATATTAAAATATATTTATTCCAAATATGAAAAAAAACTATGATAAAATTGATTAATTTTTTTAATACTTATGTAAAAATATTTTTATAAGGCCTCTTTTATTTTTGGTCATATAATTAAGTTATCAAGGTAAAAAGTTAATTATCACAGTTAATGATAAAATAGGTTTAAAGTTATTTAATTAGAAAATTAAGCTTAAAATGTATTCAAAACTTGAACAAATGTGATTGGTTGAGTTTATTTCGTCCTATAACACATTATTTTTAAATTTAGGGTGATCTAGTTAAATTATTCATTGATTATGACCTTTATATTATTTTTGGAAAAGAATAAATATAAAATTTCACTATCCTAGTTTTAATATCTCTATTTTTTTCATAATGATAAAAAGTGGATGAAATTTATTATAAATATTTATTATATATATATATATATTTCATGGTAATTTATTTTTAATTTTTAGTTATTTAATAGTTACCTTAAATTCTTATGCTACACAGACATAATATTTATTCAATTAATAGAAAAATAAAAGAAATGATTTTAAAAATATTTAAAGTAATGAAATTTGGATGATTTATTGTGGTGAATTCAATTTTTAGTTAAATTTAATAAATTATGGATTTTTAATGGTTTATATTCTAATTCTATAATCATTATGATCACTTTAATGTTAAAGTAATTGAATAGTTTCAAAAATCACATTAATGATATTTTATAATAAAAAATGTTTCATTAAATTATTTAAAATTCATAAAATTCCTATATTAATCCAATTTAATTGGATATAGTTTAATAAATCAACAATTTTCCATTTATACATAATTTTTCCATTCATGGTAACATTCCCGATCCTTAAATAGTATTAAACATTAATATTGTGCTAATTATCAAAATGATTAGTGAGGTGTTAAAACTAATAGATAAGGGTTAAAATGGAACTAAAATATGTATAAATTTTATTCTATGATAGTATTTTTAATTATCCTAATACTATATATGAAATATTTCAATTTTTATTCACATTATTTTCAAAATTAAATTATATTAATTTAATACATTATGTAATTCCAAGATTTCCCCTCCCCTCACTTTTAAAAGGTCACCTATTCTCCTCTCTTACTCACAGAATTAGAGATTAATATCTCAAAAAATACCAAATAAAATTCCTTAATAACTTCCTTACCCATGTTCTATAGATTATAATATTCCTAAAAGACTATATTTTAAAGCCTTAAGGTTTAAGAATGAAGGGGTTTCTCAACTAAGAGAGATAACTCTTAATCGAGTACTTTCAAATTTATTTCATATTATACTTAATCTAAATCTGTTTTTCCCATCCTAAAAAAATAAATCTAGTGTAATAATTATATTTATATGTTATTATTATTATGGTACATCCATTTCCCACCTCTTTTTTATCCCATGGAAAGAAAAAACATCACTCGTGTGCATGTTCAACTTACATTCTCCATGTGGCGGTGTAATTCATTTTTCGTCACCATTTTATATGGATGGTTATAAATATACAAATAATAATTATATATTATATTTGTTATATAATAATTATATAATAATTATAATACAATATCTACCTCTTTTATCTTCAAATCCATTGGAAATCAATAACATCACTCGTGTATATGTGTGGACTACCACCTCCACGAAGCGATGTGATTCGTGTTTAATTTATAATTTATATGGATGATAATTAAGAAATATTTAATGAATTAAATATATATATATATATATATATTATAATAATTAATTTGGGGATTTGAATTATTATTTACCTTTATTTTGTTCTATACATCGAAAAGTGAATACAACGTTTAAGCATATGTACGAACTACTGTCTCCATGGACGATGTAATTCATTTTCTTATCTTCAAATTTTATAGTTGAATATTAATATATATATATATAATTAATATATATGATATTTATATCATGATTAAAATTCTGGAGACGATGGTACAATATTCAGATTACAAGGACTAGAACTACCAAACCAAAATTCTCATGAAAAATGAAACAGTTAACTCCCAAAAAAATGATGACAGCAAAATATTAGTATCAATTGGGTGATAAGATATTATAAATTGAACATATATGACATTATATATAAGTACATGGTCATGTTATTTATGTATAATAAATCTAAATTTATTATATATGACGTTAAAATCACTTACGAGGAAATTTGAACTTGAGGAATGAGGTTTTGTAACTCAATTTCCATTATTTGGGTTATAATTCTACTTCATTGAATATGTTATGTCAAGATTATGTGTGAAATGAAATATGATTGTATTATGATTCATTTAATTTTTTTTTTATTTTTGATTTACATTTATTACTCATAATCAATTCATTGATTAATTCCAACTTCAATGATACGATATTTGTAAGGTATTTCATCTAAATTTACACTCCATTGAGACATATTTGGTATCATAAAACTATTGAATTTTTGTGGTGTATATAATTTTAAGGTTCAGAGCGCAGAGGAAGCGCGTGGGTGGATGTGCCCACTTGGCCTTTTGTCATTAGCAATGATCTATCTGGGATCAATACAAAGATAAATGCCAGTCTCCACAGATCAAATCACAGAAAAAGACAAAGAATATGGTTTGTCTCGGAACCACAAACAAGGATCATTACAGGTTGATCATAATTAATTTAATTAATTATAAAGAAATACCTTTTGGGTGTTCTTTCTTCGTTGATGTTCTTGATCACGTTGTCGATGTGATCCGTCGTTGCGTCGCAGAAGCCATGTGTAGACTCCCTCTAGCGGTGATCCACACATGTACCTCGTATCTCGGGACGTCGCCAAAGGATTCTTCGGGTGCTAGCCTGAAGAAGCCTTTGCTTGCGTTGTCTACCTTAGATCTTCTTGATCCGATGGAATAGGATCTCTCTCGGTCTTGAGAGTGTTCTTGGAGGAAGAGGTTCTTTCAGCCTTGAAAGAATTCTCCTGAGATGTTGTGCACAACGATTCTCTTGTATATGAAAAGAGTTGGGGTTGTGAGGATATTTATAATCGAGTTTGAGGTTGTAGAGTTATGACAATAAATAAACACGTTACGTGTTTTATTTATTTCATTAACTCTTATTGAAAACCCCCATGTCGAATAATTAATTCATTGAGATGCGCTCACGCTGATTATAACATCATTTAATAAAATGATATTATATCCTCAAAATACCGACTAGAAAAACTACACGGCGTGTAATAATAAATACACGGCGTGTACTTGTTTTTCATTGAAAACTACACGGCGTGTACATTAAATGTACACGATGTGTATATCTTTTTTTCATTCATTCATTTCCTTTCCAAAATAAAACTACACGATGTGTACATTTAATAATACACGGTGTGTACTTGTTTTATTTTATTTTTCCTCCATCATTTAAAACAACTTAGACTTCCTTAAATAATTATTAAACCACGTACGGGAATAATCATTATTCAACTTGAGATACTTGGATACACGTAGTGTGTGACCCTCTAGGCCTCTTTCTCATTGGCATTAGGCGGGCTTTCCTAAATTCCAAGATTACTGTCTCGCAACGGGTCAAGGTACCCAAGAGAAAGAAGTTGACGCCGCATTGACGTATCACCTAATACGAACGCTTACTGTGTAATTTAATCCCTTTGTCTCAATATCTCATCAAGCAGGTTTCATGGAAGTGTCATAAACCTATATTCTTGATCCATAGTTCTTTGACTACCTGAAATAAACTTGTCATTTACACCATGGACAAGGAATTTAATGCGACAGTTCTATTTCAATCAAAGGGCTGAGATATCAACTTCCATAAATAGAAGGGACAAATCCTTCATTGACTTATCCATTAACAACATGTCACTCATGATGCACCCAACGTACCCTACTTTCCGCCAACTGTCTATGTGACGGTTTTCGTCAGTAAATCTAAGTGCGCGAGTCATGACATGAGTTAATGATAATATTCCAGTCTAAGGACCATTACACACGATCACATAGAGCAATATCCGATGACACTAAGACATGCGGAATTACTACTGGCGGGTTTGTTCTCACAATATCCCATCTTGGAGATTACCAAGTGAGAACTCAATGAGAGAGAGTCTCGTCTTCTTATGAGTACTTTCACATGATTGTCTATATACTATGTGTCCTATCATAGTATGTCATCCAATCGTAGAACTTTATTTAAGAGTATTTTTATAGAATTTCAAGGTTCTCATCATAGCGGGGATCTTCCATGACCTTATCAATGCAACAAATATTCTAGGACATTATTATATTATAGTTATGCAGAACAATGAACAATATATAATAAGTGAACATTCATGTAATCAAAGTACAAAGCAATTGGTTCTCAGGACACCAACCCTTACAAACTCCCCCTTGGACTGGAGCCAACTGCCTACGACTTTTAGTCCACTAGACCTAACATGATGATCATGTTTCTGCTGAGTCAAGGCTTTGGCTAAGGGGTCCGCTATGTTGTCTTCCGTGGAAATACTGCTCACTGCAACTTCACCTCTCTGAGAAAAATCCCTCAAGAGATGATACTTCCGAAGTATGTGCTTTGTCCGCTAATGTGACCTTGGATCTTTTGAAAGTTCCACCGCTGCAGTATTATCACAATAGAGTGTGATAAGATCTTTAGTACTCGGTACTACATCCAGATCTTGGAAGAAGCTTCTCATCCATACTGCTTCTTTAGCTGCCTCAGAAGCTGCGATATACTCGGACTCTACTGTAGAATTTTCCACCAAACTTTGTTTTGAGCTCGTCTCGCTCACTGCACCTCCATTCAAACTGAATATGTATCCAGTCTGCGACTTCATGTCATCTTGATCAGTCTGGAAACAAGCATCTACATGTCCTCTGATGACTAGTTCCTCATCTCCTCCATAAAACATGAACATATCCTTTGTACACCTCAGATACTTAAGGATAGTCTTGACTTCCATCCAATGGAGGTCTCCTAGATCATCTTGATATCTGTCTACCGCACTTAATGCATAAGCAACATCTAGCCTCGTACATAGCATAACATACATGAATGACCTAGTCGCGGATGTGTAAGGGATCCTTTCCATCCTCTTTCATTCCTCATGTGTCTGAGGACACATTTTCTTGGAAAGATGAATGCCATGTGACACTGGCTACAATCCCCTCTTGGATTGTTCCATACTGAATCTCTTCAGTATCTTGTCAATGTATGTACTTTGACTCAGGCCCAGCATTCTCTTGGATCTATCATGATGGATCGTGATCCCAAGAATATATTCTGCCTCGCCCAAGTCTTTCATGGAGAAGCATTTATGCAACCATGCCTTAACTGACTGTAATACAGGTACTTCGTTTCCAATTAGTAATATGTCATTAACATATACTATTAGGAAAATGGTTGCACTCCCACTAAACCTCTTGTAGACACAAGGCTCACATTCCTTCATAACAAATCCAAATTCTGTTACAGATTCATCAAAATGAATGTTCCATGATCTTGATGCTTTGATTTTATCCATAAATGGATTTCTGCAACTTGAATACCTTGTTGGCATCCTTTGGAGTCACAAACCCTTGAGGTTGTGTCATGTAGACATCTTCCGGGAGGTTCTCGTTAAGGAAAGCTGTTTTGACATCCATTTTCCAAATTTCATAGTTATGGTAAGCAGCAATGTCCAATAGGATTCTGATGGATTTCATCATCGCAACTGGTAAAAAGGTTTCATCATAGTCAATTCCTTGACGCTGTCTAAAACCTTTTTCAACCAGTCGTGCCTTGTAGGTACTGACTTTCCCCTCCATGTCCATTTTCTTCTTGAATACCAATTTATTACCAATAGGCTTTACAAAAACTGGAGGATCTACCAAAATCCAGACTTGGTTTTGGTAAATGGAATCCATTTTAGAATTCATGGCTTCTTGCCAGTTGGAAACGTCTCTGCCTTCAACTGCTTCTTTGTAGGTAAGAGGATCATCATTGTCAACCAATAATGAGTCACCATCCTTGGTGACTAGAAAACCATATCGTTCTAGTTCTCTCACCTCTCTCGTTCTCCTACGCAGTTCTTGTGTCTCTGGAACAGATTGTTCTTCCACGAGGCTTTTTGGAATCTGTTCTTGTAACAACTCATGTGAATCTTGAGCCTCGACTTCATCAAATTCTATCTCGCTCCCCCTATCTCTTTTAGATATGTGATCCCTCTCAAGGAATATGGCGTGTCTTGACACTGTAACCTTTTTGTATGAGGGGTTATATAGGTAATATCCCCTTGTTTCCTTGGGATATCCTATAAAGATACACTTTGTGCCTCAGGGTGCAAGTTTGTTACTTGAAGAGGCCTTAAAAAATGATCTTCTACCCCACACATGTAAATTCGATAACATGGCTTTGCATCCACTCCATAACTCGTATGGAATACCATTTATCGATTTAGTTGGTATTTGGTTTATTATGTGCGCTTCTGTTTGTAATGCATATCCTCAAAAGGATAATAGAAGACTCACATGACTCATCATTGATCTCACCAGGTCCAATAGGGTGCGGTTCCTCCTTTCGCTTACACCATTCCATTGTGGTGTGTATGGATGAGTGGGTTGAGATAGAATCCCAAAATCCCATAAGAAATCAATGAAGTCTTGATTAAGATATTATCCTCCTCTGTCTGAGAGGAGTTTCTTTATCTTCTTACCAAGCTCGTTCACAACTTCATTCTTGTATTCTTTGAACCGATCAAAAGAATTTGACTTATACCTCATTAAGTAGATATATCCATATCTACTAAAATCATCATTAAAAGTTATGAAGTATGAGAACCCACCCCTTGCTTCAACTGGAAATGGTCCACACACATATGTGTGAGCTAATTCTAGAAGCTCTTTAGCTCTTTCACCTTTCCCACTAAATGGGGATTTGGTCATTTTGCCTTGTAGACACGCATGACATACACCAAGTGGTTTTAGTTTGAAAGAATCTAAATATCCATCTTGATGTAATTTTTTCAAACGTTTCTCATTGACATGACCTAGCTGGTGATGCCAATGTTGGGTGTGGTATGAGTCATGTGAATTAACTTTGTTATTGATTTCCATTACTTGGTTTGTGTAGTCTAACACATAAAGTCTGTTATATAAATGTTCCCTACCAAAACAAATTCTATCTTTATAAAATTAGCAACATTCATTTCCAAAATTGAATATGAATCCATCAGTATCTAATCTGGATACTGAAATAATGTTTTTAGTAAAAGAAGGCACGTAATAAAAACCTTTCAAAACCAAGACCATCCCCATAGGAAATGTGAGGTGGTAGTCCCCGACAGCTACAACAGAAAGTCTGTCTCTGTTGGCTTCTCGTAGATCTACCTCCCCTCGATCAATCTTCTTGAATATACTTGGTTCTTGTATTTGGATACAGATTTGAGCACCACAAGCAGTATCTAATAACCAATTAGTAGAAACAGATAGATTTCATTCGATAACAAATGCACCTGAAGCTTCCCCTTACTTCCTTGGCTGGGTGCAGTTTTTATTCCAGTGGCCCTTCTTGCCACATGCAAAAAAAACAACATCCTGTTCCTTTTCTCCCCTTTGATTTTCCTTTAATTGGAAGGCCTTGAAGAAGCTTTGGGCTTAATTCTATTTGCCTTCCCTTTCCTTTTATTCACCATGAGGACATAAGGCTTTTCACGCTTCATGTCAGTGTCCACTTGGTGAAGGAGGATGAGAAGATCTGACAGAGACTTCTCAATGTTGTTCATATTGAAGTTCACAAAAAAGTTTGAGAAGCTCTGGGGGAGTGATGCAAGAATGAGGTCGGTACCCAGTTCTTTGGGGAGTTTAAACCCTAGAACCTCCAAGTGCTCAATGTAGCCAATGATCTTGACTACATGAGGTCCGGCTGGGGAACCCTCTCCAAACTTGCTCTGAAATAGAGCCTTGAAGATCTCAAACCTTTCTTGTCTTGCTCTCTCCTAGTATAGACCACGGAGGTGCTCGAGCATGATATAAGCATCTATGTCTTCATGAGACTTCATGAGCTCACTAGACAATGATGATAGCATCAAACATTGAACTTCGAGAGCGTTTTTCAAATGTTGATCATAGACCAGGAAATCTTCATCACTCGCCCCTGGGGTAGGAGAATCAAGAAGTGAGGACTCCAGCACGTAAAACTTTCGTTCATGGCGTAGGATAACCCAAAGGCGCCTAAACCATTTCTGAAAGTTACTGCCGGTGAGGATATTGTCTTTATCCAGTATTGATTGTAGAGAAAATGTGGTTGATGAGTTTGTCATTTCGATTCTACAAATTAAAAGAGAAGATTTATCAATACCTTTTTGATTACATTTTTATGATAAATAAAAAATTAATTAATTATCCCACTATTTTATCAAGTCCCAATGGCCCTCACCATTGAACTCGGAATGTCCAGTTGCTTTGACATTCTAGTTTAAAGGATCCATATTTCCCTTCACATAACCCCAAAAAGGGTTGGTCAAGCTATTTGAAGGTATTTAGGTAGGCAGGTCTTTGCCAACTGTGAGCTTACAGTTCCTTGATCTGTTGAGTGGACTCCCCCATCCTGAAATCCTGACTTGGATTTCCTCAACTCTTGCCTCCAATATTACACCAAGTCTAGCAAGGGCTACTTCTCTTTATGTAATATGGTTAAGTCAACCCGAAACCTTTCATAAGGGCTTCCTTTATAAAAGTAAGTGTCCCAACAAGGGTTGGTCAAACACATAGTTTTATTGAGTCTTGCCCTTAATCAAGTAACAAAAGGCTTGGTCTGACTTAATATGGTATTGAGGGATTTTATTCCTTTATGCGTAGTTTCACATTATCACATGATTGTTAATATTAAGTGATTCTTTCTTAAGTGATTAACCATGTTCTGATAATGTTTACTCATATTCCGGTTTTTATTTTATTCTATCTTTGCCTTCTTGTTCATTTTATTAATTATGTGATCGTGACAACACATACATAATAAATAAAACATGCAATCAGACAGAAATAAAATAATATGGCATTATCAAGAGCTTCTATTAGTTAGATTATCTATAGGTTTTGATAAGCTAACCCTGACCTAGGGAAAGCACCTCGAACCTGTTGGTTCGTGTTTTGAAGCTCCCACCTATCCACCTTTGTATCTTCTTGCGTCGGTTTCACCTCGGCTTCGGGATTTGAACCGTCTCCTCTGGCTTGGGAGATACTCCATTACATGGGTTTACATTAAAGAAACCATGGGCACACAAGCCCTACATTTTATTGCAAGAAGGCTCGCAGGCCAACAAATTTAAATTAAATAAATTTAAATGAAACCATACACATACAAAAGGTCTTTGGTCTAGCACATGATCATCCAAAACATGCAACGAAATTTATGCATATTTAGAATTCAAATTCTTTTAATCGCTCTTTCATTTAAGATAAGTCGCGCTCAAATTCAATTAATTATGATCTTATTATTAATCAATCCTTTATCTTAAATTCCTTTCTGAATTTCCTTGAGATTCTTCTCATCCATATTCCTTGTACGGGTCTTTGAACATTGGAGGAAACCTGGTGAAATTCCATTTCTGGAAAGTAAATGGTGTGTAGTTTATATTTACACGATGTGTATTTCTTTTCACCTTGTTTCAAAAGTACACACCGGGGCTTTGGCTTGTTTTATCTACTTTGGAAATTTTGGAGTACATGGTGTGTAGATGAATCATACATGGCATGTACTTCTTTGTTACGCGGTAACCGGCTTGGCAATCCCGTATATGCGGAATAAAGCTTCTCCTTGTACATGGTTTCACCTGGACCAGATCAGACTACACGGTGTGTTATTCCAACATACACGCCCTGAATTCCGTTTCCCACACATCGTTAAATTCTGGTCAACAAGGCGTGATTAATACTTAGGCATAATCAATTCACACGGCATGGTTTGGCAGACCAGTGCCAGTTCATTGAACCTAAGTACACGACGTGTAGTTTTAATTACACGCCATGTAATCCCGTGTTGTACAGATAGAAAGAGTGACTCCTCCGGATGAATTCCTCATTTTTATTTTAATCAAAATTAAAATTAAAAATTCGTTTCTATGATATGAATCGAGAAACAAAGGAGGAAGAATAGATCTCATTTATTCAGATTAATAGAATGATATATTTCGAATTGAATCAAATATAAATGCGTAAATTATCAACGAAAATTAAATAACTATAATCAACGTTATAACCTCGATCTGATACCATTTGAAGGTTTCGGGCGCAGCGGAAGCGCATGGGTGGATGTGCCCACTTGGCCTTTTGTCATTAGCAATGATCAATTCGGGATCAATACGATGATAAATGCCAGTCTCCACAGATCAAATCACAGAAAAAGACAAAGATGATGGTTTGTCCTGGAACCACAAACAAGGATCATTACAGGTTGATCATAATTAATTTAATTAATTATAAATAAATACCTTTGGGTGTTCTTTATTTGTTGATGTTCTTGATCATGTTGTCGATGTGATCAGTCGTTGCGTCGCAGAAGTCAAGTGTAGAATCCCTCTAGCAGTGATCCAAACATGTACCTCATATCTCTAGACGTCGCCAAAGGATTATTCGGGTGCTAGCGTGGAGAAGCCTTTTCTTGCATTGTCCGCCTTAGATCGTCTTGATCTGATGGAATAGGATCTCTCTCGGTCTTGAGAGCATTCTTGGAGGAAGAGGTTCTTTCGACCTTGAAATAATTCTCCAGAGATGTTGTGCACAACGATTCTCTTGTGTAGGAAAAGAGTTGGGGCTCTGAGGATATTTATAATTGAGTTTGAGGTTGTAGAGTTATGACAATAAATAAACGCGTTATGCATTTCATTTATTTCATTAACTCTTATTGAAAACCCCCATGTCGAATAATTAATTCCTTGACTTGCGCTCATGCTGATTATAATAAATATAATTTAATAAAACGATATTATATCCTCAAAATCCCGACTAGAAAAACTACACGGCGTGTAATAATAAATACACGGTGTGTACTTGTTTTTCATTGAAAACTACAGGGTGTGTACATTAAATGTACACGATGTGTATATCTTGTTTTCATTTATTCATTTACTTTCCAAAATAAGACTACACGACGTGTACATTTAATAATACATGGCGTGTACTTATTTTATTTTATTTTTCCTCCATCATTTAAAACAACTTAGGCTTCCTTGAATAATTATTAAACCACGTACGGAAATAATCTTTATTCAACTTGAGATACTTGGATACACTTAGTGTGTGACCCTCTAGGCCTCTTTCTCGTTGGAATTAGGCGGGCTTGCCTAAAGTCCAAGATTACCGTCTAGAAACGGGTCAAGGCACCCAAGAGAAAGAAGTTGACGCCGCATTGACGTATCACCTCATACGAACGCTTACTGTGTAATTTAATCCCTTTGTCTCAATATCTCATCAAGAAGGTTTCATGGAAGTGTAATAAATCTATATGCTTGATCCGTCGTTCTTTGACTACCTGAAATAAACTCGTCGTTTACACCATGGCCATGGAATTTAATGCGATAGTTCTATTTCAATCAAAGGGACGAGATATCAACTTACATAAATATAAGGGACAGATCCTTCATTGACTTATCCATTAACAAGATGTCACTCATGACGCACCCAATGTACCCTACTTTCCGCCAACTATCTACGTGACGGTTTTCGTCAGTAAATCTAAGTGTGCGAGTCATGATATGAGTTAATGATAATATTCTAGTCTAAGGACCATTACACACGCTCACAGATAGAAATATCTGATGACAACAAGACATGCAGAATTACAACTTGCGGGTTTGTTCTCATAATCTCCCATCTTGGAGATTACCAAGTGAGAACTCCATGAGAGTGAGTCTCGTCTTCTTACGAGTACTCACACATGACGGTCTGTATACTATGTGTCCTATCATAGTATGTCATCCAACCGTAGAATTTTATTTAAGAATATTGTTATAACATTTCAGGGTTTTCATCATAGAGGGGATCTTCTATAACCTTAACAATGCAACAAATATTCTGGGACATTATTATATTATAGTTATGCAGAACAATGAACAATATATAATAAGTGAACATTCATGTAATCAAAGTACAAAACAGTTGGTTCTCAGGACACCAACCCTTACATAATTTCCATTTTATGTATTTAATATTAATATCTATTTATTTATTATTATTAAATTTTAGATTCAAGTTTATTCTTTCAAGGTGTTATAGTTTGATAACTAAAAAAGTGGTAATAATTTATTTAGAAATCTCATTTTTTTGGGATTACTCTTATTTTCATTAAAGGGATATTATAATACATCCTTCATTAATTATAAATATTTTATAATCCTTTTGGTATTTAAGGAATTTAAATCCTTTCTCCCAACATTTTATCCTTTTTTCACTTGAATCAAGAACTTAAAAAAATTAATCTTATTTCACTTTTTGACCAGGTATACTTTTCTTCCATATCCATATATCAATTTTTTTAAAAAATTTATTTTTATTTACTCAAATGATTTATTAAGTAAATTTTATGTTATAATTTAATTTTTATAATCTTTAAAATGAATCTTTCAATTTTTCCCCAAAATGGTCATTTTAGAGTTTCTTTTACAGAAAGTAAAAAAAGGAATGTTTATTTTTAATGTACAAAACATTAATAGTTTTTCCAATCTCCATATCCATCTTCTTCTAAAAGTTTTTTGTGGTTTAAAAATTTAAAATCTTTTATGCTAGATTATTTAAATATTTTAATTCCATTTTTATTTATTTCTCCAAAGGATATAATTTTATTTCTAAAACAATATTTTGGATGAATCGATGGTCTTCTGTTATTAATTTTATGGTCATTTACTCTCTCTTGAAACATTAAATTTATTGCAATAATTTTTCATTAAATATTACATTTATATTAAATAATCATACTCTCTTTATCATGGATATTCTTATTTCCTATACCATATTCCATTTCTATATATGTTATTTTACAATTAAAGTTACTGGATTGACTAGTGAAATCTTGATATTCTGTATCCTTAAATTAATAAAGATATTTTTTGATAACAAAAATTATATATGAATTAAATTTATTATTAAATATATGATGAATTCATTGGAAATGCAGTGAATGGCGGGGATCATAATTATATATCCTCTATATGCATCAAAATGTCTCATGAGACAAAACATTTTTCTAGCCTTATTAAATATGTTTTTTTGCTTACCCATCAATAGTTTAAACTGTCTTGGTATAAGGCTTTGGGGGTAAAAATATCATTATTTTTGAGATCCTGATGTCCAATATTAATCATTTAATTCATTAAGAATTCTATTATTATTATCCATGAGAATAAAATTGATATTATACATATATGCATTTAATGACCAATTTAGTGATTAAATGGAATGTGTTTTCAGTTATTTACCTTTCCATGTTTATTATTCCTTATTGACTCATGAAAGCATCCATTGTACGTAATCCTTAATGAGAATTTTCGATCAACCTTATTTTGTTTTCCATTCCATAGGACATGAAGAAGGAATCATTAATTGAGTTTAATAATGTATAATGTTTACTATTAAAATGTTTTTTTTTATTTTTTCTTGTAAAAAAATGGAAATAAAGTATGTATCTAGTTTCTCAAGAATACTAAAATATTAAGTCCTTTGGGAAATTATTTCTTGTATCTTATACTAATACAATGATGTAACCACCGACTATAGGATACTAAAGTTTTAGAATTCATATATTGTACCAAAATAGGTTTAGTCGAATCCTTAGGAACTAGATTTTGGAAAATACTGATTATTGACAAAACCCTATGATAGAATTTCATTAAATGTTCAATTATAGGAAAATATTATAATGGTTTTGGTATTGTAGTAATTTTGTGTATTTCTTAGAAATACATCACTGTATGGAAACTACAAGTCGATGTTGTTTTTGAATAGTTGCATCTAGGGGTACTAACACTAAAAAGAGTTAGTCCAGTATATCTTAACAATTATTCTTGTGCACCATGGGTTAACCCTTTCTAAGTAACTAGTTTGACACTATAAATGTATTATCTATGGTTAATTCAGGATATCTTTATGAACAATTATGATAAATGAGAGAATAGAACCTATAGAAAAATATGATAATCTATAGTGATATGGGATAAACATAAAATGTATTCAGTTGATAATTTTAAGTATTATCATATATTTAAAGGCATATATTACACTTTATATGTTTTATGATAGGAATTTTAATAAAATTAATGATATTTTGGTAGAAATTAATTGGAATACATCCTTTTGGTTTATTTTATTTTTTAGTGAAAATGTTATTTGAGAAATAATGATTTTATATCTTATAGAAATAATCTTAAAGTTATTGATATCCTTTAAGGTTAATATGATCATTAATGCTGAGATAATATGGTTGATTGAAAAATTACATTTTGAGAGTATATTGTATTGAAAACAATGGGATTTAAAAGTGATCTCATGAATAAGTGATTAATGTTAAGTATAATTTATTGGGAATATTATATGACCAAGGTAAACATAATTTTATGAATGAATATTGAGTAAATTTTTGTAAGTATATATGATTTTATTATTTAGTTATGGTGATTCATGATATTGAAGGAAATAATTAGCATATTTTGGGGAGTATAGGATTAGGGTATATAAATGTTTTCTATACAAACTTATGTTAGATTGATATTTTTTTAGATAATAGTTAGGTTGATCTAAAAAATATATATGGTCAAATATTTCATATTTTTAGGCATTGAATTTGGCCACACATATTTTGGAAGAGTCTTAAGGTTAAGTTGAAAATTTGGTGTTATTATTAAGGTTTTATAGATTAATAAATTATTTCATATGATTCATTAAAAGTCTATTTTATTACTTCAGTAATGAACATTTATATTTAGTATTCATTTCACAGAGTAATAGATAATGTTTTAATCCATCAAAGCACAACCAAAGGATGAATCTGTTCTTATGAGATGAAAGGAAATCAAGTAAGTAAATTTTCCCATGTTCTCTATCTTGATAGAAAAATAATACATAATAAATTATAGAATGATCTTAGAATGAAAATTTTATTCTTCTACCTACATTTATAAGGAATTTATGGTCTTTTAAATCCACACTGATTTATGGTTTTGTGGTTATTAACCTTCTCATGAATATATTCTCTAATGGTATCTATTATTCCCTGGATATTAATTTTATCAACCATGACAATATTTTAACTTTCCACCAATGTTCTCCTTATATGGGAAGATGAATATGTGATATTTTAGGTAACCTTTATGTTTCCCAATTCCCCTTTAAAAATAAGTTTTGTTATCCTTATGTTTGATGTGGGTTTTCAATAATGTTTGAAACTTTGATGATTGAGGAAAAAATTACAAGGGAACAATTTATATAATGGGGTTAGATTGTAACCCATTGAGATTTTATGCTATATTACTCTTCAAATAAATTTAATTTATTTTATAGCCTATGTTATACTAAACACCAAGTTTAAACTAACCATGATATACTATTCAAATATTATTATTTAATTGTGACCATTATAACCTAGATATTAAAATTAGAAGTGTGTATAGGAATGTATTTTTTTTTAAAATTATGTATAATGTTTTTAAATAAAGAAAATATATTGATAAATATGAGTTCTATTTTTTGTAAAATCATTTTAAGCTTCCAAAATACATTGTCTTCATAAATGGTATTTATTTATTTTTTCATAAAATATTATAACTAATTTATTAAACTTTTAGAAATTATATTCTATAAGAATGATATCATTTTTGGAACCGTAATATAAAAATTATCTTATTTTTAAATTATTGTATTTTTCAAAAAAGAATAATTTTTTAGTGATTAAGGGAAATTATTGATTTTTATTGAAAATTGTCTTTTTGTTTTAAGAATTTCAAAAGATTAATTTTTTAAATTATTTATAATTAAAATTTATTCCTTTATATTATTAATAATACAATTAAGTCCACTGAAATGATTTTTTTTTTGAATTTTGGGATAGGTAATGTTTATACTTGAGAAAACATTTTTTTTGAGGAAAACTGATTTTTATCATGTTTTATGGGTTTAATTATATATTATAATTTTCAAGTTATGTGAATTGAATTTGATAAAATAAATTCCATATTTTGAATCACCATAATTAATATGAAGTAATATGTTCAAATTAATTTTTAAATTATGAATAGTTACCGTAGTAAATATTGTCAACTTGGTAAAAGAGGAAAAATTGGATTAAAACCATAGGGTAAAAAATTAAAATCTCTATAACAGATGAATTTATCATATTTTATGATTTTTAGACTAAATAAATGTTTAATTAGTTAAATAATGCATTTTAAAACATTATTTTATATTTTGGAACCCAAACATGACTTTTGTGAAAGATAAGTTATATTTTATTTAAATTAAACACTATTTTTATGTTATTGTAATTAATGGAATGGTTGGATTATTAAATTAGTATTTGGATTGAAAAAAAGGCTAAAAACATTTTCTTATTTATTTAATTTTTTTTAGAAAATAATTTATTAATTTATTTCAAGATGAAATTATTTTTACCCATATATTGGGTAATTTCCTAAAAACTAATTTTCAAGCATTTTTAATTATTATATTAAAAGTAATTTTTTATACTCGTTGAAATTAAATATAAAAAAATGGATTGTAAATTTATAATCCTCATGTACAATTTTTTTATAATTCCCCTTTTCTTATATAATTATATTATCATGGTAAAAAGTTAAATTATCACAGTTAAGGTTAAAATGGGATAAAGGTGGTTTAAAGGGAAAATAAGTCTTAAATTTAATCCAAAACTTTTCCAAGTGTGTTTTTTTGAGTTTATTTCAACACTATCACATATTATCTTTGAATTCGGGGTTCCTTGGTTCCATATTTATTTAATTATGAACTTTTTATTATTTTATGAAAATAATATATATTAAAAGTCAATCTCTTACTATAATATTTATAATATTTATACATAAGAATAAAAAGAGGATAAATTAAGTTCTTAATATTTATATTCTAGATAAATATTTTTTTATTATTATAATTTATTTTTAATTTTTAGTGACTCAATAATTACTTTAAATGTATACACAATACCGACATAATATTTATTCAATTAAAAACAAAAGAAATTAAATGATTTTTTAAATATTAAAAATAATATAATTTGGATGAATTATAGTGTTACAAATTTTTTTATATAAATATAAAATATAAGGGATTTGTGAATGTTTTATATTTGAATTATATAACTATCATGATGACCTTAAAGTCAAGAAAATGAATAGTTCCAAAAATCATAGTAATGATATTTTATAATAAAAAATATTTTATTAAATAATCTAAAATTAAAAAAATACATATTCATCCATTTTAATGGGATATAGTTAAAAATATCAACAATTTCCCGTTTATGTGTCACTATTACTTTCATGGTAATATTCATGACCCTTAAATAGTATAAAATATTGATATTGTGGTAATTTTCAAAAGGAATAACAGGTGTTAAATATAAGATATAAGGGATAAAATTCACATAAACATGTAAAAATTTTATTTTATGAGATTAATTATACATTTAATCATCATATATTTAAAATATTTCAATTTTGAGCGATGTTAGTATAAATATTAATTTATATTACTTTAATACTTTAAGTAATTCATAGGGTTCCCCTCCCCAAAAATATAAAAGGGAAACTATTTTCCTCTCTCACTAAAACTTTTTGAGCCTTATATCTTGTAAAATAAATTCCATAATACCTTCCTAGATTCCATACCCATGTCTTAGATCTTCTAGTCTTTTTAAAAGTCCATCCTTTCATTGATTAAAGTTAATCAAAAAGAGGTTTCTCAATAAAGATGTATAACTCTTAATTAAGTAAATTCAATTTTATTTCCTCTTTTATTGCCTATAAATCTATCATAACTATAATGAAATAAAAAATACAGTATAATAGATATACCAAGATGTAATTATGAGTTTTATACAACCATTTTTGTCCTCTTTTCGATCCTGTGTAAAGTGAAAACATCACTTATGCGTACGTATGACTTACCGTCTCCACATAACGGTGTAATTCATTTTTCATTCCCATTTTACTTGGACGGTTAAAATATGTAAATATTGATCATATATGATGTTTATGACATAATTATTCTTTTGTAATTATAATATCTTATCTATCTTCTTACCTTCCAATCCCTTGGGAAATGACAACGTCGCTCGTGCGTACATGTGGACAACCACCTCCACAAAGTGATGCAATTAATTTTTCATTTCCAATTTACATGGATGATAATAATGATTTATTAAATGAATATATATGATATATTTTTTATAATAATGATTCTATAAGGTTTAATTATTATTTAAAATTCTCTCATTCAATCATTTGAAAAGTGAAAATAACATTCATTCGTACGTATGACCAATCGTCTCCATGAACAGTGTAATTCATTTTTATATATTTAATTTTTTCTATATTAATATATATATATAATTAATTTATATGATATTTATATGATAATTAAAATTTTGGGGATGATGGAACCATAATCAAATTATAAGGGCTAGAACTACAAAACCAAAATTATCATGAAAAACGAAGAAGTTAATACACAAAACAATGATAATAGTAAAATATTATGATGAAACAAGTGATAATATGTTATAAATGGATCATATATGATATGATAAATATTTATATGTATATGGTATGTAATTATAATAAATATAAATTTATAATAAATGAGTTTAAAAGGATATATGAAGAATCTTAAACTTTTCGTAAGGTGTTTCTTAACACAATTTCCACTCATTGGGTTATAATTATACTTAATTGACCATGTTATGCAATGATTTTGTGTAAAATGACCTATTTTTTTAATTTTTTAATTTACAATTTTTAATTTTTTGGATTTAATTTTTTCACCCATAATCACTTCAATGATTAATTCTCACTTCAATGATACAATTTTGTAAGGGATTTCAACTCAATTTCCAATCCGTTGAGACATATTTGGTATTACACACCTATTTATTTTTATAATCTGTATATAATACCAATTTACTATATTTTACATGAATATATATTTATTCACAATGATTAAATATTTAATTCATGTTTATTATTTCAGTGGGTTATAGTTTTAATGTTACTAAAGAGGTAAGAATTTATTCTACAATCTATTTTTTTTGGATTTATCTTATTTTCGTTAAAATAATATTATAATTTATCATTAATAAACACTATCTATTATCTTATCCTATATATATAAGGAGTTTACGTGTTTTCTCCAAAATTTTCATCTATTTGGAACATTATTTAACCAAATAAATATTTAAAAGAAAACTGATCTTATTCCCCTTTTTGATATGGTATATTTTTCTTCCATAATCATAATTTTCAAAATTGTTTTAATAAATTAATTTTCATTTAATAAAATTATTTATTAATAAAATTTTACGTCATCATTTCCTTTTTAAAATATTTTAAATTAATAATTAATTTTTCTTTCTGAAAGTTTCATTTTAGAGTTTCTTTTATAAAAATTAAAATGAAATGTTTCTTTTTAACATATACATTGTCCACAAGTTTTCCTTCCTATATAACCATATTAATATATTAATTTTGAATGGTTTTAAAAAGAAAACTCCTTAATTAAATATTATTTAAATATTTCACTTTAAATTAATTTATTTCTCTATAGGATATAATTTTATTACAAAAACAATATTTCTAATGAATTGGTAACCATCTATTATTAATTTTTGGGTCATTAACTTTCTCTTGAAACATTCACTTTCCTATGATCTTTTTTTATTGGAATTTTAATTTATAATAAAAATATATATTCATTGTATCATGGAGGATATTTTTTCCTAAATCATATATAACTTATACAAATAGTAATTTATTGTGAATGTTAGTTGACCAACATAGGAAATACTGATATTTTATAACCTTCACTCAATAAAAATATATTTTTTGATAAGGCTTATTGTTTATGAAATAAATTGATTATTCAATATATAAGGAATAAATTAGACATGAAGTGATGGGATAATCCTATAATTATATATCCCCTCGATGTATTAACAAGTATCATGAGAAAAACTATTTGGATAATTGTATTAAATGGGTTTTGGTGTATACCTACCAAAAGTTTAAACTGTCTTAGCATAAGGCCTTGGTAGTAATGATTTTAGGATGTTTAAGATTTTGACGTAAAAAATTTATAATTTCCTTCATTTAGATTCATGGATAATTATTCATAATATTACTATACTATTATTATCCAGGGACGCATTTACTGATCAAGTTATTTATTAAATGGTATGTGTTTTCAGTTATTTACCTTTATATGTTGATCATGATTATTCACTCATGATAGATTCCACTGTAAGTAACCCTTTCTGAGCATTTTTTCTCACCTGTATTTTTTCCTTTCCCCAAGATATGAAGAGAGAATATTTGATGAAGTTAAAATATGTATAATGTAAACTATTACTTTATTTTTTTACAATTTTATTGTAAGGAAATGATAATCGTGTATGTATTATTTACTTATGACTATCAAAATATTTGGTCTTTCGGAATGTGCTCAATTTTATATTATGATAATGTAATAAACTAAAAACTAGATCTAGGCTACTAGACTTTGTGTCTTTACCCTTTGATAGATTGTCATAAAGTAAATATACTCGAAGCGTACTCAGAGTTGAAGACTACCGTCCACATTCTCGGAGAAAAAGCAGGTACACCCACATTGAATTATATGGATTGATAAGACCCTTTTGATACATGTAATAAAGCTGTACATTGTTCTCCTTAAGCACAAAAAAAACCATATAATAAGGGGAATCTAAATGGGGTTTTCACCCTATATAAGCTCTATTTCAAAGTTAACTCCCCTATCATGAGGAAGTAAAAAGATTATTTCTAGAAATAAATCCTTATAGAGATCCATCCCTAAATAAAATGATGAGGGAATTTCCTGTTATCATTCTGAATGATCCAAGAAAACTATTTAGGGAACGATCGTCTTGATTTGACTGAAGTCTGGACTTGCTCTTCCTACACCCAATTCCCACACTTTTTTCTTCATGAACTTCTATGCCTTAGATAAAGGGAACACCACACATCTTCAATAACAATAATGGTGAGATCTGAAGCTAGTAAAACAATCTATGATGCGAATCAAATCAAATACCCTTATATATAGAATCATAAATTCCAATATTCAGAGCCCAGATAGATCGTACAAGCACACTGAGAGGGGGGGGGGGGGTTGAATCTACATACCCAACTTTTTACTGAGTTTTACTTTATTTTAATTTGTTTCCTTTTTACTCTCGAACCTCTTACCCAGTTAATAGGAATGGATCTTATTGTGTTCTCTCAATGTTCACATATAGATGAAATATATAAAATAAAGGAGATAACTAAACACAATATTTTTACAAATCTGTCATTATGAACTACTCCTTGTCATGATAAACCTATGGTTGTTTTATGTATTTTACTATCACGATTAAATTTCAATGATTAAAAATTCATATAACAGGTAAAAAATTATTATGAAAGAATAGATTGATCTTCCAAAGTGAGATGATTTATTTATACTAGTACCACCGATCTTCAATGTTGTTGTTTATACTAGAACCACAAACTCTACAAGTGATATTATTTATCCACAAGAAATATTCTTTATCCTTCTTTGTGAACTTCATCATGAACTTCATAAATGTTGGTCTTGATACTTATCTTCAAATTATTAGGTTCATGTGAAAAAATTCTTGAATAATTACCTAGATTTGACTCTTTCTCTCTTTGATACAAAAAATATATCAGGATCTACAAAAGATGTTGTAATGGAGTGTACATTTTCTCATAACCTACATGCACATATTTATACAGAAAGAATAATGTGGTGCATGCGGACTTATTAATTCCATGATTTAAAATCCCCAAATTTAAATCCTTATTTTATTCCTTCAAATAATAATACACAAATAACCACAGGTATTATTATTTTATGATCATTATGAAATACTCCTTTAATAATGGGTATTTATTTCCTATATTCATGTAGTGTGTATTTAGAAACACCTAAGGAGTTTGGGTATATGCTTATTAATCTTCACATTGATATTAAAACACCAAAGCAGATTTTGTATGCATGCATCTTCAAATACTCGAGGAGTTTGGGTTTCCTCTTCTATTCATCTAAAGTTGTAAAAAAAACCTTCTCACGTGGAAAATTGTAAGGCATGGATGGACTTTATTTTATGAATATTCATGAATCTCATTGAATGAGAAAACCTCAATGCTCGGGTTCTCTTTTAATTTATTCTCCATGTGATAAAAATTCTATTTTTAAACCCTCAAAGAATTTAGGTTTCCTTAAATGATCACACCCACAACTCAACTCATTATCACGGTGCTTTAATTTTGAATAACTGAAGGTATTGAGTTACTCATTCAGTCTTCACATGGGATATTCAAACTAGAATACCCATGGATACAATATCATAACTTTGACATGAAATAACTAGGTTCTGTATTTCTACCACAGTATCATAAATATTCATGGATTCTTGGATGAAACATGTGCATGAATATCTCATACACACCATTTTTTTCCATTCAGGCTGTAAGCACCCATTTTATTTTTTATACATTAATGCAAGTGTAATTACATGAATAAATAATTATCACATATTTTACTCATGTATCTATCAGCTTTAAATTTATCTAGTGATTTTGTTTCATCAGGCGGATTAAGAATCTTTGTTAATGCATGGAAGGAACATGAAACATGCCTAAAATATGTACATAGATATGATATGGATCGTAGACATTAAAATATTCCTAATTAATGATAAATTGTCCTTGTTTTGATCTGAGTATGCTCATCCATGAGATCCATGGCTTTATGAATGATAGAAGATCCCACTGTAAATGCCTTCGAGTGCTTGAGGAGGAAGACAACACAATTACCTCGATCGGAAATCTTATATATGATGGATCGAATGTAACACCCCCAAATTATAAAGGGTTAAATGACTAAATGATATGACTCATGTCAACAAGGTGCACCTTCCTTTTTGGGAGCCTATCTGATTAGAACTCCACAGTTAAGCGTGCTTAGCCTAGAGTAGTGATCAGGATGGGTGACCTTCTGAGAAGTTACCCAGGGTGTGTGTGAGTGAGGACAATACACACTGGAAAGGACATGTGTCGGCCTGTGGGGACAATCATTAGTTAGATGACCCGTTCAGGCACGTGGGTGGACCCTGGGGTGGGCCCCACATGTCTGCGGGGCAACTGGTGGTACCTGGTGGGCCAGGACCCGACGACCATGTTAAGGCGGGGTGGTTGTGCTGTCACCGGGGCTCGGTTGTCACATTTGGTATCAGAGGAGGAACCCAGCCTTAAGTGCGGTGCACTGCTTGGGTTGAGATGTAGGGCCCACAACGAGGACGTTGTGCTCTAAAGGGGGGGGGGGGATTGTAACATCCCCAAATGATAAAGGGTTAAATGACTAAATGATATGACTCATGTCAACAAGGTGCACCTTCTTTTTTGGGAGCCTATCTGATTAGAAATCCACAGTTAAGCGTGCTTGGCCTGGAGTAGTGATCAGGATGGGTGACCTTATGGGAAGTTACCTAGGGTGTGTGTGAGTAAGGACAAAGCACACTGGAAAGGACACCTGTCGGCCTGTGGGGACAGTCATTAGTCAGATGACCCCTTCAGGCACATGGGTGGACCCTGGTGTGGGCCCCACATGTCTGTGGGGAAACTGGTGGTACCTGGTGGGCCAGGACCCGACGACCATGTTAAGGCGGGGTGGTTGGGCTATCACCGGGGCCCAGTTGTCACATTGAGGAAGTAGTGCTCTGGGAGCAGGTGGACAGGAGCAGAACTAGTGGATTACTTTTGTTCTTGGTACTTCTAGTTCCATGTTGCTGTTGTTTTTGTGTCTTTGTACTATGATCTATTGTAATAAAAAGAAACTTATCTTTGTGATGTTTTCTTTCCTGTCCTTTTGTTCGGTTGATACTGAGAGGTCCTGGTTAAAACTGTTGACTTGACCCTCACTTTCGAGATTTCTATTGGAGGAGACCTAGTGACCTCACACTGATGCCGACAGTGTGACTCGACCCTTGGAGGCGAGAGTGATGGTTGGATCTCTTGGTAGTAACGTCGAGGCCTTACGACATCATCCATGGCATGAATGAATCATTCAAGTCAGGATTGACTGTATTAGGCAATGGGCGTGGTTCATCCAGGGGATGAGACCGAGTTTCTCTTTTCGGAAAAGGAGAAATATTAGCAGCTCTTACAGATCATAGGAAAAGAAGGTGCAGATCATCCAGGAGCGGATGAAGACTGCACAGTGCAGTAGAAACAGAAAACAGGTGCCAGTCTTAGAGACTTGGGCATTCGAATGTTTCAGAAGAGGAAATGTTAAGGATAGATAAATCTGCAGAGCATCAGACGTGGAGGTAGAGCTAGGAGGGCAACATGAGGTGGTGTGCATTTCAGCATTCTATAACCACCCGCATTAGCTGTCCCCGCCAGGCTCAGGGAGTTGGAGGGAAGGGGAAGAGTGGGGCTGCATGCGGTCAAGGAGTGTGACCCAATGGATCTAAAAATGATTCAAGGGACCGTCTGTGTCCACTACTAGCTTCCGTAGTAACAGACATTGATATGAATCATTCCTTCCTTCCACGAATCTTGTCCCAGACCTAGAGTTTTCGGTAAGCCATTGACATGACCCTCACGTCTAGAGATACCTTGGGAGGAGAATCGATAATCAAACTTACGCTGACAGTGTGGTCGTACCCACGAGGTGAGAGTTTCAGTTGGAATCTCTTGGTGGAAGCATCGAGGCCTTACAACGTTGGTATCAGTATGGATTGGATTCACATTTCATGCTCAGATTGACTGTATTAGGCAGAAAGGTTGTGGTTTAACTACAACATCGGGATGGGTTTTCCTTGGTCGGTGAAAAGGAAACCCCAGGCAGCACAGGATAAACTCATGGATAGGAGGGTGCGGCCGATTACTCTTGAGTCGGTCAAACTTACCCTTGTGACAACAGGAGTTTTGAGTTTCAGTTCTAAATAGGAATTGGAGAACTCTAGAGTTCAAGGATGACGGTCATGTCCTTATACAGGTCTCACCTCGACGATGTTTACAAAGATGTGTCCAAGGTGGCATGTTATCTCTGAGATTCAGCGGAACTTTTCAGGTCCTCAGTAGGGTAGGCGAGGTGGCTTACCGTTTGACCCATCCACCTCAGTTGCACCAGGTGCACGATGACTTCCATGTATCTCAGCTGAGGAGATACGAGCACGAACCTTCTCATATCATCGACCATGAGGAGCTGGACATTGGAAATGGGGTGACTTTTGCAGGGTTCCAGTAGAGGTTGAGGATCGATAGGAGCGGGTCCTATGGGGATGGTTGATTCCTCTTGTGCGCTTTCGTAGGCACCACAGGAACCTCCGGGTGAGCACATTGGAGCGGAATGCTCAGATGCGTGCTCAGTACCACATTTGTATCCATAGTTTGTGTTAAAGCTTTACGAGGACGTAAATCCCTGAGGTGGGAGTAATGTAAAGTCCCGTAAAATTCAAAGGAATTTTTTTTCTTAATTTTCTTTGGGATTTTACAAGAACACAGTTTCTGACGGTTCCTGATTTTGAGGACCAGTGTGACCGGAATCAATTTCCAAAGTTAGGCTCGTGTACGTTCAGTGAACGAACGAGCGGGTTTTTCTAACTTTTGAACCGGTGCTCAGAATCGAAATCTGAGGGAACCGATGGAATCGCAGAGCCAGTAATTGCTTAAGAACACCTTTTCCAGAGTTGCATTTGGTTGGGTGAGGTTATTAAATTTTGGGGTTAACTAAAGAATAAAAATAAAATTTTGTGCAACCAAATTTTATTTTTATTTAAGGTAGCTTAACCCTAAGTTGATGGTTAGAGTGGGACCCACTAATACCCTAACTCCTAGGTAGGATATTAGTGAGGTTGGTCCCACAAAAGTACCACCCCTTTATTTCCTTTTTACCTTCCACGTGCATTTAATATGGTAACTCACCCGCACCCCCTTTTAAAAGCCAAGTCAACTCTCGTGTTTAATTAAATTATTAAATGCCTCATTAATTTGGTCAACGCTCAATAATTAAATCGTGATCTGTTTTTGAAATTCCAAAACTATTGGAATGGGAAATAAAATAAGGCAAAGCCTTATTTTATTAATTTGTGGTTTCGTGGTGCGAGAAGAATTGGGAGAGGAATTACTCAAGGCCTTGGAACTTCATCTTCCTCCTTGAAGAATGCGATGAACGCACCATCGCTGACGAAGAACGCCAGCCTCCAACGAAGGACGATGTAGAACGCCGAATCCTTGGAGATCGATGAAGCGATGTCGTATACTGCGATGCTGATGATTCTCTCCTCCACGACGCCTTCTTCCGCGGCGTTCTTTCCCACGACGAACCTTCGTTCGATGACACCTTGAGGTAGGGAATAAATTTGAGAACGATATATTTTCCCATGGATGTTTCCTTTTAAAACAAGGAACATGGATCAACTCAATAATAAATTAATCCGCGAAAGAATATGTTTGCGAGTTGGGAATCTTTTATTGCGTAGAAAAACGTAGGGGTTATTTGTTTTTCCCCGTGGTTTTTCCATTGCCGTTCATCGTGTTCTTATTGGGCCGCCTGTTATGGTAATAACGGGAGGAGGTCGGACCGCATGATCATGGACGACCCTCCTCCCCCTTTGTTGGTTGTACTTGTTGCGGCACGATCAGAGGCGGCGCAGTGCAATGGTACCGCACAGAAACGATGAAGAACGGGCGAAGAAGCGCGACACCGTCGCGCAGCGCCATTGCGGCGTTTTGAAGGCTCCACAGTTTGGTAAATTGATGGCGGATCGACGGGCATTGACGGAACGGGACACAGAGGAAGTTTGATGATTCCGTAGTAAAGTGCAAGACCCGTGGAGAACACCGGCGAAGACAGAATCGAAAACGGACCACGGGAGAAACTCCGATGGCCCGTGGAATTCACCGGCGGCACCGGCGGCCGACACTGGCCGGCCGGCCAGAGGGGGCGGCTCCCAGCGTGCCGCTAGGAGGGACCGAGGTGGGGACGCGGTGCTGGGCCGCATCCGCTAGCAAGGAACGGCCCCCACGCAGGGGCCGCAACGACAATCAAGGGGGCAGCCGCCCCCTTTGCGCGGTCGCTCGGCTAGCGCCAAGCCGACCCCACTCGGCCAGCGCCGAGCCGTCCCGGGCCAGACCGACTGCACCGGGCCGGGCCACGCCCATCGGGCCAGGCCGCTCCCTATTGGGCAGGACCTCGACCCAGTTCGGGCCGACCTGGGGGGGGTGGGTTGGGCTGGGCCCATGCCCCCCATTTTCAGACCACTTCCGGTCTTTTACCTGTATCTTGGGCTACAGACCTCCGATCAACACACCGTAAGTTGTGTAGAGATTCTTGGAACGTGACGGTCGTTTAGGTATATTACAATCAAGGTTTTGGAGAACTTTGGGTACGGCCGGGTTGGTTCAAACACGAAACCAACCGGGCCCTCGGAGCGGAAACACTTATAACTTGACCTCCGGACGTCCGATTGACATGCCATCGACTTTGTTGGATTCCTCTTGATGATATGGAACTTTTGGAATACTTCACCTGAGGTTTGGATGCAGATGGAGTAATGCCGGGTTGGATTGAACCTGAAATCCAACCGGGCCCCTGGAACGGAAAAGCTGATAACTTCCAGATCGGACATCCGTTTGATGAAACGTCAGCAGCGTTGGTGATCACATTGAGAAACGGTCCCTATGAGTATACCCTTTGAGAGTTCGTGGAACAGTTTAGATGCGGTCGGGTTGGTTCGTACACAAAACCAACCGGGCCCCTTGGACGAAAAGGCTAATAACTCACAGACCGGGCGTCCGATTGACGCGCCATCTGTTTTTTTGAGACCCCTATGACGAGGCGGTCCTTTGAGATACTTCTTAATGGGATTTTGTGATACTTGGAGTATCGACCAGTAGCTCGTGGAGTGAACCCTCCCGGTGACGAGCTAGCAGAGTGTAGAGACCTAGTAGCTGGCTAAGACTTGATGACTGCTGATCGATCGTCTCAGAGTGATTCAGATAGCCCAGTGGGGTGTGCTTGGTTGTAGCAGCAGACCCACGGCGGAGGAGCACTTGGTTGTAGCGGCAGACCCGCAGTACTCAACAGAAGGAGTACCTCTGTAGGCTATGGGGGGGAGCGCTTGGTTGTAGCGGTAGACCCATGGTGGGAAGCGCTTGGTTGTAGCAGCAAACCCACTGTACTTGAAGGGGGAGCACTTTGTTGTAGCGGCAGACCCATGGTGGGAAGCTCTTGGTTGTAGCAGCAGGCCCACAGTACTTGAAGGGGGAGCACTTGGTTGTAGCAGTAGACCCATGGTGGGAAGCGCTTGGTTATAGCAGCAGGCCCACAGTACTTGACAGGTGGAGTACTACAGTAGTCCAAGATTAGTGGGAAGCGCTTGCTTGTAGCGGCAGACCCACTGTACTCGATAGAGGGGGAGTTCCCCAGCAGCTACGGTTTCGATAAGGAAAATCATGGTTTGAGCTGAGTCTATGAACTTTGTGTTTACCTCATGATTGTGATGGGTCACTTGATAAAATAGGTATATGTATGGGCATATACCTGGGTAGTGGTTATCCGTTTATTTCATAACCTTGTGTTTCCTCATGATTGTGATGGGTTACTTAATAACTTAGGTATAAGTATGGGCTTATACCTAAGTAAGGTTTATCTGTTGAGTTTATGCTTTGTGGTTATCCTTGTTGGATTTAGAGAGACCTTGAGGGTCTCAGGGTCCCAACTGAGTATTGTTATACTCACCCCTGCACGGGCTATGCCCGCACCTCGTTGTGTTGGTTGCAGACAACAGGCAGCGCTGATAGAGGCAGAGTGTTCAAGGACTGGATGGTACCCGGAGGTGGACCTCACGACGAGTCAGTATCCGGAGGTGGACTTCACGATGAGACGATACTCGGAGGAGGTTGACGGGTGAGAGAGTTGTGGAGGCTATCTGTACCTACCCTTCAGGTAGGATCCGTGGTGGGCGATCCAGGAGCTGCGCTATCTGTACCTACCCTTCAGGTAGGATCCGAGGTGGATGACCTAGGACATACTTCTATTCTTCCCGCTGTTTGTCCTTTTGTTGTACTTTTGTTCAGTTGTAGCTATAATTTCAGTTTGGGTTTGTATTTTGGCCCACTTACTTCTCCGCACTTACTATAGTAGTCGGTTTTTACTTAGTGTTTACTTATACTTGCTTACTCTGTCGTGTTTGTTTACTTTACAAAGGCAATTCCTTCCCCTTTTTATTGGGATTTATGCCTTGGTGCTAGTCGCCGGCCCCTGGCCTATGGAAGGCGGGTTTGGGGTAGTCACAGCACGAGCCCCGAGGACGGGTCGTGACATCGAACACCTTGTGATATTTCCATAATTTTAATGATGGATGAATAATGAAGCTATGATGCGGTCCAACAAACAATATTTTCCTAGCCTAGGCCATGGTATATTAAAAACATGTTCTATCAGCTTTCTAGAAGAGACTAATGGGGTGTGGTCTTTGTCCCCTAATGGAACCGCCACATGCCTGCATTCCCTACCAACATTATTTCTGACATGGTGGTTCCTCCTTTTCTCCTATGTCCTCCTTATGGGATCTCTCCTTTGGGAATCCTTAAACTTGGCCCCTTACCTATTCCTATAGTGGGATGGCCTAGGGTTTATCCTAGTTCTCACCTTAGAATTAGATATACTTGGGTCCCTTAGGCTAGCTTTTTGGTAGTAAAATATTTTTCAATTTAACTAAATATAAACTATATAGAAAACAAATAAGTCAATAAATGAACCTCAATAAAACATAAATCATGAAAAAATTTAATTCCTTTTTTCATTTCCTAACTTCTCAAATACTAAACCAGTGAAAATACAACATAAAAACCATTCCTTTAATCATTTCTTCTTCATGGAAAATAATATATTTTCATTTATCATTTTTTCATGGTATCATAAATTCTTGATGAAACTAAAAAAACATTCATGGTTATAATCTTTATGTATACATTTTGAAAACTTATTATCATATGTGATAAAAATTTGAGATCACTTTAACAATCTTCAGAGTTACAAGAATAATTTTCCAAGCATGATATCCAAGGCCATTATATAAATCCATAACAATTATCAAGGAATCATCGCCAATCATAGGGAATTTTATTACCAAATGATAACCAATGAGTCCATAAAAGATATCCAAGAATCATCATTAGGATTATTGAATATTTCTCAATATATTTTCATCTTTTTCTTTCTATGATTAATCACTAATCATAGAGGACTCCATCATACATTGAATTTTTATTTTATATTATATATTGACAAAAAATACAACTATGCTCATCAAGCATCCACATGAGATTTAAAATACCCCCATTTGGATTTGTTTTCAATAATATTTCCTTAAAGTAAATGTACCTTCTTCGCCTTATTGACAATAATGTCAAAGGATTAATGTAGAGGTTCTATTTTTCCCCTGAAGGCATTTGAAAATAAATTCTCCTTTATTATGAATGAAAGATGACAACACATTTTTAACTTAGAAAGGAACCTTTAGTTGTTCAAATATAATTATATGTGGGTTAAACCAGTGTATAATATAAGAGAGATGCAACAAAGGTTGTCTATTCAATCCATTAACGACCACAGATGTGATATCATGATTAAAAAATATTTATTTCTCAATGAAGGGGATGTATAATTGTATTGTTAAGTAATATTTTCTCCTCCACAATTCATCAAAAACATCATAAATTTCAAGTTCAAAAATATTTTAATCCCCATTTCTATGAGATTTAATATTAACCAACACCCACACATGATGCAAGTAGTTTATATAATCAATACAAGGTAAATAAGTGTAATGGTTTACATATATTTTCATCTTCTGTAAAGATGAATCGATCTTTCATATATTCAAGGAACAAGTCTTGGTAATATCTCGTTCATATTTTCTCCTCCTCATGGGTTAAAATACCTTAATTTAACCTATTACATAGTTTCATCTAATAATATTATTGATATTTGATGATCCACCATTGAGGACCAAATCAATTTTTTATCAAACATTGAATAATTATTCCAACTTTTTATCTTCCAATTTGTTCATTCATTTCTTATTTTGAGAATGAACTTCGCCTTCAATTTACAACTAAGTAAACACAAAAATACAACATAAGAATAGAGAATAAGGTGGAAAATTTATAAGATTAATAAAATAAATAAGGATGATAATTTAATCTTGATCTAGAGACTCATTTCTATATAGCTCAAATGTTTCTGATAAATTTCATGCTTATTTATCCTTTAGATTTCATATTCTAAGATTTATTCAATAGTATTAAATATTTTATTTCATTCACCTCCATCTTGTGTGGATTATTTATCTTCATTTCTTCTATTAGTATAATGGGATCTCTTCATGATTGTTTATTTAGAATCTTCTTTAGAGTAGGTATAGAAGACATACAATTGTTTTCATTATGTCTAGTCTGATTGCATCATCCAATTTTTTTTTGCGACACTTGAGTTTTCATTTGTTGACAACCACTCATGAAATTAAAATTATTATTCACATGGAACAATATGTTTTACCATTTTATTTTCTCTAGATAATGCTCCATCTTTATCTTTTTTGCATTTCTCTATTATCATGAAATTTCTTAAAAAAATGATTAAGAGTTCGTTATTATCGTATTATATTTTTGAGTTTCCATGTGGACTATTAAATGATTTTTAGTTACCATTATTTGGTAAATCATTAAAATATTCTTCATTAATGTCTTCAATCAATCCTATATTGTTGTTTCTCTCTTTGATCTATTCTATTCTTGATCTCAGCTTGTTCCTATTCATTTCCAAGGACTATTTTTAGTGGGCCATGGTATGACCTCTATTTACACAATAATATCCTATTTTATTAGTTGAAATGAAATTCTTGGAATCCAACTTATTATTCTTCATGGTTGTATCTTATTCAAATATTTCTTTATTAATTTATTTTTTTTATTCCCTGAGGAAAACTTTTTAATTTTTATTATTTTCTTATTAATTTATTATAGTCTTCAATTATCATAGGTGTTGTAGCAGGTTGGTGCCAAAACTTCCCACAAGACCAATAATTTCAAAAAAATCCAATTATTTTGATTTTATTATATGTCTACACAGATTTAGCGCATTGTTGTTTTTTGATTTTTATTTAATTTCTTGGAGTATCTTATTTGGATATTTTTATTAATCTTTTCAGTATCCACCCTTGGTATTTTGGTGGATGAATTATCATTTTTATCAGACCTTATTTTCCCATATTTTGGATTTAAACATACTATAGTATATGATATTGGATTAGTGAAAACATTAATAACTGGTTTATGGGTTACCTTCTTTGATTATCTTGTATAAGTTTGATAAAGAGATGATATTGATCTATTATTTCCACAAATATAAGTATCTTTAGATACATGATTTATATAAATAGTTTTTTTATATAAGCATAACTTCTTGGATGATTAATCACTTAATATTTTAGGGTGGATAAATTTTTTTTTAGAAAATTGGGAATTTCTAACATGTGTGTCCTTCAAATTTCTCAATTTTTCATCTCGTTCAAGAAATTTCATTCTATAGGAAAATTTTTCATTTTCAAATAATTAAAATCTATCTTCCAATTAAATTTTAATTATTTTAATATGTTCTTCATGGTGGTTACTAAATTCAATCATATAGTTATCAAGGTCTTTGATTTTCTAGTTTTAACATCTAATTAGACTTCTTTGACATTAATAGTATCTTTAAGTGATTATTCTAAGGAATGATTATTCTAAATATAATCTTCATGAATTTTATTCTTTTCTTCCGTTAACATGTTAAGATATTTGACCTTAATTTTTTTGTATTAAATTTTATAATCTATGACATTCATGGAAACATTGAACAATGTTTTATGTGCATGGATTACTTCACCAAAAACATGATTACTCACAATGACCTCATAACCATTCCATTTTAATTATTCGTTATTTAATGAATCATTTTCATTGAAAAGTGTCATATATTATTCCTTTTATTGAATGTGGTATGTGAGAGCATTGAACTTTTTGAATTTCTTAACAGGTGCATCCTCCTGTATATTAAATTCTTCTTCAAGGGGTGATTTTTCATCAAAAATATATTTTAAAAAACAAATTATATATGAAATCACTTCCTCCGGAACATTCTTCACATATATTTAAAAATAAGAGTATAAGTATAAAAAATATGATAGATTAAACACCCCCATACTCTCCACATATTATCACGAACCAACCCGGGTCATCCATGATCCGGTCAACCGAGCATCCCGTGATAAGGTCCGAAGGGCGTTCCCGATCCCCAGGGGCTGGGAACTAGTGTCTGACATTGAAATAATGCAAATAGGAAAGATTTTTCCCATAAAAAAAGATTTAAAATAAGATATAAATAGAAAAAATCAAATAAACACTAGAAACGGTAAAAGGTGTAAAGTTTCACAACTGAACATACCTCTATGGGACGTTATGGGTCACCCCCAAACATAGAAACATGCTCGCTGCAATAGTGATCCAAAACTAGAATCTGAAACTAAGAAGATAAAGTAGGCGTGACTGTTGATATGCTCAGTAGTAATTCCAAATAATAACAATTCCCTATGCACTTTCCTTTAAAAATAAACTCAATCATTCTAGTTTGAAAAAAGACATAATAAAATAATTTTTTTCATTCATTTCAAATTTAAGTCACAAGTTTACATTTAAAATGTTTCAATTCCACTAAATTTTAAAATAGTTCCCATGCATTCATTAACCATTCTAAATGAAAAGAAAACAATTTAGATTAAATTATGGGTTTTAACAAGGAATACATCAAGTATGAAATGACTAAAATGAAAATCACATCACAAGAATTAGGTTGTGAATGAGCACCCTGGGAAATCATTATAGGTAACTAGCACACGTGGGATCATAGAGACATAGTAACTTGGTGAAACATGTTATAAAAACCACAACCAACTACGTTCTCACGCATGGGACACTAGAGGGGAATAAAATCCCAAGGCCTAGTGGTATCCAATCAAATCACAAAAATGTGGTATAGAAACCTTGTTATCAGCATTCTCACGCACGAGCCACTAGGGGAGAATCAGATCCCAAGGCCTCGTGGTCTCCAATCATATCACATGTTTAGTTAGTGTTGTAGAATCAGTCCTTCTACATGAAATCAGTACAAACCACTTCCGAATCATCTAGTGTACTAGTCTTAGTCATTCCACCTAGGTACCCAGGGTTTTCTATCTGCTTTATTTCAAAGATTTTGAGGTTTTATCAAGAAAACACATATGAACATAACACTTTATTTATCCAAAACCCATTCAAACTCTCACCATATATCTTCCTCCTTAAGTGAATTCCCCTTTTTTACTTCACACAACCACAAACTATACTTTACACCAGGTTTATATCACAAATCACACTTTAACAGTTGTATCACAATTCTCGAATTAAGGTGAATGCCTCAAGAGGGGGGTTTTACACCTTTTCAAACCATTCTCAAAGTGAAAAATGAGATTAATTAATTATAAGAAACACTTTTCATTTTAGAACACATAATCACGCAGAAATTTAAGTTTTCAAAATAGTTTTAACGTTCAACTAAACAACCAAGGTACCATATATTTAAAAACAAGCTCAAAACCATGCTTACAATGAATCTATCATTTTTAAGAATGGTAAATCACCATTTGATCTCATGTTCATACCCAAAAACCATTTTGGAAATATCTTTGGAACTTATTGGATAATTAATCAAGTCATTACACCTTTATAAAAAAATTGGCCGAAAGGCCACATGCCTCGGGAAATGCACATTTCACATTCAAAACATCTACCTGAAAAATTTCCATGAACCATGAACATTTATTTATATTAATATATATATATATATATCATGTGAATTTAATATAAAAGCTGAAGACACACATTTAAAGAACACCAAAAAATAATGGAAAGTCTAATTAAAGATCAAGGAATAGGGAACCTACCTCAAGGTGGAACCAAACAAAACATTTGGACTTTGACACCTTCTACCTAAAAGTTATTGCTCCCCCACGAAGAATATGAACCTTCTTATACATGTAAGGACACCTAGAACCTATGAACACATCCACATGGCCATGGACATGTGCATAGGGATCCTTATATATATATACATATATTCATATACTCATCACCATGAACCTACATATGCATTTTCATATATATATATATATATATATATTAGAAAACCTAGCCCCATACATGTATATTCCCTACCATGGATGATTATACATGTATTGTGGGAACCCACATATATATATATATATACTTACCAATTCACAATAAAGTTATTCTCCTTAGAACCAGTGGCTCGATACCTCAAAGTAGAGTTCAATGCACTACAACACAAATACCAAAAACATTAAACCAAATATGGAACCAAATTTTGATGGTTTGAAACCTAATAATGGCATAAAATCCATACCTTGTATGGTGGTGGTGAACCAAAACATCTGGAACCGAACCACCTTCAACAGCGGTTGACTGAATCCACCAGAATAGGTCATGTGGGACCATTCACACAACCCTAAACCACAAGAAACCAGAAAAAATAAATAAAAGCCTAACCCAATGATTCAATTAATTAATTAATAAATCATCCAATCATTTAATAAATCAAAGTCACCAAAATCATAATAATAATAGACCAATAACACCAAAATAAATCACATGAACATAAAAAATCATATACAACAAGAGGGTTCAAAAACAGAAAATAAACATCACATCACAAATTCCAATCGGGCCTTCACTGATATTAAATATATTTGGAAATTCCATTTAAAACAATTTGAAATTAATATATAATTCCAAGGGAAAGTAAACACACCCCAAGCATAACCAATTAAGTTAATAGTACTCCATTTTTACTTTATAAAACCAAAACACCCTTTAAGATAAGGAAACCCCTTTAAAAACAAATAAAACCCAATCTAAAACCCATTTGGCCTAATTATAAACAATCAAGTGCATATGAAATTGGAAACACTCGTTGTAATTTTTATCAAACATAAGGAATGCGTAAAACCCTATTTCAAAACCAACTCCCATTTTGCAAAGAAATCCACCAACCATCCAAAGAAAAACCTACCCAAGCTTACAAAACATTACAAAACAACCTGACAGACCTGAGAATCATTATTTGGAAACCAAAACAAGTCCCAAGGCCACCCATTTAAAAAAAACCATAGTTAAAGATGCCAACCGGTAATTTACACTAAAAGGTAAGCAACTAACACATTTCAAACCACCATTTGAAAGAAACCTGAAAACTCCATTTTGAAATCATTTTTGGTCAAACATCAATTTAAAACCAAATTACCCTTTTAAGATAACATTTTCACAAAATGAAAACCTAACCAGGCCAAGACCTATTTCCAAACATTAAAACCATAAAAGGTGAAAATGAATGTCAGAAGTATCTTTGCACCAATAAACATACCAATTTAAAATATAAAACAAGAACTACACCAAACCAACCAATTTTTCCAAGGTCAAGATATAATTAAATAAGTGAAAATCATCACAAGGATATTCCATATAATTTTACTTCCATAAAATAGGGAATTAAAAGGTGAAAGCATATTAGAACTCCAAAGGAAACAAATTGAAAAGTGACACCAACCTCGAGAGATGAGGAGAAAGATAGAATACTTCTGCATTTAAAGGTCTGGAAGAAGACCACAAATGCGCGCACAAACATAAATTACTATATATATATATATACCCTTAATACAATATAAATTTTCCCCACACTGTGAGGAAAATTTTTCAAGGAAGTTATATATATATGCATGTACCTATGTATGTGAGCGCAATACATCAAGGATCCACCAACATTCTACAACAATCTCTAAGGACACTAAATAATCAAGGAACCAAAAAAAAGGTGAGAAAAACAACAGAGAAATAAAACCCTTACCCTGAGCAGTGTCGATGAGCTGAGACAAGCCAATCTGCTTTGCCTTTGGCGGTGGATGCTGAAATATGCACAAAGTCTACCCAAGAGGCATTCTACATACCCTAACGATGGAAGAAACCAATGAAAATTTAATTAACCCTAGACATAGGATTTTGAAAAATGAAACCAGGAAATGGTGAGGTGAAAATCGGACAAATCATAGGAGGATATGAGGGATGATGAACATACCTTTATGTTTCGTGTAAATTTTTTGATGAAACCGGGGAAGATCATCAAACAACAGAGGATCTGTGAGGGAGGGGGAGTGCAGCCAAAAAGGGAGGGGGAGGTTCTATACACGACGCACGTGGAGTAAGAAATAATAATAATAAGTAAATAAAGAAAAAGAAAAGGAAATAAAAATAACAATTAAAATTTTAAAATTCTGGACATGCGCACAAGCATCACATGGTTACGACTAACCATTTGCACTAAACGTGCAATAGAAAAAAAGCCTAAAAAATGTAAATTTTTCTGTATGTTAACCACCAGAGCTCAATACCGCTCTATAAAAAGATAAACTAAATTAAAAAAACATAGTGACACCTATATTATTACAATATCCCCACCAAGAAACTTTTTTTCCTCAAAAAGTTCTGATTGGAGGAATAGAGAAAGAAAAAGAAATGGTTCAAAGAGGACTTGCCCAAAATGAACACTCTACATAGCTTAACCTCAAAGGTAAAAACTGAAATCTTTGAAAATATAGCTCCAATTAACTATAAAGCATCCAAATCTCTATGTACTACTAGAATAAGAACCTCAAACATGAAAACTTATTCATTACATAAACCTCGAACGTGTTCTCCCCACTATTTAGAGTTCCTAAAAAATGGTGGGACTAAGAAGAACTACTGGAAGGAATAAATAAAAAAACTAAACATATAAGAGGGATAAATTCTCAAACAAGTAACTTCCACACTCAAGAAAGAAATTACCACCACAATGAGCTCTAAAGGACGACAAGAGGTCTCACCACATGTCACAACCCACACAGATAACTAAGGGTTCAAAGTGTGGATCACCCCCACATGGTGAATCCAAAATGGAAAAATTAATATACCAGCTAGCATACCAAACTCATATAGTAAATAAAAAACCCTAGTTACTCGGTTGTTCACCCTAGGCCTCTCTCTTGTCCAAAGAAATGAGCACCTAATAGTTCAATGAGAAAACGGTGCAATAACCACAAGATCTAGACAACCACAACTCAAGTTCTAAAACCGAGGTCACAAAAAGAAAAAGAAAATATTCCCAAAGCTAATCACATCTCCAAACTCCACTAGGACCATAAATCCATAACATAACCTACCTCACAAGAAAAGTTTCATGTCCACTACTCCACATGGAGTAAGGATAAGAATTGGATCTAAAAAAACTCTTCCGACTATTCTAGGGGATAGAACAATGGAACTAGACATGGAACTCAACAATCCATTCTTTTTAACCCAAAACTAATGATTCCTTCTAAATAAAAGAGTAAAAAAAAATACATTTCATAACAAGGTGCATAAAAACCCTCAAAAGAGGTACAATAATATTTACCAAAAGCAAATTTCTCGTGAAAACATCATTCTCACCTCCCAATTTTAAAAATCATCCTCCACTAAGGTATTTTCCAAAACCATGCTATCACATATCAAAACCAAACAACCTTTTTGAAACCCAGTAATTTCCCAAACATTTAAAACCAAAAAAAACTTTATTCCAAATCTCATTTCATTTTGAAAACCCAGAACCCAAGGATGGCCATTTATACTCAGTTCCCTTTCAAAACACAATTTCACAAGAAGGAAAACATTTCTGTAAATCATTTTATAAAACTAAGAAAATTCTCCCTTCCTTATTTTCCAAAAAACAAATTTGAAAATGAATATTTTCCTTAAAATACATTTTAGTTTCTCAATAAAAACATTCAAAACCAAGAACACACAAGCAATACATATAAACCCACATAAGAATCACAAAAAATATATTCCAAAACACCCCAAAATATGATACTAATGTGAAAAAAACATGATTGAAGAAATAAAAAACCGAGAGGAGTCCAAAACCATCCAACCCAAAATAGAATAGTGTTACGCATGCATTGGGTCCATAATTGGGAAACTGCGAGCCAACCGTGGAACACACTACATATAAGAGGAAGGCTTGGCCATAAGGACACCACATGGTTTCCTAGGTTATGTGTTCTAAACACGCAGCTCAAGTTATCCTTCCTTCCCAACCCAAGACCAAGAGTGACCCCCACTATCACACATATTATCAAAGGGGATAAAAACATAATCATATCAAATCTATCAAAACATCCGAGAACAACTCAAATATATGATATGAAACCAAAATTTCCTCGATATCTTGAGGCACGAGACAAGAAATATCTTGCTAGACTCTCACTACCCTTACCTCTCATGCTCTAATAACCTTTTCTTCCCTTCTTCAAAACACCACCAAATAACTTGGTATATACCAAACCTATGACCCATTAGGAACACAACTCCAATAAATTTTTTTCACGTACTAACTCGGGTTAGCCATGATCCCGTCTACCTAGCTATCCCACGACAAGGCCCAAAGGTCGTTCTCAATACCCACAAGCTATAAAATAGTGTCAGACATGAAAAAAATTATATGGGAAAGATTTTAACCATAAATAGAAGGAAAAAAATATATAAACTGAAAAAAACCAATAAACACTAGAAGTGGAAACAAGAGTAAAGTTACACAATTGAACGTACCTCTAAGGGACCTCATGGGTCACCACAAAACACAGAAACACACTAACTTCAAGACCGATCCAGAACTAAATCCTAAAACTGAAAATATAATTTAGGAATGAGAGCTAAGATTCTCAATAGGAATGCCAGATAACAACATAACCCTATTCCCTTACCTTTAAAAAGAAACTCAATCATGCTAGTTTGAAAATAAGATATAATAAAATAATGTTTTTTATTCCTTTCAAATTTAAGTCACAGGTTTACATTTAAAACGTATCAATTCCACTACATTTTCAAAATAGTTACAAATAATTCAATAAAATTTATAAATGAAAATATTGTCTCTTAGATTAAAATATGGGTTTTCAAAAATGATACATCAAGTATGAAACTACTAAAATAAAAATCACATCACAAGCATCATGTCGTAAATGAGAACTATGGGAAATATCAATAGGTAACTAGCACCAGTGGGATCCTATAGACCTCGTACATCAGTGAAACGTGGTATTGAAACCCTAACCAACTACATTCTCGTGCATGATACACTAGGGTGAATCACATCCCAAGGCCTAGTGGTATTCAATTATATCACATAAATGTAATATAGAAACCACAACCATCAGTGTTCTCATTCACGAGTAACTAGGGGGAATCACATCCCAAGGTTGAGTGGTCTTCAATCATATCACATATTTAGTTAGTGTTGTAGTGTCAATCCTACAAAAAAAACCGAGATTAACCACTTCTGAATCATCAAGCGTACTATTTATAGTAATCTCACTTAGGTACCCAGGGTTTCCTAGGTGATATATTTCAAAGGTGGAGAGGTTTTATCAAGAAAAAACATACAAACATAAAAATTTCTTTATCCAAAACCCATTCAACCTCTCACCATTGATCTTCGTCCTTAAGGGAATTCCCCTTTTTATGTCACACAACTATGCACAACCCTTTACACTAGACACAAATCACAAATCACACATTAACACTTGCATCACATTTCTTGAATCACGGGGAATGCCACAAGAGGGGGTATTCCACTTTCACAAACCATTCTCAAAGTGACAAATGAGCTTAATTACTTACAAGAAACACTTTTCATTTTAGAAAACATAATCACCCAACACTTTTAAGTTTCCAAAACCATTTGAAAGTTCAACTAAAAAACCAAGGAACTGTATATTTAAAAACAAGCTTAAAACCAATATAACAATGAAGCAATCGTTTTTAAGTTTGTAAAATCACCCTTTGATCTCGTGTTCACTCCCAAAACCCATTTTGGAAATCAGTTTGGAACTCATTGGAAAATCAATTTTTTCATTACACCTTAAAAAAATTGTTTGAAAGGCCACACATATTTGAAAATACCCATTTCACATTCAAAACATCTAGGATAATACTTTTAAAGAACCAAAAACATTTATGTATATACATACATACATATATATAGCATGTGTATTTCATATAAAATAATAAGACACACATTTAAAGAACACCAAACAATAATAGAAATTCTAATTAAAGGTCAAGGCATAGAGAACCTACCTCAGGGTGGAACCAAACCGAACATTTGAAACCTAATTATTTATAACTAAATGATCTTGATCCCCCACTTAGCATATGAAACTTCACATACATATAAGGACACCTATACCCTATGCACACATCTGTACGGCCGTAAACATGTGCAAGGGGATCCTTACATATATGCTTATATGCATATACTAGTCTTTACTCACCTATGTATGCGTTTTCTAATATATAAATGGTCACACCTAGCCCCATATATGTATATTCACTACCATGGATGATTATACAAGTAACAGGGGAACCCACATATATATATACTTACCTATTCCCATGTAGCTGTGTCACTTTAGACCCAGTGACTTAAAACTTCAAATTAGAGTTCAACACACCACACCCCTAATACTACAAACCTTAAACCAAATAAAGACCCATATTTAGATGGTTTGAAACAAAACAACGACATAAAATCCATACCTCAGATGGAGGCGATGAACCAAAACATCTCGAACCGCATCACCTTCGGGGGTAGATGATAGAATCCATAAGAATAAGTCATAGGGGACCATTCACGCAACACTAAACCAAAATAAAGCACAAAACCTGAATCAAACCCTAAACCTGGGTTTCAATTAATTAATTAATAAATCATGGTATCATTTAATAAATCAAAATACCCCAAAAATCACAATAAGAATAGACCAATAACACAAGCATCATTCACGTGAACATAAAACCACATATATAGCAAGATGGTTCAATAAGGGAAAATCAAAATCACATCACAAATTACAACCAATCATTCACTCATATTAAAAATATTTGGAAATTCCTTTTAAAATAATTTGACATTTAGATACAATTCCAAAGGAAATTATACACACCCTCAAGTATAACGAATTTTGTCAAGAGGACTCCATTTTCACTTTATGAAACCAAAACTCCCCTTTAAATCAATGAAACCTCTTTAAATAAAAGATAATCCCACTCTTAAACACATTTTTCTTAAAGATAAATAATAAAGTGTATTTCATATTGGAAACATTAATTGGAATTTTTATCAAACATAAGGAATGAATAAAACCCTTTTGATAACCAAGTCCCATTGCGTAAAGAAATCCACCATCCATCTAAGGAAAAATGTACCAAAGATTTTAAAACATTAAAAAAACACACCACACATGGGACTCATTCTTTAGAAACAAAAACACGGCCCATAGACAGTCATTTCGACAACCCACTTTAAAGAGGCCAACCAGAAATTTCCACTAAAAGGTAATAAACTCACACATTTCAATCCTCCATTTGAAATAAAAGTGAAAACCCATGTTTGAAATCATTTGAGTTCACACCTAAATTTAAAACCAAATTCTCCTTTTAAGATACCATTTTAACACAATAAAACACCAATTGTTCTAAGACCCATTTCCCAACTTTAAAACCATAAAAGGTACAAAGGAATCTCACAAGAAGCTTAGAACAAATAAACTTACAAATTTAAAACATAAAATAAGAACTACATCAAACCAACTAATTACGCCAGCTTAAAGAGATAATTAAACAGGTAAAAATCATTAGATGGCTGTTACATAGAATTTTACTTGCAATAAATAGGGAATTAAAATGGAATAAGCATATTATAACTCTAAAGGAAACAAATTGCATAGTGAAACCTACCCTGAGAGAAGAAGAGCAATCCATAACACTTCAGAACTTGAAGCTCCTGATGAAGACTGTGAACCTATACACACACATACAATTCTCTATATATATATAAACGTAATCCAATATATAATTTCCCCATGGCATGAGGTAAAATTTTCAAGGAAGGTATATATATCTATATACACATGTACCTATGTATGTGATCACAACACCTCATGGCACTACTTGTACTTATTTTTCCCAACACTTCAGGGAGACTCCAATATTATACAATAATGTCTAGGGACCCTAAATCATCAAGGAACCAAAATGGAAGGTGAGAAACACAACATAGGAATAAAAACCATACCCCGAATGGAATCTAAGAGATGAGATGAGCCAATCCTCTTTACTTCAGTGGTGGATACTGGAATACGCATGAAGTCGACCTAAGTGGAAATCTGCATTTGCTAATGACAGAAGAAACCAATGAAAATTGAATTAACCCAAGACCTAGGGTTTGGAGAAATGAAACTGGGTGATGGTGAGTGGAAAATCAGCCAAATCAGAGGAGGATATGAGGGTAGATGAACTTACCTCGACGATCCGAGCAAGATTTATGATGAAATCGGGAAAGATAATTAAACAATGGAGGATCAGTCAGGGAGGGGGAGAGTGAAAAAGAAGGGATGGGGAGGTGCTATGCGTGACACACAAGGAGTAATAAACGAGAAGAAAAAATAAATAAAGAAAAATAAAAAAGGAAATAAAAATAAATATATTTTTTTTTAAAATTCTAGACACATACACATGCACCGTATGGTTATTACTAACCGTGAAGGCTAACTATGCAATATATAAAAAGCCTAAAAACATAATTTTTTTTCTTTTTTCTACAAGATCTCAATCCTGCTCCATAAGAAGAAAAATAAATTAAAATAAAAACATCATGACACCCGTGGTATTACAATCCCCCCACCATGTGACTTTTTTTCCTCATAAAGTCATGATCCAAGGAATAAAGAAAGAAAATGAAAATGTTCATAGAGAACATACCCAAATGAAACACTCTATACAACTTAACCTCAAATGAAACAACTAAAATCTTCAAAATAATAGATCCAATTAACTATAAAGCATCCATGTCACCATGTAATACTAGAACAAAACCTCAAACAAGAAATCTTATTCATCACATAAACCTTGAACATGGTCTCCCCACCTTTTAGAGTTTCTAAAAAATGGTTGGACTACGAAGAACTACAAAAATATATTGATCAAACAACTAAACATACAAGAGGGAAAAATTATAAAAAATGTAACTTCCCCACTCAAGAATGAATGAACCACCACATGGAGATTTGAAGGACAACAAGAGGTCTCATCTCAGGTCACAACCCATATGGATAACTTAGGGTTAAAAGCACAGATCACCCCCACACGTTGCATCCAAAATATCCATAGTCAAATTATAGTAAACATAACAAAATTAGATGTAAGATCAAACACCATAGTTACCCAGTTGTGAACCCTAGGACTCTCTCTTTACCAATGAAATGAGCACCTAATGGCTCAATGAGAAAACAACACAACAACCACATAGTCTAGAAAACCACAACTCATGTTCCAAAAATGAGGTTGCAACCACCAAAATAAAATATTTCCAGAGATACTAACTTCTCAAAACATAACTAGGACCGAAAAGACATAACTCAACATCTCTCATAAGAAAATTTTCATTTCCACTAATCTAATAATATTATGTGTAAGCATTGGATTCGAAGAAACTCTTTAAACCATTCTAGGGGATAGAACAACAACAGTAGACATGGACCTTGACAATCCATGCATGTTAACCCAAACCAAATGATTTCTTCTAAATCAAAAAATAAAAACAAAAATTCAATCCATAACAAGTCACACAAAACCCTCAAAATTGGCACACAAATATTTACCAAAATAAGTTTTCCATTAAAAGCATCATTTCCACCAACCATTTTTAAAAATCATCCTCCACTAAAGAATTTTACAAAACCAATCCATACCACATCAAAACCAAATAATATTTGTGAAACCCAATCATTTAAAAAACAAGGAAAACCACACAAAAAATTATTCCAAATGTAATGTAATTTTTAAAACCAAGAACCCAAGGATCCCCATTTAAACTCAATCCCCTTTAAAAAAACCATTTCAAAAGAAGGAATCATTTTTTATAAATAATTTTACAAAACCAAGGAAATTCAATGTAACAACATGAGATTTTATGATAAGTATTCTTTTTAATTTATTTGATGACATGTGTTTTATGCTAAACCAATATTATCTTGTACTATACGCAACACCATATTAGCTTGCAGTATACGCAACACTATTCTTGGATTGTGTTACAAAAAATTTCAAGTTCGTTTGATAGTAGTCATTCTACGCAACATTGAGTGTGTATATATATATATATTCAATGTATAAATAAAATATGGTTGGATTCTATTATAATAAACAACAAAGGAGTCTTGCACAACACGCAACCCTGACTTGGCTTGCATTACACGCAATCACGACCTTCCTCGATAGCGTGTGTATTACGCAATACCGAGTTTCACTAAACAACGATATATTGTTATTATGGACTAGCCGTTATGAATAGTATCAACTAAATTTTGAATTTTATAACATTATTATTCATCTTACATATTTTCTAGAACATGGTATGAGAACAAAATAATTTTTTTGGGTAAAATAAGTATTTTTCAAAAAATGCAGTTTTGCCGCCTTTTGATTGCGTAACCACTTAAAATCTAGTTTTTGACATGTTTATAAGTTAAATTTGATAAAATAAAATTCTTCCTTTGAATCAGGATATAAAAATTTAATTTGGATAAATTTTTCATATTATTCTGATAACTTTCATATTTTGATGAATAATAAAAACACGCTATATTTTAATTAAAAACAAATTTTTTCATCCCAATAATTTATATGGTTAGATTATATTTTTAATTGGGTTTAAAGTGTAATTATAATATATTTTTACCATTTAATCCAATGTTGGTTATTGGAATTAATTTCACTTTAAAATTGGACATAAACAAGTGATGATCTTTTGATAGTTATTGTTTCTTAAAAACACGCTATTTATTTTGATAACAGGAATTAATTTTAAAATTAATTAATTCCACTTCTATGTTTTGAATTTGAAAAAATGGACATAATTTCTGAATTCAGAATATCAAAAATAGCTTAGGCTGAATTTTTGGTATTTTTCTGAAAAACTTCAATTTTTGATGAATAGTGAAACCACTTAGCGGTAGTTAAAAAACTGAATCTTTCATTTAAATGAAATTTTACCACTTCTGTGAATTGAATTTCAAAAATCCAACATACATGGTTGTTATCAAGAATTAAAATTTGGTTCAATAAGATGAAAATAATTTTTGGTGAATAGTAACTTTTGACTTTAATTTACTGCAGTTAAAGGTAAATAGGGTAATTCAAGGTTAAAAGAATATTATAATAATTCAAAATTCCCTTAACACTTTTCCAAACCTTATTGGATGAGTAATTTCAAGCCATGGGCATCCTTGGGTCAATTTTGGGACCCCATGGAGCCACTTATGAAAGACAATGACACATTAGATTAATTAATGTAAGGACAAAATTGGCATTAACAAAAATCTTTTAGTAATTAATTTTTGTAAGGGGCTATATAAATTATATTTTAGACTAAAAATATTCAATGGAAAGCTAAAAATATTTCCTACATGTTGTTATTTTTTTTATAATTTTTAGACATCAAATAAATTAAATTATTTATGACACAATAATGATATAGTATTTACCTCATTAATAAATGATTTAAATAAATTAGATTATAATGATTAAAATAGTATCCAAAACATGTGCAATTCTGATGGGATGATTTTATTTCGACCATGAGTCATCTTATCTTCACAGTTTATTATTTTTGGACCTTTTTAAACCGAATATAAGTTTATAATAAAATAATATTTTCACACTTTCCAAAAGAGCCCCTCCTCCCCCTTATAAAAGGAGGCCATTTGTATCCATTTCCTCACAAATATCAAGCCATTAGGCAAGTACAAAATCTACCTAATTAAGCTCTATACATCCCTATCCTCCCCCTAGAAGCCTTACATTAATTAGAAGGCACTTCAAGAATTACTTTTGGTTCAAACCAAAGGAAGTTACCCAAATTAAAGTTAACAGTTTCTCTTTAGTTGTTTTCTTTTATTCTACTTCTCCAACCCCTAAACTCTATTTAATCCTTTATTTTTTTTAACAAAAACAGTATCCTCAATATACTAGGATGTTTTTATGGGAATTATTCTAACTACACTTACACATACCTCCATCTAATGGATGAAGAACATAATGTTTCTGTGGATGTCAAACTAATGCCTCACAAAATGATGATTGTTCGATTTTCTACTACCGCCTCTCATGGTGGCCATTATGATGTAAATGTATTTATATATGATATATATTATGTTTATTATTTCCTTATGATTCTTTAATTCATAATTATATCAAGCCTTTATGGTTTCCATAGTGGGTAAATACGATAATCTCATTTGAGGAAGTGCGGACAACCGCCCCCTCAAAGTGATGTGATTCGTTAATGCCATATGTGGGATGTATAAAGGATGTAGTTAATGATATTATATATGATATTATACTGGAATTATAATATACATATTAAATAATAAATATAAATTAAATTAGCATTCATGCATAGGTACAACTTACCGTCCCCATGAACGGTGCATTTCATTTTTACCTCCATATGTTATGTACTATTATAAATACATGTATATTCAGGATATATAATGAATATATATGATATATAAATCACGATTTACATTATTTAAGTAAGTAAATCATGATATAAGTAATAATAACATCAAGAACAACAAGTCCAAACACATACAATAAATAAGATTATATTACCCAAAACGTTGCTTTAACATGGGATTTACAAAAGAACGGGTAATATAAAGTCATAAGTGAACAATATATGATATCATAACAATGAATATGATATTTTTATAAGTAAATGACATTATTTAAATCATTACACATGAGGTTCGGATACGTACCAAGCATATCATACCTAAGGTAAGTGATAAATTTTCCAATCTCGTTTTTATCCGAGATTGTTTATTCGTAAGTATTTACTGGGGTTATATTTATTATCCATGTACCTGTTTTCTAAAAATGTCTTCATGTATGTTTAATGTTCTTTTTACCCATTTTGAATTTTACTACTTGGTATGTAAGGAATCTTTCTTTTTATTACCATGCGAGGTTCTTTTTTACTTTTCCGTTAAAAATACGAGGAGAATGTTTTTTTAACTTATACGACATGAATGGATTTTTACGGTTTCATAAATCCTAAATTTCATGAAGCTTCCTCTACCATATTTCATGATTATTTTCAAGAAAATTCTTTTCTTTTAAAATTTCATGGCATTTTTTTGAAAAGAAAATGATTTTGAAAAAGAAAGGTTATTTTCCTCAAGAATTCATTTCAAGTGTTTTATCAAAACCATTTTCCATCTAAGATGAAATTATTTCATATGTGTATGTTTCAAGTATAACGTCTCTATGATTTACATGGTTTCACATTTCTTATGATTAAATGATATCTATTTGTTTTATATGGATTATGTTATGATGACATGATGTTTATGAAACCCATTTTATTCTTTGGGTTATGATGAATGATTTATGTTTATGTTGTGGAACATGTAAGACTGATTTCATTATGAGATGGGTGGGACCTATATCTCCCTCCAATGAATTGGGTAAAGATTTATATCTCATGAGATAGACATGGATGAAACGGAAAGTAAACCCGGTTCAGAAAGGGACTTTGTCCACTAAGATGGTCTCGGTAGCAATGCCTTGGCTACTATGGAAATCATATCATGTGATTAATGTTTTTCCACAATTAAAAGTTTTATTCCCATGCTATTTTATCATTATTGATGTTCCATTATGATCTATGCCTTATGTACTTCCATGTTTTATCTCATTGCTCAAGATTTTCATGTTTAGACATTATAGTCATGCTTTTAAGATCAAATGTATACGGTTAGTTTTATTTTCTCCACCCTTACCCTTACTGAGCGTTTGAGCTCACCCTTTAAATGTTTTCTTTTTACCAGGATATAAAGAATGTTTTTAGGTAAGAAATCAAAAGGGGAAGATCATTATGGAAGATGTTCAAGATCTTTCAAAATGATTAGAAAATTATGTTCCATGTTTCCAAAGACACTAAACTATTACGATCCTTGTGTGTTGGTTTTTGTTATGTTTTAAGTATTCCGCCAAAGTAATGTAATGTCCATGTACATCAAGCTTCGGGTCTCTACAGTTGGTATTAGAGGAAAGGTTTATTTAACCTTTGGAAACTAGGATGCGAAAACTTTAGTGAGATCCCTAGAGACATTTCTAAGGTATGTCTAGGGATGTCCCTAAGGTTAAGTATACGTTTTGGTTATAGTCCTAGAATTATGTAAATGATATTAGAATTAAACCTAAGATGTTAGATATTGAAGGTACCCCCCCTTTATTATGTTGTTTTCCCTAGCATGATTTTTTCCTCTCACACTATTCTTTTTGGGTTTTAGACGATGGATGGAACCTGAAGGAACCGTGTTGATCAATGTAATGGACAATGCAATGATTGTCCTCCTGAAAAAAACCAATGTTATGGGAGATGGAGTGAAATATCTTATTGCTATACTTACACAAGCTATGAATCATTCTGGAATTCAAAATGAGCAGAGAAGGGAACAATATTCTATTGAGTCCTTCATGAGGCAACACCCAACTTCTTTCAGTGGGTCTTTTGTTCCCCTTATTGCTAAACAATGGATTAGTACCATTGAAATGATATTTTCCATACTTCGCTGTTCGGAACATGAAAAAGTCATTCTGGCTATTTACCGTTTAGAAGGTGAAGCAGATCAATGATGGACTCTAATTAAGAATACGAGGCCCCAAGATGAAATTGAATCCATTGAATGGGATGAGTTTAAGAACTTATTTTTCAATAAGTACTTCCCTCATATTCTTTGAACAAAGATGGAAAAGGATTTCCTTGAGGTTAAGCAAAAGGATGATGAATCTGTTGGTATATACGAGGATAATTTTACAAGGCTTGCAAGGTATGCATCTAGCTTTATAATCCAAAAAGAAAGTAAAGTTGATCGATTCTTCAGTGGCTTAAAACCATGTATTCTAAGGGAATTATCTATAAGAGACTTCAGTAGCTATGAAGAAATTGTGCATTGTGCTATCAAGGTAGAACTGGAAGTTGGTGTTACATATCCATCTCATCGTTTTGACAAGAAACGAAAGATGGAGTTCAAGGAGAATTCTCAGAACAATGGTGAAAAGAAGATGAATGTTTCATTATGCTCAAAGTGTGGAAAGAAGCAAGGTGGAGATTGCCAAAAAGGTACTAGAAAATGTTTTTAGTGTGGAAAAGAAGGTCATCGAGTAGTTTATTGTCAAAGTAATGGGAAAAAGGTTTCCAATGATGTGAATAGAGAAAATACTACAGAGAACTCTCCACCAACACTTCAATGCTTTAGGCGCAAGGAAATGGGGCATTATGATAATAAATGCACCAATCCATGGGTTAATGATGATCAATGTGAGAAACCTCTTAAGGAAAACGATAAAGGGAAGTCTCATGCCATCACTATTTAGGATTTTGAGTTTGAAAATGATGCTGTGTAATGATTAACTGTTTATGTAATTGGATTTTAAAATAGTATCGTGGAATCTCATTTATGGTATTATGGAATTTTGGAATATCTATGTATTGGTTTTCAATAATTATATGGTACTGGTAACCATGAAAAAGTGACTGAAATATTTCTTGAAAGAAGATGAAATGCTCATAATGAAGGGATAATGAGAAAATAATATGATAGTAATCCTGAGCTCATGACTAAAATAAGGACAAAGTGATATCATGGTTTGAGTGTAGAAATTTTAGGATTTTGGTATATGGAAAGAGTTAACTTTTGACAGCATTCATGTTTTCACTAAGGTTCCATGGGTATTCATTTTTCAAGAGAATACCTGATTAAGGTATTCACATGATTGGAATGTGATCAACAAGATATATCAGGGATAAATGATGGTATTCACATGCTCGGTAGATGACCTTTCTAGTAATTGTTTTCTTTATACTATATGCTGGGACATAAGTATTTTGGATAAGCCTAATGATTTGAAATGGATTATGTTGAACATAATTTAGTATTGTTTAAGGCGATAACTGTTTTCAATATTATCAATGGAATGTCATAATGATGTAATTTTAGAAAAAGGACAACCTGTAGGACGGGCGATAACCTGTCGCGTCGGACAAGGCTGTGGGAATCGAACCCACAACTGATGTGTGAAAGGCCTTTATCGCCTACCACTGGCCTACAGGAAGTCCCTGGTTAGTAGAAACTAGTTTTATTTTATTAAGCGGTATGATAGATGAAGTATAAGTTCATTTTTGGAACCATATACGAATAATATCACCATAGATGGACTTATGTATATAACTTTTTCTAACCTTATGTTTGAGATAGATGGAATGACCTATCATTCTATCGCATGATCTACTAAAACTTCATGGAAGACAAATTCAACTTCATTTCTTTAAGAGATTAGGTGGAAGTTTTTCAAGACATGAACAACAATGAGATTGTACCAAAATAAAGTAAGAATTTCTTTTAATTCAAAAATTATTCAACATTAGGGAAATTATCTTGAAATCCAAAAATGTTGTCCTAGTACTCTTATATTTGATGAATCAGATGGTACCTTAGATCATCACTAATCTATGGCTCTGTGATTGTTGGCTTTTTCATAGTCCTTTTCTCTACCACTCTCCATCAGAACATGATGGTTATATTTTTCTTCCATATCCATATTTTAACCTATGTTCTCCTATGTGGAAACCCAATGATTAGTTAATTTGGGAAACTGTTACATTTCATAATTTAGTTTTTAAAGACAGGTTTTGGTATTCTATTTTTTCTATGTGGGTTTCTATTAAAGAAACTTTCAAGTATTAAACCATTTATAACCCCGATGAATTTCGAGGGTGAAATTCATTTTAAGGGGGGTAGAATGTAACACCACACAATTTTATGATAAGTATTCTTTTTAATTTATTTGATGTCATGTGTTTTATGCTACACAAAGATTATCTTGTGCTATACGCAACACTTTATCAGCTTGCAGTATACACAACACTATTCTTAGATTGTGTTACACACAATTTCAAGTTCATTTGATAGTAGTCATTCTACGAAACATTGAGTATATATATATATATATTCAATGTATAAATGGAATATGGTTGGATTATGTTATATGAAACAATAAATGAGTCTTTCACAACACGCAACCCTAACTTGGCTTGCATTACACGCAATCGTGACCTTCCTCGATAGCGTGTGTAGTACGCAACACCGGGTTTCACTAAACAACGATATATTGTTATTATGGACTAGACGTTATGAATATCATTGACTGAATTTTTAATTTTATAACATTATTATTCATCTTACATATTTTTTAGAACATGGTATGAGAACAAAATAATTTTTTCAGGAAAAATAAGTATTTTTCAAAAAATGCAGTTTTGCTGCCTTTTGATGACGCACCCACTTTAAATCTAGTTTTTGGCATGTTTATAAGTTGAATTTGAAAAAATAAAATTCTTCCTTGGAATCAGTATATAAAAATTTTATTTGGATAAATTTTTCATATTATTCTGATAACTTTCATATTTGATGAATAGTAAAAACTCACTATATTTTAATTAAAAACATCTTTTTTCATCGCAATAATTTATATGGTTAGATTATCTTTTTAATTGGTTTTCAATTGTAATTAGAATATTTTTTTACCATTTAATCCAATGTGGGTCATTTGAATTAGTTTCACTTGAAAATTGGACATAAACAAGTGATGATCTTTTGATAGTTATTGTTTCTTAAAAACACGCTATTTGTTTTGATAACGGTAATTAATTTTAAAATTAATTAACTCCAATTCTATGAATTGAATTTGAAAAAATTTACATCATTTTTGAATTTGGAATATCAAATATAGCTTATGCTAAATATTTGGTATTTTTCTGAAAAACTTAAATTTTTGATGAATAGTGAAACCACTTAGTGGTAGTTAAAAACTGAATCTTTCATTTAAATGAAATTTTACCACTTCTATAAATTGAATTTAAAAAATTAGACATACATGGTTATTATTAAGAAGTAAAATTTGGTTCAATAAGATGAAAACAATTTTTGGTGAACAATAACTTTTGACTTTTATTTACTGCTGTTAAAGGTAAATAGGGTAATTCAAGGTTAAATGAATATTATAATAATTCAAAATTTCCGTAAAAATTTTACAAACCTTATTGGATGAGTGATGTATGAACATGGGCATCCTTGGGTCGATTTTGGGACCCCATGGATCCACTTATGAAAGACAATGACACATTAGATTAGTTAATGTAAGGACAAAATTGGCATTAACAAAAATCTTTTAGTAATTAATTTTTATAATGGGATATATAAATTATCTTTTAGACTATAAATATTCATTGGAAAGATAAAAATATTTCCTACATGTCGGTATTTTTTTTTATAATTTTTAGACTTAAAATAAATTAAATTATTTTTGACACAATAATGATATAGTATTTACCTCATTAATAAATGATTTAAATAAATTAGATTATAATGATTAAAATATTATCAAAAACATGTCCAATTCTGACCGGATGATTTTATTTATACAATTAGTAATCTTATATTCATATTTAATTATTTTTGGACCTTTTGAAACCGAAGATTAGTTTATAATAAAATAATAGTTTCACACATTCCAAAAGAGACCCTCCTCCCCCTTATAAAAGGAGGCCATTTATATCCAATTAATCACATCTCTCAAGCCATTAGGCTCGTCCAAACTCTTCCCAATTAATATCTATACATACCTCTCCTCCCCTAGAAGCCTTACATTAGGCAGAATGCACTTAAAGAAGTCCTTTTGGTTCAAACCAAAGGAAGTTACCCAAATTAAATTTAACAGTTTCTCTTAAGTTGTTTTCTTTTATTCTACTTCTCCAACCCCTAAAATATTTTTTATATTTTTTTTAACAACACCAGTATCCTTAATATACTTGGATATTTTTATGAGATGGATTCGAACTACACTTACACACACCTCCATCTAATGGATGAAGAACATAATGTTTCTGTGGCTGGGAAACTAACGCCTTGCGAAATGATGATTGTTCGATTTTCTCCTACCACCTCTCATGGTGGCCATTATGATGGAACTATATTTATATATGATATATATTATTTTTATGATTTACTTATGCTTCGTTACTTCCCAATTTTATCAAGTTCTTATGGTTTCCATAGTGGGTAAATACGACAATCTCATTTGAGGAAGTGCGGACTACCATCCCCTCAAAGTGATGTGATTCGTTAATGCCTTATTTGGGATGTATAAAGGATTGAGTTAATTATATTATATATGATATTATACTAGAATTATAATATACCTATTAAATAATAAATATAAATGAAATTAGCGTTCATGCATACGTACGGCTTACCGTCTCCATGAACAGTGCATTTCATTTCTTACCTCTATATGTTATGTACTATTATAAATACATATATATGATGGATATATAATGAATATATATGATATATAAATCATGATTTACATTAGGAATGTAAGTAAATCATAATATAAGTAATCATAACATCAATAACAACAAGTCCAAACATGTACGATAAATAAGATGATTTTACCCAAAACGTTGCTTTAACATGGGATTTACAAAAGAACGGGTAATATAAAGTCCAAAGTGAACCATATATGATATCATAACAATGAATATGATTCTGTAATAAGTCAATGACATTATTTAAATCATTAAACAGAAGTTTCGGATACGTATGAAGCATATCAGACCTAAGGTATGGGATAACTTTTCCAATCTCATTTTTATCCGAGATTGTTTATTCCTAAGTATTTACTGGGGTTATATTTATTATCCATGTCCCTATTTTCTAAAAATGGTTTCATGTATTTTTAAAGTTATTTTTACCCATTTTTGACTTTTACTACATGGTATGTAAGGAATCTTTTTTTATTACCATGCGAGGTACTTTTTGACTTTTCTGTTAAAAGTACGAGGAGAATGTTTTTTTAACTTATACGGCATGAATGGATTTTTACGGTTTCATAACTCCTAATTTTAATGAAGATTACTCTACAATATCTGATGACTATTTTCAACAAAATCCTTTTCTTTTAAAATTGCATGGCATTTTGTGAAAAGAAAATTATTTTGAAAAAGAAAGGATATTTTCCTCAAGAATTCATTTCAAGTGTTTTATCAAAACCATTTTCCATCTAAGATGAAATTATTTCATATGTGTATGTTTCAAGTAGAAGGCCTCTATGATTTACATGTTTTCACTTTTCTTATGATGAAATGATATCCATTTGTTTTATATGGATTATTTTATGATGGGATGATGTTTATGAAACCCATTTTATTCTTTGGGTTATGATGAATGATTTATGTTTATGTTGTGGCACATGTAAGAATGATTTCATTATGAGATGGGTGGGACCTATATATCCCTCCATTTCATTGGGTAAAGATTTATATCTCATGAGATAGACATGGCTGGAATGACAAGTAAACCTGGTCCATTAAGGGACTTTCTCCAGTAAGATGGTCTTGGCAGAAATGCCTTGGCTACTATGGAAATCATATCATGTGCTTAATGTTTTTCCACAATTACAAGTTTTATTCAAAGGCTATTTTTTCATGAATGATGTTCCATTATGATCTATGAATTATGTACTTCAATGTTTTATCTCATTTCTCAAGATTTTCATGTTTAAAAATTATGGTCATGTTTTTAAGTTCAAATGTATAAGGTTTGTTTTAGTTTCTCCATGATTACCCTTACTGAGCATTTGAGCTCACCCTTTATATGTTTCCTTTTCCCCAAGATATAAAGAAAGTTTTTAGGTAAGAAAACAAAAGGGTAAGATCTCTATGGGAGATGTTGAAGATCTTTCACCCTGATTAGAATATTATTTTCCATGTTTCCAAGGACACTAAACTATTACGGTCCTTGTGTGTTTGTTTTTGTTATGTATTAAGTATTCCACCAAAGTAATGTAATGTCCATATACATCAAGATTTGGGTCTCTACATTAAAACTTCTATATTTTCCATAAAACCGATTTGAAAATGAATTTTTTCCTTAAAATCCATTTTTATTTCTCAATCAAAGATTTCAAAACCAAGAAAACACAAGCACTACATGGAAAACCACATAAGAATCACAAAACCCACATTCCAAAACAATCCTTAATATGATAAAAATGTAGGCAAACTACTATTTAAGAAATAAAAAATCGAGAGGAGTCAAAAACCAGCCAACTGGAAAAGGAATAGTGTTATTCATGCATTGGGACCATGGTTTGGGAATTGCAAGCCAACTGTGAAACAAACTACATATAAAAGGCAGACATGACTGCTTGGGAACCACATGATTTCCTAGGCCATGTGTGCCAATCACACAGCTCAAGTTCTCGTTAATTTTCGACCCGAGACCAAGATTGACCCTAACTATCACGCATATGATCAAAGGATTTGAAAAAATATATCATATCAAATCTATCAAAACATCCAAGAATAACTCGAATTTATGATTCAAAACCCAACTTTACCTAATACTTTGAGGCTCAAGACAAGAAAGAGATAGCTGGAATCTCCCCACCCTTACCTATCAAGTTCTGCTAACTTTTTCTTACCTTCTACCCAACCATACCTAAGTAACATGGGATATACCAAACCTTGGTCTCATTAGGATCATAGCAATGATACCATTTTTTCCTGAACCAACCCAGGTTAGCCATGATCTGGTCAATCCAGCCAGCCTGCGACAAGGCCCGAAGGGAGTTACTAATCCCCACGGGATGGAAAGTAGTGTCGAGATTCAAAATAAAGCAGATAGGAACGATTTGTCCCATAAACAGAAGAAAAAAAACAATATAAATTGAACAAAATAAATAAACACTAGAAGCGGTAAAAAGAGTAATGTTACCCAACAGAACATTCCTCTAAGGGACCTCATCGGTCACCGCCAAACACAGAAACCCGTTTCCTGCAAGAGTGATCTAAAACTAGAACCTAAAAATGAAAAGATAAAGTAGATGTAAGCATTGAGATAATCAATAGGAATTCCAAAGAACATCAACTCCCTATTCCCTTAACATCAAAAATAAATTCAATCATGCTTGTTTGAAAATAAGACATAATAAAACAGTTTTTCCATTCATTTCAAATTTAAATCACAAGTTTACATTTAAAATGTTTCAATTCCACTAAATTTTCAAAATAGTTCCCAAGAATTCGTTAACATTTATAAATAAAAAGAAAGTTGATTATATTAAAATATGGGTTTTTACAAATGATACATCAAGTATGAAACAAATGAAATGAAATTCACATAACAAGAATATTGTCACAAAGGAGCACCGTGGGAAATACCTATAGAAAACTATCATAAGTGGGATCCTAAAGACCTCGCACCTCGGTGAAATGTGGTATAAAAACCAAAACCAACTGCATTGTCATGCCTGATCCACTAGGGGGAATCACATACCAAGTACTAGTGGTCTCTAATCATGTCACAAAAATGTGGTAATAACCATGACCATTAGCGCTCTCATGCATGAGCCACTAGGGGGGAATCACAACCCAAGGCCCATTGGTCTCTGATCATATGACATGTATAGTTAGTTTTGTAGTGTCAATCCTGTTAGAGGAAACCAGGATGAACCACTTTGGAATCATCTAGAATACTAGTCCTAGTCATCCCACCATGGTACCCCGAGTTTCCCATGTGCTCTATTTCAAAGGTGGTGAGGTTTTATCAAGAAAACGCATACAAACATAACACTTTATTCATCCAAAACCCATTCAACCTCTCAACACCTATCTTCATCCTTAATCAAATTCCTCTTTTTATTCCACACAACCACACACAAGACTTTACACTAGGTAAATATCAAAAATAAAAAATTAACACTTATATCACAATTCTTTAATTATGGGGAATGCCTCAAAATGGAGTTTTACACTTTCACAAACCATTATAAAAGGTCAAAACATGCTTATTTACTTACAAGAAACAATGTTCAATTTAGAACACATAATCACCCAAAACTTTTAATTTTCCAAAACCATTTGAATGTTCAACTAAATAACCGAGCTACAATATATTTAAAAACAAGATTAAAACCATGATTACAATGATGCAATATATTTTAAGAATTTCAAATCACCCTTTGATCTCATGTTCACACACAAAACCCATTTTGGGAATCTCTTTGGAACTAATTGGAATATCAAGCATGTCATTACACCTTTATAAAAAATAAGCTAAAAGGCCACACATCTTTGGAAATACCCATTTCACATTCAAAACATCTAGTAAACCACTTTTCATGAACCATGACCATTTACGTACACACACACACACACATATATATATCATTTTAATCATATAAAATAAGAATACACACATTTAAAGAACACCAACAAATAATAGAAATTATAATTAAAGATCAAGGCATAGGGAACCTACCTCAGGGTGGAACCAAACCGAACATTCTGCCCTTGACACTTTCTAACTAATTTCTATTACTCCCTCACTAAGAATATTCACATTCACATACATGTAAGGACACCTATCCCCTATTCACACATCCGCATGGCCATGAACATGTTCAAGGGGATCCTTACATACATACTTAAATGCATATACAAGGTACCACTCACCTACGTATAAATATTCATATATATACATGGGAACACCTATCACCATACATGTATGTTCACTGACATGGATGATTATGCATGTAATGTGGGAACCCACATATATATACTTACCCATTCCCAAATAGTTGAGTCACCTTATACTCGGTGACTCGAGACCACAATGCAGATTTCAACATACTACACAAAAAATACTTCAAACCTAAAAAAATCAAAGACCAATATTTATATGCTGTGAAACCAAACAGTGGCATAAAATCCACACCTCTTATGAAGATGGTGAACTGAAACACCCCAAACTGCCTTGTCTTCAACAACAGTTGATGGAATTTACAAGAATAGGTCATGGGGGACCATTCACACAACCCTAAGCCACAAAAAACCACAAAAACCGAATCAAACCCTGACCTAGGTTTTTAATTAATTTATTAATAAATAATAGTATTATTTAATAAATCAAAATAACCCAAAAGCACAAAAAGAAGATACCAATAACTCAAAGCATAAATCACATGAACATAAAACCTCAAATACATCAAGATGGTTCAATAAGGGAAAATCAACATCACATAACAAATGAAAAACAAGACTTCAATCGTGTTATATATATTTGGAAATTCCTATTAATAAAATTTTACATTTAAATACAATTAAAAGGGAAATAATACACACCCTCAAGCATAACCAATTCAATTAAGAAGACTCTATTTTCACTTTATAAAACCAAAAACCCCCTTTAAGACAAGGAAACCTCTTTAAACACAAAAGAAGCCCAATTTAAAACCCATTTAGCATAATGATCAATAATCAAGTGCAATTCTCATCAGAAATACTAATTAACATTTTTATAAAAAATAAGTAATACATAAAACCCTATTTCAAAACCAAGTACATTGCAAAAAACAATCCACCATCCATCCAAGGAAAAACATACCCATGCTTTCATAACATTACAAAACCACCTGACACACCTGGGACTCATACTTTGGAAACCAGAACAAGTCCCAAGGCCACCCATTTCCACCAACCCACTATTAAGTATTCCAACCTATTATTTCAACTAAAAGGTAAGCAAATCACACGTTTCAGTCCACCATTTGTAGTAAAACTGAAAACCCAATTCTGAAATCATTTGAGGTCGCACATCAATTTAAAACCAAATCCTTGTTTTAAGATACCATTTTCTCCCAATTAAAACCCAACCATGAGAAGAACCATTTACCAAAATTAAAAACATAAAAGGGGAAAATGAATCTCATAAGAAGTTTAGCCCAAATAAACATACAAATTTAAAACATAAAACAAGAACTATAACAAACCAACTAATTGCGACAAGGTCAAGAGATAATTAGACAGGTGAAAATCATCACAAGTATATTCCATATAATTTTACATGAATTAAGTTGGGAATTAAAAGGGAACAAGAATATTAAAACACCAAAGGAAAAAAAATACATAGTGAAACCTACCTAGAGAGAAGTGGAGCAAGCCAGAACACTTCTACACTTGAAGCTCTAGACGAAGACGATCCACACATGCACAAACATACATTCCTATATATATACCCTTAATCCAATATAAAGTTTCCCCCCATCATGAGGGAAAATGTGCAAGTAAGGGACACACACACACACAAACATACCTATGTATGGGAGAGAAGCACATTAAGGACAAACCAACATTCTAAAACAATGAATAGGGACCCTAAATCATCAATGAACCAAAACGGATTTTATGAAACCTAATAGAGGAATAGAACCCTTACCATGAGTGGTTTCGACAATTCGAGATGATCCAATCCACTTATCCTTTGGTGGAGGATTCAAAAATACACAAAAAGTCGATCCAAGAGGCATTCCACATACCCAATGACAGAAGAAACCAATAAAAATTGAATTAAATTGAGACCTAGGGTTTTTCCAAACAAAATCAGGTGACGATGAGGGGAAAATCAGTTAAAAGATAATATGAGTTGAGTGTAGACGAACATAACTAGAAGATCAGAGTGAGATTCATGAAGAAACTAGGGAAGATCATCAGAAAAAGGAGGATCCGTGAGGGAGGGGGAGTGAGACTAAGAAGGGAGGGGGAGGCACTATGCGCGATGCCCATGGAGGAAGAAACAAGATGAAAACATAAATAATGAAAAATAAAAAGGAAATAAAAATAAAAATAATTTGTTTAAAATTATAAACACGTGCACGATCATCGCGAAATTACTACTAACCATGCGATCTTACAGTGAAATAGTTAAAAATCCTCTTAAAAATAATTTTTTCATCCTGTTAACTACCAGAGCTCAATCACACTCCATAAAATATAGAATAAAATAAATTAATGACATAGTGACACCAGGGGTATTACACAACGTGATTTTATTTCTTTAAAAGGATCATCGTCAACTATTTCGACATGTGAGTAATGATCCTTCTCTTCTTTCTTTGAGATTTTATTTAATATATATTTTTTTTTTCATTTTTCATATTATTGGTAGATACTTTCATGTCTTATTCAATAAGAGAAGATACCATGTCTTCCATTTGAGGTAATTTAGAATCAAATTAAAATATTCCCTTTATATAAACCTTATCAAAACAATTTGGGATAAAAACATTGATCTAATCATAGGCAGAACTACACTCGGATACCACTTGTACATCCCCGATGAATTTTTTAGGGACACTTGGGGGGGGGGGGGTGAATCATTTTACCTAACTTTTTACTATTTTTTAATTTCCTTTTGAATTATCCCCACTTACTCTCAAACCTATTCCCTGGTTAAGATGAATGGATATTTTTATGTTCTCTCAATGTTCACATACACATGAAATGTATATAATAAAAGAGAAATAAACACACACATATTTTTACAAGGTTCGGTACTAAGTACTACTCCTTATCATGATCAACTTGTAGTTGCTTCACATATTTTATTATCACTATAAAATTGGAATACTGAAAAGCAACTATAACTGGAGCACAAAAATTTTCCAAGAACAAATTGATCTTACTGAGTGAGAGGCATTATATATACTCTCAAAAACTGTCTTTAATGAGAATTTTTATACCAGAACCACATGTTATTCAAGATATATTCTTTCTCAATAAGAAATATTATGTTCTTATTGTGACTTAATCAAGAACTTTATAAATACTGGTCTTGAGACTTATCTTTAAATTCATTGCTTTATATGATCCGTTTTTTAAAGAATTACCCAGCTTCAAATATTTTTATCTTAAATATAAAAATTTTATCTAGATACGAAAAGGATATTGAAATGGTGTGTAAATTTTCTCATCACTTTCATGCCTATATTTACACACAATGAATAATATAGTGTAAGGGGGATCATTAATTTTATGATTTAAATTAATCATATTTTAATCCTTATTTTAATACTTCAAATAATAATACACGAATGACCATGGGTATTATTATTTTATGCTTATTATGAAATAAACCATAAACAATGGGTATTTATTTACTATATTCATGAAATTTTTGTTTAGGAACACTTGAGGAGTTTTAGTATAACATTCTCCATCTTCAAGCTGATATTAAAACACCCCATCTCAGACTGTGTGCATGCATCTACAAATACCTAAGGAGTTTGGGTTTCTTTTTTTTTTCTTCTCATGCTGTAAAAAAATACACATTATCATGAGGAAAAGTGTAATCCACGAATTTCCCTATCTTTATACAGATGAATTAATCTTGTAGCATGAAAATACTCAAATTATAGGGTTCTCTATAAATTTATTCTCAACGTGGGAAAACTTACATTTTTAAACACATAAAGGATTCAGGTTTCTTTAAATGATCACACCCATAAATCAACTCATTATCAAGATACTTTCATTTTGAATATCCAAATGTATTGAGTTCCTCATTAAATATTCACATTGGTTTATTAATTAAGGATTAACCATTGATATAGTCTCATCACTTTCACCGGAGAGAATTGGGTAATCTATTTCTTCCCTCAGTATCAAAAATCTTCTTGGTTTATCGGATAAAACACATGCATGAATATTTTATAGAGAACCTATTTTCCATTTCATTCCACTTACACCCATTTTAATTCCATATACATGAAAAAAGTGTAGGTGAAGGCATGTATAATTATTTTATACATTCCATGTAAAATCCTATGTTTTTATGAGTAAATACTATGTTCGATAGCGTATATGATACATCACATCAGACTTAAATGAAAAAATAAATATTATTATTTAAATGTTAAAATTATACTAGATTTTATAGTGGTGGTAATGAATAGTTTTAAATGAATTATGGAAATATGGTTTACAAATTTGTATATAATTAATTTTTTGGGGACTAGTTAATTATAAATGAATGTTTTTATGAAAAAATGTTTAAATGTGAACAAGTACGTTTTATACCAATAAAAAATAAAATAACTCTTGTTGGATCATATGAATGAAATATATGTATAATATATTCAATATAATGTTTAAAATTCATCTTATTTATTTTCTATACTTGATATAAAAACCAATTAGATTTTATGGATAAAAGAGGTATTTTTATAAAAGGCATATTTGTCACCTTTTTATGGTGCACCTATTTTAAATATATTTTTTGAAACTTTTATAAATTATATTTGAATGAAATAAAATTATTATTTGAAATAATATTATCAAAGTTTATATTAGTTGAACTTTTTTTATTTTTCTGATAAGAATCATCTTTTATGAATAGTGAAAAAACTGCATTTCATTTGAAAACTATATATTCATATAATTTGTTTATATAGATAAATTATATTTAAAAATGGTTTTAATTTATAATTAGTTCAATTATACCTAAATAAAACCAATTTAGGTAATTATAATCAATTTCACATTGATATTATATATAAAAAAATTTCAATCTTTTAAACATTTCACTTTAAAACCCCACTTTTTTGTTGTGTCAGCGGGATTGATTTTAAATTTAATTATGATCATTATATGAATTTAATTTAGGTAAAATTTATTCTATATTTTTAATAAGAACATAAAAATTAGTTATTAAGGACTATTTAATTTTATAGGTATAAAAAATTTACTATGTTAAAACAATTATTTAACGTATTATTGGTAAAAAATAAAACATGTTGATGTTAAAAATGGTAAACGATTAAAATAACTAAAAAATAAAACATTTAATGATTTTTTGAGGTGTTTATAGACCCCAAAAATCCAAAAGAAATTAATTTAAAATCTAATTCTTTTAATTTAATGCCACCTCAAAATGGTTGGATTTAAATATAAAATATTCATTATTTAATCACTTAAACCCACCTCTCCTCTTGTATAAATACCACCCTCACCCCCCCAATTTCGACCAAAAAAGCCTTCTAGATCCTCAAATATCTGAAAAACCTCTCCTACTACCTCTACCCACTTACAAGTGCTTATTTTCCCACCTAACGACAAAATAAAATGTCCTTAAGGGTCTCTCATGGAGGTGATAATCAAGAGGTAATTTTCCAAAAGCACCTCTCTTAATTTATTTTCTTTTTCTAATTTTACTACACCTCCTTCATAAAACAATTCATGATAAATACAGATACATTTATATAGTACATTTTTAGGTTTCTAATGGAATATATCATAACCATTTCATTTCTCATCTCCTCTTAATAAATGAAATGAAACCATTGTCCATGTTATGCCGGTTAATCACCTCTCTGAATAATGTTTTTGTTCTTTTTTCATTACCTACTTCAAGGATAGTATTAAAAATATTTTTATGGTTAAATAATATTTTAATATTTATATTATAACCTATTTAATATTTTTTTCTAATTTATACCCATATTTGTAAATAATATGAATATAGTTCTTGGTATTTGAAAAAACAGCCAAAATAAACTACAAATTTATCATTAATGTTTTATCTAATTAATCAATTTAATTCTAGAAATAAAAATGAAATATGGGACCATTTATACATATTAAAGTAAATTAATACTATTTTATAAAACTTATATAGTTTTAATCTCATTTAACAATAAAATCTAGAATTTTGCACAAATCAATTGTTCTTGAAACTATGAATCAAATGCACCAGAAACCATGAAAATAACAAAATATTATTAATGAATGGATCATAAGATGTTATAAAATCATCACATAAAGTAATATAAATTTTAATATAGGTTTTTAAGGAGTTAATAACATTATTTAAACTATTATACATGAGGGTTGACCACGTTTTAGGGAAGTGAAATTTAAGGTAAGGGAATTTATTTACCTAATTTCCATTCATCGGGATAAACTTATACTTATTTATTATTTCGTGATAATATTATATGAGAAATTAATTTTGAATATATGATGTTATGTTTAATTTTTATGTGGATTTATATTATATACACATATTTGATTCATTTGATCAATTTCCACTTCCATGATATGATGTTTGTAAAGGAATTTCATCTCATATGTTATTTCTGGGAGATACATGTCTTATTCACCACTCACTTATTTTGTGTGGTGTACAGAATTACCATTAATTTATTCTATGACTTTAATAATTTAATTTATGGGTATTTACATATCCATTTCATAATCTATATTTCATGGGGTTTCATGGTTCAAAAGTTATCAAATGAGTAAGGTAGTTTTTTCTCAATTTTCCTTCTTTGAGACACATGTTTTTTATGAACTTTATTATTTTATAAGGTGTATATACAACCCATTTGACATTTTTTTACATTATTTATCTATTATTATGTTATTTAATGTTTTTAAAATTTTAATATTTCATTGGGATTATGAATTAAATGTTCAAAGTGGTATGGGACACTTTGAATGTTTAAAGATTTAATTTAAAAATCTTTTATACATGAGAATATTCTTGATATTATTTTACATATTTATTTATATGGTTATAAAAGTGTTATAAAGATTTTTTTTTCAATTTTTAATTTCATTCAGCGGTTTTCAAAAGGAATATTTTTATGTGTTTTATACGGAGCGTCTCCACAAAAGAAAAAAGGAATTTTATATTTTTAATGTACATAGAGACAATGAATTTCCCACAATCAAGTTCATTATTTTAATTTTGATTACTTTTCCAGAATTAATACTTCATTAAATCATAAAAACTCTTTATCTTTTTGACATTTTTTAATTTGAAATGGTTTTTCAAAATAAAAGTTTATTTTAGGTTGGAAATGGGCTTTTGAAAGATAATGATATCAGAAAGTGATTTTCATACGAGTGTAGAAGAGTTTTTTCAAATGATGAATTGTTTTATTACATGTTTTGGTTGTTAGACATTATAAATGATGGGTGAACCCTAGTAGTGCCGAGTTATCCCATTATATATTAAATGATGGGTGTCCCCAGTTAGCGTTGGGTGAGCCCGTTATAGCTTAAACGATTGGTGCACCCAGATAAATATCTAGTGTATTGGGTAAAGATTTTTTTTATCTAGAGAATTGTATTAGAAGTCTGCCCTATGGTTATTAGAATCCGTAAGGATTCTTTAAGGTTTATATGTGATAATGTCCCAGGGTACCAAAATTAATTTTATATGCTTTCTAATGAGTTTTTATTGAAATAATTAATTATAGAAAGGTAAAATAAATGAATCCTTTAAAGTAATTATAATTAAATTTTTGGGTAAATGTTAGGTTTTCATGAAAATTGTTTTAAATGGATTTTATTGTCTTTAATGAACTAATAGTTTTCTTTATTTTTATTTCCCTTACTGTGCTTTTTTTATCATCCAAATTTTTAAAATGTTTGACCCAGGGTTTACAGAATAGTTGGTTTAAGGATAAGATCAAGGGAAAATTGTGAAGATTATTACTGAAAAGAAACCATATTTTATTTTAAAGGGGCTCCCTTTAGGGAAAGAAGTGGTTAATAAGTATAATTTTACTCCTATAATTTTAGAGTTTACTATGTAAGAGTTTATACTAATTCTCTAAAAATCCAGACCTAAAAGATCTTTGGGAATGAAAGAAGATAAATTCTAGTCAAAAGTCACTAGAATAAGTTATTGTGATGTACATGTACTTAAAATTGGTATCATAGTAGGGTTTAGACAACTTTAGATAATTGGATGTCTTCATAGTAGTTAGATATACCATCATGAGTTTATAACTCTAAAGTTCATCATAAGTTCAATGTCCTAGAAACACATTTTTAGGAATTAATTTTTTGAAATTTTATGTCGATTTAAATTATTTTTGGAGATTTTCATTTTTAAGAGATTATGGGTTATTAATTTTTGTGATAGAAAATTAATGTTATTAGATAACCTTTTGGGGTAAAATATATTAAATTTATTTTTTTAGATTTTTTGGAAATTTATTTATTAATATAGTTTTAGAAAAACGAATTCCCATTGGATTGTTGAGAACCCATATTTTTCAAAAAGGCCACATGTTTTGAACCCAAAACAGAAGGGCAACAAGGGTGCATCACCTACCACTGTACTATGTGAAGTCCTAGTTAGCATGGATTTTTCTTTTTAGTTAAATGTGTTTATGGAATAAGAATATTATGATTTTGAGAATCATATATGAACAAGGTAAATAGAATACTATGGTATTTTATTTGACGAATAATGGATGAGTTATATTTTAGAATTTTATAGGTTTATATTGTGGACTTATGGTAATTAAAATTATATATGTAAAGGATTAACCTATCTTGGATAATTTGTGACAAGGGTAATTAATTTTTGGAATGAGATATTAGGAGTTATTGATGTCATTTTTGGATACAAATGATAAACATATCATTGAATTCTATGTGATCAAACCCTTATAAATTTTGGGTTTCAATTTTAATTAGTAATATTTTGAATAATTTAAAGGATAGTTATTTCTCAAATGATCATCGTTGAACATTGGGTATTAATGTTGAATTTATGGTATTAATGTAGTTTTTAGTCACATAATTCTTCATTATTTTTTGATAATTACATTATATTGAACTAATATTTTTGTTTTTTTAATGCCTGAATATAGGAGGAATAAATAGTTATACTTTTTTCAGATTTTATGATCCATATGAGTCGATTGTGATGCTCAGGTATGATAATTCATCTTAAATACCCATCATTTGGAGAATAGTTGTAATAGTGGTTGAAATTGATTAATGTATGGAATTATACATGTAAATTAATAACATTTCCCTATTTTCTTAGTTTAGTTAGTAAATGGATTCCTATACACTAGAAAAACAATGATTAAAAAAAAACGCTATCTGATTTCTTTTCATAATGGGAAATCAATGACCATTTAGCATACTAAAGATTTAAGGTTTTGTGATTCCTAAAATTATAATTACCATGTTCTCTATCACTCTCTATCAGAACAATATTTTCATAAGTTTCTTTAATGTTACTATTTTCTTACATGGAAACCATGTATGTGTTGTCTCGAGTAACCATAATACTTCCTTTTCTTTATTTAAAGTGGAAGTTTTATTAATCCTTTTTTATTATGTTAGAATTAAATAAAGTTATTTTTAAATGCCAAACCCCTATTTTCAATTAAAAATTCAAAATTAGGAAGATGAAATTTCTAAATGTTGGAGAATGTAACATCCCGATTTTTAAAAAGTAAATACTAGGGTTGAGAGCATACATGATACACCATATTGAACTTAAAAATACAAAAAATTATTATTATCCAAACATTACAATTAATCTAGCGATTAGAAGGGTGTGAATGAATAATATTAATTTATTTATGAAAATATGGTTTACACATTTGTATATAATTAATTCGTTGGTGACCAATTAATTATAAATAAATATTTTTCTAAAAAACTATTTAAATGTGCACAAGTGTGTCTTATACCAGTAAAGAATAAAATCACTCTTGTTGGATTATATTAATGTAATATATTTATAATATATTAAATATAATTTTTAAAATTCATTTTTTTTCTAGACTTGATATAAGAACAAATTCAATTTTACGGATAAAAGAAATATTTTTCTAAAAAGGCATATTTGCTTCCCTTTGATGGAACAACAATTTTAAAAATTGATTTTGACATTTTTATAAATTAAATTTGAAAAAATAATCTTGTAATTTGAAATACGAGTATTGAAATATACTTTGGTTGAATTTTTGACATTTTTTTGATAAGATTCATTTTTTGATGAATTGTGAAAAAAAATTCATCTTATTTGAAAACTGCTTATTCATATAATTTAGTTGTATAGTTAAATTATATTTTAAATTTTTGTTAAAGTATAGTTATTTAAATTATACATAAATAAAACCAGTTTAGATCATTATAATAAATTTAAAATTTAAATTATATATAAAAACATTTCATACTTTTGAACGTTTCACTTTTAAAACCCACTTTTTCTTTGTGTTAGTGGGAATAATTTTAAATCTAATTTTTCCAATTATGTGAATTAAATTAGGTAAAATTGATTAAATATTTTTAATAATAATTTCTATATTATTTTGTAAGGACATTTTCATTTTTAGGTATAAAAAAGTTACCAAGGTAAAAAAATTATTTACTACGGTATATGTAAAAAATGAAACATGGTAAAGTTAAATGGGTAAAGGACTAAAATACCTAAAAACTAAAAAATTTAATGGGTTTTTGAGGTGTGGAGAGACACTAAACATATTAAAAAACATTAATTCAAAATTTAATTCATTTATTTTATTTCCACCTCAAATCGTTGTCTTTAAATATATAATATACATTATTTAATAACTTAAACCCACCTCTCCTCAAATATAAATACCTCCCATCACCTCCATATTTCAATGAAAAATGGATTTTAGATACTCAAATAACAAAAAAAATACTATAATACTCACTCTACCCATGTTTAAGTTCTTATGGTCTCACAAAAATACCCAATACAAGTCCCAAAAGGGTCTTTCAAGGAGGTATATTCAAGAGGTAATTTTCCTGAAGTACCCCTCTTAATTCCTTTTCCTTTTCTACTTTATCCTGACCTCATTAATACATATGTTAATGATAAATCTATAATAATGTACATACTAGAGTTTTATTTTTCAAATTTAATATATCATATCCATTTACTTTCTCATCTCCTCTTATTCAAAGATACAAAATTATTGCCCATGTTGTGCTAGTTAATCGCCTCCTTGATTAATTTTTTTTGTTATTTTTTCATTACCACCTTCATGTATGGTATTAAAAATATATTTATGGTTAAATAATATTTTAAAATTTATATTATAACCTATTTAATATTCTATAACTAATATATGCTCATAATAGTAAAAAAGATGTAACTAGTTTATGGTGTCTAGAAAAACCGCCAAAATAAACTAAACGTTTATCATTAACACTTTATCTAATGAATCATCCTCATGTATGAAATAAAAAATGATATATTAAACAATTTTAACAGATATAAGTAAATTAATATCATATAATCTGACTTATATAGTTTTAATCTCATTTTACAATAGCATCCATAATTTTTAACAAATGAATCGTTCGTCAATCTATGAAACAAATGCACCCCAAACCACGAAAATAATGAAATATTGTTAATTAAAAGGTCATATTTTGTTTTGAAATCCTAATATAAGGTTCTATAAATATTAATTTAGTTCTTTAGTGATTTAATAACCTTATTTAAACCATTATACATGAGTTTTGAACACATTTAGAGGAATTCAATTGTGAGGTAAGGGAATTTGTTGACAAAATTTCCATTCATTGGGATAAAATTACACGTCTTGATTATGTCATGATAATATTATGTTGGAAATTAATTTTTAATATAATATTTTTTATTTAAAATTTATTCATTTTTATTTATAGTATCTAAAAAATAGTATTCATTCCATTAATTTCCACTTCCATGATATGATATTTGTAAAGGAATTTCATCTCACTTTTTATTTTTGTGAGATACATGGCTTACTCACCACTCACTTTTTTTTCGTGTACATGATTCCAATGATAGTATTATATGGATTTTAAACTTTAATTTACTGGTATGTACATATCCATTTGATGATCTATATGTCATGGGGTTTTATGGTTCAAAATTTACCAAATTAGTAAGGTAGTTTTATCTAAATTTGCATTCTTTGAGACACATATTTTGTTACGCACTTTATTCTTTTATAATGTGTATATAAAAACACTTTTAAAGTTTATGTACATAATTTATCTATTCTTATGTTATTTAATGTTTTGTTGAATCTTAATCTTTCATTGGGCTTATGAATTAAATGCTTAAAGTGGTATGAGGCAAGTTGAATGTTTAAATATTCAATTTAAAAATATTTTATCGATGAAAATATTCTTCATATTATTTAATTTTTTATTTATATAGTTATAAAAGTATTATAATATACCTTTAGGACTATTTTTAATTTCATTCATTTGTTTTCAAAATGAATCTTTTTTATAAATTTTATACGGAACATTTTCACAAATGGTAAAAGGAATGTTTTATTTTTAACGTACATAGTGCCAATGAATATTCCACCAAAATGAACATTATTTTACTTTTGGATTCCTTTTCAATACTTAAGATTTCATTAAATGAAAAACACTCTTTACCTTTTTGGTATTGAAAATGTTTTTTCAAAATAAAGGTTTATTTTGTGTTGGAAATGGGATTTTGAAAGATAATTGTATGTGAAAGTGATTTTCATATGAGTCTAAAAGAGTTTTATCAAATGATGAATTGTTTTATTACATGTTGTGGTTCTTGGAAATTATACATTATGGGTGAACCTAGGTAGCGTCGGGTGTGCTCATTATATCTTAAACTATGGGTTCACCAAGATAGTACCGAGTGGGCCCATTATAGCTTAAATGATGGGTACACCCAGATAGCACTCCAACACATTGGGTAATGATTTTTTTATCTGTATAACTATATTTCAAGTCTGTTGTATGGTTATTCCATTCTATATGGGTCCTTTAAGGGTTATATAATGGTTCTATTTAATGATTTTCAAAGTACATATATGAGTTTTCCATGATTTATAATGAGTTTTTATGGGAATCATTTATTTTCAAATGGTGAAATAAATTAATATTTTAAATAATCATTATTTACCTTTATGTGTAAATTTTATGTTTCCAAGAATTTTTTTAAATGTATTTTCATGTTTTTACTGAACTAACAGTTTCCTTTTTTTATTTTTCTTAATAAGATTTGTTGATCAACCCATGTTTTAAAATGTTTTTTCACTCGGTTTAATGAATACTGTTTTTCAAGGATATGATCAAGGGAAAATTTTTAAGTTTAATCATTAAAAGAATCCATGTTTTATTTTAAAAGGGTTTCCTTTGGTGGAAAAAGTGGATACTAATTATAAGAGTTCTCCTGTAATTTAAGAGTGTACTATGTAAGATTTTTTCCTAATTATGTAAAACACTAGACCTAAAAGATATTTGGGAATGAAAGAAAATAAATTATAGTATAAATTCACTATAATAAGTTATGTTTAAGGCCATTTCCTTATAGTCCTCATGTATTTATCATCTTTAACTTTGTCTGGAGATTCTATTTCATTAGGCGACTCAGGAATATTTGATCATGAATGATGATGCATAAAAAAAATATAAAATAGGTTCCTAGATCTCATATGGATAATAGATGTTCAACACTACCTTATTAATGAAAAAGAGTCCTTGGTTTGATCAATATATGCTCATCCATGAGATCTGCAACTTCATCAGTACCAGAAGAGCCTACTGCAAATGCCCCTGAGTGCAGTACGAGGAAGACGACACATATCCCTCGATCAGACATATCATATTTTTTTAATGAACAACTCATGATATTTCTATCGTTTTTATGACTAATGAATAGTTTGGATATACATGTATCCCATATATAATTAACATATGGTATGGGTCATGGTATATTAATTAATACATGTCATCAGATCACCAGAAGTGAGTACCAGTGTGCGCTCCTAATCCCTTATATTATACCACCTTGTTCCATCTCTGCCTGCCACCATAACACCATGAATGGTTAAATTACCTCTTATCTGATGTTCTCTTTATGGGTGATCTCCTTTGTCACTCCTTAAACATGAGCCCACAACTCTACCTTCTCTTGGCTGGCCTGAAGTTTATCCTACCACCAACCTCAGCAGTGGATACACTTGGGTCCCATAGGATGGCTTGGTGGTGGGAAAATATTTTTAAATTGAACTCAATATAAAATAATTATAAAATATCTAACTCATGAAATGGACCTTAATACAACATACCTCATGAAAAAATATAATTCATTTTTTCATTTCCCAACTTCTCAAATACCAAACCAGTTCCAATCCAACTTAAAAACCATTCTTTTATGTATTTATTATTCAAGGATAAGAATATATTTTATTTTATTATTTTTGCATAGAATATTAAATTAATAATGAAAATAAAACAAATTTCATGAATATCTTATTTATGAAAACAATGTGAATTTTTTTAGTGCATGTGATAAACATTAATGTTCACCTCAGAAATTTTCATAGTTACAAGTGGAATTTTCTAAGCATGAAATACAATTCCCTTAGATGAATCCATAACAAATATCCCTAAATTATAAAAAATTACAGATAAATTTCTTACCAAATGACAGCTAATGGGTCCATATCAATTATCCAGGCATCATCACCAGTCTTCTTGAATATTTATCAAACTCTTTTCATATTTATCATTCTATTATTAACCACTAATTATAGAGTAATCCATCATAAATTGAATTTTGAATTATTATTATATATTGAATTTAAATTCAACTACGCTCATCAGATATTCACATGGTATTTTCACCATAGATTTTCATAGTTGGAAAACAATATAGGAAATTATGGTCATTACTTGATACTGTCTACTTTCATGCCCAACTGTGTAACAAGAGAGACTAACTCAGAGGAAAACCTGAATGACATGTCAAGTACAAAAGCTACATGTGCATATATAAAATATTGTTAAACACTAGTGTTGAGCATGGCATTAGATAAAGTGGACATGATCATGACCATACCTTGAACATTATATGGACCCTCACTTCCATATACTAGACTATGATCTAAAATATAGACACATACTACATATTCTAGGTAACCCTTTCCCTGACTCTCTTGAGTCCTTGTCATTTGGGTATACTATTTAGGACCCCTATCAGATCCCTAGGGTGAAGATATTTTCCATCATGAACCCCTATATATCCTTGGCCACAATACTCTAGAAAAAATTACTAGAGACAAACCATCATGTTGTAGTATTGGAACAAGATTTGGGGTTCTATGTATATCTTAATGTAGTGACTAGAATTACCCTAGTTAAAAAATATGGGTTACCTCCTTAATGGACTCAAGAAATGGAAATCTACTACACCTAAATGCTGCTACTCTACTATATTTCCCTGCCCTTCCTCTTTATTCCATTGGAAGAGGTCCTCAGGGTAGCAGAATGAGGTTTACCGGTTTGATTAGTAGAGGTTAGAAAAATAAAAAATGCTTTAACCTCCCCTAAGATCCTCTCAATAGTCAAAGACATCTATAATACATAAGTTATGCCACTAGTTTGAGGCTCCAGACCTTTTCCCTAATATTAGGGAAAAGTATGATCTTGATAATCATACCCTTCTTGTCATAATTCATGGAATAAATTTTTTCCAAGTAGAGAAGATCAATAAAATTTGTAGATTAAGTTGATATATTCATGAATCCTTTATATAGATACATGAACTCTTGTTCTTGGTCAATATTTAGCATATCTAGAAAGAATTTACCAAATAATCTGTCTATGAAGGACCCCCAGGTGAGACCCCTCATACCGTACAACATGTCCCATTACTCCCCACAAAATCCTTGTGGGTCCCTATAGCCTTAAAGCTTCAAAATTCAATATCCTGTTATCCAGAATATCAATGAGGTTAAAGATACCCACAATGATATCCAACCAGTACTTAGAATCTTGTAGTCCACTGGTGCCATAAAATGCTGGAGGATGCTGGAGCATGAAATCCATTGCGTAGTCAACCATGGATCTTAGTAGAAAGGTTCAAATATGGGGTGGGATGACTTTCTCCACCACTGAAGCTAGCTGTATTATTAGAGATAGTATGGGTACATGATTTGGGGAGCCCTCTTCCTCTACTCATGGTCCCACCAAACATCTATGAGGTTGAATGTCCTCTAATAGAAGGAAAATTAGGAACATAAATAAAAACTAACTAGTTTAATGGATCACACAGGGTTCTCCTAGGAGTTTACCCAAAAACCACACTATAATCCTACTAACCCTAATCCTACTCAACATCCCTACTCATTATTCACAATATTTAGATATACAGCAACAAAAAAACATGAATAGTTCAACTAATTAAATAAAAATAGAGATATATCATAATAATATGGAAAAACTGATATATCACACAATCAGGGAAATTATTCCAAATAAATAGCACTATTTAAGGCATTAAATTAAATAATTACTATGAAATAAAAAAAATTATATACATGTTATGTGAACATAAGTTCCTAATCATGATTAATGAACACACTAGAAATATCACAAAATCAGTAATAATAATATCATCCATTGTATCCTAGAGGTCCATTACACATGTTCTAGTTAAGAACATGAAAACTCTCCCACCCAAGTTCCACAAAACTATCTATTTTCTACCATTCCCAAAATTACTCCAAAAAGAAAACAAGAAATTGGTCTCTAATACCATTTTCTGACACCCCAACCAGAATCACCGGGTCTATGCCGGAGGCTCACATGACCTCATGCACAACTCACAATATGTAAGAGGCTTATAAATAGTAGGGAGGTTATTTTTTCCATTAGTGGAGAGAGTATACCCTCAATGTCATGTAATAAAAAAAATAAAAATAAAAATAAAAATATATTGTTTAGAGTTCCGTGAAAAAACTAAATAATAAAATGGAATAAATGTTATACATGTAATAAATGATCCCAAAGTGGGAAACAAAACTAGAGTAGAGAGTATAGATAAAAAAATAAATAAAAATTGTGTTTCTCTAGAGTCCATACCATTCCACCACCATATTCGTACTTATATGATCAACTATATACCATAAGACCCATCAAAGGATCCCTATTCATAAAATATAAAATTGAATTAAATTATTGGGTGTGAGTATAAGACTCAAAGGAAATTTCCATTTAGTTCTTAACAAGTGTTCTTATGTATAATATGTGTATTCCATGATAATAATAAATTCATAACAATCATAAAAATATACAATCAAAACCCAAGTGCTAGTGTGCTAAACAAGACGCCATTAACCCCCAGATGTACCTGATTATGCTACATACCGAAATTATAATGTGAATATGTTGGAAGTAACCAAATTAGACACTACTATAGAGAATATATCATTTTAAAACCTCATAAAACCATGAACACATGCGACTCATTATTTCCCAATCCCCAAGTACATCATGATGGTTGAAAATTGACTAGGCATCTATTGTATCCTTAACACAACATGATACTCTCAAATCAACTTGGTATCTGGTATCCATATAACTAAGAATCAGGTGAATACCAAACATGAAGTTACATTGTATCATCATATCTTCACCATATGCATATGTCCATCATCGCCATCACCACAAGTCAAGAGTACTTCCCCTTTAAGGGATAATCATGTCCTGATGGTCCACCTATCTCAAGAACCAATAATGTTAACTCCATTAATGGTAAAAAACAAAACAAGGTATATCATATAAGGAAATCATGTCATCATGAGAATAAATTAGAAATAAATAATAACATGTTATTAAAATCAAGCATGTCAATTAGCTACTCTAACAATTCTCATGGAACCAAATACCATAATGAGTCTCATGAGCTACACACACCCACACCCACATGAGATCACAATAAGGAATAGTGAAACAAAGTATTCCCATATAAGAATCATTTCTAGGAAGAATTTGTAAATGAGATCCCAAAATTGTAAGGAACTTCCTACCTCAATATCATTGACGTCAATGACAAGGATGAACCATCTTGTGTGGTTTGAAATCTAGAGTGGGAACCTCTGATGCAAAGAAATAATCCTCATGGGACTTGTTATCATAGTTATAAACCCATAAATGTTCATGGTATTTTAAAGATCCTAAAATAAAAAAAAGTAGTTTTATTTCGAAAAGAAAGAAAATATCATAGTGATAATAGTTTTTATCTCTTATATAATTTCCAAATTATAAAAAAATACCAACATATATCTTAGAAATTATTTTTTTATGAATAATAATAATAAAACCACATGATATAATATTATATCTCTCTTAAATAATATGCATCTATATAATAGTTTATTATTATTATTTGATATTTTAGGATAATAATTCATTTATTATATTTGATAATTTTTAGGATAATATTCATTTATCACTCTCTCAGTATTTTCCATATTATTATTATTAAATAATAATTTATTAGTATTCCCATTTTCATTCATGATAAAAATTTAATAAGGATAAAATAAGGAAATATGACCCCACCTATAATGACCTCCCACAAGCATTTCAACTAGGAATAGGAGAGAAAGATGATGGTTCTTCCATATCCGGAATTTAGAAGAAGGGGATACAATATTTGTAGAAGGATTCACAAAACTAAACCATAAGAAAAACTTAAATTCTAAGACTCAACAGGTTTAATAAAAATGAAGGTATTAATGTTAAACCATTTGTGGAAAAACAAACCACATATATATTTGAAATTATTAAAACCAAAATATTATTTAAACAATTAATTTATGTTTTAATCATTTATTGAATATGGAGGGTTTTAATTGCATCCATAAATATGTTTTATGAATTGAAAAATGTACAAGGATATAATTCACATTTTTTTCATTTAAAATAGCAAAAACCATGTTTCATAGGAAATTTGAGGAATAAGAAGAGGTTAAAATGTAAAATAGTGTAACAAAATTGCACTTAAGTATGGGTTATGCGATACATAAGGGTAACTTGAGTTACCCTTACACAAAGAAATGTATGATTATGTAGATAAACCTATACCCTTATGAATCCTTGATTACCATTATGCAAGCCCTGCTTACCCTTAGGTAGTACACTTACATGGTGATCTACCCTTAGGAAACACTTAACTTACCCTTACGTAGTGCCTCTTACCCTTATGTAGGAACCCTTATGCATCCAATACACTTAAAAAATGCTTTAAATATAGTGTTAATCTTGAAAAATCTATGTAAACATGTTTTTACTCTTATGAAAGGTCTTTGAATCCCACTATATCCTTATGTTAAGCCTTTAAATCATGTTTTAGGTGATTTTTTTTGAAAAATTAAATTTTCAGACAAAAAAATTATAAAACACAAACCAAAGAGGATTTAAATTATTAAATAAAATTGAGAATATTGTGAATATAAGTTTAAATTAATTAAATTACAATAATAATATCTTTAGCATTTAACAAAATACATCAATGGTAACATTTAATTAATTTATCCATATCATGCCTATATTATTTTATGAATATGAAACTATGACTAATGTTAATGTACCATGATGTGGGTTTATGATTTAATTAGGTTTTATGAGGTTATTACCATTGGTTGTGGATAACTCTAGGGGGGGGGGGTATTTCCTATGATTTTTTTGGGCATGTGGGCACATATTAATTGATTAGGTATTTATAATATTTGAGTTATTAAGGGTGTTTCTTTATTTTTATGGAATTTTAGATAATGCCTCCTGTTTTACCTCTAGATATTTAGGTGGTTTATGTTGAGTATTACCCATATGATCCTCTAATGGTTCTTGAATTAGCGCCTCTTTAATAGGGTGTTTTACACATTATGCGAGTGGGAGATGGATGTTTTTATAGGATGGTGTTGAAAATTATGGAATTTAATTAGGATTACTAGTTACAACTATAATAGCCCCAAACCTGTACTCCTAGATTTGGAGTTGAAACATAAAATTTACATTTCCATATTTTATACTGATGAAGGTGAATTTATTTTCCCTATCAAAAACTCACAATATCAAAAGGAAAATATTGGATCACTTATGTTCTTAAGAAAATTTTAGGTTTAGTGTTTTAGAGAATTAGGAAAAAGTTATAAAATATTGGATTCATAAACAATGAGTTTATTAAGATAAACATCATTTCCCACTATGAAAATATTTTCATATTCCTCATTAGGTAATAATCATATTCTATATAAAACCATTTTATACATAATTTATTCAACACCATTCTTAATATCCTGGGGAAAAGGAAACATATGATGGGCGATCTCAAATTACCAATATGGGTAAACATAATCACTATCAATTCAATATCATCTGTGAGTATAAGAAAAGTATAAGGGTATGATGAAATAATTAATGTTCATGAGTATAATATAAGAATATTCATACCCATCAATAACTATATAATCAAACATGAAATCAAGAAATAAGGATTCAAAAAATGAAAGAGTCATCAGAATCAATAATCATGAGCCGGGTGACATCAATATTCATCATATGAAACATTATAAACCTTTATAATTTATAGATAACACTTATTGGTATCTTGGAAAGTTATATTCACTTCACTTCTTATAAATATAATAACTAATATAGTTGAATTCCATCTTTGGAGTACCCAATTCATTAGAGGGAATTAATGGACCCACCCATCCTTGGTTTATCACAAAACTACCTATCCTTAATTAGTAATGTAACCACCCATTCATGGATTATAATGGTACCACACATCATTATAAACAATTTCCAAGAACCATATAATGAATAAATTCTATAGATAATTAATTTCATCATAAATGAATTGAAAAAACCTTTATTATTATAAGAATTTGATTAACCCTTAGAAAAGAAATGGGTTCCACAAAAATAACTTTTAAACATGATTGAACCATGTAAAACAAATGGGTTCCCAACAAATCTATGTGAAACATGATTGACCTATAAAAAAGAAATGATTTCCATAAAATCATATTGAAATATGATTAACCCACAAAAAAATAGTTTACATAAAAATATAATTGAAATAGGATTAACCCATTAAAAATAAATGAGTTACATATAAATATATTTGAAACATGATTATCCCAAATAAAATAAATGGGTTCGATAATAATATCTTTGAAACATGATTAGCCCATGGAAAAGAAAGGGGTTCTGTAACAATCCCATTGAAACAATCATATTCCATCTAGAAAAAAATGAGGATCATATAATTAAAAGATATCCCCATTGTATCATAAGTAAAAACATTGTTTGTTGATGTAGATGAATGAAAATACTATTAACATATCAGTAAAATCATTTTTTTCGGAAAATAAGCTTTACATTTTGAAAATAAATTTTTAAAACTAAAAATTTAGAAAATATTTTGTAAATGATTTTCTTTAAAAAAATGGAAACATAAAGGAATGTTCAATGAAAATAATGGTCATGATGGTGGGAAAATCCATTCAGGTTATAAATGTTAAAAATAAACATTCTTTTAAAAACATTTTTTAGAAGGGATTTAAAAGTGACCCAATTGGAAAAAATTATGAAATTTATTTTGAAAACATTTTAAAATAAGTTCAAAGGCCATTTAAAATAGGGTTAGGAAATCATTTATTTTTATGAAGAAATTTTTTGAAAACATTTTAGAAAACATGGATTTGGAACAGAAATACACCCAATCAAAACAAATATAAAAGATTATAATCACCTAGAAACTAACTTATTGACATTTCATGAATCAATAAGGTAGGAAATAGAAATAACTTTTTTTAGCTTCATTAATAAAAAGTATAGAATAAATTTATCTGGTTTTAAAAAATAATTTCATATGATTTTCTCCAATAGAACCTTGAACATAAACAATCTTGAAACTAAGGAGAATATAATGTAAATCTTTTTCCACTTTGGTAACTCTTCAATCTTAATATCTTTTTAATAGTAACAACATATGATAATTTAAATATAATTACTACAAGGATTTTCGTGATATAATATGTTCAAAAGAAGTTTATAAACCTCCAAAATTAATAAATGGGTATATCAAAAACACATGTCTCATGGAAAGAAAATTTGAGATAAATAACCCTTAAAAAAATCATACCATTAAATTTGATAATTATTAAATTAATATATTATGTGTACAAAATTTAAATCCATATAAAACAAATGACAATAAAAAAAATAATAAAAATCAATTACATACATAATCATATTATATATAATACAATTCACAAATAACATAACCCAATTAAAATACACTAAGTTATGAAATTCTTTACCACTTAGTAATATTCATGTCAAATCCCCTAGGATGAAATAATTAAAATAGAAACTTAAAATACCATTATTCATGAAGGATTCATGATATTAACTGTAAAATGGATATTATATACACTATAGAATAAAAAATAATGGTGAATATGGAATATGTCCCTTAGATGTAAAAGTGACGCGAGAAACCCTTACCTTGTGTCTGGAATTTCCTTAAATATCCATTAAATCATATATAATAAACTTACATAAAACTTTTTATTTATTAATAAAATTTTACTGGTTTAATAACTTATACATAAATAATTTATTTTGTTTCTTTTTAATGACGTATTTAAATATTTAATCAGTTAATTCCACATCAGGTGTTATAAGGGAATTTTATTCATTGATTAAAAATGGATATGGTGTATTGAATGTGGGAAATTTTTTTTCTTTTTAATGACGTATTTAAATATTTAATCAGTTAATTCCACATCAGGTGTTATAAGGGAATTTTATTCATTGATTAAAAATGGATATGGTGTATTGAATGTGGGAAAATAGGTAATTATTTAAACATATAAAGAAAAATAATCATGAAATAATTATCATATTTTTCATAAAATATAATTTTGAAAATAATCAGGAAAAATGGTTTTGAAAAATGGTTTTGAAAAGTGAACCATGTTAGCATCATGGAGATGGTAAGCCGTATGTACGCATGAGAAACCTTTTCATTTTTAAATGATCATTATCGAAAGAAGGTATGTATTATTTTATACTTAAATAATGATAATAATATTATAAATATGATATTATTTATTTAAATATACCAATATAAAATATTATTTTAATGTGGTAATGATAAATGAAGCACATCACTTTGCGGAGGTGGTAGTATACATGTAAACTAATGATGTTATCATTTTTCAGTGTAAGAAATAAAATTATATATTATCATTATATAATTATAAATATTTAATTAATATCATTATTATTTCATTTATATAACATATATTTATTAAAACAATCCTTATTATGTTCCATGTAATTTTTTATTGAAAAGGAATCACATTGCTTCTCGAGGCAGTAATCCTCCGTACACATGAGCGATGTTATCGTATCCCCCATAGAATGAAAATTAAAAATTTATATGTGATATCATGACTAAATACGTTTAAATATGTCAAAAATATAAAATATATAAATACTTTAAATCCATAATTAAAAGAATCTTTGAGAGGTGAATATAGAAAATTAATGACATCTATTCACGAGGTGGTAGTCCTCCATAGACACAAATGTTGATATTTTATCCCATTTGACAGAAGATGAGATGGATTGAGGTTATAAAATTAATATAATAAAATATAAGTATATATAATATAATGGTTTTTAACATATGAACATATTTTAATAATATTTGGAGGAGGTGGAAGAAGAAATAAAACAGAAAAGGAATAGTTATAAATTTTACCTCATCTCAGAACACCTCTTTAATATTATAACTAAAGTATTCCAAGAATATATTTTCGGCCAAAACAAGGATTCTAAGATAAGGGGATAAATGTTTTTAATCTATATGGGTAGGTATTGGTTTAAAAAAAAGTTTTTTGACGGTTTTCATAAGAGAGGAGAGGGGGTGTCCCTTTATAAGTGAGGTGAGTGAAACACTTGTAGTTTTTGAAAATAAAAAGGTATACCCACGTTTTTAACATGATAAATGGATAAAAAATGGATAATTATATATAGTTATACATTATAAGGTATAAATATGGCCATAAAATAGTTTTTATACAATTTTTTCAGTCATTTGGACCCTTATCATTTTAGTTTAACCCTTGGTAAAACTGTTTTCACCTTAATCGCGATAATTTATTTTCGTTGTTTTCACTATTCATTAAGGAAAAAAATTAATTTGAACTTATTATATAATATAAATTATTTTTATTCCAAATAAGGAATCCATTTTACCAAATTAAATTCATATGAGAAGAAAAATTTAATTTAAGATTAAACTCATAGAGGCGACAGAAATTAGGTTTTCAAGAATTTTATTTCTCAAGGAAAAGATGTTTTAATATTAACTCTATAAAAAATAATACTTATTATATTAATATAAATTAATATTTATTGGTATATAATATATAAAATAAACTTATATAAATTCTCATTGTTAGTTTTTTAATTAATAAAAAAGTTGAAACATAATGCTCTTTAAAACAGTTTTCGGAAAAATACCGTTTTTAAACACAAAGAGAAACATATACTAAAATAAAAAATAAAGATAATTTAAAATATATTAAGTGTATTAAATATTAATAAATAATTCTTATGTTACATGAAATCATATTCAAAACATAATGGGACTTTTAAATTTCAAAATTTATTGAAAAGAAATGTCATTTGTACAAAAAATTAGTATTTTTTATTATTCACTAAAAAATAAATATATCCCAAAAAATCCCAAAATTTCACCCAAATTAAAATTTTATATGATTATTTTAAAAGTAAAATAAATTTTATCTAATAAATTTTATAAATTTTCCAAATGTTAATTATAATATTTTTTCATGAAAAAATAAAAATCATTTATAAATAATACATATTTTTGTGTAATAAAATTACATTACTAAAAATTGATTGATCATTTATGAAAAATTTAAGAATAATTTATATTTATTACGAAATATATATATATATATATATTTAATAATGTGGTTAATACTATTCATAGCCACAAATTTAATGGCTAGGTTATAATGATTATATATATCGCTGGCCGTTTGTGATCAGTGCTGCATGTCATATACGATATCGAACACATTTTTATTTTCTAAAATCTAGGGGTATTACATCCAAACCAACATTAATAAATTTAAACCTCTAAATTTTAAAATTATATCAGTAATAAATGGTTAGAAATTTAAAAATACCATGTCTTGTAAATCGACATGGTAAAAAGGGTTTATTAAACATCCAATGCCAAAAAAGGTTGGGGAAAGCCACTTTATTAAATAGAGAAAAAGAAAACAAGATCCATTTTTGAATCATGATAAGGGTAAACCCATTATATAATTGTAGTCCTAAAGACACATAATCTTAAAATTCAATGTTCTGAGAGCTCAGTGGAATAAAAACCATTAAAAAACAAATCCACAAAAAAAAATCCAAAGAACAACCAGCCGCACAAGAACCACCGACAAAAAACCGCCACCAAGATGTCCGAACCATCTCGAACCCGCCGCCATGAAGCGTCGCTACCACCTGAATCCACAATGCACTGACACGAAGCATCACCACCATCCACAAAATGTGTCATTTCCTCTTTCCTCCACCTCACCACTCCCGCACTAAGTGTCGCTGCCATCACCTGTGAAGTATTTCTTCCACCTCGCCACCTTCCTCCGCCAGATCACACTAATCGCACACATAGATCCATCATCATAGGAAGAAAAAGACATCATATCCAAATATAGAATGTCAAAATGTTAGAAGAATTCATGCAAGAAACAATATAGGATAATCCATCCCAGTTAGAGATCCCACCACAACCAGATCTCCGCCTACCCATCGTGGATAGATCATCATCAGAAACCACCACAATATCCAGATCACCACTGAAGAGTGATCCTAAATCCATCACACACCATCACACACTTGACACTATCCCCATTGTCATACACACTTCCAAGGGCCACTGTGAGAAAAACCTTGTGATCCCGAAGATCTCCACTGAAGAGGGGTGCCCCTAAACATCCTATATATATGAGGGAAAAGAATGTATGAAGGTCATATGGAATAAAACACACAAGGTTTTAAGATAGGAGAACATAGGAGGGAAGTGAATATATGTAAATGGAATAATTTGTAAATAATTACAGAGAGTGATAAAGATTATTTATCATATTAAATTGAATGATCAATAGAATCTTAAGTACAAAAATACCATAAATTTTTGATGATTGGAAATACCATCAGTTCATTAAAAATGAAGGTATAATAATAATTTTTTATTTCAATATATTTTTCATAGTTTTGAAAAATTCATTCACCATCTATATTGAAAACATAGTTAAATATACTTACTTGGAATGAATAATTTAACCCTTTAACCAATTTCTACCAAAATCACATTTTTCTATAAATGATAAGTATTCAAGATGAATTTCTCATACTTAAATTTCTAAAATAAACTTATAAAGACCACATAACCATAAAAATTATAATAAATCAATTTAGAATATCTTTAAACATTAACCAAAACCAATATTTTATGCACATGGTAAGATAATTCCCCGAATGAATAAAACTTTATAAGATGAAATAATACATTAATATACAAAATTAAATAGTAATAACCAATGTTAAAACTAAATCATTACATAAATAAATAACCTTATATGAAAAATAACCTCAATAACATCAACATTAAATAGTGTTTTAAACTAAAAGGTTATCTCATACCTTTTATCTTACAAGAAAAAATATGATTATTCCCTTTTTAAATAATATTAATCACTTAGTCACTAAATCAATTTTCAATCCCGTGGTTATCAGTAGGACACAACTCGTGTTCCAAAAGATACCTCAGTATCCAAGATCATATAAACCCTAATGGTTATCAATACATTAAAACAAATTTCAGATATATTTAAATGCACTATTCATACTAAACAAAGGATATAAATATACTTCATCCTAATTAAACATCTCCTAAAATGTCAATGACCACTTTAATATCTCATTACTTAAAACCTAAAAGGGGTTTTAAGAATTTGAACTTATAATCATCCTTAATTTTATAGACCGATGATGGTATCTATAAATCTTAAGATAACCTCACATGAAAACATCAAAATCTCCAATGTTACCTAAATCTTTTCTTTTATACCAACTATAATATTTTCGAACCCGCACTCCAAAATACATCATTGAAAATAAAAAAATTACATTTTAAGCTTTGATATCGATTAAGGTGACCCATTTTTTATCCCAAAATTAAAAAATAAAGAGGAATATGTTGGACCACATACATTCTGAAGGAATTTTTTTTGGATTTTTTGTTAAGTAGGGAAAACTCTTAACATCATGGATTCCTAAACAATAGGTTAATAAAGATAAACATCACCTCCCTCTATACCTAGGTTTTCATATTTCAAATCAGGTCATCATTTTTATCCATATGAAAACCATATAGATATAATTCATTTAACCTCATAGTTTTTAAACAAGGGAAAATTAAACATAAGAAGGTTGAGATCAAATTCTCAGTAAGGATATACAAAATAATTAATGATTCAGTGTCATCAGTGAGAATAAGAATATCATAATGGTATTATGAAATAATCAAAGTGAATGAGTATAACTTAATAATGTTCATACACATAAATAATTGGACCATTAAACATTAAAACATGTACTAAATATTTAACAAATGTAAGAATCATTAAAATAAATAATCACGATCCATGTGATATCAATCTTGATCGTAAGAAAAACTATAAACCCATATAAATCATAGATAAAACTTATTGGTATCTTAAAACATTATCTTAAAATCTATTCTTACAAATTAAATAACCAAAATGGTCGACTTCCATATCAAGAGTAACCAATTCATTGAAGGGATATAACATAACAACCCATCCTTGGTATTTCATGGAACCAATCTTCCGTGGTTAATAACAAAACCACATGTCCTTCGTTTATAATAGAACCACCCATACTTGATTTATTACATAACCAACCATTATTATAATCAATGTAAAAGAATCATTTCATTAATAAAGTACATAGATCATTCATTTAATAATAAAATCCATGAAATACCTCTATTATTTTCAAAAATTTATTGAATAATATAAAATAAAAGAGTTTTATAAGAATATCTTTGAAACATGGTTAATCTATGGAAATGAAATGGGATCCATAACAATCTCTTCAAAACATGATTAACCCCTGGAAAATAAAAGGGTTCCATAACAATCTCATTGAAACATGATTAAACCATATAAAAGAAACTAGTTACATAAAAATATCATTGAAACATAATTAATCCATAGAAAATAATTTTTCATAACAATATATTTGAAACAAGATTAACCCATATAAAAAATACGTTCTATAACAATCTCTATGAAATATGATTAACCTGTGGAAAATAAACTATTTCCATAACAATCTATTTTAAATAATAATAATCAACCTAGAGAATGAATATGGAGGGTATAATTAAAAAATACCTCCATTGGTTCATAATTAGAAACATGGGTTATTGACATTAATGAATAGAAATACTATTAAACGTTCATTAAAAACATTTCAAATTAAAATAATCTTTTTTTCCTTTTGAAAATAAAATTTTAAATATAAAAAATAAAAAATTATTGAGAAAATCCTTTTTAATGGAAATATAAATGTAATAATATAAATTAGGGATCAAATAAAATAATGGTCATGATTGTGGGAAAACCTGTTCTTGCTGCAAATGTTAAAAACCAACATTATTTTCAAAACATTTTGTAATAGTGTTTCAAAAGTAACTCATTTAAAAATTGTTAAAAAATTTAATTTAAAAAACTTTTAAAATAAGGTCAAAGACAATTTAAAATAGGTTTAAGAAAAAAATTATTTTTATAAATATCATTTTTGAAAATATTTTAGAAAACATGGACATGGAAGAGAAAGATACCTGATCTAAAAAAATACAAGATCAAAATCACATAGAAACCACTTTCAGACATTAATTCAATGAATAAAGTAGTAAATGGAAATAAAAAAAGTTAATTAAATTAACAACTATTGGAGAATAAATATTCATGGTTTGATAAAATAGTAGCATATTATTTCCACTAAAGGAACATTGAACATAAAAATTATTGAAAAAAGGATATTGTAACATAAATCCTTTTCCACTTTGGTAACTATTCAATCTTAAGAACCATGAAAGAATAAAATCAAATGATACATTAAATATTATAAAAATAATTATTTTCTGGATATAACATTTCCAAGGGCAGTATATACACCTCAAAAATGAATATAGGTACATATCATGAATATATATCTCAAGGAAAGATAATTAGAGATGAATAACCATAAAAAAAATCATACCATTGAATTTGAATATTAATAAATTAATCTATTATGTTTATAAAATTTAAAATACATATAAATAACTTTAAAATAAAACATAACATAATAAAAAGTAATTATACTCATAATCATATAATATAAAATATAATTCAAAGTAATATAACCCAATGAAAATAAATTGAGTTATGAAATTAATTACCACTTAGTAACTTTCAATTAAAATATTATTGGATGAAATAATTGAAATTGAATCTTAAAATATCATTATGTTTGAAATATTCATGATATTACATGTAAAATTGATAATATATATACCAAAAAATAAAGATAGGGGGTGAATATGGGATATGACTCAAAGAAGTAAAAGCTAGACGAGAAACTGTTACCTTAAGTCCATGATTTGTTTTTAGGTCCTTTAAATGATCAATAATAAGATTAAATAAATTATTTCATTTTTATGAAAATTTTATAGGTATAATACCTTATACAGTATACATTTATTTTATTTATTTTAAATTATATATTTAAATATTTAATCAGTTAATTCCATATCGTGTGTTTTGTGGACATTCAATTAATTGTTTCAAAAAGGATTCAGTGTGTTGAATATGGTAAAAGTATTCATTTTTAAAAAACATATAGAATAATAATCATTAAATAATTATCAGATTTATTTATCTATTATAGTTTTAAAACCAATTATGAAAAATGGTTATTAAAAATGAACTACATTTCAATCATGGAGACAGTAGGTCGTATTAGACATGAGTAACATTTACATTTTTAAATGATAATCATAGAAAGAATATATGTATTATTTTATATTAAAATAATTTTAATAATATCATAAATTACATATTATATCTTTAAATTTACTTATATATATCATTCTTGTTATCTAGTGATTAAAAAAGAATAACATCGCTTTATGGAGGCGGTAGTCCACACGTACATGAACTCCGTTATCATTTTTTAGTGAAAGAGAGTAAATGATATATTATATTTTAATAATGATAAATATTTCATTAATTTCATTATATTTTATTTATATCACCTATATTAATTAAGGAGGTGGAAGAATAAATAAGAAAACACATAGTTAGTAATTTTACCTCTTTTTAGACCACCTATTTAAGATTATACATAATATATTCCTAGAATAGATTTATGAACATACCAAGGATTATTGGATGATGAGATTGAATTTGAGACGTTATTGTTTCTGGTATTGGACAAACAAAAAGGGTTTTAAGGTGTGAATAAGATAGGAGTACGAGTATCCTTTTATAAGCGCGGTGACTGATACACTTGTAATTTTTAAAAAGAAAAAGTTGTACCCACAATTTTAACATACCAAAAGGCCCCTAAATGGATCATTAATTAGACATAGAAATTTTAGGGTAGAAATATATCCATTAAATATTTTTTGACAAGTATTTCAGTCATTTTCCCTTATCCTTTTAGTTTAACTCTCAATCAATCCATTTTGACCTTCCCCACGGTAATTTATTTTTACTATTTTCAATATTAATTATGGTAAAAAATTAAGTTGAAGTTATTAGGTAATATAAATTATTCTGATTTAAAATATAGAATCCATTTTAACAAATTAAATTCACAGAATTTGAAAATTTTAATTTAAAATTTAACCCGCACATGTGAAGAAAAAACAGGTTTTGAAGAAGTGTATTTTTCACAGGAAAGATAATTTTATATTAAAAGTTTCTATAATAATAATTATTGTATGAATATAAATTAATAATTATTGATATATAATATATAAATTTAAGTTAAATAAATAATCATTAGGGTTTTTTTAATTAATTAAAAATGAGAAACATTGTGTACTTTAAAATATTTTCAGAAAAATCACATTTTAAAACCCAAAGACAAACTTATAAAAAAACCAATAGGATGTTGATTTGAAAGAATTTATTTGGATTAAGTATAAATAAATTATAATTAATTTAATTTAAATAATATTAAAAATACAATTTTTCTTTTAATTTTCATAATTAAATGAATATGAAAGGCATTTTTACAAAAAATTGACATTTTTCACTATTCACTAAAAAGTCAATATTTTCAAAAAAATCAAAAAATTATAACTAAAGTAAATATTGATATTAAAATTTAAAAAATTAAATTAATTTTATCAAATATGTTTTATAAAATTTTAAAAAATTATTTATAATATTTTTTTCATGAAAAATAATAAAAATCATTTTTAAAGAAAACATATTTTCAAGGAATAAAATTATTTTAATAAACATTTATTGATTATTCAATTAAAATTTATCAATAATTTATATTGAGTTGTATATTTATATTGAATAAATTAGTCAATACTATTCATTCCACTAATTTAACATCTAGGTTATAAAATTTATATATATCATAGGTTGTTTAAGCTTAGTATTCTCTGTTGAATACGATACCAAACATAGTTTTCTTTTCTAAAATATTCCAGTGTTATAATGAGAACCCAAAATTTAAAATGCATGTCTATTCCTTTGGATTCCAAAGGATGGATTTATATTCTTTAGGGATTCATTGAGCTTTTGTTGACTCCTACTATTCATCGAGTGAAGTTGGTGACATTTATGCTTTATAGACCTTCGAAAAGATGGTGGAGAGTGATGATCTAGGATCATAGACATGAGGTTATTACGTGGAATGATTTCAAGGAACTTTTTTTTTGAGTATTTCATTCAAAATAATTTGAGGTTTTATAAAGCGTAGTATTTCATAGAGCTCCAATGGGGGACAACGCAAGTGGCTGACTTAGAAACCTCTCTTGGGGAGTTAATAAATTTTGATCCACTATTTAATGGATGGGAGAATAAGAAAGTTAAGAAGTTTGAGATCAATATTCATTAAAAGGTAAGGCATCTTGTTTTAACTTTTTAATAGAACTTATATTTATATGTGATCCACAAAGCTCTTACTATTTAAAAGTTCATAGAAGAGTAAAACAAAATGGAGATTCCTCCCTCTTTCAGTGGTGGAATTCTGAGTTTCATTTTGGATGATTATTCTACTATAGGGAAAAGTATATTAGAGTATATAAACTAGGGTGGTGATATAATTTTAGGTAAGGGTATGTTTTCAACCCTTTTAGTTGTAGGAGTGACTCCTCCCTTATACTTTTATTGCAAGAATCTAGAGCATTACTGCAAGATGAGCACTAGTCAGTAGAAGGAGTTTCATTATTGTATAAAATGGAGAATCTCTAGATATTTTGTTTTATATTATCCCATATAGGTGTGGGAATAGGTTTGGGATAGAAAAAGGCCTCAAGATATTGGTTAAGAGAACCCTAGTTATATAAAAGGCCTATATTTGGGAATCCTGGTGGTGTAGATAGATAAGGGTCTCAATAATCCTAATAGTATACGTCTAAGGGTTCAGTTATACAGGTGACTTTTGGATAATAGGGAAAATGCCATCGATCCATGTTACAATAGTTTCATTTATTGAATCAGGTAATAACATATGATGGAGGGGGAACTCTGATGGTCTGAGGTATGATTTTGGATACGTCGATAATATCTATGATCTTTTTTGATACATGAGCATATCACTTGTTTATTTCCACCATTTTTATTACTACTTTACAATTTTTAGTGAGGATTTACTTAGGTTATTATTCCTTGATAATCCTATCAAAGAAGGATATATTTTATTCAGAGTATTTCAAAGTGTCCCACTGTGGTTATGTGGAATTTTCTAATTTTAGTGATGAAAAAATTTGATGTCCTTTTTGGATTGACATGTTTTTGAGAGTGCATCAATTTAATTCAGAGATGTGTGGATATTAACTCCCATAAGGGGAGGAGTATGTTTTTACTATGAAGTGGAATTTATAGGTAGGAATATAAAGATAAGACATTATCCAGATTGGGGCCATTACAACACATGTGTTAGGAATGGTTCTCACATCAGAATAGGTTATGATTCCATCCATTTTCAATATTTTGGTGGATCTTGTTTTGAATTTTCTTTTAGAATATTTCTCAGGGCTCCCTCTGAATTTGGGGATTGAGTTAGAGATTTATTTCATTTTGGGTGAATATCCTACATCAATTCCCTTATATCGAATGATATAGATAGAATTAAGAGAGATTAAGGTGTATATTGATGACTTATTGGTGAATGAATTTATTTAGTAAAGCACTTAAATTAGGGTGTTATATAATTATTTACTAAAAAGGGGAATGTTAGCCTTATATTGTGTATGGATTAGCAGAAATTGAATCATGTTATGATGAAAAAAGGTATCCACTATCGAGGATTTATATTTGTTTGAATAGATGAGGGGAGTCCGATGGTTCTCCATGATTGAACTACAACCATGTCACTATTATCTAAGTGTTAGTGTTTATTATATACCAATGAAGATACTTTGGAGAAATTACATGTTTTATGAGTACCTTGTGATTCTATTCAGTATAATGAATGTTCAAACAATTTTCACAGATCTCATGAACTAATTTTTTCACCCTTACCTAGACTCTTTTGGAAGGGTCTTCATTAATTATATGTACCCTAGAGTTACTTACCAGGTATCGCGAGATTGTTTTGAGCACAGTCCAATCACATAATCATTATGAAAAGTTCTCAAAATTTCACTTATGGATCAAGGAAGTATGATTCCTTGGGAACATGGTTTCTGGGGAAATAATCTATATTGATCCAAATAAGGTGAAAGTTGTTATTTCATTGTCTCAATCTAGTAATGTGTTCGAAGTAAAATGTTTTCTCATGTTTTCCAGGTATTATAATCTAATCCTTAAGGACTTTTCTTGCATGTTAGTTCATATGAAATTGATGATTGACAAAGGAGTCAAATTTGAGTGGATATTAAAGTGTGAAGAGGTATTCCAATAGTTATATACGTGGTTTAATTCCACTCTAATTATTATTTTTCCAGACATAGGTATTATTATACAGTCTACAGAGATTCATTAAGAGTTGTTTTGGGTTCATTTGTGATGCAGGTTGATCAGGTGGTCGCATATGGGTCTATTCATTTAAAACCCCATGAGCGAAACTACTCCAATCATGACTTGTAGTTATTTTTAGAGTTCAATGCCTTGAAAATTTTAAATCACCATCTATTTTATGAGATATTATTAATTTTACAGACCAAAAAATCTTGTGTTGTATATTTTTTCAGTGAGACATGAAGCAATAATTGAGTCATTGGGTTGAGTATCATCATAAATTTAAATTTTACATGATATATACCCCTAAGAAGGGGAATTTTTTTATAGATACCCTTATTAAGAAATTATATAAATAGGGAACACAAATATCAAAGGAGGAATGGATGATTAAGATATTTCTAATGGATTGGAAAATAGTTGTATCGAAGGATCATTGGGTGGTGACCTATGCTCCAATGATCATTACTTCCTCATTGGTAGATCGAGAAAAGGCCAGAAAATAATATAATTCTTATTTTCTGGTGGTGCGTTAGTGGATGATGGGATATGATCCTATTATAGGATTGTCTTTAGATTGGAATTATGTTCTATATATCCATGGAAGTGTGTTGGCTACCACATCCATGAGGGTTGTATTAATGAGAGACTCATATGACTCATTGTGGGTTGTATATTAGTGATAAAAAAAGATGCATTGAGTCATGAAACACTATTTCAAGTTGGATGATATGAAGAAATAAAATTTAGACTTTTTTACTTGTTTCCTCACTTACTAAAATGTGATGTTAAAGAACCAAAAACTAGGTGGATTACTTCAACCAATTTCAGTTCTAATATTTAATTTGGATTAGGTGATTATGGACTTCATTATGGGACTAACCAGTGATATTAGGAGTTAATATGTAGTGTGGGTGGTTGTTGATTGACTGATTAATGTTTCACACTTTTTTTCTATTCAGTAGACTCACTCTGTGGATATATGGATAGTATGAGAGGATGATCCAGATCCGATATGATATTTTGATAGTATGTGTGCTTGATTTTAGTGGGTGATAGTATGACCATATATATTTTTAAAAATTTATATTTTATAATATATTTCAGGGTCTAATTCAAATGGATCCTTTTGAGGCTATTTATATTAGACCGTGTCATTTAGCACCATGTTAGATTGAGGTGGGAGAGTTATATTTTATCATACTGAGCCATGTAGAAGAGATTTATGAGTTGGTTTAGTTGATTCATAGGTGGTTGGTTACTTCCAAGAGAAGGAAGTATTCATAAGATGATTGAAGGGAATGAACCTTAAGGTTACCCATGGTAAATTTTATATTTTTGTGAGTATTAAATCAGTTGTGGAATCAATGTTTGGGTAAATAGAGGAAATTATCACAATTATTTGTTGAGCCATTTGAGATTGTGGAATAGATTTGGATGGTAGCTTACCTGTTCAATCATTATCCACGACATCAATGGGTTCATGCTCTATTTCATGTTTCACATATTTAAAAGTATAAGCCATACCATAAAATAATTATTGATTAAGTCAATTTCAAGTTAATGTGAAATCATTCATTTTAGAAATGTTTATTGTTGATCGTAGACCAAAACGAGAAGGTACTATGGGGAAATAAAGTTCCTGTTATCCAGGTTCTGTGCAAACATGAATGGACCCAAAATGAGATTTGGTAGTGGGACTCAGATCCTTTTGGTAAATGACCATAGTTGTTCAAAAGAGTCCCCTAGATACGTTTCATGGGTATGAGAAGTCCAAAAAGGGGGATTTTTTAATGTCTCTTCAGTTTCAAGGAGTTTTACTATTTAAATTTTGGCATAATCTTGTGTATTTCTCTTATTTATAGTTTTTTGAGGTGTTAGGGAAAATCAAGATTTGGTTCAGGAGAAACAAGTTGGATATACAACTGAGATTCTAATCTAGGTAGTCATTTATGGCATAAAGAAAGCGTTCAAACCATTAAATGTTTGAGAGAAAAATCTCTGGGTTCAATATGTAGTGGTTTATATTGCAAACCACATGTTCACAAAGTTAAAGGGACCCTTAATATTTTTTTAATTGTAACCTAATAATATCCCTTAGAACCCCAACATGATTCCCCCTTCCTTCCTTCAACACCTTATGGGATTTTGGAATATTTGGGTCCTCCCATAGTGATTTAAGAGCTCCCTTCCTAATATTTCTATTGATTCACATGTCATTCATTTTGATGATCTTATCTTGGTGATTCTAGCCTCATCCATTCCTTGGATTCCCATTACCTTCTATATTTTATGTTTCTATTTATTTGAACCTTAATCACTAAATATTGGGATTGATTTTAGGGATTCAATGTGTTTATTATTGTTCAAGTGGTGATTATTGTCAATTTAGCTTTACTACACTTGAGGTATGTGGTCATTTACATGTTAATAAACTTTTATATAATTGTATAAATAAAATTTTTATGGATTTGTGAGTAGCCTATGAGAGATATAAATTTTTTATTGAAGAAAAAAGGTCTGGTCTATTGAAATATTCTATGCCCTAGACCCAACTATTCGGTGATTTTGATTACTATATCATGTATACAATTATCTAAAAATGATGTTTTCCTACCATTATATTTTAGACTATTCTTCTCCCACTATTGAAATGGTAATGTCCATAGATTAATTGTCATATCTAACGGTTATAGTAGATCACATGCTATAATGAGAACCAAGAGATATCATGAAATTAATCTTAAATATGTCCTATGGTCAATATATATCTTACTAATAGAACATAGTAGATGTTAGACTATCAGGTGGTGGGCGCACATAAGCATTGAGACTTCATCTCATGATGTTTAAAATTGGTGATATATATTAATGATATCATGTTGATAGACCCATTAATAGGAATACCCCATGTTTTTGGTGTCATTGGATGATCCTATATATGATCATGTGTATTGGTATCTGGAATTGAGATCATTTCCATTGTATGTCATTTGATCATGTACATTGATGCAAGATGAAAACCATGATGTTGAAATCATAGAGATTTTTTTGGGTCTATCATTGGTGGCATGACATTTTTTGAATGGTTAAGAAAGGATTTTTCTCTTCTGGGATAAGTATGTAATACATCTCGAGTCATGTTGATTGGTATGGTAGTATATCCTCATAGGATCATGGAAATGGAAGTCGAGGGTAAATCCATCTAGTTAGATAAAAAACAATAAAAAAAGAAAAGGATAATGACACGTGAGTGCATCCTACATTATGAGATATTATGGACAATGAGATTATATTACATATTACGTTTTCATAAGATGGTTGTCCCTACTGTGACAATCCATATCTCTTTAGGGTCCATGATAGGTTTCTAGATCCCACTCTTGGTCTGTGAATACTATTCAATACTATCAATATAATGTTCTAGAGGGACACACACAATAACATATTCGAGAATCATCCATATTCAGTTGAATAGGAGTTTCAGACATGGTGGGCCCCACCACTAGTGTTTAGGATTTTCCAAGGTTAAATGATGACCAATGAAATAAATAAATTAATATTATTCATGTTATGAATAATTGGTATTGAATTTATTTATTAATTATATTTACAAGTTTTAAGTATACACATGAAAAATATTATTTGAAAGAATATTAATATTTTCACGTTTCAATTAATATTTGCGGGAGTATGATAAGAGTTAATGGATTTGGTATTATCACATAATATATTCATTATATTACAGATAAGTGATAATAATAATAATAAAAATAATATTTATCACTCAGTTTAGTAGTAAAAATGATATTTACATAGTGTGATTAATTGTTCGGGGATCGGGCCAACATTTCCCAATAATTTAGTTTCACATTATAAATAGAGGAGTAAAGGTTTTTTCCAAGGACTATTCCTGGATCTCTCTCTCTACTTATCTCTCCCACTCTCTAGATAGAGAGGCTCTAGATCTAGGATCTCAGATCAAGCTCTCTTTCAAGAATCACAAGTAAGGTGATGTAGAGATTTTTGGAGCATCAAGGGAATCATTAGATCTCCGTGCTGTCACCCAGAATTTGATGTATGGAAGTCCCATAGTTTCTTGAAGCATGTGTGGAAGATATATAAAAATTCAGCATTAGATTCTTCGAGTAGATATTTCCAATGATGAGCAGACATTGTGCACAGATTCAGATTTAAACTAGGTATTTATCGGTATTGATTTTGTGTGAAAAACTCTTCACTTGAGATCTGCAGAATAAACTGGGAAACTATTCACTATCATCGACGAGTTCATGTGATTCATCAGTGTAAAAATTTTAAAATCCCCTTTTTTGGGCTTCCTTTGTGTGACTGGTTCCTTCAAGTTGTATCAAAGGAACACATGTTGATTTTATGCCAAGAAAAAAATTGAATTTTTATAAAATATCACAGAGGGAATTGTTAAGGTTCCAACATCATAGACAGAATCCAAATTTGATATCGGATGGCCAGTTTTCACCCATCCAATGTTTTGAAATCAGATTCATTTCATTTTACGGGTAGTAACATTGATAACATGTATATTTATATATATATATGTTTTTTTCTAGTGAATTTGATTTAAATCTAGATACCGGTCACCAGAATTATTTTTTTCGGTGAGTTTTAATAATAATAACTTAATTATTATAATTTTTAATATTATTATATTATTATCATTTTCCTAAGCACATATAGGCTTTATGAAAATTTAAAAGAGGGTGTTGGAAGTATTTTGGGTGGGATTGTGGAAATGAAATAAAAAAAGGGGGTTGTAATTTTTTAACAAATCAATAAAAACGTAAGAAACAAAAAAAGAAGGGCCCTTCTTCCCTCTGAGACTGCATTGTACCAGGCTGGTCTAGCATTTTCCTTACAGAGCCACTTCCTCTTGGCGTTGTTCCAAGATGGTGGACGCCTCCCTCCATATTTCCCTCCTTACACCACCCCAAACCAACCTCGCCTATGGCTACCCCAATCCCTGTCTTGCCACCTTCAGCCTCCTTCTCCAAGCCGAAGCCTATTGAAACCCCACAGGTTGCAACCAGATCAACCCTGCCTCCCATGCCTCAGTGCATCGACCCCAGCCAGCTATAAACCATGTGATACCAGCGAGCCACCTAGGTCTTCCATACCAATCATTTCGGTCTCCTCCACTTAGTAGGTCCGACCGCCACCTCGTTGCTGTGGCTCTCCCAAGTGTGCTGATCCCCTCCTGAGCGATGCACCCTATCTCCTTGCCAGCTGGAAACCATCATCCCAAATCTTGGACCACCATGCTTGAGAGACCCGCACCACCCACATGGACCACCGACAAGATTTTCCTCTTCCAATTCCGGTCCACCACGCCGACAACCCCTATCAGATCTGGCAAGTTGCGGTCTTCCTTAGCAGCCTCTTATTGCTTCCACGATCCACCACCCAGCTCATGCACCGCTTGGCCAGGGTCACCCCTTGTACAAGGTACTCCCTTGCTGCTCCACACAGACCAGATCAGCCCTGAAATGGGAATCCATGGGTTTTACCATCTCAGAATTGGATTGGGTGGACTTACCTGGTCTTCAGACAAGGATTTGTTTCATTGGATGGATAGATGTATAATGAAAAGAGGACCAATGACGCACTTCGTAAGTTATGGAAACATTTCAGTCATGGATTTGTTGCATTGGATGGATTGTTTTTTCAATCAAGTTGCAAGTGAAGTGACTCAAGGTATTACCCCTAGGGTCTAGGTTCGTCTGTTATTCACATAACTTATCAACCATTATTACTAGATCATGATCAGGTCGTCATTTTATTATTGCATGTTTTATTATTGTGTGAATGTGTAGTTAATGCACGATCACATAGAGTAATAATAATCAATCATGTAATATAAAGTGAACATTTGACGCAACCAATTTTTCTATTTTATGCATAGTCATTTGTTAGTGCGATCAAGAAGTATGTGATAATAAAAATTGAAAATGATTTCTTTCCTCACATTAAAAATATAAAACCCTCATAGAAATTTGAAGTCCAAACTACCTTCCCTCATTCGAATTTAGACAAAACCAGATATTTGAAGTTTTGATCATGCCAAAGTTGTGGGTGCCACTTATTATGTGGGAATTATTATAAGAGTGGTGGGTTGAGTTATATAATTTTTTTCCAAGAAATATCAAAATATAGATTGTTATAGTTTTAGATGCAAGTGTTGAGTAAATAAAGTTACGATTTAATAAGCTAGGAATTCAATCAACAGATCAAGGAACCATGTGTTCATGATTTCGGCCAAGCAAAATCCTATATTGAACCCTCCAAGTAGTGGTATAGCCAATCATTGTAAACTATGAGGGGTGGTTTAGGGATCCTTGACACTTGAATAATTAAGCATCATATTATTACAATTCTATCATAGAGGGTTCCTAGAATTAGATAAAAATAGTGGGGTAAATTTAATGATTTAATTAATTAATCAAAATATCTAAATCAGTAATAAAGATAAAAATTAATAATATGATAATATTTATTTTTGTAGAAATATGGAAATTTATACAAAAAGTTTAAAAACTGTGATAAATATTGGAAAAAGTAAATATCCACACTAGTCGGAGTACCCAAAAATTGTACAGGCGCTTTCACACAAAACTATTGGAAACTCAGGGTGCTAGTGTCCCTATATCTATTAAACTACCTTAGGTAGTGAGGGTAAAATTTCTTATAGGTGAATAATGTACAAATCATATAATGGTTATGTAATTATTATTTCATTAATGTCTGGTGTTAGTTGTAGTCTCTACATCATGGCATGGAAGTTATAACTTGAAGTATGATCTCTGATTGGTTTACAAAGAGAAAGTGAAGCGATGATATGTATAGGTAATGGTTACACTGGATCTATGTAAATTGAATTTTGGGTTATGATATTTTAATACATCCTATTATAAGATCATTTTCACCCTTTTACTCAAGTCACATTTTATGTTAAAAAACGAACAAGTTTTGAGAAAATGCTTCATTACATTTTAGGTAATGTTCACTATATGAATAAGAATATCAAAGATAGTTTCACATTTAATTATTATAGGGAATAAATTGAAAGACATGGAAAAAGGCCAAAGTCATGTAATTATAAGGGAACATTTTCAAATATCCATTAATGAAAGAGGAATTAATAGAGGTTATTTTTTTTAATATCATAAAATATAGCAATGGAAGTTTAATAGAAATTAACATAATTAATGAAGCAAGTTACCACTTATTATTCAAGAATAAAAATATATGTAATGTTTTCGTTTTACTTATTGGGTATTCAATAGAATACAATTATCACATTTTTGTATTGATATACAGTAACCAAGGGAGTACATAAAGATTACTAGAAGTCAGGTGTATTCTCCTTGTGGATGAGAAAGGGTGATACCTAGGATAGTAGTGAGAAATAAATGACTTATTTATTTCCAACTGAAAGATTCATGTATAATTATTACTGAGTATAACCAAAAAATTAATTTCATAAGTCCTTGGATATAGAGAGACATTATTTTGGGTTGAGGAATTAATATTTTCTTTGGTGTTTTATAATTATCCTATAGTTCGGTAATACTTTAATTACAGGAAATACCTGATGAATATTTTTATAACAACATAATACCCAATTGTGAAAAACTAATTCTTTGTCAAGTAAAAATAAAAGTCACTACTGGAAATGGGTTCTTTCCTAACGGTTCTGAACCATTGGGAATTCCTATAGAATCATTGGTATATGTTATACCAACAGTTCTACAAACTGTTGGTATATGTTATACCAACGGTTCTGCAAACCGTGGGGAAGTAAGACACTGGGAAAACCTATCCCAATGGTTTACAGAGAATATTTGGTATAGGTTAGTAAAATTAACCTATGCCAACGGTTTGGCCAAACCGTTGGCATATGTTTTACTAACGGTTTACAAAAAACCGTTGGTAAAACTAAGGAAATAAACTCTTTCCCAACGGTTTACAAATTGTTTGGAATGGTTTTTGCCAACGGTTCTCATTGAACCATTGGAAAAAAATCCCTAGAAACCTTTCCCAATGGTTTTTAAACCCTTGGGAAAGGGTTATTACAAGGCTATGCCAACGGTTTAAAACCGTTGGCATAGGCTATGCTGTGCAAATTGCATAGCAGCCTGTAATTTACACAGCAGCCTCTAATGATGTCCATTCTCCTCCTTTCCAATTACTATACGTGAAATAACAAACTAATACAAACATATAGAGAACAAATTCATACACATTTAACATATAATTCATTCTTAAACAATACACATCCAGAATTAAATCATAATTCATAACGTAATTATAAACATACGTTATTGATTTAGAATTCAATATAAAATTTAGATGAAAATTATATGTGGAATACAGAATTCAATTCATAATTGAATACATACATAATTTAATTATCAATTATCAATAAAATACATTAAATACTGAATAAGTATCAACAGAATCCGAATACGTTTTTTTAGTTTTTCATATACCAGTTGTTTTTACTAAAAATGATGTCCATTTTAAAAAAATACATACACTTGGAGTGATACCGACCACACCATGCCTCGAATTGATGTGGGGTTCACTCATACATGTTACATATGACCCATGGATCGTTGTCCTAAAGTATCAATATATTCTGAAAACTTTTGGTCGGTATTCCGTATGCCAGTTATTGTTTTCACTTAAAATGTTGTTCATTTCAAAAAAATGAGACACTTTGAGTGGTTCCGGCCACACAATGCCTCAGATTAAGGCAGGGTTAACTCAAAAATGTCAAATATGACTCATTAATCATTGTGCTAAATTTCCCACAAATTTAGAATGCGTTTGGTCAGTTTTCTGTATTCCAGTAGTTGTTTTTAATTAAAATGTTGTCCATTTCAAATAAACGTGAGAGACTTTGAGTGGTTCCAGCCACAAAGAGCCTCAGATTTAGGAGAGGTTGACTCGTACATGTCACATATGACTCATGGATTGTTTTCCTAAAGTTTAAATGGAATCCAAATGCGTTTTGTCAGTTTTCCGTAGGTTAGTTGTTGTTTTCACTTAAAATGATGTCCTTTTGAAACAAAAGAGAGACACTTTGAGTGGTTCTGGCCACACCGCACCTCAGAGTGAGGAAAGGTTGACTCTTAAACATCAAATATGACCCATGGATTGTTTTCGTAATGTTTAAATATAATACGAATGTGTTTGGTCAGTTTTCCGTATGCCGGTTGTACTTTTCACATAAAATGTTGTCGATTTCAAATAAAACTGAGACACTCCGAGTTGTGATGGCCACACTACACCTCGGATTTAGGCGGGGTTGACTTGTAAACATCACATATGACCTGTGGATCGTTTTCCTAAAGTTTCAATGGAATCCAAATGCATTTGGTTAGTTTTCAGTATATCAATTGTTGTTTTCACTTAAAATGATGTCCATTTTAAACAAAAGAGATACACTTTGAGTGGTTTTGACCACACCGCACCTCTTATTGAGGTTGGGTTGACTTTTACACATCACATAAGACCCATGTATGATTTTACTAAAGCATAAACACATTCAGAATGCGTTTGGTTGGTTTTTGTATGTTATTTGTTGTTTTCACTTAAAATGTTGTTCATTTCAAAAAAAAAGAGACACTATGAGTGGTTCTGGTCACACCATGCCTCATATTAAGGAAAGGTTGACTCTTACACATCACATATGACCCATTTATCATTTTTATAAACTCTAAACACATTCTGAATGTGTTTGGTCAGTTTTCCGTATGCCAGTATTTGTTTTCAATTAAAATGTTGTCCATTTCAAATAAATGTGAGACACTTTGAGTGGTTCCGGCCACACCAAGCCTCGGATTGAGGCGAGGTTGACTCGTACACATCAAATATGACCCATGGATCGTTGTACAAATGTTTCAATTTAATCCGAATGCATTTGGTCAGTATTCTGTATGTCATTTGTTGTTTTCACTTAAAATAAGGACTATTTTAAACGAAAGAGAGACAATTTGAGTGGTTCCAGCCACACCGTGCCTCAGATTGAGTAAAGTTTGACTAATACACGTCAGAAATGACCCATGGATCATTTTACTAAAGGTTCAATAGAATCCGAATGCATTTGGTCAGTTTTTCATATGTCAGTTGTTGTTTTCACTTAAAATGAAGTCCATTTTAAACTAAAGAGAGACACTTTGAGTGGTGATGGACACACCACCCCTAGGATTGAGATAGGGTTGACTGATACACATCATATATGACCCACAAATCATTATCCTAAAGTATCAACACAATCACAATCCCTTTGGTCGGTTTTCCGTATGTACTTAAAATGTTGTCCATTTTAAACAAAAGAGAGACACATAGAGTGATCCCGACCAGAATATGAATCAAATTGAGGTGTAGTTTACTCTTACACATCACATATGACCCATGGATTTTTTTACTAAAGTTTCAATAGAATACGAATGTGTTTGGTTGGTTTACCGTATGTTAGTTATTGTTTTCAATTAAAATGAAGTCCATTTTAAACTATAGAGAGACTCTTCGAGTGGTTCCAGCCACTATGAACCTCCGATTGAGGATGGGTTGACAAATACATGTCACAAATGACCCATGGATCGTTTTCATAATGTTTCAACTGAATCCGAATGCGTTTAGACAGTTTTCTGTATTTCAGTTTTTGTTTCCATTTAAAATGTTGTCTATTTCTAATAAACCTGAGACACATTGAGTGGTGCCAGCCACAAATAGCCTCGGATTGAGGTGGGGTAGACTCTTACATTTCAAAAATGACTTATGGAATGTTTTCCTAAAGTTACAACAGAATCTGAATGCATTTGGTCAGTTTTCCATTTGTCAGTTGTGGTTTTCAATTAAAACGAAGTCCATTTTAAACTATAGAGAGACACTTTGAGTGGTGCCGGTCGCTCTGCACCTCGTATTGAGGCTATGTTGACTCGTACAATCAAAAATGACCCATAGATCATTTTATTAAAGGATCAACACAATCTGAATGCATTTTGTCAGTTTTCTGAATGTCAGTTGTACTTTTCACTTAACATGTTATCAATTTCAAACAAAATTGAGACACTTCGAATGGTGCTGGCCACACCGCGCCTCATATTGATGCGGGGTTGAATTTTACATGTCACATATAACCCATGGATCATTTTACTAGAGTTTCAACTGAATCCTCATGTGTTTAGTCAGTTTTCTGTATGTCAGTTGTTGTTTTCATTTAAAATTTTGTCTATTTCAAATAAACCTGAGGCACTTTGAGTGGTACCGACCACACATGGCCTTGGATGGAGGTGGGGTTGACTCGTACACGTCAAAAATGACTCATGGAACATTTTCCTAAATTTTCAATAGAATCTGAAAGCGTTTGGTTGGTTTTCCGTATGTCAGTTGTTGTTTTCAATTAAAATGAAGTCCATTTTAAACTATAGGGAGACACTTCGAGTGGTGTCGGCCACTCTGTGCCTGAGATTGAGGCTAGGTTGACTTGTACACATCAAAAATGACCCAAGTATCATTTTCCTAAATTATCAACACAATCCGAATGCGTTTGGTCAGTTTTCCGTATGTTAGTTGTACTTTTCACTTATAATGTGATCCATTTAAAAAAAAGTGAGACAATTCGAATGGTTATGGACACACCATGCCTCATATTGAGGCGGGGTTGACTCATAAATGTCACATATGACCCATGGATCGTTTTCCTAAAGTTTCAACTGAATCCGAATGCATTTATTCAGTTTTCCATATGTCAGTTGTTGTTTTCATTTAAAATGTTGTCTATTTCAAATAAACCCGAGACACTTTCAGTGGTGCCGGCCACACCTGGCCTCAGATTGAGGCGGGGTTGACTCGTACACGTCACAAATGACTCATGGAACGTTTTCCTAAAGTTTCAACATAATATGAATGCATTTTTTCAGTTTTTCGTATGTTAGTTTTTGTTTTCAATTAAAATGAAGTCCATTTTAAACGATAGAGAGACACTTCGAGTGGTGCCAGCCACTCCATGCCTCAGATTGGGGCTCGGTTAACTCATACACATTACAAGTTACCCATGGATCATTGTCTTAATGTATCAACACAATCCGAATGCGTTTAAGTTTTCCATATGTCAGTTGTACTTTTCACTTAAAATGTTATCCATTTCAAACAAAAGTGAGACACTTCGAATGGTGCCGGCCACGCTGCGCATTGGATTGAGGCAGGGTTGACTCGTACATGTCACATATGACCCATGTATTGTTGCCTTAATGTTTCAAGTGAATTCGAATGCGTTTAGTCTGTTTTCTGTATGTCAGTTTTTGTTTTCATTTAATATGTTGTCTATTTCAAATAAAGCTGAGACACTTTGAGTGGTGCCAGCCACACCTGGCCTCGTATTGAGGCATGGTTTACTCTTACACATCACAAATGACTCATGGAACGTTGTCCTAAAGTTTCAACAGAATTGGATTCCGTTTGGTCGGTTTTCCGTATGTCAGTTGTTGTTTCCAATTAAAATGAAGTCCATTTTAAACTATAGAGAGACACTTCGAGTGGTGCTGGACACTCCATGCCTTAGATTGAGGCTGGGTTGACTCATACGCGTCAGAAATGACCCAAGTATCATTTTCCTAAAGTATCAACACAATCTGAATGCGTTTGGTCAATTTTCCGTATGTCAGTTGTACTTTTCACTTAAAATGTTATCCATTTCAAAAAAAAGTGAGACACTTCGAATGGTTCCGGCCACACCAGGCCTCAGATTGAGGTGGGGTTGACTCGTACACATCACATATGACCCATGTATCATTGTAATAATGTTACAACTATATCCAAATTCATTATGTCAGTTTTCCGTATGTACTTAAAATGTTGTCCATTTTAAACATAAGAGAGACACTTAGATTGATCCTGACCACACCGCAACTCGGATTGAGCCGGGGTTTACTCGTACACATCAAATATGACCCATGGATCTTTGTGATAAAGTATCAATAGAATCCGAAAGCGTTTTGTCGGTTTTCCATATGCCAGTTATTCTTTTCACATAAAATCTCATCCATTTTAAACAAAAGAGACACAGTTAGAGTGCTACAGGCCACACTGCGCCACAGATTTAGACAGGGTTGACTCATAAACTTCACATATGACCCATGGATCATTTTGCTAAAGTATCAACACAGTCCTGGAAGCCCTCACCTTGAAACCAAAGCATACATCCTATAATTTCATGTCTAAATTCCCTAAGCATGACAAGTCCGTCCATGAGTCCTTAACATGTAACCCATGTCTTATCCTAACAATTGACAAGTAAACCAAATCAAACAAGGCATAATTAACATAACATGGAGAATGTACAACAAGGATTTGTATTCAAATTAAAGCATATCATCACATGCATTTGATGAGACTAAGATAATAAGCTTACCAAGACATTCATATAATTCAAGACATACAAAAATGGAATAATCCTAAATAACATTTCATGATCAGAGAAATAAGAAAAGGCATGTGAAATCAAGGAGGAGGGTGGGGGGGCTGTCTGGGGGTCCATGGAGGAGGGTCGGGGGGCTGTCTGGGGGGTGTCCGGGGGCTGTCCTGGGACCAAGGAGGAGGGTGGGGGTCTGTGCGGGGGGCTGTCCGGGGGGTGTTCGGGGGGCTGTCTAGGGTCCTAGGAGGAGGGTGGGGGGGCTGTCTGGGGGCTGTTCGGGGTCCAAGGAGGAGGGTGGGGGGCTGTCCGGGGGGATGTCCGGGGTTCAGGGAGGAGGGTGGGGTGTAAGGAGGATTGTGGGGAGTTGTCCAGGGTCCCGGAAGGAGGGGGGGCTATCCAGGGAGTTCCCAAACACACAAAAATTTATAAAAATAATCAAGATACACCACAACCACTAAAAGAAATCAACATCCATGAAAACATACAATATATAAAAATAACTCAACTCCAATACTATACTATGAGTCTAGATAAAACCAACAACTAGAATAGATTAAACATCAAATCTCAGTAATATTAGTAAAAAATGTAACAGCTCAACTTGTCCCACATCACCATCACCATCATCACCATCATTATCACCCTCATCCTCGTCCTCTCCCTCCTCAATGCCCTCATCCTCGTCCTCCTCACCCTCACCATCCGCCTCACCCTCCTCCTCTCCCCCCTCTTCTGCATCAGACTCCTCACCATCATCATCATCAGGCTGGAAATTATCTTGAACACCACTAGAACTGTCACCTGTTGCACCATATATAGAACGTATAGATGACATATATTCATCAAAATATGGGCTGGCCTCTGGTGGAAGTTTTGGATATAGAACTTCAATAAATTTCATAAATGCACTGTTTCCCTAGAAGACTATTCTGCTATCTCTGTGGCACTTTTTTCATCCTGTTATTCCTATGCCATAACTTGCTGAAGCTCAGTGGCACTACAACTCATACCTGAGGAGGGCCAATACCTCTTCGGGGATATCCTAGGTCGGCAGCGTACTCTGTCAGGATGCTCCTCCCCCAACACCTGATGTAAGTGATCAGTTGGCCCAAAAATGCCTGGTTCTTGGGCATTGAGGGTCTCTAAAGCAGCTTATTACAAATATAAATATATTATGAAGTTAAAAAATAGATATTAAAATATAAATTCAACAGATTAAAACTTACAATCTGCTACTAAGTCGCTTCATTGGCGGCACTTCCATCCTTTTTCTGTTTACTCGAGAAAAACAGTTTTACTCAAGGCACACGTCCTTCAATATTATGTATTTCCCTCTATAATGACATTGAAAACTAAAGTTATATGAAATATTTATCAAACTATTAAATAATTGAGGAAACAAAAGAAAGTGTATGTCGTAAAGAAAACTTATAAAAAATTATCATACCTGCTTCCTCCCATGATCTGGCATCGTAGTACGTCCTAGTGTGTGGAGGTATTTTTTTGCATCAATGTTTTTTTTATTTTTTCCAGATGATTCCTAAATAAAATTTGATAATGAAAAATATAGTATTAATTCAAAACATGAATTTTATTTTTTAAATACCTCAAATGTAATTAATACCTTAAACTGGGTAGTTTTCCAATGAGTAATCATATGATGATACTGCTCTATAAGACAATCATCCACGACTAGTACCACCTCTAACTCAGTGCCAACTCTAGCACGCTATCCAATATACAACTCATGCTTTTAGGCTCTCCAAATCTTGCCTAAATCATTTAGACGTTCCGGTCGTGCACCCTCACCATCAGGAAAATTAAATCGAAGCTGACATCAAAATATTAATTCATATAAATACAAAAATAATTCATGGTATTAAATACATCAGATTTTTTTACCCATATCTCTACCCAAGCTCTATCCTTGACCTCATGTGGAAAATGTCTCCACGATAGTGGGCTGACAGGAATGATGTCGGAGTATTTTGCAAGTGTCGCAAAAAAACTCCGACATTGCTACCCTATTTTCTGAACCATTTGGTTGTCTTCATTGTAATCCACCATAACCTGTGTGTTGTGGTTCCACACCGCATGCATGCGTGTACGCCCCCTCCCTAGCCTCCTATCAGTAGATGTATCTGTCATGAATGAAAAACAAATATTTTATCAAAACATGTTATAATGAAAATAAATATTGATATAATTTTTTTTAGGGTTCTATAAATATACCTGCGCCAGACTAATCGTTGAGCGCCGTTGGATCCACAAAAACTGATGGAACACCCAATGGTGGAACAGGAGTCGAAGATGATGGAATATAGAATCTTGGAGAGACAGAAGTATAAGGAAAAGAAGATGGGACAACTTTAAGATCAGATTCTGACTAGGGAGTGGGAATCATCATGGGATATGAAAAAGATGGGCCAGAATATGCAAAAGGTGGAGAAAACATGGGAGGCCTAAATATCCCGTGTGTCCCTAATGACACACTGGGATTAGAATGTGGGAAGGATGACATGCCAGTTGGAGGGGAAGGGTCTAGTTGGGTACGGGAAGCTTCTCATCCACCTCTGGTACAAACCCTCCTCGTACCACCAACCTGAGTGTAAGAACCTAGATCTTCGTTTCAGGTATGTCTTTAATTTTCTCATGTTTTTGAGAATTTTTGGAGTTTCTGGAAAATTTCGAAGTACACGCCATGTACTTTCTGAGTACACGCCGTGTACTCTTCTCCGGCTCGAAGCCGTGTGCTGGTCGTGCCCGGGCCACACACACGGTGTGTAGGGGTGAAGTGGAGGCCGTTTTTGGTGGAGTACAGAAAAACCTAGTACACGCTGTGTACTCTAAAGGAACACGCTGTGTACTTTTTTTTTTCTTCAAAAAACGCACCGGGGTTGCGCCTAACAGACAGAACACACCCCTTCTCTAGGATCTTCATCCGAGAGTGACCCGTACGGTCGGATCTTCCCCAAGCCCCCGCCTCTCCGTCCGTTATCCGATTCGAGCATGGTCAATTGAGTTGCAAGCGCATCGGTGAGTTGGTTCCTTCTTCTTGAGCCTTGTTTTCCAATTCTTAATACTTCTCAAGTTATCTAAGGTTGAATTTTTTGTGCGTTTTCTCAGATCTACGACGTTATAGGGAGATTTAGCCGTCGTGGTTCAAGTATATCAATCTCCTAGGATTGAGGTAGGTGGTTTGTGCCTTACCGTTCAAAGTCTCTGAGTTTATGTGCAAGTTTCCACAGATACCCTTGAATGGGGGTATTGCGTGTTTACCTTTTTTCCGTTGTTGTTTTCCTTCCATTCCTATATGCTTGTTTAGAGGTAATTTGAGCATGTTAGAGGATAATTTGTTGCGGTTGGAAGTATTTTCAATTTCTTTGTTCTGTTTATGACCTTTGGGTCTCTTTTTCCTTTGGCTACTACACCTGTTTTTCATGCCTTGTAGTTATAGGTTGTAGTGAAACTCATGACATTATTGTTGCCTTGTAGAATGTTTAGCTAAGTCTCTATGTAGGTGTACTTTGGTTAGCCAAGTAGCTCTATAGGTGTACTTAGGCCTTATAGCATTATTATGCACTGACTGGCACGAGGATCAGAGAACCTGGTGCTATAGACTATAAGGGATGGACCGAGTGAGCTTCCTAGAGAGTCTTAGATATTATAGACTACGGGGGATGGGCCGAGTGAGCTCCCATAGAGTCTTGAATTTTTATAGACTACAGGAGGGTAGACCGAGTGAGCTTCTTCAGAGGTTCTTACAATGTTTTTATCTCTTTAAGAACCTTCCCAGGATAGAGGAGGAATTAAATGAGTGGGCTTCCTCAGATAGTCTGTGGTATACCTGAGGCTATAAGAGGAATTGACCGAGCTAGCTTCCCCAGAGAGTCTATAGACCTTAGGGATAAGAGGGTTAGACCGCGTGATCTTCCTCAAGAGAGTCCCTGACTACCCTATACTATAAGGGGAATTGACAGAGTGTGCTTCCCCAGAGAGTCTCATAAATTTCTATGACCAAGCCAAAGGGGTTAGGCTGAGTGCACTGCCCAGGGGGTTGTGGTACTTCTTGGATAGGACCAGAGGGGATGGCTACGAGTACTTCCTATAGGGTTTCCGGATTATTAGATATTTTTTTCACTTATGTTGATTGGTTGTGGATTGATTGCTGTTATGTATCATCCTATTTTACTACCTATTGCTTGCTGTTGCTGTTTACTGCTTATTTTACTTTTACCTTCCATATACTCACCGACTGTTAGGCACAGATCTTCGGGTGAATTCCAACTGGGATTTTATCCCACACCCTGTTTGGTCCATGTTTTTGGGCCCAAGCAGACTTTGTTTTTGCAGATATAGACAAGGGAAAGCTCCCTTAGACTTATGGAACTTGATAGCTTGGAGAAGGAGAGCATGGGACCAATCTTAGGCTTGCGATGCTGAGGAGCTGTTTTATTTTCTTTTGTTCTTGTTTTGGTACTTAGTTTTTTACAGCATTGTGAAATGTTTTCCTGCTTTCCTAGTTATGTATCATGCTTCATTTCATATATACATATGTACTCCAGTTTGTTGATTTAGTCTTCCGCTGTTTATATTGTTGGTTATTACTACTTCCACTATTGCATGTTTATTTTTCATTCGCTGTGTAATCTTCCAATTAGGTAATAGTTTCCCCACTATCACACCCAAGGACCTCGCTTCTAGTCAGTAGCCTCTGGCGTTCGGGGAAATGCTCTTGAGGCCATGTGACCAATCGGGTACAGGGCACCTCTGGGCGGCTTCCAGAACTGGGACGCTACAAAGTTGTATCAAAGGGTTTCTTTTATCTTGATTTACTATTTGGAGATGTTAGCCAGGGATAGGACGAATTTGGTACTTGGTAATAAGCTGTGCCCGGGAGTAGCTGACCCGTGTATAGGGAAAATCCATACTACATCGTTTATTGCAATTTTATGGTTATGAGATTTTACGGTTGATAGGATTTCACCTAGAGTGATTCACATGTTGTACTCTTGTTGTTTGATATTTCAGTTCTATTTCTATTGCAACTTGATGAGATGAGGGTATTCTATCTCATGCATCATATATGCACTTGTAGAAATCACATGCCATGCATTCTTGCCATGCCATGTAGTGTGCATTAGAGATTTGATGCTGTAGTGATAGACGTTTTGTAGATTATGCATGCTGTTGTGATAGATGCTTGATAGAATCTTTGCTACTTGTTAGAGAATTTTTTGTATTGTACTTTTTTAAATGAACGCCATATTTTGATTCTTGAGATATTATGGGCCCTCTTGAATCAGAAATTGGTGGATCATGATCCTGTTTTCTCTAGTAAATGACTGTTGGGGATGCCAAGCTTTGATTTGCGGGGAGTATGGGCCCTCATAGATAGAAATTTGGCACCTCTTTTCCTTATTTTCCGTGTTTCTGGGCTTCTGTGCAGTTTCTGAGCTACTGCCCAGAAAAATCCAGAATACAAGGCGTGTACTTTCTGGTTACACGCCGTGTAGTTTTTAGGCCATGTTACTGACTATGTGTGCAGGAACACGGTGTTGTGAAAATAACATCGGGAGCACACCATGTACGGGATGTACACGCAGTGTAGTTTAGAGCCTTGTACCCGGCCGTGTCACCAACAACGCGGGTCGGGGATGCTCGAGTAGAACACACCGTGTTGTAAAGTAACACACCGTGTAGTTCTATCTAGGTACCGAGCCATGTCATGAACAACACGGGTCGGTGTGACCTTCCTAATACACACCGTGTGGCTTTTAGAACACGTCGTGTAATCTTTCCCAGGTACCCGGACGTGTCACAAACAACACCGGACGGTGTCACCTTTTCTTATGCATGTTGTGTTTGTTCAGAACATGCCGTGTAAGGGCAATCCGTTTAACGAACAACATGGGCCGCCGAGTTAGTGTCTAGTACACGCCGTGTCCCTAGGGAACATGCCGTGTAGTCTGAGGTTAGTTGGAACCATGTGAGTTAGCCATCTAAAGAGACTCGAACAGGGTAATTGTCTTCAAGTACACACCGTGTGTTGGGTCAACACGCTGTGTAGTCTAAGGTGGTACATGACCTGTAGGGCAGGGGTACACGCCCATGTCAGTGGCTTAAGAAGACACATCATGTAGTTTTTATACATGCCGTGTAGTCGTGTTTTGTCAACTTGTGTGTTTTTCTTCCCCTGTTCTATTTTTGTACTCTTTTGTTCTCTGTCCTTGTTTTCTGATCTAAGGTGCACTTTTGATCATTCAGAGCTATGCCTCTGAGACGTCCTCCGGTTGTACTTCTGTCACCAGGCAGTGACCAAATGCCAGATATGGCTGATCAGGGACTTCCTGCCAATCCTCCAGTCGAGCCAGCCTTGGCACCGATTGTCATACCCGTTACAGGCGCCGAGGCACAGTTCAGGGAGGACTTCCTGAGGATGATGCAGACCATCCAGGGAGCGCTGCGACCTGCCCCGTCGATGGTTGAGTTGATGTGGGTTTTCCAACAGCAACATCCTCTTACTTTTTCAGGGGATGGAGGACCTCAGGCTGCAGAGTCATGGATAGAGTCCACACTGACCATCTTTGAGCACCTAGATATCCCTCCGGAGAAAAGGGTAAATCTAGCTTCTTATATGCTCTGGGACACTTCCAAGAGGTGGTGGGAGGTGATCTCACGACCAGGGGGTCAGTAGGATATGTATTGGGACGATTTTTGATGCACCTTTTATGACTACTTCTATCCGGGGACCATGAGAGCCGATCGAGCCCGAGAGTTTATGAGTCTGCAGCAGGGTACTCTCTCTGTTATAGAGTAATCGTCTCGCGGCACTGTGCTGTAGCGTTTCAAACTAATCCCAGCAGGTGATGAGTTGTTACTTGCTAGGATGTTCGAGGATGGTCTCCAGCAGGAGATCCGTTCCCAGGTGAATATCTTCCAGTTGACTTCGATATTCTCCATCGTCAACTAGGCACTAATCACTGAGCGCAATCTAAGTGATTCTAGAGCAGTGAACCAGGGTGGTGCGATATCCAGAGCTGGTGTTCCTCCTACGGACAACAGGACGCGTCAGAGAGAGTCTTCCAGAGGAGATCGAGGTTCGCGGGATGTGTGCTCTGGCAGCCAGGTTTTATGCTACCAGTACGGTAGGAGTGGGCATACTAGGCCTCAGTGCCAGATGGATCCGATGCAGTGCCGGTCTTGCGGCAAGATGGGCCATCTTCAGTGATTTTGTCATATCTTCTCACCTTCAGCTGGTGGTAGGGTTTCCTCTATGACCCCGCATTCTGGAGATGCTTCACCAGTTTCCTACCAGTCAGGGAACTGGAGTTCTTCCAGCCTTTCAGGCCGAGGTGGAGGTCGCGGCCGTGGTTTTCAGTCACCAGGTCATCAGCGACAACAGAGTGGATCAGCTCAGAGCGGTCAGCCAGGGGCGCAGGGCCGTGGTGCATGCTAGTCTTTCACCGTGGAGCAGACCTATCAGGAGCAGGATCCCGACCCTTCTACAGTTCGACGTATGATCTTAGTATCCTCAGTTTTATCTTCATCTCTTTTCGATACTGGCGCTTCCCATAGCATTATCTCTGTTGCGGTTGTGGAGAGCCTTGGGATCTTTATCTTTTCATCTGCTGACTTGTTGACTCTTGACACACCGTTGGGAACGAGGAAATCTAACATATGATAGTGCAGAGAGTTCCCTCTTGAGGTTGCAGGGTGTCATTTCTTATGGGACCTCTTTGTCCTTGAGATGACGGGATATGACGTCATTCTCAGGATGGACTGGTTGGTTCCCTTCTAGGCAGTCGTTGATTTCTATTACTGCAGGGTGAGTTTCACATCACCAGAGGGCGGATCCTTCCTTCATAGAGGTGAGTGGGATGTCCAGGCGGGTAGAGCTAGACCAGAGCATGATGGGATAGGGGAAGTTATAGCCCATATTTCCTGTCTTTATCTTGATGACCAGGGGAATTCACGGTTATACTTTCCTCTAGTGGTGGATCGTTTCAGGGATGTATTTTCAGAAGAATTTTCAGGTTTACCTCTGGAGCATGAGGTATACTTATCGATTGATCTTGTGCCAGGAGTGGCACCGGTGTCCATTTGTCCTTATAGGATGGCTACACCGGAGTTTCAGGATCTCAAGAAACAGTTGGAGGAGTTACAGGCAAAGGGTTTCATCCGATCCAGTACTTCTCCTTGGGGTTTGCCTATCCTATTTAAAAAGAAGGAAGACGGTACCCTTCGGCTTTTTTTGGATTATAATAAGGTGAACCAGTTGATGGTCAAGAACCGATATCCCTTGCCGAGGATCTATGACCACTTTGATCATCTTCGAGGAGCCCGGGTGTTCTCAAAGATCTACTTGAGGTCCGGTTATCATCAGTTGCATGTTAGACCATCAGATATACCTCTGACAGGTTTCAAGAGAAGGTATGGTATTTACGAGTATACAATCATGCCGTTCGGTCTTACGAATGCACCTGTAGTCTTCATGGCACTGATGAATCGAGTGTTCCATCCGTACTTGGACTCCTTTGTTGTGGTCTTCGTGGACAATATCTTGGTGTACTCTCACACTCGACACGACTATGTCACACATCTTGAGATCGTTATGAGTACACTGAGAGAGCATCGACTGTACGCTAAACTCTCGAAGTGACACTTTTGGATGGATCAGATTCACTTGTTGGGTCACGTCATCTCAGAGTCTGGAGTATCTGTGGACCCATAAAAAGTGAGAGCTGTAGTTTCTTGGCAGCAGCCGAAGAACGTCTTTGAGGTACAGAGTTTTCTAAGGCTTTCCGGGTACTATAGACACTTAATTCAGGACTTATCACGCCTAGTAGAACTGTTGATAGGTCTGAACAAGAACGGGGTGAAGTTTTTATGGTCATATTCTTGTGAGTCGGCCTTTCAAGAGCCGAAAGGGAGGTTGACGTCAGCACCTATACTAGTCTTGCCAGAGACGAGCAAGGGCTACACTGTTTACTGTGATGCTTCGGGTAACGGGCTAGGAGCCTTGCTAATGCAGGGAGATGGGGTCATGGCTTACAGGTCATAGTAGTTGAGGCCACACGAGAGGAACTACCCGACGCCCAATCTGGAGTTGGCAGCAGTTATTCATGCCTTACGCTTTTGGAGACACTATCTTCTGAGAGAGCACTTTGTGGTTTTCACCGACCACAAGAGTCTCAAGTATATCTTCACTCAGCGTGATCTGAATCTGAGACAGCGTAGGTGGGTCGAGTATCTTCAGTCCTTTGATTTCGAGCTCTCCTATACGCCAGGAAAGGGAAACGTAGTGGTGGATGCATTGACAAACAGAACTCAGATTCAGGCAGTTCAAGAGACCAACAGTGAGTGGCAGCTTATGAAACTGTTCTCTGAGATGCACTTTGAAGTGCATGTTAGGTAGGGACAAACTGTCATATCTTCTATGGCTTTTACCTCTACACTTCTTGATCAGGTATGAATGAGGCAGCTATCAGACTCAAAGGCCTTGGTCCTATGGGAGAGTGTGTCAGGAGGGGACCCTCTTCCTGGATGGAAAATGGGGAGGGATGAGATCTTGAATTTCCAGGGACACGTATGGGTGCCAGGAGACATACGCGAGGAGCTGATGTAGGATTTTCATTCATCAGTTTGGTCAGTTCATCCTGGAATCACCAAGATGTATGGGGATCTTCATCGCCTATACTGGTGGCCAGGTATGAAGAGGGATGCTGCTGGTTTTGTCATGAGATGTTCTACATGTCAGCAGGTGAAAGCATAACATCAACGACCAGTGGGGCTCTTAGAGCAGTTACCCATTCCAGAGTGGAAGTGGAACAATGTCACGATGGACTTCGTGACCGGGTTACCGAGGTCACCTCAGGTAAGTGGTGTTGTTTGGGTCATCGTCAACATGCTTACGAAGGTAGCACACTTCTTTCCGATCAAGGAAACCTTCAGTGTTGATGATCTGGGATGACTGTACATCAGAGAGATCATTCGTCTGCATGGAGTTCCACACTCTATTCTTTCAGACAGGGATGCGCGCTTTACCTCTCGGTTCTGGCAGGGACATCAGAAGGCTTTGGGAACCCAGGTACTTCTGAGTAAGGAATACCATCCCCAGACTGATGGCCAGTCCGAGCGCATGATCCAGGTGCTTGAGGATATGCTTCGAGCTTGCATTCTAGACTTCAGTGGTTCTTGGGAGAAGCATATACCTCTTGTGGAGTTTTCCTACAACAACTGTTTTCAGGAGACCATTCAGATGGAACCATACGAGGCTTCGTACAGTAGGCCATGCCGATCACCTTTATGCTTGCTGGAGGCAGGAGAGACATCTTTTCTAGGACCTCGTCTTGTTCAGGAGACCTCAGAGCAGATGGAGTTGATTTGGAAGAGGATGGATAAAACACAGTCTCGACAGAAGTCTTATGCTGATCAGCGGAGATGACCTCTGGAGTTTGAGGTCGGAGATCAGGTTTTCTTACGTGTCGCACCGAGGTTGGGACACAAGATGATTCAGAGATAGGGTAAGATTTACCCGCGGTACGTCGGGCTATTTGAGGTATTGGAGAGAGTTGGGCCGGTTGCCTATCGGTTGCCACTACCTCAGAGGTACTGGACTATGCACGACGTCTTCCACATCTCTCAGCTCCGACATTACTTTTCAGACCCGTCTCATGTCTCTCAGCCTGAGGAGGATGAGCTCGAAGCGGATGCATCGTTTGAGGAGCATCATATCTGGATTTTCAATCGCAGTACAAAGGTTCTCTGAGGCTGGTCTGTTCCTCTGGTACGAGTGCTATGGAAGCACGGGCGAGTATAGGATGAGACTTGGGAGAGGGAGGCAGATGTTCGATCGCAGTGGCCGGAGCTATTCTAGGATCCTTCTTCTACACCCATCTAGGGAAATTCGGGGATGTATTTCTTTAAGGGGGGAAGTTTGTAAGAACCCGAATCTTCGTTTCAGGTATGTCTTTCCTTTTCTGGAGTTTTTGAAAAATTTTGGAGTTTTTGGAAAATTTCGAAGTACACGCCGTGTACTTTCTGATTACACGCCATGTACTCTTCTCCGGCTCGAAGTCGTGTGCTGGCCGTGCCCGAGCCACACACACGGTGTGTAGGGGTGATGTGGACGCCATTTTTGGCGGAGTACGGAAAAACCTAGTAGACTCCATGTACTTTTTTTTTTGACAAAATGCACCGGGGTCGTGCCTGACGGATAGAACACACCCCTTCTCCAGGTTCTTCGTCCGAGAGCGACCCGTACGGTCGGATCTTCCCCGAGCCCCCGCCTCTCCATTCGTTCTCCAATTCGAGCACGATCGATTATGTCAGAAGCGAAGCGGTGAGTTCTTCATTCTGCTTGAGCCATGTTTTCCAATTCTTACTCCTTCTCAAGTTATCTAAGGTTGAATATTTTGTGCATTTTCTCAGATCTACGATGTTATAGGGAGATTTAGCCGTCGTGGTTCAAGTATATCTATCTACTAGGATCAGGGTAGGTGGTTTGTGCGTTACCGTTCAAATTCACTAAGTTTATGTGCGAATTTCCACCGATACCCGTGAATGGGGTATTGTGTGTTTACCTTTTTGCCCTTGTTGTTTTCCTACGTTGCCTGTATGCTTGTGTAGAGGTAATTTGACCATGTTAGAGGATAATTTGTTGTGCTTGGAAGTATTTTACTTTTCTTTGTTCTATTTAAGACCTTTGGGTCTCATTTGACTTTGGCTGCTACACCTGTTTTCATGCCTTGCGGTTATAGGTTGAAGTGAAACTCATGAAATGCTTGTTGCCTTGTAGACTGTTTAGCTATGTAGCTCTATAGTTGTACTTTGGTTATCCAAGTTGATCTATAGGTGTACTTTGCCCTCATATCATTATTATTCAATGACTGGCACGAGGCTGAGAGAACCTGGTGCTATAGACTACAAGGGATAGACCGAGTGAGTTTCCCAGAGAGACTTAGATATTATAGACTATGGGAGATGGACCGAGTGAGCTCCTAGAGAGTCTTGGATTTTTATATACTATAAGAGGGTAGACCAAGAGAGCTTTCTCAGAGAGTCTTACCATGTTTGAATCTCTTTAAGAACTTTCCTAGGCTAGAGGAGGAATTGACCGAGTGAGCTTCCTCAGAGAGTCTGTGGTATACCTGAGGCTATATGAGGAATTGACCGAGATAGCTTTCTCAGAGAGTCTCTAGACCTTGGGGCTAACAGGGTTAGACTGCATGATCTTCCTCAAGAGTGTCCCTGACTACCCTAGACTATAAAGGGAATTGACCGAGAGAGCTTCCCTAGAGAGTCTCATAAATTCATATGACCAAGCCAGAGGGGTTAGGATGAGTGCACTGCCCAGAGGGTTGTGGTACTTCTTGGATAAGACCAGAGGGGATTGCTGCGAGTACTTCCTAGAGGGTTTCTGGCTTATTAGCTATTTGTTTAACTACTGTTGATTGGTTGTGGATTGATTGCTGCTATGTATCATCCTATTTTACTGCCTATTGCTTGCTGTTGCTGTTTACTTCTTATTGTAATTTTACCTTCCATATACTCACTGACTATTAGGCACATATATTCAGGTGAATGCCTACTGGTATTTTATCTCACACCCTATTTGGGCCATGTTTTTGGGCCCAATAAGACTATGCTGTTGCAGGTATAGACAAGGGAAAGTGCCCTTAAACTTCTGGAACTTCATTGCTTGGAGCAGGAGAGCAAGGGACCAAGCGTTGGCTTGCGATGCTGAGGAGCCGTTTTATTTTCTTTAGTAGTTGTTTTGGTACTGTAGTGTTTTCCAGCATTGTGACTTGTTTTGATGCTTTCCTAGTTATGTATCATGCATCATTTCATATATACATATGTACTCCATTTTTTTGACTTAGTCTTCCGCTGTTTATATTGTTGGTTATTACTGCTTTTGCTGTTGCATGTTTATTTTTCTTCCACTGTGTACTCTGGAAATGAGGGAACAGTTTCCCCACTATCACACCCAAGGCCCTAGCTGCTAGTCGGCATCCTCTGGCATTCGGGGAAATGCGCTTGAGGCCATGTGACCAATCGGGTACGGGGTGCCTCTGGGTGGCTTCCAGAACTGGGATGTTACACTGAGTACTAGGATGAGTGCTAGGCTCCTCATCGAATAACTGTCGACGTATATGTGGATCCTATAAAAATGTTTACTAAAAAATTAATCACATGACATTATATATTCTTTAAATATATATTTGAAATAAAGTACTCACTGTCGGCACTAATTGTGGAACGACCATCTCCGCCATTCGACGATTGTTCTCCATTATTTTTTTCCTTCATCTCTCTTCAATTGGCTTCATTTCCTGCTTTTGAAAACAAAAATGTAATTATTTAGAATAAAGAAACTAATGTGTAACAGAAAATACTAAATATATGGGGTAATAGGTGGATTCATTTGTAATTTAGCTATCAATTGTTTTAGAAGAGATTGAATGGATTTAATAAATAATACAAGTTGTACTATTCACTAAGTTAGAAATATTGTTTGACTAGGTTTGAATACAGTTCAATTCAAAATTAGAAAATGCAATTCAAAAAAAACGGCAACCAATACACATTGAAAATTCACAAAATGGTCAAGTCAGCTAAAACATATTTGTGATAAATTCTAAATCAATTAGAATATTACCAACCTTAATAAACCAACTCGAGGCAAACCAAAATAATTGAGAACATGGATGAATGATTCTATATAATTTCAACCACAAATTCAGGTTCATAATAAACTCTGAAAATTGAGCTATTGGAGTCGTCAAAAGAAATAAATGGATTGGTTCTAATGGCACTAAGTAAAGTGTAAATTCCATCATCACCATCATAAAAAATATGTCTTGGATTTAAATCAACTATGACACCAAATTCAGGTCGAAGTTTCTCTTTGGCATAAAAAAATTGTTTAGCCATTGATGACAACACATATGGTTCTTCGGTAGCAAGAGTGAGAGTCATATTAATTAATCTAAATCCATAATCATCAATAAATGTGCTCTGTCTCGTCATCGAATCAAACCAATAGAATTTCATCATTGTGACTCGTCCATGAGAGTAATAATCCAATGTTATTATTTTCTCAATGACTCCATAATAACCCAAATTTTCAAATCACGGTCTACTATCTGATTCAGTGGCGTAACAATCTGTTGTGGCAGTAACCATAACACCATCAAGTTGTGTTCTCATGTTCTTTACTCGTTCAGTGACAATAAATTTGTACCTATTAATAACAATTGATTTACAGTCACAAACCATGGTATTAGGACCAAAATCCAAAGCTCATACTTCCTCAGAGACAGAGTCAACAGAAAAACTCAATAAATTCAATATAAATGACTATTAAACTTAATTAAATATTGATATAATTATTTTGAACCTTAATATTTTTACTTTCAATTTTAACCAAGCAGAAAACTCTTTGCTATGCAAAGTCTCCCTCCTTCTCAAAGATAAAGAACAATGATTCCTATTTATCAATGTTTTATGTTCCCTGTAGATAAAAAATATGAATAGTTTAATAGATATATATGTAAGACATACATATTCAATTTAGTTACCTGATATAGTTATCAATCAAATCACAGTTGAACAAAACTGTTCGATGTGCCATCTCCCGTTCTTTATGGCTTAATGTCTTAAATGTATATGATCTAGGAATTCCTCATGTTTGTGGAAGTGATGGAAAAATGGGTTCAATTTTATCATACTATTCCTCTTCATTTCTCATTGGTCTGTTCATTCTTGTAGTAAGATCAGAAAAATACATTGAGCAGAAATCTATACATTCTTGATCCAAGTAACCGTTCACGATAGAACCTTCGGGATGATTCCTGTTTCGGACATATGTCTTTAATGTGTACATATTTCTTTTAGTTGGATACATCCAATGAAAAGAAAGAGGTCCTCCAAGAAGTATTTCAATGGGAATATGGACAGTCAGATGCAGCATACATGTGAAAAATGATGGAGGAAATATTTTCTCCAACTCACACAAAATTAATGGGGAATCTGTCTACATTTTTTGCAAGAAAGGCTTGGACAACTTCTTAGAACAAAGATCTCTAAACAAATGGCCCAACTGAATAACAGTCACCCTTACATTATTGGACAAAAGATGACAGATTTCTATTGGAAGCAACTCATGAAGTGGAATGTGATAATCATGAGTCTTCAAAGATTTTATCTTCAACTCTCTTCTGTTGACCCATTTAGATATGTTGCTTGAATAGCCATAATGTTGCTTGAATAGCCATAAAGAAATCTAATAGTCTCTAATACTTCCAGAAATTGTTTTTTTCCTGTAGGTGTCATCACATAAGAAGCACATGGATGTTTCCATTTAATTTCACCGATATGCATAGGATGAAATTCTGGTCTGATGCCCTAATCCACCACATCACGCCGAGATCGTAAATCATCTTTTGTCTTCCCCTTGACATTTAGAAGAATCTAAAGCAACATTTCACATATATTATTTTCAATATGCATTACGTATAAGCAATGATGTAACAAATTGGTTGACCAATAAGGAAAATAAAAAAAGATACCCCTCTTCCTCTAATTGTAACAGGTTTTAGTGGAAACATTCTTTCTCTTTCCAGATTTCATTTGACCCTCCCCGAATGAAAAACTGAAATCCTTCAATTCATTAAGCACATCAGTTCCAGACATACGCTGAGGTGGATTATCGGTATCTATGATATTATCAAATCTTTGACGATTCATTCTATATGGATGATCCTTTGGAATGAATCGTCTATGTCCTATAAAACTGAAACTATAGAGATGTTTCAGTCTTTTGGATCATGTATTCTTCATACAAACTGGACATGACTGTTTTCCCTTCTTTCTCCATCCAGACATCATTGCATAAGCCCGAAAGTCATTGATCGTCCACATAAGCACAACACGGATCTGAAATATGTCTTTCGAACATGCATCGTATGTGCGCACACCCACATCCCAAATAAGATTCAACTATTTTATTAAAGGTTTCATGTATACATAAATATCAATGCTGGGATCAGAAGGACTAGATATGAGTATACTCATGAAAGTGAAAGGTTTTTTCATACACAACCATGGAAAAGGATTATAAATGTGTATAAAAACTGTCTATGTGCTGTGCGACGTAAGCATCAGCCCAAACGGATTAAAACAATCTCATGAAAGACCCAGCCTCACATTACGCACATCAGCTACAAAATCAGGATGTCGAGCATCAAATCTCTACCATGAAAATCCATCTACACGATGAACCAACTCATCATTAGTCTTCTTTCTCTCGGTATCATTCCATCTCATTTTTATTGATATTTCATCAGACATAAAATGATTCTGGTGTCTGGGGACCAATGGAAAGTGCCACATTACTTTATGTGGAACACGGGATGGTGTCTATCATATTTTGACTTCCAGTGGGATGTGCCACATTTAATACAATCATTTCGTTCAACGGTTTCCTCCTAGAATAAACTGAAATATTTCGGGCAAGCATGAATCTTGTTTCTTGAAAATCCACGTTCTTCAACTAACTTCCATTCCATATAGTGTTTTGAGGGAATATCTGTATCATCTGGAAGTAAATCCTTCAGGAGTGTAAGAATGTAATTGATTCCTGTATTAGAAATCCCATACATATTTTTCCCATGAAACAATCGAATTAAAAATTCCAGCTTTTTTATTTTATCGCATTGTCGATATACTGGTGTCGTGGCAGCATCATTCAATTTTTTACCCTATCAATTTCGTCATTTTCACTAGATGCATCATCTGTCCTCATATCGAAGTCTTCGTGAGTCGAAATCCTTTCTTTTTCATGATGACGAATAAATGGAAACCGATCATCTAACAAATTCTCAATTCCAGTCCTTTCATTTCGATCATCACCAATTTGAGATTTTATTTTCTCCCCATTGTGATACCACAAAAAGTAGTTTTCTTGAAAACCACATTTGTTTATGGGGTAGATAACTTCTTCATGGCTCAACCAAGGTCTACCAACACAATTGGATCATGGGAAGTGTATGCGACCACTATCCGAAGCATTGTGAAATGCAAAATCTGTAAAGCTCTCCAAATTGTTTTGAAAATCGCTTGAGATCCGATTGGTTTCATACATCCAACTTCTGTCTATTCTATAAAAAGAATTTATATAAGTTATTTTGTCATAAAAAATTCAATAGGATTGAACTTTAAATGAAAATACATTTAAGTAAACGATAAAAGAATAAGTTTCTAGTCAACGTAGTGAACTATTAAAATAATGTAAAGAACAAGTACTCAAAAATAAAAATAAAATTTATTTATATTCATTTTCATTAGGTCTATAAGAGGCACATGCCTCATGTCCCATTATGTGTTATAGGCATCCCATATCATTCACTCATGTTCAATAACTCATTATTGGAACCTCTATGGCTATACCTTTCATTACCCAATTACTTCCTAAGTCAAGAGCACCCCATGGGTGAATAAATTTTTGGCTTCTACACTAATAGGTTGTTCATGGCTTGAAAAAAGATTTAATTTAATAAAGTATAGACAAAAACATTTATTTTTAATTTTGAGATTAATAATAAAGTATGTCAATGATAAAAACATTAATTAATTAAACTTGTGGCTTATCTAACATTTTTATGGATGTCTACACATGCCAGCATGGCTAGTGAAAAGAACCCCACCCTCATAAAAGTTAGTATTGGACAAGGACACATAATATACAACGTACAATGAGAACCATATTTAATTAACCCTAATGTTATATTAGTATAATCATCTTGGGGGAAATAGAATATATGATCCTGGTTAACTGATGAATTCAAAAGCTTGTATTCCATATGTTGGACACTATCTAAGGTAAGAAATCCTGTGAGGATGGGTATACATCATTCAATTTATTACATGCTAATGAGAATGAAGGCTTGAATTAATGACTTGAGTTCACTGATTAAATGATGGTAGAGGTTTCATATGCTGTGTAAATAGAATGGTTAAATAAGGGTAGAAGTTTCATACACTGTGCATGGTGGGAGATTCTCATCTGATTTAGAAACTAATATAAATTCCATCATAGGTATCAATAAGAAACCTCAGCATCAAAAGAAACTCCAAATAAAAAAGGACTAAAAACATCAAACACTTTTTATGTTATCCCACAAAAAAATGATCATGAATATCCCTATACATTTTCATACATCCAGAATTTATAGAGAGTATATATTTATGATCTCCATCCACCTTCACACCCTCCCCACCCCACTTGGACAACCCTACCCCCACCCCACTTGGACAACCCTACCCCCACCCCACTTGGACAGCCCTACCCCCACCCAACTTGGAAAGCTCTACCCCCCACTCCACTTGGATAACCCAGCACCCCTTCCACCCCACTTAGACAGCCCTACCCCCACCCCACTTGGACAATCCATCCCCCCACCACCCCACTTGGACAACCCTACCCCCACCCCACTTGCGCAACCCAGCCCCCACCCCACTTGGACAACCCTACCCCCACCCCACCCGGACAACCAAGCCCCCACCCCACTTGGACATCCCTTCCCCCACCCACTTGGACAACCCAACCCCCCACCCCACTTGGACAACCCTACCCCCACCCCAGTTGGACAACCCTTCCCCCACCCCACTTGGACAACCCTACCCCCACCCCACTAGGACAACCCAGCCCCCCACCCACCCACACCACTAGGGCAGCCCTACCCCCACCCCACTTGGACAACCAAGCCCCCCACCCCACTTGGACAGCCCTACCCCCACCGCACTTGGACAACCCAGCCCCCCCCCCACTTGGATAGCCTTACCCCCACCCCACTTGGAAAACCCAGCCCCCCACCCCACCTAGACACCCCTACCTGTACACCCCACTTGGAAAACCCAGCCCCCCCCACCCCACCTGGACAACCCTACCGTCACCCCACTTGGACAACCCAACCCCCCAACCCTACCTAGATAGCCCCTACCCCACCCCACCTGCACACCCTCCTCGACCCCAAACAACACTACCCCCACCCCATTTGGACAACCCAACCCCTCCCCCACCCCACCTAGATAGCCCCTCCCCCACCCCACATGGACATCCCTACCCCCACCCCACATGGATATCCCTACCCCCACCCCACACCCACCCCACTTGGATAGCCCTACCCCACCCCACTTGGACAACCCAGCCCCCACCCCACTTGGACAGCCTTACCCCCACCCCACTTGGACAACCCAGCCCCCCACCCCACTCGGAACCCCCCCCCCCCCCACCTGGACATCCGTAACTATATTTATGGCTAACCAATGAAGTCAAGTCAATAAAACTTAAATTTAAAATTTACCAAGGATAAAATAACTTAGGATCATATTGACCTCTTCAATATCAACCAAAATTATTCTGTACAGATAAATCACAACAAAACCACAACCTAAAATTATATATTTATTGTGTTCATAAGGGGATCATAATACACAATACATTGCAGAAAAATGGAACGAAAAAATCTAAAATAAATGAAGGCACACCTACCGATTTAGAATTGAAGAACAAAATTACTTGAATCAAAGATAGATGCCCCGTTGGAAATTAGAGTTAGCACCCTCTAGAGTAGGTTGGGAAGTAGGGTTCGAACCATACCTAAAATTAAATATGCTTTATTTTCTTAAGGGGATCATAATACACACTAGATTGCACCAAAATAGAATGAAAAAAATCTAAAATAAATTAACACACATGTACCGAATTAAACGGGTAGAAAAAATCTAAAATAAATGAACTCACAAATACCGATTTAAACGGGAAGAACAAATCATTAGAAACCAGACCTGTTGTGTTGGGAAGTAGCGTTTGCGTCGAGATTTAGAGTCAAAACATCAAGACGGTTGAGGTTTAGGGAAACAATTTAGAGAGGGTTCATCTAGCTCTCGGTTAGGGAAAAAATTTATAGATCTATGGTGTTACAGATCAATGATATTTGGGAATTTTCTTTCCCAATGGTTTTAAAAAACAATTGGGAAAGTTATATTATCCTAACGGTTTTAAAAAACCGTTGGAAAAAACCTCTTAATATCTACTATACCCAACGATTTCAGTAAACCGTTGGAAAAAATCGCTTCAATATCACTATACCCAATGATTTCAATGAAACCCTTGAAAAATAAACTAGTATATGGATATACCAATGGTTCTACAAAACTGTTGGTATAAGAGTCTTTTCCCAATGGTTTTTTAAACTGTTGGGAATATTGCGTTGGTATAGCTAGAATTTCCAGTAGTGAGTGGATGTTGAGAATATACCCATAATGGTATTTATGCTTGGAACAACTAAAAACCTTTGGTATTATTGACGTCTTTAGTTTTGGACAAAGAAACCTTTATAAATAAAGGTATGTCACAAAGCTTTTGAAATTAGTCCAACAAGTGAACATGAATTTTTTCAAGGGAAAGATAGTGGTAAAGATACTTCATATTATTCCTTTAAGTAATTAAGGAATGAATAAGTGATGTAAGTACATGGTCAGAAGATATGAGTTGCTTTGAATTATCATTCTAAAGAATATATTAACTATGAAATTATCAATCATGATAATTTAGCATGGTGTAATTCTTGAACACACATTTTATACATCGAATTTATGATATATGATGTATAAATGTTTCAACTTCCAGAAACATCCAACTTATTTCATGATGTTATTTGAAAATAAGGGAGAAATACCATAACTAATATGCCAAAAAAATTAAAAATCAGATATCATACAAGTCATTGTATGATGGAAATCGATTATGTCATAAAGGAATTGTGTTTGGATGCAAATTGTTTTCTAGGAAATAAACATGCTTTCATCAGGTATAAACACATTGTGCATCTTTTGTAATCATCCTAACTATTTCTTAGGATATTACATAAATCCCTATGATAGAAAAGTGGTAGTCAAGTAATAGACTACACATCAATATAAGGGTGAAAATCTCTATTAGAGATAGCAGGATCTGTATTGACTTGGATTTAGTCAATGTATAAGATTCAAAAGTTTTTGGCCTAAGAACTAGTTCCATGAGAATATGTGATACATAGTATGTTCCATAGACACATACTTTGTAGGAATGGTAAAACCATGGTGATAGTTTTTATTCAGCATGGTCAGTGATCTTTTCTTAAATGGGAATAATATTTCCCAATAGTAAGTATTGAATTGAAATTAGATAAAAATTACAATATTAATTAAATTTTAGTAATTGGATTCCATGTATCAAAGTGAAAAATGGATTACTTTTTTGAATACTGTGGTGGGTATTTATGTTAAAAGATACATGGATGGTAAATGTGTAGTACCAATAAGGGTAAATTGGTAATACCAAGTCAGTATGAATAAATTCATTAGAATTTTACTTTTCATAGCTAATATCTATGATCATATTAGGCATTGGATGTCATGACCATCAATCATGGAAGGTGCCTATACGATACAACCGGAAAGGGATGGTCATGTGACCGAATGAAAATAAAGGTCACAACATACTGAGATCTAGTTTAGGACTGAAGTAAGCAACAAGATAATAGAATATTCATTTGGAATGAAAGTTTTACATATGTCTACCTATGGTTAGTGGGAGCATCAAAGTTTTACAAATAAATATGTTTGGTAACATATGAAAAATAGATTGGTCTTCAAGTTAGTTAAGACCAGGATAAAAATCTATTCTCTGGTGATTGACATAAAGTAGAAAACTAAGTTCTAGTATAGAATATATAATGAAGTAGATCTATAGGTTTCTTAGACCTAGTAAATCATACATATAGTGATATGTTATTGAAAAATACAAAATGAAACAATTCAAAAGAAGAATAAATACCAATGTCACATGGCATTAATCTGTCCAGGTTGATATGTTCGAGACATGGGAGGATATTAACATGATGAGTTAAAATCCATTTGCTTATGCGATGGATTAATCACATATTCCATGATATGTACAAGGTTAGATATTTTAAGTACATACTTTATAGTAGGAAAATATCAGTTATATCTAGGAGCACTATAAGGAAAGTAGTCAGAAATATCTAATAGTACTTCAGGAATTACAAAAGATATTTAAGTGGTAAGTGGATAAGAAATGATACTAGTTTTATGGGGACACAATCTAGTCTTCCTTATATCCATTTGATCTAGTATCACAGTTAGGCTAAGGTGATGAGTGAGACAAGATCGTATAGGCCTGTGGTAGCCATACTTAAATATACTGAGTACGTTGCAGCTTATGAGACAAATAAGAAGTAAACGAATTAAACTATTTGTTCCAATTCTTGTTGCCTCATTTGGTAATAAAATTATTATCATAATATTGATTATTATATTCTTACTAGCCAAGATGTCAAGTTGTGATAGTGAATAAGAGTTCTATACTGGAGCATGCCATCTCGTGAGAAGTTTTACTCAAGGAGATGAGGTCGCATTTAGTACAATATCCACATGGTGGAAATGATGTAGACCCATCAGAAAAATCCAGTACTCAAAAGAAACAGGATCTTTACCATGTGAGTAGATAACAAGTTTGGTTAGAAAGTTGTCTCTTGTGAAAGTGAGAGTGTTGAAATAGTGGGTTCCCTAGAGCAGACTATTTTTTGATTTTGATTACCATATATTGTATTCAGATAGATATACATGATTATTTCTTACCATTATAGTGTAGACTATTCTGCAGACACTATTGAAATGGTAATGTCCATAGATTAATTATTGTATTGAAAGGTTATAGTAGATCCTGGGATATAATGAGAACATCGAGATATCAGGAAATTAATCTTAAATATGTCATATGGTCTAGATAAATCGTACAAATTTGACATTGTAGATGTTAGACTATTAGGTGATGGGGGATCATAATAATTGAGACTTCTTCAAATGAAGTTTTCACTTGGTGATCTCTAGTAGTGAGATCATTAGGGAAGACCCACTAATAAAGAAACCACATATTTTTGGTGTCATTGGATTTTCCTATCTACAATCAAGTGTAATGAAATCATGAATTGAGATCATTTCTAGTGTATTTCATTTGATCATGTACTTTGATGCATGATGAAAACCATGATGTTGAAATATTGGGGAGGTAGTTTGTGTTGGTTGTGTCGTTGGTGGCATAAGATTGGTTGAATGGTAAAGAAATTATTTTTTACTTCTAGGTTAAGGAAGTAATATATCTTGGTCCTTGTTGATCAGGATGGTTATATCCTCATAAGACCATGCCCACAGTAGTCGAGGATAAATCCGTCCATTTAGATCAAAAAACAATAAAGAATGAAAATGACAATGACACATGATTGAATCCTACTTTATGAGATATTAATGACAAAGATATTATATTAGATACTATGAGTTTGTTGGTTGGTAGTCGCCGGAATGACAATCCTTATTTATTGGTTCATGATGGGTTTCTAGATCCCACCTTTTGTATATGAATACTATTCACTTCTATCGATATAAGGGCCTAGAGGGTCACACACAATAGCGTATTCGATATTCTTCCCTATTCAGTTGAATATGAGTTTTGGACATGGTGGGACCACCATTGGGGTACCTGATTTTTCCAAGGATAAATGATCACTAATAAATGATGAAAGACCCACAAGGAAGTGTCCTAAGAACCTTGTACAATGTTCGCGCATTGAGATCCCAAATCGCCACAAGAAAAAAGGTGAATGTGGTTTGTGGATAGTGAAAATGAGAAGAATGGGGGAAATGGTAAAGGTAGATCCCAAAGAGAACATGTATCGAAGAACTCTAGCCAGAAGATGCCACAATGGACTACAATTCCTTTGATAAGTCAAGAATTAATCATGAACACAACGGTTTCCAGAAAAAATCACCATAATAACATTACCTTCATTCATGATGTCCAAAATGTACAAGGGGGAGACTATATATAGCCAAAGAAAATAGGAATTGGAATCATACATGGGGTGTCTCTTTACAGTAGTCTAATGCCTAGTTTTACGTATTCAAAAGCCTATATAATTCTTTTAAAAAAAATTTCACTTGAACATGACTTTAGAAGACAAGTAGAACACCCTTTTAGAAAAGTAAAGACAAGTAGCCCACAACCTTTTGACTTTGAAGATTACATGGTGGGGTGGGAATGAAAATTAGTAGCACCACATGGTTTGGATTTTTGAAAGCATGTTTGGGCCTTAATTAATATAATTATTGGCTTGGATTATTCCCCTAAGAAAGGGTGTTTGGCCTCCTCTTGGAATTCCATAATTAACCCATTTAAGGCCTCCTTAATTCTCTTAGTCATCTCCCTTTTCCTTGGGCCTCCAATTACACAAAATGGGCCTTGTCCACTTGTGTGCTTTCTTACCACCTCATCTGGTCCCCCTATAACCCCATGATTCCCATGTGTTCCATGATCTTCATAATCTACTCACTCCTCAAAAGGATTTGTCCTCGAAACTGAAAATTCAAAGGGAGAAAGATTAGAAATATTTAAGGGGTCTTTAACATTCCCATAACTACCAGGTAACTCAATATTTTAGGCATTATCAATGATATTATCTATGAAATGGAAACGACCATCTCCTCATGTATGATGTTTTTATTTTCATTGCTCTGGTAACCTCTCCTACCATAAGTGTACCCCCACCCATTCTCTTTGTTGAATCACCATTTTCCTCCAACCTTTGTTGGAATGTTTCACCACTTGTTCATTATTCTAATCAATTTTGGCCTTTAACTTTGCATGAAACTACTACAAAATCATTTATTTTTTTATCTTAAATATTAGAAAATTTATTAGTAGTAAAAGGTAAAATTTCTAGTGGATTTAATGGGTTAAAACCATACACAACTTCAAACGGTGATGAATTATTAGTGGAGTGAAACAATCGATTATAAGTAAATTAAATGCGAGGAAAGCATATTTCCCAAAATTTTAGATTTTCTCTAAGGATGGAACACAACAATGTGTAATGTGATATATTGACCACCTCAGTTTGACTATTTGTTTGTGGGTGTGTAGTGGTGTAGAACAAAATTTTGGTTCCAAGATTGTTCCACAATTTCCTCCTGAAGTGACTAAGGAAGTTTACATCCCTATCACTCATAATAATCATGGGAAATCCATGATAGAAGACAAATTTCCGAAAAAAAATCAGTTATATGATTTGTGTCATTGGTTTTCGAACAAGCAATAAAATGATCCATTTTCTAAACCTTTCCACCACCATAAATAGTCTATCCTTACCTTATTGTTATCTTGGAAAGCCAAATTAGAAAATCCATTGAAATGTTAAGAGAAGGATGAGAAGTAATAGGAAAGGGGTGTATAAGCCATGTGGAAGCACTTTTGACTTTTCATGTTTACACACATTACAATTTTCAGAAACACGAACGACATCCCAACACATGTGAGGATAATAAAAATGTTCACTCAATAAGGACAATGTTTTCTTATCCCCAAAATGCCCTATTAATCCACCACCATGAGTTTCTTTAATAAGAAATTAACACATGGAAATAGATGGAACACATGATTTATTTTTCCAAAAAATAAATCTATCATGTTGGTAAAAATCTCTTTTAAAATGTTTTTCACAAAACATCCAAATTCCCAAAAACTCTACATCATTCTCATACATGATTTTCAACATTTAAAAACCCTATATTTTATCATTAATGGAAGTACTAAGAGAGTATCTCCAAGACAAATCATCGATGAGAACATTTTGTTTTACTTGTTTATGCTTAATAATGTAAGGAAATGTTTCAATGAAATCAATCCATCTTTCATGCTTCTTATTTAACTTTCCTTGTGACTTAAGAAATTTTAGGATTTCATTATCCAAATGAATCAAAAATTCCCTTAGCCACAAGTAATGTTTCCAATTTTCTAAAGTTCTTTTGAGACCATAAAATTCCCTATCATAGGTAGAGTATTTCAATGAAGAACCATTAATATTCTCAATAAAGTACACGATAGGATTATATTATTTCATTAAAATATCTCTAATTCATATTCCAAATGAATCACAATCAACCTCAAAAACTTTTGAAAATTCAGGAAGAATTAAGAGAGGTGAATTGGAATACTCACCTTTGAGCGTGGAGATAACACCTTCTTGAGATTTTCCCCAATTGAAGCTTACCCCTTTCTTGACCAACTCATTTAATGGTGCCACAATGGTTGAAAATTCCCTCAAGAAACTTCGGTAAAAACTTGCAAGTCTGTGGAATCTCCTAACCACATTGACATTTATTGGTGTTGGCCAGTCCCGAATCGCCTCCACCTTCTCTTTATCAACCCTCATGAAATCATCGCATACCAAAAAACCAAGTAAAACAACCAAATTTAAACAAAATATACATTTTACATGTTTCCAAACAACCTATTTTTTCTTAATATCCTCAAAAACCTGTTTCAATTGTTCATGATGTTCATCAAGGATCCTTGAATAAACAAGGTTATCATCAAAATACACAAAAAGAATTTCCCAATGAATGAACAGAAAATGTGATTCATTATGTTCAGGAATTTAATTAGAGCATTAGTTAGTCCAAATGGCATAACAAGCCATTCATACAATCCAAAAATAGTTTTAAATTAAAATTTCCCTTCATCCCCTTCTTTCATACTATTTTGATGGTATCCACTCCTTAAGTCAATTTTAGTAAACAATCATGCACCATGGAGTTCATCGACCATATCAAGAAAACGAGGTATGAGATAATGATAATTTACCATGATTTATTTGATAAATTGATAGTCAACAAACATTCTCTACTTATAATTTTTTGGGGAAATAATTACCAGTATTGCACACGGACTCAAGCCCTCTTGAATAAATCCCTTAAAAATATTTCCACTTGTCAATGGATTTAGGGAGTCTCCTCCAAGTTATCCCAATAAGTTGTTCAATTGGTAAGTTTTTCTCCTAGGAGGAAGTTGATTTGGTTCTTGATACACCATAAGGGAGGTAATCCCTCAGGAATTTCCTCTGGAAACACATCATGAAAATCTTACAAAAGAGACACATCACTAGATGGAATTGAAGGGTTAAGAGAGTTATTGGTAAAACATTATCCCTTTCATAGAAGCACGAGAGTTTCATCCCCCTATAAATCTCTATCTATCTATATTTGTTCCTGAAAATAATCCCAATTTTCCCTCACCACTCTTATTTTCACTCTTATTTTCACTCTTGTTTTCAACTCTTTTCTTTCCCTCATTCTCTTTTATTTCACTAATCACTCCTTTTTCACTATTTATTTTTACACTCTTCTCATTCTCTATATTTTTCTCTATATTTTATTTTTACATATTTATCAAAATATCTCTCAATCCTCACTTGTTCTTAGTAAGCTTTAAAATGCCTCAATGGTGTTAGAATAACCATCCTCCCATTGTACTCAAAAGAATATCTATTGGTGTATCCATCATGTGTGACCCTCCTATAAATTTCCAAGGTCTTCCCAAAAATATATGACTAGAATGCATTGTAAAAACATCACACGTCACCTTTTATTCATACATCCCAATAGAAAATGGAACTTGTGATTCCATATTCACTTTGACATACCCACTCTTATTTAACCATTCAAGTCTATAAGGCCTATGATGACTAGTCATATCTAATACCAATTTATCAACCATCAAAACACTTTATAAATTTATAAACATACCCCCATAAATAATCATAATACATACCTTATCTTTGATGAGGCATCAAGTATTAAAAATATGCACCGTTTTCTCTTGATCATGTTCTCTTTTGGGTTGAGCACTCCAAGAACACCTTCCCACAAACATTTTTATATATACGGGGATCTCTAATCCCACATCCAAATCATCCTCATGTGGCGACATTTCATCTTCACTTGAGCTAGCACTAAGAACATCTCCATAATCCAAAAAAATCATTGTCTTATTCATTGGACATTTTGAAGAAAAATATCTAAATCATAGACATTAAAAATATTTGATATCACGTGATTTAGAAAAAACCATACTCTCTATTTTACCTTTGGATTTAAAATATAATGGTTTTGGTTTTGGAAAATCCTATGAACCAATTTTGTATTCCCTGAAATTGCTTTATAGTTTCGAATCCTTAAAATTGAAACAAGGTATATAATCATTAACATAAGAGGTATTGAACATCCTTCTTTCCCTTACATGCCTCTCTGCTTTAGTAGCCATGTTAAGTAGATCTTACATGTCCATGTAGTGGTGGATGTCTACTGTGTCTCAAATGTGATGGTCCAGGCCACTGACAATCCTTTCCTTGGTGGCCTCTTGATACTCATCAATATTTTCCCAAATCGTGATTATATCCATCTCTTTGTGATACTCCTCAACAATCATGGCCCCTTGTTTCAAACCTTGCAACTTTAGGAACAAATCATGATAATAGTGGCTAGAAATGAACCTCTTATGAATTACCACTTTCATCTCCTCCCAAGTAATGATGGGTATTTCTCCAATTCATATTCAACTCACTTATAGTTAGTCCTACCAAATACTAGAATAGTTGGTGAATTACATAGCCTCTAACTTCACTTTGTTTTCCCCTGAATATGTGTGACAACTAAAAACATGTTCGACCTTTCATTCCATTTCCAAATATGTTTCAGGGTCATTCTTTCCTTATAATGTAGGGATCCTAAAAATTTCTCCTACAATATCATTTGAATGCCTCTATGGTGGATGATTTCTCTGAATTGGTGACTCATGAAAATTGGATAACTCCTCCTATTCTTAATCGACCCGGCTCCTTGGTGGAGCTATAAAATTAGAATGGGATTGAAGTTCATCCATCCACGCATTCAACCATTGGAATTTTTCTTGTACATCCCTCATGAGCATCTTAATTTTAGCTTCATTGGTGTTAATCGCCTCCTTCCTTTAGAAATCCTATGAGAAAAAATTGAAAATAAAGAAAAAAATGGACCTCACACACTCCCTCATGTGTTCACACTCAAAAATAATTTTTTAACTTTTGTTTCATTCAATTTTCTCTTTTATAAAAATATCACACTCTTTCCTTTTACCACTCAACCTGCTTCCTATATCATTCTTACCAAATTCCAAAAAATATAAATGATTATAATAATGTTGTAATCCTAAACTAGAACTGAAAGATAAAATTAAAAACAGACACAAGATGAAAAATGTGGGTAAGTGAATAAAATGGATGTAAAAGAATTAAAATGGGATGTATAATTCAAAATCTTACAATTTTTTTGAGACTTTAATAATTTTTGATTTTTTTTTGATTTTTGGGCACTTTGTTTTGAGTAAATAGAGAAGCAAATATGTATTTTTCAATATTTAAATGCAGTAGAAGCAATAATATGTAATTCAAAATGGAATAAAAGTGATATTTTCATGTGTTTAAAATAGCAGAATTCATCACAAAATTTGAACCCGTTGTATCTCACGATTTATAACTTTGATTTCAATGATTATAAATGGAGAAGAATGTTTTTCTTCTTAGATAAATGAATTATATACTATACATCCAAAATAATGAAGAAATGATACCTGTAGGTGAAGAATAAAATGGACCAGAACTGATGTCTGCCCAATTCGAAGAGAATTGAAGAATGAAGATGAGATAAGAAAGAAAGAACATGATTTGTTGCAAGTGCCCCCTCATACCAAATGATACATGATTAAAGAAACACTAGGTTGTTTCCTTGGAACCTTGTACAATGTTCATGCTCTGATAACCCAAATTTCCTCAAGAAAAAAAGTGAATGTGGTTTATGGATAGTGAAAATGAGAAAGAAGGGGGAAATGGTCAAGGTAGAACCCAACAAGAACTTTTCTCCAAGAACTCTATCCACAAGATTCCACAAAGGATGAAAAATCCTTTGATAAGTCAATAATTAAGCAATAAAACAAATGTTTATAGAAAAACTCACTAAAATAAAATTACCTCCATACATGATGTCCAAAGAGTATAAGGGGGTTGCTATTTATAGCCAATGAAACTGGAAATTATAATCACACTTGGGGTAGCTCTTCACATTTGTCTAATAACTTGGTTTCCATAGTCCAAAATCCTAAATAATTCTTTTGAAAACTTTTTCACTTGACCATGACTTTAAGAGACAAGTAGCACACCGTTTTCGAAAAGTAAAGACAAGTAGCCCATCACCTTTTGACTTTGAAGATTCCATGATAGGGTGGGCATGAAAATTCGTAGCACCCCTTGGGTAGGATTTTTTAAAGCATGTATGGTCTTAAATTAATGTAATTACAAGCCCATATTCTTCCAACAATCATGGGTGTTGGGCCTATTCTTGGAATTCCATAATTAACCCATTAATGACCTCCATCATTCTCTTGGTCATCTCATTTGTTATAGGGCTTCTAATTCCACACAATGGGTCTTTTTCACTTGTGTGCATTCCAACCTCCTCATCAAATCCACCTCTAACCCCATGATGCTCATTTGTGACATGATCCTAATCAATCACCAAGGAAATAAATAAATTCATATTATTCAAGTTATGAATAATGGGTATTGAATTTTTTTATTAATAGTGTTTACATGTTTTATGTAAATACCTGAAAAATATTATTTGAATAAATATTAATATATTCAAGGTTAACATAATATTTGTAGGGGTACGTGCCGAGTTAATGGATATGGTATTATCACATGATATATTTATTATATTATAGATAAATGATACTAATAATAATAACTATTTATGAATCATTTTAGTAGTCAAAATATTATTTATATAGTGTGATTAATTGTTCGGGGGCTGGGATGGCATTTCCAGGTAATTTCATTTAACATTATAAATAGAGGAGAAGAGGTTTTTTCCAAGGAATATTATAGGATCTATCTTTATACTTATCTCTCACACTCTCAAAAGAGAGATTTTATGGATCTCGGAGCTCAGATCAATCTTCCTTTTAGGCATCAAAAGCAAGGTGATGTAGTGATCGTTGGAGCATCGAAGGAGTCATCGTATCTTTTCTCTAGAACCCAGAATTTGATGTACAACACTCCTGCTGTTTCTTGAAGCATGCATGGATGATCTAGAGGAATTATTATTTGGATTATTCAAGTAGGGATCTCAAAAAATGAGAAGAAATAATGCACACATTCGTATTTAATCTTGGTATTTAGCAGTTTGATTTTGTTCTTGAAACTCTTCATGTGAGATAATCCGAATAAACTTGGTAGATATTCATTTTGTTAGACGAGTTCATGTCATAGGTCACTAGAAAAATTTTAAATTACCCTTTTTGGGGATTCTTCTGCATGTTCAGTTCCTTCAAGGTCCATATTTATGTATTTGGTCCCTCAGAAGGAGAGTGAGGGTTGTGTTAAATGAAATTGATGAGCATAAGACTTATACTGAGGATACGGGTAGGGCTGTATATTTTGGCTGTTAAGTCACATAAAGTGAATTTTGGGTTAATAGAGGGCTATAATGACTTATTAAAACCATGTATGGATCTTTTTGGTGAATTCTATTTCATGAATTTTCTTTTCTGTTTCCTTTTTTTTCTATTTATTATTGTTTGATGTGACCCCCTTAAGCATGTGAGGATGGGTTACTGTTCTCAAATGTGATCTCCCTAGAGTGTGTGTGGATTGGTTGGTTTGATTGTGAACCCCCTAAGCATGTGAGGATGGGTCCGTGTGCTTTATGTGACCTCAATGATTGTGTGGGGATGGGTCAGTTATCATTTCGAGGCTATAACCTAAGAGATGTGGTTCATTTAGTGTGTTGCATGTTCTACTATGGTTCCCATAGAATTTACTTCTTGCATGGAACCAAAGAAGGTAGTAGTAGGACCAGGGGTATCCATGTTAGTGCATGATGACCGGATAAATTTTGTTATAATTTATGTATTTATTTTTGCTAACCGCAAACCATTTTATATGAAAACATCACTAAATTTAAGGATGCATTGGTGGTGTTCTACTATGTTTTTACTCACACCCTTTATGGAAATCTTTGTTTTCATGCATAACTTATGGTTAGTTATCTAGCTAAGTTAAATGGACCTATATCAGGCTACTGTGTAGGTAGAGTAGGTTGGTCAAGGTGGTTCAAATAGACTCAAAATTCATTTTTTCATTCCACTTAATTATTTTTTATTCGTTTTTTTTGTGAATTTATCCACCACATGTAGGGATCCATTTTTACTACTGTTCTTGATCATGGAATTCGATATTAATATAGAATGTGATGATATTATTTTTTTCACTTCAATTTGTTTGTTGTTTTTAGTAATTATATATTTCATTTTATTTATGATCATCTACTCTTTACCATATTTATATTTAATATGTTATTATTTTACTCTAATAGCTATTTTATGCTGAGAGTATAGTCTCCCCATAGTTTCATTTAGTCCCTCTATGGTAGTTAACAACCTCTTGTGTATGGGGAGGTAGACATGAGGCTAAGTACCACTCTATCCCGTACTGGGTGATTCGAGTTGGGGTATTAAAGTTTGATAATTTTATCTTCACCAACACAACTTGTGAGAACCCATATTTTTAACACAATGTAATTCATTATTTTTTATATAAAGATAAAATTAATACAACCCTATAAGACCATAAAGACTAGTTTATTTTTTTAATTTGATAAATGACATAACAAATTTGAAAAAATTATTTAAAAACTCCATAAAATGCAATTATATTCAATGGATGTTCTAAAGAAACGAGGGATAATGTTGGGACATACAAAAGAATGTGGTGAGATATATAGCCCTGTAAGAGAATAATCAAAGCATAAAAAAGATGAAATTAATATTTTTAAGTCAAAAGGATAATCAATGAGGCATAAAAGGGGTGACAATCATTATCTTGAAAATGAGTCATGATATAATATAATAACATCAATGAAACATTGCAATATGTAACCACCATAAAACATAACATAAGAATATGACAAGGCTAACCGCCAAGAAAACATCACATGGTTTAAATTTTCCCATAATGGATTAGGATAACTCTCTAATCACATATATAACATCCCTTGAGATAATAACATTACCCAATCCATTCAAGGGATACATAATTCCAAGACCACACATTAAATTCATATCATGTACATATATATGTATGTCACATAGATCATACAAAATAAAGATGAATTCTATCAATTTTAATACCACCATTAAGGAGTGTGAGATAAATAAATAAAAGTACCAAATAAATAAATTATTGTAGAGTCAAAAGTTATATTTTGACTTCTATATTTTGTTTTGGAAATCACTAACGTCTTTTTAATCGTATCATACTGACTCTGTCAATCGTATCGTATTGACTCTGTCAATCGTATCGTACTGACTCTGTCAATCGTATCGTACTGACTCTGTCAAATGTATCGTACTGACTCTTCTATTCATACTTTCATTACATGTTTTGGTACTTAGTCAAAAACACTTGTTACATATGAATCATACTATTGCTTATCATCGACATATATCTTGTTTTAACCAATACGTTGTCGTTGAGTTAGTTACAAACTAATCAAAACGATGTCGTGCTTTCTGTTTCAAAATGACCGTTATGATGCCAGGTGTCCATGTCCCTCCGAGTTTTTCGGAGAAATATTACCATTGGAAGCAACATGACCGTTGGAACCCAAGGCCTATAAATAGGAGGTCATTTGAAGCTAAAATAGAGACTTTTTGGAACAACTGTGATACTCTACTTCTATAAAGTTCTAGAGAGAGAAACTGGGACTTCTCTCATCTGCTTTGTGCGTCCGATCATCGTATCGAGGGCTTTCAAGTGATTGAAAGACAGAGGTGCCGATTACCTACAAAATCGAGGGCTGCTGGGGACAGGAAGACAGACGTTCCGATCATCGTATCGAGGGCTACTAGAGATAGGCAGACAGATAGTCTGATCATCGTATCAAGGGCTACCAGGGATAGGCAGACAGAAAGTCCGATCATCATATCAAGGGCTGCCAGGGGATAGGCAGACAGACAGTCCAATAATCGTATCGAGGGCTCACCAAGGTGTTGGTGAGACAGACCTTTTATCCTAGGTGAAAGGATAACCCTTCTCTTTGGGTTAAAAGAATTGTAATTATTTTACATTTCCGCTGCTAATTGTATTAGAAAGGAAATTGTTTTAGTTTCCTTTTCTATCTCTTATACATTTGTAAATGTTTCAATTACATCCATTCTATTACATATTGTACTGATTGATTCTCTACGCTTTAATGTAGAATCATTCATCTTTATATTACTCTGATTATTGTGTTCATCTTGAATACAATTGTTTTACATTTCATTAGTATTACATTACATCATACCTTTTGTATTCAATACAATTGTGGGTGTTTGTATTTGTATTAGTTTAAGATCATTTAAACTAATCTCTTAAGTTCTAAAACTCAAAAGGTTTTTAAACCTAAAATTCACCCCCTCTTGTATTGTTCCATCTAATAGACATACATATCTACATATTCGATCCAACAGTTGGTATCAGAGGAGGTTTTCCACTGATTAGTATTACTTGTTCTATTCTTACCTTTTACTGACTACACTAACGTGTGGAGTAGAAAAGTTTTTTTATTAGATGGCAGGAATTAATATTGGGTCAATAGACAATCAAAATCCTTCTTGACCACCTATCTTTGATGGAAATGATTATGAGTACTGGAGAGATCATATGAAGACTTTTGTGATCAACACTGGCGTAGAAAATTTTATTATGCTTACTGGAGGTTACAAAATTCCTGACAAAGAAGTCAGTACTTTTACTAACCAAGAGAAGCAATAATATCAACTGAATTACAAGGTACGCAATACTTTATTATGCTCTATGACTAGGAATATATATAGTCAGATATCTTCATGTGAAGCATCCAACTATATTTGGAATAAATTGGAAGTCACTCACTTTGGAACATCCAAGGTTATAGGAAGAAGAAGAGAAATGCTTCGAGAAGAGTATAATGGATTTGTTTTTCCTTATGGAGAGCCAGTATGTAAAGTGCAACAAAGGTTTATGACAATTTTCAATGGATTACAATCTATGGGAGAAAAAGGTCTTGATGATGAAGCTCTAGTTGATAAAATTATAGATATAATGCCAAATGAATGGGAGTAAAAAAGAACAACTATTGATGAAAATAGAAAAGTTTCCCAGATTTCTCTAGATAACTCTTTGGAACTCTTCTATAGCACGAGACAAGAATGAAGAGAGATGCTGATTTCAACAACAAGAAGAATGGGAATGGAAGTGTAGCTTTTTCATCTAAGGCTAAAACACCTGAACGACTTACAAGATCCAAATCCATGAAAGTTGTTATATCTAATTCAAGTGATTGTGATCTTTCGGATAATGAGTTAGCCAATCTATCTTGAAGGATGAAAAAGATTGTGGTAGAGAAAGACTTCCAATATAGATTCAAAAAGAAAGATAGGAAGGATAAGAAAGATTCAGAGGTAGCTTGTTATGAATGTAAGAAAGCAGGACATATAAGGCCTAATTGTCCTTTACTAAAGAGAAACGACAGAAAGGAGAAAAACTCTCAAAGAAACAAGAAAAGGTTTTATAAGACAAAGAAAGTATTGAAGGCAAATGATACCTAGAGTGAAAGCGGTAGTGATTCTTCAGATTATTCTTCAGAATATGAGTCCTCAGGAAAAATGAATATTGGAATTTTAGCCAGACTACCAATGGAAGATCATTGTCTCATGGCTAAGCTACATAATGCTGAAGCTATTACAAATGTCTCTTTGAATGAAAATTATACTGATAATAGATATTATTAATCTTCAAATGATGAATCTTCATCATCAGAAGATGATACATTACCTTCTTTTGAAGAAGTCTCTGGACTTGCTAAATTACATTAAAATGAAAATTCTAAACTCAAGAAGAAACATGAGAAAGAAAATTCTAGAATTTTAATCTTGACTAAAGAAGTATCAGATCTTTCTAAAGTTCTTGATGTAAAATCATCTGATTTTGAAAGTTTTTTAAAAACCCTTGAGAAAGTTAAATCTGATAAGGATAAACTTTCTAAGGATCTTGAAACTGTTATTTCAACGAAAAATGTTTTAGAGCCTAACTCTAGTTCAAAATCAAGTGATTTGAAAAATAAAAACATATTCTTAAAACTAAAGTCAGAAATTCTTTCCTTGAAAAAAGGTTTGTCAAACATTACTCATGGGAAGTAAAACTTTGACAAGATGTATTCTCAAATTAGACCTTTGAGAAATCGTTCTGGTCTTGGTTATACTTATTCCAAACCTTTTTTTAGTAATAACTATTTTGTTCCACAAAAAACCACTTTTTGTTCTAAGTGCCAATGTGGTGGTCACTAGAGAAGAGATTTTTCTCTTAACAGAACTCAATCTTTAGGATTTCATAAAGATCATTTTTCAAAACAAATGTGGATTCCTAAAATTCTTTTATCTAACCCTTTTGGATCCAAAAAAGTTTGGATTCCGAAAAACTAATTGTTTATTTTTCAGGAAAATGAGAAGTGTACCAATAAGAATATTTGGTACATGGATAGTGGTTTTTCTCGACACATGACCGGAAAGAAAGATCTCTTTAAAAAGGTTATCAAAACAAAAGGTGGAAAAGTTACCTTCGGAGATAATTCTCAAGGAAAGATTGTTGGTATAGGTAATATCGTTTTTCTTGGAGAAGTTCTTATCTCAAATGTTTTGTTTGTTAAAGGTCTTAGGCACAATCTCATTAGCATAAGTCAATTATGTGATGAGGGTTACCTTGTGAATTTTAGAAATGATAAGCGTCTAGTTCACAATTCCAAGGATGAGTTCATTCTATCTACCCATAGGCAAGAGAATGTTTACACTATTAACTTAGAAGTCCTTAGGATCCAAAACATACCCTACTTAAGTGCAATATAAGACCAATCATGGATATGGAATAGAAGACTAGGACACTGTAATCTGATAAACCTTAGTAAACTCTCAAAGAAAAGACTTGTGAAGGGGCTACCAGACCTTATATATGATTCTTCCAAAGTATGTGATCCTTGTCAATTTGGCAAGAAACATAAAAGTAGCTTTAAATCAATTAATGAAGTTTCAACTTCTAATTCATTACAGCTAGTGCATATGGATCTTTTTGGTCCCACAAAACTGGAAGCATTGGAGGCAAATACTATGTATTTGTTTTAGTTGATGACTTTACTAGATTTACATGGGTCTACTTTCTCACAAAGAAATCTGAAGCCTTTTCCTATTTCAAAACTTTTAGAGCCCAAGTTAAAAATGTGAAAAACTTACCATTGATAACTATTCATAGTGATCATGGTGGTGAATTTCAAAATTCAGTTTTTGAAACTTTTTGTAGTAAGAAAAGTATTACTCACAATTTCTCCGCTCCAAGAACTCCTCAGTAAAATGGTGTTGTTGAAAGAAGAAATCATATTCTTCAGGAAATGACTCGAACCATGTTGAGTGAATACTCAATTTCCAAGCACTTCTAGGATGAAGCTGTTAGTACTGCCTGTTATACTATAAATCGTGTTTTAACTAGACCATTTATTAATAAAAACCCTTATAAGTTATGGACTGGACGAAAACCTAAAGTTTCATACTTAAAAGTTTTTGGATGCAAATTATTCGTTCTGAATACAAAGGATAATCTACAATAATTTACAGCAAAATCTGATGAAGGAATCTTTCTAGGCTATTCTACAACCTCTAAGGCTTATAGAGTTTTCAATAAAAACACTTGTACTGTTGAGGAAACAGTACATGTAAAATTCGATGAAACTGATCCTTTTGTTTTCAACCAACCTAATCCTACATCCTCAGATGTGTTTTCTAAAAATGTTTATCAACCGTTATTAGAAGATCACTCTAATGAGGAAAATGTTCAAGAAAGTATTCCTGAATCATTTACCACGGATGATTTTATACCATATGTTGATGAACAGGTTTTAAAAAACCCAAATCAATTGTTTCTTAGGAATCATCCCAGTGATAACATCATTTGTGATGTAAATCAACCTATAAGGACTAGAAATTCCTTAAGAAATGAAGTAGAACACCTTGCTTTTCTTTCCCAATTTGAACCTAAAATCCCAAGTGAGGCCTTAGGTGATGATGATTGGATCAAAGTAATGCAAGATGAACTAAATGAATTTGAGAGGAATCAAGTCTGGACTTTAGTTGATATACCTAAAGAAACAACTGTGATTGGTGTAAAATGGGTTTTCAGAAACAAATGTGATGAAAATGAAATCATTGTAAGAAATAAAGCAAGAATTGTTGCTAAAGGCTATAATCAACAAGAGGAAATAGACTATGAAGAAACATATGCTCCTGTAGCTAGAAATGAATCAATTCGTATTCTATTAGCCTTTGCAGCATACTTTAATTTCAAACTATTTCAAATGGATGTAAAATGTGGTTTTCTAAATGGTTTTGTTCAAGAAGAAGTTTTTGTCGAACAAACTCCTGGTTTTCAAGACCCAAAACATCCTGATCATGTTTTCAAACTTACCAAGGCTCTATATGGCCTTAAACAAGCCCCTAGAGCATGGTATGATAGACTTACAAGATTTATTTTACAACACAATTATACAAAAGGTACAGCAGATCCAACCCTTTTTATAAAAATGGAAAACAAAAATGTTTTGATTGTTCAAATCTATGTTGATGACATCATATTTGGATCAACTTAGAAATATTTAACTGATTCTTTTGCAAATTTAATGAAATCTGAGTTTGAAATGAGTATGATGGGTGAGTTAACATTCTTTTTAGGTTTTCAAATTTCTCCAAAGCTAGAAGGAACTTATATATCTCAACATAAGTATATAAAAGATTTACTCAAAAAGTATGGATATGACAAAACTAAAAGTATTAGCACTCCAATTGGTACCTCAAATACACTTGATCTTGATGAAACCGGGAAACCAGTAGATCAAACAATCTTTAGAGGTATGATAGGAAGTTTTCTATACTTGAAAGCTAGTCGACTCGACTTAATGTTTTCTGTATGCTTATGTGCAAGATACCAATCTAATCCAAAGGAGTCTCATTTAAAAGCCGTAAAGAGAATCTTTCGGTATTTAAAAGGCACTATGGATTTAGGTCTTTTTTACTCTTCTAGGAATGATTTTGTATTAAAAAGTTTTTCAGATGCTGACTTTGGTGGTTGTATAATGGATAGAAAAAGTACATCTGGAACATGTCATTTCTTAGGAGATTCCTTGGTTTCATGGTCCTGCAAGAAACAACACTCAGTAGCACTATCCACTGCTGAAGTTGAATATGTAGCAGCTGGAAGTTGATGTGCTCAAGTATTGTGGATGCAACACACACTCATTGACTATGGTTTGAGTTTCTCCAACACTCAAATTCTTTGTGATAATACTAGTGCCATAGATCTTAGTAAGAACCCAGCACACCACTCTCGTGTAAAACACATAGATGTTAGGCATCAATTTATTAGGGATCACACATAAAAAGGAGATATTATTCTACAATTTATCAGAACGCAAGAATAACTTGCTGACATTTTTACAAAACCCTTATCTTCCGATAGGTTTGAGTTTATAAAACAGAATCTAGGAATGATTACATTAAAATAATCATTCATATCTACTTCATGTTTTACAATTCTCCTAACATTAAAAAACTCCCTTTGAAAGGGGGAGGACATTTCTTACTATGTTTTTTTCTTATTATGTTTCTTTTTATCTTATGATCTTTAATTATTTACTCTCCTGGTATGTGTTTTTGTTATTCTGTTTATCGTATTGACAGTTTTATCGTAATATATACCTATTTGTTTATCATATTGATAGTTTTATTGTATTATTTAATTCATCGTATCGACCGATGATGGTAATGATTTTCTTTTCCATCGTACTGACCGATGATGGTAATGATTTTCTTTTCCATCGTACTGACCGATGATGGTAATGATTTTCTTTTCCATCGTACTGACCGATGATAGTAATGATTTTATTTTCCATCATACTGACCGATTATGGTAATGATTTTGTTTTCCATTGTACTGAACGATGATGGTAATTATTTTCTTTTCCATCGGCTTGTCAGTTCATGGTAACAATATTGTTTTCCATCAGCTTGTCAGTTCATGGTAACAAGATTGTTTTCCATCGGCTTGTCAGTTCATGGTAACGAGATTGTTTTCCATCAGCTTGTCAATTCATGGTAAAGAGATTGTTTTCCATCGACTTGTCATTTAATGGTAACGACTTTTTTTTCAATTGGTATGACAATTGATAGTTTTCTTTTATTTCGTACAGTTGTGTATTCTTTTTAGCTCTTCTAAAACCAACAAAAACCTTACGTTCTCCGACAGGTACTTTCCATTTTTTTATTTTCTTTCTTTCATCTTTAATCCTAACCATTGATCTGTTTTCCTCTAATCTTGACCGTAGAATATCAACGGTCACCCCTTTATCACCTATAAATAGTCCCCCCTCCCAAACCCACATTGGGTTTTCAGGTTTTGAGGCGAAGCTCTGCTCCACTAGTTTTAAATCATCATACGATCTTTCATCGGCATCACCTTCATGTCTCAGTCCTCTGCTAACACTCCCACCGAAATGTTTTCAAAGACTTTTACAGAGAATACTTTTTCAGAGAAAGGTTAGTTTCTCGGGACTTTTTTGATTTGTATGATTCCACAATCAAAAGAATCATTATGTTTCAAGGATGAGAGCATTTATGTGTTGAAAGACCCGTTTCTCAAGATCCGGTTCTCTTTGATGATGTCTGTCAGTTCTACAAAACCGTATATTTCTACAAAGACATGACTATAAATTTTTCTGTGTATGATAAAAAGTTTTCTATGTCTGTGAAACAAGCGGCTCATTTTCTGAATGTCCCAATAGAAGGGGATTCTTTCTGTCCATCTCATAAACTACCATAGGAAGTCGGTACGTTTAATAGAGGAAGTGCTGAAAAGTATTTGTTTGTTATAAATGAAGAGAAGAGAAAAGTGGCTCATCTTTCTCCGGAAAATCAGTTTGTGACTTTATGGATGCAAGGTTTTCTTATCCCAAGGAAAGGGAATAGAGAAACTCTGAAATTTTCTGATATTTTTATGCTTGACTATCTTGTAAATATGAGAAAGGTAAATCTCATGGGGTATGTTTTTGAAACCATTAAGAATGTCAAGATAGGAGGGATTATGTCTCAAATGATTATGTATCCAGCCATCCTTAAAAAGTTTATTCTTGAGAGCATGAATTTTTGCAACATTCCTTTGAAAGGAAACTCGATAGATATGAAGCCATCTTGGATTAGTAAGAGTAATTTGAAAAAGATGAATGTTTGTTTTGATACAAATTCAAAACTTTTTGTAAGAGATGTAGAAGCTGGATTGACTCAAAATCAATCGGAACCTATGCTAGCCAAAGACATTCCTTCTCTTGTTGTTCCTCAGAAGTCAGATCCTCAAACCAGCTCAAAGCCAGAGAAGAAGCCTAAGTACAGTAAGGAAGTTGTAGCCAATTGGAGAAAGGATAAGGAACAAAGAAAGGAAGGTGATCCAAAGTTTGGACTTGATCCAGCCGAAGCCTTTACTGAGAGATTAAGGGTTGATGATACCCTTCAGGTTGAAAAGAAGAAGAAGGTTCTTTTTAAAAGAAAAGCAAAGGAATTTGATGTCTCTAATGTCTTGAAAGCAGTTGAGGAAGCTAGTGCTCAACTTACCACAGAAGTTCATCAAGAGCCTATCGTACAGAGCCTTCCTGAGAAAGAAAAAGGAAATCAAATGATGGAAGAGATAGAAGAAGTGGAAGAGGAGGAAGGAGATTTTCTTTTAGAATTCCTTTAGAGTTCGAAGAAGAGTAGGGAGTAATCAGTTCAAAAGCTGAGTGAAGGTGTTCAAGAAACCCCTCATGAAAATCAAGCACCTTTTGAAACTTCTGAAACTCCGGATAAAACACCCCCTCAAGTAAAGAAAGGTGCTCAATCTTCTCATACTGAAAAAGTTTTTGTCATCAGTGAAAAAGTAGAAGAAGAAAGAAAAGTGAAAGAAAAATAAAAATGAAAACAAACAGTTTTTGACTCAAGCTGATCAAATGAATTGCCTTCATACAATGAGGATAATGATTCAGAACATACAATTTCTCTCAAGAAGAGTGATTATATTTTCCATATTTTGAGAAGGGTTGAAAAGACCATTCCTTACTTTCCCAGGCTGGAGGGGAAAATTGATTTCATTACTGACAATCAGAAAAAGAAGTTTGGTTCTGTAAGAGAGTTGATAAAGAAAGATTTGTCAGCTGAAGCCGATCTGAAAGTTCTTTATGAAACCTCGGCTACTCATAAGAAAGCTTGCAACAGTATTACCAAGTGGTCATATAAGACAGAAAGCTTGGGGAATGACCATGAGATATCAATTGAAGATATAAGGAGGTTGTCAAATGATCTTGCTATTGCCTTTAATAAGCTTGACAAAGAAACTGTTGAAAGTCTGAATCAGATAACTCATGGAGCCGATATTCCTTCAGTGAAAGAATTGCAAGAGATAATGAATGATTTTCAATATGAATTCTCGAAGGTTTCATCTTTCAAGGATGAAATGGTTTTGTTGAAGAAACAAAATTCTGTGTTATCCAAAGATAACTAGAATCTTCAAGAAAAAATTGATACTCTTGAAGAAGTAATCAGAGTTCAGGATGAGACTATCAAGAATCAAGATCATATTTTTTCGGACCAAAAAGATCTTCTCAGAACATAAAGAGAATCAAATTCTAAAGACAAGAAAGAAATCAAGAAGATGAAATCTGTTCTTAATGAGATCATAAAGAAGGAAAAGGAAAGAGAAAACAAATGACTGTTGTATTTGTTTTCCTTTGGAACCTGTCTGTGTTTTGTAATAACTTTTATGATTCTTTTCTTTTGTCCTGCAATTCTTCTCTCTAACCTTTTCAAGAAACTCAAAGTAACCCCATTCTTTTTTTAAACCACAAATGGGGAGAATGTTTTATAAAGGGGGAGAATGTTTTACAAAGGGAGATTGGTTTAATCAAATATTTCAAAACCAAGGAAAATCTATGAATACAATCCTTAGAAAAGTGTACACCTAAGGGGGAGTTAGTTGTATTCAAATTCATATTCAAAAGAGTTTCCAATAACTCAGGGGAAGATAAGTATTTCTTGTTATATTTACTTGGTGTGTTGTGATTTCCAAAAAGGGGGAGATTGTTGAGTCAAAAGTTATCTTTTGACTTCTATATTTTGTTTTGGAAATCACAAATGTCTTTTTAATCGTATCGTACTGACTCTGTAAATCGTATCGTACTGACTCTGTTAATCGTATTGTACTGACTCTATCAAACGTATCTTACTGACTCTATCAAATGTATCGTATTGACTCTTCTATTCATACTTTCATTACTTGTTTTTGTACTTAGTCAAAAACACTTGTTTCTTATGAATCGTACTATTGCTTATCATCGACATATATCTTGTTTTAACCAATATGATGTCGTTGAGTTAGTTACCAACTAATCAAAACAATGTCGTTCTTTCTGTTTCAATATGACCATTATGATGCCAGGTGTCCAAGTCCCTCTGAGCTTTTCAAAGAAATATGACCGTTGGAAGCAACATGACCATTGGAACCCGAGGCCTATAAATAGGAGGTCATTTGAAGCTGAAAGAGAGGCTTTTTGAAAAAACTGTGATACTCTACTTATATCATGTTCTAGAGAGAGAAACTGTGACTTCCCTCATCTGCTTTGTGCATCCGATCATCGTATCGAGGGTTTTCAAGTGATTGAAAGACAGAGGTGCCGATTACCTACAAAATCGAGGGCTGCCGGGGATAGGCAGACAGATGTTCCAATCATCGTATCGAGGGCTGCCAGGGATAGGCAGACAGACAGTCCGATCATCATATCGAGGGCTTCCAGGGATAGGCAGACAGACAGTCCGATCATCGTATCGAGGGCTACCAGGGATTGGTAGACAGACAGTCCGATCATCGTATCGAGGGCTCACCAAGGTGTTGGTGAGACAGACCTTTTATCCTAGGTGAACTGATAACCCTTCTCTTTGGGTTAAAAGAATTGTAATTCTTTTACATTTCCGCTGCTAATTGTATTATAAAGGAAATTGTTTTTGTTTCCTTTTCTATCTCTTATACATTTGTAATTGTTTCAATTACATCCATTCTATTACATATTGTATTGATTGATTCTATATGCTTTAAGGTAGAATCATTCATCTTTATATTACTCTAATTATTGTGTTCATCTTGAATACAATTGTTTTACATTTCATTAGTATTACATTACATCATACCTTTTATATTCAATACAATTGTGGGTGTTTGTATTGTATTAGTTTAAGATCATTTAAACTAATCTCTTAAGTGCTAAAACTCAAAAGGTTTTTAAACCTACAATTCACCCCCCTAATGTATTGTTCCATCTAATAGACATACATATCTACATATTCGATCCAACAAGGATATATACATATAGGTGAATACCATTGAGTAGAAATGGGGATGTGTATTCATTACAGTGTAGTTTTTTATGAAAAATCATAAGATAATTTTGAGAGCATAATAATGGAAAATAAAGATTCAAAGAGTGGATTAATAAGAGTTAAATGGGTATATAATAAATTTGAAATACTAAGGATAGTAAAAGATATATTAAAGGATATAACCAGACATTAAAAATCAGAAATTAAATTGAATAATACAAAAAGGTGATTGAATAATGAGGAGAAGAAGATTATCCCTTACCCTGAGAGGGTGATTCTAAATGATTGGGAAGAGCTTGTAAAGATATTGGGGGAACCTTGGGAGGGATATAAAGTGGGTAGGGAATAGTAAATTAATGACAAAAGGGTTTTTTATTAATGTGAAATTGGAGGTTGGGTTGTTTTATATAGAAAAAGAAAGGGTAATTGTTTATTAATTTCTAAACATAGTCTTTAGACTATATATAACAAATTAAATAAAACACAAACCATCCATTGGGTTATCCCATGGTATCTACCAAATAGGGGTGGATTTAATTATTTTATAAGAATAAGAACCAAAAAAATTAAAATAATAACCATTATGATGTGTAAGTGAGTCATGTTTATACAGAACTAATTTTAAAACCTTAAAATATAATATAGATTTTGAAGGATTCATTAAAGGGTTTATAAAATTAATCACATGATGTAAAAAACAAATTATTTTTAAATATAAAATAATATTTTGTTGTTGAATAATCTTTATAGAATTTATTACCTAACTTTTTGGATTTTATGATGTCATAATACATACCATATAATTATATCGTATTTAATTTTTATCCCAAAATTCAACTGTATTAATTTTTTTGAAACATTAATTGTTTGGGTAATATTTATGCGATGATTTTGAAAATAATATTTATCTTATGAAAATATTTCTATAAATATGATAATTTAAAATTTAAAATAGAAAAGCCATATTTATTAAAAAATATTGATTTTTTAAAAATAATTGTTTTCTGAACCATATGGAAACTACATTTGACTTGATCAAAATTATAAAATTATTATTTATATTAAATAAATTTTATTTAATAATAATATTTTATTAAAATATAATTTATCTAAAAAAATCTTAAATCCATAAAAGGGTGTCTTGACAGATATTATATATTTCTCAAAAATACTATTTGTGTTTTATCATATCAAAATCAAATTTTTATCGAAAAAATTATTTAATAATTTCAAAAAATATTAAAAAGTGATAACTGTATTCGTTTTTTTATTAAAAATAATATAAAAAAATCATATTATTATAGTCTAGATACATAGAACATTATTACACCAAAGAATTTCATAAGTGTAATGTGTGAGAAGGTGATACTTTCAGGGTGTCGTTCAAAGAACATGATTTGGGTTAGGATTTTGATGAGCTTGAACTTCTCCCATAATGGTTTTAGTCATGCATCAGTTTTTGAATCTCAACTTGTGATTAGTAAAGGGAAAATACCTTTGATTCTATCTTCCTCAAAATCATTGATAAATGGGATTCATAATGTATGATCTGACTAGTTGAGGCCATCAATTATTTTGTCTTTTTCAAATGGACTTTATCATAACCCATAATATGCTTACCTTAATGGTCATTACACAATAACTATATTAACAATGTTTATAGTTATTAATGATATTTTAAATATGAAATACCATATAATAGTCCAAAATAACCAAATTAGTGCATGTGTTTTCTATAAATTCATTTCTTAAAATGGAATTTACTCATTTAAAAAAAGGAATTTCAATTATAAATGTTCGATTTGTTAAGCATCAAATAATATTAGGTACTCCAAACTCCTTCCATTATTCTCTTCTCACCACACATTAAAATCAATTCATATTAATAAAAAAATAAAACACTTCACTAATGGGTTTAATATACTTTCACTTAAATTATTTACATTTATTACCCAAATTCATCATTTTACATGGGTGTGAAATTAATTTAGGAACATAGAAATGAAAGAACATATATAATTTAAAAAATAACATATTAGTATTATTTTAATATTTCTACCCAGGTAATTTAAATTAACTAACATTCAATAGTAAAAAAATATTACTTTTACTTAGTTATTGAGCACCTCATTTCCATAAGCTATAAGAATATGTCACGAATATTTATAATTTATGGTAAGTATCTCCATCTAAAAAGAAATATTCATAATTATATATTCATAAATTTCTATTGAATCACTGGTAGGAACTCTAAAATCATAAAATGGGATGATATTTTTAAATCCTCTCAGGACAAATATGAATGTTATAGTCATATTTATAACCACCCTATTATTTATTACACATATGAACATGATTTTTTACCTAATATTTCACTTAATACAACCTAGAATATCAAATAGTTCTAGTGTATTTAGGGATTATGATCATTAAATGACAAACCTAAGACATAAAATACAACATCATTGTCGAAAAATACATTTACATGACCAGAAAATTCCTTCGTACTTAGAATTTCATGGGGTAACCTAAGGACATACATAAGAAAAGGGTGATATATAAATCTTAGTAAAGGAGTAAACAAGGCATAACATGAAGAATACAATATAAGTTAGGAAATAGGTATATCAATGGAGAAAAAGAGAAATAGGAATATAAAGGAATGATATAACATGATTATCATAACATTTAAATTTGGAAGCAACATACAACATGATATTAGAATGATCCAAGACTCATTGCATAAGGATTAGCATGAGTAAACCCTCATCGCACATGAATTAGCATGAGTAAACTCCCATTGAACATGAATTAGCATGAGTAAAACCTAATTTTACATTATTTAGCACGATTAAAACTTAATTTCACATGGAGTATCATGATACTAAAAATTACCCAATTAATTGGAGAGCTATTAGGGTGCACCCTTTTTAAATATTTCATTTCATGCATAAGTGTGCCACATGTATCCTATAACATGGAATCATTTAAAATAATATGTTATTACATAATTAAGGAATGTGGAATAAATAAATGAAAGTAAAATTCAATATGTACTTTTGCGTAAATGTGAATACACTTGATAGAGAAATGGGTATGGTATTCACTACATGATGATTTGGTCTTGGAATACCGCGGTGCAATTTCGATGGCATAACGTCGTCATATGAAAATTCATAAGTGGGGATGATGAGAGAGAAACGATATCTCATAATTTATACTTGAAATATATATTAAGGTTATCATGTAACATAATATCCCAATATATGAAATGAAATTTAAATGCATAATATGGGAGAAATACTTTAATGGAAATAAGAAGAGATAAATATCTTACAAAAGTTCAGTATGGTAACGGGTGTACACAGAATGAATTAATGAGAGAGAAAGTTATATCTAACCATTAAAAAATTAATAGGTATTTATTTGGGATGTGTTAAATCATACTCCAAAATTTTTAATTTAACATAAAAGGTATAAAAACATGAAGAAACTTGGATAAAAATGAGAAAGGAAGGATTCCTTTATGAAAATTCAGCATGGTAATGAGTGTACGTAAAGGTTCATAAGAGGGATAAATGAGATTGAAAGGGTATATCATCATTTATAAATCAAATTTTATGTAATTAGGATATTTAGTAACATATCCCAACAAATTAATAAAATAAATTAAAAGACATAACATGAAAAGAATGCTTGATAAAAGAGGAGGGTGGAAGATCCCTTAGTTAGATATGTTATCCAAAGGCTTGGTAGAGGCTTTTTGAGAGCTTGGGGGCACCTTGTGAGGTATTCAGGGGGTGGAGATTAGAGTATGGACAACATCCAAATGGTTTGAGTAAAGTGGAATAGGATATTGGGTGGGTTTATATAGGGAAGGAGAGGGAATTCTTTATTTTTTAGGTTTTAGACATTGCACATTAAAACATTAAAAACCACAAACCATCCCTTGTTTTTTAAAATGTGTTCTGAAAAATTGGAGTGTTATAAGATACTTTATAAGGATAAGGGCCGAAAATATTAAAACATCATCCTCTATTATGTGGAGGTGAGTCACACTCTCAAGGAAATTATTTTAAAATGTTAAAATATTTTAATAGTCTTGGAGGGTCCACTAAGGCATTATAAAATTAATAAAACAAATATAATATCACATTATATTAAAGGTAAAACATATATTGGATTAATATACCTTTTATAGTAATTTATTACAAAACTATTAGGTCATTATGATGTCATAAAACACATTGTATACTCATACAGTATTTAATTTTTACCCAAAAAATCGATTGTCATAGAAAATTATGAAAAAATCACCATTGGATAATTTCTATGTCCTGATTTCAAAAATAATATTCATTTTTTATAAATAATTATCTAAATATGTGAATTTTTTACTTTAAAAATAAATACCAACATTTATTGAAAACTGACAGGTTTTGACAAAAACAGTCTTTAAACCTTAATAAAAATTACATTTTACATCACAAAAATTATATGATCAGTTATATTGAATAAAAATAGTTTAATAATAATATTTTTATCAAAATAATATTTTTTCCATGAATATATTAATTCATGAAAATAAATTCCTTAATTGAAAAAAATATAATTTCAATTTTATCGTATAAAAATATAATTCTTATAAATTTGAATAATTAATCATTTACATTGTAAGAAAAATAACAAATAAATATAATAATCATTTATAATTAAAAGTATTGTTCTTATAATACTATTATAATGAAATTATTAATAAAACCATAGTTTAATATAATAATTTATATATTTTTTGAAAACTACAATTTCTCCGGAAAAATCATTTTATCTAATTCATTGTGTTTTTAATAAAAAATATTATCATAAAGGAATTGATGGAATGAGAATTTTATTTGTAAAAAAGGATTACACAATAAGTAACTAATATATTTTCACATAACCCATCATAACACCCACATAAGACCCAAGGGTATGGTGTGCAATTGTTTGGATTTCTTGGGGTCGTTAGATGAACATGGATTGGGCCGCGATGTCGATGAGCTTGAACATCTCCAATAAAAAGTTTCTCTCATGCTTGAGTTGGTGGACCTCCGCCTGGAAATAGTCTAGAGTGATTCCAAATGATGCTACCTACTTTCTGATCTTTGAAAAATGAGCATCTTACTACCCGAGTCTACTGGATGAGGCCACCACCTCCTTTATCTACGTCGAAAGGATTTGTTAAAACCTTAAATTTCAATTAGTCATGTGATCACTGATAAATGAATATATTATCAATTGAAAAGATACATAATGGTCATTTAAACCCAAGAAAGAGTGAATATATTTTCTATATCTAAAAGACATTAAAATAAATCAAATTTTATTCATAAATGATTAGGTCATTACAATATTTATATATTATATATTATTATTTTTATATTCTTGAGAAATTTATTATGTAGTTAATATTAATATATAATTTTTATAAAAATGATTTAATTATAATTAATGGTAACCCTACAGTATCTCTGATATGGTATAGATACTAACAACTCATCCACAAGAGGCACATCAAACAGTAGAGTGATAACATCATCTAGGCTACTTGATCAATTTAAAATGATCTCAAATATGGTAGAATTAAATTGGTTTTTCAAATGTGATGATAGGGATGGTGTTCTATAATATTTTGATCCTCTTGGCTATTGATTTTTTTTATCCTTTTCATTCACATATTAAAAACTAGTTTTAATATAATAAATGCATAAAAATAATAGTGGAAGAATTATAAATTAATATAAAACTATATACCACATTGTAAATATACTAAATATAGTATAATTATAAAAAAATATAAATTGATATAATTGTAATGATATAATAATTACAATATTTCATGATATTAATATTTATATCTCAATTTTATCTTCAAAATTTATATATTTTAAAAAAAGTAGAGGATATACATAATTTTATACATAAAAAATTTATACTTTATAAACAAGAAACATGTAATGATGTAAATATACCGTATAATGATTTTAAATTTTATTATATTCAGTTATATTCATATTAATATTCCACAATGTTATGAAACACCATTTATAACATTACATATTTATATTTACACTCCGTTTCAGAATTTAAAATTTTAATATTGTTTAGAAAACCTCATAAAATGTTTTTTGTTAGTGAGTTTCATTATGATAAAATGATTCTTCAGCCTCATTTCCCATATCATTAATTTATGTTTTATTCATGTGAAAAAATTCCCCAACCATTATTTGATTCAATTTTAGCATAATATAACATTATTAGTTACCTATCCCAGATATAGGATCATGATATTTAGAATCATGTGTATAGATTAATCAAGAGAAGTTAACTGATGAAAAATTTTATGACTTATTTTTTATACCTATATATAAGTTGAAACACTTTTATTTGAATAATAAAACTAATGTTTTACCAAAACAGTTTATTTATATGATATCGACCAACTTTCTGTAGTTTCCCACCTCTACAATTTTAAATATACCGCTATTTTTAGCTTTTATGCTTTATTCATGATCAAGTTTATGAAACATGAAACCATTAACATTGTATGAATTGAATATATTGGTGTAAACAAAAATATCGACTCATTTTTAATTTCAAATCAATTTTTAACATTTATGATCTAAAAAATTTGATAGAAAATATATTAATTTACAAATACTAGATAAGAACACGCTAATAATATGAATTTTTGTGTGTTCTTAAATGACTTGGAAAATATTTTTAAATATATTTGGAATAATTTTTTTTATTCTATATCATTTTGATCTCATATACTTTGTCACACCTTTATATTTTTTATGAAATATTATTTTAAAATAAATTTAATTTCTTTGACATATTGAATTACATGCAATACCGAGTTTAAATAAACCGTGATAGAAAATTAATATATTATTATTTAAAGAGAAAGCTATCACATGGCTATTGGATTAATGGGTATGAATATAAATGAATAAATTATGAAAAATTTATAGTTACATATGTATGAAATTAATTAATTGGTTATAAATTGATTATAAATTTAAAGAAAAATAATTTGAAAAAAAAGAAATGTTATTTTGAAAATCCATTTTTATGTGCGTAATGTATTTTTTAGAATAATTAAATTAGTAAATACTGGTAAATGATTTAAATAAATAAATAAATATTATATATTAAATAATTTTTTAACATTCATATAATATTTTTTATTATGCATTGGATAATAATAAATTCAGTTTTATGCTTAAAAATATATTTTAATGAAAAGTAGTTATCGTCATATTTTGTACAGTTACATTAATATTAATTTCATCATTTTCCTGGAATTGAATTATAATAAATAAATTAAATATTTTTGACCATTTGGTTCAAATTTGTTGAACATTCCCACTTTAGTTTTTGTTAATATGAATATTAACTATGGTAAAATTTATTATCTCAATAATCAGAAAATTTTGTTAATCTAGGTTAAAACAAAGTGGTAAGGCCATAATTTTTCATCATAGTTCTTATTGAATGAAGGTAATTATACCATTAACATTAGACAAGAAATTTATTTGTTTAATGGGAAATTTTCCCCACTAATGACTAATATAATATTTAAATCAATGAAACTTACAAAAGGTCACTCTCTTTGCTTTTAATATCTATTAAGTGTCCAAAGAGAACCAAAATAAATTTATGAATGAATTTAGGTGTATATTTTTATCTTAATAAAATTATTATCATGATATATATTTATATATATATTTTATTAATTATATAATTTGATCAATTTCTTATGTAGCACCAATGCAACATTTCTCCATTTAATAAACAAATATAACAAATGATTTTGAAAATATTAAAAGTGATATAATTTGAATTATTTAATATTTACCTTGAATTTTATCAATATATATGTCATATTATGGAGGTTTTAAAGAATTATATTATAATTTCTCTAAGTTATTAATGTATTTAAGTTTAAATTAATTGAATAGTGTTAAAAATGACATTAATGATATTTTATGCTAAATAATATTTTAATAAATTATATAAAATTCATAAGAATCATATATTATAATAATTACATGTGATATGGTTTTTAGAATTAACCATGTCCATTTATGTTTTTGTTATCATTTTATAGTAACATTATTAACCCTTTATGGGTAGAAAACATTAATATTATGGTAATTTTTAAAAAGGTAAATGGGGGGGGGGGTAAACTAAATGATAAGGGTAAAAATGTAATCCAAAATTGTCCAAATTTTATCAAATGATAGGACCTTGACTCATAACAATCTTATATTTTAATAATATAAATTTGGTTCCATTTATACATCAAACATATTTTATATTAATTTATTATTTTATGAAATTCCAAGAGTGTCCCTACCCTCAATTATAAAAGGAAATCATCCTTTCTATTCTCCGCATCACATTGAGCCTTCTAGCTCGACCAAACTATACCAGTTTTTCTTGTATAATTATCTACTATGTCCTTTAGATTTTTATATTTGAAAAATTATAACCTTATATCTCTTTGAGGATATCTAAAGAAATCATTTCAAAGAAAAGGATGTTAGGAAATGTATGAAGGAAGTCAGACCTAAGGTTTGGGTTTTTCTGTTTAAATGTCATTGTGTATCGATATTTATTATGATTAAGTACTAAAGTTGAAATATTTTGATCAATCTCTCAAGATACAATTTAATAAATTCATACTCTGGTTATTTATTTAAAATTCATGTTATTTTCTTTTCCGTCATCTTTTATACTCAAGAGACTGGAAATAAGTTTATAAGGAAAACCAATATCATTTCTCTCTTTAGTTAGATTTTTTTCCATATTTATATTTTCTAAAAATGTTTTAAAGTAGTTTTTTACTGTGATCCAATGATTTTTTATTAATTTTGACCCATGTTTTATGTTTTTACAAAAGTGGTCTGAAAGGAATATTCTTGTTGTTTTAAAAATGTAGTACTCTGTGACTTTTTCAACAAATGTATAGAAGGAAGGTTTTTTAACTTATAAATCATGAAAGGAATTTACTTCTATCATGATAAATAAGTGTTTTAATCAGCATTTAGATGTTACCATGTTTAATTTCAATGAAAAAGTTTCCAATAATATTTTTTTTATTTTTTTATTTTAAAGAAGTTATTTTATATTGGAATGTTTATTTTCCTCACGAATGTTTTGGTGATATTTTTATTTATTAATGAAAATGACCTTTAATGATTCTTATGATTAACATGGAATATGATCCAAGGACACCGTGGTTATTCTTTCTTAGGATGGTTTATATTTATGATGAAATGATTTTTATGAAACCACTTCCTCTTTCATGGGTTATGCAATGATGAAATGATTATGCAACCAATTTTTTGGGTTATAATATGATGAATGGTTTATAGTTTTGTGGAAAAAATATGTGTTATTTTCAATATGTGATAGGTGAGGTATATTTATCCCTTAATTAATTCTATATATACTGATATCTCATGGGATAAAATGAACTGGAATGTGGTGTTAATCCAGTTTAGTAAGGGAATTTGTCTACTATGACAGTGTTGGGAGTGAACCTTGACTACTATATTGGTCTGGGGAGTGAACCCATTCATTTATTACTGCCTTGTAAATTATCCTTAACTACTAAGGAAATGACATTTTATGATTATGTATTCAAAAATTCCATTAATTATTCCTATATTATGCCCTCACGGCTCATGTTATTTGATTCCTTTATGATTTATATCTTCTAAAAAATAATATAAATTTTCCATGACCTAATATTTTGATCAAATACATTCTAGGTATGGGTTTTAAATGTTAATATCATGTTCCCATACCGCTTTTCCCATGTTATTCTTATATAATAGTTGGTGTCTCCCTTTTTTACCCTTACTGAGAATTAGAGCTCACCCTTTCGTATGTTTCATTTCCCAGATTATGAAGAAAGGTTATACACATATTATGTTTGATAAGAGTAATAATTATGAATAACTAATTGGGAGTCAATGTTGAACTATTATGAATATGTTGTTTTTGTTTCCATGTTTCAAAATATACTAGACCTATACGATTCGAGTATTAATCATCATGTTATGTAAAAATATTCATCTAATTAGATGAAATATATATGTATGAAAATTATGGGTTGTTATAGTTTGTATCATAGTAAGTTTTAGTTAACTTTAGAATCTATGATGAGAAAATTATGTGATAACCATGGGGATAAGTCTACTAAAAGGATAAAATACTAATGTTTTGGTAATTATTATAAATGAACTTGGTCAAACAAAAGTTTCCAAAGAAGAAGGTGTCAACATTTAGCCATCCTAAAATTATTTAACATGATTATGTGGTTTCCCACTATGATTATTATCTACCAAACAATGATTTTGGTTTTAGTCGATGGATTTAATCTTAAGGAATTATGTTAATGCCGAATGAGACTGGAAATTCAATGATTATCCCCTTAGGAAATCGAATGTTATGGGAGATGGAATGAAAAATATCATTTAAATGTTCACAAAAATTTATCAAGATATGAATCAATATGAGATACAAAATGAAAAAATAATGCAATAACATTATATTTTTTCCTTAATTTGGAAACACCCTCCTTCATTTAATGGGTCCATTGATCCACTAGTCACTTAACAATGGATCAGTACCACTGAAAATATATTTTCCATTCTATAGTGTTCGGGACATGATAATGTTATTTTTGATATTTATTATTTTGAGGGTGAATAAGAACAGTGGTGTAATCTTATCAAGAGCACAAATAATGAGAAGTAAATTGACTCTATAGAGTGGGATGGTTTTAAGAACTTATTTCTCAATAAGTACTTTCCTCATATAATTCATAAAAAATTGAGAAGGAATTATTTGAGTTAAAATGAAATGGATGATGAATTTATTGGTACCTATGGGGGAAATTTTTCAAGACTTGTGTTGTATTATTATTTTATTATAATTCAAACTGAAAGTAAGGTTGATCAATTATTTATTGGCTTAAAACTTAGTCTTTAAAGGGCATTATCCATATGGGAATTTAATATTTATGAACAAATATGGTGATGTGATATTAAGGTGGAAATTAATGTTGGATTTATACATCAATATCATGATTTGACAATAAAATAAAAATGGAATTCAATGGAAATTATAATAACTATAAAGAGAATAATATCAGCTTTCTTTTATGCTCAAAATGTGGAGGGTAACATGGGAAAAATTTTCTTAATGGAACTGGTAAATTTTTCATTTGGGGAAATTAAGGTTATCGGGAAATAAAATGACAAATTAATGGGAAGAAGTTTGATAACAATGCGAATAAAGAGAAAGAACCAAAGAATTCACCACCCACACTCGAGTGTTTTAAATTTAATGAGTACAAACATTATTCTAATTAGTGACCAAATTTGAATGTTAAGGAATATTATTGATATCAATAACATCTTAATCCCAAAGACAAGTGGAAATATCATGCGATTACTATTTCTAATGAAGGTAATGATAATGAAATATTGAAAGGTACACTTACCATCCAATCTAGAATAGAAAATGTGTTATTTTATTTGGATTAACAACTATTTTATATATAAATACTTTAAAAATGGTATCACGATATCACCTCAAAAATTAGATGTTTGGATATAAATAAAACACCTTATCTTACGATGATCACAACCCAAGTATTTTATTCTTATCTAATTCAAGATTGTGGGAATGTGTTTCGTGAAAATCTTTTCATTATTCCTTTAGTTGAATTTGATGTTATTTTAGTCAAGGATTGGATTCATTTACTTAAATCCAATTTTTTTGGAATATAGGAGAAGTTACATTTGTTATTATAAACCATCCTATGATAATCTATCAGTGTGACAAAAAAATAAACTTTTGATGGGAATTTATTCTATTGTATGGGTCATGATTCCCATAAAAAATGAGTGTTTATCTCAAATTGTTGGAGAGAAAATCAATATTAAATATATTCCTATTGTACATGATCTTATTGACAAGTTTCTATGAAACTTTACTACTATTACAATGAATCATGAAGTTGAGTTTTCAATTGAACTCATACATGATGCTACAACTGTTTCTGAGACTCCATATAGAGTGGTCTTGATTGAGTTTCAAGAATTGAAGAAGCATCTTTAGGGGAATCATTACAAGGGATTCATTTATCCAAGCATGTGACCTTTGGATTCACCTATATTATTTCTTAAAAAGAAATATTGATAAATGTAGATCTGTATTAATTATCAAGAAATTAACAAGATCACTATCCAAAAAAGAATCCTATAACCCATATTTATGCGTTGTTAGATCAATTTCATGGATCTCAATACTTTTCCAATATTGAACTGCATTCTGGATATCATCAATTGGGAGTCAAAGAGGATATACCTAAGATGAAATTATATAATATATATGGATTATATGAATTTATAATGATTCCATCTGATCTTATTGATTCCCTTTCTATCTTTATAGATTTAATTAACACATTCTTTCTATATTACATTGAAAATTTTGTGGCAGTCTTTATCGATGATATTTGAATATATTCAAAGATAAAAGAAGATCATGATGATCACTTACGGATTATTTTGAAAACCCTGAAGAAGGATAAGCTTCATGAAAAATTTACCATGTTTTAATTTTGGATTTGGAATGTTTCATTATGGGGATATTTTAATAGATTATGTTTTTAGACAGAAACACTATGTTCGATAGTTTATATTATACACCAAATTGTGGTTAAAAGAACAAATAAATATTATTATTTAAATATTACTGTTAAAAAATAGTGTTTATAATGGAGGGTATGAATCAAACTAACTTAATTAGGAATATAGGTTTTACAAATGTATATATAAATAATTATTTGGTTACCAATTAAGTTTAAATGATGATAAAACCCCTTTTAAAATAAAAGGAATTGTTATTCTGAAAAATATTTTAATGCGCACAAGTGTGGTTTATATCAATAAAAAAAAATCTTGTTGTATTATATTAGATATATATATATATATAATTATTTCAATATAATGATTAACATTCATCTTATGTGTTTTCTACAAACGACTTAAAAACAAAATCCAATTTTACGAATAAAAATAGTATTTTTAATAAATGATCATTTTTTTTCACATTTCAATGGCACACTATAATTAAATCTAGTTTTTGAAAAATTTTAAAATTATATTTTATAAACTAAACTCTTTATTTGAAATAGGATTATAAAAATTTTCTTCGGTCTAATTTTTGGTATTTTCTAATAAGTTTCATGTTTTCATGAAGAGTGAAAAAAAAATTTTCATTGAAAACTGTTTTTTCATCAAAATAATTTATAGTGTAAATTATTTTTTTGATAGTTTTTAAATTATAATTTGAACAATTTATTGTTATTTAATAACATTTAGGCCATTTTAATTAATTTCACATTGACATTGGTTATAAAAACCTTATGATCCTTTGAACATTTTTACTTTAAAAATCCTCTTTCTCGTTCAGTCAATGAGATTAATTTTAAATTAATTTATCCAATTATGTGTTTTAAATTTTGAAAAATGGACTCCATATTTATAATTAGAAGGTCTAAATTATGAAAATAGTTCCTTTATTTGGAAAATATGAATGATAACTTTAGTTTTTTTAATTACTACAGTTAAGGGTAAATCAGGTAAATAAGGGTAAAAATAACATTATAAACATTATAAAATTAAAATAAAAACATTTCCTAATATTATTGGATGATTTATTATCGTCCAAAATTATCCTGGGTCCGATTTTTGAGCTCTTGGAGCCACTTGGGTCACTTTAGTTCATTTATAGTATTTTAATAAAAAAATTCAATTTTATCATTCTTTTATTTTAAACAAGTACAATATTTTAAAATGGCGTCATATAGTGTAACGACCCTAAATTACTGTATATATATTTTTCATTTTATGGGATTATTATGAGACTGAAAAAATTGATGACACGTGATTTTAAGGCCTAGAGTGCCCAGAATGATCCGTCCAAAAAGATTTTAAGCTTTAAATAGCGCGCGCGAGAAGATTTACTGAAATAGTAGAATAACTCTTAAATGGGTGCCCTGATCAGAAATATGAGGGCTCCATTACATTCAGGATGGCAGGTTTACTCTAGGCGCTACTTAAGTTTAGCTGGCGCATGCCTATAGTGAGAAAACCCAAAATGGCATAACCTTAAATAAAATAAATAAATAAAATTATTTTATTTTTAAAATTCTTATAACTCACGAATGGTGAATCAGATTAAAAATCCAAGACCACCACTGAGCTCGTGAGGGTATGCTTTCCTTAGGTAGATCCTAACCATGACCGACGCGAGCCAGCAATGGTTGTTTTTTTGGGAGTAAATAAAATAATTAAGTAACAATTATTTTATTGTTAAATATTTTAACTCCTAAACGGTAACTCAGATTGGAAATCAGAGACTACCATTGATCTCGTGAGGGTGTGTTTCCCTTAAATAGATCATATCCTTCACCGGTGCGGGTCGAGGGAGACTGTTAATAATTTTTGAACTTTTTTTAAGGTACGTTCATTAAATGTGCGAGCGACGACTTCTATCTTTTGAACAGATGCTCAGATTAAAAATATGATGGCACCATTGAATTTGTAGTGTCAAGATTTTCTTAGGTGAAGCTTAACTTCTATCAGAAAGGGTTGGATAGAAAATTTATTTTTATAGACTTTATAAAAAATAATAAAGTAACTACATAAGTAATTTTATTTCTTTCTTTGTAACCGATGAGTGACTGTGGTGAGACCGTTGGGTTGTCATATCATTTAATACCTAGTTACACTTTGTTGTGTAACCACACATTCGGGAGATTAATGTGTTCATTAATTAAACTCATTGATGAACCAAAATAATTTTGCGATAAGGTAAAATCACCTATATTTTTTTTAAACAAGTGGTTGGCGTGGGTTTTGGGAACTCACAGGAGATTTCTTGACGAAGTGCTGGCGTGTCTTCCACAAATTTAGAACGGAGTTTCAATGCCTTTGAATATTCAATTTGGAGATCTATGAACACCAAAGAACATGCTTTGAATGCGGACCCATCTTCCTCATATGCACCATCTACCAATGTATTCAAGATAGGGGGATTTATGTACTTAATTCCTCCCTCTTTTATATACTTGAATATTATCAACAATGCGGACCAACTTTCCAACAGGTTGATCTGCGTTTCATTCTTGAATGTGGGCAGATGATGTAGGGCTACTTTATGGGGTTTTAATGAATAATATTCTATCCCATGTTACAATGCTATTACAGAGGGTCCGGGCTGAACCAAATAAGGCCCGAACCCGACACCAAACTTGTTCAGGATGAGTTCTTCATTGGAAACTGAGAAACATAGTGGGAAGAAAAAATCAGGAGCCACGCAGTGATGACAGTGCCCCAGGAGGCCCGTTGGCACAGTCTAAAAAGAAAATGGCCCTTGAGAGCTTTATCAAAGGACCGCGGAAGCCCCGTTGGAGCAGCATCATCAACGTCCAAAGGAGGCAGTGGCCGGATCCTGCTAGCCGTGAGGGGATGGCGGCACCTGAAGGCACCATAGTGGATAAGGGAAGAAGGTCGACACCAGCCGCATAGACAGCAGCGGCGCGCCACAGAGGAGGGTAGCGACTCTGAGCTATGGCAAAGGGCAGACGCTTGCCCCATGGGTTCCGCAGATGACCGGTCCACACAAACTGACTATGTGGAGTAATGCCAACTGGTGCCTCTAATTGATGGGTCTGAACGACAAAGTAGTTCGGGAGGGGAGTGGACCCCCGCACCAGCCAGTGGGCCGAGCTGTTCCCTGGCCCGGAGGGCCACACCCAGCCTGGTGGGATGGGTCAAACCCGTGGCCCATTGGGCCCAACCGGGACCAGTGGGCCATATCTGGCCCAGTTGAATAGGGCCAAGCCTAGCCCCTTTAGACAAGGCCCAGCGGGCTGGGTTGGGTCGGTCCGAACGAGTAAGTCCGGACCCTGACCCACTTACAGACCAATTTCGCTTAAATGGTCACATCTCCTAAACCATATGTTTGTTTAAAAAATAGTCTATGGTACTAGAACCCTTAAGAAGAGACATTCCTTTGGAGATACTCCACTTGAGTTTTGTAGAATTTTGGAGTACAACTAGGTTGGATCAGACTCAAATCCAACCAGCCCCGACACTAAAATGATTATAACTAACAGACCGGGCATCCAATTGACGCGCCATCTATTGTGTTGCAACCCCTTTGAAATGGAGGTTAATTGGGTTATTTATTCATGTGACTTAATGGAGGTTGAAATAATACTGATGGCTTGAGAATCAGATCGTCTGCAATCAAGAATTCCAAGTGTGGGAATCCAGTGGATGAATGTGACATGAAGAAAGAATTGCAATCCTCTGTGGGTTAGCACGTAGAGATCCTCAGTGGGTCAGCACCTAGCGATCCTTTCATGGTTAAACACCTAGTGATCCTGTGTGGGTCAGCACCTAGGGATCCTGTGTGGGTTAGAACCTAGCGATCCTGAGTGTGTCCGCACCTAGCGATCCGGAGTGTGTCCGCACCTAGCGATCCTGTGTGGATCAGCACCTAGAGATCCTATATGGGTCAGCACCTAGCGATCCTCCATGGGTCAGCACCTAGAGATCTTCTATGGGAAAACAACTAGATATACAGTGTGGGTCATCACATAGAAATCCTATGTGGTTCAGCACCAATCGACACTTTGTGGGTCAGCATCTATCGATCCTGTGTTGGTCAGCAGTAGAGCCTCACGATAGAATACGATGATCTATCTTAAGTATAATCATCTGTACTTATGTACTTATTTTATAATTGGTTTGAGTTGAGTATTTTTCTTTCTGATTTGTGATTGAGATCATGATTTTTGGTTATTCCATTGTGTAATTCTGAGAGACCTTCGGGGGCTTCAGGGTCCCTAATGAGTATTGTTATACTCACCCCAGCACAGGCTTCGCTGAACCTTGTTGTGTCTTGTGCAGATGATGGGAAAATTTGACTGAGAATCAGGGAGCCAAGACTTGATAGTTTATGGAGGTAAACGGTTGATGTGGAGAGTCGTAGTGACATCATATACCTACCCTTTAGGTAGGATACTTGGAAGGAGACCTCAGGTGCTGTTTTTACTTTTACATGTACTTCCATCTACGTTGGACTTGTATTCTGGCCCCTTTTAATTTCAGTACTTAACTTTTAGACTAAGTTGAGTTTCTTAGTTGTGGTTGTACCTTTCTTCTTCCATTTTTTATAATTGTGCGAAGTGTGCCCTATCTATGTGTGTACAGGTTTTGAGGAAATTCCTTCCATTTTTAGGGATATGCCTTTCTGGTGCTAGTCGCCAACCCCTGGCCTATGAAAGGTGGGCTTTGGGTAGTCTGGACACGGGACCCGTGGAATGGGTTGTGAAAAAGTGGTATCAAAGGCTGTAAATTATACCAGAAGAACTAAGAGTCTGTATTTGAAATGGGGGAAATAGTTCTAAGTGTCATGAGTTTAGATTTTAGTCCAGGGAGTCCAGTGTTGATGTGGCGACTTAGGTATCCATACACAAGGACCCTAAATTCTATTTTCCAACTCGGTACATGAAAACACTAGTTTCATGTGAATTGAAAATGTTTTTATCTTTATCTCTTTTGAGTTATCTCACTAGGTATAACCTAATGACCGTGGTTCATCTTGATACTCTTTCAAGATTCCACCATGTAGACAGCCAACCATGATTCCAATATGTGACAATGATGATCCTCCAATGAGTGATGAGGCTTTAATACAAGGAATTTCGCCCGATATAGTACCTTCGAGCGGTGTCCCAGTGATACCACTTCCTATTGGTCAGCAATTACTACCAGATCTACTAATAGGGGACACATTTAGGCTTAGTTCCTTATATGAGATTTAGTAGCAGACACCCCTCAGGTCTGAGGCGAGCTCGACTCACTGGTGGCTAAGGACTAGCTTGAGGTGGTGACCATGTTTTCATCTAGCTAGGGCCCTATTAGATCTGATGGCGGTCCTATAAGTGAGAATTATACATGTTTCAGTAGGGTGATGAAATGATTTAGATTAACCCTATCTTACGATGAGGTGACATTTCTGTGGACAGAGTTTGAGAACCTTTCTTAGAGAAAAGGTCTCTTGTGATAAAAAGATAAGGGGTATGTGTTCCCAATAGATTCTATAGCTTTGGAAGGACTACATGTTGTTAATTGAATATTCTTAAAGGTGTGCCGACCATTCTAGTTACTCAATGAATAAGATATGACCAGTGATTTAGGGCTCAAAGCTCTGAGAAAGATGTGTTTAGGGACACTCAAGCCATCACTATTCCGCTGTGCATTCCTACTTATGTTAGGGTGCTAGAGAGAACCTTTATGGCTGATAATTCCTTGGATGAGTAAATGCAGCTAGTGAATTTAAGTAGTGGGAAAGCAAGAAAATGACATCAGTTTTAGGAACTTAGACGTCAATAATGTTTCAGGAAGATGAAGTGACAGGGACAGATGAATCTGCAAGGAAGAAGACATGGAATGGGAGATAGGAGAGCAACATGATGTGGAGTACATTTCGACGTGTTTTAACCTCCATTCAAATGTGGTTCCCACCAGGCATAGGGACCTGGACAAAATGGTAAGGGAGTAGCTGCATGTGGTCATGCAGTGTGACCCAAGGGCTCCATGAATGATTCTAGGTATGGTCTGTGTCTACTACTTGCTGCCGTAATTAATAGACATAAGTAATAATTTTTCCTTCTTGTCACGAATCTTGTTAAATACCTAGATTTTCTGGTTAAAATTTTTAATTGAAAAATATGTCTAGAGATAACTATAATAGGAGACTCAATAATCACACTTATGTCGATGGTGTGATCTGACCCTTGAGGTGAGAGTTTTGGTTGGAACCTCTTGGTGGAAGCGTCAAGGCCTTACGATGTTAGTTTGGGTATAGACTGGTTATTCAAAGTTCATTCTTAGATTGAATTTTGTAAGAAAAAAGGTTGTGGTATATCTACAATATTGGAATGGGGTTTTCATTGGATGGAAAAAAAGGAAACCCAGGAAGCACCGGATAAACTCATGCATAGGAAGGTGAAACCGATCACTCTTGAGTTGGATAGCCTTAACCTCGTGGTTGTAAGTGTTTTGAGTTTTCAATTAAAAAAATATTGAAAGTTTTCGGGAACATCCTTTCAAAATATGTTTTTAGGATTACCTCCCAGTAGAGATAGGGACTTCTTCTTTGGCCTATACCCAAGGACGACACCAATATCTACAACTACATATCAGATATCTCCCGTGGAGATCTAGGAGACGAGAGTATAGTTGGCTGAGAAGTCTACTATCTACTTTGATCACAAGAGTCTCAGGTATTTGTTCTGACAGAGGGACCTGAACCAGAGATAGTGGCGATGGACAGAGTTCCTCTAAGACTATGACTTTGAGATGATATACAGTCATGGGAAGGGAAACGTAGTAGCAGACACACACAATAGAAGGTCTGGGTTACATTTTCTGAGTGAGGGGATAGAGATACTATCTGAATTATAGTTATCCTTCATGGATAGGGATGGAGTATCTTACCTACAGTCTATAAAAGTCACTCTCCCACTTCATCAATGAGTTAGGGAGGCATAGATTGGGGATGTTGACTACGAGACCCGATGTGCTCAGATATCCTCAAGACATGCTCCAGAAGGATTTTATGAAGGTGGGGAGCACATCATCCTCTTTAGAGGCTTCACCATGGTACCAGTGATGCTACGAGAGGAGGTTTTGAGGGAGTTCCGCATGTCCCCTTTGAAGGTACATCATAGTTTGGAAAAGATGTACAAGGACTTACAACATTAGTACTGGTGGCCATTGATGAAGAAAGCAGTGGCAGAGTTCGTTTCATGATCCCTCATTTGTTAGCAAGTGAAGGCCAAGCACTAGTTTCCAGTAGGCTTGACTCAGCCACATGAGGTGACAGAATGGAAGTGATATTACATCTCCATGAACATCGTGATAGGGTTACCACTTACGTCCAGGGGCCACGATTCCATCTGGGTGATCATGGACCGACTCACCAAGTTGGCCCACTTTCTACCCATCCGAGAGTAGGGATCAGTAGAGGGATGTGGAATACTCTATGTACATGAGATAATACGGATTCACAGGGTCCTATAGATGATTTTCTTAGATCATGAAGCTCATTTTATATCTCGTTTTTGGAAGGGATTACAGGAGGATTTCAGGACATAGCTATGCTTGAGCACCACCTTTCATCCTAAATAAGATGGTCATACGGAGTGGACCATACAGATGCTTGAGGACATGCTCCGTGCTTGCATCCTTGATTTTGGCCCTAGTTGGTAGGATCAATTTCCCATGGTGGAGTTCATATAAAAAAAATTGCTATCACCCCACCGTTGGAACGACACCGTTTGAGGCCTTGCATGGGCGACAGTGTAGATCACCTCTATGCTGGACAGACCCAAGGGAGTCATCACCTATGGGTTCAAAGTTGGTACGAGCTACCATTGAGAAGGTTCAGATCATCCAGGATCAAATGAAGAGTGTACATAGATGACATAAGTCTTATGCCGATAGGAGATGGAGGCCCCTGGAGTCAAGGAGGGAGACCATGTCTTCCTATGGGTCTCACCTCGATGAGGATTGCCAATATTTAGAGAGTGAGGCAAGATATTTCTGAGGTTCATAAGTCCTTTCTAGATCCTCAGCAGAGTAGGCGAGGTGGCGTACCACCTAGATCTTCCCCCATAGATGCACTCGGTGCATAATATTTACCATGTGTCACAGTTGAGGAGGTACGTGCATGATCCATCACACATTATCAACTGGGAGAGATGGAAATTAATGATGGGGCAACATTCTCAGAGTTCCCAATAGGGATAGAGGATCGACATGAGTGGGTCCTTCATGGGTGGTTGATTCCTCTAGTGTGAGTACAATGGTTGCATGAGAACCTCCAGGAGTGAACATGGGAGCGGGAGGCTCATATACGTGCTCAGTACCCCAATTTGGTTCTCAAGCTTTGTTGTGGATTTTAGGTATGTAAAGTCCTAAGGTGGGGAGGATGTAAATACCTAGAATTACCGTATATGTTTTTTAATTATATTGGGATATTAAAAAACATCGAAAATTGACAGTACGTGATTCTAAGGCCCAGAGTGCCCAGAATGATCCGTTGAAAAAATTGTTAAGCTTTAAATAGCAAGCATGGGCATTTTTTTTGAAAAAGTGGAATAAATATTAAACTGGAGATAGGATCAGAAATATGAGGGCACCATTTCCTTTAGGATGTTGGGTTTACCTTAGGCATTACTTAATTTTATTCGGTGCATTCCTCTAGTGAGAAAACCCAAAAATAGAATAACCTTAAATAAAATAATTAAATAAAATAAATTATTTTTCAAAATGCTTATAACTCACTAATGGTGACTCAGATTAAAAATATTGGACCACCCCTAAGATTGTGAGTGTATTATTTCATTTTGAAGATCTTATCCTTGGACGAAAAGGTCCAACAATGGAAGTTAGTTTTTGTCCGTAATTAAATAATTATGTAACATTTATATATTTTTTAAATTATTTAACTCATAAACAATAACTCAGATTGGAAATCCGAGAGTACCGTTGATCTCGTGAGGGTGTGTTTCCCTTAGGTAGAACCTAACCTCAACCAGCACGGGTTGAGGGCGACTGTTAATAATTTTTGAACTTTTTTTAAGGTACTTCTAGTAAAGGTGCGAGTGGCGATTTCTATCTTTTGAACCAGTGATGATATTAAAAATACGAGCGCACCGTTGAATTCACAATGCCGATATTCTCTTAGGTGAAGATTAACTTCGATCAATAAGGGTCAGACCAAAAAGTTATTTTTTGGAATTTAAAAATAATAATAAAACAACACCATGAGTTATATTATTTCATTCGTTGTAATTGATAAGCAACAGTGGAGGGATTGCAGGTTTGTCATAACATTTAATGGTCGGTTACATTTGGTTGTGTAACCGAAATATCGGGAGATTAATGGGTTAATTAATTAAACTCATTAATGAACCACATTAATTGTGCGACAAGTTGGAATCCCCTTCCTTTTATTTAAACAAGAGTTTGATGTTGGTTTTGGGAACCCATGGGATAATTATTAACGAAGTGCTGGCGCCGTCTTCCACCATCATAGAATAGTGCTCTGACACCTTTGAGGATTAAATACGGAGATCATCGAATGCCAACAAACATGCTTTGAACACAGACTCGTCTTCCTCATCAGCACCATCTACAAACATATTTGAGGTAGGGGGATTTATGTTCTTAATTCCTCCCTCTTTTCTGTTCTTGAATATTATCAAGAACGCCGACCAACTGTCTAATGGGTTGATCCGCTTTTCGTTCTTGAATGTGGGAGGATGATGTGGGGTTACATTATGGGATTTTAATGATTAATATTCATTCCCATGTTATAATGATAATGCGGAGGGTGCAGGAAGAACCGAACAAGGCCCGAAACCTCTTCTGAACTTTCTCTTGATGCGTTCTTCGTGGGAGACCAAGAAACATAGAGACAAGACAAAACCGAGAGCCACACAGGGATGGAAACACCTTAGGAGGCCGATTGGCGTAGTCAGGAAAGCAAACAGACCTACAAAGATTCACCGAAGGCCTGTGGAAGCCCCATGAGCGTGACGACACTGGCGACCGGTGGTGCCCAAAGGTGACACAGTGGAAAGGGGTGGTCGGCCGATGATGACTGGTTTGACGGCAACGGTGCGCCGTAGAGGAGGGTCACAACTCTAAGCCGCAACGAAGGGAATACCCACAACCCATGAGTTCCACATATGATCGGTCCATGCGAACCGAACAAGTGCAGTGGTGCCAAATAGCACTGCTGATTGAATAACCCGAATGTCCAAGCTGTTCGGGAGGATAGCGGACCCCCGTGCTAGCCATCGGGCTGAGCGGTTCTGCAGCTTAGCAGGCCGTGGCTAGCCAGGTGGGCCAGGTCGAACCCACACCCTAGTGGGCCGGACTCAGTCCAGACGAAACAGGCCGAGCCTAGTCCCTTTGATCTGGGCCTAGCGTGTTGGGTTGGGTCAGTCCAACCTTGCCGGACCCGACCCAGAACCACTTATAGCCCATTTTCGCTTAAATGGGAATATCTCCTAAAACCGACATCTGTTTGACGAACCGTCTATGACACTGTAACCCTTAGGATGATATGGTTCATTTGAGATACTCAAAATGAGTTTTGGAATATTTTCGAGTACAACCTAGTTGGATCAGACTCGAATCCAACCGGGCCCCCAAAACTAAAATGATTATAACTAATAGATCGGGCGTCCAATTGAAATGCCATATATTGCATTGGAAACCTTATGACTTGGAGGTTCATCGTGTTACATCTTCACGGGACTTCTTGTTAGTTGAAATATCACCGATGGATTGAGGAGAAAATCCTATAAAATCAAGCGTACCAAGTGTGGGAATCCAGTTGCTGGATGTGACGTGAAGAGAGAATATCGAACGTCTGTGGGTAAGCACCTAACGATCCTCAATGGGTCAGAACCTAGATATCCTCCATGGGTTAGACCACAGGGATCCTACGTGGGTCAACACCAAGAGATCCATTTGGTTCAATACCTATGATCCTGTGTGGGCTATCACATAGCGATCCTCCGTGGGTTAGCACCTAGCAATCCTATGTGGGTCAGCACCTAGTGATTCTATGTGGGTCAGAACCTATCTATCTTGTTTGGGTCAACATATATCAACCCTGTGTGGGTCAACAGAAGAGCCTATCGACAAAATAAGATGATCTAGCTTAAGTCTAATCATCTGTAGTTTTGTGCTTATGTTATACCTGGTTTGAGCTATGTCTTTTGCTTTGTGATTTGTGATTGAGATCTTGATTTGTGTTTATTACTTTGAGGAATTCTAAGAGACCTTAAGGGGTCTCAGGGTCCCTACTAAGTATTGTTATACTCACCCCTGCACAGGCTTCACCCACACCTTGTTGTGTCTTGTGCAGATGACAGGCAGCTTTGACTGAGACTCGAGGAGCCATGACTTGATGGTGAACGGAGGTGTCCGGTTGACGTGGAGAGCTACAGTGACGAGATATACCTACCCTTTAGGTATTATCCATGGCGAGTGACCTCAAGAGGTGTTTTTAATTTCCCTTGTACTTCCATTTCAGTTCAGGTTGTATTCTGGCCCCTTTTACTTTCAGTACTTACTTTTACACTTAGTTGAGGTTCTTAGTTGTGGTTGTACACTTCTTCTTCCATTGTATTATACTTGCACGAAGTGTGTGTATAGAATTTGTAAAAATTCCTTCCTTTTTTAGGGACATTCCTTTCCGATGCTAGTCACCAACCCCTGGCCTATGGAAGGCGGCTTTGGGGTAGTCATGGCACGGGCCCCGAGGGATGGGTCGTGAAATATATAGGATCTATTCGACTATAAATATTCATTTGAAAGATAAAATATTTATCTTCAAAATTACATATATATTTTAACTATTATCCAACAAATAACTAAATTAAAGTATTGCACAATTATGATGGACTAATTGTTTAACTAAAGGAAATATCAAATAAATGATATTAAAAATATTATATAATTTGAAAAAATTAATGCCATCCAAGAATTTTTTAGATTACTTTTAAATGTTAGTGATAATTAAAAATATTTGTTTCAAATATATCATGTTTCTACGATATTTTTAAAAATACAAGTAATAAATAGTGTCAATATTTACTTTAATGATATTTTAAAATAAATAATATTTTATTAAATGATATGAAACTCATAAAAATATAAAATTATGAAAACTTATTGGTATAATTATGAAAATATCATAAATGACATATATATTAGTCTCTTTTCATTTTATAGTAAATATATTAACCCTCAATGTGTAAACAACATGATCTTATGGTAAGAATTTAAAAGGTTAAATAAGGGTTAAAATAATAAGATAAGGATTAAAAAATAGTAAAATCTGGTATAATTTTCATTGTATGAATTTATTTAGACCCAAAATAATCCTATATTCTAAATAAATTAGGTTATATAGTTTTGTAAAATAAAATTAATTAATATTAATTTAATACTATAAAGAAATCCCAAAGTTCCCCTCCCCCCTCCTATAAAAGAAATCCATTTCTTCCCTATTAATCAATCATAAAAAACTATTTCATGTGTTAAATATCTACCAAAATATATTCCTATAATACCTCCAAGAATCATAGAGGCATTATTTTAGGAAGAACACTTTACTTAGAGGTGTTAAAGTGTTAATCAATGGATGTTGTCCTAAGATGAGGTACCATTTTTAATTATGTGTTTCTATTTTATTTATTCTTCTTCAAATTCCATCAAATATTATTCAAAAATGGTGAAAAAAACTCTTGTTTAATCAATTTACATAGACTTTATTATGTTAATATCATCAAATAAATCCATATCCACTTCCATCAAGTGGGAAAAGAATTATCATTTGTATTTATGGTGAACTGCCACCCCACAAATCGATATAAATCATTTTCCATCACCACCTATAAAAAATGGATATAATGATGGACTTACATCTTATATATTCTATTCTTGAAATATTTATCATTATTAAACGTTAATATTTCATTTATTTTCTTACATTTTCTTACACAAAAAATGGTAACATCGTTTGTGCGTAAGTGTGAACTATCATCTCAACAAAGCGATGTGATTCATTTTTAAAAAACCACATCACATAAATGTTATATATAATTATATTTTAATGAATAATATAATATTAATGATATTTTTATCATTATTTAAATATAAAATAATTCTTACCTTCTTTCTATAATTATCATTGAAAAATAAAAATGTCAGTCTTGCGTACGTACGGCTTATCGTCTCCCTGATTGTTACATATTTAATTTTCGATATACATATTTAATGAATTTATTGAAAAGTATAAATGTTATATTAATGTTATTATTATGTCATAAATATTATTCTGGTAATTATGGACTTCTGATCACTTTGAATATTGACATCACAATCAATTCATATTGGACTTAAATACCAAATATCGACAAAATGTCCGAAGGGAACTTAAATAATTATGTAACTATTAAAACATGATAATAAGTTATATAAAAGGAATACTAATCATTAAAAATCTTCTCAAGAAATTAAATAGTTAACCTATGTTTCTTAATCATGAAGTTAATGATTGAACCTGACCAGTTTGACTTAGGGTAAGGGACTCTGTAACAAAAACACTATTTGAAGTGTTTTAAATATTCATTATTATAAATCATTATATTACATGTACATTTTTAAAAAATGGTTTTTATGAATTCATTTAATTGTAAATAAATTTATTAAAATGTTAATTTTCAAATTTCTCCCAATAGTTTCAATGAGGAAAGGGAAAAATTCATTTAAAAATATATTTTTAAATGTTTTAAGTTACTTTTTAAAATTGGTTTGTTTTTTAAATTACTTTAAATGTTTTCTTATGTGTACAAATGAAATTTTATTAGTGAAATGTTGAAAATTGTGAGATTTTCTGTGTTATGATAATATAATGGTACTTGGAAATTTTACTGTTGGTAACATGATAAACCAATGACAGGTGGTTCTTTGATAAACTATGGATGGGTGGTTATGTTATAATAAGAAATGAAATGGGTAGGGAAGTCATCTCTATGAATATTACATTTTTAAGAGTGACATATATGGATGTTGGCCATATGGATGTTCCATTTGTAAAAGTGACATGTTTGTAATTTGACTGTATGATTATTCCAATTTAGTATAATTATGTTCTATGTTACCTAATTTTATATTACATATTTTATTATGAGTTTTAATGAAAATAATTTGATTTTTAAAAGGTAATATAATGAGCTTTTTGAAATGATGATCAAATTTTTAGGGTCAAAAGGTATCTTTTTAATGAAATGTTTTATGGGTTTACACAGGAATAATGGTTTTCATTATTTATATCCATTAATGTTAATTTTTTCTCATCCCATGTCTTTAATTTTTTTTTGACAGGGTTTAATTTTGATTTAGGACATGGATGAGATCAATAGAAAATTGTGAAGCAATACTAGAATAAGAAATTATGTTTTATTTTAATGATTTTTGTTTTATTAAAAAAAATGGATACTATGTATATATATCCACTTTTAATTTTTTATTTTAATAACTATGAGTCTGTCCTAATTCACTAAAACTCTAACCATAAATTATCACTGGGAAAGGAATGCTATTTATAGTTTTAAAATAATTAGAATATGTAGTGTTTAATGTCATGTCCTTACAGTTGGTATCCGTGAAGAGTTTAGAAAAAGATAGAGATAAGGATGTTTTCTTAAAAGTTAGGGAAATCATCAAGTGTTTATAATTTTAAGGTTTATCATAAGATAAATTTATTAGAATAAAATTTTGAGGCTTTATGTTATGAAATTTTAAACTGGCTAATGAAATTTTTAGAGACATTCTTTTTTGGGGTAATTATGGGTTATTACATTTTGGGATGAAAAATGAAAGGTATGAGATAACATTTAAGGTTAAAATATTTTACTATTATTTTTGAGGATTTTATATTATTTTGGATTTTTTATAAGGATTATATAGTTTTTTAAAAAGTACAACCCCAATGATGGTTGAAAACCCTTCACATTTGTTAAGGCGGTGGGACTCAAACCCATAATCAAATAGTGAAAAGGGAGAATTTCCTACCACTAGACTACATAAAATCCCAAATAGTATGAAGTTTTATTTTTAGTCAAATGGTCTCATTGATGAGGAATATGTTTATTTTCGAATCATATATTTTATCTAATAGATAACAATGGTATTTAAAAATGATTTGGTGATTAATTGATTAATGTTATTTCAGAATAGGTTCCCTATTTTGGGACCCCTATATGATCAAGGTAAATATAATACCATGAGATTTTATTTGATAAGTAAAGGTATAATTATATTTTGGAAGAATCTATGATTTTATTGTCGAATTATGGTGATTTGGGTTATTTATTGAAATTAATAGAATATCTTAGAGATTATATTATTTAGGAAATTATATTTTTGATATGAGACATTTAGAGTGATTTATTTTATTTGAGATATATGTCAAAATTTATATTGGAAGACTATTTAATAAAATAATTATTAATTTTTTGTTTCAATCTTAGTTTGGATTATTTTGAGGACTTTTTAGGACATTTATTTTTTGAATTTTCTATGTTGAAATTTGGGTATTAGTGTTGAATTTTGGAGATTGATGTAGTTTTTTACATATAAGGATTATTATTTTTGGGGAATTATATTAACTTTTAAGAAGATTTTTTGTTTTGGTTAATTCTTGAAGGAAAAAGAAATATATATTTAGACTTTTGTGAATTATGAGATTCTCTATAAGTTTATTCTAGTACTTTAGGGGTGAAAAATTCATCATGAATACTTATTATTTATTGAAAAATATGTGTTTGTGGTGGGAATTGATTAATGTATGTAACTATAATTTTCATGTAAGTATGTTTCCATATGTTCTTAGTCTAGGTAGTGAAATAATTCATCAACTCTATGTAATGGATATTAAAATAAAAATTTTATCCATTTAGTATTCTTACTAAGAAATCAATTACCTTTTAAACCATCACAAATTTATGGTTTTGTTATTGTTAAATTTATCATGATTATATTCTATATCACTACCTATTAGAAATTTACAGTTTTTTTTCTCTTCCATGTTCTTGTTTTCTAATATGTAACCCTAGTATGTGTTATCTAAGGTGACCTATGTACTTCTCTTTATTCATTTTATAGTGAAAGTCTCATTAATCCATTTTCCGATATAGGATTTCAATATAGGTTTTTTTAAAAGTCAAACCATAGTAATCAAGATCAAATTCAAAATTTCATGGATTGAATTTAAAGGGGGAAATCTAAAATCATTAATTTTTAAATGGAAACACTATGTTCAATATCATACATGATATGCCACATCGAGCTTAAAAAACAACTAAACATTATTATTTAAATGTTAACATTAAAACCTAGCTGTTGGTATGATGGGTTTGAACATGATCAACTAAATTATAAAAATATGGTTTATATATATATATATAATTAATTATATGGTGAAGAATTAATTATAAATTAATATAACACCCTATTTAAAACATAAGGTATTTTTTTCTAAAAAACTATTTAAATGTGAACAAGTGTGGTTTATATAAATAAATTAGCAAATTAGTATTTTTGGATTATATAAATGATATATATTTATATATATATGTTTATATATAAATAATTAATTAAATATAATTTTGAAAATTCATGTTATTTTTTTTCTATACATTATTTAAGAACAATATATAATTTTACGCATAAAATATGTCTTTTAAAAAAAGGATGTTTTCCACCTTTTAACAGAACAATTGTTTAATTTATAGTTTTTGAAACATTTATAAATAATATTTGAAAAAAATAAAATTATTATTTTAAATCTTAGTATTACAATTTAATTTTTGTATGATTTTTTTGTATTTTTAGGATAAGTTTCTTGTTTTTATGAATAATCGAAAATACTGCATTTTAATTGAAAAAATATTTTTCATCTAAATAATTTATAGTGGTAAATTATATTTTTTATTTGTTTTAAAGTATTATTAGATAAATTTTTTTATCATTTAATCAAATACATGTCATTTCAGTCAATTTAATATTGAAATTGTATATAAAGACGTTGTGATATTTTGAACATTTTTACTTTAAAAACCCACTTTTTATTCTATCAATGGGATTAATTTTAAATTAATTTTATAAAATTTTATATATTGAATTTTGAAAAATGGATTCCCTATTTGGAATCATGAGGTCCAAATTATTTAACTAGGTACCTTATATTTTTGAAAAACATGAATAATAACTTTAGTTTTTTTAAATTTCCACTGTTAATGATAAATTGAGTAACAAAGGGTAAAAATAATATCGTAAATATTAGAGAATTACACTAACACGATTCCTAATTTTATTTTATGAGTTATTATAGACCAAAATCATCCTTGTACTTATATTTTGTGCTCTTGGAGTCTCTTAAGTTACTTTAGAATATTTATAGTATTTTATTCGTAGAGATGTCATTTTTGTCATTTTTTTAACAAGTGAAATATTTTTAAATGGGTTTATATATGGGATATGTTAGAATAAAAATATTATTTTGAAATGAAAATTTATTTTCTTCAATATGATATTTTATTATTAATTTTTAGGAAAAAAACTTAATTAATGGATTGCATAATGATGATGTAGTAATTGATTAATTAAAGTAAATATAAAATAAATGATATTTAAAATAATAAAAAAAATATAATTTTATATAATTAATATCATACAATAATTTTATGGATGACATAAATATGTTAGTTATGAGTTAAAATATTTATTTTGAAGTTATCATGTCATTATGATATTTTTAAAAAGTCATGTAATGAATAGTGTCAAAATTAACATTAATGATATTTTAAAATAAATATTTTTTTAAATGATATAATAGTCATAAAAATATAAAATTTGAAAAAATTATTGGGATAAGTATTAAAATTTAATAAATTACCCATTTATTTGTAGTTTGGTATTTTATTAAAATTATATTAACTCTCAAATTGTAAATTAGATTATATAAGGGTAAGAATTAAAAAGGTTAAATAAGGATTAAAGAAAGATATAATGACTAAAAAATATTAAAAACACGTATAGTTTTTATAGGATGAATTTATATAGACCCAAACGCGACCCATATTAGAAATAAATCAGTAGATATCCTTTTGTAAAAGAAAATTAATTTATATTAATTTAATTCTTTGAAAACTTCCATGACTGCCCCTCCCCTCTCCTATAAAAGGAAACCCATTATTCTATATTCCCCAAAATTCATAACCTATTTGGATATTCAAATTTATTCCAAAATACCTTAATATAATCATTCCACACAGTCTAGAGTAATTAGGTTAGACAGAACAACATCCTTAGAGGTGTTAAGGTTTAAATCAGAAGAGATTGTCCAAAGAAGAGGTATCATTTTAAATTTAGTGTTTCTATTTTATTTCTCCTTAAGCATTCATAAAATATTCTTCAACCATAATTAAATAGTAAATAATGTATCCATAATTAATTTATATTTTATTACATTAATATCATGAAATAAATACATCTCAACTTCCATCAAATGGAAAAATAATTATCGTTCGTATGTACGACGAACTACCGTCTCACGAACCGATATAATTCATTTTCCATCACAATATATGAATAATATTTATTATAATGGAATTAAAGTTTATATATTATATTAATTAAATACTTATCATTATTAAAAGACAATATTTTGTTTAATTTCTTTCCTTTCCATGCATAGAAAAATGATAACGTCATTCGTGCGTACACATGAACAATCACATCCAAGAAGTGACGCGATTCATTTTTCATCACCACATAACAAAAATGTTATATATAATTATATTTAAATGATTAATATGATATTAATTATATTTTTATAAATCTATAAATAAAAAAATACGTACCTTCATTACATAACTATAATTTAAAAATGAAAACGTTACTCATGCGTACAAACAACTTACTGTCTTCATGATTGTAACATAGTTATTTTTTCAGATACATATTTAATAAATTGATTTAAAAGTATAATTGATATATAAATTTGATTATTATATAATTAATATTATTCTGGAGATTATGGACTTATGATCACTTTTACTATTGATATCATACCAAATTCATTTTGAACTCAAGTACTGAATATCAACAAAACATCCAACATGAACATAAATAATTATGTAATTATTATAACATGATAATTAGTAAATTAAATGAAATAATAAACTCTGAAATGGTTCAAAATAAAGTAGATAATTAACCTAATTCTATTAATTAGGATGATAAAGATTGTACATAATGAGTCAGACTTAGGGTATGCTACTCTTTAACTAAAACACCGTTTTAGGTGTTTTAAATATTTGTTCTCCTAAATGCTTATATTACATGTCCATGTTTTGAAAATGGTTTTTATGAATGTATATGAATGATGATTAATGTTTTAAAATCTTAATTTTCTAATTTATCTCAAATGTTTCAAAGTGGTATGGTAAAATTTGATTTAAAAATATCTTTTTAAATGTTTTAAATTGGTTTTGCAAATTGATTAGTTATTTCAATAAATTGAATTGTTTTATTATACGTGAAAATGAAATTTTAAGAGTCACAAGTTGATTATTGTGAGCTTTTATGTGCTATGATTATATAATGGTACATGGAAATTTTACAGGTTGGTACATGAAAGACCAATGATGGGTGGTTCCATAATAAACCAAGGAAGGGTGGTTATGTTATAACCTCTAATGCATTGGGTATAGAAGTTTTCTATATGAATATTCTGATTGTAATAGTTACATGGGTGGAAGTCTGCGATATGATAATTTCATTTCTAATATTGGAATGTATGGAAGTCTACCATATGGTTATTATATTTTTTATAGTTATGTCCCAAGTTACCTAATTATATATTATATGTTTGATTATGAGTTTTCTTGAAAATATTTTGATTTGAAAAAGGTAATATAATGATATTTTTTAAATAAGGATCAATTTTTATTGTAAAAATATATGTTTTTAATGAAATGTTTTTTGGGATTTCACTGGACAATTTGTTTCATTTATTCTTGTACCTTACTATGCTTTTGTACTTATCCCATGTTTTGAAAACATTTTCATAGGGTTTAAGGACGATTTGGGATGAAGATGAGATCAGGGGAAAATTTTAAAGATATATTAGTATAATAAATCATGTTTTATATAAATATTTTAAGTTTTTTTTAGAAAAAATGGATACTGAGTATATGTGTCCACCTATAATGTATGAGTTTACTATCTAAGAGTTTTTTATAATTCTATAAAACTATAAACCTTAACTTTATTTGGGTAAAGAATGTGATTTAGAGTTTTTAAATAACTAGAATATGTAACGTTTATGGTTGTGTCCTTATAGCTATATAATCGTATGTGATGGTATATCAGTAGACCCTTAAAAGATAGATGTTATTGAACATTGGACCACACAAACCACTACGACTGATATCCATAGTTTTATTGGATTGGATATATATTATTGACACTTAGATAATTTCTCAAATCTATCAAATTTTCTCACCAAGTTAAATCATAAAGGATCTATGTTCCTTTGTAAAGATGAATTTGAGGAATGTTTTAAGGAACTAAAGATAAGGTTAGTTAGTAAAACTATTATTTCAATACCCAATAGTGTATAAGGGTTCATAATCTATAGTGATGCATCAATGAAGGGACTAGGATGAATCATCATGAAGAACAATATGGTTTTAACTTATGCCTCATGATAATTTAAGGTTTATGAAAAAAATAAACAAACTCATGAGTTGGATTTAGATATGTAAATTTATGAATTAATGATATAGAGGAATTATCTCTATTGAGAAAAGGGTGACATATTTACTAATCACAAACGTTTATAGTATATTTTATCTAATAAATTTTGAACATGTTCCAAGGAAGATGGTTAAATCTAATTAACGATTATGACTACAAAATACATTATCACCCAGGAAATGAAAAAAGGTGATATATACTCTATGTTAAAAGGATCATGCACTAAAAGAAAGGTATTAAATTGTGGATGGTTTTTAGTGGAGGTTTACAAAACTACCTCTAAATAAAATACTATATTATCTATCACATGTTTCACTGAGTCTTTTCAAAATCATCAATATTTAGTGGAGGTTTTAAATAAAGTCATCAATAAATAAATTATAATTGAATTTAGAAGCGGTTTTCATAAAGGTTACACTATTTCATAAAAACTATCTCTCACCCACTATCTCTCTCTTGACCTCCTCACCCCTACTTGATGCTGCATATCAACCTCCCCTCACCACTAATTGATGGAAACCCTCATTCCTAATCATCGCCTTCTCTCAGCCAAAACCTCTCTGCTCAACATTAGCTCTCCAAATCCCCCTCTCCACTACTCAATGATATACTTCTATCATCCATCCACTCAAATTTTCTCAATTCCAAACTCCCTTTAGATATCCCCCTTGATGTTTCTTGATCTAGACCCTATGCCTCTTGGTCAAAATTCCAGATCTCCTTCTACTATTCCCTCTCCCCCCTCTACACCACTGGTCCCTTTTCATAATTTGTGGAGATTATTACCTTGTTGTTTTTTTAAAAAATCATTGGTATTTGATTATGTGATCAATTATAGGAATTATTTTTTTTGAAAATAATTTGGTTTAATATTTTATATATTCTAATTCTACTTCAATGCATCTATTTCGATAGTTTTTTTAAATTTTTTGTGTTTTAGGAGTAGTTTGATATCGATTATTCCTTTATTCATTTAAATATATTTTTATTTTTATATCTAATAATGTAATTATATTTTGTATTTCATAGTGTAGGAAGTAAAATAGAAATGTATAATATTGGGTTTATATTACCTCAAAAAATATCTCACTATGTTACGAGTTTGACATTTTTTGTGGATTTTTCATTTGAAAATTGATATGTGGAGGGAAGAATAAAATGGCCATATATTAATTGAAAATTATGTTGATGGTTGAAGAGAGATGATGTATTTGAGAACATGATATTGAAACAATTTCCTCTAGATTATACACATTGAATTTTCCAAGGAGAATCAAATGATATATAAATTTCGATTAGTTTTGTATATAGTCAAAATGAAGAAAAGAAATGCAATGATAGTGCATAGATAAATTAAAAACATTATACATGAATTTTTCATCATATTAGGTAAACACCATAAAAAATGTAAAAAATATGCTGATTTAGTTATTGATGTTATAAATATTAATTATTTTCTTATAACTACAAGAAAACCTTGTAAAGATAATGACATATTAATGGATGATGATGAGAAAATACTTAAAATCAAGAACTAATCTAATAAAAAAAACATCTTTTCCAAAAATATTTAGAGATTTAAATGATGAATTTTGTGACTAATATGTAAAATATTCAAAATTTTCTTTTTTCCCTGAAGTTGTACCACCTCAAACATATATGTGGAATTACAAATTAAGTAATGGAGTTGATTTTATAATTTTTGTGTGATTTATTTAGGGAAGCTAAGATCCCTTTATCATTTTATAAGATGAATAATATTTTTAAAAATATTAGAATAAATTATATGAAGATACATGTATATCCCATTAATTTAATTTTTTATTATAAAAAATATTAGAATAGAGATAAGTGTAAAAGATGATTTACTTCTAGTTAGAAATAAACAAAAATGATGTCAATTTAAATATATGTACCCCCAAGAGAAAACTAAAAATATTTTTTTTTCAACATTTTGACATTACTTTCAATTAAAACCATAATTGAAAATATTTTTTATGTTATACGAAACCATTGAAAATTTGAAGTGACATGCTTTTCATAATAAAAATTTTGAGTTAATGCGACATATAGGAGATTCAAAAGTGTGAAAGATTATCAATTCATTATATCCAAATTTATCTGTTGATCCAAGAAATATATTTTTCATATTAGAATATGATTTATTCAATCCTTTTGGGATATTGAGTACCGGTTATAGGATTTGGATAATTATTTTGATCCCTTAAAATTTGATTCTCAGGATGTTCGTAAAACAGAATTGAGTCATTTTATCGTTGATTATTCTAGGAAATAAAATTCTATGAAATGAAATTGATGTATACCTTCAATATTTTATTCAATAATTATAAGAGTTAGGGAATGATTGATTAGAAACAAATGATGCAACTACCATGAAAATATTCAAAATGAATGCTACCCTTATGTGGAGCATTAGGGACATCCTGGACTAGGAATCGTGTCTGGTTGGAACATACACACTAGTTTTCTTGTCAAATTTATATCATTGATTATAAAATTCAATGTAATCCTTATAGAGGAATGTTTTGTTTAATGTTTTATCATATCTTCTATGATACATATCATAGATTTTGTTTTAACAAGTCACAGTTTAATGTAAAAAATGACTTGGGAAATCCACCAAAAATAGTATCTAAATAAAAGATCATGACACAATTATCAACTATTGGTACTGTGTAAGGAAACTATTTTCAGCTGAATGAAAGTGGAAAAAGAGTTATAAGAAAATTATTTACAATTTGAGCACAAAAATGGATGAAAAAGAGCATATTTTCAATCATCCATATTAGGAATTTAATTTTTTATGTCAGAATCATGAAATTATTCACATTGAAAAGAATATGTGTGATAATGTGTTGTTTAAATTTATTAATGAGTAGGTACAATCATATTATATTTTAAATTATTGATAGTATTTGGAATAAAATAATATCAAACATGATCTATGAAAAAATTAGAATGAGAAGTATCTAGAAACTATCCTTGCAATGAAAAACCTCTAGAAATATGTTTTACTATAAAGATTAAAAAATTTTAATGTTCATGATGGATATTCTAGTAATATTCCAAGATGTTTTGATTTGAATCAGTATAAGATAAAAAGATTGAGAATTCCCAACTGACGTGTATTGATGGAGAAATTTCTACCTTAATCAATGTATAATTTGTTGACTAATAAAATAAGATCCATTTTAATTGAGATTTTCAAATTCTATATACAAATTTATTATAATAAATTAAACCCTAATGAAATGGATAAAATTTGGGAAATTGTTTTATAGATTCTATGTCATTTGGAGATTCTCATTACCCAATTATTTTAACTGTGAAGATTCATCCGATGTTGCATTTTTTCAAAGAATCTATAATTGGTGGGCCCATACATTATCAATGGATGAATCATGTAGAGAGGTTTTTTATTTTGATATTGTTTTCCTTAAACAGTTCTAATTTTCTTAAATAATATTTTAAAACATTATTCATTAATTTTTTTCCTTTCATCATTCGGTATCATGGTCATTTGTAGTCTTATATTAAAAATAAATCTCATATAGAAGGCTCTACCATGGAATGTAACATTTATTAAGAGTTTTTAAATTAAATTAAATGTATTTTAATTCCATAAAGAATAGATTAAATCAGTCTGGATGTGTTTATGACAATACAAGTAAATTGAGTGATAATATCGAGTCTTCAATATTTCCAAATTTAGGTTGATATGGTAAAAAACATCTTCATTTTAATTGATAGATATTAAATTAAGAAAAGTTCCCAGATTTATGGTACTTAATACTGATATTTTTATCTCTCTATTAATGAATTATGGACACAAACAAAAAGACACCTTAGGAAATGAACTTTTGAAGAGGCAGTGATAAGAAATGTTTTTAAAAAAGAAATTGTTTAATTCTTTTCATGTTGTGTATGTTATTAATCAAATATGCAGTTTTAATATGTTTAAATTTATCTAAATTTGGTAATTTTTTAGATCAAATTCTATAGGTAATGAATGGAGGCAATCAAGATACACTTATGAATATTTGATGTTTTTAGTTCATGGTCTTTTGAAGCATGATAGGAGATGATATAGTTACAATATTGGTGGTTTTAACTTCCACATTATTGATCACGAGGAATGTTTAAAAAAATAGTTGAAAATTCATAGTTTTAGATCATGTTTACTATTTTCATGAACCAAACAAGGTGAATCCTAAACCAGTTACCCGATCTGACTAGCAATAAGGCCCAATAGGCATTATCAATCCTCCCAAGATGGAAACTAGTGATTGGTATCAAAAATACACAATTGGGAAAGATTATACCATGAAAAATAGATAAATAATCACAAATAAATTGATCAATAGAAATAAACACCATAAGTAGAAATAAATAAACTACTACACATACCATAATATGACCTATTGGGTCCCCTCCAACCATAGTATAAAACTTGCTCCATGAGTGAACCATAACTTAGAACAACAACAAAAGCTAAAAAATAAATTCATACGTGCGAGTATTAAAAATTAGTAGGAATGATCAAATAATATTTTCCATAAAACATCCTTTAAAAATAAAATAAATACATTCTAGTTTTAAAATCAGACATAATAAAAATATTATTTTTCATTCTATCCATATTCCAGTAAAAATTGTCCATTTTCAAGAAAAACCATTTTCTTTCCACCACTTTTCCAAAATAGTTTCCAAGAAAGCATAGACATTTCAAAATGAAAGGAAATAAATTTAAATTAAAATATAGTTTTCCCAAAGGAAGAAACAAGAATAATGAAAACAAAATTTAAATCACATCATAAGAACCATGGTAAATCCTTAAGTAGTTATGTTTAGTGAGGACCTAGGATCCTTTTACCATAGTGACATGGTATGGAAACCAATAACCCACAATGTCCTCATGCACGATCCATTAGAGAGGAGCCATTCCAATTTTAAAGTGGAGTCTAATGATCCTCAATGATTAGTTAGTGTTGTAGTATCAATCTAACTATGTGGAAATTGGGCTTTGACCCTATTGATCCACCTACAGTACTAGTTCTAGTCTTCCCATCTAGGTACCTGAGGTTTCACATGTGCTCTATTTCAAATGGTTTTGAGTTTTTATAAAGAACAAATATATGTAAATATCATTTCATTTACCCAAAAACCTATAAAAATTATCACCACTGATCTCCCTTCTTATGTGCATCCATGTTTTCAATTCACAAAAGAATTCACAAGCCTCTTCACAAAGAAAAAATCAAAAATCCCACATTTAACATAGACATCATATTTCTAAATCAAGGGGGCATGCATCAAGAGGGGTTTTTCCCTTCTATAAAACATTCTCAAAGTTCCAAATTTTCCTCACTATTTTGAAAGGAATATTTTACTTTAAAAACCACTAATGACAAAAAATTTTAATTAAAAAACCATTTAAAAGTCCAATTGATCAACAAAGGCACCACACATTTGAAAACAATTTTGAAACATGATTAACTCAAAGAAAACCATTTTAAAAGTTTACGAGAATGCCTACAAACCAAATGAAGAGACACTATTATAGAGCCACAACCAATAATATATATATATAGAGTATGCATTTTATATAAAAATAGGTTTTTTCTAAAAACAGAATCATGAAATAATATATTTCATATTTAAAAGATTTGGTATAGGGTACCTACCTCAAACTCAAGGCATAATGATTTATAAAATATATTTCAAGTGCCATTGAAGCATGATATGGGTAGTGCCCAAATATTATTTTTGACATATTCAATGAAAAATATGGGATATATGTGATGAGGAATTCTATGATCCACTGAATTTAATCAAATAAATAAGACAAAAGGAAAGAAAAACAGAACCAAAAATAGAAAATCCACATATTTTGTATATAATTAATTTAATTAAATATAATTACCTCCAAGGTGATTATTTCTTTGTTGATGTGCTCAACTAAATATATGCTGTGTTCCTTCATTGTGTTGTATAGATCAAGGGTAGATCTTTTCTAGCGGTGATCCACACATGCTCCACAAACCTTTAGATGTCACTGAAGGAGTCTCCAGGTCCTAGCATAAAAGATCTTTTTTCGTATGTCATACACCTTCGATTACCTTGAGAACCAATTCCAATGCATTCTTCTTTATCTAGTAGAGGAGGATCACTCTCATTCTAGAGAGAATTATTGGATAGGGAAGAAATCTCTTGGATTGAGACGTTTTGTCCAAATGTTGTGCACAACACACAATCACATCGCTTGGCTTGTGCTTGGCTAATGAGAGAATAATATAACAGGGATTTATTTCTCTAGGGTAATAATAATATAATTTTCACAAGTGCCTTAATTATTTTATTAATCCAAGTGAAACCCCCTTGTTAAATAATAATTTTTTTTTATTTTCGGAAATGTGATTATCTTGCATGTTATAATTAAATATTATTTAATAAAATAATATTTCATATAATAGTTTATTACTAGACAGTTAAAATCGGTCTTCCAATCGTCCTCAATATTTATCAAGTCTTGAATAATGACTATTTATTTATTAGTTAAATATTAATGCTTTATTCAATGATAAATAAATAAATAACATATTCACCAAAATAGTAAATAAATATTTATTAAATTTTCTGTTCAAAATATATTCTCTTGAATAAACTATGATAGATTAAATAAAATTAGGCATACATGAATAATTATTAAATCAAAAGTTGGAATAATATTTATTCAACTTGTCAAATAATAAATTATTTAACTAAGATTCTGGGTGCACATAGTCTGTGACCCTATAGGCCTCTTTTTAAGTGGCATTAGTTGAACCAACCTAAAGTCCAAGGTTAGGGTTTAGAAACATGTTAAGGCACCCACAAATAAATAAGTTAATTTCTTAACAACATGACTCCTATTATTAATTCTTACTATGTAATATAATCCCTTTAACACAATATATCTAATCGAGCAGGTTTCATGCCAGTGTCATCAACCTATGTGCCCGATATCTCTTTATTTGTCTTTTTGAAAATAGAACTTTCCTAATGAACACCATGGTAGTGGATTTGTTTGGTATATATCATTTTCATCAAAGGGACTAAGATATTAACTTCCATTAATGAACAGAGGTGATAAACCCTTTCTCACATTATTCATTAATTCAATATTACTCATGATGCTTCCATCGTATCTTACCTCACCGTGAATATCAGTTGTCACAGTTTTCATCAATACATCAAAGTACATGACTCATAATATCTATTAATAATAATATTAATTTTGAAGGACCAGTACACATGTCCTCAGATAGTAACATCCAATGACACTTATAAATGTGAATTTCCTACTATCAGGTATCATCCTCATAATATACTACTATATATTACCAAGGGTGTAAACCATGAGAAGGCTCCTCAATGTCCTATGAGTCTCCACCCATGATAGACTGTATCATTTTTGTCCCTTCATATGATATCATCCGACCATAGAACATATATTCAAGAATAGTCTCATAGCACTTCTGTGTTCTCATCATATAAGGGAACAACTATGACCTTCTGGTGAGGTAGCTACTCTTGGAATATTATCACATAAAATGTAACATAGAAGACCAATCATGATGTGATAAGGAATTTATTTGCATTCAAAAACCTTGAATATACGTTATCAAATAGTATATAATAGTTGGTTCTAGGACACCAACTGCAATTGATTGTCACTTACATTAGATCAAACTGTTAACAACCATCAGTCCACTAGCTCTCACTTGATATTCGTGCTTCTGCTGAGATAATCCTTTAATCAAGGGGTCTACCATATTATCTTGTTTATAAACACTTCTCACTACAACTTCACACCTTTTCTGAAAATCCATCAAGAGGTGATACTTCTAAAGTATGTGATTTGTCTATTGATGTGACCTTGGATCTTTTTCCAGATCCACCACTATAGTAATATCAAAACATATTGTGATAAGATATTTACTTCTAGGTACCACATCAATCTCATGGAAAAAGTTTCAAATCAAAATGGCTTCCTTCAATGAATCAGAAGTTGCTATATATTCATAATCTTCTATATATTTAGAATCAGCTGTAGAATCAGTGATAAATGGATGCTTTGAAATCTTCCATCTCATAAATCCTCCCTTGAGATAGAAAAAAATCCTGATTATGACTTTAGTTCATCATGATATATCTGAAAACTAGTATCAACATACCCTCTAATGAAAATATCCTCTTATCCTCCACACACCTAGAACATATCATTAATTCTTCTCAGATACTTAAAGATAGCCTTAACAGTATTCCAATGATGTTACCCTAGATGTACTATATATCTTCCTACCATTCTCAGGGCATAGGAAATATCAAGTCTAATTCATAACATAGAATACATTATTGACCTTATCGATAAAGCGTTTTAGATCTTACTCATTCTATCTTTCTCTTGTTGTGTATGAGGATACATTTTCTTTGAAAGATGCAATCCACGTGTCACTAGAAACAACACCATATTGGATTGTTCCATACCAAATATCTTTTGTATTTGGTCTATATATATACTTTGACTTAGTCTATGCAGCATCTTGGATCTATCACAAATTATCTTGATTCCTAGAATACTATCTTCTTCACCTATGTCCTTCATAGAGAAGAACATATTAAACCAATCCTTAATTAACTATAAGAATGGTATGTCATTTCCAATAAGTAACATGTCGTCAACATATACTACTAGTATAACGAACATATTACCCTTAAAACATTTGTAAACAAATGGATCACTTTAATTTTTAATAAAACCAAATTATCTTATGGCTTCATAAAATAAAATGTTACAAGACCTGGATGATTTCATTAATCTATAAATTTATATTTGCAACTTGAAAAGGATTTTGGAATCACCTGGTGTCACAAAACTTTCTAGTTGTGTCATATATAAATCTTACTAAAGGTTCTTATTAAGTAAAGATGTTTTGAAATCTATCTACCAAATCTCATAGTCATGGTAAGATGTATGAAAAGTACGATTTTGATGGATTTAAACACAGAAAATAGGGAAAAAGATTCATCGTTTTCAATTCAGTGACTCTGTTTAAAACCTTTAGTCACTATACTCTCATTATAGGTAAAACTTTACCTTCCATATCCAGTTTCCTCTTCAATACCCATTTACATTCAACATTCTTTACATCAACTCGTGTATCGAATAGAACCCAAAATCTATTATGATACATGGAATCTATCTCAGAATTCATATCTTCTAGAAATATTGTTTCTTTTGAGCTATCTACTTCCTCCTTGTATGATAGAGGTTCATTATTATCCATCAATAATGAGTCACCATCCTCAATGACTAGAAAAACATATCTGTATGGTTCTCCTACCACCCTTAGTATCCTATGAAGTACATGTATTTTAGGAACTACTTCTTCCATGAAGGCCTATAGAACTTGTTCCTGTACCAACTCCTTTGTATCTTGAACATCAACTTCATCAAAGCAATATTTATCCCACTATCATTTTTTAGGATGTTATCCCTCAAAATAAATACATCTTGTCTGGTGATAATTGCATTCTTATCTAATGGGTAGTATAGGTAGTATCCGATTTTTTAGTAGGATACCCTAGGAAGATACACCTCTTGAACAGAGGTTCTATTTTGTTGCATGAGAAAGCCTTAAAAAACTCCTCTCAACCCCATACATGCGTATGTGAAAAAAGGGTTTCATTCCACTCCATACCTCTAGGGTAATTCCATTATCCACTTTGGTTAGAACTCAGTTTATTGTGTATTCCACAGTTTGTAATGTATATCCGAAGAAGGATAATAGAATAACTTCATGAATTATCATCGACCTTACCATGTCCAATAAGGTATAGTTCCTCCTTTTACCAACACCACTCCACTATGGTGTATAAGGTGGAGTGAGTTGAGATATTTTCCCAAAATCCCATAGAAATTCAATGAACTCTTGGTTAAGATATTCTCCACCTCAATCCGATTAAATCTTCTTTATCTTCTTAATAAGCTAATTCTCTACTTCATTATTTAATTCCTTGAATTTATCAAATTACTCCAACTTAAACCACATTAGGTTGACATAGAAATATCTACTCAAGTCATCAATAAAAGCTATGAAGTATGAATATCCATCTCTAGCTTCAAACAGAAATGGTCTACACACATTAGTGTGTACCAATCCTATAAGCTCTATGAACCTTTCACCCTATCCACCAAATGGCCGTTTGGTCATTCCACTTGTAAACAATCATGGCATCTATCAAGTGGTTTTAGCTCAGAAGAGTCTAAATAACCATCTTGACAGAGCTTTGACAGGCACTTCTTGATTACAAGACCAAGACGGTGATTCCAAAACTGGGTGTTATATGGGTCATGTGAACATGATTAATTATCAATTACCGAAACATGGTTTTCATAATTTAATACATACAGACCATTATTTAAATGCATCGTTACATAACATTTGTTGTCCTTATAAAAGGAGCATATTTTATTTCCAAACGTGAAAATATTCCCATCTGTATCTAAACTTGATACAGAAATTATGTTCATGGTAATATTTGGTACCAAATAACAATCATGTACAACCAAAATAATCACAGTAATCAACGAAAGGTGGTAGTCACCAATGGAAAGAACATCCATCCTCACCCCATTGGCAGCCCACAGATCCACCTCTTATCTGAAAATATTCCAAATTCTAATTTGTTCCTACATTTGGATATAGATGTGAGAACCACAATCTATATCTAATACCCAATGTGTAGAAATGGAAATATTTCCCTCAATAACAAATACACCATTGACTAACCCTTAACTATAGCAGTAGTTCCTATTCCATTGGCCTTACATACCACTTGAAAAGCACACCACCTTATTTTACTTTCCCTGTCATTGGATCTTCTTCTTCTTGGTCAAATGGTGCTCAGGGGATTTAGAATATTTATAAATCTTTTGCCCATTTTTCTTATCCTTCATCTTTCTATTCACTATAAAGACTACATGTTTTTCACGCCCCATATCCTTATCCACTAGGAAAATAAGGGTCATAATTTTTGATAGGATCTTCTCATTATTGATCATATTATAATTAAAAATAAAACAATTTAAGGCCATGAAAAGTGATGAATGTTTGAGATCTGTATGAAAATCATCTGTGAATTTAATACCTAAGATGTCCAGAAGCTCAATATTTCCAATAATCATAACTATATGAGGCCTAGCTAGTGCAAAATATTTTTTGCTTAGTCATGAAAAAATCATTGGAGATCTCATATATATCTTGTCTTGTCATTTATTTATAGAGACCTAAAAAGTGAGACATCATTCTATAAGAATCTATTTCCTCATTTTTTTTTCGTTAAGAGATCATTGGAAATGGATGATAGCATGAAGAACTGGACATCTGTAGAATCATTCAGATGTTTCCTATACAAATATATCCCTTCATAACTGACCTCATATCCAGGAAAAACTGGTAAAGGTTATTCCAGAACATATAGTTTCCTTTCATGGTGAAGGATGACCAGTAGGTGCCTTTTCCACTCCTATAAATTAGTTCCAGTGAGATGGTTTTCCTTCACGAGTATGGATCACAATTATATGTTTCATTCTATTTTTAATGATGTTTCTACAAATAATACGAGACTAATTTTAGTACTTTATTTTGAAAAAATAAGAAAAATAAATAAAATTATATTTACTAATCTCCCACTATTTTATTGAAACCCAATATCCCTCACTGTTAGCTCTAGAATATCATGTTTCTTGGACATTCTAGTGGAAATGATCTATATTCCATTCTCATTACCCCAACTCTGGCTAGTCAAGAAACTCAAATGGGTTTAGGTATGGATTACAATTGAAACTACATAAACTCATAGTTCCCTGATCCATTATGTAGACTCCGAAATCCTAAAATCATTATGTTAGATTTCCTCAAACGTTACCTCTCAGTTACACCAAGTACTGCTTTATAAGTCAACCCTTGATGTCAACCAAGATAATTTAACCCCAAACCTCAAATTATAATTTTCCAATAATTGAAAGAACCCCAACTTCGGCTTTTCAAGAACATTGAACTATGGTTCGATTCTAACTGTAGTAATGGAAGGCTATACTGTCTTAATATTTTATTGAGGGATTTTATCCTTTATACATAAATTTACCATTATTATATTTTCACATGGTTGTTAATATTGAGTGGGATATACTTTAGTGATTAACCAAGTCATAAATAATATTTACACATAATATAGTTTATTTTAGATCCATCATGTATGCCTGTTAATTCATTAATTATTTGATCACAACAAAACATACATAATTAATATCAATGCAACTGAAAAAAATAAAATAAAAGGTATGATCACAATATTCTTTTAGTTGTTAGTTTATCAATAAATTGATAAACTAACTACAGACCAAGGGGGAAACACATTGAACTAATTTGAAGTTTGTGTTTATTGTTTTATACCTATCCACCTTTTATCCCCTTGGATTGGTTTCACCTCGGATCCTAACATGATCCACTTCCACTAGCATGGGTGATCCATCCATTATATATGCTTTTACTCACACGTAGTGTAGGGGTAAAAGGGGGTTTAAATAAGGGGAACAATGGGCACACATTCCCTATATATTAATGAGGAGAGAAGGCACATAGGACAATAATTTAATTTAATAATAAATTAAAAGGAAACCAATCAAATACAAAGTCTTGGTCTATCATATTATCATCCACATACATGTAATGGATTATGCATTTAATAAAAGTAGAATTCAATTATTTAATCATTATTATTTAAGATAAATCCCACTCAAATCGATTAATTACTGTCATCAATTAATCAATATATTTATCTTAATCCATTTTCTGAATTTCCTTGAGATTCTTATACATTATAATTTTAAATAAAGTAATATTTTTTTAAAATCAACCTTTTACAAAAATATACATTATAGGTAACACTGTGAATACCCATACGAATCTACCCAACATGTATTATAATCATATAATGTTTTAATCTTGTGACATATGGAATACAAAATTTAATGAGTTCTATCACAACATGTACTTCATGGATGATTATACAAACTACATGATTTTTCCAGCAATGTGTTATGCTTCAATGCATTTAGAGTAACAACATGTAATAAGATTTATACATGAAATAAATATCTAAAAAATATGAAGATATTAAAGATTTAATTTTTCATAATTTGGTAATATTACATGACATGTAGATCTGACTACACAACGTGTACTACCTTCACAGTCTATAGGAAGTACACTCCAAGGGACTCACAGTGTGTGGAATACATCAAAAATATCGAAATATGTGGAATGTCTTATGAGATTCATGCTATGTGGACTCTCGGTTACATAGTTACTGGTTGGGTGAGTTGTGTAAGGGATACACATCCTAACCCTAACCTAACAGAGACTACATGCCATGTCTAGTGGGCCGCATGACATGAAGTCTTGTAACCGTGTACCCGTCTATCTGGGTTAAGACTCGGTGTAAGAATTAACTACACCATTTATCATTAATGCACATAGGTTGAGCAATTACCAATAGAATCCTAATGAATTAAACCAAGCTACAAGATCTGTAATTCAAATTACATGACATTTACTACTGTGTTATCCAGATAGAATCCTTGGAACCTCCTGATGAGTTCCTCGATTTAATTTTAATCATTAAATTAACAATTTATTTTAGATATGTGAGAAATGATGTAGGAAGAAATAGATATCCTCATTCAGATTAAAAGAATGATTAAACATGAATTGAAAAACTAAATTATAAAATTTAAAAATACCAAAGATTATTAAATAATTATAAACAATAATATGCCCGCTCTGATACCACTTGTAGGTTCTGGGCAAAGTGGAAGAATAGCCTGGGTGGTGCCTGAATTTTCTTTTTTCAATTTTCAATGAAAAAATCATGGATCTCTCTGATGATGAATTAAATGATCCATGGAATTGAATCAAATAAATAATACAATGTAAATAAACCTAGAACCCAAAAGAGAAGATCAACATATATTGTTTAAAATTAATTTAATTAAATAGAATTACTCACAATGTGATTCTTTCTTCATTAATGTGTCTGACCATAGATTATTAGTGTTCCTTCATTGTGTTGTAGAGATCAAGGGTAGATCTTATATAGATGTGATCCACATGTGCTCCATGAATATCCATACATCATTGAAGTAGTCTCTGAGTGCTAGCATGGAAGATCCTTGCACTTGCGTCATCTGCATTCGATAGCCTTGAAAACATCTTCGAAATCATTCTTATTTATCTAGTTGAGGAGGATCACTCTCTTTATTAAGATCATTCTTGGATAGGGAATAAATCTCTAAGATCGAGATGTTTTTTCCAAATTTTGTGCACAATAAACAATCATGTCCCTTTGTTAGCCCTTGGCTAATGAGATATTAAAATAACTGAACATTTATTTCACTAGGGTAATAATAAAATTATTTTCACAAGTGTCTTAATTATTTTATAAATCCAAGCGAATACCCCATGTAAATTAAAAAAAATATTATTATTTCTAGACATGTACATAACCTTCAAGTTATAGTTAAATTTTATTTAATCAAATAATATTTAATATTATTATTTATTACTAGACCATTAATCTCGATCCATTAATCCTCTTCAATATTTATCGAGCATTAAATAACCACTATTTAGTTAATAAATAAATATCACTGCATTATTCACTGATAAATAAATAGATATTATATTCATTGAAATATAAAATAAATTTTTAATAAATATTTTGATCATAATATATTATCTTGAATAATGTGTGATAGAATAAATGCGACCAGGCGTACCTGAATAATTATTAAACCAAAAATAGGAATAATATTTATTCAACTTGTTAAATAATAAAATATTTAACTATGATTTTGCATACACTTAGTGTTAGACCCTCTATGCCTCTTTCTTAGTGTCATTAAGCGAACCTACCTAAAGTCCATGGTAAGTGTCTAGAAACATGCCAAGGCACCCATAGAGAAAGAAATTAATTCCACAACGACATGACACCTAAGACAAATTATTACTATGTAATATAATCCATTTATCACAATATCTCTAATAGAGCAGTTTGGATGCCAGTTTCATCAACCTATGTGTTCAATATCTCTTTCTTCTAATTTCCAGACATAAAACGTTCTTAGAGAACACCATGGCCATGGATTTATTTAGGCTATGTAATTTACATAAAAAGGACTAAGATATTAACTTTTATTAATGAAAATAATGGAGAAATCTTTTCTCACCTTATTCATTAATGAAATATTACTCATGAAACACCCAACACATGCTACCTTACCAAGAACATCTATAATCATTGTTTTCATAAAATCATCAAAGTATCATGACTCATAATATCCAGGAATAATAATATTAATTTATATGGAAAATAAAAACATATGAAGATAGGAACATTCAATGACACTTATAAATGTGGATATCCAGTTTTCAGGTTTCTTTCTCATAATATCCCACTCGATATTACCAATGGCGTACACCATGATAAGGAGTGTCAATGTCCTATGAGTTTCCGACCATGATAACTTGTATCATTTGTGTCCCTTGAAATGATATCATATATTTATAGAACATATATTCAAGAATAATTTCATATCATTTCCGAATTCTCATCATAGTAGAGAACTACTATGACCTTTTAGTGTGATAGCTAGTTTTGGGACATTATCACATACAATTTCATAGAGAAGAACAATCATGATGTGATATGGAATTTGTTGATATTAAAAAACCATGAATATAAGTCATTATAATGTATATAGGAGTTGGTTATAGGGAACCAAATATAACATATACAAGGGAAAATATAACCTTCCCTTTACTATTTTCACAGATATGGGCCATTGCTTATATGCAAGGAAACCTAGCCCCTATGTACATATTTTCAGGAAAAAATACATACAAATGGATCCTTACACATATGATTTTATGTTCATATACCACTTTAAACTTATATTCCAATTTAATTTCATATATATAAATTATCAAACTTAGCCACATTATATATATTCATCCTACTATGGGTGAATATATATAAAGTGGGAAATCACATACATCTATTCCAAACTATGCACACACATATAAGCCTACGAGGACGGTGGATTGAACCCACTTCAAGGGAGACCAAGAAGTATAAAAAAACTACCAGGATCCCAGGAATCACAAAAATGTCCCCAAAAAATCATAACAAACCAAGAATGTATAAGAAATGAACCTCAACCAGAAGTGGATGAAATTAAATGAACCAAAACATGTCTCTTTCATTGGATGATATAAAAAAATCCAAAATGTGACATGGGAGACCCATTTCATTCCCTATTAAAAAAGAAACATTAAAAATAAACCAACTCAAAACCCTAGGGTTCAGATGAATGGATTAGGGTGATGGGAGAGAGGAAAACTGACAAACAAATGGAATAGAAATGAGCCAGAGGTCTTACCTCAAGAATTAGACCATGAAACTGGAGGAAATATGGTGGCATCACTGAATGAAGATTGATATGAGTGGGGGGGTGGGGGGGGGCTAGCACACATCCATGTTGGAGGAAGGGAGGGGGCTCACAGAACACATATTAATGAAATAAAAGATGAAATAGGAGATAAGAAGATAATAAATAAATGAAAAAGAAAAGGAAAAAAAAATAAAAATCAAATTTTAAAAATTTGGGAAACCCGCATGGTTGGAACATAGATTAAAAAACTATGCTATGGATAGTACCTATGTCAGGAACCCGTACATGGTTACTCATAGGTAGATACACAATTGAGAAAACCATTCTAAAACCATGACACATAGTACTACCAAATCACAGATCCCATCAAAATGTTTTCCACACTATTTAATAGGCCATGTACAATACATTAACCACACCACTATCTCACCAATGAAAAAACATGGGCGCCACACAGTTACTCCTAACCATATGGGCTAAAAGCTCTATAGCTAAAAATCCTCCAAAAATTCAAAATTCGGCCTAAAAATGACTGAAACACAAAATACATTCTTAATATAATTAAAACACATAAAATAATTAATATTATAAAGGAAGGGTGTGACAATTATCCACACCAAAAATACATTCCCCCCCCATAAAGTCTCCCGGTCACATGAAGAACCAAACTCAAACTTGAAATAGAATGAAGTTGAATGAAATCACCAACCTGAGGTGACTCATTTTAACATACCAAGTCACAACCAACCATATATAAGGAAAATCAAAAATCATGGAAATCTCTCGAGAGAATAGAAAGGTCTCCCAAAAATTAAAATTGAGAAAGAACTAACAAAATCTAGAAGAAACCACAACAAGATCTGCGGTGGTGTCCCTACCATTATGATCTGACCACCTTAGACCAACCAACACAAAATTTCATGGGAATACAAACATGGAAAAACTCGAGAACTCTCAAATAGATCTAGAAACCATTAACAGAAGGGAATACCAACGAATGGAACTAAAACCAAGCATCAGGCCAAACCACAGTTCATCAATTGCAAAAGATATGATCATCTCCAAAGTGAGCACAATCCAAAACCAAAACTAATCCAAAAAAGGCCAAAAGGGAAAAAAGAACCAAAGATAATATACTCACATCTGAAAAGGAAAAAACACTAGAATTTAATTAAGATAAGACCACCAATAATTTTACATCAATGGAAAACATACAATGATAAGGAAAACTACAACACAAACATTTAAACTGACTACACCCCAACGGTGGATACAAGAGCTGATCCAAGGTTCCCCCAAACCCCAAAGATTACTAAATTTGAGAAGAGATTCAATATAGGGACTATGGAAGGATCTCTATTGTCTTGAAGAATATGATTTACCACTACAGGAGTTGATTAACTCCAACTGAGACTTCTACTTTTGGTAATGTAGCTCACAAAACTTCTCTACGACTACACCGACGACAAGCCTTCAGAGGTTTATGACAAGATGGATTGGAGTGCCAGAACAAACCATACCATAAAAAAAAATAAAAGAGTGGTCCAATTAATGAAATTCAAAAAATGAAAATGATAATTGTTCAAAATAGGTTCCTCTAGTTCATACTCCCCATAGGATTGGTAAACTCAATGAACACCAAATTAAAATAGACTATTAACTATTGTGGACTACCTTACGGGACATTCATAGATGAAATTAAATGAACCTTAAACACTTAGAAACCCATATGAAAAAATTATATTCCAAATAAATGATTGCTACTATCACTAGAGAAAAAGGAAACTAGATCTTTGAAATAGTCTCCATTCCCATTCATCATCAGTTAACGTTTTCGAGTGTTCACATGCTCTAGAACTTTCTTCTCCTTCACTTTATCAATAATAAACCACTAGACTAAAGTATCCATCAAGATAACTAGATACATACAACCTACAACAATAATTGAATAAGAACCATTTATTGTTCAAGTATCAATCATTCAAACATACCCAAGGAAACTCGCACACTCAAGACAACTGGAGTTCCCAAAAACCTGAAGACACCCAACTTTGCCAAGCTACACAACCACCTATAACAAACATCGAGGACAACTGATAACATATACTAATTGAGAATAGGTTAACTCCATCACTCATCTCGGAGTCTAGGAATGGCCAAAAACTAGAAGAGACTACTTATAAAGCTTTTGGGTATTTCTGGGAGGCATATTCTCAACAAAATAAGGCACAAAAATAGTTCAACATTGAACCATAACTCGAAAAATTAACATTTCAAACAAAATACCAAGCTCAAAAACTAAAAAATCACAAATCCAAATCAAGTCCAAATGACATATAGAACAAAAAAACCAAAAAAACCACAAAAACATCTCAATACAAACCAAAAATCCCTCTTTTAAAAACCACCATTTCCAAATTTACCCATTTCTGAGACTAATTTCTCCACCTTTGAAATAAAAATTGTTTTCCATTTCAAAAAACATTTCAGCACATCCACTAAAAATTCAAAACAGCACATCACTTTTCCTATTAAATATAAAAATCTTTTTAAAAAATAAACCCATTTTTAACAAAAACCATTTTCCTTTACAAAATAGACTTTAAAAAACCAAGTCAACCCTTTTATTTTTAAACAGTCACCTATTGAATCCAATGAAGTATCACATATGTGTTCATACTAACTCCTTATTATATCCATCCCCAAACACATACCAATATGCTCTTAACATAAACACCCACACATATGTGAACGTCCATAAGGAATACTAAGGGCCATACAAACCATTTTATCATTAAAAAAAATAATTTACCAAATTCCCAATTAACTTTTCCTCCACATAATCCCTAAAATTTCAAAATTATGAATCCATTTCTCTTTTAAAACCCATTTTTTCAATACGAAAACCATATTCATAAATCAATTTCATTTTAAAATTTCACTCACAATAACCCAAATAAGATCAAAGAATAAAAAAAACTAGAAAAGTGAACCCATGGTCATGTATTCCCCAACCACATAGTTTATAAGACCATGAAATATTTGGGAACAAACCACTATAAGAATATTGAACCATTCTTGTGAGCTCTACATAGTTCACCACACCATGTAAGATCACTATGTAGCACCAGCTCACTTCCATTATCATCCCATAATATACACAAGCTCATCAAAATAAACAAACACCAAAAACATAACTGAAACAAAAATAAGGTCTCAAAACCCAACTATCCCTGGTGAAATAGGTCTCATCATGAGTGGGGGTGATCAAGAATTGACCCATGAAATACCTCCCGATCCATGAATATCCCATATAAAATTTACTTGAAATCCCAAATAACATGGTCCTACTTTGATAAATTTTTTTCACAAACCAACTTAGGTCAACCCTGAACTAGTTACCCGAGCAATCCCATAACAAGGACCAATAATAATTCCCATTCCTTTCGGTCTAGAAACTTGTTCTGATCATGAAAAATAATCAATTCGGAATGATTTATCCCATTAAAAACTGTTAAAAAAATAAAAATAAACACAGAAAGTAGAAAGAAATAAACTGCTACATGTACCTCTATGTGAACTCATGGGATACCTCCAATTGAATGATCACACTCACTCCATGAGATATCTATATTAGGAAGTAGCACTAGAAGCCCAATAAAAAAAGCTATGGTGTGAGTATTAAATATAAGTAGGTTTGACTGAATAAACTATTACCCAAGACATCATTTAATAAGAAAATCAATACATGTTAGTCTGAATATATGAAATAATAAAAATAATGTTTTCCATTATTTTAAAATTCATGTAACAAGTTTCCATTTTCAAGAACAACCATTTCATTTCCACCATATTTATAAAATAGTTTCCAAGCATGAAAATACATTTCAAAATTAAGGGAAAGAAATTTATTTTAAAATATGATTTTTAAAAATGTGGAAACAAGAAGGAAGAAACTAAAATGGAAATCAGATCACAAGCACCAAGGGAAATACCTATGTAGCTAGGGTTTGTGGGGAACTAGAATCTCCATACCCCCATGACAGGGTATAGAAATAGTAACCCACATCTTCCGCATTCATGAGTCAGTATAGAGGAGTCAATGAAAAGTTATAATGGTCTCCAATCATCCCTATTGTTAATTTTGAATTGTATCGTCAAACTAATGGTGCATTTATTTATACAAAGACAACTTGTACATTCCCTTTACTTATTTCACATGTTTGTACCTTCACTTATATGAAAGGAAACCTAGCCCATATGTAAATATTTTCATGGCCAAATATGTTCAAGGGAATCCTTAACCATATGCTTATTTGTGAATATAACCCTTTACACACACACATATAAATTTTCATATATATATATATATATAAGAACACCTAGCCCCATTATATATATTCATCCTACAATGGGTGAATTTATATAATGGGGTAACTTACATAATTCTATTTTTACCTATGTTTGTAGAGATAAGCCTTAGATTAAGGAGACTAAAAAACACTTCACGGTAGACAAAGACACAATAAAAAAGTACTAGGAAACCAAGAATCAACAAAAAATCCCCCATGTAAATTAAAAAAACTAAGAGGTAGAATAAATGAGCCTCAACAAGTGGTGGATGAACTGAAATGCACCAAAACCTATCTCCTTCTATGGAGGATGAAAAAAACATGCCCAAAGATGACCCGAGGGACACATTGCAAACCCTATTAAAAAAATATAAGATTTCAACCCAAAAAAACCATAGGGTTTAAAAAAACTGATTAGGTTGATGGGAGAGAGAAATATTCACGAACCAAGGGAGGAGGAAGGATCTAGATTTCATACCTTAAGATGTATACCAATAAACTGGCAGAAATCTTCAGGAATCTCCGAATGAAGAGGGATTCATGAGGTGGGGGGGGGGGGGTGCGGTGGGGGGATCAAATTAGACTATATAGGAGGAATGAAGGGGTCTCGTGTGACACATAGAGAGGAACAAAATGAAAATGATGATAGGATAAAGAAAAAAATAATGAAAAAATGAAAAGGGAAAAAAATAAAAACCAAATTTTAAAAATTTGGGTGACTGTCATGGTTTTTGAATTGTTTAACTAACCTTGTTCCAACCAAGTGCTAGACATAATATAGTCCAGGTACCCACGTATGGTTACTCCTATGAATACACAGAGTTACGAAAACCATGATAAAACAGTGCCACTCGACACTTCTAACTAAAAATACCGACCACAGTCTTACAACACAATTTAATAGACCATGTGAACGTCATGTGCCACACCACTGACTCACCTGGGAACCTACACGAGGATCACACAGTTTTCGTATACCTTTGTGGGATAACTGTGCTACGACTAAAAAACCTCAAAAAATTTAATATTTGGACTGCCAACTATCAGAACTGAAAATATTGAATAATTTTAATTCAAATGCTTAAAGTAATTAATATTACAAGTCCAGGGTGTGATACTATGGAATATTGGTTGATATTTTCGAGTTAAATTATCATGGAAATTTTTTTGTTATGTTATTTTGTTATAGAAGGGTAAATATTAAAAATGGTACAAATAATTATTCATACAAATTTACTTACTATAATTTCTCTTGGTTGATTGATACTGGTTATTAAGATGAATATGATCCAAATATTATGAATCCGCATGAAAATATGGTATATTATAATGATAATATAGTAGAGGAATGTTGGAGTATTTTTGTCTACATAAAAATGAGAGACATATATGATATGGGCGATGAAGGTGAAGTAATTTAATATAGTGAAACCCATCAACAAAAATACAATAAACTGTCTTTACATGATGATATTTAAAATTTCAGTCTTAATAAGAAGAAGAAGAACAAACGAACAAAAGATGAAGAAATAATGATTACAATGGAACCTGAAAAAAACACGACCAACCGGGAATGAACTTTGTATGTTTTTTTATATTATTAAATTCATGTAATTTTTTGATATTAATAAATGGAATAAATCTTTTATTTTATATTAATAAAAACATGGAATATTTTTTTATGGTATGCCATGCCAGAAGAGGATTAGTGTCAACACCCACTCAATGTCACACGTTTCTCATTCTCCTTCTAAAACACAAGGAAAATTTTATCACATACCTTGCACAATTTTTTGATTCTATATCATATTATCTTGATAAAAATTTATCCTAATATATGGCTTATACTTATAATGTATAGGAATCAGAAAGGACACCAAATTATCATTAAATTTAAAAACATTACACTTATTTTTTTAAATTTAGTAGTTTTTTTCAAAAAATGTCTATGTTAAATGAAATTATATATTTCTTAGGTATATCCACTAAAAGTATGTATTTAATTATTTTAATAATTTAACTTACAATAATTTGAAAATTCTTTAAATTATATAGTATAAGTCAATGTTGTGATAAAAAAGAGTGGTATATGAGTAGTGGCTCTGAAGAAAATAATTTATCTAGAGAACCATTTTTTTATTATAATTGTGATTACTTTTGATAAAATTCTATTATTTATCATTGAAATTAAAATTTCAATTTATTATTATTTTCATAGGAAATGAAATTAAAATAAGGTGAGGAAATTATTTATAGTTTTGAAATCCACTATTGAGTTACTGTTTAAATATTCAATCATATATGAAAAATGATTTTAATGAATAAGATATTTATGATGTGGGGTGTTTTTAGTTTTAATATAACTGATGAAATTTTTTTCATTGAAAATTTATATTAATTAATTATAATAAAATGCTAGTTTGAGTCTATAAATGTAATATTGGCGTATAGAGTTTGGTATGTAATCTAATTATTATTATGTCTATAATTATTGGTTGATATGGTTACCACAATTTTAAAATGATGGTAAATGTTTAAGGGTTTTAGGAAATTAATTTTTCTTCTAACTACACTGAATCTATCATATGTTACAATCATTCTTGGAATGTTCATGGATACCAATTATTCATTTCATTATTTTACCATTACAAATAATGAATTTAAAAAAAATAATACATTATTTGAATTGTATTTAATTTATTATTCATTTAATACACCAATTACTAATGTGTGACTATCTACTATAAATACATGAACCGAGGGAAAGAAGTGAGTACATATGTGATGGTTAGAAACATGAATTAGTAGTGGTTGGTTAAGGATATACATCTTAGTAGTGTATCCATGAATCATGTTTGTGTTATCATTTTGTAAAATATGAAATTTTGTAAACTATGGTGTAATTTTTGTTGTATTATATGTAATTCAATTTTTATTGATTAATGGATGTTATTTTTTGTCTTATTATATTAATTAACTATTTTTTATATATTCATTGATATCATTTTTGTGTGGATTGAGACATATTTTGATGATTTTTTTTAAATCACGTAACATGAAGTTGTTTTAACCACCTATAATTATCTATAGGAAGTTTTAAATACCATGAATAAAAAAGTAGTTCTTAAAACCTTAACCAAATATTGTACATTTACATATATAGTTGCAGTTTTTACTGAAACTAAATATTAATTCTATAGTAAGACTACCACTAATTAATAAAACCATTTATAAATTTGATACAAGAAATACCACCGCTTATTTTAAAAAACTACTGCTAAATGATTAGAATATTAGTGAAAATTTAAGAGTTCAAAAACAAAAATAAAAAACTATCATTACATATTTGAAATCTATATATTGCATTATTGTTCTTATAAACCACCACATGACCGATTTGAGGTGGTTAAAACCACCTCAAAATCCAAAACACCATGAATATATTCCATTTTTCCTATAGAGATTCTATTATATATACGATAAGGATAAAAAAGATAAAAAATTTATGGACTTATTAAGAATAGTTATTGAAATAATAAGGGATGGGGAGAAATATTATCTTTCTCAAATTAGTGTCCAACCATCTATCCATGTGACGATTAAAGAGGTCAAGAAGTAAGATGTAGAGATGTAAAAGAAGGTGAGAAATATTTTGGAGTTGAACCTTGATTGTTATTGAAAAAGGCCCTGAAACCATGTATGTGTCCCTTTAATAATAGAATTGAAGAAGGAGATGTTGGATGAAGCTCATAGTTCTTAATTATATATTCACCCTAGAAGTATAAAGATGTATATAGATTTGAAGGGGTATTTATTTTGGGATGTAATTAGGAGAGATATGGAAGAATATATTTATTGAAGGAAGGATTTTTTGAATGTTAAGGTTGAGACATAGAATAAATAAGCGATTTTATAACTATTACACAAATTATAATGTCAATTGGAAAAAATCACAATGGAGTTTGTCACCATTCTCCCAAAACCATCTAAAGGGAATAATAATATATGGGTTATTTTCAATTTCCTTACGAAGTTTTCACAATTTATTTCCATTAGAGATTTTTTGTATCTTGATCTACTTTATTGTTTATTCTTAATGAAATTTGTAAGATTGAATGTTTTACCAATATCAATTTTATTTCATCAGGATATGATGCATTCCTTGAATTTTTGGAGAAGTATTCAGTAGACTCTAGATACAGAGTTATATTTCAGCAATACTTATCATCCTCAAATATATGGTCACTATAAGAGGACCTTTTAAAATCTAAGATTAATATTGAGAGCCTACTCAATGGATTTATAAGGTGTCTGGGATAGAAAAATTTCTTTGGTGATCTTTTCTTACAATTATATCTTTCAATCTATAATTTAGATGGCTCCTTATGAATCCCGATATAGTAGGAAGTGTAGTACTAAAAAGTGATGGAATGAAATTATAGATAGAAATATATTGGGACATGATCTGGATGTGGAAATGGATAATATGAGAAGCTCAGAGTTGATACAAATTTATTATGATAAAATTTAGAAAGATCTATAGTTTCAAGTTGGTGACAAGGTTTTCCTATGAATATATTCTAGGAAGAGGGTGATTAGATTTGGAAATAAGGGAAAGATAATATATTGGTATATTATTCCATGTTAAATTCTTGATCATATCAAGATGGTAACTCATCGATTGGAACTCCCACTAAATCTCTGTAAAGTTCATGATATATTCCATGTATCTCTCTCGAGGAAGAGAAAACCCAATTCTTCACATGTTCCGAACATAGAGGTCAGACCACTAGAGAACGATAATTATTTTTAAGATATTCTGGTGAATATTATGGACCAAATAAAGAAATTTATATGAAATTATGCGAGTCATGTTGTCAATTTTTTTTGGTGAAACCAGCAATTTGAGAAAGCTACATAAAAACCTAAGGATAGGATGAGGTAGAAGTATCCTCATTTTTTTGTATCATAGTGACAATTTTTGAGGGAAGAATTAATTTTAAGGGGTGTATATTGTAACACATTAATATTATTTTTTAATTATATTTATTTTTTCAAATTAACATAATTTATTTGATAGCTTGCATTACACAAAACAACAAATTTAAAAGAACCATGATATATAATTAATACATTATTATTTAAAGTAAAATTTATCACCTAGTTGTTGGATTGGTGGGTATGAATAGAACTAACTAAAATATTAAAAATTTATGTATATATATGTATAAAATTAATTCTTTGGTTATCATTTTATTATACAAGAAAATAAAAATCATTTTAATGAAAAAGAAGTATTTTTCTAAAAAGTAGTTTTTATGAGAAAATTGTATTTTAATCATAATAAATTAAATTATTCACTATTAGTGAATGATTTTAATTAAATTTATATATTATATATTCAATATAATGTTTTATCATTTATCTAGTACTTATTATTACTTAGAGGATAATAATAAATCTTGTTTGAAGATAAAAATGTTATTTTCTAAAAAGTAGTTTTCATCTTATTTTGAGCACTTAATTTAAAACAAATTTATTCTATCAATAGGTATTGAATCAGATAAAATGAATTAAATATTTATTATTAGGAGGTTCAAAATTTTTTAATAGCCCCCTTTTATCATTTTCTATATGAATTGTAACAATTGTTAAAATTTTCACCTCAGTAAAGGGTAAATTAGGTTAATGTAGGTTAAAACTAAGTGGTAAGGCCATGATTTTTAATCATAATTCTTATTTTATGAATTTAGTTTTACCCTTATCACATGAGAAAATAAATTTATTTTTTTATTGGATATTTTTCAATGATAATGGTCTATATAATATATAATTTAAATAATGTTACAAAATGTCACTCTCTCCGTTTTTAATATCTCTTATCTGTATGGAAAAATAAATATGAAAACTATGAATGTATGTGAGTCTCATTTTAATATTCATAATATTATTTTAATCATATAAATTTATTTCAAATTTTTAGTGATTTTATAATGACATTAATGTTTCACGCAACACCAATGCGATATTTATCTATTTAATAAAAATTATAATAAATTATTATAAAAATATTAAAAGTGATATTATTTGAATTATTTAATCTATAAAATGTATTTTATATATCTAAAATAAATACTAGGGAGTTTTTAAATCATTATATTATAATTACCCCTTTGGATTGATGTATTTAATCTTTAATTAAATCTATAGTGTTAAAAATGACATTAATGATATTTTTTAATAAATAATATTATATGAAATGATATAAAATTATTAAGAATATAACATTAATCCAAATGAATGGGATATAGTTTTAAATATTTAAAATAGTCCATTCATGTCTCTTATCAATTTATAATAAAATTTTCAACCATTTAAATCGTAGAAATCCTTAATATTTCTATAATTGTTAGAAGGGTTAACAAGGGGTTAAAATAGAAAGATAAGGGTAAAAATGGAAGAAAAACTTGTGAAAATTTTATTGTAAGTTAGGATTTTAAATATAAATCATATTATGTAAGAATAATATCAATTTGGATATATTTTTACATTAATATGAATTTATATTAATTTTATATTTTAATGAATTCTAAATTTCCCTCACCTAAATTATAAAAGGACACCCTCATTTCTCTTATTCACACAACTTTAACCCTTCTAGCATTACCAACATCTAATAATTTCTCTTATCCAATTCGATATACATATCCTAGAGTATATTTTATTCCCTAATAACCAACCCTAAAACACTTTAGAAGAGATATAAATGATTCATTTCAAAGAATACAAGATTAAAAAATGTACGTTGTTAGACTTGAGGCAAGGTGTTTTATATTACAATCACATTATTAATTTGGATTATTTAAGATTAAGTTATGATGATGAAATAATTTTATAAAACTCTCAATAAAATAATTAATTTCAGTATCCTCTATTTATTTCTTGAAAATGTGTGTTTTACTTTCAATTTACTCATCCTTTGTATGCAAGAGACTGAAAATATGTTTATAAGGAAAATCCACTTCATTTTAATCATATTTCAAAAAACCTTTTACTTAAATATTCATGTATTCTAAAAATATTCTATGTATGTTTTCTATGATTCTCCTATTATTTTTCAAAGTCATTTTTACAAATGTTTTAATTTTTTACAAAATAGTTTGAAAGGAATCACCTTTTTATTTTCCAAATGAGACCCTTTTTTACTTTTCTGAAAAATGTATAGAAGAATTGTTTTTTAACTTATATCAAATGAATAAAATTTCCTAGTATTATGGATTATCAATGTTTTTATGCTTCTAGTACATGTTTCCATGGTTATTTTCAAATAAAATGTTTTACAAAATATTTTTGAAATTTTTAGATTTTATAGAAGTGATTTCAAAATGGAAGGGTTTTTTCCTCATGGATATTTTATTTATATTTTAATTCGCAAATGAAAAAACCTTAAATGATTAATTATGATTTTAGGGGAATATAATTCAAGGATTCCTTCTTTATTATTTCTCTGGATAATTTATGTTTTTCATGGAATGATGTCTATAAAACCGATTCATTTTCCATGGGGTATGCTCTGATGAAATGTTTAGGAAAATAATTTTATTTCAAGGGTTATAATATAATGAATGGTTTATTATATTATAGAATAAAAAATTATTACTATCATTATATGATAGTTGGGACCTATGTTCACCTCTAATTTATTGGGTAAATATTGATATCTCATGAGATAAGTATTACTAGAACAATGAGTAGAACTTGATTAATAAGGTACTTTGTCCACTATGATAGTCTTGAGAGTGAAACTTTTCTTCTATTATTTTTTGGGGAGTGAACCCGTTATACTATGATATCCTTGGAAATTATCCTTAACATCTAAATAAATTATTTTCTTTTCTTATGTGTATTCCATAATTCCATTTATTCTAGCTATATTATTCCCTCATCTATCATGTTCTTTGATACCATTAGGATTAATTTATTATAAACTACCATGATTTATGACATAACTCAAGATTATTATCTATGATATGTAGGGTATGGTTGTGAAATTTTGAGAACATGTTATAATATTTTCCCCCTTTTTATGATTATATTCTCATTAATATATCCCGTGTTTACCCATACTAAGCAATAGATCTCACCCCTTTCTCATGATTCCATTCCTAGGTTATAATTTTTTTATGTATGATATGTCTAAGAATGGTGAAAATTATGAATATCTAAGTGGGTGATTATGTAGAACTATTAGGAACTAGTTTTTTATATTTCCAGGTTTCCCAATATATTTTAACTATACAATTCTGGAATGTCTTGTTATGTTATGTAAATAATATTCAACCCCATAGATTTAATATCTATGTACAAAAATTAAGGGTCATTATATCCTTAGAAATATTTTTGAAATATTATTTTTTCAATGAATGGATGAAAAATATAACTATTTATTTTCACATATCTATATAATTTTAGAAGCTTTAAATTGATCATGGTAAAATTTTAGACCTTTCTAACTAGAAGATAAATAGTTGGATTGACTGATGAATTTCATTTTAAATGAGCATTATTTTATATGTAATAATCATGAACAACATAATTTAATCTTATAAAAATTCCATTAAAAAACATTTAATATATGGTCATGAACTACTTATCAGTATAAATTTCAATAATGAATCCTTTTTATGGTCTTCATTAATCACTTATGAATTAAAATAATCTTTGTACCCAATAAGATGACAATAATGAAAAAATTAAATAAGATTTCAATTATTTATTAAAATTAAATTCATTAATTTGTAAAATATAAAATTAATGTTTCTCTCAATTGGTTACATCCATCAAAATTGTATAGGTACTCTTTGTTTAGCTTACTTCTCCAAATGAATAGTCAAATGAGTAATCATAGTGAAAAATGAAGGGGTAATAACAAATAAAACTAAAATGTACCATTACAATTATTTATTAATTTTTTTCAAGATTAATTTTTTATATAGTTTTATCATAAATACATCTTTTGGAGGTTCAAAACTCACTTATAAATGATGTTACATATTTAGATTAAAAATTATGCAATTTAAAGGGTTGTAAATTCTCTATAAAAATATGTGTATCTTTTAAATCATGTAACTTTTTGTTCTTTTAAGTCAACACATGCTGAAATATTACTTGAATATCCATTAGAAACATTAAAATTATTTAAAGTTAAAATTAATGAATATTTTCAATGCCTTTATATTTGAAAAATTGTTTCAGGGTTTTTTCAATTCTCTCTTACCATATAGAAAGATTCATGTTAATTAATTACATGTCCCAAAGAGTATTAATATGATATTTGTTTTACCCAACTCATTAAAAAAATAAAAAAAACATTATTAAATAAATTATTCTTAATATGTTTATTTACAATTTTATTACATAAAAAATTAAAGTCCCAATAAATAAATTTAAAAAATATACTAAATTTCTTCCCCTATTATTTTCCATCATCTATGGATAATAGAAATTGAACATATTTCCAATCCATTTTAAAGTGATACAATTTGATAAATTATATTTAAATATTTAGTAACGTTGAAAAGAATTATAAACTAAACAACACCTTATGTAACTTTACAAATTTTAAATAACCTTTAAATCATGTACTATAAAACATTAATTTAGGATATGTGTTATGGAAGTTGTGATGAAATATGACTTTTTTATATGAAAAAAATTGCTTATGTTAAAAATAAAAAATATAAATTGTTTATAATAAACCATTTTAATTTTTACAACCATATGATTTTTTAACATTTAAGAATATCACTAAAGGTCTAAATTAGAAAAAAATTCATTTTAAACATTTTTTTCATTGATTTATCAAATAGTTTTACACCTAATTCTATAATTCAAGAATTATTCAATTAAATGATGAAGGTATAAATTAATTTCACTTTCATGAGTCTGATTTCTTGATATAATAATCTTTATTATGAAGGAATTTTTCTCCATAAAAGTTTTAGGACTAATATTATAAGGGATCAAAACAACTAGATATATTCCATAATTTGTATATAAGGACTCAAAATGTTTAAAACTATTATAATTAAACCCTAAGAACACCGTTATTAGATTCAATGAGAAATACAAATATAATGATGAAAAAGTACTCAATAATTTCACATCTCTTGGATATCACAAGTCATTGTTATTTTTATATTTCAAATAATACCTCTTCTAATTCTATATGGATTCATATGACATTAATTAAATTTTTAGTAATAGTTTTAATGGAAATCACTGCGAAAAACTCATGAGAATTTTCATTCTTTTTTAGTTCTTCCTAATGATACATTATTTTTTTACTCTTATTGTTTCCAATTTATCTATATATAACTGTATGAAATCTAATGAATTCATAATTATTAAAAAATTACTCCCAATAAATAACAACATCATTTGGACATGAATGTATTTTTTTATATTCAATACCTAGATTTTTAACAAATTTCATCAAATCCCAGAACAATGCAAGGATATTGACTTCCAAAAATTATCTATGAATTAAGTATAATATGTTGGATATTTTTTATTAGTAATTATCAATAGAAATTTGATATGGTACACCATGAATATAAATGAAAAACCTAACACTTATGCCAACCTTTGTACAATTCAACATTTACTTCTTCTTCCAATTCATAAAACTCATTTCTTTTATCATTAAACTTTTGAACTATATTAAGCTCATCTATATTAATTAAAGGTTATTCTAATTAATTAAAATTTTGGTCATGTTATCCATCAAAACGAATTCCCAATTTATCAAGATTTAAATTATATTTTCATTTCTTATGTCATTGTGTGGTTCATTGAGAGGACAATAAATAATTGGATTTTTTATAACACTCTATTATTCATTCCCAATTCGACATACATATAGAGGAGAAAATTATTTTAATATAAAGTCATCATATAATTAATTTATAGTTAATCATAATCTAATTTCACAATTAATAAAAATACATTTTATTAAATGATCCACTGATTTATTTTAAATAATTTTTTTCTAAAAAATCCATCCAAACCATTAGAATACTAAGGTGTTTTTGGGAGAAAATTAATCCAATTTTTATCCATACATAATGAATTACAAATGATGAGGCTATAAATTAAAATAGAAACTATTAATGTTTAATTCAAGAAATACAATTAATAAATAATATAATTACAAGAAGAAACTATATTTAACTATAACAACATATATAAATAAAAAAAAGTCAAATTCAATTTTAAAATATATATAATATAAGAAACAAGTATGTATAAAATATAATCCTAAATTTAATCTCAAGTTACAAAATTTCTCACAAAAGGATCATAGAAAATAAAGTTACTCACAACCTATAAAATATAATTTTCATTAATTTCCATGTTAGAATTTATACTGAAAAAAATTACCGTACTTTTAGATTAAAAATTAGTTAGACCAAGTGTTAAGGAAAATCACAAAAAATAAATTTCTCATCTTATTTTGAAACCAATTATTAAAAATTCACAAGATATCATGTTCAATTTTTTATCAAATCATCTATTTAAGAAAAAATATATTTTTTAAAATCCTAAAACTTTGAAAAATTTTTTAAATGAAAAAAATTAAACAATCTGTTCATTTAAAATCAATTTTACCCAAAAAAATTAATTTCAAAAATAATTTATTAAAGAATGATTATTTTCAAAAATTAAGCCATAAATTAAACAAAAAAATTAAAACCATATTACTCTTATTTTAAAAAACCATTAATAAATAACACTCTAAAAAATTATTTAGTACTATTTTTTTATTGCAAATAATAATTTAATTTTAAATTATTCATTTTTAAAATGATTTTATTTAAATTAAATCATACAACTACATGAATAATTTATAATGAGAAAAAAAATTATGTTTTTATATTTATAATGTTGATAATATATATTCATTTATAAATATATTGCCCATAAAATTGAACATATAATTTTATTACATGTAAAAATTAAACATTTCTATTTGTAATGCATGTAAATTTTATTATTTAAATATATAATATACATAACCTAATATATATTTAATGTTTACATATAAAATTCATTTATATATTAATTGTTTATTTGTTAAGAATATATATATATATATATATACATATATATATATACATATATATTATAAATATCAGTATTTATAAATATAATGAATAAAAAATTATTTATGTAATATAGTTAATTTATATATTTATAATATATGAATATAAATGTATATCATAATTTTTTTTTATTTATATATAAATAATATGTATTTTTTGGTTAATATATATACATATATATATATATATATATAATTGATATAATATTTAATATGTATATTTGATGTAACATACCCGTATAGATATTTTAACACAACATCCAAGAAAATATGAAACAAAGTATACAGTTTATTCTTGGTTATCACATACTCACATATGTGTTGAGGGTATTCATGAATATATTCCTTAAATCCAATATAATTCATGTAACTTGTAACAAATTATACTAAAAAAACTCATATATGGTAGTTATATTAAATTATTGGTATATAATATAATAGTTCCCAAAGGATATGAAAAATTATTAGTTTTGGAAGACTAGATGAATATAAACATTGTAATTGAAAACATAAGATACCACATGAACACATTGTGATAACATTATTATCCATTCCATTTTATCCCTGAAAATTATAAATAAATATCTTCTAGGTATCCCAGGGAAGGGGAAAAATATGGGTAACCTCAGATTCATAGTAAGGAGTAGTAGACAATAGAAGCTACCATAACATAAACATGGCATAAGTGATATGGAAGGAATAAGTAAAAAACCTAAATCAATAACCACTGAAACCATGGGTATTCTATATCTATGAAAAATAAGGAAAATATGAATAATAATTGTCACCGATCAGATACTAATGGAATGTATAATTTTATAAATAAAAAAATATATCTAATCCTTGTTCCAAGACACATAACCCAAAACTGAAACTATTTTTTCTCATGAGACCTATCGAGGAATTTATGGGCTATATAATTCTAGGCTCCACCCGTCACCTAATTAAGCCTAATTAATTTACTATAAAAGTTAAAAATACATTTATACCATTCCATAAGGGATCAATATGTGAATAAAAAAATCATTATAATGAAAAATACAGAAAAAAATACATCCCCATTCAATAGAATAATGTTGATTTCTAGTATAACATCGTTTAATCAACATAGAAGTAATGGGGAAAAATCAAAGTAATATAAAGTACCTTATCCAAGAAATATAGTGGTGAGGTAACTTTAAAGTTTCTAGGATATCCATGGATGATAGTTATTAGGTTCAATAGTTTTTATCAGTTGGTGACAAAGAAAATGGTAGAAAAAATCCTTCATCTTGTTTCATAAAAATCATGTGAATATTCCAATGCACATTCTCCAAGAGTATATATCAAAGTTTATATTCTTTGTCCAAATCATCAAATATCATAGTGATGATTGATTCACCGATCAATCAATCAATTTTGGGGTGACTACAGTAGCGTTATTATATTCCATGACTAAATCCACTTAAATGTTTCTATATGGACATTTATTTTCTAGGAAACTACAAACAATTTTACTTTCTGAAATCATAGGAAGTGGTTTCCACCATGTAAAATATTACTTTTTTAAAATATATTTGATAAAATTTGAATGAAATGAATATGAGGTACTGAAAAAAATATAGACTTGATAATCCCACGAAATTCATGAGGAATACTGAAAAAATTATTCCATTTAAATTTATACACCACACAAAAGTACATAGGTGGTGAATAAAATCATGACTACCAAAGAAATAAAATTAAGGCAGAACAATATACATAGGATATGGGAAATAATTCAATCAAAACCTATTTAAAGAGATGGCTTAAAATTGTTCTTTAAATACCATGAATAAATGTAATTTCGTTATATTACATATAATATTGGAATTATATACACTATATAAATGAATTTGGGTACATATTACAATTGTTGTCTCAAAGAGAGGAATTGGAGAAGAAAATCCCTTGCCACTTGTCCTAAATTTCATGAATGTCCGTTAATATAAAATATCAAAAACATAACTTTTTTAATAAATTAATTCGAAAAATTACTTACAACCATTTTAATATATATTTTTAATATATATTCATCCTTTTTACAAATTATATATTGTTTTTTACCGAATCTCTTATATCGAGTGTTTATTGATTTGACTGTTTATATTAGTTTCAAAAGAGTGGTGTCTATATTCATTATTATTAAAAAAATTTCTTTAATAGTTCATTAATATAACTTTTAGGGACAATTTATAATAATTTGTGATGTTTATAATTCCCCTTTCATCAGTGTTTTAGTAATTATCCTTGATGATGAAATTGATAACAATCATGTTCCAATGATCCATGAAGATAAAAGGGGGTTTTATTAACTAATAAATTAAATATTGAAAAAAAGTCTATTCAAAAAAATAAAAAACATTATTTACATATTTATATCATATTATAACTGTAATTACATTTTTGCAGTGATTCATGATACAAATCCTCAATATTGTTCAAGTAGGTGATAAAACTAGCCCAAACCCGAACATACCCCGATTAAATGAATGATTTTGAGGTGTTTGTATTGTAATATAATTATAAAAAAATTAAAATGATATTTTTTATTTTTTATTTGTGTGATATATCATAATTATAAGTGATTTAATTAATAATTAATTGATATAAAAATATAACATAATATGAATAAAAATATTTTTCTCATAGTGTGCTTGTTTAAGACAGTTAATTTTGATAACAATTGTATATTTTTAATATAATTTATAATTTAATAAATTAAAATTAATAAAACCTTAATAGTGAAATTAAAACCATATTTATCCTAAAAACTTATTATTATTTCAATCCAAGAAACATGGTAATGAAAAAAATAGCATACACCGTTCTAAGGAGGCGATAGTCCGCATGTACACAGGGATGATAATTTCTTTTATAGAATGAAATAAAAGGGTGACATGGTATATTAAATCAAAAACAATTTTTTATCATAAATAATATCTAATTTCCCCTTTTGGACCGTCCATTTAAGGTGGTGAGCCAAAAAAACATGTTTCTTTATGATGGTTGTAGTCCACACAAATGCATGAATCACATTTCTATTTTTTTGGAAAAAGGGAAAGGTGGTTAATGATTATTACCATTAAATAATAAAATTACACATATAATAATAATTATTTTAACATATAGGTATGAGAAAATTATAATTTTAAATAAAAAATATAAATTAATGAAGTTTAGTAAAAAAGAATTACTCATGTTGATCAGTTTGCGATTTCATTATAGGATCTTTTTGTAATGGAGAAATTTGGATAAAATATTGTTATTAGAAGATAATATAAAATATATATAATTAAATGGATAGGGAATATGAAATTTTTTTGTGAGTAAATATAATATTATGAGTAATATTCCAGGGGTAGTGAGATTCCCTTTTTATAAATAAAAAGTGATGATATTTTTGTAAATAATAATAAATTTTTAACAATGGGATTTCAATATCATAGAAATTGGATAAAAAATAAATAAATAATGGTGTGAGAAATATATTAGGTCTATGAATCCTCTAAAAATAATTTTAATAAATATTTTTAACCCATTAACATTATATTTTTCACATTTTCTATTTTAACTTTTACCGTCGTAACACGATTTTCCCTTAGTAATTTTTCATTTACGCCTAAAAATAAAATAATCATTATTATATAATTTGAACCTAATTATTCTAAATTTTAAATCCATTTAATAATAATAAATTTATAAATGTGATATAAGTTAATTTTAAAATACTAAATGTATAATTCCTTAAAATAGTTTAAGTGAAAAAAGTGACTTATGTTTTAAAATATAAACTATATGTTTGTAAATTAAACATAATATTTTAAAATATATAATAAAATTTATGAGACATATATTTTTTAAATATAAGGTTCTTTTTTTTCTAATTAATGCTTACATCCTAGTGATGTCATAAAAGTTATGTTTTAAATAAAAATAATATTTTCACTTTTCAACTAAAAATCAATATTTTTTTGAAATATCCAAAAATTTCATCTTAAAATAATTTATTTATGATGAATTGAAAAATGATATTTATTTTATTAAATTAAAATTCTATAATTCAGAAATAATACCTTTTTATATTCTCATTAATAAAGCTTCTTTGGAATGTGCATTGAGTGATAGTTTAAGATATGGCGTTTACCTATAATAGTAGGGTATCATGTATTAAGTTCAAACCGTTAAATAATATAATATTAAAAATTTTAGTATATGTCATCTATTGAAAAAATGTGTATATTAATTCCCCATAAATTTTCAGGATCCCAGTTTTCCTCTTCAATTTTGTGATTTCTCCAACGGACATTCACTAATCTAGTTTTCAGATTTAGCAACACATTCCCACCAATGTCTTGAATATGAATAGGATATTATTTATAAGAAAAATAAGGCTCCCAATATATTAACTTGGATGTGAGAACATGCATTGGATATATAAGATATTTCTTGAGTAATGAAATATAGAAGTCATTGGGTACTTTAGAAAAGTTGGGTGTGATAATAGATCAGTAAGATATAACTAAAATTTTTCTAATATTTCAAAAGGCCTGATTTACCTTGTGATTAACATCCCCTTTTTTACTAAATCTTATAACTAGATTACATGGTGAAAACTTCAAAATACATTAACTGCACATGAATTTCCAAGTCAGTCCTTCGATTACCAACATAGCTCTTTTGTATACTCTAGGTCACTTTAAGATGATCATAAATAGTTTTTACTTTAACAATCATCTCTACTATAATCTTTGATGTAGATTGATTTATTAATCTAATTTCCTCGTAATAGGAAGGATCATGAAAACACTTCAAAAATACTTATTCATATGGCTCCATCTGGATGATATATTGGAAGCTATTATTATATGAAAATTATACCAAAGGTAGATTCCCATATCATGTACCTTTGATGTTAAGAGAACATGATATCAGACTAATATCTAAATGGTCCTTTCAGACTTCCCCTCAGTTTGGGAATAACATGCGGTTCTTAAATATATTTGAGTGTCGAGAGGAAATTTAAAACTCTTACTTAATCGTGAAGTGAACTACGATCATGATCATATAAAATTGATACTAGTTCCTCATAAAGACTTACTATATCACTTATATAGACTACTATAAGGCTCTCAAGGGGTAAATATTGTCTTATCATGAAGAAATGTGAATACATAGGTTGCATGAATCCATTAGTATGTTGTATTTATGCCTTTACCTACTATAATAATAAGTATGTGGAGACATAGTACAGAATTACACACTTCATACCATCCCACCAAAAATGTTGTCTTAAATCCTTATACATCATAATGCTACCGGGATTCATAGAGAAATATGATCTATGTACTTCAGCTAGCAGTTCCCTCCCCAAATTTGGTATAGATAGAACACATGACAACTTTCCAAACATCAACACTATATCTTTACAAATTATGTTTGTTAATTTACAATAACTTATTATTTTCTTCATCATTTGGAATTCCTTGTAATTCTTCTTACATATATCTATCTTTTATAGTAAGGATTCATTAAACAATTTTCTTTCCCCCATGTTGAGATTCTTATTAGAGAAGTTATACATTAAACTCTTTTAGTGCATATATATTTTAATATTTTACAATAGAGGTAGAGTATCTATATTTTCAGAGAAAATATTACCACTACCAGCTCATGGTCATGGGTTGGGATGTTCGATTCATCGATTTGAAATTACCTTGATGCACAAGTAGCCACTATGTCATTCTTCATAAGGACAAAACCCAATTATTTTTTCGATGCATCACTATATACTAAAAATCCTTCCTTATATAATGGTAATGTTAATACTAGTAAATGAACCAGTCTCCTCTTTATCTCTTAAAAATTATCTTCACATTCCCTTGACTATGTAAATTTAACCCCTATATGTGTTACCATAGTTAACGAGTTGACCAACTGGAAAAAATCATGAACAAAACTAATAAACTGAAAAATCCCAGAAACTTCATACCTCGATTATCTTCATTAGGTTAAACCATTCTTTGACTACCTGTATCTATGAATAGTGAACAGGTATTCCATTCTTGGAGACAATATGGATGAAAACCATTATTGAGCTAAAATTCATAATTATTATATATACCATATAATTATTTTGCTAAGGGTCTCTAAAATTATTTACATATGAATCTCATGATCTTTGTATCTATTCATTTATATGAATATATCATCAATGAATACCACAAAAAAATTATCATGATAATCCTGGAATATTCTATTCATGATATCTATAAAGATATAAGGTATGATAGTCAATCAAATGGGCATTACCGTAAACTCATAATGTAAATAACATTTTCAAAATGCTGGTAACGACATGAAATTTAATTATATTTTTTACTCAAATAGATGATATATTAAATAACATGTTTCACACACTATACCAAAATTAAATAAATGAAAAATATTTATATATTTTGAATACTAAATATGAATGTAAGAACATTGATGTTAAATGAGTTGGTATATATAGAAGTAATGACATCAAAAAACTAATAAATAAAATAACAGGAAATGACATATAAAACTAAAATTATTCTATATAAGTCCAATTTTTATATGCTCTTAAGGGAGGTAGATCCTCTAGGGATTTCACTAGACCATGCACAGTCTGAACATGATCAATTACGACTTTAGAGAAACCGTGTGTGGATAAATCTTATAATTCTTGATGTCATTGAAAAAACCATGTAAGTAGAATCACCACTTGTGACTACCCCTACCAATTACCTTACCCTTAGATCATATAAGAAGGATATATGGTTTTTTTGTGTGTAGAAATTAAATCGATATAAATATGTAGTTTTGATCCATAGAATCGAATGGGAATATTAGTAAAAAAACTATTTTAAACATAAAACCATTTATTTTCCTTCCAAAAATAAAAAGGGATGATTTAATTTTGATATAAATTTAAATAAATAAATTATCATCCATTCGTTATATATATTCCTTGATGATTAATAATAATAAAGAATACTTATCTTTTTAAAAAATTGAGATATTAATCTGTATGAATAGTTTTCATTATATCATGTGATTTTATTTAAATATTGAATTCTCAAATTTTAGAAATTAATTTTTATGAAATTAAAATCATTTTAAAAATTATCATGGTCATATTTTCTTAAGATTATCCTTTTAATTTTTTTCAAAATAATTGATTTTTAGGTGAATAGTGAAAAATACTCTTTTTTAAAAATTTTGTGGTTTTTGTAACATCAATCGGATATAATAATAACATGAAACATAGGAAAACATTTTCAGAAAAAATACACATTTAAGGAAAAAAATATATTTTTGAAAATATAATGTTTGAATTAAAAACCTATATTTGATATTTTAAAACTTTAGGAATATTTGATCAAAAATTGTTTTCAAAATATTATACAATAGCATTTTAAAATTAGTTTTTATCTATTAAATAAATTGAAATTAATTTTAAATTTATAATTACTAGGAAAAATTATACAATATGTTTCACTTTATTTTCATTCCTAAAGATTATGATACCTTGGGTAATTATTAGTTACCTTGGTAAAATGATAACTTTTCACAGAATAATAATTTTTTAAATATTATGTAATTTTTATAATGAATTAAGAAATTTTATAAAAATTATATAATATTTTAATATAAAATATATACAAAGTAATTAAGACTAATTTAATTAGTAATCAATGTGATGTAATACTAAGAACACGTAATAATGAAAACAATTTTTTTCTTAAAATAACAGTTTTCAACACTTAATTTATTGATTTAAAAGTTAATTTTATACTATTTAGAAATTTAATTATGATAAATGGATAAAAATTTCAGATTAATTACATTTATATTTGGTAATAAGGTTCTAATTATGTTTTATGTAATAAAATAATTAACATGATTGATATTTAATTATGTGCAATAAGTGTTAAAATGATGAATCTTTGGTGGATCAATTTTTATAAAATTAACATATCCTTTATACCTCATAAGAAAATTTTTTTGGTTATAAAGTATTATCTACATGTATTATAATAATTTCCTCACTTAAATTAACTAAATTCATGCCTTTCCATTCTTACCCCTACCCACCATTCATTTCCATGGAACAGTCCCTCTTCCTCACTTAGAAATGGGGTTCACTTCCTCACTTTCAATACCCCACTCTAATTTCAACATTTAATTGAAAAACTACCAAAATATCCTCCAATATAATTCCTTTACATGTCATAATTCCCCTACTCACCAAAAATTATCTGAATACCCTAAAATATAAGGCCTTCATCAAGAGTAAGTTCAAGGTCTCAATGTAGGTATCAAATATTTCTTATTTTTTCATTAATAATGTTTCCTTTATAAACGAAAAATAACCAATGTATATTAAAAAATTCATAATCAATTGTGTTTTTATGTGATTAATATAATGGTCCAAAAAATATGTATTCTCTTCTATATACTACGAAAAAAGGAATCTTCATTAGAGGGTGTGTGTGAATTACCTCCTCCACGAAGTGATGATTTTGGTTTTTCATCACCTAATACAATGCTTGGTATTAATCAAGGTATTGGTTAATAAGTATGATTTATATAATGTACTTATTATTTTAAAATGAACACTTACTATACACCTCCATCCCTCCCTTTCACTATGTAATGAAAATGATAATCATGCATTTTGCGGACTACCACCTCCCGAAAAAATCATTTTTTTCATTTTTCTTTTAGTTTTTTATTATTTGTCCAAAAATATTAAAATAATTTTCCATATCATAAAAAATATAATATTAATATCATTATTATTCTATTATAATGTGATCATTTAAAAATAATCACATCTTTAATCATACTCACTAATCGAGTTAAAGAATGTAAAATATTTAGTTGGTCTTCTGCCTACATGAATAATGATTTTGTAACATCCCCAACCTAGAGGCCACTAAACCGGTTCCTCATGGAGGCTCACCACATGACCTCATGCACACCTCCCCATATTCTATAAGTTTCTGACTAGAAGTGAGGGTCTAATGAACCACATGGGGAGACTATAACCTCTTTATCCTAATAATACCCATCAGATAACATATAAAATAATGAAATAATAAAAAATAAACCAAAAAAATGAATTAACAACCATTTACCAAATAGGGTACAAACCAAAACCCAACAGTAAATATTCCATGTGATGCTAAGAGTTCCAAAGTGAAGAAACCCATAAATAAAGACAAACAACAAAATCCATGAAACTGGTCCTAACACCAAGTCTGGAACCTCATTCATTTACATCCCATGCATAACTCAACCCTCTAACATAGGGACCATGACCTTGTCCTGACCTACAACCATGAACTGTTCATGGTTACCTAATGGAGACCCGATCAAGGTGTGAGTAAAACTCAATAGGCCACCGCCAATGGTGTCTAAAAAATATAGTCAAATATATAGTGCATGAAACTACCAAATAAATGAAAATATAATCAGTGGATAAATTAGGTTCCATTAGTTAACAATATTTACTTTAACAATTTTTATTATATGTTCCATGGGTTAAGTGTTCTATTCATCTTACACCAGCCTATACTCATCAACCACTAAGAATAAGATAATAATCATGTTTCATATATCACTAGGGAAAACCATCACACAAGAACATTCACCACACATAACTTGGGGCATTAGTCCAGATAGTTTCAAACAATTTCAACACACCTACCTCAGATACATAGTGTAGGTAATCATCAAATGAATCCTTTTGGGGCCTAGAGCATCATGCCGACTATATAACCCATGTGTTATGATGTTCGGGATTATAGGATCAGTACAACCCAACCTGTGGGTGTCTAACATCAGTTGACACCCACAACTACCAAGCTTTGTTCACATGATTATATTCATTTACGACATATTCCATATCAAAACCATTCACAATAAATACACATAACATTTATAATTCACATTTCATTCAACATATTAATCATCATCAAACCTTTAAAAATTGCCACATTTACCTTTTACTTATCATATACCTTTTAAACCATTTCTCTTATCCAAGCCAATATTCACCGAGCCTGTTCAAAAATTTCCATAAATTAATCCACTTCTCATAAAAATCAATTCACAATATTTATCCTATTTAACTCATTAATCAATTCGCATATAATATCCCACATAATCATTTCAATTAAAAAATCATGATCCAATTTCCACAATCATGTTATTCCATTTAACCATCTTTCTCAACATACCAAGAAATTCCTTGTTAGATTCAATCAATTAGAAACACAAAAATTAGTTACCCTTTATAATAAAAACTAAAATGTAAAATTATTTATCATGGGATCTATTTTAACAAAAGTCAATTTCATGATTAACAATACTGTGTTCCATGTTTTGGAATATTGGCACACCGCATGGTGGCCTGAAACCTATATATTCTACATCAATTCATCCCATGAGGATCATGAGGGTTACTATTATTCAATTAGACAAACATTTTACAAAATCACTATTAAGGCATCCAATTCACAATAAGAGGGAACCAATAACTCAACTGTTGGAACCAGGGTCTTCAAAGCATGATGTGGCATATGGTTTGTGTTTGTTTTCAATACTCAGTGGAAGTTCAGGATGTGTACCAACAAAGAGATCATACCGTTCAAGAAGAAAATAATAGTGAAGGTGGCGCCGTTTCCCAGTGTTTGCCAAATTTTTGGGCCTGAAAATAGGCCAATAATGTAAAGTGTTTTTGGCAAAGGTACTTGCGCACCGAGCTCTTGGAGGATAAAAGACTTGCGCGCCATATGTTTCTGAGGATCAGAACTTCAAAATTTGGCTATGGAAAGAAGGTCGCGCAAGTATTGGTTGGGTCGCCCAAGTGTGTTGCGCGACAGAGGTTACTGGAGACAAGACTTGCGCGCCGCTGAGGGACATGCGCGCCTCCGCGCAGGGGGTCCAGTTTGCCTATAAATACTGGACCACCCCTCCTCATTTCCAAAGGAGTTTGATACTTAGAGATTGTTCGAGCTCTCGTCGCGCAGGTGGTTGAGCCGCGTAGGTGGTAGTTTGGTCACGCAAGTAGAGCTTGCGCGCCGGTTGTCTGCTGAGCGCCCAAGGCAGTTTGGGAGAGAAAGGAAGTGTACCGCGCACGTTTTTTGTCAGAGAAGGAAGCGTCGCGTAGGTGCATTGGTGACACTTGCATGCCAGTCTGGACTTGCGCACCGTATTGGGACTTGCGTGTCCGGCTTGGAGAAGCGCGCCAGGTTTTGCTGAAGCCCACCGGCCTGTTTGGAGCTGCACAAAAGCCAGGAGACTACCCGATACATTCGAGGAAAAGTGATATTCTGCTTCTGGTGAGAATCGGACTTCAATAGAGCATCTACATACAAAAAAAGATGCATTCTTATGAAAATGATGAAGAGACCTTCACGTCTATAAACTGAGTGAGACTTCACCAACGACAGTGAGCTAGGGGGAGTCAACGGGAGTGACCCGAGGGATGCAGTGAGCTATCCCTAAACAATTGTAAAGGCAGTGAGCCTGGGACAAAGTGTCTGTACCCGATCCTTTGTAATCTACAGCTTGTGAAGTATAGTGGATTTTGGTACGACCGACAGCCTGTCGGAGTATGCTCCTTGGACGTAGCCCTTAGTGGTGAACCAAGCAAAAAGGGTTGTTTCTCCTCTGTGCATGTGAATGTTTTCTTTCTAATAATAATCATCATATAGGTTCAACGAGTTCCTACCAACACGGGAACAAGATCCATCACATTAAAAGAAAAAGTGGTCACCCTGATTCACCCCTCCCCTCTCAGGGTGTCCCATGGTCCTTCATCAACAACACATGAAAAAATAAATAATGAAACTATGGGATATAACTTGTAGAGAACCTACCTCGAATCTATAGACACACACTCCCTTAACCTTATCCTTATATATGGATTCAAGCACCACCTAAATCCTAAACCACAGATCCATGAGATAAAGAGGGGTTTAGGGATTCAAATGAATAAAAACTAAAACAAAAGACCTAATATATAAAAGAGAAGATATTGTCCAGTTAAACTTACACAAAGATTCAATCCACATCAAATGACACTCAAACATCCAATATTTCAAAGAGATTGGTCCTTGAGACACTTAGGTTGAATTGTTTTGTCACTATGGTTACTATAGAATAAATGTGGGAAGAAATTAGGTAGGAAATTTAAAATCTAGATGGGGGAATGTAGTAAAAACACAATTTTAATGAGGCACACAGTTTGACAGTAGGATTTTCCAAACTACGTGCTAACCATATGACAACCTTTTTCCAAGATGGGGCTATGTCACATAATTACATGGGGATACTCCATGGTTCAACAAATAGTGAACTAATCTTGTCAAATGAATCTATCCAAAGTCACAAGGTTTGGTCTCCCCCTTTTCACAGTTTACATAACCATGCACCCCTCCTCCAAGGTAGTATGGTTTGGGTGCACAATTACTTATAAATATGTACCCACCATAAAACATGCATTTGATGGCATGATTTCCCATTTCAATTGTATCCCAAACCCCTAAAACACCCTCTACCTTGTCATATAATCAGTAAACACTCAATTAACCAAATTTAAGGGATTTAAACCAAACATTAAATGATAATGCACGACCAAAAAGTAAAAGTTCTAAATACCCACCCACCATATAATGGATCTTCCTCAAGACGATCTTTTGAAGTTTCATTGAACCTCTAAGGTGGAGATATTAGCCTCATAGGCTACATATTAATCTCCCTATACTATGCTTCTTCTTGAACATTACCATGCTGTCGAAAAGCTAGAACCAAGGCATAGTGTTACCCCAAAAGGCTATCTCGCTACGATCCACAATAAAAAATGGATACTCCTCAAAAGAAACATCAGACTCATGCTTAACATCCTAAAGCTCTATAACATGATATGGGTTAGGGTGATACTTCCTTAGCTGTGACACATGAAACACATTGTGAATACCACTATACCGCTATGTAATATCCAAAAAGTACACCACCAGTCCAATACTATTCATATTATCGAATGGCCCTATAAACCTGGTTTCCACCTTACCTTGTTTCTAAATCCAACAGTGACCCAACCTTGGCGACACCTGAAGAAACACGTGATCACCCACCAAAAACTGAAGATGTATACGATGCTGATATTCTTATTAATTCTTCCAACTCTAGGACATATCCATATATTTTTGAAGGATATGAACCTATTATTATGTTTCATACATGAGACTGAGTCCAAACAGCTCATATTCCCTAGCCACTAACTAATATAATAGAGATCTACATGGCCAACCATAGAGTTCCTTAAAAGGTTCCATCAGAATTGTATTATGGAAGCTATTATTGTAGGATAACAAAATCAATGAAAAATTATTCTCCCATGATCCCCCAAGGTATATGAAACATTCTTTTAACATGTCCTATAAAACTAGAAATGTATGATCATACTTCCTATCTGTCTATGGGTGAAAATATGCACTCAAAAACACCTGGGTAACAAGTGCATTCTGTAATCCCGTCCAAAAGCACAATGTAAAATGAGGATCACAATCCAAAACTATAGTTCATGAAAACCTCTGATACTGTACTATCTCCCAAACTTACAAATCACTCAACTGATCTATGGTGATGTCCTATAAAATCAGTAAGAAATGATCCACGTTAGTCAACTAAACAAAAAATACCCAAATTATATCATTCTTTTAAGGTGTCCTCAGAAGAACCTTATCAAAATACATTGTTACATCATCCCAATTACATTAAGGAATCGAAAATGGATGTAACAAAACACCCAACCACTGGTGCGTATCCTTCACCTATTGAAAGGTTAGGCATCAATCCACAAAACATGAAACATATTTCTTTATTCTTGTCCACAAATACATCCTACAAAGATCTTGATACATATTGGTCAAACCTGGATAAACCAAACACTTAGATGCATGAATATCTCACATCAAATCTTCTCACATATTAGTAGGTAGTGAAAAATGACCACAAACATAAATGATTCGAACATCACTGACAGATCAACTTGAAGGTGAGCCACTACCTTTTTGAGTTTCCTTTGATTCCAAACACTCTATATCCTTTAATTTCCTCTCCCTAATCTAGCTAGAAAACATGAATAAAAATTCTATAGATGTGATGGTCATCTACCCATGCCCATACTACACCTCAAGATTAATCTCAACAATAAATTCCATCATCCTCCATTGGGTGCTAGTTTCATGAACCACCTGATTTTGAGTCTTCTCACATAAAGAATCCATAACACTATTGCCATTTTTTGGTGTATAAACCATCTCAAAGTAGAAAGAATCTATATAATGAACCCATATTCATTGACAAAGATTCAAATCTTGATGGGAGAAGACATAATTAAGGATTTTAGGATTGGTTTACATTATAAACCATTCTCCCAGAATGTAGTACCACCGACTTTTTAATGCATGAAACACCAAGACCAAGGTAAGATCATGTGTGGGGCAATTACTTTCACTAGTCATCAACTATAGTGAACCATACTCCAAAACCCAACCATCTTTCATCAATACTACCCTATGTCTACCACAAGACACATCATGAAACATGGTATACATCTTACTAGGCTTGGGTAAGATCAAAATCAATGTGGTCATTAACCACTTCTTCAACTCTTCGAAATCATTCTCACATTCCCCAAGACACTTGAAAATTATACTCTTCTTGGTTGAACCAAATATTGTCACTACCAAGAGGGAAATGTATTTGATGAAAATCCAGTAACAACCCACACAACCTATAAAAATTCATACATCACAAAAATTCATGGGCTTCTCCCAAGATAAAACATCTAACACTCTCTCGGGGTCCCCTAACACACCTTACTCTATGATGGTTTGACCCATTAAATGCACTATGTTAATCAAAAAATGAATCTTAGATATATTAGAATAGAGCCTATTCTCTCATAGTGTATTTAGGATAATGTTAAGGTTCTTGGAATGATATTCATGAGTTTTAGATTACACCATGATTTCATCAACAAATAAAAATAAAAAATTAATCCAAATAAGTGTGAATAATTCAGTTCATTAGAGCCACGAATGCTTCTGACACATTGGTTAACCAGAAAGGCATCAAAACAATCAAATACAATCGGTATCTTCCCCTGAAAGTAGTCCGTGGTACATCATAAGGTCTCACCATCATATGATGATATGCCGATATAAAATAAATATTAGAGATGAATGATGTACCTCTTAATTGGTAAAAAATATCATCGGTTTGATGAAGAGGGGTATCCGTTCATAACCATCATCTGATTCAGCATCCTATAGTTGACACATAATCTCAATGATTCATTAGCCTTCTTGTAAAACAACATGACAGATCCCCAAGGTGATGTAATTGGATGAATAAATCATTTGTTTTCCAATTCATCCAAATGAGTTTTATGCTCCAACAGTTCTACCAATGCTATAAAATATGGTAGGATGGAAACTGGTTCTTGTCCTAGATGAAACTCTATCATGAACTCAAAATATCTCGCAGGTGGTAGCCCCAACAGTCCCTAAAGAAACACATCCTAAAACTACTACACCATAGGAGGAAATCCACACATCTTATATCCCCCATTATCAATCATAATACATGCCACTAGGGCTATGATCTCACCTAACTACTGAAAAAACTAGCCCCACACCATCTATATGGAAATCCCATTCACCATGACAGACATAAGTCTCTCCCTTATGAGACATGAATGTTATCCTATAACGGTATCAATCAATATGATCCTTGTGATAAACTTTCCAATCCATGCCCAAAATCAAATCAAAACATGATATATCCATCACAAATAAGTCCAATAGGTAATGGTACCCACCAACATCAAGATATTACTCCTAACATTGATTGATATTTTCTTTTCATACAACAAATGTTTTATCAATTTTCACAACTCCACATATAATTTCCATCTCTATGCCCAAAAAACTACAAAATAATAAAAAACAAATGAATTCAAGGAACCTGTATCAAATAAATAATTAAAAATCATGAAAGTTATAAGGATCAAACCTCAAATAGTCGATGTTCCAGTCTCCCCACCACCAAAGGTTGGTTGAAATGCATGTATTTTACCGGTCCCTCTAACATGATTTTGGATCTGAATTCATGTTGCTACAATACCCTACTGATACAAATGCTCTCATCCTAGAGTACAACAGAAACTACCTAATGTAGTACAGTTGGTAGATCTAAAACTACCTTCCAGATATAAGGTAACCAACCCTCTACTTGCACTCAGTATAGACCATGATCCTCCATCTGTGCCTGGATGTCAATGGTTCTTAGAAAACCTCTTCATGTGAAAAAACCTAATGCACTATCGACCCTGAACTGGTGGTTGGGGAAACTATCCTCGCATCTATCCCAATATATCATACCAATAACATAGGACTAATTCATTTTACTGAGACAATAATTCCATTTTATGAAATCCCTTTCCACATCCACTTTTGCGGCGACTCTAAAAATGGTGTTTTTTTAAATTAGATGTCACACCACTATATTTTCTAACTAAATCCATGATTCCACCACCTAAAGCCTCCTTCATATTTACCTTTCAGACAAGGGCCTAATCCATCACCTCCACCATATTATTTAAGAATAATATATTTACTTGGGACTTGATCTCATGTCTATGTACATCCTAGAAATTCTTATTCATGGATTCCTCATCCCCTACTAAATTTGGAATAAAACACTGCAATTTGGTGAAACGACCTACATAATCAATCATTGATATTGTCCCATGGGTCAAACTCATAAACTTCACAGCCTTTTACTACCACATGGTATCTTGATAGTAATACTCCAAAATCATTTTCATGAAAATATTCCATAGTATACCCTCTACCTACTTAGTCTGAACCAAGACGTCCCACCGATGCATTTTCTAACCTCGCAACATGTAGGCTTCCAACATTACTCCCTTCTCAGGAGGACTCTCTAAATCATCAAGAATCATCTAGATGGAATAAATAATGAACTTTTCTTCCTTTGGCCAACCATTTATTTTAATTGTCAGAGGGTTCTATAGCTGAAACTCTATAGTCAGCTCAAACAAGCTTGGTGAAACTTTCTTGGGTCCCATTCCATCACCTGCTTAAAAAGAGAAAAGTTTTTTCTAGAATTTCTCCCTTCCTATATTACCATAGACCACCGGGGTCCATTTATATACTTCAATGGGAGAATTATTGGTGATATATTATTTTCTACCAATAGATACATGTTGTTGTGTTGAAATTTCTCTATAATACGAAGAAAACATCTCAGAAAACTTAATATAAAAAATACAAAGATTTCATAATGAAGGCTCTCCTCCAACCTTAAAAACCCATTTTTCCTGAACAATACCCTCATACACCATTACATATAGAACACTAAAATTAACTATCAATACCACCATCCATGTTCCACATGGGGTAAACCAACATACATAATCATGAGAATTTTGTTAAACACTCTTTTTCCTCTTAAGAACTACAACCATTTCACAACTCATTAAAACCAACCTTTTAACTCATTTACAACCTTTAATAAAGAATAATTATTTACTCATTATTTCACAGTACTTTCATTTAACTAATTTCATCATCTTTTTTAGACACCATATTTTTTAAAAATTTCAAATATGTGAAATGCATTCCACTCTCTATGTCCCACACACCCATCCCATTTGTGCCTATCCTTATATATGTTAAATATATCCTTAGGTTCCTATAATTATGCATTAATGAACAACCTCATACCATTATTCCCATGAGTATAATATAATAAAACAATCACATTATACAACAAGTTCATCATGAAATGGTGAAATATCATCATACTGTAACAACACACATCGAGAATAACAATTACCACCCTTGGAGCATGGGGTTTCCCTCATATATGGGATAAATACTCCGAAGAATGAGCTCATTACCATGGCCTGAAAATTATTAATATCCTGTCTACCATTACCAAATAGTAAGGAACAAGAAAGAACTTCTCTGATACCGCTTTGTTACGTACCTCACTCGGAGTCCACTAAACCGGTGCCTGAGTCAGGTCGCCATATGACCTGAAGAGCACATCCCTATATGCTAGAGGTTTCAGATTAGTAGACAGGGTATAATGAACCACATGGAGATACTGTACCATCTTTATCAAAGATAGAAACAAAAGGAAAAATATAATATAATTATACAATAATCAATAAACTAGTAACACACATTACCAACAATTTCCCAAATAGGGTTCAAACCACAACCAATCAAAAAATACACCTTGTCATGATAACACTGCCAAATTGAAGAAATCCCAAAATAAGTAAAAATAATAGAATCCCTTAAACAGGTCCCGACTCCAAGTGTGGAACATGATCCATACATATCCTAAGCCCATCCCATCCCTCTAGAAAATGTTCATTGACCTTTTCCTCACATTCAATCGGAAAATATGCTCAGGTACCCAATGATGGCCCAAGTAGGGTGTGAGTAAAAATTAGTAGGCCACCAGTAACAGTGCCAACAAAATACCAAGTATAATAGATATTTCATGAAATTACTAAATACATGATGAGATAAACAAGTAATAACTCAGGTTACATTAGCTATAAAAATTCACATTAAAGAATTTCATCATATTTTCAGTGGGTTAAGTGTTCAATTCATCTTACAATGATCTATTCAAGTCGAACACTAAGCATAAGAATATAATCATTTTTTCCATCTCACAAGGTAAAACCATCACACAAGCACATTCATCCCATATACCCTGGAGCTCTAGTCCATGTAGTATCAACTAATTTCATCAAACCTACCATAGAGCCTCAATCCAGAAAAAAATCCATGACATCCATTTGGGTCCTAGAGCATCAGTTCGACTCCCTAACCCAGGAATTCTAATATTGGCATTTGGATCTTTAGTGCAACCCTACCAATGGGTTTTGAATGTTAGTGGATACCCAAATATACCAAGCCATGTTCATATTTATATATTCATTTAACACATATACCATATCATTGAAATTAAAAATTAATACACATAACATTTAGAATTCAAATATCATTCAATATATGAATCATCATCAAGCATTAACCCATTGGCACATTTACCATTTACTTATCAAACACCATTTAATGAATTTCTATTTTCCATGCCAGTATTCACATGGCATGTTCATTAATTTCCCTAAATTAACCAAATTCACATAATCATAAATTCAGAAGCATTATCCCATTTAACACATTCGTTAATTCCCATATCATAACCCATTTATTCATTTCCATTAAGAACTCATGAGCTAGATTCCACATTCATGGTTTCCAGTTCTCCTTTTTTCTCACCATGATAAAAAATCCCTTATTTCATTACAAACATTTGACACACTACTATTAGTTCCCATTTAGAATCCAAAAAAACATTTCAACTTATTTATCATGTGGTCTATTTTAACACAAGTCATTTTCATTCTTAACATTACAAAGTTCTATGTTCGGGAATGTTAGCGCACCCCAAGGGTGGCCTTAAACCGGTCTAGTCAATCTCAATGTATCCCATGGGGATCATGAAGGTTACAATTAATAAATTAGGAAACCATTCTACCAAATCACATCAGTGGTATAAAATGCATGAGAAGAGAGAACCAAAAACTCAACCACCCATGCACAAATCAATAATTGGACTATAGGATATAAAATGTTGACAACTTACCTCAAATACGTAGATGAATGATCACATATTCTTAGGCATAAATATAGATTCAAGAACCCCTTGAATCCTCAACCTAGGATCCTTTGAAAAAATATGGGTTTAGTAATTTATAAGAAGAAAAATAAAACCACAAGCCCTAATCTATAAAAGATATGATAGAGGATCATTAGATTTACCTGGAGCATCTATCCACACCAAAAAAGACTCCAAACCTCCTAGAATCGAAGTACATTGATACTTGACAAGAAAGGGTGGAAATAGTTCATAAATAGGGTTATCGGGGAAGAAATAGGTCAAGAAATCGGGTAAGAACCTGAAAATACCGAGGAGGAAAAATAGTAAAAACACAATTTTAATGAGGTGTATGGTTTGACTACACGATTTACCAAACATTGCGCTAACCATGTTCCATCCTCTGTCGAAGAGGGAGATAATTCACATAGTTACTTGGGTATAACACATGGCATTAAAATCTATGCACCTACCATTCAAAATTCCTTTGTCCAAAGTCACATGGTTTGGCCTCCCCCTTTGCATGGTTTACATATCTATGAACCCCTCCTCCTAGTTAGCATGGTTTGGGAACATAATCAATTCTAACTGTGCACCAACCATTCAAATTGCACATGATGGCATGATTTCCCTTTTCTTTTGTGTCCTAAACCCCAAAAACAGCCCCGAGTCTTCTTATGTAATGATTAAACATTCAATAAACTAACATTAAGGGATTTAAACAAAAATTAATATGAGAATGTACCTCCATAATGTCCAGGATCTTACAGATATGAAATTATATCATGGTTTATTATGAAAAATTAATTTCTTTGATAATATGACAAATAATGTAAATATTGATATATTATTTATTATGGAAAGTATACAATATTATTTAACTCACTAATTATGAAAATACCATTCGCAGGTTGAAAATATTTGAATAATGTTTGATATTGATTTCATCTTCTAGGATATATATTAAAGTTCCCAATACAGTAAATTTAAACTAAATAAATAATTATAAGTAATTCATTATAGTAAAATTTCTTAACATTGAATAATGATCTTTTTAAGGTGAATGATCATCGACGCCACTCCTATCAAACCACTATAAACAGTCAAAGCTATAAATATACACTATGGTAAAATATGTAAATAATAACAAATATACATCAATGTAATCACTATAAATGAAAATAATAAATTTTATTTGGTATTAATAAGGTTAAAAAATATTATATTAATATTGTTATGATTTTTCTAGAGGATTTTATAATGGATTTACTAAGTGGGGAATCAAGGCAATAGTTTATTTGTAAAAAAAATTGAATCCATTGTGACATGATTATGATATAAACCGTGTTTCATGTTCAATTGTGTAAATAATAACCAATTTTAATTTTATATAATTATTTCATTATATTTCACGATCTATACTGTTTTTTTCATTCTATCTTGGATTTTTTATCAAAATATTTTAAAGGCTATAAGGGTTTTCGTCAACACTATTTTGATTCATTGGGTCATATTATTTCTTACATTAATATAATTTAAAATATTTATTTGATCCTATATTGCAAAATTTTATTTGGTATTTATTTTTTTATTTTGGAGAAATTTCTTCTCATTATCATTATCCAATTGACTGATAACATGTTTTCTAAAATAAAACTATATCATTGGTAAGAATAACTCTGATTCTTACCAAGGAATCTTTTCGTCTGGGTCCACATTTTTCTTCTTTCCAATGTTATGATTAATTTTTTAAAGATATTATGGTTAATGTTATATTATTCTCATATTTATCATTAAAACTTTTAAAAAGTAATCTTTAATACTCTTTTTACTTTGTGGTTAAAGGTATTTCAAAAAAATAATGGAAAGGGTTTCTCATTCCTTTCAAAGTCAAATGTTTTATCTTCCACTGAAATTTTTCCAATAAAATCATCGTGTTTTCAAAGATATATTTTTTTTTCAATTTTTTAATATGTATTTAAAAGTTATTCTCTTTAAATCATCAAAATTGTTTTGAATGAAATTTTCAATTCATCTTTTATGATAATTGTTTTTAATATTTTTGTGAAAAATTTGTATTTTAACTTCCATTTTCCTCCAAGGATTATCTCCCATGAAGTGATTTTTCATTAATAATATTTATTTTATTATGATATGATTCTTTTGGAAAATTATATTATTTATAATATTTTATATTTATGTTATTTTATGTTTTTAGAAAGATTATAAAACCTGATCTTCATCTTTGGGTTCGTTAAGATACATGTACAGTTGAATTTAAGTGGAACAAATATGTATGGATTTTGATAAGTGGGTTCCTATATCACCCTCCAATGCATTAGTTTTAGATTATATATAATGATATATTTTGGAATGTATAAAATGAGTCTATTCACATAGGCATCGGCATGATGACTTTACTCACATTCTTGGAGTGGACATAATGTGTTTTTTCAACGAGTTATGGGATTAAAAAGTTTTATCACATAGGTTTTCCTATGTTTATGGTTGTGAACAATTTTCTAGTTGTTCATAAAATTATTCCATTTTACCATGTTTTTTATCAAGTGCTCTCAATTTTACAATATGAATTTCATTTCAATGAAATTCCATGTTTTCATGTTCATGAGTTATTTTTAAAGTATTCAACACTTTTATGTCTTGTTCACATGTTTTTGGAATATTGATATATTTTTGAGCCATCATTTATGCTTCTTTAATGATATTTTTTCTATTTCATGTTTCTCCATCATATTTTATAATTATTTTACATGGTATTATGATCTTTAATTAAGACATCTACGTCCTACTATTATTCTCCTTCATATTCATGATTTAATACCTTAGGAAAATTTTCCCTTACAGAGCATTGGATCTCACCCCTTTCTTATGTTTATATTACCTAAGATGTGAATATGATTATATATCTGAGGTATCTAGAAAAGGGACTTTAGGAACATAGATATTGAGAATTTTTCATAAGTTTTGTAAAATAATATGTTTATATATCTAGTCTCCAAGACACTAAAACTTTTGGTCCATGGGTAATGCAACTAGTTGTGATTTTTTTAATTTAAATAATGAGATTAATGTATTATGTATATATATTTTAGCTTGGGATTATGTTGTTTGTATCAGAGGATGGTTTAATTATTTTTTGATATTTTTGTTTTATTTTGGGAATTATTTAAGAAATCCTTATTGAATACCCTATAGTTGATTCTATGTACAGGATAATATATTAAAAATATTGGTAATTAATTGAGTATATGGTCTTCCATATAAATATATACATGTATGGACACTATAAGTGGATATATTTGTGAAACAGATACACCTAGGGATGATCATCCCAAAAGGGTTGGTTGAGCATTGACTCGATCATCACCCTGATTTATAATGAGGGGGCCTAAGACTGCATACCTGCTTTGAATAGTTTAGGGGATGTGCATTGGTTGAACACATTTTCCTTATAATCCAATATAAAGGATTTATTTAATTATTGTTTTCAGATATTATGTGGATAAACATAAGATAAACCAACATAAAGTAATCTAGGTCAAGCTAATATTAATATTAGTTAAATAAAAGGAACTATAACCCAATGTGATAATATAAAAAAACAATATCTTTTAAGGTATAAATCCTTTTATGATTATGATAATTACCCCATATAGTAAATTATTTTTCACTCATGTCAACAATTATGGGTTTTATTGATGGATGAAACCATAAGGAATCCAGTTAACGTCAGGTGTTATGGGTAATGCGCTGATTAACTCAAAAATAAATCAATTGGAATAGAAGATAGACTAAATAATTTGGTTATTATACCAAACAAACTATTGTGAGACACGACAAAAAATATAACTATAGTTGAAATCCTAAATGCACTAAAGTAGAGAAGGATGGCGGCTCATGAAAATTAAGGCAATGAATACAATTAATGAAATGATATTCAATAACCTATATTTAAAAACTATGTTTAGAATCATCAGGGTAGTTTCCTCTAGGGGATATAAGATGTTTTACATCTGGAAAAGGATGCCCTAGAGAATAAAAATTTTAGTGGAAATGACGAAATCAATTATCATAAGGAAATAAGATATGATTCATCCTAGGGAACCACTAACAATTCAATGTCTTATTTGTGAAGAACATGGGAATTATCAAAACAAATTCCCTAATCTAAGGACTTATAGGGATGGTAGGAATCTAAAACCACCCACACCCAAAGAGATGTAAGAAATTATAAATTTACTATCAGTGAATGAGATATTGGTAATTAGGTGTCCAATTTCCCTCCAAAGTAAATTAGTGGATGTGTTCTTGTTATATTAAATCGATTTCATTTAGGATTCTTTATGACAACATCAATTCACCACCCATAATGATTTTTATTTTAATGAAAAACATAGTGGTATAATTATAATGTTTTTTGGAAATAAATTTTGTAAAAATAAAAATATTATCCTAAGAAATGATTTAATTTTTTGAATTAGAGTAGCTATGTTAACTCTAATTACAAATTAATTTTTAGAATATTGAAAAAAAATCTAAATCAACTATGACCATCTATTTGTGCATGGACAATAATGAATTATGTAAGAAGAAAACTGAATCCTTCACATTGGACTTAATACAGAGTTTTGAGAAACATTTCCTCCAAATTGTATGGGGATGTAATTTTTTTATAGTATGACTTATGATAATGTGGATTATATTTTATTATAGATTATATATTGTGGTATTGAAATATTTTCACCACATTTAGCTATTTCTGCAATTAAATGAATATTATATTAAAATGAAAAAAATTTATTTATGGGGGTAGAACTCAAGGACATGATATTTTAGATTATTTTATTCTACTATAAATGATATAATAAAAAAAAGGTTTCACACACTATAGAAAATTAAAATAAAAAGAATGTTTTATATGTTTTGAATATTATATATGTTTGATAAAACATAGCCATTAAATTACCTGGTATAAATGCAAGTAATTATACAGAAAAAAATAAATAAAATTGGGGGAAATTGAAATTGAAAATTGAATCATTCTATATGAATACTATTTTTATATTTTTATAAGGGATGTATCTTCACTAAGGTTTTACCTAGAGTAATCCCAAGCCGAAATCGAGGAACCAAGACTTGAGAGAAATCACATGCTATAAAAGCATTAAATTGTAGAACTCATTGAAAAATCCATGCTTAGAGAATTAGAACTCATAACTAATACTACCATTTATCTCACCCTTAGAACCTATGTGGAGGCTATAAGGGGTTTGGTGAGTAGAAATTAGTATGAAATCAATATGTAGTTTGTATCTATAGAATTGAATGATCATATCTAAATAAAAGAAATATCAAGTTTGAAACCATTGGATTTACCTTCCTATATTAAAATGAATCCATATATATTAAATATATGAATATACATAAAAATAAATTATCATCCATTAAATATAAATAATCCTTGTCAATAAATAGGAATAATGAAAAATTATCATTTAAAAAAAGAGTTATTAATTAATATGAGTATTTTTCCTTTATATTTTGGGATTTTATTTAAATTCAGTATTCTAAAATGGAAGAAATATAATTTAACAAAATTAAAAGGTTTTTTATTTACCAAGGTTATATTATCTTAATATGGTTTTTTGGAATTTTTTTCTAAAATAATTGATTTTTAGGTGAGTAGCGAAGAATACCATGTTTTGAAAATACCTTTGATATTGAAACATCAATTGGATATAACAATAATAAAAAATATAGGAATAATTTTGCTTGAAAAAATATATCTCTTTTTGGAAACATTAAATATTTTAAAATTTCATTTTTGAATTAAAAACATAAATTTGATAATTTAAAACTTAAAAAATCTTTTTCTCAATTTTTTTAAATACCTTATAAATTATTATTTTAATATTATTTTTTATCAATTTAATCAAGTGAAATTTATTTTTAATTTATAATAAGTGGTTTTAAATTAAATAACATGTTTCAATTTATTTTTATCCATGAAGGTTATGTTACCGTATTAAATATTTGTTACCTTGGTAAGAAGATTATTTTTCAAAGAATAATACTTTTCTAAATATTATGTATTTAAAAAAATAAATGAATAAATTTTAAATTAAATATATAATATGATGTTTAAATATATAAAAATAATAATTAACACTCATTTAATTAGAAATCAATATTAAATAAGGCTAAGAAAACTAAATAGTTAAAACGAAAATTTAATTAAAAAATAGTTTTTTCAATACGTTATTTGTTATGATTTAATATTTAATTTTATCATACTTATAAATTTAATTAGGATAAACTAATCCCAATTTTTAATTCATCACATTAAAATTTGGTAATAAATAACTAATTATATTTTTAGTAGGAAAATAATTGTCATGATTAATATTGAATAAAAATAATAGGAGTTTAAATGACTAGTCTAAGGTGGCATGATTTATCCTAATTTAACATGACATTTAGACCATATAGAAAATAATTCAGTTGTAAATTCAAAAATATATGTATTAACAAACATAACTCACCTAAATCACCTATCTGTAATACCTTTCCATTATTGCCCCTTACTTAACACTCTATTCCATTTAAAAGACCCTCTTCCTTATAAAAGGGGGATCACTTCCACCATTTCAATAATCAACTACTATTTAGAAATATCTTTGAGCCTAAAAAAATTATCCTCTTGAAGTAATTTACAATCCCTAAGGACACTCGCCACTACAAATTACCATATTCCCTTGAAATATGAGGCCTTCTTCAAGAGGAAGATCAAGGTCTCAATTTTGGTATCACATCTTTCTTAATTTTTATTTATTAATATTTCATTTATAAAACAGCTATAAACATAGTATAATAAAAAATCAGAATAATTAATTTTCTTATATTTTATTAGAATAATGGGGGATCCATTATTTATTCTGTACTACTTGACTATGAAAAACAATAATCATTAATATTGCGCCTGAATGGATTACCATATCCATGAAGTTATGCTTTCAAGTTTTAATCAAATACTCTCATGGTTTTTATTATTGATTGTATTGGTTAATAAATATTATGTATATAATTTATTTATGATTCTGAAATGATCACTTACTATCCGACACCACCCCTCTATTTCATTGAGTAATGGATACACTAATCGTGCATTGTGCGGACTACTGCCTCAAAAAATAGTATTTTATTTTAATTTTCCATATAGTTTTTCATTATTTATCAAAAAACTAAAAATATGTTTAAACATAATAAAATTTAAAAATATTATTATTATTCAATTATAATAATATTATGTCAAAATAAACACCACGAAAACCATACGTGCCAATTGAGTTAAATTAGTAACATGATTAGATCAGTTTGGCCACCTACTTGAATAATGCAATGAAATTATTTGATGGATGATTATGGAAAATTAATTAATGGAATAACATAATAAAAAATTCAATATTAATATTTATTGGTTATTCGAAGGATAAAACAATATTTAACTCAATAATTGAGAAAACACAAATCGTAGGTTTAGAATCACCAAAAATTATTCATTGTCGATTTTATCTTATAATATAAAGATTAAAGTACTCATGTAAAGAAATTTATAATCTATAAATTATTATAAGTAATACATTATAGTAACATTAAAGAAAATTTAATTATGAACTTCTTAAGAGTAAAGAACACTAAAACCACTCCTACAAAACTACTACAAACAATCAGAACTCTAAACACCCGATGTGGGTAAATAGAAAATAATAACTAATATATATGTTTATAATGATTATAAATAAAAATTATAAATAGTTATAGGCATTCATATGGTTCTAAAATATTATATTCGGAATTAATTTTTTTATAAAATATGGTAGAGCACGTTATACTATGTGGGAAAACAAGGTAATAGTTTCATTGTCTCAAATTATAATCCCTTGAGAGACGCTTATAATGTACATAATATTTCATATTAAATGGGGTAAATAATACCCATTTTGAATTTTATATCATGATTTCATTATATTTAAGGATTTATTATTTTTTAATTCCATGTGAATTCTCTAATGGGGTTTGATTCAAAAGATACTAAGTCATTAAGGTATTATATTGAATCAATTTACGTCCATTAGGTCACAATATTTTATAAATGAGTACAAATTTCAAACATTATTTAATAATAATTATGAGGATCATGGAACACATGGGAATCACGTGGTTGGAGGTGGACTTGATGATGAGGGCGGAATGCACACAAATGGACAAGACCCATTGCGTGGAATCGGAGGCCCAATGACAAGGGAGCGGACCAAGAGAATGAAGGAGGCCTTAAATGGGTTAATCATGGAATTCCATGAGGAGGCCCAACACCCTTTCTTGGGGGAAGCATCTGGGCCTATAATTACATTAATTAAGGCCCAAACATGCTTTTAAAAATCCAACCCAAGTGGTGCTGCGAATTTTCAAGCCCACCCCACCATGGAATATTCAAAGTCAAAAGGTGGTGGGCTACTTGTCTTTACTTTCCCAAAAGGGTGTTCTACTTGTCCCCTAAAGTCATGGGCAAGTGCCAATGTTGTAAAAGTCATCATTTAGGATTTTTGAATTATGGAAACAAGGAATTAGACTATTGTAAAGAGCCACCCAATGTGTGATTCAAATTTCAAGTTTCTTTGGCGATAAATAGCCACCCCCCTTGTACTCTTTGGACATCATGAATGAAGGTAATGTTATTATGGTGAGTTTTTCTTGAAACCTTTGTTTTCTGGATTAATTTTTGACTTATCAAAGGATTGGTCATCCTTTGTGGTGTCTTGTGGCTAGAGTTATTAGAGACAAGTTCTCTTTGGGTTCTACCATGACCATTTCCCCCTTCTTTATCATTTCACTATCCGCACACCAAATTCACTTGTTTTCTTGCGGTGATCTGGGTTCTCAATGTGCGAACATTATACAAGGTTCCTAGGAAAATTCTTAGTTGGTCTTGCATTGCGTATCATTTGGTATTAGACCCCATTTTCAAGAAATCAGGTTCTTACTTTCTTATCCTTTCTTTCATTTTCATTTCTCTTTAAATCGGGCCAACATCAATTCTGTTCCATTTTCATCTTCCCATACAGACGTCATTTCTTCTTCTTTTCGGACGTACAGTATATCATTCGTGTATTTGAGAAGCTCATATTTCTTCTCCATTTGGAATCATCAAAATCAGAGCAATACATAGCGAGATACAACGGGTTCAAATTTGCAACAAATTCTATAATTTTAAAACCACGTAAATATCACATTGATTCCATTTGATGTTACAAATTATTGCTTCTCCTATATTTAAATATTGAAAAATTCATCTTGTTTTTTCTGCATCTACAAAAAAAGAGAAAAAAAATGAAAACAAATCGAAAACAAATTTAAAGGCTCAAAAAAATTGCAACATTTCGAATTCTACGTCCCATTTTCATTCTTCTTCATCCATTTTCTTCCTCTTCCCAAATTTTTCATCTTGAATCCAATTTTAATTTTTTCTTTGAATTCGAGTTCAGAATTTCCACATTTCAAAGATCCTTTCGATTTGTTGAAATTGTGTAAGAACGCTATAGGAAGCAAGTTGAGTGGTAAAAGGAAAGAGTGTTACATTTTGATAAAAGCCAAAATTGAGTGAAACATGAGAAAACATATTATTTTTTAGTGTAAACACATATTGGAGTGTGTGAGGTCCATTTTCCTTTCTCTTCATTTTTTACAGGATTCCTAAATGGCAGAGTCGAGTAATACCAATGAAGAAGACATTAAAATGTTCATGAGGGCTTTATAAGAACAATTCCAAAGGTTGAATGTGAGGATGGATGAACTTCAATCCCCTTCCAATTCTCAAGCATCACCAAGGAGGTGGGTTGTTGAAGAAGAGGAGGATTTTTACTATTTTCACGAGTCACCAATTCGGAGAAATCAACCACCATAGAGTCAAGACAATGATCATGGAGGAGTAAAATTGAGGATCCCTTCATTCCAAGGTAAGAATTATCCTGATACTTACTTGGAATGGGAAAGAATGGTCGAACATGTTTTTGGTTGTCACACTTATTCGGAGGAAAACAAAGTGATGTTGGCTGCTGTGGAATTCCCCGACTATGATAGTATTTGGTGGGGCCAACTAAAAGTGAGTCGAAAAAAAGTGGAGAATGACCCTTCCACACTTGTGAGGAGATGACAGTTGTAATGCGTAAGAGGTTCATTTCTAGCCACTATTATCATGATTTGTTCCTCAAGTTGCAGGGTTTGAAACATGGGGATATGATTGTTGAGGAGTATCAAAAATAGATGGAGATCATCATGATTCGGGTGAATATTGATGAGGGGCGAGAGGCCACCATGGCATGATTTGTGGACGGTCTCAACCATGACATTCGGGACATAGTGGACATGCACCACTACTTGGACATGGAGGATCTACTACACATGAAAACCAAAGTGGAGAGGCAAGTAAAGGAAAGAAGGATACACCCTACATCATATGGTAAGGATTCTAGACCTTCATTCAAGTTTATGGATTCCAAACCACAAGAGCATGTAAGGGAATACAAAACTGCTTCGAAGGAGTTTCCCAAACCAAAACCATTCTTTCCAGATTCCAATGGTAAAATGGAGGGTAAGGTTGTTTCCAAATCATGAGATATCAAATGTTTTAAATGTCAAGGATTTGGACATATTGCCTCACAATGCCCGAACAAGAGGACACTGATTATTTTGGATGATGGAGATGTTTTTAGTGATATCTCAAGCAAAGATGAAATTCCATAACTTGAGGATGATTCGGAGGTGGAAGTAGAAAGCCCCGTACATGGATAAATTCTTGTTGCAAGGCATGCTTTGAGTGCTCAACTCGAAGGAGAAAATGATCAAGAGTAAAGGGAGCACATTTTTCATACTAGATACCTTGTCAATGATAAGGTATGTAGTATGGTTATTGATGGGGGTAGTTTTACAAACGTAGCAAGTGGTTTGATGGTTGATAAATTGGGATTGTCTATGATTAGATATCCTAGGACTTATAGATTACAATGGTTTAATAATAGCAGGGATGTCAAAGTTACTAAGCAAGCACAAGTTCCATTTTCTATTGGGAGGTATGAAGAAAATGTGATGTGTGATATTGTTCCAATGCATGGTAGTCATATTTTGTTGGGAAGACCATTTCAATTTTATAGGAGGGTCACACATGAAGGACACACCAATCGATATTCTTTTGAGTATAATGGGAGGATGATTATTCTTACACCATTCAAGCCTTTGCAAGATTATGAAGACCAAGTGAGGATTGAGAGACATTGTGAGAAGGGAGAAAAGGAAAAGAGAGAAAAAAATAGAGAGAATGAGAAGAGTGGAAAAATCAAGAGTGAAAAAGGAGTGTTGAGTGAAAGGAAAAAAATGAGGGAAATAAAAGAGTTGAAAACAAGAGTGAAAATAAGAGTGAAAACAACAGTGTTGATGAAAAAATGAGCTTATTTTTAGGAAAAAGAGAGATAGAGAGATCTTTAGAGGGGGAGGAAACTCTCATGATTCTATGCAAGGGAGAATTTTTTACCACTAACTCTCCTAAAATTTCAATGCCTTCTAGTGTTATGTCCCTTTTGCAGGTCTTTGGTGATGTGTTCTCGGAGGAAATTCCCAATGGCTTACCTCCCTTGCGGGGTATCGAGAACCACATAGACATCCTCCCTCGAGAAATGCTTCCAAATCGACCGGCTTATCGGGCTAACCCGGAGGAGACTCGAGAAATCCAACGATAAGTGGAAGAATTGCTAAGGAATGGATTTTTTTGAGAGAGCTTGAGTCCGTGTGCGGTACCAGTAATCCTTGTCCCAAATAAATATGGTATGTGGAGAATGTGTGTTGATTTTTGAGCTATCAACAAAATCACAGTAAAGTTTTGCTATCCCATACCTCGTTTGGATTATATTCTTGATGAACTCCATGGTGCATGTTTGTTTACTAAAATTGACCTAAGGAGTGGATACCATCAAATTAGAATGATGGAGGGAGATGAATGGAAAACCGCATTTAAAACTAATATTGGATTGTATGAATGGATAGTTATACCTTTTGGACTAACTAACTCCCATAGTACATTCATGAACATAATGAATCATGTTTTCCGTCCATTCATTGGGAAATTTGTGGTTGTTTTTTTTGATGACATCCTTGTTTATTCTAAGAGCCTTGATGAACATCATGAACATTTGAAACATGTTTTTGAGACTCTTAGGAAAAATAGGTTGTTTGAATACTTAGAAAAATGTATATTTTGTTTAAATTGAGTTGTTTTCCTTGGTTTTGTGGTAGAAGATGATGGCATGAGGGTTGATGAAGAGAAGTTGAAGTTGATTCGGGATTGGCCACAACCAAAGAATGCCAACGAGGTGAGGAGCTTCCATGGACTTGTGAGTTTTAACTGAAGGTTCGTGAGGGAATTTTCAACCATCGTGGAACCATTGAATGAGTTGGTCAAGAAAGGGGTGAGTTTCAAGTGGGGAAAAGCTCAAGAGGAATCCTTCTCCACACTCAAAGGTAAGTTGACCAATTCACCTCTCTTAGTTTTGCCTGACTTTTCTAATGTTTTTGAGGTTGAGTGTGATGACTCTGGAATTGGAATTGGGGCTGTTTTAATGCAAGACTCTAAGACTATCACATAATTTAGTGAGAAGCTTAATGGGATGCATTTAATTACTCCACCTATGATAAGGAATTATATGCTCTCAAAAGAACATTATAAAATTGGTATCATTACTTGTGGATAAGGGAATTTGTGATTCATTCGGATCATGAAAGCCTAAAATTTATTATGTCACAAGGAAAGCTGAATATGTGACATGCAATATTGCTTGAATTCATTGAAACATTTCCTCACATCATTAAGCACAAACAAGGACAATAAAATGTTTTTGCTGATGCTTTTTCTAGGAGATATTCTCTTATTACTTAAATGCATGCTAAAATACTTGGTTTTGAAATGTTGAAAAGCATGTATGAGAATGATGTGGATTTTTCTGAAATTTTGAAGTTGTGTGAAAAACATGGAAAAAGTGATTTTTACAAACATGATGGATTTCTATTTTAGAAAAATAAATTGTGTGTTCCATCTTGTTCTATAAGTGAATTGCTTGTTGGAGAAACTCATGGTGGTGGATTAATGGGGCATTTTGTGGTTGAGAAAAATTTTTCCTTGTTGAGTGAACATTTTTATTGGCCTCACATGTGTAGGGATGTGGTTAGTGTTTGTGGAAACTGTAATGTGTGTAAACATGCAAAGTCGAAAGTGCTTCCACATGGATTATACACCCCTTTCCCCATCGCTTCTCATCCTTAGGTTGGCATTTCAATGGATTTTGTGCTCGGCTTGACAAGATCTCAATCATTAAAGGATAACATCTTTGTGGTGGTAGACAGGTTTAGTAAAATGGCTCATTTTATTGCTTGTTCTAAAACCAATGTTGAAAATCATATCGCTGATTTGTTTTTTTAGGGAAATTCTTAGGTTGAATGGATTACCCAAGAGCATTGTGAGTGATAGGGATGTCAAATTCCTTAGTCACTTCTGGAGGACATTGTGGAACAAACATGGAACCAAACTTTTGTTCTCTACCACTGCACACCCACAAACAGATGGTCAAACAGAGGTGGTCTATAGGACACTTTCCACATTGTTGCGTTCCATCCTTAGAAAAAAATCTGAAACATTGGGAAGTATGCCTGCCTCACATTGAGTTTGCTTATAATCGAGTGGTTCACTCCACTACTAATGCTTCACCATTTGATGTTTTGTATGGTTTTAACCAATTAACTCCACTCGATATTTTACCTTTGCCTACTAATCAATTTTCTAATCTTGAAGGTGAGAAGAAGGCAAAGTTTGTACAGGAGTTCCATGCAAAGGTAAAGGACAACATTGAGTGGAAGAATGAACAAGTAGCGAAGCACGCCAACAAAGGTCGACGAAGATTGGTGTTTCAACCTGGAGATTGGGTGTGGGTACACTTGAGGATGGAGAGGTTCCCAGAGCAACAAAAATCAAAACTTCATCCACAAGGAGATGGTCCTTTCCAAGTCTTAGAGAAGATCAATGATAATGCCTACAAGATTGAGTTACCCGACAGGTATGGAAATGTTAGTTGTAATGCCCCGACCCCAGCTACCCAGAGTCGGTGCATTACTTCGCAACATTGGAATGATCACAAGAAAGATCAAATCCCGAAAGACCGATTAGTTTAGTATCCTTGGAAACACTAGATATATTTATAAGTTTTACATTACATCATAAAATGAAAAACTACTACAACAACATAATGTTTCCAACGTCCACACTATAAACCCCTCATAATATCCCTGCAAGTCAATCATAATTTACTTCTTCACTACCTGGGAAAAATAAAACATAGAAAAGGGGTGAGCTCAAATGCCCAGTAAGGATAACAATATAGCGGAACATTCAAAATAAGCATAAACATTTAAGGCAATGAATTACTAAAACAAAAGCCTTTTAAAATTGAACTTCAACATAGTATGGCAAAAGTAAAATGAAATAATGTCATTTACTTGTTCACATGGATATTCTACTAATCGAATAATCACATGCAATATCAATAACCACTTTCATAATGTTGGAATGCATAATGCCAGACTATCATAACCACATAGCCAAGGCCTCGTGCCAAGACTACAAATAAGATTTTGTCAAGGCCTTGTGCCAAGACACTAGTTTGTCTCATGATACCTACCGATGCATCGAGGAGCTATAGCGGGCTCCACCCGTCACTTATTAAGTCCAATGCATTCCCATATGAAAAGGTTTAAACATAACATAAACATTCGTATTAAAACTAGCATACGAAATGTCAATAATTTCACCATAAACTATGAATGGTATAAAAATAGCACATCCACAGTCAAACATATCACAAAACCTTCAATACAATATAGAAGTTTTGTATCATAATAAATCAACTTCAAATAATCTTAAAATCCATCAAAGGATGTTGACATAGATGAAATCAAAATTCTTTTTAAAGAAGTATCTCCTTTTATTTTGAAATCATTTAACATCCATATAAAATAAAACATTTTCTTTGAAAATATTCTTATAAGCTTGTATGGAAAGCTTCGACGATTTTATAACGGCGGAAAATAACCACACCCGCCGTATAAGTTAAAAAAAACATTCTTACCTCAATTCTGTCGAAAAGGTCAAAAAGGACCTTGTTTTGAAAACGACGGAAAGATTCCTTTATAAACCTCTTATAAAAAGTCAAACAAGGGTATAAATGACTTTAACCCATATTCTTGTAAATAGTAAAAATGTTTTGAAATACATTTCGAAGAAACATGGATGTGGATGATAAAGAGGTCCCAGTAGATTATTACGTATAATACAACCTCGGATAATGAAGAGATTGTGAAATAACCCTTACCTTGTACTTTTCCTTTGTTGGGGTAGGTTAACCTCCTGTATAATGGTGAAATAATTGTTATTAAATTATACAAGAATCATATACATTAATATGATATCATATATGATCTTTTAACATTGCTTTATTAATAATATCTTAGTATTATCGTCGTTTCGGGTGATAATCGATTCGTTCTTATTAAATGTTTGGTTACGTAAGACATGTTTGTAATGGATAGATTATATATTATTCATAATCAGAATGATATTAACATTATTTTTAACCCCAAAATGAGAATAAGACTTGAATGGATATGATGGAGAATGAATCTTATCGCGTTCGTGGAGACGGTAGTCCGTACGTGCGCACGAACGCTACTTCCATTTAATTTTTATTTTAAAAGAATCTAATCCAAATGATACATAGGTATATTACTATTCCAGTATAATATTTTATATATGTTACTTAAGTTCATTAACACCATCCTTTATACGTTCCATGTGTGGTATGAACGAGTCATATCATTTTAAGGGGGCGGTAGTCCGCACTTCCTCAAATGAAATTATCGTATGTATATACAACATGAAACGAATAATGGTATGAAATAAAATGGAATTACAGAAGCTTATATATAAAATATATATCATTAATATCATATTTAATTACAGTGCCATCATAATGGCCACCATGAGAGGTGGTAAGATGTATTTGAACAATCATCGTTTCGTGAGGCGTTAGTTTTCCATCCACAGAAACATTATGTTCATCATCCATTAGATGGAGTTGTGTGTATGTGTAGTTTGAATCCTTCTTATAACAACATCCTAGTATATTTAGGATACTGGTGTTGTTACAAAAGAAAGGAAATAAAAAGATTTTGGGGGTTGGAGAAGCAAAATAAATGAAAATACTTTAAGAGAAATTGTTACCTTTAATTTAGGTAACTCACTTTGGTTGGAACCAAAGGACTTCTTTAAATGCTTTATGCCTAAGGGGAAGCTTCAAGGAGGAGGATAGGGATGTGGGGAGCTTATTTGGGCAGAGTTTGGACGAGCCAAGTGGCTTGAGAGGTGTGAGGAAAAGAGAAGGAGGAGTGCCCTTTTATAAGAGGGGTGAGGGGCACCTTTGGAAAAGCTAGAAATATTAATTTATAATAAATTCATATTCGGTTTCCAAAGGCTCCAAAGTTGACTATTCAAAGGATGAGGTGGGGATAGGTCGAAAACAACTCATCCAATAGAATTTAGACAGGTTTGGGTACTTATATTAACCTTATCTTTAAGTATTAACTCTAAGTTAATTAGTTTCACTTTTACAATGTCTCTTTGTATTTTTATATAATATGGTTAATAAACATACTATATACATCCAAGCGACCCGCAAGTGGTCCATTAATGATTAACCTATCATAATATAAGTCTCTTGGCCGAACCTTAGATTTTTAGGAATTTAATATCAATTAATAATATAATATTTGTTTTAAGAACTCTTTTTTGTCAATTTTGACACTATTCGATAGTTGATTTTTTTGAAACTCATAACAGATTGATTACTTAGAACAAAGTCAATTAAATCAATCCTAATATATCATATTATCCTAGAAAATTAGTTTAATTCATTAAAAGTTTCATATTATAATTATTTGGGTATTTATAAGATCAATTATTTTAATTTTTCACTATTTTAGTAATTACTGTATCATCATTGTGTCATAAATAAAATATATTATTTAATGTCTAAAAATTATAAATAAAATATCATTATGTAGGAAATCTTTTTATCTTTCTAATGAATATTTATAATCTAAAATCCAACATGTATAACCCTATTTAAAAATTGTTCTTCTAAAAGATGTAAGCTTATGCCATTTTTATTTTTATTTTAACTTTATTAATATAATGTGTCATTATCACTTACAAGTGGCTCCAAGGGGTCCCCAAATTGACCCAAGGATGCCCATGGTCGGGTATGTGTACAAAAATAAGGTTAGGACACGTTTTAGGGTAATTTTGTATTATTATAATATTATTTTTTTAACCCTTATTTACCGGATTTACCCTTTAACTATGGTAAATAAAATATTTACCGCAGTAATTATTCAAAATGTGTAAAAATAAAAGTTACCTATTTACATAATTTGGACATCCTGATTCCAAATATGGAATCCATTTTCCTAAATTCAAAACACAGAAGTGGAAGAAATTAATTTAAAATTAATTCCCGCTGTCAAAACAAAAAGCGTGTTTTTAAGAGGTAATAACTATCAAAAGATTGACACTTGTTTATGTTCGGTTTAATTGTAAAATTATGTCCAATGACCAACATTATATTAAATGGTAAAAATATATTCTAAATATACTTTAAAACCACTCAAAATCACAATTTATCACTATTAATTATTTTGATTAAAAAAGTTGTTTTTAATTAAAATTTAGTAATTTTCACTATTCATCAAAATATGAAAGTTATCCGAAATGTACCAAAATTTCACCTTAGGATAAATTCGATATTCCGAATCCAAAAATGAAGTCCATTTTAAAATATAATATATATATAATTTCAAAAAGTAGGTATTACTATTCATAACGGCTAGTTTGATTGGTTACGGTGTGTTAGAACTCGGTGTTGCGTACAACACACGCTAGCGTACCGTGGAAGCTTGGGATATTTCATTTTAAATTTTTGATGTCCCCATTTAGTCAAAAAGTTTAAAATATAGTATCTAAAAAGGGTTCACTATTAAAATTTGGTAAAAGTGAAATACTGAAAATGAATTTGTTCTTACATTATGTCTAAGAAACTCATAATATGGATTCTAAAATTATAAGGATTATATAAAGTTTAAAATTTAGTTAACACTATTCATAACCTCTTTTGAACAGCTTGTTTGGTAAGTCATGGTGCGATTGAACTTGGTGTTGTGTGTAGTGAAAGTTATTGAATTATTTTGAAGAAATAACACACTATAAAATCTTGGGGTGTTACATTCTCCCCTCCTTCAATAAATTGCGTCCTCGCAATTTGAAATTGTTCTTCAAAAATAAAAGGTTGAAAATAGAAAATATATTTGTGGGAAAACCCACATCGGAAATTGGGTTACTAAAATTTAGTCTTAATATGAGGAAAAGAGAAATGAAAGGGTCACCACCAAATTATGATCTCGATTCGGAGAACATTGGTGGTAATTTAGAGACATATAATTGGAGGAAAAACGTAAATATTTATAGGCAGTGATTGAGGTCATCAATCACAAACAAGTATGAAATTGAGGTCCTTGAATTCATCAATCTATGATGATTTGAAATACCATCGGTTCAACAAAACATAGGGTATTAGGATAACACATTTTTGACGTTTCGAAATATCTTAGTTGAAATCCCACATCGAAAAATGAATTAATGAGGCCTCTATTTAAAATAAAGAGTGGAAAGTATGAAGATTACCGAAAATAACACATACTAGGGTTCCATATAAGAAAATATGGATATGGAGGAGAAATCTAACCATCAATTATCTGATGGAGAGTGGTAGAGGACATGGCTATGAAAAGGCCAACAATCCCAAATCCATAAATTAGTGATGATTTAAGGTACCATCTAGGAAAACATTTTTGTTCTAAGTTGCTTTTCTTAATGTTGAGTAATTTATTTATGAGATTGGCTAAGATCATAAGGGGATATACTTACTTTATAATTAGAGTTTTATCCATTAATAAATTTCTACCACAAACTCATCTTTCACTCTAAAAGATAATAGAACGTAAAAAAATTTTCTATTTATACTATTCGTACAGGGTTCCAAAATAAATTAATTTATAATTCATCTACCAGATCTTTTAAAAAAAACGACATTATTTAATCCAAGACATCTCGTGGGCTAGTGGTAGGTGATACACCCTTGTCGCCCTTCGGTTGCGGGTTCAAGTCTCGCAGCCTTGCCGGACGCGACGGGTTGCCGCCCGACCTCCGGGTTGTCCTTTTATGGCAATCCAAAATAATCCAAACTAGAACTATCCAAAATACTTCTGTGCAAACTCACAGTCCAACATTTATAAGGAAGGTAAGAATAATTTAGATCCTTTTTACCCCATAATAGCATATGAATACCTTCATCTTGTATTCTTTTAATACACTGAAACATCCTGAATTACCATATTCCTTACTGATTACATTCACGCTCCCCTATTCCATATAGAATGATGGATATACTTCATCAATCCAAAAATGTTTTAAACCCCAACAATAATGGAATATACAGATCATTAATCAGTTCCAAGGTAGTCAAGAATATCCAATATAATTTATCCAAATCAATCATGTATTATTCTAAAATCACTAACTCGGTATCAGAACCATATTATGGTTTATCTTTCTCTCAACCATATATTTTCCAAAAATTTATCCTGCTATTGAGTCACTTTTCTTTGTTCCACACAATCTCAAGTCCTTAATGAAATAGTACTGCAGTACAATCCTTATATACTCCATAATCATTATAACAAGTACATTGTTGATACAACACTCAATTGACATAATCAACATAAGAACTCTAATCATTCCTCTTCATCTGTGGTAGTATCATAACTTGATTATTATCCAATAGCATCATTTGCGGCATAGTCTGATGACTGGGACATAGGTTCGCGTAGTGTCCAAACTCCTTGCAAATGAAGCATTGTACATTTGAAACCATTTTCTTACCCTTGCAGTCACGTACTTTGTTCCCTTTTCCTCCACACTTATAACAAACTCCCATTCCTTTCAGGCAAGTTCCAGGGTGTTTCTTTCCACAGTTACCACATATGGGAAAATTCTTCTTTTCCTTCTTCCCTTTATCCATCTTTTTCTCTTCCATCCTTTTCTTCTCTTGCTTCCCTTCAAAGCCATAGGACTCAGTAAACTCTTTACTTATCTTATCAACACATGATATTATTTCTTCATATGATGATAATACATGGGAGACTATTTCTCTTATCAATTATATCTTAAGACCATGAAAGATATGATCCTTCCTTCTCTTTGGATCATGTGCATTTCTGGAGTTCTCATTCCTTCTACTGGGCGCCATTTCTAAACAATGGCATAAACTAGATCAGTTTATGAATCAAAATACATAATCCCATACTTATAAAACACTTAACATAAATTGAACTATTTATGGATATAATCCATAATCATAAAAATGTTTTCTTTGAGGAAGTATATACTCATAAACCCTTCATAATGATTTTTAAAGAAAATGAGAGTTATCCTAAGCATATCCCCCGGGCGTGTCGTAACCAAGAGTGCAGCAAGTCCCGTTGTCGTGCACCAGTTCCCGTTCGAGTCTAGCTCAAAGCGGTGTTTTCGGGTTTTACCCCTAGGTACATCTGTGCCAGAGCCGCCTCTACCTACTCGTATCCAGACAGGGATGTATTGCTCGGAAAACTCACAAAATCTCTACAATACCAAAATTCTAGGAAGTTATTCTATACTAATCCTCAAAGTTCATCTTAGGTCTACGTGCTCTAATCAGAGTTTACCTAAATCTAGCTTCCAAGGTTTGTACTAAACTTCCTCTGATACCAACTGTAACGCCCCGACCCCAGCTACCCAGAGTCGGTGCATTACTTCGTAACATTGGAATGATCACAAGAAAGATCAAATCCCGAAAGACCGATTAGTTTAGTAGCCTTGGAAACACTAGATATATTTATAAGTTTTACATTACATCATAAAATGAAAAACTACTACAATAACATAATGTTTCCAACGTCCACACTATAAACCCCTCATAATATCCCTGCAAGTCAATCATAATTTACTTATTCACTACCTAGAAAAAATAAAACATAGAAAAGGGGTGAGCTCAAATTCCCAGTAAGGATAACAATATAGCGGAACATTCAAAATAAGCATAAACATTTAAGGCAATGAATTACTAAAACAAAAGCCTTTTAAAATTGAACTTCAACATAGTATGGCAAATGTAAAATGAAATAATGCCATTTACTTGTTCACATGGATATTCTACTAATCGAATAATCACATGCAATATCAATAACCACTTTCATAATGTTGGAATGCATAATGCCAGACTATCATAACCACATAGCCAAGGCCTCGTGCCAAGACTACAAATAAGATTTTGTCAAGGCCTTGTGCCAAGACACTAGTTTGTCTCATGAGACCTACCGATGCATCGAGGAGCTATAGCGGGCTCCACCCGTCACTTATTAAGTCCAATGCATTCCCATATGAAAAGGTTTAAACATAACATAAACATTCGTATTAAAACTAGCATACGAAATGTCAATAATTTCACCATAAACTATGAATGGTATAAAAATAGCACATCCACAGTCAAACATATCACAAAACCTTCAATACAATATAGAAGTTTTGTATCATAATAAATCAACTTCAAATAATCTTAAAATCCATCAAAGGATGTTGACATAGATGAAATCAAAATTCTTTTTAAAGAAGTATCTCCTTTTATTTTGAAATCATTTAAGATCCATATAAAATAAAACATTTTCTTTGAAAATATTCTTATAAGCTTGTATGGAAAGCTTCGACGATTTTATAACGGCGGAAAATAACCGCACCCGCCGTATAAGTTAAAAAAAACATTCTTACCTCAATTCTGTCGAAAAGGTCAAAAAGGACCTTGTTTTGAAAACGACGGAAAGATTCCTTTATAAACCTCTTATAAAAAGTCAAACAAGGGTATAAATGACTTTAACCCATATTCTTGTAAATAGTAAAAATGTTTTGAAATACATTTCGAAGAAACATGGATGTGGATGATAATGAGGTCCCAGTAGATTATTACGTATAATACAACCTCAGATAATGAAGAGATTGTGAAATAACCCTTACCTTGTACTTTTCCTTTGTTGGGGTAGGTTAACCTCCTGTATAATGGTGAAATAATTGTTATTAAATTATACAAGAATCATATACATTAATATGATATCATATATGATCTTTTAACATTTCTTTATTAATAATATCTTAGTATTATCGTCGTTTCGGGTGATAATCGATTCGTTCTTATTAAATGTTTGGTTACGTAAGACATGTTTGTAATGGATAGATTATATATTATTCATAATCAGAATGATATTAACATTATTTTTAACCCCAAAATGAGAATAAGACTTGAATGGATATGATGGAGAATGAATCTTATCGCGTTCGTGGAGACGGTAGTCCGTACGTGCGCACGAACGCTACTTCCATTTAATTTTTATTTTAAAAGAATCTAATCCAAATGATACATAGGTATATTAATATTCCAGTATAATATTTTATATATGTTACTTAAGTTCATTAACACCATCCTTTATACGTTCCATGTGTGGTATGAACGAGTCATATCATTTTAAGGGGGCGGTAGTCCGCACTTCCTCAAATGAAATTATCGTATGTATATACAACATGAAACGAATAATGGTATGAAATAAAATGGAATTACAGAAGCTTATATATAAAATATATATCATTAATATCATATTTAATTACAGTGCTATCATAATGGCCACCATGAGAGGTGGTAAGATGTATTTGAACAATCATCGTTTCGTGAGGCGATAGTTTGCCATCCACAGAAACATTATGTTCATCATCCATTAGATGGAGTTGTGTGTATGTGTAGTTTGAATCCTTCTTATAACAACATCCTAGTATATTTAGGATACTGGTGTTGTTACAAAAGAAAGGAAATAAAAAGATTTTTGGGGTTGGAGAAGCAAAATAAATGAAAATACTTTAAGAGAAATTGTTACCTTTAATTTAGGTAACTCACTTTGGTTGGAACCAAAGGACTTCTTGAAATGCTTTATGCCTAAGGGGAAGCTTCAAGGAGGAGGAGGGGGATGTGGGGAGCTTATTTGGGCAGAGTTTGGACGAGCCAAGTGGCTTGAGAGGTGTGAGGAAAAGAGAAGGAGGAGTGCCCTTTTATAAGAGGGGTGAGGGGCACCTTTGGAAAAGCTAGAAATATTAATTTATAATAAATTCATATTCGGTTTCCAAAGGCTCCAAAGTTGACTATTCAAAGGATGAGGTGGGGATAGGTCGAAAACAACTCATCCAATAGAATTTAGACAGGTTTGGGTACTTATATTAACCTTATCTTTAAGTATTAACTCTAAGTTAATTAGTTTCACTTTTACAATGTCTCTTTGTATTTTTATATAATATGGTTAATAAACATACTATATACATCCAAGCGACCCCCAAGTGGTCCATTAATGACTAACCTATCATAATATAAGTCTCTTGGCCGAACCTTATATTTTTAGGAATTTAATATCAATTAATAATATAATATTTGTTTTAAGAACTCTTTTTTGTCAATTTTGACACTATTCAATAGTTGATTTTTGTGAAACTCATAACAGATTTATTACTTCGAAAAAAGTCAATTAAATCAATCCTAATATATCATATTATCCTAGAAAATTAGTTTAATTCATTAAAAGTTTCATATTATAATTATTTGGGTATTTATAAGATCAATTATTTTAATTTTTCACTATTTTAGTAATTACTGCATCATCATTGTGTCATAAATAAAATATATTATTTAAAGTCTAAAAATTATAAATAAAATATCATTATGTAGGAAATCTTTTTATCTTTCTAATGAATATTTATAATCTAAAATCCAACATGTATAAACCTATGTAAAAATTGTTCTTCTAAAAGATGTAAGCTTATGCCATTTTTATTTTTATTTTAACTTTATTAATATAATGTGTCATTATCACTTACAAGTGGCTCCAAGGGGTCCCCAAATTGACCCAAGGATGCCCATGGTCGGGTATGTGTACACCAATAAGGTTAGGACACGTTTTAGGGTAATTTGGTATTATTATAATATTATTTTTTTAACCCTTATTTACCGGATTTACCCTTTAACTATGGTAAATAAAATATTTACCGCAGTAATTATTCAAAATGTGTAAAAATAAAAGTTACCTATTTACATAATTTGGACATCCTGATTCCAAATATGGAATCCATTTTCCTAAATTCAAAACACAGAAGTGTCAGAAATTAATTTAAAATTAATTCCCGCTGTCAAAACAAAAAGCGTGTTTTTAAGAGGTAATAACTATCAAAAGATTGACACTTGTTTATGTTCGGTTTAATTGTAAAATTATGTCCAATGACCAACATTATATTAAATGGTAAAATTATATTCTAAATATACTTTAAAACCACTCAAAATCACAATTTATCACTATTAATTATTTTGATTAAAAAAGTTGTTTTTAATTAAAATTTAGTAATTTTCACTATTCATCAAAATATGAAAGTTATCCGAAATGTACCAAAATTTCACCTTAGGCTAAATTCGATATTCCGAATCCAAAAATGAAGTCCATTTTAAAATATAATATATATATAATTTCAAAAAGTAGGTATTACTATTCATAACGGCTAGTTTGATTGGTTACGGTGTGTTAGAACTCGGTGTTGCGTACAACACACGCTAGCGTACCGTGGAAGCTTGGGATATTTCATTTTAAATTTTTGATGTCCCCATTTAGTCAAAAAGTTTAAAATATAGTATCTAAAAAGGGTTCACTATTAAAATTTGGTAAAAGTGAAATACTGAAAATGAATTTGTTCTTACATTATGTCTAAGAAACTCATAATATGGATTCTAAAATTATAAGGATTATATAAAGTTTAAAATTTAGTTAACACTATTCATAACCTCTTTTGAACAGCTTGTTTGGTATGTCATGGTGCGATTGAACTTGGTGTTGTGTGTAGTGAAAGTTATTGAATTATTTTGAAGAAATAACACACTATAAAATCTTGGGGTGTTACATTAGTTCCACATTTAATGTTTCTAATATTTCTCCCTTTGAATTTTCAGATTTGAGGACGAATCCTTTTGAAGAGGGAGGAGAAGATGAGGATCATGGCACACATGGGCATCACGGGTTGGAGGTGGAGTTGATGAGGAGGGAAGAATACACACAAGTGGACAAGACCCATTGTGTGTAATCGGAGGCCCATTGACAAGGTAGCGGACCAAGAGAATGAAGGAGGCCTTAAATGGGTTAATAATGGAATTCCATGAGGATTCCCAACACCCTTGCTTGGGGGAATCATCCGGGCTTATAATTACATTAATTAAGGCCCAAACATGCTTTTAAAAATCTAACCCAAGTGGTACTACGAATTTTCAAGCCCACCCCACCATGGAACCTTCAATGTCAAAAGGTGTTGGGATACTTGTCTTTACTTTTCCAAAAGGGAGTGCTACTTGTCTCCTAATGTCATGGGCTAGTGCCAAAGTTGTAAAATTCATCATTTATGCTTTTTGACTTATGGAAAATAGTAATTAGACTATTGTAAAGAGCCACCCAATGTGTGATTGGTATTTCATGTTTCTTTGGCTATAAATAGACACCCCTTGTACTCTTTGGACATCATGAATGAAGGTAATGTTATTATGGTGATTTTTGCTTGCAACCTTTGTGTTCTTGCTTAATTCTTGACTTATCATAGGATTGGTCATCCTTTGTGCCGTCTTGTGTATAGAGTTCTTAGAGACAAGTTCTCTTTGGGTTCTACCTTGACCATTTCCCCCTTCCTTCTTATTTCACTATCCGCACACCAAATTCACTTGTTTTCTTGCAACGATCCGGGTGCTCAACGCACGAACATTATACAATGTTCGTAAGACAATTCCTAGCGGGTCTTACATCGCGTCTCAACCTTTATCACATTTTTTTTGGTAATTAATTTTTATTTTCTAGGGAAATTAATTCTCATTATAAATATTAAATTATTTGATAATATGTTTTCAAAAATTAAAGTATATCATTGTTAAGTATAACTCCCATTCTTACCAATGAATTTTTTCTTCTATGTCTATATTTTAATTATTGCTAGTGTTATCCACTAATTTGGGAAAGGTAATGTAACACAAAAGGTTTTAAAAATAAATTTAATATAATTAATGAATGTCTAGGTATCTATGAAAACAAATTTTTTTAAGAATATAGTCATAAACTAGCTATTCAACATAAATTTTCCACTTACGTGTTTTGAATTTTGAAGAATAGACATACACAGTTGTGATATGTATGTTTTTTGAAGTCTGATAGGATAAACATAATTTTTTGTGGATAATAACATACCCTTATAAACAATAATGTACCCTTAAGAATAGTAATATGAACCTTTGGAATATTAAATCGAGCAAATGAATAGTGACCTCAACAATGAATGTATATTAAAAAGGAATCTTATAAAAGACAATATGATCATTATATAAGTGTTGGAATTTTTGGTAGGTCATAAATATTTAATTACATTTTTATGATTAATTAAATAATTTAAATGAAAAATTATTTTTATAAAATGTAATCATAAATTATTATTTTATTTCATTATGGTTGTAAGATAATTTTATGATACCATGATTAATTTTTAACGGTGTTATAAAATGAGTTATAGTTTTAAAATTTTTATTTTTCAAATAAATTTTGTTTTTATTTAATAAGTAAATGAAACATATTTAGAAAATTATTTTCATAACATGGATTTCAATTTTGAGTTATACATGTCAAAAAATAGAAACAGTGAATTTTTGGGATTTTCGGGAATACTTGATTTTTGGGTGAATCGTGAAATTCGATAATTTACGAAATATGCTAAATAAATGAATTTATATATCCTTCTTGAGTCATGGATGATGTAAATTTAAATTTATAGAAATAAAATCCACTTATTACTATTTGTAGTCACAATAATTTAGACTATTCATAGACTGGAACCAAAATATTAAACTAAAGATTAAACTAATGGGAAACCCCTTCTCTCCACTATAAATACCTCCCTCACCCCCATCATCCTCTAAAACCTCTCAAGATTTTTTAATTACCAAAATTATTCTCCATAATCCTCGTAATTCTCTAACACACGTACAAGAACTTCTGGTCTCACCAAAATGTGAAAACCAAAGGCCTTAAAGAGGATCTCAAGGAGAAGAGATCAAGAGGTAAAAATCCCCCTTCATTTTCTTTTCATTTATTTTTTGTTTATTATAATATATCCACCTAATATTATACAAGAGACATTAAAGGTCTATTATCTTATATATACTGTATTTTCATTATGTTTATGAGAAAATTCAACAACTTAATTCTTATCCTCTCCATCTTATTCTAAAAATAAAAACAATGTCCGCGATGTGTCTATTTACCAACATCTAAGACGATGTGTCTTAAATTTTATTTAATTACATAAATTCTAGTTATAAAACCATTAATATTATTAAATAATATTTTTACACATATGAAATGACATATTATTTTCTAGAACTAGTTTTTGTGCATTCATTTGATTAATAAAACAAAAGTGGTTCATAATGATCAAATTTTTCCACAATAAACCAATGATTATCACTAATGATTTAACTAATGATTCATCCTAATACCTTATAAACAAAATTATTTATGGAATAATTTAATATTATGGAAACATTTTTATAACATATGATTTCACTTCTAGATTTTCTCTTCAATTCGATAAGGAAATCCATTACGATGTGACCAAGGAAATCGTGGAAATAAGGCACCAGTAACAGTGGAAGGAGAAAAATATAATAAATTAATGGGTGTAATGATGTTAAAAATTAATCATATAAGGTATTAAAAAATTATTATACTTCTATAATTTCTTAATAATACTCTTTTAACCATTATAAAAAAAGTTAATTCATGTTTGATGTAAGAAGAACCCGAGGTAAGAGAATAATTAACCGAATTTCTATTGTTTTGGTTAACCTTCTACATTATTCATTTTATGGTATTATGATTATTTTTGTGCAACATTTTTGTTTATATTTTGTTTAATTTTGTGTATTTACATAGTATACACATATAAATTCCATTATATTAATTCTCACTCCAATTATATTTTTAAGAGACTTTCCTAAAATACTTTTGAAAGTCTCTTAATGAAATTCAAAAGGACTATTTCTTATATATATGGAATTAGTGGTTTCACTTGATTTAATGATGATTTATTACTACGATTTGTTCCTTTGACATAGTTATGATTGGTTGACCCCATTATTTCGTATTATATGTTGGGTTGAACCCATTATATCTTAAGATATGTTGGGTTGATCCCATTATAGTTCAAGATATGATGTGTTAGCCCCATTATTGCTTCCCAATGCATTGGGTATTCTCAAGAGAGAATTTAACCAAATGGTTTTCTATGTGTAAGGGTGATTATAACAATGATATGGTAAATATGTCAAAAGGAAAGTATATGATTTTTCTATCCATGCTAAAAACATTTTAGAAAATGGGTTTTATTGGTTTTTATCTTATCACATGACTAAATATTTCTTTGTTTTTATCCCTTATTTATATTTTTGTGATAATCCAATGTTTTTAAATATTTTTCATAGGCTATAAGTATCTGTAATATAAATAATAAATTCAAGTTAAATGATATGAATGTTCTTCAAAGAAATGACGATTTATTTAAAAAAGTTTTAAATTTTGGAAGAAATGGATACGTTTTAGTGGTATCTTCATGAATGATTATGGTATGTTTTATATGTTTTCTGTCCTAATTCTATAAAAATGTAAACCTTAATGGATCCTCAATTTTTAAGAATATATTATCTTGTAAAAAACTGAATATTATGTAATGTTTTAAGGATTTTTCTTTATAGTTGGTATCAGAGGACAGATTAGATAAATTTAGGGGTTACGATGATGTTAATAGAATACCATTAATGATTTTTACATTATTTTTGATTTAAAATGATATAGAATTTAGATATTTGAATGTTTCTTCATATAAGATATTTCTGTTTGGAATTGTTTTCCATAGAAGAAACCTGGAATATGGAGTAAGAAAACACCAAGTGGATGATATGTGTCTGAATCTGCAGCCTAGAATGGTGGGAATCAAAATTGAGCAGTTTCTGATAGCAATGAATCAATTGAATCAGTGGATAAATGTTGTTGGTATCCATGCTAGAGAGTAAACTAATCTAACATGAAGAAATATTTATTTTGTGGATCATTTTATGATAAAACGTTGTCCAACATTCAATGAAACCACAGATCCAGTGATAGCCAAAGAATGGATCAATTCCCTAGAAAATAGATTTTATTACATTGGATATTTATAATGTAAAAAGGTAATACTTGACATTTATCATTATTAAGGTGAAGCTGATCAATGGTTTTCTCTGGTTAATAAAATGAGAGAAAGTGATGATCTTGAATGTCTGGAATAGGATGAGTTTAAGAGTTATTTTCTAGAAAAATATTTTCCTTAAATTGTTAGACACAGAATGGAGAGACAATTTTTGGAACTGAAGAAGAATGATGATGATTATATGGTAGCATATGAAGCTAATTTTACCAAACTTTCCAGATATGTACTGGATTTTGATCTGGATTTTGATAGTAAAACTTATATATTTTACTCTTGTTTGGAACCATTTTTTCGAAGAACTTTTCATTCAAAAGAGTTTAAAATATATGAGAAACTTGTCCGTTGTGATGAAAAAGTTGATATGCAGTTTTTTGACATGTATGTGCCTCATGATGAAAAGAATAAAAAGATTTCAGGTTGGTAGGCATTGGGGAATAATTAATCAATGAAATCTAGAGGTAATAAAATCAATTTCCCTTCTTATGAAAAGTGTTAAAAAATCATCTTGGTGAATTTATGGTAAATTCAAGGAAATGGTTCTAATATGGAATGCTTGGGAACATGTTCCATGAGTGCATGGAAAATGATTTAAAAATTAATTAGAAGCAAATGGTGATATAATTTAACTTTAAACAATTAGGTCATTTTGCTAATGTGTTTTCGAAGCTAGTAACTTATCAAGGAAATTAGCATGATTGGAAGAAGAATGATGTAGAAAAAATACTTTGCAACCACTTCAGTAGATGTTGATCCATCAAATGTGGCGGTATCAGGTACATTTCTTGTTTTTAACGATTTTCTGAATGTATTGTTTGATTTGGGTTATACACATTACTTCATTTTTGAGAATTTGTTTTTGTAAAATTGGGAATTCCACCTCATGAAATTAAACCAGATCTTATGGTAAAAACCCCTAGAGAAAATATTGTTAGAATAATAAATTATAAAAAACTGCCTATCTTTTTCTATGGAAAGAGTGTAACATATGAGGTAAATAAAGAATAAGACATATTTTATATTTATTAATAGTTTTGAATTAAATATTATTTTTACACTAAAAGGGTTGCTATGATCGATAGCGTACCCAATACGCAACAACGAGTTTCTTGAAATCTTACGTTGCACACTAATAATATAATATTATTATTTTAAATGGTAGTAAACTCCTAGCCATTTTATTGGAAGGAATGAACAAAACTAAATAAAATATGATTATACATGTTTGTTAAATGTATTTACATTTATCCAACAAATGTTAGAGGCTTAAAATGTGAATAAATCTAATTTTAAGCATAATTTACATTAAAAGGTCGATTTATCGCCTTTTAATGGAGAAACCTTTTCAAATATAGTTTTGGTCACTTTAATACATTATATATGACCAAATATAATACTTCTTTAGAATGGGGACATCAAAATTTACTTTGTGTAAATTTTTTGAATTTTTCCGACAAAGTTCATTTTTAAATGAATAGTGAAAAATATTGTATTTTAATTCAAAAGTACCTTTTAATCTAATTTATTTATACGGTTAGATTATCTTATTAATTGGTTTTAAAGTGAAATTAAAATATATTTTTACCATTTATTCCAATGTTGGTCATTGGAAGCAATTTCACTTTGAAATTGGACTTAATCAACTGTCCATCTTTTGATAGTTATTGTTTCTTAAAAACACGCTATTTGTTTTAACAACGGGAAATAATTTTTAAATTAATTAATTACAATTTTATGTTTTGAATTTGAAAAAATAGAAATCATTTTTGAATTAGGAATATAAAATATAGCTTAGGCTGATTTTTTGGTATTTTTCTGAAAAACATAAATTTTTGATGAATAGTGAAACCACTTAGTTGTAGTAAAAAAAACTGACTTTTTCATTTTAATGAAATTTTACCACTTCTGTGAATTGAATATCAAAAATACTAAATACATGGTTGTTATCAGGAAGTAAAATTTGGTTCATTAAGATGAAAATAATTATTGGTGAATAGTAACTTTTGACTTTTATTTACCGTGGTTAAAGGTAAATAAGGTAATTCAAGGTTAAAAGAATATTATAATAATTAAAAATTACCTTAACACTGGTCCTAACCTTATTGGTTGAGTCATTAACGACCATGGGCATCTTTGGGTCTATTTTGGGGACCCTTTAATCCACTTGGAAGTGATAATGGCAATTTAGATTAATTAATTTAAAGTAAAGGCCAAAATGACATAAACAAAAATATTTTAGTAATTAATTTTTATAAGGTGTTATATAAGTCATATTTTCGACTATAAATATTTTTTGGAAATATAAGAAGATTTACGATATCATGGGATTTGTTTTATAATTTTTAGACATCAAATAAATTAAATAATTTATGACAAAATAATGACACAGTATTTACTTCATTAATAAATGATTTAAATAAATAAGATTATAATGATTAAAATATTATACCAAAAATTTTAAATTATGATTTTATGATTTTATTTTGACCATTAAACATCCTATATTCTATTACAATTATTTTTGGACCATTAGAAACTGAATATCAATATATAATAAAATAATAGTTTCACACATTCCTAAAGAGCCCCTCCTCCCCCTTATAAAAGGAGATCAATTCTAACCAATTCCTCACACCTATCAAGCCATTTTTATCGTCCAAAATCTGACCAATTAAGCTCTCAACATCCCTATCCTCCTCTTAGAAGCCTTACCTTAGGTAGAAGGCACTTCAATAAGTCCTTTGGTTCAATCCAAATGGAGTTACCCAAATTAAAGGTAACAGTTTCTCTTAAATTGTTTTATTTTATTTTACTTCTCCAGCCCATAAACTATTTTTATTTCTTCATTTTGTACCAAAAAAAGTATCTTAAATATAGTAGGATTTTTTTACAAGAAGTATTCTAACTACACTTACTCACACCTCCGTCTAATGGATGAAGAACACAATGTTTCTGTGGATGGAAAACTAAAGACTCAAGAAACGATGATTGTTCAATTAAATCTTACCGCCTCTCATGGAGGCCATTATGATGGAACTATAATTATATATGATATATATTATGTTTATTATTTCATTATTCTTCTTAGATCCCTTTTATGTTTTGCCTTTATGGTTTCCATAGTGGGTACATAAGATAATCTAATTTGAGGAAGTGCGGACTACCGCCCCCTCAAAGTGATTTGATTTGTTAATACCTTATGTGGGATGTATAAAGGATGGAGTTAATGATATTATATATGATGTTATACTGGAATTATAATATATTTTTTATCATTAAGTTTTATTTTCATTAAAATAAGAAATAGAAATGAAAGTAGCGTTAATGCGTACGTACGACTTACCGTCTCCATGAACGGTGCATTTCATTTCATACCACGAAATGTTATTTACTATTATAAATACATGTATATACTGGATATATATGATACATATGATATATAAATGATGAATATAATTCTGGAAATAATGAACCATTGACCACATGAACAACATGTAATTATAAGGAGTCCATTTTTGACTCAAGTACCAAATATCGACAAAACCAACATTATTAACTTAAATGATTGCATAATGTTTATAACATGGTAATAAGTGATATAAAAGGAATAATAAACTTGAAAAAGTTTCTTAAGGAATAATAAATTAACTTTTGTTTATTATTCAGGAGATTAAAGAACGATCGAGTCAAGTCGGACATGATGTAAGGGATCCAACCTTTCTCTTTCTTTTCAAGTACTCTCTTTTATGTCATTTCATTTATGCTCCATGTTCTTATGTTGGAGGTTGTTCTTTTATATTCAACATACTGTAATTTGTATTTTGATATGATGATATACCCTATATTACTCTCCTAAATTCATTTTAATAATTTTTAGGAGGCATCGTTAGGCTGCCAGAAATTTGTAAGGGATTTTCTTATCTCACTTTTAATTTCGTGAGATTTCCATTGTTCCCCACTTATTTATTGGATGAAGTGTATTGTGTACTGAATTTTGATATATATTATCATGAATATAATTATATTCATTGTATTATGTGATTAATTTTTTGGTTATTAACTTTGGTTCATACGACTCGATTGATTACAACGTGGTAATGGGTTTTCATCTCACTTTTTATCCCCATGAGATACATGCTATATTTGCCACTAATTTCTTTTGTGTGTTGTATGTACTTACCATGATTGTAAAATTTGTGTAATATATTTCATTTATGAGTATATACATCTTCATTTTATGATCCTTCATTCATGTGGCATATGTTTTGTAAGTTACCAAATCAGAAAGGGAACCTTTCACCCTCCTCTTTTTAAAAGACTTATTTATGTTATGTCTTTTAATTTACATCTTCTTATGTTGGGATATGTTCTTCTATATGGTTATTGATGTAAATTTTATAGACATGTGATGAGATATCCTTTTTATCTCATAGAATCATTTTCTTAATTTTAAAGTGACGTCGTTAGGCTGTCGAATTTTTGTAAAGGGACTTCTTAACCCAATTAAAATTCTTTGGGTTAAACATCTACTTGTTGATTATGTCATGGTATAAGTACGTGTCAATGAAATCTGATTGTTTTACACTTAATATCCAATTATATTGGGTGTATTTATATTTTTCACACATAAATTATGTCTTTGATTTTTCCTTAATCAAAGGATACCATCTTTATAATTGATTGCGTCCCAATTTACATTCCATTGAGACTTCATTATTTTTATGCACCAATTCACTCTTATATGGTTTATATACTATAATTTTACATATTATATCATGAATAAATTAATTATAATGATATTATAAAGTTTTTATTACATTTTATTCCTCAATTATTTGTATTCAAGCGTCTCTCAATTTGTTAAAAACTCTTTAACTAAAATATCGTTTTAAATGTTTTAAAGATTTATTTTTCTAAATATTTATCATCAACGTCCATGTTTTCAAAATGGTTTTGGGATTTATTTATATGGAAATTAATGTTTTAAAATGTTAATTTCTTTATAATCATTAAAGTGGTATGGGACACTTTGATTCAAAAATCTATTTATTAAAATTTTTAAATGGTTATGAAAATGGTTTGATAAAGCATTTTTTATTTCAATATCATGATATTATATATTGTGATTGGAATGTGGAAATGTTATCTTTCCTTAATGATTTATTTATGTGTTATGTTATGGTTATTGGGTATTTTTTACATATACGGGTGTTTCCATGATAAACCTAGGGCGGGTGAGCCCGAGATAGCTCTCCAATGCATTGGGTAACGTGATGGAGGTAAACATGAATAATTCTCCTAAGAGATTTAGGGAATATAATATGATGGGTATTCCAAATGTGACTCCCTGTCACGACCCGCCCTCGGGGTCCGTGCCGTGACTACCCCAAGCCCGCCTTCCATAGGCCAGGGGCTGGCGACTATCACCAAGGCGTAAATCCTGGTAAAAAGGGAAGGCATTGCCTTTGTAAAGTAAACAAACACCATAGAGTAATCAAGCGGAAAGTAAACACTAAACAAAAGCAGAGTACAACTGAAAGTGCGGAAAAGTAAATGGGCCAGAATACAAACCCAAACTGAAAGTAAAGTACAATTCGAAAGGGGAAAACAGCAACTGAAAAGTAAATGCCGCTACACTGAGCTGTCCACTAGAAATCCCACCTGAAGGGTGGGTACAGATAGCTCCTCTGCTCCACAGGTCCCGTCGTCTGCTCCGTGCACGTCCCGCCCAGTGGTCCACCTCCGGGTACCGTCCCGCTCTGCAAGCCTCAGCTAAGGTCAACGCTGTCCGTCGTCTGCAACCAACACAACGTAGTGCGGGCATAGCCCATGCAGGGGTGAGTATAAGTTACTCAGTAGGGACCCCGAGACCCCTGAAGGTCTCTCAAATCCACAAAGGATAAACCACGAAGAAAGGTACAATCACGAAGTAACAACCGACACTGCTTAGGTATATGCCCATACATATACCTAAGTCATCAATTTCAAATACGCTCCAACCTCCGAGCCCAAGTACAACTCAGTCCACACAGGAAAGTATACGTATTCCACACAGGAAAGCAAAACGTAATCCACACAGGATTGCACAACACAATCCACACAGGAAAGCAAAAGGATTCAGCTCACACAGGTATACTTCTTCAAAGGATGATAAAGATGATCACTGATCCATCTAAGTTATCGGACCCACGAAGGATCGATAGGTAACTAACCCCCACAAAGACCCACACAGGATCGGGCCCACACAGGACCTGTAGGCGCTGGTTCACACCGGACCGCTGAGCGCAAGGACCCACACAGGATCGGACCCACATAGGATCGGGCCCACACAGGACCTGTAGCACTGATCCACATAGGATCGCTGAGTGCTGAAGTCGTCGTCGTCGAATCCACACAGGATCTCTGTTCTGTCGTCGTCGCTGTCACAGTAGCAGTAGTAGCAGTAGCAGTCACAGTAACAGTCGCAGCCAGCACTAGGGTTCCCGCACACAGCAAGCTCGTTCGGAGGGTCCGCTCCACGAGCCGAGGGGCTGATACATCAACTATCACGAAGACCAGAGTTGATGTATCCAAAAGTTCCGTATCGTCAACAGGAACTCAACGCAACAGACGGCGCGTCGATCGGACGCCCGGTCTGAGAGTTATTGGCATTTTCGTCTCCGGGGCCCGGTTGGTTTTTAAGGCAAAACCAACCCGACCGTACTCCACCTGCGTCCAAACCTCGGGCGGAGTATGACAAAAGATCCATCTCACTAAGAGGAACACAACACGGCTGACGACACGTCAATCGGACGTCCGTAGCTCAAGATATGAGCGTTTCCGCTCCGAAGGCCCGGTTGGTTTCGTGAACGAACCAACCCGGCCGAACTCAAAGTAATCCGAAACCTTGAGTGCGATATACCGAAACGACCGTCTCGATCCAAGGATCGCGTTGCCGCAGACGGTTCGTCAATCAGAGGTCCGAGGCTCAAATTATGGCCAAAAGACCGTAAATGATTCGAAACGGGGGGGTCCGGGTCCGGGCCGACCCGGCCCGGCCGGCCGGCGCGGCGGCGCGGCGGCGCGGGGGCCGCGGCGGCCTGTCGCCGCATGGTGGCTGCACGCGGGGGGCTAAGCCCCCGCTTCCTGGGAAGGGCGGCGGCGGCTATATGCCGCGCCCCCTTTTATTTTTTAAACGCCCCCCCCCACGTGGGGGGCCTGTTTGTGCGGAACCGGGGGGCCGGATGCCCCCCCTCAAGAAAAACGCCCCCCCTCATAAAGAGGGGGATTTTTAAGTGCTGGCCGGGGGATTAATCTCCCTATGTAGCTATCATAGCCACAATGTAAGTATGTTATGAATGCCATAAGTTACCTTTATGATTTATGATTTCTATGTGTTATTCATAAATCTTATGATTTTGTAAGGTATGTTATGATTGAAAAGTATTGGTTTCATTGATTTGTAATTATTGATGGGATAATGTTTTTTTCCTTATTTTATAACCCTTACTGAGCTTTTTATGCTCATCACATGTTTTTGAAATGTTTTTCATAGAACTTAAAGATGAATAGGGTCAAGGAATGGATCATGGAAAAGTCATGCTGTCCAAAACATGGAACTAGACGTGTTTCTTTTCAACAGTTTTTAATTTTATGATAAAATGTATATTGAGTAGTGTTGTCTTCATGTAATATTCATGTTTTTATGTATTATTTATGGAATAATTATATAAAAATATAAACCTGAAAAGATCCTCAATGTGAATTATTCGTTTAATTCAAGATTATGTAATGTTTTAAGGTTGGGTCCTTATAGTTGGTATCCGAGGTCGGTTTAGACAACTTTAGGGATTAGGAGTTTTTATTAGACACATGGTGAGTTCCTTTTTCAATTATTTCAGTTAAATCATTGTTTTATAACTTTCTTAGATCAGGGAATGTCAGATAAAAATGGAAGGAGGAGGATCTCATATGACATTTCTATCTCTTCCTGATGACATGCGTGCAATAATTATTGCAAAGTCATGTTCGGATGATTGTGAATCTTTTTCTAGCATAAAAATAACTTGTAACCAGTTGTTTGAGATATCAAACACCTCCACTATACCTCGTTATCATCGTGGATCATGGGTTGTAATTAGAAAAATCCTATTTTCAAGAAAGGTAAATATTATCAAGGAATTTTCAAATATTTTACCTTATCACAAGATTTTAAAGAATATTATGATTTAAAAAAAGGTGCAGAAAAAGGAGACCCTTGAACAACCTATTTATTTTTGATTTTAAAATATAGTCTCACAACACATACTTATGGTATTTTAGAAAAACCATTAATTGAAAGTCTCAACTCAAATTAGGTTCGACTGTTTTATTGAAATCAAGTTTTATCAGATGTTTTGAAATTATATGTCATACATGATTATTTTACAAAACTTTTTTTCTGAGAACACCCATATGACCCATGTTCTACAAGGTGTATTTGGATGGAGGAAGAAAATGATTTTGAAGGATCTCTAAATCATTGTTGTAATTCATGGACCTTCTATCTACGTGAACAAGATGACGATGAAACCAAATGGACACCATGATCTAGGTATGATTTTATTCATTTTGGGGATTGTTTTATTTTATCATTTGGTGGTGAAATAAGACTTCAAGAATTAATATGTTGAGATCACAATGAATTTGGATGAAAATGAGAGGTATAAGGAAACTATTGAGGGTAAAACATGTTAGGGTTATTTTTGAGTTTTATAAAAAGGACAACCTGTAGGATGGGTGACAACCCGTCGCATCTGGCAAGGCTGTAGGAATCGAACCCACAACCGAAGGGTGACAAGGGTGCATCGTCTACCACTATCCTACTTGAAGTACCTGGTTAGTATGAATTATTATTTTTAGTAAAATGTTTTTATGGAACAAGAATAAGTTGATTTTTGGAACTTATGTTTCATAAAATGGTTATACTTAGTATTGAAAAACGATTTAGTGATTAAGTGATAAAAGGATGTTGTGGAAGACATTTTCCCTTTTGAGGAAACACTATATGCCTAAGGAAGATAAAATACTATGGGATTTCAATTATGTAATATTGGTTAAAATTATAGTTTGGAAGAATCTATGTTTTTATTATGGACACATGATGATTTGATTTATTTATGGAAATGATTAACCTATCACGGTGAATATGTGATTAGGATAATTACTTTTCAATATGAGACTTTATGAGTCACTAGTGTTACTTGGTGATAAATGTTAATATGTATCTCGGATGTCTATGTAATTAAATCCTTATGAGATTTGGGTTACAATCAAAGTATGTATTAATTTTGAATAATTTTGGGGACAATTGTTTATTGAATGGTCTTTGTTGAACTTCGGGTTTTGGTTAGACAAATTTGGGAGATTAAGAGTAGTTTTTCTTTATGTAAAAGTTTATCTTTTTGGGGGATTATCTGATATTATACTAAAAGTTTTGGTTTTAGTTAATATCTAATGAAATGGGAAATGTATAGTTCATCTTTTATGGATTATGTGATTCTCTCGAAGTTGATTATAGCGCCCTTAATGTGAAAAAAATTCATCATGAATATTCATCATTTGGAGAAAATATGAGTTTGTGTTAGAAATCTAGTAAAAGATGGATATATACATGACAAGTAAGTATATTTACTTATGTTTTTGGTTAGGATCATTAATAAATTCCTCAATGAAAAGTAACTTTAAACAAATACCTTTTCCATTAAATTTTCCTACTTGGGAATCAAAGACTTTTTAACCCATCAAAAGTTTGTGATTTTCTGGTGTTTAAATTTCTGCTAAACACTATTCCTAACACTCTCCATCAGAACATGACCCTTTGTTTTCTCCTCCATATCCATTTCTTCATGGAATCATAGTATGGGTTAACTCGGGTGACCTTTGTGCTCCACTTTCATTCTTTTAAAGTGATATTTTTACTGACTCTTTTTCCGATGTGGGACTTTCAATGATGTTTCCAAGACCTTTTTTTAAATTGTGAGGATGAAATTTACAAAAGGGTGAAAGATGTAACATCCTAGGTAAATAAAGAATAAGAAATATTTCATATTTATTAATATTTTTTGAATTAAATATTAATTTTATTTTAAAAGGGTTGCTATGTTCGATATCGTACCTGATACACAACAACGAGTTTCTTTGAGATCTTACGTTGCACACTAATAATATAATAATATTATTTTAAATTGTAGTCAACTCCTAGCCATTTTATTGGCAGGAAAGAAAAAAACTAAATACAATATGATTATACATGTTTTTTAAATGTATTTACATTTATCCAATAAATATTAGAGGCTTAAAATGTGAGTAAATCTAATTTTAAGCATAATTTACATTAAAAGGCTGATTTATCACCTTTTAATGGCAAAACCTTTTTAAATATAGTTTTGGTCACTTTAATACATTCTATATGAAAAAATAAAACCCTTTTTTAGAATAGGGACATCAAAATTTACTTTGTGTAATTTTTTGGAATTTTTCCGACAATGTTCATTTTTAAATGAATAGTGAAAAATATTGTATTTTAATAAAAAAGTGACTTTTAATATAATCTATTTACATGGTTAGATTATCATTATAATTAGTTTTCAAGTGAAATTAAAATATATTTTTACCATTTAATCCAATGTTGGTCATTGGAAGCAATTTCACTTTGATATTGGACTTAATCAACTGTCTATCTTTTGATAGTTTTTTCTTCTTAAAAACACGCTATTTGATTTAACAACGGGAATTAATTTTTAAATTAATTAAGGCCACTTTTATGTTTTGAATTTGGAAAAATGGAAATCATTTTTGAATTCAGAATATCAAATATATCTTAGGCTGAATTTTTGGTATTTTTCTGAAAAAATTCAATTTTTGACGAATAGTGAAACCACTTAGTGGTAGTTAAAAAAACTGACTTTTTCATTTAAATGAAAATTTTCCACTTCGTTAAACTGAATTTCAAAAATATGACATACATGGGGTTTATCAAGAAGTAAAATGTGGTTCATTAAGACGAAAATAATTTTTGGTGAATAGTAACTGTTGACTTTTATTTACCACGGTTAAAGGTATATAAGGTAATTCAAGGTTAAAAGAATTTTATAATAATTTAAAATTACATTAAAACTTGTCCTAACATTATTGGTTGAGTAATTAACGACCATGGGATTCTTTGGGACTATTTTGGGACCCCTTTGTTCCACTTTGAAGTGATAATGACAATTTAGATTAATTAATTTAAAGTAAAGGCCAAAATGATATAGACAAAAATCTTTTAGTAATTAATTTTTACATGGTGTTATATAAGTACTATTTTCGACTATAAATATTCTTTGGAAAGATAAAAAGATTTAATATATCATGGTATTTGTTTTATTATTTTTAGACATCATATAAATTAAATTATTTATGACACAATAATGATGCAGTATTTACCTCATTAATAAATGATTTAAATAAATAAGATTATAATGATTAAAATATTATCCAAAACATGTCAAGTTCTGATTGGATCATTTTATTTCGACCATGCCTCATCTTATATTAGAATAAAATTATTTTTGGACCATTGGAAACCGAATATCATTATATAATAAAATAATAGTTTCACACTTTCCTAAAGAGCCCCTCCTCCCAATTGTAAAAGGAGACCACTTATAACCAATTTCTCACACCTCTCAAGCCATTTGGCTCGTCCAAACTCTACCCAATTAATCTCTCAACATCCCTATCCTCTTATTAGAAGAATTACCTTAGGCAGAAGGAACTTCAAGAAGTCCTTTGGTTCAAACCAAAGGGAGTTACCCAAATTAAAGGTAACAGTTTCTCTTAAATTGTTTTCTTTTATTTTACTTCTCCAAGCCCTAAAATCTTTTTATTTATTTTTTTTGTAACAAAAAAATTATCCTCAATATACTAGGATGTTTTTATAATAAGTATTCTAACTATACTTACACACACATCCATCTAATGGATGAAGAACTTAATGTTTCTATTGATGGAAAACTAATGCCTCACGAAACGATGATTGTTCAATTACATCTTACCGCCTCACTTGGTGTCCAGTATGATGGAAATGTATTTATATATGATATATATTATGTTTATGATTTCTTTATGCTTCTGTACTTCCCATTTATATTATGCCTTTATGGTTTTCATAGTGGGTAAATACGATAATCTCATTTGAGGAAGTGCAGACTACCGCCCCCTCAAAGTGATTTGATTCGTTAATGCCTTATGTGGGATGTATAAAGGATGAAGTTAACAATTTTATATATGATATTATACTGGAATTATAATATACCTATGTATCATTATGTTTTATTTCCATTAAAATAATAAATAGAAATGAATGTAGCGTTCATGCGTACGTATGACTTACCGTCTCCATGAACGGTGCATTTCATTTCTTACCTCTAAATGTTATGTACTATTATAAATACATGTATATACTGGATATATATGATAAATATGATATATAAATCATGAATATAATTCTGGATATAGTGAGCCTTTGACCACATGAACAACATGTAATTATAAGAAGTCTATTTTTGACTCAAGTAACAAATATCGACAAAACGAACATTATTAACTTAAATGATTACATAATGGTTATAAAATGGTAATAAGTTATATAAAAGGAATAATAAACATGAAAAAGGTTCTTAAGAAAGTATAAATTATCTTTAGTTTATTATTCAGGAGATTAAAGAACGATCGAGTCAAGTCGGACACGCGGTAAGGGATCCGACCTATCTATTTCTTTTCAAGTACTCTCTTTTATGTCATTTCATTTATGATCCATGTTCTTATATTGGAGGATGTTATTTTATATTCAACATACAGTAATTTGTATTTTCATGTGATGAGATACCCTCTCTTACTCTCCTCAATTGATTTTATGAATTTTTAAGAGGCGTCGTTAGGCTGCCGAATTTTTGTAAGGGATTTTCTTATCTCACTTTTAATTCCGTGAGATTCCCATTGTTCGCCGCTTATTTATTTCATGTGGTGTATTGTGTACTGCCTTTTCATATATATTATCATTAATATCATTATATTCATGGTATTCTGTGATTAATTTGGTGGTTATTAACTTTGGGTCATATGACTCGATTGATTACAACGTGGTAAGGTGTTTTCATCTCACTTTTTATCCCCATGAGATACATGCTATATTTGCCACTAGTTTCTTTTGTGTGGTGTATGTTCTGCCCATGATTGTACTAATTGTGTAATATAATTTCATTTATGAGTATATAAATCTTCATTGTATGATCCTTCTTTCATGTGGCATAAGTTTTGTATGTTACCAAATCAGTAAGGGAACCTTTCACCCTCCTCTTTTTAAAAGACTTCTTTTTGTTATGTCTTTTAATTTACATATTCTTATGTTGGGATATGTTATTATATATCCTGATTGATGTAAATTTTATTTCCATGTGATTAGATAACCATTTTATCTCATAAAACAATTTTCTGAATTTTAAAGTGACGCTGTTAGGCTCTTGAATTTTTGTAAAGGGACTTCTTAACCCAATTTCAATTCATTGGGTTAAACTTATACTTGTTGATTAAGTTTCTCTATAAATGTTTGTGAATGTACTCTGATTGTTTTACACTTAATATCCACTTATATTGGGTGTATTTATTTTTTTCACACAGAAATAATGTCATTGATTTATCCTTAGTCTAAGGACACCGTCTTTATAAGGGATTGTGTCTCAATTTACATTCCATTGAGACTTCATTATTTTTATGCACCAATTCACACTTATGTGGTGAATATACTGTCCTTTGACATATTATATCATGAATCCTATTATTCTCATAATATTATACAATTATGATTAAATTTTATTCCTCATTTATTTGTATTCAAGCATCTCTCATTTTGTTAAAAACTCTGTAACTAAAATATCGTTTTAAATGTTTTAAGGATTTATTCTTCTAAATATTTATCATCAATGTCCATGTTTTCAAAATAGATTTTTGATTTATTTATATGGAAATTAATGTTTTAAAATGGTAATTTCTTTAAAATCTTCAAAGTGGTATGGGACAGTTTGATTCAAAAATCTATTTATTAAATGTTTTAAATGGTTATGAAAATTGTATGATAAAGCATTGTTTATTTCAATATCTTGATATGATTTATTGTGATTGGAATGTGGAAATGTTATCTTTAATTTATTCTTATTTTATGTGTTATGTTATGGTTATTGGGAATTGTTTATGTATACGGGTGGTTCCGTGATAGACCTAGGGTAGGTGAGTCCGAGATAGCTCTCTAATGCATTGGGTAACATGACAGAGGTAAATTTGAATGTTTCTCCTAAGATATTTAAGGATTATACTATGATGGGTATTCCAAATGTGACTCCCTATGTAGCTGTGATAGCTACAATGTATGTATGTTATGAATTCCATAAGTGACCTTTATGATTTATGATTTCTATGTGTTATTCATAAATCTTATGATTTTGTAATGTATGTTATGATTGAAAAGTATTGGTTTCATTGATTTGTAATTATTGATGGGATAATGTTTTATTTCCTTATTTTATAACCCTTACAGATCATTTTATTCTCATCCCATGTTTTTGAAATATTTTTTCACAGGACTTAAAGAGGAATAGGGTCAAGGAATGGATCAATGAAAAGTCATGCTGTCTAAAACATGGAACTAGACGTGTTTCTTTTCAACTATTTTTTATTTTATGATAAAATGGATACTGAGTAGTATTGTCTACATGTAATATTCATGTTTTTATGTATTATTTATGTAATAATTTTCTAAAACTATATACCTGAAAAGATCCTCAATGTGAATTATTCGTTTAATTCAAGATTATGTATTGTTTTAAGGCCGGGTCCTTTTAAAGAGTTTACCTAAAAGCCTGGTTATATTGCCTCAAGTAGAGTTTGATGTTTTTCTAGGTTAGGAATGGATTTATTTTTATCATGCTATGTTGTTTTGCAGAGAAAAAGAAGTTGTTTTTTATAAAGAATCTCAGTTTGTGTACAAGAATAAATCCATACCATTGATAAAATATCAGGAATCTAAGAAACTGTTAAAATATGAAAATTAATATTATCTTTCTAGAATTGTTGAAAACAATAGAACCATTAATATTAATGATATTTCAGTGGTAAATGAGTATCTTGATGTATTTACTGACGATTCCTAGTGTTATTACTGACCGAGAGGTTGAGTTTAATATTTAATTAGTTTATGATGCTATTCAAATTTCTAAACCCCCTTATCTAATGTCTAAAATGGAACATTTAGACTTAGAAATTAAACTATATGAATTATTAGATAAGGGATTCATCTAAAACTACACATCACCATTGGGTCCCCCTGTCTTGTTTGTTAAAAAGAAAGACGGTTCAAAGAGACTTTTCATTAAATATCCATCATTTAGTAACATCACTATTAAAATCATGTACCATTTTCCTCATATTGATTATCATTTTGATCATCTCCACAGAGAATAGTATTTTTCGAAGGTTGACATGAGTTCGTGGTACTATCAATTAAAAGTAAAATAAGAAGACATCCTAAAGACCACATTTTGAACTAGATATGAGTATTATGAATTTTTAGTTATGCCGTTTGGGTTAATAAATCCACCTATTGTATTCATGGATCTTATAAATAGAATATTTCATTAGTTCTTGTATAAGTTTGTGGTTATGTTTACTAATTACATTTTTTATACTCTAAAGGTAATGTGGAGAATGAAAAATATTTATGGATTCTTTTGAAATCCTTAAATGAAAATAAACTGTCTAGAAAATTCGGAAAATTTGGATTTTTGTTGAAACAAATTTATGTCATTGGTCACATTGTTTTTATAGATGGAATAACTGTTGATACTATTCAAAAAAAAGTTGTTGAAGAATGGACAATACCCAAAAATATAAATGAGATTCATAGTTTTCTTGGTTTGGCTTGATATTACTGAAGGTTTCTTGAAAAAGTTTCATGGTTATCTATCCTACTGACTAAGTTAAATCGAGAAGGAGTTAATTTCATCTAGACAAAAGAATGTGATGATTGTTTCGATGAATTTAAAAGAAGATTGGCGAATGAACCAGTTCTTACCCTACCTTCTAGAGAGGATGAAATTTTAATCTATAGTGATTCTTCTTGAAGGGACGTTGTGGTGTTTTGATATAGAATTATTAGGTAATTTCTTATGCCCCACATCAGTTGAAACCTCATGATTTAAATTTCTCTACACATGATTTGGAATTAGGTTCTGTCGTTTTTGCATTAAAAATTTTAAGGCATCATCTTTGTGGAGTAAAATGTGAAATATATACTGACTATAAATGTTTTAAGTATTTATTTACTCAGAAACAATTAAACATGAGACAAAAAAGATGTCTCAGACTAATCAAGGATTATGATTGCACAATAATTACCATTATAGAAAAGAAAACAGAGAGGCTGATGCATTGAGTTAGAAAATTAATTCTAAAATAACCATGATACCTTTATAACATTATAATTTGATTAATGATTTGATAAATTTTTCATAGATGTTGTTGGTGTAGGAAATTCCTCTATTTTGTTTAAGTATTCAGTGCAGTCAACTCTGTCAAACATAATTAATCAAGCCATAAAGAAGATGTAGAGTTATATAAAAATGTATAATTGGTTAAATGGGTAAGTGTCTAGAATTTAACCTTTATAAGTATTGTGGTTTGAGGCTTGGGGAGAGATTATGTGTTCCTTGTGAGTCTTAGTTAATGAGAGAATTTTAATGTGAAGCTCATAGTTATCCATTTTCAGTTCATCCTATCAGCATAAAGATGTACATAGATTGTTGAGAGTATTACTGGTAGGATGGAATGAAAAGATATATTGCTTATTTTACTGTGAAATGTTTGATATGAAAAGAATTTATAGGAGAGAGGAAATTACCGAAGGGGATACATAAGCCATTATCCATGCCAGAGTAGAAATGGGAAAATATATCCATGGACATCGATGTGGGACTACTGAAGAAATATTAAGGTAACAATGAATTCTGTGTTATTATTGATCATTTGACTAAATCTACACATTTACATACTCTTCGAGATTCTATATCTTTGGATCAGATTTCTCGACTATACCTGAAGGAAATTTTCTGGTTACATGGAGTTCTTGTTTCCATTGTATCTTATCATGATCCTTGGTTCAATTATAAATTCTAGAAATACCATTATAAGTCCTTGGGAAACATGTTAAATATCTACACTACTCTTTATCCTCAATCTAATGGACATACCAAGTGAACAATTCAGATATCACAGGATATGGTTTGGGGGTGTTCAAAAGACTACCAGGGAAGTTGGGATTAAAATCTTATTTTTGTTGAGTATTCATATAATAATAGTCTTCATTTCAGTATATAGATGGCTCTTTCTGAGGAATTATATGAGAAGAAGTGTCGAACTCGATATTTATGGGATGAATTTGGAGAAAGGATGTTTATAGGACCATAATTATTAGAGGAAGTAGATTAGAAAGTAAAGATGATCCAGAAACACATGAGGGAAGCTCAAAGAAGGAAAAAAGTTAGGTATATTATAGGAGGAATGATATTTCATTTGAGGTAGGTGATCATGTTTTCCTTAAAATATCTCATTGGAAAAGTGTAATGTGTTTTGGTAAAAGGGAAAGCTATGTATATAGTTCATTGGAACTTATGAAATCCTAGAGAAATTTGGACTAGTCACCTATCAATTATATTTTCCTCTGATTTTATCTTAGGTACACAATGTTTTTCATGTTTTGATATTGAGAAAGTATGTGCCATATTCATCTCAGGTTTTGATCCTAGAGGTAGTTCATCCGGAAAAGAACCATTCTCACGAAATGAGACCTGTTCAGATTCTCGACCACAAAGAGAAAGTTTTATAGAATAAAGTAATCCACCAAGTAAAGGTTTTGTGGTGGAACCACATGGTTGAAGAAGAATCATGGGAATCTAAAAATGCAATGTGGGAAATGTACCCTCACTTGATTTAAAAGAATATAAAAATTGTGAGGATGTAATTTCTAGAAGGTGGGGAGAATGTAACACCCCAAGGGGTTACAAAAAAATTTAATATAATGAATTTAACACTTTGTCTCTAGGAAACAACACTTTGTTTTAAGAATATAGTTATAAAATAGCTATTAAACATACTTTTTTCCACTTCTGTGTATTGAATTTTGGAAAACATACATACACGGTTGCGATTAATATGTTATTTAGAGTCTGATAGGACAAAATTAAATTTTTTGTGAAAAATAACTTACCCTTATGAATAGTAATGTACCCTTATGAATATTAATATTACCCTTATGAATATTAATCAGACCAAATCAATAGTAACCTCACAAATGAATGTATAATAAAAAGGTGTCTTCTAAGTGACAATATGATCATTATATAAGTGTTGGTATTTTTGGAAGGTCATAAATATTTAATTAAAATTGTGTCATTAATTAAATAATTTAAATGAAAAATTATTTTCATAAAATGTAATCATATATTATTATTTTCTTATCTTATGGTTTTTAGATAAATTTATGAGGCCTTGATTAAAGTTTCAAAGTGTTATAAAATGTGTTATAGTATTAAAATTATTATTTTTTTAATAAATTATATTATTATTTATAAATTAAAAAAAACATTAATAATTTTTTTTAGATAAAATAGATTTAATTTTTGAATTATACACATTGAAAAATGGTCATTGTGGATTTTTTGTATTTTTCTGAATTACTAGAATTTTTAGTGAATAGTGAAATTAGATAATTTATGAAATATGGTAAATTTATGAATTTATACATCATGCTTGAGTCATGGATGATGTAAATGGAAATTGGTTTTAAATAATATTCACTAATTACTATTTTAGTCACAATAATCAATACAATTCATAGTCTTGAGAAAAAGTATTAAACAAAGGATTAAAATAATGGAAAACCCCTCCTCTCCTCCACTATAAATAAGACCCTCACCCCCTCTACCACCCACTCCTCCCAAGATTTGAGGATCTCCAAAATTATTCCCCATCCTCTTCCCAATTATCTTTCAATGAAAAAGACTTTATAGATTCATCAAAAGGAGAATCCCAAAGGCCTTAAGGATGATCTCAAGGAGAACTGATCAAGAGGTAAAAATCCTCCTTCATTTTTTTTCAATTATTTTTCATTTCCAATAATATCTTCACATAATATTATCCAAGATCCATGAAAGATAAATTATCTTATATATAATAAATTTTTGTCATGTTTATGAAAAAATTCATCAACTTACTACTTATCTTCTCCCTATTATTTTCAAAATAAAAACACCATATGTGATGTGTCAATTTACCGACATCATTGATGATGTGTCTTGAATAAGAATTAATTCATTAAAATATTATCCTAAAGCCATTAATATGATTAAATAATATACTATTATACATATTATATGATATATTAGGTTATATAACTAGTTTTTGTGCATTCTATTAATTAATAAAACAAAAGTGGTTCATAAATATCAAACTTGACCAAAATAAACTGACAATTATCACTAATGATTTATCTATATATTCATCCTCATACAATAAAACAAAAATTATTTATGGAATATTTTAATATTTTGTAAACATGTTAATAAGATTTCATTTCACTTCTGGCATTTATATTTCATTCGATAAATAAATCCTTTACAAACCAACCGTGAAAATCATGGAATGAATGAACCCAATACATTGGAATGCTCTAAATTTTATAAATTAATGGGTGGGATGATGTTATAAAATGATAAAATAAGTTATTATAAAAATTGTTTTTTAATGTTTTAATAACACTATTTTAACTATTATACAGGAGGATTAATCACGTTTGATGTAGGATGAATCTAGGGCAAGTGAATTCGTAACCAAATTACCAATCATTGGGTTAAACATCTACATTATTTATTATATGGTATTAAGATTATTTTTCTGATGAATTTTTGTTTATATTACGTTTTATTATGTGTATTTATAGTTTATACACATATCAATTCCATTCTATTAATTCTCACTCTAATTTTATTAGTAAGGGAATTTCCTTTTAAAATACATTTTAAATTATCTTTAATGAAATTAAAAATAATTTTTATATATATTTCATGAGTTGTTTATCCTAATTTGATGATTATTTATTATTATAATATGTTCCTTAGACATATTTATGTTTTTTGGACCCATTATATCTCAAGATATGTTGCGTTGATCCCATTATAGCTCAAGATATGTTGGGTTGAGCCCGTTATTTCTTAATATATGACAATTAATCTCCAATATAGCTCTCCAATGAATTGGGTAATCCAAAGACGGTAGTTTTCTAAATGTTTATTCCATGAGTAAGGGTTATTGTAATTCTGATATGGTAAATATTTCCCTAGGAAACTACATGATTTTTATATCCATGCTAATGAGTTTTTATGAAATGGGTTTTATTGATTTTTATGTTATCACTTGAATAACGATTTCTTTATTTATACACCTTACTGATATTTTTGTGCTCATACCAAGTTTTTAAAAGTTTTTCACTTGAAATATGTTTGTGAAAGTGAAATAAGATACTCATGTTAAATGTTATGATGATTTGTCAAATAAATTTTTTTTATTTAAAAATGTTGTATATTTTAGAATAAATAGATACCATTTTAGTGGTATCCTCATGTATGAATATTGTATGTTATATATGTTTTATGTCCTATTTCTATAAAACTATAAACAAATAAAGATTATCAATGTGTAATAACTTTTGTTGTTGTATAAAACTCAATAATATGTAACGTTTTAAGGCTGGTTCCTTATAGGTAATATGGTTTATTTTCTTTGTGTCTCATACTTCTCTTTCCCCATTCTTAAAATTAATATTTAATAATAATTTTATGATGTGGATAAAGGTATTTCAAAATTTAAAAATGGATTTTGGTTCATTCAAAATAAAATGTTTTATCTTTGACTCCACATTTTTAATATCACTATATATTTTTAGTTGTACATAATTTTAACCATTTTTAATTAAAATTTCCTAAATAATTTCTTGCCCTCATCAAATATAATTTGAATGTAATTTTCACTTTATATTTGATAAAAATATTTGAAATGTTTTGTGATTTTTTTATTTTAACTTCTATTATTACCTATAAGGTTTATCTATCTTGATGTGATATTTCAATAATCATTTATATTTTAGTATGGCATGATTCCTTTGGGAAATAAGATTTTTGATGATTATTTAAGTTTATGTTATGTGATATTTTTTGGAAAGTTAATAAAACCCATTATTTTCCATGGTATCATTATGTTATGTTTTCAGTTGATTTTAACTATCACATATATGTATAGATAATGATGGGTGGAGTCCTATATCACCCTCTAATGAATTGGTTTAAGATTATATCTCATTATATTTTAAATCATGGAAATAATGAGATGGTTCACATAGGATTGATCATGATGGGTTTTCTTAGATTTCATGCATGAAACCAATGAGTTTGTTCATAATAGAGTGTGAATAGATTGATTTTTTACACATGTTTTCCTATGAGTAAAATTGTGCCACATTTTCCTTTTGTTCGTAATGTTATGCCACATTCCCAAGTTTATTATCATGTTTTTTTATGTTTTACTATATGCACTTCATTTCCAAGATATTCAATATTTTCATGTGAATGTATTTTTTTTAAATTTTACAAACTTTTATATCAAGTTCAAATGATTTATGATTATTGATATGTGTTTTGAGCCCTTCCATTTATTGTATGATTTATTAAATATCATTTTATAATGATATGTTTCTCCATCCCATTTTATGGTAATTATAGATGATATTGTGATATTTTATTAAGATATCTATGTCTTACTCTTATTATTATTCATGTTCATGATATAATACCCCTTGATATTTATTTTCTTTATGGAGAATTTGATCTCATCCCTTTATTAGGTTTCCATTTCCCAAGATTTGAAGATGATTATTTCAAGTGAGGTATCTAGAAAAGGTTGTAGAGGATCGCTGTTATGGAATGATTTTCATGAATGTTGTAAGATAATATGTTTATGTAGAATTAATAGAAGATTATAAACCATTTAGTACATGGGTAATGTGGCTATTTTTGAGATGTTTAATTTAAATAGTGAAATTAACATATTTTTGAAGTTATTCTTATCATGAGTCACTACAATTTCATCTTCTGTATATCATCCTTCTTCACCCTTAGCTGATGATAAACAATGTGAAAATCCATATTTCAATTATATCGGGTTCCTTGAAGTTAATCAAATAAATCATAAATACATAGTAAAAGATACCTATTTTCTATAGTAATGGAATTGATCTCCCTATAATCTATAAACAATATCATATACCCATCCTTATTTTTCCTGAATAAAACAAGGTATCCCCATTATGAAACACTATAACATAAAAATACCTTATCATGCAACAACTATAACATTATATTTAACTCCAATATATCCATTGGTGATATTATATAGGGAGTTTTAGGTATGGGTCTTGAATTAGGAATGAGTTCAATAAAGAACTCAACTTCACACTTAGGTGGGTGACCATGCAATTAGTTTTTTTTTAAAAAATCCATGTTTTTTTTCAATGGGTAAATCATATATTCTTTGGATATGATCCTCATATACTGACCTTTATTGATATTTCATTCTTTACAGAATTTAATTTAGGATATATACTGGTGAAGGATCCAAAAATGATTTAGATGATGAAGTTTACCCTCGAAAGTCATGAGATTCCACACCACCTTTGTGAATCATAATCTCATTCAATTAGATATAAATTTTTACATTATACATTGAAATGCAATTAATACCAAGGATAATATCTAGTTAATATATAATTATAATAACCATGTATGAAAATAGGGCACATATCTGCATCATAATTTGAACTGAATAACATACATTTGTTGTCATAAGATTTCCACTAGGTGTTATAATTGATAATTCCAATAATAGGTTTTGGGGAAATATATAATGTTTTTAGAAACATAGAAGATATAAAATTTCAAGAAGATCCGGAATCAATATAAACATTAATTAACTTTAAGGATACAATCAATGTACCCGCCAAAACATCATTAGTAACTTTTATTTTTTATATCAAAATAACATAATCTTGGCCTATCTAACTTATAATTATATACTGTAAATTTACATGAGGTTTGTAGAATTGGTTTTTATAATGTCCCTTCTCATTAACATTAATGTATTAAACATAAGAAAAATTTAATTCCTTTTCATTCATGAGTTTGTTGGCCTTTTTATCTATACATGAAACAAACTCATGTTCCCTTCCTACTATCTCTGTGGTGTTTCTTCCCATAATTATAACTTGTTTGAAATCCCATCGTTCCTTTCCTCCCCTTTAATACACAATTATTTCCATGATTCTCAGCCGACCTATTCTTATTTATTTTTATAGAATAAATACATCATAGATAACTCCTTTTCTAACCTAATGGTTCTTGAGAAAATATCCTCTTGTAAGGAAAGGTACCAAGTGACAAATGCACTTAAAAGACTTGGCTCTAACCCATCAATGAAATGATCAATATTTATTTATGTACTACTTAAAATCTATAGTGTGTATAAATATCCTTGTAAAGTTATCTTCATAATCAAGAACATTTTCATCCTAATTTTTTTTAAAGATTTAGGATCTACCTTTTCATTTCCTATATTTTCTCATTAAGAAAGCAATTATCTTATAACATATCCAAAATTTTCACTATTAGATGCACTTTACCTCATCTTACTATTAAGTATTTTGAATTAGCGACAACCATTAGCCTACTTATCCCTTCAGATGATATACCACCATGACGAATTTTTCCCTTTTCCCTACTTTCCAAAGTTAGAAAGATATTTTCTAGAGAATAGATCCGTTGTTTAGCAACTGTTGGATTCATAGTTCAATTGAATGCTAGAGGTTTTTGTCACATGAATATATCCAACATAGTTACACCATTTTTTGGAATAGAAGGTTCACTATGTGGGTGATATTATTTTTCATAACATGGGAAAACTACCATAATATGGTTATGATATGACAAGCCTCAACTAGGTATCGATACAAGTCCCATTCCCCCCGTTAGTCACTATATCTATATAAAGGAATAATCATAATTAAAACATGATATTGAATTATAAAATAAAATTCCGATTATGTTTTATTTAGGGTTACTTAGAAATACTGAGGGGGTATTCATAGTACTTGTGTTATCTAACTAGTTTCCTCTAAATTGAGTCCCTAAGGTTTATACTAAACACTCTTTTCTACAAACTGTGAAAAATTATACTCTAAAAACATATTTATAGTATCTATATTATATTATTAGTATAAAATATATAATTCAAGAAGGAAATAATAAGTTATTGGTCTTAAATAACTAGATATATTGATAAATTACATTTTAAATCATAAGATACAACATGGATACATTACATGAACATTTATATCCCTCCCATCATATCCATGAAAATTACAGATAGTTATCTTCTAGGTTTCTTGGGTAAGGGAAGGAAATATAAGGGTGAGATTAGATACAATGAATGAAGTAGAATACACCAAAATAAATCTTAACATAAACATGGAACAAGTGTTATGAGAGGAATAAATAAACAAAATAAATCCATAACTAACTGAAACTAAAGGATTCTCATATCCCTAGAAAATAATGAATCCAAGGAAAATAATAATCCTTGTCCTTATATTGATGAAATACATAATTCTAGACATGAAAACATGTTTTCTAGGCCTTTCTCCATGATAATATTCTAATATGTGGAGAGGTATACACCAAAATCCAAGATGTTTTGTATCACAAGACCTATCAATGCATCAAGGGGATATAAAATTATGGGCCCCTCCTATCACCTGATTACGTATAATATAGTCAAAATAAGAGTCAATAATATTTTTTATGATATTACATAAGGGAACACTACTTCAATAAAAAATATATATCCATATAAAGAAAAATAATGAAAAAATACTTCCCCATTCGATGGAAAAACATAGATATCTAGGAGAAAATCCATTAATCCAAATAGAAGCTATGAAGATATTTTTAAAGTAATAGGAAATAACCTTATCTAAAAAAATAGTGTAGAGGGTACATTCTATGTGTTGGGTTTTCCATGGAATATAGTAATTGGGTTCAGTTGTTTTTGTCGGTATGAGGCCAAGGAAATGGTAGGAAAAATCATTCAACCTGGTTCATAAAATGCATGTGAATATTCCAAATCATATATATTTATGAGTTTCTGGCCAGATGTGATGTTTTAGGGACACTTATCATCCATGAAATTGATTATGAAGTGAATTATTATCCAAATATATTCGGGAAGATTAACACTAGGTTCATATGCTCTATAGTTGCATCCACTTTCCGGTATCCATACAGGGATTTATTTTTTAGGAAACTATAATCACCTTTACTTTACCATAATATAGGATAGAAAATATTGATTTTTATATTTGAATATGTAAACAAAAGAAAATGATATAGGGATAATGATTAATACTTGTAAATAACTAAAAATTCATGAGTAATATAGCAAAAATCATTCCATTATAACAATCCACGATTTCAGAACATTTAAATCAATACCATCTTTAATAACTAAGGTCACCAAAAAACACTAAACTAATACAGAAATGGATTAAAATGAACCAAGTCATATTAAAATTTCATGAATAATATAACCATTAAATGATAAGAAGATATTAATCAATTAAAATAATTACTTATTTATTATTTTTATTTGATTAATATTTTTAAGAGGATGCCTTTTGTAGAACTATATAAAAAATTATTTTATTTTAGCTTAATAAATTAAATTGATCATAATTAAAAGTTTATTATAATTGGTAATATTTTCTTTATTAAACTGATATATCAACATAAAATTATTTATAAATTTATATGAAATAATATTAAAGTCACATAATATTTAAAAAAATATTTTTATTAAAAAGAGTTTTTCTTTTTATTTCATATTTTCATAATTACATTTTATAATTTTAAAATTAAAATATGTATTTATTTTATTTTTAATTTTAAAATTTGGTTATGGTTGATATTTTATAGAAATAATTATTTTTTTGGTGAATAGTAAATAGTACGCTTTTGACTAAAATTATAGGGATTATGGCTATATCAAGAAGTATAACTTAAAAAATTATAAATAATTTTTCATGATAAAATTTTTATTTTATGAGTAATACAATAAATTTTAAAATTAAGTTATGAAGTTTTAAAACCAATGTTCAATGACTTAAATAATATTTTCCAAAAAACCCATTTTTGATTTTTGAAAGAAAATTTAATTTTTAAAAATTAACTTTTTATATTATTTTAAAGAGACATAATAATAATAATTTTTATAATAATCCAATTTATACAATGAAAATAAAAATCATTGATAATATTATCCTACACATAAATGTTAAGCATAAAAATATACTTTTTCTGAAAATTAATTTTTACATGTTACATTCGTTAATGATAAAATTAATTTATCATAGAAATATAAATTTTATATGATAAAATTTATTTTATATATTTAATTATTAGTTAAAAATTATGCAATTAGGACATCTTATTTTGAGTGATTAAATGTAAATTAGTTTGGTAAAAATAGGTTACCATGGTAAAATCTAAAATAGTAAAAGTAATAAGTCAATGGGTAAAGGGCTTGAAACATGTTAACTTTTTTATAATAGAGTGTTTGAGAGATTATAGAGCTTATCTCATCATTCAATCCATTATTTACCATTTTGTGCCACTTTGCATGTCTAACACCTTCCCAATTTACATAAAGTGGTCATATTTACAAAAATTCCGTTCACATCACTTATAAAATGGCATTATCACCAACCCTTCAAGACCATGATTTTTTTTGTTTAATTTAGAGAATATTCTCTCAAAAATTCACATTGAAAACTATTTCAATCCATTAATCTTATCGCCACGTGATATTAGTATATACATTCTCTATTCAAATGATGCTCCAAGAGAAACCCAATGTTCCCAACATAAGTACAATCTTATTTCTAACATCATTTCATTTTTTACATTTCCTTATTAAATATATTTTATCCTATATAATATGATGAATTATGTATTTATAATGTAATTATGGTTTTTATTTCGTGCGAATACACATTTTCCACCTCTCCCTATACTCTTAAGAAAAGAAAAAATGTTAATTATGCGTGTGTGTGTGGACTACCACATCTATGATGAAAAATATTTCATTATCCTTATCCACCATATAGGGATAGTTATGATACAGAATTAAATATATAGTTATTATATTTATTACATGTTTTAGGTTATGAATTATTAATCCATAGTATTTTTTATCATACTTAGTGGAAAACTAAATTGTCATACATATGTATGTGCAGACTACCACCTCTATGGAATTATGGATTCTATTTATCATTAATACATTTCATGGATGGTTTTAAATATGAATTTATTTTAAAAATATTATATTTATAATATTTATAAATTTATTTTATTATTTATATTCCATTCCTTCCTCTAATTTTGTGAAAAATGATATTGTCAAATGTGCATACATGTGGACTATCGCCTCCATGAAAGTGACATATTCCATTTTTCATCCAATAATTCATATTTTTGAAACTATTTTTTTGATTTAAAATAGTAAAAAAAATTAAATTTTATGTTTATTATTATATTACAATTACATTATTCAAAAATAATCATTCTCCTAACCATACACACTATTTGAATTATAACATGTTATTGTCTGGGTCGGTTTACCCACCTAATTGAACAACGCTATAAATTTATATAATGTATAGATATGAGAATATAATTTCTAGTATTATATTATTAAATAATAAAATAATTATTTTTTATTTCAAGAGTGGTAGCATTAAAATTTATCTCATTATATAATAAAACACAATTCATTCACTATGAATCATTGAAACATGCCAATTTCAGAATTCGACTTATCGATCATAAAAAAAATCCCATTGAATGTAATTATAAATTCATAAAAAATTAAAAATAATCACTTCTAGTCACTTTTATTTTGTATTAAATATGAAATTTTAGAGAATAATGAATAAAAAAACCATGATTATGAAACCCATTTAAAATGATCAAGATTACTTACACAAATAATTGAAAATTGATAAGAACTAACTAATATATATATATATATATAGAATAATTATAATTTTTTTTAAAAGGTTATGGATATGAATAAGGTTATGAAATAGGTTACTAATATAGTTTTTTCTAAATTAGTTTATAGTGCTTTTAACTAAGAGTGAAAACAAGGTAAGGAGTTTTTTGTGTCAAATTTAATTTCCCGAGACATATTTCATTTTTTGCAACATGACATCATTAATATAGTATATATTCTACCTTGTGAATGTATTTTAACATATTCATGTAATTAATATGGGTTTATTATCCATATTTTTCACTTTAATTAAATTTATTTCTATTAAAAAATATACCAATGTTGAAATGGGTTTCAATTAAAATGTTATTCCAACCAAAAGTGTTTTGTTTCTAATATTATTTTCAAATCATGATTTTTTTGAAAGATAATACATCGATGGAATTTTTATTCTATATAAAACCTGATATATTTTTATTTTTATATTCTTTTGGTTTTATATATCCCCTTAAAGTTTCATCTTCCCTTAAATCATATTTCATGTCAGGTGTTTCTAATAAGTAATATTGACACTATATCATATTCTTAGATCGGAACCTTCCTTCTTCCACATATATATTCATTGGATAATTTTTAATATTTATGTATATAAGACTCAATACTTCATTAGTATCATTTTATACTATATTATATTATTTAATATGTTTTAAATAGAATTTTAACATTTTCTGTATTGGCTATTTTGATAAAAAATGTGAAACATTTCATTTTTAATGCTTATGTGTGAACACATATTTCTGTCTCCTTTTCAATTTTACATGAATTGTTCTCTTTAAAATTTTATGGGTTAAAAAATAATTTTTTTCTACAAGATTTATAAAATATCACTTTTAAAAATATTTCAAATGATCAAGGATCTTTCTTATTTTCGAAGTGATTTTTCTAAAACAGCTAAAAGTATTATTTACTATATAATTCATTACCCTTTGAAATATATTATGATTGATTCGGTATATTATTAAAATATAACCAACCACATTATTTATCTAGATAAATTATATAACATCTTTCTCTTTTGGAGAAATGACCAATCATTTTAGTGGTCTTGCCTAATCATCTTCTGTTTATAATTGTAATTTTTCTTCAAATTATGGTCCTCTATGAATAATATATTTTTTATTTCCCTTGATTGTAGAGTACTCAATTTGATGAAATAAATCGATTTATAGGGGATATTATCTTCCTAAATTTATCCCTTTTAACTATACGGTGTAAATTTTATATTATTTATTATCGCGATTAAATGATATTTACCTTGAATGTTGTTGAATATTTTTTTGTAAACACATTTATTTTTCAGGGGTTTATCTTGTGAAATTATTTATGACTTATTTATGTTATTATTCTTGAAAATAATATGAAACCAATTTTATTTATATGGGTTAAATATTATATGTTTAATGAAACCCATTTTAATTTTATGGGTTATTTATTCTATAAAAGTGAATGATTTTCAATTTAATGTTTTGTGAAACTATTTTAATTTCCATGGGGTTTTATGACGTGATATGTTAATTATGTTTAAGTAGACCACATAAGTTTGGATTGTGATGTATGAGGTCCTATATCACCCTAAAATGAATTGGTTTTAATTTTTAATTTCTTGAGATAAGTAAATATGTTAATAATTATGTTGTTTACAAACATGGGTGAAAGTTTATGAATCACTATGTTGATATATACTTGGAGGAATTTAAGTTTTCTCACAATCATGGGTACACATATGTGACTAATGAATGTAGTTTTCCGTTATAATAATTGTTTTTCCATATTTAAAAGACATTTCATAGTTTTATGCTTATTATTATGAATGTGTTAAGATATGACAACTCCTGTTCATTATCTCTAGTTTCCATATTCATTGGTTGGTGTCTTATATTATTTCATGCCTTATGCCATGATTTCTAATCTATGCTTTATACTTTATGAATTTTCTTATATATCATGATTAATCCCAAATACTAATCTCATGCTCACTTTTGATACATGGTTTTTATTACTTTTTTACCCTCATTGATAGTTTTATCTCACCATTTCTTATGTTTCCATTTACCAATGATATAAAGAAAATTAATACATAAGATGTGTATAGAGGGGTATCTTATATGGTGGATTTGTGGGATATTATGGTATCGTTTTATGGATTATTTATATTATTTTATAATGGGGAAATTTCATTTTTATACAAAAACATGGGTTCTACTAGTAAAATAATTTTCCTAATTCTATAATACTCTAAAGCTTAACAGGTCATTAGAATGTCAAATCAATATTATGTTTGAATGATCTTGAAATTAATTATATGTTTACAAAATTATGTGTAAATATATTGTTATTAGTTCTAAATCCATGAGTGTGTGTCATGGGTTAATATATCCATATAAATGTACAAACCAAATAAAAATAAATAATTGGTGAATATAGGATGAGTCCCAAGTAATAAAAATTGATATAGAAAAATGCACTTATTACTTGGGTAGCAGGTCAATAAAAACCACTTGAATGAGAGGGACTGAAATTGACATTTAAATAAAAATAATAAATTTAATTTCAAAAGATAACATCACTTATAGGTAGTATATTAACCACATAAATTAAATTATATTCATAATATAAAACATGTCTAGGGTAGAGTAATTTGTGATGAAAAATGCTTACCACTTGTCCTAACTTCTATGAACATACTTAAAACACATATATCATAAACATATATATATATTTATAAATTAATTTAGAACCATAACAATACCCATTTAAATTTATATTATTCATAATAACACCCATATACATTTATGTTTTTATAGAAGAGTTTCTTAGTCTTCCAATGAATTATAATTTTTTGTTTTTGATAGAACTCATACATGGGGCTATACCTATTTATAATACTCCTTATATAATAGCCCCAATTAAGTTACAATAATTAAGTAAGAAAATCTAGTAAGGGATTCATATGCTGTAGTGAATCACCATGGGGTTCACCAATTATATTTTTTAAGAAGAAATTTGGGTCAATGAAACTTGGAATTGATTATCGAGAGATTAACAAAATTAAAACTATGAACAAGTATCCTCTTCCACATATCAATGGTTTCTTTGACCAAATATGCAAGGGCCAATAAATTTTTAAAATTAATCTTTTTTCTAGATAATATCAACTGATGTTCAAGAACTAGTATATAGCCAAGAACTCATTCCGAACAAGGTATGCACACTATAAATTTATATTATTCCATTTGGTATTAATAATTTCCACACCATCTTCAGGGACTTGATGAATATTGTATTTAGAGACTACCTGATCAGTTTTTGGTTGTCATTATAGAAGATATTCATTTATATTGAATGAGAAATGAATAACCTGAAGATCACCTAAGTATTGAACTGAAGACCTTTAGATAGGAGACAGCTTATGAAAAATTTACCAAATGTGAATATTTTATTCATGAATTTCATTTCTGGGACATATAATATCATGTGATGGTATATCAGTAAATATTTCAAAGATACATGTTATTGAGGAATAGCCTACACCAACCGTGGTAACTGAAATTTTTAGTTTTCTAGGGTTGGATGGATATTATTGGAATTTTTTGGATAATTTATCTTGAATATACAATCCACACACCATGTTTTCCCAAAATGTTTACAAGTTACTTTAGATGAATGATTGCGATGAAAATTTTAACTAACTAAAGAGAATATTAGTCACCCACTCTATATACATTATCCTACAGTGGGGAAGGTTCTGTAATTTTTAGTGATGCCTATAGGAAGGTATTAGGATGTGTTATTATGAAAAATGGAATGGTTATAGCTTATGAATCACTACAAATGAATGTTCATGAGAAAAATTACCCAAATCATTATTTCGAGTTAGCTGTGGTAATATTTTCATTAAATATATGGAGGCATTCTCTTTATAGGGAAAAGTGTGATATATATATTGATCACAAAAGTTAAAAGTATATATTCACGAAGAATTAGTTGAATATGCACCAAAAAAGATTGTTAAAACTGATTAAATATTATGATTTCTCAATACATTACCACCATAAGAAAGAGAAAAAGGTGTAAGATTATTTGACTCAAAAGGACCATACTAGATTATCTAAGATGAGTATCAAAAAAGAATCAATATTTCTAGATTTAAAATGGATGGATATGGAAATCATTATGGAAGGGGATAAATACTATCTAGGCGAAATGAATGTTCAACCATCTATCCAAGTCATCATCAAAGAATAATATAATGAAGATGTGGAGCTATAAGAAAGGATAAAAGTGTCCTTGAGTTCAACATTTATTTTAAGAGAATAATAATGTTCAAGAACTTTTTTGGTGTTCCTCCTATACCATATTTGAATAAGTAAATATTGGATGAGGCTCATAGTTTATCATTCTGTTTTCATCCAATAAGTAGAAAGATGTATGAAGACTTGTATGGATGAAAATAAATATATCAAAAGAATTAATCATGGTTTGATCATATTGAGGGTGTGGTTTTATTTTGTGGGGATTATTGATAGAATTTATTATTTAATTTTGATCTTCATTTGTTGATCAAACTGAAACAAATAAAGTCCAACCAAACAAGGAAGAGGTTTGTCTCTTATTTTCATGTTTCTTGGATTTCTCCCACTATTATTTATGAATTCAACACTAGTGTTTTGTGACCAGTGGTTTGAAATAATACTATATAATCAATCATTTCACATCTATTTCCAGAAAAAACAGATTAATATCACAGATCCATGTTTATATCAGAAACTGGATCAAACTATGAAAATTGATTAGGATCATATTTGAGTTGCTCACGTGGATATTGATGTGCAGTAAATGTGGGGATTAACATAGTGTTTTTACAATTCTATTTGGTTACTAGATAACAGTGAGAGGTGATGGAAAATTTCAATTGGACCAGATCTGTGATCTTTGGGTGAGATTAATGACAGAACCAGGAGCACTAGCGATGCGAGTGTACACAGAGGATGGGCGGTAGGTTCTATAAAAAAATTATATACATGGTATGTATATCAATGTTACTAACCATATGGGAACCCATGGTGTGACACAAGGTTTTCTATGAGAATATAAATATCACATAGTGTGTGATAGATATTGCACAACATGTGACCCTTCTTTGGAAGATTTCCATGTACCTCTTAGCATACAAAGTCATACATAGAAGTACACGAGCTTAAAACACTGTGTACCCAGACATGAATACAACCTTTCCATGGGTACATGGGTAGATCCATGTACTTGAAAACAATCATGATTACACTATCTTAGACATTCCATGTACTCAGACACATACATGGACACATGCACAGGCCATGATACACAGGTAGAACTAATTCCTGATGGGAGAAGATGTGTACAACTAGTAGAAGATATGTACTCCCTCAAAGATGTCTTAGATTCATTTCCACTTCATATTGGACAAGTATTTTTAGGTTTCATTTCCTTGATCCCTATCAAGAGGGTTTTTTAGAATCACATCTAGTGCATAAGACGGTGATTAACTCTGCGGAACATCATTCATCAGGAGTGTTGTTGTAATCCTTCCATGAGTCCATGAGTGAGATCCACTATCATCATCTTTACCCTAGGTGAGATTCTCGGCTAATTCTTGACTAACAATACGTATGAGTCAATCCAACACTTAGTAGGTTAGTCAAGATTGAGGTGTTGGTATACAACATGTCCTTAGGTTTGATCCTCATCTCTATGTTGTCATTTTTGATCATACATCGTTTACTTATTATGGAGAGACCTGATGAGAAAGAAATATCATACATACGCCATTAGTGATATTTTACTCTTGGATTGCATTGTCCTCGATGAATAATATGTATAACCTTAGAGATGGAATCCTAGGATTGAATTATGGTTGTTAATTTTCCTTAAGTTTGTGTGTCTAATATGAGTATATCTGGATATTATTGGTATATGAGTTGTTGAAATATACCTATGATTAGGTTATTTTTATTCTTTATGCTATATGCTTAGTGATTTTATGGTGTTTTACTTGGTATTATTATGCTCACCTCTGCATAGTATTTTACCACACATGTCATTCTATATGAAGATGACCTACTATTTTATAGAGTATTAAAGGGACTGGGATTAGGTGAAGATTTGTGAGCCATGAAAACCATGGTGGGTTTCTATGATGACCTTGATAGTAGTCCTCATCCATTGTACAAGTTGGAATCATTTTTTTATTTTGTTGTGGTGGGATAATATTTGTACCTTTTTTATTTCCATTACTGGTTATCAAACTCTAAAGGTGGTATTTTAGATGTATGCATGCATGGTTATCAGTTTTTTATATTTTAGAATTGTATGGTCTTGGAGATGTTTGTGTGTATAAAAGTACATTAGGAAAAGTCCTCCCATGTGGGTGGTATTCCTACTCATTGCTATTCACTAGCCCATGGCCTATTATAGGTGGGCATGATGCAGTCATCACATGGGCCCTTTTGGGATGGTTCAAGATAGTGTAGAATTATGGAAGTCAATTCTACCTTTGGAATGGAGTTCATGATATTGGTTTGGGCAAACAATGTTAGTGTTTCATGATCCGAACATAGGTTATGGAATATAGTGTTGGTACAGTGACCAATGTATCCAGACAATATGACTTAGAAAACCTTCTTGTTTACTCAATACATGTAGAACCTTGTTTTATGGAAAAAATTGGTATGTGCATCATGTAGGAATGGGTTGTGGTTTTCATGTATTTCATGATTCATCTCTCTATATATACTCATTGATGGTGGTATATATTGTCAATTTTTGGATGCCCCCATGATGTTTTCTAGCAAGGATTCCGCATTTGGATTAGAATGATGATCTTCTCAGTGATGATGCTTCGATACATGGACCTATTAAGGAGGACTCACCTCTAGGTGGTGAAATAGTCATACCTCCAAATTTTGAGTAGAATATGGTACTAGTAGTACCATCAAATGAGGTGTAAAGGATAAATACATTTAATGAGTTTCAGTGATAGAAAATCCTGGAATTTCAAGGAGAAAATAACCACAGGAGGATGAGGACTAACTTGAGGTGGTGACATGAGTCTTAAATCTTTTAGGAAACCTACAAAATAGATGGTGGTCCTGGAAGGGATCCTTCTACATGGTTATATATGACGATGATGGGGCTTAACAACCCATTCATACGATGAGGTGAATGATAATATAAAATCATATAAACATTTTGAATTCATTTTTGTTATGATTATTCTTGTTTTATTTAGTGATTCCCTAGGTTTGTGTTGATTATTATAGAGAATAATATTCTGAGGAATCAAATAAAATGCTGAGGAAACTAGAAAAAAATATCACTACACATCGTGAAATTGAATTACACAATGTGTAAGCATCATCCATAGAGTGCTACCATCCATGAAGCGAAGCATGGTGGAATAACAAGATATGAAATGATTACACAGAATGAATCTCCAATAATTTTTTTTAATTATTTAATTTCATTTCCCACATAAAAGATACAACTGAAATAATTCACACATCATGATGGCTAGTTACACATCATGAGATGAGTCAAAATACCAACTCCTGATGATTTAGGCCAAGATTTGTTCCAGATCCAAAATTCCTAGAGAAAAGTGTAGTTCGAGGTTACATGACATGGCATATTTACATTTCATGTAACACTCTGAGTATTTACATATCATCTATGTGCAACAATGATAGAATAGAACATACCCCTTATGATTTACATTATCTCTCATATTCGTTATTCTACAGTATCTATCAAATCCACATTAATAAATTCCTCTTAATGTTTTACATCTTATCAATCTCCATTGATCAACACGAAAATTGTTCTACGTCCTTCTACATCACTAAGATTTAATTACACCTATATTACAATTCAATCTCTTTTTAAAAATTACCCTTACTATTTTGTCTCCTATTTCTTGTTTGAAGTATGTTTTTGGTTGATTTTTGTGATTGATTTGATTTTTAAGCTACTTATTCTTGAATTCATGGTCCATAACCTCTTAATCTCAATTATTATTGGTAATTTAAATATTTTTACAATTATTTATCCTGTTTAAATCAATTTTACCATGAGTGAATAAACCTCTTAGGGTAGGGTTCAAGTGTAAGAGTGTATGGAATTAATTAATCTTTAATTCTCAACTTCGTAACCCTATGTTTAGTAATCATATCGTAGAATTTTTTTTACCTAATTCTTTTAGGAAACCATAAACATGGGGAGTGTGAATGATGAACCCTTAAATGATTGGAGTGAAATATTTTATAACTATTAGCCTATGATGCTTCATGCCTTAGATGAATGGATTAATGCATCAAGGATGTAAGCTATCTCCAGACCATGCAATAGTTTCCTATTGAATAAATCTAGTTGGTTTGACCAGAGTAATCTAGTGACCTTTTCTTGCTTCAAAACCTAAACCTAGTACTATTAAAACTTAATTCCGATATTAAATTTAAACATGAACCCTAAAATTGATCTCGATCCAATTTATCTCTCTTATCTTAATCCCTAATTCATTAATATTATTTCACTCCAAAAATATACCAATTTTAAGGACTCATACACATAGGGTTTAAATGCTTTTTTCTTCTTAGCTAGTTCAATCCCTAGGGGATTGACGCCACAATATCACTATACTACGCATTAGAAGAAAGTGTAGTTTTGGTAAAATTATATTATATAATCGTATTTCATAAAAATTAAAGAATTTTTGTGAGAATCTTAGTTAATAATGCATGGTCAGTATTTGAGAACCTTTTAAGAGAATTGTTTTTTCCTTATACATTGAGGGATGTGTGCATTCAAGGTATTTTACAACTTCAAAAGGGTATTACTACATTGTATGAGTATTAATCTAGGTTCACCAACATCTCTTGATACTCAATGTATATGGGTCTTGATCAGTTCATTTAGGCTCTAAAATTTGAGCGTGGACTACACCAATACACATGAGCTAGCATGATACCTCTATATATTCCTACCAATGATGGGATGATGGAGTGTGCTTTGGTTTTCCAAAGGTTTCTATATGTGACGACATAGATAGTTGTTGCTGGAAATGGGCACATGAGAGGTGAGTCTTCAACATGATGTAGCATACATTATACTTAGGGACCTAGAGGTGAGAGACATTTAAGGAGGTGATCCAAGGATATAGGGTCTACGGATCAAGGCTCACAGGATGGATCTATTCATCCTAGGGAGAAGTTGTTCTAATCCTATGATGGTATGGGAAATCTCACACGATTTTTTATTAAGAATCAAATAGATGATAGAGAGATAGTGGATGGGATACCTAGGAATCAGTAGTGGTAGGAACAAATAGGTCTCCAGGATGGAGATGTGGCATATGAGCCGAGAGAGTGCCTGTAAGTGGTATACATAATGATTTTTTCCACAATCACCCAAAAGAGGTTCTTTATCGGTTGAGGGAGCTGGGGGACATGGTCAAGGGTAGCGAGAGTCAGTCATGTCTTATGAACTAGAGGATCCAAGGATGATATGAGGTATGATCTATGGTTTTTCTATGTTATCGGTATTATTGATAGACATTAGTGTGATTCATTCGTTTATTTATACTTATCTGGTTTGAGTATTATAGATTTTGGTAGAGACCTTAGCTCAAAAAATTATTCTTGGAGACTCCAATTTGTGGTGACTCAGCAATAAAACACATCTGGTAATAGTATGACCTGAATCATTAAGGTGAGAGTTTTTTTTGTGTTCTATTTGTAGTAGGGATGAGGTCATTCCATGATAGTCTATTTCAGGTGGTGGATGTATTTTTTCTTTATCGATGGGACTAGGTTTTATTTTTTTGGTAAAATGGAAATCCATGAAGACCAGGATGGACTCATGTATAAGAGAGTTCAACAAATTACTCATTAGTTGACTAACATGACCCTTGGTGTAGTGGATTCTATGGGGCTTCAGTTTCCTACAATGATGGTAGAGTATGATAAGGTATTTATGAGGATGTTCCATGATGACCTACTTAATGAGATATTGATTTATGTTTTGTACTATACCTCAAGAAAACACCAATATATTCAATACCATATCAGATGACTCTCAATGAGCTTTGTAAGCTAAGGGTGCCACTTGAGGATTTTAAGAGGAAGCACTTTGTTAGACCCGATGATTCACCTTGGTCATCCAATGTATTGTTTACAAAGAAGGAGGATTGGAGATTAAGGTTATGTGTGGATTAACTTCACATAATCAATGAAACAATAATAAAAAATATCCACCACGAAGGATTGATGATCTATTTGATTAGTTGACAGGGGCATGATGGTTCTCGAAGATTGACCTTAGATCAGGATACATTGGTTTTGACTATGGGATGAGGTTATATCAAAGATGAAATTCCGATGTCTCTATGGTCACAATTAAAATTTTTCGATTCCCTTTGGTTTGATGAAATCCTAAATAGTGTTCATGGGACTCATGAACTAGATTTTCAACCTTTCTAATACCAGTTTGTGTTAGAATTCATTGATGATATGCTAGTGTACTCAGAAATATATTAGGAGCATGTGTGGCACTTGGGGATGATTCTGGACATACTCTTAGAGTAGCAAAATTATGGGATTCTCATAGAGTGAATGTTATAGATTCATGAGTACCACTTTATATTACATGTTATCCCAATAAATGATGTATTAATGGACCCAAAAAAGGTTAAGGTGGTGCTAGATTAGGAGACACCTAAGATAAATATTGAGGTGAAGAGCTTCATAGGGTTAGAAGAATACTATCAAAGTTCCATACCTTATTTCTATAGGTTATCATTTTTCTTGACAGGTTTGATATGAAATGGGAAGCCTTTCATGTGGATAGAGCGGTTCCAACAGTTTTCTCAGGAGTTGAGGAAGTGATTTCTGAGCACTCCCATATTTGGATTTATAGAGGTGGGTGTCAAGTACATAGTGTTCTTAGATGCCTTAGGGTCCATACAAGGTTGTTTTCTAATATAGAGGTAGGGGTGATTACATATGGTTCACTTTAGTTAAAAATAATTTAGAAATACTACATGACCCCTGATCTTGAGTTAGGAGTAGTATACTTCACACTGAAGATGTGGAGACACTACATAATGGGTAAGTGGTTTATCATCGATTCTAACCACAAGATTCTCAATTATATCTCCTCTTAGATTGACATTAACATGATACAAAGGTGATGATTAGATTTACTCTCAAGGATTATGACATTGATATTATCTATACACATTGGAAGGGGAACATTGAAGTATATTGTCTTAGTCATAGATCTTGTTCATAATTTTTGAGCGAGGTGTCATAGTAGTTAGACTCATTTTAGTTATCCTTAGTGGATGGATATAGAGTAGCTTACCTCCAATTGGTGGTTGTTACCCCTAATCTGCTATATTGAGTTTGGTAGGAATAATGTGGTTATGTTGAATATGGGACCCTACATACTTATAAATCCACTAGACATGCCCCTGATATATTTTATAATAGTGGGGAGCATGTTGTCATTTTTGGAGGATAAACGATGGTACCCGGGATAATGTAGGAGGATATTCTAAGATAGTTTCATAAATATCACATAATTGTACATCCATGCTTAGTGAAATAAACTAGGACCTATGATGTTTATTTTGGTGTCTAGGGATGAAGAAGGGAGTTTTAGAATTTTTCTCTTGATGCCTAAATTTTAAAAAAATGAAGGATAAGCACTAGGTTGAAGCACATTTTTCTCAACCGATTGATGTTCCAGAATATAATTGTGATGGGATACCCATGGAAATTTTGATTGGGTTACCACATAATTTTAGAGGAAATGGTTCTAGCTAGGTTATCATAGAATAAATCAGTAGGTTGTCCCACTTCCAAGATATTTTAGAGTAGGGTTCAATATATAACTATGGATGCCTCTACATTTTGGGGATTGTCAGACTCTATGGAGTACCCTCAATGATTATTTATGACTAGGATTCTCACTTCATATATTAGTAATTTAAGGGATTGTGGGAGGATTTTGGGACTCAGTTGTGTTTGCTCATGACATTTCACCCATAGAATGATAGCTAGATTTAGCAGACCATTAAACTCTTGTAGGACATGCTGCATGATTTCATGTTGATCTTCATCTATAGTTTGGAGGATCAGATACCATTTGTAGAGTTTTTATAAAACAATAGCTGCCATTCCTCCATCAGGATGAAACCATTCAAGGCCTTGTACAAGTAAACCTCCAAGTATACACTATACTGGGCTAACCTAATAGAGTCAACCCTTATGGGCCTAGAGTTGTTATGAGCCACTATAGATAAGGTTCATATCATCCAGGAGTGAATGATGACTGCAGAGAGTTGATAGAAGCCCTATAAATACCGATGGTGGATGCCTTTGGAGCTTGTAGAGGGTGACCTTGTGTTCCAAAGTTGATAACCTCGACATGGATTATGGATATTTGGTCAGGGAATGAATATATCTATGAGATTAATTTGAACTATCGAAAATAATGTATAGAGTTAACGATGTGGTGTACCGCTTCCCTTTATGACCGGTATTAGACCAAATAAACGACATCTTCTACATGTCATAACTACGGAGGTACGTGAATGAACCATCACATGTTATCGACTGTGGTGAGTTGGACATTAAGGATGGAGCTAAATTTTCAGAGTACCCCATAAAGACAAAGTGTTGGAAGTATAGGATCCTTCATGGGTGATCAATTCCCATATTTCATGTAAATTGGTAGCATGCGAATCTTCAAGGGAGCACATGGGAGAAGGAGACCGAGATTTATTCAAAGTACCCACATCTCCTTATGTATTTTTTTTGACTATATGGGATATAAATCCCTAAGGTGGGGAGAATTTAGCAAGTCCAATTTCCTTGTTTTTTTGGAATATTATTTGGATTATTTATGAATCTAGGCACTAAGAATACATGAGTTCCCGAGGCATGGTGTGCCCAAAATTAATTTATGAAATATATTATATAACCCATATGAACAATTTTAATAAGAAAGTGGAATAAATTGTAAATGGAAGCTCAAATCAGAAATCTAAGGCCTCTGTTGATTTCAGGGTGTTCATTTTTCACTAGGTGTAGTATAACCTTTGTCTGTATTGGGTGTTTCAATAAAGTGATGTCACAAGATAATTGGTAAAATAAATAAAATAAATAAAATAAATAAAATAAATAAAATAACTAAAATAAATAAATTATTTATTTATCTTGACACAATGATCTAATCTCTTCATATATAAATGATGCTATGGACAATTTTTAGAGTTGGACACATAACCCTGGAAATAAAGAGGAGTCGTTGGAGAGCGTTGGGTGAGATCTCCATAGACGATGCTGAAATGGATCATGGTTCATCGATCTATGTGAAACAAGATTCACGATTCTCTCCCACAATGATGATGCTTGATTGTTATTTTTTAGAAATCGATCCACCCTGAGATTGGAAATTTTTATTCTGTGGATTCATCATCATTTCCTTATCATATGATGAATGAAAATCAATCGACCAACAAAATGATTCATGGTCTAATCATATTTTTGGTCTGGGTTTATTTTTTGAGGATTATTTGGATAATTATTTATTTAATTTGGATCCTTATTCATCATTCTAATGAGATTGAGGATAATGAATAATAGTTGAGGCTCATTCCACTTTTTTGCATTTCTTGGATGTCTCCCACCATTATTCATGTATTCATCACCAATGTTTCTTTTGACTGGAGGTTTGATAAAATACCAGATAGTCAATCATTGATCACCCATTTCATGTCACAATAGATTATTATCAAAGATCCTGGTTTAGATCAATGATGAGATCAAACTATGACAATAGAAAGAGATCTGAATGGAGTTTCTCACATGGATATTGATGTGTGGTGAACAAGAGATGAAATAGAGAGTTTCCCCATGCGATTTGGTTATCAAATTCTAGTGACCAGTGATGGAAAATCTCAGTCAGACCAGATTTGTGATCTTATGGTGATATCAGTGAAAAATCTAGGATTAGTTGTTATGCGGGAATACATGGATGAAGAACCAAACTTTCAATCAAATACCAATATACACGACAAGTGTATCGGAGCTACATGCAATGAGGGACCCCTAAGAAGGTTCAAGGGTTTCCTTGAGAAGATAAAAATCACATGACATGTGTTAGCTGTCAGAAATTGTGTAACCCTTTTTTGGTGTTTTGAAAAGTACCTTGGTGGGTACATGGACATGGTCAGATGTTCAAAGGCTCAAAACACCATGTAATCAGATACATACCCGACCATGATAGATTTTCAGGTGTAGAGCCATGTATTTAGACATGTTTAGGATTAAATAGTCTCAGAATCACTATATACTCAAGAATGGATATGGACACGATCATGGGTCATGATAAACAGTTAAAACCCAATACTATTGGAACATGTCATGTACTACCAGTACATTCCATTTAATCCCTCAAAGATGGATTGGAATATCTGTCTCCATTATCTTTTATAAGATTCATTAGGTTTTGTTCCCTTGATCCCTTCCCTGAGGGTTGATGGGAATCACGTGCAGTGCATAGGACGATGATCCCCACTGAGGAATACTATCCTTGGTTAGAGTTTTTCAAATCCTTAAATTAGGCTTGGAGTGAGATCCTATATCATCATATTTTCCCTAGGCATGGTTCTAAGTTTGGCTAGTACATGTACTACCTAGGAATTGATACCATACAATGTGGGTTAATATATATTAAGTTATTGGTATACCCCGTGACATTGGGTGAGATACTCATCTGTGTAGCATTCTCCTCAGACCATCAGAATGTACTTATTATGGTGAGGACTAATGAGAATGACATCTCGAACAGATTACATCACTACTATTTAACTCATGGATTTTGTTCTCCCGAATGAGTGATGTGTGAAACATTCAAAATAGAATCCCATGCTGGAATTATATTTGTGAATTTACCTTGAGATAGTATATCTATATTGAGTATGTCTAGATATCTTTATTATACGTGCTATAAAAATATTATTTTTATGAGTGAATTGTTATTCTTGATGCTATTGGCATAGTGATTTTGGGGTGTCTTACTGGGTATTTCTATACTCACCCAAGCATGGAATTTTCCTACACATGACATGTCTTATGTAGATGAATTTAAATTTATATAAGTGATAGAGGGACCTAAACTAGGTGATGTTTTGTGAGCCAAATAGACCGAGGTGCATTACCCTATTTATTTTGAAAGAAGTCCTCATCCATTCTACCGGATAGACATGATTTTAGTTTTCTTTATGGTGGTCATGTATTTGACCCTCTTTTCTTTCTACTCCATTATTTCATACTTTGATTGTGGGAATATATATATATATATATGTATATGTACGCATGGTAATCAGTTGTTTACATTTCAAATTTTTATGGGATTTGTGATATGTGTGTGTTTATTGGTATGTTAGGATAAGGCCTCCAATGTGTGTTATATGCCAACTTGGTGCTGGTCACCAGACCCTGGCCTATTGGTGGTTGAAATGGGGTAGTCACATCATGATCCCATTTGGGTCAGGTTGTGAAAATCTGTTCTATATAATTTTTTATAAAAACATTTTTCCATTTATTGGTTGCTACATTCTATCCATACTTTCCACATGGCCTATTATACTTTTTGCCACATCCTAAAAAACAACATGTTGAGGTTGAGGAACTAGATCACATGAAACAACTAAAACAAGAATTGTAACCACAAGCATAATTTTAACTAGAACATTTGATGAATGGATAAAAGGAATAGGTCTGGGAGGTCTTTAGACAACCAAATCCTTTCATGTAGTAGAAACTATTAAAGCCAAACCTTCTTCAGATTTTCAAATTAATTCCCCTTTTGAATGTTTTGTATATAGAACATTAACATCTTCATAAACATTGTACAATATGTTTTCAAGATAAAAATTATTTCCAGATACATGATATAGGTATCTAGAAACCATTCCTTGAATTTATTTAGAAATATTGAATATATACATTAATTTTCCATCCAAATCCATATTATATCCCAAAATTTATTTTAGTGATATATCTGTTCCAATACAACGATTATTAATAGCTTCTCCAGTATCATGTAACTCAGTAAAAATATCTCTTTGCATCACTCGCATCAACACTGGTGGGAAAAATTCCTAATGTAGGGATCGAATCTATGAAGACACAAAATTAAATTATGAAAGAATCTCATTAATCCCATTCGGAAAATATGGACTCACTGATGGTACTAAGGTAGAAGACGAAAATGGTTGAAACTTCATGATGAATTTAAAAATTTGACCACTAAAATTTTCTATGTGTGGAATATTACCTTAATCTTATCCAAAAGGAAATAATCACATCATGAAATTATTGAGGCATAACAGATTAAATCATTATAATATTTTGTAATAAATATCTTTGAGTTAAAACTATTAATTGATGTTTATTAAATTATAAGATGGTATGATATAAATATTTTAGATGTATTATCAAAGATTTCATTTCCTCAAGATACATGGAACTTACATCCAAAACTGTTCGATTAATCGTGGGGATGTATGAATATTTTTGATCAAATCAGTTTGGGTTTCCATATTCCCAAACCAACTAGTGAAAACTGTCCTTTGAAAAAGGGACCTCATTGAGTTATCTGATACCATCCTTAGATGAAATTAGTACTTCTTTAAGTCATTGTAATCTTCTATGATATTATCAATCATAGTTAATAGAGATGATGAAACAGATTTAATTTCTGATATTTTTGATATCTTCCAAACTGAGGGTTCTTTCTCATGTACTTGAGATGTCAGTTGTAAAAGTGTTGTAAGATAATGGAAAAATTTCATCATAACCACATCACCATCTCTATATCTATCTATATGTGATTCAAGATGAATCATATACACTATCTGATCCAATATTTTAACTTGAACTCATACTTCATCACTAGAAACACTAGGCATTGTATCAATTGACCTATAATTAGGAAGAAGAATAATTATCTAAAAAATTGTCTCCTTATGCCAAAATCATTCCATAGTATATTAGAAAAAACATCATACTGACTGAGAAGATTGTTTTCCACAATAAGACTATCTTATGACAACTATTAAGTTGTTATAGTTACTTTTGTCTCATTCACCTCCATATCAGAAACAATATCTACATGTATTGCATCCCATGTTGGTGAGTTTTGGGATGGCCCCCCTTATCGATACCATCCTATCCAACATGATTTAATAAATTTGAATTTATTTCTTAAAATAACCGATTATTTATAAATAGATATTTAGAAAAGGTAAAAATTTTATTGAATTTTACTATCTATACCTTATTTAAATTAACTAAATTTTTCTATAAAAAGAAGGAGATTTGCCTAATATATAGGATAATAAATTGTTTTACCTTTTTACTTATTATAATTATGTATAAAAGCCATCATATTCCATGGAAGTTTGAGCTTCAAATTATTGATCAAAACATATTACTAGTACATGACCTAAAATAGGAAATTCTCCTTCTTACCTACCATTCGGGCTATAGTATTGTGGAAAAAACTTTCAATAAAATCTCTTCCGATCTAGTAAATCATTCATTGGATTATATTCAAAAGTAGAGGTTACAAATAAAAATTTAAAATCCTATTTTGTACATAAAAACTCATGGAAACCAACAGCTGAGTAAATTTATATTTCTCCTCATGGAGATAATGAATAATATTAACCATCTCCCCTAAGGAAACCCACTTGACCCTCCCATTAACATTTTAGGTGATAATATCCTTTGTTCTAGTGAACTAGAACATGAAATTTCTCAACAACCCATTTACCTATTATTTGAATAACTATTTGGATTTATTTTCATCAAATATAAACTCAAAACCTTGAAACTAAAGAAAATTTTCAACCGCATCTATATAAACTTCATTCAATCGATATAAATGGAATTTAACACAAGAACACTACATGGTACAATACTACATTTTGATTTATTGGATGAATTGAAGCATCCATCATCTACATACATAGAATTTATTATATTGGAATTGTCATTTGATTTTTGAAAATCAAATGATTGGTTAGAGGTGAATGTTCGACTTCTAGAGAAAATATAATTAGTGAATTGAGAGAAATTTTGAGGTCTGAATTTTTTTTTTTCATATAATCAATTATTAAAATAAAATATAATATAAACTAAATGAAAAGAACAATAATTTTCTAAAACCACAATATTTAAATTATTGAAACATTATTCACAAAATTAATTTCCATAATGTATTAAAAGTAGATCAATAATAAATGTTGTATAAATTAAAATTGAACAAAAATAATATGAATTAAAATTTATTTAAATTTGAATAATCCAAATTATATTTTAATAAAATAAAAAAAATCACATAAATGGGGATTATTAAAAATATTTTATAACTAATTCTCTGTATAGATACACTCAAAAGTAATATTTACTTTTTTTGCATGATCTTACATGAAATGATTACTTCAGTTTATATTATTCTTTAAAGAATGATTTATTGTATTCATTGAAATATTGGCAACCCAAGGGTTCACGTTTTATTGATACTTGATTATAATTAAAATCATATATCCATTAAGGTGTGTTTAGCCACACTAGTTTGTGCAACAACTACCAACAAAAACATATTCCACTTCAGTAGGAAATAAATCAATAATGTTTTTTTCTAAGTAGACTAGGGCTCCAAGGATTTAACTATATAATGGAATTTTCTTGGAGTACCCTCCCTATCTTGTTCACCATCATCAAAATCAACATCTGATTATAAGGGAAAATTAAGACCAGATATTTTTAGAAAATATAAGGAAAGGGAAATTGATCCAATTAAATACCCTAATTTTTTTTGGCAACATTTAAATAAGATTCTATGGTATTTTCTTAAAATCTAAAAAATACATACTAATAAAATAATATTTGGTATACTAGAATTAAAACACAATCGAATCCCAACTGTTCGTCTATAAATATTTTTGTGAACTAGTTTCACAACTTAATGAAAGTGAATATTTTCATCAGAATTCATAGGTGTTGCATGCACCTTACAACTTTTAAGTACAAACCTTTTATGTTTGTGAATTTTCAATTTATATTTATGTAACACATTACCAAAGTCTTATTGATAAATCAGAAACCCTTGAAAATTATTTAACTCATACATCATACTCATTAATTTTTTTTTATAAGTTTAGAAAAGTCATTACAAAATTTTTTATTTATTGAATGGAAATCCAAATCATTAACATATACCTGAAATGACACAATTTCTGAATGAAAAGTTTTATTAAATATATTATGATCATCACTTTTTATAGAAAAACCAATTTATAAAAGAAAATGTCTTTAATGTTTATACCAATATCTTGATATTTTTTAAGGACATAAATCGTTTTGGTATGTTTAAAAATAGAATTTTAAAAATAAGGATTTGAAAACATTGTGGTTGTTAAACATAAACCATCTCTATCAAAAACAATTTAGGAATGAATATTTTAAATCCATTTTGTATAAATTCAAATTTATATGTGATGTATTGTCTATAAGAATTGTAATGTATTCTAATAAAGTTATATTTGAAAAATTATCCTCATAATTAATTCTTTATTCTTGGTTACATCCTTTTAAAAATAGTTTACCCTTATTCCTAGTTACCACAGCATAATGACCCTATTTATTTGTAAAAAACCATTTCTCCCTATATCATGATAATCATTGGGTTTATCAACTAATTTTCATACCATGTTCGTGTTTAACTTGTTTAACTATTCTTGTATTTATAAAAGAAAACCCTAATCTAATATGACATCCTTTATAGTCCTAGGATTATGTTAAGATAAAAAGGAATAAAATTATATAATATTTCCTAAATTACTAATATTTATAATACATTATTCAAGGTTTCCGATAACTATTTCCAAGGGCTGGTTCTTAAGGATTCTATGTTGTCCATGAAGCACACTTTATATTCACTAGCATCCTTATTTTCAGGATTTAGTTCTTCATTATCAAGTTACCATTATTTATTATTTTTACTATAAAATAGATGTCCAGGTATCATATTTTAAAAAGATTCACATAGTTTATAAATTTGATTTTATTTTAATGATAAAAATCATCATTTTAATTATATTTCACATGAGTTCATTCCTAAAAAAATCAATGAACTTTTAATGAAAATTATATATGCCTTGGAAGTAAAAATATATCCCAGGAATATTACTTCATCGACATTTTGAAATAAGTTACCAAGATTATTCTTAGTTTTTTGAAGGCAAACCTTACATAAAAAACACAAAATTATCTATATTTTTTATTTCTATTATTATATAGCTCATAGAGTTTTTTTCTTAAAATTATGTCTTATTAGAACATTTTTATTACATAACATAGTGTATTCATAGCTTCATTCCAAAAATGAGTAGGTGGGTTATACTCAAATAACATAATACAATATATTTACCCTAATGTCTTTCTACTCCTTTCAATAATACCATTATGTTGAGGTTTCATGAGGGTAGAATAATATTTTTGATACAATATTTTGAAAAATATTTATTGAACTCATGAATTTAAAATTCTCCTCCATGGATTCTTAAAGAAATAATTTTTTGATATTTCAATTTTTCAACCAATTTAAAAAAACATATAATATAGAACATGATTCAAATACAACACTTAAAACGGAAATACATGAAAATATAGAAATATCATCATAAAACACATAAATAAATATTTCCATCTTACAATTTCAATTATTTTCTTTAAAAAAAATCCATATGAAAATCATATAGAGGTATAGATGTAGGGAATAATGTGGTTTTAAGTGGGTCATTATTTACATTTATCTTGAAATATTTTTATCTCCTGACCACTCCAATAAAGTAGAAACCAGGGTTATCTCCCAATGAGACTACATTTAAGTTTCTTCTTTTTCACAATTTATTTTATTAATTATTTATTATTATCTATATATGTGGGTTTTCAAAGAATTTTATTTAAATAATCTAATTTCTAAAGTAAATTTCATTAAATAAAAAGAAAAATTGTAGTAAAACAGAACAAAAAATAAAACCAGTGTCCTATCATATACATTTTTTAGGTTTTGTGTTTCTTCATTATTTGAAAATGATTTCAGAAATATAACTGTATTGATTAATAGAATGAAATACATAATCATGTATCCCATTAAATTAATTAATTTTAGTTCAACATTCAAGATCTCTACAAAAGGTATTTAATTATAGGAGTCAATCAAAGTGTTCAATGATCATTAAATACCCTGACAGAGTTGAACATTCTCATATATAAAAGTACTTATCGAGATGTGAGAAGCTTCAAAAATATGGATCATCCAAAGAAACTCTTAGATGGCTTGCATGAACATTCCACATTCAATGAGTGTTACATTCCAATCATAAATGTATAGTTCATAGAATGAATGGAAATGTAATAACATATAGAATGATGATTCAAAAATCCATCAAGGATCATTTTATTTGAGACAAAATAACTTGAGAGAATTACAATCGTGAAAGATAGAAAATATAGAAACTCAATAAAAAATCACCATTCAAATTCACTAGTTTTAGCCACTAAAATGTCATCTAAACAAGATCGAGGTTCTAGAGAGAAATCCTATCTCATTAATCATCAACATGATAAGTTGTGGGTCCTCTTTAATATTCTACCTGGGTATTCCATTATGCATTTTCCTAAGTATTTGGATACATTGGTTTCTCTTTCCAAACTAGATATGTAAATATATCTTGGTTTTGGCTATGTAGCATCATTAAAAATTGGCTACAGGATGTGCACATCAATCAGCTTCATATAATTGTATACAGAAAAATGTAATAATAATAAAAAATCAAACAAAATAAATATTTTAAAAATAAACCATTGTAATTAGTTAGTTAATTATTTAATTATTTAATAAAATATAATATTTAAAATTTCAAAATGATTATAATGTTAATAAAGTTATAAATTATTAAAACTTTTATATAATTAAATAAAAAATTAAATTAAAACTAATATTCACTAAATAATTAAAAACAAAACAAGGTAAAGGCAATTTAAATTAAGAAACAATAAAATTATACAGTGATGTTAAAATTAATATCTTAAAAGAATCATTAATAATATATAATAAAATAAATGTTAAAAAATCATAATGAAAATGAAAAAACGTTATTTAAAACAAAAAATCACTAATTTTACATTAAACATAAAATTATAGGGTTAATTATTTTTATAAAGTTCTTTCAATAAATATAAATTAATTAAATAAAACATTATTTTAACAAATAAAATATAACTAAATTAAAGAAGATATGTTATAAAATTGTATCAAAATACAACCACATCAATTCCAACACACCAAGATTATTCTTGTACTCAATCAAAAAAATTAGTGGGATGAAAATATACATAAATTATAAATACTAAATTATAATAAAATATTAGTTATTAATATTATTCCACCCCTTAGATTTTATCAAGAAATGGAAATATTTTATACTAAAGAAATAAATTTTTTCGAGTAAAAAATGGATTCTTGTTTTATAAAAAGGATTGAACTTAAAAATTTAAATTCAAATTTATTCCTTTTAATATTAATTTAGATGATTTTCCAAACTTTTCTTTACCTCAAAGAAAATATAATCAAAAAAATTAAAAAAGAAAATAAACTAGGCAATCTATTTTTGTTAAAAAACATAATAAATTAAATGGATTTTAAATAACTTATCCATCATGTTAAAGAATAAAATAATTGGATCAAACTAAATTTTGATTTTAATTTCATAATACATTTCAATTCATACCATATGAGTTTTAATCTAATTTCATAAATTTAAAGAAAATGATAAATGTGTAGCATTCACAAAAATTCTTACCAAAGTCAACCACTTTTTTTGAGTGCAACTAAAAATGTTTTACTCAACTACATACAAAGTATAGTATAGATTCAAACACGTTCACATGGCTACACCACACTCTATATTTAAAAAAATTTCAACCGTTGAAAATTATTCATTAAAACTGAATTACTTTTGAAAAATCATAGGGGATTCTAATGAGCTCAAATTATGGTACAGTGAAGAACATTGAAATATCTCCCCTACTGTTCAAAATTTTCCTCAATGATAAATCCTATGTGGAGAAACAGATAAATTAAATTTTATAGTTAAAAAATACATAGCAATTAAGTATATTAAGTACAAGTTCAAACTATAACAAGAAAGATCAAAATAGTGTTCTTCCTACCAATAAAGAAACAAATTACAAAACAGGATGACCAAAGATTTCATACGAGTTATCACTTCAACCATATATCTCAGGAATAAATTTTGTATTCTCATTAGTGTTTAAGGTGGTGTTGAAAATGTTTTTAGAAATGTTGAGAAAAAATTAAATGACATTACACTAAAGCACAAACAAATATAATTCATTATATTTTTAAAAAAAATGCCCAATAAGAAAATATATCATGAAAATATTACTTTATTGTTTTTTCTTTAAACCAATTAAGGTCAAAATGGAATAAGAAACAAAGAGATTAAAAAAACCAGAAAATGGGAATAATTTAAATTTATAAAACTGTCTAAATTAAAAGAGTTATTACCACAAAAATTCACTACAATATCATCTTTGACTCTAAAGTATGTCTCCTTTTTATACTTTGAATCTCCTAAAAAATGTATACAATTTAATATTATATTCTAGATATTTCATCTAAAGTAACATAAAATATGATTTTATGATTTAACGGTATTGATCAAATATTCTTCAGCTTATAGCTTTGTTTTATCATGGATATCATAATGTATATACACAATATAGTGGATAGTGCACCCTAGTGATTTAGGGGGTGAAAAAGTAACTATGTTCCTTTTATATATCCATGGAAACCTAAAATCTTAGCTAATGTCCACATTATTTCCTACAATAAATACTAGCATAATTAAATGGTTATTGATATTAGAAAACATGAACCTAAAGGAAAATAAAATGTAAAGGAAAAAGAATAAAAATCAAGGGGTAAACCCCCCAATAAATGTTTATTTTAATTATTTCTATAGTTGTTGATATGATTATTTATCCATAATCTATCGACGAATGATGAACATATGGTAAAAACCTCCACATCATTAATTTACCATAGTTGTTCGGTAGTACTATTTTTTAAGCACCCCTCAAAAATAAAATTGTTCATTATTCCCCCTCTATATGTGACGAAAATTATCAAATGGTGGTGGGATATTAAAATAAGGTGTCTTCTTGTCTACTTCTCTAGGAGGAAAAGTTTCATGAATCCCCATTATGTAATCTTGAGACATCAACAAACGTTGGAATTTTTTTATTTTATCATAATCAGAAAACCTCCTCTCTGATTTATAGAATTAAATATTGTTACATAGAGATTGTCTCAATATCAACCTCCAACTCACTATATTCTCTATAATTTTCACCTTCTTCAACAAACCATTCTAAATCATTCTTGACCAGTGAAGAGGGTGCTGTGTCTATAGGGAAACAACAAGGGATTTCAATTAAAATTTCAAAATCGCAGTGATCAAAAAATGAATGATAAAAATAGTATAAATCCACTTGGACAAAAAAATAAAATGATAGCCATTTTTCTTCCTATATGAACATGGAAAAATCTATCTAATGGGGAAGTGATGTTTCCAAAACTTTGGCCTCATCCACTTGGATTTCGTATTCACAAGCTGGAAATTTAAGTACCCCTATACGAAACTTGGGAAAAAATGTGAGAATTATTTTAATTATTTATCAAATTATCCTATGGTTTTATGATTAATATCCTCTTTATGTTCTTCAAAAATATTTTAAAATTCATTTTCTTTTTTAGTCTTGAACTTCCCCTGAGTGTTGTAGGAATAATAACATACAACTTTATCCATGGTTGGGTGAGAATCCATATGTTTTTATTTGTTTTTTTATTTTTATTTTTATGTTTTCTAGTCAATAAATATTTTTTACAATCTTCTTATCAGCCTACGAGGAAATGGTTCCAATTTATGAGTGGTGTTTTTGATGTGTATGTATTTACCTCAATCTTTAATTATTTTTATCTTCATACTACTGTAATATAGAAGCAACCAAGGTCGTCTCCCAATGATATAGATATTGAGGAGCTTCTTTAACATGATTATTATTATTATTTTCTGAATAATCTATTTATAAAGGAATTTTATAAGGCAATTATTTAAGTAAACTAATTTTTAAACTTAAAAAAAAGAAAAAAAAAGAAAACCGAAAATAGGATTAAACAAAAAATAGAAGTAATAACCTATCCTATCAATTCTTTAGATTCTGTATTTCTTCATTTTTCAAAAATAATTACATAAGTAAAACTATCTAAATGTATATATTGAAATATATAATCAATAATCCCATTAAATTCATTATTTTGAGGTCAACCACCTAGATCTTGGTAGCAGGCCTCATTTCCATAAGAGTCGTTCAATGTTTTCAATGATCATCAAACACCATGACAAATTTGACCGTCCACTATGCCCACTATTCTCAATATTTAATTGAGAAGCATGAACAATGAGAATCGCCTAGATAAACTCTTATTGTAGAGAAATAATATTGTGAAAGATAGAAAATATTGAAACATAGAAAAACATCACCATTCAAATTAACTAGTTTCATCCACTAAAATGTCATCCAAACACGATTCGGGTTATGGGGTAATCCTTGATATCCTTTTTTATCAGCCTAATTAGTTGCATATATTCTTTAAATATTCTAAAAGCGTAATAGAATATGATGTTTTCTCAGTATTTGGATACATTGGTTTCAATTTTAAAACCAGTTATGTGAATCCATCAACGTTTTAGCTTCAGATCATCATAAAAATTTTCTTCGTGATGTGCACATAAAATCCACTACTTATAATTGTATTCATAAAAAACATAATTAGAATAAAAATAAAATGAAATAAATATTATAAATAATTTCAAATAAATATATTTAAATATTAAAATCATATTTTCAAAAATATTATAATATTAACTAATGTTATAAACTATTAAATATATTATGTCATTAAATTAAAAATTTAATCATAACCTATATTCACTAAATAATAAAAAACAAAAGAAGTAAAAGAAATTTTAAATTAAAAAACCATAAAATTAAACCAACAGTTATAGTATTAAATTGTTAAAAGAAATAGAAAAATTTAATAATAAAATCAAAGTTAAAAAAATTATAAATAAAACATAAAAAAATTAATTAAAAATAAAAAAAATTAATTTAACAATAATCACATAATTATGGTTTTAATTATTTTTATGAAAATTTATCAATAAAATTAAATTAATCAATTAAAAAATTATTTTAACAAATAAAACATAATTAAATAAAAAATTTCATGTGAAATAATTCTATCAAAATAGACGCACATCAAGTAAAAACATCTTTAATTGTCGTAAAAGATAACATGGGTTAATTTCGCATTTGGCATGCATAACATAGTTTTTAATTCAATTTAATCTGAGGTAATTATGGAATTAAATTCCTTATGTAAAATTTTATCAATGTGTAGAAATTAAAATATTCCAATCTTCTATTTGTAGTCCATGATTCAGTTGTTTCAACATTCAAATAGTTTAATTTTTTTTATATTCAAAGTCATTAGATCTTGAGTATAAACATTCTCTTTTCTAGGTTCCTTAAATTTATGAATATTATCTTTAAATACTAAACTTGAAATATTTGAAAAAATTAAAAAAATAATCTACATTAAAATGTTTTGGAGTACTGATTATATTTTGATTTAATCCTTCCATATAGACAAATTTTTTGATTAGGACTGATGTCAGATTACCGAATGATGAAAGCACCATAATACCACATTTATCATTATCACCAAAAGTGACATAGCCTCCATATATTTTCGATAAGAAGTGGAAATTAGAGAAATATTAAATCATATGTCTTGAGTTTCTTCTGGCCAGATACTATTTTTATCAATCTTCTTGGATCATTTTCCCTAAAAAAATGGTTTGGTACCCATATTTTCTTGGTTCCGGCAATGTAATCAAAAAAATATTTTGGAATCCAAATCTTTTTGTGCTTTGTAGAATATCCATAAATATGTTTTGTTTTTTTGATAAATACTATGGTTTTATTATGAAATATTGAGTTTTTTTAAATCTACAATATTTAGCATAATTACATAGCTATAAACTATAAAAAAATAATTGTTAAAGAGGTTTTTTATTAGATCTAGTAACAACAGTGTTTTTTTATAACTTGGTTTTATCACATTGGATTCCTATCCCAAAAATATTTTTCAGAGGATTATTATTTAAAAGAATTTCATTTATATAATTTTCACCTTTTGTGAAAAAACATGAGGTATCATTGATGTCTTGGACTTATTTTTTTAATTTTTCAATTTAATTACCATGTTCAAGGGAAGATGTTGTAGTATTTTAAATCTTAGTTTTTAAATATGAAATTTATTGTTTATTTCATCATTTAAAATTACTATTTCATTATTTAATTTTTAGGTGATTTATTTTTCTTTTTGAAAGATTCATATTTAGTTTCCAACATGGAACAATACACATTTAATTCATCATAAGTTTAATTTTCTTTATATGATTAAAACTCATGCTAATATTAGTAATATCAATATATGTCTTTTGAGTGTGCCTTAAAGTATATGTTTTCCATATTATTAGAATGATAATATTTTTATTCTTATGATATAACATCATTAAAATCCACTGAAGCACTCTAAGTTGATTTCATAGATTTTTTTCTTTTTGTAGTCATCTTTCTTGTTGTATATTATCTTTAACTTATTATTGTCCTGTATCTTTGGACAATATAGTTTAATAGTTCATAGATTTCATTAATTAATAGCTTCTTACAACATTAGTATTTCCATTAAAATTCATACGATTCTTAAAAGAATTATTAAAAACTCTTCTATTTTCAAAGAACATATTTAATTTTCTCGAAGAGTGAGTAATATTATAAACTAAAGTAGAACCGTTTGATGTATCTTATTTAGATAACTAAACTATTTGATTTCTTATTCTCTTCTTTTCATATTTTGAAGATCAAAAATTTAATTTATCATTGTTCCTTTTATCTAATATATCCCCTCCAACTTGAACTTTCATATCTTACTCCTACATCAGAAGAGTTCCCTTGAGATATTTTATTTCCAAATTCTATACCTTTTTAGATTTTATGATATTAGAAAATGTTCACTCCATATTGGTGGTATAATTATTCGGATTTTTAGAGTAATATTTGGATAAAAAAATGTTCTACAAAATAAGAAACATTATTCAAAACATCGTAAAGTCTTCTATTCAATTGTGTGATGATCTTACAATCCATCATTATTAATGAATTAAGAATTATATTGGATTTATTATATATAATATCCCAAAAATTATTTGTATATTAACTTGAAATCCCAATAATCTTCCATATATTAATGTATTTTTTAATTATTAAACTCTATTTAACTCATTAAGACCTAGTCAACATATTATTTCCTACATGGATTTAGATCTTATATCATAACTAGAATTAGTATCATTATCCAAAGTTTCTAGTTTAGTTCTTCGTAATTTATTAATGCTTCATGAATTTTAGATACACCTTTAGACCAAGTTTATTTAGATATATGATCATCCACAACTTTAGACAACCACAATTCTCACAATTTGGGAGATCTTACAATAGGTTTACCTTCTCTATTTTTAGTTTTTTTATCCATTTGCAGAATTATCTTTAGACATCAAACATTGAATTCTGAGAACAAAAGAGCCATTTAACTAACACCAATTACTTTCTTGAGATAAATAGAGTAGGACTAAAAAAGGGGTATTGAGTTCTTTAAAAAAATTCATATATAAAAATAATCACTTTGAAGATATGAAATTTTTTTCTCTTTTTATTTACACAAGAATGCAATAGAAAATAAGTCACAAAATATAACAATAATGCATGGTGATTTATAGTTATTTATGGAATAAAAATCCCCAAGTCCACTCCACCAGCACTACTTTTCACGAGTTTGGTGATATTAATTAGAAAAATTCATTTTCTAGTGATTTATAGTTCTTCTTCTAGGGACTATATGACTAAGTGAAAGAAATTAATAATTATTATAACAACACATGAGATTTCAACGGAGATCTGAAAAGTGATTAAGAAAATTGTATTCAAGTTTATTTTTCTAGGAATCTTTAAAATTGAAGAGTTAAAATAGTGTATTTACAAATTCAACACATTGTTTTAAAATATAAGTTGAAAAAGGATGAAATCACTAGGAGTGATGAAGATAAATGATAAAAACATGAGAGAAGTATTATAAAAAAATATAAGGGATGATTGAGATAGGAAAATTTTATATTTTTTAAGTAATTATATTATATTTTGAAAATTAGAGTGGTGTGAAATAGCTTTAATAGAAACAATTTCTACTTAGAATTGAACAGGTGCTTCTTTTCTTCTTAATTTGAAATTTTCACTTCTAGGCTCTCAGAAAATCATGCAGAATAGGAATTTTAATTACACTACAACATATCCATGAAATCCATGGATCATGAATTAATAATGCATATACTTTTCTTAGAAGTACCCTGTTAATAAAATTTCAAATAATTTATGCTTTTTCTTGTTTCCTTTCTTGATAATTAGTTATTATTATATTATCTTTTACCATATGGAAGTAAAAAAACAATTAATGAATAGAAAAAAATATTAAAACCTCGCTCAAGTGATTCCAGTTTAATAAATACCCTATTTAAGATTGATGCAACTAATTGATGAAAACTATATTAGAAAATTCTAAACATTATAATTCACAAAGGTTAATTGTTTTATATAGCCATTCTTTATGTAACAAATTATATAAATAAATTATTTTTCTTCACATAGATTATTTAATCTTGTTTCAAATTTTATGTATCTTAAATGGATCACATTTCCATATAGATCCATATATCTAATCTCACCACATAACCAAATTACACATCCAATTACTCCACATAAATGATTTACATATATTTTTAGTCAACAATGTTGATTTCTCATGTAGGCGATTCGTTGATATAGAAAATTTCCCTGTAGGAATTTATGTGATGCACCTAATTCCTATAGTTGAATCCTTGAGGATGGTTATTGACATAGTTGAATGATCATGTAATAATTTCAACATATAGTTAATGCCGCATGCAGCTTATTTTTATAGACGTAGAATTATTTCTTCCAAAGTGTCCAGAATTACAGACTTAATAAATTTAACATTAGAAACATGTAAAATCCTGATAATAACTAATGAAACCACATTAAAAAATTTCAGTCATATTGGTAAGGGTATTTGAGACCATCGAAACCTAAAGTACATGTGATATTTTGGAACAAAATTTGTATCCCAACATGTTAGAGAAATGAATGGGAATAAAATTTGAATCTTCCGAACAAAAGGCTAGTAAGATCCCCTATAATCACAGTACCCTATTGTGGGGAATAATTTTTGAAATAAAACAATGACTCAAAGATGTGATTGTTATGTTTACTCATGAAAAATGACATGGTAGTATCATATTCCTCAAATTAATTAATGTTTAAGAAGGATAATTACCTGATGCATGATTTAGAGCTAGCATTAATAATATTCATGTTAATGATATGGAGGCATTGTCTCCATGGTGGAAAATGTTATATATATATATATATATTGATCCAAATAGAATAATGTATATATTTTAATATAAGGAGTGGGATATGTTCCAAATGATATGTTTTTTATTGATCCAGGACTATGACTGCTCAATACATTACCACCACATAATGGAAAACAAGGTGGTTGATGTTCTATGTAGGAAGGATCATTCCTCTATATCCATGATGAATATTGAAAGATATCCAATACACATGGATATAAATATGATGGAAGTTTAAATCATATCAAAAGTGGAGAAATTATATCTTTCAAAAATGAATGTTTAACTATCAGGAAATGTGAAGATCAATGTGGTCTAAAAGGAAGATATGGAGATAAATAAAAATGTATGGCATATTCTTTATATTAAACAAGACAATGATGGAATTTTATGATTTATTAAATGAATATGTGTTCTACAGATACCAAAATTGATGAAGGAGTAATTGGATGATTCACATATCTCATTATTCTCTATCCATAAAGTAAGAATAATGATGTATAGTGATCTCAATAATAATTTCTAATGGGACTACATGATGAGGGAGGCTACAAGATATATTTCTAGATGCTTGGTTTTCTAATGAGTTATGGATGAATTTCAAAAATATATGGGGATATAGGAATCATTAATCATACATATATAGAAATTGGAGAAACTCTCCATGAACATCATTTTTGGTATATTTAATACTTCTAAAGTCCATATACAAATTGGATTGTATTTGAATTCCTTATGAAGTTGTAACATTTCATTTCTATCCATTACTATTTCCTACTCCATCAGATTGTGAAAATATACACCAAGGTAGTTGTAATGTTTCATAAGGTTTCACTCTCAATTGTATCAAATTGATATGAGAGGTTTACATCAACATTTCAGAAATTATTCAATATGTATTGGATACTGAAATGAGATTCCACAACAGTTATTATCCTCAGACTAATTTTTAATCAAAATAGGCCATTAAAAATCTGAAATATATTTTTAGATCTTGTTCAATGGATTTAAAAGGGATTTGGTACCAAAAACTTCCCCTGGTAGAGTTATCATATACTTATACTTTTAATTCATACATTCAAATGACACTATAAGAGGATTTGTATTAGATGAGAGGAAGAACTTGAACATGTTGGTTTAAATTTAAATAACATAATTTCATGGGATTATATAATTATATATAGAAATTAGAGAGGATTAAAACCATACATATATATTTTAAATATATTCAATTTAAAAAAAGAGGCACACTGATAATCATCAGGGTGATTTCAAATTTGAATATAGAGAGACAATATCCCTTTGACTATGAATATGAAATATTGTTATGAGATTTGGGAAGAATATAATATTTAAACCTAGATATATTTCACCCTTTAATGAAATTAATCATTTAGGGATTATTTATTATCATATTTCACATTCATATTGCCTCACTCAAGTGAATGATTAATTCCATGAATCTCTTTATAGGAAGTAAAAATGTAATCCATCACATATAATGAACTCAGAGGTTGTAATGATGGAGAAAAATATATTTTATGAGAAAAAACCAATAAAAACCAACTCATAGAGATAAATAACTAAAAAATATGAACAATCACATAGTACAAATTAAATTGAGGAATCATATGTTCGATAAAGCCACATGAGAACATGAGGATGTAATAAGGTTAGAGTACCCTCATTTTTTTATTAATATAAGGAAATTGGAAGGGAAATTTTTTAAGGGGGGTAAATGTAACATTTTATGATTTTAGTATGTTTATATCGGTAAAAAAAAATACAGCATCTTTGATATCATTTAATTTAAAAAAATATCAACAATGATATATATTATTGAAATAAAATATTATAATTTAATGAATTAATCAATATATTATGAGAATAAAATATAAAAATAATTGGAAAATATAAAGAGGAATAAAACATGAATAAAATTTAATTACCACAAAAAATCCTCATACACATGGATCTCATTAGAGATCAAACATATGATAAAAATTATGTAAATAATCAAAAAAAATTGATATATAATACACATTTTGAGAATGAATTAAATTAATAGGTTGAATGAATTATAGTGAATCATGTATGAATATAAATATGAATTTAATTTGATCGTCATACAAATGATTATGGGAAATATAGCCATTTGACATATAATTATTTTAAAAATATAATTGTTTGATATATGTTCATTGTATATACTTTTATCCAATATGTCCATTAATGTTCTTAATTTGATAGAAATAAAATTAAAATAATATAATTCACATATAATATATAATTCCAAAAATAAATAAAAAGATAATAAGATTTATTATAAAGTTTGTATTGTTATTCATTATATATTATTTTTAAGGGAGTACTTGATGTGCCCAACCAATTTTTTTAGTAATAATGGACTAATAAAATTTAGGGGTAATAATAAAAATAATAGGATGTGATTAAGTTCATTTATTGTTGAAAGGGATAATTTTTAAATAATTGTTTCCTTGTTTTTGGTATTTGTATAAAAAATTATATTTTTTTCAATATTGAAAAATTATTTTATGTATATTTTTAATCAAATAAATTACTTATAATAATATAATAATTTTTTTTTGGAATTAGAATAAATCTATTATTGTGTCTGAAAATTTATGTTTCTAAAACATGAATTTTATATTATACATTTATTATTTTAAAATAATTTTTATCAATTTTTGAAATAAAATTTAATAAAATGATATTCATATTTGGAATCCTCATGTCCAAAAATTTTAATAAGCTCAATTTCATTATTTTGAATATAAGTAAGTAACCATTATAAATGATAGTCATAACGATAAGGGATAAAATAATGTAAATTTTTTTAAATAAAGGGTAAATACATAAAATATAAAAAATGTTATCTTTAAATGTATTTGTGAGGGAATTATAGAACTCTTCTCATCCCTTATATATTATTTTTTCTCACATGTCCACTTACATTTCTAAAATGACAATGGTATTGAATATGTTATATGTATTTTTATAAGCACCACTTAATCTTTCCTATAAAAGGATCCCCTCTACCCAACTCAATACCCACATTTCCTTGAATTACCATTGAATCCCTACTAGTATTATCTTCCTCAAAAAACATATATTATTTTTTTGGAACCTATAATAATTAGATGGAGTATCAAATATCTAATTTCTAAGAGGCCCTCTAAGATGTGTTTTAAGTCTTCAACATAAGTGTTATCTTTTCACTAATCGTTATAGTATATATAATCCATCTAAATATTATTGAATATAATTTATTACATTTTTATCATTTTATTTAAATCATTTTTATTATGTAATGTTCTATTATTACTATACTATAACATGTTCTAACTCATTTAATCATTATAACATGTAATTGTTTTGATTTATTTTACTACCTAAATGAATAATATTTCAACATTTACATCATAAATGAATAAAAATAAATAAATAATGGAAGTAATATGTAATAATGTTGAATTATATATTTTTTCAATGTTATGTGATAATAACAAATATATGTATATTAACTAATAAAATAAACTTTTTTTGAATCAAAATCTTAACAAAAGTTATTTTTAATAATTTCATGAAAACTGTCAATAAACATTCCATTAATGACCATGGGACTCAAATATATATTAAAAAAATATACTGAAACTTCATAAAAATATTGGATATGATAATCCTAGGATCAAGGAGCAAGGAATGACACCTTTAGAGAAATTCATGCATGGAAAATTGAATTGCTGATAAATTATTATTAATTTTAGCAATAGACAATTAATATAAAGTTAACATGGAATTATAACTGAATGGAATTAAGTGAAACAAATATTAATATACTTAATTTGAATATTTATAATAATCCTAAACATATTCTACATGAATTTAGTGCATCAAAAACCCAACTGAACTCCGAGGTAAGGTTTTATTTTCCAACCTCACATTGATATTGTGGTATTTTATCTAAAATTCATATTTGGAGATTTTTTTATTTCTCTCCAAAAAAAATATATTTTCTTATTTTATTAGGTTTACATGTTTTCCTATAATTTTACATATCTTACTTTTAGAAATCAATAAAAAGGGTATTATATATGGAACTGACCTAATCTCTTCTTTTTAGCTAGGAATGTTTTTCCTAAAATCTAATATTATTATTTTTTTATAAATTTACATATTTAAAATTATATGATTTCTTATTGTTATTTCTTGTTGACCATTACATTCTTTACAATGTAATTGAAGGAATGCCTATTTTACATTTTTAGATGTGTTATTTTATATTATATTTAACATTATTTATAAAAGTGTAAGAGTAATTTTCATACATTTAAAAAATGAACACATTTGATAACTATAATGTTAGTTTTTTTGGATGATTTTTTCTCCATGTTTTTCTAATTTTAATGTAATTTTTATTCCATTTATTTTTCAATTTTTTTATTTTAAAAAAATGTTACAAAAATTTCATGGGTATTTATTCTTACATTTAAATTATTATCAGATTTTACTATTAAATTATTTTCTTCTTTGTAAACATCCTTTAATGTTATTATGATTTACTTGGAATATTCTCTAATTAAACTATCCTCCTTCATTTTCAATACAAATTAATATCAGGTTATGTGGATGTTTACATGAAACTAATTTCTTTCCTATGGGTTAATTAAGGAATGATTGAATTATTAAGGGTTTCATGTTCATGTGGTACACATATATATGGTTTTAATTAGGATCCTGGTTTTCTGATAATTATATATCCCCCTAATTATTGGGTAAATATTAATATATCGTGATGCAACATTTATGTGACTTTACAGTGAACCCAATCCATCATGGGATTATATAAATTATGATTACGTGAACAATGATTGAAACTAATCCCCCATGGGGCACTGTCCTCTCTGCGATGATGGTCTTGGTTGTGATCCTCAAAATAATAAATTATTTTATATGATTATATATTTATATATATGTAATATTCATATACCTATATAATTTTTTCATGGATCATGATTATTAACTCATGTTTCCACACTTATATGATTCATGTATTATGTTATTCAAAAATATTAATATCATGAATCATGGTTTAGGATCAATTTTTTATTTATTATGATTATAATAAGTTATGTCTATTCACTTTTATTTTTTTCTCATACCAAAATGTGTTCATCCTATTATCACTTATTATTTTAACTATTATCTCTTATGTTTTCCCTTACAGAGCATTCGAGATCACCCTTTCTTATGTATATTTTCCAAATTTTATGAAGAAAATTATAATGTATGATATTTTTATAGGGGTATCACATTGGAATGGTATATGAGGTAGATGTTATAAAATATATTGGTTATGTATCTAACATCCAATGAAAATTTTCATATCATTTCTTGTGTGTGATTTATATTATATGTAATGAATATTCATCTAGAATGATGCAATATTCATGTATGTTATACATAGTTTTTAAAAATACATGGATTGGGTATAAACATAACAGGATAACGACATCGATTCTACAAATTTTCATTAATAAGGAAGATAAAAAATACCAATTTTAAAATAATGGTAGAAACACATATGATTTTATGAAATAAGTTTTTAAAGTTAAATATAAACATCAATGAAAATAATTTTTAATAAAACAAGTTAATATAATTTAAATCCAATATAGAGTTTAATATATATTAAAACATCCCAAATTCATGTCATGTTATAATGGAATAAACCACCATGACCTAAAGAGTTATTAATATAGGAAATAAAAACTTGGGACAATCCCACTAGAATATGATGTGAAATTATAATTCCAAAACTTCAATAACTTATGTTTGATCTTAAACCCCCATAATAGCTTGGTAAGTATCATAACTAAGGGTTATAGTCAATTAATGACTATAAAAAATATACCACTCATTACTTGAATTCTCAAATTTATAACCAAGAATTTTCATGAAGTTTCAAACCAAAAATGAAAAATTATAGAAATCATTTATAAAAACTATCATGTTAATCTATGGTATCTCCTCTACAAGAAAAATAAAATATAAATAAAAAATCAATGAAATAATTAAAAAATTAAAAAATGGATTTAATATTGGAATTTTAAAACAAAAAAAGTACAAGTTTAAAAAAGTAGTCATAACCCTTTTAATGTTAACTAATAATGAAAGTATTTTAAAAATAATTGATAAATAATCACAGAAAACATTTCTAAATAATTAGAATAGAATTTAGGGATATTAGAAACAAATTTAAAAACGATATAAATTGAAAGTTATAGTGAATAAAGTGAAAATATAAAATCACCTACCATATATTGAATAAAATGTTGGGATTCCACTAAATAAGTTTAAATAAGGGGTTGATATTGGATCTCATTGGTACCGATGTTGTTAAATGGATGAATTTCAGAACCTAAGTCATAAAATGTGAGGAAATCAAAGATATTCATGATGATCATGGTGAAATAAGAATAAAATTTTTTATTTTCTTTTTCGATAAGGAATGTCAGATATGATATGTTTTTAGTGAAGACATAAATAATTTTTTTAATGTTTTGGTATTCTTGAAAGTAAATTTTTTATCAAATTTAAAAATTATATAATAATATTTTTTATTATTTTATAATTTTTTTTAGTTTATTTTATGAAATAATGGATTAACTGATTTCCAATAGTGAAAATTTACCATATCATGATATATGTATTATATGATAAAAAAAGTTTATTGGATTGTAGGTTATAGTTTAAATTTCATGATTTGATTTGATGATGTAATAAAAATGATGTTTTTTTGAAATAAAAATCACAAAAATGGCATGGTAATTATTCCATGAATTATGCTGAGATAGTTTCATAGTTTAGGGTTCTTGATTAATCCCTGAATATCATATTGTGAGGTGATGGAAAAATAAAAAGTTATTTGGGATGTGTTTTATAACTCAGATAATATACCATAGTTTAAGGTTCTAATATTATAGTTAAATATATATTATATTGTTGTAGAACTTATTACACCATAATGTTCCTTTCCTCAAAATATCAAGAGATTTTGACCCAAATATTTTAAAAGTTTCAATTCAAATCAATTGATTATTTTTGGTATACATTATAATGGAATGTAATTACACTATAATATAGTTTATTATAGATTAATTTTAATGTTTTAATTCTTGTCATATATAAAGATTATTATATTTTTTAGATATAATTTGAAACAATCAATGGTTTTGAAGGCTAATGAGAGGTCAACCTGTGGAATTAAATGGTGGATATTTTTCTAGGATGAAATTGGATATTTTTAGATGAGATTTGAAGAAATATATATATATATATTGATTTTCTAGGCAATTGAAAGAATTTATATACATATAGTTTGTTATAATAAGATTTATTTCAATAGATAACATTATTAATGATATAATTTTGATGTACAAAGGTTGGGGATAATATAAGAACCCCAATTGATGTTTTTTTGTCTGAATATTATATTATTATTTATTGAGAGTGTCATAAATTACATTTTTTATTATTCACTTCATTGAATTAGTGAATGGATAGGAATACTAAGGTCATAGACCTTGGTTTGGAAGTGATCATTACATAAAATTTTTTACCACATATATGTTGTATTTATCTCCCTATATCATTGAACCATTTTTGATGTATGCTCTAATGATTATAAAATTTTTGGGAACCAATTAAAATCATTATGCTTTTTTATTTATGTTCTATATATTATATATTTGGAAGACTACAATATTTTAACTGGTTCATAAATTTATTTTCAACATGGGTAAAACATAAATTTGAGGGTGAAATATTAATTCACACTCTATTTCATCCCCTCATAAGGTGTTTTTAGGATTGTGGTCATATGAAGATTCATTATATCTATAACAAAAATTCAAAGTGAATATATGTTTTATGGAGTTATGATATTAATAATGCTATGAGGGAGAAATAATTCCTATCCTTTATGGGTGTAATCATTTGATATGGATAACCTAGATTAGATTACATCATTGGTATTTAGGACACAATGTTTTATTTAATTCAATCCATTAAATAAAATGGAGGGATATTATAGAGTTATATATATATCTAAATTGTATAATAAGTTTGTAAATGCTTATAAAAATGAAAAAAATTACTATTCTATACTCTTTAAAATAAAATATTTTTTTTTGTTTTTCACATCTATTTAGTTTTTTATAAAAAATTATCTAACATTTATGAAGGATAGAAAAATGATTAAAAGTGAGGATTCAAGTGTTTTACAACAAGTTCAATGGTTTAAATATATATCCAAATTAAAAAATTGATGATTTGATCAGTCAAATGATTTATGCTTTTGGATCTATTCATATACATAGAGATTAAATAAAGAATGTTGGCATTTTGAGAGAATTGATTAGTATATTTTCACCTCTGTACAATCCTTATGTTTCGATACTTCAAGAAATAAAAATTTTATATCTTTTAATAAATGGAATGAAAAGTAGTTTTATTTCATATGTCGTGATTGTAAAACTAAAAATATGTTTTGATCCCTTCATCCATGGACTTGGAATTAAATTACATGGAAAATTTTACATTAATGAAATAGTATATATAGAAGAGTAAGAATGTATTTATAATATATGTCTTTTAGAAAATAGATTTATATAAATAAATGGTAGGTTTGAATGTAAGATTTAATTATAATGTTTTAACTTTGGAATGTTTAAGTACATTGTTTGAAATTGTATTTGAAATTTTTTGGTGATATTAATAGTGGATAATCAAAAAATAGAAATGGATAAATCCCCTACAAAAAAATCAATAAAAATAGAAATGGAAATATATCCATATGTAAGTTTAAAAGAAGGGACTTAGTTTGTATGCAAGAGGATAGGGTTGTAGTTTCTATTGAAGAATGGGAAAACGATTTTAAAATTTTTTTGTAAGAAGAAATAATGGAAAAAATAGATAACATACAATCTAAAAATAAATAAATGATATAACCTATGTTGTTTACAATAATAGGGTTAGAGTCAGATGTGTTCATAGGGAGTGGAAAACAGAGGTGAAGAAGAATATAAAAATTACTAGACTGATGGAGTATTTAGATCATACTATCTAACTTTAATATTAATTTATATTGCTTGCGTGACACCCTTATATCCCAATAGTTTTATATATTATATGATTTTGGGATAATTTTAAATTTTGGGAGTTTTTCATATCAATTTTTTATTTTTTACAGGGTTTCTTCTATTTCTTGGTTATTAAAAGGATATGGGAAATAATGTGGATGAACCTAATGTTTATATGAAACCATTTTGGAGACCCTTATGTAAGTATTTTCTCATGGAACATGGGTAGTGAATGTTCATGCTAGGTTTACTATAAATAGTAACTTACTTTTTCATATTTCATCTCTTAAGCATGGATTGGGAATGATTTTAAAACATGTAGTGGGGGACCATGAATAGTCATATATCTCTATTACTATTCATGTTTCACAGACAACACATGATTTGAATAAAATTATTTCCAAATTGGGGTTGGTTTTAGTTCTATTCCAATGGTATATGCTTGTTTCACTCAAAATTTAATAAACTATGTTGAAAACCCATGCCAACTGCCTAGATTCATTAAAATTCTTCTTTCCAATTTTTCCTTGATTGATTATATATATATTTACTCTTCCCTAACTCATTCAAATTGAAAAAAATGATAAGATATCACTAGGAATGATCCCAATTATTCTTATTTTATTTTTATACCTTAAATATCTTGTGATTCATTTAGGTATGTCATATAATACTTTTACTATTATTTTTATAATATTCTCTCTATGTGTATTTTCATTTAAATTCCCTCTCCCCCATGAATCCAAATGTTTTAGAGAGTATATCCTTGGGTTTATGTTGATATACCATTAATGGGCTAGTTGTTGAGGTCTTATAGAGGCCATCACCCTTCTTGGTTTCACCTTCTCGAAGGAAGGATAGTGGCTTCTTCTTTGATTCAAGTAGGTGATTTTGTAAAATTCCATTTATTTAAAAAAAATAAATAGATTCAAATTTTTTTAACTGATTTTATTATAGAGATAGACGTATATATTATTCCCTAGGTATGGGTATAATTTTTTACTGATTTCATGTTATGAAAAAATGGAATTTAGTGGATATATAGTTTCAATCCTTTAAAATATTATTGTTATGAATACTAATAGTTTTCAGAAATTTATTTATAATCACTTTTGAAATTAATTTTAAAGTTTTTACGAGGTGTTTACCACTTTATAGATTTTATAAAGGGAAAATCATGGTATCAAGGATGGTTTCAACTAAAAATGATTTTTTATTTTCAAATTTTTTTCAATGAAGAAAAATCGTTATTTTAAAAGAGTTTATTTTCTTATTATGGAGGAAAATAAAATTTCATAAAGAATTATTAATTTTATTTTAACGTATATTTTAAAAGGATAGTAAAATGATTTAGCATTCCTTTTTGGTTTAAAAAAATACCATTTTATAGATTATAAAAGAGTTATACTTGTTATGTGATATTCCATCAAATTGAGACCCATAGTATTATTTTCAGCCTTAGATACCTTTTCCCTATTGTGGGTTGAATTTATTTATTATGAAATTATTGTATGAATTTGTGAAATGAGTTGTCACTTGAGAGGGTGATAGAGGTATGATGATATTTAGGTATTATATTTTATTAATAATATATGTTTTAATTACATAATGTACTTATTTTATGACATGTTCTTGATTGATTTAAAAAGAACACTAAAAAGACAGTGAAAGGTTCATGTCAATATGACACTAGCCTCGATTACTGGTCTAACTAGTGTCCCCTTGCGTAAATTTTATAATTTCTATGGGATTTATCAAATGATACTATCATATTGACTTGTGAGATTATATTCTAGGAATAAAATATATGTTCGTAGATGTTTCCACTTATGTATCATTAGGGATCAACTCACATTAATATATATTGAGTTTCCCATTATTTTTATTTTTTTATAGATGATATTATTAAGGGATTACCAGTTCAAACTAGTTTGTATCACCTTATCATCACCTTGATTTATGGAACTATTTACCCCATAATTTTGTAATATTTACTTATTTATATTCAATTATGCTGGTTGTGTGAGTTTTTACATCCATTCGTTCTTTGTTTTGTTTATTCTGTAAATTTATTTTAAATTTTAATTAAAATAATTATATTAAATAAAAAGTAGAAATGTCGTTCTATGTGAAAAAATTTGAAATGAATTTTGAAAAGATTATAAGAATTGTTTTGGATTTCATAAACTCAAAAGTTTTCATTCCAAGGTTCAAATCATTTATATTCTAGGTGATGTACCTCACCCCAATCTCATGTAGAAAACTATGGAAGTTTTAAGAAAAGTGTGTTACTTGATTATTTCTACATTATTATTATAAAATACTAATTTATAAATATGGATTGACCTAAATTTTATGATATTTATTATGAAAGAAATTTTATAGATTCTTTCGTAAAATCATATTGGAATGATTTTCTCATAACCTATATATACACCAATATGTGTACATATTTATCATGTTTTCATTGATGTGTGAAGGTTTTAATCTCTTATGGGTTCATTTATTGTTTGGGGATGTTCATATAAATTCATTTATGTACATGTTAGAATGTGATGACTGATCATAAATCACATGAATATGTTTTTTTGTTTTATGTTTGTTTTAATCTTAAAGGAATCGTTTTATTAGAAAATACTTTGATCTTTATTTGAATCTTTATGAGTTTCTAGATATGGTTCATGTGATATATTTTTTATTTTGGATTTTTAATAATAGTTCCTATTATATATATAGTTGATTTTATCTATATAAAAGTTAGTTTGGATGGGTTGTTTAATATGATTAATACGTGGATAGATTGTTTATTTATTTCTACATTATTATTTCATATGTATGGGAGTCCAAAATATGAATCCACTATGCCATATTCTTATTGGTTTTAATGATTTATTATTTTTATATTAGTGTGAAACCATTCCCACTAGTTATACTGTTATACGCTAGTTCTTGTCACCAATACATGACGATTGGGTGATCACTTCAACCATTAGAGTGTATTTGTTCCAGTGAACTAGTGGGTCATCCAATGATGGTTCATTAAATAATGTTATTATATATATCATTTTATTTTGGGTTTCTGGTAGTATTAATTTAGGATTTTCTGAACTAAATAGATAGTTCCGGTGTTGGTTCGTGATTTCCACCTTCCTCGAATAAAAATAAGTTTCTTTGGGTATTCAGGATTTGAGTCTTGATCATGATTTTCATTCATGATAATTTTTAATGGATTATATTATGATATTATGGTATTCTTCTCCACATTGAGTAATATCATATACATTGGTGGTTTATTTTATTTGAGGTGGAAATATATGAAGGAAAAGATGTACAGTTAGATTTCAATATCTAGAAAATCAAGGAGAGCCCATGAACATGAGTCTAGAAACACTACAGGTACTCTGACAAGGTTAAATCATGGTTTTACAAACAATAAAGATAAACCATTAACAACTATATGTCTATAATATATTTGTTTTTTGACCTTTTTTGGGCCATAAATTGATTCAAAAAAATATTGATAATTCATTTAAGATGATTTTATAGGAGATTATATTATGTGTTAATTAATTTTTTTGAGTTGATATTTATATTTATGGAATCATTTTGTTTAGTTTTGCGATGTGAAAGTAGTTTTATATTATATATATATATATATATTCTAAAATTGCTACTTGGGGTTGAAAATATGTTTTAAAAAAAATTGAATTCAAAATTGTGTTTTGTCATTTATTTTAAAATAGAATTTTATTTTTCATAGGGTTATTTCAAAAGTGTTAAGTTTTATATTATTATTTGGGTGGTGTTAAAAAATGATAGGGTATTTTATAAAAATAATTTCTACTCCCTATAACGATTTGTGGGATTTCAACTTATTGTAGAGTTATGGGAGTTTTTTCCTTGATATTTTTTATATAAAATAGAATGTTTTCCATGATGATTTATTTAATTAGGGAATTTGGAAAATGATATAAATTTAAAGTATAACCTTATAAGGATTGATTTGATCATTTATTTTCAAAAGTGTTTTATTGTTTTAATAGCCAGTGTATACGATTTTAATTCACTTTTTTGGAAAATGAGACAATTTTTTTTAAGGCTATAAAAAGAATTTTATTTAATTTTATAAATAAGTTTAGATGTTTCTAAAATAATATAAATTTTTTGAATGTATGGGTTGTTTTAAAAGTATGCATGTCTTAATGAAATGTCTTTTATACCCTTTATGAAATGATATGGGAAAAAGGAAGCTTTACATTAGAATTGTTTTCTTCAAAATGTGTTTTGGATTTCCACTAAGTTTCTATTAGGATTTTTTGAAATGATTTAGTAGGAAATAACTTATTGGGATTATTTTTACCATTATCTATAGTATTCATCCAATAAAGGAATCAAATAAAATATTAACTTATTTTTTAGAGATGATCCACTTGGCGATTCATCTCGTTGTAGGAATGATTCTTTTAGTTCTTGACTCTGAACATACATAGAATAGTGTTGCGGGGAAACAATAATTCTTTTTATTAGATTATACTCAAGACTTTTTAAATTGTTATCTTCTTTATTTTCATGGTTATTGAGGTCCACTTGGGGTGAGAGAGTGGTTATAGAGGACTGAAGAAATGTTTAATCCTCTATGAAATCATGAAACTTCAATAAAGAAAGACATTTTAATATTATATGAAGGAATTAGTTGGGTATCATTCTTCCTTCTCATTTATATGATGGTATGTCTGGGGAAATATATTTCCTTTTTTTCAGTGTGGGAAAACCTTCCATCATAATAAATATTATTTTAAATAAATGAAAAAATGTCTTTGTCATGGATATTTAGGAAAACTTCGTAAATTCAAAAAGTGTAATCAATAGACGATTAATGTCTTGGGAGTAATATCAGTTTTGGTATATGTTGGTCTTGATTAATTATGTTGGTTGAAATTTTCATAGTTGATGTTTTGAGGTAATTCTCATTTAGAGAATTCTTTTGGGTTTCTACTTACATTAATGTTATATTATATTGGTTATTATTGACTGCATACATACCTCCTTGATTTATTATTATTGGGATTTATAGATATATGAAGTTACACATGTGATAATATTTTGATTTTTATTAGTTTCATGCGGGACGATTTGGGTTGAGCTTTAGAAGCTAGGATTAATACTAAAATAGATTATAAATTGAAAATATGATTCCCTATTTATTCTATTAGGTTCAAAGTAGGGCCAATGTTTCATATGAGAAGTCCTAGGTTATATTTCATTTCTTCCTTTTGATATATGTTTAGTTCAATAATTTTTAATTGAGGGAAGTGTTATTTATTATTTATCATTTTATAATATTTTGATGGATTGTGGGACCTAAAGATATAGACTTCAGATATTACATTGTGTTATGCCTCATTTTGGAGATATTTGGATCTATTCCTTGATTTTTTTGGTATCATGGTGGGGGTATTTTCATAAAATTTTATATTTTATCGAAATGATATTATATTTGTGCATTATTTTATGGGAGTATATATCACATACCTAACCATTTTGGAAAAATTCTAAACAGATGGGAGACTAATTTTAAATTATTTCTTTTGAGTGATTTGTCCCAATTGATGGTGAATTAGGTGTTGATTAGAGATATTTGATGTATTAAAGAATTTTATGTATGGATCAGGAGGATTTTTGTGTAATTATATTGATGACATATTGTGTTTAGTGATTCAGTTTTCATTGGGATTTCTTGACCTTTCACCAACACCCAACATCTTATTTTGGGTGTTGGGGTTTGACTGTACTATATATAATTTTAATGATAACATACTGGGGGTAAAATTGGCCCTGTGTGAAGAATTATGAAATCAAAATCTCACTCTAGAATTATATATTATATGAATTTGGGTTATTTATTAATTTATGGTGTTTTGGATTTCATGTTTAGATTTATGAAAGGTTTTTCTCTATTTCATGGTTACCATATGGTTAGGGGAAATCATTAAGATCAAACTTAAATTATGGGGAAACCATTTTCAAGACCATTAAAAATGGATTTAAATAATGATTTTGGTAAGATCATGATTTTTTTGGTGTTAGTGAAAACTATTTGAGTAAATTGTATGATTGGCAGTATTTCACATTTTTTTCATATGATTTGGAAACCCATGTGAGGAAACCGTATAGATTGCAGAAAATTGATTGCAATGGGGGTTTTCATAATTTTTTTATTATTTAGAAAATGGGGTGACCAAAACAAATGAGGTTTCTATAATATTTTTATTTAAGATGTGTGGTTGGGGTGTAGTTTTCAATACAATATGTCTAAACCTTAATAGCATCTAGAATTCACTAAATAGTTAATTTACACTTTTACCCTACCTAATGTTTTCCTATCATCCCTCCTTCCTCCATAATTTTCATTATGAAAATTATAGGAGAGTTGTAGTAGTCATTCCCTTGATTAAATTGGTATTTATAGCCCCTCCAACTTTTATTTCAAGTTATTCTTAAAGGTATGTTATTTATTCCTCTCAAATGTTTCTATCCTCTTATATATACTTAAATTTCTATTTTTTTCTTTTATAACCAAAATAATAATGGAAATTAAATTAAAATATAGTGTCTATATAAATAAAAACATAGATATTTTGTGGTCTGGAGACTGTAGTGTTCATTATCTTACTTATTTTAGAATTATCTGTAGAAGGTGAGTGGTTTCTATTTTGAATGAGGTAGTTGGTTTTTTGAAATTATATTTATTTTGGTAATATAATGATGATTTAAACCCATATATGTTTTTATTATAAATATTTACCTATAAATTATTTCCTTAATGGGGTTTCAATATATTTTGTATGATTTTAGGACATGTATTAAATGGATTTAAATGAATGTCTAGTTTTATGTCTCCTAAACATTATTCTTATGGAATCCAAATTTTTGTATAAAATACATAGAGGCTATATTGAAATGAATTTTATGTTTTAATTGGGGTTTGATACAATTTTAATATTCTAATGTTAATTTTTTTTGGGTTCATGTAGGGTTTTCTATTAAAAGGGTATTTTGATTATAAGTTGGTTTTCAAGGAAATAAATTCATTATTTTAGAATATTTTTTTTGTTTTATGAATAAAGAAAATGTGATATCCTAAATATTTATAATAGATGATTTGATGTTTTTGATTTAAAAGTATGGTAAAATTACATTGCATTACATGTTAATTTAAAAATACTTACATATAACTTAAAAAAATTCTATTGGATGTGTGAGACACCCTTAGCTTGAGCCCCATGGTTTTATTTTGTCTTTTATAGATGATTTTTCATTTTAGAGGATGAATTGAATTGTTATGTAATTATTGGTTGAATTTGATGAATGAGATTAGTAATGAGATTGTTTTAGAGGTATTATGAAATTTATATATTAATTTTCCTTATTTATAAATGTTTTTATCACTCAATTCATTTATTTTCTCACCTATACTTGATTTATTGAATGTAAAATCTTGAGATTTAGTGATAGATCAAGGTTTATGATACTATAGATTATATTATATCACTAGAAATTTTCCCCTATTCAGGATTACGTCCCTATATAAGAGTGACCTGATGAGAATATGAGAGTGACGTATGTTGGTATATGTTAGTAATGAATCACATGCTAAAATTTGATTCCACTTCAGTATCATCTAGGATTTTATCATTCTAGGATTTAGTGATTTTTAGATGATACTTATCCCTTTTTTCATTATTATATTAGAGGATTCCCACATAAAATGAATTTTATCCCCTTATTATCACATTATTTTATAGACCCATATACTCCATCATAATTTATTTTTTCATTCTAATTTGTTTTTATGGTTCATTGTTGAGTTTATATTTAAGTTCTTTGATGGTTGGTGATCTTCTATAAAAGGATTTCAACTGTATAGTTAGAGAATGATTTACAAATAAAAATGGAAATTTTTTCTTATGTTTGATATTTATAGAAATTATTAAAAATGATAAAATTACATATTTTGTTTTTTTAATCAAAAATGTTTTAATTTTATGGTTTTAGAGCTTTACATTCTATGTGATATTCCCCACCAAATGCTTTTATAAAAAATATTGGATGTTATTTAAAATGATTGTGTGAGTTAGTTGTTCCTTTTTAAATTCTCATTAGATAATATTAATTTATGTATATGGTTGAAAATTTAATTTATTAAAATACTTATTAAAGGTATTTCATAAAATATTATTTAAAATATTATTAGGAATATTTAGCTCACACTTTACATACACAATGTTGTGTGTATATAGATATCATAACTTATATTAGGTTTCCAAGTTGTGATACCCTGTGGTGTATCTTCTTTTATGGTTATGATCATGTTTATATATAAATTTAGGTGTTGGTATGTGATGCTTGATTGTGGATCATATGGAGGTTCTTCTCCATAGATCATGTTTATTTTATTTATAGAATCATTGATGTTTTAACCAAATTGACTTGTTTTATTTTATAATTTAGGCCTTACTAATTTCATTCTTATTATGTATTTTTATTATTTATTCCCTAAACTAGATCCTTTTATTTATAAAAATGTTGTTTTATATTTAAAAGTGAGTTGGTTAGGGTTTTTTTGTATTCTTAAAATATTTCTGGATTATTTATTTATTTGTATCTATTGAATTCAAATTCCTTAAAGTCCAATTTATGGATGTGAAACGATAGTTTATTATTATTACTATTATAATAATAATAATTATTATTATTATTTGTGGGTGAAACTTATCCCATAGATTATATTACAATTATCTTATACTTATCTTTAATCCATGGACATCCGAAACACACTTTAACCATTGTAGTGGACCAGTTAGAGTGACGTGGCAAGTTGAACTGGGGAGATTAACTATAACTTGGGAAGGTAGTGGAAGAGTAGTGTTTTAATAACCCAAGAAACCCTAAAGATACGGGAATAGTGAAAATGTGTACATCCCAAAATAACCAATTTTTCTTTTACTATTTCTTTAGTTTTAGGATCTTGTTATGGTGTTAGAGGAAATAGTGTTTGTAACTACTCCCTTTTCCATGAAAAACATTGAAATATTTTAGAAGTGGGGTGTGGAGTTAGTATGGTATTCTAGGTCTCGGGGAAGCTCATAATTTATATCAATTAAAATATTAAATATATTAGTTCTAAATCATGTTGTTTTTATGATATAATTAAATAACTCCAAAATGGTGTCTTAGATGGGAAATATGTGTAACACCCCGAGATTTTATGAGATATAATATTTTTAATTTCATTGATGTATTCTAATATACACTACACCAAGATTAGCTTGTACTATACACAACACCGTATTAGCTTGCAGTATACGCAACACTATTCTTGGCTCGTGTTACACACAACTTCAAGTTCATTTTGTAGAAATTATTCTACGTAACATTAACTATATATTTTGTTTAATGTATAAATGAAATAAGTTTTGATTATGTTATACGCAACACCAAAATGAGCATTCACTATATGAATCCCTGACTTTGTTTGCATTACACACAATCAAGACCTTCCTCGATAGCGTGTGTAGTATGCAATACCGAGTTTCACAAAACGAGATATTATTATAATATTATTATGAACTAGCCGTTATGAATAGTAATACGCAGTTTTTGAAATTTTATAAATTCTATCTTTCAAAATGGACTTCATTTTTGGATTTGGAATATCGAAATTATCCTAGGGTGAATTTTTAGTATTTTTCTGAAAACTTTCAATTTTTGATGAATAGTGAAAACACTGGGTTACTATTTAAAAACAGAAGTTTTATTTAAATAATTATTTATTTTATTTAAATTTATTTTATGTAAAAATTGATACATAATACCAATATAAGTTCAATTTAATTAATTGGAGTCATTTTATAATAATTTTAGATATATAAAAATTTTATTGAAAGTTTCACTATCTTTTACCCACCTCCTAGGAGAATTTGAAAATTTACATAAAACTTAATTTTACCGCTTCTGTGAGTGGAATTTCGGAAATCCAAGAGACACAGTTAATATTAAGGAGTAATATGTTGTTCAATAAGATAAAAATAATTTTTTGTGAATAGTAATTTTTTACTTTTATTTACCACGGTTAAAAGTAAATAGGGTAATTAAGGGTAAAAATGATATTATTATTACCCTAACACATGTACTAATTATAATGGATAATTCTAATTCAACCAAAAATAACCTTAGGAATATAATATTATCATTTTGGTCCACTTGGATTAGATTAGGACATTTATTATTATTTAATTCAAAGAAGAGTTAAAAGAGTTAAAATCAAAGTTTAATAACTAAAACATTTTTAATATAAGGTTACACATAAGATAAATTCGACTATAAATATTAATTAGAAATATAAAAATATTTCCTACATAATTATATTTTATTTATAATTTTTAGATATTACATAATTTTATTTATTATTGACACAATGATGATGAATTGATTACTTTTAACTTAGAGTTATGTCTAAATGATATGGTTAAAATAGTAACCTAAACTTGTCTAAAACCTATTGGTTGAGAGTAATTAGACCCATACCCACTTTATATTCGAAATAAATAAATTTGGATCTATTATAAACCGAATATGACATTATTATAAAATAATATTTTATGTTTTTCCTAAGGTGCCCCTCTCCTCCCTTATAAAAGGGAACCTCATCCCTCTTCTCATTACACAATTTTGAGCCTTCATGCTCGGACAACGCCTGCCCATTTCCCTTCTAAACATTCCAAGAGAAATTATAGGGGTTTTGGTCTCCTAAAAATACCAACTCTAGTTCCTTAAGAGGAGGTTAAGAAGAGGCGCATCGAAGAAGAGGTAATATCCTTTACCGATTCATTCCAGTTTATTTCTTCTCATACTTATTATTCATTATTTGTTTCATCATAAATTAATAACATCAGTATCAATCATATAATTTTATGTTATTATAATTATGAAACAACCCTCTTTCATCTTCTATTCATCCTACGGAAAACGAAATCATCGCGCGTACGTACGTATGGAATACCATTTCCACGCTGTGGTGTAATCTGTTTTCCACCACCACTTTACATGGATGGGTATAATGGTGTAAATAAATAACTATATATGATTATGGTAAAGTTATATTGACTCTAAAATATTATACATACACTTATATACAATTACACAATCATGGGAATGATATCATCACTCATGCATACGTACGGACTACCATCTCCACGAACACGATAAGATTCATTTTCCATGATTAACCATTAAAGTGTGATTATAAAGTATATATAAAAAATAATCATGAAATATATTAAATAATAATGATACTGGATTTATGTACATATATTTTTCATTTACTTAATTCCATATAATTCAATAAGGAAACGAAAACATCGTTTATGCATATGTACGTCCTACCGTCTCCATGAATGGTGTATTTCATTCCATTTATCAATCTATCATATATATTTATATGCTGAATATATATTATATATAAATAATGTTTTACATTATTGAATCATGTAGATCATTATATAAGTTATAATATTAATAACAGCATTTCGAAACACGTATGAAAAATGAAACAATTTTACCCAAAACGCTACTTTATCATTGAATTTACAAAAGAACGGGTAATATAAAGTCAAAAGTGAACCATATATGATATCATAACAATGAATATGATTCTGTAATGAGTAATTGACATTAATTTAATCATTATACAGGAGGTTTGGAAACATATGAATCATATCAGACATAAGGTAAGGGAAAATATCACAATATCTTTTTTATTCGAGATTGTCATACTTCAGAATTTACTAGGGAATATTTATCATCCACATACATGTTTCCTCAATATGTAATATTATTTATATCCTCATACAATTTTTTAAATCCAATTTTACCTATTGGTAAATTTTAGTAAAAGATATGAAATGAATCTTTTGTCATTTTCAGTACGAAATACTTTTTGACTTTTCCGGCCAAAGTACAAGAATAATGTTTTTTAACTTATACGGAATGAATGGATTTTTATGACTTCATAGAACATTAATTCCAGGAAGCTTCCGCTACAATTTTTCTAGTTTATTTTTAATCAACATCTTTTAGTTTAAAATTGTATGACATGTTAATAAAGGAATTTGTTTTGAAGTAGAAAGGATATTTTCCTCAAGAATGGAGTTAAAGTATTTTATCAAAATTATTTTCCATATAATATAATATAGGGTTCTGTTTCTATCCCTATTTTTACTTTGATTTGAATATTTTATGATGGAATTAATTTTATGATGTCCTTTTATCTTATATGGATTATGTTATCATGGCATGATGTTTAAGAACCCCATTTTTATTACATGGGTTATGCTATGAGGTATGGTTTTTGATTTTGTGGCACACATAAGAATGGTTTCATTGTGATATGGGTGGGACCTATATCTACCTCCAATGAATTGGGTAAATATTTATATCTCATGAGATAGATATGGCTGGAACGGTAAGTTAATCCGGTTCAGTGATACAGGACTGGAACAAGGAGTGAACTCAATTCCGAAAGGGAATTTCTCCACTAAGATGGTCTTGGAAGCAATGCCTTGGCTACTATGGAAATCATATCATGTGCTTAATGGTTGGACACAATTACATGTTTTATTCCAATTCTATATTATCATGATTTATGATCCACTATGATCTTTGCCTTACGTACTACATTGATTTACGTCATTGCTCAAGATTTTGATGTTTAAATATTATGTTCATGTTTTGAAGTTCAAATGTATATGGTTTGTTTTATTTTCTCCATTATTACCCTTACTAAGCATTAGGGCTCACCCTTTATATGTTTTCTTTTCCCCAGGATATAAAAAAAGGATTTAGGTATGAAAAAAAGGATGATCTTTATGGGAGATGTTGAATATCGTTCGCCAAGATTAGAAGATTATATTCCGAGTTTCCAAAGACACTAAAATATTACATTCCCTTGGCGTCTGTTTTTGTTATATATTAGATATTCCTCAAAAGGAATGTAATGTCGATGTACGTCAAGATTCAGGTCTCTACAATATGATACCACCATTAAATATGGAATGTGGGTTTTACTATATATACAACATAATTATTAATTTTGTAACGTGTTTTGATAAAGTGTATTCATAAGAAAAAAATAATAAAATAAATAAATAAATAAATTTAATTATTATTTAATTACTGTGACCTAACACCCTTATATAAAAAACCAGTTATAGACACGCCCTAGGGTTATCTGCATAACTCTAGAATTTATGATAGGGACATAGAAGATAGTGTTGTGGATGAAAATGAGATTGATGATTAGAGATTGATTTTCCAAGGATTTATCTTTACTAATGGAGTTCATGGATCCCACCGATGAAAATTCCGTAAAACTGTTCATTATAATTAATAAATAAACACTCACGATATAGAATTACTTTTCATCTTAATCTAATTTTGGTTTATCCATGTAAAATTTGAGTTAAATCATAAAAAAATTAATTCCTAGGATGATTTTTGGAATAATGTTGTAGAATTTATCTTACTAGAATTATCAATTGAAATTTATGGATCATTTATTCTTAGTTTATCATTTATTTACAAAAGGGATCATTACTTTGGGTTTTTTTTCCAGGATTTATGGATCAAAAAATGTATGAAGATTAATACATATTATTGGGGATCATATCAGGTGTTTTTTGAGTGGTTTGGTAGTGCAGATCATTTGGAAGCATTTCACTAGACGATTGGTGGCTGAACTCCAACCACATATGACGATCAAAGTTAAATCAATTTAGATGCATGATTCATGGGGGAGATTATCTTCTTGAATTATGGGGCATTAAATGAAAGAAGAATCATATTGAATCCTACGTTTTCTAGGAAATCATTACATACGTGGAATGTTGTTTGAAGAAAAAACACCATGTAGTCCCTTGGTATTGGTGGATAAGGTTTTAGAAAAATAAAATATCACAAATTTTTGGGACCTACTATAGGCCAAGTGACCGAAGACTATAGATACCATGTGTACCCTGGGGATACAAGGGAAAGGAGATTTCTAGGAACACGAGCTTCTCCAGAGTACACAGGAATGACCCAATACTTTTACATGGGCATAACCCATTACTCGCACATGGGAAGACTACCCAGAAATAGCTAGGTATACGTGAACAAATAGATTACATGGGCATGATCCAATGTACATGGGAATATGATAGAGTACAAAACATATCTATCTTATCTAGTACATCTTGTGTACATGGTATTCACGCCATGTTCTTTTTCTAGGGATGTTTTAGGCCCTCATTATCTTCATTGTAGACCACTATCTCTAGGGTTCATCAACTTGGCCAATCCCCAACATGGTATAATGAGGTACCACATACTAAGAATAAGACATGAACCCCTATACTATATTAGTATTTGATAATGTTTTGTAATCCTTTTTTATACCCTGGGGTGTGATCCTCTATCATTTCTTCCTCTCTAGGTAGGGACTAGAATCTTGTGACTACCACAGTAGGGAATTTGATCCCCAACGTAGTGGGTTATCCATTCGGGTTTAGAATCCCCCATAAGGCCTGGGTGATATCAATTTTCAATGTATTAATATCATTAGAGTTCCAACATACACTTATTTATAGTGAGGCATGAAAATAATGATCTCTTGGATAATTTCCATCAGTGTTATCAAACTCATAGAGTGTGTTCTCCCAAATGAACCTCATCTTTAATCCTTTTGTAGGAATCGTAGGATCACATTGTGGCTGTGGATTTACATTGATACATAGTGACTATCTTGAATATATTTGGGTTATTTATGGATATGTATCATACTTATAATTAACAGTACTTTGATATGATGAGTTGATTACTCTCCTAATTCTATATGTTTATAGATTTTATAGTTTCTTATTGGGTATTTATTAACTCACCCCCTTATGGGATATTACCGCACATGTTGTGTCTTATAAATATGGTAACCCTTTCAATTATGTCTTATGTGGACATGGATCATTCGAAACATAGTTCCACAGAAAGACTGTGGTTTATTATAGGTGTTCCATTTGATAAGCATCCCATTCTTCTTAATAGGATGTACTCCATTTTCATTTTTTTGGGTTTGTATATTGACATTTATGATTCTATTATTTTTTCATACATTTATGTGGGGTATAGATGTATTCATGAATTTTTTATCAGTTTTATTTTATATTAAAAATAAATGAGGGTATTTGGAGATGTTTTGTGAATAAAAAAACGTTAGGCTAAGGCCTCACCAGTGTTTGATATGCCCACTTAGTGATTGTAACCAGACCTTGTTGTTTTGGAGGTGGTCTTGGGGCATCACACTCAACCCATTATCAGCCTAGGGTTCCCAGGTTGGGTTGGTCATGATAGAGTGGTAGAAAAGGAATCCATAATAGGACTGATGTTTATATATTTTCTAGCTATGAGGTTTGGTTTGGGAACTAGGGAAAACATTAAAGTTTCTTGAGTTCAACGATAAGTCTACGGAATCAAGTGTGGGTGTGATTAGGGAAATATCCATTCGACAATTCAATTAAAACCTCTTTGTTGTCTCGATACATATATCCACTAGTAAAAGGGAAAAAATTGGTAAATGCATAAAATAATAATGGGTTGTAGTTTCCTTATCATTCTTAAGCCAGATCCCCAAATATATTCTTTGACCATGGTATGTGTTCAATTTTTCAGGATGCCTCCATAATGACAGCCAGTTAGGATTCCATAGTAGGATGACAAGGATGATCCATCGAGTGACAAGGATTTTGTACAGGTTTTTTTATAGGAAGTTGTACCTCTGGGTTTTTTTCTAGCCTTATATCTACGCATTGAGTAGTAGGATGTTTTATAAGTTATGGATCTAGATTTTCATTATTTGGGTGAAATCCATGAGTTTAATAGGAAGATAACTCTTAGGTTTCAGGGTGATAATGAACCACAAGCTATAGGGGACTTTCTTCAAGAGGGTGGATGCGTTTTCCTACCAGTTATGACCCTCCATATCAGATGGTAGGCCTTACAGGGAGTCATCTCCATTGATCCCTATGGAAATGGTTTAAACCGGTGACATGGATGTATGATAATAATAATATTTTATATACAAATTTTGGGAATCTCTTTATAGTGGAGATTTATATAGACACTTTGCGAGAAGTGAAAATCGTGAAGCTGTTGGATCATTAACAGGGTAGCTTAATTATAGAAAATTGTCTATTGAAGTTTGATAACCTCTCTTGATACCCCATGGATATGTTTTAAGAAACAATAATCTAAGAAACTAACTTCAATAATGGTCTCCATAATGATATTAGGGGCTTTACGTAATCTCTTTTCATTCTAACTTATACTAGAGTTCCCAAGTATGATTTTATGGAAGATAGATTTTTTGTTGGAGTAGTTTCCGATAGTTAGTGATGGTAGTGAGAATCCTAGATTTTAGACATTAAGAATTGGTAGCCGATTATAGACCTAGGGATCTAGGTGGGATATGAATTTTAAAAGACAATATCAGGATAGAGGGTCTACAGTTTTGTGCTCTTTGGTTGGATCTAGTCAGCTCAAGGAGTGGCAATGCTACTCTTTTTAAGGTTCATGACATATTGTGTGATTTATCTGACTCAAATAACAATTGACTGAGAGATGGTCGATGGATTTACTATATAAATACAATGGAAATAGAAATGATGTCCATAGGGATGTTGAAATTTTAGAGGAGTTGGGATATATGAATAATTTTTCTGATGATTTTTTTTCTACTACCACCCTCAGGTTGTTCTCTGTAGGCCCAGTGAGTTGGTGGTTAGGGATGAGGACAACTACAAGTAGTGGAGGTCTATAATGAAAATGCTTCATGGATGATTGGAGGTGTGATCTATATCTTCAATACTATATCTAAAATATTAATAGATATAGGAATTATTTTGTAATTCTTTTCCATATATGTAGTTTTAGATTTAGGGATTCTTTTACAGAATTTGGAATGAAACTTGATCTTGGAGACTCCTATAGAAGGAGATTCATTAATCACACACTTCACTTGATAGCGTGACCTAACTCTTGGTAGATTGTTATTCCTTTGGTAAATTTTATTGGTGAAGATGTATCCATGTGATTTCATTCTATGTATGGAATATTCCTCTGTAGTTCACGTATAAATTGGCTATTTTATGTAGAGGATATAGTGTATCATCCTTGACAGGTTGATATTTTCCTTTTTTTATGAGAAGGAAACCTAAGTAGAGCCAGATCAGCTCATACATAGGAGTATAAAACTAAATAATCATAAATTTATTTGTATAAAACTAAGAGTAGTGGATGTTATTACTTACCAATTTCTTGCAGTGGTGGCATAGTATGAGGACGTCATCAATAAGGATGTTATAGGATTACATGACCCCCAGGAGAACAAATTTATTATAGAATTACACCAAGGGTATTCCATAATATATGTTTAGAGATATTTTATGGATTTCATTGATCTTTATGAGATAAAGTTGTAGCTATATGTTTTTCAGAGTAATGAATTTTTTAGCCCTAGTGTTTCCCATCGAGGAACCATGACTTTATTTCCAAGAAGGAGGATTATAGAATATGGTTATGTGTGGATTATGGTTTATTGAACCTGTTGACTATTAAGAATAAGCATCCAGTACTAATAATTGAAGTCTAATTTTCCTAGTTTAGATGGGAGATATGGTTCTAGAAGATTTACCTTAGGTTTGGATATCACCAGCTCCATGTTTTGGATGAGGATATACAAAAGACGACATGCCTATGTCTTTATGATCACTATGAGTAATTTTCATTTCCCTTCTACATCAATAATTTCCAAATATTGTTCATGGGAATTATTAACCAAATCATTCATCCCTTCGTATACTGGTTCATGGAATTCTTCATCGATTACATCCTAGTCCTCTCAGCTTCAAAGGAGGATCATTAGAGGCACTTGAGAATCTTTCGAAACTTACTCTATGAGACCCATAATTGGGGGATGGTCATGATTTTTTTGTGCTAGGTTTGGGAGGTCTAATTACTAGGACATGTCATCTCAAAATATTGAGTAATAATTGAACTAGTGAAGGTTAATGTAGTGTTAATTTGGGAAATACCCAAGAGTTTGTCTGAGGTATGGATATTCCTATATTTTTTAGACCACTATCATAGATTCATGCCTCATTTATATAGGATATTGGGACCCAAGAATTATTTAACCTGAAATGGGTTTCATTTCATAAGGATTAAGAGATTTTAGTGGGATTTTCAGGACATGAGAATGAGGATAATGAGTGACTCCATCCTATGTATTCCAGAGAATGGTATTGGGTAGGGGATGTTTGGTTATGAATTCATAACAAAGAATAGATTTTTTATGACACAAATTTAGGTGGTGATTGCCTATGGGTGATGGTTGCTGAGACCATGATCATAACTATGAAATCCACGATCTAGATCCAGAAATGGCAGTCATCGCCCCAAAGATGTGGCCCAACTCATTTATGGGTAAGTATGTTATCATCTATTTTTGACTACATAAGTTTTAAATATATATTCTCACTGAAAGATCTGATCTTTATATATCAGTGGCAGCTATATTTTCTTAGGGTTTAGGACATTGAGATAATTTATAAGTTTGGGAAGAATAATGTATTGGAATATTATCTTAGTAAGAGAGCATTTTAGTAGTTGTTGAGTGATGAATTTGTGTAGTTTCCTTCATTGCATTTTCCTTAGTAAAATAGGATGATGCAGCATACATGAAACTGATAGTATTTACACCTATACTTCTTTAGAGAGTTAGGGAGGATTATCTTAGAGATATAGAATATAAAATATTTCATGTTATGATATACATTGGGGGTTACCTTTATAGATTTCTTAAAGGCGGGTCACATCTCATCCATTTCTATGGGTGGACCATGGTACTAGTGACACTATGTGAGGGTGTTTTGAGGGAGTTTAATACGTACCATTAGCAGTAAATCTAGTAATGGATAAGATGTAACAAAACCATTTACATCAGTTTTGGTAGCCAGGAATGAAGACGCCTGTATATGATTTTTTTTATTGATGCCTCATGTTTCAGTAGATGAACATTGAGAACTAGGTTCCAATGGTTTTGGATGAACCTCTTGAGGATCCAGAGTGGATTTGGGACGATATCTCTATGGAAATCCGGACGGTGAATCCAAGAATGTATAGGGGACATGATTCAATCTAGGTTATCATAGAAAAACTCATTAAGATGGCCTAATTCATAGACACCTAAGAGAGGAGTTAAATATAGATCTTGGTGTGCCTTTATGTTCTAGAGATAATCCATATCCATAGAGTAACCTTGAAAATTATTTCAAACTATGATTTACTCTTCACATCATGATTATGGTGAGTATTGTAGCTAGCCTTTGGGACTTAGTTACTTCTATGCAAAGTGTTTCCATCCTAGACAGATGACCATATTGAGTATACCATTTATCTTATGTGGGAAATTATTTTGGCTTTCATGGTAGACATATGCTACAGTTGTGAGGATCACCTACCCTCAGTGGAGATTTCATATAAAAACCAGTACAACTACATCATTTTTATGGTTCCCTTTGATTCGTTGTGTGGGATACCCTATAGATCACCACTAAACACGACTGATCCATGGGAGTCAGCACACTTGGCCCTATAGTTAGTGTGAGTGAAAACAGAGAAGGTGTAGATCATCTAGGAGATATCAAGGAATTCTAAGAGTTATCAGAATCCATATATGGATCGATGAAAGAGGCCTTTGGATTTTGATTATGGAGAATATGTGTTTCTAAAGGTCTCACCTTGGTGAATATTATAGATATTTTTCCTCTATGGGGCATTATAACTCATATTCATTATTTATTTCAAAGAATACATATTGTTAGAGAGGTGGTGTACCTCTTGGACATACCATCACAGTTAGTTCAGGTACACAATTTATTCCATGTGTCACAATTGAGGAGGTTTGTGCATGATCCATCACATGTTATCAACTAGGGAGAGCTAGACATCAAGGATAGAGCTACCTGACCTGATTAACCAGTATAGATCAAGGGTTGGAAGGATAATATCCTTCATGGGTGTTTTATTCCCATTTTGAATGTCTAGTAGAATCACAAGAATCATTAGGGGAGCAACTGGGAGTGGGGTAACCACATATGAGCTCCGTACCCTCACATTTTTTAGTAGGGTTTTTTTAAAAAAATTCCTATGGTGGGGTGAATGTAACAACTCTATTTTTTTACTTTAAAAAATGTAATATTTTAAATCATATTTTCATTTTTAGATGAAGAGTTAACATTGGATTCTATGGCATTGGGGGGGGGGGGTTGGCAATGATATAATAAAAAATTAAGTCTATTTTATTATTTTTGTATTTTTTTGTAATAATAGAGTAACTATAAAATAGTACTTTATATGGTATATATTATAATTCCATTAAACAATGGATATGAGTTTTTCCCTAGGTGTAATATAGTATTTTTCATCATTGGGAGTATTGATTGCAGGGTATTCTTGGGTGGAAATAATAAATTCAATTAATTTATGGGTTACTTAATTATAGAGATCTAATCTCTTTAAATAAAAATTAAAGTTATAGGCAAAACCTAGGGTTAAGTGAAAAAAACCTAAATTATTTAGAGGACCATGAAGGATTGTTTATTGGGTTAAAATAAGATCAAGGATATGATATCTATTTTTCAAGGATTCGTCATTAACATAAATAGATAATATATCTCTATAATGGAAACACTATAGAAATTTTATTTATCAATTATTAATCCAAACATGAGGATGGGTGTATTTTATGTAGTTTTAATATGGTATATTTTTACCCAAACCAAACTTGAATTCATTCCCTAAAAAAATAATTCATGGGTTGATCATTTGATTAATGTTGAAGAAATTTATCTTCATAGGACTATTAATTGATATTGATATATTATTTCCAATTTTTTTGTTGTTATCATGCTAATGTATTTGGTACAATCAAAATAATGGATGAGGTTTTTCCTTCATTTTTTTGTTTTGTGATTCTCTTCCAACACTATCCACGTGTTCATCATCAACATTTATTTTGGTTTTTGGTCTAAAAATATAGGAAAATGATCATTGAATAATAATAATTTTATGAAATAGATCATTACAATGGGATTGGATTATGGATTGATGTTGAAAATGAGGTATGTCAAATTGGTGGTGCAAAACATATCGTTAGATGTTTTTTTTGCATGGTGGGGTGGTGAAGCAGTGTGGCATGTCAAGAAGTAATTTGCAAGAAGATTTGTGGTTGTAATCCTACCACTGATGATGATCACAGTTCATCAAATTTATATCCCTTTTTAACATGTGTGATTTTTATCTAGAGTTATGGTGGAACTGATCTGTGAAAAAGCATGTGGAAACATTCGGGATTTATAAAATCCTGACATATATGTCTGGTAGTCTGAAGAACACATGTCGTGTAGTTCCATGGATGTGAAAAATAGGTTTTCTAAAATAATTAAATCATTAAAAATAATGTTTGAGCTACCAAAAAATATGTGAACCATCACTAGAGAATCAGAATGTACACTTGGGGAACACTACAACGAACACATATAAGTATACCAGCATGTCAAGAGTATATGGGAACGACTTGGTACTATGATACAACTAAATTACCTCCAGAAAAATAGCTATATGGTCACATATAGAGTTCACAAGAATGTGGAAAATTATATGTTCATAGACCATATGACACAAGCTGACCACTGAAATCCATGACACGCCATGTATTTTTACCTTGGTAGTTTGAGGAACTCATTCGATTTAGTGTAAACCATTATCTATAGAGTGAGTACCGTTGGTCCATATCTTTGAGGTAAAAATGAAGAATAATTTCGTAAAAATATAAAGAAATATTATCTATGGAATTATTCATGGATAAACTTTTGGAATCCCACTATTTTACCAAAGTTGTTATCCTATATCATTTTATCCTCCCCAGGAAGGGTCAAGAATAATTTATCCAATATACCGAGGCATTCAATCCCATTCCAATAAAGTTATCCGTTTAGATCCAAGAGTCCCCCATAGGCCCTGGGTGACATCCACTATCAGGGAATTGATTTCTTTAAAGTTATATTGTTAACTTCTACCAAGAAATTCCTAATAGGAACCACCTCTCATAGGAGAACCATTAGTGATATTAGACTTATGGAGTGATTTTTTGTTAATGGACATTTCCTTGAGTACTTGAGAAGTAATCATAGGATGGAAGTATGTTTGTGTATTCACCTTGATACAAGTGACTATCTTGATTATATATTGATTATTTACTATGATTTCTTATAATTTTAATTTAAATTCCTATGATTTGATGAGATAAATACTATTTTGATGAAACACGATTTATGATTTTAGGGTGTCATAATTGGTATGTATATCCTAACCCCTGTATAGGCTATTACCACACATTATGTGTCTTATTTATATGGTAGGAATTTTGATAGGGTCCCTGGTTGACTATGAGAAGGTAGAGCATAATTATCTAGGCAGACCGCGACTTATTCTAGGTTTTTTATTTGACAACATTCTCCTTCTTCTTATTAGGTTAGATTATTTTTATAGCTTGGGTGGGCTTATATTTAGACCATTATGATTTCCACTACTATTTTCATACTATGATGTGGGATATAGATGCATGTATCCAATTTGGTATTAGATTTATTTTACCTTTTAACATTATATGGGTTTTTAGAGATGTGTGTGTGTGTGTCTAGGTACCATAGACTAAGGCCTACAATATATGTGATTTTCCTACCTAATGATGGTCCCCAACCCCTCGACTATTGAAGGGTGTATTGGGGGGAGGCCATCATTTACTTGTTTTTGGATAGTTAGGCCTCACCAGGTTAGGTTGTGATGGTGTTCAACCTATAACTCTTGATGGAATAATCATCAAAACAAATAAAAATATTATAGTATGTAATGAATATACAAAACAAAATCATTTTACTAAATTTACCAAAAAGGGATATATATAGGGAATAAACACTAATGATGAGATTATATAAAAAAATACACTATTATTCATTAGTTTTGTTGATATAATATTTCAAAACACTTTCAATCTATAACATACATATTTCCATTAAAATATTTATGGTTTGTTCACTTATCACCCATGTGAAACTCACTTTTCTTTAAATAAATTCACTATGTTGAAGAACATTGGATCAATTTACAGACATGAATATATATCCATATTTTTCATAGAATTATATTTATATTGTATCATCAAAACTAGATAAATTCTCCTTTAAAACTCATAGTTCAACTCTTCTTCATTATTGTAGTATGTGCAGAACTACATTATGTGGGAGTTTAGTCTTTGTCTTATACAATATTTCTATAGTGACCAACCACTCTAAATTAAGATAATCCTAAGATAGAAATATTTCTGTTATATTCCTTCTCCAATACCTCAAGTACCCAAATATGTTAATTCAAACCCTCTAATGTATTTTTGAATCATACCATTTATATGACCGTGTTCTATACTCTCTATATTATATTCCCAAAGTGAAAATTAAAGAATTCAAACTTTTAAACAATACATAGTTCAATTTAATATATTAAAAAAAATCAAATTATTTCATGGTTATCATAATGCTATATTATAGTGGATCAAAAAACAACTAGTTCCTGAAATATAGTATCTTCATGGAACCATCATAAAATGAATAGTTTTATCATCTTTTCCATGCATAATTATTTCACAAAAAATATTTTATATGATATATTTTCATAGAAAAACTTCTATTAACAATGATTGCATATAATTATTTTCATGAAAACATAATTTCATGAGTTTCATGTAGCTTGATATCACATTGAATTCATCATGATTATAGTGGATCTATCTCTTCACAAAAACATCGTTAGATACTCTACTGTACACTAAAAGTTGTAGGTTTTTTTCAATAACCTTGAACTCATGTGGTTGGAGTATTTATATAAAAAAATCAATATAGTGGTCAAATAATGATGATTCTAAGAATCTCAACTATCCAACCATTTTCTACCTGATTTTTATTAAAATTTCACCTACTATTTAAAGATGTAACTCGATTTCTCATTACTTACATGAATATGATCTATTTTTGGTTCTCCTAGCATATTTTTAAACATCTTCAACCCTAATTTTCACAACCAATATATTAAAACTAAGACTATATAGGCATGAAAACACCTCCATGACATGGAGCATATCTTTTCAAGAAAAAAATCCTCGAACATTGGCTAAGATCACATTTTCTAAATACTATGAAATAGTTAAATTTAAGTTCATCAATGACTAATCACATTAATATCAAGAAAATATTCTAAATTTTCCTAATAGAAAAAATCAAATTTATTCTATCATTATTGAGAATTAATTATGAATTTAAAATAGTATTACTTGTTTATATTATCTTATAATCATGATGCAACAACCTTGGTTAAGGCAGAAGATTAATATGAAGAAGCAATAAATGCTGTATGAGATCATTAAAATCAAAAAAAATCTAGTGAAATTATTCTAATAGATATGTTTAATTAAATATGTTGAATCATAAATAATTACATAAAAACTCTAATCACGTAGAGGGAGGAGAGGGAATTTAATGTTTTCCATCATTTTAAATTTCACATGCAATAAAAAATGTGAAAAGATTACATTTTTTGAAAAGAACACATCAGTATTAACCTCAAGAGAAAGATTTTTTTTATATATGTTCTATAAAACCTATATTTTAATTCATATGCATCCACCCCAGAACATTAACACTCTTCACCTTTCAATCCCACATGAGGTTTCTACACTAGAGCCAACCCACATTATCTATGATGACGTAGAACCCCCACCCGCACTCTTCAGCGTATAACCACTATATACTATTGTTTTTTTCAGGATCAAAACTTCATTTAGTCGTCAGATACTTAAAAGTAGCTAGATTTGAGGCTTGAGATATCATTTTATTCCTTGACCAAAATAATATTCTATTGAATATATTATTATTTTGATAAAATTATATACTCTAGTAAATATATTAATCATTAATTCACATTTTTTGACATTATATACTCTAAGGAATAAATTTTATTCTTTCCTCTCTTACATAAAATTCCACTTAATTAGAATATAAGAATTATTCATTCATCTTGAAAGATTACGCTTTTGCAAGCCACTCCAAAAAACCTCTCCAACTATTTTCAAATAATCCATCACACAAAATTTCATAGTTGATCATTTACCAAATTATATTTTCTTGATAATACATAATTAAATACATATTATTATCCTTATAACTCCAAATATCTAATAAAAAAATATCTTCATGTGATTTACACTTTTCCCCATTTGTTGATAAAATTAAAAGGGTTCCTCAAATCTATATTTCCCCCCAAGTCCTCCCCTATTATTGGGTCTCTAGTTTTTCCTTTAATCCATAATTTTTATACAAAACATTATATAAAATTTTGAACCACCACTAAACATATATCACATTTGACTCTTCAAAATATTTGAAAATTTATCATAAAAAATAAATTGCCCTATATCTTTTATATACTATCTATGTTTTTAAACATTAGAACTATCTTCCAATTATTTTATAAAATAATCCCATATATAAATCTTTTCAATAATGAATCCATTTTTAACATCACAGTGTAAATTTATTTTAATTATATTTTTTGATTTAAATTACCAATCTTAATTGAGTAATTAAAAAAAAATACTGTAGGCCTTCTGAGCTAGAGATCGGTATAAGAAGCATGTTTTTAAGAAAATAGTCTAAATATGTCCATGTTGTTGAAAATTTTAACAAAATTATAGCACATATAAATTTTTTGTAATCTTCAAAAGACGCCTTCATTTCAATGACACAAATTTTGATCAATTGAGACAACATGATATCCATTATACTTCACATGGTTTCTTTTTTATTATATATGGCCAGATTTCCTTTAAGTGGTCATTTCTAACCCCCTTTAATTGAAATTATATTTTGACACCATATCTTAAGAAGATTTATCACCCTGACTAAATGGTCATTTTTAATTTTTTATTCTTATTGTAGGTTTTAGGAATAGTAAATGAAATTATATTATACAATAACTATTTGTATAATAAAAATAAATAAGGGGTATATAAAAGATGTTTACCCTCTTCTATAGTATTATTCTTCTTATTATAGTAGTCAAATACCACTACCGAAATGGTCTAAGGAAACCATATACAATTTAATGTTATCCTGACACCACTAGAACTGTCAAATTCTGTTAGACACATCTTTAACTTCAAAAAAGAAATTACATTTTTTTGGTCATATATTAATTTCAACATATGTATTTTCTATTTAAAACATTATTTTTATTTTCATTTAAAAACATAAAACCACCTGAAAAATATTCTCCTCTCTTAAGCCAACACCACTTATATTGGAAACATATAAATACAAGGGAAGAGGGGTACCTCCCAAAAACTATGATGTTAAGGAGTGCAGATTCTCATAGTCTCCCTATAATTTTTTTCCGATTTTTCTAAGCATTTATATTCCTTATACTTGGTGCTACAATTTTATAGAGTATACTCAAGGTGTCACGACCCGTCCTAGTGGGGTCCGCTCCGTGACTCCCCAAGCCCGCCTCCAATAGGCCAGGGGCTGGTGACTATCACCGAGTAGGCATATTACTAACATGGGAGGCATTGCCTAAGCACCTGTACACACGCACACACACATCTCCAACCCCATAAATTATAAAATGTAAAAACACTAAGGTAAAAAATGCTTGCATACAAATAAACCCAACCAACAGAGTATGATGGGAAGAAAAGTGCTGAATGTAAAATGGTCCAGAATACAATCCCACCAATCAATGAGTCTGAAAAATATAATGTCCAACCCGTAAACAAAAAGAGGTAATGGGATTGCTTCTCGTAGCCAAAGGAATTCCTCAGCATGTAGGGAACTCAGAATGCTCAGTCCTATCCTGGTCCACCCTGGACTCTGTCAAATGGCTACTTTTCTGTAGAAGACACGACACATGTGGGAAAAGCCCATGCAGGGGTGAGTATAACAATACTCAGTAGTGGACCCCGAAAACCAAAATGTAGTACATGATGCAAAGGTACATTAATCTATGCACAGTATATGTCTACATAACATATATCAAGAGAAAAACAAACCATATATACTTAAAACCCAAACCCACGGTCTAGAGACATATCACAGAACTACATTCCCCCATTAGGTATTCAGTTCGATGATTTCCACGAAGCACTCATTCTGACTAAACACACTCCACGAGTCTTATAGCTCTAATTATATTCGTCTGAAAAGTAATATTCACTGGGAACCTTCACGAGAAATAGTTACACTCATTACAGGAGACACACTCCTGAGTGGGAAGATTCCGATAGATAGATGCACTCATTACCGGAGACACAATCTTGAGTGGGAAAGATCATGATACATAGATGTGGATCACTGCCAGGGCCATCCTGAATACCACAACTCATACGGAATTCACCAGCTAGGTAGAGGATCGACGCCCAGTGGATTTGGTCAAGCCGATGATTGACTCTACCTTGGGTCAATAATGGATAGAGGATCTCGATCCGGGCCTCTTGGATGGATGCCTGAGTATATCACAAAAATTCCTGCTGAAGGGATCATACTCCTGTAGAAGGAAACAATACATGACCTTCAGGGTAATGATAATAAGGGTCACTAACCCAAATGAAACATGTCAATATACGGTGGACAAGTGGACCATGTCATTTTTTAAAAAGTACACACATTGTAGAAAAGTTACATGTCGTGCTGTCTGACCCCAGGTACTGACCATGTACAAAGGCTCGTGTCATAAGGCTGGTTGTGTAGATAAGTTTGTACATGGAATGTAGTACAATGTACACGCCATGTCCGAGTGCATGGGATCGGCTCCGTGTACACTGGTCATGTGCTCGTACACAGTCTTCAGTAGTGTACTCCGACCCGTGTGATCGGTACAAGAGGTGACCCGCGTTACTGGCAACACCTGGCCATGTGATGGAGTGCATGGTCATGGACTCCATCCTATGTCCGTGTACCCCCTGGATACATGCCGAGTCCCGCATAACCACCTCTACCATGCTTTACACACTGTGTTCTGATGTCATGCAGATCATCCCGTGTCCGTGTACTTCCCAAAATACACTCCAAGCTTCATGGAAAGTCTAACACACCGTGTTACCAGGGTCACACACCGTGTGATTCCTCAATGACCCCCGAAACCCTAGCCTCCACCGCCAGTACTACACGATGTTTTCTACAGAAGTACATGCTGTGTATTCTGGAAATTTCCAGAAATGAAGACCTCTGCTATCGCGCCTTCAGTGATGCCCCACTCGTCAATCCGGTCGTCCGACCTCCCTCGAACACCTGGGTTTTGGTCTCCCTGACACCCAGAGGCTCCTTCTGTTGTTTTAAAAACTCTGATCAGCTCCAAAAACAAGTTTTTATCTTCCTGTGAGAAGAACAATTGAAGAACGAACTCTTCAAATTTGAGCCGGTTCATCGTACGTCATGGCTGTCACACCTCCGTAGGTTCGTTGGGATGTCAGATCTCCGGTTTGGGATCATTGTATTGTAGTATGGGTTCACAAAGATCTGTTGTTCGTCGCCCTGTAAAGAACGCGAAGAACATGAAGAACACGCGAGAAGGAAAGGGAGAATGAAAAACCAATATAACAAATTTGAGGAATGAACTTCCACCATCATTCATCACGACATTGATATGCTCCAATTAATAGGCTTAAATGGAGAAGGAATAAACAAAAATAATCATCATGGATTAATTCCTCTTAATCATCCCAATAAAACCCTCCTGCAAGAATGTACGAATCCGCGGATCAACTTGTTCGTGGGTGATATGAGTTCGTCGTTCAAATTCAAAAATGGACAAAGTGAAATGAAATAATAACCCCTACCATTAAAAAAGGATCGATCATTGAAGAATGGGTCACGCTGCCGTCTTCGTCAAGATCCTTCAACTTCGTTGGTTTATAGATTGTCAAATTTGATCCTTCATTCTCTGATCGGCAAGAGTATTCTTCAAAGCTCCATGGATTCTCCAAGGATTTCTCTCAATCGTCGCCAATGAGAAACATTTGATTATCCTAATAAAAAGAGAAACATGTTTGGAATTCCAATGCACTGCAGAATTAATGAGTCATCGTTGCTATTTCTATGTCATTATGACATGAAATTTTTATAGAAATAGTTTCCCCATCACCGTGCTCCAGTGGATGTTTCCAAAAAGAAATTAAATAAACATTGTGAATTTATTTTATTTTATTTAACATAAAATGTCCGAAAATTAACTTTTTCTCTAGACCCACACCAGTCTAGGCTAGAATTATTTATAGGTAAATTAGTCGTCTTGGACGCAACAGTGCACTCATATTTTTAATCCAGGAATCCATATGGAAACTTCCACAACCACGCACAAGTGTCGACTCACTTAACTTAAAAAAAGATCAAAACACCATTCCGGGCTCACTGGGACTCGGAATGATGTTCTGTCTGCACTCCCAGTCCCAAAATAATTCCATATAATATTTAAAAATAATACATGGAAAATCCGAGACATTACATTAGGTGTGATCATTTGAGTTACCCATCTTCTTTTTTCACCATCTATCTGAGTACAGAGACTAAACCCACCATTACAAGTTTCATATGAAGATGAATTTTTCTTGAATCATGCATCATGATTTCTCTAAGATAGTTGTACCCCTATACCACACATAACTTCTTACCTAATTTTTTGGTTTGTTAAACCACCAAGGTATTAATCATGTTTGTCATATTCTATTATCATTATAATGACCTCAGAAATGTTTTTATTCAATTATTCTATCATTCTACATATATCTATATTACTTATAAATAAATTAGTTTCATTCTTTCTCTACCAGAGCACTAAATCTATTTTACACCTTAACTTTGTTTAGTGTAAACTATTTACAGATGTGTTAGAGTACTGAAGAAATACCCAATGATACTTCATATTCTTTTCTATTTGAGTACCTTTCCATATACACATACATAGAACATAAAAAACATCTAATAATAAAATTCTCCATCATGTTGTTTTTTATTGGTTAATTTATTGACATAATGATTTTCTTTATTTATTTATGTTATTGAGGTTCTATGAACAAACTCATGGTCGTCCATATTCTTTGACCTAATTCACACTTATTAGATAAATTTTTTATATATTTATATTCTTTTATATTGTTATAAAAAAATTTTCTTCAATTTTGAGGGTTTGATAATGATTTAATTTAGAAATTAATTAATACATTATCCTATCCACAAATACATACTATATGACCCATCATTCCACAATGAAATCACACAATTTCATGTTCATGTCATTCTATTGACTATGTTGATTCAATGAAGTTATACTACTTCTAGCATTAATTTCTTCATTTATAACTTTGAATCCTATAATCTACCCTTTTTAAACCATTGCATTCTTCTTAATTTAATTGGATGATTATGTATCAATCACCAAATAGTTTTTTCCCATAATTTATAGTCTTTAGGTTTCACAACTATTTATGATTTTTTTGATGACTTAGTAAATCCACACTAAATTTTCTTATTAACTTCAATTATGTATTTAGAATATCTTGATATAACTTCTAAATATCAAAAAATCATATTTATCTATCCATATTAATATATTACAATATTTATTGTCTTCATACTCTCTTTTCAATAACTTCCCCAATTTCTCATTTTATTCATGAATTGATAGTATAAAACTTCCAAATTCTTGAATCCTTTTACAATGGAAATATAGATTGGAATCATTGACTACCATTCCAGACTAATATTCTACTTCAAGTATACGATTTTTTTCAAAAAAAAATGTTGTAGAATTCTCCTACATCTATATTCTTCTCGACTATTAAATGATTATGGAGGAATAACCCTTGTAATTATTTATCAAAAATACCTCCTCAGAGCCTTGTTATAGAGTCATCAGATTCTTTTAGTAGATTATAAATATATTCAATCCTCTTTAAAGATCTTCCTCACTAGAATATATTTAAACTTGATAGTTTCTTCTTTATAACATCCCCAAACTGAAACTACTAGATCAGATGCTAAAATCTTAAAACATAAATTTTATTCTCTGAAAACAATGAAGTTGACCCAATTTTCAACCTAAAAAACATATTATATAAAAAATGAAATATTGGATTAATTATATTCTCATGGAAATTTTTGGTTTAGTGTTTTAGATAATTTGAAAAAACTCTTACATAACCAAATCCCATTTCATTAAATGATAATTTATACCCCTTAACCTAGATTTTTGTATTTAACATTATGACATCATCATAATACTTATCAAATCCTTCAAATAATAATTCATTCATCATAATTCTTGATAACTTGGAGAAAGGAAACATATGAAGTGTGTGCTCAAATTATTAGCGAGGATAAACATAAACTTTAACAAATTGAATGTCATTGATGGGAATAAGAATTGTATAATGGTATGAGAACATAATCATAGTGAATGAATGAATCATAAAAAACTCTTACCCATCAGCACCTGAATCATAAATCATGAAACATATTTTACATCATTAAAAAGGAAATAATCATAAAAATAAATATTCACGAGCCATGTTATATCAATATTTACTAGAGGAATCCTAATAAACCCATGGAATGAATTGATTAACATTATTTGTTTCTTGTAACATTCTCTTCATAGAACCCTTAAAGAAAACATACAGAACCCTTAAAAATGTAATAACCATATGGTCAACTTATATACTAATGCATTGGAGAACTACATGGGATCACACATTAGATAATTTATAATGGGCTCACCCAGTGATATCTAGGCACAACGATTATATAATAAATTTTCAGGAACCAGAATATTAATAAAGTACAGAGATCATACATTACATCATAAAAGTTACAAATACAATTATTATTCATTTAATAACTTGATTAACCCATGGAAAATAAAAGTTTTCTATAAATATCTATTTGAAACATGATTAACCTGTGGAAAATAAATGTTCTCAATAAAAATATCCTTGAATCATGGATTAACCATTTGAAATAAATTGTTTCAGTAAAAATATATTTTAAACATCATTATCATGTGTAAAATAAATAGGTTCTATAGCAGTCTATTTGAAACAAGATGAGCCCATGTAAATGTATCAAGTTCCATAATAATATCTTTGAAACCTAATTAACCAATAGGAAATAAATTTATTACATTAAAATCTCTATAAAAAAAATCATAATCCATCTAGAGAAGGAATAAAAATGGTATTATTACATAATATCACCACTATATGATAAGTAACAATAAGCATAGTTGATATTTATTAATGTAAATACCATTAACGGATCATTAAATACATATTTTGGCTAAAAAATTTTAATTTTAAAAATAAATTTTAAGAAAAAAAAATCACAATTTTTTTTGAAAATACATAAAAAATTAAAACATATAATGGAAAATTCAAGGAAAATAGTGGACTTGATTTTTGGAAAATCCATTCATGCCACAAATGTCAAAAATAAATATTGTTTACAAAACATTTTGAAAAAGGGATTCAACATGAACCAATAGAAAAATGATAAAATATTTACTTTTAAAAACATTTAAATAAAGATAAAATAACATGTAAAAAAGATTTAAGAAATAATTAATTTTTAGAAAATATAAAATTAATAACATTTTAGTAACCATGTTTGTAAAAGTTATAGATAGCCGATTTAAAAGGAAATAGAAATCGATATTACTTGAAAATGACTGCTTCAACGTTTTGTTAATAAGTATGGTAGTAAAAAGGAATCAAACAAGTGGAACGTATTAATAATTATAACATAATAAAAGATATTTGTTTCAATAAAATAATTTCACATTATTTCTCCTAAAATTACATTGAACATAAATAATTTTTAAATAATGGAGATTGTAACATAAAGCCTTTTCCTCTTTTGTAACTCTTCAATCAAATATCCCCATGAAATAATAACGTCAAATTATACTTTAGATATAATTAACAAAAAACATTTAATGATATCACATTTAAAAGGGACTAATATCTACCTCACAAATGAATATAAGTGCATATCATATAAGTATGTCTCAAAGAAAGGAAATTTGATATGAGCAACACTTTAAAAAAATCATAGCATTGAATTTGATAATTAATCAATGAATCCATTATTTTTATCTAATTATAATCCACATAAAAAATTGGAAATGATAAATAATATCATGAAATTTAATTACAAACATACTCATAGAATATAAAATATAAATAATAAGTAATATTACCCTGTAAAAGTAAATTGAGCTAGGATTTGTTTACCACTTAGTATCTTTCAATTCAAATACCCACAGATGAAATAATTAAAATAGAAACTCAAAATATGATGATGTATAATTTATTCAAGATATTATATGTAAAAGGGGAAGTGTATACTCTATAATATTTAAATAAGTGGTGAATCAAGAATATGTCTCACAGAAGTAATAGGGAGAAGATAAAAACTCTTTGCTAAAATATAGACTCTCCTTTTATGACCTTTAACTACTATATATTAAGATTACATAAATTATTTAATTTTTAAGACCATTTTATTGGTTTAAAAAATTATAAATAAATCATTTGTTTAATTTAATTATAATTACAAATTTCAATATATAATCAGTTACGTCCATATAGGGTGTTTTGAGGAAATTCGGTTAATTGATTCAAAATGGGTTCGGTGTGTTGACCATGGTCAAATATATTATTATTTAAAAATATATATAGTAATAATTATATATAATTATAATATTTATTCATAAATTATAATTTTAAATAAAATCACGAAAATTTTTATGAAAAATAAATGACATTACAATGATGGAGACAGTAGGTCGTAAGTAGGCATGAGTAACATTTTCATTTTTAAATGATTATTATAGAAAGAAGGTATGTATTTTTTTATCCTTAAAGTGTGATCATAATTGAATAAATATAATATTAATTATTTAAATATATTTATATATTTTATTTTTTTGATGCGGTAAGAAGTGACATCACATCACCATGTGGAGGCGGTAGTCCACATGTATAAGAATGACGTTATCATTTTTCCATGTTATAAATAAAAATATATATTATATTTTCTGAATGATAATAAAGAAATTAAAAATTTTATTATGTCATTTATATCACATATATGCATTAACATTATCCATATTACCTTCTTTAAAAACCATTAGTGAAAAAATGAATCACATCCCTTTCCGATGTGGTAGTCCACCGTATACATGAGTGATGATATCGTAACCTCCATGAAATGGAAGGTAAAAGGTATATGTAATATCATAACTTCATTTGTATAAATATTTTATAAATATAATATATATATATATATAATTTAAATCAATCATTATAGCAATCTATGAGAGGTGACGTTGGAAAACCAAGTACATCAGTTCGCGGGGCTGCAGACCACCGTACACAACAACGATGACTTTGTATCCCATTTGTAGTAAGAGGAGATGGATATCAATTATATTATTAATATAATAACATATAATAATATAGTAGATAATATTTTTATCATATAATTATTGTTTACAATTATTTTAAGGAGAAGGAAGAATGAATAAAACAATTCATAGTTAGTAACTTTACCTTTTGTTAGATCATATCTTTAGGATCATATCTAAAGTATTTTTAGAATTTATTTTTCAAAAAAACAAGGATTATAATCTTATGTGATGTAATTCATAAATTTATGTTGGTTTTTCTTGGATACAGAAAAATTGGTTTAAGTTATGAAGAAGAGAGGGGAGGGGGTGGGTTTTATATGTGAGGTGAGTGGCACACTTGTAATATTTAAAATGAAAAAGGTTTGCCAAAGTTTTTCATATTCCAAATGGGTTAAAATGAATTATTTTCCATAATTAAACATTATAAATTTTATATATGTCGATAAAATAGTTTTATAATAGTGTTTAGGTCATTTTTACCCTAATGATTTTAGTTTAACCCCCTAGTAAATCAATTTTTACCTTAATCGCTGTAATTAATTTTTACTATTATCTCTATTCATTATGGTAAACAATTATGTTGAACTTTTATTAAAAGATAAATTATTATTATTGAAAATATTTAACCCGTTTTAAAATATAATATATTCACATATGTAGAGATATTAAATTTAAAAATTAAACCCACAAACGTGATGAAAAATGAGTTTTGAAGAAGTCTATTTTCCAATGAAAAGATGATTCTATTTTAACTCTGTGAATAATAATAATTAAGTTATGAATAAAAATTAAAATTTACTTATATATATTATATAAATTTATTTTAAATAATTCATTTATATGATTTATTTTAATTGATAAATAGGAGAAACATTATGCACTTTAAAAGAGTGTTTTAGAAAAATATCAATTTTAATCCCAATGCCAAACATATACTAAATTACAACATCAAGTTGAATCAAAAAAATGAATGAAGTGGAATAGATATAACTAAATAATACTTATCCTAATTTAAATATTATTCAAATCTAAATGGACATATAAATTTCATAATTTATTAAAAATATATGACATTTTTACAAAAATATGTATTTTTATCTATTCATGAAAAATAAATATTTTCTACAAAATAGAAAAATGTCAGCCAATGTAAATTTTATTATTAAAAATGTAAAAATTATGTTATTTAAATAATATAAATTTTCCAAAAGCCTCAAAAATTAATTATAAAATGTTTTCTTTAAAATAAATAAAAATCACTTTTTATGAAATATATATTTTTTAAAAAATTACATTACTAAAAATTGATTAATTATTTATAAAAACATATTAATAATTTATATTGAGTAGTTAATTTCTGTATAAATACATATTTCATAAATTATTGAATAATTTTCATAACCACAAATTTAATGAAATGTTTATATTAGTTATACATTTCAAAAGTTACTAAAGTTGGATGTTGCGTACTGAATGCGCAATTGAACATAGTTTTCTCTTCTAAAATCTCATGGTGTCACATACCCCTCACCATTAATAATTTTAATCCCTATAACTTTATATTTATCTCAATATTAATGGTTTATAAATTTAAAAATACTTTTATTTAATCCCGCATCACATAAAGAGTTAATAAAACATCCTCTTGATAAGAAAGAAAAACACATATGAAGGTCATATGGAATAACAAAAACTATGTTTCAAAATATTAGAACATAGGAAAAAATTGAATATTTGGACATGGAATAAAATCATAATTCCCAGATAATGATATTAATTTATTGAGAAAATTTATTATGTGAAAAGTGGACGATCAAGAAAAAGTTAACAACCACAAAACCATAAACAAAAGAGGTGTGAAAAATGTCATTGATTTCATAAGAAATAAAAGTAATAGGAATTTTTTTCATTAAATATACTATTATAGGTGTTTATAAATTCCTTTACCATATAGAGTAATATAATAATGAATTATCTTTACTTTAATAGTAGATTTCAACCTTTTATAAATATCTACCATAATCATATGTTTTTCTCCAAATTATAAATTTTCACGATAAAGTTTTTTTTTCATTCTTGAATCAATAATATCCACATTTGAAGGACCAAATAACCATTAAATTTAAAATAAATATATTTCACCTATATTTATGAATTAACCAAAACCAAAATGGTTATAATATGTTAATATAATTCCCAAAACGAATAATGCTTATTTTTCTACATTAATATTAAAAATTCAATAATAATACCCAATGTTGATACATAATCCATCAATAATCATATATCCTAAATAATATCTATTAAATAAAATATTTAAAAAGTTTTAAGGTAAAAAATAATCCCAGTTATTAATATTATAAGCATAAAAAATTGGTTGTTTTTTTGAAATAACATTAACCACTTAGTGACCCAATAAATTTTCAATCATGTTGTAATCTATACAATAAAACCTATTTCCCCAAAATTACTTAAATATCTAAGATCATATAATCCCTAATGGATATAAATTCCTTAAATCATATTTCCATGAAATTTAAATGAGTTATTCTTTTTAAACCAAATCTTTAAACATACTACAACCTAATAAGATATCTCATAATGTGTTATTAACCACATTAAGACCTCATCACATAAAACCTCAAGAGGGTGTTTAAGAATTTGAAATTTTAATTATAATAAATGTTTTATAAATATTATGGTATCTATAAATATTAATATAACCTCTCATGAGAAGTTACTAATATCCATATTTATCTAAAGATTTCATCTTATACCAAACATAACAGCCCCATGCTTATGCTCTCGGATCTGATACTGAAATCATAAACATTAAATTTCGGGATTCGAAAGAAATTAAGATGACCCAATTTTCTCCACCCAATAAATATAATATTATAAAGAAATATTGGGGTACTTCCATTATTTGGTTCCTTTTGGTTTTATATTTTTATATAATTAATACAAACTGTTACACAAACAATACCCATGTCTTTATAAGATAATTTGTCCAAATTAAACTGAATTTGGTTATATAATATTATGTTATATCAACATAGATAGTAAATATTTCTAAACATAATTCATTAAACATTATTTTTTATAACCTATGGAAAAGGAAATATATGAAGTGTGATCTCAAATCCCCAAAAAGGGTAATCATAATTATTAATAAATTAAATTGCATCAACGATCATAAGGAATTCATAAAGGAATTACAACATAAACAGAGCGAATGAGATACAAATAAAAGTACTAATACTCCTAAATACCTAAATCATGAATAATAAAACCTGTAATAAGGGTTTAATAGAGTAAATATTTATAAGAATCAATAATCATGAGCCATTTTATATCAATATTGATTAATGGAATCATTATAAACCAATAGAAAACATAGATAAAATTTGTTTGTATCTTGGAAAATTATAATTATATAACACTTATATAATCCAAACAAAAGGAATAACCATAGGGTGGAATTACATATCCCTTGAATTATAGATCTATCTAGGAACAACCATTATATTAGCTATAACTTGATCACCCAATGCTATCTGGGCACACCCATTATATAAGTAATGTTCAAAAACCACAAGATAAATAAAGTAAATAGATCTTGAATTTAATAATGAAACTAATAAAATTTATCTTTATTTATTTAATAACATGATTAACTACTGGAAATAAAATTTGTCCCATAAAGATCTTTTTGAAACATGATTATCCTTTGGAAAAGAACGTGTTCTATAACAATATCATTGTAACATGATTAACCAATCCAAAAGAAAAATGTTCCAAAACAATATTAATTAATAATGATTACACTGTGGAAAATAAATAGGTTCTACGACAAGATCATTGAATCAATATTGACTAATGAAAAATAAATGGGTTATATAAAAATTTATTTAAAACATGATTAACCCATAGAAATGATTCAGGTTCCATAAAACTCCCTATAAAATTTCATAATCCACCCATATAAATAATTAGGTTGGTATCATTAAAAAATATTCCATTTTGAGCATCCACAAAACAAGGTTTTTAGGCATTTATGAATGAAATTACCATTAAAGGATCATTAAAATCATTTTCTAGGAAAATAAAAATTTAATGTAGAAAATAAATTTTACAAAATAAATTTTGCAAAATAAATTTTTACAAAATATTGTGAAAATAATTTTTTTTGAAATAAAAAATGGAATCATATAAAGGAAGATTCAATTACAATAATTGACATGATTGTGGGAAAATCCATTCATGTTATAAATGCAAAAAACAAACAATATTTTCAAAACATTTTTAAAATGGGAGTCAAAGTAACCCATTTGGGAAAAGGGAATAAATTTATTTTAATTTTTATAAAATAACATTAAAAATAATTAAAATATATTTCTAAAATAATTTATTTTTATAAAATAATATTTTACAAATATGGTTTTGAAATATAATGATAACTACTAAATGTGAAAATACGAGAACAATATTATTTTAAAATGAATTTCTCGATGTTTTATTAGTCAATAAGGGAGGAAATTAGAATCAAACATGTGATGTGAATTCATAACCAAAGCAGAATAAAATATATGTTTTTAAATAAATTAATAAGAAATTATTTCCTCCAAAAAAAATGTTGACTTTTATAGTCTATAAAGAAAGTTGATTGTAACATAATGTCTTTTCCACTTTGTTAAATTTTCAATCGTAAGCCACATTAAAGAATACAATATTGTGATATATAATATATCAGAAAAATAATGCTTTTGTGATATAAGATGTCAAAGGTAAGTATATACACCTCAAAAGTGAATATAAGTTCATATTATAAAAGTGTGTCTCAGTGACAGAGAATTTGAGATGAATAACAATTATAAAATTCACACCATTGAATTTAAGAATTTATCAATGATTCGATTATGTGTATCAAATGTAAATACACATAAAAAAGTAGAAAAAAATTATTATATAATCAAATGTAATTACACACATAATCATATAATATCAAATAAAATGAAGAAGTAATATGACCAAATGAAAATTAATTGAGTTATGAAATTATTTACCACCGGGAAAATTTCCAAGTAAATCCTCATTGATGATAGAATTTAAATTTAACCATAAAATACCATGATGTTTGATGTATAAATGATATTATATTTAAACTGTTAGGTATATATGACAAAAAATATAAATAAGTGGTGAATATAGCATATGTATCACAAAAGTAAAACCAAGATGAGAAAAACGCTTACCTCGAGTCCCTAATTTATTTATATATCCATAAACTACTATATAATAAGATCAAATAAAAAATTTTATATCCTAAAATTGCCTTAAATATTCAAAAAATTATTCTTAAATTATTTATTTTATTTCCATTATAATGATATATTGGATTACTTTATCAGTTATGTCAACATCATATGTTTTTATGATGTTCGATTAATTATTTCAAAACAGATTTGGTGTGTTGAATGTGGTCAAAGAGGAAATTATTTAAACATACAATGAAAAATAATCTTTAAATGATTATAATATTTTTTTATCAATTATAATTTAAAAACCAATCATGAAACATATTTATGAAAAATTAACTATGTTTCGATCATGGAGGTGACAGGCTGTATGTACGCATGATCAACATTTTCATTTTTCCATGATCATTAAGGAAAAAAGGTATTAATTATTTTATCTTTATATAATGATAATAAAATATTAAATACTATAATAATTATTTAAATATACATGTATATATTATTCTTGTGATGTGGTGATGAAAAAAATAATCACATCACTTTGTGGAGGCTGTAGTCCACACATATATGGTAATCATTAGAATTTATTAGTATAATAAATTGTATGACATAATATAATTTCTTTATGATAAATATGTCATTAATATCATTATTATTTCATTTATATCAAATATAACCATTAAAATTATTGTTATTACATTGCATGTAATGTATTAGTAAAAAATGAATCACATCACTTCACGAGGAGGTAGTTTGACGTACACACCATCAACATTATAATATCCCCCATGGAATGTTCTGTAAAAGTAAAATGTGATATAAAAACTCCATATGTGTAAATATTTTACAAAATGTAATATATATAATTCCAATACATCATTAAATCTATTATATGTGATGTTGTAAAACTATTAACATTGGTTTGCGAGGGGGTAGTCTGTCCTGAACATGAAGAATGATTTCATATCCCATTTGGTGGAAGAGAAGATGGATTTATGATACATCTATATAATTAGAAAAACAAATTATATTTTACAATTTTTTTATCAAATAGTTATATTTGAATAGAATTTTAAGTTGGTGGAATATGAAATGAAACAAAAACACATTGTTTGGAATTTTACCTCATATGAGACAGTCTCTTTAGGATTATACAAAAGTATTGCGATAATGGGATTATTAAGAACTTTTTTTATAGCATGAGGGGTTATATGTTTTTGATTTATTTTTTTAGGTATTTTCCAAATAAAAAATATTTTAAGGTGTTAATAAGAGAAGATATGGGGTGGGCTTTTATAAGAAAACTGTGTGGCACACTTGTAATTTTTGAGAAGAAAATGGTGTACAAATTTTTTCACATGAAAAGAGGATCAAAAAAGGATTTTTATTGAGATATAGAAAATATTAGGTCTAAATATTTAAATAAAATACTTTTTTAGGAATGTTTTAGGACAATTTTACCCTTATCTCTTTAGTTTAATCCCTAACAAACCCATACTTACGTTAACCATGGAAATTAATTTTTACTTTTTTTACTATTAATTATGGTAAAAAAAATTGCTCAAATTGTTATAAAATATTAATTATTATAATTAAGACTGAGGAATCGATTTTACTAAGTTAAATTATTAAAATTAGAAATACTAAATTTAAAAACTAAACCCACAGACAAGAGGAAAATGTTGGTTTTCAAGAAGTTTATTAATCAATGAAAATATGATTTCATATTAACTATAGTAAAAATAATAAATATTATTAGGATATAAATTAATTTTTGGTAATATATAATCTATAGATTTTATTTGAATAATTCCTTATTAGGGGTTGTTTTAATTAATTAAAATGATGAAAAATTATGCACTTTGAAATAGTTTTTATAAAAATCCCCATTTAAACCCAAATACAAACTTATACTAAAATACAATATTAAGTTGACTAAAAATAAATTAATGGATTAAATATGATTAAATAATAATTATTTTACATGAATTAATATTCCAAAAATAATGGGACTCTTTAATTTCTAAATTTATTGATAAGAAATGACATTTTTTAAAAAATAGGGGGTTTTCATGATTCTTGGAAAAATCATAATTTAAAAAAAATCCCAAAATTTAACCCAATTTAAAATTTGATAAGATAATTTAAAAAATGAAATTAATTTTATGAATGTTTCATAAATTTATTATAATATTTTTTCAGGAAAAGAAATAAAAATCATTCTTGAAGAAAACATATTTTTGAAGAATAAAATGACAATACGAAAATTAGATTTATTATTTACTAAAAATTAATTGATAACTTATATTGAGTCGGAAATATATATATATATATTTAATAAATTAGTTAACACTTTTTATACCCACCTATTTAACACATAGTTTATAATGGTTGTATATAACATGCGTTGTTTATGTTTGGTGTTTCATGTCAAATACACTGTCAAAAATAGTTTTAGTTTATTTTATCTATCAATGTTACATAAATAATTACAACCCTACTAATTTTTATGTTAATAATATTCATTCTCAAATGTTTTTATTTCATATATTTCTATTTTTTAATGATCATAGGAGGTATTCCTTTCAAATGTTACATCTTAATCATCAAGAGTCTTAATTTTATCATTTTTTATTTTATATAATCCCTTATATTTTAATAACCATGGTCTATTAATATTTTTTGATTAATATTTTATTATTTAATAAATTCATTCTTACCCTTACTATTCTTTTTAAGAAGGTAATATTTGGTCTTGATTTTTTCACAATAGTTATAAAACCATTCCAATAGTCAACCAGTATTTTATATTTTCCTTTATTCATTATAAAATTATACAAAAGCTATTTTATGTTCTTATTGACATTTAAAAACTCCCATTGGTTCATTATTCTCATGATATAGAATATTTATCTTTATCTCAAGATCATATATATTTCTCTTCAATTTTATTATCTATTGAATGAGATATCAATTTTTGAATATTACCTTGAACAAAATATTCATTGATTGATAATAAGTTTTAATTTATTGTCTATAATACCATGTTTTCTACCCTAAAACATATTTAGTGTGGTCTGGGTGAGTCAGGGTGTATAGAAAATACACATGTTTCATTTTTGAATTTTTTTTCTTTAAAGATACTGTTCAAATTTTAGTTAGAACCATGGTCAAACTATAACTCTTCATGGAATAATCTCAAAAGAAAATACAATTATTCAAGAAAGTAAGGCTTTAATAAAAAATAAAAAATTTACTTGATTCACCCAAATGGGATAAATTCAAGAACCATGCACTGATGAAGTTTCTTTTTTCACAAATCCCTTATGCTTTACTAGTTTTTTAGATAAAATGTTTCAACTATATACAATACTTGGTAGGAAAATTGTCTTTAAAATATCTAGTGTTTAGTCACTCCTCCCACAGGGGAAACACTATCTTATTATCAATCATTCAATATTATTATGAACATAGTATTAGTTTATAGACTTGAGGATCTCTGTATATTATCCTTGGAAATATTTATATATTACATCTTCAAAACCATGTAGGCAATTGTTTAAAACTAATGGTAGATGAAGTATTCTTCTTCAATATCCAATGATACCAACATCAAAATGTGAGTGTTTAGAGATTTTATTCCAAAATATAAATACAATGACCATCCAATCTATATGATGATAATACTGAGATTTAAATATCTCTCTTTTCCTAATCTTGGATACCTCAACAACCACGATATGTTAACAAAACTGTTGTTCTATCTTATTCAAATAAATCATATTTATCACTATGTTCTATTTTATCTTTATTCTCTTATCCAAGTGTGAATGATAAAATGATTACATTCACAAATCACTCCACTCCAATGGACTGAAGGCCTTCATGTTGTATTGATTTATTATAATCCACCTTTCAAGGGGTGAGTAGGAACCCATAAAAGGCCCGTAGGAATAAGTATTACATGGCCCGTATGACTTAGAGGAATTCATTTCCCATAGGCTTCAAAAATTAAATAAAATCCAGACTAAATACATAGAAGTTCGTTTCCCAGCATCATTATTGTGAAATCAGCACTCCACCTTTGCATAGATATTTGGATAGCCTTTCCCAAGAATGCACAAGCTTGTACTGATGGAAGGTGCCATACCCTCTCATTCTTGAAATCCATTTAGCTTCGGTTATGGTGAAAATCCAGTCCTCATCCTCTTTGTGGATCATGTTCTTGGTAGGTTTTCTGGTTTTCATCTATACTAAATATGACCTGAAGGAATTAATGTGGTCCGAAGTCCTTACTGTCCCAAAGGCCTCAGTCACCCAATGGTCTTAAAGGACTCAGGGACCAAATCGATGGCCCGAAGGGCCAAACAAGGGATTAGTCTCGGCTTCTATAGTGTCATATAATACCTTCTACAGTTCTTGCTACAGTTCCAGCTATAGTACTGCTACAGTAATGCTACAGTGCTGCTACAACCCCTTCTACAATACCTGGAAATATGTCTCCACCTGGATTTGATCCCAAGTCACCTGGATGCACTTAAGGATTCCTCATCTACTAGGCTAAGGCTCATGTGCACAAATCAAAAAATGCACTTTACTATCTCCATGAAAATGTAAATAAGAATATTGTTTTCACCAGACCACATTATAGTAGTTCAAAAAATCTATAGTAAATAAAACTTAGTATCATCACCCACACAAAGTACAGTTAATAGTATTATCAGCTTTTCCATATTCACATACGTTGTTACTATTCATTTTCATTATCTATCTATTCAATACTCCTTATAACCAAGTGTATATAGAATTGTTTTCAAATAAAAATTCTTATGGGCATTGTGTGGATTGATAGTGCACATGATTCATTAGGAAAATAGAGAGTCTATATATTAATAGAAACTTCACCCACTACACTAAATTTCACTAAAATAATCTACTTATTTTCTCAATCACTTTTAAATATTTTGGTAGGGATATTTATGTATTCTAAGAATGTATTAGTTAACACATATCATGTAACTCCACAACCCCAAAAGCCTAGAGCGAGTGCATTATTTTAATACATTGGCATGATTACAAGTAATCAATTCCCGAAGGACCGATCAACTTAGTATTCATGGAAAATAGATTACATACATGAACATTACATGAAATACGAAATAGTTAATCCTTTAATAACACCAATATTACCCTAGCTTATCCATAAAAATAAATCATAATACATTTCATGTAATAATAGAAAAATAAAACATATGAAAGGGGTGATCTCAGATGCTCAATGAGGGTAAATAATTTAGCATAATCTATAAACTTTTAAGGGATGATGTATAATAAAAATATAATCCTTTTAAACATAAAATTGAACATTATATGGAAAAAAGAAATATAACATTACAATATAAACATGCACATAGATATTATACTAGTTGAAAAATCACATTTAAGAACTAATTTCATAATGGGGGAATGCATAAACCGAGACCTAATAACTCCTACGTCAAGGTCTTATTCAATGAAAATTGACAAATATTCTATCAATGACATTTTCCATGACATTATATTGTCTCATGAGACCTACTGATGCATCTAGGCTCTATATAAGGCCCTGCCCATCACTTACTAAGTCAAATTAATTCCTCATATGAAAAGGGTGAAACATAACATACTCATTAGTATTAAAACTATCATACGAAATGTTAATACATTAACGATAATCCATGAATGGTATAAAAATATCACATCTATAGTCAAAAATATCATAGCTCATTCAATACAATATGGAAGATTGTATTAAAATAAATCAACATCAATCAAAAATAATAACTAGTAAAGGATGTTGAAATATTTGAAAATGATCAATAAAACCCTTTAAGAGAAATATCCATTTTTCATGAAATCACTTGAAAGTCCCACAAATTATAAAGCAGGTAATTTAGAATAGGTTTTTTTATCAAAGTTTCCCATACAACTTATTAATTTTGAAATGAATTAACATTTTAAACAAATCATGTCCATAGAAATAAATCTTTAAAATCATTTTGAAAACATGGACATTAGTTAAATAGATTTAGAAAAATAAATATTTAAAAAATTTAAAATGATGATACAGTTTAATAAACCCTTATATAAAACCATAAAATATTCCATTTGAAAATATTTTTATGAAACATGGACATGACTGATAAATATGTCCCAATAAATACTTACAAATATACAATCTCAGATAATAATGAGATTGAGGAATTAACCATTACCTTAGGTCTGATACTCTCCATATATATATAAAAATGAAGTATAATGTTTTTAAACATATTATTAACTTTTATCCGAATCAGAATAATATTTATGATATCATATATAATTCTTTTATGACATTATATTACCCATTTATTAACAATTCCTAGTTAATGGAACATTTCAGGTAATACTTGCTTTGTTTGTCGTATGTGTTTTACCTTGTTATTTTAGACCATATTACTTAGATAAATATTTACTTACATCAAAAATGTCTAAAATTATTTATATATCATTAATATAAATTTATATAATAATGAGATATATGAAATGGAATACACCTTTCAGGGAGACGGTAGGCCATACGTACGCTTGAACACTATTTCTATTTTCGTATAGTATGGAAGTATGTGAATGAAATATATGTATATATATGTATAAATATATATATATATATATATATATATAAAATACTAATAGAATTATTATTTAAATATATGTCATAATTATTTATAAAATTTACTCTTATAATTACTCTTGGATGGTGAACATTGAAGATGAGTCTCATCGCGTCGTGGAGACGGTAAGCTATACATAAGTACGAGAAACAATATCATTTCCTTAATGGTTAAATGGTATGTAATTGGATGGAATATTAAATTTAGAAAAACAATATATTGTTATATTTATTATTTAAATCCATTATATTCAATCTAATTCCCAAAGAAATAAGGTGTATATGAAAAATAATTTACACCACGACGTGGAGACGGTAAGCCGTACGTACACACGATTGGTGGTATTGTTTTTCCTAGGATAGGATAAAATAGGTATATAGTTGTCACATAATCTTGAAAAAATCTCAGCATATAGTATATTCATGATTTATTATTTTATTATGTTATGAACTTAGCAAGACGATGTAGAAGAAAAAATTAACATTGAAGTAAGGGATAAAATGATTACCACTTCTTCGGGTGTCTCTTTTTGATTTACACAAAAGGCTCCATATGTTTGCTTTATTAACAATTGGTTTCGTCTAGGATGAAGTGGGGGAATATGGGGGGAGATTTGGTCCAGGTTTGGACGAGCCAAAGGGCTTTGGTGGTGTGAATTAAAGAGAAAGGGAGGTACCCTTTTATAAGAGAGGTGATTGGCACTTTAGGAATGCCAAAAATATTAATTTATTATAAAATGATTTTCAGTTTATAATAACCCCAAATTGGTTTATTTAGGAGCTAATATGAGAATGGGTTGAAATAAATAATAAAAATTGATTTTATCCATGTTTAGGTCATTAAACTATCCTTATCTTTTGGGATTAACCCTTAGTTAAATAGTTTAACTCTTACCATGTCATATTGTATTTTTATACTATAGGGTTAATTTTTTTACAATAAAATGTCAGAGGAATATATAGTGGATAATTAATAAATGATTTAACATTTTCTTAGTTATTTGGATGAATATTATATGTTTAGGATTTTTATGTCATTTAATAAAATAGTATTTGTTTTAAAAACACATTTATGTCAATTTTGACACTAATTAGTAAATGAATTTTGATGAAGTCACATAAACTTGATTACTTCAAAAAAAAGGAATTAAATCACAAATCATAGGTCAATTTAATCCAAAAAATTCGTGTATGGAATCAAATATTCATATTATATTTATTTTATTATTTATTATATCATTTATTTGATTCTTTAATTAAGAAGGAAAATAATGCAGTGTTATTGTGTCATAGATAAATTTAATTATACAATGCCTAAAAATTACTAATAAAGCACCATGATTTAGGAAATCGTTTTATATTTCTATTTAATATTTATAGTCAAATTTATTAGTCATATAACCCTATATTAAAATTGTTTTAGTAAATGATAAATTTTTTATGTTATATTTTTCATTAAATTAAATTAATTCTTATGACATGTCATTATCACACCCAAGTGGTCCCATGTGGACCTAAAATAGTAATAATGATTCCCATGTTCGGAAATATATCATAAAATAGGTTTAGGACATGTGTTAGTGTATTTTTATATAATTATAATATTATTGGTTACCCTTATTTACCTGATTTACACTTTAACCATGGTAAATAAAAACAATTACTAAAGTTACTATTCATAATGTCTAAAAATAAAAGGAACATATTTAAACAATTTTGACCTTATGATTCAAAATATTTAATCTATTTTACCAAATTAAAAACAAAGATGATGGAAAAATTTAATTTAAAATTAATTACTGTTGTGAAAACCAAAAATCGGGTTTTTAAGAAGTAAGAACTATCAAAATATTGACATGTGTTTATATAAAATTTAAATGTGAAATAACTTACAATGAACTAAATTATAATAAATGATAAAAATATAATCTAATTATACATTAATACCATTATAATTTATAATTCAACACTATAAATTATTTCAATTAAAAAAGTTGTTTTCAATTAAAATTTAGTATTTTTTACTATTCATCAATATAAGAAAGTTAACAGAAAATTACCAAAAATTTATCCGAACTAAATTTTTATGTCCCAATTTTAAATAATAATTTAATTTTTTCAAATTTAATATATAAAAGATTAAAATAATAGATTTAAAAAGGGTTTTCCATTAAAATGGGAAGAAACTGCAATTTTTGAAAAATACTTTTTTATATAAAAAATTGAATTTGTCGTTATATTATGTATAATAAAAAAAGATGAATGTAAAAATTATATGGGATATATAAAATTCAAAATGTGGTTAATACTATTCATAATATTTTTTAATCAACTAGTTTGATAGGTCGTAGTGTGCTTGAACTCGGTGTTGTGTACGTCACACAGTATTGAATTATTAAGAAGAAGCGTACCATTGAAGATTGGGGTGTAACATTATAACCTAATTTTAAAAATTGCATCCTCACAATATAAAATCAATATTTAAAACTTGGGGTTTGACATTTCAAAATATCTTATCTGAAATACCATATCGTAAAATGGATTAATGATACCTCTATTTTAAAATAAAGAAAGGTTGATATGAAGGTTATCGGAAAAAACACATACTATGGATCCATATAGGAAAAAACTGGACATGGAAGAGAAAAATAACCATCATGTACTGATGGTGAGTGATATATATTATTATTAGGACAAAGTTATCAACCAAAAATCTTAAAATCAGCAATGATCTAAGGGACCATTTGATTAATCCCCAAATAATGTACCAGGAGAACATTTTTGGTTTATGATCATTTACATAGTTTTGTCGATTTAATTTAATTCATATAATAAGAACACAATAAATCATTATTAATTTACATTTAGAGTTTCATCCTTTAACTAATTCCTTCCCGGAATTCATCTTTCTCTTCAAAAGATAAAACTCAAAAATATTTTATTTATCTTAATTTTATACCATTCCAAATATAAACATATTGTATTTAAATGAATAAAACTATTTTACAATAATGAGGGACTTCCTATAGGCTTGGGGAGGGTGATAAATCATTTTCAAACTTCGATTTTTGGTTCAAGTATAGTATCTTTGTACGACTCAACGGGTTATCACCCGACCTATAGGTTATCCTTTTTCTAAAACTATAGTATGATAAAATTCCAAAAATAATATTAATAATTTTTTTAACCTTAAACAATTGTATCCAATGTTCAACTTATTCAACTATAACCTTTATATTTATCCAAAATAATTCTATCCAATCTCTTTCTAAAAGTTCTCTAAATATCCAAAATAAATTATAACATCAAATTCCCCAAAGAATGCAATGTGTCCCATATTGTAATATAATTAATATATTATCACCTTCATCATATTAAAACCCTAATAAAAAAAGTAATGTAGTACAGTCCTTATATATATATATCATTCATCATATAACCAGAATATAATTCTTGAATCCAAAATAAAAGATACATTAATTATTCCACTTCGACTGTAGTAAAAGAAGAAGCTTGACCTTGATCCAATTCATTTTTATGAAGAATATTCCCTTTATTCTTTCGATAATCATTTTCATAATTTTCCATAACATTATAATTATAAAATTTCAAAACATGTTTATCTCCATTACAATCACAATCCGGCTGAACTTTTTCTCCCCATTTATAACAAGCAACCCTTCCTTTTAAGAATGTACCAGGGGTTTCTTCCCACAATATCACATAAGGGAAAAGCCTTTTTCACTTTTCCCCTTTATCTGTCTCTTTCTCCACCATTATATTCTTCTATTTCTTTTCTTTATTGTCATATGACATAGAGAATTATGTTTCTCTCTTGAAATCACATGAGACTATATCTTCGTATGAAGAGAGACATTGTTAGACCAATGTTCACCGGAGGAAAGGTTTTAACCCATAAAAGAATTGATCAATATTACTTATAGGGTTACGTATATTTTTTGTAGCATTCCTTGCTAACCTTGTAAACATTGCCTCATACATTCCAAGATTCTCATCCTCCTATTTCCTCAGGCTCAAAAATTGACTTTTTATATCACCTCACTATCACGAGAAACATATTTATCTAGAAAAAGTTATTTAAACCCCCTCCATTCCATATTACACATTTCTTCATCCTCCTTTGGGTTTTGAATTAATTACCACCACTAATACTCATCTATTGAGAGATGATAAACATCCCTAAAAACATTTTCCCTTATGTTACATCCCAATGAAAGAAATATTTTTTCTAATGAACTTATCCTATTCTTAGTTACAAAAGGATTTATAGTCCCATTGAATAGAGGAGGTTGTTGTCTTATGAATCCGTCTAACATTGATCCTTGGCACTGTGGATCAAGATGCTCCATATGGGTAATGTTATTATTTATAACTTGAGTCAGCTTTCCCATTATGGTTATAAGTTGTTCAATACCAGTTTTTCACTAGCTCCATTATCATTAACTTTAATAGGAGTGAAATCCCTACAAGGAATATGTGGGAAGATACAATTTCCATTTCATCCACTAGGCACCATTTCTAAACAATAGAAACAATAGATTAGGTTATATATCATAATTCACAATTCCAAACTAGTAAAACGCTTAACATAAATTAAAAAATTTATTCATATATAATCCATAATCATAAATATGGTTCATTTGAGGAAATTTTTACTTTTTCATCCTTCATAATGGTTTTTAAATAAAATATGAATTATCCTAAGCATATCCCCCTGGAGTGTCAAACTAGGATTGCAGAAAGGCCCATTGTTGTGTACTAGGTTACCACAGGTCCATCTCAAAACACCTTTTTAGAGTTTTCATCCCATGTTACATCTGTTCTAGAACCATGTCCACATGTAGTATTCAGACAGTGATGTTCAGCTTGCAATATCCAAGTGATCCCTTCTTTATCAAAATTATAGGGCAATCTTCTATACTTATCCTCAAAGTATATCTCAGGGTTCTGATCCCTAATCTATGTTTACTAAATCTATTTCCAATGTTGTTTCTAAAATTCCTCTCATACCATCTATAATGCACCGTCACCAGATGCCCAGGTCCGATAATTATTTTACTATATTGCCTTGATTAAAAGGAATCATGCTCTTAATGACTAATAAGATTAGAAGTCTTGGAAAATAGATTACATACATGAACATTACAAGATATATAGAGTATAAAATCCTTTTTAAATGTCACTATTCCAGAATATTAACCCTACAAATCAATCATAATACACTACTTAGAATCCTAGGAAAATAAAACATAATAAATAGATGATCTCAGATGCTCTGTAAGGGTAAATAATTCTGAAGAAGCTATGAACTTTTAAGTCATTATATATAATTAAAAAAATATCCTTTTAAACATAAAAATTAACATAATATAGAAAAAATAAATATAACATTACTATATAAACAAGCACGTGGATATACTACTAGTCTAATAATACCATGTAATAACTAATTTCATAATGAGGGAATGCATAATGCAAGAAATAATAACTACTACATCAAGGACATATGCAAAGACCATTCAAAAATATTCTGTTAAGGCCTTGTACCAAGACAGTAGTTTGTCTCCTGAGACCTACCAATACATTGTGGGGAAATAATGGGCCCTGCTCGTCCCTTACTAAGTCTAATGAATTCTTTATATGAAAAGGGTGAAACATAACATAATCATTTTTATTAAAACTATCATACGAAATTTAAATAATTTAACAATAAACCATAAATGGTAAAAAAATTAAACATCCAAAGATAAACATATCATATCTCATTCAATACAATATTTATAATTGTATTATAATAAATCAATCTCAATCAAGAATAATATGCAGTAATGGATATTGACATATTAAAAAATTATCAGTAAAATCCTTTGAGAGAAATATCCATTTTTAGGAAATAATTTAAAAGTCAAAAAATTTATAAAGAAAGTCATTTAAAATATATTTTTAAATAAAAGTGTCCCATACCACTTTTAAACTTTTTAATGGACTTAAAATTTTAAAAAATCATGTGCATATAAATTAATCCTTATAATCATTTTGAAAACATGGACATTAATTAAATATATTTAGAAAAATAAAATTTCAAAACATTTAAAATGATGGTATAATTAAAGATAAATTCCATAAAACCGTAAAATATTCTTTTTGAAAACATTTTTATGAATCATGGAAATTTATTATAAATATTCCCCATTAGATACTTACACAAAAAAACACTGATAATAATTAGATTGAGGAATTAACCCTTACCTCAGATCTGATAATCTCCATACGTGTATAAAACTACTATATAATGTGTTTAAACATATTATTAACTTATATAAAAATCATAATAAAATTAATAATATCATATATGATTCTTTTATGACTTATATTTCCCGTTTATTAACAATTCAAAGGTAATGCACCATTTTGCGTAATAATCGCTTTGTTTATCGTACTTGTTTTGACTTGTTATTCTTGATCATATTACTTAGATAATGATTTAATTATTTCAAAAATGTATAATATGATTTATATAAAATTAATATAAATATATAAAATATATATATATATGAAATGTAATACACCGTTCATGGAGATGGTAGGCCATACGTATGCGTGAATGCTGTTTACATGTTCGTATCGTATGTAAGTAAGTGAATGAATATATATATATATGTATGTATCTATATATCATTCCATTAGAATTATTATTTAATATATTTCATAATTATTAAAAATATTTATTTTTATAATCATTCTTGGATGGTAAAAATGGAAGATGAGTCTCATCTCGTCTTGGAGACGGTAAGTCGTATATACACACGAGCGACGATATCATTTCCTCAATGGGTAAAATGTATGGAATTGGACAGAATATAAATTTTTATGAAACAATATCATGTTATATTTATTATTTAAATCAATTATATTTATATTTATACCCGTAGAAATATTTTTTACATGAAAAAAATTTACACCACGACGTGGAGACAGTAAGCCATACGTATGCACACATGGTGGTATTGTTTTCATAGGATGGGTAAAAAGAAAAAAGGGTTCTTCCATAATAAAAAAAATCAGTGTATAGTTGATTCTGAATTTATTATTTTATTATGGTAACAACTTAGTAATAGGAAGTATAAGAAGAAGTGAACTTTGAAAGAAGGGATAGAACGATTACATATTCTTCTTGGGTCTTCTTTGATTTTCACAAAACAACTCCATAAGTTGGATTTCTACCCAAATTACTTAATCTAGGATTAAGTGAAGGATTTTTGGAGGATATTTCGTATGGTTTGGCCATGCCAAAGGGATTTTTAGGTGTGAATTAAAGAGAAAGGAAAGTGTCCTTTTATAAGAGAGGTGGGGGGAAATTTAGGAAAAGACTGAAATATTAATTTATTAAAAAATTAATTTAGGTTTATAATAGCTCCAAATTAATTTATTTAGAGGATAATATGAGGATGGATATAAATACCCTCAACAAATACTTTTTATATATTTTTAGGTCATAAAATTATTCATATCATTTGTGATTAACCGTTAGTTAAACAGTTTAACTCTTTCCATGTCTTATTGTATTTTTATAATATAGGGTTAATTTAGTTATCATAAAATTACAAGGAAACCTCAAGTGTATCATTAATGAAATTTTTATCATTATCTAAGTCATTTGTCTGAATCTTATGTTTTTAAGATTTCTATATCATTTAATAAAATTTTATTTTTTAAAAAACTCATTTGAGTAAATTTTGACACTATTTAGTAATTGATTTTTTTAAAGTCATAAAAACTTGATTCCAAAAAAATTGAATTAACTCATACCTCATATGACATTTTCATCTAGAAAATTCTTGGATGGAATCAAAACATTCAAATTATATTTATTTTAATATTTATAATATCATTTATTTTATTCTTTCATGAATAAGGAAAATAAAACATCATTATTATTTCATAAATAAATTTAATTATTTAATTTCTAAAAATTACTAATAAAATTCCATGATGTAGAAAATATATTTATATTTTTGATTAATATTTATTCTAAAATATATCAATCATATAATCCTATATTAATATTTTTTTATTAAAAGATACATGTTTATGTTATATTTATCATTACTTTAAATTAATTCTTATAACATGTGATTATCACACCCATGTGGCCCTATGGGAACCTAAAATTTTCCTACCGATGACCATGGTCGGAAATATCTCATATAATAGGATTATAACATGTTTTAGTGTAGTTTTGTATTATTATTATTTTAATTGGTACCCTTATTTACCTGATTTAACCTTTAACCATGGGGAAACAATTTATTGTAGTTACTATTCATAATGTCCAAAAATAAAAGGAACATATTTTCACAATTTTTTACTTCTAAATATAAATATGGAATCTAATTTTCCAACTTCAAAACAGAAATGTTGTAGTAATTAATTTAAAATTAATTCTCACTGTTAAAACCATAAGGAGGGGTTTTATAAAGTAAAGACTTTTAAAAGATTGACATGTGATTATGTACCATTTAAATGTGAAATTACTTCCAATGAACTAAATTATATTAAATGATAAAAATATAAACTGATTATACTTTAAGGCTACCCAAATTTATAATTTATCACATTTAATTATTTTTATTAAAAAAGTTATTTTCAATTAATTTTTTTTATTTTTCATTATTCATCAAAATATGAATGTTATCAAAAAAAAACAAAAAATTTATCCATACTAAATATTTGTGTCCCGATTAAAAATAAGAATTTAATTTTATCTAATTTAATATGTAAATATTTTGAATATTGGATTTAAAAAGGGTTCGCTATTAAAAGAGGGAAAAAAACATTTTTTGAAAAATAATTCTTTTATCTAAAAATATTATTTTTTCCTTATATTATGTCTAGAAAACACAAAGTGTGAATGTTAAAATTATATGGGATATATAAAATTCAAATATTTTTTAATAATATTCATAAACACTTATTAAAGGGCTAGCTTGATAAGTCGTGGCACGCTTGAGCTCGGTGTTGCGTACATCGCACTCTATTGTTTTATTAAGAAGAAGCGTATCGTGGAAGATTGGGGTGTTAAATTATCCCATACTTTAGTAAATTGACCCCCCACAATTTAACATCAATATTGAAAACTAGGTGTTTGATATTTCAAAATATCTTAGTTGAAATCCCACATCGTAAATTGGATTAATGGGACCTCTATTTTAAAATAATGAAAGGTACTTATAAAGTTTATCAGAAATAAGACAAAGTAGGGATCCATGAAGGACAACATGGATATGGAAGTGAAAAATAACCATCATGTACTGATGGAGAGTGATAGAGAATATTATTAGCACAATGTTATCAACTAGAAACCTATAAATCTGCAATGATCTTAGGGACCATTTGATTCATCACCCAAGAAAGTACCAGGAAAACCTTTATAGTTTTATGATCCTTTACCTACTGTTTTAGAATAAATTTAATTCATATAATAATAATTAATGGAATTATAGTTAATTTACATTTAGGTTTTCATCCTTTATGTAATTCTTATCACAAACTCATCTTTCTCTATAAAAGATAAAACTCAGAAATATTCTATTCATCTAAATTATATAAGGTTCCAAATATAAACATATAAAATTTAAATTAAGAAAATAATTTTATAATAACCATGGACTTCATGTAGGCTAGTGATAGGTGTTAATTATTTGTCACACTTTGGTTGTGTGCTCAATTCCCATAGCGTTTTCTAACGCGATTTTTTATCTCCCAACCTTTATGTTGTCCTTTATATAAAAATATAGTATTATAACATTGAAAAAATAATCTTATGAAATGTTTTAACCATAAAAAATATTATCCTATATTCAAATTAATACATTCCTACGCTTAGATTTATCCAAAACACTTCTTTCCAATATCTATCTAAAATGACTCTAAATTTTGAAAATCAATTGTAACATTAGATTCCACAAAGAACGCAATGTGGCTCTTATTATCACATAAGGAATATATTATTACCTTAATCATATTAAAACCTTAATGAAAAAATTATTTCAATACAATCCTTATATATATAACATTCCTCTTATAACTAGAATATAATTCTTGAATCTAAAAACACAAATGCGATAATTATTCCACTTAGACATTAGTAACAACATATGCTTGACCTTAATCCATTTTCTTTTTTTTTCTGAGATATATTTCCTTGATGATTTGGAAAATCATTTGCATAATGTCCCATATACTTAAAATTATAACATTATAAAACATCTCTATATCCCTTAAAATCACTAGCCTTCATTCCTTTTTCTCGACATTTGTAACAAACTCCCATCATTTTAGGCAAGTACTAGGGGGTTTCTTCCCATAATTATCACACAAGGGAAAATCCTTCTTTTCCTTTTTTCCTTTTATCTGTCTCTTGGTCCACCATTATATTCTTATATTTCTTTATATTAATTTCATAATACATATATAATTCCTTTTTTTCTTGATATCACACAATAATATATCTTTGTATGATGGGAATGATTGTGAGACCAATTCCCATCAAAGGATTGGTTTTAACAAATAAACGTATCGACCAGTCTTACTTATTGGGTTACATATGTGGTCTGTATCATGTCTTTCTAACCATGTGAAGTTATACTCTTAATTTGAAACATTCTCATCCTCCTTTTTCCTCAGGCTTAGAAACTGTCTTTCCATATCAGCTCGTAGTTCTTGAGGAATGTGTTTCTCTAGAAAAACTTCTTTAATCTCCATCAATTCCATATTTCCCACTTCTTTATCCTCATTTTTGTTTTTAATCAATGACCACAAATGATACAAATATCCTAAGAGATTATAAACATCCATGAAAACCTTTTACCTTTCGTTAATTCCCAAAGAAAGAAATATTTTGTCTAAGGAACTTAGCCACTACTCAGCTAAAAAATGATATGTAGTACAATTGAATATTGGAGGTTGTTGTCTCATGAAAAGGTCTAACATTGACCCTCCACATTGAGGATCAGGATACTCCATACCGGTAAGGGTATCATTCATAACCTGAGTCAGCTATCCTAGAATGGTTATAAGTTGTTCAGTTTGAGTTGTTTCACAAGATCCACTATCAATATCTTGCATAGTAAGTAAATATCTACACAGATTACCTAAGTTGATACAATTTCCATTTCATCCACAAGTTTCCATTTCTAAACAATGGAAACACTACATTAGGTTATGAATAATAATTTATAAACCAGAAATAGTTAAATTCATAACTAAAATTGGAAAATTTATGCATATTTAATCCGTAATCATAAATATGGTTCCTTTGAGGACATATTTACAAATAAATCCTTCATAATGGGTTGTAATTAAAATAGAAATTATCCTATTCATATCCCTCAGGAGTGTCCAACTAGTTTATTAGTAAGGCCCATTGTACTTCATGGAATATCCACATAATCCCCACCTTAAAAAAATTCAAGGGGTTTCTTATATTCTTATCCTTAAAGTCAATCTTAGGGTTATGATCCCTAATCTATGTTTTCTAAATATATTTCTATGGTTATTTCTAAAATTTCTCTGATACCAACTATAATTCCACAACCCTAGAAACCCGGTGTAAGTGCAATAATTGAATACATTGGCATGATTACAAGGAATCAATTATTTAGAAGCCATAAGCTTAGCTATCTTGGATAATTGATTAAATAGATGAACATTAGATGAAATACAACAGAGAAAATCCTTTTATAATTCCAATATTCCCATATATTAACCCTTTAAATCAATCATAATGCACTTCTTGGAATTATGGGAAAATAAAAAATAAGGGATGAGCTTAGATGCTCAGTAAAGGTAAATAATTCAGAGGAAGCTATAATCTTTTAAGTCATGATGTATAATAAAAACAATATCTTTTTAAACATAAACATGAAAATAATATGGTAAAAATAAATAGAACATTACCATATAAACATTCACCTTGATATTCTACTAGTCGAATAATCACATGTAATAACTAATTTCATAATGAGGGAATGCGTAATATCAAACATAATAACTACTATGTCCAGCGCTTATGCAAAGACCATTAAAAAATATTCTATCAATGTCTTGTGACAAGACACTAGGTTTTCTAATGAGACATACCGATTCATCGAGGGGAAAGAGCGGGCCCTGCCCATTATTTACTAAGTCCAATTCATTCCTCATATGAAAAGGGTGTAACATAACACAATAATTCATATTAAAACAAGGATACAAAAATGCCAATAATTTAACCATAATCCATGAATGGTATAAAAATCTCACATCCAGTAAAGGATGTTGACATATTTAAAAATGACCAGTAAAACCCTTTGAGAGAAATATCCCTTTTTCATGAAATCATTTAAATGTCACACAATTTATAAAAGAATTCATTTAAAATATATTTTTGAATCAAAGTTTCCCATACCACTATGAATGTTTTTAAATCAATTAAAATTTTAAATAAATCATGTCCATATAAATAAATTCTTAATATCATTTTGAAAACATGGACACTAATTAATTATACATAGAAAAATAAATATTAAAAACATTTAAAATGATGATCTAGTTAAAGATATCATTCCATAAAACTATAAAATATTTCATTTTAATACATTTTTATGAATCATGGACATCGATGATAAATATGTACCAAAAAATACTTACACATAAACAATCATGGATAATAATGAGATTGAGGAATTTACCCTTACCGTAGGTCCGATACTCTTCATATGTTTCTGAAGCTCCTATATAATGTGTTTAAAAATATTTTTAACTTATTTCATAATCATAATAATATTTATGATATCATATATGATTCTTTTATTACTTTTTATTACCCCTTTATTATAAATTCAATGTCAATGCAACATTTCATGGAATAATCGCAATGTTTATCGTAAATGTTTTGACTTGTTATTATTGATCATAATACATAGTTGATTATTTACTTAATTCCAAAATTTATAATTTCATTTATATATCATTAATATAAATATATATAATAAATAGATATATGAAATGGAATACACAGTTCATGGAGATGTAGGACATATGTACGCATGAACGATGTTTCCATTTTCGTATCCTATGGAAGTAAGTGAATGAAAAAATGTATATATGTATATACATAAATATCATCCTAGTAGAATTATTATGTCATATATTTCATAATTATTGATAATATTTATTCTTATAATCATTATTGAATTGTGAAAATGTGACATGAGTCTCATCATGTGGTGGAGACGTTAAGTTGTATGTTTGCACAAGGGATGATATCAGTTAATTAATTGTTAAATGGTATAGAATTGGGTGGCATATGAACTTTAAAGAGACAATATCATGTCATATTTACTATTTAAATTCATTATATTGATCATTATACCCATAGAAATAATGTGTACATGAAGAACAATTTACACCATGGCCTGGAGACGGTAAGCCATACATACATAGACATGGTGGTATTATTTCTAATAGGATAGGTAAAATGAAGAATATGGTTTTCCCATAATATTAACAACATATCATAATATTATATAATCTGAAGTTATTATTTTATTATGGTAACAACTTATTAGGAGGAAGTTGAAGAAGAAATGAACTTAGAAAGGAGGGATAAAATGATGACCTCGTCTTCGTGTGTCTCATTTTGATTTGCACAAACAGACTCCCTAAGTTGGATTTCTACACTATTTTGTGCCTCAAGGATATAGTGAGGGAATTTAGGTGGAGATATTTGTAGGGTTTAGCTGATACAAAGGGCATTGGTGGTGTGAATTAAAGATAAAGGAAAGTTCCCTTTTATAAGAGAGGTGAGGGGATCTTTATGAAAATCCTGAAATACTAATTTATTATAAAATTATTTTCTGTTTTTAATAGTCAAAAATTGATTTATTTCAAGGATAATATATTCATGGGTCTAAATACCCTCTATCAATATGTTTTATCTATGATTAGGTCATAAAAGTATCCTTATCTTTTTGGATAAACCCTTAGTTAGATAGTTTTACTTTTACCATGTCTTCTTGTATATTTGTACTACAGGGTTAATTTATTTACTATCAAATTAAAAGGAAACCACAAGTAGATCATTAATAAAATTTTTAACATTAAATATATCATTTTTCAGAATCTTATATTTTTAGGATTTTTATATCCATTAATAAAGTAGAATTTGTTTAAAAAACTCATTTATGTCCATTTTGACACTATTTAGTAATTGATTTTCATTAAATCCATAAAAACTTGATTCCTTTGAAAAAATGCCATTAACGCATACCTCATATGTAAATTTCATCCATAAAATTCATGTATGGCATCAAAAATTTAAAATTATATATATTTTACTATTTATAATATCATTTATTTGATTCATTCATTAATAAGGAATATACTGCATCATTATTGTGCAATAAATAAATTTAATTATATAATGTATAAAAATTACTTATAATATAAAATGATTTTGGAAGTATTTTTAGATTTATAATGAATATTTATAGTCAATGAGATTATTCACATAACCCAATATTAAAATTTTTTAGTTTAAAGATACATGTTTATGTTATATTTATCATTACATTAAAATAATTATTATAACATGTCATTATCACACCCAAGTGGTTACATTGGAAGAAAAAATAATCTTAAGGATGAAAATGGTCAGAAATATTTAATTAAATTGGAATATTATTTGTTTTAGTGTCATTTTATATTATTATAATATTATTTTTTACCCTTATTTACCTGATTTACCCTTTGACCATGGTAAATAAAAATAATTACTGAAGTTACTATTGTTAATGTCAAAAAATAAAAGCAAACTATTTACATAATTGGAACATATTATTCAAAATATAAAATCTATTTTTCCAAATTCAAATCATAAATGTTGCAGTAATTAATTTAAAATTAATTCTCGTTGTCAAAAGAAGATGGTTTTTAAGAAATAAAACTATCAAAATATTGACATGTGTTTATTTACAATTTAAATTTCAAATTACATAAAAGACCTAAATAATATTAAATTATAAAATTCTTATATAATTATACATTAATATCACTCAAATACACAATTTAACGCTATAAATTATTTTGATTAAAAAAGTTGTTTTCACTTAAAATTATTTATTTTTCAGTAATCATCAAAATATGAATGTTATCAGAAAAGTACCAATAATTTATTCAAACTAAATTTTTGTGTCCCAAGTATAATAGAATAATTTAGTTACTTCAAATTGAATATATTAATGGTTAAAATATTGGATTTAAAAATGGTTCACCATTAAAAGGTGAAAACAACATTTTTTTGAAAAATACATCTTTTATTTGCAAAATATAATTTATCCTTATATTTTATATAAAAAAAATATTAAAGTTAATTTTATATGGGATATATAAAATTCAAAATATTGTTAATAATATTCATCACTACTTTTTTAAAAGCTAGTTTGATAGATCGTGGTGTTCTTGAACTCTGTGTTGCATACATCGCACACTATTGAATTATTAAGAAGAAGTGTACCATGGATGCTTGGGGTGTTACATAGCGGATATGATAATAATATTTGGCCATCCAGTTTCTATGTGATTCTAAAAAATATGTCACATACCATTCATAATTAAAACAATGTTTCTCATGCATCACATGTATTCATTATGTAATAGTTTTCCATGATTTTTTTTTCGCAAAAACATAAACCTTTCAATAAAATTTTTTTATTTAAACTAATTCTCTACATTGATGAAGAAAACCACCAGGATGGGGAGCTAATATTCTAATGAACTAATCCTAAAAGTCCACCAATGATCAAAGTGTAATGAATCGACCAAAGATAATCTGACACATCACTATAATCAATACACCTCTAGGACTAAAGGGAATTGTGGATACCCATAGGGTTGAATCAAGTGATTTTTTAGAAATATAGTACACTTGGGAATGATTTCTCCTTCTAATATAAAAGAAAAATGTAGCAGGAACTACTAATAATCCCACATGACTCATCATGAAGGTGAATATCCTTGAAAATAAAATAAGAAAAATATAAATGAATAAGTGTGAAATACATGTAATAATCAAATAAACATCCATTCAAAAAAAAAACTAGATAACACAATAAATATATAGTGGAATAAAATATAATGAGATAAATAGATAAAGTACACCAGAATAAATTATCCGATAAGCCAAAATAAAAAAATAGAACCTAAAAAACTCCCAAAATACCTATATGTGATGTGTTTCCACTCATTATATACCTCCACATCCAATCACAATCAAAATGAATAGGATTGATGAATAAAATGAAACACTAGGAAACTGATAAAAAAATATGAGCTATATATGAACACATTGATAGTGTATATATTGGGTGTGATCCAATCATTCCTAGTAGGATTTCACCCTAGATTCTAGGTATTTACCTACATTGTACATTCCTAAAATTCTTGATTTATGATAATTTACAAAAAATATTTCTTCATGATTAATAATTAGAAAACAAGTAACACGATTCATATCATTATTTCCAAACTAGGGAGTACAATTTTATGAATGGATGAGTATCATCGATGAGAAAAAAATATTTTCAAAACCCAAAAAATAAATCAAATACTTCATTTGGAAATACAATTAAAAAATGAAAATATTATGTTTGAATTCATAATGAAAGGAACTATTTCTTTTTCTATTCCAAAAATCATTCCCAAATTATTTTTAAAACAAACATCACATTCCTATTTAAATAATACTCAGATTCTAAACCATTTATAAATTTATTTGAATTTATAACAAAAATAAAAAATAGGAATCAATAAAACAACACAAATATATAAATAGAAAAAAAATAAAATCAATACATAACAACAGCATGGTACTGTAAACCCAAATATAATGTAAGGGGATACAAACATGGTGTATATATCATGATCTCCTAAATTATTAATGACCATATCTAGATTCATTCATCCTAATAATTATTTATGAATTGTGGGAAAATAACTAGCCTCTAACAAGAATTATACTGAACATGCTTAGTTAGAGTAATCTCTTTAGGGTACCCTTATATGAATCCAAAATATCCCTCTCAGCCTCATTTTAGGATAATTAGTTCAAAATATACCCAAAGTATGACATAACAATCCTCAAGAATTAGAAAACCTAAAAACAATAATCTATAATAATGAACATCCATACATTATAATTAGTCATATCATCTTCCCTTGAGATCAATTAGTACTATTTATCAATACAAAAAAAATATCATGTTCAACACATAAATCAATATAAAAGTTAAATTAAATAAACAATACCTAACCACAAATATCCACACATAAAAAAACTATAATTTAATATCATTTAATAATAATTATCAATAAAAATCCCCCACATGTTCAAAATACACAATGAACACAATATAAAAAAGGGGATCAAAATTGAAGGAAACCATAATTAAAACAGTCTAGTTTAAACAAAGAACCAAATGGGATGGTGAAAACATGTGGGGAATTCAACGTCATTTCACATAATTTAAAATACAACAATTTAAAAATTCATTGAGAATCTATCAAATAAATACCATTTATTTTGAAGGTATTTCAAAATACCACCAAGATAAAATGATTTTAAAATGATTAATACAATGTCCAACCACACCCATTTTTTAAGAAAAACATTAAACCATAACAAACACTATTTTGAAATCAACCAATACCAAAAAACTTTTGGAAACACTTAAATTCATTGGAAATAAAACTCAATAATTTTATAAGATGCTTGGAATGGGAATATTCAATATGATGGTAGGAATTTTTTTAAAAATAATGTCCCCTCATCGGTAATATATATAGGTATAATTTGGAAATTAAATCACAGATAAAATCCATCTATTTCATATAATATGATATAAATTATTGATATAAAAAGACATACCCTGACTCAAGTGGAATAAAAATCATAAAACATCAACATGAGAAGAGAATCGAAAAAAGTGAGAATATTCTCTAAAAATAACTAAAAAATAACCCCCTAATAATTGAGTTCAACCAATCCCTATAATTGAGCCACAAAGTAAATGTGGTTTGTGTGAGAAAGGAAAATTTAGGGGAAATGATGAGGGAAGGATAAAGAAGCATGTAACCTTATCAAAACACATAGAATAAAAAAATATGGATCCGAGAACCAAGAGAGAAGGTGGGAGAATAGGAAGTAGCTCAAAGGGATCTCCATTGGTCTAAATGCATGAGATAAGGATTGGAAATGGGGATAAAACTCCTAAAAACATGATGGGGGAAATTCTAAAATAGACAACATTAAAAAGTAGAACATGTCACATCATAACACAATGTATAAGAAAAATACACAACACTCCTATATAAGAACACACCATACTGAAACATCATGGAATACAGTATTATGATTCATGTAAGACTCCCTCATAGAAAAAGTCCCCATAATTTGGTATAGAGAAACTAAATCGATCATGACCACCAAACCTGAGCCCTTAGCCACTATGGAATGGACCTCAACACTGTGACATAGTGTTTCCAAATAGGAAAAACCCCATGTTATCTATCTGTAGGTTTAAAATTCATGAACGATATCATCCATGGTGAAAATTTCCAATATTACCAATCCCCACAATGCATCCCATGGGTTATAATGTTTCCACCATTAAATAGAATGGGGTGGCATCTTTTCTTTCCCAAGATATAATTAAGCCTACTATATTCCAATCAAAAACTCATTAGGATAACCCAACACACCTGAAAATCCATTGAATTTATCAAAAACTAATTATAATACAAAATTAAGTAAAATTTTATATCACACTAACATGGGTTGTCACACACAGTCTCTAAATACTGTGATATTTTTACATTGAAGACCAATAAAGAATAATTACATAATATCTTGACTATCTTTAAGATTATCTTAATATAAAATATTTTACACATTCTCACATTCTTGATAATTTATTTTTCATGTTTAATTGTATCATTTATCTAGATTATTTTATATTTATAGCGTAAAAACAAGGACCGAAAAAATATTCATTTATAGTTTCCACAGATGTGAAATAGACTTAGTGAAAAAGGAAAAAACTCGAACATCAAGATTCTCATGGAGTTGTTGTGTACGTTTTATAGAACCAAATGTTTTAATATTATAAACCTATGAATGTTAAATAAGAAGATGATTTTTAACAATTGTGATAATTTTAAATTCCATGCACAACATAAAATGTGAATTGTGTGTGTTCTTTTTGATTCCTACATCCATTTTAACATTAGGATCCAAATTCATTATTAATATTAATTCTCCAAAAACACTCATTCAATTTTGGTGAAACCACCCCACTTCATAACCAATATCTAAAATTCTACTCAACATTATGGATCTTCCCTTGTGCCTCCCCACGATCTCCATGCTTGTAGAAGCCCATGCTGGCTCTATGGACCTTCAAGCTGCTCTCGACAGATTTCTTTATTGATATTGACCATTCATATAATAGTGAATATTTTATGATGATAATAAAAACACTGTTTTTGATACATTATATGTGTTTCATGTGAAAACATCATTTATCATTGAAAATAACCAAATAAATTTGTTAAATTATTGTGTGGTGGTAAAATAATAGTTAAGACTTTTCAAAATTCAATCAAATATTTTCAGAGTCAGACATTAAGTTGGTCTAAGATTTTGAGGCCTGTAAAGCCTCAAAAAAGATAAAATAAAACTATTAAAAATATTATATTATGCACATACAATTTTTTTCAAAATAATTGTATAACTCCATAATTGTGAATCACATGAGAGATATAAGACCAATGTTAGGTCTGTGAAGTAGTGTTTACCCTATGTGGGGTATAAAATTTTTATGTGTTGTATGTTTTGAATCCTCATTTATGAGAATAAATTATTTAATAATTTTTATTAAATATTTTTCTTAAATAATTTAATATATCCTAAATGGTTCATCGTTTATGAAATATGAGACCACCAGCAGGACCGAAACGACGGGTTTACCCAAGGCAGGGTTTAACATTAATGTGTGTCACATGTTTGGAAACATCACATGTGATAAATCCATTTGTTATAAGTGAATTATTATTTTATCCATTTCTAAATAATAAATAATTAATATCTCTCAAATGAGTTTTCATATGAGGAAAATGAAACCATCAGTAGGTCTGTATTTGGGGGTTTACCCGAGGTGGGGAATAACTACTTTGCGTAATAGGTGTTTGGGGTTATTTAATTTTTGTGTAAAATATTTAATATTATTTAAGTATTAAAAAGGAATTATAGTATTCATCTTCCCCAAAATCAAACATCGCACCCATCACTATCACAAACATGGTTCTCTAAAAGCATCCAAATAGGGTGTTTTTTACAAATTAAAAATAAGAAACACATTAAATGGGACACACAAACAACTCTTAATTTAATTTTAGGTTGAATAAATTATCAAAATATGTTATTTAATTTTAAATTTCTATCAACTGATATGTGTTCAAATACGTATACATACCTACTTCATCCTTCTTTTTAATCAATGATGAGTGAAGAAAACCATTCTATTTTGGTGGAGCATTTCATACATTCCAAGATGATCTTCCTAGAAGAAATCATAATGCGTTGTCCAGTGGGGTGTTGTACAGTGCTGTAGGAACCCTTTATGAACTTTGAGAATTTATGAGTCAACAGTTATGATGATAAGGCCACTAATAGGTGCATCCAACCATATATGGATCTTTATCCATACCGCTGATGATGATGAATTTGAGGTAAGAAGTTATTTCACTTCACGAGACCCCAATTAGACATGTATCCATGATGATTATAATTGTTTGAAATTTGATTTACCAAGATAGATTGCGACCACATTTGGGTGTGTGTGTCCCATAATTATTTTTGGTATTACATGAATGATATTAGTGAAGCTTTTATCCATGTTTGAATGTGATCACATTTTTTTGTGTATTCCACTATATAATCTTACTAAGATACTTTCCATACTAGTGTGAATACTCGTATATGTTTTACAGTGACTTTTTTTTGCTAGTGGTATTTGAGATCGGTTTACAATTTTGAGATTTTCATCCCCTTGTGGGGGAGAATTCTTGATGGCGATGATAGTGATGAGGGACCTATTCATGGGGTCTTGGTATAAGGTAGCCATGGTTTCATGTCATTGGTGTTCTCTATGTATCCTTGATTTCCAATGCGCCATTCACCACATGATACTATGGTCATTGTGAGTAAAATTGTTTGTCATCTAGAGTATTCAGGTGACATGGCCCTGTTGGGGGATTGGGGACATTGGGTATCACCTCCAAGACACCATGAGGATTCCATAAAAGGATGGTTTTCTTCTTCTAAATCATTCTGTTATCTTCTGGAATGGAGTTGAAGTAGACATAGTTAGTGGTTGTGGCCATTCAATTATAACACTACTAATCAATTTTGGATTGAACATTTATGATCTTTTTACATTTATTTTTGTTATGGAATACACGGTAATTAATGAGCATATTAGGTTATGGATGAAGTGGTAGTTTCCTAATGAGTCCTTTACTCACACCCAACTCATGAATTTCAATGAACTTGTATATTTAATGAGATACCTAGTGATGGGAAAGGGAAATATAGTGTATTGTTGAGTAGGTAGAGCATGGAGCTGGTGATGACCATAGAAGATACTAGACGACCCTATAGTTCATTTATTTATAACATGTTTTATTCATTCTAGACAGGCATGACACATCTGAAGTTGATTTTATAATTTAGGATATGTATGTTATTTACTTTCAGCGTTATTACTCATATTATTTTTTATATTGAAATTATGTATTGTTCATCCTATGACGTGATACTATGGGTATAGTCTCCCAAGTGATTTACTTAGACCCAAAATACTTGTCTTCACCCTTTATGTACGCGGAGGCATGCATGAGGATATGTTTCATTACATCTCTGATTTAGTGGTTAGAGTTAGGATGTTACAAAATTTTATTAGATTAGAAGAAATAAATAATAGGTTTCTTCTATAATCATGGTCTATAATAGGGTATACTATAGTTAGGATGGATGAGACTTGGGCATGGGAACTATTTCAGTGCTTGGCCATTACTGTATTGTGGAACTACATGTTTCCATAAAGTGGGGTACTTCTATTTTATTGTTACTGTTGATTAAAATCACATTGGTAAATTTACATGATATTGATATGTTAATTATGATATTCCTCACATGTTCATTCATCATGAATATGAATTTAGGTTCACATGATATATATATACCTGTTGTTATTATAAATAGGAATTAATTAATTTATGGAATTGATTTGTGCTATTTGTTCTAGATAGATTCTCTTTTGTGATATATCTATGTTTCCATGTTGTGTGATATATCATTGTTGACATTAATTTGTTGACCATGTAATTTTGTTTTGTTAATATATATATGATGTATATGACTAAAATAAAGTTAAAAAGAATAGGGTTAGTTCTAGGAGGGTTATTCCATAGGTTGATGGTAGACTCATAAGAAAACCTTATGTGATCCCATAGAGTGATTAGGGTTTATCCTAATGACTTTGTTTCATTTCTAAAGTATTTCATTTACATTACATATGATTTTTCCTTGACATAGTTTATGGAACTACAAGGGAAGCATGCCAAAATACATATGCAAAGGAAGATGTTTCTTCATTACCACTAAATGTTAACGTGAATTTAGTTGAGACTTATCCCTTACTTAATATGTGGTATATGTAGCATGGAAGCTTTAACCAAAAGTCTTTCACTTAGTATCATTCCTAGGCATGGGAGTTCTGAATTATCGCAGAATATTCTACGATTTTCATCTCCATCATTCTTCATCCTTCTAGATCATTGGAGGCTCTTAGGATGTTGAAGAATGGGTTGTGATATTTTTGGGACATATTGTACTAGTAGATACTCTGAAGGACTCACACGTGAAGCTATGATTGACATCATGATTGGTGTGAAACTTATTCAATACCCATATTGTATGGTGGAAACCGAGACGAGGGAATACAAGGTTTGGATGGATGATGAGAAAGGGATTCATAAACCTAAGTACATATCCATGGGAATCACCTATATTTTTTTTTATTTGAATTATAATGATAGTTTTAAATGATTCCTTAATTATTGGAAGATAAAATATGTGCTGATGAAGAACCAATATCTGTTTCCTAGGATTGATGATCATTTTGATCAGCTATGAGGTGCTCGATAGTTCAATAAGATTGATCATTGGTCAGGATATCAACAATTCATATTTATGGAGGATGAATTTAAAAAGGGTTCATTTTGGGGCATAAATGGGCTGTAGGAATATTTTATTGATGTTGTTCAAGATGTGGAATGCACCCACAGTGTTCATAGTCCCGATGAACATGATCATTCAACCACACATGGACTGTTTTTTCACATTGTTCATCGATGATATCCACATTTACTCATTGAAACTAGAGAAACATTATAGGAACCTTGAAATAGTCGTGAGTACACTTATATAAAAATTACATAGCCTACAGAATAAAAAATTGGACTTATGGATAAAACAGTTCATGTTCCTAGGAAATGTGGTGTTTGATACTGGAATATCAATAAAACTAGAGATGGAAAAGTTGTTAAATTATAAAAACTAATTCTAGGATTTTTCCAAGATATGACTGATTAGGAGAATAAGATAGTAAAAAGTTATTGTCTTCCAACTTATGTGAAGAGGCATTCCTTGAGCTGAAGATAAGGTTGATGATATCTCATGTACTAAAAATACGTGATCTTGGGGTTTGGTTTTATAGTGTACTATGATTAATCATGCATTGATCTTGGAGTGATTATGATGTAAGGAGAGGAGGTAGTATATTATGTGTCTTTTCATTTATGACCACATGAGAAGAACTACCCTACACATGATATAGTTTTTTCATTAGTGGTATATGATCTGAAATATTAGAGAGACTATCTCTTTAGTGAGAGATTTTTTGTTTACATGGAACACAATATCCTTAGTTATATCTTTATATAGAGGGACCTAAATCTGAGGTAGAGTTTTTGGGTTTAGTATATACAGATGTTAGATTTCTATATTTCAATTTTACTCTACAATTATACGTGCTTGGGTGAGTGTATAATTAATATGGGTGACCTCCTAGTAAGTACTCATATTGCACTTTGTAGTTGATCCTTCTTGGGTGAGAGTATTACTATGTTAGGTGGCCTCCTAGGAAGTACTCTTGTTGAACCCTTGGGTGTGATCAAACCATCATTAATGAACCATATTCCATTATAATTGTACTATTTTTTTCTCCTGATTCCAAACTTGTAAGAGGTTGATGGACTAGCGCCATCATCAGGGTGGGTCTTTATCCACTCAAGTTACTTATGTGGAAGTTGGAGGATGTCATGATGGTCCTTTTATACTATACACATATTGAAGGGTATTCTTAAATCTTGCATACTAGACCTTGTAAGAGAATGTGTTGATCAACATGAATTGTTTTATTAATATTACAATAATAGTTATAAGTCTTTGTTTTATATGGAATCTTATGATAATATTTATAGGAGGTCGTGTCTCTCACCATTATGTTGGAATGAGGTTGTTGAGGTAGTGGTTTGCTTTCCCTATTATAGTTTAGGATACCTCTGAGAGAGTGATGTTTATATGAAGTAGATTGATCACCACTCAGAGTGGATAGGGATCATATTCTAACCATTGAAGGAGAATCTTGGTTTTGGATATGGGATATCAGGTTTTCGTGAGAGTTATTTCTCTACTGGGGAACAAAAATATGGGGATGTACCGAAATATAGAAACATGTTTTTCTGGAACCTTTAATATCATAAGGTGGATATGTGAAGTGATGTATCATATGGACCACCCTTCTTTCTATTGAGGTATGCATGAGATGTTCCATATGTGACATCTTTAGGGGTAATCACTCAATCCTGAACATGTTATTGATTGCTAGAGTTTTGATCTACAGATCATCATAGCTTTTGAAGACCATCCGGTGTAGAACATAATTATGATGTTCAGTACCAGTGTCCTATGTTGTTTGAGGAAGAAAACTACAGATGATTCTTTAGGATGCTATGTCAATAGAATGAGACAATTATAATATTATGAATTTTAAAAAGATAATAAAAAAATTCTTTTGGATAAATTATAACTGTTTTATGTGAAAAAATGATTTATCAAATAATATAAATTATTAAATTTGATAAAGGCTTTGCATACGGATAAGATAACCCATAACACTTTGTAACATTAAATCAAATATTTTTCAATTTCGAATGATATGATGGAGTGAGATTTTGATGCCCAAAAATCCTCGATGAATATGAAATAAAATTATTAAAAATATTATATTATGGAGTGTTTTTTTAAAATAATTGATTGAATCCAAAATGGTGTAACATATGAGAAATATATGATGATCATTAGGTCCGGGACACAGTGTTTTACATTTATGGGGTGTAAAGTTTTTATGTGTCAGTTGTTTGGACACCAAACTTGTGAGAATAAATTATTTTATAATTTTTACAATAAATTTTTGAAAATATTGTAATATACCCAAAACCGTGCATCGCATGAGAATTATGAGACCACCGTTAGTATCAAAACTGAGGTGTACCCTAGGTGGGGTATAATATTTTTGTGTATCATGGGTTTGAAAACATATCACATGATAAACCATTTTCTATATTAAAATAATTATTTAATCTATTTTTCAAAATAATAAATAATTAATATCTCTCAGATAGTGCTTCATTTGAGAAATATGAGAAAGAAATTAGGTTTGGAAGGAGTGGTATATGTTAGACATGCCATAATAGCTATGTGTAAGAGGAATTTGTGGTTATTTAATTTTTTTTTCAAATAATTAATCTTGTTTATTTTTTAAAAGGAATGAAATTGTTAATATTATTCCAAAATTGCATGCCGAACTAGCCATTATGACCTACAAAGTGTTTTCAAAGATTCAAAACATGGCCTTTTTTACTAATTAAAAACTAGAAATTGGTTAAATGGGATAAATAAAAAAATACACATTCAATTTTAGTTTGAATAATGGATCAAAATAGGATAATAATTTTTTAGTTTATTTCAACACATATCTGTTCAGATTTATTTATATACCTAGCAGCTTCCTTTCATGGAATGAAAAATTAGTGGAGGAATCCATCCTTCTCGGTGAAGCCTTTGATGTATTCTTAGATGATCTACTAAGAAAATATCACGAAGGGTTTTCCCAAGGATGGTCGTGTGATGCTGTTGGAACCCTTAATGAACGCAATGAATCGATGAGTCAAAAATTACAATGATAAGGATGCGATGAGAGTATCAAACCAAAAATGGTAGTTCATCCTTTCCATTGATGAAAATAAAATTGAGTTTAGAATTTCATTACCTTCTTGGGATTGTGTGTCACCACCCAACCCATTCCAGGATGTACATCTAAGGGGGATGTGTGGAACTTCGACATCCCCTCGTCCCACATAGATAATGGTACTCTTGTTCACCCCTAGAATAAGAACCTATTATTACCTCCTCTAGAATATTTATATGGTGTGTCTGTAGTGGATATCTAGTCACACAGATATTTGAAGATGATGTCTCACAGTAGGGAATCTTTCACACCATCAAGGAGTGAATAAGTCAACACCATAAACTATAGAAATACATTACCATCCCCCGCTACAAGTTTTAGCTATAGTGAAGCTAACTGCTCTGATTTTTCCTATACTAGGCAAGCCTGGGACTTCCTGTTATGGGAATATGCTACAAATATACCATACCTAGAGTATATACTATCTCGTATTCATAGTTATGCAGGAATTGAAACCAACTTCATTTCCTTAGGTTCATGTCTCTCTGAGTGAATACATACCCGAGGCTTTGGTTGTTTGAGTGAACTACAATGTGCTCTCCCAGCAGGTAGTGCCTCCATATTATCATGGAAAATATAAATGATTCTAGTTCTAGGACATTATTTCCACAGTTCTTATCATGGGGTCTCAACTTCCATGACCTATATGCGATGAATATTTTTCATTGCATCAACACACAACAAATCCCAACCCATGATCTGTCACAAAACACTAAGAACTCAATTCCTACTTTGATAGTCTAAAATCTGGAGTGCTCTTCAGCCTCTGCCTGAACTCCTTGAAGGAGTTATAGAACTACTCACAATAGGTAAACAATTGTACCTTCTGGGTAATAGATTTTAAAGGGGATGCGATTCTGGAGAAGTTTGGTACATATATCTTTTAGTACCCCACCAAACCAAGAAAGTATCTCACATATAACACATTATTGGGTGGATCCCTAAAGAGAAATTCTCTAATCATTACGGGATCCATGAATAAACATGTTCATAAGTGACATTACCCTGAAAGTTATCCTCATGTATCCAGAACTGGTACTTCAAGACAATTCCTTAATGTTGATGCTCTCAATGTAAATAAAGAATTATCCTCAAGTCCACTACAAGATCCTCCTATATTGCATTGTAAACGAGTATGTTATCAAGGAAGGAAAAAACCGGCCGAAGTATGGATAGAATACATGGTTCATAAAATACATAAAAAGGAGGGAGAATTTTTTACACCAAAGGGAATTACTAGGAACTAGTAGTGTTCATAATGTCATAAGAATGACAGTTTCACAACATCAGCCACACAATCCGACAACTAGTGGCAGACTAACCTGATATCGATCATGGGGAACCATCTCGCACCTCGAAACTGATCAAGGAAATCATAAATTCACAGAAAGGGTTACTTTTTCTATATCATGGACTCCTTAATATAATGATAATCCATGAAATTCCAAAATCTCCGCTCTGCCTTCTCCATGGACTGAACTGGAGCTTCCTAGGGGGACATGTTGGGTTTGAGGAAACCATTCTCATGAAGTTCCTCCATTAGTAACCAAAGAATTTGTAGCTTAGTAGGTGCCATATGATATGATGTACAATATATTAGGGAAACCACTAGTTACAAGTCAATGAAAAACTCAATCTCCCACCTTAGAGGTTATCCCAGAATTTCTTTAGGGTTGATGTCCATATAATCCTCAACAACTGAAGGAAACTAGATTCTTGAATAGTCTGAATAACCAAGGGTTACACTCAATATCTATTTGGTAATAGGCTATAAACTATTGATTACAATACCCACTTTTCCTACTATGAGGTCTCTCTCATCAAAAAAGGATATCCTTGTTCCATCTGCATGCATGTTTAGGTCATAAAACTATCCTTATCTTTTGGGATTAACCCTTGTTAAATTGTATAACTCTTACCATGTCATATTGTATTTTTATACTATAGGGTTAATTTTTTTACAATAAAATGTCAAGGGAACATAAGGTGGATAATTAATAAATTTTTTAACATTTTCTTAGTTATTTGGATGAATCTTATATTTTTAGGATTTTTATATCATTTAATAAAATAGTATTTGTTTTAAAAACTCATTTATGTCAATTTTGACACTAATTAGTAGTTGATTTTTGATAAAGTCACAAAAACTTGATTCCATCAAAAAAGGAATTAAATCATAACTCATAGGTCAATTTAATCCAAAAAATTCGTGTATGGCATCAAAACACTCAAATTATATTTATTTTATTATTTATTATATCATTTATTTGATTCTTTAATTAAGAAGGAAAATAATGCATCCTTATTGTGTCATAAATTAATTTAATTATACAACGCACAAAATTTACTAATAAAGCACCATGATGTATGAAATAGTATTATATTTCTATTGAATATTTATAGTTAAAGTTATTAGTCATATAACCCTATATTAAAATTGTTTTAGTAAATGATACATTTTTTATGTTATATTTTTCATTACATTAAATTAATTCTTATGACATGTCATTATCACACCCAAGTGGTGCCATGTGGACCTAAAATAGTAATAATGATTCTCATGTTTGGAAATATATCATAAAATAGGATTAGGAAATGTGTTAGTGTATTTTTATATAATTATAATATTACTGGTTACCCTTATTTACCTGATTTTCCCATTAACCATGGTAAATAAAAACAATTACTGTAGTTACTATTCATAATGTCTAAAAATAAAATGAACATATTTAAACAATTTGGACCTTCTGATTCAAAATATTTAATCTATTTTTCAAAATTAAAAAAAAATATGATTGAAAAAGTTAATTTAAAATTAATTCCCGTTGTCAAAACACAAAATCAGGTTTTTAAGAAGTAAAAACTATCAAAATACTGACATGTGTTTATATAAAATTTAAATGTGAAATAACTTACAATGACATAATTTATAATAAATGATAAAAATATAATCTAATTATACATTAATACCAGTATAATTTATAATTCAACACTATAAATTATTTCAATTAAAAAAGTTGTTTTCAATTAAAATTTAGTATTTTTTACTATTCATCAATATATGAATGTTACCAGAAAATTACTAAAAATTTATCCAAACTAATTTTTTATGTCCCACTTTTAAATAATATTTTAATTTATTCAAATTGAATATATAAAATATTAAAATATGGTAATTAAAAAGGGTTTTCCATTAAAAGGCGAAAAAACAGCATTTTTTTGAAAAATACTTCTTTTATATAAAAAATTTAATTTGGCGTTATATTATGTATAATAAACAAAAAATATGAATGTAAAAATTATATGGGATATATAAAATTCAAAATGTGGTTAATAATATTCATAATATTTTTTTTAAACAACTAGTTTGATAGGTCGTGGTGTGCTTGAACTCTATGTTGCGTATGTTACACACTATTAAATTATTAAGAAGAAGCATACCATGGAAGATTAGGGTGTAAAATTATAACCTACTTTAATAAATTGCATCCTCACAATTTAAAATGAAGATGGAAAACTTGGGGTTTGACATTTAAAAATATCTTAGTTGAAATACCATATCATAAAATGGATTAATGAGACCTCAATTTTAAAATAACGAAAGGTTCATATAAAGGTTATCTAAGAAAACGCATACTATGGATCCATATAGGAAAAAATGGACATGGAAGAGAAAAATAACCATCATGTACTGATGGTGTGTGATATATAATATTATTCGGACAAAGTTAACAACCAAAAAGCTATAAATCTGCAATGATCTAAGGGACCATTTGATTGATCCCCAAAGAATGTACTAAGAGAACATTTTTGGTTTATGATCATTTACCTAGTGTTGTAGATTTAATTTAATTCATATAATAAGAATACAAGAAATCATAATTAATTTACATTTAGAGTTTCATCCTTTAAAAAATTCCTTCCATGAATTCATCTTCCTCTTCAAAAGATAAAACTCAAAATATTTTATTTATCTTAATTTTATATGGTTCCTAATATAAAAATATTGTATTTAAATGGATAAAACTATTTTATAATAACCAGGGATATCTTGTAGGCTTGTGGTAGGTGATAAATCATGGTCACACTTCTATTTTTGGTTCAATTCTAGCAGCATTGTCCGACGCAACGGGTTATCACCCGACCTACAGGCTGTCCTTTTTCTAAAACTATAGTATGATAAATTTCCAAAAATAATATTAAGAATTTTTTTAACCTTAAAATAAAATATCCAATGTTCAACTTATTCAACACTAACCATTATATTTATCCAAAATACTTCTATCCAATATCTGTCTAAAAGGTCTCTAAATATCCAAAATCAGTTATAACATCAAAATCCCCAAAGAATTCAAAATTTCCCATGTTGTCATATAATTAATATATTGTCACCTTCATCATATTAAAACATTAATGAAAAAAGTAATGTAGTATAGTCCTTATATATATCACATTCATCATATAACCAGAATATAATTATTGAATCCAAAATAAAAAATACATTAATTTTTCCACTTCGACTGTAGTTATAGTAGAAGAATGACATTGATCCATTTAATTTTTCTGAGCTATATTCCCTTTATTATTTCGACAATCATTTTCATAATTTTCCATATCATTATAATTATAAAATTTCAAAAAATGTTTATCTCCATTACAATCACAATCCTGCTGATCTTTTTCTCCTCATTTATAATAAACTACCATTCCTTTTAGGCATGTACCAGTGGATTTCTTCCCACAATTATCACATAAGGGAAAATCCTTTTTCACTTTTCCCCTTTATCTATCTCTTTCTCCACCATTCTATTCTTCTATTTCTTTTTTTATTGTCATATTAATTAGAGAATTATGTTTCTGTCTTGAAATCACAAAAGACTATATCTTCGTACGAAGAGAGATATTGTTATACCAATGTTCACCGGAGGAAGGGTTTTAACCCATAAAAGAATTGATCAATATTACTTATATGGTTACGTATATTGTATGTAGCATTCCATGCTAACCTAGTGAAGTTAGCCCCATACTTTGCAAGATTCTCATCCTCCTTTTGCCTGAGGCTCAAAAATTGCCTTTTTATATCACCTCACTATTCACGAGGAATGTATTTATCTTGAAAAAGTTATTAAAACCCCCTCAATTCCATATTACACACTTATTCATCCAAATTTGGGTTTTGAATTAATTACCACCACTAATCCTCATATATTGAGAGATGATAAATGTAAAGACCCGTAAAATTCAAGGGAAATTTTTTCTAAATTTTCTTTATAATTTTACAAGAACGCAATTTCTGACGGCGCCTGATTCCGAGGCCTGGTATACTCAGAATTAATTTCTGAAATTTAGCTCGGGTACGTTCAGTGAACGAACGATCAAGAATTTCTAACTTTTTAACCGATGCTCGGAATCAAATTCTGAGGGCACCGATGAAACCACAGCACCAGTAATTGCTTAGAAACACCTTTTCCGGAGTTGTGTTTCCTCGAGAGAAGTTGATAATAATTCTGGAAGTTAAAAATAAAAATTTAACAACCATATTTATTTTTCTCTAAGTGTTTAAACCTTTGGAAGGAAGTTGTGTAATTACCCAACCTCCCTTGGGAGGTTATGAGGGTGGTGGGGCCCACACGAACCCCACCCCTACATATCCTCTAACCCCCTCAACTCACCATTAATATTGTTAACTTAAGTTAATAACTTATGACATTAATGTAGTGAGTTTAATGTGAGTTTTTGAAATTCAAACACTTGAATTTCAAAAGCCATGTTCAGTTAATAAATTAAGTGTGACTTAATTTATTTTGGGATAGTTCCTTTGTTGCTTGGGGGGATTTGGGAGGCTTGAAGAACATCTTCTTCAATGACGAAGAACGTGAAGAACGAATCGGTCTCCGACAAAGAACACCATCCTTCCACGAAGAATGACGACGTGCCTTTCTTCCTCTTCATCGCAACATGTGAGGAGACGCCGCTTCCTCCTCAGACGCACCCCGACGTCGTCTTGAAATCCTCTTTCAGCGACTCCACTCTTGAAACCGAGTTAGGGGATTATTTAATTATTTTCGCTCATGATTTCTAGTTTTTCGTTCTTTGTAGTTATACGACCAAATGATATCGGTTAACGAGAGGGGTCCAGACCGCACAAACACAGCCGACCCTCTTCCTTTATCATTGTTTGATTCTTTCGGTTGGGTCGGAATGGCGTGGTGCCGTCACACCACGCGGAATCATATGGCAAGTAATGTGCGGCGCCGTCGAGCCGCGCCGAGAAGTTGAACAAGGACGCGACGCCGTCGCGCTGCGTCGAAGAAAACAAAAGACCTCGCGGCCGGAGTGAGGCCGCGACGGAAGGGCGCGGTGCCGTCGCACCGCGCCAGACGAACCAAGCCGCGGCCAGTTCTGGGCCGCGGCGAAGCAAGGTGACCGGCGGCCGGTTCCGGGCCGCCGGTGGCGGCGAAGGAGGAAGGACCGTCCGTCGTTGGTCATTGTTGGCAGAACCGGCTAGCCAGTGCGGGCGGGCCGGACAAAGGGAAGCCGTGGGAATTGATTCCCCCGTCCGGCCAGCACAAAACGGCCCCCTTAATTGGGGGGCCACGGTTACACCAGGGGGGCAGGCCCCCCTACCCAATGGCTCGGCCATTGGGCGAGCTGGCCAGCGCGCTGGGCGCGCTGTGCCCAGGCCGGGCCGACCCGGTTCGGGCCGACCGGGGGGTCTCGGGCTGGGTCGGTCTCGGGCCCGAAACCCCCATTTTCGGACCGTCTTCGGTCCATAGCCCATAACATGGGCTAAAGACCTCCGATCGACGCACCGTCAGTTGAAATGTGATCCTTGAATTGATACGGTCGTTTCGGTATATCGCACTCAAGGTTTCGGATTACTTTGGGTTCGGACGGGTTTGTTCGGATACGAAACCAACCGGGCCCTCGGAGCGGAAACACTTATATCATGAGCTCCGGACGTCCGATTGACGTGCCGTCGACTTTGTTGGATTCCTCTCTATGATATGGATATTTTGGCTTACTCCACTCGAGGTTTGGATGTCGTAGGAGTGTGGTCGGGTTGGTTCGCTCACGAAACCAACCGGGCCCCTGGAACGAAAAATCCAATAACTCACAGACCGGGCGTCCGATTGACGCACCGTCTGTCTCATTAAATTCATCTTGATGAGACAGAACTTTTGGAATACTTCGCCCAAGTTTTGGTTGCTGTTGGATAGTGTCCGGGTTGGATTGTACCCGAAATCCAATCGGGCCCTTGGAACGGCAAAGCTGTTATCTTTCAGACCAGACCTTCGTTTGACGAACCGTCAGCGGAGTTGGTGACCACGTTGAGAAATGGTCCCTATGAGTATAGCCTATGAGAGTTCAGGGTACAGTTGAGATACAGCCGGGTTGGTTCGCGGACGAAACCAACCGAGCCCCTGGGTCGAAAAGGCTAATAACTCACAGACCGGGCGTCCGATTGACGCGTCGTCTGTTGCGTTGAGACCCCTATGACGAGGCGGTTCTTTGAGATACTTCTTCGTCGGACTTTGATATACTTGGCGTATCGACCTATAGCTCATGGAGCGGACCCTACCGGAGACGAGCATGCGGAGTACGGAGACCGTGTATCCGACTGAGACCTGGCGACTACTTGACCGACTCGACTTGGAGTGAGTCGACTAGCCCAGTAGACGGAGCACTACTTTGTGAGGTGCAGACCCATGGCGGACGGAGCACTACCTGTGTGACAGTGCAGACCCACGGTACTCATCCGGAGAGTACCTCAGCAGGCTACTAGGGGGTGTGAACTACTGTGTTTGGGTGACATTCCTCGGCGGGAAGCTCTACTGTGTTTGGGTGGATGACCTGCGGTACTCGACAGGAGGAGTACCACAACAGTCTTAGGTTAGTGAGAAGTACCACAGAGTCATGAGAGGACCACTGTACACTCCAGATACGGTGATCTTCAGCAGTTACGGTTTCAATAATGAAAATCCTGGTTTGAGCTCAGGCTTTTGACCTTTGTGTTTACCTCATGATTGAGATGGGTCACTTGATAACTTAGGTATATGTATGGGCATATACCTGGGTAGTGGTTATCCGTTGATTTCATGATCTTTGTGTTTCCACATGATTGAGATGGGTTACTTGATAACATAGATATATGTATGGGCATATACCTAAGTAGAGGTTATCTGTTGAAATCTTCGTTGTGGTTATCCTTGTTGGTTTTAGTGAGACCATGAGGGTCTCGGGGACCCTACTGAGTATTGTTATACTCACCCCTGCACGGGCTATGCCTGCACCTCGTTGTGTTGGTTGTAGAGGATGGGCAGTGCTGACCGAGGCCGAGTGTTCGAGGACTGGACGGTACCCAGAGGTGGACTACACGACGAGTCAGTACCCGAAAGTGGACTACACGACGAGTTAGTATCTGGAGGTGGAATTCACGGAGAGACGACACACCGAGGAGGTGGACGGGTGAGAGCGTTGTCGAGGCTATCTGTACCTACCCTTCAGGTAGGATCCGTGGTGGACGATCCAGGAGCTGCGCCATCTGTAACTACCCTTCAGGTAGGATCCGAGGAGGACGACCCAAGAGCTGTTTCCTTTCTTCTAGATGTTGTCTTTTCCTATTGTACTTTGTTCAATTGTAGTTGTACTTTCATTTGGGTTTGTATTCTGGCCCATTTAACTTTCATCACTTCTCTTTGTACTTAGTGTTTTACTTCCACTTGTAGTATGTAGTGTTTTGTTTACTTTTATAAAGGAAATGCCTTCACAATTATCAGGATTTATGCCTTTGGTGCTAGTCGCCAGCCCCTGGCCGATGGAAGGCGGGCTTGGGGTAGTCACAGCACGGGCCCTGAGGACGGGTCGTGACAAATCGGTATCAAAGGAGTCAGTTTTACCACAGAACTTATAACTCTGATGTTTTCTTTCTATGAAGCAATAGTGTTATGAGTACCGAGTGTGGTTTTTAGTTCAGGGAGTCCAGTGTTAGTGCGGGCGGCCGACGTATCCATACACCAGGCCCATGACAACAGATTTCCAACTTTGTGCACGAAAACACTGATTGTGTGTGTGTTTCCAGAAGTTTTTAAATGTCAGATCAAACAAGGTCAGCTCACCAGATATAATCGTTTGATCGTGTCACATTGTTTCTTTCAGGATGCCTTTTCTCGGACGACCATCTAGATCCCAGAGGGATGTGCGTACTAACAACCTGTCGAGCGACGAGGCTTCAGTACATGGCCCTCTTGCAGTTGAGGTGCCAGCAGAGGCACCAGCGGTACTACCATATGTTGGGCCACCGATGCCACCAGCCCCAGCAGAAGGCGATGCATGCCACTTGAGTGCGCTGCACGAGTTCCAGCGCCAGAGGCCACCCAGGTTCTAGGGAGAGACGGACCCGCAGGCAGCTGAGGATTGGCTGGAGGATGTGGTGAGAGTCTTCAGGCTAGTGGGGACGCCGACATACATCATGGTGATCTTTACTACCAACCTTTTTCAGGAAGCAGCAGGCAGGTGGTGGAGCCACTTGTTCCAGTTTTGCGACGGAATGACCTTAACATGGGAAGACTTTGAGACCTTATTCAGGGTGGAGTTTGTGCTAGTAGCTCTACACCCCGAGCGTGTTCAGGAGCTTCTGCCTTTTCTGCATGTTTTTCGATCAGTAGCCGAGTCATCTTTGGGTAGTAGACAGATGATGCATAGGTCCAAGAGGACCAGAGCCAGTCGTACGAGGAGCAGGAAGTGTTATGAATGCAGCGGGAAGGGTCACCTGGCACGTGACGGTCCGACTCCTTGTACAGTTGATCCGTAGGCTTTGGAGGAGCCACCGAGGCAGAAGCAGCGGCAGGTGCTTGAGAAACAGCCGAGCAGTGGACAAGGAATTAGAGCTCCGAGAGCTGGTGGGTAGAAGCGGAACTAGTGGATACATCCCTTGTACTTCTAGTTCCATGTTGTTGTTGTATTCGTGTCTTTGTACTATGAGCTGCAATAATAAAAAGACACTTATCTTTGTTTGTTTTCCTGTCCTTTTGTTTGGTTGATACTGAGTGGTCCTGGTTAAACTGTTGACTTGACCCTCACTTTAGATATTTCTACTGGAGGAGACCCAGTGACCTCACACTGATGCCGACAGTGTGACTCGACCCTTGGAGGCGAGAGTGACAGTTGGATCTCTTAGTAGTTACGTCGAGGCCTTACGACGTCATCCATGGCATGAATACATCATTCATGTCGGGATTGACTGTGTTAGGCAATTGGCGTGGTACATCCAGGGGATGAGACTGGGTTTCTCTTTTCGGCAAAGGAGAAATTTTAGCAGCTCTTTCATATCGTAGGCAAAGAAGGTGTATATCATCTAGGAGCGGATGAAGACTGCACAATGCAGTAAGAAACGGGAAACTGGCACCATTCTTGGAGACTCGGGCATGTTAAATGTTTCCAAAAGAGGAAGCTTAATGGAGAGATGAGTCTTCGAAGCAGCAGACGTGGAGGCAGAGCTAGGAGAGCAGCATGAGGTGGTGTACATCTTAACATGATATAAACACCCGCCTTAGTTATCTCCGCCAGGCTCAGGGAGCTGGAAGGCAGAGGAAGAGTGCGGCTGTATGCGGTCAAGGAGAGTGACCCAATGGATCTATGAATGATTCAAGTGATAGTCTGTTTCCACTAATAGCTGCCATAGTAACAGACGTTGATATGAATCATTCCTCGCTTTCACAAATCTTGTCCCAGACCTAGAGTTTTCGGTAAGTCGTGGACTTGACCCTCACGTCTGGAGATTCCTTGGGAGGAGACTCGATAATCACACTTACGCTGATGGTGTGGTCAGACCCTCGAGGCGAGAGATTCGGTTGGAATCTCTTGGTGGCAGCGTCGAGGCCTTACGACATTGGTTTGAGTATGGATTGGGCAATCACAGTTCATACACAAATTGACGGTATTAGTCAAAAGGGTTGTAGTTTAACTACGATGTCAGGATGGGTTTTCCTTGGTCGGAAAAAAAAGGAAACCCCAGGCAGCGCAGGGTAACTCTTGCACAGGAGGATGCGACCGATCACTCTTGAGTCGGTCAACCTTACCCTCGTAGCAGTAGTCATTTTGAGTTCCAGTTCTAACAGGAATTGGATACCTCTAGAGTTTTAGGATGATGATCACGTCCTTATACGAGTCTCACCTCGACGAAGTTTATGGAGATGTGGCCAAGGTGGCATGTTATCTCCGTGGTTCAACAGACCTTTCTAGGTCCTCAATTGGGTAGGAAGGGTGGTTTACCACTTGACCCATCTACCTTAGTTGCACCAGGTGCATGACAACTTCCACGTATCTCAACTGTGGAGATACGTGCTCGGCCCTTCACATATCATCGACCATGAGGAGCTGGCCGATGGCGATGGGGTGTCTTTCACGGAGGTACCAGTTGGGATCGAGGATCGACAAGAGTAGATCCTATGAGGACGATCGATTCATCGGGTGCACTTTCTCTGGCAGTATGGGAACCTCCGGGTGAGCACATGGGATCAGAAGGCTAAGATGCGTGCTCAGTACCACTTTTGCGACCCTAGTTTGTGTTGAAGCTTTACGGGGATGTAAATCCATGAGGTGGGAGTAATGTAAAGACCCGTAAAATTCAAGGGAAATTTTTTCTAAATTTTCTTTATAATTTTACAAGAATGCAGTTTCTGACGGCGCCTTATTCCGAGGCCCGGTGTGCCCGAAATTAATTTCCGAAGTTTAGCTCGGGTACGTTCAGTGAACGAACGATCGGGAATTTCTAACTTTTGAACCGGTGCTCAGAATCAAATTCTGAGGGCACCGATGAAACCGCAGCACCAATAATTGCTTAGAAACACCTTTTCCGGAGTTGCGTTTCTTCGAGAGAAGTTGATAAAAATTGTGGAAGTTAAAAATAAAAATTTAACAACAATTTTTATTTTTCTCTATGTGTTTAATCCTTTGGAAGGAAGTTGGGTAACTACCCAACCTCCCTTTGGAGGTTATGAGGGTGGTGGGGCCCACACGAACCCCACCCCTTCATATCCTCTAACCCCCTCAACTCACCATTAATATTGTTAACTTAAGTTAATAACTTATGACATTAATGTAGTGAGTTTAATGTGAGTTTTTGAAATTCAAACACTTGAATTTCAAAAGCCATGTTGAGTTAATAAATTAAGTGTGAATTAATTTATTTTGGGTTAGTTCCTTTGTTGCTTGGGAGGATTTGGGAGGCTTGAAGAACATCTTCTTCAATGACGAAGAACGTGAAGAACAAATCGGTCTCCGACGAAGAACACCATCCTTCCACGAAGAACGACGACATGCCTTTCTTCCTCTTCACCGCAACACGTGAGGAGACACCGCTTCCTCCTCAGATGCACCCCGACGTCGTCTTGAAATCCTCTTTCCGCGACTCCGCTCTTGAAACCGAGTTAGGGGATTATTTAATTATTTTCGTTCGTGACTTCTAGTTTGTCGTTCTTCGTAGTTATACTACCAAATGATATCGGTTAACAAGAGGGGGCCGGACCGCACAAACACAGCCGACCCTCCTCCTTTATCCTTGTTTGATTCTTGTGGTTGGGTCAGAATGGCGTGGTGTCGTCGCACCATGCGGAATCATACGGCAAGTAATGCACGACACCGTCGCGCCACACCGAGAAGTTGAACAAGGACGCGATGCCGTCGCGCCGTGTCGAAGAAAACCAAAGACACCACGGCCGGAGCGGGGCCGTGGCGGAAGGGCGCGGTTCCATCGCACCACGCCAGACGAACCAAACCGCGGCCGATTCCGGGCCGCGGCGAAGCAGGGTGACCGGCGGCCTGTTCCGGGCCGCCGGTGTCGGTGAAGGAGGAAGGACCGGCCGTCGTCGGACCTTGTTGGCAGAACTGGCCGGCCGGTGTGGGCGGTCTGGACAAAGGGAAGCCAGGGGAATTAATTCCCCCGTCCGGCCAGCACAAAACGACCCCCTTAATTGCGGGGCCGCAGTTACACTAGGGGGGCAGGCGCCCCCCCCCTTTCCAAATGGCTTGGCCGTTGGCCGAGCTGGCCAGCGCGCTGGGCGCGCTATGCCCAGGCCGGGCCGACCCGGAATCGGGGCGGGTCGACCCAGTTCGGGCCGACTGGGGGGTCTCAGGCCGGGTCGGTCTCGGGCCCGAAACCCCCGTTTTCGGGCCGTCTTCGATCTTTATCCCATAACATGGGCTACGAACCTTCGATCGGCGCACCGTCAGTTGCAATGCGATCCTTGAATCGAGATAGACGTTTCAGTATATCACACTCAAGGTTTCGGATTACTATGGGTTCGGCGGGGTTGGTTCAGATACGAAACCAACCAGGCCCTCGGAGCGGAAACGCTTATATCTTGAGCTCCGGACGTCCGATTGACGTGCCGTCGACTTTTTGGGATTCCTCTATGTGAGACGGATCTTTTGGCTTACTCCGATCGCAGTTTGGATGCTGTCGGAGTGCGGTCGGGTTGGTTCGCTCACGAAACCAACCGGGCCCCTGGAACAAAAAAGCCAATAACTCACAGACCGGGCGTCCGATTGACGCACCGTCTGTCTCGTTGAATTCCTCTTGATGAGAGGGAAATTTTGGCATACTTCGCCCAAGTTTTGGTTGCTGTTGGACAGTGGGAGGGTTGGATTGTACCCGAAATCCAACTGGGCCCTTGGAACGGGAAAGATGTTATCTTTCATACCAGACGTCCGTTTGATGAACCGTCAGCAGCATTGGTGATCACGTTGAGAAACAGTCCCTATGAGTATACCCTATGAGAGTTCGGGGTACAGTTGAGATACGGCTGGGTTGGTTCGCTCACGAAACCAACCGGGCCCCTAGGACGAAAAGGCTAATAACTCACAGACCGGGCGTCCGATTGACGCGCCGTCTGTCGCGTTGATACCCCTATGACGAGGCGGACCTTTGAGATACTTTTTCATGGGACTTTGAGATACATGGAGTATCGACCTGTAGCTCGTGGAGCGGACCCTCCTAGAGATGAGCGTGCGGAGTACGGAGACCGTGTAGCCGACTGAGACCTAACGACTGCTTGACCGACTCGACTTGGAGTGAGTCGACTAGCCCAGTGGAAGGAGCACTACTTTGTGAGGTGCTGAACCATGGAGGACGGAGCACTACTTGTGTGACAGTACAGACCCTTGGTACTCGTCCGGAGAGTACCTCAGCAGGCTACTAGGGGGTGTGCACTACTGTGTTTGGGTGACATACCTCGACGGGAATCACTACTGTGTTTGGGTGGCTGACCCGCGGTACTCGACAGTAGGAGTACCTCAGTAGTCTTAGGTTAGTGAGCAGTACCTCAGAGTCGTGACAGGACCACTGTACACTCCAGAGACGATGCTCTTCAGTAGTTATGGTTTCGATAATGAAAATCCTGGTTTGAGCTGAGACTTTTGACCTTTGTGTTTACCTCATGATTGATATGGGTCACTTGATAACTTAGGTATATGTATGGGCATACACCTGGGTAGTGGTTATCCGTTTATTTCATGATCTTTGTGTTTCCGCATGATTGATATGGGTTACTTGATAACTTAGATATATGTATGGGCATATACCTAAGTAGAGGTTATCTGTTGAGATCTTCTTTGTGGTTATCCTTGTTGGTTTTAGTGAGACCTTGAGGGTCTCGGGGACCCTACTGAGTATCGTTATACTCACCCCTGCATGGGCTATGCCCACACCTCGTTGTGTTGGTTGCAGATGACGGGCAGTGCTGACCGAGGCCGAGTGTTCGAGGACTGGACGGTACTCGGAGGAGGACTACACGACGAGTCAGTACCCGGAGGTGGACTACACGACGAGTCAGTATCTAGAGGTGGACTTCACGGTGAGACGACACACGAAGGAGGTTTACAGGCGAGAGTGTTGTGGAGGCTATCTGTACCTACCCTTCAGGTAGGATCTGTGGTGGATGATCCAGGAGCTGCACCATCTGTACCTACCCTTCAGGTAGGATCCGAGGAGGATGACCCAAGAGCTTCTTCCTTTCTTCCAGTTGTTGTCTTTTCCTGTTGTACTTTGTTCAATTGTAGTTGTACTTTCATTTGGGTTTGTATTCTGGCCCATTTACCTTTCATCACTTCTCTTTGTACTTAGTTATTTACTTTCGCTTGTACTCTGTAGTGTTTTGTTTACTTTTATAAAGGCAATGCCTTCTCAGTTATCGGGATTTACGCCTTTGGTGCTTGTCGCCATCCCCTGGCCTATGGAAGGCGGTCTTGGGGTAGTCACGGCATGGGCCCCGAGGACGGGTCATGACAATAAACTTCCCTGAAAACATTTTCCCTTCTGTTACATCCCAAAGAAAGAAATATTTTTTCTAATGAACTTATCCACTTCTCAAATACAAAGGGATTTATAGTCCCATTGAATAGAGGAGGTTGTTGTCTGATGAATCCATCTAACATTGATCTTTGGCACTGTGGAACAGGATGCTCCATATGGGAAATGTTATTATTTATAACTTGAGTTAGCTTTCCCATTATGGTTATAAGTTGTTCAATACCAGTTTTTTCACTAGCTCCACTATCATTATCTTTGATAGGAGGTAAATCCCTACAAGGATTATGTGTGAAGATACGATTTCCATTTATTCCACTAGGCACCATTTCTAAATAATAGAAACACCAGATTAGGTTATAAATCATTATTCACAATTCCAAATTAGTAAAATACTTAACATAAATTAAAAAATTTATGCATATATAATCCATAATAATAAATATGGTTCATTTGAGGAAATATTTACTTTTTCATCCTTCATAATGGTTTTTATGTAAAATATGAATTATCCTAAGCATAGCCCCATAGAGTGTCAAACTAGGATTGCAGAAAGGCCCATTGTTGTGTACTAGGTTACCCAGGTCAATATCAGAACACCTTTTCAGAGTTTTCATCCCAAGTTACATCTGTTCTAGAACCATGTCCACATGTAGTATTCAGACAGTGATGTTCAGCTTTCAATATCCAAGTGATCCCTTCTTTAACAAAATTCTAGGGTGATCTTCTATACTTATACTCAAAGTATATCTCAGGGTTATGATCCCTAATCTATGTTTACTAAATTTATTTCCAAGGTTTTTTCTAAAATTCCTCTCAAACCAACTATAATGAGCCATCACCAGAAGCCCAGATCTGATAATTATTTTACTATATAGGCATGATTAAAAGGGATCATGTCCATAATGACTGATAAGATTAGCAGTCTTGGAAAATAGATTACATACATGAACATTACTAGATATATAGAGTATAAAATCCTTTTTAAATGTCCCTATTCCCCTATATTAACCCTACAAATCAATCATAATACACTACATGGGATCCTAGGAAAATAAAACATAAGAAATAGATGAGCTCAGATGCTCAGTAAGGGTAAATAATTCAGTAGAAGCTATAAAATTTTAAGTCATTATGTATAATTAAAAGAATATACTTTTAAACATAAACATTAACATAATATAGAAAAAATAAATATAACATTACTATATAAACAAGAACATGGATATACTACAAGTCTAATAAGACCTTGTAATAACTTATTTCATAATGAGGGAATGCATAATGCAAGACATAATAACTACTACATCAAGGCCTGATGCCAAGACCATTCAAAAATATTCTGTTAAGTCCATGTGCCAAGACACTAGTTTGTCTCATGAGACCTACAAATACATTGAGGGGAAATAGCAGGCCCTGCCCGTCCCTTACAAAGTCTAATGTGTTATTCATATGAAAAGGGTGAAACATAACATAATCATATTAGAACTATCATAAGAAATGTCAATAATTCAACTATAAACCATAAATGGTATAAAAATTGAACATACGAATTTAAACATATCATATCTCATTCAATACAATATTTATAATTGTATTATAATAAATCAACCTCAATCAAGAATAATATGCAGTAATGGATATTAACATATTAAAAAATGATCTGTAAAACCCTTTGAGAGAAATATCCATTTTTAGGAAATCATTTAGAAGTCAAAAAATTTATAACGAAATTCATTTAAAAGATATTTTTAAATAAAAGTGTCCCATACCACTTTTAAACTTTTTGAAGGAGTTAAAATTTGATAAAATCATGTGCATATAAATTAATCATTATAAGCATTTTGAAAACATAGAAATTAATTAAATAGATTTAGAAAAATAAATTTTTAAAACATTTAAAATGATGATATAATTAAAGATAACTTTCCATAAAACCGTAAAATATTCCTTTTGAAAACAATTATATGAAACATAGAAATGGATTATAAATATACCTCATTAGATACATACACATAAAAAAACACTGATAATAATGAGATTGAGGAATTAACCCTTACCTCTGATCTGATACTCTCCGTACATGTCAAAAACTACTGTATAATGTGTTTAAACATATTATTAACTTATATAAAAATCATAATAAAATTAATTAAATCATATATGATTCTTTTATGATGTATATTTCCCGTTTATTAACAATTAAAAGGTAATGCAACATTTTGGGTAATAATCGCCTTGTTTATCGTACATGTTTTGAATTCTTATTCATGATCATATAACTTAGATAAATATTTAATTATATCAAAAATGAATAATATGATTTATATAAAATTAGTATAAATATATATAATAAATATATATAAGAAATGTAATACACCGTTCATGGAGATGGTAGGCCATACGTACGCGTAAATGCTGTTTACATTTTCATATTGTATGGAAGTAAGTGAATGAATATATGTATATATATGTATGTGTTTACATATCATCCCATTAGAATTATTATGTAATATATTTCATAATTATTAATAATATTTATTTTTATAATCATTATTTGATGGTAAAATTGGAACATGAGTCTCATCTCATCTTGGAGACGATAAGTCGTACATATACACGAGCAACAATATCATTTCCTTAATGGGTAAAAGGTATGGAATTGGACGGAATATAAATTTTAATGAAACAATATCATGTTATATTTATTATTTAAATCAATTATATTTATATTTATACCTGTAGAAATAATTTGCACATGAGAAAAATTTACACCACGACGCGGAGATGGTAAGTCATCCGTATGCACACATGGTGGTATTGTTTTCATAGGATGGGTAAAAAGAAAAATAGGGTTGTTTCATAATAAAAAAAATTATATCAGTTTATAGTTGATGATGGAGTTATTATTTTATAATGGAAACAACTTAGTAATAGGATGTATAAGAAGAAATGAAGTTTGAAAGAAGGGATAGAACGATTACATCTTCTTTTGGTGTCTTCTTTTGATTTTCACAAAACAACTCCATAAGTTGGATTTCTTCACAAATTTCATAATCTTGGATTAAGTGAATGATTTTTGGAGGATATTTGGTAGGTTTTGACCAATACAAAGGGCTTTGTAGGTGTGAATTAAAGAGAAATGGAGGTTCCCTTTTATAAGAGAGGTGGGGGTGAAATTTAGGAAAAGATTAAAATTTAAATTTATTAAAAAATTAATTTTGGTTTATAATAGCTCAAAATTTATTTATTTAGAGGATAATATAAGGGTGGATCGAAATACCCTCAACCAGTAATTTTTATCTATTTTTAGGTCATAAAATTATCCTTATCTTTTGTGATTAACCCTTAGTTAAACAGTTTAACTCTAACCATGTCTTATTGTATTTTTATAATATAGGGTTAATTTAGTTATTATAAAATTACAAGGGAACCTCAAGTGTATCATTCATGAAATTTTTATCACTATCTAAGTCATATGGCTGAATCTTATATTTTTACAATTTTATATCATTTAATAAAATTGTATTTTTAAAAAAACTCATTTAAGTAATTTTTGACACTATTTAGTAATTGATTTTTTTAAAGTCATAAAAACATGATTCCATAAAAAAATGGAATTAACAAATACCTCATTTGAAATTTTCATCTAGAAAATTCTTGGATGGAATCAAAACATTAAAATTATATTTATTTTAATATTTATAATATCATTTATAAGATTCTTTCATTAATAAGGAAAATAAAACATCATTATTGTTTCAAAAATAAATTTAATTATTTAATTTCTAAAAATTACTAATAAAATACCATGATGTAGAAAATATATTTTTATTTTTAATTAATATTTATAGTCAAATATATCAGTCAGATAACCCTATATTAATGTTTTTTATTAAATAGATACATGTTTATGTTATATTTATCATTACTTTAAATTAATTCTTATAACATGTGATTATCACACCCATGTGGCCCCATGGGAACCTAAAATTTTCCTACGGATGCCCATGGTTGGAAATATCTCATCCAATAAGATTATAACATGTTTTAGTGTAGTTTTGTTTTATTATTATATTTATTTTTACCCTTATTTAAGTGATTTACCCTTTAACCATGGGGAAAAAATAATTACTATAGTTACTATTCATAATGTCCAAAAATAAAAGGAACCTATTTTCACAATTTTTTACTTATAATTAAAAAAATGGAATCTATTTTTCCAACTTCAAAACATCAATTTTGCAGTAATTAATTTAAAATTAATTCTCACTGTTAAAACCATAAAGAGGGGTTTTCTGAAGTAAAGACTTTCAAAATATTGACATGTGATTACATACCATTTAAATGTGAAATTACTTCCAATGACATAAATTATATTAAATGATAAAAATATAAACTGATTATACATTTAGGCTAATCAAATTTATAAATTAACACTTTAAATTATTTTTATAAAAAAAGATGTTTTCAATTAAATTTTTTTATTTTTCATTATTCATCAAAATATGAAAGTTATTGGAAAAAAACCAAAAATTTATCCATACTAAATTTTTGTGTCCTGATTAAAAATAAGAATTTAATTTCATATAATTTAATATATAAAATTTTTAAATATTGGATTTAAAAAGGGTTCTCTATTAAAAGGTGAAAAACAACATTTTCTGAAAAATAATTCTTTTATCTAAAAAAATTATTTTTTCCTTATATTATGTATAAAAATACAAAATGTGAATGTTAATGTTATATGGGATATATAAAATTGAAAATTTGATTAATAATATTCATAAACTCTTTTTAAAGGGCTAGCTAGATAGGTCATGGCATGCTTGAGCTCAGTGTTGCGTACATCGCACTCTATTAAATTATTAAGAAGAAGCATATCGTGAAAGATTGGGGTGTTACATTATCCCATACTTTAGTAAATTGACCCCTCGCAATTTAATATCAATATTGAAAACTAGGGGTTTGATATTTCAAAATATCTTAGTTGAAATCCCACATCGTATATTGGATTAATGAGACCTCTATTTAAAAATAATGAAAGGTACTTATGAAGTTTATCAGAAATAAGACAAAGTAGGGATCCATGAAGGAAAAAATGGATATTGAAGTGAAAAATAACCTCCATGTACTGATGGATAGTGATAGAGAATATTATTAGGACAATGATATCAACTAGAAATCTATAAATCTGCAATGATCTTAGGGACCATTTGATTCATCGCCCAAGAAAGTAAAAGGAAAACCTTTCTAGTATTATGATCTTTTACCTAGTGTTTTAGAATAAATTTAATTCATTATTAATAATGAATGGAATTATAGTTAATTTACATGTAGGGTTTCATCCTTTATGTAATTCTTACCACAAACTCATCTTTCTCTTCAAAAGATAAAACTCAGAAATATTCTATTCATCTTAATTATATAAGGATCAAAATAATAACATATAAAATTTAAATTAAGAAAATAATTTTATAATAACCAAGGAATTCATGTAGGCTAGTGATAGGTGATAATTATTTGTCACACTTTGGTTGTGGGCTCAATTCCCGTAGCATTTTCCAACATGATAGGTTATCTACCTACCTTCACGTTGTCCTTTATCTAAAAATATAGTATTATGACACTGAAAAAAATAATCTTATGAATTGTGTTAACCTTAAAAAATATTATCCTATATTAAAATTAATACATTCCTACCTTTATATTTATCAAAAACACTTCTTTTCAATATCTATCTAAAATGACTCTAAATTCCAAAAATCAATTGTAACATTAGATTCCACAAAGAATGCAATGCAGCTCTTATTATCACATAATGAATATATTATTACCTTAATCATATTAATAACTTAAAGAATAAAGTACTTCAATACAATCCTTATATATATAACATTCCTCTTATAACTAGAATATAATTCTTGAATTTCAAAACACAAATACATTAATTATTCCACGTAGACATTAGTAACAACATATGCTTGACCTTAATCCACTTTCTTTTTTTTTCTGAGATATATTTCCTTGATGATTTGGACAATAGTTTTTATAATGTTCCATATAATTACAATTATAACCTTATAAAACATCTTTATATCCCTTAAAATAACTATCCTTCATTTCTTTTTCTCAACGTTTGTAACAAACTCCCGTCATTTTAGGCAAGTACCAGGGGTTTCTTCCCATAATTATCACACAAGGGAAAAACCTTCTTCCCCTTTTCCTTTTATCTGTATCTTGGTCCACCATTATATTCATAGATTTATTTATATTAATGTCATAAGACTTATATAATTCCTTTTTTTTTTGGGTATCACAGAAGACTATATATTTGTACGATGGGAATGATTATGAGAACAATTCCCATCAGAGGATTGGTTTTAACCAATCAACGTATCGACCAATATTACTTATTGGCTTACATATTTGGTCTATATCATGTCTTTATAACTATGTGAAGTTATCCTCTTACATTGAAACATTCTCATCCTCCATTTTCCTCAGGCTTAGAAACTGTCTTTCCATATCTGCTCGCTGTTCATGATGAAAGTGTTTCTCTAGAAAATGTTCTTTAATATCCCTCCATTCCATATTTCCCACTTCTTTATCCTCATTTTTGTTTTGAATCAATGACCAAAATTGATCCACATCTCCTAAGAGATGATCAACGTCCATGAAAACCTTTTACATTTATTTAATTCCCAAGGAAAGAAATATTTTGTCCGTGGAACATAGCCACTACTCAGCTAAAAAAGGATCTGTAGTCCAACTAAATATTGGAGTTTATTGTCTCATGAAGAGGTCTAACATTGAACCTACACATTGAGGATTAGGATACTCCATATAGGTAAATATATTATTCATAACCTGAGTCATCTATCCTAGTATGGTTATAAGTTTTTCAGTACAAGTTGTTTCACAAGATCCACTATCAAAATCATTAATAGTAAGGAAATATCTACACAGATTACCTAAGTAGATACAATTTCCATTTCTTCCACAAGTTTCCATTTTTAAATAATGGAAAAACTACATTAGGTTATGAATCATAATTTATAAATAAAAAATAGTAAAATAATATACTGAAATTGGAAAATTTTATGCATGTTTAATCCATAATCATAAATATGGTTCCATTGAGGTCATATTTACTCATAAATCCTTCATAATGGGTTGTAAAGAAAATATGAATTATCCTATGAATATCCCTCAGGAGTGTCCAACTAGGTGTGAAGTAAGGCCCATTGTACTTCATGGAATATCCATGTAATCCCCACCTTACAAAAATTCTAGGGGTTTCTTATATGATTATCCTTAAAGTCAATCATAGGGTTAGGATCCCTAATCTATGTTTTCTAAATATATTTTTATGGTTATTTCTAAAATTCCTCTGATACCAACTATAATTCCCCAACCCTAGAAACCCGGTGTTGGTGCATTATTTTAATACATTGGCATGATTACAAGGAATCAAGTATTTAGAAGAGATAAGCATAGCTATCTTGGAAAATTGATTACATACATGATCATTAGATGAAATACAACATTGAGAATACTTTTATAATTCCAATATTCCCATATATTAACCCTTTAAATCAATCATAATACACTTCTTGGAATCCTGGGAAAATAAAAATTAAGGGGTGAGCTTAGATGCTCAGTAAAGGTAAATAATTCAGAGGAAGCTATAATCATTTAAGTCATGATGTATAATAAAAACAATAGCTTTTTAAACATAAACATGAAAATACTATGGTAAAAATAAATATAACATTACCATACAAAAATTCACCTTGATATTGTACTAGTCGAATAATCACATGTAATAACTAATTTAATAATGAGGGAATGCATAATATCGAACATAATAACTACTATGTCAAGGGCTTATGCCAAGGACATTAATAAATATTCTATCAATGTCTTGTGACAAGACACTAGGTTTTCTCATGAGACCTACTGATGCATATAGGGGAAAGAGAGGGCCCTTCCCATCATTTGCTAAGTCCAATTCATTCCTCGTATGTAAAGGGTGAAACATAACATAGTCATTCATATTAAAACTAGGAAAAAAAATGTAAATTAGCTAACCATAATCCATGAATGGTATAAAAATCTCACATCCATTGTCAAAAATATCATAGCTCATTCAATAAAATATGAAATATTGTATTATAATAAATCAACCTCAATCAAGAATAATATCCAGTAAAGGATGTTGATATATTTGAAAATGATCAGCAAAACACTTTGAGAGAAATATCCCTTTTTCAATAAATCATTTAAAAGTCACACAATTTATAAAAGAATTCTTTTAAAAAATATTTTTGAACCAAAGTGTCCCATACCACTATGAATGATTTTAAATCAATTAAAATTTTAAATAAATCATGTCTATATAAATAAATTCTAAAAATAATTTTGAAAACATGGACACTAATTAATTATATTTAGAAAAATAAATATTAAAAACAATTAAAATGATGTTCTAGTTAAAGATATTGTTCCATAAAACCATAAAATATTTATTTTTAATACAATTTTATGAACATGGACATAGATGATTAATATGTACCAAAAAATACTTACACATAAACAATCATGGATAATAATGAGATTGAGGAATTTACCCTTACCATAGGTCCGATACTCTTCATATGTTTCTGAAACTCCTGTATAACGTGTTTAAACATATTATTATCTTATATGAGAATCATAATAATATTGATGATATCATATATGATTCTTTTATTACTTTTTATTACCCCTTTATTAACAATTCAATGTTAATGCAACATTTTGGGGAATAATCGAATTGTTTATCGTAAATGTTTTGACTTGTTATTATTGATCATATTACATAGTTCATTGTTTACTTAATTCCAAAATTTATAATGTGATTTATATATCATTAATATAGATATATTTAATAAATAGATATATGAAATGGAATACATAGTTCATGGAGACGTAGGACGTACATACGCATGAACGATGTTTCCATTTTCGAATCCTATGGAAATAAGTGAATGAAAAAATGTATATATGTATATATATATATCATAATAATAGAATTATTATGTCATATATTTCCTAATTATTTCAAATATTTATTCTTATAATCATTATTGAATTGTGAAAATGTGGCATGAGTCTCATCGTGTGGTGGAGATATTAAGTCGTACGTTTTCACGAGGGGTGATATCATTTCATTAATTGTTAAATGGTATAGAATTGGGTGGAATATTAACATTAAAGAAACAATATCATGTCTTATTTACTATTTAAATTCATTATATTGATATTTATACCCATATAAATAATGTGTACATGTAGAAAAATTTACACCACGACATGGAGACGGTAAACCATACATACACAGACATGGTGGTATTATTTCTAATAGGATGCGTAAAATGAGGAATATGGTTTCCCCATAATATTTACAACATCTCATTATATTTTAGAATATTGAGTTATTATTTTATTATGGTAACAACTTAGTAGGAGGAAGTTGAAGAAGAAATGAACTTATAAAGGAGGGATAAAATGATGACCTCATCTTCAGGTGTCTCAATTTTATTTGCACAAAAGGACTCCCTAAGTTGGATTTCTAAACTATTTTGTGCCTCGAGGATATAGTGAGGGAATTTGGGTGGAGATTTTTGTAGGGGTTAGCTGATCCAAAGGGCATTGGTGGTGTGAATTAAAGATAAAGGAAAGTTCCCTTTTATAAGAGAGGTGAGGAGAACTTTAGGAAAAGCCTGTAATACTAATTTATTATAAAATTATTTTCTATTTTTAATAGTTAAAAATTGATTTATTTCTAGGATAATATTTTTATGGTTATAAATACCCTCTATCAATATGTTTTATCTAGGATTAGGTCATAAAACGATCTTTATCTTTTGGGATAAACCCTTAGTTAGACAGTTTTACTTTTACCATTTCTTCTTGTATATTTGTACTATAGGGTTAATTTAGTTACTATCTAATTAAAAGGAAACCACATGTAGATAATTAATTAAAATTTTAAAATTAGATATATCATTTTTCAGAATGTTATATTTTTAGGATTTTAATATCCATTAATGAAATAGTATTTGTTTAAAAAACTCATTTATGTCCATTTTGACACTATTTAGTAATTGATTTTTGTTAAGTCATAAAAACATGATTCTTTTGAAAAAATGGCATTAACGCATACCTCATATGGATATTTCATCAAAAAAATTCATGTATGGCATCAAAAATTGAAAATTATAGTTATTTTAGTATTTATAATATCATTTATTTGTTTCATTCATTAATAAGGAATATACTGCATCATTATTGAGTAATAAATAAATTTAATTATATAATGTATAAAAATTACTAATAAAATACAATGATGTTGGAAATATTTTTAGATTTATAATGAATATTTATAGTTAAAGAGATTAGTCATATAACCCAATATTAATATTTTTTAGTTTAAAGATACATGTTTATGTTATATTTATCATTACATTAATTTAATTCTTATAACTTGTCATTATCACACCCTAGTGGTTCCATTGGAAGAAAAAATAATCTTTTGGATGAAAATGGTCAGAAATATTTAATTAAATTGGAATATTATTTGTTTTAGTGTCATTTTATATTGTTATAATATTATTTTTTACCCTTATTTACCTGATTTACCCTTTGACCATGGTAAATAAAAATAATTAATGAAGTTACTATTCATAATTTCAAAAAATAAAAGGAAAAAATTTATATAATTCAGAACATATGATTCAAAATATGAATCTTTTTTTCTAAATTCAAAACATATAAGTTAAAGTAATTAATTTAAAATTAATTCTCGTTGTCAAAAAAAGAATGTTTTTTAAGAAATAAAACTATCAAAATATTGACATGTTTTTATGTACAATTTAAATTTCAAATTACATACACCAACCTAAATAATATTAAATGATAGAATTATAATCTAATTATACATTAATATCACTCAAATGCAAAATTTAACGCAATAAACTATTTTGATTAAAAACGTTGTTTTCACTTAAAATTATTTATTTTTCATTAATCATCAAAATATGAATGTTATCAGAAAAGTACCAATAATTTATCCAAACTAGATTTTTATTTCCCAATTTTAATAGAATAATTTAATTACACAAAATTTAATATATTAAAGTTTAAAATATTTTATTTAAAATGGTTCACCATTAAAAGGTGAAAAAACAACATTTTTAAAAAAATACAACTTTTATCTGCAAAATAGAATTTATCCTTATATTATATCTAAGAAACAAAAAATATTAATGTTAAAATTATATGGGATATATAAAATTCAAAATTTTGTTAATAATATTCATCACTACTTTTTAAAAATCTAGTTTGATAGATCGTGATTTTCTTGAACTCGGTGTTGCGTACATCGAACATTATTGAATTATTAAGAAGAAGTGTACCATGGATGGTTGGGGTGTTACATAGCTGATATGAGAGTCATATTTGGCCATCCAATTTCTGTGTGATTCTAAAAAATATGTCACATAACATTCATAATTAATACAATGTTTCTCATGCATCACATGTATTCATTATGTAATGTTTTTCCATGATTTTGTTTTGAAAAAAAATAATCCTTTCAATAAAATAACCTTATTTTAACTAATTCTCTACATTGATTAAGAAAACCACCATGATGGGGAGGTAATATTCTAATGAAACTAATCCTAAAAGTCCATCAATGATCAAAGTGCAATGAACCAACCATGGATAATCTGACAATTCACTCTAATCAATACACCACTAGGACTAAAGGGAATTATGGATACCCATAGGGTTTAATCAAGTGATTTTTTATAAAAATAGTACACCTGGGAATGATTTCTCCTTCGAATATAAAAAAAATGTACCAGGAACTACTAACAATCCAACATGACTCATCAAGAAGGTGAATATCCTTGAATATAAAATAAAAAAATATAAATGAATAAGTATAAAAAAACATGGAATAATGAAATAAACATCCATTCAAAAACAAAAAAAAACAAGATAACACAATAAATATATAGTGGAATAAAATATAATGAGAGAAATAGATAAGTCACACCAGAATAAATTATCTCATATGCCAAAATAAAAAAATGCAACCAAAAAACTCCCAAAACACCTATATGTGATGTGTTTCCACTCATTACATACCTCCACATCCAACCACAATTATAATGAATATGATTGATGAATAAAATGAAACACTAGGCAACTGATAAAAAAATATGAGCTGTATATGAACATATTGATAGTTTATATATTGGGTGAGATCCAATCATGTATAGTAGGATTTCACCCAAGAGTCTAGGTATTTACCTAAATTGTACATTCCTTAAATTCTTGATTTATGATAATTTACAATTTATATTTCTACATGATTAATAATTAGAAAAAAAGTAACATTATTCATATCATTATATCCCAAACTAGGGAGTAAAATTTTATGAATGGATGAGTATCATCGATGAGAAAAAAATATTTTCAAAACCCAAAAAATAAATCAAATATTTCATTTTTAAATACAATTAAAAAATGAAAATATTAAGTTTAAATTAATATTGAAAAGAACTATTTATTATTCTATTCCAAAAAAAATTCCCAAATTATTTTTAAAACAAACATCACATTCCTCTTTATATAATACACAGATTCTAAACCACTTATAAATTTATTTGAATTTATAAGAAAAATAAAAAATAGGAATCAATAAAACAACACAAATATATTCATAGAAAAAAATAAAATCAACACATAACCACACCATGGTACTGTAAACCCAAATATAATGTAAGGGGATACAATCACGATGTATGTATCATGATCTCCTAAATCCTTAATGACCATGTCTATATTCATTCATCCAAATAATTATTTATAAATTATGGGAAACTCACTAGCCTCTAACAAGAATGATAGTGAATATGGTTAGATAGAGTAATATCTTTAGGGTACCATTATATGAATCCAAAATATCCCTCTCATCCCCATTTTAGGATAATTAGTTCAAAATAAACCCAAAGTATGTTATAACATTCCTCAAGAATTAGAAAACCTATACACAATAATCTATAATAATGAACATCCATACATTCTAATTATTCATCTCATCTTCCATTGATATCAATAAGTAGAGTTTATCAATACAAAAAAATCTCATGTTCAACACATAAATCAATATAAAAATAAAATTAAATAAACCACACCTCACCAAAAATATCCACACATTAAAAAACTATAATTTAATATCATTTAATAATAATTATCAATAAAAATACCCCACATGTTCAAAATACACAATTAACACAATATAAAAAAGGGGATCAAAATTGAGGGAAACCATAATTAAAATATACTATTTTGAACAAAGAACCAAATGGGATGGTGAAAACACGCAGGGAATTCAACGTCATTTCAAATAATTTAAAATCAAAAAATTTAAAAATTCATTGAGAATATATCAAATAACTACCATTTATTTTGATGGTATTTCAAAATACCCCCAAGACCCAATGATTTTAAAATGTTTTAAAAAATTTCAAACCACACCCTTTTTTTAAGAAAAACATTAAACCATAAAAAACACTCTTTTGGAATCAACCAATATCAAAAAACTTTTAAGAACACTTAAATTCATTCGAAATAAAACTCAATAATTTTATAAGACGCTTGGAATTGGAATATTCAATATGATGGTAGGAAAATATTAAAAAATAATGTCCCCTCGTGGGTAATATATATAGGTATAATTTTGAAATTAAATGACAAATAACACCCATGTGTTTCATATAATATGATATAAACTATTGATCTGAAAAGACATACCATGATTCACGTGGGAGAAAAATCATAAAACAACAGCATGAAAAGAGAATCGAAAAAAGTGAGAATATTCTCTAAAAAATAACTAAAAAATAACCCCCCTAATAAATGAGTTCAACAAATCCCTATAATTGATCCACAAAGTAAATATGGTTTGAGGGAGAAAGGAAAATCGAGGGGAAATGATGAGGGAAGGATAAAGAAGCATGTATCCTTATCAAAACACATAGAATAAAAAAAATATGGATCCGAGAACCAAGGGAGAAGGTGGGAGAATAGGTAGGAGCTTGAAGGGATCCCCCTTGGTCCAAATGCATGAGACAAGGATTGTAAATGGGGATAAAACTCCTAAAAACATTATGGTGGAAAATTTTATAATAGACAACATTAAAAAGTAGAACATGGAACATCATAACACAATGTATAGGAAAATTAAACAACACTCCTATATAAGAACACACCATATTGAAACATCATGTATTACAGTATTATTATTCATGTATGACATCTTTGTTGACAATGTCCCCATAATTTAGCATAGAGAAACTCAATCGAGCATGGCCACCAAACCTGAGCCCTTAGCCACAATGGAATATACCTCAACACTATGACATAGTGTTTGCAAATAGGAAAAAACCCATGTTATCAATCTATAGGTTTACAATTCATGAACTATATCATCCATGGTGAAAATTTCCCATATGACATATCCCCACAATGCAACCCATGGGTTATAATGTTTACACCCTTAAACAGAATGGGGTGGCATCTTGTCTTTCCCAAACTATAATTCAGCCTACTATAGTCCTATTAGAAACTCATTAGGATAACCCAAAACACCAGAAAATCCATTTAATTTTTCAAAAACTAATAATAATACAAAATTAAGTAAAATTTTATATCACACTAACATGGGTTGTCACACACAGTCTCTAAATACTGTGATATTGTTACATTTAAGAGCAATTAAGAATAATTACATAATATCTAGACTATCATTAAGATTATCTTAATATAAAATATTTTACACATTCTCAGATTCTTGATAATTGATTTTTCATGTTTAATAGTATCATTTATCTAGATTATATTATATTTATAGCGCAAAAACAAGGACCGACAAAATATTCATGTACAGTTTCCACATATGTGAAATAGACTTAGTGAAAAAGGAAAACACTCGAACATCATGATTCTTATAGAGTTGTTGCATACGTTTTATAGAACCAAAAGGTGTAATATTTTAAACCTATTAATGTTACAGCAGATGATGATTTTGAACAATTGTGATAATTTTAAATTCTATGCACAACATAAAATGTGAATTGTGTGTGTTCTTTTTGATTCATACATCCATTTTAACAATAGGATCCATATTCATTATCACTATTAATTCTCCAAAAACACCCATTCAATTTTGGTTAAACGACCCCACTTTATAACAAATATATAAAATTTTACACAACATTATCGATCTTACCTTATGCCGCCCCAGGATCTTTGTGCTTGTAGGAACCCATGTCGGCTCTATGGACCTTCTAGCTGCTATCGACAGATTTCTTTATCGATATTGACCCTTCATATAATAGTGAAAAATTTATAAAGATAATAAAAAAACTCTTTTTGATACATTATATGTGTTTCATGTGAAAAAATTATTTATCAATGAAAATAACCAAATAAATTTGTTAAATGATTTGTGTGATGGTAAAATACTAGTTATGACTTTTAAATATTCAATCAAATTTTTTCAGAGTTGGACACTAAGTTGGTCTAAGATTCTGAGGCCTGTAAAGCCTCGACAAAGATAAAATAAAACTATTAAAAGTATTATATTATGAACAAACAATTTTTTTTCAAAATAATTGAATAACTCCATAATGGTGCATCATATGAGAGATATAAGACAAATGTTAGGTATGTGAAGTAGTGTTTACCCTATGTGGGGTATAAATTTTTTAAGTGTTGTATGTTTTGAATATTCATTTATGAGAATAAATTATTTAATAATTTTTATTAAATATTTTTTAAAACAATTTAATATATCCTAAATAGTGCATCGAATATGAAATATGAGACCACCAGCAGGACCGAAACGACGGGTTTACCCAAGGCAGGGTTTAACATTAATGTGTGTCACATGTTTGGAAACATCACATGTGATAAATCCATTTGTTACAAGTAAATTATTATTTTATCCATTTCTAAATTGTAACGCCCCGACCCCAGTTACCCAGAGTCGGTGCATTACTTCGTAACATTGGCATGATCACAAGAAAGATCAAATCCCGAAAGACCGATTGGTTTAGTAGCCTTGGAAACACTAGATATAATCATAAAGTTTTACATTACATTTCAAAGTGAAAAACTACTACAACAACAAAGTCTTCATATCCACACTATTAACCCCTCATAATATCCCTGCAAGTCATTCATAATTTACTTCTTCACTACCTGGGAAAAAAAAATAAAACATAGAAAAGGGCTGAGCTCAAATGCCCAGTAAGGATAACAATATAGCGGAACATTCAAAATAAGCGTAAACATTTAAGGCAATGAATTACTAAAACAAAATCCTTTTAAAATTGAACTTCAACATAGTATGGAAAAAGTAAAATGAAATAATGCCATTTTCTTGTTCACATGGATATTCTACTAATCGAATAATCACATGCAATATCAATAACCACTTTCATAATGTTGGAATGCATAATGCTAAACGTTAATTTCTTTGTCTAGGCCTCATCCCAAGACCTAGGGGTTACTTCTAACCGGAACCCAACCCGGAGTGCCTCTAATAACCGGACACCAACCCGGAGTGCCTCTAATAACCGGACACCAACCCGGAGTGCCTCTAATAACCGGACACCAACCCGGAGGGCATACTTTTACCAGTCCCTAACCTGGAGGTCTTACTTTAACCAGTCCCCAACCTGGAGGGCTTACTTTTACCGGTCCCCAACCCGGAACATACTTGTTTAGCACATTCATCTGAAGAAAAGTTTGAAATATAACATAAACATTCGGGTTAAAACTAGCATACGAAATGTCAATAGTTTCACCATAAACTATGAATGGTATAAAAATAGCACATCCACAGTCAAACATATCACAAAAACTTCAATACAATATAGAAGTTTTGTATTATAATAAATCAACTTCAAATAATCTTAAAATCCATCAAAGGATGTTGACATAGATGAAATCAAAATTCTTTTAAAAGAAGTATCTCCTTTTATTTTGAAATCATTTAAGATCCATATAAAATAAAACATTTTCTTTGAAAATATTCTTATAAGCTTGTAAGGAAAGCTTCGACGATTTTATATCGGCGGAAAATAACCGCACCCGCCGTATAAGTTAAAAAAAACATTCTTACCTCAATTCTGTCGAAAAGGTTAAAAAGGACCTTGTTTTGAAAACGACGGAAAGATTCCTTTATAAACCTCTTATAAAAAGTCAAACAAGGGTATAAATGACTTTAACCCATATTCTTGTAAATAGTAAAAATGTTTTGAAATACATTTCGAAAAAACATGGATGTGGATGATAAAGAGATCCCAGTAGATTATTACGTATAAACAACCTCGGATAATGAAGAGATTGTGAAATAACCCTTACCAATTTGGTAACTTATGAAACATACAATCCATAAAAGAGGTATCATACAATGAATATGTAAATACACATAAATTAGGGTGTATTACACAAAGAATATAATTATGGGCAGTACATACACCACACAAAAGGTGATGGTGGCAATATGGCATGAATCTCACGGGAATAAGGAGTGAGATGAAAACCCCTTACCTTGTACTTTTCCTTGGTTGGGGTAGGTTAACCTCCTGTATAATGGTGAAATAATTGTTATTAAATTATACAAGAATCATATATATTAATATGATATCATATATGATCTTTTAACATTGATTTGTTAATAATATCTTAGAATTATCGTCGTTTCGGGTGTTAACTTACTCATTTTCTTTATATGTTTTGTTACATAAGACATGTTTGTAAAGGATAGGTTGTATATTATTCATATCCAGAATGATATCAAGTCCTTAAACATCATTTTTAAATCATAAAATGATAATTACGCTTTAATGGTTACGATGGAGAATGAATCTCATCGCGTTCGTGGAGACGGTAGTCCGTACGTACGCACGAGCGACAATATCATTCTTTTGATATTAAAATAATATATAAATGGATGGTATATCATATATACAGAATCATTAACATGTTATATTTATTATTTACATGAGTTACACATCATTATTATACCCATCCAAATAATATTATATTGAATAACAATTACACCACGACGTGGAGACGGTAAGCCGTACGTACGCACGTATGGTGACATGTTATTCAAAGGGTGGATAGAATACTGAATATGATTGTACCATATTTATAATAACATAACAGTATATGTTAGATACTGGAGTTATTATTTCAGAATGGTAAGAACAAAGGAAGAAGAAGTGGAAGAAGAAATGAACTTAGAAAAGGGTGGTGAAATCATTACCTCTTCTTCGGGTTCTTCCTTTTGATTTGATCAAAAGGGCTCCTTAGGTTGGCTTTCTGATCAAACTAAGGCCTCTAGGTTGTATTGAGGGATGTTGGGAGAGTATTTGGGCAGAGTTTGGCCGAGCCAAAAGGCTTTAGAGGTGTGAAGAAATGAGAAGGAGGAGTTCCCTTTTATAAGAGGGGTGAGGGGCACCTTTGGAAAAGCTAGAAATATTAATTTATAATAAATTCATATTCGGTTTCTAAAGGCTCCAAAGTTGACTATTCAAAGGCTGAGGTGGGGATAGGTCGAAAACAACTCATCCAATAGAATTTAGACAGGTTTGGGTACTTATATTAACCTTATCTTTAAGTATTAACTCTAAGTTAATTAGTTTCACTTTTACAATGTCTCTTTGTATTTTTATATAATATGGTTAATAAACTTACTATGTACATCCAAGCGACCCCCAAGTGGTCCATTAATGATGAACATATCATAATATAAGTCTCTTGGCCGAACCTTAGATTTTTAGGAATTTAATATCAATTAATAATATAATATTTGTTTTAAGAACTCTTTTATGTCAATTTTGACACTATTCAATAGTTGATTTTTGTGAAACTCCTAACAGATTGATTACTTCGAAAAAAGTTCATTAAATCAATCCTAATATATCATATTATCCTATAAAATTAGTTTAATTCATTAAAAGTTTCATATTATATTTATTTGGGTATTTATAATATCAATTATTTTAATTTTTCACTATTATAGTAATTACTGCATCATCATTGTGTCATAAATAAAATAAATTATTTAATGTCTAAAAATTATAAATAAAATATCATTATGTAGGAAATCCTTTTATCTTTCTAATGAATATTTATAATCGAAAATCCAACATGTATAACCCTATGTAAAAATTGTTCTTCTAAAAGATGTAAGCTTATGCCATTTTTATTTTTATTTTAGCTTTATTAATATAATGTGTCATTATCACTTACAAGTGGATCCATGGGGTCCCAAAATTGACACAAAGATGCCCATGGTCGACCATATATCAACCAATAGGGTTAAGACACGTTTTAGGGTAATTTAGTATTATTATAATATTATTTTTTAACCCTTATTTACCGGATTTACCCTTAACCATGGTAAATAAAATATTTACCGCAGTAATTATTCAAAATGTCTAAAAATAAAAGTTACCTATTTACACAATTTGAACATCCTGATTCCAAATATGGAATCCATTTTTCTAAATTCAAAACACAGAAGTGGCAGAAATTAATATAAAATTAATTCCCGCTGTCAAAACAAAAAGCGTGTTTTTAAGAGATAATAACTATCAAAAGATTGACACTTGTTTATGTTCGGTTTAACAGTAAAATTTTGTCTAATGACCAACATTATATTAAATTGTAAAAATATATTCTAAATATACTTTAAAACCACTCAAATTCATAATTTATCACTATTAATTATTTTGATTAAAAAAGTTGTTTTTAATTAAAATTTAGTAATTTTCACTATTCATCAAAATATGAAAGTTATCCGAAATGTACCAAAATTTCACCTTAGGCTAAATTTGATATTCCGAATCCAAAAATGAAGTCCATTTTAAAATATAATATATATATAATTTCAAAAAGTAGGTATTATTATTCATAACGGCTAGTTTGATTGGTTACGGTGTGTTAGCACTCGGTGTTGCGTACAACACACGCTAGCGTACCGTGGAAGCTTGGGATATTTCATTTTAAATTTTTGATGTCCCCATTTAGTCAAAAAGTTTAAAATATAGTATCTAAAAAGGGTTCACTATTAAAATTTGGTAAAAGTGAAATACTGAAAATGAATTTGTTCTTACATTATGTCTAAGAAACTCATAATATGGATTCTAAAATTATAAGGATTATATAAAGTTTAAAATTTAGTTAACACTATTCATAACCTCTTTTGAACAGCTTGTTTGGTAAGTCATGGTGCGATTGAACTTGGTGTTGCGTGTAGTGAAAGTTATTGAATTATTTTGAAGAAATAACACACTATAAAATCTTGGGGTGTTACATTCTCCCCTCCTTCAATAAATTGCGTCCTCGCAATTTGAAATTGTTCTTCAAAAATAAAAGGTTGAAAATAGAAAATATATTTGTGGGAAAACCCACATCGGAAATTGGGTTACTAAAATTTAGTCTTAATATGAGGAAAAGAGAAATGAAAGGGTCACCACCAAATTATGATCTCGATTCGGAGAACATTGGTGGTAATTTAGAGACATATAATTGGAGGAAAAATGTAAATATTTATAGGTAGTGATTGAGGTCATCAATCACAAACAAGTATGAAATTGAGGTCCTTGAATTCATCAATCTATGATGATTTGAAATACCATCGGTTCAACAAAACATAGGGTATTAGGATAACACATTTTTGACGTTTCGAAATATCTTAGTTGAAATCCCACATCGAAAAATGAATTAATGAGGCCTCTATTTAAAATAAAGAGTGGAAAGTATGAAGATTACCGAAAATAACACATACTAGGGTTCCATTTAGGAAAATATGGATATGGAAGAGAAATCTAACCATCAATTATCTGATGGAGAGTGGTAGAGAACATGGCTATGAAAAGGCCAACAATCCCAAAGCCATAAATTAGTGATGATTTAAGGTACCATCTAGGAAAACATTTTTGTTCTAAGTTGCTTTTCTTAATATTGAGGAATCTATTTATGAGATTGACTAAGATCATAAGGAGATATACTTACTTTATAATTATAGTTTTATCCATTAATAAATTTCTACCACAAACTCATCTTTCACTCTAAAAGATAATAGAATGTAAGAAAAATTCTATTTACACTATTCGTATAGGGTTCCAAAATAAATGAATTTATAATTCATCTACAAGATCTTTTAATAAAAACTACATTATTTAATCCAGGACATCTCGTGGGCCAGTGGTAGGTGATACACCCTTGTCGCCCTTCGGTTTCGGGTCCAAGTCTCGCAGCCTTGCCGGACGCGACGGGTTGCCGCCCGACCTCCGGGTTGTCCTTTTATGGCAATCCAAAATAATCCAAACTAGAACTATCCAAAATACTTCTATCCAAACTCACAGTCCAACATTTATAAGTAAGGTAAACATAATGTAGAACCTTTTTACCCCGTAATAGCATATGAATACCTTCATCATGTATTCTTTTAATACACCGAAACATCCTGAATTACCATATTCCTTATTGATTACCTTCATGCTCCCTTATTCCATATAGAAAGCTGGATATACTTCATTAATCCAAAAATGTTTTAAACCCCAACAATGATGGAATATACAAATCATTAATCAGTTCCAGGGTAGTCAGGAATATCCAATATAATTTATCCAAAACAATCACATATTATTCCAAAATCACTACCTCAGTATCAGAACTATGTTATGATTTATCATTCTCTCAACCATATATTTTCCAAAAATTTATCCTGCTATTGAGTCACTTTTCTTTGTTCCACACAATCTCAAGTCCTTAATGAAATAGTACTGCAGTACAATCCTTATATACTCCATAATTATTGTAACAAGTACATTGTTGATACAACACTCAATTGACATAATCAACATAAGAACTCTAATCATTCCTCTTCATCTGTGGTAGTATCATAACTTGATTATTATCCAATAACATCATTTTCGGCATAGTCTGATGACTGGGACATAGGTTCGCGTAGTGTCCAATCTCCTTGCAAATGAAGCATTGTACATTTAAAACCATTTTCTTACCCTTGCAGTCACATACCTTGTGCCCTTTTCCTCCACACTTATAACAAACTCCCATTCCTTTCAGGCAAGTTCCAGGGTGTTTCTTTCCACAGTTACCACATATGGGAAAATTCTTCTTTTCCCTTTTCCCTTTATCCATCTTTCTCTCTTCCATCCTTTTCTTCTCTTGATTCCCTTCAAAGCCATAGGACTCAGTAAACTCTTTACTTATCTTATCAACACATGATATTATTTTTCATATGATGATAATACATGGGAGACTATTTCTCTTATAAATTCTAGCTTAAGACCATGAAAGATATGATCCTTCCTTCTCTTTGAATCATGTGTATTTCTGGAGTTCTCATTCCTTCTACTGGGCGCCATTTCTAAACAATGGCATAAACTAGATCAGTTTATGAATCAAAATACATAATCCCATACTTATAAAACACTTAACATAAATTGAACTATTTATGGATATAATCCATAATCATAAAAAATGTTTTCTTTGAGGAAGTATATACTCATAAACCCTTCATAATGATTTGTAAAGAAAATGAGAGTTATCCTAAGCATATCCCCCGGGAGTGTCGTAACCAAGAGTGCAGCAAGGCCCGTTGTCGTGCACCAGTTCCCGTTCGAGTCTAGCTCAAAGCGGTGTTTTCGGGTTTTACCCCTAGGTACATCTGTGCCAGAGCCGCCTCTACCTGCTCGTATCCAGACAGGGATGTATTGCTCGGAAAACTCACAAAATCTCTACAATACCAAAATTCTAGGAAGTTCTTCTATACTAATCCTCAACGTTCATCTTAGGTCTACGTGCTCTAATCAGAGTTTATCTAAATCTAGCTTCCAAGGTTTGTACTAAACTTCCTCTGATACCAACTGTAACGCCCCGACCCCAGTTACCCAGAGTCGGTGCATTACTTCGTAACATTGGCATGATCACAAGAAAGATCAAATCCCGAAAGACCGATTGGTTTAGTAGCCTTGGAAACACTAGATATAATCATAAAGTTTTACATTACATTTCAAAGTGAAAAACTACTACAACAACAAAGTCTTCATATCCACACTATTAACCCCTCATAATATCCCTGCAAGTCATTCATAATTTACTTCTTCACTACCTGGGAAAAAAAATAAAACATAGAAAAGGGGTGAGCTCAAATGCCCAGTAAGGATAACAATATAGCGGAACATTCAAAATAAGCGTAAACATTTAAGGCAATGAATTACTAAAACAAAATCCTTTTAAAATTGAACTTCAACATAGTATGGCAAAAGTAAAATGAAATAATGCCATTTACTTGTTCACATGGATATTCTACTAATCGAATAATCACATGCAATATCAATAACCACTTTCATAATGTTGGAATGCATAATGCTAAACATTAATTTCTTTGTCTAGGCCTCATCCCAAGACCTAGGGGTTACTTCTAACCGGAACCCAACCCGGAGTGCCTCTAATAACCGGACACCAACCCGGAGTGCCTCTAATAACCGGACACCAACCCGGAGTGCCTCTAATAACCGGACACCAACCCGGAGGGCATACTTTTACCAGTCCCTAACCTGGAGGGCTTACTTTAACCAGTCCCCAACCTGGAGGGCTTACTTTTACCGGTCCCCAACCCGGAACATACTTGTTTAGCACATTCATCTGAAGAAAAGTTTGAAATATAACATAAACATTCGGGTTAAAACTAGCATACGAAATGTCAATAGTTTCACCATAAACTATGAATGGTATAAAAATAGCACATCCACAGTCAAACATATCACAAAAACTTCAATACAATATAGAAGTTTTGTATTATAATAAATCAACTTCAAATAATCTTAAAATCCATCAAAGGATGTTGACATAGATGAAATCAAAATTCTTTTAAAAGAAGTATCTCCTTTTATTTTGAAATCATTTAAGATCCATATAAAATAAAACATTTTCTTTGAAAATATTCTTATAAGCTTGTAAGGAAAGCTTCGACGATTTTATAACGGCGGAAAATAACCGCACCCGCCGTATAAGTTAAAAAAAACATTCTTACCTCAATTCTGTCGAAAAGGTTAAAAAGGACCTTGTTTTGAAAACGACAGAAAGATTCCTTTATAAACCTCTTATAAAAAGTCAAACAAGGGTATAAATGACTTTAACCCATATTCTTGTAAATAGTAAAAATGTTTTGAAATACATTTCGAAAAAACATGGATGTGGATGATAAAGAGATCCCAGTAGATTATTACGTATAAACAACCTCGGATAATGAAGAGATTGTGAAATAACCCTTACCAATTTGGTAACTTATGAAACATACAATCCATAAAAGAGGTATCATACAATGAATATGTAAATACACATAAATTAGGGTGTATTACACAAAGAATATAATTATGGGCAGTACATACACCACACAAAAGGTGATGGTGGCAATATGGCATGAATCTCACGGGAATAAGGAGTGAGATGAAAACCCCTTACCTTGTACTTTTCCTTGGTTGGGGTAGGTTACCCTCCTGTATAATGGTGAAATAATTGTTATTAAATTATACAAGAATCATATATATTAATATGATATCATATATGATCTTTTAACATTGATTTGTTAATAATATCTTAGAATTATCGTCGTTTCGGGTGTTAACTTACTCATTTTCTTTATATGTTTTGTTACATAAGACATGTTTGTAAAGGATAGGTTGTATATTATTCATATCCAGAATGATATCAAGTCCTTAAACATCATTTTTAAATCATAAAATGATAATTACGCTTTAATGGTTACGATGGAGAATGAATCTCATCGCATTCGTGGAGACGGTAGTCCGTACGTACGCACGAGCGACAATATCATTCTTTTGATATTAAAATAATATATAAATGGATGGTATATCATATATACAGAATCATTAACATGTTATATTTATTATTTACATGAGTTACACATCATTATTATACCCATCCAAATAATATTATATTGAATAACAATTACACCACGACGTGGAGACGGTAAGCCGTACGTACGCACGTATGGTGACATGTTATTCAAAGGGTGGATAGAATACTGAATATGATTGTACCATATTTATAATAACATCACAGTATATGTGAGATACTGGAGTTATTATTTCAGAATGGTAAGAACAAAGGAAGAAGAAGTGGAAGAAGAAATGAACTTAGAAAAGGGTGGTGAAATCATTACCTCTTCTTCGGGTTCTTCCTTTTGATTTGATCAAAAGGGCTCCTTAGGTTGGCTTTCTGATCAAACTAAGGCCTCTAGGTTGTATTGAGGGATGTTGGGAGAGTATTTGGGCAGAGTTTGGCCGAGCCAAAAGGCTTTAGAGGTGTGAAGAAATGAGAAGGAGGAGTGCCCTTTTATAAGAGGGGTGAGGGGCACCTTTGGAAAAGCTAGAAATATTAATTTATAATAAATTCATATTCGGTTTCTAAAGGCTCCAAAGTTGACTATTCAAAGGATGAGGTGGGGATAGGTCGAAAACAACTCATCCAATAGAATTTAGACAGGTTTGGGTACTTATATTAACCTTATCTTTAAGTATTAACTCTAAGTTAATTAGTTTCACTTTTACAATGTCTCTTTGTATTTTTATATAATATGGTTAATAAACTTACTATGTACATCCAAGCGACCCCCAAGTGGTCCATTAATGATGAACATATCATAATATAAGTCTCTTGGCCGAACCCTAGATTTTTAGGAATTTAATATCAATTAATAATATAATATTTGTTTTAAGAACTCTTTTATGTCAATTTTGACACTATTCAATAGTTGATTTTTGTGAAACTCCTAACAGATTGATTACTTCGAACAAAGTTCATTAAATCAATCCTAATATATCATATTATCCTATAAAATTAGTTTAATTCATTAAAAGTTTCATATTATATTTATTTGGGTATTTATAATATCAATTATTTTAATTTTTCACTATTATAGTAATTACTGCATCATCATTGTGTCATAAATAAAATAAATTATTTAATGTCTAAAAATTATAAATAAAATATCATTATGTAGGAAATCTTTTTATCTTTCTAATGAATATTTATAATCGAAAATCAAACATGTATAACCCTATGTAAAAATTGTTCTTCTAAAAGATGTAAGCTTATGCCATTTTTATTTTTATTTTAGCTTTATTAATATAATGTGTCATTATCACTTACAAGTGGATCCATGGGGTCCCAAAATTGACACAAAGATGCCCATGGTCGACCATATATCAACCAATAGGGTTAAGACACGTTTTAGGGTAATTTAGTATTATTATAATATTATTTTTTAACCCTTATTTACCGGATTTACCCTTAACCATGGTAAATAAAATATTTACCGCAGTAATTATTCAAAATGTCTAAAAATAAAAGTTACCTATTTAAACAATTTGAACATCCTGATTCCAAATATGGAATCCATTTTTCTAAATTCAAAACACAGAAGTGGCAGAAATTAATTTAAAATTAATTCCCGCTGTCAAAACAAAAAGCGTGTTTTTAAGAGATAATAACTATCAAAAGATTGACACTTGTTTATGTTCGGTTTAACAGTAAAATTTTGTCTAATGACCAACATTATATTAAATTGTAAAAATATATTCTAAATATACTTTAAAACCACTCAAATTTATAATTTATCACTATTAATTATTTTGATTAAAAAAGTTGTTTTTAATTAAAATTTAGTAATTTTCACTATTCATCAAAATATGAAAGTTATCCGAAATGTACCAAAATTTCACCTTAGGCTAAATTTGATATTCCGAATCCAAAAATGAAGTCCATTTTAAAATATAATATATATATAATTTCAAAAAGTAGGTATTACTATTCATAACGGCTAGTTTGATTGGTTACGGTGTGTTAGCACTCGGTGTTGCGTACAACACACGCTAGCGTACCGTGGAAGCTTGGGATATTTCATTTTAAATTTTTGATGTCCCCATTTAGTCAAAAAGTTTAAAATATAGTATCTAAAAAGGGTTCACTATTAAAATTTGGTAAAAGTGAAATACTGAAAATGAATTTGTTCTTACATTATGTCTAAGAAACTCATAATATGGATTCTAAAATTATAAGGATTATATAAAGTTTAAAATTTAGTTAACACTATTCATAACCTCTTTTGAACAGCTTGTTTGGTAAGTCATGGTGCGATTGAACTTGGTGTTGCGTGTAGTGAAAGTTATTGAATTATTTTGAAGAAATAACACACTATAAAATCTTGGGGTGTTACATAAATAATAAATAATTCATATCTCTCAAATGAGTTTTCATATGAGGAAAATGAAACCATCGATAGGTCTGTATTTGGGGGTTTACACTAGGTGGGGCATAACTAATATGCGTAATAGGTGTTTGGGGTTATTTAATTTTTGTGTAAAATATTTAATATTATATAAGTATTAAAAAGGAATTACAGTATTCATCTTCCCCAAAATCAAACATCACACCCACCATAATCACCAACATGGTGCTCTAAAATCATCCAAATATGGTGTTTTTGTCTAATTAAAAATAAGAAACACATTAAATGGGACACATAAACAACTCTTAATTTAATTTTAGGTTAAATAACAAATCAAAATTAGTTATTTAATTTTAAATTGCTATCAACCGATATGTGTTCAAATACTTATAAATACCCACTTCATCCTTCTTTTGAATCAATGATGAGTGAAGAAAACATTTCTTTTTTGGTGGAGCATTTCATACATTCCAAGATGATCTTCCTAAAACAAATCACAATGGGATGTCCTGTGGGGTGTTGTACAGTGCTGTAGGAACCCTTTATAGACTTTGAAAATTTATGAGTCAACAATTATGATGATAAGGCCACAAATAGGTGCATCCAACCATATATGGATCTTTACCCATGCCGCTGATGATGATGAATTTGAGGTAGAATGTTCATTTCCTTCACGAGACCCCAATTAGACATGTCTCCATGATGATTATAATTGTTTGAAATTTGATTTACCAAGATAGATTATGACCAGATGTGGGTGTGTGTGTCCCATAATGATTTTTGGTATTCCATGAATGATATTAGTGCAGCTTTTATCCAAGTTTGATTGTGATCACATTTTGTTGAGTATTCCACTATATACTCTTACTAATATATTTTTCCTACTAGTGTGAAAACTCTATATATGTTTTACAGTGAGTTTTTTTTTCTAGTGGTATTTGAGAACGGTTTACAATTTTTAAATATTCATCCCCTTGTGGGGGAGAATTATTGATGGCGATGATAGTGATGAGGGACCTATTCATGGGGTCTTGGTATGAGGTAACCATGGTTTCATGTAAAGGGAGTTCTCTATATAGCCTTGATTTCCAATGTGTCATTCACCACATGATACCATGGATGTTGTGAGTACAATCGGTTGTCATCTAGAGTATTCAGGTGACATGGCCCTGTTGGGGGATTGATGAAATTGGGTATCACCTCCAAGACACTGTGAGGATTCCATAAAAGCTGGTTTTCTTCTTCTGACTTAGTCAGTTATCTTCTGGAATGGAGTTGAAGTAGACACAGTTTGGGGTTGTTGCCATTCAATTATAACACAACTACTCGGTTTTGGATTGAACATTTATGAGATTTTTAGATTTATTTTTGTTATGTAATACACTAGTATTCTTGAGCATATTAGGTTATGGATGAATTGGTAGTGTCCTACTGATTCCTTTACTCACACCCAACTCATAAATTTCAATGAACTTGTATATTTAATGAGAGACCCAGTGATGGGAAAGGGAAATATAGTGTATGGTTGAGAAGGTGGAGCTTGGAGCTGGTGAAGACCTGGGAAGATACTACAGGACCCTATAGTTCATTTATTCATAACATGTTTTATTCATTCTAGACATGCATTCCACATCTAAAGTTTATTTTTTAATTTAGGATATGTATGTTATTTACTTTCAGCATTATGACTCATATTATTTTTTATATTGAAATTATGTATTTTTCATCCTATGCCGTGATACTATGGGTATAGTCTCCCAAGTTATTTACTTAGACCCACAATACTAGTCTTCACCCTTTATGTACACGGAGGCGTGCATGAGGATATGTTTTATTACAGCTCTGATTTAGTGGTTAGAGTTAGGATGTTACAAAATTGTATTAGATTAGAAGGAATAAATAATAGGTTTCTTCTATAATCTTGGTCTATGATAGGGTATAAAACATTTATAATGGATGAGACATGGGAATGGTAACTATGTTAGTGCTTGGCCATTACTGTATAGTGGACCTACAAGTTTCCATGAAGTGGATAACTTCTGTTTTATCATTACTGTTGATTAAAATCACATTGGGCAATGCACATGATGTAGATATGTTAATTATGTTATTCCTCACATGTTCATTCATCATGAATATGAATTTAGGTTCACATGATAAATATATACCTGTTGTTTTTATAAGTAGCAGTTCATTAATTTATGGTATTTATTTGTGCTATTTGTTCTAGATAGATTCTCTTTTGTGATATATCTAGGTTTCCATGTTGTGGGATATATCATTATTGACATTAATTTATTGACCATATAATTTTGTTTTGTTAATATATATATGATTTATATGACTAAAATGAAGTTCTAGGAGGGTTATTACTTAGGTTGATGGTAGACTCATAAGAAAACCATTTGTGATCCCATAGAGTGATTAGGGTTTATCCTAATGACTTTGTTTCATTTCTGAAGTATTTCCTTTACATTACATAAGATTTTTCCTTAACATAGTTTATGGAACTACTAGGGAAGCATGCCAAAATACATATGCAAAGGAAGAGGTTTCTTCATTACCACTAAATGTTAATGTGAATTTAGTTGAGACTTATCCCTTACTTAATATGTGGTATATGTAGCATGGAAGCTTTAACCAAAAGTCTTTCACTTAGTATCTTTCCTAGGCATGGGAGTTCTGAATTGTCACAGAATATTCCGTGATTTTCTTCTCCAGTATTCGTCATCCTTATAGATCATTGGAGGCTCTTGGTATGTTGAAGAATGGGTTGTGATATTTTTGGGACTTATTGGACTAGTAGATACTCTGAAGGAATCACTAGTAAAGCTGAGATTGAGCTCAGGATCGGAGTGAAACTTATTCAATACCCATATTGTATGGTGGAAACCAAGATGAGGGAACATAAGGTTTAGATGGATGATGAGAAAGGGATTCATAAACACAAGTACATAACCATGTTGTTCACCTGTATTTTTTTATTTGAATTAGAATGATAGTTTTTAATGATTCCTTAATTATTGGAAGATAAAATATTTGATGATGAAGAACCAATATCTGTTTCCCAGGATTGATGATCATTTTGATCAGCTATGAGGTGCTCGGTAGTTCAATAAGATTGATCATTGGTTAGGATATCAACAATTCATATTTATGGAGGAAGAATTTAAAAAGGGATCATTTTGGGGCATAAATATGTTGTAGGAATATTTTAGTGATGCTTTTCAAGTTGTGGAATGCACCCACAGTGTTCATGGTCCCGATGAACATGATCATTCAACCACACATGGACTGTTTTTTCACATTGTTCATCGATAATTTTCACATTTACTCAATGAAACTACATGAACATGATAGGAACCTTGAAATAGTCGTGAGTACACTTATATAAAAATTACATAACCTATGGAATAAAAAATTGGACTTATGGATAAAATAGTTCATGTTTCTAGGAAATTTGGTGTTTGATACTGGAATATCATTAAAACTAGAGATGGAAAAGTTGTTAAATTATCAAAAATGATTCTAGGATTTTTCCAAGATATGACTGATTAGGAGAAGAAGATAGTAAAAAGTTATTGTTGTCCAACCTATCTGAAGAGTCATTCCTTGAGCTAAATACAAGGTTGACGATATCTCACGTGCTAAAAATACATGATCTTGGGGTTTGGTTTTATAGTGTACAATGATTAATCAGGCATTGATCTTGGAGTGATTATGATGTAAGGAGAGGAGGTAGTATCTTATGTGTCTTTTCAATTATGACCACATGAGAAGAACTACCCTACACATGATATAGTTTTTTTAGTAGTGGTATATGATCTGAAATATTAGAGACACTATCTCTTCAGTGAGAGATTTTTTTTACATGGAACACAATATACTTCGTTATATCTTTACATAGAGGGACGTAAATCTGATGTATAGTTTTTGGGTTTAGTATTTACAGATGTTCGATTTCTATATGTCATTTTTACTCTACAATTATACGTGCTTGGGTGAGTGTAATATTAAGATGGGTGACCTTAATGTAAGTACTCATATTGCACTTTGTAGTTGAGCCTTCTTGGGTGAGAGTATTACTAAGTTGGGTGGCCTCCTAGGAAGTACTCTTCTTGAACCCTTGGGCGTGATCACACCATCATTAATGCACCATATCTCATTATAATTGTACTATTTTTTTCTCATGATTCCCTACTTGTAAGAGGTTGAAGGACTAACGCCATCATCGGGGTGGGTATTTAGCCATTCAAGATACTTATGTGGGAGTGGGAGGATGTCATGATGGTCCTTTTATACTATACACATATTGAAGGGTATTCTAAAATTTTTCATACTATACCTTGTAAGAGAATTTGTTGATCAACTAGAATTTTTTTATTTATCTAACAAAAATAGTTATTAGGCTTTGTCTTATATGGAATCTTATGATAATCTTTATAGGAGGTCATGTCTCTCACCATTATGTTGGAATGAGGTTGTTGAGGCAGCTGTTTTTTCCCTATTATAGTTCAGGATACCTCTGAGAGAGTGATGTTTATATGAAGTAGATTGATCACCACTCAGAGTGGATAGGGATAATATTCTATCCATAGGAGGATACTCTTGGTGTTGGATATGGGATATCAGGTTTTCTTGAGAGTTATTTCTCAACTGGGGAACAAAAATATGGGGACGTAGCGAAATATATAACCATGTTTTTCAAGATCCTTTAAGATCATATGGTGGATTGGGGAAGTGGTGTATCATATGGACCACCCTTTTTTCTATTGAGGTATGAATGACATGTTCCATATGTGACATCTTTAGGGGTAAGCACTCGATCCTTCACATGTTATTGATTGCTAGAATTTTTATCTATAGATCATCATAACTTTTGAGGACAATCCGGTGTAGAAGATAATTATGATATTCAATACTAGTGTCCTAGGTTGTTTGAGGAAGACAACTATAGATGATTCTTTAGGATGCTATGTCAATAGAATGAGACAATTGTAATATTATGAATTTTAAAATGATAATAAAAAAATTCTTTTGGATAAATTATAACCGTTTTATGTGAAAAAATAATTTATCAAATAAAATAACTTATTAAATTTAATAAAGTCTTTGCATATTGATAAAAGACCACGTAACACTTTGGAACATTCAATCAAATATTTTTCTATGTCGAATGATATGTTGGAGTGAGATTTTGATGCCCAAAAATCCTCAATGAATATGAAATAAAATTATAAAAAATATTATATTATGGAGTTTTTTTTAAAAAATAATTGATTGAATCCAAAATAGTGTAACATATGCGAAATACATGACGATCGTTAGGTCTGGGACACAGTGTTTACCATTTATGGGGTATAACGTTTTTATGTGTTAGTTGTTTGGACACCTCACTTGTGAGAATAAATTATTTAATAATTTTTACTATATATTTTTAAAAATAATGTAATATACCCGAAACCGTGTATTGCATGAGAAATATGAGACCACCGTTAGTTTCAAAACAGAGGTGTACCCTAGGTGGGGTATAAAATTTTTGTGCATCATGGGTTTGGAAACATATCCCATGAAAAACCATTTTCTATAATAAAATAATTATTTAATATATTTTCCAAAATAATAAATAATTAATATCTATCAGATAGTGTTTCATTTGAGAAATATGAGATGGAAATTAGGTTTGGAATGAGTGGTTTATGTTAGGCATGCCATAATAGATATGGGCACCAGGAAGTTTTTGTCATTTAATTTTTTTAAATAATTAATCTTGTTTATTTTTTTAAAAGGAATGACATTGTTAATATTACTCCTAAATCGCATACTGAACTAGCCATTATGACCTACAAAGTGTTTTCAAAGATTCAAAACATGGCCTTTTTACTGATTAAAAACCCAAAATTGGTTAAATGGGATAAATAAAAAAATACACATTCAATTTTAGGTTGAATAATGGGTCTAAATAGGATAATAAATTTTTAGTTTATTTCAACCCATATGTGTTCAGATTTATTTAAATACCTAGTAGCTTCCTTTCAGGGAATGAAAAATTAGTGGAGGAATCCAACCTTCTCGGTGGACCCTTTGATGTATTTTTAGATGATTTACTAAGAAAAAATAAGGAAGGGTTTTCCCAAGGGTGGTTGTGTGATGCTGTTGGAACCCTTTATGAACGCAATGAATTGATGAGTCAAAAATTATAATGATAAGGATGCAATGAGAGTATCAAACCACAAATGGTGGTTTATACATTCCATTGATGAAAATAAAATTGAGTTTAGAATTTCATTACCTTCTTGAGATTATGTGTCACGACCCGACCCATTCCATGATGTACATCTAAGGGGGATGTGTGGAACTTCAACATCCCCTCTTCCCACATAGCGAATGGTACTCCTGTTCACCACAAGAATAAGATCTTAGGATTACCTCCTCCAGAATATTCATATGGTGTGTCTCCAGTGGATATCTAGTCACACAGATCTTTGAAGTTTATGTCTCACAGTAGGGAATCTTTCACACCATCAAGGAGTAAAGAAGTCAATACCATAAACTATAGAAAATCATTACCATCCTCCTCTACCAGGTTTAGCTATAGGGAAGCTAACTGCTCTGATTTTTCTTGTACTAGGAAAGTCTGGGACTTCCTGTTATGGGAATATGCTACAAATTTACCATACCTAGAGTATCTACTATCTCGTAGTCGTAGTTATGTAGGAACTGATACCAACTTCATATTATTAGGTTCATGTATCTCTGAGAGAATACATACCTGAGTCTTTGGTGGTTTGAGTGAACTACAATGTGCTCTCCCAGCAAGTAGTGCCTCCACATTATCAAGGAAAATATAAATGATTCTAGTTATAGGACATTATTTCCATATTTCTTATCATGGGGTCTGAACTTCCTTGACCTATATGCGATGACTATTTTTCATTTCATCAACACACAAAAAAGCCCATCCCATGAGCTGTCACAAAACACTATGAACACAATTCCTTCTTTTGATAGTCTGAAAGCTGGAGTGCTCATCAGCCTCTGCATGAACTCCTTGAATGAATTCTAGAACTGCTCACACTAGGTAAACAATTATACCTCCTGGGTCAGAGATTTCAAAGGGGCTGTTATTATAGAGAAGTTTGGTAGAAATATCTTTTAGTACTCCACCAAACCAAGAAAGCATCTCACATATAACACATTATTGGGTGGATCCCTAGAGAGTAATTCTCTAATCATTACTAGATCTAGGAATAAAAATGTTCATAAGTGACATTACCCTAAAAGTTAACCTCATGTATCTAGAATGGGTACTTCAAGACCATTCCTAAATGTTGATGCTCTCAATGTAAATAAATAATTATCCTCACGTCCTCTACAAGATCCTCATATATTGCATTGTAAATGAGTATGTCATCAATGAAGAAAAAAACTGGTCCAAGTATGGATGGAATACATGGTTCATCAAATCCATAAAAAGGAGGGGGAATTTTTCACACCAAAGGGAATTACTAGGAACTAGTAGTGTTCATAATGTCATAAGAATGACAGTTTCACAACATCATCCACACAAACCCACAACTAGTGGCAGACTAACCTGATATCGATCATGGGGAACCATCTCGCTCCTCGAAACTGAACAAAGAAATCATCAACTCTCAGAAAGGGTTACTTTTTCTACATCATGTGCTCCTTAATATAACGATAATCCATGAAATTCCAAAAGCTCCCTTCTGCCTTCTTCATGGATTGAACTAGAGCTTCCTAGGGGGACATGTTGGGTTTGTGGAAACCATTCTTATGAAGATCCTCCCTTAGTATCCAAAGAATCTATAGCTTCTTAGGTGAGATATGATATGATGTACAAGATATTAGGGCAACAACTAGTTACAAGTCAAAGAAAAACTCAATATCCTGCCTTAGAGCTTGTCCCAGAATTACTTTATGGTGGATGTCCATGTAATCCTCAATAACTGAAGGAAACTAGATTCTTGAATAGTCTGAAGAACCAAGGGTTACACTAAATAGCTATTTGGTAATAGGCTATAACATCTTGCTTACAGAACCCACATTTCCCACTATGAGGTCTCTCTCCTCAAAAAAGGATATCCTTTTCCCATCTGCGTGCAAGCGTCTTACTAGTCTGAGGTGATGCCTTTACCCTAGTGGTTCATCAGCTATCTTCTTGGGATACTAAACTCATCTAAATAGGTAGTCCCTTTCCATATGAGATCAACTATCAAAATCATAGCACCATTCTTCCCTAGTATCCATCAGTGCTCTACACTTCACCTACACTAAAATCCCACATACCTGAGCCGAGTCAGAGAAGGGTCTCCTACTCTGTGATCCCTAACGCTGGCCTACTACATATGTGGACATGGCCCTATTGAGCCCACTACCATATTCATATATTTGGTTTTCCTATATCATAAATCTATCTTTCAGAAGTCCCAACTCTATTACCCGGACATAGGTGGTGATTCACAAGGGCACTACGCTAGCTTGGATCCTTCGGTTGAGTCCCTGTTCAATCTTCCATTCCCAGAAGTTTCCATCCATGATCATTTCTATAAAGTAGCATGTAATGTCTATAAAATTAGATACATAATCTGCCACTATAATCCCTACCTTGTGAATCTACAAAATCTCTTGAATCTGGATAGAGTGTAAGTAGGAGGGGTAATACTCCTCACAAAACAGCTACTTGGATGTCCTCCATATAGAGTGCCGACTCATCATGCATCTGAGTAACGAAGCTCCCCCAATGACCATATGTTCTATTAAAAATAATGGAATAAAAATCCACGAACTAATTTGTCGATGTGTTAACAAGCCAGAAGATGTGGTCCAACCACCGACTCTAGCCCGTGCTCTGTTGCACGAGGTTCTAGCTCGCCATAGAACCTCATCGGTCTCTAACAATGGAACTAGCAGAGTGCTCTTAGCATGGAGTCATCCTCATCATGCTATAATATTATGGTATACTACTCAATAGTTTGTGGTGATTCTACCTACCCACATGGAGGAACAAGATCTCATTATGGAAACTGAACTGAGTCATCATCACTCATAGGGTCATCATCATGAACCTCAGCGGTCTCTAACGATGGAACTCGCAGAGTGTGCTTAGCATGGAGACATCCTCATCCTATAATACTATGATGGTATAATAATCAATAGTTTGTGTTGATACTACCTACCCATATGGAGGAATGAGATCTCATTATGGAACCTGAATTGAGTCATCATCACTCATAAGGTCATTATCGTGAACCAAAGCAGGTATCATGGATGTATATCGTTATAGATGCATGATGAAAGTTATTAAGGAGTAATGTGGTAATATGATAACACACACACACACACACAGATATATATATATATATATATCACTGAAAATGGGAATTTGAATCAATAAGTATATTGAAAAAAACAACATTATATGATGAATGCACCATTGTTGCCAACAACAAATGTCTCAGGGTGCTGAGTTGACAAGCATGTAATCAAGGTCCTGGTGAATGGATACGTCAGTCAGCTGAGCCATCACTGAACTCCCTAGTGTGAGAGACTCTCTTGAGAATCATAGAAACTATTTCCCTAAACCCAAAAAATCCTTTTAATGGGATATTGTTGAACATCATACCATGGAATTAACTTCCTTTGATACAGATCTATCACGTCCCGACCCATGATGGGGTTTGATGCACAAATAGACTATGTTTTCTTCTATATGCCCTTGGTTGGAAAAAGTGATGAAGGCATAACTAAATTGGGGATGACTTCGATGACGTAAAAGTATACACGCACACAACCAACTCAATGAAAAATTCCATATGGAAAGATAATCGAAGTTGTAACACTGCTATAAATAAACCAAAATATGTATATAATACTAAATAGAAGGAAGTACGATGGTGTAAACTAAAAATAAAATGAAAAAAATACATTCTCACCCCGAAATTGGTCCCAACCTGAAAAAATGGATAATTGAAAAGAATCTGAGAGTCCATATCTAGTATCCTGCATTACAACCACCACACGCGGTCCAAGGAGTATGTATCCCTAAAGTAATATGAAGTCCCAATTAACTAATATAATGTCATAAAAATAATTGACACGTATTGGGAAAAGGCCTTGTAGGGGTGAGTATATACATTCCTAGTAGAACGCCACATGTAGGTGAAGTGGGAGAAGCCAAATATATGATATGAGAGGAATGTAGTAGATAGATCAAGGTATGGTAAAAGAAGTACAACTCAACCCAACCAGAGAGTGAAATTAAACTCATCACAATACAAGGAGATGAAAATTGTGAGAAGATGAAATTCCTATCAAGTATTCGCTACCTATAGTCAGAGTGTGGACTTGTCCAACCCTGAGAAGCTATAATAAAGAAGAAAGTGGCATACCCAGTGCGTCTTCTCCTCTCCTAGAAGGAGAGTAACAAAAAACCATGGAGTGGGTACTGAAATAGGATATATATATATATATATATACTTATATTCTTAGTTAAAGGATCCCAAAAATAGGATTAAGGGGATCTCAATCTCATAGCTCATCCAATGAAGATGATTATCCAATAGTTCCAATGTGTTTCTTAATGTGATTCCCAACACCTCATGTGTCTTTCTAGAACACACATGTGAAAGGGAATCAATCACATTACTTTGATAATGTCCACATGGGGTAGCATTAACTCACCCAAACTATTTTAGGTCGCACCACAAGAACACATATCTATGGTAAAATTGACCGCATTTATCCTGAGTCCAAGGTATGTCAAACCCGATCATATCACATTACGACAAATTCATGGTGTCACCAGTTTTGGAAAGGATCTTGTGCCCTGGTATGATAGGAGGGTCCTACAATAGTATTCACAGAAGGATTCCACTGGTCATCCTGGTTGGAGGGTACCACTCATGAATGATTTTGGGGAATTACACTACCCTATCCTACTAGAGGGTAAGCCCAGTGAGGCATCAGGGAATTGGCACTTCCCATCCCTGTTGGAGGGTTATGCCTTGAATATGTCATTGGGAAACACAGCTGCCCATCCCACCTAGTGGGTAAGCCCGAAAAGTCAAAGAACACCACTGGCCAGTCCCACTATAGGGTAACTCACAAATATCATAGGGGAATTCCATTACCCATTCCAATGGGGGAGTACTAGAACAATCATTGAAGAATTATACTACCCAGCATAACTGGAGGGTAAACCCGATACTGTTCTGTTCATTATATATGTATACTGCCATCATCTGCTATAACCTCTGAATGTTCCAAACCTGTAACATCAACATAATATCTTTAATGTTGCTTTTGAGGGAATATTCTCATTATATGTGAAAAAACACCATGTTTAGACATCACACGTGCCAAAATCAATGTCAAATTGAATGAGATATAGAGGTTTAGTGGTTTATCATAAGACAATAAGTAGAAGATGACATTTGAGGGGACTGCCACAATGTGTGGTCCCTCTTTGCTACCTAGATGTATCTTTAGTCAGTACACAGGTCTCGTCTCTATCGGGTTAAATGACATAAAGGTTGACTACATGGAGTGTCCCACCTACCCAGAGACTAGGCCATGTCTCTTGGACATGTCTGTCTACTAAGAACCCATGTACGTGTACTATAGTACATGAAATGTTGGTCCATAAAGGATGATACCCATGTGTTTAACTGATGATAATGTTCCCTTAAATGGAGTTCCCACATGTGTGACCCTTCACACATGTTATCCAATTGATGATGTGAGACACAACGTTTGAGGGAGGAATACTTGATGTGTCATATTTATCTTCTACCAAATCCTATCACTGTTGCTAAGGGAGGCTACAAGGTATGTGTTCTTTGTTCTAAAAGGCGTGTGGTGGGGGATTTTTATAGAATTTTCAGGTTTTCTTTAATCTTCATCCTTGAACCAAATCTGGTCAAACCACTATAAATCCCATTGTGATTTCTTCTGAAATCATCAGATCTAGCCACAAATCACACTCTCTGGTCTTCGTTCACTTGAAATCTTCCACTAAAACGTTTGGGGGTTTATTTCATCATCCCACACACCACAGAATCATTGATTCTGGATTATATATCCTGAAAAAAATTATTTTTTTATCCCCATCCTACATTATTTTTATATTTATGATCGATTCAACAATCCACTACCATTTCTTAAATTCACCACTAATTGGGGTGCCCGATAAAGATTGGGATTGCTAACAACTATCGATATATAGACCATGAGGTTCCAATGGATAAGTACAGGGGGAGAATATAGATGAAAAAGGGTTTTAATGATCTTTGTCCAAGTGTTATTGTCCAACCAATCAATAACATGCAATCATGATTATGAGAAGAGAATAAATAGCATGAACAAATTGAGTTTCGATAATTAGAATCATGCAGGTGTTTTCAGTAGTTGTGCAGATAGAAGAATAACATTATATATAATAAAAGATTTAATCAGAGAGAAAAATAGAAATTCATGTTCCTTACAACTTTCTTTGGATTGATCACTTGTGACAGACATGTTCACTAGCGGAGGAGGATCCATTTTGTTCTTCGTGCCTTAATCTGATTTGTTATTACATTCCATCTTACATCGAATGAATTCTCTAGAAGGAGGATTAACATCTCACTGGAGGAATCAAAAAATTGTGAGGCTAGACCTAGAAAAATCATCTATAAAATGCATTAACAGACATTTTTAGGTTAAATAAAATATAAGTGGTTAATTAATTAAATCACTTAATGGAACATCAAACAAGCGAGGGGTTTGAATGTCTTGCAACGACTCATTTTATGTCATTCCTAGGGTAAAGACCACATTCTAGACCCTAGCATTGTATCAGATTTCAAATCTGATCATCCTTTTCTTTGTTATCAAACATTCTTTAGTTAACCACACAAGTGAAATATAAAATATATTTAATATTTTTATAAAATAAATTTCTGGAACACTGGGCCATAGAATCACACACCGTCTTAGTGCCTATCTCTGAAAATATATTTAGAAATATTTCAAAGTCTTATAAGGTAAAAAATAGGTATGTACATAACATTTATACTTGTTTCCATGATGATTACATTTATTTGGAATTTTGATATACCATTCTTGACTGTGATCGCATGTGAGTGTGTGTGTATCCCATAAAACTCGTTGTGATTCCACTAGTGATATTAGTTTATCCAATATAGATGTTTGATTGTGAGAACATGTTTTTGTGTATTGCTCTATATACTCATATTGAAATACAATTCCTGATTTTTCTCTCTCTAGATATATGTGTTACCATGCCTTGGTCATTGTTAGTGGTATTTGGGATAGTTTGACCATCATGACACATTTATCCTCTATTTAGGGATAAAACATTATTAATAAAATACCATTGAGGGACCTGATCATAGGGTGGAGGTATGATGTAGCCATCATGTGGTGTCGAGGGTGTACTTGAGGTAGGCTTGATTGTACAAGTTCCATTCACAATGTGATATCATGGTTTTTGTGAGTTCATGTTATTTTCACCTAGAGGAATCTAGTGATATAGTCCTCTTGAGGGATAAATTATGGTAGGTATCACCTCCATGACACCTAGAAAACACAGTAAATGGTATGGTTTCCACAATTAGACTCATTCAGTTACTTTCTTCTATAGATCCAATGAATTTATGACCAATGGTTATGGAAGATTGGTTATCACACTATAGCTTGGTTTTTTATTGTATGTTTATGAACTTATTCATTTATTATTATTTAGGTGTCAACTTGTTTATGTGAGAACATCAGGTTAAGGAATAATTGTTGGTGTCCTACTGAGTCTGTACTCAGAACCTACTCATGAGTTTTGATGCGCTTTTAGATTTAATTTGTGACCCAACGAAGTTAAAGGGCCCTGTGGTGGATCGCGGAGCACGTGGAGCATAGAGATGGAGTGGACTAGGAGAAAAAATAGAGAACCATACAGTTCTTTTATTTATCGTCAGCTTCATTCTTTCTAGATAGGAATTCCACATTGGGTGAAAGTTTTGTATTACATGACATGTATGTCATTTAAATTATGCATGATTACTTTGATTGTTTATTATATTGTCACTATTTATTAATGATCATATGATTTCGGAGGGTATAGTCTATGCAGTGAAAAACTCATTACCTTACTTCTTGTCAATATACACTTCATATTGGTAAAAAAGGATGAGGTCATGCAGTATTCTAGCACTGAATTATTGGTTTGGGTCGGTATGTTACACTACCTTTGGTAGTTGGTTATTTAAAAGGTATTGGAATTGAGAGATAAAATATTTTTTTGTGCTTTGAAAAAAATAAAGTTTATTTGAACATATAATTCGATAGATAATATTCTAGAATCTAATCCATATATTTAAAATTTATTCCATTTAAAAATTTCTTTACTATAAGAAATAAATCCTATTCTTCTTCATTTTACGTAAAATTTCATTCAATTATAATTTTTTTTAATTATCCTTCTATCTTGAAAATTTTCTCTTCCAAAAGATACATCACACAACCTCTATAGTTTTTGTGAAAAAATATAACACATAACCTCCCTTTCTTGTAATGAATGTTCTACTATAGAAAATACATAAGAACTTTATGAATTTAAAGATGGAAAATTAAAGAACATGCAATTGAAATTAATGAAACTACTGTTTTTATTGAGGTGTGAGTAAATGATAATGATACCCTATAGTAAGAGTTGGTTATATTATGGAATGTATTTGATGTTGAATAAAAATTTATGGTTCAGAGACAAAGAAGGACCTTGGGAAATTTAATATAGAAGAATAAATTAAAGGGGATAAAAATGATGGTGGAGTTTCAGAAAAATATTGAATAATGAAGACCTAATATCATGGGTAATTTTCTAGTTTGTTTTAAACGAAAATCAACCATATATGATATTGGAAAATATATGTAATATAAGGATGAAAATGTTTATAGATAACTCCCAGTAATTGATGGTTTATGAAAAACCATGGAGCTATTAAGATAATGGAAATATATTATTAAATGGTAAAGAAATATATCCATTGAGGAAGGGACATTCTATGGAAATATTATTCACAAAATGAAAAATAGTGAGTGATAATAAACATAATTAAAATTGTGAGGAACATAAAATAAAACAATGTAGATTGAGAACATATCCTATATCACAACAAAGGAATACATTTCAGGGATATTGTATTTTATTTCTAAAACATAATTAATAATGCTGTTACTTATTGGAAAATAAAGATTGTAAATAATATCTATGGAAGTTAAAGGATCGGGGATTTCAGATTGAAGGGCATGATTATATTGGGAAATAAATTTCCTTTTTAAAGAGGAATTAGAATACCATAAATCACATTCTTAAAATATTTAGATGAGATCGAAATTTTTATAAACTTAATTTATAATATCATGGAAGGAAAATAGAAATAATTATAGGTATATCATAGTTATAATTTCTCCAAATTTAGAAATGAGTATCAATAAATGGATTATTGATAGTTGGTTCCTGTGCCACATGATTAGAAACCTAAACATATTTACGAACATATTAATCTATGTTGATGAAATAATTTTGGAAATGAGGTTTCCTTGAAATTCAATGGAATTTAAATGAATAGTATTATGTGAGATAAATTGACAAATATATATGTATGTTATATTGATTTATAATGAAATAATTTCGAAGGTATCAGTTTATTATGTGACATGGGTCTTAAAGTTATATTAAATCATAAGTATTTCATAATAAAATGAAAAATAAGAAAATATATATTAAAAGAAAGGAGAAAAAATGGGGATTTGTATCAAGAAGATATCAACTAGAACATTTTTCATCTCATGGTAATGGATAAGAATATATTTTGTTGTTTAAATAAAAATCACAGACATCAAAAATGAATCCAAATTTCTCAAAGTTAAATACTAAAAATTTTATGAATATTTTGAAGAGATATAGATAAAATAAATTTTATACATGTATTTGCGAGATATTGATAAGAAATACTTTCAAGAAAATGAAAAATAAGGATTCACATTTTATTGATATGGTTCATACTAATGTGTGTGATCTAATGAAACATCACAAAACTCTTAGATAAAGATATTTTATCTTATTTTTTGATATCTATAGTTGGATGTGTTTCATTACGTTTCATAATACAAAAAAATGAAGTAATGGAATGGTACAAGACATTAAAAAGTTGAGATGAGACTAAAAATGATAGTCTGATCATAATTTTATCAGATAGTGTTATGAAGAATACTTTCATTAATATATAAAATTATTTATAGATTCCTAGTATTAATCAATTGGTCTAGATAGTGAGAGATCTAAAATAAAATGGAGTTATAGAAATGAATAATTAGATACTAAAAAACATGTTGAATATGATTCTCTTAAAAGTTTTGTCTCATCTTATTATTGGTGGGAAATAGTGTAAATGTCATTGTTGAGCCTTGATGAAGAAAGAACACAATATGAGATGTGGCATTTATGAATCCAATGCTGAAACACTCGAGGGTTTTTGGAAAAAAATGAAACAGTGAGATGAATGAAGGAAATAATGTAATGTATGGTGATACAATGGAAGAAGGATTTTATATAGTCGAATATAAAAAGAATAAAGATTATATATTATCTCATAAATTGTTGAATAAAATAATGGAATAAAATTTTGTCAAGGTGACTCAATGAAAATATTATAATGAATATGTTAATTCAAATGAAGTTATTTTTTTCGACAATAAGAAGAGGTTGACGTAAATTAAAGTGATATACGTAACTCAATAAGTAATTTTGATTGAAGGTTTTAATTAATGTAAGATATAGTTACCATAGGGAGTCAATTATTAACAATATAGAGAAGGAGGGGGGTTAATAATATAAAATATAATATTATTGGGGGTAAATCTCTTCTAGAACAAAATTAGAGGATGTGGGGTGAAAAATACACTACCATATTACAATTTGTATGGTTGAATTTTTTTTAAGAGAATAAAGTAAATAAATCAAGTGTTTAAGCCGTTATTTATTTCCTATATAAAATTTATAAAAATCAGACATTGGTGTTTCTGAAAAGAGTGAGTGATCAAAATGTATTTGGAAAAGGATGGGTCTTTAAATAATGATAATAATTATAATTTTATCTATAATAAAAGAAGGTTTATGTGTATGTTATATACTTATATAGAAGTCAATGATTTAGATGAAATATTCACACCAGTAGTGAGAATTTATCTAATTTTTCATTTTAATGGTGTTTCCATTAAAATAGGTTTTAATGTTAATCAAATTGATGCAATGATTAAATTCATGAATATATTTCTCATGGAGGATGTGTATATTGAATAATATTTTGGTTTTAATGTTCGATATGTTGAAAAAAGATATATTGTTTAATGAAATCATTTTATAGATTAGAATTAGCACCATAATCATAGTATAAATTATTGGAATATTACATTTGTAAGAAAAAAATTAAAATAAAAGGATTTGATCAAAAACACAATGTGAAATCATCAAAGGATATGTTTTTTATTGTACTTATCTACATTGATTGTTTAATAACCCATAATATTCTATATGAAATACACATTCTAAATATATGTGTTTTATAATTTTGAATGTGGTATAATATAAAACAGATTCATTATATAAAAAAATAGCACTAATTTATTTAATGAAAGAAAAATTATATATGAAGAATAATTAGAATTTATAAAATTGAAAATAATGCATTGATACAATTAAAAAATATACAAAAAAATTAGTTTTTGAAAATCCATCATGTCATCATCACTTATAAATATCACACCCATGAACAACAATGTAAAAAATAAAACAAAAATTAGAAATATTATGCGAATAGAAACCCAATAATTATAATAATAACAATAATTATGGAATAATTAAATGTCTCGATAAAATTTTTTTATATGAATAAAATAAATAAATAAAGAAACTAAAATTCCCTGAAATAAAATTTCAAATTAATTAAATTAAATATATTATAAGTGAATATTGTAATCCCCCAGCAATGTAGGGTAGTGTTTATGCCTTTCAGGGGTGTCATGTGAGGTTTCAGGGTCAAGTCTCCCTGAGTATTTCTAGAAAAAATTGAAATATTTATCTATGTGTAACCCCCTTCTCGAATTTTTGTTATATAATTTAACTAAAATTGTATAAAAGTTTTATTGTTTTTATTAATATTTAAATATTATATTTAATAAGTTAATTTTTGGTTAAAGAAAATTAATTTCATATTTGGAATCACCACATAAAAATTATCCACATGTTCTGTTTTTTATTAATTTTCTTAGAAACCTAAATTTTTGGGTAAATTATAAAAATATATATATTTAAATATGTAATGTTAAAAGACACAATATTTAAAAAACATGGATCTAATAAATTATAAAATAATGTGATCACCATAAAATATGATTAATAAAACTGAATTATGTTAAATTCAATAAACATAATTTTGAAACCAAAATATTAATTTTCAATATATATAAAACATAAATTATTCCATTAAAGAACTATATTTAATTTTGTGTTCCTATATCTTAAATACAATTAATGTATGAGTTTTTAAGTTGTCGATATTTCATAAAAAATGATATTTTTAATGACTGTATATTCATATACTCAACAATTTTCACTATTTATAGTCTTTCCATTGAGATAAAAAATTTTCATTATTTTAACGCAAAATAATCAGTAATTTTTTTAAAAAACAACCACTCTCTCTCTCAAAAAAAAAAATTTCCAAATTCCAATAACAGTCAAAAAATTTCTCCAATACATCCTATTAAGCCTCCTAAGAACCCTATGGAAATTCAAGTCTCACCCCACCCTGAGTCTTCAAGGAATCGAGGGTATTTGAAATAGTTGACATCAAGGAAGAGGTAAGAATTATTACTTTTTTACATTCAACTTTCTTTATGATATTATTATATTCATATTACCACTTATAATAAAATATTCTAAGAATTAAATATTTTACAAAATAAAATTAAATAAATTTTATTTTAATACAATAGTATTTATTAAATTTATTTATATTTTGTAAATTATCTATTTCCTTCCAGTAACATGTGCTATTATTGGTCGATTTTCCTATCTATGTGGACATTTGATTTTTTATTTATCCCTTACTTTATGGCTGTTTAGTTTAGATTATATACCTATATGATTTTTTTGATAATATGTTTTTGTAATAAAATATTAATAATTTATATGTAATATCTCTCACTACCACCAGGAAGAAGTCATGTAAATGGCTTTTTGACCACCTATGAGGATGTTTTTAGTTCATTAAATATCACCATATTCATTTTTGGTTAGTTTAATATATATAGAATGTATAAATATGAAATTTTGTGTCTTTTTTCTTCTATATGTAATTTAAATAATGGATTTATAACCATTAATAAAAAACCTGAAATTAAAATGAATTCAAGATAATACAAAAAACATAACATTATTTCATTTTATCCTTAACAAAAAGTCAATAAATTAATGAAATTGACTATAATTGACTAATATTAACTAAATTAAAGTTATATACTTATATATTGTTATTTTAATAATAACATGTTGGTCATATAGGATGGGTAAATGTGATGACACAAAATGGAACCAAAGGTATGTGGACACTTGAACTGAAGTCTTTCTATTGGGGTAATCCTATACTTCACTCCAATTTCCCTTTATTTCCAAATAAATCTTTTAAATTGTCACAAAAAACTATTAAATTTATTTTATTTTAATTTTTTTCGTTTTCTTCTTAGAATATGATTGTTTATTTTAATTTTATAAGATGAAATATTAGCCCTAAGAAATTAATTTTGGAACATAATTTGTTTTTAAAACATCTTATTTATTTTCATGGTGTTTTATATTTTTCTATCCATGAACTGGGATCATTTATGAACATATTTTATGTACAAAATAATGTTTTTTCTTAATTAATTTTGTAACCATTATATTTATTCATCGTTATATTCCATGAGAAATAATTATGAAGCCCCTTTCTTTTCTAATTAATTTATTCAATGTTTATGGTTGATATGAAATTTATTTCAATGTATAATTATTGATTATGATAATATTATAATGATATAGATAGGATTTCAGTTATATAGAATTCCATTGTGTTTGATAAACTATTATATATCCTAATATCATTATGTATATAAAGAGACATGTTATATTTGTATACAATGTTATACAAGAATATGATGCAATTAACGTTCCCTTTAATGATATAAAATCATAATAATAATTTTTGACTTATTTTAATTATATTTTAATATTATGAATAAGAAAAATTACTATCATTACATAAATGATTATAAGGATTAGGATCATATTCCTATCATATGATGATGATTATTATACTCACCCTTAAACACGAATTTATTCACATCTCTAGTTCCTCCTTATCATTCCTCACTTTATTATGTTTTTAGATTACCCCTTATTTGATGTATATCCCCTGGTTATTAAATTTACTAATAGGACTAATAAATCATATAAGAAGACTAACATGAATTATTTTAATAAAATTTTCTTGATTTATGTTTGTTTATATTCTATGAATCAATATTTACCAGTAAACTCAACCATTTATTTATGGGTTTATAAAATTTTGAAAAACATTCTCAAAATTATATAATAATCATGTATGCCAATATGGGTCACTATACTATGAATGAAAAATGGTTTTACATATTTTGGGAATTAGGTTGGATACTAATGATAAAACCTCGTTTTTATTAAGGTAACATATATGTCATGATCATTAGTTCAATGAGATAATTTATATATTATTCATAAATTCTTTATTAACTTATGTTTTAGTACTCCTCAATGACCATTTTGGTCTCATAAATTTTTTGGATCCATAACAACTAAATGAAGTGTTGAAAGATAATCTCAACATTCACTTATGAATAATAAATTGTTTATTTAGTTTAGGTTCAAAACATTCCTGAATAATAAAATAATCTTCTAGATATATTGATGTAGATATATTTTTGAAAAAAAACTAGTGATATAATCATTTCAATATAAGTGTTGAACTCATCCCCAATTGAAACCAGTGGGGATATTTTACTAAAAACCCATGTCATTCTTCATTTTGTTGAATTTGTTTTCAATATAAAGCTTGGATTGTGTCTAATTTTATAGATATCATATGAAATATATGGAATATAAAATATATCTCCATATATCACACTATCCCAGGACTGTATAATAATATAAGTAAGATTATGATTTTTTAAAAAAAATCAACAATGTTATACTTTGGAACCCGGTGAGGAAGATCATCTTGCTCAAATGGTTGGGAGAAATGAATATTTCAACCTTGAAGACACACATATTATATAAGGGAATATAAATTTGTATTTAGAGAAGAGGTGTCCAACCAAATCCTTGATCATGAGGATGAGTTATAAATAGAACTTATAACTTCTGAGACACCTATATATAAACATCCCTAAAGAATATTTATTTTCCCAGTATTATAATACAAAAAATCAAGCAGTGGTGGGGGGGGAATTAAATTTATGTTCTTAAAAGTTGACAATAATTAAAACATGTATCATAATGTAAGATTATTCCATATAAAAATATTGAGTAGTAAGTTTAATAAATGTAAAATATTTCATCATTAAACATATTGAGATATTTCTAAATGAAATAAGTTTGGAATGTTTATAGAATTTATATATGTTTTTTCAACAAGATTGATATAGTAGAGTGATAACATGTCTTGATAATAATTCCAAGGAATATAAAACACATAATATTAAATTAATATTATCACAATATTAATTTATTAATAAATCAAAAAAAATAATAAAGGATCCATGAAATAATTAAAATATATTTTAAGAATCACTATTGGAAAAATCATTTTATCATTAATTAAAACAATACATTAATATAGATGACCAAAAAAGGAGGTCTTCCGAAATTGTTTTTCAATAAGTTTATATTGGAATTACTTCTAAAAAACAACATATGGAAGGATTTCAACATCAATTTTTTAATCAAAATTGGAATTTAAATTCCACATATATGGGGTTCCATGTTAGTTTCCAATAAATTTGACCTGGAAAGAGGTTTTGATGTCACTTTTAATAAATATAATTTTTAAAATAATATCTTGAATGGATTGCAACATTTGTTTTTCCTTAAACCTATTTTTACAATTTATAATTTTTAAATTATTCTAAAATGAAAGTTTCCATAATTTTACGACACAAATAATTTCTCTAAACAGTAATAAAAAACAATATAAACAGTAGTATAAAATCTCATAGAATAATTTTACAACATATTTTTTAAATAATATACCCCCAAATGAAACTATGTCTAAAATTATTAAACCATATAAAATAGTTACGTAATTTAATTTGGAATGTGTTTCAAGTTATTTGGTATTTACAATGAAACATCATAAAAAAATATTACATGTTAAATTTATGTGTATTATAAAATACAACAATTTTTTTCTAAATTATAACTTTTATAATGATACCATACCTATCAAAATATTTTTTTCCTCTAGTCACAATTATATTAAAATGTAATAATAAAACATAATACCCACATTCAATACCCTGTTATTATTATAAAAATATATTTTAAAAATAAGAAAAAAACATTTTGAATAAAAAAGAAGTATTCCTTGATATAAATGATACCTAAATAAAAATTCTCATATTCATGTTTTTATAGTTCCAATGTTTAAAATTGTGACCCAATGAACCCAATCCATGATAACTTTTAATTTCATCTTTTAATTATAAAAAATATGTAGAAAAAAATATTATGATTAATGAATGAAAACAATTGAATACAACTTAATTGTTGAAAAACATTATAATTATTATCCTAAAACATTCCAATAAAGATAATTACAAACATACCTTCCATTAATTTTAAAAAAATATACATAACATCCAATTTTCACAAAATATAAAATTTATATAATTAATAAAATTAAAATTAATAGTGGTTTATAATTATATATTTTTTCTTAAGAGTCAAGGAATTGATGAAATCAGCATGTAATCTATATGGTTTTAATCCTTCAGGCATATACTCAATTATAGAATGTGGGTATATGTATTTCATAATAGTTGAAATGTATTATGCATTCAGAAAACCGTAAATAGAAGTGTAATCATATCTCATTATAATATGGTAATGATACATAATATGAAAATTAATAATTTATGTAAATAAAGCGTATTTTTTTCTTAAACAATTTAAATTATTATTTGATGTTTAATTATGTGGAAAATAACTAGAACTTGGGTATAGTGAGATCCTCGTCCTTTAAAGCATCATAGATATTATTTTTAAATATATTAAATGTATAATCTCTTAAAAAATATCTTATATTATCAAAAATGTATAATAATTCTATGATATATAAGAAACACATGTTCTTTTTTTTCTAAATAAGATCCTATGAAGTATATAAATTTGATGGTTCCTAAAATTTTTCTTTTCTCTAAACTAATTCATTTCATTTTTTATCCTCTTATATAAGGAAAGTGTAATAAAAAATAATATTAAATATTAATTTAATGATAAATAAAAATTGAAAAACAAATCAATTATCATTTGTATAATAATGATAAAGACTATATGGGAGAAGTAAAAATAACCAATACTCTATCCAAAAATGGTTACCTCCTCAATAGAAAGTGAAAATGTTGAAGTTGGATTAATAATATCATTTACCACTACTCTTAGCTCACTCATACACATAAAATTATGATATATATAATCCCCAATATGATGTATAATTTCGATGATAAAAAATTTTCATAGGGTCCCCAACATGAAACACATATTATATAGTCATGTGTGGGTTAATAGGTCAAGGATCTATATTGGTAGTCTATACATGATTAATTTTTCCATTACTTCAAAAATAATCTCGACTACAAATGATTTGATTCTATCATCTATCGACTCATTCAACATTCACAACTAATCCTTCAAGGAAGATATTTCTCTATTGTATTCTTCCCCCATAAATTTAATAGTAGGGAATGACCAAAAATATTTATAAAACTGATACCCTCCTTATACCCATTGATGTGGACTAGATTTTATTAAATTACTAATTAATTCCTACGAATATCCATCAAACACTTTGATATAATGGTCTGTTGTGATTTGTTTCGAAACTACCATCCTAAAATGATATTTTAAATTTTATACAAGTGTGATGAATATAAAAAATAGTAATTTTGAAGAAATATAATAACAATTAATTACTTATTATTTTATATATAACTTCTTTGTTGAATATTTAATAAAAATTACATTTTATGACATCTCTTCACTTTTCTAGTTTTTTGAAAAGGTGGAGGGGATGGAGGATTTTATTTAACACCATTAGAATCATTACTTGACTTGACAGTTAAGTCAGGAAATTTTTCATAAATCATTTATCCATTAATGTTGGATAACATTCATGTGACAATGTTTGAGGATTTAAATTCAAGGGATATATCTATTGATATGATTTCCCATAATCCTATTATATAAAAAAATCAATAAGTTATCAAGTAATTATAATTATTATAAAAAATATATTTTTACAAATATAATTACATTCCCTAAAGTGTTTTACCACGGATTGATGAAAATAATATACTCTATCTATGTATTTACAGACACATGTTCTTGGCACTGATCAGGATTATATTTACCACAAAAAATATAATATGAAGTTAATTTTGTCTTAAAATATTATCATATGGGTTTAACAAAGTATATACACCATTGTTTAATTAATTTCATCACATGGAAGCTAAATTTCAACTATAATTGATTAAATTAAATATAATACATATAGAATGTAAAATATTTGACCACCTAGAAGAAAAAAAATAGTTTTAGAAATTTTATAATTATAGAATCCAATATCTAATATTTCACTAATTGGTAGAAACTTCTTTAAATAAGGAGAACATAATTATCTTATAATGGATCCTCATAGCAATGTAACTCGTAAATTATATAGCATGGGGGCCAACATGGTATGGTTTATTATCAAACTCATTTTTCAACCTTTTTCCTACACATGTATGTGAAAATTTTGGTAAATATGTCATCATATTCTAACCTTATTTTGGAATAATATTATCCATATAAGAACAATAGAATAAAATAATTCCATGAAATATAATATAAAATCAGTACATAATTTAATTATTATAACTTTATTTATATAAATAATCATGTATTCCTCAGTTCCTTTGAATAATAATTTATAATTTATAAATATGTATGAAACTTCGACGAATTATTGTGTACATTTATTTTATTAATAATATATAGTTATAATAAATATAAATTTAATTTTTAAAAATGAAAACAAAAACATTGAATTTTAGACTTTTCAGCAACAAAATTTTAAACAAAAACTATTGAATATAAAAATTAAAAAAATAATCAAAAAAATGATTTTGATTTAGAAATATGTAATTTCACATATATTATATTACAAAAAAAAATATTATATGAGAAAATTTAGTTTTGTATAATATGAATACAATTTTAAATATTTTTTAAATTAAAGTGTATATCTAAAAATAAAAAATTAAAAGAAAATATTCACTAATTTTTTGTGAAATAAATATTATTTAACAAAAAAAACTTGTAAATAAAATTTATTTATAAATTATTATAAAAAATGGAATGAGTACTGAACATTTATATAATTAAATATCAGAGGAAAAAAATTGTGTTCTTGACAATGTTAGTTCAGTAAAAAATTGATATTTACCTAATTATTTAGGAGTGTGGTGGAATGGTTTCCATATCCATTATACATTATTATTTCATGTTTCATGAACTATGCCAACATTTCAGTCATTGTTATCCTTTTGTAATCAAGTATTAGATGATGAGGTTTTAGATAATTCTTCAATATGATCAATATTCTCATCCACTAAATGAATTTCTTCCCTTGAAAATTGGCCACATATCTTTTAATTGGTTAAAAACCTAAAATATATGTTTTCATATATCAACATGATGGATGATTCCACTTTGAAACTAAACCTTTTCAAATGAACATGTTTAAACCAATAACCATCATGTTTCACATTATTTTACTATAAACTGAGTTATTAGTACTAGAAATTTATTATAATCATTATCCCATATTTCCTTAACACATTTAAATTATTCTTTTGATGATAAAATTTGTTTTTTATATTTGGATCTCAAAAAATGAAGTGATTCAATAATGAGAATTAATCTACGATTTTTAATGATATCTATATCATTCTGGTTTATTATGTAAAATGTATAACCATTAATATCAATACCAAACCACATGATCACATTGACAAATGGTCTCTCTAATAACCATTTAAATTCATTTTATATCGATATATCATATATAATTTTCTCATTAAAAGTGAACCAAATTTATTTTCATTTTCATTCATCATCCAATTTTCATTTTGTTTTAGAAATTGTATCTTACATATAGAAATATATGGTTATATATATGGTTCAAAATAATCTAAGTTATTTGAAATTTATAAATGTGCATCAATCGCTTCTTCACATGGAATCAAATTTACTTTTATTCCACATATCCCTTTAACTTCACTATCAATTTTCAAATATTAAGATTTAGGGAAACCAACATACTCAACTTTAGAAAAATTATATGAAACAAATCAATCAACCATGATGATATATAGTTAATAACCATTAATACCTTTGGATTATGTATACTATTAACATATCCTATCAAAATATTCACCTATAAATTCCAATGATACGTCCAAAATAAATAAACTATCCCATATAATCTTATCAGTGGAGCCAAATGAATCAATAGATAAAACATTATATAAAAAATTGATGCTTGAAAATACATTTATATTTGAAAAAATGTGAAGAAAAACATCTTTCTATAACATATATAACACATTTTTAACGAAAACAATTCTTCAAATAGAAATTAAAAAGTAACACAACCCGATGATAGAATTTATAACAAGTATTGAAAATATTCTATGCATTGAAACTGGTAGTAGTTGTTGAAACAATACTTGATAGTCATGTAATTTAGAACCTATTAAATTTAAATCAACCATCGAAAAAAATTCACATTTAAAAAAACAAACTATCTAGGTTAATAAAAAAATTATTCATAAAATTTGTTCTCTCAAACATGATTAACGTGTGAAAAGATGGAGGAAAATCTGTTATGTTTCCTTTAAGAGTGGGAGAAAACTCTAAAAAATAATACCATTTTTATTAAGTCATGTATGTCGGGAAATCTATATTTTTTCATTCCTTTTATCTTTACCATAGTTTCAATAAGACTATCGAAAAATGTATTTCTCTATATTCATAACATCAATGTTATGTTTTTTTAAACCAAATCCAATAATTTAGCTCAACTAAATATGAATGTTTCTTACATGTATTTGTTTTATCAATAAAAAAAGTACTTTCTTAAAAATTGTGAAATTAATAATTTTCACCATTTCATAATTTTCATTAGGTAAAAATGGTCATGAGGAAAATAATACATTTATAGAATGATAAATTTAATTTTTAATATTTGAAAAAGATTATCAATTCAAAAAAATATCAGATATACCATGTAAATTATCTTTCATTAATTATCTAAATAATCATATGAATTACTCTATGTAAAAATTAGAAATGATTTATTTCATTTAACATTATATCCAAATAAGATTCCATATATAGGAAAATCTTGTATAGTGAACATTAAAAAAATACACATTAATGTATAAATTAAATAATTTAACAACTATCATCAATATAAATTTCAAATAATTACTCGATGAATATAATTAAAAATTTACATATAATTTAAATGTTGATTTGTTCCAAAAACATCATGCTCAACATCACATATTTCCTCTTCTACCAAATCCTTTGGGAAAATTTGTAAACAACCAACATAACTAACCAAAAACATTGTTGCCTATAGAGGCTCTGATAATGATTCATTCCATCTATGTAGAGTCCCATTATATGAATTATAACTTCATTTCCAAAATCAACGATATTATGACCAAATCCCTTCCATTTTAGTGAATCATCAGGGTGACTTTGCTTTTCAACATATATGAAATCATCAATATTCCATCTTAGCCTCTTTGAATCAATTAAATTTGTAAATGGACACTTAAAATGAGAAATTATTGGATGATATCGGATTCCATAAGTGAGAGGTTAGGTACATATTCTTGATAATGATCCATAGTTATATTTTTTTATCAAATATATATTGTGATTTCCTATATTTAAGACATTCTGATAAATTATTATTATTCATTCTGTAAAAAACTCATTAAATGGGGGAACATATATATTTATCCAATACCATTGGGAATAATATTTTTATTTACTCTTAATTATAATATAAGATCATATTTCATTATGGGTGTTATAATCTTAAATATTCAAGAAAATCATTGAAATTATTATCACACCAACCATTTCTTCCATTCATGTGAACTAATCTCATCACTTATGATAACACCCTAAATTTAGTGCAATATGTGAAAATTAGTTTGTAAAGACTTCCATACAATCTTCCAATAGTTTTTTCTTGTGGCCTTAATACATATGTCATGAATAAAAACATTGATATTATCAAATGTCTCATGATAAACATCAACATTGTTATCAGATCTTGTGATATTTCTTATTTCTCCAAGATTGATCCAACATGTATGATTATTTTTAAAACTATAAAATATTAGACGGTATTGGATTTCTGTATACCCTAATTTTCCCATATTCAAACACTTCACATATGTATAGAAATTAGAGCTCTAAATTTGTGATTTCACGTAGAAAATTCGATAAAGTTGTATGTGCTTTTCATATATTCTCTATTTCTCATTCATGAATTTATTTAATTTTGATCCTTCAATTACATATTGTTAAAATATAATATCTATTTTTTTAAAATTTTATAGTGATATGGACAAGTAAAAATATACATATAAAGATAAATTTAAAACATACAAGCATATAAATATATAAAGATGAAAAAAACATCATAAAAAGTTTATATATGGAAAACAATTTATTAAAAATATATAATTTTCAACCAGAAAAGTTTTTTTTGACCAAATGTAATTATAGCTACAAAATAATTTTGTAAATGCTGTTTTTAAAAGAAATTTTTAACATAAAAAATTATAACGATAAAAAAGTTATAATTAAACACTATGTTTAATACTAAATTTTATTGTAAAAAAGATATTACCAATAATTTATAGTCAGAAAAAATTTATAATTAAAAAAATTATAACCATAAAATAATATAAAAACAATTATTATTGAAAATGATTTACAGAAAAACAATTTAATTGATGAATAGAATTTATAAATAATAAAAAATTAATTAATATTCTAAAAAAAATTACATACAATATATAGAGGCTAATAAATGAAATTAGATATTCATTTTCAAGGAATTAACTCACGAAATGTGACACTCCCCAAATAACTATCAAGTTTATTTTTTGTTATTTTATTAAATTTAGAGTCATTTAATGTTTCCTTGATGATTCGGTAGGAAACATGGAATTTTTTGGAATTTTTTTCTTTCACATGGTTAGGAAATAAAATTTAAGGTATTCTATGTGAAGAAACTTACATGGTTCCAGGAAACCCTTAAATGTAGTTATTTCTAAACACCCATGGTTTGGGTTGAATTTATAGTGGACAATTGAGTCTCAACTCGGTGGGTTATAGGAGAAACAATGCGGATTCCATTGGGGATGGAGTGGTGGAGCATAAAAAGCGTATAGTTTGGTAAACCTTTCGACAAGTGTAATAATCATCTCTTTGATATAAAGTTCCATTTTTTATGGTTAAAGTATAATATCACTAAACATGTGGCGTTTTTGGGTAAATACTACAAGTGTGTTTTTTCCTAAGAAATGCCTTACAAACAGTTGACACATTGTCTAAAAAATAGTATGACCAAAACCTGAATCCTACCAATATTCATTAAATTTTGTCATCTATGATTATTTTAATATTCTAATTAAATAATATAACCCTTGTTTTTATTTTCCTATCCTTTAAATATATCAGGTGCACCTCTATGGGAGGATCCTCCATTCTCGCTTTCATTTTGATGGATTTTTTTACCCAGTTTCAAGTAAATTATCTATTGGCTAGTCCTTTTTAGACTCCCCATCGCCACTATATTCCCTTTCCCCCTGATTTTTATTTCTCCCATGAACACTAAAATACCTAGATATTTTAATTTGGGTAATCGTGACGAATGTTTAATGTCAAGGCTTGAAAATAACCTCTTGTGTATTGGTTTTGAGTTAAACACCTTAGGTTAATAATTCCTATTTATTATCTAAGGAACCTATATCAGTGGTTCTCTAACTTTTATATCATTAAACACATAATGGAATATTTTTTATTTTAAAATGAATTTTAATTTATAATATTCACATATGTAATATACATGAGTGGTTAATCTAGATATTCTATGGTTTTACACCTTGGAATGGGATGATATCCATGAAAATGGTTTATTAAAAATTATTAAACGGTAACAAAAGAATAATTTTGTTTTTAAAATTAATAGAGTGAACTGGATTGAATATTATGAATGTTTTCCAGAATACAAATTTTTTTTAAAAATTATTTAAGTGTTTTGATGTGTTTAAAATATTTGACATGTTTTTTTTTGATTTTAAACTGGTGTGTTAACCCTTTTGAATTTCATTTTAAAACATTTTTTTACAACAATGATATATTTGAAATCAATAGATTGAGGTGTTTAATGGTTTTGAGATAATCACAATGGGATTGTTAGTTTCAGGCATGTGTATCCTAATAGAATTGTATCTTGAAATGTTTTAAAGTATTTGAATGTATTAAAAGTTGATTTAAGGGGATATGTGAGATCTCATTTGAGTTTCAAAGCAGTTTAAAAAAAATTATCTCAAGAGTGAATTGAGAAATCTTTTTGAAATAATGTGTACATTTAGGATAACAATTTTTTTTAGAAAAGTTACTTTTGAATCATTATGAATAAATTAGTGTTTATAAAAAACAATGGGATTCTCAAGAGGCCCATGCAATTAATTTATGCATGTAGTTTCATATATTCCCATGCATGGATGATTATTATTGATGTATTTATATATGATACTTATGTGTTGATGTATGTGGGGATACATCTTATGAGGGTGTGTTAGGTGAGGTTTTAATTATTTCAAATTATTAATATTTGACTTCAATGATGGTTTCTTGTGCTAACCTATATTAAATTGTCATGGTAGACCATGGTACAAGGGTTTGTGTCTTTTGTGGTTGATTCCCTTACTCAAGTTGATATTTTTTATGGGAAAATTTCCTAGAACCAAGTTGGAACATAGTGGGGAATTCCACTTTGATACTGAGAAAATTATTAGTGGTGTGGAACAAGGGAGCCCAAGCGTGGAATGAGAGAGAATATGTGGGTACCGAGAGATCCCAAGGAGCACCAATAGAGATTCCAAATTTTATACAAAAAATTGTTACTTAGACAATATATGGTTATTCTAACTCACACTATAACCAATTTCATAGATCCCATTGGATAGAGCAAGGTCATTATGATCATTATCCTATTTATTTAGATTATTTATCATTGTGTTTATATTATATGCCAAAATCCATGAATTATTATTGGAACCCATGTAATTATGTTTATTTCTCATTTTTGATTGATTATCTATATTGGTGGTTACATTAATGAATTACTTATCCTCAATGATACGAATTAAATTTAAAATGTTTGGAAAAAATAATAAATGATTGGATATGTAATTGTAGTTTTAAAGTGTTTTTAAACTATTTTTAATATTTGGCTTGAAATGTGTTATTCAAATCATGAAATTTTAGAATCTATACATTTTGGAGTGTTTTAATATGGAAGTGTAAATAGTTTTTTTAAACTCTAATTTATGTGGGTTCTGATATCATGGTTATTGGATGATGTGCCTCATTTAATCCAATGTTTGTTTTCTCAAGATGTTTTTGGAAAAAAATTTGAAAAATAAAAACCACATTTGAGTTTTGAATTTTTTTTTTCAAAAAGAGGTGTATAATGGAATGGTTTTAAAATGGGATATTAAAATAATGTTTTTTGAAGGGGCTATGTCCATGGGTGAAGTGTTTTCCATGTGATAGTTTTAAATTAATGAAATTATGAGAATAATTATTTTAAGAAACGTAGGATGTGTTATTGGTATTTTAAATCTTTCTAAAAATTGTATAATTTCCTTTTGAATTTTAAAGAATCATTTTTAGGATGTAATATGAATGTGAAAGTTTTGATTTCATGGGTGGATACTTAGATGGTTTTTACCTCATAACTATATTTTTTATGTATGGTTTCGTTCTAGTTTGGTTCAACTCGATTTGTTCCTTTGTGGGTGACGTATGCTAGGATAGAGATTGTGGGTCACTTAGAGGATCTTTAGATATAATTTGGATTTTTAATTTCATATTTGAATTTTGTTTTAGTTTTGGAACCTTTTTATTTTATTATTTAAATTTATGCTCTTATGTTTCCATCATTTCTCTATTTGTGTATCAAATGTATCCTTTTTACTATGTGTTCCCTTTTATTGTATTTTTTTGTTTATAAAATTAATTCTCTAACAAATATATTTGGTTTATAAGGGATAAATAATTCCTGAGCAATGTTCAGTGATTCCTAGGAACTAATTGATAGATAATGGGGATTGGAAAATCCCATCAAGCCTTATGTTGGATTTGGATAATATCTTGGTTAGATGGAACCCTAGACACATTTACTGCAAAATTTTATAAAATGATTTGAGATTTTCATAAGGACTAGGATATAGAATTCCAGTGAGTTATTGGGTGAGTCTATAGTTTGTAGATATGGTTGTTTGAACTAAGGGGGATGGTTAGAAGATATTGTGACAAGCTCTTTATTTCATCGATCCTCTAGTTTACATGGGATGTTTGGACATTTTCTTGATAATGGTTTTCATTTTGATGGAACTGTTATATTTTTAGTTGATGCCTATAGAAGTGGGTTTTTGACCGTCATTTTTATGAATTATGTTTTCATAAGGTTTGGTACATAGGGCCTAAGTGACATATGATAACTAATCACTCGATTCTATACACAATCTATGAACCCTTTAATTATTGGATTTTGATTATCGATCGTGTTTTCATGTGGAAAAAAACCCCGAAAAATATTTGGTTTTTTATTTAGGCCCCTTTACATGTGGATATGCTAGTGAGTTAGTAAAATGGTAAAAGGGTTAATATTGTTCTTGGGAAATGTTGGCATAATTGGAATGAATTTTTAGTGAGGATTGTGTTGTTCCCTATTTTATGAAATATTTCTTGTTAGGTGAAATTAAACTTTTGTGTGTGTGAGAAATAGTTCAAAATAAAATTGTTTTCAATTTTCTAATAAGTCCCTAGGGTTTTTTTAAAATTGAGTTTTGTTTCATGATATATTTCGAAATGGTGTTTTCCACATTGAAAATATAGAGTGATTTGATTTTTAATTTTTTGAAGATGTCTTAAGGGGGTCTTTGTATTTAAATAATATTTATGTTATTTTTAATTTTATTTTATAAATGTATTGTGATAAAATAAGTGAGGATTGAAATTAGGATTGAAATCATAAAATGGATTTTATTTAATTTTAGTGAATAAATACACAAGTTTAAATTATCATTGGTTTTCAAATCGGTTTTGGCCCCTTTTTATACGAGGAAAATTATTTTAAAAGAGGTGTGTATCGATAGAGAATTTATAAAAATTGGTGATTTTAAATTTTCATTGTGTGATGTGTGGACTGCTTGATATACTTGAAGATATATGACCACACCGTATTCATGTCTCATTTAGTTTGATCTATTATTTCCTTAAAGGTTAATGTGTAAGTTGAATTTTTATCATGGGGTATTTTTACTCCTTACAATTTTAACACTACTTAGGCTCAAAATCAATTAGAATGTTATATTTGTAGAGTAGAGTTGCATGAATTGGATTTATTTGACGTGGTGTATCTTCAATAGATCTTTCGGACATTTTTTGGTTCCAATAGTTTAGACCAAAGAGCATAGATAAATAATTGGATCAGTGAGGACCGTTATTCTTGGATATTATTATAGTTTTCTATAATTTATATCACTTGATGTTTCCCACGAGTTCCCTTTCATTCTTCCTCATTAAAGGAAATTTCCATTTTCTATGTAACATTTGGAATATGAACGATTCTATGTATCTAATATTAACAGGATAGAGAAGTATTTTATTGGGGATGTCTTGGCCCTGTGTTATCCTAGAGTTCCTCTTTGGTTGTAGTGTATGAGTTACCATTATTTTTGGAATGTTTATTCCTCATTTTTTATTGATATTAATGGTTTCTCATACATTATTTAGACTATGGATAGGTTTTTTTCAAGTTTTGAAATGGAAAAAACCTAGGATACATACATGGCTCACTTGGGGAGTAGTTTTTTTCCATTTGGACCATGGGTTCCTCCATAATATGTTTTCTTTCAAGATCAACATGGGATGTTATTATGAGTATTTATATATAAAAACTCACTCATTTCATATGTGAAAGTAAGGATATATCCATTTCATTTCATAACAAGTCATCTTCCTTGTTGTGGAGCTCCTTTGATTTAGGATATAATGGGTTAATGATCTAGTTTTTTGATTCTTAAGAATCTTTAGAGGTACGATGACATTACTTTGAGTTTTTGAGCACATTTGTAATGTTTTTTAATGAATTATAGATCTTTTAAAATTCCTTTAGATACTTTGGGAATGTGTTTACTTAGTGAAGTCCAATTTTTTAATATAATAGGTGTTGTAAGTCATTCAACCATCAAAGAGAATTTATAAATGGTGGGGGGACCTATGTTTGATATTCTATTACAGATAGACACCATTACATCCATTGTTGATTGTTTATTTCACACATTTGTATAAATATGATTGTTGAAGTTTGGGTAATCACTCGTTTGTTTGAGGACTTCTCTTTTATCCTTATGATATTACTATAGAATTCAGTCTCTTTTAACCATTAATTTAACCTGATATTTTTTTTGGGAATAATTTGGAATGCTTGAGTGAAATTTTACACTCAACATTTAAATTTTGAGTTTAGTTTACATGGTTTCATAATATTTAGTAAAACATTATATTTATTTTGATTTTTGGAAATAATGTTGGAATATTTTGGAATTTTGTTATTGATAACATTTACGATACATAGTTTCGTATAAACCATTTGAAGACCCATACTAGGAGCTAGGGAATCTTTACAAGTACATCATTTTAACAAGGATAGTTTTGATTTTATTGTTAGTTCAGTGTTTAATTATAAAAGAATGTGCCTTAAGAGAAATTGTGCATGGTTTAGGGCATGGAGTGGTGGTGCAAGACTTTCACATAGTATTGTAAACCGCACGACAAGAATTTGAAACAGATTTTCAATTGAATTTAAAATTTCATATGGTTATAGAATGGTTCTTCAACCATAATTTATCCTTGGGAAATTATTATTCGTGAGGTTTTCCCTAGGATGTTTCCTAAGAATGGTTGGCACATGGTTCGACAAACAATCTGGCCATTTATTGAAGCATGACCTGTTTTATGAGGATTTGTAATTTCATTTTTCTCCCCTATTAAAATTAAATGTTATAGACCTAATTTTTCACCCAATTTTTTTAAATGTAGTCAAATACCCCAACCCGAACCACAATTTCCAATCCAGAATGCCACATAACCTCATGCACGCCTCCTAGTATGCAAGATGTTAACAACTAGAAGTGGGGGTCTATGTCCATAATGGGGGAGACTATAACCATAGTATCATGTCATATGAAAAATAATAACTAATGAAAATATAATAAGTAATTAGGGTAATTATGCAGAATGTAAATGACATAGATATCATTTAATAGAAAAGTAGATACCAATGTTGAATTTTAGTCTACAATGAATAAGTCAAATGATAAATACAAGAACTATAGGCTCCCCTAGTGTCTTTCTTGGTCATCCCCATATCCATGCTCCACCTCCCAAGACATTATTCATAGGGTCCTTTACCATCACATGGTTTCTCATAAAATCTACCAAAAAAGAAAAATGAATTATCAAGGTGTGAGTATAAGAATATTTTGGACGTGACCAATGCGTCTTTGATCTGATGTGATCATGTATAAAAGTGTATGGAATAAATGTAATATATACCATAATTCCTTAAATATAAAAGACAAAATAGAGAGATAGTGCACTAACCAAGATTCTACAACCCCCAACAACACCAAATTTGGATCCATGGTGGAAGATAACTGAATGAGTCAGAAGAAGAAAACCAACCATTGTGTGATGTCCTCACAATGTCTTAGAGTTGATACCCGATGTCATATATTCCTCAAGAGAAACATGTCATACAAATCCTCTATATGAGAATAACTTGAACAAACATAAGCTAGGCTATCTCATGGTGAATGGTACTTGGAAAATCTAGGATACCTCAAGAACCCCCTCAACATGATGACATTGATACCTTGTAACTCCACCCTATTCTTAGGTACCTTGTCGCTATTATCATAATCAATAAATCCCCCCCACTTGAGGATGAATATGTCATGATGGACCACCTATCTCCAATATAATTAACAACAAAGAAGGAAGAGTAACACATATATAAAGAGAGAACACAAGTAGGCATAATATATGAACATTTTAATATATCACCATACACAAAAACATGTCATCACAGTCATAAATGGATAAAAAAGATAGTAATATCACTCATGGTCAATCAAAATTCCAAAAAATATAATAATAATTGAAAAAAGTGTAAACACTAGTCCAAGAAGGCAAGGAACGTCCAACCTCAAAGTCATCATCTTCACTGGTAAGGATAAATGAATCTTTGTGGTAATATACACATCCTTTCATACTTATCATCATAATTTCCAACACACTAATGCTAATTTTTTTTCAAGGGTCTCAAAAATGAAAACTAACTATTTAATTTCAAAAAGTAATAAAATATCACATGGGATGATACTTTCCCTCTTTGTTGGATATTTTTTAAATTTTTATTAATATATCACATGTGATTTTATTTTATCTCACCACAATAATTTCAAAATTATCATTTAGGTCAGATTATTAAATTATCATTATCCTTTAATAATTAATGGTCTTACCCATTGTTAATTTTATAAATTATCCATTCCCAATTATCTTAAAATAATATCTTTTAATTTATCACTTGATAATTCAAATAAAAATCATTGATATAATAAATATATAAAACAAAAGAATTATGAAGAACCCAGTGCACTGTGTGACACCCCCATGTCAATGCTTCTGGATTATGTCATTACAGATCACCTAGGAAGTGATTGAAGGATCCACCAAAAAGATATGTTTTCTCCACTTGTTGGTGATTACAATAAAGTAAGCTGTCTGTTATTTACATAAATTCGAATTGATATGGGTTGAATGAAACAAAAAATTAAGTACCCCATTTCGATCCATTATTCAACCTAAAATTGAATACGAAGTTATTCATTTATACCATTTAAGGTGTATCCAGTTTTTAATCTATAAAAACATCCATTTTTTATGGTTTGAATACACCCCATCTATGTTAGTGGTGGTTGTGGTGTGTGATTTAAGAGGAATTTGAACAATTTAATTCAATTTAAAAAATTTAATAAAATTAATTTTTTGACACAAAAAATTAAATAATAGAAAATGGATGACTCATATAGGAGTTATGCCCCACCTAGAGAAACCCCCATTCTGGACCTAACATTTGTCTCATATTTCTCATAGAATGATCCTTTTGAGAGATATTAATTATTATTTTTTGAAAACAGATTAAATGATTATATAAATATAAAAAATGTTTTTATCCTGAGCGACGATGATAAACACATGATGCACCTAAAAGTTATAACATGTCATGTGTAAAATACTCATTTCTGACCTAAAAATGGTATCATATTTCCCATATGACACACCATTTGTTAGATATTATATTATTTTTAAAAATAATATATTAAAAATTATTAAATAATTTATTTTCATTGACTGTGGCATCGAAACGTCCAAATCATACAGATGTGATTCCCCTCATAGGGTAAAAACCATGTCTTGGACCTAACGGTGGCTCAAATTGCTCATGTGACACCACATTTTGGAGTTATTCAGTTATTTTGAAAAAAATTCCATGTAGTTAAAATAATTTTTTAAATATTTTTTTCTTTGTTGAGAATTTACATGCCTCAAAATATATCACCAACATAGGCACCATCTTTAAAAATATTCAAATGAATATCTAAAGTGTTAAATATGATTTTACCCCTCCACAAATACTTCCACACATTTATTATGTTATTTTTATTAATAAATAATTTTTATTCAAGTAAAACTCTTATAATTTATCAAAATGAGAATTTTTCTTATCTTTGTAAAATTTAGTATAATATAAATCTCTCCCTCTATCTAATTCTAATCCTCGAGAAGAATATCTAGTTTTCATGCTCTAATAACTGAGGCCACTAATCTCAGACATAAAAATCACATTACATATGTGACCATCCTCATATGATGCATCTGCCCTCAACACAAATTTCCCGTAATCATTAACATGCATATGGTCAGGTATGTACCTCTGAATCTGTGACACAAAGAAGAAGTCGTGAATACCTCTGTAGTGGGAAGGGAGGTCCATATGTTATCCCATTACCCCTATCTTACCAGTGATCTAAATGGTACTAAAAAAAATATAGTTATAGGTTTCCTGGATTCCATGGACATTGGTGCCCCAACTGAGGATACTCTATCATGAAAACATGATCTAGCATTGATAAATACAAAGGTCTCCTCCTGTATTAAATATATGATCGTTGTCTTATATGATTAGTGATTAATCTCTTTCGTATTAGATTCAGTCTCTTGGAGGTCTCACGAACCTTACAGGGGTAATAACTATAGCCTCACCCACCACGTGCCAACGCAATGTTGAGTTCTACAACCACAGATAAAGAGCCTGTTAAGGTTCCATCTAAAATGAAACCCAATAACTATTATTGTATGAAAACTCAAACATGGCTAGGTGATCATACAATTCTCCACCAAGGTCCAGTACCCATTTTTGAAGCATGTCCTCCAATATGTGTATAGAAATCTCAGATTATCTAATGGTCTACAGATGGTACCATGTGATAAATCTTAGGTCACTCCAAAATGATTTTTGTAAGCCCTTCTAATAGTGCGATGTAAAACATTAATATATATATGAAATAATTCTCAAAGGGACCCTATATAGGAACATGATATCTCAGAAATAAATTCTTCCTATAACCTCTACTGAGTGAATCTTTCTTATAGGTAATAAGATAGAAGATTTATTTATCCAGTCAAAAATCACACAGGAGATATCACAAATTTTTTGAGGTCCTTGGTAACCCCATATCAAAGTCCATAATTTTGTCCTCATACTTCTACATTGGTATCATGAGTGGATATTTCAACCACCTAGATGATGGTTCATTAACTTCACCCACAGATAGGTTTGGAATATGTTGAAATAACTAGAAGAGTTATAATGGGATATGGCGCATTAATGCTGGTGTGATCTCACTAAAGGGTTCATCATGAGTACTTCCCTTGAGATCAACCATACTAGTACGAATCTCTCCCAATAATTTTTAACTATAGAGTATAAGAAAATTAATTCCCATATGGTCACAAATACTTATAAAAATCTTGACCAAGCACACATAACTATAGAGTATGAATGTAATATCAAAAATGAACATTTGTGGACACTCAACCGAGTTCCCCTACCACCGATTTAGGACACTGTGTGTCAAGATATAGAAATGGATTTTTTTCCATGTAAACAAAAAATATATCACCAAAGAGATAATGCCTCCATCATTTCAAATAGTGGAGTACTACTTCCATCTCCAAGTCATGTATATGGATCTTTTACATAGGGGTCATAGCAGACATGAACCATAATCTTCTACCTACTCTCTTTGTATCAGTACCATTACAAGATTAATTCTCGATGCATCATATCACACTACATAACCCAACCCCCAGCTTTGGGAGAGTTATTCATGGATCTGTTTTCAACCATATTTGTTTCTCAAGGAAATCATGTTCATAATGGTCTGACAACTAGAACTTTTTATTCCCTTCACTCACAAAGTAGTCATACATTCGACACGTCCCCATAATGTGTTTGATATTTCAACATCCTGACCTCCTCTAGGTATCCTGATATACCTTTTATAGACACCACATGTCCTCTAAACTTGACCTATTTAATACATAAGGATATATTTTATGTGGTCGATGAATTATGATACAATGTTCATCAGACCTAAATATGTAAATAAAATAATCATAAATTCCATATCTTCTCTAAAACACCATATTCATAATTTCATCCATCCTAACATGAAATTAGTGATAGGTATATCATTGATCAATCTTGTTTAACTACAATGTTCCCATTACTGATAAAAATAAACATTGATCGAATGTAAGAAATATCAGTTCTTCATTGTCACATAGTTCTTATTTTGGTAATAAACGTATAGTAAATGACTACAGTTTAGATTATTGAAAAAACATAATAGGTGAACCCATGGAGAAGTACTTGGATTTAAAAATGTCATTCCCTCCAAGTCATACAGCTAAACCATGATCTCTATCAGCTTGGTTGGCACCATATGATATAGGTATTGAAAAAATGAAGTCCCAACATGAGATCTATCTTTACTTAATGTATTATTCCTTCAAATATTATACTAGTTATAATATTCTCAAAAATATTCCAACTATTATTCAGTATCCTGAGATACATAAATTATCTATAAGTTTGAAGAATGATGTAGTTGAAAAACATGTCATATTCAACCATAGTTTTGAACTTCTATGCTTAAGGACGACACTAAGAGAAAGGATTCTGGTTGAAGTGGCCCTACTACCTATACCACAGAGGATGTGTAGGAGAAGGCTCAACTAAATTATTCTACCGGTTTAGTTGTAATTTTAAAACCTATTCCTTGGTATAATTATTTCATATTTCTTCCCTACTAGTTCCATAAACAATTTCAAGGATAAATCTTCTATAATGTGAAGGAAATAGTTTAGAAATGATACAACATCATTGGGATTAACCCTAACTAGTATATGCGATCACACAAGGAATTCTAAAGTGTACCATAAACCCATTTAATAAACCTCCTATTACTAACCCTAATGTCTATCCCTATATGTTAGTTACTGTTGTCATATATATATTAGGAAAACCACATGCTCTATTTAGGTAATTAATGAATATAAAGATATATAACTTAGCATGGAAACACATATATATCACAAAAGAGAAACAATCCTAAACCGATTAAACAAATCACGAAGTTTAATTAATAAACTACTATGAATCATAAAAACATACATATATATATATATGGCATGTGAAGCCATGTTATCTATGAACACACATTAAATCTCATAACCTACATACATATGTTAATTAACCGAGGAGAGTTTAATCGAAAGTGACAACAAAACACAAGTTCTCCACATTCTGGATACTCAGAATTCCATTATATAGTGCGGGATGGGAACAGACATAGTTCTATTGTCTGAACCCCATATATCTTAACTCTAGTCTACCCTATGCTGATCTAAGACAAGATAAGAAACAAGTGAATGAGTCATACTCCACTAATACAATTTTTTAACATCCTGAACTAAACCACTATGTCTGATCTAGAATAAAACATAACCTCATGTTCTCCTCATTAATGTGACTCAAGGTTTACATATATGGCTATTAAATCATTTTTGAGGAATATTCATCATATTTAAAAATAACATGCTTGGGGACCATAATAGTTTAGAGTATTTTGAAACATGGAACGAAATCTTCTATCTTAGTGAAAGATCTTCAATTCCTTCATTAATGATCACCCCCCTCTAGTAATTCCACCTAAAAACCATTCTTAATAACCTAGGGAAATGAAACATAAGAAATGGGGAATGATAGGTTCTCAAGAAGGGTAGAAAATTTATAATAACTATAATAGGATAATAAGGGTATGAGACCATGTGTATAACATTTGAAGATCATACCATACATATCAAAAATCATATAAATGAGTTATGGGATAACAATTTAAATCTCATAATACACTAATCTTAATTTAATCCTGGTCTTGAGAATTGAAATCATAACATTGGAATAAGAAATAGATTTTTTGGTAGACACATAATCATGTAAAATTATTTCCATAGTAGTTAAGGATTACATTCAAGGCGATCTTAGTTGAAAAAGTCCTATAATGGACCAATTTTACTCCCCGTTCCAGCCCTATTTTACTGAACCAAGTTAAATCCCAATTCTAACTCTGTATTAATGAACCGCGTTCCCTCCCATTCCGGCCCTATATTATTGAACTGGGTTCACCCCCATTCCATCCATGCATATCTCCTGATATATAAATATTTACCCAATTCATGAGAGATATTTATAGGTTCCACCCATCTCATAATTAAACAATAAAAATGTGTGCCAAAAGATCATAAGAAATCACATCATAACACATAAAATGAACTAGGTAGAATAAACATGAAATCATATCATAACATGTGGAAATAGATATAGGTTTCTTAATCATTTAATCAAAGTCATAACTTATGAAACAAAGAGGGATTTTAAATAACATAACTCATGAAATTGAAATAAGATTCATAAAAATTATTCCATGGAATCATAATCCACTAAGAGAAAGAATATAAATGGATACTTTGGATTTATTCCCTATAAATTCATGAGTAACACCACCATATGTCTTCGTAGATGGAAAATAATTTTGAAAAAATATTTTACAAACATTTATTGAGGAATATATCGTTTCTTCATTGAAAAATTCTATTTAAACCATAAAACCTTTTAAAACTATTTTATTTAAAAATATACATGAAAAATAATATAGGATGATAAAAAACATTTTCAAAAACCTTTTCCATTAAAAATTATCAAATAATCATTGAAACGTTTTGAAAACTATTTCATAGAAAATGTGTAAAAGAGACATGAAAACATTTCAAAACTAATTTTACATGAAAACGTATCAAATAATATTTAAAACAATTAAATATTTTTTTTAAACATAATACATTAATGAAATTTTTTTTATTTAAAAATATATTTGAAAAAATTTAATGGAATATTTGAAAATAATAAAATAGTTAAAACATCATTCATTGAAAACCAATTGAAAAACAGTAATGTAAGGAATACTAAGAAATTTTTTTCAAACCGAAAGGATAAATAAAAACAAATTTTCATAAAATAATTTTCTTAATTATCGTAAGTACCATAGAGTGAAAAAATTACACTATTACATGGATATAACATTAATAGACATAGGGTCATAAATTGAATGAGTTTCCTTGAGTTATATACTATAAGACTACATTAACTATATAATAATAATAAATAATCTTCACAAACGATGATATAATTGAAAATAAACTATTATCGCTTTGGTAACATTTAATCATTATAGAATGGATAAAATGAAATTACATAAAACATAAAATATCACTTAATGAATTATATTCATGATATAACATTACAAAAATTAGAATATAGTAATATAAAAATATAGGTTCATAACATGGAATGTGTCTCAGAGAAGGAAAATTGAGACAAAACTACATTACAAATTTGGTAACTTCTGAAACATAAATACCATGAAATAAAAATAATAAAATGGATATTTAAATACCCATAAATTTAATTATAATAATAATGGAATATATAAATGGGTAGTATAAACATATTATATAAGAAATTGGTGGGTAACATGGCTTGTGTCTCATATAAAATAAAAGTGATATGAGAAAAACACTTACATTGAGTTTGACGGATCACATGCATATTTATCACACTAAATAATATGATTATCTTAATTAATTAACTGGTTCAGAAAAATTTACATTTTTATTATTACTTTTACTTAATTTATTTTCATGTTGTATACAACTACTCAAATAATTAGGTTTATGCCATGTGTTTTGACTAAATTCGGTTCATGTGTTAAAAATGAATTTGGTAGGTTAACTATGGTCAAAGGGGACTTTATATAAAAATATCCATAATAATAATAATAATGAAATGATTATTATATTTATACAATAATTATAATTTTAAAATCAATCCTAAATTATGTTTACTAATAACTAACCAACCATATAGTCAACAAGACAGTAGGTCGTATGTAAGGATGAGTAACATTCCCATTTTTTAATGATCACTATGGATAGAAGGTAAGAAACAATGTATATTTCCATAATGATCTTTATATATTAAATTATATTTTATTTAATCCTATATAATTACATAAATAATTATTTATATGTAAAAGGAATCACATCGCGCTGTGGAGGTGGCAGTCCACATGTCTATGGTCGACATTATCACTTTTTAGTGTCTAAAAAGGGTAATAAGGAAAATGATATATATATATATATATCCAAAAAGATAAATATTTCATGAATATAATTTTTTTAGGATAAATTTTTTTAATTAATCACATCATTATTTCATTCCATGTATTATTTTAATGTAACACATTGCTTTGAAGAGGTGGCAGTCCACACGTCCACAAATGATGTTATCGTGTTTAGATAAGACAGAAAGTATAAAGGTATGTTCTATATAAAAATTTAAAAAGCTTAAAGAATTTATAATTCTTATTTATATCAGATATAAATATATCTTCCATCAAGATTCAAACCATGAGATGCTCTAAAGTAGGAACCAACAATTGTCGTTTCATGCGGCCGTAGTTTTCCGTACACTTAAATAGTAAGTCTGTTACCTATTAGATGAATGTGTGTGTTTGTATAAGTTAAAAATAACATAAAAATATAATATTATATTGGGTATATTTGTTTTTTTATATAATCATGAATTTTTTATATTTTATGGTGTGGATAATGGAAATAAAAGTAAAGAGCTAGAGGGAAGATGTTACCTCTTCATTGGGTAACTCCTTTTGGTTTGCACCTAAGGAATTCATTGTATAGATTTATTTAATGGGTTACGATTATATGTTTAGGGTTTGGATATTAAATTTATATTTGGGTATATAATTGTTGAGGAAAATAGGAATGAGATGTTTGAGTAAGTGGGAGGAGAGGAGGCCTTTTTAAGGTGCAGGGAAATGACACACTCAGTAATTTTTTGAAAATAATTTTGTATTTCCAAAGTATTAATTATTCATAAAGTGAGAAAAATTGATAATTATGGAACTTTAAAAGTGTATTGGTCAAAATATGGCCATAAAATAGGTTTTGGAAAAGTGAATAGTTCATTTTGACACTTAAGGTTAAGGTTTTGTCCTTTGTTATGCATAATTTTACCTCAATCGCTGTAATTAATTTTAAACAATTTCAATAACAATTTCGGTCAAAAAATTATGTCAATTTTATTAGACTAATAATATCATATTTATTACAAAGAAATATTTATTTTTTTATAAATTCAATACAGAAATGTAGAAAAATTAGGTTTAATGGTAATCCAATAGACATGGTTAGAAAACAGGTTTTAAACTGTGAATGTCAAAGAGTTCATTAGGATTTTATATCTAAATTCAATAAAAAATATTACAATAACCTAAATATGAATAATAAATGAATATTTTATTTATTAATAAATTACAAAAAACTAAAAATATAATTTATCAATATAAATAAATTAGATGAAAAAGCGATTTTGAATTAAAATTCAACAGTATTCACTATTCATCAAAAAATGAAATCTCTCCGAAAAATCCCCAAAACACATCCTAAGATAATTTTGACATTATGAATTAATTTTTTAATTATATAAAATTAAATATATATGAGTTTCTAGTATTAATTTTATTATTTTTCACAAAATGACAAAAAAACCATTCTTTAAAGAAAATTGTATTTTCAAAAATATAAATACTTTACCAAAAATTATATATTTCATTATCAATAGGATGTATTTATATTAAACAATTATAAATAAAAATTAAGAAATATTTATTACTATTTTATTAAAAAATTTAATATATATTTTATAATTATTATTTTTAAATAATAATTAATTTTTTTTCGTAGAAACTCAGTGTTTTACTATTTATATTACTAGACACATTATTTCAATTCAAGAAGATGTAAGAACCATACTTCATGAAATAGAAAATGTTTTCAATAATCAGTTATAAGTTAATATTTATAGTCCAACTTACTTATTCATATCCAACATATCTTTATCCAGACATTATTATCTTAACGTTGGGTTTTAATTGAGGGTTACCATTCCGGTGTCAAAATGTCACCTTTCCATGAAATCACTTTTCTCTATATTCATCTCCATTCAACTTGTAGTTTTAAATCCCTAGTAAAAAAGTATACATAAAATAAATATATACTTCATGATTCATATATCATAATATTTGAATTCCAAAAATGAATACTTCATTCATCCAACATTATTCTTATACCATTACTCATGATTCATCAATTTATTCCTCAATACCCCATTCCATGAATAAGAGATATGAATCATGTTTTAAGGTTCAAAAAGCTAAATATATATATTCTTCTTATGTTTAATGTATGAAATACTCAAATAACATCACATAACATTCACATGTCGTTTGTGGTCTCCTTATCTTAAGCTATATGACCAATACTCGTACCACATTCTAGATTCTGTAGATGAGACTTCCACTTTGGAAATAAATTTTTATAATTAATATAATTTTTACATCTGAAATATTAAAATTTAACCCCACTCCTTCTCATTCTCTCAATTTACTAACATCAGAAAACATAGGGTGAGAAACACATATCATAAAAGAAAACTATATAATCATGAAAATTATGCATTGGATGTACAATACGTGACCCATTCATTTAGATAAGTAAATCATTATTTTTATCCTAGGTTATTCATATCCAAATTATATTTAAATCCTTCATGATGTTTAATGAAGATTTTTTGAATTTCCAAAGCATATTCAACAACAGTGTCGAATGAGCTATATAGTAAGTCCCATTGTCATGTACCAGGTTATGCAGAGTCAGGAGCGACACACCTTGTCAGAGTTTTTACACATAGATAAATTTGTAACAAAACTATGTACACTTTTAGTATCCATATAGGGATTTATTTCTATGAAACCACTCACCCTTTCCGTTATAATAATTCCAGGACATTTTCATAAAACTTAATTCATCTGTATACTTATCCCTAGATACATCCCTAGAAATATCGTTAGAAATAAATAGAGGATTTCCAATAAGATTTTATCATCATAGTTTCCAATGGCTGGAAAAGATTTCCTTTTATAGAAAATATAGAATATATGGCCTAATAAACATGGATATTACATCATTTTTTATGAATACTTATAATATTACAAAAGTAAATCTCCGAGGAGAGTGATAGGTTAGTGTATTTGGAAACATGGAAAAAAATACTATAACTTGGTGAATGATATTCAATTACTATATTAATGATATCATCTATTATACTTCCTCCTAAAAACCTTTCTTTATATCATGGGGAATAGATACATAAGAAATAGGGGAGCTCTGATGCTCAGTAAGGGGATAAAAGAGATACATAAGAATAAAATGAGCATAAGGGTATGAGAATAGATGAATAACATTTGAAGATCATATAAAACATATAAAATATCATATAAATTAGTCATTTAATATATAGTTTATGTTAATAAGACATGAATCATTATATAATACTGAGCATAAGATATGAAATCATAACATAGAAATACAACATGGAATTTGTGGCAAATAGATAATCATATAAAATAATTTCCATAGAAGTCATGGCTTACTGTTATGACCATTATATTGGAAAGATTCCATTAATTAATTGGGTTTTCTCCCCATTATATCCCTATTTTACTAAATATGGTTCACTCCCTTTTCCAACCCAATATTACTAAATATGATTCACTCCCCATACAACAATGTATTACTGAACTGGGCTCACTCCCATTCCTCCTTTGTCTTTCTCATGAGATATAATCATTAACCAATTATTTTAAGGGAGATATAGGTACCAAAAGTCTCCCAATTAAATCATACATACATTTCCCAAAAGTTAGTAAAAATTAATTTCATAACACCTAAAATGAAATGGGTAGCATAAACATGAAATCATATTATTACCCATAAAAAATATACAAGTTTCATTAATCATTTCTCCAAAATCATATCATGTGAAAAGAAACAGGTTTCAAAATCATATAAACATTGAAAGAGAAATGGTTTTCATGGAAATTATTCCATCAAGACATGAACCATTCAATGGAATAATTAAAATAGAATCTTTGGATAATTTCCCTATAAAGACATGTGTAACACTATCAGATGACATCAAATATGGGACATAATTTATAAAGATTATTTAAAATATTTTCTTGAGGTAAATATACTTTATTACATTTAATGTTATTTTTAAAACATAAATCATTTGGAAATCTATTTTATTTTAATATAAATTTGAGAAATCATAAAGGAACTTATAAATATTTTTAAAACCCATATCCTAGAAAAATTATAAAAGAATCTTTAAAACGTTTTGAAAAAATATTTCATAGGAAATATATCATGGAAACCATAAAAATTTTGGAAAACCATTTTATAAGAATTTTTTTAAAATAAAAATGAAAATATTGAATTATTTTTAAACATATATTTTTTGAAAATCATTTTATTTAAAAATAGCATTGAAACCATTTAAAGAATACTTTGAAAATAATAAAAAACTATGAGAACCATTTTTATTAAAAACCACTTTAAAAACCACAATGTCAAGAATATTAAAAAAATCTTTAAAAATAACCTTGTAAAAATGGATGATACAAGGAAATTAAAGTCAATACAGTGGGTAAGTCTCTATATGCCAAACATTCCTTTTGTGCCTTAAAATGCAGAATATTTCCTTGATTAGAAAACTACAAGATTATTCCTTATAAAAATAATTTCTAAAAGGATAAACATAGTTATAAATTTACTTTATGATAATAGGGTAAAATTAAATCATTTTTAAATCATTTTTAGAGATAATGATTTTAAAAGCACATTGATTTATGATTGATTGAAGAAATAAAGTCAGATTTTCTTAAAACCATTTTCTTATTTATATTATATACTAAAGAGTTAAATAATGCTACACTTACATGTATATAATAGAAATAAGCAAATGGTATGAATACTCATGAGATTTATTGAGATATGGGCCATTAGAATAGATCAATGATAGCATAAACATAAAAAAATATCAATAAAGTATGAGAATCTAGCTAATAAACTACTACATCTTTGGCAGATTTTAATCATTAGAAAATGGAAAAAATAATATTAAATAAATCAAAAAATATCATTACAATAATGATATTCTTGATATAACAATTCAAAAGGCAGAATATACTCCTCATATAAAAATATGGGTTCATAACATGGCTTGTGTCTGAAAGAAGGAAAATTAAGACAAAACTACGTGACCAATTTGGTTACTTTTGAAACATAAATTTCATGAAAGAAAGATCATTAAATAGATATGTAATTACCCATAAATTTATTTATATGAATAATGTAATACATCAATGTGTATTAAACACATATTATATAATAAATAGGTGGAGAACATGGCTTGTGTCTCACATAAAATAAACATGATATGTGATAAACCCTTACCTTGAGTATGAATTCTCCGACGTGCCTTAATATGCATAAATAATAAAATAAAGTTATTCAATAAATTTATACATAACATTATTCATGTTTATTATAAAATTTAATTCATTTATTACCAGATTCTATTTAACTACTTAAATAATTAGGTTTACGTTGGGTGTTTGGACCAAATTCGGTTCACCTGATAAAAATCACTTTGTAATGTTAACTATGGTCCAAAGGTTCATTATATAAAATATAAATAATAAAAATCCTGAAATAATTATCATATTTATAAATCAATTATACATTTAATTCCAATACTGAATGATTGTTATGAAAAATAAATCGATGTTATAATCACATAGATTTTATTATGTACATATGCATGAGTGACATTACCATTTATCAATAATCATTATGGAAAGAAGGTAAGATACACTATAGTTTTATATAATTAACCTTATTCATAAATAAAAATTTAATCAAAAATATATAATGACAAAAATAATTTTTATGATATAAAATGAATCACATTTTGTTGAGGAGGCACAATTCTACATGCCGAAGATTTACATTATCACTTTATTGTCCGTGAAAAGGTTAATAATGAAAATTTTATATTATATTTATATAAATATAATTATGTAATGAATATAATATATATTTTCTTTATTTTATATGTGTTTAACTAAACTCATCTTTAAAAAATTCCTTGTAATGTGTGGACATATCACATCTTCTTGAGGAGGTGGTAGCCTACGTGTCCATAAACAATGTTATCATATTTAAAAAAGCTTTAGAGTATGAAGGTATGTCATATATAAATTATAGAAGCTAAAATAAATTAAAAATATCTTATATATAAAATATAAATATATTCTTCTGTATAATTCCAACTAAGATAGTCAATAAAGTAGGAATGAACAATCATTGTTTTGGGAGGCGGTATTTCACATTACACATAAATGGTTAGTTCACTACACATTAAATGGAAGTGTGTGTATGAGTAGGAAAAAAACATAACATAATAAAATAATTTTATATTTTTGATAATGGTGTTTTTATATAAGATTGGAATGAGGTGATTTGTGTGGGTGTAGAATGGAAGTAAAACTAAAGATCCAGAGGGAATATGTTACCTATTCTTTTGGTAACTCCGTTTTCATTGAAGAAAAAAGTTTTACAAGGATATAATTTTTATAAAAGTGAGGATTCCAGGTTTATGGGAGCGATTTGAACGATTTATTTTTTCATATCTTGGTAGATCCGATGTGTCTTGAGAGGTGTGAGGAATTGGGCAGAGAGGAGGACATTTATAGGGGAGGAAAATGACACGCATGGTATTTTTGTAAAAACAATTGTGTGTTACCAAATTATTACTTATTATAAAAGTGTAAAATTGGATAATTATGGAACCTTAAAATATTATTTTTCAATTTATGGCCATAAAATTTGTGTTTTAAATGTTACTTGGCAATTTTGGCCCTTATAGTTAGGGCTTAGCCCCTAGTTTAACTTTATTTTACCTTCATCACTGTAATTAATTTTAATCACTTTACTATTTTATTTGGTTACGAAATTAAATTAATTTTATTAGGTTAAAAAAATACTGATTACATCTTTTGGGGTAAGTATTTTGAAATTTAGTTCGTAGAAGAGACAAAATTATGTTTAATGCTAATCGTATAGATATGGAGATAAAAAGAGTATTTAAAGTGTGGATGTTAAAAAGTTCATTAAGTTTTTACATATAAATTTAATAAAAATTATTTAAATATCCTAAATTTTTTTAAATTTTATATAATTTATCTATTGATACTTTAAAACCATCTTATAATATAATTTATCAATATAAAACAAATTATATGAAAAAACCGTTTTGAATTAAAATTCATCCCTTTCCACTCTTCATCAAAAAATGATGTTATGTATAGAAATACCAAAAGCTAACACTTATATAATTTTTAAATAATTAATTATAATATTAGGTTTACATTTTAAAATCAATTTATAAGAGTGCATAAAATTAATTTTATTATTTTTCATAAAAGGGAATAATAATCAGTTTCATTAAGAAAATTGTATTTTAAAACATATAAATAATTTACCAAAAGTTTATATTTAATTATAAATATGTTTTATTCATATTATACCATTATAAATAAAATATAAAATATAGTTATTACAATTAATATTACTAATTTTAACTAATAGGGTAGAATGATCTGGTTTAAATAATAATAAAGTGTTGTTTCATAGAAACTCGGTGTTCTTATTACGTAAGAAAAGTTAGTGTTTCATGTTGAAAAATATTAGATTCGTGTAGAATATATAAATATACTAACAATGTTAAATAATATGTTAAGGGATATTTTTTATGTTTTATTTAATGAAAAATATTTAAAATATCAAATTATTTAGAAAATAAATAATTCAAAAAATCTCGGGGTGTACACTCCCCATAAAAAAGAGGCTTCCAACTATTAGGGATGGACTAAATACATGAATTGGGATACTATACCCAAAATATCACATCATAGGATCAATAATAAGCAATGAAAATACTAAAAATAATCAATAAAACCATGTTTAATGTAAATTACATACTTGTCATGAAATATAAAAGAAGCTCCCAATGTGGAAATCCTATCCAAAATGAATAAAACAGACAATAAATAAAATAACATTAGGTTACTCTAGTTTCTATCCCCATCCACCCCAGGTACATGCTCCAACTACTCATCCATACACAATAGGTCCCTTACCCTTCACCAGGTCTCAAATTAAAGCTACAAGTGTAACGAAATTCCCGAGTAGGTTGTTAGTACAAGAGATAGTAGGAGACCACCAATGCATCTCTAAACACTTGTGATAATGTATAAAAGTGTATTGTATAATAATAATAAATGTATGAATAGAATAATTGTAAAATCCAAAACCATGCAGTAAAGGGATAACAAGATGGAACAACCCCCGAGTATACTTACTTTGGCTCCATGATGGAATATAATTGAATGAGTCCGAAGAAGAAAACCATCCCTTGTATGGAATCCTCTCTGTGTCAGGAAGGGGATACCTAGTGTCATATATCCGTCAAGAGGAATAATTCACCCAAATCCTCTGGATAAGAATTACTAGTTCTCTAATCGATGGGGCTATCATGTGGTGAACGGAACATTGAAAATCATGGATACCTTGAGGGCACCATCGACAAGATTCCATGGCTACATCATATCTCCACCCCATAATGATTCCCCACTTCTATATCGTAAAAATAAAGCATTCTCCCCACTAAGGATGAATATTCAATGATCGTCATTCTGTCTTAGATTACACTAAAATCCAACAAGGCATGTTAAGACATGTATAGGGAGATCACAAAAATAGGATATTATATAAACATGATCATATAGAGGCATATATAAAAATATGTGATCACAATCAAACATGGATGAAATTTACACCAATATCACTCAGGAAATAAAAATGTTTTTTATAGGATACACACACTCATATGATATTACAATCAAGCAAGGCCAATCAAATTTAAAAAAAATTAATCATCAAGGAAACTAGTGTAAGTGTTTTCCAAAGAAGGTAATGAACTTCCTACCTGAAATTCATCATCTCCAGTAGAAATGATAAAAAACCTCATGTGTTTCGATGCACATTCTTGTGGCCTAATCATAATAATTTTCAACTCATTAGTGCTCCATGTTTTTCGGGGGTCTCTAATAACAAAAAAAAACTATTTTACTTCAAAGAGAAATAATACATCACATGGGAAGATAATTTCTCTATTTATTGGATAATAATATAATTATCATTATAAATTTCACTTGTGATAATATTTTATCTCCCATAAATAATTTTCAAATTATCCTTGTCATACTATTACATTATAATTATCCTTTAATAATTCATAAAATCACACATTGATAATATTATAAATTATCTATTGATAATTTTCTTATAATAATTTCATATAAATTTTGACCTGATTTTTTTTACATTATTACCTTTAATATATTATTCTTATTGTGATTATATATATATATATTGATAATCCATATATTGACATTTGATACTTTTTAATATATTAGAATTCATTTTATTATCCATATATATATATATTTATATTTATATTTTTATTATCCATGTAATAAAATAGGGGGAAAATGATGAAGAAACTCAAGCTCCACGTGATACCCCTAGAAAACCCCATTGTGATTTTTTCATGGATGATCACCAAAGAATAGATCAAAGGTTCCACTGAAAAGAAGAGTTTCTACTACTTTTTGGTGATTCTATAAAGTTAGAAGCCTAGTATTTATATAAATATGAACGTGTATGGGTTTAAAGAAACTAAACATTAAATACCATGTTTCTATCTATTAGTCAACTAAAAATTGATTGTGGAGTTGTTTATTTATCACATTTATGGTGTTTCCTATTTTTAACCAGTAAAAAATTCCCTATTTTTACACTTTAGAAAGACCCAAAAGGTGTTAATGGCTTGTTCGATGTGTGATTTAGGTGGAATATGAACACTTTAATTCTTTTAAATAACTAAATATAATTATTTATTTGGCACAAAAATTTAATAACACCAAACTCCCTTTGTACATATGAGATATGCCTCACCAAGTGTAAAACCCCCATTTCAGACATAACTATGGTCTCAGATTTGTCATACAACATACCTTTTTAGATATAATAATTATTTATTATTTTAAAAATGGATTAAAAAATTAGTTAAATATAAAGTGGATTTTTTTCATGTGATGTTTGTAATCAGGTGATGTGAATGATAGTTATACCATATCTAGGGTAAACCCCTAATTTTTGATATAATAGTTATCTCATATTTATCATACCACACACTATTTGGGAAATTCTAATCTATTTAAAAAAATTAAAAATTATTAAATAAATTATTTTCATGAGAAAAGTGTCCAAATGTACGACACCTACAAATTTTATACCCAACCTATGGTAAAAACCATATCCCAAACCTGATGGGGGTATCATATTTATCACAAAAATCATTATTCTGGAGTTATTTAATTATTTTGAAAACATTTCATGCTCTTAATATGATATTTTTTGTAATTTTATTGATTATTTATTGAACCATTACATGCCCCATAATCTCAGACCAAATTACTATCTGACTTAGAAAATATTCGATTGAACATTCAAAAGTGATAACTAGTATTTTACCCGTATGAAAAATCTGTTAACAAATTTATTAAAATATTTTCATTAATAAATCATTATTTTCACTTAGAGGACTTATAATTTATAAACATGATAATTTTTATTATCATTGAGAAATTAAGGATATTACATGGACCATGATAAAATCCACATGCTCCTCTTACGTGCATAGATACATTTTGATGCAATCCACTCGGTTTCAACTAGGTTATCACTTGACAAGGACTTCTAATAATCATCCAACCCTCTATCTTCCGTTTAACTACATTTTAGTTTCTAACAAGAACATTAGAAGCCATGAGTCATGAAATCAAGGTTGAGTGGATTTGGTATGGAGGGATTCTGATTTTTAGTTGCTGAGATGGACATATTATGGAATGGTTGGGCATTCTCCAATGTAGGCGATGACTTATTCCTTGTTCTCCATAGAAATGAGGTTGGTTTATCTTGGATATATCTTTATATTACATACCAATGGATTATTTTTGATTTGATAATGTTTCTTTATTGATGATATTCTTATAAATATGATTCATGAGTGGTTAATAAATATTTTAGGTGGTTTCAACTAGGTTATTTTGATTTTTTTAAGGTGTTTGTATCCAATACAAATTATATTTTGAATCTTTTCCACGAAAATGAATGTCTTCATTAGAAATTTAAGGAGAAGTGTCAGTTCCCAATTGAGTTTCAAAGGTTTTTATATAAAATTGGCCACAATATTGATTTGACATGGATTTTTAATTAGTGCGTGGGTTTATAATACCATGCATGGTTTTAGAAAATAACCTTATAAAAATTATATAAAATGGGTTTTCATAAAATGTAATCATACCATCTTGATCCCCTAGTGACTCATATATAATCATAGTGGATTATAATATTATGAAGGGATGTTTAATATTGATGAATTTTTATACGCTATTTATTTTTTATCTATATGGGGATGCTTATTGTGAGTGTGTGGGAGGTGTGTAATTGGTTAATTAAAAATGATTTATATTCGATATATGCGATGATTTATTGTGCTCACATCTATTTAATTTTCATGACAATATGTGGGAATGGGGTTGGATACATATGATATTGTTTCTCTAATCTAGGTTGGTATTTATTAATGGAAATTTCTCTGAGACTGTGTCATCCTATAGAGGGGGTATTTACCCTAAGACAAAGTAAGATCATGGGATGTGGGGATTGAGAGATCCTAGGTGGGGACTAAGAGACCCTAAGACTTGACCAAGAGAGCATATGGAGGACTAAGATAGCTTTTAAATTTTGTATAAACATTAAGTTCCTATGGATTCTAGTGTTATTCTAATGGATGTCAGTTCTATTTTTTATAGATCATTAGTTAGATCCACTATACATGGATACTTTTTCAGGCCCTTTAAGGGATTTATCATCGTGCATTGATTTTATAACAAACTCCTTGGATTATTGTTTGGAATATATGGTCCTGTTTCACATTTATCCTTTTTTATTTTATTTTCAATAATAGTTTCTACTTTTGTGATTAAATTTTCATTCTAGATTTGGTTTACTTTTCAAATGTTTTGAAAAGAATACAATGTAAAAAATTATCAGAAGGGATGTGTCTATGTGATTTCAAAATTATTTAATATTATTTTTTATAAATGAGTTTGAAACATGTTATTTATATTTTAAATGTTTATATCTATTGTTTTTTGATTGTTTTTATGAAAAAGTGGAAATTATTTTTTTGATACTCTGGTGTGTGTGGTTTTTGAGAATGTAATTTTAAGATGACGTTCCTTATTTTATTGAATGGTTGGTTTCAAGGGATTTTTTTGGAAAAACATTTACAAATTACAATCAGATTTTGTGATTCAAAATAAGTATTTCAAAATTATGTGCTTTATGAAATGGGTTTCATGTTTGAATTTAAAATAGTTGTTTTATAATGGGATTCTTCCAAGTAGGAAGTGTTTTCTATATGATTGTTTTCATTTAATTAATTTTATTATTAAAGTGTTTTAAGAAACTTATTATGTATTTTTATTTTCATTTTGGAAATAAATTCTATTGTTTTATTTTGTTATTTTATTTAAAACTATAATACTTTGGATGTAATTGAATTTAACATATAGATTTGATGGGTTTAAACCTATAGGGTTGTTAAATGATGCATCTATTATAAAGATATAAGATTATTTCAATTTGGTTTACAATGATTTGATCCTCAGAGGGAGGTGTATTGTTGAATGGTGACCAAGGATAACTTAGAGGATCATTTGAGAATATTTGGGTTATATCTTTCATATTCTAGTTTATTTAGTAATTGGGAATATTTTATTTTATGCTTCAATTTTATGCATATATATTTCCACTAAATAATTATTTACGTATCATCTAGATCATTTTTACTATATTTTTGTTTTTTCATGCCTCCCACTTCATGATTTATTTATTTTTATTTATTCTAATTATATATTTGGTTTTAGGATGGATTAAATATTTCGAATTTTTGACCAGTGATGGTCATGAACTAGTTTATAGCTCACATGGATTGATAATTCCCATTAGTGCTTATGACTAACTGGGTTGAGAGTCGTGTTATATACCACCCTCTTTCTTTTCACTATATGGGTATTAAAATAAAATAAAATAACGCAAGATTGGGAAGAAATACATTCAAACATGTTATAAAAAATCAATTAAAAAATGTTATAGGGTGGCTAAGAGTCACATAGATTTGGATTTCAATGGAATAAATGATGTTGGGGGAAATGAAATAATGTCAAAACTTTTCTAAATGAGAAGATGAAATTAAAATAAAGGTATAAAAATCAATTGAATGTATATGAACAACTAAGGGTGGGGTTTGTTCATCAGTGAGAGGATACAGGTTTCATAAAAACCAAATAGAAAAATTGAGGAAAGGGTTATGTTTATTATATTTTAGAAAATATTTTACCATTGGTTATGATAACACTAATGTTAAATGTGTTTTACAAATAATTTCCCCTTTGATATTTTATAAAACTAATGATAAAAGTCATTCAAAATCACTTTTGACTAGAGTTTTTTCAAATCTGCTGTTAAAATCCATCTTTTGTCTCTTATTATTTGTTATTCCAAAATTGACAATAAATATACACCACTAAATCATATTATTCTACAGGTAAATTAATTATAAAAAAAATTAAAAAATTATTTTAAAATTAGTTACGTATAATATAATAAAAATAAATCCCACCTAATCTATGTATATGGGTATTAAATAAATAAAATAATTTTTTTTCAAAGGATTAAATTTAAATATTTTAGTAAATATCATGTATATTAAAAATTATAAAAATTCCATAGTATATTGGAAAACATAACTGAATAGTTTACTCTAGCACATGGAATATTAAAATAGATTAGTACATGAAAATAAAAATTTATTACTACACATCCAAACTATCTAAATGAGAAAACATTAAACCAGTTATTAACAAAAAAATAACAACATACAAATAAACATATTCTAATATACTAAAAAATATATATTTTAAATTTATTTATACCATAAATGAAGTAATTCATGTAATAATTTTAGCACCAAAATTTATATCAATACCAGTGAAGAAAATAGAAAGTTCTGAACATGTAATTACATTGTTAAAATCAAGATATCATATATTTACACCTATCCTAAAATAAAAAAACATGTAACATATAATATAGGAGGATAAAAGATTAAAATATAATAAAAGTAACACCTCATGTATAAAACATTTAGTATAGTTAGAGAAATTATTAAGAAGTAAAAAAATACACCCTGGATATCTTAACTATTTCAATTTAAATGTCAGTTTCTTAAAAAACATAATTAATTTATTTATGGATATCTTTTCTATAATATCCTTATTAATTTCATCGAACATTTATTTGAAATATAATTATATTACGTCCCCATCCATGTATAACTACCATTTGATTGTAATTTTATCTTCTTCAATATCATTCATATAAAATATTGAACAAGAATGTCAATTGGTACCCATATGCTTTGGGTCTAGTAGAGTAAGAAATAATGAATTTTTGTTAAAAAATATATTTCTTCGATAAGAAATTAAAAAATTAATTATATATAAATCAATATAAAAATTACCATTCTTAACTCTACATAATTTAGAATATTTAAAATAATTGTAGTTAGAATATTTTTTAATAAATTCCATAATGGAAATATTTAAGAGTTGAAATTATTTGAAATCTTTTACAAGGAAAAAAATAATTCACATATAGTTTTATAATTTCAACATTACATATCATTCCAAATATACAAATATTTATTTTATTCATGATAATTATTTTAATGAGATAACATTCACCGTTGGTAAACATTCTAGGAAATTTATTAAAGAATCAACTTATTATAACAAATCATTATGTTTATCCAAAATCAAAAAAATAATGATATATATATCTGTATAGTTTTGAATTTAATTCCAAAATATTCTTAGAAAAAGATTTATTTTAAATTAGAACTAATTGATAATATTTTAATGAGTTGTATGATTTATCTTATGTGAATCATATTTTTATTCTAATAATGACAATATTCATTTAGTTACATGAAATAGATTTTTCGGATTTTGATTAAGAAGAATTAGAGTAAAATTATCATACCTCCTATCATTAATATATGAATCATTTTTTTATTTGAATTTTCATATTCTCATTAGAATAATAATTATCCCTGGAGTGTTTAGATAAATCCCTTGAAAAGTTCATAGATGTTTTTACATTCCTCTTACATAATAATGTTTTGTAAATTTTTCCTTTGATTTCTTCTTCTATTTTTTCTGTTGAAAATAATGTTTAATGTTTCCTAGATTTTTTATTAATAATATCTCACTTATTTTTCATTTACTTTAGACATATTATACATATTAAGGTATTTTTTGAATCATATTACTTTTATTACAACTTTAAAAATTTCCTTCTAAACTGGGAATGTTCATTTCTAGAATCTAAATAGCCAAAATATACATAATTGAATTATTTATATAATATTTATTTGGAATGTTTCATTAATTTAAAATACACAATTTGATATAAGCATTCATTATTTTAACTATATTATGATAAACAACGTTATCTTGTAATGTAGTCTGACAAATCAAAATGAATCAAATTATATATTTCATTTTCATAAATTTAAAATGATTAGATTTTATAATATCTATTAAAATTCCATTACAAATTGAAGGTCAGCCTATAAGATATTTTAGATTTGATCTTGATCATGAATAATAGATCCCAAATAAGAAAAAGTATTTATTGTCCCTTTTAACTTTCCCATGTTATGAGGGATTATTTCCCAATAAATAATTCAAAAGTAACCAAACTCTTATTTATCATTGAAAATCCTATGTTTTGTGACATTATCATTCCATTAAAATATAATAAATATTTTCTCGTCTATATGATGATATGCATCACATTCTGAATTTTTGTTAAACTCTTCAAGACCTAAACCACACATGAGATAATTAGTAGATTTATAATTTTGATCATATTAAACCTCTTATTTATGACTCCATATTTCTTATTCACCAACTAGAATCTTCTAAAGTTCAACAAATTTCATAGTCATTTTTTAATGCCTTGATATTTTAAGAAATATATTTTTTTCGAATTAATTTATATTTTTGAGAGACTATGTTACCCAAAACTCTGGGTTTTAATGAACCATGATATAATATTAAAATCATTATTTAAATGTGAACATTGTAACATAGCTGTTAAAATTAGAGGTATTAATAGAAATAAAAAAATTCAGATATTAATTATAATATTTTCATATAAATAAAACTTATTTATAAATAAAAAATAATTTTCTGTAATGACTTTATATGTTACAAAAATACTATTTTCTCCAAAAACGATTTATTGTTTTTTTGTAAACAAAGAATAAAAGTATTTTTTTTTAATTTAGAAACTTTAGTTGAAAATATTAATTTAATTTTTGTAATAGCCATTTTAAAATTTTTTTGGTGGTATTTTGTGAATTTTATGAAATGAATATATTTTTTGGTGAATAGTGAAAAATACTAATTTTAATTAAAAATAGTCTTTTCATTAAATGAATTTGTGAGATTAATTATTGTTTAAAAATTTTTTGAATGTAAAATTTGTTCAATAATTTTATCATCAAAATAATTTAGTACATTGTAAACATATTAATACTAAATTTTGATATTAATACTTTATATACTTTTAAATAATTTCTCTTTTCAAAACTTCTTCTCCCTCACGCCTGTGTGTTTGGATTTAAATTAAATTATGCCACTTATACGAATGGAATTTTAAAAAATTTATTACGTATTTATAATAATAATAAATAATTATTTATAATGATGCTAAATTATATTTTGTTCAAAATTAATAGTAAAAATAATAAAAAATAATTATTTTGGTTAATGATAAAATGGGGGTAACTGGGTTTAAACTAAAATTATAAGTGGTAAAATAACCAAACAACTTGCAAAATCCACTTATATGATATATTTTAGACCTTATTTCATAGTGTTATTGATTTTTAGCTCACTGGGATCCTTGTGGCATGCTAAAAACATGGGTAATCCATTTTCTTTTAAAAATTCAATTTTTGTCTTCTACCCCACTTATAAATGGGAACCTTGTCTCCTCTCCTGGAAACACTTAAAAAACTTTTATGTTAGGTAATTTAATTAAAAAAATCCATTTCTTAATTACCTAAAAACATCCTAGATTCCATTGTTTTATTATGAAACCCACTTATGGATTCCTTTAGTTAAACGTGGGGATTTTTTCTATGAATGTGGAAACAATCATAGCCAAGTGTTTTTATTTTATTTATGCTTCCACCTCCTTAAAATAATATTATAAAATTATGATATTATATAATATATATATTTATATTTTTTTATGGTTATTTAATAACCTATATCTATCTCCTCTTCCAAAAAATGGGATATGAAATCATCAGTCATGTTTACGATGGACTGTCACCTTAGGAACCGATGTAATTCATTTTTCATCACCACCTTGTACCAGTGGATGAAATGATGTTTCTAAATTAAATATATGATATTCTTAAAATTATTTTACATTTCAAAATATAATATCATATACACCTTTTTACTTTCCATTCTTCAGGAACACAATAACATCACTCGTATGTATGTCAGACTACCGCCTTGCAAAGCGATGTGATTCACTTTTCACTAAATCATTTCGTAAAAGGGAATAAGGATGTATTTAACGAAAATATGTTATATTTATATAATACATAAATTAATATGGAATGGTGATATATTATTTAACATATTTTAACTCCTATTATTTATAAAATTGATTCAATGTTCATGTGTACGTAGGTACTCCTATATACATGAATGGTGTAAATAATTTTTTATCTCTAAAATTTATGGATTAATCTCAATAAATATCTAATTAATACATATTATATTTATATGGTGGTTATAATTATAGATATTATAGAACCATGATCAATGTAAATGGAACATAAATATAAAATCAATACATACATTAAAAACAAACATGTTATTGACAAAAATATGATTTTAACGTTGAATTATTGATAAACGAGTATTAAAAGGTAATAAGTAAATAATATAGAGTGTTATATATATAATTATTCTTATGGAATTGTTTTATAAAAAAATAATTTTATTATATCAGTGTTTTGGAACTTTAAAATGGATGTTGAGACATATGGTAATGGAATTTTGTCAAACCTTTATTAATGTGGGACACAAGCCATAATCACCACATATTTATTTTGTGAAGCATATATAATTTCCATTAATGTATTTTATTATTAATATAATATAATTATGGAATAAACATATCCATATATTTTTTTTTTTCATTCGTGGTGATTATGATTCAATTGGTACCAATGTGGTGAAGGTTTTTTGTTATAATACATTTTTAAATGATATTTTTTAATATTAAGTTTCTCATGATCAAATAATATGATATATTTCTCAAGAACGTCATTAATATCCTTATCAAAAGGCTATTTCATGAAAATAACTATTCTCTTTTCATTTTACTCCCTTTATGTACAGGTACATCCAAAAAAAAAATTTCCTAAAAATTTACATTATTTATCCCTTTGACTGACGGTAATTTTTAGTCCATGTCCATGTTTTCTAAAAATGTTCTAAAGAAAATTTTTACTATTCAAAATAGATTATTTAATGAATATTTTACCCATGATTCAAATTTTAATTTTTTTTATTATCAATATTTTTATCGTATTCAAAAAATGTATCTTTTGATTAAAGAACGTGAATATTAATTTTGACATATATTGCATGAATAAAATTTTCCGCCATCATAGCCGCTCATTGATTTAATGATTTAATTACATGAATCTTTGGTTATTTTTAAAGAACACGTGTTATTAAATTTTTTGTTCTCTCAGATTTAAAATATTTTATTTGAAAGTGAAAAGTATATTTTTCTCAAGAAATTATTCAAGTGATCATTCAAAATCATTTTCCATAAAAAATTGAATCCCTTAATGTTACCAATGGTTTACTAGGGATATGAACCAATGATATAATCCTTATTATTTTTTCAACATATAGTTTATGATTATAATGAAAGTATTTTTATCAAACCCATTATTTATCTACATGATACAATATGGTGAAATGTTTCGGAAACCAATTCTTTTCAATGGGTTATAATACGATGAATGGTCTACCAAACCCATTTATTTTCATGGGTTAATATTTGATGAATGTTTTATGATCATATGTCACACTTATGTTCAATATTCAGTATGTATTTGTGGATACAATATAACTATTGATGGTGGTTATATTATAACCAAGGAACATTGTTACGTTATTTAAAATGATCATGGTCATCATATAATGAAGGGCTAGTGGGACCTATATCTCCCTCCAAGGCATGGGTAAATATTGATTTCTCATGAGATAAATAAGGCTGGGATGGGGAGTGAACCCAATTTAGTAATCTAATCTTTCCATAATGAAATTATTTGGATTAAAATTATACTACCATGATGGTTTGGGGAGTAAATCCATTACAATATGATATCCTTTGAAGTAAGAACTGACTAATAAGGAAATGTTATTCTATGCCTATATGTATGCCAAAAATATATGTCTTTTTCTAATGTTATGCTCTTGTGGATCATTTTCATTGATTTTAATATTATTCATGTCATATGACCTTCTATGATTTATTTAATGACTCATGTTGACGATGTATGATATACACGGTATGAATTCTAAAGGACATTATATTGTTATTGTACTAATATACTCTTGTTATGATGATATTTACGTTGTTTACCCTTACTGAGAATACGAGATTACACTTTCCTATATTTACATTCTAAATGTTATGAATAATAGATTATGTAAGTCATAAATATGAATATTACTAAATGGAATGATATATATGTGATATATTTATGATATTTCATTAAATAAGAAGATTCTGTGACTAGTCTCTAAATATTCTATTTTTTATGATCTTATAGCATGAATTTGTGAATTTTATTGAATATTCATCTAAAACGATTTAAAATTTATGTATGAAAATCCAAAGTCATTATATTTGGTATCATAGAAAGGATTAGATCAACCTTTGGAAATAACGATTAGAAAATAATACTGATAACCATAATGATATGTTTAAGTATATGAAAATAACATGTAATTTTTGAGAAATATAGAATGAGTGATTTCCATAAAATTATATCACTATTGGATAATACAAGTGGTTTTGGATCTAGAAAACGTGTACCTTGGGGTAATAACTATGAAAAGGGAACATTGAGATACACTATATCATCACCTCGTGTATGAATATAGGCCTCATTGAACACCTGGTTTGACACTATCAGCTGTTATTTCTGGAAAATTTAAAGAATCTTTAAGAACCAATGTGAAGGACTAAAATAACTATAAAAAATAGCTGATATACTTTAAAACCAAGGATTCATAGACTGAAAATAAGATATATTGATTTAGAAATCATACGAATGATTGTGAACTATAATAAATTATTCCTTACGACCATGCTGACTATTTTTGAATTTACAGTGGGATTAATGATAGAATGATAAATTAGAAGTTGTAATTTGTATGCTTAGATTATTTATTGAACCTATTTTAGATTAGTTACACATGTTCATGTGTGTCATGAAATATATTTTGGAATGTTCATTGTTATCCTGAATTATTAGATTTTGAATTAGATGTTAAAATCATTAATGGAATTATGATTTTATATAAAGTATATGATCCTTCTCCAATTGATGTTTATTATAAATTGATTCATGTATATCATTTTATCTACCTATGTTCAAATTTTATGTTATCATAATAATGGATTGAATTTCTCTATACAAATCCCACATATATTTCCATGGATGGAAAATAAAATTTGATATTCCAAAACCTAGGATCTTCAATTAAGGTGACGATAAATATAACCTTCTAATAAAGATCTCATCTATTGTATGGGTATTTATTCCCATTCAATATGGGTATTTATATGAGATGGTTTTTTTGAAACTCAACAATCATGGTATTACTATTGTCTTGGATTTTGTGAATGTATTATAGGATTATTTTTATAGTCTTCCACTAAAACAGTACGTTGAGTTCTTAATAGAACTCATACCTGGTGTCACACATCTTCCAATGTCTCTATATAGAATATAACCTAATGGGTTGTAATAATTAATGATGAAAATCTTGGGGAACCATAATAAGGTATTCATTAAGTGTTTTTTCTCTCATACGGGTGGACATGTTCTTTTTTCTAAAAATAAATATGGATACATAAAACTAATCATCTATTATCAGGAGCTAAACACAATCACGATCAAGAATATATATTCTCTACCATCTATTGATGACATATTTGATCAACTTCATAGAGCCCAATAATTTTAAACTATTTAAATTAATTTAAGATATTATTAATTGGTGGTCTAGAAGGAGGAAATAAAAAATAAAACATTCCATACATGTTTTGGAAAATTGGAGTATATAGTGATTCCATTTGGTCTTAAATATTCAATGATATCTTTATGGATTTAATTAATAGAGACTCTATGGATTTCCATAATCAGTTTTTGGTATTATTTAAAGATGATATTCTTATCCATTTGAAGATCAAGTAGTAATATGATATTCTTTTGATAATTATGTTGAATGTCTGAGTGAATGGAAAATTGTATGAAAAATTTACTATGTATTAATTTTATCAAGGAAAGGTTCAATTCTTTGGTCACGTAGTCTATAGTGAGGGTAAATCGATTAATCATTCAATTAAAAATGCTATTGATAATTTTCCCAGACCATCGATGGGTATTTTGAACCATAGTTTTCTTAGTTTAGCATGATATTATCAATAGTTTATAGATAATTTTTCATGCCTATATAATCCACTCACCATGTTAACACAAAAGGGAAGAATTTGTTTCTGAAAAATGAATGTGAGGAATATTTCAATGAATTGAATGTAATAATATTACGTCAACCCATATTTAAATCACCCAATAATTAAGATGGGTATGTAATATATAGTGATGCTCTGAAAAACTGAATGGGATTTTTTCTTGTGGAAAAGTATATTGTGATGTCTTATGCCTCATGATAATTAATGGTTCATTGAAAAAATAACCCAACATATGATATGGTGTTAACTACTATAATATTTGAATTAATGATATGGTGGAATTATTTTTATTGAGAATATTATAATATATATACTGATTAAAAAAAGTTAATGTATATATTTATATATAAAGAGTATAATATGTGATAGATAATATTATTTGGGATGATAAATGATTATTAATTCTCAATATAGTAGCACCCTGGGATTTAAAGAAGTTGGAAGATTCTTTGAGTAGAAAGGATTATGATTGATTATCCATGATGAGGATAAAAAAACATCCAATAATTCTGGATTTTCAAAGGATGGATATTGAAATCTGGAATAAAGGTTGGGGGGATCTTCTCTTTATCAAATATGTGTTCATCTATCTATCCATGTGAGGATAGAGGAGGAAAATAAGGATGTTTTAGAGGTGAAACATATAGTGAGAAATGTTTCTATGTTTAACCTTGTTTCTGATGTAATGATAAGGATGAAAACAATGAATATTTTCCACATATAGTTGATTTAAATAACAATTTGTTAGATGAATATCACAATTTATCATTTATTATTCATCCCAGAATTAAAATGATGTATAATGATTTGGAAAATTATTTTTGGTGGGATGGAATAAAAATAGATTTTAGAGAGTTCATTTCTTGATGATTAGTATGTCATTAAGTTATGGAATAGAGAAAAAATTCGAAGGGTATCTTATAACCATTACCCATTCCAGAATAGAAATAGGGAAAAAATCACCATGGATTTTTTCGACAAACTCCAAAAAAAATCTAAATTGTATAATTCTATAGGGGTTATAATTGATCACCATACAAAGTTTGAATACTTAATTACTATCAAATATGAATCATCTTACGGATAATCATTTCTGGAATTAAACTAAGGAAGTGGGAAGGTTTCATGGAGTACAACATTTTATTGTGTCTGAACAAAAAATGATGTTTACCTCAATGTTCGGCTAAAGCATTCAATAGGATCACAATAATGAGTTGAGTCTTAGTATTTTTGTATCAATTTTTTTAATATGGATAGCATAAAACAACAATTAAAACACTATATGATATACTATGATCTTGATATATATATTCCAATGGTGGTAGGGATCAACAGCTTACCCTATATGAGTTTTCTTAGGAAAATAACTTTCTGTTGAGCATTAAGATGGATGTTTATGAATCCCTCTATGGGATAAAGTATTGATCTCCAATTTATTGGGATGAATTTAAATAAACTAATCTATTAAGAACCAAACTAGTTGAATAAATTTTAGAGAAGGTTATATCCGATTAGTAATACATTAGGGTAGAATAGAGTCAACCTAAATTATTTTCTAACAGTCACTAATGTGATCTAAAATTGGTTGTTTTTGACATGAGTTTTCTAAGAATATATCTAAAGAAGAATGTAATGATATTATGAAATAAGGGGAAAAGAAGAAAAAGTTATATCCGTCCCATTTAAATTCTTGATCATATTTGGATGATAATTTATCAATTGGCACTTTCCCAAATCCTTTCTCAAGTCCATGATGTGTCCAATGTACATCTCATATGGATATACATACCTGATCCTTAAAAATTATTTAAATTAGAGGCCTTACTACAAGATCAGGAAATTTACTATGGGGAACAACAAGCGTGGATTCTAGATAATACATAAAAATATCTACAAAATAGTATCACTCCAAACGTCAATGTTATGGGGCGATACCACCAATCAGAGGAAGCTATATGGGGACTTGAGGATATAATGAGGTAGAAGTATCCCATGTTTTTTTATCCAATGTTACCTAATCTTAATTGAAAACTAATTTTAAGGGGGTTAAAATGCAACACCCTGAGATTTATGGAATATATATTTGTTTAACTAAATGTAGTTTCTTTGATAACATGAATTACAAGAAACATAGTGTTTTGAAAAAGCACGATATACTTGAAATATGATATTAAAAAATGACCTTTATAACATAAATATTAATTTAGGATGTATTAATAAGAATAATATAATTTTAAATATTATATATTAATTCTTACTTAAAGAAATCATATTGATACAAATCACTTAATTTCTAGTAAACTCTTTATATATTTTGAAAATACGATATTTGATTAAAAAATTGTTTATTGATTTTTTTGTAAAATGATAATTATAATAATTTTCTGTATTTTTATTTTTTTGAAATATTGATTTATTTTTAATAATAAATTTTTAAATATTTTCTTTGGTTGAATTTTTGAGATTTTTTGGAAAAGATTAATTTTTCAGTGATGAGTGAAAAATATTGATTTTTATAAAAAAACTGACATTTTTGTTTAAAGAATTTAAAATTTTCCATATTGTTTAATAATGTCTAAAAAATTAAATTAGAAAAATTATTTTACTATTATACAAATTTAGGCCATTTCTCTCAAATTCATAGTAACATTGGATATTAAAAGTTTCAATACTTATGAAAATATTTTCCTTGGAGAAATGATTTATCATCCCACCTATAAGATTTATTATAAATTAAGAATTACCACTTCTGTGAATGGAATGTATAAAATTTAACCAATATATTGAATAAAAAAAATTAATATTATATAATATGGTCAATTTTTTTTGTTCAAGACTAAATTTAAAAAAGAGTAAAAATTAATTATCGCTGTCGAGGTTAAAATTGGTTTACCAGGATAAACATTATAATGATTTAAATGACCAAATAAAATATTCTATCACCCCATATATTACCATAAATAAAAATATCTCATATATTCTTTTATAATTAATATTTTTTATCATTTTATCTTGTTTAAAACATCAGTAAAACAATGTATTTACCAAAAATCAAATTGTGTCCTCTAACCCACATATAAAAGGGAAGGCCATTTCTTATCCTATTCAATCATTAAAAACACATTAGATAATCCATGGTCTTCCCATATATATTTATCAATAACATACCTATATCGTACATATATTTTTTATTAGTAAAACCATATAATATTTATTTATATTCTAATGTAAGGATGTTTCTTGAAAAAGGGTGAACGTTTTTAACTGAGCATTTTTATTTTATTTCTTCTTACACATCTGTAAAATAATTTTAAAATATGATGTTATAATATCACTAGTATCTTCCATATGATTATGTTTATATGTTAATGGAATAACCTATATATATATATATAATTTTCCATCAATATATAAATGATTCTGTCAATCCTGTGGATAAAAACGTTCCTCTTGTGTACGACAAACAATCACCTCATGAACCAATGTGATTTGTTTTTCACTAATTCATTATATTGAAGGTAATAAGGATAAAAATTATTAAAACAAGTGATATATATGACATAATGATAAAATTTTAAAGGTGATATATTTTTTAATTTCTTCTCATTCCATCCATCGAGAAAATAGAAACATTGTTAATGCATACGTACGGCCTACCATCTCCATGAACAACGTAATTCATTTTCTCACTATAAGGTATTTGGATTTCCTGAAATATATAATTAATGAATATATATAATATTTATATCATGGTTAATATTATTGAGATGATGTATCCTTGATAAATCTAAATGTACCAAAAATCAAAAATCAAAACAACTATGTGAAAAAATGTAGTTAATACCTAAAACATGTTTTTAACAAGAAATTGTTAATAAATTGGTCATAAAAGGTCATAAGTAAATAATATATTTTATAATATATATAATTATTTCTCAATAATATATGTATAACAGTCCTATAATTTATATATAGGACGTTTTAACATGTATGAATGATGTCAGGACTTAAGCTAATGGATTTTCATCACACTTTTATTTCCATGGGACACATGTCATATTCACCACTTGTTTCATTTTGTTTTATATATACATACAAGGAAATTATTTAATGTTTATTATTATTTATTTATGTTATAAAAATCTCAATATAACTTTCATTTATTCATGGGACTTACGATTAAAAATATACAAAATTTCTAAACGTTTAATGTTAAAATCTTTTATTTATCAGGCTTGTTTACAATTAGGTTTCAAATAATTAAATATTATGATATATATCTCAAGAAAATAATGTTTTTTTATCGTATAGTTATTTCTTGGAAATAAATGTTTTACATTAATTTTAATCTTTTTATGTACTCTATAGTCTAATATATTTTTTTTAATAAAAATGAATTTTTATTTTTATTTCAGTCACAAATCCCATTTCATCCATGCACATGCTGTGTAAAAATGTATTAAAGGATTTATTTAATATTATCCAATTATTTTTTAAATAAACTATTACAATGTTTAAATTTTTAACAAATGTTTTACAAGGATTCTTCTTGTTATATTCTGAACAATTCTTTAATTTCTTTTTTCCAAAAATATGAATAGAATCTTTGTTTTAACATTTATGAAAACATCGATACATTAATATTTAAAGACTGTTAAATGATTTGTGGATTCCATTATAGGATTCCATGATTATTTTTAATTAAAATAATTACTTAAATTTGGAATGTTTTATAAATAAAAATAAATAATTTTAATTTGAAAATTTTATTTTCCAAGAGAAATTATTTGGTAGATATTTCAAAATAATTTTCCAACTATAATGACATCCTTTGATGTTACTAATTTTTTACTAGGGATATGATCAAATGGTACAATATTTTTTCTATTTATTTTTTATGTTTATGTAGAAAAACATTTATGAAACCCATTCCATTCCCCTCAGTTATGAAATGATAAAATGTTGATGAAACCCCTTTAAATTACAAAATGTAAAACTATGATGAAATTTTTTTGATAACCATTTCATTTCCTTGGGTAATGATATGATTAAAATTTTTTGAAACACATTTATATTATTAGGTTATGATATTTTGAATATTTTATGGTATTGGTACACACTTTTGTATGGTTTTCATTTAGTGAGAGTGGTTGAATTTCGACTGGGGATGGTGTTTATATTATAACCATAGATGAAAGTCACATTATTACCAAGGACAAGCAAGAACTATACATTTCTACAATTAATTGTGTAAATATTGATATCTCAATAGATAAATAGGACTATAATGTGGAGTGATCCCATTTCAGTTAGGGTCTGTATCCACTATAAAATTTTTGGGAGTGAACCTTTACTAGTAAGACGGGTTGGGGAGTAAACCCACTACAATATAATAGCATTGGAACAAGTCCTTCAATACTGTGGAAATGATATTATATGCTTATGTGTATTCCATAAATCAATGTATATTGATAGTGTTATATTCTTATGGATCATATTATTTGATTCCACTATTATTCATGTCTTATGAACTACCATGATCTAGTCCATGACTCGTTTTTATGATCTATGATATGTAGGGTATTGTATTTATTTTTGATTCACTTGTTATCATACCATTATGCTAATTTTATATTAATATCTCCCTTCCATACCCTTACTAAGAGTTTGGGATAGAACCTTTTTATGTTTCACTTTTAAATATTATAAATAATGTTTTAATTATAGTATGATTATGATGAGTGTGAAAGGGGGAGAAATTTATTGGATAATTTCAAGATTCATTTCGAAATAAAAATATTGTGTTCCAAGTATATGAAGACACTACACCTTTGTAATACCTAGTAATGTAATTGTGAAATTTATTGAATATTCATCTAAAAATAAGTAGTATTTATGTATGAAAAGTCTGATTCTATATCTTTTTAAGATAATAATTTTCAGGTATATAAATATTTTAGCATTCCAGCAAAAATTATTTTCTATATTGAAATAAGGAGACTTAACTACAGACATTCCTTCTCACATATAATTTTTTTTGATAAAATATAAATTGATAATTAAACATAATCTTGTAAAATTTGGAATGTTAATGATGTTAATTTATATACAGTGTTAGTTAAATGAGCCGTTCTATGTGATTCTTGGAATAAAGGATCATAATAAAATTCAAAAAGCTCAAATCAAGTGTCAGTAGAGTAGACTATGGGAGGTTCTTGTTCCCCCAAGGCTCTATAAAAATATGAATTTTCATTCTCTTTACATTCTTCATATTTTATGCTACATAACTGATTAATGAAATAATGGTCATATTTTAATTCACATTAAGTTGGTAGTTTTAATCTTACATGGGTTTTAAAGGGATGAATAGACCGTGCTTTTAACTTGTAAGACATTGAAATATTTCAACATATATATTTAGATTCAAGCACTGTGATGGCATGTGAATCCCTAACCTGGTGTGCCCAAAATTATTTTAATAAAAATATTAAAAATATTTTATATAAAATGAATTATTTTTCTCAAATTTAATTGTATAAATCATATATGGAGCCTCAAATTAGAAATCTGAGACCATGGTTGATTCTAGAACATGTTTTTTACCATAGGTAGAACATAAAATTTGTCAGCATGGGGTTTGAGGAGAATCCGTGTAATGGCCTAGACCGCTCCAATCCATTAATTTGTGGAAATGTGTTGCTAGAGGCATTCCGGGAAATTAAGTTGGCTTGGGGTGCGTTTGGGTGAACTTTAAGGAAAGCTAAAGGGAAATAGCTTTCGCACGGTTAGCGCACGGTTTTCCTAAACCGTGCATCCAAACTGTGCAAGGTTGGTCTCGGAGACAGTGGCTAACACATGGTTAGCCCATGGTTTGTCTAACCATATGGCCAACCCGTGCAAGGAGTGTTTGATGAGGCAGACGCTAATGAATGGTTAGAGAACAGTTTGTTAAACTGTGTATAATAAGCATGCATGCACTTAATATTAGATCCTAAAATTGTTGATCTAACTTTTTTTTCCTCTAAATGGTTTGTTTATGCCCCTAAATGGCCATGACATGGGATTACCCTTCCTTGAAGGTAGGAGAACCTCTCCCAATAATTTTGGAGGTGATCCGGAGGCTTTTCTTCATGAATCGAAGCCGATTTCTTGAGGTATGTGATTATTCTTGTTTGGTTTCATAGATCTACTTAGATCTACTACTCATATTCTCTTGGTTTCATAGATCTACGCCAATTATGGGTAGATCTATGTGTGTGGATGCCATATATGATGAGATTTGGTCTTGATCTTGCTAGGAGAAGAGATCTAAGGTGGATTCTTGGAGAATCACCTCAATCTTCATGGGCGTTCTTCGAACGTTGTGGTTTTCGTCGAAAACCGTTGAGGTAGGGGATTCGTTTCTTCTCTTTATTTTATGTGCAACCGTATTGTTAGCATGTATAATCCCACTGGATGACAATGGAATTGACCTAGTAAATACTTTGAACCGGATAAAGAAATTGTATTTATCGTATGTTATTGCATCATGTTTTTCTAGATAGTGTGATATCTATGCTTGCCTTGCATAGCTGTTGTTCATGGTGGAAATTGGTAAAGAACATAAAACATGACTAATTGAAATTTTTTGGGCTAAAGATAAAGAGGCATGTGAACGAATCTGGTTCTTGTTTCAATTTGATGTTAATCAAATTTGCATAGTAAGCATGTATAATCATTTGTGATATCTTACAGGTTGGGTTCCCGATTTTGGAACTGACGGATTAAATCTTTTAATTCAAGACGGATAAAAAATGTGATTGTTTGATAATTCCTTGAAGGGTTCTGAGTTACCCTGTTATTTATTGAAAGGGCCCTATCCCAATTTATGTGATGTTTGATTTCCTGCTGCTGTTGCTGTGATGTGACCGTGGAGGGTTGTTTTGATATGTGGAGGCATAAAGGCATTTTGGTTGTGGCATCAGATGATTCCTAGAGTGGCGAGATGCATCGGTTTATACATGTGGGTGTTGGGGAGGACACTAGGGATGATGGAATGGGATGGATGTGATTGTTGGATGCATGTTGATTCATTGGTTTTTTATCTTCCTTACTATTCCCCACTTCTCAAGGATACTGGTCGTGCATACCCTTATTCCGAAATAGGCGAAGACACGCAGGGTATTCCACGTTATTTCCATGTTTAGCCTCCCAAGGGAGAATGGGTATACGCTCTTGCTATAGGCAGAAAAGACTCGACGAGTAGTACATCTACTCACTGTGTTGAGCCCCCTTGTGTTTAGTAGCATATGATGCTTTTTTAGAATGCTTGGGAATATGGGAAAGTAATTCTATAATGAATGTTTGAATAAATGATGTTAACCCATGGGGATTGAGTTTGTTGAAACTTAATGATGAGGTTGAGAAATTTTGAGGGGACAATAGAATTTTATGGATGTGGTGTTAATGTAAATTTAATGTGGAATTGTTCATGGTTAGTTAATGTTTGAAGAATCAATTAATGTACAATGGAATTGATAAAAAGGGAATGAATTAATCTAAAAAATCCCTTAAATGGTTGTCTGCTTATAGGATACCTAGTCTTAGAAGTGGAAACCCGGAGTCCGAGAGACGTTAGCTACAGTTGTTTCTAAGACTAGGTTATGCCCATAGTGTGGTTGTGAGTTATAGTATTTTCTTTACTTTTTGTGTTTCTATACGCTACTCCACCCTGTCAGTAAGGGAAACTGGAACCCTAGGGATTTTGAGCCCTGTGGGGGTGTTTTCCACAACATTCTGGTGGGAGGATGAATGGATGACTACCCCCTTTGACCCCACTCTCTTCTCTGGGTAGATACTCGTGCCATTAGGCACAACGGTTGGTTTTCCCCATATATCTGTGTAGAGGGATGTAATGGCTTGTGGTTATTCACAAACATATATTCTGGATATAGTATCCTATGGACTACTATAGGTGTAACGTGTATAGGCTATGATGGCTTGAGGATCCATACTCGATTTATGGGCTATAATGGCTTGAGGTATAATACCCGACATTTGATACACGTTATGAGAGTTGTGGTGGCTCCCGGAAACTACCTGGTTACTGTTGGTTTTGAGGATGGTGTGGTGCTTCTCCCAGGTGTATGCGGGAAAGCATTTGTGGTGCATGTGGTGCATATTGTGGATCGTAGCCCAGGTGTCTTCGAGAAAGCCTTTGGATAGAGATTCACATGATGTATGTTGTTGGGGAAAAGTGGAAAACCAGTGGGGAAGTTGTAGAGGGGAAACCATGATATTCTTTAATATATGATATATTCTTGTATGCGTTACTTTGTGAGAGTATCCATGGTGAAGTTGGTAACATAGTATACATGTTTAGGTGTTGAGTTGGTTTCAATTGTTGTTCACTGGGCTTTAGCATGATTTCATTAATTTTTCACGGGAGGCATCAGGGAGGATCCAACTGAGTATACTGTTATACTCAACCTATGTATATATAAACTGTTTCTTAGTTCACTTGGAGGAGTTTGGAGATCAAGCTAGTTTCTACTAGCTTGGGGTAGCAGGAGTTGTTCTGGCTTTTGGTTGCAGTTGTTTTTTTCTTTATTATGGGTACTTGTAGTTTTCCCTTTCAGTTGTATTACTTTTGTCTGACATTACATATGTTCACATGGGTTTTCTATTATAATTCAGTTCTGATTTGGAATTGGTTGGCATCTATCTTATCTCTCTCTTCTGTATGTGTTCTCTTAGAGGTTAATGCCTCCAATTTGTGTGTTACAATACCCTCGGTGCTAGTCACCAACCCGGGGCCTACTAGAGGCAGGACTCGATGGTCATTATTTCCCTTCTCACATTACCAGCCCAGGAGGGGTACACTTTGTGTGGAGGGGGTCATGACAGAGTGGTATCTGAGGTCTGGTTGAGGGATAAGATGGAGTTTGGAGTTAGGCACAAGTGAGGTTGCATGGGTTGGTAGGGCAATAGTGTCATTCATGTTTTTCAAGTGAGGTAAACAATGGAGACTGGCTGAGACATAGGCGTTTAGGCCCCCCTATGATCTGATGTACGGAACGTTATGTTTACAATGGATACTAAAAAAGGTGATACTAGTTGCAGGGTAGAGTCCTAGGAAAGGATAATGCATCATTCTTATTGGTGCCTATGTTTGAATGGGTAGACCATGGGATAGGTTAACCTTAAATGAATAAAAGAAAATAATAAATTAATTAATGTTAAGTCTTCCATATTCCAGGTTTAGGAGATCTAATGAATTTTTATTTTACCGGTATGGATCCAGGTCGTTGCCCTCATCAGGTTTGTGCAGAAAATGTCTAGTAGGATATTCCAGCAGATCACCTTAGGGTAGAGGTTGACGATAATGACACATGGAGGAAGACACTCCGAGAGTTTCAACATCAGAGTCTGCAGATGTACGAGGGCTCCGTTTCCGATGCAGTCACGGAAGACTAGTTGGAGGAGGTCGAGATAGGCTTCAGTTTGATCCATTCTCGGAAGGAGCACTGGGTGTCCTTAGCTATGATGATGCTGCGTGGAGCAGCAAGGCAGTGGTGGTTCATGTACCTCGGGGACCATAAGGAGTCAGTGATCTCATTGGAGGAGTTCTGAGATAGGTTTAGAGTTGAGTTTCCTTCTTCGACTGTGAAGGCGTCTAGTCGCCAGGAGCTTCTTACCCTTCGACAAGGGAGCTCCAGTGTTTAAGATTTTAGAATCGTTTTCTGGAACCTTTTATGATATGATTCGGACCTGTTACCAGATGAGGAGGCCAGGGAAAGGGTTTTCGAGGAGGCTTTGCATCCAGAGATATAGCTCTAAGTCACCCCATTTATGCTAAAGAAATATCTTGAGGTATTGGCTAGGGCAGAGGTTGTTGAGAGGTATTTGTCCAAGACCGGATCATCATGATAGGGGGATCATCATGATCCCTCACGAAGCAAGGCTTTGGTCTGGGGTTCCCAGTTTTCAATGCAGAAGAGTTTCCGTTCATCCGGGGGTAGGTCCCAGCCCTTACCATCTCGTTTCTCCAGAGGCAAAAAATCTCAGGCCTATGACAAGGGGCCAAGTGCTTGTTTTTCTTGTTGTGGTCATGGCCATCTATAGCGGGTGTGACAGACCATTCAGAGCGGTCATCCTGCACCCGGTGTTACGCTCCAGGTTCCTATATTGAGGCAGTTCCCGTCGAGGCATCAACAGCCAGTTGCACAAGCTTTAGATCAACAGAGGGTAGATGGGGTGGGCAGAGGACAACCCCTTGATGCCCCCCATCCTCAGAGAGCAGAGCGCGGCCATGTTGGTGGTTTTCATCAGGGTCAGAGAGGTTGTGGAGGTCATGGTCAGCTTCATGCTTTAGTGTTTCTAGCACTGGACGAGCCAGACATCATTTGAGGTACCCTTTTCTTATTTTCTATCTTAGTGTATTCCTTGTTTGACTCAGGAGCGACACAGTCCTTCATATCCCTTACCCTTTTCCATGCTTTAGGACTTGAGGTAGAGAGGCTTCCAGTGCCCTTGGCATTGACTACGCTAGTTGGAGGTCGAGATGACTTGTTTGAAGTATGTAAAGACTGTGAGCTAGTGTTGGGGAAATACCGCTCTTGAGGAGATTTCCTATGTTTAAGAATACAACCATACAACGTCATCTTCGACATGGATTGGTTGTCTTCGGTGCAGACTATCATGGATTGCTTCAGGAATAAGGTCATTTTCTCTAGTTCGGATGGAGAACAAGTGGTGTTTGTTGGTGAGTGAGATCCTCGGATGGGTCATAGGCATATTCCATCCTTATCGTCCGTGATGGCTGAGATGATTCTGAGTTCATCAGAGGTTCGGTAGTTGGTGTTTCCAAGGATCGTAGAGGAGTACCATGATGTCTTTCTAGAAGAGGTTGTAACATTACCACCTCGATAAGAGATCGAGTTTGGGATCGACCTACAGCCAGGAGCGTCTCATATCTCAATGTCTCCATATAGTATGGCCCCTTCTGAGTTACGAGAACTACGTATACAGTTCGGTGTCCTGTTAAAGTGCAGTTTTGTTCGGCCATGTGTGTCACCGTGGGGTGCACCAGTTTTGTTCGTGAAGAAGTCCAACGGAAGTTTGAAGTTGTGTGTCGATTATCAATGCTTAAACAAAGTGGCAATAATGAATCTCTATCCTCTTCCACAAATTGATGATTTATCCAATCAATTGAAGGGTGGATGTTGGTTCTCAGAGATCAACTAGCGGTCAAGATATCATCATATGTGTGTGAAGGATGAAGATATTCCGAAGACTACTTTCTGTTGTCGTCATGGGAATTATGAGTTTGTTGTAATGTCTTTTGGCACGATAAATTATCCAGATACATTCATTGGATTGATGAATGCTATGTTTCGTGAGTTCTGGGACAAGTTCATGGTAGTTTTCATCGACGAAATCCTTCTGTACTCCAAATATGAGGAGGAGCATGCATAGCATCTCCAAGTTATTATGTGCATTCTTCGCCAACATCAGCTATTTGGGAAGTTATCGAAGTGTGAGTTTTGGATGCGAGAAGTCCATTTCTTGTTTCATGTTGTGTCCCAACATGAAGTAGCTATGGATCATTCAAAGATAAAAGTAGGTGTGTCTTGGGAATCCCCCAAGACCGTTTCAGAGATGCGAAGTTTTCTAGGTCTCGCAGGCTACTACAAGAGGTTCATAGCCAATTTCTCACAAGTTGCAACTCCTATAACAGCTTTTACTAGGAAGGATCTAGCATTCATATGGACTGATCAGTGTCAGTCAGCTTTCGAGTATATAAAGGAGATGTTTTTAAGTGCTCCAGTCCTTTGACTTCCAGCTGATGGAGTCCAGTTTGATGTATTCTGTGATGCTTCAAATATGGGGTTTGGCTGTGTTCTCATGCAGTAGAGGTCAGTTTTTTCTTATGGGTCTCGATAGATGCGTCCCCATGAACACAACTCTTCCACCCATGATCTTGAGTTGGAAGTCGTGGTGTTTTCCCTGAAGTGGTGGAGACATTACCACATCAGTGAGTGCTTTGTGGTTTTCACTGATCATAATAGTTTGAGTTATGTTTTCTCCCAGCGTGAATTGAACTTATGACAACGTCAGTGGATGGAGTTATTTACGGAATACAACTTTGAAATATCATATACATCTGGAAAGGGGAATGTTGTTGCTGATGCGCTGAGATGAAAGTCACATAGTGATGTTGTGCATGAATATAGTGATTCCTAGGGAGTAATGGAAGAATTGTCAGCATTATATCTTGATATGGGAGAAGTTGGGGGTATAGGATGTCTTTTTTAGATGATGGTACTGTCATCCCTGATGCCAAATGTGGAAGAGTCCTAGTTGGGGGATTTTGAGGTGGAGGTCTGGAGAGACCGAGTTGTTTGTGGTGAGGTCCCTGATGGTTGGTCGGAGGACGAACAACAACGATTATTGTATCAAGGAAGGATTTATGTTCCCTTGAAGATGCACGAGACGGTTCTCCAAGAGTTCCATGGTTCTCCCTTAGCTGTATATCCTAGCGTGACAAAGATGTACCGATCCTTGAGGAGTTAGTTATGGTGGCCTGGGCTGAAGCATGCGGTTGTGGAGTTTGTGTCTCGATGTTTTGTTTTCCAGAAAGTGAAGGCCGAACACCGTGTTCTAGGTGGTCTTCTCTAGATGTTAGAGATTCCTCATTGGAAGTGTGAGGATATCTCAATGGACTTTGTTACTAGTTTTCCTTGAGCTCTAGGAGGATATGATGCTATTTTGGTGGTAGTGGATCATTTAACAAAATCATACCACTTTATAGCAATCAAGGAGTCATGATTAGTGGAATTTTTGTCGAGGCAGTATCTAGAGGAGGTGGGGAGACGTCATGGAGTCCCTAGGAGATTATTTCTGATCGTGATCCTCATTTTACCTCCAAAGTTTGGAGAGGTCTCCAACATGCTCTCGGTTCCCAGCTACGCCTTAGCACAGCTTTTCATCTTCAAACGGATGGTCAAACAGAGCGAACCATCCATACTCTTGAAGAAATGTTACACTCTTGTGTTATTGATTTTGGAGGTTCATGAATGAGGCACCTACCATAGGTGGAGTTCTCTTACAATATTATTTTTCACTCCACAACTGGTATGGCATCATTTGAATCATTGTATGGTCGGCCTTTCCATTCTCCATTGTGCTGGACTGGGGCCAGAGAGTCAGCAATTCTCGGACCGAAACTAGTTCAGAATACAACAAAGATGGTTTAGGTGAATCATTAGAGGATGAAGACAACACAAGATTGTCAGAAATCATATGCCGATCAATGAGGAAGACCCTTAGAGTTTAATGTTGGGGATCATGTGTTTCAAAAGGTGACTCCCCGTCGTGGGCAGCAAAGGTTTGGTCATGGAAGTAAGATTTCTCCCCGCTTTGTTGGGCCTTTCGAGGTGTTAGATCATGTTGGAGATATGGCGCATCGAGTAGCACATCCCCCTCAGATGAGTCGGATACATGATGTTTTCCATGTATCACAGCTCCGTCGTTACCTTCATGATGACTCTCATGTTATCGATTGGGGAGAGATCAATGTTGATGATGATGAATACTTTGAGGAGCGACCTATGGAGATCCAAGACCGCAAGGAGAAGGTGTTGTGTGGATGTTCTATTCCCTTAGTTCGTGTCTTATTACGACATGGTGGAATGGAGGAGAGTACCTGGGAACGGGAGTCACAGTTATGTGTTCAGTACCCATATTTGTTTGATATTTAACTCTTTTCCTGTATCATTGTAACTTGTGTGGTTCTGAAACTTTCATGTTTCTGAGATGCCTCCCTTTGTTGTTTTTGGTGGATTTCTCTCTTTTGAGAGGTATCTTGAGGGGTGGTTGTTCAGACACTACTTCATTTTCACTTTAGGTGGGTTCTGTATTCTCGAGGATGAAAATGTTTTGAGAGGTATCTGATGTAATGGACTGGACTTCTCTAGTCAATTACTTTGTGGAAATGTGGTGCTAGAGGTGTTCTAGGAAATTAAGGTGACTTGGGGTACATTTTGGTGAACATTAAGGAAAGATAAAGGGAAATATCTTTTTCACGGTTAGCGCACAGTTTTCCGAAACCGTGCAGACAAACCGTGCAAGGTTGGTTTTGGAGACAGTGGCTAATGCAAGGTTAGCGCAAAGTTTGTCTAACCGTGCGACGTAACCGTGTGAGGAGTGTTTGAAGAGGAAGAATCTAATGCACGGTTAGTGGATGGTTTGTTAAACTGTGTGGACTAACCATGCAGCCACTTAATCGTAGATCCTAAAATTGTTGATCTAACTCGTTTTGCCTCTAAATGGTTCATTTATACCCCTAAGTGGCCATAACTCAGGATAACCATTCCTTGAAGGTAGGATAACCTCTCCCAAGCGTTTTGGAGGCGATCCAGAGGCTTCTCTTTGCGAATCGAAGCCGGTTTCTTGAATTATGTGATCTTTCTTGTTTGGTTTCTTAGATCTACTTAGATCTACTCCTCATATTCTCTTGGTTTCGTAGCTCTACGCCCGTTATGGGTAGATCTAAGTGTGTGGATGCCAAATATGATGAGCTTTGGCCTTTATCTTGATAAGAGAATAGATATAAGGAGGATTCTTGGAGAATCAATCCAGTTTCTTGGGCGTTCTTCGACCATTGTGGTTTTCGTCGATAACCTTTGAGGTAGGGGATTCATTGCTTCGCTTTCTTTTACGTGCAACCGTATTGTTAGCTTGTATAATCCGCCTAGATGAAAATGTATTTAAACTAATAAATACATTTAACTGGTTAAATACATTGTATCGATTGTATGTTATTACCTCATGTTTTGCTAGATAGAGTGATATCTATGCTTTCCTTTCTTAGTGGTTGTTCTTGTTGGAAATTGGTAAAGAATGTAAACCAGGACTAATTGAATTTTTTTTTGCTAAAGATAAAGAGGCAAGTGAATGAATCTGGTTCTTGTTGCAATTTGATGTTAATCAAATTGTCATAGTAAGCATGTATAATCATTTGTGATATCTTACTGGTTGGGTACCGGATTTTGGAACCAAAAGATTCAATATGTTAATTCAAGATGTTTTCAATAAAATTTGCTTGTTTGATAATTCCTTGAAGGGTTCTGAGTTACCCTCTTGTTTTTTGAAAGGGTCGTAGCCCAATTGATGTGATGTTTGATTTCCTGCTACTTGTGCTGTGATGTGAACATAGAGGGGTGTTGTGATATGTGGAGGCATAGAGGCCTTTTGGTTGTGGCAGCTGATGATGCCTAGAGTGGCGAGGTGCATCGGTTTATGCATGTGGGTGTCGGGGAGAACACCAGGGATGATGGAATGGGATGGATGTGATTATTGGATTCTTATTGATTCTTTGGTTTTTTTATCTTCTTTACTTTTCCCCATTACTCAAGGCAGCTGGTCTTGATTACCCTTCATCCGAAAGAGGCGAAGAAACGTGGGGTATGCCACGTGCATTCCATGTTTATCCTCTCAAGATAGAATGGGACTACACTCTTTCTATAGGCGGCAAAGACTCTATGGGTAGCACATCTACTCACTGTGTTGATCCCCCTTGTGTTTAGTAGCATAGGATGCTTTTCTAGAATGCCTGGGAATATGGGAAAGTAACTTTGTAATGAATGTTTGAATAAATTATGTTATCCAATGGGGTTGGAGTTTGTTTAAACTTAATGACGAGGTTGAGAACTTTTGAAGGTATAGTGGATTTTTTTGGATGTGGTGTTAATGGAACATTAATGAGGAATTGTTCACGGTTAATTAATGTTTGAAGAATTAATTAATGTAAAGTGGAATTGATAAAAAGGGAATGATGTAATCTAATAGTGTCCTTAAATGGTTGTGTGCTTATAGGATACCTAGTCTTAGAATTGGTAGCCCGGAGTCCGAGAGACGTCAGCTGCCGTTTTGTCTAAGACTAGGTTATGCCCATAGTGTGGTTTGTGAGCTATAGTATATTCAGTAAATTTTGGGTTTCTATACGCTACTCCACCCAATCAATAAGGGAAACTGGCACCCTAGGGATTTTGAGCCCTGGGGGGTGTTTTCCCCAACATTCCGGTGGGGGATGAATGGATGAATACCCCCTTTGACCCCTCTCTCTTTTCTTGGTAGATACTATTTCCATTATGAAAAACAGTTAGTTTTCCCCATATATGTGTGTAGAGGGTTGTAATGGCTTATGGTTATTCACACACATATATTCTACATATAATATGCTATGGACTACTATAGGTATAACATGTATAGGCTGTGATGGCTTGAGGATCCTAACTCGGTGTATGGGCTGTAATGGCTTGAGGTATAATACCCAACGTATGATACACGTTATGCGAGAGGTGGTGGCTCCCAGAAACTACCTGGTTACTTTGGTAGTGAGGATGGTGTGGTTCTTCACCCAGGTGTCTGCGGGTAAGCTTTTGTGGTGCACGTGGTGCAGATTATGGAGCTTAGCCCTGATGTCTGCGGGCAAGAATTTGGAGATAGATGGACAAGATGTATGTCGTTGTGGAGAAGTGGAAAACTAGTAGGGAATTAGTAGCAGGGTACCGTTGATATTCATTACTATTTGATATATTCTTGTATTCACTTCTTGGTAAGAGTAGCCATGGTGAGGTTGGGAACTTAGTATAACTATTTAGGTGATGAGTTGGTTTCACTTGGTGTTCACTGGGATTTAGCATGATTTCTTTACTTTTTCATGAGAGGCTTCAGGGAGTATCCTACTAAGTATATTGTTATACTCACCCTACATATATATAAACTACATTTAGGTCAATTGGAGTAGGTTGGAGATCAAGCTGGTTTCTACTAGCTTGGGGTTGCAGGAGATGTTCGGGCTTGTGGATGCAGCTGTTTTTACATTCTTTTGGGTACTTGCAGTTTTCCCTTTCCGTTGAAGTACTTTTGGATGACATTACATATGTGAACTTGGGTTTTGTTTTATACTTCAGTTCTGAGTTGGAGTTGGTTGGTGTTTATCTAATCTCTCTCTTCCGCATGTGTTATCATAGAGAGTAATGCCTCCCATTTGTGTGTTACTATACCCTCGGTGCTAGTCGCCAACCCGGGGCCTACTGGAGGTGGGACATAGGGGTCATTATCTCCCTTCTCACATTGTCGGCCAGTGAGGGGTAGACATTTTGGGGAGGGGGTCATGAAAATCCTACTACTAGAGGTTCATTTATTTGATTAATTATGTAATTAATTTAATTAATTCATTAAATTAATACAAAGTATTTCATCTCTAAAATCATCTCAATGGAAATTTTCTCATGGTAAACCGCATAAACCCAGGGTGTATTCAAGAGAATTTTTACTTCCTTTGGTGAATCACATCTGATGATGATGAATCTTTGGGTAAAATAGATCAATGTGAAGTGAAAACAAGAAAATCGTCCATTCATTGTAAATCACATTCTTCAATGAATAATGATCCAATCCGTAGGAAGGACACATAAATTCATTGATTTCTCCCATATTGGATAAATTAATTGTGAATTATCATATTTTTTATGATATCCACCAAATGTTAAACCTTGGAATGTGCATATTAAACCATTTTTATTATTATTAAATTGACTTATAAAAAATGATGTACCCATTTTTTTATAATTGTACATGAATGCTTGGAAACGATTGATAATCCTTTCTCTTTTGACGTTTTCCCCTCAATTCCATTGTGTTAATCCTAATTGGACCTCAAGATCATGATTCAATATTTCTGGTTGGATCCAAGTCCAATAGGACACTTTAATTCAAGAAATAATCATTTGAGATTATTGTAATGTCAAATAAGGTATGGAATTGAAGCCATTTCAAGTTTTGGGTCATCAATTCATTGTAATAGAAACCTGATAAGAGATTGAGGTCAATGATCCGGGAGTTCATGATATGTGTTGAACCCCCAAAAGTCTAAAAACCCTATTTCAAGCCAATGAACAACCGGAAATGTTGAATCATGACTAGATCCATCAATTTCGGAAGAAGTCAAGTTTAGAGTCAAAATGGAAAATTCAGATATGGAGTCTGGAACATGGATCTAAAAATATATGAAACAGTAGACTACATGATATTTAGTTCTAAGAAAACATGGTATATATCCCTTATTATGTGGAAGAAATGTTTTTAGATAATTATAAGGGTGGAACGGCTTGTATCCCTCTAAAATGAAATATAACAGTTTCTCAAATGGTCGATCCATATGGCAGAACACATGGGCATGACCCTATGTGGAAAGACATGGCCACGAACAAGGTCATGTACTAATGAACATTTCATAGAACATGGTCATGTACTGAAGTACAGAATCTTGAACAAGTTCCATGGGTTGTGAACTCATGTGGCTTGGAAATACCTTGTATCCTCCATAAATGTTTTTTAATTATACATGGGTTGGTGAGCCATGTACCTCTAGGGACACATCCAAGAGGTGGAATAGGAACATAATCCATGTATATCCCCTCACACATTATTTACCCCATGTATACATTTGATGAAACTTAGAACTCACTTAAATACTTGGTTCAGACTCGGGTTCTGGTCCCTGGGAATCATACATTTAGTTTTTTCCATGCAGAATGCAATTGTTACTTATATCGTGGATTATGAGAAACTATGAAATATTTTATAGGAATGGAGATCATTTATGTGAAACTCGACGATAGGAGTGCACATAATAGATCATCAGAGGCTTTCAGAGGAGAACCCTCCAGTTGGGCTGGGAATGAGTCCAATATCGACCATAAAAGTGTAATCCTCCTCTGGAGTTTGGGAATGCGTCCTCTAGCATCAAAGAGTGGAGTCATCCTCATGAAATATGGTATGGGTTATCTATCAATCAGCTATCAAAGTCGAACCCTCTTCCCGGGATATGTAATTGGTTTAACACGTTTTAAAGTGGAACCCACAAGCTAGGTTGGGCATGGACCCTCTATCGACTATTAGAGATAAAACCTCCTATGGAGTCAAGGGATGTATCCTATAGAATTAGAGTGGAACCCTCCTGCAGGTCAGGGTATGAGGCCTCTATTGACTTTCATATCGGAACCCTCTTGTAGAGTTCGGGCATGGGTCCTCTATTTATCTATATTTCTATGAGGGTAACCCTCCAGTTGGGATGGGAATGGGTCCTCTAGTGTTAGGTTGTGTAACCATTCTATAGAGGAATACTTGGGTCCTATTTCAATATATTCATTCCCTTGACTATGAAAAATGGTGACAAGGTGTGTCATGACTTTGATGTTTTGTACATGGATGATACATGAGATGGTGCATGTCATTATCGATCTTTTGGAACTATTTCAGAAAATTTTCTCATGATAAGATATGAATTGGAGATACCATTACTCCCTCATTTTGGATTATTTTGATTGAGAATATATATATATAAACATTTTTATCCTTTCTGTTGGATTAGATTACTCTCCTACCATGGGATACAATGACGTGTAGGGTAGTATAACTCTTTCTTGTGTTTAGATTCTCGTGTTTGGAGGAGTTTACTCACATGATATGGGTGGAAAATAGTCGACATGTAGTTCATATACATGATTCTTTGATCCCCTTGCGTTAGAAAGAGGTTACTATCTCTATTGGTTTTGGGTTGAACAATTTCAAAACATTATATTCACTTTTTCCTCTTTATTGTTCATTCCTATGGTGTCATGTTATTGACCCTTCATCTTTTGGGGCATCCTATGAGGAATGTATATACCCTAACTTTAATGGGATTTAATCAAATTTATCATGCATTACACATTTGACAGATAGTTCAATTGAAATTTCATAGGATCTTAGGGATACATGGTACCTTAAACCTCACACGGTGGGTTTATCATGAAGATTATAAGATGGGACCTCTCAGAAATTTTTACATTACTTTACAGTTTTCCAAGATAGACATATTTCATTTCTAGGAATGCATTTCCCCTCTCCACATTCAGTTTACCCTGTTGTACTCTTGTACTCTCTAGAGGTTTTACATGTATGGTTGTTGCCCTATTATTTTCATTCTTTTACTACTACTCCTTTTTACATTTTCATTAAGATGGATTTGTGTGTCATTACATGTAATTTGGAAAAGCCCTCGCCATGTTAGTTATGCCTTCAGCATAGGATTCCTCTCCCCAGACTATGTTTTTGGGCTTGGGGTAGTTTTGGCTCGATCCCCATTGAGTCAGGTCAATAATGATTGGTATCATACCGAGTTTGATCCTTAGTATAGTCATTGGAGTATACCACTTATGAGGAATAAATTGGTATTGAAGGCACTCGTGCCAATGTATCTTGAGTGTGGATCTAAGGTTAGGGTATTGAGTGATGGAAAGGGGGGCCGGTGTATTAATTCACCAGGAACATGTTCACCTATTTGTGAACTCTGCATACAAATACATTGGTTGCCGGGATCGATGGTATATATAACATATAGGATTGAGTCTAGAGTTTACTTCTTGATTAAGATCCCCAATGATATGTATATATATTTTATTCTATCCATGGTGCATCTTGATTAAATTTTTCAGATTCCTGCATGACAATAGCCAGCTAGGATACATGTTTTGGATTGTGACAATGAATCGATGATAGATGAAGCATTAGAATGTGTTCCACCCCTTGAGATATTTTCTAAAGGTGGATATGTAGTATAACCACCGCCTATCGAGAAGGATATCATACCAAATAAGAAGTCTAATGATGTGTTTTGGATTAGTGAAATACATGAGTTCCAGTGATAGAGTCCGATGAGGTTTTGTGATGAGCTAAATCCCCAGGAAGTAGAGGATGGTCTTGATTTGATTATCCATCTCTTTAAACACTGTGGATCCCTACCAATCATATAGTTTCTCTCAAAAATAGTACTATTTGTAGAGAAGTAGATGGTTCTAGTGGTACTAGGTGATTCACACCTATGTTGTTTGTGCATTATAGGTTTCTATGGTATAGACAGCCCATATTTCATGTTTGATCAATACTCCCTTCATAGGTTGTTGAGGTTAGGTCCATTCCCATTGTTTTGATATCCTGATCGGATCATAACTCATTCTATGGTGGTCCCAATGTTTAGACCTCTCCTTATTGATGATGGTAATTCATAGAGTCATAATATATATTTGTCTAGCATGGAATTAGACATTCAGGAAAAAGGGACACTTACCCCACCATGATGCATTATTATCATTCAATCTAAAAATTTTTAGGTGAGTTTGTATCATCCCAATGAATATAGTATCAAGGTGTAGTGGATGAGTTCCTTTGATTTGTGTGTTCAGGATATTTAGATGTGATGGGGTGTTAGATAAGGCCCTAGTTGAATAGAACATGTGGTCAATGGACGAAATGATCTCTTCGTAGTTTTGGATTCTGGTTGAGAGGCATGACTGTTCAACGGTGTATGACCTCTGTCATTACTACACTGGCTATTGTATATATCTGAAATTCAAACTCAAAATTTCCCCAATAAAAAGACAATTTTAATGACTTACCAATACCTGTGGAGGTACTTTTTTTATCAAACCTTATTTTGGAGGATACTGTAGAGAGGATTGGCGGTCCCGCATATCTTACAATTGGGAAACCATACACTATTAGGAGAGAGATCCTCAGAAATAATTATTTTCATAGAGAAAATGAGAACCTACAATTTTTTCCTATGGACTTGATTTTTACCATCCATGCTTATAAGATTGTTACCAGTGAGTATGGTAGTGCTTTTAGGTTGTGTGATGGAGTATTCCTTCTTGAGGAGGAGTGATCCTCAGATAGATCCGGATGATCTTATTCAAAAGAGGTTACAAAAATGTGATTAGTTGGATATTGTTTCTCTTGGAGAAGTGTATTTTATGATCTCTCATCTCCCTATAACATTTATGGGGTATGTGGGATTTTTAGGATCCCCTTTGAGGTGGGAGATGGATTTTGTGTTGAGTTACATCTTATGACCACTTAGATATCTTAAGTGTAATATCTGATGGCCCCTACTAAGATCTATGAGTTTTAGTTGTAGTTGGAGGACCTTTGAGGTATGTGTTTCATCTATCTTAGTGTTCCCCTCTTGGGAGATCCAATGTTGTTCCTAAAAATGTTGGATTAGATCATCCAATATTGCATGGATTATCATTACATAGACTAGGAAACAATAATGAAAAAGTACCCCTCTTCAAGGATTTAAAACCTCTTTGACTCGTTGCAAGGAATGAGATGGTTTTCAAAGATCTATCACAATTATAAATACTACCAATTCAGGGTTTGTGAGACTGATATTCCAAAATGGAATTATGATGTATCTAGAAAAACAATGCATTCCTAATGAGGCACTTTGGTGAGCGAAATTCACCAGTCATGTTTATGGATTTTATAAACCTGGTTTTCCAGCCATACCTACACCACTTTTTGATTGTCATCATTGAAGATATAATCATTTAATTAGTTTAACAATCAGAGCATGTAGAGAACTATAATATGGTCCAATATTTTTTTATTAGCATCAACATTATGATAACTTTTCAATGTTTCAACTCTAGATAGAGAAGGTTAACTACTTGAGGCATGAAATTATTGATCCTAATTTAGAAATGGACCCAAAAATGATCAATTATATTCATTATTGGGATCCACCCAAAACTATTTCATAGGTGTTGAGTTTTTTGGTTTTTTGGGTACAATAAATTTTTTTTGGAAGACGTATCTTGTATTGAATGGCCTAATGTGAAAAGGAAAAATGTTTTCCTGGACTGAGTAGTTCTAGATGGACTTTGTGGAGTTAAGAATGAGGATAAAGTGCCCTACTATACTGAGACTACTAATGAAAGGCATGGATTACATGGTATAATTTGATGCATCATGATTTAGGCATAGATTAATGTTGATGTAGAAGTAACAAGTTATTAGATCCTTGGTGAGGAAGTTGAGACCCCATAAATAGAACTACACAACTCATGACCTAGATATAGAAAAATCATCTTTTCCCTAAGGATGTTGAGGAACTATATTCTAGGAGAGTGATTTTTTTTATTCAGACCGTCAGAGTCATAGTTTCATCTTCATGAAGAGTGACATTAAAGAATAATAGTGGAGGTAGTTGGAGTTATTGAATTAATATGAATTCAAGATAGTCTATACACCAGGTAAGGTAATCATTGTAGATGATGACCAAAATGGGACATCCTAGTCTTCTTTGGTGCAGGAGGATTTTAAGAAGTTTTCTTCCTTTTAGCTATCCCTGGTGGAGTAGGAGGGTGCATCTATTCTTTAGTCAATAGTGTTGACTCTTCAAATTCTCATGTATGTTAGAGATTCCCAACTAGGATACATAAAATGCGGGGTCTTATAGGACCAGATATAATCCATAGATCAATTATATAAATATTATGGATTAGGTAATGAATTATAAATTTTATAGGAATGAATTGTCGTCCCAGTCACGATGTGGGAGGAGATGATGCGGGAGTTACTCACTTCTCCCATGGATGTACATCTAAATGTGGGGAATATGTATTGATACCTACAGTGCCAGTATTGGTAGTACATAATGTGTGAGAGAATGGCTATGTTCATCTCTTGATTCCCCATCTGTTAGTATCTGAGGGTTGAGCACCAGGTTTCAGTCGGCTTGTTGCGGCCCCTTTAGATACGTGTGTAAAAGTGGGGTGACTTATCTGTGGATGTTGTGATAGGGATTCTATGAAAATTTATAGTCGATGATTCTATCTAGGTGATATTTGACCAACTCTTGAAGTTGACACACATAGTTTCTATTTGGGAGCATAGTTTCGTGGAGAGTTTAGAGTAGTGGTATATACAAGAGATTGTTTTCCTTCATGGGGTTCCCTCGACTAATTTCTATAAATATGATGAAAAATTTATGTACAACCTTTCACCCCAATACTAATGGTTAGAACGAGTACACTATACTACTATTGTAGGATGTATTGAGGAATTCTATGTTATACTTTGGCTGCAACTAGGATGACCACTTTCCATTGGTAGAGTTTTTGTACAATAAAAGCTACCACTATTCATTTGATATGTCAAAATTTGAGGCCAGGTTTGAGAGGCCCTATAGGTCACCCTCTTGCTAGATATAGATTGGAGTGATATATTTTTATGGTCCGACATTGGTGTAGATGACTACAGAGTAGATTCAGGGAATCTGTGAGTGGATGAGGATGGCCCGAAATAGGCATAAACCATACATCGATCTACATCATAAGCCCTTGGATTTTGATAAGGGAGTCCCCATTTTCCTAAGAGTCTCCCCCAATGAGGATTGTGGAGTTTATTCCATTGAGTAAAGCTGTCTGCAAAGTTCATCGGGTCATTTGAGATATTTTAGAGGGATGGTGAGGTTTCCTTGCACCTTGTCCAACCCCCATAGCTTGAGCGAGCGCATGACATCTTCCAGATGATGTAGCTAAGGAGATAAGTTCATGAACCTATGCACATTAGTGACCGGGGAAAGAAGGACATTGAGGAAAAAACCACTTTTGCGGAGAACCTGATGGTGATTCAGGATTAGTATGAGAGGAACCTTTATGGGAAGATCATCCCCTTGGTTTACTTGTTGTAGAATTATTGGAATTACCTGCAGAGTTCCTAGGAGTGTGGGATCTAGATGAGAGCTGTGTATCCCAAGCGATATGTTTAGTATTTCATATATGGGATGAAAATCATGAAGTAGGGAATGATATAGAGACATGGTTTTTTCTATGTACGAAATTGAAATATTTCTAGATATATATTTTTATATATAGGTTTTGAGATGTCATAAAATTTCAAGTCCCTATGTGCCTGATTTTTTTATAAAAATAGTAAATATACTTTATATCATGCACACACATAGCTTCTTAAAAAATTGGAGGACTCTTGAATAGAACTCTGGATTTGAAATCTGAGGACACAATTTAGTACACAATATGATGTTTACCATATGTGCATACTAAAATATGTTGGGATGGGAAATGAAAATATGGTGGACAATAGTTGTATGATTAATGGATTTGTTAAATAATAAATTTAATTAATTCAATAAATTGACTAAAAATAATACCTATATAAAATTACCACTATTCATTTTTCCCAAGGTCAACCACTTAATCCTTTGGATGATTCCAAAGAATTATTCCTCTTTTTGTTAGTAAATCATATTCAATGATGATGAATCATTGGATTAGATAAGATCAAAGAATAGAAAACAAAATGAATTATTCCTTTCATTAGAGATCATGTTATCCATTTGGAGAAGCATACAATCTCCAATTAAGATTTTCAATTCATGTATTTCACCCTTATTGATGAAATTTATAGAGTAAGATCATCCATTTTATGATTTGTGCTATTTGTTGAACCACATCTTGCATATATGTACTAGTTTTATTGATTATGTGATTACATTCTATCCCTGGATATCCCCATTTTTTATCATTGTCAAATAAATCATGGCATATAGTAGTAAATTTTCTTATTAAGACTTTTCCCCTCAATTTCTTAATGTTCATCATTATTAGACCATGAGGTCTCAATTCAATATTTCTGAGAGGGAATGTGCCCGATCATAACCCCAAATTCTTAATAGAATCATTTGTGATGATCAAAACCTCGAATCTGTGATGTAAAAAAGGATTTAAGGGTTGCGGGTTATCAATTCGTTGGAATAGAAATGGGATCAGAGGTAGTAGATGGTGAATTGGGCATGTGGTACGTGCAATGAAACTCTAGGTGTCAACAGAATAGATTTACAACCACTAGATGGCCGAAAATGATAAATTGGGACTAGATCCATCGATTTTGGATGATGGAATGTTCGGATTCGAAGTGGAATATAAATATTTGGAGCATGGAATGTGGTTTAAAATTTCTATGAAATATTAAACTTCATGATGTGTAGTTCGAGGAAAAAAGGTCTTATAGCCCTTATACGTGGGAGGATTGGGTTTTGGGAAATTAAAGGATAGAATGATGCCTATCCCTCAAACATTCCATATAACAATTTCTCATGTGGTCGATTTTTGTGGTATATAACACATAAAGGACCTTGTCACGACCCATCCTCGGGGCCCGTGTCATGACTACCCCAAGCCCACCTTCCATAGGCCATGGGCTGGTGACTAGCAACAAAGGCGTAAATCATGATAAAAGGGAAGATATTGCTTTTATATAAGGAAACAAACACCAAATAGTACTCAAGATGAAGTAAACACTAAGTAAACTAAGTACAATAGTAAGTGATGGAAAGTAAATGGGCCAGTATACAAAACCAACTAAATGTGTAGAACAACTAAAAAGTAAAGTACCAGATCTGAACGATAAAGCAGCAACCACAAAGGCATACTCCAGAACTCCCACCTGATGGGTGAGTACAGGTAGTCTCATCGGCTCCTCAAGTCCAGTCGTCCACTCCGTGTACGTCCCACCGGATAGTCCACCACCATTTATAGTCCTACTGCTCCGGTCTCAACCACGATCAGCACTATCCGTCGTCTGCCACCAACACAACGTAGTGCGGGCATAGCTCGTGCAAGGGTGAGTATATAATACTCAGTAGGGACCCTGATACCCTCGAAGGCCTCCAAGAATCAACAAAGGACAAACCACAAAGGAACGATACGAAAACAAAGTATTAACCAACACTACTTAGGTATATTCCCATACATATACCTAAGTAAACAATTTCAGTATGGCTCCAACCTCCGAGCTTATGTTCAACCCAGTCAACACAGGAAAGTACAACCCAATCCATATAGGAAGGCACAACCCAATCCACACAAGAAGGCACAACCCAATCCACACAGGAAGGAAAGCCAATCGTATCAAATATGTTGATTTAAAATCAAGACTCAGCTCACATCGATATACTATTCATTAAGAGGGGTGGAGAAGATTAGATGTAGCCTCCGAATCATCTCTTCTGCTGAACCCATGTAGGATCCAAGTACAGAAGTCGTCGCTACCGAACCCACATAGGATCCAAGTATAGTAACCATCACTACCAAACCCACGTAGGATCCAAGTACAATCGTCATCGATGCCGAACCCACGGAGGATCCCAGTAAAGTTTTAATTGCTGCCGAACCCACAGAGGATCCCAATATAGTCTTCCTCGCTGCCGAACCCATGGAGGGTCCAAGTACAGTCACCATCGTCATCGCAGTCGCAGCCAGCTCTATGGTTCCCGCAAACAGCACACTCGATTCTGGGAGGGTCCGCTCCACAAGCCAAGAGGTCGATACATCAACTATCACGAAGTCTGGAGTTGATGTATCAAAATGTTTTGTCTCGTCAGTAGGAACTCAACGTGATAGACGGCGCATCAATCGGACGCCCGGTCTGAGAGTTATTGGCCTTTTCATCCCAGGTGCCTGGTTGGTTTTTAAGATAAAACCAACCTGACCGTACTCCAGCTGCATCCAAACCTCGAGTGGAGTAAGGAAAAAGAACCGTCTCACTAATAGGAATTTAACGAAGTCGACGACACATCAATCAGATGTCCGGAGCTCAAGTTTTAAGCATTTCCACTCTGAGGGTCTGGTTAGTTTCGTGTTTGAACCAACCCAGCCATACAAAAAGTTCACCAAAACCTTAACTGTAATATACCGAAACGTCCGTATCGATCCAAGGATCCCTACGCAATTGATGGTGTGTCGATCGTAGGTCCGTAGCCCAATATATGGGTGTTAGAATGAACCTGCTCCTAAAATAGGGGGTTTGGGCCCGGTCCGACACGGCTCAATACCCCAGGGGTCGGCCCAAACCGGGTCGACCCGACCCAGGTCCGGGTCCAGCCCAGTGGGGCGCAGCCCGACATGGCTGGCATGGCCCGGCCCGACGCTGGCGGCCCGGCCCATGGCTGGGCACGCAGCTCGTGGCCGAGTGCAGTGTGAAGGGGGTGCTGCCCCTTTGTCTCGAAATGGCAGACCCGTGGGGTCCGTGCTAGTGAGCCGGCGGGGGGTTTCAAACCCTCGGTGATCCTAGAAAACGGCCGGCCATTATGGCCGACCGGTTGAGCCACGCGGGACCCGTGGGGTTCCCACCTCCTGGAACTCCAGCGGCTGGCTAGGACGGACGCCTCCTGCTGAACCGCCGTGGCTAAAGGCCATGGTGTGACAGTGTTGTGTCCCTCTGCCGCATCCCGTTATTGGTCGCGGCCTCCTTCGGCCTCACCGGCGCGGCGCGATGGCACTGCGCTCCATCGCTGTGGCCATCTCCGACCACGGTCTTCATCATTCCCGCACGGTGCAACGGCACCGCGTCACCTCCGTTTCAAGCCAAAATGAAGATTAACAATAAAAGGGCAGGAGGATCGGCCATGTTTTTGCGGTCCGATCTCCTCCCATTATATCGATAACAAGCGGCCAATCATTTATCAACGAAGAGAATTAAATAATAATTGAGTGAAGAATTCACCCCTAACTCAATTCAAGAAGGTTGATCGCTTGATGAAGGAAGGAGATGCATTCATTGTTCCGTTGACATTACCGCGGAATGACGGCGTCACTTCGTCAACGTCGAGAAGAAATAAGTCAAGGTTGGCACTGGCATTCTTGGCGTTCTTCCATGAGGGAAAGAAGTGGAAATGTTCTTTGTGGGATGAATGAATTTTTTTTCACCTCTAATCCTCAACACAATGAGCCAACCCCAAATAAAATATGAATTCCATTATTTTATTAAAGCATGGCATGCATTTCAAATTAGAGAATTCAAAACAAGTCACTTAATTAATTAAACTTAAGTTGTCTAATTAATTAGGTGTTATGTTGGAAAGAATTAGAATGGGAGAGTTACATAACATATGAGGGGGTTTAGAGGAGTTAGGGAATTTGAGGGTTTGGGATAGTGTGGGCCCCACCTCACCTTTAACCACTCAATGGTAGTTAGTAACTAGAGGGTCCCACCCCAACTCCCATACATAGGATAAAACCACTTAGGTTAGAAGTAAAATTTGTACCAATTTTTTTATTTAGTTTACATTTAATCCTAAATTTTTTACAACTCCTCCCGAGAAAACACACCTTTGGAAATTGTACTCTTAAGTAAATATCGTCGTTACGGTTTCATCGGTGCCCTCAGATTTCGATTCCAAGCACCAGTTCAAAAGTTTGAAAAACTCGCTCGTTCGTTCACTAAACGTACCCAAGCTAAACATCGGAAATTGATTCCACGCACACCGGGCCTCAGAATCAGGTTCTGTCAGAAACTGGGAACTCATTGAATCCCAAATAAATTAAGAAAAAATTTTCCTTGAAATTTACCGGTCTTTACATTACTCCCATCTCAGAGATTTACGTCCCCATAATGATACATCAAAAACTAGGGAAAGAAATGAGGGTACTGTGTACTCATATGAGCCTCCCGCTCCCATGTGCTCTCTTGGAGGTTCCCGTTCTGCCACCTGATGCACACTAGAGGAATCGAACATCCACGTAGGACCCTCTCCTGTTGATCCTTGATCTCCACTGGAACCTCTGAAAAAGTTTCCCCATCCTCAATTTCCAGATCCCCATGGTCGATGATATGCATCGGGTCATGCACGTATCTCCTCAGCTAAGATTCGTTGAAGACGTCGTGTACCCGGTGCAACTAAGGTGGTAGAGCCAGGTGATAAGCCACCTCGCCTATCCTGCTGAGAACCTCGAATGGTCCGATGAAGCATGGAGATAACTTGCCACCCCAACTAAAACATCGTAGTCCATGTCGATATGAGACCCGTAAGAAAACGTGGTCCCCATCCTCGAACTCTAGTGGCCTCCGCCTCCTCTCATCATAAGACTTCTTTCGGCTCTGAGCAGTCCTCATCCACTCATGGATGATCTGCACCTTCTCTGACTTGGCCTGGACCATCTCTGGTCCCACAAGTGCTGACTCCCCAGGGACTGTCCAGTACAGAGGTGATCTACAAGGTCCCCCATACAGTGCCTCGTATGGTGTCATCCCGATGGTGGATTAGTAGTTGTTTCTGTATGCAAACTCCACCAAGGGTAGGTGATCCTACCATCTACGACCAAAGTCGAGGACACATACACAGAGCATGTCCTCGAGAGTCTGAATGATCCTCTCCGTCTGACCAACTATCTAAGGGTGAAAGGCCGTGCCCAGGCGTAGCTGCGTCCCAAATGACTCCTGAAACCCCTTCCAAAGCCAGGAAGTAAAGCAAGCATCTGAATCTGAGTCGATAGGCAATGGAACACCATGAAGCCGTATGATCTCCTGAATGTAGAGGCATCCCAAGCTCTCCACTGAGCCCTTATCTATGACGGGTAAGAAGTGGGACGAGATGGTGAGTTGGTCTGCGATCACCCAGATGGAGTCGTGTCCTCTAGATGTACGTGGAATCCCAGTCACAGAATCTAGAGATATTCTGTCCCACTTCCACTTCGAGACCTCTAAGGGCTATACCAAGCCTGCTGGTACCTGGTGCTCCGCCTTCACCTACTAGAAGGTGAGGTATCATGAAACGAACTCTGCCACAACCTTTTTCATATCCGGCCACCAGTACTGCCATCTGAGATCCTGGTAGATCTTCTCTACTCCTAGATGTACTGCCAAAGGGGAAGTATGAAACTCCCTCAGTAGCTCCTCCTACAATGCAGCTGGAACCATGGTACGTCCTCTTAAAAAGATGATGTGCTCACCTCCTATCGAAAAACCATCAGGTGCCTTCCCTATGGAAATCTGTGCACATCACATCTCACATTCAACGTCCCCATGCTGTGCCACTCTGACCCGCTGAAGAAGTGGTGGAGTGACTTTGAGCGACTGTAGAAAGGTTTCCCCATCTCAATCCAGGAAGGATATATGCAATGCGGCTAGATGCTCTGTCGCCACTCAATGTAGCTGGATGCCTGACCTTCTACCGAGAGCATCCGATACTACATTCCCCTTGATAGGAGTATAGACTATGTCAATGTCATAGTACAAGAGGAACTCGATCCATCGCCATTGTCTCTTGTTTAGGTCCTTCTACAAGAATATGTACATGAGACTCTGGTGGTCAGAGTAGACTGTAAAGAGATCGCCCATCAGATAGTGCCGCCACATCTTCAAGGAGAAGATCATTGCTGCTAACTCCAGGTCATGGGTAGCGTTGTTCTACTCGTGCTTCCTCAACTGTCGTGATCCGTAAGCGATCACTGCCCTCTCCTCCATCAGAACACAACCGAGTCCTATACATGATGCATCGCAGTAAACTACGTACCCTACGAACTCCTCTGGTAACCTCAATATGGGTGCACTGGTAAATCTCTGTCTCAGCTCCTAGAAGCTCTGCTATCATCTGTCTGACCACACGTAGGGTTGCCCAATCTTCGTTAACATTCTGAAAAGATGCAAGGATTTCTCCTTTTCCGAAAAGAGAAATCTGGTCTCATCCCACTACTGGAAATGCTGTTTTTCCCAACGGGAGTTTACCAACGGTTTGCTAAAACCGTTGGGTTTGAAGGATCAAGAAAGCCTTTCCCAACGGTTCATTGAAACCGTTGGGAAAAGCCACCCCTTTGCCAACGGTTTGAAGAAACCGTTGGTAAAGGGGTGTGTTAATCACCTTTTGCCAACGGTTCTTTTGAACCGTTGGGAAAGGGTTCCTTAGCATCTCTTTCCCAACGGTTCTTTAAAACCGTTGGGAATTATTTCCCCCAAATCCAGCTCTCCCCCATTCGCACAGAACCTAATTTCATCCGCTCCACTGCTCTCATCTCGCGAAATCCCCTATCCGAAGAGGTGAAAACCATCTGAAATCAGGTATCTTTTCATTTATACACATATAATTCCTTATTTTTATTGTTATTGCTTTAGTATTTTAGTTTTAAGTTATCAATCCACCACCAGCTCTCTGCTGCTCTCCAAATCCCCCATCCGAATAGGTGAAAACCCATTTGAATCATCTCAAATCAAGTAATTTTTTCTTTATACACATATGGTACCTTGTTTTTATTGTTATTGATCTAATATTTTAGTTTTAAGTTTGGATTTTGATGTGATTTCACCGTGTAAAATAGGGAAATGAATAAATATTTTGTTAATTAATTAGTTTCCCCTAGAATATCAGTTGTGTTATAATGTCCATGCTAAATAAAGGGGTAATGTAATAAAAGACCTTGAATAAATAATTTGTGGAAGTTGGGGTATGTTGCCTCTATGAGAGGTTTTTTGTTGTGTTTCATTGTATGTTGTAGGCTGTTTTATGGGGATTGAGGTGACCAGTTGGGCTTTGTGATATGTGGGGTTGTAATGTGATGGTTAGTGGGCATGGATGTGTCATATGAAGTTGTATGATAGTGATGATGTGTGGTGGTGTTGTGTCGTGTGGAGGTGTTGTGTGATGAAGTTGTGGTGTATAATGTGGTGAGGTGGTTTTGGTTGTGCGGTGGTTTGTGATGTGCAATATTTTTATTGTGATATGTGGTTGTTTTGGTGAGATGGTTGGTCGATGTAACATGGTGTCGATGGTTATTGTGAGATGGTGAGTTGTTGTGTGGTGGGGTTGTCCAGGGGGTGTGGGCTGTCCTGGGGGTCTGGGTGGGGTGTCCTGGTGGGGGAGGGGTGTGTGGGGTGTCCAGGGGGGTTGGTATGTTTAGGTGGTGGTGGTGGGGTTGCAGGGGAGGGGGGTGTGGGCTGTTTGGGAGGGTGGGCGGGGCTATCCCGGGGGGGGGGGGGGGGTACGGGGTGTCCAGGGGGGTACGGGGGTGGGCGGGCTGTCCACAAGGGTGGACGGGCTGTCCACGGGGGTGGTCGGGCTCTCAAGGAGGGGTGGGCGGGCTGTCCAGGGGGGGGTGGGTGGGCTGGCCACAGGGGGTAGGGGTGTCCAGGGGGGTGGGCGGGCTATCCAAGGAGGTGGGGGGCTGTCCATAGGGAGAAGGGGTGTCGAGGGGGGTGGGTGGGCTGTCCACGGGGGTGGTTGGGTTGTCTAGGGGGTAGGGGTGTCCATAGGGGTGGGTGGGTTGTCCATGGGGGTGGGCGGGGCTGTCCTTGGAAGGTGGAGAGAGCTTCTGCCCAGGAGCCACCGGCTGGCCGGTGGGAAGGCCACCGGCTGGCCGGTGGTGAGACAGTAGGTCTCACTATTCCAAAGAGTTCCACCGGCTGGCCGGTGAGGAGGCCACCGGCTGGCCGGTGGTCTGGACAAAAGACATCCCATTCTGTCTGGGCCCACCGGTTGGCCGGTGGCCAGACACCGGCTGACCGGTGGCACCTGGCAGAGGGCAAGCCCTTCTGCCTTGTCCACCGGCTGGCCGATGGGCTGGATCCGGCTGGCCGGTGCCCTTACCGGCTGGCCGGTGGTCCTATGTGACGTGTACGAATCATCCCGCCTCAATCCGACATGCGGTGCGGCTGACACCACTCAAAGTGTCCGTCTTTTGTTTCAAAAGGACGTCATTTTAAGTGAAAAATATCAACTGACATACGGAAGACCGACCAAACGCATTCGGATTCTATCGATACTTTAGCACAACGATCCATGGGTCATATGTGACGTGTACAAGTCAACCCCGTCTTAATCTGAGATGTGGTGTGGCCGACACCGCTCTAACTATGTCTCTTTTGTTTAAAATGGACATGATTATAAATGAAAAGAACAACTGGCATACGCAAAACCGACCAAACGCATTCGGAATCTTTTTATAATTTATCACAATGATCCATGGGTCATATGTGACATGTACGAGCCAACCCGGGATGAATCTCAGTCGCGGTGTGGTCGGGATGAGTCTAAGTGTCACTCTTTTGTTTAAAATGTACAACATTTTAGGTACATACGGAAAACCGACCAAACGCATTCGGTTTCCATTTAAACTTTAGGAGAACGATCCATGAGTCATATGTGACGTGTACGAATCAACCCCGCCTCAATTGGAGACGCGGTGTGGTCGGCACCACTCATAGTGTCCGTCTTTTGTTTCAAAAGGACGCCATTTTAAGTGAAAAACATCAACTGGCATACGGAAAACCGACCAAACGTATTAGGATTCTGTCGATACTTTAGCACAACGATCCATGAGTCAAATGTGACGTGTACGAGTTAACCCCGCCTCAATCTGAGGTGCGGTGTGGCCGGTATCACTTCAGGTGTATGTATTTTGTTTAAAATGGACATCATTTGAGGTAAAAATATATGGTATAGAAAAAACCGATCATATTATGAATTGAATTTCAGATTCCACGTATAATTGTCATCTAAATTTTAAATTGAATTCTATATGAATTATGTATGTTTATGAATTGTAATTTAATTATGGATTTGTATAGTTTCAGGATCCATTATATGTTAAATGTGTATGAATTTGTTCGTAATTGAATATGTATGTTTTATTTTATTACTGGTACAATAGTTGGATCGAAAATGAGGTGAAAATGAGGTGAAAATGAGGTGAAAATGAGGCCTGATGACCGGTGGTGCAAATTGCAGGGTGCTGCAATTTGCAGCATAGGGTATGCCAACGGTTTCAAACCGTTGGCATATAAGTTTCTAGCATGTCTTTTCCCAACGGTTCTAAACCGTTGGGAAAGACTTCACCAATTCCCAACGGTTTAAAACCGTTGGGAAATTGTTCCACATGGTATATCCCAACGGTTTGGAACCGTTGGGAAAATGTGTGGCATTTGAGTTTTCCCAACGGTTTGTGAGAACCGTTGGGAAAAACTAAATTTCTATGGGCTATTGCAACGGTTTCAAGTAAACCGTTGGGAAAACCTTTTCCCAACGGCTTACTTCCCAACGGTTCTCATAACCGTTGGGAAAACCTTTCCCAACGGTTTGAGGGGCTTTCCCAACGGTTCAGAACCGTTGGGATATAGTATATTTCCAGTAGTGTCCCCTCGATGAACCATGATCCTTGCCTAATATAGTCAACCCTGACATGAAAAGTAGTAATTCCAGCCATGGATGATGTTTTAAGGCCTCGACGCTACTACCAAGAGATCAAACCGTTACTCTCGCCTCCAAGGGTTGAGCCACACTATCGACATCAGTGTCTGGTCACTGGGTCTCCTCTATTAGGAATCTCATATGTGAGGTTCAAGTCAATGGTTTTTAACCAGAACCTCTTAGTATTATCATACAAAAGACAAGAAAGAAAATGTCACTGTTGAAAGTCTTTTTTATTACTACAACTCAAAGTAGAAAACTCGAAGAAACACAAACAACGATGTCAACGAAGCTAGAATCATTATGGAAAAAGTCCCCCATGCCTAGAGCTAGTCCTGCTCTTTTCCACCTGCTTACGGAGCTCCACGATCGTAAGCTTCAACCGCCTGAAGCTGTGCTCTCCCTTGTCCACCTATTCCCTATGGTCGGGGTGGACCTCTTGGTGGTGGTGGTGGTAGAGCCTCAAAACGTCATCCACCACCCACTGCTCGGACAGATCCTCTCCCATGTCCTACTAATCCCGGTGGACCACCACGGTCGAACCTCTGCCACTTCCTGGGAGGTCTCTCTACGGTCTGCTACTCATCTTCAGGGTAGGTTAGGCAGTCACGAGCCATGTGGCCCTACCCTCTGCATGCATAGCACTACCTGCCTCTCATATGACTGGATCTGATGCGTGTGCCCCACACCTCCGAACCAGTACCCTAAGGTCGCCCACCTAATGGTCTGGTCCGCTTGGACCCCTGTGACATCTGTCGTCTACCAGCTGTAGAAGACTCTGCTATGTTCTTCCCTACGGTATGTCTCGCTGCTGGTGTAGGCTCAGCAAGAAAGCTCTCTACAAGAAGGGAATGCTACAGTACTCCAGCCTGCTTTGGAATGCCAAGGGAGATCATCAACGCCCGGATCCCATGCCTCAGTCCCTGCTCGAAGGTCCGGTCCTGGAAGAATGGATCCCGTACAATGTCTGTGGAGTAGTGCGAGAGATCAGTAAATCTCACCGAGTACTGCACTGCTGTCATGCTACCCTGACATATCTGTAGTAACTCCTGGATGCACACCGCAAGGAGGGTGGGTGGAATGAACTACAAGCGAAAGAGGTTCTTGAAGTCCGTCCAGAGTAGAGATGCCTTGTCATGCATCTGGAGCATCAGGCTACACCATCTACCTACTGCTGAGTGCAGGAGACTCCCCACAAATATCACCATGAGGTCAGCTAGTGTCCCTACTAATCTGAAAACTCGAACAATAGCCTCCAGCTAATCCTCGGCTGCATGAGGATCCGTCTCTCCGTGGATCCTGGGCGGCCTCTGACACTGAAACTCGTGCAGTGCACTCATGAGACATGCACTCTCAGCTACTGGGGTTGGTGGCATCAGTGGCTCGGTGGGTAGAGGTACCGCCGGTTCCTCCGCTGTAATGGGGCCCTACACTGAGGTCGTGTTGCTCAGGTGGCTGCCATCTCAAAAAAATCTCGGAACCCTAGCTGGCTGCCTACATGGGGTCATCCTAAAAAGAAACAGGTGCACCACAGTTAATACAGTATACCTGGTGAGCTGACACAAAGTAATCACAAAAAAACTTTTGAAACCCACATACAATCAATGTTTTCGTGCACTGAGTCGGAAATCAGAAGTCAGGGTCCTGGTGTATGGATACATCGGCCGCCTCACCAACACTGGACTCCCCAGACTGATAACCACACTCAATACTCATAACACTTTTTCTTAACATAGAAGAAATTATCAAAGTCCTGAGTTATGCGGTAGAACAGACTCCTCTGATACCAATTTTTTAGGACCCATCCTCGAGGCCCATGCCGTGACTACCCCAAGCCCGTCTTATATAGGCCAGGGGCTGGCGACTAGAACCAAAGGCGTAAATCCCAATAAAACGGAAGGAATTGCCTTTATATAAGAAAAAAAACCACAGAGAACGCAAGCTGAAGTAAACACTAAGTAAACTAAGTACAAAAGTAAGTGCTGGAAAGTAAATGGGCTAGTATACAAACCCAACAGAAAGTGAAGTACAACTAAAAAGTAAAGTACAACAGCTGAATGATAAAGTAGCAACCACCAAGGCATCCTCCAGAACTCCCACTTGAAGGGTGATTACAGATAGTCTCGTCGGCTCCTCAAGTCCGGCCCTCCACTCTGTGTACGTCCCACCTGATAGTCCACCACTGTATACTGTCCCGGTCCTCAGGCCTCAACCACGATCAGTTCTGTCCATCGTCTCCAACCAACACAACGTAGTTCGGGCATATCCCGTGCAGGGGTGAGTATACGATACTCAGTAGGGACCCCAAGACCCCCGACGGCCTCCCAAAATCCGCAAAGGATAAACCACAAAGTAAAGATACAAAAACGAAGTATTAACCAACACTACTTTGGTATATGCCCATACACATACCTAATTCAACAATTCCAGTACGGCTCCAACTTCCGAGCCTAAGTTAAACCCTGTCCACATTGGAAAGTACAAACCAATCCACACAGGAAGGCACAACCCAATCCACACAGGAAGGAATAATCCAATCCACATAGGTAAGAAAGCCAATCATATCGATGATATTGATTGAAAATCAAGACTCGGCTCACACAGGTATACTATTCACGAAGAGGTATGGAGATTATTAGATGTAGCCTCTGAATAATCTCCTCTGCCGAACCCACGTAGGATCCAAGTACAGAAGTTGTCGCTGCCGATCCCACGTAGGATCCAAGTACAGTAACCATCGTTGCCGAACCCAGGTAGGATCCAAGTGCAATCTTCATCGCGGCCGAACCAATGGAGGATCCCAAAACAACCATTATTACTGCCAAACCCATGGAGGATCCCAGTACAGTCGTCCTCGCTGCCGAACTGACGTAGGATCCAAGTACAGTCACCATCGTCATCGAAGTCACAACCAGCTATAGGGTTCCCGCACACAGCAAACTCGATTCCGGGAGGGTCCGCTCCACGAGCCAAGGGTTCAATACATAAACTATCACGATGTATAGGGTTGATGTATCACAAAGTTCCATCTCGTCAATAGGAACTCAACGCGACAAACGACGTGTCAATCGGACGCCCGGTCTGAGAGTTATTGGCCTTTTCGTCCCAGGGGCCTAGTTGGTTTTTAAGGTAAAACCGAACCAAACATACTCCAGATGCTTCCAAAACTTGTGTGGAGTAAGCCAAAAGAACCGTCTCACTAAGAGGAATTCAACGATGTCGACGGCACATCAATCGTACGTCTGGAGCTCACGTTATAAGCGTTTCCGCTCCGAGGGCCCGGTTGGTTTCGTATTCGAACCAACCCGGACGTACACAATGTTCGCCTATACCTTGAGTGTAATATACTGAAATGACCGTATCGATATAAGGATCCCTACACAACTGATGGTGCATCGATCGGAGGTCCTTAGCCCATGTCATGGGCATTAGAACAAACCTACTCCGAAAATAGGTGGTTTGGGCCCGATCTGCCCCGACACAGTACCCCCTGGGTCGACCCGAACCAGGTCGACCCGAACCGTGTCTGGGTATGGCCTAGTTGGGGGCGGCCCGACCTGGATGGCGCGTCCCGGCCTAGCGCTTGCCGCCCGGCCCAACGCTTGGGGCCCGACCCAGCACTGGTGGCCCAGCCCGACGCGGGCGGTCCGACCCGACGCGGGTCGTCCGGCCCATTGCGGGGGGCTCGGCTCGTGGCTGAGCGGGGCACGAAGGTGGCGCCTCCCCTTGTCTCAAAATGGTTGACCCATGGGGTCCGCCCTAGTGAGCTGGCCGGGGGTTTCAAACCCCCGGTCTTCCAGGAAAACGGCCGACCATTATGGTTGGCCGGTTGAGCCACGCGGGACCCGCGAGGGGTCCCGCCTCCTGGAACGCTGGCGGCCGGCTTGGTCGGCTGCCTCCTACTGAACCATAGCGGCCAAAGTCTGTGGCTCTTCCCCAACCGGTGAGGTGCGACGGCGCCGTGCCCCTCTGCCGCCACCCGCCCCGGCTGCGGCCCCATTAGTCTCCGGTGCAGAGCGACGGTGCCGCGCCCCTCTATCGCGGTCCGTTCTTGGTCGCGACCTCACCAGCGAGGCTCTACGGTGCCATGATCCAACGTCGCGGCCCACTCTGGCCGCAGTCTTCATCATTCCTGCGTGGTTCAACGGCACCGTTTCTCCTCCGTTTCAAGCCACAATGAAGATTAACAATAAAAGGGGAGGAGGATTGGCCGTGTTTGTGAGGTCCGATCTCCTCCCGTTATATCGATAACAAGAGGCCAATCATTTATCAACGAATATTGTTAAATAATACTTGAACGAAGAATTAAACCATACCTCAATACATGAAGGTTGATCGCTTGATGAAGGAAGGAGATTCTTTCTTTGTTCCGTTGACGTTGTCGCGGAATGATGGCGTCGCTTCGTCAACGTCGAGAAGAAAGAAGCCGAGGTTGGCACCGGTGTTCATGGAATTCTTTTATGAGGGAATGAAGTGGAAACGTTCTCCGTGGGAATAATGAAGATCTTTCTTCAATAATACCCAACACAATGATCCAACCCCAAATAAAATAAGACTACCTTTATTTTATTAAAGCATGGCATGCATTTCAAATTTCAAAATTCAAAACAACTCACTTATTTAATTAAACTTAATTTGTCTGGTTAATTTGGTGTGATGTTGGCAAGAATTAATGTGGGAGAGTTACATAACTTATGAGGGGGGTTAGAGGAGTTAGGGAATGTGAGGGGTTGGGGTCATGTGGGCCCCACCTCACCTTTAACCACTCAAGGGTAGTTATTAACTAGCAGGTCCCGCCCCTACTCTGATACTCATGATAAAACCACTTAGGTTAGAAGTAAAATTATTACAACAAATTTTTATTTACTTCACATTTAATCCTAAATTTTTAACAACTCCTCCCGAGAAAATGCACTTTTCGAAAAGGTCCTCTTAAGAAAATACAACCACAACGGTTTCATTGGTGCCCCCAGATTTCGATTTCGTGCACAGGTTCAAAAGTTAGAAAAACCCGCTTATTCGTTCGTTCTACGTACCCGAGCTAAACTTCGGAAATTGATTCCAGGCACACCGGGCCTCAGAATCAAGTGACGTCAGAAACTACGTACTCATAAAATCCCAATGAAATTATGAAAAAATTTTCCTTGAAATTTATGTGTCTTTAAAGACCTCATGTGGATAGAAACAACCAAGAACACGACCATGCACCAATGTACACAAATAGGAATATTTCCATGTACCGATATACACAAACATGACCAAGGTGCATAGGTAGGGACCCATAGTGGCATGGATATTCCATGTATCCTCCCTGCATTCCATGTAGTGCTAGCTGGGTTGGTAAGAATTGTTCCTCATGGGACACCACCATGTGGTGGAGTGGTACCAGACATCATGTGGGTCCCCTCATCCAGAATGTACCCCTCAGTTCCTTTTTAGGAAAATTAATACTCTTTTATATCTATTTCTTATAATCAAAATTTGGCCTGCAAGTAGCCTATCCTAAGTGTTTTTATACATAGAATTCAATGGTTACCTTCGATTTGGATTTTGAGATATTATATAAGTATATATAGTCACGGAACTCATGTAGGAAACTTTTCATGATGGAAGTTATCACATAGGATCAGTAGAGGATTTTAGAGTGAAACCCTCCATATGTGAATTGTATGGGCCCTTTATCGACCATAAGAGTTGAACAATCCCATAGAGTCATGGATTGTGTGATATATTATCAATGAGTGGAACCCAAATATTTTTGAAAGGAATGGGTCCTATATCAATCATCAATTAGAGTGGAACACTCACGTTAAGATAGGGCATGATTCCTCCATTTTTCAGAGTGGAACCCTCAAGGTGGGATGGGCATGTGTCTACTATAGACTATTAAATTGGATCCCTCATGCAGAGTTAGTGAATGGGTCCTCAAACATATGAGTTAAAACCTCCGCCCGAGTAAAGAAAGGCTTCTCTATTGAATTTCATAGTGGAACCCTTTGATGGAGTTAGGTCGTGGGTCCTCTATCTATCCATATTTCATAGACTGAAACCCTCCAACTAGACTGGGCATTGTTAATCTATAATTAGGCAATGGAACCCTCCTATTCCATTGGGCTTGAATCCTCTATCGAGATATTTTTCCCTCGAATGTACAATATAGTGAAGAGGTGTGGTATGACATTGATTTTTTCTATTGGATAGACAGATACGATCGAGGGCCTCATTTAATGACTTTTTGAACTATTGGTGACTCTTTTCCTTGGATGGATTGTTATATAGAGATCCCCTACCTCTCTTGTTTATGATTATATGTCTTGAGAATATGTATATATATATCCATGTTGTTGGATTAGATTTTTATCCGGCAATTGTATGTAATGATGTGGACAGAATTCTACCAACTTTATGTGTTTAGATTCTCAAGGTCGGATGAGGTTACACTCTTTTGGGAAAAAAATACATAACATATAGTCCATATATACACTATGTTGAGTCCCGTGTGTTTGGATGTGGTTACCCGCTCTCTCTCTCTCTTGGTTGGGATTTAGTTTTCAACACTTTGTATTCCATATTTTTTTACTCCATATTTTTATTGTGTCACTTACTTATCGCCAATCAGCATTTGGGGTATTCTATTAGGTATGTTTATACTCACCCCTGCGTGGAATTTTACTGCACATGTTTTCTCTTACACAGATGAAGGACAAGTTAATGGGGGAATTCAAAGTAATTTAGAGATACTTGGTGCCTTAGACTATGTTAGGTGGTCATATCATGGATATTAGAACCTATAATCTCTAATCACATTTACTTTAAATTCCATCTTTTTTAGGATGGACATGTTTCTGGTAAGGCAAGTATTCTTCCCATCTACTTTCATTTTACAGTACTGTACTATTGTACTATCATTATGTTTTACATGGAAGGTAATTCCCTAAGTATTTTGAATCTTTTACTATTGTTCCTATACACATATTCACTGGAATGGTTGTTTGTGTGTGTTTACAATTACTTAGGAAAAGTACTCCCCATTTAAGTTATGCTTTTGGTGTTGGTCCCCAAACCCTGGCCTATGGAGGCGATCTTGGGGTAGTTGAGGCTCGAGCCCCCATTTTTCCGGTCATGAAATGGGACTAAATTCACTCCTCTCATGATTTATTTTAACAATATATTAGTAAAATAATTTTTATCAATGTATAATGGACCAATGAAATTGATTTCCATAAAAAATTGATTTCCAAATTTAGGATCTAGAGATTTACTATTCATTTGAAATAACTCAATCTACGTAGTGTTTATCGTATATAAATTTTGGGTAATAAAAAAATTATTTCCCAAATAATAATATATAAAAATTAACAAGTGAATAATGAATTATAAGGAATAAAAATAATTAACAGATTATGGTAAATTTTAGAATATTGTATTGAATTTCACTAGATTTATTAAAAAAACCAAAAACAATAATGTAATTATCAAAAAATAAATAATGGGGAATGAAAAATAAACACTAAAAAATCACCCCCTTTTTCTATTTACAAAACACAATGAATAAACTGAAAAAAATATCTCCCCATTTTTGAATAATCAAAATGGGTTATAAAATGAGTTTATGACAAAGTTATAAAATCATGGAGATGATAATTACAAATACTACCCCTTTGTACATTAAATGGTTCCGAATCTAGGCTAGCCTGATCATAAAATTTATTATGAAAAAAATGAACAAATTAGGGATTGTGAAGGGTTTTAAAAATGATGTAATGAATCTCACCATAAAAGAAGTAAAAAAATCAAGGGTCTTGAAGGACCACATCGATCTCATATCCATATTCTCTCACTTTGACAGGTTATATGCAACATGATTAAATCCCGTATATACATGAGATATAACCAGGTTGATATGACTAGTTTCCTAAACACATTAAATCCATTACGGGATCTCTTTCTATGGAACACATCTAGTTCTATCATTCTGACATTCAACCAAAAGTTTTGAATCTAATTCAACCAAGAGATAATCCCATTTATGTGGGAATATACACATGAAGTAATGAATAATGGACCATAATAAACATAATATGAAACCAAAAACCAATTTAATTATACCTGAATCCTTAGAAAAAATCCACAGGGGGTAAGGAAGACCCTTCCACATCCAGAGAGGGTCCTGGTATTCTATAGGATTCCCAATCCATATTCACCTTAATCTACAGAGGGATCGAGAGAATAAATTGAATTTTTTAGAAACAAATGATTTTTGGACATTTCACTTACACACATCTATAGTAATATATTCAGATCCTTGAGGGTGTTATGAATCACTCATGTTCAAATTTTGGACACCATGTGAATATCCCTATGAATTTCTATAATTTCTACCTGAATTGAGGGATTTTGATATTTAGAGACCAGGTAATTTTAGGTCTTCCAAATGTAAGTGATTATCGAAAAAAAAATTTAACAACTGATTATGAATATATTAATAGTTGACAATAGACATGATAGACTCCAACTAGTTTGGAATTTTGTTGTCTATATAGACGTTGATTCCAAATAAATTGTTTTAATACTCCCAATATTTTGCTACAAACTAAAATTTAATGAACAAATTATATAAATTTTAATTTTATTTCAAAAATATTTGGTAGGATGAATAATGATATATGAAAATACCTTGAATCTAATAATCTATAGGAAGTCACTCTTTCCAAATCCTCTATAGAATAATCCATTTTGAAGATCAGAGAAAAGGAGTTCAGAAATTCATCAACCATGAATGGGTGTTGATGTTTCTTTCACATTTAATCCTCTTATACTTATTTATATTGAAGATGCAATTACCATTCAACCTCCAAATGATGGTTTACCTATCAAAAAAAAAATTCCATTAAAATTTAGGGTTATTATGAGATGGAATTGATATTTTCAAATTGTTATTATTTTGAATAAAATCTTCAATTTTATTATGTTTCATATTAAAGGGAACATAAATGATGCCTTTAAGTGGTTCTTTGATCCATGTGGGAGTCCATAAATTCGATGTTTATTTCTTACAAAAAAATAATTTATAATGAAACATAATTTCATTATATGTTTCAATCACAGTATTCCAAATAGATAAAACATGGTAGTATGAACAACCATCCAATTTATTAGTAGTTAACCTTCTAGATAGAAAATCAAAAGTTGTGACATTAGAACTAATAAGGATTACTGTTAATTTGATAATAAGATCATTGTTTAATTTCCCAAGGTTTTGAATCCTAATCCCCACATAATAATGTTCTTTAAGAAACCTTTCTAGGCCACTACTAGGATCTTATTTTCATGGAAATATCCACTCTATATGAAATTTCAGATCAAACTTTATAATATAATAATGATAACTCATAGAAATTTTTAAAACGAAATGGAATGATTTTTTGAAGTTATTAGTATGTTGACTAATGATTTTATTCCATATTGGTATATAGATTTCCCTTTTCCGAAATCCATCCGGTAAAAAATTGTTGAGAATATGTTTTCATGGTCAGATCTCATGGCTCCAACACAAAATTGGGGGATTCCAGGATAAATTAATGGTAATGTTCATTTTTTTAATCCATGGTCACTTGAAATAATATTTTTCCTCGTGTTAGTAATTACATCCCCCCAAAAAATAAATGTCTTATTCTAGCTAATGGATTCACCTTCTACTTCTTTATAGTGAAAAATCTATAATTGTTGATAATGTGAATTTGGAGGCTTGTCTATATAAGAGGATATCATCAACATAAAAGAGATGTGAGGGGGATAAAAATCACACAGTATCTTTAATTATTATCTACATACAAAATTGAGTTATCTTTTAAGGGAACTACTAATGTATACATTGAACAAAGAAATGATTAAACCTAGTAGGGGATCTCCATTCTTATCACACCTATAGTATTAAAAACTCCTCTATGGGATCCATTTATGTAAAAGGAGAGCCTCACAGTGTGAGTTATTTATTTGATCAATATAATTAATGCAATGGTAAATCCATAATTCTTGAGTATATTATTTATATGATGTATTTTATAGCGTCAAAATAAATTGAGATGTAAATTTTCACTGAAAGGTTTTAATAATTCACTATATTCTTCATTTAGTTAACATTTTATGATGTAGTAAATAGAAAATTATTGTTGTTTCTTTATTGAAAAAATTGAAATTGGTTTGGTTTGAATATATCCCTAACAACATTACCCATTTTGGTCATTATTAATTTGCTAAAAAATTTAGGGATACTGTTCCAAATTGCAATAGAACTGAAGTCTTTGATATCAATATGATTATTCTTCTTGTGTAAAAGAGAAATGAAACTTGAATCCATTCCATAGGGTATAGAGGAAAGTCAAAATAATTAACTGTTATCATTTTTTATGTCACCGTTTGAAATTTACCAATAAACCATGATGAATTTACTTTTAAATATATAAGGTCATGGGGCATTATCAATATTATTAGAGAAAAGTGAATTTTTAACTTCTTCAAAAGGAGATACGATGAGAATTTTTTATATGTTCTTCAATTCATTTAGGGTTGATGTTAATCATCCTATGATTTCTATAATCCCCATCATTGGAATAATGGATTTGAAAGAAATTGACCACAATATTAGAGACATCAATTTTTGATGTGGGGTGGGGGGGGGGATGAAACCATTAATATTAATGGAATTAAACCCTCTTTTGAATATTAATACCTAGGAATATGGTGAAAAAATAGAATTTTTTTCACCTTCCTTCATCCATTTGACATTGATATTGTTTTGAACCGACCATTCCTTGAGAGTAAGAAGATAATAAATCCTAGAGAGGGCCTGAATTTCCTCCATAGAAATATTATCTTCATTTTTATTTTTATGTTTAAAAAAATAATGGTTTAACAACACCCCAATCAATAACCAAATCTTGGAAAATTATTTATCTATCCATTATCTTAGTAATTTTTTTATTTTTTATCTTTTACAATAATCTTTTTCAGAGGGCTTCCAAAAGATTCAATATTCTATGATTCCATGACTAAATACCTGCACCATTTTTTCAAAATCCATCCATTGTTAAATATTAATGGAAGAGGGGTTTTCATTGTAGGGCATGTCAAAATCTAAACAATAATACTATTTTGGTTTGATTGATAACAAGGGAGTGTACAACCAAAGAGCCCAAAATCAGCACATCTATCATCAATTTTAGTTAAAGAAATATCATTTTTCTTGCCATGTATTCCATTTGTTGCAAATTTACTCTTTTTAAATAAAAATATAACAATACTATCTTCTTAAATGTTTCAATAATCAATTTAATAGTAGGAATCATTAGAATAAATCCTATTGATGTTGGTTCCTGTTTTTTCATTATTTCTGAAAACCTTGATGATGTACCAAATAATGATCCAGAATTTTATGATCGCATTATAAATCATTTCAAGCTTCATCCAAAGTTCTTTTATTTTAAAATTATATGTTTATTTAAATAAAAATTATATGTAAAAGGTATGATAGAATGTATAGAATAACAAAAAATTTGTTGATTACTTTTTTACATCCAAGATCTGAATACTATCATGTTTGTAGCCAAATAAATGAAGTATATCATTATCAGGATCATTTTAGGAAACAAATTTATCTCCAAGGGGGAACATTTTTAGGCCTTTCAAATGAAAAAAACATTTCGGGTTCCACAATTACAAACAAAATAGGATTATGAGTTACAAGACAATGTTTAATGGTTTTTTGCATGGGATAATTTCCAATTTCTCAAAAATTACAATGTAAAATCTTCATTTTTCAAGAGGTATTCCCCATATTAGAGGCCCTCCCAACTATGTCATATCTTAATAGATTTTTTCAGTTTCCCTTTAAATATCCCTTTTTTCTTGTTGGGTGTTCAAATAAATATTTTTTCCATTTTTTTATTCATTTGAGACATATATTTGTTGGGTTTCTAAAGTTTTTAGTCCACAATGTCATCATCCCAGAACTATCCATTTAAAACATTGAATTTCTTTCTAAATTTTATTATATAAAAGGGGTATCTTTAGTTGATATTTTCCAAGAATAATTATACATATGAACATAAATTAAAGGAATATCCATTATATCTTAAAATACTATATTGTCATGAAAAATTCTCAAGTCGCCCTCCTTCTTGAGGCTAGTTTCTTTATACTGTATGCATTCACGTGTATTGAGGATTATTTCAGTTTTCAAAGAACCATCATTATTGTCATTTCTTTCCATGGTTATGTTAACCTATTAAACATTTTTAAAGGTATTTAATTTATTATATATGCATACATATCTTATAGGGGCTCCCTCAAGATTCAAATTTCTAAAAACCTTATCATTCAATTCCCCAAAACATACAACTGATATAGATTCATATTCCTTCTTAGAGATCATTTCGGGAGAAAAGGTGTTTTCACTATTATTAATGCCATGATAAATATTCAAATGAATTATTCATTTGATCTTAAATACATCATGATAGATGTTGTCTAGATTATTATATCCCTTTAGTGAACTATCATTTATATAAAAAATGTTTGACAGAGAAGTTTCCAGATGCTAGAAGTACATATCCTTAGAAGCATTTACCACTTCCACAATACCAAATAGAATAGTATTATTGGTGTCTATGTCTACTCCCACATCATTAGACATTTTAAGGGACAATTATGTAGTATACATATCATGAAACAAGGAGGGGTCCCTTTTATTCATTTCATTGCACATGAAACCCAAGGTAGAGGGATTAGGGTCTACAACCTGTAGAGGCCATGGATCAATTACCATGTATTTCCATTTTTCATTATTTCAATATGTTTTCTAATGAATATTGATATTACCGAAATTACAATGTTTTTCCCTATTATACTCAAAAAATGACCTAATATATTATTATTCCTTTAGAATTTGGGAATTCTTTATATTGAATATTTTGGTTGATGCTATCATCTATCATTGTTAGGACAACCACATGAGTAGAGAAACATCAAGATAAACCTTTAAAAACACTATTTTATAGTTCCAAATATGCGGACTTTTAGTTTTTCAAACCATTTTTACAGGATTCCCAAACATGGATTCCATATACCATTGGATTTGAGGTACCAATAAATCTAGTAGAGTTTCTATACAACTATCCAAAAGTGTGTGTGATTATTCCTCACATTTCTTGGATCAAAGTTCTTGTGAAACTCTTCAATTCTATGGAATTCTGTTTTTAGGGAAATAGATCAAAAAATCCGCACTCCCCTTTTGCATTCATCATAGGCAGAGATAGTATGATAAAACCCTATCCCATGGCTATCATCCTCCATTCCTCAAACCCCCAAATCACTATTAATCTCTTGTAAAGATCATTGAAAATCCAATGCCTATCCCCAATTGGGGTTATCATTATAATGATAATGGAATACCTTCATAGATTGATACTTTCCACTATCATGTATTGATTTTACAATAAATGAGTAGTGAGAGCCTTCTTGTTGTCCTTTCTCGGGGAAGAAGCATCAATGGTTGAGAATGAAATTCTCATTGTAGTTTTGAACACCTCCAAAAACATTATCTGTGGACCAAAATATTCAAAATGTGGATAGTTCTTCACGTTTTCCAGTTCACCCATAGAGGATTAAAGAATCATTTTTCCATGGTGATTTGAGGAGAAATTGAATCGATTGACATCCAGATTTTCATGATTTGAGTCTTATTCTCATGTGCGAGGGTCTGGTTCTTCTAGTTTATCCAATTATTCCTCCATATTTTTATCAACAACCCTATTTAACTCATAAATAAATTGAATATTAGTAACAAAATGTCAATTAATAGAATAGAACATTAAGAATAAGGTTACTAAAAATATTTTCTCCTACATTAAAAGAATAAAAATTATTCTCAAGGCATGTGTGAACATATTCTTACCCTTTAGATTCTATCATAAAAGAAAAAATCATAAACAATAATTATTAAAATACATTAAAATATCTTACATTCGGATTATGAAAAGAATAAACTCTATAAAAAGCATGCTTTGGTAGTACAAATCTTATAATAAATAATATTTATGAAAATTAAATCTACAATCATTCTCAAAAAACATAAAAAAATATATACAACATTATTAGTACTTTTATAAGGGAAACTTATCAAAAATTTATTAATTTTAAAAAATATAATAATTGATGTTTATAACCCCTATAAAAATAGAATATTTAATGAATTAACTACAATATCATTTGGGTAAATTATTTATTCTCCCAAGTAATCCCATATGGAGTGAACCAATTATATTTGTAAAGAAGAAGGAAGGGTTATAACATCTTTTCAACAAATTCCTAGAATAATACAAGATCAAAATAAAGTAAAAGTATCCTCTATCATTGGTTAGAGAGTTTTACTATGGAATTTTAAGATAACAATACATCTTAAAAGTGAATTATTATTTTCAATATAAACATTTAAAGGTGAATATTGAATATATTCGGAAGATATTCTTTTTTAGTTGATATATATAGTATAGATTCATAGTAATTCAATTTGGACATAAAAAAACTCCCATGTATTCATTTATTTGATGTATTAATTAATTATGGACTACCTTAATAAATTTTTTCTGTTATTTAATGATGATATTTTAACATATTAAATGTTAATTGATGTACATGAGGAATATAAATTTTTATGAAGTAATTATGGAGGGATACATTTTATATTTTGTTGACAATTTATGACTTTTGGATGGAATAACTCACATTCTAAGGGGATGTGATCATATGTGAAGGAATTTCCATTGGTTTAACAATGAAACAAAAATTAAGGAATGGACCAGACTGATAAGTGTCATAGATATTAATATATTTCTTAGATTAAACATGTAATATAAATTCTATGAGAGAGAATTATCAAAATTATTTATTCCACTAACTATGTTATCATAGAGGAGAGGAAATAGTGTCTATATGAAATGATGTGAATATAAATTTTTGGTGCTCACTAATAGTGTTTTCATGATACCTGAAATCACACCACCCATAAGTAGATAAGTATTTTATGTTTATGGTGATACTTTAAAGCAGGTTTTCAGTATATGGTGATTATTAAAAAATTTTATTTGATTTCATAATCGTGGAAATGATAATATAGTTCACTCTCATTAATGAAAACTAAGGATTCAAAAATGAAAATACTCAACACATAGTTTGGGTTTACCTTCTAGGGTCATTGGAATGTTGATTTGTAGGCATTAACGTTAGGGAGAGAAGTATAAAACATATACTAATCCCACATGGATAATTTATATGATGAAATTGATGGAGGTAAAACTTTGTGAATTAATATGGTTGGTGGTAATTAATATAAATGACTATTGAATACACCACCATCATGAAATCAAAAATAATGTAGGTTGATGTTCTTATTATAAAGGATCCATCTACCATTCCCATTTTTTAGTATTGAGAGTATTTATCTTCTAGGTTATACAGATAATATATTTTTAAAACATAAATTCTATGATGAAATCTTACCTTTCCTGAATGATTTCCCAACTATTATTTAATATGAAATTGAAGGAGTTATAATGGGAGGATTTGGATATATAACGGATAATGATAGAAAAAAGGAAGGTAAGATTTATTATTTTATCACTCAAAAATATAGTGTAATTGTTTTTGAATCTAGAATCTCTATACAACCTTTAATATAGATATAAAAATGTGATATTAGATAATTCATATATCTCATCTTTCATTATCAACCCTTAAAGAATGAATATGAACATATATCTATAGGAATAATGGGATTGTGGAGTATATCTCTATGTTATTTGTATGTTAGAATTTAAATGGAGATCATTTAAAGTGAAATGGTATGATTGAACCATTACCTATACCATTTTTGAAATTAGATAACATCATAATTGGATATGGAAGATCAAATAACCATGAATTAAAACTTCATCCATGTTCATGATGATTTATGTCTTGATATACATGCCAATATATATTTTAATGAAGTGGTTAGATACAATGGGTACCTATTTCAATAATCTATGAATTCTATTTACGGTTTATCTCTATTTTTTAGAATAAAAAATATTCGTTGGAGGAAGATTTGAACATTATTATGTCATATCCCCCATATAACTTATAGAAAATCTAAAGGAGCTAATAAAAAATGACCACATAATGGGAGATTCCACGATGGACTTAAATGGTAGATGAGAATAATATATTCCATAGTATATTTGATATAAAATAATAATTTCTACACAAGTACACATATTGAACCATATAAATCCTCATATAGGAATATATAAAGAATACTAATATATTGCGAGGAAGATAGTGAATAGAAGATATTTTAATTTATTGAGTTCAAGAGGTGTTCATGTGTTTTTCTAAGAAGTTGGGTAAATATGTTAGAGTATATAAAATAACATTTGTTGTATTTTTTTTGTAAATACATATATAATATTAAAAATCACATTTATTGTAAATTTATGATTCTTGGAGACTAATTTGAATGATTCTTAAGTCGGTTTTCTATGTTTACATATCACAGAAGGAGTTCCTGATGCATGTAAATTATAGGTGCAGTAGAAGGATTCTGATGCCATAAATCATTGTATTTAATTGCATAAGTTTTTCGGATATTGTGTTGTACACTTTAATATGTCACTAAAATGCAATGTGGAGATATCATGTTGGGATGTGTTAAAGAATAAGTTTCCATTCCATATAGATGATGAATATGGAATTAGGATGGATAATATTCTATATAACCTCAATCTAGAGTTCACAAGTCCACATAATAGAGGAGAATAAATAAGATTTATCCATGATATAGATGGATTACCACACCATATAACAGGTTGTGCTAAGTTCTACAACTCTGCATAATTTGGGATCTCAACAACTCATCACATATTCTATGGGCTAGTTCAGATTAAATCTAGATAAATATGTAGTATTATATAGAACATGTTATGGAAGTGAATGAATTTATTTTTAGTGGATGTTTTATATTACTGGAATCTATTTTAGAAATCTTATTCCACTTCACAACCTTATGTGGATGTTGGGCGAAAACCATTGAAAACAATTTGACTATGCTATAACACCCTCGAAAAACGTGTAATTGTTTTTTTATCAGGATAATTTGAAATTTTTTATCTTTATTAAATAGTTGAATTTATATATGAAATTTTGTGGTAATTCCAATCTATATTAACATTAATTTCAACATTATCTGTCACAATTTACATGGGAAAAGATCATTGGGTTGTGATCCAACAATGTGACTTGAATGTGACATTCAGATTCAAATCCATTTTTATTCTCAAAGTTATTACTATGATTATATGAAAATTTTAGATTATTTAGAATAAATAATTATAATATAGAGGAAGAATAATAATTCTTTATACTCTTTATATATTGAAGATTATGTTATGATCCAATGTTAAATAAAGGAAGAAGAATAAGATTAAAGTAGTTGTTTTTATGTCCCATGCAGACGAAGCTAAGAAGGATCACGTACCAATCTATGTTTGATGAAGAATATATTATTATTCATTTATATATAGTTTAATTGGAATTCGATGATTTCCGTACTCTAAATAACTTAGTGGAATTACATTTGGTTGAATATTTTTCTATTGTTACACAGAATTTTATGTCTGTAGGGTGTGGGATGCACTTGTATGTGGGTTTCATTGAAACTCTTTAGGAGATTTCAGATCAAATGATTCAATGTTATTCCATTATCATTTTAATCACATGTTAATTCTAGTGGTTAGTGTAATCTTAGAACATTCTGTATCACATTATATACTAGCCTTATAACATGGAGAGGTAAACCTTATAAATATACTATATTACTTAACGTGGGGTTGTGTTCGGATATGTTTTTGTAATCATAAATTCATCCTAACTGTTGGATATGTTTATTTTTAATGGAATATAAAAATATTATTGTTCACTATTTCAACCCCTTTCAGTAATCCTTTATTTATCTGGAAGTGGTTCTTCAAGTGGCATAATAGTGATAAGTTCCCTTCGTTTGGGATTGGTTTTTTTAATTTGTTATATTTTTTAGTTTTTATCTCTCAATTTTATTAATAATTAAGTTATTTTTTATCGTAATTTGAGACTTTAAATTTACTTAATGCTAATAGTATTTCTACTATTGATGGTAAAGGCTATCAAATATTCAAAATAGGATGTTGTCAGACCTATTATCTATCCGTTATGATGTTGTGGAAGTCACAAATGATGGGTTTGATCCATAAGATTATGGTGTTATTATGATGGTGATAGATAAGTTGAATTTTGAAAATTATGTTCATGAAATGATTTATATTCTATAACCACTATTGGAAAGTCACTTATTGAATGTCAACAGATTCAAAATTACTAAATAAAACGATGAAAAACATCATAATTTATGTGAAGGAAGTAACTAAGTGAAATGGAAGAGTTTTTGTTTTGGAGACATAAGTACGAATAAATTTACATGAATTATGATGAAATTATTTAGAGATTATTCAGAATCATTAATGATGTCTTTGGAAATATCAACAGAAATGTTAAAGAGTTGGAAGATTTTACTACTTTTGAATTGATTTTGAATATATTAGAAAATAATTTTTACAATAACGTATCAACCTTGCATGAAAATTATTTATGTATTATTAATATTTATGTCCTAAATAGTTAATTAATTTCATATAATATGATGAAATACAATGCTATCAATAAGATGATTAATGCTGAAAACAAATCACTTTTAATCCATCATGTATGAAAAGTCAAATAAGATGATTTATTAGATGACTTATTTTTTATATTATAATGATGATTTGAAGGATAATTTGTGTCCCATATATCATGAAATTTGAAAATAAGGAAATAAAATTATTGGGGAGGGATTCACATTATGTGTTTCAGGTGTGGAGAAATTTTACATTATGCTAAATTTTTTCAAAAATATAAAACCTGTAATGATAATAAAATAAGGATAATATTCCTTAAATATTCTCAAAAGAAGAAACATTTTACTTTAATGAGTAATACACTTATAAGTGTAATAAGTTCAATAAATTTAATAGGATAATATTTTTTTCTATGAAATATTTAAAATAGGAAAATGAAGATGAATATGAATTTTCATCCCATGGTGAAGATGCTGAAATAATTCAAATCAATAAATAGAATTATGAAAATATTTTATTTTAGGATTTTAGTTCTGAATATTTAAATGATGAATTAAAAAATATGGATTTCATTTTGAAGTGTGAAATAAAATAATTTCTATCAAATATTTAAAAATAGTATAATGAGATTAAAAAATTGATGAACAAAACTATCAACTCACTATCTTAAGTTAGGAGTAGTAATATTTTCTCTGATGATTTGGAAACATTATCTCAATGGAAAAAATGTGAGATATATACAGATAATAAGAGTTTGAAATATATATTCTCAAAAAAAGAAATCAACATGAGACAATGGATATGGATTGAGATACTCAATGACTATGATTTCACAATACACTACCACCAGGGAAAGAAAATAAGGTAGCATATGCTTTGAGCGAAAATGATCATGGAGTCCTGAACAAGATGAGAGTTGAAAGGGATCCTTTGATCTTGGATCTAGTGGAGATATATATTGGAATTTTCAAGGAAGTCAACACATCACAATTTTTTCAAATGGTTTCCAAACCTTCTTTATTAGAAAGAATTAAATGTTATCAGGTTGATGATGGGGAGTTTAAAAAGAAAACTAAAGCTATAAATGATGAGAAGTTGACAGACTTCATATATGAAGGTTGCATGTTGAAATTAGGAAAGAGGCTTTGTGTTCCCTATATTCCTGAGATAAAGAGGGATATATTTGATGATTCCCATAACTCTAATTTCTCTATAAAACCTGGTAGCACAAAGAAGTATAGAGATATAAAGGATCATTTTTGGTGGGTAAGCATGTAGAGGGAGATTTCTGATTAACTGTTGAGATGTTTGGTGTGACAACAGGTTAAGGCTCGAAGAAAACATCCTGGAGGAGTCATGATACCCCTTCCAATTCCTATGTGGAATTAGGATAATATTACGATGGGCATTATCATGAGAATACAAAAGACTACAAGAAAGAATGATGTTTTATGGGTTATTTTTTATCATCTTATAAAATAAGCACATTTTCGTGATATAAGAGATGATTTACCACTTGAATGTTTTGAAAAACTATATATTAACTAAGTTGTAAGAATTCATGGTGTACCCTTATCAATTTTTTCTGATTGAGATCCCCATTATAGATCAAAATTAAGTAAAATTATTCAGAAGGCCCAAGATACTGATCTCTATTTATGCAATGCCTACAACCTACAAACTGATGGAAAATCAGAACGGATTATTCAAAAATTGGAAGACATGTTCAGGTCCTTATAACATGACTTTAAAGTCATGTGGGATCAGTATTTACCTCTCATAGAATTTTCATATAACAATATCTTCTATTCAGGTTTTCATATGGAATCATATGAAGCATTTTATGGAATGCGATGTCATCTACTAACTTGGTGGGATGATGTTGGTGAAAGATTGCTCGTAGGCCTAGAACGTGATAATGTAACAACAAAGAAAGTGAATATTATCCAAACCCATATCAAAATAGATCAATGCAGGCCACAGATCTATGCTGATAACAGAAAGAAGGATTTTTAATTTCAAGATGGAGATCTTGTTTTCTTAAAGGTATCTCCATGGAAGGGTATTATATGATTTAGTATGAAGGGAAAATTAAGTCATAGGTACATTAGACCTTTTGAAATGCTGGACTGAATTGGAGCCATAGCTTACTGTAAGGCAATGCCTCCAAGTCTCTCTAATGTTCACAATGTGTTCCATGTGTAAATTTTTAGGAAATACATGCCTGACCCAATACATGTACTCACCTATGAAGAAATTGAACTTGAGCCTGATCTGTCTTATTGTTAAGAGTCTATCAAGATTCTTGATACCAGAGAACATGTATTGAGAAATCGATAAACTATTCTGGTAAAGGGTCTTTGGAGCAACTATATGATGGAAGAGGCAACATTGGAGCCTGATGATATTATATTAAATATGTAATCAAATCTTTTTAGGAAAAATTTTGTTAATTTTGTGGAAGAATTTTTTTAAGGAGGGGATAATGTAAAGTCCAAATATTTCTTCAATGGAAATTCCTTTCTTATAAATATTTCATAATTTACTACTAAGTGCTATGTTTCCCTTAAAAAATGTTTGTCACTTATGTGATGTTAATTTAAAAAATCTTACATACACTGTTGCGATCAGTATCTTATTTGGAGTCTGATAAGAAGAACATAATGTTTGGTGAATAGTAACCAACACTTATGAATAGTATCATACCCTTATGAATAGTTATATACCCAAATGATTAGTAACCTTACCTATGATAGTATAAAAATAATATTCATCTGGATGTACGATATATCTAAGCTTTGGAATAAGTAAATAAATGTTTTAAAATAGTTTTCTTTAGAATAAATTATGATTTTAATTAAATATTAAATTAATCATATATAGAAAATTATTTTTAAAAAATGGACTTCATTTTTTGATCCTAAATGTTGAAAAATAGTTGGAGTGAATTTTTGGTATTTTTCTGAAATACACGAATTTTTTATGAATAGTGAAATACCATAATTTACAAAATATCCTAAATACACTAATTATAGAGTCATGTATGTTGTTCTGCTATTGTAAACACAATTTATTCGTATTGACAATATAAAATAACTATTCTTGGTCATGGAATACTCACTATTCCTTGTCATGTGGAGAAATAATGAATTAATGAATATAGATTTGAGAAATCCCCTCTCTCCTCCACTAAAAAACCCCCCATCACTTTATCTTATATTCACTCCCTCAAGACTTGTGACTTCTCTATATTATGTCCAAATATCCTCCCTACCTTCTCCCCCATGTATAGAATGCCTTGGTCTCATATAAAGACAAAATCCTCTCCCTTAAAGAAGCTCTCATGGATGTTTGGTTCAAGAGGTAAATTCCTCTTTTCAATTCTTGGTCTTTCACTTCAAGTTCATTTGTTTTCTTTTTTCTATTACCTCTCCTTATCCAAATATTATGATGAATTGAGTACCTTATATGTAATATAATGTTGTCGGGATATTGGAATAAGTTATCACTATCTATTCCTTTTAAATTCATTATTACTAGTAGCAAGAACACCATCCGAGATGTGTCAATTTTCCACATTCAAGGACGATGTGCATTCAATTGCTATTATCATTATCAATTATGGTCATTAACCCATTATTTTTATGGTTTAAAGATATTATTATATATTTAATATAAAATATGTAAGTATCTGTATTCCCTTTGTAGAAATGGTATTAAGTTATAATGAAAAATGAGTCCGTTGTAATCAAAACCCACAAATTAACTGAATCTGTTATCCTTAAAGTTCTATATAATAATTCATTCTAATGCCATGTAACCAAGTTATATAAATGATCATTAACACTTTAGTATGTTCATAAATAATATTAAAATTCAATTATGGAGATTTACATCCATTTCACATGAACTCTATTACTTAATAACAAGTGAACCGTTTATGGAAATCAAGAAAACAAACACTCTGGAGAAACAAAATTCGATATTATAACTAATCAATAAGGACATAAATGATCTAAAAATAATTATTATATACTAAATAAATTTATAATAGGTTCTTAATTATGTTATTAATGGGTACAATTTAATATTCCAGGACCTTAATTTCAAGAGGTGAACACATTATGATTTATGGTTATGGTTTTCCACCCAAACATCCATTTTCATTCAGGTTACATTCATAGTCTAATTAATTCAATGAAATTTTTTTGTATTATTATTAATTCCTCATAAATTATGTGTGATTATTGTATATATGTACACCAACTAGATCCCTTCCCTATTTTATGGATAGTTAAATGTTTTAAAAGAAACATTCAAACTATTTCCAAAATACTTGCTCGATTCATGGGAATTTCTAAAATTCTTATCTATTTGCATTGAAACTCTATAATTTGTTTTTGAAATAAATTATCATTATATAATCACTAATTTTATTATTAAAATGCTATCTTACTTCACTTATTGTTTTATAATAAGATTTTAACCAAAGAACTATTCTTTTTAAAATAAAGAGTATTTTTCTCTTGAATTGTTTAATGATTTTATAGGAGTATTTTTGTATACTTAAACACTCTTGTTGATTATGATGTATTATTGGGTTTAATAATTTATAATATCATATTACATTTCTAATTTTATTTATTCTGACTAATTATATTGTGGGTGATCTATCTTACAACCATTCACCATAGTACTCAGAATGGTTAGTGTTTTATGTTTGATGACTGGGGAATGTTAGTTACATTTCATATGATAGTTTCAATATGAATGTATATGCTGTTTATGTTTATCCCTGCTCATATGAGGAATGAATTGGACATAATATGTGATGGTTTGGGATCACCATAGCCCCTAGATTCATCGGTAGGTCTCATGAGACAAATAGACGTGGAATTGGATGAGGCCTTTCCCAACGTGATATATGGTTTGAGCCATGCCATTAATAATTTTTAGATGTCATGGTTGAGGCCTTGAATAAATGTTTCAGAATGCCTAGTATATTCACTTATCTCATTATGAAGCCAGTAATTGAATGTTTATTTGGTTATTTGACTAGTATAATCCCATGATTATGTTTTATTATTGCGTTATTTACTCAGCTCATATTCAAGCCATAATGTGTTCAAGTTTATTATTTTTAAAGGAATGTGTTTTCAATTATTCCCAATGTCTTATGATTATTATCTCTTCTGCAGTATTTCTTACCCTTACTGAGCATTTGAGCTAACCTCTTCCTTATGTTTCATTTTCCCCAGGATAAGAAGATGTAAATTATGAATTACTTGTAAGCATAATCTTGGAGGCATGGATGATTCTAATGGAATAAATTATTGTTATATTTAATTTTCGGATGTAATGCTGAACATATTTATGAATCTTGTTTCCAATACTACTAATCTACTCGGTCCTTCAGGATGCTTATTCCTGGTAGTATGCCAGTATAATCAAATAAGGCACCATCTTTGGGCAACTAGGGTCTGGTCTTTACATTGAAACCCCATGTCATAATGATCTGTAAAATAGTTTTCCTTTACAAATAGTCCATTAAATTTGTGGTTATGGATATTAATAAATAAATTATTAAAATTATGGTTATCTATTAACTATAAATAGAAGAATAACTATTTAAATGAAAATGAAATATTTTCGGAAAAAGTGTATTTTTCTAAAAGATGGATGAATCACACTTTTCACACATAATATAACATTATTTTTTTACACAACAAGAAAATATATTTGGAAAAAAAATATTTTTTAAGTCATGATACAAAAATTATATTTTGGTGAATTTTTGGGTTTTTTTTCTGGGAAATTCCATATTTTGGTGAATAGTGAAAAATACTGAATTGTAATTTGAAAGTAACTTTTCATATAAATTTTTTATAAAGCTAAAATATTTTATAGATTTTGTAAAGTAAAATTACTTAATCAATATATATATAAATTAAATTTATGTCATTTTAATCATTTTCATATTGAATATTTAAATAAAAATTTGTATATTTTGAATATTTTCTCTTTGAAAACCTACTTTCTCATAACATATGTCAGAGTAGTTTTGAATTAATTTTTTCCACTTATGTGAATTAGATTTGGTAATATTAATTACATATATAAAATAATAATAATTTATTATTTCTAATAATGTAGTATTAAATTTTTTCCAGAATAAATAATGAAAACTGTAAAAGTTAATTACTACATTTATGGTAAAAATCGACTTACCAGTCGTTAAACTAAATAGATAAGGGTAAAAATTACCTAAAAACATGTATAAAATATTTTTATAAACATATATAGTCATTATAAATAAAATTTTCAATATGTATTTTTTATATGAGTGTTATCACAAGGAAGAAAAATAGGTTGGATTCATTATTTTCAATAACATACAAATATGCCACTTATCTCAAATATAAAAGGCCACCCACTCCTCTATTCTTCACAGCTTCAACCATAATTGGTTAGGTCAATCAATTTACAAATAACAACCCAAAATACCTTCTATAATACTATAACACTATGTTTGATAATAAAATAATTCTATGAAGGCTTTTAGTGCAATCCTAAGGGAGATTCCCAAAGAAGAGGTAATGTTTTTCAATGAGTGTTTTTATTTTATTTAATGATACAAATCCATAAATTATTATTAAATAATGTTAATATTGTAATGTACATATATTGAAAATAATTATAAACTATAAATTTTATGTTCAATTCCTAAAACAGTCTCCACATATATCAAATGAGTTATGAAATCATCATTCGTGTCTATATCAGACTACTACATTATGAAACGTTGTAATTCATTTTTTAAATTTCCACCAGTCAATGTTGTGTATTATGACATATATAAAGTATATATATATATTTATAACATATTTATACCTATATATTCATTATATGATATTTATATATTTTACTTTCTATTCCGTAGGGGATACGATAACGTCGCACGTGTGTATGATGGACTACCGCCCTAGAAAATGACGTGATTTATCTTTCACTAACTCTTCACTTAGAAAGTAAATGGATAAAGTTAATTATTATATATATATGAAATATTTTTAATATTAATCGAATATATATTATTTTAAAATATAATTTATATCATTTTTTTCTTACATTGTCACTCAATGAGTGATCATTACATCGTTAGTTTATGTGTGGAGTACCGTATTCATGAAATAATGTGACTTTATTTTTATCACCCCACCACATGGATGATATATATAAGTATATTTGATGAAATAATATGGTATTAATGATATTATTATCATTTTTTAATGATATAATATTACTTACATACTTTCCATAATGATCATTCAAAAATGGAAATGTTACACATTCATACATAAGACCAATCGAATCCATGTTAATAACAAAATTAAATTCTCATGATTTATATTAAAAGTATAATTGATTTGTGAATATTATAATTAAATATTTATTTTTATTGTTCATATAATGGAACTATATAATATTAACAACTAAATCATCCTTGACGTACCATGATGAGAAAACAAGGAAATTAACACATGAAACAATAAAAATAATAAATTCATATTAATGAATGGATGATAAGGTGTTATAAATGGATAATATATTCTATAAAAATATTAATATCTTTCTTCAATAAGTAAATAACATGTTCAGGGCCACTATACATGAGGTTCAAAAATGTGAAACAAAAAGTAAGGGTGACGTAAGGGACTTCATCATAATTTATCTTCATTAAGGAATATTGTAATATCATGAACCAAATATATTTTATATAGTTTATATACATCCCATTTTAAATGTAATATCATTAAAACATCATTATCAATTATATTTTCTTTTTCAATTTGAATTATTTCATCTATGGGTATTTTACTTAACAATCACCATGTTGTAATGAATTTCATAACCCGGTTTCTTTTCATTAGGTTATATTAATTTTTCATTGTATATGGTTTTCATATATTATGTGTGTAATTTTTTTTGATAATATAAGGATTTATTTACTGTTTTTCACATTGATTTATAGTTGCTACACAGAATATTTTCATTGATTAATTCTCATGTAAATGTGTAGATCTCTGTGAGGGTTCATTTCACAATCTCATTCTAATCGAGATTGTTTACACTTGTATTTATATTGGTGGAAACCATTTTTTAATTTTCTATTAAACACATTTAAACTTATTATACTCTATTTATTTATTATATATTAATTTAATAAAATACTTCTTTCACTCTTTGGTTCTTAAAATTAATGAGAAAAAGTTTTTAATTAAACATGACTTCATTTCCCACTTCGGTACGAAATGCATTTTCTTCCAAAACTAGGTTTTTTAAGAATATTTTTAATATTATTTTAACCTCATCAAAAGGATTAACTCAATACCTTTAGAACCCAATTTTAATATTCAATTTTTTTAAAGGTATCTAAATTTCATTTTTTGAATAATCACTATTATTAAATTTTAATAGTGAAAATGGTGTGTTGTTTTATACTGTATGATATGTATGGAATTATCCACCATCATGAATATGATTTCATTGAAAATTAATATAATTGTTTACAAGTTTCTATTGAAATATATTTTTTCCAAATAATCGTGAAATTATTTGATTTTAATGTGGTTTTCATAAAGTTATTTTCAACATGTTTTATTTTTATCAAGTGATTGTAAAAATGAAAATTATATTTTGAACAAGAATCATTTAACGATCTTTTTATTGTATTTATATTCACCATGAAAAAACCCATTATTATTACTCCAAAAAATTTATGTTGTTATCATCCTTATCTTCATATTGGCGGATTATGAATATTCTAAACAAGGATAGTGTTGATATTCACTTCCGTGCTTTCTTTTTTGTCAGTATTAACTACTCCATAAATATTACCTTTTTTATGAGAATTAGACATTAACCATCCCCTAAATTTCCATTTTATCTTTCATTCATAAGCTAATTTGTTAAAAAATATCTCATTTCTATATATGGTGTTTTAGTTTTAATGTTACTTGATTAACTATAGATGTATTGATAAATCTATATCCTTCACTCAATACCCATTTTTGATGATAATTAATGTTCATTAATGAATTAAATAAATTATTTGATATTGGAGGAATGATTTTAACATATAGTGAGGGCTGGGGCCCATAATTATATATACCCTTGAAGTATAAATAGTCTCAAAAGGATAATAATAAGATTACATTAAAGGGGTTTATAATTATAGTTTAAAATATTTTTTGAAGGGGAATAAAGGTATAGATATCCAAAATATTAAGATCACAACATCCGATATTTAATAATTACCTTCATTAAGAATATAATAAATATTATCCATGAGATTTTAGAAATTATATTATCTCTAGATAATTTTCATTCTCAAATTATTGTTTAAATTTAATTTGTTTTCAATTATTTGTCTTTCCATATTGATTTTTCATTATTCAGTTATGATAGTAAGGTATTGGTTAAATGGAATGTTTTTTAAATTATTTATATTTTTATATTTATAATTACCCATGAGTGTTTTTCATTGAAATTTACTCTAGATGCATGAACTTCCAATTTTATTACTTACATGTCATGTGTGTTTAGTTAATAACCTTTCTATGTTGATTATACTTATTGATTGATGAATGATTCTGCTTTACTAAATTCTTACATAACACTTGATCTCATAATTTTTATATTTTCTCAGGATTCCATGAGGAGTACAATTTTTGATATTAAAGGATATGAATGTCTGAGTAATGTTATTCTTGGAAAAATTTTGTAATTTGTGCCTTAAAATGTAATTCAATACTCAAATATACATCTAGTTTACCAAAACTAGTAAACTATTCGGCCCTTAAGGATGAGAGTCCTTGTATCTTATGCCAATGTAATAAAGAAAACACTGACTCTTAGTGATTGAGGTCTTTTCCACTACAGTTTTCATAAGAGATAGTAATAGTAGAAACCTTGGGAACTAAATTAATAAAACCATAGATTAGGTAATATAACTATGTCATAGTCTTAGAGGATTATTTTATAAGATAATCTGAATGTTTTGGTAATGTAAATAATATATGGTTCTTCATAGTAATACATAACTTTATGGATAATATATGTGTACATGGTTCTTGAAAAATATACCTTATAGTAATAAATACGAAAAAATAATATTATTGGTCTTAACCTGATTATCACCCAGTGCATAACAAGAAGATTTACAGGATGTCTGATTTTATACTCTAGGGGGACATGGTATAAATAATTCACATTTTATTATCAAACTATTAAGAAGTATTTGATTATATTATGATAAAGAATTACCAAGGAGAAAACTAAGGTTTCATATATTGGGAATAAGGTGTCTCAATGGATTATAAAATTTCTTTATGTGTCAAAAAAGGAATTATGCATTGAATTATAAAGGAGAAATGAATATTATTATAGACTGAAATAAATCACATCCTAGAGATCCATTTATAGTTCATTTTCTAACTTGTGGAGAACATAGTAATTATTATAGTAAATTATATCTTCTAAAGGTCAAAACCTAGAATGAGTAAGGACATATATGGATATAAAATGAATTAATTATTTATGTATTGTGATTTAATACTTAATTTTTTGAATTATTTTACCAATGATGTTTTGGTTATATGAATCATGAAACATATATGAATTGTGTAAATATTTAGAATCATATGTGTATTAATTAACTTCAGAGTTATGAATACCATCATGTGTTTATGAGTTGGAGGATGATCATAAGTTCAAAGTGTTAAGAACCGCCATTTTTAGGATTATTGTGAAGGGATTATACCAGGATTAAGGATATTTTTTAATAAATTTATAGAAATACGTTCCATTTGATTATTTTAGGATTTAATAAATGTTTTTTAGTTAATAATTCATTTATATATTTTAGACATAAGTTTAATGTTATTGATAACCAGTATGGTTAATATGATCATTAATGACATTGAAATAGTTGTAAAATAATAATTTTAGGCTTTGTAAAAAATTTTGAATTGAAACCTTAGTAAACCTTTATTTAATTATTAATTTTATTTTAAGGATTTGCATAATATTTTAGTGGAAATGTTATTGGAATTATATTAATATGGTTTTATAATTGTAAAACCCACTTTTTGATTGTTAACACATTGCATCTGGAAAGGCTATAGGGCTTGATCCCATGACTAAATGGAGATAAGGGTTTAAGTCCCTAACACTACCCTACATGATGTCCTGGTTCATATGTTATTTTATATAGGTAAATATGTTTCAAAATAAATTTTAACAATAAACCATTGGTATTACTTCCTTGGTTTATATATTAATGTATTATATTGGATAACATAAGCTAACAATAATGTTTTTGGGGAATAGATATATATAGACATAAGGAACTTCACTCTATTGTGGATCTTATGATCTGGTAAAATTAAATATTAGTTCCTTAAGGAAAAATTTATTTTTAATATTATTTTCATAGATTTAGGGATGAACATAAAATTGATCGAAGCACATATAAAGGATAAAATTGTACTTATGATATTTGAAACTCTCAAGTAATTATATTTACCTACATTCATCGATAGTAAAATAATTCCTCAAATTTTTGAAAAGAATATAAAAAAATATTTTCCTATTTTATCCATATCTAATTAATCATAAGGTATTTTAAATCATCATTGATTTTGGTTTTTGAGGCCCATAACATTACATTGATTTCAATATATTTTGTGATCAATGAACTCTATCACTATTTATAATTATTTATACTTTTATTCCATGTCAATATCATTACATAACAAAAAAATTACCCAAATTAGAATCCTATTTATTTTATATAACATGTGACCTTTATACATCCCATTCTATCTTATTAAAAAGAAATTTTATTAACTATTTTTACGATGTGAGTTTTTATCAAAATAATTTTCAAATATAAAACTCTTGATTACTGAGATCATGTTTAAATTAAGAGGATACAATTTATTTAAGGTCTGAAGAATGTAACCACACATAATTTTAAAGAATAGAACTGTTTCCAATAGTTTATGTGATATAGAACATTGAGCTTAATCAACCCTTGAAATATATTTCTTCAAATTTAATCTCTTAGATAGCTTGTTGAACATTTAAACGCATGTTTAAATGAACAATGACATAGTATACCAATAAAAACAAGCTGTTAAATTTGTGGTTGCGAATATTAATAAAAAATTATAAAAATTATGGTTATTTATTTATTATAAATTAAATACTTATAATTTAAAAAAATTATTTCTTTTTGAAAAATTATATTTTTCTAAAAGATAGATTTGATCCATTTTGCGGAAATAATTTACTATCAAATTTTAACACTTGAACATTATTTTAAAAAATAAATATATTTTTTGTGTTCATCACATAAAAATTATATTATAGTTATTTTATTGATTTTCATGAGAATATTTATTTTTTGATGAATAATGAAAAATATCAAATTTTAATTGAAAGCTGTCAATTCATATAAAATATTTATAAATATAAAATAAATTATATTTTTTTTATTGTAAAATAATTTCAAATATATATAAATTACTCCAATTAGTGTCATTTAACAATTTTCATATTGAATATATATAAATTTATGTATATATATATATTTTAAACCTTTGAACGCACTCTCTTTGAAAACTAGCTTTCCCGTCACGTCAGTTAGATCAATTTTAAATATAAAATTTACAATTATATAAATTGAATTTGAAATTATTTATTAAATATTTTTAATCATTATAATTTATAATATATTATATGGACAAATTAATTTTTTACCGAAATGAATAGTGCAAACATGTAAAATTGATTACCTTTGTTAATGTAATAATGGATTTTCAAGGGGTTTAAACTAAACATGTAAGGGTTAAAATTACTTAAAAATTTGAATAATATATATTTTATGGATATATATATGCCTAAAAACTTTTTAGATATATAATTTTAATGGAATTTCCATTAATTTATGTATATTGTTTTTAATTATATGGAATTATTTTGAGAACGTGAAATCTGACGGCGTGTGATTCGGAGGCCCGGAGTCCTCGGAATGATTTGATGATGTTTTGTTAATCTTTAATTAGCGCGAGTAAGAAGTTTTCCTATAAAAGTTTAAGAACTCTTAAATGGTTTCCTGGATCAGAAATCTGTGGGCACCTTTGCGTTCAAGATGGCATGTTTACCCTAGGCGCAACTTAAGATTAGTCGGTGCATGCCTCCTGTGAGAAAACCGTAAAATGGAATAACCATTAAAAAATAATTAAATTTATTTATTTTCTTCCATATTCGTATAACTCATGAATGGTATCTCGGATTTAAAATATGATACCACCACTGAACTCATGAGGGTATGCCTTCTATAGGAAGATACAAACTTTGGCAGGCGCGGGCGACCACTGAATGTCAGTTTTTGGCCGTAAATAAAATAATAAAGTGATAATTATTTTATTCTATAATCCATAACATTTAAGTGAAAACTCATATTTTAAATCATAAAGTACTGTTGGATTCTTTGGGGCATGTTTCACTTAGGCAAAGCCTAACCTCAATAGGCGCGGGATGAGGGTGACTGTTAATAATTTTCCAAACATTTTTTCCGGTATGTTCAGTAAATGTGTGAGAGGCGTTTTCTAAAATTATAACCATTACTCGGATTAAAAATATGAGGGCATGGTTGAATCTACAGCGTCATGATTAACATAAGGGGGGTATAACTTCTACCATAGTAGTTCTGGTGGAAAAGTTATTTTTGTGGACTTTTGAAAGATTAATAAAATAAAAAGTTTTGTTATTTTATTTTCATTATTTCCTCTAACAGATGAACGATGCTGGTGGGACATGCAACATGTTATGAAAATAAATGGCTTGAATCTTCATTTCCTATAACCGCATCATTGGGAATTCAGGAGGTTCATTAATTAAATGTACCTCATTAATTCTCCGAGAGTTTTACATTCTTTGTCCTCTCCTATTTATATGGATCTCAAGGAGGGTTTTTCGAACGAATTCACCATGAGATGAAGCCCTAGAAAAGTACCACAACACCAACCACCTAGAGGATGAGACTGGTACCAGTATGTAGTGACGAGTGCCACTGAGTCACGAACTGATGACAATAACGAAGGAGGCTTCGTCGACCATCGTCAGTGAAAATATCTTCCAATAAGGGGGTATTAATTTGATGTACGATTAAATCATTTTGTTGAATCTTTATATTTTTGATTCACAGTGATGATGGCCAATAAAAAATGGCCATCAATATGCACTCATTCCATGATTTATTTCTAACATTCTTCAGGTGTTTTTCATGCGTTCTTTGTTCTTTCTTCAATGCAAAATAATTAAGTGGGCTAAAAAAACAAAATCTCATTAAGTGAGACTTTTGGACGCAGAGATCTCGACCCGACGATCTTGAATTTGCGGAGGTCATATTTTTCGGGCTTATAAAAAAGCTGCGATGGTGTGTGGAAGAAGGTGGCGGCCGATACGCCAGCTGGGTGCATGGAAGAGCCGGGGTCCTGTGCGCGCTACCGGTAGAGGAGGAGGTCGTGGTTCGAGTGGCGGCGCACTAGAGGGGCAGCCTACATCCGGCCAGCCGCGGTTCAAGAAAGCGGTGCACAGGTGGGCGACCGACATCTGGTCGGCCGCAGCTTGAGCAGGAGACGTACCCAGAGAGCGGCCGACACACCACTGGGAGAAGGACCGGCCGGAAATCCGGCCTCCCGTGACGCGTTGAGAAGGACCCACTCCGGTGGGTCCCACACAACAATGGGAAATAGCTGAACGGTCCATGGAATATTCAGAATACCGGGGGGGGGCCTCCCCCGTGGTGTCAGCTAGGGTGGAACTTACCACAGCGGACCATCCAGCCGAGCGGGCCACGCCCAGCGAGCCGGGCCACCCTTTGTGGGTCGGGCCAAACCGTGGCCTAGCAGGCTGGTCACACCACAGTCTTGCCCTTCTATGCCGGACCCAGACTGTGTCAATGAAATGGGTCGGACCGGACCTGGGCCCATTGGGACCTGGATACGCCTTTGTGGAAATATCCTGAGTACGGTGCGCCCGTTTGACAAACCGTCTAAAGCACCAGAAACCATGGATCAAGACAGTCCGTTCGGTATACTCCACTATATTTTTGGATAAAGTTGGTGTAAGGCCAGGTTGGATCGAACCCGAATCCAACCGGGCCCTTGGAACAGAAACGCTAATAACTCACAGACCAGGTGTTCAAATGACGCACCTTATGAAATTTTGGAACACTTACAACATAGAGGTCCTTTAGGTTACTCCTTAGTAAAGCTTAGTGGCGGTCGAGGTACGACTGATATCTCAAGAGGCAGATTCTACGGAACTCGAGCGTACCTGGTGCGAGGAATCTTGTGGAAGGCTATAACATGAACGAAGAACAACGATCCTAAGTGGGTTAGTGCTCAACGATCTCAAGTGGGTCTTCACATACCATTGCTATGTGGGTCCCATGCTGTGTGGGTCCACACTTAGTAATACAATGTGGTTTAGCACATACTGATTCTGTGTGGGTCAGATCCTGTATGGGTCACCGCTCAACAGTCCTGTGTGAGTCAGCGCATACCGATCATGTGTGGGTCGGATCCTATGTGGGTCAGTGGTGTTTAGTTACCTATCGATCCTATGTGGGTCAGAAGTAGTGATACTTAATTTAATAAGATGATCTAGCCTTACGACTAATCATCTTCATTTCTGTACTTAAGTTATAACTGATTGTAAGATGAGTCTTTTACCTATGTGGTGCTTCTATCTTCGTGGAGTTACAAGTGTGCTACTTCTACCTTTTTGGTATCGTCTTTGTGGTGTTACGTGTGTGGTACTTCTATCATGGTGGTGTTACCTGTGTTGTACTTATATCTTTGTGGTGTTACCTGTGTGGTACTTCTATCTTCGTTGTGTTACCTATGTGTACTACTACCTTTGTGGTATAGTCTTCGTGGTGTTACCAATGTGGTACTTCTATCTTTGTGGCATTACTTATGTGGTACGTCTCTCTTTGTGGTGTTACCTGTGTGGTACTTCAATCTTCATGGTGTAACATGTGTGGTACTTCTGCCTTTGTGGTATCGTCTTCATGGTGTCACCTGTGCGGTACTTATATCTTCGTGGTGTTACCTGTGTGGTAATTCTACCTTCATGGGGTTACTTGTGTGGTGTCCTTTCCACATGCATGAGATAAGTATATATTAATAATTTAGGTATATGTATGGGAATATACCTAAGTAGAGTTTATGTCTTTCTTTGTGGTTTTTCCTTTGTGGAACTCTAGGGGACCTATAACAGTCTTCGGGTCCCTACTAAGTATTGTTATACTCACCCATGCATGGTTTTTTCACACACATTGTTGAGTCTTGTGCAGATGACAAACAACATTGATTGAGGCTGAGGGATCCAGGATTGGACGGTGCATGGAAGTGGAACATTTGGCATGACGTGATGTGTAGAATATGGATGAATGAGGAGTGATGAGGAGGAAATTTGTATGTACCCTTCCGGTAAGATCCTTGGAGGATGACCCAATAGCTGTTTTCCCTTTTTTAGTTGTATTTTTCATTCAATTGTACTCATACTATAACAGTTGGGCTTGAATTTCGGCCCCTTTTACTTTCAGTACTCTTATACTACAGTCGTTTACTTTGTGGTTGCTTCTTGTTGTGTTCTTCGACTGTGTGCCTGTACAGGATAAAAATTTAATGCCTTCCCATTACAGAGATATTCATTTCCTATTATAGTCACCAGCCCATGGCCTATAGAAGGAGAGATTAGGGTTGTCAGGACACGGGCCCTGAGGGACGGGTCGTGACAAAATGGTATCAGAGGGAGGTTCGGTTCTACCGAGGAACCATGACTCTAATGTTTTCTATGTGGAAATAGTGTTAGGTGTTATGTGTGTGATTTTCAGTTTGGGGAATCCAGTGTTGGTGTGGCAGCCGACGTATCCATACACTAGGACCCTATGGTCTAACTTCCAACTCAGCACATGAAAACACTTATTGCGTGTGTTTTGAAATGTCTTTCTAGTGTTTTATTTAGTTAGCTTACGAGCTATAACATAAGGACTATGGATCACCTGTTCCTTATTAGGATTCCTCCACGTAAACAGCCGGTCAGGATTCAAGAGAGAGTACACGATGATGGCCCACTGAGAGACCGAGATTTGTTGCAGGGCCCTCCTACTATGTTGGCACCTTCGGGTGGTGTACCAGCAACACCACCATCCGTTGGGCAGCAGTTACCACCAGGTGCACTGATGGACGGTGCATGCCGACTGAGCGTGTTGCATAAGTTCCAGCGGTAGAGATATCCAATGTTTTTAGGCGAAAAATATTCCCAGGCAGCTAAGGACTAGATGGAGGCTATCGCTGAGAGTTCCCTAGATCTTTTAAAGCTTTAGGAATACAACGTGTCAGTTGCTGAGTATTCATCAAGGCGTACCGACCATTCCAAGGTACTTCATGAATACAGTACGAGTTGTGCATCAGGGCTCAGACCTCCAAATGAGGTGTGTTTAGGGTCATCTGAGCCATCACTATTCCTCTATGCATTCCTACTTATGTTAGGGTGCAAGAGAGGACCTTTGTGGTTCAATGTTCTTTGGCAGAGCGGATACAACAAGTAAATGTTAGCAGTGGAAAAGCAAGAAACTTGTGCCAGTCTCAGAGACTTGTGCATGTAGAATGTTTTAGGAAGAGGATGTGATAGGGAAATATAAATTTGCATGGTTGCAGATGTGGAAGCAGAGCTTGGAGGGTAGCATGAGGTGGTGTACAATTTGTCATGTTACACACCACCCCCTTTTGTGGTCCCCAGCAGGCTAAGGGATCTAGAGGAAAGGGGAAGGGAGTAGCTGCATGTGGTCAAGGAGTGAGACCCAAGGGCCTCTAGGAATGATTCGAGGTACAGTCTGTGTCTACAACTAGATTCTGTATCAACAGGAATATGTACGAATAATTCCTTCATTCCATGAATGTTGTCCAAGACATAGAGTTTCTGGTTAAACCATTGACTTGACCTTCACATCTGAAGATACCTTTGGGAGGAGACTCGATAATCACACATACACTGACGGTGTGATCTGACCCTTGAGGAGGGAGTTTCGGTTGGAACCTCTTGGTTGCAGCGTCAACGCCTTACGACATTAGTTTGGGTATTGACATGGCATCCACAGTTCATACTCAGATTGATTGTATTAGGAAAAAGGTTTGGGGTTTATCTAAAATGTTGGAATGAGGATTTCCATGGTCAGATAAAAAGGAAACCCATGCCACAACGGAAAAACCCATTTTTAGGAGGGTGCGGCTGATCACTCCTGATGCGACCAACCTTATCCTCATGGAAGCAGAAGTTTTGAGTTTTCACCAGATGTCGCAGATTTTTGGGAAATCCTTTCAAAATATGGTTCCAGGTTTACCTCCCCGAAGAGATAGGGAACTATACTTTGGTTGGGTGCTACCAGAGTTTTGAACCAGACTTCTCTCGGGTAGCGGCACCCTTGTCAGCTTGGCGAAGTAAGAGGGGGCCTTTCTTATGTAAGGAGATGTTCCAGTATAACTTTTAGAAGTTGATATAGAGAATTAAGAGTATAATTATGCTACCCACGACCTAGATTTAGAAGTAGTGGTCTTTTAACTAAATATGTGGCATCACAACTTGATGAGAGAACATTTTACAGTCAACTCTGATCACATGAGTCTTAGTTAATCTTCTCTCAAAAAGACCTGACCTTAGATAGTGGAAATGGATAGAGTACCTCCATGACTGTGACTTTTGTATTTTATTTACTCCTAGGATGGGGAATGTGATAACATAGGCACTTGACATGAGGTTTGGTTAGCAACTACTGAGTGTGGCATCAGAGTAGCTAGTCACACTGCAGATAGCTTTCGTGGATAAAGATGAAGAATATTACCTCCAGTTTATGACTATCACTCCCCCAATTATTCAGAAAATTCGGAAGGTATAACTTGAGACAATGAATATGAGGCCTGACATGCTCAGATATCCTCAAGACTATCTCATGGAGGATTTTCTAAAGGTGGGGAGCACATCATCCTTTTCAGAGGATTCACCATGGTACAAATGAAACATCGGGTGGAGGTGTTGAGGGAGATAAATACATCCCCTTTAATAGTACATCATGGAGTGGCGATGATGTACCTTGACCTCCAGTGTCAGTACTGATGACTAGGGATGCAGGAAGTAGTGGAAGTGTTTGTATCTCGATGCCTCACTTATTAACAAGTGAAAACTACTCAGAGCAGACAGAAGTCTTACGACACATGAGAAGGGAGACAATGTATTCCTATGGGTCTCACCACGATGAGGTTTACTGAGATTTGTCCAGGGAAACTAGTTATCTCTATGGTTCATCGGACCTCTCTAGATTCTCATCAGAGTGGGAGAGGTGGCATATCGTATATTTGTTCCCCACAGATGCCCCAGTTGCATAATGTTTTCCATGGTTCATAGATGAGGAGATGCGTTCCTGATCCGTCGCATGTTATCGACCATGGTGAGATGGACTTAGATGATGGGGAAACATTTACGGAGGTTACAGTAGAGATTGAGGATTGACAGGTGGGGGTCCTTCATGGGCGGTCGATACCTTGGGTGCGCGTTCGCTGGCAGCATGAGAACCTACAGGAGAAAACATGTGAGTGAGAGGCCCTGTTTCGTATTTAGTACGCCACATTTGTTTCCTTAGTCTATGTTGTGGATTCTAGGAACATAAAGTCCTATATTGGGGAGAATATAATGTACCTAATTTTATGTATAATTTTTTTTATTATATGGAATTATTTCGAGAATGTGAAATATGACGTCGTGTAACTCCGAGGCCCGAAGTGCCTGGAATGATCAGATGAAATTTTGTTAGTCATTAATTACTTTGTGTAAGAAGTTTTCTTATAAAATCCTAATAACTCTTAAATGGTTACTGGATCAAAAATCTGAGGGCACAGTTTCATTCAGGATGGCGGGCTTACCCTAGGTGCAACCTAAGTTTAGTCGGCATGGGACTCCTGTAAGAAAAACCGAAAACGGCATAACCATAAATAAAATAATTAAATAAAATTATTTTATTTTTGAAATGATTATAACTCATGAATAGTAACTTAGATTAAAAATCCATGACCACCGCTGAACTCATGAGGGTATGATTTATTTAGGTAGAAACTAACATTGGCCGGTGAATGCCACTAGGGAATGTTAGTTTAAGGTTGTAAATAAAATAATTAAGTTACAATTATTTTATTTTAAAATACATAACATTTATATGGTAACTTGGATGGGAAATCTGAGAGTACCATGGGATTCATTGGGGAGTGTTTCACTTAGGCAGAGCCTATCCTCGACCGACGTGGTTTGAGGGTGACTGTTAATAATTTTCTGAACATTTTTTTGGGTACCTTCTGTAAACATGTGAGTGGTGTTTTCTATCATTTGAACCTTTGATCAGATTAAAAATCCAAGGGCACTATTGAATCCACAGTGTCAGGATTTTCTTAAGGGATACATAACATCGACCACAACAGGTTGGGTGAAAAATTTATATTTGTCATCTTTTGAATGATTAATAAAATAACATGTTATTTTTTTTATTTTCTTTCTATCCTTCAACAGATTAATAGTTCTAGAGGGACCGACGATGTGTCAATCCAATAAATGGCTTGACTCTTCTTTTCCTATAATCACACCATTGGGAATTTGGGAGGTTCATTAATTAAATGAACCTCATTAATTTCACGAGCGTTGCACACACCTTCTCCTATCCTGTTTATATGGAGATTGGGGAGGGGTGTTGGCACGACTTCAACAGGAAACATTGTCCAGGAAATATACCGTGACACCAACCACATGGAGGAAAAGACTAGTTGCAACAACCAATGACGAGCATAACCAAGTCACAAACCGATGACAATGATGATGGAGGTTCCGTCGACCATCTTTAACGAATGTCTCTTCTAGGTAGGGGGTTTTAATTTGATGTACGATTAAATCCTTTTGTTGAATATTCATATTATTGATTCACAATGATGATGTCCAAACAAATATGGCCATCAATCCTCACTTATACATTGATTCATTTCTTACATTCTTTGATAATTCTTCATGTATTATTTAACTCCAAATAATTAGGTGCTATAAAAACACAATGTCTCATTGTGCGCGACTATTAGATGCAGAGATCTTGACATGAGGATCGTGAATATGACGACGTCATATATTTTAGGCTTAGAACAAAGCTGCGATGGCGCATGGAAGAAGGCACCGGCTGGCACGCCTGTCGGCTGTGTGGAAGAGGGGGGGTGCATGTACATGCCGCCGGTAGAGGAGGAGGATGTGGTTTGAGCGGCGACACACTGGAGGGGGGCCGACATCCGACCAGCCATGGTTTGAGCAGGAGGCAAACTCGAGGGTGTCCAACATTTGGCCGACTACGACATGAGCTGGCTACACACCCGGAGAGTGGATGAAACTGGCCAACCACAGGAGGACAATGGCACCGACGCGCCGCAGGGAGGAGGACCAGTGGGAAATCTAGCAAGTCATGATGCACAGAGAAGGACCTGCTCTGGTGGGTCCTGCACGCCAACATGTGACATCCGAATGGTCCATAGAACATTCAGAATATCGGTGGGTGCCTCCCCCAGGTGTTTGCTAGGCCATACCCAGCCACAGCAGACCATCCAGCCGAGTGGGCCGCGCCACAATAGGCCGCTCCTAGTAGACTGGGAAACCTATTGTGGGCTGGGCCTGACAGCAGCCCTGCGGGCTGGGCCCACCATGTTCCGGCCCATCCGGGTCATCTCGGACTGGGTGGGGTCAGCCCAACCTGGTCGGACCGGACCCAGGCCTACTAGGACCCATATACACCTTTGTGGCCTTATCGTGATAACCGGGTGCCCGTTTGATGAACCTTATGTGGAACTAGAAACCATTGATTGAGATGGTCCTTTTGGTATTCTCCACATGAGTTTTGGATAATGTTGGAGTATAGTTGGGTCAGATCGTACTCGAATCCAACTAGGCCCTCAGAATGGAAACACTAATAACTTACAGACCGAGCATCCGAATGATGCACCGTCTGTCAAGTTGGATCTCTTACGACAAAATAGTCCTTTGGGTTACTACATAGTGGATCTTAGTGGAGGTCAAGGTATGACTGGTATCTAGTGAATAAGATTCAACGGAACCTGAGCGTACCAGGTGCAAGGAATCATGTGGCAGGCTGTAACGTTTAGGGAGAACATCTATCCTGTCTGGGTCAGAACTCATCGATCATGTGTGGGTCTGTGCATACCAATATTGTGTGGGTCAGATCCTGTGTGGGTCAGCGCTCATCGATTCTGTGTGGGTCAAACCATATCAAACATGTGTGGGCCAGATCATATGTGGGTCAGCGCTCAGCGATCCTGTGTGGGTTAGCGCACACCGATCCTCTGTGGGTCAAATCTTGTGTGGGTTAGCGTGGGTTAGTTACCTATCGATACTGTGTCGGTCAAAAGAAGTGATACTTAATAGAATAAGATCATACAACCTTATGACTAATCATCTGTAGTTCTATACTTAAGTTATACCTGATTGTGAGCTGAGTCTTTTACCTGTATGGTACTTCTATCTTCGTGGTGTTTCCTCTATGGTACTTATACCTTTTTCTTATCATCTTTGTGGTGGTACCTGTGTGGTATTTCTATCTTTGTGGTGTTTCCTATGTGGTACTTCTGTCTATGTCATTTTGTCTTCGTGGTGTTCCTTTTGTGGTACATCTATCTTTATGGTGTTACATATGTTGTAATTCTCTCTTGGAAGTGTTACCTATTTGGTACTTCTATCTTCATCGTGTTACTTGTGTGGTACTTATACCTTTGTGGTATCATCTTCGTGGTGTTACCTGTGTGGTACTTATATATTTGTTGTGTTACCAGTGGGGTATATCTACCTTTGTGGTGTTACCAATGTGGTTTCCGTTCCTCATGTATGATATGAGTATATCTTGATAACATAGGTATATGTATGGGCATATACCTATGTAGAGTATATGTCTTTCTTTGTGGTTTTTACTTTGTGGAACTCTAGGAGACCTACATGGGTATTTGGGTCCCTACATAGAATTGTTACACTCACCCCTGAATGGGCTTCACACGCACCTTATTGTGTATTTTGCAGATGAGATACATCATTGATTGAGGCTGAGGGATCTAGGACTAGATGGTGCTCGGAGGTGGACCATTTGGTGTGATGTGATGAGGAGCAAAAGGATGAAAGAGGTGTGATGAGGAGGCGATTTGTACATACCCTTCAGGTAGGATTCTTGGAGGATGACCCAGTAGATGTTTTCCCTTTTTTCCGTTGTATTGTTCTTTCAGTTGTATTCATACTCTTATAGTTGAGATTGTATTCTAGCCCCTTTTACTTCCAGTACTCTTTTACTACATCTTTTTACATTGTGGTTTCTTCTTGTTGTGTTCTTGTTCTGTGTGTCTTTATATATTAAAAAATAAATTCCTTCACATTATAAGGATATGACTTTCTGGTGCTAGTAGTAAGCCCCTGGACAATGGGATCTGGGCTTGGGGTAGTCATAGCACGGGCCCTGATGGACGGGTCATGACATGTCCATTATTGCAGCCTTTTTACATGAAGAAAACGAGTGTGTAATTCATTATTTTCAAAAAACTACTTCTGTGAAACCACCTTAGATACACCCTCTCCAATTTTCTTCACACCATAAAACATTATTGATTCGAAGATATCAGATGAAATAACTTTCAAAATACCCTATTTTTATCCTAGAAGTCTTATTTTGGAAAAAAATCCAACCAATGAAGGCTTCTGGTGTAACACTAAGAAGGATACCTGAAGAAGAGGTAACGTTCTCCAATGAGTGTTTTTATTTTATTTCTTCCTCCAGCAACTTAACCATTCATTAAACCATGATAATATAATTAAGTGAGTATAATAAATTTACTATGATGTTTTTATGTGATTTTAATGACCTAAAAACATCTCCACATCCCTAAAATGGGTTACAAAATCATCATTCTTGTGTATGGTAGACTACTCCATCGCGACCCAATGTCATTTGTTTTTCTCATTACCACTACTCATAGTTAGAAGTGATGATTTATATAAAGTTTATATATCTTATTTATATTATAACTATATATTTTGAGTCTTTATATCATATATATATATATTACTTTCCATTCCCTTGGGGATAAGATAACATCATTCATGTGTACAAAAGAAAAGAACCTCATGAAACAATGTGATTCATCTTTCACTAAATATTTACATAGAAAGTGATGAGGATAAGGTTAATGGTTGTAGGTAATATATGTGACACAATTATTATATTAAATAAATAATTATCATTCTTAAAATATAATTCATATGATTTTCTTTATTACATTTTGACTCAATCAATGATGATATCATTAGTCGTGTTTGTGTGAACTACCACCTTCACGAAACTATGTGGCACTAATTTCATATGAAAACCACAATGATTATATATAAGTATAGTCAATGAAATAAATTCTATATATGATATTATTATAATTCTATAAATATAAAATATTACATAACTCATTTTCATACTAATCTTCTAAAAATGGAAATTTTTCTCATGCATATGTATGTCTAACCATCTCCATGATCATAATATACGTATTTTAACATTATTAGTATTTAAATTGTAATTTATGCATAAATATGATACTTATTTGTTGATTATTATTCTATATATAATGAAACTATATTACATGGGAATGAACAAGATCTTTCATAACAAAACAAACATGAGAAAATAAGAAAATTTACACCCATTACAATAAAACGATGAATAAATTATATTAAACGAGAGATAATATATTATAAAATGATCTTATATTATATTATAAATATTAATATGGATCTATAAAAAGTAAAAAAATTTTTTAAAAATATTTTAATGGAGGTTAAGTCATGTGCAACCAAAAGGAAGCGTGAGGTAAGGGACTTTATATTTAATTATCTTCATCGAGGCATATTGTAATGTTATGAATCTATTTTCTTTTATATAATGTATATAATTCACCATGGAAATATAATATCATGGAAAATTAATTATTCATGGTGTTTTATGTTCCATGATGAATTATTTCATATAATGGGATTTTACATAAAAGTTACCAAGTGGTAAATAATTTTAAAATCAATTTATTTTATTGGGATATAGTTCTTCTTCATTATCCTTCATATTAAAAGATTATGTGTATAATTAATTTTTATAATATAATGATTTATTTAAAATTTTTTGGGTTTATAATCGATACACATAATCATTTCATTGATTAATTCTCACATTGATGGTGTGATTATTTTGATATTTTTTCAAAATATTATTCTAACTGATATTGTTTGAACATGTATTTACCTTGAAGGAAATAATTTGATTAATATATAATAAAACAATTTCATTTTTTTCTTCTTTGTATATTCATTTTATTTTTATTTTATAGTACAATTTTCAAATTATTTGGTACTTAAAATTTTTGCGATTTTTTTTAAAAAAACTCCACTTCATTTCTATATTTGGTCAAAAATCTATTTTATTCAAAATCCTTATTTTATTAAAATAATTTATATTTTTTATCATATTTAAAAAGTTTTATTAATGAATGTTTTACCTATTTGGGGGTTTTAAACTTTTTTGTTAACAATCTTGTTGTCATTTTCTTGAACAAGGAACTTATGTAGGCTTTTTATAGTGCAAAAGGAATTTTCTTTATAACTTGTATGAGATTTATGAAATTAAATTCCATTATGAACATAATTTATTTGAAGTATCCTTTTATTTTTTTAAAGGTTATTTTTAAAGAAATTTCATTCCTAATATTCTTAGAATTCATATTTTTTTAATGGATTTTAAGAAAATTGTATTTTTCAAAATATTATATTTTTGAAAAAGTGATTTTCAAAATGAAAATCATATTTTAAACAATAATATGTTTAGATATATTTATGTTATCTCTATTAATCATTTAAAAATCCTTTATTCATACTAAAATGGTTATATTTTGATATTATCATTATTATTCCTCTAGAAGGTTTACAATTTATTAACAAAGTATAGTATTGATATTCACTTACTTGTTTCATTTTTTATAGTCATTAACTTCAACATGAAATTATAATTTTCATATAATTATTAGATATTATATTTCACCTAATTTTCCATATTATTTTTCATGTTTATGATTATTTCACAAACCATATGTAATTTATATGTAGGGTGATTTAATTTGAAATTTGTTGGACTGGATAGAGAAATATTGATAAATATATATCCTTTACTAAATACAAATATTTAATGTTAAGTCATATTGATTCTAGAATTAAATCTATTATTCAATATATGAGGAATACTTTGGACCTACAGTGGATGGTGGGGGATAATATTATATATCCCCTCAATGTATCTGTAATATCATGATGTCAGTATACAATCTAGAATTAAGAGGTATTTATATGTATTTTACACCTTCATGCGAAAGGTATTGACGGTAGAAGTATCATGACGCTAGAGATCATAGAATCCAAATAAGTAAGAATTAGTATCATTAAAAATTTAGTCAATATTATCCATGATAATTTAATAGTAATATTATTTCTAGATGAATTTCATTATCAATTTATTTATTAAATGGAATATGTTTTTAGTTTTTTACCTTTCCATAATAAATATTCATTATATAATAATGATAAGAATGTATTGATTTAATGAAATGTTTTTTACTTATTTACCATTATATATTGATTATTATAAATGATATTTCACATTGATATTATCTCTCAATGCAGATGATTCAATGTTTATTATTTAAGTGGAATGTGTGTTTAGTTATTTATGTTTCCATAATTATTATTCTTATTGAACCGTGATGGATTCTATTATACTTAATCCCTTTTGATCATTTGACCCAAACCTTATTTTATTCCATTCTTGTGAATCCATGAAGTGTACAATGTTTTATATGTATGCATGTGATATATGGAATAATGTTATTCTCTAAAAAATGTTTGTAATTTATGTTTTTAATTGTAATGAAAGACTCATGTTTGTATCTAGTTTACAAAGACTACTAAAATATTTGGTCTGTTAGGATATAATTCGTTTTATCTTATGCCAATGTAATAAATTGACATCATCACTAGGTTACTGGGATCAAGGTCATTATATAATACATTTATTTTCAAAGGTTTGAAACCAAAAAAATGATATTCAAATCATAAATAATGGATTAAAATTTCCATGCAAACGATCATAAAATTATCCTCCCATATTGAAAATCCAGTTGCACAATAAGGTCCCATTCACCATCCAATGAAATGCTGGCCAAGACACACTCAACCAAATATTTGTTTTATTCTTAAAACTCAATGAACATATAGAAAAACCAAATCTACTTATTTTTATCCACATAGTTATTTATTTTTAATGAAAACCATACACACTTTACTTCACCAAATTTTTTGGATAAATTTGTGGATATGGGTAGTTAAAGAATTATGAAGGCTTATAAAAGGGATATATAGAGTGTGATTAATTAATTTATGATTAAAAATAATTCAAATTATTGATAATAATGTTGAAATAAATGAATTATTATAAATGAAATGGGTGGATAAAAAAATATAATGAAGAATTACAATCGAAAAAGGTAGAGGGCGATTGGGAACCCTTAAATGGATAAGAGGATTCATAGTTCTATACTGGGACTCTTTAAAATCCAATGAACACCTTGGGAGGTATTTATTGATGGAGAGGTAGATGTAATTTGTTCTCAATGTTTGTTGAGTTAAGGGGAGATAGAGAATCAGTATCCATATGTACTTATGAAGGGGTGGTTTTAAGGGTTATAATATTCGTCATTTTATTATATAGTGATACGACTAGTAGGTGAAATGAATTATTACTATTTTATAGATTACTAAGTGGAGATTGAGATTTATTTTACAATAAAATATTTCCCTATTCAAAAGTGACCTTCTAGCCAACCTATTTAATTCTCATAACAGAAAATATTTTTTTAAAAAATAAAACATTTTATTTAAAATGTATTGTTGGAAATTATAAATTAAAAATAATTATTTAATATTAATTCCTGTAATTGTAAAATTAAATTTTTATTGAATAAAATTTTTCCTCTACTCTAGAATCTGGGTCTTATAATAATGATTTCATAAAATCGTGATACTCGTAAAACGACAATTTTCAGTATTTTCACCAAAAAATCATCTTTGTGAGAAAATTCCAGCATATTCATCATGAGATAATATTGTTGTTTTATTTCCATATATAATTTTTTTTTGAAAAAAATAATTATATAAATATTATAATTTTAACTTGTAAAAAAATATTAATTTATTTAAAATTGTCAATTTTGATTGAATATTAAGCATTCTGACTGTTATAAAAATTACATAAGACTTCATTAAAACATATTTTTTAAAAATGTTTTTTAATTATTATTTTATTAAAATTTATTTTATTTAAAACATCCCGATTTATAAGAAAACATATTTTGAGCAGAATATATTTAGATTCTCTAAAAATAATTTAATATTTATTATACCATTAAACAATATTATAGATAACATAATTGATTATACATCATAACAAAATAATGAACAACTGTCTTATTGGCTTGGGATTCTAATGAACATTGACCGAATTTTTTAATAGTCATAATGAAAAAATATATTTCTATATAAATACAAATTCAAGCTCACTTAATCACATACTACATCACTTATAATTTTTCTTACACATCCTTTGATAATTTATATCAATTTTTTAATTCTTTTTATTAGTTTTATAGTTATTTTTTAATGAATTATCTTAATGGGGGATTTCATGCATATGGGTTACCTTTTAGTGACTTTATTATTCTTCAATGTTTATAACTATGTAATTCTAAAAGTTGTCTTAATTATTATTAACACAAAATTTTAAAAAAAGTATAATTGTATTTATATTGTAATAATGGGTATTTTGTTGGGTATTATTGTAGGATAAATGTAACATTCACAAATAAAAAAATATAGTGATTTTTTAATGTATGTGTCTTCTGTTTTAGTATATTTATATGAATGAAACAGTAATATATTCATAAAAAATATTTTTTTCTTTATTTCATTCTCCCCACCTTATGAAATTTCTCCTTTGAATTTTTTTGACACAATATAGTGTAAAAAGTGTCTACTTTTATAATAGTACTGATTTAACTTCCCATGTTTGTTCTTATAACAATTTATTTGTCAAAAATAATTCTAGTGGGGTGGGTTTTATTATTCTTTATAACATATAATAATTTTCAATAATCTATATAGGATCATCATTAAATGAAAAACAAAGATCGTGCTCTATCACTTCCATGGTGAATACAAGAGTTAGGTTTAGCATGTATTCAATTAGAATCATGACATGGAAGACTCCCTGAAATTTAAAGAGGTTGGGTGGGAAATCTAAATGATAATACAAAACACCAATTCTATAGAGGATCTCAAATGGACTGATGTACCTTGGACTAAACATCCCCTTCTAATAAATAATTATTACTCCTTCCCATGGTGGTGCTTTCAAGATGAGGTGATCACCTACATGGAATTACTTGTCCTAATATTGGTTATCAATATGTATTTTCTATATTACTTGACGTCTCTAGATATTATTATCAATATCTATTGTCTTCTTATTTCTATCCACCACAAATTCAGGATCATCTACCTTTCTATCTCCATCTTCATCCCCACAGGTTGGTGCACAAAATGTTTTCCTATTCAAGGCCTCAAATTGTAGCATATTTATGATATAATTGATGATATTACTATTTTAAAATTCCACTAAAGGTAATTATCAATACCAATTTACCTCAATGTCAAGTAAATATGTCATCAACATATCATTTAATGTTTGTATAGTCCTTTTAGAATGACCATCCGTTGGAGGACTATATGTGTTTTTCAAATGAATCTTAGTGTTCAATTAATTTTGAAGAATATTTAAATATTTAGTTGTGGAGAGAGGATCATGATAAAAAATAATTGAAAATAGTGCACCATGATTTCTGAAAAATTCATTGATATAATGAATAAGAAGATTTTCGAGGTGTATGATGTCCCTTATTTCTTAAAAATATAAGGAATTGGTAAGATGATAAAAAATTACATATATAACATCATTTTTAATTGATGTTTTTGTTATCCCCATGAAAAATTACATTGTGATATAATCCAGCTTACACAAAGGTATGGGGAGGGTTTTCATGAATCCCTTTTGATTTTTCCTTACATACTACAGTAGTTGGTATTTTAGGAATCTAGACACATTGTTAGAAATTTAACTCTTAATTTCTTCCAACCAGAATTTACGCCTTAAATCACTATCCATCTTTCTGATTCTATGGTTTATAAAGATATTCATACAATTAACATCCTCTAGAAATTTCCTTTTCAACTCAGTTACTTATTGAACACACAATATCCTTCCAAACTAAAATACACAATCTTTATGGATACAACCTATGTATTTCCTAGATTTCATGGATTTTTTCCTCATTTATATCCATATAATCATTCGGAAACTTCTTCTCCCATTATAGAAACTATTTTTAGGAAATTACATGGAAACTCTATGATGTTTTCCTAACCCTAATAATTTAAATATCATATTTTACTACGTCTATGAATATCAAGCTCTTTTACAACCACATCATGAATTGAGTTCTATGATCATCTCCAATCAAGGCCTATGACACATTGTTTCCATTACTAGGGTGGGTATTTATCATGAAATCATAGTATTGATGTCATTCGGTCTATGTTCATTTCCTTATGTTAGGATCTTTTTGAGGGAATATATACTTAAGGATTTTTTGATATGTATTATAGATTTCACCCTAGAGATAGTGAATCCATATATTCAATTAAAGTATTATATCTACTAGTTTGTTCCCATGTATTTGATAGTTTTAATAACATGATTTCAATATTTAGGATTCATAAGAAATAACTCTACCATTCTGCATTAAAACACACCCCTACCTTATCATTGAAGACACACAATAAATAATAAATTACTATTTTGGGGATGGTAAAGGAAAAATAGTTTCATTGGAATGTATTTAAATTAATTCCCTAATTATTTCCTCAAATTCCATAGACCATGATAATTTAACCGATTTACGAGTCATGATGGTAAAAAATTATCTAATCAGGAAAAATTTGTCAACAAATTGCTGATTGAAACTAGATAAGACAAGGAAACTATGTGTCTTAATCATAATCATTAATTTTAGAAATCCTATAACTTGTTATTTAATAGTGGGATTAATTGATATTAATTATTTGGATATAACGTGGACAAGAAAATACATCTGTTTAATCCTAGATTCACACTTAATGAATTTCACTTAGAGCACCTCCTCTTGTAGAGTCTCGTGTATTATGAATAAATGAGACTCACTCTCAGTATAGTACAATGATTATATAAATATTTCATTATTGAATATGATAAAAACATTTCTCAATATATTCCTTGAATATTATATTCATTATATCTATAAGCATAGATGTTTCATCAGATAATCCAAATAAAATTATTGTGACTTCATAATGTCCATACCTTGAGTGAAAATATTACATTAGTATATCATAGTATTTTACATTCAATTGATGATAACTATAATGGAATTAATCTAATAGAATATTATTACCCTTAATTTATATTAAATAAATCATCAATATTATTAATGGATACCATTGGTTAATAGTGATGGAATTGATTCCACAATATTTAATGCACAATCTCATAGAATCATCCTTCTTCTTCCCAAAAGTCATGTTCTTCCAATTGTGAAAGACTAGGGTGTATAAATCCATTTTAACCATACTTTAGTAGTTATTTTTTATGTTCCACTAATTCAACTAGGTCAATTATTTTTAGATGCTTAGATATGGTTTTTTCCCAGGGATAAGATTAATATTTAATTAAACATCATGATTAATATGATATCATAGTAATTCTTCGAGGAATACATCAATATGTTCCCTTAAAAAATAAATAATCTATTCATAGGACACCCCTATCATTCATTAGTTCATCACCAACAATTTCATTAATATGATTTAATAGAGGAGGATCTAATCATGAACTAGGAAATGAAGTCCCTCTTCTAAATACACGAGATTATATATCTTCCACATTGGTTGTAATTTTCATTTATTGATAAAAAATTGTCTCATTATACATTGAAGGAAAATCAGTTTGAATGATTATATCAATTTCAACCATTGGTATAATAATTTATTTTGAAAACATGTTACATCCATGTATCAAAATGGGGATTTCCCCACATATCCTTATAGAGATAAGATTACCAGTAGGCTTGATTAATAATAACTCCATTATTAGTGTGATAGGGAAATATCTAATGTTCATGTAAAAAATAGAAGATATAAAAGAGTGTAATGATCAAGAATCAAATATACCATTACCTATTTTTTATGCTACAACCATTGTACCAACCACAACATTGTTAGGAACATTAAAATCTATAGTAATAACCATATAATATTAATCTTTATCCCTAGTCCCCTTTTGTTATAGATTCCATTTATTAATGGTACATTTATTTGAATAATTTCACACATCCTTGAATTTATAAGATTTAAAATTTGCAGATTCTATTATACCCATAAATTCAAGAGCATGATGGCCATTCTATAAACACTTATAGTATAATCCCATTCCCTTCAAGAACATTATAGGTTTCGTATTCTCATAATTATTTTATATTGGAAATTAAATGATTCTTCTCTTTTTGTTTAATAATTTTTTCAATTATGGTGGTCATCAAACCTCTTCATCACCTAATTCCCATTCAAAATAATATATTTTTAGAATTCCATTGAGGTTACACTAATAGATATCGTAATCTCTCCACATGAAGAAAATTATTGAGATACTAGTGCTCATCAAAGGATTAATTTTAAACAATGGAATAATCAATCATTATTTCTCTCTAGTTTGTGCACATAATTAGAAGCATGACATGATAACCACATAAGGTTAACTTTGTACTCAAATAAAAATTCATCCTACTTTTATATTATGTTTATGAATTCCCATTCAATGTCTACTCATTTATCGCATGGGAAATACTTTTAAAATAATATCTCTTTAAAATGAATACATTCAATATCTTTTATTTCATCATCCTTATTGGTCTTTTTACTCAATGGAAATCACTAGTCAACATCTCTCATTATATGATATACTATTATAAAAACATTCCCATTCTAATCAGATCCCAATATCTTGAATAATTTATCTAGGTTATCGACACATTTTTTATCCACAAATAGATTTATGATACCATTTATAGATGGTGGTTCATGTAACAAGAACACATTGATAAACCATAATGTTGGATAATAGATTGTTCCATATGAGCATGGTTATTATTCATAACCCATTAATACGTCCATAATATACTCATAATTTGATTCTATACTCCACAAGTCTCATTGACATGTTTTAGAGGAAATACCTAAATTATTTCTGGAGTTAACACGGGGTTTCCTTCCATTAGAAAGAATTTATAGACAATGATATATGCATAATTAGGCCATAATCACAACCATGATTTTAATTTCCTAAAAAATATAAATATTTCTAGAATATCCCAATGGTTAATCATAGGGTACATTATATCCAACTATGTTCTTTTAAATCTAACCCATAATGCTTCAATTAAATTAATTTTTGGAACCAAATATAAGAACCCCAAATCTAGTACCCTTGTTCATGTGGTTATTTTATTACCTATGTATGTAGATCACAACATATGGGATCCAAAAATTTAGTGGTCTCAAAACACAAGATGAAAAATGAGTTTCAATTTACATGGAAAAAAATTCATTATCTAAATAAATTAAAAACCATATTATTCACCTTGTAATACATTTTCATTTCTAATTATCTTTTCTCCATCCCAGGGAAATAGGAAAATTATATGAAGGGGTGAGCTCAGATACTTAGTAAGGGGGTGGCATGGAATTTTAGCTTTTAAAAAACAAAAAAAATCGAGATAATATATAAACTTGGTTATTCCATAATAAATAAAACATATAAATATATCCGTATACTACATGAATATTAATAAATTTTTATTTTACAATAACTTAATAGAATGTGAAATTAGAGAATATTTTCTGGAATCTTAAATATACCATTAAGGGATTAGAGGAATACATCTAATATAATAGGTTATTCATATACCATTACCTTATTTTAGTATTTTCATGAGACCTACTGGTGAACTAAAGGGATATATAATTAGAATACCCCATCATATTATTGAAATGTCAACTCATTCCATATCATAATAAATGATTACATGATATAATGTTCAAATAATGAATAATATAAATACACAGAACACTTTCTCAATGAGGTTTATATTATAAGAATTCCCCATATAAAACAATGGATTATATGGTGTGGAAATATTTCCCCAAATTAATCAATTGATAATGAAATCATGTTTTAAAACCCATTGAATAAGTTGATATTTACAAATGGTGTTATATAATCCCTTAAAATGTTAAGAATGCATGATTATAGTCACTTTTCATCTATAAAAATATATATTTTGAGATTCAAGGTAGTTGAATAAATTTATTTTAAAATTTTAATAATATAAGAAATAGAAGATAAGTAATTAACAATTATTTAAAAAGTTTATGTAAATCATCTAAAGAATATCCCCTAATATTGTAAAACTAGGTGAAAAGTATGTCCCCAATCATCATGCACTAGAATAAAGGGCGGTATATAATTGATCAACAGTTTTTGAGGTTATTACACCTTGAATCATATGTTACAAGACAAAGTACACTAATTTGTATCTATAGATGGATTTATTTTCAAAGAATACCACATGTACATTACTTCATGAAAATTTAAGGATTTTTTTATGGATACTGGATAGTTTTATCATTATAAACACATATAAAAAGGCAATAATGATATGGAGTAATAATATACAAGTGAAAATTATTAAAATGGAAAAAATGGTGGAATTAAAATCATTTATCTATATTATAATGAAGTTTAAAATATAAATTAATTAATTAATTTTGATTGAAAATGAAAGAGGATGATTGAGAAGCTTTATATTTAAAGGATAATTCGTAGAACTAGAGAGAGAATAATTAAAATCCAAGGAACACCATGAGAGATATTTTGAATGGTAGAGGGAGAGGGATGCCACACTATATTTTTTTAGTGGATGTGATGGATAAAGGGTTTACATTTATACTTGTGGATGGGTAGTTTTAAGTATCAAAATATTGGTTATTTTATTATATATGCCAAAAACATGTGTCCGTAAGTACTTATAACTAACATAACATTTTATAATTTAGATACTGATTTATAATTTTGGTTAAAAATTTCAGAATTTTAAAATGACCTTCTAACCAACCTGTTTAATGCACATAGTCCAAACATAAATTTTTTGTCAAAAATCCAAATTTGGTTTCCAAAATGAATTGTGTAAATTTTTAATTCAAGTTAACACTAATAAGGTTTTTTATAAACTCATTAATTTAAATTCTCTATTGAATAATATATTTAATATATTTTTGAATCATGTTCCGATAATAGTGAGTTAAAAAATTCTCAATAGTCATAAAATATCAATTTTTACGTTTTCACCATAAATATTTTTCCAGAAAATTCATAAACATCACCCTAAGATAATTAAGGGGTGCCAAGACAAAAAACTATTTTATGAAAATAATTCTCTAAATATGAAAATTTTAAATTTAAAATAAATAACATTCATTCTTAAAAATTAACAATATTTATAACATAATAAATATTCTAACTATTATGAAAATTACGTAAGAATTTTTTGTAAAATACTATCATTTAAAAAGTTGTTCATAGAATTATTTAACAAAAAATTAAAACATATTGTTTTATGATAAAATAATGTTTTAATACTGTAAGATTAATTTCTAATAAAATTATATAGTTTTCGATATATCATAATATAGGCCTGACAGCCACAAAATTTCATCTACATAATAAAAATTGATAATTACCAACTATCATATTGGATAATAGTTAGAATTCCCATAAAAATTTTGTCCGATAATTATAATGGAAAATAACTATATTTACCTATAAATATAGAATCATTCTCACTTCATTAATCACTTCCTTCCTTAATAAGGTCTCTACACATCCTTTTGTAATAACAATCATTTTCCTAACACACATATTCATATTTAAATTTATTATTTAAGGAATTATAGTATTGGAAGATTTCATAAATATCGAGTACTATTAAGTGATTATACTATTCTTCAGTGTTTATATACCTTTACTATACATAGTTTTTATATTAAATATTAGCACATAATAGGTAAATAAATTTAATAGTCATTATATTATAAGAGTTTAAATTTAATAGGATATTATCATATATAAAATGTAACATTTTAAAATATTGAAATAATGTGTTTTCATTTTATAGTATATATCTTATATTATAATAAGTTACTAATAATTACCAAGGAAATTTTTTTGATGAAATAAATTCTTGGTTTTTTATATAATTTATGATGATCTAATGGAATTAAAGATGGTAATTAGAAGTCTTATTTAACTTACAACATCTAGACTTGATATTTTGAATTTTGTTACTCTTTTATTAGTATAAATGTGAATAAAAAGTGTCCCATTCCAATGATGGATAAAGGATTCGAAAATATCTAAATGGTTTTTTCTATTTGAAATAAAATAGAAATTTAATGATTGAAATTTTTTGTAATATATATGGAGATTCTGTTGGTTTTGTTGATGAAAAGATGTCGACATGTGATATTGTTTTCTATATTTGAGATTATTTTATTTTTTCAATACGTGAAGAAATATTTTTTTAATTTAAGCATCATTAAATCATATTATTTTACTACAACTCATGTAATGAGTCAATTGTTTGGGATGATGATTCAATTGGATAGATTTAATGTTGATGTGATGTTTCCACATCTCTTCTGCTAAGATAGTCAAAGTGATATAAATTTTTCAAATAATCTACTTCAATATTCGTGAATCATGCACAATGTTACCAAATAAAATTTATTCATGGAAATTATGAAATTAAATGAATTTAAAGAGGAATTTGTTCCTATAATTGAAAAAAATTAGGGATATGTTAATAAAAACATCCCGAAGGAATCATTTCAGAATCTATGGTTGATGTTTAGAATTAAATCTCACCCTTCTCAAGGATAAGGTATTGTTTTTTTGTAGTATGTATTGATTTTTTTATTGTATATTATTGTTATTGGGGGAAAATGAGAAGATACATCTTTATTATTATCTATCAGATCATTTTTTTGAAAGTGGTAAAATATTTGTATGGGGCGTATCTCTTTATATGTGTTTCATTTTAAAATCAGAAGTTTATATTAAGTGACATTTTTTAAAAATTGGTAATCAGGGATTTCAACATTAGTTCATGTGTGTGATATTTTATATAAAATTTCTTAATTACATTATGGTTATGATGATGAAGTACATATAAGTGGTACCATTTCATCGTCAGTTTATCTGATCAGATTTAAGGAATGTCAGTTCTTAATCACTACATTAATTTGAAAATCAGGGTATTTTTTATTTAATATTCTTGTTTCCAATTTTTTTTCTAAAATAGTATTAGAGTGATTAAATTATAATCAATTTAAATGTATTAATTTATTTTAGTGTTTTATTTTTCTTCACTAATGAAAAAATTCAAAGGGGTTGATAATTAAGACCAAGATATGTTGAGGTGTTATTTTGATAATTTGGTGACTGGTTGGAAATATATGATAATTTTAGTTGGATTTTATTTGAGTGAATAAATATTATTCAAAATCACATTTATTATTAGTTGAATATTATTCGATACAAATCCATATGATTATCCCGATGGTTCTATGTATGTACAAATTATTAAAGGAGTTCATACTGAAAGAAAATTGATGGTGACATAGAAGAAGTGCCATGGAAAAAATATGTAATTGTTCCATGGAAGTGGATAAGAGAAAGTGGAATTCACCATAACTGATGACCATGCATCACCATGATAGATTTGAGTTGGGGTATACTTTAGAATATGTGTCCATTCCATGGAGAATATAAAACTTATTGTAGGATAGAATATGGTCTATAGGGAATCACGTAGTAGTGTTAGTTTCCACATCATAGTTGTGGCTCAAAAATAGTTTTCCATGATTTAAAAGTAGGACCACACTATAGAGGTAGACGGGTTAAATTTAGTGGAATTGGAAAATTTAGGACATCAAAACCATAACACATACACCATGCTAGAATCCAGAAAAAAAGAGGGCTACACCAAAATATAAAGATCATTCCATAATGGAGGATGTTTATATTTTTGTTGGATTTGGGAAATTCGATTCCATTACACTCCATATCTTATTCCATGATACACACATCCATGTAAGTTGAGTGAGAACCTCTAAAAACAAATATGATATTCCATAACTCCCCAAACAGTTCTTTAGAATATGTTTTACTTGGAAAATCATGTTATTTTGAGCTATAATGCTGACATGGATTTATATTCAAAATTTGATGGTTATTCTAAAATATATCAACTAACGAATCAAAATTATTAATAAATATTTTAATGGTATATGATCTGAGGGTTGTGATTCAAGAATAGAATGTAAATTTGAAATTAAAATTTATATATAAATTGCTTAAATAAGGGATTGATTTTTAGAAATTTAAAGAGAGGATTATTATAATGAATGTAGTAGAAAACATAGGATGAAGAAGAAGATGTATTGGATATTTTCTATATAGTGAGGATTATGTTATTGTCAAAACTAGAAAAAGATATAATAATAAGTAGATTGAAATGGTTGTGTGTATCTTTTGTGAATAAAATGTGAAGATCAATCATATTACTAGTAATTTTTGATGAATAATTTATATTTATTTCATTATAGTTAATGCAGGGTGGATGTGAAATATGTTAGAACAATCAATATGATTGAAAAGTTTTGTTTGGTTGATGAATATTCTTCTAATAGTCAATTTTTTTATATAAAATCATTATTATTAATTGTACATGGGTTTCATTGAAGAATTGTTTGGAGATAAGAAAATGTGCTCTTTATGTTTATATCATATTTGTTCTACTCACATTTTAATTATAATCGGTAGTGGGATCTAGAAGGAATACCTATCAAAACATTGAATATCCTTCTTAGTTGGATTGATTAACTTTATAAATATTCTATGTTTCCTTATGTTTGTGTGTGTATGGGAGTGTAACATAAATAGTCATTATATCCAAATAATAATCAAAGGTAATTTTATAAAGAACATAAAAATAATCTGGTTCCCTGATTCATCCCCCCTCACCATTACTTCATGGGTCATGATGTTTTATTCATAAATAAAAAATGTACAATAAATGATAGGCAATGTATAATCAATAAAAGTATACATAAAATTGGTAGAATTAAAACATAATAGATACAAATAATATATTCTAAGAAACCTAGAATTAAATTATCATGATAATGTGTTCAATTGAATATCACCATGAAAGAGATTAATGATGTTTTGGATGAAGAGGATCCAAAATCCAATGTAAATTATCCCCCTAGAGTTCCTTAATTGTAAAAAAACATATGGGATATCAATTATAACTTCCAACAAAATAGATCATAGTGCATATTGTCTTCCTTGTATTTTTCCCATAGTTATACATACATGATATCTCACATGTAGTAAATTTGTAGGCAATACGACTAGATGTTGACTTATATTATCTGGAGTATTCAATGACAATATTGACCATGAGATAATATTCAATGTCACAAGATAACTCACTTTGTCAATGTTCTTTCGAAAAAATGTAAGTAGGAATTAGAAACATGATAACATGATGATGTAATGAAATAAATTTGCCTCAACTATTATTTATTTTGAATATGAATTTAAATTAATATAACGAAATTTCTAAATTTCATTAAAATATGGACTTGGGATTATATATATAAAATATTCATTCTCAATATATTTGTGACATACTTAGGTATATAATATAATATAAAATACATGTACCATGTAACAAATCTAAAACAATATTATTTTATCAATAAATAACAATACATATAAATGATAAATATATTCATAAAAAATAAAAATAGTATAATGCGTTAATAAAACAAAATAAATAACATAATAATTATTTGAAAATATATCGGGTTGTGGACACCTTGAATACCACACCCATAATGACATAATAAATAAAAATAAAAATATATGTAATATGATTGGAATTTTTTAAACGATATTGATAAAATTGTTATAATTTTATATAAATAATTAAAGAATTAAATAAGATATATTTAAAATAATAAAAAATGAATTATTATCACTGGAATTTGAACATAACTGTAACAATAATAAACTGGTCGTTATAATTGAAATAAAACCATTAGAATAGTAAATTCACTAAATAAATAGTAAAGATAATTCTAAATAGTATTTAAATAAATAAATAAGCACAAAATATTATTACAAGTTATTAAAATAAATAATCAAATTAAGCAACTAAATGATAGAATAAAAATATATTTTTAATAATGTATATTTAAAATTTATTTCTAAATAAAAATTAATTTTGTGATAATATTTAAATAATTCAACTATATAAGTTAGAAAATTATTTTTAAAAAATTAATTTTTTTTGACTAAAAACATCAAACTTATCTATGTATGTGAATTTGGTTATTTTTTTTAAAAAAAATTATTTTTTGGTGAATAGAAAAAGATCTGTTATTCAAATATTGTATGTTTTATGACCAAATATTGAAGTAATAAAAATATAATAAATTAAAAAATGATTTTAACAACCCAAAATATGTCTAATAAAATGAATAATATATTAAAAATATAAACTGATATTTGTATCCTAAAAATAAATTTTCATATTCTAAAATGAAAAAGTATTACATGAATAACCCTTATTTCTTTTTTCTCTCTTATTTATTTATAAATTAATAAATTTAGTAGTTAATGGATTTAAAAATCATAATAACAAATAATTATAATAATATACTATTCATTTATTCAATGAAGATTATGACAGTATGGACCTTCCTAGAACATTCCTTTGTGTATTTTGGATGTTTGAGGTGTTTGGACATGATGAGGGAGTGTTTGGTCATCTAGAGGTCCACCACGTGATAGTGATAAACAATTTAATGGACACAATGAGGATAATTTTAGATCTATGGGTGTGGTTCCTTGGAATTTTAAGGTTGATTCTGTAGAGTTGATCCTTTTTGTTCTAAGAGCACAATGAGGTTAGAAACACTTTTGTTGAAGGGAGGTTTGTTTCAATCATTTCCCTATCGAAAACTTAGATGAGATATATTTCATGGTGTAATAGTGGCAATGGAGATATTTTAAGTAAATTTGGTTTGAAATTTGGTTTTTTGAAATTCACAGAGTGAAGGATGTTGATACATGTTGTTTAGGGGAGGCCATGCCCTATGAGGGAAGAAGAAATCATAGAGCCAAAGCTCCCTATAACATTTTCATGGGAATGATGGGGTAAAACATATATGTAGTCTTAACTTCATTTTAATTTCATTAAATAGATAGACACTAATTTTCTCCATGTTAAAATTTAGTTTCACAGGTTAAATAAAAACCATGTTTGATGGATTTCTTCACAAGCAACACTGAACAAAAATGAAAGCTGTGTTATATTTTGGAAAAAAATAGGCGTTAAATATGACTGTTAAAATGTATAAATTTAATTACAAGGTATGAATATGCATAAATAAAATATTTCTTATGTGTATGATGAAAATAAATTCTATTTTACATACTAATAAAATGGAATTATTATAACTAAAGAAAATATGAAATTCATTTTATGTATAAAATATATATTTTTCTAAAATTAGTGTTCTATTTCCATAAAATACATTTATTATCGTTAAATAGAAGAAAAACATATTGAAAATATTTATATCACATTATCAATAAATTTATTATTAAATAATAGTAAATAAGAATAATTAATAGTTAACATTTTTAAAAGATATTTTCAAATATGAAGATTTTTTCGCTATATTTTCAGATTTTCATTAAATATTTATTTATAAAATTTAAAAAATATAATTTGAAAAACTGAACATAATTTTTGGAATAATAATTATAATAATATATTTTAATGATTTTTTTGATTTTTATGAAAAATTATATTTTTATGTGAATAGTGGAATATACTATTATTACTAATATTGTGGCTTTTAAACCCATTATTTTTAAATATGTATGGATTTTAAATTTATGAAATAATTTTATAAAAAAATAAGTATTTTATTAGAGAATTTATAATTTAAATAATTACATTTTTAATTTTAAACCAATTGATTACAATTTGTAATTTAACATATATTTTTTAAAAAACCAATTTATATACATTATACGTTTAATAATTTATGATTATATTGTGACCATTTTAATAATTTAATAAATAATGGATTTAAAATTTATAATCATTCAATTCAAATTATATAATAATGAAAATTTTATTTTTCTTCATAATGGATGAATTAACTAGGTAAAAACTACATACCACATTGAAAATCATATTAGTAAAAAATGAGTAACAAATGAGGTAAATGACCAAACATGTTATGAAATTCTCTAACAGAGTGTTTTATTTGTGAATTGACATTATCTATTCTAAAATTTATTACGTATCAATTTTATATCCATTTTAATTGAGTGTGACTTTATATTATTGAAGTATTTTTGGTATTTACAAATTGTCCCACCTTCTAACTTATAAAATGGGAGCTCCTCTCCTCAATTATCCTCACACCAGAAGACCTTATATTTTCCCAATAATTTTCCAAACCTATCCTCCATAAATAAAGTGAACATTAAGAGTTTCTTTTCTTCTCAATAGATGACCCCTCGTAGTTTTAATCTGATTTTCAAGGGATGTAATCCATGATCTTAGCCATAACCTTTCATTATCGTTTCTATTTATTTAGGTTTATATTATTTCTAAAATTTAATTTCAAATTTTAAAATGACAAACTATTTAAAATAATTACATTGGTATATTATTATAATGATCGTACAAAAATTAACCACCCCTATTTTCTATTAAGAAAAACAAAAAACGAGAATCATGCACTGTGAAAATAACCACATCCATGAATAAATGTGTCTTTTAACATCACATAGAAACATTGATTATTTTGGTCTATATTTGACCAATATATATGGATCATAAAATTGTTATATATAATTAATTTGGTTATATTTGGATTAGGCGAAATTTATCGATCTTTATAACATTATCCATCGATATCAGAAAATAATTCACAACATGTACATAACCATTTTGATCATCACAAAACTTGAATAAAACTACAATGAAATGGAATTATATCATTATAATTATTTATTAAATATAATTTAAATTTACTTTAATTATTTTTAAATGATTATTTTTATGAGAAAAATTACTATCAACATCACTTTTATGAATCTTGTTCAAAACAATCAATATTTTTACCTCCAGATGTTAAAAAGAGATTACAATAGTCTAGTACATGATGGAAATCGTTATTAATGAAGAGTAATAATGGAAATGTATATGAATATATTTCTCAAATCTTTAATTAATATGTCCATATTAATTATATTGGAGTTTAAAATACATTTATGGAAATATAAGGTAATGGTATGGGACTTGGTAACTCAATATCCATTATTTATCCTATAAACTATCATATTAATCATCCTTTTACACATTAATCAATGAGAAGTTTCAAAATTGGCATAAATAATGCATTAAAATAAATAATATTTTATTAATTGTTAAAAAATTTATAAAAGTATTTAATTTGGACAAATAAGTAGGATAGTGTTAAATATGTCATAAATTATTTAATTGGGGTTTGTTTTTAATTTTATAATAACTATAAAAACCCTATTATTGCGAAAGAAAAGTCTTCATGGTATGATTTAAATTGATTAAATAAGGTTTAAAGCAAAAGGACAAGGTTAATTTTGGGACCTAAATATGTGTAAAATATATTGGTTGAGAGGATTTACACCCATACTCACATTATACTAGAATTACCCTAATTTGAATATATTATAAGTTGAAAATAAATTGAAAATAAATTTATTTTTTTGGATTTTCCAATAATGCTTCTCCCCTCTGTTATAAAAGGGAAACTATCCATCTCTATTATTTACACATTCTTTTCCCTTTAGTTAGGCTATCCCCTACCCATGTATCCTCCCATAATTCCTCACTTCAATAAAAATCCACACTTTTGGCAGAAATCCAACCAATGGAGTCCATTTGTATAAATAAAAAGGGAAAATTAGAAGATGATGTAATTGTTTTACCAACTCATTCTAAGTTATTTTCGTTTAATACTTCTTTTTCCTAAGTTGATTTTATAATTTTCAATAACTAAAGCATATAATACATTTTAAGATGTTTTTATGATTATGGAACAACCATATTTCTCCTTTAATCCATCCAAAGAAAAACAATATCACTATATGTGCATATATATTACTTATAATCTCCATGTCGTGATGTAATATATTTTAAAATATAAATTAAATAGAAAGGTATAAAAAATTATATAGAGGATTTAAATAATAAATATGACAAGATATTGTTTTTACATAATTCATATTCTATTCCATTCCTCACCCTTTTACATTATGAAATGATATCATCGCTCGTGCGTATGTACGACTAACATTCTCCAGGATGCGATTACATTTATCTTCCACGTTAATCATTAATGAATGTTTAAAAAATATATAAAATGAATTATTTTGAAATATATTAAATAATAATGATACATTAATATTATATATATATATATGTCATTTACTTGCATCCATTCAATACGATAATAAAACGGAAACAACGTTCAAGAATACGTACGGACAAAAAGCTCCATAAACAGTGCATCCCATGTCATATATATACCATTTATATATATTTATATAGTGAATACATTTGATATATGAATATTTTTTACACTTGAAAAGTATGTAGATCACAATCTATGTAATATAATCCAGAATAACAAGTCAAAACATATATAATAAAGAATGAAATTATTACCCAAAATGTTTCATTAACATGGGATTTATTAATAAATTGATAATATATAGTCATAAATGAATCATATATGATATAATAAATATTATTATAATTTTTTTAGAAGTTAATAATTTTTTAAAACCATTATATAGGAGTTTCATAAATATAAGGAAAATGTCATACCTATGGTAACAAAAATCATAACTCAATTTCTCTTCATTGAGTTAAACATCTATATAATTGGTTCTATTCTTCCTAGAATTTGTTTGAATGGCCAAAAATTGTTTCACACTTAATATAAAAATTATTTATGTGGATTTATAAATTTTCCACATAATTATGTCATTGATTTATCATCACTCTAATGATATGATATTTGTAAGGGAATTCCGTCTCAAATTTAATTTTCATGAGATATAATATATATTTACCACATATTTCAGGTGTGTGGTGTATGTATTTTCACTATTATAATTTATATCATGAATAGATTTATCTTCATTGTATTTTAAGATTAATGTGAAGATATTTAGATTATGATTTAAATGATCAAAGTTGTATGGGTTTCTTTGATTGTTTAAATAATTATTCATCTCTCCATTTCCACATTATTTATATTATTTTATGTAACTATTTCTATATATTCTTAATGATTATAAAAGAAAATTTATTTCCAATTTTAATGTTAATTTAAATATTTTCAAAAGGGGATCTTTTTAAGGTCATATTAAAAAGTTGATTTCATAATACCATTATTATTAAAGATTTTTTATATGTAAGAATCAATTGGGACACATTTCGAACCTATGTACATGTTTCTTAAATGTACATTTCATAGTATAATAAAAAATTGTTTAAATTCACTTTTTCCAATGTTTGAAATTTTATAAAAGTTTTGTAAAGGATTATTTCCTTCAATTTTATAATGAGGTACTTTATGACCTTTTTTGAAGATTAAAGAATGAATGTATTCTTCTATAATACAGTGCAAACAACTATTTCTTCCATCATGACTCCTAAATGATTTGAAGATTCCATTATAGGATTACAAGGTTATTTTCAAATTAAATGTTTTCTTTTATAATTGTGGTAATTTTAAATTATTTCAATGTAAAATAAGTGATATTTTTCCCAATGGGTTTTAATAATTTTATTATAATATTTTCATCTAATTCAACATCCTTTGTTGAATATAATGTAAAATTTAGGATTGTTTTCTTATGATAAAATTGACATAATTTTATTTAAAGTTTTATGATTATTTTGACTATGAATGTTATATTTTGAAACCATTCATGGGTCATGGTTGAAGTATTTTCAATTTCTATGCTAGTTTTACTATAAATTATTAGTTTAGTTTTGTTTCACCTATTTCATATAAGGAATGTAATGGTCTTAGTATTTGATAGGTTGGGGATATCTTAATGAAATTCCTATGGGTTGGGGACCGATTAATGAAATCCCCTTGATGTATCAGTAGTAATCATAAGACAAACTAGATTAGGTTTTTACTAATGCCTTATCTATATATTTATGGTCTTCGCATGAGTCCTTAACAATGTGTTTATGATGTCCGGCATTATGAATTCCTTAATTATGAGATTAGTTATTGATATTACATGAGATTATTTGACTATTAGAAAATTAATGTGATTGTTTCTATGAAATTATTTTATTTATTCCTTCTATATTATTCACCATATTTATTTAAAAGGATTTTATTTCAGTTGTTTACCAATCCAAGAAAATTTATGATTATGCGTGAAAGCTTCACCTATATTGTTTATTATTATTGAGAATCTATGATCAACCCTTTCTGGTGTTTTATTTTCCTATGATTATGTGGTGTGTATTATGATTCATATACATTGTTAAGATAGTAGAATATTAATATTTCAATTGAATTAACTATGTTTCATTGAATTTTTTTACTTTTAATGACAACTTCATGTATGTAATATATTTTCCGGGACTAATAAAATGATCTGTTCATCGGGATTTGATTCCTTATAATCATTCCAATGTATTAAAATAATGATCTTGCTACGATATTTTAGGGCCAGGTAGTTACATATTTCCAACCTTTCATTCCTTGAGAATAACCTAATGCCAACGATAAATTCTAACCTAACTCAATATATTGAGGATGGGAGAGATGTTAGAGTTTAGAATGTGGTTTGATAAAAACTGATAAATAAAATGTTGCGTTACCATTTCCTTGTGTAATGATTAAATATCGTAGATCCAGGGTTGGTATGACATGGAGATTGTAAAAGGATTGAAGCACCAGTAGACAGATAGATTTTGGATTCCCTATAACATGTTCTTAGATGGGCGACCATGCATAGAGAACGAGGTTGTTTTCCATAAGAAATAATGACCCGATTCCAGAAAATAGTGACCTTAAGGGCTGGATTGACTAGATCCAAAATAGTTGGAATGATTTATAATCATATTTGGTATGAGAGGGGAAGCTGACTATGTAAGAGGAAGCACACAGATAATGGAAAAATACCAATACACATAGAGTGAATTTTTGGAACACATATCATGATAGAGTCCTGCCCGATGACTAGACATTACACAACGAAGTTATTTATCATAGAACATGTGACTAGTTAAAATGACATTTGACCCATCCTTGGAAACATAGAATGTTTTTCGGAGGGGAAATGGGCACATCCAAGAGTGCACTAGAAAAGAAACTTGTACTCCCACATAGACACGTCCGAGACAGGTGTACATGGGCAGAGAACTGATCTTTGATATGGGTATATGTACATGGGAATTGGAACCTTGTGTACATTAACATAGAAGAAATCACACTCTGGTTACATTGAAAAAACCAGGTGTCAATGTTACACACTATGTAGTATAAGTACACACCATTTAATCATCCAGAAAAGTATTAGAACCCTTGAATATTCTATCCTGGACATGTTTCATATGGAGAGTTCCTTATATATCTTCTGTGAGGGTTATATTAAAATATTATCCTAAACATAGGATAGTGATCCCTTTAGTAGGGATTCTTGAATTGAGTTGTTGGAATTATTCAGTGAGGTTCAGAGTGATATCCCATATCATCTTGTGGTCGTTGGTGTATTTGTTCATATTATCATGAACAACACTACACCGACACTGATCATATAATTATATGTTTATCTAGATTGAGTTGGTATACCCCATGGCATTTGGTGTGATCCCCATCTATTTTTCATTATCTTCATACTTCTAGTGTATACATCATAAGATGAGACCCGACGAGAATATCCTCTTAGATGGAAATTATTAGTGCAGTTTTTCTCAAGGATTGTGTTCTCCTGTACTATTGTTTTGTAGAACATGTGAATAAGAGTCATTGGATGGAATTAATTTTGTGAATTTACATTGAGACATTATGACTTTTTTGAGTATATATTTATATTCTGGTTATATTTGATTTATACAGATTCTATCATAGATATGACTATTATTATTTTTGATACAGGATTTTCAGTTTTGGGGAGTCCTACGGGGTATTTTTATACTCACCCTAAATGGGATTTTATTGTACGTGCAATGTCTTGTGTAGAAGATCAACATTTTGACAGAGTCCTAGAGGGACCAAGACCCGGAAACACTTAGTGAGGCGAAAAGATCATGGTGTGTTCCTACAATTATTTTGATATCAGTCGCAATATTTTCATTCTTGTTTTTCTTGTTTTCAGACATTTTGTGGTGTGATTGTATTTGGGATTTTTTACATTCAATTACATGTTGTCTTACTCTATTTGTGGTATTTTGATGTATATATGCATGGGTTGTGAGATGTTTTACATTTTTACATTTTATGATCTAGAATATTTCCGAATATGTACAAGTATATTATTCTAAGGCCTCCCATGTTAGTGATATGAGAACTCAACACTTATCACCAGCCCATGGCCTATTAGGTGCGGGCTTATTGAGTTATGGATTCTGCTACATTTGGATGGATCATGACTGAAACATAGAAACTGAAATGTTTTCTTTTACTCATATTATATTGGACATGTAGCACTGTGTTTTATGGTGTGTTTATTATTACAAAAATATCATGGGATATCTTTAATGGTGGTATACTTAGGACCTCTAAGCCTCATTAAGGTGGTCATGCTATCACAAGATCACTTTGTATGATCATGTGACCACTCAGTAATCTTCTTGAAATGGAATGAAAGTCATTCCTTCATGCGATGCCTCTTGGATGTTTAGTGGACATTCTCATTTTAGGAATAGTACAAACTAAAATTCATGAAATATATAAGAATGGTTGCATGGTCGTTGATGCATTCATCTTCTTGCAACGGTATTATGATTGTCTCACTACAATCATGATGTCCTAGTGGGTGTATTTTTGTTCATTCAACACATTATCATGATTTATTGTTTATTATTCACCATTGGATCACATTTTATTAATAACTTCGTGGAACTAGTCATTGGATTCGTGAGACAACATCACAACAATTTTTCACATGCACGATGATGTTTCATGCCTTACATTAGTTTATTTTATTTATAATGATTATTTAAAATTTCGTGAGAGGGGAATCTTTTGTGTTGACCTGGAAAGATAAATCTCCCATTCTAGATGTTGAAGATTATGAGAACGTTTGAAATATGCATGGATAATTTGTAAGATTAGTAGTGTGGTAAATCAGATGGATAAGATTAGACATATGAAACAATGTTCATTATAAATAACATTTTATGTGTGGGTGAATAGTTCACCTGAGATCATATCCCACATTGAATTCTACAAATAAAATACCTCCACCTCAAAAGAAAAATGATGAAAAATATTTTCTTATGATATCTTCAGGGTTGAACACCCATTCAACATTCTCACACCCACCATCAGTCCTCTCCCATGTAGGATTCTGTCTTATGCTATATATACATTTGGGATTTAACACTTTATAGTCCTTACACATGGGCCCACCCATGATTTTTTGAAACTATGTTACTCAGGTCTTTTAAACACCAAGAGCAATATGCCCTTCCTCCGCTGCCATGCTCTTCCACTAGGTTGACCACTTGGGCCCCCATATAAGTATTTGATGGCTATCCCATTGTGGTAGTATAGTGGCCCATTTTTTTCTGTATGGACACCTTACAATACATATATAACTATGTTATTGGAATTTCACAAATCCATATCCTCAAACACAAAAAGTTTATCAAAATTCCTTAAGAAATAATTAATTCATTTTTTAAAATTACTTCCTCACTCATAAATAAAATAATGTTTTTATGTCCATTTTTAGATTAACCTGATGAAGCAATGTGAATGTCCTTAAAGACATTTTTTACCATTTAATATCACTTAAAATAATCATTATATTTAAAAGGGTAAGTGTCCAATCATGACATCAAATACCATTAGATGAATCCAAAATAAATCTCCAAAAATAAAAACTTCATCCAGAAAAACATCTGAGTTATTAGAAAATAATTCAATATTGGCTCAATAATGAATACACAATTTCAAATATGGGTTTATAGAAATTAAATAGTACTTTTAATATAAATTAAACACAATTAGTATAAGTAAAAAATCTAAGAAAAATATTTTTAGGATTAAAAAAATATTTTTATACAATTTGTGTGTAATGTAAAGAATGATATTAAATTATGGACAAATATAATAATATATACTAATAATATGAAAAATGTATTACCTATAAATTAATTATTTAATTATAGGAAATTTAAATAATTGTTAATAATCCTCCAATAAATCTGTTTTCCAAAATGAACTATTTTCTTCTCTATGTCTGGATTATATTTAATTATCGAATTAAAAATTATTGAAATTTAATTTAAAAAAAATCAACATAAAATATTGAATAATTATACTAATGTAAGAGTAAGAAGAATTTTTGGTATTATTATAAAACATTTGATATTTAGTTGAACAATAAAATATATTGTTTGTACTAATATTGAATATTTTATGACATTATTAGCTTATATGAATGAATTGTAAATTTATGAAACATATTTATAATGAAAAATTTTATTATAATTGTTGTGTTATATTTTTATAAATTTTTATTTATAAAATACTATTTGAAATTATAGATTTTAAGATGTATTTTAAAAAAAACATTCAATACATTATAAATTTAAGAATTTAAAATTAATTCTTACCACATTATAAAATTTGAATCATTATAAATTGGTTTTAAATTTATAATTATTAGGTTAAAATAATATAATATAAACATTTTATTTATAGTAATAATGGTTAAATTTCCTGGCTAAAAATTAGTTACCGTGGTGATAAATGGGAAAAAATTAGTAACCATAGAGATATTGGGAAAAATATATTAACACCATGTTTCAATTATATTTTTGAGGTATCAATATACCTTATACATTACCCTTTCTATTATTTATAAATTTTTGATCCATATTCCTTGATAATTACAATAAATTATTTATTTTTTCATTTATTCAAAAATTAAACAACATGTCCATTATAAAAGGGGAACTCCAGTCCTCACATACCCTTAAACAAGAACCACGTATATTGTCCAAACATGTAGTCAACCCTCCCACCACACTCCAAGAAACTGGAAGTAACTTTTTACATCTCAAATTTTAATCCAATAAATTTTTAATCCACTTAGAAATAGAGTTAATCCATGAAGTGAGGTATAATTTTAGAACCTCTCATTCTTTTTTAAAATTATTGATTAACTTTTATTATTAATAAAAATTCATTTCACTGTATTGAAATTTAAAAATAAAATGTATTATTATTAAAATATTTTAATATAATTATGGTACAGTTATTTTATATACTCACATATTCTATTAAGAAAAGTAAAAAGATGAATCTTGTATTGCACAGACTACCGCCTCAATGGAAAAAATGGTGTTTTACACCACCTTCAATCATAAATGGTATTATTTTATATTTTTGGTTAGTATATATGATATATATAATTTATATATATCAATAAAATGGGGTTTTTGGATCATCCAATAATAAATGGGTTTTACAAAGTAATTCCTCGATATTAGTGAACTACCGAAAACTAGTTTATGGCCATTTTTATCTTCAAAAAAGATGACTAAAAATAACAGGTATTAGAATTATAATAATATATGAAACCATAAAAAAAATATTGTACCTATTGATTTTTTTAGTGATTGTATTTTGGAGAAAAAGTAATAATGAAACCAATTTTAATAACGTTTATCAAAATGGTAAAGAGGATTAACACAAGATATTAGAAAGAGGCTAAATAAATCTAATAACTGAAGTGAATTTTTATTAATGAAGTGTAAAATGGTATTTATTATCTATAAGCTTTTTAATTAGGTAATTAATATTTTTTTCATTATGACAGATGATGTTATAGAATTTTCATTGAAATCATGGGTAAATGCGAGGGACTGGGAAAATCAAATTCCTCTCATTGAGTTATCATATTTAATATTGAACATAAGTATTACAAGAGTATCCAATTTTAAACTTATAATATTTTTTGAGGAAAATAATTTTGATCAAAATCCATTTCCATGAACGTTTTTATTTTTCACTTAAGAAATGGAGTGTTTTTGAAAATTGACTCAAATTATGGATTTTTAAATGATGAAAAAATTGTATTCAAAAATCTCTTTTAATTATTTGGTTTTCATTATATGAAATTAATCATTCTCCCATATTATTCTATTTCAAATTTCATAATATATTATATTTAATTATTTGATTATTTTATGAGATATATTTTTCAATATCAAATTATTGAATTCTTGATGATAATTTATTCCATTGTAAAATTCATTCATTTCCATGGGTTTTTTATGAAATGTTAATGATTTTCATTTGGATGTTTTATAAAACCATTTTTGATTCCATGGTTTTTTATAAAAATTTAATGATTTCCATTTTGATTGTTTATTAAATACCATATATTTCCAAGGGTTATTTATTATGTAAAAAATTACATGATAATTATGTGGAAGATGTAAGTATGGATGAATGATGGTTGGGGTTAGATATTGGCCTCTAATGAAATGGTTAAGTGTTTATATTGCATGAGATGTGTATTAATAAGTATATTTTATTTAGTTATAGGCATGAGAACTGATTGCGGTTATAGTGAATGTAATATTTCATTAATATTATGTTTCTACCGTAGTTAAAGTATGTTATTCATTATGATCATATGATATCATGAGTCAAAAATTGCATGAAAATATTCTAAGAGATGCTAAAAAATTTATGTTTATATGTTGAAATTGTAGTATTTATATTATTATTCAATTTAAAATGAATATAACTTCTGTTTTATGGTTATTAGTCCATATGTTTTGAGAATTTTATTTTGATCATGTTTTTACTTATTCTTGTGAAATCATTCTTGATAAAAATTTTCATAACCACTTATCATGAATTTGAGCTCACTCGGTTCCTTTGTTTTTGTTCCCTAGGTTATGTAGATGATTCTTGAAATTTTTATTTATAGAGGATGGACTATTAGAGTTCATTTGAGGGTAAATGATCTGATATATTATAAAATATGATTATTTACTTTCTATTATCTGAAGACAATGATCCTATCAGTCCTTGAGATATTACTATCTATCAAACATTATTTTTTAAATTATTTGATGTATTGAAAATATTGTTATGTTTTTCTTGGGTGAGTAAACATTATGAGGTAGACCAAAGTGTAGTGACGATCAAATAATAAAAAACAATTTCCAAAACAACATGAGATTCTTAGGGTGCTTCCATTTTAAATATATCCGAAATTGGACACCCCCGTGACTAGTAACACTATATTTGTATTGAGATCCGTCGAACCATGGTGGTTTCAATTCATTTTTACACTATGAATAATGGTTCAAGAAATCATTGGAATTATTTTTATTCTCCTCCTACAATCCCCAACAAACTGCACTCCCTATCCGTTATCTCTTTTGATCCATCTTGATGGGTTAAACCTCTAGTTTCATCGATATCATATTCTATTAGATGAAGGCATATACCTTCCTCTAATTATATATGATATTACTATTTTATCCCTTTATAGGTTTCCTATAGTCAGAATCAATTCAATTTATTGATGATCAACTTGTTTTTATTGTGGTTTTCTAAAATTAAGTTCAACAGTTATTTTATTCATGTTTGGTGGTGGTTGTTCTTTAATCCCTACGTTCTTGTGTAGAGATTCCTAGAAATAATCATATCCTAGTAGGGGATATAATAACTCCCCCACATTTTTAAAAATGTTTGATTAACATGATTTTGAGTCTTTGGGTAATTAGTAATGATTAATCAAATAATGAAAATAAATCAATCCATTTGTGTTGATTAGAATTTGGTGGATCATATGTGTTTACTTAATTTCATAATATTTCCTATGAGATTTATACCTGTTTGGTGATTTCAAAAAAATATCACTCTTATTTTTGAACCTTGTGTGATGCTATTATGATTGTGTTGTGGATTACCCTTTATAAAATTTTAATCATGTAATGATAAAACCTAACTGAGTATCTAGAAGGAAGAAATTGACATGAAATTATAATGAATATGGAAAATCTTGACAGTGATCGATGCTGAAATTTTATTGTTTTTTATGGTCATACATACTCATGCGACTATGATTATGTGATCGATGGGGATTTTTCTAGGTTCTATGAAATCTTCCATAGGAATAATTGTAGGATGTAGTCAATGTTGAATATTGTTTAGTGGGGATTTGAATTCATTTCAGGGTAGGTAATATGGGATGGGTGGGTTGTTATGGAAATTGGATTTGGTGGTTTATATGGGTACATCTATTAGCTTTAATGTTGTAGAAAATATCTATGGTAGTGATGAAGATGATATGGAGTTTGATGGAATTTAATAATTTGACATCGATGGTTGAATGATTGATGCATAAAACGAATTTTCTGTTATTAATGATTAATTTTGGGGATGATTGATTGGGTTTTCATTAGATATAGAATTTAATGAATTAAATAATATAAATGGGTTGGTAATTTTTAAATTTGGACATTTAATGTTGGTATGGTTAAATGAAAATCACATCATCCTTATGTGTCTCTTTTCATAGGCTATGGGAACGGTTGTAGTGTTGTAGCTTGTTATGATTGTAGTACTATGGAGTGTTAGTATGCTAATGGTTGTTGGAGGTATTACTATTATTTAGTATGATATCCTTTAGTCTTTGATTGTTTTTGGTATTGATATTATTTATTTTCCATGTGATATTTATTCTCACCACATCAGAGTCATATACCCATACTGACACCCACCATAATTTGCTACCCTGTGTTTTTCTCTAACATCTCATTTGTAAGTGTAATAGATAACTAACATATCCCTCACCCTTTTATCCAATATATTTACAGTCTAGTAAGTGATGAATAAAGGAAGGATTCATCACAATAATATATAATTTTTTATACTATAATACCCTCAAGGGAAATAGTGTTATGATGGTAACATTATGTACTAGAAGAACCTACAAGTTATGGAGAAGGAGGTATAGTTACACTAGAAGAACCTAGAGGGAAATTAGATGATGTTATTGGATTGGTGCACAGGAAGACCCTACAATGTATTTTATGATAGGATATTATATTTTGTTGGGGGGGGGGGGGTTCTCATGGTAGGAGGAGGGAACGAGGTTGATATCCCTTAGGTTCATAATACCCTAATTCATTATATATTAGTTGTGAGGATGAGTCATGTTATGATGTTTCATGACTATGAAGGGATTGAGAGCACCTGATGTTTGATAGAAGGGTTTGGGACTGAAAAACCAATGGGTACGTTGTTATGGGTTACATTATTCTTATATCCTTCAGAACATTTTTACTCATTTTAGATGAAACACATGGAAATTTTTTCATGGTGAGGTGGTATGGAAGTTGACCAAATACGACATAGTCAATTCTAATATTTATTATTTGATTAATTTCTATTATCATTACAAAATTTCATGAGATATTGTCATCATGATTCAAGTGAGTAAACATTCTATCCTTACCCTTAAAGGATATTTTATTTATTTTCTAGGACATGTTTTATGTCTGTACCTGATAGTTCTAGCTTAGATCATGGGTTTCCTCTATGATGTTACAACCTATGATTTTGTTGACTTTTTATATTTCGATTTTGTTCTCAAATTATTCTTGCATTAAATAATTATTGAGGATATATTTCTATTTATAACATGAAATTTGTTCTTGTTTTATTTCCATAATCCATGTTTATGTAAGTTAAATCCCTCCCAATTAATTTTTTTGAACCCATGGTGATATTCAGCAACCTGGGCCAATAAGAGGTTGGCCTCATTGGTCACTTCCATGTTCACTATAGGTTCATGAGTGTTTTATATTGAGGTAGTGTCTATATAGAGTTTCATTAAGTTTTTTGGATGATACATAGGATGGAGATTGAAATTAGGCATGAATGGGGATTTCATTGGTCGAAAGGGAAACAATACTAGTTGATGTTTGTTGGGTTTCTATTTTGGAAGTGATATTTAAGGATTCCCAATTATCTAATTCAAGGACCATGATATTATGAAATGAAAAAGTGAAATTGTGCTACTTTTGGGGTATATACCAATTAGAGGTATATGCATCGTGATTTTTTTCTTTTTTAGTTAAATGAATTGATATTATTGACTTAAATAAGTTTAAATAAACGAATTTATTAAATTAATTCATTGCAACCCTACCTATATTTCTGGTCTTTTTATTATATAAATTCATGTTGATCATCATCTATGCATGGTTCACATTGACAGGGTTCACTTTTTGGACCCATTTCATAGTGGTAGGGATTACCATATAGAGGAGGATAATATATGTCGGACGACTATATATGGGTTATTGAATAAAAGGATAATTTATTATGAGGGGAGTGACTCTAATATGGAGAAAATTTATTAGTTAATGTATATTGAAATCACTTTCATGTGGAGCTATGTGAGGTATAAGTATTAGGTTTTTTAACAGATAGTCATTTTTGGGGAGAAATATAAAATTGATGGGTATTCTATCCAGTGGATTCGACAGAGGTGGATGTTTCCAAAAAAGAATTTCAATAGTAGGTTTCTTGGATTTCTTACTATCAACAATGATGCGGGTAAATAGGAATGATATGTTCTACTTATAGTGGGGAAGCCAGATTGTTAGGGTGCCCAGGATCATTTTTAAGGACCACCTTCACTTCTCCCTTAACTAATTCCCTAAGGAGGAGTCAAGAGCACAACACTTGGTGGAGGAACTATGCCTGGTGAACAAATACACATTCATACAATTATGTATCCTATATAGATATATGTGTTGTATAAGGTAGAGGAAAATGAGATGACACATGTTCATCTAAAATCATATTGATATGAGATATATCCACATTATTCAAGTTAAAGACTATTGGGGGTAGATCATTTATGTTGGGAAATATGAGGTTTAGACCGTTTGGGAGTTGGCCTCTATTGTATGTTCATCCCCTTTATATGGGGCTAGTAGTTATTTTGAACTTATTAGGTTCTACAGACTACTGTTCTATTCTTTTGTGTGGTATGGTCATCCGTGATTTTAGTTCTCAACCCAATTTTTGGATTAACGAGGTTTAGATAGTTATGTTCCTTATCAAACCTTATAGAAACATATTACCTAGAGTATATATATATAGATTAGGTAATAAGAATATTTATCTCCATGTGAAAATATATCAAGTAGAATAAAACCCTTGATGTTTCCTGCACATAAGGGAATATGGATTATCATGGATGTGGTGGTTGTCGTTTGCCATGAGGTAGAGGATCTAATCGTAGATTTCTTTATGATATCGATGTTATTATTCAAGAGGGACTAGTGATTTTCTATTGATGAATTTTTCTACAATCTACAATGGTTTATTCACTTATTATTCTTAAGGATTACACTCCTTTATTCACCTATCAAATTTTGTTCTTTAAAAATTAATGTAGAGATGCTTATAGTTCCTCTAGTAATGACTACTCAAGTTAGATTTCCGAAGGGTCTTATTGATGTTTTCCATTATTTGATATTGTTTCTGGTAATACATTAGTCTCTATGTTATTTATTCATGATTTAAATATTTTATTATGATGTAATTATTGACATAAATTTTTCATATAATAAGAAAGAAGTTATTGGTTACATTTGGAGGAGTCTGATGTTCAATAATAAAGAGGTATAGTGTGAGGTTTTATTTTGTATGAGAGAGAATTATATGTGTCATAGATGTAAATAATTAACTTTCCAAAAATAATTAGATTTATCATTATGCATTGTAGAAGCGTGAGGGGAGGAGTTTCATATTTTCATGGTGTAGTTAATATATTTTTTTCTAAATGAGTTCATGGATATACCTTCTTGATGTTATATTGATCTATGTTTGTAGTTGCATCACAATGTATCACTAATTTTAATTTATCCTTATGAGAAAGTGCCTTGTGTGCTTTAGGATGTAAGGATTAATATTTAAGAACTGATGAAAAAGGGATATATTTGACCTGGTGTATCACAATTCGGTGATCCCAAGATCTTCTATTAGAAGGAGGGTAGTGGTTTTTGTTTGTGTATAGACTACTGAAGTTGGAATCCTATAGATGATAAAAAACATTTCCCTATTTTGATGATTTGTAATTCATTCTACCAGTTCAATGGATCTATCAAGTTTTTAATGATTAATCTATGGTATTTATTTTACCAGATTTGATTACAGGATGGAGATATCACGATCACCACTTTCAAGTGTATGTATAGTCTTATTGATTTTTTGTAAAAGCTATTAGATGCCATGAATTCTATTACTGTGTTCATGAGATCCATGAACTTTGTATTCTATAAGTTTCTATATTATTTAATATTTGTGTCCACCAACAATATCTACATATAATCAAGGTCATAGTAGGATCATTATTAAAACATTAGGGATATTATCTTTTTTCCCTTTAACACCATTATATTTTCTAGATGATGTCCACTTGTATGTTTTGGATATAGGAGGTGATCCTCCTCAAATATGTGGTTTCTCAGTAGGGATTGACAGTGGATCCATCAAAGTCTCAAGTTGTTGCTTCTTATGAAGTCCCCTAAAATATTATAGAGAGATATATCTTTTTAGTTCTGGATAACAATTAATGTAGGTTCATGTACAATTTTTCTTTTCCCATGTTCCAATTAAAATACCTAAATAAGATGGATTGTGACTTCTTTTGATCAAAATTATGTCATGATGCTTTTGGATATTAGGATGAAATGATGATCAACACTCTCATTCTTCAGTTACATGTATTTGGAGTAATTTTTGAGGCATTATACGATGTTTTGTGAATTGTTTTGGGTTTTTTATTAATGTAAAATAGAAGAATAATATCATATTTGTCCAGGTAGTTACGACCTGATGAGAGTAACTACGAAACCGATGAACTGGAGTGAGATATGTTTATAATTTCTCAATAGTTATTAATATATTTCGAAAAAATTTCATCATTAGTGATTTCATTATAGTCTTTGTAGACCATAAGATCATTATGTTTGTTTTCTCTCATATGGATATGAATCTATGAATTGTCTGTGGATATAGTTTCTTTAGGATTATGAATTTGATACCTCATAAACCCTAGAAATGAGGACTTTTTTGAAGATTCACGGACTATGTAGTCATGGGAAAATATTGTTCAGTTGTATAGATATTATCTTGTTGATTCCTTTAATCGCATTATACTTATATTTGAAAATCACACAATCCCATGTTATAATTTTCTTTAAATTTATGTTCTTATTTTTACTAAAATTATTTATGATGGAGATCACAAGAAATTGAGTTTAATCAGATGTTTAATTTATACATACTATAGGGAATTTGGAAAATTACATAATTTTACTTTAGGGGAAAATTTTATTATAAAAGGTAGTTTGTTTTCAAATGGTCCATTCGAGGTTTTGATTTTAAAAAATAGGGATACTTTTCGAGTCAAGGAATAACATTATTATTATTTTTTAAAATCAAATAAAGTCTTGTCATAAGTTTATTTAACATGATGTAAAAACTTTTTATTGATTTTTCTAAAAATAATGAAAATATGGTAAGCTTGATTATATAAGAATAATTCATAAAAATATGAGGGACTGTAGTTTTCATTCCAAACTATTTTTATTAGATTTATTATCACTATAATGTTATAAATTTAACATCACTGGAATATGTGAAGGGTTTATGTTTCAACCAGATAATGATTCAAATTTTTCTAATGTAGTATGAAATGATCTTGAAGAACCTGAAATCATAATATTAGATAATATATTATAAATAGGACCAAAACTTTTATTACCAAATTATATACAACATAAAATAGATAGATTTTAGGTTTTTATGGCATAAAGTATTCAATATTTTCATTAATGAAATAGATTCAAATTGAATTTTATTTTTGGGCACTTCTACGAATAGTCCAATTGATTTATTCTCATGTTAATACTCTTATCATTTCCTATTATAATCAATGAATTTATGATCATTTAATATCAATGTATTTAAATAAAAATACAACTCTTCTAAAGTGTAGAAGCATAGTTTCACTAGATTAGGATGATTGATGGATCCATTGATGATGATAGTGCCAGGATTTGGATTCATATAAGTAATATGGCTCCTAAAAACTTGGAAATTCAAAAGGATTAACGGTTAGTGGAAGTGAAGGATTTAATTAGGTTAATTTTTTTAATAAATTGGATTATGTTTAGGATTTTCATTATTCCTTTGGTAAAAATAGTTATTTATAATAACATATAAAGGTATACATGATTTTTAAATTAGTATTCCATGTGTCTTTATTTTAGATTCACATACCATATAAATTAGTTATTATTATTTCAAGTCTGTGTTCAAAATTTTAGAATATTTTTATATTAAAAATATTTTAATTCCTATTTTGATTAAAAAAATTCATTGATAAATTTATTGGATTTCTATTTTGGTGTTTAATAGAAATATTTTTTTTAGTTAATTTTTTATATGGGATTGTGATAATGTTTTCTTCTCATGTTTTTGAAAACATTTAACCATAATCATATAGCATACCTTCGATGGAAATATATATCAATAACCTAAAGAGAAATTTATAAGAATGTGGTGAAGAATCATAATGCAGAAGAGGGTGGTGTCCAAGTTTACCTTTTTTCGATGATTTTTAAATCATCCTCGATGAATTAGGTCGAGTATTTTTAGTCTGTAGAATTATAGGTAGTAGTAATGTGGGATCCAATAATCCATGATGAAACTCAGGAGGAATTTTTATGGGATTAATGACATCAGATGATCAGATGATGTTTTAAGGATGTCATTTTATTCCATCGGCAAAGGAAGTGGTAGTTCACCTAGAGTTACATAGACCAATTGTGGAAGTGTATCTTGGTGATTTCAAGATGAACCATTTTTTGAGGGGACTAATTTGATGGCTTTCAATGATGTTCATAGTGGAATAATCCATACCATTGGACTTTGTCTATCACTATGTAAAGGTAGAGAATTATGTTCTAGGAAGATATTCACTAATTATATATATCTTCATAAATAACCCCACATCATTTTTTGTGAGATTTGGACATCAAGATCGATGTAAAATTTATCAATTATATATTTCAGATTTTGGATCATTGGGAGAAGATGTTTCATATGTAAAATAATCCATTGGTTTATGTTTGATGTAGTTATGGAGAAGTAATGAAGATAACCTAGGAAAATGATTTACAAATTCACACAAAGTATCCTCTGTTGTGTTTTTTATATTATGACACAAATTATTTTTTAGTTGATTTATGGATGTAGTTTATTCCATGGTTATGGTCATGTACAATTAATTATTTCATTTTCTGTTCCATTTTGCTGATGGAATCATCTCATTTGTGATGTGTTTCCCTAAAATTTCTTATTTGGTGTTGTCTTTTTTATTAATGTTATATTTTTATTATAAAGGATGTGAATAAGTAAGAGGTATAAAATGTGATGTTCATGAACTTTCAAATAAAACCCTTTATGATGTTTTTATTAATTATGTGTTATAGAGTACATGGTGAGTAATTTTCTATCTAAAGGTCCACCAAGCCACTGTTCTAGAAATGGTAATGGATATGGTGAGGGACCTTTTGGATCTATGGGTGTGGTGAACATTTGTTTTTGTGATATCACCACATAGGCTATCCATTTTGGTTCATTGACAACCACTAGGTTAAAAACATCCATGGTGGGGGTTTTCATTCCAGAGTGTTTCCTAGTGAGAAACTAAGATATGCTTCATTATATAGTGGAGGTTGTGGTGTTGTTTGAGGTTGTGAGAATTCTCTCTATAGGAAACAAGGAAATCATAAAAAACAAAATATGTTATAATGGGGTCATGTAGTCAAGGGGAGGCCAATATGTATAAGAAAAGAAGGAAATGTAGTGATGGATTTCTCCACAACATACTCATGGGTGTAGTGAGGTGAAATGGAGAAGGATACTTCTCTATGTCATGGTGTGGTCCATGATGGATTTAAATGGAGATGAAATTACATTATCGTATCCATGGAGTAAATCATGGTTTTATTAAAAAATATCAATTCTATTATAAAATGTACACAAAATATGAATGGCATATCCACAATAAATTGTTGGTAAATATGATATCCCTTTTACGTGGATTACCATGGGTGTAGTGGGTGACACCATTACCTAGGGTATTCAATTTTTCAATTAACTATAAATAGATGGTACTAATTTCTTTCACCTAATTTGTATCATAATTATTGAAATCCAACTCGACCATATTCCCTCACTTTACAATCAGAATATTTTTATTGAGGTTTTAAACCTGTTTGTTCATGAAGATCAAAATCTATTATATCGTGGTATCTCTTTTCCTATTCCTCATTACAATATTTCACTTTCCTGTATTTGGAGGTTAACTATGGGGTGTTTATTTAGATTGTGATTAAGTATTGATTGTGTTTTATGGTGGTTAAAAAATGTTATTTTCCACAATGGTTTCTTTCGAGAATAATGGTGGTTGATCATTGATTCATTCATTCATATGTGAATATTCCTTGAAAACCTCATATCGAGGTAGGGGACTCTATATGTATAAATTATTTATTGTAAATTATAGGATTCACATAATTTTTATCATTTTCTATTTATTATGGACTAAACTAATAGATTGTAATGAATTAGACTAAATATATTAATGGAAATTGCGTGTATCGTATGTTTTAACTCAAATCCTTAATGTTTCTCATTATAATTTGTCATGTTTTTTAATATTTTAGAAATTCATTATGATTTTTGAATGTTTTGTGTTACAAATATGATATAGTTTTGGATAATAATTCATTAAATATTAATCACATAGACAAGATAAGGAAGTAGTTTCATGGATAAAATTAATTGATATGAATGTGTGTTGTCTATTGAAAATATGATATCTCTTGATGTTGATATTGATGTTGTTTTATATTTTGGTATGTATATTTGTTGGGAATATTATTGTTTTTATAAAATTATTCTTGAGGATTGAATAGTGGGTGTTAGGGAAAATTCCACAGGTAACACACTAGTATATGGTCAAGTTTGTATTTTGTTCAATGGGGCTCCAGCGTCCTTGAGATAGTTAAAAGGGGGATTTGATTTTTATGAATGATATTAATATTGGTTTCTATGGAAAAAATATTGTATAATATATTTGGTAGTTATGATCATGTTATAGGTTTGGATTAAATTGATTAACATGATGGATAAATATGAAAAAATTATTCATTATATTAATTATTAATAGTTTTGGATTATTTTGGGTGATGGGTTAAGTGGTTTGTCATTAAATATATAATTGAATGACTTAATGAATTTAAATTTGTTTTTTATTTCCAATTATTTATAATGAATATATACATTATTATCTAACAATTTCACATTCCATATGTGTAATCATTCATGGTATCTGGAGATGATTGTGCAATTGTAGTTTCTAGTGATATTAGTGTAATGTGTTTGTAGTATAGTGATGTTTTTATGCTATGGTTGTGACAGTTAGTGTAAATACCTTGAGTGTGGTAATTTTCATGTTTTATATGATGTATTTTACTTTCTAATTCAATATGTACCCACCCATGTTAAATACCCATACCAACCCCCGACATTCTCTTGGCACCAACTGTATTCCCATATCATCCAAATTAGGGAGGGAACATATGGAAGAATTCTCCCTCTTTTGTTAAGTCCCTTTTAGTTTTAGTACAATTTATGATGTCTAAGGGTTGATATGATCATAATACCATAGTTTTTGGTGTAATAAAATACCCTATGTTATATGGTTGAGGAGGAACATGTGAACTAAAATATGTTAAGAGTAATTAATATGGTATCTTAAAGAAGGTTCCAGAAATACCCATTAGTGTATCAGATGATATGATATTATATAGTAAGTTTTTTTAAAGTTAGGACAAGGCAATGCGGTTGATGTGATTTTATAATGATGATGTTTAATGATTCCCGAATTATTGAATAAATATAAATTATTTAATCACTTATATACCAATAACAATTTAGTTTTTGAATCACGGGGAATTAAAAAAAATTGTAATTAACTAAATAAACATATTTCTGAAATAATGGAATCTATTTAAATTAAATAAATGAATAATTTTTTGAAAATATATCTTCATTATCTTACATAAAATTCACTAAAAATGACATCAGTATAGGCATTTCATATGTAATACTCTTCTGTATAGTCTAAGGAAATAGAAGAAAAGGAAAGGGGAGATTAAATTATCATAAGTGAGTAAAATAAATAACAATACTTATAAGTATATGCATGGAATAAATAAATATTTAAACAAAATACATGTTGAATAAGGTCATATAATTTACCCCAATTTCTTGAAATAAATCAAAGGTCACCATAAGAATATTAATAATCATAGGGATAAAAACAACTATTTTCATGGTGGTGGAATGTAGAATAATGAACATCTTAATATTACCATGGTGTCAATAACTAATACATCTCACATTCCATCAATGAATCCTAAAATAATGCCCATTATCCATCAAGGACACCAAGAAGACATCTTAATAAATATTTATACATATAGTAAATGACCAAATTAGTTTGTTTAATGAGACCTGCTGATCCATCTAGGGGATATATTACTTAGGAACCCAACCATAAATTAATTATTCTAATTATGTTATTATACAAAGTAAAAGGAATAAAAATAGAATACATAATCAATATTAATTAGTAATAAATTAACATCCATATTAGAATAATATACACTTGAGATGTCAATAATTCCACCAGTCAATAAATTTAATAACATTACGATAATCCAATTATAAAATAATGTTGGATAACATAATTAGAGTATATCCCTAGTTAAACCAATTAAATATAGTGGTTTTTAATATAGTTGAAAACATCATTAGAAAAAGTATAATTTGAAGGGTACTAGATAAGAAGTTATTTAGAATTAGACAATTTGGCACTGTTAATTGCATCATCAAAAAAAAAATATTATAAGAGAATCTGGAGGGAAATTAATTAAATATAACATCAAAGTATATAAATCCATTAAATATAATGGGTAAAATTATATTAAAAACATAAAATATTTCTTGTAAAATGTTTTTAAAATTTTATAAAAATATAGAGTTATGACATACAATGAAAATTCACTCTTAATAAAGTGATGTGTAGAAACATTAAAGTCATTCCATTAAAATTAATCTCTAATAATAAAGCCCTAAAAGGGAAAAAATACCCAGATGTTAAATTTTGATTAGATGAAGAGGTATGTGAACATGAAAGGAAAACACTTTGTAACATTTTAAATACATTTATTAAAATTCATTTCAAAATGGGGATAATAAAATATCATTTTCAAAAGATTTAAAGAGAAAAAAGAAGTTCACATGGGATAATTCAGATCTAGGATTAAAAATAGGAAATTAAAATAATTTTGGAATGAAATAATATGGATATGGAGGATAAAACATATTATATTGGAAAAGGGTTCTTGAAATCAATATTTGATTTTCTTATTAGTATAATTTTTCAAAGGATAACAAATTATCCAAGTGTCTATACAAAGGAAATCTTGAGAAAAAAAATTATATCCCAATGAAAAATGTGGAAGTAAAATATAATTAATTTAAATTTTAATATGTACCCAACTTATAATAAAAATGTTCTACAACAGTAATCTTAACTCAATGAATTGAAATTGATTTAATAAATCAATTTGGACTTTAGATACACTTGATTTAATGTCCCTTGAAAAATATAACCTATGATTGATTTTTAAACCTCTTAAACTAAATTTAAGGTATAATTAATGTATACTATAAGGATTTATATAAAACACACAAAATACAACATGTTTTTTATATGACATATCCCCCAGTAAACTAAAATTGAGATTGGAAACCATTAACCTAACATTTTAATTCCTTGAATATACTTCAAATTCATGGATAATAAATATAAACATAATAATATTTCATTTTAAAACCCTTATTAATATATATTTCATCTTATAATAATGAATTTTGATCCTTAATTAAGAATTCATTATCTAGTAATAGTTTATATTTATCTTCGGGTGTTAATATCTTTGATCATTTCGTACAAGCTTCCTAATGATGATGTTGATCCTCATTCATTGATCCCTGATCATCATTATTATATTATAAATTGAACTATAATATATGTTAAATTTTAATTTATGTGTTTCTAGTCTCATTTCATAATATTTTATTTACAATTCATTAAGGTAAAATAAATGATGATATTGGTTTAGCTAACTTAATAATATTAATAAATTAGTTTTTAATGGTAATTATTTATTGTTATATAATTATAAAATTTGAAAAAAAATTTATGTAATAATAATAATAATTTTTTAACAATAATAATATTTGTTTGAACATCCATTAAAGTGGTGATTAAAATTGAAACACGTTGAGCAGGAAGGCGTTAAACCACACCCGATAAGAAATATATATTCATTTTCTATAGGATTGTATTATTAATTGAATTTCCAATTTATTATTCATGACACTTATGAAGGTTATAAATGTCAAATTTATATATTATATAAATTTTTAGAACCATCCATGAATGGTGGTGGTGATAAATGAATGATGCCTTTCATGGAGGCAGTTATACTCATTTAACACGAACAACATTTTCATTTTTTAAATTGATGAGAATAAATCTAGAAAAGGTAATTACATAATCATAATTAAATTTATTTATACTAATGATAAATTATATCATTTTATCACTATAGTTATAAGATGTTAATAGGAGAAATGTACATTAGAGAATGGTTTGGGGTGATTTGTACTCACATTGAGGACATGTAAATTCTCTTTCAGGACCTCTTTGAAATAGTGGATTTGGGAAACATATTCTGAATAGGGGCCTCCAAATTTTTATGGGACATATAGTAGATGAAATGTTTTTACCTTTTAAAGAATAATTTAAATGATATGCTTTTATTTTAAATTTTGGATGTGAGATTCAATTATAGGTATAAATGATTGACTTTTCCTTTGATATGAATGCAGGGCATGTGGTAAAGATGGAATCACATATGATTTTGGTGGGTAATGGTTGGTGATAAATGTAGGTATAGATTTTAAAAATAAAAACATAAATATATAAGTTATATGATTCTTTAATACATAAAAAAATTCAATCAAACTTATGGTATCCATTTTTACCCTAATTAAACATGATTATTTTTTACCAGGTCAATTATTATTTTTTACATAAAATATTATATTACCACACCCACATAATTTAGACATTATGAATTCTAATTTCTGACCCATTAAATATAATTATAATTCTAAATAATGGAAAATTTAATTTTAAATTAAAACATATAATCTATAGGAAAACATTTTTTATTGGAAAATTTCATTTTAATTTAAAAGGGTAATTAACCAAATTTAATATCAATTAATAATTAAAATTTTTAAACATATATATTTTAATTAAACTAGAATTATAAATTCAAAAATCCAATTTTCTTTATTTATATAGAAATAATTTTTTGAAATTAACCCTATAACCACTACAATGGTAATTAATTTTTCTCAATGGCAACTTATCAATGTAAAAATAAATGATTTTAGAATTCTTTCCTAATATTAAAATTATTTTTCAAAATATGAAAACTATTTTATAATAATTAATTACTATATATAGTAAAAATTATTTTTAACATAGTCAGTAATAACAAAAAAATGATTTTTTTTATTAAAGTAAATTTTTAATCAAAAAAATTATTTTATTAGTTTTTTACTTAAATTAATTACACTTTATTAATATATTTTCATTAAAATTAATAATTAATTTTATTTTAATATTATAAATTTTAAATTTATTAAGATACAATTGGAGTATAAATATGTTTTTACATTGATAATTATATTTTTATATCATCCTGAATACTACTAACATAACATCTCAAGGTTTCTACTTACGTCATACGGATGTGATACAGAGTGGTGGTTGTTATGGGTGGTGATTTTGATAGCATGGATCTCATAGTCAATTCAATGATCATGAGGTTATATTGTAGTTGATTTCAATTAAGTCACAATTTTTAGAGTTTATCTTGGCCTTGTTCTAGGGAAAACCATAAATAATCCACCTCTGTCCCAAACATAGAAAAACGATCTGAACAGTGTAGAATTCAATGATTTCATTAATGTTCTTCTAATATTCCTATTGATTTCATAATATTGTTAGCCCTATTTACACCCAAAATTCAATTTCAATGTTACATCATTAATTTTTTTATTATATTGTGGCACAATTTCATTTATAGCTACATGTAAAACAAATGAATCCAATTTTAATGTACTATAATTTATGGGATATTACATTCTACCCACACTGAAAAAATTTTATCCTCAAAATTTTAATTAAATTTTAATAATGAAAAAACATAATTCTATACATATCAATGTCATTAAAAATTATATAATTTCTAATGAACTATATACTGTTATAACATTTGTAAGACAATGAAACCCATATTAAGTTTGAGTATTAACACTGATATAATGGAGGCAATCCTTATAGAGTGCTTCAAATCCAACCATGTATGGATAGATGATCATATTTTGAGTTTGGTTATGATATGTGACATCCTTAATTTGGTAATTAATATATAATCTATGTAGATATATCTAATCCAATTCTGTAATTACCTTAAAATCATTCAAAGGAAGAATGAAAAGTTTTTTCATGGAGAATATTTATATATAAATTGATATGGGATACAATAATAATAAAATGAGGTTTTCTCACTCATAATTCATTATCAAATAAATGGGGTTGTAATTTTGATATTTTGAGAACACATACAAGATATAAAACAGTTGTAGGAATTAAAATCCTAGGAGGTATACTCAATTCTAGAATTGAGGATATGTGTACCTTAACTATCATGATCTGATTACGTTGTAATATTTATATAGGCTTCAATTTTCTCCATTAGGTTATAGAATTTTTTTCCTATTAAAATACTCGATATATTGAAAAAAGTAATTATAAATGGTTCCATAGGATGATTATGGTTTTAATCAATCTTGTTAAATAAAATCATTATTTTTCAACAGTAGTTAACTAATTTATCATAGAATATAGTAAAAATAAATAAAATCAGTTTTTATTTGAGTAACATTCATAGGAGCTTCTTCCCACTAAAATTACACATCAAAAATTGAATCATATTTCCTCTATATTATTTACATGACAAACTTCCAGGAAATTCGATTTTTACTAATGTGTTTTTTATTTAAATTCATGTTGGTTCAAATTTTTAATCATAAATCTAGATAACTATTTCTGAATAACCACAATTTTTTTGATATAAACTCTAATCTCATTCGGTTATTCATTTTGATAATCAATACATTGTCTATAGTAACCATTTCTAACTCTCTTAATTATGGATTCCACCATTAAATAAAAAATAAATGTTTAGTAATGATAAAACATATAATAATACATGTATAAAATGTCAAATTGTAAACATAAATTAAATAAATAGTAAATTATTTGAATAATCTAACTTATGAATCCTTAGGATTAAATCTGGGTTATCTATTGATATATTCATGTTATCCTCTCTAAGATAACTAGTGAAATATAAAAACATTTAATACCATATAAATCCTTCATAACAGAATGTAAAAACCTAGTTAATATATAAAGAACGATACTTATCATATATATATATATATATGTTTCTTCTTAAAAGATTAATATTCACTATATAACATACATATCCACAAAATAATCGTATAGTTATAGTGAATATGGAATCTTGGATACATAAAAAACTTGTTCATAGGTGGACTACATCATATACCACTAATTTATTCTTAACTATCACCATTCCATGACATATCATATATAATACATTTCTTAATCACCTGGGAAAAGTAAACATATGAAAGTATGAGATCAGATGCTCAGTAATGTAACATAATGTAGATTTCAACACAAGATGATCATAGTGGAATGGGAACAAGATAATAACACTATACAGCCATACAATCCACATCATAGTTCAAAAGTATGATTTATGGAATAGAAATGATTCAAGTAATAAACTACTACAGTTAATAATCGATGAATCATAATGGAATCAAATAGAATAAGTCATGAGAGTATAATATAAAAATAAAAAAAATATTTGTGACATAAATATAACTATAGAAAATAATTTCCATATTATAGAATGGTCACTTGCAAAAAAAATCATTGTGGAATGGGTTTACTCCCCAAAATATTGTAATTTTATAGGTTAACTCTCAATGTTATCATTGTAGTAAATGTCCCTTACTAAATAGGGTTCAATCCCCATTATAGTTATATTATCACATGAGATAATAATAAAAACTAAATGCATTAGAGAGAGATATAGGTCCCAACCATCCTTGGTTATAATTTGGACACCGTCCATGGAAAAAATGATTCAACCATCAATGGTTATAATGTTACAACAATCTTTGGTGATAATGTAACGACCCAAAGTTTCATTAATGGAAAATCCCTCTTGATCCAGTTAAATGTTTCTTTATGAAAAATGTTTTTATAAGATGTCTACTTCTTTAGTTTTACGTTAAGATTTGTGACCGTTACTTTTATAGCCATTGAACAGTGATCATCTAAGTAGTATAAATAGAAGGCTTTAACGAACCCATTTCTACTCAGACAAAGGAAGCGATGGCCTCATCCAGTTGAATTGCCCCTTACGAAGCCCATTTGTCAGAGCTCGGAAAAGAGGTGGCGTCTTTGGTATTTTCCCTTGACCAAGCCCAAGCTGAGCTTCATCAAGTCAAGCTCGAACGTGATCGTCTACGGGAAAAGTTGAAGTTGATTGAAATTACCACTCGAGCGATGTTATCCGAGCCGCCCCAAGAGTCTGTCACCATCGCACACCTTACCCTTAGGTCTTATGAGGCTATTTTAAGGGGTTAGGTAACAAATAAGTAGTACCAAGTTCATGCAAATTACTTTTTTACATAATAATGAATATAATTTCTAGTCATTTTTGATACATTGTAATTAGTTTTTAATGTACAAATGGTGTTTTTAGTTATTATTTAATTAAGAATTATATTTTATTAAATTAAAGGATTTTTGAATTAAATAATATTTTAAAAAAATATTATTATTAATATTAAATTAATTTTTATTAAATATAAATGATCTTATAATTTTATGAATGCAATTAAATTTTTTATTAAGGTTTGAAAGCCATTTCTGTCAAAACCCGTGATTTTTTTTTATAAATGTCGGTTTTTATTTTAAAAGTGAAAATTCAAATATTTAAAAAATTATTTAGATAAAATAAATATTATTTTTGGAATCAGGACGTCGAAATTATCCAACGGTGAATTTTTCATAATTTTCTGAGACAGTCAAATTTTTTGGTAAAAATTAAATACCATTTAAATATATAATGTGTTTTATGACATCATAATGTCCCAATGGTGATGTAATAAAATATCATAATCCTTATGTTCGGCCAATATGTGTTTTATCATTAAGATAATGAGGTTCTGGGTTTGTTTGACTCACTTTTCAAAGCATTAATGGAGCCCTCAAGACTTATTCAACACTTTGCCTTTTTAAATTAATTTCCATGGGAGTGTGACTCACCTCCACATAAGAAACCCTAAATTTTTAATAATTTCGGACCTTGGCCTTGTAAAATATTGTTTTCCTCTTTCCTTTTCCAAAAACCATGGGCAAATACCATGGGATGGTTTGTGGTTTGGATTATTTTAATATAAGGGGTCCCAAACCTAAATAATAAAGAATTCTCTCACCTTTCCTATATAAACCCACCCAAGCTCCCACTTCCTCCTCACTCAAAGCCCTTGAAGTTCGTCCAACCTCTGACCTACTCTCTCTAGAATCCTCCCAAGGTGCCCCAAGATCCCAAGAATCCTCTAAGAAGCCTCTCTCTAGCCTTTGGAAGCACACTTCCAAGTAAGGGGTTTTCTTCCTTTCTCATTTTTTGTCAATTTTCTTTAAGTTGTATTGCCCTTTTTATTTCAATTATGAATGTTGGGGTATGGTTTCGCACCTCCCCCATACTTCCCTCTTATTGTTTGAATGATGGGATAACCCTTTCTCTCTCATTAAATGCCTCCCATGTACACCCGTTACTATGCCGAAATTCTGAAAGGAACTTCTCTCTCTTCTTTTACATTCACGCAATAATTTTGTATCATGAATCTAAATTCCATTTCTATTGTTGGGACATGTATATATATGATCTTATTACTTTAAATTACATGTAAATATGATGAGGAACCCCTTTCTCTCTCATCAACCTTTTTTATGAATTCTTATGTCACGCCGTTACGCTGCCGAAATCGCACCGATTTTTGAAGCCAATGCCTTTGTGTAGTGAATACCATGCCCATTTCTCCATCACGGGTATTCACCTTTATGCACATTTACATATTGATTATAATGTTTCATGTATGAATTCCACATTCCTTTATCGTGGAAGAAATGATTATGTTTTATGAATCCATGTTTTATGATCCATGTGGCACACTTATGCATGAAATGAAATGTTTAAGAAGGGTGCGCCCTTATAGCGCTCCAATGCATTGGGTAAAGTATAGTATCATGATACGTCATGTGCAATGATTGTTGACTCATTCTAATTCAAGTGCAACGAGGGTTTACTCGTGCTTCAAGTGCAATGAGGGTTTACTCATGCTCCATGTGCAATGAGCCTTGGCTCATGCTAATTCAATGTTATGTGTTGTTGCCACATTTCAATGTTATGATTATCATGCTTTATCATGCCTTTATGTTCATGTTTCTATTATGATCTATTGATATGCCTATTGCCTAAAATGTATTTTACTCCTCATGTTATTCATTGTGTACTCCCTTACTGGGCTTTATAGCTCACCCTTTTCTTATGCATGTCCTCAGGTTATCCCATGCAATGCTAAGTAAGAAGGAATGTAGTGGTCATGTAAAGGAAGTTTTTAATAAAGATGTTGTATTTCAAGTTTAAAGATTTTATGTAATGATCCTAAGCCCCAAAGACACTAAACCTCTCGATCTTCTTTGTTGTATCAAGTGAAGTTTTATGTAATAAAGCATGTTTAAGTTTTAATAAAAAGCAGGGTTGTCATAGTTGGTATCAAAGGATAGGTTTAGTTATTTTTGGGATTAGGAAACCATAGTAAAGCCTTAGATAAAAGACTAAGTATAATAAAAGCATCCCTAAGTTTTGGTAAATACTATGTAAGTGGTTTATCAAAAAAATACATCCCTGTCTGGATACGAGCATGTAGAGGTGGCTCTGGCACAGATGTATCCTAGGGGTAAAACCCGAAAACACCGCTTTGAGCTAGAATCGAACGGGAACAGGTGCACGACAACGGGCCATGTTGCACTCTTGGTTATGACACTCCCGGGGGATATGTTTTGATGAATTCACAATCTTAGTATGAACCCTTATTAAGGGAAAAATGCCCCTAAGAATATATGTTAGAAGGAAGATCATGAAAAGCCGGGATTGAATCCTATAGACTCATGAGTTAAAGAGATTAATGTTTATTTATAAGTCATCAACTTTTGTCTTTGGATTACCCTTTATGTGTTACCCCTAACATTCCTTTTATTCCAGCCAATGGCCGGTAATAGGAGAACTCGGGCTAACAACCGTTGTGAAGATCAGTGTGATGATTTTACTTATGAGATGCCCAATCCAATGGGAGCGGGAATCGCGAACTTTGTCACGCTTCTCTCTCAACTAACTCAAGTTTTGAATAGAAACACTGGTCAAGAGGAACGTTCAACCCCCCCCCCCCTAAGAAAGAACAAGTCGCTATTGAAAGCTTCATGAGACAAAGGCCTCCTACTTTTAGTGGATCATCCGATCCCACGATCACTGAACAATGGATCAACTCCATTGAAAAGATATTCTCCATACTCCAATGCTCTGAAAAAGAGAAGGTTCTCCTAATGGATTATCGTATGGAGGGTGAAGCTGATCAATGGTGGACGTTGATAAAAAATACGAAGCCTGAGGAGGAGATCGAGGCTTTGGAATGGAAGGAATTTGAGAAGATGTTTTTTGATAAATATATTCCACGCACCCTCCGTCTTAAGATGGAAAGGGACTTCCTTTCCCTCAAACAGAAAGATGAAAAATCTGTGGGAGCGTACGAGGAAAACTTCACAAGTCTTGCACGATACACTTCTGGCTTTGTCGTTACCCCCAAATGCAAGGTTGACTGATTCTTTGGTGGGCTGAAGCCTAGCTTGCGGAAAGCATTAGCGATCCGTGACTTCGACAGCTATGAGGAAATTGTCTGATGTGCCCTCAAGGTTGAAATGGAGATCGGATAATCACAGGGGTATCATGGGGAAAAGAAGCGTAAGGTGGACTTCAATGCTGGTGGTCCGATGGATAAATCCAACGGCGCTAAGAAGTTCCAGCACCCCACTTGACAAAAGTGTGGAAAGAAGTACCATGGAAATTGCCTTAGGGGGAAAAGAAAATGCTTCAAGTGTGGAAGAGAAGGGCACGCAGCTGTTAACTGTCAGCAAAAAGGACCCGCTGCTACGACAGAGGAGAGGAACACTCCATTCGAACCTCAACGCGTTGTTCAATGATACAAATGAAAAGAACCGAGTCATTTTTCAAATCAGTGCACTAATCCAAGGGTTATCGGAGGCAACCAACAACCTCCAAGACAGCAAGGAAGAGCTTTTGCCATCACTTCTGCCGAAGTGAACCCCGACAACGAAGTGGTGACAGGTACGCTAGTTATTCATTCAAGAATAGCGAACGTACTTTTTGATTCAGGTTCTACGCATTTTTTATATCTCAAAAGTTTAGTAGAACAATCCCTGCACCACCACAAATCATGGAAGTAAAGATGTCGGTGAGTACGGAAAATGGGGAAATCATTGCATCCCATGAGTATATGTCCTCCCCTGTTATAATATGTGGATTGAATTTCCCGGAGAACCTCATCATACTCCCTTTGGTGGAATTTGATGCAATTCTTGTCATGGATTGGCTTTCCTTATATAGAGACAACATAAATTGTTGGGAGAGGGAAATCACACTCCATATGGAGAATCGACCCCCGATTCTTTACAAGTGTCCAGAGGAAGATGAATCTCCTCTAGCTCCACCATCTCAAACATGGATATTACTGCCTTATGAGCATGAATATCTGGCTCAGATGATTGAATCCAAGGAAGAAACCACCCTTGATGAAATGACTATTGTGAGGGAATTCGCTGAATATTTCCCGAGGAACTTCCTGGTCTTCCTCCAAGAAGAGATGTTGAGTTCTAAATTGAACTTATACCTGGGGCGCTACCAATATCCAAGACTCCATATAGAATGGCTGTTGTTGAGCTTGAAGAGCTGAAGAAACAACTACAGGAGATTCTGGATAAAGGGTTTATACGCCCAAGTGCATCACCATGGGGTGCACCAGTCCTCTTTGTCAAGAAGAAGGATGGGTCAATGCGGCTTTGCATCGATTATCGTGAACTTAAAAAAATCAGGATAAAGAACAAGTATCCTCTCCCAAGAATCGATGACTTGTTTGATCAGCTGCGTGGAGCACAATACTTCTCCAAGGTCGACTTGCGGTCGGGATATTATCAAGTAAGGGTGAAGAAGGAAGATATCCCCAAGACTGCTTTTCGTACAAGGTACGGGCACTATGAATTCATAGTAATGCCTTTCGGACTCACCAATGCTCTAGAAATATTCATGGACTTGAATAATAGAGTCTTTAGAGATTACCTATACAAATTTGTGGTAGTCTTTATAGATGATATTCTAATATACTCCAAAACCAAGGAGGACCATGAGGAGCATTTAAGAACTGTACTGGAGACTTTGCGCAAGGAGAAGCTCTATGCCAAGTACAGCAAGTGTGAGTTCTGGTTGAAGGAGGTCTCATTCTTGGGCCATATCATCACAAGCAATGGGATATCTGTGGACCCCTTCAAAACAGATGCAATTGAGGGATGGCTGAGGCCAACATCGGTAACTGATATCCGTAGCTTCTTGGGGTTAGTTGGATATTATCGACGATTTGTGAGAAACTTCTCATGATTGTCCAACCCTCTTACCAAGCTAACTAGAAAGGGAGTAAAGTTTTCTTGGAGTGATGAATGCGAAGAAAGCTTAAAGGAGTTGAAAATGAGGCTTATCACTGCACCTGTTCTCACTTTACCCACAAGTGGGGATCTTTTTGTGGTATTCAGTGATGCTTCGAAGAAGGGATTAGGATGTCTGCTGATGCAGAATGATAAAGTGATATCCTATGCCTCAAGGCAGTTAAAAATCCATGAGTGAAACTATCCAACACATGATCTGGAGTTGGCGGTGGTGATCTTTACCTTGAAAATCTGGCGGCATTATCTCTATGGAGAGAAATGCGAGATATATACTGACCACAAGAGTCTTAAATATATATTCACACAGAAAGAGCTTAATATGCGCCGGAGAAGATGGATAGAGCTCATCAAGGATTATGACTGTTCAATACATTACCACCCTAGGAAAGCAAACAAGGTGGTGGATTCTCTAAGTAGAAAGGATCCAGCTATTCTATCAATAATGAGAATTGAGAAGGATCCAATCTTCTTAGACTTGATGAAGATGGATGTGGGAATCATAAAGAAGGGAACATCATAAATCCTTTCACAAATGATTGGTCAACCATCTCTTTTGGAAAGGATAAAGGATTCTCAAAAGGATGATGCGGGAATCCAAGAAGAAGTGGAAGCTATCAGAAAGGGAAAATCCTCAGAGTTTAATGTTAATGAAGAAGGAATTGCGCGGTTTGGGAAAAGACTATGTGTTCCATCAAGTACGGAGCTAAAGAAGGAACTTTTGGATGATGCACATAGTTCAAATTTCTCTATTCACCCCGGGAGCACAAAGATGTATCGAGATCTACGAGAAAACATTTCATGGGATAATATGAAGAAGGAGATCGCTGAATATACATCAAAGTGCCTGGTGTGTCAGCAAGTGAAGGCAGAGAGGCAGAAGTCTAAGGGGATGATGCAACCATTGCCCATACCAGAATGGAAATGGGAGAACATCACCATGGACTTTGTCACCGGACTTCCAAGGACATCCAAAGGCAGCAATGCAATATGGGTTGTTGTGGATCGTCTTACAAAGACTACACACTTCATTGCTATTCGAGAGGATTTCTCTTTGGATCAACTGGCAAAGATATATATCAGGGATGTGGTATGGTTGCATGGAGTACCACTATCTATTGTTTCTGATCGAGATCCAAGATTCACCTCTATGTTTTGGAAGAGTCTTCAACATGCTCTGAATACTGAACTAAACTTCAGTACGGCCTATCATCCTCAAACTGATGGCCAATCCGAGCGGACTATCCAAACACTTGAGGATATGTTGAGAGCGTGCTCAATGGACTTTAAAGGAGTATGGGATCAACATCTTCCTCTGTTTGAGTTCTCTTATAATAATAGTTTCCACTTGATCATCCAAATGGCACCATATGAAGCCCTGTATGGGAAAAGTTGTAGAACACCGGCATGTTGGGATGAGGTCGGTGAACGTAAGCTGCTTGGACCAGAAATGGTCGAAGAAATGGTGGGGAAGGTGAAAACCCTTCAGCAGCATATCAGGGCAGCCCAAAGTCGACAGAAGAGTTATGCAGATAATCATCGACGAGACCTTGAGTTTAAAGTCAGAGACATGGTGTTTTTACGCATATCTCCGTAGAATAAGGTCATGAGGTTTGGAATGAAAGGGAAGTTAAGTCCAAGGTACATAGGCCCCTTCGAGATTCTTGATCGTGTTGGGGCTGTGGCCTATCGACTAGCACTTCCACCTACTATGGCCAAGGTGCATGATGTCTTTCATATATCCCTCATAAGGAAGTACATACCGGACCCTTTACATGTACTCTCTTCCGAGGTGGTACAATTGGAAGATGATCTTTCTTATGAGGAGCAACCAGTGAAGATCTTAGATTGTAGAGAAAGGTTCTACGAAATACGAAAATGCCCCTCGTCAAGGTGTTGTAGAGAAACCACAAGTTTGAAGAAGCAACATGGGAGTCGTAGGATATGATGAAGCCGAGTTACCCACATTTGTTTTAGTGTGGGAAAAGGAAAATTTCGAGGGCGAAATTTCTTAAGGGGGGAATATTGTAACGACCCAAAGTTTCATTAATGGAAAATCCCTCTTGATCGAGTTAAATGTTTCTTTATGAAAAATGTTTTTATAAGATGTCAAATTCTTTAGTATTACGTTATGATTTGTGACCGTTACTTTTATAGCCGTTGAACAGTGATCATCTAAGTAGTATAAATATAAGGCTTTAACGAACCCATTTCTACTCAGACAAAGGAAGAGATGGCCTCATCCAGTAGAATTGCCCCATACGAAGCCCATTTGTCAGTGCTCGGAAAAGAGGTGGCGTCTTTGGGCCTTTCCCTTGACCAAGCCCAAGCTGAGCTTCATCAAGTCAAGCTCGAACGTGATCGTCTACGGGAAAAGTGGAAGTTGATTGAAATTACCACTCGAGCGATGTTATCCGAGCCGCCCCAAGAGACTGTCACCATCGCACACCTTACCCTTAGGTCTTATGCGGCTATTTTAAGGGGTTATGTAACAAATAAGTAGTACCATGTTCATGCACATTACTTTTTTATATAATAATGAATATAATTTCTAGTTATTTTTGATAAATTGTAATTAGTTTTTAAAGTACAAATGGTGTTTTTAGTTATTATTTAATTAAGAATTATATTTTATTAAATTAAAGGATTTTTTAATTAAATAATATTTTAATAAAATATTATTATTAATATTAAATTAATTTTTATTAAATATAAATGATCTTAAAATTTTATGAATGCAATTATGTTTTTTATTAAGGATTGAAAGCCATTTCTGTCAAAACCCGTGAATTTTTTTTATAAATGTCGGTTTTTATTTTAAAAGTTAAAATTCGCATATTTAGAAAATTATTTAGATAAAATAAATATTATTTTTGGAATCAGGACGTCGAAATTATCCAACGGTGAATTTTTCATAATTTTCTGACACAGTCATATTTTTGGGTAAAAATTAAATACCATTTAAATATATAATGTGTTTTATGACATCATAATGACCCAATGGTGATGTGATAAAATACCATAATCCTTATTTTCGTCCAATATGTGTTTTATCATTAAAATAATGAGGTTTTGGGTTTGTTTGACTCACTTTTCAAAGCATTAATGGAGCCCTCAAGACTTATTCAACACTTTGCCTTTTTAAATTAATTTCCATGGGAGTGTGACTCACCTCCACATAAGAAACCCTAATTTTTTAATAAGTTAGAACCTTGGCCATGAAAAATATTTTTTTCCTCTTTCCTTTTCCAGAAACCATGGGAAAATACCATGGTATGGTTTGTGGTTTGGATTATTTTAATATAAGGGGTCCCGAACCTAAATAATAAAGAATTCTCTCACCTTTCCTATATAAACCCACCCAAGATCCCACTTCCTCCTCACTCAAAGCCCTTGAAGTTCGTCCAACCTCTGCCCTACTCTCTCTAGAATCCTCCCAAGGTGCCCCAATCTCCCAAGAAGCCTCTCACAAGCCTCTCTCTAGCCTTTTGAAGCACACTTCCAAGTAAGGGGTTTTCTTCCTTTCTCATTTTTTGTCAATTTTCTTTAAGTTGTATTGCCCTTTTTATTTCAATTATGAATGTTGGGGTATGGTTTAGCACCTCCCCCATACTGCCCTATTATTGTTTGAATGATGGGAGAACCCTTTCTCTCTCATTAAATGCCTCCCATGTACACCCGTTACTATGCCGAAATTCGGAAAGGAACTTCTCTCTCTTCTTTTACATTCAAGCAATACTTTTGTATCATGAATCTAAATTACATTTCTATTGTTGGGAAATGTATATATATGATCTCCTTACTGTCCATTACATGTAAATATGATGAGTAACCCCTTTCTCTCTCATCAACCTTTTTTATGAATTCTTATGTCACGCCGTTACGCTGCCGAAATCGCACCGATTTTCTAAGCCAATGTCTTTGTGTAGTGAATACCATGCTCATTTCTCCATCAAGGGTATTCACCTTTATGAACATTTGCATATTTATTATAAAGTTTCATGTATTAATTCCACATTCCTTTATCGTGGAAGAAATGATTATGTTTTATGAATCCATGTTTTATGATCCTTGTGGCACACTTATGCATGAAATGAAATGTTTAAGAAGGGTGCGCCCTTATAGCGCTCCAATGCATTGGGTAAAGTATAGTATCATGATACGTCATGTGCAATGAGTGTTGACTCATGCTAATTCAATTGCAATGAGGGTTTACTCGGGCTTCAAGTGCAATGAGGGTTTACTCATGCTCCATGTGCAATGAGCCTTGGCTCATGCTAATTCAATGTTAAGTGTTGTTGCCACATTTCCATGTTATGATTATCATGCTTTATCATGCCTTTATGTTCATGTTTCTCTTATGCTCTATTGATATGCCTATTGCCTAACATGTATTGTACTCCTCGTCTTATTCATTGTGTACTCCCTTACTGGGCTTTATAGCTCACCCTTTTCTTATGCATGTCCTCAGGTTATCCCATGCAATGCTAAGTACGAAGGAATGTAGTGGTCATGTAAAGGAATTTTTCAATAAAGATGTTGTATTTCAATTATAATGTTTTTATGTAATGATCCTAAGACCCAAAGACACTAAACCTCTCGATCTTCTTTGTTGTATCAAGTGATGTTTTATGTAATAAAGCATGTTTAAGTTTTAATAAAAAGCAGGGTTGTCATAGATAATGTAACCACCGTCAAATAAAAAAACCCATACATATATATGTTACAATATCATAAAAAGCCTATCATATCAGAACCCATAAATGGAAATGTGTCTCATTATAATATTTTAATTATAATCATAAACAATAAATAAATATAGATGGAATTATTTTATTATATCCATATTAACGATTATGTAACATCAATGGATTCCATCATATATAGAAAGTGATTTTTAATGATCACTTGGAACATTTCATGAGAAAAATAACCTTTCCAACATGAAAATCAACATTTAAAAAATGATAATTTTTATATAAAATTGTGGAAATACTATTTTATGAAATATTATTTTTAAATTTATAATTTAATATTTAAAATAATGTGTGGTTGTTAGGGACGAAAATACCATTCTTGCAGTACATGTTAAAACAAATCCATTCAAAATTTCCAAATCATTTAAAAGTTACTCATATGGAAAATGTTGAGATGATTCCCCTAAAACCACTAGCTAAAAATTATCACATGAGTAAAAATTTACTTGGAATATCAATTTTGATTAGTAAAAATATAATTTAAAATGTTTTTAAAAAACATGTATAAGGAAGATATAGGATTTTCCAGCAATGAGAGATATAAAGTAAAATTTTTATAAAAGAATTATTTTGGAATATTAATTACATAAGGAGGGATGTAAGGAAAAAATATATTTTAATGAAATTAATAAATTTTTAAAAAAATCCTTAGGGATAGATCATGAAGTTTCATCATCAGTTGAAAAATCATAGTCATTCCCGATAAACAATGTGATTGTTTCAGACAATCATTACCACATAGGTAGTTTTTCAATTATAAGATGTGTTAAGGAATTATAATCATATGATACTTTAAATATCATTTAAATTAGTATATTAATTATAAATAATTTCATTGGGGTACTATATCCACCACAAAAAACAAACATGATGTGAATATGGAATACGACTCCTAGGAATAAGAGAGAGATTAGAAATCCCTTAATTCAAGTCTCAACTTCCTTAAAAACATTCATAAATCATTTATAAAAATATAAATTTATTATAAATCAATTTAAGAACCATAATATTGTGTATCATACAATATATTCTTTACGTATGACCTTTTATTAGCCGGTTATTAACAATTCAATGTTAAAGTCGCGTTTTAGGTAATAATTACATTACCTTTCATTTATGTTTTGGTTTGGTACTTTTGGTATTTTAACATTTTTCATGCTACCATAATATATATAGTTCTAAACATGTTAAAAATATCATATATATTCATTATATATATATATAGGGTAATAAAAAAAATTAGAGATCTAAAAATAAATGTGATGTTCATGGATACTATTGGTCGTAAATACACATGAACGCTACTTGAATTTCCTCAATGTATGGAATGAATGAAAAATAAATAGTATATCAACATTACATGAATCATTTTTATTTCAAATATTTCTTACACATTCTCTAGATATATCATTATTACCATCCATACCAAAATTAATTGAAAAATGTATCACATCGTTTTGTGGAGGTGTAAGTCCACACGTTTGTATGAGGAACATCATCATTGTAAAAATTATTGGAAGGGAAAAGGTATATGTGATATTATAATTTCATAATTATAATAATTTAAATAATATCATATCTAAATTTTAATTCTATTATTACCTTTGATTATGAGAGGCTTTGATGGAAAATAAATTTAATCGGGCTGTGAGGCGGTAGTCTACTGTACAAAAAATAAATGGATCCATTTACCATTTGATGCTACTAGAGATGTATAATGGTTATGAAATTAATATAATATAATATCATTATATGGGACATACTATTGACATTATATGAGTGTAAATGAAAAATATTTGAAGGAGGTGGAAGAATAAATAAAACAAAAACACACGTTAAATAATTTTACCTCTTGTCCAAATAATATATTTAGGATTACACATAAATACATATTAAGTGGGTTTGATAATAAATATAAGGTCTATAGGATTTATGGTCTGTGATAATATAATATTTTTTGGAAGTTATTTTTTGAACCCATGGTTTATAGAAGTGTGAATATGAGATGATATGGGGTACCCTTTTATAAGTTGGGGAGGGAACAAACATAAAATTTATAAAAATAAAAAGGTGTAGCGACAATTTAATAACTCTACAATGATTAAAAATGGATCATTATAAAAAAAATTTGATTATATTAGGTCAATATATGGACATTAAATCTTTATTGGTCAAATTTTTATTTCATTTTTAATATTATCTTTTTTGTTTAACCCTCGATAGACATGTTTTAACCTTAACCAAGGTAAGGAATGTTTATATTTTTTCGTACTCATTTTGAAAAAAAAAATTATTTTTAACTTATTATATAATATTATTTATTATGAATAAAAATATGTAATAAAAGTTCCTAAATTATATTAAGATATGTGTTAGAACATAATTTAAAATTAAGCACATAAATTTGATAAAAAATATGTTTTTGAAAGTGTAAAATTTTATAGGTATTGAATGTTTTAATATCAAAAGTCAACATTAATTTCATCTTAATGACATAAATTATCATAAAAATAAACTACTTGAAATAATTTAACATTTTTTAAAACATATTGATTGTTTCAAATACTATCAGAAAAATAATTTTTATTTAAAAACTAGATTTTTCACTATTCACAAAAAAACAATTTAGAAAATTTTAAAAAAATAATGTGATTCTAATCTTGATTTATTGAATTATAAATTAAAGATATTTTTCAGATAATGTTTATGAAAATTTCAAAAATTAATTTTATAATTTTTATAGAAGAATAAACAAAAATTATTTTTTGACAAAAAAAGTATTTTCGAAACAAATAAGTGCATTAATAAAAATTAAGTTATTCTATAAAAATATGTTTTGTTAATATAAAAACATTTAAATGAATTTTCAAATTTTTTATATTTCTATTCATAACAACATGTTTAATGGCGTGGTTATAATGTTCATAATAATATATATAGTTTATCATGGTTCATTAAAACTAATTGTGGCATGTTACATAAGATGTGGAAGAAATTAAATTTATTTGATAAAAATGTTTCCTAAAATATTGTTGTGTTACTAAATGATTAATATAATATCCCATGGGAATATCAAACTAGGTGTTCTGTTAGGTATGTATGTAGTTCACCGTGTATTTATTGAGTTAATAACCAACAAATAGTTTTTAGGGTTATTACCCCTAAGTGAATATATTCTAGAGCCACAATACACATGTTTGTATCTTTTAAGGGATGTCATTACTAAAACCTCACACAGTTTATTCTTTATCAATATTATAGGATTTCTTCCTATATTCTGATTAATATTTATTAATTTTGGTAATGTATTCTAGTCCTAATTAAAAATAATAATTAAATCAATATCTTAATTAAAATATCCTATAAAAAATCTATAGAAGCTTATAGTCCCACATTTCAATATAAACCCTATCCCTAAAAAACATAAAATCACGTAATAATTAATACAGTCCTTATTCATATTTAATATGAAAATATTTTATAATTTTACCAATATAAATGATTTTCTTTGAGTTCAAATCACACACTAACCCAATGGGATTCCTATAAATTCGTCACATAATCCTCTTGACCTCTATTGCTATTTTAACTTCTCTCAGATAGAAACAGAGACAACCCATTCAAAACAATTCAAAAATTATAAAATGAATGGATATTATTAAATCACTTTCATACAAAAAAGATTTAGGTTTATATTTTTTTGAAACAAAGTATTTATTACATTCATTATCCTTGAGGGAACATGGGTTTGTTGATATTGAGACACAGTAATGATTAATGGAGAATTTTTATTCAATCATTTACTGGTATTGGATAATGCTTGATAGATTATTATTATAAATTAGATAGTTAATGTCATAATAATGAATGAAACTAAATTTAGGTGCTGGTGGATGTAGAAAAACTCTTGATAACATTTTATTAAATTTATAATTCTTTGGGATTGAGCTTGAGGTGTTTGAGAAGTCCATTATTGATTTTGATATAAATTAGAAATATCAATAAAGGAATGTATCACTATTATAGAATGCATAAATGTGATTCATTTATTATGTAAGAATTGAATTCACATTGCCTAATGGTTTTTCTTCATCCACTTAAGTGTAGATGCAGAGTTTTAAATGTTATTTATAGGTACGTTAATTAGATAGATTCTCACATAAGGGTAAATCCAATCATTCCTGGAGTAAGGGAATCCATTTACGAGTAGATAAATTATATTGATTCTCTCATAAGTTCAACCCAAGCATATTGAAGGTTAACCATTCAAGGTGAAAGGATGCAAATGGGTATTTTGGATTCCTATATAAGGGTAACTTAACTTGAGAATATTTAACACCAAATAAAGGTGTGTGGCTGTGAAAGGTTAATGATGTTGTGATATGGTTCCTATGTATGATTAATCAGTATACGTAAGGGAACCTACATATGGGCATCCCATGAGATCCCAAACACAGATAAAGGATGATCAAAACATATATAAGACTTCATTGATGCTAAAAAAAATTAGTCAAATAATAATATATTGAGTCTAGGTAAATGTTCTGTCCCGGTCCCAGATTCTATATAATAGGATCCCTAATCCCGGTGGGACACATGGCCTCCAGGGCATATCCTCGAAATCCAAAGCCTTCCAAATAGTAGCGAGGGAATTGAGTTTGACTGTGGTCATACTATTCTCATATTACCAGAGTGTAGCACAATGGAAAAATATAAACTAAGTTAAATATAGTAATTAGTATAAGTAAATAAAATCCACTACATACCAATGTAATAAATAACTTATCAATTTATAATCATAAACTATATATTATGATAGGTCATGTTTATAGTAAAGCTGATTTACATGGATACAATTAATATAACATACATTTTAATAAAAAGTATAAACAGAATCCATAGACTATCCCAATAATTCCAAGATTTAGCTCAGTCATCTGCTACTAGATCCATCCTAATAGTAATAAATCAAGTATCCAAAGTGGTATTGTTTCCTTTATCAACCTATGTATATATGTAGTATGACTAGGTACCAAATGGATCCATATAGGCTATGAGAAAAATCTTAGTAGGCCACCACCAAAAGATTTTATAACATCTAGTCTTTGTAAGGTAAACTAAAACATCGTGCAAGCATGAATATATAGAAGTAAATAATATTGTAATGTAAATTCCCAAGTAACTACATTATCCCTAAGTTGGTCTGTAAACATGTAACTAGTTTATTAGTTTCTTATGTTCCAATTGATATATTTATTTCACATCATGTATATTAGGCTCTGATATCACCTCATGATAAAAATATTGAAATTCCGAGATGTAAGAAGGAAACCTATATGGATATTAATAATGAAAGGATCCAAGGTAATGACCAAGTAAACCAAGACCTAATGGGTCACCAACTCAGTATTACTCTATCCTGGCTAAGGGTTAATATTCTAATCCAATGAGAACTGTCCAAGGAATTCTAAAATATTTCAATCTAATCGAGTCCAAGGAATGCATCCTTATTAAAATAGGATAATCTATGGATTGTCCCAATGATTAATCCAAGGAATATCCTGTCGATAGGATCCTTGATGGATCCAAGAAGTGTATACAAGGATTACTATAATGGTAAATAAGGGATCCTATGATTTCATATTGGTAATCCATCAATATAGGAAGATCAGATTCCAAGGTGGGTATCAATAATGGGAACCAGTATCCAAGAATCAGAACTATGTTCATAAGTGCTCATGGAATTCACTAGGGATTACAAAAGATAACTTGAGTCTGAACATCCCTAATGTAATGATTTTAAGGTGTCTATACAATTAGACACATTACATTTAATTCATTTAACATTTAAGACCAAGTCATTGTCAATGAATTCCACAAGTTATAAGGTTCAAGTAATTTCATTTCATTAGAGTGACAATATTAATTGGTCATGTAACCATTAAATTAATCCATTTATATCATAATCATTAAGTACTTTCATTTAGTTTACGCCTTGCCTTTCATTAGTGTGATAAGGCCATGGTGAATGAAACGACTTCATTAATTCATTTTAATCATTTTCATTTAATATTTTTCACTATGATACAATCTATTATACATAGAAATGGGTTCTATAGATGTGAAACCAATCTAATCAATTACATTCTATTAGGCCAAGTCATATTTAACCAACATACATTCCAAATCACAAAAAACTTATTTATCTTATTCTAAAACATCACATAGGAATTTCAAGTGGATGTAAACATGGTATTATCCATTCACTAATTCATAATTCAATATGTATTTAACAATTAAGTATTGCATAAAACAAATTAATGATAAAGAACACCCAAACAGTGGCTTAAAAGAACATTATAAATGTTAAAAATCCAAAATTGGAAAATAACCTATATTGAGTGTTTGGAGTTTTTGATGTAACCAACAAAAATGTTCATTTATATATAAAGAGTCTTATAATACAGTTCTAATGACTATAATCAAGGTAAATAAATTTAACAAATGACCCCAGATAAAATCGGAGTGTCTGCACTAAAATTTACAAAATGATGAAACTCGAAGAACGAATTACAGACCACCTACCTCATACTCATATGTCTTCCTTGTCCTCTATCAACCTATAATTTTTTCTAGAAAAGAGTATATATGAAAAATCGATCAACACCCTTAAAATTGAACATATGATTAGGCTTCTTTATAACTATTTTGAGAGGAAATAAAAGACAAAAATATAAAAAAGAATAGATTAATTACCGATACACATCCAACATGATGAATAGAAGCTCAATCAGACCCTGAAAATGGAGATATTTCAATACCTTGAGTAAACCTTAATGGTGATAAAAAATTCTACAAATGAGGTTCTCTCTATTGTAATCATATTGGATGAGTGGAGTGTTTAATTATATCATTATGTGAAGAATGTTAAATCACTCAAAATTATTCTATGCAAGGTTTGACCACACTGTTTTTGAATCCGTGAACAAACCATGAACGAGATCCTGTAGGGAGAGGGGTACCCACACAGTTATCCGCATGGTCTGAGAAAACTTCTTCCAACCATGTGAAATGGATCAACCAAAAATATCTGACAATATGGATGAAAAAACCTAACCATAATCCTCCATGCATGGTATACACTAATCGTGTGACTTACCAACAAATTGAAAATGTTGGGTTCAGTTATACAAACAAGACATAGACACCCCTGAGGCCATCAATAATTGATTAGGAATCTATAATAGATCAAAATTAATAGTTAGGCCAAAATTAAAAGGATTCATACTTTAGTCAAAAAAAAGGTTCTTATAGTCTTCCCCCATTAAAGGAACTCATTCCCAAGTTTTCCATCAAATTATGGAAAAATACTATCTGATAATAACTCCAACCACAAAGCACATACGTCAGCCTTACACTACCAAGCTACATCCTATACATGGTTGTTCTTCCATAACACATGTACTAGAGGGAGAGGCTCTCCTTATAGGGCCTTTGTGCTCTGGTCGGTTATGCATAAATGATACTCCTCATGTGAAGTATCGGTATCAATCTCAAATTTCTCAGGATCAAAGGTATGTGATGGGTTCGCATGACACTGAAGGAGATATCAAACATGGAAGATGTCGTGCATGGCATGGTACCTCTTAGGTATTATGTAAAGACCTGTAAAATTCAAGGGAAATTTTTTCTTAATTTTCTTTGGAATTTTACAAGAGCGCGGTTTCTGACGGCACCTGATTCCGAGGCCCGGTGTGCCCGGAATCAATTTCCGAAGTTTGGCTCGGGTACGTTCAGTGAACGAACGAGCGGGAATTTCTAACTTTTGATCTGGTGCACGGAATTGAAATATGAGGTCACCGATGAACTCGCAGCGCTGATATTCGCTTAAGGAGACCTTTTCCGAGGTTGCGTTTATTTCGGGTTGAGAGTTAGTTTTTGGGAGTTTAGAATAAGTTAAATAAAAATTTTGGATTACAAATTTTTATTTAAACTTGTTGGTTAACTTCTCTCAAAGGAAGTTAGGGGTGGGACCCACACCCACTTATCCTCCCTTGAGAGGATTATGTGTGGTGGGGCCCACACGAACCCTAAACTTTTCATCTTCTCTCAAACTCCCTTAACCCCTCTTTAAATGACATGACAATTGTTATTTAATTTTGGAGTTATCCTTTTTGAATTTCAAACCTTTGAAATTCTTTGGTTAAGTTTGTGAATAAAATAAGCTCTTATCTTATTTCGTTGGGTTAGAACTCTTTAGCCATCTTGTGAGGATTTGAGATCTTTTCTTTCATTTTCAAACTTTGACGAAGAACGCTCAAGCTTGACGAAGAACGCTCAAGCTCCGACGAAGAACGCCGCTCCTCTCTTCTTCGTCTTCCTTGTCAACGAAAGGGAACACCGCTTCCTCCTCAGACTTCCTTCATTGGCATATGAAGTTTCGCCAACGACGTATCTATTCGGGCGTATCTCTTCGTCAACGGATTTGACGAACGACTACCGCGACGCCAGACCTCCGCGACGTTGTCTTCCGCGGGACGTTGACAAATCTTCGAACCTTATACCCAAGGTAGGGGTGGTTGTTAATTGTTTATTTATTTATCCTTGTTCGTGGTTCTAGCATGACTAACGTGAGGTTTTTAATTATGTGTTATTGTTTAACGTGAGGGGGTCGGACCGCATGAACACGGCCGAACCCCCTCCTTTGTTCTTGATGTTTTATATTGCGGATGAAACAAGGTGGTGAGGTGCCGTCGCACCACACGGTTATTCGCCCGATTATATTGCGCGGCGCCGTCACGCCGCGCCGTGGAAGAATCATCAAGAACGCGACGCCGTCGCGCCGCGTCGAGGGGAATGGAAGGTGCGGCGAAGGGGCGCGGTGCCGTCGCACCGCGCCGGATGACGAACACCGCGGTCGGTTCCGGGCCGCGGCGAGACGGGAAGACCGGCGGCACGCCGGGCCGCCGGCGTCGGAAGCCGGAAAGGGGACCGGATTTTCCTGTCCGGTTGGAGAAAAACCGGCCGGCCAGGTGGCCGGCCGGAAGGTCAAAGGCCGGGGGAATTTAATTCCCCCGGCCAGCTCAAAAACCCCCCTCATTTAAGAGAGGGGGGTGGTTTCCTTGAGGGGGGCAGGCGGCCCCCCCGGTTGGCTTCAAAGCAGGCCCCCACGAGGGGGGGCCGGTCTCCAAAAAGGCGCGGCTCTTAAGCCGCGCCGCCTTGCTGGAAGCGGGGGCTTAGCCCCCCGTGCGTAAACTTTGCGGCGCCAGGCCGCGCCGCCGCGCCGGACCGCGCCGCCGCGCCGGTCCGTCGCCGGCCGGGCCGGGTCGGACCCGGGTCGACCCGGTTCGGGCCGACCCAGGGGGGTCGGGCCGGGTCGGCCCGGACCCGGACCCCCCCGTTTTCGAGACGACTTCAGTCTTTTGGCCATAACTGGAGCCACGGACCTCCGATCGACGAACCGTCTGCGGCAACGCGATCCTTGGATCGAGACGGTCATTTCAGTATACTATACTCAAGGCGCACCTTCTTTTTCAGGAGCCTACGTGGTTAAAACTCCGTAGTTAAGCGTGCTTGGCTTAGAGTAGTGATCAGGATGGGTGACCTCCTGGGAAGTTTCCCAGGGAGGGTGTGAGACGGAAAGGATGATATATTTCAGAATGGACGTCCGATTGACGAACCGTCAGTGGCGATGCGATCCTTGGATCGAGACGGTCGTTTTGGTATATCACACTCAAGGTTTCAGATTACTTTGTGTTCGGCCGGGTTGGTTCGTACACGAAACCAACCGGACCTTCGGAGCGGAAACACTCATATCTTGAGCTACGGATGTCCGATTGACGTGCCGTCAGCTTTGTTGTATTCCTCTTAGTGAGACGGATCTTTTGGCATACTCCTCCCGAGGTTTGGATACAGGTGGAGTACGGTCGGGTTGGTTTTGCCTTAAAAACCAACCGGGCCCCAGAGACAAAAATGCCAATAACTCTCAGACCGGGCGTCCGATCGACGCGCCGTCTGTTGCGTTGAGTTCCTATTGACGATATGGAACTTTTGGATACATCAACTTTGGACTTTGTGACAGATGATGTATCAGCCTCTCGGCTCGTGGAGCAGACCCTCCGAACGAGCTTGCTGTGTGCGGGAACCCTAGTGCTACTGCTACTGCTACTGTGACTGCGACGATGACAGTACAGAGATCTTGTGTGGATTCGACGACGACGACAACAGCACTCAGCGATCCTATGTGGAACAGTGCTACGATCCTGTGTGGGTCTTTGCGGGGGTTAGTACCTATCGATCCTTCGTGGGTCCGACGACTTAGATGGATCAGTGATCATCTTCACCGTCATCCGAAGAAGTTTACCTGAGTGAGATGAACCTTCTATTTTACTCTATAGAGGTAGTGCGCTTGGTTGTAGCGGCAGACCCGCGATTCTGGAGACGAGCATACGGAGTACGGAGACCGTGTAGCCGTCTGAGACCTGAAGACTGCTCGACCGACTCGACTTGGAGTGAGTCGACTAGCCCAGTGGACGGAGCGCCCGGTATTTGGGGGCAGACCCACGTCGGACGGAGCGCCTGGTAGTTGGCAGCAAACCCGCGGTACTCGACTGGAGGAGTACCTCTGTAGGCTATTTGGGTGAGCGCCCGGTATTTGGAAGCAGACCCTCAGCGGACGGAGTGCCCGGTAGTTTGCAGCAGACCCGCGGAACTCCACAGGAGGAGTACTTCAGCAGTCTTAGGTTAGTGAGCAGTACCTCGGAGTCGTGACAGGACCACTGTACACTTCATATATGGGGCTCTTCAGCAGTTACAGTTTTGATAATGAAAATCCTGGTGTGAGCTGAATCCTAATTGCTTTCCTGTGTGGATTGTGTTGTGCTATCCTGTGTGGATTACGTTTTGCTTTCCTGTGTGGAATATGTTTACTTTCCTGTGTAGTCTGAGTTGTACTTGGGCTCGGAGGTTGGAGCGTATTTTAAATTGATGACTTAGGTATATGTATGGGCATATACCTAAGCATTGTCGGTTGTTACTTCATGTTTGTATTTTTCTTTGTGGTTTATCCTTTGTGGATTTCGGGAGACCTAGACGGGTCTCGGGGTCCCTACTGAGTATCTTATACTCACCCCTGCACGGGCTATGCCCGCACTACGTTGTGTTGGTTGCAGACGACGGACATCGTTGATCTTGGATGAGGCTTGCAGAGCAGGACGGTACCTGGAGGTGGACCACTGGGCGGGACGTGTTCGGAGCGGACGGTGGGACCCGTGGAGCAGTGGAGCTATCTGTACCCACCCTTCAGGTGGGATCTCCAGAGGACAGCTCGGTGTAGCGGCTTTTACTTACAGTTGTTGTTTTCCCTTTCGAGTTGTACTTTACTTTCAGTTTTGGTTTGTATACTGGCCCTTTTACTTTTCCGCACTTTCAGTTTTACTCTGATTTTGCTTAGTATTTACTTTCTGCTTGCTTTCTCTGTGGTGTTTGTTTACTTTACAAAGGCAATGCCTTCCCTTTTTACCGGGAATTACGCCTTGGTGCTAGTCGCCAGCCCCTGGCCTATGGAAGGCGGGCTTGGGGTAGTCACGGCACGGACCCGAGGGCGGGTCGTGACAAATTGGTATCAGAGGAGTTCGGTTCTACCGCGAACTCTGATCTTTTCTATGTGAAGAAATAATGTTTAGCGTATTGAGTGTGGTTATCAGTCTAGGGAGTCTAGTGTTGGTGCGGCGGCCGACGTATCCGTACACCAGGACCCTGACTTCTGATTTCCGACTTAATGCACGAAAACATTGATTGCGTGTGTGTTTTAAAGTTTTCTTTGTGATTTCTTTATATCAGCTCACCAGGTATACTGTTTGACCGTGGCGCACCTGTTTCCTATTCAGGATGGCCCCACGACGGCAGCCAGCTAGGGTTCCGAGAGTCGAGTGTGATGACAGCCCACCGAGCGACGAGGCCTCGGTGCAGGGCCCTTTGTCAGAAGTGGCACCGGAGGTAGCACTACCCGCCGAGCCACCGATGCTTCCAGCGCCAGCCGCTAACGATGCACGTCGCCTCAGCGCACTGCATGAGTTTCAGTGCCAACAACCACCCAGGTTTCACGGGGAGACGGATCCCCAGGAAGCCGAGGACTGGCTGGAGGCAGTGGTACGTGTGTTTAGGCTAGTGAGGACACCAGCAGACCTCATGGTGATCCTCGCTGCGAGCCTACTACACGCAGCAGCAGGACGATGGTGGATCTTGATGCTCCAGGTGCACGATGAGGCATCTCTACTTTGGACGGACTTTGAGAGCCTCTTCCGCTCAGAGTTCGTCCCAGCCACCTTTCGTGCAGTGCGTATCCAGGAACTTCTTCAGCTGCGGCAGGACAGGATGACGGTCGCTCAGTACTCGGCGAGATTTACTAATCTCTCGCGCTACTCGACCGACATGGTACGGGACCCATTCTTCCGGGCCCGGACCTTTGAGCAGGGTTTGAGACATGAGATCAGGGCATCGCTGATCTCCCTCAGCATACCGACTCAGACAGGAGTATTGGAGCGGGCTCTTTTGATCGAGAGCTTCCTGGCTGAGTCCACAGCGAGACCTACCTTAGGGCGGCAGATAGCGGAGTCTTCGGCAGCAGGTAGCCGACGGATGACTCAGGGTTCCAGGCATACCAGACCTACCGGTGGATGACTGCACGACTCAGGCTCAGTTGTGCGAGGGATCCGGGGTGGAGTCAGAGCCAGGCGTGCCGAGAGTGGGCAGTGTTACTCCTGTGGCGGGATTGGTCACATGGCTCGTGACTGTCCGACCCGCCATGCTGATGATCAGCAGTTAAGTGAAGAACCTCCCAGGCAGAGGCAGAGGTTCGACCGTGGCGATCCGCTGGGAGGAGGCGGACGAGGCAGAGGAGGTGGCCGAGCAGCAGGTGGTGGGCGACGCTTTGAGGCTCTGCCACCACCACCACCAGGAGGTCCGCCCCGACCACAGGGAGTAGGTGAACAAGCGAGAGCTCAGCTTTAGGCAGCCGAGACCTTCGATCATGGAGCTCTGGGAGCAGATGGACAGGAGCAGAACTAGTGGATACGTCCTTTGTACTTATAGTTCCTTGTTGCTATTGTGTAGCGTCTTTATATTATGAGCTGCAATAATGAAAGACGCATACCTTGTGATGTTTTCATTCCTGTCCTCTTTTGTGTTGTTACTAAGAGGTTCCAGTTTGACTGTTGACTTGACCCTAACTTGTGAGATATCTACTGGAGGAGACCCAGTTACCACACACTGATGCCGACAGTGTGACTCAACTCTTGGAGGCGAGAGTAACGGTTGGATCTCTTGGTAGTAGCGTTGAGGCCTTACGACGTCATCCTTGGTATGGATTAGTATCATCCATGTTAGGATTGACTGTATTAGGCAAAGAATGTGGTTCATCCAGGGGATGAGACCAGATTTCTCTTGTCGGCAAAGAAGAAATCTTGCACCACTTGTGGGACCTGTGATGGTCCAGGCCACGACAGAGAAGGTCCAGGTCATCCAGGAGCGGATGAGTACAGCTCAGAGCCGGCAGAAGCCTTATGCTGACAGGAGGCGGAGGCCACTGGAGTTCGAGGATGGCGACCACGTCTTCTTGCGAGTCTCACCTCGATGTGGTATTCGGAGATTTGGCCGAGGCGGCAAGTTATCTCCGCGCTTCATCGGACCCTTTCAGGTCCTTAGCAGGGTTGGCGAGGTGGCTTATCACCTGGCTCTGCCACCTTAGTTGCACCGGGTGCACGATGTCTTCAACGTATCTCAGCTGAGGAGATACGTGCACGACCCGACACACATCATTGACCATGGGGAGCTTGACGTTGACGATGGGGCGACTTTTACAGAGGTTCCGGTGGAGATAGAGGATCGAGAGGAGTGGGTCCTGCGTGCGCGATCGATTCCTCTTGTGTGCATCAGATGGCAGCATAGAAACCTCCAGGAGAGCACATGGGAGCGAGAGGCTTAGATGCGTGCTCGGTACCCTAATTTGTTCTCCTAGTTTTTGTTGTATCTTTACGGGGACGTAAAGCCCTGAGGTGGGAGTAATGTAAAGACCCGTAAAATTCAAGGGAAATTTTTTCTTAATTTTCTTTGGAATTTTACAAGAGCGCGGTTTCTGACGGAACCTGATTCCGAGGCCCGGTGTGCCCGGAATCAATTTCCGAAGTTTGGCTTGGGTACGTTCATCGAACGAACGAGCGGGAATTTCGAACTTTTGATCTGGTGCTCGGAATTGAAATCCGAGGTCACCGATGAACTCGCAGCGCTGATATTCGCTTAAGGAGACCTTTTCCGAGGTTGCGTTTATTTTAGGTTGAGAGTTAGTTTTTGGGAGTTTAGAATAAGTTAAATAAAAATTTTGGATTACAAATTTTTATTTAAACATGTTGGTTAACTTCTCTCAAAGGATGTTAGGGGTGGGACCCACACCCACTTATCCTCCCTTGAGAGGATTAAGTGTGGTGGGGCCCACACAAACCCTAAACTTTTCATCATCTCTCAAACTCCCTTAACCCCTCTTTAAATGACATGACTATTGTTATTTAATTTTGGAGTTATCCTTTTTGAATTTCAAACCTTTGAAATTCTTTTGGTAAGTTTGTGAATAAAATAAGATCTTATCTTATTTTGTTGGGTTAGAACTCTTTAGCCATCTTGTGAGGATTTGAGATCTTTTCTTTCTTTTTCAAACTTTGACGAAGAACGCTCAAGCTTGACGAAGAACGCTCAAGCTCCGACGAAGAACGCCGCTCCTCTCTTCTTCATCTTCCGTGTCAACGAAAGGGAACGCTGCTTCCTCCTCGGACTTCCTTCATCGGCATACGAAGTTTCGCCAACAACGTATCTCTTCGAGCGTATCTCTTCGTCAACGGATTTGACGAACGACTACCGCAACGCCAGACCTCCGCGACGTTGTCTTCCGCGGGACGTTGACAAATCTTCGAACCTTATACCCAAGGTAGGGGTGGTTGTTAATTGTTTATTTATTTATCCTTGTTCGTGGTTCTAGCGTGACTAACGTGAGGTTTTTAAATATGTGTTATTGTTTAACGTGAGGGGGCCGGACCGCATGAACACGGCCGAACCCCCTCCTTCGTTCTTGATGTTTTATATTGCGGATGAAACAAGGTGGTGAGGTGCCGTCGCACCACACGGTTATTCGCCCGATTATATTGCGCGGCGCTGTCGCGCCGCGCCGTGGAAGAATCATCAAGAACGCGACGCCGTCGCGCCGCGTCGAGGGGAATGGAAGGCGCGGCGAAGGGGCGCGGTGCCATCGCACCGCGCCGGACGACGAACACCGCGGTCGGTTCCGGGCCGCGGCGAGACGGGAAGACCGGCGGCACGCCGGGCCGCCAGCGTCGGAAGCCGGAAAGGGGACCGGATTTTCCGGTCCTGTTGGAGAAAAACCGGTCGGCCAGGTGGCCGGCCGGAAGGTCAAAGGCCGGGGGAATTTAATTCCCCCGGCCAGCTCAAAACCCCCCCTCATTTAAGAGAGGGGGCAGTTTCCTTGAGGGGGGGCAGGCGGCCCCCCCGGTTGCCTTCAAAGCAGGCCCCCATGAGGGGGGGGGGGTCTCCAAAAAGGCGCGGCTCTTAAGCCGCACCGCCTTGCTGGAAGCGGGGGCTTAGCCCCCCGTGCGTGACCTTAGCGGCGCCAGGCCGCGCCGCCGCCGGCCAGGCCGCGCCGCCGCGCCGGATCGCGCCGGCCGGGCCGGGTCGGACCCGGGTCGGGTCGACCCGGTTCGGGCCGACCCAGGGGGTGTCGGGCCGGGACGGTCCGGACCCGGACCCCCCCCCCCCGTTTTCGAGACGACTTCGGTCTTTTCGCCATAACTTGAGCCACAGACCTCCGATCGACGAACCGTCTGCGGCAACACGATCCTTGGATCGAGATTGTCGTTTCAGTATACTATACTCAAGGCGCACCTTCTTTTTCGGGAGCCTACGTGGTTAAAACTCCGTAGTTAAGCATGCTTGGCTTAGAGTAGTGATCAGGATGGGTGACCTCCTGGGAAGTTTCCCAGGGAGGGTGTGAGACGGAAAGGCTGATATCTTTCAGACTGGACGTCCGATTGACGAACCGTCCACGGCGATGCGATCCTTGGATCGAGACGGTCGTTTTGCTATATCACACTAAAGGTTTCGGATTACTTTGAGTTCGGCCGGGTTGGTTCGTACACGAAACCAACCGGACCTTCGGAGCGGAAACACTCATATCTTGAGCTACGGACGTCCGATTGACGTGCCGTCAGCTTTGTTGTATTCCTCTTAGTGAGACGGATCTTTTGGCATAATCCGCCAGAGGTTTGGACGCAGGTAGAGTATGGTCGAGTTGGTTTTTCCTTAAAAACCAACCGGGCCCCGGAGACGAAAATGCCAATAACTCTCAGACCGGGCGTCCGATCGACGCGTCGTCTGTTGCGTTGAGTTCCTGTTGACGATATGGAACTTTTGGATACATCAACTTTGGACTTTGTGACAGTTGATGTATCAGTCTCTCGGCTCGTGGAGCGGACCCTCCGAACGAGCTTGCTGTGTGCGGGAACCCTAGTGCTACTGCTACTGCTACTGTGACTGCGACGACGACAGTACAGAGATCCTATGTGGATTCGACGACGACGACTACAGCACTCAGCGATCCTACGTGGAACAGTGCTATGATCCTGTGTGGGTCTTTGCGGGGGTTAGTACCTATCGATCCTTCATGGGTCCGACGACTTAGATGGATCAGTGATCATCTTCACCGTCATCCGAAGAAGTTTACCTGAGTGAGATGAACCTTCTATTTTACTCGATAGAGGTAGTGCACTTGGTTGTAGCGGCAGACCCGCGATTCTGGAGACGAGCATACGGAGTACGGAGACCGTGTAGCCGGCTGAGACCTGAAGACTGCTCGACCGACTCGACTTGGAGTGAGTCGACTAGCCCAGTGGACGGAGCGCCCGCTATTTGGCGGCAGACCCACGGCGGACGGAGCGCCTGGTAGTTGGTAGCAAACCCGCGGTACTCGACTGGAGGAGTACCTCTGTAGGCTATTTGGGTGAGCGCCCGGTATTTGGCAGCAGACCCTCAGCGGACGGAGCGCCCGGTAGTTGGCAGCAGACCCGCGGTACTCGACAGGAGGAGTACTTCAGCAGTCTTAGGTTAGTGAGCAGTACCTCGGAGTCGTGACAGGACCACTGTACACTTCAGAGATGGGGCTCTTCAGCAGTTACGGTTTTGATAATGAAAATCCTGGCGTGAGCTGAATCCTAATTGCTTTCCTGTGTGGATTGTGTTGTGCTATCCTGTGTGGATTACGTTTTGCTTTCCTATGTGGAATACGTTTACTTTCCTGTGTGGACTGAGTTGTACTTGGGCTCGGAGGTTGGAGCATATTTGAAATTGATGACTTAGGTATATGTATGGGCATATACCTAAGCATTATCGGTTGTTACTTTGTGTTTGTATTTTTCTTTGTGGTTTATCCTTTGTGGATTTCAGGAGACCTACAGGGGTCTCGGGGTCCCTACTGAGTATCTTATACTCACCCCTGCACGGGCTATGCCCGCACTACGTTGTGTTGGTTGCAGACGACGGATAGCGTTGATCTTGGATGAGGCTTGCAGAGCAGGACGGTACCTGGAGGTGGACCACTGGGCGGGATGTGTTCGGAGCGGACGGCGGGACCCATGGAGCAGTGGAGCTATCTGTACCCACCCTTCAGGTGGGATCTCCAGAGGACAGCTCGGTGTAGAGGCTTTTACTTACAGTTGCTGTTTTCCCTTTCGAGTTGTACTTTACTTTCAGTTTGGGTTTGTATACTGGCCCTTTTACTTTTCCGCACTTCCAGTTGTACTCTGCTTTTTCTTAGTATTTACTTTCCGCTTGCTTTCTCTGTGGTGTTTGTTTACTTTACAAAGGCAATGCCTTCCCTTTTTACCAGGAATTATGCCTTGGTGCTAGTCGCCAGCCCCTGGCCTATGGAAGGCGGGCTTGGGGTAGTCACGGCACGGACCCGAGGGCGGGTCGTGACATATTAACAACTGATAGGATACCAACATAACTCTCTATAGAATGTAATTTGGTTATACTTAATAAGAAAATAGCATCCCCTTCCTCCATATCTTTCTTCACCCATGCCTGGGTAATACGTTCTAGAAAAAACTATCCCTAGCCATGATCTCTATATGACATCAACGGTGATGGATATAAATTTTTTATGTATATTGTGTATTATACATACAATTTTTCATCAGATGAATCGGTTGTAAAGCCTCCTACATAATAAGACGACCTAGTGGGGCTGCCTCACCTACCTGTAGCCATCATAGGGGTGAACAATATGACAAAAAACATAATAACTCAAAAGGATACACTTGAATTTTCATATGAAACCTATTATTATAGGAGAGATTGATGAGAGGAATATGCTTCTCCTCAAAAGCACGGAAATCTAGGACACATGATCGAAACATTCCCTTTTTAACCAATATAGTCTATTCAAACACTCCATGAGTCTGAGGGTGAAAGGTTGTTCTCAGAAGCTTCTTTGTACACATAGCATTCTATAACTCCTACCAGATCCATGACATAATGTGAGAATCTATATCTAAAATGAGAGTATGAGAGACCCACAAAGTCACATGATATCAAGAACATAAATTCCTCCCAGTTCAGAAATAATTAAAGTCTCCAAGATAGGATGGATGTGGGGTAATTTAAACATTCTATCAATGAAAACCAATACATTGTCAGTCCATCAATGTGACCTTAGTCAAATGACCTGGTGGAACATGTAGTGATAAATCCAGTTATCTGAAACTTTATCCCATGCCACCAATAATGTTGTCACATGTATTGATATATTTTATAGATACCTAGAAGAACATCATACTCTAAAGTGTGGTAATCATGCATCAAATAATCTTTCATGTATGTAGGAACACATACACATCCTTGAATTTGAAGGGTGTCTTCTCTGTCTGCAGACTAATACAGAGGTGGGTCATCTCCTAAAATACTCTTCTGGAGAACCAATACCTCAGGATCTGAAAATGACATGCTCTTCACCTTATCAAGGATGTAAGAGTTAACTATCAAGGATGAGAGATATGACTTCTCATGACTATCAAAAAACAATAGATGTGATTCACAAAAGAGTTCCATCAATTTTCATTCATCACCTGATTTCTCAGCAATATGTGCATGAGTTTTCTGAATCAGTGCATCCATGATTATGTTTCCCTTTCTATGAATATTCGCAGGATCAAAATTGAAGGAATATAGATATTAGAACCATCTTCACTCATTGAGATTCAAGTCACACTGTGTAAAGATATACATGAGTCTCTTGTGGTTTTCATAGACCACAATGTGCTCACCCAACATATAGTTTCTTCACCAAGGTAAGGCACAAAAAATTTCTGGTATATCGAGGTCCTTCATTTGATAATTTCTTTCATGAGGCCTCAACATCCATGATCCATATGAAAACAACTATCCTCATCTATCAGTACTTCTCCTAGATCAATTCCTAATGAATTATAGAGCATGGTAAAACCTCTGTGTGGAATTAAAAATATGAGAATTGGTGCTGAGTCAAGGCTCCCTTTTAGCTTCTAAAAGGCCTTTTCACACTCTTCTGATTATATGAAATTAAAAAACATAAGTTTAGTACATGTAATTGGTGATTAAAATATTGATAGGTCCTGTATGAAATGATTTAAATATGTAGAAATACCTAAGAATATCCATATATAAATATAGTTCTTGGTATTTTCCCAAGAGACAGCAATAGTCACCTTCACTATGTTAATAGGTACTACTGTTTCTAATATAATATGACCCAAGAAGTAATTTTTTTTTTCTATTTAGAAGTGGTACATCACATGTTTGGAATTAAGATGATTCTCTCTTAGTGTAATTTGTATCATATTAAGGTGGGTTTCATGGTCACTACGAGTGTTAGAATACAATAAGATGTCATACACAAAGACCATAATAAAGGAATCTAGATATGGGTGGAACACCCATTTTAACAAAGACAAGAAAAAGCATGAGTGTTCATAAGACTGAAAAACATAACATGGTACTGATACTGATCATTCATGCTATAGAATGTTGTATGAGGTATGTCTGATTACCTGAATCACACCTTAGGATTTCCCCATACCTGGTTGATCTTAGAGAATACCCTAGCTCATGAGAACTGGTCAAAAAGATCATCTGTTTGAGGAATTGGAAAATGATTCATGACCATAAGGTGGTTCAAAAATCATTAATCCATGCATAGATGAAGGTTCCCATCCACCTACATTGAAAAAATAATGGGACATCCCTAAGAGGATGTTCTATGACATATAAATCCTTTTTCCTCAAAGTCTTATAAGTACTTTTTGAGATCCTAGAGCTCAAAAAGTTCCATCCTTTACAGAGGAATGGAAACTCAATATACAATAGGAATGAGTTCAATCATAAAATCTACTTTCATATCAAGTGTTCAGACATGAATATAATATGGAAAAAAGTCCATAAAAAGATATACTACTACAGGGAATTCATCCTGGTTTAAACCCTGATCCTCTATGAAGATATTATAAATCTGAATGGTCACTCCCCCTTCCCATTATTCTCTAGTCCATCTCTATAAGCATGGACATCCCACATATCCTTATATAGTTCCATTAATGACTATGGTGATGTAAAAAATACACTTCAACAATAATATTCTACAATGATGTGATAAAAACCCAACGAATTCATCTCATGAATAGAATTGAAGCCTTTAGTCTTGAGAACAATATGGTCCCATAAAAATTGATAAATTTCTACCTCAATGTGATAGTCCACTTATTAGAATTTTTCTGCACACTGTACTCTAAACAGTGTATCCATGGTGATTATTCATTAATAAAACTATATTTCTAGTCCATGAATTTCTACAGTAGATAAAGATATGAAATAGTGTAATGAAATTTTATTAAAAATAGATACTACAGTGGAGGCTACTAGAATATTACCTCTTAATCAATATGGTCCTTCATCCCGATCCTCGAGTATCAGCTATAGTGAATGAAAATGACCTAATACATGAAACCAAGGAAGAACAAGAATACCATGATAAAAAAAACTACTCCATCTCTATTGATGATGAAGAGTATGACTACAATGGCATCAATGTGGTGTATAATCACCTACCTCTAAAGGCGGAGCTGGTGAGGAACCTCAACATCTAGAAGTTGATGGAAAGGTCTGATAGTATATTTGAAGGTTCTACAAATAGTTGTAACCCTGATACACCAGATGGTATCAATCACACTAAGGCTTCTAGTTCCCCTTTAATCAACACTGATGACACACCATAGAGATAGTATTATGTGTAACTAGGCTATCACTTCCCTGATGATAAACCACAAGGGAACATTTCCTTCTACCGGAAGACCTACTAGTCGACCTCAACACCAGTCCTATATTCCTAGTTTTATAACCTCCCTATAGGTTTTATTCAGTGATAAGGTCATAATTGGAAACTTTAGATAAATTATGTTGGCGAAATACATTCACTATAACATTTATGTAATAGTAAATCCAAAATTCGAATTGTATATCACACGAAATCTCATCAAATCCTAGAAGATATTAAATGAACTGAAACATAGTGAAACACACTGAATACTCCACAACCGGCATAAAACACATCTTGATATGAACGAACTCTCTTGATTATTCTTCTCTTACCATCCAATTAAATAAGTTCCAATATAATAATATATGGAAGTCTTCACATATCATGTCTTCATGGCGACTGACTTGGGTAATCATATCCTACCTGGTCGTGGTCGAATCATGCATCATGTGACTAACAAGATTGACCATTTTACATAGTCTAATATCCAGATTCTCAAAGATAGACAAGGTGGAACTTATCCAAGACTCATTATACTAGGGAACACCATATTCTTATATAGTAGGAGGTATCTACTACAGGAACTCACGGGTCAGATCAGCCTTCATAGATGGAGATCCCAGAGAACCTTCCATGGAATTAATCAGATATTGAAAACTATCAGGATCTTGAGAATTAGTGCACAAATCAGATACATAAATAGATTCCTCACGTTTGAATCATGATGGAAAGACTGGAATCTTAGGTCCCCTCATAACTAGATCATGGTCATCACCACCATCATGGTGCATGATAGAAGGAAATCGTGGTGGCATTAGATTAAAAATTCAAATCATATGCCTAAAAATTCTTTCACAATAGAAATAAAAATACTAGAAGAATATGAATGAATATAGAAGGGCTAACTACCAATGGTATAAAAACCAAATTTCCCACTTATAATGCCAAGGATTGGTAAGTGGTTAATTATATGTTTTATGGTTTGAAGTAGATGAGTGGTCAATAACACCTTCCCTCACCATTTACTAGAAACCAGTTCTTTTACTCTATTTTTAATTACATGTCCCACTCCATTAACTTTAATAAATAGGAAAAGGTGGGATAAGACGGGAAACCATTTTATTTTATAAGTAACATTTTCAATTTCCAGATTTCATTTTCTCATTTTCATATATCATGGTTCTTACAAAATGGATCACCATTCCCAGTGAATCAAGACCCGCACACCCTGTCATTGAAAAGCTACCTATTTTATTTTATTATTGTGAATTAACTTGGCAAGTTACCAATTCCAACCCATGAGGTCCTATAAAACATCACGAATTGAAACCATCAATCACACAATCAAATACAATATTTTACCAAGTATATCTACACAAACAAGGATCACTCCTCAATCTCAAACATATCAAGTAAATGAAATGAGTGAGATGATGATATATGGAATGAAAATATAAATAATATGTGAATTATTGGTTCCTATGAAGATTCAGGTCATACTTATCATTTCCCTCTTATCATCATGCCATGGATAAAATTAATCTCAATTAGAATGATAATAATAAGCACAAAGAAACATGGTTTTCACCCAATGGTGAAATGATACTAAATTTAATATGCACAAGAAGAAAAAAAAATTATAATTCAGGAAACTGATCATTTACTACAATCATGGAATTTTGAAAGAAAATAATTTCTTATGACCAAGTTCAAATAATTCCAAATATCCACTCATTTGTATCAAAATATTATATCTAGAAATAAATATCTCTGATACAACTTTGTGACATCAAATATCCTGATGACACTTAATACGTGCCATGGGTTCGATGAGGCACATGGCCTCAGGCGTATCTCCCCAAACTCTAGAAGTTTTCCACTAGTATTGAGGGCCTATGGTGTGTCTATTGAGAGAATATTACCTCATTAGTAGAGTGTATCATAGTAGATAAATATAAAAAGATTCAAATAGAGGAAGCAATATAAAAACAAAGAATCCAAAATATACTAGAGTAATATATAACTGACATACTGATAATCAATCACAATAGATGATGATATTACATGTATCTAGTAAAGATATATAACATGGATATATTCCTCATAACAAAAAAGCTAAAAAATATGAAAAAAATCCACAACTATTCCAATAACCCCAATCTCTAGCTCAATTATCTACTACCAGATCTATCCTAAACAATAAGACTTCATGTGTTCGAAGTGGTATGCTTCCCTTTTTCAATACTAGAATACATTTATATTTTTCAGGTACCTGTTTTTCCCAACAATGGGTGTGAGATAAATCATTTTAGGCCACCACCAACGAATTTTATAACATATAGTCCATGTATGAAAAACTAGAACATTTTACAAGCATGCATATATAAAACTGTTCAATATAGTAATGTATATACCAATGTACCTTCTTTATCCCTCGACTAGTGTATGAACATGTACAAAGTTCATTAATTACTTACGTTCCAAATTATATATTTAATTTACTAGTGGAAAATACAATACTAAAATCATGTTGTGATAATAATGTTGAAGTTTCCATAATGTAACACGGTAACTTTAATTTATATTAATAATTGATGGTTCCAAGGTAATAATAATGGAATCGAAGACCTAATGGGTCTCCAAATCAGTACTACGGCTACCTGGCTATGGAATAAGATTTAATCCATGGATCCTGATCAATGTAATTCCATAATTGGGTAATCTAGCTGAGTCCATGTAATACATCCAAGGTAAAATGGGATAATATTTGGCTAGTCCCAATAATAAAACCAAGGATATTTATGTCTGTATAATCCATGCTTGATCCAAGGAGTGTATCCATGGAATAATGTATGAGTAAAGAAAGGATCCTTTGATGTCACACAGTGAACCCATTGATAGGAATGAATTGGTTTTTATGGTGGTTCATAACCAAGGTAATCAACATCCTTTAATTGGAATGGAGTCCACAAGTCATCAAGGAATTCCCTCAAGAATCCAATTTCTAGCTTGATTCTGACCACCCCTAATGTAATGATATAAAGGTCCATATACAATTAGGCACCTTGGATTATATTCATGTAATATTATTGTCCATGTAAGATTAAATCCATTTCATATGACATATGGTTTAAGGCATTTTCATTCATTGTGGTGATATTTCTAATTGGTCATTCAACCATTAAATTAACATATTTATATCATACCCATTTAATTTGTTCATTTGGTTCAAGGCTTTAATTTTATTAGTGTGAAAAGTATAGGGGGATTCTAACCCCTTCATTAATTAATTTAAATTATAGTCATTTAACATGTTTCACTATTATACATTACATTAAACAAGGAATAGGGTTCTACGAATTTAAATCCTAGACAATAAATTACATTCCATTAGGAAAAGTCATAATTATCTAACATACTTTCCAAATCACCAGTTAACATTAATTTATAATGTTGTAGAACATAATTTAGGTGGTTCGTGTTGAAAGAAAAACTGTACTCTATAATAATTAATTCATAATTCAATTGGAATTTATCAATAATGGATTAACATTAGAAAATTCAAGCTAAGGTGCACCCAAGTGGTGGCTCATAAAAACATTAAAAAAGGCTAAATACAAAAATTGGGAAAATACCCAACATGGGTATCTAGGTGTTGGGGATGTAACCAATAAAATAAGTAATTTATACATAATGTTTCTTAAAATATGGTTCTAATTACTATAATAATGGCCTATAAATTTAATAAATAATGCCCGATTAAATCAGCGTGCATGCAGGATAGTTTAAAAAATGAAAAACATTAGGTATGAGCTATAGACTATGGCATCCCACCTTTTTATTACACAACTTTTCATTACTTTTTACAAACAGAGGATCCTTAAAGTCTAGTGTCTTAGAAATCAGGAACATAAAACATGAAGACCAACTTTAAAAACTCATATAATCCACTAGTAAGGCTTCATCATAAGATCATCCAAAGTAAAATTACTAACTTTAATATCTTGGAGACATACATCAAAGTAAAGGGTGAGGAGAAGGCCCAGTAAAGGTAAACTATGAAGCAGTTTACTTGTGATATCAATATGAACCAGAATAAAAACATAGAGACATGAGAAATGGATTCATAAGAATATAATAAATAAGGTAAATTGAATAATAACCTGAATATGTGGCTACAAAATTTCATTTATACATTCATTAACATATCACCACGGTCCATCCCCAAGGTGTCATAAAAATTACCAAAGTTATTCACCAATGTATTGTGAAAATTTTCTTATCTAGAGATTAATTCTTTACCTAATGCATTGGAGCGCTATCAGGGTGCCCCCTTAATATGTATTAACTTACATGTGAGACACATAGATCATAATCAAACATTTAATAAATAAACCATAATGAAAAAATTAAATGGTTTTCATTTCAAAATCATGATGTTTTAAATAGTACTTAAAAATAGGATCATTATGTCCTTTATAACCCATGGAAAGGGAGTGAGAGTTATATGTATGTCCATTCCAAAATCTAATATATCATATTTATATATTTATAAACACCCATAGAAACGAAATAGTTCTGGGTACTCACATAAATAAACATGGGAATTTCTTGAGAGAAAGAGATAGAAATTTTGAGGAGAAATTTCTCCAACATAACGACTATATAACATGGTTTTAGAAAACATTGGAAGGAAAGGGTACAAGAGTAAACAAATCATAGATAACATATAATATAGTATAAATATATAAAAACTTGTATATAATAACATGGTATGGAAATTTGAATGGAATACCACATGAAAAAGAAACATGAAAGAAAAGAGAAGATGTGATTCCTTTTATGAGAAATTCTGCAGCCTAACAGCGTCACTAAAAAATACAGAAAACAAATTGATGAGACAATAAAGGGTATCTCATCATTTTTAAATAAAATGGACAGTAATAAGATCATATAATAATATACCCTCAACATAAATAGATGGAATCTAGAAGAAACAACATAAAGGACGTCATGCCTTAAAAGAGGAGGGTGAAAGAATCCCTTACCTTGAAGAGTTACTTCGAAAGATTGAATTTTGGGACCTGGAGAGGGTTGAGGGAACCTTGGAAGGACTCTTTGGGAGTTAAGGAGACCAGAAAATAATATAGGACGATTTTGGAATGAAAAGGATGATAGAATGGCTTGGTATTTATAGAGGGAGTGAAGGGAGATGCCATTAATTACAAAGTGACACCTCATCGGTGGTATTGGCAAAACCATGGGCTATCCAAAGATATTTCCTCAAGGTATTGGTCACATGGGACACCTCATATATTATCTTACTATTCATAAGTCGACCATAATGATTTCATAATTATTACATCTTGAATGACATCATTAAACACCCGAAACTCTAAACTGAAAATTCACTATTCACTAAAAATTCAACATTTTCAGAAAAATCCCAAAAATTCACCTTAAAATAACATCGATGCTCTGAATTGAAATATGAAATCCATTTTATATAAAAAAATCTAAATATTTTTGATTTAATTTTTTTAAAAAAATTACTATTCACAAGAAAAAACTAATACTTGACTAATAATTTCCGAAACAGTTATTTACCTATTTTATTGAATCACTTTACTTAATCAAGGTGCCTAAATTATATTAATGCTTTATTTAAGTGAGATTAATAATCCATTTGGTCACATTACTAATCCTAAGTGTAAAATCACTATTCATGATTTACTCTTCACCAAAAATTATGTTGATCTAATTAGACTGTAAATTTTTTACTGAACACATTTGCAGAAGACCATTTTTTGAAAATCATAACACATCATTAATTATTTATGGTTTACAATTTTTTTTAAATATCCTTTTTAAAAACTTCCTTAATAAAATACATCCAATATTCATTCGATCATTTGAAAACTCACAAACTTCACCATAAGATGAAAACATAATTTTATTTATAAAAAAGGATTACGCAAAGTAGCTATGGTCTAGTTACATATCCCCTTATCACACCAGCATAGGACCTAAGTTTATGGTGTTCTAAGGTGAGAGAATATGAGGGTGTCCTGACCCACATTGACCGAGTAGTGATTTCTATAAGCATAAACTTCTCCCGATGGTAGTTTCGTTCCAGCTTCACACGATGACGTTCGACTTGGGTTTGGTCCAGAGAAAAACCCACTGGTGCTACCTCCTTCCCCAGTTCTGTCAGATGGGCTTCGATCGGCCCGAGAATACTAGATGAGGCCATCATATCTTCTGTCTGTATTAATTAAACAAGGTAACTTGTTTTTATAGAATCAAAATTTCTATATAATGTTTATTTTCCAATAGTCATATTGACCAACTGTCATATAATAGTTGAAACCCAACAGTCTTATTTTAATTATACTCATTTCATTAAATTAAATAGTTTCGTTGAGTGTAAAATAAAATAACACACAAACAAATGAAACATAAATTATTAAAAGTTCGTGCCGTTACATTCTCCCCCCCATATGAAATTTCATCCCCGAAATTTTATCTCGTACCCTCATAAAATAAATGGCGTGGGTACTTATTCCTCATAGACTCCTCTGGTTCCAACGTGGATTCTTCATATTTATGGTTCCTCCACAACACTTTAACAAGGTGGGTAGTCTTGTTTCATAGAACCTTATCTCTATGATCCAAGTTCTCTACCGGATGCTCCCCATAAGAGAGGTCATGTTCCATTTGTACCGCCTCTGGGTTCAGTACATGTGATTGGTCAAGTATGTACTTCCTCAAGAGGGATACGTAGAATACATCATGAATTTGTGCTATATTTGGAGGAAGTTCAAGCCGATAGGCTAATTCTCCCAGGAGATCTAGGATTTCATAGGGGCCAATGTACCTAGGGTTGAGATTCAATTTCTTCCAAAACCCCATGAATCTCTTCCAAGGTGAAATCCGAAGAAAAACTTTGTTACCAGCATCAAACTCCATGTCCCTTCGATGGTTGTCAGCATATCTCTTTTTCCAACTCTGAGTAGCCTTAATTTGTTGTTAGATGACATGGACTTTTTCTGTCATCTCTTGCACAAGATCAGGCCCAAGTAGCTTTCTCTCACCATCTTCATCCCAACAAGTAGAAGTTATACATAGATTCCCGTATTGAGCTTCATAGGGTGCCATTTAAAGGCTCGAGTGAAATCTATTGTTGTAAGAGAACACAACTAAAGGGAGAAGTTGATCCCATCCATCTTTAAATTCCATTGATCAAGTTGTCTGCATGTTCTCGAGTGTTTTAATATATATTTCAGATTGGCCATTAGTTTAGGGGTGATATGCCATACATAAATTCAATTCAATTCTCAAAGCATGTTGAAGACCTCTCCCGAATTTTGATGTGAACCTTGGATCACGATCAGATATGATAGAAAGTGGAACTCCATGCAGCCTTACCACTTCCCTCACGTAAATCCTGGGAAGTTGATCAAGAGAAAAATCCTCCCGAATAGAGATATAATGGGCAGTCTTGGAGAGATGGTCCACAATAACCCATATCACATTGTTTCCTTTGAAAGTTCTCGAAAGACCAGTGACGAAGTCCACAGTGATATTCTCCCACTTCCATGCTGGTATGGGTAGTGGTTGCAATACCCCTTTATGAATTTGTTTCTCTGGCTTCACTTGCGGACATACGAGGAACCTTGAAGTGTATTTAGCAATCTCCCTTTTCATATTATCTCACAAATAATGATCACAAAGGTCCCTATTCATTTTTGTGCTTCCAGGATGTATAGAGAAAGTAGATCTATGAGCTTAATCCATCAGATCCTTCTTTATTTACAGAATATATGGGTCACATAGTCTTTTATGATATCATAGTACACCTTCTTGATCAATATTGAACTCATGAAACATTCCATCCTTTACATCCTCAAACTTCCTTGTAATAAAAAATCTTCTTTCTACGATTTCTTGATCATATCTAGTAATGTCGGTTGAGAAATCATTTGGGTTAGGGTTGATGATGTCCCTTCCCTTATAATTCCCATGTCCAGCTTTACCAGGTCATTGATAAAAGGATCCCTTTAAATCCTCATCATGGAAAGAACAACTGGGTATTTCCTACATAATGCATCAGCAACCTTGTTTGCTCTTCCGGGATGATAATGAATTGAACAATCATAGTCTATAAGAAGTTCCAACCATCTCCTTTGTCTCATTTTCAATTAATTTTTTGAGAAAATATACTTCAAACATTGATGGTCTTTGTATATATTACATTTCTCCCCATAAAGATAGTGCTTCCATATATTCAGAGAAAAAACGACTACATCGTGCTCAAGATAATGTGTAGTATAATTCTGCTCATGAATCTTCCACTGTCGAGATGCCTAAGCAATGACCTTGTCATTTTTTATGAGGACTCACCCAAGCCCTATTAGAGATGCATCGCTAAAAAAAATGAATAATTCTCTACCTGAGGGCAGAGTTAACACGGGTGCAGTAACTAATCTCTTCTTCAACTCTTGGAAACTTTTCTCACACTCCTTAGTGCAGATGAACTTGACCCCTTTTCGAGTTAACTTGGTTAATGGATTAGAAAGTCGTGAAAATTTCTTCACAAACCTCCTATAATATCCAGCTAATCCAAGGAAACTTCAAATCTCATTTATTGTTGCAGGCTGAGGCCAATCCTCTACAACATTTGTCTTTTCAAGGTCAATTGTGATTTCTTCATTGGTTATAATGTGCCCCATGAAATAAACTTGTTGTTACTAGAATTCACATTTAATGAACTTCCTAAAAAGCATCTCCTTCCATATAGTTTGAAAAATAACCCTTATATTATCCTCATTCTCCTCAAGACATTTGAAATATATCAAAATATCATCAATAAAAACTACCACAGAGTTATCAAGGTAGTTGTTAAAGAATATATTCATAAAATTCATAAAAATAACAGGTTCATTAGTTAGTCCAAAATTCATAACAACAAACTCATAAAGCCCATATCTTGATCAGAAGGCAGTTTTTGGAATATCTTCTTTCTTCAACCTCAATTGATGATAACCAGATAGAAGATCAATCATAGAGAAGAATTGAGCTCCACGTAGTTGTCAAATAAGTCATCAATTCATGGAAGAGGGTATTTTTTCACTGTTATCCCATTCAGTTCTCTATAATCATTTCATAGAAACATCGATCCATCCTTCTTCTTCACAAAGAGAACTGGTGATCCCCATGGAGACACACTCGGTCGGATAAACCCCTTCTACAAAAGATTTTGGACATGTTTTTTAATTCCTCTTTCTCCACAATTTCCATCCTATTTTTGGTGTTTGATATCGGATGAGACCCAGGTACGAGTTCAATGGATAACTCTACCTGTCTTTCAAGGGGAGGTCCAGGTAACTCCTCAAGAAATACATCAACATATTCCTGGACGATGGGGACATTTTCTATAATCAAATTCTCATTTACTTCATCTTATTCACCGATAAACTCTATAAATATGGATATAGGGGGTTCTTTTAAACAAATATGAGGTTGAGGTATCTCTCCATGGAAGATAACTGTAGGTTTTCAATTCAAGACTACTGATATTTCCTTTCTCCTACAATTCATCTTATTATTATACTTTGAGAGATAGTGCATCCTTAGTATAATGTCGAATTCTGGAATGGGAATGACTACTAGATTTGCGATAAGATTGTGCTCACTAAAGACAATACTAGAGTTTCTAAGCACTGATGATGGTTGGATAGTCCCACCAGGAGTCTTGACTAATAACTCTACTACTAGAACTTCGGGGGTTGATTCTAAATTCTTTTCAAACATGGAGGAAATAAAGGAATGCGTAGAACCAGAATCAAACAAAGTACCTGCTAGCTTTAAGAGGAAAACAATAGTACCTACTACCACATCATTTGGAGAATCAACATCAGTGTTCATGAGAGAAAAAGCATGGACCTTCTCCCTTGGCCTTCATTGAGGCTAATGGTGATTCCCCTTTACTGCCCTCAGATTTGGACAGTGATAGGAAAAGTTACCACGTTGTCCACACCTGAGCCACTTGACATCAGGTAGGGCCTGCACCATCTTCCCCTTGTGGTTTGTATTAGGAAGTTGAGGTTTCACCTCACTAGGACAATTCCTTGCAATGTGTCTATCTCTGCCACACTTGTAGCATCTCCCGCTCCTGAGAAGGAAGTTCCCGGAATGCACCTTCCCACATTTATTACACATGGGATGTTTCACTTGCTTTCCTCCTCTTCCCTGATCAAAAGTACTCCCTAAGATGGGCCCCATATATCTCTTCTTGTCATTGGATTTATGAGACCACTACATCTCACCAAACACTATATTGACTTTCATCGCACTCCACATGATCTCCTCATAGCTATCATAGTCTCGTTTTTCTTCATACATCCACAGATGAGGTCTCAGTCCACCGAAGAATCTATCAACCTTACAATTTGGATCCATGAAAAAGCTATAGGTATATAGTGAAAGACTTGTGAAGTTCATCTCGTAGCTTCCCACAGATTCTTTCTCCTTCTTCTTCATCTCGAGAAACTCCTTCTCCAATCTTGTTCTCATGGATCGAGGGAAAAACTTACGGAAAAACATCATACTGAACTCTTCCAACTCTGTTGCTTCAAATTCTACTCTTTGCCTTGTGTTTTTGATCAATTCCCACCATTGATCAGCTTCTACCTCTAAGAGATAGACGGCCAGAGTGACCTTCTCATGCTCTGAACAACGCAACACAGAAAAGATCTTCTCTATAGAGTTGATCCACTATTCAACAATCAATGGGTCTATTGATCCACTTAAGGTTTATGGTCGATGACGCATAAAAAACTCAACAGCATGTTCTTCCCTTCACGGTGAGATCAGCCTCTCATCTTGAATAAAGTTGTTTCCCATAACATGAGTTATTTGGTTCATCATTCACATGAATGTTTCCATTCCGTCTTCCATCGGAGGGCCGTCGGCACATGGTCCATTGTGGTCACCATTAGCATGGTTTCTCCTATTTCCCACAATTTTCTAAAAGAATAAATCCTTAGTGAGAAACTTAATTGATTTACAAATCTTTTAACTATATAGGATTTTATATCTTAGAACATCATTCTTAAACAATTACATTTCCCTATAATTATTTCATAATGATTCATAAAAATCATGATATTATCCAAACATATCCACTGGGAGTGTTTTAACCAAGATTGCAGCAAGGACCATTGTCGTGTATTAGTTCTCATTCGAGTCTAGCTCAATGTGGTGTATTCAGGTTTTACCCCAATGTACATCTGTGCCAGAGCCACCTCTACCTGCTCGTATCAAGATAGGGATGTATTTTCTTGATGAACCACTTACTCAATACTCACCAAAATACCAGGAAGTTTCCATATATTTAAACTTTTATATAGTGTTATTCCTGAAGTTTTCATAGACTAATTTACATAAATAACTAAAATATCCTCTGATACCAACTATGGCATCCTTCCTTTTTATTACATAACTTTTCATTATATTTATCAAACAGAGGATCTTTAATGTCTAGTGTCTTGGAAATCAGAAACATAAAACATGAAGAACCACATAAAACACTCTTCTAATCAACTTGAAAGGATTTATCATAAGATCATCTAAAGTACAATTACTGAATTTCATATCCTGGAGACATAAATCAATGTAAAGGGTGAGCAGAAGGCCTAGTAAGGGTAAACAATAAAGTAGTTTACTAGTGATATCAATAAGAACTAGAATAAAAAAAATAGAGACATGAGCAATGGATGCATAGAAATATCCTAAAGAAGAGAACATGAAACATAAATTGAATATGTGGCTACAATATTTCATTTAGACATTCAATAACAAATCAAAAGGTCCATCCCCAAGGTGTCATAAAAATTAACAAGGTTATTCACTAAGGTATCATGAAAATTGTCATCTCTAGAGATTAAATCTTTACCCAATGCATTGGAGCGCTATTAGGGATCACCCTTAATATGTAATTAATTAAATGTGATCCACATAGATCATAATCAATAATTTCATAAATAACCCATAGAGAATAAAATAAATTGGTTTCATTTCAAAATCATGACGTTTTAAATAGTACATAAAAATAGGATCATTATGTCCTTTTTAACACAATGAAAGGGGGTGAGGGTTATATGTATGTCCATTCCAGAATTGAATTTATAATATCTATATATTTATGAACACACATAGAAACTAAATAGGTCTGGGTACTCACATAAATAAACAAGGGAATTTCTTGAGAGAAAGTGATAGAAATTTTGAGGTGAAATTTCAGCAGCATAATGGCTATATAACATGGTTTTAGAAAACATTGGAAGGAGAGTGTACAAGAGTAACCCACAGATAAATAACTAATAATACAGTATAAATATATAACAACATGGAGATAAAAAATGTTATGTAAATATGACTGGCATACCACATGAAAAGGAAACTTGAAGGAAAAGATAAGATGTGATTCCTATTACGAGAAATTCGGCAGCCTAACGACGTCACTTAAATATTCAGAAAACAAATTGATGAGAGATGAAAGGGTCTCTCATAATTTGTACATAAAATGGAATGTAATAAGAACCTATAATAACATACCATCAACATAAATAGATGGATACTAGAAGACACAACATAAAGGAAGTAATGCCTTAAAAGAGGAGGGTGAATGAATCCCTTACCTTGCAGAGTAACTTTGAAAGAATAAATTTTGGGACCTTGGGATGAATTAGGGAACCTTGGAAGGACTCCTTGTGAGGTAAGGAGACTAGAACATAGTTTAGGAGGATTTTGGAATTAAAAGGATGAGAGAATGGCTTGGTATTTACAGGGGAGTGAGGGGACAAGCCATTAATTACCAAGGGACACCTCATCGGTGGTATTGGAAAAACCATGGGCTATCCAAAGATATTTTCTCAAGGTATTGACCAATTGGGAGACCTCATACTTTATATTACTTTTCATATGTCTACCAGAATGATTGATGAATTATTACATCTTTAATGGCATCATTAAACTCCTGAAACTCTAAACTAAAAATTCACTATTCACCGAAAAATCAACTTTTTCAGAAAAATCCCAAAAATTCACCTTAACATAATATCGATTCTCTAAATTCAAAAATGAACTCTTTTTTATAAAAATAATTTTTCAAAATAATTTTATTTTATTTTTTAATTAAAAACACTATTCACCCGAAAAAAACTAATACTTCAATAATAATTTCTGAAACAGTTATTTGCCTATTTTATTGAATCACATTAATTAATCAAGGTGCCTAAATTATATTAATACATTCTCTATGTGAGATTACTAATCAATTTGGTCACATTTCTAATCCTAAGCGTAAAATCATTATTCGTGATTTACTATTCACCAAAAATTAAGTTGATCTTATTAGATTCTAAATTTCTTACTGAACACATATGCAGAAGACCATTTTTTGAAAATCATTACAAATCATTAATTAATTAAGGTTTACATAAATATTTTAAAATTTCCTTTTTTCAAAATTCATCAATAAAATACATCCAATACTCATTCAAACATTTAAAAACTCACAAAATTCACCATAAGAAGAAAACACAATTTAATTTATAATAATAGATTAACCAAAGTAGCTATGGTCTAGTTACATATACCCTTATCACAACAGCATAGGACCTAAGTGTATGGTTTGATAAGGTTAGAGAACCTGAGGGTGGCTCGACCAACATTGCTCGAGTAGTGATTTCTATAAGCATAAACTTCTCTCGATGGTAGTTCTTTTCCAGCTTCACATGGTGAAGTTCTGCTTGGGTTTGGTCCAAAGAAAAACCTAGTGGTGCTACCTCCTTCCCCAGTTCTATCAGATGGGCTTCGATCGACCCGAGACTACTAGATAAGGCCATCATATCTTTTTTCTATATTAATTAACCAAGGTAACTTGTTTTTATAGAATAATAATCGAAACATAGAGTTTAGTTTCAAATGGTCATATTGACCAATGGTTAGATAACAGTTAAACCCCAACAATCTTATTTTAATTATACTCATTTATTTAAATGAAATAGTTTTTTTGAGTATAAAATAAAATAACACCCAAAAAAAGGAATCCCAAATTATTAAAAGTTCGGGTCGTAACATTCTTCCCCTGATATGAAATTTCATCCCCGAAATTTTAACTCATACCCTCAGAAAAGAATAGGTGTGGGTACTTCTACCTCATAGACTCCTCTAGTTCCCACGTGGATTCTTGATATTTGTGGTTCCTCCACAACAACTTAACAAGGTGTGTAGTCTTGTTGAGTAGAACCTTGTCTCTACGATTTGAGATCTCCACTAGCTGCTCCTCATAAGAGAGGTCATGTTCCAGTTGTACCACCTATGGGTTCAGTACATGTGAAGGGTTAGGTATGTACTTTGTAACACCTGAGACTTTTATGGGAAGTATTTTTTGTATGTTATATACATCATCAAAGGAATATTTCTCTACACACAACACTAGCTTGGATTACTTTACACGCAATCACGACCTTCCTCGATACCTTGCATTGTACGCAATACCGAGTTTCACTAAACAACGATATGTAATTAAAATATTATTAAAACTAGCCGTTATGAATAGTAATACCCACTTTTTTAAATTTTAAAAATTTTATCTTTCAAAATGGACTTCATTTTTGGATTCAGAATATCGAAATTCGCCTAGGGTAAAATTTTGGTATTTTCCTTAAAACACTCAATTTTTGATGAATACTGAAAACACTAGGTTACTATTTAAAAACCGAATTTTTATTTAAATAATTATTTATTTTATTTATATTTATTTTACGTCAAAATTGATACATAATACCTATATAAGTTCAATGTAATTCATTGGAGTCAGTTTATAATAATTTTAGATATATAAAATTTTATTGAACTTTTCACCGTCTTTTACCTATCTCCTAAGAGTGTTTGAAAATTTATATAAAACATAATTTTACCACTTCTGTGAGTGGAATTTTGAAAATCCGAGAGACACGATTAATATCAAGGACTAGAATGTGGTTCAATGAGATGAAAATAATTTTTGGTGAATAGTAACTTTTTTACTTTTATTTACCAGAGATTAAAGTAAATAGGGTAATTAAGGGTAAAAATGATATTATTATTACCCTAAAACATGTCCTAATTCTATTGGATAAGTGTAGTTCGACCAAAAACAACCTTAGGAATAAAAGATGAACATTTAGGCCCACTTGGATTAGATTAGGACATTTAATATTATTTTATTTAAGGAATTGTTAAAATAGTTAAAATCAAAGTTTAATAAACAAATCATTTTTAATATAAGGTTATATATAAGATAAATTCGTCTATAAATATTCATTATAAATATAAAACGATTTCCTACATAATGGTATTATAGTTATAATTTTTAGTAATTAAATAATGTAATTTATTTATGACACAATGATGATGAAGTAATTATATTATTAATGAAATATTAACATAATTGATGTTATAAATACCCAAATAAATGTAATTTGAGACTTTTTATGAATTAAAATACTTTTCCAGGTTACAATGACATGTTATTATTGATTTAATTAACTTTTTTCGAACTAATCATTCAGTTATGATATTTACAAAAATCAATAAACAAATATTGTCAAATTTGACATAAAATAGTTTTTAAAACAAATATTATATTATTAATTGTAAATTTATTCCTAAAAATCTAAGGTTCTTCAAAATGACTTAGATAAGGTTATATATATTAACAACAAAGATATTGGGGTTCGATAGGCTTGTTATAGTAAGTTTATTAACCTTATAATTTAAGAAAACAAGAAGACACAGTAAAAGTTAAATTATCTAACTTAAAATTAAATCTAAAGGATAAGGATAAAATAGAAAACTGAACTTGTCTAAATTCTGTTGGATGAGATGATTTCGACCCATCCCCACCTTATCTTAGAAATAAATCAATTTCGAGATATTAAAAATCGAATATGACTTTATAATGAAATAATATTTTTAGTTTTTCCAAAGGTTCCCCTCCCCTCCCTTATAAAAGAGAACCTCCTCCCTCTCTTCCTCACAACACTTTGAGCCTTCAAGCTCAGAAAACCCCTGCCAAATTCTCTTCTACACTTCTCTAGAGACATCCTAGAGGTCCTGGTATTCTTTAAAACCCAATTTTAGTTCCCTAAGAGGAGGTCTCAAAGAGGCGCTTCAAAGAAGAGGAAATGTCCATTACCGATTCTTTCAACTTTATTTCTTATTCCACTTCCTCTTATTTAGTTGTTTAATTGTTAAGTAATAACATCAGTATCACTAATATACTGATATGTTATTATAAGTATGAAACAACCCTATTTAACCATCTATCCATCTTACAGAAAATGAAATCACCGCGTGTGCGTACGTACATAATACCATCTCCACGCCGTGGTGTAATCTATTTTCCACCAACCCATTAATTGAATGGGCATAATGGTTTAAAGAATAACTATATATTATTATTGTAAACGGATATTGATTATGAAATACTATACATACACTTCAATAGAATTCCACAATCATGGGAACGATCTCATCGCTTGTGCGTGCGTATGGCCTACCGTCTCCACGATGTTATGCGACTCGTTTTACATGATCATCAATGCTTAATGATTATATAAATTAATTGAATGAATAAATATGATATATATTACACTAATACCATTCTGGAAATGAGGTAGCTATTACCTAAAAGAAGAACAAAAATTTATTAGACAAAACATGCATAAGAACAAAAAGAAATAAACACCCGAAGAAAAAGTAACAATGAAATATTACAAATAAGACGCTAAGAATATGACCATATATGATATCATAGCAATGAGTAAGATTCTGGAATAAGTCAATAACATTATTTAAATCATTATACAGGAGGTTCGGATAGGTATGACGCAAATCGGACCTAAGTTAAGGGAAAATATCACAATCTCATTTTTATCTGAGATTGTTTATACTTTATAATTTTCTGGGGAATATTTATTATCCACATCCATGTTTCCTCAATATGTAATATTATTTCCATACACCTACAATATTTTAAATCCAATTTTACCCATTGGTTATTTTTTAGTAAAATATATGAAAGGAATCTTTTGACGTTTTTAGTACGAGGCACTTTTTTGACTTTTTTGGCCAAAGTATGAGAAGAATGTTTTTCTTTAACTTATACGGTATGAACGGATTTTTAGAAAAGTATTTCCATGAATCTTCCTTTACAAGTTTTCATGTTTATTTTTAATCAACTTCTTTTAGTTTAAAATTTTATGACATCTTAAGTAAGTAAAAATGCTTTTGATGCAGAAAGGATATTTTCCTAAAGAATGGAGTTCAAGCATTTTATCAAAATTATTTCCCATCTAAGATAATACAGGGTTCTGTTTCTATCCCTATTATTATATTCATTTTATTATATTACGATGGAATTATTTTTATGATTTCCTTTTACCTTATATGGATTATGTTATGATGTCATGATGTTTAAGAATCTCATTTTTATTACATGGGTTCTGCTATGATGTATGATTTATAATCTTTTGGCACACAAAATAATGGAATCATTATGAGTTTGGTGGGACCTGTATCTCCCTCTAATTAAATAGGTAAATATTTATACATCATGAGATAGACATGGCTGGAATGGCAGGTTAATTCGGTTCAGTGAAACAGGACTGAAACGAGGTGTGAACTCGGTTCAAAAATGGACTTTGATTGGTAAGATAGTCTTGGCTATGAGTCTTGACTACTAAGAAATTATTCTCTATGATTATGTGTGTATGGCACAAAGTTTCATGTTTTATGTTATGATTATTGGGATTACATTTCACTTCTATGATTTATCCCATGTTATGAAATTATGATCTCTTTTGCAAGTTAAGATTCTCAAAATGTTATGTTCTTATGAATATGATGTGATTGATATTTCTTTTTTTACCCTTACTAGGAATTTGAGCTCACCCTTTTGTATGTTTTCTTTCCCCAGGTTAGGAAGAAGGTTATTAAGTATGATATTTCAAAGGGGACTCTAGATATGATGAAATAAATGGGAGATAATGTAGATTCTTTATGAACCAGTTGTTTATGTTTCCCAGTTTCTAAAGACACTATACCTTTATGGTCCATTCATGGTTTTCTTATATGTTGTAATAAGTGTAATTCAATTTTGATGTATTAAAAATGTATGTGATGTATGGGTCGTTATAGTTGGTATCACAGGAAAGGTATAGTCAACCTTTTGAAACTAGGATGTGAAAGCCATAGTAAGAACCCTAAGTATAGGTCTACGCATAGAACACAATTTTAGTGTTTAAAAAATGGCCATGAAAACCATATGATATGTCCTTAAGTGTGAAATTTTATTCTTGATTATGTGGTTTTCCTATTATAATTAGTGTTTCTCAAACTGTTAATCTTGGTTTTAGTCAATGACTGGAATATGAGGGAACCGTGTTAATGTGGAATGCAACAGGAAATGAAATGATTTTCCCCCTGAGCAACCAAACGTTTTGGGAGCTAGAATGAAAAATATTGTAGCCATGCTCACACAACCTTCTCAAGCTAGGAATCATGCAGGACTTCCAAACGAGAAAAGGAAGGGGCAACATTCTATTGATTCTTTCATGAGGCAGTGTCCACCTTCATTCAGCGGGTCTACTGATCCATTTGTTTCTAAACAATAGATCAGTACCACTGCAAAGATATTTTCAGTTCTTCAATGTTCTGAACATGATAAAGTCATCTTAGCAGTGTATCGTTTGGAAGGTGATTCTGATCAATGGTGAAATATTATCATGAATATGAGGCAAAGAGATGAAATTGAGTCCATGGAATGGGGCGAGTTCAAGAACTTATTTTTCAATAACTAATTCCCTCTTATTCTTCGAACAAATATGTAGATGGAGTTTCTTGAACTAAAGAAAAAGGATAATGAATCTGTTGGTACCTACGAAGCAATTTTTACAAGACTTACAATGTACGCTTCTGGTATTATTATCCAACCTGAGAGTATGATCAATCGATTCTTTAGTGGCTTAAAACCAAGTCTTCGAAGGGCGTTATCCACGAGGTACTTCAATAGCTACGAGGAAATCGTTCGATGTGCTCTCAATGTTGATATGCAGAATGGAGTAACCCATCAGTCATATGCATTTGATAAGAAGAGGAAAATGGAATTCAAAGGGAAATTTAAAGGGCACACTGAAAAGAAGATGAGCTTTCCCTTATGCTCAAATTGTGTAAAGAAACATGGAGGGAGTTGTCTTAAAGGGACAAGTAAATGTTTCAAATGTGGAAAGGAAGGTCATCGGACATTTGAATGCCGAAATGATGGGAAGAAGATTTCTAGTGATGTGAACAATGAAAAGGATACACAGAGTGCACCTCCTACACTTCAATGTTACAAGTTCAAGTAAATGGGGAATTATGCTAATCAATGCCCTAATCCAAGGGTTGTTGATGATGATCGACGTCAAAAAAAAACTTAAGTTTAATGATAATGGAATGTCACATGCAATTTATATCAATGATGTGGAGTACGATAACGAAGTGGTGAATGGTACACTTACCATCCACTCTAAAGTAGAAATAATTTTTATTTGATTATGGATCCACCCACTCTTTTATTTCTGAAGAATTTTCTAAGTGTATCGCCATATTACCTCAACAATTAGATGTTGAGTTAGCTGTGACAACCACTAATGGAAAACAGTCGCATCAAAAGTTTATAATTCTTCTCTGATTGAAGTTTGTGGGAAAGTGCTTCCTGCAAATCATGTGATCCTTCATATAGTGGAATGTGATGTGATTCTTGGTATGAATTTTCATTCTTTATATGGAGCTCATATCAATTGCCAAAGAAGGGAAGTCACATTTTATATTCTAGATCAATCTATGAACTTCTATCGATGCATGGATGAACATAACCTTCCAGTGGAAATTTCTTCCATCTTATGGGTCTTGATTCCCCTAAATGAAGGTTATTTATCTCAAATTGTTGGAGAGAAAATCACGATTAAGAATATTCCCATTATATGGGAGTTTGATGATGTCTTTCCAGAGGACTTATCAGGTCTTCCACCAAATCATGAAGTTGATTTTTCAATAGAACTCATACCAGGTGCTTTACCTATTTCAAAGATACCTTATAGAATGACCCCAATTGAGTTGCAGGAATTGAAGAAGCAACTCCACAAGAATCTTGATAAGGGATTCATACGCCCTAGTGCATCACCTTGGGGAGCACCAGTTCTGTTTGTTAAGAATAAATATGGATCAATGAGACTCTGCATTGATTATCGAGAACATGAGAAGATCACTATCAAGCACAAATATCCTCTCCCACACATCGATGACTTATTTGACTAACTACGCAGAGCTCAATACTTTTCAAAGATTGATCTTCATTTAGGGTATCATCAATTAAGGGTCAAAAGGGAGGATATACCAAAGGCAGATTTATGTACACGGTATGAACACTATGAATTTATAGTGATTCCATTTGGTCTTACTAATTCCCCAACTATATTCATGGATCTGATGAATAGAGTTGTTAGAGACTATCTTGATCAGTTTTTGGTAGTATTTATAGATGATATTCTTTTCTATTCAATTATTAAGAAATAACATAAAGATCACTTGAGAATTGTATTGATGACCCTGAGAAAGGAGAAGCTTTATGACAAATTTACCAAGTGTGAATTTTGGATTCAAAAAGTAGCATTTTTGGGTCACATAATCTCAAAATAGTGGATATCTGTGGATCCAGCAAAAATAGAGGTTATCAAAAGATGGTCGAGACCAACAACAGTAACTGAGAACCGAATTTTTCTCAGTTTGGCTGGATATTATCGACATTTTGTGAAATATTTTTCATGATTATCTGATCTACTCACCAGGTTGACTTGAAAAGGAGTTAAGTTCATGTGGACGGAGGAATGTGAAAAGAATTTCAAGGAGTTGAAAAGAAGGTTATCTAGTTCACCTGGGCTCACACTACCTTGTAGTGTAGAATGGTTTGTGATCTAAAATTGTGCATCCACGAACGGAATGGGGCATGTTCTTATGCAAAATGATAAGGTGATAGCTTATGCCTCACGACAGTTGAAAATCCATGAGCAAAACTACCCAACTCATGATTTTGAGTTAGCTACTATAATATTTTTTTTAAAGATTTGGAGGCAATATCTTTATGGTGAAAGGTGTGATATTTATACTGATCATAACAGTTTAAAGTATATTTTCACACAAAAGGAGCTGAATATGTGCAAAAGAAGATGGTTGGAGTTGATTAAGGATTACGACAGCTTACTTCATTACCACCCAGGGAAAGAAAACAAGGTGGAAGACACATTAAGTCAAAAAGACCATGCTAGCTTATCTATGATGAGGATCACAAAAGATCCAATGTTTTTGGATTTAAAAAGGACGGATGTTGGAATTGTAATGAAAGGGGAAAAATATTATCCTTCTCAAATGAATGTTCAACCATAAATACATGTGTAGATTAAAGAGGCACAGAAAGAAGATGTAGAGTTAAAAAATAAGGTGAGAAATGTTCCGGAATTCAACCTTGATTATGATGGGATAACAATGTTCAGGAATTGGGTTTGTGTTCCTCCCATCCCCGAATTAAAGAAGGAGCTGCTGGATGAGGCTCATAGTTCTTCATTCTCTATTTATCCTGGAAGCACGAAGATGTATAGGGACCTGAAAGAGTACTTATGGTGGGATGGAATGAAAAGAGATGCTGCTGAATATGCCTCTAGATGCATGGTTTGTCAGCAAGTTAAAGCTAACAGACAGAAGCCTAAGTGGATTTTACAACCATTACCCATACCATAATGGAAATGGGAAAACATCACTAGGGACTTTGTCACTGGACTTCCTAAAACATCCAAAGGAAATAATGCTATTCTGGTCATAGTTGATCATCTTACAAATTCAACACACTTCATTGCTATTAGAGAAGATTTCCCTCTAGATCAGCTTTCCAGGATATATGTAAAGGAAGTGGTAATATTTCTTGGAGTAACACTTTCTATTATATCTGATCGGGATCCGTGGTTTACCACAATGTTATGGAGAAGTCTTCAGTATACTTTGGATACAGAGTTGAGTTTCAGCACTGCTTATCATCCTCAGACAGATGGTCATTCTGAGAGAACAATTCAAACTCTAGAATATATGTTAAGGGCCTACTCTATTGATTTCAAAGGTGATTGGGACCAACACCTACCATTGGGGGAATTTTCATATAATAATATCTTTCACTCCATTATTCAGAAGTCTCCTTATGAATCTCTCTATGGAAAGAAATTCTGGACTCCAACTTGCTGGGATGAAGGTGGGGAAAGAATGATATTAGGACCTGATCATGTTGATGAGATGGAAGAAAAGGTCTGATCTATTCAACAACACATTAGAGCAGCTCAAAGTTGACAAAAAATTTATTCTGATAACCGAAGAAAAGACCTTGAGTTTGAAGTGGGTGATAAAGTGTTCTTACGAATATCTCCTTGGAAGAGAGTAATGAGATTTGGAAAGAAGGGAAAGCTGAGCCCTAGGTATATCGGTCCTTTCGAAATACTAGATTGTGTTGGGAAGGTTGCTTACTGATTGGCTCTTCCACTGAATCTCTCTCAAGTTCACGATGTGTTCCATGTATCTCTGCTAAGAAAGTACAAACCAGATCCTTCACATGTACTCAGCTCAGAAGTTGTACCGCTAGAGCATGATCTTTCTTATGAAGAACAGCTAATAGAGATTCTCGATCATAGCGAAAAAGTCCTACGGAACAAGACAACTCTCTTGGTGAATGTTTTATGGAGGAACCACCAATTAGAAGAAGCTACCTGGGAGCTTGATGATATGATGAGGGAGTGGTATCCTCATCTGTTTGTTATAATGTGACAAATTTCGAGGGTGAAATTCATTTTAAAGGGGGAAGAATGTAACACCCGAGACTTTTATAAGAAAGATTTTGTTTTTATGTTATATACTTCATCAATGGAATCGTTCACTACACACAAAACTAGGTTGTCTTGATTTACACGCAATCATGACCCTCCTCGATAGCTTACGTTGTACGCAATACCAAGTTTCACTAAACAACGATATACTATTAAAATATTATTAAAACTAGCCGTTATGAATTTTAATACCCACTTTTTGAAATTTTATAAATTTTATCATTGAAAATGGACTTAATTTTTGGATTTGGAATATCAAAATTATCCTAGCGTGAAATTTTGGTATTTTTCTGAAAACATACAATTTTTGATGAATAGTGAAAACACTAGGTTACTATTTAAAAATTGACTTTTTATTTAAATAATTAAATATATTATTAAAATTTATTTTAGGTCAAAATTGATACATAATACCAATATAAGTTCAATGTAATTCATTGGAGTCATTTTATAATAATTTTAGATATATTAAATATTATTGAACTTTTCACTGTCTTTTACCCACCTCCTAGGAGAGTTTGAAAATTTATATAAAACATAATTTTACCACCTATGTTAGAGGAATTTCGAAAATCCAAGAGACACGGTTAATATCAAGAACTAAAATGTGGTTCAATGAGATGAAAATAATTTTTGGTGAATACTAACTTTTTACTTTTATTTACCACGGTTAAAAATAAATAGAGTAATTAAGGGTAAAAATGACATTATTATTACCCTAACACATGTCCTAATTCTATTAGATAAGTGTAATTCGACCAAAAACAACATTAGGAATAAAATATGACCATTTAGGCCCACTTGGATTAGATTTAGACATTTAATATTGTTTTATTTAATGAATAGTTAAAATAGTTAAAATCAATGTTTAATAACTAAAATTTTTTTAATATAAAGTTATATATAAGATAAATTAGACTATAAATATTCATTAGAAAGATAAAAATATTTCCTACATAATGGTGTTTTATTTTATATTTTTAGAAATTAAAAAATTTAATTTATTTATGACACAATGATGATGCAGTAATTATATTTTTAATGATATATTAACATAATTGATTTTATAAATACCCAAATAAATGTAATTTGATAATTTTTTTGAATTAAAATAATTTTATAGGTTGATATGACATGTAATTATTGATTTAATTAACTTTTTTCGAACTAATCATTCTGTTATGAGTTTTACAAAAATCAATTACCAAATAGTGTCAAAATTGACATAAAATAGTTTTTTAAAAAAATATTATATTATTAACTGTTATTTTATTCCTAAAAATATATGGTTCCGCCAAATGACTTAGATAAGGATATATATATTAATAATAAACAACTTGGGGTTTGTTTGGCTTGTTATATTAAGTTTATTATCCTTAGAATGTAAGAAAACAAAAAAACACGGTAAAAGTTAAATTATCTAACTTAAAGTTAAATCTAAATGAAAAGGTAAAAATAGAAACCTAAACTTTTCTAAATTCTATTTTATGAGATTATTTCGACCCATACCCACCTTAGCTTCGAAAGAAATCAATTTGGAGCTATTAAAAACTGAATATGTCTTTATAATAAAATAATATGTTTAGTTTTTCCAAAGGTTCCCCCCTCCTTCTTTATAAAAGGGCACCTCCTCCCTCTATTCCTCACACCACATTGAGCCTTCAAGCTCATCCATCACCTACCAAAATATATTATCCACTTCCATAGAAACATCCCAGAGGTTTTGGTCTTCTTCTGAGACCATTTTTAGTGCCCTAAGAGGAGGTCTCAATGAGGGGCTCAAAGAAGAGGTAATGTTCGTTACCGATCCTTTCAACCTTATTTCTTCTTCCACTTATTCTTAATTAGTTGTTTCATTATTAAGTAATAACATCAGTATAAATCATATACTGATATGTTATTATATGTATTAAACAACCCTATTTCACCATCTCTCCATCCTAAGGAAAACGAAATCATCGCGCGTGCGTACGTACAAAATACCGTCTCCACGCCATGGTGTAATCTATTTTCCACCACCACCTTACTTGGATTGGTATAATGGTGTAAAGAATAACTATATATGATTATTGTAAATTGATATTGATTCAGAAATAGTATACATACACTACAATACAATTCCACTATCATGGGAATGATATCATCGCTCGTGCGTACGGGCATATCATCTCCACGATGTGATGCGACTTGTTTTACATGATCTTCAATGATTAATGATTATATATATGAATTAAATGAATAAATATTATATATATTACACTAATAACATTATGAAAATAAGGTATCTATAACATAAAATAATAATAAGAATTTATTCGACAAAACACGTATAAGAACAAAAAGCAATAAACACTAGAATAACAAGTATCAATGAAATATTACTAATAAGAAGCTAAGAATATGACCATATATGATATCATAACAATGAGTACGATTCTGTAATAAGTCAATAACATTATTTAAATCCTTATACAGGAGGTTAGGACACGTTCGAAGCAAATCGGATCTAAGGTAAGTGAAAATCTCACAATTTCATTTTTAGCCGAGATTGTTTATACTTCGTAATTTACTGGGGAATATTTACCATCCACATCCATGTTTCCTCAATATGTAATATTATTTCCATCCACCTACAATTTTTTAAATCCAATTTTACCAATTGGTGAGTTTTTAGTAAAAGATATGAAAGGAATCTTTTGTCGTTTTTAGTACTAGGTACATTTTTGACTTTTCCGGCAAAAGTACGAGAAGAATGTTTTTAGTTAACTTATACGAAATGAACTTATTTTTAGAACATTATTTCCATGAAGCTTCCTTTAAATGTTTTCATGTTTATTTTTAATCAACTTCTTTTAGTTTAAAATTTTATGACATGTTAAGAAAGGAAAAATGTTTTTGAAGCAAAAAGGATATTTTTCCTCAAGAATGGAGTACAAGCATTTTATCAAAATGATTTTCCATCTACGATAATATAGTTTTCTGTTTATATCACTATTTTTACACTGATTTGATTATGTTATGATAGAATTATATTTATGATGGCTGCCTACCTTATATGGATTATGTTATTTTGGCATGATGTTTAAGAATCCCATTTTTATTACATGGGTTATGCTATGATGTATGATTTATGCTCTTTGGACACACATAATAAAGGTATCATTTTGAGATGGGTGGGACCTATATCTTCCTCCAATGCATTGGGTAAGGATTTATATCTCATGATATAGTCATGGGTGGAACGGAAGGTTAATCCGGTTCAGTGAAACAGGACTGAAACGAGGAGTGAACTCGGTTCAGAAATGGACTTTGTCTCCTAAGATAGTCTTGGCTATGAGTCTTGACTAATAAGAAATGATTCTCTATGATTATGTGTGTATGCCATAGTGTTTCATGTTTTAAGTTATGATTATTGTGATTACATTTCACTACTATGATTTATCCCATGTTATGAATGTAACGCCCCAACCCCAGTTACCCAGAGTCGGTGCATTATTGCGTAGCATTGGCATGATCACAAAAGATCAAGTCTTGATAGACTGATTAGTTTAGTAGCCTTGGAAACACTAGATAAATTCATAATTTTTACATTACATCATAAAGTAAAACAAAAATACAACATATTCTCTTCATATCCCCTAATATTATCCCTGCAGGTCATTCATAATATACTTCTTCACATCCTGGAAAAATTAAAACATTGAAAGGGGTGAGCTCAGATGATCAGTAAGGATAACAATATAGAAGAAGCTTTCATAAATAAATAGTAACATTTAAGGCAATGTATAACTACAACAAAAGCCTTTTAAACTTGAACTTTAGCATAATATGGAAAAAGTAAAATGAAATAATGCGATTTACTTACTCACATGGATATTCTACTAGTAGAATAATCACATGAAATATCAATAACCACTTTCATAATGATGGGATGCATAATTCCAGACTATCATAACCACGTAGCCAAGGCCTCGTGCCAAGTCTACAATAAGATTTTTTAAAGGCCTCGTGCCAAGACACTAGTTTGTCTCATGATACCTACCGATGCATCGAGGAGTTATAGCGGGCTCCACCCGTAACTTATTAAGTCCAATGCATTCCTCATATTAATAGGTTTAAACATATCATAAACCATAACATAATCGTATCACATAAAACATGCATAAAGGAAATATAACATTTCCACATCTCAATCAAAAGATATAAATAAAACACATTGATATAATAAAAACATTATCAAAACCATTTTCAGTACCAAAATAAAAGAAAATTAAAACTTGGTATTCATTTTTCATTTAAAAAAAAGTTATGGCTTGTAGAGGAAGCCGAAACCCAAATAATGGCCATGGCGGTGGAGAAGTCGTTGTCGCTGCATATGTTCAACAAGAAAAACAATCCTTTTTGTCATTTAGTGAAACACTTCATATAAAAATATTCCTTTTGAATAAACGTAAAAGTCAAAGGGGTTTATACACCGTATAAAAAAATGTTGTGTATAAAACCAAATATGCCTTAATAAAAGGAGATTGAGACGAAGTCCCTCACAAGGATCATTTTTTTAAATAAAATAGATCTATTATGTGTATTCACTATAATTACACATAAAGAAAGTATAAATACAATATAGGACATAATAATATCATGACACAATTTGAAAGTAGGAGATTAACCCAAAGAATGGAAATTGGGTTAAGAAGATCCCTTACCTTGCGTCCTGTCTTGACTCAACCGTTCTTTAACCTCCTGAATAATAAACTAGAGTTAATTTATAATTGCTTAAGAACCTTTTTCAAGTTTTTTATTCCTTTCATATCAGTTATTACCATGTTATGAACATTATGTAATTATTTAAGTTAATAACGGTCGTTTTGTCGATCTTTGGTACTTGAGTCAAAAATAAACTTCTTATAATTACAAGTTGTTCATGTGGTGAAATATCCATTATATCCAGAATTATATTCATGATATAGATATCATATATCTCATTTATATCCAGTATATACATGCATTTATAATATTCCATAACGTTTAGAGGTAAGAAATGAAATGCACCGTTCATGGAGACGGTAAGCCGTACGTACGCATGAACGCTACTTTCATTTCTATTTAGTATTTTATGAAATAATAATTATATAAAGGTATAATATAATTACAGTATAATATCAAATATAATATCATTTACTCCATCATTTATACATCCCATATATGGCATTAACGATTCAAATCACTTTGAGGGGGCGGTAGTCCGCACTTCCTAAAATGAAAATATCGCGTTTACCCATAATGGAAACAATAAAGGTATGCCATAAATGAAAAAAATACAGAACCTTAAGTAAAACATAAACATATTATATATCATATATAAATAGAGTGACATCTTAATGGCCACCATTGAAGGTGTTATATGAGTGTTGAACAATCATCGTTTCGTGAGGCAGAAATTTGACATCCATAGAAACAATATGTTATTTAACAATTAGATGTAGGTGTGTGTAACTGTAGCTCGAATACTTCTTATAAAAACATCCTAGTATATTTAGGATACTGGTGTTGTTACAAAAGAAATGAATAACAAGAGTTTAGGGGGTTGGATAAGCAAAATAAACAAAATAAGATAAGAGAAGACATTACCTTAAAATCGGGTAACGCTTTTGATTTGAGCAAAAGGCTTCCTTGGGAAAAATTATGCCCAAAGTGAGGCTTCTAGGAATAAGAGAGGGAAGTTGGGAGAGTATTTGGGCAGAGGTTGGCTGAGCCAAAAGGCTTTGTAGGTGTGAGTAAGGTGGTAGTGGTGGGGGCCTTTTCTAAGAGGAGAGAAGGGGTACTCTTGGAAAGATTGAAATGTTAATTTATTATGAAATGCTTTTTCGGATTCTAAAGGTCCCACACTTATATATTTATAGGATAAGGTGATAAGGGTTATAAATCTACTCATACAATAGGTTTTTTACATGTTTAAGTCTTAGATTTTACATTATCTTTTCATTTTATTTAAATCGTTAATTAATGAGGTAATCACTGCATCATTATGGTGTCATAAATAATTTAATTTATTTATTGTCTAAAAATTATAAAAGAAATATCATGATGTAGGATAAATTTTTAGCTTTCTAATTTATATTTATAGTAAAAAATATGACTTGTATAACCCCATTTAAAAATTGTTTTTGTAAAACAACTCTTGTTTGTGACATTTTTATTTTAACATTAAATAAAATGTTTTTAATGTCATTTTCCTACCATAGTGGCTCCATGGGGTCCCCAAGTTGACCCATGTATTTTCTTGGTCGGACATGACTCATCCAATAGGGTTAGGACAAGTGTAAAGGTATTTTCATATTTTTATAATATCATTTTACCTTAATTTTCACTAATTACCTTTAATTGCGATTAATTAAACTTAAAAGTTACTATTCACCAAAAAATTATTTTAATCCCATTGAAACACATTTTACTTCCTAATGATAACCATGTATGTAGGATTTTTGAAAATCAAATCACAGAAGTGGTAATGTTTCATTTAAATGAAAAATCAGTTTTTTAACTACCACTTAGTGGTTTCACTATTCATAAAAAATTGGAGTTTTTCAGAATAGTGCCAAAATTTCACCCTAAGCTATAATTGATATTCCGAATTCAAAAATGATGTCTATTTTAAAAAATTCCAAAAATATAAGTTTAATTAATTAATTTTATAATTAATTCCCGCTGTCACAACAAATAGCATGTTTTTAAGAAATAATATATATCAAAAGATTGACAATTGTTTATGTCTAATTTCAAAGTGAAATTATTTATAATGAACACCATTGGATAAAATGGTAAAAATATATTCTAATTATACTTTAAAACAACTAAATAGTATAATTTATCACTATAAATTATTTTTATTAAAAATGTTTTTTTAAGTATTCTTCACTATTCATAAAAAATTGGAAGTTCTCCGAAAATTTCAAAAAATTCAACATAGGATAATTTTGATATTCCGAATCCAAAAATGAAGATCATTTGGAAATATAATATAAATATATAATTTCAAAAAGTGGGTATTACTATTCATAATGGCTATTTTGATTGGTCGCGGTGTGTTAGAATCTCGAACTTTCGTACAATGCAAGCTATTGCATTAGTGAAAGAGAAGCGTATTGTGGAAGCTTAGGGGGTTAAATTCTCCCCTCCTTTAATAAATTTCATCCTCGCAATTTGAAAATTATCTTCGAAATTAAAAGGTTGAAAATATAAAATACCTTGGTGGAAAACCCACATCGGAAATAAGGTTAATAAAAATATAACATTAAAAGAAAGAATGATAAGTACAATGGTCACCCGAGATATCCCATACTAGGATTCTATGAAAATATGGATATGGAAGAAAAAAAACCATCAAGGTCTGATGGAGAGTTGTAGAAAACTGGATTAGGAGAAAGTTAACCATAAGAAAATCCCAAACTTGTGATTGGCTAAACAGTCATTGAATCCCCAGTTGGAAACGTTAACCGACAACGTTTTTGTTTTAAGTTGCCTTTTATAATGTTGAGGAATTTATTTAGGAGATTTAATAAGAACGTATGGGAATATACATACTTGTCATGTAGAATTTCATTCTTTAATAAATTTTTACCACAAACCCATCTTTCACTCTAAAAGGTAATAGAACTCAAAAAAATTCTATTTATCTTAATTTTATAAGGTGCCAAATATTAACACATTCCATTTAGATTAGTAAAACTATTTTGTAATAACCAGGGACATCCAGTAGGATAGTGGTAGGTAATAAAGGCCTATCGCACTATGGTTGTAGGTTCGATTCCTGCAGCTTTGTCCGACGCGATGGGTTATGCCCCACCCTGCAGGTTGTCCTTTTCCTAAAACTATAGTATTATAATATTCCAAAAATAATCTTCAGAAATGTTTTAACCTTAAACAATACTATCCAAAGATCAACTTAATCCATTTCAACCTTTATAGTTATCCAAAATACTTCCTTCCAACTCACAGTCCAAATTTTATAAGGAAGGTAAACATAATGAAGATCCTTTTTTCCACGTAACAACATGTGAACACCTTCATCATGTATTCTTTTAAAACACTGCAACATACTGAATTACCATAAATCCTTATTGATTACATTCAAGATCCCTTATTCCTTATAGAATACTAGTTATACTCCTTCTATCCAAAAATGTATACAAATCATTAATCAGTTTCAAGGAAGTAAAGAATATCCAATATAATTTATCCAAATGAATCATGTATTATTCCAAAATCACTATCTCGGTATTAGAACCATATTATGGTTTATCTTTCTCTCAACCATATATTTTCCAAAAATTTAACCTGATGTGGAGTCACTTTTCTTGGTTCCACACAATCTCAAGTCCTTGATGAAATAGTACTGCAGTACAATCCTTATATACTACATAATTATTATAACTTGTACATCATTGATACAACACTCAAATGACAAAATTATTTAATAACAGCATAAGAAATCTAATAATTCCTCCTCATATGTGGTAGTATCATAACTTGATTATTATCCAATAACATCATTTGGGGAATAATCTGATGATTTGGACATTGGTTTGCGTAGTGTCCCCAATCCTTGCAGATGAAGCATTGTACATTTGAAACCCTTTTCTTACCCTTGCAGTCACGCACATGGTTTCCTTTTCCCCCACACTTATAACAAACTCCCATTCCCTTTAGGCAAGTTTCAAGGTGTTTCTTCCCACAGTTATCACATATTGGAAAATTTTTCTTTTCCCTCGTCCCTTTATCCATAATTCTCTCTTCTATCCTTTTCTTCTATTTCATCCCTTCAAATCCATAAGACTCATAGAATTCTCTACTTATCTTATTAACACATGATACTATTTATTCATATGTTTAGAACACATGGGAGACTATTTCATGTCAAAATTTTGGCTTAATACCGTGAAAGATATGATCCTTCTTACTCTTTGGATCATACGTATTGATGGAGTTCACATTCCTTCTACTGGGCTCCATTTCTGTACAATGGCATAAACTAGGTTAGTTTATGAATCGAAATACATAATAACAAACTTGAAAAACACTTAACATAAATTGAACTATTTATGGATATAATCCATAATCATAAAAATGTTTTCCTTGAGGAAGTATATACACATAACCCTTCATAGTGGTTTGTAAAGAAAATGAGAATTATCCTAAGAATGTCCCCCAGTAGTGTCGTAACCAAGAGTGCAGCAAAGCCCGTTGTCGTGCACCAGTTCCTATTCGAGTCTAGCTCAAAGTGGTGTTTTCAGGTTTTACCCCTAGGTACATCTCTGCCAGAGCCACCTCTACCTACTCGTATCCAGATAGGGATGTATTACTCGGAAAACTCACAAAATCTCTATAATACCAAAATTCTAGAGATTTCTTCAATACTAATCCTCAAAGTCTATCTTTGGGCTATGTGATCTAATCAGAGTTTATCTAAAGCTAGCTTCCAAGGTTAGTACTAAACTGCCTCTGATACCAACTGTAACGCCCCGACCCCAGTTACCCAGAGTTAGTGCATTATTGTGTAGCATTGAAATGATCACAAAAGATCAAGTCTCGAAAGACCGATTAGCTTTGTAGACTTGGAAACACTAGATATATTCATAAGTCTTACATTACATCATAATGTAAAACAAAACTACAACATCTTCTCTCCATATCCCCTTATATTATCCCTGCAGGTCATTCATAATATACTTCTTCACATCCTGGAAAAATTAAAACATTGAAAGGGGTGAGCTCAGATTCTCAATAAGGTTAACAATATAGCAGAAGCTTTCATAAATAAAAATTAACATTTAAGGAAACGTATAACTAACACAAAAGCATTTTAAACTTGAACTTTAGCATAATATGGCAAATGTAAAATGAAATAATGCCATTTACTTACTCACATGGATATTTTACTAGTCGAATAATCACATGAAATATCAATAACCACTTTCATAATGACGGAATGCATAATTCCAGACTATCATAACCACATATCCAAGGCCTCATGCCAAGTCTAAAATAATATTTTGTCAAGGCCTCGTGCCAAGACACTAGTTTGTCTCATGAGACCTAACGATGCATTGAGGAGCTATAGAGGGCTTCACCTGTCAGTTATTAAGTCCAATGCATTCCTTATATGAATAGGTTTAAACATATCATAAACCATAACATAATTGTATCACATAAAACATGCATAAATGCAACATAACATTACTACATTTCAATCAAAAGATATCAATACAACACATTGATATAATAAAAACATTATCAAAACCATTATCAATACCAAAATAAAAGAAAATTAAAACTTGGTATTTATTTTTCATTTAAAAAAAAGTTATGGCTTGTAGAGGAAGCAGAATCCCAAATAATGGCCATGGCGGCGGAGAAGTCGTTGTCTCCGCATACGTACAACAAGAAAAATAGTCCTTTTTGTCGTTTAGTAAAACACTTCGTATAAAAATATTCCTTTTGAATAAACATAAATGTCAAAGGGGTTTATACACCGTATAAAAGAAAGTTGTGTATAAAACCAAATATGCCTCAATGAAAGGGGATTGAGACGAAGTCCCTCACAAAGATCATTTTTTTTAAATAAAATAGATCTATTATGTGAATTCACTATAAGTACACATAAAGAAAGAACAAATACAAGATAGGACATAATAATATCAAGACATAATATGAAAGTAGGAGATCAACCCAAAGAATGGAAATTGGGTTAATAAGTTCACTTACATTGCGTCCTGTCTTGACTCGACCGTTCTTTAACCTCCTGAATAATAAACTAGAGTTAATTTATAATTTTTGAAGAACCTTTTTCACATTTTTTATTCCTTTTATATCACTTATTACCATGTTATGAACATTATGTAATTATTTAAGTTAATAACGGTCGTTTTGACGATCTTTGGTATTTCAGTCAAAAATAAACTTCTTATAATTACAAGTTTCTCATGTGGTGAAATATCCATTATATCCAAAATTATATTCATGATATAGATATCATATATCTCATATATATCCAGTATATACATGTAACGCCCCGACCCTAGTTACCCAGAGTCGGTGCATTATTACATAACATTGGCATGATCACAAGAAAGATCAAATCTCGAAAGACCGATTGGTTTAGTAGCCTTGGAAACACTAGATATATTCATAATGTTTTACATTACATAATAAAGTAAAAAACTACTACAAAAACATAGTCTCCATATTCCACACTCATATCCCCACATACTATCCCTGTATGTCGTTCATAACTTACTTCTTCACATCCTGGGAAAAATAAAACATAGAAAAGGGGTGAGCTCAAATGCCCAGTAAGGATAACAATATAGCGAAAACTTTCATAAATAAGAATAAAAATTTTAGGCAATTTATAACTAAAACAAAAGGCTTTTATACTTGAACATCAACATAGTATGGAAAATGTAAAATGAAATAATTCCATTTACTTATTCACATGGATATTCTACTAATCGAATAATCACATGCAATATTAATAACAACATTCATAATGATGGAATGCATAATGCCAGACTATCATAACCACATAGACAAGGCCTCGTTCCAAGACTAAAAATACGATTTTGCTAAGGCCTTGTGCCGAGACACTAGTTTGTCTCATGAGACCTACCGATGCATCGAGGAGCTATAGCGGGCTCCACCCGTCACATATTAAGTCCAATGAATTCCCATATGAAAAGGTTTAAACATAACATAAACATCCGTATTAAAACTAGCATACAAAATGTCAATACTTTCACCATAAACTATGAATGGTATAAAAATAGCACATCCACATTCAAACATATCACAAATCCTTCAATACAATATAGATGTTTTGTATCATAATAAATCAACTTCAAATAAGCGTAAAATCCATCAAAGGATGTTGACATAGATGAAATCAAAACTCTTTCTAGAGAAATATCTCTTTCTATTTTGAAATCAATTAAGAGTCATATATTTATAAAATAAAACATTTTCTTTGAAAATATTCTTATAATCTTGTGAAGGAAGTTTCGAAGATTTTATTACGGCGGAAAATAGCCGCACCTGCCGTATAAGTTAAAAAAAACATTCTTACCTTAATTCTGTCGAAAAGGTTAAAAAGCACCTTGTTTGGAAAATGACAGAAAGATTCCTTCATAAAACTCTTATGAAAAGTTAAACAAGGGTATAAATGACTTTAACCCATATTCTTTTAAATATTAAAAATGTTTTTAAATACATTTTTACGAAACATGGATGTGGATGATAAAGAGATCCCAATAGATTATTACGTATAAACAACCTCAGATAATGAAGAGATTGCGAAATAAACCCTTAACTTGTACTTTTCCTTGGTCGGGGTAGGTTAACCTCCTGTATAATGGTGAAATAATTTTTATTAAATTATAAAAGAATCATATACATTAATATGATATCATATATGATCTTTTAACATTGATTTGTTAATAATATTTTAGTATTATCGTTGTTTCGGGTGTTAACTTACTCATTTTCTTTTATATGATTTGTTACGTAAGCCATATTTGTAATGGATAGGTTGTATATTATTCATATCCAGAATGATATAAAGTCCCTATATACTATTATTAATCATATAATGAGAATTATACTTGAATGGATACGATGGAGAATGAATCTCATCGCGTTCGTGGAGACGGTATTTCGTACGTACGCACGAGCAACAGTATCATTCTTTTGATATTAAATTAATATATAAATGGTTGTTATATCATATATACAGAATCATTAACATGTTATATTTATTATTTACATTAGTTACATATCATTATTATAGCCATCCAAATAATAATATATTGAATAACAATTACCCCATGACGTGGAGACGGTAAGTTGTACGTATGCACGTATGGTGACATGTTATTCAAAGGGTGGATAGAATACTGAATATGGTTGTAACATATTTATAATAACATCACAATATATATATGATACTGTAGTTATTATTTTAGAATGGTAAAAACAAAGGAAGAAGAAGTGGAAGAAGAAATGAATTTGAAAAAGGGTGTTGAAAACATTACCTCTTCTTTGGGTTCTTCCTTTTGATTTGTCAAAAGGGATCCTTAGTTTAGCTTTATGATCCAAATAAGTCCTCTAGGTTGTATTGAGGGAAGTTGGGAGAGTATTTGGGCAGAGTTTTGACGATCCAAAAGGCTTTGATGGTGTGATGAAATGAGAAGGAGGAGTTCCCTTTTATAAGACGGGTGAGGGGCACCTTTGGAAAAGCTAGAAATATTAATTTATAATGAATTCATATTCGGTTTCTAATGGATACAAAGTGGATTATTCAAAGTTGATGGTGGGGATAGGTCGAAAACCATTCAACCAATAGAATTTATACAGGTTTGGTTTACTATATTAACATTATCTTTTAGTTTTAACTCTTAGTTAATTAGTTTGACATTTACCATGTCACTTTGTATTTTTATCTTATATAGTTAATAAACATACTATATACATCCAAGATACCCCCAAATGGTCCATTAATGATACACCTATTATGATATAAGTCTCTTGGCCGAACCGTAGATTTTTAGGAATTTAATATCAATTAATAATATAATATTTGTTTTAAAAACTCTTTTATATAAATTTTGACACTATTCAATAGTTGATTTTTTTAAAACTTATAACAGAATTATTACTTCAAAAAAAGTCAATTAAATCAATACTAATATGTCATATTATCCTAGAAAATTAGTGTAATTCATTAAAAGTCTCAAATTATATTTATTTGGGTATTTATAATATCAATTATTCCAATTTTTCATTAATTATGTAATTACTGCATCATCATTGTATCATAAATAAATTAAATGTTTTAATGTCTAAAAATTATAAATAAAATATCATTATGTAGGAAATCTATTTATCTTCCTAATGAATATTTATAATCGAAAATACAACATATATAACCCTATGTAAAAATTGTTTTTTTCTAAAGGTATATGCTTATGTCAATTTTGTACTTATTTTAACTTAATTAAAATTAAGTGTCCCTATCACCTACAAGTGGCACCATGGGGTCCCAAAATCGACCCAAATATGCCCATGGTCGAACATGTATCAACCAATAAGGTTAGGACACGTTTTAGGGTAATTTTTTATTATTATAATATTATTTGTTAACCCTTATTTACCGGATTTACCCTTAACCATGGTAAATAAAATATTTACCGCAGTAATTATTCAAAATGTCTAAAAATAGAAGTTACCTATTTACAAAATTTGAAAATCCTGATTCCAAATATGGAATCAATTTTTCTAAATTCGAAACACCGAAGTGACATAAATTAATTTAAAATTAATTTCCGCTGTCAAAACAAAAAGCGTGTTTTTAAGATATAATAACTATCAAAAGATTGACACTTGTTTATGTCCGGTTTAGTTGTAAAATTATGTCCAATGACCAAAATTGTATTAAATAGTAAAAATATATTCTAAATATACTTTAAAACCACTCAAATTCATAATTTATCACTACTAATTATTTTGAATAAAAAAGTTGTTTTTAATTAAAATGTAGTAATTTTCACTATTCATCAAAATATTAAAGTTATCCGAAAAGTACCAAAATTTCACCTTATGCTAAATTTGATATTCCGAATCCAAAAATGAAGTCCATTTTGAAATATAACATATATATATAATATCAAAAAGTAGGTATTACTATTCATAATGGCTAGTTTGATTGGTTATGGTGTGTTAGAACTCGGTGTTGCGTACAACACACGCTATCACATTATTCAAAGAGAAGCATACCATAGAAGCTTGTGATGTTACATTATCCCCTCCTTCAAATAATTTTGTCCTTGAAATTTCTAGAATACATATCACATGAAAAGACTCGGGTGGTTCTTCATCATAAGTTCCTCGGGTTCCCTCGTTGCTTCTTCCATCTTATGGTTTCTCCACAAAACTTTTACCAGACGCGTCGTCCAGTTTCTCAATACTTGTTCTCTCGTATCAAGAATCCTGATGGGATCTTCACAATAAGATAGATCGGGTTCCAGTTCTAATTCTTCATAGGTGAGTACATGTGTTGGGCCAGGAATGTATTTCCTTAACAGAGATACATGGAACACATCGTGATCTTTGGAAAGACTTGGCGGCATTGCCAATCTGTAAGCTACATCCCCAATTCGTTCTAGAATTTCGAAAGGTTCAATGTACCTGGGACTCAATTTACCTTTCTTACCAAAATGTATGACTCCCTTCCATGGAGATACCTTCAGGAAAACAAGATCACCGACTTGAAATTCCAAATCCTTCCTTCGATTATCGGCATAGATCTTCTGCCTACTTTGAGCTGCTTTGATGTGATTTTGGATTACCTTCACCATTTCCATCATTTCCTCCACCAGTTCTAGACCTACAAGTTTTCTTTCACCAACGTCATCCCTACAGGTTGGTGTGCGACATCTCTTTTCATATAACGCTTCATATGGTGCCATCTGAATACTCTAATTGATGCTATTGTTGTAGGAAAATTCTACCAGAGGTAAATATTGATCCCACATACCCTAAAAGTCAAGTGAGCAGGATCTCAACATGTCTTATAAGGTTTGAATAGTTCGTTCTGATTGTCCGTCTGTCTGAGGGTGGTAGGCAGTGCTCAAATGAAGTTCAGTATCTAGGGATTTCTGAAGACTCTTCCAGAATCTTGAAGTAAAACGGGGATCACGATCAGAAACAATCGATAGGGGTACTCCATGAAGTCTCACAACTGCATTAATAAATAGTCTTGCTAGACGTTCCAGGGGTAGATATTCTATTATAGCAAGAAAATGTGCTGACTTGGTAAGACGATCAACAATAACCCATATTTCATCATTCCTTCTAGGAGTCTTTGGTAGCCCCATGAAAAAGTCCATTGTAATATTGTCCCGTTTCCACTCCGGTATGGGAAGAGGTTTCATGACTCCTCCAGGGTGTTGCCTTCCAGCTTTCACTTGTTGAAAAACCATACATCTTGACACAAAATCAGCAATCTCCCTCTTCATATTGTCCAACCAAAAATGTTCATTCAAATCTCTATACATTTTGGTGCTCCCAGGGTGTATAGAGAAATTGGAACTATGAGCATCATCCAGCAATTCCTTTTTTAGATCAGGTATATCGGGAACACAAAGTCTCTTCCCGAATTTCAAAATTCCATCTTCATACACAATGTCTCTCAGTCTCACATCATTCACAGCTTTAATCTTCTTTTTAAATTCTTCATCATCAGTCTGAGAACTCTTAATCCTTTCTAGTAAAGATGTTTTGGCAACCATTTGAAAAAGCATTGATGTTCCACCTTCCCTGGTTATTCCCATGTCCATCTTCACTAGATCCATGAAAATTGAATCCCTTTAAATTCTCATATTGTTCAAAACTCCATGGTCTTTTCTGCTCAAAGCATATTCCACCTTGTTTGCCTTCCCCGGGTGGTAGTGTATCATACAATCATAATCCTTGTGTAATTCAGGCCATCTCCTTTGCCTCATGTTGAGTTCTTTTTGTGAGAAAATATACTTCAAACTCTTGTGATCAGTATAAATCTCACATTTTTCACCATAGAGGTAGTGCCTCCATATCTTCAAAGCAAAGATCACAGCTGCTAACTCAATATTATGAGTAGGATAGTTTTTTTCATTAATTTTAAACTGTCGTGATACATAGGCAATAACTCTATCATTCTGCATAAGGACACAACCAAGTCCTTTCTTCTATGCATCACTATAAATAACGAACCCATAATTCCCCGAGGGTAGAGTCAATATAGGAGCACTGAATAATCTTCTATTTAGTTCTTCGAAACATTCTTCACACTCTTTTGTCCAAACAAATTTAACCCCTTTACGTGTGATCTTCGTTAATGGGTTAGCCAATCGGGCAAAATTCTGGACGAAACTTCGATAATAACCTGCCAAACCAATAAAAATACGTACCTCAGTTATAATCGTAGGTGCTGGACATTCTTGGATTGCCTTGGTCTTAGAAGGATCAACAGATATTCCAACTTTAGAGACAATATGGCCAAGAAAAGAAATATCCTGAAGCCAGAATTCACACTTGCTAAACTTCCCATATAATTCATGCCTTCTCAGAGTCTTCAAGATAATGTGTAAGTGATTTTCATGATCTTCATTGCTTTTGGAGTATAACAAGATATCATCAATAAATACCACCACAAATTCATCGAGATACTCCTTGAAAACTCTATTCATTAGATCCATGAATACAGAGGGTGCATTAGTCAATCCAAAAGGCATTACAGTAAACTCGTAATGCCCGTACCTGGTTCGAAATGCTGTCTTCGGAATGTCTTCCTTCTTCACACACAACTGATGGTATCCAGATCGAAGGTCAATCTTTGAAAAGTATTGAGGTCCATGCTGTTGGTCAAATAAATCATCAATGCGTGGTAGGGGATACATGTTCTTTATTGATATAGCATTGATCTCCCTATAGTCGATATATAACCTCATAGATCCGTCTTTCTTTTTAACAAAAAGAACAGGGGCTCCCCATGGAGAAACACTACGATGAATAAATCCCTTATTACTCAATTCCTCTAGTTGTTTCTTTAGTTCAACTAATTCTATAGTGGCCATTCTATAAGGGGTCTTTGATATAGGCCTTGATCCAGGAATTAAATCAATGGAAAACTCAACTTCTCGTTCTGGAGGATGTCCAGTTAAATTGTCCGGAAATACATCTACAAATTCTTTAACAATAGGTAAATCCTCTATTGGAACATTACTTTCCTCACCCACAGTTATTTCATTCTCTTCCTCCCCGATAATTGAATTTAGTTGAGCTATTGGGGGTGGATCTAAATAAGAATTAGGTGGTGACGATTATTTTCTAAAGATAAGGTGTTCCTTATCATCATCATCAAGAATAGTAACTTCTTTCTACTTACAATAAATATTCGCATCATAGTCCGAAATCCAGTCCATACCGAGGATTATATCAAACTCAATCATAGGTATGACGACAAGATCAGCAGATAAAGAAAATTTGTGTGCTCTAATGGGGACTGATTCACAAAACATTGTTGCAATGATACTTCCCTTAGGAGTTTTACCTGACAACTCCCTTGTTAAATAAAATTGGAAATATCTAATTTTCTTAGCAAACTGGGAAGATATGAAACAATGCGATGATCCAGAATCAAATAATGCATTCACTAAACTTTCCGAAACCATTAAATTACCTGCCACCAAGTCTTTCGGAGCGTCTACCTCAACAGTAGTGATAGCATTAGCTTGGACATGATCCCTTTGCCTCTTCTGAGGTATGTTCTCCTGACGCTTAGGACATTAATTTTCATAATATCCCATATCCCTGCAATTGTAGCACTAAATATTGGTATCTTCCTTCTTCCCCTTGCAATCACGAGCTTGGTGGCCTTTTTCAGCACACTTGTAACAGACTCCCATTCCCTTCAAGCAAGTACAGGGGTGTTTCTTCCCACATTTACAACAGGATGGATATTCATCCTTTCCCTTCTTCCCCTTATTTCCATTCCCAGATTGATCAACAGGTCTCTTCTTCTCTTGCCTTGCTTTAAAGTCATAGGACTTAGAGAATTCCTTTTCGGTCTTGATAGCACAAGAGACAATGTCTTCGTATGATGAAAAGGATTATGAGAATAATGCTCGATGGAGAAATGGTTTTAACCCATCAAAGAAACGATCAATATTACTTCTTGGGTTATGTATATAATCTCTAGCATACTTTTCTATCCTTGTAAATTTAGGCTCATACTTTGCGACATTCTCATCCCCCTTTTGTCTCAGACTCAGAAACTGCCTTTCTTTATCTGCTCGGTGGTCGCGAGGAAAGTATTTTTCAAAAAACAGATCTTTGAACTCCCTCAATTCCATATTTGACACTTCATCATCTTCTTTCATATTTTGAATCAATGACCACCATTGATCAGGATCTCCAGTGAGGCAGTAAACTCCCATGATAACTTTTTCCCTTTCACTACTCCCCAAAGCCTGAAATATTTTCTCTACAGAAAATATCTGTTGCTCAGATACTAAGGGATTTGTACTCCCATTGAACGTTGGTGGTTGTTGCCTCATGAATCGATCTAACATTGATCCTCCATGCTGCGGATCAGGGTGCTCCTTAAGGGTAAGGTTATTATTCATAACCTGAGTAAGTTGTCCCAGTATGGTGATTAGCTGATCGGCACCAGTTGCATCACAAACTCCACTATAATTATCTTGAGTAAAAGGGCAATCCCTACATGGAGTGCGTGCATTGATACAGTTTCCATTTCTTCCACTAGGCGCCATTTCTAAACAATGGCATAAACTAGATCAGATTATGAATCAAAATACATAATCCCATACTTATAAAACACTTAACATAAATTGAACTATTTATGGATATAATCCATAATCATAAAAATGTTTTCTTTGAGAATTATATACTCATAAACCCTTCATAATGATTTGTAATGAAAATGAGAGTTATCCTAAGCATATCCCCCGGGAGTGTCGTAACCAAGAGTGTATCAAGGCCCGTTGTCGTGCACCAGTTCCCGTTCGAGTCTAGCTCAAAGCGGTGTTTTTGGGTTTTACCCCAAGGTACATCTGTGCCAGAACAACCTCTACCTGCTCGTATCCAGACCAGGATGTATTACTCCGAAAACTCACCAAATCTCTACAATACCAAAATTCCAGGAAGTTATTCTATACTAATCCTCAATGTCCATCTTAAATATATGTGCTCTAATCAGAGTTTATCTAAATCTAGCTTACATGGTTTGTACTAAACTTCCTCTGAGACCAACTGTAACGCCCCGACCCCAGTTACCCAGAGTCGGTGCATTATTACATAACATTAGCATGATCACAAGAAAGATCAAATCTCGAAAGACCGATTGGTTTAGTAGCCTTGGAAACACTAGATATATTCATAAAGTTTTACATTACATCATAAAGTGAAAAACTACTACAAAAACACAGTCTCCATATTCCACACTCATATCCCAACATAATATCCCTGCAGGTCATTCAGAACTTACTTCTTCACATCCTGGTAAAAATAAAACATAGAAAAGCGGTGAGCTCAAATGCCCAGTAAGGATAAAAATATAGCGGAAACTTTCATAAATAAGAATAAACATTTAAGGCAATGTATAACTAAAACAAAAGCCTTTTAAACATGAACTTCAACATAGTATGTTAAAAGTAAAATGAAATAATTCCATTTACTTATTCACATGGATATTCTACTAATCGAATAATCACATGCAATATCAATAACCACTTTCATAATGATGGAATGAATAATTCCAGACTATCATAAACACATAGCCAAAGCCTCATGACAAGACTACAAATAAGATTTTTCCAAGGCCTTGTGCCAAGACACTAGTTTGTCTCATGAGACCTACCGATGCATCGAGGAGCTATAGCGGGCTCCACCCATCACATATTAAGTCCAATGCATTCCCATATGAAAAGGATTAAACATAACATAAACATTCCTATTAAAACTAGCATACAAAATGTCAATACATTCACCATAAACTATGAATGGTAAAAAAATAGCACATCCACAGTCAAACATATCACAAAAACTTCAATACAATATAGAAGTTTTGTATCATAATAAATCAACTTCAAATAAGCGTAAAATCCATCAATGGATGTTGACATAGATGAAATCAAAACACTTTCTAGAGAAATATCTCTTTCTATTTTAAAATCATTTAAGAGTCATATATTTATAAAATAAAACATTTCCTTTGAAAATATTTTTATAAGCTTTTGAAGGAAGTTTCGAAGATTTTATTACGGTGGAAAATAGCTACACCCGCCGTATAAGTTAAAAAAAACATTCTTACCTTAATTCTGTCGAAAAGGTTAAAAAGCACCTTGTTTGGAAAACGATGGAAAGATTCCTTTATAAAACTTTTATGAAAAGTCAAAAAAGGGTATAAATGACTTTAACCCATATTCTTGTAAATATTATAAATGTTTTTAAATACATTTTTAAGAAACATGGATGTGGATGATAAAGAGATCCCAGTAGATTATTACGTATAAACAACCTCGGATAATGAAGAGATTGCGAAATAAACCCTTACCTTGTACTTTTCCTTGGTCGGGGTAGGTTAAACTCCTGTATAATGGTGAAATAATTTTTATTAAATTATACAAGAATCATATAAATTAATATGATATCATATATGATCTTTTAACATTGATTTGTTAATAATATCTTAGTATTATCGTTGTTTCGGGTGTTAACTTACTCGTTTTCTTTTATATGTTTTTTTTACGTAAGCCATATTTGTAATGGATAGGTTGTATATTATTCATATCCAGAATGATATCAAGTCCTTAGATACTATTATTAATCATAAAATGAAAATTATACTTGAATGGATACGATGGTGAATGAATCTCATCACGTTCATAGAGACGGTAGTCCGTACGTACGCACGAGCGACAATATCATTTTTTTGATATTAAAATAATATATAAATGGTTGTTATATCATATATAAATAATCATTAACATGTTGTATTTATTATTTACATGAGTTACATATCATTATTATACCCATCCAAATAATAATATATTGAATAACAATTACACCATGACGTGGAGACGGTAAGTTGTAAGTACGCACGTATGGTGACATGTTATTCAAAAGGTGGATAGAATACTGAATATGGTTGTACCATATTTATAATAACATCACAGTATATATATGATACTGGAGTTATTATTTTATGAAGGACCCCGGGACACCCTGAGAGGGGAGGGGTGAATCAGGGTGACCACTTTTTCTTTTAATGTGATGGATCTTATTCCCACGTTAGTAGGAACATGTTGAACCTGTATGAAGATTATGATCAGAAAGAAAACATTCACAAGCACAGAGAAGACACATCCATTTTTACTTGGTTCACCACTAAGGGCTACGTCCAAGGAGCATACGCCAGCAGGTTGTCGGTCATACCAAAATCCACTATGCTTCACTAGCTGTAGAATACAAAAGTTTGGGTATAGTCGCTCTGTCCCAGGCTCACTGCCTTTACAAAGGTTCAGGGATAGCTCACTGCTTCCCTCGGGTCACTCCCGTTGACTCCCCCTGGCTCACTGCCGTTGGTGAAGTCCCACTCAGTTTATAGACGTGAAGGTCTCTTCTTCATTTGCATAAGAGTGCATCATTTGTTGTATGTAGATGCTCTACTGAAGTTCAATTCTCACCAGAAGAAGTATATCACTTTTCCTCGAATGTACCGAGTAGTCTCTCGGCTTTCGTGCAGCTCCAAACACGCCGGTGGGCTTCAGCAAAACCAGGCGCGCTTCTCCAAGACAGTCGCGTAAGTCCCACTACGGAGCACAAGTCCAAACTGGCGCGCAAGTGTCATCAACACACATGCGCGACTCTTCCTTCCCCAACTACAAACTTGCGCGGTCCACTTCCTTTCTCTTCCAAACCACCATGGGTGCACAGCCAAAAACCGGCGCGCAAGCTCTACTTGCGCGACAAAACTACCACCTGTGCGACTCAACCACCTGCGCGACGAGAGCTCGAACAATCTCTCGGCCTTGAACTTCGTCAGAAATGAGGAGGGGTGGTCCAGTATTTATAGGCAAACTGGACCCCCTGCGCGGTGGCGCACAAGTCCCTCGACGGCACGCAAGTCTTGTCTTCAATAAACTCTGTCGCGCAACTCACTTGCGCGACCCAACAAACACTTGCGCGACCTTCTTTCCTTAGCCAGATTTTGATGTTCTGATCCTCAAAAACATATGGCGCGCAAGTCTTTTATCCTCCAAGAGCACGGCGCGCATGTACCTTTTCCAAAAACACTTTACTTAATTGTCCAATTTTTAGGCCCAAAAATTTGGCAAACACTGGGAAACAACGCCACCTTCACTACTGTTTTCTGCTTGAACGGTATGATCGCTTTGTTGGTACACACCCTGAACTTGCACTGAGGATTGACAACAAACACAAACCATACACCAAAACATGCATTGAAGAACCTGGTTCCAACATTTTATTATGGTAACAACAAAGGAAGAAGAAGTGGAAGAAGAAATGAATTTGAAAAAGGGTGGTGAAACCATTACCTCTTCTTCGGGTTCTTCCTTTTGATTTGTCAAAAGAGATCCTTAGGTTAGCTTTCTGATCAATCTAAGGCCTATAGGTTGTATTTAGGGAAGTTGGGAGATTATTTGGGTAGAGTTTGGCTGATCAAAAAGGCTTTGATGGTGTGAAGAAATGAGAAGGAGTGCCCTTTTATAAGAGGGGTGAGGGGGACCTTTGGAAAAGCTAGAAATATTAATTTATAATGAATTCATATTCGGTTTATAATGGATCCAAAGTGTATTATTCAAAGTTCACGGTGGGGATAGGTCTAAAACCATTCAACAAATAGAATTTAGATAGGTTTGGGTTACTATATTAAGCTTATCTTTTAGTTTTAACTCTTAGTTAATTAGTTTGACATTTACCATGCCACTTTGTATTTTTATATTATATAGTTAATAAACTTACTATATACATCCAAGAGACCCCCAAATGGTCCATCAATGATACACCTATTATTATATAAGTCTTTTGGCTGAACCTTAGATTTTTAGTAATTTAATATCAATTAATAATATAATATTTGTTTTAAAAACTCTTTTATGTCAATTTTGACACTATTAAATAGTTGATTTTTTTGAAACTTATAACATAATGATTACTTCTAAAAAAGTCAATTAAATCAATCCGAATATGTCATATTATCCTATAAAATTAGTTTAATTCATTAAAAGTCTCAAATTATATTTATTTGGGTATTTACAATATCAATTATTCCAATTTTTCATTAATTAGGTAATTAATGCATCATCATTGTGTCATAAATAAATTAAATGTTTTAATGTCTAAAAATTATAAATAAAATATCATTATGTAGGAAATCATTTTATCTTTCTAATGAATATTTATAGTCGAAAATCCTACATATATAACCCTATGTAAAAATTGTTTATTCTAAAAGGTATATGCTTATGTCATTTTTGTACTTATTTTAACTTAATTAAAATTAAGTGTCCCTATCACCTACAAGTGGCACCATGGGGTCCCAAAATCGACCCAAAGATGCCCATGGTCGAACATGTATCAACCAATAAGGTTAGGACACGTTTTAGGGTAATTTATTATTATTATAATATTATTTTTTAACCCTTATTTACCGGATTTACCCTTAACCATGTTATATAAAATATTTACCGTAGTAATTATTCAAAATGTCTAAAAATAAAAGTTATCTATTTACACAATTTGAACATCCTGATTCAAAATATGGAATCCATTTTTCTGAATTCAAAACACAGAAGTGGCAGAAATTAATTTGAAATTAATTTCCGCTGTCAAAACAGAAAGCGTGTTTTTAAGATATAATAACTATCAAAAGATTGACACTTGTTTATGTCCAGTTTAATTGTAAAACTATGTCCAATGACCAAAATTGTATTAAATAGTAAAAATATATTCTAAATATACTTTAAAAACACTCAAATTCATAATTTATCACTATTAATTATTTTGATTAAAAAAGTTGTTTTTAATTAAAATTTTGTAATTTTCACTATTCATCAAAATATTAAAGTTATCCAAAAAGTACCAAAATTTCCCCTTAGGCTAAATTCGATATTCCGAATCCAAAAATGAAGTCTATTTTGAAATATACAATATATATAATTTCAAAAAGTAGGTATTACTATTCATAACGGCAAGTTTGATTGGTTATGGTGTGTTAGAACTCGGTGTTGCGTACAACACACGCTATCACATTATTCAAAGAAAAGCGCACCATAGAAGCTTGGGGTGTTACAATACTGAATTTATTATATTCCATAACATTTAGAGGTAAGAAATGAAATGCACTGTTCATGGAGACGGTAAGCCGTACGTACGCATGAATGCTACTTTCATTTCTATTTAGTATTTAATGAAATCATAATGATATAAAGGTATATTATAATTCCATTATAATATAATATATAATATCATTTACTCCATCATTTATACATCCCACATATGGAATTAACGATTCAAATCACTTTGAGGGGTCGGTAGTCCGCACTTCCTAAAATGAAAATATCACGTTTGCCCATAATGGAAACAATAATGGTATGCCATAAATGAAACAAATACCGTACCTTAAGTAAAACATAAACATATTATATATCATATATAAATAGAGTGGCATCTTAATGGCCACCTTGGAAGGTGTTATATGAGTGTTGAACAATCATCGTTTCGTGAGGCAGAAATTCACCATCCACAGAAATAGTATGTCCTTTAACCATTAGATGTAGGTGTGTGTAAGTGTAGCTCGAATACATCTTATAAAAACATCCTAGTATATTTAGGATACTTTTTTTGTTACAAAATAAATTAATAAAAAGAGTTTAGGGGGTTCGATAAGCAAAATAAAACAAAATAAGATAAGAGAAGAAATTACCTTAAAATCGGGTAACTCTTTTGATTTGAGCCAAAGGCTTCCTTGGGAAGCATTCTGCCCAAAGTGAGGCTTCTAGGTGCAAGGGAGGGAAGTTGGCAGAGTATTTGGGCAGAGGTTGGCCGAGCCAAAAGGCTTTGAAGGTGTGAGTAAGGTGGTAGTGGTGGGGGCCTTTTATAGGGGGAGAGAAGGGGTACTATTAGAAAGATTGAAATGTTTCTTTTTTATGAAATGATTTTTCATATTATAAAGGTCCCACACTTATATATTTTTATAATAAGGTGATAAGGGTTCCAAATATACTCATCCAATAGGTTTTTGACATGTGTAAGTCTTAGAGTTTACATTATCTTTTCATTTTATTTAAATCGTTAATTAATGAGGTAATCGCTGCATCATCATGGTGTCATAAATAATTTAATTTATTTAATGTCTAAAAATTATAAAAAAATCTCATGATGTATTAAATCTTTTTTTCTTTCTAATGAATATTTATAGTCAAAAATATGACTTGTATAAACCCATTTAAAAAGTGTTTTAGTAAAACAACTCTTGTTTGTGACATTTTTATTTTAACATTAAATAAAAAGTTTTTAATGTCATTTTCCTACCAAAGTGGCTCCATGGGGTCCCCATTTTGACCCATGGAAATCTTGGTGGGACATGACTCATCCAATATGGGTAGGAAAAGTGTAACGATATTTTCATATTTTTATAATATCATTTTACCTTAAATTTCACTAATTACCTTTAATTGCGATTAATTAAACTTAAAAGTTACTATTCACCAAAAATTATTTTAATCCCATAGAACCACATTTTACTTCCTAATGACAACCATTTATGTCGAATTTTTGAAAATAAAATCACAGAAGTGGTAATGTTTCATTTAAATGAAAAATCAGTTTTTTAACTAACACTTAGTGGTTTCACTATTTATCAAAAATTGGAGTTTTTCAGAATAGTGCCAAAATTTCACCCTAAGCTATAATTGATATTCCAAATTCAAAAATGATGTCTATTTTAAAAAATTACAAACATATTAGTTGCATTAATTAATTTTATAATTAATTCCCACTGTCACAACAAATAGCGTGCTTTTAAGAAACAACATATATCAAATGATTGACAATTGTTTATGTCTAATTTCAAAGTGAAATTAATTATAATGAACACCATTGGATAAAATGGTAAAAATATATTCTAATTATACTTTAAAATCACTAAATAGTATAATTTATCTCTATAAATTATTTTGATTAAAAAAGTTGTTTTTATGTATTCTTCACTATTCATAAAAAATTGGAAGTTCTCCGAAAATTACAAAAAATTCAACATAGGATAATTTCGATATTACGAATCCAAAAATGAAGTTCATTTTGAAATATAAAATATATATAATTTCAACAAGTGTGTATTACTATTCATAATGTCTATGTTGATTGGTCTCGGTGTGTTATAATCTCGAACTTGCGTACAATGCAAGCTATTGAATTATTGAAAGAGAAGCGTATTGTGGAAGCTTGGGGTGTTACAATGAAATTATGATCTATTTTGCAGGTTACGATTTCCAAAATGTTATGTTCTTATAAATATGAATTAATTGATATTTCTTTTATTTACCCTTACTAATCATTTGAGCTCACCCTTTTGTATGTTTTCTTTCCCCATGCCAGGAAGAAGGTTTTTAAGCAGGATATGCGAAAAGGGACTCTAGATATGATGAAATAAGTGGGAGACAATGTAGATGTTTTATTAACCAGTTGTTTATGTTTCCCAGTTTCTAAATACACTATACCTATTCGGTCCTTTCATGGTTTAGTTATATTTTGTAATAAGTGTACTTCAATTTTGAAGTATTAACAATATATGTAAAGTATGGGTCGTTATATACTTCATCAAGAGGGATACATGGAATACATTATGAACTTGTGCTAGATTTGGAGGACGTGCAAGCCGATAGGCCACTGCTCCCACGCGATCAAGGATTTCATAGGGGCCAATGTACCAAGGGTTGAGCTTCCCTTTCTTCCCAAACCTCATGACTCTCTTCCAAGGTGAAATCCGGAGAATGACTTTTTCACCAACATCAATGTCCAAGTCCCTTCAACGGTTGTCTACATATCTCTTTTTCCGACTCTGAGCATCCTTAATGTGTTGTTGGATGGCAATGACTTTTTCTGTCATCTCTTGCACAGGATCAGTCCCAAGAAGAATTCTCTCACCAACTTCATCCCAACAAGTAGGAGTTCTACATCACTTCCCATATAGAGCTTCAGAGGGTTCCATTTGAATGCTCGAGTTAAAGTTATTGTTGTAAGAGAACTCAACTAAAGGGAGATGTTGATCCCTTCCACCTTTAAATTCCATTGAGCGAGTTATCGGCATGTCCTAGAGTGTTTGAATAGTCCTTTCAGATTGGCCATCAGTTTGGGTGTGATAGGCCGTACTGAAATTTAATTCAGTGCTCAGAGCATGTTGGAGACTTCTCTAGAATTTTGATGTGAACCTTACATCATGATCAGATACGATAGAAAGTGGAACTCCATGCAGCCTTACCAATTCCTTCACGTAAATCATGGCAATTTGATCAATAGATAAATCTTCCCGAATAGAGATATAATGGGCAGTATTGGTGAGACGTTCCACAATAACCAATATCGCATTGTTTCCTTTGGAAGTTCTCGAAAGACCAGTGATGAAGTCCATATTGATATTGTCCCACTTCCATGCTGGTATGGGTAGTGGCTGTAATACCCCTTTAGGAAGTTGTCCCTCTGCATTCACTTGCTGTCATACTAGGAACCTTGAAGTGTAGTCAACAATCTCCCTTTTCATATTATCCCACGAATAATGATCACAAAGGTCCCTATACATTATTGTGCTTCCAGGATGTATAGAGAAAGTAGAGCTATGAGCTTTATCCATCAGATCCTTCTTTATTTCCGGAATTTTTGGGATACATAGTCTTGTATGAAATATCAGTACACCTTATCGATCAATATTTAACTCACGAAACATTCCATCCTTTTCATCCTAAATCTTATCTTGTAATAAAAAATATTCTTTCTGAGATTTCTTGATCATCTATAGTAATGTTGGTTGAAAAATAATTTGGGTTAGGTTTGATGATTTCCCTTACCTTATAATTCCCTTGTCTTTCTTTACTAGGTTATTGATCAAAGGATCCCTTTGAATCCTCATCATGGAAAGAACAACTAGGTCTTTCCTGCTTAATGCATCAACAAGCTTGTTTGCTCTTCTGGGATGATAATGAATTGAACAATCATATTCTTTACGAAGTTCCAACCATCTCCTTTGTCTCATATTCAATTCCTTTTGTGTGAAAATATACATCAAACGTTGATGGTATCTGTATATATCACATTTCTCCGCATAAAGCTAGTGCCACCGTATCTTCAGAGAAAAAACGACCGTAGCGAGCTCCAGATCATGCGTAGGATAATTCTGCTCAGGAATCATCAACTGTCGAGATGTATAAGCAATGTCCTTGTCATTTTTCATGAGGATGCACCCAAGACCATTTAGAGATGCATCGCTAAAAATAACGAATCCTTATCCACTTGACAGTGAGTTAACACAGGTGAAATAACCAATATCTTTTTCTGCTCTTGTAAAATTTCATCACACTCCTTTGTCCAGATGAACATGACCACTTTACGACTTAACATAGTTAACGGATTATAAAGTCATGAAAAGTTTTTCACAAACCTCCTATAATATCCAGATAATCCAGGGAAACTTTGAATCTCAATTATTGTTGTAGGCTGAGGCCAATCCTCTACAACATTTGCCTTTGCAGGGTCAACTGTGATTCTTTCATTGGTTACAATGTGCCTCAAAAAATCTACTTGTTGTAACCAGAATTCACATTTACTGAACTTCCCAAAATGAATATCCTTCCGTAGAGTTTGAAAAATAGCCCTTAGATGATCCTCATGCTCCTCATGACTTTTGGAATATATCGAAATATCATCAATAAAAACTACCACATAGTTATCAAGGTCGTATTTAAAGACTCTATTCATCAAATTCATAAAAATAGAAGGTGCATTAGATAGTCCAAAAGGTATAAAAACAAACTCATAATGGCCATATCTTGATTAGAAGGAAGTTTTTGGAATATATTCATTCTTCACCCTCAATTGATGATAACCAGATCGAAGATCAATCATAGAGAAGAATTGAGCCCCACTAAGATGGTCAAATAAGTCGTCAATTCTTGGAAGAGGGTATTTTTTATTCACTATTATCCCATTTAGTTCTCTATAATCATTGCATTGTTGCATAGATCTATCCATATTCTTCACGAAGATAACTGGTGCTCCCCAAGGAGACACACTTGGTCGGATAAAACCCTTCTCCAAAATATCTTGGAGTTGTTTTTTTAATTCCTCTAGCTCCACATTTTCCATCCTATATGGGGTATTTGATATCGGATGAGATCCAAGTATGGGTTCAATAGAGAACTCTACCTCTCTTTCTGGGGGAGGCCCGGGTAACTCCTTAGGAAATACATCAACATATTCTTGGACGATGGGGTCATTTTCTATCATCAAACTCTCATCTCCTTCTTCTCCTTCACCGATAAACTATATAAATAAGGATATTGGGGTTTTAAACATAGATGGGGTAGAGATATCTCTCCTTGGAAGATAACTGTAGGTTTTCCACTCAAGACTATTGATATTTTCTTGCTCCTGCAATTGATCTTAGCAATATACATTGAGAGCTAGTCCATCCCTAGTATAATGTCGAATTCCAACATGGATATGACTACAATATTTCCGATAAGATTGTGATTCCTAAAGCCAATACTAGTGTTTATAAACACTGACACTGCTCGGATAGTCCCACACGGAGTCTTAACTGACAAATCTACTTCTAGCACTTTAGGGGTTTATTTTAAATTCCTTGAAAACATGGGGGAAATAAAAGAATGCATTGAACCAGAATCAAACAAAGTACTTGCTAGATTTGAGAGGACAATATGAGTACCAGATACCACATTATTTGGAGCATCAGCTTCTGATGTCGTGATTTCAAAATCATGTCCCTGCTCCCTTGGCATTTGTTGAGGCTAATGGTGATTCCCCTCCACTGCCCTCAGATTTGGACAGTGATTGGAAAAGTGCCCATGTTGTCCACACATGAAGCACTGGACAACCGGTTGGGACTTCACCATATTCCCCTTGTCGTTTGTATTTGGAAGTTGAGGTTTCACCTCACCGTGACAATTCCTCACAATGTTGCCATCTTTGCCTCACTTGTATCATCTCCCACTCCCATGCAGGTAGTTCTCGGAATGCTTCTTCCTACATTTATTACACGTGGGATGTTGCACTTACTTCCCCCTCTTCCCTGATCAAAAGTTCTCCCTAAGATAGGCTCCATTGATCTTTACTTGTCATTGGATGTATGAGACCACTGCGTCTCACCAAACACAAGCTAGACTTTCATCGCACTCTGTATGATCTCCTCGTCGCTATCATAGTCTCGGTTGACTAGATTCTTCCACAGATGAGGTCTCAGTCCACCGAAAAATCTATTAACCTTACCATGTGGATCCATGACAAACCTATATGTATATCGTGAAATCCATGTGAATTTTATCTCATAGCTTCCCACAGATTCATTCTAGTTCATCTTCAGCTCGAGAAACTCTTTCTCCATTCTTGTTCTCATGGAATGAGGGAAATACTTATTGATAAAGATCCCTCTGAACTCTTCCAACTCCGTAAATTCAACATAAACTCTTTTCCTTGTGTTTTTGATCAGTTCCCACTACTGATCAGCTTCTCCCTCTAAGCAATAAACGGCTAGGGTGAGCTTCTCTTTCTCTAAACAATGCAACACAGAAAAGATCTTCTCTATAGAGCTGATCCACTATTTAGTAATCAATGGGTTTGTCGATCCACTGAAGGTTGGTGGTCACTGACACATAAAGGACTCAACAACATGTTGTTCCCTTCAAGATGTGATCGGTCCCTCAGCATGATTCATGTTATTTTCCATAACTTGGGTTAGTTTTTTCATCATTCACATGAATTATTCCATTCTGGCTTCCATTATAGGGGCGTTAGCACATATTCCTTTGTGGTCACCATTTGAATGGTTCCTCCTATTTCCCTCCATTTTCTAAAAGAATAAATCCTTAGTGAGAAACATAATTCATTTACGAATCTTTTAACTATAAAGGATTTTATGTCTTAAAGCATCATGCTTAAACAATTACATTTCCCTATAATTCCTTCATAACAATTCATAAAAATCATGCCATTAACCAAAGATATCCCCCTGGAGTGTCGTAACAATGAGTTTATCATGGCCCGTTGTCGTGTACTAGTTCCCGTTCGAGTCTAGCTCAACGTGGTGTATTCGGGTTTTACCCCTATGTACTTCTGTGCTAGAGCCACCTCTACCTGCTCGTATCCAGACATGAATGTATTTGCTTGATGAACCACTTTCTCAATACTTACCAAAATACCAGGAAGTTTTTCTATATTTAAACTTTTATATAGGGTTATTACTAATGTTTTCATAGACTAAATTCCATAAATAACTAAACTATCTTCTAATACCAACTATGGAATCCTGCCTTTTTATTACATAACTTTTCATTACATTTTTCAAATAGAGGATCATTAAAGTCTAGTGTCTTGGAAATAAAGAATATAAACATGAAGAACAACATAAAGATCTATTATAATCCACTTTTACGGCTTCATCATAAGATCATCCAAAGTACAATTACTAACTTTCATATCCTGGAGACATACATCAATGTAAAGGGTGAGCAGAAGTCCCAGTAAGGGTAATCAAGGAAGCAGTTTACATGTGATATCAATAAGAACTTGAATTGAAACACAGATACATGAGCAATCGATGTATAGGAATATCATAAATAAGAGAACATGAAACATAATTTGAATATGTGGACTCAAAATTTTATTTATACATTCATGAAAATTTCACCAATGTACATCTCCAAGGTTTCATGAAAATTACCAAGGTTATTCACCAAGGTATCATGAAAATTGTCATCTCTAGTGATTAAATCTTCACCCAATGCATTAGAGCGGTATCAAGGATCACCCTTAATATGTATTTACTTAAATTTGATCCACATATATCATAATAAAACATTTCATAAATAACCCATAGAGAATAAAATAAATGGGTTTCATTTCAAAATCATGACGTTTTAAATTGTATATAAAAATTGGATCATTAAGTCCATTATAACCCATGGAAAGGGACTGAGGGTTATATTCATGTCCATTACTGAATTGAATATATACTATTTATATATTTATTAACACCAATAGAAACGAAATAGGTCTGGGTACACACATAAATAAACAAGGGAATTTCTTGAGAGAAAGACATAGAAATTTTGAGGCGAAATTTCTGCAGCATAACGACTATATAACATGGTTTTAGAATGCATTGGAAAGAGAGGCTAAAAGAGTAACCCACTCATAAATAACTTATAAAATAGTGTAAACATATAACAACATGGATATGACAACATGGTATGGAAATTTTAATGGCATACCACATGAAAAGGAAACATGAAAGAAAAGAGAAGGCGTGATTCCTTTTACAAGAAATTTGGCAGCCTAACGACATCACTTAAAAATTCAAAAATAAAATTGATGAGAGAATAAAGGTTCTATAATCATTTGGAAATAAAATTTACCGTAATAAAACATATAATAAAATAACCTCAATATAAATAGATGGAATCTAGAAGACACAACATAAAGGAACTCATGCCTTAAAAGAGGAGGGTGAAAGAATCACTTACCTTGAAGAGTAACTTTGAAAGATTAAATTTTGGGACCCTGGGAGGTTGATGGAACCTTGGAAGGACTCCTTGTGAGGTATGGAGACCAGAAATTAGTGTAGGAGGATTTTGGAATGAAAATAATGAGATAATAGAATGGTATTTATAGGGGGAGTGAGGGGACAAGCCATTATCTACGAAGGGACACCTCATCGAAGGTATTGGAAAACCCATGGGCTATCCAAAGATATTTCCTAATGGTATTGGCCACTTGGTACACCTAGTACATTATATAACTATTCATAAGTCGACCAGAGTGATTGCATAATTATTATATCCTTAATGACATCATTAAACACACAAAACTCTAAACTGAAAATTCACTATTCAAGAAAAATTCATCTTTTTCAAAAAAAATCCCAAAAAATCACCTTAATGTAATATCGATGCTCAAAATTCAAAAATGAACTCCATTTTATAAAAATATTTTTCAAAATATTTTTTATTTAATTTTTAATTAGAAAACAGTATTCACCCGAAAAAACTAATACTTGACTAATAATTTCTGGAATAGTTATTTACCTATGTTATTGAATCACATTATTTAATCCAGATGCCTAAATTATATTAATACTTTCTTTAAGTGAGATTACTAATCCATTTGGTCACATTACTAATCCTAAGCGTAAAATCACTATTCATGATTTACTATTCACCAAAAATTATGTTGATCTTATTAGACATTAAATTTCTTACTGAACACATTTTCAGAAGACCATTTTTTTAAAATAATTACACATCATTAATTATTTAAGGTTTTCATAAATATTTTAAAATATCATTTTTTTCAAAATTCATCAACAATATACATCTAATATTCATTCAAACATTTGAAAACTCACAAACTTCACCATAAGAAGAAAACACAATTTTATTTATAACAAAGGATTACGCAAAGTAGCTATGGTCTCGTTACATATCCCCTTATCACACCAGCATAGGACCTAAGTGTAAGGTTTGCTAAGGTGAGAGAATCTAAGGGTGGATTGGCCAAAATTTTCAGAGTAGTGATTTCTATAAGCTTAAAATTTTCCTGAAGGCGGTTCCGTTCTAGCTTCAAATGGTAATGTTCGGCTTGTGTTTGGTCGAGAGAAAGACCCAGTGGTGCTACCTCTTTCCCCAGTTCTGTTAGATGGGCTTTGATCGGCCTGAGACTACTGGATGAGTCCATCGTATATTCTTTCTACATTAATTAACCAAGTTCACTTGTTTTTATAGAATAATAATCGCAACATAGAGTTTAGTTTCCAACAGTCATATTGACCAATAGTCATATAACAGTTCAAACCAAATAGTCTTATTTTAATTATTCTCACTTATTTAAATGAAATGGTTTCTTTGAGTATAAAATAAAATAACACACAAACAAAGGAATCATAAATTATTAAAATTTCAGGTCATTACATAGACCACCCATCTTGAACTTCTATGACTGTATTCATGAATTATTATCCTCTAATTTGGAGTGTATTGTATTATATAAAAATAAAAGATCAATGACCTGAATGTCAGGAATCTGATCCTACACCTAGATAACATTGTCTAGAAGAATATAAATAAAGAACAACTAAAAAATCAAGTAATTATTGATATGCATCAAACATGATGAAAAGGTAGATTGATCAGATTTCAGATGTTTGTGATCTTTCAATCCATAGATTAGGTCTTCAATGAAATAAAAATTTGAAAAATGGTGGTCCGGTCTGGTAAAATTTTGTAGGATAAGGATGAGAGAGTTTAATTAGATCATTACAAGAAAAATTGTAAAATCATCCAAAATTATCAATTTAATGGTTTGGACACATGATTTTGTAAAGCATCATACAATGATGAATTGGATCCTTTAGAAAATGGGGAACTCAAATGGTTAGCATCCCACTATATGAATCTAGGTGTCAACCATGCGAAATGGATATGCATAAAAATATAGACCATCCACATGGATAAATATAACCTTGAGACCTCCCCATACGGTTTACACTGACTTTGTGAAAGGACCGAATCTCCACAAAATTTTCTTTTCGAGCATCTAACAAGAGTCTTACACCACTACAACATTCATGTTCCTATTAGGCATCATTACTTAGTCTAAAATAATGAGTTATAAAAAATTTAAAAGGATCTATATGTAAGAAAAAAACTATTTTCTTATAGTAAAGATAGTGGGAAAAATTATTATTTTTAAGGGAACACCGAGGATGTGTAATGTTAGTGATATGTGTATATGTTTGAATGAATATTAGTTACATAAGGGTGATAAAATATGGTATGTATGAAACTACTGCATGATCACCACACAATCGGTTCCATTGATAACATTATGAACAATTGATCATTTGTACCAAGAAAGATTTTCTACAAGAAAACATTTTTATTGACCATATATCTTATTTGGATCGACCATGTGATGAATTAGGTTCATTCATTCCCATGATGAAATAAATGGATGTTTAATTAAGTAGTAATATGGAGATAAATTTAAATATATGAAGTTACACATGAATTCATGTCTAGTTGAATGTGATAAGGGATGTGGGATAATCCAATATTGATTCAATGTAATGAAATGTGAATCCATATGTATCAGGTAATGAATATCTCATGTGAGGAAATAACTAATCATAACATTTTAAGATTATTAATGTGAGGTTCTAAAATGGAGAAGCCCATGATGTGGAGGAATTATAAAATAATGAATTTAGAGGTGAGCTTCAATTATAATACCACACGAGGAATGAATATTTATCTAAAACATCAGGGAATTTCAAAATTAATGAATTCATGTTACCATGTTCATAAAATGGGGTTTAGTTGAGGTTTATAGGAATATTAAAATGGTATTTTTCGGTGATTTATAAAAATAATAATAAAACTTCTCCATTACGGGTATTTTATTTTTGAAAAATAAGTGTGTTTTTTATAAAAAAATTTAAAAATGAAAAAAATGAGATATTTTGAGAAAAATATTTTTTAGATATTATCTTAAACCTAAATAAAGTTTTGGTGATCATAGAATCATGAAATAATATGGAATAAATTTGTATCATGAATAATGAAAGTGTATGAAGCCCCAAGCCTTTGAAGAAGAGGAATATTATATGATGGAGTTTTAAGATATTGAATAAAGAAATCTATAATTATATGGAGTGAGTTTCTAAAAAAAGATGTAGTTGATGTAGTTCATAATGATGTAGTAATTGTGAATACCTACCGATCCATTTTATCATGAAAACAGATTACCGTCATAGGTTGCAATGATCACAATGATATTTCTAGAAGCCTTCTATTTTTTATCTTATATAATAAAAATATATTGTTTCGTCCTTTAAAATATAAATGAAGAGTAGGTAAATTTTATTTTTTTGACAGTGTGGAATTCAAGTTGGGGGGTATAAAAAACATGTAAAGGAGTTGGCCTCTTAATCAAACTTTTATATATTATGTTTATTAATCTCTTTACATTCTTCTATATATGAAATGTGGGAAGGGGTTACATTTGATTGGAACATGAAAATTTACATGTTTAAGAGGATGAATTAAAAATATAATTTTTAAAACAAATGTACCATTGATTCACCATCCCTCTTAGTGGAACCTAAATGGTCAATGGAATATATAATTGGTACTAGTGGAAGGTTCTCTATGACCATTGAAAGAAGAATCTGAAAATTCTGAGTTTAAATTTGGGTAACAATCAAGGTGTTCCATTATTTTATGAACCAAAATTCCATAATTAGAGGAATTTAATGAAGCATTACCACCATTCACTTGGCCTTGATGTTATTGATGCTACAATGGAGCATTTTCCACCAATTGTGGATGATGTACCTATGAATCATTATAATAAGAGGAATATTGATTTTTATAGAAATACAAAAAATTATATATTTTTTGTATTTATTTAATTAATAATCCACCGATGATAGGGGTATTAAAACAAATAATGAAATACAATAGAAATTGAGGAGGGGTTATTAAAGAATCATTAATGTCAATGATGTAGAGATACATGCATTTAGAATAATATCTTAACATATAAAAGTGACTAATGATGAAAAATCAATGATTATTTCACAAGAGTTATTATTATTGTGAAAAATATTGGGTTTAGTGAGAATATTTATAATTCCATTATTTTTAAAAAAATATGATGAGGAATTTATTTAATCATTTGAAAAAAAATATCTTCAAAAAAATTTATAGAATATTTGACTATTTATGATACATATTATACAATCATTTTAAATGAATTTATAAAGGCTCTAAACATTATGAAGATATAAAAATATGATATGGACTTTATGGATTTGGAAGTGTAAATTTCAATGTATAAGAATTTTTTTATGAATTCATGGACTCAGATACATAGTATATTAATGATTACTTCAACAGGATTATGTATCTTCTCTGAAATACGTTTCATTAGGGAAAAGAAGAAAGGAAAAGGCAATAAATTATTATGATGTTAAAATTATGATAACATTAGTCATATAGAAAAACAATTTCAAAATATGAATGTTCAATAATCGAACTCAAATGAGTATAAAACCTAGAGTAAAATAGGGGATAAAAAGAAGAAGTGATCCACTTTCAAAATGAGAAGTAAATAGATGTAAACTTAATTTATTTATATAGGTAATGTATTCAAAATCTATACTCATGTGGAGAAAAGATTTTATTTATCAATTAGTGATGATTAATAATTATAAATGATATAACATGGTTGGGAAAAAAAGGTATGTTGGAATACAATCTTGAGAAAAAACCATAGCTAAAGAATGTGAAGAAAGATATGATAAAATAATGAAGAGACTATCTTTTAAAAAGAATGAAATAGAAATAGTATATTCTCTTGAATAATTGGAGGACTTGAACATGAATAAATAAGGTTATCATCATGACATCAAGATTTTAGAACTAAAAATAATTGGGAAATATGACAAGACACGTGATCCTAAAGAGAATTTGACTGCTGATAAATATGATTTGTTTCAATCACAATCTATTTATATTGTAGAACAAACCATGTTGACAGAAGCTAGAGAATACATCAATAAATATATCTATATATAGGGATAATATTATAATTTTGGGCAGTATTGAGTTATATATAAAACCCTACGACTTTATGATACATTTCTCCTTAAATAAATATAATTTCTTCGATAACCTGTGATGCATCGTACTGCAAATCTAAATGAACTTTAATGATGTATACAATTACTACCAAGCCATTGGATTATTGGGAATGAATATAAAAAAAATTAAAATATTATTTCTTAAACATACCTAAAATTAATTCTTTGGTCAACGAATAATTACAAATAAAAATAAAAATCATTTTAATCTAAAGGAGTTTATTATATACAAATGTAATTTTATTATTGATACATGTTTTTCAGTATAATAAATTTCATTAATCACTATTGATGAATTATTTTATAGAAATATATATATTATAATTTCAATAAAACATGTTATCATCCATCTATTTTTTTAGCCATGGTATAGGAATAAATCCACTTTTATGCTTACAATTGTATTTTTTTTAAAAAACTCTTATATTATCATTTTTCTCACAACTTCTAAAATGAATATCTAAAGCAAAGAAAAATGGAATTGTGAAAAAGGTATTACATATTTCTAATTTTGAGGTCCATATTTTATTTATTTTTCCCTTTAATTTTTGGCATTATAAATAATAACCATCGAAAAATTTATCACCATAGAAAAGGGAAAGTGTGTTAACAGATGTTAAATATTAATGTTGTTGTCACCCTATTCATATTAACTCGTACAGGATGATGTTACATGATCCATTATAATTTTGGGATGAGTAATTATTTTTTATGGGACACTTGTCCTTGAAAATGAACTATATAATATTTAAATCAAATGAAAATATAAAATGCCACTCTAATACATGAAATTACCTCAGCTTTGTTCACATAGTTAAAAAATAATGTTATAAATAAATATTAATTGTAAAATTTAGAATAAATAATTATTTTCATTATTTTCATTTATTTATAATTTTTAATGATAAAGTAGTTTATTTAAATACTTATGCATCACTGACACAATATTTTATAAATTAATAGAATAATAAAATAAATGATATTAAAAATATTAAATATAAAATAATATTATTGATGTATGGTGTCACATTATTTTAATATATTATTAAATACTATTAGTTATGTTTTAATGGATTATTTTAAAATTATATCTCTGCATTTATGTCTTTGACATCAAATTATTTGAATAGTATCATACAAGATATTAATGATATTTTATTATAAAATATTTTGTTATATTAGTTAACAATCATAAAAATAATTTAAATGTTCATGCTGGATAATTTATGGTCTAATATTTTCATCCCATGTCAATTTAAAATCCAAATATAACATTATAATTATAATTAATACCATTTATGTATGAAAAATTAAATAGAACGGTTAAGGTTAAAATAGATTTACTAAAGGGTTAAAAAATTGATATGTTTTAGGACACCACAGAGACCTGTCTAAATTTTTCTATTTGAAGGTATTTAAAACATATAGAAAATTATCTTATATCCTCCAGTCATTTGGAATAATATTTCAAAGAGTTTACCTCGCCTCACTTACAAGTGGGATCCTCTCTTTTATCTACTTTTCACCACATAGTGAATTATATCTCAAAAAACCCATGAAACATTCTCTTATAAACTTACCTTGACATTAATTATTGGTTTTTAATTCATGAAATACCATTCTAGGGGTAATTGATAAGGAATCTAAAGGAGGAATACCAATGAAATGGTAATCATCTAACCCTTCATCTTTCAAATTCTTCATATTTTACTTCCTCTAAATCTGTTATATTTTTCAAAAAATAATAATTCCAATATCCTCATAACACAAGTACTTTTATTATTATTATTATATTATATTTGTTCTCCTTATTTTTCATCAAACGGAATGTGAATGTATCAGTTGTGCATACGTATGAGTTACTATCACCATGTATCTCTTAATTTCATTTTTCATCACCATAATTTATTGATGGTTATTATATAATTTTAAATGATTAAATATATTATTTAGGATATAACTATTCTTATGGTATTATAATTTCATACCTTCTTTCTTATCTTCCCATATATTGGAAAATGATGACATCACTCATGCAAATATCTGCACTCCCACCTCCACAATGAAATGTGACTAGTTATTCATATTTTCACAACGTGGATAGAAATAAAGATATATTTATTGACTAAATATTATATATAAAATAAAATAATAATTATAGGTGGGTGAATTATTAGTTATCATAATTATGTTCAATCTGATTAAAAATGCACATAGTGGTAATTTGTATATATGGGCTACCCTCTTTATGAATTCAGTAATTTATTTTTTATCTATACCCTTTTTGGATGAATATATATATATATATAATTAAATTATAAGATAATTATATAATTATTATAATTCTTGAATTTATGCAACCACAGTCAATGTTTAATGACTAGGACCGCCAAATCGAACCATGCATAAAAAGTGAAGCAGTTTTCACGTTGAATAGTGATTTTAATAACAAATTGTTAATAAAAAGGAGATAAGATGACATAAATAAATCATACATGGTCTGAAAAAATTAATATTATTTTATAATAAATTTATATTATATATATATCATAAATGACGATAAAAAATTTACGATGAAATATGAAACTTGAGAAATGGATTTATGATTCAATCCTCTATTTAATCATGACTGTTTATTTTTTAATATTAATTAATGAATGATATGATAAACATGAAATAAATCCCCCACATTTTTCTTCTTTTTCAGTTAATTAATTATAATAAATGTTTCCGTTTGTTTTCCTCACATTATGTAATCTCTAGAAAAATTTATTATTTTATGGATAAATTTATATATCTCATCAGTCAAAACCCATTTCTCTTCCATATCCCTATTTTTAAAAAAATATTTCATTATTGTTTTTAATATTTTAATATAAATGTTTTTATTCCTTTTTTAATATTGAAAAACTATGTAAAAATTGGTTTTAATTTAATATTATTATTTTTTTGAACAAGGTAATTTGATAATTTTTACAAGTGGCAACGAAATGTTTTATTTTTATCATATATACCTTGAAAATAATTTCTCAATATCAAGAACACTCCATGATTTGATGATCAGTTTAAAAATTTTAAATTTTCATTTCAAATAAATTTTTTATACAATGTGATGTAATATTTTTAAAATTTAAATATGATATTTAAAAATGAAATGGATATTCTCCTAAAGAAATATTTCCATGATTATTTTAAAGTAATTTTCTTCTATGATGACAGCATTTGTTGTTTATTATATTATAAATGAGATGTGGCCCAATGACACAATCCTTAACCTTTCTCTTGATGTTTTATGAATATAATGATGTGATGTTTAAAAAACACATTTATCTTTCGTGGGATATAGAAGGATGAAAAAAATCTATTTTTTTGAAACCAATTTTTTTCATGTGTTATGAAATTATGATATCATAAATATTTTATTATATTATGGAACCCATAATTATTTTTATTATTATGTTATGGGTGGACTAGAAATATATATCCCTTTTATTCATTATATAATGTTTTATATATCAAGAGATTACTATGGGAAGGAGGTCAATGTTCTTGATCTACTATATGAAAAATTATATCTTCGTGATTCCATTTCAGAAGCAAGTCAATGTGTTAGATCAAATATGGGAAAATTATAATGATGCATAATCTATTATGCTATAGAAAAAAATTATTCATCAATAATCCACTATTATTTTATGGTCTTGGTACATAACCTTGATATATGAAATGGTGATTATACATATGAAGGAGTTACACTATTATGACATGAACATGGGGTTCATGATAGATTTATGAATATATATTACTCTACAAAAAATTTCTGTAAGGCCTTTATATTTGTGTACATTTTGGATAAACCATATTTCTAATTTGGTAAAGAGGGAACCCTTAAATTACCGCTGGACTAGTGGAACAAGGACCAATAAATGGCCTGAATTCCCAAAAACCTGACCCATTGGAACTGCCCCTCCTATGAATATTCTTCATTGATGGCACATTGACCCCAACCTCACATGGCTAATTATCCAGTACTACCCTATGCCTAGATGGGTAGTACATTGTACCAATGGTGGTTTCCAAACCCTCTCATTCTTCAAATACGGTTATAAATTTTAGTTGTATCTATTACAATGATTACTCATATGGGTTTTATACCTAATGCACTTATGTAATTCCATACCCTAATTCCTAATGGCCCAAAATACCTTGATGTCCCAAAGGCTCTACACCTTTTCCAATATAATGCATGCATCACAGCCTACCTGCGTCATCCCTACATCACTACCACATCCTAAATCCCACATTGGGTCATTACTGAATTAGAACATAAGCCTTTGGATTCTAATAAAGAACGTTTACCACTTGGGTAAAATCTAATTGGTGATATATTACTCACATAATTGATATATTTTTAAATGATAATGATTTATTCCATGACTAAATTTTATGATCTTTGATAGATTTGGTATGAAATATATATCTTATGTTCAGGACCGCATAGCCTAATTCTTTTCATATTCATTTATAAGTTCATCGATTGATATCTTAAAAGTTTACCATTACATGGAATTTGATGTCAATATTTATTAAGTTTTCATCCACCAGGTAAGGAATAATGGTCTATGAATGGTATGTCTATGAAGCATACTATACGGGATGTTATATAAAGGAGATATTAAATAAAATTTATGAAATAAGAATATTGTTTCTCTTGTCTCAAAAGTCTTTAATCCATTACATTCATCAATAATGTATCTATGAAATGTATTGAATTTTCATCCAAAACAATTTAATATTTATGTATGAAAATAATGGGTATCTATTGTTTTTATTTTAGAATATTTTTGTTGAATATTAGGATATTATTATTACAAAATATTGGTTAGGACCCATGTTATAAGTATAAATACAGGATAACATCATATTTTTTTGCAATGTCCATGAATAAACAATATTAAACATAATGTGCCATATATTGAGAATTAGAAGTCATGATTTAGAAATATTATGAATAATTTTACATGATTATATAATAGTTAAATAAATGTATTATTTAAATATTCTTACACTTTGGTTTTTTGGATTTAGTAAATTTCTTTTAGTAAAATACATTTTGCTAACAATGAATATAATGGAATATAAAATTATTTTCCACCTTAGAAACATAAAAGAATTAGATTTGGAATTTATTATCCTGTTATTATTCTCACACAACATCCTCCGGACAAGAATCATGAGGATCATTCAATCAATATATGGAGAAATAACATATTATTTATTATTTCAAGAGGAAACATTGACATTATTTTAGTGGATATCTGGTTATACTAGTGGACGAGAAATGGGTAATGACCAATGATAAAATATTTTCCATTCACAATTACTTTGAACATGAAAATATTCTCTTAGTCCTTTGTTGTTTGTATGGAGAAGTAGATCGATGGAGGAACCTTATTAAGAATATTATATAAGAGGAAAATATTGACTCCATGTAATCGGATGCTTTTATGATTATATTTTAAGTATGTAAATAACTTATATTCCATGCACAATTATGGATAAGTAATTCATTGAGCATAATCAAATATAAGATGAATTTTTTGTTACATTTGAGAAAACATTTTCAAGACATGTAAGGAATGATTCTAGATTATTGTTTATCCCTTAATGAAGAATTGATCAATTATTTGGTGTCATAATGTATTCAAAAGAAATAATACATAATTGAATTTAGTATCTATGAAGAAATTGTTTTCTGTAAACACAAGGTAGAATTGAACATTTTATATTCCCACAACTCCCATAGAATTTATAAGAAAAGGAAGATAAAATTCATGAAAAATCAAATAAATCATATGGTGGAATGAAATTCTAACCATCTACATTCCAAAAAAATGTGATGAAACATCAATGGAATTTCTGGAATAGAAAAAGCAGGCGATTTAAATGTTTAATGTTAATTCAATAAGCCTATGAGTTTCAAAAGGGGATTAATGGGAATATTAATGTTATGGAAGAAATATATATCCCAACTAATCCACCACACACACTCAAATGATTCAATTTCATGGATTATGGGAATTATTCCAAATGGTCGATCAATCCACAGGTTTATGATAATTATTAGTGTCAGCAACCTCTTAAGCTTGAATAAAATGGGAATACTATGATTGTTGTAGTAGGTTATAATAATTACACGGAAAAAGTTAAAATAATCATCCACTATAGAGTAACTATTGACTTATTTTATAATATTTGTACCAACTGTTATGTAAAAAAATAATTTATAAAGAAAATAAAAACAGCAACATGATGATTAGATGTTGAGTTAATAGTTAAAAATCATAATGGTATGATGGTTCCTTCCGAAGTCTATATTTCAGCACTGATGGGATTTTTTGGGAAATATCATCCTAAAAAAATAATGCTTATCCCATCAGTTGAACATGATGTTATTATAGGCATGCATTGGATTTAATTATATAGACCACAAATCAATTTCCATGGAAACGAATTAATATTTATTATTATTAAATAGCCAATGATAAATTTTTCTTGTTTGGACGATTAAAATGAAATGGAAATTACATTAACATTTCAGGTCTTAATTCCATTCCTTGAAGTATATTTATCTCAAATGGTTGGGAAAAAACTAAATATTTGTGATATAAAAATGGTACATGTTATTTTTATGTATTTATATATGAGATTCCTATTATTTATGTATATTTTTTGATTTATTTTTCAATAGAACTCATACTTGGTTATACACCTATATCAATGAATAATTTTAAAATAACCATAATTGAGTTTCAGGAATTGAATATTATGCTAATAGAGAATACTTATATGTGATTTATTTTCCCATATGTGCCACCTATGGTGCACTGTTTCGTTTAGTTGAGAATATAGTTATACCAATTTGACTCTAAATTGATTATTCATAACTTAACTGGATCACTATCAAGTAAAATTGTCATCCACCCCATATGAACAATTTTTTGATAAATTACATGGTTATTAAATTATTAAATGATCGAACATCATTCCCAATATAATATATTGTTGGTTCAATAAGGATTATATGACCAAGATATCCTTCCCTATGAGGTATGTGAATTATGAACTTATAGTGATTCTATTTGGACATACTAATGTTCCCACAGTCATCATGGATTTAATGAGTAGGGACTTTATAGATTACCTTGATAAGTTTGTGGTAGTATTTAGGGTTTATATTATTATATATTTAAATAGAAAGAAAGATCTAGAAGATAACATGATAATTTTGCTGAAGACAATGAGGAATGTAAAATTCTATGAAAAATTAATCAATTTTGGATTTTGTCTTATGAAAAATTCATTGTAGGGTTATATAATTTAATGTGAGTATATTTGAATGGATACATAACACATGGATATTATTCAAAAATAGCCTATTCATACCATAATTAGTAAGATCCATAGATTTGATGGGTTGACTGAATATTAATGATTCTTTGTGGGAGATTTATCATGAATTTCTGATCCACTCACCATGTTTATTCGAATGGTGGTAATGTTTTTGTGGAAAGATGAATGTGAAGATAATTTCATTGATTTAAAGACATGTGTGGGTAGTGAAATTGTTCTTGATATACCATTTACCAGATAAGGGTTTTGATCTATAGTGATGCATCAAAGAAGGCAATAGCTTAAATCCTCATAAAAATGACATGGATATAGAATATGTCTCATGAATATTATAGGTTCATGAGAAAAAATAAAAAATTCATGATTTCAAGTTAGTTGTAGTAATATTAACCTTGATTATATCTATGTGTCAAATTTATTGAAATAATGTGAAATATATATGGATCATAATGCTTTTAGTATATCATCACATAGAAAGTATTGAATGTGCAGCAATGAAGATGGTTGGAGTCAATTAATGATTACGACTACTCCATACACTACCTCCTAAGGAAGGAGAATAAGGTGGATGATGCTCTATGTGTGGAATATAATGCTAGTTTGTAAATTATGATGTTTGAAAGAGATATAATACTTGTTTGTTTAAAAATATGGAACTTGACATCATGGATAAAGGGCACAAATCCTATCATTTTCAAATAAAATTCCAAACAACTTTCCATGTAAGGATTGAAGAGGTGTTGAAGGAAGATGTATTTCATTAAAATATTGTTAGAAATGTTCATGATTTCAAACTATATATTATGAGAATGATAATTTTAATGAATAATTTATGCATTTCGTCAATCCCAAACTTTATGAAAGAGCTCAGAGATGATTCTCACAGTACAACATTTTCTATTCATCCTTGAAGTTCCATGATGTATGATGAAATTAAAGTGTATTAATTGGTGAAAATAATAAAAAGGGATATTGAAGAATTTTTATTTCAATTCCTGCTATGTTAGTATTTTATGGATGGGAGATATAAATCTAATTTTATGTTACACCCATTACACATATCTAAATGGATTTTGGAAAACACCACCATGGACTTTGTCTTTAGACATCCCAAAACATTTAGAGGGAACAATTATATCTTGGTTATAGTTAATCACATTATAAATTGAATATTTTTTATAGAACCCAAATAATATATATCTCTTGATCAATATTCCATGTTAAAAATAATTGAATTTTTGGTATTTCATGGAGAAACACTTTCTATCATATCTAATTGAGATTCTATTTTTACCCTAATGATTTGGTGAAATTCTCAGAATGTTCTAGATAGAAGGTTATGTTTTTAAATTTCTTATAATCCATAGATATTTATACATTATGAGAGAACCATTCATACATTGAAGGATATATTCATATCTTATTCTATATGATTCAATGGTTTTTGGGATCAACACATTCGCAGAGTTGAGTTTTCATACAACAATATCTTTCAATCAATCATTATGTTTGATCATTTTGATGATATTATTAGTAGGAAACATAAGCATAATACATGATGGGATAAAGTGGGAGAAATAAGGCTATTGGTACACCATCTAAATATGGAAATTTTATAGAATTTTATATCCACTTAGTGTCATATAAGAGAAGCTCAAAGTTGATAGAAATGATATTTGGACAATCATAGAAAATATACTGTGTTTGAAGTTGATGAAAATGTTTTTATATTAACCTATCCATGGAAAAAGTTAATATTATTAGGAATTAAAGGAATTATGATCCCTTTGTATATTTTCCCCATTGACGTTCATAATCGAGTAGGGACAATACCTTATCACTTCGTGCTTCCACCGAACCTCTAACATGTATACAGTGCATTTGATGTATATATCCTATGGAAATACATACCCGATCCATCAAATATAATAAAATAATATGTTTAACCACTATATCAGGATATTTATTATTAATAAAAACTAACAAATATCTAATATCATAGAGAAAATGTGCTATATAACAATATCCATGACATGGTTTGAGTTCTCTAAAGGAACAAGAAATTTGAAGAAGCTACATAGGAACCCAATAATGCAATGAAACATAGATATCATAATTTTTTGTATTTATGTGATGTAATTAAGATGGTGAAATTAATTTAAAGGGGTAAAAATTTAACCCCATTGATATTTTATGATATATTTCACTTTAATTAAATTGAATTTAGTCGATATCTTGTGATACATGAAACCTTGAGTCTAAATGAACAGTAATAAAGTATATAGACATCACCAAGACATTGCATAGGTGGTTATGAATAATTATAAATAAATTATGAAAATAATATGGTTTAAAATTCATAAAATGAACTCATTATTTTTCAATTAGTGAGAAATAAAAATAAATAACATTTCAAAATAAAGGATACATCTTTATGAAAAATTATTTTTTGGCAGGAAACATGTTTCAATATTAAAAAATTAAATTAATAAATATTGGTGTATTATTTTAATGAAAATTATTTAGTATATATTATATAAAACGTTTTACCAATCCTTTAAAAATTTTATAGTCAAGGTATAGGATTAATTATAATTTTATGCATAAAAAAGTTTTTTCTAAAAATGATTTGTGTATCATTTTAAAATCACATTTTAAAATTAATTTATAAAAATATTAGGAATGGAATAAAAAATTATTGAATCCATATTTTGAATAATGAGGTCCATATTTGGTAAATAGTCCAATTTTTTAGGAAAAATGATTAATAATCGTTGTAAATTTTATCAAGTAGTTAACCTGTGACTCAAGTTAACCATGGTTAAAAAAAGTGTTGTGAACAACATTTTTCATCATAATTATTATTAGAAGAATTAAATTTTATTTAAATACCATGGTTCTAAAATTTAATTATTTAAGGGATTGTGTTCAATGAAACTGATCTATATAATATTTAATACAATGAAAATTAAAAATGTCACTCTATTACTTTTTAATATCACTTATGTGTTGCATAGTGAAAAAATAATGTTATGAATGAATTTTAATATTAATTTTTATGATAATGAAGTTATTTTCATTACTATAATTTTTTTAAAGAAATATAGTCATTATAGATTTACCTTAAATTATTACACAACACTGAAACAATATTTCTTCAATTAATATGAACATAAAATAAATTATATTAAAAATATGAAATTAAAATAATATTTTGTTTTGTGATTTATAGTGTTATAAGAATTTAATAGACTAATATAACATATTAGAGATTTTTTAAAGTATTAAATTTGAATTTGGTCATTGTATTGTTTTCTACAATGTCGAAATTAGTTGAATAGTGATAAAATAACATTTATGATATTTTATGTGATCCAAATTTTATTAAATTATATAAAATAATAAAAATATTAAAAATTGATAAGGTGAATAATATATGGTCTAAAGTGTGATCCATAATCCATTTCTGACCCCATTCCTACCTTATATGTAAATGTATATACTTTTTAGTGTGTAAAAGTCATTACCACCATTATAGTTAACATAACTTAATTAAGGGGTTAAACCAAAAGATAAGTTTCAAAACCCAAAATAAACTTATAAATATTTTATTGGAATATTGGATATAAAATAAATTTTACATTATAATTTAATAAATAAAAATTTGGAATAATTGTATAAAATAATGAACATTTTGATATTTAAATATTTTATGAAATTAAAAGAGTTCCCCATCCCTCACTTATAAAAGGGAACCTCTAATTTCCCTTCATTAAACCACTTTTAGAAATATATATAAAACAAAACCTGAAAAATCATCTTCTTAACAAACCAACACCATAATTATAGGAGTAGGTATTCTTAATATAAAATTTGAATTGTCCTTAAGATGGAATCTATAGGAGCCCTACTAAGGAATAGGAAATTAGCTTACCCGAACTCTTTTACTATATTATTTCTATACTTCCCCTAACACTAAATTATTCTTATTGAAATTATAAATTTAATAACTAAATATTATGAAATATTATTATTATTTTTAAGACACCTTTATTTATCCATTTTTTCATTAAATGGGATGTGCAAACATCATTCATTTTTACATATGACATACTCTCCCTATGTAAAGGTACATTTAAAATCCCATAAAAATATTTCGAGGATTTTTATAACGATAGGTTTAATGATTACATATGATATTAATTAATTAATTAGTCTTGAATAATTATAATATCAAGTATTCTTTCATACATTCAAATATGATATAAAATGATATTGTCATGTATTTTTACTCGTTAACTACCACTTCTACAAGGCTATATGATTAATTTTTCAAATTTTCATTACATGTATGATAATAATGATAAATTTCATTAATATTATATATATATTTAAAAATGTTTTTTGAAGGGTGAATTATTATTTACCAATTTTTATATCTTTCTATTGAAAAATGGAAACAACATTAATGCATACGTATAACCTACCATCTATGTGGACGATGTAATTCATTTTTCGGTCTCAAAATTTAACGGATCCATATAAATATATATAATGGATACATATGATACATAGATCATGAATAAAATTCGATATATTATGAAACCAAGATCAACACATAAGCAGATAGACATCTGAACCAAAAAATGCATGAAAAACGATGCATTTATCTCCTAGAACATTGATCTCAATACAAACTGTTAATAAATCGGTTATAAGAGATAAAAAATAAATCACAAATGTTTTAGTATATATTAATTTGGTTTTTTAATACATTTATATTAAATCTATAATTATTTTACAGGTGGTTCAAACATATATGAAGTATTAAGCGAATTTATGTAAGTGATTTATGTGTTAGTCCTATTATTAGTCGGGATTATTCTTGCTTAAATAAATGTTGAGTACATTATATGATCTTTTTATAATAAATACCATTCATATTTATTATCCTATAATTACTTTAGAATAGTCCATGTGTTCCTTTAATTATCATCACATTAAGTACACATGATGTCAAATTAATGTTTTTAAAGAAGACATACATTATTTATCTCTCTAGTAGAAAATTTTTTGTTTCATCCTTATTCTGGTTTTTGAAAAATATTTTCCAAAAATAATTTAATAGTTTTCTATTATTTTTTAATTTCCTTTTTACCAATGATTTACATTAAAAATAATGGTCTAAAAGAAATCTTCATATCAGTTTATTAATGCGGAACTTTGTTCTATTTTATAAGGGTTTGAAAGGAATCTTTTCTTTTAACATATATCAAAAGAAAAAAATTTCAAAAAATAATAAACAATTAATTATTTTGAGATTACATTACATGTTTTTGTGGTTTATTTCAAATAACAAATTTCCATAATATTTGTGAAATTTTTACCTTTTAAATATTGTATTTCAAAATGAAAGGGTTATTTTCCTAATGAAATATTCATGTGATTATTTGAAACTAATTTCCATCAATGATGACTTAATTTGATGTTAATTGTGATTTTCTATAGAAATGATGTTATGTCTGAATTATAATATGATACACTACACGGGGGATGAATTTTTTTATTTGAATAATATATGAATATTAAAAAAATTATCCTTCTTCAAAAACAATGATGATATGTAGGGTTCTATTATTGAAGAATGTGGGGAAAGCATGAAAATATAGAAGGATAACACAATAGTTTTTATAGCAGTTTAGAACACAATGATATCCTAGTCCACTCCACCAACGCTCTCTCAGTGAATATATTGATTCTCACTAGGCAGTCCCACATATCACACGACCTTCACAACTATGTTTAGGCTGTTGGCACCATTAAAACATGGATTTACATGGCCTTATGATTATTTTGCAAGGAACCAAAATATGTGAAGTTTATTTTGATAAGAAGAAACACCAATAATGAAAGAGTATAAGAAGCTGATACTCAATGAAATCAATAGTAATTGATTTCATTGAGAAATAGGTTTATCTCACACTTGAATCATTAATTGAAATTTAATATATATTTGTCTTCATATATAATATTATTCAAGAAAGAAAAGATTTAATGAGATTGTTGTTACAAATGATCTTCAATAAAAACAAAAACAAATTAATAGTATCACCAATAATAGAACAATAATATAACAGAATATTATTGTTACTTGCTGGTATTGAATGTTTATCTCTTATGAATATCATTGATAGTGTATTCTTAAAGTCACTTCATTTGTGAAATATATAGATATAGGTATAAAAAAGATAAAATTAATTACAATAATTTGAAAATATTAAATAATATCCCCTAATATATCATCATTACATGATTTCAAAATCTTTCAAGGAAAGGCATAACTTCCATCATAAATAAGAATTTTTATAATATTTTTAATATGTCCCTTTGAATCGGTCATTTAAGAGATTTTAAAATATTTTTTCTCTCCCAATATCTTTTCCAATATGTTAGAAATATTATCAAATGTAAACTCTGTAATTGACCAATCCTAATGTAGGGTTATCTTTGGAATTATGATTAACAACATACAATTTACTTAAAAATGTTGGGTTGATGAAGCATTCATTATTTTCACATATATAATGGTTCTTATAAAAAATAGGGTTATTGATCCATGATTTTAAAATAGTGTATGGTACATAATCAATATTTTTTATCCAAATATATGGTTTGGAAACAATGCATTCCTCTTACAATCATATGGGATAAATAATGTTCACATCTTTTATAAAAAAATTTCCATAATTATTTATAAAAAATCATTAATATTTAAATGAAAAAGTACATTTCTAAAGAAAAATAATACATAAAAACAAATAATGATATTTCTTTAGTAATATTAACAATGGTATTTGTGATCAGCAAAATAATTATGATTCATAGAAAATTTAGGAGGCAATATATTCCCAACAATCTCCCCATTTTGATGATCAGAAATCACATATCTAAAACATATATAAAAAGGTAATGTAAGGACAAATAAAATTGATTCTTAATGAGATATAATAAGAAATTATATTTCTCATTTAAATATTTATAAACTATGAATAAAAAAGTAATAATACTTAATATTATGTTTTTTAGACTGGAGAGATTTATGGTAAAAATTTAAATCTCTAAATTTCTCCCTGTCTTTTAGTTAGTATATTAATGTCATTGTAATCATAAGAATGTTGTGTTTACCTGATATTCTCCTAATATATGTGATATAAAAAATAAATTAATGAAGAATGGTATATAACAAAAATAATGTAGCAAAAAACCTGTAGTAAAAGATTTTAGGCTAATATAAAATTGATTACTATTAATTGAATAGAGGTTGATATATAACAATAATCAAATAAAACTAAATAAATTGATGTAAATAAGGATATTTAAAAATAATTAATGAGTACATGAAATGTTTGGCTCAAAAAATGTTTATTTCAAGGAGTATATGAGGGATAAATTTCTGTTTTAGATGAGTAGATAGAGGTACCTGAATCTCAAATTTCCCGATGATTATCCTTAAGCACATATATAATCCCTCAAAAATTATTATTGAACATATCATCGCAATGTTTCATCAAAATCCAATATTGATTTACAATTTTAATATTTTTAAAAAAATTGATTTTTAAAAACACAAGGAAGGACTCCATAGATTGTCAAAACAATATTATAATATCACATAATCGATTTGGAAGTATTTTAATACCAGTACCATTAGATGTTAATTTCATAGATTAATTTTTTTTATTATCGAAACCAATATAAACTTGAATACAATAAATGTGATGAAACTATATAATAAAATTTATTGAACATAATACAATTGAAATGGATTCAAATCTTATTATGAAATCAGGTGTGGTTATATTATTTTATTTATAATCTCTTTCTTTACTTGAGATACTTCTTATAAATTAATATTGAATCCTTGTTTATTTATTTAAATTGCCAAAATTTTATTTTTAAATAGATTCAAACACATTATTCCTGTGATAGTATTCCATTTATCGTTCAAATTCATTAAAAATATTATTGAAGAGTAATTTTTTTGAAGATTATAAAATTGAGATTGAAATTATTCTTACTCTTCTTGTGTTATAGTTGAACATTTCATGTGTTATAAATATTAACTAGTAACATAAAACTAACTTTTAATGCCAGAATTCTATTATTTCATCTGGTTAATCTAGATGACCAAATATTCAATCTATGTACTAAGAGCGTTAGAATATTTTCTCCTTGAACTTTTAATAACTGTCATACTGAAACAACATGATGAGACTGACCTTCAAGCTTTTATTGGATGAAGATAACAATGATCCGAAGACTTCTGTTTTCCCAATGAAATTAGTAGCAGCCTTTTCAATAGATTTTTTTAAAAAAACTATTTGATATTAAATTATTTTAGTTGTATAAACTATATGAGATTTCACATTCTGACCACCTTGAGAATTATCAACATCATGTTATTTTTCAGGATCATCATGGTCATCTCTATTATCCAATTTTATTTCTATAGAAGTGGTTGTTAAATGTAACAACTACAAATTTTTTCATTTTAAATTCCCTTAATGTAATTTTTTCATATATTTTAAATACATAAAATCAAATTAGGGACAGAATAAAAACATTATAAATATATTATGAATGAAATAATAAGTATTTTTCAAAGTTAAGGAACCCATAACATTGAAATATTGACATCACTTTTGGAACTGCAATGTGAACCTTATGAATAGTGATATGGATAATTGATTTGTAACCTCATAAATGAAATTAAAAAACAATTAGGCATCAAATATGAGACAATATAGTATAAATATATCATAGTATAAGTAAATGAATATTTTGGAAATTACTAATTAAGTGTTGGTATTTTTTGTAAGTCATAAAATTAAATTAGTTTGATTATTTTAATAAATTGAAAGAAAAATTATTTTCATAATATGCATTCATAAAATAATATTTTTATTATAATATAATTTTATGAGACCTTAATTATTTTTTCAATGTGTTACAAAATGAATTATAATATTAATGTAGAAATTTTCCATGTAAATGATGTTGTTAATTAAAAATTAAGTTTATAATATTTAGAGAACTATTTTTATAAAATGGTGTAAATTTATGAATTCTACATGTCTAAAAATGGTTTGGGATCATTTTTTTATTTTCCAAAAATAATTGATTTTTTGGTGAAGAATAAAATATGATAATTTATGATAAAACATAAATTCATGGATTATGGAGTCATAGATGTTTAAAGGCTAATCTAATCCCAAAATATCTAACTACACTCCCTTATATTTATATTTTGGTTGATAATTCTCATCCTTTTTATAGTCTTGGGCAAAAAATTACAAACTAATGAATAAAATAAGGACAAAACACCTCCTCCGACACTATAAATACCACCCATACAACCTATTCTAATCCCACATCTCAAGCATTTGGCCTTGTCCAAATTTGGACAAAATACCTTCCCTATCTCCTCCCCAAGTCTAGGTTCTCTTGGTATAATCAAAAGATCAAAATTATTTCCCTAAGGAGTCCCTCAAGGAGGAAATATAGGAGAGGTAAATTCCACTTTCAATTTACATTATTTTTTTTCAAGACCATTCATGTATTATTCTATCCTAACTGACCCTCATCCAAATGTAATGATAAATACGCTACCATAAAAAAAACTGGAATTATATTATGTTTATGAAAAAAACCATCATCAATATATACTCTCCTCTCATTTTCCTGTAAAAATGAAAATATCACACGTGATGTGTTAATTTAGCGACATCGTGGATGATACTCATTCATTTTATACTACCAACTTCAAGGATAGACATTAAAACATTTTATTGTTGAAAAATATATATAATATATGTATTAAATCCTATGTAATGTCCTAGAACCATTTTATACACGAAATACTAAATGATAAAACACAACTAGTTTGTTGTGTTTGAAAACCCCCCAAATTAACATAAATGATTATCATTAACTTTTATCTAATGATTCATCATAAAAAAAATAACCAAATGATTTATATTATAATTTAATAGTATGGATGTTCATTATTAACATAAAACATCTATTCTATATTTCCATTTTAATCTTAGATGATCTTCCATACTCTTATACAAGTGAATCGATCATGAAAACTATGAAAACGGGAACTCCCTAATGATGAAATTAAACACTATAAAACATTAAAAAGAGAATAAATGACCATGATGATGTAATAATAAATAAATTACCTTAGAAGTTTATTTAATAATTAATTAAATAATTATTTTTTTGACAATACGATTATGTATATAACTGTTTCAAACTGAAGGATATGGATTCTACCCGAACCTCTATTTTTTTGGGTTACTCTTTCTCTCTTTGTACCCAAATTAAATTATATTTTCATGTTATTTACTTATAATAAATGATGCTTATATGTTTCAATATCATGTATTACAATCCATTCATCCTCCTTTTTTATAAAAAATACATGTATTAAAAAGGTTCCCTTCTCAATTATACCTGATAAGAAAGCCTGATTCAAAGAAACATATCGATTTTATACACATATTAAAGTGTGATACATAATAATTTTTATGAAATCATTATATTTTGTAAAATAACCCATTTTATCATGAAAAAATATTTTGGATTATTTTTGGTTTTATGAAAACAAATATTAATTTTTTATTTAATTTCTTTTATTGTTCCCTTAAACTGCCCTGAAATGATTCATTTCTAGTGTTACTTAAACACCCCTTTTCTTGTTTCTCCTTATGCTGAACATCAATTATCGTGATACATGCCTATTATCACTTATTAATGTCCATGTATTTTTTTGAATCCATTTTTTCAGGGACACATATATGATATGCTCATTTTATGGCTTAGGAAGTGATTGTGATACCCATTTCTTTACAAGGATAACTCGTATGTTTATTCATCATGTGGAACACTTATTCATGGACTTGTTATGAATTGTGAACATAGATATAAATCCAATTCATTTGAAAAAATTTAGTCTCATGAACCTTCATGTTGGGAAAAAGAGTTAATATAATTCCTTTATAAGACTTTGTCCACCATGTTATATAGTCTTGGAATTTAACCTTAACTCATGATTAAGTCATTATTTATATGGTTTTAAAATTATACTGATAATATTATTATATGTCCCCATGTTATTCACATTTGTTATCCTTTTTTTATTCATGTTCCATGTCCTTATATCTAGATTTTATGCCTTATAACACATGTGATATGATTAATTGCTATGTTTATTCACTTTATGGGATTTTTAGCTCATCCCTTTTGATCATGCTTTCCCCGGGATATCCTATGTAGATATATGGGCTCAAACAGAGTTAGGATATCATTTTGAAGTTGAAATAAAATTTATCTTATTTCTTAAGTTTAATTATCTACATAATATCTAAGACATTAGGATTTACTATCCATGATGTTCAATTTGATTATTAATTTTTCATAAAATATTCTAATAATATGTGTTCAGGATAGGGGATCTATAGTAGGTGTTAGAGTCAGGTAGTTATTTTTAGAGATTCAGAATTTAGATCATTATTAATAACCACATGGATATGTCTATGTGTGAAAAAACATGCCAATTTTTTTGTTACTATAGAGTAACTATTTTATAAAGATAATAGATCCATTTTTAGAGACAACATGTGTATTTGGATATTTCATTGATGTACCTAGGAGTAACAACTATGAAAAGGTGTTCTAGTCTTGACTTGGTGTAACATGGTAAACAAAAATATGTCTTACTACACACCTATTTTGAAACTCTCGGGTATATGATTTGGTCTCATTACAAATAATTATTAAGGGGAAAAAATTCCAATAAGAATATATCTTAGGAAACAGATCATGGATGACCTATAAAAAAACCTAGCAGATAAAAAGTTAGGATATACTCTCCCTTTACAAGTGTATTTGTTAATGTTTAAATTTTACTTTTACCATCCTTATTATATAATGATTAAATCCACCTAATGGTACATTGTTTTTCATAGTTAATTTATCGAAATAGAAGAACACGTGACAATAATCAATGTGATAGGGAATGTGATGAATGACTTAATGATATTAAAGATATGACAGGAATGGGTGCCCAAAAAATTATGATAGTACATTATCAGTGGGATCATGTTATGAGTAATAACCAGAATCATGTGGAACTCCCTTCTTCTACTAATAATGAGCATGTTTCTAGAAAATATTTCATGCAGGAATGTCTTACCATGTATATTCGATCCTCTGATACCCTCCTCATAGAACAGTGAATGAACACATTTGAAAAGATATTCTCTACCACATAGTTTCTAGAATATTTTAAAGTTGTGATCGTAGTTTATCATTTTTATTGGTAAGTAGTTCAATTGTGGTAAATTTGGATGAGCACAATGTCCATGGAGGAAATTGATTCCATGGAATGGTAATATTTGATGAAATTATTTTTCAATAAGTATTTTCCCCGAAGCCTCCATCTCAAGAAGGAAAGGGAATTACTCAGACAGAATAAAAAGGAAGATGATTCTATCAGGTAATATGGAGAAATCTACACAAGGCTTTCAAGATACACTGATTACTTTTTCATGAACACTAAAATCAATTTGGATCACTTATTTTTTAGGTTAAATATAATTATACAAAATGCATTGGAAATTTGAGGCTCTAATAGCTATGAGGGGAATTCCTATTGTTCCCTTAAGGTTGAACTAGATATTGGAGTCTCTATATGGTCCCGTGTGGCTGGCGAAGAAAATCATAAAATAGATTTTTATATAGTTGATAAATCCCATGATGGAAAGAGGTACCAAAACATTAAATTTCAAAAGAGTGGGAAGAAGAATCCTGGAAACTACTAAAAGGGAACCATGAGAAGCTGCAAATTATGAAGAGAAGGGCACATAGATAATAAATATGAAAGGAATATGAAGAGTCCCACTAATTTGTAAGAATAAATTAAGGTTAATATCTACACCAATCTAGTAGTGAAGTGTTTCAATAGCAAGGAACGTGAGAATTTTTCAAACCAATGGCCTAATCCTAGGGTTTTCAGTGTCTATCAACAATAACCTATAAGGAAGAATGAAAGGGGATATTATATCACTACTGTCAATGTGGATCTTGAAAATGATGAGGTGATAGGTATAATGGTTATTTAATGATGAATAGTGAACATACTATTTGATTCTAGTTATACACATTCTTTTATATCTTCCATGTTTAGTTGAACTATTCAAACACCGCCACAAAATTTGGAGGTTGATTAATCTATGAGAATAAAAAATACTGATATTATTACATGCAAAGTACATAACTCATCCTCGTTTAATGTTTGTGGAATGAACCTCCCAGAAAATCCTATCATACTACTTTTGGTACAGTTTAATGAAATGTTAGTAATGAATTGGATATCATTATAGAAATCCAATAACATCTATTTGGAATGAGAGATTAGTTTTCACATCCCGATGAATAGTAAAATTCTATAAAACTATAAGGAGGAATCTAAACATCCTTCATAATCATTATCTGAATCCTGGATATTATTTCCTTCTGAGAAATCACATCCAGCTCAAATTATAGATAGAAAGGAGAAAATCAAACTCGAAGACTTTCCCATCATGAGGGATTATACTAATGTCATCCCTGAAGAATTGAATCTTATTTCTATTGATCGATAGGTTGACTTCTCAATTGAACTTGTTGAGGTATCTCTAACCATATCAGATACACCTTATTTAATGGACATTGTTGAGTTAGATGATCTAAATAAGAAATTACATGATATTCTGGAAAATTGTTTTATACGCCAGAGTGGTTCACAATGGGGTGCACCCATCCTCTTAGTAACAAACAAAGTTAGATCAATTCGCATCTGTAATGATTATTGTGATCTCAATAAAATCATGATAAAGAACAAGTACCCCAAACGATAGATAAATGAATTGTTTGATGAGATATGTGGGTATAGTTATTCCACAAAGGTGGAGCATTGGTTGGGATATCACCAATTAAGGTTGAGGAAGGGAGATATTTACAAGACAACATTTAGAATGAGGTATGGACACCATGAGTTCATAGTGATTCCCTTCGGACTCACTAATGCACCCGGAATTTTTATGTACGCAATGAATAGTGTCTTTAGAGAATACCTCATGAAATTTCGGGCAATGTTTATCGATGATATCATGATATAATACTAGATAAAGGAGGAACACTAGGAGAATTTGAATTCTTTGATGAAGACTTTGAAAGGGGAGAAAATATATACAATTTATATTATATGTGAGTTCTTCATAGATGAAGTATCATTATTGGGGCATGATATCACTTGAAAAAGGATACATTTGGATGCTCCCAAGACAAAGGCAATCGAAGAGTGTCCCATTACAATATCTGTAATAAAGATCCATAGATTTCATGGCCTTATTTTTGATGAAATTATCACGATTTTAAAACCTAATAACCAAGCTAACATGGAAGTGAGTGATGTTTTCATATACTCAACAATGTGAGGTATGTTTTAAGGATTTCAAAACGAGGTTTATTATTGTGCCAGTAGTAACACATTCAAACATTGTAGAACTATTTGTGGTTACTACAATTCTTCAACAAAGGATTTAGGCTATTTACTAATGAAAAATGATAACATTATAGCCTACATCTCATGGAAGTAAAAAATCAATGAGAAAAATGATCAGATTCATGATCTAGAGTTAGCTTCTATGATATTTGAATTGAAAACATTGGAGTATTATATCCATGGGGAGATGTGTGAGATATATATTGATCACAAAACTGTAAAATATATATTCTTATAGAAGAATATTTATATGATCTAGTGAATATAGTTAGATATAATTAAGGATCATGACTACTCAATCCACTAACATCCTTCTCAAGAGAACAAGGTGGAAGATTATGTAAGTAGAAAGGAACTTACATATTTGTTAGTGATAATAATTGAGAAGTATCCAATAATATTATATATTAAAAGGATAGAAATGGGAATCATTAAGTAAGGAACATCATCAATACATACTAAAATGGTATCTTTACCATACTTTATAGGGAAAAAAGGATACATAATGAAATGATGTGTAAATTTAGAAAAATTATGAAGCTATCAAAAATGGTAAATCAGTAGAGTTATAGATGGATGAGGAAGGAGTCATGAGATTTGGTTGATGAATATGGGTACCATCCAATCCTGATACAAGGATGGAGCTTTTGGAAGACACAAATAGCTCAACCTTCTACATTCACCTACTGATCACAAACATGTATCGAGATATCCATGATATTTTTTGGTGGAACAAAACAAATATCATTGAATATACATTTATATTCCTAGTAAGTTAGTAACTGAAGGCTGAACTATAAAAGTTTAAAGGGTTAATGAAAAAATAATCTATACCCAAATGGAAGTGGGATAACATTAAAATGTAAATTGTCACTAGACATCCCCATACATCCATAGAAAAAAATGATATATGGTTTGTTGTGGATCATCTTATAAATAGATCACACATTATCACAATTTGAATGGATTTCTCACTGGATCAACATGATCATATATATATCAGAGAAGTGATATGGATATATGGATTAATACTATCAATTGTATCTCACTGAGATCCAAGATTCACCACTATGTTTAGAAAAATTGTCCAAAATCATATATGCACTGAGTTAAACTTCAGTACGATGAATCATAACCAAACTGATGTCCAATATGAGAGAGTTATTTGGAAAATGGAGGATATATTGAGAATGTTTACTATGAACATCAATGGAGGATGGGACCAAAATATTCTATTGGTTGAATTCTCTTTTAACAATAGTTTTCGATAGATCATCCAAATTTTTCCATATGAATCCATCTATAGCGAAATATGCAGAACACTAGCATGATGGGATGAATTCAGTGAACGTAAGCTACATAGACCTAAAATGGTTAAAGAAATGGTGGATAAGGTAAATCCATTTGACATAACATCAAGGTAGCATAAGTTCGACGAAAGAGAAAAGCTGAAAATCATCTACGAGCCCTTCAGATTAAGGTTGGAGAAAGGTATTTATCCACATATCTCCATGGAAGAGAATCATAAGATATGTTAAGAAAGGAAAACTATGTCCCACATACATCATCCCCTTAGAGATTTTTCATTGTGTTAGAGCTATAACCAGTCCACTTTCATATTCTCCTAAAATTTCTCATGTACACAATGAATTCCACATATACCTCTTTCAGATGTAAATACTAGATCCTTCACATGTATTGAATTCAGTGGCGGTAGAGTTTTAAAATGATATCTCATATGAGAAGCATCCATTGAAGATCATAGATCATAGAGATAATCTTCTACACAAGAATACTTATCATCTAGTTAAATTACTAGGGAGTAAAAAATGTACGAAGAGGAAACTTGGGAACTAGAGTAGGTGATGAAGGAGAAGTACCCACACCTGTTTTCAAATAATAATGTAAAACAAATTTTGAGGGATAAATGTCATAAGGGGGAAGAATATAATGTCCAAAAATTTTATCAATGGTAAGTAAATTCTAATAATTATTCCATATAGTATAATCACATAAAATCACATTAATAATATACTAAAAACATTATAAATTATGAATTAATGAAATATGATTTATTTCTAGAAGTTAATGAACCTATACATATGAAACAGTAACTTGAAATTTGTAATAGTAATGCGACCCCTATGAATAGTAAACTGGGAAATTGAATAGTAGCCTCACCAATGAAATCATAAATTAAATATAGGAATCATATAAGTTTAACTATAATATAATTATACAATAGTATAGGTAAATTAATATTTTAAAAATTATTAATTATGTATTGGTATTATTGTAAGTCATAAATTTAAAATTAAAATTTTATTATTAATTAAATAGAATAATTTTTTTTCATTAAATGAATTTATAAATTAAAATTTGGATTCTAATATAATTTTATTAGACCATTATTAATTTTTCAAAGTGTTACAAAATCAGTTATAATTTAACATTTTTTATATTTCAAGTAAATTTTGATTTTACATAAAAATTTAATATCTCCTCTTTATAAAATTATTATTATAAAATTGAGTTAATTCTATAAGTAATCAAATCAAAAAAAATTTCGGTTATCTATTGGTATTTTTTCTGAAATAGTTGAATTTTTGGTAAATAGTAAAATATAATAACATACGATAAAAGCTAAATACTTGAATTATGGAGTCATAGAAGATGTATGGATGATGTAAGCCCAAAATCTACAAATATAATTCATCATTTTAATATTTTGGTTATAATTTTAGATATATTAAAATTATTGAGCCAAAATAATGAACTAATGAATAAAATAATGACAAAACCCCCACTCCTCCACTATAAGTACTACAATCACCACCTATTCTCATCACACCTATCAATCCCTGAGCGTTGTAAACATTTTACTATAATCTCCCCCAAATCCCCTACCCAATGTATAGGAGATATTGGTATCATCAAAATATCACAACCATTTTCCCAAATATTTTCTCAAGGAGGACAAATTAAAGAGATAAATTCCTCTTTCTGTATCATTTATATTCTTTTCAAGATCATTCTTTTCTTATTCTCTCCACAACACACCTCATTGACATGGAATAATTGCTCAAGTACCCTATATGTAGTTTAATTTTATTATTTTAGTTTAATCATCAATTCACATGTATATCTTCTCTTCTTTTTTTTGTTGTAAAAATTAAATCATAGCTTGTGATGTGTCAATTTACTGATATTGTGGATGATGTGATTTAATTTTCTATAACCGTATTCATGGGTGGTCATGAAACCATTTTTATTATAGAACCAGAATAAAATATATTTATTACATGTTATTTATTGTTATGGAACCATTTTATATAAATGATATTAAATTATTTAAAAAAGAGTTCATTGTGATGGAAAATTGTAAAATCACCCAAAATTATTGTCACGAACATTTATCTAATGATTCATCCTCACCCAAAATAACCAAATGATTTATATAATCACTTAACATTATATATGTTTATTATTAACTTATATCATCAATTATATATTTATATTTCCATGTTACATGAACTTCAATACTCATGTAAAAGAGAACCGACCATTAAAACTATGAAAACGAGCACTCCGGGGTGATGCAATTTAACATTATAACTGATTAAAAATAACATAAATAAACATAAGAAAATAAAAATAAATTAATTAAATGTATAAAATTTTCATTAATTATTAATAAAAAGTATTTTATTTCACTTTTAAAAAAATTGATAAAATGTGGAAAACCATTTCAAACAGAAGGTAAGGGATTCTACTCGGACCTCCATTATTCCTTCTGGTTACCATTTCTCTTTTTTTACCAAAATAGAATTATATTTTAATTTTATTTAAATATTATAAATTATGTTTATTTATTTCAAATAAATTTATCAATATCTTAAAATCCTTTTTTTGGGTAATACATGTGTTAATAAGGCTCCCTTCCCAATTATACCCGATAAGAAAACCCGATTCAAGGGAAGTTCCCAATTTCATAACCTTTCTCAAGTGCACTCCATAATATGTTTTAAGTCTCCAGTATTTTTATAAAATCATTAATTTTATTATGATAAGATATCTTATTTCATTTATTTTTTTTATGAAACCAAATATTCTTTTTATGCATTAAAATCTATTTAATGTTTTCCATAAAACTGACTAAAATGTTTCCAATCTATAGTTCCTTAAACACTAATTTTACATGTTTCCTCTTAAATTAGACATTAGTTATCATGGTCAATACTTATTATAACTAATTAATTTCTATTAATTTTTTTAATATATTATTTGATCAACACATTTAGGATATGATCATTTTTTATTCCTTATGATAGGATTATGACACACCTTCCTTTTCATGGGTAACTTGTAACACCTCAAACTTTTATGAATAAAATTCAATTTGTTTTGATTTAATTAAATGTATCATCGATATAAAAAACCCATGTAAATTTTATTTATTATAACCAACTGTATTTAAAATAATGGTTTGTATCGTTATCATTGACATTATAACCACTGAATAGTGATGAAATTACTAATATAAATATGGGGTTTGAAAACATCCTTTTTCACATAGACAATGGTTGTGATGGAATTAATGAGTAGGATCATTCCCTATGAAGAAACTTTATTGGAGGATATAAGGGAGATAATATTTCAAGGATTTTCCTAGGGCCAGGCCCAAGATGAGATCCAACAACTTAATCATGAGTGAACCGTTTATGGAAGAATTTCAAGCTCATCTAGATCATAGACCAAACCATGTTCACTAAAAATCCCCATGAAAGGACCTCCATCTCATACCATTTTCATAGGTCATATGCTGGTGTAACAAATTGATATGTATCAATACCCTAGTAATAATATTATGTACATTATTTTTTTAAATAACAATGAATATATTTTCTGAATATTATAGTTACATTGTAAATGTTTTTATAGAAAAAATAGTATCTTTTATTAATATTCAAATTCAATTAAGAAATATATTTTTATGAATCAATGGGTTCTTAAATAAATGGTATTTTAATAAAATATTATTATTAAATTACTTTTATTAAATTTATGTGATCATATAATTCTTATGAAGTGAGATGTAATTTTTATTTGGGTACATAAGCTATTATTGAAAAAAACAAGTCATTTTAAATAAATGTAGGCTTGTATTTTAAAAGTTAAAATTATCATATTTAAAAATTTATATAATTAAAATTAATATTATTTTTGGTATTAGGAGGTTTAAATTATCCAATGGTTAATTTTTCATTATTTTTTCAAAGTTGAATTTTAGGGTAAAATTTAAATATCGTATGAATATACAGTGTGTTTTATGACGTCATTATGGCCCAATAATGATGTAATAAATAATATATAATGTATATTCAGATAAATATCTGTTTTTTATATAATATAATTTTGTTTTATGATTATTTGATTTATTTTTTAAATCCATTATGAATCCTTTAATATATATAATATAAGTTATGATTTTAAATTCATTTCATTAAGACTGTGACTCACCTACACATAATAATGGTAAATAATTTAATAAATTCTGACCATGGCCTTATAAAATATTTTAAAACAACCCATTTTGGTAGAAACCATGGTAAAAAACAATGATATTTTTTGTATTTTTTAATATTTTATTTTTGAGTGTCAAAACCCAAAATAATATAGAAATCCCCTTCCATCCATATATAAACCCAACTTTTCTCTAATTATTTTTCACTCAAACTCCTTGGAGCATGAACATACTCTTCTATATACTACATATATTCCTAACAAGGCTCCCCAATGATTTCAAGAAGCCCCCCCCCCCAATGCCTTTTGAGTCACACACTCAAGTAATGGTCATTTCCTTCCTCTTCATTACCCAAGTTTCGTTATATTGATATACCTTTTTATTTTAAATTAGTAATGAATTGTTATATTTTCAAACAATACCCTTACTGTAAATTTTATTTATAAATTATTATATCTTCCTTTCACTCTCACAAACCCCCTATTATCCTTTATGTACTCCATGTACTATGCTGAAATTCTGTATGGGATCTTACACCCGTCTCTTTTATCAAACATTCCTTTTAAGTTATGTATTCAAATTTAATTTTTCTGATATTGGGATATATTCACAAATATACCTAATATTATCCATATTATGTGTAAATGTTGAGATAAGTATTTCACTATCATCAAGGAATTTTCTTAATTTCAATATGACGACATTATCCCGCCGAAATTACACCACTATTTTTCATGCCAAAATCGTTGTGTAGTGAATACCATACCAATTTATCTATCAAAGGTATTCCACTTTATGCATATATAGTTATTTATTTTTTATATATATGTATTTATTCCACATTTAATTCATATTTTAATAAACTATAAGGGTTCATGAATCCATATTTTATGATTTATGTGGCACACTTGTGCATGAAAAACAAAATTATAATGAAGGGTGTACCCTAATAGCTCTCCAATACATTGGGTAATGTTTAGTATCATGGCATATCACGTGAAATGATATTTGAATCTAGATCCTCCATGTGAAATGAGCTATGATTCATGATATTCCATGTGAAATTATCCTTGAATCATTCTCCTCCATGTTCAATGAGACTTTACTCATGCTAATATCATGGTGTATGTTGTTGCCACAATTCCATGAATGGATCATCATTCTATATAATGCCTTATTATTCATTTTCATTTATGATTAATTGAGATTACTTTCATAACATTTATTATTATCCTCATGTTATGTCATGTTTATTCCCTTACTAATCATTATAGCTTACCCCTTCCATATGTATGTCCTCAGGTTATCCAATGCAGTGTTAAGTACGACGAAATTCTATGGTTATGTCATGTATGTTTTAAATAATTATGTTTTATTTCATGTTTTATATTTTCATGTAATAATCATAATACCCAAAGTCACTAGAACTATTGATTTTTTCTGTTTTATAATGTGAAATTTTATATAATAAATAATTTTTAGTTTTGGAATAAAGAGTTGGGTTGTTATAATTTGTATCAAAGGATACATTTAGTTATTTTTGGGATTATGACAAGACAACTCTATGGAAAATCCTTTATACATTGGACTAAGTGTAATAAAACATTTGTTTATTTTGGTATGTATACAGTAATTGGATTATAAAGAAAATACATCCCTGTTTGGATACTACAAGTGGACATGATTCTAGCATAGATGTACCTTGGAGTAACAACTCCGACAAGGTGTTTTGGGACTGTCTCAAGGTATCCTGGTACACGGAAATGGACCATACTTCATAACTAGTTTGAAAATTCCGAGGGTTATGATTTGGAAAATTAATAATCTCATTGGGAATCATTATTAAGGGAACAAAAAAAATTCCATATAAATATATGTTACGAAATAGATCATGGATAACATATCAAAAATCATAGAAACTCGGATGATAATGAAATCAATTTAATTTATTACTTATTGTTTTAATATCATTGGAATCCCCTTTATTTTTTAAATGTTTAAGATAATCATCCATAATTTTCCTTTTAATTATCCAATGTCCTGATATAGGATGAATCGTGCTAACAATAGATGTGAAGGGTGGTGTGAGGATTTTCTCAATGAGATGTCTAACCTGATGTTATTGGGAATCAAAAAAATCGCCACGATACTCTCTCATTTAACTAAATATCTAAATAGAATCCTATACCAGTAGGAGTGCCCCCCTATGAGATAGAAACCCACAATCAAGATATTCATTCGAAAAAGGCCTCCTAAATTCAATGGATCATACAATCCCTTAATCATATCGAAATTGATCAATTCCATTGAAAATATCTTCTACATCATTAAATGATTCGAAGAAGAGAATGTTCTTCTAGTTGTTTATCACATGGAGGGTGACGATGATCAGTGGTGTACATTCATTATGAATACAAGTCCTGAAGAAGTGATCGAAGCAATGGAGTGGAAGTAATTTTGGAAAACACATTTCGATAAATACTTTCCATTCACCCTCCACCATAAGATGGAAAAATATTTCATTGCACTCATGAAAAATAATGATGAATCTGTCGGGGCGTACAAGTAAAACAGAACAAGGCCTAGATGATACACCTCAATTTTTTTTGTAATCATCAAATTCAAGGATGACCTTTTCAATGGTGGGATAAATCCTAGCATATGAAAATCCGTGTAAATTTATGAAATTGATAACTATGATGATTTTTCTTATTTATCCTAATATTTGAGATAAAGAGGTGTGAATATTAGAGGTATTGTGGGGAAATGAAAAGGAAATTGGAATTTAATTCTGGTACTCTAATGGATAAATCCAACACTACAATGAAATTCCATCATCCCACTTTTCAATGGTCTGGAATGAAGATAATTGGAAATTTCCTAAGGGGATCAAGGATATTATTTTGGTATAGAAGGGAAGGGAACCTTGCTAATAATTACCAATAGGAGGAACCCAAAAATGTTTCTGTGGAAAGGAACAGAATAGTCAACCATCACTGCATTTTTTATTAATCAAACAATAAGGAACCCGAGCACATTTTGAACTAGTGACATATGATAATGGTTTTTAGTGGAAACTGAAAACCTCTAAGGAAACAACAGTGAGAATTTTCCCTCACTACCTCTGATGTGAATCTTGAAAATGAAGTGATGAAATGGATGATACTTGTTGATTAATGAAGTGAGAATGTACATTTGGATTCTTGTTTCACACAATCCTTTATATCATCAATGTTTAGTATAACTATTCAAACACCACCCCACATAATAGATGTAGTGATGTTTATGAAAATGAGAAATTCAAAAATTATTTCATCCCATGTATATAACTCCCCCACATCAACATTTATGGATTTAACTTCTCATTAAACCATATCATACATCCCTTGGCGAAACATGATGCAATTCTAGATGTGGATTGTATTTACCTATATAGAGACAACATTAATTTATCTGAGAAGAAAATTACTCTCCAAATGGAGAATCAACACTTTATTATATATAACTGTAAAGATGATGATTAATATACTTTTTTCACCATCATCTCAATAATGGAAATTACAACCCTATAAAAAAACATATCATGATCAGTTTATTTAATATTAGGAAATGATTATCCTCAATGACATCCTATATTGAGGAAATGTGGAGATGTGTTTCTTTAGAAATTACATGGTCTTCCTCAAAGAAAATATGTTGATTTGTTGATCCATATTATACCTAGGTAGTTTCCAAAATCCTAGACTCTATATAGAATCGTTGTTGTGGAGATTGAGGTGCAAAGAAAGAGTTAGAGGAGAATCAAGATAAAGGGTTTATATTCCCAATTGCTTCACCATGGGGTGCACCTATCCTCTTCGTCACAAATAAGGATGGGTGACACACCTTATCATTTACTATCATGAGCTCAAAAAAACCATGATAATGAAAAAATATCCTTTGTTCAAAATTGATGACTTTTTCGATCAGAAATGTGAAGTGAAATAGTTCTATAAGGTGGATCATTAGTTGAGATATTTCCATGGGTGAAGAATGAGGATATCCCCAAGACTTCTTTTCATAGAAGGTACAGGCATTTTGAATTCAAAATGATGCCATTCAGACTTACTGATTCTTAGGTAATCATTATAGACATGATGAATAGAGACATTAGGGATTACCTTGATAAAATTGGTGTGGTTCTTATAGAATATATTCTAATACACTCAAAAACAAAGGACACACATGAAGAACATTAGAGAAAAATGCTAAACACCACAAAAAATGGATAATCTCTTTGCAATGTATAGAAAGTGTGAATTTTTGTTGAAGGAAGCCTAATTATTGGGAAAATTTATCAAAAGAAATGGGATATTTGAGGATACTTCCATGAAAAAATATATTTAGGGATGTCCAAGAAAAATATCTATGTAAAATGTCCATATATTCCTTGGTATAGCGAGATATTATCACTGATTTGTGAGAAATTTATCAGGATTTTCAAAAACCATTACAATTCTAACCTATAAGGGAATGAAATTTTATTGGAATGATTTGTTTGAAGAAATAATCATGGAGTTGAAAAGGAGGCTTGTCACAAACCTAGTGCTCACAATACCCATAGGTGCGGTGATTTTCGTGATCTTTTAGTGATGCTTCAAAGAAGGGGATGAAATGCATGTTAATGAAAAATTAAAACATCATTATTTATGCCACTAGGCAGTTCAATATTCCTAAAAAAACTATCACACACATGATCTGGAGTTAGAAAATGTGATCATCTGTTGAAACTCTGGTGGCATTATCTTCTTGGGGAGAAGTTTGAAATATATATGGATCAGAAAAGTCAAAAATATATATTAACATAGATATAGTTGAATATGATCTAATGATGATGGTTATATATCATCAAATATTATGACTGCTCAACCCACTACCATCCTAGTGATTCCAAGAAGGTGTAAGATGATCTATGTAGAAATGACTAAAAAAATCAATCATCAATGAAATTTTTGAAGGATATGAACTCCATAGACATGATGAAGATAGACATCAGATTCATAACTAAAATGTCATCATAAATCATTTCATAAATGATTTCTCAACCATATCATTTGTAAATGATAAAGGATTATCAAAAAGAAGACATGGTAATTCAAAAAGAGTTGAACCTATTTGTAAAGGGAAATCCTCATAGATGAATGTTAATGAAGAAGGAATTATGATATTGGGTTCAAGACTACAACTTCCATAAAATGCTAAATTAAAGAATGAACTTCTAGATGATGCACATAGTTTGAAATTATCCATTCACGTAGGAAACTCAACGATATATCTAGATATTTTATAGAACTATTCATGGGATAACATGAAGAAGGAGATCAAAATATATACATCAATGTCTCTGGTATGTTAGAAAGTGAATACTGAAGGGAAGAAGTCTAAGGGGATTATGAAACCATTCCCCATAACAAAATGGGAATGGGACAACATCACTATGGACGTTGTCATTGGACATCCAAAGACATCTTAGGAAAATAATTCTATATGGGTTGTTGCGGATTGTCTTATAAAGACTGCACACTTCATTTATAATTGAGATGATTTCTCACTGGATCTACTAGATTAGATATACATCAAAGAAGTGGTATGGCATTATGGAGTACCACTATCGATTTTGTCCGATCATGATATCTGATTCACATATATTTTTTTGGAAAGGTCTCCAAAATTCTCTAAACACTTAGATGAGATTTAGTATGGATTATCATGCTCAAAATTATGTCCAATATGAGCGGACTATAAAACCACCTGAGGAAACGTTCAGAGATTTTTCAATGGACTTCAATGGTAGATGGTACCAACATCTTTCTCTCGTGGATTTCTCTTACATCAACAGTTTCCACATGAGCATCCAAATGGATCCCTATGAATCCCATTATGGGAAGAGGTGTAGAAAATATGTATGTTGGGATGAAGATGTAGAAATAAAACTTCTAGGTCTCGGAATTGTTGAAGAAATGGTGGTGAAGGTTAAGACCATCAAACAACAAATCAGTGTTTCTTGGAGTTAAAAAATGAGCAAGGCAGACAATCATTGATGAGATAAGGGTTTTGATTTTATATAAATGGTATTCATCGAAATATCTTTCTATAAGGAAGTGATGAGATTTAGGAAAATTAGAATGCTTAGTGCAAGGTACATTGACCCTTTTGATATCCTTGATCACATCAGAGCAGTGGCCAATCGACTAGCACTCCCACCAAACCAAAATCAAGTTCATATTGTATTCCATGTAACACTCTTAATGATGCACACACAAAACCCATCACATGTACTAAATTAAGAGCATATACCATTGGATAATGACATTTCCTATGAATAGAATCCACTAGGAATCCTAGATCATAGAGAAAAGTTTCTAAAAAATTTGATAATTCCCCCCGTTAGGGTTTCGTGGAAGAAAACTAATGTTTAAAGAAGCAATGTGTGAACCAGATAAAGTGATAATGTAGAGATACGGTAATATATTTTATTATTGAAAAGGAAAATTCCAGGGTCAAATTTCAAAATGGGTGATGGTTATAATTACCCAAACTGGTATGAATAAAATTACCTCATTTTGATTTAATAAAATCGATAATGGATATAGAAAAACCATCCCATAGTATTTTTATTATATGAAATTGGTTTTAAATGTCCATTAGGTATTATTATCATTGAGAATATAGCCACTGAATAGTTGTCACTTGACTAGTATTAATATAGGGTTTTAATAAATCGTTTTTACATAGAAAAATGAAGTGATGGGATCAATAAGTATGACCATTACCTATGATGCCCATTTATTGAAGACATTGAGGGTGATAGAAATTATGTGATTTCACATAGTCCATTTTTGAGTCATCATCCAAAAACATAATCATGAACAAAAAAGTTTACATGAGAATTTCAAGATCATCGAAATCACAGTCCAAACAATTTTCACCAAACAACACCATGAAAGCTTCACCATCACACACATTACACTTAGGGAATATTATATAGTAATAAAGGTATATAAATAATGTCCCGATCAATAATATTATGTATATTATTTTTGTGTAAAATAATTAATATATGGTCTTCCTATAATTGTTACTTTGTAAATTATTTTTAAAGAAATAATGGAATCTTTGATTAGTATTGAAAATCCATTGAGAAATTTATTTTGATGAATTATTTTAATTTTAAATAAAACATATTTAAAAAAAATATTTATATTAATATAATTTTATTCAATATAAAAGATCATATAATTTTTATGCAGTCAAATGTAATTTTAATTAGAGTCTAGAAACTATTATTGTAAAAAACCCATCATTTTCAATAAATGTCAGTTTTCATTTTAAAATTGAATAATTATATATTTGGAAAAATTATTTAAATAAAATTAATATTATTTTTTTAATCAACTAATAAAAATTATCTAATGGTAATTTTATCATAATTTTTCAAATAGTCAAATTTTTGGGTAAAAATTAAATACCTTAAATAATATGGTGTGTTTTAGGGCATCATAATGGCTCAAAATGATGTAAAAACTATAAAATGTATATTTGGATAAAATATATGTTTTATATTTGAAATAATTATTTTAATTTATATTTGATTTATTTTTTATATTTTGTAAAAATCACCTATGACATATAATGTATTGTATGATTTTAAATTCATTTCATAAAGAGTGTCTCACCCTCCACGTACGCCAGGAAAAATTTTTATATGTTCAACCCTTGGCCATATAAAATAATTTAAAACACCCCCTTTTTCATAAACTATCGGATTATATGTGGTTTTGAATATTTTATTATGTAGTATCCATACATAATAATAAAGAAATCCCCCTCATTCCCTATATTAAACCACCCAATATACTATTACTCTTCACTCAAGCTCCTTGGATAATGACCACACACCTCCCTATACTATATATAGTCCTCCAAAGTCACCCTATTCATTAAAAATCCCCTCTCAAGACTTTAGAGTCACACACTCACGTAAGGTTTCATTCCATCCATATCTTTACCCATGATTCTATATCTTGTTATGCCAATTTATTTTAATTACTAATAATGGGGTATGTTTTCAGAACAACCCCTTACTATCCATTTGATTTATAAATTATGACCAATTAAATTCACTCTCATTAATCCCCCTATGGTCCTTTATGTACACCCGTTACTATGTAGAAATTCGATAAGGGATCTTCCACTCGCCTCTTTTATCAAGCATCCCTTTTATGTTATGTATTCTAATATAATTTTTTATATGTTCGTATATGTTCTTAAATATCACTTATATTATAAATTTCATGTCTAAATTATGTTTTACCTCTTTGTCCCTCTTCAACCCATTTTTTGAATTATTATATGGTGTCTTTATTCTACCGAAATTGTACCATGTTTTCCATGGAAAATAATTGTTTATTGAAAACCATATCCATTTCTCTATAAGGTTCATTCACGTTTATGTACATATACATATTGATTGTGGATATTTATTCATGTATTCCACATTTCCTTGATTGAGGAATAAATTATGATGGTTAATGTATCCATGATAAATGTTCAATGTGGAGTACTTTGGCATGACGATGAAATGATTATGAAGGATGTGTCATGATATCCCTCAACTGCAATGTGTAATGTTTAGTATCATGATACATAATGTGAATTAAGAATTGAATCATGATACTCAATGTGAACTTAGATATGGATCATGATTCTCCAAGTGAAATGATCCTTGACACATGCTCCTCTATGTGAAATGAGCCATGACTCATGCTAATATTATGTTATATTTTATTTCCACATTTCGATGTAATGATTATACTGATATATCGTGACTTATTATTCAATTTACATTATGATTCGTTGATATGACTTTTCTAACATGTATTATTAACCTCAAGGAATTCGTTGTTTATTCCATTACTGGGATTTTATATCTCACCCCTTTATTAAGTATGACCGCATGTTTCTAATATAGTGTTAATTATGATGGAATGTTGTGGTCGTTTCAATGATGTTTTCAACTAAAATATTGTATTTAAATTTTTAAGATGTAAGGTAAGGTTTCTAATCCATAAATTCACTAATCCTTTAGATATTATGAGTTGTACTAAGTAAAATATTATGTAAGAAATCAGTTATAAATATGAAATAAAGCGCAGGGTTAATATATAACCCTTATATTTATTATACATGAGGCACACATAATCATGAACATTTTATGATGGGTATTCCTGGATTGAAATCAAATGCATTGGGTAATTTTTAGTCTCATTATATGTCAAGTAGAGATAAAGCGTGAACCAGATTACATTATGTGAATTTTTCCACCATGTTATACAGTCTTGGTAGTTATCCTTTAGTCATGTTTATGTCATTTTATATATTTATTCTACATTCCTACGATGCCACGATTATATGTTCCCAGGATATATGAATGTTATTATTACTTATGTTTATTCATATTCCATTCCCTTATGTTATTATGATATTCATTCGAACCCATTTCCAATGTTTAATTCCAATACTTATTCCCTTGCATGGATTTTTAGCTTATAACTTTTTTTCTTCTTTTCCCCAAGATATCCTATCATGATATAAGGGAAAAAAGGGAGTTTGTAGTTCATTATGAAGATTAAATAATAGATTTTATTATTTCATGATGTTTAATTATGTATCTAATCACCAATACCCTAGTATTTATGATCCTTGGATTGTAATTTGTTACTTCCTTATTCATAGAATCCTTTAATATAATACGTATTTTCTATGGTCTCTATAGTACACATATAAACATTATCTGATCAACTTTTGGGACTTTATCTTCAGGAATCTAAACTATAGGTTGTTCTCTTTATCATTTCATTATTATAAGATCCTCACCTATTAGTTCTTCTAAGGGTTCTTGAAGATAATGATGAGAATATCCAAAATTAAGTGGATCACAGACATCGAACTTGAGTCTCCCTCCTATTACCTAAAAAACATCCTCTATTCATGGTTCACCAAATTCATCACCCTGAATTCGTATTCACCAATATGATTTTGGTATACCTTTCCCCAAGAATATTGGAACCAGATACATGTTAATCAATATAAAATACATGAATAGGATTTAATTTTAAGGTTCCCCAATATAATCTATTTTTTATTAAGGTTACGGTAGAAATAACATTACTATGATGACATATAATTTCTAGTAGAATGTAACTAATATTATTATTCTAGTATAAAAATAGATAAACAAGTATAAAATTTGGAAAAAAATGAAATTATACCTATTTATGACAACTATTATGCATATAAGACATCATATGAGTATAGAAATGAATATTAATGTCACAGAAAATTAAAAAAATGTTATACATATCAGGAATTTTAATTTCTTAATACTCTGTAATCCTTTTAAGTATTTCATACTAAATGAATTTAACCATTACATTATATTTATTTTCAAGATATTTTCAAAAACAATTTTGTACTTGGGGGATCCCAAAAGTACATACATAATATGTTTATATTTCTTAATGTAGTCATTAATAGACTGTAGATTAAGCAGAAAAATTCCATCACAGAGATAATGAAATTTCATTTCTATTTCTATAAAATAAATTTAACACATCATATAATTTACATTTTAAATGAAGATGTCCCATGAGACACCAAAATTTAAATCATAATGCTCATAGAACTCATTTCAGTCATGACCGAAGACATACTTAGTAATATTCATCATTGATAATAAATTCTATATTTTGAAAAGCTATAGAATTATTTAACATAGGTTTCATTTAATATAACCACTAAAAGTCTACTACATTCCCGTGAAAGACACTGGATTCATCTATATATGAGTTTTGGAGATTAGATTCACTCAGACCTCCTTTTTCTATTATATTTGTCGTCTTTACATTGAAATATTTGTACATTCATGGTAAAATTTTAAGTATTACGAAGGGAAATAGAGTGGTATAAAAGTCAAAAGGGTTTGAGATTGAGTGTGTCTGTGGGGGGGGGGGTTATTATAGTTTTTTTTGTTAGGTTTCTTGACCCAAATACATAGAATAATCATTCTATATTTAAATTTTCAAAAATCAATTTTATAATAAATTATGATTATATGATTTCTGAAACTACTTGTAAATAAAAAATAAACAAACAAATTTAATAAAATTATAATAAAAAATTAATTAAAATAAAAAAAAATCTATTTAAAATTAATTATACCTAAATACCCCTTAATAAAATCCAATCATGTTGTAGGAGGTGTTTTAGTGAGAATATTAGTATGTTTATATAAATTATTTCCAAATTATTAAGATATAGAATTTTTTATATACTAATATCCATGAAATTGATTCCTTATATCAGTATTCGTACTTCTTGATTGACTTATTGGAATTTTTAATATATTAATATCATTTTAATTGTCACATAAAAGAGGAATATTATATATTTTAGTCCAATGTCAACTAGTGTGTGTTTCATAGACAACAATTATTGGTCAAAAACATCTAGTAGATATATTTTCTCCCTCAACTATTGGAAAAGCATCTAAATTTTTTGTAACGCCTCGACCTTAGAAGCACAGAGTCTGTTCATTATTACATAACATTGGCATGGTCACAAAAGATCAATTCTCGAAAGACCGGTTAGTTTAGTAGTCTTGGAGACAATAGATATATTCATAAGTCTTAAATTACATCATAAAGTAAAAAAACTACAACAACATCTTGTGTTCATATCCCCTCATACTATCCCTACAGGTCATTCAGAAATTACTTCATCACATCCTGGGAAAAATAAAACATTGAAAGGGTTGAGCTGAGATGCTCAATAAGGAAAACAATACAGCAAATACTTTCATAGATAAGAATAAAAATTTAAGGCAATGTATAAATAAAACAAAAGCCTTTTAAACTGAAACTTCATCATAATATGACAATGATAAAATGAAATAATTCCATTGACTTATTCACATGGATATTCTTCTAGTCGAATAACGTCATTCAATATCAATAACCACTTTCATAATGATGGAATGCATAATGCCAGACTATCATAACCACATAGCCAAGGCCTCATGCCATGACTACAAATAAGATTATGTCAAGGCCTTGTGCCGAGACACTAGTTTGTCTCATGAGACCTACCGATGCATCGAGGAGATATAGCGGGCTCCACCCATCACTTACTAAGTCCAATGCATTCCTCAGATGAAAAGTTTGAAACATAACATAAACATTCGTATTAAAACTAGTATACAAAATGTCAATACTTTATCCACAGACCATGAATGGTATAAAAATAGCACATCCACAGTCAAATGTAACTCATTCAATACAATATAGAGGATTGTATTGTATCAGATTAACATGAATTGGGAATGATGAAGGATATTGACATATATGAAAATAATCATCAAAACTATTATAGTGAAATATCCCCTTTTTCTTTAAATCTTATAAAAGTCACACTATTTTTTATGAAGCCATTTAAAAATACATTTTTGAATCAATGTGTCCCATACCACTTCGAAACATTTAAATGTAATTTTAATTTTAAAACTGAATTTTCCAAATAAATAAATCCTTAAAACCATTTTTAAAACATGGATATTAATGATAAATATTTTGAAGAATAAAAATGATATTTTAGTTAGAGATTCTAACAAATACAGAGACACTTTAATAAAAATAATTGTGGAAATAAAAACTTTTTAATACAATGAGAATAATGGGATTCATGATATACTATGTTAAAGTACATTATATACACCATATAAAATAGAATTAGTGTATGACAAAAATGATGTCTCAATGGGATGAAAATTGAGATTAAGTCTCTTATAAAGACCGTATCCTTAGTTTAAGGATAAATCAACGACATAACTATGTGTGACAAATATAAATTCACTCAATATGATGGGATTTTCAGTGTAAATCAATTAGAGGACATTCACACATATTCTTGGAAAGACAACACCAATGAATTGGATATTTAACTCAACAAATTGAGAATAAGTTAAAAATTACCCTTATCAAATTCATATCGATGACTTGAGAAATTATCAATGGAGTGATTAAGTGTATCAAAATTATAGCCATAGAAAGGGGAGTGTAAATTATGACATAAGAAAATGAATAGTGATTGGACACCAAATTTTGGAGTAAAATAATCAATGAAGTAAGCGTAAAGCCGAATGAATGGAAATTGAAATTTCAAATTCCCATATCCATTTGGTATCTTAAGAAACATACACCCATGAAAGAAGTATAATACAATGATGATGTAAATATACATAAGTTAAAGTATATTACACAATGAATACATTCATGAGTAGTAAACACACCACATGCAATAAATAAGTGGGGAACAATGGAATTCTCACGAAATTAAAAGTGAGATAAGAAACCCCTTTGTACTTTTTCCATTGTCGAGGGTAGGTTAGCCTCCTCTATAATGGTGAAATAATTTTTTTTGAATTATAAAAGGATCATATACATTAATATGATATCATATATGATTTTTTAACATTGTTTTGTTAATAATATTATAGTATTATCGTCGTTTCGGGTATTATCGTCGTTTCGGGTGTTAACTTACATGTTTTCTTTTATATGTTTAATTACATAAGTCATTTTTTACGTTTAGGTTGTATATTATTCATATACAGAGTGATATCAATTCATTAAACATTATTTTTAATCATCAAATGTGAATTATACTTGAATGGATATGATGTGGAATGAATCTTATCGCGTTCGTGGAGATGGTAGTCCATACGTACGTACAAGCGACAATATCATTGTTTTGAAATTAAAATAATATATAATTGGATGGTAAATCATATATAAAGAATCAATATCATGTTATATATATTATTTAAATGAATTACACATCATTATTATATCCATCCAAATAATAATTTATTGAATAACAATTACACCACAACGTGGAGACGGTAGGCCGTGCGTACGCACGTATGGTGACATGTCATTGAAAAGAAGGATAGAATAATGAATATGGTCGTACCATATTTATAATAAATTAATAGCATATAGAAGATACTGGATTTGTTATTTTATAATGTAACAACAAATAAATATGAAGTTGAAGAAGAAAGGAACTTGAAAAAGGGTGGTGAAAACATTACCTATTCTTCAGGTTCTTCCTTTTGATTTGATCGAAAGGGGTCAACAGGTTGGCTTTCTGACTAAAGTAAGGCCTCTAGGATTAAGGGAGGATAATATAGAGGGTATTTGGGCAGAGTTTTTCCTATCAAAAGGCTTTTATGTTATTAATAATTGGTTATAATTGGTGTCCTTTTATAAGGTGGAGGAGGGGCTCTTTAAGAAAAACTTAAATTATTAATTTATTATAAATTAATATTCGGTTTCTAATGGCTCCAAAGTGGATTATTCAAAGTATAAGGTAGGGATGGGTAGAAATCCTTTCATCCCATAGTTTTTAGACATGTTTGGGTCACTATATTAACCTTATCATTTATATACAACTCTTAGTTAATTACTTTGACACTTACCATGTCTCTTTGTATTTATATATTATATAGTTAATAAAATTACTATATACTTCCTATAGACCCCCAAGTGGTCCATTAATGATAAAAATATCATTATGTAAGTCATTTTTCTGATCCTTATATTTATAGGAATAGAATATGAATTAATAATATAATACTTGTTTTAAAAAAACTAATTTATGTCAATTTTGACACTATTTATTAATTGATTTTTTGATAAAGTCATAACAACATTATTAATTCGAGTAAAATTCATTTAAGTAATCCAAATATGTAATATTACCCAATAAAATTCGTGGATGTCTTAAAAAACCTCATATTATATTTATATTAACATTTATAATAATAATTATTTGATTATTTCATTAATAAGGAAAATAATGCATCATTATTGTGTCATAAATAAATTTATTTATTCAATTTCTAAATATTATAAAAAAATAATTATGTTGGAAATTGTTTTATATTTCTATTGAATATTTATATTCGAAAATATAACATATATAACCCTATGTAAAAATTGTTTTGCTAAAAGATATATACTTATTTAATTTTTGTATTTACTTTAACTTAATTAATACAATGTGTCTCTATCACTTAGATTTGGCTCCATGGGGTCCCAAAATCGACCCAATGATTCCCATGGTCAGATATGTATCAACCAAAAGGGTTATTAAATGTTTTAGTGAAAATTTAAATTATTATAATATTTTAATTTTTTACCCTTATTTACCAGATTTACCTTTTAACCACGGAAAATAAAATATTTATCAAAGTAATTATTCAAAATGTGTAAAAATAAGAGTTACCTATTTACACAATTTGGATCTCCTGATTATAAATGTGGAATCCATTTTTCTAAATTAAAAAAAAACATAAGTGCAAGAAATTAATTTAAAATTAATTCCCGCTGTCAAAACAAAAAGCGTGTTTTTAAGAAATAATAACTATCAATAGATTGACACTTGTTTATGTCCGGTTTAAATGTGAAATTATGTCCAATGACCAAAATTGTATTAAATAGTAAAAATATATTCTAAATATACTTTAAAACCACTCAAATTCATAATTTATCACTATTAATTATTTTTACTAAAAAAGTTGTTTTTAATTAAAATTTAGTAATTTTTAATATTCATCAAAATATGAAAGTTATCCGAAAAGTACCAAAATTTCACCCTAAGCTAATTTTTAAATTCTAAATACAAAACTGAAATCCATTTTGAATGATAAAATTTATAAAATTTAAAAAAGTGTGTATTACTATTCATAATGGCTAGTTTGATTGGGTGTGGTGTGTTAGAACTCGAGGTTGCGTACAACACACACTACTATATTATTCAAAGAGAAGCATATCGTTGAATCTTGGGGTGTTACATTTTTTTTCATACATGACCATGATACTAAGGAATTCCCTAAAATGTGACATTTTCTAGAAGTACTCTTTCTAACTAATATACAACTTCTAATATTAGAATATGAATACGAGAATAAATAAAAATAATTTTTTTCGTGTCAATTAATGATTGAAAAATAGTTTCATTCAAAAATATTAAAGATATTTTAATATCATTAAGATGATATAATTTTTTCATTTATTGAAATCTATCATATAGATAGAAAAAAATCATAATTTTCTATCTACTATAAGTATGACATATAAAACTTTCTTTCATACCTCTATATAACATGTTTTTATTTAGTTTTCCAGGATCATCATTATAAATATTTATATTGGTATAGATTGGAGTTTAATAACATAAACTATGAACTATTCCCTATTTCCATTTAAATCAATAATATATTTAATTTTATTTAAAACATTCCCATGATATTATATATATATATGATAACCATGAATGAAATTTTATTCTCCAGAAATACTCTTTTAAAATTCATTTTTCTTAATATTTGAAAAATAGTTACAATTTGTTTTACTAGTTTAACAAAAAATAACATGATCTACCAAAATATTTACAAATAAAATGTCACAATAAATATTTTTCATAAATGGAGAATGAACTTCTAATCGTACATAATTGCATTTTTCAATAGAAAAGAACATAATCTTTCATACAAGGATGTTTGTTCATGTTTATGACCATAAAGAGATTTAGTACATTGGAAAACTAAATATGGAAGTCGAGGATTTTTAAAAACTAGGGGTTTCTCAATAAATCTTTAGTAATATCCCTATCATGTTCATTATGGGGGGGTTAGTGCCTCAGTCTAACCCAACCAATGGTCGTAGATCCTCGAGCCCATTACCCCAAAACTATCAAGACATGTGTACATGATTATTTATCTATTTACCACTTATACAATTTTAGAAAGAGTACTCAAAAAATACACATAACAATCAAAATTCATAATTTTTTCAACACAAAAATCATATTCATGCTTAATCTCAGGATACCATTTTCATTTATAAGTCATTTTCCCATTAAGTCATTAACATTATACCAATCACTCCTTTATGACAAGATATCAATTAAATAAAATTTAAAATAAATTTAATTTCAAAATCCATGTTAATATAATACACAGAATTTCCATTAATTCTATTCATAACATTGAATAATAAATCAACATATTTACCATGGGTTCGATTTTGGTACAAATAAAATCATTGCTTACTTTTAAAATGTTCCATGTTTTAGAAAATGGTACACACACTTTGTGGAACTCTAACCACTGCAATTAACTTCAAATAATCCCACAATGATCATGAGTGGCTCAATTCACCATTTATTCATCCAATTTAGAAAATATGATGATAGAATCCCATTTCACAATAATACAGATCCCTAATACATCCACATACACATAAAACAAATATCAAGATTATGGTATATAACATGTAGATCACCTAACTAAATTATTAAGAAAACAACACAACATTGAATCAGAAAAAAGAAACTATTGAATCCCCAAACTATTATCCACTTAAAAAAGATGGTATTAGGGCTTCATAAGAAGAAAAACTACAAAATACCTTATCCAAAAAAGGGAATGATGATGAGCATTATACTAACTGGGAACTACAATCATCACTAAACGAAACTCCAAATAGACTATAAATGAATGAGATCGATCATTTGGGAGAATTGGGGAGTTTTTGTTTTCATTAGTGTTGATAGAGGATAAATGAGGATGAAAATTGAGTGAGGAGTGATAAATCCAAATTTGGGAAAGGGTAAAATCTGAAATTTTTAATAGGGAAAACTATTTTGCTGCAATGTATTCCAAAAAATGTGCCAACCATGAACCACCCACTATCTTAAAGGGGGATATTTGTTGTAGTTACATGGGGATCCAACATGGTTTGATACTCCATGCACTGACCATGAATGAATTCCATTTCCTTGGCTTCATGGTTTTCCCTTACCCCATGCACATTTTCCTTCAAACAATGCTCCATCCTAAAGGCTTGCATGATATGGGAATACAGTTACCACAATCCTAGAACCACCCATGAAGAATGCACCAAATAGAATATTTTCATCCATCTATCGTGTCCCAAACCCCCTAAACACCATCAAGATCCCTCATACACCAGAAAGACATTCCATTAACCAAGATAAAGAGCTATAAGATAACAAATAAATAATAATGTACCTCAAGGATGTATGGGATATTACAAATTTGAATTAATAATCAATTAAAGCGATGATATGTTTATTTAATGACATTGATCTCATGTATAATAAGTCAATGTAAATGAAAATTGTTTTTTAATTATTTATTTGAAAATATATTTATTTGAAAGAGATTTTCTCTTATTTTGAGTATTAGAGCCATGGAATTGAATTTTTTATAAATTTGGAAAAAATATTGAACATTTATACATAGATTATAGAATGATTTTAAATGAAGACAAAATCAATTGAAGGTAAAATTTTATATTTTTAGAATTTTTTTATATTCCCAGTGTATTTTTTATTAATAAATTTAAATAACCATTAATGATGAATGTTGTTAATGAAATATGTATATAATATTGTCACAATCCTTATTTATGGTATCATAAATAAATTGTTTATTACCTATGTATAGTCTGGGGGTCAACCCTATTGTTTTCTATGATGAAGGAGAGAACAAAAAATAATATTTTCATTTATTTTGTTTTCTAAAAAATATATTTAATTATTTTTGTGAAAGAGAGAGAAATAATAATTTTTATTTAATTATTTTTTTAATTATTGAGAAATATAGTGGCATGAGTGGGTTTTTCTAGACATATTGTCATTCTTTCATGGTTTTTGAATTTTACCACTTTTTTGCTAGCTAGTAAGAGATGGATTAGTTTACTAATTCCTCTTTCCCCCATTTGGAAATATGGTTATGATGATATTATTCATATATAAAAATTCCTTTTTTTGTACCCTACATTGTATGGGCATGGAATTATAGGAGTATTGCTTGATTAATTAGGGAAATCCCTATCTAGGAATTTTTTCCCTAACAAACCATAATTACCAAATTAAAAATTTTAACATGTGCTAATGACTGTCAAAAAATAACCACACAAGCATAATCTATTAATCTATATATAGAAAAGAATTTGGTAGATTTAAAAATGGATCATCAGGAAATGAAATTAAAATTTTTATAATCAAAACCTAATTCATCCACATTCGGAACATAAAATGGAAATTATGAATTGAAATCAGTTGTAGAAATATGAAATTATTTTAATTAATTGAATAATAAAATCATAATAACTTAATATTGGTCCTTCCTTCCCTTTCCAAATCACATAAAAATAGAACCCCTAAAAATATGATGGTAAGAACATGGCTCTTACTTCCAGGAATGAATCTTCATTTACGGTTGTTTTTTTGAAAAAGTGGAGTTTCTAAAAATTTCCAGATTATACGTTGTGTATTTATATGTACAAGTCGTGTGCCCAGTTGTCTTGGGTAGCCGTGTACTGGTCATGTAACGGCTGAGTAGAGGGTCATGTGGGGTGACCTTGTCCTGACCCAACCCATACCAGGGCTCGAGCTGCAACTACCCCAAGCCCACCTCCATAGGCCAGGGGCAGGCGACTAGTGCGGAAGGCACAAAAAACTCGGGGAGGTTTTTTGCTGAGAACACATACACAAACACATGTTGCATACTCAATGAAAAATTGTAGTGGAAAAGAGAGAAATGTACCACACTTGTTTAAAAAGGGAACCAATCCAAATTCCATCGACCTCTAATAGTACAAGTAGATGAAAAGTAAAGCTGAAAGGGAATGGGGAATAAATATACACCCAATTAGAAAAGTGCCACAACATGGCAACTGGTGAAAAAGTAAAATAGCTAGAAGAGTCCCACACTTGAATCCCAATCTAATACCACCACACGCAGTCCAAGAACCCCATATCCCAAAGCTCCTAAGATATCACAATCAACCTTTTTGTCATCTGTAAGGGCACACAAAATGAAGACAAAGCTGAAGCATGGGTGAGTATAATAATACACATTAGGATTCCCTGAAGGCTCCAGGGAGTAGCAAGAGTGGTACTGAATAGGGGAGCAGTAAGAGTGAACTAGATACAAAAATAGTGAACGGAAAGAGTACCTCACCACCCAATAATAGATATGATCGATCAATGAATCACAAACGAGAGAGTAAGTGGATCACCATCTCACAGCTTACACCGGGTATATGACCATACATATACACAGGAAATCCAGATATTCTCATAACTCAGACCCGTAGTCTGGATACATGTCACACAACCACATACCCATGATATGGATCCATTTCGATGATTTCGCGAGCAACTCATCTAGGAGTACTCACTCATCAAGTCTGATAGATCTTATAACGTCTGTCTAAGTTATACCATTCATCAGGAAATGTCACGATAGATAGATATACTCATTCAAGAAGAACACACTCTTGAGTGGGGAATGATCACGATATATGGATGAGGATAACTACCAGGGCCGTGGCGGATATTGCAAGTCATCCGGATTGAACTATTAGATAGATGATCTACACCCTATGGGAATAGTCTTGTCGATACATGACTCAACCTAGGGTCCAGAATGGATAGAGGATCTCGCTCCGGGCCTCTTGGAGGGACACCCAACTCTCTCTCGGAAGGTCCTACTGAAGGGATCATACTCCTCTAGAAGGAAATAATACATGACCGTCAGGGGAACAAGAAAAAGGGGGCACTAACCCAAAAAAAACATGTCCAAGATAAGGTGGAAAAGAAGATCAAGCCTTATAATGAGAAGTAAATATATATAGAAATGTCACACGTTGTGTCTTCTGACCCCGGGTACTGCCTCTGTACTATGGCCCATGTTGTATGGCTGGTCGTGTAAAATGCAACTACATGGCGTGTATAAAGGATCACACGTTGTGTCAAAGTATCAGGGCTACTCTCCCATTACACTGTCCATGTGCCTATACATGACCACAACCCTTGTTTTTCATCCAGTGTAATCGGTACACGGGGTGACACGTGTTACTGGCCTCTCTTAGACGTGTGGTGGAGTACCAACTCCAAAGATAGGAAAACAATCTCAGAGGAAAATGAACCCGCACTCATGAGGTGGGGAGTCCCGTATCTACCAGAGCAGTGGAGTAAGGAATGCTCACTCCTTTAACCATCAAGGGAGTAGCCATCCTAGCTCTCACTAAAATAAATGCCCTGGTTATTCTCCTCAAGTTACTGGTTATACCTCAACCTCGACAAAGTTCCCCAAGGGAGTAACCGAAAGGACCGCCATGTCATAAGGGTTCCTACATGACAGACGGTGCGCCAATCAGATACCCCGTTTTTATGTTATAGAAATTTTAGTACCACGTTCTTGGTTGGATTCGTGTTCGATCCAACCCAACCATACTTCAAACAACACCGAATAACCGAACGAGTCACACTTTTGCGATCCAAACGGAAAAACACAAGAGATGGACTACCTATTTGTCCCAAATGGATACCCGGTGAAAAAGTTTCATCTCACCGCCACACCCGCGAACCGGGCCTCATGGGGCCCACACATCGAACTCTACTGAAAATATCCAAAATTGGTATTGAAACATTAGTCTTAATTTCAGGGGCACAATGTCCCAGACAGTTCTTCATTCTGACACCGTATGAGGGAGATATGTCAGATACAAGATCTAGTAATGATGATGATAATAATATTATTAGGTGTTTCATAGACCCAAGCCACGGACCAGAATATAGTATCCCACATTAGACTTGAATCGATCTTCTTAAAGATAGGGTCACATCTCCACTGGTGGCCAGTCAATCGGACGTTTCATGTAGGAGTTACGATGGGTCGAAGATTTAATAATAATATTAAATATATTAATTTATGAGTGTTTCAGGTACCCAATCTGAAAACCTGAAAATGAAATCTAATATTGGACTTGGAATGTTTGTCTCAATGTTAGGGTCACACTTCTAAGGATAGTTCAAGAAACTGAGTTCGCACGGATAAGTAACGGATAAAAAAAATTCCGAATGAAAATAATAATAACATTATAACATTATTGTTATTTTTAGATTTATTTAATTCATTAAATTCTCACATCCAAAATCCACGCACCACCAAAAGTGGTTCCTCCCCTTACCCTGAATCCATTCAAAACACGCCCCATCTCATCCTTCATTTTATTAATTTTTATTATTATTTAAAACTCTTTAATTCCTCTCACCAATGTCATTTGAGATTCATGCACAAGGAGGGGTATGCATTTTGAACCTTTCTCATTCCACGTAGCGCCTCCAACATCCCTTTTTTTCTATTCATTTTTCTTTTAAATTTTTTTATTTTTCATAAAATACATATTCTCTATCCTATCATCAACTTCGACTAAAATACATGGATTTACCCTTGCAAACCCTAGCACGTCACACTAATTTTTCCTACCACATATCTGGGCATGACTGATCTCCTAACGGAGTCCCGGAAATTACGCTCCCCTTGCACCACCTGGATGCCTCCCTCCGGCTTTTTTCCGCTATCACCTTCCGTCGGTTGTACCTGATTCCTCACGTGTGTGCTTCGCATGGACCAAACCCACTCTCTGCCTGGCCCACACCCGCTGTCTTCCTGGCCACTCCTCCTGCACGGGAGTCGCGCCCCTTCAGCCTGCCGCCATATAACCCCTACCACAGGACATTTCAGCTTCGTTCTACACCCAAATATTGTAACGATCACAGATATGTGGTCCTTGGGTTGAGATATCTGCGTCCGTAATCCACGCTCAATGAAAAATTGAGTTTTTTGCGAGCTTAATTATTTGGCGCGCCGAAGAACGCGCGTAGAATGAAATATAAAAGGGAATTGTATATTAAAAGATTGATGATCGTGTTTGTTCAGCCATCGTTGTTGAAAATGAATAACTTCAGAAATTAACAAAAAGATATTCATCATACTTAGATGTTTTTCAATTTCAATAAAAACAATAAGAAATTGATTCAACCCATTGTTTTTAGATCCGCGAATTAATTCATTTAATTCTATTTCATCGTGAAAATTCAACCAAGGTTAGAAATACAAAAAGATGGATCCTACCTCAGGTTTTGATCAATATTTGGTGAAGATCGCGGTCATGAATATCCCTTCGGTGTTGATGAAGATCGCACTTGAACAACGATGAGAAGAAGTTGTTGTGTTTTCCATGATTCGATCCGCTTAGATCCAAGGCTTCATCATTGTTAATCAATGGAGTGGATAGGAGAGGAGAGGAGAAGTCGTCATTTAAAAAAATGGTTTTGAGGCTCATATATCATGACCATGAATTTAGAACATCTGATCTGGTTAAAGGAAATTAATTAAATAATTAAATAATCAATTATATAATTATTTAATTATTCTCCCACGATGGCACATAATCCAAACACCCGACACTATCAAAGGTTATACCATTTTTAGGGTAAAAACTATGTCCCGAATTCCTTGGTGGTCCCAGATTTTTCATCTGAGTCCATGTTCGATAGATATTAGGGTTTGAGCTATTAAATGAATAAATTAATTATTTAATTTATCCATTTAATACAACGCAAAAGAGTGGGGGTTCCGAACAGCCCATGCTGAGTTATTTTATGTCGCACCTAGGGGAAAAACACATTCATGACCCAACTGTGGTCTTAGATTTCCTATCTGATCAACCATTTAAGAGATATCAGATTTTCTTTAGTCAAAAACGTGTGCGTAATATAAAAACACTTAAAATTTTTATAAAATTAATTTCGGGCACACCAAGCATGGGAATTGCACTATGACTCAGTGCACCACTATGGAAATAATCATAGAAATATATAAAAGTCTTATTAGGCCAAAAAACCGGCCTCTAAGGACTTGGAGACCATCTAAAGTAGAGGCCAGTTAAAGAAGTTACACAATGTGTATCACCAAAGAACATTTCATGTACATTAATTTTATTTCATTTAATGCATCAGGGTTGCGTCTAATAGACATGACAACCTTCTTCTCCGTTCGTCTCATCTAGGAGTGTCTGTAGCCAGTGATTCTTCTCTGATCCCCTGACTCACCAGCCATTCCCCAATTTGAACTATATTGATTACATTGGAATTTCCACTATAAGCTCTTCCTTCTTCTAAATCCTCATTTCATGATTCCTCTTCTTTCGTGAGATATTCGTGGTTGAATTTTTTAGATGTTTTTATAGATCTATGACGTTCTAGGTCAAATCAAAGGTTGATATTTAACTACATCGGTCGTACAACAATGAGGTAGGTGGTTTGTTCCTTTTCATAGTTAGTCTTTGAGTTAAATGTGAAAAAGTTCACAATATCCTCGTTCAGGGTATTGCGTGTTACGTATTTTAATCCTATTAATGCTTATTATGACTTGTATGTTTGAATAGAGTTTTTTTACTATGAATAATGTTAATTTCCATGACATGGTTGTGTTTGCCCATGTTTTTTTTATTTTTTCTGTTTTGTCTATATTTTCCTATTATGCCATTTTTTCTACTCCCAATGTTGTTAGGATGGAGTAATTATCAATCTGATATGTTTTGATATGCATTGTAGCCAATTAGCTAAGTAATACTTTGAGGTTTACTTTTGATGCTAGTTATCGTTTGTGTATAATTACATTACATGGGGCTATGGGAACCTGGTGTAGTAAGACCATAGGGGAATTTGACATCGAAGGCTTTCCTAGAGTTTCTGTTATAATTATCATGCTATGAGATAATAGGGGGGATTGACTTTGAGTGATCCCTCAGAGTGTCTATAGTTCCGATACGAGACCACATGAGGAATTCACGTTGAGTTCATCCTCAGAGTATCTATAGTTTAATGTTAAAAGTATATAGGGGGAATTGACGGTGAGTGCTTCCTTATGTAGTCTTTGGTTTATACATGACCGCATGGGGAATTGTATGCGATTTCTTCCTCATAGAGTCTCTATTATATCTTTATTTAAAATTAATCCAAAGGAGGATAGTCTATGAGAATGTTCCCAGAGGGTAGCTGGTATTTGTAATTGGTTTGTTAAATTATTAAATGTAAATGATTATAATTGAAACTATATGACTATTTACGTTTGAGTACTTCATTGTTTATTACTTATTTTTCATATTTCCTTCATATATATTCACTGAGCATTAGGCACAGATCATTGGGTGGTTGCATATTGGGATTTGTCTCACACCTTATTTGTGTCATGCTTTTGGTCCCAAACAGATTAAATTTTTGTATGTATAGATAATGGACAGAGACCTTCTATATCAAGTACTTGATTGCTATGGATCTGGGGATCATGGGACCACGATGAAGATTGTGATACTGCAGGAGTTTATTTGTATTCTTTGTACTTTGTTTTAGTATTATATTCCAACATTGTGACTTGTTTGGATTACTTCCTAGACAAATGTGACATGCATCATTTATATATGAGCCCCAGTTGTTTATTACATTCATTCTTATTCCTTTTAATGTTGTATGGTATTAAAATTGCTTCTGCATCTATTATCTATTTCAGTCTGATGTATTACTCATCCAATGTGGGAACAGTTTTCCCACTATCACACCCAAGGCCCTCACTACTAGTCAGATTCCTCTGGCATTTGGTGAAATGCGCTTGAGGACATGTGACCAACCCAGTATGTGGTGCCTCTAGGAGGCACCCAGATATGGGATGTTACAATGTGGTATTAGAGGATTTTTTTCTTCTTGATTTACTGTCAGGTGCTTATAGCCAAGGATAGGATGAAATTAGTAGTTGGAAATAAGCTGTGCACAGGAGTAGCTAAACCATTTACAGGTAAAAACTGATTTACCTTGATTATTTCAATTTTTTGGGGTTATCAATTTTACAGTTGATTTGATTTCAGTGTAGGTTGATTCAAATGTTTTGTGATATTATCATCGAAATCATTGAGGTTCTATTTTTTTACAACTCGATTAGATGAGGGTATGCCATACCATCCATCATATAGGAACTTTCTATAAATCACATGTAATGCATTATTTTCATACCATTTTGGGTACATTACCATTTTCATGTTGTTCTGATACATGTTGTGCTAAATATTCATGTTGTTGTGATATATTCCTTTATATAAGACCTTATATTTAATAAGGTATTCTTTGTATAATTTTTTGTTTGAATGAATGCCAAACTATGGTTATTGAGGTGTCATGGTCCCTCATGGATCGGAATTTGGTGGATCATTGTAGTGTTATTCCTTGTATATTACATGTGAAAGATTAAATGCTTTGATTTTTAGGGAGTATGGTCCATCACGGATCATAATTTGGCACTTTAATGTTTGTTTTAGTGTTTTTTTGGGTTCCAGAGCAGTTTCTGAGGCATTCTGTCTGGAAAAATCCACAATACATGGCATGTATTGTTTAATACATGTCGTGTGTCCTTATGCTCGAGAAAGAAATATTTTTCATAAGTACACATCGCGTACTGTATTTACACACCGTGTACTATAAGTACACACAGTGTACTATATGTACATGTTTTGTAGTCTCTACCCATATAACTGGCATTGTGGTCATAAACATAGGGTTGGGATATTATTGATGCAACACATCATGTACATAATGTACACGTCGTTTTGTGGATACAATTTGTTCGGCAGTGTGACTAACGACACAGGTGGATAATGGACAGTTACTACGGGTCTTGTTTAGAATAAACATGTCGTGTAGAGTTATCCGTGTAACTAGTTGAGTGACTAATACCATGGGACGGTAAAATCCTTATAGTACAAACTGTGTCTCGTACGAACAAGACATGTAGTCTTGTCCTACGTGAACTGTGTTGGTTAGTCATGCAGAAGAACCAGGGCATGTGAAAATGATTAAAGTACACACCATGTCTTGGGAGAACACGTCGTGTGTAGGGGGAGTTACACAACCAAGGTTGACATAAGTACATGCCCATGTGAATGCTTAAGGGAACACGCGGTGTAAGTTTATACACACCTCCTATCCATGTTTTGAAAAAAATGAATGCTTTCCATCTACTATTTCCATCATAGAATTATATGTTTTAATCCTTTATGATATTAATCTATGGTGTGTGCTGGACCTAGAAGATTCATCCAACTGAGATGTACTCTTTTTGTACGCTTGTTACTGGGCATTGATCAGACACCCGACATGGCTGATCATGGAGTAACAACAGATCCACCTATAGTTCCAGTCATGGCACCATCCGTTATTCCAGATACAGGTGTTGATGCACAGTTCGAAGAGGGATTCATGAGGTTCATGAAGAACATCCTAGGAGCACCATATCCTACCCCTTCTATGTATATTCCCACACTGGTTTTCTAGAAGCAACATCCTCCCACCTTCGCTGGGGACGATTGACCTCAGGCTAAAAAATCATGGTTATAGTCCATGCTCTTGATCTTCAAGCTTCTGGGACACATCGAGAGAGGAGGGTCAAGCTCACTATGTATATGATTCATGATAAGATCATGTGATGGTGGGATGTGATCTCACTTGGGAGACACTAGTAGGTTATGGCTTCGGGGGATGTTCAGTATAACTTCTACGATTACTACTTCCCGGAGACATTGAGGGCCGATCGAGCCAGAAGGTTCATGAGTTTGGAGCATGGTACTTTTTCAGTCAGGGAGTATTCATCTCACTTCACAGAGCTACAATGAATTATACTCATTTTAGGGGAATATGATTTATTCCATGGGGGGGATGTTTGAGGGTGGTCTTAAGCAAGACATTCGGGCTCAAGTGAAAATTGTCAGATCGACTTCCATACATTCAATAGTCAACCACGCGCTGATCAAAGAGTGCAACTTGAGGGATTCTGGAGTAGTGGGACGAGCTGGATCGACAACAGGAGTTAGTGCTTCTCTATATTAAGGTAGTTAATACTGAAGGGAGTCTTAATGTGTAGATATTAGTAGGAGAGATACACCTTTATGTAGCTAGGTTTTATGCTACCTGTGTGGGATGGTCGGGCATACGAGGTCACAATGCCCAAGAGACCCAGTGCAATGCCGATATTGAAGCAAGATATGCCATATTTAGTGCTTATATCAGTTCTTGTCACCAAAAACTAGTGATCAAAGTTCCTCTATGACTCTACATTCAAGAAAAACACCACAATTTTCTCATCAGTCTAGGAACTATAGTTCTTCCACCCGTTCAGGCCGAGGTGGATGTTATGGCCATGGTAGCCACCTGATTGGATTTCAACGACAATAGGGCGGTAAACCTGGGTCATAGGGCCACGATATAGGCTAGGATTGTGTAGTGGAGAAGACCCAGTCGAAGAAGGATACCAGAACCTCTAAATTTTGAGGTAAGATCCTTGTTGCCTCAGTTTTATCTTTCTTACTTTTCGATATAGGGGATTCCCATAGCATTAAATCAGTTGCTATTGTGGAGTGACTTGGGCTCTATATCATTTCCTCTGCGGATGTCTTGACACTGGACACATCACTGGGGACTAGAACGACTAGTGTCCATTATTGATAGGACTTCCCTCTTGAGGTTGGTTTGATTCACTTCATATGGGACCTCTATGTATTAGAGATGATTGGCTATGATTTCATTTTCAGAATGGACTATTTGGTTTCCATATGGGTTGTTTCTAATTGTTATCGATGTAGGGTGATTTTCACATCACTAGAGGATGGTTCGTTTAATCATAAGGAAGAATAGGATGTCCCGAACAATTGAGAAGGACTCGAGAATCCTGGGTTGGGAGGAGTTATAGCCCATATTTCTAGTATATATCTAGATGACCGTGGGACCTCAGAGATGGAATTTACTCTAGTTTTGGAACATTATAGAGATGTATTTCGATAGGACTTTCCAAGTTTTCCTCTGGAGTGAGAGGTATACATTTCTATTGAGTTAGTACCTAGAGAGACATTGGTTTCCATTTCTCTTTATAGGATGGATACACCAGATTTAGATGTCCTCAAGAAGCAGTTGGAGGAGTTGCAAGAAAAGGCTTTCAACTAACCCATTACTTCTCCTTGGGGTTCGCCTGTCCCGTTTGCGAAGAACTCAGACGATACCCTCAGTCTTTGTGTGGATTATTGTAAGTTGAACCAGTTGATAGTTAAGAAATGATATGCCATGCCAATGATTAATGGTTACTTTGATTAGTTTCAAGGAGCCCACATGTTCTAAAATATTGACTTTAGATCATGTTATCATTATTTGTGGGTTAGACTATCTGATATAACTCTTACAACATTTCGAAATAGTTATGGTCTATACAAGTATGTGGTTACACCATTCGGTCTCACAAACATTCCTACAGTTTTCAAGGAGCTGATGAACCGAGTGTTCTATCCATACGTTGATTATTTCATAGTAGTCTTCTTGGACGATATATTGGTGTACTATCACACTCTACACGAACCGACCACAGATGTTGTGATCACCTTGAGTACATTGGGAGATCATCGGTTATATGCTAAGATCTAAAAATTCCACTTTTTGATGGACCAAATTCATTTCTTAGGGCATGTTATCTTAGATACAAGATTTTCTGTATACCTAGAGAAAGTGATAGAAATAGTTTTCTAGGAGCAGCTGAAGAATGTATTTGAAGTATGAAGCTATCTAGGGCTGGATGGATACTATAGACATTTTATACAGAAATTTTCATGTTTAGAAGCTCCAATGACATGAATGACTAAGATGGGTGAAAAGTACATGAGGTCAGATTCTTATGATTCAGCGTTTCAGGAGCTAAAAGGGAGGTTGACTTCAACACCGATACTTGTATTTTCAGATCTATGAAAGAGATATACTATGTACTATGATGCATCAGGTATCGGGTTGGGATCAGTTCTTATGATGGGGGAAGAATTCATTGCATACAATTCTTAGTAGTTGAGGCCACATGAGAAGAACTACCCGACGTACGATCTCATGTTGGCTGCAGTTTTTCATGCCTTACATTATTGGAGACATTATCTTCTAGGAGAGAATATTGTAGTTTTCAACAACCACAAAATCCTCAAGTATATCTTCACTCAGTGCGATCTGAATCTGGGATAGCAAAGGTCGTTTGAGTAACATTAGTCCATTGAAATTTAGCTTGCCTACACGCATGGGAAAGGAAACATAGTAACTGATGTGTTGATTAAGAGGACTCAAATACATGTAGTTTAGGAGGCCAATAGTGAGTGGCTACTTATGTAACCGTTCATTTAGATTCTTTTGAAGGTTCATGATATACAGGGGAATACGTTCCTTTCTTCTATATCATTTACCTATATGTTGAGTCAATAAGGTTTTCCTTATGACTTTTCCATTCCTTCTTGTTTTGAAAATCACAAACACCTTATCTTTAAGAAAATTGCTTTTATAAAGAAAAATTGCTTTTATAATGAAAATCACTTTTATAAGGAAAATCGCTTTTGTAAGAAAAATTACCCTTATCATATTTTCATTCATATTTTTCCAAAGTATAAGATTCAGATTCATTTCTATATTCTCGGAATTGTTTGAAACTTTGATATGAGGTATTCTGTTTTTAGGATCCGAATTCTGGACAAGAACTGTAATAAAGTTTCACACCGAAATCCTGATGAGAACTGTAATAAAGTTTCATTCTGAACTCCAGATACGAACTCTAATTAATTTCTACATCAGATTCAGGATTCGAATCCTTATGAAGTTCGACAAAGAATTCTCATTACGAATTCTGATAATGAATTCTCATTACGAATTCTGATGATGAATTCTCATTACGAATTCTGATGATGAATTCTCATTATGAATTCTGATGATGGATTCTTATTACGAATTCTGATAATGAATTCTCATTAAGAATTATGATGATGAATTCTCATTACGAATTCTGATGATGAATTCTCATTACAAATTTTGATGATGAATTCTCATTATGAATTCTGATGACGAATTCTCATTACGAAACATGATGATGAATTCTCATTACGAATTCTGACGACAAATTCTCATTCCGAATTCTCATTCCGAATTCATCTATTAAACAGAATCTGATCATCTCTGTTTTGTACACTATGAATTTATTCAGACTCCGAATCTTCACTCCGAACATTCATTTTTCTTATGACATTATATTTTGTCTACTCTTTATTATTTTCCTTACACTCCAAACTTTCACTCCGAATTTTTCATTCCGAACTTTTGAGTTAGATTTTAAAACGATGGCGTACATTTGGTTTCACTAGTTTTGTTATAAAATGATGTCATGTATTAAGTTATGAACTAACCGTTGGTTAAGTTACACGTGTACAGGTCCCTCCGATTTTTAAGGAAAATATGACTGTTGGAAAAGAGGCCGACCTTACCTATAAATAGGAGCTCATTTGAAAGAGCTCAGTGCTGAAAGGCTGACTAATCTTCGACTCATGTGATTACATGCTTGAAGTGATTTCTAGAGAGAGAGAGGCTATTATTAAATCTCAAAGCTTCGTGCGACTCCGTATGTTGGTGATTACATTCGAGAACTTCCGGGGATAGGAAGAAAGAGGTGCCGACTACCTTGAAGTTCGAGGGCTTCCTTACTGAGGAAGACAGAGGTGACCAACTACCATGAGGTTGAGGGCTTGCGGGGATAGCAAGACAGAGACTCCAATCTTCGTATCGAGGGTTTACCCTGGTGTGGGTAAGACAGACTTACTTGAATGTATAAATCAAGGGACCTTTATCCAAGGTTGTTGGATACCCTTCTATTTGGGTTAAAAGACTTATATTTTGTTACTTGTAGTTTTACTACTTGTTTATTTCCGCTGCATTTTCTATTATAAGGAAAGTATAATTTTCTTATACTTCCTTACTTGTAATATGTTTCATTTAGATTCTATATGATTTAAGGTAGAATTTCATATTGTAATCTTTTGTTAAGTTTCAATTTCCGGAACCATATTTTCGGAACCTACTTTCGGAATATTTTTCAATGTTTTCATTTGGTGTTAGAGGTGTTGTGAATTTTCTTAGTTTAACTTTGTTAAACATATCCCTTTCCTTTTCTTAATGAAAACATAGTTATTCATAACTAACATTAAAGTCTCTAAAGGAATTTTTAAAGTATACAATTCACCCCCCTATTGTATATTGAGCATCTACATCACTATTTCGATCCTACAATTGGTATCAGAGGAGGTATCTGAAATAGTTATACTTACGAATATGTTTTCTTGCTCACTTTTCCCATTCCGAACTTTTCCATTCCGAACTTTTTTATTACAAATTTGTTTTAACAAGTTTGTGCGCCGAAGGTTTTATTTAGTATGGCAGGAATTAATGTTGGTTCTATTGATAATATAAATCCTACAAGACCACCAATCTTTGATGGTAATGATTATGAGTACTGGAGAGATCGAATGAAGACTTTCATTTTTAATACTGGAGTAGACAACTTTGTTATGCTTTCTGGTGATTATAAGATTCCTGACAAGGAAGTTAGAACTTTCACTAACCAGGAAAAGAAGGAGTATCACTCAACTATAAGGTACGTAATACCTTACTTTGTTCAATGACTAGAAATATATATATCCAAATTTCTTCTTGTGAAGTAGCTAATTGTATCTGGAAGAAGTTAGAGGTTACACACTTTGGAACTTCTAATGTGATTGAGACTAGGAGAGCTATGCTGAGAGATGAATATCATTGCTTCAATTTTCCTTATGGTGAACCAATATGTAAAGTAAAATAGATATTTATGAGTATCGTAAACAGCCTATAGTCTATGGGAGAAAAAGTTTTAGATGATGAAGCTCATGTGGATAAGATAATTGATATTATGCCCAATGAGTGGGAATCCAAAAGAACAGCTATAGATGAGAACAGGAAAGTGACTCAAATTTCTCTTAATGAGTTATGTGGAACTCTTCTCCAACATGAATCCAGAATGAAGAGAGATGCTGACAACATAAAAAAGAAAAATGGAAATGGTACAGTTGCTTTTACAACAACATCAAATCATATAAAAGCTAAGACTCCTGAGAGAGTAACCAGATCCAAGTCTAAGAAGATGGTAATTCAATCAGATTCTAGTGAGAGTGAAATATCAGAAAATGAATTAGAAAATCTTGCTCGAAGGATTAACAAGATAGCTGGACAGAGAAATTTCCAGTCCAAGTATAAGAAAAAGGAAAGGAAAGAGAAGAAAGATGGAGAAGTTACTTGTTATGAATGCAAGAGAGCTGGACAAATTAGACCAGATTTTCCTCTGCTCAAAAAGAAAGAATGGAAAGAAAGGCATTCAGATAGGAACAGAAATAAGTATTATAAAGCCAAAGGTAAGATAGTTTTGAAAGTTAATAACACCTGGAGTGCCAGTGGTGGTGACTCTTCAGATGAATCTTCTGATTATGAATATTCAGGGCAGAAGAATCTTGGTCTTATAGCCATATTACCTATTGATAATCATTGTTTTATGGCTAAGGTATGAAATGCTGAATCATTGACCACTGTTTGTTTAAATTCTAATGACAGTAAGTATTATAACTCTTCTGATGAAGAATCCTCTTCTGATGAAGAAAATACTTTACCTACTTATGAATAAGTCTCTAGGATTGGTGAACTTCATGAAATTGAGAATTCTAAACTCAATAAGAAACTTGATAAGGCAAACTCTAGGAATTCTACTCATACAAAAGAGATATCAGATCTTTCTAAAGATCTTGATAAGAAAAATGCTTATTTTGAAAATATTTAAAAAAATCTTGAGGAAGTAAGTTCTGAGAAGAACAAACTTTCTGAAGAGTTAGAAAAATTAATTTCTAAGAAAAATGTTTTCAAGCCTAGCTCTAGTTCTAAAACCAATGATTTTGAGGATAAAAACTTGGTTATAAAACTCAAGTCCGAAATTTATTCCTTAAAGAAGTTTTTATCAAACATTACAAAAGGGAAGGAAAATTATGATAAAATGTATTCCCAAATACGACCTTTAAGAAATAAATCCGGATATGGTTATACCCATGCAAAACCAATTTTCAGTAACAATTATTTTGTTCCTTAAAGTGACCCATTTTGTACCAAGTGTCAATGTGGTGGTCATTAGACAAAGGATTGTTCCTTAAACAAAACCCAATCTCTAGGATTTCACAATGCTTATTTCTCTAAGAAGATGTGGGTACCTAAAATTTTATTATCTGGAAATCTCGGATCCAAACAAGTTTGGATTCCGAAAGTCTAATTTTCTTCTTGATTTCAGGAAAATAAAGAGAGTACCAGCATCAATACATGGTACATGGATAGTGGATGTTCCCAACACATGACTGGTAACAAAATCTATTTTGAAAAGATTATCAAAACGAAAGGAGGAAAGGTAACTTTCGGAGATCATGCTAAGGGTGAGATTGTTGGTATTGGTAATATTGTTTTTCTTGGTAAAACATTGATTTATAATGTTCTTTTTGTTAAGGGTCTTAAGTATAACCTCATTAGCATAAGTTAGTTGTGTGATGAAGGTTACCTGGTGAATTTTATGAATGATAAGTGCTTAGTTCACAATTCCAAGGAAGAATTTATACTCTCAGCCAATAGGAAAGAGAATGTTTACACCTTAAACTTCGAAGACCTTAGAAGCCAAGATTTACCTTGCCTAAGTGTAATGGAAGATCATTCCTGGTTATGGCATAGATGACTAGGTCATTGTAATCTTAGGAACCTATGTAAACATTCTAAGACGAAACTAGTTAAGGATCTACCGGAGCATAGATTTGATTCTTCTAAAGTTTGTGATCCTTGTCAATATGGAAGGCAACATAAATCTAGTTTTAAATCAATTGGTGAAGTCTCAACAACTGATGCATTACAGTTAGTGCACATGGATCTTTTCGGTCCAACACAAACTGGAAGTATTGGAGGCAAATACTATGTGTTTGTTCTAGTTGATGATTACACTAGATTTACATGGGTCTATTTTCTAGCAAATAAATCTGAAGCTTTTTCTTATTTCAAATGTTTTAGAGCTCAATTTAAAAATGAGAAAAACCTTCCATTGAAAACTATTCATAGTGATCATGGAGGAGAATTTCAAAATTCTGATTTTGAAACTTTTTGTAGTAGAAAAGGTATTACTCACAATTTTTCAGCACGTAGAACTCCTCAACAAAATGGTGTAGTTGAGAGAAGAAGTAGAATTCTTCAAGAAACCACTAGAACCATGTTGAGTGAATATTCTATAGCTAGACATTTCTGGGTTGATTCTGTAAGTACTACTTTCTATACTATAAATAGAGTTTTGATTTGACCTTTTCTTAACAAAACCCCTTATGAGTTATGGAATGGTAGAAAACCAAGACTATCTTACTTCAAGGTTTTTGGTTACAAAGTATTGATTTTTAATACTAAAGATAACTTACATAAATTCTCACAAAAATCTGATGAAGGAATTTTCTTAGGTTATTCCACAACGTCTATGGCTTATAGAGTTTTTAATAAAAATACTTGTACTGTTGAAGAAACAGCACATGTAAAATTTGATGAGTCTGATCCTTTTGTTTTTAAACCATTCCAGCCTACATCCTCGGATGTGTTTTCAAAAACTGATTATCAACCTTTGATAGAAGAACCTTCTGATAAGGATAATGTTGAAGACGATATTCCTGAAACATTTACCCTAGAAGAATATCTACCCTATGTTGATGAAGAGGCTTTTCAAAACCCAAATCAGGCATTTCTTAAGAATCATCCCAGTGATGGTATCATTGGTGATGTAAATCAACTTGTAAGGACTATAAGTTCCTTAAGAAATAAAGTAGAACATCTAGCATTTTATTCCCAATAAGAACATAAAATCACTGATGAAGCTTTAGGTGATGATGATTGGATCAAAGCCATACAAGATGAACTAAATGAATTCAAAAGGAATAATGTATGGACTTTGGTTGAAAGACCTAAGGAAACTTCTATAATTGGAGTCAATTGGGTTTTCAGAAATAAATGTGATGAAAATGGAGTCATAGTAAGAAATAAAGCTAGACTTGTTGCTAAAGGCTATAACCAGAAAAAGGGAATAAACTATGAAGAAACCTATGATCCAGTAGATAGACTTGAATCTATCAGTATTCTACTTGCTTTTGCAGCATTCTTTAATTTCAAACTTTTCCAAATGGATGTGAAATGTGATTTTCTTAATGGTTATGTTCAATAGGAAGTTTTTGTTGAACAATCTCTTGGATTTGAAGATACAAAACATCCTGATTATGTATTTAGACTTACCAAAGCTCTGTATGGCCTTAAACAAGCCCCACGAGCATAGTATGAGACTCAGTGGATTTTTTCTTCAAAATAACTATGTTAAGGGAAATTCAGATCCAACCCTTTTTATAAATAAATATAAGAAACATGTTTTGATTGTTCAAATTTATGTTGATGGAATCATATTTGGTTCAACTCAGCAATCTTTGACCGACTCTTTTGCAAGTCTAACGAAATCTGAGTTTTAAATGAGTATGATGGGTGAGTTAACATTTTTCCTTGGTTTTTAAATTTCTCAAAAAACCAGAAGGAACCTACATATCTCAACATAAGTATATTAATGATCTTCTTAAAAAATATGGTTATGACAACACTAAGAGTATAAGTACTCATATTGGTACCTCAAACTCTTTAGATCTTGATGAAACTGAGAAACCAGTAGATCAAACATCTTTTAGAGGTATGATAGGGAGACTACTATACTTAACAGCTAGCCGACAGACTTAATGTTTTAAGTATGTTTATGCGCAAGATATCAATCCAATCCTAAGGAATCTCACATAAAGGCAGTAAAAATAATTTTTTGCTACCTTAAGGGAACCATCGATGTAGGATTATTTTATACTTCTGGAAATGATTTTATCCCAAAAATATTTTCTGATGCTGACTTTGGTGGCTGTAGAATGGATAGAAAAAGTACATCCGGGACTTGTCATTTCTTAGGAGATTCATTAGTTTCTTGGACTTGCAAGAAGAAACATTCTGTAGCACTCTCCACTGCTGAAGCTGAATATGTAGCAGCTGGAAGTTGTTGTGCTCAAGTGTTGTGGATGCAACACACACTCACATACTATGGCTTGAGTTTTACTAAAACTCAAATTTTGTGTGATAACACAAGTGCCATTACAATTAGTAAGAACCCTTCACATCACTCCCATGCAAAACACTTAGATATTAGGAATCACTTTCTTAGGGATCACACACTTAAAGGAGATATTATTCTTCAATTTATCGGAACACAAGATCAAATTGATGATATTTTCACAAAATCTTTTCCTTCTGATAGATTTGAATACATTAAACAGAAGTTAGGAATGATAACCGTAAGGTAATCTTTCTCAATTAACTTTCTGTTGGAAGAAGCTCCTTACAACAATAAACTCCTTTTCATAGGGGGAGTACATTTGATTGATAGATTAACAAAGATTTTCAAAAATTGTTTTCAAACTTTTCGGAACTAAAATTCCGGAATGCAATTTCCGGAACTACAATTTTCCAGATTGGATATTTTCGTATAGAAAACTTCTAGAATGGAAATGTTCGTATTGAAAACATCCGGAATGGAAACATTCGTACTGGTATTTTCATAATGGGTTTTTCGTATCGAATCTTTCAAAATTAGTTTTTCGTTTTCAAATTTTGTAATGAAATTTTCGTACTGAGTTTTTCATACTGATTTTGCTTTTCATTGTGAGTTTTGCGAACTTTGTCTTTTTGTAGTAATGATTTTTTCGTAGTTTTCTTAAGAATGTTACCAATTACAAATAATCTTCCTAAGCCAATCTGAAAGGTATGATTTCCTTACTCAAGTTTTCGTAATCATACATTACTTTCTGGAATTTTCTTATATCTTGTTTTCAGATTATATTTTTCTTAATTCATTGTTTTAATAAAAACCTCAAAAGATCGGATTCAAATTTTCTTTAGAATTGGTTTTCAACCGTCAGATCTGATGTCACCTTGTCACAACCGTTCGATCAACTAAGGAAGTTGAACCGTCTTCTCATTGCCTATATAAAGGGGATCCCAATTGGTTGCCCCACATTGGTTTTCAAGCTCCAGCGTCTCGAAGCTCTGCCTCTCCATTTTAAAGCCGTTCCGAACATCAGATTTCTCAATTCCGAACATCTCAGAGGTCTTCAAATCCGAATGCCTGTGGAAGCAGGTTCTCAAGACATGTCTTCCTCTAAGACGATTTCGAAGTGGCTGGTATATAGAGAATGGTTGCTTCATCCAGATTTCTTCAACAAGTATGACTCTCTTATTTCCAAGAATATTAAACTTAATGGTTGGGAAGAAGTTGCGGTTTCAAAACCCGGGAATCAAGATGAAGTGTATTCATATTTTCTTATAGAGTTCTATGAGACACTCTCCTTTCTTAAGGAAGATGGAAGAGAAAGGTTGTATTTTAAGTCTTATGGTAAGACTTATAAGCTTTCATATGCCAAGGCAGCCAGCTTGGTAGGGCTGAATAATGAAGGTGAAGCTGAATTTATATCTCATGTGTTACCAGATTGTAAAGGTAGCTTCGACAAGGAAAAAGCATTAGAAACTCTCGGACTGGAAGATGACAAGGCTCCGAAGATTGCTTATTTTTCTACAAATTTCCGGATTCCGGAGTTATGGGTATAGGGTCTTATCGTACCGAGGAAAGGTGACAAAGATAGCTTGAAGAAGAGTGAGATCTACATCCTAGATTTTTTGATAAATCTGAGGAAGTTTAATTTGATGAAGCACATTCTTATCACTCTTGAGAATTTGAAAAAAGGAAATCTGAGAGCTCAGATTATTACGTATCTAGCAATCCTCTCGAAGTTGATAGTTCAGTTCCTTGAGTCTTTTAAGGAGACTCTTTAAGTCTAAGACAAGAGTTTGCAAGATTATGCTGGTGAGTGATGGTACACTTAAAAGGATGGATGTAGCATTTGATTAGAAGACTGGTCAGTTTGTTGATTCATCTACTCAAGAAGAACCAGTTCCAAAAGTTGGTGATCAGGAATCCTCTAAGCCGGTAAGGAAGATAAAGCTGAAGGAAGTGGAAGTAGAAGCATAGAATCCCAAGTGTATGGTAGTTCATTCCGCACCTCCAAAACCAAAGAAGAAGAAAGCTTACCCAGATGAGGTTGTTTCTAAATGGAGGGAGATGAAAGAAAAAAGAGTGCAAGGGGAGCCTCAGTTTGTCTTGGACCCTGCGGACGCTAAGGCCTTGAAGGAAAGAACTGCGGATGAGCTAGAAAAACAAGCGAAAGAAAAGAATCTCAAGAAGAAGATATTTGAGGCTGAGGTATCTCAGGCTTTGTTGAAGTTCAATGAGATGGTTTCAGCAAATATTCCTGTTCCAAGATTTTTTTCATTGGAATCTCTACCTGATATTACAGGAAGAAATTTCGTCACTCTGGAAGAAGTTGTTGCTAAAACTGCTGAGGAAGTAGAGCAAGTTGAGCAAGTGGAAGAAGAAGAAGATGTTGCTGAAGGAAGTGGTGAAACCGGAGATGTGTTGAAGCAAGTAGATGATTATAAGGGGACACCTTCGGAACACTTATCGCTGCGAAGGTTAGAAGCTGAATCTTCGAAGCTAGTTACTCCAGCAATGGAAGAAGAGAAAGGACAAGAAGAAGTAGATTATAATAGAGAGGAAGAACAACTTCTACAAGATATTTCTCAAATGGAGAATATAGAGGTTGGTGCTCAGGAAGTTGCTGATGAGGAAGACAATGTTGTTCAAGTCTCTGATAGTGAAAAGAAAACTCCGGAACAAGATTATATTCCGAAAAGAGACAAGAGAAAGAAAATTCTTGCTGATACTCCGAGCTCAGTAGTGGTGAGGAAAAAGTAAGTTGGTAGTTATTCAAAGAGAAAGCTTGACCTTATTGAGGAAGAAAATTCACCAAGAAAAGTTTTGGATTCAGAGTCATCCTCGCTGGGACATGACTTTGTTGTTCAATCGTTGAGGATGTTAGTGGGTTTTATTCCGACCATCTCAACTATGGATTCAAGACGCCAGATGCTCCAATATGTTCTGAATCAGAAATCAGATTCCGTATCCATGGTTATGGATAAGTGTGTCGAGATAGAATCTGAATTCAAATCTTTTCTTATTGGCTATGAAGCACACAAAAGATCTTGCAAGAGGATGACTAGATGGTCGAAGAAAAATGTAGAAGATATGAGGATATTGGATGAATTTCAAGACAATGTTAAAGATTCTTTTGAGACTGAGGACAAGAAGATAAATGAGATGACTTCTTCCTTTGAAGAGAAGATGACAGATGAAAAGAACTTCCAGATTCATGAAGTCGGAGATCTGAATTGGAAGCTAAATTCCGTTTCTCAAAACTGGAAGTTTGAAAGGGATCATCAGATTGAGTTTGAAGAAAGGATGAAGGATCATGAAGAAAAGATTAAAGCCCAGGAAGAAAATCTTAAATCTCAGGAAGAAAAGATTGAAGCTCAATCGGCAAGAATAGTGGTCTTAGAGAAGCAAGCTGAAGAAGATCATAAGGACTTAAAGAAGATAAAGACTATTCTAAAAGGTCTCATGGAGAAGGATAAAGATCCCAAATAGACAGATTCGATCTTTTGTTGTACTTTAATTCTTTTGTTGTTGAAATTTGTTAAACTTAATAGAAATTTTACTTGTCCATTTTTTTTGTGTTACTACTAATTTTTCAGGTACTTTGTTATATTTCCAATTCCCTCGAATTCTTTTTGAAAATCACAAAGGGGAGAAGGAAAAGATTCTTAGAAAAAAAAAGAACTCTAATAAGAGCTTATCTAAGGGGGATTTTTTCATTAAAGGGGGAGTTTTTCATTAAAGAAGACTTTCTTATTCGTAATGAAATGTCACTCCGGAAATCTAGAATACGATCCTTAGAGTTTCAAAGCCTAAGGGGGAGTTAGTCATATTCATCAATATCCTTAAAGCAAAGGGAGATAAGCCTTAATGATTTTCTTTCTTCTTAGAGTTACTTTTTCAAGGATGTTTGTATTTTCGAAAAAGGGGGAGATTGTTGAGTCAATAAGGTTTTCCTTATGACTTTTCCATTCCTTCTTGTTTTGAATATCACAAACACCTTATCTTTAAGAAAATTTCTTTTATAAGGAAAATTTCTTTTATAAGGAAAATCACTTTTATAAGGAAAATCGCTTTTGTAAGAAAAATTACCCTTATCATATTTTCATTCATAATTTTCCTAAGTATAAGATTTGGATTCATTTCTATATTCTCGGAATTGTTTAAAACTTTGATATGAGGTATTCTGTTTTTAGGATCTGAATTATGGACAAGAACTGTAATAAAGTTTCACTCCGAAATCCTGATGAGAACTGTAATAAAGTTTCATTCCGAACTCCGGATACGAACTCTAATTAATTTCTACATCAAATTCAGGATATGAATCCTTATGAAGTTCGACAACGAATTCTCATTACGAATTCTGATAATTAATTATCATTACGAATTTTGATGATGAATTCTCATTATGAATTGTGATGATGAATTCTCATTATGAATTCTGATAATGAATTCTCATTACGAATTCTGATGATGAATTCTCATTACGAATTCTGATGATGAATTCTCTTGCGAATTCTGATGATGAATTCTCATTACGAATTCTGATGACGAATTATCATTACGAAACCTGATGATGAATTATCATTACAAATTCTGACGACGAATTCTCATTCCGAATTCTCATTCCGAATTCATCTATTAAACAGAATCTGATCATCTCTATTTTGTACACTCTGAATTTATTCAGACTCCGAATCTTCACTCCGAAATTTCATTTTTCTTATGACTTTATATTTTGTATACTCTTTATTATTTTCTTTACACTCCGAAATTTACTCTGAATTTTTCATTCTGAACTTTTGAGTTATATTTTAAAACGATGTCGTACATTCTGTTTCACTTGTTTTGTTATAAAACGATGTCGTGTATTCTGTTATGAACTAACCATTGGTTAAGTTACACGTGTACAGGTCCCTCCGATTTTTATGGAAAATATGACCGTTGTAAAGGAGGCCGACCTTACCTATAAATAGGAGCTCATTTGAAAGATCTCAGTGCTGAAAGGCTGACTGATCTTCGAATCATGTGATTACATGCTTGAAGTGATTTCTAGAGAGAGAGGCACTTATTAACTCTCAAAGCTTCGTGCGACTCTGAATGTTGGTGATTACATTCGAGGACTTCCGGGTATAGGAAGATAGAGGTGACGACTACCTTGAAGTTCGAGGGCTTCCTTGATGAGGAAGACAGAGGTGACCAACTACCTTGAAGTTGAGGGATTGCGGGGATAGCAAGACAGAGACTCCAATCTTTGTATCGAGGGCTTACTCTGGTGTGGGCAAGACAGACTTTCTTGAAAGTATAAATCAAGGGACCTTTATCCAAGGTTGTTGGATATCCTTCTCTTTGGGTTAAAAGACTTATATCTTGTTACTTGTAGTTTTACTACTTCTTTATTTCTGCTGCATTTTGTATTATAAGGAAAGTATAATTTTCTTATACTTCCTTACTTGTACTCTGTATCATTTATATTCTATACGCTTTAAGGTAGAATCTCATATTGTAATCTTTTGTTAAGTTTCAATTTCCGAAACCATATTTTGGGAACCTACATTCGGAATCTTTTTCAAAGTTTTCATTTGGTATTAGAGGTGTTGTGAATTTTCTTAGTTTAACTTTTTAAAAAATAGACCTTTCCTTTGCTTACGGAAAACATAGTTATTCATAACTAACTTTAAAGGCTCCAAAGGAATTTTTAAAGTATACAATTCACCCCCCTCTTGTATATTGAGCATCTACATCACTATTTCGATCCTAAACTATACTATACTTGATTTAGTGAAAATAAGGCAGCTATCAGATTCAAAAGTCCTAGCCCTATAGGAAAGTCTTTCAGGAGAGGACCCAATTCTTGGATGGACCATAGGTGAGGATGAGATCTTCCGTTTCTAGGGGCGCATAATGTTGTCAGGAGATGTACGTGAGGAGCTGATGAGAGAAATTCATTCATTGGTTTTAGAGGTTCATCCTGGCATCACCAAGAGGTATTGAGATCTACACCATCTATATTGATGTCTATATATGAAGATAGATGTTGATGGGTTTTTCATGAGGTGTTCCAATTGTCAGTAGGTGGAGGTGCGCATCAGCGACCAACATGGCTTTTATAGCCGTTACTCATCCCTTAGTTGAAGTGGAATGATATTGCGAGGTATTTTATTACAGTTTTTCTGAGGTTGCCTCAAGGGAATGATTCCGTAAGGGTTTTCATTTAAAGTCTAGAAAAGTTTTCTCACTTATTTCCTATCATGGATACCTTCAGTGTATATGAGCTGGGAAGGATATATATCCGAGAGATTGTACAATTACCTGGAGTTCCCGAGTAGCCCAGGACTTAAAAACCAAAACATTAAGTGGCCGAATGGTTACCCCACATGGTCTGGAAAATCGTGCACCAACCATGCGTTTGCCACTGTCTCACCCAGGGACTTCGTACCGCTTTCCCGAATGATCTAAAAAACTGTGTGCCACCCAGGTGGATCCCACTATCAAGGGTGCACGGTTTCCTGGGCGGGACACATCGTCTTTTCAGACCGTGCAACAACCGTGCGCCCCTGAACAACCTCTACATCTTTAAATATTTTTCCCATAATTTTCTAAACATCAATCAACCACTTCAAAAAGCACAAACGAACGGAAACAAGGGTCGCATACCTCAAAAAGAAGACTTGGGTTCTTATATCACGAAATTTGTTATGCTGTGAATCCATTCAAGGCATGTTTTTTATCCTATAATCCATTGATATCCACATCATGTTTAAAATTTACTAAATATGTAAATTTATTCTATCCAATTTTTTCATTTCATTATGGTTCATCTTTTTCAAGAGTTTTGTTTGGTCTTTGAATCCACTACAACTATATTATATCTTCAAAAATCTAGCGTGTCACCATGTTGGGAAGAGTCGTGGTGTGAATTGGTTTTACCTCAATCTATTCGTCTCATTTTACATCATTATTGACCAATATCTGCATCATTCAAATAAATATAATAAATAATAAAATGTTTACATGTTTAATCAACTAATTTGTACAAATGGTTAATTTTATATAAAATAATACCTTCATAAAATGATTTTATAAAATATATTTGATAAAACTAATTAACTTTAATGTAATGGTTCCTACAAAGAAATAAATGTAAATAAATTCAATTTAATGGTTAATGTTATATTTTTTATAAAAATAATTTCAACCCATTTTTTTCTTGGATATTATAAATAAGTACTAATCAAATAATAAAATTAAAAATTATAAAATGGATTAAATAGTTTGGATCATCAAGTCCAACAAAATTTAATGGTCTATTTTATTACTTACAATGAATTGTTTTTATAGTAAAAGTTATGTAATCACTGGAATGCTTAAAATGGCCAGAATGGGTTAAAATAAGGGATAAGGCTTAAAATATCACCAAAAATATAAATGCAATTTTTGAAATTTTAATACCTTTTTAAATGAGTAAATTCTTTTTTATGTAATATAGTTATAAAAAACATTCAATATATTTAATTTTTAATTTGGGGAAGTTATAAAATATAAACATAATTTGAATTTAAGGCCTAAAAGACTGCTATTAATCATAAACATGAATAATATAACCATTTATGGAGACCATTTTGATAATTATATATTATGGTTTTAGTAAATTGTAATTGACATGTACGGAAGAAGAGATGACCTCAAAGAGTAGTATCATACCCTATGAATCACATTAGTTTTTGTTTCCTCTGGTGATAGGATCACTCGATATTTCCATTGACTATTCCAATGATAATATAAAAATAATTGAAACTCAGGAACATATGTTTATAGTATATTTTCATATTTATAAATATCACTTCCCAAACCATGTTTTCCAAACCAACCCTAGAAAGTATTAAATCAGACACCTTACCCTAATGGAATACATAGGCCTAATAAGGGGTTATAAATCTACACCCATGTTGTATTAATTTTTTAATTCAATGTTTAATACTAAAATATTTATTATTTTAATCCATTTTCATTATTATTTTGTATAGTTTCTTAAATAAAAAGTTTCATAATATTATATTTTTATATGAAGAAAAAAAATGTATTTTTGGGAAATATATTGTTTCAATTGGAATAATATTTCAATAAACACATTTTATTGAAAGGAATTTAATTTTCATTAAATTTATTTATCATGTAATGTTTATTTAAATTTAAATGAACATGATTTCCAATGAAACGATTTTATGGATAATTTTTTGTAATTCATAAAAACATATTGTTTTCAATAAATAATGGTTTATTAACTAAATGTGTAAATTTATGTAATTATAAAATTATTTTTTAAAAATAAATTGTCATTTAGAAATCATCACATTGATATTAGCTAGTTGTTATCTTTTCCAGGTTTTCTGTGTCAATCGATTTTTCGTGTAAAAATTGAATACTATATAAATATATGTTATATATTCTGACATCATAATAGACCAGAAATGATGTAATAATTACTATAAATGGAATACATGACTGAAAATTGGTTTTCATTGATAATAATGTTATTTTAATGTTTTTATTAATTATTAAACCAAATAGTGAATCGTCAAAAATTAATAATTTGATTTAAGGTTTCTAAAACAATTAATTATGAATTTTACTCACTTTGAAAACATTACTGTAATTATTGAAACAAGTTATTATATTAAAAAAATAATATATTAAAATTACTAAGATTTGGTTGAAACAATTGGAAGGTTTTCATATTTTAATATTTTTTTACATGGAGTCCAAAACCTATGTTAAGATATTATTAAAAATTTCTCTCTATTTCACTAAAAATACCCACCAAAACACCCTGTATTATTCACTAAAAACACATTGTGCTTAAATATTCTCTTTCTAACCCACTCTAAATCCAACCCATGGTAATCCTCATCTATTAAGACGATCCACCCATGATTTTGGATGCAACCACTAATGTAAATGATTCTATTCCACTTCTTATTTATTAATGTAATTTCATGATATTAATTCTTTTTGAATCCCAAAATTAATGCTAAAATGTTCGTTCACAAATCTAATTAATGTATATATGATTCCAAATTAATTATATTCCTCCAATAAAAATCACAAATCTCTTCCAAAAACCATTATGTCCACCTATTATGCTATCAAATTTATTTTATGATTAGCAATACCAATCTTTTGTGCTGTGAATAATCATTTCCATTTTAACATAATTTCATTTAACTAGTTATACCACTAATTTACTAACAATTCACAACCTTGTTTGAAATAAAAACTCCTTAATAATGTAATTAAAATTTATGAAATAAATTATTACGCTATATGATCTATATGGAACACAAATTATTATATGTGATATGATTATGAATGATGGGAACCAAATTATATAACTCTCAAATGCATTGAAAATTGTTTTTATCTCAGGAGATACAGTTTTTGGTGCATGTGATATTAGCCAAAACACACTATGTTATAATATCTTAGGGGTCATCCTATATTTACGATTATGATTTCATGTTTTTGGTTGTTTTCACATTTCTTTTAAGACATGTTGTTATCAACTTCTATCATACTTCGATGATCATGATTATGATTCTCACTATTATATTATACCATGTAATATAACTTGAATCACATGTATAACTTTACTTTATAATATTCTATGATTTTTATCCTATTAGGATTTACATATAATTCCTTTTTTATACACTTCCCATTTTCATTCTCTATAATATTCCAAGATCAGTGGAATTTAAGGCCATATTTTGATGATTTTAAATAATTTCATTATATCCCTATTTCAATTAATCGTGCTATGTATGAAATTTTCAATACATACTAGGCTTCACATTTATTTGGTATTGTATCATGTGTTTCATTTTATACTAAATCAGAAATAAATTTGTACGATTGTTAGGGGTTTCATTTTATTTATTAGATAAAATTATATTTAATTTTATGGATTTATATTTTAAAAACATTGTGAAATCCAAATGATGAATAATCAAAAAAGTAAAACATAATTCAATTTTGGTAGTGTATTATGAACCTTGTTTCCAGGGAAACAATATCCTTCTATATACTGAAATGTTGATGTAGCTATGGCAAAGTTTTATCTATGGGTAATAACCATAAAAGGTCTTGTTGGATATTAACATGACCAATACCCGGAGCATGTCAAAGAGTTCTAATATTTCACACTTAGATAGAAACTACTGAGGTAGAAGCATTGTTTGAGAAAACTCATTTTACAAAAAATTAAAAAGGGAACAAAAATGATTTTGAAATTTTATGTTAGGAAATAGGTTGTGTTTAACATATATTTAAACCTATTAATTCATTGTCTAAATAATACTTTCCATTTATGTGTTTTACCTACAATATTGGTAGGTAATATTTTATATTATTAATATTTTAGAGATTATAAACCATCATTTTAATTAATTTATGTCCATGATTTGAAATAAGATAAATTGGGTCAATAACCCAAGTGATGGGAAATGTGAAGAACAACCAAAATAAATTTCAATCTGAATGGGAGAAGGAGTTGATAACTATGTGAAATTTATTACAAAATTAACACATGTTTTGAATAGAAATATAAATAAGATATAACACCCACATACCCATAATAAAACTTTTGTTACAATTTATACAATTACTTGTGAAATTCACTAATATTTCAATGGATATTATGATACCATCATCACAAAATAGTGGATCCATTTCATTGACATGATGTTATCTATTTTTAAATTATATGAAAAATAAAATGTCATACTTTCTATTTTTCACATGGAGGAAGTAATAGATAAATATTGGATGTTTCTTAGTTTTATGAAGCCCAATAGAAGATATCAAATTTATGGAGTGATAATAACTTATGAACATGTTTTTTAATAAATATTTTCCTCCTAATATATGAACTAAAATAGAAAGGTACTTCATTGGACTGAAGAAAATAGTGGAAAATCCATTAGGGTGTATGAGGAAAAATTCAAAAGAATTTCATGGTATACCCATAACACTTACAATGAATTTGAATTTAATTTTTACCACTTCATTATAATTTTAAATTATATATTATGAGTAGAGTTATTTATTTGAGATAATAAAATTTATAAAGAAAATATATTATGTTCCCTCAAAGTCAAAATAAATATAAGCTAATGTCTAGTGTCTCAAAATATTGTACCTTTGAAACAAATAATATATTTTAATAAAGGGGATGGAATGGAGATAAAGATAAATGGTTAGAATGTATAACTTCACACTTGTCAAAATAGTGAGATCTAGCAACCCAAAAATTGACTAAACATGGAAAGGAAAAGGTTTAGGTGTGGGAATTAGAGGCACCATTCATGGGGAAACTGATAGGAGAAAACCAACAATGTGATGGGGGAAAATTGTTATCCAAAAAACCATTTAACTATTAACCAATATTTTTATTACAAGTAATAATGAAACTATATGATCCAAATTATTAATAAAAGGGATATAGAAGATAACTGTTGACAAGAAACTCTAAGGCCCAATGTTAATGGGTGATAATATTCCATCATAGCTACTGAGGTAGATACTAACAATATAGTGATGATATATATTATATTTATCAATTTGATAACATATAATTATCTATTTGATTCTAGTTCCACAAATTATTTCCTACCATGCATGTTTAGTAGACCTATTCAAACACCATCTCAAATCATGGAAGTAATATTATAGGAAAAAACCAAACATGAGGCAAATATTTCATCTTAAGAATATAAATTATCTCCAGTCAGTACTTGTTGGAAAAATTTCCCAACCAACCTTGTGGTATTAACTTTAGTGTAATTTTTTCTATCCATAGCATGACTTCCATTTACTTGTAAAGATCATTTAAAAATGTTCTATATTGGAAATCACTCCCGTATCATGAATCAACCTTTGATTATATACATGTTTATAGAGGATAATTGATTTTCTATAGATTCATCCACTAAAAATTCTATATTATTTAAATATGGGAATGTGAATCTAGAAAAAATGATTGAGACTATGGAATGGGTCCCCTTTTATGACATTCCCATTATTATAGAATTTCATAATGTGTTCCCTAGGGAACTTCAAGGTCTTCCTCCTGACTAAATGGTTGATTTCTCAATCGAACATATACATGGATCATTTAAAATATACAAGACTCCATATTGAATGTCCAATACATAACATGATGAGAAGAAAATGAAACTACATGGGAATATGGATAATGGTATTATAATCCCTTGTGCTTCACCATGGGGCGCATAGGTCATATTCATGATGAATATGGATGTGCCAATGTTCTTTCACTTAATTTTGTGATTTTAATAGTTTCATGATAAATTAAAAGTGTCTTATGTCAATTATTTATCAATTTTTTGGTTAACTACATAGATATCAGTAATTCTATAAGGTGTATATATATGAGATATTATCGGTTAATCGTAATGATGGAGGATATACGCAATACCACATTTCATAGAGGTTATGACCACAAAGAGTTCATAGTGACTCCATTAAAACTAAATAATAATAAAACTATTTTAATATGAATAATGAATATAACTTTTAGGGATATACATGAAAAAATTCATAGAAGTCATTATAGATGAGATTTGGGGAAAATATCTCTATGGGGAGATGATTTTCTAGAGTTTCTAGAGATTCATTCTAAAAAATTTTTGAAATGAGATGAGTCTCAAAACGACTTATCACAATAATATGGATGGATAGTCTCAATGGATAGTTAAAACTCTTCCAGATAAACTGAGATAACATATAATGGATATAAAATGATGTTGTTATTAACACCTTCCATTGATAGAGTTATCATTTAACAAAATATTCCATTCATGTATTTATATGGGAGCACAAGAGGCTCAATATGGGATGGGGTTCAAACACTATCATGCTGGAAAGAAGTTTTCTAGAGGAGGATGATGAGACATAATCTTATCCTAGAGAGGATATAAGAGGTTCAAAAAAAATTCGGTCAAATGAAATCTAGACCTAGTTGATATAAAATCTATATTGAAAACTATTGATGAATCCTTGAGATTGAGGTCAGAGACAAGGAGTTTCGTTGTATATCACTATTGATGAAATTCACAAGGTTTTGAATGAAGTGAATTCTTAGTCAGAGAACATAACCACTTAGATATCCTTGATCACATTAGATCTATGTCTTGTAAACTGAAACTAAAACCTATTCTATTTCAGTAACATGATGTGTTCCATTTATCCCTCTTAATGATGTATATAAAAAACATTTCACATGTATAGATTTAAGTGGTGGGACACTATGAGAATGATATTTCATATAATGAGTATCTAGTTAATATCATCGATCATAGATACATAGTTCTATGGAATAAGAAAACTCACCCTGCCAAAGTACTATGGTGTAACCACATGTTTTAAGTGGAAACATTCAATCTAGAAGTATTTATTAAACATAAGTAGTTACATATGTTTTATTGTATGAAATATTATTTTGATTGTGAAATTTAAGAATTGGGGATGAATTTAATGGTTGTGACATTTTTTTTGAAAATTGATTCCTTTATAAATTAATAAATTCCATTATAATAAATTTTATTATTGAAAACACAGGCATTGTAAAACGCCCCGACCCAAGTTACCCAAAGTCATTTCATTTTTACATAACATTGACATGATCACAAAATATCATGTCTCAAATGACAGATTAGTTTAGTTGGCTTGGAAATACTATATGCATACATTTGTTTTACATTATATCATGAAATGAAAATCGACAACAACATTGTCTTCATTAACTAGAATCATATCCCATAGGTTATCCCAGTAGGTCAGTCATTATATTCTTCTTCGTATCCTATGAAAAATAAAACATCGAAAGGGGTGAGCTCAGATACTCAGTAAGGTTAACCATATAGTGGATACCTTATAAATAAGAAAAAAATTTTAAGGAAACATATAAGACTAAAACATAAGTCTTTTAAACATGAACGTCATCATAATATGAAAAATATAAAATCAAATAATTCCATTTATTTATTCACATGGATATTCTACTGGTTGAATAATCACATGCAATATCAATAGCCGCTTTTATAATGATGAAATGTATTATGCCAAACTTCATAACCACATAGTCATGTCCTTGTACAAAGACTACAAATAAGATATGTCAGGCATTGTGCCAAGACACATGTTGTTTCATGAGAACTACCGATTCATTGAGGAGATATAGTGGGCTCCACCCATCACTTACTAAGTCCAATTAATTCCTCATATGAAATGTTTTAAACATAACATAATCATTCATATTAAAACTAGCATCCAAAATGTCAATACATTATCCATAAAACATGAATGGTATAAAGATAACACATCCATAGTCACACATATCACAAAAGCTTCAAAATAATATGGATGTTTTGTATCATAATAAATCAACTTCAAATAATATTAAAATCAATCAAAGGATGTAGACCTAGATGAAATCAAAATTTTTTTAGAGTAATATATAATTCTATTTTGAAATCATTTAAAATTCATAAAATTATAAAAGAAAACAATTATTTTGAAATTATTCTTATAAGATTGTAAATTATGCTTCGATTATGTTATATCGGTGGAAAATAGCTGGACTCTCCATATATGTTAAAAAACATTATTACCTTAATTTTGTCGAAAAGGTCATAAAGTATCTTGTTTGGAAAATGACAGAAATATTCATTTCAAAACATATAAGTTTATATAAGGGTATAAATGACTTCAAAACAATGTCTAGTAAATAGTAAAATGTTTTGAAATACATTTTTATGAATAATGGATGTGGATGATAAAGAGGTCCTAGTAGATTATTACGTATAAACAACCTCATATAATGAAGAGATGGTGAAATTAAACCTTACCTTGTACATTTCCATGGCTGAGGGTAGGTTAACCTCCTATATAATGGTTAAATAATTGTTAATAAATTATACAAGAACCATATAAAATAATAAGATATCATATATGATCTTCTAATATTGTTTTGTTAATTATATTTCAGTAGTATCATCATTTCGAGTGTTAACTAATTCGTTTTCATTTATATGCTTTGTTACACAAGTAATGTTTGTTTTGGAAAGAATTTATATTATTCATTTTCAGAATGATATTATTTTTTAAAAAATTATTTTTAATCATCAAATGAAAATTGGTCTTTAATGGATACGATGGGGAATGAATCTCGTCGCGTTCCTGGAGACGGTAATATGTACTTAAGCACGAGCGACAATATCATTCATTTTATATTAAAATTGTATATAATTGGATGGAATGTCATAAATATAGAATAATTATCATGTAATTTTCATTATTTGAATCATTTATAATCATTATTATACCCATCCAAATGATGAAGTGTTTGAATAACAAACTACACCAGGACATAGAGACGGTTATCCGTATGTACGCACATATAGTGACATTGTCATTTATAGGATGGATAGAATAACGAATATGGTTGTACAATTTTTATAATAACATCAAAATATATGTAAGATACTGGAGTTATTATTTTAGAATGGAATAAACAAATATAGAGGAAGTGGAAGAAGGAATGAACTTGATAGAGGTGATGGAATATTTACCTCTCCATCGGGTTCTTCCTTTTGATCTGATCAAAATGGATATATAGGTTGGCTTTCTGACTAAAGTAAGGCTTCTAGGATGATGGGAGGGAAGTTTTGAGGATATTGGTGTAGGGGTTGGCCCAGAAAAATGGCTTTGAAGGTCTGAATTTGAGAGAAGGGGAAGTGCCCTTTTATAAGAGGGGTGAGGGGCACCTTAGAAAAAGTTTGAAATATTATTTTATAATAAAATAATATTCGGTTTTTAATGGCTCAAAAATGATTTATTTCAAGACTGAGGTGGGGATGGGTCGAAAAGAACTCAACCAAAAGGTTTTAGACAGGTTTGGGTCACTATATTAAACTTATCTTTTAGATTTAACTCTATTAATTAGTTTGACATTTACCATTTCTCTTTGTATTTAAATAATATAATGTTAATAAACATACTATAAACATCCAAGAAAACCTACAATGGTTAATTAATGACATATATAATATTATATAATACCATTGTAAGAACCATATATTTTTAGGAATATAAAATAACTAATAATATAAAACATGTTTTAAAAACACTTTTATGTCAATTTTGACAATATTTTCAATTTTGTTTTTTAAAATTTATAACAACATTATTAATTCAAAAAAAATCAGTAAATCAAACCTAAAATTTCATATTTACCTATAACATTAGTGTAATTCAGAAAAAGTCTCATATTTCATTTATTTTTATATTTATAATATCAATTTTATTAATATTTAATTAATAAGGTAATTACTGCATCATCGTTGTTTCATAAATAAATTAAATTATTTAATGCATAAAAATTATAAATAAAATACCATTATGTATGAAATAATTTTATATTTATAAGGAATATTTATAGTCGAATTTATCAAATTTTAACAATATATTAAATATGGTTTAGTTATTAATCTTTGAATTTAACACTTTTAACTCTTCATTGAATTAAATAATAATAAATGTCCTAATCTAATTCATTTGGACCTAAATAATAATATTTTAATTCTAAGGTAGTTTTTGCTTGAATTAAACTAATGCAATAGAACTAAGTCATGTGTTAGGGTAATAGAAATACCATTTTTACCTGTAATTATCCTATTTACTTTTAAGGGTGGTAAGTAAAAGTCAAAAGTTAATATTCATTAAAAATTATTTTAATATCATTGAATGACATTTTACTTACTGATATCAACCGTTTCTCTCAAATTTTCTAAATTTAACTCACAGAAGCGGTAATATTATGTTTCATGTAAATTTGAAAATTCTCCTAGGAGGCGGGTAAAAGACGGTAAAAATTCATTAAAATTTTTATATATCTAATCTTATTATAAAATGACTCCAATTAATTTCATTGAAAATATATTGATATTATTTATCTATTTTGACCTAAAATAAAATAAATAATTATTTAAATAAATAGTTGGTTTTAAACAATTACTCAGTATTTTTAACTATTTATAAAAAATTGAATGTTTTCTGAAAAATTCCAAAAATTCCCCCTAAGATAATCACAATATTCTGAATCCAAAAATGAATTCCATTTTGAATGATAAAATTTATAAAATTTCAAAAAGTGGGTATTACTATTAATAATCGCTAGTTTGATTAGTTGTGGTGTGTTTGAACTCGATGTAGCGTACAACAGAAGCTATTATATTATTCAAAGGAAAAAGTAATGTTGAAGCTTGGGGTGTTACAATCTCCCCTCCTACAAATAATCTCGTCCTCAAAATTTCCAGAATATTACTGGATAAAAAGATTCGGGTGGTTCATGATTATAAGTTTCTTCGTTTCCCATGTTGTATCATCCATCATATTGTTTCTCCATATATCATTTACCAGAAAAGTTGCCCAGTTTCTCCACAATTGTTCTCTTGTATCAAGAATCTTGACAGGATCTTCTTAATAAGACAGATCGGGTTCTAGTGCTGTTTCCTCATAGGTGAGTACATGCGTTGGGCCAGGCATGTATTTTCTCAACTGTGATACGTGGAAGACATCATAAACATTAGAGGGAATTAGTGGCATTTTCAAACAGTAAGCTACAGACCCAATTCGTTCTAGAATATCGAAAGGTCCGATGTACCTGGGACTCAATTTACCCTTCTTACAGAAACATATAACACCCTTCCATGGAGATAACATCATGAAAACATGATATCCTTCCTGAAATTCCAAACACTTCCTTTGGTTAACGGCATAGCTCTTCTGCCTACTTTGAGATGCTTTGATGTGGGTTTGGATTACCATCACCTTTTCCATCATTTCCTCAACAAGTTCTAGGCCTACGAGTTTTCATTCACCAACATCATCCCAACATGTTGGTGTGAGACATCTCTTTCCAAATAATGCTTCATATAGAGCCATATGCATACATGAATGAAATCTATTATTATAGGAAAATTATACCAGAGGTAAATATTGATCCCACATACCTTCAAAGTTATGTGAGAAATATCTCAACATGTCTTTTATGGTTTGAATAGTTCATTCTGATTTTCCATCTGTTTGAGGGTGGTAGGCACTGCTCAAATGAAGTTCTGTATCCAAGACTTTCAGAAGACTTTTCCAGAATGTTGATGTAAAATGGGGATCATGGTAAAAAACAATCTATATTGGTACTCCATCAAGTCATAGAACTTCATTAATATAAAATCATTCTAGAAGTTCAAGTGGTAAATCTTCTCTTATAGCATGAAAACATGCTGACTTGGTAAGTCGATCAATAATGACCAATATCTCATCGTTCCTTCAAGGATTATTTGGTAGTCCCATGACAAAGTCCATCGTAATGTTACCCCATTTCCACTCAGGTATGGGAATAGGTTGCATGAATCGTCAATTTTGTTGCCTGCTAGCATTCACATGTTGAAAAACCATATATCTTGACACATCATCAGCAATCTCCCTTTTCATGTTGTTCCACCAATAATGTTCATTCAAATCTATATACATCTTGGTGCTCCTAGGGTGTATAGAGAAATTGGAGGTATGGGCATCACCCAACAGTTTCCTTTTTAGATCAGGTAAATTGAGAAAACACAGTCTCTTCCAAAATATTAAAATTCCATCTTCATATATGAAGTCAATAAAAATCCCATCATTCAAATTTTTAATCTTCTTCAGAAACTCCTCATCATCAGTCTGAGAAATCATTATCATTTATGATAAAGATGGTTTGGAAACCATTGTAAAAATTATTGATGTTTCACCTTCCATTATTATTCCAATATCCATTTTCACTATATCCATGAAAATTGGATCCCTTTCAACACTCATCTTATTCAAAACCCCATGATACTTTCTACTCAAAGTACCTGCAACCTTATTTTCCTTCACCGGGTTGTAGTGTATTGTGAAATCATAATTCTTGAGTAGTTCGAGCCATCACCTTTACCTCATGTTGAGTTTTTTTTTGTGAGAAAATATACTTCAAACTCCTCTGATCGGTATATATCTCATATTTTTTCACCATAAATAAAATGTCTCCATATCTTTAATGAAAGGATTACAGAATCTAACTCAATATCATGAGTAGGATACTTTTTCTCATGAATTTGTAGCTATCCTGATGCTTATGAAATAACCCAATCATTCTTCATAAGGACACAACCAAGTCCTTTATTTGATGCATCACTATAAATAACAAACCCATCATTCCCTGATGGTAGAGTTAATATAGGATCATTGAGTAATCTTCTCTTTAGTTCCTCAAAACATTCTTCAAACTCTTTTGTACAAATAAATTAAACCCCTTTAGGTGTGAGCTTGGTTAATGGATTTTCCAATCAGGTAAGATTCTAGAAAAAACGTCAATAATATCTTGTTAAACAAATAAAACTGTGTACCTCCATTATACTCATCGGTGCTGGCCATTCTTGGATTTCCATGGTCTTTGAAGCATCAACATAGATTCCATCCTTATAGACAATATATCCAAGAAAATAAATCTCCTGAAGCCGGATTTCACACTTTTTAAACTTCCCTTATAATTCATTTATTGTAAAAGTCTTCAGGATAATGCACAAGTGAATTTCATAATATTCATAGCTTTTTGAGTATACCAAGATAACATCAAAAAATACCACTACAAAGTCATCAAGATATTCCTTGAAAACCCCATTCATTAGATCCATGAAGACTGAGGGTGTATTAGTCAATCAAATAGGCGTTACTATAAAATTGTAATGCCTATACATGGTTCGAAATGATGTTTTCAGAATTTCTTCCTTCATAACACACAACTGAGGATATCTTGATCGAAGGACAATATTTGAAAAATATTGAGCTCAATGAAGTTGGTAGAATTAATGATCAATGTGAGGTAGGGGATACTTGTTCATTACTGTTAGATAATTGATCTCCCTACATTCAATACATAGCCACATAGATCCATCATTCTTCATAATAGAAATATCAGGGGCTCCCCATGGAGAAAAACTAGGGAATATAAATCCCTTATTATTCAATTCCTCTAGTTGTTACTTTAGTTCCACTAATTACACAGTGGAAATTCTATAAGGGGTATTCGATTTGGGCCTTGATCCCGGAATTAAATTAATGGAAAACTCAATTTCTCATTCTGGAGGATGTCCAGGTAAATCATCTGGAAATAGATGAATATATTCATTCATAATATGTATGTGATGTATTTGAACATTCTTTTCCTCACCCACAGTTATTTCATTCTCTTCCACACCAATAATTGAATTTAGTTGAGTACTGGATATGGATCTAGATAATAATCAAGTAGTGACATTTCTGCTCTAAAGATAAGGTGTTATTTATTATCATCATCAAAAATCGTAACATTATTAGTCTTCTAATATATTTTTGAATCATGGTCCGAAAGCCCATCCTTACCGAGGATTATTTCAAATTCAATCATGGGTATGGTGATGAGGTCAGTAGATAAGTAACATTTATGTGCCATAATGGGAACTGATTCACAAAACATTGTTTAAATGTTACTTCCCTAAAGTGTTTTTATTGATAACTAACTTTTTAAATAAAACTGGAATAATGTAATTTTCGTAGAAAAGTGGGAAGATTTGAAACAATGCGATGATCTAGAATCAAATAAAGCATTTTTTAAACAGGAGGGAATCATTAAATAATCAGCACCATGTCTTTTGAAGCTTCATCCTCAGAAGTAGTGATAGAATAATATTGTCCTTAATCCCTTGGACTTTCCTAAGGTATGTTTACTTGGCGCTTAGGACATTCATTTTCATAATTCCAAATTTCTCTACAATTGTAGAATTCAACATTGACAACCTCTTTTTTCACCTTACAATCATGAGCTTGGTGGAATTTTCCCCACACTTGTCATAGGCTCCCATTCCCCTCAAGAATGTACCAGGGTGTTTCTTCCCACATTTGCTATATGATGGATATTCAATATTTCCCTCCTCCCCTTATTTCCATTTCTAGATTGTTCAGTAGATCTCTTCTTCTCTTTATTTTCTTTAAAGACGTAAGACTTAGGGAATTATTTTTCTATCTTGATAACACATGAGACAATATCATCTTATGATGAGAATAATTTTGAGACTACTTATCGAAGGAGAAATGGTTTTAACCCTTCAATGAAACGATCAATATTAATTCTGGGGATACGTATATAATCTACAGCATGGATTCCAAAACCTGTAAAGTTAGCTTCGTACATTGTAAAATTCACATCCTCCTTTTTCCTTAGACATAGAAATTGCCTTTCCATATCTTCTCGATGGTCACGAGGAAATTATTTTTCTAAGAAAATATATTTAAACTTCCTCCATTACATGTTTGATACTTCTTCATCTTACTATTTTTTTAGAATCAATGACCACTATTGATATGCATCTCCTGTGAGGCGATAAACTGCCATGGAAATTTTTTACCTTTAACTACTCCGAAAAGCATCAAATATTTTCTCTATGGATCCTATACATTGCTTGGCTAAAAAAGGAATTGTATTCCCATGGAATGTTCGTAGTTGTTGCCTAATGAAGCGATATAACATTGATCCTCCACACTGTGGATCAGGGTGCTTCATACGGGTAAGGTTATTATTCATAACATGAGTCTGTTGTCCTATTATGGTGATTAGGTGATCTGCACTAGTTGTATCACAAGCTCCACTATAATTATCTTGAGTAGGAGGAAAATACCTATATAGATTATGTGTGTTGATATAGTTTCCATTTCGTCCACTATGATCCATTTCTAAAAAATTTCATAAACTGGATTAGTTTATGAATCAAAATACATAATTCCAATCTTGTAAAACACATAACATAAAATGAACAGTTTATGGATATAATCCATAATCATAAAGAATTTTTCATTGGGGAAGTATATACTCACAAACCATTCATAATGGTTTATAAAGAAAATGATAACTATATTATGCATATCCCCTAGGAGTGTCATAACCAAGAGTGCAAAAAGACCCATTGTCGTGCATCGGTTCCCATTCGAGTCTAGCTCAAAGTGGTGTTTTTGAGTTCTAACCCTAGGTAAATCTGTGCCAGAGCCACCTCTACCTGCTCATATCCAGACATATATGTATTTCATGGAACACTCAGAAAATCCTTGCAGAACCAAAATTCTAGGAAGTTCTTCTATACTAATCCTCAATGTATATCTTAGGGTTATGTGATCTAATCAGATTTTATCTAAATCTAGCTTCCATGGTTTGTACTAAAAATTATCTGATACGAACCATAACGCCCTGACCCCAGTTTCCCAGAGTTGGTGCATTATTAAATAATGTTTTCTTGATCACCAATGACCAAGTCTCGAAAGACAGATTAGTTTAGTAGCCTTGGAAATACTAGATACATTCATAATATTTACATTAAATCATAAAATGAAAAAAAAACATTTTTATCATTAACCAAAATCATATCCCATAAAAAATCCCTATAGGCCAGTCATAATATACTTCTTCGCATCCCGGGAAAAATAAAACATAGAAAGGGGTGAGCTCCGATTCTCAGTAAGGTTAACAATATAGCCGAAACTTTAGTAAATAAGCATAAACATTTAAGGAAATATATAATACTAAATCAAAAGCCATTTAAACATGAAATACATCATAATATAGAAAAGGTAAAATCAAATAATTCTATTTACTTATTCACATGGATATTCTACTAGTCGAATAATCACATGTAATATCAATATCCACTTTCATAATGATGGAATGCATAATTCCTAACTTCATAACCACATAGTCACGGCCTTGTGCCTGGACAACAAATAATATTTTTTCAAGGCCTTGTTCCAAGACACTAGTTTGTATCATGGGACTAAATGATTCATTTAGGAGTTATAGTAGGCTCCACCCGTCACTTACTAGGTCCAACACATTCCTCATATGAAAAGGTTTAAACTTAACATAATCCTTCGTATTAACACTAGAATAAAAAAATTTAATACATTATCCATAAACCATGATTTGTATAAAAATAAAACATTTACAATCAAACATATCACAAAACCTTCAATACAATATAGATGTTTTGTATTATAATAAATGAACTTCAAATAAGATTAAAATCAATCAAAGGATGTTGTCATAGATGAAATCAAATTTTTTTAGAGAAATATGTCTTTCTATGTTGAAATCATTTAAAAGTCATATAATTATAAAAGAAAACATTTATTTTGAAAATATTCATATAGGAATTGAATGGAAGCTTCGATGATGTTATACTGGCGGAAAATAGTCGCACCCGCCGTATAAGTTAAAAAATATATTCTAACCTTAATTTTGTCGATATGGACATAAAGTACCTTGTTTGAAAAATGAAAAAAAGATTCCATTAAAAACATATAACTTCAAATAAGGTTATAAATTACTTAAAAACATTTTATAGTAAATATTAAAAATGTTTTTAAATACATTTTTATGAATTATAGATGTGGATGATGAAGAGGTCCCAGTAGATAATTACATATAAACAAACTCAGATAATAAAGAGATTGTAAATTTAAAACATAAATTTTAATTTTCCTAGGTTGAGGGTAGGTTAACATTCTGTATAATGGTTAAATAATTGTTATTAAAATATAAAAAGAACATATACATTAATATGATATCATATATGATCTCTTAATATTTCTTTGTTAATTATATTTCAGTAGTATCATCGTTTCAGTTGTAAACTAATTTGTTTTCCTTTATATGATTTCTAATGTAAGTAATGTTTTGTTATTGATAGGATGTATATTATTCATATTTTGAATTATATTAAGTATTTAAAGAATATTTTTAATCATAAAATGAAAATTAGTCTTGAATGGATACGATGGAGAATGAATCTTATCGCGTTCGTGGAGAGGGTAATCTTTACGTACGCATGCGCGGCAATATCATTTTTTTGATATTAAAATCATATATAATTTGATGGAATATTATATATACAGAGTCATTATCATTTTATATTTATTATTTGAATAATTTATACCCATTATAATACCCATCCAAATGATGAAGTGTTCGAATAACAAACTACACCACGATGTGGAGACGGTAATTCGTACGTACGCACGTATGGTGACATTGTCATTTATTGGATGGATAGAATAATTAATATGGTTGTACCATTTTTAAAATAACATTAAAATATATATAAGATACTGGATTTATTATTTTATAATTTAAAAAACAAATAAAGAGGAGGTGGAAGAAGAAAAGAACTTGACAGAGGAGTTGAAATATTACCTCTTCTTCAGGTTCTTCCTTTTGATTTGAACAAAATGGATCCATAGGATGGATTTATGACTAAAGGAAGGAATCTAGGATGATGGGAGGGTAGATGAGATGGTATTTGGGTAGGGGTTGGCCGAACCAAATGACATTGAAGGTGTGCATTTGAGTAAAGGGGAAGTGCCCTTTTATAAGAGGGGTGAGGGGCACTTTAGGAAAATATTGAAATATTATTTTATAATAAAATCATTTTTGATATATAATGGCTCAAAAATGATTCATTTCGTGGTTATGGTGGGTATGGGTAGAAAAAAACTCAACCAAAAGGTTTTAGACTGTTTTGGGTCACTATATTAACCTTATCTTTTTTATTTAACTATTAGTTAATTTGTTTGACATTTACCATGTCTCCTTGTATTTTTATATTATATGGTTAATAAAAATATTATAAACATACCATCGAACCTCAAGTGGTTAACTAATGAAATATATAATATTATTTAGGACCTTTGTCCGAACCATATATTTTTAGGAATAGAATATTAATTAATAATATAATACTTGTTTTAAAAACCCTTTTCTGTCAATTTTGACACTATTTGCAATTTTGTATTTGTTAACTTAATAACAGAATTATTACTTCAAAAAAATTCATTTAATCAATCCTAACATGAAATATTAAACTATAAAATAAGTGTAATTCATAACAATTCTCATATTTCATTTATTTTTATATTTATAATATCAATTATTTTAATATTTCATTATTAAGATAATTACATCATCATCATTAAATTAAATAATTTAATGTCTAAATATTATAAATAATATACAATTATGTAAAAATATTTTTATATTTCAAATTAATATTTATAGTCCAATCTATATTATGTTTAACCCTATATTTAAAATGGTTTAGTTATTAAACCTTGAATTTAACACTTTTAACTCTTCTTTGAATTAAATAATAATAAATTTACTAATCTAATACAAGTGGACCTAAAGGATCATATTTTATTCCTAAGGTTGTTTTTGGTTGAAGTAAACTTTTCAAGTAGAATTAGGACATGTGTTAGGGTAATAACAATATCATTTTTACCTTTAATTACCCTATTTACTTTTAACCGTTGAAAATAAATGTTAAAAGATACTATTTACCACAAATTATTTTCATGCCATTGTACCACATTTTCATTGCGGATATCAACCGTGTCTCTCAAAATTTCGAAATTCAACTCACAGAAGCGTTAAAATTGTGTTTTACGTAAATTTGCAAATGCTCCTAGGAGGTGGGTAAAAGACGATAAAAGGTTCAATATTATTTATATATATCTAAACTTATTATAAAATGACTCTAATGAATTACATTGAACTTAAATAGGTATTTTTCATATATTTTGACTTAAAATAAATCAAATAATTATTTAAATAAAAATTCTGTTTTAAACAATAACATCATGTTTTTCACTATTCATCAAAAAATTTGAATATTTTCAGAAAAATACCAAAACCTCGCCGTAAGATAATTTCGATATTCCGAATCCAAAAATTAAGTCCATTTTTAAATATAAAATTAATAAAATTTCAAAAAGTGGGTATCACTATTCATAATGGCTAGTTTGATTGATTGTGGTGTGGTTGAACTCGAAGTTGCGTACAACACAAGCTATTGTATTATTCAAAGGGAAACGTACCGTGGAAGCTTGGGTTGTTACACATTGTATATCATTATCTACTTTTGTCTATGATAAAATTTTAAAATAATATGATTGTTTATTTTAAAACACCATTAAATATAATATCTTTTAATATTAATTATATTTTATATATAATATTAAGATTAGTATATATTATGTGTTAAAATAATATTTAATTGAAATAAAAGGAAGAATAGATGACCTTGAATATTATTATTACACCATTTTAATCCCATTTGTTTGAGATTATATGGGAAATTAAATTAATAATCATTTCCAATGACCAGGACATATACATTATTCAAAAACTATAATGTGAGGGAAACCGTTTACCAATAAAGTTAAATATCTTGATGATCAATATACAATTAATGTTCGCTGAACCACCACATAAATGTAGTGTCGTCATGCACCTTACAATTACGGGGTACATTGGTATAATATGATGTTATTTATCCCATCCCTAATAGTAAAATTTTTTGCATTATATTTTTAATGTTAAATTAATTTTTATATCAATCCCATTTCATTATTATTTTATAATGTAGATTATATAATGATATTGGGAAAATTTGATAATGATATAAAGAAAGAAAAATTGTATTTTTAAGAAATATATGGTTTCATTTAAAATAATCATTTTTTAAATAAAAAGATTATTAAATAAATATTATTTACATTAAATATTTTTATTTAATAAAATTTATTTAAATACATATGATAATATAATTTATTTAAGTCCCATGAAATTTTAATATTAATCAGACTATTATTTGTGTTGAAAAAATGTTATTTTTCATTATATATTTTTTTATTTAAATGATTAAATTTATAATTTTTTAAACTTATTTTGAAAAAATATCACTTTTTTGATTAGAGCATAAAAAATATCCAATGATTAATATTTAATAATTTTATGAGATAGTGTAGTTTTGGTGTAAAAATTAAATATAGCATAAATAAATTGTTTGTATTAGGACACCATAAAATACAAAAAAATGATGAAATAAGTAATATATATGACATCCATGACTATAAAATTTTTTTCCTACAAATTAATATGTTTTTTGGTTAATTTTTTAAAAAAATTCCTATAATAAATCCCCTAAAACATATATTATATATTAAGGGTTTTGAAAAAATACATTAAGAACATGACTCACTTCTACCTGATAAATGATATTATTTAAAAATTATTGTTTATAAACTAATAAAATATATTAAATTACTCTTAATTCAAATAAACCATGTGAAAAAATAGTGGGGCTGTGTGGATTTGATTATTTTATTTCCTAGAGTCCAAAATGTATGTTTAAAAAAATAATTAAATTCGATTATCTTTTATTGTAATGAAGACCAAGACTTGCATTCATCTTTATAAAAAATAATATTATATGGAGTTCCTCTCCCCTACATATTGTTAAATCCGTCCCATGGTGTTCCCATTCCATTAAGAACCTCATCACATGATTTTCGATGAAACCATAGAAGAACGAGATTCTCTTCATCTTCCTCTTTATTCGAGCACTTTTGTTCAATTGTTCCATTTTATTTCAAATTTCATGTTCACATGGTAATTTTCACATACCATTACTATAATTAGTAATCCTTAGTATTATACACCCATTTCAGACACATTAATGAATTTTATGATCCTCTAAGTACAATTTTTATGATTCAGAAATAATTCCCTTATATTACATGCTGAACTTTTGTGTTTAGAATACTGATAACCATTTCCACTTGTGGGTATTAACATAGTTAAACAAATAATTCTTTGATTAGGTTCTTCTATGTATACAATACACATTATCAATCTTGGTAATAAAATTGATGGAATACATTCTTATGTTGATTGATCTAAGTGGAACCCTAATGCTTGTAAATGATAATATTTTGATAGGTGGGTGCAGAATTATTTAACCCTCTAATTAATTAGGGATTGTTTTTATCACATGATATTAAATACATGATGAATAAGTGGATATCACAAGAAAAATATTCTATGATGTTTATATGGTTATCCTTGTCTTATGATTATGATTCCATGTTATCTGTTTCTTCCACATGCATATGAAGCCTTCATGTTAACGTATCAAGTCATTATTAAATGTTAATGATTATGGTATTAAACCACCCGATTCACCATGTTATGTTTCTTAACTCACATGTAAAACATTACATTATGATATTCATTTATTATTCCTATACCAATATTTACATATCAATACTTTATTTTTTATATCCCCGGATTATCATTTTCAATATTTCAAGATCTACCGAATTTTAGGGCATGTTTGGTATTTTTTAAACAATTTATTTATGTAACTATTTTAATTAATTTTTCTATATATATAATTTACCTAATAAACTAGGAATATATATTTTAGGAATTATATTATTGTATCGTTATATTATTTTTCATAAAATAAGATGTATAAAAAGAATTTTTTATCATAAAAAACATATATTTATTTGATTAATAGAGTTTATTTTAACCTCACAAGACCTAAAAAAATTGAGACCATTTAGTACTAGATTAACATGAAAGTGACCTTATATTATTTTCAAGTTATCCATATTTACAAGCGATCTTCTCCCCTATCATATAAAAGGAACCTTCTCTCTTTAAATTATATCATAAATTGATTACATTATCTCAAGAATGATCAACCAAAATGACTTCCAAAATATCATCCCCTCATCCTTGAGGTTTTGATGAGAAAAATGGCAAAATAATATGGATTAAGGTTGGATCTCATTGAGGGTACCCAAGGAAGAGATAATATATTTAATCATATGAAAATTAATAATCATCACATAATTAACTGAATTTTACATCAATTATAAATTTAAAATAATTTATTAAATTTGGTTATAAAAAATGAACCAACGTTACAATTATGGAGATGGTAGGCCGTACGTACGCATGGGTAACCGTCATATTTTTTAATGATCATTATAGAAGGAATGGAAGTTATGATTATATATAAATAATAAAAAAATTCGTCATAAATTCATTTTTATTTAATTATATTTACTTATATATATAATTCTTGTGATTTTGTGATGAAAAAGTAAGAATCACATCTATTTTAAGAGGGGGTCATCTACATGCCCAAGAACAATGTTTGTACTTTTTAATTGTGGGAAATGGAAAGAAGAAAAATGGTATGTTTTATGACCAAATAGATAATTAAGTCAATCATACCATAAATATTTCATTTATAAGATATATATTAATTAAATCCATTCATAATACATTCCCTCTGAAGAGTGAATGAATCACATAGCATTGAAGAGATTGTAGTCCACATGTCCACAAATGATGTTATCGTATTCTAAAAAATTAAAATAATGAATGTATGTATTATATAAAAATTGAATAAGAAAAACAAAATTATTTATATCATATATTTAATATAAAAATAGTATTTACATTATTATTATTCCAATCCATGGGAGGAAGTAATGGATGATCGAAAGACATCTCTTTATGAAGTGGTAGTCCTCTGTACACACAAACAATGATTGTGTACCCCATTTGATGGTAGTGTGAGAATGTGTAGCTAAAAAAATAACATAAAAACATAAAATTATTTTTGATTAATATGGATATTATATAATATCATAATAATATTAATTTATGTTATTTTTGAATGAAATAAAACAGATGTGATTGTGGAAAAATGATACCTCTTTTTTGGTAACTCCTTTTGGATTTCACAAATGAACTACTTTGGATTACATTCTGTCATAATTTTATCTAATATTATTCAAGGAGGTGTTTTGAGATCTTATTTTTGTAGTATTTTGATGAGGAAAATGGCATGAGAGTTGTAAAGAAGCCGGAGGGAGAGTGCCTTTACATAGATTATTTTCTGTATTATTCTTGTAAATAAAATAATGTTAATACTAATAGAAGGTCTACCATTCATAATAATTATCCAAAAATGATCTTAATTTTATGAAATAGGTTATATGGTCTAATATTGTCTATAAAATATGTTTTATATATCATTCTAGGTCATCAGATCCTATATGATTATTGTTTAACCACTACGTAAACTCATTTTTACCTTAATAAGTGTAATAAATGTTTAATACATTAAGTAATATTTTTTTGTCAGAAACCATTTTGAAATTGTTATAAATTATAAATTATTTTTATTCAAAATATTTAATATATTTATTCAAATTAAATTTTCATAAGTAATAGAAATTAATTTAAAATTAAACCTGAATAAGGGCCAACAATGCCGGTATATAAATTAAAAATGTTTAAAATAGTTCTATCTTCTAATATATAAAATAACTGAAAAATGATCCAAATGACATATATTGTTTTAAATTATTTAATTTTTTTCAAATTTTATATTAAAACCTATAAAAAATACAATTTATCAATATTAATTATTTAAAAGAAAAAGATGTTTTCAATTAGAATTCGGTGTCATTAAATATTCATGAAAATATAAATGTTCTCAGAAAAATAACAAAAAATAAACTTTGTAAATTTTTATATTATAATTTAAAAAATGAAGTTTATTTTGACATATAAAATTAATAAAATTTTCAAAATTCATTTTTAAAATTGGTACTTAATTAAAATGTAAGAAAAGTGTCTTTTTATTTAAATACTGTTTTGTGGTTACAATTTTATTTATTCTTATTTTATTCCTATAAAACATATTAAATTAACTGAAAAATGGTATATGGAATATATAACATAAAAATTTCATTAATATTGTTCAGTAATAGTGATTAAATTGATTTATTAAGATAAATATTCATTGTGGGCATAAAAATAGTTTTTTGTAAAAGCTCATCCTTTATAGTCAAATGGTTTTTATTTTCATTTATTATTAATTGGTAACCAAAAAATTCACTATATAAACAGGTTGAAAATAATTTTTCAAAATTTAATTAATCTTATTCATTCCAACCAGTCCAACGGCTAGGTGTTAATCATCATATTAATAAATAATATTATCGATGAATTGTTATCTGGTAAGACTCGACCTTGCATGTGACACATTTTATAGAAGAAACTAAATGTTACTTGAAATGAATGATAAACATCATGTTTCATATAACATAATATTAATTGTTCATTTCTATTAAGAAAATATATTAATTAATTTCAATTAATTTGAAAGAATATATTTCATAAAATATTCGTATGTCACATCCTACCCCCTTAAAATGAATTCTTCCCTTGAAATTTGATTTGGTTATAAAAGGATGAAATTTTTTTGAAAGGATTTATTCAATCCCATGTCTTCAAATGTGTTAATAAAAAATTCTATTAAAAAGGTAACGTGGGAAACTTAATTTTCTCCCAAAATCAGTATAACATGGATTCCCCATAGGGAAAATGTCGATGGAGAAAAAGTATATTAATTTGGAAGGAAAAAATAATTCCCATGAACTAATAGAGTGTGATAGAGAATGTGTACAAGATGATTTCAATGAAAACCCCACAAACAAAAAAGGTTTGGAAAATGAAATTTATATCATAATAAAATATAGTAATTTGATAAAATTTTATTTCAATATTATTTTCCCAATGTTGATGAATTTATAACATTATCTAGACTAAGATAAAATATAAATATACATACATAGTGAGTAAAATTTATTCCTTTATTAAATTTTCACCAGAATATCATCCTTTTATCCATATTATGAGTATTCATGAGAACACATTGATGCCTAAAAAAATAAATAATGTTTTCAATAGAACATTGTTATAAAAGGGATAACATGTTAATCCTCACATCCCTAAACATTGTCCAAAACCAAAATATTTGTGCATTTTTTAAAATTTAAAAGTTAGTGACCCGTCAAATGGTACATTATTCTTCAAAATTCAAAAGTAATAACCATTATTAAAACAATTTCCACAAATAACTATCATTAAAAATATTCAAACATTTCATGATTAATTTTGATACCCAAATATTATAAGTATTTGATAGTAGATTATTCTAAGATAAAAAAATGATTATTCTATAAAAATTATATAGTATTAGTTAATGAACATAATATTTACCTGTATAAAAATATCATGCTAACTAGGGAATTTTGTAGGCTGGTGTTAGTGAACAAAACCCTTATCATCTATCGGTAATGGGTTCAATAACCATATCCTAGAAAGATGAAATGAGTTTCCACCCATCATATTGTTTCTCCCGATTTTATTTAATCACAAAAACTAAATCCTACCTAAAAACACTTCAATTTTATCATATGGTTTAAAAATACATCATCCCAAAAAGCCTCCAAAAAATCATTGCTAAACTCAAAAGTTTTTCTACCTAAAAACCGAAAGTGGGGTGTCATAAGACAATGAAATGATGATAAAACATAGACCTATATTCTTATAAATATATCCACACCTCTTGATATAACCTCATATAAAATTATCTACAAATCGAAATATATCTAAAATTCCCTTGGATAACAACTATAATATCTTAGGACATGCACTCCCAAATCCTGTGATGAGGTATATAACAATACATTTTTGGAATTGATACAGATTATGTTGACTGAAATTTTCCATCTAAACCCAATAAAATAAAAAATTAATCTTTGATAACATGAATCTTTAATGAGCTATTATGTTTAGTGTTTTAAATAATTAGGAAGGAATCTTACATAAAAAACTCATATCAACAGAGACTCATAATTCATCCAAATAACATTTTTACAATTTAACCAAGATTTTATTATTTCATAATACTTAAACAACATAATCCTTGTAAAATACATAAGATAAATAAGTCATTAAAAATATTATTTAAATCCTGTTGAGAAGGAAACATTATAAGTGTGATCTTAAGTGCTCATTTTGGGTTAACATAAGCGTTAAAAATTGAATTTCAACATTTAGAATGAGATTGCATAAGGGGTTGATGACATAATCAATCTAAATGGGAGAATCATTAAATAACTCCTACCATAAATACTCAGATCATCAAATATAAAATCATGGATATGGAAAGAGTCATTAGAATCAAAATTAATATTCCATGTGATAACAATTCGAATCATTTGAATAATTATAAACCCATATATTGAATATATTACACATAATGGTATATGGGGAAATAATTATACATTATAATCTTATAAATAGAATAACTATGATGTTGAATTCCTTGCATTTCACTCTTATAAATGGAATATCCATACAATCAACATCCATACCTAATTTATTGGAGTGAAATCACAGACCCACCCATTTTTGGTCTATCATGAAACCACCCATCATTGGATTATCATAGAACTATCTTTTGTCTGTTTATTAGATGACCACCCATCAAGTGTCCAAGTATCACAACACATAAAATCATTCATTTCATCAAAACGGCTATAAACATCCATGACCCCGTTCATAAATTAATTAACCTATGTAAATGAAATGGGTTCCTCAAAAATCTCTATAAAGCTGGATTAACCTGTGTAAAAGAAGTGAGATCCATAATAATATAATTAGAAATGATTTTATCATGGAAATTAAGTGAGTTATATTATAATGAATTTAAAACCTGATTATATAATGAAAAAGGAATGGGGTCAATAAAAATATTTAGTAAACATGATTAACCCCTGGAAAATAAATGGGTCCCACAGCAGTCTCTATGAAACATGATTAATGCATGGAAAAGAAATGGGCTAAATAAAAATATCATTGAAAAATTATAGAACCATTTAACGTAAATCGGTAACATAAAAATCTCTAAAAAACATGATTAACCAATGTAAAAGAATTGAGTTTAATAACAATTTAATTAGTACATAATCAACCCATAGAAAATAAAGTGGTTTCATAAAAATATATTTAAGAAAAATCCTAATCTAGCCAAAGAAATAATGATGATGGTGTAGAGACCCGAAGCTTGACGTACATTGAAATTACATTACATTTGCGGTATACTTAGTACATAACAAAAACACACACACAAGGATCGTAATAGTTTAGTGTCTTTGGAAACTCGGAATATAATCTTCTAATCCTGTTGAAAGATCTTCATCATCTCCTATAAAGATCTTCCTTTTTTATACCTAAAACCTTTCTTTATATCCTGGGGAAAAGAAAACATAAAAGGGTGAGCTCAAATGCTCAGTAAGGGTAAAGAAAAGAAATATCAATCACATCATAAGAACATAACATTTTGAAAATCTTAACCAGAAAAAGAGAGCATAATTTCATAACATGGGATAAATCATAGTAGTGAAATAAAATCCCAATAATCATAACATAAAACATGGAACTTTTTGGCATACACACATAGTCATAGGGAATAATTTCTTATTAGTCAAGACTCTTTGCCAAGACTATCTTAGTGGACAAAGTCCCTTTCTGAACCGAGTCACCCTCGTTTCAGTCATGTTTCACTGAACCGGTATAACCTACCGTTCCAGCCATGTCTATCTCATGAGATATAAAATCTTTACCCAATGCATTGGAGGGATATATAGGTCCCACCAATCTCATAATGTTACCATTCTTATGTGGGACACAAAATCAGAAACCATACATCATAGCATAACCCATGTAATAAAAATGGGAATCTTAAACATCGTGACATCATAAAACAATTCATATAAGATAAAGGAATTCATAAAAATATGATTTCATCACAACATAATCAAATCAATGTAATAATAGGGATAGAAACAGAACCCTTTATTATCTTAGATGGGAAATAATTTTGATAAAACACTTGAACTCCATTCTTGAGGAAAATATCCTTTCTGCTTCAAAAACAATTTTGTCTTCTTAACATGTCGTACAATTATAAACTAAAAGAAGTTCATTAAAAATAAACTTGAAAACATGCAAAGTAAGCTTCTTGGAATAATGTTTTAAAAATCCATTCATGCCGTATAAGTTAAAAAAACATTCTTTGTACTTTTATCGGAAAAGTCAAAAAGTACCTCGTACGAAAAAAAACAAAAGATTCATTTCATTTCTTTTACTAAAAATTCACCGAAGGGTAAAATTTGATTTAAAAAATTGTAGGTGGATGGAAATAATATAACATATTGAGGAAAAGTGGATGTGGATGATAAAATACACCCCATTAAATACCAAAGTATAAACAATCTCGGATAAAAATGAGATTGTGATATTTTCCTTTACCTTAGGACCGATTTGCTTCGTAAGTGTCCGAACCTCCTGTATAATGATTTAAATAATGTCATTGACTTATTATAGAATCATATTCATTTTTATGATATCATATATGGTTCACTTATGACTTTATATTACCCGTTCTTTTGTAAATTCAATGTTAAAGAGCGTTTTGGGTAAAATTGTTTCATTTGTCGTCCTTGTTTTGACTTGTAATTATTCATATGATTACTTAGATCATGATTACTTAATTACAGAATATAAAACATGATTTATAAATATATATTCAGAATATAAATATATATATATATATATAATAAATCAGTAAATGGAAAGAAATACACCGTTCATGGAGACGGTAGGTCGTACGTACGAATGAACGCTGTTTTCGTTTCCTTATTGAGTTGAACGGAATTAAATAGATGACATACATATATATACACATAAATCTAGTATCATTATTATGTCATATATTTCATGATTACTTATTATATATACTTTATAATCATTTATGAATGGTTAAAGTAGAGAATAAATCTCATCGCGTCGTGGAGACGGTAGTCCGTACGTACGCACGAGCGATGATATCGTTCTCATTATCGTGGGACTATATTGGAGTGTATGTATACTTTTTCAAAATAAATATCACTTTAAAATAATAATATATAGTTATTATTTACACCATTATACCCATCCAAGTAAGGTGGTGGTGGAAAATAGATTTCACCACGGCGTGGAGACGGTATTCCGTACGTACGCACGCGCGGTGATTTCGTTTTCCGTAGGATGGATAGATGGTGAAATAGGGTTGTTTCATACTTATAATAACATATCAGTATATGATTGATACTGATGTTATTACTTCATAATGAAACAACCTAATAAGAAGAAGCGGAAGAAGAAATAATGGTGAAAGAATTGGTAACGGAAATTACCTCTTCTTTGAAGCGCCTCTTTGAGACCTCCTCTTAGGGTACTAAAATTGGTCTTTGAGGAAGACCAGAACCTCTAGGATGTTTCTAGGGAAGTGGATAAGAGAATTTTTCAGGGGTTGGCCGAGCTTGAAGGCTCAAAGTTGTGTGAGGAAGAGAGGGAGGAGGTGTCCTTTTATAAGGGAGGAGAGGGGCACCTTTGGAATAACTAAAACTATTATTTTATTATAAAGTCAAGTTCGGTTTTAAATAGCTCAAAATTGATATATTTCGAAGATAAGGTGGGGATGGGTCGAAATACTCTCATCCAATAGAACTTAGACAAGTTTAGGTTCCTATATTAACCTTATCATTTAGATTTAACATTAAGTTAAATAATATTACTTTTACCATTTCTTCTTGTGTTCTTATACTATAAGGTTAATAAACTTACTATAAGCAGCAAAACTAACCCCAATTTTTTTATTATTAATATATATAAACTTATATAAGTCATTTTGTTGATCCTTAGATTTTTATGAATAAAATAAAAATTAATAATATAATATTTGTTTTAAAAAAACTATTTTATGTCAATTTTGACATTATTTGGTACATGATTTTTATGAAATTCATAACAGAATGATAAGTCCGAAAAAAGTTACTTAAATCAACAATATCATGTCATATTAACCTATAAAATTAGTTTAAGTCATAAAAAGTCTCAAATTACATTTATTTGGGCATTTATAACATCAATTATGTCAATATTTCATCAGTAAGACAATTACTGCATCATCATTGTGTCATAATAAATGATCACTATTTAATCCCTAAAAATTTTAAATAAATTCCTATGATGTAGATAATTGTATTAGATTTCTGTAGACTATTCATTTTCGAAGTTTCGTGAATTTTATCACTAGATTAAAATTATTATACTTATAAGATTTAAGAAAGTGACATGTTGTCACATTCTTTGGTTTTAATAATAATTAAATTATTTTAATTGAAAAAATTTAATTAAATGAATCTAATCCAACCCTTAGATGATATGGGTCGTCGTTTAGTCATCAAATAGGATTTTGACATTTGTTAGGGTAATTTTAAAATATTATATTTACCCTTAATTACTCGATTTACCTTTAACTATGGTAAATAAAATTTACCGTAGTTACTATTCATAATGCCCAAAAATAAAAATTAGCTCATTAACATAATTTGGACCCACTGATTACAAATATGGAATCCATTTTTCCAAATTCAACACACAAAAGATGCAGAAATAAAATTAAAATTTATCCCGTTGTCGAAAGAAAACGGGTTTTTCTTTAAAACATTGCAAAAGATTGAATTGATTTAACCTACGAATTCAAGGTAAAATCAATGCTAATTATATTAAATGGTAAAAATATATTCTAATTATACTTTAAAACCATTAAATATTATAATTTAACCACATAAGATATTATGATGAAAAAAGTTGTTTTTATTTAAAATATAGCGTGTTTTTACTATTCATTAAAATATGAAAGTTATCGGAAAAATATCAAAACTTTATCTAATGTAAATTTTTATATCCTGATTCAAAAGAAGAATTCTATTTTGTCAAATTGAACTTACAAACATGTCAAAAACTAGATTTAAAGCGGGTGCGCCATCAAAAGGTGGCAAAACTGCATTTTTTGAAAAATACTTATTTTACCCGAAAAATTTATTTTTTTCTTATACCATGTTCTAGAAAATGTGTAAGATGAATAATAATGTTATAAAATTCAAAATTTAGTTAACACTATTCATAACGGCTAGTTCATGACAATATTATAATAATATATCGTTGTTTATTAAAACCCAGTATTGCGTACAACACACGCTATCGAGGAAGGTCACGATTGCGTGTAATGCAAGCCATGTCAGGGTTGCGTGTTGTGAAAGAATCCTTCGTTGTTTCTTATAACAGAATCCAACCATATTTCATTTATACATTGAATATATATATATACACTCAATGTTGCGTAGAATAACTATTATCAAAATTGTGTGTAACACGGTCCAAGAATAGTGTTGCGTATACTGCAAGCTAATATGGTGTTGCGTATAGCGCAAGGTAATCTCGGTGTAGAATACAACACAAGACATTAATGAAATTAAAATAACATTTTTCATAAAATCTCGGGGTGTTACATTCTACCCCCCTTAAAATGAATTTCTCCCTCGAAATTCGTCGGGGTTATAAATGGTTTACTACTTGAAAGTTTCTTTAATAGAAACCCACATTCTAAAAAGAAATACCAAAACCAGTCTTTAAAAACAAATGTATGAAACGTAACGATTACCCAAATAAACTAATCACTGGGTTTCCACATAGGTGAAAATATGGATATGGAAGAAAAATCTAACCATCATGTTCTGATGGAGAGTGGTAGAGAACATGGCTATGGAAAAGCCAACAATCACAAATCCATAAAATTGAGACGATCTAAGGTACCATCTGATTAATCAGATATAAGAGCACTAGGACAACATTTTTGGTTTTCATGATCGTTTCCCTAAAGATGAAGAATCTGAATTAGAATAAATACTTACTTTATTTCGGTAAAATCTCACTGTTGTTCGTGCCTTGAACAATTTCTACTTCATCTCTTAAATAAATGAAGTTGAATTTGTTATTCGTGAAGTGTTAACAGATCATGTGATAGAATGACGGGTCATTCCATCTGTCTCAAACAAAAGGTTAGCAAAAGTTATTAAATATACATAAGTCATTCTATAGTGAGATTAATCATATATGGTTCCTAAAATGGACTTATACTTCATATATCATACTGCTTAATATAATAAAACTAGTTTCTACTAAACAGGGACTTCTTGTAGGCCAGTGGTAGGCGATAAAGGCCAGTGGCACTTCGGTTGTGGGTTCGATTCCCACAGCCTTGTCCGACGCGATGGGTTGTCGCCCGTCCTGCCAGTTTTCCTTTTTCTAAAACTATATTACTATAACATCCCATCAATAATATCGAAAAAACTTTTATCATTAAATAATACTGACTTATGTCCAACATAATCCATTACAGTCTTTAGGCTTATCCATAATACTTCAGTCCACTCTCATAATATAGTGAAAACGATTACCAGATATTTAATACCATCCTTGATCCCGATATATCATAAGATATGTTTTATTGGTCATATTCCAATCATTCAAAGGCCTTGATAATGTATTCTCTTAAATACCCATTGAACCATAGTGAAAACTTGAATGCAGTTAAATTTTAACACCTTCCACATACCAAAATCCTCAAAATTCTATATACTCAAATCATGATATCACTTAGTCCTTATATCAATCATGAGCTTACGAATACTTTCAAACATATTAGATTCTCTTTATCCCTTCATTATGTGCATATCATCTTCTTTCCAAAAATATTTCAATCACTTTTCATGGTTACCGATGCCATAAAATTATTGAAGACCACAATAGACCAATACATAAATATTCCAATACTCCATGATACTGTATACAACATTATTCTGGAATCCCATTACATAAACACTTAATCATTCCACCACATCATTGTCATATTCAACATTGCCAATGGTGATCACATGTGACTTCCCTTTGTCCTTTGCCTTAAGTGGTTGCTCGTGTCGATCATCACTAACCCTTGGATTAGAGAATTTATTAGCATAATTCCCCATTTCCTTTCACTTGAAGCATTGAAGTGTTGGTGGTGCGTTCTCTGCAGTGTTTTCTTTATTCACATCATTAGAAACCCTTTTTCCATTACTTCGACACTCAGCTGCTCGATGACCTTCTTTTCCACACTTAAAACATTTTCTAGTCCCTTTAAGACAATCTCCACCATGCTTCTTTCCACACTTTGTGCATAAGGAAACATTCATCTTCTTTTCACCATTAATCTGAGATTTCTCCTTGAACTCCATCTTTCGTTTCTTGTCAAAACTATGAGATGGATATGTAACACCAACTTCCATTTCTACCTTGATAGCACAACGCACAATTTCTTCATAGCTACTGAAGTCTCATATATCTAATTCCCTTCGAAGATTTGGTTTTAAGCCACTGAAGAATCAATCAACTTTACTTTCAGGTTGGATGATAAATTCAGATGCATACCTTGCATGTCTTGTAAAATTCGCTTCGTATATACCAACAGATTCATCATCCTTCTGCTTCAGCTCAAGAAACTCCTTTTCCATATTTGTTCGAAGAATACGAGGGAAGTACTTACTGAAAAATAAGTTCTTGAACTCATCCCATTCCATGGACTCAATTTCATCTCTTTGCCTCGTATTCTTGATAAGATTCCACTATTGATCAGGTTCAACTTTCAAACGATATACTTCTAAGATGACTTTATCATGTTCAGAACATTGAAGAACTAAAAATATCTTTTCAGTGGTACTGATCCATTGTTCAACAACAAGTGGATCAGAGGAACCACTGAAAGAAGGTGGACGTTGCCTCATGAAGGACTCAATAGAATATTGTTCCCTTCTCTGCTCATTTGGAAGTCCAGAATGATTCATAGCTTGTGTAAGTATAGCAATAAGATTTTGCACTCCATCTCCCATAACACTTGTTTGATCCGGAGGACAATCATTGCATTTTCCATTACATTGATCAACACGGTTCCTTCGGGCTCCAGCCATCGTCTAAAACCCAAAAAGAATAGTGTGAGAGGCAAAAATCATGCTAGGGAAAACAACATAATAAAGGGGGATTACCCTAAATATCTAACATCTTAGGTTAAATTATACGATCGTTAGCGCAATTCTAGGACTATAACCTATACGTATACTTAACCTTAGAGACATCCCTAGACATACCTTAGAAATATCTCTAGGGATCTAACTAAAGTTCTCGCATCCTAGTTTCCAAAGGTTGACTAAACATTTGCCTCTGATACCAACTGTAGCGGTCTGGAATTACATCCAGTGGACTACAATTGATACCTATCAGGGCACTCCATGGGCGGTTACACCCCCTGGGTGGGACACACCACCATCCCCAGTGGAAGCCATTTCCTCATGAAGCCCTTGGGCGGAGAGCCATGCTTCGTCCAACGCTCACATCTGAGAGTTCCCAAGGATCAGATACATTCTAACCTCCCTCTGATACCAACTGTAGAGACCCGAAGCTTGATGTACATTGACATTACATTACATTTGCGGAATACTTAGTACATAACAAAAACACACACACAAGGATCGTAATAGTTTAGTGTCTTTGGAAACTCGGAATATAATCTTCTAATCCTGTTGAAAGATCTTCAACATCTCCCGTAAAGATCTTCCTTTTTTTATACCTAAAACCTTTCTTTATATCCTGGGGAAAATAAAACATAAAAGGGTGAGATCAAATGCTCAGTAAGGGTAATGAAAAGAAATATCAATCACATCATAAGAACATAACATTTTGAAAATCATAACCTGCAAAAGAGAGCATAATTTCATAACATGGGATAAATCATAGTAGTGAAATGAAATACCAATAATCATAACATAAAACATGTAACTTTTTGTCATACACACATAGTCATAGGGAATCATTTCTTATTAGTAAAGACTCATTTCCAAGACTATCTTAGTGGACAAAGTCCCTTTCTGAACCAAGTCACCCTCGTTTCAGTCCTGTTTCACTGAACCGGTATAACCTACTGTTCCAGCCATGTCTATCTCATGAGATATAAAATCTTTACCCAATTAATTGGAGGGATATATAGGTCCCACCAATCTCATAATGATACCATTCTTATGTGGGCCACAAAATCAGAAACCATACATCATAGCATAACCCATGTAATAAAAATGGGAAGCATAAACATCGTGACATCATAAAACAATTCATATAGGATAAAGGAATTCATAAAAATATAATTTCATCACAACATAATCAAATAAATATAATAATAGGGACAGAAACAGAACCCTTTATTATCTTAGATGGAAAATAATTTTGATAAAACACTTGAACTCCATTCTTGAGGAAAATATCCTTTCTGCTTCAAAAACACGTTTCCTTTCTTAACATGTCGTATAATTATAAACTAAAAGAAGTTGATTAAAAATAAACTTGAAAACTTGTAAAGGAAGCTTCTTGGAAATAATGTTTTAAAAATCCATTCATGCCGTATAGTTAAAAAAACATTCTTTGTACTTTTGTCGGAAAAGTCAAAAAGTACCTCGTACGAAAAAAGACAAAAGATTCCATTCATTTCTTTTACTAAAAATTCACCGAAGGGTAAAATTTGATTTAAAAAATTGTATTTGGATGGAAATAATATAACATATTGATGAAACGTGGATTTGGATGATAAAATACACCCCAGTAAATACCAAAGTATAAACAATCTCGGATAAAAATGAGATTGTGATATTTTCCATTACCTTAGGTCCGATTTGCTTCGTAAGTGTCCGAACCTCCTGTATAATGATTTAAATAATGTCATTGACTTTTTACAGAATCATATTAATTTTTATGATATCATATATGGTTCACTTATGACTTTATATTACCCGTTCTTTTGTAAATTCCATGTTAAAGAGCGTTTTGGGTAAAATTGTTTCATTTGTCGTCCGTGTTTTGACTTGTAATTATTCATATGATTACTTAGATCATGATTAGTTAATTCCAGAATATAAAACATGATTTATATATATATATATATATTCAGAATATACATATATATATATAATAAATCAGTAAATGGAAAGAAATACACCGTTCATGGAGACGGTAGGTCGTACGTACGCATGAACGCTGTTTTCGTTTCCTTATTGACTTGAACGGAATTAAGTAGATGACGTACATATATATACACATAAATCCAGTATCATTATTATGTCATATATTTCATGATTACTTATTATATATACTTTATAATCATTCATGAATGGTTAAAGTAGAGAAAGAATCTCATCGCGTCGTGGAGACGGTAGTCCGTACGTACGCACGAGCGATGATATCGTTCTAATGATCGTGGGACTGTATTGGAGTGTATGTATACTATTTCAGAATCAATTTCACTTTAAAATAATAATATATAGTTATTATTTACACCATTATACCCATCCAAGTAAGGTGGTGGTTGAAAATAGATTTCACCACGGCGTGGAGACGGTATTCCGTACGTACGCACGCGCGGTGATTTCATTTTCCGTAGGATGGATAGATGGTGAAATAGGGTTGTTTCATACTTATAATAACATATCAGTATATGAGTGATACTGATGTTATTACTTCATAATGAAACTGATTAATAAGATGAAGTGGAAGTAAAAATAAAGTTGAAAGAATTAGTAACGGAAATTACCTCTTCTTTGAAGTGCCTCTTTGAGACCTCCTCTTAGGGCACTAAAATTGGTCTTTGAGGAATACCAGAACCTCTAGGATGTTTCTAGGGAAGTGGAGAAGATAATTAGGTAGGGGTTTGCCGAGATTGAAGGCTCAAATTTGTGTGAGGAAGAGAGGGAGGAGGTGTCCTTTTATAAGGGAGGAGAGGGGCACCTTTGGAATAACTAAAACTATTATTTTATTATAAAGTCAAGTTCGGTTTTAAATAGCTCCAAATTGATATATTTCTAAGATATGGTGGGGATGGGTCTAAATCCTCTCATCCAATAGAACTTAGACAATTTTAGGTTCCTATATTAACCTTATCATTTAGATTTAACATTAAGTTAAATAATTTTACTTTTACCATGTCTTCTTGTGTTCTTATACTATAAGGTTAATAAACTTACTATAAGCAGACAAACGAACCCCAATTTGTTTATTATTAATATATATAACCTTATATAAGTCATTTTGTTGATCCTTAGATTCTTAGGAATAAAATAACAATTAATAATATAATATTTGTTTTAAAAAAACTATTTTATGTCAATTTTGACATTATTTGGTACATGATTTTTATGAAATTCATAACAGAATGATAAGTTCGAAAAAAGTTACTTAAATCAACAATAACATGTCATATTAACCTAGAAAATTAGTTTAAGTCATAAAAAGTCTCAAATTACATTTATTTGGGCATTTATAACATCAATTATGTCAATATTTCATCAATAAGACAATTACTGCATCATCATTGTGTCATAACAAATGATAATTATTTAATCCCTAAAAATTATAAATAAATTCCTATGATGTTGATAATTGTATTATATTTCTGGATACTATTCATGTTTTAAGTTTTATGAAGTTTATCACTAGATTAAAATTTTTATACTTATAAGATTTAAGAAAGTGACATGTTGTCACATTCTTTGGTTTTAATAATAATTAAATTATTTTCATTGATAAAATTTAATTAAATGAATCTAATCCGACCCTTAGGTGATATGGGTGGTCTTTTATTCATCCAATAGGATTTTGACATTTGTTAGGGTAGTTTTAAAATATTATATTTACCCTTAATTACTCAATTTACCTTTAACTAGGGTAAATAAAATTTACCGTAGTTACTATTCATAATGCCCAAAAATAAAAAGTAGCTTATTAACATAATTTGGACCCACTGATTCGAAATATGGAATCCATTTTTCCAAATTCAACACACAAAAGATGCAGAAATTAAATTAAAATTTATCCCGTTGTCGAAAGAGAACGAGTTTTTCTTTAAAACATTGCAAAAGATTGAATTGATTTAACCTACGAATTCAAGGTAAAATCAATGCTAATTATATTAAATGGTAAAAATATATTATATTTATACTTTAAAACCATTCAATATTATAATTTAACCACATACGATATTATGATGAAAAAAGTTGTTTTTAATTAAAATATAGCGTGTTTTTACGATTCATTAAAATAAGAAAGTTATTGGAAAAATATCAAAACTTTATCTAATGTAAATTTTTATTTCCTGATTCAAAAGAAGAATTTTATTTTGTCAAATTGAACTTATAAACATGTCAAAAACTAGATTTAATGTGGTTGCGCCATCAAAAGGTGGCAAAACTGCATTTTTTGAAAAATACTTATTTTACCCGAAAAATTTATTTTGTGCTTATACCATGTTCTAGAAAATGTGTAAGATGAATAATAATCTTATAAAATTCAAAATTTAGTTAACACTATTCATAACATCTAGTTCATGACAATATTATATTAATATATCATTGTTTATTAATACCCAGTATTACGTACAACACACGCTATCGAGGAAGGTCGCGATTGCGTGTAATGCAAGCCAAGTCAGGGTTGCGTGTTGTGAAAGAATCCTTCGTTGTATTGTATAACAGAATCCAACCATATTTCATTTATACATTGAATATATATATATATATATATACTCAATGTTTCGTAGAATAACTATTATCAAAATTGTGTGTAACACGGTCCAAGAATAGTGTTGTGTATACTACAAGCTAATACGGTGTTGCGTATAGCGCAAGGTAATCTTGGTGTAGAATACAACACAAGACATTAATGAAATTATAATAACATTTTTCATAAAATCTCGGGGTGTTACAGATGGTATCAATAAGAAATGTACCTATTTAAGGATAAGTATCAGAAGGGGTTTTTGATGTTGATGATTGTAAATTCCATTAAGCGGTTATATGAAACATTCTTGATGAAAATAATACATAATCATCTCAAAGTGTCTCGTACCAAATTGAAACATTTTTATTATAAACACCATGAACCTTAAATAAAACATATAATATCTTGAGAATAATTATATTCATGATAAATCGTGTGACATGATAATTATATACACCTTATAAAATAATAAATGTGTATAACATAAAAAATGTCTCACTAAAGGAAAATTGTTACATAAGTACATTACTACTTTGGTAAAAAGAAACCATAAACCCCAAGAAAGTGGAATCATCAAATCACTATATAAGAACAAGAAAATTAAAATATATGATTAATTATATACATTAATTGTTAGTAAATACACCACACAACAAAATTAAATGATTAATATATAATCCGTATCAATAAGTAAATATGGGACAATAAATCACCTTACGATTGTGGTAACATATGTATCCAAATTTCCCAAACATATATTAACCAAAAAATTTAATCATTGGAAGATAATATAATTAATGAAATAATATGAAAAATAGGAAGTAAATACACCACACAAAATAAGTAAGTGGGGAATATGCCTTTTATCTCACATATGTAATAAGCGAGTTGAAAATTAATTACAGATATAACATCATTAGAGAGAGGATACAACAATGATTTTTTTTGAAAAATTTAAATCCTCAAGATAAATTTGATGTAAATAATAATACAATAAAAAGTCCTTTTACAGATATTATTGGGATAAAATAATAAATGAAATTGTTGTTTAACCCAAATAATGGAAATTTAGTTAAGATATCACTTACCATGAGTCTGATTTTTCATACTTGTTCTCTATATTCCTAAATAATAAACATATTTTAATTATAAAATTTATTAATAAACTTTTACATTAATATTATTAACATTATTTCACTTATAAAAATGTTATTTAAAATTACTTAATCAATAGTGTTTTAGTAATATTTTATGACTATATTCATCTTATGTGCCAATTCGACTTTGATATGTTGACTAATTTAAATGATTTAATTATTTAAAAATATCTAGAATATTAATCATAAGATAATAAATCAGTTTTAAATAAATTATACATTTAAAATCATACATGAACGATGGTTATGAAAAATGATCCCATTATATGATCATTGATATGGTAGCCCGTAAATATGCATGAGTGACGTTCTGATTTTTCAATATTAATTATGGAAATAAGGGAAGTAAAATTTCTATTTACATAATTAAAATTTTGTAATCAATAAAATTTTATTTAATTATAAATACATTCCTATATAATTATTCTTATTTTTGGATGAAAAAGGAATAATCACATCACTTTGAGGAGGTGATATTCCACACATCCACAAACGATGTTATCATATTTTCAGGGTGTTAGATGGTAAGAAAATAAATGATATATATATATATATAAGTGTGTGTGTGTGTGTAAATATTGATAATTATATAATTAATTCCATACACATTTCATTTATATAATATATTTTTTTAAAATCAATCTTTAATACATTCCATGTAATGATTGAACTAATCACATCGCTTTGAGGAGGTGGTAGTTTACACGCCTACAAACGATGTTATCATATTCCCAAAAATAGAGATAATGAATTTGTGTGATATATAAAAATTAAATACAATTATCTACATTATAAATATCATATATATCATATAATAATTGTATTCCCATTGTTATTAAAAACCATTATAGGTGGAAATGAATGAAAGAAGGACATTAGATAGTGAGGTGATTATCCTCCATACTAACAGATGATGATTTTGTATCCCATTTGAGGGAACTGTGTGATGGTTTATGTATATCCTTTAAGAAAGAAAATCTCATTATATTTGTTATACTGTGGTAATTATATAATAATAAAAAAAAGAATGATTTTTTTTATAAATAAATAAAACAAAATGATTGTTGAAGATTACTATATATTTTTATCGTAACCACTTTTGGTTTTAAGTAAAGACAAAATAATTTTAATTCCTCGCCAATGTGAGGATTATTAGATTAGAAGAGGGATATTAGGAGACTATTTTTATGTATTCAATTTGTCTATTGTCTTGATATATGTGAATAAGAGGGGAGGGTGTGAGCCTTTTTATAGTAGAGGGTTAGTGGTATTCTTGAAAATAAAAGGGATAAACATTATTAGAAGGTATACCTTAAAAATGTGCATCCAAAAATAAGAAAAATTGGGAAAATTGGGGATATGGTCTAACAAATAACATAACCTTTGTTTTGGACATCTTTATAGGTTACCTGGCTTGTTATGATTAATGTTTAATCAATATATAAACTCATTTTTACTTTAATCACTATAATAACTTTTAATTACATTCAGTAATTTTTTTGGTAAAAAATTATGTTGAACTTATTAGATATTTTAAATTATTCTAATTCAAAATATGGAATGTGTTTCGAAAAGTTTAATATTATATATGACAAAAATAAATTTAATATTATTCTCCCAAACAGGTCAACAATGGAGGATTTTAAAGTGAAAATTTTTAATAGTTTGCATGTTTTTAAAATTGAAAATAACTATAAAAATAATTACAATGATATAAATTAGATTAAATGTTATAATTTTTTTAATTATACTTTAAAACCAATTAGAAATAAAATATATCATTATAAATTATTTAGATGAAAAATAAGTTTTCATTTAAAATTTGTTGTTATTTATTATTCAATAAAATTTGTATGTTCTATAAAAAAACCAAAAATTCACCTAAATTAAAAATTATTATTCTAATTTTAAATAATTTTTTTCTTATATAACATTTATAAAATTATCAATATCTATTTTCAAAAAAATACATTAAATGGTGAAAAACCAACCTTTTAGGAAAATATCTGATTTTAATGCATAAAATTGGATTTATTATTATTTTATTCATCTAAAACATAATAAGTGAACTGAAAAATATATCATTTAATATATAGAATATAAATATAATTAATATTTTTCACTAATAGTGATTAATTTAATATATTAAGATAAAATATACTTGTGGATAAAAAATTGTTTTTCATACAAACACATCATCTATAATAATTTTTTTATTTTGATTTATAATTAATAGGTCACGATATTATTAATTTTATAAAAATGTGAAATAAATATATTCATAAATTTTTTATTTTTATTCATCACCTCTATTCAAATTTAAATGTTATAAATATCATATTAAATAATAATAATATTATTATATTTTAATTCATTAGGACTCTACAATGCGTGTATCACATGATATCGAATAAAAAAAATGTTACATGAAAGAAAAGATAAACACGGTGTTGTGGAAAATTGATGCGAAAATTTTCATTTTGTGTAAAAAATGCTATCAAAACATTGTAATGTAATTGGAAAAAGGTATTTCATAAAATTTCCAAATGTTATATTAATCGCCATATATATATTATAATATTGATGTTATTTCTATTATTTTAATGTACTTAATTAATTTTCACAATATACTTTTATTGAAATGATTGAATGAATAATTTAAATGAAAATTTGACCATAAATCTCATTTTGATCATGGATCTTATTCCTTGATATCCATGTTCCCCATAATTATGGCATGTAAGATTTTATCTTCCTTTAAATGATTTAGAAATCTATTTTCCTAAAAACATTGAGTTTATTAAAAAAATTGATGGATATACATTTACTTTTTTGAAATGATTATTTTTTACTTTTAGTAGAATAATAATAATATATTTTTTTATAACATTCATGGAATGAAATGATACCCACAATCTTTTCCTTTCTTCATGATGATGTTTTTGTACAAAATTACTTTTTTTCCAATGAAAATATTTTTCTTATTGTTATATGAATATTTAGTTTTATAAATTTAAATGAAATGATATTTATTTTTATCAATGTATATTTTTAATGATTTAAAAAAAAATTAATTTATATAAATATCTTTTAAATAATTATATTTTTCAATGGGGGATGTTATATTATGTTACCATCCAATTTCATTATCTATAATGATTATAAAGATGACGTTTTTAGTAATTTTTAATGAAACCCATTTCATTCCCATAGGCTCATTATGTTATGATAAAGTGATGAGTGTTTTTGTCATATTGGGGAACACATATATATGGTTTTCATTATGTGATGTGTGGTCCTGAAATTAAATAGTAATTTAAACAATTGAGTAATTTTTTATATCTCATGAGATAATATGAAATTGAATTTTCACTAAATCCTGTCAACTTTGGGACCCTTTACATTATTTTTATTGGAATGAGATAATATACAAAATCCGCCATATGATTTTTTCCTCTATGTGGTTATGGTTTTAGAAGAAAACTATGACTAATGAAATTATTTTCAATAATTATTTTTATTCCACATTACTATTTAATATTTGGATGCTATGATTTCATGGATCATGATGGATTATTATTGATTCCATGCACTTATTACTCATATATATTTTTTATGAAAAATATTTATATGATGACTCAGGATTTAAGGACCATTACTCATTGCATATTTTTTTCAATGTTATGAAAATTTTATTACAAACATATGATTATATATGAATCAATTAGTATCAAGGATTATTATATCCCTTATTTACCCTTACTGATATTTTGTGCTCACCCATTATTATGTTTCTCTTTCCCTAGTTTATGAATAATTGTATTAGGTATGATAAATATATAATGGTTCTATTTGTGAATAATTTCATGGCATATGTTGAATATTTTTAATAAATTATATTTTTATGTATATACTCTTTGGTGACCCATATAATTTATTGTTATTGGGAATGTGTTATGTGGAAATGTATAGTATATTCATATAACATGATGTAATATTTATATTCGTATTCTTATGTAAAGTTACTTGGTATCAAAATATGGTTTATTTGTTTTTATAGATTAAATTTTTAGTAATTAGAGAATAATCCTAGGAAAATTTATGTTAAAAAAATGATATAGGACAAACCAAAAATTTATTATTATTATAAGAATGCATTATAATTTTCTACACCTTATGAATTATTTTTATTATCATATTTTTGACCACTCATATTATTGATTCTTGATACAATGATAATGATTTTATGGTTTTATTAAATGGATTGAACTATAACTAATCACATTAATAATGAATTATTTAGAAATTATAATGATCATCCTCATGTGAAATATAATTTATTGATTGATGGAATGAAATATATTTGTATAATACTCACCCAGATCTCTCAAGATATGAATAGTAACATGAATCATATGAACATCCAAGCAACCCAAGAAGGTAAAAATCACTATTTAGTCTTTTTTACAGTAATTTACACCATACTTTATTGGTTCCTATGATCCATTTATCAATAATAAATGGATCAATACTATAGGAAATAAAATGTTCATTCTCCGAATAATTGACAAGGAGAAGGTAGTCATGGAAACATATCATTTGGAAGGTGAATTTGACCAGTGGTGGAATCTTCTCAAGAATACGAGGTAATAAGAATACATTGAATCCATGAAAGGGGGAGAAATAAAGAATGTATTTTAACCTAAATATGTACCTTGAAATAATCACTCTAAATGGAGTGGTAATTACTAGAATTGAAATAGAAGGATAATGATTTCGTTGGTACCGCAATGGAATATTTATTTAGACTTTCATGGAATGCTTCTTGGATTATAACTGATCATGAAAAAAAAAATTGAACAATTATTTACTCTATTAAATATTCATATAAATTTAATTATTAATAAATTAATTTAATAGATTTAGATAAGTCATCTGATGTAATTTCAAGGTACAAATATGGACTGGATAATTTCATTTATCTTGTGGTTTTGGGGAAAAGAAACAAAAAATAGATTTTCCTATAGATTGGAATAATAAAATATATGCAGGAGAGAAACATAGTCTTTCATTATATAGAATTTTACGAATGAGGTTGAAATTTATATAAGGGGTAATTTAATTTTTTCAAGAGTTCAAAAAAGACATCTATAAAATAAATTCTGAAGAGACGTGAATGGTCAAAATAATTTATAAAATGAATGATCAACTTTATGCACATCCCATACTCCAATGCTAAACTTACAAGGAGTATATATAATATTATAACACGTTAAAAACTAAAGATGATGATAATAACTATCAACAAACAATTATACTAATGAAAATTGTGAAGGCTTATATAATCACAACTATTGAAGAAGATCACAAGTAAAAAGTGGTGAAAGTTACACTTATCATCGACTTTAGAAATCCAATTATTATATTTTATTTATTTTATACCAACTATGTTATATTAGAATAATTTAATAAAATTATCACATCATGAACATAATTGGTAGATATATAATTATACCTAAAAACAATGAATGGATTAATGATTTCAACTCAAGCCTATATATTTTATCTGATATTTGTGTTTTGTGAATGTTATTCTTTAAAATATTTTTATTAGATATATAGTAGAATTGATATGGTTTTTTATTATGGATTGCATCTCTATATATAAATACAATTTAAATTAATTATTTATTTATGTAACATTTGATATTTTGAATTAACTTATGAACATCCAATAGTGTGAGGATGAACATGAAATTAAATTTAAAATTTAATACATTATATTGGTTTTACAACATATTAGTTGTTAGTATTTATCAAAAAAAATTCAAAAACATAACATTTATTATATGAAAATGGTTAAGGAATATATTGATGTATTTTTTTGAGGAGTTTCATATTATTTTCAAAAATGATATAGTATAATTTTCAATAGAACTCATGACTAGTTCTATGACTATTTCAAATAATCCATATTGAATCATAGCGAATGAGTTATAGGATCTAAAGTTTAATTAAAATAAGAATCTATACAAGTGATTCACATTCCCAAGTGAACACCTTTAGGTTACACATATTCGTTTTACTAAGAATATATATGGGCCAAAGCATTTCTACATTGATTATTGACATCATTAAAAGTTTATTAAGTAGATAATTTATTCTATATCACAAATTGATGACATGTTTGACCAACCACAAGGTGAAAAATATTCCTTAATGACTAGATTTTGAAATGAAGATCATTAGATTATGGCCAAAATATGATATACCCTTCATAATAATTGATAAAATGTAAGAATACTATGAAATTATATTCATAGAATTTATAATTACCAACTCTTACAATATTATAATTAATCTAATGAATAGTATATTTATATATAACTATGATCATTTTTTGTAATATATAGTAATGAAATTATTTGAATTACAAGAGAAAGTAAGATTAGGAAAATCATTTGAGGAATGTGTTGAAAACCTTGATAAAGGAAAATTTTTATAGAAAATTTAAGGAGTGTGATTTTTTTCATTAAAAAGATACTTACCTAGGAAATGTAATTAATAGTGATGTTTTTTAAATTAATACATCATATATTGTTGTTATTTAATAATGGAATAGACCTAGAAATATGTCAGAGATCAATAGTTTTAATGGATTATCTTGATACTATTGACAATTTATGAGGTCTTTATCAAAGATAACAAATAATTTAAACATCTTGACTCATTAGGGAAGCATTTACATTTATAAATTGTAATGTTAATAAAATTTCAAGGATAAAAATTTATATGTGGACATGAAATCTATAGTTATCATACCCTATAGGGGATCAATGTTTGTGATCTATGATGAGGAATCATAGAAGGGACTATGATGTTTTCTAATGAAGAATGAAATGGTAGTAGAATATTGATTACTCCAATTGAAGGTTCATTAGAAAAATGACCTCACATAAGATTTTAACATGGATATGGAATGTTATATTTATTATATTGGTTTCATTATATCTATAGTTAAATGTGTGATATGGATACTAATCATAAAAGATTTAATTATATATTCACAAAAAAGGATTTTAATTTGAAAAAAATAGAGATGGTTATATTTTAGTAATCATTATGATACCACAATATAAAACCACCCAAATAAGGTGAATTACATGGATGATACATTGATTTATATGGACCATGCTAGTTTTTTATTATGGGTATTGAAAGTGATCCATCACATATGTATTTTCAATTGATGATCCTTTAAATAATGATATTTGAGGAAAAATCCAATCATTATCAAATTAATTATAAATGTTCAATCATTTATAAGATTTAAGAGATTTATAAGTAATACATGAGAAATGAATTAAGTGTAGAATTATTCAACAGTTCAATGGTGATTCTGATTGAATGATAAGAAACAGGAACCATATATGCATCCCTTAAATAACATAATTGATTATGGACTTATTTTATAAATCATATAACCCATCATTCTCTATCCATCATGGAAGTGAAAAAATGAATAGATATTTGAAGGTGAATTTATAGAGAGAAAAAATTAATAGGTATAGTGTTGATAATTTATCATGAAAGATTCTATTGAAACTTCTTATGGGTGAATGTCAACATTTTAATAAAAATGACAACAATATTACCCAAAAATGTATGGAAATTGGAAAACCTCACCATAGAATTATTCATAAGACCCCCAATACATATATATTCCAATTCATCTTTCGGATTAAATTTAATCACTTTATGAAGCCTTCATAGATTATTTCTATCATCTAGTATTTTCAAGTAGATCAAATTTCAAGGATATACATTTAGTAAGTAGTGAGGATTCATGTAGTACAACTCCAAATTAAATAGGATTGATATTTTAGGTTTAAATAAATGTTTTATAAAATAATTGAATATTCTTTGAATATATAATTTAATTTCAGTAAATCCCATCTCTCCTGGACTGATGGAAAATCTAAAAGAACATTCCAAACACATGAGGGTATGATGTGATTTTTCACTGTGGACATAAAAGGATGATGAGATTAACATTATTCCAATTTTGTTTTGGAAATAGAATTAACTCTACCATTTAGATGGTACTTTATGAATATATATATATATATGTGGTATTTAGTGGAGAACCCCAACATATTGGGAGAAAAGTTGATATTGAAATCTATTGGGACCTGAGCAAGTAAAGGATACGAAATGGAAATTTAGATCCATTAATCATCTTCTCATATAAGTTTGAATTCAACAAAAAAAGATACGATTCAAATTATCAACTAGTTAAAAAGATTGCAGTTACTGATAGGGTATTTTTATATTTATCTCATTAGAAAAAAGTTATTTGATTTATAATTAATGTGATGTTGAGCCACAACTATGCCATTCCCTATAATATTCATGATTATTTTTGGAAGGTAGATTATATCTAAGTGATTCCAAAAAATATATCCTAATTAAATAATATGTTCCATATTTCTATTTTTAAGATATACATACATATATCATTGACACAAAAGTTCAATATATATATATATATATTATGGGGTTATAACATCTGTTTTTAGACACTCACATTATAATTTATTTAATATATACATTAATATTTATCCAACATAAATATAAAAGTTTTTTCATATGTCACAGTGTTTATTTAATAAAAAATGTGAATGATATATTTTTATCAATTTTTATAAAATTAAATGACATAAAAACGTATGTTAAATGATTTATTTTTTAAAATAAATGTAAAACAAATTAATAACAATCATATTATGTGTCACACATTCAATTAATCCTATTTACAACCCTATATTCATCTACCATAATATACATTTCAATCATTTCTATAATTCATCCCCTTCATCCAAACCCTCACCTTTTCAACTATCATTTCCATCCACATCAATTTTACCATAACCATCATTATCACCATATCATTCTTCACCATCATCTATAATATCTTCACTACAATATCATATTAGGGTGTGTATTTATTGATCTTATTTTACATAAATCTTAGGTAATTTAAATTGGATGTAGGTCATTTTGGTTTTTTTTGTTTTCATGAATGAACTCTAAAAACTCTTCTATTTTATAGCACTATAATGTTTTTATTTTTAGTTATCATTTTTGGTTCATAAAACATATTATAAAATTGATTAATGCATGTTTTTATATTACAGATTTATTAAATTATTATTTTAATAAATTTTGTTATAAATAATGTTAATTTACTATCAAATATTTGTTTAACATATGTTGTTACGTGCATTGGTAATGTGTTTTCTGAAGGTATTATGTATTATACAGTTTAAATATGGAATGTAAATAGTATATATTTTGATGATAATGGAGAATAAATGATTATATTGATATCCGAAAACATTCCAACATATACTTAATCATAGCACTGATATAGGAAATATTTTATGATTGTGTTTCTAACTACGATACAATATTAATTTTGACATTATTTATTAAACCACATTATACTAGATAGTTCTAATTTCAAGATTAACAATTTGTTTATTTAAATATGTCATTTATGTCTATTTAATATTTCATGAATACCTATGAATTTCTAAAATGATTCATTTATCAATTTTTTGTTATTATTTAATATATTTTAATAATATAAAATTAAGATGGAAATATTTTAAACTAAATTTTATTTGTATGGAATATGTTTTTGATGATATTAATGACTATGTTTTTTATTCCACCCTTTAATTTAAATTATATTATAAGTGTTGGAATTTATTTATATTCTTTATCATGTTTTGTAATCTCATTTTTTCTTAGTCTCTAATTCTTGTCCCTTTATTTTATGATATTTAATTATTTACTTTAAATACAATAAATTTATAATTATGAATTTGAAATATTAAAATAAAAAATCATTATATTTTTTTGTGATTGAAAATAAAAAATCATTGTTAATGTTTTTATACCATTCAATTTTTTAATTTTATTCTCTGAATGGTTGATATTTATGTATGTTTAAAGAGATAGTTTTTCATTTAATATGTCATATTTCGTTAATTTTTGATTTAATTTATTTTTAGTTCTTTGTTATTTATAAATGTAAATCTGAAATTTAATTTCAAATTTGGATTACTTATTTTGGAACCTTGAAATTATTTACATATAGTAATAAGTCGATGTGGAAATACTACATTATCGAAAGGTGATGAAAATATAGAAGGTATAGATGTTTTATTAATTTTATAAATGAAATATTTAATACAATAATATTTTATTCTTTTCATTATTGAATGGTTTATATATGATATAGTTGAAAAAAATTGAAATAAAATAAATTTAGTTTTCATGGTTATAATATAAATTATAGTACATGTATTTCTCAAGGTAAAATATGGTGGAATTCATGATTTTTTGGTGATTATTATTTTAAATATGTTGAGATTAATCAAATAAAATAAATGATTCATGATATTGAAGTAGTGTAATTTTGAAATAATTGGTATATGGTTGTCAGTATGGTGAAAATGAAAACCATTATGCCCTAATTGTATGAAATTTTATTATATATCAATAATATTAAAAAAAATTAAGATGAAGGAATAAAATGAATAGAGTGACATGATTTTTATAGAGTAACTAATGATTTTGAATGAAATGCTTATTAGAGACAATTATTTTATAGATTCACATTATAATGAGTATATTATATTATGACTAATGCTTTCGTATAGTTAATTTAATTCTTATTATTGGAATAAATTATGAATAAGAAATATATCACATTGTGTTTATTTATTTATGGACCAAAATAGGCTCAAAATGATATTGATATTTTATTATCACCATAAATTGATGATTTGGAACTATTAATTTAGTCTGGTTTTAGATTTATTGATTATTATATAATTAAACATTTTTAATAGAATGAAATAGTTATGATGAAAATAAAGGGCATCCTAGTATATGGAAATTTGACTGGATATAGTGTTGTGGGAATCAATATTTCCCAAATTTTGAAGAATGAGTTTCATAATATCTATTATAAAATGGGATAAAAATTAAAAGAATTAGTCATTGAAGGTTTTTTATATGTATCTACATTATTAATGATTAAAAAATGAATTCAGTGGATTAATGGAATTTTATATTTGTCTTAAAACTTTTCCCACATGTATATTTTTTGGCATGGTGAAAAACATTGTAGTATTATATGGAAACATCAATTTTTTTTTAAAACTATAGATATATTTTATGGAAATGATTATTATTTTTTGAGCTTAAATATTATAGATATAATGTTTTAAAACATAACATTGATGTGAGGAATATATAGAAGAATATTTATGATAGTTTGGTTAGATAATTCTTAGATTTTCAAGGAATGACTAAAGGTGGGTGTAATTTAATATTTCAATTACTCTCAATGAGGATTATTTTGATTATATATCCACTCCTAATGGATAAATAAAATTCTTTGACCTTATTTTTCATTAATTGTTAAAGATGAAGAACATTTTTTTTTATAACAACTGTGACCCCAACATCTCTCTGTCAAAGTCTACTTTATTACATTGTAATAAGGTAAAAGGAATTATCTCACTATAGACCAAATAGTTTATTAGTATTTTTAATATCGATACATTGAAGAAATTATTGTATAAATTGAAAAAATAAATTTCAATAGGTATTTTCATTTAGAAATCCATCATTCATTACATCATATACATACATATAAATATAAAATAGTTCCTTGTATCCGATGGAAAATAGAAAATTAAAAGGGGAGATATTAGATACTCATTATGGTTAATAATATAGTATAAGATGTGACTAAAAAATTCATAATAGATATGGCATCATATAAAACTGAAACACATCTCATTTAATCAATAACATGAAAATAATATGGTAGAAAGAAATGATGATCCTATAATTCAATATAAATAATCACATGATCAATAAGAATTAGCCATTGATATTAAAAATAAATAAATAATCACATGTAATATCTATAACTAAATTTATAATGATGGAATTAATAATGTATAGAATATACAACATACTATCAGGGCATTAGTCCATGCAATCTATATAAATGGGTAAGGCCTAAAAATCGAATCTAATTGGTCACATGAGACCTAATAATACATCAAGGGGATATATGTGGCTCACTCAAAACATACTAAAGTGATTTATATAAATTCATTGAAAAATATCAAGGAAAATTCAGTTTCAATAATTTTTAAAAATGAAATGTACATTCCTAGATCTTTTTTTATACCATAGCACATTTAATGGTTTATATAATGTGATATATAATTAATTTGGGACCTATATTTCATTACAAGATGTTTCATTTTGAATTTTATGTGAAGATATTGAAAGGATATTTTATGAATATAAATCTACCTAAAGCCATCGTTATTGAGATTTATATTTATGAGGTTTCTATGTTTTGTACAATCTAATATAATTTCATAGAAAATAATGGTGTTCATATATATAACTATGAACGTGTCATTATTAAGGAATGAGACACCATTGAATGATAATAAAATATTTGGGAGGTGAACTGATAAATCAGGAACATTTATATATCCTAAATAACATCGATAATTCACATGCATTTTTAGATTTTAATGTTATTGTTTTAGAACAGTGTTATTAAAGGAAGAGAGTTATGTGGATATTAAATGTCCATAATAAATCACTTTATCTATTATTTAAAGTGACTATTAATAGTAGATTATATGTATTAGAAACATTGATATGGTTAGAAGGTGGACCATCTTTAAATTTTAAAACATGATTTTAAAATTAAATTAATGGATACACATTTTATATGAAATATTAGGACAACATAAGTGAATATCTGAATATTAATGTATTGGTGTTTGTAAATAAAATGAATTTTTTATTACCAAAGAAAAAAACACCATATATATGTAAAATTTATGTTATAGAGTTAATAAAATAAATATGAGATATTGATTGTATTAAACATCACATTCTAGTGTATAACCTAAAATTGATTATTGAAAACTACAGTTTCATTCATGATGAATTCATTATGACATCAAATAATCTAAATAGAATGGTATATAAAGCTAGTTGTTTTGTCATGGAAACACATGTATTTGTTTTGTTTCTTGACCGACAAAATCTTCAATAGTATATCGATTAACAAATAAGGAATGTATTTTTCTGATATAAAAAATGAATCATTTTGTTGATTTACGTGAGATCCCAACATCAATTTATATATTTTCTAATAATATTGATTATAACATCATAAACATGGGGATTTCCAATTATAATGATCATGGGGAAAAAATATGGTTCAAAAATCCGTTATTAATGTACTAATAATATTGGTCCCATATAATTATTTCATATTTAACATATTAAATTTCTTAAAATGTTTGATATAATATATATAATTTTCTTAAATAACAAAAACATATTTAAAATGATATGATATATTTCTGGTTTTGATTTGTTTTGACTTGTTTGATTTGTTTTCAAATTATTTAAATTCATACTTAACATTCTGACTTGTATAAATTTTTTCGTAATAATTTTTTCTTTTTTCCGATACTAATTTATGTTAAATAATTATTTTTATTATTCTTTTAACACTGTTAAAAACTAATGAATAATATAGTGAATATTTTCAGTGTTTTTGTTAACATTGTTTTCAAGTAGAAACATTAATTTGATAATGGATGATTTATTTATTTATTTTTGTATCATTTTAAAATTCAAACCAAAATTATTATATAATATATTAATTTTCATAATTATTTTTTAGTTTTTAATTCTTTGTACCATTAAATATCTCATTATTATTGTCATAATTTTATATAAATACTTTTAAAAATATGAATAAAAGTGTGTTTATTTTAGTTCACTTTTTCATTGATCATTTTGAATTATTTTTTAATTTCATAAATTATAGTTTTTTTATATTTGTGTACAAAATGTTTTTGAATTTTATTTCTTGTATAAGATGAAATTAAATTTCTATGTGACATTATTATTATGGGTATGAACATTCAAGTACATATTCAATGGAGCCTCTTCAATTTTAAACTTATGATCTATCAATTTCCATAGGGGAAGGGAAGTATTCAAGGGTTATTAAACATGTTATATCTTTTTTAGTAGTATTATATATTTCCCATATCCAGGATAGGAGGTTATATGTTTTTTTTGAAGATAATTATAGTCATAGTGGTTAAAAATCTAAAAATATTCAGACATTATTTATAATAAAATCTCTTACAAAAGTTATAATTCTGATCTGTGATTGTTAAAGAGCAAAAAATGGGAAAATATCTTACATATGGGATTAAATTTAAGAGTGATAATTTATTATTATTTTACATATCATGAAATGTTTTCATGAATATTGATTGTATCCCTTCAAATCCGATGACATGTGATACACCAAAATGTATAGAATACGAAAAGAAATTTTGAACATCAGTTTTAAAGGGATTGAGGAAAATTAATTCTACCCAAACTTGAATAATAATTTTTAGGGAATGTAAATATAAAAATATATTTGATATATATACTCTTCTAGATAAGTATACATGGAAGTAGTTTTATGAATTTAGAAAAAATGAATCATAATTCGTAAGTGGAATTTTAGATGATATATTTTTTATTTTAATGACAATATTAAAATATTTTATTCTTAATTCAAAGAATATAGGTAAATAAAATATGATGATCTGGTCAAAATATTTATACCCTCAAAATTTATCTCATACGAGTACATGTTATTTGAAGAAATAATAGTGGACTTAAAATTTAAAATATAGAGAGTCCAGTCTTCATGAACTACAGAAGTTGGAAAACAATCCCAAGAAGATAGTCATGAAAAATATAATAAGGTTTGAATTAGAAAAAAGGATGATATCATAAATAAGAGTTGAGGGTTGTGTCCATGATTATTATAAGAAGTTATGTAAGTTAATTATATTATTTAAAATATTTATATATTTTTCATATCTAATGAATTTTTTATCTATTCTATATAGGAATACCTTAATGAGTAGAGAACACACTAAACCATTATACCTGAAGGTAGGAAGGATATGTTTGAAACATTATTATGAGTGATTTAACACATAGATCCTGTCTGAGGGAACATGGTGTTTGTATTATTTTAAAAATTGATAGGTAGTTCTAGAGACTCTTCAATGTAAGATACATACAAATGAAAATATATTATTTCGAAGTCAATGTTCAGATGTTCGGGGATAACATATATTACGGGCTTAGATATTCTATATAGACAATGTTTTTAAAACTATAAAGATTCTTTCAGGATAAAAATATCACTCCAACACCAATTTAACATTACACTATTCCTCTTTCACTTATATATCCATCTTATGAACCTCTTCCTTCATATATTACCATCTATTTTGGGTTATAGATTTATGATCCCCAAAATAATATTATTACATATGGAATTATATAATATAATGGGAGTGCCATTCATCATCCAATGATATAAAAATATCATCTTAGGGTAACATTATGTGATATTTTAGATAGATCAAAAATAGTAACATATTCAATAGAAAATTCATAATAGTTGGAAATGTGTGAACCAATTTATAGATTTTTCGTCTTGAGTTATCCACAAAATTCCCACCAATGTACAAATATATTATATCTTTTATTTAATATTGGAGTAATTTTTTTATCATTTTAACATTTTTTAATTTATTTATATGAATTTAATGAAATAATTTTACTTTAAAATCATACTGTATATTAAAAATGAATAAATGATACTATGAATTCAAATAATACCTATTCTAGATTTTTTAGATTATTTAAATATGAAACATTTTTTTAAAATTTTATGAGAATAAAATTAATTCTAAAATTTCTAGGAATGATTTTCCTATGATATTTTTTAGGAGAGATATTATAGATCTTTATATATGAGATTTTTGGGATATAAATGTGATGTATTTATTTTTATTATATGTCTGTTATCATATTTCATTTAGTTATTTTAATTTTAGAAACATTAACACATATGATTATTTTTATCAGGTTCCTTTTTAAACTTTGTAATTTGTATGATAAGGCATAAAAATATGGATTACATGACCCATAATTCAGTTCACTAATGATGATGACAATGAATGATACAAAAATGTACAATATATATATTTATAAAAGGTTTCAATTTAATGAAATTATGTGTTGGAAGATTCCTAATCCAGAAGGGTATGAAACTTGTATTTAATGATGATTTATTTATTAATACTGAATAACAATTGATGTTATATATATATTTAAAATAAATTACGGCCTTTGGATATTGGGTTTATTTTTTCTGAAAGTGAATATAGCTTAAATGATATGGTCTAGCCAAGATGAAATGAAAGAGAATTTTGGCAACATATTAGAATCCTAAATTTTCAATATTTAATTACATGTATACTATAAGGATTTTTTATTTTATTTCATAAATACCATATGAAATATGGAATGGAATAAATTTATTAATAAACTAATAAAATAGGGAAAAACATTAAATTTTCATGAAAAATGCTGACAACTCATTTTTAATTACGTTTTTTGGATCTATGTTCTAAAAATTTTATTTTAGTTGAAAACATATTTTGAAATAAAACTTTCATCATTATCATTGAGTAATCGAATGTGGATATTATGTTCAAAATAATTTCATCTAATATCATTATAATATTCCACACGGTAATATTTTATCATAAAAATTACTTTAATTTATCTTTTAATTATATTGTTAATAGATGTTTAATTCATTCATTTTAATTTATAGTTTTTTTATGTCCATCAAGATTTATCTAAAAATGATCTATATAAATTACTATGAGATTTTGTATCTTGTCTAAAATGATTCAGTTAGTTGTTATTTATTTTTAAAATATATTTTTATGTTTAAATATTAAATTGTGATTTTTAAAATGATTTGAATATGTGTTGCTCATTTTTGATTTAGTTACTACCACTTTATTATTATTTTGATTATTCTAATATATAATTTTAATTATTTTTTTTAAATTTTTTTAAAAAATAACATTTCACAATGGCCATTATTTAGTAAATGAGATATATTATTAAGTTATTTATTTCACATTTTATATGAAGCAACATATTTGAAAACCACCCATTCCAATTATTTCACTAATTTCTAGGGTCATCCTTTAAAAACTGATGTGTGAAAATATTTACAACATTACATGAAATAGTATTTCTAGGTAACTAGTAATAAAAACCGTGAAAAATAGACATGAAAAACCCTATTATTAGTCTGTGATATGATTAGAATTCAAAGGCTGTTTAGATAGGGAATGATACTTCTTCCATTGAACAACTGGTAGAGATGAGGGACCGAAGAGATAAATTTCTAAATAATTAGTTAACTCACCATTTAAAAATAAAAGAAAAAAACATAAATCTAATAATGATATATAGGAATCTATAGATGTTATTAGGTAGACGTTTCCACATATATTTTCATTATAATAATGAAATTTCATTAGCGGAATTCTATTAAGGTGGTAGATTATTGCCCCCATGATTTTAGAATATAATTTCCTTAAAAAAATTGTTGTGTTTGATGGATATTAATTCATGAATCAAAAAACATAATTGAATAATGATTTATTAAAATATAAAACATAATTAAATAAAATATATTTAATTGATATTATTAAAATAAATGACATTTTAGGATGGGACAAATTTACATATGGAAATATCATTGATTTGAATGTGACTGTTTTAAAATGTTTTTCAGAATTATTAATATTTTTTATGCTCAATTATTTTTTAAAAAGGAAGAAATATAATTATTTTTTAAATTTTTTCAATTATCAATATAATAAATTATAAAAATCCATTACATTTTTAATTAATTATATTTATTAATATATTAATAATTCTAGGTTAAATAGAAATATTTTGTTAACATTTACTATTTTATTTTTATATGTTATTATTTAAAATATATTTTTACTTATTTTTTTGTTTTAAAGATATAATAAAATATTATTTATACATGTATAAAATTAATTATAATTTATATATTAAATATAAAATATTTATAAATAAATATAAATTTATTTGAATGTATATTTTCAGAGATATGTTTTTTATGTTGGATATTTATTTTATTCATAATAAATTTAATTATTCAATTTTGAAGAATGGTTTTATTGATATATTTAGAAAATATATTCATTGAAAATAAATATACATTCATCAAAAGTGTGATAATTTTAATGGAATTACAATAAAATAAATTTTATATTTATATATATATATATTATATATAGAAATAATAAAATGAGCTACCTTTTATAAATAATATCTTCTTTGTTTTTTCTAAAGATACAATTTATTTATATTTATAAAAATAGTGACCATGGTAAAATTAATTCATCATATTGATAGCTAGAATGGTTATTATTTTATAAAATATGAAGTGAAATTTCACAACAAACCCTATCTAGTTTTTTTGAGTTTATATCTAACACCACTCATACTATGGTAAAAATTATAATTATTATTATTTTTACATACACATGAAAATTGAATTATATTATTTTTAATTTTAATGCTATTATTAAGTGTGCGACTACACTCACTAAGAAAAGGGATACTCCTACCTTCTTTTATTCAAAATATATTTGTAGAATGTATAAAAATATTATTACCCAAATAACATTATAACTATCCTAACCATTTCTTATATATATTGTCTCAAAAAAGGCCATCCTAATAGGTCTTAAGGATAAATCCAATGTAGGACAACCACGGGTGAGTCATTTGACTTAAAAGGGTTGTTTTAGGTTTCTTTCTCGTTCCACTTCTCCCATATATAATATAACCACAAAAAAAATGGATTAAATATCAAATTTATACTGAAATATCAGTATGTTATTAGAAAAAATATTATCTATCTCCATTTAATTGAATCAAAAATGAAATTCTTTCTCATGTTTACACGTAGACTACCGCATGAATGAAGCGATGTGTCTTATTTTTCCTCACCATGTCTCATTAATGGTAAAATTGATTTATTAATTCAATATATATGAAATTTATTACATAATTAAGATTATTTAAAGATATATAATAACAATTTTGTATCACTCACATCTATTGTGAAATGGATACGCCACCAGTGTATACATTCAGAATACACCCTCCATGGAGAAAAATATCTCATTTTTCATCAAAACATTAATTTTAAGTATATAAAAGTTTATATAATGAATAGATATGTTGTATTACATTATTAATAATTTTTATATGAATAAAAAATGTAAAAATTTCCTGGACCATAAGAATAGCACTAAATAATTCATGGAAAAAAGAACAATTAACAAACCACAATTGAATTCAATGAAGAATTTTTAAGAAATAAGTAATTAGAAATTATAATGGGACAATATATAGTAATATAACAATAAGTATGGTTCTTTTATATATCTATAATAAATAAAAAAAATTATATAAGATATCATAATATATACAATAAATGTTGAGAATTGATGTATGGTATTATGATACAATCATGATTGTTTTTTAAAATTTTATATTATTTGAATTTTCATCCCATATATCTTGTTCTCATATTATTATTTATATTTTTTTTCAAGTATTAATTATTTATTACCTTTATAAGGTTATATAGAATATAAAAATAATTTTTTAATGATAAACCATACTCATTATCCCTTTATTGAGAATTTTTTCCACCACATCCATGTTCTTCAAAAAATAAATTTATAAAATTTATTATTTTCATATTTGTTATTTATAGAGTTATTTTTAGACAATATTATACTTTATTTAAAAATATTTTAAAAAAAATTCATTATAATATTCTAGAGGATAAATTTTCACTATCTTTATAAATGATTGAAAATAATGTTGTTTTAAAATTTACAATACAAACATATTTTCTCACCATCATTTCATTTATTTATAATAAGGATTTCATTAAAACATTACATGTTTCATAAAATTTTAATTTTTTTTAAAAAAAAATTAGGAATATTTTATTTTTAATAGTTACAAAAGGATAACTTTCATTATTTTCAAAATCATATATATAGTTCTTTATTAAAATATTTTTTCATTTCTCTGAACAACTATTAATGATATTTATTCTTCATTGGGATATGATCTGATGATACCATTCACTTTGTTTCTCTAGATTTATTTTGATGGTTATGCTTTATGTATTTTTTGAAAAACTCATTTATTTTTTGTATTTTAATTATGCTATATGAAAAATGATAAATTTCTTTGAGGTTCTATAGAATAAATATGCATTCTTTTCCTTATTTGATTTGTAGTCAAAAAATTATTTACACCACTAATGTATTGGTAAGGGATTTTTATCTCATGGGATAATATTAAAGTGAAGAATGAGTTAACCCAATCCACTATAGGACCCTTTCCAATAAGATTATGGGAACATTGAGTGAACCCGATCACTATTGGACTTTATACACTATCAAATGATGCTATTTTTAGTTATCCTTCAACAATGGAATTATTTTATATTTTTATTTTTATCCAATATTATTATTTATTTTTCATATAAAATTTTCCCATGGATCATGATTTATTTTTTATGATTCTTCCCTCATATATCTTATTCCTCTTTTTGACACATTCTAATTCGACTACTCAGCATTTATGGCATGTGACTTGATAGTTTTATTTTTGTATATTATGTAAATGTTATAATACCCTGATGGTTATCATATAGTCACATATAATCATTAAATTATATCATCCAAGATTAATCTTACATTACATCTGAGATCACCCTTTCTTATGTTTATATATATAAAGTTACATGGAAATATTTTAATTAGGATATGTAAAGAAGGGTCACATGTGTGAAAAATGATGTGTTATACATTTAATATTGTTCATAAATATATCAATTATGTATATACTATATAATTTAATTAAATAATTATGGTTCCCCAATAAGTATTTGTAAGATATATATCAAATATTCATATGAAATGATGGAATATTAATGTAGGATATACTAGGGTAACCTCACCCCTAGTTCTATTTTCATTCTCAATAAGGTTTTTCTAAATGGTGATTCTATGATAGTATGTTAGGTTGTTTTCAATGGTTTTTATAATGATCTAGTATTAGGTTCTATTATATGGGTTCTAGGTTATCTTCAGTTGGCTTGAGGTCATCATTCTATCTACTTATTACCTTTGTATTTTTCATTTATCATCACATGTGAGAAATTTTTAGTTAGTGACTTCCTTATAAATTATTTCCGTAGTTTTGAATTATTTACGATGTAGCTTGATTCATTTTATGATTTTACATTTTTGAAATTTTACCTTATAACACACTCTTTTCTTTGAAACCTTGATTCCTTATTTATTTTATTCATTGTATTTCAAAAATTTAAATAAAAATTATTTTTAGAAAATTTAAAGTGATTGGTTTCTTATTTTACTAAAAAAATTATACATTCATATAATTTTATTCCAAATTTGTTTGATGTTTTTATAATATAACTGATATATTTTATTTATGGTTCCCTATTTGAATTTTTTTCTCACACTAAAAATACTCGTTAGTGTGTATAGAGTTTTTATACTATTTATTTATCTATTAATAATGGTAATTGATTCTATGATAGATGTGGAACACCATATTTGATAAATAGTGATGGATTTGATGCCATATTAACAATATTGTGTCATATGAAACTAGTTGGGTCATTATTTTCAACTTTTTTGACTTGTGTATTCCTCATTTATAATTTTTATTTACATTTGATATTAATTTTGTGACTTTTGTATGTATTAGTGTATTTTTTAATTAATTATTTAGTTTATATAATAAATTTTTACTCATTATTATTTATGATGACAACATCATTCACATTGCAAGTGTGATACTCTTGGGAATATGTCCCAACCCATGGAGATTATGAATAAACCAAAAGTTTATAGAATAATGGTTTTATTTCCATGAAAATTTCTTTTAGAATTTATATTATATATTTAATAATATTAATTATTATATTTTTAAATTTCAATATCTGCCAAAATTTTTCTTTCTAATTTAAATTTCATTCGATTTATTTATGTTTCATTGAGTTCTTATTTTGGTCTTATTATGGTCTACTTGATTTTTATGAAATATATGCTATATTTTAAATAAAATGATACAATATAATTTTTATTTAATGGTGTGTTATGTTATAGAATGGAATTCTTCATTGATTATGGAATATATATTTTCCATTTAGTAGAGAAATTATAATTTTTTAACATCAATTTGATTTTTAGTGTCAATGGTGTATTTTCAAATTATAAAATTAAATAAAGAATATTTTTATCATATTTATTTTCTTATATCCACACATCAGGGAAACTTTCCTTGAAAAATACTATACCAAGTTAATTATATAGATTAATGTAGCCTAAAAAATGTTTAAACCTCATTAGAGAATACAGATTCATTGGTGAATAGTATGATTCTTTGATCATACAACATTTATGTGATATTTAATGGCCTTACAATTCAATTTTTATTCATTATTCCCTATAAACTAAATTTTAACATGTAATTCCTTTATATTTAAATAATATTTTGTTTATCATGATGTAATTACAATGACATTGATCTAATCATTGTGTTGAGGATATAATTTTTCAAAAGTGGATTTTTCATAAACATATAAATAAGAAATGATGTCATGGAATTATAATTCATGAATTATTGAATATATAATATAATTATTCATCTTAATAATATTATAGAGATATAATTTTTTTAACATTATAAATTACTATTTTTATTGTTTTTTTAGATGGATATTTTGGTAGCACTTTTAATAAATGTGCATGAAAATTCATTTAATTATTATTTATATTAAAAATAATGTATTATTATTTAGAACATAATTAAATTTATATAATGAGATAAAGAACAAGTTTATTAGATATATAAATGGGAATATATTTTAAATACTATTTTCTGGAAAAAAATTATATTTAACTTTTATAGTATTTATCTATTGATTTGTAGAAAAAACAATCATTTTTTTAATCATCATGATAAGGTAAATAACATATAATATTTTATAATCAAATAGATAATTTACATGTAACTTTTTTGACCGAAGAGTGGTTTATATATTGATAGGGAAAGATTAGGTGGGTGGATACCAATATTGGGAGAGTAGGAATTCCATGATTGTTTGATAATAGATTGTTCAACTCTAGAAATAACATATTCCCATCAATTTTCATGCATTGAGAATATGACTAAAGCATAAGTGTTTATTTTTTTTAATATTTTTGTCTGAAGCCTCATTTTATTTTTAAAGCAAAGGTCATCTTTTAACGAGGTAGATGGAGACCCGTTACATAGCCCGAAGGCCCATTGGGCTTGTAGCCCATTACATAGCCCGTAGGACCAAATTTTTTCCCTAAGGCCCATTCTGTGAATAGTAATCCGGCTACTACAGTGCTCGCCACTGCTACAGTACCCTGCCGCCGCTACAGTTCCCTCTAATCAACAGTACCACCGCTGTAATAGTACCGTTACAGTACTACTATAGTATCTACGCCCCATTGGTTTTGAACCCCCATTTTTCATGTAGGATTTCGGGGTGCTTACAACTAAGACAATATTTTTTGGGTCATTAAATTAATATATAATAATACATGTGGGTGAGACATAGGCTAACTAGGTCTAACAGATCACATACTCAAGTAGTATGTAATGTGACATAATAAAAAAAAACTTGACATAGCCATGAATGTGTGTGTGGGATCCCATGGAATCCTCTCATTAGTCCATATTCACTAATGTTAAATTTGGATCATGGAAAGATTAAATATGAAATACTAAATTTATTCAGGATTTTTTTGATCACTAAGACTAAATTTGTAACACCTTGAGATTTTAAAAAGTTAACCTATGTTTGATAGCGTATTCAACAAACAACACGAAGCCAGAATGAATAATTAGAAATTATAATTTAAATATTATAAATATTACATACATATTAAATTTTAGTGTATGAATATGTTTACAAAAATTCTGAAATTTATATACTATTATTATGTAATAAATGTGTATTGATAAATTCTTAGTAATCAATCACTCAATATTTCTGTAAATTAATTTTATGCATCAAAAATATATTTTCTTCAAAAATATTTTTAATAATTTTTGGGGGAGAATAATATAATAAATTTCAATGAAATTTCAAAAAATAATTTAACAAAAAGGATATAATTTTTGAAATCACAATATTATTATTTTATTTGGTTAGAATCTTGGTTTTATTTATTAATGATTTGATTTTGTTAATAGTTGCAAATACCTCTTTTTGTAAAAGTTTTATTTTTTACAGAAAATAATGTAATATAAGAATATAATTTTTATTTTATTTTATTTTTAAAAATAAATAATGTATTGTTTTTTGGATATAATCTAATAAATTACATTTTAATAATATATATAAGAAATTTTTGTATATGTAAATATTTTGGGATTAGAAAGGAATTTTTCAAAAAACCCCTTTTTATTATGTTTGTGGATATAATTTTAAACTAAATTCTTCCACATATTTGAATTTAATATAATTATGTTGATACCATATTTGAAATTATTATAAATATTATTATGTAATATGTTATGAATAATTTTTATTCATAATTAATATTAAAAATAGTAAACATTTATTACAACAGTAAAGGTTAAAAAATGTATACCAATCTTTACCATAATTAGATAATGGTTAAAATAGCATAAAATTATTTCCAATTTCTATTTTATGGGAATTTATTAATCCATATCATCTAAACATCATTAATAGTTTTTTATCCATTTTTTGTGTCAATAATAATTCTTTAAATTTAATTAATTTAAAAAATTCCAATGGAGTACCCTCCCCCACTTAGACAAGGATACCATTATCCTCTTATACACACAATTCGAGAAAAATTTTGTTGTCCAATAACTAATATATATTTAAATTACATTCCACCAGACTAACCAAAGTCTCTTTATTAATAATAAATATATCCATTTAAATAATTATTTATAAACCTAAGAGGTTTTCTAAAGAAGCGATATAATATTAAACAATGGGTATTCATTTTCTTTCTTCCTCCACCTTTATAAAATACTATTCAACCATTATTATAAAAAATATGATGTATATATCATATAATGAGATGTTATTATGTTAATTTCATATACTACATACACCTCCCCTACTATCATATAATGAGATGTTATTATGTTAATTTCATATGTATTGATGTATTAGTACCCACCCCATGATTAAACTAGAAATGTTCCACACACATCTGTATGACCTAATTCATGATGATCATTATCCCTTTCACCTTTCCCACTAAATTGGAATTTGGTCATTTTACCTTGTAAACATGAGTGGCATTTACCTTGTGGTTTGAGTTCGAATGAATAAAAACATCCATCTTCATATAATTTTTTCATGTGTTTCTCATTAAATGACTAGACTGGTGTTGCTAAATTTGGGTGTGGAATGATTTATATGATGTAACATCATTATCGATTTCCATTACATTGTTCATTCAATCCAGCATGTAAAGACTATTATGTAAATGTGCCCAACCATATCAAATTCAATCTCAATAAAAGAAGAAAATTTCATTTTGAAACGTGAAACTAAATCCATATGTATCTATTTTGGATATAGAAATAATTTTTTGGTCATAGTAGTCACACAATAAAAATCATTTAAAACCAATAACATCCTAATTAGTAATGTGTGTTGGTAATCCCCAATGGCTACAACAAAAATCCTTTCTCTATTGGATACTTGTAGACCACCTCCCCTAAATCAATTTTTATGAATAAAGTTAGTTCCTATATTTTAATACACATGTAAGAACCAAAAACGGTATGTAATACCCAATTTGTAGAAAATGATATGTTGAACATGATTAAAAAGGCACCTCATGATTTCCATTACTTCTTTATATGGGTGATGTTTTCCTTCCATTGGACATTCTTTCCACATGAAAAATATAAATCTTATTGTTCACTTGACTTCCCTTCGATCATCCATTTCGTGTAATGGTATGAAGAAGCTTTGTTCATAAAAATTTCTTCCATCTATTTTTTTTATACACCATAAGGGCATAAATATTTTCATTCTTCATATCTTTATCTAAATGTCTAAATAGAAGATTAAGATCAAAAATAGTCATCTCAGGATTGTTCATAATAAAATTCAGAATAAAACTTGATTATCTCTGAGGGACTGATGTGAGAATGAGATTAGTTTCCAGTTCTTTGAGGAGTTTAAAAAATTGAACATCCAAGAGCTGACTTTAGCTAGTGATCATGACTATGTGAGGCATATCTAGGGCACCTTCTCCATGCTTACTCGGAATGTGTGACTTGGAAATATCAAACCGTTCCTATCTAGCTCTCTCATAATGAAGACCATAGAGGTTCTCAAGCATGCTATACACATCCATGTTTTCATGAGTCTTCATGAGTAGACTAGGAATTGATGAAATCATCGAATGATGAATGTCGACTATGTCGTTCATATGTTTCTCGTTGACTAGGAACTCTTCATCACTATCCACTTTGGTAGGCGGATCAGGTAGTGGGGACTCTAGCACATAAGAATTTCATTCTTGGTGTTGAATAATCCGACATCGTCTAAACCATTCGAGGATGTTACTGTGAGTATAGAGGTTGTATTTATCTAGTATTGATCATCATGATAGTTTACATGATGATAATGTCATTTTTATTCTAAAATTTGAAGAGATGATTATTAGTAATTTTATTAATTACAATATTATGAAAAATAACATATTAAATTTTACTAAATCTCTCACGATTTTATCAGGTCCCAAAAGCAATAACTATTGAACATGAAATGCCTATATTGTTGGAAAATCTATTGGAAATCATCCATATTCCCCTTCACATAACCCAAACAAGGGATGGCCAAGCTATTTGAAGTTATTCCTATAGGGAGGTTAATGGAAACCATGGTCTCCTAGCTCATTGATCCCTTGTGTGTTCTCCCTAATACATAAATTATTGACTTGGATTTTTCACCAAACATACCTAAAAATTACACAATTTCTAGAAAGGGAAAATCCTCTTGATATAAAATTTTAATTTCATACTGAAACATTCTTAAGAACATTTATTAAAAAAGTTAATGTCTAAATAAGGTTCGTTCAAATTCATAGTTTTATTGAGTATTTTTTATAATCAAGTAATGGAAGGATTATATTGGAAAAATATTAGGTATAGGGATTTTATTTTATTTTGCATAAATTTTTATCTTTTTTTATCCTTTACATGTCTGGTTAATATTTAAGTGGTTCCTTATTTAATTAATTAACCATTCTCAGATAAAACATTTATGCATATTAAATTTTATTTTAATTCCATTGTTTCTTATCTATTCATTAATTTGATAATGAAAACACATCCATAATGAAATAATTATGCAACTGATAGAAATTATATGAAGGGTATGATCATGAGATTATTTTAATGGTCAATTTATCTAGTGGTTGATAAACTAACTTTTGAACTAGGGTAGAAAACACCTGGAACCAGTTGAGGATCATGTTTATAGATTTCTACCTATACAATATTTTTATTGTGGGTTGTTTTATCCTTGGTACCAAACATTATCCATCTCTACTAGCATGGGTGCTCGATCTATACCTATTATTTCACTCACATTCAGGTGAAGGAAAAAGGTGGTTTATATAAATGAATCAATGATAACAATTTACCTACATATTAATTAGGAGAGATGGAATACATTCCCAAAATTTAATTTAACAATAAATTAAAATGAATCCAATAAGATACATGGGTTTGGTTTATCTAATGACCATCAACATGGATGATAAAAATTAATAATTTTATAAAATTGGCTTTCAATTCATTAATTTTTCTTATTTAAGATATATCATACTCAAATAAATTATTTATCATCTTTAATTTATCAATCCATTTATCTTAATATTTTTGTTAATTTCCTTGAGACTCTCATCCATTATAATTTTAAAAAAATTATACAATTCAATTAAAAATACCCTTTTAAATAAATGTACATTGGATGTAACACATTGAATACCCTGTCACGACCCATCCTCGGGGCCCATGTCGTGACTTCCGCAAGCCCGCCTTCCATAAGCCAGGGGATGGAGACTAGCCGCAAAGGTGTAATTCCAGATAACTGGGAAGGAATTTCCTTTATAGAAGTAAACAAAAACCATAGAGAACAAGCGGAAGTAATACACTATGTACAAAAGGAAGTGCTAAAAATTGAATGGGCCAGAATTAAACCCAATCGAATGTACAGCTACAACTGAACAAAAGTACAACGAAAAAAGACAACAACTAGAATAATGGAAGCGTCTCCTGGGTCATCCTCCTCGAATCCTACCTGAAGGGTAGGTACATATAACACAGCTCCTGGATCATCCACAACGGATCCTACCTGAAGGGTAGGTACAGATAGTGCAGCTGCTGGATCATCCACCACGGATCCTACCGAAGTGTAGGTACAGATAGCCTCCACAACACTCTTTCCCATCAACCTCCTCCGCGTAACGTCTCGCTATGAAGTCCACCTCCAGATACTGACTCGTCGTGAGGTCCACCTCCGGTTATCATCCAGTCTTCGAACACTCGGCCTCCGTCAGCACTACCCGTCGTCTGTAACCAACACAATGAGGTGCAGGCATAGACCGTGCAGGGATGAGTATAACGATACTTAGTAGGGACCCCGAGACCCTAAAGGTCTCACTAAATCAAACAAGGATAACCACAACGAAGATCTCAACATATAACCTATACTTAGGTATATTCCCATGCATATACCTATGATATCAAGTAACCCATATCAATCATCAGGAAACACAAAGATTATGAAATCAACGGATAACCACTACCCAGGTATATGGCCATACATATACCTAAGTTTTCAAGTGACTCATTTCAATCAAGAGTTAAACACAAAGGTCATAGACTCAGCTCAAACCAGGATTTTCATTATCGAAACTGTAACTGCTGAAGAGCCCCATCTCTGGAGTGTAAAGTGATCCTGTCACAACTACGACGTACTGCTCACAAACCTAAGACTGCTGAAGTACCTCTCCTGTCAAGTACCGCGGGCCAGCCACCCAAACACAGTACTGCTTCCTGTCGGGGTATGCTACCCAAACACAGTAGTGCACACCCCCTAATTGCCTATAGAGGTACTCTTCAGACAAGTACAGCGGGTCTGAACCCAGAAAAGTAGTTCTTCGTCCTCCATGGGTCTTCACAGAGACAAAGTAGTGCTCCTCCCACTGGGCTAGTCGACTCACTCCAAGTCGAGTCGGTCAAGCAGTCGGCAGGTCTCAGTCAGCTATACGGTCTCCGTACTCCGTACGCTCGTCTCCTGGAGGGTCGGCTCCACGAGCTACTGGTCGATACTCCATGTATCTCAAAGTACCACGAAGAATTATCTCAAAGGACCGCCTCATATTAGGGGTCTCAATGCAATAGACAACGTGTCAATCGGACGACCGGTCTGTTAGTTACTAGCCTTTTTGTCCTAGGGGCCCGGTTGGTTTCGTGTGCGAACCAACCCAGCCGTATCTCAACTATACCCCGAACACTCATAGGGTATGCTCATAGGGACTGTTTCTCAATGTGATCACCAACTCCGCTGACGGTTCGTCAAACGGATGTCCGGTCTGAAAGTTATCAGCTTTCCGTTCTAAGGGCCCGGTTGGATTTCGGGTACAATCTAACCCGACCACTATCCAACTACAACCAAAACTCATGTGAAGTATACTAAAAGTTCGGTCTCATCAAGAGGAATCCAACAAAGTCGATGTCACGTCAATCGGACGTCCGGACATCAAGATATAAGGTTTTTCGCTCCGAGGGCCCGGTTGGTTTCGTATCCGAACCAACCCGGCCGTACAAAAAGTCCTATGAAACCTTGTGTGTAATATACCTAAACGACCGTCTCGATCCAAGGATCGCATCGCAGCTAATGGTGCGTCGATCAGAAGTCTGCAACCCAAGATATGGGCTACAGACCGTAAAAGGTCCTCCAATAGGGGGTTCGGGACTGGTCCTACCCGTCTCGATACCCCCTGGCTCGGCCCGAACCGGGTCGACCCGACCCGTGTCTGGGTCCGGCCCGGCCCAGCCTGGGCGCGGTGCGCCCCGGCCCGGCGCGCTGGCGGTCAGCTGGCCAGCTCGGTGTAACCGAGATGGGTCGTCAAGGGGGGGGGGGCATGGCTACCCCCTGATCAATTAAACGAGTCCCCACGTGGGGGGCTGCTGCTGTTCGGCCAGCCGGGGGTTACGAACCCCCGGCTCCTCCCCTGGCCGGCCGACCCACTCTGGCCGGCCAGCTACTGCCGCCACGGGACCGGCTGGTCCCGTCCCCCTGCCCCGACGCCGGCGGCCAGAAACCGGCCACCGCTCCTTGATCCGCCCCGGCCTAAGGCTGCGGCCTTGGTCAGTCCGGTGTGCCGCGATGGCGCCACGGCCCCGCTCCAGCCGCGGTGTTTTCGTGATTCTCCGGCGCGGTGCAACGGTTCCACGACCTTCTTCGACTACAATGGCGTTGCACGATGGCGTCATGCATCCTTGCCTCACGATCCCGCGCGGTGCGACGGCACCACGTCACTTTCCTTCGAACAGCAACAACACAAAGATAAGGGAGGAGGGTCAGCCATGTTTTTGCGGTCCGGACCCCTCCCTTTAATCAATAACATGCAGTCAAATTTGAAACAAGGAACAACGATTGAAGAATTTACGAATAATAACAAAAATAAAATCCCCTATGGTTTTGCCGCAATCAAAAGGAAATTCCAAACCCGCAATAAAAAACATTTTCGAATCAAATTAATAATGAGGAGATCCGTATTGTTGTTTTAGATGGAAAAAAATCAAGAGATTATTAATATTCTCAAATTAAAATCCTACCTCGAGCGTAGTCGTCGAACGAGGTTTGTCGCAGAAAGGGACGTCACAAAATTGATTGTCGCAGAAAGAGAGGTCGTGGAAGAAAGATCATCGCATTGCGGAGAAATGATTCGCCGACATCGCGTCGTCGATCTCTGAGGATCCGGCGTTCTTGTTGACCTTCGTCGGAGGTCGGCGTTCTTCGCGTTCTTCGCTTTCTTCGTGTTCTTCGACGAAGAATGAATAATTTCAAGACTCCCCCTTTTCTCCCAAAAACTCAACACAACAAGCTCCAACAATAATAAAATAATAAACCTTCTAATTTTATTACTCAAGCCTTAAGTTTGAAATTAAATATTGAATAAAACATTTAATTGATTTAATTGCAACATTTTAAACTGCCAAATTAATAGAGGCATTTAATATTTAATTAAACGCACGAGTTGAATTCATTTAAAAGGGGGGGGGGGTGCGGGTGCGTTACCTTAATTAAAAAGGTGTTGAGGAAGTTGAAAGGGTGGGGCTCATGTGGGCCCCACCCCAATAATATCCTACCCAGCGGATTAGTTAGGATGTGGGTCCCACTCAACCACTTAGCTTAGGTTAACACTTCCTTGAATAAATATAAAATCTGTTACACAGTATTTTATTTAATTCTTTAGTTAACCCAATTAATTAAAACTCCACCCAAGGAAACACAACTCCAGAAAAGGTGTTCATAAGAAATTACCGGTGATACGATTCCATCGGTGCCCTCGGATTTCAATTCCGAGCAACGGTTCAAAAGTTAGAAAAACACACTCATTCGTTCACTGAACATAACTAAGCTAACCTTTGGAAAATTATTCCGGGCACACCGAGCCTCAGAATCAGGTGCCGTCAGAAACTGCTTTCTTGTAAAATTCCAAATAAAATTAAGGCAAAATTTTCATTGAATTTTCCAGGTCTTTACATTACTCCCACCTCAGGGTTTTACGTCCCTGTAAAACATTAACACAAACTAGGGATACAAAAGCGGTACTGAGCACGCATCTGAGCCTTCCGCTCCCATGTGCTCACCTGGAGGTTCTCGTACTGCCAGTGAAAGCGCACCCGAGAAATCGACCGTCCTCGTAGGATCCGCTCATGTCGATCCTCGATCCCCACTAGAACCTCTGTGAAGGTCACCCCATCGCCAAAGTTCATCTCCCCATGGTCGATGATATGGGTTGGGTCAATCACGTATCTCCTCAGTTGATATACGTGGATGTCGTCATGCACCGAGTGAAACTAAGGTGGATGGGTCAAGTGATAAACCACCTCGCCTACCCTGCTGAGGACCTAGAAAGGTTCGTTTATCCTCGGAGATAACTTGTGGCCTTGGCCACATCTCTGTAAACCTCGTCGAGGTGAGACCCGTATAAGGACGTGATCGTCATCCTCGAACTCTAGAGGTCTCCAATCCCTGTTAGAACTGAAACTCAAAACCACTGCTGCCACAAGGGTAAGGTTGACTGTCACATACAAGACATATTTTAAAGGTAGTTTTCATTTAATTTACATCCTTTCTTTTTTTGGGGGTTTCCCTAGGTTTTAGGGAGGAATAGCTGAGTATTCATGAATTGGGCCAAACCGTGAGCCCAATTTCTGATTAAAAAATAAATTTTGTATCTTTTATAACATTTTCATTTTTCAACATTTTTCATCCATTCAAATTCGTACGTGACCTCCCCTAACCTATTAACTCCACGATGGTAATTTTGAGCTTTTAGAATTCCATAACCAGGGTTTATTTGGGTTTTAATCTAAGGGGTTGGGCCTTCCCGAAAGCCCAATTCCTCTTTTAAAAATAAATTTTGATTATGTTATAACTTAATCATTTTTTGTGCTTTTTCGGTGATTCCATGTGGAGACCAAGCCCAATTAACCCAGCCCCGCGTCTGAGCTCTCTCCCCCCTTCTTTGGATATACGGACCCAGCCTTAAACCTTACTTATTATAAAATTAAATGAGTAATTCACATTGAGGATCTTTTCAGGTTTAGAGTTTTAGAGAATTAGGACATAACTATTACTTATCAAAAGATTAAAATGTAGTCGCTTCTTCTAAATTTCCATAAAATAAAAACTCTTAAAAAGAAACATGTATAGTTCCATGTTTTAGGTAGCATGACTTTCCCTTGATCCCATCCTTGACCCTATTCCACGCTAAGTCCTGTGAAAAACATTTCAGAAACTTGGGAAGAGCATAAAAAGCTCAGTAAGGGATACACAAAGAATGAAAACTGTTAGTTTTTCAAAACAACAAGTAAACCATGTATACTTTATCAAAGTAATACCTTCACCTTCATGAAGTAGTAAAAACTATTCACTGAATAAAGTATCATTACTTACCTTTTTGAAACCAAAGGATTACCGTAAAACCCATATAAAGAACACATAACATATATAAAGGTAATTTGGGACATAAACATACTTAAGTGGAATAACCATACGGTCGACTTCTACACATATCACTTAATGTAATAGCCATACGACAAATTTCCATACATACTTAATGGAATATCCATACGGCTGACTTCCATACCCAATGTATTGGAGGTTATAATGTAACCACCCGTCCTGGTATTCACGACACCACCCGTCATATGGTTTATCACGTAACCAACCGTCAAAATGTCCATGTACCAATATAAAATCATAAAACATAAAACCAATATAATGGAATGATAACATTTCCACATTTCAATCACAATATATCATAAATATATTGACATAATAGAATCCTTTATCAAAACAATTTTCAATACCAAAATACATAAAAGAGTATATGGTATTTATTTTATTTTAAAAACATTACGGCTTGTTGAGGAATCCAAAGACCAAATAATACTCGCGGCGGCGGAAAAGGTCGTTGTCACCGCGTACATTAAAAAAACATTCCTTTTTGTCGTTTAGTGAAACCCTTCGTAGAAAAAGATTCTTTTTTTATAAAAGTAAAAGTCAAAGGGGTTTATACACCGTATAAAATAATGTCGTGTATAAAACGAAATATGCCTCAATGAAAGGAGATTTAGACGAATTCCCATACAAAGACGGTATCCTTGGTTTAAGGATAAATCAATTACATAATTATGTGTGACAAATGAATACACAAAATATAAGTGGATATTAGTGTAAAATAATCAAAGTTCATTCACACATATTCAAAGGATGACATTTTCAATAAGTACATGTTGAACCCAAAGAAATAGAAATTGGGTTAAGAAGTTCCCTTGACAGCCTAACGACGTCACATCAAAATGAGTTGATGAGAGATAAAAAGTGTATCTCATCACTTGGACATAAAAGTTACATCAATAAGGATATATGAGAACATATCCCAACATAACAATATTTAAATTAAAAGACCCAACAAAATAAGTCTTTTAAAAAGAGGAGGGTGAAAGGTTCCCTTACCGACTTGGGTATCATTCAAAACATACACCCCATGAAAGAAGGACAATACATCATTGATGTAAATACTCATAAAAAGAAAGTATATTACAAAAAGAGTAGAATAATGGGCATTAAGTACACCACTAAAAGGAAATTGTGGAAAATGTAGCATAAATCTCACGAGAATAAAAGTGAGATGAAAAATCTCTTACGAAAACTCGACAGCCTAACGGCGCCACATAAAACATACAAAAATGGATTGATGAGATCAAATAGGGTATATCATCATATTAACATAAAGTTTATAGAAAGAGGAATATAAAATAACATCCCCCCAACATAACAAATTGGAGCTTAAAAGAAGTGACATAAAGGAGAGTACATAAAAAGAAAGAGAGAGGTTGGATCTCTAACGAAAAATTCGGCAGCCTAACGGCGCCACTCAAAACTTCCAAAATGGATTGATGAGAGAGAATAGGGTCTCTCATCATATGAACATAAAAATTAAAGTAAGATTAATATAAAATAATATCCCAATAACAAGAAATATGATCTTTAAAAGGAATGACATAAAAGAATGTACTTAAAAAGAAAGAGAGGAATAGGATCCCTTACCTTGGGTCCGACTTGACTCGATCGTTCTTTTACATCCTGAATAATAAACTTGAGTTAATTTATATTTTCTTAAGAACCTTTTTAAAGTTAATTATTCCTTTTATATCACTTATTTCAATTTTATAAACATTATTTAATCATTTATGTTAATAATGTTTGTTTTGTCGATATTTGGTTCTTAAGTCGAAAGTGGACTTGTTACAAATACATGTTGTTCGTGTGGTCAAAGGTTCTTTATATCCAGAATGAAATTCCTGATTTGGATATCGTATATATCATATATATCCAGAATATACATGTATTTATAATATCACATAATCATTTAGAGGTAAGAAATGAAATGCACCGTTCATGGAGACGGTAAGCCGTATGTACGCATGAACGCTACTTTCATTTCATAGTCATATTAATGGAATTAAAACTAAAAGAGAGGTATGTATATGTTAATTCCAGAATTATATTCACCATTTAGATGTATCATTCATCATATATATCCATTATATACATGTAATTATAATAGTACATTACATTTGGGGATAAGAAATGAAATGCACCATTCATGGAGACGGTAAGCCGTACGTACGAATGAACGCTACTTTCATTTCTATCTCATACTTTAATGGAAAGAAATAATAATAATATAGAGGTATATAATAATTCCAGTATAACACAATATATAATAACATTAAATCCATCCTTTATACGTCCCACATATGGCATTAACGAATCACATCACTTTGAGGGGGCGGTAGTCCACACTTCCTAAAATGAAGATATCACGTATACCCATAATGGAAGCCACAATGGTAAGACACAAATGAAAAATAAAGAAGCATAAGTAAAACATAAACATATTTTATATCATATATAAATATAGTTACATCTTAATGGCCACCTTTTAAGGTGTTATATGAGTGTTGAACAATCATCGTTTCGTGAGGCAGAAATTCGCCATCCACAGAAACAGTATGTTCTTTAACCATTAGATGTAGGTGTGTGTAAATGTAGCTCGAATACTTCTTATAAAAACATCCTAGTATATTGAGGATACTTTAGTTGTTACAAAATAAAAGAATAAAAAGAGTTTAGGGGGTTGGAGAAGCAAAATAAAACAAAAGGACTCAAAAGAAGACATTACCTTAAAATCGTGTAACTCCCCTTGGTTTGAGCTCAAAGGATTCATTGGGAAGACTTATGCCCAATGTGAGGCTTCAAAGTGTAATAGAGGGATGTGGAGAGCCAAAATGGGCAGAGGTTGGCCGAGCCAAAGGCTTTGGGAGTGTGGGTAAGGAGATAGATGTGGGGGCCTTTTATAAGAGGAGAGGAGGGGCACTCTTGGAAAGTAAAGAAAAGTCACGTTATTTTAAAATGGTATTCGAATTTAAGAGGTCTCACATTGATGTATTTAGAGGATAAGGTGATAAGGGTTCTAAATCTACTCATCCAATAGGTTTTGGACATGTTTAGGTCTTAGATATTACACTATCTTTTCATTTTATTTAAATCGTTAAATAATGAGGTCATCGCTGCATCATCATGATGTCATAAATAATTTAATTTTTTAATGTCTAAAAATTATAAAAAAAATACAATGATGTAGGAAATCGTTTTATCTTTCCAATGAATATTTATAGTGAAAACTCTGACTTGTATAACCCCATGTAAAAATTGTTTTAGTAAAACCTCTCATGTGTGTGTCATTTTTACCTTAACATTAAATAAAAAGTTATTTATGTAATTTCCCAACCAAAGTGGCTCCATGGGGTCCCCAAGTTGACCCATGGCTTGTATTGGTCGGACATGACACGTACAATAAGGGTAGGACATGTGTCAAGGTATTTTCATTTTATTATAATATCATTTTTGCCTTAAATTGCACTAATTACCTCTAATCGCGATTAAAAACTTAATAAGTTAGTATTCACCAAAAATTATTTTTATCTCATTGAACCACATTTTACTTCTTAATGACAACCATGTATGTCAGATTTTTGAAATTCAAAACACAGAAGTGGTAAAATTTCATTTAAACGAAAAATGAGTTTTTATAAGTACCACTTAGTGTTTTCACTATTCATCAAAAATTGAAGTTTTTCAGAAAAATACCAAAAATTAACCCTAAGCTATATTTGATATTCCGAATTCAAAAATGAAGTCCATTTTACAAAATTCACAACATATATGTTTCATTAATTAATTTAATAATTAATTCCCGCTGTCAGAGCAAATAGCGTGTTTTTATGAAACAATAAGTATCAAAAGATTGACACTAGTTTAAGTCCGATTTCAAAATTAATTCCAACGAACACTATTGGATTTAATGGTAAAATTATATTATAATTTCACTTTAAAACAAATTAAAAAGATAATCTAATCATATAAATAAATTAGATTAAAATGAGGTTTTGAATTAAAATACAACATTTTACACTATTCATAAAAAATGAACTTTATCGGAAAGATACCAAAAATTTACACAAAGAAAATTTTGATGTCCCAATTCTAAAGAAGAGTTTTATTTGGTCCAATAGAATGTATAAGAGTGAACAAAACTATATTTAATGAAGCTTCGCCATCAAAAGGCGATAAGTGAACCTTTAGTGAAAACTAGGGCATATACGCATAAAATTTAATTCTTTCCGTATTTTAAGACTTTATCTTTTATTGGATAAATGTAAAAACATTTAAAAACAAATATAATCCTATTTTAGTTATTTCTATCCATTCCCGCCAATACAACGACTACATGTTAACTACCATTTAAAATAAGATTATTTTATTATTAGAGTGCAACGTAAGATCCCCAAGAAACTCGTTGTTGCGTATTGGGTACGCCATCGAGCATAGCATCCCCTTTAAAGTAATATTAATATTTGATTCACAAATATGGATAAATATAAAGATTTCATATTCTTTATTTACCTGGGGTGTTACATCCTTCCCCCGTTTTGGGAATTGTGTCCTCACAATTTTAAAATTTGGCATGGAAACATCCTTGAAAGTCCCACATCGGAACAAGAGTCGGTAAAACAGTCACTTTAAAATAAAGAAAGATAAGTACAAAGGTCACCCGAGTTAACCCATACTATGATTCCAAGTATGAAAATATGGACAAGGAGGAAAAAACAAAGGGTCATGTTCTGATGGAGAGTGATAGTAAACATGTCTAGGAGAAAGTTAACCATAAGAAAATCACAAACATGTGATGGGTTAAACGGTATTCGATTCCCCAGTATGAAAAGTTAATAGACCAAATTTTTGTTTTAAGTTACTTTTTATTGAGGAATTTATTCACAAGGAAACATAATCACTTATCATGTTGACTTTCAACTTTTATTATATTCCTTACACAAACTCATATTTTCTCCAAAAGACCAGTATTTAGGAAGACTTGTTCATATTAAGAGTACTATAATCAACTTCTAGAGAATCACCTAATCCACAATAGAGAACTATATACATCCCATGTCTTTAGACTCTAACCAAAAACAAAACCAAAAAGTTTAGTACATGATCAGATAATCCAGAAAAGGATAACCCTTTATAAAAATAAAATCTATTCTTAATCTCCAAAATTTGTCCAACATAACCCAAAGTTCAATGAGGACCATTCGATAAACAATTTGTCCATAAAATTCTTCAAAGTAAACCAAACTAAGATTGAAACCCAAATATTTGAAGGATTTAATCACATAGTCTTCCATGGTACAAATTAACTTTTATCTCTAAATAATATTAGATTATCTTAAATTCTCATATTGAAAAGTAATTAACCTAATCACATATCCTCAATGATAGATTAATCATTTCCATAGATAAGCCAAAATAAACATACTCTTGATTCCTAAAATCATCTAACTAAAAAGAATCAGTCAAACTAACCAGGTACTTCACGTAGTCCAGTGGTAGGTGATAAATACCAGTCGCACTTTGGTTGTGGGTTCGATTCCCGCAGATTTGTCCGACGCGACGGGTTGTCACATGGTCTGCGTGTTGTCCTTTTTCCAAAACTATATAATTTTAAAACATTCCCCAAAACGAGATAAAATCTTCAAAAATGATCATAAAATATTTTAACCTCATGTTTATCTCATTCCTTTCATTTTCCAGCATATCATATAATAACCCATAATTACCTCAAAAGTAAAGATCATATAAACTCTAATGGTTACCTTTATAATTATTACATGAAATTCCACATCGATTGGTCATCTCAAACATGATGCATTACAGAACATACCAAGGTTCAAGTGGTTGATCATGACTCCTTGATAGTTGGTTTAGAACAACCACAAGTTTCCTCATTGAATCCCCCATTTTATCTAGTATCTTAATCAGAGAACCACCATAGTTTCCTTCAAACCTTTTGTCTCTTTGGTGCCTTCTAGATCCATCCATTCATTAAAAACAGAAATGTAAGTGTGAGTATATCAACAAAACCATCATGTACTAATTAGGAAGGTAAACACTAAGATATACTTACTCATTCACTTTATCTAAAACTAGGACTCTTTCTGAAATCCTAACCATTATGATAATGTCACTTATGCTTAGAGAATACCCTAACCTCTAAAGTTATCTAAACCAACCTTTGATACCAACTATAAGGCCCCAGCCTTAAACCTTACTTATTATTGAATTAAATGAGTAATTCACATTGAGGATCTTTTTAGGTTTAGATTTTTAGAGAATTAGGATATAACTATTACATCTCAAAAGATTACAAAGTAGTCGCTTCTACTAAATTTCCATAAAATAAAAACTCTTAAAAAGAAACATGTATAGTTCCATGTTTTAGGTAGCATGACTTTCCCTTGATCCCATCCTTGACCCTATTCCACGCTAAGTCCTGTGAAAAACATTTCAAAAACTTGGGATGAGCATAAAAAGATCAGTAAGGGATACACAAAGAATGAAAACTATTAGTTTTTCAAAACAACAAGTAAACCATGTATACTTTATCAAACTAATACCTTCACCTTCATGAAGTAGTAAAAACTCTTCACTGAATAAAGTATCATTACTTATGTTTTTGCAACCAAAGGATTACCATAAAACCCATACAAAGAACACATAACATATATAAAGGTAACTTGGGACATAAACATACTTAAGTGGAATAACCATACGGTCGACTTCCACACATATCACATAATGGAATAGCCATACGGCCAATTTCCATACATACTTAATGGAATAGCCATACAGCCGACTTCCATACCCAATGCATTGGAGGTTATAACGTAACCACCTGTCCTGGTATTCACGGCACCACCCATCATATGGTTTATCACGTAACCACCCGTAAAAATGTCTAAGTACCAATATAAAATCATAAAACATAAAACCAATATAAAGAAATGATAACATTTCCACATTTCAATCAAAATATATCATAAATATATTGACATAATAGAATCCTTTATCAAAACAATTTTCAATACCAAAATACATAAAATAGTATATGTCATTAATTTTATTTTAAAAACATTATGGCTAGTTGAGGAAGCCAAAGACCAAATAATACTTGCGGCGACGGAAAAGGTCGTTGTCACCGCATACGTTAAAAAAGAATTCATTTTTGTCGTTTAGTGAAACTCTTCGTAGAAAAAGATTCCTTTTGTATAAAAGTAAAAGTCAAATGGGTTTATACACCGTATAAAAGAATGTTGTGTATAAAACGAAATATGCCTCAATGAAAAGAGATTGAGACGAAGTCTCATAGAAAGACGGTATCCTTGGTTTAAGGATAAATCAATTACATAATTATGTGTGAAAAATGAATACACCAAATATAAGTGGATATTAAGTGTAAAATAATCAAAGGTCATTCACACATATTCAAAGGATGACATATTCAATAACTACATGTTGAACCCAAAGCAATCGAAATTGGGTTAAGAAGTTCCCTTGACAGCCTAACGACGTCACATCAAAATGAGTTGATGAGAGATAAAAAGTGTATCTCATCACATGGACATAAAAGTTACATCAATAAGGATATATGAGAACATATCCCAACATAAAAATATGTAAATTAAACGACCCAACAAAAGAAGTCTTTTAAAAAGAGGAGGGTGAAAGGTTCCCTTACCGACTTGGGTATCTTTCAAAACATACACCCCATGAAAGAAGGACAATACATCATTGATATAAATACTCATAAAAAGAAAGGATATTACAAAAAGAGTAGAATAATGGGAAGTATTTACACCACTCAAAGGAAATTGTGGCAAATGTAGCATAAATCTCACAGGAATAAAAGTGAGATGAAAAATCCCTTACGAAAACTCGGCAGCCTAACATCGCCACATAAAACGTACAAAAATGGATTTATGAGATCAAATAGGGTATCTCATCATATTAACATAAAGATTATAGAAAGAGGAATATAAAATAACATCCCCCCAACATAACAAAGTGGATCTTATGATAAGTGACATAAAGGAGAGTACTTAAAAAGAAAGAGAGAGGTTGGATCTCTTATGAAAAATTCGGCAGCCTAACGGTGCCACTCAAAACTTCCAAAATGGATTGATGAGAGAGAATAGGGTATCTCATCATATGACCATAAAATTTACAGTAAGATTAATGTAAAATAATATCCCAATAACAAGAAATATGATCTTTAAAAGGAATGACATAAAAGAATGTACTTAAAAAGAATGAGAGGTGTAGGATCCCTTACCTCGGGTCTGACTTGACTCGATCATTCTTTAACATCCTGAATAATAAACTTGAGTTAATTTATATTTGAATAAGATCCTTTTTCAAGTTCATTATTCCTTTTATATCACTTATTTCCATGTTATAAACATTATGTAATCATTTATGTTAATAATGTTTGTTTTGTCAATAATTGGTTCTTATGTCGAAAGTGGACTTCTTACAAATACATGTTGTTCGTGTGGTCAAAGGTTCTTTATATACAGAATGACATTCCTGATTTGGATATCATATATATCATATATATCTAGAATATACATGTATTTATAATGTCACATAATCATTTAGAGGTAAGAAATGAAATGCACCGTTCATGGAGACGATAAGCCAAATGTACGCATGAACGCTACTTTCATTTCATTGTCATCTTAATGGAATTAAAACTAAATGATAGGTATGTATATTTTAATTCCAGAATTATATTCACCATTTAAATTTATCATTAATCATATATATCCATTATATACATGTACTTATAATAGTACATTACATTTGGGGATAAGAAATGAAATGCACCGTTCATGGAGACGGTAAGCCGTGCGTACGCATGAACGCTACTTTCATTTCTATCTCATACTTTAATGGAAAGAAATAATAATGATATAGAGGTATATAATAATTCCAGTATAACATCATATATAATAACATTAAATCCATCCTTTATACGTCCCACATATGGCATTAACGAATCACATCACTTTGAGGGGCGGTAGTCCGCACTTCCTAAAATGAAGATATCGCGTATACCCATAATGGAAGCCATAAAGGTAAGCCACAAATGAAAAATACAGAAGATTAAGTAAAAAATAAACATATTATATATCATATATAAATATAGTGACATCTTAATGGCCACCTTTAAAGGTGTTATATGAGTGTTGAACAATCATCATTTCGTGAGGCAGAAATTCTCCATCCACAGAAATATAATGTTCTTTGACCATTATATATAGGTTTGTGTAATTGTATCTAGAATACATATTATAACAAAATCTCAGTATATTTAGGATACATGAGTTGTTAAAAAAGAAAAGAATAAAAAGAGTTTAGGGGGTTGGAGAAGCAAAATAAAACAAAAGGACTCAAAAGAAGACATTACCTTAAAATCGGGTAACTCCCCATGGTTTGAGCTCAAAGGATTCCTTGGGAGGTCTTATGCCCAACTTTAGGCTTCGAGGAGTAAGATAGGGATGTGGAGAGCCAAAATGGGCAGGGTTTGGCCGAGCCAAAGGCTTTGGGGGTATGGGTATGGAGGTAGAGGTGGGGGCCTTTTATAAGAGGAGAGGAGGGGCACTCTTGTAATGTAAAGAAAAGTCACTTTATTTTAAAATGAAATTCGGATTTAAGAGGTCCCACATTAATGTATTTCGAGGATAAGGTGATAATGGTTCGAAATCCACTCATCCAATAGGTTTTGGACATGTGTAGGTCTTAGATATTACATTATCTTTCCATTTTATATAAATTGTTAAATAATGAGGTCATCGCTACATCATCATGATGTCATAACTAATTTAATTTATTTAATGTCTAAAAATTATAATAAAAATAGTATGATGTAGGAAATATTTTTATCTTTCCAATTACTATTTATAGTCAAAAATATGACTTGTATAAACCCATGTAAAAATTGTTTTAGTAAAACCATTCATGTGTGTGTCATTTTTATTTTAACATTAAATAAAAAGTTATTTATATCATTTCCCAAACAAAGTGGCTCCATGGGGTCCCCAAGTTGACCCATGGCTTGTCTTGGTCGGCCATGACACATCCAATAAGGTTAGGACATGTGTCAAGGTATTTTCATTTTATTATAATATCATTTTTGCCTTAAATTGCACTAATTACCTCTAATCGCGATTAAAAACTTAATAAGTTACTATTCACCAAAAAATTATTTTTATCTCATTGAACCACATTTAACTACTTAATGAAAACCATGTATGTCGGATTTTTGAAATTCAGAACACAGAAGTGGTAAAATTTCATTTAAAAGAAAAATCAGTTTTTATAAGTACCACTTAGTGGTTTCACTATTCATCAAAAATTGATGTTTTTTGGAAAAATACCAATAATTCACCCTAAGCTATATTTGATATTCCGAATACAAAAATGAAGTCCATTTTACAAAATTCACAACATATAAGTTTCATTAATTTATTTAATAATTAATTCCCGCTGTCAGAGCAAATAGCGTGTTTTTATGAAACAATAAGTATCAAAAGATTGACACTAGTTTAAGTCCGATTTCAAAGTGAAATTAAGTCCAACGACCACTATTGTATTTAATGGTAAAAATATATTCTAATTTAAATTTAAAACCAATTAAAAAGATAGTATAATCATATAAATAAATTAGATTAAAAAGAGGTTTTGAATTAAAATACAACATTTTACACTATTCATAAAAAAATGAACTTTATCGGAAAGATACCAAAAATTTACACAAAGTAAATTTTGATGTCCCGATTCTAAATAAGAGTTTTATTTGGTCCAATAGAATGTATAATATTGAACAAAACTATATTTAATGACAGTTTTCCATCAAATGGTGATAAAGGAACCTTTAGTGAAAACTAGGGCATATACGCATAAAATTTAATTCTTTCCATATTTTAATCCTTTATCTTTTATTGGATAAATGTAAAAACATTTAAAAACATTTATAATAATATTTTAGTTATTTATATCCATTTCTGCCAATACAACGGCTACATGTTAACTGCCATTTAAAATAATATTATTTTATTATTAGTGTGCAACGTAAGATTCCCAAGAAACTCGTTGTTGCGTATTGGGTACGCCATCGAGCATAGCATCCCCTTTAAAGTAATATTAATATTTTATTCACAAATATGGATAAATATAAAGATTTCATATTCTTTATTTACCTTGGGTGTTACATTGGAGCTCTGGTTAATCTCGATGTTGTGCCGAACATCATAGGCTTCCTCAAATCGCCCAGATTTGAAGTGGTAAAGTCTTTATTTCATAACTCTCTCAATTATAAAGATTTTTCCTCCATTCAAGTTCCTAATTGACCTAATATATCTTTTTCGAACAAAAAATAAATTTGGTCTCTTATAAATTTCAGCTACTAGTGTTTTGGAGTGATTACTTCAAGATACTTCAAGTAAATGTGCCCTTTTCTTTCCTCTTCCAAACTACTTTGGGTTTCATTAATTTTTCTTAGGGTTTATTTGGTTATCATTGAGTTTCATAATTTCCAGAAACTAGGTTTTTGAACCTAGGGTTTACCATTGGGCTTTATTGGCCATTTTTTTCTGGTTTTAGGTCTGGTTTACCTTCCTTGAGGTGCGGCAGTGGTGCGTTTGAGTTTTCGCACAAAGGATTCAAGGGTTTCATTGGTTTTGGTAGGTGATTCCATTGTGTGTGCAATTTTTGTGAATTATCTTGCTGTGTTCCTGGTACCTTAATGTTTATTTCACTTGAATGTTTCTGTAAAAATTGGTTTTAGTTGCATTTATAATGCAAATGAATTTTAAGTTCCAATTTTTGGTGAAATTGTGGGTTTTTTCATTCAAATATTTTATTGGTTCATTTTGGGCTGACCTATAGGTAATTATTTGATTTTAATGAACTGTAATAGGACTGAAAATACTATTTTGATGATTGTCCCATGTTTTTGATGCTGTGAAAGTTGGTTTTAATGGTGTTTGTGAAACACATGAATTTCTAAGAGCCGTATTGTGTAAAAATGGAGGTTTTACAATGATGTCACTTCTTGAACCATATGAGGCATCCCTAAAAATGATTTATTTTTTTAATTTAAATGTATTGGGATTCCATTTATGTTTTGGTAATTCAGAAATGTGCACATAGTGTGCAATTGGTGTTCTCAAAGTGTTTTTTTTGTGCAAGACACTACGTGATTTTGAGGAATATTTTTTATTACAAATCAAAGTGTTTTATTGTGTGTTTTTAGTGGTATAAAAATGTTATAGATACTGTATTGATTTTTTGTGACCAGTAGTGGTGTTTTATTTGAAAATGGATTTATGTTGCATGCTGAAATTGTTTGAGCACAAAAGGGGAAGCCCGGGTACTTAGGTGGGCGGATTTGTACTAGTATGGCTAGTGGACTGGATGTGTGTTGTCCATGTTTCACTTAGCATTTGGATAACGACAAATCTAACTAAACTGTGTGGATGTTGATTGGAAACCACTATGTTGTGGGTATGATCCATACTAGTGGCTCGTGCACAAGAGTGGATTTTACTATGGTTGCTTTACACTGAGGTACGAGGTACATAGGGCCCAAGAAAACCTAGTTCCTAGGGGTGTTCCTGGTTTGTTGCTCACTGGATTTTTAGTATTTACCCTTGTATTTGGGTGTTTTTTTCAGTACATTACAGTATTTATCATTTCCATTTAGATATGTTTACATTCGGGAAATTCTAGTTTTAAAACTTTTCTTTTAAATGAAAGTTGCATTTCATGGAATTTCATCTTCGTTTTTCTTTACGAATTAAAAATGTTTGCTTCTTCACCTTATATTGAAAGCACTTCGGAATCATTGAGTGGTATCCTATTGGGCTTAGTATTAATTAGACTTTGTTATGCTTGACTCAGTTAAAGGGAAGGATATGGGTGATGGCGGTTTAGGGTGTTAGTCCTCATCGTTGGGGCGGAGTTGCGAAGAAGGTTTGTGGGTGATGACCCCCTTGTCGTGTGGAGTCCATGGGGATGTCATTATGTTGTCATTATTTGTTTTTAGACCACTTGTAGTGTCTTTAGACATATGTATTCAGTTCTGGGTTTTGTGTAAACATCATTTGTTTTACATTTTTTAGATTCAGTTTATTGATTGTTTTTAATGTTTTATGTCTTCATATTCGGGTAAATCATTCCCAAACAAAAATAAATGATACCTGAGCACTTATGCCAGCCCGTGGGGATAGGGAACGCCCTTCGGGTCATGTCACGGGCAGGGTTTGGTGCCAGTTTTGGTGTCGACCAAATTCGGTTCGTGACAAAATGGTATCAGAGGAGGTTCGCTCCATGGGTCATGTTATTTGGGGAAGATTCAGGATAGTCTGGAGCTAGGATTGTTGGGACTTCAAATTTCAGTCATGGGTAGTGTGCCTGGCCAGCACACCTCATGATGGGATTTAATTCACCAGGGGAAGTATGGATTTATCTGAGTCATTTGGTTTTCTTGGTTTAATGATGACTACGGGAAATGAAAAGAGAGTTGGGCGAATAATCTCAGTGAGCTCGCAGGGCCTGGCAAGCCATGTGGAGCCGTGGATATTTCCCTAAAATACTCTCTATGATGATGAAGTGATTGGAATATGGCTGCCAACCATATGTCCAAGTCACCCACCGAATCTAGTTTCCTCTCACATTATCTTGTGTCTCTTTTTTATGGAATGTTGGAAACTTGGTTTTTTTAAGCAAAAAAAATGACTTCACTTTAAGGAGTGTGAATTTTTGTGAAGTAATTTTCTAGTAAAGTGAAAATGATTTTATTTTTTTAATTCCTATAAATTAAATTTCATAATTATTTCAAAAGGGTAAATTATGTGTTTATACCTCTTTTGAAAGTATGAACTATGTTAGTTGGAGTTTTTAAAATATGTTTCTAGTTGAATTTTTTTAACCATAGAAAAGTGTTTTAGATTAAATTAAGTGTTATCGAATTTTTTTTGTGGGGGTTATAGATGGATTTTGGGTTTGGTTACTACTGAAAATTTGAAAAAAAATTATGAACTTTTATAACCTTGTCTTGAAATGAGAAGAGTTGAGTTCTTAATTAAATGGAGATTTATGAAATAGTGTTTTTCATGAAATTAGAATTGTTTTGAAATGGTTTGAAAATTTTTGAAACAATTTTGAAAGGCATGAATATATTCTTTTATTGAATTATTCATTATTTTCTAAATTAGTTTTTGAGATGAAAAATTGGGTTTTGATATTATGATTAGTGTTTTTGAGAAAGGAAAATTGTGGTTAAAAGATTGATTTTAAAATAAGGAAAGGTTTGATTTTTGGTATTTGGTATTCTCAAGGGTGACCGCATGCATAGGTTTATTTGGGAATATGGATGGATATGAGGTGGGTTCCTAGTGTGGCTTGTAGACATGCATGTGTGAGGCTCATGAGATACGATCGGTAAATGCGCAACCGACCAACACTATTTTTTTTAAATAGTGTTTTTGAAGAAAAGTGTTTTATTTTGATAATGTATGGTTGGGAGGTATGGATTATGTGTTTTCAGGATTATTATGGTGGGATGTTTTGAGTTCAATAACCCCTCTTGTTTTAAAAATGTTTTGGATTTGTGTTTCATTGATAAGTTGGAATGAACTATTGGTCAGTGGTCTCTTTTGAGGAAATGTTTGGGAGGCCAATGTGGTGGCTCCCCTCATGTGTTTGGTTCAGGTTTGTGGTCTGTTGTGACCAAATGACAATATTGGTTGGGTCCTTGGGTTTTCCTGTAGGCTAGGGTACGCCACCATAAAGTGTTAATGTATGATTCATGTTTGTCCTATGCTGATTCACCGTTGGATGATCCTCCAGTTGATCAACATCAGGAATTTATTCTTGAGGTTTGGAGATTATGTTTACCCCCCTTATTTTTCAATTATGTGGATCCCCCTTTAGTGGGAGAGTGTTTGTGGGAGGTTGAAATAGGCCTTAGTTTCTTATGTTTCCTAATTTTTCTATGGTGAATGATGTTCACGGTTGTTAGTGTAGAATGATGTCTTAAAGGGCCTCTGGGGCTTTCGTCAGTCTCATTGAAGCAAGAGTTCATGTTAGGCCACCAATGTGCAAGATTTGGCCAAGAGTGGTTATTATGGACACTTGCTGGAATCATGTGTTGTTTGGGACTCAGTACAAGGTCCCTCTCCTTGTGTTTTATTTTATCCACAATGATCATGTTCTGTGATGCCTTGTGATGTCATGTGTTCATTTGACTATAAGGGTGATGATTCTTCAATCTTATGAGAGTCTCTATTTTTTTGGATGTGTGTCTCCCTATAGAAAATTCTAAATCCTATGTTCTAGAGGAATGTGTTTCTATATGTCATTTCATTCCGTTGTTTAGCATCTGAAGAAAAAAAAGGGGCGATGTGTGTGCATCCTCTAAGTTCTTGTTTTGGTAAAATGATGGGTTGTGGAAAAGCGGGTTTGAAGTGTGTCATGTCTCAATGAGACCATATGAGATTATAGTATAATTGTTTTTGGCACTGGAAGAAGATGTTCAGTTTAAGGGTTTCCAAATCCTAACTGCGAGGCTGAAGATGCTTCAATCCATTGAGCTCCAGCCATAGGCCCCGGAGAGAAGCTGGCACGTAGTTAGGGGAAATCCTAGAGTCGTTAAAACTTTTGGTCAAGGTCATATCCTCTATATGATAGATAGGAATAGTTTAAACCTCTGGTGTCATCATCTTGTTCCAATTTCTCACATTTGGTGGAAAGAGGTGTGAGTACCTTGTTCCAATGTCATACCCTGAGTTGATTTTTTCCCCTTTGGATTCCCTTGTGTTTTTGGAGAAAAGGTTAAAATTTGGGTTAGGCAGGTTGAAGTGCATAGTTTGTGCACAGTTAGCAGTAATCGTGTGCCAACCTAGGTGGCCATGTGATAAGAGACAGTAGCTACCGCATGGTCTTTTCACGTCCATTATCCTTGGAAAAGGAAACTGTGTGGAGTTTCCTCTTTGTACAGAATGATCCACACAGTTAACTCACGGTTTCCCAAACCGTGTGAACCAACCGTGCGGCCATGTCAGCTCCTTAAAATTCAGTTGTTTTTTTGTTGTTGTTATCCCATACTATTTAGTTAAGATGGTTGGATTTTGTTTGGGGTATACCCACAATGTGACTCATTTATGTTTCATTGGAAGAATTCTGATATTAATCTACCCCTAATGTTGGGAATTCTGTTCAAGGCCCCCTGTTAGTGTCTTGATTTTTTTTCTTAAGGAATGTTGTGTTCATTATTATGGTGGGGAGACCCGTCATGGGTATCATGTATGTTCTCTTGGAAAAGGAATAATTTTATTTTAACACTTATGATGGGGAGACCGTTCGTTCCTTCCCTAATGGTTATCCTTATTCTGTCTTAGAAATTGAGTTGTCCCTGGTGGTGGGATGTCTGGATTGGGTCACCCCATACTAGTGACTCAGTTTTATCCTTGGTGTATTCAATGTAGGAGGTAGTATAAATCAATTCTATCTATCCTCAAATATGTTACATGGGTAAATTTGCGGTTGCAGAACACCCAATGGTTTTGTTTACGTAATGTTGTGTTAGCGTTATTCGATTTCGTTGTTCGTTTCAAGTGGATTGCTTGAGGGTCATCTTGTAGTGTTTGAGGTGTTTTGTTTTGGGATGTGTTTTGAATGTGTTTAATAATTTTAAGTAATTGAGGTTATTTTTGGTTGGTGAGAGTATTATTTTCTTTGTTTGATCAACTGGAGATGTTCGTCCTTTTTGAAGCGGGTGAAATCGTGGCAAGGAAGTCTGTCTTGGTCTATCGTTTGGGCTTTGCTTTTGCATCTGGTCTTGTTGTGGCATTCCGGGGGTGGAATGCTTTATGGTGGGGAGAATTTTCACATACAAGATATATTTTATAGTTATTTTTCATTTAAATTACATCCTTTATTTTTTGGGGGGTTTCCCTAGGTTTTAGGGAGGAATAGATGAGTATTCATTAATTGGGCCAAACTGTGAGCACAATTTCAGATTAAAAAAATTGTATCTTTTATAACTTTTTCATTTTTCAACATTATTCATCCATTAAAATTCCTATGTGACCTCCCCTAACCTATTAACAACACCAAGGTAATTTGGAGCTTTTAGAAATCCATAACCAGGGTTTATGTGGGTTTTTATCTAAGCGGTTGGACCTGCCCGAAATCCCAATTCTTGTTTTTAAAAAAATTGATTATGTTATAACATATTAATGTTTTGTGATTTTTCGGTGATTCGAAGTGGAGACCAAGACCAATTAACCCAGCCCCGCGTCTGAGCTCTCTCCCCCTTCTTTGGAGCTCTGGTTAATCGGGATTTTGTGCCGATCTTCATAGGCTTCCTCAAATCTCCCAGATTTGAAGAGGTAATGTCTTTATTTCATAACTCTCTCAATTATAAATATTTTTCCTCCATTCCAGTTCCTAATTGACCTAATATATCTTTTTCGAACGAAACCTAAATTTTTTCTGTTTTAAATTTCATCTACAGGTGTTTTGGAGTGATTATTTCAGGATACTTCATGTAAATGAGCGCTTTTCTTTCCTCTTCCAAACTACTTAGGGTTTCATTATTTTTTCTTATGGTTTATTTGGTTATCATCAAGTTTCATAATGTCCAGAAACTAGGTTTTCGAACCTAGGGTTTACCATTGGGATTTATTGGCCATTTTTTCTAGTTTTAGGTCTGGTTTACCTTCATTGAGGTGCGGCGGTGGTGCGTTTGAGTTTTCGCACAAAGGATTCAAGGGTTTCCTTGGTTTTGGTAGGTGATTCCATTGTGTGTGAAATTTTTGTGAATTAGCTTGTTGTGTTCATGATACCATAATGTTTATTTCACTTGAATGTTTCTATAGAAATTGGTTTTAGTTGAATTTATAATGCAAATGAATTTTAAGTTTCAATTTTTGGTGAAATTGGGGGTTTTTCATTCAAATATTTTATTGGTTCATTTTGGGCTGACCTATAAGTAATTAGTGGATTTTAATAAACTGTAATAGGACTGAAAATACTGTTTTGATGATTGTCGGATGTGTTTGATGCTGTGAAAGTTGGTTTTAATGGTGTTTGTGAAACACATGAATTTCTAAGAGCCGTGTTGTGTAAAAATGGAGGTTTTACAATGATGTCACTTCTTGAACCATATGAGGCTTCCCTAAAAATGATTTGTTGTTTTAATTTAAATGAATTGGGATTCCATTTATGTTTTGGTAATTCAGAAATGTGCACATAGTGTGCAATTGGTGTTCTCAAGGTGTTTTTTTGTGCAAGTCACTACGTGATTTTGAGGAATTGTTTTATTACAAATCAAAGTTTTTATTGTGTGTTTTTAGTGGTATAAAAATGTGATAGATACTGTATTGATTTTGTGTGACCATTAGTGGTGTTTTATTTGAAAATGGATTTATGTGGCATGCTGAAATTGTTTTAGCACAAAAGGGGAAGCCCTGGTACTTAGGTGGGCGGATTTGTACTAGTACGGCTAGTGGACCAGATGGGTGTTGTCCCTGTTTCACGTAGCATTTGGATAACGACAACTCTAACTAAATTATGTGGATGATGATTGGAAACCACTATGTTGTGGGTATGATCCCTACTAGTGGCTCTTGCATGAGAGTGGATTTTATTATGGTTGCTTTACACCGAGGTACGAGGTACATAGGGACCAAGACAACCTAGTACCTAGGGGAGTTCCTGGTTTGTTAGTCACTGGATTTTTAGTATTTACCCTTGTATTTTGGTGTTTTTTCAGTACATTACTGTATCTATAATTTCAATTTAGATATGTTAACATTCTGGAAATTCTAGTTTTAAAACTTTTCTTTTAAATGAAAGATGCATTTCTTGGAATTTCATCTTCGTTTTTCTTTAAGAATTAAAAATGTTTTCTTCTTCACCTTATATTGCATGCACTTTGAAATCATTGGGTGGTATCCTATTAGTATTAGGCACACACCCTACTTACACCCCTTGGGTGTAAGTAGATTTTGTTATTCTTGACTCAGGTAAAGGGAAGGATATGGGTGATGGCGGTTCAGGGTGTTAGTCCTCATCGTTGGGTCGGAGTTGCGGAGAAGGTTTGTGGGTGATGACCCCCCGTGTCGTGTGGAGTCCATGAGTATGTCATTGTGTTTCCATTATTTGTTTTTAGACCACTTTTAGTGTCTTTAAAAATATGTATTCAGTTCTGGTTTTTGTGTAAACATTGTTTGGTTTAAAGTTTTCAGATTCAGTTTATTGATTGTTTTTATTGTTTTATGCCTTCATATTCGGGTAAATCGTTACCAAAAAAAATAAATGATACCCGGGCACTTGTGCCAGTCCGTGGGGATAGAGAACGCCCTTCGGGTCATGTCACAGTTAGGGTTTGGTGCCAGTTTTGGTGGCGACCAGATTCGGTTCGTGACATTGACCGACTCAAGAGTGATCGGTCGCACCCTCCGGTTCATGACTTTATCCTGTGATGCCTGGGGTTTCCTTTTCACAGACCAAGGAAAACCCATCCTGATGTCGTAGTTAAACCACAACCTTTTTTCCTAATACGGTCAATTTGTGTATGAACTGTGATTGCCCAGTCCATTCTCAATCCAACGTCGTAAGGCCTCGACGCTGCCACCAAGAGATTCCAACCGAAACTATCGCCTCGAGTGTCTTACCACACCATCAGCGTAAGTGTGATTATCAAGTCTCCTCCCAAGGTATCTCCAGATGTGAGAGTTAAGTCCACGGCTTACAGGAAACTCTAGGTCTGGGAAAAGATTCGTGTAAGGAAGGAATGATTCATATCAACGTCTGTTACTACGGCAGCTAGTAATTGACACAGACTGTCCCTTGAATCATTCATAGAGCCATTGGGTCACACTCCTTGAACGCATGCATCTACTCTCTTCCCCTCCCCTCTATATCCCTGAGCCTGGCGGGGACTACAAAGGCAGGTGATTGTAATATGTCAAAAAGTACACCACCCCATGCTGCTCTCCTTGCTCTACTTCCACGTCTGCTGCTTTTCATATTCAAATTTTCTTGACATTTCCTCTTCTTGAAACATTTTACACGTCCATGTCTCTAAGACTGACACCAGTTCACATCTTCCCACTGCTAACAATCAATGGCTATAAACGATCATCCAAAGAACAATCAACCATAAAGGTTCTCTCTAGCACCCTAACATAAGTAGGAATGCATAGTGGAATGAATGTTTACTCGGATATACCTTATACACACCTCGCTCTGAGGTCTGTGCTCTAAATCACTAATAATATTATAGTCATCAAGTACCAAGAACAATTGGTAAGCCCCGATGAATTATCAGCTACCGACGTGTCGTCTTGCTGAAGCTGTATAAGCTCTAGAAAACTCTCAGCCATTTCCTCATGTCAGTCATCAGCCGCCTGTGAGTCGGGCACGCCTCGGAATGTGAGGGTATCTGATGATGGAACACGTGTAAGGAAATAAGCCTACATGTGTCACCTACTGGAACCACCGGTTGTAACTGCTGACCAATAGGTAGTGATGTATAGCTGACACACTACCCGAAGGCACTATCACAGGCATCGATCCATGTACCAAAGCCTCATCACTACGCGGACCATCCTCATGGTCACTCACGGGAAAACAATAGTAGCCAAGTAAATCATCCACTCCACTGGTGCCTCAGCTAGGTGGAAAACTCTAACAATCGCCTCCAGCCAGTCCTCTGCTATCTGGGAATCTGACTCGCCTCGTACCCTCGGAGGCCGCTGCTGCTGGAACATGTGCATCGCGCTCTGCCAACGTGCATAGTTTTCTAGTATGGCTGGTGACATCAGCTACCCATCAGGTGGTGGTGCTGATGGTACACCACCTGAGAGTGCCAACATAGTAAAAAGGGCCCCGCACCAGAGCCTCGCTGCTCTGTGGGCCGTCATCGAGTACTCTCTCAGAACTCCAACTGACTGTCTGTGTGGAGACATCCTGAACAGATTCGACATGGTGTACGGTTTATACCTGGTGAGCTGACCTGGTTTGAGCTGACTTTAAAAATCTTGTAAACACACATGAAATCTGTGTTTTGCGTGAACAAAGTTGGAAATCAGAAGTCAGGGTCCTGGTGTACGGATACGTCGGCCGCTGCACCAACACTGGACTCCCTCAACTGAAGACCACACTCGGTACCCATTACAATATTGCTTCACAGAAAGGGAATATCAGAGTTATAAGTTCTGCGGTAGAACCGAACTCCTCTGATACCAATTTGTCATGACCCATCCTTGGGGCCCATGCCATGACTTCCCTAAGCCCGCCTTCCATAAGTCAGGGGCTGGTGACTAGCACCAAAGGCGTAATTCCCGATAACTGGGAAAGCATTTAATTTATAAAAGTAAACAAACACCATAGAGAAAAAGAGGAAGTAATACACTAAATACAAAAGGAAGTGCTGAATATTAAATGGGACAGAATACAAACCCAATCGAAAGTACAACTACAACTGAACAAAAGTACAACAGAAAAAGACAACAGAATGAAGAATGGAAGTAGCTCCTGGGTCGTCTTCCTCGGATCCTACCTGAAGGGTAGGTACATATAGCGCAGCTCCTGGATCGTCCACCACGGATCCTACCAGAAGGGTAGGTACAGATAGCGCAGCTCCTGAATCGTCCACCACAGATCCTACCTGAATGGTAGGTACAGATAGACTTTGCAACGCTCTTGCCCATCAAACTCCTCCGAGTAACGTCTCACCATGATGTCCACCTCCTGATACTGACTCGTCATGAGGTCCACCTCTGGGTATCGTCCAGTCTTCGAACACTCGGCCTCCGTCAGCACTGCTTTTCGTCTGCAACCAACACAACGAGGTGCAGGCATAGCCCGTGCAGGGGTGAGTATAACGATACTCAGTAGGGACCCCGAGACCCTCAAGGTCTCACTAAATCCTACAAGGATAAACACAAATAAGATCTCAATAGATAACCTCTACATAGGTATATGCCCATACATATACCTATGTTATCAAATAACCCATATCAATCATGAGGAAATACAGAGATTATGAAATCAACGGATAACCACTACCTAGGTATATGCCCATACATATACCTATGTTATCGAGTGACCCATATCAATCAATAGGTAAACACAATGGTCATAGACGCAGCTCAAACCAGGATTTTCATTATCGAAACCATAACTGCTGAAGAGCCCCGTCTCTAGAGTGTACAGTGATCCTGTCACGACTCCGAGGTAATGCTCACTAACCTAAGACTGCTGAAGTACTTCTCCTGTCGAGTACCACGGGCCAGCCACCCAGACACAGTAGTGCTTCCCTCTGGGGTATGATACCCATACACAGTAGTGCACACCCCCTAATAGCCTGTAGAGGTACTCTCCGGACGAGTACTGCGGGTCTGAACCCAAACAAGTAGTGCTCCATCCGACATGGTTCTGTACCCAAACATAGTAGTGATTTGTCCACTAGGCTAGTCGACTCACTCCAAGTCGAGTCGGTCAAGTAGTCGTTAGGTCTCATTCGGCTACCCAGTGTCCGTACTCTATACGCTCGTCTCCGGGAGGGTCCGCTCCATGAGCTACTGGTCAATACTAAAAGTATCTCAAAGTCCCACAAAGAAGTATCTAAAAGGACCGCCTCGCCTTAGGGTTCTCAATGCAATAGACAGCGCGTCAATCGGACGCCCGGTCTGTGAGTTACTAGCCTTTTTGTCCTAGGGTCCGGATTGGTTTCGTGTGCGAACCAACCCGACCGTATCTCAACTGTACCCCGAACTCTCATAGGGTATGATCATAGGGATTGTTTCTCAACGTGATCACCAACTATGCTGATGGTTTTTCAAACGGACGTCCGGTCTGAAACATATCATCATTTCAGTTCCAGGGGCCCAGTTGGATTTCGGGTACAATCCAACCCCACCACTATCCAACTGCAACCAAAACTTAGGAGAAGTATGCCAAAAGTTCCGTCTCATCAAGAGGAATCCAACAAAGTCTACGGTACATCAATCAGACGTCCAGAGCTCAATATATATGGGTTTCCGCTCCGAGGGACCTGTTGGTTTCGTATCCAAACCAACCCGACCGTAGTAAAAATTCCCCGAAACCTTGAGTGTAATATTCCAAAATGACAGCCTAGATCCAAGGATATCATCATATTTGATGGTGCGTCGATCGGAGGTCTGCAACCCATGATATGGGGAAAAGACCATAAGAGGTCTGCGAATAGGGGGTTCAGGACCGGTCCGACCCGGCCAGATACCCCTGGATCGGCCCGAACTAGGGCGACCCGACCCGGGTCTGGGTCCTGCCCGCTTGGGCGCGGCCCGTCCCGGCGTACTGGCAGTCCGCTGGCCTGCTCGGTGCAACCGAGCTGGGCGGTCGGGGGGGGGGGGGGGGGGGCTGCCCCCCTGCTCAATTTAACGGGGCCCCACGTGGGGGGCCGCTGCTATTCGGCTAGCCGGGGGTTACGAACCCCCGTCTCCTCCCCTGACCGGTTGGCACGCTCCGTCCGGCCGGCTGCTAGTGCCACGGGACCTGCTGGCTTCGTCCCCCTGCTCCGACACCGACGGCCAGAAACCGGCCGCCGCTCTCTGCTCCACCACGGCCGAAGGCCACAGCCTTGGTCCGTCCGGCGCGGCACGATGGCGTCGTACCCCTCCGCCGTGACCCCGCTTTGGCCGTGGTGTATTCGTGATTCTCTAGCACGGCGCGACCGCGCCACGACCTTCTTCGACTTCAATGGCGCGGCGCGACGGCGCCATGAATCCTTGCCGCACGATCCCGCGCGGTGCGACGACACCATGTCACTTTCTTTCGAACCGCAACAACAAAATGATAAGGGAGGGGGTCAGCCATGTTTGTGCGGTCCGGCCACCTCATGTTAATCGATATCATGCGGTCCAATTTGAAACGAGGAACAACGACGTAAGAATTTACCTATAACAAAAACAATAAAATCCCCTACGGTTTTTCTGCAATCAAAAGGAAATTCCAAACCCGCAAACAAAAACTTTTGCGGATCAACTGAATAATGAGTTGATCCACATTATTGTTTTAGAAGGAAAACAATCATGAGATTATTAATATTCTCAAAATAAACCCCTACCTCGAGCGTAGTTGTCGGACGAGGATTGTCGCAGAAAGGGACATCACGGAATTGATCGTCGCAGAAAGGGAGGTCGTAGAAGGAGGATCGTCGCGTCGCGGAGAAAAGATTCATCGGCGTCGCATCGTCGATCTCCGAGGATCCGGAGATCTTGTCGACCTTCATCAGAGGTCGGTGTTCTTCGTGTTCTTCGCGTTATTAGCATTCTTCGACGAAGAACGAAGAACTTCAAGACTCCCCTTTTTCTCCGAAAAACTCAACACAACAAGCTCCAACAATAATAAAATAAGACACCTTCTTATTTTATTACTCAATCCTTATGTTTGAAATTAAAAATTGAATCAATCAATTAATTGAATTAATTGCAACGTTTTAAACCACCCAATTAATAGAGGCGTTTAATATTTAATTAAACGCAGGAGTTGAATTCTTTTAAAAAGGGGAGGGGGAGTGCAGGTGCATTTCCTAAATTAAAAACGGGTTGAGGGAGTTGAAAGGGTGGGGCTCATGTGGGCCCCACCCCACTAATATCCTACCTAGCAGATTAGTTAGGATTTGGGTCCCACTCAACAACGTAGTTTAGGATAACACTTCCTTGAATAAAAATAAAATCTCTTACATATTATTTTATTTTATTTTTAGTTAACCCAATTAATTAAAACCCACCTGAGCAAATGCAGCTCCGGAAAAGGTGTTCTTAAGAAATTACCGGCGCTGCGATTCCATCGGTGCCCTCATATATCAATTCTGAGCACCGGTTCAAAAGTTAGAAAAAACCCGCTCGTTTGCTCACTGAACGTACCTGAGCTAAAGTTTGGAAAATGATTCTGGGCACACCGGGCCTCGGAATCAGGTGCCGTCAGAAACTACGCTCTTGAAAAATTCCAAAGAAATTATAAGAAAAAAATTTACTTGAAATTTCCAGGTCTTTACATACCCATCCAAATCCACTCAACAATTATTTTACTCATATATTGTTTTACACTTATGGAATATGGAATACACAATTTATTCCAACTATCCAAATGTGTACGTCAATGAATATTACACAAATCACATGATTTTTTAGGCCACATGTAATGCTCCAATGCACAGAGTAACAACTTATAAATGGATTATACTTTACATGAAGTTCTGAACATTACAATAACATTAATTTTGTTTAATTTTTTTTAATTTATAAAAGTATATGGTGTGTAGATCCATATTCATGATGTGTACTTCCTTCAACTTCTATATGGTATACATGACGAGGGACTCAGTATGTGAGATGTACATTTAAAATCATTGGGTAAACGACATGTCTAGTGGGCCACATGCCATGTTAACTTCAGGTTATATTGTTACCAGTCAACTTAGACATGAATGGGATACATGGCCCAACCCTGACCCGAAAGAGACTACACACCATGTTTAGTGGGCCACATTGCATGAAGTCTGATAACCATGTTCCTACATGTCCTTATCAACACATTGTGTAAGAATTAACTACACCATGTGTCATTAATACACACAGGTTGAGTAATTTATGAATTAATATAGATGAATTGAATACAAATACACATCCTATAATTCTTGTTTCTTAGAATGTACTATTTTTCTACCCGGATAGAATCCTTCTCACCTAAATATGTGTTCCGGGATTTAATTTAAATCATAAAATTGATCCTCTATCATAGAATTCCAATAAAACATTGAAGTAGAATAGTTATCATAATTTAGATTAATGAGATTTAAATCATTAATTGAAATAATAAATTAGAAAGTCATAGATTACCAATGATTCTTAGTTAATTATAAACAATGTTATTCCGGCTCTGATAGCATTTGTTGGTTCCGAGCATAGGTAAAGTACATTGTTGGGTGGGCCCAACTTTGATTTTTCTATAATAGATAATAAATCTGGGATCAATACGATGATGAATGCCAGTATCCACAAATTGAATTTAGTGAATAGACAATAAATTAAAACTCTATAACTGGGGGAGTGGATCTTTCACATCATGTTTAAAATTAATTTAATTATGATATGATGAAATTAAATATGAGGACATAGGTACATTATTCATTGAAAAACATTGGTTTTTCAAAATGGTCCTTTTAGATTTCAATCATTTCACTTGTGAGAATCTATGTGTAGAATTCCTCTAGTGGTGAACCACACATGCTTCGATGGCCTCCGAACAACTCCACTCAATCTTCAGGTGCTAGTGTTGCGAATTGAATGTCTTTCACTGATCGTTCATGATTTTTCATTCTTCGGTATTGATGAATTTCTCCCCTTGGTTTATTTTTCTTTAGAAAGAGAGACTATAGAGTAGTTGAGATAAAATTCATCACGTTGAACAATTATTTATTCCAAACAAGGAATTGGATTTACATCCCATGCACAATAGTTGTATCGGTCTATTGATAGAGGTGTAAATTCATTTACAATATTTAATTCCATAAAAACCATTAAAATTGATTATAACCATCAATGAAATCCCATACCACTTAATAATAGTAGTAATATTATTTTGTGGCACACCAACTTGTGTGAAATGGAAATATTAATGAAATCCCATGACACCTTATAATAATAACATGATTATTGATTAGTGGTGTTCCCGAAGGAGAAAAATGGATAAATATTATTTAATGACATGTATGTAATTATTTTATCACCAAAAATGGTATTTTTCTATTCGAACACCCCTTTCATTTTTTGAACACCCGAATAAATATTTTATTCACAAACTAGTAAATAAATATTCATTAATTGTTCAATAAGGTAAATAAAAATATTTTATTCCCTATCAAGGGAATAAATATTAATTTAATTGATTTGATCATTTTAACCTGAATATAATTATTCCTAGGTCTTGAGAATAATATTTATTCCATTAATTAAATTATAATAGAATTTAATCGAGACCACCAGAAACACATTGTTTGTGACCCTATAGGATTATTTCTCATTGGCATTAGGTTGGATAGCCTAAATTTCAAGATTACTGTCTAGATACTGGTCATAGAACCCAAGAGAAACAACATAATGTCACAACTATGAAAACCACATATTAATGATCACTATTTACTACAATACCATTTTTATAATATCTCATCAATACAGTTTGATGACGGTTCCATCAACCAATATGCTTGATATATCATTATTTTACTATATAAAATAAAAACATTGTTACACAATGGCTATGTAATTTATGGTGACAGTTCAATTTCAATAAAATTTTTGAGAGATAAAATTCCATAAATATGGAAAGGACAAATCCATTCTTGACTTCTCTATTAATAACATGACATTCGTGACACACCTAACATACCCTACATCTTGCCAAAATATGGAATGATGGCTTTTTAGAAAATATAACTCTTTGATTTATGACATTAATTAAGGATAATATTAAAGAGTAAGTCATACTATAAATTTATGGGGAAATATAAGAAAGGGTGATATTAAAATATATATATGGGAAATCAAGGGAAATACATTAACATAACATGAATATATGGGTATGAAAACATTATCCAAAAATTTGAAATCAATTCCATACATATCAATGAAGAAAATCATAAGTCATACTATAAATTTTTTCCATTCATAGGACATGAATTTTAAGGTAATACACAATCTGAATCCATGAGAGAATAACAAATTTATAAGACATTGATTTGTGTCATACACATCACCTTATTACATTTTGGTCTTGTATAAATAGAGTCATGTATAATCATTATGTTAAGGACCATAAATCTATCCCTATCAAAAAATAATGGATAAGAAACTAGGTTCAAACATAAAAATTATTAAAATGAATTAAATTTACAAACAATAAACTATGATCATCTAATCGTGTAAATACATAAAATTTTAAACTTGTAATCTTGTTCATGAATAACATATTTAATCATGATTTATCCAACATTACCCATTCTATTTGATGGAGAAATCTATCCCACCCATTACATATTGAAAATAATATATATGTGTTCGAAAATAGAATAATATATTCATTATATCATAAACCAAGAAATGAAATGTTTTTTATGAACATTTCATCCAATCATAACATGTATAAATGGATAGGTTCGATAATCATTCTATTATTCAATCATAACATAAAAAATGGAAAAAGTGGGTTTCTTAATAATTTTATCATATTATAACCGATGAATGATACATATGTATCTTAAAAATCATCTCACCATAATCTATTTAGATAAGGGATAAGGATTATATCCATGGTTCATATCTTAAAATAAGACCAATTTTCATTAATCTATGTCATTTAGATTTATATTTATTTTGAATGATCGTGTAGGCCATTTCATTTCAAAAATAAAATTTCATTTTAATTTTTTTAAAATTAAAACCTTTTGAAAATAATTTTCTTTGATAATATCCTCTAAAATTTATAATGCAAGAATATAATTAAATAACGTTAAAGATGGTGTGAAATTTCGTTAATGATGTACATGTTAAAAAGTATATCTTTCAATTTTTTTATAAAATGAAAATATGAATTATTTGGGAAAATGATATAAAGGTTACCGTATTTTTTTAAAGTATAAAATATTGATAAATTTCATTAATATATCATTTTGATAATGTTATTTTTGTTATGAAACATGGTTTTATAAGAAAAACTTTTTTTTAGCAAAGGGGGGAATGAAGATGATTTTTTGTAAAGAGATATTCTTTGAAATATTATGTAGAGAATGGGAGGAAAATGAAGGGAAGACATGTGTTATCATGAAGTAACCATATGAGAACAATATTAGTCTGTTTCATTGGATATATATTATAATATTTCATCATTGTAAGAAAATTGATAAACCGTTTTCATTAACAATGAGATTGTATCATAAAAAACATACCGCTTTGGTAACGTCGAATCGTAAGACAAAATGAATGAATAAATATTAATTAATCATAAAATATATTTAGTATAAATGTATTCATGATATAACATGTCAATCAGACTATATATACAACCCATTAAACAATATAGGAGCATAACATAACATTTATTCAATGAAGGAAATTTACGATAATAATCTATTTCCACATTTGTAACATATGAATTATAAACCTCATGAAATGAATATACTAAAATCAGTATGATAATTATATTAATTTTTTGAGAATACACATAAAATAAATTCATTGGATGTATATATAACACAGAAATGAAATATGTGTTTGATATGGAATTTTTCCCTACATATTAATATGCGAGACTTAATAAATTATCATAAGTCTCGACATCCTTCGTACATATTTGAAAATTATGTTTTGTAAATATATATTTTTTAATATACATCATAGAACAATAATTATATATGTTATAAAATATATTATTTAATTGTGACCATTTATTATCCTTTATTACCAATTCATTTTTAAAACCCCCTTTCGTTTAATAACATATAGTTGTTTTTTGTATATGTTTTGGTTTGTTATTTTTGGAACTCAAAAATTGATCATGGTTAGATTATATAATAAATAATAATAATCATATTATTATAATATTAATTATAAATTATACATTTAATCCCCTTCATGAATCATGGTTTTGATAAAATGATTTTTATTAGGATCATTTCAACGGTTTGTCATACATATGCATGAGAAACGTATATATTTTTTAACGATAATTATTGAATAGGGGTAAGAAATATATCATATTTATAGAATAATCATAATATAGTATTACTTCATTAAAAACACAAACACACACACACATATATATATCATGAATTTTTTCGTGGTTAAAAAAAGAGATAGTCACATCACTCTGTAAGGTAGTAGTCCACACATTCATGAATGATAATATAATTGTTCACAGAGTGGAAGGTAGAGAATAAAATGTTATATTATCTTTTAATAATTTAAAATATTTTATTAATATCATAATTATCACATTTATATCATATATATTCTTCATATTTATCTTTATTAGCATCCATGTGAAGCGTTTGTGAAAAAAATACCATCACTTATTATAACGACCCATACTTTACATACATGGTTATCACTTCAAAATTGAAGTAACCTTATTACAACATATAAAAAACCATGAAAGGACCATATTGGTATAGTGTCTTTAGAAACTGGGAAACCTAAACAACTGGTTCATAAAGCATCTACATTGCCTCCAATTTATTTCATCATATCTAGAGTCCCTTTTGGCATATCATACTTAATAACCTTCTTCCTAACATGGGGAAAGAAAAAATATAATAGGGTGAGCTCAAATTCTTAGTAAGGGTAAAGAAAAGAAATATCAATCACATAATATTCATAAGAACATAACATTTTGGAAATCTTAACCTGCAAAAGAGATCATAATTTTATAACATGGGATATATTATAGTAGTGAAATGTAAACCCAATAATCATAACATAAAACACTAAACTTTTAGGAAAACACACATAATCATAGAGAATCATTTATTATTAGTCAAGACTCATTTCCAAGACTATCTTAGTGGACAAAGTCCATTTCTGAACCGAGTTCACTCCTCGTTTCAATGCTATTTCACTGAACCCGTTTAACCTGTCGTTCCAGCCATGTCTATCTCATGAGATATAAAATCTTTACCCAATTCATTGGAGGGAGATATAGGTCCCACCCATCTCAAAATGATACCATTATTATGTGTGGCACAAAATCATAAACCATACATCATAACATAACCCCATGTAATAAAAATGGGAATCTTAAACGTCGTGACATCATAAAAATATCATAAAAATATCTCCATCACAACATAATCAAATCAATGTAATGATAAGGATAGAAATAGAACCCTATATTATCTTAGATGGAAAATTATTTTGATAAAAACTCTTGAACTCCATTCTTGAGGAAAATATCCATTCTACTTCAAAAACATTTTTCCTTTCTTAACATGTCATACAATTTCAAACTAAATGAATTTGATTAAAAATAAACTTGAAAGCTTGTAAAGGAAGATTCTTGTAAATAATGTTTTAAAAATCCATTCATTCCGTATAAGTTAAGAAAAACATTCTTCTCGTACTTTTGTTGGAAAAGTAAAAAAGTACCTCATATGAAAAACGAAAAAAGATTCCTTTCATATCTTTTACTAAAAACTCACCGAAGGGTAAAATTGGATTTAAAAATTTGTAGGAGGATGTGAATAATATTACATATTGAGGAAACATGGATGTGGATGATAAATATTCCGCAGTAAATTCGGAAGTATAAACAATCTCAGATAAAAATTTAGATTGTGAGATTATCCCTTTCCTTAGGTCCGATTTGCATTGTAATTGTCTGAACCTCCTATATAATGATTAAATAATGTTATTGACTTCTTACAGAATCATAAATATTGTTATGATATCATATATGGTCATATTATTATCTTCTTATTAGTAATACTTCATTACTACTTGTTATTCGGGTGTTTATTACTTTTTGTTCTTATGCATGTTTTGTCGAATAAATTATTATTAATCTCTTTAGGTTATAGATACCTCATTTACAGAATTTTATTACTGTACTATATATCATATTTATTCATTCAACTAATTTATAAAATCATTATGCAATAAATATCATTTAGAACGAATCACATCACATCGTGGAGATAGTATTCCGTACATACGCACGAGCGATGATATCGTTCCCATGATTGTGGAATTGTATTGGAGTGTATGTATACTATTTCAGAATCAATACCACTTTAAGATAATCTTATATAGATATTTATTTGCACCATTATACCCATACATGTAATGTGGTGATGGAAAATAGATTACACCACGGCATGGAGACAGTATTCCGTACGTACGCACGCGCGGTGATTTTGTTTTCTGTAGGATGGATAGATGGTGAAATGGGGTTGTTTCATACATATAATAACATATCAGTATATGAGTTATACTTTTTTTATTAATTCATAATGAAATAACTAAATAATAATAAGTGGAAGAAGAAATAATGTTGAAAGAATCGGTAACGGACATTACCTCTTCTTTGAAGCGCTTCTTTGAGACCTCCTCTTAGGGAACTAAAATTTGTCTTTGAGTAAGACCAGGACCTGTAGGATGTTTCTAGGGAAGTGGGGAAGTTAAATGGGAAGGTATTTGCCGTGATTTAAGGCTCAAATTGGTGTTAGGAGGAGAGGGAGGAGGTGCCCGTTTAGAAGGGAGGAGAGGGGCACCTTTGAAAATACAAGAAATATTAGTTTATATAAAATCCCAACCGCACATAAAAACCTCCAAAATGACTCATATACGACTAATAGATGAGATAGTATTGTAATATCATCAACCAATAAAATTTATACATCTTAGGAATTTATTTTAAAGATTATCAACTTGATTTATTCTTATTTATCAATTTAATTTTATTTGTGGTAATAATATTCTAAATTTTAAATTATTATAACTAATTACATATGTGTTGTGAATTTTCTATAATTTGACACATTATGATATTTTAGACCATATAAATTTTATTTTATAATTTTTAAATATTTTTGTGATTTTTAATCAATTTTATAATATGCTATTTTTATAAAATAAAATAGTGTCAATTTTGACACTATTCATTTATTTGAATTTAAATAAAATATATACAGAAGATATGTTCGAAATAAAAGCATTAATAGATTTATAAAATGTCATATGTATCTATAAAATTAGTGGATCACATTAAATAGTTAATATAATATTTAATTTTATATTTTTAATACCATTTATTTGATATTTTAATTAATAAAATAATTTCAACATCACTATTGTGGCATAATTAAAGATAATTATTTAATCCCTAAAAATTATAAATAAATTCCTATGATGTAGATAATGTTTTTATATTTTTGGAGAACATTCATGTTCGATTTTTCATTAAGTTTATCACTACATTAAAATTATTATACTTATAAGATTTAAGAAAGTGACATGTTGTCACATTCTTTGGTTTTAATAATAATTAAAATATTTTCTTGGAAAAAAGTACATTAAATGAATCTAATCCTACCATTAGGTGATATGGGTATACGTTTATTCATCCAATAGGATTTTGGCAGGTGTTAGGGAAACTTTATAACCTTATATTTACCCTTAATTACTCGATTTACCTTTAACTATGGTAAATAAAAATTACCGTAGTTACTATTTATAAGGACCAAAAATAAAAAGTATCATATTAACATAATTTGGACCCACTGATTCCAAATATGGAATCCATTTTTCAATATTCAAAACATATAAGTTGCAGTAATTAATTTAAAATAATTCCCGTTGTTAAGAAAGGGGTTTTAGAAGTTAAAACATTTCCAAAGATTGAAATGTTTCTACCTATGAATTCAATGTGAAATTAGTGCTAATGACATCCAATATATTAAATGGTAAAAATATATTATATTTATACTTTAAAACCATTAAATATTATAATTTAACCATATAAATTTCTCAATGAAAATAAGTTGTTTTTAATTAAAAATTAGCGTATTTTTACTATTCATCAAAATATGAAAGTTGTCAGAAAAATATCAAAAATTTATCCAAAGTAAATTTTTATATCATGATTCAAAATAAGAATTTTATTTTTTCAAAATTAACTTATAAACATGTCTCAAACTAGATTTAATGTGGGTGCGCCATCAAAAGGCGACAAAACTGCTTTTTTTGAAAAATACTTATTTTTCCCGAAAAAATTTATTTTGTTCTCCTACCATGTTCTCGAAAATGTGTAAGACGAATAATAAAATTCAAAATGTAGTTAATAATATTCATACCGGCTAGTTCATAATAATATATCGTTGTTTAGTGAAACCCGGTATTGCGTACTACACACGCTATCGAGGAAGGTCGCGATTGTGTGTAATGCAAGCCAAGTCTGCATTGTGTGATGTGAATGATCCTTTGGTGTTGCGTATAATATAAAAAAAATATTTCTCATAAAATCTTAGGGTGTTACCCTCTACCCCCCTTAAAATTAATTTTTCCCTCGAAATTCGTTACTTCATTACAAACAGATAAGGAAACATCTCCCTCATCATATCCTCAGGTTCCCATGTAGCTTCTTCTTATTGGTTGTTCCTCCATAAAACTTTTACCAAGCGAGTTGTTTTGTTCCGAAGGACTTTTCTCTATGATCCAGAATCTCTATCGGTTGTTCTTCATAAGAAAGATCTTGCTCCAGTGGTACAACTTCTAAGCTGAGTACATGTGAAGGATTGGGTATGTACTTTCTCAGGAGAGATACATGGAACATATCGTGAACTTGAGAGAGATTCAGTGGAAGCATCAATCGGTAAGATACCTTCCCAACACGATCCAGAATTTCAAAAGGACCGATATATTGAGGGCTCAACTTTCCCTTCCTTCCAAATCTCATGACCCTCTTCCTGGGAGATATTCGTAAGAACACTTTATCACCCACTTCAAACTCTAGGTCTTTTCATCGATTGTCGGCATAATTTTTTTGTGGACTCTGAGATGCTCTTATGTGTTGTTGAATAGATCTGACCTTTTCTGCCATTTCATCAACAAGATCAGGTCCTAATAGTTTTCATTCCCCAACTTCATCCCAGCAAGTTGGAGTCCTTCATTTCTTTCCATAGAGAGCTTCATAAGGAGCCATCTAAATACTGGAGTAAAAGCTATTATTATAAGAAAATTCCACCATAGGTAGGTGTTGATCCCAACCACCTTTGAAATCTATAGAGAAAGCTCTCAACATATCTACTACAGTTTGAATTGTCCTCTCAGACTGACTGTCTGTCTGAGGATGATAAGCAGTGATGAAACTCAACTCTGTATCCAGAGTATGGTGATGACTTTGCCAGAACGTTGAGGTAAACCTCGGATCCCGATCAGATAAAATAGAAAGTGGTACTCTATGCAATCTTACCACTATCTTTACATATATCCTGGAAAGATGAGCTAGAGTGAAATCCTATCTAATAGAAATGATGTGTGCAGACTTTGTAAGACGATCAACAATTACCCAGATAGCATTATTGCCTTCGGATGTTTTAGGTAGTCTAGTGACAAAGTCCATAGTGATGTTTTCCCATTTCCATTATGGAATGGGTAATGGTTGTAACATCCCCTTAGACATCCGTCTCATACCTTTAACCTACTGACAAAACAAGCATCAAGAGACATATTCAGCAACATCTCTTTTCATGTCATCCCACCAGAAGTACTCTTTCAGGTCCCTATAAATCTTCGTGCTTCCAGGATGAATAGAGAATGAAGAACTATGAGACTCATCCAGAATCTCCTTCTTTAATTCGGGTATGGGAGGAACACAAACCTGATTCCTGATCTTTATTATCCCATCAAAATCAAGGTTGAATTCAGGAACATTTCTCACCTTCTTTTGTAACTCTACATCTTCTTTCTGTTCCTCTTTAATCTTCACATGTATCGATGGTTGATCATTCATTTGAGAAAGATATGATTTTCCACATTCATTATAATTCCATGATCCATCCTTTGTAAATCCATAAATATTGGATCTTTTGTGATCCTCATTTTGGATAAGCTAGCATGGTCTTGCCGACATAATGCATCTGCCACCTTTTTTGCTTTCCCAGGGTGGTAATGAATTGAGCAGTCATAATTTTTAATCATCTCCAACCATCTTCTTTGGCACATATTCAGCTCATTTTATGTGAAAATATACTTTAGACTTTTATGATCAGTATAAATGTCACACCTTTCTCCATAAAGATAATTCCTCAAAATATTTAATGCAAAAATTATCGCATCTAACTCCAAATCATTAGTTGGGTAATTTTGCTCATGGATTTTCAACTGTCGTGAGGCATAAGCTATCACCATATCATTTTGCATAAGAACACACCCCAATCCCTTCTTGGATGCATCAATGTAGATCACAAACCTTTCTCCACTACAAGGATGTGTGTAACGACCCAAAGTTTCATTAATGAAAATCCCACTTGATCCAGTTAAATGTATCTTTATGAAAAATGTTTTTATAAGATGTCAACTTCATTAGTTTTACGTTATGATTTGTGACCGTTACTTTTATAGCCATTGAACAGTGATCATCTGAGTAGTATAAATATAAGGCTTTAACGAACCAATTTTCTAGTCAGACAAATGAAGTGATGGCCTCATCCAGTAGAATTTCCCCTTATGAAACCCATTTGTCGGAGCTCAGAAAAGAGGTGGCGTCTTTGGGCTTTTCCCTTGACCAAGCCCAAGCTGAGTTTCATCAAGTCAAGCTCGAACGTGATCGTCTACGAGAAAAATGGAAGTTTATTGAAATTACAACTCGAGCGATGTTATCAGAGCAACCCCAAGAGTCTGTCACCATCGCACACCTTACCCTTAGGTCTTATGCGGCTATTTTAAGGGGTTATGTAACAAATAAGTAGCACCACGTTCATGTACATTATTTTTGTATATAATAGTGAATATAATTTCTAGTCATTTTTGATACATTGTAATTATTTTTAAAAGTAAAAATGGTATTTTTAGTTATTATTTAATTAAGAATTATATTTTATTAAATTAAAGGATTTTTTGAATTAAATAATATTTTAATAAAATATTATTATTAATATTAAATTAATTTTTTATTAAGTATAAATGATCTTATAATTTTATGAATGCAATTAAAATTTTTATTATGGTTTGAAAGCCATTTCTGTCAAAACCCGTGAATTTTTTTTATAAATGTCGGTTTTTATTTTAAAAGTGAAAATTAACATATTTAGAAAATTATTTAGATAAAATAAATATTATTTTTGGAATCAGGACGTCGAAATTATCCAACGGTGAATTTTTCATAATTTTCTGAGACAGTCAAATTTTTGGGGAAAAATTAAATACCATTTAAATATATAATGTGTTTTATGACAACATAATGACCCTATGGTGATGTAATAAAATACCATAATCCTTATGTTCGGACAATATGTGTATTATCATTAAAATAATGTGGTTTTGGGTTTGTTTGACTTACTTTTCAAAGCATTAATGGAGCCCTCAAGACTTATTCAACACCTTGCCTTTTAAAATTAATTTCCATGGGAGTGTGACTCACCTCCACATAAGAAACCCTAATTTTTTAATAAGTTCGGACCTTGGCCTTGTAAAATATTGTTTTCCTCTTTCCATTTCCATAAACCATGGGCAAATACCATGGGATGGTTTGTGGTTTGGATTATTTTAATATAAGGGGTCCCAAACCTAAATAATAAAGAATTCTCTCACCTTTCCTATATAAACCCACCCAAGCTCCCACTTCCTCCTCACTAAAATCCCTTGGAGTTCGTACAACCTCTTCCCTACTCTCTCTATAATCCTCCCAAGGTTCCCCAAGCTCCCAAGAAGTCTCTCACAAGCCTCTCTCTAGCCTTTGGAAGCACACTTCCAAGTAAGGGTTTTTTCTTCCTTTCTCATTTTTGTCAATTTTCTTTAAGTTGTATTTCCCTTTTAATTTCAATTATGAATGTTGGGGTATGGTTTTGTACCTCCCCCATACTGCCCTATTATTGTTTGAATAATGGGAGAACCCTTTCTCTCTCATTAAATTCCTCCCATGAACACCCGTTACTATGCCGAAATTCCGAAAGGAATATCTCTCTCTTCTATTACATTCAAGCAATACTTTTGTATCATGAATCTAAATTCCATTTCTATTGTTGGGACTTGTATATATATGACCTATTTACTTTCCATTACAAGTAAATATTATGAGGAACCCCTTTCTCTCTCATCAACCTTTTTTATGAATTCTTATGTCACGCCGTTACGCTGCCGAAATCGCCCCGATTTTCTAAGCCAATGTCATTGTGTAGTGAATACCATGCCCATTTATCCATCAAGGGTATTCACCTTTACGCACATTTACTTATTGATTGTAATGTTTCATGTATTAATTCCACATTCCATTATCGTGGAATAAATGATTATGTTTTATGAATCCATGTTTTATGATCCATGTGGCACACTTATGCATGCAATGAAATGTTTAAGAAGGGTGTGCCCTTTATAGCGCTCCAATGCATTGCGTAAAGTATAGTATCATGATACGTCATGTGCAATGAGTGTTGACTCATGCTAATTCAAGTGCAACGAGGGTTTACTCGTGCTTCAAGTGCAATGAGGGTTTACTCATGCTCCATGTGCAATGAGCCTTGGCTCATGCTAATTCAATGTTAAGTGTTGTTGCCACATTTCCATGTTATGATTATCATGCTTTATCATGCCTTTATGTTCATGTTTTTCTTATGCTCTATTGATATGCCTATTTCCTAACATGTATTGTACTCCTCATGTTATTCATTGTGTACTCCCTTACTGGGCTTTATAGCTCACCCTTTTCTTATACATGTCCTCAGGTTATCCCATGCAATGCTAAGTACGAAGGAATGTAGTGGTCATGTAAAGGATGTTTTCAATAAAGATGTTATATTTCAAGTTTAAAGTTTTTATGTAATGATCGTAAGACCCAAATACACTAAACCTCTCAATCTTCTTTGTTGTATCAAGTGATGTTTTATGTAATAAAGCATGTTTAAGTTGTAATAAAAAGCAGGGTTGTCATAGTTGGTATCAGAGGATAGGTTTAGTTATTTTTGGGATTAGGAAACCCTAGTAAATCCTTAGATACAAGACTAAGAATAATAAAAGCATCCCTAAGTTTTGGTAAATACTATGTAAGTGGTTTATCAAACAAATAAATCCCTGTCTGGATACGAGCAGGTAGAGGCGGCTCTGGCACAGATGTATCCTAGGGGTAAAACCCGAAAACACTGCTTTGAGCTAGACCCGAATGGGAACTGGTGCATGACAATGGGCATTGCTGCACTCTTGGTTACGACACTCCCGGGGGATATGTTTTGATAAATTCACAATCTTTGTATGAACCCTTATTAAGGGAAAAATGCCCCTAAGAATATATGTTAGATGGAAGATCATGAAAAGCCAGGATTGAATCCTATAGACTCATGAGTTAAAGAGATTAAAGTTTATTTATAAGTCATCAAATTTTGTCTTTGGATTGCCGTTTATGTGTTACCACTAACTTTATTTTATTCCATCCAATGGCCGGTAATAGGAGAACTCGGGCTAACAACCGTTGTGAAGATCAGTGTGATGATTATACTTATGAGATGCCCAATCCAATGGGAGCGGGAATCGAGAACTTTGTAACGCTTCTCTCTCAGCTAACTCATGTTTTGAATAGAAACAATGGTCAAGAGGAACATTCAACCCCCCCTAAGAAAGAACAAGTTGCTATTGAAAGCTTCATGAGACAAAGGCCTCCTACTTTTAGTGGATCATCCGATCCCAAGATCGCTGAACAATGGATCAACTCCATTGAAAAGATATTCTCCATCCTCCAATGCTCTGAAAGAGAGAAGGTTCTCCTGGTGGCTTATCATATGGAGGGTGAAGCTGATCAATGGTGGACATTGATCAAAAATACGATGCCTGAGGAGGAGATCGAGGCTTTGGAATGGAAGGAATTCCGGAAGATGTTTTTCGATAAATATTTTCCGCGCACTGTCCGTCTTAAGATGGAAAGGGACTTCCTTTACCTCAAGCAGAAAGATGAAGAATCTGTGGGAGCGTACGAGGCAAACATCACAAGTCTTGCACGATACGCTTCCGACTTTTTCGTTACCCCCGAATGCACGGTTGACCGCTTCTTTGGTGGGCTGAAGCCTAGCTTGCGAAAAGCATTAGCGATCCGTGACTTCGACATCTATGAGGTAATTGTCCGATGTGCCCTCAAGGTTGAAATGGAGATCGGAGAATCACAGGGGTATCATGGGGACAAGAAGTGTAAGGTGGACTTCAATGCTGGTGGTCCGATGGATAAATCCAATGGCGCTAAGAAATTCCATCACCCCACTTGCCAAAAGTGTGGAAAGAAGCTCCCTGGAAATTGCCTTAGGGGGACAAGAAAATGCTTCAAGTGTGGAAGAGAAGGGCACCTAGCTATTAACTACCAGCAGGAAGGACCCACAGCTGCGATAGAGGAGAGGAACGCTCCGTTCGAACCTCAACGCGTTGTTCAATGCTACAAATACAAAGAACCGGGTCATTTTGCAAATCGGTGCCCTAATCCAAGGGTTATCGGAGGCAACCAGCAACCTCCAAGATAGCAAGGAAGAACATTTGCCATCACTTCTGCCGAAGTGAACCCCGACAACGAAGTGGTGACAGGTACGCTAGTTATTCATTCAAGAATAGCGAACGTACTTTTTGATTCAGGTTCTACGCATTCTTTTATATCTCAAAATTTTAGTAGAACAATCCCTGCACCACCACAAATCATGGAAGTAAAGATGTCGGTGAGTACGGAAAATGGGGAAATCATTACATACCATGAGTATAAGTCCTCCCCTATTATAATATGTGGTTTGAATTTCCCAGCGAACCTCGTCATACTCCCTTTGGTGGAATTTGATGCAATTCTTGGCATGGATTGGCTTTCCATATATAGAGCCAACATAAATTGTCGGGAGAGGGAAATCACACTCCATTTGGAGAATCGACCCCCGATTCATTACAAGTGTCAGGAGGAAGATGAATCTCCTTTCGCTCGATCATCTCAAGCATGGATATTACTGCCTTATGAGAATGCATATCTGGCTCAGATGATTGAGTCCAAGGAAGAAACCACCCTTGAATAAATGCCTATTTTGAGGGAATTCGCAGAAGTATTTCCCGAGGAACTTCCTGGTCTTCCTCCAAGAAGAGATGTTGAGTTCTCAATTGAACTTATACCTGGGATGCTACCAATATCCAAGACTCCATATAGAATGGCTGTTGTTGAGCTTGAAGAGCTGAAGAAAAAACTACAAGAGAATCTGGATAAAGGGTTTATACGCCCAAGTGCATCACCATGGGGTGCACCAGTCCTCTTCGTCAAGAAGAAGGATGGGTCAATGCGGCTTTGCATCGATTATCGTGAACATAACAAAATCACGATAAAGAACATGTATCCTCCCCCAAGAATCGATGACTTGTTTGATCAGCTGCGTGGAGCACAATACTTCTCCAAGGTGGACTTGCGGTCGGGATATTATCAAGTAAGGGTGAAGAAGGAAGATATCCGCAAGACTGCTTTTCGTACAAGGCACAGGCACTATGAATTCATAGTAATTCCTTTCGGACTCACCAATGCTCCAGAAATATTCATGGACTTGATGAATAGTGTCTTTAGAGATTACCTAGACAAATTTGTGGTAGTATTTATAGATGATATTCTAATATACTCCAAAACCAAGGAGGACCATGAGGAGCATTTAAAAACTGTACTAGAGACTTTGCGCAAGGAGAAGCTCTATGAAATGTACAGAAAGTGTGAGTTTTGTTTGAAGGAAGTCTCATTCTTGGGCCATATAATCACAAGAAATGGGATATCTATGGACCCCTCCAAAACAGATGCAATTGAGGGATGGCCGAGGCCAACATCGGTAACTGATATCCGTAGCTTCTTAGGGTTAGCTGGATATTACTGACGATTTGTGAGAAATTTCTCACGATTGTCCAACCCTCTTACCACGCTAACTCGAACGGGAGTAAAGTTTTCTTGGAGTGATGAATGCGAAGAAAGCTTCAAGGAGTTGAAAAGGAGGCTTATCACTGCACCCGTGCTCACTTTACCCACAAGTGGGGAGATTTTTGTGGTATTCAGTGATGCTTCGAAGAAGGGCTTAGGATGTGTGCTGACGCAGAATGATAAAGTGATATCCTATGCCTCAAGGCAGTTGAAAATCCATGAGTGAAACTATCCAACGCATGATCTGGAATTGGCGGCGGTGATCTTTGCCTTGAAAATCTGGCGGCATTATCTCTATGGAGAGAAATGTGAGATATATACTGACCACAAGAGTCTTAAATATATATTCACACAGAAAGAGCTTAATATGCGCAAGAGAAAATCGATAGATCTCATCAAGTATTATGACTGTTCAATACATTACCACCCTGGGAAGGCGAACAAGGTGGCAGATGCCCTAAGTAGAAAGGATCTAGCGATTCTATCAATGATGATAATTGAGAAGGATCCAATCTTCTTAGACTTGATGAATATGGACATGGGAATCATAAAGAAGGGAACATCATCAATCCTTTCACAAATGATTGCTCAACCATCTCTTTTGGAAAGGTTAAAGGATGCTCAATAGGATGATGCGAGAATCCAAGAAAAAGTGGAAGCTATCAAAAAGGGGAAATCCTCAGAGTTTAATGTTAATGAAGAAGGAATTGTGTGGTTTGGGAAAAGACTATGTGTTCCCTCAAGTTCGGAGATGAAGAAGGAACTTTTGGATGATGCACATAGTTCAAATTTCTCTATTCACCCAGGGAGCACAAAGATGTATCGAGATCTCCGAGAAAACATTTTGTGGGATAATATGAAGAAGGAGATCGTTGAATATACATCAAAGTGCCTGGTGTGTCAGCTAGTGAAGGCAGAGGGGCAAAAGTCTAAGGGGATGATGCAACCATTGCCCATACCAAAATAGAAATGGGAGAATATCACCATGGACTTTGTCACCGGGCTTCCAAGGACATCCAAAGGCAAAAATGCAATCTGGGTTGTTGTGGATCGTCTTACAAAGACTGCACACTTCATTGCTATTTGAGAGGATTTATCTTTGGATCAACTGGCACAGATATATATCAGGGAAGTGGTATGGTTGCATGGAGTACCACTATCTATTGTGTCTGACCGAGATCCAAGATTTACCTCTATGTTTTGGAAGAGTCTTCAACATGCTCTGAATACAGAACTGAACTTCAGTACGGCCTATCATCCTCAAACTGATGGCCAATCCGAGCGAACTATCCAAACACTTGAGGATATGTTGAGAGCGTGCTCAATGGACTTTAAAGGAGGATGGGATCAAAATCTTCCTCTAGTTGAGTTCTCTTATAATAATAGTTTCCACTCGAGCATCCAAATGGCACCATATGTAGCCCTGCATGGGAAAAGGTGTAGAACACCAGCATGTTGGGATGAGGTCGGTGAACGTAAGCTGCTTGGACCAGAAATGGTCGACGAAATGGTGGAGAAGGTGAAAACCATTCAGCAGCATATCAAGGCAGCCCAAAGTCGACAGAAGAGTTATGCAGATAATCGTCGACGAGACCTTGACTTTAGAGTCAGAGACATGGTGTTTTTACGCATATCTACGTGGAAGAAGGTCATGAGGTTTGGAAAGAAAGGGAAGTTAAGTCCAAGGTACATCGGCCCCTTCGAGATTCATGATCGTGTTGGGGCTGTGGCCTATCGACTAGCACTTCCACCTACTATGGCCAAGGTGCATGATGTATTCCATGTATCCCTCTTAAGGAAGTACATACCAGACCATTCACATGTACTCTCTTCCAAGGTGGTATAATTAGAAGACGATCTTTCTTATGAGGATCAACCAGTGAAGATCTTAGATCGTAGAGAAAAAGTTCTACGAAATAAGACAATTCCCCTCATCAAGGTGTTGTTGAGAAACCACAAGTTTGAAGAAGCAACTTGGGAGTCAGAGGATATGATGAAGCTAAGTTACCCACATTTGTTTTAGTGTGGGAAAAGGGAAATTTCTATGGCGAAATTTATTAAGGGGGGAATGTTGTAATGACCCAAAGTTTCATTAATGAAAATCCCTCTTGATCCAGTTAAATGTCTCTTTATGAAAAATGTTTTTATAAGATGTTAAATTCATTAGTTTTACGTTATGATTTGTGACCGTTACTTTTATAGCCGTTGAACAGTGATCATCTGAGTAGTATAAATATAAGGCTTTAACGAACCAATTTTCTACTCAGACAAAGGAAGTGATGGCCTCATCCAGTAGAATTTCCCATTATGAAGCCCATTTGTCGGATCTCAGAAAAGAGGTGGCGTCTTTGGTCTTTTCCCTTGACCAAGCCCAATCTGAGCTTCATCATGGCAAGCTCGAACGTGATCGTCTATGGGAAAAATGGAAGTTGATTGAAATTACAACTCGAGCGATGTTATCCGAGCAACCCCAAGTGTCTGTCACCATCGCACACCTTACCCTTAGGTCTTATGCGGCTATTTTAAGGGGTTATGTAACAAATAAGTAGCACCATGTTCATGTACATTATTTTTGTATATTATAGTGAATATAATTTCTAGTCATTTTTTATACATTGTAATTAGTTTTTAAAGCACAAATGGTGTTTTTAGTTATTATTTAATTAAGAATTATATTTTATTAAATTAAAGGATTTTTTGAATTAAATAATATTTTAATAAAATATTATTATTAATATTAAATAAATTTTTTATTAAGTATAAATGATCTTATAATTTTATGAATGCAATTAAATTTTTTATTAAGGTTTGAAAGCCATTTCTGTCAAAACTCGTGAATTATTTTTATAAATGTCGGTTTTTATTTTAAAAGTGAAAATTCACATATTTAGAAAATTATTTAGATAAAATAAATATTATTTTTGGAATTAGGATGTCAAAATTATTCAACGGTGAATTTTTCATAATTTTCAGAGACAGTCAAATTTTTGGGTAAAAATTAAATACCATTTAAATATATAATGTGTTTTATGACATCATAATGACCCAATGGTGATGTAATAAAATACCATAATCCTTATGTTCGGCCAATATGTGTTTTATCATTATAATAATGAGGTTTTGGGTTTGTTTGACTTACTTTTCAAAGCATTAATGGAGCCCTCAAGACTTATTCAACACTTTGCCTTTTTAAATTAATTTCCATGGGAGTGTGACTCACCTCCACATAAGCAACCCTAATTTTTTAATAAGTTCGGACCTTGGCCTTGTAAAATATTTTTTTCCTCTTTCCTTTTCCAGAAACTATGGGCAAATACCTTGGGATGGTTTGTGGTTTGGATTATTTTAATATAAGGGGTCTCAAACCTAAATAATAAAGAATTCTCTCACCTTTCCTATATAAACCCACCCAAGCTCCCACTTCCTCCTCACTAAAATACCTTGGAGTTCGTCCAACCTCCGCCCTACTCTCTCTAGAATCCTCCAAAGGTGCCCCAAGCTCCCAAGAAGCCTCTCACAAGCCTCTCTCTAGCCTTCGGAAGCACACTTCCAAGTAAGGGTTTTTTCTTCCTTTCTCATTTTTGTCAATTTTATTTAAGTTGTATTGCCCTTTTAATTTCAATTATGAAATTTGGGGTATGATTTCGCACCTCCCCCATACTGCCCTATTATTGTTTGAATGATGGGAGAACCCTTTATCTCTCATTAAATGCCTCCCATGATCACCCGTTACTATGCTGAAATTCCGAAAGGAACTTCTCTCTCTTCTTTTACATTCAAGCAATACTTTTGTATCATGAATCTAAAATACATTTCTATTGTTGGGACATGTATATATATGACCTCCTTACTGTCCATTACATGTAAATATGATGAGGAACCCCTTTCTCTCTCATCAACCATTTTTATGAATTCTTATGTCACGCCGTTACGCTGCCGAAATCGCCCTGATTTTCTAAGCCAATGTCATTGTGTAGTGAATACCATACCCATTTCTCCATCAAGGGTATTCACCTTTACACACATTTACTTGTTGATTGTAAAGTTTCATGTATTAATTCCACATTCCTTTATCGTGGAATAAATGATTATGTTTTATGAATCCATGTTTTATGATCCATGTGGCACACTTATGCATGAAATGAAATGTTTAAGAAGGGTGCGACCTTTATAGCGCTCCAATGCATTGGGTAAAGTTTAGTATCATGATACGTCATGTGCAATGAGTGTTGACTCATGCTAATTCAAGTGAAACGAGGGTTTACTCGTGCTTCAAGTGCAATGAGGGTTTACTCATGCTCCATGTGCAATGAGCCTTGACTCATGCTAATTCAATGTTAAGTGTTGTTGCCACATTTCCATGTTATGATTATCATGCTTTATCATGCCTTTATGTTCATGTTTTTCTTATGATCTATTTATATGCCTATTTCCAAACATGTATTGTACTTCTCATGTTATTCATTGTGTACTCCCTTACTGGGCTTTATAGCTCACCCTTTTCTTATGTATGTCCTCAGGCTATCCCATGCAATGCTAAGTACGAAGGAATGTAGTGGTCATGTAAAGGAAGTTTTCAATAAAGATGTTGTATTTCAAGTTTAAAGTTTTTATTTAATGATCCTAAGCCCCAAAGACACTAAACCTCTCAATCTTCTTTGTTGTATCAAGTGATGTTTTATGTAATAAAGCATGTTTAAGTTGTAATAAAAAGCAGGGATGTCATAATGTGTGAGCACAAGTGCACTGGATATCCTTATTTTCAACTCCTTGAAATTCTCTTCACATTCCTTTGTCCAAAAAAACATAACTCCTTTCCGAGTCAACATGATGAGTGAATTAGATAATCATGAATAATATTTCACAAAACATCGATAATATCCAGCCAAACCAAGAAAACTTCGGATCTTGGTTACTGTTGTTGGTCTCGACCATCTTTTGATAACCTCTGTTTTTGCTGGATCCACAGATATACCCTCTTTTGAGATTATGTGACCCAAAATGCAACTTTTTGAAGCCAAAATTCACACTTGGTAAATTTGGAATAAAGCTACTCCTTTATTAGGGTCTTTAATACAATTATAAAGTGATCTTCATTTTCTTCCTTGCTCTTTGAATGGAAAAGAATATCATCTATAAAGACTACCACAAACTGATCAAGATAGTCTCTAAATACTCTATTCATCAGATCCAAGAAGATATCAGGGGCATTAGTAAGACTAAATAGAATAACTATAAATTTATAATGTACATACCTTGTATAGAAAGACGTTTTTGGTATATCCTCCCTTTTGACCCGTAATTGATGATACCCGGAACGAAGATCTATCTTGGAAAAGTATTGAGCTCCGCGTAGTTGGTCAAATAGTTCATAAATGCGTGGGAGAGGATATTTTTTCTTGATAGTGATCTTTTTAAGTTCTCAATAATCAATGCAGAGTCTCATTGATCCATATTTCTTCTTAATAAACAGAACATGTGCTCCCCAAGGTGACGTAATAGGGTGTATGAATCCTTTATCAAGATTCTCTTGGAGTTTCTTCTTTAATTCATACAACTCAATTGGGGCCATTCTATATGGTGTCGTTGAAATAGGCAAAGCACCCGGTACGAGTTCTATTAAAAACTCAACATGACGATTTGGTGGAAGACCTGGAAATTCCTCCGGAAAGACATCATCAAATTCCCGTACAATGGGAATATTCTTAATCATGAGTTTCTGTCAAACAATTTGAGATAAAAAACCCTCATTTAGTGGAATCAGGACCCATAAGATGGATGAAATTTCCACTTGAAGGTTATGTTCATCCATGCATCGATAGACGATCATAGATTGATCTAGAATATGAAATGTGACTTCCCTTAATTGGAAATTGATATGAGCTCTGTATAGAGAAATCCAATCCATGCCATGAATCACATCAAATTCCACTATAGGAAGGATCACAAGATTTGTAGGAAGCACATTCCAAAAAACTTTAATCGGAGAAGAATTTTAAACTATTGATGCGACTGTTGTGCCATTAAGAGTTGTCACAGCCAACTCAACCTATAATTGTTGAGGTAATACGGGGATACCCTTAGAAAATTCTTCAGAAATAAAAGAGTGGGTGGATCCAAAATCAAATAAAACATTTGATACTTTAGAGTGGATGATAAGTGTACCTGTCACCACTTCATTATCATAATCCACATTGCCGATAGTATTTTCATGTGAGGTTCCATTGTCTTTGGCCTTAAGAGTTTGTTGACGTCGATCATCATCGTCAACCCTTGGATTTGGGCATTGATAGGCATAATTCCCCATCTCCTTGTACATGAAACATTGTAGTGTAGTAGGTTCATTCTGTGTATCCCTTCCTTTGTTTGCATCATTATACATCGTCTTTCCATTATTTCGACATTCAATTGCCTGATGACCTTCTTTTCCACACTTATAACATTTTCTTGTCCCCTTAAGACAATTTCCTCCATGTTTCTTTCCAAAATTTGAGCATAAGGGAAAACCCATCTTCATTTCAGTGTGGTCTTTAGATTTTCATTTGAATTCCATTTTCCCCTTCTTATCAAACCCATGTGACTGATGGGTTACACCAATCTCCATCTCAACCTTGAGAGCACATCGAACTATTTCCTCATAGCTATTGAAGTACCTTATGGCTAACGCCCTTCGAAGACTTGGTTTTAAGACACTAATGAATCAATTGATCTTACTCTCAGGTTGGATAATAATTCCGGAAGTGTACCTTGCATGTCTTGTAAAATTTGCTTCGTAGGTACCAACAGATTCATCATCCTTTTGCTACTGTTCAAGAAACTCCTTCTCCATCATTGTTCGAAGAATACGAGGGAAATAATTATTGAAAAATTAGTTCATGAACTCGTCTCATTCCATGGAATCAATTTCATCCCTTTGCCTCATATTCTAAATAAGATTCCACCATTGATCAGCATCACCTTCCAAACGATACACTGCTAAGATGACTTTATCTTGTTTAGATCATTGAAGAACTGAAAATATCTTTTCAGTGGTACTGATCCATTGTTCAGCCACTAATGGATCAGAGACCTGCTGAATGAAGGTGGACGATGCCTCATGAAGGATTCAACAGAATGTTTCTCTTTCCTTGGCTCATTTGTAAGTCCTGCATGATTCATTTCTTGATAATGTTGTGTGAGCATGGCTACAAGATTTTGCATTCCAGCTCCCATAACGTTTCATTTCTCAGGGGGATAATCATTGCATTTCCCGTCGCATTCCTCATTAACACGGTTCCTTTGGTTTCCAGCCATTGACTAAAACCAAGAAGAATTGTATGAGCAACACTAATTATAATAGGAAAACCACATAATCAAGATTAAAATTTCACACTTAAGGTCCTAACGTAGGTTTTTCATGGCCATTTCTAAAACACTAAGATTGTGTTCTATTCGTAGACATATCCTTAGGTTTCTTACTAAGTCTTTCACATCCCAGTTTACAATGGTTGACTATACCTTTCCTCTGATACCACCTATAACGACCCATACTTTACATACATGGTTATTAATTCAAAATTGAAGTACCCTTATTACAACACATAACAAAACCATGAAAGGACCGTATAGGTATAGTGTCTTTAGAAACTGGGAAACATAAACAACTGGTTCATAAAGCATCTACATTGCCTCCCATTTATTTCATCATATCTAGAGACCCTATTGGAATATCCTACATAATAACCTTCTTCCTGACCTGGGGAAAGAAAACATACAAAAGGGTGAGCTCAAATGCTCAGTAAGGGTAAAAAAAAGAAATATCAATCACATCATATTCATATGAACATAACATTTTGGAAATCTTAACCTACAATAGAGATTATAATTTAATAACATGGGATAAATCATAGTAGTGAAATGTAATCCCAATAATCATAATATAAAACATTTTACTTTATGTCATACACACATAATCATAGGGAATCATTTCTTATTAGTCAAGACTCATTGCCAAGAATATATTAGTGGACAAAGTCCATTTCTGAACCGAGTTCACTCCTCGTTTCAGTCCTGTTTCACTGAACCAGTTTAACCTACCGTTCCAACCATGTCTATCTCATGAGATATAAAATCCTTACTCAATGCATTGCAGGGAGATATAGGTCCCACCCATCTCATAATGATACCATTCTTATGTGTGCCACAAAATCATAAACCATACATCATAGCATAACCCATGTAATAAAAATGGGAATCTTAAACATCGTGACATCATAAAACAATTAATAAAAATATTTCCATCACAACATAATAAAATCAATTTAATAATATGGATAGAAATAGAACCCTATATTATCTTAGATGAATAATAATTTTTAAAAAACACTTGAACTCCATTCTTGAGAAAAATATCCTTTCTACTTCAAAAACAATTTTCCTTTCTTAACATGTCATACAATTTTAAACTAAAAGATGTTGATTAAAAATAAACATGAAAACTTGTAAAGGAAGATTCTTGGAAATAATGTTTTAAAAATCCATTCATTCCATATATGTTAAAAAACATTCTTCTTGTACATTTGTCAGAGAATTTAAAAAGTACCTCACACGAAAAACGATAAAAGATTCCTTTAATATCTTTTACTAAAAACTCACCGAAGGGTAAAATTGGATTTAAATAATTGTAGTAGGATGTGAACAATAATACATATTGAGGAAACATGGATTTGGATGATAAATATTCCCCAGTAAATTCTGAAGTATAAACAATCTCAGATAAAAATTTAGATTGTGAGTTTGTCCCTTAACTTAGGTCTGATTTGCTTCGTAAGTGTCCGAACCTCCTATATAATGATTAAATAATGTTACTGACTTATTCCAGAATCATACTTATTGTTATGATATCATATATGGTCATATTTTTAGCTTCTTATTAGTAATACTTCATTACTACTTGTTATTCGGGTGTTTATTACTTTTTTGTTCTTATGCGTGTTTTGTCGGATAAATTATTATTCTTCACTTTAGGTTATAAATACCTCATTTCCTGAATGGTATTAGTGTACTATATATCATATATATACATTCAATTAATTTATATAGTCATTATGAAATGAATATCATGTAGAACGAATCACATCACATCGCGGAGACGGTATTTCGTACGTACGCACGAGCGATGATTTCATTCCAATGATCGTGGAATTGTATTGGAGTATATGTATAATATTTCATAATGAATAACACATTAAAATAATCATATAGAGTTATTTATTTTCAGCATTATACCCATCCAAGTAATGTGGTGATGGAAAATAGGTTACACCACGGCGTGGAGACGGCATTCCGTACGTACGCACACGCGGTGATTTTGTTTTTCATATGATGGATAGATGGTGAAATAGGGTTGTTTCATACTTATAAAAACATATCAGTATATGAGTGATACTGATGTTGTTAATTAATAATGAAACAACTAAAGAAGAATAAGTGGAAGAAGAAATAATGTTTAAAGAATCGGTAATGGACATTACCTTTTCTTTGAAGCGCCTCTTTGAGACATCAACTTAGGGCACTACAATTGGTCATTAAAAAAGACCAGGACCTCAAGGATGTTTCTAGGGAAGTGGGGAAGTCAAATGGGCAGGGGTTGGCCAAGATTGAAAGCTCCAATTGGTGTGACGAGGAGAGGAAGAAGGTGCCCTTTTATAAGGGAGGAGAGGGGCACCTTTGGAAATATAAGAAATATTAGTTTATATAAAATCCTAACCCCAATTAAAAACTTCCCAAATGACTCATATCCAAATATTAGATGATACCGGGTTGTAATCTCATCAACCAATAAAATTTAGACATGTTAAGAATTTATTTAAAACATTATCAACTTGATTTATCATTATTTATCAATTTCATTTTATTTGTGGTATTAATATTCTAAATTTTAAATTAATATAAATAATTACATATGTGTTGTGAATTTTCTAAAATTTGACACATTATGAAATTTTAGACCATATAAATTTTAATATATAATTTTTAAATATATTTGTGATTTTTAAACAATTTATAATATGTTATTTTTATAAAATACAATAGTGTAAATTTTGACACTATTCATTTATTTGAATTTAAATAAAATATATACAGAAGATATGTTCGAACTATAATCTTTAATAGATTCATAAAATGTCATATGTTTCTAAAAAATTAGTGGAGAACATTAAATAGTTCATATAATATTAATATTAATATTTTTAAAACCATTTATTTGATATTTTAATTAATAAAATAATTTCAACATCACTATTGTGGCATGATTAATGATAAATATTTAATCCCTAAAAAATCTAAATAAATTCCTATGATGTAGATAATTTTATTAGAGTTTTTGAGACTAATCATGTTCGATGTTTCATTATGTTTATCACTAAATTAAAATTATTATACTGATAAGATTTAAGAAAGTTACATGTTGTCACATTCTTTGGTTTTAATAATAATTAAATTATTTTCATGGAAAAAAGTCCATTAAATGAATCTAATTCGACCCTTAGGTGATATTGGTCGACTTTTAGTCATTCAATTGGATTTCGGCAGGTGTTAGTGTAACTTTATAACCTTATATTTACCCTTAATTACCCGATTTACCTTTAACTATTGTAAATAAAATTTACCGTAGTTACTATTTATAATGCCCAAAAATAAAAAATAGCCTATTAACATAATTTGGACCCACTGATTCCAAATATGAAATCCACTTTTAAAAATTTAAAACATATAAGTTGAAGTAAATAATTTAAAATAAATCCCGTTGTTAAGAAAATGTGTTTTAGAAGTTAAAACATTGCCAAAGATTGAAATGTTTTTACCTATGAATTCAATGTGAAATTAGTGATAGTGACATACATTATATTAAATGGTAAAAATATATTCTATTTATAATTTAAAACCATTCAATATTATAATTTTACCATATAAAGCATCTCAATGAAAAAAAGTTGTTTTCAATTAAAAATTAGCGTATTTTTACTATTATTCAAAATATGAAAGTTATCAGAAAAATATCAAATATTTATCCAAAGTAAATTCTTATATCCTGATTTAAAATAAGAATTTTATTTTGTCAAATTGAACTTATAAACATGTCAAAAACTATATTTAATGTGGGTGCGCCATCAAAAGGCGAAAAAACTGCATTTTTTGAAAAATACTTATTTTACCCGAAACATTTATTTTGTTCTCTTACCATGTTCTAGAAAATGTGTAAGATGAATAATAAAATTCAAAATGTAGTTAATACTATTAATAATGGCTAGGTCATAGTAATATATCATTGCTTATTGAAACCCGATATTACTTACTACACACGCTATCGAGGAAGGTCGTGATTGCGTGTAATGCAAGCCAAGACCGTATTGTGTGCAGTGAAAGATTCCTTTGGTGTTGCGTATAACATAAATAAAAATATTTCTCATAAAATCACAGGGTATTTAATTCTACCCCCCTTAAAATGAATTTTTCCCTTGAAATTCATTACATCATTAAAAATAGATGAGGATACCTCTCCCTCATCATATCCTCAAGTTCCTATGTAGCTTCTTCTAATTGCTGGTTCCTCCATAAAACCTTCACCAAGCGAGTGGTCATGTTCCGTAGAACTTTTTTAGCATGATCTAGAATCTCTATAAGTTGTTCTTTATAAGAAATATCTTGCTCCTGTGGTACAACTTCTGAGATGAGTACATGTGAAGGATCAGGTATGTACTTTCTCAGGAGAGACACATGGAACACATCGTGAACTTGAGAGAGATTCGGTGGAAGCGCCAATTGGTAAGATACCTTCCCAACACGATCCAGAATTTCAAAATGACCGATATATTGAGGGCTCAACTTTCCCTTCATTCCAAATCTCATGACCCTCTTCCAGGGAGATATTCGTAAGAACACTTTATCAACCACTTCAAACTCTAGGTCTTTTCTTCGGTTGTCGGCATAACTTTTTTGTGGAATCTGAGATGCTCTTATGTGTTGTTGATTAGATTTGACCTTTTCTTCCATTTCATCAACAAGATCAGGTCGTAATACCTTTCTTTCCCTAACTTCATCCGAGCAAGTTGGAGTCCTACAATTCTTTCCACAGAGAGCTTCATAAGGAGCCATCTGAATACTAGAGTGAAAGATATTATTATAAGAAAATTCCACCAAAGGTAGTTGTTGATCCCAACCACCTATGAAATCTATAGAGTAAGCTCTCAACATATCTTTTAGAGTTTGAATTGTCCTCTCAGACTGACCGTCTGTCTGAGGATGATAAGAAGTACTGAAACTCAACTCTGTATCCATTGTATGCTGAAGACTTCCCCAGAACTTTGAGGTAAAGCTCGGATCCCGATCAGATATAATAGAATGTGGTACTCCATTCAATCTTACCACTTCCTTTACATATATCTTGGGAAGCTGATCTAGAGTGAAATCCTCTCTAATAGCAATTATGTGTGCAGACTTTGTAAGACGATCAACTATGACCTAGACAGCATTATTGCCTTCGGATGTTTTAGGAAGTCTAGTGACAAAGTCTATAGTGATGTTTTCCCATTTCCATTCTGATATGGGTAATGTTTGTAACATCATCTTAGACTTATGTCTCTCAACATTAACTTGCTGACAAACCAATCATCGAGAGACATGTTCATCAACATCTCTTTTCATGCCATTCCCCCAGAAGTACTCTTTTAGGTCCCTATACCTCTTCGTGCTTCCAAGATGAATAGATAATGAAGAAATATGAGCCTCATCCAGCAGCTCCTTCTTTAATTTGTGTATGGGAGGAACACAAACCCAATTCATGATCTTTTTTATCCCATCACAATCAAGGTTGAATTCAGGAACATTTCTCACCTTCTTTTGTAACTCGACATCTTCTTTCTGTTCCTCTTTAATCATCACATGTATAGATGGTTGAACATTCATTTGAGAAAGACACGATTTTTCCCCTTTAATTATAATTCCACGATCCATCCTTTGTAAATCCATAAATATTGGATCTTTTGTGATCCTTATTATGGATAAGCTAGCATGGTCTTTCTAACTTAATGCATCATCCACCATGTATGCTTTCCCAGGGTGGTAATGAATTGAGCAGTCATAATACTTAATCTGCTCCAACCATCTTCTTTGGTGCATATTCTGCTCCTTTTTTGTGAAAATATACTTTAAAAATTTATGATCAGTATAAATGTCACACCTTTCTCCATAATGATAATGCCGCCAAATCTTTAATGAAAAGATTACCGCAGCTAACTCCAAATCATGAGTTGGGTAATTTTTCTCATGGATTTTCAACTATCGTGAGCCATAAGCAATGACCATATCATTTTGCATAAGAACACACCCCAATCCCTTCTTGGATGCGTCACTGTAGATCAGAAACCTTTATCCACTACAAGGCAGTGTGAGCATAGTTGCACTAGATATCCTTCTTTTCAAATCCATGAAATTATCTTCACATTCCTCAGTCCAAACAAACTCAACTCCTTTCTGAGTCAACTTGGTGAGTGGATTAGATAATCATGAAAAATCTTTCAAAAAACGTTGATAATTTCTAGCCAAACCAAGAAAAATTCAGATCTCGGTTACTGTTGTTGGTCTCAACCATCATTCGATAACCTCTGTTTTTGCTGGATCCACAGATATCCCCTCTTCTGAGATTATGTGACCCAAAAATGCAACTTTTTGAAGACAAAATTCACACTTGGTAAATTTGGAATAAAGCTACTCCTTTATTAGGGTCTTTAATACAATTCTCATGTGATCTTCATGTTCTTCCTTAATCTTTGAAAACAAGAATATCATCTATAAAGACTACCACAAAGTGATCAAGATAGTCTCTAAAGACTCTATTCATCAGATCCATGAAGATTGCAGGGGAATTAGTAAGACCAAATGGAATCACTATAAATTCATAGTTTCCATACCTTGTACAGAAATCCATTTTTCATTTATCCTCCCTTTTGAACCTTAATTGATGATACCCTTAAAGAAGATCAATCATGGAAAAGTATTGAGCTCCGTGTAGTTGGTCAAATAGGTCATTAATGCGTGGGAGAGGATATTTGTTATTGATAGTGATATTTTTAAGTTCTCGATAATCAATGCAGAGTCTCATTGATCCAACTTTATTCTTAACAAACAGAATAGGTGATCCCCAAGGTGACACAATAGGGTGTATGAATCATTTATCAAGATTCTCTTGGAGTTTCTTCTTTAATTCCTGCAACTCAATTGGGGCCATTCTATACGGTGTCTTTGAAATAGGCAAAGCACCAAGTGCGAGTTCTATTGAAAAATCAAATTCACTATTTGGTTGAAGACCTGGAAATTTCTCCGGAAAGACATCATCAAATTCCCGTAATATGGGCATATTTTTAATCTTGAGTTTCTCTCCAACCATTTGAGATAAATAACCCTCATTTAGTGGAATCAAGACCAAAAAATGGAAGAAATTTCCACTGGAAGGTTATGTTCATCCATCCATTGATAGACTATCATAGATTGATCTGGAATATGAAATGTGACTTCCCTTCATTGGCAATTTATATGAGCTCCATATAGGGAAATCCAATCCATGCCAAGAATCACATCAAATTCCACTATAAGAAGGATTACAAGATTTGCAGGAAGCACTTTCCCACAAACTATAATCGGAGAAGAATTGTAAACTTTTGATGTGACTGTTGTGCCATTAGGAGTTGTCACAACCAACTCAACATCTAATTATTGAGGTAATATGGTGATACACTTAGAAAATTCTTCATAAATAAATGAGTGGGTGGATCCAGAATCAAATAAAACATTTTCTACTTTAGAGTGGATGGTATGTGTACCTCTCACAACTTCATTGTCGTACTCCACATCGCCGATATTAATTTCATGTGACGTTCCTTTGTCTTTGGCCTTAAGAGTTTGTTGACGTCGATCATCATCATCAATCCTTGGATTTGGGCATTTATTGGCATAATTCCCCATCTCCTGGCACTTGAAACATTGATGTGTAGTAGGTTCATTCTATGTATCCCTTCCTTTGTTTGCATCATTAGACATCTTCTTCCCATTATTTCGACATTCATTTGCCCGATGACCTTCTTTTCCACACTTATAACATTTTCATGTCCCCTTAAGACAATTTCCTCAAAGTTTCTTTCCACACTTTGAGCATAAGGGAAAACTCATCTTATTTTCAGTGTGGTCTTTAGATTTTCCTTTCAATTCCATTTTCCTCTTCTTATCAAACCCATGTGACTGATGGGTTACACCAATCTCTATCTCAACCTTGATAGCACATCGAACAATTTCCTCGTAGCTATTGAAGTCCATTATGGCTAACACCCTTCGAAGACTTTGTTTTAAGCCACTAAAGAATCGATCGCTCTTACTCTCAGGTTGGATAATAATTCCGGAAGCGTACCTTGAAAGTCTTGTAAATTTGGTTCATAGGTACCAACAGATTCATCATCCATTTGCTTCTGTTCAAGAAAATCCTTCTCCATCATTTTTTGAATAATACGAGGGAAATACTTATTGAAAAATAAGTTCTTGAACTCATCCCATTCCATGGACTCAATTTCATCCATTTTCCTCGTATTATTAATAATATTCCACCATTGATAAGCATCACCTTCCAAACGATACACTGCTAATATGACTTTATCATGTTCAGAACATTGAAGAACTGAAAATATCTTTTCAGTGGTGCTGATCCATTGTTCAGCCAATAATGGATTAGAAGACCCACGGAATGAAGGTGGACGCTGCCTCATGAAGGATTCAACAGAATGTTGATCCTTCCATGGCTCATTTGGATGTCCTGCATGATTCATAGCTTGAGGAAGTTGTGTGAGCATGGCTACAAGATTTTTCATTCCAGCTCCCATAACATTTGGTTGCTCATGGGGACAATCATTGCATTTCCCGTCACATTCCTCATTAACATGGTTCCTTCGAGTTCCAGCCATTGACTAAAACCAAGAAGAATTGTGTGAGAAACAATAATTATAATAGGAAAACTACATAATCAAGAATTAAATTTCACACTTACGGTCTTATCATAGGTTGTTCATGGCCATTTCTAAAACACTAAGATTGTGTTCTATGCTTAGACATATCCTTAGGGTTTCTTACAAAGGCTTTCACATCCTAGTTTCAAAAGGTTGACTACACCTTTCCTCTGATACCAACTATAACGACCCATACTTTACATACATGGTTATTACTTCAAAATTGAAGTACCCTTATTACAACATATAAAAAAACCATTAAAGGACCGTATAGGTATAGTGTCTTTAGAAACTGGGAAACATAAAAAACTAGTTCATAAAGCATCTACATTGCATCCCATTTATTTCATCATATCTAGAGTCCCTTTTGGCATATCCTACTTAATAACCTTTTTCCTGACATGGGGAACGAAAACATACAAAAGGGTGAGCTCAAATGCTCAGTAAGGGTAAAAAAAAGAAATATCAATCACATCATATTCATATTCATAAGAACATAACATTTTGGAAATCATAACCTCCAAAAGAGATCATAATTTCATAACATGGGATAAATCATAGTAGTGAAATGTAATCCAAATAATCATAATTTAAAACATGAAACTTTGTGTCATACACACATAATCAAAGAGAATCATTTCTTATTAGTCAAGACTCATTGACAAGACTATCTTAGTGGACAAAGTCCATTTCTGAACTGAGTTCACTCCTCATTTCAGTCCTGTTTCACTGAACTGGTTTAACCTGCCGTTCCAACCATGTCTATCTCATGAGATATAAAATCATTAACCAATGCATTGGAGGGAGATATAGGTCCCACCCATCTCATAATGATACCATTCTTATGTGTGCCACAAAATCATAAACCATACATCATAGCATAACCCATGTAATAAAAATGGGAATCTTAAACATCGTGACATCATCAAAAAATTAATAAAAATATTTCCATCACAACATAATCAAATCAATGTAATAATATGGATAGAAACAGAACCCTATATTATCTTATATTGAAAATAATTTTGATAAAAACTCTTGAACTTCATTTTTTAGGAAAATATCTTTTCTACTTCAAAAACATTTTTCCTTTCTTAACATGTCATACAATTTTAAACTAAAAGAAGTTGATTAAAAATAAACATGAAAATGTGTAAAGGATGATTCTTGGAAATAATGTTTTAAAAATCAATTCATTCCGTATAAGTAAAAAACATTCTTCTCGTACTTTTGTCAAAAAAGTCAAAAAGTACCTTGTACGAAAAACGACAAAAGATTCCAATCATATATTTTACTAAAAACTCACCGAAGGGTAAAATTGGATTTAAAAAATTGTAGGAGGATGTGAATAATATTACATATAGAGGAAACATGGATTTGGATGATAAATATTCCCCAGTAAATACTGATGTATAAACAATCTCAGATAAAAATTGAGATTGTGAGATTGTCCCTTACCTTAGGTCCGATTTTCTTCATTAGTGTCCGAACCTCCTGTATAATGATTAAATAATGTTATTGACTTATTCCATAATCATACTTATTGTTATGATGTCATATATGGTCATATTCTTAGCTTCTTATTAGTAATACTTCATTACTACTTGTTATTATGGTGTTTATAACTTTTTGTTCTTATGCGTGTTTTGTCGAATAAATTCATATTCTACTCTTTAGGATATAAATACCTCATTTACAGAATGGTATTAGTGTACTATATATCATATTTATTCATTAAATTCATTTATATATTCATTATGCAATGAATATCATGTAGAATCAATCACATCACATCGTGGAGATGTTATTCCCTACGTACGCACGAGTGATGATATAGTTCCCATGATCGTGGAATTGTATTGGAGTGTATGTATAATATTTCAGAATCAATAAAACTTTAAAATAATCATATATAGTTATTTATTTTCACCATTATACCCATCCAAGTAAGGAGGTGATGGAAAATAGATTACACCACGGCGTGGCGACAGTATTCTGTATGTACGCACGCGCGGTGATTTCGTTTTCCGTTGGATGGATAGATGGTGAAATAAGGTTGTTTCATAAATATAATAAAATATAATAATATGAGTGATACTTATGTTATTAATTAATAATGAAACAACTAAAGAAGAAGAAGTGGAAGAAGATATAAAGTTGAAAGAATCGCTAACGGATATTACCTTTTCTTTGAAGCGCCTCCTTGAGACCTCCTCTTAGAGCACTACAATTCGTCTTTGATGAATTCCATGACCTCTAGAATGTTTCTAGGGAAGTTGGGAAGTTAAATGGGCAGGGATTGGCTGAGCTTTAAGGCTATAATTTGTGTGAGGAGGAGTGGGAGGAGGAGCCATTTTATAAGGGAGGAGAGGGGCACCTTTGGAAATATAAGAAATATTAGTTTATATTAAATCCCAATCCCACATAAAAACATCTAAAATTACTCATATATGAATATTAAATGGGATAGGGTTGTAATATCTTCAACCAATAAAATTTATACATGTTAGGAATCTATTTTAAACATTATCAACTTGATTTATCCTTATTTATCAATTTAATTATATTTGTGGTAATAATATTCTAAATTTTAAATTATTATATATAATTACATATGTGTTGGAAATTTTCCATAATTTGACACATTATTACATTGTAGACAATATAAATATTAATTTATAATTTTTAAATATTTTTTTGATTTTTAAACAATTTTATAATATGTTATTTTTATAAAATACAATAGTGTCAATTTTGACACTATTCATTTATTTGAATTTAAATAAAATATATACAGATGATATGTTTGAAATAAAAGCTTTAATAGATTCATAAAATGTCATATTTATCTATAAAATTAGTGTAGAACATTATATAGTTCATATAATATTTATTTTAATATTTATAAAACCATTTATTTGATATTTTAATTAATAAAATAATTTCAACATCACTATTGTGGCATAATTAATGATAATTATTTAGTACATAATAATTCTAAATAAATTCCTATTATGTATATAATTTTATTATATTTCTGGAGACTATTCATGTTCGAAGATTCATTTTGTTTATCACTATATTAAAATTATTATACTTATAAGATTTAAGAAAGTGACATGTTGTCACATTCTTTGGTTTTAATAATAATTAAAATATGTTCATGGAAAAAGTCCATTAAATGAATCTAATCCAACCCTTAGGTGATATGGGTCGACGTTTAGTCATCCAATGGGATTTTGGTAGGTGTTAGGGTAACTTTATAACCTTATATTTACCCTTAATTACCAGATTTACCTTTAACTTTGGTAAATAAAATTTACCATAGTTACTATTCATAATGACCAAAAATAAAAAGTAGCCTATTAACATAATTTGGGCCCACTGATTCCAAATAAGGAATCCATTTTTCAAAATTCAAAACATATAAGTTTCAGTAATTAATTTAAAATAAATCTCGTTGTTAAGAAAACAGGTTTTTGAAGTTAAAACATTGCCAAAGATTGAAATGTTTTTACCAATTAATTAAATGTGAAATTAGTTATAATGAAATAAATTATATTAAATGGTAAAAATATATTCAATTTATACTTTAAAACCATTCAATATTATAATTTAACCAGATAAATTATCTCAATAAAAAATGTTGTTTTTAATTAAAAATTTGAGTATTTTTACTATTCATCAAAATATGAAATTTATCAGAAAAATATCAAAAATTTATCCAAAGTAAATTTTTATATCCTGATTCAAAATAAGAATTTTATTTTTCCAAATTTAAATTATAAACATGTCAAAAACTAGATTTAATGTGTCTTCACCATCAAAAGGCGGCAAAACTGCATTTTATGAAAAATAATTATTTTACTCGAAAAAATTATTTTGTTCTCATACCATGTTCTAGAAAATGTGTAAGATGAATAATAAAATTCAAAATGTAGTTAATACTATTCATAACAGCTAGTTCATAATAATATATCGTTGTTTAGTGAAACCCGATATTGCGTACTACACACGATGTCGAGGAAGGTCGCAATTGCGTGTAATGCATGCCAAGTCCGTATGGTGTGCTGTGAAAGATTCCATTGGTGTTGCGTATAACATAAAAAAAATATTTCTCATAAAATCTCAGGGTTTTACACTTCGTGAGGTAACTGTTAGTCATACACATGAGAATCATTTTTGTATCCCCTATAGAATTTATTTTAAAAAGGTATATATGATAAAATTAATCCATATGTATAATAAAATAATAAATATAATATATATATATATACTTTATATCTGTCATCATACCCAACCTTCACACATTATTATGGAAACACGAATGACATATGTTCACAAGGAGGTAGTCCACTACACACCAAAATGATGATTTTGTAACCCATTTGATGGAAGTGTGGATGGATTAGGTCATGAAATTTATGTAAAAACATATCTTTATATTTAATATAATATGGTAATTATATAATAAAGGTTTAATAATAATATAAGGTGGTGGGGGAAAAATAAATTAGAAATTCTCATTGAATAAATTTACCTCTTCTTACAGTAACATCATTAGGATTGTAACAAAATCCTTACTAGAGTAGATTTATGACATAAATAAGTCATCTAGGATAATATTTGGGATTTTAAGGGATTTTTTATTTTAATGTGGGATGAAAATGTTATTTTATGTTTTAATAAAATATTATTGGCATGAAATATTATTTGTGAGGTGAGTGGCACATTTGTATTTTTGGAATAGAAAGCGGTGTACCCCAATTATTCAAATTTCCAATTTGCCCGAAATATATTATTATCATTACAATGAAATTATAGGGTAGAATTACTGATAGAATAGAAATTTTATATAATATTATAGGTCTATTTGGTGATTATTTTTTAGTTTCAACCTCAGAAAACCCATTTTTACCTTAACCACAAAAACAAATGTTTACTATTTTTAGTATTCATTACAGTCAAAAATTTATTTCGAACGTAACATTATTTATATTCTAAATATTGAATATATTTTTTAAATTACTTTCACCCTATTGGTATGATATAAATTTAAATTAATGATTTAGACATGATGAGAATCCATATTTTCAAAAATGAATTGTTCAAATGATTACTTTGTTTTTTTTGTCAAAATTCAATATGAGAATTTTTAAATGTGTCTAAATTTTATTTATATAAATATAATTTAAATGATATTAATTTAAAACAAAATTAAAATAAAATTTATCATTATATGTAAGATAAGTTAAAAGGTTGATTCCAATTAGAATTTAGTATTCTTCATTAATCATTTACAATTTAATATCTTCCAAAAATTATCAATATTTAACCATATGATATTGTTAAAATTATGATTTTTAAAAATAATTTTTTTTTTCAAATAAGGCCCTTAATTTTTTGAATGAAATTTATAAAATTACGTTGAAAAAGAATACAAAACTGATTTCATGAAAATATATTTTAAGATTGATATTGGATTTAGTTGTATATATTGTGTATAAACATATATGATGACTCCTATATTTTTTGTTTGAAATAGAACACATTAATTTAATTAAAAAACTAATCAAAATATGATGGCTTAATTTATTGAGGTGATTCAAAATTGTTTACATAAATTCAGTTCTATAGAAAAATAACTAAGTTATTTTCAAATGGGTTTTATTTATATTTATAATTAATTGGTCATAAATAAATACCTTTTATATAAATGGTGTGACCATATATTTTCATAATTTTGTTAATCCATTTCATTATATCTTTTCAAATAAGTATAAGATAACTATCAATTTAAATAATAATATCTCAATAATAAGTAATTGTTTATTTTAACTCATTATTATGTGTAAGGAAAGATAAATCAATGTTTTATGTAATGTAAGATAAACACTATGTTTCATGTAATTAAGAAATGTAAAAATTATTAAAATTATATTATAAAAAATATTTCAAAAAATCTTGTTGTGTAATAGTACATAAGCTTATCACTTAAATACTTAGATTATTCCTCGGTCTATTTTTGTGTAATACATACCTTATAATCATTTGTAAAATCCCTAATTTTTGAAATATATTCTGATTTTTATATTCGGTATGAATATGAAACATGTTTCCCTCTATGGTTAATTGTTATTTTTATGTCCTATGATTGATTTCCATTTTATTGTAGACATAATCCAAAATCATTAATGATGGGTGAACCATGATCACACTCTAATTTATTGGGTAAAAAATCTTTTCATGAGAAGATATGTATGGTATAAGGGAGTAAACACGATACACTATCGTACGATGTCCACCGTGTTGTTTTTCCTTGGTATTTAGCCTTACCTTATTCTTATGGGATTTTTGTATTACTATTGCGTTTAGTATATTGTCATTTCCTTATGATATCATGTTCATTATGTTATTATCCCATGTTATTACTCCTAAACCATCTATTTTATGTTATCGTTATATATCTTAGACTAATATATTTTGTTTCATCATTTTGTTTATTCCCCTTTTTGGAATTTTTACTCACCACTTTTATCTAAATATTCCCATGGTTATCCCATGTAGTTTTAGGATATCCAAGGTATTATGCGATAATTATGGTATTTAAAATTAAGACCCTTTATTTTCATGTTTATTTTTTATATACATAGTCTTCCAAATATGATAGGCCTTTCAATCCTTCAATTTTATTTTATATATATTTATGTTAAAATATATGTAACCTTATGTATAGATGTCAGGGTTAATCATAATATAAATCATATTTTTTATTTAATATCAATGATTCATGGAAGCATAATTGGACTTATTTTCATCAAAATGGACTCTTTAGCTTGATTTGTCACGTTTTTTTAATTCTAAATACATCCAATACTCATGTAGAAAATTTATGGTGCTAACATTTCTCCATATTTTGACAACATATTATAATAGTGAAATAATGATAAGTTTTTTTGAAAATATTAATTGAATTAATTTTAAATTAATAATTATTTTAAATATTATTTTTTGACATGAGTTACCTAAAAAATAAAAAATTATTTTTAAATATAATAATCATGAATTAATTTTTGGATTGCACAAGGTGGGAATGAACAAATTATTCTGGTAGTGGTAATTATAAATTGATGACAAGTGAATGAAATTAATTTTATAAATGATAATCTAGTAATGTTTTAGTATTAATATTCTGAATTTAATATATTTTTTTTGGGAATATGTAATAGAATACCTTTTTATGAGATAGAGTTTAATTTCAAATTTGATAAATTTTTCATATTTACATTGGATGACTAAAACGAGGAGTAACAATAAAAAATGATGTTAAAATTTTCAATAATGACATTATCTATTGAGAATTATTATGAATTATATTGATGTTTTATGATGAGGGTGATTGATATTGATAATGTGAATTTTAAGTTATGTGAAGGTTTAATCATGATTAAAACACATATTTATTAATTATTTAATTATTAAATATGGATGTGATGTGGGAGTCTTATGAAGATTCTCATATTGACTTACTACAACTAGTAGATGCTCTTATAATATTGATATTTATATTATTTCTACAAAGATATGGTTAATTTGAATTATTCTATAATTTAAATTTATATATCTTTTGATATTTATATTCAATATAAAAGGAATTCATTTAGATTATTATGACAAATTATGGAATATTATTTCAATATATCATGTGGCCTATAAATTAATTATGGATAAGGTAGTGGGATTTTATTACATACTTTGTAAATAATTAATGATGGGTGAATTCTTCTTGTTGATTGATATTTATATATTCATGGAACTATAATGGTTACTATTAATCAAAAAAATTAATCTTGTATAAATATAGCTGATAAAATTTAAGAATTTATTTAATTCTATCCACTTAGTATAGGTTAGAGACTCATAATGATAAATACATCGATCTATTTTAATTCTCACATATAATAATAGAATATATACCATTGATGATACACCTGAGATTTTTTTCTATTCTCAACCACCATAATGGGTTTCAAATAAATAATTATTCATGTCGTTTTTTATACATACTCTTTCCCATAGAGTTGAGACTTAGGTGTATGGAACACACAATGTACTTGTAATTTTCTCTTTGATTTCATTGGGTTCATGATAGGTTATCCCAAGAGATTATACTTCATTATTATATTAGTTTTAGAGGAATTTCTTTAGCATGATACTATTTTTAGTACATGATAATTAATATGATATACATTTTTTGTATTTATTTGAGACAAGATATCATTATTTCATTACATTTTTTTATAATACTTGATAAAAGTTTTCATGAGGGGTTTATAATTTCTAATATCTACTAAAATATGAAAAAAAATCATTATTTGGATGGATATATTATTATATCCATTAACCCTTTTATGGTTTCAAACGACCAGATCTATGAATGGGATGAGGACATGGATTTGTTTGACCTTATATATGCGATAATTTTCATGGATTCTTCTCATTATGATTTTATGAAAATATCTATAATATATTTTTATTCAAAAAATTACTATTTGGTTTGAATAAAAATTTTATCATATTAAGTACCCCTGCATGTATTTAATTTGTTATCAATGAATCAATATTTTATGAGTGGAGTTATTGATGATGATATATAGATTATTTTGGATTGATAAGGTATGAATTGGATTTTACACTTGATAAATTATCCATGTACTTCAATAAAGTTCATGTTGTTCTTATATGATGGATGGAAATGGCATGATTGTCAGCTGTATTGTAAAACTATTTTAGAGAATATCAAGGCTATATTTTATTATACCAATCAATTTTTTTCTTTTATTTTGGTGATCATGACATATGATCATGGGTTTTCAATAATGAAATTTATTTATACCCTTAATATATGTGATGTCCATGGAAAAATAATATATTAATTCATGATGATTATTATTGGAGAAATAATTTGATATATGGTTTAATTTTTGATGGAATTTGAATTGTATTGAGTATTACTGTATGTTCTTTTCTTTGAGATTCCCAAAAAAATTTGTGTCCATCCATAAGAATTAGGTATATGAAGAACCCTGGTGGACACTATGGATAAACATAGTAAGATCTTAATTGTCATTGGAGGATCCATATTGGATTTTTCCCATACACAGGAGTACATAGGTTAACTCAGATGGAATAAATAGTGTTTGAGAAAATGAATAGGATGGACATAGGTTTGGAAGATGGATTATTTGTGGGGGAAAAACCATGAGTTTAGAATGTGTGAATGAGTCCATAAGGAAACTAATTTCCATGTATGAAGCAATCATTCCAAATACAATTTTATTAATCCAACCTAGAATATGTGAAACTCTAATGTGGTATAACAACTTATACATAAACAATTCCTCATATTTACAAAGTTAGAGACATAAAAAAAGATTAATGAAATGATACAGTGTGGCTATCATCATCATAATTTATGAAAGTTATCTACAAGAAAAATATTAATTCATATGCATATATAATGTTTAATATTAAGATTCCTCAAGATTATTATTGAATGGAATATGACCTACTATATCAAGAGGGACTAACCTATTGTGAATTGAGATAAAATGACTACATGTTCCTTGATAGTTGGACCTAATGCATTTACACAAAAGGACTAACCATATTCCTTGACCTACCATTAGCACATGTGCGGACAATTTATTGATCGTGTTAAATAATCTTGATTGAACACAAGTTGAGATGCATCAACCACATGATGAGATACAACCCAATTAATTTTTAGTTTAGATTCCATAAATGCACTTGATCTACCACATGAAGGACTGATCCTTACTTTATGGATTGTTTATGATGGGTAAACTCAATACAATGATGAAGCTAAGACATGATAAAATATAGAATCTTCCCTTGATGAAATGAATACCTTCCAAAGGATAAAGTGACCGTATAACATATTGAGCTAACCTAATGTGATAAACCTATGATGAGAAGAATAATAATATTTCGCATTGTATCCATGATAGGAAAACCAATATTATGAAGAATGTATCATCGATATTCATAAAAAATGTATTATAGTATAAAATGGGATAGGTAAAAAATGGAATTTGTGACTCCTAGATTCTAAGATAATCATGAAATTCCACTAAAATATTTCATAATCAATTACTAGATGGTGTTCAAGAACACATTTTTCTACAAAAAAAAAGATACTTTGAAAGAAAAGGCATATTTTGATCTCATGTGTTCACTTTCATGTGAAGAAAAGGGTGCATTTCACATATAACATAATATGAGAAGTCATTATAATCATTGGAAAAACACAAGATTCGTTATTGTGAGTTTCATTTATACTGGAATGTATAGTATGAGGATCACCACATCATGAATATTTTTATGTTGTATTCCAGGAATATATGGATGAAAAATGAGGAGATCAATTCATGTATATAATCATTGAACCAAAAATAGTTATTTCATTATATAGGTATAATAATATAGATGATAATAAAAATGGAAATAAATTGTTTCTTAGTTCCTGGGTGTTTTACAAACCACGTGAGGAAAGATTTTACTATAGAACATAATCATTAGGAATTTATATTTTAACCCAAAACCATCATGATATTAAAATGAGGATACATGAATATGTAATTTTTTCAATATTTTAGTTATTTACTGACCATGTAATGTTGGGGAATATTAACCAATTGCATTGGGTAAAATATGGGTATATAATTTAGTGATTCATTGACCAAATTAAAATGATAACACCTACTGGACATAAAAATTCTATTTCCTTGAATCATGGAAGTATGGTCTAAAATATTTTAGATAAAACTATTTGTATTATTATTATTATTATTGTGAATATAAATTAATTAATGATAATGTGAGAATTGACGGTTTTGGTACATAAATTTTTTATTATTATCGGAGAACATGCATGTAACGCCCCGACCCTAGTCACCCAGAGTTGCTGCATTACTACATAACATTGGCATGATCACAAGAAAGATCAAATCTCGAAAGACCGATTGGTTTAGTAGCCTTGGAAACACTAGATATATTCATATGTTTTACATTACATCATAAAATGAAAAACTATTACTACAACATAATGTCACCACAGTCCACACTATTATCCCCTCATAATATCCCTGTAGGTCATTCATAACTTACTTTTTCACATCCTGGGAAAAATAAAACATAGAAAAGGGGTGAGCTCAAATTCTCAGTAAGGATAACAATATAGCGGAACCTTAAAAATAAGCATAAAAATTTAAGGCAATGCATTACTAAAACAAAAGCATTTTAAACTTGAACTTCAACATAGTATGGAAAAAGTAAAATGAAATAAATCCATTTACTTGTTCACATGGATATTCTACTAATCCAATAATCACATGCAATATCAATAACCACTTTCATAATGTTGGAATGCATAATGCCAGACTATCATAACCACAAAGCCAAGGCCTCGTGCCAAGACTACAAATAAGATTTTGACAAGGCCTTGTGCCAAGACACTAGTTTGTCTAATGAGACCTACCGCTGCATCGAGGAGCTATAGCGGGCTCCACCCGTCACATATTAAGTCCAATGCATTCCCATATGAAAAGGTTTTAAACATAACATAAACATTCGTATTAAAACTTGCATAAGAAATGTCAATACTTTCATCATAAACTTTGAATGGTATAAAAATAGCACATCCACAGTCAAACATGTCACAAAACCTTCAATACAATATAGAAGTTTTGTATCTTAATAAATCAACTACAAATAAGCATAAAATCCATCACAGGATGTTGACATAGATGAAATCAAAACTCTTTTTAGAGAAATATCTCTTTCTATTTTTGAAATCATTTAAGAGTCATATATTTATAAAATAAAACATTTTCTTTGAAAATATTCTTATAAGCTTGTAAGGGAAGCTTTGATGAATTTATAACGGCGGAAAATAGTCTCACCCGCCGTATAAGTTAAAAAAAACATTCTTACCTTAATTTTGTCGAAAAAGTTAAAAAGTACCTTGTTTGGAAAACAACGGAAAGATTCCTTTATAAACCTCTTATAAAAAGTCAAACAAGGGTATAAATGACTTTAACCCATATTCTTGTAAATCGTAAATTTTTTTTGAAATACATTTTTAAGAAACATGGATTTGGATGATAAAGAGATCCCAGTAGATTATTACGTATAAACAACCTCGGATAATGAAGAGATTGTGAAATAAACCCTTACCTTGTACTTTTCCTTGGTTGGGGTAGGTTAACCTCCTGTATAATGGTGAAATAATTGTTATTAAATTATATAAGAATCATATAAATTAATTTGATATCATATATGATCTTTTAATATTGATTTGATAATAATATCTTAGTATTATCGTTGTTTCGGGTGTTAACTTACTTGTTTTCTTTTATATGTTTTGTTACATAAGACATGTTTGTAAAGGATAGGTTGTATATTATTCATATCCAGAATGATATCAAGTCCTTAAAAATCAATTTTTAAATCATCAAATGATAATTATACTTGAATGGATACGATGGAGAATGAATCTCATCGCGTTCGTGGAGATGGTAGTCTGTACGTACGCACGAGCGACAATATCATTATTTTGATATTAAAATAATATATAAATAGATGGTATATCATATTTAAAGAATCATTAACATGTTATATTTATTATTTACATGAGTTACACATAATTATTATACCCATCCAAATAATATTATATTGAATAACAATTACACCACGACGTGGAGACGGTAAGTCGTACGTACGAACGTATGGTGACATGTTATTCAAAGGGTGGATAGAATAATGAATATGGTTGAACCATATTTATAATAACATCACAGTATATATATGATACTGGGGTTATTATTTTAGAATGGTAACAACAAAGGAAGAAGAAGTGGAAGAAGAAAGGAAAGTGGAAAAGGGTGGTGAAATCATTACCTCTTCTTCGGTTTCTTCATTTTGATTTGATCAAAAGGGATCCTTAGGTTGGATTTATGATCAAACTAATGCCTCTAGGTTGTAGTGAGGGAAGTTGGGAGAGTATTTGGGCAGAGTTTTGCCGAACCAAAAGGCTATGAAGGTGTGAAGAAATGAGAAGGAGTTCCGTTTTATAAGAGGGATGAGGGGCACCTTTGGAAAAGCTAGAGATATTAGTTTATAATAAATTCATATTCGGTTTCCAAAGGCTCCAAAGTTGATTATTCAAATGTTAAGGTGGGGATGGGTCGAAAACAACTCAACCAATAGAAGTTAGACAGGTTTGGGTACATATATGAACCTTATCTTTAAGTATTAACTCTAAGTTAATTAGATTCACTTTTACAATGCCTCTTGGTATTTTTATATAATATGGTTAATAAACATACTATATACATAAAAGAGACCACCAAGTGGTCCATTAATGATTAAACTATCATTATATAAGTCTATTGGCCGAACCATAGATTTTTAGGAATTTAATATCAATTAATAATATAATATTTGTTTTATGAACTCTTTTATGTCAATTTTGACACTATTCAAAAGATGATTTTTGTGAAACTCATAAAAGATTGATTACTTCGAACAATGTAAATTAAATCAATACTAATATATCTTGTTATCCTATAAAATTAGTTTAATTCATTAAAAGTTTCATATTATATTTATTTGGGTATTTATAATATCAATTATTTTCATTTTTCACTATTATTGTAATTAATTCATCATCATTGTGTCATAAATAAATTAAATTATTTAATGTATAAAAATTATAAATAAAATATCATTATCTAGGAAATAGTTTTATATTTCTAATGAATATTTATAATCTAAAATCCAACATATATATCCCGAGGTAAAAATTGTTTTTCATAAAGATATATGCTTGTGTCATTTTTGTATTTATTTTAACTTAATTAAAAAAAGTGTCCCTATCACCTACAAGTGGCACCATGGGGTCCCAAAGTCGACCCAAAGATGCCTATGATCGAACATGTATCAACCAATAAGGCTAGGACACGTTTTAGGGTAATTTAGTATTATTATAATATTATTTTTTTAACCCTTATTTATGGGATTTACCCTTAGCCATGGTAAATAAAATATTTACCGCAGTAATTATTCAAAATGTATAAAAGTAAAAGTTACCTATTTACACAATTTGGACATCCTGATTCCAAATATGGAATCCAATTTTCTAAATTCAAAACACAGAAGTGGCAGAAATTAATTTAAAATTAATTCCCGCTGTCAAAACATAAAGCGTGTTTTTAAGAGATAATAACTATCAAAAGTTTGACACATGTTTATGTTCAGTTTCATTGTAAAATTATGTGAAATGACCAACATTATATTAAATGGTAAAAATATATTCTAAATATACTTTAAAACCACTCAAATTCATAATTTATCACTATTAATTATTTTGATTAAAAATATGTTTTTAATTAAAATTTAGTAATTTTCACTATTCATCAAATATGAAAGTTATCCGAAAAGTACCAAAATTTCACCTTAGGCTAAATTCGATATTCCAAATCCAAAAATGAAGTCCATTTTAAAATATAAAATATATATAATTTCAAAAAGTAGGTATTACTATTCATAACGGCTAGTTTGATTGGTTATGGTGTGTTAGAACTCGGTGTTGCGTACAACACACGTTATCACATTATTCAAAGAGAAGCGTACCGTAGAAGCTTGGGGTGTTACATTATCCCCTCCTTCAAATAATTTCGTCCTCGAAATTTCTAGAATACTACCGCATGAAAAGACTCGGGTGGTTCTTCATCATAAGTTTCTCGGGTTCGCACGTTGCCTCTTCCATCTTATGGTTTCTCCATAAAACTTTTACCAGACGCGTCATCCGGTTTCTCAGCACTTGTTATCTCATATCAATAATCTTGACGGGCTCTTCGAAATAAGACAGATCGGGTTCCAGTTCTAATTTTTCATAGGTGAGTACATGCGTTGGGTCAGGCATGTATTTCCTCAACAGAGATACGTGGAACACATCGTGAACTTTAGAGAGACTTGGCGACATTTCCAATTGGTAAGATACAACCCCAATTCATTCTAGAATTTCGAAAGGTCCGATGTACCTGGGACTCAATTTACCTTTCTTACCAAAAGTTATGACTCCCTTCTATGGAGACACCTTCAAGAAAACATGATCACCGACTTGAAATTCCAAATACTTCCTTCGATTATCAGCATAGCTCTTCTGCCTACTTTGAGCAGCTTTGATGTGATTTTGGATTACCTTCACCTTTTCCATCATTTCCTCCACAAGTTCTGGACCTACAAGTTTTCTTTCACCAACATCATCCCAACAGGTTGGTGTATGACATCTCTTTCCATATAACGCTTCATATGGTGCCATCTAAATACTTGAATGGAAGCTATTGTTATAGGAAAATTCTACGAGAGGTAAGTATTGATCCCACATACCCTGAATGTCAAGTGAGAAAGATCTCAAAATGTCTTCTAGGGTTTGAATAGTCCGTTCTGATTGTCCATCTGTCTGAGGGTGGTAAGCCGTGCTCAAATGAAGTTCAGTATCCAGAGATTTCTGAAGACTTTTCCAAAATCTTGAAGTAAAACGGGGATCACGATCAGAATCAATTGATAGGGGTACTCTATGAAGTCTCACAACTTCATTAATATATAGTCTTTCTAGACGTTCCAGGGGTAGATCTTCTCTTATAGCAAGAAAATGTTCTGACTTGGTACGATGATCAACAATAACCCATATTTCATCATTCCTTCTAGGAGTCTTTGGTAGCCCCATGACAAAGTCCATCGTAATATTGTCCCATTTCCACTCCGGTATGGGAAGAGGTTGCATGACTCCTCCAGGCTGTTGGCTTCCATCTTTCACTTGCTGACAAACCATACATCTTGACACAAAATCAGCAATCTCCCTCTTCATGTTGTCCCACTAAAAATTTTCCATCAAATCTCTATACATTTTGGTGCTCCCAGGGTGTATAGAGAAATTGTAACTATGGGAATCATCCAACAATTCCCTTTTTAGATCAGGTATATCAGGAACACAGAGTCTCTTCCCTTATTTCAAAATTCCATCTTCATACACATAGTCTCTCAATCTCCCATCATTCACAACTTTAATCTTCTTTTGAAATTCTTCATCATCGGTCTGAGAACTCTTAATCCTTTCTAGTAAAGATGGTTTGGAAACCATTTGAAAAAGAATTTATGTTTCAAATTCCCTGGTTATTCCCATGTCCATCTTTACTAGATCCATGAAAATTGGATCCCTATCAATTCTCATATTGTTCAAAACTCCATGCTATTTTCTACTCAAAGCATCTGCCACCTTGTTTGCTTTCCCCGGGTGGTAGTGTATCGTGCAATCATAATCCTTGAGTAATTCAAGCCATCTCCTTTGCCTCATGTTGAGTTCTTTTTGTGAGAAAATATACTTCAAACTCTTGTGATCAGTATTAATCTCACATTTTTCACCATAGAGGTAGTGCCTCCATATCTTCAAAGCAAAGATCAAAGCTGCTAACTTGAGATCATGAGTAGGATAGTTTTGTTCATGAATTTTCAACTGTAGTGATGCATAAGCAATAACTCTATCATTATGCATAAGGACACAACCAAGTCCTTTCTTTGATGCATCACTATAAAGAACGAACCCATCATTCCCCGATGGTAGAGTCAATATAGGAGCATTGAATAATCTTCTCTTCAGTTCTTCGAAACATTCTTCAGACTCTTTTGGCCAAACAAATTTAACCACTTTACGTGTGGGCTTCATTAATGGGTTAGCCAATCGGGGAAAATTCTGGATGAATCGTCGATAATAACCTACAAAACCAATAAAACTACGTACCTCAGTTGTACTCGTAGGTGCTGGCCATTCTTGGATTGCCTTGGTATTAGAAGGATCAACAGAGATTCCATCTTTAGAGACAATATGGCCAAGAAAAGAAATCTCATGAAGCCAGAATTCACACTTGCTAAACTTTCCATATAATTCATGTCTTCACAGAGTCTTCAGGATAATGCTCAAGTGATTTTCATGATCTTCGTAGCTTTTGGAGTATACCAAGATATCATCAATAAATACCACCACAAATTCATCGAGATACTCCTTGAAAACTCTATTCATCAGATCCATGAATACAGAGGGTGCATTATTCAATCCAAACGGCATTACAGTAAACTCGTAATGCCCGTACCGGGTTCGAAATGCTGTCTTCGGAATGTATTCCTTCTTCAGACACAACTGATGGTATCCCGATCGAAGGTCAATCTTTGAAAAGTATTGAGCTCCATGCAGTTGGTCAAATAAATCATCAATGCGAGGCAGGGGATACTTGTTCTTTATCGTTATAGCGTTGATCTCCCTGTAGTCGATACATAACCTCATAGATCCATCTTTCTTTTTAACAAAAAGAACAGGGGCTCCCCATGGAGAAACACTAGGGCGAATAAATCCTTTATTACTCAATTCCTCTAGTTCTTTCTTTAGTTCAACTAATTCTACAGTGGCCATTCTATAAGGGGTCTTCGATATAGGCCTTGATCCAGGAATCAAATCAATGGAAAACTCAACTTCTCGTTCTGGAGGATGTCCAGGTAAATATTCCGGAAATACATCTACAAATTCTTTCACAATAGGTACATCCTCTATTTGAAAATTCATTTCCTCACCCACAGTTATTTCATTCTCGTCCTCCCCAATAATTTAATTTAGTTGAGCTATTGAGGGTGGATCTAAATAAGAATTAGGTGGTGACGATTCTACTCTAAAGATTTGGTGTTCCTTATCATTATCATCAAGAATCATAACCTCTTTCTTCTTATAATAAATCTTCACATCATAGTCCGAAAGCAAGTCCATACCTGGGATTATATCAAACTCAATCATAGGTATGACGATGAGATCAGCAGATAACGAACATTTATGTGCTCTAATGGGGACTAATTCATAAAAGTTTGTTGCAATGATACTTCCCTTAGGATTTTTAACTGACAACTACCTTGTTAAATCAAATTGGAAATATCTAATTTTCTTAGCAAACTAGGAAGATATGAAACAAAGCGATGATCCAGAATCAAATAATGCATTTTCTAAACTTGAGGAAACCATTAAATTACCTGCCACCACGTCTTTCGGAGCTTCTACCTCACCAGTACTGATAGCATAAGCCTGGCCTTGATCCCTTGGCCTTTTCTGAGGTAAGTTCTCCTGATGCTTAGGACATTCATTTTCATAATGTCTCATCTCCCTGCAATTGTATCACTGAACATTGGTGGCTTCCTTCTTCCCTTTGCAATCACGAGCATGGTGGCCTTTTTCACCACACTTGTAACAGACTCACATTCCCTTCAAGCAAGTACTGGGGTGTTTCTTCCCAAATTTACCACAGGATGGATATTCAACCTTTCCTTTCTTCCCCTTATTTCCATTCCCAGATTGATCAGCAGGCCTCTTCTTTTCTTGCTTTGCTTTAAAGTCATAAGACTTAGAGAATTCCTTTTCGGTCTTGATAGCAAATGAGACAATGACTTCGTACGATGAAAAGGATTGTGAAACTAATGCACGATAGAGAAATGGTTTTAAAACATCAATGAAATGATCAATCTTACTTCTTGGGTTACGTATATAATATCCAGCATACCTTGATAACCTTGTAATGTTATCCTCATACTTTGTGACATTCTCATCCTCTTCTGTCTCAAACTCAGAAATTGCCTTTCCATATCTGCTCAATGGTCGTGAGGAAATTATTTTTCTAAAAACAGATCTTTGAAATCCCTCCATTCCATATTTGATACTTCATCATCTTCCTTCATATTTTGAATCAATGACCACCATTGATCATCATCTCCAGTGAGGCGGTAAACTGCCATGATAACTTTTTCCCTTTCATTACTCCCTAAAGCCTGAAATATTTTCTCTAGGGAAAATATCCATTGCTTAGTTACTAAGGGATTTGTACTCCCATTGAATGTTGGTGGTTGTTGCCTAATTAATAGATCTAACATTGATACTCCACACAGCGGATCAGGGTGCTTTATACGGGTAAGGTTATTATTCATAACTTGAGTGAGTTTTCCCAGTATGGTGATTAGCTGATCGGCACCAGTTGCATCACCAGCTCCACTATAATTATCTTGAGCAGGGGGGAAATCCCTACATGGAGTGCGTGTTTTGATACGGTTTCCATTTCTTCCACTAGGTGCCATTTCTAAATAATGGCATAAACTAGATCAGTTTATGAATCAAAATACATAATCACATACTTTTAAAACACTTAACATAAATTGAACTATTTATTGATATAATCCATAATCATAAAAATGTTTTCATTGAGGAATTATATAATCATAAACCCTTCATAATGATTTATAAAGAAAATGAGAGTTATCCGAAGCATATCCCCCGGGAGTGTCGTAACCAAAAGTGCAGAAAGGCCCATTGTCGTGCACCAGTTCCCGTTCGAGTCTAGCTCAAAGCAGTGTTTTCAGGTTTTACCCCTAGGTACATCTATGCCAGAGCTACCTCTACCTGCTCATATCCAGACAGGAATGTATTTCTTGAAAAACTCACAAAATCTCTACAATACCAAAATTCTAGGAAGTTCTTCTATACTAATCCTCAAATTTCATCTTAGGTCTACGTGCTCTAATCAGAGTTTATATAAATTTAGCTTCCAAGGTTTGTACTAAACTTCCTCTGATACCAACTGTATCGCCCCGACCCTAGTTACCCAGAGTCGGTGCATTATTACATAACATTGGCATGATCACAAGAAAGATAAAATCTCGAAAGACCGATTGGTTTAGTAGCCCTAGAAACACTAGATATATTCATAAGTTTTACATTACATCATAAAATGAAAAACTACTACAACAACATAATGTCTCCATAGTCCACACCATTATCCCCTCATAATATCCCTGCAGGTCATTCATAACATACTTCTTCTCGTCCTGGGAAAAATAAAACATTGAAAAGGGGTGAGCTCAAATTCCCAGTAAGGATAACAATATAGCGGAACATTCTAAATAAGCATAAACATTTATGGCAATGCATTACTAAAACAAAAGCCTTTTAAACTTGAACTTCAACATAGTATGGCAAAAGTCAAATGAAATAATGCCATTTACTTGTTCACATGGATATTCTACTAATCGAATAATCACATGCAATATCAATAACCACTTTCATAATGTTGGAATGCATAATGCCTGACTATCATAACCACATAGCCAAGGCCTCGTGCCAAGACTACAAATAAGATTTTGCCAAGGCCTTGTGCCAAGAAACTAGTTTGTCTCATGAGACCTACCGATGCATCGAGGAGCTATAGCGGGCTCCACCCATTACATATTATGTCCAATGCATTCCCATATGAAAAGTTTTTAAACATAACATAAACATTCATATTAAAACTAGTATACGAAATGTCAATACTTTCATCATAAACTATGAATGGTATAAAAATAGCACATACACAGTCAAACATATCACAAAACCTTCAATACAATATAGAAGTTTTGTATCTTAATAAATTAACTACAAATAAGCATAAAATTCATCAAAGGATGTTGATATAGATGAAATCAATACTCTTTTTAGAGAAATATCTCTTGATATTTTTGAAATCATTTAAGAGTCATATATTTATAAAATAAAACATTTTCATTGAAAATATTCTTATAAGATTTTAAGAGAAGCTTTGACGATTTTATAACGGTGGAAAATAGCCGCACCCACCGTATAAGTTAAAAAAAAACATTCTTACATTAATTTTGTCGAAAAGGTTAAAAAGTACCTTGTTTGGAAAAAGACGGAATGATTCCTTTATAAAACTCTTATAAAAAGTCAAACAAGGGTATAAATGACTTTAACCCATATTCTTGTAAATAGTAATTTTTTTTGAAATACATTTTTAAGAAACATGGATGTGGATGATAAAGAGATCCCAGTAGATTATTACGTATAAACAACCTCGGATAATGAAGAGATTGTGAAATAAACCCTTACCTTGTACTTTTCCTTGGTTGGGGTAGGTTAACCTCCGGTATAATGTTGAAATAATTTTTATTAAATTATACAAGAATCATATACATTAATATGATATCATATATGATCTTTTAATATTGATTTGATAATAATATCTTAGTATTATCATTGTTTCGGGTGTTAACTTACTTGTTTTCTTTTATATGTTTTGTTACGTAAGAGATGTTTGTAAAGGATAGGTTGTATATTATTCATATCCAGAATGATATAAAATCCTTAAAAATCAATTTTTAAATCATCAAATGATAATTATACTTGAATGGATACGATAGAGAATGAATCTCATCGCGTTCGTGTAGACGGTAGTCCGTACGTACGAACGAGCGACAATATCATTAATTTTGATATTAAAATAATATATAAATGGATGGTATATCATATATAAATAATAATTAACATGTTATATTTATTATTTACATGAGTTACACATCATTATTATACCCATCCAAATAATATTATATTGAATAACAATTACACCACGACGTGGAGACGGTAAGCCGTACGTACGCACGTATGGTGACATGTTATTCAAAGGGTGGATAGAATACAGAATATGGTTGTACCATCATTATAATAACATCATAGTATATATATGATACTAGAGTTATTATTTTAGTATGGTAACAACAAAGGAAGAAGAAGTGGATGAAGAAAGGATCTTGGAAAAGGGTGGTGAAATCATTACCTCTTCTTCGGTTTCTTCCTTTTGATTTGATCAAAATGGCTCCTTAGGTTGGCTTTCTGATCAAAATAAGGCCTCTAGGTTGTATTGAGGGAAGTTGGGAGAGTATTGGGGCAGAGTTTGGCCGAACCAAAAGGCTTTTAAGGTGTGACGAAATGAGAAGGAGGAGTGCCCTTTTATAAGAGGGATGAGGGGCACCTTTAGAAAAGCTAGAGATATTAGTTTATAATAAATTCATATTCGGTTTCAAATGGCTCCAAAGTTTATTATTCAAAGGTTAAGGTGTTGATGGGTCAAAAACAACTCAACCAATATAATTTAGAAAGGTTTGGGTACTTATATTAACCTTATCTTTAAGTATTAACTCTAAGTTAATTAGATTCACTTTTACAATGTCTCTTTGTATTTTTATATAATATGGTTAATAAACTTACTATATACATCCAAGAGACCACCAAGTGGTCCATTAATGATGAACTAATCACGATATAAGTCTCTTGGCCGAACCTTAGATTTTTAGAAATTTAATATCAATTAATAATATAATATTTTTTTTACGAACTCTTTTTTTGTTAATTTTGACACTATTGAAAAGTTGATTTTTGTGAAACTCATAACAGATTGATTACTTTGAAAAACATCAATTAAATCAATCCTAATATATCATATTAACCTATAAAATTATTTTAATTCATTAAAAGTTTCATATTATATTTATTTTGGTATTTATAATATCAATTATTTTAATTTTTCACTATTATAGTAATTAATTCATCATCATTGTGTCATAAATACATTAAATTATTTAATGTCTAAAAATTATAAATAAAATATAATTATGTAGGAAATCTTTATATAGTTCTAATTAATATTTATAATCTAAAATCCAACATATATAACCCTATGTAAAAAATTTCTTTCTAAAAGATATATGCTTTTGTCGTTTTTGTATTCATTTTAACTTAATTAAAAAAAAGTTTCCCTATCACCTACAAGTGGCACCATGGGGTCCCAAAATAGACCCAAAGATTCATTTGGTCTAACATGTATCAACAAATAACGCTAGGACACGTTTTAGGGTAATTTATTATTATTATAATATTATTTTTTTAACCCTTATTTACCGGATTTACCCTTAGCCATGACAAATAAAATATTTACCGCGGTAATTATTCAAAATGTCTAAAAATAAAAGTTACCTATTTACACAATTTGGACATCCGGATTAAAAATATGGAAGACATTTTTCTAAATTCAAAACACATAAGTGGCAGAAATTAATTTAAAATTAATTCCCACTGTCAAAACAAAAAGCGTGTTTTTAAGAGATAATAACTATCAAAAGATTGACACTTGTTTATGATCAGTTTAATTGTAAAATTATGTCCAATGACCAACATTATATTAAATGGTTAAAATATATTATAAACATACTTTAAAACCACTCAAATTCATAATTTATCAATATTAATTATTTTGATTAAAAAAGTGGGTTTTAATTAAAATTTAGTAATTTTCAATATTCATCAAAATATGAAAGTTATCTGAAAAGTACCAAAATTTCACCTTAGGCTAAATTCGATATTCCAAATCCAAAAATGAAGTCCATTTTAAAATATAAAATATAAATAATTTCAAAACGTAGGTATTACTATTCATAACGGCTAGATTGATTGGTTATGGTGTGTTAGAACTCGGTGTTGCGTACAAGACACGCTATCACATTATTCAAAGAGAAGTGTACCGTAGAAGTTTGGGGTGTTACAATTCCATTCCAAAAGAATCAAAGAATGAGTTGAGAAATAATCCTCTAGTTGTTGATGGATACATAGCTGATTATTCAATGAATAAGGAGATTTACGGTTTCACATGATCTCATAGGATTTTTAAGAGCAGTAAACATCATCCAATAATCTATTGATGATATTAAAGATCAAATTGAGTATTTTTGATTGTACATGATCTACGAGAAAGATCAATCTGATAAAAATGGGGGAATTTTTTATACATGATCAATCGTGAAAAAATATGAGAATTTAACTAGGGTGTATAATCAACTTATAAAGGGTATCATAGATGTTGTCTATAACCAATCATGGAAGAGGAGGAAGGATGGGTTGTATAACAAAATAAGAAGAAGAGTTGTCTAGACTAGTGTAGATCCATAATAAACTAGAGGCTGCACTACTGGGGTGTATAAGCACATTCATCTTAGGACACTATAATTTATTAATATATTCTAGTGTATAATCAATGTCTGGTAATCCAACCAACATGTAATGGTCTATTCCATTACACATAACCATGTAAATAATGTTTTAAATATTAATCTCATTACACCTTTGCGGATGGTTATTCTGAGTTATATAATTTAGTTGTTAGAGAACATCAAATAGTTATATAGTTAAAATTAATAGAAAATTAATTCTTAAAAGTAACCAATTATTCACTCTAATATATGTGTTTAAGTGGACAATGAATTTTAAAGTGATATTATATCCAAGGTACCCTTTGATGATCAATTTTTTCATTAAATATTTATATATTTTTTATATTTTAAGAAGTGGTTGAACTCAGTCATATTGGGAAAAAAGATAGTTACTATTGAGGACACATATTTGGAGATTTCAACCAAGAGTAATAATATAAAGGAAGATAAGATATGCAAGTACGATGGAGAATAAATCAAAAGAAAATAGTGAAACAGCAGTAACCAAAGGTATATAGTTTTTTATATGTAGTAAAAATTATTTTGATTGTGATTCTCCAAATTCTGATTGTTTATGTTGTAATAATTATATATCACATAGTGATCATCATTTTGAGATTAGAAACATTTATAGAATATTCATAAATAAAATTTGAAATGTTTTCATTTTAATAATTATGGATATTTGCGATGATAAATTATTGATGGAAGAAATATTTGATTCAATATAAGTGGATTTATTGAATTATATTATTATATAAAACACTTACAAAAAATAATTAAGACCGAAGGATGTTTTTTTGTTAATTATTAATGAAATATATGTTTAAAATTTTTATAAATTAAAAAGGATGGTTTTTGGAATGAATTCTCCAACAATTTTTTGTATAATCCTTGAAGGCACTTAAAAACAAAATAAAATATTTACAGTTGTTATATATGTTAAATCAGAAGTTAAGGGAATGAAAATAAAGGATCTAGAATATTCATTAAAAAAATAACAAATAGTGTGTACTTTAAAAAAAATAAGATAAAAGAGAACAATTAAGATGACTTATAATTAGCTGAGGATGACAATAAAACCATTTATATGAAGTTCCATGAGCTTGAGGTAAAACTGGTATGACTTCAATTCGCACGAGAAGAACCTTCCTAGGTAATTGAGTATAAAAATGTTACTGCTCAATTTTTCATTTAGAACTATGACTCTAGGATTACACATAATGGTATTATGAAGATAATGTGATCATTCAATCCACAATTGGAATCATATTACATAAGTATGTTATCAATGTAGGTTCCTGGTGTAGCAGATGCACGAGTGAGACGATGCCCAACATTAATTTTCCCCATATTCAATGAACAATCTGGGATCAATATGATGATGAACGACAATATACATAGAATGGAATCAAGTATTTAGTTAATAGAATAGAAATATGGAATCATGAGAGAGGATAATTGTTTTTCATAATTAAGTAAATTATATTAATGAATTACCACAACAGTGATTCTTGATTCATTAAAGCATTCGACCATAGATCTACAATGGAACTTCATTGTGTTATAGAGATCAAGGGTATATCTCCTATAGTATTTTTCCACATGTGAATCAAGTATATCCATACATCACCAAAGGATTATATGGGTGCCAGAACAGAGTATCATTTCACTTGTGAGGTTCATCTTTGATCGCCTTGAGAACGACATCCAATGTGTTCTCCTTCATTCAGTGGAGGAGGATCTCTCTTGTTCTGGAGAGATTTTATTGAGAGGTTTGAACTCTCTAGGCCTAAGATATTTTCCCTAATTCATTGTGACCAACAACAATAATCATCGCTTCGATAGCTATTTTCTAATAGGAAGATAATATAATCCATAATATAATTCACTAGGGTGACAATAAATAATTTTGAAATGATCCTTAATTATTTTATTAATCCAAGTGAAACCACCATGTCTGATAATAATAAAATATTATTATTTATTGAAATTATTTTAACATGTTATTTATAATTAAGTATAATTTAAATAAATATAATTTAATATTATTTTCTCTTACCAAATCCTAAACTCAGCATTCCAAGCCTCCACTATATTTATTGAACCTTGAATAATGACTATTTTTATTTTAATGAAATTTAAATGTATTATTACCCAATAAAATGTGTATATTATATTCAGTAAATAGAATATAAATATTTATTAAATATTCCACCCACTTTATATTCTCTAAAATAGTTAGTGTAAAAAAAAATGTGATCCAACATCCATGAATAACTATTAAAACATAACTAGAAATAATATTTATTCAACTATTTAAATAATAAATAATATATTATTTAACGAAGATACTAGATACACATAGTTTTGGCCCCACTAGGCCTCTTTCTTAGTTGCGTTAGGTGGAGCAACGTAGTTTCCATGGTTAACATCTGGATACATTCGAAGGCACCCATGGAGAATGAATATAATGCATTAATGACATGTCACCTCATACGAATTCATACTATGTAATATAATCTCTTTGTCTCGATATTCTCAATCATGTGGATTTCATACAATTTCCATTAACCCTTGTAGTTGATTTCTTACTATTTTACATCTAGAAAATTGAAAATTTCTATAGAGAACCATGGCCGTGGATTTATTCAGGCTATATCATTTCCATCAAAGGGGCATATATATCAATTTGCATTATGGAACATATGGGATAAATCATTTATCGTATTATTCATTGATACAATGTTACTCATGACACACCCAACATATCCCAGCTCACTGTGAATATTTCTTCACGGGGTTTTCCAATACATCTATGTGTGTGACTCATAATAACCATTAAGAAAATGTGGATTTCAAACTACCGGGTCTTGTTCTCGTAATATCATACCAGATATCACCAAGGGAGTACACAATAAGAAAATTTCCCATTGTTCTATGAGTCTATACCCATGATAGAATGTATCATTTCTGTCCCTCAAATGATATCATTTGACCATAGAACATATATCTATGAATAATGTCATAGTACTTTTGGGTTCTCAAAATAGTGGGGAACTGTTGTGAAAATTTAGTGTGACAACTACTATTGGGACATTATAACATTCAATGTTAGAAAAAAGAATAATATTAATATGGAAAGGAGTTTATTCATATCTATAAAATGAATATGTGTTTATCATAATGTACAAACAAGTTGGTTCTATGGAACCAACTCCAACGGGCTCCAACATGGACTAGATCAAACTGAAAACAATGTTTAGTCAAATATCTCTAACATTATATAAATTGTTCTAATGAGATAAGACTTTAGTCAAGTGGTGTACCATATTTTCTTCAATGGATAATCTACTCAATAAAACATATCCCCTTTGATAGAAATGCCTCAATAAGTGATACATCCAGAGTATGTGTTTTTGCTTTAAACATGACTGTGGCCCTTTTTCATGAGAAATTGTAGTAGTATTTTCACAATACAATGTGATAGGTTCTTTACTGCTATGTACCACATCAAGACCATGGAAAATATTACAAATCAATCCAGCTTCCATGGCAACATCATAAGCTGCTATATACTCAGAATCCGTTGTAGTATTAGTGACAACTGGCAACATTGAACTCTTCCAACTCACAGATCCTCCGTTGAGATCCAAAACATATCCCAATTGTGACTTCAGATCATTCTAATATGTCTACAAACCAACATCAGCATACACTCTAATGGAAATATACATATCTAATCCATAAACTAGGAGCATATCCTTAATTGTTTTCTTATTCGTATGGATACTCATAAAAGCAGTCCAATACAGTTCTCCTAGATATGGTTGATATCCTCCAAAAATTATCAGTGCATAGACAACATCAACTCTATTAAATAACGTGGAATACATGATAGACCCTATCATTGATGAATATGGGATCATACTAATTCTATCTTTCTCTTGTTCTTTCTAGGGACCCATTTTCAATGAAATATGTAAACAATGTGACATTAGAACCAATTCTATCATGGATTTCCCATAATAAATCACCTTACTATCTGACCAATATAAGTACTTTATCTTAGTCCATGTTGCCTCTTAGATCTATCACAAATGATCTTGATACCTAGAATGAAGGTTTATTCTCTTATGTCCATCATGTAGGAGAACATTTTCAACCAACCTTTAGAAAACTGTAAGGCTGGTATTTCATTTACAATTAGTAATATTTCATCAACATATACTTCGAGGATAATGATGGAATTCCCATTAATCCTTTTGAATCACAAGACTCACATTAATTTTTAATGAATCCAAATTAATTTATTGATTCAAAAAATGAAATTTTTCATAACCTAGATGTTTTCATAAATAGATAAATGGATCTCTATATATTTAAAATACTTTTGGCATCACATGGTGTCAAAAAACCATTTTGTTGTGTCATATAGACATCTTCTAGAAGGTTCCCATTACGGAATGTTCTTTTGAAATCTTTTTGGAATATATGATAGTCATATTCTGCTTCTATTTAAAAAATGATTTGGATGGATTTACACATGGAAACTAAGAAAAAGTATTCATCGTAGTCAATTCCATGATTCTTTTTAAAACACTTTATCCACTACCCTTGAATTGTATGTACTTAAATTAAACCCAATTTCTAGTTTCCTCTTCAATAACAATCTACATCCAAAATTATTTACTTCAACTAGAGTATTGACCAGAACCCAAACATAGTTATGTTATGTGGAATCCATATCAGAATTCCTATCATCTTGACATCTTTAAACTTCTGAGCTCTCCACTTCCTCCTTGTTGGAAAGAGGTTCATTATTGTCCAATAATAATGAGTCACCATCCTCAGTGACAGGAAAACCATAACTCTCTGGGTCACATACCTTTCTTGAACACCTATGAAATAATTTTGATTCAGGAACTAACTCTTCCATGGGGACTTTTGGAACATATTCTTTTCCCAACTATTGAATATCTTGAGCATAAAATTCATTGAAGTAAATATTTCTCCCACTATACTTTTTTTATGATGTGATCTCTCTCAAGAAATTCTACTTGTCTATTGAATGTTATATTCTTATATGAGGGTTTGTATAGTTAGTATCCCATTTCATTCTCGGGATACCCTATAATGATAAACCTCATGCCCCAGGGTTCTTGTTTGTTTTCTAAGAAAACATTACCAAATGCGTCGCACCCCTATACATGTGTATGCGACAAAATGGGTTTATTTACACACCATAAATTGAAGATAATTCCATTTTCCACCTTAGTTGGTAGTCAGTTTAATGTGTATAACATATTCTATAATGCATGTCCACAAATGTATAATGGGATATCTACATGAACCATCATCAGAGTTATCATGTCCATTAAGATACAGTTCCTCCTTTCACTATAACCATTTCACTATGGTGTACATGTTTGAGTGAGTTGATATAGAATCCCAAAAACCTCTTGAATGTTGAAGAACTCTTAGTTATCATATTCTATAACCTGATCCAATATTATCATATTTATCTTATTAATAAGATGATTCTCTACTAAATTTATTAATTCATTGAATTTATCAAAGGACTCAGACATATACCTCATCAAGTATATATAATAATTGGTACTCAATTATTTAGTAACATTTATGAAGCATGAATAACAACTTCTAGCTTCTACTATAAATGGAAAACACACATCTATTTGTAAAAATTCTTGAATCTCTGTGGAACATTCACCCTATCCACCCAATAGAAGTTTTTTCATTTTAACTTATAAAAAAGAATGAAATCTATCAAGTGGTTTTATCTCAAAATAGTATAAATAACCATCTTGATAGTTCTTTTTCAAACACTTCATTTTTATACGACTGAGAAGGCAATGCCACAACTAGTTGTTATAAGAGTAATGTGAAACTGATTCGTTAGGAATTGAATATTTTTTATTTTCATAATTTAATACATACTGACTATTATTTAAATGTTCCATTCCATAACCTATATTGTCTTTATAAAATAAACTACTTTTACATTCAATCATGAAAATAAATCCATCTATATCCAAACATGATACATAATTTTTTTTATGTAACACTATGTACATAGTAACATCCATGTAAAACATAAATAATTCATATTGGAAATGTGAGGTGGAACTCACTAATGTTAAGAGTAGCTCACCTCACACCATGGGTAGCTCACAGATCGACCTCTCATTTGGAAATTTTCTAGAGACTACTTGGTTCCTGGATTCTAATAAATAGTAGAACACAACAATATGTATCTACAACTCAATGTGTATAAATGGAATGATTTCACTCGCTAAGGAAAAAACATTTGGCTTCCCATTACCTATGGGTTCAGTTCCTCTTCAATAAGACTGAAATTCCACATTCAAAGCATACTAATTTTTTTTCCTTTCCCAGAATTTAGATATTCTTCATCTTGGCCAGATGGTGCTCCTGGTATTTAGATTGTTTATATGTTTTAGGAACCTTTTCCTTGTCCTTACTATTTGTATTCAACATAAGGATAGTAGGTTTTTCTCACCCAATTTCTGTATCCCATTGTGAAATTAATGTAAGAAGTTTTGATAGACTATTCTCATTATTACTCATATTATTATTCGTAATAAAACAAGAGAAGTTCTTGGAATATGATGATAGTATGATATTTGAATACAACTGATCTGTGAATTTAGTCCCTAGGATGTACAAGTACTCTATATACCTAATAAGATTTACAATAAGTGGCCCAAATTGCACAGACTCTCTAGGGTTATTGGTGAAAATTTTGTTTAATATCTCATACTTCTCATGTCTCAACATCTCTTGTTAGTGAACCCGAATGTGAGACATCATGATATAATAAACAATTTCACCATGCTTCTTCATGATCTCATTGGTCATGGATGATATCACGAGGAACTAAACATATATAGCATGGTTATTATGTTTCTCGTACATAGATATCTCCTCATCTGTGACATCATTTCCATGAACATCTTTTAATGTATCTTCTAGCACATATAGTTTCGTTTCATGTTGAAGGATGACCCGAAGGATCCATTGCCAATCTTGGAAAGTAGTTCTAGTTAGAAGGTTTTCCTTCTCCAGTATCGATAAAAATGATATGTCTGATGTAATTTTTATTTTTATTTAAAGAAATAATATGAACAGAGTTTCAGTACATTTTCTGATAAAATTAAGAAAAATAAATAAATGAATATTCATTAGATGCACACTATTTTATTAATAACCAATATCCCACACCATTGGATTTGGGATATCTTGTTTCTTGTAAATTTTCTAGTAAAGGACCCATATTTCCCATCACATTACTCCAACTTTGGATGGTCATGATATTTTTAAGGTTTTAGGTAGGCATTCAAATTCTATCTGCATTTACTTTCAGCTCCTTGATATGATGAGTGGACTTCCGAATCCTGAAATAATTATTTTTGGATTTCCTAAACCTTTTCCTCTTAGTTATACCATGTCCTACATTAGCAGTCAAACCTTGATTTAAACTAAATCAATTTAAAAAAAACATCAATTTAGAATTCACCAATAATTGAGATCACCCCAACTTTTTTTGGTCAAGAACATTGAAATATGGTTCAATTCTTACCGATGTAATGGAAGGCTCTACAAACATAATATTTTATAGAAGCATTTTATCCTTTATGCATAAATTTTTAATAATTAAATTTGGACATGCTTGTTAGCATTACATGGTATAAGATTATGTTATTTAGAAAGTATTAGATAATATTGATTCATAAGAAATTTTATTTTAGTTCTATATATAATACTTTCTTATTGATTAATTATGTTATCACGATAAAACATCCGTAACAAATAACCATACAAGTTATATAAATAAAATAAAAGGTTTGATCATGATCTTGTTTTAATGGATTTTTTATCTAGTGGTTGATAAAAAACCACTTACCATGGAGAGAAAAACCTTGAAAAAAATAGGTTCTTATTTACATATATCGAACTGTTCACATTTGTATCTCCTTGGATTGGTTTCGCTTCAGCTCCTAACATGAACTGCCTCCACGAGATTAGGATCTCCATCCATTACATATGATTTTACTCACACAAAAGTCTGGGGTAATATTGGGTTTACATAAAAAAAACCATGGTCATAGATTCCCTACATATTAATAATGAGAGAAGGCACACATGCCAATAATTTTATTTAATTAATTAAATGGGAAACCAATAACATACAAAACTCTTGGTCGTGATCTTGTTAATCCACATGCATGAACCACATAGAATTCATTTAGATAAACTAGAATTCAATTAATTAATTAATTTTATTTAAGATAAATCTCACTCTTGTTGATTAATTATTTTCTTTAATTAATATATACATTTAATATAATCATTTTCTAAATTCCCTTGAGATTCCCATCCATTATAATTTAATAAAATTATAATTATTTTAAAATTAAACATATATATAACAAGTACCCTGGAGTAAAACCCTATGAATACACATCCAATACTACCAAAAATTAATTATAATTGTATACACATTATTCCTTGTGACATGTAGAATGAACACTGTAACACCCCAGGATTTCAGAGTGTGTTATTTCTTAAAAATAATTCAATAACTTGCACTACACGCAACACCGAGTTCAATCACACCATTAAAAGAGTTCATGAATAGTATTAACTACATTTTTAACTTTATATAATCGTTATAATTTTAGAATCCATACTATGAGTTTCTTAGTCATAATGCAAGAACAGATTCATTTTCAGTATTGCACTTTTATCAACTTTTGATAGTGAAACCTTTTTAAATACAATATTTTAAACTTTTTGACTAAATGGAGACATCAAATAAATTAAAATGAAACATCCCAAGCTTCCATGGTACGCTTTCCTTTGAATAAAACAGTAGCGTGTGTTGTACGCAACGTCAAGTTTTAACAAACACCACAACCGATCAAACTAGCCGTTATGAATAGTAATACCTACTTTTTGAAATTATATATATTTTATATTTGAAAATGGACTTCATTTTTTGGATTCGGAATATTGAATTTAGCCTAAGGTGAAATTTTGGTACATTTCGGATAACTTTCATATTTTGATGAATAGTGAAAATTTCTAAATTTTAATTAAAAACAACTTTTTTAATCAAAATAATTAATAGTGATAAATTATGAATTTGAGTGGTTTTAAAGTATATTTAGAATATATTTTTACCATTAAATTTAATGTTTATCATTGGACATAATTTTACAATTAAACCGAACATAAACAAGTGTCAATCTTTTGATAGTTATTATCTCTTAAAAACACGCTTTTTGTTTTGACAGCGGGAATTAATTTTAAATTAATTTCTGCCACTTCTGTATTTTGAATTTGGGAAAATGGATTCCATATTTGGAATCAGGATGTTCAAATTGTGTAAATAGGTAACTTTTATTTTTAGACATTTTGAATAATTACTGCGGTAAATATTTTATTTACCATGGTTAAGGGTAAATCCGGTAAATAAGGGTTAAAAAATAATATTATAATAATACAAAATTACCCTAAAACGTGTCTTAACCCTATTGGTTGATACATGGTCGACCATGGGCATCCTTGGGTCAATTTGGGGACCCCTTGGAGCCACTTGTATGTGGTAGGGACACATTATATTAATAAAGTTAAAATAAAAATAAAAATGGCATAAGCTTACATCTTTTAGAAGAACAATTTTTACATAGGGTTATACATGTTGGATTTTCGATTATAAATATTCATTAGAAAGATAAAAAGATTTCCTACATAATGATGTTTTATTTATAATTTTTAGACATTAAATAATTTATTTTATTTATGACACAATGATGATGCAGTAATTACTAAAATAGTAAAAAATTAACATAATTGATATTATAAATACCCAAATAAATATAATATGAAACTTTTAATGAATTACACTAATTTTCTAGGATAATAGGATATATTAGGATTGATTTAATTGACTTTGTTCGAAGTAATCAATCTGTTATGAGTTTCACAAAAATCAACTATTGAATAGTGTCAAAATTGACATAAAAGAGTTCTTAAAACAAATATTATATTATTAATTGATATTAAATTCCTAAAAATCTAAGGTTCGGCCAAGAGACTTATATTATGATAGGTTAATCATTAATGGACCACTTGGGGGTCTCTTGGATGTATATAGTATGTTTATTAACCATATTATATAAAAATACAAAGAGACATTGTAAAAGTGAAACTAATTAACTTAGAGTTAATACTTAAAGATAAGGTTAATATAAGTATCCAAACCTGTCTAAATTCTATTGGTTGAGTGGTTTTCGACCTATACCCACCTTAACCTTTGAATAATCAACTTTGGAGCCTTTAGAAACCGAATATTAATTTATTATAAATTAATATTTCTAGTTTTTCCAAAGGTGCCCCTCACCCCTCTTATAAAAGGGCACTCCTCCTTCTCTTTTCCTCACACCTCTCAAGCCACTTGGCTCGTCCAAACTCTGCCCAACTAAGTTCCCCACATCCCTCTCCTCCTCCTTGATGCTTCCCCTTAGGCTGAAAGCATTTCAAGAAGTCCTTTGGTTCCAACCAAAGTGAGTTACCTAAATTAAAGGTAACGATTTATCTTAAATTATTTTCATTTATTTTGCTTCTCCAACCCCCAAAATCTTTTTATTTCGTTTATTTTGTAACAACACCAGTATCCTAAATATACTATGATGTTGTTATAAGATGGATTCAAACTACACATACACACAACTCCATCTAATGGATGATGAACATAATGTTTCTGTGGATGGAAAACTAACGCCTCACGAAACGATGATTGTTCAAATACATCTTACCGCCTCTCATGGTGGCCATTATGATGGAACTTTAATTAAATATGATATTAATGATATATATTTTATATATAAGCTTCTGTAATTCCATTTTATTTCATACCATTATTCGTTTCATGTTGTATATACATACGATAATTTCATTTGAGGAAGTGCGGACTACCGCCCCCTTAAAATGATATGACTCGTTCATACCACACATGGAACGTATAAAGGATGGTGTTAATGAACTTAAGTAACATATATAAAATATTATATTATACTGTAATATTAATATACCTATGTATCATTTGTATTCGATTCTTTTAAAATAAAAATTAAATGGAAGTAGCGTTCGTGCGTACGTACGGACTACCGTCTCCACGAACGCAATGAGATTCATTCTCCATCGTATCCATTCAAGTATAATTATAATTTAATGATTTAAAAATGATGTTTAAGGACTTGATACCATTCTGGATTTGAATAATATACAACTTATCCTTTACAAACATGTCTTACGTAACAAAACATACAAAAGCAAACAAGTAAGTTCACACCCGAAACAACGATAATACTAAGATATTATTATCAAATCAATATTAAAAGATCATATATGATATCATATTAATGTATATGATTCTTGTATAATTTAATAACAATTATTTCACCATTATACAGGAGGTTAACCTACCCCAACCAAGGAAAAGTACAAGGTAAGGGTTATTTCACAATCTCTTCATTATCCGAGGTTGTTTATATGTAATAATCTACTGGGATCTCTTTATCATCCACATCCATGTTTTCTTAAAAATGTATTTCAAAACATTTTTATTATTTACAAGAATATGGGTTAAAGTCATTTATACGCTTATTTGACTTTTTATAAGAGGTTTATAAAGGAATCTTTCCGTCGTTTTCAAAACAAGGTCCTTTTTAACCTTTTCGACAAAATTAAGGTAAGAATGTTTTTTTTAACTTATACGGCGGGTGCGGTTATTTTTCGCCGTTATAAAATATTAAAAGCTTTCCTTACAAGCTTATAAGAATATTTTCAAGAAAATGTTTTATTTTATATGGCTCTTAAATGATTTCAAAAGTAAAAGGAGATATTCCTTTAAAAAATTTGATTTCATCTATGTCAACATCCTTCATTATTCTTGATTGAGGTCAATGTGATACAATACAATCTTCCATATTGTATCGAATGAGTTATGTTTTATTGTGGATGTGCTATTTTTATATCACTCATGGTTTATGTTTAAAGTGTTGACATTTCAGAAGTTATTTTTAATCCGAATGTTTATGTTATATTTCAAACTTTTCTTCAGATGAATGTGCTGAACAAGTATGTTCCGGGTTGGGGACCGGTAAAAGTAAGCCCTCCAGGTTGGGGACTGGTTAAAGTAAGCCCTCCAGGTTGGGGACTGGTTAAAGTAAGCCCTCCAGGTTAGGGACTGGTAAAAGTAAGCCCTCCGGTTTGGTCTCCGGTTATTAGAGGTACTCCGGGTTGGTGTCCGGTTATCAGAGGCACTCCGGGTTGGTGTCCGGTTATTAGAGGCACTCCGGGTTGGGTTCCGGTTAGAAGTAACCCCTAGGTCTTGGGATGAGGCCTAGACAATGAAATTAACGTTTGACATTATGCATTCCATAATTATGAAAGTGGTTATTGATTTTTGCATGTGATTATTCGATTAGTAGAATATCCATGTGAATAAGTAAATGGCATTATTTCATTTTATTTATGCCATACCATGTTGAAAGTTCATGTTTAAAAGGCTTATGTTTTAGTTATTCATTGCCTTAAATGTTTATTCTTATTTATGAAAGTTTCCGCTATATTGTTATCCTTACTGGGCATTTGAGCTCACCCCTTTTCTATGTTTTATTTTTCCCAGGTAGTGAAGAAGTAAATTATGAATGACTTGCAGGGATATTATGAGGGGTTAATAGTGTGGATATGAAGACTTTGTTGTTGTAGTAATTTTTCACTTTGAAATGTAATGTAAAACTTTATGATTATATCTAGTGTTTCCAAGGCTACTAAACCAATCGGTCTTTCGAGATTTGATCTTTCTTGTGATCATGCCAATATTATGTAATTAATGCACCGACTCTGGGTAACTGGGGTCGGGGCGTTACAGTTGGTATCAGAGGAGGTTTAGTACAAACCTTGGAAGCTAGATTTAGATAAACTCTGATTAGAGCACGTAGACCTAAGATTAACTTTGAGGATTAGTATAGAATAACTTCCTAGAATTTTGGTATTGTAGAGATTTTGTGAGTTTTCCGAGCAATACATCCCTGTCTGGATACGAGCAGGTAGAGGCGGCTCTGGCACAGATGTATCTAGGGGTAAAACCCGAAAACACCGCTTTGAGCTAGACTCGAACGGGAACTGATGCACGACAACGGGCCTTGCTGCACTCTTGGTTACGACACTCCCGGGGGATATGCTTAGGATAATTCTCATTTTCATTACAAACCATTATGAAGGGTTTATGAGTATATACATCCTCAAATGAGACATTTTTATGATTATGGATTATATCCATAAATAGTTCAATTTATGTTAAGTGTTTTATAAGTATGGGATTATGTATTTTGATTCATTAACTGATCTAGTGTATGCCATTGTTTAGAAATGGCGCCTAGTAGAAGGAATGAGAACTCCAGAAATGCACATGATCCAAAGAGAAGGAAGGATCATATCTTTCATGGTCTTAAGCTAGAATTTATAAGAGAAATAGCCTCCCATGTATTATCATCATATGAAGAAATAATATCATGTGATGATAAGATAAGTAAAGAGTTTACTGAGTCCTATGGCTTTGAAGGGAAGCAAGAGAAGAAAAGGATGGAAGAGAGAAAGATGGATAAAGGGAATAGGGAAAAGAAGAATTTTCCCATATGTGGTAACTGTGGAAAGAAACACCCTGGAACTTGCCTGAAAGGAATGGGAGTTAGTTATAAGTGTGGATGAAAAGGGCACAAAGTACGTGAATGCAAGGGTAAGAAAATGGTTTTAAATGTACAATGCTTCATTTGCAAGGAGTTTGGACACTACGCGAACCTATGTCCCAGTCATCAGACTATGCCGCAAATGATGTTATTGGATAATAACCAAGTTATGATACTACCACAGATGAAGAGGAATGATTAGAGTTCTTATGTTGATTATGTCAATTGAGTGTTGTATCAACAATATACTTGTTACAATAATCATGGAGTATATAAGGATTGTACTGCAGTACTATTTCATTAAGAACTTGAGATTGTGTGGAACAAAGAAAAGTGACTCAATAGCAGGATAAATTTTTGGAAAATATATGGTTGAGAGAATGATAAATCATAATATAGTTCTGATACTGAGGTAGTGATTTTGGAATAATATGTGATTGTTTTGGATAGATTATATTGGATATTCTTGACTACCCTGGAACTGATTAATGATTTGTATATTCCATCATTGTTGGGGTTTAAAACATTTTTGGATTAATGAAGTATATCCAGCATTCTATATGGAATAAGGGAGCATGAATGTAATCAATAAGGAATATGGTAATACATGATGAAGGTATTCATATTCTATTACGGGGTAAAAAGGATCTATATTATGTTTACCTTCCTTATAAATGTTGGACTGTGAGTTTAGACAGAAGTATTTTGGATAGTTCTAGTTTGGATTATTTTGGATTGCCATAAAAGGACAACCCGGAGGTCGGGCGGCAACCCGTCGCGTCCGGCAAGGCTACGAGACTTGAACCCGCAACCGAAGGGCGACAAGGGTGTATCACCTACCACTGGCCCATGAGATGTCCTGGATTAAAAAATGTTGTTTTTTTTAAGATCTGGTAGATGAATTATAAATTCATTTATTTTGGAACCCTGTACGAATAGTATAAATAGAAAAAAAAAATTACGTTCTATTATCTTTTAGAATGATCGATGAGTTTGTGGTAGAAATTTATTAGTGGGTAAAATTATAATTATAAAGTATGTATATCTCCTTATTATCTTATCCAATCTCATAAATAAATTCCTCAACATTAATAATAGAAACTTAGAACAAAAATGTTGTCCTAGATGATACCTTAAATCATCACAAATTTATGGCTTTGAGATTGTTGGCCTTTTCATAGCCATGTTCTCTACCACTCTCCATCAGATAATTGATGGTTAGATTTATCTTCCATATCCATATTTTCCTACATGGAACCCTAGTATGGGTTATTTTCGGTAATCTTCATACTTTCCACTCATTATTTTAAATAGAGGCCTCATTAATTCATTTATCGATGTGGGATTTCAACTAGGATATTTTGAAACGTCAAAAATGTGTTATCCTAATACCCTATGATTTGTTGAACCGATGGTATTTCAATTCATCATAGATTGATGAATTTAAGGACCTCAATTATACACTTGTTTGTGATTGATGACCTCAATCACTACCTATAAATATTTACGTTTTTCGTCCAATTATATATCTCTAATTGCCACCAATGTTCTCCTAATCGAGATCATAATTTGGTGGTGACCCTTTCATTTCTCTTTTCCTCATATTAAGACTAAATTTTAGTAACCCAATTTCCAATGTGGGTTTTCCCACAAATATATTTTCTACTTTCAACCTTTTATTTTCAAAGAACAATTTCAAATTGCGAGGACGCAATTTATTGAAGGAGGGGAGAATGTAACACCCCAGGATTTCAGAGTGTGTTATTTCTTAAAAATAATTCAATAACTTGCACTACACGCAACACCGAGTTCAATCACACCATTAAAAGAGGTCATGAATAGTATTAACTACATTTTTAACTTTATATAATCCTTATAATTTTAGAATCCATACTATGAGTTTCTTAGTCATAATGCAAGAACAGATTCATTTTCAGTATTGCACTTTTATCAACTTTTGATAGTGAAACCTTTTTAAATACAATATTTTAAACTTTTTGACTAAATGGAGACATCAAAAAATTTAAAATGAAACATCCCAAGCTTCTACGGTACGCTTTCCTTTGAATAAAACAGTAGCGTGTGTTGTACGCAACGTCAAGTTTTAACACACACCACAACCGATCAAACTAGCCGTTATGAATAGTAATACCTACTTTTTGAAATTATATATATTTTATATTTGAAAATGGACTTCATTTTTGGATTCGGAATATTGATTTTAGCCTAAGGTGAAATTTTGGTACATTTCGGATAACTTTCATATTTTGATGAATAGTGAAAATTTCTAAATTTTAATTAAAAACAACTTTTTTAATCAAAATAATTAATAGTGATAAATTATGAATTTGAGTGGTTTTAAAGTATATTTAGAATATATTTTTACCATTCAATTTAATTTTTATCATTGGACATAATTTTACAATTAAACCGAACATAAACAAGTGTCAATCTTTTGATAGTTATTATCTCTTAAAAACACGCTTTTTGTTTTGACAGCGGGAATTAATTTTAAATTAATTTCTGCCACTTCTGTGTTTTGAATTTGGGAAAATGGATTCCATATTTGGAATCAGGATGTTCAAATTGTGTAAATAGGTAACTTTTATTTTTAGACATTTTGAATAATTACTGCGGTAAATATTTTATTTACCATGGTTAAGGGTAAATCCGGTAAATAAGGGTTAAAAAATAATATTATAATAATACAAAATTACCATAAAACGTGTCTTAACCCTATTGGTTGATACATGGTCGACCATGGGCATCCTTGGGTCAATTTGGGGACCCCTTGGAGCCACTTGTATGTGGTAGGGACACATTATATTAATAAAGTTAAAATAAAAATAAAAATGGCATAAGCTTACAGCTTTTAGAAGAACAATTTTTACATATGGTTATACATGTTGGATTTTCGATTATAAATATTCATTAGAAAGCTACAAAGATTTCCTACATAATGATGTTTTATTTATAATTTTTAGACATTAAATAATTAATTTTATTTATGACACAATGATGATGCAGTAATTACTAAAATAGTAAAAAATTAACATAATTGATATTATAAATACCCAAATAAATATAATATGAAACTTTTAATGAATTACACTAATTTTCTAGGATAATAGGATATATTAGGATTGATTTAATTGACTTTGTTCGAAGTAATCAATCTGTTATGAGTTTCACAAAAATCAACTATTGAATAGTGTCAAAACTGACATAAAAGAGTTCTTAAAACAAATATTATATTATTAATTGATATTAAATTCCTAAAAATCTAAGGTTCGGCCAAGAGACTTATATTATGATAGGTTAATCATTAATGGACCACTTGGGGGTATCTTGGATGTATATAGTATGTTTATTAACCATATTATATAAAAATACAAAGAGACATTGTAAAAGTGAAACTAATTAACTTAGAGTTAATACTTAAAGATAAGGTTAATATAAGTATCCAAACCTGTCTAAATTTTATTGGTTGAGTGGTTTTCGACCTATACCCACCTTAACCTTTGAATAATCAACTTTGGAGCCTTTAGAAACCGAATATTAATTTATTATAAATTAATATTTCTAGTTTTTCCAAAGGTGCCCCTCACCCCTCTTATAAAAGGGCACTCCTCCTTCTCTTTTCCTCACACCTCTCAAGCCACTTGGCTCGTCCAAACTCTGCCCAACTAAGTTCCCCACATCCCTCTCCTCCTCCTTGAAGCTTCCCCTTAGGCAGAAAGCATTTCAAGAAGTCCTTTGGTTCCAACCAAAGTGAGTTACCTAAATTAAAGGTAACGATTTATCTTAAATTATTTTCATTTATTTTGCTTCTCCAACCCCCAAACTCTTTTTATTTCCTTTATTTTGTAACAACACCAGTATCCTAAATATACTATGATGTTGTTATAAGATGGATTCAAACTACACATACACACAACTCCATCTAATGGATGATGAACATAATGTTTCTGTGGATGGCAAACTAACGCCTCACGAAACAATGATTGTTCAAATACATCTTACCGCCTCTCATGGTGGCCATTATGATGGCACTTTAATTAAATATGATATTAATGATATATATTTTATATATAAGCTTCTGTAATTCCATTTTATTTCATACCATTATTCGTTTCATGTTGTATATACATACGATAATTTCATTTGAGGAAGTGCGGACTACCGCCCCCTTAAAATGATATGACTCGTTCATACCACACATGGAACGTATAAAGGATGGTGTTAATGAACTTAAGTAACATATATAAAATATTATATTATACTGTAATATTAATATACCTATGTATCATTTGTATTCGATTCTTTTAAAATAAAAATTAAATGGAAGTAGCGTTCGTGCGTACGTACGGACTACCGTCTCCACGAACGCAATGAGATTCATTCTCCATCGTATCCATTCAAGTATAATTATAATTTGATGATTTAAAAATGATGTTTAAGGACTTGATACCATTCTGGATTTGAATAATATACAACTTATCCTTTACAAACATGTCTTACGTAACAAAACATACAAAAGCAAACAAGTAAGTTCACACCCGAAACAACGATAATACTAAGATATTATTATCAAATCAATATTAAAAGATCATATATGATATCATATTAATGTATATGATTCTTGTATAATTTAATAACAATTATTTCACCATTATACAGGAGGTTAACCTACCCCAACCAAGGAAAAGTACAAGGTAAGGGTTATTTCACAATCTCTTCATTATCCGAGGTTGTTTATATGTAATAATCTACTGGGATCTCTTTATCATCCACATCCATGTTTTCTTAAAAATGTATTTCAAAACATTTTTATTATTTACAAGAATATGGGTTAAAGTCATTTATACGCTTATTTGACTTTTTATAAGAGGTTTATAAAGGAATCTTTCCGTCGTTTTCAAAACAAGGTCCTTTTTAACCTTTTCGACAAAATTAAGGTAAGAATGTTTTTTTTAACTTATACGGCGGGTGCGGTTATTTTTCGCCGTTATAAAATATTCAAAGCTTTCCTTACAAGCTTATAAGAATATTTTCAAGAAAATGTTTTATTTTATATGGCTCTTAAATGATTTCAAAAGTAAAAGGAGATATTCCTTTAAAAAAATTTGATTTCATCTATGTCAACATCCTTCATTATTCTTGATTGAGGTCAATGTGATACAATACAATCTTCCATATTGTATCGAATGAGTTATGTTTGATTGTGGATGTGCTATTTTTATATCACTCATGGTTTATGTTTAAAGTGTTGACATTTCAGAAGTTATTTTTAATCCGAATGTTTATGTTATATTTCAAACTTTTCTTCAGATGAATGTGCTGAACAAGTATGTTCCGGGTTGGGGACCGGTAAAAGTAAGCCCTCCAGGTTGGGGACTGGTTAAAGTAAGCCCTCCAGGTTGGGGACTGGTTAAAGTAAGCCCTCCAGGTTAGGGACTGGTAAAAGTAAGCCCTCCGGTTTGGTCTCCGGTTATTAGAGGTACTCCGGGTTGGTGTCCGGTTATCAGAGGCACTCCGGGTTGGTGTCCGGTTATTAGAGGCACTCCGGGTTGGGTTCCGGTTAGAAGTAACCCCTAGGTCTTGGGATGAGGCCTAGACAATGAAATTAACGTTTGACATTATGCATTCCATAATTATGAAAGTGGTTATTGATTTTTGCATGTGATTATTCGATTAGTAGAATATCCATGTGAATAAGTAAATGGAATTATTTCATTTTATTTATGCCATACCATGTTGAAAGTTCATGTTTAAAAGGCTTATGTTTTAGTTATTCATTGCCTTAAATGTTTATTCTTATTTATGAAAGTTTCCGCTATATTGTTATCCTTACTGGGCATTTGAGCTCACCCCTTTTCTATGTTTTATTTTTCCCAGGTAGTGAAGAAGTAAATTATTAATGACTTACAGGGATATTATGAGGGGTTAATAGTGTGGATATGAAGACTTTGTTGTTGTAGTAATTTTTCACTTTGAAATGTAATGTAAAACTTTATGATTATATCTAGTGTTTCCAAGGCTACTAAACCAATCGGTCTTTCGAGATTTGATCTTTCTTGTGATCATGCCAATATTATGTAATTAATGCACTGACTCTGGGTAACTGGGGTCGGGGCGTTACAAACACATATTTATAATTGTAATAAAACTCATACATGATGATCAGATCCTTTAAGATTGTGCAGCTGTTAATTAATCATATATATATATATATATATAAATCCAAAACCCATCACAGGTTTTTTCCCAAATTTATTCCCACATGATGGTACATGTCTCAAGGGATACATAATATATTTTTTTTTAAATCTACATAATATGGAAAATGAACATGGCGTGTAGATCTGACTACACATCATTTACCATCCTCACCATCCATCCGAAGTATATGCCTTGGAAAGTGGCATGTGAGGTGTACATCATAAATATTTGGAGTATGTTGTGTGACTAGTGGTCTACACGACATATAGACTCTGTGTTATATGGTCACCAATTGGGCATGTTGTGTATGGGATACCCGACTCGATCCTGAACTGAAGGGAGTACACAACATGTCTAGTGGGCCACATGGCATGTAGTCTGGTTTCCATGTGCCAGTTAATCCTATTACACACAGTATGGAATACATGTTATTAATGGTGTCATTAATTCCTAATTCTCTCCAGATGTAAAATTTATTCCCAAACCAAATATTGATGCGTTGAAAAATACTACTTGGCATGTAATTCAGATTACATGACGTGTAGTTGGTGTTGTACAACCACAACCCATGGAAACAATAGATGAGCTTTTTAATGTTATTTTATTAATAAAATTAATCGTTTATATTATACATGATAGAAATGATGAATGAGGAAATAGATTACGCAATTCAAATTTAATGAACAATTAAACTCGAATGGAAAATATAAATATTGAATTTGTAAATCATTAATGTAACTAAATAATTATAAGAAATAATATGTCCACTATTATACCACTTGTTGGTTTTTGGCGTAGAAGAATCATGGGAGGTATGGTTACCAACATTAATTGTTTCTATATTGAATGAGAATCTAGGATCAATATAGTGATGAGTACCAATATCCATAAAATTGAATCATATATTTATGAAAAATAATAGAAACCCTGAACCAATAGAGGATGAACATTTATTTATTAATTTAATTAAACTAATTAATTACCTACATGTTGATTCATTCTTTGATGATGTGTTTAACAATATATCTGTAGTACACATTCATTACGTTGTAGAGATAAGGGTAGATAACATCTACCAGTGATCCATATGTGTTTTGTGTATCTCTAGATGTTGTTGTAGGAGTCTTTGGGTGCTATCATAGAAGATACTTGTGCTTTTCATTTCCTCCTTCGATCGCCTTGAGTTCCGCATCCAAAGCGTTATCCATGATCTAGTGGAGAAGGATGTCTCTCATTCTTGAGATCATTCTTGGATATGTACGAACTTTCATGGTTTGAGAGATTTTCTCAAATTTGTTGTGCTCAACAATAATAATCATATATTGGCTAGAACTTGGCTAATAAGAGAATAATTTTTCTAGGAATTTAACTCCCCAGGGTAATAATATAAAATTTTCACAAGGTCCATAATTATTTTATTAATCCTATTGAAATCCAAATGTAAAATAATAATATAAACCTTGTTATTCTCTGACCTGTGCATATCAATAAAATTATAATTAATTATTATTTAATAAAATAATATTAAACATTATTATTTTATACTAGACCCTTAATTCGTTCTTCTAATACGCCACCATATTTTTTGATCCTTGAATTATGAGTATTTATTTATTATATTAATATCACTATATTATTCTCTAATAAATATAGAAATATTCTATTAACAAAATAGAAAATAAATATTCTGTAATTATTCTGTTCACATTATAATCTCTTAAATTACCAGTTTCAAAATAAATTTGATTACGCATCCATGAGTAATTATTAAACCAAAACCAAGAATAATCATTATTAAACTATTTAAATAAAAAAATATATTATTTAATTGAGATACATGATACACATTGTGTGTGACTCTCTGTTCCTCTTTCTTAGTGGAATTAGGTGGATCAGCATAATGTCCAAGGATATAATCTAAAAAAATTCTAATTCACCCATAGAGAAAGAAGTTAATGCTACAACGACATGTCACCTCATATGAAATATGAACATGTAATATAATCGCTTTTTTGATATCTCTAATCAAGAAGGTGTCATTCACGTTCTGTCAAAACATGTGCTCGATTTCTCATTCTTTAACTTCCCAGAAAATGATCATTCCTATAGTACACCACTAAAATGGATTTATTTAGGCAATATAAATTCAATAAAGGGAAAAAATAAACTTATATTATGGAATATAAGGGACACATCCATACTCACATTATTCCTCAATGCAGTATTACTCGTGATGCACCCAACATATCATACCTTTCCACAACCATGTGTCACCACAATTTTCACCAATACAACTACGTGCATGATTCGTAATACATATTAAGAATAATATTAATGGCTAAGGACCAACAAACATTCTGTTTCACAGGAACCATAAATTACACATATAAATGAGGATTTCCTACTGTAGGGTCTCGTTCTTATAAAATCCTACTAGATAATAGGGGAATACACCATGAGAATGTCTTTTAAGTCCTATGATTCTCCAAAAATGATAGAATGTATCATTTGTTTTCCTCAAATGTTATCATCTAGCTATAGAAAATTTATCTAAGAATATTTTCATATCAATTATGGGTTCTCATCATAGCAGGCATTAATAATGATTTTTTAGTGAGACAACTAGACTTGGGACATTATCACATTAAATGTTTTTCTGATGAAAGATGATGTTTTGAAAAGTAGTTTTTGATATCTATATAATGAATATATTATTATCCTAATGTACAAATAAGTTGTTTTTAGGGTATCAAATCCAACAATCAAATGTCTTATAACTATTCTTTAATACTAATTTTGTTTCACTTACCAAAACTGGTGTAAAAGGGAGTTTTAAAAAATAGTGATGCATGATTCTTCTAAGGAATACACCCCATCATCAATGGTTGATATGATAACATTTATAAAGAAAAATTACACATGGTGTCCCTAAATGGGTGTTTCATGAACAGAAATGGAACAAGTTATAGAATCTATGTAGCCTATAGAAATTTTACTAGAAAAGAAGGGAAGTGGATTCATATGTAATTGATGGTGCTACAAGATATTTCAAACAAGGCATTATAATATTTCAATAGAATATAAAAAAATAAAAATCCAAGAAATCCACAATTAATGGGGAAAAATTCATATGATATAATAAAATATATAGGCAGAAAGTAAAATAAATGAATAACGTTTAAGTATCTCATGAGGAGAAATCATAAGGAAAGTGTTGAACAAAACAGTCTTAAGAAGATGAAAAGAAAAGTTAGAAATCAATGAAAACACGATGAAAGCGGTTGACTTATGGTAATGGTTTTGTACGTCTTGAAAAACACTAAACAAATGTATAGATATTGTAGATAAATAATGGGTTGTATTTTAAAAAAATAGAAATCAGAATGAAAATCATTTCCTCAGATGAGTATATTTTAAAAAGATTTTTCACCGAAAGGGAAAATTTATGGTGGAAGGAAACATATTCCTACCATAAGAGGAAGGTCTCAACCACAACATTGATTCAAATGAAACTAAACCTCCCTACTATATCCCTATTGTTGTTTACATGTGATCTATAATGAAATGAATTAAAGGATTTGAATGAGTAAGATACACATTATATAATAAAAGAGAATGTGGAGGATTTTATCTATCAATTATAGGTGATATGTGATCTCATATATAGTACATCTACGGAAAACACTATTGGATAACAAGGAATTATGTTCATCCCATAAGGGAATGCGAAAATTGTTTAGAATCTATGATACCCAATATCATGAATTTCTAAATTTAAATATAATACTAGAATAAATGGTATTTTAATCATATTTTCATTTGTTCTTTGTTACATTAATTATGTTAATAAATTGGTAGTGTTGGTTGTTGAAATGTGATGAATTGGGGGAGTTTTGTTACAAGATAATGAAATGTTTTGATAGGATTTTTGAGATGTGTGGATGTTACATATTTATTCATGATACATATTTTTTAAATAGACCCTTGTTGTAATTTCTAGCCATGTTGTCACATGAATGGTTATTTATCAACAAAAAATAGAAACCATGATACATATAATATGTTTTATAGACTAGTATAGCCTATATATAATAAGGGTGGACCAACTAAAGGACCATTTATAAGATAACCATGTGGTTTCATCATTATTTTAGGAAAATTTGGAATATAATATGAGTTTTTTGAATGCTAGATGTAGATATGTGAATATTTTTCATTTATATTTTCATTGGTATTCAATAAGGGGATAATAGTGAATTAATCTGTCATATAGCATTGAAACTTTTGATTTATTCTATTTACAAAAAATTATTAGGGGATATTGAAGTTCCTATGTATGCACTAAATTTGTATTGAATTGTTAAAAATCATTTTAATAGAGTATATGATTACTATTATAATATTTTTATAGGTGCATGACAAAGGAATTGATTTTCATGATTGATATATCATACATGAATGTAGAAATGATGTTTGAGTGGATACTATGACCAATGGAAATGTGTTTGGGGGATTTTAACTTGATGAATATATTAAAATAATTCCATGTCTAAGTGGAATTATATCATTTGTTGTATGTTATGTTAGTTAAGTGATCATGAAATGTGCTCAAGGTGTTTTATAAATTATACATGTTTAACACATGATGATATAACAACCTAATGATTATATACATATTATTACATGATTTTTAATTGAAATACCAAGTAAAAACAATTAATGGATCAAAATGTCTAGTGTATTTATAATACTAGGTACGTAGTGTCACAATAAATCAAGTCTAACATCCAACTGGATACTCGATCTTGTCCGAGACAAGGACTGAAGGGAATTCCCAATCCCCACGAGCTGGAAAAAAGTTTCAGGCATCAAATAATTCAAAAATGAATGATTTATTCCCAGACATCATGGTTCAAAATAAAAAAATAGATCCAACAAAATGAACTAATATAAAAATTAATTCCATTAAATAAAAAAAGATCCAGATAAAAAAAATAATGAGTGATCATTATCATGTAACAAAACAAAAACCAAACCATTATAACACAGTATCTATGTGATCACTTTGTCGCCAAAAACCACAAGAACAACCTGATGCAACATGAAACTTAACATAAAATCAGAACCTAAAAAAATGATATGGGTTACTAACATCAAGTTCAACAAGTAGGGTGTGAGAATAAAATATCTCAGTAGGTAATAACAACTAAATCTTGGAATTTCCTTTCCATAAATATTCCACAAATAGTAGTTTGAAATAATTCAGAAAAAGGGGTTTTACTAATTTAAACAGCCAAAACCATCTTTCCCAATTTTTACTTCTGAAGACAACGCAAATAAAATTTATTTATTAAACCATTTCTATTACCGAAATCTAGGTCAAAAACCTAAAATATAAATTAAAAAATCATAACCGTTAGTAATATGGGATATTATTAAAGTAATGGAAACAAAACAAGTAGAAAAAACATGAAATTTTAATTTCCAACATGTAGAAGAATTAAAAATAACATGTATAGTGATAATCATGGTAATTTTCATAACAAATTGATAATAAATCCCTTGACATACTCAATTATGATTTACCTGCAGGTGTATAGTGCAGTTCCACATTTTTTTATCAAATGGTTGATTTAAACTAGATAATCTAGTTGCACATCCCACCTAGACTCTAACACGTGGAGGTGGTACTAAACCCTCTAATTGGGGATGAAAAGAAAACATCACACTACCCTCTAGATAAAACCCTTTAATCCAATGATAATATTACATTGTCACACCTCGTTTCTGTTTTCCATAATCTGTTATAGATATTTTGGGGTATTGGTTTTTTCTCATGAGTTTTGGGTGTGAAAATTGATAAATCTATAGGTTTATATTTTATTATTTTTAAACGTATTGTTATACCTCAATTAATATGGAAATTCATGGTGGAAATTTGGGTTTTTGGGCTTGGTAGTAGCCTGTGCAAGGTTGGAACACAATTTGGTAAATCGTTGGCCCAACCCATGTAACTAAGTTGTAGGTTTTAGATTATAGACACAAGCTACTATAAATTATTATAATCCTATTTCAAACCACATAGATAGTACATACAGTTGAACTGCTCATGGGAAGTATCTACTGAACGGTTTTCATATATTTTGGAAAATGGTGTGTCCAAACAATGAAAACTACCGAGAACATAAAAATTAAGAGATTCCACATTTTCCCCTTTCAATATTTTAGCCCAAGATTCCCCACTCTTTCTTTCCCTATTGTGTGAATCCATAGGAAGTATCCTCCCTACTTATTCTAAATTCATAATCCCTCATGTGGTGTAGATGTAATTTTTATTCAAGGTTTTGCAGAAAATATCTCAAGGTAACCTTCTCGATTCATCTTCCATTTACTATTTCATTCATTTCCCTGGATTTTATCTTCTCCAATGACCATGTGGATCTAGGGATTTTTTCCATTAATTTATGATGAGGGGTTTTGTTTTTTTGGTTTATATTCTATGATAATGGATCCTATAACCCTAATGGTGCATTTTTGGGTGTGCATTATTGAAGGACCGCATGAATGAAGCAGGTTTCTCTAGAACATGTACATTTAATTTAAGAAAGAATTATTTCATCGCTTTCACACCTTCCATGAATATTAAATATTGATATATGATCCTTGTGGAAATTCATGGGTGTGAAAAACAGTTATTGTTGACTAATTTTGTGATAAATTGTATTGTTTTTGTAATATTGTGCACACCAAGTGTTTGTGAAAATGACATATTATTTATAGAATGATTTGTGATACCAAAAAGAATGATTTAATTTATATGTGAATTCATTGTATTTGAGTTGGTGATTTGGGTACTTTGAAGGGGTTCGCCAGGAGTATTGGATTTCAATGGAAAGTGTATTAGGATTTAATGTGTGGTTTGCAATGTGTTGATGGTTAGAGGCATGTTTGGAATTTTGATAAGAAATATTTTTTTATATAGAAATGTAATGTGATACATTGATGGAATAATTTTCTATATGGTTGTGAAATGGGAAGTGTTTTTTCTCCCTTTTAGAGGATATGTATTTGATTATTTAAACAATTATAGTTTTGTGAAATGTTTTTGAGGCCTACTTCACACTTTTTTAAAAATGGTGAAAATGTGTATCATTAAAACCCTCCTTGGACAATAATATTTCCTTATGTATATAAACAATGAATTTGAGGGTATTACATACTATATAATCCTTGTAACCCATTTACTAATTATGGAATCAGAGATCCTGGGTGGGGTCAAATTTCTGATCTATGAATTATATGGCTGGATATTGATCCATGCAGTTACTTAGTGTGATGGAACTTGTTGATTTATTATTATATTATCATGTGATTGAATTCTTGGTTGGAATCAGTTGTTTCAACAACATTTTTATGTATGAGACTTGTGAACCATATATAATGAACAGATTTTGTGAGAACATTCACTACATTGGATAGATTACTAATTCGCTAGTGACCAATAGTAATTGTATATATTATGTTTAAGGATGTCAGATTTTCTTCTTGGTATTTTCTATGTGGGGGTGGCCAGTAGTTTTTAGGGTGATTTGATTTTTCATCTTGTGACTAATGCTTTTGGGGATGGGTCTCATGTATTAGTATCTTCTGGATTATTCATGATCTCCATGTTTCACCCATGTCTACTAGAACATAGTTTCATGGAATGATGATTGAGAATCTTGTGACTTGGTTATAATTATGTGCTTATTTTAATTCCCCTTATTATGTAATTAGTGTAGTTATCTTATGATTGGTGTCATTATTGGGATTTTATTGGTTATCACTTGAAATGATAATGTGAAAATGTTTTAATGTAAACAATTTTTATACTCTCTTGTGCCATTTTGAAATGAAAACATCACTATCCCAATTAAAATGATAATGATGCTTTAATGGAGATGAATCTAGATTTGGAATTAAAAAGGGAAATGGACCATGAATGGTTTTAATGTAATAAGTGTGTAAAATCATGCATTGTATATTTGATTTCAATATTTTTGTTGATGTTTCTTTTATTTTAATGGATGTGCACTGAGAATAGTTTTTTCGATAACACATACTATGTTTTAGTACTCACTCCTATGGATCTTATTTTTTTTATTCTGTGATATAGGTTCTACATAGTATTGATTTCAATAGGTGATGGTCATTTATTGTATTGGAGGGTGACCATCTGGTTCACAAGGACATGATGTGGTCATCTGGTTTTGTTTGTGTTTTTCTTTTACAATGTTTTCTATTTTTAGTTTTGTGTAGAATATTTTTAGTTATAAATTAGTATGTATATATATATTGGGATACTTTGTTCATATTTCCACTATCCTTATTATTTAATTTTATATTGGTTGAAATAAGACCCTTTTTTACTCTATTGATTCCCAACACTAGTTTCCCGCATTTGGTTATCATGAATGTGCTTCAGACCTTGACATAGATCAGAAATGGTGACATTTAATAGGTCAACCCCGATTTGTTTGTGGAAAAAATGGTTTCAAAGATGGTAATATTTCGAGGAAATATATTTTCAGTGTTCCTTTTTTAGTTGGGGCTATCATGGTAAATGGGTTATGATTTTCAAGACTCTATTGGTTTGAGCAATAAGGTCATCATGAACCCTTACTCATTTTGATCATTCTTTTTCAATGTGAATTTTTGGTTTTTGGGTTTCCTTTTGTTGTTGTGGATTTTTTTCTATTTTTTATATGATAATGGACTTGATCTAGTGGTCTATGTGAAATCATAGGGACTAGAAATCCATTTGGATTTGGAGAATTTTTCCTAGAATACTCTCTATTACAGGGGGATGATTGGCATGTGGTTGTCAACCAAATGGCCTTATCACCCCTAACACTTTTTCCCTTTTGTAATATTTTTCGAGTTCCTCAACATTATGAACTTGTCCTGGGAAATCTTGTTTTTTAATTGTGAAATATGTATTTTAAAATTTAAATGATTTGGTTTTGGGATATTACAAAAATGAATTTTTACAATTATCTTTCAGAATGTCTCTAGAAGGTGAATTTTTATAAAATGATTTATAGAGAAAAACATAATTGGTTTTTTCAAAGTTCTGAAAATTATTTATGAAGTGGCATTTGAAAAATCATTTCAAAAAGGATTGTAGAGTCAGTGAAAATGTTTTGAATAAAAATATTTTAATGTGATATTTGGATAGAAGGTGTGGGATTCTGTATTGAGAATTGATAAAATGGGTTAACGTGTGGAGATTAAACATGTTCTTGAAGTAACTGTTTGCTTAATTTTGAAATGTGTTGTGAATTTATAAATGATAATGTTTTTTTTAACTTTGGTGTGTTAGTGGATGCTCAAATTCATGGTTATGTATGGAAAGTGATTGAATTTTATGTAGTTGGACGAGTGCCCAGATTGGCATGAGATATTGGATCGTTGGGGTGGAATGGGACATGATTGTGTGAGGACCCATGTAATACCATTAGGGATTGTAAAACAGAACAAATTGTTTTCTTTTGAATATTTTTTTAGAGGAATGGTGTGATGTTTTGAAAATCGCTGGTTATTTGATTTTTTTCTAGGATTGGGGAATTATTATTTATATGGATTCTGAGTTTTATAATTATTGTTGAATATCTAGTTTGAAATATATTATTAAAGAATTTTTATAAATGATTTTTGGATGGGTTGAGTTTGTTTCCCTATTTTTAAAGGTGATTTTTGAAGATGATTTATGTTGATGAGATAGGTTTGATTGAGCTCTTGGTTTATGTTGTTGCATAGTGAGAATCCCCCCCACATAGATATTCTATGATTATAAGTGGTGTAGAAATTAGTGATTACCCATTACAAATCATTATAGTTAATCTACCTAAGAATTTAATTATTGATTTTTAAAATTTATATCTTTCTCTTTGAATCATTCCCTAGACCATTTGCTGGACTACAGAGCTGTTTGGGAATGATTTAAACTTTCATCATGTTATGATTATTCTTTTTTTTGTGGTAGTTGTTCTTGGTGGTGTCTTGTTCATTTCATTTTATTCTTTGTTCAGTATAATCCTTGTTCAGAATGAGATAAAATGGTGTTGTGAATATTTTTAGTCCTTGTATGGGTGATGAAGTCTTGATAATGTTGGTTAGTGTCATAGTGTTATAAGGTTATCATTATTCACTGGGATCAATGTTAATTCCTATAACATCAAATGTGATTTTATTTGAGAATAGAATCTCCAAAGTATGAGGAAATGGATTCATCAAACATCAGGGCACCAGAAAAAGGCCCGAAAGTGAAGCTAGTGTGTAGTTAACAATCCTGGTGTTTGGTGAGTTGGCTAAGCTCATGCCCCTACCATTTGGGTGAGGAAATATTTATGTTCCTATTGTGGGTAATCAATCCCTATTAAATTATTCTTATCCCAATGAGCATGGTGGAATTATACCTCATAAAATTCCCATGTTATTTTCTTTTAAGATCATTTTTGAAGGGTTATCCTTGTGTGGGGGAATTGTACCAATCAGGTGTGGCTTTGGGTCGTAACCATCTGGAGGTGACGAGACACTGGTTAGTTTTTGATTGGGGGTTTTAGGTCTTCGTGGGAATTTCTCCAAGATTTATTAATCCAATTGATTCTTATTAGTCGAGAGACCCACCATGGGCCTCGTTGAAATATTTATAGTGATAAATTAGTTCTAGTTGTATTCTAATGGCGAGGAGTCTGTTATGGACCCCACCTGATTGTGATCTATTTTTTTTGTGGTTGATTTGTAATGGATAGTCTCATTGCTTGTTCTCCAGACTAATGATTCTTTTTAGTTTGGATGAATGGTTGATTTTGGGGGTGTTCCCAATGGTTCTGTTTGGGGTGTGAGTGTGAATGTTGTATCATGTGTTTTCCCAGTAATTTCTGGGAAGGGGTTCCAATTCATTATACTGATTCGGGAAAAAGGTAAAAATTCTATTTTTTTTGTGATAAGATATTCATTTTTTGAGAGGCAGGGTCATGTAGCTGTGGGAATTCGTAGTCATTGATCGATCAACTTGAATATGATCTAGCTTCCTAGGGGAGGAATGTATTAATTTTTGGATGAATTTTTACATCCGATTTTACATTTCTATCATTTTTTTCAGTTTATTTGTGATATACATTTTTGTTATGAGTTCCAAGTGTGAAAATGGTTAAATCTTGAGTTTTTCCTTTGTTTATTTTTATCCTCGTACTTATGCATATGTTCTTTTGAGTGTTCATGGAGAAAAGTTTATTTGTTTTTGTATTTTTAGTATCTTGTGTAGTGTAAGTGCATGGTTTGTTAAACCATACACCCCAACCTATGTAACCATGTAGAAGGTGTTATATTTTGAAAAAAAGAACCTTCACAGGTTTATATTTAGATGTGGAACCATGATGACTATTCTTGTGGTCGATCCCCTCTTTGGATTCAGCTACCGCATAGTTGGTTCATGGTTCGGTAAACTTTTCCACCAAACTCAACATGTTTCCCAGAACAAAAAAAGGAAATTCCATGTATGACCCTTTTATGATTTTTCCCCAAAACACCCCACTAAATATTTACTTGGTGCGTGGGACCCTAGGGAGGCTCCTCTCACAATTGACAACCATCCTCCTAAATACTATGATGTAAAAATAATATTATTCATAGTGTTAGGAAAACTCTATCAAGGTACTATCCTCTCTTAATCTCCATAATTCTATTTATTTATTTTTCTCTTGAGTTTCTCCTCTCCAATGACAATTTTTATATTGGGTTTGTGTTTACATTGATTTATTTTGGGGGGTTGTGTGTTTTGGGAATGTATTGTTGAATCACGACAATATTGAGGAAGGTTTTCCTTGAACATGACTTTTTTTAATTTCAAAACCATTTATTTAATGTTTTGGGAACCTTCATTGAATATTAGATATTTATCTGTGAACCTTAGAGTAATTTTTGGGGTTTCAAATGGTTATTAATTACTTATTTTGTGATATATAGTACTGTTTTGGTAATATTATCCATACCTTGTGTTGCTGAAAATGCACGGTATATTTTATGAGTGATTTTCATAAAAAAATAGTGGTTTATTAATGTAAATTAATTCATGGTATTTAAAATGTTGAATTGGTATACTTGAAGGGGTTCCCATGGGTTATTGATTTAAATGGTATGTATATATGGATTTACGGCGTGGTTTGGAATTTTTCGATGATTAGTGGCCCATTGGAATTTTTATGTGAATGGTTTTTGAATAAAAAATGTAATATGAAAACTTTCATTTAATAATCATTAATATTGTTGTGAAATGTAAATGGTGTTTTCTCCCTTTTTGGTGTAATGTATTGGGTTCCCTAAATGATGATGGTTGTGTGAACTATATTTGAGGCCCATTTTAATAAATTGTAAGAATCGTTAAAATGTTTATCTCGAAGACACTCCAGGTAAAATCTTATTTTCTTGTTCATTTAAATATTGAATGGGTGGGATTTTCTCATTGTGGAGTCTGTATAACCATATTACATTATATGGAATGGTAGATCCTTGGTGTGAACTCCTTTGGGATTTATGAATGAAATTGCTGGGAAGTAATCCATGGAGTGGTTCTGGGTGATACAAGTTGTTGAATTATTATTAGTTATTTATGTGTTTGGATGCTCGGTTAAAATTTGTTGTTTCACCCCCTTTTTATATGGGAGACATGGGAACCTGGAATATTGATAGATTTTTTTGAGATCAATTTCCACATTTGGTAGATTTTGCACTGGATGGTGTCCCATATTCGGTTGATACATTGGATTTATTGCTATGATATTTTACCATGAATCATTATTATGATAGGGTGGTTGGGTGTGTTTAGGGTACTTTGGATTTTTAACATGTCCATCAAGCTTCCAGGGATGGGGCTCATGTATTAGTTTGTTCCCGATTATTAACGGTCTCCTAGGTTCACCCATGTATATTGGCACTTACTTGCTTGCAGCGATGATTGACATTCTTGGCACATGGTTACTATTTGGTTATTATTTTTATTGAACATAATATGTAACTATTATAGCACTCTCGTATGTGGTGTAATACTTGTCAGGTGATGGGATATCTCCCAAAAAGATTATGGAAAAAAATTAACATAAAAATGAATTATATTCTCTTGTTCAATTTTGAAGTGAAAACATCATTTCTCCCATTAAAATGTAATGATTCTTTAATGGATATTAAATTATATTTGGTATGAAAATGGTAAACGAAATGTGTTTTGTTTAAATGTTAAATGTTTGGAAATCATATATTGTATATTTTATTTCAAACTTGAGGATGAGGTGTATTTTATTTTAATGGAAGTGCATTGATAATTGTTTATTCGGGAACACCTACTGAGTTTTAATACTCAAACCTATAGTTCTTGTTTTTAGTTTCTGTTATAGGTTCAGATTGGTATTGATCTCCATGGGAAATGTTCAGTTGTAGAATCACATGATGAACATTAGGGTCATATAGAGATGTTGTAGTCATCTGGTTTGGTTTTATTTTTGGTTTTTAAGTTTTTAGTATTTTTAGTTTTCTTTACAAGTTGTTTATTTGGTTATTATAATATATATACATATATATAGGGTTATTTTTTCATCATCATTCTATTCAATTTATTAAATTTTATATTTTGAGAAATCATTCTCTTTGTACCCTGTTGATGTGTGACATTAGTTTCATGCCCATGGTGATCGGGAAAACCCATTGGTCCATGCCATGGATCGTCTTGGTTGGTCAGTTTGGGCATGAACTGGGCTTATTCATGACATACATGGTGAATACGGAGGTTGTCACATTGGTTGATCAAATGAACCTAGAACCACCGTGCTTACATGGACCAAACATTGGCACCACCGATGTGATGACCCACTCTTCAGGAAATCCAATATAGAGGATATCATTTTATTACTATCCATTCAAAAGTGCCGACCAGGCCTTGAAAACACAGGATCTTTCCAAACCAATTTCCATATCAATTCAAAATACCAACCAGATCTTCAATCCACATCACATCAAAACAATAATTTCTAAGGAAACACAATGTACCCACTAGGCCATTAAAATTTCAAAAGAAAAACAATTTTCAAAATAATTTAAAAGCCTAAAAAAAACACAAAATGATCAAATGCACCATTACATTATAGTATTTTAAACCAATTTTAAAAAACATTATAAAATTCAATGTGGTATTATACATCATATGAGTTTTAAAACTAAACAACAAATCACCTCAAAATGATAGCTAAGCCTCACATTTCCAAAAATAATTCCTTTTCTAACACCATTTAAAAACAAAAATGAAAACATAAAACATAAACAATTTTTGTAATTGGGATTCATAATATTTAGAAACAAACCACCTTATGAATTACCAAATGATCCAGAATTTTTAAGACCAATTTGAAACCACATTTGAGTAATTTTAAACTAAAGAAAATTTACTAAAACACCAATGGTATGAATGAAACATACAACTATTTTTAAATTTGGGTTATATGTTAATAATGTTTATCTATGGTCAATATCAATTGTGTTCCCATCCATATATGTACTTTTTGTACATGTGGATTTGGATAAATCTAATGGAACACTCAATGAAAACATGTTAGTACCCGTAAATCAATTATAGAGAAGCCATCATTTTCACCACCCCGAACATATCAATTTCACACAATTAATAAAAAAAATAAGTATTTTAAAATTGTAAGAACCCTTAGAAACATTTATCTTCTAATAATCAATACAAGAATTGGAATACAACAAAACATTACACCTTATTTATAATTAAAACAATAAAACAAAATATAAACAGGGTCAAATATAACCAAAAGTGCTCAAAATAATTTTATGAAAACAATATTCATTTAATCAGACACATTTCATTAATTTATATATAATAATATTAATTAAAAACCATTGCAAATAAATTGAAAATAATTTAAAATCCTGAAAACTCCAAATAAATATACAATAACACATGATGAGCTTGGAAAAAAACTATATGCTACATACAATCTAACAAGAATCAAATGGATTGTATATGAAAGGAAATTGATAGAAACTCCGACCTCAATAATGTTAATATGAAAAGAATAATTTGGAGAAGGAATAATTGATTCCAATGAACAACCCACACTCCCTAATAACAAAATATAAGTTACCCACACATCAACCTTAACCATTATGTTTCTGAAAAGATAACTTCCCTCCTTGAAAACCCTTTAAAAAGAGATAAAATGAATAAGAAGAGAAAATTGAATATAAAATAAATTAAACAATACTATGACCATTAAATTAAAATCAATTAATTATGGGAAAAAAGGATGTATGGTTGTATGGTGCCCCATGGTGAACCTCATTTCAAGAATGGATGAATTTCCCAAATGTCATTAAAACATGGGAGGGGAAGAATTGGGAAATAAATCATTTAAGTCCTAGGGAAATCACATGGTATAGACACATGGTTTAAAAAAAATGGGATAATCATGTTCACCCTACATGATAAGAGGGGAAACCACATGTTTTGTGCACACAGTTTTCCAGACCATTTGAAATTCATGGAAAATTCCACTATAAAAAAAATAGAACCCCTTAAATTCTTTACTCACAATTTCCTCTAACCATGCACATGTTGAGTGATATAACCCATGCACCAACCCACTTGTATGAGGTTTTTCCCTTGGCCTCATATGGTCAAGGAAATTCCATGATCAAAGTGTTCATGGAAAACCATGAATGGAGAAATTGAGCTGAAAACACCCACAACCTCAACATGATTCACATTTTACCCCCAAACTATACCCACAAAATGCTCACAAGGCCAAAAATCACTAAAATACATCACATCATAAAAATTCAGATAGATAAATCAACCAAAACCTCTAACAAAAAAACTAGAGCTATGGAAGGAATAAAATAAAGACAAATCTATGGTTAGGGTGTGTCAATTATACTCACCACAAAAACATTCTTTAATATAATGTCACCTAGTCAAATTATAATTATGATTCAATCCCAAACAAAAATAAATCCAAATAAATCCTCAATGATCAGGGTGACCATTTACTTCATAAGTCTCCTCAACCATCTATATGGAAAACCACATCGAAAACAACAATGAAAAGGAGGATGGTTATCCCCGCAATAAGAACCAAACTATCATGAAGAAGATGAAAAACTCCCAAAACATTACACATACATGGGAAACACATCATGAGCTATATCAAACAGCTCGACAGATGATAATAAAGACTTCCAATGGAACTAAGAACACCCAACAACACCACCTTGGTCCAACCAACACAAATCCATAAACTCTCCATGTGAACTAACTCCCCCCCATCAGATCGTGAAAACATAAAAGGAGACAGAAAAAAAGAATGAACAAATCCCTTATTAATGGTGGGAATAATATTCTATTGAGTCTTTCATGAGGCAACGTCCACCTTCTTTCAGTGGGCCTTCTGATCCACTTGTTGCTGAACAATGGATCATTACCACTGAATAAATATTTTCAGTTCTTCAATGTTCTGAACATGATAAAGTCATCCTAGCAGTATATCGTTTGTAAAGTGATGTTGATCAATGTTGGAATCTTATCAAGAATAAGAGGCCAAGAGATGAAATTGAGTCCATGGAATGGGACGAGTTCAAGAACTTAATTTTCAATAGGTACTTCCCTCGTATTCTTCGAACAATGATAGAGAAGGAGTTTCTTGAACTAAAGCAAAAGGATGATGAATCCGTTGGTATATACGAAGCGAATTTTACGAGGCTTGCAAGGTATGCATCTGGATTTATCATCCAACCTGAAAGTAAATTTGATCGATTCTTCAATGGCTTAAAACCAAATCATCGAAGGGAATTATCTATAAGAGACTTCAGTAGATATGAAGAAATTGTGCGTTGTGCTCTCAAGGTAGAAATGGGAGTTGGTATTACTTATCCATATCATAGTTTTGACAAGAAACGAAAGATGGATTTCAAGGAGAAATCTCAGAATAATGGTGAAAAGAAGATGAATTTTTCCTTATGCTCAAAGTGTGGAAAGAAGCATGGTGGAGATTGACTTAAAGGGACTAGAAAATGTTTTAAGTGTGGAAAATAAGTTCATCGAGTAGCTGAGTGTCGAAGTAATGGAAAAAGGGTTTCTAATGATGGGAATAAAGAAAAGACTGCAGAGAACGCACCACCAAAACATCAATGCTTCAAGTGCAAGGAAATGGGGCATTATGATAATAAATTCCCTAATCCAAGGGTTAGTGATGATCGACATGAGCAACCACTTAAGGCAAAGGAAAAAAGGGAAGTCACATGCGATCACTATTGGCGATGTTGAATATGACAACAATGTGGTGGAATGATTAAGTGTTTATGTAATGGGATTCCAAAATAATGTTGTATATAGTATCATTGAATATTGGAATATTTATGTATTGGTATATTGTTTTTTTCAATGGTACCGGTAACCATGGAATGTGATTGAGATATTTTTGGAAAAAAAGATGATATGCGCATAATGAAGGGATAAATAGAAAATGAAATGTTTGACAGTATTCATGAGCTCATGATTGATATAAGGACTAAGTGATATCATTGTTTGAGTATATAGAGTTTTGAGGATTTTGGTATGTGCAAGGTGTTTACTTTTAACTGCATTCATGTTTTTACTATGGTTCAATGGTTATTCAAGAGAATACATGATTAAGGCCTTTGAATGTTTGGAATGTGACCAAAAAGACATATCTTATGATATATGGGGATCAACGATGGTATTAAATATCTGGTAATCATTTCACTATATTATGAGAGTGGACAACAGTATTATGGGTAAGCCTAAAGATTGGAATGGATTATGTTGGACATAAGTTAGTATTGTTTAAGGATAGAATTTTTTTCGATATTACTGATGGGATATTATAGTAATATAGTTTTAGAAAAAGGACAACCTGCAGGACGGGTGACAGCCCATCGCGTCGGACAAGGCTGTGGGAATCGAACCCACAACCGAAGTGCGATTGGCCTTTTTCGCCTACCACTGGCCTACAGGAAGTCCCTGTTTAGTAGAAACTAGTTTTATTATATTAAGAAGTATAAGTCCATTTTAGGAACTATATAAGATAAATCTCACTATAGATGGAATTATGTATTTTTTTTGATAACTTTTATAACCTTTTGTTTCAGATAGATGGAATGACCCATCATTCTATCACATGATCTGCTAACACATCATGAATGAAAAATTCAACTTTAGTTATTTAAGAGATGAAGTGGAAATTATCTAAAGAATGACAAACGGTGAGACTATACCAAAATCACGAAAGTATTTCTTCTAATTACAATTTCATAAACATTAGGGAAATGATCTTGGAAAACCAAAAATGTTGTCCTACTGCCCTTATATCCGATGAATCAGATGGTACCTTAGATCACCACAAATCAATATCTTTGTGATTGTTGGCTTTTTCATAGCAATGTTCTCTACCACTCATCATCAGAACATGACGGTCAGATTTCTCTTCCATGTAAATACTTTCTCCTATATGGAAACCCATTGATGAGTTCATTTGGGTAAACGTTATATTTTATACTTTAGTTTTGAAAGTTCAGTTTTGGTATTTCTTTTTACGATGTGGGTTTTTATGAATAGTAAATGATTTATAACCCCAATGAATTTCGAGGGAGAAATTCATTTTAAGGGGGGTAGAATGTAACAACCCGAGATTTTATAAGATACATTCTTTTTAATTTCATTCATATCTTCTATTGTACAACACACCAAGATTACCTTGCGTTATACGCAACACTGTATTAGCTTGCAGTATACGTAACACTAATCTTGGATCGTGTTACACACAATTTTGATAATAGTTATTCTACGCAACATTGAGTATATATATATATATTCAATGTATAAATGAAATATGGTTGGATTATGTTATACGAAACAACGAAGGATTCTTTCACAACACGCAACCCTGACTTGGCTTGCATTTCACGCAATCGCGACCTTCCTCGATAGCGTGTGTTATACGCAATACCGGGTTTTACTAAACAACGATATATTATTATAATATTATTATGAACTAGCCGTTATGAATATTATTAACTAAATTTTTAATTTTATAACATTATTATTCATCTTACACATTTTCTAGAACATGGTATAAGAACAAAATAAAATTTTCAGGTAAAATAAGTATTTTTCAAAAAATGCAGTTTTGTCACCTTTTAATGGCGCACCCACCTTAAATTTAGTTTTTGACATGTTTATAAGTTAAATTTGACAAAATAAAATTCTTGTTTGGAATAAAGAAATAAAAATTTACTTTGGATAAATTTTATGTATTATTCTGATGACTTTTATATTTTAATGAATAGTAAAAACACGCTATATTTTAATTAAAAACAACTTTTTTCATCGTAATATCTTATGCGGTTACATTATAATATTGAATGGTTTTAAAGTATAAATAGAATATATTTTTACCATTTAATATAATTTATGTCATTATCATTGATTCTACCTTAAATTCGTATGATAAATCAATTCAATCTTTTGCAATGTTTTAAAGAAAAACCCGTTTTCTTTCGACAAAGAGATTAATTTTAATTTAATTTTTCCAACTTTTGTGTATTGAATTTGGAAAAATGGATTCCATATTTGGAATAAGTGGATCCAAATTATGTTAATAAGCTAATTTTTATTTTTGGGAATTATGAATAGTAACTACGGTAAATTTTATTTACCATAGTTAAAGGTAAATCGGGTAATTAAGGGTAAATATAGTATTATATAATTACCCTAACACATGTCAAAATCCTATTTTATGACTAAAAGACGACCCATATAACCTAAGGGTCGGATTAGATTCATTTAATGAACTTTTTTCAATGAAAATAATTTAATTATTATTAAAACCAAAGAATGTGACAACATGTCACTTTCATAAATCTTATAAGTATAAGAATTTTAATTTAGTGATAAACTTCATTAAACTTCGAAAATAAATAGTCTCCAGAAATATAATACAATTATCCGCATCATATGAATTTATTTAAAATTTTTAGGGATTAAATAATAATCATTTAATATGACACAAAGATGATGCAGTAATTGTCTTATTAATGAAATATTTCCATAATTGATGTTATAAATACACAAATAAATGTAATTTGAGACTTTTTATGAATTAAAATAATTTTATAGGTTACTATGACATGTTGGTATTGATTTAATTAACTTTTTTCGAACTAAGCATTCTGTTATGATTTTCACAAAAATCAATTACTAAATAGTGTCAAAATTGACACAAAATAGTCTTTAAAACAAATATTATATTATTAATTGTTATTTTATTCCTAAAAATCTAAGGATCGGCCAAATGACTTAGATAAGGTTATATATATTAATAATAAACAACTTCGGGTTCGTTTGTCTTGTTATAGTATGTTCATTAACCTTATAGTGTAAGAACACAAGAAGACACGGTAAAAGTAAAATTATTTAACTTAATGTTAAATCTATATGATAAGGTTAAAATAGGAACCTAAACTTGTCTAAATTCTATTGGATGAGAGTATTTCGACCCATCCCCACCTTATCTTCGAAATAAATCAATTTGGAGCTATTTAAAACCGAATTTGGCTTTATAATAAAATAATATTTTTAGTTATTCCAAAGGTGCCCCTCTCCTCCCTTATAAAAGGGCACCCCCTCCCTCTCTTCCTCACAACACATTGAGCCTTCAATCTCGGCCAACCTCTTCCAAATTCCCTTCTCCACTTCCCTATAAACATCCTAGAGGTTCTGGTATTCCTCAAAGACCAATTTTAGTGCCCTAAGAGGAGGTCTCAAAGAGGGGCTTCAAAGAAGATGTAATTTCCGTTACCGATTCTTTCATCATTATTTATTCTTCCACTTCTTCTTCTTTAGTTGTTTAATTATGAAGTAATAACATCAGTATCACTCATATAATGATATGTAATTATAAGTATGAAACAACCCTATTTCACCATCTATCCATCCTACGGAAAAAGAAATCACTACGCGTGCGTACGTACGGAAGACCATCTCCATGTCGTGCTGTAATCTATTTTCCACCACCACCTTACTAGTATGGGTATAATGGTGTAAATAATGACTATATATGACTATTATAAAGTGATATTGATTCTTAAATAGTACACATACACTCCAATACAATTCCACGATCATAGGAACGATATCATCACTCGTGCGTACGTACGGAATACCGTCTCCATGATGTGATGCAACTCGTTCTACATGATATTCATTGCATAATGATTATATAAATGAATTGAATTAATGAAAATGATATATATTACACTAATAACATTCTGGAAATGAGGTATATATAACCTAAAGAGAATAATAAGAATTTATTCGACAAAACACGCATAAGAACAAAAAGTAATAAACACCCAAATAACAAGTAGTAATGAAATATTACTAATAAGAAGCTAAGAATATGACCATATATGATATCATAACAATAATTATGATTCTGGAATAAGTCAATAACATAATTTAAATCATTATATAGGAGGTTCGGACACTTACGAAGCAAATCGGACCTAAGGTAAGGGAAAATATCACAATATCATTTTTATCCGAGATTGTTTATACTTTTGTATTTACTCGGGTGTATTTGATCATCCACATCCATGTTTCCTCAATATGTAATATTGTTTCCATCCACCTACAATTTTGTATATCCAATTTTACCCTTCGGTGAGTTTTTGGTAAAAGATATGAAATGAATCTTTTGTCGTTTTTCGTACAAGGTACTTTTTTTGACTTTTCCGACAAAAATACGAAGAATGTTTTTTTAACTTATACGGAATGAATGGATTTTTAAAACATTATTTCCAAGAATCATCCTTTACAAGTTTTGAAGTTTATTTTTAATCAACTTCTTTTAGTTTAGAATTTTATGACATGTTAAGAAAGGAAAAGTATTTTTGAAGTAGAAAGGATATTTTCCTCATGAATGAAGTTCAAGTGTTTTATCAAAATTATTTTCCATCTAAGATAATAAAGGGTTCTTTTTTTTATCCCTATGATTACATTAATTTGATTATGTTATGATGGAATTATTTTTATGAATTCTTTTATCGTATATGAATTGTTTTATGATGTCATGATGTTTAAGATTCCCATTTTTATTACATTAGTTATGTAATGATGTATGATTTATGATTTTGTGGCATAGATAAGAATGGTATCATTATGAGATGGGTGGGACCTATATCTCCCTCCAATAAATTGGGTAAATATTTTATATCTCATGAGATAGACATGGCCGGAATAGTAGGTTATACCAGTTCAATGAAATAGGACTGAAACGAGGAGTAAACTTGGTTCATAAAGAGACATTGTCCACTAAGATAGTCTTGGAAATGAGTCTTGACTAATAATAAATGATTCTCTATGATTATGTGTGTATGCCACAAAGTTTCATGTTTTAAGGGATTTCATTTCACTACTATAATTTATCCCATGTTATGAGATTATGATCTCTTTTTCAGGTTAAGATTTCCAAAATGTTATGTTCTTATGAATATGATATGATTGATATTTATTTTGTTTACTATTACTGAGCATTTGAGCTCATAATTTTATGTTTTCTTTTCCCCAGGATATAAAGAAAGGTTTTAGGTAAAACCTGGGAGATCTTTATGGGAGATGTTGAAGATCTTTCACCACGATTAGAAGATTATATTCTGAGTTTCTAAAGACACTAAACTATTACGATTCTTGTGTGTGTGTTTTTGTTATGTACTATGTATTCCGCAAAAGTAATGTAATGTCCATGTACGTCAGGCTTTGGGTCATTACAGTATTGGTTTCTTTAACAAGGTAATCTAAACAATTTCTATGAGTATTAATACCATTGGTCCTACCAGGCCCCATTTCTAAAAAATGGAATATACTGGAATAGATAAAAAAAATTATGAATATTAAATCACAATAAATAATTAACAATATGTTGTAATGTTTAACATAAAAAATTAATGCATCATAAATTATAGAATCCTAAAATTTTGATTCATTTGGGATATCTATACTTTTTATTAATTTATAATGGTTTGTAATGGAAAATGTGAATTATCCTAAAGAATCCACTTCAAAACATGGGGAATGGGGAAATAATATGGGTTAGATCAAATTATATATAATGGTATATTCATTGGAAGAAATAATTAATCATTGGGAATAAATCTATTGAAAACGGTAAATAACTGATAACACATTCCATTCAAATAACTCAATTAGATTTTATCAATATAGAATTGTAAATAACTGAAAAAAAAATTCATTTAATAAATAAGAATATAATATAATGAATCCAAAGGTAATGTCAATGAGAAAGTCTCAGGGATAAATATTAATAATAATAATAAATTAATTCTAAATGAGTGAAATTCTCAATTAATGTACATCATGTCTATGTCACATGTAACATTATACCCTTAAGACGTTTTACAAGACTATTTAATACTATCATTACAAACCCATTTAATTTATCAAGCATTATTTTCTTATGAAAACCTATTGATGCATCGAGGGGATAAATAATCATTGGGCCCCCAAATCATTGTCTGACAAAATCATTCGTTATATATAATATAATATTTTAATTAATAAACAATATTTCTTATCAAATGTCTGTATTGAGTGAAGAATATATATTTATCATTATTTCCACAGATTAAGAAATAATTATCAATTTAATTTCCATACGTAAAAATTTTATATGGTTTATGAAATGAACATATCCATGATAATGATATATATAATTAGGATAAAATTAATATCCAATGAAAAATGACTATAATGTCATTTTTTCAAGAGTCACAAAAGAAAGTGACATTTCACAATTACTTATATCACATTTTATTTTTCATATCAAAACCCCTTATATGTGATTATTGAATTTTGTACTCAAAATACCTTTAATAATAAAATATTTAGGATATTTCATGTCTAAGAGGAATTATATACACCACATAAAAGTGAATTAGTGCATTATAACTTATAAGTCTCAAGGAAATGTAATTTGTGATTAAAACCCATACCGTACACAACATTTTGGTTGAAAGATCATTAACCACATGTATAATGTTTGTAGGGATTTTATTAAATTACAATTGAACCATATTAATATCTATTATATAATAAATTGTCTTTTTATAACATATTATAATTCATTTATAAAAAAACATTTAAAATCAACATTAATTCGAGTGCCATTTTTCTTTTTTTCATGAATGTTTTTGCTTTTAAATATTCTACATATTATTTATATCAAGATTCAATATCATCATGAATTTAAAAAAAATTAAATATCATACATTTTCCGTACATATGTATTTATAATAATCCTAAAAATTATAATATGGAAAATGAAATAAACTATTCAAGGAGACAATAAGTTTTATATACACATGAACACTATTAAAATTATATATCCAAAATAAATAAAATAAAATGTAAATATATATTTATATATATTATGATTATAGTATCCCATTTATATAATATATGTAACACAATATCATTAAAACAAAAAATAATACATTCCATGTATAGCGTGTATGTATCACTTCACTTAGAGGAGGCAGTAGTCCACACATCCAGCAACGATATTATCATACTCCCACAAAATAGATGTCATGAAGGTATGTATTATTAAAAATATATTTAATAATATATTAAATATAAAAATAATATATAATAAATAAAAACTATTAATAAATCATTACTTTCCACCATGAAATGTGGTAATTGAAGAATGAATGATATCAGTTCACAAGGTAGTAGTCTATCATATACACTAATGAATGCATATACCATTTTATAAAAATGTGTGAGAGTTCTGGTTTCCCCCTTTACAATAAAACATATCAATATGATTATTTTATTATGGTTATTATATAAGGATGATATAAGAATAATATAAGGGGTTAAGAATGAAACAAAACAAAAGTTCTTATTGAAAAACATTACCTCTTTTCGTGTAACACCATTTGGTTTACACCAACAGCTATACTTTTTTTATTAATAAAAAAATTTAGGAATATTTTATACCTAGCGGTATTTTTTAATATTTTTTTACAAGGTATTATTCTATAAAAATTACCTGATAGTTTAGAATAATTGGGTTGTTTGAGTGTCATTTTAAATTGGAGGACGAGTAACAGTCTTATAAATTTTTTGAAGAGTGAGTTAAACCATATATTTTTCCATTTAAGGATGAACAAATAATTAAAAGTATTAGATAAATAAGATTTTATGGAGAAATATGTCCATAAAATAAGGGGTTTTTATATTTTTTCACATTTTGTAACTTATTTTTAATGCTTAGTCCCTTGTTATGTAAATTTTAATGTTAATCGCTGCAATTAATTTTAATTGCCTTCAGAAGTATTTGGTTTCAAAAATTAATTTTACCTTATTAAGAATAATATATTATTATAATTTAAAATTTAGAATCCATTTTAAAAATTTCAATAATGTATGTGTATTATATTAATTTTGAAATTAATCATGTAGAAGGGATGTGAAATAATGATTTAAATGTAAACATTTCAAAAGTTTGAAATGTTTTTATATTTAATTTTATTGTGAAATTAATTCCCATTACCAAAATTGGATTGAAATATGTATAGTGGAACCAAATATTTTCAAATAATAAACTAAATTATAAATTAACTATATAAATTTATTATATTAACTAACACTTTTCAATTAAAATTAAGTATGTTTCAATATTCATCATAAAATGAAACTTCTAGGGAAAACACCAAATATTTACCCTAAAATAATTTTTATAATCTTAAATCAAAATTAATTTTTAGTCATTCAACATAAATTTATAAAACATTCAAAATTTAGTTGTAAAATTTGTGCACCACTAAATGTTAGAAGAAGTTAATTTAGAAGAACAAAAGTATTCTTCCATACAACTGGGTATGTTCTTATCATATGAATAATATATATATATATATATATATTTGAATTTATGTACATATTAGGGATACCAATAATATGGAAATTTTATATACCTTATCTCTTTATCTTATCCGACGAAAAATTTGTTTTAACCTTAATTTTTGTAATAAATTTTAACTAACAAATATGAAAAAATAAGTTGATCTTATTACCTAATATAAATTGAAAATATTAAAAATATTAAAAATATTTTATAAAATAAAATTCATATATGTTTACGAATATAATTTAAAATAAAACCTACAATATTAAATTAAAATTTTTTTTCATAAAAATTCATTTTTGACCCCAAAAACATACTTGTCACAAATTTAAATATAAATATTATTAAATTTTAAATACATAAATAACTTCTAACTAAATAATAACTTTATTAATTTTATATATAATTCAAATCATAATGGGAATTTTCAAATACATTATTTAGAGAAATGTAAATTTTACATAAATTGGTTGATTCCTCTATTCACCAAAAAATCAACCTTTCCAGAAACATTTCAAAATTTCACCCACAGAAAATTTTAATATTATGATTTCAAAAATAATACAATTTTATAAAATTATATTTATAAATGTTCTATAAATTAATTATATTATTTTATTTAAAAATCTAAAAAGGATCATTTTGTGTGATATATTATTTTTAATGCATAAAATAGATTAATAGAAAATTTGAATGATTATTTACTAGGTATATATAATAAAATATGGACTTTATAGGAACATAATATATGTTTCATAATTTGGTTAGTTCTATTAATACCCAAAAATTTAACATGTAGTATGCATTTATAATATTTAAAAAATAACATTAAAATATTCATTTAGGATTAGTGTAAAAAAATTTATACTTTATCGACCCTATATTCAATTCTAATATATATGTGTTTTACATTCATCCCCCACAAAAATAAATTTAATCCTAAAAAATCATATTATATTAAAAAGTGGAAATATTTTTTTGAAATTGTATTTCATGGCATCCTTCAATTCTCGAATTGCCTCTTCATATTTTTGGTTAAGCCATTGTACATTGACTAGGTGAGTATCATTTTGGTGTAAAAGTCTATCTATATGGCCTAGGATACTCACAATATTATCCTCATAAGAGTTATAATTTTCCAAATATCTGACCGATGAATTCAATACATGTGATTTTTCTTTTCTATGCTTCCTCAAGAGGGATACATTGAATATGTAGTGTAAATAAGAAATTGTTAGTGGGATTTCTAGTATATATAATGCAAATTTTATGTGATGAAGAAAAAATTGGTACATCATACCTATTGATTATCCTTACCTTATTCAAATATATTATCAATATATTTCCTGAGGATATGTAGAGAAACATTTTATCCAAAACATAGATCTTCAGGTATGTTCATCGATTGTCACCATTGCTCCTATATAAAATCTACGACAACCTGATGTGTTTATTATCTGTCTTTAATTTTTTTATAATTTTGTTAAACATTTTAATTCCTGACATATTTTGTTCAAAATCATAATCCTCGTAGATTGGTGTTCTATAAATATTCACACAAACGACATAATAAATATCCATTTTGATTCATGAGTGATTGATATTATTTTATGTGAGTACCAATACGAGAATAATCTTAACAAATCATATAGTTAAATTTTTTTCACTCAGATGGGACATTAGTTTGGGTGTGATAATCCATATTGAATTTCATCTCCGTAATTACAACATTTTGGAGGCTCATCATGAATTTGGAGGTTATTCATTGATCTCATTTAGATAATATATGTAGTGATTTTCTATGTATCATCACTACTTATCTAATGTATATACATCTAATTGGATCAAGTGAGGTGTCGTACTGAAATTCAATGAAGTGGGAAATATTTTTATGATATTCCACCACAACCCAAATGTATTTACATCCTCCTGATATATTTTGAAGACTAGTTATTGATTCCATGGTGATGCTTTACCATTTCCACATAGGATTAGGTAATGGTTACATTATCCAAATATGATTTTACCTTGAAAAGTTTACATTCTAACATACCACACACAATAATGTGTATTACCTATTTTCCTTCATCATATTATCCAACCAATAGTGCTATTGGATATCTCAACACATCTTCTTGCTCGGTGTAAAGATAATGATGGTAAATCTATGTGCATCATTCAAAAACTCGTTCTTTATCTCAAGAAAAAACTATACACATAATTATAAACCAAATCGTATAGCATAACCTTTATCAATATTGAACTATGAGGATTTCCCTTTCAATATAGATTTTCACATCTTCTAAATTTCAACATAATTTAATTGTGCATTATTTTTCTTCTCTAGAAGTTATTATTATGAAATAATTTAAGAATATAAGGATGATCTTACATCCTTTAGGATTCACATTTCATCCCTTTTCATATATAATAACATTATATACTTATTAATTCTCATAATTGATAATGTTTGGATATATTTTTTTCATTGAGAACCTCCCACATTTTTCTATTTCTATTGAAGGTAATGTATTGAAAAATCATAGTCCCTAATCAAAATAGCCATCTTAACTAGTATATGTTAAGATAAATCTATGTTATTATATATTTTATTCACTATGATCCACATATATTAAAAAATTCATCAAATAGAGATTATAGTGCCACATTTTCAGAAAATATATCACTACAACTCATTGAGATCATGTGTTGGAGCATTCATCTCATGAATAATCAATTGTCTGGATTTGTAGAAAATCACTATTTTTATTTATGATTTTTTAAAAAACCAAATAGTTCTTAAACACTTCATTATATACCATCAAAATATCCCCACAAGAGGTAAACAAGAGGAATGGTGATGTGATAAGTTTCTCTCAGCCCATCAATCATCTATGCATATGCAGTAGTTAAATTTTTTTCCCTCCTTCAAATCATCTAGGTTATTATGTTTTTAAATCATGAAGATTTTATAAAGCATCATCAATTCTATCTAGTTATTATAAGGAAATAATGATCTCTTTTACTGATAATGTTTTTGACCACTCTTCAATTAACTTTATCTATGAAGGGGTTATAAATAACCATTATATTGTTATATCATTCCCCGCGTATGATAATACCTTCATATAAAAATCAAATTTACTATACATTATATATATCTTCTAATCTTGGGATTCTTTAATTAGAATATTAATATGCATCCCGTGCTCCTCTATGCATATGTAGTATATCAAAATATCATATATAATTATTAGAAAACACTGGCCTATGTGATATATATATAATCTATAAAATAAGTCGATAATTATTTCACAGTAATTAGTGAGTATGTGGGGAATTAGTATGAACTCCTAGTATCAATACCATGTTCTAATGGATGTTTTTGGAATATATTTCATCATTAACATTAATTGGTGAAATCTCGACTAGTGGTACACATTAATGAAATAATATGCACTGTATAGTTGATAGAAAAGTTCACATATAATTTTAATAGGATGATTTTTCATTTTCATGATTTTGTTGAATTCATGAGAATAAATAAAAAGGTGTATTAAACAATTATATTTCTTAACAAAGAGGATATAAGCTCCCCATGGTGATGCACTCAGGGGTATAAAACATTTTTCTAGATTCTATTGTTAATGAGTATTCATTCCCTCCAACTCAATGATTTATGTTTTCTGATTTTTCTTGGATATGGGTATATTTTTTGTTTTACATTTGATTGAGAAATCAACCTTTCAGTATAGAGGAAAACAACTCAACTTTTCAAGGAATAAAATAGTATAAACTCTAACAATGTCCATGTATTCATGCATGATTTTATAATTTTCATCAGACAATTGGTGCAGATATTATTTCACAAAAGGGAGTAATATCCAAAAATGAGAAGAAAATTTCATGGGATATTCATCCTCATCCATATACATGTAGAGAAACTGAGGATAAATTTCAATTTGAAGAGTGATCTAACAATATCTATAGTTGATGTTAGATTTATATAATTATAACCATTACATGAATTATATATAATCGAACCATACCAAATTATATAAGATAATATTTTATAGAAGACTCATTTAAAAAACATATAATGGGGATGTGTTATATATTTGGGATTCATGAATTCGTCCATTTAATGTTCTCATAGATATCTCAACCCTCATGTTTTGAGGTAGTGTTTGAATAGTTTTACTAAACACGCATGATATGAAGGAATTACAAAAATTTGAATAAAAAATATTGTTATCAATTATGGAATGAATAACCAACATTCCTATCGACACATAATTTTTATTACCCACCTAAGCTGCAGTGACAACTTATTCCCTTACTTGACCACTAGTCTTTTGTGTTTGATTTCATTGAATATCTATAAAACCATGGGTTAGGTAATTTTTTTGTATAATGATAATGTTAATTATAGTTGAACAACTTTATTGAAATTTTAGTGTAGATATAAACCTTATTTACCACCATTTCATTCTTGGGTTTGTCCTTCTATCACCGCCATTGAGTATCATGACCCCCCTCTTTTCCATATTTGATGAATCTTTTCTTCCCATTAATATATATTAATGGTTGCATATGCCCACACGTTTGACACGTGGGATATTGGGTTTTATTTCCTCCATGATATTTATATGATTACCATAATAAATAGAACTCCATTTTATTGTTTTAATATATAATTCCTCTAGACTAAAAATATTCACCAATAATCACCTCCACATTTGAGGAATAAATGAAATACTCTTCATAGGAATAAATTCCAGAATATGTAAATATTATTATAGAATAGACCATAATATTATAATAATACAGTGAACCATGGTTTTAGTGCAGATGAAAAATCTATAATTATAACAAGAAAACAATGTGAATATCTCATCATTCACCCAGATATAGAAACCGACCATTTTCTTTAGTTCAAAGATGTCCCCTTATATTTAATGATGGAGTGTTTTGGAAAACTATTTATTGAGAATTGTTTTTTTAATTACTCACAAACACTATAATAAATATCTTCAATAGTATTATCTGACATGACCATTATTCACTACTAATCAACCACCACCTCAACATGATATGAATCGAACCTAAAACTTATCTTGTTTGGTGAGTTGAGGGACTATGAATTTCTTCCCAATAGAGCCTATCAATTTTTTATTGATGAGGGAAGTTGAATATACACTAATTATTCATGTAATTTTTCCAATAAAATACTCATATTGAACATCCAATTTCTTAGGATGAGGGTGTCATTAATGATATATGTTAATATACAAGACTTAATCCAGTTGATCCAAAACATCACTAATGTTCTTATCTTTTACTCCCATATGTGTAGGTATATTATTACAGTAATAAAAAAACTCATACCATGTTTTCATGGAACAATTTATCTTATTTTCAATAATTGAAAAGAAATAAATTAAAATTAATATTAGAATACATTTGAGAATAATTATAAAATGGTAACATACAAACTTATGTGGAATATAGTATATATTATAATCATATCCTAACTAATGAGTCTTTTTTATTCAATCTATGTTATCCATGAAACAATTCGTATTAGATTCTCTATCTTAAAGACATTTTTAAATCATTAACAATGTTTTATAAATGGTTTGGGAATTTCCAGACCATTCCCCCAAAAAGTGTTAAAATATGTGTTTAAATGGCATCATTTTTTTAACTAGGTGATGATCATGTTAATTCTCATTTCACACTTTTCATGGTTATTCCCACAATATTACTATTTAATTGGACAATATCCACTTGTAGTATCCTAGTAGTTATTGAATATCATAGAATCCACTCACTCTATACTTCATGAATATTCTGGGATATTTTTATATTCATATAATTATCCATATGGTTCATATTAAATTAATCTACTCCTAATTTCAATAAAAAACAAGAACATCCTATGATACAAACTTTAATGACCCATGAATTTTATACATATTATTAAATTATTTTTAATAAAAATAATAATTAAATAAATCTAATATATTAAATATACATGTATCTTTATAATTATAGGTGCATAGAAAATCAACCTAAAAATAATGACTCTATATAGAAAAAATGGATGAGATAAAAATACCAGTAATTGAATAAACATGATATGGAAACATAAAATTTTTCTCAAAAGTATAACATAATTTTAAAAAGAAAAGGCTCAAGAGTAATCTCATGAAAGAATAAAATAAATAATTTGGTATCATAATATATTTAAATAATATGTAATTTTGGAGAAACACAAAAAATGACATAGGGATATTTAATTTTTGACTACCAATACAATATCAACTGTTGTACAAAGTCCCATAGTGTAATATAATTACATATAAAACCCATATGATAGGTCTCACGAGTCAAAAAGATTAACCAATAGATTGGGTATCTATCTAGGAGAACCCATCATAACATTTTCATGATCATGTTTTCCCAATAATTTTAATAAATCATAATTCCTAAACGTAAAAATTTCCCATTAAATTAAAATATATTTCATAATCTTGCCGCATAATTTAATAAAAAGAGAATTCATAAAGGAATTTGAGAAATGATAATATAGAATGTGTTACACCATAAAATAAAATAAGAATGATATAACTATATATGTGATAAATATATATATATAATTTATATGCTTTCTATGACATTAAATAGGGAGAGAATGTACACTATTGAGATAATAGTCATAGCCTAGAGAAAAAGTGTGGTTTAGAGAGACCCCTTTCCAAAACCCAAAATAATCACGTGTGTTAATTTTAATCCTAATTAATAAATTTTTAATTATATAAATTTTTAATATCAATTTAAATAATTATTATTAATTATTTTATATTTTTTACAATTTCACATTCAGTTACTTATTCAATTAACATCATTTTAGATGTTTTGATGATATTCGACACATATGTCCAAAATAAATTCTGTAGGCTGACTATGGTCAAATAGTAAGTTATTAAATAATTTAAATATTAAAAATAATAAAATTATTAACATATTTATACATAAATTAAAATTTATAAATCAATAATGTTCATGAAATACGTACTATGTATCAATCAAAGAGATGGTAGGTTGTACATGTGAATGTGTGACACTTACATTTTTTAACGATTATAATTGAAAGAATTAAAATATTATTTTACCCTTATATAATGATAAATATATCATAAATATAATATTATTTCATTAATTACACGGATATATACGATCCATGTGATGTGATAATGAAAAAAACCACATCCATTCATGGAAATTGTAATCTATACATACACATGAATGACATTACCATTTTTATATGAATGGAAAAGTAAGAAAATATATGATATATTAATTTTAAATAATAATAAATATGTTATTGATATCTTATATATATATATAATAGTCATAATTATCGGGAAAGGATTCAATGGAAAATAAATTTAATTGGTTTGCGAGGCGGTAGTCTTCCCTACACATTGACGATTGATTCATTTCGCATTTTATTGAATACGTGATTGATGTAGGTTATTAAATTAAAATAATAAACCACTAATATGTTATATATACATATTTTATTATATTATAATGTATTAATAATATTTTAATTTGGTGGATGTTGAAATAAAATGATAACACATGTTTATGAATTCTACATCTTCTTCTAGAATCCTCATCCTCTATATACCTAAACCCTTCATATGATAAAATTATTATAGAAAAGGGACACTGGGATTTCATTATTGATTTAATCAATTCATGTGGATAGTATATTATGATCCAAATGTTTGTCTATGAGTTGATAGGTGAGGGGAGGGGGATTCTTCTTATAATTTGGGGAGTGTCCACAAATGGAAGTTTTTGAAAGAATAAAATATATAAATTGATTAGTTATAAAAAAATTCTCGGAATGTTACCATTATCAAATATTATAGGAAATAGTGTCAATACGTGGCAATGAAATTTAATTTATAAAATATTATATTAAATTTTAACCCTTATCTATTTTTATAACCAATAATAATTATATTTTACCCTTAAATGGAGTAATATATTTCCTATATTTTTACTATATATTAAGGCCAAAAAATAAGTTCACCTAATTACCCAATATTAATTAATATGAATAAATTTTTTTAATAAAATTATAAATATAAATTAATATTATTGGTGTAATTTAATAAAAAATTAATCCCACAAGATTCGATGAAAATGGACTTTTCAATAATTGATTTTTTTACTCAATAAATGTACTTATAAAAATTAAATATTAAGATTATTAATATATAATTAATTTTAATATATATAACATAATAATTTTAATTTTAATTTTAAATAGAATTCATGGAATAATGATATTTTCAAATCACATAATTTAATGAAAATAAATGACAGTTTATCAAAAAAAATAGTTTTTCCACTAGTAATTGATAAATTTATTTTTTTCAGAAAAACACAAAAATTACAAAAATAAAAAATTCATATAATTGGATTTTATTAGTGATATAATTTGTATAAAACTAGGATTCAAAGTATTCTAGAAAATAGTTTTATTATTTTCACTCAAAATGAATTAAAAATCATGTTTTGGAAGAAAACATATTTTTAAATCATAAAATGTTCTCAATAAATAATTGAGTGATAATTTAATATGAATATATCAATACATTTTAATTTTATACAAAAATTTTATATATATTTATAATGTTTTCAATCTTATTCATAACATTTAATTTAAAACCCATTGTTTATTTATAAAAATTAAATAATAATATTTCATAGTTTGTTAAGGATCGGTGTTTCATTTCGTAAATTTTATCAAAAATAGATTACATTTAAAAATATAGAGAGGTAAATAATATATTTCAATCATACAAATACTTATGGTATATAAATCTGAATATTATTAAAGGATATGTATTTGGATCTATGGTTTTATTTACTACGACATTTCAATTTTACATAGCATTTCACTATATTATTTTTTTGATATACATAAAAAAAATTATTTATGGCTATACCATTTTTCCAAGGTTCATCCAGTAATTATGTGGGAACTACATCCAAATATTTTCAGAACATATATATAAATTGATAATGAATCATTGAGTCCTCTCAGAGACAGTTGTATAAAGGACTTCATTGGTGGCGGAGATAGTGCCTGACAGCAATCAAAGAGCACAAACAAGAGTTGTTGTGTGACATCACATTTAGGTGAAACCAATGACCTGAGTGTTTGTGATTGTGTATGGTAGTTTACCATGGTTCCATTGTTAAATTATTTATTCCATAGATTGGGTTGCATCTTGAATATGTGAAACCCTATATTGGGAAACCACTTATGAAATCACTATTCCTCTACCATGAAAAGTTATTTAAATAATCCATACTGTATGAAATGATATTCAATGAATGTATTCTTTATTTGGAATGTGAGATATCTAGGTGTAAACTCTACAACAATCCCCATAACTGATGATACACAGAGAGCTACCAAAAGATGATGATCAACCAAACCATGACATCCTACATAAAGAGGGACTAGCCAACTATGATTTTATATGAGTTTACCGTAAGATAAATTTTAGATAGACATTCCCAACACTAAAAAATGTTTGACTATATACTGTGATGACCCTTCCTCAGACTTGTTTTGTGACTATCCCAAACCTGCCTTCTATAGGCCAGGGGCTGGAGACTAGCACCAAAGGCGTCAATCTCCATGCTGGGAAGGCATTGCCTTTCTGAAAAGAAATCACACACAATCAGCGTACAAAACTAGAAGAAAAACACTAATTAAAACTGAATAAAAGATAGTGCTGAAAGTAAGTGGTCCAGTATACAAACCCAACTGAACAACAAGAAAAACTCTATGTAAAATGGGAAAACAACTCCTGGATAATCCACCAGGGAATCCTACCTGAAGGGTAGGTACAGAACTCGAACAACTCGCCCTTGATGTGCGTCCCGTCTAGTCCAGCTTCAAGCAGCCTCCCGCCCATCACCCTTTGTCTCGTTCACTACTGTCCTTCGTCTACACAATACACAATAACGTTCCGGAGAAGCCCATGCAGGTGTGTGTATATCAACACTCAGTAGGGGACCCTGAGATCCCCGATGGTCTCCAAGAATCCAGTAATAATAAACCATAGTAGAAAGATACAATCATGAAGTATCAACCAACCCTTCTTATATATGTGCACATAAATATACCTATGTTATCAATCACATTCTAGCACCTACCCTCGTTCCCAAGCAAAAACCATTGCAAAACGAAAGTAATGTCAATCAACACAATGAAAACGGTTGAAATAAATGACTCAGCTCACACATGAATACATATTAATAGAGTAATAAAGATTATCAAATGTATTCACTGATTCATCTAAGCTGTAAGACACACACAGGATACAAGAGCAGCAATGTTGTCAGACCCACAGTGGATACATGACAAGCTATTCTAGAGTGATAGAGATGATCAGATGTAGTCACTGATTCATCTAAGCTATCGGACCCACACATGATATAGGAAAAGAAGTCAGAACTGTCGGACCAATGGAGGATCCCGGTACAATAGTCATCGCTGTCGAACCCACGGAGGATTGCAGTACAGTAGTCATCAATATCGATCCCATGTAGGAACCTGGTATAGTAGTCATCGTTGTCGAACCCACAGAGGATTCCGATATAGTATTAATCACTGTCATACCCATGGAGGATTCTGGTATAGTAGTTATCACTTTTGGACCCACGTAGGATCCTGGTACAGAAGTCATCACTGTCGAACCCACAGAGGATCTGTGTACAGTACTCATCGCTGTCAAACACAAAGAGGATTCTAGAATATTATTGATCACTATCAAACCCACGGAGGATTCCGATATAGTAGTCATCATTGTCGAACCCTGGTAGGATCCTGGTACAGTATCGTCACTGTCGAACACATAGAGGATCATGTCATCTTAGTCGCAGACAACCTTAGGGTTCCCACACACAGCATGATCGTTTCAAGGAGGGTCCGCTACTTGATCCAATAGTCGAAACATAAACTACCACAAATACTTGAGATGATGTGTCTCGTTCATCCGTCTCTTCATGAGGAACCCAACGCAACAGACAGCGCGTCAATCAGACGTCCGGTCTGACAGTTATTGGCATTTCCGTTCCTGGGGCCCGGTTGGATTTACCCTCGATCCAAACCCATCCATATTCCAAATTTTTTCAAAAATTACATATAATATCCCAAAAATACCTCCTCTTTGTAGGGGTCCCAGTGCCGTAGATAGCATGTCAATCGGATGCACCATCTAGGAGTTATTCGCATTTAAGCGAAGAAGGGCTCGACCCGTCAAGACCAGTGGGCAGGTGGGTCCGACCCAGCTGGGGGTTGGCCCATCCTGGTGGGGAACAACCAATAAGAAGACATGGCCTGTGGGCATGGGCCGGTCCAATTCGTCTTGCCCGGCGGTGCCCACACGCCGCCTCCTCCTATGCGCGGGCGACTGTAGTCGGTCGGTTCGGTCCCGCACCCATGTCCCTCGGACACGGGCTATATTTCTCCTCACACAGCGCCTACGGGCACCACCGTTCTCCAGCCCAACAGGCACACATCCGACTTGTTTTCTCAACTGAGCGACCCCCAGATGCAGGCCGCGTCCTCCTCTATAGGGAGCCTTGTGCACCACATTCCTCTAGCGGGAAGGCTGGATCGGCCAGCCGGTCGTCCCACAGAATAGGTTGCCTGAGTGGCCATTGGTCCCTCCATGCAGCCAGCGCAAGGCCACCATTTCCGATGTCGCCTCCAGTCGCCGGCATCGCCGCCCAATGACCCGCCTTTTCGGATCACTGGATTCGCTCCGGTGGTCAGATTTTGATTCCGTCTGCGCTAGGGTCCTCTTGCGATGCTGCAATCACTGTCGGACCCTCCAAATGTAATTGTTGCCGCATTGGCCCATCGCTCACGACGAACGCAACAAAGCATATCTGTGGAGGGGGTCAGGCCTTGTTCGGGTTGGCTCGTGCCCTCCACGTTAGTAGTTTATAGCTGATCTATAAAGGTATGAAATTTCAATGCTAGAAATAACTTCGATATAAACCCTGATAAATTTCTTCCCTTACGCACAAGAATGATCGAACCACGGATCATCCTGATCGTTGTCTAGTCCGCGTTCGTCGATTATAAATAAGAATGAATAACATCAATAACAAGGAAGGTAAAGCCCCCTAACTCATTCGTTGTTCATTGACGATGTCGCACGAAGAAGTTGGAGTAGACGTCGATCGTCGCATCTACCTTGCACTTCAGATCCAAGCTTGTGCATCAGAGATTTGTCGGGATCCAATCTCCATCGAAGGATCGTTCTTCGTAGGGGGAACCGTCGTTGGAGAACCATTCTTTGTAAACTAAGACTTTCCAACAATTCTCACCTTTTCTCCAACGAATGATGTTTCCCCCCCCCAACATAACTCCCTAAAACATAGTTACCACATTAAGTTGAGGAATGCTTTTATCCCACGAAACCTCGGAAAACCAACATTCACCCCGACTCGACTACGATTGAGGCGATGGTCTCCTTAAGTTAATACCAGAACTACATGTTCAACGGTGCCTTTGGATTTCAATTCTGAGCACCGGTTCAAAAGATATAAAATCCCACATGTACTTTTGATGAACTTAACCGAAAAAAACTTAAAAATTGATTCTGGGAACACCGGACCTCGGAATCAGGCACAGTCAGAAATTGCGTACTCGTAAAATTACCATATATTTAAAAAAAATTCCACAAAAATTCCCAGTATTTATATTCTCCCCACCTCTGGGCTTTATGTACCCAAAAGCTACAACTCACACTAAGGAAACAAATGGGGTACTAATCATGCATTTGAGCCCCCTGCTCCCATGTGCTCTCCTGGAGGTTCCCGTGCTACTAGTGAATGTGACCTAGAGGAATAGACCATCCACATAGGACACACTCCTATTGATCCTCAATATCCACTGGAACCTCGGTGAAAGTCTCCCCATCATCGATGTGAAGCTCCCCGTGGTCGATGATGTGGGACGGTTGGTGAATGTATCTTCTCAACTGAGATACGTCGAAGACGTCATGCACCTGGTGAAAATGAGGTGGAAGAGCCAAGTGGTAATCCACCTCGCTTATGCTTCTGAGGACCTAAAAGGGTACAATGAATTATGGAGTTAACATGCTGCGTCGGCCAAATATCTATATTCCTCATTGAGGTGAAACCCGTAGAAAGACGTTGTCACCACCCTCGAACTCCATTGGTCCTTGTCTCCTATCATAATAGGACTTCTGCCTACTATGTGCAGTCGTCATCTACTCCAGGATGATCTACAACTTCTCCATCGTACCCTGTACCATCTTCGGTCCCATAAGTGTGGACTCCCCTAGGTCAGTCCATCACAGAGGCGGTCTACAAGGACAGCCGTACACTGCCTCTTATGGTGTCATCACAATGGGGGAGTTGTAGCGGTTTGTTATAAGAAAACTCCACCAAGGGTAAGTTTTCCTCCCAGCTATGACCGAAGTCGAGGCCACATGCATAGAGCATGTCCTCAAGAATCTGAATTGTTCTCTCAGACTGATCATCTGTCTGAGGATCGAAGGTAGTGCATAGGCGAAGCTGTATCCCGAAAGCCTCCTGCAACCCCTTCCATATCCAGGAAGTGAATTGAGCATCTCGATCGGAGACGATCGTCTATGGCACACCATGAAGCCATACAGTCTCTTGTATGTAAAGGCATCCCAAAATCTCTACTAAGACATGCTCTCTGATCGGTTGGATGTGGGCCGAAATGGTGAGTCAGTCGATAATCTCCCAGATAGACTCATGTCCTCTAGATGTACGTGGAAGTCCCATTACGAAATCCCTGGATATCCCTTCCCTCTTCCACTCTGAGAAATCTAAGGGCTGAACCAGGCCTTATTGTACCTGGTGCTCTGCCTTCACATTCTGAAAAGTGATCCATTGTGAGACAAACTCTGCTACTACCTTATTCATACCTGGCCACAGGTGCAGACGTCGGAGGTCCTGATACATCTTCACCACTCCATGATGTACCTCTAAAGGAGATGTGTGGATCTCCCTGAACACATCAGAAATTCCATCAGGTGCCTCTCCCATGGATATATGAGCACGTCGTGTCTCACAGTTAACATCCTCGCGTTGTGCCTCCCGGAATTGCTTCATAAGTGGAGAAGTGACTGTGAGAGACTATAGAAAGGATGCACCATCTCTATCCACAAGTGATATATGCAACGCGGCCAACTGCTCTGTCGCCTCTCCTAGAAGCTGAATTCTTGATCTCCTACTGAGAGCATCTGCTATAGCATTCTCATTCCCAGGAGTTAATACGTTCTCAAAGTCATAGTCATGGAGGAACTCGAGCCATCGTCGCTGTCTCAGGTTCACGTTCACCTCTAAGATAATATAACTAAGACTCTGGTTGTCAGAGTAGACTATAAAGAAATCACCCATAAGATAGTGCTAACACATCTTCAAGGTATTGACCAATACTTCTTTGTCCAGGTAATGGGTAGCGTAGTTCGACACGTTCTGTCTCAACTGCTGATAACCATACGCGATCACTGCTTGCCCTTGCATCAGGACACACCAGAGTTTGGTCCCTGATGCATCACAATAAACTACATACCCAATTCAATCCTCTTATATCCTCAAGATTGGCCCACTAGTCAACATTTGCCTCTGCTCCTGAAAGCTCTACTGGCATCTCTCTGACCACATGAAGGGTTGCCCCTTCTTTTTCAACACTGAATGAAGTGCTGCAAATGTGGAGAAGTTTGGCAAAATTGTAAGTCTGGATGACTCATGAGTGATCAACTACACCCTCTTATGCATGATTCCATCTGGTGCTACCTAGGTTTTCCTTTTTTCCGACCAAGGATAACCCCATCCAATCGGTGTAGATAAACAACAACCTTTATTCCTAATACACCAAATCTGTCTATGAACTGTGGTTTCCCATTACATACCCAAACTAACATCGTAAGGCCTCGACACTTCCACCAAGAGGTTCTAAATGAAAATCTCACCTCAAGGGTCAGATCAAACCATCGGCGTATGTTTGATTATAGAGTCTCATCCCAATGCTATCTCCAGATGTGAGGGTCAAGTCAACAATTTATCCAAAAACTCTAGGTCTAGTAAAAAATTCAAGGAATGAAGAAATTATTCGTACCTATGTCTATTGATACGGTAGCTAGTAGTAGACACAGACTAGACCTCAAATCATTCCTAGTGCCCTTGGGTAACACTCCTTGACAGCATGCAGCTATTCTCTTCCCCTTCCCTCCAGCTCCTTGAGCCTTGTGGGGATAACAATGGTTGGTGGTTGTAACATGTCGAAATGTTCACCACCTCATGTGGCTTTCCTAGCTCTGCGTTCACATCTGCTGCCCTACAAATTCATCTATCCTTAACACTTCCTCTTCTCGAAAAATTATACACACTCAAGTCTCTGAGACTGGTGCTAGTTTAATTCTTTCAAACTGCTAAAATTCACTGGCTGTATTAGCTCATCCAATGAACATTCAACCACACAGGTTCTCTCTAGCACCCTAACATAAGTAGGAATGCATTGAGGAAAAAGTGTTAGCTCAGATATCCTTAAACAGACCTCACTCAAAGGTATGATCTCTAAAGCACTGATTGTATCATATTCATTGAGTACCATGAAATATCGGAATGTCTCGATGAATGCTCATCTACCGACATGTTGTCCTTCCGAAGCTGCATAAGTTCTAGAAAACTCTCAGCAACCTCCTCAAGAAAGTCCTCAGACGCCAGTGAGTCAGTCTTTCCTCGGAACCTGAGGGGTATCTGATGCTGAAACACATGTAAGACACTAATCCAACAAGTGACCCCTACCGGTACCGCCAGTAGTGTCTTCTGACCAATGGGTAGTGATATAGTTGGCACGTTGCCCGAAGGTTCCATCTCAGAAAATGGAAAAAGTACCAAAACCTCATCACTATGTTGATCATTCTCATGGTCATTCATTGAAAAATATTAGTAGCTAAGATCAACATATTCTATACTAGTGTTTCAACTAGGGGGAAAACACCACTAATCACCTCCATCCAGTCCTTTTCTTCCTGGGAATCTGTCTCTCCTCGTAACCTCGGAGGCCACTGCCTCTAGAACTCGTGCAACGTGCTCAGTCAGCGTGCACCATCCTCCAATGTGGCTGGGGGCATCTGCCAGCCAACGGGTGGTAGTGCTGCTGGTACACCACCCGAAGGTTCCAACATATTAAGAGGGACCTTCAACGGAGTCTCGTGCATGGTGGGCCATCATCGAGTAATCTCTCTGAAACAACAGTTGGATGTCTATGCAAAGACATCCTGATAAGGACTAGATGCGCCACCATCATTATGTAATACCTAGTGAGCTGACTCAAATAGTTCAAAAAGATGACTCTTGTAAACACACTCGCAATCATAGAATTCATGCACTGATTCAGAAATCAGACGTCAGGGTCTTGGTGTATGGATATGCTGGCCACCGCTCCAACACTATACTCCTTGGACATAAGACCACAATCAATACTCTTAACGCTATTCCTTCACAAAAAGTATTATCAGTGTCCTAGGTTCTACGGTAGAACTGACTCCTCTGATACCAATTTGTCATGACCCGTCCACTGGACTAGTGTCGTGACTACCCCAAGCCCGCCTTCCTTAGGCCAGGGGCTGGCGACTAGAACCAAAAGCGTAAATCCCTAAGCTAGGAAGGCACTTCCTTTATAAAAATAAATCACACACATTCAGAGAACACAAATAGAAGCAAAACACTATGTAAAATTGACTACAATGGTAGTGCTGAAAGTAAGTGGTCTGGTACACAAACCCAACTGAAAAACATGATCAAGTACAAGTAAAAAGTAAAAAAAGCTACTGGATCATCCAACAGGGAATCCTACCTGATGGGTAGGTACAGAACTCGAACAACTCACCCCTGAGGTATGTCTCGTCTAGTCCAGCTCTGAGCATCCTCCCGTTTGTCACCCTTAGCCTCGATCACTACGGTTCGTCGTGTGCACAGAACACAACAAGGTGTGGCCAATGTCTGTGCAGGGGTGAGTATATAAATACTTAGTAGGGGAGCCAGAGACCCCCAAAGGTGTCCAGAATCCACTATGGATAAAACACAGAAGAAAGGTACAATCAGGAAGTATCAACCAACCATTCTTAGGTGTTTTCCCATTCATATTGTTATGTTATCAATCGCAGTCTTGCTGCAACTATCGAGCCCAAGCACAAACCATGCCACAAAGGAAGTAAAGTCAATCACCAAGATGATAATGGTTAAAATACATGACTCAACTCACACAGTTATACATTTTTAGTAGAGTGATAAAGATGATCATATGTAGTCACTGATTCATCTAAGCTGTCAGACCCACACAGGATACAGGACCAGCTAAGTTGTCGGACCCACATAAGCTTAAGGACCAGTTATTCTAGAGTGATAGAGATGCTCCGATGTATTCACTGATTCATCTAAGTTGTCAGACCCACACAGGATACAACACCAGCTAACCTGTCGGTCCCACACAGGATACATGACCACATATTCTGTCGGACCCACAAAGGATATAAGAACAGAAGTCAGAACTGTCAGACCCACGGAGGATCCCGGTACAATAGTCATCACTGTCGAACACACAGATGATTCTGGTACAGTAGTCATCACTGTCGAACCCATAGGGGATCTTGTTACAATAGTAATTGTTGACGAACCCACAGAGGATTCTGGTACAGTTGTCATCCCTACAGAACCCACTGAGGATCTTGGTACAATAGTCATCACTATCAAACCAACATAAGATCCTGGTACAATAGTCATCACTGTTGAACCCATAGAGGATCCTGGTATAGTAGTCATCGCTGTCGAACCCACGGAGGATTTTGGTACAGTAGTCACCATTGTCAAACCCACGGAGGATCCTGGTACAATATTCATCACTGTTGAACCCACGTAGGATCCTGCTACAATATCGTCGATGTCGGACCCATATAGGATCCTATCATCTCAGTCGGAGCTAGCCCAAGAGTTTTCGCACATATCACACTTGATTCCGAGAGGTTCCGATCCTCGAGAAAAGAGTCGATATATCTACTTCCACTATTCCTTGAGTTGATGTATCTCATAGTTCCATTTCATCGTAAGGAACCCAACGTGATAGACGACGTATGAATCGGTGCTCGGTCTGAGAGTTAATGTAATTTCTATTCCAGGGGCCTGGTTGAATTTCCGCTCGATCGAAACCCACCCGTTTTTCAAATTTGTCCAAAATTCACTTAGAGTATCCCAAAAGGACCGCCTCGTCGCGAGGGTCCCAATGCCGCAGATGGAGCGTCGATCGGACGCGCGGTATAGGAGTTATTCGCATTTAAGTGAAGCCGGGCCCAGCCTGTCGGGCCTAATGGGATGGCAGGTCGGCCTGAATCATCTCGGGGGGTTCGACCTGGTCGAGGGTCATCCTGGTCCAATGGGGCAGGACACACTCGCGGAACCGACCTGCGTGCGTGGGCTGGTCCGGTTCGGCGTGCCCAGCAGCGCCCGCGGCGCCGCCTTTTTCTCTGCCCGGCCGACCGTAGGCGGCCGATTCGGTCCGGCTCACGTGGCCAGCAGGTGCGGGCAGCGGTTCGCCAGCCTGGTAGGCACGCAACCGGCCGATTCGGCTAGCCGAGCGGCCCGTAGGCGCGGGCAGCGTCCTCCACCACGTGGGCCCTTGTGTGCCCCATTCCTCCAGAAATAAGAACGAAGAACATAAATCATAAGAAAGGTAAATCCCCCTACATCATTCATTGTTCATTGATGACGTTGCGGGAAGAAGGTGGAGTTGATGTTGATTGTCGTGTCTGCCTCACACTTCACATTCTAGCTCCTGGTTAGGAGATTCTTCGGGATCTGATCTCTATCGAAGGATCGTTCTTTGCTAGGGGAATCATCATTGGAGAACCGTTCTTCTTCAACCAAGTATTTCCATCAATTCACTCCTTTTCCCCAACGAATTATGTTTTCCCCAACCTAACTCCCAAACACATAATTACCACATTGCGTTTAGTTAATCGTTTAACATAATTAAAGATCATTAGATGGGTTGTTACCCCTCAAGTGTAACCAAACTCTTAATTCTCCTCATTAAATGAGGAGTTTCAATGGTCTGGTGGTCCCCACACCAAAGGAGTTTCAAAATTCGAAATTCAAATGAAAATTAAAGAAAAGGTTTATATTATTTTTATCCCACGAAACCTCATAAAATCATCTATCACCCCGACTCGACTACGATCAAGGCGAATGTATCCTTAAGAGAATATCAGTGCTACGTGTTTCATGGTGCCTTAAAATTTGAATTCTGAGCACCAGTTCAAATGATATAAAATCCCGCATGTATGATTACTGAACGTACCCGACCAAAAATTAAAAAATTGATTCCGAGCACACCGGGCCTCAGAATGAGGCTCCGTCCGAAATTGAAAACTTGTAAAATTCCCATTTATTTAAAAACATTCCATGGAAATTTCAGGTCTTCACATATACCTTGAGGTTCCACGATAAAAAGTGTGTTCACTAAAACTACAAGGTGAAATAATACTAATTTATTACAATGGTAGTTGTATCAATTTCATGATTAGATATTGGACCCCCAATAATGAGTTAGGTTCCATAAGAACAACAAAGCTTCAATATGAATAATTTTACCATAGTCTATCCATTTTCTATGATGCCATATCATTATACATGGGTAGAAAATCCATATTATAATATATATAATCTATAACATGAAAAGTGAATACCTATCATAAGATGAAGTAATTTTATATTGTACTAGTCTACAATGAATCGATAGAATACAGACATAAAGAATTAAAATATACCACATGGTTTTCTTGTTAGGGTAACTGACAATATGAGGAAGGCTTATTCATGTACTAAACTTCCATATGAAAGTAAAAAACGTAAGGGGTTACATAAATATAAGATCATGAGTCTTATATTTCAAAACAAGAATGCATTCCCACTAGATTTCTTTTTTATCGAGTGTAAGACGGAGAACCCAAAAATATTACTATTACACTGAAACAAAAAAAAATCAAAATATTAATTGTATAGTTAGAAGTTGTTTTATCGATCAAATTAATTTTATGAGAGTATTTCACATTAAATATGATACATTATTTAATGAGATATTCAGGAATAAAAATTTGATTTTCATGCCAGCGACAATAATGAATACATCCATAAACAATTTTAGGGGTACCACATTGTTAATTAATAATTTCTTCCAACCAAAAATGGTAAAATGAGGAGTATCATAAGGATCATCCAAATTTTTGAATGAAAAATCATCCATGACGTGTACACATTTGATATTTCAGTGGGGAATGATGGTCGGAATAGGGGTAATGATTTAATTTCTATTTTACAATCAACCTGAGGAACAATTTTATTGTCGAATAAAATAACAAGGGAATTTAATTATAGAAAATATCTATTAGGTATTTATTTTAGGATAGAAGATGATGCAATTCATGTATAATTTCAATTATTTGTTAACCATGTGAATCCTGAGAGGAATATCTGAGTCCTTTGGCTATTAAAATGAGTAGATAATTAGAAAATACATAGAAAAATTTAGAGTGATTTTCATTGTGTTTTTATGAATAATGTAAATAATGTATAGTATATTTATTATAAAATAAGTGTTGAAAATATAAATGTGATTATATATGAAAATTACATGATAAGAAAATGTATGGTGTGAGTGAATACATTTATGTCATTATAATAGAACCAAAAACCCTATAGTATCAAGGAAATATATTGAGCTGACACTAGACGTCACCAAATTTGGCTCAGCTAAGTATTCATAGACTATGTACAGTACATATCATAGATGATATTGAAGAAGTTTTAGAAATATAAGAATTCCTCCAAGAAACTCTTAGTGATTTATATGATATACATAATAAAATAGATCCATATTGTATTTTGTAGGAAAATCACTATAAAGAAGAATGAGGAATATCAAATATAGTCTCACTATAGATGAACGTGGAGACTATAGATATAGTCTATAACTTCTTTTTAGTAGGATTGTGATGTGTTGTATTACTAGTAATGTATGTGGAGTATGGTTGGGGTGTATAACTAACCTAGGAAGAAGAGTTGGGATCTAGGAAGTTGAACCAAGACTAACTAAGGTATTAACAACTATGGTCTATATCCTATTATTAAATTAGGAAATTTTGTTTATTAAATGATTATAGTGGGGAATCTATTTCGGGGCTTCTAACATACATGGAGTAGAGTGGGTATATGTAACAATCCTTTTAAATAAACCCTTTTTAACATTATATCATTACTACTACACATGAGGTGAGGCTCAAATATATAGCTGAGTCAATTTTGTTCCTTACCATGTTCATGTAGTTGAATTAATAAAAAAAATTAGAATTTGTAAAAGGAACAACTAAATCAGTCCATCTTAGTGTTCGACCAAAATAAGGGTCTTAATGATATAAGAAACATTCATATTATTTGAATCATTTATATAAACTTGTTGTCTTGGTTTATAGGAATTGATTTTTTTGTATAACATTTGTATATTTTTATTACACATAGACAGTGGTTGATTATTGTAATCGACACACTACATTTAAAGAGAACAAGCATTATTACCACTCACCCTTATATAACCAATTTTATATATACTACTCATGTATCTTTGTTTGTGGAAATTTATTTAGTTATGTTATATTGTATTGTGGGGATTTATTTTATCTAAAATTGATTTAAAATATATTTCTTATTAATTATTTATATTATGGTGGATAATGTTTAATATTAACACTAGTTCATGGACTATTGAAGGTTATATTGAGGATTTATCAAAGTGGTATACTTGGATGAGTTATATTGCTATCCAATTGTTAGATACTATTTATGAATAGGTTTCTATAGAGGTTTTATTTTTAATGATTGAAATAATTCATACTAATGGAATTTAGTTCATTGAATCATAACATAGAAATTATAATGGATGTTGGTGAGCAACATATACTAGAACTAGACCATCATATATGACTAATGGGTTAGAGATAATTTAATTGAAAAAATTGTGTATAATGGAAAAGATAATAAAACATGTAGATTATGGTCATTATTATTTGATTTTATTAATCTGGTAGACTTATAGATAGTTTTTATTTGTAAATGTAATAAGATATTAACTAATATTAATATAATATTCTATGAGATAAACCTTAGATGTTTTTTTAGATAAATTATAAATAATAATATTTAGATGTTTCAATGGAAACAATGAGGTTTATTTTTATATATGAGGATGATAAATCATACATTTTTATTGGGAAAAAAATCACATGATTACTAGAATGTCAAATATGATAATTTTATATATGTCTCATCTAATTTTTAGAATATAAATTTCCAAAATTATTAGAAAAAATCATTAATTGAAGTAATTTAATATTGTAATTAGTTAAATTGAATAAAAAATATGTAATTCTTTTATATCATGAAAATATATCTCTTCTAAATTCCGGGGATTGATCAAATATTAGAATTATTAATTATGTGATACTTCATCTTTCAAAGTGTTTTTTAGTATGTTAATAATTGGGACTACTAGGATTGTGAAAATTAAAGTATTATGTATGTTCGATTAGGACATAATTAATTTTTTAGGACTATAAAATATATCAAAACCGCCAATTATAATGATCTATTCATTTTGGTATCATCAAACTGGAATATCATTTATGATTCTTATGACTTGGTGAATTTTTTGAAATTTAATTTTGGAGATGAATTTTGTAAATAATTAATTAGATTCCCTCATGAATGTTAATATAGTATTTTTAATGTGTTGAGACTTGAATAAAATCTCAATAGATAATTATATCACAAAATAAATATCGAACAACTCCATGGGAATAGTAAGAACCTCGTAGATGTCTATAGTATGGGGTAGTGGGGTGGTCGCACAACCAATTCCCCTAAGATCCATGTTTCATCAGTGATAGTCTAAATAGAGACATTGGTATTCAAATGGATCCTAGAAATTTTCTTATATTTTAAAAAATAATTCCCCCTATTATTTTAAGAACACAATTCATGGGCTCCCCATTATGTATGACATTAAATGGGGGGATTCCCCTTGATCCATAAATTCTCCCATTCCTTTTTAATATTGACATATTATGGAAATTTTCTCACTCTAATCCAAAATAGGTTTTAATTATTATTATTATATTTATTCTCTAATTTATTATTCAATATTTTTTTGGATCTGGCTCTGTTTTATATTTTTTATTGCTCTAGATCATAGTGAAATTGTTTTCTGAATTTGAAGCCCAAATATTACATACATAATTAATACATCTAATTAAAATAAAATTTATTACATATCATTATAATCCACACCATATCCATAATGTTTTACTATATTTAGAATCATGTATACATAAACAAATGGTAATAAAGTAACTACATATTCCCCCACTACTTTGTTCACAACTTCAATTCTTCATTGACATATCAATAATAAAACATTTATTTATATTTAGATGAAAAGTAATCAAAATAAAAGGTGAGCTAAAATGACTAGTTATGGTAAAAATGGTCATATCAATAATTGATAATTTTAATCCTAACAATATAATAAGTCTTTGATAATATTATATTAACACTTTTAAATCATTAAAAAAATCACCAGATCATAATCATGAGTCATGGTATATTTTTTAGCAGTTCAAAAGACCTGAATCATAATTAAATAAGAGAACACGATACATAAGAGAATAACATTAGAATAAGATAATATTATCAATGGGTGTCATAAATTGTGAAATAAGAATAATCTTATATATATTATTTCAAGGACCCCGTTTATGATATTCATCATATCCCAGTCTTGGGACAACTTCTATTGCACTTGAATTAAGCATGGGTTAACCACCCATGTAACTTTGTTGGTCTTGGGATAACCATCAGTGTTGCCTATTATGGTATTGGGAAAAAAAATTGTGTACCAATTGAGATCATTAATCATTAATCAATATCGAATTCATTTTGAGGGATACAGTAGACCCACACAACATATAATCATATTACAGTCATATATATTTCCTTAGACAATGAAAAAGATTATCGTTTCATCATATATTAACCAATTCTAAAGAAAAATAGGATTTATGAACCATTCATCATAATAATAATAAATAATCTAGTGATATAACAAGGATGTTATCATGGGCTCACATACCTATTTAATCATAAGTAACATCATAGATTTTTTTCATATATAAAAAATTCCTTTTAATGATCACAATAATATTTTATAAAGAAAATACCATTATCATTTGGAAAAAAATATTTTAAATATAACAATTTGAAACATATTAATGAAAAAAATATCTTTTAAAAGATCCATATAAACATTTAATGAAATCATCAATGCATTATATTGGTCATGATGCTAATAAATATTTCTCATTCGTTATACAATAAAGGAAATATTTTGTTCACATGTTTGAAAAAAAGAACTTCATTACATAAATGATGAGATTATTAGTTTTAAATTTATATATATAAATTAAATAATGGTTTAAAATTTATTTTACAAATTATTGAATAATAAAAAAACCTTTCTTGAAAAAAATTAAATAAAACATATATATTGAAAAAAACATCTCCGAGCTAAAGATAGAAAAATTGGATGCTTTAAATAATAAGATAATTTTAAAATTTTTATTAATTAGTGAGAATAAATATAATTTAAAACATACAATATTTTGAAATAACTAGAGGTTTCAGAAAAAATTATATTTTTTATAGATAGATCATAATATTTCATTCATATAAATTTATTCATTAACATTCCCTCAAAAAAAAAGATTGTAATGTAAATCCATTACCACATATTAGACTTGTTTTTTAATTTATCTAACCATATATATAATAAAATAAAATTTATTATACCTCTATAAGAGAACTATATTCATAATCATGATAAAATTTATTGTTTACTTATAATATATTATCTCCATTTCATTAACAATTATTTTCTAAAATCATTATTCAGTGTGATAATAGTTTTTTTCATATATGTTTTGATTTTAATATTATGGTAATAGAGTCATGATCATGGATACAAAATATCAATATTTTAATAATTATATAAGTACCATATACAATTATTATTTTCATATTTAGAACCATCTATGAAATTTGTACATATAAAAATAAATAACATTGATCATGGAGGAAGTTGTCTTTATGTATGCATGAACACTTTTTTAATTTCCTAATGAAAAGAAGTTAATAAAGATAAATAAAACATAATCATTATAGAATTATAGTGATTTTATAAAAGCCATAAATATTTATTGAAACCCTCATTATATCGATTAATGTGAGTAGAATATGTAAAATGAATCATTTTGAAGTGCAAAGGAAATAGTCCACAAGTATGCTTGATAATTTCATATCCAATTTTATTGAAATGTAGTACAAATTGGTTTTATAAAAATAATAATAACATCCCAATATATTTATTATAAATGGTTAATTATGTGAAGAAGTTTATTATATGTCTATTTTAAGAATAATAATAAATAAATTTAATGGTTCCATGGAAGAAAATATTTGTTGGACCACCATGGGTTTACATCAAAAGGTATGAAATGTTGGTATGTGGGTAATAGCATGGGATCTAGGATGATAGGATGGAATGCATGATTAAATTAACACATGTTTATACTGATAAATATTAATTAAAATTACAGAATATGGTAGGATAGGATGTCCCCTTTTATAATTAAGATAAATTCAATCATTGAATTACAATAAAGATTTACATAATATAGAATCTCTTTCCTATGAAGTGGTTCCAAATGGAAATGATATATAATTAATGGTAAAATAATTTATATTTCTATTAAACTAATAATAATTTTAGAATGTTAGGTATCATCATACCGTTATGTTGTAGTGTAACCTTCGATGAACCAGTTTTAACCACAATCATTGTAACAATTTTTTATTTATATTTACAATACATTACGAAAAAATATAAAGTTGACTCTATAAAATTTGATTACACTAATTTAAAATATGAAATTTTTTATATCATAATATTTTTCTCTAATTGGAATAAAATAAAAATTAAAGAAGTCCATAAAACACAACAAAACATTTATTTTTCCAAAAATCAATATATGAATAAAAATAAATTTACTTTGATTTTATGCACTGATGAAAATATAAGTTCATTTTTTAGTATTTATGAATAAAAAATGTTTTATTAAAACGACATATCATGTATTAAAATACATTTCTTTGAAAAAATTTCTTTTAAACATTTTATTAATTTATTAAAATTTAGTTCTTGTAATTTTTTTTACCATTGTACAAATATTTTATAATTTGGTTAATCTTATTCATACATTATAATATAGTGGATATGTTATAAATCTATACGCTACTATAATTAATATAGAATCAGGGTTTCATATAACATGATATATTGAATAATTCAGGTTTATTTTAAAGAAAAATCATATAAAATCATGACATGACACACCCTCACTACAATATTTACTTCTATTTAGGCACAACACCCCATGTCACAACAAAAACAACAAAAGAAACCATTCTCACTATATATAATATATGGGTAGTGGAAAAAATTTAATTTTAGGATAATAAGCCAACCCTTTTTATTAATAACTATATTTATCATTAAATTTATCAAGGTGATTCAAGAATTTAAACAGAACTAAAATAATTTTATTTAGTAGTATTGAAGTCACAAAAATGGGATCATAATATAATATAAGATTTCTTTAATTTAATGGGATTAGTATTCATAGAAATATTCGATTTTACATGACATTTTATTCTCATAGATTCCCCATTACCTTTATCGAAATCACCCCTACTTATCCATTCATTGCCTTAAAATTTTATAAGATTAGTATATTCACAATAAATTATACATAAAATTCAAAAAACACATAAATATATTATCCATTCCAATTAATATATCTTATAATTTGTAAATATTATTTAGGTTATATGATAGTAATTTCATAATTAATTAGAAGCATGATTTTATCATGATTTTCTTAAAAAAAGATCATTATATCCATAATTAAGGTTTAAATATTTGAAGGAATATCTCTTTTGATTTAATGAATGGAGGATGAAAAACCACCTAATTCCAATTTAAATAATCAAGAACGTACACACAATTTTCCAATATCAAGGAATTATCAATAATCAACCCCAAAATAGAGGAACCATGCCACCTGATCCACTGGAGGAAAAGAGTACAAGGATGGTGGTGAGAAAGGGATAAATTAGTACCTAGAATCAAGAGTGTTTAATTGTAATAATATAAGGAGTTTATGTCCCCAAAATTAAATAATGTATTGTAGGTAGAGGTAAAGTTATTAACATGGGTTCAAATGAAGAGAATTGAAATTTGAACCAAGGAAGAGTTGGCCATATATTTATAGATGAATTTAAAGTAGCCTACACCATGATATTCTGAATAAAACTATTCTCTAGGCTCCCATAAGCTAATATAGATATTGATTAAAAGTATTTGAATCCCAAAATATCATGATAATTAAAAAAAATTATCTTTTTTACTACCACCAGTTAATGCACTATAATATGTTTCGTAGAGTTTTTAACACTGAGTATGCCACCATGAAATGTCTCTATGGCATATGAAAACATTCATAGCCATTTTAACACACCAGAGTAGTTACTATATCATTGATTTATGGAGCTCATTATTTCATTCTTCCACCATACGGCTCAACCGACCCTCTTTTTTTACCACCATGCCATCTCCTCAAGTGAATTATGATGGATGTTTATCATATGTGTACTTGCTATGTTTTATAAGCTTAACTCTAGGTGTTTCAAACCTCCCCGTTTCCTAATGGTTAACTCCCACATAATATATCATCACTAATCCCATTAACATGTCATGGTACATTCCCATATATAACATTAGGAAATTCTCTATGAAAAATACCTTCCCCGAAAATAATTTCTAAAATTATGTTACACCAAAAAAAATATCCATCTCCCTCAACCCATTCTATAGAGGAGATCAGTACTACATAAATTAGCACGAAATAAACATCTCCATCGCACTATTATGATTTTTTATATAATGTAGTGTACTCAATAATAAGAAAAATTCTTCTGTATAATTTATAATGATGAGAAACTCTATATTAACAACTCTAAAACCCGAGAAACATAATATAGTGGAATGGTAATGTCTATGATATAATAATAGATGACAATAAACATAAATGGAATGAAATTTATAAAGTATTTTGGTTTAAATAAATATGTTAAACCTAATATAAAGGAATTAAATAATTATTCTTCTTAATAATAATCAAGAGTATTCAACTTATTGTAATAATTGTAATCAATCACCTAAAATCCTGTAAAATTATAAAAATCACTTAAAAATAAGAACAAGTGTGTTAAACATTCCAATATTACCTTCTCAGACCTATGAATAGAAACAATTCTCTAAATCATTTGTGTGCTGCTATAGACGTAATTGAGAGAAATAATAACATTCAATATTAAATATTAAATAAATAATTTATATTTGATCAATTAAATAATTTTATAAAAATAATAGAAATGTTAGAATGAAAATTCATTAATCCATTAGTGAATAAAATAGAAAAAATATTGAGTAATTATCACAATCATTATTTCCAATGATAAATTGAATCTCTACTATATTTATATTATTCTGAAATTTTTTGGTAACCTCTCATATTTTAATAATTCATACATATATTTCTATGAAAATAAATAAATAAATCTACGATGCCATTGAACCCTCTTTTTAATTTTATGTACTAAGATCAACTATTTTACATGATATATAGGAATCATATAGAATGAGGCATACACTATTGACAACCAAACACATTTTAATAACACTAAAAATAAATAAATAACAACTATGGAGTGATTTACCTGAATAATAAATAAAACAAATATTCTATAATAATTAATGTAATATATAATACAACATAAGATTATAAACAAAAATAATAAGTTAATCATGAAATGACCAAATCAATAAAATTGAGACGAATATGTAACTGAATTCAAAAATAAATTGATAAAATATATAAATTATATCAATCAAGCGATCATATAGTAAAATAATATATATTTACCTCAAGACTTATAAATAATCATATGTGACATTAAATTAAATTAATGTAGTCATTAAAAATATATTATAGTCTATAATTTAGTCCTTGAATCATCACACCCGGATATACAATTAAAAATCATCATTATTTAACTGTAGATCCTTTACCTTATCCACCTGTAGTGAAATAAACACAAAAAAAAATCACATAAGGTGTATCATATTGGGAGAGTTTAAAAACTTGGTTGAAATTTTTAAAATAATCATGATATCAAATTTTTTGTAGGATAAATGTTCCTATTTTCTTGTTTTTAGTGTATTTTAATACCATTCTCCAACATGGGAAAATATCATATCGTAATATAAAATATACAAGATAAATTTGATGAAAAATATTATGAAAAAAACCCATTCATGATTTCCAAATATTATTGGATAACATATAACCAGAAATAAAATTATAACTATGTTATTGTTATCATTCCTTTTAGCCTTTCCTTTACAAAAAGTCACATATATAATTTTTTGACATCCTAACTTCAAAAAATCATAACAGGTGGTTATCATACCATATTGGAATAAGATACAAGAGATCACATCCTGAAGGGTTAATTTTTCAGTAGTATTGGGAAACAAGATGAATACATGATTCTTATATTACCATTGAAATCATGAAAAAAAATTATTTATGTATTTATTATTTATTATATTAATTCCCAAAAACCACATTTAATCCCTTTTTTATATCGTGGGGAAAAGAATAATATATAATTTGTGATCATAGTTTCTTAGTAAGAAAAACAATATAACATATGAAATAATAAAAAAATAAATCTTGAATCATATGAATGTTATTAGAAATAATAAAATATTTTATATTAGATGTATCATAAATTGGGAATATATACATAGATTAAAAAATCATAAATAATAATTTGGAAAACAATAATGGCTTCTATAATTGTTGAATTTATAATTATATTATTACAATCAAGTCTATGTTTCAATAAATCATAAATAAATAGGTTAGGCATATTGAAAATAGCCAAATGTGTTTGTCTCGTAAGGCTTACTGATGCATTAGGGGCTATAATTGGCCCCACCAAAGACATTCTTAGTCTAATTCATTCATAATATGAATCAAACGAAAAACATTCCAATAAAAAACCCACATAAAGATTTGTATTATAAAACTAGTATATAAAATGTTAATATTTCACCAGTCAATAAATACTACACCATGATCATAAGAATTAAAAATAAATAAGAGGGAAATAATCATTAGAGTATATCTCACAAAAACACACAAATTTTAAAATGGTTATAACATATAAGATAATTCTATTATTATAACATTTGATTATTTCATTGAAATGTTGATAACAATATCTTTTTTATAACATTATAAATAATAATTTATATAATCATTAGAAAAGTATCCTTTTTTAAAAATTAAAATGATAACTTTTATAAAAATATCTAATTAAAATAATATTTATGATGGTGGGAAAATTATTCCATTTGTATATATTTAAATCTATTTGTTCAATGTTTTAGTATGAATTCAAATGATACGTATTCAGATAAAAATGAAGAATTACTTTCAAAAATTATTGTAATCAACAGTATTAAATTACATTAAAATTTAATTGGATAATTTTAATTAAATTTTATTATATATTATTATTTATATTGATATGGAGGAAAATTATTCCTAATTAAAATTATATATAAGGTTTGGTTGACATAAAAAAATTAGTATTTTTTTGAGTACTAATGATATAAATATTAAATTAAAACATTTAAAATCCCTAGATAATCATATGATATGAAATTTAATGTAGTTAAAAAGTGAAATAACTTATAATTTCTATCAATGTATTTTTAAGCATAAAAATCCCAAATTTAAAATGTCGTTATTGAATAAATCATTACCTCAGATATCTATTTGGTATGACATGTTATATCATCATAAATAATAAACTTATATTTATGAAATTTTTGATTAAGATATTTTTCAATATTTCATTTTGTATTATCCTTTTATATTCACATGGAATCTATTCAATGACTATGTCTTGTTCATGTTGACCACAAATGGTTTATTGGTCATTTTCTCCCAAAATAATCATGCATACTGCCTATGGATAAAGGTGTCAAAAAATGGTTCCATAATCACCAGAATATTAATAATGTCATGAATATAATTTTTGATCATTATATTTAATTTTAGAATCATCCATGAATGTGTGTAACAAAAAAAAACCACATCACTCTATAGAGGTGGTTGTATACATATATTCATGAAAAAAAAATATAATTCTCTAATGAATGGAAGTGTAAATGGGATAATATATTACAAATTTCAAGAATAATAAGTATGTCATAAATATCATACATAGTCATTTATTCAAACTTTATTATGATACATGTAAATGGGGAGACTAAAAATGAATCACTCTAATATGTGGGCATAGTTTTTTGTACATACACACAATTAATGTTTTAATTTTCCACATGATTTAATATAAACATAAAAAGGATTTAAATTAATATAAAACTAATATGTATGTACATTATAATGATGAAATTGTGCTATTATGTTTAGTTAAATTATTTTATTAGGTTTATGAAAAATGTAACTAGAATGAATATTATAAGAATATATACAAATTCTTATGATAACCACCTTGGGATTACACCATTATCATTTTGGAAGTAACATTTTCCTCAAGAATACACTATTCTGACAGAGAAGTTATGTTGGAATGGTTTTTGGGTAGGTATTGGAAAAAATAAGTAGCTCAAGTTTTGTGAATAACAGAGGAATTTTGGATACACTTTATAAGTGATTTGTGTGAAAAACGTTTAAAGACATTCATATTTACTTTAAATTGTATGTCTTACTCAAGATATGTTTATAAAAATTATATTACATTATTAGATGAAAAATTTATGGGATAAATACAATAAAACTATGAAATTCCTTAATGTGTTTTATGTTATCATGAAGCATTGTATCGTTATTTGTTACCCATTTTACTAATTTTACCTTAACTGAAGAGATAAATATTTACCACGGGTTTATTAATTATAACCAAATATTAAGATAAAAATATTAACAAATAATAATTCTAATGAATCAAATTTTTAAACTATTTTTAAAATATTCTATTTCTATAAATAGTAAATATTACTTTAAATATATGTTTCTATAACACAATGATAACCATTTTTATAAAAATTCTTATATTAAGTGTAAATAAGATTTCTGAAAAAAATAAAGTATAATGTTAATTCCATTAGAATTAATTTGATTATAAAATATTATATGAGGATTATTTTTATTTCATAAAAAAATAAAAATCAAAGAAACATTATGATTACATTATTAATTTATTAGAACCAAAAGCATATTTTATTTAAAAAGAAACATTACATAGATTAGAAAAATACCCAATATATATTTATAATATCAAAATTATATTTATATATGAATTATATTAATTCATATATATATATATATTCATGAGAAAAGGTATCATAGAGATTTTATCTATTTATATATCTTTATAATGTAACCAAAATTACAATATTTTTAAAATGAATATTTTTCACAATTCACTGAAATTGATCATCTATTTTTCAAAAATCTAAAAAAGATAACCCAAATGTAAATTTTATATGAATAATTAAAAATTATATTAATTTTATCAAATTTAATTTATAAAATTTGAAAACTATGGTTTTAAACACATTCCCGAATAAGCCTATTAACATTATGCAATATTTTCTTCATAATGAAATGATTAAATACTATAATTGAATCTTCATTGTATAATTCTACCCAAAATAAGAACATTATTCCCAAAAATATCATTGAATTTGACTTATTGAAAATATTTGGGTATTTATTATTATTAACATCTTCAATATCCCACATCGGATCTTCTAATGTATGATTTCAGAAAAGTCCCATTACAAGCCAAGTCATCAGATTCCACAACACTCAGTATCTTATTTCATGAATCTCGAAGGGACATTCAAGGTATGATAATATAGGCTCCCATTATATTTCTCATAGTTTACCACATGTATTGAGTAAGAATGTACTTCCTCCATAATGATACATAGAACACATCACAAACTTTAGAGAGAGAAGATAATAGTTACAAAGGATATATGATAATATCAAGTCATTCAAGAACCTTAATAGTCCTAACATACCTAGGATATATTTCTCCATTATTTATAAACCATATAACACCATTACATATAGATAACATCAATAAAACATGACCTCCAACTTGAAATTATAAATTCAAGTTTTGGTTATTAGTTTATGTAATTTTCCAACATTGAGATGCATTAATAGACACTAAATAGTTTTCACATTGAATATTTTCAATTTAAAATCATATGGACCAATAAAAAACATATAAATGTTATCCCAAAAACTTGGAATACTAGTCCTCATTCTATACAGTGCTTTGTATGGTACCATTTTAATTTATTAATAGAAGCTATTATTATATGAACCTTCCACCAAAGTTAAATACAGATAACATATACTATAAAGGTAAATAGTGAACAAACTCAACATAACTTTTAATTATTAAATATTCTATTCAAACCACTTATCAGTTTGAAGATGATAGGTTGTACTCAAATATTTATTGGAGATGTTATCCTTTATAAGATACTTTAATTTTTTTATGTAAATCACTGATTATGATTAGATATAATCAAAATAGGTGCGCCATTATGTCTCACAATTTTATTAATATACAACCACATGAGGATAGAAATAGAAATAAAATTCCTTATAAATAGTAAATGTGTTGAAATGGTGAAGTGATTAATAATAAAAAATATGGAATGATTGGTTCTTGGAATCATGGGTAATCACGTGACAAGTTCAATAGTAATATCATCCTATTTCAACATTGGAATAGTTATGGGATGTAGGAATACTTTATGATGTTGTCTATCATCAATTATTTATTATGTCTACATGCAACTTTATACACATAAAAAATTACCCATTTCATATTATTCATTACCAAAACTCCTATTAAATCCTGATACATTGTGGTGATACTAGGCTGAATAATGCTATTTGTTCTATGGGACACATAATAAATTTTTTTTTTAGAGGAGGCATAGATAGGAGACATATAAATTTTGAAAATTTTAATATTCCATCATTAATGGTGACGTCTACCATATTCCAATCATTAATGAAATTTATTTTATCTTGATATTCTTATCATAATGATAAGAAATTTTTAATTTATACTATAGGAATTGTTTGGAAATCAATTGAAATGGATGTGATAATTACTATTACATAATGATTCCCATATCCAATATTACTAATGAAATAAATATAATATCCTTCTAATGATATTTCTTAGTCAAATATATATGATTTTTCCAGCTAACTACATCAACCACAATAATAATAATCCTAAGGATGTTTTGTATTGAGAAATTAAAATCCATGAGTGATTATGACAATTAATTTTCCCAATGTGTATCTCTTTATATGAGATGATGTATTAAAACAATTTGATCATTTTATATTTCACTACATTCACTATGATGGTATTGAATCTCTATCATCAATGTAATGATTATGGATTCCAAATGGTGGTCATGTTTTGGATAATTATTTTCTTAGATAATTAACCACCATGTTAGTTACATGGTAACTCTATCATTCTTCATAAGGAACTATCCATGTCCTATTTTTGATACATCACTATACATCTCAAATCCAACCCTTCTTCATGGAATTTTTTATATCGACACATTGACTAATTTCATCTTTATTTTTCAAAAAAGTTATTTATAGTCTTCTGACCAATTGAACTTAAACCCTTTATATGTCAACTCATTTTATTAGTTTTATAATGTAGCAATATTTTGGGGGAATGTTTATACTATAACTATATAATAAAGGTAAATGACATATAATAGTTATATTTACAGGCATTGGTCATTCTGTTAAATTATGTTTTTTGACAGATCAACTAATAATACATTCATAGAGATAATATGGCCTAGAAATGATGCTTTTTAAAGCTAGAATTCACAATTTTCAAATTTTCCATATTAATCATTTCTACATAGATTCTAAATAATTATTACCAAATCAATTTTATGCTAAATATATCTATTATATAATAAAATGATATAATCTACAAATACCAAAATGATATAGTTGATATATAACATGATTAATATAATCATTAGATTCATTAAAATAGTGGGTAAAACATTCAATCAAAATGGAATTACTATAACTTCACAGTGGGCTTACCTCATAAAAAATGGAATCATTGGAATTATATATATATATTCATATAGTTGATGATAATAAAATTAATGACATTTCATTCATTAATATCCATACACTTGATGTTTATTAATGAAATCATTATTTTGGGGAAGATGATACATGTTCATTATAGTAATAGTATTGATTTCCAATGAATTTATGTATAGAATAATAGAATCATCTTTCTACATAATAAAAATGAATAAGGGATCCCCATGATTGCACACTATGGTGATATATACCTTATCACACATCTCTTACACAAGTTTCATCAGTTCTACTTGTACCACTATGGTCATCCTCTAGGGATCCTTTGATACAATTTTTACATCTTAGACGAGATTACTAGAAAACATTAAAACATATACATAAGGATTTCTATGTATTTTTTTAATGAAATACATCAATATTTTCATTCAAAATAGTTATATACACTATTCTAAAGATGTGTTTCCCATTTTAGGTTTTGTTTTATCCTCCGCGTGCTGAAATTATTTAAAGAGAGCTATTGTAAGTGGATCTAGTGAGATCATGGATAATGATGTTTCCCCTCTACATATAAGGGATTCCAAATCTCCATCCAAATTTTAAATCTATTTATCTTGGAGATTATTTTTATGTCATTATAATATGAAAGTCAATCCAGTCAAAGGAATTTATCAAAATTAACAACATGTATATTATCCATGTTTTAAAATAGGGTATGTTTTTAATCATAATGGGGGAATCCTACAATATCCACGTTTCAATAAGATTTGTATTAGTATCCATGATTGGGAACCCTATTATTAATGAGTGATGTAAAAATTTATCTTTTTATAAATTAATAAAGATGTAAAATCGTGAAAATATCAAAAAAATAATTAGCTATATATTAGGTTATGATCAATGTACCTACCACCACATCTTTAGGATCTTCAACCTAATGTGTAGTGACCTCATAAGAATGGAATTGCTCCATTGGTATTTTTTGTAGATAATTCCCTTAAATAATGGATAATTCATTGTAATAGTTCGCAATATGGTTCCCTAAATGTTCCATATTTTTCCATGTATATTTTTTCAGTGTTTTTCATTTAAGACATAGTTTCCATGTCTTTTTTTAGAGACGAAGAAATTTTTTTATAGAAAATGATCGAATGATTTGGGTAGTATGTCTTTGTAAAATAATTGAGTCCATGTATAAATAGGCTTATATGTTCAATGTGTTCGTGGTAGATTTAGATTATTTAATTGGATGATGGGATGAAAATATCAATTGAATAGCATTTACATTATATGTACAGGGATTACACACCATGTAATTTTTCGTGCTATTAAATTATATAAATTTGAGGTGACATGTTTTTTTTGGAAAAAAATAAATAAAATCATTTACTTAACGTGAAAACCTATCACAATCCATGTAAATTCTCATCCTAATGTTTTAAATTTGTTATGTGAAAGATTTTATTCCCAATCGGATGAAACTTATTCTCTCTCGACCACAGAGAATCCTCCACATGATTTTGGAGTGAAAACTGCCTTTTAGAAGTCCCATTCAAGTAACCAATCCTTAATATAATCCTTTGGTTATATTTTTATATCTATTCTTTCTTCTCCATCCCATTGTGGTTAAAAACATTAACCATTTCCGTTTTTGGTTTAGAATTTCATCTATCAGGATCGGGGAACCTCTTTAAAATCTTATGCAACTTCTTCCTATTGGGTTTCGGCTATTAGAAGTGTCATCAGATCTTTGGTTTTTGGTAGAGAGTTAAATCACAACTCTATGGTATGATTGTTGTCAATTTTATGAAATATTGTGATATCATCATCATTATATGTCACCAAACTTATAATTACTTAGTTGAATGATATTATCCCTTTAATTCGTTTTGTTTCAATTGGATTTCAAATTGGATAATGGCTCAAATTTGGTTTATCTTGATACACAACATATGGGGATTCCAAGTTATAGAATCACTAATTTTTTTATTTCTTATTGATATAATTGATAATTAATTGGGAATTTTACTGGATTTGTAATATGAATGAATAATGGTATTTAAAATAATTTACCACTGAGATATATTACATGATATTATGATATCCATGATGTATGACATGAAATGCGTTCTTTGAAGATATGATTATATGAGGGGAGAGTCCTGGTCACATGGTCACACATATGCTGTAATGTTGATAGTGAGCAGGCATGGCCCAATTCATGCTGTAATACTTATAGAGAGTGGTCCATTCCCAGTCTCAAATAACAATCCTTATAGGTATTTGACCCATATTTTTTTCATGACTATACCAATTTTATATGGTGGGGTTTGTATGGTTCTATGAAATTTAAAGATATAATCCATCATGGTGTTGAAGTAGTTTATTTACCTTGGTTATATGGTTATGATTATTATGATAATAAGAAGTTCTCTGTGACATTATGGAATAAAACTGAAGTAGGTTGTTGTATTTATTTAATTGTTAAATTAATTATTACACTTGTCCATAAATTTAATAAAAACAATTCATATCATTCTTTTTATATATATATGGTGGTTATAATATAACGATATTTACTCACAACCTATTTAGTTATCCATTTGGCACATGATCATACTTCATGGATGAAGGTTTGTACAAGGTAATTGGACCTTGTTTTTGATTTTGTGTTTGCTGTAGAGATGGTGTTAGGAGATTGGATAAGCATGCGGTACATGACCCAGGCCATGATACATTCATTGGATTCTTCTAGAATTTTTCTTGTATTTTTCTATAATTTCATTTTTTAAATTCTATAATGTCATCATATTCATAGTATATATTTGATTATTCAGTTGGATTTTTTTGTTTCCATCATAATTTTTTATGATGACTATTTCTATTTTAGTATTCATTGTTTCATCAAAATGATACTTCATGGGTAGGGTGTATATTATCTCCACTTTTCTATCACGGAATTTAATTACTAGTTGGAATCCACTAGAATACAAAGAGGCTTGTTTTATTTCCTATAAAGACCCTTTTCTAGACTTGAGAGGGAGTTCCAGATTTTGCGTCATTATAACGTGGTATTTGAGAATCTACTTTTCTTTTCAATTTATTCAGTATTTGGGAATGTTATAATGGATAATGAGATTAGTATGGAAATGGTAAACTATTTTTCATTGGATTAGATAACTCATGTATGAGGGAAAATCCGAGTACATTGGGGTGAAATTACTATTTGTGTTGTTTGATTGTTATAGTTGATGCGATTTCATTATTGGTGATTCACATGTTATGTGAGGTTTATTGTTTTCTGATTCAATGGTTTCATGGGAATTTTACTCGTGGTATAGAATCTCATGACGTAAGAACACATGTATCATAGTTGGAAAATATGAATTTATTGACATATATTTTTCATGATAGGGGAATATAAATTTTTACATTTCTTATATTATTGGATGTGTAACTATAAAAATGACATATCCATTTCAATGAATTAATAATTTTTTTTCATATTAGGATAAAATACTTGTAATCCATTTCTAGAGAGACCAAGTATCTCTGGCTCTCTATTAACATCACCTTTTAATTTGACCATGTTACAAGACACTTTATTAAAGTATGAATTTGTATTTTAGAGATAATGTATCTTAGTTATCATCAAATAGAGCACCAGGAGATTGGAAATCAACACACTCATAATGTAGGTGATCCTGAACATCCTATAGATCATGAGGATTAGTTGGATGTTATGCTTCTTGATAGCTTCATAAGCATCATCCGATCTATGGAAAGGGATATAGTTTGTACCGTCCCTTTGATGTTTGTGCAAATAAAAGAGTTTCAGCTTCATAATCCACCAATGTTTAATGTGAATGGGAGAACCCATGAAGTTGAGTTCTAGATTGAGTCATTGTAGACAATCTTCATGCATCTAGAGAAAAAATATTATTAGAGGGTAACTCTTGCGGTTTATATGCTTCATGGACCTACCAAGGCTTGGTAGGATATTGTTGAAGATGTTGGGAAGAAATAAACTATAATACAAGAAATTTGGGAATATGTTCCTCTACCTTATCGTACCAATATCCTTAAGGGATGTAAAAGATCATGAATTCATGAATTTGAAATAGGATTTTTTTGTGCTAGACTGGGATGGATGTTTTATCAAACTACACCGCTTTGTGCCACCATTATAATTTGTTGAGATCACCAGGGAGATATGTTTACTTGATGGTTTTCTCTATGAAGATAGGTCGTAGGTAAATGTTTTATGTTTAAACATAGTTTATTATTTTATGAATCATTTGTCTTTAATTCTGGTAGTCTAAAAGAGGATCTGAGTAGTGGCCAGTTTATTTTAGCAGTAAAATATGGGAGTTCTTCTTTGAGTGGTAAGAAATGATGATATTATAATTTAAACCAGAATAGTGGGGGGATGATTAATCAAGGCAGTGTAAATCCAGACCATTATCATATTCCATTCTAATGATATTTTTGGGGCTTGTTCAATAACAATTTTCCAGAGTGTCTTTACCTCGTAGTCGTGTGTCGCAACAATAGCAGATTTGAAAATCATTAGTGGTACTGTTCAAAAATTTCATTATAGAATCATAGGAAGGGATTCAAATAAGCACCTCTATCTAGAATGGGCTCAGCTACACCTTAATTGTATGGTAGCTGGATTTCCATATCCCGTTCTTGTCAAGGTAGGGAACATGGTACCCCAGTTTAAGAGAAATAGTACCAGGGGAGGTAAATAGCAGAGGGTAGATACACACGATCCGAGGGAAGAGGGAAAAGTTAGCTGCATGTTATTCATACTACTTTAGTTCATTTGTATGTATGACCATCAATCTCCAAAGGTACAATTCATGTATCATCTACATTAGGTAGTGTTTTTAATTTAGGAGTTTCACATTATTTTTTTCAACTATTTATAAATGGGTTGGGCATGGATTTTGAAATCATGGATGGTATTTTATCCATTTACACATCGTTGGATGTGTGGTATGAAAATATTAAATGTCACATAGTATGTTGTCTAGAGATGGTGGTCATCACTTATTTTGGGAATTTTTAATGATATAAATGGAAGGCATATATTTTATTCTTGTTTTAGATGGGTTTTTCCTATAATAGTCTAATATGTACTATTATAGGAGGTGCTTTAATTTATTATATCTATAAATAATCAGCTATTCTTAGTAGGGTGGGATGGATCTTTATTCTGGTTGTGTGGGACAAATTAAGTTCAGATTGGATTGTCTCATGGCTCAAATATCCAGTCATTCAATAGATAATGGTGGAATTTAGAAGGCTACTTTTCCTATGGGGGTACGACGATTTAAGGGGATTTTACTGGAATATTTATTTGGCCTACCACCCGAGCTAGATATTGAGTTCATAATCGTTGAGGTGTTGGGAGGAGAGCCTATTTCTATCCCACCATACCAAATGGAACCATTATAGCTTCAGGTTATGAAAGTTTTGTTGGAATATCTGGTATCAAAATTCTTCATACCATCAAGTAAATATATATGGGGATCTCGAGTTCTCTATTCCAAACTGTATATTCATTTTTTCAATTATATGTGGTCTATCAGAGGTTGATCAAGATGACCATCCAGAATCGATATCCATTTCCATTTATTGACAATATTTTTGACGATATGAGAAGTTCTAATATCTTCTACATGATTGAATCCACATTACGATATAATTAGTTATGGGTGAGGCTATCAAATATACCTCGGACTGCATTTTGGAGGTGGTATGGCTTGTATAATTTCATATTGATGTTGATTGGGATGACTAATATACATCTAGTATTCATGGATTTAATGAAGAGGAGTATTCATCATTTTCTACATTATATTGTGGTAGTGTTTATTAAATATATCTTAGTGTAGTCCGATTCAACAAAGGATAATTCTGATCTTGAGGACATCATTATGAGTACCTTGATTGTGCATTAGCTTTACGCTAAGATATCTAAATGGAATTACTTGATAAATAAATTCCAGTTCGTGTGACATATAATCATAGATGTAATAGTTTTAGTGTTCCCAATGAAATTTTCAGCCAAGATATCTTAGGGAAAATGCAATAATGTTTTTTAAATATGGTGTTTGTTTGTGTTTATAAGGTTATTACCACCATTTTGTCCCAGGTTTCTCTTGTTTAGAGGCCCCAATGCATTGGATGACTAAGAAAGGGGTGTCGTTTTTTTGGCCAAATGCTTGTAATAATGTTTTTAAAGAGCATAATGGATGGATGAACTAAACATGTTTCCTCTGCATACCATTTCCATGTAAAGCATATACCATTTACTATAATGGATCCAGAGTTAGAATTAAAAAAAATTATAATTAATGTTGACTGTGGGTTTGGTTATGGCTCTAGGTCACTGATACGACATGAGTGTAAATTCCTTACTCATGATATGGATTTAGAGGCAGTGGTACATGCCTTGGTATGTTGTAGAAAATATCTCATGTGAGAGTGGATTTTGGTATACATAGATCACAAAAGCCTCAGGTACATCTTTTCTTTACAAGAACATAAACTTCATAATAGGAGGTGTGGTGATTTTCTATAGTAATTTCACATTGAACAAGATTGTACACTAGGAATGGAATACTTTATAGCCAGCACATTGATCCAAGACACACCAACAATGTAAATATGGGTGTCTTGTGATGAGTGGAGAATAATCACTCTCTTTAACGACATACAATTTGATGTGAATGAATATCAAGGGAAAATAGATCTTACATCCACATCAGTTATAATTGTGATTTTTGATTAGATTAAGACTGAGTGGTTTTCTTATCAAGATGGATAAATATTTATAGGAAAAATTTAGGATGGGTAAAGGCCATCATGGTGATCTATTGGTAGCAGAAATAAAATTATTTTCGGTGGATTATTTTGAGTTCCAATATTCTTGTGTGAGGTGCTAAATAAAGTGTTTCACGCTTGAAGATGGGATGTTTAACCTTTTTAGAAAATACTTATCATGATTTAAATATGGGGTACATGTGGTCTACAACGAAGAAGAAGGTGGCATGATTTTTGGCTATATGTTTCATTTTCTAGTATGTGAAAGATGAGAATCGTATGACAACTATGTTTTTGAAGACATTACCAATCCTTGTGTAGAAATTAGATGATGTAACAATCAAAATTGTGATAGGATTACCCTTTATGACCCATAATAATGATGTTGTATTGATTGTCGTGTATAAAGGAAAAAATGTTGCCCACTTTTTTCTTATCATAAAATCATTTAAATTCATGATCTAGGGAACCTTTATATGCACAAAGTAGTTAAATTTCACATTATTCCAATAGTAGCATTTCAGATAAATATAATCATTTCAAATCACATTAATGCTAGGGTCCTCCAAATCCCTATGAAGGATTGTTATTCTAATCACAACCTAACATCCATAGTATTGTGGTAAATCATAGAAAAATATTCATGTTCTGGGGGATATTTTTCGAGCATATGTTTTGGATTGTGGTGGTTTGTTGGAGATAATTATAGAACCTGTGGAGTTTTAATATATAATATCTTTAGTGAATTGGTCAAAATTAATAATTTTTTTAATTTTTATGGTATTCCACATCGTTCACCTATTTTTTGGTTGGAGGTAGGCGTGTCATAATATTATGGGCCTAGTCACGTGTAGAAGACATCTAAATAAGTTTAGCTAATTAGATTGTGGTTGGTGACTTCACAAATATTAAGAAAATCATATACTAACCATCAGAGTTGGCCTATAAAGGTCATGGTTAGTCATTAGGTCATCATTCATTTGTCTCCTAGGCTAGGGTGGTGTCGTATCCGGATATAGTGGAAGCTAGTTCGTAGGATTGATGGACCATTTGTAATAGTGTAAAGGGTCGGTCCAGTGGAATAAACTCTAGAACATACACAGTGATACATTTCCATGCATGATGTTTTCCATGTCTCTTAACTATGATGATATCATTCAGACTCTTCCAATGTGATAGAAGTTTTATATGTCAATCTTCATGCTGATTCATACTTTTATATGCATCTTATATTGTTTATGGATCATAGTGAGAAATATATTCATGGTCAGACTATGACGTTTGTTTGAGTATAGTGGTAGCATGAGATACTATATAAATAGACATGGTATTTGTAGTCTGAGATGAAAAAGATAGTGCTCGGACTTGTTCGTTGAGTCTTCATAGTGACCCCTGAGGTTACTCCGGGATGAGCTATTATGAGGTGCAAGGGTCTAAGATACCTTCTTTTTTCTCATAAATTTATCTTGGAGTTTGTTTTACATTTATAACACAGTTTCCAAGACTTTTTCATGAATGTTGAACCTTTTTTGGATAAAATGATACAATTTTTTGTGATTATTTTTTGTTTGAATTAATATAGTCTAGTTATAAATGGGTTTACTATTAAATGTGTTCTTGTATGGGTGAGAATCCTTAATGGGATTATGAGAGGAACAAAAAAATCTATAGAATATTTTCATGCCATGTAAAGGTATTAGACATTGTGTAAAAGTTCATTGGATTTAAATAAATAAATAATAGTTGATGATTTTTTTAATGAATACCTTGAAAACAATTTACATGATGTGAAACACTGTTACATGCTTTGTAAATTCTTCACCAGATGTTTTATAATTGGTATATAGTTGTTATTATTTCCAATAAACTATAGTTTCTTCTCTCTCAACCGTTGGGCATCCTCTTGGAAAATTTGCATGCCAAACCCCATATTGTACATCTCTTTCACACAATCAATCACATGTATGTTCCTTTGGGTAGATTATTCCTTCTATTTGTTCTTTTCTAAACTGTTGTGGTGGAATCATTTTCCCAATTTCATTGTTGGGTTTGACCACGATCGATATTGACCAAGAATCCTCATTGAAATCATCTGAACAATCATCTTAATGGGAGTTGTCCATTGGAAGTGTCGTTATATCATTGGTTTATGGTAGTGGTTCTTAATCACAAACATGTAGTTTGATAATTTTCTTGTGTATTCAATATCATGATCTCACAAAAATTTTGTGCACCCAAACTAATTAATTAATTAATTTAATGAGATTATCCATTCAATTCCTTTAGTTTCAAAATTAATTATATTTTTCCTATGGATTAAATTATGTTTAGCCTGATATGTGAACTAGGGATATTTATTATTAATGATTTGTAACGCCCCGACCCCAGTTTCCCAGAGTCTGTGCATTATTACATAACATTGGCATGATCATAATAGATCATGTATCGATATACCGATTAGTTTAGTAGCCTTAGAATCACTAGATACATTCATAAATAATACATTACAACATATAGTTAAAAACTACAACAACATCTTGTCTCCTTTGTCCACACTCATATCACCTCATACTATCCCTGCAGTTCATTCATAAAATACTTCTTCACATCTTGGGAAAAATAAAACATAGAAATGGGTGGGCTCAGATGCCCAGTAAGGATAACAATATAACAAAAATATTCATAAATAAGAATAAACATTTAAATTAATTTATAACTAAAACAAAATCCTTTTAAACAGGAACTTCGACATAATATGGAAAAAATAAAATGAAATAATAAAATTTACTTATTCACATGGATATTCTACTAGTTGAATAATCACATGCAATATCAATAACCAATTTCATAATGACGGAATGCATAATGCTAGACTATCAAAACCACATAGTCAAAGCCTTGTGCCAAGACTACAAATAAGCTTTTGTCAAGGCCTTGTGCCAAGAAACAATTTTGTCTCATGATACCTACTGATGCATCAAGGACCTATAGAGGGCTCCACCCATCACTTATTAAGTCCAATGAATTTCTCATATTAACAGCTTTAAACATAAAATAAACATTCCTATTAAAACTAGCATACGAAATGTAAATAATTTCTCCATAAACCATGAATGGTATAAAAATAACACATCCACAGTCAAACATATCACAAAACCTTCAACACAATTTTTATGTTTTAAATCATAATAAATCAACGTCAAATAACCTTAAAATCAGTTAAAGGATGTTGACATAGATGAAATATAAACTATTTGAGAGAAATATATCTTTTTTTGAAATCATTTAAAAGTAACATAATTATAAAATAAAAAATTTACTTGGAAGATATTTTTATAAGCTTGTAAGGGAAGCTTTGACGATTTTATAATGGTGTAAAATAGTCACACCCGCAGTATAAGTTAAAAAAGACATTCATACCATAATTTTGTCGAAAAGGTTAAAAAGGACACTGTCTGGAAAATGGTGGAAATATTCCATTATAAACATCTTATAAGAAGTCAAACCAGGGTATGCATGACTTTAACCCATAGTCAGTAAAATAGTAAGAATGATTTGAAATACATTTTTAAGAAACATGGATGTGGATGATAAAGAGGTCCCAGTATATAATTATGTATAAAGAACCTCGAATAATGAGGAGATTGTGAAATAAACTGTTAACCAATAATTTTCCATGGTAGAGGGTAGTTGAACATGCTGTATAATGGTGAAATAATTTTTATTAAATTATACAATAATAATATACATTAATATGATATCATATATGAACTTTTAACATTGCTTTGTTAATAATATCATAGTATTATCATCATTTCGGGTGTTAACATACTCATTTTCATTTATATGTTTTGTTAAATAAGTCATGTCTGTTATGGATATGTTATATCTTATTCATATCCAGAATGATATCAAGTCCTTAAACATTATTGTTAATCATCAAACGAGAATTATACTTGAATGGATATGATAGGAGTGAATCTCTTCACATTCTTAGAGACGGTACTCTGTACGTATGCACGAGCGATAATATCATTCTTTTGATATCAAAATAATATATAATTGGATGGTATATCATATATAAAGAATCATTATCATGTTATTTTTATTATTTAATTCAATTACACATCATTATCATAACCATCCAAATAATATTTTATTCAATAAAAATTACACCACGACGTGGAGAAGGTAGGCCATATATATGCACGTATGGTGAAATGTCATTCAAAGAATGGATATAATACTGAATATGGTTGTAACATATTTTTAATAACATAAAATTATATATAATATTCTATATTTATTATTATAGAATGGTAATAACAATGAAATAAGAAGTGGATGAAGAAAGAAACATGAAATAGGGTGGTGAAAACATTACCTCTTCTTCAGGTTCTTCATTTTTATTTGATAAAAAAGCTCCATAAGTTGGCTTTAATACTAAATCAAGGTCTCTAAGATGAAGTTAGGGATGTTTACAGGATAATTAGGCATGTTTTGGCCGAGCAAAATGGCATTTAAGGTGTTAATTAGAGAGAAGGGGGAGTGCCCTTTTATAAGAGGAGTGAGGGGCACCTTAGGAAAATCTAGAAATATTATTTTATAATAAATTATTATTCGGTTTATAATGGCTCTAAAGTGGATAATTAAAATGTTAAGGTGGGGATAGTTCTAAAACAATGCAACCAATAGGTTTTAGATAGGTTTGTGTAACTTTATAAACCTTATCTTTTAGTTTTAACTCTTAGTTAATTAGTTTGGCATTTACCATGTCCCTTTGTATTTTTATATTATATGTTTAATAACCATACTATATACTTCCAAGAGACCCCTATGTAGTCCATTAATGATAAAACTATCATTATATAAGCCCTTTGGCCAAACCATAGTTTTTTCGGAATAGAATATCCATTAATAATATAATAATTTTTTTAAAACTAATTTATGTCAATTTTTAAACTATTCAATTATTGATTTTTGTGAAAGTCGTAAAAACATTATTATTTCGAAAAAAATTCATTTAAGAAATCCTAAATTGTCATATTAACCAATAAAACTCATGTATGTCATCAAAACTTTTATATTATATTTATTTTACAATTTATTATACCAATTATTTGATTCATTCATTAATAAGGAAAATATTGCATCATTATTGTGTCATAAATAAATTTAATTATTCAATGTCTGAAAATTATTAATAAAATTCAATTATGTATAAAATATCATTATATTTCGAATGAATTTTTAAAATTGAAAATATAACATAAATAACCCTATGTAAAAATAGTTTTTCTAAAAGATATATGATTCTGTTATTTTTGTATTTACTTTAACTTCATTAATATAAAGTGTCCTTATCAATTACAAGTGGCTCAATGGGGTCCCAAAATCGACCCAAATATGCCCATTGTCGGAAATGTATCAACCAATAGGTTTAGGACATGTTTTAGGGTATATTTAAATTATAATAATATTATTTGTTTACCCTTATTTATAGGATTGACCTTTTAACCATGGTAAATAAAATACTTACCAAAGTAATTATTCAAAATGATTAAAAACAAGTTACATATTTACACAGTTTGGACCTCCAAATTATAAATATGGAATCCATTTTTATAATTTCAAAACACAGAAGTGGATGAAATTAATTTAAAATTAATTTCCATCGTCAAAACAAAAAGCGTGTTTTTAAGAAATAATAACTATCAAAACATTTTCACATTCATATGTCCAGTTTAAATGTAAAATTATGTCCAATGATCAAAATTGGATTAAATTGTAAAAATATAATCTATTTATACTTTAAAACGCCTCAACTTCATCATTTATCACTATTAATTATTTTGATTAAAAAATTTGTTTTTAATTAAAATTTAGTAATTTTCACTATACATCATAATATAAAAGTTATCCAAAAAGCACCAAAAATTCACCCTATGAAAATTTCGATATTCAGAATCCATAAATGAAGTCCATTTTGAATGATAAAATTTATAAAATTTCAAAAAGTGGGTATTACTATTCATACCAGCTAGTTTGATTGGTTGTGGTGTGTTTTAGAACTCGAAGTTTCATACAACACACACTACTATATTATTCAAAGAGAAGAATATCGTGGAAGCTTGGGGTGTTACATTATACCCTCCAAATATTTTCATCCCGAAAGTTTCTAGAATACTACTGAATAAAAATACTCAGGTGTCTCTTTATCATAAGTTCCCCAGGTTCCCACATTGCCTCTTCCATTTTATGGTTTCTCCATAGAACTTTTACCAGACGAGTCATCTGGTTTCTCTACACATGTTCTCTGGTATCAAGGATCCTGACAGGCTCTCCACAATAAGACAGATCGGGGTCTAGTTATACTTTCTCATAGGTGAGTACATGCGTTGGTTCAGGTATGAATTTTTTTAAATAGTGAAACGTGGAACACATCGTGAACTTTGGAAAGACTTGGAGGAACTACCAAATGGTAAGCTACTACCCCAATTCTTTCTAGAATTTTGAATGGTATAATTTACCTAGGACTCAATTTTCCCTTCTTACCAAAAGGTATAACACCCTTCCATGGACATACCTTCAAGAAAACATGATATCCAACCTGAAAATCCAAATCATCCCTTTGGTTGTCAGTATTGCTCTTCTACCCACTTTGAGCTGCTTCGATGTGGGTTTGGATTACCTTCACCTTTTCCATCATTTCCTCCACATGTTCTAGTCGTATATGTTTTCTTTCACCATCATCATCCCAACAGGTTGGTGTGCAACATCCCTTTCTGTATAATGCTTCATATAGTGCCATCTGAATACTTGAATGGAATCTATTGTTATAATAAAATTATACTATATGTAAATATTGATCCCACATACCCTGAAAGTTAAGTGAGAAATATCTCAACATTCCTTCTAAGTATTGAATAGTCAGTTCTGATTTTCCAACAGTTTGGGGGTGGTAGGCAGTGCTCAATCGAAGCTCCGTATCCAGGTCTTTCTGAATACTTTTCCAGAATCTAGATGTGAAACATTGATCATGATTAGAAACAATCGATATGGGTACTCCATAAAGTCTTACAACTTCATTAATATATAGTCATGCTAGATGTTCAAGTGGTAAATCTTCCCTTATAACAAGAAAATTTGATGACGTGGTAAGATGATCAACAATGACACACATTTCATAGATCTTTCTAGGAGTCGTTGGTATTCCAATGAAAAATTCCATCGTAATATTATCCCATTTCCACTCAGGTATGTGAAGAGGTTGCATGACTCCTCCGGGTTGTTGCCTTCCAGGTTTCACTTGTTGACAAACCATACATGTTGACACAAAATCAGCAATCTCCCTCTTAATGTAGTCCCACAAAAAATGTTTCTTCAAATCTCTAAACTTTTTGGATCTCCCAATTTGTATAGAGAAATTAGAACTATGAGAATCTTCCAACGATTTCCTTTTTAGATTAGGTGTATTTGGTACAAAAAGTCTCATCCCAAAATTCAAAATTCCATCTTCATACAGAGAGTCACTCAATCCTCCATCATTCACAGCTTTAATTTTCTATTTAAACTCTTCAGCATCGGTCTGAGAACACTTTATCCTTTCTATTAAAGATGTTTTGGAAACCATTTGAAAAATTATTGATGTTTCACCTTCAATGGTGATTCCCATATCCATCTTTACTTGATCCCTGGAAATAGGATGCCTTTCAACTCTCATCTTGTTCAAAACTCCATGATCCTTTCTACTCATGGAATCTGCCAACTTATTTGAATTCCTTGGTTGGTAGTGTATAGTGCAATCATAATCTGTGAGTAGTTCAAGCCATCATCTTTGCCTCATGTTGTGTACTTTATGTGAGAAAATGTACATCAAACTCTTTTGATCAGAATATATCTCACATATTTCACCATAGAGATAATGTATCCATATCTTCAAAGAAATGATTATATAAGCTAAGTCAAGATAATGAGTAGGATAGTTTTTCCCATGAATTTTCAGTGGTCTTCATGCATAGGAAATAAATATATCATTCTGCATAAGGACACAACCATGTCCTTTTTCGATGCATCACTATAAATAACTAACCCATCATTCCCTGATGGTAGAGTCAATATAAATGAATCGGATAATATTCTCCTCAATTTTTCAAAACATTCTTCACACTCTTTTTTCCAAACAAATTTAACCCTTTTGCATGTGAGAATCATTAATGGGTTAGCCAATTGTGCAACATTCTGGACGATACGCCGATAATAACCTGCTAAACCAATAAAACTGCATACCATAGTTATACTCATCGGTGCTGGACATTATTGGATTGACTTGGTCTTATAAGGATCAACAGAAATTCCATCCTTAGAGACAATATGGACAAGAATTGAAATTTCCTGAATCCAGAGTTCATAATTTCTAAACTTCCTATATAATTCATGTCTTCTAAGAGTCTTGAGGATAATGTCCAAGTGATTTTCATGATATTCGTAGCTTTTGGAATATACCAAGATAAGATCATCGAGATATTTCATGAAAACACTGTTCATTAGATTCATGAAGATAGAGGGTTTATTAGTCAATCCGGAAGGCATTACTGTAAACTCGTAATTCCCGTACCTAGTTTGAAATGTTGTCTTCAGAATGTCTTCCTTCTTCACACACAACTGATGGTATCCAGATCAAAGGAAAATCTTTGAAAAGTATTGAGCTCCATGCAGTTGGTCAAATAAATCATTAATGCGAGGTAGGTGATACTTGTTATTTATTGTTATAGAATTGAATTCCCTATAGTCGATACATAACCTCATAGATCCATCTTTCTTATTAACCAAAATGACAGGGGCTCCCCATAGAGTAAAAATAGGGCGAATAAATCTCTTATTACTCAATTCATGTAGTTGTTTCTTTAGTTCGACTAATTCCACTTTGGCCATTCTATAAGGGGTCTTCGATATGGGCCTTGAACCAGGAATTAAATCAATGGAAAACTCAATTTATAGTGCTGGAGGATTCCCAGGTAAATCATCCGGAAACACATCTACATATTCTTTCACAAAAGGTACATCCTCTATTTGAACATCCCATTACTCACCCATAGTTATTTCATTATCTTCATCCCCAATAATTGAATTTAGTTGAGATTATGTGGGAGGATCTGGATAAGAATTAGGTGGAGACGTGTCTTCTCTAAAGATAAGGTGTTCTTTATCATCATCATCAAAATTCGCAATCTCCTTCTTCATACAATAAAACTTCACATCAGGGTCCAAAATCCAATCCATACCGAGTATTATATCAAATTAAATCATTGTTATGATGATGAGATCAGCTGATAAAGAACATTTATGTGATCTAATAGGGACTGATTCACAAAACAAATTTGTAATGATACTTCCCTTAGGAGTTTTGACTGAAAACTCCCATGTTAAATAAAGTTAGAAATATCAAATTTTCTTAGAAAACTGGGAAGATATAAAACAATGCGATGAACCAAAATCAAATAATGGATTTTCTAAACTTGAGGAGAAGATTAAATTACCTGCCACTATGTCTTTTAGAGCTTCATCCTCCGCAGTAGTGACATCACAAGATTAACCTTAATCCCTTGGCCTTTTCTAGGGTAAGTTCCCTTGACGCATAGGACATTCATTTTAATAATGGCCCATCTCTGTATAATTGTCGCATTGAACATTGGTAGCTTCTTTCATCCCCTTAAAATCAAGAGCTTGGTGTCCTTTTTCACCACACCTGTAACGGACTCCCCTTCCCTTCAAGAAAGTACCGGGGAGTATCATCGCACATTTACTATAGGATGGATATTCAAATTTTCCCTTCTTCCCCTTATTTCCATTTCCGGTGTGATCACAACATCTCTTCTTCTCTTTCTTTTCTTTAAAGTCGTAAGACATAGAAATTATTTTTCTATCTTGAAAGCACTTGAGACAATATCTTCGTATGAAGAGAAGGAATGTGAGACTAATGCTCGATAGAGAAACAATTTTAACACATCAATGAAATGATCTATCATACTTCATGGGTTATTTATATAATCAGTAGCAATCCATGCTAACCTTGTAATGTCATCCTCATACATTGAGACATTCTCATCCTCCTTCTTCCTCAGACTCAGAAATTGTCTTTCCATATCTGCTCGATGGTCATGATGAAAGTATTTTTATATGAAAATTTCTTTAACCCCCATCCATTACATATTTTATACTTCATCATCTTACTTTGTGTTTTGAATCAATAACCACCAATGATCATCTACTCCTGTGAGGAAGTAAACTTCCATGATAACTTTTTCCCTTTAACAACTCCCTAAGGAATTGAATATTTTCTACGGAATTTATCCATTTCTCAGCTACTGGTGGATTTGTAGCCCCATTTAATGTTGGTGGTTGTTGCCTCATGAAGTGATCTAACATTGATCCTCCATGCTGCGGATCGGGGTGCTCCATATGGGTAAGGTTATTATTCATAACCCGAGTGAGTTGTCCAAATATGATGATTAGCTAATCAGCACCAGTTACATCACTAGCTCCACTATAATTATCTTGAACAGGAGGTCAATCCCTACATGGAGTGTGTGTATTGATACAGTTTCAATTTCTTCCACTAGGCGTCATTTCTAAACAATGGCATAAACTAGATTAGTTTATGAATCACAATACATAAATCCTAACTTGTAAAACACTTAACATGAATCGAACAGTTTATGAATATAATCCAAAATCACAAAAATGTTTTCTTTGAGGATTTATATACTAATAAACCCTTCATAATGGGTTGTAATGAATATAATAATTATCCTAAGCATATCCCCTGGGAGTGTCGTATCTAAGAGTGCAGCAAGGCCCATTGTCGTGCACCAGTTCCTGTTTGAGTCTAGCTCAAAGCAGTGTTTTTGGGTTTTACCCCAAGGTACATCTCTGCCAGAGCCGCCTCTACCTGCTCGTATCCAGACAGAGATTTATTTCTCAGAAAAGTCACAAAATATCTACAATGCCAAAATTCTAGGATGTTCCTCTATACTAATCTCAAATTCTATCTTAGGTCTATGTGCTCTAAATAGAGTTTATCTAAATCTAACTTCCTAGGATTTTACTAATCATCCTCTGATACCAACTGTAACGCCCCGACCCCAGTAACCCAGATTCAGTACATTATTATAAAACATTGGCATGATCAGAAAATATCATTTCTTGAAAGACCGATTATTTTAGTATCCTTAGAATCCCTAGATACATTCATAATGTTTACATTACATCATAATGTAAAAAACTACAACAACATCTTGTCTCTATAGACCACAATCATATCCCCTCATGCTATCCCAACAAGTCATTCATAAAATAAATCTTCACATCCTAGGAAAAATAAAACATAGAAAGGGGTGAGCTCAGATTCCTAGTAAGTATAACAATATAGCCAAAACATTCATAAATAAGCATAAACATTAAAGGAAATGTATAACTAAAACAAAATCCTTTTAAACATGAAATTTAGCATAATATGGCAGATGTAAAATGAAATAATTACATTTTCTTATTCACATGGATATTCTACTAGTCGAATAATCAAATTTAATATCAATAACCACTTTCATAATGAATGAATGCCTAATGCCAGACTATCATAAACACATAGTCAAGGCCTTGTGTCAATAATACAAATATGATTTTGTCTAGGACTTGTTCCAAGATAGTAGTTTGTCACATAAGACCTATCGATGCATCAAGGAGCTATTGGGGGCTCCACCCGTCACTTATTCAGTCCAATTCATTCCTCAGATGAACAGGTTTAAACATAACATAAACATTCATTTTAAAACTAGCATACGAAATGTCAATAATTTCTCCATATACCATGAATGGTATAAAAATTACACATACAAAGTCAAACATATCACAAAACCTTCAATATAATATGCATGTTTGGAATCATAATAAATAAACATCAAATAATCTTAAAATCAATCAAAGGATGTTGACATAGATGAAATCAAAACTATTTGAGAGAAATATCTCTTTTTTTGAAAAAATTTAAAAGTCAAATAATTATAAAATAAAACATTTACATTGAATATATTTTTATAAGTTTGTAAGGGATGCTTCGACAATTGTATAATGGCGGAAAATAGCCGCACCCACCGTATAAGTTAAAAAAAGACATTCTTACATTAATTTTGTCGAAAAGGTTAAAAATGACATTCTTTGGAAAATGACGAAATGATTCCTTTATAAAAAAGATTTAAAAATTCAAAAAAGGGTATAAATTTCTTTCACCCATAGTCTATAAAATATTAATAATGATTTCAAATACATTTTTATGGAACATTGATGTGGATGATGAAGAGGTACTAGTAGATAATTATATATAAATAACCTCGGATAATGAATAGATTTTGAAATAAACCCATACCTTGTACATTTCCTCAGTTGATGGTTGGTTAACCTCCTGTATAATGGTTAAATAATTTTTTTATTAAATTATACCACAATAATATACATTAATATGTTATCATATATTATCTTTTAACATTTCTTTGTTAATAATATCTTAGTATTATCATCGTTTCGGGTGTTAACTTACTCATTTTCTATAATATGTTTTGTTACAGAAGCCGTGTTTTTTTCGATATGTTGTATCTTATTCATATCAAAAATGATATCAAGTCATCAAAAATTATTTTTAATAATCAAATGATAATTAGACGTGAATAGATATGATAGGGAATGAATCTCATCGCATTCGTCGAGAGAGTAGTCTGTACGTACGCAGGAGCGATAATATCATTCTTTTGATATTAAAATAATATATAATTTGATGGTATATCATATATAAAGAATAAGTATCATGTTATGTTTATTATTTACAAAAATTACACATCATTATCATACCCATCCAAATAATAATGTATTGAATAACAATTACACCACGAGGTGGAGATGGTAGGCCATACGTACGCACGTATGGTGACATGTCATTCAAAGGATGGATACAATACTGAATATGGTTGTACAAAATTTATAATAACATAACAGTATATATAAGATAATGGAGTTATTCTTTTAGAATGGGAATAACAAATAATGAAGAAGTGGTAGAAGAAAGGACTTTGAAAGAGGGTGGTGAAAACATTACCTCTTCTTTGAGTTCTTCAATTCAATTTGATCAAAAGGATCCATAAGTTGGATTTATGACTAAAGGAAGGCCTCTAAGAAGAAGTTAGGGAATTTTATAGGGTAATTGATCAGGGTTTGTCCAAGCCAAATGGATATGAAGGTGTGAATTAGGGAGAAGATGGAGTTCTCTTTTATAATAGGGGTGAGAGGCACCATATGAAAAGCTAGAAATATTATTTTATAATAAATTAATATTATGTTTATTATGGCTCCAAGGTGGATTATTAAAAAATTATGGTGGGGAAAGATAGAAAACAACTCAAAAAAAATGTTTTATATAGGTTTGGGTCACTTTATTAACCTTATCTTTTAGTTTTAACTCTTAGTCAATTAGTTTGACATTTACCATGTCACTTTGTATTTTTATATTATATGGTTAATAAACATACTATATACTTCCAAGAGACCCCCATGTGCTCTATTAATTATAAACCTATCATTACATATGTCCTTTGGAAGAAACATAGATTTTTAGGAATTGAATATCAGTTAATAATATAATATTTGTTTTAAAAACTCATTTATGTCAATTTTGACACTATTCAATGATTGATTTTTATTAAAGTCGTAAAAACATTATTTATTCAAACAAAATTAATTTAAGAAATTATAACCTGTCATATTGACCAATAAAATTCTTGTATGTCATACAAACATTCATAGTATATTTATTTTAACTTTTATAATACCAATTTTTTGATTCTTTCATTAATAAGTAAAATACTGCATCAATATTGTGTCATAAATACATTTAATTATTAAATGTCTAAAAATTATTAATAAAATACCATTATGTAGGAAATATCGTTATATTTCTAATGAATATTTATAGTATAAAATATAAGAAATATAACCCTAGTTAAAAATAGTTTTTCTAAAAGATATATGCTTATATTATTTTTGTATTTACTTTAACTTAATTAATATTAAGTGTCCATATCAATTAAAAGTGAATTAATGGGGTCCCAAAATCGACCCAAAGATGCCCATGTTCGAAAATGTATCAAAAAATAGGTTTAGGACATGTTTTAGGGAATATTTATATTATTATAATATTATTTTTACCCTTATTTACCGGATATACCTTTTAACCATGTTAAATAAAATACTTCCCGAATTAATTATTAAAAATGTCTAAAAATAAACGTAACCATTTTAAACAATTTGTACCTCTCTATTATAAATATGGAATCCATTTTTCTAAATTCAAAACACATTACTGAATGAAATTAATTTAAAATTAATTCTCCTTGTCAAAACAAAAAGCGTGTTTTTAAGAAATAAAAACTATCAAAAGATTGGCACTTGATTATGCCCAATTTAAATGTGAAATTATGTCCAATGACCAACATTGAAATAAATGGTAAAAATATAATCTAATTATACTTTTAAATCACACAAATTCCTAATTTATCACTAATAATTATTTTGATTAAAAAAGTTGTTTTTAATGAAAGGTTAGTAATTTTCACTATTCATCAAAATATGAAATTTATCCGAAAAGTACCAAAAATACACCCTAAGCTAATTTCAAGATTATGAATTCAAAAATGAAGTCCATTTCGAATGATAATATTTATAAAATTTCAATGAGTGGGTATTACTATTCATAACGGCTAGTTTGATTGTTTGTGGTGTGTGTTAGAACTCGAAGATGCGTACAACACACGCTACTTTATTATTCAAAGGGAAATATACCGTGGAAGCTTGTGGTGTTACAAGACTCCCTAAAATGTGGATTATTTCTTATTAATATAATTTTTAATCTATTGTGAATTTCATTGAATATGGAATATGAATGAATAATCTGAAATATCATAATCATACATTGTGTTATGTGATGTGATATTGTGAAATCCATAGAGGTTGACAAGAATTATGTTCTATTTTAATATTTTTATATAACAAGATATTCCCCGATAGATTCAGCATATATTCTATAATGCTCATAGTGAACAAGATCATCCTAGTCCTTGATGTAATTCTTATAGAGTAGAGGATATTCAATTTCCCATGCTTCAATTCATATTAGGGTTTAACCTGGATGATTTTTTTGACTATACCGTGGCTATACGGTGGTGTTGGAAGGGTTTTAAGACATACTAAGAGTTATTATGGAATGGCACTGAAGTAGGTTATTTACCTTGGTTATATTTTTATGGTTTTCATGGTTTTAAAACATGCTTAGAGACATTATGAAACTATACCTTAGTGGGTAGTTTGTATATATTTAATAGTTATTTTAATTGATACACATGTTTGTCTCTTTATTTCATAAACTGTCTATCTGGATGGTTTTGTTTAGATAAGGTGGTGTCGACCTAATTAGTTTTACTCACACTCTATTAATGCCACTGTTTAGCACCTGAGTAGACAGTGTGGATGTTGGATTTAAAAATGTATATAGACCATGATATTGATTTATTGTTCATTATTAGGATAGATTTTGGAGGTGGGTCTAGGATGGGGATCAAGATATGGTACATGATCCTTTTATTTTAGTATTATAGTATTTTTCATGTATTGTTCTAACATGAAATTTAGTTATATTATAGTAGATCAATAATCTATTCCTGTTTATATATTTTATTATTCATTTGGATTTTATGGTCGTCATCCATATTATTTTACTCTAATTTTTTATATTTAAATATTAAATGTTTATTCTGAAGGACACCTCATACCAAAAGGGTATAATCTACACAGTATAGTATCCTCACCCCAACTGCTAGTGGGACTCCTCTTGTTTATGAAGTGTTGTTCTTGAGGTCACGTAACCATCCTTTTATGTTCACGTGATAGAGAACCAGATATTTTTACATTTCACATAGTGGAAATTATCAGCACACATGATTCCAAATTCCATTACCATGAAAAATTTTATATGGTGTTTCCTTACATATCTATCAGAATATGTAAATTATGTATTTCCCTTATTATTTTTTATTTTATTTTTTATTTCAGAGTGATAAATATTCTGGTTCACATCATGCTTTCCATGAAAAACATCAGTCATGGGAAAAACAATTTCTGTCCTAATTGCACTTCATTCTATACCCTCATATACATGAAATGGATGGGGGACTAATTTACTTTAATGGGTAGGTTCTAGAATATCAATGAGATGATCAATATTTCTTCTTTTAATATATATATATTATAAATAACATTAATTTATAACATTTTTTATTCATCATGAGATCAGAAATAGTTTTCTATTTACACTTTCCTTATATTGAGGAATTTCATCCCCATGTGACAACATTTATATTTTGTAATATATGTTTTAAATAATATCTCTCGTAAATTATTTCTCTCCATAATATCGATATCCTATAGTATAATATTTTTCTGGATCCATGAAATCAATTGATAAATATATATCTTAATACAATAATCTCTCAATATATTTATCCCTCTTTCAGTAATTGAAAAATTGAGAAATATATACTTTTGGGACTTGATCAATTTTTGAGATACTAATGGATTAATAGTACAATTGAATAATGGAGGTTTTTTCCAATGAATTATTTTAAGATTATTTCACCATGTTGGGGATTAATATAGTACTATATAAATTAATTTTTTTGTTAATAACCCAATTCATCTATAATTATATATTAATTAATTTTTCTACTCCAGATCTAGATTCGTTATCATTTCCAATAGTTAAATGCCTACATAGAATCAAGTAGTAGAAAAATTTTCCATTCCAAATAATAGGCCTCGTTTATTAATAAACACATATAATGAATTATTTGATTACACTATGAATTTCAAATCATAGAGTATAATTATTTATCTTACTCACAAATTAATATAAATAGAAAACATAATTATATATTATAATATAATCGTATGATTAATATATTTGGTTATATTTTTAAATTATAAATCTTTTTCATATATTTTATAATTATTTTTATGGAATGATTGAATCAAATGATGAAAAGAGCTCAATTTTTTTTGCGAGGTGATTAGTCTCTGGGCATCTCATCAAGCACCTAGTAAAGATCATGTTTATACCGAAAAATCTTTTTTGGGTTTTTAACCTTAGGTGAATATATCCCATATTCATATATAAATTCTAGTATCTTGATGTGGATTTTGTTCATAATACACCTCACATATTATAACATAAAAAAAATCACAATATTTTTACATATATAGAATCTAACATAGAATATGTCATTTTTATGTTCTATAATAAATTTTTTCCTATATCTATTCCCACAAGATTATGATACACATCATTTTACAAAAATTATAATACCATGACTCAAGTGACCTAGTAATATTAGTTATAATACATCACTTTATGAGAAAAAAGATATTCCATATCAAATGGTAAAATAGTTTAGTAGTCCAGGGAGATTCGATACATTCTTGATTCACACATTAAAATTCATAAAAAGAAATGAAATATAAATTTCATGTGAGAAAAGATTCATATAATAATTTTTAATTGGAAAATTTCATAGATAACTTCCCTGTATCTCAGGGAATGGATTCTATAATACACTATAGTATTAGATGATCCGTGTGGAAGAATATTCAATTGAATCTATTATAGGATAAATAATAAATAATATTGAAGTAAAAATAATAATAAAAAACTTCATATAATTATTTTCGAAAAAGATAAATATATCAATGAATGAAATAATGAAATAAATAATTAAATTGATAAAAATAATTTGTTTCATGAGGATAGAATTTATAATATTAGACATTATAATGTTACCAATAAGGCCTTATTCCATAATGTCATAAAAAATGTGTATGGTGTGTAGAAAATTCCATAACTAGTTTTCCTCATGAGAACTACCAATGAATATATAGGAAATAAATATCTCCATCAATCCCAAAATATTTGTTAGTAATTAATCATATGAATGAAAGGAATTATAATTCAATACATAATGGACATAAACATTCATTAAAAAACTGGCATATAAAATATTACAATTTTCATCAGTCAATAAATAGTACATTATGATCGTAATACATCCATAGAAATAATTCATATGGTATCATTAGATTATATACCTAGTAAATCATAAGAACCATCACAAAAAATTTATATTGGTTAAAAATACATTAAAATAACATTTAAAACATTCTTTTAAAAGAAAAAAAAATGTAATTTTTTATATCATTTTAAATAATATTTCCTAAAAAACATTGAAATTTATTTTCATTCAAAATAACCATTGAATAATTTAATGAAATTTTAGAAGAAAAGAAAATATATAAATTCAGAAAAAACCCATCATTTGGTACATAATAAAACAAATATTCCTTTAACAGTTTTGGTAGAAAGTAAAAAATATATCAATCAAAAAACTATAATATTCATTTTAAACCAATATTTGTAAGGGACATATAGTCTAAAATTCCATTAATGAATCATTAGATCATATCAATATCATTGTTCAAAATATTACAATGGACATGGATATTGAGTAGAAATATTCTCAATAAAGAGGAGATATAGGTTCTATATTCCATGAAAAGATATTTCTCATTCTTTTTTAGTACCAAATTATGAAATTAGAGTTTAAAATATTTAAATTCCATATATAACTATATGATAATAATATATATATAGTTTGAAAGATAAATAGTTTACCAACATATTATTTTTACATATTTTCCTTTAATAATATCATATATGATTGATAGGATGCAGCACCCACAACACTAAAAAAAAATGAAACAGTTGTATATATACACTAAAACCATATAATTTAATTATTAGGTATGAATAAGAGTAAAAAAATATTAAAATATATTTATATAAATATATATTATATATATTGTTAATATTAAAAAACATACATAATTCATTATTATGGTTATGATTTATCCCTTAACATGTGATACATTTAGTTAAAATATTGAATATATTTTTGTAAAATTTTTATTTTAATAAATTATATTATTTATAGAATAGATTTATTAGTTTTCTATAGAAAAGATGAATAATAATGGATATTATTTTAAAATATTTATTTTCATATAAAATAGTTCCTCATGGTATTTTATGATTTTATATTAATATTATAATAGAATATTTTGAAGTTTTATTTTAAAGAATAAAACATACTTTTGGATTTATAATGTGTGTATCTGTTTAATATTAAATACTAGGTTTTTCTAAAAATATCTATTTTTTAGTGACTAGTGTAAAATACCATTTTTATAAATAAATTGTCTTTTCTGATGTAATAAGTATATAAGATTGAATTTAAAATTAATTATTCCTTTTTTGAAGGAAAAATTTGTAATCTACTTTAGAATTATTGTTCTAATTTTTTAATTTAATAAACTAATAGTTAATATTTTAGAACTGATGTTATATTTATAAAAAATTTAATACAATAAATATTTAGTTATTTTTGAATTATTTTTCATCACATTTAGAAATTTTACCAAATTAAATTGAATTCAAATTTTGATTTTGATTATGTAAATTAAGTAAAAAAGGCCATTTTTAGGCATCTGTACGTGTTACCACAATTCCCTGGCCCAACAAACAAGTCCGTGTCAGAGTGCCTCATGACATCTTGAATGATATCCCAAACAAAAAAGTCTATCAACCTGAAGTGATTGCCCAAACACCATATTCTGGGTGACTAAACCATTAGTATCATTTTATATATATAAAATATATAATTGGTAAAAATAAATATAAACTATAAGAGTTACCTTATGAATAAAATATGGCACATAATGAAGCCAAATAAAACAATGATCTTAGTGTTACAAGAAAACAATCAAAATACAAGTAGATTAATAAATTTAACTATAGAATCTTATCTTTTTATATCCTGATACAAATCCCCACTCCATGCTCCTTGGTTAAACCACCTTCCACAGTATCGTTTCCAATTCATCGATCCATTAAAATTAACTCTCAATGCAGATTGATATTCCTTTGAATTATGTGAGTAATAATCCTGGTGGGACACCATCTATACCTCCTTAATAGGAGTGAACATGTATAATAATGAATTCCATGATAATTTATATACTGAAAAATAACAAGAAAATCATTCTATGTGTTGGGGTGCTATCCAAGCCACCCATAACATTAGATGTAACTACATAGACTCCAGGTTAGATGAATAATAGATTAGTCCTTCAACATCATGTTGAAATGAGACATCCTTGAATAATTTCAATATTCGTATAGGCCCTAGGATACTGGGTCATTCCAAATAAATCATCATGTGTTGTTTATATCTCATGGTTCAGGTCACATAGACCACCATAAACAAATTATATCACGGTTCTGGTCATATAAATTATCTTGTACCCCTATTACCTCATAGTTAAGATCACATAGACAATCATATCCCCTGGTCAGGGAAAAAAAGTCCATAATACCCCTTCATCCAATTTAGTTACATCATCATGTGATGTGAAACATCTTAAAATGATCAAACTATAGGTCCACCAAGCCATGCAGGGTTCACCCATAACATTTGTACCATGATTAGAACTAAAAAACAATGCATTCACCAAATATATCAAAATAAAATAACGTAATAATATCAGTTACAAATATTCTAATGTGTTACATGAAAATCATGAGAAATACTATCCAAACACACATGAGATGAAGCTTGACATAGTGTAATATTATAAGAACACAGTCATATCGTACTAATGATCATATACATTGAATTTACATGGTATAAATAATCATACATCACAGTTTTTTATGATGATTTCAAGGTTCAACAGTGAATCATTAAATAGATAATGTCCAAAATAAAATGGAATAGTCCATAAAATATGTATACGAAGAATATAATTAAGTTATTTTATTTCCAAAAGGTATAAAAATACCACTTGTGAATTTTTTTCCCAATCTTAGATAATTTCCAATATTTTGATTTAATACAACAGACGTTCTAATTAGTCTTTTCTTTGATAATAATTATAAATTATATAATACATGTTATTTAAGATATTTATAATTATTCAACGAAAATCATGATAATTTTTTACAATTCCTCAATATTTCCATTCTTTTATATTTTTAAATTTAATCAAATGATTTAAGGAAAATTATTATTTCACAAATATCACTGGATATAATTTGATTAGAATATAAAAAATTCATTCTTAGAATTTATCTATTTCATGTACTAAACAAAGGAATAGGTTAAGAAGTTTCTTCCACACATTGAAACTGGAAGATGAACATGTTTTGATTGGTAAATACATCACATATCTTGGAATAAATATTCTATAATTCACGGAAATCAACAAAATATGAAATTTTGTATTCATAATTTTCTTAGTTATTTTGATTAAATATTTTTTAATTCTATTTTATTGAATATTAAAACACAAAATTAAATTACCATTTAATTTATTCATCACAATGATCATCACACCAGAGTATTTAAAATCGTATAAATAAGAGTTATAGACCATAATTCTTCAAAATAAATCAATTCCATCAATTTCTGGAATTTAATGTCATTAAATCCCAATTTTTCATGACAACGATGGAAATGAAAAAAATAGAGTTAAAATTTATATTCTATTTCAATAAATTATTTGTGTGAGGGTAACCTGAATTTACACTTACACATCTCTTATTAGTCATATAATGGTAAGGATTTTAACCATACATTGTAGCTAATACATCTTTCTACCCTATCATAGCTCCAACATAACATTACAAATCCATTAGTGAATTTAAGTCACCATGACATTGTTTGGGAACTAGCTTTATTTTTCATCTCGAATCCATGACATACCATTACATAACTCTAATTATATTATTATGTGGTGTATGGTAAATTACTATTACCCTAATGTAGAGGAAGGTTACCATTATTAAACCATTAGAAAACTAGTTTCACCCTTATGAAACATATAAAAAATGAATTTAAAAATACATTACTCAATGAAAAACCACTATTCCCTTACACAGAGTCATGGAATTCCTATTTAACCTTACATAACCCTTTATTATACATGAGAACATGTTATATTTATTGAATAATTTTATGTTCATTAAAAATTCATATATATATTAACATCCATTGTGGGCTTTAATTATATTTAAAAATATATAATATTACAGTTATCCTCATGTAATAAATTGTATTTCCATTGAGGTATCACCATGGTTTATCTCAAAAAAATCAGGCCACATATTTTTGACAACATCCCCAACTATAAATTTATCTCATTGATCTGTTCGTGCAGGTATAGGATCCTTACATATGGAACTATACACCCTAAAAAGGATTTTATAGCTCATGTGTATAATCTGAACCACGAAATCCTAAAAATATACATCCGTGTAAAATTAAACACCCTCATAGTCTATACCATATATAGGATTATCACATACATTTAAATGTTAGAATAATGGAATACATCATGGATTCCTATATATCATAGAGTAAGGTCCATTCGGTAATCCACTTCTCTGATACAAAGAGTGATAAAAACATCCCCACAACCCATGCATATAGTTTCCCCTAAAGCAGTAACCAATGTTTCCCCAACCATGGTGAGACTCATAAAGAAAAAAAATTACCAATAATGAACTCCATATACTATCCCCTTTGGTTTATATATGATCACTACATTCAATAAGCAGTCCCTGTATACTTCATGATCAATGTTATCCTCCTTTATGTCTCATATACTATACTAGTTCCAAATATTACTACACCACCTTCCTCGTGCCAAATTAGTAGTGAGACATATGACCATCTATAGAGACTCGAAAATAGTACCTCCTAGAATGAATCATGGATACTAAGGTTTTAATGTAATCCAATAACATTTTCAAACATAAATCTTCCCACATCCATACGAGAAATATAATTGGATTGAGTAAACCACCATGATATTGTTTCTTAGACTTTATCTTTTGTTAGATAAGGAATCATGAGATGAAACTATTGATATCCATTTTCTTCTTCAATAACTTGAATATTCTCAATATGTCATGATATTTATTTGTCACTAAATGATTAATTTGTATGTAGATGTATGTAAATATCCTATAATATGTTCAATGATAGAAGTAGTTACTACAAATATCCCATATTACATAATATCATTGTCACCATCTATCCACCACCCGCACATCAGGACACATCAAACATTCCATTCCCATATAAGAGAGAAATATATTTTAGAATCCTAACTACAAATCTATTGATCTAAAAGATAATATTTTATCAGTAATGGTTAAAATGTCATTGATATCATTCCTTCATAAGTAGACACCCTCCAATCGACCAACAAGATCAACAAGCACTACTACTCTACTAATGGATACCCAAAAACATCTTGAACTACTTATATCATATGACTAAGTGCATTTAAAATAACATTGCGTTTTAAGTTGCGTAGAATATATCGAAGTCATACAACTATAGATATGATACCCAATAGATCTAACTTATATTATTCCCCTCTATGCGAAAATATAATCAATTAACTTGTGTTCATTGTAGAAAAAATCTCTCTCTAATTGGATAGTGTCAGAAATCACCTTAGATAATGAGCTGTGACTTCTTGATCAATGTCATTAGTTGTATATTCCTAATAATCGGGATATATATGATGTGAACCATTATTTACTACCTTAATTATCTACATCAGTACTACTGTATAAAATAACAAATGCATTAAATTATATAGAAAAACTGATCCAAGGATCAGGTAGGATCATCACTTGATCTAAATTCAACACCTAATTTAGTTCAATAAACATCTCTTGACACTATTTTGATCACTAAAAAATGACTCCAATTTCCATAAATATAATCATAGGTTATGTTATATGAGAAATATATTTGATAAAATTATAGTAGTATTCAGCTAAACACAGAAAATTCAGTGGACTTGTCCATTACATCACTACCTCAACATTCTCATAGTCTACAAATAGACCAATATCAATCATAACATTCCCCATGAATTTCACATAATCAAAAAAGAAGTTAAAAATAGAAATATTAGATTACAAGTGACATTCTAAATGATTACTTAGGGATATCTCATTATGTTTGTCATGATACTTTGTGGTCGATGAGTAGATGATGAGTTCATCTATGAACACCATATTAAATGAGTCCAAATATGGTTGGATGATGTTGTTCATTAGAAACATGAAAGGTATGGGTTCATTTATCAATATAAAAAATTCATAAAGTTCTTTTAATGTAATAAATTATATGAAATGATTTATTTATGATATCCCCCTCTCTAACCCATAACTAGTGATATCCTAATCAAAAATCAATCATCGAGAACTACTCCAATCCCCATAAATGATCTTGGAGAACGTTGATCCTTTGTAAAAGGAGATCAATTGTTTACTATCATCTTGTTTATCATCATGTAATATATACAGAATTAAATATTTCAATATTCATTTTTAAAAATCATAATAGATAACCCTTACAGAGAGGTAATTGGAATGGAAAATCACTTATATTCTATGCGATTGAGCTACACCATAAGATCTTGTATAACATCTAGCTCTATATAGTAATAGGTTATGAAAATTTTAAGTATACCTGGAAAAATATATTTATAAAATTCACTTATTTTATTTGTGCGCATCCCTATGATTTCACTTAGAATGAAATCGTGATTGCGATATAAAATTGAACAAAAATATGATGGTGCTTCATCTAATGCAAATGAGTAACCCAAACCACAATATGTGATGTGATAATTCTATGATGACACATGTTTGATACAACTCCACCTTCTACAATCTCTCATTCAATATACATGATGAACATCACCCCTTTGGTGATATGAATGATACCCATTTCATATTGCAGTCGGTGTGGGATTTAAATTTTTTCTACAAATCCATACCTTGTATAAAACAATATTATCAACTCAAGGATTATGATATCCTTTGGATTTTAATATCAATCAATTTCTATAAAAAATTGTGTTCATCTCAAAGATGATTCTTCTCTATTTATAAAATTTTATTAATGGAAACTAACATAGATGGAAAAAAAATCAAATCAAGTCATTTTTTTATATTTTATGGAATGAGAATCATCGATATCAAAAAGAGATAGTAGATAATTTAAGGGTCTTGAAGACAAAAAATCGTGAAATAGGGGGTTCCATATAAATATTTTTTGGAGTTTTATCTATAGTAAAAACATAGTCTTCCTCATATCAATTAACCATATCTTGACACGTACAACTCATTCAAGTCATCATTTTTCGAGAATACTGCTAAGGACCCCAACATATCCCATAGCATGATGCCAAAATCTTCCTTGAAACCCATTGGGACCTTATTTGATAAAAATTGAATAAACAATATTATAGATCCCTCATATTTATATACTTATGACACATTATCATATTTATTTGGAATTGAGTATTATAATTCCCCACAAACTATAATTATTGGGAGGAGTAACCCTTGATCTATTGAAGTTACTGAATACCTCTACGCAACATTGGTCATATTCCCTTGCTATTAGGTGAGTAATATGAGTTCATGTTCCAACATCCAAATATATCACAAGGAATCCCACAGAAGTGTTAATGAAGACCTGCAACACTATCCTTCTATAGTCCTTTCTTCACCATCAAGTACTCATGAAGAACATCAATATATGCCACCAGGTCGATGTTCCTATAAGGGTGTGTCAACTTTTCTAGAAGTATTATCATTAATTTCATAGATTTATAAGGTTCATTCATATACTAGACAGGATTGAAATTTTATAATTAAATAAAAGATATAGATTAAATAGAATATATCATCATCTACTAATGAAGGTCAGTGAATTTCGTGGTAGAGGATAGCATCATCAAACCCTGGGTGAGTTGCATTAAAAATAGATCATTAAAATTAACCTATATGAGAACTTCATGTCTTCAAACCTACATTATAATAATGAAAACATTTATAGAACAACCTTAAATAATAAATTTAACTTTCATAACCATCTAATCATTCAAAAATTCTTTCAAATGAATGACCCTCTTGATAATCCATATCCAGTTCTAGAGTGGTATTTCTAACTAAAATACTATTGATGGTACATACACATTCCCCTTCATGAATGGGTGTAGAAAATGTCCTCCCTCACAAGATCATCCCTGGATGATCTAAAATTGTTATATTCTACTACCATTGAGGTGGAATTTTTAAAACAAGATGGAAACAATAATTTAAGAATAAAACAATCCAATATTGATATCACACAACGGTTATTCTAGAGGTCTACCTATAACCATCATTGAGACCCTCATGATACTAACTATTTTTTTCATCCTTACACATTATTCATAGTGTCATATACTAAAAACATAACCACATTCTTATGTTTAAATATTTATTGAATATATAAAAATATGACACAATAATGGAAATGGATATGTCACAAAATATATAATACAATTCAATCACAAATGGATAGCACAAATCAATACATTAAATAAACAGACTACTATACATTACAACAAAAATTATATATAAATAATTGGATAATACATCCCTAGTTAGGATTAATTAACACACCCATAATCCCATAAAACATTAATTATAAAAATTTCAATGGAAACACGATGTTTTGTTACTCAGGATTTGTCTAGGAAAATGATAACTCCCAAACCTAGTCTCATATATCTATCTCCTTTATCCTATGCATGGGTTATTAAAAATAAAAGAAGAATAACTATTCTCAGAAAGATTTTCTAATGCCTATACCCAACCGCTATGATCGAACTATTGTTCAATGTGACATAATTCATGCCTCCCCGACATGAGGGGAAAAAACTATCAATAATGATCTGAAAGAATGTACTTGGAGTAAAAAATGCTTATTATCATTTGATAGTCATATAAAATAAATATATTTGATAAAAAATAAAATAAATAATCAAAGTAATATAAATAATCATTAATATGGAACACATTCATTCTAAAGTAAGTTGGGATCATAGTTTGGAAATCCAAAAATAACTATATATAAATGTCGATCAACAAATTAAAAAATGGAATCTTAAGGTGTATTACATGATACCATTACCATTTCTATTCTCCATGTATCAACCATCTTCTATAGGATTTTTCCTATTTCTTGGATCATTTTTCATGATGTATTCATATAGATTATGATTCTCATGTATGGTGTCCCTAATAAAACCAGTGGGACACCATAGATGGTTCATTAATAAGAATTCACATTATTGGGAATATAAATAATTTTAATAAAAAAAATAAAAAAGAAACACACTATACCAAGAAATTGTTAACTTACCAAGATGCCTCAAAACTCATATGTAATTTCATTATCTATAGGCTAGAGGAAAAATAGGGTGGTCATAGAAATTTCATAAGAGAAGGAGATATACAATATGCTTCTCAATTGTTGTACAAGTCTGAGCCCACCAGGTATGGGTACATAGACCATAATGCAATATTACTATCACTTGAGCTAGGTAACATGGACCATCGTCACCAATTTTCCCCATTTTCTAGGTCAGATGATCCATACATCCCACAATCTCTTCATGGACCATGTTACGAATACCATCATATATCCACATCATGAATCCCATGTAAATCATTCCTCATATTACAACTCAGTTATTTCATCATGTCATATGATGTTTCTTAACAAGCTCCCTATATAGGAAACTAGTAAAAAACATGTTCAAATGTAATTTTCGTAAGAATCATAAAACAAAAAAACATAAAATATACCAAAAATATCACATGAATGAATTATCATCATTTCATATAACAACATCCATAGGCATTAAAAGAAATGAATTATCAACAATATCTGAACTCACATTCTATAAAATTGAACACGGTTTAAGCATACAACTACAAAACATCAAATCTTGTAATGAACATATACACGTCCTCAAAATTTTATTGAACTTACTACTTCAAGGTTGCTGGTGTTTATGTTGAGGTTCAACAATATAGTAATCCTATGGAAAACATCAACAAAACAAATTGTTTAACCATCTCACCAATTACACATAGAACCAATAACAAATATGTTATTTCCAATAGAAATAAAAATACAAAATGTGATAACACAATCTCTACCATTGTTGATTTCAAAATAATTTATTAAAAAACTTTTTATATAATTTACATTCTCAATGAATAATTTTAAAATCATCATGAGATGATATTATACATCTTGAGAGTAATTACTTTTCACTAATGATAATTATTTTCTTATTTATCAACAAACCTATGTGATTATTATTAAATGTTTAATCAAACAATTTCTACTAAAATAAAATATTTGAAAATGAATATTTCTTATGGAGAATATTAAAAGATTTATTCTGACATAAATTTTTTCTCATTCAATAATTCATCCTTGGAATAAGTGAGAGATTGATAAGCCTCAACTCAAATATAGAAAAAAACATTATTTAATAAATGGAGACATAAAAAATAATTGATTAAGATACCTATACATCCTGAATTTCATAAAATTAAAAAATTAAATGCTATAAATTGTTTTATTTTTTTACAAACATTCACATTCATTCTAGTCAAATGTATTTGGAAACCTAATATTATGTTACATTTATATTAGTCTTCACACACATCATGAAATCGTAGTATTTAAAATTACTATAAAATATGTTATTGTACATAACACATCCTAATAAAATATTTCCCTATAAATATGGGTTTTAATGATGTCAAAAAAATTTAGGTTCATGATAGAGAAGAGAACATGAAAATAATACCAAATTTATCCTTTTTCCAAAAAGGGAACTATTTGAGTGAAACATGATTTTACCCTTATATAGTGACCAAAAATTATTCATACACATATGTAGCTCCATTTTTCCATTACCCATCATTTAGTAATTGTATGTATCCCTTAAAAAGTGGTAGAACTACCCCTATATGTCATTCAGAAACTTAGAGACACCTTTATGAACTACAATGTTACACTTACAGAACCATTATGAAATTACAATTAACTGTACATAGAAAATGAATAGCCTTATAATACATTTATGAAACTATTCATACCCATACATGGATTATGGAAAAAATACATTTCTTATACATAAGTAAATGGAAAACCACTCTATATTTATACAAAGGATTGAAAATGCATTTGACCAATATGTAACCATCAAAAATCACGTGTAAAGATAATATTGTTTGGAAAAAATATTTAAAAATAAACTAAATATGAAATATATCACCAAAATGGTTTTATAAACTTTTATGAAATAATAATATTATAGTTTATTTATGTAAACATTATTTACCATGGTTATAGAAAAATGTTATAATTGAAAAATAAAATGGTAATTATTGATAAAATGTTTAGAAATTTTTTAGTATTGGGTGATTGGGTATTGGAAAACCCATATACCTTCCACTCTAAAATATATCTCAATTTTGGATCCAATTACATTCAAAGTGACTTTTTGTTAATAAAATGTTTTTGGAATTTTAAAAAATACCATATATTTTCACTTATAAATTCTTTACTTGTCTCCACACTTATCATCATAGAAAACCCTATTGTTTGTCACAAACATTACTCAACCCTCTCCAACACCTTTAATAATAGACTCAATTGGTTTTTTATACTCAAAATACCACCCCTTAATGGATTAGTCCCCCATCAAGGGAGATAAATTAAGGCCCCAGCCTTAAACCTTACTTAATCTTGAGTTAATACAAGATTACAAATTGAGGATCTTTTCAGGTTTAGAGTTTTAGAGAATTAGATCGTAAACTTTCATTACATTCCACATTTAAAAAATGTGGTTACATAAAAGATAGTATTCATTTTTTCCCATCAATGGAAACATATTTAAAATGAAACATGGATTGTTTCTTGACACTTCCTTGACACTATAATCATATCATGTACCTTTCCCTTGACCTGCGAAAAACATTTCAAAAAAACTTGGGATGAGCATAAAAAGCTCATTAAGGGTTATAAAAAATATGTAAAGGAAACATGAGTTCATATATACATATGAATGAAATCATACTTTACCCATAAAACATATGCACTTTAACATAACTCATCAAATCGTGAATAAATCATCGAAATTATAAGACATAAAAGGTAACTTGAGGTATTCATAACATTCTTACGTAGGGAGTAACCCTCTTGGTTACGTTTGGAATACCCACCACAATATATTCCCTAAATCACTTCGGAGAAACCTTAACGTTTCACTCCTTCATGTTGCCCAATGCATTGGAGATCTATATTGGGCTCACCCGCCCTTAGTTTATGACGGAACCACCCATTATCATAACAATTCCGAAGAACCATAACATAAACGTATCACATAAAACATGCTTAAAGGAAACATAATATTTCCACCTTTCAATCACAATATAACATTTTAGTATATTGAAATAATGAATCCATTCAAAAAGAAACCATTTCCAAAACCATTTAAAACATTTAATAAAGAGATTTTTAAATCAAAGTGTCCCATACCACCATGAAGCTTTTAAAATTTTAAACCATTAATATCCATAAAAATAAATCCATAAAACCATTTTGAAAACATGGGTACTAATAATAACAAATAATTAAAACATTTAAAGCGATATTTTGGTTAAAGGGGTTCTACCAAAATTAGAGACACTTGAATACAATATTTAAGGAATAACATTTAGTCAGAACATTATAATATCATGAGAATAAATGGATTCATGATATAATATTCCAAAGGACAGTATATACACCATATAAGAGTGAATTGGTGCATAACAACAATGAAGTCTCAATAGAAATGTCAAATGTGATGAATTTCCTTATAAAAAAGGTATCCTTAAATTAAGGATAATTGAATCTCAAAATTATGTGTGACAAATATAAATACACCCAATATAAGTGGATATTAAGTGTAAAACAATATATGTTCATTCACACATATTATAAAGATTACATATTCAATAACTACATGTTGAGCCCAATGAAATCGAAATTGGTATAAAAAGTTCCCTTGGTAAAATTCGACAGTCTAACGGCATCACTTCAAAATTCAGAAAATGAGTTGATGAGAGATAAAAGGGCATCTCATCACTTTAAAATACAAATTAAATAAATAAGGATATAAAATAACATATCCCAACATAATAGTATGTGAATTAAAACACATAACAAAACAAGTCTTTTAAAAAGAGGAGGGTGAAAGGTCCCCTTACCGAGTTGGGTAACTTTCGAAACGTACACCCCATGGAAGAAGGGTCATAAAATGAAGATGTGAATACCCATAAATGAAATTATACTACACAAAGTGTATAATAATGGGCAGTACATACACCACTCAAAGGAAATTTTGGCAAATGTAGCATAAATCTCACGGGAATTAAAGTGAGTTGAAAAATCCCTTACGAAAACTCGCCAGCCTAACGACATCACTTAAAAACTCATAAAATGAGTTGATGAGAGGAAATACGGTCTCTAATCATATGAAAATAAAAATTACATTAAGATTAATATAAGATAACATCCCAATCACATGAAATATGAGCTTAAAAGGAATGACATAAAAGGGTGTACTTAAAAAGAAATAGAGGAGTAGAATCCCTTACCTCGAGTCCGACTTGACTCGATCATACTTTAATCTCCTGAATAATAAACTTGAGTTAATTTCTACTTCCTTAAGAACCTTTTTCAACTTCATTATTCCTTTTATTGAACTTATTATCATGTCATGAACACTATGTAATTATTTTAGTTAATAATGGTCGTTTAAACGATCATTGGTACTTGAGTCAAAATATGCTCTTTATAATTACAAGTTGTTAATGTATCCATTATATCCAGAGTTATAACCATGATGTATATATCATATATATCATATATATCCAGTAAATATTCATTTTATACTATTCCATATCATTTGGAGATAAAAAACGAAAAGCACCATTCATGGAGACGGTAGGCCGTACGTACGCATGAACGCTACTTTCATTTTTTCCTTTCTCATATTAATGGAATTAAAAATAATTGATATATATATATATATATATGTTATAATTACAGAATAATATATATGTTATATAGGTCACATATGTTCATTAATTTCATTCTTTATACATTCCATGTATTGCATTTACGAGTCACATCACTTGAGGGGGCGGTAGTCCGCACTTCCTCATATGAAATTATCGCATTTACACAACATGAAAAGAATAAAGGTATGGTTTAAATATAAAATACATAAGCATATAGTAAAAATAAATACTATATATATCATATATAAAATACAGTGACATCATAATGTCCACCTTTAAAGGTGTTAAAAGAATATTGAACAATCATCGTTTCGTGAGGGAGAAAATTGCCAACCATAGAAACAATATGTTTTTTAACCATTAGACGAAGGTGTGTGTAAGTGTAGCTCGAATAATTCTTATAAAAACATCCTAGTATATTTATGATACTGGATTTGTTACAAAATAAATGAATAAAAAGAGTTTAGGGGGTTGGAGAAGCAAAATAAAACAAAAGGACTCAAGTGAAGACATTACCTTAAAATTGGGTAACTCCCTTTGGTTTGAGCTAAAAGGATTCCTTGGGAAGACTTCTGCTCAAATTGAGGCTTCACAGAGTTAGATAGGTATGTGGAGAGACAAAATGGCAGGGGTTGGCCGAGCCAAAGGCTTTGGAAGTGTGGGTAAGGAGGTAGGGGTGAGGGTCTTTTATAAGAGGAGAGGAGGGCCACTCTTGGAAAGGTAAAACATGTAACTTTATTTTCAAATGATTTTCAGATTTTAAGGGTCCCAAATTGATGTGTTTCGAGGATAAGGTTATAAGGGTTCGACATCCACCCATCCAATAGGTTTTGGACATTTGTAGGTCTTATATTTTACATTATCTTTCCATTTTATTTAAATCATTAAATAATGAGGTCATCGGTGCACCATCATGATGTCATAAATAATTTAATTTATTTAATGTCTAAAAATTATAAAAAAAATACTATGATGTATGAAATCTTTTTATCTTTATAATGAATTTATAGTCCAAAGGATCATTTATTTATACAAAATTAAAAATATTTTACTTCGGTGATACATTCTTTGTTACATTTAACATTATTTAAAAATAAAAAGATAAAAAGACCCTTTCTCACAAAAGTGACTCCATGGGGCCCCCAAGTTTGGCACAAGGCATCCCATGGTCTGCCATGAGACAACCCGTAGCCATAGGACACATTTTGTGGTCATATTTTATTATTATGATATTATCTTATTATCTTTAACTACCCGATTACTCATTAATCAAGATAATTAAAGATAATTACCGTCGTTACTATTCATAATGTCCAAAAACAAAAGAGTAATAATTACATAATTTGGACCTTCTGATTCATATTTTTTAATCCATTTTACCAAATTCAAAACACATAAATTGCCATAATTAATTTAAAAAACATCCCGTTATCAAAACAAATAGGGGGTTTTTTAGAAACAATATTTATGAAAAGTTTGACACTTGTTTATGCCTAATTCCAAAGTGAAATTAATTGCAATGACCATCATTGAATTACATGGTAAAAATATAAGCTAATTAAACATTAAAAAAATTAAAAAGATAATATAACCATATAATTAAATTATATGAAAAATAAGTTTTGATGTAAAATGCAGTATTTTTCACTATTCATTGAAAAATGAACATTGTCAAAAAATACCAAAAATTATCCCAAGGTATATTTCAATGTCCCAATCATAAATAATATGTTTATTTGGATAAATAGAGCTTATAAAATTGTCAAAAAGTAGATTTAAAAGAGGTTCTCCATTAAAAGGCGGTTAATCGACCTTTTAAAGAATATTGGAATGTTTACACTTAAAATTGGATTCATTCGCATTTTTAATCCTATAACATTTATTGTAAGGAGTAAAAATATTTGACAAACATATATAGTAATTTTTTAGTTATTTATGTTCATAAATGCCATTACAATGGCTAGGCGTTAACTACCATTTAAAATAATATTATTTTATTATTAGAGTGCAATGCAAGATTCCCAAGAAACTCATTGTTGCGTATTGGGTATGACATCGTGCATAGCGTCCCCTTTAAAGTAATATTAATATTTTATTCACAAATGTGGATAAATATGAAAATTTCATACTCTTTATTTACCTGGGGTGTTACATCCTTCCCCCCTTTTGGGAATTGTGTCCTCGAAATTTTAAAATTGAGCATGGAAACATCTTTGAACGTCCCACATCGGAACAAGAGTCTGTAAAAAAATCACTTTAAAATAAAGAAAGATAAGTAAAAACGTCACCCGAGTTAACCCATACTAGGATTCCAAGTATGAAAATATGGACAAGGAGGAAAAAAAATAAAGGGTTGAGATTTGATGGAGAGTGACAGTACACATGTCTAGGAGAAAGTTAACCACAAGAAAATCACAAACATGTGATGGGTTAAACTGTATTCGATTCCCCAGTAGAAAAAGTTAATAGACAAAATTTTTGATTTAAGTTACTTTTTATTGAGGAATTTATTCATAAGGAAACATAATCACTTATCATGTTGACTTTCTACTTTTATTAGATTCCTTACACAAACTCATATTTTCTCCAAAAGACGATTATTTAGGAAGACTTGTTCACATTAAGAGTACTATAATCAACTTTTAGAGAATCTCCTAATCCTCAAAAGAGAACTATATACTTCCCATGTATTTATACTTTAACCAAAACCAAAACCAAAAAGGTTAGTACAAGATCATATAATCCAGAAAAGGACAACCCTTTAAAAAAAATCTATTCTTAATCTCCAAAATTTGTACAACAAAACCCAAAGTTCAACGAGGACCATTCAATGAACAATTTTTCCATAAAATTATTAAATGTAAACCAAACTAAGATTTAAACCCAAATATTTGAAGGATTTAGTCACATAGTCTTCCATGTTAAATTGTAACATTTATCTCCAAACAACATCAATTGCTCTTAAAGTCTCGTATTGAAATGTAATTAACCTAATCACATATCCTCCATGATAGGTTAATAAATTTCCATAGATAACCCAAAATCAACTTACTCTTAATTCATAAAATCATCTAACTAAAAATAATCAGTCAATCTAACCAGGTACTTCATGTAGCCTAGTGGTAGGTGATAAATACCAGTTGCACTTTGGTTGTGGGATCGATTCCCACAGCTTTGTCCGATGCGACGGGTTGTCACACGGTCTGCATGTTGTCCTTTTTCAAAAACTATATAATTCTCAAATCATTCCACAAAAAGAGATAAAATCATCAAAAATAACCATAACATAATTTAACCTCAATTTTATCTCATGCCTTTCACTTCCATCATAACATATAGTAACCCATAATTACCTCAAAAGTAAGGATCATATATACCCAAATAGTTCTTTATAACTATGTCCACAAAATAACGGATAACAATTCCTTGAATAAAATTTTCATATATTAAACATCAGGGTTACACATACTATAAAAAGTCTTCTAATGTAACCCCATCATCAAAAGAGGCTTATTACTCTTAAGAATTTCACTATAACTCTTGAAGCCCCTATATGATGACATATTACTCATTCAACATTCTTCATGATCCATTAACCATTCCTTTCCAACTTATTCTGAAATACTTCTTTCCTACAAACAAAATCATGAGTCATATCCTATGATTCCAAAATAGGAAAACAATAGTTATGAAATAATCCATACCTCTGATTGGTCATTTTCAGTTTCTCCATCCTCAATCGGAATGGCATTAGGTATTGGTAAAAGAACATTTGTACGATCTTGGTGATCCCATTCACGAAACTTCTTCATAGGACATGTGTTTGCATAATTACCATGCACACCAAATTTAAAACATTCAATTGATCCCTCAGAAAGAACTTCTTCCCCTTTCCTCGAGTCAAATGGATGCTTCCTTTTTCCATGGAAGGTTCTTGCTTAATGACCTTCATTTCCACATCTATAGAATATTTCTGTCCCTTTGAAACATTTTCCTAGGTGTTTCTTTCCACATTTTTGATACATAAGTTTTTGAACACACATACCTTTATGATTATTACCTGCAGTTCCGTAGGGATTTGTTTCTCTCATATATGATGCCTTAGAGAAATCACCAAGCTTTAGGTGGTCAATCATGACTCCAGATAGTTGGTCGAGGATAATCACAAGAGTTCTCATTGCAGCTCCCATATCATTCAGTTGCTTTCTCAAAAAACTGTAACAGTTTCCTCCACATCCACTGTTACTTTGGTGCCTGCTAGATCCAGCCATTTACTAAAACCAAAAAGGTCAGTGTGAGTATATCAACAAAACCATCATGTACTAATGAGGAAGATAAACACTACTATATACTTACTCATTCACTTTATCTAAAACTAGGACTCTTTCTGAAATCCTAACCATTATGGTAATGTCACTTATGCTTAATGAATACCCTAACCTCTAAAGTTATCTAAACCGACCTCTGATACCAACTATAAGGCCCCAACCTTAAACCTTATTTAATCTTGAGTTAATACAAGATTACACATTGAGGATATTTTCAGGTTTAGAGTTTTAGAGAATTATATCATAAACATTCATTACATTCAACATTTAAACAAAGTGGTTACATAAAAGATAGTATTCATTTTTTCCTATCAACAGAAACATATTTAAAATGAAACATGGATTTTTTCTTGACACTTCCTTGAAACTATCATCATATCATGTACCTTTCCCTTGACCTGTGAAAAACATTTCAAAAAAACATGGGATGAGCATAAAAAGCTCAGTTAGGGTTATAAAAAATATGGAAAGGAAACATGAGTTAATATATACATAAGAATGAAATCATACTTTACCCATAAAACCTAGGAACTTTAACATACCTCATCAAATCATGAATAAATCATAGAAATCATAAGACATAAAAGGTAACCTGAGGAATTCATAACATTCTTACGTAGGGAGTAACCCTCTTGGTTACGTTTGAAATACCCACCACAGTATATTCCCTAAATCTCTTCGGAGAAACCTTAACGTTTCACTCCTTCGCGTTACCCAATGCATTGGAGAGCTATATCGGCCTCACCCGCCCTTAGTTTATCACATAACCACCCATTTTCATAACAATGCCCAAGGACCATAACATAAATGTATCACATAAAACATGCATAAAGGAAACATAAAATTTCCACATTTCAATCACAATATAACATTTTAGTATATTGGAATAATGAATCCATTCGAAAAGAAACCATTTCCAAAACCATTTAAAACATTTAATAAAGAGATTTTTGAATCCAAGTGTCCCATACCACCTTGAAGATTTTAAAATTTTAAACCATTAATATCCATATAAATAAATCCTTAAAACCATTTTGAAATCTTGTATATTAATAAGAAAAAATAATTAAAACATTTAAAGCGATATTTTGGTTAAAGGGGTTCTACCAAAATTAGAGACACTTGAATACAATAGTTGAGGAATAACATTTAGTCAGAACTTTATAATATCATGAGAATAAATGGATTCATGATATAATATTCCAAAGGACTGTATACACACCATATAAGAGTGAATTGTTGCATAAGAACAATAAAGTATCAATAGAAATGTCAAGTGTGATGAATTCCCTTATAAATAAGGTATCCTTAAATTAAGGACAATTCAATCTCAAAATTATGTGTGAAAAATATAAATACACCCAATATAAGTGTATATTAAGTGTAAAACAATAAATTTTCATTAACAAATATTCAAAATATGTCATATTCAATAACAACATGTTGAACCCAAAGAAATCAAAATTGGGTTAAAATGTTCCCTTAGTAAAATTCGACAGCCTAACGACATCACATCAACAATTCAGAAAATGAGTTGATGAAAGATAAAAAGGGAATCTCATTAATTGGACATAAAATTTACATCAATAAAGATATAATAGAAAATATCCCAACATAATAGTATGTGAATTAAAAGACATAACAAAAGAAGTCTTTTAAAAAAAGGATGGTGAAAGGTCCCCTTACTATGTTGGGTAACATTCGAAATGTACACCCCATGGAAGAAGGGTCATAAAATGAAGATGTGAATACCAATAAATGAAAATATACTATACAAAGTGTATAATAATGGGAAGTACATACACCACTCAAAGGAAATTGTGGAAAATGTTGCATAAATCTCACGGGAATAAAAGTGAGATGAAAAATCCCTTACGAAAACTCGGCAGCCTAACGACATCACTTTAAAACTCATAAAATGAGTTGATGAGAGGAAATAGGGTCTCTCATAATATGAACATAAAAATTACAGTAAGAGTAATATAAGATAACATCCCAATCACAAGAAATATGAGCTTAAAAGGAATGACATAAAAGGGTGTACTTAAAATGAAAGAGAGGAGTAGGATCCCTTACCTCGGGTCCGACTTGACTCGATCATTCATTAATCTCCTGAATAATAAACTTGAGTTAATTTATACTTCCTTAATAACATTTTCAAGTTCATTATTCCTTTTATATCACTTATTACCATGTCATGAACACTATGTAATTATTTTAGTTAATAGCGGTCGTTTAAACAATCATTGGTACTTGAGTCAAAATATGCTCTTTATAATTACAAGTTATTCATGTATCCATTATATTAAGAGTTATAATCGTGATTTATATATCATATATATCATATATATCCAGTAAATATTCATTTTATACTATTCCATATCATTTGTAGATAAAAAACAAATAGCACCGTTCATGGAGACGGTAGGCCGTACGTACGCATGACCGCTACTTTCATTTTTTCCTTTCTCATATTAATGGAATTAAAAATAAATGATATATATATATATTATAATTCCATTATAATATATATGTTATATAGGTCACATATGTTCATTAATTTCATTCTTTATACATTCCATGTATTGCATGTACGAGTCACATCACTTGAGGGGGCGGTAGTCCACACTTCCTCATATGAAATTATCGCATTAACACAACATTTAAAGAATAAAGGTATGGTTTAAATATAAAATACAGAAGAATATAGTAAACATAAATACCATATATATCATATATAAAATACAGTGACATCATAATGGCCACCTTTAAAGGTGTTAAAATAATATTGAACAATCATCGTTTCGTGAGGCAGAAAATTTCCAACCACAGAAATAGTATGTTCTTTGACCCTTAGACGAAGGTGTGTGTAAGTGTAGCTCGAATAATTCTTATAACAAAATCCTAGTATATTGAATATACTGGAGTTGTTACAAAAGAAATGAATAAAAAGAGTTTAGGGGGTTGGAGAAGCAAAATAAAACAAAAGGACACAAGTGAAGACATTACCTTAAAATCGGGTAACTCCCTTTGGTTTGAGTTAAAAGGCTTCCTTGGGAAGACTTCTGCCCAAAGTGAGGCTTCAAGGAGTTAGATAGGGATGTGAAGAGACAAAATGGGCAGGTTTTGGCCGATCCAAAGACTTTGGAAGTGTGGGTAAGGAGGTATGGGTGGGGGCCTTTTATAAGAGGAGAGGAGGGGCACTCTTGGAAAGGTATAAAATGTAACTTTATTTTCAAATGAGATTCGGATTTTAATGGTCCCACATTTATTTGTTTCAAGAAAAAGGTCATAAGGGTTCGAAATACACCCATACAATAGGTTTTGGACATGTGTAGGTCGTATATGTTACATTATCTTAACATTTTATTTAAATCATCAAATAATGAGGTCATCACTGCACCATCATGATGTCATAAATAATTTAATTTATTTAATGTCTAAATATTATAAAACAAATACTACGATGTAGGAAATATTTTTAGATTTATAATAAATACTTATAGTCCAAGAGATCATTTATGTAGACAAAATTAAAAATATTTTACTTAGGTGATAAATTCTTTGTTACATTTAACATTCTTTAAAAATAAAAAGATAAAAAGTCACTTTCTCACAAAAGTGATTCCATGGGGCCCCCAGGTTTGGAACAAGGCATCCCATGGTCGGCCATGAGACAACCAGTAGCCTTAGGACACATTTTGTGGTCATTTTTTATTATTATGATATTATCTTATTATCTTTAACTACCCGATTACTCATTAATCAAGACAATTAAAGATAATTACTGTCGTTACTATTCATAATATCAAAAAACAAAAGAATCTTAATTACATAATTTGGAACATATGATTAAAAATATGTAATTCATTTTACCAAATTCCAAACACATAAATTCCCATAATTAATTTAAAAAAAACTTCTCGTTGTCAAAAAATAGCGGGTTTTTTAGAAAGAATATTTATGAAAAGTTTTGCACTTGTTTATGCCTAATTCCAAAGTGAAATTAATCCCAATGACCATCATTGAATTACATGGTAAAAATTTATTCTAATTAAAATTTAAAACAAATTAAAAAGATAATATCACCATATAATTAAATTATATGAAAAAGCAGTTTTGATGTAAAATGCAGTATTTTTCACTATTCATTGAAAAATGAACATTGTCAGAAAAATACCAAAAATTAACGCAAGGTAAATTTCAATGTCCCAATCATAAATAATATGTTTATTTTGATAAATAGATCTTATAAAATTGTCGAAAAGTGGATTTAAAAAAGGTTCCCCATTAAAAGGCGGTTAATCGACCTTTTAAAGAATATTGGAATGTTTACGCTTAAAATTGGATTCATTCGCATTTTTAATCCTATAAAATTTATTGTAAGGAGTAAAAATATTTGAAAAACATATATAATCAAATTTTTAGTTATTTCTGTTCATTCTCTCCATTACAATGTCTAGGCGTTAACTACCATTTAAAATAATATAATTTTATTATTAGAGTGCAATGCAAGATTCCCAAGAAACTCATTGTTGCGTATTGGGTATGCCATCGTGCATAGTGTCCCCTTTAAAGTAATATAGATATTTTATTCACAAATATGGATAAATATAAAAATTTCATACTCTTTATTTACCTTGGGTGATACAGATAATCCCATATTTGAGTAGCTCTTCGTTTCTTATGGAAATATATATAAAAGGTAAGGGTTTTTATCCCAATCTCCCTTAACTGAGGTTTTATTTGTGATTTTGAACCAATATTCACTATTATAGTGTAAATAATTCCCTTATAACTTATAATATCTCACATTTTTATTGAAAATGGAATGTTCAATTCGATTAATTATTTTACTTATTGTAGGATAATAATTATATCTATGCTAAAATCTGTGGTATTTTCATAACACAATATTATTTCTTGAGTTATTTTGTTTCTATAATAGGTTCCTCATTATTTTTATATTTTATAACTAATTTCTATCTTGGGAGATCAATTTTTATTCAATTATTCATTATTCACTAGTTCACCACTTCAATGGAAATGAAACTATGCCAATAATAATTAACATCCTCTTAAATGATGGCTTTCCTTATTTGTCTATAGGTTCCCATCCATCAAATATTATTCATTTTAATTGGAACCTGACAATTTTTCATATCATGTGACCTTAATATTTCACATATCCAATCAACATAATTAACAATTATCATCCATTATTCAATGTTGGTTTCAAAGAAGGTGTTTTAAAAAAATTAGAATATTTTTGTTACCTATTTCGTCAGAAGATCCACCTCAATAAAATTGATTTTACCAAGAAATTATTTTCAAAACAATAATTTATTATTGAAATATATCCTAATTTAATTTTCGTCTATTAGGTAATAATAATATATTTCATTACTTAAAATATTCAATGATTATTTCAGAAAGAGTCTATAATTTGGTTAATTTTTTACATCTCATTGATCCTTCACATAAATGTTTTTCAATTGTATTTCAATTCTTCAGAAAGTCATTTCTTAGTCAATTCCTAAATGTTTAATAATGATTTAATTCACTGTTTTCTTGGTAATCCTTATGATAATATTTTTAATTATTCTTTCAGAAAATATGATGGAATCCACTTCATTCTATGGGTATTATCATTCTTATTATTTATTTACGGTTTATTTTTCTCATAGAACACACATATTCATGTATATATTATGAATATTTTTTCAACGGTGGTCCATAAATTAAATATCACTCTATTAAATTTTTTAATGATTAAATCTCCTAATATTCCATGTATAGTGAAAAAGTTTCTATTAAAATCACAATATTTATGTGATAGATTTTCCTAAATTTATATATCACTTCAATTTATTGGGTACATCATTATATGTCATGAAATGTTATGTATGGGATTAGGGTGTGATCCAAATAGAGTATAAGAATTGTTTAATTTTGTTTATGGGAATGTATAGGGAACCCAATCAAACATGGGAAACTATCCACTATGATAGTCTTGGATGTGAGGCTTGTAATATTATTACGATATCCTGAATTATGTTGTCTCGACATGTTACATAATTCAAATTTCTTATGATATCATTTATTTAACAAACCAGCCTAGGTCGACCCTGAACCGGTCACCCGATCCAGTCTGCGGTATGACCCAAGGGGTGTTCCCGATCCCCATGAGCTGACTTCTAGTGTTGCAAATCAAAATTTAATTGATGGGAATGATTTTGACCATAATAGATAACTAAATAAACACTAATAAAAAAAATAATAAAACTAAACTCAAGCAGCATAAAAATAATGTTATACCGCACATACCTCCATGTGACCTTCTAGGTCACAACAAAACCAAAGGCCAACCATGATACAATAATTAGAAACTCAGCCAAGAGAACCTGAGAAAAATGAACATGTATGAAAATGTTAAAATATGCGTGAGCATTAAAAATGCTCAGTAGGGTTGTGAATATAAATCAAAGAATCCAACAACTCATTTTCCAAAACCATCCATTAGCATAAGTTTGAAATACATATATTAATGTATAGTTTTCAACTTTTAATAAAAAAAATATTTTTTTTCAAATTTAAAAATAAACAGTTATAACATACGATTTCCAAAAATCATTTTTCATTTCATAAAAAGTTCCCAAAACAATGTATACCAAAGCTGTGATAAAGTCTTATGGATAACGGTATAAGATGGAAATAATCTAGTATAATGAAAATTGAACATGGTATGTAAAATTAACTAGTCACTATGGGTGATCCAAAACTACCGTATAATACCCCTGGACGTACTGGGTTTCGGAACCACAAACCAGCGTATGGTGAAGCTCCTAAGACAACAACCAACTGGTCTCCCAAAAACTGTCCAATCTTGTGGAAAATCCCATCCAGATAAACAAAAAATATGGGCGTAACATCCCGTCTAATTGGGGTTGATCAGAAACCATCACTCGATCATCTAGAATACTCAAAGGAACCTTTAGTGGTTATAATAATACATTGTAAGTAGGAGTCCCTCGCACACGTGACTCATCTCCCAACACATTCCTACCCCATAAATGTACACTCTATACAATAACCTATAAGAGATATCCCCCCTATAGAGGTTCCCCAAAATCACATATATATATATATATATCATATCGTCAATGGATCCAACATGACCATCATGACATGAAATCATTAATACCATTTGATACCTTTTTCAAGAAATTAATGTTTCTAAATGGGCATACAATAATCAAAATGAAATAAATTCAAATAATCATCACAAACATTACTCTAAAGATAAATGTGCCAAATTATCCATCACATCAAATCCATGTTAAAATAAATTTTCAAAAAATATTTTAATGCTCTTACCAGAAACACACAATTTTGAAACACAAACCATTTTAAAAGTTAACAATACATCACCCATGAGTTGGAAGAGTAAAATGGGCATTTAACACAAAATCATCCAATTAATTTTTAGTAAAACCTTACAAACTCTTAATGAAAGATGCACAATATTATTAAACGGACAAACGACCCATTGAGCACAACATTCATTGAAACACACACTAAAGGCCAAACTAGAACACCCTTTGAGATTAAATTTAATGCCCTTTATAAAATCCACACAATGGACCAGACCAAAATACATTTTTCAAGAATATTCAAAATTCCCCCCTTATGAAAAAAAGAAACTAGTAAAAATTACTAGTCAATTTATAAAAACCTAAAAAATACCAATTAATTTATTAACAACCCATCTACATTAGAAGAATTTTTATAATCCAATCAAAAAATTTATAAACAATTACCTAAATAGCTAAAAAAAATTTACAAACCAAAAGAACACCATGATAGACTATTGATGAGTATCACGAAGGTGTGTGTCAGGATTAATACATTACAAACAAAACTTTTAATATCTAAAGAATACAATTTCCAAAAAAAACATAAAAACATAATCAGGGGGGATAGTTCATGTTTTTTAACCAAACCTATTAGCTTGGAAACATTATAACTGATTATCTAAATATATTGTGAAGGTGATAATCACATTAAAGATATAATCATAACACTCAAGCATTAAATGTTCTTAATCGGGAAATAAAAATTGGATTCAACAACATTAAGTAAGAAAATAAAATGATTGAAATTTAGCACATTCTAACACAATCAGTCATACGTTCACACACACATACCTCCGTATATATCTATGTATACCATTTACCCAATGCATGTATTCCCCACTCTATGAGTGAATACAATGATAAAATATATACATATCTATATATATACATATCATCTTATATGTGCGCAGTTCTTCCAATGGATTTGTATTCCCTACACATAATATAATAAATTATTATCAAATTTTTAAAGTACTTATATTTACCCGAACAAGGATTTCCACCAAAAAACACACCTAAAACCACATTTGAAATCATAGTCACTATAAGAGCCTTCCAATAATGATAATAATAATAACAAGATTCGCATCGAATGAACAATTTAATAAACCACATTCACAAATTACTCATACCCAACCATTTCCAAAAAACCACCATTTTCCACAAAATAACCCAGTTCAATTTTACAGACACTCAAAAACCATTTGAAAACATATTTTGCACCACATATTCATGTTAAAAAACCACAAGATATATTTATGACAATTTTAAAAAAATTATAATCACTAATATGGACTAATTTTATATATTATAAAGAAGAAAATCAATTAAAAATGATAATTGAATAAACACAAGCATCGATTAATTTCTCCGAAATGGAATGGGATGAAAACACCCACCACAAATAAAGCATGGATGTTACCATCCTAATGCGGAAGGAAGAACTATACTTTGCAGAAAAATCGCACATGCAAAATAATGAGGAAAAAACGCATAACACAATTATTGTGTTATGTTTTCAATAAATTAAAGAAATACCCAAAATTAAGGAATAAAAACTACCAAGGGATGGTTGTCGGGCGGGGTTGAGCAGTGGTCGTCCGGGTTGGGATTACTAAAGATGCTCGCAGCCATCCAGAGCAAGAGTGGGAGGTCGTCGCCAGGTCATGCACCAGAAACTATGAGAAACAAGTGGGTTAACTCGCTCACACAGGGGAGGGAGAGGCCAGATCACGAAGGGGCCATAGGTGGGGAAAACTGTCGGAAGTGCGAATGGAAGACGATGGCTGATAGAGTGCGGGGATGGAGGCTAGAGAGAAGAGGTGGAGGGTCGGATTGCGGAAGTGGGAAAGGGATAGGCAACTTTAGTGGGGGTGCATGGGAACAACACGAGACAGTGGGGGGGGGGATGGGTGGGTAGCACAATAATTTTTAATTCAATAATAATAATAATAATACAAATAATAATAATAATATACAAATTTGAACATTGATAATAATAAATAAAATTAAATTATAATTTAATAATAATTATATTTATAGAAAATTTGAAATAATAAAATTATTATTAACCATTCGGAATAAAACAAAATTATTATCCACACAAAATCATTCATATCATTTTTACATTTTAATAATTTTATATATTTCATTTATGTAAAAAATTATTTGTATTTTGTGATAGACATCTGCTGAAGCACCTCAGCTAATCTCCTGACCACCACCAACTGTGTGGTTCCCACACAGATGTCCAAAACCCACCATAGTCATTATACATAAAAAATATTAATCCAGGACTAAACAAAAACCTTGGCGCGAGATCTCGGAGCCAGGAAAAGAAATTAATTTAAATGTTAGGTGTGAAAATTTCCTAATTTCATTTTCCAATGCTTATAAACATCCTAGTTTATTACATATGAATTCTATATAATATTTTCATTTTAACTAAATTTATTTCCATACCCATATGTTAACCATATTTCAATATATGAACATTTTATGTCATTGGTTATGATAATTCATACATAGAATTTGAGCTCACTCAATTTTCTAGGTCCATTTCACGAGTTTATGAAAAATTATATTAAATATTTATAGTTTTAATATTATATAATTTGTGTAGAATTTGTGTTATATTTTTAAGAATTATTATGAATTAATTAGTTCCACATATATTTGGATAATTTACTTTGGATACAAATAAGATGATTCTTTTAGTTTTTTATCCAAATATATTAAATCATGGAATCTAATTTGTCTTTAAAAGGCATGTGAGTATTTTTTTTGTTCATGTAATCACTTGATGATTTTGTGTAGAATGTCCTAAAGTGAATAAAATTTCCATGAGTAAAAATTTATTTATAAACAAACACAAAAAAATAAGATTATAGAATACCCCCTACCATTAAAATCCACTATGACTTATGGATTATACACTACTAAATAATTAATTTAAATCTGGTAAATTTATTCCTAAAAAAATTATTTATCTATATATCATTGGTTTATGTCCTTTTATAATCAATTTCAATCCATTCACTTAATAATTCATGATTTTCTTTAACATTAATGATTTTTTGGTCATTTTATCAAAAACTAATTTTGTATATTGACCATGGTAAACAGTTTTATGAAATAATTTGGTCATGTCAAATAATTAAATAATTTATTTAACAAAATTTTCATTCATTGAATAAAATTATCTAATCAGCCATTCATGATGATAATATAAAAAAAGTGTATCACTTCATGTAGGTGGTAGTCCACACATATGAATGAATAGAATTATAATTCTCCATCAAATAGAAGGGTAAGAAATAGATGATATATTATATTTAAAAAATATAATGTATGTGATAAATATAAGATGTATTCCTTCATTGAATGTTTATAAACATCATTGTAATGTGGCGATGAATAATTAATTTCACCAAAATGCGGATGCCATTGGTCATAAATACGATTAATCAATATTTTGATTTTCTATTGGACAAAAAGGATATAGAAAATCGATGCAACAATAAAAGAAAATCATCTTATTATGGTTAATTTAATAATTTAATTATATTATTATTTTTATTTAACATTTGGTGGAGGTTAAATATGAAATTAACTATAAAATACATACTCTATACATATAACACTTTATTTTGTAACCTGCATCAGATTATATTGTAATCCAACGTGAAGTTATCTTTCAGTCATATGAGTTAAACTAAGACATGTGGAGCTATGATTTAAAGGTAATTATGTATGGAATGGTTGAGATAATTTTCTCAAGTAGTGTGGAGAATATAGGATAGGTTATTCCATATTATCAGTAAAGGGGGTGGAAAACATGTAAATACTTGAAACATTATTATATCACAGATCGATCACTAAATTATATTGGAGCATGATTTTAATAGAATATAATATTAAAACATTAATTTCCAAAATAATATATCCAATGATATTTAGTAATATATTAATTTTATTATTAATTTGTATCCCTTTAGTTTTATCCAATTAACTCCTTTTATCAATTATTGAAGAGATAAATTCTTACCATGATTATAATTCATTATGACTAAAAATTAAGGTGAAATTATCACCTAATATTAATAAATATAATTATAAATATGGAATAATTTTTATGAGATTAATTTTCTATATATGGTAAAATTTACATTTATGATATGTTCTTAAAAGGAAAGGCAAACAGTTTTTAGAAAAATGAAACTTCTATCTATAAAACAACTTTTATAACAAAATAAAATATAATTTTGATACCAATGGAATTAATTGTATTATATAAAACAAAATGGTAATTATTTTTATTTAATAAAATAATATATTTTAAAGAACCTTTGTAATTCTAGATTAATAATGGAGAACAAAAGAAAACAGTTTGAATAAAAATATTTTTGATTTCCAAAATGTTTTCAATGTTGTTTATATATTGAAAATTATAATTTATGAAAATTATATCAATCAATATATATATATTTTCTTCTAAAAATGTTTCATAAACACTATATTTATTATTATATAATTACCATTTGATAAATGAAAAAATATATTTAAAATCATTTTTTTCTAATTAACACTATAAATCATGTTTTATAAAATAAAAAACAATTAATAAACCAATGATCATTTAGAAATTATAAAATAGTAAAATGAAAATGATTTTAACAAATTAAAATTATAAAATTACAGAATTGTTGTTTTAATACCCTTCTTGAACAATTTTATATTGATAATGTTTATTTCTTTAGAATTTTTTTTACTTATTATAATTGAGGCTTGGGTGTTAGATATTACACCACTCACCTTAAATTGAAATGATCACCATTAAGTGTTATTACTCATTGGAAAAACCTATATGGGAATGAATTATGGACCATCATCACCTTTATGAACTATGGTGTTTATGGAGAAACCACAAATGGAAAATTTAAATGAAATATAATATTGGGATCACCCTGAAATGGTTGGTATACTAGAGGATGAAATATATATTATATCCTATAACCACATATATTCTATAAAATAATTTATACCATAATAATTTGTACTTATATGACCACCAATTTTTATACCACATTCATATATTTTGTTTTTCTGAAAAAACACATTTCATCTTAACCATATGTAGGTAAATAACATATGAAAATAATATAATAAATCATTCCCCATAAATTAACATAGGATATAAGTATTTATTATAAATTTAATACATTATAATGAACTATCATAAATTAATATATAAATTATATTTATGAATATAAAATATAATACATATTAGTAATACATAAAACATGACAAAAATAATCAAAAAATAATGATCCATGTCCAAATAATTATATTTTAAAAAATTATAAAAAACCATTATGTTCACAACTAAAATAAACGAAATAAAAAATTATTTTGTACAATTATTTTATAAATTAAATCGGTATAAACAATATAATTAAAAATAAATAAATATATTAATAAATTCTATAAATGAAAACTTTTTTCGTTTTTCAACTCTACCATGATGAAAACTATCCTGGGTGTCAATTATAATATTATAATGTATGTGATAAATATATGAAAACAATAAAGAGTGTTGTGTCCACCTATCACATATAACTATTAAAAAATTACTAAATAAGATAATTTGATAACAATATTAATTATGATATATTTAATAATGTATTTAATGGTACATAAATAATATTTTTTGGAAATTTATAGGTTATCGTAAGGAAATATTGATGTAGAAATTAGTACTAACATATAACCACCATATACATTGTTATACAATATGTTCATTTATATTCAATAGTGGGATTTAAGATATTTAGAGGGGGAAGATGTTGAGAAATTGGATATATTTCTATGGGTATAATAGGTACTAGATCAATTTGAGTAATTAGGGTAATAAAAATTAGTTTCTAATAATATTTATCAACAAAAACATTAAATATTTTGTCATTAAAAAAATTATCTAGTGGGAGATAATAAATTCAATGAAATTGGGTAATAAACTAGTGAGACCACAGGAGATCTAATGATTTCCTATTGACAGATTAATTGTGGAAATCCCTAACTAATTAATACTTATATCATATAATATTTTATTTACCCTCATCAGAATTTTAGTAGTGTTTTTAACATCCCAAAATTGAAATTTACACACGGTTCTTGAAAAATTCATATCCTCACAGTCCTTAAAACATGAATCCTCTTATTTAAAAAATATTATAATGACAAAAATTATAATTTAGTTTTAAATTAAAAAACTTAAAATTTCATTAATTGAATTGTTGGTGTATATTCAAAATTTTCATGTGTTTGTATAAATATACATAACCTTGTGAAATTAGACATTCATGTTATCCAAATTTATATTATTAAAAAATAATTTTTTCTATAAAAACATGGATATTGAATTTCAATCATCACAAGAACAACAAATTAGTTTTTGTGAAACCATTTATCCCATTCACTCATATCCTTTGTCAGGTTTTACTCTATTATCGCTCAAATATTTGGATATTTCCATTATATGAGTAGAATGTTCATGAAATAATGTTTCATTAATCTAAGGAAATATGTTTTTTTTATTTTATTCAATATTAAAACATTTTTTGTATATGGTAAATATGTTCTTTTTAATATCGTGTTTTATTTATTTGACATTATTGGCCTTTTGTTGTGTGTTTTTGGGGTTTTTTCAAGGTGTTTTCAATTCTATTAGGTGGTGTTTTTATATTTATACCAAAAAATATTAATTATATATTAATAAATATTTATTAATACTATGATATATATATATATATTAGTTATTATTTACCCTATATTGTTTTTTTTGGATTCTCAGACAAATTTATGTTAATGTTATTATCACTAATAATGGATTTTTTATTGCTATGATTTTAATAAAACCTATTATTTTAAGTGGAATATTTATTAATATTATGAAGAATTTTTAAAATGTAGTTGATTATCTTTTTATTGATGATTGTATACATCTTGGTATGATTATAAATAGTTACATTTTCAAAAAATACTTTTCTCATTCATTTATTTTTCATAGAACATGTTTAGTTTGGATTACAACAAACTATGTGGAATAATTATTTCAAAAAATAATAATATTATTTTTTTTCTACCTTCGATTCCATTAAAGGATTAATGATTATGGATTTTAAATCTTTTTTTGTATATTTGATCCAATTTTCACATAAGCATAACATAAAATGGGGGTCAAGAGTCAACCTTGAAAGGGTGTCTTAGAAAATTTATAATATACTATTACAACGAAACACTAATAATAACCATAAATTAATCACATTATTTCATCTTAATTTTTATAGTTATTGGAACAATATTTTAATCCTTTAAAAATATTTATATTTTTGAAATATTTATTATATATAAGAAAAAAAATTCATAGTAAAATTATTTGTCATCTGTATTTCCTCACATTAAATCATATTGTCCTTTGAATCAGTATAACGATTAGGATATCGAATCAAAACTCATATGGAATGAGTTGTTTCTAGTAACAAATTTTTCATATAAAATCTATAAATGTTAGTTTAATGATCTTAATCTACCATGTATATATTGATAAAATAACAGTGTTTAATACATTGTGTAAAATGCAATTCATTGAATACATCGATCACATACTGTCCATCTCATCAATTTTAAATTATATACATAAACTAACAAAAATAGATAATTATAAATAATATAATTCAATATAAGTGATATGTATTGAATATTTCACTAACATAATATATTAATTTATAAAATCCAACTTAATTGAGGTGCTAAGAGTCATATAATTCTTAATGGATTAGAATTAGTATATTTTCTACCAAATTTAATTAATATAACAATAACCAAACACGATCAATCTTTTTCAATAACATATTATGATATAACATTCTACATGTATTTATTTTTTATGGTTACATGTAATAATCCATTTAAACCATACGAAATTGTATTGGATTAAATTATGTCACCCATGTAAACCAATAACACATTCATATGAAATTGAATATGGTGTTCTCTATGTAGATGAATCCTTACTATATGTTATCCAAACTCTATCTCATGATCTAAATTCATATCCCCATTAAGAGTTTTAACCATTATAATATCTTCAAACCTAGTAACTCATGAATTTAATTAATTATTTTCTATAAAAATACACAAATTCTAACCTACAAAATGTTAAAAATCGTCTCACGATCATATTAAATACACAAAACACATAGAGAACTATGATTTTTTTAAATTTAAAAAAAATCTTAAATAAGATATATTTTTTTCTCATATGATTTACATGATTTTAATATATTTATAACATATACCATAATAATATAACATATAATAAAACCATCCCTTATGTATATACCAACTACGAAATAAAAATATCTCATATTTTTTTTCTAAATAGATTTTTTAAATTTTCTACAATATTATCATATTTTTCTAAATTCATTGTATTTTCAACACCTCAAATTGTAATGTCTATAAAGTTATAATAAGATTTAATGAATATTTTATATATATGGGTTCATTATTTCACCTTTTCATCTATTATGTATTTCTAATTTTCACAATTGTATTTATGAAATTCATTATCTAAGGAACAACACTTAGTTTTCAATTCAAATTCTATATTGATATAAAATCAGTTATCAAATATTAAGTTTTACATTCATTTATTTTTGATATATAATTATCCATGAATAAAATGTTGAAACAAATCGACCCCACATTTTCATTTTTAGTTAAAAAACACTAACATTATTTTGTAATTGTTTTTAGAATATTAGTAGTTATGTTAATTTCAGAAACTTCTATTGAGATATTCAAAAAATAAAAGCCATGAATATATCCCTTATTCCTATACATTAAATAATATATTAATTAAAATAGGGAATTTAACTATAAAAATGTTAAGTAATTTTTACATTCATTACGATCAAATTTCATTTTACTTTGGATAATGTAAAAAAATACAATCTAAACCATAAAATCAATAATTAATTCATAAAATGATATTTTTATGAGTTATATTTCTATATTAAAAGGATCATATGATTAATTGAGATATTATTTATCTACAATGATGTTGAAACTATATTGTAGAGTTTTACATGTAAATAAAATTAATCCTAGAACCAATATTTGTATTATAACATAAAACAATAATTCATGCTTGATATATTATTGTACATAATAATATTTTATATATTTGATTTTTTACCCTCGACTTTCATTTAGAATCAATTTACCATTAATTAATTTATAGACTCTAAGGATAAATTTCCATTTTGGAAAAGTAATTTTCATTTTTCATGTGGTACTAAAAATATAATTTCCCCACTAGTTAAAATATTATATATAAAAGGTTTTCCTATATTAAGAGTGATAAATATATCATATTCATGTATCAAAATTAAATTTATAATAATCTTTAATTTAGTATCTTTAATAATTTACAATAATTGTAAATAGAGGTTATGTTTATTTCTAAATGTGTATTGGAAAAGAAAATTCTCATTATTTATCGTAGTATTTTGTTTTTAATTTTTAGGTTGAATAAATACACTAATTTCATATGAAACAAAAAATAATAATTTATTCAATTAATAGAAAGATGAAATAAATTATTTTTAAAATATTAATAGAAGTAAAAAATTGGATGAATTAATGTGTTTAATAAATTTTATATATGAAAAAATTCATAAATGACATTTTAGGGGTGATTTAATTTAATATATTTGAATTCTATCTTTTTATTTTAATCTTTATTGTCAACTTAAATTGAATATTTTGAAAAATGTCATTAATGTTATTTTATGAAAATATTACATAAAAAATTATTTAAAGATATTAATACACATTAAATATGAAATGGAAGATTATAAATGGTCTAACATATCATTAATTTTCCATTTTATGAGATAATTATCACCTTATAAGTAATATTATAACCCATTACAGGTGACAAATTCATTTATGTGGTTAAGGATAAAATTAGATATAAATGACGTTAATCCAAATGATAATATTTAAAATACAACATAATCATATTAAAATATTTCTATATAATGAAATTTATACAATAATATGATTTCATTTTAATATATAGCCATTCAGAAGAATATTTAATAATAATTACGTTGTTTTGTTGAAATGATTTTTAAAAATACAATAGAGCCCCTACCTTCAAAAATAAAATGGATCCCCACAATTCTATTACATTCACTACATTAATCCATCTATAAAGAAACAAATATTCTAAACTATCTTATAGACTTCCATAGAAATTCTTAATGGTGATGTTATTTCCATAATTGCAACCTAAGGATCATTATTAAGAGATTTTAAGGAGTTGTTTCAAATAAGATGGGAGCACCTTAACTAACTATTTTCTTCATTTATTCTACATTTACCAAAAATAATTATGTTGAATTTTAAAAATAATTATAAATTCGTTATCTAAATATAATTTAATGTCATTATGATTATGAAACCATCATTATCTGCCCATATTCCCATCTAATAGGATGTTATAATATATATCATGTGTTTGTATGGGTTACCATCTATATATAGCAACATAATTAACATCTCCCCACCACATTTTACAAATGGCTATTAAGACAGTTTTTTTATATATATGATATTTAGGAAATTAATATACTTATATAATATTAATATATTTACAAGATTATTTCATTGCAATCCTTTGGAAATTGATAATGTTACTCGTGTGTACGTGTCCATGAAGTGATGTGATTCATTTTAAAAAAAAATTCATGGATGGTAACAAGTATGGATGGACTGAATATATATTAATTTAATGATATAATAATTAATTTTTATATGTTAATTATTATTTGAAATTCCTCCATTCCACCTGATAAAATGTAAAAATAATGTTAATGCGTACGTACGATCTATCATCTCTATGAATGTGGTAACTCATCTTTCTATCTCTAAATATTATGGATGAATATAAATAATTTATATTAAATATAGTATTTATTTATTTCATGATTAAAATTAATTATATAATTGATCCATGATCAATAAAGAAGGAACAAAGCATACATGATTTTTTTCCAGATGAACACAACAATAACACCATTGAAAAATGATTTTAATTATTAATAATTAATAAAGTTGTAATTAATTGTTAATATATGATCATATAAGACATTTTATGTTTACTAATTAAATTACTATAGAATTATATAAATTCCAACTTATTAAATCAGATTTTATATTACATTATAATAAGTTTTATGTCATGGTTAGGGTTTATCATTTCAAATATTATTAGTTGATATATATTTTTATTTTATAACTATCTTATAATATGGTGTGTATTTCATACGAATTATTTTTTAAATTATAAATTTATTTCTGATCAGTAAATTTAACAATTCAATTGATGTTATTATTTCATGGGAGTATGATTCAAATTTTAACAAAGTAGTATGGGATTTAGGTTACAATCTCATTATTTAATGGGATAGTTTATATCTTGTTTCTGGTGATATAACTTTAAGATCAATTCCTCAATAATCGCAAGATTTTCCATATGTTATTGTTATTTCTATAAATTTAGTGATTTCCTAACATTTTCATACCTTTAATAACCCATGTGACTGAATGAATGTTTTTATAAAAAAATGATGTTATTTATATATTCTTTTGAAAACCCATTTTCTTTTATGTCTTTGATTTAAATGAAAAATTATCATGAATATGTGTATTATTCATTAAGAATTGTATATGTTAATTTTTAAAAGTGTTTTAATTTATTACAATAACATTTAGATTTAATACTCTTCCCACAATCCCAATGTGATACTTTTTATTAATTTTTTAAAATATATATATATATATAATGATTTCATTAAAATTTTATTTCATAAAAGATACTTCATTATATCATGATCACTTATCGCATTGTAGATTGAATTAATATTGACCATTATTATTATTATTTAAAATAAATTGTTTAATATTTGGGTAATTTTTATATTTTAAATATGTTATTTTAGATGAAAAAGCTAATTTTTCTCAAGAAAATGTTCTAATTGATATTTATGATATCCATTACGTTTCCAATGGTAACAATATGTTGATTGTGGAAGACATATGGTTCATTGTATTTATGTGATGGGTGGACCCATGATTATATAGACATAAATGAATAGGGTATATATCGACAAATCATTAGATAAATAGGAATGGAATGGAGATTGAAAATAATTTAGTAAGGTACACATTCCACTATGATATTCTTGGGTGTAAAACATAACAACTATGACAGAATGAGGGCTGAAATCAATATACTAAGATAGTCTGGGAAGTTATCCTTGGCCACTAATATAATTATTTTGTATGATTTTTCAATTAAAAATCATATGAATTATGTGTATATTATATTATAAAATATTATTTTCATTAATTCTTTTATGATTCATATTTTATCAACTATCAGGATTTATTTTAGGACTCATGTATTTGAATTTTGATATGTATAATATTATGTTCTAATGTTATTATAATGTTCTCATACACAAAGGGTCATTTTATGTTTTAGTGATCATTGATATCTCACTATCTCACCTTAATAAGAATATGAGCTCACCCATTCTTATATTTCTATTTCCAAAAAATAAGAAAAAAAATTTATATAATGACTAAGAATGGTTAATGTAAAACAAAAATAGTGGAAGATTATGTAGACATAAAATGAAAATTTTGATACAATTTCTCATAGGTTCTATTCCTATTTGTTAATGGTTCATATCGTTATGTTTTTAGTCAATATATTTAAATTAAGATGTTATATATATGTATAAAATTTATGGGTTTCAATAAATTTTATTATAGAAATGTTTAGTGAACCATTGGAAACAAGGGTATGGAAATTTTACTTAAGACATTTATAATCATAGGTATAGAAGAATTTCAAATTTAAGTGCAATTAATGGATTTTAATTTTCTTTGAAAAACTCCATTCAAGATACTACATTTTAACATGGTTATGGAATAGATAAATCTAAGGATACTAACATGAAAAATAGCCAGATTAGTATATCTCATACATATTTATGTTGCACAGTTATTGGTCTATTAATAAACACATAGATTGACACTTCTGTTTTATATTCATTGGTTAAATTACATTTTATTGGAAAATTATTATAAAGGATTTAAATATATGATAGATATTATTTAACCCAATTACACTTGAGGTATAATATATTAAAAAACATGTTAATATAAAAATAAATTTTCATGATTATGTGGTTTCCCAGGATGATTTTTGTTTCTTACACTATGGATTTGGTTTTACTCAATGGTCATAACCAAGAGGAATTATGTTTATAATAAATGTGATGGATAATGGAATGATTTAACACATTAGAAACCATGTGAAGTATGATCTATAATGAAAAACTATTTGTTTATGAATAAATTGTTATCTCATTATATGAAAAACTATATCCTCATCAGAATGTATTATAACAGACCAAATAGAGAAAAAATATAGATTCATGGATAACAATAGAGGGAAGAATATTGAATTCTGTAAACCTGATATATTATGGTCGAAACACCCAAGGAAATGTCTAAATGTAATGGGATGATGTTTTGGTTTTGGAAATGATGGCCATATTATATGTTTTTTTATTTAAAATGATGTGTTTGGTCAATCCAATGGATGTGAATAATTGGTTCTTTTAGTTATCATTAAATATTGAATGTTTTAAATTGTACAAAAATGGGCATATTGAAAACCAATATCTTAAGGTTAAATAACATAAATAGGATCAATACGGTTATATGATTAAATGTTTTACTAATGGTGATGAATATTTTGTGAATGAAATTTGGAAGGAAGGGAGAATTATGGAACATGATGATGAATCCAGGTAAATGGTTTAAGAAGGAAGTTGAATGATTGTAGAGTTTATTCATTTCAATTTTATAATTATATTTCTGTATTATTTTTTATCAATTTTAGTTAGGTAATAATAATTATTAAACAATTATGGATTGTTCTGCAATTTTTTTTCATTAGGGATATGAAAAATTATACCAAACGCTACTGATGACATATAAATGTAGTATAATGGTAATGTTTAAAATTTTGAAAAAACACATGGTTGAGGGAATGATAATCCTTTATATGAGATGAATATATAAACAATAATGTTTATTTGAGATAAGGAGAATAATGATAAAGTAAAAGGGACAGTTTTTTTGACCTTGGATCTAATTATTATTCTAATGACAATGTGATTTGTGTTATCTTTTTTGGGTAAAACCACATTTTTGGATTTATCGAATATATTCGATAATCAATATTTTTATTTAGTGAATAACGAGATATTAATTTTTGGTAACATGTATGTTTTTCATTATGGTTTTACTAAAATTATGGTTATTTCCTTTTTTTTATTAGAACATATGAGTAATGAAATCACATATTTCCCATGGGACAATTAAGGCTAACTTACGTTGTTTGGGAGATAAATATTATGTTGATATCAAAAATTTAGTGACCTTTTGTCTCGTTATTTTTGTTTTTAATCTAGATAAACATATTTTTTAATGGTTTCATGGTTATATACTTATGTAATGATTTATGTTGAACATTTTGTATTATTTTTTGTTGTTAAGGTAAGATTTATTATATTGTGAAACTTATACTATTCATTTAAATTTTTGGAAAATATTTTGTTGTGAAATGAAATAATTTTCAATTATTTATTGTATCATAGAACACATTTAATAATTAATAATAGTGTTTAATGAACAAAGAATCATCTTCAATATTCAATTCATGTAGATAGAGATGATGTGAAATTTTATAAAACCACAACTAAGGATGAAATTGTGTTTATGAAATGAAAATGATATCTTGAATGGGTATTTTATTATGTTCCCCATCTTGAATAAGAAGAATTTTTATATACACTATATATTTCAGGATGTTACAAGTTTTACTTTGAATTTATTCACTTTAAGAAGTCATTTTACTGAAATAGTTTTTTATGATAAATAAACATTATTTCTCTTTTTAGTCAAAATCCTAGGTTTTCCAAGTCTATGTCTTCCAAAAGTGATTTCGAGTATGTATTAACTATTATAAATATATTTTTTAAATTAATTTTAACCATGATATAGTTTTAATAATTATTTTAAATGGAATCTTATTTTCATTTTCAATACTAGGAACCTTATGACTTTGATTCCAAGGTATGAAGAGAGTGCTTTATTTTGACATATATGGAAAAAGGAATATAGTTCAATCATGAACATTCAATTATTAGAAGATTCAACGGCATTTTTCTGTGAATAATTTAAAATAAAATGTTTTATTTAATATTGGGTAAATCCTTAGTTTTTAAAAAAGTTATTTCAAAAGGAAATAGGTATTTTACCACTGAAATGTTCCAAGTGATCTATTAATGTAATTTTATTCAATTAAAAAATAATTGACCTTAATTAACATTTAATGGGGACATGACCTAATGATTAAATCATTATTAATTATATGGATAATTTATGATTATGATTATAAGATGTTTATCAAAAAAATTCCATTTTATAAATGATAAGATATGATGAATGTGAAACACATATATATAGTTTTCATTATGTGATGGGTGGTCTAGTAATATTATTGCCCTCCATTACAGTAGAAAAATATGTATATGTCATTAGATAAATATTCCTAGTATAGAGAGTTGTCAATTTTTTGTAAAGGACCATATCCACTATGATTGTCTAGGGTCTCAACCTTGACTTCTATGATGGAATGTGGAATGAACCTAATCCATTATGATTGTAGTTTTAGTGAGACATGACTGAAAAAGATTATTTCATATATTTTTGTGTATTCCACAATCTTATGTCTTATATCAATGTTAGTGAATCAAGGATCCCATTATATTATTTCTTTATGATTCATATCTTATAAAAATAAATTATTTTAGGGATGACCCATGATTATCATCTATGATATGCATGGTATAGGTTTTTAATGTGACCATCGTGTCCTCATAACTTATACTAAAGTTATTTTTAATGGATCAGTAATATATCCCATGTTTAACCTTATTTAGAATCATATATCACCATTAATTATGTTTTCTTGGCCCCAATTTATAATAAAGGATTTTATGTATGATATATCTCTTAAGGGTGATACGTATGAAGAGCATATTGGGTGATTCTATTGACCTAATATGAAAAAATTGTCTATTTATTGATTTTTCCAAAGGCACTCTAACTATATAATTCTATAATTTAGTCTCATGTTATGTAATGAATATTCATTTTATGATACAATATCTATTTATGAAAAGTATAGGTCCCTATATATACTCTCCAAAAATAATATCCTCATAAACATGAAACTAGTCAGGGAAAACTTGTGTATAGGTCGGAAGTCTAGACTTTTGTGTTACATCATTAATGGGTATGTGATCCATGATGGGACCAAGATTGAAATACCCTATGGAATTGTCAATTTATTCAAATTTTTTTCAAAATATTATAATTAATCGTTATATGTATAAATGTTGTTTTTATTTTGTTGGAATGTTTTTGAGATGTTTTTGAATAATTTTCATGTTATTTTAGATAATTAATTTTTCTTTATAATGAATAATTCTATGTTTTACATTGAATATTGGACATGTCATTAATAGGGAATAGTAATCCAGATAAATTATACTTAGTGAAGAAGAAATATGAATAATTGAAAAATGTACTATTGATGTATGATTCATGAATATCAATTTAATAATAATTTACTATGAAATAGTGATCATTTTGAACAATAGTCCACTACTTAAGAATAATTGATTATAGGATGTTAGATTAATATTAGATCATGTTATAAATAATAGGTTATCGCACATAGATATCGATGAGTGGTTTACATATGTGTTATTCATGTGAAATTACTCTACATCTGTGTGGTTCAAATATGTGTTACTTTATCTTGTAGCTAAGGGTCGACGTAAGATTTTGTTGGACATATGAAATTCTAAAGCACGTAAGAGTGTCTTCATCCATCTATATAAGAGTACGTTTTTACATACAAGATGATTTATGAAATTCTTAAATATTGAGTTTACCAATTATGGTTATATTGAAATAAATTATATCAAATTATTCATAAGATGGACATTAATTATTAAAACATTCTAATTAAATTGTGAATCAATATTGAATGGGATAAATGGATATGAAGTGATCATTGTTAAAACGATATGATGGTTTTTTTGTTTAGAAAATTTTCAATGATTATGAAATATATATGGGTTTTATATAATTTATGTTTTTGATGTTGTATTTTTATTGTTTCATTAATAACATTAAAATAATGTTTTTATTCATTATAAAAATTTCTTTAATAATAATTTTAGAGAGACTTGAGTATTATATAACATTTAATCGTGAAATGTTTTCCAACACCCTGATAACGTTTACAGAGATGAGAATATATGTGGAAATTTTTATGATAATTCAATATTCTTACTGAGATTTTCTAAAATCCATAAATTGATTTACCTGTGAATATTTTTAAATTGAAATAAAAAATGATGTATTTTCAGGACTAGTTTTTATTTATCAATGAACATTGTTTAATATTATTTTAATAAATATTCTAAATAATGAGGGACATTTATGTAAAAAATATTTTCTGATCATGTGTATGTACACACATAAAATGTGATTGATAATATTCATTTTGGATTTAATTTATACTAATCAGTTAGAGAATTTATATAGATGATGGGTTGTAAATTATTTTTAAAGAAACATATTTTAAATATAAATTAGATAATTTCTTAAATATGGTTATATGTAACGAGTTATTGAATATATCATCATTATCATTATGTATCATGAATAAATGAGAAAATAATGCTCCGTAATAGATCATAGAGGAGAACAGATTACATGAAGGGGACTCAGAATTTAGTTAATTAAGAATACAATGAAATGGAGATGCATATCATCCTTTAAAGTTGTATTATATATACATTTATAGAATATCCCTATATTATTATCATGATTTATCATTGTTATATGATCATAAATTGGTGAGAATAGTTAGATATATTTCTCCTTTAGTTTTGAGAGACATATTTATATTATTTATTAGAGAAATATAGATTCAAAATTAATCATTTTTATTATGGTTTGTTCAATGTATAATGGTTGGTATATTATGTAACATATTTTATAATGTTAAAGAACTCATGTCTATACTAGTATTATTGGACTACTATATAGAATTTTATTTTAAAATTCTTGTTTAAAATTTGCGGAGAGGGATATAAATCGTATAGAGGAAGATGTAGAAATACATAATGGGTCTGGTCCTTTTTAAATGTTATATATTCCATGTTTTTATAATTTGTTATTTCTTTTGATAATTATATAATAAATATATAAAAGGATCAAATCATAACTTATTATAGAGGATTATTTTATGATAATGAAATTATTTAATATTTAAATAACTAATTCAAAACCACCCATATCAATAGTTATCCAATTCAAGGGTCGTATAGTGTTGTATGAGATCATCTCAATTTGATATATTAGATCATTGAGTAGTTTCAAATAGGTAACATTAACATAGTGAATATATTATTTATTATATCATATGATAGAATGAAATACCATTGATGGATGAACATAATGCTTCAGTATCTGATATTTTTTTATAGAAGTGGTTGACGAAACCGAAATGGGTTCTCCACCAAATGATTCAATTTTCTAATATCCATTACTATTAAAAAAATCTATTAATTCAATGACTATCTAGAAATTTTATTATAATTTATATCTCATTGAAATTATACACTAAGGTTGTAACACCCCAACCCCAGTTACTCGGAGTCGGTGCATTATTTTAATATATTGGCATGATTACAAGGAATCAAGTCCCATAGGACCGATCGGTTTAGTAGTCTTGGAAAATAGATTACATACATTAACATTACATTACAATTTCAAACATATAACACAACATAAATATTTCTTTGAGAACGCCATTATTCCATTTATCTTAACCCTACATATCAATCATAATACACTTCTTGAAATCATGGGAAAAATAAAACATAGAAAGGGGAGAGCTCAAACGCTCAGTTAGGGTAAGCAATACAGCGGAAGATGACATGAATATTAAGCATGGTGAATAATTGAAACCACATGCTGTTACCTATAATAAACATGAATACTTTTATTGCAAGAATATGAGATGAGTAAATAATGATATAATAAAACATAATCATGGGTATTATACTAGTTGAATCACCACATGAACCATCCAAATTATTTCCATAATGAGGGAATGTATAATGTCAGACATTCTAAAACATTTTGTCAAGGCCTCATCAAGGACGTCTAAAAATGATTAAGGCCTCAGCCAAAACCATAAATCAAATTGGGAAAACACCTCGGCCAATTCCACGTCTAGTTGTCTCATGAAACCTACTGATGCATCGAGGAGCTATAACGGGCTCCACCCGTCACTTACTATGTCCAATAAATTTTTTATTTTAAAAGGATGAAACTTAACATAATAATTCGTATAAGAACTAGGATAAAAAATGTAAATACTTTAACCATAAACCATTAATGTTATAAATATAACACATCCACAGTCAATAATATCAGAAAACCTTCAATAAAATATGGAAGTTTGGTATCATAATAAATCAAATTCCAAACAAGTTTAAAATCCATTAGAGGATTTGACAAATATAGAAATGATTCGTAAAACTCTTTTCTAGAAATACCCCTTTTTATGAAAAAATTTATTAGTCAAACAATTTCGAAAAAAGTCATTTAAAGATATTTTTTAATCAAAGTGTCCCATACCACTTTGAAACTTTTGAAAGTAATTAACATTTTAAAAACATTCATGTCCATATAAATAAATCCTTAAAAACCATTTTGAAGACATGAACATTAATGAGAAAAATTTATAAGAATAAATATTTAATACATTTGAAATGTTTTTTTAGTAAAATGTACCTTAAAATTTTCCCTTTGAAAACTCTTTCATAAAACATGGACATGGATAATAAATATGTCCCAGTAGATACTTACGTAAAAACAACCTCGGATAATAAAGTGATTGTGAGATTAACCCTTACGAATTTGGTAACTTACGAAACATACACTAAATTAATGAGGTATCATACAATGAATATGTAAATACACATAAATTAATGTTTATTACATAAAGAATAAAATTATGGGTAGTATGTACACCACACAAAAGGTAATAGTGGAAATATTGAATGAATCTCATGAGAATAAGGAGTGAGATGAAAACCCCTTACCTTGTACTTTTCCTTTGTTCAGAGTATTATAAAATCCTTTATAATGGTTAAATTTATGATATTAAATTATAAAAGAATAATATACATTAATATAATATCATATATGATTTCTATCATTGCTTTGTTAATAATATTTTTGTATTATCGTCGTTTTGGGTGTTAATTGATTCGTTTTCCTTTATATACTTCGTTACGTAAGCCGTGTTTGTTATGGATAGGTTATATCATATTCATATCCTGAATGATATCAAGTACATAAAAATTACTTTTAATCATCAAACTATAATTATTATTTAATTGATATGATGGGGAAAAGAATCTTATCGCATTCGTAGAGACGGTAATCCGTACAGATGCACAAACGCTACTTCCATTTCATTTTTAATTTTAAAATGAATCAAATCCAAATGATACATATGTATATTATTATTATAGTATAGTATAATATCTATTATGTGTTACATAAGTTCATTAACACCATCCTTTATACGTTCCATGAATGGTATGAACGATTCATATCACTTTGAGGGGGCGTTAGTCCGCACTTCCTCAAATGAAATTATCATATATATATAAAACATGAAACGGATAATTTTATGATATAAAATGAAATAAAAAAAGATTATATATAAAATAAATAACATTAATATCATATTTAATTATAGTTCCATCATAATGGCCACGATGAGAGGTGGTATGTGATAATTGAATACCCATCGCTTCGTGAGGCGTCCGGTTGCCATCCACAGAAACATTATGTTCTTCACCCATTATAAGGAGGTGTGCATAAGTGTTGTTCTAATAATTCTAATAAAAATATCCTAGTATATTTAGGATACTGTTTTTTTTACAAAATAAAAAAAAGAAATGTTTAGGGGTTGGAGAATTAAAATAAAAGAAAATAAGCTAACGGAAATCGTCACATTTAATTTGGGTAACTCCCATTGGTTTGAACAAAAAAGGACTCTTGAAGTGCCTTCTGACTAATGTAATTATTCTAAGAGGAGGAGAGGGATATAGGGATCTTAATTGGATAGAGGTTGGATGAACCAATAGTCTTGAGAGGTGTGAGGAATTGGTTAGAAGTGGTGTCCTTTTATAAGGGGAAAGACAGGATCTTTAGGAAAATCATAATGTATTATTTTATATTAAATTAATATTCGGTTTATAATGTCTCAAAACTATATTATTTAAATTCTATGGTGGGTATGGGTCGAAAAACACCCAAAAAATAGGTTTTAGACAAGTTTGGGTCACTATTTTACCCTTATCATTTAGTTTTAACCCTCAGTTACTTAGTTAGACATTTACCATGTCTCTTTTTATTTTTAAATTATATGGTTGATAAACATAATATATACCTCAAATAGACCCCAAAGTGGTACATTAACGATACTACTATCATGATATAAGTCTCTGGGACGAACCTTGTACTTTTAGGAATTGAATATCCATTAATAATATAATATTTGTTTTAAAAACTCTTCTATGTCAATTTTGACACTATTGGGTATTTTATTTTTGATAAATTCATAACAGAATTATTAATTCGAAAAAAATTTATATAAATAATACTAAAATGTCATAGTAACCTAGAAAAAATACTTTAATTTATAAAAAGTCTCAAATTACATTTATTAGGGTATTTATAATATCAATTATCTTAATATTTCATTAATACGGTAATTACTAAATCATCGTTGTGTGATAAATAAACTAAATTATTTAATATCTAAAAATTATAAATAAAATAACATTATGTAGGAAATATTTTTATCTTTATAATGAATATTTATAGTCGAAATTGCAACATATATAACCCTATGTAAAATTGTTTTTCTAAAAGATATATGCTTATGACTTTTTTGTATTTATTTTAACATAATTAATATAAAATGTCTTTATCACCCAAAATCGACCCAAAGATTCCCATGGTCAGATATGTATCCACCAATATGGTTATGATACGTTTTAGGATAATTTATTATTATTATTATAATATTATTTTTTAACCCTTATTTACCGTATTTACACTTTAACCATGGTAAATAAAATATTTACCGAAATAATTATTCAAAATGTCTAAAAATAAAAGATACCTATTTACACAATTCAAAAATCCTGATTCCAAATATGGAATCCAATTTTCCAAATTCAAAACATAGAAGTGGCAAAAATTAATATAAAATTAATTCCTGTTGTCGAAACAAAAAGCATGTTTTTAAGATATAATAACTATCAAAAGATTGACACTTGTTTATGTCCGGTTTAACTGTGAAATTATGTACAATGACCAAAATTTTATTAAATGGTAAAAATATATTCTAAATATACTTTAAAACCACTCAAATTCATAATTTTCCACTGTTAATTATTTTGATTAAAAAAGATGTTTTTAATTAAAATTTAGTAATTTTCACTATTCATCAAAATATAAAAGTTAGCTGGAAAGTAACAAAATTTCACCCTAGGATAAATTAGATATTCACAATCCAAAAATGAATTCCATTTTGAGAGATAATGTTTATAAAATTTCAAAAAGTATGTATTACTTTTCATAACAGCTACTTTGATTGGTCGTGGTGTGTGTTAGAACTCGAAGTTGCGTACAACACATGCTACTATATTATTCAAAGAGAAGCGTACCATAGAAGCTCGAGGTGTTACAAAGGTGATGAGTTTTCTATCTATAAAATGAAAACGAGATAATGTTGAAAAAATATCTTAATGAAATATAAGATTCAAACTACAAATGATACCATTATAATGGAATATATTGGAAAATTTATTAGTGGGTTTAGAAGAATCAATTTATTATTTTATTAAGAGTAAACGTAATAGTATATAACACTATAGGATATTGTTAATTTTTATAGTATTCCATAATTGTGATGAATTTTATGAAAATGTTTCTAGAAAGTTTTGATCTTATGATCCTTCCTATTATGATAAATATTATTTTCTATTTAGTTGTTGAAAAGAATTATTATTTTATACGCTGTGATAAATAAAAAAGTATTTAAGAAGATTTATAATGATGAAATGAGTATTTAATCAATTATAAAATTCAAATATTTATAGAATGTGGATAAAATAAAAATAGAAGAAATAATAGATATATTTAAAATTGAAGACGATAAAATTGATTAAATTAAAATCTCAAGGTGATATATTTTAAAAAATGAATGATGTTAAATTATGGTGAAGATAAAATCTAGTGAAATGAAATAGTTGGTAGAATTAAACAATTTAAATTTGAGTTGATAGAAAATGATTTGAAAATAAATAGTGATAAATATTATAAAATTATTGATTTCAAGACTGATACCTAATATTTATCTATGATAAAGAGTGAAAAAACATGATTAAATATACCAATTATATATCTTAATGTTAATATATATTGGATAATAATACAGGATAAAATTGTAAATATAGACATGTATTGGATAATAAGAGTGATATATAACCGTATTCTATTCTGAAATAAGAGAATATCGTCTCCAAAATGGCAGTTCTGAGATTAATGATGAAATAATACCACATAGGTGTACTGAAGAAACATAATTTAGTACATAATCTATACTAATAATGGATAACAATATTTCGGGACTACTATGAGGGATTTTAAATTTTGGGAAACACAATATTCATTCATATAAATAGCCAACCCATATTTGGTACAATTTTGCGTGTGGAGGGAGGGTATTATACATAATATTCTTGTTTGATGAATTATTTTTATTTTGAATAAATAATTTTCAACATATTAAGGTTATTTCTCCATATATATATTCTTTCATTATCATCCCATTTTTAGTAGTAGTAATTAAAAGAGCACAACACAATGTTTAAAAGCATAGGTACCAAGACTACCTCTTTTCCTTGTTGGGCATTCCATATCAAGAATTCTCTAATATAATATTATAATCAATTATATGGATTTTGGATATGACAATAATTACACCACATTAGTCGATCATGTAGTTAATATTGGATTTAACCCCAAAACATCCAATGATTTTACCTATATTTGTTATACCTACCAACTATCATCTTTTACTCAACTAGATATTCCCCCTTTCAAGAACCTATTTAGGAAAATTTCTTGCCCCCATTCATAAACTCCTTTTATTTTTCTTTATTGATCCACTATAGCATGATCTCTATATTATTCTTCATGCTCTTGTATAATTAAAATTTCTCATGTACACATAATGTACCATTTATCTTACTGAGGTTGCTCAAATAATTCTTACCACATGTGTACTATTAGTTTCATTAGTTAAATAAATCATGAAAAAATATTCATATTAGAAGATGAAGTCTCAAACTCACTTGGATATGTGCATATAGTACACAAAAATTATTGAAGTATTATAATTATTATTATTTTTAAATAATCCATGAATCCATGAATGAATTTACAGTCTATATAAATTTCAAATAAAACATATTAATTAACATTTATGTATGTAATTATATGATGTTATTTTTTAGAATCTATTTCATTTGTTATTTTCTCATGTGATTACACTGTCATGTGTGCATCCATTCACTCTAATTAAAAATGTAGTTTCCTTATTCAAAATAGCAAGTCACCCAATATTTTATGGACTATATATAACCTCAATGTTTTTATCTCCCTATTTATTAAACCATTTTACATAAGCGGATGAGATTTTATAAGGGATAAATGGAGCTCTTTATTGAATAGTTCATTGTAAAACACATCAATGGTGTGTGACAGAAGTCAAGGGACTATATTGTTTTAGGTTTTTACAAAAAAATGGATATCAAGAATTATTTCCTCATCATACATGATTGGAGAATCACAGAATAGATTCTATAAGAAATAAGGTGTCATTGTGGATCATTTTTTTTGTGAAATCACGATCTCTCCTCAATTTCCAAAAGTGAATTCAGTCCTCAGTTTCTTGTTATTTATATGTGAGGTTTCTCTACCTTGCCTCCAAAATTTCATGAAACAAATAATATATAATATTTAAGAAATGTAAAGGATATTTTATTTCACCTTCATTTGCATAGATGTGTTACATTTTGATAATGTAAGGGCTCTTTTATATAGATGACTTGGATTCACCTAATCGGATAAGAACGATACATCCGTACCATTTTTATGATGTGATAATATTTCTTCCATTTACTCATCTAATATAGGTAACATATTTAGTATATTTCTCTAATATATTATATATCATTCCACTTTCCTCTTGAGTTAAAACCCGAGTCGACAATTAGAACACTATATGTGGTGGGCTCTACTACTTACCCCTCATGGGAGTTATTGTGAACACCATATGGGTATTATGCGATAAGTCCAAACCAATACACCTTTTTTCACACAATATCTTACTTTCTCAGTGGATCCCAACTTCAGACCACAATTATAGCTTAGTTAGCTAGATATCATGTGTGGTTGTGTCCTCCTCCCACTATAATGTTAATCAAGATAACACACAAGTATTGTGTCGTATGACTTATTTTGTTTACTTTACCTAGTAAAATAGTTAGTTAAATATTCAATAATTAGTTAAATTCATTATCAAAATAATTATACTATTTTTTAATTTTTCATTCATATTAATATTTATTTTTTATGTCCACCAAAATTCATAATTAATTTTTTTACTATTCTCTCAAATGATATTATGATTAATAATTGATGGTTAAATTTTTTAAAATAATTTTCACTTCATCAATGTTTGTTCACATTTATATTTAATAAAATATATGTTCATCAGTTGTCATATTTCAATGGATCATTTCAAAAATAAATTAAATAAAATTCCATTAAATAAATCTTTAAAAATTCTCTATGAATAACCACTTCATTTCAATTCACAAAAAACTGATAACACACCATGGAAAACAAATTAAATAGTGGTGATCTGTAATATATTCCTTCTATTTTCTTGTTTGAATGTCTCTTCAAATATTTTAATTTCAATATTTTTTCTCAAAAAATCTTCTCCCATATTATCAATAACATTAAAATGATAAGTGGGGGTCTCCTAATCTCATTAATGTTTCCAAAACATGTTCTATATTATTAAATTATTTTTTCCTGAACACTTTTGAGAGTGAAATGTTATAACCAAGTTTCATTTTTAAATAATCTTATAGTTAATCAAAAAATAGTCTACATGTATTAACCCAATGTAGATAAAATTATATATATAAATAATGATTTATATGTTCCCCAAAAACTACTATGGATTTCAAATGATGCAATGACTTCGTTGTTTCTCCTAATAGGGTTTTTTAGATTATGAAATACAGAATCATTCACACTCTTTACTAAAAATGTCACATAGTTTATGTGTATAAACTATATAACCCACTTTTTCTAATCCAACAATAAACCAAGAAATATTAAGTAATTGAAATGATAAATATAATTATTTTTGAGGGATTAATGTTTCATTTTCATATATAATCCTTCATGTTTAAAATATATCTAGAAATTTTAAAATCACTAGAATTTAGTGAAATGGATCATTACTCTCATGGTTTATCCCCATTAATTGATTCAATATTTTCATCAAATTTCACTTAATTCAGAACAATATTTCAATATTAATCACATAATTGAGTACATATGTGATAGAAAAAAAAAATTCCATTAATTAAATGCTTCTTATCCCCAAACAGCAGGGAATATGTAAGGTAATTTTTTTTCTTTAAGTGTATCAATTAGGATGAGGGCCACATATCACAATGGACATTTATCTCCCAATGTAATTTTTGGAATATCTATTTAGAAGCTTCTTTCTGTTTTGAGTATCTTATATTTTATTATCATATTTTTTCCTTTTATCTTAGTCTATGTATGGAATACTTTTTTCAAAATAAAATTCAATAGACACATTATTTCTTTTATCCATTGAGTAGTTTTAACCTTATCTAAATATTTATTAAATTTTATTTAATTTATCCAAACAACCAAGAAATCAATCTTCCAATATATAATTTTCTCAAATTCCAAATTCACATAATGAGGTTATTTATATCTATTTCTATCCCATTTAACAATATATGGAATATCTCTCAGAAGTATTTTCATAAAATTCACTGAAATATGACCCTCATTTATAGATATTCCACAATATTCTTTTATAAATACATATTTGGATTGAATTGGAGTCTTGGATGTCCGTTTGGGGAAAATAATTTTCCTTTTCAGGATAGTTAGATTAACAGTCTTCTTCTTTTATTTACTTATCTGGACTCACTTATCACATTCCACATTGACCATAGTCAATTTTTTATGTTCTCCTCTTCTAGTTATTAGATGATTTCTATATTATTGGTTTATATCATCGATCATTATAATATTGAAAACTTTTCATGAAATATTTATTGAATTATTCAAAGAATGGAAATATATTATTTGTAAACAAAGTAATTTTACATGGATTTCTCCTCCTATAAATGTATTATATTATCTATATATTTTATCTCTAAAAATATATACATTCTATTACTTTAATGAATATTAATGTAATTAAAATATCTTAATTCATTTTATAAAAAAATCCAGTAACACTAAAAACCCAATATATTGCCTTCTCATCCTTTTTTAGTCTATTCTGTCTACATTGCACAGATTGTGATATTTTGGATTTATTAGCAGAAGAAATACGATTTTAGAAAATTAATAGGTTACAAGTATTGATTTCACTATTCTTAACCACCCAAGATGTGGTGGGTACATAAGTATATTTCACTATTAATAAATTTCTAGAGTCTAGTTTCAAACCTATAAATATATAGGAATTAACATTAGCACGTAATATATTTTCTTGTTTATGGGATACATTTTTCATAGAAAACATATCCAATTGCTTAGAGCTTTATATTTTACCCTTATGGAGGTCATAAACCTAAATGAATATGTTAATGGCAGAGTAATTTTTTCTAGAAAATTTTGATGTTTTATGTAGTGGTAATTCCAGATTCATAATTATCACATATAGATAAACTGTTTAGGTTGAAGGAGTTATTATCATGTAAAGATATCATCAACCTCTCATCCCAATTGACCTTCAAATTTCATACTAATTCAACATGAATATTTATTTATTCATGTATATAATTTACAATATCATTGATATTGTTCTCCATATACTATAATTGATAATATTATAAAATCTTAAAAAAATTATCCTTTTTCACGTGAAAGTGTTTCTTCCAAAAAAAATATCATAAAAATAATCCCTACATGCATAACATTTCAATTAGGATATGGTATTAAGAATTGATTTTTTCCATGATTCATATATTCCTTTGATAGAGTTTTATTTTCTGAAATTTTTTTATTATGTGAATCTCAATATCATTAAATTATTGAAATATTTGTGCTTTATCAAAAATATATCCCCAGGAAACACAATCAATGTAATTTAAAACTTCTTTCGGAATTTCATTATATTCTATCTATATTTCCAAAAAAGATATCACTATGAAACATCACTATTAAATATATAGAATTATCCATCATATGACTCACATTAATGACAATTATTTCATAATAAATTTTTTTATTACATTTAATTTATATTGTTACATTTTTTAAAATAATATTTTTCTTCACCCTCCATTATCATCATTTAATTATGAGTTATAGTATAAATAACAATATTAGTATCCTTGGAGTAACTTTGATTTTATCCATCTATGGTAGAACAATGATTTCCATAACTAGTCACTTCATAAAACATAACTTGGATCATTAGAGGGAAGTAATCTATGATACGACTTTTATATCCATAGTATATATTAACATCCATTGAGAGTATGTTATATCAGTGGTATTGTTATTTAATGTATTAATTTGATTATAATTCATTATATTGACCATGTTAAGTGTCTCAATACACTATTTCATACATCAAATTATCACATCATCTGATGCAGTAATAATAGATAGATGAATTTTTTTATTTAAATGTTTTGGTACAATTTCATACTCCTTGACATGTTGGTCGTACCACCATTAAGTGTTATCCTATATAATAAGGTCAAAAAAATTTGAGAACCAGAAGCTACTGGATATACAATTCAGTAGTCTATCAACATATTGATACTGGTTATACCACCCAACAATCCAACTAGAATTCTCATTTTAGTTAGAGACCCCTATATCATCTTACACTAGAATGGTTATACCCCCTATTCAGGAGCCTCATCATTAACCTATCATACCCACAATCATATTCTTATTCTTCTACCCATTATCGATCCACTGAAGCATGATCTCTTGAACATTCATGGTATTTTTTTGAATCTAACACTCTAATTTAATCATATAGTACATTTTCAGTATCCTCGTATCTCTCAAATAGTTATGATCACATATATGTGATTAGTTACCTCAGTGTAATAATTATTAATAAATTATCCATTTTTATGAAATCTCAACCTGTCCTAGATGTGTGATGTTTGTGAAAAATAATTATTCATATATTATTTATACTAAAATCTAAATAAAATTCATTTATTCATGTAATAATTAAAATTAGATGGAAATTATACAAAACCCTTTCACAATTTCATTATTTAATTTTTTTATTTTATGGTCTTATATTTGGTTTTATCTCATTTGTTAATTTCTAAATTGATTATGCAGTCATGTGACCATGCCATCATTCTGATTCACTATGCACTCTTTTCTTTTAAACAAGTAGGTCATGAATAATAGGAATGAGTTCATGGAACCTCACCATTCATTCCATCCTTCTTATGAAACAGATCCATGTAAGTGAGTTTTTCTTCATGAAAGATAGTTCACTTCATAAAATAGTTCATTACAAAGCACATTAAATGTGTGTTAAACATGTTAATGGCCTATGGTATCCCAATTTAATCAAGAACAAATAGGATTATAGATGTAATTTCATCATCATAAAATCATGGATCAATTTTGAATAACTTCTAATTGATTCATGGTTAAAAAGCGTACTTTGTTTCTAAAAAACATGAACTCTATTCAATTGAAAGAGGGAAATATGGTCCTTATTTTCATAATTATTTTTTGGAAGGTATCACTAGATTGCCACTATAGTTCATATCACATCTAATTTTAAATAATTAAGCCATATCATGGATATTTTAATTAAAAATAATAATCAAATTTTTTATTAGATATATTATTTTGAAAACATGGTGTTGTCATGATACTAGATTTTTCCTTGATACTAGACTCATTTTCTCAAGATTCTAACCATAAACGCAATCATTTTAGAATAAAAACATTTTTATGCATTGTGGATGGATGAGCTCTTTAAGGTTTCTTGTTATTGTCTACAACTAGTGGTGATTTCTAAAAATTATTCATTTTTGAAACATATATAATTTATTCATCTAAATTCTTGAACCTCTCATCCTAAAAAAATAATGGTTTCCTCTTATTGAATTATTAGGGGGTTTTCCTGGAAGAACCCGATGAACACAAAATTCGATGATGCTAAAATTAAAAGAAAAAAGTCATTAAATATGTGGTGCATGGGAGTCATTAGAGTACATATATTAATCATATCAAATGATCATGAATGATCCATATCATTAAAATGATGAGTCAACAATTAGGAAATGTACACATCAGATATCTATTATTAAACTAGTCTATCATTCCTTATATAATATTGTAAGCCTCAATATTATTTTAACATTTCTAGTTTCGGAATCTAAAACACTATGAAGATACCACATGTGGTGGGACACATATCATTCCCTCAATTAATTCCATCTTTCACACCATATGGTTGATATTCACTACTATGTACATGTGCTGCTCTATTTACATAATAGACAATTCTATAGAGGAACTCAAGACTTACTGTCTCTATACTAGCTAGGTGAGATGGATTTTCCATATGGATGAGGACTCATCAAACATTGCGGTTGACTGATATGGATAAATAGGATTTTGTGGTAACACATAATTTTTACTATAATATATAAAATTTAATATAAAAAATTCAACAATTTAATCAATTTCTTCTTAAAATAATTATCTTCCTTTGAAATTATTCTTGAAAAATAATATATATTTATTATTTCCTTCACTTATATTAGGCATGTTCTTTTCATGGCCATTTTCAATTCAACTAAAAAACAATATGTGATGAAATCACATATTGTATTCATTTATTAGTAATTCAAATTACATTTTAACATAACATTAGAAATACATATAAGTTCACCAATAATAAAATTTCCAAGTATAATTTGCCAAACCTATCATCCAATTCCAATAAAAAATCTATAATATTACATAAAGAATAATCAGTTCATTTCAAATCACCCGACACATATTTACACATTATTATTAATTAATAAGAAACTAGGATCAACAATGCCAAATTATTCTAGGTCAACTATTGAGAAGGCATAAATAATAATGGTGTAGTACTAAGAATATATAATTAAAATAAAAAAATAATAATTTTTTGAGAATGAATGAATAAATTATCGTAATAAGAAAACATATTTGAGTGTTACATGAAATTTTGAAGGATGTGACAGTAATAAAATTGTGTTTAGTAATAGGATCACAATGGGATGACCACACCAATTAAAGGGTGGTGTTAATCATTGTAGAATGATTCATTATTAGTTAAAAATATTTTTCACATTCAATAACATTGTATCTTAATTATTTATTTATTATATACATATATATATATATCATGAGTAATTTGAAAGTATGGAATAAATAGTAAAGAAAAAAGAACACACTGATTTTTTTATGACATTAAAATAAAAAATGTATTAATACTCCACCAGTGTATGGTGGTAGATATCCCAAACGCCCAAAACAATAATTTTATTATCAGTAAGGCTCATCAAATGGTATTTACATGATCATGTTCTATTTTACATGACCATGTACAATGATAATTTATATTTGAATCACAATGTTATTTGATATGAAACATTTAAAAATAAAGTGGTCAACTAATATAGAGAATGTCATCTTCAATGGGCACCAAAAATCCCGAATAAAATTCCTATAAATGACACAATAAAATATATTTCTCTATTTAACAGTAATAGAATGGGATGTATCAGTTATGGAATAATAAAATAAGTTTCATATTATATTCATTATTCAGTAAAATGAAATCTATATTTCTATACAAATTTTATGTCTCATAATTGAATGATCAAACAACTAATCAGAAGTACCCAATTAAATAGCAGTTTCTTCCATTTAATTATATATTCAACAATCAATCTAACATATTGAATTACAATTTTAAATTCTAAATTTCACACACAATGATAATCACCTAATGCAGTATCAGTTTTAAAAAGTTTAAATTGTTCATTGAACACATGGAAACATAATTTCAGTGTCTTGTATCTCTTCAAAAAAAATTATTTCATTAATAAACTATAGAATATACCTTATGTAAGAAATATTGAATATTAATTTTTATAAAAGAATGTAAATAATTAACAAAGTTTAATGAAATATGTAATAGGTGTAATAGTTCTCTTATAAATAATTATATTTCATGAGTACTACTTCTTCACAAAAACATAGTGGATTTGAATTATGAACATTATCCTGGCATCACATAATAGATAATGTGGTGTATTAATGACATCATGGTACCCTATTGTGCTCCACATAACTATTATCAATAGTTTATATAATAGAAAATAAAAATATTTTCCACGTTACTCTTGGGTATTATTTGAAAATTTAGAAGTATTTGGTGACTATATCCTTCATGTCTGTTCTCATATGTGTATCTTCCTTTTGAAAACATGAGTGAGTGGAACATTTTATTCCTGTTGTTGAGTGGCTCAAAAAAACAAATTCCATAATTTTATATCCTATGTGGTGTTAAAATCATCCGAAATTGTAATTAATATAATTTCACTATGATTCTCAATTTTATAAAAATTATTCATCTAAATGAAAAATGATAACAATAAACTACCATTGATATTAGTTTATTTCATATTATAATAATGTTTCACCACCTCAAACACTTATTTATATAAAATGTCATGAAATATTCAAAATCCCTCTAATTATGAAATTTCTATAAATTATTTGGATTCCATATGATAATAGTAATTATTTAATGTGTGTTTTAATATTCTCATGTTACTATTCTGATGATGAAAAAGATGATTTTTTAAGTAATTAGTTTCTTCCTTCATTAATTCATAATCATGTTGATTAGAGTCTATCACATTAATAATTTCATGTTTGGATATCTCTCAGATAATTGAATTCCCTTTTGAAACATCGTTTTTATTTCGGTTGATTATCTTTCATTTATTTAACTCATGAATTCAAGGATTTATGTTTGCATAATTATTGTATTTATCCTTTAATCGCATTCTCTCGGTCATGGTTCATTTGTTTTAAATGGATTGAAATATCATTAGTTATGATATATGTCGAGTATTATACCTTATTTGTAATTTATAGTTAGAGGAATATGATATCATCATGGAGGTAGGAAGATTATTTTATTATTCATGAATGGTTGGAGTATATTATATCTATATAGTTTTAAATGGATGAATAGTACTTATCTCTCCCTTTTCCCAAATTAATTAATTTTTTATTTCAAACCATCATATATGAAAATATGTTTCATGGTCGTATTAGGCCGATATGTGGGTTGGAACGCAAGACATCATCATGGACCTTGAAACATAATCCATACCACAACCTTGAATGGTCCATGGAAATCCTATAGTTCCCCACAACGGGAACAATGGTCCCCCGCAATGTTCCCTATGTCCAGCATGGTTTACCCAATTTTAAGTGGTTCACCCCTAGGTCCCACATGAGTTGTTGATGGGGTTCTGGGTTAGCCAGGGGATGTACCTTTTTTGAAATAAATTCAATTCAAATACATATTAAAATAATGTTAGAAAACTAAAATAAAAAATTATCACTATCAAATTACTTAATTAAGAATACTCCAACATGGAAATCAATATTTACATGGTCTTCTCCTCATGGAATTATTCATTTTATTAATTTTTGGAAAAATATATTTTAATCATATATGTTATTTTAAACCTATAGACTATGATAAAATATCTTAATGTAATCATTAAAAGATATTTACCTTTTAGAACATGTCAACAATTGTCTTACATATATTTAAATAGTCCCAAATTTAATATATGACCCGTGATTATCCATAGATGTAACTAATATTTAACAAAATTCACTGGATATCTATTAAAAAATCATTAAATTCATCATTTTAAATACATAATAACAATAACATTTTTATTATTTTTTAACACATTGACTATATATAAAACATAGTCACAATGTATCATTATCAATCATTACATTTTAATTTATTTTCAATAACAATTTTTAAAATGGGATGTCAATAGTTTTTCATTAATTATCCTCTCCCCTTAATTTCTTATATCACCCATAAACTTAAAAAATAAAAAGTACCTGAGATTTGATGCTTCCATTTAATTCATAAAAAATGTTCAATAAATTATTCGATTATTATTCTACATTTGAGTTCCAAATATAAATGTTGGGTCATGTTTATAAGTCATTTATATCCATCATCAACTCAGACTATAATAGAAAATGAAATAGCATAAATATATTATAGCTTTAGATTCAACGAAATGATTTCTAAGATTATATTCATAGAATAATGAAAATTTATGAAATGTATTTGAGACTTGTCTGGTGCCATTTTTTAAGAGGAGTCTCAAGAAACATTAATACTAAATTTATTACAGTTTATCAACATAAAAATTTTAAAAATTAATTATAAGTGGATTCTAGATTTCATAAAATATATCATGGAACATTTTAAAAGTTATTTTTTACATGTAAATGATTTATTTATATTCTACACCTAATTTAAACATCATTTTGGTGAAATGTTATTAGAGAGTATACCCAAATATCTCATCAATGAGATCTAAATTATGTACCTTACAGAGCTACTATATTTTGATGAAACATGCTGTTCATGGAGCTTCAATGAAAGCTCCCCCTAAAGGGAACATTTCAAGGTCTACTTTATTATAATTTGTCATTTAATTTAATTATCTAATGAAAAACAATTATTATGATTTTGAATTTTTTAATCTCATCTGTGATGTTAACTTCATGTCTGCTGATCAGTTATAGAATCATGATCATCTTCATCATGGTTCATATATCTTCTTTTGAAACCAAATATATTTGAGATTAAAGTTATTTATCATTCAAATATAGTTACATTTATTAATAAATTAAATGATATTAAAGCATGATGATGTTTATATATTATGTATAAAAAACATTTCCCCGTTGATTATGTGTATAACCTTCAATTATCATTAATTAATGAAAAAAATCACAGTATATTAGAATATGGTTGATCAAAATATTAATCAGTGAGATAAAAAATGCATATAATTTTCTCTTATCTCTCACAATAAATTTTTATAACATAATGTGAGGGTGAAATATTTATTCTAACTTTAACATTTTCATCGATGTTTTTCAATGCATAGTTTTTTTAAATTATTTTTTTACAAGTTTGTTTGTAATATTAATTTTCACTCTATCCGTCAAGGAATATTCATCACATGGTGCTTAATGGTTCTTCATAATTAATTATTCATGATCTTGTATTATGAAAAAACAATCATTAGAGATATGTACAAAACCTTTTCAACTTCCACGCAGTACTTATCCAAATATTTTGTTATTATTTATTGATAAACTCTACTTAAATTACATTTATTTATATTAAATGTTCTCCCTTCAATTTTAATTTCTTTTCCCTTTCTGTTTTTTAATTTGTATTTCTTTTTCTACATCATATATAGAATTTCTAGAAATATTATTTTAAAAATTTAGAGCATACTTAGTATATCCACATTGTTTCTCGGGTGTCCCATTTAACACATAAATCCTTTTATTTTTCTCCTAGATTAGTCTCTCATTTTATTTCATGAGATTTAACATGTCCATTTTAATATCCATGGTCTAATTACATTGATCCATAATGAAACCAATTCTTACAAAAATGAAAATTATTATTCTCATTGGGGAAAAACCATTTTTTTATTCATTTTGTTGTTGTAGTTAGTCTTCTTTAGAATTTTACTAATGGACAACTTACTTGTCTTCATTGTAAACCACTTGTTAATGTTAAATATAAAGAACATATGATGATTATTTAAAAAGGTATACATATATTTATAATTTTCATATTTTTTTACCTGAATTTTTTTAGTGTAATTTGTGATTTATATTTACTTTTAAAACTCTTACTATGAACCCTTCCATTGAAAATATCATATATGTTACGAATATATTAAATATTTTATTATAATAGGATTAAAATCCGCTTTCAATTGTGTAAATTTATTTCAAACTACATTTCACCCCATGATATATGCAAATTCTTACTTATATATACTCATATAATAAAAAATTAAATTCAATATGGATGAATCTATCACAGCACCAAGAATAAAAAAAATTGGTCTTCACTTTTATGAATCTATCTATCTTGATTGAAATGTTTGTTGATTATATTTATATTCATTCATATAATTTTATTATTTGGTGGAAAATTTCATTTTACTCATTTCATTCATCATTATATGGGTAGTTGTAATCACTTTATCACCTCTACTCATAAACATGAGTATATGTTTTGATTTTGAATCATGATTATGCATAAAACAATAATTAGCACAAAATTTATTATTTGTGATGGATCATACATTTTTATTAGATTTGTATTGATATTTTTCATTAATTGATATCAATATGTTCTTTCTACATGATGATGTTATTCTAGGATAACAATCCTCCATAGAACCCTATATGGCTACAACTATTATGGAAGCGACATTTTACAAAACCTTTTAGGAAGTCTCGTATTAATTAATTTTATAATTTAGAAATTTTACATTAATATAAAATAATTTCAATTATTGATGAATTTTCCATCATAAAATAAAATGAATCAATCATCACATTATTTCAGGATTTATTCAATTTCATCCAAATAACTTATATTTTTCTCTTAAAGTAGAGTGTGAACTACCCTAAAATTATTTTCATTGATTTGAAATTGAAAATTATTGACCTCAATAATGTTATTTTGGTTTATTTATAATTCATGGACCTTATTTTCATGTCCATAAAGTGGATACATCATTCGTTCTGTTTACTTAAAAACAATATACCTCCAAATTATAAATAATTATTCTTTATTCCTATTGTGTCCCAAAATTTCGATAAGATTTTTTAGTGAGACCAACACATGTCATCATCCATTCATCCAGTACACTCTCCCTCTTATTAAATTATTCTTCAGGTTGAATGATATAGTCTTCTAATGTCTTCTTCAAATATTTGAATCAATCATTTTATAATAAATGTACTTCATCATTTGTGCTTGGTTACATTGTTGGAAGATCATTTTTAATGTTACCATATAACTCGTCCTCATCATGTAAGGATGATCTATTTTTTATTTCGTTTGTTGTATATTGAAATATAATATATTTGTCTTTCGTGCATGAATATAAATTCATAGGACTATTTCATTAGGAAACTGACTCATCAATCTCACTGCGTAAGAGGGATATCATAATCATAATATAAATTCAAGTGTTCTTCACTTTTTGAATACATTGGATGATATTTAACTATGGACTTTAGTAGATACATCTTCTCTATGTTTTCACTCCATTTTGAATTTAGAATAGAAATAAATACATTTAAACGGCTCCAAACATTGAATCCAATTAGAGGTGTTACCTACCACATTGATTCACATTTTTAGGATCAATTTATGATGAACACACATTTATGGGGGTGAATTATTATGGAGCGACATATTATCAATATAAATCATTTACCCATGTGGTTCACCTCCAATGGTTACAACTAATACCCCAGTGTATGGTGGTTATCTTCCCAATTGTAGATACTATTTATTTTATTATCAATAAAATAATAGAAATGTGAATGAAATTGTACGCATTCTCTGAGAACATCCCAGAAAAAAACATCATTATCATTGATTAACAAAACTACATTATATCATAATATCCATCTAAAGTTTCCAATATGTGTACACAATTTCATCTTCAATATACACCATCAATCTATAATTTACTACTTTTGAATAAAGTAAACAAATGGAGTAATCTATATAAATGTATTAAAAAGGGTTGTCACAAATATGCTCATGTAAAATAGGTTTCCAATTATTTTTCTATTTGTTAGTCTTTATAAATTGATATTTCTATATATACATGATGCCTAAGAGTTATTTTACCCATGTAATAATCACCAAATATCTGATTGGATATAGGTTGTTCTTATTATTTCAATATTTTAAAAATCGTATGACATATTTAATTATGATATCTAATACCCAATGTCACAAAAAATGATAATAATTCAATTTAGTATCACTTAAATTAATTTCATAATTTTTCATTATCTAATGTAATGATTATTTTTAGTGAGTGGTATCATTTCACATAAACATATTTCATCCACGTAGACATGAAAACACACTCTGATTAAATATTGAAACTCATTGTTTATGTATGAATGTAATTCGGGAATACATGATCTATCATGGTGTACATGGAATCACGAACCTGTTTCACATAAGAATATTAAAAATGATCTTGTTTTTAAGAAAAAATAATTGTTTCATGATAGTTAATATCTTCTATATTTAGTAAACATATGGAGCAGTGTCTTAGTGGTTTCATGCTACCATAGATGGAACAATGATACTTTTTATAGCCTTGTATATATTCATACATAATTTATCTTCATAAATTAATATACTTGTGTTATTTCAAAAATAAATTGTATCATTTACACAAATATTACAATATACTATTTGATACATATATTCTCCATGAAGGTAGAAATATATGGAACATAATCTTCATGATGCTGAGTGGCTCATGGAACCTATAAAATCCCATGGTTTGCACTCTCGTGTCAAATGTAGAAATCCTAAAATTTACGTTTCAAGATCTATTCATCTTAACATGGAACATTTCTTCTATCAAAACCATAAAAGAGTAAATGGAAAACATTTTTTCAATTTCATAATATATAAACTTTTCAGGTTATAGTTTAATATAATTATTATAAACTCATATTGGAAAAATTCATATGACAATAAAAGTGATTTTATACTATTTATCCCATGTTTTTTAATCATCCTGACATCATTATCATCCTTAGGTAATCAAATATAGACATAAACTTTTCAAAATAATTTTTCAGAACCTATTATGAAGGAAACATAATATGGGTTAGGAAAAATTCTTATTAAGGGTAAACATAAGTATTTTCAATTGAATGTTAATAGTGATCATGAGAAGATAATAAGGGTATGATTACATAATCAATACGAATGAGTATAATATATTATTATTAATACCCATCAATACATGGATAAAAAAAATATAAAATAACATAAGTTATTAACAAAGAAACAAATCATATTTGTCAATAATCATGTGCCATGTGATATCAATAGTGATCAAAATAATCATCATAAACCCATTAAATTTATAAAAAAAAATATTGGTATATTGGAACATAATATTTTGTAACCATTATAAAACACATTCATTACCCTTATAAATTGGAATAACTATACAATTAATATATTATATAATTATCTGGAGAACATAAATATTACCCATTTCATGGGAGGTCTATCTGGGTGCACTCATCTTTTGAGCCGTAACAAGCTCACCTAAAGCTATATGGGGAACCTATTTTTAATAGGTTACATAATTTCCATTCTGTATCTTTGTCACCCCATGTTAGGATGTAATAGTCTTACATAACTTCAATTTAGAAACCCTAATTTAAGATATAACTGGTTTACATAGAACTACTTGGGCCACCCCATTTTTCATGTATTATATCTGAGAACCACAACATGAATAAAGTACATAGAGAATTATATTCATCACAACTCATTAATTTTTTTTTATTTTTCAAAAAACATGATCAACCCATTGAAAATTTTTATTCATTAAAATCCGTCTGAAACATGATTAACTTATTGAAAATAAAGGGGTTTCTTGACAATCTCTATTAGACACAATTAACCAGTGGAAATGAATCATGTTCTATAACCATAATTTTGAAAAAAAAATATAATCCATGAGGAGAATGAATATTTAGGGTATCAATATAAATTATACCCATTGGTGTACTAGTAAAACAAGGATTTTAAACATTGAAAAATGGAAATACAAAGAAAATATTAAATATATTCTCATTGAAAATGACCCATTAATATATAAAATCAATTTTTAAACAAAAAAACATTTTTTTAAAATATCTTTGAAATAAATCCTGAAAAAATAGTATGGAATATTTAAAGTTCATTTAAACATTTTTTTAGAAAAATATCACTTTTAATTTTTAAATAAAAAATTATAGAAAATATAGTTTTCAGAAAAAAAAAATTTTCACACAGAGAGAGATACAAAGTTATATATTCATAACATTGTTTTTTCAATTATTATATTTTACATAGAGCTGAAAACTATTACTATGACATAAAAATATCCTGAATAACCAATGTAGAAGTGAATTAAATATTATTATAATATTTGAATTCAGATATTGTAATAAACAGTACTGATAAATGATGAGATTGTAAGAAAAGACACATTCAAATTTGGTAACCTGGAATAATAATTCACTTTAATTAATAACATTAAATGAACTATAAGATATATTGAATCATGTAAAAGTATCAGTAAAGACTACTCATAAAAAAATATATTGGAACAAAACATCGAACGCCTCAAAGAATGACAATTGTAAAAAAAATCCATTACTACATTGGTAAACTCCAAATAAACACCCCCATGAAAATGAGTTCGTAAAATGAATATGTAATTCACCATATATTTAATTGTAATAAACATTATAAAATTTTTTTGTGTAGTTTACACTCCACAAGAACTAAAAAATATTTGGAAATAATATTTCTCTAAAAAAATAAATTTGAGACAAGAAAAACCCATTCCTTGAGTCTAATTCATCACACTTTTTCTCTATCTTCATGAATAATAAACTTATATGTATTACATAAATTATTGAGAATATTTAATCATTTTATAATTAAATTTATTTATCTTATAAAAAAATTATATATATTTACTTAATCAATTCAGATTAAGTCGGATGTTTTTAACATATCTAGATTATGGGTCAAAATTGACTTTTAAAGGTCAACCAACACCAATGAGTTCATTATTTAAACATATAAATAATAATAATCAGGAAATAATTATAATAATTATACATAAATTATAATACTATAATCTATCATGAATTATGGTAATGAAAAATTTATCAGAGTTCCCATCATGGAGATAGTTGGGCATACATGTGCATGAGTAACGTTTCCATTTTTAAATGATAATTATAGAAAAAAGGAATGTAACATTTATATTTATATAATTATAATTATCAAATAAATAAAATATATTTAATTATATATAATTATATATATTATTTTTTGATGCGTTTTTGAATAAATAAGAATCACATCACCTTGCGGAGGTGCTTGTCCACATGTTAACAAATGATGCTATCAAATTTTCAGTCTCTGAAATGGAAATAATAAAATGATATATTATATTTTATAAATTAAACTATGTTATTAATATCTTAATTATTTAGTTTATAATTAAAATATTCATTATTTTTACCCTCGTTACCTTACATCTATCATGTTAGTTAAAAAAATTCATATCGCTTCGTCAGTTAGCAGTCCACTGTATACACGACCGATGCTATAGTATCCCTTACCGATGTAAATATATAATGGTTGAATATTATATAATGATTATATATTTATAATTATGTATTTCATATCATAAATTTAATATATAAATATAATTTTCAGCATTATTCCCAACCTGGAGAGGTGGAAATGAAAAAACAAATGACGTCATTTTGTAGCGTGGAAGCCTGCCGTACAAAAGAATAATGATTTATTAAAACATTTTATAGAATTTTGTGGGGGTTTAGTAATGATTATTAACATAAAATGACTAAATTATATTTATTACACTATGTTTATAATATTTTCATGATGTAAGATGAATTGAACAAAGTGGAGGAGAAGAATATAATAATAACACTTTTAAAACAACGTCGCCTCTTCTTAAGGTATTCTCATTAGGATTGAACTCAAAAACGAACTATTTTATTTATACCAAAACTATTTCTGATAGTATTAGGATAGGTATGTTGGTATCTGATCTAGGAATGGGTTGAATGAGATAGAATGGGTTATAGGCATGATGATATGGGAATAGTGAATGCCTTTTAATACATGACATGTAGTGAAATTCTTGTAAAAACTAAAATGTATTTATTATTGGGACGTCTCCATTACCTAATGTGCGTAAAAAATGTATCTATATGTTAGGTTAGAGAATATTTAGTTTATAAAAATATAAACCACACAATGAAATAATTTTTTGAAACAATTTTTTACATAACATATATGTTTTCTTATTTATTCATTTTTTGTTTTCATTTATGTAACTAGTTTTCTAACCTATGTAATTCATCCATTAATAATAAATTAAACAGAAAAATAAAAAATAGATAGGATAAAATATTTTAAATATTAAAGATATATTAAAAATATAAATTCAAGGATTATTGGAAATTAAATTAAAAGAATATCTTGTAACCTACAAAAAAGACTTCTTTAATCCTAATCATGGAAACAATGTTTTTACTATTTACATGTCAAATTGGTCATAAAATAGCACATTTTGACATTTAATGGACCATATATTATATTTATTAACATTTAAAATATCTCTTTAGGGACGATAAGATTTATAGTAATTATATATCATGTAATAATCTATCATTTATTATAAAATTACATTAATCTAATTTTTGACATTATTTCATTAGATGAATTTAATATTATGAATTAAACAATATAAATAAAATTAAACTATTTTACAAACTATTATCATGAGATATTTCTCATTACAAACAATTTAACACAAAAAATCATTCTATTTACCTCACATTAAATATTTTTATAAAGATATATTTTAATTAAATATTAAATCAATAATCCATGCAGTGGAGTATCCTAAGAATTTTATGTATTTATATAATCACTAAAAAATTGTGATAAACTATTATTAATAAAACAAATTAATTTATATACTAAAAATTATATTTATAAATGAACTTATTTTGTTTTTCTATATCCCTAAGGCTTTATATAAATTTAAAGGAAGGGGGAAACTTTTTTTTATTTTTGTTTCGTAATTTACTACATGGTTCACCTGTCATTAAAGGAGTAAAAAAACTAATAAATTTATATCATAGGTAATAATTTTAAATTTTTTTTATATAATTGGGTTTCAATAATTTTTTGTTCATTATTACACATTATATTCATTGTTTATCTACTATGTAATATAATATTTACTTTCATCATTGAGATTAATTTTAATTATATTCAGTAATAAGTTTACAAAAAGAATTATATTTAAATTATTAAATATTATAAGTAAATATAAATTTATATATGGATTATATTTTTCTGATTTCAAATCATATAAGTGGTTAATTAAATTTCAACCTAATCCTACAGACACAATGAGAAAGTGTGTTTTTAACGTGAGTTGTTTTTAAAGTTCACTATGTTTTTATATAAATTTTCTATATGAAAATTATTAAAATTAATTATATTTTATTAATAAATGTTTAATTTAACTATTTTGACATTAAAACAAATTCAAAATAAAAATTAACATTTTATGAAATATATTCAAAAACCTAATTTTCAATTAAAATTCAGTATTTTTTATTATTCATTAAAACTAAAACATTTAAGAAAAATAAAAAAATTTAATCCTAAGATAAATTTTCTATTAATATTATATAAAATAATTTTATTTTTTAAAATATAAATTATTTATATAAAAAAACTATTTTTTAGATATGTTTTCCATAAATGGTGAGAAACATTCTTTTTAGGAAACAAAAAATTTAATCGTAATTTCTAATATATTTTTATCTATTGTCTATAAAAGAAAAATGATTAATTTTTTTAAATTAAATTGTATATAATACATTTAAATATCATTAATATAATGTAACAAGAGTGATTTTTATTTTTTATTAGTACAATTCACACTTATGTGCATTTAAATAGTTTTTCAGAAAAATATTTTATTTTGTTTAATAAAATTGTTTTATTTTCATTTTTAATTTATTTGTCACCAAATAATTCAATATATATACATGTAAAAAACCAGATTCACATATTTTTGTTAATATTTTTCTTTCTCACAAGTCCAATGACAAGGTTATAAGGATAATTTATATCATGGATAATTTAACATGGGTGTTGTGTGTTGAATACACTATTAGATATAAAAATATCATGGTTGAGTGTAACACATGGTAAGGTAGCTTTGAAAATAATATATACTACTTAATGAAGTATATTATTTTATAATCTCATGTTATTACATCCAAAAACCCTTTAATAAATTACATCCTCTTAATTTTAACATTATCTTTCAATCAATGGCTGCACATTGAAAATAGATTTTTTGTAAACCCACATAATTAAAATGGCTAATATAAAGTCCTCTTAATGATAGATGAAATAACATACAATTGAAAATGGAATATAACAACAATACGTTTCAAAATAAGTAAATATAGTTGGCAATGGTTGAAATGTATAAAAAAACATAGGTTGTGATAGAGTTCATGGATCACAAGAAAATTAAGGATCAATGGAGAGTAATGGTCAAATAAACCAAAAGTATTTAATGATTTAACGGACCATGGGTTCATCATAATTATAGATTGAAGAATAATAGTTTCATTTAAATATCCTTTTTATAGATTCGATGAAATATATTAACTTCTATACTAAGATAATAATGGTAATATGCATACTTTATGAGTATAATTTCTTCCTGTTTTCAATTTCATAGATAATATCATCATCTACTACAAATGATGACTATTCCAGATGAATTTTAATTACCTGAAGCACTAAAATCCAATTTTAATATCAACATAAGCATAAAATGGATAACAAGGTATTCTTTATGATCATACACATTAACCAAAACAAAAATGGTTTTATCCAAGGAAGATAAAACTAAAAAAGAATAAACATTCATATGATACAATAATATTTAAAATTCAATAGTAATTGCCATCATCTAAATAGAATAATTCAATAAATGAATATCCTTAAAATTATTGAAACATATACGAATGATGTTCTAAACCCATGTATTATAAGGGTTTTATAACATTTCTATCATATATAAATCATCTACTTTTTTCTAAATAAACACCCACATATATTTGAAATAAACATAATCATTTACTATATTTTTTTGTACTAGTAACAACACCATGTAACACATTGGGAGGTCAAAAACCTATTTTGTCTTCTAGTCATGGGTTCAATCCCTACAACCATATCAGATAAAATGTTATATCTCCCAAAAAACTAGTTTTTCGATTTCTTCATTAAGAATGAAAAATAATACATCCATAAATAACACATCATGAAGATCATATGGGTTAAAAATTCATCATCCCATCAAAAAACGTCTACTATAATGTCATTAATAACCTCAAAATATTTAATACTTAAAATCTCAAAAGGCATTAATAGAATTTTAACCCTTTATTTCCCTTAATATTATATACCTATATTTTTATACATAAATTTTAATATAACCTCATACGAAAACATCCAAATCACCAATATTATTTACACCGACCTTCGATAACAACTATAACAGCCCAAGGCCTACACTATGAGATCCTATGTAGAAATCATAAAAATTATATCTCTATCATTGATGCCAATAATTTTAACCCATTTTATTCCATTCAAAAATTACAACATCAAAATAAAAAATTGGATCACTTAGATATTAGAGAACCTTTTTGGATTATAGTGATAAATAATTAGGATAAACATATACATAAAGAATTGAAATTTCATTAAATGATAATTTATCCTACTAATCCCAAATTTTATTATCCACATTAATAAAAATAATAATCAATAGGAATCCTTGTTTATGTAAAGACCTTGAAATTTCAAGGAATTTTTTTTCCTAAATACTTTGGAATTTTACGAGTCTGTGGCTTCTGACAGCACTTCATTCAGAGGCCCGGTATTCCCGGAATCAATTAATGAAGTTTAGCTTGAGTGCGTTCATTAAACGAACGAGCAGGTTTTTTTGTCTTTTGAACCGATGCCCGGAATTGAAATGTGAGGGCACCGATGAACTCATAGTGTCGGTAATTGCTTAAGGAGACATTTACCACAGTTTCGTTTTAAGTGGGATTGTAGTTATATTTTAGGGATTAATTAAGTGTTAAATAAAATTGTTTGTACAATTTAATTGTAGGGAGTTTAATTCCTCCCATGGGTAGTTAAGGGTGGGACCCACAACCACCTAACTACCCAAGGGTGGGTGTTAGAGAGGTGGGGCCCACACAAGCCCCAACCATTCAATTTTCCCTGCAGTTTCCTCTGACTTTTCCCCATTAATAACCCCCATTTTCTTAATTACCATGTTTAAGATGGAGCCTTCCTGCCTCCCTTGTCCTTTTAATGTGCCAACCAATTAATTTAAAGTCAGCATTAAATTAATTAACACCACGTGGAATTAATATGATTCACTCAACAATTCTATTAATTGGGAGCCACTTTTTCTTTTTGTTGGAGGATCTCTTTGGAAGAAGGCTTTGAAGGATTAAAGAGAGGTGAACCGTTCTTCAACAAAGAACAGCCTCGGCGAAGAACACCAGTTGTTCGAAGAATAACGACATGCCACCCTTTCTCTTCCCGTGATAAGAGAGGAGACTCCGCTTCCTCCTTGGTGCACTCCTACGTCGCCTACGAACCCTTTACCCGTGACGTCGTCCACCGCAACGCCGACATTCATCATCTTTTGTTGAGGTATGGGAATTGTTTATTTTTCATATTTATGTTTTAAACTCTCGATCATGGAATTTATATGTTGAGTAATGTTTGAACCACTAACGCGGTGCGTAAGGACTACCAAACAAGTCCGGACACACCGATAGTTTGTTCTTGATGCACGCAATTTTTTGGCGATGATGAAGCGGAACCACAATGGCGATTAGAGGAATTCACACTGATGTACGTGTCCTAAGACAAACGCAGGCACAGTCAGAATCAAGAACCGACCACCGAAATGACACCAGTGGCCTGCGGAATCCCCCGACGACTAGAGGTGGGGGCGACACGGCGTGCCGCCTGTAGAAGCCCACCGTGGCATTGTCCATGGCGGAAAGGGAGGAGGATCCCACGGCCATGCGAGACCTAGTTGACCAGCAGCACCACCCTGGTGTCGCGTCTGCGGAAAACGGGGGTCGCGCCCCCCGCTCGGTCCACTGGACGAGCCCTCACACCCCCCCTGGTCGGGCCAGGGTGCGTCACGCAGACTGGGCCGCGCTTAGCCAGGCCAGGCCGGACTTGGACCCGGGTCGGGTCGAACCAGTTTGGGCCGATCTAGGGGGTTGGGTCGGGTGGGACCGGGCCCAGACCCCCACTTTAGACCACTTTCAGTCTTTTGCCCATAACATGATCTACGGACCACCGATCGTCACACCATTAGTTGCATAGGAATCCTTGGATCGAGATGCTCATTTTTGTATATTACACTCAAGGTTTCAGCAAAGTTTGTGTATGTAAGGGTTTGTTCGAATCCAAAACCAATTGGGCCCTTGGAGCGGAAACACTTAAAACATAAGGACCGGACGTCAGATTCGCGTGTCGTCAATTGAGTTGAAATCATTTTTTTGAGAAAGTTATTTTGACTTACTCCGCATGAGGTTTGGACCTAGTTAGATTATGGTCGGTTTGGTTTTAGCTTAAAAACCAACCGGGCACCTGGGACAGAAAAGCCAATAACTATCAGACCAGGCGTCCGATTGACGTACCGTCTATCACGTTGGGTTTCTTTTGATGAGATAGAGCATTGGGATACATCAAATATAGACTTCGTGAAAGTCGATGTATCGAACCCTTCGCTCGAGGAGCGGACCCTCTCAGAATCGAACGTGCTGTGTGTAACATCCCATGTAAATGAAGAATAAGACATATTCATATTTATTAATATTTTTTAAATATTAATTTTATTTTTAAGGGGTTTCTATGTATGATAGCGTGCCCGATACGCAACAATGGGTTTCTTTGAAATATTAATTTACACGCTAATAATATAATTTCAAATGGTAGTTAACATGTAGTCGTTGTACTGGAAGGAATGAATAAAAATAACTAAAATACGAATATATATTTGTACATTTATCCAATAAAAGATAAAGGCTTAAAATAAGAAAGGAATTCAATTTTATACATAAATACTTTAATATTCACTAAAAGGTTCATTTATATCCTTTTGATGGAGAACCCTCTTTAAATATAGTTTTGGTCACTCTTATACATTATTTTGGACTAAATAAAATCCTTCTTTATAATTGGGACATCAAAATTTACTTTGTGTATGTTTTTGTTATTCTTATGACAAAGTTCATTTTTTATGAATAAGTGAAAAATGTTGTATATTAATTCAAAACATCTTTTAATCTAATTTATTTATATGATTAGATTATATTTTGAATTGTTTTTAAAGTGAAACCATAATATATTTTTACCATTTGATTCAATGGTGGACTTTGGAATTAATTTCACTTTGAAATTCGACATAAACAAATATCAATCTTTTGATATATATTGTTTCTTAAAAACACGCTATTTGTTTTTACAGCGGGAGTTAATTTTTAAATTAATTAATTCTACTTATATTATTTGAATTTGGTTATATAAAAATCATTTTTGAATTCGGAATATCGAATATATATTAGAGTGAATTTTTGGTATTTTTCTGAAAAACTCCAATTTTTGATGAATAGTGAAACCACTAAGTGGTAATCAAGCAAACTGATTTTTCAGTTAAATGAAATTTTACCACTAATGTGTATTGAATTTTGAAAATCTGACATACATGGTTGTCATTAGTATGTAAAATGTTGTTCAATGGGATGAAAATAATTTTTTGGTGAATAATAACTTTTTTTCATTAATCGCGATTAGAGGTAATTAGTGTAATTTAAGGTAAAAATGATATTATAAAAATATGAAAACAACATCACACCTGTCCTACCCTTGTTGGATGAGTCATGGCCGACCAAGACAACCCATGGGTCGATTTAGGGGACCCTATGGAGCCACTTGGGTGAGATAATGACTTTAATGCCTTTTTTAAATAAAGGTGAAAATGACACTAACATAAATTGTTTTACTAAAACAATTTTTAGAAGGGGTGATAGTAATCATATTTTTGTCGATAAATACTCTTTGGAAAGATAAAAAGATATCCTACATCAGGATATTTTTGTTATAATTTTTAGACATTAAATAAATTAATATAATTATGAAATCGTGATGATGCAACGATGACCTCATTAATGAACAGTTTAAATAAAATGAAACGATAATATAAAATGTAAGACCTACACTTGTCCAAAAACTATTGGATTGGAATATTTCGAAGCCTTATAATCTTATCTTAGAAATATATCAATTTGGGACCTTATAAATTCGAAACACTTTTTAAAATAAAATAATAGTTTCATGATTTCCAAAGGTGCTGCTCCTCTCCTCTTATAAAAGGCCCCCACCTCTACCTCATTTCACACACTCCTAAAGCCTTTTTCTCGGCCATCCCCTGCCCATTTACTCTCTCCAAATCCCTCTCCTAATTCTAAGGGGATTCACTCTGGGCATAATCCTTTCAATGGAAGCCTTTAGGCTCAAATCAAAAGGAGTTACACTTTTAAAGGTAATTCATTCTCTCATGTTCATTTGTTTTATTTTGCTTCTCCAACCCCCTAAAATCTTTTTATTTACTTCTTTTGTAACAACACCAGTATATTCAATATACGAGGATGTTGTTATAATATTTATTTGAGCTGCACTCTCACACAACTACATCAAATGGTTAAAGAACATACGGTTTCCGTGGATGGCGAAATTCTGCCTCCCGAAACAATGATTGTTCAATAATCATTTAACACCTTCAAAGGTGTCCATTATGATGTCACTATTTTTATATATGATATATAATATGTTTATACTTTCCTTAAGCTGCTGTATTTTTCATTTATGGCATACCATTATTGTTTCCATTATGGGTAAACAGGATATCTTAATTTTAGGAAGTGCGGACTACCGCCCCCTGAAAGTGATTTGATTAGTTAATACCATATGTGGGATGTGTAAAGGATAAAGTTAATGATATTATATATGTTATTATACTGGAATTATAATATACTCTTATGTCATTATGATTCCATTCCAGAAAATACGAAATATAAATGTAAGTAGCGTTCATGCGTACGTACGGCTTACCGTCTCCATGAACGGTGCATTTCATTTCTTACCTCTAAATGTGATGTAATATTATAAATAAATGTATATGATGAATATATATGATATATATGTTATCCAAATAATTAATAACATTCTGTATATAACGAACCCTTGACCAAATTAACAACATGTAACTGTAAGAAGTCTATTTTTGACTTAAGAACCAAATACCGACAAAATGAACATTATTTACTTAAATGATTACATTATGTTCATAACATGGTATAAACGGAATAATGAACTTGAAAAATGTTCTTAAGAAAGTAGATATTAACTCAAGTTTATTATTCAGGAGATTAAAGAACGGTCGGGTCAAGTCGGATACGAGGTATGGGACTTCGTCTCAATCTCCTTTCATTGAGGCATATTTTGTTTTATACACAACCTTATTTTATACGGTGTATAAACCCCTATGACTTTTACATTTATTCAAAAGGAATATTTTTTATACGAAGCGTTTACTAAACGACAAAAGGGAATGTTTTTGTCGTACGTATGCGGCGACAATGACTTCTCCGCCGCCGTGACTATTATTTGAGTTTCGACTTCCTCTACAAGCCATACCTTTTTTAAAAAAGAAAAATAAATACCATGTTTTAATTTTATTTTATTTTGGTATTGAAAATGGTTTTCATAATGTTTTTATATCAATGTGTTGTATTGATAACTTGTGATTGAAAGGCGGAAATGTTATGTTTCCTTTATGCATGTTTTATGTGATACAATTATTTTGAGGTTCTTGGGAATTATTATGAAGATGGGTGGTTCCGTAATAAACTAAGGGCGGGTGAGCCTGATATAGCTCTCCAAAGCATTGGGTAACGCGAAGGGGTTGAACGTTAAGGTTTCTTCGAAGAGATTTAGGGAATATACTGTGATGGGTATTCCAAACGTAACCAAGAGGGTTACTCCCTACGTAAGAATGTTATGAATTCCTCAAGTTACCTTTATGTCTTATTATTTATATGATTTATTCATGATTTGATGAGGTATGATGAAGTGCTTATGTTTTATGGGTAAAGTATGATTTCATTCTTATGTATAAATGAACTCATGTTTTCGTTTCCTTGTCTTTTTTATATAACCCATACTGAGCTTTTTATGCTCATCCAAAGTTTTTTTTGAAATGTTTTTCACAGGTCAAGGGAAAGGTATATGATATGTTGATAGTGTTAAGGAAGTGTCAAGAAATAATCCATGTTTTATTTTAAATATGTTTCCATTGATGGCAGTGAAGAATACTATCTTTATGTAACCACTTTGTTTATATGTGGAATGTAATGCAAGTTTTATGATCTAATTCTCTAAAACTCTAAACCCTAAAAGATCCTCAACGTGTAATCTTGTGATAACTGAAGATTAAGTAAGGTTTAAGGCTAGGGCCTTGTAGTTGGTATCAGAGGTCAGTTTAGATAACTTTAAGAGTTATAATTCTATTAAATGATTATCCAAAAATATATTTTTTTGAAATGATATAGCATTTGAAGATTACCATGTTGTTTCACCTAAGGTATTTCAGTGTTAAGAATGGTTTTTCATATAGGAAACAGAGATGTTTTTTTGGGAAGGAATACTGAGAAAAATGACCTTCCAAATCAACATACTAAGATGGTCAGAATCAGAATTGAGTAGTTTACTGTAGTGATGGCTCAGTTGACTCAGGTGATAAATCATTGTTGTGTTTATTGATGATATTTTGGTGTTTTATAAAAGTAAAGAGGATCATGAAAGTCATTTAAGGGTTGTTTTTCAAAACTTAAATGAAAAGAAACTAAATGGAAAATTCATCAAGTGTGAGTTTTTGTTGCAAAAAATTTCTTTCCTTGGTCACATTGTTTCTAAAGATGGGATAACCGTTGATCCTGCAAAAACAATGGTTGTTGAAGAATGGCCAAGACCCACAAATGTAACTGAGATTCGTAGCATGCTTGGTTTGGAAGGCTATTACCGAAGGTTTGTTAGAAATTTTTCACGGTTATCTGGTCCAATTACTAAGCTAACTCGAAAGGGTGTTAAGTTTATCTGGACAAAAGAATGTGATGATTGTTTTCAGGAATTGAAAAGAAGATTGGTGAATTCTCCAGTTTTGGAACTACCTTCCAGGAATGGTGAGTTTGTTATATACAGTGATGCTTCATTGAAAGGACTTGGTTGCGTCCTAATGTAGAATGATCAGGTAATTGCTTATGCTTCACGACAATTGAAAACACATGAGGAAAATTACCCAACACATGATTTGGAATTAGCTACTGTTGTTTTTGCTTTGAAAATTTGGAGGCATCATTTGTATGAAGTAAAGGTTGAAATATATACCGATCACAAAAGTTTAAAGTATATATTCACTCAGAAAGAATTGAACATGAGAAAAAGGGGATGGTTAGAATTAATCAAGGATTATGATTGTACAATTCATTAACATATGGGAAAAGCAAATAAAGTGGATGATGCTTTGAGTCGAAAGAGTAAGGCTTCATTAGCAATGTTGCATTTGGAACGTGATCCTTTGGTTAAAGATTTGATGAATGTTGGCATAGAAGTTGTTGGTGTGGGAAGTTCTTTTGTTTTGTTTCAGGTATCAGTGAGATCATCTCTATCAGATAGAATCATGCAAGCACAGAAGCAAGACAATGAGTTGCAGAAAAAGGTAGAGCCGGTTCAGAAAGGTAAGTTGCCCGAATTCAACATTGATAATGATTGCGTTTTGAGATTTAGGAAGAGATTGTGTGTGCCTTGTGAATCACAGTTGAAGAGAGAGTTGTTATATGAAGCTCATAGTTCTCCGTTTTCAGTTCATCCTTGCAGTAATAAGATGTATAGAGATCTGCGGGAGTATTACTGGTGGGATGGAATGAAAAGAGATATTGCTAATTTTATTGTGAAGTGTTTGACTTGTCAGCAGGTTAAAGCAGAGCGCCAGTTACCGAAAGGGATGCTTCAGCCTTTACTAGTTCCAGAGTGACAATGGGAGAATATATCCATGGAATTTGATGTGGGATTACCGAAGACATCTCAAGGTAATAATGCAATCTAGGTTATTGTTGATCGCTTGACAAAATCTGCTCATTTCCTTACTATACGAGATACTTTTTCACTAGATCAACTTTCCCGTTTGTATCTTAAAGAGATATTCAGGTTACATGGAGTTCCCCTCTCTATTGTATCTGATTGTGATCCCAGGTTCACTTCTAACTATTGGAAAGGACTTCAGAAGTTGTTGGGTACTGAATTAAATTTTAGTACAGCTTTTCATCCTCAATCAGATGGGCAGTCAGAACGAACAATTCAGACATTGGAGGATATGCTACGTGCTTGTTTGATGGATTATCAGGGAAGTTGGGACCAACATCTTTCTTTGGTTAAATTTTCTTATAACAACAGTTTTCATTCCAGTATACTGATGGATCCATTTGAGGCATTATATGGAAAACGGTGACGAACTCCAGCTTTTTGGGATGAAGTAGGGGAAAGGAAGATGATGGGACCAGAGTTGGTAGAAGAGATGGCAGAAAAAGTTCAGTTGATTCAGAGACACATGAGAACAGCTCAAAGCAGGCAGAAAAGTTATGCGGATAACAGGAGGAAGGATCTCTCTTTGGAGGTTGGTGATCATTTTTTTCTCAAAGTTTCTCCATGGAAAAGTGTTATGCGATTTGGTAAGAAAGGAAAGCTAAGTCCAAGGTTCATTGGACCATACGAAATTCTAGAGAGAGTTGGATCAGTTGCATACCGAGTGGCTTTACCTCTGAGTTTATCTTAGGTACACAATTTTTTTCATGTTTCAATGTTGAGAAAGTATATGCCAGATCCATCTCATGTTTTCAGTCCAGAGGTAGTTCAGCTGGAAGAGAATCTATCTTACGAGGAACAACCGGTCCAGATTCATGACCATAGGGAGCCGGCATTGCGGAATAAGGTGATTCATCAGGTAAAGGTTTTATGGAAAAACAATATGGTTGAAGAGGCAACATGGGAATCTGAAAATGCTATGAGGGATAAATACCCCCACTTATTCGATAAGTGAATAAAATTGTGAGGACGCAATTCCCAAAAGGGGGGAAGGATGTAACATCCCAGGTAAATAATGAATAAGACATATTCATATTTATTAATATTTTTAAAATATTAATTTTATTTTGAAGGGGTTGCTATGTACGATAGCGTGCCCGATATGCATCAATGAGTTTCTTTGAAATCTTACGTTACATGCTAATAATATAATTTAAAATGGTAGTTAACACATAGACATTGAACTGGCAGGAATGAATAGAAATAACTAAAATACAAATATATATTTGTACATTTATCAAATAAAATATAAAGGCTTAAAATAAGAAAGGAATTCAATTTTATACATAAATACATTAATATTCACTAAAAGGTTCATTTATCACCTTTTGATGGTGAACCCTCTTTAAATATAGTTTTGGTCACTCTTATACATTCTTTTGGGCCAAATAAAATCCTTTTTATAATTGGGACATCAAAATTTACTTTTTGTATGTTTTTGTTATTCTTCCGATAAAGTTTATTTTTTTATGTATAAGTGAAAAATGTTTTATTTTAATTCAAAACCTCTTTTAATCTAATTTATTTATATTATTATATTATCTTTTGAATTGTTTTTAAAGTGAAACCATAAAATATTTTTACCACTTGATTCCATGGTGGACTTTGGAATTAATTTCACTTCGAAATTCGACATAAACAAATATCAATCTTTTGATATATATTGTTTCTTAAAAACACGCTATTTGTTTTGACAGCGGGAGTTAATAATTAAATTAATTAATTCTACTTATATTATTTTAATTAGGTAATATTAAAATAATTTTTGAATTCGGAATATCGAATATAGCTTATAGTGAATTTTTGGTATTTTTCTAAAAAACTCCAATTTTTGATGAATAGTGAAACCACTAAGTGGTAATCAAGCAAACTGATTTTTCAGTTAATTGAAAGTTTACCACTAATGTGTATTGAATTTTGAAAATCCGACATACATGGTTTTCATTAGTATGTAAAATGTGGTTCAATGGGATGAAAATAATTTTTTGGTCAATAGTAACTTTTTTTCATTAATCGCGATTAGTGGTAATTACTGTAATTTAAGGTAAAAATGATATTATAAAAATATGAAAACACCATGACACTTGTCCTACCCCTATTGGATGAGTCATTTCCGACCAAGACAACCCATGGGTCGATTTAGGGGACCCTATGGAGCCACTTGTGTGAGATAATGACTTTAATGCCTTTTTTTAAATAAAGGAGAAAATGACACTAACATAAATTGTTTTACTAAAACAATTTTTAGAAGTGGTTATACTAATAATATTTTTGTCTATAAATACTCTTTGGAAATATAAGAAGACTTACTAAATCAGGATATTTTTGTTATAATTTTTAGACATTAAATAAATTAATTTAATTATGACATCATGATGATGCAATGATGACCTCATTAATGAACAGTATAAATAAAATGCGATGATAATATAAAATATAAGACCTAAACTTGTCCAATAACTATTGGATTGGAATATTTCGAAGACTTATCATCTTATCTTCAAAATATATCAATTTGGGACCTCATAAATTCGAAACACTTTTGAAAATAAAATAATAGTTTCATGATTTCCAAAAGTGCTCCTCCTCTCCTCTTATAAAAGGCCCCCAACTCTACCTCATTTCACACACTCCTCAAGACTTTGGCTCGGCCATCCCCTACCCATTTACTCTCTCCACATCCCTCTCCTCATCCTAAGAGAATTACCTTTGGGCAGAATCCTTTCAAAGGAAGCCTTTAGGATCAAATCAAAAGGAGTTACACTTTTAAAGGTAATTCATTCTCTCATGTTCATTTGTTTTATTTTGCTTCTCCAACCCCCTAAAATCTTTTTATTTACTTATTTTGTACCAAAACCAGTATCTTCAATATACTAGGATGTTTTTATAAGATTTATTCGAGCTACACTCTCACACAACTACCTCAAATGGTTAAAGAACATACGATTTCCGTGGATGGCGAAATTCTGCCTCCCGAAACGATGATTGTTCAATACTCATTTTACACCTTCAAAGGTGGCCATTATGATGTCACTGTTTTTATATATGATATATAATATGTTTATTCTTTCCTTAAGCTTCTGTATTTTTCATTTATGGAATACCATTATTGTTTCCATTATGGGTAAACACGATATCTTCATTTTAGGAAGTGCGGACTACCGCCCCCTGAAAGTGATTTGATTAGTTAATACCATATGTGGGATGTGAAAAGGATAAAGTTAATGATATTATATATGTTATTATACTGGAATTATAATATACTCTTATATCATTATGAGTCCATTCCAGAAAATACGAAATAGAAATGGAAGTAGCGTTCATGCGTACGTACGGCTTACCGTCTCCATGAACGGTGCATTTCATTTCATACCTCTAAATGTGATGTAATATTATAAATACATACATATGATGAATATATATGATATATATGTTATCCAAATCATTAATAACAATCTGGATATAACAAACCTTTGACCAAATTAACAACATGTAAGTGTAAGAAGTCTATTTTTGACTTAAGAACCATATACCGACAAAATGAACATTATTAACTTAAATGATTACATTATGTTCATAACATGGTATAAAAGGAATAATGAACTTGAAAGATGTTCTTAAGAAATTAGAGATTAACTCATGTTTATTATTCAGGAGATTAAAGAACGGTTGGGTCAAGTCGGATACAAGATATGGGACTTCGTCTCAATCTCCTTTCATTGAGGCATATTTTATTTTATACACAACCTTATTTTATACGGTGTATAAACCCCTTGGACTTTTAAGTTTATTCAAAAGGAATATTTTTTATATGACGCGTTTACTAAACGACAAAGGAGAATTTTTTTGTCGTACGTATGCGGCGACAATGACTTCTCCGCCGTTGTGACTATTATTTGAGTTTCAGATTCCTCTACAAGACATACCTTTTTTAAAAAAGAAAAATAAATAGCATGTTTTACTTTTATTTTATTTTGGTATTGAAAATGGTTTTCATAATGTTTTTATATCAATGTGTTGTATTGATATCTTGTGATTGAAAGGCGGAAATGTTATGTTTCCTTTATGCATGTTTTATGTGACACGATTATTTTGAGGTTCTTGGGCATTATTATGAAGATGGGTGGTTCTGTGATAAACAAAGGGCGGGTGAGCCCGATATAGCTCTCCAATGCACTGGGTAACGCGAAGGGGTTAAACGTTAAGGTTTCGCTAAAGAGATTTGGGGAATATACTGTGATGGGTATTCCAAACGTAACCAAGAGGGTTACTCCCTACGTAAGAATGTTATGAATGCCTCAAGTTACCTTTATGTCTTATGATTTCTATGATTTATTCATGATTTGATGATGTATGTTGAAGTGCTTATGTTTTATGGGTAAAGTATGATTTCATTCTTATGTATATATGAACTCATGTTTCCTTTCCTTGTTTTTTTTATATAACCCATACTGAGATTTTTATGCTCATCCCAAGTTTTTTTTTTTGAAATGTTTTTCACAGGTCAAGGGAAAGGTACATGATATGATGATAGTGTCAAGGAAGTGTCAATAAATAATCCATGTTTTATTTTAAATATGTTTCCATTAATGGGAATGAAGAATACTATCTTTATGTAACCACTTTGTTTATATGTGGAATGTAATGAATGTTTTTTGATCTAATTCTCTAAAACTCTAAACCCGAAAATATCCTAAACGTGTAATCTTGTGATAACTCAAGATTATGTAAGGTTTATGGCTGGGGCCTTATACTGTGTGCGGGAACCCTAGAGCTGGCTGCCACTGCGACGACTATACTTGGATCCTCCGTGGGTTTGGCAGGGGTGAAGACTGTACTTGTATCCTCCGTGGGATTGGAAGCGATGATGACTCTACTTGGATCCTTCGTGGGTTCGACAGTGATTACTACTCTTCTTGTATCCTATGTGGGTCTGGTAGTACGACCTATGTACTTGTATCCAGAGTGGGTCCGGTAGAGTTGTTGTTCTTGTATCCATTTTGGGTCAGACATCTTAGCTGGTCTTGAATCCTATGTGGTTCTGACAGTGTGGATGAATCAGTGGATTCATCAAATCATCTCTATCTCTATATGAAATTTGTATACCTGTGTGAGCTGAATCTTGATTTTCAGTCGTTATCATCGATGTGACTGACTTGCTTTCCTATGTGTACTGGGAGGTGTTTTCCTGTGTGGATGGGGTTGTACTTGGGCTCGAGAGTTGGAGAAGAACATTGACTGATGACTTAGGTATATTTATTGGCATATACCTAAGTATAGTAGATTGATACTTCATGTTTGTAACATTCCTTTGTGGTTTATCTTTCATGGATTCTGAGAGAACTTCAGGGGTCCTGGGGTCCCTACTGCATATCGTATACCCACCCATGCATGGTCTATACCAGCACTATGTTGTGTTGGATACAGACGACAGATATCACTAATCGAGGTGGAGGCTTGTGGAGCTGGGCGGTACCTGGAGGTGGACCACTTAGTGGGACGTACACGGAGCGGATGGCTGGACCCAAGGTGCTGAGGATACTTTCTGTACCCACACATCATGTGGGATTTCCAGAGGACGACTCGATTTTACTGTTTTACTTACTTTTGATGTACATTCCATTCAGTTCTATTGTACTTTTATTTGGGTTTGTATACTGGCCCATTAACCTTTCAGCAATTACCTTATACCCAGTTTTACTTAGTGCTTACTTCACTTGTGTACTCTGTTGTGTTTCGGTTAACTTTATAAAAGGGAATTCCTTCTCTTTTTTCAGGATTTAAGCCATGGTGCTAGTCATCCGCCCCTAGCCTATGGAAGGCAGGCTTGTGGTAGTCACGACACGAGCCCTAAGGATGGGTCATGACAAATTGGTATCAGAGGAGTCGGTTCTATAGTAGAAAATAGGACTCTGATCTTTCCTTTCTGTGAATCAATATTGTTAAGAGTATTGAGTGTGGTTTTCAGTCCAGGGAGTCCAGTGTTGGTGTTGCGGCTGATGTATCTATACACCAGGACCCTAAGCTCTGATATCCGACTCAGTGCACGAAAACACTGATTTCCTGTGTGTTTCCTTTCAATAATTTTATTTGTGTTTACTTTGTGTTATCTCACCAGGTATACAATTTGACCGTGGCACACCTGGTTTTTTTCAGGATGGCCCCATGAAGGCAGCCAGCCGGGGTTCCTACTTACGTGTGGGATGATAGCCCACTGAGAGACAAGGACTCGGTGCAGGGGCCCCATTATAGTGGAGGCACCAGCAGTACCTCTACCCGCTGCGCCACCGATTCTACCAGCCCCTGTGGTGGAGAGTGCACGCTGCCTGAGCACGTTGCACGAGTTTCAGAGAAAGAGGGCGCCCAGGTTCCACGGAGAGATGGATCCTCAGGAAGCTGAGGATTGGCTGGAGGCTATCATCAGAGTCTTCAGATTGGTAGGGACACTATATGACCTTATGGTAATCCTTTCCGCTATTATACTGTAATCAGTAGTAGGTAGATGGTGGAGCCTGATGCTCCAGGTGCATGACGAGGCATCTCTTCTTTGAACTGACTTCGAGAGCCTCTTCCGCTCGGAGTTTGTTCCAGCCACCCTCTGTGAGGTGCTCATCCTGGATTTACTACAGTGGCAGCTGGGCATCATGTCAGTAGCCTAGTACTCGGTGAGATTCACCGAACTATCGCGCTACTCCACAGACATTGTACGGGTCCCTTTCTTCCGGGACCAGACCTTTGAGCTGGGTCTGAGGCATGAGATCCGAGCTTCGACGATTCCCCTCAGCATCCCGACGCAGGCGGGGGTGCTGGAGCGAGCCCTTTTAGTGGGTATCGTTCTTGCTGAGCAGCCACTAGCAGCGAGACCCACCGCAAGAAAGATCAGAGAGGAGTCTTCTATAGCCGGCATTCGACATATGTCGTAGGGGTCCATGCGGACCAGGCTGTTAGGTGGGTGACCTCAGGATACAGGTTCGGATATGCGGGGCACACGACACATAGCCAAACTTACGAGGAGCAGACAGTGCTATCCATGCGGCAGGCAGGGTCCCATGGCTTGTGACTACCCGACCCGCCATGTAGACGAGTAGCAGACAGTGGAGGGACCTCCCAGGAAGAGGCAGAGGTTCGAACGTGGAGGTCTGTAGGGAGAAAGTGGACGAGGATGAGGAGATGGCCGATCAGCGGGTGGTGGACGACGTTTCGAGGCTCTACCACCACCAACCCCAGGAGGTCCACCCCAAACACATGGAGCTAGCGGGCAGAGTCATACTCAGCTCCAGGGAGTGGAGACCTACCACCACGGTGCACCTAAGATGCTTCGAGGTACTATATATGTCTACTCCACCCTTGTTGCAGTTCTTATAGACACAGGTGTGAGTCATTCTTTTATTCCCACTTCCCTTGTTCGGAGCTCGGAGATTCGGATTGATCCATTGGCTCGATTCTTACGGCTAGAGACTTCTACGGGAGCAGACTCGATGATTACGCACTGGTTCTGGTAGTGTGAGCTTACTCTAGGAGGCGAGAGATTTGACTGGGATCTTCTTGTAGCAGCGTCGAGGCCTTACGATGTCATCTTGGGTATGGACTGGTTATCTACAGTTCATGTCCAGATTGACTGTATTAGGCAGAAGGTGCGGTGTGTCCACATGGATGGGACTATTTTCTACTTAACCAGAGAGAAGGGAACCTTCGCATCACATGATGGACTTACACAGAGGAGAGGGCAGCCGATCAAACATCGGTTGGCTAGTCTCATCCTCGGAGCAGTTGATGTATGGAGTCCGAGTTTTCTGGTTGTGGTGGATCAGTATGCGGACATTTTCCCTGATGGCGTTCCAGGATTACCTTATTGCACGGGTGTATATTTATACATAGACTTGTACCCCAAGACATCATCGATGTCTACTAAAGCATATCGGATGGCTCCAAACGAGCTTCGTGAGATGCGTGTACAACTGGAAGACTTACAGGCGAAAGGTTTTATCTGACCCAATGTTTCACCCTGGGCTTCTCCTATTCTATTCGCTAAAAAGGAGAATTGTAGCTTACGACTGTGTGTCGACTACCGTCGCCTGAACCAGGTGACAATGAGGAACTTGTACCCTCTTTTGAGGATTGATGATATCTTCGATCAGCTCAAGGGAGCATGATGGTTCTCGAAAATAGACCTCAGTTCAGGCTATCATCAGCTCAGAGTTCTAGACGAGGATGTGTAGAAGACAGCCTTCAGGTTTTGGAATGGCCATTGCGAGTTCTTGGTTATACCCTTTGGCATGAAAAACACTCTAGTACGGTTCTTGAGTCTCATGAAAAGGATCTTCCAGCCTTACCTCGATTGGTTTGTCGTAGTCTTCATTGAAGACATATCGATTTACTCGACTACCATGGAGGAGAACGCCTACCACTTGTGGGTTTTACTGGATACACTCTGAGATCAACAGAATTATAGTAAGCTCTCGAAGTGCTAGTTCTGTATTCGAGATGTTCACTTATTTGGTCACATCATCTTAGATGCAGGAGTTGCAGTGGATCCTGCGAAGATCGAGGCAGTACTTTATTGGGAGCCACCCAGGAGGGTGACGGAGGTGCAGAGTTTAATAGGTCTTGCTGGGTACTATCGGAGATTGGTGCCAGGCTTCTCCAGAGTTATAGCACAGCTTACAGCTTTGATGAAAAAGGGGAAACCCTTTGTGTGGTCAGACGGATTTAAGAAGATCTTTTAGGAACTGAGGCGAAGATTGAATAGTGCCCCCATCTTGAGGTAGCCGGAGGAGGGATTAGGGTACATAGAATATCGAGGCGCAATAGGGACTGGACTCGGGTGTGTCCTGATGCAGGAGCGAGTAGTAATCTTTTACAGTTCACGACAGTTGAGGCAGAACGATCATAACTACACTTCCATGACTTGGAGTTAGCAGTAGTGCTCTTCGCCCTGAAGATGTGGCGACACTATCGGATGGGCGAATGCTTTATAGTCTACTCTGACCACCAAAGTCTCAGGTACATTTTCTCGCAGAAGGACCTGAACTTGGGACAGCGGTGATGGCTCGAGTTCCTCTAGGATTATGAATTTGATATTTTCTATCTCTTGGGAAGGGTAATGTTGTGGCTGATGCTCTCAGTATGAGATCATGCATTCAGCTACATTGAGAGGCGATGGAGCAGTTAGCCACTTTGCATATAACGTTCGTGGATAAGGATGGGGAATCCTATCTATATTCCCTCACAGTCACTCCTGCACTACATTAGCAGGTCATAGATGCACATTGTGGGGGCGTTGACTGTGAGGCGCGGCGTGTTCAGATATCGTCTGGGCTGGCACCCGAGGAATTTTCTGAAGGCAGGGAGCACATCATCTTCTTCAGGGGATGTACCATGGTACCAGTTGCATTGCAGGAGGAGGTGTTGAGGGATATCCACACTTCCCCACTAGCGGTACATCTAGGAGTAGAGAAGATGTATCAGGACGTCAGACGACAGCACTGGTGGTCGGGTATGAAGAAGGCTATGGTAGAGTTTGTTTCTCAATGCCTCACTTGTTATCATGTGTAGGTAGAGCACCAGGTACCTGCAGGCTTGGTACAGACCATAGAGGACCTAAAGAGGACGTGGGATGGGATATCCATGGATTTCATGATTGGGATTCCACGTACGTCCATACGGAACAACTCTATATGGGTGATTGTCGACCGACTAACCAAGTCTGCCAACCTCATACCGATTAGGGATCATGGCTCAGTAGAGATCTTGGGACATATCTATGTCCAAGAGATCGTACGACTCCATGGTGTGCCATCATATATCATCTCTGATCGAGATGCTCAATTTACTCCACAACTTTGGAAGGGGTTACTGGAGGCTTTTGTGATGCATCTATGCCTGAGCACTTTCTTTCATCTGTAGACGGATGGACCGACATAGAGGACCATTCACACACTCGAAGACATTCTCCATGCATGTTTCCTTGACTTTGGTCGTAGCTGGGAGGATCACCAACCCTTGGAGGAGTTTTCGTACAACAAAGACTACCACTCCACCATCGGGATGGTCGCATATGAGGCACTGTACGACCGACCATGCAGATCACCTATGTGCTGAACTAACATGGGGGAGTCAGCACTCGAAGGACCAAAGATGGTTCTAGCTAGGATGGAAAATTTGTAGATCATCCAGGAGCGGATGAGGACTGCATAGAGCAGATAGAAGACCTATGCGGATAGGCGGCAGGGACCACTTGAGTTCGAGGATGGAGACTATGATTTCTTATGGATCTCACCTCGATGTGGATTAAGGTGATTTGGCCGGGGTTGAAAGTTATCTCCACACTTCATCAGGCCTTTTCAGGTCCTCAACAGAGTAGGCGAGGTAGCTTACCGCCTGGCCCTTCCACCTCAGTTGCATCGGGTGCACGATGTCTTCCGCGTATCTCAGCTGAGGAGATACGTGCATGACCCAATGAATATCATTGACCACAGGGAGCTGGACATCAATGACGGGGTGAAATTTGCGGAGATCCCGATGGAGATTGAGGATCGATAGGAGCGAGTCCTACGTGGGTGTTCAATTTCTCTTTTGCACATTCGGTGGCATCACGGGAACTTCCAGGAGAGCACATGGGAGTAGGAGGCTCAGATGCGTGCTCTGTACCCTCATTCTTTTCCCTATTTTATTTTGTAGCTTTGTGGAGACGTAAATCCATGAGGTGGGAGTAATGTAAAGACCCTGAAATTTCATGGATTTTTTTTTCATAAATAATTTGGAATTTTACTAGTCTGTGGCTTCGCACTGAACTAGATTCCGAGGCCCAGTGTGACCAGAATCAATTTTCGATGTTTAGATCAGGTACGTTCAGTGAACGAACAGGCTGGTTTTTTCTATCATTTGAACCGATGCCTGGAATTGAAATCTGATGGCACTGATGAACTCACAGTGCCGATAATTTCTAAAGGAGACATTTACCAAAGTTGCGCTTTATGTGGGTTTGATGTTATATTTTGGGGTTTAATTAAGAGGTTAATAAAACTGTTTGTACAATTTTATTGTTGGGAGGTTAATTCCTCCCATTAGTAGTTAAGGGTGGGACCCAAAACCACCTAAATACCCAAGGGTGGGTGTTAGAGAGGTGGGGCCCACCCGAGCCCCAACCATTCAATTTTCTCTGCTGTTTCCATTGACATTTCCCCATTATTAACCCCTTTCCTTAATTACCTTGTTTATGATGGAGCCTTCCTACCTCCCTCATTATTTTAACGTTCCAACCAATTAATTTAAAGTCAGCATTAAATTAATTGACACAATGTGGAATTAATTCAAGTTTCTGAACAATTCTATTAATTTAGAGCCTCTTTTTATTTTTGTTGGTTGATCTCTTTGGATGAAGACTCTGAAGGATTAAAGGGAGGCGAACCATTCTTCAACAAATAACAACCTTGATGAATAATGACACTTCCACGTAGAACGATGATGTGCCACCCCTTCTCTTCTCGCGACAAGAGAGGAGATTCCCCTTCCTCCTCGGCGTACTCTGATGTCGCCTACGAAGCCTTTCCCCGCAACGTCGTCCACCGCGACGCCGACATTCGTCATCGTTTTTTGAGGTAGGGGAATTGTATATTTTTCAGATTTATGTTGTATACTCTTCATCATTGAATTTATTTGTTGAATAATGTTTGAAAAACTAACGTGGTGCGTACGGAGTAGCAAACATGTCCGGACACACCTCTACTTTGTTCTTGATGCGCGAATTTTTTTTAGAGATGATGAAATGGAACCAAAATTGAGATTAGAGGCCTTCACAGTGATGTACGTGTCCCAAGATGACCGTAGGCGTAGTCAGAATCAAGAACCGACCAACGGAATGACTCTGGTGGCCTGCGGAAGACCCCGACGGGCAACACCGACCGGCCGCCTGGAGGCGGCGGTGCCCCGGCGCGCCACCAGCAGAAGCCCGCCGCGGCATCAGCCGTGGTAGAAAGGGAGGAGAATACCATAGCCGTGCAGGACCCAGTTGACCAGCGGTGCCACCCTAGCACCTCGTCTGTAGAAAACGGGGGTCTTGCCCCCTGCTCGGCCCACTGGCCAAGCCTGCATAAACCCACCCCCCCCCCCCCACCCGGGCCGGTTTGGGGTGGGTCATGTGGACCGGGTCGTGCCCAGCTGGTCTGGGCCGCACCTCACCTAGCCGGGCCGGACCTAGACCTGGGTTGGGTCGACCCGGTTCCGGCCGACCCATGGGGGATCGGCCGGGTAGGACCAGGCCCAGACCCCCACTTCAGACCATGTTCGGTATTTTTCCCATAACATGAGCTAAGGACCTCCGATCAATACACCTTTAGTAGCGTAGGAATACTTGGATCGAGATGGTCATTACATTATATTACACTCATGGTTGCGGCGAATTTTTGGTATGGCTGGGTTGGTTTGAACCTGAAACCAACTGGTCCCTTGGAGCGGAAACGCTTAAAACGTAAGGATCGAACGACCGATTGAAATGGAGTAAATTGCATTGATATCCTTTTTTTGATATGGTTATTTGGGATTACTACAATTTAGTTTTGCACCCAGTTTGAGTATGGTGGGGTTGGTTTTAGCATAAAATCCAACCGGGCCCCTGGGATGGAAATGCCAATAACTGTCAGACCGGGCGTCCGATTGACGCATCGTCTGTCATGTTGGGTTTCATTTAACGAGGTGGAAATTTGGGATATATCAACTATGTAATTCGTGACAGTTGATGCATCCAACCCTTTTCATGAGGAGAAAACCCTCTCCGAATTGAGCAAGTTGTGTGTGAGAACCCTAGAGCAGGCTGCGACTGCGACGACTGTACTTGGATGCTTCATGGGTTCGGTAGCGGTGACGACTATACCTGGATCCTCCGTGGGATCGGCAGCACTGATTTCTGTGCTTGGATCCTCCGTCTTTTCGATAGTGAAGACTACTGTTCTTTTATCCTATGTGGGTCTGACAGTATGACATCTGTACTTGTATCTGGAGTGGGTGTGACCGAGTTGCTGGTCTTGTATCCTTTGTGGGTCTGACAGCATAGCTGGTCTTTTATCCGTTGTGGGTGCGACAACGTGGGTGAATCAGTGGCTTCATATAATCATCTATATCTCTATAAGAATGTTTTATACATGTATGAGATGAGTCTTGATTTTCAATCATTATCATCGATGTGATTGACTTGCATTCCTGTGTGGACTGGGATGTGTTTTCCTGTGTGGACTGGGTTGTGCTTGGGATCGAGAGTTGGAGATGAACTGTAACTGCTATTGTAGGTATATGTATGGTCATATACCTAATTAGAGTCGATTGATACTTCATGATTGCATATTGTTTTTGTGGTTTATCATTCATGGATTCCTAGAGACCTTCGGGGGTCTCGGGGTCCTTAATGAGTATCGTATACTCACCCCTACATGGGATAGGCCCGCACTATGTTGTGTTGGATGCAGACGACAGACATCACTGATCGAGGTGGAGGCTTGTGGAGCTGGGTGGTACCTTGAGGTGGACCACATAGCGGGATGTACACGGAGCAGACGGCCGGACCCGAGGAGCTGAGGAGACTATCTGTACCCACCCTTCAGGAGGGATTTCCAGAGGACGACTCAGTGTTGTTGTTTTACTTAATGTTTTTGTACATTCCTTTCAGTTGTAATGTACTTTCAGTTGGGTTTGTAAGCTGGACCATTTACTTTTCAGCACATACCTTGTACCCAGTTTTACTTAGTTCTTACTTCACATGCATACACATTTGTGTTTTTGTTAACATTATAAAAGGAAATTCTTTACCTTTTATCAGGATTTACCCCTTGTGCGAGTCTCCAGCCATTGGCCTATGGAAGGCGGGCATGGGGTAGTCACAGCACGTGCCCTGAGGAAGGGTCGTGATAGATTAGATATAATTCATTCAGAATAATTATATAAATGATTGGGATGAGGTAACATGATAAGGGTGAGATCACATGATCATTAAGGGAAAACGAAAGAATTTAAAAATTAATTTCAAGTGTTAGTAAAAGAAGGAAATATGGGGATCATTATATAATAAAATTTATTGAGTATTATATAAAAATAATTTTATGGATCATTAACTAGATCGACATACATGAAAACCTGTAAGAATTGTTTAGAAAAGTAAGAATACATAAGAATAAATAAAAATGTTCCATGTGATATAAATTAGAAAAAAACATAATGAACCCTTATAAAGAATAGTAATAAATAATTTTATATTGAGACATCATCTCATAGAACAATTATTGAACCATTACAGAACCCATAAAAATTGTAGTTACCATATGATTGACTTAATATAAATTATATAGATAACTTAATCATAATATAAGTCATTTTATCACCATTTGGACACAACCATTATTTGGGATATAATGGGCTAACGTGATGCTATTTGGTCCAACCCATGTTTAAAATGTCACTATATGACCCATGTTTATCTAATCCACCCCATTTCAAGTTGTAAAAGGATTACCCAATTCAATATGTTCCACCGTTTGCTAATATCTATTTGGCTTACTTGGAACTATCTCAACCACCCCATTTTTTTATTAAATTTCCAATAACCAAATATGAATATTGTTCATAGGGAATTATGTTCACAAAAACATACAGAGAAAATATTTATTATTTTATAAACAATATATAATCATTGAAAATAAATGTATTCGTTGAAAATATATTTGAAACATTATTATCTAGTTGAAATGAATTTTTTTATAATAATCTCTTTGAAAATACATCATTCATCTTGAGAAAGAATGTGGATAGTATAAATAAAACATTTATCTAGTGTATTATACATAACAACATGGTATATTAATTATTATTAATTGATGTACCATTAAAATAATAATATTATTGTTGATGAAAATACCATGTTAGTTTTAAAAGTCCTATATTAAACCAAAAATAATTTATAAAATAATTTATTTGGAACAACCATTACAATAATTCAAATTATATTTATCAAATGTATATAATTTATTGATGAAAATATCCATTAATATTTAAAAAAATTAAAACCTTTCGAAAATCATTATTAAGAATCATGATTTTTGAAGGAATGAAATTTATGACCGAGGAGAGAAACAATGTTGGAATATTGAAAAAACATTTTTTCAATTATTATTAGAAAAATATTAGAATATGGTACTATTAATTTAATATGAAATTAATAACCAAATAATAATTGAATTTATTATAATTATGTGATTCCATCATAAATGAAAAACTCAATCGAAATCTTGATAAACTATGACATTGTAACAAAAAACCCTTAATAATTTGGTTACATTTAATCATAATCACCATGAAGGAATAACATTAAATTAATAAAATAATGTCATGAGAATATGGATATTAAATATATGACCTGTATATGGGGAATTATATTCACATAGTAATATATGATATGTGTATAACATAGAAATCGACTTGATGAATGAACATGTGATAAAAATCCATTACTACTTTGTTAACTATGGAACCGTATTCCAATGAAAGATAGACCCCAAAATGGATATGAAAATTCCTATAAATTAAATTATATTAATCATATAATACATTAATATAAATTTTATTCTCTAAAAAACAAAAATATGTTGTCATTACAACATATATCTCAAGAAATAAAAGTGAGACATGAAAACCCCTTACATTGAGTCTAATTAATCACATATGTTATATAAATATCCAAATAATAAACTTATAATATGTATTTAACTATATATGAACCATTTAAAAATATATAATTAATAATATTTCACTTACATATAATTTATATATAATTTCATTGTCAATTATGTTAGTGTTTTATATTTTGAACATATTCATCTTATGAGTTAAAAATGACTTAGTTGGACGTCTAAGGTCATTAAGTTAATTAATTAGAATACTATCAAATAATAATCCTGAAATATTAATCAAATTAATAAAAAAAATATACTTTTAAAATAATTCATGATATATGGTCATTAAAATAAATTAGTAATATTCTCACGGAGATGGTATATTGTACATACACGTCAACAACGTTCCCATTTTTTAATGATCATTATGCATAGTAGGTAATTAATTTTTAAATTAAATTTAATTAAATTATAAAATATTTAAAATTTTATTTGATTATAAATACTTATATATATATTTATATTGAATTGGGGATGAAAAACAGCGAATCTCATTATTTTGAGGAGGCGGTAGCCTAGACATCCAGGATCAATGTTAGAACTTTATCAGTGTGAGGGATGGAATGAAGAAATGGATTTATTATTTTTCCTGCAAACATAATTAGGTAATTAATATTATATTGATGTCATTTATATCATATAATTATCTTTTATTTACCCTTATCACCTTATATGTATCATGTTTTTGAAAAAACATTCGCTTCACTTCATTAGGAAGTAGTCCGCCAGACACAGAATTGATGTTATTATATCCCATATAGAATGGAATATAAATATTGTTTATATGATATAATAACTAAAGAGATATTATTGTGTGTATAATATCACAAATACAATATATATACTATATATCCAACATTATTCCCAAACATTATATGTTGTATTTTGGAAAACAAACATGATCATTTTATGAGGCAGTAATCTGTTGTACTAAAGAATGATTTTTTAGAAAGGAATTCGATTGAAGTTTTTCTGTTTGAATTTAACACAATAAATATAAAAATATAAATATATTTAGTATAAATATGTTATTATATAATCATTTTTTGAAATTAATTTTAGGAGGCAGATGAGTAAAATAAAATAAGAACTCTTTTAGAAGGACATTTCCTATTTTTTATGTATCCTCCATAGGTTTTCCAAAAAAACAAGTTCATTTTTCCTTCTATACAAAATTAATATTCTATAATAAGGGGATGGAGGATAATAGTTTATTTGGTTCAGTATTGGATGACCAAAGGGTCTTTATATGTGTGAATTAGTGGGTAGAGTGATTGCCTTTTAATATTTGAGGAGGAGTGACATTCTTTTCAATACTCAAAATTATTTACAATTGGGAGGTATCCCTTAACTCATTTTCCAAGGAAGATGAAAAATAATTTTGGGGGTGGATTATGTGGTTGAGAAACTCCACCACACAAAATAAATACTTTTTTATTTATTTTGAACATAACACTCATTTCTCCTTACTATTTTTATTTTTGGTTTTCAATATGGTAACTAGTCTTCTAACAAATTTAATTAATTCCTTAAAAAAATATTAAATAATGGAAATAAAAAAATTATACCCATTTAATTAAATTTTTGAATTCAAATTGTAAAATATAATTTTGATGCGTGTTGTAAATAAAATTTAGTATAATCACATGTAATGTGAAAAAACACTACATTAACCATAGCTGTTCCTACAATGATTTGACAATTTAGTGGTTAATATATTCAATATAAAAGATAAATTAGTCCATGAATGGACCATATTTGTTTTTATTAATATTTAAAAATTAGTTTTATAGATGATATGAATTTTGAATTTTGAATTTTTTAAAAAAAATATCATTTATGATAAAATATCATTAATGTCAATTTTTTCATTATTTGTTTATTTTGAATTTAAAAAATATAATATGAATAATTTATTTAAAATATATTAATTTTAAACTCTTGTATCTTGATATATTAATATAAAAATTAATATAATACAATAAATAATTTCATTTCCATTGCATTTAAGTTGTGGGATATCTTCTATTGTATTTTTTATTAAATAGATAATCAATTTCTTCATGTTTCATAAGAATATTACGTAACTATATGATCTATGAAAATTAAATAAAAAAACATATTATTAACAAAAATCCATTTATACTTTAAAAAATAATATTTATAAAAAATCATATATTGTATATCCCTATCCCAAATACATATTATAAATCAAAATTAATAAAGGTACAATTTTTCATTTTCTTATTTTTATAACTTAGTATATGGACCACATTCACGCAATACTGCCTAAAGAACTCAATAATAAAGATCAAATGGTCAGGATGGTATATATTTGAATATCCAATAGGTTTTGGACATTTTGGGGCAATTTTACACCTAATAATATATTTTTAACAACTAAGTAAATTAATTGTTACCTTAATTACTGTAATTAAGTTTAATTATTTCCAATAATCACTTTGTTTAAAAATTATGTTTAAAATATTAGATAATAAATCTTATCCATATTAAATAAATGGAATCGATTTTCCCAAATTTAACCTACGGAAGTTGAGGAATTTAATTTAAAATAAATACCATTGATGTGATGAAGAAGTTAGTTTTTATAGTGAAAATGATTAAAAGTACAAAATGTTTTTATATTAGAAATCGATATGAAATTATTCTAATGAACTATATTTAATTAATAGGTATATAATATTACTATTTTCACCTTCAAACCAATTCAAAATATAAATTAGATTTTTAAATTTATTTTGGTGAAAACAGAATTTACAATTAAAATTCAGTATTTCTCCCGATTCAATAATATTGTATTTTTTTAAAAAAATAATAAAAATGATTCTCTAAGATAATTTTTGGTATTAAAATATTAGAATTTATGTTTTACAAAAAAAAATTGGAATATTGTGTTGAATTATTTTTTATATAATCTCACATAAAAAAGAGAAAAGGTGTTTTTTGAACAAAAAGTTAATCATTTTATGCATAAAATAAGATTTTTTTTGTGTCATCTAGAAGAAAATATTGTGAATTTTAACAATTATATTGATTTAATTAAATTTATAATTAATTAATATGATAAAAAATATTGATCTTATTTTTTTATTGGAATAAATTAAAATAGTGCTAATTTTTAATAGTTTGTTAGAAAATGATTTGAATTTATTTTCAATAAAGGATTTTTGTTCATTAATAATCATCTTTTTACAAAATAATATTTATATATACATGTGAATAACATATTTTCATATTTTTTTAATCTCTTTTACTCCCCTCATTCTGACGGCGTGGTTATAAGGGTAATACATATCACATGTCATTTATATTCGATGTTGCATGTAGAATATGACATTGAATAAAAAAATAATATGATTGCATGTAATTAATTATAAGTATGTGTTTCATAACATTTAATCTATTTATATTTTTTCTTATATTATAATGTTATGGTGTTATAGAACCCTTTTCCCTCTTTGCATAGCCTAGGATGATCATTGATCTTACTACATATTTGATAAAATAGATGATCAGTGATGATATGTATTTCAAAAAAACTATTAATTTTTTTTAATAATCTTAACTTCAAAATTCATAAGATAATTATATTTATTGAATATTAGAACCACCTTAAACATCCATTTTTATTCCATTTGGAGATAGATTAAAAAATTTCACAAAATATTACATGTCCATCATTGAGTTTTAATTCCAAAATATATCTATATATTTGAAACATAGGTTTCATTCCAATAATGTGACATTCGTTACATTAAAAAATATTGTGTATTCAAAAAATCCAATTCTTCCTTCATTAGTTAAGACTCATGTTCAAAAATTCATTTCACAAACATCATCTTATTAATTAGTATCCCTGAAATAGCCAAAATAAATTCTCTAGAATCGTTTTTTTCATCTGGAAGAATCATATTTTTTTAATTATCCCTCTCATGAATTAATCAAAGGATCTATAATTATAATTTTTATCTGATGATCGACATAGCTTGTGAATGTTTATTAAAATATAAATGGATGGAATGATCATCAAGAGTGGTTGAACATCATGTTTCATAAAGGGTGTGGTGACCCCGACCCAATTAACAATAAGGAGGTTTCTACATTATTACATTATGATAAGATACAATGAATCGCATCCTCAAACAAAAAATATTAATGTAGTCTTATTAAACTATATGCATACATGATTCCAAAATTCAAAATTATATTTTTGATAATAAAATTATTTCTTCTAGAATAACCTTGAATATTAAACAATGAACACTTCATGGATTACCATGAAAGGAAAACAAATAATGGTGAACATAAATACTATGTTATGTTTAAGATTGATAGATTATATCATGAATTAATAAAAATAATCATTAAATGGAAAATTACATAAATATTTTTTAAAAAAAATATGTTATAGGGTAATCCACATATAATGGTATATTACTGAAAACATATTCCTCTAAAATCTGTTAATTTTCTATAAGAACATGATAGTGAAAAAGAAGATATATTAAGTAGTTAAACTCTAAACACATTCAATTTATAAAATTGAGTATGAATGAAATCTAGATATAATATCATTTCAAAAATATCACCACCAACAGAAATTAAATTCTAAATGATAGAAATGATTATTTATTGACGTCATGATCTCAGGAATCCTGATACCTCTAAAAAATTTCAAAAAACATTATGTAGAATAATAAATTATAATGGTTAGCCAACTAATTAATTTACTGACACTATTGATGCATCATGGGGCTATCTATAAGTTGGGACCACCAGTATAATTATGTCAAACCATTCCCCATATATCAAATTTTTTATATAATCCATTATCAATGTCAGCTATCATCAAATATATGCATTGAGTAAGGAATATAGATTAATATATATATTTCAAAAGGTAATAAAAATATACTCGATGTAGAACAATATTTTTATAAATTATAATTTTTTATGAAATAAATTTACACAAGATAAATAATTCATATTTTTATTGAAAATATAATGTCCAATTATCAAAGGTAAGTGAATATTTCATGGGAATGTCCATGACTGTGGATATAAATCAAGAATGTGAATTTCAATACTGCACAATGTCTAAATGATCACAAAAATTCCGTATAAATAATAATTATATAATAAATCCAATATATAACGATTGATATAAGAATAATGTATTGATTTATTTTATGAATATAAATACCAGAAAAATATATTTAAAATTATATTTAAGAAAAATATCATTTTGATTTTTAAATTGAATTTTTAAATCTATATGGTTAGAATACTTTTTAGAAATATTTTTTTAAACAATAATTTAATCATATAATGGAGTATTTAAAACATTTGGCAGTCATAATAGTTCGATATTTCATATATACCATATGCATAAAAACAAATATATCATTCAAGTTTTGTGTAAAAATCTATACTATAATTATTTAGAAAATGGAATGATGATTCCATTAAAAAACATTTTAAGAAATTCATAAGTGAGTGAAAAAGTATTTAAAACATCAAATAATAATAGTACTATTTTTATTTTTATATAAAACATAGTTTGTGATGAGAAATGATTTCCAATAAAAAAGATAAATAAATTCATATTTTCTAAAAATAAGTACTCAATCACTATAAATACCAAATAGTTGGAAAATGGTAATATTAAATGAAAATATTCATGATAACTATAGGATATAAATAATAAAGGTTGTATTAAGTAATGATCAAATAATTTATTTTAATATATATTCATGTATAAACTATCCTGATTAAACTGAGAATATGATGAAAAAATTATGAATGATCTTGCTTCTAACATGAGAATTACACAATGAATTTATTTATATTGTATAAAATTAAAAATAAATATAAAACAAGTGAATATATAAAAAATATAATAAAAATTCAATACATTCATAACCATATATTTTCAAATACAAAAATGAAGTAATATGACCTAACAGAAAAAAAATTAGTTATGACGATCATTACCACTTGGTAATTTTCAATTATAAATATCTTGGAATATATAATTAATATTTAAATCCTAAATATCCTATATGATTAATGATTCATGATATTACATGGAAAATTTTATTTATTTACACCATATAAAATAATATATTTTAATAACATTACAATATGCCTCAATGAAGTGAAATTCAGGTGAAGTCCATTACCATGAGTCTAACTCATCACATATTATCAATATCTAACAGAATAATAAACTAATGTTAACTTTATTAATTATTATTATCCTCATTGAAGTTTATTATTTTCATTATTTTATTTCATTCCTTTTTATACATGATTACCAAATCAATTAAGTTTACATCGGATGTTTTGACAATATTTGTATTATGTGTCAAAAAGAAAATGGATGGTTTACTATGGTAAAAGTGGTCATCATTAAAATATATAAATAATAATAAAAATTTCATATTTATCATATTTATACATCATTTATAATTTTATGAGTTATAATGAATGTTTGTTTTTTAAAGGAAGTACATTACAATCAAGGATATTGTAGGTTATATGTTGACATGAATAACATTTCCATTATTCAAGGTTCATTTGGGTGATGGGTTAAATAATATCTAATATTTAAGTAAATAAAATAATATGATAAAATAAATATAATATTTTCAAATTTAATAATATTTTTCATTAATTTGGTTATGATAAGATTCTCATATCACTTCATGAAGGAGGTATTACACATGTACACGAACGATGTTATCACCATTCAATGACTGACATGGTAAGACAGAAAATGATAATTTATCATTTTAGAATAAAAATATTTCATTATTCTTTAATTTCACATTAAAATAGGTAAAATTATCCTTATTACATCCCTTGTAATGAATTTGTGAAAAACGAATCACAATTGCTTCGCAAAGAAGAAGTCTTTCGTACACATGAGCGACCTTATCATATCCCAAACATAATGGAAAATACAAATTTAAATTTTATGAAATTGAAAATGAAATATAATTATGTTATAAATATCACATATATAAATTATATCAATATTTAATGCCGACGGTGAGAGGTGGTAAGGGAAAATCCAACGACATCGATTCATTAGGCTATAGTCTACTGTACACAAGAATGATGATTTTGTAATTGACATTATTTATATTGGGATGGTTTTAGGTCAAAGACATAACATAAAATTATATAATTAATGATAGATACATAGGTTATTATATCATCATGGTTTAATTATAATTTAATGAGGTGGAGGAAGAAATAAAATAGAAAAAGATTGATGGAAAATGAAATCTCTTTCTCGTGTAACCTCATTAGGAATGCACCACATTTTGTAAAATGATGGATTTATGACCCCAATAAGGATTATACAACGATATGAGGGAAATTTTTATTTGATTTTGTAGGTCTTGATCAATACAAAATGCCTTTAATGTTGTAATAATAGTGGAGCATGTGTGTAATTTTGAAAGTGTGGTGATTGACACAATAATATTGTTTTGAAAATTAAAACAGATACGAAAACTTTTTCACATGGAAAAATGGTAAAAAAATCTACCATTAGATATTTATTTGAATTATATGTTCAAATATTTCCAGAAAATATATTTTTGTTGATTTTTTGTCATTTCACATTTATATTCTCAATTTATTCCCCATAGAAAAATCAATTCTCAACTGATCCACAAAAAAATTATTTTTACTAAAGTTGTTCATTTACATTACTAAATTATATAATATATATTATTCTAATTCAACATCTGTAATCCATTTTTCTTTTATTCATTTCAATGAAATGTAAAAAAATGATTTTAAATTAATCATGTCAACTCAACTAGAATGAGGGTTTTCAAAGGGAAACATAAAAAAAATTATTTTTTATATCAAAATTAAAAATGAAGTTGATTCCAACAACATAAATTTTATTAATTAAATTATTATTTAACTAGTGTTTCCTTAAAAAATATTTAAATTTTATTTTATATTTATAATTATTTTAAAAAATTAGTATGTTTATAAATATAATTAAGAATATTTCAATATTGATAAGAACTTGAAATGTTTTAGAAAAATAAACAAATACACCATATGATAAAATTGAAATGCTGATTTCATAAATTATATTCCTTATATTTTAAATTTTTTCTATACGTAGTTCTTTTAAAAAAATTATGTAAATAAATAATGAGTAATTCCCTATTCAGAGATAATATAGTTTTTTCAAAAGATATTTATTTTTTAGTATAAATTATAATTAATTAATTTATAAATAATAAAATAAAATTTATTTTTTAAATCATTGAAACATATTCATTTCACAATTTAGTTAATACTATTAAATTATTCTAATTTACATGTAAGGTTATTTTATTTAATTTATTCTGAGGGTTCTATATTTTGTCTGAAATCAACGGGTCTAAATATACGGTAATATATTTCATGGGTTTTTAATTTCAGTTTCATGTGTTATACATTTGATCATTTAAAAAATTATTATATTATAATTTATTCGTGTTATATAAGGGTTGTGGATCATGGAGAGAGGAAAACGTTGAAAATGTAGAGGATGATGTTTTGTTGGATCAGCCATGATAAGATGACATGAATTATATTAATATAATTATAAATGGATGATTCGTATGTGTGTCATTGTTATACCACATTGTATTTTTTTATTTATGAGAGATTATATATAATAAAATAAATTTCATCAACCTCTCAATTCGATATCAGGTTTGTCACTTAGAACAACTGCACACTCCCACCAACAAAGGCCAAACCAATTCCGTTCAGGATCATTTATAATTCCTTTTTTACCCCTATAGGTTCGATTAAACCATGATGCCTCGATTCCTTCCTACCATACTTGAGGGTTTATACACCACCATTATGGTTCTGGTGGTAGTCTTTGTCGACCCTCTCTTAAGTTGGTCACTCATGGGAGACACATGAGTTTTTGATGGGGTCATGATTTAACCATGGGATTGTCCATTTAATTAAATAATGGAAAATTTATATTCTTTTTTTGAATATGAATGATTTCCTAAATAAAAAATTCTCTCCATAAAATTCCTGAATGAAAATAATTTCTTTAGGAAATGAAATATTTACATATCCTTTACCTTATGGTCCTCTTGAAAACATTCCTTTCAAAAAATGAATACATTCAGGGTCATCACATTTTTAAATGCATATATAATGTTCACTTCTCAAATTTTACAAATAAATGTCATTAAACATTATGAATATGTCTAATATAATCACCATTATAATCCCATTATCACTAAGATAATATATGAAAATTATTTATCCATATATGGAACTAATATTAAAAAAATGGTAGTGACTTGTAGTATACATCTATGTTATTCTTATTTTCTAATACCTATTGATCCAAGTGATTCATAAATTATTAACTCATTGATATAAAATTCAACATAATCAAATAATAGGATCATCACATAGTAATTGATAAAAATCATTCATAGATAACATTTATATAACAATAGAGGGATGAAAAATTCAATATTCTAATTTGGAAGAATTCACTAATATTGTTCAAGTGTCATTGAATGATGGAAGGAAAAAAAATCCATTGATTTTTAAGAGTGGATGATTCTCACACACCTATATGGTATTACATAAACACAATATTCTTTTCGTGAAAAAATTTTGTGATGATGTTTATAATATTGAATTTTTGAAATATTAATGCATCATAAGAAATATATATGTAAAAAGAATCATTTATAAATGATAATGAACAAGTGTAAAATTAATTAAAATTATTTTTGTAAAATAATTATTTATTCTTAATTTATAAAAATGAGATCAATAATTATTATTGTATACCTAGATATATTGTCACATGTAATATGAGGAAACACTCAATGTAATAATAATGATAGGAATTTTTCATTATAATAGCTAATGTGGGGATTTTTTTGAAACAATATAAAATGGAAATTTGGCCTCAAAAATAGAATAATGATTGGATATTCAATCCGCTGACCAAATATAACTCATTTATTCTAACTTTTGTGGTCCTACTAGAATTATCTATTCCAAAGGTGATTTTTAATTCAATATATTAATTAATTATTTTAAATGGACTTCAATAATAACATTCCAGAAAAAAAGAATGGTGTATCTATAATTTTGAAAATTATTAGATGAAATGTTGATAATGGGAATTGATTTTATATTGTTATAAATATAATAGAAATTAGAAGCGAATATACTAGTAAATCATTTTAAATTTCTGGTAGATGTTTTTTGAAATTCTATACCCATACATAATAGATGGTTACTGAGACATAAGAATACCAATAAACAATATGAAATATTTTTAAAATAAATACTAAAATGAGAAACATTATTGTTTTTTCAATCCAATTACGTATGTCGATTAAAAAAACTATATAGTATTGTTTGAGAAAAATTGATAATGAAATATTCAACAACTACCTATCCTTAGGAGTTGGATTTATGTGAAATTATAAAAGTCTAAAAACATACTAATTGGTGCGACATAAAAATTATTGTATACTAATCTATGGTAGATGTTACAAATCCGTAAGGAGAATATTATATAAAAAGTAAAAGCGTTATGATTTAAGAAAATGTTTGAAGAAGAGTCTATAACAACTTAAGATTATAATTTTACTAATTCATATGAAACCAATGATGAATATCAGGAATATATAAACAAGATATTGAGGAATAAGATACAAATGTTTTATGAAGATTCTTAAAATAATAATGGAATTAAAGATGAAATAGTTTAAACATTAAAATTTTGATGCATAAAAATAATACTTCTCTCTTTTATCTACCAGAACCATAATATGTTACTATGTATATTTAAAATGAATAACTGATCATTTATATTTGTAGTGAGGATGATTGTATTAAGATTAAATTCACTTAGGAGATTTTTTGATGACCATGTCAAAAATGATGTTATTGGAAGATTGTTCGTATTTAGAAAAAATACAATTAAAAAAGGATATGTGATGAGAAACAATGAAAGGATAGATTAAAAATGATATTCCCAAATAGAAAGGATATATTTGAAATAAATTTTTTCACCACACGAAATGTTGGAATTTATAAATGTGTTATTGTAAGTGGAATGATATATACACTATGTTGATTATAAAATACATCCCAAATCAACCTTCCAAAATAAATAACATGGTGATGAATTAATAATTTAGAACTTTGAAGGATCAATTATAAATACAGTTAATATAAAGGATTGATATTTAATGAATAAATCATAAGGCTTAAAAACGGATTCATTAGAATCATACGAAAATTTTATTCGATGTTTGAGATAAATGTAATTTATAATGGGAATTATACACCATGACCTATTTCTATAGAATAATTCATATGAACTCAAATATTCATTTTTTGTGTTTATAAAACTCTATTTACTATTGATATAGAGTATCTCTTTGGTGATTCTTCAAAGAAAACAAATTTTCAATTTCGGATGTCAATGTTTAATGAGATGGTATATTTTATAGGATTACATATTTGGAAGTTAATGGGTAATATAGTTTTATGCAAAGAAAAATAATTTATAGAATTTATAAAATGTTTATAATAAATTATTCAAAGTAATTATAAAAAAATTATTTATTGATATAAATATTTTCAGTGTAAGGCTAGTTTCATTTGGTCAAAATAAATAATATTGAAGAACGATAAGAAAAATTCTATTTCTAACTATATTTAGGCCATAAATTATATATATGAAGACACTTTGTTTTTTGTTTTAGATCTATCCTAAAGAGTCTCAAATATTGGTTTCTTACATAAAAATGTGGTATATAAATATAAATATGAATTGAGTAATAGTTTCTCCAATTAGATCATATTTTTAGTTTTATATAAACACATGTTTTGAATGGGTATGATATTAGAAGGTCATGAAATCCACATAGGATGTATTATTTTTCAACTATGAGAGATGTTTAGTTGTCTTAGAATAAATCATGTTTTTTAGGAATTGAGTACATCTAAAGAAGTGTATACTACACATAAAAAATCATGTAAACATATTCTATGGATTAAAGTGTAGTATGATGATATAAAATATTATGGTAATAAAATATTCAAAATTGAATGTGATATTCAATGTTTTATTAATATTTCATGAAATTGTTTTAGCAATTAATATTAAATATTATCGAGATTATATTTCTTATCATTAAGGATAATGTGTCACATAATGATATGAACCATGAATACATTTTCATCAAATAAAAAATGGAATATATTTTTATAATTTTAATTCCAAAAGTGTGGATTCATTATTTGATAATGATACATTATGCTTAGTCTTATCTGCATAGTTAAGGTTTTTTGGAATCAACACAAACCAAAATTATTATTATTATACCATTAATCGAGGAGAGAATGTACTCAACTTATATCTAGTGTCAATTCATTATTAATGAAGGGTTAATTCATTATAAAAGGGGTTGTGTGATCTTTTATAAAAAAATATAGAATGAAGATGTAGTTATACCATAATAGAGGAGTGAAATTAGATTTTCATATACATGTTTGGATTTATTAATACCATTTATTTCATAATGAATTAATTGGTTATCACAATGGGATGAAATTATATAAAAATAAATACCTTATATAGGGTTTTTCTGCATGGACGATTCTTAAATAAGAATTGTATTGGTTTTCGCATTATCAATATTTTATACAATTCTAAAAATAACTAATTTCTATTCGATGAAGATTTATGGGGATGACAAAAATAAAAAGAAGTAGATTTAAATATATATTAGCTTTTTTGACATATTGATATTATTTTTCATCATTTGATGAAGAATAATTCGATTCTACAAGGATGTTGTTGGAGATGATCAAAATATTTTGAGAGGTTTTTAATCCTTTTTAAGTGATTGGATGTCATACATTTCTTATTTTATTTTAATATAAATTTTAAATATTAAAAAAATTGACATTTCCATATGATTTATGTGTCAACATGAGCATAGGCTTAAAGTGAAGATTATATCGGAGTAATTTCAAATGGATAGTAACATATTTGAATTATTGAGAAAAAATCAGAATAATTTACTCAAACATGAGATGATATTTTACTAGGTGTTTATTATGTAGAATTCATTGGATGAAGGATATAGAAGTCATTTTGTACCAAACTTTTGGTAGTTTTGAATCCCATGGAGCCATGTAAGAACCCATATATTGTTTTTAGTTATAGAACATGTTTTCGGGCTGTTTTGAGGGAAAAGGAAGAAAAAGAGGAATCTCTAAGTAATGTTTGTATAGATAGATTTCCACGTACAACCTCGTTTTGACCATGTAACAGCTAAGTAAATGGTTGTGTGGTGAACTAAAAAATAAAATTAATTTGGGAACATTTTAATTCTATTACACGACATGTAGTTTAAAAAATACATGTCAGGTACTTTTATTTTTATTTCATATATCAGAAGGGGGTCGTGTCTCATGTCCGAAAACACGTTCATCTCCCCTTGTTTTGTACGAGAGTTCTCTGGAATGATGGAAGAAGTAATATACTCAAATTCTACATCCAAGGCCCAATTTAGATACATTCAGTTGTGTTGGAATCCCTCTAGTGAGTTCTCAAACCCCATTGACCCCTTCTTCATAATTCATCTTTTATTGTGATTTATTCAAGGTTGGGTTTTTTCCACCTTTTTGAATATTGATGCCAATCTAGGCCGATTCAATGTATGAAGTTCATGTATATTGATCTTACGACAATGAGGTTGGATTTTTGTGCCTTATGTTGTTTTTGGACTATATATGCTAAAATTGATGCATTCAATGTTTTGGGTATTGCATGATTTTGAAATTAAACAATGTTATTATCTGTTTTGGTTTTTTTGTTTGATATAGGGTTGTTCTTTATTAAATGGTTTTAAACCATTTCCATGGAACACCCCATGGTTTTTTTTATGCATGATTGGATTTTTATGTTTGTTTGGTCTAGGTTTCCTATGAGGCCTACCTTTTTTTCCATTCCTTGTTCGATTACGTTGGAGTTTGACTGATTATGTGGAATTAAAATTATATGCATTGGATATTTTTAGCGATGTATTGGGTATATATTACATGAGTTTATTTGATATCATATTCACATTATTATTTTATTAGATTGTGAGGGCCATGGACCGAGAATATTTTGGGGACATACAGATTATTTTCATTGATATGATATTCATGCTATTTATTTTTCCAATGGATCGTGAGAGTCATTGATGAGGAATACTGAGGGGAATTCCATATTATTTTCACAAGAAAATTTGATCCTTGGTGTAAAACATTAACCAAGGGGGTTTGATCATGGGAGCATTCCCAGATGGTCCTTATTTATTGAATTGATTTTATTTTGGACAAAAGGAATTATAATGTTTGTGATTTACAAGAGGGTCATTTTTGAATATTTTAATTATTGTGACGGGTCTACCATGCTAATGAACAATCTTGACTCAATCTTATATGATAATTTAAATGGTTTTTTGAGATATCTATTTTCTTATTTAATACATGGGATATAGAGCACATTCTTGGTCACATGGTTACATGATTCAACAGATTATTAATAAATGTTAAATGAACGTAATTGAAAACTTTAGGATTGTTTACTTTTGAGTACATCCAAGTTTATTGTTGGATTTTTTTTCATATTAATTGTTATATATATTTACTAATAGATAAACAAAAATATTTTTGTGTTTTCCTACTGGGATTCATCTCATGCCCTATATGGTTCATGATTTTGGTCCCAATTAGATTATAGGATTACATGTATAGATAATGGAAATATCCCTTTTTCATCAGGTACATGATTTCTCTTGAAGCTGGAGAGAATCAGACCAAGAATGGTCTTGCAATACTATTGGAGTTTACATTCCTTTTCTTTTTATTGGATTATATTTTATTTCCATCTCGAGACTTGTTTTGGATGATTTCCTAGATATATCTTACATTCGACATATATGTATAAATATATATATATGCTCTAGTTGTTCTATTACTATCAATCTTACACTATTTACAAATATTGTTTGCTTATTAATACCACTATATATACACATCCCATGAGTACCTAGTTTCCCTATTATCAGACCTTTCACATTGCTGATATTCGGAAGACATTGGAGTTTTGGGAAATATGCTTGAGGTCATGTGACCAACCAAGTATGGGTCTACATTTGATGGAACCTAGATCTGGGACGTTACAATGTGGTATCAGATGATTTTTCATTTCAGGTTTGTCTTAATGTTTAGTTACATTATAAAGGGATATGAAGGAAATGGAGTTTTGTAATTATCCATTCCTGGGGATGAGAAAAACTATGTATAGGAAAAAGTTAATTACCACTAATTGAATTATAATATTTTGATTTTGATATATTACAGTTGTTTTGATTTCACTGTTGTTTGATGAACCTGTATTGTGTGGATAGTATTGACACCATTGTGGTTATATTTCTCAAGACCCGATGAAATGAGGGTATTCCATCTCATGCATCATATAAAAACTTTTTAGAGATCATATGTATTGAATTATTTCCATGACATTTATAGAGTATTACTTATCACAAGAAGTTCTCATAGATGTTGAGATAGATATACCTACTTTTTTAATAGGGTATTGGTATATGTAAAGTTTCATTGAATAGACCCCATGATTTGGTCCATTAAATGTTATAGACCTTCTTAGATCAGAATTTTGTGGATCATATTTGAAAAATAAATAAAATATATTAAGATATGGTATCATGTGAATAGAAATGATAGTCATACATTCATGGGGAGTATGTGATATCACAAATTATAAAATGGCATGGCTTTGCCAAATTTTTTATTTCTAGGGGTTCTCGAGAATTTTAGAGGATTATTTTCTAGAAATCTAAGAAAACATGCCATGTACCATATGTACATGATGTGTAGTGGTTGATAGTGTGACTGACTGTGTGAGTAGAGATATGGGGTTTATAAAATTTTGGTAGAGAACGTCATGAACTCAGAGTAGACGTCTTTCTGTAATTGATTGTGTATCCATCTATGTGACTAATGACACTAGAGGATGTAACTTTTTTTTGTGCATTCCCTGTCTAGAGTTTGTACTCCATGTTGTTTTTGACCATGTGACTCACTGTGTGAGTAGATAAATGGGGTTGGTAAACATTTGGTAGAACATGCCATGTACTAGGAGTACACATCATGTATTAATCGACTGTGTATCCAGGAATGTGACTAAAGACACGAGTGGATGATATTTTTTAGTACACACTACGTCTAGGGTTCTCATGATGTGTAGTTTTACACCAATAGAACTGTGTAGTTTTACCCATGTATATGTACCTGGGTTGGAGAGAATATTCAAGTACATGTCATGTCTTAGAGGTAAAATTACTTGTGTATGAGGTGTTACATGACCAGATAGGCATATGTGCATGCCCATGCTAAGGCTTAAGGGAACACACCATGTAGTAGTTCTACACATCATGTATCCCTCTTTTTTCAAACATTAAATAATTCCTACACCTACTGCATTATTTCACTTCACAGTTTTAGTTTTCACTAATCCATTACTAAGGTGTGTGCATGACCTTGCAGAGTTATTCTACCACGAGGTCCTATGGTTGTACTCTAGGTACTTGTCAATGAATTGAATTCATAAATAGTATATTAAGGACTACCAGATGATCCTCCCGTCATTCCCGTTTTAGATGTATCCATTATACTGGACAGAGGTGATGATGAACAGTTCCATGATGGATTTATGAGGAAGATGCAGACCTTTTATAGAGCACCACATCCGTTCTTGACTATGGAAGAGTTCAAACTGACGTTCTAACAATAGCATCCTCCCACGTTTTTATGGGATTAAGGACCAATGTCTATAGATATATTATTTGAGGCCATTAATTCCACCATTGGTCATTTGGAGATTCCTCTTAGGAGGATGGTGAATATCGAGGAATACATGCTATGTGCTTCCTCCTAGTGATGGTGTGATGTGGTTTCCGAGGTGGGATGACATTGAGATGCGTTTTGTGACGATATTTAGAGGACCATATATGATTACATCTACCCCAATACATTGAGGAATAAAAAAGACCAGGATCTCATGAATTTTTTGTAGGGCACACATTCAGTGATGGATTACTCTTCTTGTTTTATAGTGATTCAGTGCATCACACCTTTTCTATGGGTGGAGAGTAATCATTGGCTAGGCGATTTCAGGATGGTCTCAGGTACGAAAGCCAACTGATGGTGAATATTTTCAGCTTTACATCAGTGATTACTATTATAAACTGGGCTTTGATAAATGAGCAATATATGAGGGAGTTTAGAGTAGAGACCTAGGGAGGTACACCATCGGGGGAAGGTAGTCCTTCAACTGATAGTAGTAATCACCCCAGAGAGCTTTCAGGAAGTGATTCTAGTCATAGGGGTCTATCTTCTGTTAGCCAGGTGAGGTGCCACCAGTGCGATAAGGGTGGTAACATGATATGATGATCCGCAAGATACATCACATAGTGTTGATCAAGAGGAATGACGGTTCATCTTAATCATTTTTGAAGGGTTTTCTCACAATTACCTAGTGAGAGGGTATCTGTTTTGACTCCACGTACAGGAGAAGGGCCTCCATTTCTGCATTAGTCAGGGAACTGGATTTCATCAGCCCGTTTTGGACAAGAAGGATGTCATGGCCATGATATCCAGATGAATGGTTTTCAAGGGGTGCATGGTTGGTCAACTCAACATAGCTAGGTAGGGTCACAGGGTCACGACATAGGTCAGTCATTTGAATGGAGAAAACACATCAGGATTAGAATCCTGAAACCTATAAGGTTAGAGCTACAGCTCTAGTTGCCTCATTTTTAGATTTTGATATTTTTTTATTGAGGGGTTCCCAATGTTTTAAATCTGTTGCTTATTTGGAGAGCCTTGGTCTCTATGTCTTTAATCCAAATGACGTTATGACACTAGAAACTCCGTTGGGGATTAGGACGGAAAGTGTACATCCATTCATGGAGTGCCCTATTTTAGATCAGTGGGTGTTACTTATTATTGCACCTCAATGTCTTGGAGATGAAAAGTTTTGATTTTACTTCTAGAATTGATTTTTTGGTCTCCTCTCAGGATTCTTTTGATTTCTGTTGCTGAATGGTGAGTATCACATCCCCATAGGGAAGATTCATTCTTCACAAGGTTGAATGGAATGTCCAGGATTGCAATCCTGGACCAATGTAACATTGGATGGGAGGAATTATAGCCATGATTTCTTGTTTGTATCTAGATTACCAGGGGACATCACACATTGACCACCCGACAGTGGTGGATCATTTAATATATGTCCTTCCAGAAGACTGTTCATGTTTACCTCTAAAGTAAGAGGTGGAATCCTCTTTTCAACATCCTTAAGGAGAGGCACTGATGTCCATTCCTCCTTATTGGATGACAAGACTAGAATTACAGGAGGTAAAGAAGTAGTTAGTGAAGATGGATGAAAATGGATTCATCCAACCCAGTACTTCTCCATGGGGTTTTCCTATCCTTTTTATGATGAAGGAGGAAAGTACCATTAGACATTATGTGAATTATCAGAATCTTAATTAGTTGATGTCCAAGAATCGATATCCCTTTCCAAATATTGATGATCTATTTTATTAGCTCAGTGGATCCCGAGTGTTCTCTATGATTGAATATATATCTTTTTATCATCATTTGCGCAATATACCATCAGATATACCACTTGTACCATTTTTGAGCTGGTATGATCTATAAGAGTATTTTTATTTTCTATTCAGTCTCATGAACGTACTTGCAGTTTTCATGGCACTGATGAACCAAGTGTTTCATCCTTAATTAGATTAATTTTTTGTATTCTTTGTGGATGATATCTTGGTTTACTATCCTACTCGACAAAAACATGCCATCCATATTGAGATTTTATTGACAATAGTGAGAGAGAATAAATTGTATGCTATGATCACAAAATACAACTTCTATATGGATTGGATTCACTTACTAGGCCATGTTATATAGGATATATGAGTATAATTAGACCCATAGATAGTAAGAGATATAGTTTCTTGGGTGCATCTGAAGAACTTCTTTCAGGTACGGTGTTTTCTGGGGTATCTAGTTACTACATATTCTTTATTTACTACTTTATATGCATATTAGTTCCATTAATGGGGCTGAAGAAGAAGTTTGTCGAATACAATGGGATAGATTCCTATGATTCATCATTTATGGAGATAAATGGGGGATTGACTACACCACCGATATAGAATTTTCTAGAACCAGTTATGAGTTACATTGTTTACTGTTGCACATAAGGTATTGGGGTTGGAGCTGTTCATATGTAGGGGGAAGGATTATTTGGATACAGGTCTCAGAAGATGAGGTCACAGGAGAGGAAATACCCTATGCATGCTCCATAATTGATTTTGGTTGTTCATGCCATATGTTTTTGGAGACATTACATACTGGAAGAGTGTTTGGCAGTGTACAAAAAATGAAAAATCATCATGTATATATTAATTAGTTTTATTTGAATTTGAGATAGTGAATGTGTTTTGAGTAACATTAGTGTTTTGACATTTCTCTTGCCTACATGCCTAAGAATGGAAACATAGTGTCTGATGTGTTGAATCGGAGGACACATATATAGGCTTTTTAGGAGGCTAGTAGTGAGTGGATGATTATGGATCTGTTCTTTGAGATGCATTTAGAGGTGAATGATAAATAGGGGAAGACGTTCCTTTCGTCTATGGATATTACCTACACTCTTCAGTATTGAGTGTGAATGAGGAATATATTAAATTATGAAGGCCTAGTGTTATAGGAGAGTGTGTCAGTTGATGACCCCACTCCTGGGTGGACAGTAGGTGAGGATGAGGTTATTCATTCTCATGGGTGTGTGTGGGTGTCATAATAAATATTAGAGGATATGTTGTGAGTTTTTAATGCCTTCGTATAGGTATTTCATTCTGGTGTCACCAATATGTATCGAGATCTACATCATCAGTATTTGAGGTCGAGCATTAAGATGGATGAAGATGGTTTTGTTGTGAGATGTTCCACCTGTCTGTAGGTGAAGGCGGATCATTTGTGACCAACATGGCTATTACATCAGTTATCCATTCCCTAGTGGTTATGAAAACAAGTCACAATGGATTTCGAGACTGTTTTACAATGGTCGCCTCATAGAAATGATGTTTTATGGGTTTTTATTAATATAATCACGAATGTTTCATATTTATAGATGATTAAGGAATTTATTAGTGTTGGTGATATTTGAATCTTTTAAATCCGAGAGATAATACATTTTCACTAGGTTTCACACTCTATCATTCTAGATCGGGATGCTCAGATTACTTATCATGTTTTGTAGGGACTACAGAGGGCTATGGGTACACATGTAATTCTAAGTATATATTTCCATCCATAGATAGAGGGATAGCCCGAGAACACGATTCTAGTTTTGGAGGTCATGATTCGAGCATGCATCCTATATTTCAGGGGCACTTGGGAGAGACACATACCCATGTTTGAATTTCCCTAAAAAAATAATTTTCATGAAATTATTCATATGTAACAATATGAGGATTTTTACGGTAGGCCATTCCAATCACCCTTTTGTTTGCTGGAGGCGAGAGAGGTAGCTATGCTGGTACATCGTATTGTCTAAGAGACCACTGAGCTAGTGGAGTTTATACAGAAGAGGATGGCTATTACACAGTCTCACTAGAAATATTTTTTAGATCAATAGAGAAAGCCAATAGAGTTCAAGGATAGATATAATTTTTTCCTATGTGTCACACTGAGGTTAAGAAAAATAAGGATTAGGAAACAGGGGAATCATTCAATTAGATACATCATTCCATTTGAGGTTTTGGAGAGAGTTGGACTGGTTTATTATCAGTTGCATTTACCTTAGAGGTACTTGTCTATTAATGAAATCTTCCATGTTTCTCATTTAAGATGTTACTATTTATACCCATATCATGTTTTTCAAACAGAGGAGGTTCAATGGGAGGTGGTTGCTTCCTTCATGGAGCAACATATTCAGATTTTGTATCATAGCATGTAGGTTCTCCATGGTCAGTTTGTTACTCTATTATGGGTTCTATGGTATCACAGGTGAGTACAGGACAAGACTTGGGAGAGGGAGGATGATGTACGATCTTAGTGGTCGATGTTGTTCAAATATTCATCCTCACCACCCTTTGATGGGAAATTCAGGGATGAATTATTTGAAGGGGGTGTTTATAAGAACATATATCTTCTTTTTAGTTTTAGATGATGTTTTCAGGTTGTTTTGTGGAAAATAATGAAAACATGAGTTTCTATTTACATGTCGTGTACTTATGAGTACGCCTCTTGTACCTATCATACAATGTACAACAATGTTTTGACTATGTAATAATTGAGTACATGGTCGTGTGGTGACATGGAAGACCGAATTATGTTGGGAACCAGTTAAGGCTACTGCATGCGTATTTTTTTAAAAGAAACCTTTTGTTTAGTTTTAATTTTATTTTATATATTAGAATATGGTCATGTCTCATGATCAAAAAATCATTCTTCTCCATGTGTTTCGTACAAGAGTGATATATAATGAAAAAATATTATTGATTTCATGATTATTTGTCAGAGCTCCAATTGAGACACCCTCATATACATTGGAGTCCCACCAGTGATTTATAAAACACTATTGATAATTTCATCCTAATTCATTATCTCTATAGAATTATTCATTTGAGATTGTTTTTCACCGTTTTTAGATCTACATTGATATAGGACAATTCCTATGAAAAGTTAAAGTATATCGATTATATTACATAATGTAAGGTGGATTGTTCCTTTTTTTTATTTTCATTATATGTTCTAAATGGGATACCACGTTTTGGGTATTGATTGATTTAGGAATTAAACCATGTTATTACCTACATTGGTTTGTTTGTTTGATAAAGGGTTGTTACTTATGGATATGTTTAGATACCTTGTCTAAGTGACCCCCCATGGGTGGTTTTCCACTTAATTGATTGTTTATGGTTGTTTGGTCTTAGTTTCCTATGAGAAATACCTTGTATTCCATGGATTGCTTGATTAGGATGTAGTTTAATTGATTATGTGAAATGATTGTGATATGAATTTCGAATTCTAATTCATGTAGTAGATATAGATTAAATGAACTAATTTGATATAATATGCATTCTATTTTTTCAACGGACTACAAGATATTTGATCCAAAAAGACTGAGTGGACATCAAGATTATTTTCATTGATATGATATACATGCTATTTATTATTCCAATAGACTATCAGAGCCTTGGAACTAGAAGGCTGAGGGGATTCCATATTATTAACATAGGACTGTGAGATCCTTGGTGTAGAACATTGATGAAAGGGGTTAGAAAGTTAGATATTTTACAATGGTCCATTATTTATTGAATTAATGATATGTAGGAACGAAGGGGTTAGATTTTAAGATCTCTCCTAGAGGGTCATTTGTGAATAGTTGAATGATTCTGATGCATCATCCAAGCAAAAGAAAAATCTTGGATTCTATTTTACTTGATTTTTGAGCTGGTCTTCATAGACATATTTTCTGTAACTTATCTGGGGGATACCTAGCATATTCTAGATCCCATGGTTACATGATTCAATATATGAATAATAAATGTTAAATGAATGTGATTGAAAACTATTGGATTGTTTAATTTTTATTACTTCTTACTTTATTAGTTCATTATTTTTTCAAATATCTTATATATATATTCACTAAAATATAGTCATTGATGTTTTGGTGGTTTAATACTAGGATTCAAAACACACCCTCAGTGGCTTATGCTTTTTTACCGAAGATGATTATATGATTGCAGGTATAGATTAGCACAATCCCATTCTTCATCAGGTAGTTGATTGGTGTTGGAGTGGTAGAGAATGGGAAAAAGATCGGGCTTGCGATGCAATTGAAGTTTACATGACTTTACTTATTATTGGATTATATTTTATTTCCTACATGGTACATGTTTTGGTGTCTTTCCTAGACCCATGTGACATGAATCATTTATATATAAATACTCCAGTTGTTTTATTACTACCAGTCTTCCATTCTTTACATCGAGTGTTTATTTATTTATTCCACTCTATGTACTCTACCAATGAGGGTATAGTTTCCCCATTATCATTACTTTCCCTTACTACTAGTCAATAGACTCTTGTGTTTCAGTAAATGAACATGAGGCAATGTGACCAACCAGGTATAAGGATCCATTGGGTGGAACCCAGATCTGTGATGTTACAAGACACATATGATTGGTCTATGTATGGGTGGTCAATATATTAGTGGTTCGTGTATGATATATTCCCATACCATTTTTTCTCTTATGAATGGTTCAAATATGTGTTGCTTAAATAGGATATTAATGGTCATTGTATGATTTTTCATGCACAATATATGAGTAAAGAACATATGATTGACTACATAGAAGAATTTAAAAGTTAATATTCTTATATGATGTATTAATAAATATATAATGAATTATATTACTAATAAAGGATTTTCAGAAGTAAATTAAAGTAGATGATTCTTATTTAGAATAGAAGTTAAACAATTATAAGAATATGTTGACTCAGCATGGTTAGTGAGTACTAAAAATTAGTGATAACATCTCAAGTAGTTTTGTGTTTTTTATAGAACATATAAACAACGATTAAGATTATATAGAATTTTTTGAATTTTATGTGTGATTATTTTGTGCGATTTTATTTTTGTTTCATTAATCATATTGAAATCATGGTGTGAAACAATTTAATAGTTTTATGATTGATATTTATTAACAACATTATTTAATTGATTTTTTTTCAGGAAATGTTTTGTCACTCCACACACAGGATGATGAAAATGTGAACAGAGGCCAAACTAGTGATGAACATTAGAGGTCACTATTGGGTATGTCGAAAAGTTTTATATTTATTTATATGTGAATTATTTATACTGGTAGAATACATTGGTTTATCTTCTCGTTTTTTTAGGTAGTAGGTAAAATTAATGATTCTTATCTTTGAAAACATAGTGGTGATAAAAATTAAATTATGATATGAATATTTTGTGATTTTGGTTATATACCAACATTAAATTTAAATGATGAAATTTTATGAGGATCCTATTTTTTCCTTTTGGTTATGGAATTTCTCCTAATTTTGTTTTTGAAATTGTTTATCTAGAAAAAATTTAGTTCTTAAATTTTTAAAATTTCCCAAATAATGGGATATTTGAAGAGTGAGAGATTATATTAACATTATAATTTAGTATTTATAAACTAATAGAAAATAGATCCAGATATCAACGATAGAGTATAACAATATACATATTTGAGATAGAGCATTTAGTAAGCTAGGATTGGGAAGGTGTTTGAGATTTCAATCTACAATTATATCGACCTTTTCAGATCAGATACTATTATTTTTCTTATTAATAAAAAATGTTATGAATGGTCAATGAACAATAAGATTTTAGAATATTCATATTTTCTATCCTCCAAGATTGAGAGGAAAGTATTCATCATTTGTTTGTGATATATAAATTGACATGTGGTTTTTATCAATATGGTTAAATAATATAGATACCTAGTGTGTAATGACCCATAAATATCAAGGAATTTTTTTTCTTAAATTATTTGGAATTTTACAGGTCCGCAGTTTTTGACGGCGCCCGATTCTGCAGCCCGGTGTGCCCGAAATCATTTTCTGATGTTTTGTTCGGGTACGTTCAGTAAACATACATGCATGTTTTTCTACCTTTTGAACCGGTTCTCAGAATTGAAATCCGAGGGCACCGATGAACTCGCAGCGCCGATATTCACTTAAGGGGACCTTTACCGCAGTTGCATTTGTACGGGAGGAGAAGTTAATTTTTGGGGATTCATCCTAAATTAAATAAAATTTTTGTGTACACAATTTTATTATTAAGGGTGGTTATTTCCTATAAGGAGGAGTTGGAGGTGGGGCCCACAACCCACATAACCTCCCATGGGAGGATAATGTGTTCGGGGCCCACACGAGTCTAACCACTCAAGTCCCCATTAACTATCCTTTATTTAATTTTGAGAACTACCCACTTTTATTGTTGAACTCTCCACCTCACACATGTTGTCATTAATATGACAACACCTTTAATTAATTATTTGAACTCCACAAATTAATTAATTAATTTAAGTGTATGAATTTTGAAAAACAAGTGGGAATAAAATAACATCCTATGCTATTATTTTGTTTTGCAGTTGTTGTGTTTGGGAGGTTTTGGAGAATTAGAAAAATATAGTTCTTCTATCAACGAAGAACAACATTCTTCCACGAAGAATGCGACGAAATTATCCAACGATGCAGCTGCTTTGGACGCACCCTGAAGTCAATGGAATTGACGTCCGTATTCCGCGATGCCCGACCTTTGTGACACTCGTATTCCGAGGCTCGATGACATACAATGTCATATACGAGGTAGGGGTTTGTATAATTTTAAGTGAATAATTTGTACCCTGTTCTCCATTGAATTTCTTGGATGTCTTCGTCCAACTATTATCGCCTAACATGGAGGGCACAGACCGAAAGAACACATCCCGATGACCCTACGTTGATCCTTGTTTTTATTCATGATGGAGGCGGAGATGGAAGAGGCTGAGATGACTGTAGGAAGCGGTGGCCTTGTGCCGGCCGCGTAGAGAAGAAACGCGGTCCGCATCCGCAGGCTGCTCGACCAAATAAGAACCTTCCGGCTACAGCCAGCCATGATGAAGGAACTGCGGCGCCACGAGGGTCCTCGCTATGGAGAACCGTGGAACGTGTTACGTGGGCTGCTTCAGCGGGTGAACCGGCCGGTAGGCAGCAGGCCGGGTTGAATAAGGCTAAGACACCCGAAGGTGCCGCGTGGGAGAACAGCAGCCCACCTGTGCATGCCTCTCACATCGGAGAAGACTGGCCAGCTCCTACCGGCCGGACAGGAGGGGCGCCGCCACCATTTCAGAAGACTGGGGGTCGCGCCCCCCAGACAGCTCGACCAGTTGGTCGAGCCGCGGCCAGCCACCAGTGGCATGGACCGGGCTGCCTTGTGCGGGTCGGGCCACCTCTCACCCGGGTCGGGCCGCCCTCACATGGTTCGGGCCATAGCGTTGGGCCGGGTCGCACCCCATCGGGCCAGGATGACCCCTCCGACTGGGTCGGACCCACCGAACTGGGTCGGGCCGACTCCTCCGACAGGGTCAGACCCACCGAACTGGGTCGGGCCGACCCGCCAGCCCACTTGGCTTGACGAGCTGGGCCAGTTTTTCTTAAAAATTAATATCTTCAAGACCGTGCGACTGACCGACGTGTCGTCTGCAGCACTGGGACCATAAAGAAAATGCGGTACTTTTGCGATACTCTAAATGAGTATTGGACAACTTTGGAAAATGGTCGGGTTTAGAATGAGCGTAATTCCAACTGTGCCCCTGGAATGGAAAATCCAATAACTCTGAGACCAGGTGTCCGATTGACATGCCGTAAGTCGAGATGTGTTTCTTTTGATGACATGGAACTTTAGGATATATCATATCTGGACTTTGTGATAATTGATATATCAAACACTTTACTCGAGGAGAGGACCCTCCCGGAATCGAGAGGGTTGTGTGCGGGAACCCTAGAGCTGGTTGCAATTGTGTCGAATACTGTACTAGAATCCTCCGTGGGTTTGACAGTGACGACTACTATATTGGAATCTTCCATGGGTTTGACGACAATGACTACTCTTCTTTTATCCTGTGTGGGTCTGGTAGTTTGACCTCTGTACTTGTATCCTGTGTGGTTCTGACAGAGTAGCTGGTCCTGTATCATGTGTGTGTCCGAAAACTTAGCTGGTCTTGTATCATGTGTGGATCCAAATTCTTAGATGAATTAGTGACTACATCTAATCATCTATATCACTATATGAAATATTTATTTCTATATGAACTGAGTCTTGATATTCAATCATTATCATCAATATGATTGACTTCTTTCCTGGGTGGACTGAGTTGTGCTTGGGATTGAGAGTTAGAGTCGAACTGTGATTGAAAACATAGGTATATGTACGGACATATACCTATTTAGTGTTGGTTTCTACTTCGTGATCATGACATTCTTCTAGGGTATATCCTTCGTGGATTATAGGAGACCTTCGTGGGTCTCGGGGTCCCTACTGAGTATCGTATACTCACCTCTACATGGGCTATTCCTGCACTTCGTTGTGTTGGATGCCGACGACAGACAACACTGATCGAGGTGGATAATTGTAGAGTTGTACGGTACCAAGAGGTGGACCACTTGGAGAGACGTACATGGATCAGATTGACGAACTCGAGGTGTTGAGGAGTTCATCTGTACCCACCATTCTAGTGGGATTCCCAGATGATGTCTCAGTAGTTATTGTTTTACATTACTGTATTTGTACTTTCTTTTCATTATACGTGTAATTTACTGTTGGGCTTGTATTTCCAGCCCCTTTTCATTCAGCACTACTATTTGTATATAGTTTACAGTTAGTGTTTACATCCTGTTGTGTACTCTGTTGTGTTTTTTTTCTTTATAAACGATATGACTTTCCAGAAATGGGATTTACGCCTTTGGTGCTAGTCGCTAGCCCGTGGTCTATGGATGGTGGGTTTGGGGTAGTCACGGCATGGGCCCCAAGGACGGGTCGTGAAAATTTGTATCAAAGGAGTCGATTCTACTACAGAACATAGGACTCTAATCATTCTTCTCTGTTATGAAATAGTGTTAAGAGTATTGAGTGTGGTTTTCTGTACCAGATAGTCCAGTGTTAGTGCGGCAGCCAACGTATCCATACACTGGGACCCTGACCTCTGATTTCCGTCTCAGTGCACGAAAACACTGATTGCATGTGTGTTTATGTTAAATAGTTTTCTCTGTGATTACTTTGTTACAACTCACTAGGTATAATTTTTGACCATGGAACACCTATTTTTTTTAAGGATGTACCCACAATGCAGCCAGCTAGGGTTCTGAGTTATATACGAGATGGTAGCCCACCGAGCGCTGAGGCCTCGGGGTAGGGCACGATCACAATAGAGGTACTAGTGGCACCTCTACCCACTGTGCCACAGATACCGTCATCCCTACCAACAGATAGTCCATGCTGCCTGATTGCGTTGCATGAGTTCCAACGATAGAGGCCGGCTAGGTTCCGTAGAGACACGAACCCACATGCAGCTGAGGATTGGCTGGAGGCTATCATCTGAGTTTTTAGATTGGTAGGGACATGATCCGACCTTATGGTAATTGTTGTCTTGAGTCTCCTACATGCAGCAATAGGTAGATGGTGGAGGCTGATGCTTCAGGTGCATGACGGGGAATCTTTACTTTGGATGGACATTGAGAGTCTCTACCTCTCAGAGTTTGTTCCAGCCACCATTCGTGTAGTGCAGATTCAAGAGTTACTTCTTCTGTAGTAGGGCATCATGATAGTAGCTCAGTACTCAGTGAGGTTCACCGACCTCTCAAGCTACTTCACATATATCGATCGGTACCTGTTCTTTAGGGCCCGAACGTTCGAGCAGGGACTCAGGCATGTGATCTGGGCTTCGATGATTCCCCTCAGCATCCCGGCACAGGCGGGGGTTCTAGAGTGTGCCCTTCTAGTGGAGAGTTTTCTCGGTGAGCAGTCACAAGCGGTGAGTCCCACCATAGGGAAACACGTAGCAGAGTCTTCTGTAGCCAGATGTAGACAGTTGACATAGAGGTCCAAGCGGACTAGGCCATCAGGTGGGTGACCTTAGGATACAAGTTCAGTTGTGCAGGGCACACAAAACATAGCAAACCTTACGAAGAGCAGACAATGCTATGCATCCAGCGGGAAGGGCCACATGGCTTGTGACTGCCCGACCCACCATGCAGATGACCAGAAGACAGTAGAGGGACCTTCCAAATAGAGGCAGAGCTCAGCTCTAGGCAGTCGATGCGTACGAACACGGTGAACTTGAGATGATTTTTAGTACTATTTGTGTCAACTCCACCCTTGATGTAATAATTATGGACACATGTGTGAGTCATTATTTTATTGCTGCTACCCTTTTTTGGAGCTTGAAGATTTTGACGGAGCCGTTGGCGCGATCCTTACGGCTAGAGACTCTTACGGGAGCATACTTGATGATTACGCACTGGTGCCGACAGTGTGAGATTAGTCTAGGAGGCGAGAGCATCAACTGGGATCTTATTTTAGTGGCATAGAGGCCATACAACATCATCTTGGTTGTGGACTGGTTATCTAAAGTCCATGCTCAGATCAACTATATTAGGCGCAAAGTGCAGTGTGTCCGCACGGATGGGACCAGGTTCACCATCACTGGTGAGAAGGGAGATTTTGCAGCACAGGAAGGACTTACACAGAGGAGAGGGAATCCAATCACACATCAGTTAGCTAGAATCATTCTCAGAGCAGTTGATGGGTGGAGTCCGAGTTTTCCTGTTTTGGTGGATCAGTATGCCGATGATTTTCTGGACGACGTTCAAGGAAGACCTCCTCGCAGAGAGGTAGAATTCGACATTGACCTATACCCCACGACATCACTGATATCTACTACAGCATATCGGATGGCTCCCACCGAGATTTGTGAGCTGCGGGTACAACTGGATGACTTGTAGGGGAAGGGATTTATCCAACGCAGTGTTTCACCCTGGGTATCTTCAATTTTGTTTGCCAAGAAAACGGATGGGAGCTTGTGACTGTGTGTCAACTACAGTCTACTGAATCTGGTGACTCTGAAGAAAAATTACCCACATCCGAGGATTGACTACCTCTTTGATCAGCTCATGGGAGCATGATGGTTCTCGATGATAGAGCTCAGGTTAGGCTATCACCAGCTCATAGTTCAATACAAGGATGTGCAGAAGACGACCTTCAGGTGTCGGTATGGCCACTACGTGTTCTCAGTTATACCCTTCGATGCAACCAATGCTCCAGTAGTGTACATGAGTCTCATGAATAGGCACTTCCAGCCTTACCTTGATCTCTTTGTCGTAGTCCTAATTGACGACATGTTTATTTACTCGACTACTAAGGAGGAGCACACCTACCATTTGCGGGTAGTACTGGATACACTCCGAGATCACCAACTTTATGGTAAGCCCTCGAAGTTCCAGTTCTGGATTCGAGATGTTCACTTATTGGGGATGGTCATCTTGGAGGTTGGGGTAGCAGTGAATCCAGCGAAGATCGAGGCAATTCTTTTTTGGGAGCCACCCAGGTGTGTAACGGTGGTTCGGAGTTTACTGGGTCTGGCTAGATACTATTAGAGATTTGTTCCATACTTCTGTAGAGTTGCAGCACCACTATCAGCTTTGACGAAGAAGGGGAATCCCTTCGTATGGTCATATAGATGCCAACAGAGCTTTCAGGAGCTGAGGTAGAGATTGAATAGTGCACCCATCTTAAGGCTATAGGAGGAGCATGTAGGGTACGTAGTTTACTACGACGCATCAGGGACCAGACTCGGCAGTGTCCTGATGCAGAAGAGAGCAGTGATCGCATACGGTTCACGGTAGATGAGGCAGCACGAGAAGAACTATGCTACCCCCGACACGGAGTTAGCAGTTGTGGTCTTCGCCTTGAAGATGTGGTGGCACTATCTGATGGGAAAGCGCTTTACAGTCTACTCTGACCACCAGAGTCTTAGGTACATCTTCTTGTTGAAGGACCTGAACCTGAGACAATAACGATGGATCGAGTTCCTCTAGAAATATTACATTGAGATAGTCTATACTCATGGGAAGGTGAACGTTGTGGCAGATTCTCTCAGTAGTAGATCATTCATTCAGATGTTGGGAGAGGTGACAGAGAATCTAGCTGCGTTGCAGATATCTTTTGTTGATAGAGATGGAGAAACATTTCTTCAGTCTCTCACAGTCACTCCACCCAGTTCTTCAGCGAGTAAGAGATGCACAACTTGGGGACGTTGACTGTGAGATGTGACGTGCTCAGATATCCATAGGGCAGACACCTGATAGATTTTCTGAAGGAGGGGAGCACGTCATTCTCTTTAGGGGACGTACCATGGTACCAGTTGCATTACGGGAGGAGGTGTGGAGGGAGTTCCACACATCCCTTCTAGCGGTAAATCCAGTAGTGGCAAAGATGTTTAAGGACCTCAGACGATAGCACTGGTGGTCGGGAATAAAGAAGGCATTAGTGGAGTTCGTTTCCCGATTCCTCACTTTTCAACATCTGAAGGCGGAGGAACAGGTACTAGTAGGCTTGGTACAGTCCTTACAGCTCCCATAAGGGATGTGGGATGAGATATCATGGGATTTCCTGATGTTGATTCCATGTACATCCAGAGGACACGACTCTATATGGGTGATTATAGACCGACTCACCAAGTCGGCCCACTTCCTACAGATCAGAGAGTAGGGCTTAGTAGAGTGTTTGGCATGCCTCTAAATTTATGGGATTGTACGAATTCATGTTTTTACATCGACTATCATCTATGACCGAGATGCTCGTTTCACTTCCCGACATTGGAAGGGATTACATGATTTTTTTGGGATGTAGCTTCGCTTGAGCACCGCCTTCCATCCTCATAAGGATGGATAGACTGAGAGGACCATTTTGACTCTTGAGGATAGCTCCGTGCATGTGTCCTCGACTTTGGACGTAGTGGGGATGATCCCTTACCCATGGTGGTGTTTTCGTACAACAAATATCACTCCACCATTGGGATGGCACCGTACGTGGAATTGTATGACCGACCTTGCAGATCACCTCTATTCTGGATAGGCCAATGGGAGTCAGCACTTGTAGGACCAGAGATGGATCTGTCTACGATGGAGAAGGTGAAGATCACCCTGGAGTAGATGAATACTGCACGGAGCAGACAGAAGTCATATGCTGATAGGAGACGGAGACCACTGGAGTTCTAGGATGGCGACCACATTTTCCTATGCATCCCACCTCGACGAGGACTACAGAGATTTGGCTGGGGCGGAAAGTTATCTCTGCGTTTTATCGGGCCATTCTAGGTCCTCAGTAGAGTAGGTGAGGTGGCTTACCGCCTAGACCTTCCACCTCAGTTGCATCGGGTGCATGCCGTCTTCCACATATCTTAACTGAGGAGATACGTGCACTACCCATCCCACATCTTCAACCATATGGAGATGGACATCGATAACGGGGCGACATTCATGGACGTTCCATTGGAGATCGAGGATCGACAGGAGCGGGTCCAATGTGGATGGTCGATTCCTCTAGTTCACATTCGCTGGCAGCACGGGAACCTCCAGGAGAACGCATGGGAGCGGGTGGCTCAAATGCATGCTAAGTACCCCCATTTGTTTCCCTAGTGTGTGTTGTAGCATAACAGGGACGTAAATCACTGAGGTGGGGGTATTGTAAAGACCCGAAAATTTCAAGGAAATTTTTTTTCTTAAATTATTTGGAATTTTACGAGTTTTCAGTTTCTGACAGTGCATGATTCCGAGGCTCAGTGTGCCCGAAATCATTTTCTAACGTTTTTTTCGGGTATGTTTAGTAAACATACGTGCATCTTTTTCTAACTTTTGAACTAGTGCTCGGAATCCAAATCTGAGGTCACCGATGAACTCGCAGCGCTGGTATTCATATAAGGGGACCATTACCTCAATTGTATTTGTACGGGAGGAGAAGTTAATATTTAGGGATTCATACAAAATTAAATAAAATTATTGTGTACACAATTTTATTGTTAAGGGTGGTAATTTCCTCCAAATAGGAGTTCTAGGTGGGGCCCACAACCCACATTACATCCCATTGGAGGATAATGTTTGTGGGGCCCACCCGAGCCTAACCCCTCAACTCCCCATTAACTCTCCTTTATTTAATTTGGACAACTCCACTCTTTTATTGTTGAACTCTCCACCTCCCACATGTTTTCATTAATATGAGAACACCATTTATTAATTATTTGAACTCCACAAATTAATTAATTATTTTTTGTGTTTGAATTTTGAAAAATATGTGGGAATAAAATAATTGCCTACGCAATTATTTATGTCTGCACATGTTGTGTTGGGGAGGCTCTGGAGAATTAGAAGAATATACTTCTTCTCTCAAAGAAGAACACCGTTATACCATGAAGAACGTGAAGAACTTCTCCAACGACACTTCCTCTTCGGACGCACCCTGACACCATCAGAATCAACATCTGTATACCACGGTGCCCGACTTCCACGATGCTCATCTTCCACGGCTCGACGATATACAACTTTATATACGAGGTAGGGTTGTGTATAATTCTATGTGAATAATTTGTACCCCGTTCTTCATTGATGTTCTCGGATGTCTTCGGCCAACTGCTATCGCCTAACACAGAGGGTGCGGGCCGAACGAACAGAGCCTCATGACCCATCGTTGATACTTGTTCTTATTTGCAATGGACGAGGAGATGGAAGAGGCGGCGAAAACCGGAGGAAGCGGTGGTCGTGTGCCGACCGCGTAGAGAAGAACCGCAGCCCGTATCTGCGGGCCACTCGGCTGAAGAAGAACTGCCGGCTAATGCCGGCTGGGCTGAAGGAACATCGGCGCCATGAGGGCTCCATGCTGCGGAGAACCGCGCCCCGTGCTGGGTGGGTGGCATCGGTGGGCGAACCAGCCGGTAGGCTACTGGCCGGGTTGAAGAAGGTCGTGACACCAGAAGGTGCTGTGTGGGAGAACAACGGCCCACCTGTGCGGGCTGCTCATGGAGAAAAAGACCGGCCGACTTTGGCCGGCAGGGCATGAGGGGTGGCAACACTCAGCGCTGCCGTTACGGAAAACTGACGGCCATACCCCACGTACCGCTCGGCCAGTTGTTGTAGCAGCATGTCGCCCGGGCCGGGGCACCCTCGAACGGGCCAGTCCACAGCGCCGGGCGGGGTCACACCCCACTGGGCTGGGCCAACCCCTCCGACTGGGTTAGACCAACCGACTTGGTCGTGCCGACCCGCCATCCCACCGGGCTTGACGGGTCGGGCCCGTTTTTCTTAAAAGTTAATATCTTCAAGACCGTGTGACTAAACGACGCACCCTGTGTGGCACTAGGACCCTTGAGACAAGGCAGACCATTTGCGATACACTATGTGAGTTTTTAAAACATTGAAAAATGGCCGGGTTTGGAAGGAGTGTAATTCCAACAGGGAGCCTGAAATGGAAAAGCCAATAACTCACAGACCGAGTGTCTGATTGACGCGCCGTCAGTCGCGTTGAGTTTCTTTTGATGAGATAGAACTTTAGGATTCATAAAATCTGTACTTCAAGATAGTTGATGTATCAACCCATTTACTCAAGTAGCGGACCCTCCCGGAATCGAGCGTGTTTTGTGCGGGAACCCTAGAGCTGGCTGTGACTGCATCGACTGCCGTACTGGAATCCTCCGTGGGTTCGACAGTCATGACTACCGTACTGGAATCCATCGTGGGCTTGACGATGATGAATACTGTTCCTCTATCTTGTGTGGGTTGGGCTGATTTTCCTTTGTACTTGTATCATGTGTGGGTCAGACAGAGTAGCTGGTCTTGTATCCTGTGTGGGTCCGACAGCTTAGATTGTCTTGTATCCTTTGTGGGTCTGATTGCTTAGATGAATCAGTGACTACATATGATGATCTCAATCACTATATTAAATTTGTATACCTTCATGAGTTGAGTTATAACTTTGAATCATTATCATCAATACGATTATCTTCATTCTTGTGTGGACTAAGTTGTGCTTGGGCTCAAGATTTGGAGTCGAACTGTGATTGATAATGTAACACCCCGAGATTTTATGAAAAATATGTTTTTTAATTGCATTAATGTCTTATTTTATATGCTACACCAAAAGGAGATTGCACAACAAGCATACTTGATTTTCCTAGCACGCAATCGCGACCTTCCTCGATAGCGTGTGTAGTACGCAATAACGAGTTTCACTAAACAACAGTATCCTATTAAAATATTATTAAATCTAGTCATTATGAATAGTAATAACCACTTTTTGAAATTTTGTAAATTTTATTTTGGACATCATTTTTGGATTCGTAATATCGAAATTAGCTTAGGGTGAAATTTTGGTAATTTTCGGATAACTTTCATATTTTGATGAATAGTGAAAATTACAAAATTTTAATTAAAAACAACATTTTCAATCGAAATAATTAATAGTGATAAATTATTAATTTGAGTGGTTTTAAAGTATATTTAGAATATATTTTTACAATTTAATACAATGTTGGTCATTGGATGTAATTTCACATTTAAACCAGTTATAAACAAGTGTCAATCTTTTGATAGTTATTATCTCTTAAAAACAAGCCATTTATTTTGACGACCGGAATTAATTTTTAAATTAGTTAATGTAACTGATATGTTTTTAATTTGGTTAAATAGACATAATTTTTGAGTTCATAATATCAAATATATCTTAGGCCTAATTTTTGGTATTTTTCTGAAAACTTTCAATTTTTTATGAATAGTGAATCCACTAAGTGGTAGTGAAAAAAAACTGAATTTTTCATAAAACATAATTTTACTGCTTCTTTGAGTAGAATTTCGAAAATCCGAGAGACACGGTTGATGTAAGTAAGTAAAATGTGGTACAATGAGATGAAAATATTTTTTGGTGAATAGTAACTTTTTACTTTTTTTTACCACGGTTAAAAATAAATAGGGTAATTAAGGGTAAAAATGATATTATTATTACCATAAAACGTATACTAATTAGATTGGAAAAGTGTAATTCGACCAAAAACAACATTAGGAATAAAATATGACCATTTAGTCCCACTTGGATTAGATTAGGACATTTATTATTAATTTATTTAAAGAAGGGTTAAAATAGTTAAAATCAAAGTTTAATTAGTAAGTAATTTTTAATATAGGGTTATAAATAAGATAAATTAGACTATAAATATTAATTAGAAAGATAAAAATATTTACTACATAATGATATTTTATTTGTAATTTTTAGACATTAAATAATTTAATTTATTTATGACACAACGATGATGAAGTAATTATCTTATTAATGAAATATTGACATAATTGATGTTATAAATACAGAAATAAATATAATTTGAGTCTTTTTATGACTTAAACTAATTTTCTAGGTTAATAAGACATGTTAGTATTGATTTAATTAACTTTTTTTGAACTTATCATTCTGTTATGATTTTCACAAAAATCCATTACTAAATAGTGCTAAAATTGACATAAAATAGTTTTTAAAACAAATATTATATTATTAATTGTTATTTTATTCCTAAAAAACTAAGGTTTGGCCAAATGACTTAGATAAGGTTATGTATATTAATAATAAACAACTTGGGGTTATTTTGGCTTGATATAGTATGTTTATTAACCTTATAGTATAAGAATACAAGAAGACACGATAAAAGTAAAATTATTTAACTTAATGTTAAATCTGCATGATAAGGTTAAAATAAGAACCTAAACTTGTCTAAATTCTATTGTATGTGAGGATTTAGACCCATACCCATATTAGACTAGAAATAAATCAATTTGGAGATATTTAAAACCGAACTTGACTTTATAATAAAATAATATTTTATGTTATTTCAAAGGTGCCCCTCTCCTCCCTTATAAAAGGGCACCTCCTCCCTCTCATCCGCACACCAATTTGAGCATTCAAGATCGGCCAACCCCTGAAAAAATCTCTTCTCCACTTCCATAGTATCATCCTAGAGGTCCTGGTCTTCTTCAAAGACCATCCTTAGTTCTTTAAGTGGAGGTTAAGTGAAGGCGCGTCAAAAAGTGGTAATATCCATTACCGATCTTTTTCAATTTCTTTATTCTTCAACTTATTCTTATTTATTTGTTTCATGATTAACTAATAACATCAGTATTTCATATATACTGATATGTTATTATAAATATGAAACAAATATAATTAACCTTCTATCCATCCTACGGAAAAAGGAAATCATTGCGCGTGTGTACGTACGGAATACCATCTCCACGCCGTGGTGTAATCTATTTTCCACCACCACCTTACTTGGATGGTTATAATGGTGTAAATAATAACTATATATCATTATTGTAAATTTAGATTGATTATGAAATAGTATACATACACTCCAATACAATTCCACGATCATGAGAATGATATTATCGATCGTGCGTATGTACGGACTACCGTCTCCACGACGCGATGAGATTCATTCTCCACGTTAACCATTCATGAATGATTATAAAGTATACATAATAAGTAATAATGAAATATATGACCTAGTAATGATACTATATTTATGTGTATATATATTTATGTCATCTACTTAATTCCATTCAACTCCAAAAGGAAACGAAAATAGCGTTCATGCGTACGTACGGTCTACCGTGTCAATGAACGGTGTATTTCTTTCCATTTACTGATTTATTATTTATATGTATATTCTGAATATATATTAGATATAAATCATTTTATATATTCTGTAATTAAGTAATGATGATCTAAGTAATCATATGAATAACTACAAGTCAAAACACGGACGACAAATGAAACAATTTTACCCAAAACACTATTTAACGTTGAATTTACAAATGAACGGGTAAAATAAAGTCATAAGTGAACCATATATGATATCATAACAATGCGTATGACTCTGGAATAAGTCAATAATATTATTTAAATCATTATACAGGAGGTTCAAACAATTACGAAGCAAATCGGACTTAAGGTAAGTGAAATACCACAATCTCATTTTTATCCGAGATTGTTTATACTTTGGTATTTACTAGGGTGTATTTTATCATCCACATCCATGTTTCCTCAATATGTAATATTATTTAATTCAACCTACAATTGTTTAAAATCAAATTTTACCCTTCGGTGTGTTTATAGTAAAGGATATGAAAGGAATCTTTTGTTATTTTTTGTACGAGGTACTTTTTTGACTTTTCCGAAAAAAGTACGAATAATGTTTTTTTAACTTATAAGGCATGAATGGATTTTTAAAAAATTATTTCCAAGAAGAATCCTTTAAAAGTTTTCATGTTTATTTTTAATCAACATCTTTTAGTTTAAAATTGTATGACATGTTAAGAAAGGAAAATGTTTTCGAAGTAGAAAGGATATTTTCCTCAAGAATGGAGTTCATGTGTTTTATCAAAATTATTTTCCATATAATATAATATAGGGTTATGTTTCTATCCCTATTATTAAATTGATTTGATTATTTTGTGATGGAATTATTTTTATAAATTCCTTTATCTTATATGAATTCTTTTATGATGTCATGATGTTTAAGAATCCCATTTTCATTACATGGATTTTTCAATGATGTATGATTTATGAATTTGTGGCACACAGAAGAATGATATCATTATGAGATGGGTGGGACCTATATCTCTCTCCAATGTATTGGGTAAAGATTTTATATCTCATGAGATAGACATGGCTGGAACGGTAGGTTATACCGGTTCAGTGAAACATGACTGAAACGAGGGTGACTCTGTTCAGAAATGGACTTTGTCCACTAAGATAGTCTTGGCAATGAGTCTTGACTAAGAAGAAATGATTCTCTATGATTATGTGTGTATGCCACAATGTTTCATTATTAGGTTATGATTATTGGGATTTCATTTCACTACTATGATTTATCCCATGTTATGAAATTACGCTCTCTTTTGCAGGTTAAGATTTCCAAAATGTTATGTTCTTATGAAATTGATGTGATTGATATTTCTTTTGTTTACCCTTACTGAGTATTTGAGCTCACCATTTTATGTTTTCTTTTCCCCAGGATATAAAGAACGGTTCTAGGTAAAAAAAGGAATATCTTTATGGGATAAGTTGAAGAGCTTTCACCACGATTAGAAGATTATATTCTGAGTGTCCAAAGACACTAAACTATTACGATCCTTGTGTGTGTGTTTTTGTTATGTACTAAGTATTCCGCAAAAGTAATGTAATGTCCACGTACGTCAAGCTTCGGGTATCTACAGTTGGTATAAGAGGAAAAGTTTAGTCATCCTTTGGAAACTAGGATGCGAAAACGTTAGTGAGATCCCTAGAGATATTTCTAAGGTATGTCTATGGATGTCCCTAAGGATAAGTATATGTATAGTATATAATCCTAGAACTATGGTAACGATATTATATTAAACCAAAGATGTTAGATATTTAAGTTACTCCCCCTTTATTATGATTTTTTCCTCTCACACTATTCTTTTTGAGTTTTATAAAATGGATGGAAACAAGATGATTCACGATAATGGAGGATATTATAGACAATGGAATGATATTCTTCATGAGAAACCAAATGAAATGGGATTTGGAAGTCCAAACATCATTATTATGCTGAATCAGCAATCTCATAATATGATCAATAAAGTAAAATTTGGTAAGTTTCTCGACTCGGCTAATAAGAGAATGATTGAGTTTCATGATGATCATAGAGGAAAGAAAGTTCAATTTACCCTATGTAAATCATGTGGGAAGAGGCATCAAGGAGAATGTTTCAAAGGAACTGGAAGATGCTTTGGGTGTGGAAAAGAAGGAGACAAAGCCAGTAAGTGCAAAGGAAACTGTTCAGTTAACACCAGGGATGAGGATAATGGTATTTCTAAGACATAAAAAATGGTTAAATGTTTTAAATGTGGAATGTATGGGCATTATGCAAACCAATGCCCTAAGGGAAAGTCTCATGAAGAGAATCAGTATGGTCGTATGGGTAGTATTTATGTTGATGATGATGAAGAGACTACAAATGATATTTGAGATGAAAGAATTGTTGAAGCTCAGTCAATGGTTTAAGAATGTAGTGGAATGATTACATGTTTATCAAGTGTAATGTTGTATAAGTAATCTCATGGTACTATGGAATAAAGAGAAATCTAAGGATTGTTACACTGTTTTCTTTCCTTATGTTTTGAAAGTATGTGATGAATGGTACCAGTATTTTTGGAAAGTAGATGATATGCGCATAATGAAGGGATAAGTAGAAAATTAAATGTTTGATAGTATTCATGAGCTCATGACTGATATAAGGGGAAGGTTATATCATGGTTTGAGTATATAGAATTTTTAGGATTTTGGTATGTGGAAAGTGTTAAATTTTAACTGCATTCAAGTTTTCACTAAGGTTCAATGGGTATTCAAGAGAATACATGATTAAGGCCTTTGAATGTTTGGAATGTGACCAACAAGACATATCTTATGATATATGGGGATCAACGATGGTATTAAATCTCTGGTAATCATTTTCACTATATTATGAGAATGGACTGCAGTATTATGGATAAGCCTAAAGATTGGAATGGATTATGTTGGACATAAGTTATTATTGTTTAAGGACATAAGTTTTTTTCGATATTAATGATGGGATGTTATAGTAAAATAATTTTAGAAAAAGGAAAACCTGCAGGACGGGCGACAACCCAGCACGTCAGACAAGGTCATAGGAATCGAACCCACAACCGAAGTGCGACTGGCCTTTATCACCTACCACTAACCTACAAGAAGTATCTGTTTAGTAGAAACTAGTTTTATTATATTAAGCAGTATGATATGTGAAGTATAAGTCCATTTTAGGAACCATATAAGATTAATCTCACTATAGATGGACTTATGTATTTTTTGATAACTTTTCTAACCTTTTGTTTGAGACAGATGAAATGACCCATCATTCTATCACATGATCTGCTAACACATCACGAATGACGAATTCAACTTCATTTCTTTAAAAGATGAAGTGGAAATTGTCCAAAGAACGACCAACGGTGAGACTATACCAAAATCCCGAAAGTATTTCTTCTAATTCCAATTTCATCAACATTAGGGAAATGATCTTGAAAAAAAAAATGTTGTCCTAGTGTTGTTATATCTAATGAATCAGATGGTTCCTTATATCGTCACAAATTTATGGCTTTGTGATTGCTGGCTTTTCCATAGCCGTGTTCTCTACCACTCTCCATCAGAACATGATGAATAGATTTCTCTTCCATATCCATATTTTCACCTATGTGGAAACCCAGTGATTAGTTTATTTGGATAACCGTTACGTTTCATACTTTTGTTTTTAAAGATTGTTTTTCGTATTCCTTTTTATGATGTGGGTTTCTATTAAAGAAACTTTCGAGTAGTAAACCATTTATAACACCGACAAACTTCGAGGGAGAAATTCATTTTAAGGGGGGTAGAATGTAATACCCTGAGATTTTATGAAAAATATTCTTTTTAATTTCATTAATGTCTTGTGTTATACGCTACACCAAAATGATCTTGCACAACAAGCATCCTTGATTTTCCTTGCACGCAATCACGACCTTCCTCGATAGCGTGTGTAGTACGCAATATCGAGTTTCACTAAACAACAGTATGCTATTAAAATATTATTAAAACTAGCCATTATGAATAGTAATAAACACTTTTGAAATTTTTTAAATTTTATTTTGGACTTCATTTTTGGATTCGGAATATCGAAATTAGCTTAGGGTGAAATTTTGGTAATTTTCGGATAACTTTCACATTTTGATGAATAGTGAAAATTACTAAATTTTAATTAAAAACAACTTTTTCAATCGAAATAATTAATAGTGATAATTTATTAATTTGAGCGGTTTTAAAGTATATTTAGAATATATTTTTACAATTTAATACAATGTTGGTCGTTGGATGTAATTTCACATTTAAACCAGTTATAAACAAGTGTCAATCTTTTGATTGTTGTTATCTCTTAAAAACACGCCATTTGTTTTGACGACAGGAATTAATTTTTAAATTAGTTAATGTAACTAATATGATATGAATTTGGTAAAATAGACATCATTTTTGAGTTCATAATATCAAATATATCTTAGGCCTAATTTTTGGTATTTCTCTGAAAACTTTCAATTTTTGATGAATAGTGAAACCACTAAGTGGTAGTGAAAAAAACTGAATTTTTCATAAAACATAATTTTACTGCTTCTGTGAGTGGAATTTAGAAAATCCGAGAGACATGGTTGATTTCAGTAAGTAAAATGTGGTTCAATGAGATGAAAATAATTTTTGGTGAATAGTAACTTTTTACTTTTTTTTACCACGGTTAAAAGTAAATAGGATAATTAAGGGTAAACATGATATTATTATTACCCTAACACATGTCCTAATTCTATTCGACAAGTGTAATTCGACCAAAAACAACCTTAGGAATAAAATATGACCATTTAGGCCCACTTGGATTAGATTAGGACATTTATTATTAATTTATTTAAAGAAGGGTTAAAATAGTTAACATCAATGTTTAATAAGTAAATCATTTTTAATATGGGGTTATACATAAGATAAATTAAACTATAAATATTCATTAGAAAGATAAAAAGACTTTCTACATAATGGTATTTTATTTGAAATTTTTAGACATTAAATAATGTAATTTATTTATGACACAACGATGATGCAGAAATTATCTTATTAATGAAATATTGACATAATTGATATTATAAATACCCAAATAATTATAATTTGAGACTTTTTATTAATTCCAATAATTTTCTAGGTAAATATGACATGTTAGTATTTATGTATTTTACTTTTTTCGAACTTATCATTCTGTTATGATTTTCACAAAAATCAATAACTAAATAGTGTCAAAATTGACATAAAATAGTTTTTAAAACAAATATTATATTATTAATTGTTATTTTATTCCTAAAAATATAAGGTTCGGTCAAATGAATTAGATAAGGTTATTTATATTAATAATAAACAACTTGGGGTTCGTTTTGCTTGATATAGTATGTTTATTAACCTTATAGTATAAGAACACAAGAAGACACGGTAAAAGTAAAATTATTTAACTTAATGTTAAATCTACATGATAAGGTTAAAATTGGAACATAAACTTGTCTAAATTCTATTGGATGAGAGGATTTCCACCCATCCCCACCTTAGCCTCGAAATAAATCAATTTTGAGCTATTTAAAACCTAACATGACATTATAGTAAAATAATATTTTTAGTTATTCAAAAGGTGCCCCTCTCCTCCCTTATAAAAGGGCACCTCCTCCCTCTCCTCCTCACACCAATTATAGCTTTCACTCTCGGCCAACCCCTGCCAATATCTCTTCTCCATTCCCCTAGTATCATTCTAGAGGTCCTGGTCTTCTTCAAAGACCATCCTTAGTTCTTTATGTGGAGGTTAACTGAAGGCGCGTCAAAAAGAGGTAATATCCATTACCAATATTTTTCAATTTCATTCTTCTTCAACTTCTTCTTATTTAGTTTTTTCATGATAAAGTAATAACATAAGTATTTATTATATACTGATATGTTATTATAAATATGAAACAACTCTAATTAACATTCTATCCATCCTACGGAAAAAGGAAATCACCGCGCGTGCGTACGTACGGAATACCGTCTCCACGCCGTGGTGTAATATATTTTCCACCACCACCTTACTTGGATGGGTATAATGGTGTACATAATAACTATATATGATTATTTTAAAGTGATATTGATTATGAAATAGTATACATATACTCCAATAAAATTCCACGATCATGAGAACAATATCATCGCTCGTGCGTACGTACGGACTACCGTCTCCAAGACGCGATGAGATCCATTCTCCACGTTAACCATTCATGAATGATTATAAAGTATATATAATAAGTAATCATGAAATATATGAAATAATAATGATACTGGATTGATGTGTATATATATGTATGTTAGCTACTTAATTCCATTCAACTCCATAAGGAAACGAAAACAGCGTTCATGCGTACGTACGACCTACCATCTCCATGAACGGTGTATTTCTTTCCATTTACTGATTTATTATATATATGTATATTCTGAATATATATTAGATATAAATCATGTTTTATATTCTGGAATTAAATAATCAAGATCTATGTAATAATATGAATAATTACAATTCAAGACACGGATGACAAATGAAACAATTTTACCCAAAACGCTCTTTAACATGGAATTTACAAATGAACGGGTAAAATAAAGTAATAAGTGAACCATATATGATAGCATAACAATGAGTATGATTCTGGAATAAGTCAATGACATTATTTATATCATAATACAGGAGGTTCAGACACTTACGAAGCAAATCATACCTATGGTAAGGGAAATATCACAATCTCATTTTTATCCGAGATTGTTTATACTTTGTTATTTACTGGGGTGTTTTTTATCATCCACATCCATGTTTCCTCAATATGTAATATTATTTCCATCAACATACAATTGTTTAAATCCAATTTTACCCTTCGTTGAGTTTTTAGTAAAGGATATGAAAGGAATCTTTTCTCGTTTTTCGTACGAGGTACTTTTTGACTTTTCCAACAAAAGTACGAAGAATTTTTTTTAACATATAAGGCATGAATGGATTTTTAAAACATTATTTCCAAGAAGATTCCGTTACAAGTTTTCAAGTTTATTTTTAATCAACTTCTTTTAGTTTAAAATTGTATGACATGTTAAGAAAGTAAGATGTTTTTGAAGTAGAAAGGATATTTTCCTCAAGAATGGAGTTCAAGTGTTTTATCAAAATTATTTTCCATCTAAGATAATATAGGGTTCTGTTTCTATCCCGATTATTACATTGATTTGATTATGTTGTGATTGAATTATTTTTATGAATTCCTTTATCTTATATGAATTGTTTTATGATTTCATGATGTTTATGAATCCCATTTTTATTACATGGGTTATGCAATGATGTATGATTTATGAAATTGTGGCACACATAAGAATGGTATCATTATGAGATGGGTGGGGCCTATATCTCCCTCCAATGCATTGGGTAAGGATTTTATATCTCATGAGATATACATGGCTGGAATGGTAGGTTATACTGGTTCAGTGAAACAGGAGTGAATCGAGGGTGACTCGGTTCATAAATGGACTTTGTCCACTAAGATAGTCTTGGCAATGATTCTTGACTAACTAGAAATGATTCTCTATGATTATGTGTGTATGCCACAAAGTTTCATGTTTTATGTTATGATTATTGGGATTTCATTTCACTTCTATGATTTATCCCATGTTTCTCTTTTGTAGGTTAAGATTTCCAAAATGCTATGTTCTTATGAAAATGATGTGATTGATATTTCTTTTGTTTACCCACCCTGATCATTTGAGCTCACCCTTTTATGTTTTATTTTCCCCAGGATATAAAGAACGGTTTTAGGTAAAAAAAAGGAATATCTTTATAGGAGATGTTTAAGATCTTTCACCACGATTAGAAGATTATATTCTGAGTTTCCAAAGACACTAAACTATTAAGATCCTTGTGTGTGTGTTTTTGTTATTTAATAAGTATTCCGCAAATGTAATGTAATGTCCATGTACATCAAGCTTCGGGTCTCTACAGATAACATAGGTATATGTATGGGAATATAACTATGTAGTGTTGGTTGATACTTCATGATCGTGTCTTTCTTTAGTGGTTTATCCTTCAAGGATTCTAGAAGACCTTTGGAGGTCTCAGGGTCCCTACTGAGTATCGTATACTCACCCATGCATAGGCTATGACCGCACTACATTGTGTTGGATGTAGATGACAGACAACAGCGATCGAGGTTGAGATTAGTAGACCAGGATGGTACCCATAGGTGGACAACATGGCGAGACGTACACGGAACAGACGGATATACCCGAGTTTTTGAGGAGGCCATCTCTACCCACCATTTAGGTGGGATTCAAAGAGGACATCCAAGTTGTTGTTGTTTTACATTACTGCAGTTGTAATTTCATTCTGTTGTACCTGTACTTTACTGTTGGGCTTGTATTTCCAGCCCCATTACATTCAGCACTACTATTTTCATATAGTTTTCAATTAGTGTTTACTTCTTGTTGCGTACTCTATTGTCTATGTTTACTTTTATAAATGCAATGCCTTCCCAGTATAGGTATTTACGATTTTGGTGCTAGACACTAGCCCCTATCCTATGGAAGGCGGGCGTGGGGTAGTCACGACACGGGCCCTGAGAACGGGTTGTGACACAGTGGGTACTATGGAAATTATTTTGGGATGTGGATAAACTCAAGGATATAGAAGTATTCATGTACAATCAAATATTAATTGATTATAAATTTCTAGTTTAAAAATTATTAACAAAGATATTTAATTTATTAAAAAATGTGTAGGAACCCACACTGTAGAGACTCGAAGCTTAACGTACATGGACATTACATTACTATTGCGGAAAACTTAGTACATAAGAAAAACACACACACAAGGAGCGTAATAGTTTAGTGTCTTTGGAAACTCGGAATATAATCTTCTAATCGTGGTGAAAGATTTTCAACATCTCCCATAAAGATCTTTTTTTAACCTAAATCCTTTCTTTATGTCCTGGGGAAAAGAAAATATAAAAGGGTGAGCTCAAATGCTCAGTAAGGGTAAACAAAAGAAATATCAATCATGTCATATTCATAAGAACGTATCTTTTGGAAATCTTAACCTGTAAAAGAGATCATAATTTCATAACATGGGATAAATCATAGTAGTGAAATGTAATCCCAATAATCATAACATAAATCATGAAACATTGTGGCATACACACATAATCATAGAGAATCATTTCTTATTATTCAAGACTCATTGCCAAGACTATCTTAGTGGAAAAAGTCCATTACTGAACCGAGTCACCCTCATTTCAGTCCTGTTTCACTGAATCGGTATAACCTACCGTTCCAGACATGTATATCTCATGTGATATAAAATATTTACCCAATGCATTGGAGGGAGATATAGGTCCCGCCCATCTCATAATGATACCATTCTTATGTGTGCCACAACATCATAAACCATACATCATAGCATAACCCATGTAATAAAAATGGGATTCTTAAACATCGTGACATCATAAAACAATTCATATAAGATAAAGTAATTCATAAAAATAATTCCATCAGAACATAATCATATCAATTTAACAATAGGGATAGAAACAGAACCATTTATTATCTTATATGGAAAATAATTTTTATAAAACACTTGAACACCATTCTTGAGAAAAATATCCTTTCTACTTCAAAAAAACTTTTCCTTTCACAAAATGTCATAAAATTATAAACTAAAAGAATTTGATTAAAAATAAACATGAAAACATGTAAAGGAATATTCTTGGAAATAATTTTTTAAAAATCCATTCATGCCGTATAAGTTAAAAAAACATTCTTCTCGTACTTTTGTCGGAAAAGTCAAAAAGTACCTCATACAAAAAACGACAAAATATTCCTTTCATATCATTTACTATAAACTCACCAAAGTGTAAAAATGGATTTAAGAAATTGTAGGTGGATGGAAATAATATTACATATTGAGGAAACATGGATGTGGATGACAAAATACACCCCAGTAAATACCAAAGTATAAACAATCTCGGATAAAAATGAGATTGTGATATTTTCCTTACCTTAGGTATGATATTCTTTGTACATGTCTGAACCTCATGTATAATGATTTAAATAATGTTATTGACTTATTCCATAATCATACTCATTGTTATGATATCATATACGGTTCACTTATGGCTTTATATTACCCATTCTTTTGTAAATTCCATGTTAAAGAGCGTTTTGGGTAAAATCGTTTCATTTGTCGTCCGTGTTTTGACTTTTAATTATTCACATGATTACATAGATCATGATTAATTAATTCCAGAATATAAAACATGATTTATATATAATATATATTCAGAATATATATATATAATAGATCAGTAAATGGAAAGAAATACACTGTTCATGGAGACGGTAGACCGTATGTACGCATGAACGCTATTTTCTTTTCCTTATTGAGTTGAATGGAATTAAGTAGATGAAATACATATATATACACATAAATACAGAATCATTATTATTTCATAAATTTCATTATTAATTATTATATATACTTTATAATCATTCATGAATGGTTAACGTGGAGAAGAAATCTCATCGCGTCGTGGAGACGGTAGTCTGTACGTACGCACGAGCGATGATATCGTTCTCATGATCGTGGAATTGTATTGGAGTGTATGTATACTATTTCAGAATCAATGTCACTTTACAATAATCATATATAGTTATTATTTACACCAGTATACCCATCCATGTAAGGTGGTGGTGGAAAATAGATTACACCACGGCATAGAGACGGTATTCCGTACGTACGCACGCGCGGTGATTTCGTTTTTCGTAGGATGGATAGATGGTGAAATAGGGTTGTTTCATACTTATAATAACATATCAGTATATGAGTGATACTGATGTTATTACTTCATGATGAAAAAACTAAAGAAGAAGAAGTGTAAGAAGAAATAAATATGAAAGAATCAGTAACGGGTATTACTTCTTCTTTGAAGCGCCTCTTCGAGACCTCCTTTTAGGGCACTAAAATTGGTCTTTGAGGAAGACCAGAACCTCTAGGATTTTTCTAGGGAAGTGGAGAAGGGAATTTTTCAGGGGTTGTCCGAGCTTGAAGGCTCAATGTGGTGTGTGGAAGAGAGGGAGGAGGTGCCCTTTTATAAGGGAGGAGAGGGGCACCTTTGGAATAACTAAAAATATTATTTTATTATAAAGACAAGTTCGGTTTTAAATAGCTCCAAATTGATTTATTTCGAGGATAAGGTGGGGAGGAGTATAAATCCTCTCATCCAATAGAATTTAGACAAGTTTAGGTTCCTTTTTTATCCTTATCATTTAGATTTAACATTAAGTAAAATAATTTTACTTTTACCATGTCTTCTTGTGTTCTTATACTATAAGGTTAATAAACTTACTATAAGAAGCTAAACAAACCCCAAGTTCTTTATTATTAATATATATAACCTTATCTAATTCATTTGGCCAAACTCATATTTTTAGGAATAAAATAACAATTAATAATATAATTTTTTTTTAAAAACTATTTTATGTCAATTTTGACACTATTTAGTAATTCATTTTTCTGAAAATCATAAAAGAATGATAAGTTCTAAAAAAGTTAATTAAATCAATAATAACATGTCATATTAACCTATAAAATTAGTGGAATTCATAAAAAGTCTCAAATTACATTTATTTGGGTATTTATAACATCAATTATTTCAATATTTCATTAATAAGATAATTACTCCATCATCGTTGTGCCATAAATAAATTAAATTATATAATGTCTAAAAATTACAAATAAAATACCATTATGTAGTAAATCTTTTTATATTTCTAATGAATATTTATAGTAGAATTTATCTTATGTATATCCCCATATTAAAAATGATTTACTTATTAAACATTGATTTTAACTATTTTAACCCTTCTTTAAATAAATTAATAATAAATGTCCTAATCTAATCCAAGTAGGCATAAATGGTCATATTTTATTTCTAAGGTTGTTTTTGGTCGAATTACAGTTATCCAATAGAATTAGAACATGTGTTAGGATAATAATAATATCATTTTAACCCTTAATTACCTTATTTACTTTTAACCGTGCAAAAAAATAAATAAATAAAAAGTTATTATTCACCAAAAATTATTTTCATCTCATTGAACCACATTTTACTTACTGACATCAACCGTATCTCTTGGATTTTTGAAATTCCACTCACAAAATCGGTAAAATTATGTTTTATGAAAAATTAATTTTTTTTAACTACCACTTAGTGGTTTCACTATTCATCAAAAATTGAAAGTTTTCAGAAAAATACCAAATATTAGGCCTAAGCTATATTTGATATTATGAATTCAAAAATGTTGTCTATTTTACCAAATTCAAAAATATCAGTTGCAATAATTAATTTAAAAAATAATTCTCGTCGTCAAAACAAATAGCGTGTTCTTAAGAGATAATAACTATCAAAAGATTGACAGTTGTTTATGTCTGGTTTAAATGTGAAATTACATCGAATAACCAACATTGTATTAAATTGTAAAAATATATTCTTAATATACTTTAAAACCAATCAAATTAATAATTTATCACTATTAATTATTTCTATTAAAAAGGTTGTTTTTAATTAAAATTTAGTACTTTTCACTTTTCATCTGAAAATAAAAGTTATCCGAAAAGTACCAAAAGTTCACCCTAAGCTAATTTCGATATTCCGAATCCAGAAATAAAGTCCATTTTGAAAAATAAAATTTTCAAAATTTCAAAAAGTTGATATTACTATTCATAACGGCTAGTTTTAATAATATTTTAATAGCATATCGTTGTTTAGTGAAACTCGGTATTGCGTACTACACACGCTATCAAGGAAGCTCGTGATTGTGTGTAATGCAAGGCATGTCAAGTATGTGTGTTGTGCAAGCTCATTTTGGTGTAGCTTAAAACACAAGACATTAATGAAATTAAAAAGAATATTTTTCATAAAATCTCGGGGTGTTACATTCTACCCCCCTTAAAATGAATTTCGCCCTCGAAATTCGTCGGGGTTATAAATGGTTTACTATTCGAAAGTTTCTTTAATAGAAACCCACATCGTAAAAATGAATACCAAAACCAATCTTTAAAAACAAAAGTATGAAACATAACGGTTACCCAAATAAACTAATCACTGGGTTTCCACATAGGTGAAAATATGGATATGGAAGAGAAATCTAACCATCATGTTCTGATGGAGAGTGGTAGAGAACACGGCTATGGAAAGTACAGCAATCACAAAGCCATAAATTTGTGACGATCTAAGGTACTATCTGATTCATCATATATAAGAGCACTAGGACAACATTTTCTGTTTTCAAGATCACTTCCCTAAAGTTGATGGAATTGGAATTAGAAGAAATACTTTCGTGATTTTGGTATAGTCTCACCATTTGTCGTTATTTGGACAATTTCCACTTCATCTCTTAATGAAATTAAGTTGAATTTGTCATTCGTGATGTGTTAGCAGATCATGTGATAGAATGATGGGTCATTCCATCTATCTCAAACAGAAGGTTAGAAAAGTTATCAAAAAAATACATAATTCCATCTATAGTGAGATTAATCATATATAGTTCCTAAAATGGACTTATACTTCATATATCATACTGCTTAATATAATAAAACTAGTTTCTAATAAATAGGGACGTCCTATAGGCCAGTAGTAGGTGATAAAGGCCAGTCGCATTTCGGTTGTGGGTTCGATTCCCACAGCCTTGTCCGATGCGATGGGATGTCGCTCGTCCTGCAGGTTGTCCTTTTTCTAAAACTACAATACTATAACATCACCTAAATAATATCAAAAGTTCTATCCTTAAACATTACTAACTTATGTCCAACATAATCTATTCCAATCATTAGGCTTATCTAAAATACTTAGGTCCATGCTCATAGTATAGAGAAAATGATCACGTGAATGCCATCATTTATCCCTCATATATCTTGTTCGTCACATTCCAGTCATGTGAATACCATAATCATGTAATCTCTTGAAAAATGAATACCCATTGAATCTTAGTGAAAACATGAGTGCTGTTAAAAGATAACTCTTTCCAGATACCAAAATCCTCAAAATTCTATATACAAAAACCATGTTATAACCTTCTCCTTATATCAGTCATGAGCTCATGAATACTATCAAACATTTAATTTTCTCCTTATCCCTTCATTATGTGCATATCATCTACATTCCAAAAATATCTGAATAACCTTTCATGGATACTGGTACCATTAATCATACACTTTCAAAACTAAAGGAAAGACAACAGTGTAACAATCCTTAGATGTCTCTTTATTCCATAGTACCATGAGATTACTTATACAACATTACTCATGATAATCACGTAATCATTCCACTACATTCTTAATCCATTGACCGAGCTTCAACAATTCTTTCATCTCACATATCAATTGTAGTCTCTTCATCATCATCAACATAAATACTACCCATACGACCATACTGATTCTCTTCATGAGAGTTTCCCTTAGGGCATTGGTTTTCATAATGCCCGTATATTCCACATTTAAAACATTTAACCATTGTTGATGTCATAGCAATACCATTATCCTCATCCCTGGTGTTAACTGAACCTTTTCCTTTGCACTTACTGGCTTTTTGTCCTTCTTTTCCACACCCAATGCATCTTCCAGTTCCTTTGAAACATTCTCCTTGATGCCTCTTCCCACATGATTTACATAGGGGAAATTGAACTTTCTTTCCTCTATGATCATCATGAAACTCCATCTTTCTCTTATTAGTCGAGTCAGGAAACATAAAAAAATTTACTTTATTGATCATATTATGAGATTGCTGATTCAGAATAATAATGATATTTGGAATTCCAAATCCCATTCCATTTGGTTTCTCATGAAGAATATCATTCCATTGTCCATCATATCCTCCATTATCGTGAATCATCTTGTTTCCAGCCATTTTCTAAAACCCAAAAAGAATAGTGTGAGAGGAAAAAATCATAATAAAGGGGGAGTAAAATCAATATATAACATCTTTGGTTTAATCTAATATCATTACCATAGTTCTAGGACTATATCCTATACGTATACTTATCCTTAGGGACATTCCTAGACATACCTTAGAAATATCACTAGGGATCTCACTAACATTTTCGCATCCTAGTTTCCAAAGGTTGACTAAACCTTTACTCTGATACCAACTGTAGAGACCTGAAGCTTAACGTACGTGGACATTACATTACTTTTGAGGAATACTTAGTACATAGCAAAAACACACACACAAGGACTGTAATAGTTTTGTGTCTTTGGAAACTCGGAATATAATCTTCTAGTCGTGGTGAAAGATCTTCAACATCTCCCATAAAGATCTTCTTATTTTTTAACCTAAATCCTTTCTTTATGTCATGGGGAAAAGAAAACATAAAAGGGTGAGCTCAAATTCTCAGTAAGGGCAAACAAAGAAATATCAATCACGTCATATTCATAAGAACATATCTTTTGGAAATCTTAACCTGCAAAAGAGATCATAATTTCATAACATGGGATAAATCATAGTAGTGAAATGTAATCCCAATAATCATAACATAAAACATGAAACTTTGTGTCATACACACATAATCATATAGAATCATTTATTATTAGTCAAGACTCTTTGCCAAGACTATCTTAGTGGACAAAGTCCATTTTTGAACCGAGTCACCCTCGTTTTAGTCATGTTTCACGGAACCGGTATGACCTACCGTTCCAGCTATGTATATCTCATGAGATATAAAATCATTACCCAATTCATTGGAGGGAGATATAGGTCCTGCCAATCTCATAATGATACCATTCTTATGTGTTCCACAATATCATAAACCATACATCATAGCATAACCCATGTAATAAAAATGGGATTCTTAAACATCGTGACATCATAAAACAATTCATATAAGATAATGGAATTCATAAAAATAATTCCATCACAACATAATCAAATCAATGTAACAATAGGGATAGAAACAGAACCCTTTATTATCTTATATGGAAAATAATTTTGATAAAACGCTTGAACACCATTTTTGAGAAAAATATCCTTTCTACTTCAAAAACACTTTTCCGTTCGTAACATGTCATAAAATTCTAAACTAAAATAATTTGATTAAAAATAAACTTGAAATAATGTAAAGTAAGCTTCTTGGAAACAATGTTTTAAAAATCCATTCATGTCGTATAAGTTAAAAAAATCATTCTTCTCGTACTTTTGTCGGAAAAGTCAAAAAGTACCTCGTACGAAAAACGACAAAAGATTCCTTTCATATCTTTTACTATAAACTCACCAAAGAGTAAAAATGGATTTAAAAAATTGTAGGTGGATGGAAATAATATTACATATTTAGGAAACATGGATGTGGATGATAAAATACAACCCAGAAAATACCAAAGTATAAACAATCTCAGATAAAAATGAGATTGTGATATTTCCCTTACCTTAGGTCCGATATGCTTTGTACGTGTTCGAACCTCCTGTATAATGATTTAAATAATTCTATTGACTTATTCCAGAATCATACTAATTGTTATTATATCATATATGGTTCACTTAAGGCATTATATTACCAGTTCTTTTGTAAATTCAATGTTAAAGAGCGTTTTGGGTAAAATCGTTTCATTTGTCGTCCGTGTTTTGACTTGTAATTATTCATATGATTACTTAGATCATGATTAATTAATTACAGAATTTGAAACATTATTTATATATAATATATATTCAGAATATATATATATATATATAATAGATCAGTAATGGAATGAAATACACCGTTCATGGAGACGGTAGACCGTACGTACGCATGAACACTGTTTTCTATTCCTTATTGAGTTGAATGGAATTAAGTAGATGACATAAATATATATACACATAAATCCAGAATCATTATTATGTCATATATTTCATTATTAATTATTATATATACTTTATAATCATTCATGAATGGTGAACGTGGAGAATGAATCTCATCGCATCGTGGAGACGGTAGTCCATATGTACGCACGAGCGATGATATCATTCTCATAATCGTGGAATTGTATTGGAGTGTATGTATACTATTTAAGAATCAATATCACTTTACAATAATCATATATAGTTATTATGTACACCATTATACCCATCCAAGTAAGGTGGTGGTTGAAAATAGATTACACCATGGCGTGGAGACGGTATTCCGTACGTACGCACGCGCGTTGATTTTGTTTTCCGTAGGATGGATAGATGGTGAAATAGGGTTGTTTCATACTTATAATAACATATCAGTATATGAGGTATACTGATGTTATTACTTCATGATGAAACAACTAAAGAAGAAGAAGTGGAAGAAGAAATAAAGATGAATGAATCGGTAACGGGCATTACCTCTTCTTTGAAGCGCCTCTTTGAGACCTTCTTTTAAGGCACTAAAATTGGTCGTTGAGGAAGACCAGAACCTCTACCATGTTTCTAGGGAATTGGAGAAGGGAATTTTTCAGGGGTTGGACGAGCATGAGGGCTCAATGTGGTGTGAGGAAGAGAGGGAGGAGGTGCCCTTTTATAATGGAGGAGAGGGGCACCTTTGGAATAACTAAAAATATAATTTTATTATAAAGTCAAGTTCGGTTTTAAATAGCTCCAAATTGATTTATTTCGAGGATAAGGTGGGGATGGGTCGAAATACTCTCATCCAATAGAATTTAGACTAGTTTAGGCTTTTTTAACCTTATCATTTAGATTTAACATTAAGTAAAATAATTTTACTTTTACCGTGTCTTCTGGTGTTCTTATACTATATGGTTAATAAACTTACTATAAGAATCCAAACGAACCCCAAGTTGTTTATTATTAATATATATATACTTACTTAATCCATTTAGCCGAACCATAGATTTTTATGAATATAATAACAATTAATAATATAAAATTTTTTTTAAAAACTATTTTATGTCAATTTTGACACTATTTAGTAATTGATTATTGTGAAAATAATAACAGAATGATAAGATCTAAATAAGTTAATTAAATCAATAATAACATGTCATATTAAACTATAAAATAAGTGTAATTCATAAAAAGTCTAAAATTACATTTATTTGGGTATTTATAACATCAATTATGTCAATATTTCATTAATAAGATAATTACTCCATCATCGTTGTGTCATAAATAAATTAAATTATTTAATGTCTAAAAATTACAAATAAAATACCATTATGTAGGAAATCTTTTTATATTTCTAATGAATATTTATAGTCCAATTTATCTTATGTATAACCCTATATTAAAAATGATTTATTTATTAAACTTTGATTTTAACTATTATAACCCTTCTTTAAATAAATTAATAATAAATGTCCCAATCTAATCCAAGTGGGCTTAAATGGTCATATTGTTTTCCTAAGCTTTTTTTTGGTCTAATTACACTTATCCAATAGAATTAGGACATGTGTTAGGGTAATAATAATATCATTTTAACCCTTAATTACCCTATTTACTTTTAACCGTGGTAAAAAAAGTAAAAAGTTACTATTCACCAAAAATTATTTTAATCTCATTGAACCACATTTTACTTACTAACATCAACCGTGTCTCTCGTATTTTTGAAATTCCACTAACAGAAGCAGTAAAATTATGTTTTATGAAAAATTCAGTTTTTTTAACTACCACTTAGTGGTTTCACTATTCATCAAAAATTGAAAGTTTTCAGAAAAATACGAAAAATTAGGCCTAAGCTATATTTGATATTATGAATTCAAAAATTTTGTCTATTTTACCAAATTCAAAACATATCAGTTGAATTAATTAATTTAAAAATTAATTCTCATTGTCAAAACAAATAGCGTGTTCTTAAGAGATAATAACTATCAAAAGATTTACAATTGTTTATGTCTGGTTTAAATGTGAAATTACATCCAATAACCAAAATTGTATTAAATTGTAAAAATATATTCTAAATATACATTAAAACCAATCAAATTCATAATTTATCACTATTAATTATTTCTATTAAAAAGGTTGTTTTTAATTAAAATTTAGTTATATTCACTATTCATCAGAAAATGAAAGTCATCTGAAAAGTACCAAAATTTCACCCTAAGCTAATTTTGATATTCCGAATCCAGAAATGAAGTCCCTTTTGAAAAATAAAAATTAAAAAATTTCAAAAAGTGGTTATTACTATTCATAACGGCTAGTTTTAATAATATTTTAATAGCATATCGTTGTTTAGTGAAACTCGGTATTGCGTACTACACACGCTATCGAGGAAGGTCGTGATTGCGTGTAATGTAAGTCATGTCAAGGATGCGTGTTGTGCAAGCTCCATTTGGTGTAGCGTACAACACAAGACATTAATGAAATTAAAAAGAATATTTTTCATAAAATCTCCGGGTGTTACACACACTAGGTCTAAACATTAATAAAAAATTGTTTCAATTTTTTTATTTTTGAACATAATTTTCATAATGATGTTGAGAAAATTTTAGATGATAAAATTCAATGCATTTCATAGGTTTATTTAACTTGGATGAAATGGTAAAAGATTTAATCAGTGAGTTGAATACCTCCAACATTTTTGTAGTGTGCCCATTCCTATGGAAACACTAGTATGTCACAAAATGGTATCAATGGATTGGTAATTTTTTAAAATAATTTTATCATAAAACAAAGAGAATTGATTTTTTATAACTATTCGGATCACCTGAGAGGAGCTTTAAACTATGATTTTTGAATCATTGTGACTATTCTATTAAAATTTAAAAAAATTCCTTTATTTTACATCTATACCAATATATTGAATTAATATACCTATCCCTTTCACTATATGAAATTAGTTTTCATGAATTAAATATAAATATTAAGGAAATAACAATATACACATTGATTGGTAACCAAGGTTATCCTCTAGTTTTGATTACTATATCCCCCAGCCAAGGTGGTCATCACCCCCTCACAAATAACTCTCCTTTATAATCAAAAACATTAATTTGGAAATGGTATATTTTTATACCTTTACTGGTCTAAAAAATTATGTTGTAATAATAGAATTTATATTTATATTTTTTAACAATATCTTTTTTTTGTAAAATTTCTATCATTTGGATTTTACATTTGGTTTGAAGTTCATTGGAAGCATCTGGTAGTGGCAGATATATTAAAATTTATTTTAATAATTGTTTCCTAATACCAATAGAAAGGATCTTTCTGGTCAATTTTATAATTATGTTATTTAATATTTGAAGAAATAAATACATTTTTGTAGGAATATTCATCATTAATGATTGTTGTTCATCCGAAAATATCCCTTTGGATTACCTTTCTTGCATATATGACGATCCAAGGGTAGAATCCCACTATAGGTAATCTTTACGTGCTTTAACTGTCTCTGATAAATTCCACTTTTTCTCTATGAGATAGAGCAGAGAATAAAATTTATTTTTTATTAGTTCATGATCATTAAATATTCATATTTGAAAAATATTCTCCATTTGTTCAATTGTTCATGAGAGGGCGAGAGGAAGTGTTGGGAGACAATTTTATGTGTACAAGAATTCTCTAATCGCAAACATGGAATTGGTTTTGAATTAAAAACAAAATAGATGTAGGTTTGTATTTATAGGGATGTGATTTCCAATACAAAATATAATTTCATAGAATCCATTAAATATAATTATAACCATTAATAAAATCACATGCCACATAATAATAACAATATTATTTTCTGGTATGAAAACATTCACAAAATGGATAAATAATATTTATCGACTTTTAAATAATTATTTTATCACCACTCATTGTCTTGTTCAACTTGAAATCCTCTTGCATTTATTGAACACCTAAATAAATATTTTATTTTATTAAATTAATATTTTCTTTACATATAGATACATAAATATTTATTAAATATTAAACAAAATAAATAAATGTATTTTATACATAATCTGGTGAGTCAATATTTATTTAATTTATGCGATCAATATAACATAACTAAAATTATTATTCAGTCATGAGAATAACATTTATTCGATTTATTAAATTCAAATATAATTTAATTGAGAGCACATGAAAAACTTATAGTGTTACCCTCTTGGATTTTTTCTCATTGTCATTAGTCGGGCTTTCCTAAAGTGTAAGATATTTTTCGAGAAATGGTCAAGGATCCCAAGATAATGTACTTGAAGTAGCAATTATCACAACCACATATGATGGATCATTGTGTAATATAATCCCTTTAACAAAATATCTCATCAAGAAGGTTACATGTTGGTGGCACCACAATATATTCTTGTACATCATTCGTTTACTATATAAAATAAACTCATCGTTACACCATGGCCATGGAATTTGGCATGATAGTTCTACTTAAATCAAAGTACTGAGATATTAACATCCATAAATATGGAAGGGGCGATTCCTTTCATTACCTATCCATTAATAAAATATCATTAATTACGCACCAAATATAAACTACTTCCTTCCAATATATGGAGTGATGATTTTCATCATAAAATTTATGTATGAGAGTTGTGACATACATTAATGATAGTCATAAACTCTATGATCCATTAAACATGCTCGTAGATAGGAATATACAATACTACTAAATCATACATAATTCCTAATAGCTTGTCTATTATAATAATCTATTGTCTTAGGGATTACGATGTGTAGTCTTCATAAGAAGAAGTGTCATCTACTTATGTGTACTTGTACATAAAGCTATATATTATATGTGTCTCATCATAGTATGATATCCAACCATAGAACTAGATTATGAATATTTTCATCGCACATCAAGGTTCACATCATATTAGGGTACTGCTATGGCCTTATTAATGTGAAAAATACTATAGGAAAATATTACATTATGTTCATGTAGATAAATGGAAAGTATGTAATAAGATATTTAATGTAATATTTAACAAATCAAATATTCACGTAATCAAAGTACAAATAGTTGGTTCTAGGAAACTGACTATAACCAACTCCCATATAGACTAGAACCAAATATCTATGTCTTTATGTCTGTTAGATCTCACATGATATTAATGCTTCCAATGAGTCAAGTATTTAGTTAACGGGTTTACCATGTTGTCTTCCATAGAAATAATCCTCACTGGAAATTCACCTATATGAGAAAAATCCATCAAGAGATGATACTTTTGATGTTTTATCTTTATCTGCTGATGTGACCTTGGCTCTTTTGAGAGAGCCACCAATGTAGTATTATCATAATAGAGTGTGATTGTATATTTACTCCATTGTAATACATCATGACTTGGACGAAATTTTTCATCCAAACATCTTCTTAAACTACCTCAGAAGCTGCAATATACTAAGACTCTAGACCACATCCTGCTTTGAGCTCTTCTAACTCACATCACCTCCACTAAATGTGAATATATATCCCATTTTTGACTTCATTTCATTTTGATCAGTCTGAAAAATAGCATCTACATATCCTCTGATGAATTGTTGGATATCTCTTCCATTAACTAGGAACATATCTTTAGTAAGAATCAGATAAATAAGGACAATATTGACTATCATCCAATGATTGTCATGTGGATGAACTCAATATCTTCCTCTGTACTGCACTTAATTTGTAAAAAACATCTATCCTATTACGTAGTGTAACATGCACAACTAAACCAAAGGATGATTCATATAAAATAATTTCAATTCTATTTCATTCCTCATGGTTCTATGGACACATTTTCTTGGAATATGAATTCCATGTGATGCTGGTAACTATCCACTTTAGGATTGTCACATTTTGAATTTCTTTAGTATCATGTTAATGTATTCATATTGATTTATGTTAAGAAACCTCTAGGATATATCACAATGGATCCTGATCCCATGAATATATAATACCTCATCCAACTCTTTTAGGGAAAATCATTTATTCAACCGTCCCCCAATAGACCGTAAGACATATATTTCTTTTCCAATAATTAATATGTCATTAACATATACTATTATGAAAATGAATGAACTCCCTTTAGAACTTTTTTAGTCATATGGCTCAAATTAATTCTTTATCAAATTACATTCCATTATGGATTAATCAAAATCAATGTTCCATTACCTGGATTATTTATTAAATCAATAAATAGATGTCTTTCAACATGAATATCATAGTGAAATCTTTTGTTGTAAAAACCCCATCATGTTTTATCTTCTATACATCATACTAAAGGTTCCAATTAAAGAAAAAATTTTTGAAATCCATTTTCCAAATATCATAGTCATGGTAATTTTAAATGGAAAGAATAATTATAAAGAATTTTTGTATGGAAACTATTGAAAAGTTTTTGTCGTAGAAAATACATTTACCCAATTTAAACCCTTTTGCATCTAGTAACACCTTATAGGTTCTAAATTTTCCTCTCATTTATTGTTTATTCATGAATACACATTTCCATATAATAGATTTTATATACACACAAGGATATACAAAAATATATATGTGGTTTTGGTACATGGAGTCCATTTTAGAATTCTTGATTTCTGTACACTTGGAAAAATCTGTGCCACATACAGCTTTATTATTTTTTATAATATCAATATTATCAACTAATAATGAGTCACCATTATAGATAACAATAAAATAATAAAAAAGTGGTTTTATAACCATTATAGTACTCTTTCTATGTACACGTTTTAATTGAATAGTTTCTACTTCCATAGTGATGTGTGGAATATAATCATGTACTAACTCTTGTTGGACATGAGCCTTGAATTCATCATTTTTTTCTCCCCCCCCGAAATCCCTTTTGCTGATGTGCTCTACTTATAGAAAAAACTATGACATGAAACTATTAACCTTTTATTCGAGGGTTCGTTTAGCTAATATCTACTTGTTTCCTTGGGGTATCCTATAATGGTACACTCTGTGCCTCAGGGTGCATGATTTTTACCTGAAGTGGCCTTAAAAAATGATTCTCCACCCATGCATGTAAATTCGATAACATGGTTATTCATCTACTCCAAAATTTTTATGAGATACCATTTATTAATTTATATGGTACTCAGTTTATTATGTTGACCATAGTTTATAACATATATCCACAAATCGATAATACATTAATTACATGACTCATCATTGATCTCGACGTGTTCAACAAGGCCTGTTTACTGATTATCCTCACACCATTATACTAAGGTGTTTAAGTATGAGGGAGTTGGGATAGGATCCCCAACTCTTATAGGTAATCAATGATGTGTTGATTAAGATATTCTCCACCTTGGTCTGAGCGGAGTTTCTTAATATTCCTTCGAATATGGTTCTCAACATCATTCTCATATTCATGGATTTCATCAATAGAATCCAACTTATACCTCATTATGTTAATATATCCATATCTACTAAAATATATATTAAAAGATATGATGAATGACTACACACCCCCTACTTTAATAGGAAATGGTCCGCACAAATCAGGGTGAACTAATTAAAGAAGCTCTTTAGCCCTTTTACCTTTCCCACTAAATGGTCCTTTGGTCACTTTTCCTTGTAAACATGCATTCCATACACCATGTGGGTTTAGTTGGAAAGAATCTAAATATAAATACTGATGTAATTTCGTCAATAATTTTTCATTTAAATGTCCTTGACAATGATTCCAATTTTGGGTGTGTTAGGAGCCATGTGAGGTAATTTCAATATCTATTTCTATGACATGGTTTCTATAATACCACACATAAAAACCATTAGGTAAATGTTCCATACCATAAAAATGCTATATATATTTAATAAGAAACATAAATTTGAAAATATGAAAATGAATCAATATCTATCTAGTATGGATATAGAAATAATTTTTTTGATACTAAAGGAAAATAATAAAAATTATTTAAAACCAAGATCATTCAAATAGGTAATTTAAGGAGGTAGTTCTTCATAGCTATATTATCATGTTTATATGTATTGGTTTCTTTTAGAGCTACCTACCCTTAGTAATTTTTTTTGAATCTAATTGGTTCGGACAATTTAATACATATGTTAGGACCACAAAGTGTATTGAATAGACAATTTGTATAAATAGATAAATTTCACATGATAACAAATTCACCTGAAGATTTTATTTGATTCTTTAGCTGGGTGAAATATTTATTCTACTGTCACTTTGCACCACATTCAAAACATACACCATCATATTCCCTTGATTCCCCTGTGATATTCTTCTTCTTAGAAGGGTGTGAAGAAGCCTTGGGCTTAAATTTCATTGCTCCCCCTTTCCATTTTATTACCATAGAGAGAAATTATTTCTATGCTTCATATTATTATCTACATGGAGAAGAAGGATGTTATGATTTGGTGGAGTCATTTCAATGTTGTTCACTATAAGATTCAAAAAAACTAGAGAATCTCTAAGGGGGTAATTATAGAATTAAATCAGATCCTTATTCATTGGGGAGTTTAAACTATATAACCTCTATGAAATCCATGTAGCCAATGATATTGACTATATGTGGAATATCTATGGAAGCCTCTTGATGATTACTCTGAAAGAGAGATTTGGAAATATCAAATTGTTCTTACCTATCTCTCTCTTAGTAAAGACCATAAAGGTTATCGAGAATTCTATAGGAATCAGTATTTCTTTATGACTCCATGAGTTCACTATAAATAAATTAATTCATAAAAAATTGAACACAGAAAACATCATTCATATGTTTATCGTAGACTAGGAACTCTTCATCACTCATCTCTTGAGGAAACGGATCCGGAATTGAGGATTCTGGCGTGTAAGATTTTGGTACATGGTGTAGAACACCAAAAATGCATCTAAACCATTATATAAAGTTACAGTCAGGGATGATATTGTCTTTATACAATACTGATTGTAGGGATACTGTAGATGATGATCATGTCACATTACTCTACAATTAAAAGAGAATATTTATTAGTATTTTTGTTGATTAAATATTTTGTGAGAAATAATAAATAAATTTATTTTATTAAATCTCCCACTATTTTAACAAGTCTTAATATCCATTACTATTTGATCTTAGAAGGTCTTGGAGATAAGAAATTATAGTGGTAAAAATCCATGTTTCCCTTCACATATCTCGGCAAGGGTGGGTCAATATCTTGGGGGACATTTAGGTATCCATTTTTTCAACTATGGGATTGTCACTCCATGATCCATTGAGTGGGCTCCACAATTCTAAAAGAAAAAATTGGATTTTTTCCTCTCATACCTCAAAATTACACCAAGCCATGTAAGGGATACTCTTATTGATGTAAAATTCATAATTAAACCCAAATTAGTCATATAAAATCCCGTTGTAAATATTATTTTTCTAACAATGGTTGGTCAAAAATATTGTCTTATTGAGATTTTTTCTTAATTATTTACACGAAGGCATAATGTGACAAAATATTAGAATGAGAGATTTAATTTTATTATGCAGAATTTTTATACGTTGTTTTTTCCTTTACATGTTATGTTAATATTTATGTTTTTATTTTCTTAATGAATTAATCATGTTTGGATAATCCATTAACACATAAGTAATTTAATTTAAATTACATGTTTTTAACATTAATTAATTAATTGGTGTGATAATGTCATTATATCAAAAATATAATTTTAATATATTATATAGAAAATAATTTAAAAATTTAATTTACCGATCATGAATTTATCTAATGGTTGATCTAATGAGCATACAATAAATAAACCAGTGACCTAGAGAACGTAACACCTTATATAGGACATGTCATGAGACCAAACATTCCATGTGTCCACCTATGTATCACCATGTTGGAGTCATTATGGTTCTCTTTGTAATTGTCCCCACATGACTTTGGATGATCCATTCAGTAAAAATATTTATTACTCACGTGCAGGTGAGGGGAACCAAATGATTGGTTAAAGGTAATTATATAAATATCATTGGACATGAAGGACCTATATAAAAATTGTTGGAGGTATGAATCGCAGGATATATTATAATTCAATATTAAAAAATTGGAAAAATATGAAATATATTTAATTAAATAAATGCCAAAACATACATAGGTCTTCTTCAAGATCATAAATGTTCACACAAACAACTAATACACAAAATTAAACAACTAGCTTACTTTTAATCATTATTATATTATTTAATATAAACTAAATTTTCATTAATTAATTAATTAATTAATTACCTTTTATATTAATGGTAATCTAATGTTATTTGAAGATACACATCATTTATGGAATTCATGGAAAATAATTTCCAGAAACAATAAAGGCATAATATTTATAAAAATTTAATTAAGAAATTTATAATTATTAATACCATAATTAAATTTTCAAACACAAAACAGTGTGATAATAAATAAAATATTGTTTTAAGGAGTTTATTTCAAATAAAATGTAATTTTTTTATTAATGGGAGACACCACGATGTGTACATCTAGATACACATCATGTACCACAGTTTCTGAATATACAAGTCACACACTTGTGGCATTAGTGTCATGACTCGGAAAGATTACATGGTGTGTACATGCCAATTGCACACTGTGTATCTACTTACCGTGTGCCAGATACCCCATTCAATAGGTCATGTGAAATAAAATGAACACATGTAATTAATTAATCAACTAATCTTGATGCACTACTCATGGGTATATAGTGTGTTCACTGACAACACGACGTGTAACCAATTTTTACCTGCCAATGATTGAAATCTCCTCAATGGAATCTTCTGCTGTTATTTATTTGATCATAAACATTTATGAAAATGAAACTATAAATGACCATGATAAATATGTCGATAACATGGTCATTAAAATCAAATTAAAGAACAAATAACGTGAAATAAATAAAACCACAATTTTGGATAAATCAATTATAAAATAAATAATAATAAATTTAATCCTTACCAAACTAATACAAATTTTTTGTTATGGGTGCAGCAGAAGCTTGTGGTTATGGGTGGTATATTAAATATTTTTTTAATAATGGTTTCACAACACCAAGATCACGAATCTTGAACATCATGTTTGAAAATAATTTTCTTAATATCTAATGAAATTAATAAATAGTATAGGAAATTATTCGTTGATGATTTTGGATCATTTAAAAAGTCCCTTTCAGATGGCCTTCATTGCAATTGTGATGATCTAATGGAAGAATCCCTTTAGCGTTGATCCATATGTGCTTCAATGATCTCTGAGAAATACCACACATTCATTAGGTGCTAGTGTGAAAAATAAAATGTATTACATTATTCATTCTTGATCACTCATTCTTTGGACTTGAATAAATTATCCCTTGGGTTTCTTGCTCTTGATTTGGACAAAGGAGGAGGATTTGAGAGATAATTTGTTGTGAAAAATTATTCTATAATATGAATCATTGAAATGGTTTTGACTGAATTGAAAAATAGACGAATGAATCTACATATAGAGCTGGGATTCCAGTTACAAAATATAATTTCAAAACAGCTATTAAATATAATTATAACCCTCAATGGATTCCCATTCAAAATGATAATAATTATAATATTATTATTTTGGGGTGTTCCTGCATGTGTTGAATTGATAAATATTATTTTAAAAAAATTATTTTCTCACCAAACACTATTTTGGTCCATTATAATTCCTATTGCATTTATTGAACACCCAAATTAATATTTTATTCCCATAAATACATATTTAATTCTCCATCTAGTAAAAAAATGTTTATAAAATATTAAATAAAATAAAGAATTATATTTCATTCAATATTTGGTGAATAAAAATTTATATAATTTATACGATCAATATAACATAAATAAAATTATTTCATATCCTAGAAAATTTTATTTATTCAATCACATACATTTTATTAATATAAAACCAAGACCACCCAAAACACATACGGTGTGACCCTCCGGGATTATTTTCCACTGGCATTAGGCGGTCCTGTCTAAAGATCACGATTAATGTCTAGTAATGGTTTAAGGATCCCAAGGGAAATAAATAAGAGATTCAATGATGAAAATAAAATATCGATGCTCAATGTGTGATACAATCTCATTGTCACAATGTTTCATCATGAAGGTTCCATGAGGGTTTCATAAGCATATATTCTTGATAAATAATTCCTGGACCATATGAAATAAAAAATCATTACAGCATGGCCATTAAATTTTGGGTGATGGTTCTATTTCAATCAACGATACGAGATATCAGATATCATATATACGGAAGGGAAACTCCATTCTTGACTTATCTGTCAATAAATGTCATTCATGAAACCACCAACATAGCATACTTCCCACAAACATATGGCGTGACTATTTTCTTCCTCAAATATAATTATGCAAGTCATGACATGAATTTATGAGATTAAAAAAGTCTAAGTACCAATACACATGCCCACTGATAAGAATATCAAATCATAATAAATTTAGATAATTCATACTGGTAGGTCTGTTCTTGTAGTCTCCAAACATGGATATTACCAAATGTGACCGTCAAGAGAATAAGTATCATTTTCTTATGAGTAATCTCACCTGACGATATAAATACTATGTTTCACGGAAAATTATTATATCCAAACACATATATAAATTAAGAAAATTTTCATATAACATAATGGTTCTCATCACATTGGGGAACTTCTATGACTTTATAAATGTGGAAAATACTCTAGGACATCACTAAATTATTTACATGTAGAAAAATGAACAATATATAATAAGATATTTAATTTTATATTTAATACATGTAATATTCATGCAATAAAAATATGATTATTTGGTTTTAGGACACCAATTATATCAGCTACCATAGAGAAGAATGATTAACAAAATAGATGTCACATTACCCTTCTCAATAGGATATAATGGATCTCCTTACATAATAAGTGTAAATAAAAAAAATAATCCTCCAAATTCATCATAAAGTATAATAAAAAATTATCATAGGTTATGTTATCCATCTCTTCATCATCGAATAGTATGATCATTAGTATTAGTTAAATCAATTATTCTCCCTTATAATTCATCCAAAATTAATATTTGTAAAATTATTCAACAAAGTGTTGAATCTAGCTTCCTTTAAAAAAAATTAACATCACTATAAATATTTTATTATTTATCTCCATTTGATATATAATATTTTCACAATGATTATAAATAAATTAAATTTTTTATTCATATTCTCCTTATTAATATTTCTGTGAAAATATCATTTTCGAATATCACACGTCTACTGCACAATCCCCACATTTAATGTCATAATGAAATTCATGGACATTATTTTGCCTTTTTAAATATAATAAAACTTTTTAATGATTTTTCTTCAAATATCTATATTTCTTGATCTATTATTTCTACTGTAACACATTTGAACTAAATCAAGGATACAAACCAAGATGTCTTAATGAAAACACCCATTATTATCCCAATTAAAACCCCAATAATCTTAATTAATAATCATGTAACAATTATAATTTAGAATTTATATACTAACTTATTCAACATTTTTACCAGGGAATTTAACATATTTTAAATGTATTTTTTCAATCATAAATGAATAATCATTTATATTTTGGTGATACATTATTTAATTACATTTTATTGGATTATTAGATTAAATTTCCTACTTTTGTATTTGAAATTATAAATATTTATTTTGAACAGTTTCCATAATTTTAATGAAAAAATCTGTTTAATATATATTGGTGCAAGTATCGCTGATATTTTTTTAGTGGTTAAAAAATTGTTTTGTTTTGAAGAAATATAATTATCATTATTCCAATATTTTCAATTGATAATATTATTTTGGAAATCCATTTTATTTTCATGTGAATTAATGTTATTTTTTAATTATTAATTCTCAGTTACCATTTCAATTTTAATTAATTATCATGTTTCAATATTCATTCAATGTGTGGTAATAAAAAATAATTGAAAAGGAGTGATACCATAAGACCATATCCAAGCATTCATGGCATGTTCTAACTGATAATTTATTAAAGGGTTTGATTGATCATTCCTTTAATTAGATCAACCACAAGAAAATAGTAATTGATATTTTTTATGGAAAATAAATCTAAAATATTAGAATTTGATATTTAAATTGTATTGATGAAACAATGTATGTATTTTGAAATTGAATTTTCTTGTAAATTTGGGAACATAAAAATTGATCCCTAATACTATAAGAATTTCATAGAACTACATTGTACAATTCTTTTCTTCCTTATGAAATCCTCAAATGTATCTTAACATTTACATTCCATCTCAACCTACCATAAGGCACCCCACTAAACTACCCTGAGTAGATAACCTATCAACCATCCTACATCTGTAAGACTACAAATATAATTTTAATATTCAATGAATGACAATTATTGATCTAGACCAAATTATTGGAGGGTGACTGAAACCGATAAGGGTACACCGTAATCCATATTTGATATTAAGTAAATTATATGGATTGAATATAAGAAATGAATGATCCCCATATTGTAGAAATTAATATTTATGGAGAAAAATTATTAAAATTTAAATTGAATTTTGATATGAACTTGTAAATTTTGAATGTTAATCTATAAAATTTGAGGAAGAAAATATTACTAGGGAATTTAGCTAAATGATTGTAGACACTAGGGAATATAAAATATGGATCTCACTTATTATGTTAAAGTTTTTGATCTTTACTAATGAAATTTAATTTGGATGAACCAAATTGAGATAGTGGTGATAACATGAACGCCAAATATTAGTGTGTATTAATTTGGGATGATGAACGAGCATTGATCCTAGGATAGTTTCATTAAAAGAGATTGATGACTGGTAGTATTATTTTTTACATGGTTATACTCGAAGGCTAATGGAATTTATATAACCTAAATGATTATTCTATAATTCATGGTTGAATTCACTCAATTATCTTTATAATATTTTACATTATGTGATAGTGTTTATGTTTTTGTTTGATCATTAGAGAACCATATTTGAATCATGGTCGATCATGACCCATCAATGATGCCTCAAATTATCACAAACCATATATGGTTAAATTTAGGTACTTATGAAGTTAAATTGAGAATATTCCATGTTAAAAACACTCCAAAAATGGTTGAATGTTTCTAATTCCAAGGAATATATATATATTCTCACGTAAATGTACATCTAGTGCAACAATATGGTATATTATGTTTGAATTAAATGATTTTTAATAGATATTTTTATTAGATTTGATCTGAGAGTGTTAAATGTTTAAATAATACTTTTCCATTATCATTTAAGTTATATTGGAGACTTTATAGTTTTTTTGTGGTGATCAAGAGTAATGATATTATCACATAAACATATCTAGACTCTTTCTGACTAGTGTAGAAGTATCACCCAATGGGTTTTCTAGGGTTTTTAACAGTTCAAATATATTTTTAGTAAAATAGACATTGAAAAGAAGAAAAAATTATGTGGGAACTTCATAGTGGTGTACTGAGATTTTCAAAAACCCAATATTTTATTATTTTTCTCTCGATAAATAAATTCAATCATTTAGATAGCTTTTGCAACCCATAAAAACTTTCTTAACATAAAAATTAAATATTAATTTTTAATCATTACAGTTTTCACATATATTTGGAAATGAAGGAATGAATGATAGTAACTAAAATATTAAAATATATTTTACACATTATTATGAATGAATTCATGGACACAAATAAAATATCAATAAAATTGATAACCACTAAACATTAAGGATGTGTTTTAATAAAAAAGTATTTATAATCCCATAATTTATTTCTATCATAATAAATTAAAATAATATCTATTGTTGATAGATAATAACAAAATTGATACTTTATATATTTAAAAAAATATTTAATCCATTCATTATCATTTAATGGATTATGATTGGAATAAAAGTGAAATTTAAGTATAAATGATACATTTTTCTTAAAAGAATATTTTCATCATTTTTATGAAACATATGTTCTAAATAAAAATTTTCATAAATTTGTAGGTTTTATATGATAAAAAATAATGTTCATTTTTAAAATCCTAATATCAAAATTTCCTTACTGTTAATTTTTTTTTATTTTTATACTAATTATCAATTTTTGGTGAATAATGAAAAAATAAATCATATTATTTGAAAACTATATTTTCATATAATGTAATTATATAAATAAATTATATTATAATTTTTTTGAGGTAAAAAAATTTAATATAGTATATAAATATATCAAATTTAGGTCATTCTATATAATATCACCATGAAATAGGATACAAAAAACATTTAGAACATTTAAACATTTCACATTTAAAACAAACATTTTCCTTTTATCTACGTGATTAATATCAAATCCAAATTTTATAATAATGTGAAATGAATATGGTAAAATGGATTATATATTTGGAAGAAGATGTCGAAAATTATTTTTTATGTTTAATTGTTTGTATTTATAAAATATTCACCATCGTAAAAAAAATTATTTTCCACAGTATAGGGAAAATAGTTACACAAGTTTCTGTTAAAAGGTACAGGCATAATAAATCTAAAAATTACATTATATAAGGGATGTTTTAGTTATTTATCAACCCCAACTAGAATACAAAATATTAATTAACAATATGATTAATTGAAATTATATTCACTTCAATGTGGCTGTCTTTGATTATAGAAAATTCAATATTTAATAACTAAAATCCACCTCTCCACTTGTATAAATACCACCCCTCACCTCCACATTTCTAATTAAATGAATTTTATCTCCTAAGAAACCTTAAACAACATTCCTCCACACTCATACCATTTCCATGTTATTCTAGTCTCACCAAAATATCAAATCCAAGGTCCACAAGAGATTATCAATGAGGTGATATTGAAGAGTTAACATTCTCAAAACACCCCTATAAATTTATTTACTTCTTCTATTTTATCCTAATGAACTTCATACATCATGTTATAATAAATCCATAATCATTTTAATAATGAAATTTTATTTTAAAAAGGAATATCTTATATATACCTTCTTTATTACCTCCTCTTATTCAATGACTCAAGACTATTGTCCATGTTATTCTAGTTAATCACCACCATGAATAATGTTTTTTTTCATTTTCAATTACGACATTTATGGATTGTCATGAAACTATTATTCTGGTAAAATAATATTTATATAATTATATTATATACTATTTCATGTTGTTTAACTATGATTTATTCATTATATTAAATAAAATTAATCTAGTTTATGGTGTTCAAAAAAACCGCCAATATAAACAAAACAATTATGATAAAAAAGTTTCAAATAATTCATCCTCAAGTTTGAATCCATGATAATATATAATACCACTTATGATAATTGAATTATATATATATAATTAAATCCCACTTCTGGAGTCTAATTCCAATTTGACATGATAATCAATAATTATATGCATATAAAATGATCATGAAACCATGGAACAAACACTATTGGAAGGATCAAGTTGATCATGATAACTCATAAAAATGGATAGAAAAGAAATAAATAAAATTAAAAAAAATAAATTATATTTTATATAGTTTCATAATTAAATTATTAATGAATATAATTTTATTGTAATGGATGGTAAGTAAATATGAATGACACTTTTAGTTGTAAGGTAGTGGATCTATCCATACATCCAAATTACCTTTCAGTTACATTTTCTCTAAATTTTAAAATATTCAACCAATTATATAAATTATATAATTATATAATTCTTGTATTTTATGTACCAAATATATTTATTTTTACCAATTAACATTTCTTTATTGTGGAATTACATTATTTTTAAGTTATCCTTCTCAAATCTCCCCAACAAAGAAGACCGATTAAATGGAAATTAATTGTTTCCTTCCATTTACATGTACAAACCATAAAATTAATAGATCTACCAATATCATTGAAAAATTTCTAATTTTATGAAGAAAAAATATTTTAGTACATTTATGGTTTTATAGAAACAATTGTTCATTTTTACTCATTAAATATTTGTTTTCTTTTCCCAAAAACCGCACTTATGTGGATGTTTTATAACCCCACATTTTCCTGTTTTCATGTAAGTTGGAAATCATTATCATTTATCTATTATATTCCTTATGAGTGTAAAATATTTATTAAACCCCTTATTTCAGGGATTCCATTAATAGATTCCCTATGTTTGTGATATACACCTTAATCACCACATCCATTTCATTCAATGGGTAACCATTATAATTATTGATTATGTTTGATTCTTTTTGTGGCATTCATATGCATGAGCATGTTGAATGGGCGTGACAATATAGTTCTCCGATGAATTTGTTAATTTTTTAGTCTCATGATTTTTATTTTGGTATAGGGAGTAACCATAATTCATTTATGGGACCATTTCATCCATGTTATATGTTATTGGAAGATATTTGTGACACTTTTGTGTGTCGTGTTTTATGTCACTGAAAATTTCAATATTTCCACGATAATCAGATTTTATGTTCTATATGTCATGATTCCTTATGTTAATTTTGGATATGTTCCTTTATGTTATCATGTTATTCATTCTAGATCATTTTATTTTTGATATTCAGATTTTTATTTATTTATGGGGCTTTTTATCTAATTCATTTTGATTATGGACTCCACATGTTATCCTATAAAGATATATGAGCTCGAAGGAAGGTATGATATCATTATAGAAGCTTAATATAGAGTTGTTTGGTTTTCCTGTTCTAATGTTTTCTAATTATTTACATTGTCTCCCAAAGATAGTCAAGTTTTAGATACGTACATTATATTACATTGATAAATATACATAAAAATAAATACTAATATGTAAAAAAATGTGGGTTTCTATAGTTGGAATCAGAGCACATTCTAGTAATTTTTTAGTAATTGGTGTAGAAAACATTAGATAGAACCCTAGGTATTATTATATCACATAGAGTGAAATTTATTATAGAACATGGTAGGTTATACTATTCCTTTATAATTTTATCCATCTATGTTCAATGTATCCTTTTTTAATTCTTAATATTTGTATATTCAGGCCACCTAATTTTATATTTTTATTTTAATGTTAATAGATGGAAATAGGAGAACACGAACCTAGAACCAATGTGATATTATATGTAATGATTTCCCTAATGACATGCCAAAAAAGAAAAGAGTATGCAGTCATCATTTCCTGAAAGTATTGGTTCAATTGACTTATTTTATGATTAACTACATGAGTCATGTGGAAAACCATCATCCAATGATTGATCAAGTTTCAATAAAACCAATTATTCAAGAAATTCCTCCTAACATCTGTGGGTTATTTTATCCCCTCATTGTAAAAAAATATAATAACTCTATTATGATGATATTCTATATCATCCAATGCCTAGAAGAGGAGTTTTCCATGATGGATGTCTATGATTTTTAAGGGGAATATGACTAGTGGTGGATGCTGATATTGAACATAATGTCTAATGTAGATATTTATTTTATGGAATTGGAATCATCCAGGAAAATAGTTTTCAATATATATTTTCCTCTAACAACCCATTTTAAAATGTTGAGGGAGTCTATGAGGATGATGAAGAACTAAGATGATAATATTAGAGTATATGACTAAAACATCACTTTCCATGTAAGGTATGATTCCAGTTTTATCATCAAAATTAGGACTATGATGGATCAACACTTTAGTTCATTGAAAATGATTATATGAAGAGCATAATAAATTATAGACATTGGTATTTATGAATATTTTTTAGTTGTTACCTTAAAAGTAAAATTGAAATAGGTGATTATCATTGGTTTCACAGAACTACACACACGAAACATAAGATGGAATTACCTTATGATAATAAATATAAAAATATCATCGAAGAATGATAAATGAGCAACCTATTTTTCAAATTTGTGGGATGAATCATGTTTTAATATTCCTATGGGGAACGAAAAGGTGATTCATATTTAGAAAATAGGGGAAGTTGGATAATTAATGAAAAAGTGAAATGGATAAATCGAACTAATGAGTAATTGAAAAATAAGGATAAAATGAATATTATGCATACTATGAAGGGCTTTAACTACAACGAATAAAGGGAATATGCAAGAATTTTTTTTAAGACATGGGTTTTCAAGGAAAATATCTGAAATAAACCTCTATGGATGAATGTGAAATAATATTCCACGACTACTTCTATAGTGTAGATCTAAAATGGAGAATTCAGTTATTTACATGGTCTCGAATATTGGTCTTGATAAGGTATTGTTAAGATATTAATTAAGTAATTGTTGATTGATTGAGAATTATGAATATCGACGTCATTAGGGAGATGTTTGTGATGAAAATTAGAATGGTGGTATGAGTACAGGTGATACTATTACTATAAATATCATGTAGTAGAAAATAACTATTATGTAATTAGATGATGAAGGATAGATAATTTTTTGAGAAGGATGTTGGATTATTGATGTATTTATGTACATGAATTATAAAATTACAAAATATATAATTATTTTTCCTCATATGTTTTCATTATATATTTGAATGTATATCCTGAGTGATTTGGATAGGATGAGAAGGTAATTGTAAGGTGATATTTTTTTGAGACTAGACGAATAATGGAAATATAACCCATAATATGTTCATTATATTGCGATAATAATTATATAAATATATTTCTAATTGTAATGAAAATTGAACAATATAGAAACTTAATGAAAATATGTTTTCTGATTGATTTATTAGTATCTTTGGATTTATCATATGTAAAAAGAGTTATTATTTAATGAATTAATGTTTTTAATAACTTTTTATATTAATTCTAGTCATTACATTTTATTCCAAATAATACATGATAATGATATTAAATTTATTGGTGACATATTCATCATGTTGTTTAGTGTATTGATGATAAGTTAATTTTTAATATTTTGTTAACTTCATTCAAAAGTATATGATTTTAATAATTTAGAATGTTCATATGGGTAACCATTTATGTAGTCATTTATGGTCAGAATTTGATGATGATTTAGAGGTTAATGTATTGCGTTACCACATGAAGAATTATGTATATTGGGGAAACTGTGAGAAAAATTTAGTTTTGATATTTGAAGTGTGAAGGAATATGTTTTCATCCCATTATGGATCTTATGATCGACTGGTTCTGTATAAACTACAAATTCAATTTCATTAACTCGTGTAAGAAATGATGCAGATGTTGATAATGGAACAAAGAAATAGTGAGAAAGAACTATGAGATTAAATCATGTAATTATATCTACTCAATTCATTGTGAAATAATATTTTATCCTATTTTCATAATTTATGATAATATAAGTGAATTTTTTATTCCAAATTGGAATATATTTGGGTGGTTGTTGACATTTTTTTGTCTATTCCCTCTATAATTATACATTAAACCATGATAGTTAAAATTCTATCCCATGCCCATTTTATAAAATTCCATTAATATTATCAAAATTAGATTCTTAGTTATTTAGTTATCTTCACCATTTATTTTCCCACTATTAACAGAAATTTTTAGTTACCATTTTTATAATGTGGGATTTCCACAATATAATTTTTAGATACCAAATTTTTTTCCATTTTCAATTTGAAATTTGTGAGGATGAATGTTTTTTAATAATTCTTGAGTGTATCGTGATGAAAAAATGAAATTTTAATCTTCAAGAAAATATCCCTCTCAAGATAATGATATTTTCCATGTGTCTCATTTGAGTATGTAAATACATGATCCTTCACTTGTACGAAACTCAGAGGTCATAACACAGGGGAAATATCATTCATATGAAGAGAAACTGATAGGATGTCAAGATCATATGGAGAAATATATACAAAAAATTACCACTCAATAGGTTAATATTTTTTTGTGAAACAACGAATCTAAGGAAGATACAAGGGAACCTATGAATGTAATGAGAAAGAGTTATCCTCATCTACTTGAATGCAAGTAATGAATTTGAGGGGGAAATTCATTTTAAGGTGGTAGAATGTGACACCCAATGATTTTGTGACTTTTATTTTCTTAAAATAAATTCAATTTCATTGAAATTTTATAATTAATAGAATATCAAACTTAATGGAACAATTAAATACACTACTACAAAAATGGGCTATTTCTGTAGTTCAAAACAGTGTCAATAGGGCCCAAAACTGTGGCCATAGGCTATGACCTATGTTTTTTCATACCGTGCGAGCTATTGTCATGGTATTAGGGTCTGACCTATGGCCACAATTTTATCAATAGAATAGGGAGTCTCCATTCTCAACCATAGTAGTTGACCTATGGCCATACTTTTATCTTTGGAAATATATGGCATGTTTCCAAAGTTTTATTCATTGTTAAAGACCAAGAACACCATGGAAATTGTCTAAAAATATTGTGTTCCTTGACAGATTCGATCTGTACACCTTCACATCATGTCTCAAAGGCCTGGCCACTTCAACACCAAGGATTTGGTGTGTATATATATATTTAATAGGTTAAATAAATTATTAAAAACATGGGAAATTCCTAATAACCAAGGTAATAGTTATTCCCACCATTTTTAGTGGGATATTTTTTCTCCCTCCTAAAGCCAGAAGGCCTATAGACACAGTCTTCAATACCATGGTCATTACCCTTTGACACAAATGTCACATAACATCGGTTTCAAAAACAATTATATAAGAAACATAACCATGGTCATGGCCACAATAGCCATAGTTTTAAAACCATGACTATACATCTGTGGTAGTAGCCTATTTTTCTAGTTGTCATATTTTTATTTAATATTGATAGTTCTCACATAGGTGTTGGAATAGTGGGAATGAATGTGATTATCTAAAATTTGAAAATTCAGTATACATATGTTTATAAAATTAATTCATTAGTTAACAATTAAATACAAATAAAAATGAAACCCATTTCAACATAAATGATTAACCTTCATAAAATATAGTTTTTATTCCCATAATGGAAATATATAATAATAAATTAAAATAATAAATATTAGTGAAATATCATGTGAAAATTATATTTTATATATTAAATATGATGTTTTCTAATAAATTAAATATTTTGTATAATCAAATGAGATGAATAAAATCAAATTTTTGCATAAAAATTTATACATTCCTAATAGGAATTTTATCTCCTTTTGATGGTAATGAATTATAAATTTAAATTACCTCACTTTTATATGATTAATTTTTAAAAATAACTATCCTTTTTTAATTTTTAATATCAAAATTATATTTCTATGAATTATTTGTATTTTTCTTATAAGAATGATGTTTTTTGAATAGAAAAAAATAAAATATATTATTTGAAAACTACATTTTAATATTATTTATATATATAGTAAAATTATATTTACAATTTTTAAATGTAGAAATAGATATATTTGACATCATTAAATCTAAAATAGGTCATTATAATCAATTTCACATTAAAATTTGATATAAAAAACATTTAGCACATTTGAACTGTTAGCTTTTAAAACACACCTTTTCATTTTGTCTTTGTTATTTATATTAAATATATTTTTCCCAATTACATGAATTGAATGTGGTAAAATTGATTCAGAATTTCGAATTAGAATGAAAAAAATTAGGTTTTGTGGGAAACATCATTTTTAGTTATAAATAATTTACCATGGTAAAAAATTATTTATCATAGTATATGAAAAATATGGATGTCAGATAATGTTAATAGGTAAAATATTATTAGACATAAAAACATAAAAATTTAATTGAAATTTGAGGAATATCAATACCATAACTATAGCATAAAAATCAATTAAAAATATATTTGTTTGAATATAATTTCACTTTAGTGTTGTTGGATTTAACTTTGAAGTATTCATTATATAATCACTTAAACAGACCTCCCCTCAAGCATAAATATTAACCCTCAGCTCCTTAATTAGACCCAAAAAATTTTAGATCCTAAAATATCTCCCTAAAAATATATTAATAACTTACCTAATGTACATGTTATTCTGGTCTGAATAAATAAAAAAATACAAGGCCTCATGGGTCTTGTTACAACTGGTCCTCACCCACCAGTTTCCCCGCAGACACATGGTCCCCACCCTGGGGCCCACCCACATGCCGGAATGGTTTATCTGACTTGTGATAGTCCCCATAGGCCAACACATGTCCTTTCCAATGTTCTCTTTCCTCACTCACACACTCCATGATAAACATAACATATGTTCACCCATCCCGATCACTACTCTAGCCCAAAAATGATTAAATTGGAGTTATAACCAAGTAGGCTCCCAAAAAGGAAGGTCCACCATTTTGACATGAGTCATATAATTTAGAAAATTAACCCTTTATCATTTTCAGTGTTATAATCACCCCCTTTAGAGCACAACGTCCTCATTGAGGGCCCTACAACTCAACCCAGGCAGTGTGCTGCACATAAGGATGTGGTGCCACCTCTAATACCAAATGTAACAACTGGGCCTCGCCCACTAGTTAACCCGCATAAATGAGGTCCCCACCCCAAGGCCCACCCACATGCCCGAACGGGTCATTTGACTAGTGATAGTCCCCACAGAACAACACATGTCCTTTCTAGTGAGCTTCATCCCCAATCACACAAACCCTGGGAAACATCTGAGAAGGTCACCCATCCTGATCACTACTCTAGACCAAGCATGTTTAAATGTGGAGTTACAACTATGTAGGCTCCTGAAAAGAAAATTTCACCTTGTTGACATGAGTAATATCATTTTTTAATTTAACCCTTTATCATTTGGGGTGTTAGAGGTCTCTCAAATAGCTGATATTAAAGATATAATTTTCTCAAAACTCATAACATAATTTATACTCTTCATTCACTTTCTCTTTATATCATTCATCAATCAAGGGATTATAATCTATAACAATGTAAATATTCGAATTTTCTTTATTAATGAAATATATTTTATCAAAAACTATTATTGAATTATCTTATTCAACAAAACAAAACTATTTTCCATGTTATGTCATTTAATCACCATCGTGAATAATATTTTCTTTCATTCCCCATTACCACCATCATGGATGGTCAAAAAAATAATATTATGGTTAAATAATATAGGAATAAATATACTATATAATTTTTCATGTTAATTAACTAATATATACTCATAATAATATGTAAAATTAACAAATTTCATGGTGTTCAAGAAAACATTTAAAATAATCTAAATTTTTATCATTTAAATTTTATCTAATGAATTGAACTAAAGATATAAAATAAAATTATATATGGGACCACTTATACACCTCTATTTTCATTAATACAATTTAATAAAAATTATGGATTTAGATACCCATATTTAATGATAATCAATAATTATACACAAGATGAACCGATCACGAATCCATGAATCAAACACTCTCAGAACGATAAAATTGATTTTTTTAACTCATTATAATGGTCATAATTGAACAATGAAAAGTATAATAAATCATAAAAATGTGTATCTGGTTCGGGATTATGTAATTAATTAAACATATTTGATTACACAAAATGGTACGGAAAATGTCATAGTGCTTTCATACTTATGGTAAGGTACCTCTCATAATATCAAAATTACATTTAGTTTAATTTTTCATTATATAAATATAAATTTATTCCTTCATTAATCATATATAATTTTTATATATCTACAGCTATATACCAAAAATATATATGCATCATGAGTCACCAATCATTGATCCGTAATTACATGATTTATAAGGATTCATTCTCAATTATCCTCGATAAGAAATCCCAACTAAAGGGAACATTCTTGTTTTCATCCCTTTTTCAAGTACACTCCATAAACTACATCGGCTACATATATATTTCTAAGATCATTAATTTTATTATATAAAACTATATTAATTAATTTATGGTTTTAATAAGTCTCTTATGCATGTTTCCTCTTTAATTACACTTATTCTATCCAAAAGCAACACTTATGTGGAACATTCCTAACCACTATTTTTTATGTTTTTATGTATGTTGGAAATCATTATATCTTCTCTATTCACTACCTTATGAATTTCAAATGTTTATTTAACCCCTTAATTCATGTAAAACACTTTTATATATTCATACTTGTTTCTTTTTGATAATATTACTATAATAATACCACACATTAGGTGACCCTTATGGTTATTTCCTATGTTTGATTCATTATGTTGCTGATATATGCATGAGCATGTTGTAATGGGTGAACCCAGATAGGGATCCAATGAATTGGGAAATGCTTTAATCTAATTATGTGTCATGATGGGATACAACGTATACCCAATTCTCTTATGGGACTTTTCCGACCTATTATATCATCTTGGTAGTTAGCCTTATATCATGTTTGTGTCGTGTTATATGTCACTGTCACATTCCTATTTTGTAATGATAATTGGATTCCATGTTCTATATGTCATTATTCCATATTTTTATTCATGATCTATGAAATTATGTTTTCATTTTATACATTTGATCTCATTTCTTATACATTATTCCCATTTTTCCCTTAATGGGATATTTAACTCATCCATTTTGTCTATATACACTTCATGATTTCCTATGTATATAATGGGGATCAATAGAAATTATGAACTCAGTATAAAATATTAATAAAGAGTTGTATTATTTTCGAATAATTTTCTCTAATTATGTATGTAGTATCCTAAATGCACTAGTATTTTCGAGTCATGGTTTTTATTACATTGATAAATATTCATAAATCCATTAAGAAATATGTGTAAAAATCATGTTTCAAAATAATATGAATATTTAGAGTTATGAATAACTAAAGTAAAATAATTTACATTCATTCAGAGCATATGTTGGGAATGAATCATAGATAATAACCTTAAGGGACCACAAAATATGACATTAGAGATTGATGCAAGATGAAATCATAATGAAAAGAATGGGGATGCTAGAGCCATATAAAAGAGAAAATTCCATCTAAGAAGCTTATTAATTTTCCATTATATTTACTATTTCATAAATCGGGATCTATTCACTTAATAGATTTATTAATGTTTCCTCAGGTATATGTTTCTATATATTTTTACGATTATTAAATTATATAAATTAAATTGATTCAAAATTTCAACCTGTATTAGTTTTATTCACAATATTTTAGATATTTATTTACCAGAATTCTCATTCATCCCTCACCATGATCATTCATCCACTCCACTTGATGTAATGACACTTGAATAATGCAGTATATTTTTTAGTGGATTCCTGAAAAAATTTAATTTCCTGAAAAATCTATGGTATACTCTACATTATAAAGGGTTTTAATTATCCAAATTAGTTTTTGATGTAGTATTATTTGGGAGAGTTTTATTTTGAGGTTGTTTATCAAGTTATAATAATGTGTTTTGAACTTAATTACTCTATATTTTAGTACATATAAGGTTAACTGTATTCATTTGTATTAGACGTCTACAATCATTTCAATCTTGTTAAGTATCAATAAAATAATCAATTGTTCAATATTTTATTCTCTAGTTTTTTTCTCTCAAAATTCTACAGCATTACACACTCATCACTCTTTACACACCTTCATCATAAGAATTAAATTTTTTTTGAAGCTTTTTTAATTTATTCATTTTTTGTTTTGGTTTGTTTGGTAACACACTTCCAATAATTCTTCTTTGTGGATACCATTCTGTACATTTCACATTTAATGGGTTTAGTAGGGTGAAAAATAAATAAATGATTCATGAATCAATGAATTCCTGTTAATATTTTAGTTCCAATTTTATGGAGGTTAAATGTAACCAATTCAATACAAAATTAATAATAACAATATAAAAATAATATAAATGATTTTAAAAAACGTTTTAAAAAATTGTATTATGTTCATCTATATGATGTTTTTACTATCAGTTGTCACTTGAAAGTGTATGAAATCTATAAATTCTTAATAATAACATGAAATAGTAATTATATACAAAAAAATAATTAATCTATGGAATGAATAATAAAAATAGATGACCCAAAAGTACAACTACTAGAAAATTAAAACAAGAACCTGAATTTCATACAACCAATGAAGTTAGTCTCTGGAGTGTCGAGAAATTAGATTTTCAAATGATTTATATATAAAAATAAAAATTCTATATTATATATAATTATAGTACTAGAAATTATGAAACCATATAGTCACACATATTTATGTTAACTTTTTTAAATATATTTCCCATTGATGATTTTTTATACTTCAATAGACATATATATAGTTCTATTCAACAATTTAATTTTCTAGGTTGAGTGATGAAGGGATGATATTAAATGTGATTCCTTTTAATCATTTGATATGTTCTATGTAATAGTTTTATAATTTTTATGATGCTATATTTTATACTTAGGATCATCACTTAAAAAATGTGTCAATTTTTTTATCAATGGTACACCACAAGAGAGGCTATGAATAAAAATACCTATTTTCTTTTGGAAGAGCGATAAATTTTTAATGAAAAAAGGTAAAAGTTTATAGTATTAATTTCAAAATATACAAACCACTATGTATATTCCTATATTTTTATTGTTACCTTTTACAATTTTTCATAGACCGTTCAACCAAATCATCAATGATAAATCATTTTGTGGTGAATTTTTGGACATGGTTGCCAATGAGTTTAAAAAAATATTGTGATAAAAAATAAAATTATTAATTTAATATGAAAATATTTATTTATATGGTTAAATAAAACCCCACGGATTCTAAAACAAATGATAACATGTATCTATTGAAATTCAAAAATTGTAACATTTTTAGGGATAAAAATGGGTTTTCCAAATTTTTTCATTAGCATCCATAATTAAAGGAGTGACCAATATGGTAACATCATAGTTATATATCTGAGATATATTGGTCCATTAACTTTGGAATATATTGATGGTTGAAAAAATCACATAGAACATTCTTGGAGAGATTGAATGTTGATAAAAAAATATGATGCCCGTAGTTTCTCACAATATCAGTGAACTAAATTTTAATATAAATATTTATTTGAGTCTTTAATTGTTAAAATATATTTAAATTAATTTATTAATCATATTTTAAGGGATATTTATTCCAATAAAATTAAACAAATTCATAGAATATTTATGTGGATCTTGAAACAGGCCTACATGCTATTGAATTATTTTTAAGGGATAATGGAAAGTTACTATCCCATCTACATCCAATCCTAGAGAAAATATTTTTTTTGTTACAAAAATATGATGCATGAAAATATAATTAAATTATAGTATTAATATTAGGAGATATATGATTTATGATTTATCTCATAATCAAAATGAAAATTTGTAAGAATAAAAAATTAAAATTCTACCGAGTAATGTCAAACCACAATAGAATGAACAATCTTCAACTAAAAATTATAATAACAAAATAAAAAATAAATGGTATTTAGTATGAGAATAAAAAATAGAATATTGGGATAAATCAATTTTTTTTCATAATTATTTTCCTCATATTACATTTCCCTAAATAGTCAAAATGAATGATAAACTAGAAAACATTAAATTCCTTTTGTTTTTTAGAACCATGTATCTCAACAAGTCTCTTATGGATTCCTTAAACAATGTTCCTTCATATGATAATTTTTTAAAATGTTTTTTATACAAATATAATAGATATAATGGATTTTATGATAATAATAATAATTGAGTAATTTTGTAATTTCCTTAAATGTTGTTACCTCCAAAGTTAAAATACCATTAATGTTTTTCCATTTCTTGTGGAATATGAGAGTAGGAAAAAGTCAATTGTCTATAATTATTTAGAGCTATCGTAAAAAAATTCATACTACTTCAATCATTTAATTTGTCTTAGGGATCTATATATAGTTTCCATGTTTCTACAACTGGAAAATAGGTCGGTTACATTTCCTTATAGAAGGCAATATTACCTTTTAGTCAATGTATGAATGATTACATTATACACTTATTTCAGTATTCTTAAATGGAGTGTGAAAAAGTTATTACAACCATTCTAGTAACACCATTTTTAGTCATTATTAGTTGTTTTATTGATGTCTCAAAAGGTAAATTTACCCTATAGGTTAGTGAATATGATAAACAATTTACTTCTTTCAATGAGTGTGTAAAATATTTTATGCTTAAAAAAGAAAGATGTTGCTACGGTAGTCAATAGAGATAAATTTTGTAAATAAAACTATGGAGCCTCTTATAAAATAATAAATGAACCTATCACTGCATATTTTAGAGTCACATTTTTTTAATATGAATCAACATAATAGTTGAAAATAATAGGTAATCATGAGATAATGATCAATAAATTATGTTCTATAGGCCAATACTTTGTTCATCTAAAACCAAGACCATTTTTAATATTTATCTTCACGGAATTCAACACAATTCTGAATGATCCAATTCACCAAGTGTGGATAAATATTAGTTCATCCAACATTTTGGCTATATTGAGTACATTTTTGTGGTGATCTCATCAGTTAATTTTGGATTATAGGTCAAATTAAAATATTATATTTTTTCATAATCTTTTATTATTGATGATAAAATTTCCATTCATATAGAGAGTCATATAAGTTAGAACAACATAGATCGATAAGTAATAATAGCTTTCCTATAAATATTTATTTCATCAATATGGATGATGATTTTTTTATTACTAATATTGTTAAATTCGAATACGATAATTTCACAATTTTTATGGGGTAATTCCCATTAATTTATCATGGAGATATTTTTTTCAATGGTATGTATTGGTGAAGAAATTTACAACATCATTATGTAGGTGGAAACCTATGATTTTGAATATTTCATTAAAATTTATTTTTTGAAAAATCCTCTATCACTACTTTATTACACCTCTAGAGCTACCATCTCTCCCTTTGATGTGATCTAATGATGAAATTTTTACAATTGTATTTTTTAATGATCTTCATAGTAATATAGAGCTACAAATCATGAACAACCGACATAATGCCCCGTTTTTTTATCTCTAATTACATTCTTTTATATACATAAATGATTAGTCTCTTATATTTTTTTTATACAATTTGGTGGAAATAATGATTGTTTATAATGAAATCATGGTTTTATTTAAAAATAAAAATTGTGAAAATATTATTCACATATACGAGTAGATGATTTAATTTTTGAATTTTTAATAACATCATATCCATATTTAGAAGGTTTTGGCTGGTCTATGTTGATATTTTTTTCCTGTTTTTTTTGTTAAGTAATATATGTAATGTTTTTTGTAATTAATATTATTAACATTCATTGGGTTTTAAATTGATCGTGTGTATGCATATTTCTATTCTCAATTGGAAATCACTTTTGAATTCAATTTTTTTTTCTAATGTATCATTTACAAATACCTTTTTATATGTAACACTATTTTTGATTGGAATATTAATTCTTAGGCATGGTGAGATTATTTTTGTGTGTTAAAAAACATTTTTTGACTTTTTTTTGGAACCTATACATCAATCAAGCACTACTTAATATCAAATAATTTTGAATTTAATCTATTTTAAATAATTATCATGACCTTTAAAATTCAACATTGTGAAAACTATTGGATTTTATTATTGGGTTAATAGTATTAAGTATTCATAAATTTATTTAAATATGTAACAAAGAAGAAACAAATAACGTTTTTTGGAATTCCCATCTTTCAGTGATCACATAATTTTTTTTTTGCAGTTGTTGATATTTTATCATAAAATTTATGATCATTCTACAACATTGAGGGGATTAATCTTTATTACCTATACAATTTAATATAAAACATCACATTATTTCATTATGTTAAATATAATCCATTTATAAAATTTTTAGTTTATTTTTGATATTCATAATTGACAAATAAGATATGCATTAAAATAGATTATAAACTATAATTCTAAGCCATATCAAACTACTAGATTTTTTCTTTATTCATTAATGATGAAAATTTGGATTTGTAATCATTCCCCAAATAAATATTTACTCCACCCCATCAAATTATGTGTATATTGATTATGATATCTTAAATTATTTGAGTCTCTTTTCTGTGTGGAAAATATAATTTTAAACATTCACTTGGATGTAAATATGAGTGGATCAAATTTATTTCAAAATATTCAATCATAATACATTTTATAAATAAGAATCCATATTTTTACATAGAAAATATTACTTCTTTAATGGAATCAGCTATCTAAATAAGATGCTCCATGGGTTATATCATCTTAAAAATTACATCATCATGTCATCTATGTTTTTTTAAATTTTTTTATTAATTTTTTAATTCTATATTAGAATAATTTTATTAATAAGTACATGGATCATGATTTGTTGGGGTTGTAATTTGATGTTGAATTTATTTATTATGTTTTTAAATTGATTTTTCATGATATTTTAATTAATTTAAATGTTATGTTATAACATTTAAATTATCAATCATAAATTTTTTTAAAAAAATATGTGAATTTCATTTCATTGAATATCATTTTTTGTAAATTTGGAATTTTGAACATAAAATGACAAAAATATTTTTTTTATAATATCCTTACTAATTTTTTATATTGTATAACTACTAGTGGAAGGAAAATTGAAAACAATTCTATGTTGTTATGGAGAAATTGTTATGGTTTTTAGAAATTCAATATTCATGAATCAATATTCTAATTTGAATATATTTTAATTTCATTTAATTTAAAGATCATGGGAATTGGTTTTTTAGTTTTTTTAATATTTATTTTACAATTTTAAATTAACTAATATTAATATTTTAAATTTATATCAATGTACCTAAAAGCATAAAAATGCTAAAATTCACATTCTAAGGAGAAACAATATAAGATATCATGCCATGTGGTTTGTAAGAATTTTGTGAAGGGTTGAATTGATTATTCAATTACCAGAATTACTGCAAGAATGTGTTAGTAAACCATGTTACATTAAGGTAAAATACACGATAATAGGATTTAAATATTAGCAAGACATAAAGTAACCACACGTGTATTTTTCTATTTACCAATACTATCATAATGAATACAAAAAAGGAATCCCAACTGATGTGAGATGAAATCCATTCTACTTTAGAAATTGTTCCGTGTGTTAGAAATTTTAAAAAGATTTTCAGATGTGACCTTCAATCCCAACCAACTCTGAGGCTCCCTACTGACATAATAACATTTTAAAACAAATCAAACATGAATGAATCCAATGGAAATCGAATAAATTATAAATATAACTTCAATTTTTTTATCAAAACCCCAATAATATCATTATAGGAAAAGAAAATGTGATAATGATATAATTAAATTAGTGGTTAATATGAAAATCTATGGGATGATTGAATTATGGTAGTGAATGAGCCTCCTTGAACAAAAATAATGATTATCGGAACAGATACTGTTTAATCATAAATGGAAATGATGAGATTGAATTTCATGTTGTAAATTACAATCTAAGAAATTGTATAACGGGATTGTAAGTGTTGGTTATATGTTGGATCTTATATACACTGTGGGAGATTAAACCATTATCTCTTTAGTTTGTCTAAATTTCTCATCCATTATTCATAAATTGGAATTTTGGGTCGCTAATTCATGATGGCAGGGATAGACAGGGATCTAAAGATGACTATAGACTGTGTTGGGCTAACAAAATAATCATAATATTCAGAAATTTCCCACTGAAGAAGTGGAATTCTTCTAGTCTTGTTTTTTCATAGGTGTCAATAAAAGGATAATGGAATTGTTTGAAAAAAATATTATAGCTACATATTTGTGATTGAATTCAATCAATGTATTTGAGTAAATCTAAATTTGGAGAACATAAATTGTGTTTGAGATTGGTCATTGAAGAATAATTCTCACATCATTGCTAGTTTCACCCCATTTGTGTTTCTCTAAATTTCACTACTCTTCATATGGGTAATGTTTTGTCAACATTATTTTAAATGAGGGCCGACCATGATTAATATATGACCCATTAATGTAGAGTAAATACCACATGAATGATTTATTTCATGCTGATGTTAAGGAATATTCAAAACTAAAATTCACTATGTATACTTTAATGTAATGGTATATTAATTGATCATGGGATGATATTAAGGTTTTTATGTGAAATGATTTTGGAATCTATTATAGAGGGAAGTGAGACTAGGTTGTATCTGGTGACTATTATTAGTGCCCATGAGAAGTTATCGGAGTTTGTAAATATGTATTGATGAAATTTTCACTAATATATAGAATCAAAAAATGGATTTTTTAATTTATTTATAAGGGTTGGATTGAGTTACTGTAAAATATAAATTCTATAGTAATATGTTCTATGTGGAAACATATTTGTATTATGTAGTAAATGAGATCATGAGTTTGAATTAACCAATTTTTATATATTTATTTTTACTCAAATAATATATATGAATGAAAAATCATGGTGACACAATAGGATAATAAAAAATATGAATATATTGAGGGAGTATTGGGAAGATATTAGAGTAAAAAATCATGAATCTATGATCATAGAGTGGATATGGTTTCATTTGGAGAGTTTTATTTTTTATTTATCTTACATTTAGAATTTTCTATTTTAAGACGTATTCATAAAATACATCAGTTATTCTTACTAAATGTATTATTTTTTATTTTTATTTATGGTTACATAATCATATAAATTAAATCATTTCATAATATGTACATGCATCAGTCTTAGTCATGTAATTTTGAATATATTTGTTCTAGATTTATATTCTTCTATTATCTGTTATAATTCATCCACTCCACTTGATGTATAAATAAGTGTGATCTGAATTATCATTTTTTCATCCTCATCTGATGTATTATATAGAAATGGATTTTTCATCTATTCTTTATGAAGATGTATCAACAATCTGAACATTTTTAGGAATAGAATTGTTTGGGAGATTTTTATAATAATGTTTTTACCTTGATAAAATAAATTACTTTGATACATACTTATTGAAATATCTTTAATTGTATAAATAAATATTCATGTTAACTATCCTAATATACCAATTAAATCATATTTAGTACACCCTTATTTATTAGTTTTTATGTATCCCTATCTCATATCTTGCACACACTTTTCCATATCATCTACATATTCATCAAACATTCATTACAGAACATCACATTGTCACAAAATTCATAATTATTTACTTTTTTTCAGTTTTTTCAATAGTTTCACTCTCATAATTCAATTGAAACTTTTTATATGGATACAATGACATTAATTTAAATATTAAATTTTTTTACTTTTATAAAGAATTAAAATTTTTAAACATGATGAATTTATCTCACATTCAACTAAAATTCCTTACAAAACTATTTGACTTTAAAACCCGCAATTTCATGAATATATATAATGTTATTTTTTTTATAATTAATTATTATATCATGGAGAAATAAAATATTGATTATAAATCTACACAATATGATTAATGTGTGACATCTTTTATTGGGGTGTGATTCTCACGTACAATATGATCATCATTACACATAATGGGGTTTCTTTCTATATCTTATTGTTTTATGGTATCCGTGGAGTGACCATATCATCATTTTATATAAATGTATCAAATAACCTTTGTAGACATAATCTATACTTCATCACCAAACATCTTCAGTATATGGAAATCTTTATAATGTTATTATAACCTTCCCCTTTAATAAAAAACACATCCTGAATCCTGGAACACTCATAAAAGAATTTTTATGTTTAATGAATTTTAATAATTTTTCATTGTCAAAGATGAATCCATCTTCAAAATTTATCGTCCAGCTATTTTATATATGAAGATATCTAGTTATATTAATCATTTGGGAAATTTATTACTTTAATAGAAGATACTTTTTACTCTTATGAATCCAATATTTTCTTAAATATAATTTTTATAAAATTAATTTAATACTATATGAGAGATATATATATTGGAAAAAATTTCCATTTTTTTCATTATGTGACACTTAATTTTGAAATTTTTTTACTCTATATTGGTTGAACATGTTTAAGAAATCAAGAAAATTACTTATAGGTTTTTCAGTCCATTTCAATTTTTACATAGTTAAATCATAATTTCTAATAAATTTGATGAAATTGAATTTTTTTTATAACTATGAGAATTGATGGAATTTTCCAAATGTTCAAATATAACTAAAAGTTACTCTTACATATAAATAAAATTATTAGGGATTTGTTTATATATCATATTAATTGAAATTTTTCCCTTTATCATATAAAATATGATTAGATGATTTGAAATGAAAACCAATTCAAATCATCATATAGATTATTCAATATTCTATATTAATAAAAAAAATACATAAAAAATACTATAGAATATCATTAAATCGACATCAATGATCATCGACATTATTCCAAAACAAAAATAACATAATTTATCATTAAAAAATTTTCAAAGCATCATCTACATGAATTTATCCCATAAAAGAGATCTCCATTAAAATATAATACCAGTTTTATTCTCCACTAATTTATAATGAATAAAAAAATTTATAATCCACGAATCTCATATAAACAAGTAATATTCTCAAACATAGTGAACAAAATAATCTACCATAATAATTATACAAAGATAGAATATAGAATACATTGATACTTTATGTATTGAAATCTACATCATCATCAACCATATTATCCAAATAAGTATTCTCCATGAAATATTTTTATTAGTGGATATATAAATTCATCCAAAAAATTAAATATTAATGTACCATTATATTTATCACTTATATGAGAAAATAAACTCATATTTTCTAATAAATTAGGGTTGAAGTTCAGATATTCAATGGAATAATGATTTCTACTCACTTTCATTCTCCAAATTGTTTATATAATCCATATGAAATGTTCAACACTCAACATATAATGGCACATTAATTTTTCATGTCAACAATGTTAACCTCAATATGAATCATCATTATTAACTACTTCAATAAAATTATCCACAATACGTATTATAATCTTGTTTTTTGTATAACTATTAATAGATAAAAATAAAAATAATGAAAACTTACATCAAATAATAAAACCCTAGGAAATTGTTTTCAATTAAATGATAAAAATTTCATGACAATATTTTCAAAAAACATTTATATGCTTTCCACATTTAATAGAAATAAATTCAAATAATATAGAGGGAGGATAATATAAATTCATTGATTGTAATGTACCACCACATATTCCAATTTTTAGTATACTATATAATTGAAAGGTGTAGAATAAAATAAGGTTTAATTTATAAAAAAATGTTATCCATATATGAATATATATACGATAACAACTCAATGTATACATATTAGTAGAATTCCGTATAATTTATAGGCTATTTTATTGAATGAATATTCATGAAATTTCTACTAATACAATAAATAATTACACCATTTTAATCCCTGTGAATTTGTAGACAAGGTGGATTAGGATTGTTAATGTGGAATCACATTGTGAAATATTACAAGCCTAAAAATTTATACCCATCCATATTGATTTCTTACTTCTGGGGTCACCATTTGGTTCATCATTATTCATTATATATTGTGTTAATTTTTCTACAAGATTCTGGTTTCTTAGGATTCAGTATCTCAATTGGAATAATATTTCTAGTTTTGGGTTTTAAAGAGGGATGTAAATTAATTCAGAAGTGTTTTTTTGGCTCTGCCTATATAACATACATGTGAATGATGTAGTCCTTCTATAGATTATTGTATTTTCCATTTTGGTAAATGATAATGATAAAGGATAAATCTTTTTCATTCTTAGTGTATGTATGAATGACATTGGGTTTGAGATATTTTATTTATGGAAGTTTTTAATAGGGTTATAGTAGGGAATGTTTGGGAATGCTGACGAAAACTAACTACCATTTTTTCTCCCTAGCCAATTATGTTATTTTTTATTACTTTTCTGTTTTTTTGGATTTTGAAATTATGCTCATATTTTTTATTTTGTTTTTAATTCTATAATTATATGGTTCCTTAAGGAGTATTATGAGGGTTTACAAATGGAACAATTTTTTAATATCACTTCCATAAAATTTATTAGAGTTTGAAGATCAGGTTTTTCTGAATTCTATTACTCAATATATAATACATTATAAATATTAATAAAAAAGATGATGAGTTTTATCTGAAAAAATCAACCCTAAAAAAATTAATTCTTCATGAAATTGATAAATTCAGCTTCTTTACCATCACATTAGAGTATTTTATTTCAAGACAATAATAAAAAAATATTCAATCAGACTATAAAAATGATAGATTTAATTCTTTTTTAGAATGTATAGATTTTCATAACTTGTAATATTTTTATAGATTGTAAATATTTCACCCTTCAAAGGATAAAATAATATTATAATTATCATGGTAAATCATAATATTCAAATATATTTCCTTATTTCAAATTTTTGTCACTAAATGTATGGTTTTTATAAAGATATAGAGTTTTAATAAACTATCCACTTCATATAAAATGAATGTCACTGTGTATTCATCTCCTTATCACCACCCATTAATGGGCACACAAATTCAAATCGTTATAGAAATAACATATCATATGGATTTTATCAGAACTCCACAACTCCTTAGTGAATTCCATGATGTGTAAAGTTGAAGTTGAAAGACACAACATTCTTTCTAGAATACTTTTTTAGTAATCTCTATATGAATCTATTCTTAGTCATTAATGTAGTGGTTTTGAATAACCAAGACGTCATAATCCAATGAATAATATACTTTTCAGTAATTGTCTCCAATAAATCAATAATTAATTATCCTAGGACTTTTAATGATTTATTCTTTCACTTCGTTATATTTTGATTATCTGGAATGATGATAAAAAATCCCTTGAAACATGAATCTCTTCTTATAAATATTGAATAGTTCATTATGGGAACTTTTTTTAACATATGAACAACATATTTTGAATGTTTTTCTTCACGTGGAATAAAATATACTCATTTATCATAATCAGTTTCTTATTTTTCATATATCCATCACTACATTAATATTTAATGTAATCAAATAATCATGAATTATTCAATAATCTATGTTGTATCCTTATATTACTTATTAATTGAATCACTTTACATTTTGAGAAAAACTTGTACTAAACATAATTAGAATATTCTATGAGGAACATTTATTTTAATCATATCTTGTCTGGGATAAAAATAAATATTATTTTATAAGTAATTATTTTATGGTATTCTTTGTTTCAATGCTTTAGATACATGAATTTTTAATCATCAAAATAATTCATCTTCCCTATGAAAACGTTTATTGTTTTGTCAAACTAAATTATTGACATGTCCAAATATATTTGACATAGAAATATATTATTCCTTTTTATGATTAATTTTATTTAATTTGATATTTTTATTCGTCGATATTATATTCTACTTTCATCCAGCAGTTGACATGTTATAAAAAAATTAATTTTACTTGTCCTAGAAAATTTCACTTTACCAACATTAGTAAATAAACCAATGTTAACTCCTTTACATATTAATCAACCCTAATTTTGTAACATTATTTTTTTTATTATACATTCTCCAACGGTTGGGATTCTATATAGGAGACATTGTTATTTCTAATACTATAAACATCCATTGGGGAAATTTTATTTTCCTCATCGATTTTTACTATCCACAATCCTTGATGTAATATTAGATTCCTCAATTATTTTTATCAAACATATTTATACAATTTTTTATTTTGTTCTATCACTATGGAAGAAACTACAATGAACATGATAAAAACTCTCTAGATTATATTGTATAATTTTCATTATGTCTGTATTGGTTTTATTATATTCTGATATAGTGTATTACATCTACTGATTGGAGATACTCTAATAGAAATTCCACATTAGAATATCATATTATAGAGTGTGTATTCTTATTATCTAGTTATGATTCATCATGTGTCACTTCTATGTTTTTTAATATGACATCCAACTCTACACAAATCATTTTTGGACATATTTCTCATCCTCAACAGATCCAACATCATTATCAAACACTCTACATATTTTTTCAAAATTATCATCATGCATTTTTTATGACATGAAAGATATTGTCAATATCTTTTATATTATTAATATCTATTTCATTTTTGTCATTCACAATAATAAATATATTTTCTAATTTATGGATTGTTACCAAAATTCCATTATAAAATTAAACATTTCAAAAGTTTTAATGATCATGTGAGTCTCAAATATGGATCATCATGCAAAAAGATCCAAATTCAGGGAATTTAGGAATCATTATTGTTTAGATAGGTTTACATACAACAACAATAATTCTAGAAATCCATCTCCATCACTTCACAATCATCTCGTCCCCCACCTATATATTTCAAAAAGAAATTCCAAAAGTGTTACTATTTTTTTAGAAATGTTATAAAATATTTCCTTCTTAACACTAATTGATTCATCTTGTGAATATTAAAAAATATAAACATCTCCACCAGTTCACATATTGTCTTATAGATAGTTTTTGTAAGATATTTATACTTAAACGGCTTTATATAGATATTGTGAAATAAATTATGTGTATTTTTTGTATATCTCCCCAGTTGATGATTCATCCAGAAGATCTTTATTATCTTTTACTGATCAATCCTCCTCAAGATTATTGCATGATGAAATAAATATGTATTCTTCATGGTATAAGAATTATTTATTCTCAGAATATGATTATTTAAGAGAAAATTTAACCGTTGATATAATAAAATAAAAATTACATTAATTAACTTCAATTAGTTTGGAGTAATTTTTCTCTTATTTTGTAAAGGAGGATTAAATAAATTTCAATGAAACTATTTTATTCATTTTCTCGCATGTATTGAAATATATTTATTCTATGATTTAATTGAAAGGGATGTCAATGGATTTTCTCTAAATTTTCATTTCATAAATAATTTCTATGAAGAATTACAAAATTTAAATCCGTTGATACTTTTAAAAATTTAATCATTCATGAATCACATATTTCTTACTAGTTTTTTATTTATCATTAGATCATTACAAAAATATGACACGGTTGAAATAATTTGTCTAATTTATTAAAATTATAAACCTTTATCCCCTCTCAACTTTATCAAATCTAATGAATGAATATCCCCTAATTTTAATTAAATATATTCTAGCTTCATGAATACATTAGATATGTTATAGAAATAATAAGGATAATTAGTAATTATTAGCATGGCTCACCTCTAATATAGTTGAAAATATATATGGTGTATGCTAGTTGTCATCATACACAAACACACAACCCTTATATTACATTCCAATGAATGATCAAAATTGTATATACGCACACCCATACTCTAGTAACAATCCTATTATAGCTTTATAATGTATTTTTTATATGGTCATTCACTAACTATAACCATCTCAAAAAATACAAGTAATTTATTTTACAAAAAATAAGTATGATTTATAGTAGTAATGTTTCATGTACATCAAATATAGGATGTAACTAATCACTTATCTGGATATATAAGAATCTAAAGGGTTTCATCAAACTCCTTCAGTCCTTATGATATAATTAAAACATTGGATAACATCATTAGTTTATCTCCCAGAGAATATAAAATCATCATTTGAAAATATGTTGGTTAGTCTCCCTCATTGTGAAACTGTTGGAGGAAAACCTCTTCCAAGTAGTGTTTTATCATATTATCTTTGACATAAATAATCTTCTATATGACGAAAATGATGGGTTTATCTCTTTAATACACAATATTTTCAACATGATATTATATTATATATATTTTTATTTTTATTCACCTAGAAAAAATATAGAGTATAATTACAGGACATGGCTCGATCTTCTTAGCTATTTTAGAGCCAGATTAAATTTTTTAAAACACTAAAACTACCTATTAATTTTTTTCTGTTGACTACATGTTTCGATTCCACAATAAATTGTAATAGTAATTTCATGACTAAAGAAATTAATGTAATCTAAAAAATCACTAAAACAATAAGGAAATAGGGAAATAGTTATGACAATTGAAGGTGATCATGAATGCACAATGGTAGTTCATAGAGAAGAACGATAGCAGTATAATTGAAATAATTGAAGAAATTTGATATTTGAAAAAATATATAGCCAATTTAAAACATGACCTGATCCTTTATTGTTAATTAAAACAATTTAGTGATTAGAGAAAATGTAATGATTATTAAATATCCCTCTTTTGTGAAAATCCAATGCTCAATGATCATTAACTATCCCAGAGATATCATGGATAAAATTAAATCTAAACTATTCAATACTGATAAGAAGTACATCATCATTTTATAATTTTTATTACTTAGGTTCATTATGAAAGGATACATTATTCACTAACGTCAACAATTAGTTTTTTAGTAGGGTGAAATTATACTCATAATTAATAAAAAGGATAACTCTCAACAATAATTACTTTAAAAAATTATATTATGAAAAGAAAAATATATTCAATTATTTTAATTCATCATAGTCTAAATTTTTTATTCTATTTATTTACACATTTCATGAATATAATATTAATAAATGAAGAGTACATGAAGTGAAAAAAACTTTGTTGATAATTATTCCTTCTTCAATATATAAATCAACGACTTTCTCGATGATATGTTATTTTATCCATGATCAATTTAATTATATTAATTCATGATTAGTTAATGATTAATGGATCCTATGTCGTAATCATATATCTATATATTCTATTGTAGGATAATATAACATTTTTTATAGTTATAATTTATATGAGGAAACACATGAAATTAATTTCCATCATTGTTTGGTTCGAAATATATATTGATTTATTTACACATTTAACTTTCATCAAAACGACACATAGATCTTTCGTGATGCACAACGATTGATAAACCATCAATAAGATTTTTTTTAACTTTAACAAGTTTCCAATTTCTTTTTATCTTCACAAAGATCATGACCCTTCCTCAAATTTGATTTTGATTATACAAAAGTGATTTTGTAATGGCGCGATGAATATAAAACCTTTATAGTTCTTTGAAATAAATTAATATTAATGTATTCCACATGTTTACTATTTTTATAATAAATTATACCTTAGTGAATGGATACACATTCTGTTTTACATTTCCTTAGGGTCTATTGTTGTGACCTTGAAATATGAAACTAGAAAAATTAATGTTGGTAAATCATGAAGAAACAATGTTGGGTTATGGATAACCAATAATAATCTTTTGTAGTGGTATCACTCTTGAAACTTAAGGGATGAAATCAATTATTCACATAGAAGCATTTTATTGAATAATTAGTGATATCCCTTTGAGGAAACCTCAGTTAAACATTGGAGAATAGTATATTCATTTCATATTATTTTTCAAAAACATTAATTAATAAAAACTAAATAATATTCTTTAATCCTAGATTTATCTATTCCTTCAATACTGTAAAAAAAATCTATCTTTTCAATATTCAAACCCATTCACCATTTTATTCCCATCAATAACTTCAATCGACCATTAAAATCTACCGGCACTACAATTCTTTTGATCAACCCTAGAACACTGATGTATATTCTTATTTTTATGTTCTATTGATATTCTATTTATATATATATATTATAAATCAATATTCGACCTTATAAAAACCTAGCGCATTTTCATTATAGTATTCAGGAAAATTGGAAATTAGGGTGTGATTATGATCTATTAATCTTCTCTACTTGAGGAACACTTGATTTCATGCCCCAAAATCGTGGGTTCTTGTTCAATGTCATATTTGTGTTTTATGATTCACATTAATTGTTTTTCTGGTATTTGGTTCCAAATTTTAAACATCATGAATCATCCATAATTCTTCTTCAATTCACAAACTGTGTTTTAATTTTTATCTTCCTGATGTTATTTCAACCATAATGATCAATTATGATTACATAACATTATCATGTTATGAAGAGGAAAATTTACCTTATGGTAGGATTACTTATGGACACAATAGTAACTGTAAACATCACGAGTTTTGGTAAAATAAGTAGTTCCTCCTGGGAAATTTAAAAATTCTTTATGTGGTAAGTCACGTGGCATATGGTATATTGATTGAATTTTTCTATCATCATCAACACTATAAATTTGAAATTTTTTTGTAGTCATTTAAATTATTATGCAATTATCGAATCATAGTTTCTTTGGTGATCATAGAAAAAACATTCAACTAGTTGGTTCTTTTCCTTTCGGTATGTAAATCGACCGAATGATTGTATTCCACCCACATAGAATTTTTTATGAAAAAACATTAAATTAAATTTAATAAAACAAAAAAACCATAATTTATATTTAAATAAAAACATACATTGATTTCATATAAAAACAAATAAAATATATAATATGTTATTAAAAAGAGAATAAAATATAAAATTGACCTTATAATTTTGAGAAGCTATTTAGAAATGAAAATAAAATAATATTATAGAAAAATAGAGACATCAAAAAATATAAGAACAAAAATCATAGTTAAAATAATATATTCATTATCCAATAAATTAATGATAAAAATAAAATGTGCTATTAAATATTTTTTTAACATATAGTTAGTTGTTTTGTAAATTTTTATATAATTATTAAAAAAATTGTTTTATTAAAATTAAAACATAGTTATTAAAATTATAATATAATAAATTAATGAAATCTCGTTGAAAAATATAAAAAATAAAGGTCACATAAAATTCCCCCATACAAAAGAAATGTCAGGATATTATGAAATTAATTAGTATCATTAAATGGATGAAAATATATATTAATATGGAAAAAAACTATTCCATACAATGTTTTTTTTAATATTTTCCCAACATTATTATCTTTTGTTTAAAATGTGAGGACTCTATCTAATTAAATTTATTCATTGAAAAATTGAATTTTGTTTTCTAAAAAACGATTACAATTGAAAATAGTAAGGATATTTTTACATATGTCAATTTTAATCCAATAGATAGTTCAAGATTATCTTTTCCCCTAGGATAATAGACTCACAAAATTTAAGACATCATTGGAAATGGATAAACTATTCAGTGAGAATGAGTGATAACTTTAATGGTGGAGTAAATTACCCATAAAGCAATACATGAATAAATTTAAAAAAGGGAAAAAATAATATTGATTTCAACATGGATTCGTAATTTGAATTTATAATATATTTAAACACATATCTTATTTTTCAATTCTAAATAAAACGTTCCAATTGAGTGATTTTTTTCTTAAATTTTAAATTAAAATTACATATTTCCCTTTTTAAAGAGAGAAAAAAAAATTATTTACCTAATTATATCCATATGAAAAAATATATTAATCTTCTAAAATTATAATGACTAAGTGGAATTTTATCATGACATTTCATCCTGGGAAAATTCATAAGCGATAAATGGAAACCCAAAATGATTAAAAAATTAAATAAATTTTAATGTGTTAATATTGGAATACAGTTTAGCACAATTTGGACTCCTCCAGCACCCATAAAATGTAAACAATTCCCCATTTATTGAATAAAATGATGGAGAAGAAATTAATCTAGTTTTGTTCAAAATGATTAGAAATATTAGTCAAGAAAAATCTAGATAATACGGTTATTTATAAAGACTATAACTAACTTTTACACCCAAAATTCCACCATAAAAATTATCCTCAAAATATCAACACTACCCTCTTCATATATGGTTATTTTGAAAAAAATAAAGTTCAAATTTTTTCTTTCTACAAGTGAGTACATTATTAATTATCAAAGAGTTGAAACCAAAGAATGTAGTTAAATCCATACACAATGGACATATTTATAATTATATTAACAAATATGGATTTAAAATAAATACCAGAATGTATTTCATAACATTAGTAATTTATTTATGAATGGAATCACCTAAATCAAAAAGTCGAATTAAAGTAAACTAATAAAAAAAATTAAAAAAATTACTCCTTAAATATGAGATAACATGTCTCATTTTTGTAAAAAAAATATAACATCCCATTAAAAAATTGAAGTATCTCGTTAGATAAAAGAATACCTCACAACCAAATGAAATGATCCAAAAAAATTTCTATTATTTAATATTTAATAAATAATAATGAGAGCCATAGTTGAGGAATGTTTTTGTAACACCCCAGGTAAATAAAGAATATGAAATTTTCATATTTATCCACATTTTTTTGAATAAAATATTAATATTACTTTAAAGGGAATGCTATGCTCCAGAGAATACCCAATACGCAAGAATGCATTTCTTGGGAAACGTACATTGCACTCTAATAATAAAATAATATTATTTTAAATTGTAGTTAACACCTAGCCATTGTAATGGCGGGAATGAACATAACTAACTACTAAATGATTATATATGTTTGTCAAATATTTTTACTTTTTTCAATAAATGTTAGAGGATTAAAAATGCGAATGAATCCAATTTTAAGCGTAAACATTCTAATATTCTTTAAAAGGTCGATTAACAGCCTTTTGATGAAGAACCTCTTTTAAATCCACCTTTTGACAATTTTATGTGTTATATATGAGAAAATAAAATTCTTCTTTATAATCGGGACATCAAAATTTACTTTGTGTAAATTTTTGGTATTTTTCCGATAAAGTTCATTTTTAATGAATAGTGCAAAATGTTGTATTTTAATTAAAAAACTCCTTTTAATATAATTTATTTAAATGGATAGATTATATTTTTAATTTAGATTAAAGTGTATTTAGAATATATTTTTACCATTTAATCTAATGGTGGTCTTTGGAATTAATTTCACTTTGAAAATTGACTTAAACTAGTGTCAATCTTTTAAAGATATTGTTTCTTAAAAACACGCTATTTATTTTAACAGTGGGAATTAATTATTAAATTAATTAATGCAACATATATGTTTATAATTTTGTAAAATAGACATCATTTTTAAATTCCATACATCAAATATACCTTAGGGTGAATTTTTGGTATTTTTCTGGGAAACTTCAATTTTTGATGAATAGTGAAACCACTATGTGGTAGATTAAAAACTGATTTTTCGTTTAAATGAAACATTACCACTTCTGTGATTTGAATTTCAAAAATCCAACATACATGGTTTTCATTAGGATGTAAAAGGTGGTTCAATGGGATTAAAATAATTTTTTTGTGAATAGTTACTTTTTTGTTTTTAATCGCGGTTAGAGGTAATTAGTGTAATTTAAGGTAAAAATAATGTTTTAATAATATGAAACGTAAATACTCGTAAAATTTAAAGGAAATTATTTCTAAATTTTCTTTGGTATTTTACAAGAATGCGGTTTCTGACGGTGCCTGATTCCGAGGCCCGGTGTGCCTGGAATTAATTTCCGAAGTTTGGCTCGGGTACGTTCAGTGAACGAGCGAGCGGGAATTTATATCTTTTGAACCGGTGCTTGGAATTGAAATATGAAGGAACCGATGAACTCGCAACGCCGGTAATCGCTTAAGGGAACCATTACCATAGTTGCGTTTGTGTGGGAGAAGAAGTTAATTAATGGGGTTTAATTAAAAAGTAAACAAAATCGTTAAATCAATTTTATTTCTTTTTCAAGGTGGTTAGTTTCTCCCATGGGAAGTTGGTGGTGGGGACCAAATCTACCCAAATTCCCTTGTGTGGATAATTAAAAGGTTGGGGCCCACACGAACCCCCCACCTTTTCAATTTTTTCCCTAACTCCCTAACCCCTCTTAACCCCTCACATTCCTAACTCCCCATTAACTCACCTTCTTTATTATTTGACAACTTGTTATAATTAATTAAGTGAGTTACATATTTTCAAACTCTTGAAATTCAAATGGTTTGTTTGTGTTAAGAAAATACGACTTAGTCTTATTTTATTTTTGGTTAGAGTTTTTCAACCTTGAGAGGATTGGGGAAGCGGTCTTCTTCTTCTTCAACCTCGACGAAGAACGCGAAGAATACCGTTCTTCAACGAAAAACACCTCCGCCGAAGAACGTGATATCTTCTTCCAAACGGTGTTTTATCTTCGGATGCACCTTGATGAAAATGGAATTGACGTTCGTCTTCCGCGACGCCGTATCCGCGATGTGACGTTCTTCTTCCGCGTCGTCCCTTCCGCGACGGTTTTCCCGCGACGAAATCTCCGTCAACGACTTCGAATCCTCACTTCGCGACGTCGACGTTCGTTTTCCACGACGCTCCACTTCTGCGACGCTCATCTTCCGCGTTTCGATTAACGTGCACCATTCCTGAACCGAGGTAGGGGATTATTTTATTTACTTATTTCCATTCATAATTGTAGTTATTGATTATCGTGGATTTCTCGACTAGATGATATCGATTAACGAGAGGGGGGCCGGACCGCACAATCATGGCTGAAATCCCCCCCTCCTATGTTCATGTTTGTTTTCTTGCAGATGGAACGGGATGGCGTGGTGCCGTCACACCACGCGGGAATCACACTGAGAGTATTGCGTGTCACCGTCGCGCCGCACAGTGGAAAGAAATTCAAGAACGCAACGCCATCGTGCCGCGTTGAAGGAAATCGAAGGCGCCGCGGCCGGAGCGGGGCCGCGGCGGAGGGGCGCGGTGCTGTCGCACCGCACCAGACGACAAGGGTCGCGGCCTGTTCCGGGCCGTGGCGGAGCAAGGTGACCGGTGGCCGGACCGGGCCGCCTGCGTCGGAGCTGGAAGGGGACCGGGCATTGCCAGTCCCGTTGAGCAGGAACCGGCTGGCTAGGTCGGGCCAGCCGGAAGGGGAGGAACCGGGGGAATTAAACTCCCCCGGCTGGATTGAAGCGGCCCCAATTAAAGGGGCCGCCGTTTACCATAAATGAGGGGAAAAGCCCCTCCATTGGCTCGCGCGCGGCACAAAGGCCGCGCTAGCCACGCCGCCGGCCGTGCCGAGTCTCCGGGTCGGGCCGGCTCGTCGGTCCGGGTCGCCGCTCGGGCCGGGCAGACCCGGTTCGGCCAACCCAGGGGGGTACTGGGTCGGGCCGGGCTGGGCCCAGACCCCCTATTTTTGGACTGAGTTGGTTCAAACGCCTATATATTGGGCTATCGAACTACAATCGACACACTGTCAGTTGTGTAGCGATCCTTGGAACGAGACGGTCATTTCGGTGTATCGCACTCAAAGTTTCAGAATACTTTGGGTTCGTCCGGGTTGGTTCAGATACAAAACCAACCGGGCCCTCAGAGCGGAAATGCTTATATCTTGAGTTCCGGACATCCGATTGATGTGCCGTCGACTTTGATGGATTCCTCTATGTGAGACGGATCTTTTGGCTTACTCTGCTCGAGGTTTGGATCCTGTCGGAGTGCAGTCGGGTTGGTTCTCTCATGAAACCAACCGGGACCCTGGAACAAAAAAGCCAATAACACACAGACCGTGCGTCCGATTGACGCACCATCTGTCTCGCTGATTTCCTCTTGATGAGACGGATCTTTTGGCATATTTCGCCCGAGTTTTGGATATAGTTGGATAGTGGCCGGGTTGGATCGCACCCGAAATCCAATCGGGCCCCTGGAACAGAAAAAATGATATCTTTCAGACAGGACGTCTGTTTGATGAACCGTCAGCGGCGTTGTTGATCACGTTGAGAAACGGTCCCTATGAGTATACACTATGAGAGTTCGGGGTATAGTTGAGATATGGCCAGGATTGGTTTGCCCAAGAAACCAACCGGGCCCCTGGGACGAAATGTCTAGTAACTCACAGACCGAGCATCCGATTGACGTGCCGTCTGTTGCGTTGAGACCCCTATGATGAGGCGGTCCTTTGAGATACTTCATAGTGGGACTTTGAGATACTTGTAGTATCGACCTATAGCTCTTGGAGTGGACCCTCCCAGAGATGAGCGTGCGGATTATGGAGACCGTGTAGCCGACTGAGACCTGACCACTGCTTGATCGACTCGACTTGGAGTGAGTCGACTAGCCCAGTGGACGGAGCACTACATTCTGAGGTGCAGACCAATGGCGGACGGAGCACTACCTGTGTGAAAGTGCAGACCCACTGTACTCTTCCGGAGAGTACCTCAGCAGGCTCCTAGGGGGTGTGCACTACTGTGTTTGGGTGACATACCTCGGCGGGAAGCACTACTGTGTCTGGGTGGCTGACCCGCGGTACTCGACAGGTGGAGTACCTCAGTAGTCTTAGGTCAGTGAGCAGTACCTCTGAGTCGTGACAGGACCATTGTACACTCCAGAGATGGAGATCTTCAGCAGTTATGGTTTCGATAATGAAAATCCTGGATTGAGCTGAGACTTTTGACCTTTGTGTTTACCTCATGATTGAGATGGGTCACTTGATAACTTAGGTATATGTATGGGCATATACCTGGCTAGTGGTTATTCGTAGATTTCATAATCTTTGTGTTACCTCATGATTGATATGGGTTACTTGGTAACTTTGGTATATGTATGGGCATATACCTAAGTAGAGGTTATCTATTGAGATCTTCATTGTGGTTATCCTTGTTGGTTTTAGTGAGACCGTGAGGGTCTCGAGGTCCCTACTGAGTATCGTTATACTCACCCCTACACAGGCTATGCCCGCACCTCGTTGTGTTGGTTGCAGACCACTGGCAGTGCTGACAGAGGCCGAGTGTTTGAGGACGAGACAGTACCCATAGGTGGACCACACGACGAGTCAGTATCTGTAGGAGGACTTCACGGCGAGACGACACACGGAGGAGGTTGACGGGCGAGAGCGTTGAGGAGGCTATCTGTACCTACCCTTCAGGTAGGATCCGTGGCAGACGATCCAGGAGCTGCGCTATCTGTTCCTACCCTTCAGGTAGGATCCGTGGAGGACGACCCAGGAGCTGCTTCCTTTTTCCAGCTGTTTTCCTTTTTCTGTTGTACTTTTGTTCAGTTGTAGCTGCACTTTCAGTTGGGTTTGTATTCTGGCCCATTTACTTTTCAGCACTTTCTTTTGTACATAGTGTTTTGCTTCCACTTGTACTCTGTGGTGTTTTGTTTACATTTATAAAGGCAATTCCTTCCCAGTTATCGGGATTTACGCCTTTGGTGCTAGTCGCCAGCCCCTGGCCTATGGAAGGCGGGCTTGGGGTAGTTACGGCACGGGCCTCGAGGACGGTTCGTGACATGAAATGACCTAGAAAGATGTCCTCCCCTCATTTTATGTGTCAGGGCCGACCATGAAAATCCATGGGTCAACTTGGGGACCCCATGGAGCCACATTGGTTGGAAAATAACATAAACAACTTTTTATTTAATGTTAAAAAAAATGTCACAAGAATGAGATGTTTCAATAAAACAATTATTATATGGGGTTATAGAAGTCATATTTTTTACTATAAATATTTATTACAAAGTTAAAAATATTTTCTACATCATGATATTTTTTTTATAATTTTTAGACATTATATAAATTAAATTATTTAAGACATTAAGATGATGCAACGATTACCTCATTAATAAAGGATTTAAATAAAATGAAAAGATAATGTTAAAACTATAACATACACATTTCAAAGACCTATGGGATGAGTATATTTCGAACCCTTACCTCCTTATCCTCGAAATACATCAATTTAGGACGTTTAAAATCCAAAACTCATTTGAAAATAAAGTAACATTTTGTAACATTCCAAGAGTTCCCCTCCTCTCCTCTTATTAAAGGCCCCCACCTCTACAACATTACCCACACCTCTCAAGCCTTTTTCTCAGCCACACCCTGGTCATTTTGCCTCTACACATCCGTATCTTACTCCTAGAAGCCTTATATTGGGCATAAGTCTTCCCAATGAATCCTTTGAGCTCAAATCAAAGAGAGATACTCCATTTTAAGGTAATGTCTTTAGTTGTGTTCTTTTGTTTTATTTTGCTTCTCGAACCCTTTAAAATATTTTTATTCATTCATTTGTAACAAATCCAGTATCTTAAATATACTAGGAGGTTGTTATTAGAAGGATTCAAGCTACATTACACACACCTATATATAATGGTTAAAGAACATACTGTTTCTGTGGATGGGGAATTTCTGCCTCACGAAACGATGATTGTTCAATATTATTTTAAAACCTTCAAAGGTGGCCATTAAGATGTCACTATATTTATATATTATATATAATATGTTTATGTTTTCCTTAAACTTCTGTATTTTTCATTTATGGCATACCTTTATGGTTTCCATTATGGTAAAATGAGATATCTTAATTTTAGGAAGTGTGGACTATCGCCCCTCAAAGTGATTTGATTCGTTAATGCCATATGTGGGATGTATAATGGATGGAATTTATGGTATTACATATGATATCCTACTGGAATTATAATATACCTTTATATCAATATTTTTTCATTCCATTGAATAAAAAAAGAAATGAAAGTAGCGTTCATGCATACGTACGGCTTACCGTCTCCATGAACGGTACATTTCATTTCTTATCTCCAAATGTTATGTACTATTATAAGTACATAAATATATTGTATATATATATGTAATATATTACATATATATGATGGAAATAATTCTGGAATTATAATATATATATCATTTTATTTTAATTCCATTAATTTGACAAAAAAGAACGCAGTGTTCATGCGTACGTACGGCCTACCATCTCCATGAACGGTGATTTTAATTCATAATGCTATGGAATAGTATAAAATGAATATATAATGGATATATATGATATTTAAAACATAAATAATATTCTGGATATGATGTACCTATAACTACATGGTAAATTCTTTTCCAACAAGTTCAATTTTTACTCATGTACCGAAAATCGACAAAAACGTCTGATATGAACTCACTTTATTAACGAATTATTATAACATTATAATATGTGATATGAACTGAATAATAATCGTTATAGGAGGTCCTTATGAAATTATAAATTGACCAAATTTTATTAGTCAGGAGATTAATGAACGGTCGAGTCAGGTCGGACACGAGGTATGGGATCCAACCTCTCTCATCCATTTTAAGTACTCTCTTTTATGTCATTTCATTTAAGCTCATCTTTCTTATGTTTGGGGATATTATTTTATATTCATCATTCTGTACTATTTATGTTCATATTATGAGAGAACCTATTTGATCTCATCAATCCATTTTTGGAAGTTTTAAGTGGCGTTGTTAGGCTGCCGAGTTATCGTAAGGGATTTTTTCATCTCACTTTTATTCCCGTGAGATTTATGCTACATTTGCCACCATTTCTGTTGAGTGGTATATATATTTCCCATTATTCTACTCTTTATGTAATATAAATTAGTTTATGATTATTTACATCAATTATGTATTTTCCTTCTTTCATGGGGTGTATGTTTCGAAAGTTACCCAAGTCGGTATGGGAACCTTTCACCCTCCTCTATTATAAATACATCTTTTTTTGGGTATTTTAATTTACATATTGTTATGTTGGGATATGTTCTTCGATATCCTTATTGATGTAAATATTATTTCCAAGTGATGATATACCCTTTTTATCTCTCATCAACTCATGTTGATGGGACGCCGTTAGGCTGTCAAGGGAACTTCTTAACCCAATTTCGATTTCTTTGGGTTCAACATGTAGTTATTGAATATGTCATCATTTGAATATGTGTGAATGAACTTTGATTATTTTACACATGATATCTACTTATATTGGGTGTCTTTATATTTATCACACATAATTATGAGATTTATTTATCCTTAATTTAAGGATACCATCTTTATAATGGATTTCATCTCAATTTACATTTCCATTGAGACTTCATTGTTGTTATGCACCAATTCACTCTTATAAGGTGTATATACTATCATTTGGAATATTATATCATGAATCCCTTTATTCTCATGATAATATAATGTTTTTATTAAATTTTATTCCTCAATTATTGTATTCAAGTGACTCTCGTTTTGTTAAAAACCCTTTATCTAAAATGTCATTTTAAGTGTTTTAATGATTTAATCTTATAAATATTTCTCATTAATATCCATGTTTTAAAAATTGTTTTAAGGATTTATTTATATGGATATTAATGGTTTAAAATGTTAAAAACTTCAATGTGGTATGGGCCACTGTGATTCAAAAATCTCTTTATTAAATGTTTTAAATGGTTTTGAAAATGGTTTTTATAATGGAATCATTATTTCAATATCTTAAAATGTTATATTGTTATTGCAATGTGGGAATGTTATCTTTCATTTATTCTTATGTTATGTGCTTTGATTATGTTATGGTTCTTCGGAATTGTTAAGAAGATGGGTGGTTCTGTGATAAACTAAGGGCGGGTGAGCCCGATATAGCTCTCCAATGCATTGGGTAACACGAAGGGGTTAAACGTTAAGGTTTCTCCGAAGATATTTAGGGAATATACTGTGATGGATATTCCAAACGTAACCAAGAGGGTTACTCCCTACGTAAGGATGTTATAAATGCCTCAAGTTACCATTATGTCTTATGATTTCTATGATTTATTCATGATTTTATAAGGTATGTTAAAGTGCATATGTTTTATGGGTAAAGTATGATTTCATTCTTATGTATATATGTACTCATGTTTCCTTTCCATACATTTTATAACCCTTACTGAGATTTTTATGCTCATCCCAAGATTTTTTTAAATGTTTTTCACAGGTCAAGGGAATGGTACATGATATGATGATAGTGTCAAGGAAGTGTCAAGAAAGAATCCATGTATTATTTTAAATATGTTTCCATTGATGGGAAAAACGAATACTATCTTTTATGTAACCACTTTGTTTAAATGTGGAATGTAATGCAAGTTTTATGATCTAATTCTCTAAAACTATAAACCTAAAAAGATCCTCAATGTGTAATCTTGTAATAACTCAAGATTAAGTAAGGTTTAAGGCTGGGGCCTTATAGTTGGTATCGGAGGTCAGTTTAGATAACTTTAGAGGTTAGGGTATTCACTAAGCATAAGTGACATTACCATAATGGTTAGTATTTCAGAAAGAGTCCTAGTTTTAGATAAAGTGTATGAGTATGTATATATTAGTGTTTATCTTCCTCATTAGTATATGATGATTTTGTTGATATACGCACACTGACATTTCTTTTTTTAGTAAATGGATGGATCAAGCAGGCACCAAAGTGATAATGGGTTTGATGGAAATGGTGGTGGTTCTCTGATTAATAGACTGGATGAAATGGGTGATTCAATGAGGAATCTCGTGGTTGTGCTAAACCAACTATCAAGGATTCATGATCAACCACTTGAACCTTGGTGATTTCTCTAATGCATCATGTACAAGATGACCAAATCGATGTGGATGTTCAGGTAATAATTATAAAGGTAACCATTAGGGTTTATATGATCCTTACTTTTTAGGTAATTATGGGTTACTATATGATATGATGGAAAATGAAAGGCATGAGATAAACTTGATGTTAAACAATGTTATGATCATTTTTGAAGATTTTATCTCGTTTTGGGGAATGTTTTAAGAATTATATAGTTTTGGAAAAAAGACAACACACATACCGTGTGACAACCCGTCGCGTCGGACAATGCTGCGAGAATCGAACCCACAACCAAAGTGCGAGTGGTATTTATCACCTACCATTGGACTACATGAAGTCCCTGGTTAGTTTGAATAATTATTTTTAGTTAGATGATTTTAGGAATCAAGAGTAATTTTATTTTGGGTTATCTATGGACATGATTAACCTATCTTGGAAGATATGTGATTAGGTTAATTAATTTTCAATTTGAGACTTTAAGAGAAACTAATGTTATTTGGAGATAAATGTTAATTTTTACCTTGGAAGACTATGTGATTAAATCCTTCAAATATTTTGGTTTCAATATTAGTTTGGTATACATTGAATAATTTTATGGACAAATTGTTTATTGAATGGTCTTTGTTGAACTTTGGGTATTGTTTGACAAATTTGGAGATTAATAATATTTTCTCATTTTATAAAGGATTATACATTTGTGGATTATCTGATCTCATACTAACAATTTTTGGTTTGGGATTTTGTCTAAAGACAAGGGAAATATATAGTTCTCTTTTGTGGTTTAGGTGATTCTCAAGAAGTTGATTATAGTACTCTTAATGCGAACAAGCCTTCCTAAAAACACGCCTTTTGGAGAAAATATGAGTTTGATTAAGGAATCTAGTAAAAGTTGAAAGTCTACGTGGCAAGTAAGTATGTTTTATTATGATTTAGTTAAGCCCCAAAATAAATTTCTCAATGAAGAGTAACTTAAATAAAAAATGTTGTCTGTTATATTTTCCTACTGGGGAATCGAATACCGTTTAACCCATCACAAAGTTGTGATTTTCTTGTGGTTAACATTCATCAAGACATGTTTACTATCACTCTCCATCATAAAATTACCCTTTTTTTCTCCTCCATATCCATATTTTTATACTTGGAATCCTATTATGGTTTAAATCGGGTGTCATTTGTACTTCTCTCCCATTCTTTTAAAGAAATAGTTTTACTGGCTCTTGTTCTGATGTGGGATTTTCAATGAAGCTTGTAAGACCAATTTTAAAATTGCAAGGACGCAATTCCAAAAAGGGGGGAAGGATGTAACACCCCAGGTAAATAAAGAATATGACATTATCATATTTATACATATATTTTTTGAATAAAATATTAATATTACTTTAAAGGGAATACTATTCTCGAGAGCGTACCCAATACGCAACGATGAGTTTCTTGGAAATCTTACGTTGCAAGATAATAATAAAATAATATTATTTTAAATTGTAGTTAACACCTAGCCATTGTAATGGCAGGAATGAACAGAACTAAATACTAAATTATTATATATGTTTGTCAAATATTTTTACCTTTTACAATAAATTTTTGAGGATTAAAAATGTGAATGAATCCAATTTTAAGCGTAAACATTCTAATATTCATTAAAAGGTCGATTAACCACCTTTTGATGAAGAACCTCTTTTAAATCCACCTTTTGAAAATTTTATGTGTTATATATGACAAAATAAAATTCTTCTTTACAATCGGGACATCACAATTTACTTTGTGTAAATTTTTGGTATTTTTCCGATAAAGTTCATTTTTTAATGAATAGTGAAAATTGTTGTATTTTAATTCAAAAACACCTTTTAATATGATTTATTTATATGCATACATTATATTTTTAATTTAGATTAAAGTTTAATTAGTATATATTTTTACCATTTAATCTATTTGTGGTCTTTGGAATTAATTTCACTTTCAAAACGGACTTAAACTAGTGTCAATCATTTAATAGATATTGTTTCTTAAAAACACGCTATTTGTTTTGACAGCAGGAATTAATTATTAAATTAATTAATTCAACATATATGTTTATAATTTTTTAAAATAGATATCATTTTTGAATACAAAACATCAAATATTTCTTAGGGTGAATTTTTGGTATTTTTCTGGAAAACTTCAATTTTTGATGAATAGTGAAACCAATATGTGGTAGTTTAAAAACTGATTTTTCGTTTAAATGAAACATTAACAATTCTGTGATTTGAATTTCAAAAATCTGACATACATGGTTTTCATTGTGATGTATAATATGGTTCAATGGGATTATAATAATATTTTGGTGAATAGTAACTTTTATGTTTTTAATCGCGATTATAGGTAATTAGTGTAATTTAAGGTAAAAATAATGTTTTAATAATATTAAATGACCTAGACACATGTCCTACCCTAATTGGATGTGTAATGGCCGACCAAGACAATCCATGGGTCATCTTGGGGACCTCATCGAGCCACTTTGTTTGGAAAATGACATAAATAACTTTTTATTTAAAGTTAAAATAAAAATGTCACAAGCATGAGATGTTTCACTAAAACAATTTTTAAATGGGGTTATACAAGTCATATTTTTGACTATAAATATTCATTAGAAATATAAATATATTTCCTAAATAATTATTTTTTCTTTATAATTTTTATACTTTAAATAAATTAAATTATTTATGACATTATGATGATGCAGCGATTACCTCATTAATAATGGATTTAAATAAAATGAAAATATAATGTTAAAACTATAACATAAACTTTTCAAAGACTAATTGGATGAGTATATTTCTAACCCTTACCACCTTATCCTAGAAATAAATCAATTTGGTACCTTTAAAATCCGAAACTCATTTGAAAATAATGTAACATTTTGTAACATTCCAAGAGTGCCCCTCCTCTCCTCTTATAAAAGGCCTCCACCTCTACCACCTTACCCACACCTCAAAAGCCATTGCCTCGGAAATCTCCTGATCATTTTGCCTCTCCAAATCCATATCTTACTCCTAGAATCTTCACGTTGGGAATAAGTCTTCCCAAGGAAGCCTTTGAGCTCAAATCAAAGAGAGATACTCGATTTTAAGGTAATGTCATCACTTGTGTTCTTTTGTTTTATTTTTCTTCTCCAACCCCCTAAAATCTTTTTATTCATTCTTTTGTAAAAAAAACAGTATCTTCAATATACTAGTATGTTTTTATAAGAATTATTCGCGCTACACTTACACACACCTCATCTAATGTTTAAAGAACATACTGTTTCTGTGGATGGTGAATTTATGCCTCACGAAACGATGATTTTTCAATATTCTATTAACACCTTCAAAGGTGGCCATTAATATGTCACTATATTTATATATTACATATCATATGTTTATTTATTCCTTAAGCTTCTGTATTTTTCATTTCTGTCATACCTTTATGGGTTCCATTATAGGTAAACGCAATATCTTAATTTTAGAAAGTGCGGACTACCGCCCCCTCAAAGTGATTTGATTCGTTAATGCCATATGTGGGACGTATAATGGATGGAATTATTGGTATTACATATGATATAATACTGTAATTATAATATACCTAAATGTAATTATTTTTTTCATTCCATTTAATACAAAAAGAAGAAATGAAAGTAGCGTTCATGCGTACGTACGACTTACCGTCTCCATGAACAGTACACTTCATTTCTTATCTCCAAATGTTATGTACTATCATAAGTACATAAATATAATGGATATATATGTTATATATTACATCTAAATTATGGATATCATTATGGAATTATAATATATATATCTCTCATTTTGTTTTAATTCCATTGATATGACAAAAAAAAGAAAGTAGTGTTCATGCGTACGTACGACCTACTGTCTCCATGAACGGTGCTTTTAATTAAAAATGATATGGAATAGTATAAAAAGAATATATACTGGATATATATGATATTTAAAACATCAATAATATTCTGGATATGATGTACCTATAACTACATGGAAAATTCTTTTCCAACAAGTTCAATTTTTACTAATGTACCGAACATCGACAAAAACGTCTGATATGAACTCACTTTATAACCAATTATTATAACATTATAATATGTGATATGAACTGAATAATAATATTTAAAGGAGGTCCTTAATAAATTATAAATTGACCAAATTTTATTACTCAGGAGATTAAAGAACGGTCGAGTCATGTCGTACACGAGGTAAGGGATCCTACCTCTCTCTTCCATTTTAAGCACTCACTTTTATGTCAATTCTTTTAAGCTCATATTTCTTATGTTTGGGGATGTAATTTAATATTCATCATTTTGTAATTTTTATGTTCATATTATGAGAGACCCTATTTTATCTCATCAATCCATTTTTGGAAGTTTTAAGTGGCACTGTGAGGCTGCTGAGTTTTCATAAGGGATTTTTAATCTCACTTTTATTCCCGTGAGATTTATACTACATTTGACACCATTTCTGTTGAGTGGTATATATACTTACAATTATTCTAACCTTTTTGTAATATACTTTAATTTATGATTATTTACATCAGTTATGTGTTGTCCTTCTTTCATGGGGTGTATGTTTCGAAAGATACCCAAGTCGGTAAGGGAACCTTTCACCCTCCTCTTTTAAAAAGACTTATTTTGTTGGGTCTTTTAATTTACATATTGTTATGTTGGGATATGTCATTATATATCCTTATTGATGTAAATTTTACTTCCAAGTGATGAGATACACTTTTTATCTCTCATCAACACATATTAATGTGACACCGTTAGGCTGTCAAGGGAACTTCATAACCCAATTTTGATTTCTTTGGGTTCAACATGTAATTATTGAATATGTCATCCTTTGAATATGTGTGAATGACATTTGATTATTTTACACTTAAAATCTACTTATATTGGGTGTCTTTATATTTTTCGCACATAATTATGAGATTGATTTATCCTTAATTTAAGGATACCATCTTTATAATGGATTTCATCTCAATTTACATTTCTATTGAGACTTCATTGTTGTTAAGAACCAATTCACTCTTATAAGGTGTATATACTATCATTTGGAATATTATATCATGAATCCCTTTATCCTCAGGATATTATAATGTTTTTATTAAATGTTATTCCTCAATTATTGTATTCAAGTGTCTCTCATTTTGATAAAAACCCTTTATCTAAAATATCGTTTTAAATGTTTTAATGATTTAATTTTATAAATATCTCTCATTAATATCCATGTTTTCAAAATGTTTTTAAGAATTTATTTATATGGATATTAGTGGTTTAAAATGTTAAAGGATTCAAAGTGGTATGGGACACTTTGATTCAATAATCTCTTTATTAAATGTTTTAAATGGTTTTGAAAATGGTTTTTAGAATGGATTCATTATTTCAATATCTTAAAATGTTATATTGTTATTGCATTTGGGAATATTATCTTTCCTTTATTCGTAAGTTATGTGCTATGATTATGTTATGGTTCTTGGGAATTGTTATGAAGATGGGTGGTTCCATGATAAACTAAGGGCGGGTGAGCCCGATATAGCTCTCCAATGCATTGGGTAACACGAAGGGGTTAAACGTTAAGGTTTCTCCGAAGAGATTTAGGGAATATACTGTGATGGGTATTCCAAACGGAACCAAGAGGGTTACTCCCTATGTAAGTATATTAGAAATGCCTCAAGTTAACTTTATTTATTATGATTTCTAAGATTTATTCATGATTTTATGAGGTATGTTAAAGTGAATATGTTTTATGGGTAAAGTATGATTTCATTCTTATGTAAATATGTACTCATGTTTCCTTTCCATACTTTTTATAACCCTTACTCAGCTTTTTATGCTCATCCCAAGTTTTTTTGAAATGTTTTTCACTGGTCAAGGGAATGGTACATGATATGATGATAGTGTCAAGAAAGTGTCAAGAAAGAATCCATGTTTTATTTTAAATATGTTTCCATTGATTGGAAAAATGAATACTATCTTTTATGAAACCACTTTGTTTAAATGTGGAATGTAATGAATGTTTTATGATCTAATTCTCTAAAACTCTAAACCTGAAAAGATCCTCAATGTGTAATTTTATAATAACTCAAGATTAAGTAAGGTTTAACGATAGGGCCTTATAGTTTTAAATATTATCATCTAATGTGGAGCTCCATCCAGTGTTGATGTTAAAAATGGATAATCCTCTAGCATGGAAATTTATGAAATGCACATGACCTCATTTTATAGTTACATCACATTCCATACTGGACATTACTTCATATTCAGTAGTCCTTAACACATTGAAAAAACAAGAAATATATCTTGAGTAAGTATATAATAATGAAACACAAAAAAAAACATGTTTACCTTTCAAGGGGGATAGAAAATAGAGAATGAAAAATTTATTAAAACAAAATATTAACTAATGAAAAACCATAATGTCCTGGGATTCACCCATATTTAAATGAATTTAAATTCTTTTTTTAGATTTCCAAATAATATCAGTTTTTAAAAAAAAGTTTTAGAACTATTCAATATCCCATCCAAAAATAGTGTTTAATACCCCGAACATTAAACAAAAATGGTATCATAACATCTACTAAAGGATATACAACACCATTAATAAGGACTCTAGTTATTTTATTAATTCAGGATATTTTGGATTTATGTTTCCCTAGAAATGATTTACCTTTCAAATTGAATGGAATAATATTTAATACAGTAATTAATTTTAAATTTTAGATAATGATATCATGTATTCCTCTAACCATGTCTTCATAAATCATAACATTATCAATGGAATCTATTCTAATCACATCTATAATAAACAATTTAATATTACTTGAATATATATTTGTCTTAATATCAATGTCCAAATCCATTAGAGTCTAATATGTATTATTTTACAAAATCATTGGAAAATAATAATATTTTCCGAAAAATAACCTATATAGAGACATATGTATTATGGTGTTTAATTCAGTTATATAGGACGATATTCATCATTTTATTTTTATTACTAATTATTAAGGAAAATAGATATTTTTTCCCTAACATTTTCATATACTTCAAATTTTAAATTCCTACTCGTTCACCAGATTATGCATGGTAAAGAGCTCATATTATATGAGTAAATATTCACTTATTCGTCAATGATTTAAATGATTAATATTTAAAATGGGTACAACTATCTATGTTGAATGAATTTATAACAGAAAACTATTTAAATAAGTAATTTTTTTAGAATTTAATCATTCTATTAGCTAGATTATTTTGAAATCCTATATCCTTAACCAAAATTTAAACATAATCAACTTCAACATGATGTACTCATTTCCAATGGAAGATATAAACTGTACCATATAATCCATCTCTTAGTAATAAATAATATTATCTTCCAAATTAAATTTCTATTGTAGTTCCTAATACCATTCAATATTTCCTATCATTTTAAAAAAAAATCACCTGTAGAAACTAACCGAAAAAACCATAAATAATGTAGGGTAATAAAATATATGTTAAATATTTTTTTCAGGAAACATTTCACTTATATTATGTTCAACCCATGATGGGTAATGTAATCACTATAAAATATGAATAATCACATCCTCTTGAACACACATCCTATATATTCCATAAAAATATCATAAAGAGTAAATGATAATCCAAAAGTTAAATATGATCCCCAAAAATGAGTTTTTTTCTTTTATTTTGTGACACATATTTTGAAATAACACATTATACAAAATTATTCACAAAATATGCAAACCATGAATATTGTTTAACTGGAATTTTTAGGTAATTTTCATTGGAGAAAAAAACATAATATATTTATGATTAATAAAATAAGTACTAGAAACCCTATACATATAACCTGAAACAACTTTTTACGTACCCTTTTTATAATAAATGATTATATAAAATTCCAATAACAATAGTATCTACCTAATGAGTCATTTTATTCCTATTTAATAGCTAGGTGATACCTCATGGAATTATGTTCTATAAATATGATTACTTAAGAACCTTATAAGTACTTCATAAACACCTCTATAGAAAACACACAAGCCAACAACTCCTTATTAGTAGTGCTATAGATCATTGATATTTATCTAGAATCTTATTAGAATAATACACGACATGAAATATTCAATATTTCTATTGGATTAATAATTATACAACATCTACATCACTAGAATGAAATATAATTTTAAAAGGTTTCATCCAATTAGGAGTAATCATATTTAGTTTTAAATGTAGTTTTTCCATATGAATATAAATCCATTAGATATATTATTCATCAAATTAAAATGTGTATTAATTTTAAAACATGGAACATAAGGGAATTATTATTATTGGTAATATATAATAATCCATTGAAAAAAATAATCATTCATTAAAATGCTCAAAAAACTATAAAAATTTTTATGAGGTGTAAATTTATAGATAACATCTATCATGGAATTTTCAACCTCAATTACCCTCTAATTTACATTATGACCTAACATATATTCTTAGGTAAAAAAAGAATGGAATTACTTAATTTCTTTTTCTTTATTAGCATATGGGAGTGTCTTTTAAGAGAATTTTAATTTTTATAAAAAGATATCATAATTGATCTCAATTATAGAAAAATCATCCATTAATACCATATTGATCCACTATATCATGCCAAAAATTATATCCACCATAGATCATTTATTTTTGGTCAAAAAAGATTAAACTTCATAGAATAATTACCCAGTAGGAAAATAATCAAAAAAGTAACTTGAATGTATTTTAATCATGGTTTTATAGGGACATATTGATCATGTTATAACCAGAATAACGATCCTAAAAGTGTATTAATTCCCTTCCCATCAAACCTCTCAAAATTTTTATCTAATCACAAAATTAAAATTAATTCTTCCTATTTACAGTGTTGAAATTTCTATAATTGATACAATAAATTCATTAGGTTTCTTTTCGAGCCTAAATTTGATAATTTTTTATTCATTGTTAGTAATAGTGAATCCACATTTTATTAGGTTTATATGAATATGAATGTCCCCAAAATAATTTGATTTGGTTAAATTCATAAAAAATCAACAACCCTGAATGATTCTTCACTTATAGCCTCATTAATATTTGTATTCAGTCACCCTTGACACTCACCTCTTTGTATGTGGTCTGGTTCTAATGAAACACCATGCATTATGAATGAAGGCAGAATCCATTTGATGGATTTTATGGACTACCTATTATTATTTTCACCTTTTTAGAACATGATAATGTTTTTATTAAGGATTTTCATTATGTTTAGAAGATTCAATTACAATTAGTATTGATTTATTACAAAAAATTTAGTATTTTAGGTGTTATGGGTGTGGTTTAGTTTTAATTTATGTTCTTGTTCACTAGAGGGATGAATCTTGGGACAATGCGGTCCATGTAATTCATCAAATTTCATAAAATGAGTTTGATAAAAAATTGAATTTTATATTTATTCTTAAATTTTCCTTCAATATTACTATAGTATAAAACCAAATGAAGTGAGTTTAGAAATTTTATATGAATTTATTTGTTAAATAAAAACATTTAAATTATAAATCAACATCTACTAATCCTTTTAAAATTGTCCAATATGTTTATATATGGAAAATTAGTCTCAGTTTATCAAAAAAGTTAATTATATCCCTCCACAAAAATTCCACTTCTACACCACACATCACAATAGGAATTTAATTGTTTTCTAGAAATGCAATTTTATAAAGAAATACAATTTTGGATGATTAAACAATGTTTTAGACATAATTTTTATATTCCAAAGAAATTACTTCAAGATATTATTTTTTTAAAAATGTATACGGATAATTGAATGAATTTTTAGATTTTTAACACTCTAATTTTGAGTAACAATCCCTAAATAATGGATCTTCCTCACAATTATAAACATTGAATTCCATTTTTTTTTCTCTATAACTAAAGATCACTAACCCATTTATACATATATGATATCTACTAATGTTCTAATGAATGGACCAAAAAATCTAATAGTTACTTTTTTTATCACATTCCATATAAAAAATGTCTAATTTATTATGTTGAAATAGATCTAAAAATCAATCAAATATATTTTAAAATCATAATACGAGTTGGGTGAGATATAAATCAACAAAATTTCGAATAAAAATTTCAGGTTTCGACTCTCCTAACCTCAGCTGTGGAAATAGTGATAAAGGAATCCATTTTATACTCACCCTATGATAAAAATTATAGTAATGTCGAAAACTATTCCACAAGGTATATAGAATAAAAAAAGTACAATTATACTCCTGATTTATAAGGATTTTAGTTTAAGGTAAGTAGATGCAATCTTTAGTGAGGACATATGTTGTAAACTATTCTTGTTTATCATTTTATGAATATATTATTTTGAGTGATTTAATATATAATTTAATCTATATCCAAGATAGGATAAAATATATGATCACATAGATCATGGAGTAAACACTATATAACAAGATAAATTTATTTTTTTCATTTTTTGGATTTCAATTATCTATAGGGAGGGATGGTTGAGGCATATTTATTCTAGAAAAAAAGAACATCATTTATTTCATCATCAATCATCTCGAACACCTAGTTCCTTTTTTTTGAGTAATACTCATCATTATACCCATGTTGAAAATTGATTGTTTCATTACTTTAAAAATTTATTTCAAACAATATATTATTTTTTATATTGATTATAATTTTTATATTAAACAATTTTTCTATATCAAGTTCTTTTAAATATATTTTCAGCTTACTTTTTGAGTTTTTAATACACTCCATGTAACCACAGAAATAAAAATGTCCATGAGGTTCAATTCATCTATGTTTCGAAGTTTCCCATTTTCCCAACCATATAAATGTCTATACATTTTAATGAATTGAACATTAATATTGAGATTTTATGTTTTTGGTTTATCATTTAGAGATTTTATCCTACCCAAAACATCATTGGTAATCAAATCATTCATCCCTTTAATGGTTTTTAAATTGGCAAAATGTGTATTGAGAGAAATGAGGTGGATGGAATTTTTTCATTCCTTATTCATTCCTTAAATTTTTTTCATTATTTCTAAAAAGTTAAAAAATTATTTATTTTGTTAATGAATATCAATGTATATGAGAAATTTATATTGTTTCTAATCATTACACATTGAATAAACAACTCCCTATTTGACTTGTATTGATTTTGATATCCCACATGGATAACACATTTTTGGAATTCTAATTCATTAATGATTGGTGTTTTTTATTTCATCATAATGAACACTAATTTGAAAAATTCATCAAATTTTATTATCCCATATAGTCACTATCATTTTGAATGAATTGGGATGTTTTGTATTGAGAGATATATTATTTTATATTTAACCCATCTCTTTATCTATTTTATTATTATAATATACACTAGTTTATTGATCCATGAAATTCTTACTTGTATAAGAAAATATATCATTGTGTTTATCCATGAGGATAAGGGAATAGATATGATAATAAAGGAAATCCCTACGAATTTACATAAGTCTATCATGTGCTTCATGAATTTTCTACATATCCTCTAGATAGAAACAAGTGATAAATTTCTGAATATAATCGTTGAATATCTGGGGGAAAAATAATGGAAAAACATAAGTATTAACATGTTATAATGATTCAAAAAAAATTTCATCTAGGATTAAAAAACTATTTTTAAACTATTGATTAATGAAATTTGGAAACTCTCTCATCTAATATTCCTCCCTAGTGTTCACCAAAAATTAAAATTATTGCGTTGTGCTATAGAATTATATAATTAGTGTGAGATTTGACCTTATAAGAACAATTAAATATTTCATTAATAACATGGATGATAGTTTTAGCTAACTTTTTTCCAATTCTCTAAGATAATCAATTATAATTATTTTTCATCATGATACAAGGAAGCCTATACTCTCCCATTATAGGTCTTCCTATGTTTTCATGAGTTATGTCTAGTTAAATATGTTTTTAATTTCAAAAATACATCATCTATCATATATTTTATATTTTTCATTTAACATTATTAAAGGTAGGGAAATTATTTTTAATTTTAGAAATTATAATTTTATACTAATATTGATTATCTAGTGTGTATGTAGTTTGAAATTATAGTAGATGTAAAAATATGTTCACAAAACACATTAATTCGGGCATATTTTTATGGTATGTTTATTATATTATCTTTTTACCCTTTTTATATGTTTTTTATATTTTAGTAGGATAAAAAATTCTCCAATAATATGTTTAAAATTTGACACAAAGTATAGTTCATTAATAATAACTGAGATTTTTTTTATTTTTAATTCCCTACAACTACATATAATTAAAATGGTGGTGTTAATTGGTGATTCAATGATAATAAATAAAGGTGATTGCATGAATGAAAACATTAAAAACCATAAAAAACAAATAGAAAATAATGAAATTGTGAAATTGTGATGTGTTGTGAAGGTGATATATATATATATATATTCTTTGTTAGGAAAATATAAAATTAGAGTGTGTTTTGATAAAATTGAATATATTAGGTATTTATAATTGTTTTTAATGGATTTAAAATAACTTATAATTACACTTATGTAAATTATAATTTTTTCATGAATATTAAAAATGTGAATAATAACTAAGCTCTAACATTTGTGATCTTACAGAAAATGAGGATCTTTTATACCATTTATCGCTTAATCACTAAATTATATATTATTTTTCCATTATTTTGAAGAGATACATCTTACTTTTTGAATTTATTATAAAATGGCCATTGGGAGAAGTTCAATTTATTAATTTTCATCACCCCTCAGTTTTTAGCATCATTAAATGATACTCATAATTGAATAGAATGTGAACATGAAATATATATTTCACCAAAAAAATTATTAATATAAGAGAAATAGAGTTATGTATTAAAATTACTCATACTAATAATTCAAAAATAAATTTTGTTACACAAGATATGAACATAAATTATGATGTTAGGTGTAATTTTTTAGAAAATGTATGTGGTGAGAATGATTGATTCCTCATTATCCAACTGTAGGACCTTCCCAATGACCTATCATCTTATCCATCCTCTAATTTCACTGATGAATAAATAATGAGTTATTTATGAATGGATCCCCTATTTTAATCACATATCGAGATATTTTATGACAAGATTTCATAAAATTTCCTCATATCCTTAGGGTAAAAATGTCTGCATTTGACATTATTTTAGCTCATTCTATGTTGAAAAACATGGCATGGTACATTTAATCATCCAAAAATAATTACAATAACACCTACATCATTTCTCATATGATATGTTTGTTTCACCAATTATATAAAAGCATTGTAATATCTATAATTTTACAATATCTCCTCAACATCATGAATCACCACACTCAATTATTTAAATTTAATTTCTATTTTCCTATAGAGAATTTCAAGAGTGGAGTGAATTTAAATCCTTTTTAGTTCCCTGAAGGATAATTTTTCCATTATTTTTACCCTTCTAAATTTTTTTCATTGAATTATACCTTGATACATTCTCGAACTGTAAATTTTACATTTATGCAACCTGGAAAATTTTTTATTACCGTGAAGAATTAAAATTGAAAAATATTGTCCTTGAAATACTTAAGATACCTAATGAGATGCATCCAACATCTAATGAAATTATTTATTATGCATTACATTTTAATTCATATGATAAAATTTACTTGAAATACTCAATCATTTGGATATTCATTTAGAGAGTTTGGATTGGTGAACCCTTAAATAATTATGGGAGAACAACAATGTATCATCAAATTCATTTACCCAGACATGAATCACTGAATAAACATCCCAAGAACCTTGAACTAGGATTCTCCTCATCCTTATATACTGGAAAAAGTCATGTTTTCTTTATTTGATGCATGAATGTCATGGTGTGTGGAAAGAGAAAATTTTTAGTCATTTCTAGAGTAGCACAATGGCTGAATAGGGATATCTCTACCAAGGAGCATCACATTTATCTATTTTAGTACTTCAAATTATGCTATGATCTATATGTTTTTTTATTTTATTATATTATTTAAATAATTATAATTTATTTTATTAGTTAATGGTAAGCATAAATTATAGTGCTCATAACCTAGATTCCTAGAATCAGTGTCTTCTACTATTACATTTTCATGAATACAATGAATGAAATCATAAAGGACTAAATATATTACTTGACTTAGTAAATATGATACATACACTTCTCTTGTAGTAAATATTAATACCATAATTACAATGTAATTTTTATCTTTCAAGGATAAATTAATTAAATCTATTATAACCCAACATATATTTTATAGAACGATTCATGGATTACTCGGGATAGGAAATAAAAAAACAATGATCTCAAATGCTTTGTAAGGTCAAAGTATAGTGGTTGAAATGATGAATTAATGTGGAAAATAATATTGAAATGGTAAATAAATGATCACATATGCCATATAATCTATAAAATGATAAGGAACTGTATAAACAATATATAAAGTTAAAAACTAGAATCACATTCCATTCAAATTACTAGATAAGGAAAAATAAATCTTTAAATGTAAGAAACTAAAACACATTACATTTATTCGATGAATGTAGAATGCAATGAATCCATATATGTGTCAACACAAAATATATTCGATATATAATAACTCTTTCAAAATAAAGAAATTATTAATTACTCAAAATCATGTCACAAGAACAAGAAGTCCTCTACATTGAAGATACATACTCTAGGATGTTTAAATATATCAGTAGAAATCTATATAATTGGTGAAGCATATTTTTCAAATGAGAACATATCGATGCATTGAGGAGATTTAGAAAGTTTGGGAGCCATCAATGAATTAATTTCCAAATACATCCATATATAGAATGAACTATATAATTAAAAAAATGTACGTATTGAATAGTGGTAACATATTTATCAATAAATCCATAGTAAATCAAATAACTGACCAAGTGAACACTATATGTAAATATGATATAAGTTTTAGGAAATAAAAATATATATTGTAATTTGAATATAAATATTTAAGGAAATATCTAATGAAAAATTATTACAATAAATATACTATTTCATGAGATTTTTAGCAATAAATAATGAAAGTGATATTGAAAATATAATCAATCATAAGATTATTAAGGAAAATAATCTATAAACATTACTATGTGTCATGTACTACATTGAAACATTAGATTCATAATACCCATGTATTAATCAAACTAGTTGAGACATTTAATATCTTGATAATATGGATATTAATGATATAACATTTCAAAGGGAAATATATAGACCATATAAATATTATTTGGTGTATACCAACAAATAATACTCCATGGAATGTAAATTGAGGTGAAATCCCTTACGTAGAGTCCAAATTTTCACTTGTCAATTTATGTGTCAATATAAACTTTGGTAGGTCATCAACGGACAAAGGGTTAATTACATAACATAAATAATGTTACCAAAATCACATAATTATCATATTTATTGTTCAATTATAATCATCAAACAAATCATGTTATCATCCTTTTGTAAAATGAACCAATGTTACAATAATGGAGATAGTATGCTAAACTAATATTCCCATTTTTCAATGATCATAAAGGAAAGAAGCTATCAAAAATTATCAATTATATAATAATTAATATATCCAAAATACCCTATTATTTAATAATATATACTTATATATTTAATTCTTATAATGTAAAAGGAATCACATCCTATCGAGGAGGGTGTAGTCCAAAAGTCCCCAAATGACATTATCACCTTTTATAATTGTGAAAGGATAATAATGAAAATGGTATATATTATATTTATTGAAAGGTAATTATTTCATTGATATCATATATATATATATTTTTATGTATCTTATTTTTAATTAAATTTATCATTTATACATTCTATGTACCTTGTAAATGAATTAGGTCACCTTTCAGAGGCGGTAGAACACACTTACACAAATGATGTTATAACATTTTGAAAAAATGGATATAATACAGGCTTGTTATGTATAAAAATTATTGATTCATTAATATGTTATTAATAACATAATATGATATATAAATATAGTTTCTACCATAATTCCCACAATGAGAGGTGGTAAAGGAAGAAAGAACAATTATCATTTCGTGAGGCGATAGTATAACTTATAGATAAAAGGATTGTTATTTACACATTAGATTGAAGTGTGTGTTTGTTTTTCTCAAACACTTAACATAAAAATATCAATGTTTATTTAGGATAATTTATTTTTATATGAAAATAAAATGGAGGGTTTATGTCTTGATAATAGAAATAAAACATTAGATCTCGAGGAAAGATGTTACCTCATTTTTGGGAAACTCATTTTGGTTTGCCCCAAATTTATTCTTTGATGGATATATTCCCATGTTGAGTCATATAGAATTAGATTAGGTATTTATAGGATATATATGGGATAATAAATTTAATTAAATAGGTGCATTATAGGTGTGAGGATGTTGGAGGGGTGAGTGGCTTTTTATAGTGGAGGGGAGTGAAACTCTTGTAAATTTCCGGAAAGGGAACTTCACAACATTTTTCCCATTCCATTTGTCTCCAATAAATTATATAATTTTATAGAATGGATTATATGGTATAATTATGGAAATAATATGGTTTTTTTAAAAGTTTATAGGTATCTTTAGACCTTACTAATATGTTTTAGTCTGCTGTTAACCGTAATTTCGCCAAAATCATTATAATATTTTTTATAAGATTTACTAACATTTTTCTTCCAAAACAATGTAAAATTTATTATATTTTATATTCTAATATTATTTAACATATTTATTTAATTTTTCCAAATTACAATTAGACAATTGGGGTATATTTATATGAATTAACAAAAAGAAATGAGAAAACAGTGGTGTTTTTTGATGTAAAATGATCATAACATTTATATGATTTTATATCAAATTTAAAGGGTTAATTTATTCTAATGAAATAAATGGGATTAAATAATAAGAATTTTATATAATATAATATAAAAAACATTTTGAAATATAATTTATCATTAAAAATAAATTAAATTAAAAAGAATATTCAATTTAGTTATTTTTAATTTTTTCCTAATCATTATAAATTTAATCTTCAAAAAAATCACCCTCTGAATTTTTTATTTTTTTAATTAAATTATTCAGCATATATTGACTTATATAATCGATAAAATTAATAAAAATTGTATTTCAAATATGATCTCCATTAAAAATAGGTAAAACTACCGTTATATAGATATCTGTTTTTATGCGTAATATTGGTTTTGTTCTTTTCTTAAGCGTATCAAATTTATTAGATGAATAGAAACAATATCTAATTAAATATATAATATATATTTCATTAATTAAAATAAATAAATGTAACTACTTATATTTATTTGGATAAAAAAGCTTTTGAAATATAAAAAACAGATTTCTATAAAAATATTCCATCAATATTAAATTAGTTTTCAAATTAATTAATTTGTAACGAACGAATTCATTTTATATTTTTATAAACTATATATTTTTATAAGATATTAAATATAATTTATAACCACTAGTTTAACAGCTAGGTTATGTCTTATTATATTATATAATAATATTTTATTATTATATTATTGTTTGGTAATACTCTATCTTATGTGTAATAAATCCATTGATGAAAGTATTTACTGTGATTATTTAAATTTATAGAATCTATTTAATTAATTTATTTATTAAAAAATTATAAATTATTAGAATATTATATTCCTTTACAAATATGGTGCTATTTTTCATACATTGTATTGAATAAAATGTTCATGCTTTAGAATTATAGGGTAGTGAATTCTCCCCACCTTAATAATATTTCGTCATCGAAATTTAAAATTTACCATAATAAATGATTTATTTTTTTTACCAATCATTAAATGTAAAATCATTAAATGGTTTTGTAAAATATCCTTTAGAAAGGATAGAATGATTAGTATAATGGTATCATGGAATAACATATAAGTGGATCTCTAAGTATAAGAGAATTAGTGGAATGTGGTGATACATAAATTGAATAGAAATGTAAATATTCAAACGGACTATTTGATTTCATCAATAAAAACTATTTAATTTTTTATTGAATGTTGGGAGACTCAAATACATAAATTAGTAACGATTTAGAAGACCATTGGTCAAACAAAAAGTAAAGTATTTGGAAAATATGTTTTTGATCATTTTCCTAATGGTGGGTAATTATTTTTCTGCCAAAGAATATAATGAAATTTAAATACATGATATATTTCAATATAAAATTGTATCTGTTGATTTTAATTCGATCAAATTCTAATTCATACCATTCTATATGAAATGGATATCCTAGAATGGACCTTATAAAAGATTTATTATAATCGATTGTAAGCCCACAATGGAGTGAAATTTCCTTCCATTTGTCTCTTACTAATTTACAATGAAAATATGTCAATAAATTAATCTATAAACATATAATGTAACAATACTAGTTCATTAATAATATTTTTTCATCAACATGGTTAACTAATAAAATGTCACGACCCGTCCCATGGGGACCACGAGTGCAGGGTCCCCTAGATCCATCCAACATAAGGGCGATCTGCACGGTCATCCATACAACGCCTCAAAAGGGGACATACCAATGGCGGAGTAATAGATGTTGTTGTACATGAACTCCACCAAGGGTAGGTGGTCCTCCCAAGTGCATCGAAAATATTGGACTCATGCACGAAAATTTACTCGCTGGTCTTGATGGTCCACCCTGTTAACCATCCGTCTATGGGTGAAATGATGTGCTCATTCGAAGCTGAGTCCAAAAATCTGCCTTCAATACTTTCCACAAAAAAGATGTGAAGTGTGCATCACGGTCTGATACTATCTTCGAAAAAACCCATGTGAAGTCGCATGATCTCATGAACGTAGATAAGTCCCAAGATCTCTACCGAACCCTTTTCTCGAATAACAAGGAAGTGGGATGACTTGGTGAGTCGGTCAATGATCCAGAAGATGGTATTGTTCCCTCTGGACATACGTGGTAACCCCGTAACAATTTCCATCGATATCCATTTCCACTTCTATACTGGTGTCTCAAGGGGTTGGGTCAAGCTAGATGGTACCTGGTTCTCGGTCTTCACTTGCTAGCAAGTGAGGCATCTAGAAAAAAACTATGCCAAAACAATCATCATCCCTGGCCACCAGTACTGACGCCCAAGGTCCTGATACATCTTCATCATGCCTAGATGTACTACCAGGTGGGATTTATCGAACTCTCTCAGCACCTCCTCTCATAGAGACACTGGTAAAACTGTACGACCTTTGAAAAAGATAGCATGATCCCCACCTTCTGAATATCCATAAGGTGAATGGCATGAGGATATCTATTTACATGTAGTCTCACAGTTGTTGTCTCGGAGTTTCACCTCCATAACTCTCTAAAGGAGTGGAGGGGAAACTACCATCGACTTGAGTATATTGTCTCATCTCTATCCACATAGGATATAAAAAAGTGAGGCTAACTCCTCTACATCTTCATTCAGTACCTGTGAACTTCATATCTGGCTAAGTGCATCTTCCACTACGTTACCCATCCCAGAAGTATTGATTTTTTCAAAGTCATAGACTTGGAAGAACTCCTACAAAAAAGGATGTCTCAGATTTATATATTTCTGTGTGAAGATATATCTGATACTCTTGTGGTCATAGGAAAAAATGAATCTCTCTCACATCAAGTATTTTCTCCAATAATTCAGTGTGAACACTTCTTCATCCTACTCCATGTTGAGAGTCACATAATTCTACTCATGAGACTTCGGAAATCGTGATCCATAAGAAATCACTACATCATACTGCATCAGGTCACCGCCGATTTGGTTCCCTGATGAATTACAGTAAACCACATAGTCAGTTCCCTCCTCCTGAAACCACTTAATGGGAGCACTTTTCATGTTATTTGTCACCTGTTTAATGCTATGCTGACATGTCTCTAACCACAGTAAGGGTTTTCCCTTCATCCTTAATGTAGTTATATGTGGTTCTACTATAGAGAAATCAGGTAAGAAACTCCGATAATAGTTTTCTAATCCATGGAAGCCCTGCACCTCAGTAACACTCTTGGGTGGCTCCCAAGAAATTATTTCCTTGATCATTGCTATATTCACTACAACTCTATCCTATGAGATTACGGGTCCCATTAAGTCAACCATCCATATCTATAAATCACACTTCGATAGCTTCCCATATAACCGGTGCCCTCAGAGTGTGTTCAGAACTATCCTCATGTGTATAACATGCTCTTCCTCAAATGTTGAGTACACCAAGATGTCATTGATGAAGACCACCTTGAAACGATCGAGGTATGGCTGGAAGATCCTATTCATGAGTCCCATGAACACTGTTGGAATTTTGGTCAAGCTGAAAGGAATCACCAAGAACATGAAATGGCTATACCAACATATAAAAGATGTCTTCTGTACCTCCAAGTCCAGTACCCTAAGACGATGATAGCCTAATCAGAGGTATATCTTCAAAAACCATTTGAATCCTTTCAATTGATGAAACAGATCATCATTCCTTGTCAAAGGATACATGTTCATCACAATCACCTAGTTTAGGCACTGGAAATCCATGCATAGCCTCAAAATTCAGTCTTCCTTCTTGAAAAACAACACCAGGGATGATCATGGAGAAACACTGGGCCATACGAATCCCTTCCTCTGTAATTCCTTCAACTGTAACCGTAGCTCCGGAAGCACCGCAGGGGCCATCCGATGTGCTGGTGTAGATATCGGTGTTGTGATGGGGTACATGTTAATGTGTAAGTTTGCCTCTCTACAAGGAGGTAGTCCAGAAAAATCTTCTGGAAGGATGTACCCACACTCATCCACCATGGCCGGGAATTGTGGACTCGCATCATCCACCGTGTCGATGTTTTTGAAAGCCAGCAGATATGTAATCATTTGAACACTCATGAGTGAAAGTCCATCTCGTGATGCTTTGTTTTCCTTCTAACCCACCAATGAAAACTGGCCCCCATATCTATGTGTACATTACACTGTACATCTCATCTAGTCAATCAGTTCATGATAAGCTCATATCCAGTCCATTCCTAGAATAATGTCATTGGGATACAACACTGGAACTAGAAGATCTCATCTGAAAGTCTCTCCTCTGATAGTAAGATCACAGTATTGGCACCAGTGTGTAACCGCTGAATCTCCTCCCGTAGGAGTAACCAAATGCAAGGGTTGTTTTAAAATCTCAGGTGGAATCTCAGAGTCCCAAACTATGTCTGTGACAAGGAAAGAATGGCTAGAACCTATATCGATTAGAACTGCTGTTAAAGAAGAGAACATATAGATCGTACCTCATATATTCTCAGGGATGTCAGAATCATGAGCCTCTACTTCCTGTAGATGGCCATGTCTCCATCTAACTATTGTCTTAGCATTTTGTGGACAACCTTGGGGTGGTTGTGGTAGTACCTGGTGACCCAGACCCCCTCCTGATGCATGTCCTAATCCTCTGCCTCGTCCGTCGCCTGGCTGATACCCATGCTCCTGCCGATTCTACTTCCTCGATGCCCCCTCCACCGTCTACCTATCATCTGTACGGGGAATCTGATAGTTATGTGCTTTGTGACCATGTCCCCCACATTAAAAACATATCATGCCTCATAATTGGCTCCCTCAACCTCTCATGCCTCAAACCTCTGACCCTACATCCCCGAGTCACCCTCTGAAAGGTCTATCCTTCTTGGGCTTCTGCATCATATGTCTACTGTCATCTTCATAGGACTCTGCTACTTATCCTATGGTAGGGGATCTCACTATCAGTGCCTGCTCAGAAAGGAATCTCTTCATCCGCAAAGCATGATCAATAACCCCAGCATGCATCGGGATACTGAGATAAACACTCACAGCTTCGTTTTCTCATCGGGGCCCCTACTAAATGGTCTTTTCATTAATGTAAGGGTCTCGTACCATGTCTGTGGATTATCAGGAGAGGTCAGAAAATATTGTCAATAATTGAGCCATAGTCTGGATACACTATTTCAGATACAGATGCTCTCAAATATGCACCAATCATAGTGTCGCTAGCACAAACTTTTCCCTTAAAAGGCTCTCAATGTCCATACAGGGGAGGGTCTTCTCCTCAATCCAGTACTATACTGCATGTGGGTCCGTATTTCATCAAATTATCAGAGTCCTTTGAATCTAGAACATATCAAACATGCTCAGCAGGTGTTCATGATCCTCTGGTAGCATCTACTCCTCAACGGGTGGTGGTGATAATGGTAAACCACTCTAAGGTGCCACCACTATGAGTGGTCCGTTTACTGATGCCTCGTCGCATGGTGGGCCACATTCACAGTCTCTAATAGGAATCCTTGATGGCTGTATTTGTGGAGGCATGCAATATAAAATAGATGGGTCACAGTTAGTAAGTTATACCTAGTCACCTGACTCACGAGAGATTTAGAAAACTTTTCAAAACACTAGCAACCAATGTTTTCATGTTCCAAGTTGGAAAAAATAATTCACTATATGAGTTTATGGATACATCGGCCGAAACACCCACACTAGACTCCATGTATTGAAAAAAAACCTACATACTTTACACCATTGCATTATTAAAAGTAGATTGTTAGTTCTTCTGGTAGAACCGACCACCCTTTGATACCACTTTGTAATGACCTGTCCCACGGGGCCCGGATGTGATTACCCCAAGCCCGCCTTCCGTAGGACAGGGGTTGGTGACTTGCACTAGAAGTCATTTCCCAAATAGGTATGGTATTTACTTAGATATATGTACACACTGGAAAGGGAAACTGATGAAAAAATCCTTCAAAATTAATGTACATCCATGAGAGTAAAGTACGACCACATGTACAATTGTAAACTGAAACAATGGGCCAGGATAAAAGCATTAGAAACTGAAAAGAAACTAAAGAGTTCACACATATTCCTTGGAGATCTACCTGGAGGGTAGTATCTTTATGTCTTAATTTGAAGAATAGGATCACGACTGCTCCCATCGCACCAATATCCACCACGTCCCGAACCTCCAAAGACTGCCTCAGAGTGTCGGTAGTTTGCACCAGACACACACGTGCGGGAAGAGCCCGTGTAGGGGTGAGTATAAAAACATATTAGGGGATCTCAAGACCCCTGAATGTCTCTTAGTAATCCAAAAAAGAAACAATCACATGAAATACCAAAAATTTAATTTCACATGCGTGATCTAAATAATGAAACCCAAATCAATAAAGACAGCTCACTCTAACGGTTTAGCTTCAAGGCTACTGGGATATAGATGACTGATCATAAAGCCATATAATCTTATCCATAGTAACTTTAGTACTGACCCATATAAGTCATTGTATGATGGCCCGTATTGGTCGCTAGATACTGACCCGTATTGGTCGCTTGTGCTGACCCATATTGGTCACTAGTTTCTAACTCGTAATGGTCATTGGTGTTTCCCCATATTAGTCATTGGTTCTGAACCTTGTTGGTCACTGGTATAGAGGTTGGGAGCATTAGTCATAAAACTAGATAAACCAAATGTATTGTTTCTAATGATGACCAGTATTGGTCAATCTTCTTCTTCATGTCACATCCAACCACCGGATTGCCGCTCATAGCTCACCTGATCTCCATAAAATTATTCTCTTCAAGCCATCGGTCATATTTCAATAGGTACGAAGTCCTGAAATAAGCATACCCAAGGGACCAACCCATCATAGGGGTCCCAATGAAATAGACGGTGCGTCAATCGGATGCCTAGTCTATTAGATATGGTAACTTCTGTATAAAGGCCCTGGTTGGATACAAGTGTGATCCATCCCAGGTCAAACGTCAAACACTGTCAAAACTCACTCAGAGTATCTCAAAGGGACCGAATTATCCCAATTGTCCATAATCCACATATGGTGTTTCGATCAGAGGAATGGTCTATTAGTAACAATACATTCAATAAAATGGGGGTGATCACACCTCAGTCCGATCCGGCTCAGTCGAGCCTGCTAGAATATGTCAAAGGACTGCTTCCCAAAAGGGGTTCTAACGCCACTAACGGCGTGTCAAATAAACACTCAATTCATCAGTTTCAGGAATTCAATTATTTAGGGGAATGGTTGTGTCTGGGAGTAGTCTGACTCGGTCAGGTTGGCCTGACCCTTAACGGGCCGGACATAGGTGGGGTCAGGTAGACCCCGGGACCCGTTTTGTCGGGCCGACATGACCGAGTCGGACCCGGCAGAGAGCCAACCGTCCATCAAATAATTGAACGCACATAACAGACGAACAAGTTGTCTGATTGACACCCCATTATTGAATTTGTATTTACTTTTGGGGAGTATCCCCTTTGGCATATTCAGTCGAGCCTGACCGAGTCGGGCTGAACCGAGGTGTGATCACACCCGTTTCACTAAAATGGTTGTAACTAACATTCCGAGCATCCGATCAACGTGCTATCTATTGATTAAGGATCCTTTTCACAAGGAGGTTAATTTTAGATACTCTATATGAGTTTTATAGAGTTGTATATGTGTCCTGGTATGGATCAGAGATGAATCCAACTGGTCCCTTTTTACAAAGGTGGACATGTCTCACATACCGGGTATCTGATCGATGGGTCGTCTGTCATGTTGGGACCCATATGATGGGGAGGTCCAATGGGTATGATTTTTATGATACTTTTCAATGGCTGAAATATGAATGGTTGCTTGAGGTTCATAATATTCCAGAGATCGAGCTAGTTATGAGTGGGAATCTAGTGGCTGGCCGAAACATACCGAAGAAAAGGGAACAATACAGGTCATCATCGGAAACTCCATAGTAGGATCATCGAGATGTACGACTCATCATAATGACCTCTATACTAGCAACCAATATGGGTCACCACCAGAAACCAATATAGGTCAGCACCATCAACCAATACAGGTCAAAATCTAGCAACCAATACGGGTCATCACCAACGACCAATATTTTTCAGCATCTAGGGACCAATACAGGTCAACATACAGTGACATATACTTGTCATCATTAGAGTTACTAAGGATTGAATGATCTATATTACAAATATTCATCCCTATCGCAAGAAAATTTGATTTTATACCATTAGAGTGAGCTGTCTCTGTTGCTTTGTGTTTCATGATTTAGATAATTCTTGTGATATTACCTTTGTGGTATTCTATAGATGTTTTTATTTGTGGATTTATGAGATACCTTCAAGGGTCTCAGGGTCCCTTACTGAGTGGTTTTACTCACCCATTCATGGGCTCTGCCCGCACATGTGTGTATGGTGAAAACTAATGACGCTATGAGGGAAACCATGGTGCTTTTGGACTTGGTAGATCTTGGGGAGATGAGAGCAGTCGAGATCCTCTTCTTCAACTTCACAAATAGAGATACTACCCTCCATGTAGAGCTCAATGGCTGATGTGATACCAGTTTACATTCTTTTCATTTTCTTGGGCTGTTATTCTGACCCAGTGTTTTCAGTTTACAGTTGTACTTGTGGCTGTACTTCACTCTTTTGGTTTTACCTTAATTTTGTAGATTTTTTACTTCAGTTTCCATATTTGAGTGTGTATAGATCTCTAAGGAAATGCCTTCCCTGTTCAGGAAAATCCTTTAGAATCTAATCACCAACCCCTGGCATATATAAGGCGGGCTTGTGGTAATCACATCTGGGCCCTATGGGACGGGTCGTGACATAAAATGTCAATTTAATAATCACAACATGTAAGACCGAGGTAAGAATAAAACACTTATCGTCCTTTGGTAACGACCTGTAGTATGATGAACTAGCCAGATTTTATGGGTTGTCAGCCGATATGTAGGTTGTCCTTTTCTTAAACCATATAGATAAAATAAAAAAAATATGGATATCCATGAAATTAATTTAATCCTTAAAAATAATTTTAAATATGGTTTTCAATACATCCTCAATACATAAATACATCATCCATTTTATTTCTTTATAGGTCCTTACTTGTTATAGAGTATATCATACGGAGGAAGGAATTCCCTAAAACCAAAAACTATAGTGGTAGGATCAATTATTATATAAGAGAAAAGCATATATTGATTTTTAGGATGTATAAATCTTGAATCAATAGTTTAATTCAAAGACACATTATGTTTTACCTAGGTCATTCATTAATAATATCTATTCAAATCCATGATAATCATTTACATAGAAAATGTTAATTATCATAAGAATATCCACCAAGAGTGTCAAACTAGGGGTGCAATAAGTCCCATTTCCATACACCATGTACCATCGAGTTAGGCCTGACACCCCATGTTGGAGTTGTTATCTCGGGGTACATCTTACTAAGGACCATGACTAGTTGTATTTTCTAGAAATGTATATATTTATAAGAATACCTAAAAATAAATAATTTCTAAAAACATTATGATTTTATTCAATAAAAATCCTCAAATTATTCCTTAGTTTTATGTTCTATAATATATGTTTCCTATTTTTAGTTCCCAAGGATTCTACTAAACATCATATGATACGAGCTACAACACCTTAATAGTAGAATGCCAAAATCCAATGTCTAACAATATTACTTTGGCATGGTTACAAGGAATCAAATCTCGAGGGACCAAATAGATTATTCTCCATAGTAAACCAAATACATACATGATTGTTGTATTACAAATGAATACACTAATTACATCATATTTTTTCCTTTCATGGATAATTTTCTACAATCTAATATATCCCTTTTTATCTTTAACAGAACGCTTCTTAGAATCCTAGGGAATTTATCCAAAATATGGGTGATCTCAAATTCTTATTAAGGGTGAAATATATATGTTTCAATAATTATTAAATGAGAACAATAATTATGTCATGATAAATAACAGAACACACATAACCTATTATCAAAATAGCGACAAGGAAGTGCATAAAAAATATATCATGGTAATAACTAGAAACGCATTATATTATAATAACTTTATATGTAATAACCAAATTTACAATTTCATAAACTAACATAAATTACATTTAATCATTTAATTGAGGATGAAATGAATACATTGTTATTAAAAAACCAAATCTCATTGAAAAATAAAAAATAAATCAAAATGAAGGCAATTCATAAATATTTGACATCATGTCTCGGGAACATGAAAATCTCTATTATAAAAGTCCATATTCCAAAAAGTTTAAAACTACCGGTAGAAACCAATTTAATTTGGGAAAATTATTTTTCTCTGGGGAAACTATTGATGCCTCAGGAGGATATATAAATTTTGTGATGTACTCATAAAATATTTTTCATTTCATTTATCATATTTAATAAACAATATGCCATAAAATGTATATATATTTAATATATGATTCAAATTTATGTTTAATTACCATATATTTCAATAAAACTATCAATGTGACCACTATGTGTAAAAGTGATATATGATTTTGGCGATTATAATTTCCAATATAACGAGAATATGGATATTCATGGAATAATCCAACGAAATATTATTACAATAAATTGACTCGTTTAAGATAATGTTATCAATCTCAAAATTATGTGGGATTGAAATGATAATCATTAATAATATAATTAAGTAAAATAATCATTAAACAATCTATCCTATCCCGTACCACATTGAAACATTTGAATCATAATACATAAGAAATAATATCATAAATGAAACTTATAATATCACGGGAATAAGGATATTCATGATATAAAATTTCAATGACCTTAATACACAACATATAATAATGAATTTGTGTATAACAACAAATAAGTATAAATGGATTGTAAATTGAGAGAAAGTCCCTTACCTTTAGTCTGACTTGTCCAAGGGGTCATTTTATTCCTAAATAAGAATCTTATATTAAATATATAATTACGTCTCAATTGTTTTCATGTATGTCATTACTTTTATATCACATGTTACCATGTTTTATACATCATCTTAAATAATAAATTTTATGTCGGGTGTTTTGAAACAATTCAGGTTATGTGTCCAAAAGAAATATTATACGTCAACTATGGAAAAACAGACCATTATATAAAATCCATAGAATAATAACCCTAACATAATTATCAGATTTATACATCCCTAATACTTTAAAAAACATTTTTTTATATGTTTATGAAATATATTCCAATGATACAATCATGGAGAAGGTAGCCAGTATGTTTGAATGAGTAAAGTTTCCATTTCTCAATGATCATTATGGAATGAAGGTAAGTAACATTAATATTACCAGGATTTTCATTATATAATAAATAATATATTATGTAATCATATATACATATATATATAATTTTAGTGATGTATAAGGAATATCGTCATGTTGATGTGGTGATACTCCACTTATCCATGAATGATTTCATCACTTTTTATGTGTGAGAAAGGGTAATAAATAAAATGATATATATTACAACTACATAAGGGTAATTATGATATTAATATAATATATATTCTATTTATATCATATATTTGTATTTAAATCCATCATTTTTTCCATACAATTTATTTATTTAATGAATCAAATTTGTATTAGTAGGTGGTATTCCTGACATCCACAAGTGTTGTTATAACATTTATAAGAAATGAAATAGATAAAGGTATGTTATGTATAAAAATTATTGAATCATGAATATTTTATAAATAAAATATATATCATATATAAATATATTTTATATAATAATTCCTTCTGTGAGAATTGTTTAAGGATGAAAAAACAATCATCGTTTCATGAGGTGATAGTTTTCTATACATGTAATTGGTATGTTCGTTCCCATTAGATAGGGTTTTTGATAGGTGTAGGTTAAATACATAACATAATAAAATATTAATATATTTTGGATACTATTTATTTTATATAAGTATGGAATAATCTTAATTTTAGGTGTGGGGAATGGTAATAAAACTAACGATATTGAGAAACGTTGTTACCTTTTATTTGGGTAACTCATTTTGGTTTGAACCGATAGGTTTCCAAGGAAATATTGATAACAAAAAAGAGACATATAGGATGAGGGGATGGATTTTTTGGAGATATTTGGGTATTTCATGGTCTATCCAATTTTTCATGAGGTGAGTGGAAGTGGTAGAGGAGTTACATTTTATAGTGGAGGAGGAGTGGCACAATTTTAAATTTATGGAAAGGTAATTCCACCAAAATTTTTCCCATGTCACCTGAATAGAATAATTGTTCAAATTATATACAATATAGGATAAAGACACAATATGTCCCAAAAATTGAATTTGGTCAAGTTTCTAGGTCATTTTTCACTTATGTTAAAGGTTTAGTCTATTGGTATGTTTAAATTTACATTAATTGATGTAATTAATTTTCATTAATTTTATAATATTTATTATAAATAAAACTAATTTCACCTTATTAGTCATTATAAATAATTAATATATAAAATTATTAATCAATTATTCTAAAATTTAGTCAAATAAGTGGAATTAATTAATTTAAATTTAATCCTTCATATGGGACATCAATACAGGTTTATAAAGTAAAAACATTCAAAAATTCTATAGGGTTTTATATTAAATTTAAGGTTGAAATTTATTTCAATGATATATATTTGATTAATTGATAAAAAATTATCTAATTAAACTATAAATGAATAAATAAATATAATTTATCCTTATAAATTATTTTGATTAAAATTAATTTTTAATTACAAATTAGTATTTATTTTATTTATAAAAAAATGAAACTTTGTTGGAAAATTACCCATTAATAAACGTAAGTTAATTATTATGTTGTTATATAAAATAATAATTTTATTTTGACATATTAAATGTATAAATTTGATGAAAATTGATTTTAAAATTGGTTATTCATTAATATTATGTAAAACAACCTATATAAAAATATAGATTTTTATGGATGATATTGGGATTGTTCATATCAAATTATAACCAAATTTATTGCATGAATATAAAATATATTATATATAATATATTTATTTATATAAAATTGATATCAATACAAAATTGCAATTATGGTAATTTATTATGATAAAACATCTTCCTAAGAATAAAAATAACTTTCATTAAAAATTTATCCTTACTATAATATTGATTCTCATATAAATTAATTTGTTACCAATGAAATAATTTTATATTTTTATATATCATATATTGTTATAATTGAGTTAATAGTATTCATAGAAACTAATTTGATATGTAGATTAAATCTTATTATATTAAATAATTATATTTTATAATTATATTGTTTTTCAGTAAACCATGGTCTTTCATGTAACAAAATAAATTGAATAAAATCATTTCTGAATGTAATGAAATATGTAGAAAATATTTAATTATTTATGATATTAAATAAATTGTAATTTTTTTTGATATTTTAGTCCCATACATTATTGGTGTTCTGTGTGATTCACGCTTTTATATACAATGTTCATACATCATAATTTTATAGAGGTACATAAATTAAGGGAAAGAATAAAACTACCCAAAAATGTAGTGAAATAATAAATAAAGAATGGACATGGAATTGTGGGTATAGATATGGGTTCCTTATAGTATTTATAATGGTTTATTAAATTTATTCTGATAATTCATCGTTTAAATCTCATATCTAATATAATATTCATTTTTATTGTTTTTGCGAAACATTTAATGAAAATGAAAACAATATTACACCTCCTTTTATAGTCAATGTTAATAGAACTCCTCAATTGAGAGTGTGTTGCATTCAATTAAATGGATCTATTTTATGTCATTTCAACCACTCAGTGAATCAACATTGTCATGTTTAGTGCATATGGTTAAAGAAAGGAAGGGAATGGTTTAAATAATTCAATAGAAGATGGGTGGGGATTAAATAATTGAATAAAAGGTATTTTGAGTATCATTTTGGGATGGAACATCACCACACTTATAATCATTACACATTATCAATGTAAATGTAAATAAAATATATGATCTAGAATATTGAATTTATGTACACCCAATCCTCCCCTGAGTGCAATCCTTAGGTTTGTCACTCAATATAATGTGAAAGTGGTCATTGTAAAAGGGGTGATAAATACTGAATGTAATGAATAATGGATGTAAAATTATATAATGAAACAGTGAAACAATTATTAATGATGTAATACATTAATTAAAATAAACATTTTCATTTACATAAAATAATATATATTACTAAATAATAGTAAAAAAGCAGCAAAACAGAGCATCTGACATCAGTCTAAAATTGGTCTCCATATATTCTTCCCTGATGTAAGATCATTATATTTATAGATGGAGGAAACCACTTTATCTCCATGATTTATATCTTTATATATATTCAATTTACCCAAATATATAATTTTAATGATATTATTCATTGAATATACTAAAATCTATAGCGTGTCCAAATTCCTGATCTCAAATGTAATTTTATGTTGATGGTAAACACATCTACAATTATAAATCTACCATTATATGAATAGATAATCACATATACCTTTAGTTGAATGGTATATCACGTCTACCGTTGTTAGAAACTTCAATAATACATTTCATCATTAATTTTATTATTATCTTCCTCCATTACCCTACCTAAATAGTGGCATTATCCATGAACACGCCCTCCTACATGGTCGATAAAACATCATCTAATGATTTTAGGTAATATCCCTTGTGTATGGTATTTCATGAATCAAGGGAACATTATTCATTTATGGCTTTCATTAGTGGTTTTGTTAAGTATAATGGGAAGAAAATGAAGTCTTTTGTGTTTACTGGGTGTATGGAAGAGGAAAATGGGGCCTCCACCAAAACATATAGCCTTCGTAGTGGGTGAAGGGAGCTCCTGAAGTGGTCAAGGTGTGGGATTATGTTGGTAACATTATGGTTCTTATATGGTTTATATCTCTATTTGTGACTCTATTGAAAACGACAATAGTGGTTAGGCAATGTTCTTTCTCTAATACTTCAATATTCATAGTAGTTGGAGATAGCATTTAATTGATCATCATGGTTTCATCCACAGTCCCTGAGTTAATACAATATGGTCTAGGGATATGAAAGTGATGAGTGAGCTTGTTTCCATGATTAATAGTGGGGTAGAACAAGAGATCTATTGATAGTAATTATGGAATACTAGGAATAACGATGTGAGCATGATAGAGGATAGAGACATCCAGATGAACCATTTGTTCAACGGACAATCACATCTACCAAAATCTCAATAGTCGAACACATATTCCATTGACTAAAAATTATATAAAATATACCACTATAAAAACACAATATTTCTTATACCATTGGAACACTGGTAGATCACATTTGAAACTAGTGAGTAGTTTTTTGGTGGTTACCAGTGGATGTAGGTGGAGAAATGTGGCACCTGAGGTCTGAGATTGGGGTCAACAGCCTTCAAGCCCTTCAAACATTATAGTGGATTGAGGGAGATTCATTATCATGAAAGGATATTCATCCTTTTATGTTGGGCATGGAAGATTTAATCTGAGGTACTAGATGCATTCTATGTTTTTTTAGGGAAATTAATGTTTTTTTATCCTCTACCTAATCATCTTATTGGCAACAATGTTGGTCTACAGATGATTCACGTATTGGTAGGCAGAGGATGAAGGTTTCAATAGTTATTTTCATGCGGTGTGGGGGTGTTCGATCATTGGAGAACTGAGTGGTGCATAATTAAATAGTTTTATTTAAAAAATGAATAGTATCTCATACAATATGTATCGCATTGGATGGTAAATCAGGAGTCAGGCTCATATATGTATCAAGGTAAGGTTTAACAATTTAGATGAATTCATATGGGGGTCAGAGGACACTCACCAATAACTGAGGAATGATCTATCTTGGTGGATATTTACTCCCCTATCCCTATGGGATTTACCACCATGTTCTGTCACACCATAACCTCAGCCCAATAATACACCATATGAGTTCATCCCCATGGGACTCATTATTGGAATGATTCCATATGACCCTTCCTCATTTTCTGGACCACCATTAGGATTTAATGGAAGGGTTTCTCCTTGTAATATTACTATGGTGTAATTAAATCCCATTGGTTGAGGGCTATGAATGATATTCTATTGGTTTGGGTACAAACTAGAAAATAATGGAGAACCATTGTTATATTCCAAACACTAAACAATAATATCTACCAAAATTTCATAAAAACATTATTGAATATAATTAACAATTATAAACCAACATTAACATTAATTTTAAATAATTACATTAAATTTCCCATATTATATTAATATTTGAAATAAATATATTTATTCATTGAAGAGTATTGTAAAATAAAAAAAATTTGAGTATAACTTTTTATGAAATTATTAGTGTTTCAAATTCCCCCACACTTAAACAACGACTCTATATAGGCATAAAATATCACCTTCAAATTCAAAAGGTATAAATTATTAAAAATATTCAAATATTAGTGTATTAAAATAATATATTTATCAATTTCAAAACATATTTTCATGTTCTACCTTAAATATAAATTTAATTTCTCACTTTTAAACGAAACAATTAGTACGGGGAATTTACATTCTAACTTTTTAAATACATTCAGAAATTTCATTTCCTAAATACATACTCCACTATTCATTGTTATTAAATTTAAAAATTATGATATAACTCAAATTTTCAAATTTTATATCATCACTAATTAATGAATCATGTATATTTATGCTTATGTACAAATAATATACTCCTTAAATGTAAACATGTAAAGAAACTACACCATCCAAAAAGAAAATAAAAAAGGTACATAAATTCCAATGAATGTTGAAAATATATTTCTAAGGTCTCTTGGGCTCAAGGTATAAAAGAATTGATGTTTCAAAAGAAATATCAATGATTTTTTTAATCCCTACTATTTTAGTCATGATATCAAAATTCAAAGCTCAATTAAATCCCCTCCTTCGGGATTTGAAAGATCATTCTTTTAATGATCTATGTATATTTCTTAATAGTGAATTTATATTGAATTGTATACAAATTGATGATTTTTTTCTACAATTATAAATATTATAATTTTTTTTTCCAATTTGTTTCCTCTTTTTATATTTGTTTTTAATTTACTATTAGAATGAATCGACCACCCACCACCTATATAAATATGATAAAAATAATAATTATTGTAATGGATATTATTTATTTTTAAATGTGACAACACATTTCAATTTTTTTCCAATAATAGAACTAAATAATGTTTTGATATATGAATATATAACTTATCTCAATACCACAATTAACATCCTGACAATTTTCACTAAAATATACTGTATCCCAATAAACATGAATCCCTTTACCCTTGCACTTGACCATTTAAATATCTCTAATATAATAATAGAATTATATGAGTGAATAATAATGCATTTAAATATGTCTCATTGTTATCATCTTCATTCAAGGATTATATCTTATTGATAAGGATTAATTTATAATGTTGTCTAAAGGAAAATGTATTTATAAAAATTTATAAATCATTTAATTTTTTTTAAACATTCATATCATCGACAAGTTTCAATGAATTTTCTATAATGTTGAATGAACTATGTTTCAGAAATTAAATATTCTCAAGAATAAATAAGAAGTATTTTTTTCTATAAATTCACTCTCAAATGGATAAAAAATCATTTGAAAATAACTCTTGTAATGGCTATAAATAAAAAATCATTTAACATATATTTCATAAATGAAAATTTTGAAAAACATTGTAGGGAAATATCATTCAACTGAATCATCCAATACCCCTAAACTAGGAATCTTCATTTTTATATCCATGATTTACTCAATGAATTCCACTATATACATTACCCATTCCAAATTAATATCATTGAAATATAAGTCATTGAATCACATGTTTCTAATTAATATAATGTGTTATAGATATTTCATATTCAGTATACATTAAATTAATGGGTATATAATTTCTAGATTAAATCTCCAAATAGGAATTCAATAAAAATGTAATGATTTTAAAAGAAAAAAATTAATAGTGAACTCCATTTAAAAATAATCTTCATTCCTAATCCTCAACAGTTTGGGGTTTTAGTGTTCCACCATAAACATTAAATTGATAACTAATCATCTAAGAAAAAGGACCATGTTATGATAGCCTTGTCTAAATCAATGAGATTATTGAGCAGGAGGAGTACAATTTTTAATGATTGATGACACTGGGGAGATTAAATAGGTTGAATGCAATAGTGGGTGCCCATCTTTCCTCATTAAACTCCCAATGTAATTTTCCATTCATGATTCAAAAATATATTCCTATAATATCACGTATTCAAGTCCAATCCTGATTTTTAAAGCATGGCATGCATGGTTGGATGAATTTGGGAAGGATTTCACACATGGAGGATTCAAGAATGGAGTCTTTGTAAAAAAAGTAAAATCTGGTGGTCTATACACTCATAGTAAAATCATGTGGGATGTAGTTGGAAAGTGGTGTGCTAATTTACCAAAAAGTATTTGGTTGACTTTAAGTTTTGGAATTTAAGGGAACAAAGTAGTTTATCATTTATGAATTTATGTTATTAGATGATTTACTATTTTACCACCCACTTTTCTATAAATTACCACCTCAAGGAAATTATAAGGAATTTAAGAATTTAATTTTGATATTATGATTTTTTTCACTCTGTTGTGTGGGAATTATTCTATTTTCTCCCTGGATAATGTGCATTCATTCATTTTCAATAAAAAAGTTAGGTTGGAGATCTATGATTAAAAAGCCCCCAATTACACTCCCCAACCCAAGTGTGTTGTTTTCTGGATTAGATATCAAATCCCTCCATTGAGTGTGTTGTCTAAGTAGTAGGTCACACTCATTTTAGTGTTTTTTGTATAATTTCATCTTCTATCCATACTCATTATCTACAACCTATCCTCGAACCATACTCGTATTCTACTACACTATTCCATTAAGATCGGGCCACCCCATGCATCTCAAATTTATTTGTATTAGAGCTGTAGTTGACAAGGAAGACATCTATCACCATCTTTTATTTACTATATCACATACACCTCTTATCCTATAATATTTTCGACCCATTAAAAAAAACTTTTAATTTTATATCCTCCATAATTGTCCTATGTTGTGCAATATTGAAATATTTTTACATTGGGAAATTTATTCATTCATCATCTATTCCCATTTAATTCAATATATATTATTTGTATCATGTGAAAAAAATATTTTAAAAATGTTAACTCATAATTTTGTGATTTTAAATTTTAATCAAATCCTCTATTTGATATATTTCAAAAACATTCTTCATATCTATTCAATCATTTTGTTCTTTAAATCTCCAAGAATAACACTATTTGGAGTGATTTTTCCAGAAAACAGTCAAAAATAAGCGAATAAAATTACATATTTTTGCTTAACATTTTTAGAACATTCCATTTCTGTATATCACATTCTCCCTAATTTATCATTATCCACATATTATATTTCGATCATATTGATATTAATTATTCTAATCTTAAAAAATTGGGAAAACCCCACAAACGAAAACATTCTACCAATTTCCATGTGTTTGCCCATATTTTCTAACCCCTTTGGACCCTTTACCATTTTCAAACCCTTTACCACACACGCGGGTTATGTTAAACTGTCCCCTGACACAATCTTGATTGGGGAAGGATTGGTGACATGTGATTTCCCAAGAAAAGGTATTATGTTTTAAAAGAACATGGGATCAAAATTTGCTGTTGAGAGTGGGGAGACATGGGAAAATAATACTCATGACTCTGCATCCTTATTTATGTTAGTGTGTATGATTGTGAGCGTGAGTTTGATTTTATTTTGTGTGTGATTATGTATCCTTGTTTGTGTGTGTGTGTAATTATTTTTTGTGTGAGTGTGCAGGCTTGTGTGCATGAGTGTTTATTTCATCCATGAGTAAGTGTGTATCATTACGTAAGTATGTATGTACATCTTCTGTGTGTGAGTGTGTACCTCCTGGGTGTGTGGTTGTTTGTGTTTGTGAAATATATCATGGATGAAGATTGTGGTAACATAATTACTCATCCTAGTGATGAAGGATGTCAATGTTGATCTACCGCACCTGAATTTATGCCACTACTAATGCACAATTTGTTGAGCCATTGGTAGTGGATCCTGGATCAGATGCTCGAGGTGCTACATGAGAGGATTGAAAACTTGGAGAAACAAATAATCCTGAAGATGATCTGTGATAACCCATGAAGTGCTCAGGCACCACACCACCTCCAAATCATGGAGGAGGAGATGGAAAACAATGATGGGAACTTAAAGGATATCCCTCCAAGGAAAGGTTGTACAAATATCCTAGTGTATGCTAACGCAGTCAACATGATTATGAACATATTTTTGGGTTAAGTTTATAGTCCCATCAATTCACGGGATAAGAGATATGAAATCAAACATGGAATGGGAGATGCGGATTGAGTCAGTTTTTTCATGCCAGTCATACTGTGAAGAGAAAAAGGAAAAACATGATTCCCTTAAATATTAGGATTATTCTTTAATTTGGTGGGGTCAACTGAAAATGTTGAGGTCTAGATAAGGTGGAAGTCCCATAATCATATGGGATGACATGATGATTTTCATGCAGAAGAGGGTTTATGCCACACATTACCATATATTTCTCCACATGAAAATGTCAAATCCTCTTCCAAGGTATTAAGACTACCGAATATTACTCCATGGTGACTCAAATTTCCATGATTTAAGAAAAAAGAGAGAAGAATACAGATGCAACTATGGAATGGTTTTACATGGTCCCAATCTAGAGATTTCCAATAAAGTGGTGATGTGCCAATATATTTAGATACAATATATGATCCAACAAGAAACCAATGTTGAGAATAAAATTAATAGGAGGAGGAACAACAGGAAACCCACAACCCTTTTCACTACATAGGGATGTTCAAAGATGGATATTGGGGAATCAATAAAGATGAAAGAGGTGGTTGATTTAAATAGTGAAAAGGTAATTCCTCTATATAATAAACCTAATTTTTTGTCTAACCCAACATTAAATATTGATATTAGGTGTTTCAAATGTTATGGAAGGGGTTACATCAGTAAGGATTACCCAAATTAGTATATGATGACCACAAAAAAGCATGGAGAATGGGAGACCGGTGGAGAGAGCTCGATGGGGGAAGTTGAAGACTCCCCGGATGTTTAAAATGGGGATGTTGTGGAAGATGGTTTGATTTTTGTCATTGGGAGAGTTCTATTAACACAAATGGTCATTGTAAAGGAGATGAGTGAGAAACATTTCCATGCACAGGACAAGATCTATTAGAAGTTATTTTGTGTTATTATTGATGGGGGAAGCTATAGAATTGTAGTGAGCACCATGTTGGTGGAGAAGTTGGGACTTCCAAATTTGAGGCATCAACATCCATAACAAAATTAGTGGTTGAATTATTATTTAGTGTTAAAGGTTACAGAAAAAGTGATGGTATTGTTCTCTATTGTTAAATACATTGATGAGATATTGTGTGAAATTATTCTTATGAAGGTGTGCCACTTTTAATTTGGTAGAACATGGTTTTACGATTGACATGTTACTCTGATGGATTCCTGAAATGTAACTATTTTTTACTCCGAGGGGATCCTATAACCCTTAACCCCTTGTCCTCAAAATAAATTATCGATGATCACATTATGAGGGATTGGAAACAAATGACCGATGACGAAAAAATGTCTGAAAATGAAAAAAATGAAAATGATGTAATAATAGATAATGAGAGATGAAATGAAATGGTTTGAAAATAATTTTCAATAGGGAAAATAATTTAAGAGAATATAAAAGTCTGATGTTGGATGAAAAGGGTGAGGTTATGTAATCATGGTTTTTTGAGAAAACACTCCTAATACATTGGTGTAATGTGGTTTTTCTAAATACTAATGACAAACACCATTTTCTAAATGTTTTTGAATCACTGTTATGGGAGTATAATGATTTATTTCTCTATGAGGTGTGACTGAGTTTGGAACCATTTATAGGTATTGTGAATCAACTTGACCTCATACCTATAGAATCACTACTGAACTTCCCTTTATATCACAGAAACCCTGAGGAGAAAAAACAAATTCAAAGGCATGTTGAAGAAACATTTGTGTGGGATATATCAGAGAGATATATAATCCTTGTTCCATATTAGTGCTTCTATTACCAAATATGGATGGGACATAGAGAATATGCATTGACTGCAGATCCATCAGTAAAAACAAGGACATGTTCAATCATCCAATCCCTAGGTTAGATGAGATTCCATATGAGTTAAATGGATATAAAATTTTTTCAAAAAAGGATTTATTATGTTTCTACCATCAAAGTAGGATGAAATAAGGTTATGAGTGGAATACAAAATTTAAGATAAAACATGAACGTTATGAATAGTTAGTCAAGCCTGTTTGTATCACTAATGCTCCTAACACATTTATTATTTTAATGAATCATGTCTTACATGCCAATATTTGATTTTTTTGGTAGTTTACATGGATATTATTATTTTGTACAAAATTTCATTTTATGAACATGTAGATCACATAATTAATATCCTCATGGTATTATGTAAAGAAAACATGTTTATAATCAACAATAATTTAGAAATTATCTTCCATAAGATTTTTTCCCATATATTTTTTGAGAGAAATAATAGCGTTTAATTTGACATTGAGAAGATATTTGATATCCATGAATATCCAAATCCAACAATTGTTGTCAATGTAATATGTTTTCATGGGATTTATATATTTTTCAGGTTTTTTGTGAAGGAAATCATCATAGTAGCAGTGCCAATGAATGAATAGAAAATGAAGGATTTTAATTGAAAATGGGGGAAACTCAATAGAAGGATTTCCATGCTCTCAAGGATTAAATCTCCCAAAACACTCTAATTTTACTCCCAGACATTGGTATGACCTTTCAAATTGAATGTGATGAATGCATAATTGGAATTGGTGGATTACTCATGAAGGAATGTAATATTTTTTCTTATTTTAGTGAGAAGTTAAATGGGCCAACTAAAAACTTTTCTACATATGATAAAGTGTTGTATGCATAGTTTATAGTTCTAGAAACATGGAAACATTATTTTTGGATTAATTAATTTTTGATCAATTATGATCAAGAGGCTCTAAAATACCTTAGGATTCAAAAAAAACTAAATAGGAGACAAGTTAGATGTTTGGAATTCATTGAATCATTTCCATATATCATCAAGAGTAAAAAGGGTATATATAATATTTTGGCTTATGGACTTTCACATAGATATTCTACTTGATCCATGTTGGATTCAAGACTCCATGGTTTTAAATGCACTAAGGATTTACATGCCACTAATAGTGATTTTAGAGAACCTTATAAACATTATAAACCATTTTTTTGATTGGAAAACTTCTTTTATAATGATGGATTGTTATTATAGATTGATAGGATTTTCATTCACAATTTATCTACCCATTTAATTCTACTAAAGGATTATCACTCTTCGGGTTAATATGAAATTTGTGTGTTTCAATTACCTTAAGATTTCTTAGTGATCATTTTTATTTTCCTATGATATCTTGAGATGGTAAAATATTTATTTCAAAGTGAATTTTTATACATGTAGCCAATTCAAATATGATCCTATATAGATTATATCAACCTAACCCAATCCCCAAAACCCTTGGGAGGACATATCAACGGATATTATTTTGAGGATACCAAGGAATAAGATGGGAATAGATTTCATTTTTTATATGGTGGATCCTTTTTCTAAAATGGAACATTTTATACCTTATCACAAAACAGAGTATGCTTCTAACATTAGAACACTTTTATTTATTGAAGTAGTTACACTCATGGATTACCAAGGATAAATGTGTCATATCAAGATATAAAAATTACAGTGTTACTTTTAGATGTCCTTATGGATAAAAATGTGTACAAACATACCTGTCTCCACTATATGTCATCATAAAAAAAGATGGACAAATAGAGGTTGTGAATCTGACATTATCGTCCATTTTGTTCAATATTTTTATGAATAATCTCATGAATTGGAGGAGTTTCTTCCACATATGGAATTCACATATATTCAGACCAAGCATTCCACTACTCAATTATCTCCATTTTAAATTTTTATGTATTTAACCCATTTTACATGTTGATCTTGTACCATTTCTAATACATGAATCATCTAATATGGGTGAAAAATGGTGTGATTAATACATTAAGAAACTCCCTAAAAATTACATGAAAATATCAATCAAATGACCTACAAATAAATTGATCATGAAAATAACGATTTACATCATGTTTTCATTGAGGTTAGTGACTTAAACTATATTCACTTATAAAAGGATCGATTTCTAGAAAAGAGGGAATCACGACTCACACCATGAAAATAAGGATCATTCTGAGGAATTATAATATTAACAAAAATGATTACATGACTACTTTACCTTGTGAGTATATGGCATGTTCCACCTTAAATCATTCGAATCATTCTCATTTTTTGGGTTTAGAGGATGAAAAGTCGATGTATACTCCTTTTCATGAGGGGGAGGATGATGAGAACCATGTTGAAGGAACAGAGTTGATAGTGTTGGTGGATGAGTTGGATTTTTAAGGACCAATGATGTAAGGGAGATTAAAGAGGTTGAATGCTATAGTGAGAAAAAACCACACATTATTAGAGGACCAACTAATCACGACATGCATGGATAGAGGAAATGGGCCTATAATATCACTTATTCTTTGACAAAAATGATTTTTACAACTTGTACCTTAGATTTACACGAATTTGGGATGTCTTTCCCACATATAGGATTTCATAATGGCATCTATGGACACCAATGTCAAATATTGTGGGCTATGCAATCAAAATAAAATCTGGTGGTCTATTGATAGTATTTGGTGTGTTAATTTTCCAAAAATTCATTGGTATAATTTATCTATTTAAATTTAAGGTAACAAAGTAGAATAGACTTTATGAATTTAGGGTATTAGACACTTGAGTAATGTACCACCCCATTGGATATAAATATACACCCCATCGCACTAGAATGGAATTAATGATTTTAATTGCGTAATTGTGATTTGGTTTTCAACATTGTGAGATAACTTTTTTGTTTCCCCTAGTAATTGTGTATTCCAGCCTTGTCATCATACATATTAGATTGGTGATCCAAGATAACAAAGCCCCAAATTATGTGCCTAATTTCAAGTACCATTTTTGGATTGTCTGCATATCTGTCCCATGAGTGTGTTATCTATGTACTAGGTCACCCTCCTGGTAGCATTGATTGAATAAAATCATATATTATTCATACCCATTATCTACCACATGACCCTGAACCTTAAACATCATCATATTCCAAACACCATGAAGATCGGGCCACCATATGCATCTCACATCGTTATGTAATCGAATCTAAAAAATGATGGGATTCAGGATGTATGATAGATTAATCCTATGATTTAAATTGAAATATAAATTTGAAAATAAAATCATAATCCATGGTATGATCCCACATTTGGGGATGAGATTTTTACTTTCTGCAAATAGAAGTAGAAGATATTAACCATATTCATATTTGGATGGAGAATCAGATATATGAGTCACCACATGAATCATTTTACAACTTCAACTTATTCTCTATTGATTTGGAATGATCCATGTATAAAGTACACAATATCCATCACATTCAAAATTAGTTATATCTTTCATAGAATGTGAAAGATGATGTATCAGATCATCCTCTTCCATCTTTACTATTTATGTAATTATTCCTTACAATTCTAGTGATTTCTCAATTTCAACTGCAAGGATTGAATGATCAATATCAAAGTATGTCGTTAATTTCTATTGAACAAAAAAATAAAATTTAGATAAAAAATCTCCAACCAAAAGTGAGAATCATGTGTCTTGTTTTCCTCAGACTCAACCACTTTTATTTTATCATGGGATTCCTCACATTCATGTTCTTCAATATAAGGGTGATCTGAATGTTACAGAAATGGTTTAGTAGTTATTTCTTCAACATCTTATAAGGATAAAAATAGATTTCCTAATTCTAAAAATACATAATTGTGATAATTAATAATAAATTTATATTGAATAAAATCATTTTAAATAGTGGTTGTAGTCTGATTAAATTCATATATTGGTTTTTCCTGAATATAATTCATAGATTTATGTCCCTCTAAATGTTTAATTTTAGTAGATAGATGTAGATAGTCATGGTTATCCATAATTTCTTAAAATTCCACCACTTGGGTGCCTTCCTCATCTTTAATGGATAGAGACAAGTAGAGTGATGTTGGACTATATCTAAATTATAAGGAATTGGGAGATCATGTTTCTAAAAATCCATTTCTGACATACATAGTCATTTCATGTCTTTTTCAGGATACATACAAAACTATACAAACAAACACTTATCGAATGTACTAGTCCAGTGACTTTAGAAACATGGAAACATATACATTGGTATAATAATGAGGCGCACCATCTCTCACTAGGATCTTCTTTACTATCCCACTACTTTGATATATCAAACATAATTATTATCTTCATAACATGGGGAAGGAAACAATAAAATTGGTGATCTCATATTTTCAGTGAAGGTAATCAAGGGAGAGAGATTTGTATAAAGAAGAGAATATGGTTTAAGAATGTGGTCATAAAAATTGAAGATCATCCCATTCATGTAAAACAATATAAACATGAATCATGTCATAAATATTGTAAATTTATAAGACATGAATAATAAAAAATTTGTAATAAGTCATGAAATAATATAATAGGAAAATTCGTGGAGATGTGGAAAATTGATAATCATATACTCTGATTTCTATATTAGACAATGCATTTATGTGAGGACCATAATTGTGGAAAATTTCCATTATTGAACTTGTTAAACCACCATTCTTGCCGTATATTACTAAACTGAGTAAATATGTATTGTAGACATGTATTACGAAACTCGGTAAACCCCTGTTCCTTCCCTGTATTACTGAAACAAGTTCATTTCCCATTCCAGCCATTTTTCGCATGAGATATAAATTTTTACCCAATGCATGATAGAGAGAAATATGTCCAACCAATATCATATTTAAATAACACATACCTATTCCATGAGATCATAAATAATAATATCGTAACCCATTAATTGAAATAGATATTATAAATGTTTAATCAAATCATAATCAATGGAAGGAGATAGGTCATATAATAATTTCATCATAAACATAACCTTAAAAAAGAAGCGGGTTTTAAAATTAGATAACCCATTAAATAGAACAAGGATTCATAAACATAATTTCTTCAACACATTTCCCATTCAGAGAAATAATATTGATGGAAACATTGAATAATTTCTCCATAAAGGAATGAGTAACAATAATGGACACTATTTTATATTGGATATAATTTTGATGGAACATTTAAAATCAATTATTGAAGGGAATACCCTTTCTTTTATGTAAAATATTTGACTGAAAATTATAATCCATGATCTTTTGAAAATTTATTTGAAAACATTTTTAAAAACATGGTTTTCAAATAAAATATATTTCTAACTAAAGAGATAAAGTGTCATATTTTATTTTTAAACAATATTTTAAGTACCAAATAGTTGAAAAATTGGTACTAACACATTATTATGTCTTTAATAAACATAGGTGAATAAATTTAATGAGTTTTCTTGAAATAATGGACCATAATTGTTTTTCAATGGAAGCATAAAAACAATCAATCTTGAATTGCGATGAGATTGTCACAATAAAATCTTATAACGTGGTCACTTGTGACCATAATCCACATGTAAGAAATTAAAATTTCATGAATCATAAAATATCATGAGATGAATTATATTCATCATATAACATGTAATATGGAATAATAAACACCTCGAAAAATAATTTTGGTGCAAAACAAAACACGAGTTTCAATGAAGGAAAGATAAGACAAAACTATTTAACGGATTTGATAACTTTTGAAACATAAACCATATTAAAGAAGTATATTAAAATATATATTTGAATACCCAAGAATTTATGTAATAAATAAAAATAATAAAACCATGGTTATTATATAAAACATAAAAAAGGAAACAGTGGAAAACATAACACGTATCTCACACAAATAAAAACTGATATGTAATCCCCCTTACCATTATTCATGACTCTTTTCATACTCATTAAAGGCAACTATTTAATTAATTTCAATTTGGTATACATATTTTATAAAATATTATTATTATATGTAATATGCTATATGGTTTATTTGGGACCTTATATTACCCATTTGTTAACCATCCAATGATATGGATTCAATTCGGATAATATTCACTTTGTTCTCAGCACTAGTCTTAATTTGTTATATTGTTAAGACTTATAATTATATAATGATTCCATAATTTGAAAAATTATTTAAATTCCTTGTATATATAGTATATTTTTTTGATAACAATACTTATATTATAGAAATATCACAGACAATACATTGTTCATGGAGATAGTAAGATGAACATATACAAGAGAACTATTTTCTTTTAATATTCAAGTTGAATGAAAAATGTAAAATATAGATATGTATATATAATCATATATTTAATTATTAAAATATAATTATTATATAACAAATAATATAAAAATGTAATAATTACATACTTAATATATTCTATGTAGTGTATGAATAAATTAGACTGTTTTGAGTGGGTGAGAATTCATAATTCCTCAACCAAAATTATCATATTAACACCAAATGGTAGGTATAACGATATGTGTTTTAAAATATTCAAAGTGGATTAAATACATAATAAATAAAATTTAATCATATATATATATAGTTTCCTTCATAATTTCCTCTTTGATTTGTGATAAAGGAAAATTGAACAATCATCTTTTTGTGAGGTGGCGTTCTACCATACAGGTAAATAATATGATTGTTACCCATTATATGGATGTGTGTGTAAGTGAAAAACGAATTATTAACATAAAAAAATATGTGTAAATTACGGATATTTGTTTTTTGAAAAATCATGTATTAAATTATTTGAAGTATTTGAGAAAGGATATAAATTAAAAAAATTTGTTGGAGGGAGTTGCCTATCAATCTGGAAACTCCATTTGGTTTGAGAAAAAAAGGTTTCCATTGATTGATTTATCCCCATGGGGAGGCATTATTGTAGAATTTATGGATGTTTTGGAATCTATTTGGGAAGTGTTTTTCTGATCATATGTGTCCTGAGAGGTTTCAGGAAGTGGGAGATGAGATTGCATTTATAATGGAGGAGGGGTGGCACACTTGTTATATTTTAAAATAATGGAACCCCACCAATGTTATTTTTATTTAAATTGGTTCATTAATTGATCAATGAAATGAAAATGGAGTGTAAAATTGAATTATTTCCAGATAATTTCTTTATAACTTGTCTTTAGTTCATTTTTTCCATTAGAGTTATGGTTTAAGCGCTTATTAAATAAAATTTAACATTAATTGTTGTAATTAATAATAATTATTTCAATAATATTTTTGAAAAAAAGTAAAATTAAATTATTATAAATTTAAAATTATTGTGATTCCAAATATGAAAAAATTACACATTCTAAACATTTATTTTGTAGGAATTAATTTAAATTTAATCCTGCTGTCAGGTCTAGAATGTGAGTTTCTAATGTAAATATGTTCAAATGATTTCTATATTTTATATTGAACATAATAAAGAAATTTATTCAAATGACCAATATTTTATTCATTGTTAAAAATATTATATAATTAACCATTTAAATTAATTTATAATATAATTTTACAAATTATTTAAATTATATGAAAACCGAGTATCGATTTAAAATCGAGTATTTTTTACAATTCATTAAAAAATAAAACCTTATAGAAAATTACCAAAAACTAATACTAACCTATATTTTGATTTTGTATTCAAATTATTATATTTATTTGTCAAATTAAATATATAAAATCTCAAATAATTTGATAAAAAATGGGTTAAAATTAATAGGTGTTAAAACATCTTTTATAAAAATATATGTTTTTAAGCATAAAATTAGGATTGTTCTTATATTATATCTATAAAATCTTTCGTATGAATATAAAAATATTTGACTGATTATATATCATATATATTAAAATAATATCACTTAGAAATTGTAATTAATTTCATTTATTATGATTAAAATATAAAATATTGTTTTTATATAAAAATAGTCAATTTATATTCAATAGTTCCATATATGAATTTCTAAATAATTTTTACGTAATTATGTAATTTTATATATTTTTTAAATTTATATATTTACATATGTTAGTCAATAATTTTAATAAAATATTATTTAATAGTAAGGTTACATATTATTATATTAAATATTCATATATTGATAATAGATTATTTTTTGCTAAACCATGGTTAAACCAGTTACACAGACCATAATGGAAATACATTATTACGTGTAACACAATATATCCTTGGTGTTCCATGTAGACCAAGGAAAAATTTATGTTCCATGCATTTATTTTGAAACATGATATCATCAGTGTTCCATGCATGTTTTTTCATTGTTTTATAAGATTATAAATATTACCCAGTATAAATTATTTTGAAAATTTGATTTAAAAAATATCAGGGTTTTATATTCAAGCCCCCTTAAAATGAATTTCATCCTCAAAATTCATTTGGGTTGTCAAATGTTTTATACATGAGAGTTCCAGTCACAATAAACCAAATCATAAATATGATAACTAAAACATCCTTTTAAAATGGAATGTTCGAAACATAATAGTTACTCGAAGTAACTCATAATTATAATCCAACATATAAGAACATAGTTGGGAAGCGAAATCATGGATATGGAAGAGAAATAATACAATTATATTCTTTTGGAGAGTGATAGAGAACAAGGTTAGGATATTGATAACAATAACAATTCCCAAAATATGTGATGACCTAAGGGACCATATAATTAATCATAAATGTATGCATACGAAAACATTTTTAGTTTAATGATATTTTTTCATAATATTTATGATTTTTCATGAAATGGTATACATGCATGATTTTAGGACTATGTCACCCATTTTTTCATTGATCCAATTCACCCAAATATTTAAAAACAAATGTGTCTTTTTAATTCCTATGTACTAAAAGATAATGAGATCTATGATATTCCATCCCATTTGTTATCCATTATCATGAACACAATGTAGCTTGAACTGGCTATAAAATATGAATAAATACTCATATACAGAGATAACATATTAATCACAATGAAATCATCTGAATTTCAACTTAATCATTCCATAAAGGGTTATCCTAATATCCATTCAGAAATTGGAAAATTTAATTCATTAGGAATAAATTCATAGAATTAAGATAACATTCATCCTCCATATATGTCAACATATCTCTTAGTGGCTCTATTCCAAACATGTGAATACAATCATCATATATTCTTTTGAAACATGGTAATAATCCTGAATTACATTTAATATTAATTTGAAACATTCATGAATCATTATTTCAAAGGCTAGTAGATATATTACATAACACTAAATTGTTGTAAAAATCTTCAAAGATAACATAGAGAACGTTTTTATCCAATAAATAATTAAATTCTGAATCAAATAAGACAATTGCATTTCTAGAATGGATAGTATGAGTATATTTAATCATGTCATTATTTCACCCCTCATCAAAATAGCGATTTCATAACATTTTACATTGTCTCTCATCATAAGTGGTTGTTTATGGCGGTCATCATCACCAGCACATGGGTTTGGGTTGTGGTTTGCATAATACCTGTTCTCCTTAAACTTATAGCACTGACTTGTTAGAGGTGTATTTTTGCCATCTTTTTCTCAATTAGAATTTTGATCTAACTCCTTCCTAACAGTTTGGAAGTAAATTTTACAATGTCATTACATTTCACACAAACAATTACTAGACCCCTTAAGACTAGTTCCTCCATACTTTTTCCTATATTTGTATCATAATGTTAAAAGCATTATCTTTTCACTATTATTTTCAATGTTTCCATAGAACTTCATCTTCCCTTCATTATAAATCCATGAGCTTTATATATTACTCCAACAACCATTTAAAACATTATTCCACAAAGAATAGTTTCCTCATACCTACGAAACTCTCTTATGGACAACTCCCTTCTGGGATGTGGCTATATAAAACTGGTGAACCTATCAACTTCACATTCGTGTTGGATAATAATTCATATAGAATAATTCACACATCTCATGATATTAACCTTGTAGGTACCGACAAATTCCTCATCCCTTTTCATAAACTCATGTAACGCTTTCTATAGCTTCATTTGAATAAATCTAGGAAATTAATTATTGAGAAATAATTTTTTTATCTAATCCCATTAAATGGATTCAATCTCATCATACTACCACATATTCTATATAAGAGTCTACCATTGATGTTCTCCATCTTCTAAGTGAGGAATATCCAGAACGGTTTTCTTAACCATTGAACTCTAAAGAAAAGAGAATATTGTATCAATAGTACTTATCCATTATTCAACAACATGGGGTTCCGAAGACCCTCAAAAAGATGGTTGAAACTACAATATAAAACAGTTAATGGAATTTTGTTCCCTCCTTTTCTCATTTCTAATTTCACCATGTTAAATAACCTAAGAAATATGTGGGATCAAAGAAATGTAGTTTTTTATTCCAACTCCCACAGCATTCGGTTTCTCATGAGGATGTTTGATTGATTTTTCATTGCAAACATCATTAATTTGGTTAATTTTCATTCTATCAACTGAATTAAAGAAAAATCAAATAGTAAGAAATATTTCTCAAAATGTGGAAGCACATAGTCATGAAATTCCTCTAATTCGACTTTTATGTCATAACACCTTATGATTATACTAGGTTACTAATTGGTATCTTATATTCAAATCCATCATTATTATTCATGAAATGTTTTTGAATTTCCAAATCATATCCCATGAGAGTGTCCAACCAGGATTTCAGAAAAGACCCATTATCATATACTAGATTACCCAGAGGTAGAACCAAAACATCATGTCCAAGTTTTTACCCCTAGGTACATCTATTATAGATCCACATCAAATTATAGTATCTAGGCATGGATTTATTTCTATGAAACCACCCACTCTGTCCTCCTCCAACGTTTTAGGACATTTCCCTAAAATTTATGTCATCTATGGAGATGTCCCTAGAAATATCTTTAAAAATATATCTAAAGATCTCACTAATGTTTTATCATCCTATTTTCTATAGGTTAACTGAACCTCTTATCTGATAACAACATTAACAACCCATTCCTGAAATACATAGACATTAAATTAAATTTTATAATACCTAAAACATTATACAAAAAAACAACCAAATATCATACTAGCGTAGTGAGTTTAGAAGCATGAAAAAATAAACACTGGTACACAAAGGAGCTACATCATATCCCAATAATTCCTTCATAAAATCATGCATATTAGTCGTATAAATCATAATACATACTTTCATAACATGGGTAATTAGACAATAAAAAGGGGAGAGAATCGATGCTCAGAAAGGGAAAAAGGGAGACATATAATCATAAACTAGAGCCTAGGGTATAAGAATGTGACAATGATAATTGAAGAAAATACCCTTCATGTCATCAATCATAATCATTAATCATTCCAAAAAAATATTCGTAGTTCAAAATAAGTGAATCATAACGAAATAAATGAATTATTCCACGAATTCATAAAATTGGAATAAATCAAGGAATTACAAGAAACATAAAATCATATATTATGAGTTCTATAGTGTCCAATGAATCACTATCCATACCATATTAGATGAAATAATTTTTTATTGAAGTGGGTACACCCCCGTTCCAGCCATGTATTGTTGAATCATATAAACCCCCCTTCAAGACCGATATTACTCAACCAGGTAAAACCTCATTCTAGCCCTATATTATAGAGTCGATTTCATTTAATATTCATTCCATTTTAATATCATTAGATATAAATCATTACCCAATGCATTTTAGGGAGATATAAGTCTCACCGATATCATAATGAAATAATAAAAAAATGTTCACGGAGATAATAATTAATAATTACATACATAACCCATGAAATAAAATTGGTATTATAAACATTTAATCATATCATAACCTTTGGAAGGAGAATGGTGTCATAATAATTTCGTCAAAAACATAAACCAGGAAATGAATCATGATTCAAAATTATATAACCCATGAATGGGAAATGGGTTTTATAAAAATAATTTCATAAAAACATAAAAAATTAAGATAAAGAATATGAATTGAAACATTAAATAGGTTCCCCATAAACAAATGAATATCACCAAACGATTTTATCATAGTTTGGAAATTATTTTGAATGCTCTTTAATAACATTTCATTCCGAAAATAACCTTTCTTTTTGTAATATCGTTTTTATAACAAAAAACGTTCTGAAAACATATTTATTTTAAAATATAATTGAAAACATATAATTGAATATTTTAAAATAAAAAATAATTTTAAAATCCACATTTCAGGAAAATTAACTTTAATGATATTTTGAAATTGTATTTAAATATATTAAAAAATCATGAATTTTCAATACAATAGATTTTAGATCGAAGAGAGTGGTAATTATATATTACATTTATTGATTATATTAAGTAACAAGGAGTGGAAAAATTTTTAGTAAAACATGAGGATATATTGAATTAATAGAAGAGAAGTAAAATAATGAGGGTTTTTCATATAGATATCATATGATTTCATCAATAGATTTATAAAAATTTAAAATCATAAAAAGTGATGTGATTGTATCAGTAAACTATTATAACTGGGTAACATGTTATTATCCTCCCCATGTAAGAAAAGGAAATTAAATAATGTTTATAATATCATGAAAATAATAATATTAAATATATAACATGTATAATGGAACTATATACACATCTTAAATTAATTTATATGGGAAAATACATGAGTCTCAATGAAGGAAAATTGAGAGAAAACTATTTTTTTGATTTGGTATCTTTTGAAACATTAACCCCATGAAAGAAGGATCGTAAAATGGACATGAAAAGTAACCATTAATTTATGTTCAAAATAAATTGAATAAAATTATATATAGTATATACGCTATAAAAATAATATACAGTGGTGATATTAGCATGTATCTCACTAAAATAATAAGTGAGATGAAATCCCCCATGCCTTGGGCCGTGAATCTCATCGTACTCGTTCAAAACACCGGTATAATAAATCTGAATTTATTACACATCTTTACAAGACCCATATTATTATGTGTAATACCATACTTTTTTTGATAATGAACTTATATTACCCACCTGTTAAACATCATATGTTCATGTTTCACTTTGGATAATATTCTCTTTGTTCATCGCATGTGACTTAATTTTATATATCAATAGTACATTGATTTATATCATGATTAAAAAATGTAAAGCATGATATAAATATCAATTAACTCCATTATTTTTTAATTATAATAATGAATAAAATATATATGAACTAAACATAATACATATTTTATGGAGTGGGTAAGTCGTATGTATGCATTAGTGCAATTCTGGTTTTGTTATCATGTTGAAAGAAAGTAAGTAAAAGTCATATATGTATATATATTTATAAACATAATTATTCTTCTAGAATTATTATAACATATATATCATATAATTTCACTATTTATCTACTCAATACATTCCATGTTGTTTATTAATGAATCACATAATTTTTGAGGGGGTGTTAGTCCATATTACCTCAAACTAAATTATCAAATTAACACCAAATGTAATTTATAAAGATTTGTGTTTGAAAATAATTAATGAAGTTTAAAAAAATATTAAAAATAATATATAAAAAATATAATAGAGTTTCCATCAAAATATCCACCATGATAGGCGGTGAACCAAAATTGAACAAACATCTTTTCGGGGGGCGGTAATCCGCCATACACACAAATGGTATGTTCGTTACACATTAGATAGAAGTGTGTATTTGTGAATATAATATATATTTCATTATAAAATAATATTTTATTTAGAATACTGGTGTTATTATACAAGAATTTAATAATAATATTTTAGTTAGTTGAGAAATGAAATAAAAGAAATGTGTTTTAGGGATAATGTCACCTCTTAATCAGGTAACTCATTTTGGATTGAGACAAAAGGATTAATTTGATTTATTTATACCAATGTGGTGGATTATAGGTCAAATAGAGGTAATTTGAGGAGATATTTGGGTTGATTTTTCACAATCATAACTGGATTGAGGGGTTTCATGTTGTTTGTGGATAGTATTCTATTTATAATTGAGGAGCGGTGACACACTTGTATTATTTTAAACGAAAGGAACCTCACCCATGTTTTTTTGTTGAATGTTGTTATATAATTGTTAAAATTATATACAAGACACTATATGATATAAATAAGTCCATAAAATGGCATTAGTACAATTTTATAGGTCCTTTTTAGAATTAATGTTATTGTTTAGTCTGTTATTAAGTTGCATTTAACCTTAATCGTTGTAATTTAATTTAATTACATAACCAATAGTTTTTTTTTCAAAAAATAAGTTTTAATTATTATATGATATAAATTATTTTAATTCCAAATATGGAATATATTTTTCCATATTCTAATACCATAAGTGGAAAATTTTAAATTAAATTTAATCAGGCACTCGGATCGACAATGCATGATTTCAATGTATAAATGTTTAAAATCATGCTATGTTTTCATAGTCAATTTTAAAATTTAATTGATTCCAAAAAACTATATTGGATTTATTGTAAAAACAATTATCTACTAAAATTCTTAAATTGATTTATAATATAATTTATCCTAGTAAAAAGCATATAAGAAAAACATATTTTAAGTGATAATACATTAATTTAGACAATTGATTAGAAAAATACCTTACCGAAAAATACAAAAAATAAATCCTATACATATATCTAAGTATCTAATTAATTTATAATTTTTCTTTTGACATATTATATATATATATATATATTCCAAAAAAGGGAAGTAAATTGGGTTTCCTATTAAATGGTGGAAAACTACCATTACAAAATCATTTGTTTTGAACCATAAAATAGAGTTTGTTCTTATATTATGTCGATCAAATAATTTTTATGGATATGAAAAATAATTTATTTAATATATATCTTATATATCAAAATAATATCACTTAATAATTATAATTTATTTATTTATTATTATATAACCTTATAATAATATTTTTATAAGCATACATCTTTTTTAATAATTTTTTAATATTATTCATTTATAAATACATTGTAACTATTTAATTCATATTATATTTTTCAAAATCCATATATTTTCATAATTTATTCAATTATATTCCTAATATTTTATTTTAAATAGTGGTCACATGTTATTATATTAAATCTTCAGCTTTTAAAAATATATTATTGTTTGATAAACCTTGTTAATGCATGTTACACAAGCCACTATTGAAAGTTATTGTTGCATGAAATGAAAAATAACCTCAACGTTCAAGGTAGAGAAAGATAAAACAATTTAGTGTATTGTTCATGTAATATAAACATTGTTCATTACTATAAACTAATCCATTTTCAATGTTGCATTAAATGAAAAATATCAAAAATAAATAAATTAATATAAAATAATCAGTAAAAAAATAATGGTTTGTAACAATTTTGTACCTAAAACCATTCCTAATGTTATCTAAATCATGTTAATATCGACTTGTAGAAATGTAGGAATATCATTTAGGTCATGAATCCACTCTACCTCATCCTGTTCATCTTGTATTTTGATATTCAATTGGTTGGGAAGTTGATATTCCTACATTTGGGCTAAAATTCATGGATTTATTCAGATAAATTTGGAAGCCGTAGTGGAACATATTCATAATATTTATGTATTTAAAAATTATCCATAATATTATTGATCAAATCCATAAAATCTTAAAATGACTGACCCAAGTCATTCCTATCAAACATATTCTTGGCCAGGTTAGTGAGTTCATCGAGCCTTTGTATGAGAAACTTCTCATAATTTGCATGAAAATTCACTTTTTTCTCCACAAATTAGTATTTTTTCCATGAAAGATGATATGGGATGTCATGATTCATCAGGGAAAATAATTTTTATGGAATTCATTTTTTTATGAAATTAAAACTATCTAATGTGTGAGTAACAGAAAGTAAGGAAACAAATGATTTGCACCCAAGGAATGAATTCTTGTTTGTGCATCCTTTTCATTAGGAATGGAATAAGAAAATTTATAATTATTCATATTACAAAATAGTGGATGACTAGTGGTTTCTTTGTTTAGGATCTTTAATGGTTTCTATGAAATAATTAAAATTTACATAATAATAATATTTATTTATAACATTATTAACACAATTATATTTAATGATTTTTATTAATAGAAAGCATTGATTATTTTAACGAGTAAAAAAATATTGAGAGGAAATGTATGATAGAATGAAGAATGAACATGGAGAATTTTTTTGGATTTGGGTTCTATATAATATTAATGTTGGTTTATTAAATTTATTCAGATAATTCAATTGTGAAATATCATTCTTGAATTAATATTCTATATTTTAGTGATTGAGAAACCTTGAATGTGAAATCTAAATTAATTACAACAATTTTTATAAACAAGGTTGATAGAACTCCTCTATAGAGAGTGTGAAACCTTCCAGGACCCGGCTCCATTGTATGATATTTCATCCACTGAATGAATCAATATCATTTTGTGAAGAGAGTATATAGAACGTTCGGATGGGAAAAGATCAAAATAAATTTACAGATGATTGTTTGTGTTCCATTTCATGGTGGGTAATAAACAAACTTGTACACATAACTATTTATCCACATAAACCTAAATAAAACATATTGGAAAAATAACAGAATTCATGATCACCCAATATTTCACCAAGGCCGATCCTCAAGTTAGTAATTCTTTTTTGAGTGTAATAGGTCATACGAGAAGTTATTAGAAGAATAGAATGAGATAAATCAAGGAATAAAATGAGATAATGATACCATGGAATAAAGATGGAGGGTAGAACGATTTAATTAAATGAAACAGAAAGTGTAAAATAAAATGAACTAAATTAAAAAAGAAAATTAAAAGCATCGAAATGGATAATTAAGTACTAGTCTGCTCCCGATCTCCCAATATTCCTCACTATCATAGCATACATGTGTTTATATAGGGAGGAATCATCATTATTTCTAATATTTGAATGTTTATATATTTTTTAAAATGATGAAAATACATATTTTATAATATTATATATTTGATATATTATATTATAGGGATTTTATTAATTTTATTACTCATATACAATTCCTTAATAATGGTAGAAGCTAATACCATTACACATATACCATTTTCCCAACTGTATATCTCATCAAATACTAGCCCAATAGTGGATCACATTTTCATTTGGTTTCATCTAGCATAAAACATTTCTGCTTTTATCCTTGTATCTTGCTCCTACATCATCTTCCCTGATCAATGAAAACATCGTTGGACTTTTCCTCCTAATTAGTAGATCAAACGTTATGCGATAATTCATGTTTTTCACCCTTCTCTATGGTATTTCAAGGACGAATGAGGATCTTCTGTAAAGACCCAGAACACATGCTTTTAGATTCAGGACATAGAAATTCATTAAATGTTTTAATAATTGAAATAGAATAGTTCCACAACACATAATACATTACAATACCTCTTCTAATATAGTTTAAGAAGATTTTGACAACACCTTATAATTTTTTAATTGCTGTAGAAAATTAAAATAAAAAATTTAAGGTCCTTATTAAGAGATATTCATTTAAGAATATCTAAGATACCTGTGATTTTTTTTAAAAAAATGGAATGGGAATAGAATATTACACCAAGGTGTTATAAAATAATTTATATTTTTTTCACAAAATCTACATTTAATATAGCATTCTATAAATACATTAGATCATTCTTTTGATAATTCCTTTGAAAAAATTAGAACTAATTTTTCATAATATCATTAAAAATAATTATTCCTTGAAATCGCTAGAAAACCATGGAAATACTTAAGCACAATTATTACAAAAAAACCAGTTATTTTTCTAAAAACATTATTCATTTATTGAAAAAATATGTTCCACTTAATAAATTAAATGATTTCTTGGGCATACCAACATTGTTGTGGGATCTTCTTACACCTTAAATCCCAACCATATTAACAATTTTAGAGTACTTAATTTAATAAAAACTCTTAATATGTCCTCACATATGATGTGTGTCTTTTTTTCATGAAACTCCCAATCACAAAATTTTTCCCTTATAGAAATAAAATATTAGATTCCTTGGATATTCTCAAGATTTGGTTGTAATTTTAGTGACAAGACTATCACATTTTGTTTTTTTATTTAAAGGGAAAAAGATTGGGGATTTACCTAAAATTTTGGATTCAAAATATAAATACAAACTAATGTTCAATAAAATTCTAGAGAAAGATATAAAAATTAATAGAAACAAATGGGTTCGAAATTATAGTTAAAACTGTGGTCATGGACAAGATAAAAGCTCTCAGAGAGTCCCCTCCTCCTTATTTAATAATATTTGTCAATTAATTTTCAAAACACAACTCCATGGACCCCTAGGTGAACACTCAAATTTCAAGAGACATCATATCCAAAACATAATTTTAATTTTTTACCACCTATATAAGTGAATCAATTACTTTATGACCTCCAACAAATCATACCTAATAACAACCACTAAGCTTACTGACAAGACCACACCAATGAAATTTAAATAGTGAAGTCAATTAATTTACATCATAGATTCAAGAAATATACTAAATAAATCTATTTTATATATTTGTGAACTAAGAAAAACACATTCATTAAACAAATATTAGATCAAGAGAAATTCAAAATGATATTAAAAAATAAGAAAACAAATCATAAGAGACATTCAATTAGTTTTTGGTGTCCAAAATAACTTGATACATAAACTCACATAATTTGAATAGCCTATATCTTATCCATTCTTTAATCAATGCATTACATCTTCATGATGATCTCAATATCCACCATAGTGAATAATGTATTTGAATTTTCGCTCCATCATCTGGAGGATATCTTTTACTGTAACGCTTAACTCTCTCATCCTAGATTATCCCAGAAGGGCAACCCATGGGTTTATTTACACATAAAATATCATGAACCCTCAGTTGTGTCTTACTTTATTTTTCAGCTTTCTACTATCGTCATGAATTCTAACAGGGTTACAAGATGTGTAATCCTTTGATTAATTGGCAGCATGTATCTTTGCGTAATCTTCTAAAAATGAATAGTTAAATGAATCACATAATTTAATGTCATTATATGATATGTATTAATGCTTATAATAGTGTAATTATGTCATTAATTTTCCTACAATTCTGCTTCTTCTGAAGAAGTAAAGACGTGTAACTATATTACACGTTGTGTATCTAGGATACTCCAATTTTCTAGTTATGATTCATTCTCCAAAATTTGGCATCCTACCGCTTCACTTTTCTTACAGTGCAAGTGTATATTAGATTCATCTTGAAATGCATAAGATATTGAAAATAGTTGAAATTCCAGAATTGTTCCATTTTCCATTTCAAGCTCAAAATATCACTAAATAACAAAAACAATGCAATTTATCATAAAATAATCCATTATAATGGTTAAAATCATTAAAATAGATACAAAATCGGTGGAAGTATTATCTCTATCAATATATATATACACATTCACTATAGTTTTTTACAATCTATTCTTTAAAAAATTATTTTCATACATATAAATGTTTGGATACATATGTATATATATATATATATATATTAATATACATACATATGAAACTGTGTGCTAGATTTTTTAGAAACTGAATCTCATCACCATTAAATATTTCTTAAATTAATGAAATTTTAATGAACCAATGATTATATTAATGTATTATAATTTCAATCCATAAACACATAAAATTAATATTGAAATTATTTTTCTATAAATTAATAATTATTCAATGAAAATGAAATAAAATAAAGTCTCATAAACACTTAACTAGAGTATTCATGAAACTTCATATATTATATAAAAACTATATATCATATAATAGTATAGAAATTATTATTATTTACATAAAATGATATGATTTATTACTATAAACATTCACATAAAATGAAAAAATTTAGCCACCCTAAGGGCATAAAATAATAAATTTTAATATTTTAAATATATAAATATATATTTTTATAAAATTAAATACCAATTAAAATTTAATTTTGTACAATAATAAAAAATTATTTTATATTATATCATGTCATAGATTAAAATTATAAATTATTGAAATAATTTAATGATACTATGAAATTTTGGAAAAATATTTCTATTAAATGCTTTTACCTTAATAAGGGTCTTAAAATATAAATACATATAAAAAAATAATGAATATTTATCTTTTAATTTGATTTTTGATCTATGAAATGAAGTGCATTTATTGAATTAATCACAGTTGAATATGAAAAATAACGAAAATTTTATTATGGATTTTGTTGGAAGAAGAAATATAAGCTGGTTGGATGATCCATTATCGTAATACATTAATAAATCAATAATACCACCATATGAATAGATAAAAAATGTTATACAAAATGTTTTAAAATTAATTCATGCATTTGGGAAATCAAAACTCTTTAATAACTGAAATCATAATGAATAAAATTCATAACCTCAACCAATTGGGATTGAAAATATCAATTGAATAAGTAAATGAATGAAATCGGAAAATCATAGAAGCCGTATTCTTTTTTCAGGATTAATCAGAGTCTAATAAAATACCTACATGAAAATGTATATAACATAAAGCTGGATGATTTCATCGATGATGGTGAACAACCCGCTCATACCCCATCAGCGGATGTGAAAACCACCAAAATCTAACACCTTATCCTCCCTCGGTATATCCTCACCGTTATATGATAACCCTAAATACATTTAGATATCTTTCTCTTTATGTGGTCGATACCTTGCTCGTGTCTGTGCGTGGCGAAAGGACTCAGTCAAAATCAACCCTCTTTCAACCTTCGGCTTCTCTAAATCATTATGCACCTCTACAAACCAAATATGCACCCCTCCATAACCACACACCTCAACTGGTTTTCCACTTAAATTGACTAGTCTTGTATTGGTTTCTTCTAATTTTTTTTATATTCAATTCATTTTTCATATTTTTTATCTATATTCATTATTTCTCATATAATGTTCATGTATTTAATAAAAATAACATATTATTTTATTTCTAATTATGATTATATATTTTTAATATTTTAAATTTTAAAATATTAATACTTATACGATTTAAATAAATTTTATAAGTCAAAATTATATTATAGTCACTATAAATTATATAATTATTATAAATAAATAAATTATTCGTAGTCCAGTTTTGAAAAAAATTAATAAAATCAAAATTAAATAACTTAATAATTCATCATGTATAATAATGGTGAAATTATTGAAAAATAAAAAAAATAAAAAAAACAAATATTATTTTGATAAAATAAAATCACATGATTTTATAAAACATATTTCATAACATAATTTATTTAAATTATAATTCATTAATAAATGACATAGAAATTTCAGAGATGTTACTTTATCCCTACTTAAATGAATTTCATCATTGTAATTCATTTGTCAAAATTAAGAGATTTATTAATTTCCAACATCAGATTTATAAAACACTTAATCATAAATGTGAACTTATATAACTTAAAAAAATTAAATTCAATATTTTATTTCCACCAAATACATCATCTAATTTCAAAATATGTCCAGATCTTCACTCTGATACACTCTGTGATGACCCTGAACTCGCTCTTCAAAATTCAATAAATAAAAATAATGTGTATTTTATTATAAATTAATCTTTATAATTAATCTACAATTAATATATATTTGGTCATTTTCCAGTCTAGGATCTGATATTTTGGATAACACATTAAAATATAAAAATAGTTGTACAAAAATAAAATAAAATTTCAATTTTTTTTCTCATGATGTCCTTTTATGAAACATTACTATAACTAGGAGAAAATTATAAAAGAAGATATTGACATAATATTAACCTATAAGGGGATTTAAAATTAGTGAACAAATTTTATAAAATCTCCATTGAAAATATCTTTTGAGAAATACTTTGGAACATGCTTTTAATAATACCATCAAAAATAATTTTAGATATACCGTTTGAAAATATCATTGAAATTAGGTATGTCTTGAAAATAAGACAAAAAAATTTAAAATATTTATTCTCTAATGATACTTTTAATAAAATCCCATGATATTTCTCAAAAACATTATTCAAGAATTTTAAATCAAAACATGGGGGCCACTCGAAACATTGAATGATGTATTGAGAATACCGATATTTCCAACAGATGGATTTACTTCAAATTTCCTTACTATATTTTTAAAGTTCCTGTGCCAAATTTAATAAAAATATTTAATATTTCCTTAAATATATATATATACAATTTCAATATATTTTTAACATTTAATATATTACATCATATTTACATACATTTATATATATATATATATATATACATTCATAAGTAATCTACTACTATATTTTGGAGCAACATAATATCATCCATATTAGAAATTGAATAATCAAATGGAATGTTAATGAAAGTATAATTACATTCATGTATTAACATTTCATTCATTAAACTCATAAAATCAATTCTAAATGTAGTTTCTTATAATGGAATGATTCATTCATTGCATATTTATGTAAAAAATACTCCATACAACATAACTATCATATACATGAAATGTGACAATTTATAGATAATTTGAATATATAATAATTTGAATGAAATCCATGGTTATACATATAATTATATCATTCCTTATTTTCAACAAACATATATTATAAAAACATTTATTTACGGAAAGGGAATAAAATATTAAATTTTATTTTATGAAAGATAATCATATATATTTTGATAAAACAAATACAACTTTTAAAATAAATTGTGTATAATAAAAAGAAATATTCTATTATTTATTCTGTCATAATTTAAAAATAATTATTTTATAATAAAATAAATTACTTTATTAAATTCTTTGAATTATTTTATATTAATGTAATTCCCATAAAAATGGTCTTAAAATATAAATGAAAATGCAAATTTAACGATTGAATTTATTCAAAAAAAAAATTAAAAGGCTAATATCGTTCTAAATATGAATAACATGAGAATATTATAACATACATATATTTATTTTATGGATTAATATATCTTTTATTTTAAAATAAATTTATATTTAAAAAATAAATATATCCCATTGAATAATTACAATTTAATAAAATATATATTATTAAAATAAATTCTCCCCATAAATAAAATCATACAATCGTACAAAAAATTTTCATATAAATTAAATAAATTTTTATCATATTATTTTTAATGAATTAATATTTAAAAAATATAAAATTCCTTTAGAAATTATGTTCATCATAAAAATCAAATATAAATAAATAACCCCTCATAAAAATTATACAATACATTAGATCATAGATTTTTTTCAATTAATAATAATTATAAATGTATCCCATTCAATAAAACCATTAAATATTAATATAATTTTTAATTTAAAATTAAATCCATTAAAATAATGAAATTTCTTTTTAAATAAATATTTAAAAGATAATAATAATTCTCCTTACTGATTTTTTTATAAATTTTATTCTTAATATTATTCATGGCACAAAACACAATCATGTCCTCCCAAACTCTCATTATGGGAAACAGAGGAAATAAAGGCAGTGTTGACTTAAAGTATACCTTTCATATCAAACCATCTGCCGCATAAGACACATACACATTATACCATAATTGGATGAAGGAAAGGTAATATTATATAGAAATTATGTGACATTCATGTTATTCTTAAAAATAAATACATTAACTATTTTATATTTTTTTTCAAAAACCAATGTTTGAAAAAAAATGAAAAACATGATATATCAATCAGTTATTTTTATTTAATACAAATCTCACATAAATATAAATTTTAACCAACATAAAACCTATTAAAATAGTTTCTTAAATATATATATATATGTGTGTGTGTGTGTCTGTGTGTGTGTCTGTATAATTCATCATTTCATCTGGTCCATTTAGACACATATGACAAAGAAGAAATCATTTGGAAAATGACACCAAACTGAATTCAATTTATGTAGACAAAATCAATAAATGTAAATTTCCACTTTTATTGATGTTATGATTAGGGAAAGGCAATGGATCGGTTGAATTAATAATGTATTAAAATATATGTTAAAAAATAGGATTATTGATTATGTAAGATGAAGAAAAATTATCTGTTTGGATGAATACTCATCATGAATAATTAATTAATTAAGACTACAACATGATAAATCAATAAAATGAGGTATACAAAGAAATTTAAAATCATGTCACCCATTTGAAAAATCAAATACTTGATAAAAAATGATATCATAATGAATAAAATTCAAAACATTTACCAACTAGGATAGAAATCCTCAATAGTAGAAGTAAATGAATGAAATCAAAAAATTAGGGAACTCTTTTTCTAATTTCAGAAACATTTAGACACTAAATAAATAACTATATATTGATATATAAAATTAAAATTAGGAGGATGAAATCAGTGATGAGGAACACTCCACTCATACCCCTTCAAAATATGAAACCACATCTGGGTCGAACCCCTAATCCTTGATTGATTTCTCCTCATCGTCATCTAATACCCATAAATGTATTCCAATCTCCTTCCTTGTATGCGGTTAAGACCCCTCTTAGGCTGGTACTTGGCTGAATGGCTCGGATGATCTAAATAATATGCCTATACTCAACTTCTCCAAATCATTCTGCACACCTTCTTAGTCTCGTGATAACCAATGGTGAACCCTTATCTTACTCGAACACCACAACTATTATTCCCCTAAAAATGATTCTTCCTAATGTTTTTTGTTTTTATATATTTTTATATATTTAAATGATTTATAATTGTTATTATTAATTCCATTAATATACATATATTTTATAAAAATAAAATACTTTTGTAAATATTAATCTTAAAATTTTATATTATATTTGAATTTATGAAATATTAATAATAATAAGATTTATAATAATTTGTATAATATATATAATTCCTTTAATTTAAAAATATTATTTATAATCTTGATTTTATAAAAATACATAAATACATAAATTCATAAAATATTAATTAAATAATTTAATTTTTCAGCATGTATCTATATATGAAATTATTTACACATAAAAATTATAAAAAAAGAAAATTTTATTTTGATTAAATAAAATAAAATGGTTTTATAAATGATATTTCATAAAATAATTTATTTAAATTATATTTTATTTATTAATCACTTATATATATTTGTTATGTTATATCATTTTTCAATCGCATGCATGGGTGGTGCTCAGATGATGTGAGAGAAGTGAACGTAGTGGCATTGGGAAAATTTACTACGTGACAGTAGAAAAGATTGCCTCTTCTAATTTCAATGTCTATAATTGTTTCCAGGGAGAGATCCAATAATGATAAAAGTGTGGGAATAATATGTTCCCATGGAGGTTTTTCTCTGCAAGAACTCTATTTTGCTGATTCCATGGAAATGACTAGTAGTGGAAATGAAATAGTCCTTTTCAAATCCACAAACATTCATAGTGTCTAGAGAGAGATTCAAATTTTGATTCATGCTGTTTTTCCTATATCCATGAGACAACCCAGATGGTCCAGTCCTTTAGCATTGGTAGGACAACTACAACCTGAGTTTCCCAGTGTCATAGAATGATTCTCTGTTGATATACATAAATTTTTTTGGGAATGAATTAAGGTACTATATTGAAAATGGTAGGGATCAAATCTATCACAGGATAAATGGTATGTAAAATATAATACCGAATCAATAAAATATCACTTCCATGATTGTAATGAATCTAGATCATATATACCATTTCTACCCTAGTAGATCAATACTCCCACTATCATGGAATTTCAAGATGTTTGCAGTAGGCATGGCAGAGAGAAAGGTGGTTCTTGAGTTATGGGATCGGGGGAATACACTTTCAGAAAACCTCCATAAAATTTTTTGGTTACAGAGAGATTCATTATCATTAAATTTATTGATTCCTCAATGGTGAGCATGGTGGTGGTTTACAAGGTCCTATTTACAATCAAGGTTATTTTGGCCCAAGGCAGTGTTTCTTCTCCATGAACCAGAGCTTCCAGGTTGAGAAAATGGAATTATTTTACATAATCATTCATTGTTCGAGGAAATATGATGGTGGGGAGAAGTGGTGATGAACATAATGTGGGTGTATGAACCTATGATAGATCTCTTGTATGGGACAATGTCGTTTGATTTAAAATTGGATATTACTTGAGAAAGAATGTCTCATTTCGTATGTAAGAGTTGGGTTTTCACTCTTATAATTATCAAGATGTTCCATAGTAATGTAAATTACGTTTTATGGGGATTATATGCCCTCTACCATTACCAAAAACACACCATCCTATTAATTCTCTCCTTTCGAATCTCCATTGGATGACCATCAAGCTACTATGAACCCGTGCCTCATTATAACAATACAACCCATGAGATCCTATCAATGATCCTATACATAGTACTGATCCCCCATGTGGCCCTTCCACTTGTACGATTCCACAATATGATTTGATGGTCGAGTGGACCCTTTTGGGATACTAATGAGGAATAAAAACCCGCAGGTTATGTACTAGCCTTGATGACCAATTTTGTTAGAAAAGGCCTGAATAAAGCTGTAAAAAATTGTAATATTCCACAACTCATAACACAAATAAATACCAAAATTTCATAAAAACGATGGTATAATAAATCCGTAAAAACCAAAAACCCCAATAATTTTAAATAAATACATTAAATTTTAGTTATTTTATAAAATATTGAAAAACGCGGATTTTTTTAAAATCATAGAATGACAATACCATTTGATTAATAATCTGAAAGAAAATATCACTGTATGAAATAAACAAATACAAAACATATTAATTTCCTCAAGAATATATATTAAAATATAATTTAAAAGAGATCCATTTTTACCATTATTTAAATTTCAATGAAATAATATAAAAGCACTATGAGTGTCTTATAAAATACTATGGTTACAAATAAAATATCAATTAAATTCTTTATAATTCAAAGATATAATCACATAAATAATATTATTTTCTCCCTTTTGAAAAATTAAAGGACTTCACATTTCATTTTCTTTCATTCTTAAATTAATTATTATTAATAATTATAAATAATGATTGACATCAATTTTAAATCATTTCTCTCATCACTCATGATATACTTCATGTATATATCTTCTGATACCATTAGAAAATTCCCTTTATCCTCAATATTGTAATTTAGATACATTTTTTTACATTTCAAATAACATTGGGAAGTATAATCAGGACAAAATTTTAGTTGTGATTCTAATGACTCTGAGAGTTAGAATTTGAAGGATTTTATGTTTAAAAAGTAATAGTCAATGTGTAAGTTAATCCATAAATTATTAATCATAAAATCTAAATTAAAAGGTAAATTAAAATTTTCTATTTATAATATGATGACTCTCACATCATACAAATAATTTGAGTTCATTAATAATTAAATCCTAATGAATGTTGTTTACATTATTGAATTTTCATTAATTTTAATCTATTATTTTCATAGTATTTTTTCAAGTTTTTCTTTTATTAAAATTTTAAAAGTTTATTATTTCAATTAATTTCACACCACTACCTAAAAATATGTCATCGAAACCCTTTTTATTTTAATTTTGTTTTATTATTCATATATTTAAAAGTTGGTTCATATTTTTTTCATTTATCACTATTAATTAAATGAATGGAAATTAATAAACATCACCGAATGATTCAAAAACAATTATAAATAGCTATAAATATCACAACAATACATTTTCCTTAAAACTTATTGTATCCCATTTACCATTAATAACATTATACACACACATCAAATTTAAAATACCACTAAAACTAAAAGAGTAGTGTTGGAATGAATAAAAATGGCTTCAAATATGGCTCATACTTATCGTGGTTAATTAATGTATTCGGTTTTTAGACAATGGTAAATATATAAGGTTGTATCAAGGTTTTGGTCCCATATTAATATTCCATAATAATTTATTTATTTCTCTCATGGTTATAGCTTTGACAAGTTTCAATGCATGTTCTAATAGGTGCAATATCCCATTAACATACAAAAATTTGATAAAAAATAAATTGTTTTTAATTTTATACTAATAACCTTATAAATGGATCATATAAAATTGAAAAATAAATCTTTTCATGTTTAGTAATAATAAATAAATTCTCAAAAAATTTAAAAATTCAATTTGTGAAATAATGGTTGGGAAATTTCATTTATAAGAATCAAAAAATTACCTCAAATCTCGAGTCCTCATTTTAATATCAATAATTAAATATAATATTACTATTATTCATATTATGAATTACATCTCATTATAATTGAAATCAATATCGTTGAATCATAAGTTTCCTATGAAAATCACGCCCGCAAGAAAAACATGTTTATCATAAATTCAAATCATGTCCATGAAACTTCGACATTAAATCTCAAGATAGGCTTTTTTTAAAAATATGTGCAGTTTAAATGTAAAACATTAAAATTAAAAAACGTATTAAAAAAATATTTAGTTATCATCCTCCACTTTTTGGGGGCTTCATTGCACCATCATTAATGAGAGAAGAAAATTAATCAATTATGAAAAAGTATCATGTCCATGAATCATAAAATGATAAAGGGGTTGGCGTTTCATGATAGAATAATACTAATATTTAGATTGAAATAAATATTTACAAATTAAATGATATGTCTTAGTATGGTCCACCATGTGTGACATAAATTTTTAATACTTCTAGATAAAGGTCCTGGATATTATTCATAGTCAGTTGCGGGATGGAGATTCATTTATTTAAACCCCCACATGTGGCTCTTTCAGCATCCACTTATTCTCAGTTGATGGGGAATGATCAATGGATAGAGTTTTAAAAATCCATCCCATTAAATTTTATTTATATATATCATAAATGTGTTAGGATAAATTGTTAGACATAATATTCCTCATTTTCACTATTCAATCCTTATATTCACAGTGTAGTGCTTCCTTAATTTTGGATACATTGAATGATTGATCATCAAGAAGGAAACCACGTAAATCCACTTGAAAAAATTGAAAAAAAATTATATTTTTAAATTTTTGAATAATGTGTCATGTTATTCTAAGGTTGATATTGTCAAACATCATTATTATTCTCCTCAAATGAAGGTTCATCAAAATATGGGGGATCCATTGGTCTATTAGTAGGTTCATCTATTATTTTCTGATATTTTTGTAAGGGAAGACATTGACTTTCCATATATGATATTTAATAATCGTGTGAACTAATCCTCAATTCATATAGAATGAATTCAAATGAAATATAGTTTAATGGAAGAACAACATTGTGTCTTGGTTATTCTTAAATCACCCGCTATGTGGTATGTGCCTCTTGAAGATGGATATTAGTTAATAGAGTTATATAGTTGGGATCTGCCATAATTTCATAATATTCCATCACTTTCTAGATTTCCCCGCATCCATGGATAGAGGAGAGTAAGTGGTGTCGGTTCATGCACTTCATATGGAATGGGGAGTTCATGTTGTACCTCATACACATTCCAGATGTTGTTCAAATATTTATGATCACCAACTCAAAACTCAAGAGAATATTCTTCATCATCATCAATCCACCTTATCTCATCATGTTCAGATTATATTCAGATATTCAAATGTTTGCGATATTGATTTTCCTTGATTTTGTACTCAAATTCGTGAATATAATTAAAAAAATATGGATTCTCAAATGATATTTATTCCCCAACCTTCTATCAATAAATATCATCCTTGAACAGAAGGATCATATCTTCCAATTCATGAAATAGAATAGTTGTTTAATTCCCATTCATCATATTCATACCCAGGTTTTTGGTTTAATAAAAACATTATTAGAGGGGATTATCGTCATTGTGTAGAACATTCCATTATTCACACACCCCTATGATATTTTTCCATATACAATGATTTTTCCTAGTTTGATTCATCATGTTAAATAATAATTTCATATTGTTTTTTAGTGTAATGATAACTATATATTATATTAAATGTTATAAAGTTAAGAAAAATTGATTATATCCTTAGAATATACAATAGTTTTGATGAACCATGTCATGCGGAATGGAAAAAACTCAAATTTCTAATTATAATTAGTGAATCATAGTGGATTTACATGGGCTTCTAAATTCAGGGGCTTTATATTTTCTTATATAATAATATATATTTAGTTGATAACTACTTAAATTTTTTTGTTTTTATAATTTTATGAAAATTATGGTCTTTATGGGATTTTATTAACAGAAAAAATTGTGCTGAACAAAAACATATCTGTTAGGGCCAATAGGGGCCTATATACCCTGAGAGGGGGGGTGAATCAAGGTATGGATATTCTTTTTCAAAGTTCTTTCTGCCCCACTGGATCTTGACCTCTTTGTTACAAGGGTCTCTTTGTTTGCACTTGTGTGGTTACTGTGATTACTTGTCTCATTTACCTCATGACGATGCTTTGAATGCAATGCAGGGAAGTAAGCAGACAGACACATAGATTTTTACTTGGTTCACCGCTAAGGGCTACGTCCAAGGAGCATAAGCCGACAAGTTGTCGGTTCGTACCAAATTCCACTAGACTTCACTAGCTGTGGATTACAATGTTCGGGCAAGATCACTTCTATGCCCAGGCTCACTGCCTTTACAATGTTTAGGGTCAGCTCACTGCTTTCCCAAGGGTCAATCCCTGTTTCTCTCTCTCTGGCTCACTGCCAGTGGAGAGGATCACCTACTTCCTCTTCCAAAGCTCACTGCTCCAGAAGGGATCCACTCACAGTTTATAGACATGTAGGTCTCTTCATTTGCATGAATGAATGCATCTTCCTCTGTGTGTAGATGCTCTATTGAAGTACAACTTTCACCCGTAGATGAATATCTCTTTGCACCGAAGGTATCGGGCAAACTTCCAGCTTCCACGCAGCCCGAAAACACTGCTGGAACAAACCTTACTTGGCGCGCAAGTCAACCTCAGCGCGCAAGTATCGGCGCGCAAGTCACAACGGGCGCGCAAGTCCTCCTCAGAAACTTGCGCGACTCAAGCTTCCTTAACTCCAAACTTGCACGACTCTCTTCCTTTTATGCCCAAACCGATATTGGCGTGTAACTGCCAACCGACGCGCAACTTCTAACATCGGCGCACAACTTCAACCACTGGCGCGCAAGTCCCTCCTGCGCGACCACACACACCACTTGCGCGTCCACCACACCTGCGCGACGGGAGCTCTCGTTTTGAACTCCGGTAGAAAATGAGGAGGGGTGGTCCTGTATTTATAGGCAATCTGACAGCCCTGCGCGACAGCGCGCAAGTCACCTGCGCGACCCAATCTCAGCGCGCAAGTCTTCTCTCCTTTTAGACACTTGCGCGACCAACTCCCAAACTTACGCGAACCTATTTCCTTAGCCATATTTTGATCTTCTGATCTTGAAAAACAAATGGCGCGCAAGTTTCCTGTACACCATGTTCGCGGCGCGCAAGTCCCTTTGCTAAAAACACTTTTCTTCATTTGCCAATTTTCAGGCTCAAAAATTTGGAAAACACTGGAAAACGACGCCACCTTGTATCTGATCTTTTGTACCGCCTCCAGATCATCCATTCCTTTTATCGAAGTTCTTGAATCAAACATGGATCGTTGACCTCATCTCTTGAATTCGACATTCCACCATGAAATCCTCTTTGTCAACAAATTTTTATGTCATTGTTTTTCTTTGTCAACAATCACAACTCAGATGTCCACTTTGTCAACAAACACAATCACCTCAAAAATGCTTCAATGATACCTTGAGGGATTTTTGCCCTACAATCTCCCCCTTTGGGTTTGTTGACAACTCCTCCAAAACAAAGATACGTTGTTGATTTTTCAGCCTCCATTCGCCTCATTGCGATTCTGATAGCGATCAAGGATTTACTCAACACATACTCTAAGCCCACATGAGCAATGCTCAGCGTGAGAAACAAGAGTAAATGAAAAGGTCATCAATGAATCAATTTTTCTCTGACATCCACTATTGACACCAAACTGATACCAATTTAAACTAAACTGATACAAATTGTTGATGGGCTTGTTGGAAGACCAATGTCTGGTTTGGAAATATTCGTACCACTGTCCAACACCACTCTTCTGCTTTTATCACGATCCTCAGCTGTCGTGATATCTATTCTTTGATCGATCACTTCTAGCATCGTCAGATTTAATATGCTCCCCCTTTCTGCTCACAGCTTCAACACCTCTTTAGTCATACTTCCTGTGTTGTCCAAGATAAGCTCTGGCTAAGCACGTTCAATTGGCTTCAACTCCCCTTATCTGGCTGCTCCGCCTATCAGCTTCTCCCCATATCATTCAAAATTTATCAAATCTCCACATTGTCTCCCCCGTGAACAATCACTTATTTTCTCCCCCTTTGTCAACGAACCCAAAGGACAGTCCTTTGTAGTCTATAACATAGTAGAGAACACATATCAACATATGAGGGAAAAACACATCATACCTCGGGGAGAGGGGGGTCCCACATCCACACTATTTCAAGTGTTGGGAATCGACTGAACTCCCAGAGCCACTCGATGCCTCTCAAAAGCATCCATGGGTAAGGCCTTTGTCAGAATGTCTGCAACCTGTAGCTATGTAGGCACATACTCCAACTTCACGATGCCCTGCTCAACCTTCTCCTTGATAAAATGATACTTGATCTCAATGTGCTTTGTCCTGGAATGATGGACAGGATTTTTGCTAAGATTTATAGCACATGAGTTGTCACACTGGATTCCGATCGGAGACATCACTTCAACTCCCATATCTTCAAGCTGCTGCTTCATCCACAATAACTGTGTGCATGCTTGAGTGGCTGCAATATACTCAGCTTCTGCGGTGCTCAATGAAATACAATCTTGTTTCTTTCTTAGCCAATAAATACACAATCCACCAAGATAGAATGCACCACCTGACGTTGATTTTCTATCATCTGCTGAACCGGCCCAGTCTGCATCAGTATATCCCAATAACTCTGTATCAGATTTGTCAGTATATGTCAGGCCGAAATCCACTATGCCCTATATATACCAATGTATTGTTTTCACTACAAGCATGTGGCTTTCCTTGGGATTGCTCTGATATCTTTCTGCTTGGCATGTGGCGAAAACAATGTCAGGCCTTGTTGCGGTTAAGTACGACAGACTTCCAATGATTTGCATGTATTCTGTGATATTAACTGCCTTGCCATCCTCATCTTTTGATAATTTCATCCGGGTAGCAACCAGAGTTTTCATTTCTTTGGAATTCTCCATCCCAAATCATTCCAAAACCCTATTCACATATTCGGATTGAGAAATGAATGTTTTATTCTTCCCCTGTGTCACCTGTAGACCAATTGTACTGCAACGGATAGGAATAATTTGATTGTCTCTAGCATTGCAACCAGTGCAAATGTCTCATAAACTTCAATATCTTCTTCCTGGGAGTATCCTTTGCACACTAGTTGTGCTTTGTTCCGAATCAATGTTCCATCTTCTGTCATATTCTTATTGCGATAGACCCATTTAGTCTCGATGACATTCTTGTCTATTGGCCTCGAAACAATCTCCCATGTATGGTTCTTCTCAATATGATTTAGCTCTTCATTCATGGACTGAACCCAGTTATCTTCATCAGTTGCATCATAAAATCATTTTGACTCAACCTATGATAGTAATGATGTTTGCTGTAGTGATTTCATTCTGCTTGTCTGAACTGGAGCTTACTGATCACTGATGATATTCTGCATGTCAATTTCAGCTCATCTATTTGGCATCCTTGTAGACACAAACTAGATACTTTCATGTTCATCATCGGTGTCTTCTTCTGAATCAGCATAAGCCACTTCTGCTCTCCCTGTGTTGCTTTCTTCCTCAGCAGTTTCATCAGAAAGTTGTTCACTGACTCAATTTTCATTGGCTTCATTTCTTTCAGATACTTTTCTCAGATTTTTGTTGAGACACCTTTGATTTTCTCTTGCAGCTTCTTGGTATCCTAAAAGAAGTCAGTTGATACCACATTGTTAGAACAAAATAGATAATCATGAAAACCAGTGTGTTGCTGCTTTTACACCAATCATTCTTCATGAGCATAAACATTCATCCTTCATATCATATTGAGATCATGCATCTGATTAGGATATAGAATGCTCCCACTGTGTTATGCAACTCTTCAAGTAGTTAGGCCCAACAGTTTAGACCCATAACACGTCTTTTCATACTGCATCATTTGTTCTCATCTTCCACTCAGATTTGAGACATTAACAAAATCTCTAAGCCTACTGAGTTGAAACTCGGTGTAGGAAACAAGAGACAAAGTTAACAACACAATCACATTCTATTGTGCTCAGTTTCTACCTTTCATTTTCAATTCTGCTACCTGATTTGAATCAATTGAAACTCAAAATCATATCACCTTTCCACTTTGCATCATTAGATGCCACTTCCCCTTGGATCGTATCTCCCTAGAACCTGAAACACATGAATCATCAGTTAATTGCATTTATATACATAGGGAGAGGGGGTTTCTTCTGGAATCCTCAATATGAGGATGATGGTTGATCCTGATGGACCAACCCTTTGATTCTTTCTTGAAGCGCATCACACTCCATTCCTACTTCCTCCAACTGCCTAGTCAACTTCAACTGTTCTGTCCATATGACTAGGCATTCTTTTCTCACATTCTGAGCCTTTTTCTGATATGAAGATTCTGCAGACTTGGCCTTTCTCACAATCTGGGGTTTAGACCCACTGGTACACATTTTGGTCTTTGATGTTCTACCGAAATTCCATTTCCCTTGATTGTTTCTCGGTGCAGGAATCTCCTTTCTTATCATCTTCCCTGTCTTCTTTTTCCATTTTAGGGATCTGGCTTTTTCTTCCACTTCTCGTTGTGGGGCGAATTTTGCAATGCATTCTTGGCTTATCTTCCTTTTATCATGTTTATGAGTCGCCACCCTATTTTGCATTGGTGGTGGGTCCTCCACTGAACGTTCATTCTTCTTTATCACAACTGGAGTAGATCTTCCCTTAATCTTCCAGGTTTGTTCACATTCTCTCCTTGAGAGCTGTTTTGAGTACGATAGAGGAGGTGACTGATACACCTTTCGTTCAGCTCCATGTGACATCCCCGAGGCTCTAAGCCTATTCTTCTCCTTACCACTTTGTCTCCCAGTACAGGCTTCTTTCTTGTACACTTCCTGTGGCGGAGATCTTTTTTCTTGTTCCTTTCCCTTTCCTGCTTTCTTCTTACTGCAATGTCTCGCCATGTGCCCATAGTGAGAACATATAAAACATTTTCCCTCAAAGGCATACCTCATTTCATCATCTCTCTACTGAGATGTTGATGCACCTTGAGTTCTTCTTTTGATATTGGTCTCCTGAGCTTCCTGACACGTACTCATTGTGTGTCCCATTCTTCCGCAGTAATAGCATCTAACATATGCTTTCCTCTGAGAGAATCTTCTCTCTGATTTTTCATTGTACCTCTTCATGTTCTCAGATTTATTGAAGTTTCTATTTTCACAGCCTGAGTTGTACTCCAGAGCCTCTGTACAGAATCTTGATGTGTGGCCATGAACTCCGCAGAAATAGCACATATCATCACACCTTGAAATTATCCTCATAGGCCTATCTCCAGCACCTACAGGATTTTTCTTACCTTTGGAATTTTTCACTACATTTTTCTTATCAGCCATAGGAGTGGGATTATCATATCCAATTCCAGATTTTCCCAAAAAGGATGACCATTGGGAAGATACAATCCTTTCATGCTTCTCCTCTGATGCAGCATATTTGGACTTCATTTTATCAACACCTGCTGAAGGATAATCAAATAATAGGTGCAAGGCATCCTTCATTCTAGGCTTTCCTTCAGCATTGCCTTTCTCCATTTCCTTCTTCATTGATTTTAGCTCCTCTTCCAACTTTTGAATCTTCATATCCCTTGATTCAAGTTTGACATCATTTTCTTCCTTGAGAAGCTTCCCTCTACTCATCTCATCTTCCAGTTCATGCTTCAACTCATCAATCATGTCATTTTTCTCCTTTACCTTCAATTTTTCTTGAGCAACAGAATCAGAGCAACATGAATTCTCTTGCTGTAGTCTTTGATGCTTCTGAACTAGTTCAGATAGTTGTGTAGCCAAATCATCACTCTTGGCTTTCAGATTTCGAACTTCATCGGACTCTTGATTCTCTTCATAATCACCAGCCTTTTGTTTTCCTTTCATTTTAGACAGCTTTTGTAGTTGCTCACCTTGAGAATCATTCTTCTCTGTTAGGTCAGAAACTATATCAATAAGCCTTTGATTTAAGCGTCTTAGCTTGTTGATCTCAGTTTCCAGATCATGGATCCGAATGCCTTTATATTTAATTTCCTCAGTGGATTTCTGATCCAATTCTGTAGCCCCATGGACAAATTCCACCATTTTGTTCAGGCCATCGATCTCTCTTTTCTGTTCTTCAACCTTCAGCTTATACTTACTAACTGATTCTGAGTTCTCTGATGTTGATAACTTAAGTTTCTCAATTTCTTCCATCAGCTCAGACTTCTCTTCTTCTTGCTGCTGCATATATAGTTTTGCATCGCGAACAATTTTGTTAGCTTTCTTGGTTTTGGCCATCCAAACATCTATCTCTTCAAGAGCAGCCTCCAACTCAGCTCACATATCAATTCTTCCTTCAATTTCTTCTTCTTCACCGTCAGTGGTTCCAACGTCACTTGGAAAGTCAGGTTCTTCACTCATTCCATCAGCATCATTGACTGAGTAAGTATTTTTGTGGTATGATTTATCCAAATCATTTTTCTGTTCACTGCATGATTCTTTCAGTAAGCTGTTTGATTCTTTTAGTTGAATCACACTTTTTCCAAAAACACTTCCACACTGAGGGATACCACCTGACTTCTGATTCTTCTTTGAAGATTTTATTTTTCCCATGGTAGACCGAGATAAGCGCAAACAATATCTTCAACTACATAGATCGATACACCAAGTTAAAGCAAACAAATCTGATAAAAGCAACAAGTCCCTTTGATACCAATTGTTAGGGCCAATAGGGGCCTATATACCCTGAGAGGGGGGGTGAATCAGGGTATGGATATTCTTTTTCAATGTTCTTTCTGCCCCACTAGATCATGACCTCTTTGTTACAAGGGTCTCTTTGTTTGCACTTGTGTGGTTACTGTGATCACTTGTCTCATTTACCTCATGATGATGCTTTGAATGCAATTCAGGGAAGTAAGCAGACAGACACAGAGATTTTTACTTGGTTCACCGCTAAGGGCTACGTCCAAGGAGCATACGCCGACAAGTTGTCGGTTCGTACCAAATTCCACTAGACTTCACTAGTTGTGGATTACAATGTTCGGGCTAGATCACTTCTATGCCCAGGCTCACAGCCTTTACAATGTTTAGGGTCAGCTCACTGCTTTCCCAAGGGTCACTCCCTGTTTCTCTCTCTCTGGCTCACTGCCGGTGGAGAGGATCACCTACTTCCTCTTCCTAAGCTCACTTCTCCAGAAGGGATCCACTCACAGTTTATAGACCTGTAGTTCTCTTCATTTGCATGAATGAATGCATCTTCCTCTGTGTGTAGATGCTCGGTTGAAGTACAACTTTCACCCGTAGATGAATATCTCTTTGCACCGAAGGTATCGGGCAAAATTCCAGCTTCCACGCAGCCCGAAAACACTGCTGGAACAAACCTTACATGGCGCGCAAGTCAACCTCGGCGCGCAAGTATCGGCGCACAAGTCACAACGGGCGTGCAAGTCCTCCTCAGACACTTGCGCGACTCAAGCTTCCTTAACTCCAAACTTGCACGACTCTCTTCCTTTTACGCCCAAACCGATATTGGCGCGTAACTGCCAACCGGCGCGCAACTTCTAACACCGGCGCACAACTTCAACCACTGGCGCGCAAGTCCCACCTGCGCGACCACACACACCACTTGCGCGACCACGAAACCTGCACGACGGGAGCTATCGTTTTGAACTCCGGTAGAAAATGAGGAGGGGTGGTCCAGTATTTATAGGCAATCTGACCACCCTGCGCGATGGCGCGCAAGTCACCTGCGCGACCCAATCTCGGCGCGCAAGTCTTCTCTCCTTTTAGACACTTGCGCGACCAACTCCCAAACTTACGCGAACCTATTTCCTTAGCAATATTTTGATCTTCTGATCTTTAAAAACATATGGTGCGCAAGTTTCCTGTACACCATGTTCGCGGCGTGCAAGTCCCTTTGCCAAAAACACTTTTCTTCATTTGCCGATTTTCAGGCCCAAAAATTTGGCAAACACTGGAAAACGGCGCCACCTTGTATCTGATCTTTTGTACCGCCTCCAGATCATCCATTCCTTTTATCGAAGTTCTTGAATCAAACATGGATCGTTGACCTCATCTCTTGAACTCGACATTCCACCATGAAATACTCTTTGTCAACAAATTTGTATGTCATTGTTTTGCTTTGTCAACAATCACAACTCAGATGTCCACTTTGTCAACAAACACAATCACCTCAAAAATGCTTCAATGATACCTTGAGGGATTGTTGCCCAACAATGTCTAACATGTAATGAATGTTACAAAGAAGAAATCACATTGTCTGTTGGGTTTGTACTATGGTTCCTTATATTATTCTTGTTGGTTGATTAAATTTATCCTGAAAATTCAATTCTGAAATTCCACTCCTAACATAAAATTATTTTATTTTGTGATTCGGAATCTATGAATGCGTATGAAATCAGAATTCATGATCCTTTTAAAATAACGATTTATGAAACACCTCAATCAAGTGTGTGATACATTCAAGGACCAAGAAACACCATATGTCAATTCATACATTGTATGATGCAATGTCATCATCGGAAAAGCTTATGCACAAAAGAAAAAAAATGATTTGAATAAAATAATATTAATGATTTTTGGTCCTTGTTGTTGTGGTAAATGGCCATGGACATACGCTTCACTTTTTCACACCACAAAATTACATAAAACATATTATCTATGTAAAAAAATTTAGGTACACCTAGTCCTTCCCTACTGCCATGTATCTAAATTGTCACTCATTTTGAGTGATGTAATTAATGTTGGAATAGATGAGAATAAGATAATGAGATAATGAAAGGAAGAAAAATTAGATAATAAAAATGTGGAAGAATTTTGAATTAGGGATCCCTTTAATTAAAAGAAAGATAATGAGTTACATAATATAAACTAAATTATAGAATAAAAATAAAAAGGAGAAAAATAGATCATCCAGTTGCAGTCCACAACTAATCCACTATATACAAAACTTTTTCATAGATTCTCTATATTTATAGATGGAGGTATCCCATTTATCTCCATCATTTGTATCATTTAATTTCTTTTCAAATGATGAATATATATTTTTAAGGACATTTTAGGTCAAAAATTCTAAATTATTAAATGTTTCTAAATTCAAGAACTATAATGAAAATCCATAGTGACAATAGTATCATATATTATTAGGAATTTCACATTAGATCCTGGTTTGATAATATGTAAATTTAGACCAATGGTATATCACATAGACCTTTTATATAAACCTTCATTAAAAAATTACCATTTATCTGAGCAACATTTTCTGCATCCGTTCTGAACTGTGGAAATATCCATAGACTCAACCCCCGCCTTGAAATATTGAAAATCAATTGTTGATTTGATTTGTTATACATTCCTCATTATATTTCATGGTAGCATGTGAATGTTCATCAAGAATGGAATTTATGAGTGGTTATCATATGTTTTAAGTGTATAAAATGTATTGTCGTTGTTATACTTGTGTCACGACCCGCCCTCGGGGTCCGTGCCGTGACTACCCCAAGCCCGCCTTCCATAGGCCAGGGGCTGGCGACTAGCACCAAGGCGTAAAATCCCGATAACTGGGAAGGCATTGCCTTTATAAAAGAAAACAAGCACCACAGAGTACAAGCGGAAGTAAAACACTAAGTACAAAAAGAAGAGCTGAAAAGTAAAAAGGGGCCGGAAATACAAGCCCAACTGTAAAGTACAACTCGAAAGGGAAAACAGCGACTGAAAAGTAAAGCTGCTACGCTGAGATGTCCACTGGAAATCCCACCTGAAGGGTGGGTACAGATAGCTCCTCTGCTCCTCGGGTCCTGCCATCCGCTCCGAGTATGCCCCGCCCAGTGGTCCACCTCCGGGTACCACCTCGTCGTATAGTCCACCTCCAGGTACCGTCCAGTCCTCAAACCTTCGGCTTCCGTCAGCACTGTCCATCGTCTGCAACCAACACAACGAGGTGCGGGCATAGCCCGTGCAGGGGTGAGTATAACGATACTCAGTAGGGACCCCGAGACCCTCAAGGTCTCACTAAAACCAACAAGGATAAACACAAGAAGATCTCAACAGATAAACTCTACTTAGGTATATGCCCATACATATACCTAAGTTATCAAGTAACCCATCTCAATCATGAGAAAACACAAGGATCATGAGATCAACGGATAACCACTACCCAGGTATATGCCCATACATATATCTAAGTTATCAAGTAACCCATCTCAATCATGAGGAAACACAAAGGTCAAAAGTCTCAGCTCAAACCAGGATTTTTAATTATCGAAACCGTAACTGCTGAAGAGCTCCGTCTCTAGAGTGTACAGTGGTCCTGTCACGACTCCGAGGCCGCCGCTCACTAACCTAAGACTGCTGAGGTACTCCTCCTATCGAGTACTGCGGGTTTGCGGCCAACTACCTGGCGCTCCGTCCGCTGAGGGTCTGTCGTCAAATACCGGGCGCTCGCCCAAATAGCCTACTGAGGTACTCCTCCTGTCGAGTACCGCGGGTTTGCTGCCAACTAACAGGCGCTCCGTCCGCCGTGGCTCTGATACCAACTACTGGGCGCTCCGTCCACTGGGCTAGTCGACTCACTCCAAGTCGAGTCGGTCAAGCAGTCGTCAGGTCTCAGCCGGCTACACGGTCTCCGTACTCTGCACGCTCGTCTCCGGGAGGGTCCGCTCCACGGGCTACTGGTCGATACTCCAAGTATCACAAAGTCCCGAAAAGAAGTGTCTCAAAGAACCGTCTCGTCACAGGGGTCTCAACGCAACAGACGGCGCGTCGATCGGACGCCCGGTCTGTGAGTTATTAGCCTTTTTGTCCCAGGGGCCCGGTTGGTTTCGTGAGCGAAACCAATCCCGGCCGTATCTCAACTGTACCCCGAACTCCCATAGGGTATACTCAAGGAACCGTTACTCAACGTAACCACCAACGCCGCTGACGGCTCGTCAAGCGGACGTCATGTCTGTAAGATATCAGCTTTCCCGATCCAGGGGCCCGGTTGGATTTTGAGTACAATCCAACCCGGCCATACTCCGACTGTATCCAAAACTCGGGCGGAGTATGTCAAAAGTTCCGTCTCATCAAGAGGAAGTCAACGAAACAGACGGCGCGTCAATCGGACGCCCGGTCTGTGAGTTATTGGCTTTTTCGTCTCCAGGGCCCGGTTGGTTTTTAAGGCAAAACCAACCCGACCGTACTCCACCAGCGTCCAAACCTCGGGCGGAGTATGCCAAAAGATCTGTCTCATTAAGAGGAACGCAACGCGACTGACGGCGCGTCAATCGGACGTTCGTGGCTCAAGATATGAGCGTTTCCGCTCCGAAGGCCCGGTTGGTTCCGTGAACGAACCAACCCGGACGAACTCAAAGTAATCCTAAACCTTGAGTGCGATATACCGAAACGACCGTCTCGATCCAAGGATCGCGTTTCCGCAGACGGTTCTTCATTCGGAGGTCCGAGGCTCAAGTTATGGGCTAAAAACCAAAACTGGTTCGAAACGGGGGGTCCGGGTCCGGGCCGACCCGGCCCGACCCCCCCTGGGCGGCGCGGTGGCCGGCGGTGGCGGCCGACGGCGGCGCGCGGCGGCGCGCGGAGGCGGCGCGGCGGCGGCGGGCCGCGGCGGCGGCGACTGTCGCCAGCGGGGAGGCCGCACGCACGCGGGGCAAAGCCCCGCGTTTCTTTTGAGGGGCGGCGCGGCACAAGGGCCGCGCCCCATTTTTTAAAAGAAGCCCCCCCACGTGGGGGGCCTGCTGGTGCGAACCGAGGGGGCCGGCTGCCCCCTCCTTCAAAGAAACGCCCCCCCCCCCCTCTTAAAGAGGGGGGTTTTATTGAGGTGGCCGGGGAATTAAATTCCCCGGTTTTAAAGGTATCCGGCCGGCCAGCTGGCCGGCCGGTTTTCTCTAACGGGACCGGAAATTCCGGTCCCCCTTCGGCTTCCGACGTCGGCGGCCCGGCCGCCGGTCTTTTCTTCCGCCGCAGCCCGGAACCGGCCGCGGTCTCCTCGTCTCGCCGAGGCCCGGAACCGCCGCGGCGTTCGTCGTCCGGCGCGGTGCGACGGCACCGCGCCCCTTTCGTCGTACCATGATTCTTTTCAACGCGGCGCGACGGCGTCGCGTTCTTGAAGATCCTTCCATGGTGTGCGTGCGACGGCGTTGCGTAAAATAAATGCACGATCAACCGCGTGGTGCGACGGCACCACGCCACTTCCTTCCACCCGCAAGAACAAACAAGAACGTTGGAGGGGGTTCGGCCGTGTTCGTACGGTCCGGCCCCCTCATGTTAAATTAATAACTCAACTTTAAATAAACAACATCCTCACGTTAGTCATACGAACCACGAGCAAGAATGAGATAATTAAATATTAAACAACATCCCCTACCTCGGGTATAAGGTTCGAAGATCGTTCTACGTTCCGCGGAAGACGACGTCGCGGAGGTCGGGCGACGCGGTCGTCGTTCGTCAAATTCAACGACGAAGAGGCGCGTCCGAAGAGGCACGTCGTTGGCGAATCCTTGTACGCCGACGAAGGTTGTCCGAGGAAGGTGCGGTGTTCTCTCTCGTTGACACCGAAGACGAAGAAGAGCGGAGCGGCGTTCATCGTCGGAAACTTGAGCGTTCTACGTCAAGTCTTGAGGAAAGTCAAATAAAAAGGAAACAACGAACTCAAGAACCCCTACCTCGATAGTCGCACGTTGACGGAGTCATGGAATATCGGTGTCGATCCCTTTGACGTCGGAGGAAGAGTCGTTGTCGATGGCGTTCGTCGCGGAAAACCGTCGCGGATGGATCGTGTTCTTCGGCGGAGAAGTTCTTCGTTGAAGAACGACGTTCTTCGCGTTCTTCGTTGAGTTTGAAGAAGAAGAAGAGGCTCTCCAAAAGATCTCAAGGAGACAAACAAAACAACCCAAAATAAAATAAGACCACTTCTTATTTTATTATTACAAAACACATTAGAATTTCAAAAGTTTGAAATTCAAAAAGGTTAAACTCCCAAAATTAATTAAGAACTCAAGTTGACAACATTAAATGAAAAGAGTTAAAGGGGAGGTTTTGAGAGAATTTGAGGAGTTGGGGTTCGTGTGGACCCCACCTCATTTAATCCTCCCAAGGGAGGTTAAGTGGATGTGGGTCCCACTCCCAACTCCCTTTGGTAGGACTTAACTAGATAAAAATAAAATTTGTTCCTCACAAATTTTATTTAACTTAAACTAAAAACCCAAAAACTAACTTTCAACCCGCAACAAACGCAACTCCCAAAAAGGACTCTTTAAGCGAATATCGGCGCTGCGAGTTCATCGGTGCCCTCGGATTTCAATTCCGAGCACCGTATCAAAAGATAGAAATTCCCGCTCGTTCGTTCACTGAACGTACCCGAGCCAAACTTCGGAAATTAATTACGGGCACTCCGGACCTCGGAATCAGGTGCCGTCTGAAACCGCGCTCTTGTAAAATTCTAAAGAAAATTAAGAAAAAATTTCCCTTGAATTTTACGGGTCTTTACATTACTCCCACCTCAGGACTTTACGTCCCCGTAAAGATACAACAAAAACTAGGGAAACAAAAGAGGGTACTGAGCACGCATCTGAGCCTCCCGCTCCCATGTGTTCTCCTGGAGATTCCCGTGCCGCCATCTGTTGCGCACAAGAGGAATCGATAGTCCAAGTAGGATCCGCTCATGTCGATCCTCTATCTCCACCGGAACCTCCGTAAAAGTCGCCCCATTGTCAACGTCAAGCTCCCCATGGTCAAGGATGTGCGTCGGGTCGTGCACGTATCTCCTCAGCTGAGATACGTGGAAGACGTCGTGCACCCGGTGCAACTGAGGTGGTAGAGCCAGGCGATAAGCCACCTCACCAACTCTGCTGAGGACCTGGAAGGGTCCGATGAAGCGCGGAGATAACTTGTCGCCTCGGCCAAATCTCCGAATACCACGTCGAGGTGAGACCCGCAAGAAGACGAGGTAACCATCCTCGAACTCTAGTGGCCTCTGCCTCCTGTCAGCGAATGACTTCTGCCGGCTCTGTGCTGTCCTCATCCGCTCCTGGATGACATGGACCTCTTTTGACGTGGCCCGGACCATCTCTGGTCCCACAAGAGCTGCAAGATTTCATCTTTGCCGATAAGAGAAACCTGGTCTCATCCCCTGGATGAACCACATTCTTTGCCTAAAACAGTCAATCCTAACATGGATGATACTAATCCATACCAAGGATGACGTCGTAAGGCCTCAACGCTACTACTAAGAGATCCAACCGTTACTCTCGCCTCCAAGGGTTGAGTCACACTGTCGGCATCAGTGTGTGGTAACTGGTCTCCTCCAGTAGATGTCTCACAAGTGAGGGTCAAGTCAACAGTCAACTGGAACCTCTTAGTAACATCACAAAAGAGGACAGGAAAGAAAACATCACAAAGTTATGCGTCTTTTATTATTGCAGCTCATATTACAAGACTCTACACAAAAGCAACATCAACATGGAACTAGAAGTACAAAAGACGTATCCACTAGTTCCTCCCCTGTCCACCTGCTCCCAGAGCTCCAGCATTTGTCGCTGCCTCAACCTCAGTGGCTCCTCAAAAGCCTATGGATCGAGGAGTCGGAAAGTCACGTGCCAGGTGACCCTTTCCGCCACAGGAGTAACATTGTCCGTTTCTGGCACGCCTGGCTCTGGCCCCACCTCGGGTGCCCCGCACCACCGGTCCTAAAACCCGAGATCGCCCAACTGCTGGTCTGGTCCTCCTGGACCTCTGCATCATCTGTCTACTGCCCACAGATGACTCGGCTTCTGATCGAAAAACACGCGGCAAAGGCAGAATCTCCTGTACACGCTCGGGGTGTAGAGATACTGGCACAAACTCCACCCTGAAGAAGGTCTCGAAGTCTTCCCATGCGATGTTCATCTCATCGCAAAACTGAAACAAGTGGCTCCACCACCTACCTGCTGCTGCCTGAAGGAGGCTGGTAGCAATGATCACCATGAAGTCTGCCGGCGTCCCCACTAGCCTGAAGACTCTCATCACAGCCTCCAGCCAAACCTCAGCCGCCTGCGGGTCCATCTCTCCCCGGAACCTGGGTGGCCTCTGGCGCTGGAACTCGTGCAGCGCGCTCAAGCGTCGTGCATCGCCTACTGCTGGGGCTGGTGGCATCGGTGGCCCAACGTATGGTAGTACCGCTGGTGCCTCCGCTGGTGCCTCAACTGCAAGAGGGCCCTGCACTGAAGCCTCGTCGCTCGACAGACTGTCAGCACGCTCATCCCTCCGGGCTCTAGCTGGCTGCCGTCGTGGGGCCATCGTGAAAGAAACAACGTAACACGATCAAACGATTATACCTGGTGAGCTGACCTGGTTTGAGCTGTTTTAAGGGGAAAAACCTTTGAAAACACACACGCAATCAGTGTTTTCGTGCACAAAGTCGGAAATCAGTTGTCAGGGTCCTGGTGTATGGATACGTCGGCCGCCCGCACCAACACTGGACTCCCTGGACTGAAAACCACACTTGGTACCCTTAACACTATTGCTTCACAGAAAGAAAGATCAGAGTCTGCGGTAGAACCGACCACCTCTGAAACCAATTTGTCACGACCCGCCCTCGGGGTCCGTGCCGTGACTACCCCAAGCCCGCCTTCCATAGGCCAGGGGCTGGCGACTAGCACCAAGGCGTAAAATCCCGATAACTGGGAAGGCATTGCCTTTATAAAAGAAAACAAGCACCACAGAGTACAAGCGGAAGTAAAACACTAAGTACAAAAAGAAGAGCTGAAAAGTAAAAAGGGGCCGGAAATACAAGCCCAACTGTAAAGTACAACTCGAAAGGGAAAACAACGACTGAAAAGTAAAGCTGCTACGCTGAGATGTCCACTGGAAATCCCACCTGAAGGGTGGGTACAGATAGCTCCTCTGCTCCTTGGGTCCTTCCATCCGCTCCGAGTATGTCCCGCCCAGTGGTCCACCTCCGGGTACCGCCTCGTCGTATAGTCCACCTCCAGGTACCGTCCAGTCCTCGAACCTTCGGCTTCCGTCAGCACTGTCCGTCGTCTACAACCAACACAACGAGGAGCGGGCATAGCCCGTGCAGGGGTGAGTATAACGATACTCAGTAGGGACCCCGAGACCCTCAAGGTCTCACTAAAACCAACAAGGATAAACACAAGAAGATCTCAACAGATAAACTCTACTTAGGTATATGCCCATACATATACCTAAGTTATCAAGTAACCCATCTCAATCATGTGGAAACACAAGGATCATGAGATCAACGGATAACCACTACCCAGGTATATGCCCATACATATACCTAAGTTATCAAGTAACCCATCTCAATCATGAGGAAACACAAAGGTCAAAAGTCTCAGCTCAAACCAGGATTTTTCATTATCGAAACCGTAACTGCTGAAGAGCTCCGTCTCTAGAGTGTACAGTGGTCCTGTCACGACTCCGAGGCCGCCGGTCACTAACCTAAGACTGCTGAGGTACTCCTCCTGTCGAGTACTGCGGGTTTGCGGCCAACTACCTGGCGCTCCGTCCGCTGAGGGTCTGTCGCCAAATACCGGGCGCTCGCCCAAATAGCCTACCGAGGTACTCCTCCTGTCGAGTACCGCGGGTTTGCTGCCAACTAACAGGCGCTCCGTCCGCCGTGGGTCTGCTACCAACTACTGGGCGCTCCGTCCACTGGGCTAGTCGACTCACTCCAAGTCGAGTCGGTCAAGCAGTCGTCAGGTCTCAGCCGGCTACATGGTCTCCGTACTCTGCACGCTCGTCTCCGGGAGGGTCCGCTCCACGAGCTACTGGTCGATACTCCAAGTATCACAAAGTCCCGCAAAGAAGTGTCTCAAAGAACCGTCTCGTCACAGGGGTCTCAACGCAACAGACGGCGCGTCGATCGGACGCCCGGTCCGTGAGTTATTAGCCTTTTCGTCCCAGGGGCCCGGTTGGTTTCGTGAGCGAAACCAATCCCGGCCGTATCTCAACTGTACCCCGAACTCCCATAGGGTATACTCAAGGAACCGTTACTCAACGTAACCACCAACGCTGCTGACGGCTCGTCAAGCGGACGTCCTGTCTGTAAGATATCAGCTTTCCCGATCCAGGGACCCGGTTGGATTTCGAGTACAATCCAACCCTGCCATACTCCGACTGTATCCAAAACTCGGGCGGAGTATGTCAAAAGTTCCGTCTCATCAAGAGGAAGTCAACGAAACAGACGGCGCGTCAATCGGACGCCCGGTCTGTGAGTTATTGGCTTTTTCGTCTCCGGGGCCCGGTTGGTTTTTAAGGCAAAACCAACCCGACCGTACTCCACCAGCATCCAAACCTCGGGCGGAGTATGCCAAAAGATCCGTCTCATTAAGAGGAACGCAACGCGACTGACGGCGCGTCAATCGGACGTTCGTGGCTCAAGATATCAGCGTTTCTGCTCCGAAGGCCCGGTTGGTTCCGTGAACGAACCAACCCGGCCGAACTCAAAGTAATCCAAAACCTTGAGTGCGATATACCGAAACGACCGTCTCGATCCAAGGATCGCGTTGCCGCCGACGGTTCGTCATTCGGAGGTCTGAGCCTCAAGTTATGGGCTAAAAACCAAAACTGGTTCGAAACGGGGGGTCCGGGTCCGGGCCGACCCGGCCCGACCCCCCCTGGGCGGCGCGGTGGCCGACGGCGGCGGCGGGCCGCGGCGGCGGCGGGCGGCGGCGGCGGGCCGCGGCGGCGGCGGCGGCGGGCCGCGGCGGCGACGGCGGCGGGCCGCGGTGGCGGCGGCTGTCGCCAGCGGGGAGGCCGCACGTACGCGGGGCTAAGCCCCGCGTTTCTTTTGAGGGGCGGCGCGGCACAAGGGCCGCGCCCCATTTTTTAAAAGAAGCCCCCCCACGTGGGGGGCCTGCTGGTGCGAACCGAGGGGGCCGGCTGCCCCCTCCTTCAAAGAAACGCCCCCCCCCCCCCTCTTAAAGAGGGGGGTTTTATTGAGGTGGCCGGGGAATTAAATTCCCCGGTTTTAAAGGAATCCGGCCGGCCAGCTGGCCGGCCGGTTTTCTCTAACAGGACCAGAAATTCCGGTCCCCCTTCGGCTTCCGACGCCGGCGGCCCGGCCGCCGGTCTTTTCTTCCGCCGCGGCCCGGAACCGGCCGCGGTCTCCTCGTCTCGCCGCGGCCCGGAACCGGCCGCGGCGTTCGTCGTCCGGCGCGGTGCGACGGCACCGCGCCCCTTTCGCCGTACCATGATTCTTTTCAATGCGGCGCGACGGCGTCGCGTTCTTGAAGATCCTTCAATGGTGTGCGCGCGACGGCGTTGCGTAAAATAAATGCACGATCAACCGCGTGGTGCGACGGCACCACGCCACTTGCTTCCACCCGCAAGAACAAACAAGAACGTTGGAGGGGGTTCGGCCGTGTTCGTACGGTCCGGCCCCCTCACGTTAAATTAATAACTCAACTTTAAATAAACAACATCCTCACGTTAGTCATACGAACCACGAGCAAGAATGAGATAATTAAATATTAAACAACATCCCCTACCTCGGGTATAAGGTTCGAAGATCGTTCTACGTTCCGCGGAAGACGACGTCGCGGAGGTCGGGCGACGCGGTCGTCGTTCGTCAAATTCAACGACGAAGAGGCGCGTCCGAAGAGGCACGTCGTTGGCGAATCCTTGTACGCCGACGAAGGTTGTCCGAGGAAGGTGCGGTGTTCTCTCTCGTTGACACCGAAGACGAAGAAGAGCGGAGCGGCGTTCTTCGTCGGAAACTTGAGCGTTCTACGTCAAGTCTTGAGGAAAGTCAAATAAAAAGGAAACAACGAACTCAAGAACCCCTACCTCGATAGTCGCACGTTGACGGAGTCGTGGAATATCGGTGTCGATCCCTTTGACGTCGGAGGAAGAGTGGTTGTCGATGGCGTTCGTCGCGGAAAACCGTCGCGGATGGATCGTGTTCTTCGGCGGAGAAGTTCTTCATTGAAGAACGACGTTCTTCGTTGAGTTTGAAGAAGAAGAAGAGGCTCTCCAAAAGCTCTCAAGGAGACAAACAAAACAACCCAAAATAAAATAAGACCACTTCTTATTTTATTATTACAAAACACATTAGAATTTCAAAAGTTTGAAATTCAAAAAGGTTAAACTCCCAAAATTAATTAAGAACTCAAGTTGACAACATTAAATGAAAAGAGTTAAAGGGGAGGTTTTGAGAGAATTTGAGGAGTTGGGGTTCGTGTGGACCCCACCTCATTTAATCCTCCCAAGGGAGGTTAAGTGGATGTGGGTCCCACTCCCAACTCCCTTTGGTAGGACTTAACTAGATAAAAATAAAATTTGTTCCTCACAAATTTTATTTAACTTAAACTAAAAACCCAAAAACTAACTTTCAACCCGCAACAAACGCAACTCCCGAAAAGGACTCTTTAAGCGAATATTGGCGCTGCGAGTTCATCGGTGCCCTTGGATTTCAATTCCGAGCACCGTATCAAAAGTTAGAAATTCCCGCTCGTTCGTTCACTGAACGTACCCGAGCCAAACTTCGGAAATTAATTCCGGGCACTCCGGACCTCGGAATCAGGTGCCGTCTGAAACCGCGCTCTTGTAAAATTCTAAAGAAAATTAAGAAAAAATTTCCCTTGAATTTTACGGGTCTTTACAACTTGGGTGTGTTGTAGCTTTAGAGGTGGCCTCCTTCAAACCCAGGAACATTCAAAGTGTATGGAGGGGGATTAATTAGTGAGTAGGTCATGTTTTTTGGATTATACCTCAGTTGGTCTTCACTAATTGAATTATTTCAAGGTGATTCTATGGAAAGTAAAAGCAGTGTTTGGGAAATGGTATTACTACAATCCTACGACCTTCACAGTGGCTGGTGGGAGCATAAAATTGAAATTCACATACTTTTTATAAGGTCTTTTATTCAATCCAATATTGTATAGGGATTTAGAATTGGTGGGAATTGTTGAGGGAATGTCTCTTCATGGAAGATATGGATGTGTCCACTAATTGTAGTTGTAAGATTTGGGGATGAAGGTGATAAGAATGACAGGGGAATGTGGGATCTGTATCTAATATTTTTTTCAATATTATTTTGCCTCTACCATTTATAAATGGTAAATAAAATATACCATTGTCACAATGATTAATATAATATTGGAAAAATGGAAGGAAAATGATTCAATTGTAACAACAGTGGATGAGATCCACTATCAGGACACTGGTAGATCACATCTACCTCAAGTTCATTTTTTCAGACAACTTTTCATGCAATCTGGGAGAGAATTGGGTCAATCTTTGTTCATGATAAGTGGAATATTCCATTACCAACATAGTAGGCCTTTAATTTAATTGTGGATATTTTCATTATCATCCATGGTTTCAGTACCATTTATGGTGGGCATGCTCGAGTTTTCTATGGTCCAATTATCGATCCATGGTGATTCAATACAATTAATGTTTTACTTTTTCTTTATCAGGAGCATCCCAGTTGCATCAATGGAAGGGTATGAAAGATATTGGAAGTGGATGGATGAGGAGGAAAGAAAGGAGTGGTGGTGTCAATCAACGTCGGGTGTTATTATGTGGGAGATCTATTTTTAAAATGAAAACATCATTTTATTATAAAAATAAAATGTATCCGGGAAAAAATATTCAACATGGGATGTGAGAGAAACGTTCATGATCAAATGCATTTCAATCCAGGGAATAATTTTTGCATCGATGTCGGATGGGGGGTTAGAGAACCATTACATGAAAACGTATAATTCTGTATCCCACTAAGGCACTCTTCCCATTACCACATGGGTTTGACCACCACACACCTACACTCCTAGCCTTCGGCCTAGGAATACAACTCATGGGATCCTTTATAAGAGCATCTTCATGATCCTGATCCCTTGTGTAGACCATACACTTTTTCTAGACCTTCCATGGAAAACCATGGTAGGTGAAAATTTTAATATTTCATATATTGATTACCGGTCCTTAGGTTGAGGGATACAAAAGATGGCCAATTTTTTTTGGTAAACACCATAAAATAATTTAACAGCTTATTTCAATTCCAAAACTCATAAAAAACCATCCCAAAAAATTTCATAAAACCCATCTGTATAAATTATATTTAAAAACAAAATTCATGTTCATTATAAATAATTATATCAAATTTTTTATATATTAGTAAAAATTTTATATATATGGACCCATTCATAAAAAATTATTGAAAATTATTTGAAAATGTTTAAAATTTTCCATGAAAATATCATAGTGATAATTTTAAAAATCCATATTCATTACATGTGAATTAATTACCTTAAATATAATCAATAGAAATTTTCAATCCATTAGTGATACAATGAAATTGATGAACACTAGCTTTCTAATGACTCATCATCATCCCATGTCTGAACAATCAACCATTTTGATCTATGAAAAAACTAAAAGTGGATAACCATTATCCTCATAGAAATCGATCCAAAGGGTCATTATCCAATTCAACTAAGTTGAAGTGTACGGTGATATTCTTCCATGTTCATCCTTTCTAACATAGACATAATAAACATTTTTCACTGATTTTGGAAATCTTGTTCGACCTCTACATTTTTCCATCCTCTTCACATAGCCAATTCGATAGGATTATGTTCCAAATTATCATCATCATGATCCATAAAAAGATTATCATCAAATCACATATAGAAGTTCATTTTTTATCATGCATTACTTATTCCACCATGATGAAGATTTTTTGAAACTTTATTTTCTAATGACAACTTCATGAAAATTTCCATCATAAAAGATTTCAAACAGGTGTCGTAGGTTCCAATTTACCTACGATCATATTACACACTCCATGTGTACGGATCTATAGTTACTTGAGTAGTTCCTCATGTGCACATTAAAAATTCCTCATGTTGTAAGATAACAATAATACATTCACTTGAGTGTATTTCCCCATCTAAATTATCATAATGACATTAAAATTTAGGTTCATACATCTATTTACTTTACTAATTATCCTTTCATTATTGCTTATGTAACCCTATCTACAACATGTGGTTAGTTAGATTATTTCCTTATGGTTTATCAACATTCCGAATGTTTGTCTTGTGGAATGATGAAAAATTATGTATTAAAAAAATAAAAGTATTCATTAAAATAAATTTAACATAAAATAAAAAAAACTGTAAATTTAATTAAAATAAAAAAAATGATAATTTAATTATTTAATAATGTTAAATAAAATAAATAATGAATTATTAGAAAAAATAATAAATTTAACCATTTAAAAATATGATTATGAGAAACAATTTAAAAATGGTGTTAATAAGAAAATATGAATTATATATGAAAACTAAAACATAAAAAATGTGATGGTAATAATAATTCACTAACTAAATTAGAAGTTACTACGAAAATAAAAATTAACCATTCAAAAATTAATTTTTAACATATGATTAGTTTTTCATGAATTAGAAAACAAAATTCTTTCAAAATTGTTAAATATTGAATAGAAAACATTCTCGTGACATTAAAACCAAGATCTAATTAATGGAATTATATTTTATAATACAATAAATAAGTGAAAAATCAATATCAATTTATAATCTAACATTTCATGCACTGTTTCTCAGTTTCCATCCATTATAAATACCTTGATTTTTATATCAATATTTAAATATGAAAATTTCAATAAATATATATATTTATAATAATATAAATTCAAACATCATGTTCAATATTATTCTTCATAATAAATACATATACATTTTCTAAGATATGAATATTATAAAATCTACTATTTTGGTATTTTAATCCCCCCAACCACTGTTAATTATAATGGTTACATTCATCTAAACATCTTCAAAACCAATTTTATGAATGAAATTACTTGCTTTATAAACACATCATCTTTTACTGTTGGTTCATTGAGTTATACCACATGTTTTCATAAAATATTGATTATTCAGTGGTATATTGTTATTGTAATGTTACTTCTTCTGTAATGTAATTATGATCTCATAAACATCTTCTTCACCATAAATTATGTCATGTATATTTGTATTTTTTAAAACATCAATATAGTGTGACCTCCAAAATACATTTTGGAAATGTTTTAAATATCACATATAGCTTCATATATTTCTATATATTGATATAACATCATGGAATTATAATATTCAACCTTACATTGAAATAATCAACATTAATTGTGAAGAGGTCATAAATTATTCATAAATTAATTTTCATGGTTACGACATTATAAATATAATTTAATAGTGATACATTAATCATTTATCTAGGTTAATCATCCAAAATCATAATATCCAATGTCCTATTATAGTCTCTATTGTTTAGAAAACAAACTATTTAAATTTATGATATTTTTACTCTTACAAATATTATTTTAGGTTCCAAGGACATTCTAAAAAATAAATTTTATTCTGAAGGAAATCTATATGTATCAAAATAAATGAACATTTCATATCACTATGTGCCTTATGTGTATTTTATTTTCCCAATCACTAAGGGATGACATTATTTTACATGTAAAATAATTTATCATGATTTATCTCATAATGTACTAATTTCATTATATTTCAATGAAAGTTAGATTAATATATAGGGTAATTCACATATATATTTCAAAGTGAACATTAGATTATTTTCCAAATAATCATCTTTAAATAAATGTCATAATTTTTCATGAAACATATTAATGGTGTTACTTTATGTACCAATTCATTTTTCAAAATTTCTATTTTAAATTATAATGAAAAAATTCTTCAACTACGATCCAAACATCTAAATGTCAAATAATAAATATCAAACTTTCATGAAGTCATATGAAATACATAAAAATTTAAATTTTAGAACCAATAAATCAGATTCCATATTCATTAGAGTGATTCAAAAACTCATTATCAATTGTTTTAGATTTAAAAAAGAATCATGATTACTGATGTTCAGTTTAATAAAAACTGATATCTTCATTATCATACAGATCATCATTTATTCATAATAGATATTAAATGTTCCACATTCTTCATACTCCATGGAAATCTTATAAAATTCTAACATCTCAAACATATAGAATCAAAAAACTAGTATTTAAATTCTAATCAATTATCATGATCAATAGTATGATGCTCAATGATGATAACATCATAAGTCTTAAAATATCAATAAAAATTAATAATCACATTAAAATAATTTTTTTGGAAGTAAATTAAATATTTCTATAGTGAAATATTTATGAATATATCTATAAATGTTTCTAAAATGGTGCCACATGAACTCTAATATACTAATAATTCATCAAAACAACTATTTACTTCAAATGAATAATGAAATCCATTAACATTCACAGTCAACGAGGTTAATCTAATCCTTTTGAAATTTTAAATGCTCCATATATAATGAATCCATTCTTATAGAATTTAATATTCTTCACCTTATCGAGATTTGGTACTCCAAATGATTACCTGGAAACTATTATCTATATATATGGACATCATTTTTGTTACATTTATACCAATTAGAAACAAATACAATAAAACACATTCTTGTAAAAATATGTTTAACGAATAGAAACTAACCCTATGCATTACTAACACCTATATAGGGATATTTCATGATAAAAATGTAGGAAATATTAATATTTATGTTTGATAATTTTTTATTTCTCATTTTATGAGTTATAGTTTTTTATTTTTCACTTTTACCATGGTTGAATGATGTGCGAATACATCCATCATATTTTTCTTGTCTTATAACATGATTTCTTCAGGATGTTGTCTTAATTTTGAAATGAGTTTAGAAAACGAATTGAAATTTTACCAATGGTTATATTTTAATTCAGGGATTCATTTAAATAAATAATCAAAAATAAATTACACACTATATTCACTAATAATTCATTCCTGAAAAATAATAGATAATGAACAATTTGTAGTGAAATATTTTTAAATATTTTTAATATTTTATGAACTAAATCAATACTTGAATTAATTATTTAAAAATATATATAATATATAAAATATAGTCACCCGAACTTTTCAAAAATATATATAACAACTTAATATATGAATATTAATTACCTAACATAATGATCCATTCTTAAACCCAATATGTCTATTGTATTATGAATCATAGACACATAAAAAACTGGCTAATATGAGAATTAAATTATTGCACACTATGTTCTTCATAACTAGATCCCATATTTGAGATGTCATACATAATGAATTTCAATAGAACCTCATTAAAGGAAACGTAAGATCTGGGTGTTCTTATATTCTTATTAAGTATAAACAAAGTATATATTAACATTACATCAGAATAAGTGTATATGAACATGAGAATATCATTTGCAATCCATACCTACAATATCATATAAAATAAAAATTAATTATGGAATAAACATTGGTCATTCATAAAACCTTAATCATAATGGAATCAAATGAGAAAAAAATATTAAATCATTATATTTCCATTATTTGTTGATTTGTTGTATAATGATATGTATAATAAAAATTCCATAATGGATACACATAAATACATTCATAACATCTTATACATGGGTGCACCACCCTTACACCCTTTAAATTAATGGTGTAAGAACCTAGATCATTGTTCAGGTAGTTTTTTCCTTTTTCTGGAGTTTTTAAGAAAATTGAAGTTTCTGGAAATTTTTGAAGTACACGCCATGTACTTTCTGAGTACACGCCGGGTACTCATTTTCCTCTCGAAGCCATGTGTCGGCCATGTCCGAGCCACACACACGGTGTTTAAGGGTGAGGTGGAGGCCGGTTAAAGCGGAGTACAAAAAACAGATGTACACGCCGTGTACTCAAGAAGTACATGTCATGTATTTTCTTTTTTTTCATTAAACGGACCGGGGTCACGCCTGATGCACAATAGTGTCTTCTTCGTCAGGTTTCGTCCGTCCGAGAGCGCCGTATGACCGCGATTATTCCCTGACCCGCCGTGCCTCCGTCCAACCTCCATTATAGTTGCCGTTGATTGCGTTGGATGCACAATGGTGAGTTCTATGTTCAGCTTTACCCTTGTTTTTTGATTCCTCCCTGTTTCCATGTTATCGTGGGATGAATGTTTTGTGTGTTTCTCAAATATCCATAGTTCTTAGGGGAATCTGTTGTCGAGGTTCACATATATCGATCTCTTGGGATCGATGTAGGTGTTTTGTGCCTTTCCGTAGAATGTCTGTGAATATTTTGAGCAAATTCCACTAATTTTCTAGAATAGGGAATTGGGGGTTTCCTGTTTTTGCCTGTTTCTTTGCCTGCATTTCTTAATTGCTTAGTTATAGGTTCATGATTGTGATTAGAGTAATTTATTTTTTTCTCAGGTTTCATTTCCATGCTTGTTTTTCTAATTATGCATTTTTCTAGTTTCCACGCCTAGTTTAGGATTTTAGACGATTGCTTTGTATTGCTTCTGAGCCTTAGTTGATATCCAAGTAGTTCTTGAGGTTTACTAGGATGATGCACGCACGCTGAGAATGTTTTACATTTCCACTCAGTACTTTGATAACCTAGAGTAGTAGACCAAATGGAGAATTGATGGAAGGGCTTCTCCAGAGTTTCTTTTAATTATGATGTGAGACCACAGGGGGAATTGATGTTGAGTGCTTCATCAGAGAGTTTCTAGTTCCTCGACGTGGGACACTGGGGGAATAGACATTGAGTGCTTCCCCAGAGATCCTTTAGCACGATACGAGACTATAGAGGGAATTGACACTGAGTGGTTCTCCAGAGAGTCTATTACTTTTCATAGCTAAATCAGAGGGGTGAGATTGTGTGTGCCTCATAGAGGGTTGATAGTACTTATAAGTTGAACCATAGGGGTTAGGATGTGAGAGCTACCCAGAGGGTTACCTATTTTCTTTATTATTTCAGGCTGTTTACTTGTGTACCTTATTTTTTAGAAATATGGATTATAGCTTCTTGTGATTTCATGTTTACTGCTTCTTGTTATTACTGCCATGTATTCATTGACTGTTAGGCATAGATCGTTGGGTGATTTCCTACTGGGGTTGTATCTCACACCCTGTTTGGGCCATGTTTTTGGGCTCAAATAGGCTATGTTGCTGCAGGTATAGATATGATCAAGTGCCCTTCTACTTCTGGTTTATGATTGCACTAGACCTAGAGAGCATGGGACCGATTCGTGGCTGACGATGCTGAGGAGTTTACATTGTTATACTTTTGCACTTGGATTCAGTTGTATTTTAGCAGGTTGTTGTGTTTTCTTTTTTCCATAGATAATTGTACCTGCAGCACCATTATCATCATTAATATATGTATTCATTGCTTCCTATGTCAGGTTTCTGTTGTTATGCATGTTGCCACTGCTTCTGCTATTTACTGTTGTTTTTCCACTATATACCTTACTGAATGAGTGCATAGTTTTCCCCCCAACTCTCCAAGTCCCTCGTTGCTAGTAGGCCGCCTCTGGCATTTTGGGAAACGCACTCGAGGTCATGTGGTGAACACGGTATGGGGTCCTTGTGGAGGGGCTCCGGATTCGTGTTGTTACAATGTGGTATCAGAGGGGTTCTTTTCTCTTACTTTCTATTTGGAGACTTTAGACAGGGATAAGAAGGATTCGGTACTTGGCATTAAGCTATTCCCACGTGTATCTAACCCGTGTACAGGTAAAATCTATACTACCTCGTTAATTGCAATTTTTCTAGTTTTTAGATTTTATGGTTGATCTGATTTCACCTAGAGTGATTCACTTGACATGTCTTATTATTGTTTTTATACCTCGGATCTATTTCTGTCGCAACCCGATGAGATGATGGTATGCCATCTCATGCATCATATATGCACTTGTAGAAATCACATGCCATTCATTCTTTATAAGGCCCCAGCCTTAAACCTTACTTAATCTTGATTTATAACAAGATTACACATTGAGGATCTTTTCAGGTTTAGAGTTTTAGAGAATTATATCATAAAACATGCATTACATTCCACATTTAAACAAAGTGGTTACCTAAATGATAGTACTCATTTTTCCCATCAACAGAAACATATTTAAAATAAAACAAGGATTATTTCTTGACACTTCCTTGAAACTATAATCACATCATGTACCCTTCCCTTGACCTATGAAAATCATTTCAAAAACTTTGGATGAGCATAAAAAGCTCAGTAATGGATATAAATGTACGAAATGAAAACATTAGTCCATGTATGAAATCATACTTTACTCATAAAACATAATCAATTTAACATACCTCATCAAATCATGAATAAATCATAGAAATCATAAGACATAAAAGTAACTTGAGGCATTCATAATATTCTTACGTAGGGAGTAACCCTCATGTTTATGTTTGGAATAACCATCACAGTATAAATGAAAAACCAAGTTCATGTATGTAATTGCATAAAAAAACTACTACAACAAAAATGAAAAACTGAATGTACCACTATAATGGTAAAGACAACAAAACCCACGAATCCCAAGAAGCGCATGAAAAACCCACAAGCTTGTCGTAACTAGCTTGATCTCCATCATACTCCAACTAACCTGAAAAATATTTTATATATACATAAGGTGATTATAATAATATACTCAGTAGGATCCTCCCCATAGCCTCTTGTTTAAATGTAATGAAATAACTCTAATGCGCATTGAACTACTGGTGAAACTAACTTATCACCTAGAATGGTAAAATTACATACCAACCTAACCATGGTTACTGTCACCAATTATCTTATACAAGATAATATAACATAATAAATAATAACAAGGGTACCTCGCTACCACATCCCCACTGGTTTTTTGGTTTTCCCAATGTCACACATCTTGTGGATATCCTCCATAAATTCTTTCCTAAGGAAAACTAGGTGAATCACCACAACATACACCTTGTGCAACACAACACCTGATGAATTTAAAATAACTTACTAGATATTTTTTGAGTGACACCAAATCTAGCATATTTTGTATCATATATTATGTACTATACGACATTCCATTATATCCCATACACCATGTAAGTTTTCTCAAGCAATCACATCCTATACACATTATACCTATAGTAGTTCATATGAACCTATATCTAGAATATATGCCTCTGAGATAACCATAAGCAATTATAACCCTCAACAATCATATATGGGGAAAACTAAATTTTTTAAATACTAGTAAAAGTAACTACCATGATAAGAGAGAGAGATAAATTTTGGTAGTTAGCCATCCATCCTACCACCAAGATGTTGGGGAAAACACCCCCTGGGATCAGAATCCCGGGGGCTTCTGTCTCCCTAGCTGATTGGGTGGGGTTGTTTATATAAGCTCATGAGGTAAATGGGATCATATAGCATAGAACCCCAATATTGGAAAAAACAAAGTCTTATACTCACCTACTGTTAACATGTCTCGGACCATCAATTTCAATTTCTAAGACTATATATCCTATAATCACAATACCTTTTAATGAGTTACATTATATTACATTATAACTTTTTATTAATTTTACTTTATTATAATTAATACATTACCAATTAATTACCATTATAAAATTCCACATTTCATTACATTAGAATAACGACAAGGTTCCATGCCATGATGGAATTACCAAACCCAGTCCACAGTTTCATAAAATTATGTCCTAAGAATTTCATCCCAGCAAGCTCCAACCCCATGGGTTAAGCCTTAATTAATTAAATAAAAAAATTTCCACTTTCCAAATTTCGTGGGATTATAGGAATTAATACAAATATACCATACAGAAGCGGGTCATCATGGTGATCATATGAAATACCAATCGAGTATCATCCACCTAATGTAGGAAAATATACCCATCCAAACATGAGAATATAATCATGGAATATAGGTGGAATACCCTGAGAAACATCACCTATATTGGAAGGAGGGTGACTAAAACAATCTATTTCAAGAAGTGGGGAATCAAATTAGATAAAAAACCATATTCGAATACCATCCAACATTCATGTGAACAACTATGCCAAATTCAACCTATTCGGTCATCTCTGGTTTACTCCCCGAGACCCACATGCATATGCCGAGGAATCCCAAAATCATAGGCGTTAATTGCTTCCACAAAAATTTTGCCTTCCCACACCATAAACCACATCATCCATCCAGGATAAGCCATATAGGACTCCTATAATATCTAGTCCTTCCCACCCTACACACCATAATAGCCTTCCAGGATTATCCATCCCAAGGTCATGTCACATATTTTCTTTCGAGCCCCACATAGTAAAAAAAAAATCATGTCTCATTCATCCAAGAATCACATCCTATTACAAGATGTATGAAACAAATAAAGAAACCAATGTCTTTTCTCAAAAGAAAGGCATCCAAACATTACACACAATGAGATCTCATTACTCCACAATACATTGCATGTTGACTTTATAAGAAAACATGGACATCAATCCCTATAAAAGAAATATCGTTTATCACACATTTGGTTATTATTCCATATTAAATAAACAAAATCATTGTCACTGGTTGCAACTATGGAAAGCCTAAGAAACATGCTATCACTCTGATCAAAAATCAATTAAAAATTTAATTTTACATTATATTAATTCAATTATCATAATTTATTAATATGATTTCGGATTAGTTACCAATTTAATTAAACATTAATTTTCATAAATTTTATAGTCATCAAATTGGGACAAACCAGTTTCTTTAATCTGCCTCTTTAAACCTTTATCCAATTAATTATAAATTAATTATATATTTGTATCCTTTAACAATTTTCCATAATTAACTACATGTGAAAAAAAGTATGTCATAAATATCACACTATATATCAATTCAAGAGGGAATTTTTTATCACATTACAAACAAAAACGTCTCTATGCGATTGATACTAATTCATTAATCATGTTCTAATAACTACTAGGTTAATTTCATCATGATAAAAGGGGATAAATAATGATAAATATATGATTTGACATAAATAAATATTGAAAAAACGAATCCCCGGAAAAAATATTGTTGTTTTTCACACAATAACAGACCACAAAAACGATCTCTCATATCCCATCACGTATGAACTGCATTCGTCCAAATGAACTACATCACACGTGAAACAAAAAAACCGAGAGAAACCCCATTAGAAACATGGGAGATCATCCTTTATCCCATTGTGTGAATATAAAAAGTTAAAAATTATTTATATTTTAGAGACCACTATAATAAAAAGGAAAAACACACCATGGATCATCCCTAGTCACAACATATCAATGATGGAAGGATGATATCAATCATTGATAATGGAATCCCCAAAACCCCAAAGGCGAGGTCATCGTGTCACCTGGAGTGGGCGTAGAGAAACTACACCTATAGGGATTGTCAAATATAGTTGATGAAAATGTTTTCAAACATACAAAATAATGGGATTATACTTTTTTTATTCCCCTTTCAAATCATCTAACACTTAGAATTTTGTTTTCTTTAACAATACATGTCGCTGCATTAATCATTTTTTAAACCCCAATATATTACATGTCATGAAACCCTCCTTCACACCATCTAACAGTAATTCATGATGTGAAATTTCCATACTTCTAGCTTCTATAAACCTCACTAATATACTCTTCCTCCTATCAACTCTTCCTCTAAGGACACAAAAGGATCGATCTATATGGATCCAAACACCCACACATTTGATAGAAGAGGATATAAATATAGGTAATTACACAAGAGTTATAAAATATCCATATATTATAGGTAATTTTTTTGTTATATTTTATATACCAAAACATGAATGAAACTTTTAAAATAATAAGTAATAAAGAATGGGCTAGTGAAAACAATTACATTCTCTAAGGTGTGATAAAGTGAGGGAAGGAGAAACCGTTTTATAATTATAGAGGAGTGATATTTTTTATAAATAGATTATATTTTTTCAATAATAGAATGTCACTCTCAAACCAAGATCATCCATTAATTAAACACTAATGTAGTGGAGTGATGATAATGTTGATAATAACCTACAACATTTAAAACAAATCATGTTTTAAACATTTTATTCATTTAATCATGAGGGTTGCACACTTTTACCATTTCAGTTCTCATCATGATAAAAATTTTTGTTATATACCCAGATAATTTTTCCTTTAAGACTAAAAATGCATGATATTCATTAATAAATTGGGACATATAATTTTAAATATAAATTTCAATTTATTATTGAAAATTCAATTGTTTGAGTAAAATTAATTTAAATAGAAGCATGAAAAAACCCATTTTATCATTATCTATGATAGTTAAAATTTTCATATTGTAAAAATAAAATTGAAAAGAAGAACATGTAATTATTACCTAATTATAATTATTATAATTTTTAATGTACAATATATTTTATTAAATTATACTAATAGAAGTGGACTAATTTAATTTTATATCAATCAAGTAAATATTATGAAAAAAAATTCAAAAGAAAATGTTATCGTAAGAATCAATATTTTCTACAAAAATTCAATATGATATTGATTCCAATGATATAAATTGGATTAATAACAATATTATTGAACTAATTTTACTTTTATATGATTTTATAAAAATAAATTCTATGTAAAATATTTAAACAAATAGAAAATTTTCTAGTGAAAATTATTAATTCCCAGTTTTCAAAAATAATTATTTATTTAATATAATTATTAATCATTAAATATATTATAATTTTAACATATAATTCCAAATATGATTTTAGTTTTTTAGATTAAAATAATAAAAATATTAAGAAATGTAATTTATTATTTGGTCATAAAAACATAAAAAAATAATTCTTGAGATAAAATTTACTTTCAATGAGTATAATAATTTTTCTAAAACTTAAGAACTGATATATTAATATCAATTCCATAATAAAATATTTAAATTATTTACCAATATATTTTTATAACTATTAATAATTCCAAATTTAATTTCTATGTTATAATTGTAATTTTATAAGGATATTGTAGTTCATTATAACTTTTTGAGTGTTAAGGAAGCTTCGAAATAATTAAATTTATTTAATTTCTTTCGCAAAATTTCAAATGGGTCACATTATACCCCATTGAAATTAGTCCTTTGAAATTATATTACTCTTATATAAATATATATGGATACCTCTACCTCATTATATCCTCCAGTTTCCATGTAGCATCCACAAATTGTTGGTTTCAATATAAACTAATGACCATATGAGTTGTCTTGTCCTATAATCATCTTCTCTATGATCCAAATTTTTTTAAAGATATTCATAATAATATAGATAGTTATCTACTAGTATGACCTCAAAATTTATTACATTTTAAGGAACATGTATGTTATTACCTATGGTAAATACTCGTAACACATCATTAAAATAATAGAGGTTGGGTGGGATTGCAAAGTGATAAGCTACCATCTATACTCGATCATGAATATCTAAAGAGAAAATATACCTAGAGAAATGGTTTTCATTTTTTCCTAAATATAATAATTTTATTCAATTGATTTATTCATATTTATACCATCTCACAAGCATTAATATCCATATCGGAATGATGATTTTCAGCATTACTATTATTTCGACATTGTATTTCCCATATGTATTACAAACTAGATCAAGAAATCTCTCTCATTTTATTAGATAGATCATGTGCCGTTATCATTATTTATATAATATAATCACATAATTTTAGATACATACAATTTTTTTTGTAGATATATTCGTAAGGAACTATCCAAATTCTTGGTTGAAAGCAATTTTTATAAGAAAACTCGTTGAAATGACGATTTTGGTCCTTAAAATCATTAAAATATGTAGAATAATGTAACATCCCAGGTAAATAAATAAATATGATATTTTCATATTTATTAATAATAGTTAATTAAAAATTAATTTTACTTTAATGGGGAAGCTACGTTTGATGGCTTACTTGATACGCAACAACACGATTCTTTGAAATCTTACATTGCACACTAACAATATAATATAATTATTTTAAATTAAAGTTAATTCCTAGCCATTTTATTGGTGGTAATTAACATAACTAACTTCAATATGATTATACCTATTTTTATATCTATCCAATAAATGTTAAGAGGCATAAAATGTGAATAAATCCAATTTTAAGCATAAATATTCTAATATTCTTTAAAAGGTCGATTAACAGCCTTTTGATGGGGAACACTTTTTAAATATAGTTTTTTTCACTATTATATGTTTTATTTTACAAAATAATATTCTTCTTCATAATCAATACATTAAAATTTACATTGATTAAATTTTGTTATTTTATAATAATGTTCATTTTTTATGAATAGTGAAAAAATGTTGTATATTTATTCAAACCCACCTTTTAATATAATTTATTTGTGTGGAAATATTATCATTGAAATGTGTTTTAAAGTGTAAATATATAATATTTTTAAATTTAATCCAATGTTGGCCATTGGAAGTAATTTCACTTTGAAATTGGACATTAACTAGTATCAATATTTTGATAGTTATTATTTCATAATAACATGCTCTTTGTTTTGACAATGGGAATTAATTTTAAAATTAATTAATGAAACATATATGTTTTGAATTTGGTAAATTAGACATAATTTTTGATTTCAGAATATCAAATTTAGCTTAGGGTGAATTTTTGGAATTTTTTTGAAAACTTTCAATTTTTGAAGAATAGTTAAACCACTTAGAAGTAGTTAAAAAACTGACTTTTTCCATTAAATGAAGATTTTCAGCTTCTGTGAATTGAATTTAAAAAACTCTACAATCATGGTTTTCATTATTAAGTAAAATTTGGTTCAATGGGATGGTAATATTTTTTGCTGAATCATATTTATTACATTTATTAACCATTATTAAATGTAATTAGAGTAATTTAACATAAAAATAATGTTATAATAATATAAAATTACCTTTACACTTGTCCTAACCTTATTGGATGAGTCATGTCAGACAAAGGCAATACATGTGACAATTTTGGGATCCCATGGAGCCACATTGGTATGATAAGGACAATAATAACATTTTATTTAAAGTAAAAATAAAAATGTCATAAACATGTATTATTTTACTAAAACAAATCTAATATGTAGTTTTATAATTGATATATTTGACTATAAATATTAATTAGAATGATAAACAGTTTTCATAAATCATGGTAATTTTTTTATAATATTTATTCATCATATAAATAATATTATTTATGATACAATAATGATGTAGTGTTGAATTCATTAATAGATGATTTAAATAAATAAGAAGATAAAAATTAAAAAAATATCTAAAACTTGTCCAATTATTATTGGATGATTTTATTTCGATCATTTTACACATTATCATTGACCTTAATGATATTTGGACCTTTAGAAATAGAAAATCATTATATAACAAAATAATTTTTTCAAACATTCCAATAGAGCCCCTCCTCCCCCTTATAAAATTCTATAAATTCCAACCCATTTATCACATTTATAAAGCCATTTATCTCGTCCAAACTCTAATCCAATTAGTGCCCAAGATACCTCTATTCAATATAGGAGACTTACCTTAGGCATAAAGAACCTCAAGAAACCCTTTTGGTTCAAAACAATGGGAGTTACCTGATTTAAAGGTAAGTCATTCTCTTAAGTTCTTTTGATTTATTTTACTTCTCCAACCCCCTAAAAACTTTTTATTCATTTATTTTATAACAAAACTATTATAAAAAATATACTAGGATGTTTTTATGAGATGTATTATATCTAAACTTACACACACCTCCATCTAATGGGTAATGACCATACTGTTTCAATGGACGGTGAACTACTGCCTCACGAAATGATGATTGTTCAATTATCTCCAACCGCGTCTCATGGTGGCCTTTATGATGGAAATATATATATATATGATATATATTATGTTTACGATTTCTTTATTCTTTAGTATTTTCCATTTATATCATTCTTTTATTGTTTCCATTATGGTTATAGAAGATAATTTCATTTGGGGAAGTGCGGACAACCGTCCCCTCAAAGTGATATGACTCGTCAATGCCATATGTGGGACATATAAATGATGGATTTAATGATATTATATATTATATTATACAGGAATTATAATATACATATGAATCATTATGTTTTAATTCCATTAAAACAATAAATTTAAATTAAAGTAGCGTTCATGTGTACGTACGACTTCCCGTCTCCATGAACGGTGAATTTCATTTATTACCTCCAAATGTTTTATACTATTTTATAAACATGTATATACTGTTTATATATGATATATATGATATCTAAATCATGAATATCATTCTGAATATAATGGATATTTTACCACATGATCAAATTGTAATTATGAGGTATTCATTTTTTACTCAAGTACCAAATATCGACAAAACGACCATTATTAACTTAAATGGTTAAATAATGTTTATAACATGGTAATAACTGATATAAATGGAATAATAAAGTTGAAAAGGGTTCTTAAGAATGTATAAATCAACTTTTATTTATTATTCAATAGATTATAGAATGAACAAGTCATGTCTGATACGAGGTAAGGGAACTTCTTAACCCAATTCCCATTTTTTAGGTTGATCTTATCATTCATTTTATATCGTTTGTTTATTTATACACAACATTATATTATAAGTTGTATAAAAAACATTTACATTTCATTTCATTCAAATGGAATATTTTTCTACGAAGCATTTTACTAAATTACAAAAATGAATGTTTCTTTTTTTACCGTACGCAGTGACAACAACCTTTCTGCAGCCGCGAGTATTATTTGATCACTGGCTTCCATAATAAGTCGTAATGTATTTAAAAGAAAAAAATACCATATAATATTTTACGTATTCAAGAATTGGATTTTTTTTGAAATGGGTTGATTATTTCAATATCTTGAAATGATTTCTTGTGATTGAAAATTAAATGTTATTATTGATATGTATATATTTTCAATATTTTATGTGTTATGATTTTAATATTATAATTGAAAATTTTATGCGTGGTTATCCGCTATACAAAATGACAGGTGGTTCCGTGAAAAACCAGGATGTTTGGTTATGGTAAAACATCCAATACATTGGGTGTAGAAGTCGGCTATATGGCTATTCCATTTAGTGATATGTGTGGATGTTGACTGTATGTTTATTCCATTTAAGTATGTCTATGTCCAATGTTACATTTTTATGATATGAGTTATTTATATGGATTTTATAGTAATATTTTGGATAAAAGGGTAAGAAATTCTCTTTTATTTAGTGATGAGTATTAACTATTTCATAAAGTTGAAAAGTAATACTTAAGATAAAGTATTCATGGTTTAATTTTTGTTTTGAAAAACTAAAAGTTTTTGTTCTTTGGGTATCCCATACTGAGATTTTTATTCTCATCCCAAGATTTTGAAATGTTTTTGACTGGAAATAAAGTAGAATAGGGTCAATGATGGGATCAAGGAAAATTCATTCTGACATAAACATGGAAGTAGACATGACACATTTTTTTAAGAGTTTTTATACTGTGAAAAAATGGAATATGAGTAGGACGGACTACTTTGTAATTTTTGAAATGTGATGTAATTGTTATGGTCTAATTCTCTAAAATTTTAAACATGAAAAGATCCTCAATTTGAATTATTCATTTATTTCAAGATTATGTAATGTTTAAGGTAGGGTCTATGTAGTTGGTATCAAAGGTCAGTTTAGACAACATTATGTGTTAGTGTATTGTTATATTAATATCCATAAATTATTTTATGTTAATATTTAAATGATATAGCATTTAAAGATTACCATGTTTCTTCTCCTAACATATTTCCATGTTCAGAATGGTTTTCTGCAGAGGAAATTAGGAAGATATGTTGGGAAAAAATTAGTAGGAAGACAAACTTCTTAATCAACAACCTAATATGGTATAAATCAGAACTAAACAGTTTTATGCAGTGATGGAACAGTTGACTCTGGCTATACATGTTGGTGGTATGCATGTATGAGATTATCTATATCAAACACAAAAGAACATTTTAGTAGTGGATAATTTTGTGGGGAAACCTCACCCATCATTCAGAGGATCATCTAACCCTGTTCTAACTGAAAGGTGGATTAAAGCACTAGAGAAAATTTTTGATGTCCTGGGGTGTTTAGAACATCAAAAGGTTAGTCTCGCTTATTATCTTTTCAAAGGTGAAGCTGGTCATTGGTTATCGATGGGTAATAATATCAAGTATAGTAAAGATATTGATTCTCTGTATTGGGATTAATTCAAAAGTATGTTTGTTTTGAAATATTTTCCTATGATTGTTGACATAGGATGCAAAACAATTCTTGGAATTGATTCCAGAGGATGACTCAATGGCTTCTTATGAAGGAATGTTCACTCGACTGCCATGGTATGCTCCTAATATCATCCGAGATTATGATAGTAATATAAATTGATTTTACGTAGCACTGAAGCCATGATATCGAAGTGCATTGGACACTCATGAGTTCAAATGTTATGAAAAACTTGTTCGATGTGAGAAGAAGGTGGAAATTGAATTTGCTGATGATCAGGTGTTCTTTGAAAAACAACGGAATAAGAGGTATAGTTGGGAGGAAAAGGGAAAAAAATTAATCAAAGAATCTATGTGGTAATAAAACTAAATATATATCTTGTGAGAAGTGTGGTAAAAAGTATCCTAGAGAATGATTATCAATTTTATTATAGTGATTTCGGTGTGTTAAATATGGTCAAATTGCTCGTAACTGTAAGGAAGATGATCAAGATGGAAATGAAAAGCCAGCGATAAGAAGTTTTAAGTGTAAGGAAATGGGTCATTATGAATATGAGTATCCAACAAAGAACTCAACTGAGGGAAATCATCCGGACTACAATAAAAAATGGTTGGAGAAATTCTCTTCAAATACTTTAGCAGATGTTGGGCCATCGAATGAAGTGTTACCAAGTACACTGTTTGTTTGTTCAGATTATGCGAATGGGTTGTTTGATTTAGGGTCAACACACTCTTCCATTTCTCAGAAGTTTTCTAGTAAATTGGGATTCCATATCAATATATGAATTCAGAAATTATAGTAAAAATGCATGGAGTAAATTTTGAGACAAAAATAAATTATATGAACCTTCATGTCCTTTTGTGTGGAATGAATATACCTACAAACCATAAGGTTTTGCGTCTAGTAGTGTTTCTTGTTATTCTGGGTATGGATTGGCATTATGTTAATCATAAAATGATTTAAAGCAGAGCTAAATGTGTTTCTTTTCAGAAAGATTTTTAGATTGTGTACAAGAAAGAACCGTTAATTTTGATAACATATCAAGAAGCTGAGAAACTGGTAGAAGATGGAAATGGATTATATCTTGCACAAATTTTTTAAAAAAAAGGAACTATTCAAATTAATGATGTTTTAGTGGTAAATGAGTACCTTAATGTTTCCCCTAATGAGTATCCATTTATTATACCTAACATGGAAGTTTAATTTACTTTTTACATTGTTCGTGATGCTAAGCCAATTTCCAAACCCCATTATAGAATGGATCAAATTTTAACTATTAGAGTTAAAGAATCAATTAAAGCAGTTATTAGATAAAGGTCTCATTCAACCTAGAACATTACCATGGGGTGATGCAGTATTTTTTGTTAAGAAATGATTTTTCAATGATAGAATTCATTGTGTATAGAGAATTGAACACCATCACTATTAATATCAAGTATCAATTTCCTCCTATTGATGATTTTTCTGATTAGTTCTAGGGATCTCAGTACTTTTTGATGATTGACTTGAGGTCGGGGTACCATCAGTTGGAAGTAAAATAAGTATACATTCCGAAGACTGTGTTTTGTACTAGATATGGCCATTATGAATTTGTAGTTATGCCTTTTGGGTTAGCCAATGCACCTTCTGTATTTATGGATCATATTAATAGAATTTTACATGAGTTCTTGGATAAGTTTTTGGTTGTGTTCATTGGTGATATTTTGGTTTTTCTCAAATGTTAAGAGGAATATTATAGTCATTTAAGTGTTTTCTTGGAAAGCATAAATGAAAATAAACTATTTGGGAAATTCCGAAAGTATGAGTTTTAGTTATAGAAAATTTCATTCCATTGTCATATTTTTTCAATAAAAGGCATAAGTTTTGATACATCTAAAATGAAAGTAATTGAAGAATTTCCAAGACCCACAAATATAACATAGATCCATAGTTCTCTTGGGTTGACAAGTTAGTATAAATGGGTTGCTAAAAATTTTTCACGGTTATCTTGCCCACTGACTATGTTTACTCAGAAAGGTGTTATGTTATATTGGACAATATAATGCGATGATTATTTTCAGTTATGGGAAAAAAGATAGGTGAATGTTCCAGTTTTGGCATTACCTTCCAGAGATGGTGAATTTGTTATCTATAGTGATGCTTCGTTGAAAAGACAAGGTTGTGTCGTTATGAAAAATGATCAGGTAATTTCGTATGATTCATGTTAGTTGAATCCTCATGAGTAAAATTACCCTACACATGATTTGGATTTAGAAACTGTTGATTTTTCATTAAAAAATTGGAGGCATCATCTGTATGGTGTAAAATGTGAAATATATACTGACCACAAATATTTAAAGTATATATTCACTTAGAAATAATTGAACATGAGACAGAGGACATGCCTAGAATTAATCAAGGATTATGATTTCACAATCCATTACCATCCAGAAAAATAAAATAAAGTGACAGATGTTTTGATTATAAAAATTAATTATTTATTAACCATGATATGTCTGGATTGAGATCCTTTTGGATTTTGATTTGACGAACATTGGCATAGAAGTTGGCCATGCAGAAAATTATTCTGTTTTGCTTCAGGTGTAAGTGAGATCATCCCTATCAGATAGAATAATGTACGCTAAAAAAAAGAAAGTGAGTTACAGAAAAAGATCGAGTTGGTTCAGAAGGGTATGTTTCAATAATTTAACATTGATAATGATTGTGTTTTGAGGTTTTTAAAGAGATTATGTGTTCCTTATGATTAAAATATGAAGAATGATTTATGATGTGAAGCTCATAGTTACAGGTATTCAGTTCATCCTAGTAGTACTATGATGTACATAGAGCATTTGGAGTATTCCTGGGCGGATGAAATGAAAAGAGATATTGCTGATTTTACTGTGAAGTGTTTGACTTGTCAGTAAGTTAAAGAAGAGTGGCAGTTACCGTAAGGGATGCTTCCATCTTTACCAGTGCGAGAGTGGAAATGGTAAATATATCCATGGACTTCATTTTGGATTTTCCAAAGACATCTTGAGGTAATAATGACATCTGTGTTATTGTTGACCGATTGAATAATCTTCTCATTTGCATCCTATTCGAGATAAATTGTCTGTAATAAAATATCTCTATTTTATGTTTAGGATATTGTCTGGTGGCAAGGATTTCCCCTCTCTATTGTATATGATCATGATCATATGATTACTTATAACTTTTGGAAAGGTATTCATAAGTCATTGGGTACAGAATTAAATTTTAGTATAGCTTTTTATCCTCAATCAGATGGGTATTCAGAATGAACAATTAAAACCTTGGAGGTTATGTTACCTGCTTTCTCAATGGATTATTAGGGAAGTTGGGGCCAACATCTTTCTTTGGTTGAATTTTCTTATAATATCATTTTTCATACCAGTATATAGATTGAATCATTTCAGGCATTATTTGGAAAGCATTGTCGATATATATATTTTTTGGATGAAGTAGGTGGAAGGAATCTGATGGGACCAGAATTGGTAGAAGTGATGGAAAAAAATTCAGTTGATTCAGATGCACATGAGAACAGCTCAGAGCTGATAGAAAAGGTATGCAGATAATCAAAGGAAGTATATTTCTTTTAAGGTAGTTGATCATTTATTTCTCAGAGTTTCTCCATGGAAAAGTGTGATGTGTTTTGGAAAGATGGGATAGTTGAGCTCGGGAATCATTGTACCTCATGAAATCCTAGAGAAAGATGGACCAGTTTCCTACAATGTGTCTTTATCTCCATGTTTAACCAAGATACTCAATGTTTTTCATGTTTCAATGTTGAGAATGTATATTCCAGATCCATCTCATGTTTAGAGCCTAGAGGTTGTTTAGTTTCAAGAGAATATCTCTTATAAGGAACAACCAGTCCAGATCCATGACAATATAGAGAAATTATTGCTGAATAAGGGAATTCGTCAGGTGAAGGTTTTTTTGGAAAAACCATATGGTTGAAGAGCCAATGTGTGGATCTGAAAATGCTATGACCGATAAATACCCCAACATATTTGATAAGTGAATAAAAATTATAAGGACCCAATTTCTGAAAGGGGGAAGGATGTAAAATCCTAGGTAAATAAAGAAGTAGGATATTTTCATATTTATTAATATATGTTAATTAAATATAAATTTTACTTTAAAGGGGATTCTATGTTTGATGGCGTACCCGATACGCAACAATGAGTTTCATTGAAATGATACATTGCACCCCAAAAATATAATATTATTATTTGAAAAGGTAGTGAACACCAAGCCATTGTATTGGTGGGAATGAACAAAACTAACTACAATATGATTATACATGTTATTACATTTATCCAAAAAAGGTATAGGCTTAAAATGCGAATGAATCCAATTTTAATCATAAATATTCTTATATTCATTAAAAGGTTGATTAACCGCCTTTTGATGGGGAACCATTTTTAAATCTATTTTTGTAACTCTTATATATTCTATTTGTCAAAATAAAATTCTTCTTTAGAATCGGGACATCAAAATTTACTTTGAATGAAATTTTTTTATTTTTCTGGTAATGTTCATTTGTTTATGAATACAGAACAAATGATGTTTTTTAATTAAAAACCACAATTTAATCAAATTTATTTGTATGGTTAAATTATCCTTTCAATTAGTTTTAAAGTGTTAATAGATTATATTTTTACCATTTATTTCAATGTTGTCTATTGTATGTAAATTCCCTTAGAAATTGGACATTAACAAGTATCAGTCTTTTAATAGTTATAATTTCTTAAAAACACGCTATTTTTTATGACAATGGGAATTGATTATAATATTAATTAATGAAACTTCTATGTTTTGTATTTTGTAAAATAGAAATCATTTTTGAATTTGAAATATCAAATTTATCTTAGGGTGAATTTTTGAAATTTTTCTGGAAACATTCAATTTTTGATGAATAGTGAAACTACTATGTAGTAGTTAAAAAACTGACCTTTTCATTTAAATGAAATTTTTCCTCTTCTGTGAATTGAATTTCAAAAATCCGACATTCATGATTTTCATCAGTATGTAAAATTTGGGTCAATGGGATGAAAATAATTTTTTGTGAATAGTAATTTTTTACTTTCATTAACTGCGATTAAAGGTAATTAGGGTAATTTAAGGTAAAAATAATGTTATAATAATATAAAATTACCTTGAAACATGTCCTAACCTTATTTGAAGAGTCATGGACCACTAAGACAATCCATGGGTCAATTTGGGGACCCCATGGAGCCACTTGGGCAAGATAATGACATTAATAACTTTTTATTTAAAGTTAAAATAAATATTTCATAAACATGTTTTATTTTACTAAAATAATTTTAATATGGGGTTATATAATTGAAATATTTGTCTATAAATATAAGTTATAAAGATAAAAATATATCCTACATTATGGTAATTTTTTGATAATTTTTAGACTTTATATAAATAAAATTATTTGTGACACAATGATGATGTATTGTTTACATCATTAATGGATTTAATGATTTTTTGACCATTAGAAATCGAAAAACATTATATATAAAAATATTTTCAAACATTCCAAAAGAGACACTCCTCCCCGTTATATAAAACCCTCACTTCCTACCCATTTCTAAGACTTCTGAAACTTTTTGGCTCGTCCAAACTCTACTCCAATAAGCTCACAAGATCACTCTCTTCAACATAGAAGCATACCATAGGTACAAAGAAAATCAAGTAAACCTTTTGGTTCAAACCAAAGGGAGTTACCCGATTTAAAGGTAACGTCTTATCTTAAGTTCTTTTGCTTTATTTTACTTCTCCAACCCCCTAAACTCTATTTATTACTTTATTTTATAACAACAACAATATCCTCAATATACTAGGATGTTGTTATGAGAAGGATTTGAGCTACACATACACAGACCTATATCTAATGGGTAATGAACATACTCTTTCTTTAGACGATGAATTACTATCTCACGAAACGATGATTTTTCAATTATCTTATACTGCCTCTATGGGGTGACATTTTGATGGAACTATATTTATATATGATATATATATTATTTTTATGTTTTCTTTTTGTATATGTATTTTCCATTTATTGCATGCCTTTATGGTTCCATTATGGGTAAACGTGGTAATTTCATTTGAGAAAATGCGGACTACCACCCCTTAAAAGTGATATGGCATATTAATTCCATATGTGGGATGTAAAAAGGATGGAGTTAATGATATTATAAATGATATTATACTTGATGTATAATATACATATGTATCATTGTATTTTAAAGTCCATTAAAATAATAAATAGCAATGGAAGTAGCATTCATACGTACGTATGACTTACTATCACCATGAACGGTGCAATTCATTTTTTACCTCTAAATGTTATGTACTATTATACATATATGTATATACTGGATATATATGATATATCTAATATCTAAATAATGAATATCATTATGAAGATAATGGATATTTGACCACATGATCAACGTGTAATTAAAAGTTATTCATTTTTAAATCAAGTACCATATAAGGTCACGACCTTAAACCTTACTTAATATTGAATTAAATTAATAATTCACATTGAGGATCTTTTCAGGTTTAGAGTTTTAGAGAATTAGGACATAACTATTACATCTAAAAAGATTACAAAGTAGAAACATCTACTAAGTTTCCATAAAATAAAAACTCTTAAAAAGAAACATGTCTAGTTCCATGTTTTAGGTAGCATGACTTTCCCTTGATCCCATCCTTGACCCTATTCCACATTATGTCCTGTGAAAAACATTTCAAAAACTTTGGATGAGCATAAAAAGCTCAGTAAGGGATACACAAAGAATAAGAACTGTTAGTTTTTCAAAACAACAAGTAAACCATGTATACTTTAACAAAGTAATACTTTTAACCTTATCGAAGTAGTAAAAACTTTTCACTGAATAAAATTTTATTACTCACCCTTGTGTAACCAATAGATTACCATAAAACACATATAAAGATCACATAACATATAAAGGTAACTTGGGACATAAATATACTTAAGTGGAATAACCATAAGGTCGACTTCCACACATATCACTTAATGGAATAGCCATTCGGCCAACTACCATACATACTTAATGTAATAGCCATACGGCCAAATTCCATACCCAATGCACTGGAGGTTATAACGTAACCACCCATCCTGGTATTCACGACACCACCCGTCATAATGTCCAAGTACCATTATAAAATCATAACACATAAAACCAACATAAAGGAATGATAAAATTTCCACATTTCAATCACAATATATCATTTAAATATATTGAAATAATAGAATCCTTTATCAAAACCATTTTCAATACCAAAATACATAAAAGAGTACATGGCATTTATTTTATTCTAAAAACATTACGGCTTGTTGAGAAAGCCAAAGATCAAACAATACTCGCGGCGGCGGAAAAGGTTGTTGTCACCGCGTACGTTAAAAGAAACATTCCTTTTTGTCGCTTCATAAAACACTTTGTAGAAAAATATTCCTTTTGTATAAAAGTAAAAGTAAAAGGGGTTTATACACCATATAAAAGAAAGTTGTGTATAAAACGAAATATGCCTCGATGAAAGGAGATTGAGACGAATTCCCTTACAAAGACGGTATCCTTGGATTAAGGATAAATCAATTACATAATTATGTGTGACAAACGAATACACCAAATATAAGTGGATATTAAGTGTAAAACAATCAGATTTTATTCACACATATTCATAGAACGACATATTGAAGGAGTACAAGCTTATCCCAAAGAATCAAAATTTGGTTAAGAAGTTCCCTGGCAAAAATTTGTCGACCTAACGACATCACTACAGAATTCAGAAAATGATTTGATGAGAGATAAAAAGGGTATCTCATCACACATACATAAAATTTAGATCAATTAGTATATATAAGAACATATCTCAACATAATATTGTGTGAATTAATAGACATAACAAAAGAACTATTTTACAAAAAGAGGAGGGTGAAAGGTTCCCTTACTGACATGGGTATCTTTCGAAACATGCACCCCGCGAAAGAAGGATAATACAACATTGATTTAAATACTCATAAATGAATGTATATTACAAAATGATAAAAATAACGGGTAGTACATACACCACTCAATGGAAATTGTGGCAGATGTAATATAAATCTCACGGGAATAAAAGCGAGATGAAAAATCCCTTACGAAAACTCGGCAGCCTAACGACACCACATAAACTTAAAAAATGGATTGATGAGATCAAACGGGGTCTCTCATAATATTAACATAATGTTTACAGAAAGAGGAATATATATGAACATCCCCCAACATAACAAAGAGGTGCTTAAAAGAAGTGAAATAAAAGAGAGTACTTAAAAATATAGAGCGAGGTTAGATCTCTTGCGAAAAATCGGCAGACTAACCGCGCCAATCAAAACTTTTTAAATGGATTGATGAGAGAGAATAGGATCTCTTATCATATGAACATAAAAATTACAGAAATCGTAATATAAAAGAACATCCAAATAACAAGAAAGATGAGCTTTAGAAGGAATGACATAAAAAAAGTACTTAAAAATAAATAGAGGAGTAAGATCTCTTACCTCGGGTCCGACTTGACTCGATCGTTCTTTAACATCCTGAATAATAAACTTGAGTTAATTTCTATTTGATTAAGAACCTTTTTCAAGTTCATTATTCCTTTTATATCACTTATTTACAATTTATAAACATTATGTAATCATTTAAGTTAATAATGTTTGTTTTGTCGATATTTGGTTCTTTAGTCGAATGTGAACTTCTTACAATTACATGTTGTTACTGTGGTCAATGGTTCATTATATCCAGAATGATATTCATGATTTGGATATCATATATATCATATATATCCAGCATATACATGTATTTATAATATTACATAATCATTTAGAGATAAGAAATGAAATGCACCGTTCATGGAGACGGTAAGCCGTACACACGCATGAACGCTACTTTCATTTCTTTGTCATATTAATGGAATTAAAACTAAATGAGAGGTATTCATATTTTAATTCCAGAATTATATTAATAATTTATATGTAACATAAATTATATATATCCATTATAAATATGTACTTATAATAGTACATTACATTTGGGGATTACAAATTAAATGCAACGTTCATGGAGACGGTAAGCCGTACGTACGCATGAACGCTACTTTCATTTCTATCTCATACATTAATGGAAAGAAATAATAATGATATAGAGGTATATTATAATTATAGTATAACATCATATATAATAACTTTAAATCCATCCTTTATACATCCCACATATGGCATTAACGAATCAAATCACTTTGAGGGGGCGGTAGTCTGCACTTCCTAAAATGAAGATATCGCGTAAACCCCTAATGGAAACCATAAAGGTATTCCCAAAATGAAAAATACAGAAGCTTAAGGAAAACATAAACATATTATATATCATATATAAATATAGTGTCTTATTAATGGTCACATTTTAAGGTGTTAAAAGAATGATGAACAATCATCGTTTCAGGAGGCCGAAATTCGCCATCCACAGAAACAATATGTTCTTTAACCATTAGATGTTTGTGTGTGTAAGTGTAGCTTTAATAATTCTTATAAAAACATCCTAGTATATATATGATACTTTATTTGTTACAAAATAAATGAATAAAAAGAGTTCAAGGGGTTGGAGAAGCAAAATAAAACAAAAGGACTCAAGTGAAGACATTACCTTAAAATCTGGTAACTCCCTTTGGTTTGAGCTAAAGGGATTCCTTGGGAAGACTTATGCCCAAAGTGAGGCTTCAAAGAGTACGAGAGGGAAGTGGAGAGACAAAACGAGCAGGGGTTGGCCTAGCCAAAGGCTTTGGGAGTGTGGGTAAGGAGGTAGAGTTGGGGGCCTTTTATAAGAGGAGAGGAGGGGCACTCTTGGAAAGTAAAGAAAAGTCACTTTATTTGAAAATGATATTCGGATTTAAGAGGTCCCAAATTGATATTATTCTAGGATAAAGTTATAAGGGTTATAAATAAACGCATACAATAGGTTTTTAACATGTGTAGGTCTTAGATATTACATTATCATTCCATTTTATTTAAATCGTTAAATAATGAGGTCATCGCTGCATCATCATGATGTCATAAATAATTTAATTTATTTAATGTCTAAAAATTATAAAACAAATACTATGATGTGGGAAATATTTTTAGATTTCCAAATAATATTTATAGTCAAAAATCTGATATGTATAACACCATTTAAAAATTGTTTTAGTAAAACAACTCATGTTTGTGACATTTTTATTTTAACTTTAAATAAAAAGATATTAATGTCATTTTCCAATCAATTTTGCTTCATGGGGTCCCCAAGTTGACCCATGGATTGTCTTGGTCGGCCATGAAACATCCAATGATGGTAGGACATGTTTTTAGCTCATTTCATTTTATTAAAACATTATTCTTTCCATAAACTACACTAATTACCTCTAATCGTGATTAAGAACTTAAAAGTTACTATTCATAAAAAAATTATTTTAATATCATTGAACCAAATTTTACTTCTTAATGACAACCATGTATGTTGGATTTTTGAAATTCAAAACACAGAAGTGGTAAAATTTCATTTAAACGAAAAATCCGTTTTTATAAGTACCACTTAATGGTTTCACTATTCATCAAAAATTGAAGTTTTTCAGAAAAATCCCAAACATTCACCCTAAGCTATATTTGATATTCCGAATTCAAAAATTAACTCTATTTTAAAAAATTCAAAACATATAAGTCACATTAATTAATTTAATAATTAATTCCCGCTGTCAGAGCAAATAGCGTGTTTTTATGAAATAATAAGTATCAAAAGATTGACACTAATTTATGTCTGTTTTCAAAGTGAAATTAATTCCAAATACCACTCTTGGATTTAATGGTAAAAATATATTCTAATTTCACTTTAAAACCAATTCAAAAGATAATATAATCATATTAATAAATTATATTAAAAAGAGGTTTTGAATTAAAATAGAACATTTTACACTATTCATTAAAAATGATCTTTATCGGAAAGATACCAAAAATTTACACAAAGTAAATTTTGAAGTCCCGATTCTAAAGAAGAGTTATATTTGGTCCAATAGAAAGTATAATAGTGAAAAAAAACTATATTTAATGATAGTTCGCCATCAAAAGGTGATAAGTGAGCCTTTAGTGAAAATTAGGGCATATACGCCTAAAATTGAACTCTTTCCGTATTTTAAGCCTTTATATTTTATTGGATAAATGTAAAAACATTTAAAAGCATATATAATCATATTTTAGTTATTTATATACATTCCCTCCAATACAACGGCTACATGTTTACAACCATTTAAAATAATATTATTTTATTATTAGAGTGCAACGTAAGATTCCCAAGAAACTCGTTGTTGTGTGTTGGGTACGCCATCGAGCATAGCATCCCCTTTAAAGTCATATTAATATTTTATTCACAAATATGGATAAATATGAAAATGTAATATTCTTTATTTACCCGGGGTGTTACATCCTTCCTCCCTTTTGGGAATTGCGTCCTTGTAATTTTTAAAATTGAGCTTGGAAACATCCTTGAAAGTCCCACATCGGAACAAGAGTCGGTAAAAAAATTATTTTAAAATAAAGAAAGATAAGTACAGAGGTTACCCGAGTTAACCCATAATAGGATTCCATGTAGGAAAACATGGACATGGAAGAAAAAGCGATGGTTTATGTTCTTGATGGAGAGTGATAGTAAACATGTCTAGGAGAAAGTTATCCATAAGAAAATCACAAACTTGTGATGGGTTAAACGGTATTCGATTCCCCATTAGAAAAACATAATAGACATCATTTTTGTTTTATGTTAATTTTTATTGAGGAAATTATTCATAAGGAAACATAATCACTTATCATGTTGACTTTCAACTTTTATTAGATTCCTTACACAAACTCATATTTTCTCCAAAAGATGAGTATTTAGGAAGATTTGTTCATATTAAGAGTACTATAATCAACTTCTAGAGAATCACCTAATCCACCAAAGAGAACTATATACTTCCCATGTCTTTAGCCTTTAACCAAAACCAAAACCAAAAAGGTTATTACAAGATCAGATAATCCATAAAAGGATAACCCCTTATAAAAATAAAATCTATTCTTAATCTCCAAAATTTGTCCAACAAAACCCATAGTTCAACGAGGACCATTCGATAAACAATTTGTCCATAAAATTCTTCAAAGTAAACCAAACTAAGATTGAAACCCAAATATTTCAGGGATTTAGTAACATATTCTTCCAAGTTAAATCGTATCATTTATCTCCAAACAACATCAGTTGCTCTTAATGTCTCTTATTGAAATGTAATTAACCTAATCACATATCCTCCTTGATAGGTTAATAAATATCCATAGATAACCCAAAATAAACTTACTCTTAATTAATAAAATCATATAACTAAAAACAATCATTCAAACTAACCAGGGACTCCACGTAGTCCAGTGGTAGGCGATAAATACCAGTTGCACATTGGTTGTGGGTTCGATTCCCGAAGCTTTGTCCGATGCGACGGGATGTCACACGGTCTGTGTGTTGTCCTTTTTATAAAACTCCAAAAATAACCCTAACATGTTTTAACCTCAATCGTTTCCTTATACCTTTAATTTTTCATCCGAATTCGTTATGATCTCAACATCTTAATTCTTGATGTCTTATTTCACCACCATAATATAAAATAAAACTATTCCAAAAATGAATAACATCCTACTATGATCATGGTGTCCACTCAGTTTCATCGCAATCTTGCTCACGTATGTAGAAGTCCCATGCATTACAAAAACGATTTAGATATCCTTCAAAATCATTTTCTTCCTCCATCCAAATACACCTCGTACAACATGGGTCATATGGGTGTTCATTGAAGAACAGTTTTGGAAAATAATCATGTATGAAATATAATTCAAAAACATCTGATAAAACATGATTTCCAAAAAATAATCGGACCGAAATTGAGTTGAAACTTTCTATTATTGGACCTTTTAAAATAACATAAGTATGTGATGTGAGAATATATTTTAAAAGAAAATATAAATAGTTTGCACAAGGGTCTCCTTCCTCAGCACCATTTTTAAAATCATAATATGATTCAAATTCTTGTGATAAGGTAAAATATTTGAAAATACCTTGATAATATTTACCTTTATTGAAAATATGAGAATATTGTGAAAATAGTATTTGTCTAAAAACAACCCATGATCCACGATGATAACGAGGTGTAGTGGAGGTGTTTGATATCTCAAACAACTGCTTGCAAGTGAGTTGTATGCTAGAAAAAGTTTCAAAATCATCCGAAGATGACTTTTCAATAATTATTGCAAACATATCATCAGGAAGAGATAGGAATGTCGTTTGAGATCCTTCTCCTTCCATTCGTAACTGACTTTACTTGACCTGATAAAAAGTTATAAAACAAGGATTTAACTGAAATAATAGATATAGGTACTAATCATGTGCCTCACAAGAACTCATAATCCCTAAAGTTGTCTAAACTGACCTCTGATACCAACTATAAGGCCCCTGCGTTAAACCTTACTTAATATTGAATTAAATGAATAATTCACATTTAGGATCTTTTCAGGTTTAGAGTTTTAGAGAATTAGGACATAACTATTACATATCAAAAGATTACAAAGTAGAAACTTCTACTAAGTTTCCATAAAATAAAAACTCTTAAAAAGAAACATGTATACTTCCATGTTTTAGGTAGCATGGCTTTCCCTTGATCCCATCCTTGACCCTATTCCATGTTATGTCCTGTGAAAAACATTTCAAAAACTTGGGATGAGCATAAAAAGCTTAGTAAGGGATACACAAAGAATCAAAACTGTTAGTTTTTCAAAACATCAAGTAAACCATGTATACTTTAACAAAGTAATAATTTTCACCATTTCAAAGTAGTAAAAACTCTTCACTAAATAAAAGTTCATTACATACCCTTATGTAACCAAAAGATTACCATAAAACCCATATAAAGATCACATAACATATAAAGGTAACTTGGGACATAAACATACTTAAGTGATATAAACATAAGGTCAACTTCCACACATATCACTTAATGGAATAGCCATTCAGCCAACTTCCATACATACTTAATTGAATAGCCATATGGCCGACTTCCATACCCAATGCATTGGAGGTTATAACGTAACCACCCATCCTGGTATTCACGACACCACCCGTCATAATGTCCATGTACCATTATAAAATCATAACACATAAAACCAACATAAAGGAATGATAACATTTCCACATTTCAATCACAATATATCATTTAAATATATTGACATAATAGAATCCTTTATCAAAACGATTTTCAATACCAAAATACATAAAAGAGTACATGGCATTAATTTTATTCTAAAAACATTACAGCTTGTTGAGGAAGCCAAAGATCAAACAATACTCGCGGCGGTGGAAAAGGTCTTTGTCACCACGTACGTTAAAAGAAACATTCCTTTTTTTCATTTAGTAAAACACTTCGTAGAAAAAGATTCCATTTGTATAAAATTAAAATTCAAAGGGGTTTATACACCATATAAAAGAAGGTTGTGTATAAAAGGAAATATGCCTCAATGAAAGGAGATTGAGACGAATTCCCTTACAACGATGATATCCTTGGATTAAGGATAAATCAATTACATAATTATGTGTGACAAACCAATACACTAAATATAAGTGGATATTAAGTGTAAAACAATCAGATTTTATTCACACATATTCATAGAACTACATATTCAAGGAGTACAAGCAAATCCCAAAGAATCAAAATTGGGTTAAGAAGTTCCCTTGCAAAAATTTTCCGACCTAACAGCATCACTACAAAATTCAGAAAATGAGTTGATGAGAGATAAAAAGTGTATCTCATCACATGGACATAAAATTTAGATCAATAAGGATATATAAGAATATATCCCAACATAATATTGTTTGAATTAATAGACATTACAAAATAACTCTTTTACAAAAAGAGGAGGGTGAAAGGTTCCCTTACCGACATGGGTATCTTTCGAGACATGCACCCCGCGAAAGAAGTACAATAAAAAATTGATGTAAATACTCATAAATGAAAGTATATTACACAATGATAAAAATAACGGGCAGTACATACACAACTCAAATGAAATTGTGGCAGATGTAGCATAAATCTCACGGGAATAAAAGTGAGATGAAAAATCCCTTACGAAAACTCGGTAGCCTAACGGCGCCACATAAACATACAAAAATGGATTGATGAGATCCAATAGGGTCTCTCATAATATTAACATAATGTTTACAGAAACAGGAATATAAAATAACAACCCCCAACATAACAAAGAGGTGCTAAAAAGAAGTGACATAAAGGAGAGTACTTAAAAAGAAAGAGCGAGGATAGATCTCTGGCGAAAAATCGGCAGCCTAACGGCGCCAATCAAAACTTCTTAAATGGATTGATGAGAGAGAATAGGATCTCTTATCATATGAACATAAAAATTACAGTAAGCGTAATATAAAAGAACATCCAAATAACAAAAAAGATGAGCTTTAGAAGGAATGACATAAAATAATGTGCTTAAAAATAAAGAGAGGAGTAAGATCTCTTACCTCGGGTCCGACTTGACTCGATCGTTCTTTAACATCCTGAATAATAAGCTTGAGTTAATTTATATTTGATTAAGAACCTTTTTCAAGTTCATTATTCCTTTTATATCACTTATTTACATTTTATAAACATTATGTAATCATTTAAGTTAATAATGTTTGTTTTGTCGATATTTGGTTTTTTAGTCGAAAGTGAACTTCTTACAATTACATGTTGTTCGTGTGGTCAATGGTTCATTATATCCAGAATTATATTCATGATTTGGATATAATATATATCATATATATCCAGCATATAAATGTATTTATAATATTACATAATCATTTAGAGGTAAGAAATGAAATGCACCATTCATGGAGGCGGTAAGCCGTACGTACGCATGAATGCTACATTCATTTCTTTGTCATATTAATGGAATTAAAACTAAATGAGAGGTATGTATATTTTAATTCCAGAATTATATTCATAATTTATATGTAACATAAATTATATATTTCCATTATAAATATGTACTTATAATAGTACATTATATTTGGGTATTAGAAATGAAATGCACTCTTCATGGAGACGGTAAGCCGTACGTACGCATGAACAGTACTTTCATTTCTATCTCATACATTAATGGAAAGAAATAATAATTATATAGAGGTATATTATAATTAAAGTATAACATCATATATAATAACTTTAAATCCATCCTTTATACATCCCACATATGGAATTAACGAATCAAATCACTTTGAGGGGGCGGTAGTCCGCACTTCCTAAAATGAAAATATCGCGTATACCCATAATGGAAACCATAAAGGTATGCCAAAAATGAAAAATACAGAAGATTAAGGAAAACATAAACATATTATATATCATATATAAATATAGTGTCATCTTAATGGCCACCTTTGAAGGTGTTAAAAGAATGATGAACAATCATCGTTTCGGGAGGCCGAAATTCTCCATCCACAGAAACAGTATGTTATTTAACCATTAGATGTAGGTGTGTGTAATTGTAGCTCAAATAATTCTTATAAAAACATCCTAGTATATTGATGATACTTTAGTTGTTACAAAATAAATGAATAAAAAGAGTTTAAGGGGTTGGAGAAGCAAAATAAAACAAAAGGACTCAAGTGAAGACATTACCATAAAATCGGGTAACTCCCTTTGGTTTGAGCTAAAAGGCTTCCTTGGGAAGCCTTATTCCCAAAGTGAGGCTTCAAGGAGTAAGAGAGGAAAGTGTAGAGACAAAATGGGCAGGGTTTGGCAGAGCCAAAGGCTTTGGTAGTGTGGGTAAGGAGGTAGAGTTGGGGGCCTTTTATAAGAGGAGAGGAGGGGCACTCTTGGAAAGTAAAGAAAAGTCACTTTATTTTAAAATTATATTCAGATTTAAGTGGTCCCACATTGAAATAATTTTAGGATAACGTGATAAGGGTTATAAATCCACTCATACAATAGGTTTTGGACATGTGTAGGTCTTAGATATTACATTATCTTTCCATTTTATTTAAATTGTTAAATAATGAGGTCATCGATGCATCATCATGATGTCAAAAATAATTTAATATATTTAATGTATAAAAATTATGAAAAAATACTATGATGTAGAAAATATTTTTAGATTTCCAATGAATATTTATAGTCAAAAATCTGATTTGTATAACCCCATATAAAAATTGTTTTAGTAAAACAACTCATGTTTGTGACATTTTTATTTTAACTTTAAATAAAAAGATATTAATGTCATTTTCCAACCAAAGTGGCATCATGGGGTCCCCAAGTTGACCCATGGATTTTCTTGGTCGTCCATGACACATCCAATGGGGGTAGGACATGTTTATAGGTCATTTCATTTTATTAAAACATTATTCTTACCATAAACTATACTAATTACCTCTAATCGCGATTAAGAATTTAAAAGTTACTATTCACCCAAAAATTATTTCAATCTCATTGAACCACATTTTACTTCGTAATGAAAACCATATATGTCGGATTTTTTAAATTCAAAACAAAGAATTTGTAAAATTTCATTTAAATGAAAAATCAGTTTTTATAAGTACCACTTAGTGGTTTCACTGTTCATCAAAAATTGATGTTTTCAAAAAAATCCCAAAAATTCACCCTAAGCAATATTTGATATTCCGAATTCAAAAATTAAGTCTATTTTACAAAATTCAAAATATATAAGTCAAATTAATTAATTTAATAATTAATTCCCATTGTCAGAGCAAATAGCGTGTTTTTATGAAACAATAAGTATCAAAATATTGACACTAATTTATGTCTGATTTCAAAGTGAAATTAATTCCAATGACCACTATTGGATTTAATGGTAAAAATATATTCTAATTTAACTTTAAAACTAATTCAAAAGATAATCTAATCATATAAATAAAATAGATTAAAAATTGGTTTTGAATTAAAATACAACATTTTACACTATTCATTAAAAAATGAACTTTATCAAAAAGATACCAAAAATTTACACAAAGTAAATTTTGATGTCCCAGTTCTAAAGAAGAGTTTTATTTGGATAAATAGAATGTATAAGAGTGAACAAAACTATATTTAATGACAGTTCGCCATCAAAAAGCGATAAGTGAACCTTTAGTGAAAACTAGGGCATATACGCCTAAAATTGAATTCTTTCCGTATTTTAAGCCTTTATCTTTTATTTGATAAATGTAAAAACATTGAAAAACATATATAATCATATTTTAGTTATTTCTAACCATTCCCGCCAATACAACGGCTACATGTTAACTACCATTTAAAATAATATAATTTTATTATTAGAGTGCAACATAAGATTCCCACGAAACTCGTAGTTGCGTGTTGGGTACGCCATCGAGCATAGAGTCCCCTTTAAAGTCATATTAATATTTTATTCAAAAATATGGATAAATATGAAAATGTCATATTCTTTATTTACCTGGGGTGTTACATACCAAATATCGACAAAATAACCATTATTAACATTAATGATTATATAATTTTTATAACATAGTAATAAATTATATCAAATTAATAATAAACATGAAAAAGGTTCTTAATAATGTAGAAACTGTCTTTAATTTATTATGTAGTAGATTAAAGAATGAACAGGTCTAGTTGGACACGATGTTAGGGAACTTCTTAACCCAATTCCCATTCCTTGGGTTGATCTTATCCTTCTTATTTATATCATTCTTTAATTTATACATGAAATTCATTTATATGGTTTATAAACACCTTTTAAATTTCACTTCATTCAAAGGGAATCTTTTTCAGTGAATCATTTTAATAATTGACAAAAAGGAATGTTTGTTTTTTTATTGAACGCAGTGAAAATGACTTTTCTACTGACGCAAGTGTTATTTGATCTGTGTCTTCCTTACCTAGACGTAATGCTTTTAGTGGAAAATAAAGACAATATAATCTATTACATATATTGTTATTGAAATGGTTTTTGAAATGGATTGATTATTTAAATATCTGGAAATGATATCTTGTGATTCCAAATTAAATGTTATTAGTGAAATGTTTATATTTTCAATATTCTATGTGTTATGATTTTATAATGGTACATGGACATTTGATGGGTGGTTACGTGATAAACCAAAGGATGGGTGGTTCCATGATAAAATAGGGTGGGTGGTTACGTTATAACATCCAATTCATTGGGTATGGAAGTTGACCTTGTGGCTATACTATTTAGTGATATGTGTGGCAGTCGACAGTATGTATATTCCATTTATGTATGTTTATGTCCCATGTTAAATTTATTTGTTATGAGTTATTTATATGAGGTTTAATGGTAATATTTTGGTTATAAAAGGGTAAGAAATGATCTTTTATTCAATGAAGAGTATTTACTACTTCATAAAGGTGAAATGTATTACTTATGATAATGTATTCATGGTATACTTTTTGTTTCGAAAAATTAAAATTTTTCCTTCTTTTTGTATCCCTTAATGAGATTTTTATTCCCATCCCATGTTTTTTAAATGTTATTCACAGTACATAATGTGTAATTTCTTCAAGGAATGGATCAAGGAAATGTCATTGTGAATAAAACATGGAACATGACATTACTCCTTTTTCAAGAGTTTTTATATTGTGAAAAAATGGATTCTGAGTTGGAGTTTCTACTTCGTAATTTTTGAAATGTTAGAAATTGTAATGGCCGAATTCTCTAAAAATTTAAACCTAAAAATATCATCAATGTTAATTAATCATTTAATTCATCATTAAGTAATGTTTAAGTATGGTTCCTTTTAAAGAAGATCACATTTTAACCTATAGGGTTTTACTTGACAAAAAATAGTAAACATTTTCTATGGATTATTAGATACTCTGATTCTAAAAACTATATCATGATTTTATTGAATACTTCCCCAGAAAATTGAGGTAAAACTCAGATACCAATCATATACAATCGAATAAGGAAATCCAGTTATCCTTACTAAATACATAATTAATATTTTGGAATGATAATCTATATATAAATAACCTCTGATAGAAGTGATGTGTTATTACTTTACATGGTGATTATCAACCACCCAAATAACGTTATGAACATTTAATAATTTTTGGATTCTGATGATAAAATCTATAGTGATGTTTTCCCATTTCCATTTTGATATTGGTAAAGGGTATAACATCCACATAGAATTTTTTATATCGGACGTATCATAATGAAATTCCACAAACAAATATCCATAGTCAACTATATATCATTTATTTTTTCCATAACATTAATAGTCATTTATTTAACTATACATATTCATAATTATCGGGTGAATAGATAAGGAAGAACTATGCGCCTCGGCTAACTGATCATTCTCTAAATCTGGTGTGGGTGGAACAAATACATGGATCCTGAATGTTATGATCATAATCACAGTTAAATTCATGAGTTTTTCTCACCTTCTTCAATAGATCCACACATTCATTTGGTTATTATTTAATCCTCACATGCATATATGGAGGAATATATAATTTATAATGATATGATTTGTCCCATTTATCCACGAGTACATGATATAGACATTGAAAACTCTTAAGTTCTAGATCATTTTTAATTCTCATCATTGATCACAGATCAATATCCTTTCAAATCCTTACATCAACCAAATTATTCACAATCCCAATATTGCTTGGTAGTTATAAGTCATAATTATTAATCATCTACAACTATATTCTATGAGGTTTATATTTAACTCCTTATATCTAAAAATAATATATACTAATTTATGATTTGTATATATATATATATATATATAATATCAACATAAGGATTGTGCATCCATATCTTTAATGAAAAAAATATTTCATGTAACTCTAAATAACTAATGTGGAAATTCTTTCTCATGAACCATCAAATGAAACAAGTCATATGAAATAACCATGTCATTATTCATGTGAACAAGTCCCTGTACTTTCTTCAATGCATCATAGTTTATTACAAACCCTTGTCAACTACATAGTCTTTTAAGAACAGTTTTACTGACTAAAATTCAATTTAGATTCATGAAATTTTCTCTACATTTATTTATCCAATTGAATTTGGAATTATTTTTAGTTAACATGGTTATTATATTGTATGGTCATGATAAATTCCCCTAAAATCATTAATAATATATAGAATCCTATAAAAATATCGAATCATGGTCATAACAGTCACCCTGGTGTAACGTCACAAAACAAGAATCCCAGAGCTATGGAATTATTTTAATGAATTTTAATTATTAGGAGGAACCAAAACCCAATAGACTAATCACTTCAGCAGTTTTGAAAAATATATTATATACATTAACCAATCAATAAAATTAAAAACATAAAATTAAACATATTTAATTATTTGATAATATCATTACTCTCTTAACACAACCCTTCATATCAATCATAATACACACCCTATTATCCTGGGAAGAGAAAACATAAGAATGGGGTGAGCTCAGACAATCATTAAGGGTAAACAATATTGGATAATCTTTCATAAATTATCATAAACATTCATAGAAAGTTATAAAACTAAAAAACATAGATTTTAAACAAATCATGAGAATAATGTGGAATGAATAAATCAAATAATTCCATTTAAACATTCACATGTACATTATACTAGATTAATAATCTCATTTAATATCAATGACTAATCTCATAATGAGGGAATTAATAATTTCAGATATCATAACCACACAATCAAGACCTCGTGAAAAGACAATACATATGTGATCTATAAGTTCCTCATAACAAAACCTAGTTTGTCTAATTATAAATACTGATGCATCAAGGGTATTTCAGAAACCAATCCACATCCCATGAGGCATTCATTATGTAGTCCCCAACTAATCCATTACAAAATCAATTTAATTTCCCATCTTAAAAGTGTGATACATTACCAATATAAACATAATAAAACTAGAATATTAAATGATAATACATTAACAATAATAAATTAATTGTAACATAATATTACATCCACAATAAAACATATCAGAAACCATTCAACACAATGTGGTATATTATATCATAATAAAAATACCTCAATTAAAAATAAAATCTATCAAAGAATGTTGATATAGATGAAAATAATATAATAAAAACCTAAAAACAATTTGAAGGAAATATCCTTTATTTTAGTTTGAAATCATTGAAAAGACACAAAATTAAAGAAAACATCATTTTAAAATAAAATTTTAATCTTTTAAAGGAATATTCAAAACATTAAGGAATAATGACATCAGCGATAACCGCTCATGTTGTATGGGTTAATTAATATTCATTCATTAAGATGTCAAAAATGTTATAAACTACGTCATTTGGAATCTATTAGAAATATCACTTTCAAAAATTTCTTTTAAAAATAAAAATCATAAAAAATACTTTAAACAATTTTTGATAATATTTTGAAATAAATTTTTAAGAAATATATGCATGGATGATAAATGTGTCCCTGTAGATACTTACATAGAATCAATCCCGAATAATAATGATTTTTCCAATTAACTGTTAAATAAAACATTAAAAATATTTCCTTTTAAAAAAATATAAATTAACCTAAATAAATTCATAAAAGTTCCTTTATAACCTTATTAAATCCACATAAATAGTTATGTTAAATAATATCAAGAATATTGAAATAGTGAAAGGGTTAATTGTTTAAACAATGAAAGCATCCCATACCACATTGAAAATATAAATAATAATCCTCATCTCATAAAATTAATATTTAAATACAATGAAGATAACTATATTCATGATACATATTACAATAGTTACAATACACACACCACCCAAAAGAAGTATGTGGTGAACATGGCTTATATGTCATGATAATTTAAAGTGAGACATAATTCCATTAGAAATATGATATCATTTTAAGGAGGATAAATCAATGAAATAATTTAGGGTGAAAAATATAAATACACCCAATAGAAGTGTATATTTAGTAGAATATAATCATTTTTAATTCACACATATTCATATAACAATATAACCAATGACATAGATGACTATCTCAACGAATTGAAATTGTGTTATGATTTCCCTTACCATAGGTCTAGAAATCACTTTTCAAGCATGTAAATTTTTTATAATGGTTTAAAACATATTATTAATGGATACCAAAATAGTAATAATATTTTTGATATCATATCTGATTCATTTAGTAATTTATATTAACCATTTATTATTAATTTCCTTGTTAATGAAACATTTTGGGTAAAAATTGTTTTTTTTTCATAAAAGTTTTAAGTTGTTAATATTGATTATACTAAATAGACTAGGATTAAAATACTTCCCTGATGTAAAAATGATTTATATATCAATTATATTCAGTATTTAAATATATAGAAATGGTAGATATATGGACTATGATACACCATTCATGGATACGGTTGTCCGTACATACACTTGAATGATGATTCCATTTTCTAATTGCGTTGAATGGAAGTAAGTTAATGATAAAAATATGAATATATATATTATTGCAGTATTATTATTATATAATATACTCCATTATTATTAATTTTATATATTTTTATAGGAATTCATGAATTATTAACATGAAAGAAGAATATCATTGTGTCGTTGAGACAGTAAGCCATATGTTCGCACGAGCAATGAAATCATTCCATAGAAATAAAGGGTAAAGAATTAGATGGAATATGAATTATCCAGAACAAATACCATGTAAAATTTATTATTTACCTCCTTTATATTCATCCTTATACCCATCAAAAAAGCAACAAATGAAAAATATATATCACCATAGTGTGGAGATGGTATGTTGTACGCACACACGCATGGTGATATTTCTTTAATCGGATGTGTTAAAATATTAATATGGTTCCACCATTATCATTAAAACATATCATCATATAGTAGATTCTGGATATATTACATTATTATAGAAATATATTTTTAAAATGATGTAGATGAAGAAAAGAACATTGAAAGAGTTGAAAAAACTATTAAATGCTCTTCGAGTGTCTCCTTTTGATTTGTAAAAAATGACTCCATTTGATGTATTTATACCTAGAGTATAGCCTATAGGATAAATTTATGTATTTTGGGAGTAGAAATAGGATGGTTTTGGTTGAGATAAAGGGATTTATATGTGTCAGTCAAAGAGTAAGATATGTTCAATTTTATATGTAGGGGATGACATCTTTAGGAAACATGAAAACAATTAATATATTATAATTTAATTTTAGGATTAAAATAGATTAAAAGTGAGTAATATTGAGGAAAATTTATGTATGTGTCAAAATCCCCTAAAAAACTGGATTTTATCCCAATTTATATCACAAAAGTAACCTTATCTTTTGGAATTAACCATTATGTAAACAATTTAACTCTAACCTTGAAAAGTTGTCTTTTTACACTATTGGGTTAATATAGATACTATGAAATTCCAAATGATGCCCAATTAGATCATTTATAACATCATTGAAATTATCATAGTTATTTGGATGATTTATATATTTTTATGAATTTTTTTTATAATATATTATCTATTTTAATCTATAATTTATGAAAATTTTGATAGTATTCATTATTTTAATTTTTAAAAAAATCATACCAACATTATAACATCGAACTAAAAATTTTAATTGGTCACTAACATGTCTATTTTATATTTAAAATTATTGTATGTAATTATATGTGTAGATCATATTTATATTAATTTTTTTTAATATTGTTTATTTGATATATAAATTATTTAAAGAGTTACTGCATCATTATTCTACAAGATGTTAATTAATTAATTTATTCACTAAAAAATTAAAATGAATTGTAACGATGAATATATATTTCACTTATTTTTAGACAATAATTATTGTTTAATTTATCTTATTTATTAACATATATTAAATTTTTTTACTAATTAAAATTTGAAAATGACATTTTGAACTCATATGTAAATAAAATATAATTAATGTCCTCATCTAATAAAAGTGGATTTAAAATTATCATATTTTAGAACTATGTTTTCTTTGGGTCGAAAAAATCATATCCATTGAAATTAGGATTGTTGTTAGGGTAATATTATATTACATTAATATTACTTTTACCTCTAATTACCCTATTTACCTGTAACCATGGTAAATAAAATTGATGACATAATATTCAAAAAAATTAATTTTATCTTATTAGACAAATTTTTTTATACAGATTACAGCCATGTATGTGTGTTTTTCAAAATTCAATTCATAGAAGCTGTGAAATTATATTGAATGCTAATCTAAAATATGTGGCTAGAATGCATGTAAAATAGACATTCAAAAGATCAATAAATATATATAAATATTTATATCATAAAAATTATTCCAATAAAATTCATTTGATTAATATATGAATTTTATTTTAAATAAAAATCAATTTAATATAAAATAATTATCTAAATGAAATAGTCTTTTTTTGGAATAATGCATTAATTTTCACTATTCATGAAAAAAATATCATCTTTTAGAAGAATAAATAAAACATTAACTAAGATAATTTTGATAATCTTAATTCAATATTAAATATTTTTTTCAACAATAATATATATATATATCATAATATGGTTATAACTATCCATAAACACTTTTTAAATGGATAGTTTGATATATCATAGTGCGCATGAACTCATTATTGCGTCCTACACAAGAATATGGATTATTTGAAAAGAAATGTATAGTGTAATATTGTAGAGTCACATTCTCCCTACCTTACATAAATTGAATCCTCACAATTTATTCGAGTAATAAATATTTTAATATTTAAGAATACTATTGTTGAAGAACTCAGATAAAAAATAGGATTAATTACACATATTATTCACAAGTGGGAAAGGTAAATGTGTAGATCACTTGAAAATTAGGGTTTATTATTAGAGAAAAATATTTGAATGTATTGATATGTACTATGATAAAAAACACAAATATTTGTCAAGAGTGATTGAGGTCATCAATAACAAACATATGAATATTCAATATAATGTTAATTGTTTCAAAGCCATAAATATATGATGATATTAAATACCATCCGTTCAACAATAATTAACGTCTTTTTATTGATTATTCTCCACATTTTTAGGAATTACATCACTATATAATGTTGTAATGAAATATAATTACAGTGTATGTTTATATAAACACAATCTTAACCATTACTGAAATTCAACATCTTGAAAAGGATTAATGATACATCCATTTTAAAATATAGAATGGGAAGTAGGAAGCTCACCTAGGATAATTCAATCTATGTTTCCATATAGGAGAATATTGACGTGGAAGATAAATATAACCATCATGTTCTAATGGTCAATGTTAGAGAACATGTCTTGAAAAAAGTTAACAATAATAATGATAGAAGTCAATAATGATCTAAGGGTCCATTTGATTCATATGATAAGAAGGTACTAGGAATTTTTTTGGTTTTATGATTTTTACCTAGGGTTGATGAATTCATTTACCGTATAGACAATGGACATAATGAGAAATACATATATTCATAACAAGTAGATTTTCCTCCTTTAATTGATTTCAACCATAGATTCAACTTTATATCCAATCAATGAGTGTTCAAGATGAATATTTCCCACTTAAAAAACACAATTAAACATTTAAGGAATTTCAAAAATGACAAAAGATTAAATATATATTTCACTTATTATTAGTCATTAACAAAAACCAAAATGTTTGTAAATGATAAGATAATTCCAAAATTATACAGTAAAACACCATTGTTAAATATAAAAAATTCAAAAAATAACTATTCTTCCTAAAAAATATTTTAGGCTAATATTGAAATGAATATATCATATATATTTTATCATATAGTTTTCCAATCAATCAATCTTAATGTCTCATACCAAAATTTAATTACCATAATCACATATTTTTCATGATAGGTTGATCATTTCCATAAATATCCAAAATCAATATAATTCTACAATAAAATCATATATTATTCCAAAATAATATTCAAACATTACTCATCAAAAAACCCCAAGAGTATACTATTTTCCTTAATCAAATAACATCTCAAAATAGTGAACATATTCCAAAATAACATTTATCACTTAATTCCCAAATCATTTTCCAATACCAAGGATATAGATTTGATAAAACAAAAGTTCCCAATAATAAAATTATTCATATTCCATTAACTAGTTTAACTGAATAGATAAATGTTATAGTAATGAGGGACTTCACATAGGTTTTTGGTAAGGGATAAGGTCTTGTATCGTATTAGTCGTGGGTTCGATTCTCGTAGCCTTTACTAATATGATGGGACTTCCACCCATCATGTATGTTTTCCTTTTTTAAAACAACATAATTCTTATATCATTCCTAGACTGAGAAAAAATCATTAAAAATAACTATAACATATATTAATATCAATTTTTATCTCATGCCTTTCAATAATCATCTGAAAATGTAATATCCCATAATAACCTCAAAATCTAGGATCATATAAACCCTAAAGGTTATTCGTACCTATATAAATATTTCTACATAAGAAAAGATAATTCATCCACAAATAGTATTTTTACATTAAAAAATTAATATTTATACATAAAAAATAACTTCCATAGTAATCACATCATCAAAAAGAGAATTAATACATATAAAAATTTCATCAACCTTTTTTTCCCTCATAGGTCCTTCCTCAGGTTAGAGGAATTCTTATAGAATAGGGAATTCAATTGGTTATTCTATGGTCACCTACATTTATAAAAAATGACTGCAAATGGATTTTTAGATTTATTATTACATTATTCCATTCCACTCTTAATATTTCATCATAAATTCATTACATTAGGTACATCTTGTAACACCCAAATATTTTATGAAAAATATATTTTTAATTTCATTAATGTCTTGTGTTTTATGATACACCAAGACTACCTTGCTCTATATGCAACACAGTATTAGCTTGCAGTATACGCAACACTATTCTTGGATCGTGTTACACACAATTTTGATAATAGTTATTCTACGCAACATTGAGTATATACATATATTCAATGTATAAATGAAATATGGTTGGATTATGTTATACGAAACAACAAAGGATTCATTCACAGCATGCAACCCTGACATGGCTTGCATTACACCCAATCACGACCTTCCTCGATAGTGTGTGTTGTACGCAATACCAGGTTTTAATAAACAACGATATATTATTATAATATTTTCATGAACTAGACGTTATGAATATTATTAACTAAATATTTAATTTTATAACATTATTATTCATCTTACACATTTTCTAGAACATGGTATAAGAACAAAATAAATTTTTCAGGTAAAATAAGTATTTTTCAAAAAATGCAGTTTTGCCGCATTTTGATGGCGCACCCACATTAAATCTAGTTTTTGACATGTTTATAAGTTCAATTTGACAAAATAAAATTCTTATTTTGAATCAGGATATAACAATTTACATTAGATAATGTTTTGATATTTTTCCGATAACTTTCATATTTTAATGAATAGTAAAAACACGCTATATTTTAATTAAAAACAACTTTTTTCATCGTAATATATTTTGTAGTTAAATTATAATATTGAATGGTTTTAAAGTATAAATAGAATATATTATTACCACTTAATATAATGTATGTCATTATCATTGATTTTACCTTAATTTCGTAGGTTAAATCAATTCAATCTTTTGCAATGTTTTAAAGAAAAACTCATTTTCTTTCGACAACGGGATTAATTTTATTTTAATTTCTGAAACTTTTGTGTATTGAATTTGGAAAAATGGATTCCATATTTGGAATAAGTGGATCCAAATTATGTTAATAAGCTATTTTTTATTTTTGGGCATTGTGAATAGTAACTATGGTAAATTTTATTTACTATAGTTAAAGGTAAATCGGGTAATTAAGGGTAAATATAATATTATAAAATTACCCTAAAACTTGGAAAAATACTATTGGATGGATAAAAGTAAACCCATATAACTTAATGGTCGGATTAGATTCATTTTATGGACTTTTTTCCATGAAAATAATTTAATTATTATTAAATCCAAAGAATGTGACAACATGTCACTTTCTTAAATCTTATAAGTATAATAATTTTAATTTAGTGATAAACTTAATGAAATTTATAACATGAATAGTCTCCAGAAATATAATACAATTATCTACATAATAGGAATTTATTTATAATTTTTAGGGATTAAATAATTAACATTTATTATGATACAAGATGATGTAGTAATTGTATTATTAATGAAATATTGACATAATTGATGTTATAAATGCTCAAATAAATGTAATTTGAGACTTTTTATGACTTACATTACTTTTAGAGGTTAATATGACATGTTATTGTTGATATAAGTAACTTTTTTAGAACTAATCATTCTTTTATGAATTTCATAAAAATCATGTACCAAATAGTGTCAAAATTGACATAAAATAGTTTTTAAAAAAATATTATATTATTAATTGTTATTTAATTCCTAAAAATCTAAGGTTCAGAAAAATGACTTAGATAAGGATAGATATATTAATAATAAACAACTTGGGGTTCGTTGGGCTTGTTATGGTATGTTTATTAACCATATAGTGTAAGAAAACAAAAAGACACGGTAAAAGTTAAATTATTTAACTTAGAGTTAAATCTAATTGATAAGGTTAAAATAATAACCTAAACTTTTCTAAATCCTATTTTATGAGAGGATTTCGACCCATACCAACTTTATCTTCGAAAAAAGACCCTTTGTAACCATTATAAACCTAATTTGACCTTAATATAAAATAATATTTTGAAATTTTCCTAAGGTGCCCCTCTCCTCCCTTATAAAAGGGCACCTCCTCCCTCTCCTCCTAAAACCAATTTGAGCATTCAATCTCATCAAACCCTTGCCAAAATATCTTCTCCACTTTCCTAGTATCATCCTATAGGTCCTGGTATTCTTCAAAGACCATCCTTAGTTCTTTATGTGGAGGTTAAGTGAAGGCGCGTCAAAAAGAGGTATATCCATTACCGATCTTTTTCAATTTCTTTCTTCTTAAACTTCTTCTTCTTTAGTTGTTTCAGGATAAAGTAATAACAACAGTATTTATTATATACTGATATGTTATTATAAATATTAAACAACTCTAATTAACCTTCTATCCATCCTACGGAAAAAGGAAATCATCGCGCGTGCGTACGTACGGAATACCGTCTCCACGCCGTGGTGTAATCCATTTTCCACCACCACCTTACTTGGATGGGTATAATGGTGTAAATAATGACTATATTTGAATATTATAAAGTGATATTGATTCTTAAATAGTATACATACACTCAAATACAATTCCATGATCATAGGAATGATATCATCACTCGTGCGTACGTACGGAATACCGTCTCCACGATGTGATGCGACTCGTTCTACATGATATTCATTTCATAATGATTATATAAATGAATTTAATGAATGAATATGATATATGTAACACTAATAACATTCTGGAAATGAGGTATCTATAACCTAAAGAGAAGAATAAGAATTTATTTGACAAACACGCATAAGAACAAAAAGTAATAAACACCCGAATAACATGTAGTAATGAAATATTACTAATAAGAAGTTAAGAATATGACCATATATGATATCATAACAATAATTATGATTCTTTAATAAGTCAATAACATTATTTAAATCATTATACAGGAGGATAAGACACTTACGAAGCATATCGGACCTAAGGTAAGGGAAATATCCCAATCTCATTTTTATCCGAGATTGTTTATACTTTGGCATTTACTGGGGTGTATTTTATCATCCACATCCATGTTTCCTCAATATGTAATATTATTTCCATTCACCTACAATTGTTTAAAACCTATTTTACCCTTTGGTGAGTTTTAGTAACAGATATTACAGGAATCTTTTGTCGTTTTTTTGTATGAGGTACTTTTTGAATTTTCCGACAAAAGTATGAAGAATGTTTTTTTTAACTTATACGGCATGAATGGATTTTTAAAACATTATTTCCAAGAAAATTCATTTAAAAGTTTTCAAGTTTATTTTTAATCAACATATTTTAGTTTATAATTGTATGACATGTTATGAAAGGAAAAGTGTTTTTGAAGCAGAAAGGATATTTTTCTCAAGAATGGAGTTGAAGTGTTTTATCAAAATTATTTTCCATCTAAGATAATAAATGGTTCTGTTTTTATCCCTATTATTACATTGATTTGATTATGTTGTGATGGAATTATATTTTTATGAATTTATTTATCTTATATGAATTGTTTTATAATGTCATGATGTTTAAGAATCCCATTTTTATTACATGGGTTACGCTACGATGTATGATTTACGATTTTGTGGCACACATAAGAATGGATTCATTATGAGATGGGTGGGACCTATATCTCCATCCAATGCATTGGGTAAAGATTTTATATCTCATGAGATAGACATAGCTGGAATGGTAGTTTATACCGGTTCAGTGAAACAGGAATAAAACGAGGGTGACTCGGTTCAGAAATGGACTTTGTCCACTAAGATAGTCTTGGAAATGAGTCTTGACTAATAAGATATGATTCTCTATGATTATGTGTGTATTCCACAAAGTGTCATGTTTTATGTTATGATTATTGGGATTTCATTTCACTACTATGATTTATCCCATGTTATGAAATTATTCTCTCTTTTTCAGGTTAAGATTTCCAAAATGTTATGTTTTTATGAATATGATGTGATTGATATTTCTTTTGTTTACCCTTACTGAGCATTTGAGCTCACCCTTTTATGTTTTCTTTTCCCCCGGATATAAAGAATGGTTTTAGGTAAAAAAAAGGAATATCTTTATGGGAGATATTAAAGATCTTTTACCACGATTAGAAGATTATATTCTGATTTTCCAAACACACTAAACTTATACGATCCTTGTGTGTGTGTTTTTGTTAAGTACTAGGTATTCTGCAAAAGTAATGTAATGTCTATGTACGGAAGGCTCTCAGGTCTCTACACTTGGTATCAGAGGAAAGGATTAGTCAAACTTTGGAAACTAGGATGTGAGAACGTTAGTGAGTTCCCTAGAGATATTTCTAAGGTATGTCTAGGGATGTCTCTAAGGATAAGTATACATATAGGATATAGTCCTAGAACTACGCTAACGATCTTATAATTTAACCTAAGATGTTAGATATTAAGGGTACTCCCCATTTATTATGTTGTTTTCCCTAGCATGATTTTTGCCTCTCACACTTTTCTTTTCGGGTTTTAGATGATGGCTAGAACTCAAAGAAACCGTGTTGATCTATGCAATGGACAATGCAATGATTGTCCTACTGAACAAACAAATGTTATGGGAGATGGAGTGAAAAATCTTATGGCTATACTTACACAAGATATGAATCATTATGGACTTCCAAATGAGCAGAGAATGGAACAAAATTCTATTGAGTCATTTATGAGGCAACGTCCACCTTCTTTTAGTGGGTCTTCTGATCCACTTGTTGCTGAACAATGGATCAGTACCACTGAAAAGATATTTTCAGTTCTTCAATGTTCTGAACATGATAAAGTCATCTTAGCAGTATATCGTTTGGAAGGTGAATCTGATCAATGGTGGTATCTTATCAAGAATATGAGGCAAGGAGATGAAATTGAGTCAATGGAATGGGACGAGTTCAAGAACTTATTTTTCAACAAGTACTTCCTTCGAATTCTTCGAACAATGATGGAGAATGTGTTTCTTGAACTAAAGAAAAAGAATGATGAATCTGTTGGTATATACGAAGCGAATTTTACAAGGCTTTCAAGGTATGCATATGGATTTATCATCCAACCTGAAAGTAAAGTTGATCGATTCTTCGGTGGCTTAAAACCAAGTCTTCGAAGGGAATTAGCTATAAGAGACTTCAGTAGCTATGAAGAAATTGTGCGTTGTGCTATCAAGGTAGAAATGGAAGTTGGTGTTACATATCCATCTCATGGTTTTGACAAGAAACAAAAGATGGAGTTCAATGAGAAATCTCAGAATAATAGTGAAAAGAAGATGAATGTTTCCTTATATACAAAGTGTGGAAAGAAGCATGGTTGATATTGTCTTAATGGGACTAGAAAATGTTTTAAGTGTGGAATAGAAGGTCATCGAGCAGCTGAGTGTCGAAGTAATGGAAAAACGGTATCTACTGATGTGAATAAAGCAAACACTGCAGAGAAAACACCACCAAAACTTCAATGCTTCAAGTGAAAGGAAATGAGGCATTATGCTAATAAATGGCCTAATCCAAGGGTTAGTGATGATCGACATGAGAAACCCCTTAAGGAAAAGGACAAAGGGAGGTCATATGTGATCACTATTGGTGATGTTGAATATGACAACGATGTGGTGGAATGATTAAGTGTTTATGTAATGGGATTCCAAAATAATGTTGTATATAATATCATGGAATATTGGAATATTTATGTATTGGTCTACTGTGATTTTCAATAATTTTATGGTACCGGTAACCATGGAAAGTGATTGAGATATTTTTTGAAAAAAAGTTGATATGCACATAATTAAGGGATAAGGAGAAAATGAAATGTTTGACAGTATTCATGAGCTCATGACTAATATAAGGAAATAGTTATATCATTGTTTGAGTATATAAAATTTTGGGTTTTTGGTATTTGGAATGTGTTAACTTTTGACAACACTCATGTTTTTACTAAGATTCAATGGGTATTCATTTTTCCAGAGATTACATGATTATGGTATTCACATGACTGGAATGTGACGAACAAGATATATGAGGGATAAATGATGGCATTCACGTGATCATTTTCTATATACTATGATCTTGGACAGAAGTATTTTGGATAAGCTTAAAGATTGGAATGGATCATGTTGTACATAAGTTAGTATTGTTTAAGGATAGAACCTCTTTTCGATATTATTGATGGGATGATATAGTAATGTAGTTTTAGAAAAAGGACAACCTGCAGGACGGGCGATAACCCATCGCGTCAGACAAGGCTGTGGGAATCGAACCCACAACCGAAGTGCGACTGGCCTTTATCGCCTACCATTGGCCTACAGGAAGTCCTTGTTTAGTAGAAACTAGTTTTATTATATTAAGCAGTATGATATATGAAGTATACGTCCATTTTAGGAACCATATATGATTAATCTCACTATTGATGGACTTATGTATTTTTTGATAACTTTTCTAACCATTTGTTTGAGACAGATGGAATGACCCATCATTCTATCACATGATCTGTTAACACTTCATGAATAACAAATTCAACTTCATTTCTTTAAGAGATGAAGTGGAAATTGTTCAAAGCACTAAAAATAGTGAGATTGTACCAAAATCAAGTAAGTATATATTCTAATTCAAATTTTTCAACTTTAGGGAAATGATCATGAAAACAAAAAATGGTGTCCTAGTTACCTTATATCTGATCAATCAGATGGTACCTTAGATCATCACAAATCAATAGCTTTGTGATTGTTGGATTTTCCATAGCCATGTTCTCGACCACTCTCCATCAGAACTTAATTGTTAGATTTTTCTTTCATATCCATATTTTCACCTATGTTCTCCTATGTGGAAACCTAGTGATGAGTTAATTTGGGTAACCGTTACATTTCATACTTTAGTTTTTAAAGCCATGTTTTGGTATTCCTTTTTACGATGTGGGTTTCTATTAAACAAACTTTCGAGTAGTAAACTATTTATAACCTCGACGAATTTCGAGGGAGAAATTCATTTTAAGGGGGGTAGAAGGTAACACCCCAAGATTTTATGAAAAATATTCTTTTAATTTCATTAATGTCTTGTGTTGTATGCTACACCAAGATTACCTTGCGCTATACGCAACACCATATTAGCTTGCAGTATACGCAACACTATTCTTAGATCGTGTTACACACAATTTTGATAATAGTTATTCTATGCATCATTGAGTATATATATATATATATATATATTCAATGTATAAATGAAATATGGTTGGATTCTGTTATATGAAACAACGAAGGATTCTTTCACAACACGCAACCCTGACTTGGCTTGCATTACACGCAATCACAACCTTCCTCGATAGCGTGTGTTGTACGCAATACCGGGTTTTAATAAACAACAATATATTATTATAATATTTTCATGAACTAGACTTTATGAATAGTATTAAATAAAATTTTTATTTTATAACATTATTATTCATCTTACAAATTTTCTAGAATATGGTATAAGAACAAAATAAATTTTTCGGGTAAAATAAGTATTTTTCAAAAAATGCTGTTTTTCCCCCTTTTAATGGCGCACCCACTTTAAATCTAGTTTTTTATATGTTTATAAGTTCAATTTGACAAAATAAAATTCTTATTTTGAATCAGGATATAAAAATTTACATTAGATAAAGTTTTGATATTTTTCCGATAACATTCATATTTTAATGAATAGTAAAAACAAGCTATATTTTAATTAAAAACAACTTTTTTCATCATAATATCTTATGTGTTTAAATTATAATATTGAATGGTTTTAAAGTATAAATAGAATATATTTTTACCATTTAATATAATTTATGTCATTAGCATTGATTTTACATTAAATTCGTAGGTTAAATCAATTCAATCTTTTGCAATGTTTTAAAGAAAAACCCATTTTCTTTCAACAACGAGAATAATTTTAATTTAATTTCTGAAACTTTTGTCTATTGAATTTGGAAAAATGGATTCCATATTTGGAATCATTGGATCCAAATTATTTTAATAATCTACTTTTTATTTTTGGGCATTGTAAATAGTAATTACGGTAAATTTTATTTACTATAGTTAAAGGTAAATCGGGTAATTAAAGGTAAATATAAGATTATAAAATTACCCTAACAATTGGAAAAATCCCACTTGATGGCTAAAAGTATACCCATATAATCTAAGGGTCAAATTAGATTCATTTTATGGACTTTTTTCCATGAAAATAATTTAATTATTATTAAAACCAAAGAATGTGACAACATGTCACTTTCTTAAATCTTATAAGTATAATAATTTTAATTTAGTGATAAGATTCATGAAACTTAGAACATGAATAGTCTCCAGAAATATAATACAATTATCTACATCATAGGAATTTATTTATAATTTTTAGGGATTAAATAATTAACATTTATTATGACACAAAGATGATGCAGTAATTGTCTTATTAATGAAATATTGACATAATTGATGTTATAAATTCCCAAATAAATGTAATTTGAGACTTTTAATGACTTAAATTAATTTTATAGGTTAATATGACATGTTATTGTTTATATAAGTAACTTGGTTCGAACTTAACATACGTTTATGAATTTCATAAAAATCTAGTACCAAATAGTGTCAAAATTGACATAAATTAGTTTTTAAAACAAATATTATATTATTAATTGTTATCTAATTCATAAAAATCTAAGGTTCGGCCAAATTACTTAGATAAGTATATATATATTAATAATAAACAACTTGGGGTTCTTTGTATTGTTATGGTATGTTTATTAACCATATAGTGTATGAAAACAAAAAGACATGGTAAAAGTTAAATTATTTAACTTAGAGTTAAATCTAATTTATAAGGTTAAAATAATAACCTAAACTTGTCTAAATCCTATTGTATGAGAGTATTTCGACCCATCCCCACTTTATCTTCGAAATAAGTCCCTTTGGAACCATTATAAACCGAATTTGACCTTAACATAAAATAATATTTTGAGATTTTCCTAAGGTGCCCCTCTCCTCCCTTATAAAAGGGCACCTCCTCCCTCTCCTCCTCACACCAATTTGAGCATTCAAGCTCAGAAAACCCCTGAAAAAATCTATTCTACAATTCCCTAGAATCATACTAGAGGTCCTGGTCTTCTTCAAACACCATCCTTAGTTCTTTAAGTGGAGGTTAAGTGAAGGCGCGTCAAAAAGAGGTAATATCCATTCCCGATCTTTTTCAATTTCATTCTTCTTCAACTTCTTCTTCTTTAGTTGTTTCATGATAAAGTAATAACATAAGTATTTATTATATACTGATATGTTATTATAAATATGAAACAACTCTAATTAACCTTCAATCCATCCTACGGAAAAAGGAAATCACCGCGCGTGCGTACGTACAGAATACCATCTCCACGCCGTGGTGTAATCTATTTTCCACCACCACCTTACATGGAGGGGTATAATGGTGTAAATAATGACTATATATGACTATTATAATGTGATATTGATTCTGAAATAGTATAAATACACTCCAATACAATTCCACGACCATAGGAATGATATCATCACTCGTGCGTACGTACGGAATACCGTCTCCACGATGTGATGCGACTCGTTCTACATGATCTTAATTTCATAATTATTATATAAATGAATTGAATGAATGAATATGATATATGTTACACTAATAACATTCTGGAAATGAGGTATCTATAACCTAAAGAGAAGAATAAGAATTTATTCGACAAACACGCATAAGAACAAAAAGTAATAAACACCCGAATAACTAGTAGTAATGAAATATTACTAATAAGAAGCTAAAAATATGACCATATATGATATCATAACAATATGTATGATTCTGGAATAAGTCAATAACATTATTTAAATCATTATAAAGGAGGTTAGGACACTTACGAAGCATATCGGACCTAAGGTAAGGGAAATTTCACAATCACATTTTTATCCGAGATTGTTTATACTTTGGCATTTACTGGGGTGTATTTTATCATCCACATCCATGTTTCCTTAATATGTAATATTATTTCCATTCACCTACAATTGTTTCGAACCTATTTTACCCTTTGGTGAGTTTTAGTAACAGATATTAAAGGAATCTTTTGTCATTTTTTTGTATGAGGTACTTTTTGAATTTTCCGACAAAAGTATGAAGAATGTTTTTTAACTTATACGGCATGAATGGATTTTTAAAACATTATTTCCAAGAAGCTTCATTTACAAGTTTTCAAGTTTATTTTTAATCAACTTATTTTAGTTTATAATTGTATGACATGTTATGAAAGGAAAAAACTTTTTGAAGAAGAAAGGATATTTTTCTCAAGAATGGAGTTGAAGTGTTTTATCCAAATTATTTTCCATCTAAGATAATAAAGGGTTCTGTTTTTATCCCTATTATTACATTGATTTGATTATGTTGTGATGGAATTATATTTTTATGAATTTATTTATCTTATATGAGTTGTTTTATAATGTCATGATGTTTAAGAATCCCATTTTTATTACATGGGTTATGCTACGATGTATGATTTACGATTTTGTGGCACACATAAGAATGGTTTCATTATGAGATGGGTGGGACCTATATCTCCCTCCAATGAATTGGGTAAAGATTTTATATCTCATGAGATAGACATGGCTGGAATGGTAGGTTATACCGGTTCAGTGAAACAGGACTGAAACGAGGGTGACTCGGTTCAGAAATGCACTTTGTCCACTAAGATAGTCTTGGATATGAGTCTTGACTAATAAGATATGATTCCCTATGATTATGTGTGTATGCCACAAAGTTTCATTTTTATGTTATGATTATTGGGATTTCATTTCACTACTATGATTTACCCCATGTTATGAAATTATGCTCTCTTTTGCAGGTTAAGATTTCTAAAATGTTATGTTCTTATGAATATGATGTGATTGATATTTCTTTTGTTTACCCTTACTGAGCATTTGAGCTCACCCTTTTATGTTTTCTTTTACCCAGGATATAAAGAAAGGTTTTAGGTAAAAAAGGAATATCTTTATGGGAGATATTGAAGATCATTCACCACGATTAGAAGATTATATTCCGAGTTTCCAAACACACTAAACTATTACGATCCTTGTGTGTGTGTTTTTGTTATGTACTAGGTATTCCGCAAAAGTAATGTAATGTCCATGTATGTCAGGCTCTCGGGTCTCTACACTTCTTTCCAATATATATTTAATTTATTTATTCCATTCATACACTTTCATAGTTTTATCCTCCTACTTTTCATACATGTTGGAAAATAACCATTATTTCCCCATGGTTTCCACTACTGGATCACTTAGAATGCTCCAACATTCTCTTCTTTGGTGATTTTGGGAGTTGGTTAATTTATATGTTGTTAATCATATTTTTTTGAAACTTATTTATCCTAAAAATAATAACTCTCACTCCTAAAAAATACCAATTTGGTTATCATTTCCACCACCTTTTCCGACACGTCCATCATGAACAATGTTAACATTAATTCTTTGGCATCTGGCTATTGACTAGAACCAAAAAAGCATTGTGTGAGTAATAATAGTCATCAGATCATTTAAAGACAATCATTACAACTTTTTTTCAATATAAACCCCACCTTTAGTGAAACAAATATTATTCATTCTCATGTTACATTAAAATCAAACATATTGGTTTTTATGAAAATTTGAATAATCCTAAGAATATCCACTAGGAGTGTCAATCCAACTTCACGGTAAATCCCATTTTCAAGTACCAGGATACCCAGAGTCATACTTGGAACACCTTGTAATTTTTTTTACACCTAGGTACATTTGTTCCAGAAACAAATCCACATATATTATCTATACATGGATTTATTTTCATGGAACACACACATAATATCTATATTAACAAATTATAGGATATTCTTCTATATAGATCCTCAAATTCAATCATTATTTATATTCCATAATATTCATTTTCTTAATATAGTTTCCAATACTTATAGAAGAAATTATTTGATACAAACTATTATTCACTAACCATAGTGGACCGAAGTTAGTGAATTATTTAATGAAATTGGCATTTTTATAAGGAATAAAATCTTAAAGGAATAATAAGTTTAGTATTCTTTTAAAATAGATTATATACATGAACCATCCATTATAATTCAAGTACATAAAATGAAACACATTTAATTTTTAGGTAACTTAATTATTCATCTAGATTACCCTTTATATCAATCATATTACACACCTTAGCATCCGAGGAAATGATATCCGACGAATGGGGTGTGTACAAACGCTCAGTAAGGATATAAAATACAACAGAATCTTTCATAAAAAATCATAATAATTAAAGGTAAGGTATAAAGATGAAATTTAAACATTTTAAATAAATAATGAAAAAATATGGATAAAATAATTCAACTAATGTCATATAAAAAGTAAATGAATATTATATTATTTGTATAATCTCGTATAATATCAATAACAAATGTCATAATGAGGTAATTCATAATTTCAAACATCATAGAAACATTGTCGTGGCCTTGTTACAAGACCATACTTATGAAGGTACGATATTAGTCAAAACCCAAAATATTTTGTCTCATGATAACTGCTTCTGCATCGAGGGGATTTTATTAATAGGTCCCCAACTAATTGGGATTTCATTAAGTTGTCCCAAGACTCTAACATACTTATTCCAATTCAATTTTCATATGAAAAGGGTGAAACATAACTAACACATACATTCAAATTAAAACTAGAATATGAAATGTTAATACTATAAGAATACACCATAAATGGTATCAATATATCCCATCCACATTCAAACATATCATAAACCATTCAACATAATGTAGTAGAATGTATCACAATTAGATGTCCTTTATTAAATATAAAATCCAAAAAGAATTATTAACATAGATGAAAATAATATAATAATATAATTAAAAAACAATGATAGGAATAATTTCATTAATTGTAATCATTTAAAAGATGAAAAAATATAAAATAAAAATCCAATTTTGAAAATAATAATTTATTTTATAAATTATATTTAAATATGTTATGTTTTCAAGAATGTGGAAATAGACGCTTGTGTCGTATAAGTTAAAAAATATATATCATTTATCTTCAAAAAAGTTATTCAAATACCTCATTTGGAAAAAAGATGTAATGATTCCATTAAAAATGTTTTAAAAAAACTAAAACATGGGAAAAAATAATTTCAATCAATTTTGAGAATATTTGTAAATACATTTTGAAGAATCATCAACAAGGATGATAAATGTGTATTGGTATATACTTATGTATAAAGAATCCCGAATAATAATGAAATTTTGTAATTAAACATTAGAATAAAATTTAAAATTATTCCCACATGGAAAAAAATTAATGAACTTAAAAATAAATATGAAAATTTCTCTATAATAATTTTTTACCCCTATAAATATTTATCTAAATTAATATAAAAAAACGTTAAATGTGGAAAGGATTGATTCTTTAAAAACATTAGGAATCCCTTAACAATTTTAACATTTAAATACTAATCCCAATATCATCAAATTATTTATTAAATTTCTTTAAGTTTAATGTATTCATTATATAAAATATAATAGGGGAAGTAAATAAAACACACACAAGAAATAAGTCGTGATCTTGGATTATATATCATTAAAATTAAAAGTGAGATGTAAATCACATACAATGATAATATCATTAGAGTGAGGATAAAACTATGAAATAATTACATGTGGAAAAATAAAATACACCCAATATATTTTAATATTCAATATAAGACAATCACGGTTCATTAAAATATATTCATGGAATAATATGACTAATAACATATATGTTTAACAAAATGAATGAAAATTGGTTTACGATTTCTCATACCCTAGGTCCGATATTATCACTATCTATATAAACATTATTTATAATGGTTTTAAACAAATTATTAAATTCTATTTTGATCTCAATGATATTTATGATATCATATTTCATTCATTTATTAATTTATATCGAATTTTTACTAATAATTTCAATGTTAAAGAAACACATTCGGTAATAATCGCATTGTTTATCCCATGTGTATTTACTCATTATTAATGAATATATAACTTATAATAAGATTTTCATACATAATGAATTCTAAAATTATCTATATATCATATATATTCACTGTTTAAATATTTATAAATGGTAGATATATCATATGGGATATACTGTTCATTGAGACGGTAGTTCGTACATACGTTTGAACGCTATTTCCATTTTATGACCATGTTGAATGGAAGAAAATAAATAAATTTTATCTATATATATATAATTAATTTTTAATTATTATGTAATATATTTCATAATTATTCATTATATATATTTTTATAATCATTCGTGAATAATTAATGTGGAATATGAATTCCATTATGTCCAAGAGATGGTAAGTCGTACGTATGCATGAGCATGGTATAGTTACATAATGGTAAAGGGTATAGAATTGGATGCAATATGAATTATTATGAAATAATATCATGTAATTTATATTATCTAAATCATTTATATTGATTTTTATACCCATCAATATAATTTATAGATGAAAACAGTTTTCACCACAGTGTGGAGATGGTAAGTCGTACTTAAGAAAACATAGTGATATTGTTCTTCATTGGATGGTTAAAAATAGTAATATAGTAGTTTTATAATCATAACCACATATCATAATATATTAGATTCTATAAATATAACTTTATTATTTAATCATCTTTGGAAAAATGAGTAAATGAAAAAGAACATTGAAAGAGTTGGTAAAATAGTTGATTATTTTTCAAGTGACTCCTTCGGATTTGGGAATAATGAAACCTTTGGATGGATTTATAATGAATGTATTTCCTATAGGATGATCTGAATGAATTTGGGAGAAAAAATTGTCTTGTTTTTCCCAATGAAAGGGCTACAATTTTGTGAATAAAAGTGAAGTAGAGGTTCACATTTATCTGAAAATGGAGGGGAACTTTAGGAAACTCCAAAATAATTAATTTATTATAAATTTCCTTTCAATGTAAAATATCTCCAAAGTGAGTTATTTAAAATAAATGGTGAATATGGGATGAAATACTATCATACAATTAATTTTAACCTTGTTTTGGTCAAAAAAGTGAATATATATTTTTTCTTTAACACATAGATAATCAATTTTACTCTTTCCATGAAAACTAGTTTTTTAATCTATATTGTTATTATAGTTACTATAAAATATGAAAATAACCCCAATTGGATCATTTATGGGATATTTAACATTATCAGATTCATTTTATAATTTATTTAATTTTATGAATATTTTATCATTTAAGAAAAAATTTATTTTAATGCATCATTTATTTCAATTTTGATACTATTCAATATTTTCATCATTAAAAATATCATTCCAACATGATAAAATCATAACAATACAAAAAATATTTTAGTAACATGTCTAAATAATCTATAAAATTATTTTATTTCTTTATCAATGACAACGTGTATTTATTTTAATATTTTTAATATCATTTATTTGATATGTCAATTAAATAAATAATTACTGCATGATTATTATGTAGGCCATTAATAACAAAATTTATTCTCTAAAAATAAAAAATAAACTTTAATGACGAAGATAGATTTATTATATTTCATATGAATAATTATAGTCTATTTTACCTTATTTATAACCATATATAAAAAATGATTTATTCATTAAAATTTTATGTGAAATTTTTAACTCCACATTAAATAAATAATAATAAATGTCATAATATTGAACAAGTGGATTAAAAAGGTCCATATATTCTAAGTAAGGATTATTTTGGTTGAGAAAAAATATCCAAAAAAATTAGGAAATGTTATATAATAGTTTTATATTATTACAATAATATTTTTTCCTTTAATTACCTTATTTTCCATTAACCATTGTAAATAATATTCAAAAGCTACAATTCACCAAAATTAATTTCATCCAATTATCCAAAAAATATTCTTATTGATTACAAGAATTTATGTATATTTTTATAAATTCAATTCACAGATGTGGTAAAATTACATTTAATGTTATTCTCGTAGATGTGGGTAAAATACGGGTAAAAGAGAAGTTCAAAAGATCAATAAATATTAAAACATAAGTCTATTAAAAAAATTATTCCAATGATATTCATTGGATTAATATATTTTTTATTTTTATATATTTAATTTCATATAAATTTAATTTAAAATTTTTATTTACATGAAAATTTGGGGTTTTAATAATAATGGAGTATGTTCACTATTCATCAACAATTGAAACTATTCTGAAAAATTACAATATAATAACCTAATAATATTTTGATATCAAAAATTCTAAAATGATTTTTATTTTGAAAAATAAAATTTATAAATTTTATAATGTGGTTATTTCTATTCATAAAAACTTTTTATATAACTTGTTTGATAAAATATGGTGCACTAGAACTCAGTGTTGTGTGAAACAAAAGTCATGGAATTGAAGAAACATGCCATTGAGGATTGGGGTTATAAATTTGGAAAATAATAAATAACCATGTTTCAAAAAGTATGCATTGATATACCCTCTTTTGAGACTATATGAACCATAAATTAATCCATTTAATGGCAAACTCAATATTAGTAAATTTTTCATACAACTTCACCTTAATTAGGTATTTATAAATAATTTTTAGGTTATGTACTTCTTATTGTATGATCATTGAATATATATTAATACCATCACTAAATACTACCACAAACTAATCAAGGTAATTAGTGAATACTCATATTCATCGACTCTTTGAAGCTCGTGTGGCTTCATTAAGTGAAAATTGATTCAATATGAATTCAGTATGTTCATACATTTGTTATACTAAATTCGTTGTTGTATACACAATCTTGGCCATAAATTGAAGATATAAAAAATGATGATCATATTTTTAAATGTATTGATATATTATAGTCTTATCAATAAATAATTAAAACAGTGTCAATTAAACTAGATATTGACAGTGATCTTGTTCAGTTCTAGATAATCAATATTGATAATCTTATATCCAACATTATTCATAATAAAAATAACTTGTGAACCATAATGTGACAGATGTGGATCAATAAATATGTTTTAATGATTCTCATAGAGTTTATACTTCAAATCCAACATCTCAATCATGGCCATTCTAAAGGAGTCATTGAAATAGGTGTAACAGTAGTTATGAGTTATTTTGAGAACTCAACTTCATGATATAGTGGAAATACTATGTGAATTTTCTAGATAGGAATAAAAAACATACATAAAATAATAATATCATTGATTTTTAGTTTATATCCAACAAAAGAGGTATAAACGCAAAAGGAATTGGAATAAAGTCCCTGAAAATTTATTTAATTACTCTCAGAAGTTTAAATTTATCTACACAATGATAGCAGATCAATGATTAGTTTGGAAAATCATACATTAATTACCCACTCAAAATTGATGTTATCTTTATATTGTGAATGAATATAAATTCCTATAATGACATTTTTTTTAAAAGGGTGAATAAATATTTTCTTTCTGAAGTACATTTCCAAAAAATTAAATGGAGAAGAATCATAGACTTGAGGTTTTATCATCTTAAAATTTGGAGTTTTCACTCAAGATAAGAAATCTAATAATCGGGGATATAAATTATTATTCCTTAAGAAATTTCATAAAACAAAATAATCCATATAAATTGTCCCAAATGGGATATATAAATATCATAAATCACCTAAAACTACATCAACATCCCCATTAAATCTGAAATACTACACTTAAAATGATTTGACTTATAAATAAACATCGATAATATTGCGATAAATAATAAATAATATTTTATTTTAATTCTATATCAATAAACATTATTTCAAATATATAGAACCATATATATAATATATGAAATTCATGGAATTAATCTATTCAATCCATTAATGATTGTTTGTAATGTGTTAATGAAATTCCATGTCATATTCCTCAAGTGTGTAAAGCTAGGTGTGAATCTAGGTTCATTGTCATCCACCGGCCGAAAAATGAGTAAAATCCATATTTTCCATTTTTAGAGTTATTAACCCTATTTATATCAATTCCAAAGACACATCCACTAGAAGTATCTAGACATGGTATAAATTTTCATCAAAACGAATCACTCAACTCTTCCCTAAAATTCATGTTAAATTTAATATAATTTATGTTATCCCTATGTCTTTCATTAATTTTATCTGAACCATGTTTCCTATGGTTAACTAAACCATACTCTGATACCATATATAATGATTCAAACATTCCATAGGAAAATATCACATCGTAATATGTGAATATTCTTTACATAAGAGAATGATCAATTATAGAATAGTATTAGATTAGTGCCATTATATTTGTGGAATTGTAATCATCTTATTCACACGTGCACTACAAGATCACCAAATGTGTCATTAAGTACTATCATCGTTCATACCCAAATCATAAAATATAAACGTATACCAGGGGGAATAGAAATATATAAAATCGATGATTTCATATTATCTTTATGGGTAAACAAGGGAGATATAAAAATAAATTTTTCAAATGGTTATACAAACATAAGAAATGATTTTTAAAACAATACCCTAAATATAATATAACATAAACATGAGCTGTGGAATAAATAATTTATAATCATTGGGAATGAATCATAAAGTAGATCGAATAAAAAAATCCATGAGATAATTGCATTTTCATAAGACATTGATTTTTGGAATATACAAATGAAAATACAATTTGATATCGAGGACAAAAACCATTACATTCATAAAATTTTAGCCTTTATCTAACAACCCATGTACATTCTATGGTAATGTGATAACATAGTATGTTACCTTTTTTATTATTTGTATAACATCCCAGTTACCCTCTTTTAGGATTTGATTAAACTCTCATGTACCCAATATTGGGATTGAGAAAACCACCCATATATCATTAGAGATCACCAAACAACAATGAACACCCAATGCAATGTACTGAATTATAATAATATAGCCACCCATCAGATAATAAAAATTATTCGTATGTATGAAATAGAATCATTAATAATACCATTAACATGGAAAGGAAATACATTTCAAAAATACTTCGTCCCATCATAACCTATGGAAAAGGATAATTTTTCATAAACAATTCACGAATTCATCAATAAAAAAATTATTAAAATGAAACACGTTTCATAAAATTATTTTAATCATAATCATAAACCATCATGATAAAGAATAATTATGGTATCATTATTTCATATCACTTGTACAGAATAAGTAAAAAATGGTTTTTTTAATATAAATAAAATCAATATATAAATATAACATTAATAACAAAAAAATAATTTTCAGTTTTATTTCACTTATTTAAAATATAATATTTTCCCAAATAGTAAGAAAATATTTTATTTAAAAACATCCATGTAATCAAAAAAATATTTCTTCTAATTAAGGAGGATTCATGATTTCAGTAAATTCCATAATTTCGATTTAAATTAATATAATTATTCCATTCACATTGCCTGTAAAATGTAAAAAGTACATTATTGGTGTAATAATAATATGATTCACATAAAAAATCTAAAAATTAAATAATGGATAGAAATTAAATTATAAATTATTTAATAATAGTACAAAACTATTGAAATTAATTTTTTAAAAATTAAAATGAAAGAGAAAGGATTTTCTACCGAACATATAAATAATGTGGGGATTTCCTAAGAATACATATTTTCCATCTCATGAGTACATATAAATATAAAAATGAAAGGGAAAATTTTTAATTTCAAAAATTATAATGAGGAAAAGTAATTTAATGAGTTTTTTGGAGAAACATAATAGGTTTTCATCATCAGTAATATAATCATAAAAAATACTGATCAACAGTTGGATTATTACATAAAACCCTTATCACTTTGTTAAATTTTATATCACAAAAACCATGAAGTAATGAAAAATAGTTGGATATTTACATCACATAATTATAGTGAGAATAATCATAAAATAAATCCATAGTCAGAATATATACTCTATAAAAGAAACATGATGGTAATATTGAATGTGATTTAGAAGTTTAAATCTGAGATGAAAATGCCTTTCCTCCAGTCTTGACTTTCATCATTAAAATTAAAAAATATTTAATAATAAATATATATTTATTTAAAATAAATTCCAGAACCATATCTTATATATAATACCACATTTTATTTACATATAACATTAATAATATGCTTCCCAAAAATTCTTTATTAATATCATTGTTCAAGGTAATTACTGCCTCATTTTTCATATTAGTTTTAACACAGATGTTTTATTCCTTATCATTGATTATAATTTTATCATAACAATAATAATATTTATTTTATTAATATCATATAAATTAAATATTTTTATATTTATATTCTTATATATATTTTATATATAGATAATGAATTACACAATTTATTGAGGAAATATTTCATAGGTACACATTAACATTGTTTCGATTTTTTGACAGATTAAAGAAATATGTGTTTGTCAAAATTCAAATTCATTTTATATTATTAATCATATAAATCATATATAATCATAAAATAAGTCCTTATTACAACCCATGCCAATATAAAATGAAAAATTAATCACACCTCCATGTGGAGGCGATAGTCTGCACGTATGCACAGACAATGTTATCATTTTCCAAAAGACTAGAAGGTAAGATGGATTTTGTGATATTATAAATAAATAAGAATAATTATGACTTAAATATAATATTTATTCATTAATTAAATGATTAAATATTTCAATTTTAGTTGGTGATGGAAAATGAATTCCATCGGTTCACGATGTAGTAGTCCACAGTCACACAATCATGAGTTTCATTTCTAATTTATCAAAAGTGGTGATGGATATAGGACATGATCTCAAACTAATAACATATTATTAAATTTTATATAATATATTTACTATATTTTAATTATTAATAAATTAATATTTTTTGTGAGATAAAATTTACAAAAAAGAGTAATGTAAAAGAATTAAGTTTTCTTAGAAAAACAATATTTTTGTATCTTATTAAAGAACAAATGGATGGTATTTTATAAGGATTAGAAGGAATATAATGACTAAAAGAATTTTATGAAATATTTTTTAAATTAATATTAGTGATAAATATATTAAGGGGTCTGAATAAGTTAGTGTACAAGGCGCCCTTTTATAAATGGGGATGATTTCCATTTTTTAAAATAACCAAAACTATTCAATAATGGGAACTCACTATCAACCCATGTGACTAAATAATTGATAAATAATGTATTGGGTACAATATAATGTCCATAACAGCCTCCAAGAAAATAATTAAACACATCTGGATCATTTTATTCCCTTAACATCTAAGATTACTCACTTGCATTATTTTAGTACACATTATGGTTAACTGTTTTTTATTTAACATGATAATTTGACCTGTAATAAGAAAACTAAATTCTAATTATGAGGTAATATTTATCAAATAATTACAATTATAAATATATTTTATCAAATTTAAATCATATGTGTGTCGAATATAAATTTTAACGCAAGTGATCAAAACCCCATTTCAATATTAACCACAACAAATTATTTTAACTATTTTTTACAAATCATTATGAAAGAAAAATTTCTATATCATATTAAGAAATATTAATAATTAAAATTACAAACATTAAAATCATTTTATAAAATATAATTCAAATAACTTGATGAAATTAATTTAAAATCAAACCTAAAAACAGAATGAAGTTGGAATTTTACAAATAAAATGTATTACTGGGTATTAAAAAATTTGATATTGAAATTTAACATGAATATGATTCCAATAACCTAAATTTGATTAATAATAAATTTTATAAACTAATTTATTTTTTAAAAATTATAAAATAAATTTTACCTTTCAAAATTCATTAAACAAAACGATATTTTTTTTATAAATATATATATTTTTCACTATTCATAAATACATATATTTTCATAAAATTGTAATGGAAATATAAGATAAATTATAAATTTTTATCCCATAAATAAATGCAATTATTGAATATAAATATTGTCAAATTGGAAGAAATTAATTATATTTTTTCATTAAAAAATTCATTCAAAATAAATTTTGGGGAAAAGGTTTATTTGAAGGAAATAATGATTTTACTAATAATTATGTTATTAATTATAAATAATGTTTAATTATGTACAATGTTTATGAATAATATTAAAATGTAGTTTATACCAATTCAAACCACAAAATCTATGAATAAGATTAAAATAATATTTTTAATTGATTATCTTGTTTTATTATTACTTGGGGTTGCATGTAACACCAACTATCAACGAAATTATATTTTTTTTAAAGTAAAAAATATTTTTTAAAATATTTGGGTGACACTTAAATTATGTTTTATTAGGTAAATTATTATTGTATATTAAAATAATTGAAGATAAATTGGTTAATTTTTATGAAAATTAATCAATTTATTACATTTATGGAGATATACATTTGGGTTGGATTCCTTTCGTAAAAAAACTATTTTTCATCATGTTATATCTTAGATATATTATTTAAATCATGTTGGTGTTGTCAAATGTTTGTTTTCCTATATAGGTTAATATATGAAATTATCCACGAGAATATTTTTTGTATTGTGTATTTAGAATCTAAGGATAATTGTACGTGGGATTTTCTTATAAATTTAGGTTTCATTTAGTGTATGATTATTAAAATAAAAAACCATAATTTTAAATGATATTAAACGCATTAAAAAAATTTCTACGTGAATATCTTACATGTTTATTAGGTGATTGAGGCCAGGATCAATCATATAAGACTCATAATGTGATTATTTGAGTTTTTATTTGGATAGAACATGCCTATATGTTCTGATTTATTTTATAACCCAAAATAATGAATTTTTAAAACTAGTGATATAAAGGGGGTTATGGAGAACTTGTTTAATTTTGAGTATATAATTATCAACACATGATAATATATAAATGGTTAAAAATTTAATGTAACATTTTAATAAAATCATTTATGAGTGTCATGAGTATTAAATAATTTTTTTATTATAGATGATGAGTTGGATGCCATAGTTATCCATGATACCTAGTAAAGTACTTATAAACATCTCAAAATGGTATTGTGATATTATAAAAAATTATATAAGATTATTATTTTCCAATTTATTTTCAAATGAACTATTTCAATTAGGAATGTTTTTATAACCACGATAATCATGATGACATAAGATTAAATTTTAATATATTATTTGAACATGGTGATCCAAAAAGGTGGAAGTATAATATTATTAACGAATGTTCAATATCCCAATTATGATATATTCATTCATGATATGACATACCAATGATTGATTTGGAATTTGTGAAGATATATAATTTTTTTTTATTAATGAAATTGAACATTGTTAAATTTATATGGATTTTAATTTCATAACATCTATATATGGTGATGTACTTCATTAATTCTAGTATTTTTCAATGGTGTGTGTGTGTTTCAATATGATTTCATGAAGAACACCTATCATGGGTCATGAAATTTTATTATTATTTATATTTGATTTGTATAGTGGTAAACCCTAGGTAGTCTCCTTAAGAGGACTTCACAGAAAACAGTTTGTTAATTTTAATTAGAGGATAAACTGTGGTGGTTCTTTATAGTTTTTTTGTTTTGAAAACAAATAAAAGATATAGAAAATAAATAAAATAACAAAATTGTTAAAAAAAACTATGAAAATAAGTTTAATTAAATCTATGATAAGGGAAGTATGATCAGGTGAGGGTCAGTTTTAAAATTTCAATGCTATCATTTTTACTATTTATCTAGTTCTCTTCTACAAAGTCAATTTAAGTCAGATTCCATGATTGTTTCCTATCAATTCATTTTTAAAATGGTGATTGTGAGAGTGAAAAATTCATTGAATTTATTTTTTACTTCATCCTTTCTGTTTGTATGACTTATTCATCTAATATCATCAATTAAATTTGGAAATACTCGACAAGTACTTTTTTATCAAAAACAATGATGAATTTCATCTTCCCCTCCCACAAGTTTTGATGATCATCTAATAAATCATACCTAATCCCTATTAAATTAAATCATATATGCACCATAACCTAGTGGAAAAGGATAATGGTTATTTACTAAAGAAAAAAACATTAAAATAACATACAACCAAATATGATCATACATGATAATAAACCCCGCTATATAAAATGGAATACAACATCATAATAGATAGAGATAGATTTTGAAGAATAATGTGATATAACTAGAAAATTAAAAAAACTAAAACCAACCAATCCCCATTTACATAAATATTTATCCCATCAAGGTAAATGTAACCATTAATAATAGGGAAGAAGAAGGTATTACAAAACAATTAATAAAAGAGAGATAAAAAGGTGAAAAGTTCACCTCATGAGTCTAATCTCACAATGTTGACTCCATTTTCAACCACATACTTTTCAAAGAATACTAAGGTACCTTCTTATGTGTTTTAAAAAATTAAATTTCATTTTCCCATTTTATTATAAAATTAATTCGACATTCCAATTTGGAGTTATGGTATAAGTAATGTGTATAATTTTGAAATCCATGCATTCTAGAAATTATCTTTCAATTTATGGAATTTAATGGAGGAATTAATGTGAGAATAAATAAATTGTATTTAATTTATAATTATAATTTTTGTTACTCATATAAATCCAGCTACAATCACTTTAATTTTTAGTGTTTGGGGAGTTATATGCTTCAATTAACGAGGTGGGTAAATCCTATTGTCCTGAATTAATTCATTAATTGAATGAATTCTATTGGATAGTGTGTTTTGTATTAGATCTAGGTCCAATATAAAAAACTAAATCCCACTAATTATTTAATCCTAAAAAAGTAATCACTAAATTAGGATCAAAATTTTAAAATATATTCCAATAATATATATTATACATAAAAATGTACAATTTTCTGAAATATGAAATTTTCACAATTATGGAAAAAATTCCCTAAAATTTATTAAATGGATAAAAATAAGCCCAAATTGAAAAAAAATTAAAGATAAAATCAATAAAAGAACATTAAAATTATGAAAATGTTGTCTTTATCAAAATTTCCACAATTTTAACTTGGACTCAAGGATAATTTCATAAACATAACAATAAAAAATGAAAAAATTTCCAATAAGACACACTAATTACATACCATGAAACAAAAGATATCATCCATCCTAAAAACCTATTGTTACTATTTTTTAATAAAATAACTCCATATAATTTCACTTCACTTCTCCTCATAGGCACAAAAATCACCTACATGACATTAATTTTAAATCATCTAAAAAATTTCAATTTTTTTCAACAAATCTTTTCTCATCCAAATATATAAAAGGTTTAACACACGATTGATAAATTAAAAAGTACACAACAAACATGATTCATGAACACATGATTATAATTAGAAATTTCTAGTTCGGTTCTATGGGTCTGGTTTGTTATGATTTGTTTGTCAAAAATTCTGAGGCAGAATTAGCAGGGCTTTGTTATTTCGGAAGAAATACTACATGATTCTAATTTTAACATATGTATGGTCTCCACATCACTACCCATTGAAGATAATTAACACTAGTATTATATGAAAATAGCATGTAAATCCAACAACATAAATATTTCAGTAGAAAGAATTCCAATCATCTCAAACATAATTTTTTTGAGATATCCAAATAGGAATGATATTTTAACTCATTTAAAAGCTAAATAAAGCCACCACATGATTTATAATAGAAGGTAATGAATGTAACACCATGCAGTAGAATGATTTTATTAGTAGAAAAAATCTCATTGAATTTGTTTTCAATAAAAGTATCACCAAATGATGTATAAGAACACAATATAGCTTCACCCCACGCATATGTTCAACTAAATTATAGAATTTCACATAATTAGTTTGTTTGATAAGAAATTTTTTTTATAATGTTGGACAAATAATAGTATGTTCATGGATTCTATGGGATACATTGATTAAATTTAAATGGTTGGAATAAATATTAAGTATTTTCTTGAAAATAGGGATTTTAATTAATTGAAATTCGTTTATCATTTAAAAACAATTAACTCAAAACCCCATGTTATGATAAGAATAACTAAAATTATAGATAAAATATAATGTGTTTTTTCTCATAATATGTAGTGTTAATGTAATGAAAATGAATAAAATTGATTAGAAGCCTCATAAAAATGTGTTTTCATTAAAACATTTAGTGAATTGTGTCCTGGGATTCAAAAATCAGAAAAAATTTCAAGAAATACCCCAATGATTTTAACACAAAACAATGTCATTTTCATCATTAATTAATTCAAAGATTCGTGGAATAAATTTAGAAAGGTAAAATTTTTATTTTATTGTTACAGTAACAAAAATTTGTAAAATAGACAAAAAAACTTTTAAAAAAACTTTTTTTAATAATAGAAAATAAATAGGAACATTTAGTATCCAAAACTAAATTGGTTCGCTCCCCCACACATAAATCACGTTCTATCCGTAGTTAATTTATTAAGATTTATTCAGTATTATAAATATATTTATAATGAAATGACTATATTAAATCATGTTTCAATGATAGAAACAAACTAGTGGGTCTCCATTGCAAATTAGATTGATGAAGGGTAATCTCTACCTTGTGTTTTTAAACATTCCTCAGCTTCCTCAATTTTGGGTTGATTTTTAATTATTTTTTCCAAAATACTCAGAACACATTATGGGAATTTATAGAACTGAATTATTTTGGAACATATTCTCTTTCACAGATTGGGGAACATCTCATTCTAGGATTTTCATGAATTCCTCACTAAATTAACCCATAGATCTTGTCTATTTCCAACTATGTACATATGAAAAAAAAACAATAATATGTTTAATTTCCATTTATACCATAGAACCAACAAAAACCTGGAAATATTTTTCTTCTACATTTTTATTCAATATGTCCATATATTTTTTTCTTCATTGTTTCAATATAATCCTCACCCTTTTGTGGGGTTATGGTTTCATTTGAAAATTATTATGTCTTATTTATGTGGGAGATTGATAGTCAATTTTCATAACCCACAAGAACATGGTTTTTTTATTTAACTCCATTGCAATGGATCTTGATTTTGTTGTTGATTTTGAAAGGAGTGTCTATCATTATAAGATTGGGATCCATATCCTCTTTGGTTCAAGGGTTGATGTGGATGATTTGGTGGGGTTTCCATTGCAATAAGTTAGAAAAGCCTCATCATATCCCATGAACTTTTTGATATTTATTAATGTAAGTACAAGTAAATTAGAATAATCCAAATAACTATTACATGCCTTATTATTCCTTTACATGTTTCATTGAATGTTATATCATTACTCTAATAATTTTCTGAAGTATTTCTTTATTTAAGGGTGATGAAGAATTATAATTCCTTACCTCAAGGATTCCACTAGTTCCCAAACCTTTTCTGTTGAATAACAATGAGTTTTCAAATTATTTTCAATTAGAAGATATATTTATGTCGCCTAATTTCCAATCAAATACCATCCTTGACTTGGTGGAGCATATCATCCTACTCTTTAAACAAAAGCCTTGTGTAATTCCCATTCATCAGATTTATAGTGATGTTTGTTCTTTAATAAAATCATTAGTATATTGGAATATCATCATTATGTATAACAATCCATCAGTCACACAATCATATGAAATTATTCCATGTAAAATGATATTTCTTCTTTGGATTCATCTTTAAAAATAACAAATTCTTATGTTTTTTTAATTAATGTAATGAAAACTATCTACTAGATTACATAGAAAATGTGAGAAAAAATTAATTAGATCCCTAGAATCTGTAATTGTTTTGATGAACCCTTATATTGAGGAAATGAAAAATCCAATTTCGAATTATTCATATTGAAGCATAGAGGCATTAAAGGGTCATCTAACTTGATGGGATTCAATGTTTCCTATAAAATAATTCATTTTCAATTGAGAACTAATGGTTTTTTCATTGCTTTTATAATTTTCTAAAAATATTGGTATTTATGGGAGTTTATTAAATGAAAAAAATATTGTGTACATATCTAAAACTATAATAACACGTAATTAATTTTATAATGGTGGAAAAAATGGTCATCAAGGTTTGGGATTAGATTTAAGTTCCATACATTATTCATGTTGGTCAATTAAATTTAGCATGAAAATTCAATTGTGAAATGACACTAATGACATACTATTATTTTATTTAGTGATTTGGAAACCCTGAATGACTTCGAAATATTCATTCCACCTCTTCCTAGAATAATGATTTATGACACACCTGAATCAAGAGAGTGATAGTTTCTAGGAACAATATTCAACATATGTTTATTCATATATTCAATGAATAAACTTTTCATGTGAAAATATTATGTCCAAAGGAACAAAAATGATTAAATAAATTAATATTACTATGTTTTTGTTCAATGTTGTGGTGGTAAATCACTATGGATATACACTTCTCTTTTTCTCACCATAGATTTAAATAATACATATGACCTAAAGATCAATATTTAGGTACACCGAGTCCTCCCCTGATGCCATGTATCTGGATAGTCAATCATTTTGTGTGGAATAATTAATTTTAGAAGGGATGAAAATAATATAATGAGATAATGAAAGGAAGAAAAATTAGATAAAAAAATAGTGTAAGAATGATGAAGGAGGGAACACATTAATTAAAAGAAAGAGAATGATTTACATAATATAAACTAATTTATAGAAGAAAAATAAAAGTCTGAAAAAGAGATCATCCAGAAGAAGTCGACTCCTGATCGACAATATATTCATATTTTTCTTTGTTTCCTTATATTTATAGATTAATGGAACCCATTTATCTCCCTCATTTTTATCTTTAAATTTCTTTTCAAATGTAGAATATATCATTTTAATTTCATTTTAAATCAAATATTCTAAATTGTTATATGTTTCCAAGTTCTAGTGCTATAATATATTTCCTTTGTGAAAATAGTAGAAAATATTATTAGGAATTTACAGTTAGACCCTGGGATGTGCATATATAGATTTTAAAAACTGTAGATCACATATACCATTGGTAGAAAATTTTATGAAAAACATTATCATTCACCCCACCATCTTTTTCTCGATCCAGTCTAAACTATGGAATTATCCATATACTCATTCCCTCCTCAGTTTATTGAACATGATTTCTTTATTTGAATTGATCCTGATTCCTACTTATATTTCCTAGAAGCATGTGAATGTTCTTCATGAATGGAATTCATGGGTGGTTAGAGAACCATTGCATTCATATGTATACTTCCTTATCCCGATGAGGCCTTATCCTCATTGACACATGGACTTGAACACCACACAACGGCACACCAAGCCCTCAGTCTAGCAATACACCTCATGGGCACCTTTATATGAGCCATTTCAGAATCCTAATACCTTGTGTGAGCCTTCAACCTTTTCTATCCCTTCCATGGGCATGCATGGATGGTAGAAATTCTTAGATTCGGTATGTGGATTATCAATCCTTAGGTTATGAGATAAAAAATATGGCCAATTGTTTTTGGAAAACACTATAAACTAATTTAACAAAATAATTAACATTCAAAATAGTAAAAACAATATCCTAATAATTTCATAAAAACCCATCGATATAATAAATCATTTAAAAACATTCAATTTCATTTTAAATAATTACTTCAAATTTAAAATATTTTACTAAAACATATATATAGATAGATTTATTCATTAAAAATTGTTGACAAATATTAGAAATTGATTAAAATTTTGCATGAAAATATCACAGTGACAATATTAAACCTCCATACTCATTACATATTAATTAATTCCATTAAATAGAATCTATAAACATTTTCAATACATTAGTACTACCATGAAAATGATCAACCCTCTCTTTTTGATGAATCGTCTTCATCCCATGTCTGAAGAATCATCCATTTGGATCTATGAAAAAACAAATATAGGATGACCATTAGCCTCAGATAAATTGAAACAAATTGCCATTACCAAATTCAACTTTGATGGAGTGTAGTGTGTAATTAACCTCAATTCATCCCTTTCAACATAGTCACAATAGACACCATTCCCTACTGTTGGAAATCTAGTTCGATGTCTACATTGGGTCGTCCTCATCACATATCCGATTCGATTGGATTATATTCCGAATCATCATCCTCATGCTTCTAAGAAATAATACCATAAATCACACATTGATGTTTATTTATTATCATGCATTATTTATACATCCATGGGAATAAATTTCAGTAACTTAATTTTCTAATGATAAGTTCCTGAAAATTTCCATCATAATTGGTTTCAAATTGGTGGCTTAGGTAAATATTTCCATAAAATCACAACACATGCTACAAGTGTAACAATCCATAGTTAATTAAGTACTTAGTCATGTTCATATAAAAAATTATCCATTTTGATAGATAACTTCCATAATTTCACTTGAGTTTATCTCCCAACTCAAGTCTCATAATCACTTTAATATTTTGGTTTTGACATCAATTTCATTTACCAATTTTCAATACACTGCCACATATTTAAATCAACCTAAAACATGTGTTCAGTTGGAACTTTTCCTTTTGGTTTGTCATCTGTTTGAAAGATTGTTTTGTGGAAAGATGATAAATTATACAGTAAAAAAATAAAAGTACACATTTAAATAAATTTAACAAATATAACTATAAATTTAATTAAAATAATAAATATATTAATTTAACTATTTAATAATGTAAAATAAAATAAAAAACATTATTCAAAAAAATCATAAATTTAAAAATTTGGAAATATGGATTTTTAGAAATAATTAATATATGATGTTAATTAGAAACTATGAATGACATATGGAAACTAAAACATAAAAAACAAATTTGATTGTAATAATAATTAACTCAATAAACTATAAATTAATGGGAAAATATAAATTAACACACCAAAAATAAAATTTTAACATATAATTAATTTTCTATTAATAAAACCAAAATTCAAAAGAAAATGTAAAACATTAAATTAAAAACATATTAATGACATTAAAATCATGTTACAATTAATGATATGTAGTTTTGTAATATAAGAAATAAGTGAGACATCAATATCAATTTATGATCTAACATTTCATCTCCACTTATTTCTCAATTTACAACCCATATAACTAGATCAAATTTTTATCTATATTTAAATTAAAAACCCCCAATAAATATAAATATGTATAATCTTCTTATTTCCAGTTTCATGTCCAATTTTATTCCTCACATTAAATACATATACATTGACTAAGATATTTATATGATAAAACCTATGATTCTTGGTATTTTAATCCACACAATCAACTTTAATTATAATGGGATCATTATTCTAAACATCCTCTAAAAAATTAATAATGAAATTATATTCTTTATATGAAAATATTGTTTAAATTTTGGTTCATTAAGGAATCCCACATGTTTTTATCAAATATTAAATATTCAATGGTATATTTTTATTTTTATGTTACTTCATCTGTGATGGAATTAATATATCATAAAACAACTTCTTCACCATATATTATGTCATGTATATTTCTAATTTTGAGGATCACTACAATTTCTCCTCCTCAATACATTTTGGAAATGTTTTAAATAACATATAATGATGCGTATTTTTATTTATCTTGATATAACTTAGTGGAATTATAATATTTAATATTACGTTGATACTTTCAACATTAATTCTCCACAGATCATAAATTATACATAAATTAATTTTCAAGTTTAATACATTAGGAATATAATTGTATCATGACACATTAATAATTTATCTAATCTATTCATCAAAAGATATAATATACAATTTTCTATTAGTGTATATATTGTTTAGACAACTAATCATGTCACTACCTGTCATGGGGGCTCGTGTCGTGACTACCCCAAGCCCGCCTTCCATAGGCCATGGGCTGGCGACTAGAACCAAAGGCATAAATCCCGATTAAAAGCGAAGTCATTGCCTTTATGAAACGTAAACACACACAGCCAGATTATAAGCAGATGCAAACACTATGTAAGAAGTATAACTAAAGTGCTGAAAGTAAGGGGATGAAAATACAAGCCCAACTATAATGTACTAGGTAAAAGAAAAAACAGCAAGAAGGTGACAAGAAGATCCTGGATCGTCCAACACAGATCCTACCTGAAGGGTAGGTACAGATAGTGCAGCTCCTAGATCGGCCACCACAGATCCTACTTGAAGGGTAGGTACAGATAGCCTCCTCATCGCCCTCACCCGTCAACCTACTCCGGGTACCGACTCCTCCTGAGGTCCACCTCCAGGTGTCGTCCAGTCCTCGTACACTCAACCTCTGTCAGCGCTGTCCGTCATCTGCATCCAACACAACGAGGCGTGGGCATAGCCCGTACAGGGGTGAGTACAAAGATACTCAGTAGGGACCCCGATATCATAAAGGTCTCACTAAATCCAACAAGGATAAACCATAAAAAAAGATCTCAATAGATATACTTTAATTAGTTATATGCCCATACATATACCTAAGATAACAAGTAACCCATCTCAATAATGAGGAAAAAACAAAGGTCTTTGACACAGCTCAAACCAGAATTTTCATTAGTGATATCGAAACCACAACTGTTGAATAGCTCCTCCCCTGACGAGTACAGTGATCCTATCACAACTCTGAGGCTTTTCTCACTAACCTTAGACTGTTGAGGTACTCCTCCTGTTCAGTACCGTAGGTATACCACCCCAACACAGTAGTGCTCCCTGACTTGGGTCTGTAACCCCAACACAATAGTGCTCCCCCTAATAGCCTACAGAGGTACTCCTTCTATCGAGTACCGCGGGTCTGCCACCCAAACACAGTAGTTATACCCACCATGTTTCTACCACCCCATCATAGTTGTGCTCCCCACATGGCTATACAAGTAACTTCGACTTGAATCGGTCAAGCAGTCATCAGGTCTCAGCCAGCTACAAGGTCTCCGTACTCTGTACGTTCGTCTCTGGGAGGGTCCACTCCACGATCTACTGGCCGATACTTACAAGTGTCATGTAATCTCACATGGAATTATCTCAAAGTACCTCCTCGTCATAGGGGTGTCAACGTGACAGATGGTGCGTCAATCGGATGCCAGGTATGTGAGTTATTAGCATTTCCATTCTAGGGGACCTGTTGGATTTTAGGTACAATTCAACCCAACCATACTCCAACTGCATACAAACCTCAGGTTAAGTATGCAAAAAGAACCATCTCATCAAGAGAAATCCAACAAAGTTGACATCACATCAATTGGACATCTGATCCTTATGTTATAAGAATTTTATTTCTGAGGGCTCGGTTTGATTAATTTTCGATCCAACCCGGTCGTACATCAAATGACATCGGTTAACCAAACCGGTCACAACATTGCGATCCATACCGAAAAACACACGAGATGGACTACCCATTGTTCCAAAATGGGTAGCCGGTGAAAAGGATGCATTACAACGCAACAAGCGTGAACCGAGCGTCGTGGGGCCCACACCTCGACCTTGACTTAAATACCCAAAATGAGTTTTTAAACACCCGTCTTAATTCCTGGGTCGCAACATCATAGACTATTCATCATTCCTACACCATATGAGAGAGATATGTCAGATACAAGATCCTGTAATAATAATAATATTCTTATCTTTGGGTGTTTCATGGACCCAAGCCACAAATTAGAATTTAGTATCGAGCATTAGACTTGAATCGACCGTCTTAAAGAAGGGATAACATCACCGCTGACCACAATCCAATCAGACGTCGCACACATGAGTTATTGTAGGTCGATGATTTAATAATAATATTAAATCTATTAATGTACGAGCATTTCATGTACCCAATCTCAAATCCTAGAAAAGGTATCCGATATTGGACTCATAAATTCCGTCTTGATGTCAGGGTCGCACTACCATTAAAGGTTCGTGAAACAGGGATCATACGAATAAGATACCATCATAATACGGTTTTCCCAACGAAAATAATAATAACATTATTATATTATTATTATTTTTAATTTAATTTATTTCATTAAAATCACACCCAAAACATCCACGCACCACCTATATTGGCGCCTCCTCATGTGGAACACCCCAAACCTCCATCCTTTATCGTTTTTATTATTAATACCTTTATAATTTTACCACCTTAAAAAATATCACGCCAATATAATCTCCATTCACGATTTGGTTCCCCTAATTAGCGCCCCAACTCCAGCCTTCTTTGGCACGGCCAGAACCGCCACTAACTTCGGCTGCCCATGCTGCTGCGCCTTCAGCCTTCCATGTCGCTGCCTCTCAACCCAACTGCACCATCGGATGCCGATCACCCGCACCACTGCTGGCCACCATTCCCAACCAGCACCCACCAAAATCCCCATCGTACCCACACCCTGGGATCCTTCTGCATGCCATTACGTGTTCGATTTAACTAGAAAAAAAAGATACGAACTCATATACATGATCCTTGGGTCGAGATATTCACGTATGTATGTCGCGCTTAGGGAAACAATAAGTTTCCAGCATGCTTAACTATTTGGGGATGAAGAACACGCAAAGAATATGCAGACAATGAAAAAGGAAAGATCATGGTCAATGTGCCGATCGATAGTTGTGTTAGTTTGGCCTCCGTTTTTTGAGAATCAAGAACATGGGGGATTGGAAATTAAATATTTAACATGCTTCAAGAATCACAAATTTAGGATAAATAATAAGGAAATTAATTCAATCAATTGTGTATCGATCTACGAATTAATTTATTTAATTCGTGTTCATCATAAGAAATTTAAACCGGGGTAAAGAATTCAAAAAGATATATCCTACAAATAATCACTCAAGTTCGAGGGTAAAAACCACATAAATGAGAAATATAAAATATTCCCCAACCATGAAAAGACGTCACACGTCGTCGATCTGCGAAAGACGAATGTCGCGGTAGATGGCTTCGCAAGGAACGACGTCGTTCTTCGTTGGAGGCGTTCTTCGTCGAAGAGAAGAACACATTATTTATTTATATCTCTATAGATTTACCCTGTTTCCTCCAACACCACAATTTCCCCACTAAAATAATAACTCTTCCTATTATTTTATTCTCACAATAATTGATTTAAGAATCAAACACTATAATTACTTAATTGGAGAATCCCCTTAATTAATTATAATGTGATGGCAATTTAATTGGGAGAAAGGTGGAGAGTTTAATAAACTTAATAAAGGGAATGGTTGTCACAATAAATTCCAGGGAGTTTTAGGGTGGTTTCAAAGGAGATGAACGGTTGGGCCTCATGTGGGCCCCACCTTAAAAATATCCAAACATGGGAAGTGATGTGGGGGTGGTCCCCACTATTAACTTCCCCATGTATGATTTAACCACCATGGTGTATAAAATTGTTCTATACAATTTTATTTAACTTTTTAACAAATCCCCAAATTTTAGCTTTCAACCAGAATAAAATGAAACTGTGGTATAGGTCCCCTTAAGGATTTACGGGTGCTACGAGTTCATCGGTGCCCTCAGATTTCAATTCCGAGCACCATTTGAAAAGATAGAAATACCCACACGTACGTTTACTGAACGTACCCGAAAAAAAGTTTGGAAAATTTTTATCAGTCCCCCTCGAACCATGCTGGTCGAGGTTATGCTCTGCCTAATTAAAACGCGCCCCAATGAACCCATCGATACTATCGGATTTTCAATCCGAGTTACCATTTAGAAGTTATGAATTTTACAATAAAATAATTGTCACTTAATTATTTTATTTGCGGCCAAAAACTAACTTTTTCTGGTGGCCAGTGTTAGCCAAAGATAGTATCTTCTTAAATAAAGAATTCCATAACATGTTCAGCGGTGGTCTCAGATTTTTAATCTGAGCTACCATTTGTGATTTATAACCATATGAAAAATAAAATAATTTAATAAAATAATATATTTACGGTTATTCCATTTTTGGAATTTCTCACAGCAGGCCCGCACCAACTAATCATAAGTCGCACCTAGGGTAAACCTGACATCCTAAGAGAAACGGTGCACATGGATATTGGAACTAAGTAACCATTTAAGAGTTATTACACTTTTTCTGTAAAACTGCTTACGCAGGTTAATTTATGCTTAACAAAACTTCAGAAAATTATTATGGGCACACCGGCCTCGGAATCAGGTTCCGTCAGAAACTACGGACTTGTAAAATTCCAAAGTATTTACGAAAAAAATTCCATGAAATATAAAGGACTTTAAATTACCCCCACCTTAGGGATTTACAACCCCGTAAAGCTACACCACATGCAAGGGAAACAAATGTGGGTACCAAGCATGCATTTGAGCCTCCCGCTCCCATGTGCTCTGCTGGAGGTTCCTGCGATGCCAGTGAAAGCGCACCTAAGGAATCGGTCGTCCACGTAGGAACCGCTCCTGTCGATCCTCAATCTTCACTGGAACCTCCGTGAATGTCGCCCCGTTATCATTGTTCGGCTACATGTGGTCGATGATGTGTGAATGATCGTGCACGTATCTCCTCAGCTGAGATATGTGGAAGACGTCGTCCACCTAGTGCAACTGTGGTTCAATGGCCAAGCAGTCAGCCACCTCTCCTACCATTCTGTGGACCTAGAAGGGTCCGATGAACCTCAGAGATAACTTTCCGCCTCGGCCACATCTCCATAGACCTCGTCGAGGTGAGACTCTTAAGAAAACGTGGTCACCATCCTCTAACTCCAGTGGTCTTGTCTCTTATCAACATAGGATTTTTTCCTTCTTTGTCCAGTCTTCATCCACTCTTGGATGATTTGCACCTTCTCCGGTAGCCTCAAAATGAGCACAATGGTCAACCTCTACCTTTTCTCTTGAAATACTCAGCCGACATATCCATGACCACACGAAGGTTTTTCCCCTTCTTCATCAAAGCTAAAAGCGGCGAAACAAATCTAGAAAATGTTTGGCTCAAATCTAAGTCTGGTAGACTCATGAGTGATCAAATACACCCACTTATGCATGATTCCATCCTATGCTGCCTGGGGTTTCCTTTTCACCGACCAAGGAAAAACCCATCCCAACATTGTGGGTAAACCACAACCTTTTTTCGTAATACAGTCAATCTGTGTATGAGTTGTGGATGAGGTTCCAACTGAAACTCTCACCTCAAGGGTCAGATCACACCTTCAGCATAAGCGTGATTATTGAGTCTCCTCCCAAAGGTATCTCCAGACGGGAGGTTCAAGTCAACAGCTTAACCGGAGACTCTAGGTCTAGGACAAGATTCGTGGAAGGTATGAATGATTGGTATCTATATCTATTGGTACGACAAATATTAGTAGACACAGACCATACCTTGAATAATTCCTAGAGCCCTTGGGTCACACTCCCGGACTGCATGCAGCTATTCTCATCCTCTTCCATCTAGCTCCCTGAACCTAGTGGGGTCTACAAAGGTGGGTGGTTGTAACATGTCGAAATTTACACCACCACATGCTACGCTCCCAGCTCTACTTCCACATCTACTGCTCTGCAGATTCATCTGCCCTTAACACTTCCTCTCCTAAAAAGCTTTACATGCCCAAGTCTCTGAGACTAGCGCTGGCACACTACCCTATGATACTATCTTAGGCATCGTTCCAGGTACCGAAGCCTCATCACTATGCGGACCAACCTCATGGTCACTCACTAGAAAACACCAGTAGCTAAGATCACCATCTGCTCTACTAGTGTCTAAACTAGGTGTAGAACTCTAGAAATGACCTCTACCCAGTCCACTACTGCCTGTGAATCTACCTCGTCTCATAACATCAGAGTCCTCTACTACTGGAACTCGTGCAACGCGCTCTGTCAGCATGCACCATCTGCCAGTGTGGCCGGTGGCATCTGCTGCCCAACGGCTAGTGGTGTTGCTGGTACAACACCTGAAGGTGGCAACATAGTAATAGGGCCCTGCACCAGAGCCTCATCGCTCAGTGGGATATCATCGGGTACTCTATCGGAACTCCAACTGACTATCTGCATGGAGGCATCCTGGATAGATGTGTCACGGTCAAACGATTTAAACCTGGTGAGCTGACCTGGTTGAGATGACTTAAAAATCATTTGAAAACAGACACGCAATAAGTGTTTTTGTGCACTAAGTCGGAAATCAGAAGTCAGGGTCCTGGTGTATGGATTCGTCGGCTACCGCACCAACACTAGACTCCCTGAACAGAGAACGACACTCAATACCCTTAAAATTATTGCTTCACAGAAAGAAAAATCAGAGTCCTGAGTTCTGCGGTAGAACCGACTCTTCTGATACCAATTTTTCACGACCTATCCTCGGGGCCCATGCCGTGACTACCCCAAGCTCGCCTTCCATAGGCCAGGGGCTGGCGACTGACACCAATGGCGTAATTACCGATAAAAAGGGAAGGAATTGCCTTTATGAAACGTAAACACACACAACCAGAGTATAAGAAGAAGAAAACACTAAGTAAGAAGTATAACTAAAGTGCTGAATGTAAGGGGATAGAAATACAAGCCCAACTGTAATGTACAATGTAAAAGACAAAACATCTGGAAGGTGACAAGCATCTCCTGGATCATCCACCACAGATCCAACCTAATGGGTAGGTACAGATATAGCATCTCCTAGATCATCCACCACGGATCCTACCTGAAGGGTAGGTACAAATAGCCTCCTCAGTGCCCTCGTCTGTCATCCTCCTATGGGTACCGACTCGTCATGAGGTCCACCTCCAGGTGCCGTCTATTCCTCGCACACTCGACCTCCATCAGCGCTGACCGTCGTCTGCATTCAACACAATGAGGTGCAGGCATAGCTCGTATAGGGGTGAGTATAATGAAACTCAGTAGGGACCGCGAGACCATCAAGGTCTCACTAAATCCAACAAGGATAAACCACATAGAAAGATATCAACATATAACATTTACATATGTATATGTCTATACATATACCTATGTTATCAAGTAACTGATCTCAATCATGAGGAAAACACAAAGGTCATTGACTCAGCTCAAACCAGGATTTTCATTAATGATATCGGAACCACAACTGCAAAAGAGCTCCTCCTCTGACCAGTACAGTGATCCTGTCACATCTCCGAGGTGTTTCTCACTAACCTTAGACTGCTGAGGTACTCCTCCTATCATGTACCGCGGGTTTTCCACCCCAACACAGTAGTGCTCCCCTCCATGGGTCTGCCACCCCAACACAGTAGTGCTCCCCCTAATAGCATATAGAGGTACTCCTTCAGTCGAGTACTATAGGTATACCACCCAAAAAAAGTAGTTATCCCCGCCATTGGTCTTCCACCACAACACATTAGTGCTCCCCACTGAGATATATAAGTCACTCCGACTCGAATCGGACAAATAGTCTTCTGGTCTCAGCTAGATACATGTTCTCCGTACTCCATGCGCTCGTCTCCGGGAGGGTCCACTCCATGAGCTACAGGTTGATACTTCCATGTGTCACATAATCTCACATGGAATTATCTCAAAGTACTACCTCGTCATAGGGGTCTCAACGCAATAGATGGTGCATCAATAGGATGCCCGGTCTGTGAGTTATTTGCATTTCTGTTCCAGGGGCCCATTTGGATTTTAGGTACAATCCAACCAGGACATACTCGAACTGCATAAAAACCTCAGGTAAAGTATGCGAAAAGAACCGTCTCATCTATAGGAATCCAACAAAGTCGAAGACACATCAATAGGACGTTTGGTCCTTATGTTATAAGTGTTTTATTACCGAGGCCCTCGCATGATTCGTGGTCGATCCAACCCGGTTGTACTTCATATGAAATCAGTTAACCAAACCGGTCACACCATTTCAATCAATACCGAAAAACACATGAGATGTACTACCCAATGATCCAAAACGGATAACTGGTGAAAATGTTTCATTTCACCGCAACAAGCGCAAAACGGGCATCGTGGGTCCCGCACCTCGGCATTGACATAAATATTCAAAATTGGTTTTTAAACATCCTTCTATATTCTAGGGTCGCAACATCCCAGATGGTTCATCATTTCAACATTGTATGAGAGAGATATGTCAGATAAAATATCCAGAAATGATAATAATATTATTATCAATGGGTGTTTCATGGACCCGAGCCACGAACCAGAATTTAGTATCGAACATTAGACATGAATCGACCGTCTTAAAGACAAGATTACTACGCCACTGACCACAAGCCAATCGGACGTCGCACGCATGAGTTATAGAAGGTCGAAGATTTAATAATAATATTAAATCTATTAATGTATGAGTGTTTCTGGTACCTGATCTGAAACCCAAAAAAGGTATCAAATATTGGACTCATAAATTCCGTCTCGAAGTCAGGGTCTCACTACCGATGATGGTCTATGAAACAGAGATCAAACGATGATGATACTGTCAAAATACGGTTTTCCCAATGAAAATAATAGTAACATTATAATAATATTTTTGTTTTTAATTTAATTTAATCCATTAAAATCATACCCAAAACTTCCATGCACCACCTATATTGGCCCCTCCTCATGTGGAACGGCCCAAAAATCGTTCCTTTATCATTTTTATTATTAATTCCTTGATTATTTTATCTGCTTAAAAACTCTCTCTCCAATCTAATCTCCATTCACGATTTTGTTCCCCCAATTAGCGCCCCAACTCCAGCCTTCTTCTGCACGGCCAGAACCGCCACCACCTTTGGCTGCCCATGCTACTGCACCTCTAGCCTTCCATGTCACTTCCCCTCAACCCAGCTACACCGTCAGATGCTGTTCACCCGCACCGCTGCTGGCCACCTTGCCTAACCCGCACCTGCCGAAACCCTCATCGTACCTGTGCCCCGGGACCCTTCTGCATGAAATTCCGGGTTCGATATAACTCGTAGAAAAGATGCAAATGCATATCCTTGATCCTCAGGTAAAGATCTTTGCATCTGTATGTCGCTCTTAGGGAAACATTAATTTTCCAGCATGCTTAATTATTTGGGGATGAAGAACACGCGAAGAATGCATGAACAATGAATAAGGAAAGATCACGGTCAAAGTGCGGATCTATAGCTGTGTTAGGTTGGCCAACGTTTTTGAGAATCATGAACATGTGGGATTGTCAATTTAATATTTACCACGCTTCAAGAATCTAAAATTTAGGATAAAAAAGAAGGAAACTAATTCAATCAATTGTGTATCGATCCACAAATTAATTTATTTAATTTGTGTTCATCATAAGAAATTTAAACTGGGGTAAAGATTTCACAATGATATATCCTAAAAATTATCACTCAATCTCGAGGGTATAAAACACATAAATGAGAAATATACAATATTCCACTACCTTGAAAAGACGTCGCACGTCATCGATCTGCAGAAGACGAACGTCGCGGTAGATGGAATCGTGAAGAACAACGTCATTCTTCATTGGAGGCATTCTCCGTCGAAGAGAAGACCACATTATTTATCTATATCTCCAGAGCATTCCCCGATTTCCTCCAACACCACAATTTCCCCACTAAAATAATAGCTCTTACTATTATTTTATTCTCACAACAATTGATTTATGAAGTAGACACTATAATTAATTAATTGGAGATTCCCCTTAATTAAATATAATGTGATGACAATTTAATTGGGAGGAAGGTGGAGAGTTTAACAAATGTAATAAAGAGAATGGTTGTCACAATAAATGAAAGGGAGTTTAAGGGGTTTTCCAGGGTGGTGAAAGGATGGGGATCGTGTGGGCCCCAACTTACAAATATCCACACATGGGATGTTATGTGTGGGTGGGCCCCACAATTAACTTCCCCATGTAGGAATTAACCACCATGGTGTATAAAATTGTTCAAAAAATTTTTATTTAACTTTTTAACTAATCCCCAAATTTTAACATTCAACCTGGATAAAATGAAACTGTGGTATAGGTCCCCTTAAGAAATTACCAGCACTATGAGTTCATTGCTGCCCTTGGATTTCAATTCCGAGCAACGTTTCAAAAGATAATGAAACCCGCACGTACGTTTACTGAACACACCCGAAAAGAATGTTCGGTCAATTATTATCAGTGACCCTTGACCCGCGCCGGTCGAGGTTAGGCTCTGCCTAAGTAAAAATCCCCCAAACGAACCCATTGATACTCTCATATTTTCAATCTGAGTTACCATTTATAATTTATTCATTTTACAATAAAATAATTGTCACCTAATTATTTTAATTTCGGCCAAAAACTATCATTTTCTTGGTGTCCAGTGCCGACCAAAGTTAGTATCATCTTAAATAAAGAATGCCCTCAAAAGTTCAGTGGTGGTCTCAGATTTTTAATCCGAGCTACTATTTCTGAGTTATAACCATATGAAAAATAAAATAATTTATTTAATTATTTTATTTACGGTTATGCCATTTTTTAAATATCACACAAGAGGCCCGCACCGACTAAACGTAAGTCACACCTAGGGTAACCTACCATCCTAAGCGCAATGGTGCCCTCAGATTTCTGATCCGAGTAAGAGTTTAAGAGTTATTCCACATTTTCAGTAAAACTTCTTACCTGTGTTAATTTATGCTTATCAAAACTTCATAAAATTATTCCAGGCACACTGGCCCTCAGAATCAGGTGCCGTTAGAAACATCAGACTCGTAAAATTCCATAGAATTTAAGAAAAAAAATCAGTGAAATTTACGGGTCATTACAAATCATATTAATTTATGATATTTTTACACATATATATATCATTGTTGTTTCCAAGGAAATTCTCAAAAATCAATTTTATTCTGAAGCAAACAAATATAAATCAGAATAAATGAACATTACATATCACTCTGTGCCTTATGTGTTTTTTATTTTCACACACTCTAATGGATGACCTACATTTAGATATAAAATAATTTACAGTGATTTAACTCATACAGTTCAAATTTCATTAAATTTAGATCAATGCCAAATTTTTATATGTGGTAATTTAGCTATATTACTCAAAGTGAACATTAGATTATTTAATATATAATTTTCAGAAAATAAAAGTAATATTTTTTCATGAAATGTATTAATGGTGTTAATTTTATGTACCACTTCCTTTTTCAAAATATCTATTTTAAAATAGAATTTAAATATTCTTAAATTGTGATCTAAACATATTAATTTTGTCCAATACATATTAAAATTTGTTGATTTCATTTGAAATACATCAAAATCTCAACATTACTAACAATAAATCAGATTCAATAATCATTACAGTAATTCGAAAAATCATTATCAATTTTTTTAGATTTAATGAAATTCCTGATTATATATGTTATGTTTAATAACAATTGATATCATCATTAAAATACTTATAATCTTTTTTCCTCATAGATAAAAATTTTGCAACAGTTTTCATACTCCATGGGAATCTTCTAAAATCATAACATCTCAAACATATAGAATTGAAAAATTATTATTTTAGTTACAATCAAAAACCATTTAGAACATTATAAAACTAAATGATATTAACTTCATAATTCTTCAAAAAACCAATAAAAAACAATATTATTCTTGAAATATTTTATTCAGAAATTACTCAAACACTTATGCAATATTATATTTACAAATATATCTTTAATGTAACTAATATGGTGCCACATGAACATTTATTTACTAATAATTCATCAAAAAAACTATTTATTTCAAATGAATAATGACATCCATTCACATTCACAATCCATGGGGTTTCTCTAATCCTTATGCAATTTTCAATGCTCAATATATTTTGAAACCATTATTATAGAACTCAATATTCTTCAATTTATCATTATTGGGTACTCAAAATGATGACCTTGAAACTATTATATATTTATGGATATCATGCTTTTTGCATTCATAATTATTGGAATCAAATATATGAAATCACATTCTTGTTAAAATATGTTTAATGAATGGAATCATACCATATGAATTACTAACACCTATAAAGTGATATTTCATGTTACTAATGTATGTATTATGAATATTTTTTTAACAGTGTCTTTTGATATTATTTTTTGTATCATTTTGTGAGTTATTGTTATTAATTTTTCACTTTTACCATGGTTTGATGTAGTGTGAATACATAAATCATATTTTTATTGTCTAATTCCATGAATTCTTCAGGATGCTATGGCATTTTTTATATGAATTTAGAGAAATAATTGAATTTTTACTAGAGGATATATTTTTATTCCTGGATTCATTTAACTAAATAATCAATAATTAATTACATACTAATTAAAAAAATATTTCATTATTGAAAAATAATACATAATGAACAGTTTTTATTAAAATATTTTTAAATATATTTAATATTTTTTGAAAATTAATTAATAGTGGTTTTAGTTATTTAAAATATCTATAATACGTAAAATATATTCGCCCACACTTCTCAAACATATATATAAGATCTTACTATATCTATATTAATTACCTATCGTAATGATTCATTCCTAAACCCAATAAGTTTATTGAATTTGGAATCATAGACACATAAAATACTAGATCATAAGTGAACTAAATTATATCACACTATGTTCTTCAAAACTAGATCCCATATTAGAGATATCATACATAATGAGTTTACATAGAACCTCATTAAGTGAAACATAATAAATGTGTGTTATTAGATTATTAGTAAGTATAAAGAAGGGATATATTAACATTACATGAAAATAAGTGTATATAAACATGGGAATAACATTTGGAATCCAATCCCAGCTTATCATATATCACAAAAATGATCAATGGAATAATCATTGGTAGTTTATAAAAAATCAATCAAAAAGGAAACAAATGAAGATAAAATATTAAATCATTACATTATCATTGTTTATTGATTTGTTGTATACAGATAAGTATAATAAATATTCCATTAAGCCTACACACAATTAAATTCATAAATTATTATACATGGGTGCACCACCCATATACCTTTTACATGAATTCGATAACCTCATATATATAATCTTTTGAGTATGAGATATCCTCATATAGACCATATTTTGGGCTTAGGATAACAAAATGTGTAACCTCTTTTGGGCTTGAGATAACCTCCATTGTACTATTCAAGATCTTATAACATTAATAATTTCCTAATGTATTTTATAGTTATATAATTCCAAGACCACCAGTCTCATAATGAAAATAATTTAGTTGTATTCCATAAAACATCAATCATATCATAACACCATAAAATTAAATTATTTTCATAAAATATTCATCACATCATAACTTTGTAAAAAGGAACTTGTGTCTTGAACATTTAATCTATTTATCATTGCATAACCATTGAAAAAGAAGTCGGTTTCATAAACATAATGTGGTTGTATCGATAAAAAAATTTAACGAATAAGGATTGAATCATTTGATCTTATCATCAGTAGATAAAAAATTATGATATAGGGTTAATTTCGTTGATGAATAGAAATACCATTAAAATATAATAAAATTTTATTGATTAATATACTGATTTAACATTGAAATAATATTAATAATACAAGAATATTACAAAATAATAATGAAAAATTTATCTTTTAAAATAAATTTTATTAGTTTTACGAGAAGCCTTAAATTATTTTTTATCCATGATGAAGTGAAATTCAATATATGAAATTTATTCCAATACTGTGTTTCTATTATGATTTTCAGGGAAATTTTAAAATTACATTGTTTGAAAAATAAAATTAATATTATGTTATTTTTTCTGTAAACAATAATATATTGGAAAAATGACCTTAGAAATCATTAGAGAATAGTTAAAATATTATTTAACACTTATTTATAAAACATTAATATGGATGAGAAAGGATTTTGGATTGAAGATTGAAATGAAGTTTAGTTTTCCTTAAAAAACACATTTGGTATCTTGGGTACATAAAAAGAGTGATATTAATGGAAGAGTGGTAATTTTAATAAATAAAAAATTTATTCAAAACATAACTACATTCATGAGATATATATTAATAATTTCATCATAAAAAATTGTTATAATCAATCTTGATCTATAATGAGATGGTATCATAAAACACTCACACCTTTGGTGTCTTTAGAATCGTATGCTACAAAAATGAATGAACCGTAGATGTATATATATATCCCATAATTATAATTATAATTATAATAAATTCTCTTCTTGAATTAACTATACATCACAGAAAATAAACACGTGATGAATATGTCATCTGTCTCACATGAGTAAAAATGAGAAAATATCATTTACTTAAGGTATCAAATTCCATCAAAAAAATTTGAAACTAATGTATAATAAATGTGGGTTTATTATAAATGAATAATATATTAATATTAAAATAAATCATATTATATATTAATTATTTATATACTTCAATCACATGTTTATTAATAATTATTTAATAAAATTGATATACCAAGCGATCAATTCTTGTTTTTTCATATATGTTTGGGTATGGTAGTTCAAGAACTTGTACATTTAATATTACATCATCATATATAAAATTTTAAACATCATAAAAATATTATATAAATTCATTTTTCAAATAATTAGAGTCATACAAATATTTTATAGTTAGAAAATGTATTACATAGTTCTTGGATGTGGATGGTCATACAAATGCATGAATTTTGTTTCTAATTTTTCTATGGATGTTGTGAAATAAATATAAATAATAATTAAACATTATTGAATCAATATTATGAAATAAATTTAATACATTTTCTAAAATACATAATTACTTGAATCCATGTTAATATAAAATTTAAAATGAATAACATCACATCACAGAGGTGGTGGTCCACACATTAGAACGATTGACATTTTAATTTTGAAATAGAATAGAACCTAATTAGTTATATTATATTTTTTAATTATATAATTATATGTATGTATTCAATATCATATATTCAAATTTCATAGATTATTCTATCCATCCATGATATATGGTGATGTAAAATTAATTACATAAGTTCATGACGTGATAACTATTGTACACATGATCGACAGTTTAATTTCCCATTTTGTGAATACCTCATACCCTCAATGTGTACACATCCTAGGTTTGAATTATATGAAGAGGGATAGTAAAACTGGAGTCCCACCTCTAGTAGGCTCGGGTTGGTGACTAGAATCGAGTGTATAGTAAAAAAATAGCTGAGAGGAATAACCCACTAAGAGGACCGATGCGATAGAGAGATATATGATACGCATCAACCAACTACTGCTCAGACTATAATATAAAATATAAACCAATATGATGTATGTAATATAATGAAATAACTACTAGAACTGAAATGGAAAACTGAAGTACAAAAACCAAGGTAAAAACAGAAGTGATCTGGAAGCCCGATCAACTCATGAAAACCCCCCAAGAAAATAGTAACCTTCCTAATCTCCAAACAGATCCAAAATATTTGAAATAATGTTTATATTCATGTAGGCTGAGTATAATAGTATACTTAGAATGATCCTACCTGGAGCCTCTCGTTAAAATGTAATCAAATCATAATAAAGTATAGTAAAAAACAAGTGAAACTAACTCATCACCTAAAAAAGGTATACTATGTTCCCAACATCACCATGGTTAACATTACCATGTGTCGCATAAAATATCATATAATATTATAAATAATGACACAGTTACCCCACTATTATATCCCTAAGGGTTTTTGTCTCTTACCTAATACCCCGCGCCCTAAGCATCTCTCTTTAAAAAGTCTAGCAAAAAGACACCTAGGAGATTCCCCACAACATCCACCTCGTGCAATAATACACAACATCCACATAACAAAATTTAAATAAGGATTTTTTTAGTTTCCACCACATACTGAATAACATGTATCATACATCATCTATTATACCAAAATCTATTAAAACACATACAACGATTAAGAATCCTCTTCCATTATAGTCTATACATGTTATACCTATATTAGTCAATAGGAAACTATATCCAAAATAAATTATTGGGAAATAAACAAAATCCTTAGCATCCCTATACACATAAATATTGATAAAACTATCTACCATGACTACTGGAACAACTAACAAACAAAGAACGAGTTTGTGTCCAAAGGGGGCACTCAACCATCCATCATCTCTCCAGAATGCTGGGGACCCCCCTGGAAAAAAATTCCTATAGTGTCAGTATCCCTAAATAATAGGGGGGAGTAGTGTATATAAACTCAAAAATTACATTGTATAATATACCTCACAACCATATTATGGGCATTACCTACTCTTAGACTAAACTGTAGCTAATTTCTCTTGGATTCCAGTTTCCACTACTATGACTATATATCCTATATGTAGAAAACCATTTAAAAAGACACATTATTTTATATTATCCCTTTTATATGTTTAAATTTACACTAATTAATTATTTAACCAATAATGTACTATTATCAATTTTCCTCATTTTATTACATTAGCATCACAAAATGTTCTCATGACCACTAAGTAAAACTAAACAGTGTCCATAATTTTATAAAATAATATCCTCATCATTTTATGCCAGGAATACCTAACCGTATGCGTTAACATTTATTTATTTATTAACAACATTAACACATTCTATATATCCAGGTATTCTAGGAAATAATTTTATGCAACCAAACACAAAAGGATCAACATGATGAGTAGAATAACTACCCATCAAGTGATTTCAATTTATATCATGTGAAAAGACCCATCCCATCATGATAAGATAAACACATAAATCATGTGTCATACCATGTGTGTCTTCGCCTATCAGGGATGGAGTGTAACAAAAACCATCTGCCTCAAGAAGTGCAGAAATGAATGAATAAAAAAACCAATAGATTCAAACAAGAATCCTACATTCATATCAACAATGAAATATTACTTAAACCCATTCCATAATAAATGGTGTCTCCCTAACACCAAAATTAATACCACAGTTCATCCCACCATCACAGACGTCAACTAGTTCACAATAATTATGCCTCTTGTGCCCATATACCACAATAGACCCCCAGGATTGGCCTTCCCAATCTGACATCAAATCTAGGAAATCCCACTCCCTATACAACAATAACCATCTTGGCTCAGATATCCCATGATCATGTCACATCTAGTACATCATTCCCCACATACTATGATAACCATCCTGGCTCAGCCATAATATCCTCACGTCACATTTGAGTGGCAGGAAACAATTAAATCAATTAGGCTCTTGGCCGTAATGCAAGGCATCCAACCCTTACACGTAACAAGCTCTCATGTATTAATAGCACATATAACATGGATTTAAAATTAAACAAGAAACATACTCCATACAATGAAATTAAAATTTATCGCACAACCAATTATTATGACATCATAAATAACAGATTCATTATCCTAGGATTCAACTACATGAATCGTAAGAAACAATATGTATCACTTATTACAAAATTAATTAAACCATAAATTTTACATTAAAAAAATTTCATTATCAACAAGAATCAACATGTTTCATGTTTAATAACCAATTTAATTAAACATGAACATTCATTAATATTATTATCACCAAATTGCAACAATGAAATATAGATTATTTAAACACATCTCTTTAAAATTATATCCAATTAATTATCAATTAATTATAGAATTATGTTCTTTATAATTTGAATCGTGAATAACATGCTAATCCAATAATGGAATATATATCAAACTAATTTTGAAATCAATAGGAAAACATTTTTCACAATACAAAGAAACAATATCCGGATGTGATCAATACAAATTATTTAATACAGTTTAAATAATTAATTGTTCAATTTAATTAGGATACAATGGTATAAATCATTATAACACAATGATGGAACATAAATATATATAATAAATTATTCTGATTCCTCAAAAGGTTTTCAATGTTCATCACAAGAGAATAGACCACACAAAGGATCTCTGATCACCCCTCCTAGAAGATCTTCATCTGTATGAAGATACAACAACCCAACCACACAATAAAAGTAATAGAAACTCCATTATAAACATGGTATATTGTAAAACATCACATGGAGGGATGTGTGGTTTGGAAAAAAATATTGAACCTTGAGAAACTGCAAGAAAACAATGTAATAATGCTCTTTCGATCAACCCTAGTAACCACAGATTGATGTTTGAAGATATTAATTGATCATTGAATAATTAATGACAAAAAAACAATGTGGGGGTTGTTGGGTCTCGTGGAGTCAAGGGAGAGACAATATATCCTTCTGGTATGAAAACGTGAGCGGATGGAAATGTATTAAAACATAAAACATTGGGGGATTACATGACATTTAGTCGCCTTTCACATTATGTTACCCTTTGAATTTAGTTTCGCATGAAAAATATGTCACTACCTTATATTATTTATTGTTATAACCCTGATATATTACAAATTTTGAAGCCTCCTCAAGTCGTGTAATAATTTTTCAGAGTGTGAAATCAAAATTCATCAAGATTCTAGCAACCGAATGGCCCCAAGAATCATCTGATCACTTCTAGCATTGAAAACATGAAAAGGAATGTTCCACAAAGATTCGACAATTTACATTAGATATCTCTCAAAACAATCTCTTCCTAAAAATCCTAAACCAACCAATAGATTAAATATAATGGGGTCAACTTAAACGACAACTTATGAAATACTATTCAATTCTCTTTCAACCACATGAGAAAAACGAATTCATCAATGGAACATTATGAAACCATATAACAACCAAAAAAATCTCCTAAACACTCTTCCAGTGAATATTCCTCTCAAGATTGATAAAGACACAACAAGACATAAGATAAAACTATATCATAAATAGACAGGATCTACAACCATCAAATGAGTAACGATATAGGAGAAGATATAAGAATCAATAAATATAGGGTGAAATGTGTGTATATGCTACTAAAATTCCACAGTACTCTAATACATTCCATAGTGCTAAGAAAGGCTTGAAACAAGGGTATAGAATTCACTTTCAATATCTTCTCCTAGAGCTCCTATATCATTACAGGCCGCTCCTTGATGTTAGTAGTTTATTCAATATTAATATCACCCCAATAGATAAAGTGAGAGTCATTGTGAAGATACTGATGGAGCTGTGACAAGTGAAGAAAATCGTATATCTGGCTCATCCGTTTTAGAAGTGATACTTGATATGGAACGACTCCAACATGATCCAACACCTTGAAAGGCCTAAGAAATAAGGATGAAAGATTAATCCCATGACCAAATAATCACTTCACTCGATGGGATGTCACCTTCAGGATCACGTGATATCAAAATTTTAACTCTAGAGGCCTCCTCTTATGATCTACACCGAACTTCTGACAATCCTACACTACTTCAATCATCTCAAAAATCTCTAAAGCAATATCTGTTGTATTCTATACCAGTTCTAATCTGATAATGGATTTCTCTGTAACCCTGATCTAGAAAATTGAATAAGGGCATCGTCGACTATAGAAGGATTCTTACTATACCATAGTGACGGGGAGTGAAAAATATTCTTGTAAGAAGAATTTAACAAGGGACGGTTCTTCATCCAAGAACCACTAAAATCTAGGACATAAGATCATAACATATATTCATTGGTCTGGATAGTCCAATCTTCCTGAAAATCCAACATGGATATAATGCAATGCTAATTCAAAAATGGGAACCAAAATCATGCTAGAGACATCTCCACACCCCAGTGGTAAAACATGGATCTCAGTCGAAAATGATTCTCCTCGGGACACAATGGAGTGTAATCATCACCTCTAGATACTACCTCAATAAAACCTCCACTATGCTCGACTCCATGATCCATATAATGTTCGCTATCTTCGGAAAACCATCCACTACTAGCAGTATAACATCATAGCCTCCTTGAGATTGAGGTAAACTAGAAAAACCGTCCATCAAGATATCCTAAAACATTACATTAGGAACATCTAATGGACAGAGAAGACCACTAGGAACATAGTGCACATTCATCGCATTTTGGCAGACCAAACATTGGGACACAAACTCCAAAACATCAGGATTTATCCCATGCCACCAAAACATACCTCTCAAAGAACGGTACATATTTTTTATTATAGGATGTACAGCCAAATACGAACTATTGAACTCTCTGACAATTATCTCATGCATCATCCCAAGAAAGAGAAGAAATCCCAGGAACAGTACATGATTTTGTTCTACAATAGACCAACCATGTGGGGCCTCACCACAAAAAACACGATATCTCTAATCCTCAAACTCATGATTCCGCAACTTAGACTCTTCATACTATTGCACCCGAGATAACTACATAATCATTAGAAAAAAACAACCTTTTCCCCAAAATTATCTCTTATCCAGATGCAATATCAAATGTTCTTTCATCACACAATAGGTATCAAAAGATTCCCACACTATATCGCTACATTACTTCAAGATCTGCACATTAGCTAAAACATTCTTCTTTCCATGTGTATATGATATTTATAAGTCATAATCCAATAATAACTCCATCCACCAATAATGACACAAGTTCATGCCATGCTAGGAGAAAAAATATCACATGCTCTTATAATCGGTGAATATCACAAAATGTTCACTAATGAGGTAATATCTCCACAACATTATGGGAAAGACCACCACCAACACCTCGAGATCATGGGTTGAAAATCGTGATTCACAGGGACAAAACATCAGATACCCTTAAGAAACAATCGATATATGATGAATTAGAACAAAACCAACCCCATGATGCAAATAATTATAAAAAACCTCAAATTGGACTCCTTATATTGGAAGACAATGAATTGGAGTGTTGATGAACTTCTCATTTAAATGGTCAAAACCTATCTAACAATAATCAGTCCACAAGAACAGATGACCCTTTTTTCATCAAAGATGTCTTAGGAGTCACAACCTAAGAGAAATCAGCTATGCACCTCCTTTAATATCTTGAAAGACATAGGAATCATCGAACCTCATCCATTTTCTTGGGGGTGTCCCAAGACAAAACTTTATATATTTTCAAAATGGTCCACAACTAATTTATAATGGGATAAGACATACTAAACAAAACAAACTCCTTGATCCCAAAACTCACACATCGAAAAATTCACAGACAACTTCTCAAGATGAATGAATTTTATAATGGAATATCGATGTTCTTATTGAACCTCCATAGATGTAGAGTACAGAATGATTTCATTGATGAAAACCACCACATACTTATCTACGTACTCATGGAATATTTAATTACTTATCCCCATGAACACAGATGGAGTATTCATTACACAGAAACACATAACAAAAAAAATGTAATACCCATGACTATAACATAAACAAGTCTTCTATATATGTTCATATTTTACATACATATTATGATATACTAACTAAAAATAAATCTTCCGGAACAAACATTCACCCTTCAGTTGATTGAATAAATCATTAATCCTCAAAAGTGCATAGTGGTTATTCATTGTCACTTGCTTAAAGTGATGATAATAGATACACAACTAAAAACTACCATGATACTTATTCAATAAAAAATTAGGGCACCGCACAATGACACACTCATCAAAAAAACCTCACTATAATAGATAATCATTCTATATACGTAGCTCCTAAAAATCAGAAGGAACCATCCTATACAAAGACATTGAAATAGGAAACACACATGACTATAGCTCGATTATGAAATCAATCTCTCTTCGAGGGGGTAAATCTACATCCACCCTAGAATGATATTGGGGTATTCCTCTACGACCCTATTAAATGACAACTAGTAAGCCACTAATTAGATTCACATCAACTCATATGTCATGGAAGATAAGGACATACCACACATCTGACTCATCTTTGGGTGTTTCTAGCTAAAAAATACAACTGGACCTTCATCATAATTATCAAAGAACACAAACTACCTCCTGAAGTAATCAATAATATCATGAACCTATTACAACAAAATCCCTACTGAGGATGATAAATATTGTTGTATCTGTAAACATAGGAAATATAAAAAAGTGTGGTACTTCCCAAGCACTATCTTGCAGTCTCTATATAATTCAAACACATGAGATCAATCTCCAAATTCTTTAGTCAATGCTATGGGAATTAGAAGCCTCCCAAACTCAACTCTAAATTCCTGGAAAAGTGCAGTTTATATGAAAGAGTGATTCAATCCAAGATCAAGAAAATTTGTCAAACAAGTAGGTAAAAATAAAGAGTTATGTCAAAAAAATTATAGCATGGATAGAACTAGAAATTATAATGAAATAATCTTACCAAAACCTCCTCCAACACCTCTCCAAACATATTAGAAACCCCCTCCACGACCACACAACTCTCCCTATGGATGGGGAGCATCCCAGAGATGTTAATTTCATCCCCATATATTTTAAACTAATCCCATAATGGATAAACCATCCACTACTACCTCAACATGAACTGTCACAATTGAGGATCCTAAAGCAGAAAAATTTGCAGAAAATGACTGATCAGAAAGGTCAGGAACACACATTTTTGATAACCTCATCCTTCAAATAAATAATATTTATATGATCCCTCAAGATTGGTAAATGAGTCACCACTCCCAAAGAAACGAGATAGTCAGGGGTGGGACCAACCCCTAACCACTCAGAAACTCATTTTACCTATTAACAGGGAACCCCATACCATAATTCTTGGTTGTGATGAATCCTGATAATTCCCTATCAGGACGATCTAGTTCAAGTTAAAAAACATCTAAATGACCTATACACTCATTTCCACCTCTAGATACATGTTCACCATAAATAGGCTGACCTAACACTAGATCATTGGATTCAGAGCCTCATTGAAATGCCTCTCATTATCATCCTCATCTACCAATTTGTCTGAAGCATATCACAAATGCCTCGTTAAATGGATCCAAAAAACTCAGACATTAGATCTCCCCTTCCTATGTGTAAGAAGCTCTGGGTGACAAGCATCCATTTCTATCGAAGAATTAAAATCATACATAAAATTGTCTCAATACATATCCAACAAGATCGCCAAATCGTCAGATCCCCTAGGAATAAGAACCACCACTACCTCACTACCGCACAGAACATCATTACATGAAATGATACCAATAGATCCTTATTATCATTGATCGAACTAAAGGATATATGAATGTCCTTCATCCAGTCTTACATGATTTCATCTAAAACAGATCCATTGTACTTATATAGACATTGAAAATGAAACTCATGGATAATCATGCTTGATTCCAAGGTGTACCCATCAAAACATCTGCACAAAGTTGAATGGGAGATGATCATTTCTTAATTCATTACCTAGAATACAGTATAACCTATTCAAGTAGGAACTGTAAGCTTAAATGTATATTTATATGATCACATGGGGATCAAAATACATATGTCCAAGCTGATCTCCCTTGTATACAATGCTTTCTGAACATATATGAATCTTTTTTCAAATGTACCCATGCAGCCTCAATTGTTCCTAACTCCAAAATCCATCATATCCATCTACGAGATCTCTAATACCACTCAATCATAACCCCTTCCCCTCAATGTGTTCCCCTCCTTGGAAGAAAATGAGAGAAGATAGATAGTGATACCCATGGCCCTGCCTCAGGATGTCACCGGGTTGGCGACTACCAACATGGTAATAGTTGACACATAGATGAGAGGCAATACTCTCTAAGAGGACACATGAAAAAGAGAGAGATAGGATAGAACAAACCAAATCATGATCCAAATACAATATAAATGAAAACCCAAGTTCATTTATGTAATTTCATCCATGAACTATAACAACTGAAAAGGAAAAATGAATGTACAAAAATAAACATAATGAAAATAGAAACCAAGAATCCCAAATAGCTCCTACATAAACCCATGCTATTCATAACCAGCCTGATCTCTAACCTACTCAAACTATACTGAAAATTGTATATATATACTTAGGTTGAGTATAATAGTATACATATTAGGATCGTCCCCAGAGCCTCATGATCAAATGTCGTGAAATCATGCTAAATCACATTGAACTACTAGTGAAACTAACTCAACACCAAAATGGTAAGCTAAGATATGAACCTGACCACAGATACTCTCACCCAACATATCATACAATATAATATAGTATAATAAATAATAAAAGGGTACCCTACTAGAACAACCCCACTAGTTTTCTTCTTTTTCTAATTTTGCACATCCTAAGAATCTCCTCCAAAAATTCTTTCCCAAGGACACCTAGGTGAAGCACCACAACATGCACCTCGTGCAACACACCACTACATCGTCATAAAAAATAAATACATATATTATGAGAGACACCAAATACATCATATCAGGTAGAATACATTAGTTATTATACCAAAATCCATTATGTTCCATACACCATGTAAGGATCCTCAAGACATTACGGAATAAAAATGTTAAACCTATATATGTATATATGAAACTATATCCAGAAAATAGGTCTATGGATAATCATAAGCCATTATAACCCTCAACACACATATATGGGAAAAACTATCTTCTGTGCATTCTACTACAATTAACTACCAAGAGAAGTGAGTCCGACCAATGAGTGTAGCCATCCATCCATCCTCCCGCCAAGATATTTTGTAAAACACCACATAGGGATATGAATTCCTGGGGTTTCCATCTCCATAATTGATAGGGTAGAGTAGTGTATATAAACACAAGAGGTAAATGGGATAATAAATCTCAGAAGAACAATATGGGAAAAACCTAGTCTCAAAATCAATTGTAGTTAACATCTCTCTGAATCTGGACTTCCATTTCTAAGACTATATATCCTATAATCACACTACCATTTAAGGAGCTACATTATGTTACATTATCCGTTTTTATCAATTTCAATTTATATTAATTAGATAATTACAAATTCATCAACCATTATCAATTTCAAAATTGAATTAAATTATCATCACAACAAGGTTCCATTCCATAAAGTATATTTTAATCCCTATCAACAGTTTCTTAATATTATAATCTCAATATTTCATCCAAGTATGTTCCAACCCCATGGCCTAAATATTTATTCATTTATTTACCACATTTCCACTTTCCTTATTTCCAAGTATTATGGGAAAACATTCTAAGATAACAAACAGAAGGGGGTCAACATGGTGATCATCTGAACTACCCATCGAGTATTTTACACCAATAGAAAGAGTATATACCCAACCAACCAAGAGAGCATAAACATTGGATGCATGCGGAACACCCCAAGCATCATCACCTCTATTTGAAGTAGAGTATCTAAACAATCTACATCAAGTTCTGTAGTAAGAAAGAAGATAAAAAAACTTTTTCAAATACCATCTATGTTTCATATAAACGGCTAAGCCTAGATTCAACCTATACTGTCATCTATGGTTTACTCCACAAAACCACATGCATACGTCCTTACATCCAAAAATAATAGGAATCAACATCTTTAACAAAAATCAGGCCTCCCTACACAACATACCACATCATCCATCCTGGATCAGCCATCAAAGGCTCACATCACATCTAGGCCTTCCCACTGTACATACCACAATAGCTGTCTGGATCAGCCATCCCAAGCTCATATCACATATGTGCCTTCCCACCCCACATACTACAAAAACCATCATGTCTCATTTATCCCAGCATCACATCATATTAAATGATGTAGAAAAAAAACAAAGAAACTACTCTTTTTTTAAATAATGTCATACAACCGTTACAAATAATGAGATCTCCTTATTACCCATCAAAAGGCATGTTTCCATTAATAGAAATTAGGGAAATTAATCCATATAAATAAAATATATTTGTCACACATTTGGTTTTTATTCAATCTTGAATAAACCAACATATTATCATAGGTTATTACTATGGGAAACTTATGAAACAAGATACCATGGTGATAATAAATTAAGTGATCAACTAATTTAAAATTCCTTTAATTCCTTTATCAACAAGCATTAAAATGATATAGGTTTCTTAACCAATTAAATTAAATATAAATTTTAATAAATTTTATCATCACCAAATTGGATAAACAACATCTAGTTTCTTTAATCAGGAATCATTAAAAAAATTTCCACTTAGTTATCAATTATTTATATATTTTGATCCATTATATTTTTTATAATGAAAAAAATGTGAAACAAAAAATGAAATAGATATAACACTATCTAGAAATTCAAGATGAAAATTGTTATCACATTACAAAACAACTGTCTCTACGTGATCGATACAAATTCTTAAATCATGTTCAAATAATTATTAGGTTAATTTAATCAGGATAAATGTGTATAAATATTGATAACTCTATGATTTTACATAAAAAAAGTTGAAATGAATACCCTCTAAATAGATTTGTTGTATCTTTTCTCTTAATAATAGACCACATAAAGGATCTCTGATATCCCCTCCCACAATAATTTCATCCGTCCAAATTTATTGCATCGGAATTTCAAGAAAAACAAATGAGAGAAACCCAATTAGATACATAGTAGATAATTATTTATCCCATGGTAATAATATTGGGTGGAAAATGATATTTAACCAGGAGAGACCACTACCAAAGGATTATAAAACACACCTTGGATCAATTTTGGTAAACATAGATCAATGGTCGATGAATTGAATCAATCCCTGAAGAAGGAATCCCCAAAATGTCAAATAGGGGGTCAAAGAGTCACCTGGAGAAGAGGGAAAGCCACTACAACATTAGGGTTTTACAAACCTAAGTGGATAAAAATGTTTTCAAACATAAAACATTGTGGTATTATACTATGTTTTACCCCCTTTCGCATTATTTAACACATAGAATTGGGTTTTCTAAAAAAACAATTCACTTATTCAATTTATTTATTTTTTAAACCCCAATATAATACATGTCAAGAAACACCCTTTCACATCATGTATAAGTCTATAATGATGTGAAATATCCTTACTTCTAGATTTTATGAACAAAACTACTACAACCTTCCTTCTAACAATTATGACATCAAAACACACAAAGGGCCATTCTACATGGATCCAGACCCCCACAAATTTGGTAGAAGATGATATGAATATAGGTAATAACATAAGCATTATAAAATATTCGTATATTATAGGTTAATTAGTTATGATTTTAAATAAAAAAACATTGTTGAAAATTGTAAGAGAACAAGTAAGAATTAAAGGGCTTAGTGGAAACAATTACATTATCTTTGAAAAACCACATTTGTATATTTTATTAAAGACACTAGGGTTGATATTTTTGAATGAACATGATTTATATAACAAGGATATGAATTTTTGGGAGAGTTTTATTATGTGGTGGTAGACATATATGGCTTATTAGGTGTGATGAAGCAAGGGAAGGAGAAACCATTTTATAACTATTAAGGATTGAAATTTTTTAAAATTGAAAATAAATCAATAATTGAAAGCCACTCTCAAACCATGTTTCACAAAAAAATTAACAGTTAATATAGTGGAGTGACGATAATTTCGATAATAACCTCAAAAATTTAAAACAAAACTTTTTTATTCATTTTATTCACATAATCATGAGGGTTACTCACTTTTACCATTTCAATTATCTTCACGGTAACTTATTTTGTTATATACAAAGACAATTATTCCATTAAGACTAAAAATAAAGGATATTAAGAACATAAATTGGAACATATAATTGTAAATAATAATTCCAACTTGTTATTAAAATTTCATTTCTTTGATAAAAATTAATTTAAATAGAATCATGAAAAACCCATTTTATCCTTCAATATAGTAATTTTTTTCTATTATTAATTTTGAATTGAAAAGAATAATAGGTAATTATTACCTATGTATAATTATTCTAATTCTAAATATTGTATAAATTTTATTATATTATATGAAAGGATGTGGTAGAATTTAATTTAATACTAAACAGGTAAACATGATGAAAATGAATTTTTCTAATGAACATGTTTTCATAAGTATAAATTATTTTATACCAAAATTCAATATAAAATTGATTCCAATGACAGAAATTGGATTAATAACAATATTAAATTAATTCCAATTTTATATGATTTTATAAGTATAAATTCTTTATAAAATATTTACACAAATAGAAATTTTTTTAATAAAAATTAGTAATTCAAAATTATCATAAATAATTTTATTATTTATAATTATTATTTATAAATAAAAATAAAATAATTTACCCATATTTTTTCGAAAAATTATTTTTGTTTTTTAATGTAAATTTTAAAAAGTTTAAGAAATTAAATTTATAATTTTGTCAGAAAAAAATCAATCTTGAGATAAAACTTACTTGCAATGAGTACACAGATATTTCTAAAAATGATGAACTGCTAAATTAAAATGTCTCCTTTCGAAAATAGTTAAATTAAATATTATTATGTTTTTATAACTATTAATACATCCATATCTAATTTCTATGTTATAATTTTAATTTTAATTGCATATTTTAGTTCATTGTAAGTTGATGCTGACTGTTACACAAGCTTCGAGAAAATTAAATTTAGTTTAATTATTTCACTAAACATTCAAGGGGTCAAATTATACCTCCTTAAAAATAAACCCTTAAAATTATGTTTCTCTTATATAAAGAACTAAGAATACTTCTTCTTCATCATTTCCTCATGTTTTCATGTATCATCCACAAATTTTTGGAATCACTATAAGATAATGACCATGTGTCTAGTCTTATCTTGCGACACCTACTCTCTATGATCGAGAATTTAAAAATGGTATTCCACATACTATAGATCATTATGTAGTTGTATAAGCTCTAAATTTACTACATTTTAAGCACAATGTATGTAATTTCATATGATAAATACATGAAACACATCTTGAACATAATAGAGGTTAGGTGGGAGCATAATGGGATAAGATACCATCCATATTCAAACAAGAATCTCTAAAGAGAAAATATACCTAGTTCTTGGTTTTAATGTATTCCAAAATATGATAACCATATTAAATTTAAAAATTCATAATAATACCTCATTAGAAACTTTATTTTGCAGACCATGATAATGATTTTCAGCATTACTTATACTTCATCTTTGTGTGTCCCATATGTTTTTCTGACTAGATCAAGACATATCTATAATTTCAGAAGATAGATCATGTGAAAAAATGTTTATTTATCCAATTTAATCCCATAATATTAGATTCATACTCTTTTTTTCATAGGTAAATTCATAAGGAACAATCCAAATTCTTGAGTGAATGAAATTTCTGGAAGAAAACTCGATCAAACGACTGGTTTGATCCTAAAAACCTCTAAAATATATAGAAGAAGGTCACATTTTATCTTATAGGTTTTGAATGGTTCTCAGACACTAAAAATTTATTTTTGGAATATAAGATACTATGATGGTAACTGTTACATCATGATTTTTCTGACGACTTCTCCAGAACATTGTGGTAAACCTCATATCCCAATAGTGTATAATGGAATAAGTTAATCCACAAAACATTACAAAATATATAATTAATATTTTGGAATGATAATCTTGAATTAAATTTTATCTGATAGGAATGATGTTTTGTTACATTACATTATGATTATCTGGGACCCAAATAACATTATGAGCATTAAGAACATTTTGAATTTTGATGAAAATATCAATAGTGATGTTTTCCCGTTTTCATATTGGTATGGGTAACAGTTATAACATCCACATAGACCTTTTTTATCTCGATCATAACATTAGGATATTCGAAAACCCAAGCTCAATAATCACCAATATATCATTTTTTTCAAACTTAAACAGTATTTTATTTATATATACATCTTAAAAGTTCTATGGTTAAAAAATAACGCAGAACTGTGAGAGTCACCCAACTCATTATTCTCAAAATCTATTATAGATGCAACACATACATAGATCCTGAAATTTCAATTGTAATCATGATTAAACGAATAAAAATTTCTCACATTCTTATATAGTCCCACACCTTCTTTCTATTCCTATTTAATCCCTACACACATAGATGGTGGAAAACATATTTCAGAAAGATATGTTTTCTCCCTTTTATTAATGAGTTCCTGATATAGATATTGAAAATCCATATGTTCTAGTTCTTTTACAATTCTCATCATTGATGACTGATCAATATCCTTTCAAATCCTTACTTGCACTACATTATTCAGATTCTTAGGTTTTTAATGTATTTAGTAGTAATAATGATAAATCATCTCCAACAATCTTCTTTTATGTTTATATTAACCCCTTATATATAAAGACAATCTATATTATTTTATGATCAGTATATATATAAATAATTTCTCCATATTTATTGTGCATTCATTTAATTAATGAATAAAATATTTCATGTAACTATAAATAATTATTTGGGTAATTTTTTCTCAGGAACCATCAAATGAAACAATTCTTAAGAAATAACTATGTTACTATTCAAGAGAAAAAGTTCCAATACATTATTAAATGAATCATAGTATATTTCAAACCCATGTCCACTTCAATGTATTTTATGAATAGGATTGCTGACTAAACATAAATTTAGATTCATGAAATTTTTTCCAAATTTATTTATCCAAATGAATTTTTAAATATTCTTTTTTAAAATGGTTATTGGATTGTATAGTCAAGAGAAATCCCCCACAGATAATATATAATATATATAATCCCAAGAAACCATTAAGTAATGGTCACTGTGGTTAGTCCAGTTGTAATCCCCAACCATAGAAGCATGGATCCAAAGCATTATTATAATAAAAATATTATATTATGAGGAACAAAATCTAGTCAAACTGATCATTTTATCAGTCATGGAAAATTTATTACATACATTAACCATTCATTAAAATTCCAAACATAACATGAATCATATTTAATTCAATGATAAAATCACTATTTTATTAACATAACCCCTTGTATCAATCATTACACACACCCTAGAATCCCTGGAAGATAAAATATAAGAATAGGGTGAGCTCAGAGGGTCAGTAAGGGTAAACAACATGGTAGAATCTGTCATCAATAATAATAAACATTCATAGAAGGGTTTAAAACTACGAAAATGGCTTTTAAACAAATCACAAGAAAAATATGTAAAGAAAAAATCAAATAAATCCATGTAAACATTCACATGGATATTCTACTAGAAGAGTAATCTCATTTAATATCAATAATTAATATCATAATGAGGGAATGCATAATGTCGGAAGTCATAACCACACGGTCAAGGTGTCAAGCTAAGACCATGCATATGAGAGTTCAATATTACTCAAATCGCAAACTATTTTGTCTCGTGAAAACTATAGATGCATCATGGGGATTTCATTAACCAATCCCCAACCTATGGGGCTTTCATTATGAACTCTCCAACCCATCAATTAAAAATTCCAATGCATTCCTCATTTTAAAAATGTTAATCATAATAATCATAAACATTCATATTAAACCAAGTATAAAAAATGTTAATTCATTTACAATAAACCAAGAATAGTTTGAAAATATCACATCCACAATAAAACATATCATAAAACATTAAACACAATGTGGAATATTATATCATAAGAAAAAAACCACAATTGAAAAATAAAATCCATCGAAGGAGGATGACATAGATGAAAATAATATAATAAAATCCTAAATCTTAATGGAGGTATGTATCACTTATTTTAGTTTGAAATCATTTAATAGGCAAAAAAGAAAAAAAATCATTTGAAAATTAAATTGGAATATTGTAATGGAAGAATCAAAACATTACGGTGTAATGAAATCTGTGATAACTGCTCCCTCTATATAAGATAAAAAATCATTCCTTAATCTGTCAAAAATGACATAAACTACCTCGTTTGAAAAACTTTAGAAATATTACTATCAAAATGTATTTCAAAAATTTAAACATGCGTAAAATTTTATTTTAAAAAATTTCAACAATATTTTGAAATATGTTTTTGGAAATAATTTCATGGAAGATAAATGTGTCCCAAAAGATATTTACATAGAATCAATCCTGAGTAATAATGATATTGTGATGTTAACTATTACATAAAACAATAAAATGATTTACTTTTTAATACATCTAAATGAACCTAAAAATAAACATAAAATGTCCTTTATAATCCTTTTATACCCACATAAATAGTTATGTAAAATAATACCAAGAATATTGAAATAGTGAAAGGGTTAAATGTTTAAACATTCTTAGATTCCAATACCACATGGAAAATTTAAATAATAATCATGATTTCATAAATTATATCATTAAATACCATTATTATAAATTTATTCTTGAAATGAAATATAGTAGGGACAATACACAGACCACCCATAATAAATATGTGGTGAAGATGGCTTATATATCACGGAAATTTAAAGATAGACATAATTCCATTAAAAATATGATAACATTTGGGAGAGGATAAATAAATGACAAAATTATGTATGAAAAATATAAATCCACCCATTATAAGTGTCTATTCTGTATAAAACTAGTACATCGACCGTGCATATGCACGACATCATAAATTAATGTTGAACTACAAAATTCATTAGAATTATGAGAAGTGGTCAATGGAAATTAATAAATAATGTATTGAAATTATAAATCTATTCATAGAAACTAAGTATGAAAATCTAATTTCTAGATACTTGAAATAGGTAAACAGTGAAACAGATTCATGGTAAGACAACTTGAAATTGGATACATACGTTAGTTTTCATTTTCATGTCACCATTGAAATAGAACTATCGAATGTTATTTAATCATCATAAGAGAATATAAATACACATTAAATAGAAGATACATGTTTGAAAACAATTTCAGGAACCATGATTTTCAACAACATCAGGTGTGTAGATTAGATTACAATTGATGCCATTAAAATGTGCAGTCAACAGCCTCCCAGTACTACCATGTATCAATGATGTACAGTAGCAATTTGTCAAGTTTGATGACAGGTATATTGATCCCTAAAATATATAATTAGGCATTGATGTGAGTAAATGAGACATATTACTATGGAAAAATCTTGGGTAATGTAGTGAAGTGAAATAAAAAATGTCATAAAAAATGTATTATTTGTTTAAATTAGTCATCTATGAAAAGAAGCTTGATAAAAATTCAATGAAAACAATTTTTAATATGAAAATGAAAAATCAATACTAATTGAAATAATAGAAAAATCAGTAATAATTGAAATAGAAGGAGTGGATAATATTTCCAGCTTGTCACCCCCCCCCCATTATTCTAGAACCTCCTCCTACCCCTATCCAGCTGTACACCTCCCCTTCCCCCTCCTCTGCTTGTCTCCCACCAAATCCCAGCAGCTCCCCCTCCCACCTCAGCATCCCCCCTGCCCAGCCCATTCCCTCACCACTCCCCATGCCCAACCTCTTCCCCCAGTAGCCCCCTTCCCCCTTCCATCATCCTCCCCTCCTCTCCCCTCCACTCCAACCTACACATCCCCCTCCACCCGGCCCTCATCCTCCACTCCCCTCCCCTCCACTCCACTCCCCTCTCCTCCCCCCTTCCCAACCTCTTCCCCCAGTAGCCCCCTCCTCCCTTCCCTCATCCTCTACTCCACACCCCTCACCTCCCCTCTCCTCCCCAATGCAGTATATGTCTTATATAGAAACGGTGAAATCCAAAATAGAAAAATCATCTGTTAACTAGAAAAATTGTAAATGGAATACCGATATAAAAAGATTCCTCCATTTTGCATAATTCCTTCTATATGTTTCCATCGTTGCTGAAATGGAAAAACACTTTTGGATGAAGGTTGTAAATAATTATATGCATTTGTTTAATATATCTGATAACAATGAAACTTTAAAAAAGTTACACTGCATCGCCTATAAAAATCAGAAAGGATACATGTGTGTGTTATATTTTTTATAACTAGTTATATGTAACCTATAATAACATTAGAGTTAAAAGTTGTTTTAAATATGCATAATGTAATTTGAAAAGTACATGTTCAATGGTTTTTTTGATACCTTGAAAATTGGCCACATAATGTCAGTAAATATTTTCAGGCTTGTTGATGTCGCATCATGCCGAGATATTATAACTCTTCTTTGGACTGCATCATGAGCATCAAACTCGTCAATAGATTTTTGTACATAAATAAATGACTTGAATAAATATTTTTCCATAAATTTTGATGAATTTAATAATCTAAGAAAAATTAATGATGTTTAAGAAATTTCAGTAGAGAATACCAAATTGCAATGTGTTTTAATGATAATGTGAACCGGAAAAAATAAATATTTTTTATTCCATTGATGTAATGAAAATAAGACAATGAAGGAAGAAAACATGTACCTGAGTATATGATATAATTGTATTTGTTTGTGAAAACCAACTTCCATTATTGCAGTTGAATCCTTAACATCCTGCACTATTAAAATAACAGAATCAATGAGGTTTTAACATTACCATGCTACTGCAACAAAAAATTGTAATCACTATTTTCATTATTTTTGTTTATGTTTTCCTTCATACGGGATTGCAGTTCATTAGCATGGCATGTTTTTTTCAATAACTCTCGTGACATTGTAACATTACCTTGGACATCACCATCATCATCAAACTCACTCAAAATATTTTAATACATTTATAAATGACTTTAATAAATAAGTAGAAAATAATAGTTACAAATGAAATCATTGAGGTATAAATATGATGGTAACTGGTTGAAAATTGAGAATAAATAAAATTTATGTTTTAATCAAAGATAAAATGAAAATGACATGATGAAATATAGTAATGTTAGATCGAATGATATCAATAAAATATCAGTCAATGAAGATAATAAATATATATGTGACTAGATGAAATATTTGTAGACAATATAACAACCCCAATGCTAATATTGAAACTAACTCCTAAAGATCCAATTCTTTGACATTGTAAGGATAAATTAAATTGGTTATTTTTATTGAAAATAAATCATATGCATAATAGAACTATATGAATGTCTTTTTGCTGGGCTCATGAATTGTGATCCAGTGATTAACCCAGACCTGATAAATATAGATTATGATGCATTATAAATAATAAATTTTTGTGATCTTCACCACCTTGCATCTCGGCTTGTTTTACTATCCATTCCTACCCAATGCAACTATATGCAGCTCACACACATGGACAATCTAAATCCTAAACCTAGAAAAAAAATGAAGATAAGTAGACAACCAATAAAAATGAGACTTCTATATAAAAAATCAACTTAAATTATTGGAATATGAATAGGAAAATTTAATGAAAACAGACCCACTATAATCTATATATGTACCTTCCTGAATGAAAGAACATATAACCCTTTCTGAGATCTCATAGGAATGAATCCTCCAGGAGCATTCTAAATCATCACCTTTGGATGCACCAGAAGTCACATGACCTGAAATATGAATAATAGGGCATTAAATTCCCATCAACATATCCTCACCCCGAGAATTCATGGGATGTAGAACACCCCATGAATATATGTCATCTTTAAGCTCCACCATGAATATAATTACATCAGTGTGGGGATCGTAGAATCCAACCATTAAATTTCCCATCATGGTGAGACATATTCCATCTATAATAAGATATTTCCACACTATTTTAATCATAGAGAACTACAGATGGAGTATCTATGTCTCCATGGGATTGGGTATGATGATGTTGTTGTCATCATAAGGTTTTATTTTGTTGCATGCACCAGGTTTTCATAGAATTACCTATAGAGATAAAAACAATCAAGTGAAATATTATTGAATAATATACCTATATGATGGAAAATGACAACAAACACACCCATATAGTTTATCTGCTACAAAATAAAACACTATATTTTAACTGATGGTTTACTAATATTTTCCATTCACTTCCTTTTATAACATTGGGTTGTGTCTGTTAACATATGGTTTTATTTTTTTCAAGCACCATGTTTGCAACGAAGTACCTATAAAGAAAAAAAATTACTGAAATTGTTTTGAAAAATCTGCCTATATGCTGGAAAATCATAACAGAAACTCCCGTACAGGTAATCTTCAAAAGAACACTATACTGTAATGGCCAGTTTACCTATATATTTCAGTGATTGGATTTGATTACATTGGGATGATTTTGTTAACATAAGGATCTATTTGGTTCCATGTGATATGTTTTCACAGAAATGCCTATAAATAACAAAATAAAGAGAAATTGTGCTGTAAAATATGGCTATATGATGGAAAATGATAACAGACACACCCATATAACTAATCTACAGCATTGAACACTATATTTTAACATCATGTTCACCAATATTTATCATTCATTAGATTTGATAAGATTGGGGGGTGTTTGTTATCATAATGTTCTATTTGGTTTCACGTAACACATTTTCAAAAGAAGTACATCTACATAATAAAACCAAATTAAGTGAAATGGTGTCGGGGAAACTGCCTAAATCAACTAAAATGATAAAAAACACACCCACCCATACAGGTAAACCGGTATTTCCAGATATGTGAATTGGAATGGATTTTTTTATATAGGATAGAGTTGACATCCAATTCATGAAACATGATCAAATAATAAACACTAACCCAATTTCAGTACATCATCTAATTTTTAAAGATCCACAACATTAAAATGTGTCTGTACTGCACTTTCCATGATGGGGAATTAAAATTGAATATATTGAATATATTGACTGGATAAATTAGTGGTAATGAATGTTAAAAAAATGATAGATTAAATATAGAGACAATTAAAATATTAGAAACCAAAAAGAATAATCACATTATACCTTTCAACTGAATCATTAACTTCATGATCTTCCCACGCAGTCAATAATATATGTTCATTAAGGAAGGGATACATGTTGACCTTATTCTCTAAGGATATAATTTCAACCTTGGAACATCCATGAATACATCGAGCAGCTATATCAAGAATAGATACATTCAATAATTCTAGAGGGAAGAATACATCCAAGAACATCATTGAAATCCTTTGTAGAACAATATAGAATGTTTAGTGGGGATGGAGATATATCCAAGATAGTAGGTTCCCCTAAAATACATTCCTCAATAACATATTTTCTAGGAGAATATTCATATTTTCCAGTACATTATAGTTTGAAACCCCATAATTCCCTGAAGAGACACATATATCTAATTAACATAAATTTGTAGTTTCGAATAATATAGTATGTACCAACATCCTCAACCCATAATTAATCACTTTTTGAATCTACATCAACATGTATCTAATCACATGTCAAAATTAATTGAGTTGGGATTAAAATCTGACAGTAACAAATGTTTTTAATAGCATTAGTGTACCCTTATAATTCAGATTTTATGCATCACGGTGTGATAGTTATTTCATTCAAAGAGATGTTTTATACATTCTTGAATTGGACCTGGACATTTGGATGTTGGTTGAGAGTAAAATGATTTTCTGTAGCACATTTGTGAAGTGTAGATATTATTAAATGTTAAATAAATTCACTTTACATTATATTCTTAAGAAAACTACATATGAAAATAGTGGGAAGAAGAGTATAAGGAATAATAAAAAAATGTTTATAAGGGGTTGAAAAGAACCCATGTCTAAGTACACCTATTTCTAATCAGTGGATGTATATTCTATATTAATAGAGAATTTTGTAAATAAATGTTTCAAGACAAAATGTATTAGTTCCTTGACTAATGAATTAGGAAAAAAGGTTGATTGTAGATGTATGTAAAACATTATTAGAAACACGTATTAATAGAGTCAAATTAAATTATGAATAGTGTAGAAATTTTTTATAGAGTAGATAAGAAGATTAAATTACTATATTCATGAAGTGTTTGGTAATCGGTTGAAGCTGCACAATGGGGAAATCCTGACCTGTATTTGTGAGTTTCTAATGAACCTAAATATGTAGTTTCGAATAATATAGAATGTACCAACATACATAAACCATAACTATCCACTACTTTAATCTACATCAACATGTATATAATCCCAACTCAAACGAATTCAAAAACAACACATACCTAACTACAAACACTTGTGGTCTCAAAATAGAACCAATGTTCAAAATCTACCTCATCTTCTCCAAAGATCCCTAAAACACATCTTCCCACAATTCTCAGACTTCATAAATGTAGTGTTAAGCATAAAATATATATGAATAGGAATTAAAATTTATTCTCAACTAATTGAAATAGTAAAAATGAAGTAACAAAGATTTAAAATAATAAAAGGTAAAAAATAAATAAAAGATGCAAGTTGAAATAACCATTGTAACATAAAAGATTATGTTTTGAAAACATGGAAATAGAAATGATTGTTTTCACATATGGGTACCAGGTATACTAAAATAAATAAAAATATAAATAGTATAAAAAATATGACCATATAAATACATATCCAAATTTAACCTACAAGGCAGTCGTTCTGAGGGAGTATTTGATTAAAATATTTATAAGACACATAGCCACCAATAATCGGTTCAACTTTTTTATGGACCACAACAACCTTCAACAAATATATGAATCCCCTCTAAACAATAGATACATTCAAATAATTATGACAGTAGATAAAATTCTAAAAATAGAGATTATGATGTTTTCACCAATGATCCTAAAATACATTGAAATACAGTAAACTATATGATATAAAATGAAAATTGTAAAATAATGGAATGAATTAAAATCATGACCATATGTATTAAAAATTAAGTGATATTACCTTCAACAACGTAATTATTTACATGCCTTTGTGACAATAAAGTAATATCTCATGAACCATTAATGAAAAGTTGAAAATGTATGGATTTTAATAGATGAAATTATTATATTAATGATGTGTTTGGTAATAGGTTGAAGATGAAAAACAGGGAAATCCTGACCTGTATTTGTGTGTTTTGAAGGAACAAAAATCATACCAGATCACTAAAATCAAAGGAAAACCTACCAAGGTGATTATTGTATTTCACATAGTGGAATGAGAGACTTCTTGGACATAAAGACATGAATAGGAGGTGGCCGCCTGAAAGAAACAGAAATCAAAGGATTATAACGATAAATATGCACATAAAACATATATCGTCATAGAAAATCATGCATTTCAAATATCGCGATAAAAATATATAGAAATAATCATAAATTAGGTTACTCGATGCACGCTCAATGTCGATACATCAGTGGTTCGATGAAAACATCCATAGATGCACCATGAGTAAGCTGTCAATGATTTCTCCTGACAACAATGTCTGTAAAGGATAAAAAATACCTGAAATAGGTTACCCACTACGTGGTTGAGGTCTCGAGAACCCTAGGTTGGACGAAGGACCCGTACATGGAAGCCCTGAATCTAGAGTTTCTATTTGCGGAGGAGCCAAAGGTGGGGGAGCCAATGGTGGTGGAGCCGAAGGCAGTAGAGCTGAAGGTGGTAGAGTATGAAGTAGAGCACGTGGAGATGGAGCACATGGAAACCCTAGTTCAAAGAGATTGGTGGAAGAGCGCGTGGAGAGAAGCCGATGGTGTCACGCGAGGAATGAAGGAATCATCGGTGTAAAAAATATATTGTTACATGGAAGAAGGAGAGTGAGACACATAGGGTAGGAAGAAGCCTACATTATTATAGATAATTGATAATCACAGGTAATTCACACTTATTAAAGGAATATTTTATCTAACGGCCTAGATGTTTATCACAATAAATTGAAATTGAGTAAGGATCCCCTTAACTTAAGTCTGACATTCTCCTATCATGTATGTCAATGTTATATAAGATTTTTAAAAATACTATTAACTGCAACCAAAATTTTAATAAAATTTTGATATCATATAGGATTCATTTAGGAATTTATATTACCCATTTATTAACAATTTTCTTATTAAAGAAACATTTTTGGTAATAATCATTTTGTTTTTCGTACAACTTTTGATTTTTTACTCATGATTATATTACATAGACGAGGATTAGAATACATGGGGAATGTAAAAATTATTTATGTGTCATATATAACCACGATTTAAATAGATATAAATCGTAGATATATAAAATGAGATACCCCATTCATGGAGATGGTATTCTGACGTACGCTTTAACGTTGATTCAATTTTCTATTTGTATTGAATGGAATTAAGTAAATGAAATATATATATTATTAGTTCTTTATTATTATGAAATATATTGCATAATAATTAATTATATATATTTTCATAGACATTCTAGAATGATTAAAATGAATGATTAATATCATCAAGTCGTAGAGACAATAAGCCATAGGTACACAAGAGCGATGATAACATTCCATAATAATAAATGTTATGTAATCAGATGGCATATGAATTATAAAGAAACCATATAATGGCATATTTATTATTAACATCATTTATATTCATCTTTATAACCATCAAAAAAATATTGATGAAAAATAGTTTACAGGACGGTTTGGATATGGCAAGACGCACACACACAAACATGGTTGTATTGTTTTTAATTGGATGTGTAAAAAGAGTAATTTGTTTTCACCATTGTCATTAAAATGTATCATAATATAGAAAATTTTAGATTTATTACATTATTCTGTAAAAAAATAGGAATGGGATGTAGAAGAAGAAAAGAACATTGAATGAGTTGGTAAAACAATTACATGTTCTTCAAGTGACTCATTTTGATTTGTATAAAATGACTCCATTTGATGCCTTTATTCCCAGGGTGTGGCCTATAGGATAAATTTTATTAAATTTGGGAGTAGAAATATAATGGTTTCAGATGATCTAAATGGATTTATATGTGGTATTAAAAAATAAGGAGAGGTTCCCTTTTATAATGGAGGGGAAGAAATCTTTAAGAAACACCAAAACTATTATTTTATTATAAAATTATTTTTGGGTTCAAATAGAAAAAAAGTGAGTTATATTGTTGAAAATTTATGTATTTCTATAAATCCAATCAAAAAATTAATTATATCCCTCTTTCTATCAAAACATAACGTTAAGGTTTGGCATTAACCGATAGGTAAACAATTTAACTATAACCAAGAAAACATGCCTTTTTTCAATATTGGGTTAATATATATACTATAAAAAGTAAACTTAATCCAAATTTGAATACACATGAAATCATAAAATTATCATAGTAACTTGGCCAAATTCAGTAATTTTTTTAAATTTTTATCATATAATAAAATATTACTAGTTTTAATATATCATTTATGTCAATTTTGATACTATTAATTATTTTCATTTTTAAAAATGTCATTCTAACATTATAACTATGAACTAATACATCCAATATGTCACATAAATGACTAAAATAATTTATAAAATACTTGTATATAAATATATAATTAAATTAAATTTATATAAATATTATTAATATCGTTTATTTGATATATCAATTAATTATAAAATTACAACATCATTATTCTACAAGCCACTAATTAATTACTTTTTTCTCTAAAAAAATGAATTGTCGTGATGAATATAAATTTCATGTATTTTAAAATAATAATTATAGTATAATTTATCTTATGAATAATCCATTATTAGAACTGATTTATTTATTTAAATATGGAAATTACCATTTTAATTCTCCTTTAAATAAAATATAACTAAATTAATATTCTAAACGAAAGTGGATTTTAAGGGATCATAATTTATAACTATGATTTAATTGGGTCAAAAAAACACTTATCCATTTAAATTATGACATGTATTAGTTGAAAATTATATTATTATAATATTATTTTTACCTTTAATTACCATATTTATCTTTTACCAAGGTAAATTAAATTGAAAAGTTAATATTCAAAAAAAATATTTATATATTATTTGAAATCAAATTTCATACCTTTTACAACCATGTATGCCTATTTTTTCAAAATTCAATTCATAGTAGTGGTAAAATTACGTTTCATTCTAATCACATAGATGTGGATAGAAGGCTGGTAAAATATACATTCAAAAGTTCAATTATTTTTTATATCTAATTATATTATAAAAAATATTTTAAAAATATATATTTGATTAATATATGAATTATTTATTATTTTAAATGAAAATCCATGTATGGAAAGAAAATTATTTAAATAAAATATTAAGTTTTTATTATCATTGCTTTATTTTTCACTATTCATCAAAAATTGATACTTTTTTGAAGAATACAAAAAACATACCATATGAAAATTATGATATTTTCATTTAAATAATAATTTTTTTTTTTGAAAAATATAATGTATATACATCATTATATGGTTAATACGGTGCATAACTGATTTTTAAATGGCTAGTTTGGATGATCATAGTGAGCTTTAACTCGTTGTTGCGTGCAACATAAGAATATGAATTATATGAAAAGATATTTATAGTGGAATCAGGGGGTGTTACATTCTCCCCACCTTACATAAATTTAATCCTCATAATTTATGTTTTTTCCAGTCATCAATATTTTGATATATTTAAAATACTATTGTTGAAGAACCCACATCTTAAATATGGTTAATTACACATATTCTTCATAAGTAGGAAAGGGAAATGTGATGATCACTAAAAAATAGTCTTTAGAATATGAGGAAATTAGTGGAATGTAGTGATATGTACATTGATGGAAAACGTAAACATTTTTAATGAGTGATTAATGTCATCAATCACAAACATGTTAATGAAAAATAGAAAATTTGTCGTCTCAAAGCCAAAAATCTATTATAAATTATAATAAATTCAGTTTAACACCAATTAACATATTTTTAAGATTTTTGGCCTAGGTTTGAGGAGTTTATTCACTCTATATGAATATAAGGAAATATAATTACATTGTTTGTTTTTAAAAACAATATCTTATAATTTAATGAAATTCAACCCCATGAAAAGGATTAATGAGACCTCCATTTCGAAATAATATTGGTAAGTACAATGAATACCGATTATAATACATACTGGGTTTCTATTACTATAAGAAGGATTTGGAATATGAATCTAACAATCATTTAATGATGGAAAGTCTTAGAGAACGTGGCTAGGAAAAGGGTAACAATCATAAAGCTAATAGTCTGTGATGATCTATGGGGCCATTTTATTCAACTCAAAAGAAAGTATCAGAAAATCATTTTTGGTTTCATGATCATAGACCTAGAATCAATGAACTCATTTACCGCCTATACTATGAATAAAATGAATCATATGTAGGTCCCCGGGACACCCTGAGAGGGGAGGGGTGAACCAGGGTGGAAACTTTTTTTCTTTTAGTTGTGGATCTTGTTCCCACGTTGGTAGGAACTACTTAAACCTGTATGATGGATATGATCAGCAATTAAACATTCACATGCAGAGAGATGACACAACTATTTTTACTTGGTTCACCACTAAGGGCTACGTCCAAGGATCATACGCCGATAGGTTGTCGGTCGTACCAAAATCCACTATGCTTCACTAGTTACAGATTACAAATGTTCGGGTACATACACTCTGTCCCAGGCTCACTGCCTTTACAATTCTTCAGGGATTTCTCACTACGTCCCTCGGGTCACTCTCGTTGACTCCCCCTGGCCCACTGCCGTTGGTGAAGTATCACTCAGTATATAGACGTGAAGGTCTCTTCAATAGGTGTGCATTGAAGTTCTTCGTCTCCTGTTCAGCATGAGACATTTCTTGCATCAGGGTTCAGATTTGATGCTCTTTTTAGTTCAATCCTTATTCTTTAGTGAAATGAATGAATGCACTAGATCCCCTTGTCTTCGTTTTCCTGAATCACAATCACTGATGTGATTGCATACTTAAAGAAGATCAGCTTACTCGGCGTTGTCAGAATCAGTTCTCCATGTATGCATGAGATCATGCATGTATCATTTAGATTTCTTCTTCAATTTCACTTTTCACCAGAAGTATCAGGCAATATTTCAGCTCTTTTGCAGCTCTAGAAAGGCGGGCATGCTTTAAAAATATCCGGATCTTATTTTCTAGCCCGGCGCACAAGTCTCCCCCGGCGCGCAAGTCATAGGCGCACATGTATAAACTGGCGCGCAAGTGTCACAAAAGCACCTGCGCGACTCTGCCTTCTTGAACTTTAAACCTACACGACCCAATTCCTTCTTTGCCCAAATCACCTCGGGCGTGCAACCATCAATCGGCGCACAATCACCACTTGCATGGCTCAACCACCTGTGCGACGAGAGCTCGAACAATCTCTATGTCTTGAGCTCCGTTGGAAATGAAGAGGGGTGGTCTAGTATTTATAGGAAAACTGGACCCCCTGCGCGGCGGCGCACAAGTCATCCATCGGCGCGCAAGTCTCGGCCCCTGCTATGCACTTGCGCGATCAACATCCAAACATGCGCTAACATCTCGACTTTTCCAAATTTGGATCTTCTGATCTCGAAAAACCATAGGCGCGCAAGTTATAATGCATTCAAGGCGTCAGCGCACAAGTCTCTTCCCGGCACATAATTCACCTGCGCGACCTCACCAAAAACATGCGCGACCCTTAACTCTTTGCCATATTTTGATGCTCTGATCTTCAAAAACATATGGCGCGCAAGTTTCCTATCCTCCACGATTATGGCGCGGAAGTCCCTTTTCCAAAATCACTCTTCTTCATTTGTTGATTTTGAGGCCCTGAAATTTGGCAAACACTGGAAAACGTCGCCACCTTGTATCTTCTCTTTTTGTACCGCCTCCAGATCATCCATTCCTCTTTTGATGTTCTTGAATTAAACATAGATCGTTGAACACAACTCTTGAATTCGACATGTCACCATGGAATCGCCTTTGTCAACAAATTTGTATGTCGTTTGTTTGCTTTGTCGACAATCACGATCACCTCAACAGCACTTCTTCTTGGGGATCTGTATCCTTCAGTAACTCTTTTTCTTTTATCACAAAATCCAATATTGTGATATGTATTCTTTGAAGGAATAGCTTTACTACCATCATCTTATATGACAATGTGATGTGCAAGGCGATTTCATAAGTCAACTCATTGACACATTGCCTCCTTCATCAACCTTCATGATCAACTTCATGCAAACCATGTGATTCAATCCGTCAAGAAGTCTCTAGCATGGTTCTCACACAATCATGAGTAATTACATGGTCTTCATCAAAACCCATTGTACTCATGCAATAATGAGGAATTGCGTGGTCTTCATCAAAAACCATGGCTCTTATGCAATAAGGAGAAATTTCATGGTCTTCATCCAAAAACACTATCCTACTTTAATCATCCTTGGATGGATTACTCCTCACATTCTTCATTGTTGTAAACAATGTATCACCTTTGACACATGTTTTTTGAACTTATGATCAGCACAACAATTGTCAAAATCCTTACTCCTCTACTTCATCGGAGTACCTCATGATCTCCTTCATTGTGAGCTTCCATTCCTCCATTTTATTGGAGTACTTCTTGATCTATTTCATTTTGATATTCCATTGACAACTATTGACAACAAATACAAACCTATACACAAAGTGGTTCCAACATCATACATATATATAATGAGTAGAGTTTCCTCTAATAATTTATTTCCACCATAGAATCATTTTTTATCTATATGATGAGTGTTGAAGATGAATGTTTCCCACTTATAAAACTATATTCAACTTTTATAGAATTTCAAAATCGACAAAAGATTAAAAATCAATTTATAGAATCATTACTCATTAACAAAAACCAAAATTTATGTACATTATAATATAACTCCCAAATATTACATCCCAAATTATATAGTAAAACACTAATTTTTAACGTAGAACGTTCATCAAATATCTATCCTTCCTAAAAAATATTATAGACTAATAATGAACTGAAATTATCAAATATATATGATCATATTGTTTTCCATTAAATCTATATTAATGACTCATACCAAAATGTAATTAACATAATCACATATTCTCCAAGATTGTTTAATAATTTCCATAGGTGACCCAAATCGTTATAATTCTATAAAAAAATCATAAATTATTCAAAAATAAAATTAAATCATTAGTCATCAGAAAACACCCATAGTAATCTATTTTCCTCAATCATATAATGTTTCCAAAATAGTGAACGTCTTCCAAAATAGCATTTATAAAATAATTCCAAAATAATTTTCCAATACCTAGTATATCGATTTGATAAAACATATGTTCCAAAAAATAACGTTATTCTTATTCCAACAAGTAGTTTTACTATAAATAATTAAATTACCCTAACGAGGTACTTAACATAGCTCAATGGTAAGAGATAAAAACATGTATCCCTTCAGTTGTGGGTTTAATTCCCGTATACTTTTTCAACACAATTGATTTTCTACCCTTCATGTGGGTTTTCATTATCAAAAACTATATAATTATTATAACATTCTTAGAATGATATAAAATATTCCAAAAAATAACAATAACGCATTCTAATTTCAATTTTTATCTCATTCCTTTCACATTTCATTCCAAAAATTTAATATCCCATTATTTCCTCAAAATAAACAATCATATTAACCATAATTGTTATTTATAACTATATAAATATTTCTACATATGAAAACATAATTCATCCTCAAATAATATTTTCACATAAAAAATTTTATGTTTATATAGACAGAAAAATGACTTCCATAGCAATCACATCATCAAAAAAGAGAGTTATTACTTTTAAACATTTCATAAATCATTTCTTTCATCATAGGTCATACCTCAGGTCAGAGGATATCCAATTTAATAGGTAATTAAATCATGTAATTCCCAAGTCATATAAATTTATCAAAAATGAAAAAAATTGTTTTTTTGGATTAGTTTTATTGTATTCCATTTTACTCTTCAATATGCATCGTCTATTCATTACTTTATGTCATGCTTTCCCATATATGATGAATTTATTTGTTTCATTGAGACACTTTTATATGTTTCTCCTCCCAATTTTCCTATATGATGGAAACTAATCTTTCTTTTCCCTATGGTCTCAGCTACTGTATATCTTAGAATGCTACTATATTTTCTTCATTGGTGACTTCGGGAGTTTATAAATATATATGTTGTTATAATATTTTGTGAAATTTTTTTTCCATGAACATGATATCATTCACAGGTATCCAAATTACAATTTTATACTAATATACACCATGTTGTCCACCTTATCCATGATGATAAATTTTTATATGTCTTCTTTGGGATGTAGCTACTGACTAAAACAAAAAATCATTGTGTGAGTAATAATTGTTTCAAATTCATTAAAATATTAGAATGAAAACTTATTTTAAATCTAAAACACCATAGGTTTAATTAATATTATTCATTCACATATTATATTAAAATAATTCATATTATTTTGTAATGAAAATGTTAATAATCTTATGAATATCCCTGGGAGTGTCAAACCAAATTCAATGTAAGGCCCATTATCGTGTACCAAGCTACCCTAAGTCTTCCTCGGAACACCCTATCAGTGTTTTTACACATAGGTACACCTTTTATAGAACCACATCCACATATAGTATCCATATATGGATTTATTTTCTATGAATACCCATATATATCTACATCACCAAATTATAGGATATTATTCCATATGTATCCTCTAAGTGTATCATTTTGTTATGTTCACTAACTTTCGTTTTACAATCCATGTATCTAATATTTCAAGTAAAAACAATGTAGTACCAATTGTAATTCACTAACCCTATATACAAAGATTTTGTGCATTATTTTAATAAATTTTTATGATTTCAAGGAATACAATCACGATGGACCAATCGGTTTAATAGTCTTGTAAAATAGATTACTTACATGAACCATTCATAACAATTCAAAACATAATATGCAACACATTTAAATTTCTGAGAATATCATTATTCTCCTAGATTAAACTTTAAATAAATCATATTACTGGCCCTAGAATCCTTGGAAATGAAAAAAAAGAATGGGGTGTGTAAAGATTCTCAGTAAGGGTATAAAATACAACAGAATCATTCATAAAAATCATTAATATTTAAGATAGGGAATTGAGATGAAATAAAATCTATTTAAAGAACTATTGATAAAAATATGCAAATAATAAATCAAATAACATCATATAAACATTAAATGAATATTATACTAGTTAGATAATCTTATTTAATATCAATAAAAAATCTCATAATGATGGAATTCATAATTTCAGAAATCATAAACACACTACCATGGCTGCGTTCCAACACCGTTCACATGCAGTTAAGATATTATCCAAAACCTAAAATATTTTTTCTCAGGAGAATTACTTATGCATCGAGGGATTTTAATTAATATATCCTCATCCCATATTGATTTCATTATGAGGTCACAAGCCTCTTAATTAGTCAAATTAAATCCTCATACAAAAATGGTGAAACATAAAAAACACAAATATTCAAATTAAAACTAGCCTAAGAAATGTTTTGTCACGACCCCCTCCCACCAATGATGCCCCTTCTGAGCTGAAAATGGTGAATGGGAGATAATGACCCCCGTGACCCGCCTCTAGTAGGCCCCGGGGTGGCGACTAGCACCATGGGTATGAGTTTTCACAAATATGGGAGTCATTACCATTTTTATTAGTATTTAGGATCGGGAAATAGGACAAGTCAACCACCAAAAAGGAAAAGGGCAAGTGTATATAAATAAACCCAACCAAGACCACATGCATGTTTAAATAATTTTATAACAAGGTGCAAGTACAAGAAAGTTCAAAGTACAATACCAAAAGAAACAAGTGTAGAGAAACTGCAACAACTCCAACTGTCCGACTTGTAGGGTCCCGCACGGCCCTGGTAGTCCTCCTGGAAACCTGAATGTAAACGTAGGATGAGAATACACGTATACTCAGTAGGGAAACCTAAAGCTCTCATGCACAAGTTGGGAGACATCCTAATGTCCCATGAGAACAACAGAAGAAACCTAGAAAGGAATTCTATCCACCCAGCCTCACCAGCCACACTCCCCAAAACACAAGCACAACAGGTAGTAGTAGATAAGAAACAAGAGTATTGGTTGCCCCACACCATTTCTCTTTAGTTAGGTGCTCTTCCTACTGGAGGATGTCCTAACTCTGCCACACTCTCCCCACCCGCACACACCTAGGCCTCACTACCATGTATCTCGCCCGCACACACGGGGGACTCACAACCACGTATCCCTCCCGCACACACCTGGGCCTCACAACCACGTATTCCGCCCGCACACACCTGGGCCTCGTCCCAACGATTCTTGGGAAACAGTAGAACCTACCCGAAGAGTCATGGGCTAAAGCCACCCCATTCGAAACCTACCTGAAGAGTCTTAGTTGTAAGGTCGCATCAAGCCATCACAGCCTAGGGGAGAGCGAGCAGGAAGGAGCTAGTAACTAAGGGAAAAACACCCTCTCTAATGAAATGAGAATTATTCGGAAATAAGTGATCAACAAGGGTGGGGTGCGATAAAACAAAAAAGATATATATATATATACCAAACACACAGCCCAACCTATGGAATCTAAACAGAGAAACTGAGCACGTTCCTCGACACTGCTACTATGAAGCATGCATACAAAAAAACAACCCCAACCCCATTACAGTTTTCACGTTTTAGCAGAATTAATATATTTAGTTCCTTAACAACTGGGAAACAATCCACAACCAACCACATCGATTGTTCGTAAACATATCCCTACCATCCACAAATCAAGTTAGGAAAACACAAGTAACACAACCAAGCCTTTCTTATCAACCAACCAACCCCATTGATTATTAATCTCGTTCCATTACCATGAACCAAAATTCATTAACTATGCCAATTTTTATTTATTATTCACAACCCATAGTCTGTTCACAATCAAGCCCATCCCTGCAGCCCCGCCGCCAAATACCATAACCACAACCGCACCGACACCCGTACATCATTATCCCTTTAATATCACTTATCGAAGCCCCGCTGCCCGTCACCAACATAACATTTACACCAAACCACAACCAAGCCAACTGCATCCCCGCTGCTCACCCTATCCACAACAACCCACAAAACACCCCCATCACATGCCACGTATCCAAGCCAACACAAACATGTTCATTGTTCTATTTTGTTTAACTGGGGTGATCCACAGGGTTCCATATTTTAGATGGCCAAATTGATGTGATTAACCAAATTCCACATTCCACAAAGTTCCATCCCCAAAAACGGTCTAGAAAGATAGGGAAACATTTAATTGTGCACGAAAAGGCCCCCAACGACCGTGATTTTCAGTAGGCAGAAGCTCATTCAATTCACAACATAATATCACAGGATATAAAAATAACATCAATCTCAAACTTCCCAACCCCGTTATTTAACCTGTTATTATCTTAATTTCATGGTTCAACTATTTCTCATAAAAACAGAAGGATACCCACCCCGCATGATGCACAAAAATAGAGAGACAAAGGTAAGATACCTAACTCAATAGGTTCTGATTGCAACGCTACCCCGGATCAATCTTAGAAGACATCAGTCGGCGTCCGTTACTTCTGTCGGGTCCCAAAAAACCTCCTTGGGTGGAAGTCGGAAAAGGAAAGGCTGAAGGAAAGACAACAGATCAATGTTCAGAAGTTCTTCCTTGTCATTACGATCCTGTGGCCGCAGATAGATCGCAAATCAGAGCTTAGATAGAGAAGTTATGGAAGAAAAAGAGCCTTCGAGTCTCTTGGGAGAGCTCTGCTCAGAGGAAAGGGGAGGAGAGGAGTGAGTTGAACGGAGGAGGGGACCCCTCCTTTTATAGGCGAGAAAAGGAAAATTACATGGCGTGTACTTTATGGTACACAACGTGTACTCGGTTATTTTACATGGTCTACATGCGGCTTCCAACACGGCTCCAGGGTCTTGACTTGTCAACACACAGTTTTAGGGTAACACGTACGCGGGGAAAGACTACACGGCGTGTAGTTTAGACACACGACATATACTCATTTATTGCACACGGCAAAGACATGGCTCCAACATGGTACACGACCGTTGACTGGTAACGCGTACGCGGGGAAGGACTACACGTCGTGTATAACTGGACATACGACGTGCACCAATTATTTCACACAGCGAGGATAGGACCTGTGAAACGAGGTATACCCAAAAAGGGGGTACACGGCGTGTACCTAAACTACACGGTGTGTAGTTTCAAAATTCTGGAAAGTGTGGGGAAAGTCCATTTTACCCTCCATAACACTTCGTGACCTTCGTTTTCACAAAGGAATGGGCCAGAGAGGTCCGGGACATTACATCAGATACCTCTTAAAACATTCTCGTCCCCGAGAATTCAAAAACCAACCAGAGGAAACCAACATGATACCTCCTAGGGTTCTCGTTATAATAGGAACTCAACCAACAACCCTAATCATATGTGTTAGGAATTCCTTCTCATATGTCAAGATATTATCCGCTTTAGGTGGCACTGACTCGCCTATATGGTTTTAATCGCATCCTCATTAATGCGTCTCGATTAAGAATTGGGTCTTCCCAGTTTCAAACATTAGGATTTTTCAACTCGCACTACCCCCAACACCACACAACCAACACACAGCCCGAACACATGGTTTTGGGAAATTCCTTCTCCTTTTTCGAGATATTATCTGCATTAGGCGGCACTAACTCACCCGCATGGGTTCAATCGCATCCGCATTAATGTGTCTCGATTAAGGTTCAGGTTTTCCCCTTTCCCACAGATCTAGACATGTTACACATTACCAGGGAACAAGGAAACAAATGGTCTCAAAACTAACAAGCCAATAATTCCATAAATCAAAGGTACAAAGTAAAACATCAATCACAAAGCTGAGAAGAACAAGGGAAAAACACAAGTCAAAACAACTCTGGGTACTGAGCATACATTTGGGTCTCCTGCTCCCATGTTCTCTTATTGAGGTCGCCATTCCTCCACAACACACGAACCAAGGGAATGATTCATCCACGGATCACCTTCTCTTTACGATCCTCGATCCCGACTGGCCTTTCCTCAAAGGTCACATTGTCTCCCATATCTAACTCTCCCCAGTCAATAACGTGGGAGTCATCATGTAAGTACCGACGATGGTAGGAGATGTGGAGGATGTCATGAACCTTCTCCAACTAAGGTGGCAGGGCCAGCTGATATGCCACCTCACCGACTGGCCTCAGCACCTCAAAAGTTCTGATGAACCTAGGTGAGAGATTTCCCCCTTTCCAAAACCTCCACTTCCCCCGTCGAGGGGAAACTTTCAAGAACACATGATCTCCCACCTCGAACTCCAAGGGACTCCTCCGGCGATCAGCATAAGACTTATATTGGTCTTGAGCCGCTTTCATCCTCTCACGTACAAGCTGGAATTTCTCTGTGGTTCTCTGCACTACCTCTAGCACAAGAGCACCTATCTCACCAACCTCTGCCCATAAAATGGGTGAACGACATGGTCATCCATTCAAAGACTCATACGGTGCCCTGCCAATAGTAGAGTGGAAGCTGTTGTTGTAGGAAAACTCTACTAAAGGAAAGTGTCATACCCATGATCCTCCGAAATCTAGAACGCATGCTTGCAGCATGTCCTCCAACTTTTGGATAGTCGGCTCCGACTGCCCATCGGTTTGGGGGTGGAAAGCAGTGCTAAGGCGTAGCTGGGTGCCACAATCATGTTGTAACCCCCTCCAGACTCGTGAGGTAAACCGAGTATCCGGATATGAGATGATAGTCTATGGGACTCCATGAAACCACACAACCTCGTCTATGTACCTCTGTGCTAAGGTACTCACTGGGCCTGACTCCTTAATTGCTATGAAGTGAGCTGATTTCATCAGTCGATCCACCACCTCCCAGATAGCATCATAACCACCCTGAGCTCTAGGTAGTCCTATGACAAAGTCCATTGAGATGTCATCCCACTTCCACTTAGGGACATCTAAAGGGTGCAACAACCCACTGGGAACACGGTGTTCAGCCTTCACTTGCTGAAACACTAGGCGTTTAGCCATAAACTCCGCCACTTCCCATTTCACCCCGGGCCACCAAAGCTGTTCCCTCAGGCCTCAGTACATTTTCGAAACTGCTGGATATACTGCCAAGGCTGAGCTATGGAACTCACAGAGAACTCCCTCACGCATTGCCTCCGGAACAAACAACCTTCCATGGAAAAGCATCCGATGTCGGCTATCCTCTGACCACCCCTCTTGACCGTTCCCCTGATTGACACGATCCCGCAATACTTCCGCCTCGGAGTCCCCCCACTGAGACTCTTCCACCTGATGCAACAAGGAGGACTGCACCATCATCTGAACGAAATATCCTCTAACACCTTCTACCCTGGCATCCATGTGCAAGGCAGCCAACTCCCCATCGCCTTCCAAGAATTAGTGGATTCCTGAACTACTTCCTGATGCGACATCCGTCTCAGGTCATCATCCACAACGTTGACCTTACCATCAGTGTAAGAGATCTCAATGTCATAGTCTTGGAGAAACTAGACCCATATCCTCTTCTATATGTTCAGGTCACGCTGGGAGAAGATATAACGCAGGCTCTTGTGATATGAGAAGACCACAATGCGCTCCCCAAAGAGGTAATGTCGCTAAAACTTCAGTGCGAACACTAATGCTACAAGCTCTACATCATGGGTGGAATAGTTATTCTCGTCAGGGCGTAACTGCCTAGACCCAAAACAGATCACTCCCTTCTTCTGCATTATCATGCACCCCAGTCCAAGGCCAGAAGTATCACAAATCACCTCATACAACAACCCTTCCTCTGGAAACCTAAATACAGGATAACTGAACAACTTCTCTTTCAGGTAGTCAAAATCCTTCTGGCCCTGCTCGCTCCATATGAAGACCTGGTTCTTCCTAGTCAAAGCCGTCAATGGAGCAGCAACTTAGGAGAAGTCTGAAATGAACCTGCGATAGTAACCTACCAACCCCTGGAAACTATGAACTCCTGCCACTCCCTTGGGTGCCGCCCAGGAATCAACTGCCTCCACCTTTGATGGGTCCACCGACATTCCATTCTGAGACACTACGTTCCCAAGGAAGTGTACTTCGTGTGTCAAGAACTTACACTTCGACAATTTCTTGAAAAGCTGGTGGTGCTGAAGGACATCCAAGACAGCACAGAGATGCTAAACGTGCTCCTCCTCTGATCATGAGTAGATCAGGATGTCATCGATAAACACAATGATGAACTCGTCCCGAAACTCTCGGAAGACAATGTTCATAAGTCCCATGAACATAGCCGGTGAATTCGTAACTCCCAACGACATCAATACAAACTCAAAGTGCACATACCTGCACCTAAAAGCCGTCTTCGAGATTTCACTGTCCTTTACCCTCAACTGATGATATCTATATCGTAGATCAATCTTGGAAAACCAACCTTCTCCCCTCAATTGGTCGAAGAGATCATATATCCTTGGAAGGGGGTGACGGTTTATAACCATTACCTGGTCCATCCTTCTCTACTCTATGCATAGCATGAGACCACCATCTGCCTTCTTCATGAACAAGACTGGAGCACCCCAGGGCAATACACTGGGTCGAACAAAACCCTTATCCATCAGATCACCAATATGAATCTGCAACTCCCGCAACTCCGAAGGTTCCATCCGATAAGGGGCCATCGAAATCGGATGGGCACCAGGCTGTAAGTCGATCCCGAACTCAACGTCACATCAGGGGGGGGGGGAGAGTCACAACCTCCTCAAGAAAAACATAAAGGAACTCCCCAACATCCTTCGGGACATCCATTATCTCTGTATCAGCTAGAACCACTGATAACCCGCCTAACAAGGAAAGGAGATGCTTCACAAGCCGGTTTCCCACCTGATATCTCCTCTCACCAACAAAATATATGCTCTCCTCATCCACATTGGAGAACATGACTCTTATCTGAAAGCAGTCGATAACGGAACTAACAGAAAACAAGCAGTCGAAGCCTAGGATGACATAGTATGGCTGCATCTGGAACAGAAGAAGGTCCCCACTAGATTGATGTGGTCCCAACGTCAGCCCACATCCATGGAAAACACAAGATACGCTGGTCTGGCCTCCAACTGGGGTACTCAGTACCAGTGGTACGGAAAGTCTCTCTACATCTAGTCCCAAATAATGGGTTACACCAGGTGTAATGAAGTAGTGAGATGCTCCTGAATCGAACAAAGCAGAAATAATAGTGTTGAACAAACAAAACGTACCTCGCACCACCTCTGGTCCTGCTGAAGCTATCAGCACTGCTGCGTGCAACCATCCACGCCCAGCTCCTCTGCCTCTATGTTGCCATCCACCTCCCTGACCATGCCCAGGTCGAGGTCCTTGAGGAGCACCCTCAGGTCGGCCTCCTCTGGCAATGTCTTCCCTCAGAGGAGCATGGTCCTACTACTACTGGAAGGGCCTCGCTGGAAACTAGTGCTGCTGAGGTGGGCGCTAAACCTGCCCACCTCCACCGTACTAAGGTCGGGTCGGGCACCGACTTTGAACGTGCCAGAAACCTCCACAATAAAAGCACCTTCGCCCTGGGCTCGTGAAAAAGGGATGAGGACCTGATGTTCTGAACTGGAACTGCTGGGGCCTTCTCCCCACTGGCCTGAACCTGGATGGCCACATCGCAAGATACCTGCAGCTGAATGCCTTCCCCTTCGACGGGCCTGGCTGGTTCCCCTCTCGGGGTGCACCTCCCAGTGAGTGCATCCTCTCTACAACCTCTTCCTTCTACTGTACTGCCATGTACGTCGGAAGGGTGAAGGGGGTGACAACATACTGGAGCAAAGGACGAAGAAAGTCCTCCAAACATCTCGCCCCGAGACACCTCATCTGGAAAGAGATCCGAAGAAAAGCGCAAGAGATCCTTGAACTTGATCCCCATCTCTCGTACGGACATACTCCCCTGCTGAAGGGAGAGTAACTCCTACTGCTTCTCCACCTTGATCATGGAAGAAAGGAATTCCTCTCGGAATTCCTTCTCAAAGTCAGCCCAAGGAACCTGTGCCTCTATCCTCTCTTCGAGGTAGAGTGTCCACCACTGTCGTGCCACACCTCTCAGCTAACTGACTGCTAGGGGAACCCAGTACTCCCTCGGAGCATGGATCAAGGTAAAACCGATCCCTAGCTCCTCAAGACACCGCTATGTCTCTGTATCCGAAGTACTACCCTTGTACTTCATGAGGGTATGTCACTGAAAATAACGGAGAGTCTTCTTCCACTGGCTGTCTTCCTCCTCTCGGTCAATCCACAGCTGATCGACCGCTTGAATCTACTGGGCCTCGGCTGTCTGATCCACTTCGGGACAACGTCCAGGTGCCATAGCTGTACGATAAACAAGGATCACCTTAGCCCATGTAGTAATAAAAAACTCAAGGTTTTATTTTATCATTTTATTTCAATTTCTTTCCCAGAACACCCAAGTCAAGTAAAACACAATCATGATGATGCATGTACTTTCCCTAGGGTCTCTACCCTGCAATCAATGTAGTCTCACTTGGTTGTTTTGTAGGATCAGAGTCCTTTCATCGGATCACGGTGGGCCCTAAAATCCCGTGTCCTAGCCGGTCTTCCCTGGCCAATGTCACGCAACAAGATGGACTAACATTGTTACCCTACCATCCCATGAAATCCTCACTATGTATAACTCCAATCTCCATACTATCTCTCAACCATCACCACTGATACCATTCTGTCATGACCCCCTCCCACCAAAGTTGCCCCTCCTGAGCTGGCAATGTTGAAAGGGAGATAATGTCCACCGATTCCCGCCTCCAGTAGGCCCCGGGGTGGCGACTAGCACCAAGGGTATTACTTTTCACAAATATGGGAGGCATTACCCTTTTTATTATTATTTTGGATCGGGAAATAGGACAAGTCAACCACTAAAAAGAAAAAGGACAAGTGTATATAAATAAACCCAAACCAAGCCCACATGCATGTTTAAACAATTTTATAACAAGGTGCAAGTACAGAAAGCTCAAAGTTCAATACCAAAAGAAACAAGTGTACAACAACTGCAAAAACACCGACGGTCCGACTAGTAGGGTCCCGCATGGCCCTCGTAGTCGTCCTGGAAACCTGAAAGTAAACGTAGTGTGAGAATACAATTATACTCAGTAGGGAAACCTAAAGCTCCCATGCACAAGTCGGGAGACATCCTAATGTCCCGTGAGAACAACAGAAGAAACCTAACAATGAATTCTATCCACCCAACCTCACCAGCCACACTCACAAAAACACAAGCACAACAGGTAGTAGTAGATAAAAAACATGAGTATTGGGTACCCCGCACCATTTCCCTTTAGTTAGCTGCTCTTCCTAATGGTGAACGTCTTGTCGCTGCCACACTCTCCCCGCCCACACACACCTGGGCCTCACTACCACTTATCCCGCCCGCACACCCCTGGGCCTCACAACCACATATCCCGCCCGCACACACGTGGGCTTCAAAACCATGTATCCCTCCCTCACACACCTGGGCCTCATAACAACGTATCCCGCCTTCACAAACCTGGGCCTCGTTCCAATGATTCTTGGGAAATAGTAGAACCTGCCCGAAGCGTCTTGGGCTTAAGCCACCACATTCGAATCCTACCTGAAGAGTCTTAGGTGTAAGGTCACCTAAAGCCATCACAGCCTAGGATAGAAGGAGCAAGAAGGAGCCAGTAACTAAGGGAAAAATACCTTCTCCCATGAAATGGGAGTGTTCGGCACTAAGTGCTCAACATGGGTGGGGTGAGATATAACACAAAAGATACATATATATTTATACCAAACACACAGCCCAACATATGGCTTCTAAACAGAGAAACTGAGCACGTGCCTCGGCACTGCTACTACGAAGCATGCATACAACAAAACAACCCCAACCCCATTTAGGTTTTCACGTTTCTACAGAATTAATATATTTAGTTCCTTAACTACTGGGAAACTATCCACAACCAACCACATCGATCATTCGTAAACAAATCCCTACCATCCACAAGTCAAATTTGGAAAGCACAAGCAGTACAACCAAGCCTTTCTTATCAACCAACCAACCCCATTTATTATTAATCTCGTTCCATTACCATGACCCACCATTCATTAACTCTTCCACTTTTTATTTATTATTCACAACCCATAGTCCATTCACAATCATGCCCATCCCTACAGCCTCGCTGCCAAACAACATAACCCAAACCCCACCGAAACCAGTACATCATTATCCCTTTAATACCACTTATCGAAGCCCCACTACCTGTCACCAACATAACATTTACACCAACCCACAACCAAGCCAACCACAGCCCCACTGCTCACCCTATCCAGAACAACCCACAAAACACCCCCATCACATGCCATGTATCCAATCCAACACCCACATGTTCATTATTCCTTTTTGTTTATCCGAGGTGATCACAGAACGGTTCCAGATTTTAGGTGGCCAACTTTACGTGATTAACCAAATTCCACATTCCACAAATTTCCATCCACAAAAAACGGTCTAGAAAGATAGTAAAACATTTAATTGTGCAAGAAAAGGCCCCCAATGACCAGGAATTTCAGTAGGCATAAGCTTATTCAATTCACAACATAATATCACAGGATATAAAGATAACAGCAATCTCAAACTTCCCAACCCAGTTATTTAACCAGTTATTATCTTCATTTAATGGTTTAACTGTTTCTCATAAAAATAGAAGGATTTCTACCCCGTATGATGCACCAAAATAGAGAGAGAAAGGTAAGATTCCTACCTCAACAGGTTCTGATCGCAATGCTCCCCCGGATCAACCGTAGAAGACGTCCGTCGGCATCCGTTACTTCTGTCGGGTCCCGGTAAAACCTCCTCGGGTGGAAGTCGGAAAGGAAAGGCCGATGGAAAGACAAAGTATTAAAGCTCGGATGTTCCTCCTCGTCATTACGATCTCGTGGCCACTGACAGATTGTAAATCAGAGCTCGGATGGAGAAGTTATTGAAGAAAAGGAGCCTTCGAGTCTCTTGGGAGAGCTCTACTTAGAGGAAAGGGGAGGAGAGTAGTGAGTTGAAAGGTGGAGGGGACCCCTCCTTTTATCGGTGATAAAATGAAAATTACACAGCGTGTACTTTATGGTACACGGCGTGTACTCGGTTATTTTAGACGGTCTCCACGCGGCTTCCAACACAGCTTTGCGGCCGTTGACTGGTCAACACACAGTTTGAGGGTAACGCATATGTGGGGAAAGACTACATGGCGTGTAGTTTAGACACACGGCGTGTACTCATTTATTGCACATGGCAAGAACACGACTCCAACATGGTACAAGGCCGTTGACTGGTAACGCGTACGCGGGGAAGGACTACATGCCGTGTAGAACTGGACACACGGCGTGCACCCATTATTTCACAGAGCGAGGACACGACCTGCGAGACGGGGTATACCCGGAAAGGGGGTACACGACATGTACTCAAACTACATGGAGTGTAGTTTCAAAATTCTGGAAAGTGTTGGAAAAGTCCATTTTACCCTCCAGAACACTTTGTGACCTTCTTTTTGACAATAGAATGGGCCGGAGAGGTCCGGGCCATTACATGTTCATACTATAACCATAATCAATAAATCGTATCATTATATCACATCCACATTCAAACATGTCATAAACCATACAATATAATTTGTATAATTTATCATAATAAAAAAACCTTAATTAATCATAAAATACTACAACAAATGTTTAAATAGATGAAAATAATATAATAAAATCATTAAAACACTTTGATATATATATATATATATTAAATTGAATGTATATAAATGATTTATAATTATAAAATAAAACATTATTTTGGAAAATAATCATTTATGTTTTTAAATGATGATTCAAAACATTGTGTTTCTAATAAGGCATAAATAGATGATTGTGCCATATAAGTTAGAAAAACAATGTCTCCATTATCTGTCAAAAAGGACAACTAGTACCACATCTGTAAAAATATGGAATGGTTCTATTCAAAAAGATTTATAAAAATTAAAACATTGTAAAAATATTTTCAATCAATGTTCAATAATATTTTAAAATATATTTTGAATAAAAAACGACAAGGAAGATAAAAGTTTATTGGTATATACTTAGGTATAATGAATCCCGAATAATAAAGATATAGTGAAATTAAACCCTATATAAAACATTAAAAATATTCCCACTTGAAAAGACTTAAATAAATATAAAAAGTTATATAAAATTTCATATATAATCATTTTTATCGATATAAATAGTTACATAAATGAATATTAAGAATATTGAAATGGAGGAAGGATTAATTATTTACACATTCAATGAATCCGATACAAATTTTAACATTTATATAATAATCCAAATATAATACTATTAATAATTGAATAAAATTAAGATAAATGTATTCATGATAATAAATATAATAAGGGAGGTGCATACACCACATAGATGAAATTGGTGGTGAGATTTGGTTATATCTCACTAATATTAAATGTGAGCCGTAATTCACTTACAATGATCATATCAATTTAGTGAGGATAAATAAATATAACAATTATGTGTGAGAACAATCCACCCAATATAAGTGTATATTAAATAAAAAATAATCACATTTCATTCACATATATTTATGTAAGAGTATTACCAAGGACATATATGTTTAACATAATAAAAGAAAATTGATTTACAATTTCCCTCTATATAGGTCTGATACTATCATTAGGTGTATGAAACTCTTGTATAATGATTATAAAAATATTATTAAATTCTATTTGGATCATAATAATATTTATGACATCATATAAGATTCATTTATGATATTATTTCACCGTTTTACTAATAACATCTATGTTAAAGAATCAATTTTGGTAATAATCGCATTGTTAATCATATATGTTTTGACTTTTTATTTATGATTCTATAACTTATATCAGGATTTAAATACATACATAATTTAAAATATTATTTATATATCATATATATTCAATATTAAAATATATATAAATTATATATCTATGAATTGTGATTCACCATTCATGGAGATGGTAGTCTATACGTACGTTTGAACACTGTTTCCAGTTACATGTTAAAATGAAAGGATGAAATTAAATAAATTATAATTATATATGTAATTAATTTAGAATTATTATGTTAGATATAAAATAATTATTCATTATATATATATTTTTAAACATTCTTGAATGATTAACGGGGAAGATGAATGTCATCATTTCATGGAGACGGTATGTCGTACGTACGCACGAGCAACTGAATATTTACATAATGGTAATGGGTATGGAATTGGATGGAATATGAATTATAATTTAACAATATAAGGGCATTATTATTATTTTCATCATTTATATTTTTTATACCCATCCAAATAATGTATAGATAAAAAACATTTTACACCAAATCGTAGAGATGATAAGTCGTACATAAGCACACATGGTCATATTGTTATTCATGGTTTTGGTAAAAATAGGAATATAGTCGTCTCATAATCATAACCACATTTCATAACATATTAGATTTGATAATTATTACATTAGTATGAAAACATATATGGAAAAATAAGTAAAATAATCCAAAAACATCGAAAGATTTCATAAAACAGTTGGATAATCATTGAGTGTCTCCTTTTGATTTGTAAAAAAGGACTTCTTGTGATAGATTTATGATTATTTTATGACCTATAATATGATTTGAGTGAAATTGGGAGACAAATGGTCAGGTTTTGGCCCAATGAATGGGATTCATATGTGTGAATAAAAGTGAATGAGAGGTGCTCTTTTATATGAGTGGGGAGATGATCTATAGGAAACTCCAAAACTATTAATTTTGGATAAATTGATTTTAGATTTAAAATAGATAATAAGTGTGTTATTTAAAATATATGGTTATAGTGGGTCAAAATAATCCTATAAAATGTATTTTATCCTTGTTTTGGTCAAAAAAGTAACCATACCTTTTCCCTTTAATGCTTACTTAGTCAGTTTAACTACTACCGTGACAACATATCTTTTTAATATCAAGGGATACTATTGTTACTATAAAATTCCAAATATAACTCCAATTGGATAATTTATTACATATTTGACATTATCCTTGTCATTTTCTGAATTATTGATTTTTATGAATATTTTATCATTTAAAAAAAATTATATTGTTTAAAGAATCATGTTTGTCAATTTGGATAAAATTCAGTATTTTCATTTGTAAAGATATCATAAAAACATGGTCACATCATAACAAAACATAAAATATATCAATAACATGTCTAAATTATCTATAAAATTATTTTATTTCATTATCAATGACATAGTATATTCAATTTTATATTTTTAATTATATTTATTTGAAATCTTAATTAAGTAAACAATTACTACATCATTATTAAACAAGCCATTAATGAATTTATATCATCCCTAAAAATTAAAAAAAAATCATGATGAAGATAAAATTATTATATTTCATATAAATAATTATAGTGTATATTATCTTTTGTATGACCCTATATAAAAAATGATATAGGTATGAAAATTTAATATGACTATATTAACTATTCATAACATAAAAAATAATAAATGTCATACTATCTGCACAAGTGGATGAAAAAGAAACATATTTTCAAACAAAGGAATATTTGGGTCTAAAAAAATTATCCAATGAAATTAATACAATTCCTAGTGTTGTTTTATAATATTATAATATTATTCTATTCTTGAATTACCTTATTTACCATTAATTATGGTATAATATATTCATAAGTAAGTATTCAACAAAAAAAATTGATCATATTAAAACAAAATTTTTAAAATGATTACAAAAAAGAATTTGTATTTTTATAAATTCAATTCGCAAATGTGGTATAATAATGATTAACATCATTCTCACTGATGTGGGTAAAATGCTTATAAAAGAGACGTTAAAAAGTTCAATAATATTAAAACATAAATATGTTATAAAAAATATTTTAATGAACTAAATTGAATTAATATATATATTATTTATCTATTTTAAGTTTCAAATAAATTCAATTAAAAATAATTATTTAAATAAAGATGTCAGGTTTAAATAATAATGTAGTATTTTCACTATTTATCAAAAATTTAAACATGCCTGAAAAATACCAAAAATTAGCACCAAGATTATTTTGATATCCTGAATAATAAAATTATTTTTATTTTGAAAAATAAAATTTATAAATTTCATAATGTGGTTATTACCATTCATAACTTTTTTAAATGTATTTTTTGATAAAACTTGGTGCACTCGAACTCGATTTTGCATGCAACAAAAGATATTGAATTATTTAAAAAGAAATGTACAATGGAAGAATATGGTGTTACACTAGGAAAAAAATAACCATGGTTTAAAATTGATGCATATATATAGCTTATCTTGAGATTATCTGAACAAAAAATTAATCCATTTATAGCCAAACAAAATCATAGTAAATTTTTCAATCAACATCTCCATCAATCCGGATATCAACATAATATTCAGGTTATATACATGTTGATATTGATCATTGAATATATATGAATACCATCAATAAATAATACAAAAAACATATCAAGGTAATTATTTAATACTCATATTCATTAACTCCCTGAATATGATATGTCTTCAGTATGAAAAAATTGATTGAATATGTATTCATTATGATACTACTTAGGTTGAAATATTTTAATTAGTATATCCTTATTCCTTAAAATTTAATTGATGATATCCAAAATGATGTTAATTTTTCAAAATGTATTGATAAATTTTTAGCTTTTCAATAAATTATTAATACAATTAAAATGAAATTAGTTCTTGATTTTGATCATTCTTTGTTCCTGATAATCAATGAAGAGACTTAAAAATCTATCATTCTTCATAAAAAAGAAATGAAGTGTACAATAATTTGACACACACATATGAATAAATATGTTTTAAATACTATCATAGTGTTTCTACTTCAATTACAATATCTCAATCATGGACTTTCTATAGGAGTCTTTAAAATAGGTGTAGTAGTAGTTATGAGTTTTTTTAGAGCTCAAAATCACGACATCGGGGAAATACTATGTGACTATTCCAAAAATGAATAAAAATTGTACAAATAATAATAATATCATTGTTTTTCAGTTTATATCCAACCAATAAAGTTATGACACTAATTGGAATTGGAATAATGTCCCAAAAATTGATTTTATTTCCATCAGAAGATTATATATATCATCACAAAGATAGACGGTCAAATGTTGTTTTGGAAAATCAAACATGACTTCCCCCATCTGAAATTGATGTTATTTTTATATAGATAATGAAAATAAATTCATATTAAAATACTTCATTAAAAAAAGTGTGACTAATTTCTCTTGTCAGAAGTACATTTCCAAATGATTAAATGGAGAAGATTCATAGACTTGAGATGCAATCATCATAATTTTTTTCCACTCATGATAAAAAATATCGTAATTGAGGATATAAGTTATCATTCCATTAAAAATTTCAGAAAATAAAATAATTCATACAAATAGTACCAAATATGATATATAAATATTGTAAAATACCTATAACCACCACAAAATCACCATTCCATGTAAAATCGTATAATAAAAAAGATTTGAATGATACATAAACATCTATAATTGTGTGATAAATAATGAAAACTCTTTTATTTGATTTCTAAATCAATAAAACTTATTTTAAATATATAAAAACATATATTTAACATACGAAATTCATGGAATTCATCTATTCACCTCGTTCATGAATTTTTTTAATTTGTTTATGAAATTCCAAATCATATCCCTTAGGAGTGTCAAACTAGGTATAAATCTAGGATCATTATTATGCACCATATGAGAATCAAGTCAAATCCTAATTATTTATTTTCTGAGTTATTACCCCTATTAATAACTATTCTTACATCATATCCACTAGTAGTATCTGGACATCGTATTAATTTCCCTGGAAACCGTGAACTATATCCTTCACTAAAATTCCAGTTAAATTTCGTATACTTTTTATTATCCATATGGTTCTCACTAATTTTCTCTGAAAATAGTCTTTAATGGTTAACTATACCTTAATATGATACCATATGTAACAAACTAAACATTTCATAGGTAAATATTACATCTTAATATGTGAATATTCTTTACATAAGAGAATGATCCTGGCTAGAATAGTTTTGGATTAGTGACATTATATATGTGGAAATGTAATCATCTATTTCACATGTGAACTACATCATCACCAAATGTATAATTTAAAATTATCACCCTTCATAAACATATCATAAAATATAATAAAAATATATCTATGGGAATGGATAGATAAAAAACTGATGATCTTAGATTCTTATTAAGGGTAAACAATGGAGATATCTATTTGAAATTTTCAAAAGGTTATGTGGTTTTTAGAAAAGAATTTGAAAACTATACCCTAAATATAATATATCATAAACATTAGTTCTAGAATATATAATTTATATTCATTATAGATGAATCATTAAGGAGAAAAAATAATACAATCCATGAGATAATTTCATTGTCATAAGACTTTGATTTTTCATAACAATGAAAATAAAATTTTATGTCGAGGAAAAAAGCCATTACATTCATAACATTTGAGCCTTGGGATTACCAACCAGGTACAATCTGTAGTAAGGTGATCACATAGTATGTATCCTTTTTTGTTATTTGAATAAACTCTCATTGACCCTCTTTTAGGATATGAAAATCCTCTCTTGTACCCAATATTGGGATTGGGATATCCACTAATATAACCTTAGAGGTCACAGAACAATAATCATTACCCAATGCATTTGAGAGATATATAACACTATACCCTCCCATCAGATAATATAAAATATTCATATGATGGAAATAGAATAAATAATAATATAATTCACATGAATAGTAATCATGTTTCAAAAATACATCATCAGATCAAAACCTTTATAAAAGAACACATTTCATGAACATTTCATGAATTTATCAATGCATAACCTGTTGAAAAGAAATGGGTTTCATAAAAATATTTTAATCACAATCATAAACTATAATAAGAAAGAAAAATTACACTATCATTGGTTCATATTACTTTTAAAGAAGAAGTAGGATCAGTGATTATTCATATTATTGGATATAAATAAAATGAAAATATAAATAAACCATTCAAGAGGAAAATTAATTTTCATTATGAACTCACTTATTTAAAATCTAATATTTCACCAAATATTAGAAAAATATTTTATTTGATAATATCCCTGGAAACTGATAATTGATGTTTCAAATCATTGAGGGTTCATAATTATTGCAAATTACATAATTTCCATTTAAATTAAAATAAATATGCCATTCGCATTGCCTATAAAAATTAAAAGTACATCATTTGGAATATAATTATAAGATTCCCATTAAAAATTTTATAAACCAAATAATTGATAAAAATAATTTAAAAATAATTTAATAATAGAAAAAAAATTGAATGTATATTTTTAAACATTAAAATTAATGAGAATGGATTTTTGACCGAAGAAAGAAATAATGTTGTGTTTTCTTAAATACATATTGTCCACAAAATGAGTAAATATATAGAGAAATATTAATGGAAAAAAATTAATTATCCATAAATATGATTAAGAAAAGGTAATTTTATGAGTTTTTGGAGATAAATCATTGGATATCATCATCATTAGTATAATAATAAATAATACCGATCAACAACTACATTATAACATAAAACCCTTATCATATTGCTGTATTTTGAATAATAAGAACCATGAAATAAGGCAAAATATGTGGATATATATATCACATAATTATAATGATAATAGTTATAAAATACATCCATTGTTATAATATATAAATTAAAAAAGAATCATTTTGGTAATATGGCATCTGTTTTACAAGGTTAAGAGTGAGATGAAAATCCATTTCCTCTTGTCATGAAATTCGTTATACACGTTAAATTTTTTTTTATAATTAAAATATTTTTAATAAAAAAAATATTCAAAACAGATATCATATATATCATACCATAATTTATTTACTTATAACCTTTTATAACATGATTACAAAAAAATTGATATTAATATCATTTTTCTAGGTGACAAATGCCTCATTTTTTTTATTTTAGCTATGTACTTTTTGTTCTTATACCATAAATTTTGTTTAATCATAACCATAATATTATATATCATATTAATATAATATAAATTCATTATTTATATATTTAAATTCATCCATAAATTTTATATATAGAAAATTAATTGCACAATTCATGGTGGAAGTATGTCATAGGTAAACATGAACATTGTTTCTGTTTTTTGACAGACTTAATAAAATATTTTTTTGTATTAATTAAACATAAATTTTAAATTATTTTATTATATTAACTATATATAATCATAAAATAAATACTTATTACCATACATGTCAATATAAAAATAAAAATGAATCACACCACATAGTGGAGGAGATAGTACCCACGTACACACAAGTAGTGTTATCGTTTTCCAACATACTAGAAGGTATGAAGATATATGTGAAATTATAATTATTTAATTAAAATTAGGTCCTAAATATAATATATATTTTAATTACATAATTAAATCTTTCCATGAATGGTAGTGATGTAAAATGAATCACATCGGTTCACGATGTGGTTTTCCACAATCACACGATCAATAATTTCGTTTCAAATTTACTATAAGTGGTGATGGATATAGTACATGATATCTACTTAATAACATCGTATTATATTTTATAAAATATTTTTATTGCATTTTAATTATTAATACATGGATGATAGTTTTAATAGAAAAATTAAAAAATAAAGAGTAATGTTTAAAAATTAAGTTTTGTTAGATAATCAATATTTTTGTATATTATTAAGGAACAAATGGTTGGTATTTATGAAGGATAAGTAGGTATATAAGGAGTAAAATTATTATTTTTAAATATTTTTTCAATGGATCTTAGTGATAAATAGATTAAGTGTTTTGAATATGTTATTGTAGGAGGCACCCTTCTATAATTGGGGAGGGGTCCCGTTTTTTTAAAAAACCAAAACTATTCAATATTGGGAATTCACTATCAATCCATGTGCCTCAGAAATTGGAAAATAATGTATTGGGTAGATTTTATCTTTAATAAAAATATCCAAAAAACAATCAAACATTTTTAATCATTTTATTCCTTTAACATCTAGGATTACTCAGTAGTATTATTTAAGTTCACACTGTGGTTAGTAGTTTATTATTTACCATGAAAATATAACCTATGAAAAAAATTCTTAATATGAGAAAATATTTATCAAATAACTAATAATTATAAATTTAATCTTTCATATTTAAATCATATGTTATTCGAAAATTAATTTTAACATAATTTTGCAAAACCCCATTTCAACATTAACCAAAATAATTAAATTATAATATTTTATACTAATAATTTCCACAAAAATATTTGATAAATCATATTTATCGATGTTGATTCTTAATATTCTAAATATTAAAATAATTTTATAAAATTAATTTCAAATAACATGAATAATTTTATCGATAATCAATCCTAAAACACGATGAAATTGTGATTTTACCATGAAAATGTATTCTTGAGTATTAAGGTATTTTATATTGAAATTAAACATGAAAACGATTCTAATAGACTAAATTTCATTAATAATAATGTATATAAACTAATTTATTTTTAAAAATTATAAAAAAAATCACCTTTCTAAATTCGATAAAAATTGTTAGTTTTAAATAAAAATACATACTTTAACTATTCATAAAAAATACATATCTTAAAAAAAAAATCAAACAAATGTGTAAGATAAATTATAAATTTTGATCACATAAATCAATTTCAGTAATGACGATAAATTTTATCAAATAGGAATAAATTAATATTAGTATTTCCTTAAAAATGATATTAAAATCAAATTTGGGGAAAATTGATTTTTATAGTAAAGAAAGATTTAACTAAAAATAAAGTAATTACTTATAAATATGTTTTCATTATGTAAAACATTTATTCATTATTTTAAATTGGGGTTTATTCCTTTTAAAACAAAAAAATCATTGAATAATGTTAAAATAATTTTTTTAATTTAATGTTTGATTCATTATAACCTTGTGTTGCATGTACCACAAACTATCAAGGAAATTATATTTGTTTAAAGTAAAAAATATTTTTAAAAATATTTTGTTGCCAGATAAATTATGTTTTATTGGTTAAATTATTAGTTAAAAATAAATTACTTGAACATGAAAGGGTTGATTTTTATGACAATTCATCAAGGGATTAAAATTTTGGTGATATGCATATGCGTTAGAATTCATTAATTAAACCAAAAAACATATTTTTCATCTTTTTATATCTTTGATATATTTTTTAAATAATGTGGGGGTTTTCAATATTTTTTTACAATCTATGTTAATATATAGAATGATCCACTTGATTTGTTTTTGTGTTGTGTTTGTAGAAGCTGAGGATACAAATATGTGGGATTTTTCTAAACATACAGGTTTAATTATGTATGATTCTTAAACTAAAATAATGTTGTTTTAAAATATATCAATGTATTAAAAAGGCATTGAGGTGAATATCTAACATGTTTATTAGGTGAATGAATCCAAGATCAATCATATAAGGCTCACAATCTGATATGTTCAGTTTGTATTTAGATATTACATTCATATATGTTCATTGATATTTTATAAACCTAAAGAAATTTTTTTTGAATCCAATGATATATAGGTGGATATGGGGACATTGTTTAGTTATGATTATATAAATATAAACATTTTATATAGTATAAATGGTTCAAAATTTATGTACCCTTATTACACAATATTATATGTCTGTCATGATTCATAAATAATATTTTTATTATAGATGAACAGTTGGATGCCTTAGTTAACCATGATTTCGAAGACATTACCTATAAAAATAGCAACATTGGATTGCGATATTATTAAAATGATAATAATAATAATATTATCCATTTTATTTTCAAATGTTATATTTCAATTTGGATAGTTTTTATAATCTACATTTTTAAGAAGTCCTAAGTGGATATTTTCATATATCAATTGATTTGCCAATAAAAACACATATTTTGATTACATTTTAATGGTATTAAATGTTTATTTTTGATCTTATGGGCCTGAGTTAGTGGATTTTAATTTTGAACATCCATTCTCTTCATTTGTGCACTCCATGCCTAATATGCACCAATTTAGGCCCAATGTTTCATCTGATTTCAATGAATGTTATTATCCATATTTTAATTTGATATTTTTTTAAATGGATATAAACTTAAATATGAACATTTTTCATTCAGGGATCAATGGAGGATTCATAAAGGATGATGAGGATTTTTGGCGAAGAAACGAAACAATTCTTGAGAAGGAAGATTGTATATCATCCCACTGATCGGACTGTGGGGCCCACAATACAGGCCCAATGAATCCCAAAATTCATGGGAGGCTAGTAGGAATATAGAGTAACAAATAATCCTTCTGTATCCTGTGCTAATTCGTCCTCAATGGTGGTGATTAAGGCGGTCCAATTGGAAGATTCAATTCTAGGCCTGATTCTGAGGCCCAGAACAACAACCCATTATTTCAATCATATCTCCTGAACCACAATATATATTGGGCTTAAATTTAACAGGCTGTTAGGGGACATCCGGGGAGCCATTTAGGTCTTATAGGGCCCACTCAAATTCGGCTTTCTTGTAAGCCCTTTAGGCACATCTTTCCGGTGGATGCAAGCTGGCTGCAACTTCGAGGCAAGAAGTGGAAAAGTCTTTCATCATTAATGTTCCACCCACCATTCCCCAACATAATTAATTAAAGGAACATGGGATGTTGGGGGATCGTCCAAGGCTTCATTTTTTCCTATTTAAGGCAGTATTGGTGGTGGATTTAGGGATCTTGGTGCTTTATTTTCATTGTAATGTTATTATGCCAATTTGCCTTTGTAATGTTCTTCCCCCTCATGTCAGTTGTTCGAATCACCTTAGTCATTAATAAAAGTTCATCTTCTTCTCTTATTATGTTCTTATTCATATCACCTTGATACCGTTGCCTTAAGGTGTGAAATTTTTCACACCAAACCTTGTGATTTTGTTCACAAAACAGTGGCGTGATCGTTATTTTTGCTGTTTTTACTTTTTCAATTCCACCCTCATAAGTCTACTTTCCACTTCCGTTGAGAACTTGTCATCATTGGAGGGCTAGATCTTTTATGAATTGATTCAAGGGAGTAGCAAGGGGCTGGATTGAATGTTATTTCTCACTTCCTAAATGCTATTAATTTCTTTTAATTGATTTTATTTCATTCAATGATTTTTATTCTTCATCTTGCTTATTGAATTTATTCACCCCACTTTCATGTGCTAATTACATCCTTTACCTTGGAGTGCTCATGAAAATGATCCTACAAGTGTATAGGTGATTATCATATGTTTTTAAGGTGTTTAATAAGTAATTGATGAGGTTAGTTTTAATTCATTGCATGAATGCTTCTCGAGTTAATGAAATTAAAATCGTAAAAAAAAGAATTCATTCAATCCACCCCGAGAAATAACCTAGTATCAACTCATTTTCTCATAATTTGAATTCACATAGATCTTTTAGTGCTCTTCCAAAACAATCTAAAATCAACTCAAGTTGGCCACTTCATAGCCAAAAATACATCTCTTTTTATTGAGTGTCTAAAGGTTCTTCTTAGGTCTCTGAGGATTCGACAACCCAAGCTACACTACAAGTGACTGCTTGACCCTTAAAACATGGGTAAATTTGGGCAAAACCAAATTTTGGCGCCATTGTCGGGGACCAAGTAAGTTCCTTAGACAAAAACCTTCTTTCCTCACCCACATTCTTCTATTCTCACCCAAGATCTCTTATCTTTTCCTTATCTCGCTTTTTTTCTCTTTTGGCGCATGTCCGCCTTCACTCGTGATAACTCAAACTGACTAGTTAGGGTGGAAAGTCATAGGATAGGGGAGTCAAGTACAACATTGGATCATAATCTTCCTAATACCCTAGAGTTAAATATTGAGTCAATTTCAATGGAGGGTCTTCAAAGAATCAAACTCATAAACCCGGGTGGGAACCAAAATGGAAATCCAAATGAGGCAGCCCCAAATTTGGGGAATGATGTCGATCAAACCATGAATGACTAACTTACACCAACATGGACCAATGCACCCTCTTGCATTAGGAATTCTGCCCTAGGAGATGCTCACTATGTCTTTAAACCTCATGTCCTAAACCACCTTCCATCTTTCCATGGGATGGAGTCAGAAATGCCATACCTTCATGTCAAGGAGTTCAATGACATTGTTGAAACCATGTGCTCACCACATCAACTTGAGTCAGCTAAGATGAGGCTCTTTCCTTTCTCACTTAAGGATCAAGAAAATAACTGGTTAAATAATCTGAGACCTTCATAAATCCACACTTGAAACCAACTGCAAAGAGAATTTTACAAAAAATACTCCCCCATCACAAAACCATTGCACTAAAAAAGAGCATCCAATTTTTTTTGAAAAATTGGGAGAGTCATTTTATGAAACATGGGAGAGGTTCAAAGACACCCTAAACATGGTTCCAAACCATGGTTTTTCTATTCCTGAACATGTAAGAATTTTCTATGAAGGTTTAGGCCTGGGGAACAAACAATTCATTGACATGATGTGTAATGGGACCTTTAAAAACAAATCCCCAAATGATGCTTACAAGTATCTAGAAATCTTTTCTGAACAAAACCAAACATGGGGAACATCACCTTATTCTGAAAAGACACAAAGAACTGTTGGAATGCATACAATTAGAGAAGAGGAAAGCCTTAGGGAGAATCTTGAAGCACTCTCTAGGAAGGTTGAAGAGATAGAATATAGGAAGATCAATGAAATCCAAACTGTAGACTCTGTTTGCACAATCTGTGATAAACATGACCACAAAACAGACAACTGCCCAACCATTTCATCCATCAAGTATGTTCTTTTAGGAGGACCACCTACTAAAGTCAATGCCCTAAACTTTCAAAATCTCAATACCCAAACACATTCAACCCAAGGTATAATGACCACCCAGGATTCCGAGGGAAAGATAACCAACAACCTAGCCAACCACAATGACCAAACCCCTACACTACACAAAATTTTCAAAACCATAACCAATTCCAACCACAACCAGTCCAATACCAAAATCCTCCAGTCCAATCTCAACAACCCATCCAACAACCAATGTATCCCCCTAGGATAACCCAACCAACACAAACACCTTCCCAAACTGTCCCTCTCCCAATCCTTGGACAACTGTGCAAACAAATTAGAAGGATGAACTCAGAAGTCTCTTCCCTGAAACAAGAACATCAAACCATCAAAACTGGAAAGGCACCCATGCCCACACAAGACTTTACACAACAAACATCAAGGGGGGATACAAGTTGCACTCAAAAAAATCATGAACAACTAAAGGCTTAGACAGTTTTGAGAAGTGGGATATAAATTGAGAAACTTGAAAAAATAGTTCAAAACCCACCTGAAGATTTAAACTCTAATGAAAATTAAAATGAAACACATGAAAAAACTGATGATACTAATAATGATGTGGAAGAAACAACTCTTCAAAAAACAACCCCACAACCTGCCCCATTTCCTCAATGCATGAGTGGGAAAACCAAGCCGGAATTGAGTGAATCATTGAGGGAAATATTCTCACAAGTCAAGTTGAACATTCCACTCCTCGATTCCATTCAATGAATTCCTACATACTCAAAATATCTTAAGGACCTCTGCACATTTAAAAGGAAATTCTCACATAAGAACCAAGTCCTTCTGGAAGAAAATGTTAGCACAACAATCCAAGGAACCCTTCCTCCAAAGATGTAAGACCCAGGATGCCCTTACATAAATGTTGAACTAGGAGAGAAAAAAGATGTCAAAGCCTTGTGTGATCTAGGAGCCAGTGTGAACCTCATTCCTTATGCTATGTATTTTCAGTTAGAGCTCGAAGAACTCCAACCCACATCTGTCACTCTTAAACTTGCTGATCGTAGTATTCGAGTTCCAAAGGGGATCTTAAAGGATGTTTTGGTGAATGTTTAAAATTTTCATTACCCAGCTGGCTTCATTGTTCTAGACAATCACCCAAGCTTAGGTCCTAGGGAGAAAACCCCAATCATCCTTGGTCGTCCCTTCCTTGCAACAATCAACTCTGTTATCTGAGTCCGAAATGGGAACATGACCATAAACTTTGGAAACATGAGTCTAGACTTGAACATCTACAATGCAAACTCTCAAATTGGGGATGATGAAGAGATCCATGATTTTAGTTGGATAGGTAGTGTTGATAGTGAACTCACAGAACATCAAGGAATTAACGAAGGGTGTTTAAGTCAATAAGAGATTGATTTTATTTGTTCACATGAGGGAAATTTTTCTCCTTGGCTTGAATCTATTTCAGATTGCTCTATTGATGATTTTCTAGAATCACTAATCAATGATACCATGGGTGAAATCAATAACATCGAGTCCACATCCCTTCATGAAACTACTCTAGCTAATTTAGTGGATGAAAATTCTCTTCACAAGGAACCAATTTTGTCAAGAAATCTGAACAAAGAAACAGAGTTCAATACAAAGTCTCATACTTTCTTGGAAAGTGATAACCACTCTGATCTTGAATTTAATGTTTTACCTTCATCACTCAAGTATGCGTTCTTAGGGGAAAATAAATCCTTTCCTGTTGTCATCTCTTCCTCTCGTGAAGCCAATCATGAGAGGATGCTTCTAGATGTCTATAAGAGACACAAGAAAGCCATTGGATGGACCCTATCAGATATTCCTGGGATTAGCCCACTTATCGGGACTCATAGAATTGTTATAGAATTCTATTCAAAGCCATGTTGTCAACCTCAGCAGCGACTCAATCCTAATCTCGTGGAAGTAGTGAGAAAATAACTTTTGAAATTGTTAAAAGCTGTTATCATCTATCCTATAGCTGAGAGTGAGTGGGTTAGCCCAATCCATGTGGTTCTAAAGAAGGCTGGAATCATAGTAATAACCAATAATGATGGAGAGATGCTTCCAAAAAGGGTTAGTAGGGGATGGAGAGTCTGTATTGACTATAGGAAGCTCAACTCTTGTACCAAGAAAGACCATTTCCCCTTTCCCCTTATAGATCAAGTCCTCGAGTGAGTGGCGGGTCATCAATTCTACTGCTTCCTAGATGGATTCTCAGGGTATAATCAAATCGAAGTCTCTTTAGAAGATCAAGGAAAAACGACCTTCACTTGTCCATTCGGCACTTTTTCCTTCAAGCGCATGCCCTTTGGGTTATGTAATGCCCCTGGTACCTTCCAACGATGCATGATGGGAATCTTCTCAGACATGGTGGGGGATTGTTTAGAGGTCTTCATGTATGATTTATCCATCTTTGGGGATACTTTTGAGGTATGCCTTCTAAATGTTGAAAAGGTTTTGTCAAGGTGTGAGGATATGAATTTCATACTATATTGGGAAAAATACCATTTCATGGTAAGGGAAGAACATGTTCTAGGTCGTCTGGTATCTGGTAGAGGGATTGAAGTTGATAAAGCTAAGGTTGACATCATTCGTCACCTTCCCTCTCCTAAAACTGTTATGGAAGTGAGGTACTTCTTAGGACATGCTGGTTTTTATAGAAGGTTCATTAGGAATTTCAACTCTATTTCTCAACCATATGGTGCTCTATTGGTAAAAGTTGCTCCATTTTTATGTAAATAAAGCTGTGAGGAATCATTCTCTACACTCAAGTCAACTCTTATATCTCCACCTATCATGAAATCTCCAAATTGGAAACTTCCTTTCGAGCTCATCTGTGATGCAAGTGACTTCACTGTAGGAGCAGTCTTAGGAAAATGGTGTGAGAAAAACTCCATGTGTCATTGCTTATGCAAGAAAATCATTAAATGATGCACAAATAAACTACACCACCACTAAGAAAGAGCTTCTTGCTGTTGTCTTTTCTTTAGAGAAATTCAGGTCTTATCTCTTAGGATCACCCATCTTTGTCTTCACTGACCATTCAGCCCTAAAATACCTATTCCAAAAACAAGATGCCAAGGCTAGATTGATTAGGTGGGTCCTTCATCTTCAAGAGTTCGATCTAACCATTAAGGATAAAAAGGGTGTTGAAAATGTTGTAGTTGATCACCTCTCTAGGATGGAATTCAAAGACAACTCACCCCACCTCCCTGTGTCTGATTCATTCCCCGATGAGAACCTCTATTTAGTGAGTGATTGACCTTGGTATGTTGACATAGGAAACCATTTGGGGACGGGTGACATTCCAAAATTCCTGGGGACCCAAGATAAGAGGAAATTATTTTCTGATGTCAAACACTATGTGTTTGATGATCCATACCTCTTCAAGTTCTGTCCTGATCAAATCATCAGGAGATGTGTTCCCGAGTCTGAACAAGAGTCCATTCTAAAATTTTGTCATGGAGAGGAATGTGGAGGCCACTTTTCTACAAAGAAAACCACTACAAAGGTCCTCCATAGTGGTTTCTACTGGCCGAACCTCACTAAGGATTCCTTCCAATACTCCAAAAGTTGTCCTCAGTGTCAGTAATTAGGATCCATTTCCAAATTAAATCAAATGTCCGTCACTGCCATTCTGGTCGTCGAAATCTTTGATTGTTGGGGAATTGATTTAATGGGACCCTTTCCAACCTCTATGGGATACCTCTACATCCTTTTAGCTATTGATTACGTCTCAAAATGGGTTGAGGCCATTCCCACCAAGACTAATGATCATCAAGTTGTGATCCGATTCCTAAAAGAGCATATCTTTTCTAGATTTGGAATTCCTAGGGCTATAATCAGTGATCGTGGAACCCATTTCTGTAATGGCACATTCTCTTCACTCATGTCTATGTATGGAATTTCTCATAAAGTTTCCACTGCGTACCATCCTCAAACCAATGGTGACGCTGAGTTAGCAAATAGGGAGATTAAGCAAATTCTTGAAAAAACTGTCAACCCCTCTAGGAATGATTGGTCTGAGAAACACTTGGATACTCTTTGGGCATATAGTAGATCATTCAAAACCATCCTAGGAATGTCACCATATAGGTTGATTTATGGAAATGCATTCCATTTACCTATTGAAATTGGGCATAAGGCATTTTGGGAAATCAAGAAAATGAATTTCGACATTTCTTTAGCTGAAGAAAAGAGGATGTTAGATCTTAATGAACATGAGGATCTTAGGATGGAGGCATATGAAAATTCAAGGATAAATAAAGATAGAGTTCATGCCTACCAATCTAGGAATGTCAATGTCAAACAAATATGAACTGGGAAAACATGTGCTCTTGTATAGTTCAAAACTTCATTTACACCCAGGAATGTTAAGGTCTAGATGGTCAGGTCCTTTCATAGTGCATCATATGTACCCCCATGGGGCAGTAGAGATTCGGGATCCCACAAGTGGTAACATTTTTAAGGTCAATGGTCATAGGTTAAAACCATTCATTGAATCATTCAATGAATAGGAAATCGAGGTTGAGTTAACAGAGCCAACCTATGAACTTGAAAAAATGGATAGATTTAGGATCCATGTCGGGCTAACAACATTAAACAAAAGCACTGTACGAGAGGAAACCCATGGTCTTTATGTTTCTAATCTTTGTGAATAATTTTTTTACTTCCTCTTCATTTTGTTATTTAAATATATATATATATATATATATAGACTGTTGACCTGTTCTTCTTTTATGAGTAAAGATGGGTATGAAAGGGGAGCACCGTATTCATCCATGTCACGCGGTGTGATCCCTGAGTAATACCTTACCCAGAAAATATAAAGAAGACAATGTATCATCAGTTTATTTTATTTTATTTTTTTAGGTATTTTAAAAAAAATAGATTGTTTACCTGTTATTCTTTTATGAGTAAGGATGGGTATGAATGGGGAGCACCGTTTTCATCTGTGTCACGCGGTGTGATCCCGGAGTAATACCTTACCCAGAAATTTAAGAGAAGACAATGTATCATCAGTTTATGTTATTTGTACCTTTTTTTAGATTAAAAAAATACAAATAAACATATATATATTAAAAAAAATTAAAGGCATGTCATAGGTCATTGGGAAAAGCTGGTCACAACAGTCCAATCCATTGAGAGACAAACCAGAACTGAAGGGAGACATGGGAATGCATTTTCAACATCAACCACAAGGTGACTTCATTCCATAATTTTCATTTTCAATGTCTTTGTTGAACTTCTATCCTACCCCTTCTATGTTTCAATTCTTTAAACACTGGGGACAATGTTATTCTAAGTTGGTGGGGGGGAGATGAAAATCTGTGGAAGGAAAAAATTTCATTAACCTTGAACATGATAACACACATTCCAAATTCTGAAATTGGATATCAAATAATTTTGCATGGCTTGATTTTGATTTTAATGCATGTTTATGTTCATGTGCATTGTTATTGGAAAGTGCGGTTGTCTGATGTGATTTTTCACTATTATATTTTCATCCATTTTAAAAAAACAATGCACATCCTCTATATTGTGGGGTTTTAGTGTGGGTTCTTGAGGAACCATAATAAATAGTATAGGATTGGAGATAATTTTAATTTTAACATGAGTATTAAAAACAAATTTGCGTAGAGCATTGAATTGACCTAAAGTGTGGCTTTCGACACTTGTGGACCGTTAATCCATAGTTGTCTAGCCCAGAGTTGGGAATTTTATCTCTATTTGTGGTAATTTGAATTTGTTTTTGATTGAGTTAACTCGAGATGATGCCCGATTATGTGAGCTTCACTTGGTGCCCTAAGGTCTTTGAGCCTCGGAATCATCGACAAAGTCTTGCTACATGGGTTGACTCGATTGAGTTCAATTTCAATTACCATGGCAAAATTGAAAAAAAACCCAAAAAAAGAAAAGAAAATATAAAATGAGTACTAATCTTATTATTAAAATTTTATTTCTCATAGCACTTCCATCTTTTATCCCTCGAATGAAAATGAACCCCCATGTTTATTGTGACACACAACTCTTCATCATGCTTAATTAAATTTGGATGAAATATGAAAATGAATTTGAAAAAAGGAATGGGCTTGGTCTTGAGATATCATTATGGACATAGCTTGTTTTAAATGAATTTTATGAGTTTCATAATTGTTTTGTATGTGATCTTTGGGTGAGAAATGTGTATTAAAATGTTTTTGGAAAAGGTCATTTGAATTTCATTTTTGTGAGATATATTTTGCTCGGGATTAGAAAAACTCAAGTTTTGGGGTGTGATTATCCAATAAAAACACATATTTTGATTAAATTTTAATGGTATTAAATGTTTATTTTTGATCTTATGGGCCTGAGTTAGTGGATTTTAATTTTGAACATCCATTCTCTTTATTTGTGCACTCCATGCCTAATATGCACCAATTTAGGCCCAATGTTTCATCTGATTTAAAAGATTGTAATTATCCATATTTTAATTTGATATTTTTGTAAATGGATATAAACTTAAATATGAACATTTTTCATTCAGGGATCAATGGAGGATTCATAAAGGATGATGAGGATTTTTGGCGAAAAGAAACAATTATGGAAAAGGCATATTGGATATCATCCCACTGATCAGACTTTGGGGCCCACAATACAGGCCCAATGAAGCTCAAAAATCATGAGAGGCTAGAATAAATATAGAGGAACAAATAATTATGCTTTATCCAGTGCTAATTCGTCCTCAATGGTAGTGACTAAGGCGGTCCATGTTGAAGATTCAATTCTGGGCCAGATTCTGCGGCCCAGAAAAATAGGCCACTATTTCAATTATATCTCCCTAACCACAAATTATTTTGGGCTACAATTTTACAGCCTGTTAGGGGACATCCGGGGTGTCATTTAAGTCTTATAGGCCCCACTAAACTTAGGCCTTCTTAAATGTCCTTTAGGCCCGTCTTTCCGGTGGATGCAAGCTGGCTGCAACTTCGGGGCAAGAAGTGGAAAAGTCTCTCATCATTAATGTTCCACCCACCTTTCCCCAACATAATTAATTAAAGGAAAATGGAATGTTGGGGGCTCGGCCAAGGATTCATATTTTCCTATTTAATGCATTAGTGGTGGTGGATTTAGGGATCATGGTGCTTTCTTTTCATTGTAATGTTATTATGCCAATTTTCCTTTGTAATGTTCTTCCCTCTCATGTAAGTTGTTCGAATCACCTTAGTATTCAATAAAAGTTATTTTTATTCTCTTATTATGTTCTTATTCATATCACCTTCATACCTTTTCCTCAAGGTGTGAAATTTTTCACACCAAAACTTGTGATTTTGTTCACACAACGGTGGATTGATCGTTATTTTTGTTGTTTTTACTTCTTCAATTCTACCCTCATAAGTCTACTTTCCGCTTCCGTTGATAACTTGTCATCAATGGAGGGCTAGATCTTTTATGAGTTGATCCAAGGGAGTAGCAAGGGGCTGGATTGAATGTTATTTCTCACTCCCTAAACTCTATTAATTTCTTTTAATTGAGTTTATTTCATTCAATGATTTTAATTCTTCCTCTTCCTTATTGAATTTATTCACCCCACTTTCATGTGCTAATTACATCCTTTACCTTGGAGTGATCATGAAAATGATCCTACAAGTTTAATGGTTATTATCATATTTTTTGAAGGTGTTTAATCAGTAAGTGATGAGGTTAGTTTGAATTCATTGCATGAATCCTTCTCGAGTTAATGAAATTAAAATCGTAAAAAAGGAATTCATTCAATCAACCCCGAGCAATAACCTATGATCAACTCATTTTCTCATAATTTGAATTCACATAGATCTTTTAGTGCTCTTTAAAAACAATCTAAAATCAACCCAAGTTGGCCACTTTATAGCCAAAAATCCATCTCTTTTTATTGAGTGTCTAAAGGTTCTTCTTAGGTCTCTGAGGATTCGACAACCCAAGCTACACTACAAGCGACCGCTTGACCCTTAAAACATGGGTATATTTGGGCGAAACCATCAATTGAACACGGTGATCCCAAAAAGGTGGAATAGATTATTATAGTAGAAGTTTTGAAAATCCCAATTATGATATATTTATTTAGATCCATGAAAAAAAAGAATGTTTTGGAATTTTTTGAGATCTAGAATCATGTTTTATTAATTACATGGTACATTGTTTACTTTAGAATGCTTTTTATTTAATAACATCCATATATAGTGATTTATTTCATTAATTCATGTATCATTCAATGGTTTGTATCGTTCATGATTATTTCATGAATAAAAATTATTATGGGTCATGGAAAAATAGTTTTTATATTATATATGTTTTGTATAATGATAAATACTATGTAGTCTTATTAATAAGAGTTCACACAAAAAGGATTTTTAATTTTTATTAGTGGATAAAATGGGGTGGTTTTTTGAGTTTTTTGGTTCTGAAATAAAAAAATAAAGATGGGAAATAAATAAAATAACACAATGGACGAAAAAACTATTATAATAAATTAATTGAAAATAATGATAAGAGATGTTTTATCAGGTGAGGGTATGTTTTACAATTGAAATGATAGAATTTTTCTATATTGTCTGGTTCTATTCTATAATGTCAATTTATGTCAGATTCCATATTTTTTTCCTCTCAATATATTTTTCAAATAGTTAGGGTGAGAGAAAAATATTCAAAGATTTTAGTTTTTTACTTCATTCTTTCCATTTGTATTACTGCTTCATCGAATATCATTAGTTGACTTATGAAATTCCCGATCAAACATTGTTTATCCAAAACAATGATGAATATCATCTATGACTCCCACACATAATGATGATCATCAAGTATATCACCATTAATCCCTTATATATTAAATAGTATATATATAGTAGAACCTAGAGGAGTTAGATATTGATCATTCACCAAAGAAAGAATCAATAACATAATTAAAAACCATATTTGGTCATACATGATAATAAAAAGTACTATATGAAATTGAATGCAACTACATAGAAGAGAGATAGAGATATTTTATTCAATAATGTGATACAAATAAAGAATTTAAAATTATATAACTAACTAATACTCAATCACTAAGAATATTTAACATACTATTTTAAGGGTACCCTTGAATAATGTGGAAAATAAGGCATTACAAAAGTTCACCTGATTAATCTTACCTATAAATTTTGACTCCCTTTTCATTCACATAATTTTCAAATAAAAGCAAGGGACCTTCTTATATGTTTTCCTAAATTAAATTTCGTATCTCCATTTATAATTTAAAATTATTTGTACATTTAAAATAGGAGTTATGTTATATGTATTGTGTATAATTTTTTGGTCCATGGATTCTAGAAATATTTATTTACTTTTTAGAATTTAATGGATCAATTAATGTGAGACTAAATACATGATATTTAATTTAAAAATTAACCTTCCAGTCCTATTAAAAATCTAGCTACAATAACCAAAATTATTGGTGTTTGGGTAGTTATATACTTCAATTAATGAGTTTGGGTACAACCTATTTAATAAAATTATTTCTGAAACCGATTGTTTTTAATGGGCTAGTGTGATTTGAATTTTATCTAGGTCAAGAATAAAAAAATGAATAGCACTAAAAGCGGTATCCCAGAAAATGAATAAATAAATTTGGATCAAAATTTTATAATATACTCCCAAAATATAGATGATACAATGAAATATTAAATTTTATAAATTATGAAATTTTTAAAATTAATCCATAAATTAACCAAAAATTATTAAAAGGATGAAAATCAGATCAAAATGACTATTTAATCTGTAATAATTCATTTATGAAAATATTATGAATTAATAAAATGTTTTCTCTATTAGAATTTCATTAATTATAATTTGGACCCATGGATATGTCAAAAAAAATCAATGAAAATTGAAAACAAGTTCCAATGTGATCCACCAATTTTATACCACGAAACCAAAGATATCATCCATCCTCAAAATGTTTTATTTAAATTTTTTAATTAAAATAATTTCATATGATTTCACTTAATTTCTCATCCCATTCACAAAAATCAACAACATGACATTAATTTTCAATCATCTGAAGAATTATATATTTTTTCAACAAATATTTTCTTATCTAAACTCAGAGAGGTGGTAACATTGGATGGATAAATACGAACATATAACCCCAAAATAATTCATGATCATTTGAATATCATTAAGATTTTATAGTTTTTTTCTATGGGATTGGGTTTTTATGATCTCCACTTCATTACCCTTAGAATATATTTAGGACTAATAATATATGATAATAACACGTACATCCAAAAACATAAATATTTTTTTAGAAAAAAAATCAATCTAATCCAACATTAGTTTTTTGAGATCATCAAATAGAGAAAAAACTTTTATCTTATTTGGAAGCTCAAGAAATGGACATTTTAAATTATAATAGAAGGTCATTAAAGGAAAAAAATTTAGATTTAATTTCATAGTAGAATATAAATATATTTGAATTTTAATTTATCACTAAAAGTACCACCAAACGAGTTATAAAAACACAAGATCGCTTCACCCCACACTTACGTTTTACTAGATCATGGGATTTTACATAAACAGTATGTCTGATAAGAAATTTTTATTTTAATGTGGATAAACTAAATGGATATTCAGGGATTCAATGTGATATAGTGATTAAATGTAAATGTAATGAAAAAATAATATGTTTTTAAGGGGGATTTTTAACTAGTAAAATTTGTTAAGTATTTAAAAAAAATTAACATAAAACCTCAATTTCGGATAACAATATCTAAAATTATGGGTAAAAAATGGTTTGTCTCTATCAATAAGTAGGGTGAATCTGAAAAATATTATGAAATAGTTCAAAATCCTCAAGGGAATATTTTATCATTGAAAAATATATGAACTATTACATGAGATTCAAAAATTAGAAAAATTTTCACGAAATACAACCAATGAATTTAAAATGAAAAAATTTCATTTTCATCATTAAACAAATATTATATTCATGAAATAAATTAAAAAAGATAATATTTTCATTTTAGTGTTACAAAAACGCAAAAATTGGCAAGTAAACAAAATAAATTTAAAAGACAAACGTTTTTTGAATAATAGAAAATAAAAAAGATAATTAAAAATAATAAACTAAAATGGTTCACTCACAAACACATAAATCATGTTGTGTCCTTATTGAATTTATGTTTATATATTTAGTATTATATATATATATATATATAATGAATGTATTTAACCATGATTCAATGACAAAAACTATATGGTGGGTCTCTATTGCTAATTAAGTTAAAGAAGGGTAATCTCAACCATGTGTTTTTTAAAATTATTTATCTTCCTCCATTTTTTGGTCCAATTTTAATTAATGTGGACAAAAAACTATTCACTCATTGTGGAAATTTATAGAACTTTAATCCTTTTGGAACATATTCACATTCGCAGCATTGGGAATATCTTGTTCTAGTATTTTCATAAAATCCCAATTTAATTTCCTGCATAGATCTTTTATATTTCCTATTAAAAACATATTAAACAAAAAATAATATGATATATCGCCATTTACACCATATAACCATAAAAAACCTTCAAATATTTTTCTTCTACAATTCTTTTTATATGTCAATGTATTTTTTTTCCATGAATCAATCCGAACCTCACTAATTTAAGGGGTTATGATTTCATTTGGATATTTTTATGTTCTATAGATGATAGGTATTGATATTCAATTTTATTATCCCACATTTACATGGTTTTGGTATCTACCCATATTGGAATAGATTATGATTTTGGTTTTTATTTTAAAAAGGATGTCTATCCATGAAATATTTGAATCCATATCCTCATTGGGAATGGAGTTGATGTGGATGATTTGGATTAGATTTACTTTTCTATGAGACAAAAACACATACACCAATCCCATTAACTTTTGGATATTATTTAGTGTTTTTATATGTAGAAGATCATAAAAAAATACCAAGGATAGGTCATATTATTCCCTAACAAGTTTCACAGCATGTTATTTCATTATAATGACCATTTCCTGAAGTGTTTATTTATGTAAGGGTGAAGAAGAATCATAATCCTGTACGTCAATAATTCCATTGGTTCCCATACCTATATTGCCGAATTGATGTGAGTTTTTCTCAATATTATCAATCAAAACAAAGATATATGTTGGCTACATTTCAAACAATGATAATCCAGATGGGGTGTCTCAATGATTTCGATCATTGTCAAGAAATAATTTATAGATGAATAATATTATTTTTAATCTTCCATTTATTTCTAGGTGAATCATACAAGAGTTTCTTAATATGATACCAGTATTCATAGAGTCTCTCAGGATGATTAATTTGTGATTTAAATATATTTTTTTATTTTTGTACTCCATGATTTGGTGTAAAATATAAGTAAGAAGAATCTTTTTAGAGCTTATTAATTTTAATATTCACATGATACAGATTCTAAAACCACTCCTTTTTCCCCATTGACTATGAAGGGAATTACCTCCACATTCTATGTTCTTTCATGACTCCTCAGTGTTTGATGCTAGATTAGATATAGGTTAACTCATCGATGTTTAGATATGGTTATTCACCTTTAAGGCCCGAAAATTTAGATAGCACTGGTATTATGTTAATTAAAAGTTCAAAATCATGTTCTATGTCATGGAAAATGATTCTATTATTTTGATTAGAAAATGGATTAGTACAGATGTTGCACAAGGATTATATGGGATTCCCAACCAATACTGTAGGTTTAGAGTCTTCACTAAAAGTGTCATTTGAATTTTGAGGTGTATTTCCTAAAAATTTATTTGACTATTTTTTTTCACTATTGGTTTATTGTTCATAAAATTTCATTGAAAATTTTAATTAAATGGTCTATGGAACTATGGGTCATTAAAAACAATTTTTTATGGTTTGGAGGAACTGCCTCCCCAGAAATGACACCAAGTATTTTTCACAACCATCATGGGACATGGAATAAAAATTATTATATTACATAAGTGAATTATAGTGAATAAACCTAGGTAGTATCAAAAAAATTAATGAACTCATATAAGTTGGTAACTTTTAATTATTTCGGAAAATGGGGCATTTTTTACAGTTATTTGGTTGTGAAAAAAATTGAAAGATTTGGAAAACAAATTATGAAAAATAAGGAAATGAAATTGGAATCATATTCACATGAAAACTTTGTTATGAGAATTACAATCAGGGTAGAGTTAGTTTTCCAATTTTTATCCAATATTTTATCTCTTTAATCAAATTCCCTTTTTCGAAGTCAATTTTTGTTAAATTGAATGATTGCATCCTCTAACTCCCTTGGTAATACGATGTTTGTGAGAGAAAAAGATACCAAGATCATATATTGTCCTATAAACATTGTTTATGAAAGTTAGGTTCATCAAATATTTTCAAATGACTTAGGAAACACCTAATTGGGACTCACATGTCCCAAAAATTGATGAATATGCTCCACCCCTCTCACATGTACTAAAAATCATTTCAGTATATCACCACTAAACCCAGGTCTATTCCATCATATATAATTCTGGACTAAGGGAGTGATAAAATTTTAATTGAATAGTTAAAAATAAATAACATTGGTAAAAACCAAATACAATATTAAGTGATAATAAAAATAACTATATTAAATGTAATGAAACTTTGTAAATGAAATAAATAAATTTTATTCAACAATGTGGTAAAATCGAACAATTAAAATATAGAAAAATGATTCATTCACAATCACATACAATATTTAACCCACCATGGTAAGGGTAACCCGGATGAATGGGGGAGGATAAGGCATCACAAAACTATAATGAATAAATTAGTGGAAATAAAAAAAGCATAAAAGTTGTCCACTAATGATAGATATTTCAAATATTCCTCCTATTTCATCCCAATCCTTCTCAAATCACATGATGTTCCATTCATATAGGTTTTCCAAATCGAATTACCAATTTCACATTATTTTATAAAACAATTTTATGTATAAAATAAGAGTTATTGTTAAAGTAATTTGTAATAATGTTTCCACAAGAGGATTCTAAATATATTAATTTAATTGTGATCTTTAAATGGATATCATAATGAATTAAATGATCCATTAAATTTAATGGGAAAAAATTTCATTCATATCCTATTAAAAATAAAGATTTAATAACCTTAATTGAATTTTTCAAGGGTGACATATGCTTCAATTATTGTGGTGGGATCCTACATAGAGACCAACAAAATTCTTCATTTTATTTATTTTTATGCGTAGGTGTATTTTTAATTGTAAATGGGTCTAACAGAAAAATATTAATCATAATAAAAATAATTCCGAAAAAATAAGTACTCAATTTAGATTAAAAATGTAAATGATAATAAAAAATTAAAGAAATATCAATAACTGTTTAATTTAAAATATTAAGCAATTTTCAAAATTAAGACCAAAATTCACCAAAAAATTTATTATAATGATGAAAATCCTATCAAATTGATTAATTGAAAGGGAATAAATAATTTACAATTTAAAGATTAATTGTAAAAATATTTTCTCTACTAGTTCACATAATGATATCAATATAAGATAATTAAATTAGTCATGTGATGCATGCTTTATCAATAGAGGTATTTGTTTTTTATATCATGATGTTATTAGAAGAAACATGGTAGTATGATTTTTGTAGATACAAGGGGAATATTTTTGATATGTCATAGGTTATACTTGTAACATAAAATGTAGTGATAGGAAAAAACATTGTTCCTATTTGTTAATAAGAATTAGTTATTTATGTTATTGATAAAACTTTCATGTAATTTTTAATCAAAAAATAAATTTTTTTAATACATAACTTTTTAGATGAGGATTTATTTAAAAATATATTTTATAATTTGAAGAATTCTAATTTGATACTATAAATATAGTTTTTTTAAATATCATATAAAAATATACATTGGGTGACATTTTTGGGATTTTTTTAGATATTATTAATTTTTCCATAAATTCTGATAAATCACATATTTTTATAAAAATAAATTAATTTTAATAAAATTTGTAATTTAAATATATCAATATGTTTCAAAAAAGAGATATATTCGTTTTTAGACATGTGGACTACCACAACTCCAAATCGATGTGATTTCCTTTGCATCAAAAGTATGATATATATATATATATAACTACAAATAATCACATTTCAGGGTATTTAATATATAATTATCATTTTGTAATGATATAATATTACAAATACACTCTCTATAACGATAATTGAAAAGTTAAAACATTTCACATGAGTATGTTCGACCATCCATCTCCATGATCATAAAAGTGGTTCATTATTCATAACCATATTTCATGATTGATATGAAAGGTATAATTTTTTTATAATATTCATTATTATTCGATTATTATTATTTTGGATAAGTTTAAATATTTATTCATTTGATCATGATGACCTTAAAAAGTATTTATTTACACATGAAATAAATATAGTAAAATCACCCTACTTAAACAGAATTCATTAATTATGTGTCTGTTACATGTCAATATGTGAGATAAAAGTAATAATATCCTAGAAAACATTTCCCAATAAATTAAGTAATTATAGATGTTTATTATTTAGGATGATAAAGAGACATGTGACATGTCGAACTCAAGTTAAGGGGCTACATACAAATTTATTTTCATAGAGACAGTTCCCAAGGATATGAACCTTTTTTCATTAACAAGTTGAACATACATACCATTTAATGCAATATATAAATTATAAATTTCTTATAATGATATCCAATATTTTTTAAAATTTCCATTATCAATGGTGTTTAGATTCAATTGTTTATCATGTTTTAAGGGGGATTTCATTAAAAAATAAACTTTTTGTGTTTTCCATCAAAAATGAATATAAAAATATATTATAAGATCGTAAATGATTTATATAGTTAATTTTAGGTATATATTATATTTTTTAATGGATTTTAAATTTGAAAATTTTTATGTGTTGAAAATGCAACATTTTGACAACTGATAAAATAAATTACCACTGTTTAATATATAGACACAAGACCATTCATGTGTTAAAAACAATTAATTGATTTATAGGTTCATTTTCAAGATTACATGTATTTTAAATGAAAACCCATCATTCTAGTTTTTTTAGGAATTTTAATTTTTTAAACGGTTTCAAATATAGTGGATTATTTTTGATTGAATATGGGATTTTGGAATAAAACTATTATTTCAATGACTGAAATTGTTATACATAGGATCTAAAAAATACCTTTAAAATAAATAAATTTTTTATTCCATGTTGTGGTTCTTCAAATTTATATAATATGGGTGCACCCAGCTAGTTCTGGGTGAGCCCATTATAGATTAAATGATCAATTTTCATGTACAACACTCATATTATGATTTTATTCTCTAGAAACTTTAATTGGATGTTTGACATATGTTAAATCCATTTTAATGGTTATATAATAATTTTATGAGATGATAAACCAAGGTATCGACAAGAAATTTATTTTCATTAAAATTATTTTTCACCAATGTCATTGGTTTCTAAAATCTAAAATAATTTGTCTTTTTAAAGGAACGATATTTCTATTGCTGGGTAAAATTTTATGTTTTCAATGAAAGGGTTTTCATTGGTTCAAATGTTTTTTACTAGACATACCATTTACATATTTTTGTATCCCTTTCTGCTATTTTTTATCATCCCACATTTTAAATTCTGTAGTCGGTATTTAACGATGGATAAAGTAAAGGAAGAGGTAATTTTGAATGTTTTGAGGAGTTTTCATGAAAAAATAACATGAATTTTTTAATGTATTATATTATTGGGAAAATGTATTATAGTTTGAATTGTACACTGTTTAATTTTTTTTTTTATGTTTCATCGATGACATAATTTTATAAAAATATAAACCAGAATAGATCCTCAATGTAATCAATGTAATTTCATGAATAAAACTCTAAACAATGTGATATTTAAGTCTACGTACTTGTAGTCGGAATAAATGGTAGTTTAAGAAAACATATGCAGTCAGAGTAATATTAATATAATTCCCTTGAATGATTTTACCATATGGTCAGGGTAAGAATTTATATAATTTTATTATTATAATGATTCATTATATAAAGAAGGTTTATTTATAATATTCATCCATGGAGGAAAAAAGGGAATTTTGGGGTGGGAAGGCACCAAGAGGGAGATATTCATTCAAATTCAAATCCTCGGATAGTTGGAATCAGAATAGAATAGTTTTTTTATTGTGATGGACCATGTAACACAAATTATAAACTCTGGTGGTATCCATTCTAGAGAGGATCTCAATGTACCATAGAGGAACATGTCTGTTGGTAATTATTTCAAGAGGCAACATCCCACATCTTTCAGGGGATCATCTGACCTTGTGATAGCTAAAGGATGGATCAATACTCTTGATAAGATTTTTTATGTCATCGGGTGTTTGGAACATCAAATGACAGGTCATTCTATTTATCATTTTGATGAGGAAGTCGGTCATTGGTGGTGTTTGGTTATGAATACTAGATATAATGATGATCATGATGCCATTGAATGGTAAATATTCTATGATATTTACCATGATAAGTATTTCCCTATGGATTTTCATGTTCATAATTGAAAACAAAATTACTGGAACTGAGGAAAATGTATTATGTTTTTTGCTGGATATGATTAATACATCATAATATTGGCCAGGTATGTGAAAAATATTATTCTAGAAACTAATATCAAAATTAATATTTTTTACTCATGATTGAAACCAATTCTATGAAGATATTTTGTATCATGATAATTTAAAATCTGTGAGAACTCTTTAACTTATGATGAAATTGTTTTGAATGACTTTTAAAACACTTATACTCATCATGATTATTGAACTATGAATTGTTTTGGACATTAGGTGATGAGGAAGTATACATAAAAGAAATATATCGAAATGAAATTGAATTTCTCAACATGGGTTAGGCAGTGTAAAAATCACCATTGATGATGTATGATAAAACTAGGGAAGTGCTTTCGATCAGTAATGCATATCCACATAGCACATGAATTCAATGGATAGAATCCCATTGAATCAATGAATGAGTTCACTGATAAAGATCCAACAATGAGATGTCTTTTTAAGTAGTCGGATAATTTTTCTAATGTGTGTTTAAAGATAGTTCCACTAGATAGAAATCATCATGATAAGAAACATATTGTAGTAGTGATTTCATTTTCTACAACTACTGTTGATGTTAGTCCATCAAATGATATAGTGATAGGTATGATACATATGTATTCAAATTATTCTAATACCCTTTTTGATTCAGGATCTTCACATTCATTCATTTATGATAAATTATAATTTAAATTGAGAATATCACCAAATGGAAGTATGGTATAAATTTTTGTGAAAAAACATAATTAAATAGTTAAATAAACGTTGATTTATAAGGATCATACAATTATTATCAATGGTATGGTTTTTCATAGTAATATTGTTTAATTAGTCATAGAATAGTTTGAAATCATTCTGGTTGTAGAATAGATTTCAAATTTTCATTCTATGATAGATTGTAGTGTTATGAAATTTGTGTTAAGAGATTCCATTCCCCTGATTTCATAACAATACGATGTTAAATTGATTAGAGATATCAGTGAAAATTACTAGGATCATATTTTTAAAAGTAAATAAATTATTCAAATATGTTATATGATGGTAGTAAATGAATAGATTGATGTTTTTTCATACAGATTATTTGGAGTTATTCTTGATCCGGATGTTGAGATTACTATTGAAATTGTACCTCATTATATTCCTACTTCAAAAACTCCTAATCCAATGGATCAAATATAAATTTATGAATCAAAAAATAAATTGTAACAGTTATTATATAATGGTTTCATTCATCAAAGAAGATTACCATTGGGTTCTGATATATTTTTTTTAAAAAAGAAATATAGTTCAATGATACATTTAATTGATTGTAGGTCCTTGAATAACATCACTACTATGAACTAGTATTGTTTCCCTCATATCGATAATTTGTTTGATCAAATCGAATGTAGATTTTTTTTCTTGATGTTTGAACTAAACACTGGGTACCATCAACTAAATGAGAAGGTATATTTCATTCTGATGAGTAAATTTCATACTTTATTTAGGCAATATTATTTTTTTAGTATGCCATTAGGTTATTTAATTAACAATATATATTTATGAATAATATGAATATAACTTTTTATGAGTTATTGGAATAGTTATTTGTTGTCTTTATTGATTAAATTTTGGTATATTTCAAATCTTATGAGGAATGTGAAATACGCCTAACTGTTGTATCTGAAAACATAATATATAGAAACATGTGTGGTAAATTAAAAAAATAATTAATTTAATTTGGAAAAAATTTCCTTCATTAGATAGATATAATATAAAAATGAAAGATCTATTGACTATCATAAATAAAAAGTTATAAAATTAGAAAGCCACCCAAATATCTTAATGACTCATATTTTTCTCGAATTATGAGGTCATTATCAGCATTTTGAAAAAAAGGTTCCTGTATTCCAGCCCACTAAATATGTTAACTCGAATATGAGTTATGTTAAAACTGGAAAAATATTTTGATGATTATTTTATGAAACTAATAATAATATTAGTGAATGATCATGTTTAGGTTGTGGCTTCTATAAATGATGAATGTTTCATCTTAGATGATGATTCATTGAATGGAAATTATTGTATCCTAATTAAGTTGAATCCATTCATTTCGTATGACTCATGTCATTTGAAACATCTAGAGATAAATCTCCCTAAACATGATTTGGAATTAGCTATATTTATTTAATTAAATAATTGGAGTAACCATTTGAATCCGTTGAACTATTGAATATATAATAATTATTTTTTTTGAAATATTTATGCACTGAAAATGAATTAAAGTTGATATAAATAATATGGATAGATCTAAATAGGATTATTATTCACTGATTCATTATCATCTAGGAAAATTAATCAATGTATATAATGAATTGATTCCAAAATGTATTTCTACATTAACAATGATGGATTTGAAATGAGGCCATCTGGTTACTTATTTGATGAATATTTGTATTGATACTGTGGAATCAGAAAAAAAATTATCTTTTGTGGAATTTTTACTACAGATCACTCTGTTGGAAAAAATTATGATAGATGAAAATAAGGATAAAACTTCACAGTAAAGGTAAAATCCATTAATAATTGAATATTAAATGAAATTTACATCGATGAAGATAGTATATAACGATCTAGAAAAAGATTATTTGTGCCATTTGATTCTCACCTGAGAAATGTTTTTTTGGTAAGCTCATAGTTCATCATTTTTCATTCATTAGGGATGAACTAAGATGTATAAACTACATCTGGAGTATTATAGGTGGCAGGTAATGAAAAGTGATAGTGTATAATTTACCACGATGTGTTTGAATTTCCATTAGGAGAATGTAGAATGACAGTTACCGAAGAGGAATCTTAAGCCTTTTCTAGTGTTAATGTACCAATGAGAGAATATATTAATGGATTTTCTAGTAGAAGTTTTAATGAAATATCATGGAAGTGTTGTGATTTTTTTATTATTTTTATCAATTAAATAATATGAAAAATTTGGTACCATTATAAATATAATGTCTTCAGATCAAAATTATAAAATATATCGAATATTTATATTCTTGTTATATGTATTTCCTCCATATATTCTATCAGGATGCGATCAAAGGTTCACATAGAATTATTGGAAGGTCTTTCAATAAATAATTTGGTAATGAATTAAATTTCTATAAATATTTTCATCTTTAACATGATGGAATGTCTATAGAGATAATTCATACATTGGATGCTATGTGTTTTTCATTAAAAATATATTACTAGGGAAAATGGTATCCACACAATGCTGTATTTAATTTTTCTTATAATAATATTTTTCACTCCATTATACATATTGAACCATTCATTAATGCAATATTTTTGAGAAAAAAAAAGTTGATGGGATTGGATTTGGTAGAAAAATCAATTTAGAAAAATCATTTTCATAGTGACACATGATGCTATCTCATAGTATGAAGAAAATATATATGGGTAACCGTAGGGAAGATAATTCATTCATGGTAGGTGATCATGTCTTTCTCACTGTTTCTCTATGGAAAGGTGTTCCATGTTTTCACAGTAATGGGATTCATAGTACCTGATTAATTTGACCATATGAAATCTTTGAAAATGAACAATCAGTTTCATATTAACTATCCTTTACAAAGAGTTTATCTGATGTACACAATATATTACATGATAAAATGTTATGCAAATATATAAATGATATGTATCATGTTTTGAGCATGGATTTAGTTCAGTTAGAGGACAATGTTTCATAAGGGGGAAAATCGGGATTAGGTTTGTATCCATATATAGACAGTGTTTTAATCAGCATATGGTTTTATGGAAATACAATATTGTTGAAGATGCAACATGGGAATCATAAAATTCTATTATTGAAAGATAACATAACATATTTAATAAGTGAATAAAATTTTAAGATCATAATTTATAAAGTGGAGAAGTATATAAAAAACCAGGTAATGTTAGAATAAGTTATTTTTCAAATTTATTAATATGAATTATATTGTTATATTAGATATGAAAATATAATATTATTTTTAATCAGAAATGTAATTGTTTTAATGAAACACTTTTCGTAGAAGGCATAACATAGGATCATATAAGAATTTTTTAATATTTCAATTTGGTAAAATGAATATCATTTTATTATTCGCAAATCAAATTTTACTCTGGGAGAAAATATGTGATTTTTTTGAAGATATTAATTTATCCATGAATAGTCAAAATATAGTTTTTTCTAAATAAGTGATATATTTTAATAAATAATTTAATTTAAAACACCAAAAATGTTAAGAATATGTATTAATGTATCCTATTTATTATTTTGATATATATTATCAAATTAATTACTATATAATAAAAATTTTAGGATTTAAAATATAAGGTTTTTTGGGATTAAAGTCATGTATTTTAAATTTTGTTTTCAAAATACATAAGGAATCACCTTTTTATTTAAATAAAATAATATAGAATGGGGAATTTTTAAAATTAAATTTATATAATATATATCAATAAAAATTAATTCAGTTAAATACAATGATTATATTAGTTATATATTTAATAAAGATTCATTTTTTTACAATATAAACACACTTCTTAAAAATCCATTGTGTCCCAGGAAATACAAGATTAATATTAAAAATATATCTTACACTTACATAAATTGAATTTGTGAAAAAGGATTCCATCTTTCATATTATAATAATTTATAAATTCTAATATTTTCAATTTAGTTTTTTAACAATGTTAATAGTGAAAAAATAAAAAATAACCCCAACAATTATTCTAGAAATGATAATTACCATGTTAATTATCATTTTTTTAAATGGGCCAAATTAGATATATGATTTTTAGGATACAATTTTATGGAAAAAAATTATACCTTATATGTTCTATTGTTATGTTTTATTCATTATTTGATCCACATAATAGGGAAAAAACATGGTTGTAATTCCATCTTTCATCAATTTACATGTTCTCTACTCACCCAACATATAAATAGTAACAATTTCTCTTATATATTCACACCATAAAAACTAATTGGTTTAGAAAATACATTCAAAAGGCGGTTATTCAGAAAAATAGCCAAATCCTATAATACATACATTAGTCTAAAATAAAAACATGGAATCCATTTTGTGAAAACCAATAGAAGTCACCTGAAAAAGAGGTATCGTTCATGAACATTTGATTTTATTATGTTTCTTCCTACACCCTGTTAAATTTTTTAATAAAATTTGTATAGTTTAAAATCAGTATTATATACATACTTATATTCATTTATGATAATTTTACTATAAAAAACAAATAAAAAATTTATAAAACGGGCTATAAAATCTCCATACGGTAGACTACCGCCTTGGGAAACGACATCGTTCGTTTTTTTGTTACCACCTCTCATGGATGGGAAAACTGATCTAAATAATATATATCATATATATTATATTTATATATACTAATACTTATAGATTAATTATATAATATACCCCTTTTTTAAATTTCTTATAAAATGGTATAAGATAACGTGTCTACAGCCGACTACCTCCTCACGAAGCGATGTTAAGTGTTTTTCACTAACGTGTTACATAAATGGTAATATGGGTAAATATATTTAAAATATATTTTATAAATTGAATTACTATTATATTCTTGAAATCATTATATTTCTTAAAATATAATATATAATCCTCTTCATATATTTTCACACATTGAAAAGATACAATGTCATTTGTGGGCGTGTCTAATATCACACCCTCGATGCGATGTGATTTCTCTTACATTGCAAGAATGAAATATATAAGAATATATAATTCCATTTTATTTTATTTATGATATAATTATATATCACTATTGTCAATATATTATATATATTCTTTCCATAAAGATCATAAAAAAGTGTTAATGTTAGTCATGCATAAGAACGACTTACTATCTCATTGATCATTACATGGGTTCATTTTTTAAAACCATATTTGATGATTTATTTTGAAAGAATAATTGATTTATAAATAAGATGATTATTTCATGATTATTGATATAATAATGTTATATAATGATACCTTTTACTGTATTCAAATTACTAAATTTGTTTTGGTTACGCAAACTAAATATGTTATAAATAACGTACATAAACAAAATAGAATAATTAAATTTATATTTCTAGTTAATAGAAAAAATAAAATTAATAACAAACATGAAAAATTCATGAAATTATATAATTATCATCAAATTATCATTCAGTAATATAAATAAACACATGAAAAGTTTGACACAACGTAGGGGATTATATCTCAATTTCCTTTTATTTAGAAAATTCTTGACCATACGAACCATTATTATTTTATAAGGTTTATATAAATCCCCATTGAGATTATATAAATAGAATATATCTATTCTCATGATATTTAGTGTTTTTTAATTTCTTTATATAAATTTTTTTATGATTCTTGTGCTTCTCAAGAGATAAAGGGATTTTCATTGAAATAATTCTCTTTTAATGTATTCCTTCAAAAATTAGTTTTTGATTGATTAATTACATTATAAATGATTTATAAGGTTCATTTATGTATGTTTTAGTTAATTTTAATACTTCATAAAAACGAATAATTCATTTGTTTTATACAGATCATTTTGACAAGGGGAAAATGAAATGTGATATTTTTAATGTCCAAAGACAATGACCATTCATGGCATCACATATTTTTTTTGATTTCAATCTTAGATTAGAAGAATAAATTTTTTCCTAAATGATAAAAATTATTTCCTTTAATTGGGTATTTTGTTATTGAATTTTGTTTTTGAAATAATGGTGTATTTTTTATTGAATATGGTATTTTGAAATTAAATGGTATTTTGTTATATAAAAGTGATTTGCATATGAGTTAAGAAGATATTTTAAAATGATGAAATGTTTTATTTAATATTTCTGTTCATGTAAATTATATATGATGGGTGAACCCAGAATGTTCTCTCATGAATTAGGAAATTATTTTTTTCTTCAGATAATTATATTGGATGTTGGCCATTTTATTCTTCTATTTTGTAAGAGTTAAATAAGGATTATTTTAATGATCTATGAGATGATGTACCGTGTTACATACATGAATTTTCAATTATTTATAATGAGTTTTCATTGAAATAATTTATTTTTAAATTGTATAATAAATGTTATTTTTTAAGGAATTATATTTCCATTAATGTGTAAAATGATATGTATTCAAGAAAGGGATTTTCATGGGTTTTATTTTGTTCACTAGACTAAAGGTTTCCTAATTTTTGTATCTCTTACTGATTTTTTTCCTCATCATATGTTTTTAATGGTATTCACAAAATTTTAAGGATGGTTAAGGGAATGTAAGAGGTCGTGTTGATATTCCTGACGAATTTTCATGAATATAGATCATGTATTATGTTGAAATACTATTATTATCGTGAAAATGTATACTAATACGTTGTGTCCAATTTTTTCTTTTGTGGAATTTATATATGTGAATTATGACTTGATTCTCTATATATATAAACTAGAAAAATTCTTGATGTGAAACAATGAAATTTCATGACTATTACTCATGATTATGAAATTTTTAATGTTGATCCCTTATTTGACTATCAATTATTATTATAAATACCCACTCCAACCCATAGTACATATCCTAATATATTCATCTAATATAGGAAAATAAAAAATTTATATTAATTATTTCATAAATAGCAGATGGATATATGTCGATCTTGAAATAAGAAGAAAAGGTGATTCATTTTTATAAAAGAATGATTGTTTTTAAATCATCAATACACATGAATAAACACATCCATGATTCTTGTTTGAATTATATCACTATAGTGAAAAACAAATCTGTCTTGATATGTTGGATGTTATTCACTTTTAAGCACATTAAATATTATAATGTCTTAGTTTATAGATTATTTGGGACATTAAAAGACTTGATCATGATGGATATTTAGAATATTATGATATATATAGAAGACATCCATTCATGTAGAGTAATGGTTAATGGTAAACTTATGGTTCTTGGAAAACATATATTTATTTAAGAATGAGATCTTTCATATATGAAGATTATAGTAAATGAACATTGTGATGAGTTATGTTTTAACACCTTGACCGAGACCACGAATTTCGAGTGAGTATTCTACATGACGTCATGAATATCTCACCATATATAAGAGGTTTTGGACCTACTATTAGATATAATGGGAAATTATTGTGTGATTATTCACTCAGGTATAGATAATTAATAGATTATAACAATAGAATTTATAAAAATTAATCCATATATAATTAAGAGATAAGTAATTTATATAGTACTATAAGCATAAAAAATGTAAATTGTTTTTCTAATATGAAATATAAAATCCATAAATAAAAACCTAGGAAAAGGATACCAACAAATGGGGGATTGAAAAATGAGGTAATGTAACTAAATAGATACTAAAATACATATATAGACCAAGTCATATCCTTTAACTCCCACAACATTCTTCTAACCTTATCAACCAACAACGATAAGTGAATAAGTTATATTTCTACATAAAATGAACATATAAAAAGAGTATAAAATATAAATATATATTTCTTATTCATAATATATATGTTAGATCCTCAGATATCACATCTACCTACCTCAACTTCATTCTATAAGGAGTAATAAGCTTCCATCTCACATATCCTCCATGATGGGATCATATAACATCATGTACTAAAAATCCCCCCAAAAAGAATAAACTATTTCATATTGACCAAACATGGGACACACCCCCTCAAGGAATATTTTATAAAGCATAACATGTATGCTCAATTTCAGAAGATAGATGAAAAAAATATTTGATAAATGACACATTTGACAAATCAACATCATGATAAATAATTAAAGAACAATAATCTTCTTAATGAATGTTCAAAAAACTGATGCATAGGATTCAAGGCTACATATTAAACACCACTATATTATAGTATATTTATATTTGAATAAGATTTATTAATTTTATATATTTATTTATATGAAACACTATGAATAAATATCCTATAATATACGATTAATGTTTTATTAATCTATGTGACATTTATCAGCAATACATGGGATTGGAGGATATGAGTAGAAGTAAATTAATTTTGAAAAATATTATTGTTTACAAAAATATAATTGAATTACTTGGATACCAAATGACTATAAAGTAAAATTACAACAATTTCAATGTAAAAGTGTTGCATCTTTGAAAACCTATTTTTAGGGCCGCATTATTATTTTATCTTAATATATTAAATTAATAACAATTAGTGAATTAATTTAAATAATTTTATATATTATAAATTTAATCCAATTTTTTATATTCATATAATATTATTTCCAGGAAACATAGAAGAATAAATCATGTTTTATTCTAATAAATGATCTTTTCTAGAAAAATAATTTTATCACATTTTGTAAAATTATATTAAAATTAATTTATTCAACCCATATGAAATTAATATATAAAAATATTTCCTATATTTTGTCATCATAATGTAAAAATATTTGTAATAGGTATAATTTTTTTTCATTATGAATAGTTGCTTTGGTAATTTTTTCTCATTTTAGTATGGATAAAACAAGTAATCCAATGTTAGAACATTAGGATAATGCTTTCAATTCCAATATCAGAACACTGTCTCTATTATTGTTATTGGATATTAGCCATTCTCATATAGCTCTATAGAATATTGCATATTGGTGCATGTTTTCATTATTTTTAACAATTGTATTATTTTACAAAGAGGCTAAATATAAAATTGCAACACCATGATTTTAAAAATATGAAAAAAAATTATATTGGTAAACAAAGAAAATTATGTTTCATAATGATTTCTCGGAACATGAATTAATTTATTTTACCATTATAATCAATTTATAATTTGTTTTGTAAAAAATAAATTATACTCACATACATCAGTGAGAAAATATATTTTAAATTAGGATTAAAAAAATATTTTTTTAAAAAAAGAAATAAAGTTTTTTTTTTCATTTATTGCATTCCAGGAATATTATAGATAAATATAAAATATTTTGATTGCTTGAAACCATTATATTATAATTCATTTGTCGTCATGTTGCTTCCATGGTCAATTTTATTGAATAGTTCCAAAAATGACATTTCTAAAACATTATAATAAAAAATATTTTATTAAATTATTTCAATTTAATAAAATACTACCGTTAGAAAAAATAATTGCGATATGATTTAAAATATCAACCATTTTTAATTTAAGGGTAATTATATATGGTCCCATTCATATCGCATGAATTGAAAAATGTTGTTATCCACAAAATTATAAAAAATTGATAATGAGGCTTGAAACTAAATACATGTGTTGAAACAAAACCAATAATTGTAAACCAATAATTGGATTTATTTATTAATACACAATCATATAAAATTTTATAATTATATTATTTGAGATCAGTTTTATATGAAAATGATATTTTTTTTAATTTATTACTTTAGTAATTCAATGTGTTCCCTTAGCCTCCATTGTAAAAGAGAACAACATATCATTTTTATTAAATATTTTTCAAGGATTATAAAATCCAAAATCCTTATTATAGTGATTTAGTAGTTTTCTTACACACTTCATAGAGATTTTTTTCACTCCAAATGAAAATACTTTCATGGATTAATTTTAAATCAAAACGATATTTCACAATAAAGTGGAATAACTATTATCCAGGATGTTTAAATTTTATTTATTTTTTAACATCCTCTAAATATATAATTTCAATTTTACAAAAATTGATTTTAGTGTCTAAAATATGAAAAAAATTATTATGACAATGTAAAAAAACAATATCCTCCACCATATATTCATTCTAAAATTTATATTATTGCTCGTGTTTAGATGTGCAGTATGACCTCCATGAAGCGATATTATTAGTTTTTTATATTTAATATTAATGAATGGTAATAATGAAATATTTATTGAGTAATTAAGAAAAATATGATATAAATATTTTCTTAAATGGTTTATTATTACTATCTTTAAATTCGTTCCATTTGTTAAAAAATAAAAACAACATTAATTGGTAGGTATGGCTTACCGCCTATTTGAATTGGGTAACTAATTTTCCCAAATCATATTATTGGGGATGAATCTAAAAAATATATACAATTAATATATAAAATTTATATAATGTATAATTTTTTCTTATTAAGGAACCATGATCATTTTACATGAATCAATACAACTAAACTGAAATTCTCATGAAAAATAAAACTGTTAACACACAGAAGTGCATATTTTTTAAGGGAGATAATAATAAATGGGTATTGATGAGTTATAAGTGGATCATATATGATATTATTATTATTTTAATGATTATAGAATTGAATTATAATATGATTAAATTTATTATATAAGAGGATAAATAATATTCATAGCACTTAATGATTGCGGAAAGGGTTTATCATCTCATATTGGATTCTTTTAGACATTTGTAACATTATTAACATATCATCCATTATAAGACTTATATGCAGTCCTTTGAGATATTATATAATGAATTAACTTGTTATAATGATATTTAATGTTTCATATATTGTATTTTATAATGGGTATTATTATATAATGGTTACCAAAACATTTAGGGACTTATATAATGATCTAATTATATCTTAAGGTTATTTATGATCGTGTTTAACATGTTTATTTTAATTTATCTATCACTCAATAATATAATTAATATTGTTAATCATTTTTTATTATATAAATTTCATGATATCATTTAATTTATATATATAATTATTGAAGATATCAAATTAATTAATTTCAATTAAATGTGAATTTTCTTCTCTCTTAAAATGAATATCCTTTATTTTTCAGGTCCATATTTAATAAAATGATTTCATAAATTATTTTACTGGTTTCTAAATTTGTTTAACTTTATTTTTAATAATTTTTATATTTTCAAAATATGGTTTAAAATGAATAATTTTGTAATTTTTATAATGAGGTACTTATACAATTTTACCATGAATATAAAATGAATCTTAATTTTGTTATACATTAAAATAAATGATTTTTCCATCATCATGACCACTAAATGCATTGAATATTAATTTAAATTTTTTTCAAGTAAATTTGCAATTAATTTTATTTCATAATATATTTAAATTTTTATTTATTTATATGATTTTAATGTGAAATTTGTATTTTCCTCTAGGAATACACACTTTGACAGTTTAATGTAATTTTATCTAAGTTGAAATCCATTTATTTTACTTATAATTTAGCGATGATATTATCAAATGGTAACATCTTTATTTTTTCCAGAATGTTTATAATTATGATGATGGGATGATTATGAAGCATATTTATATTCCCTAGGTTATGTTATGTTTTAATTTTGATATATTTATGAATCATCATTCCTTTTGATGACTTATTCTATATAATGAATTATTTTTAGTCACATAGAACACATATGAATGAGTTTTGATAATGTGAATGGTGGGATTAAAATTATATATCTCACAAATGCATTGGGTGATTATTGAAATCTCTAGAGATTATAAAGATTTTATTGGGGAGTGAAATCATTTCAGTAAGAGAATATGTCTACAATGAAAGACTTGGGAGTGAACCTTGAATATTGATGTGATATATTGGCGATTTAACCAACCCAATATGATAGACTAGGATGTGAGCCTTTACTGAGGAAATTATTTAATATGATTATGGGTGTAAAAAACATTTTGATTCATTCTAATGTAATGCTCCCATGGTGAATTTTCCATAGTTCTAATAAGATTCTTATATTATTAACATCCAAACATTCTATCTTGAAATAATATTATGATATATGATATGGATTATTTGGTTTTGAAATGATATTATCATTTTATCATATTGTTATTCATGTCTTATGTTTAATAGATCATTGCTATCTCTAATAATTATCATCATTTTATATCATTGATTACTATTTCTAATGTTTCGTTTCCCCATATTAGAATAAATTATTAAAAAAATTAAAAGAAGGATGTTAATTATTTTGATCATATTGGGAGATGGTGTAGATTTCTTATAGATATGTATTATATATATCCTTGTTCATAATGGCTCTAATATTATATCTTTCTCGTGTCTATCACATTGTTATTTTTTAAATTTTATTTTCATATGATGTATGATTTGTGTATGAAAAGTATGGTAGCTATAGTTATAATTTCATCTTGGTTTATATTCTCACTATAACTAGGATGATATAATTTTGGTTAGAAATCATACTATAATCCTTTATAGAGTATAATTTCATACATTATGGAAAAAATAGTGTCTTTTTCTAAATTAGTAATTTTTTTCTACAAGTTGATATGGTTTTTTAATATAAGTATATTGGTAAAATAATAATAAAAATGGTTTTTTGTGTATATCTCCACCAAGAATCTTGAACATGGGGAGTGTTCCATTATTGGTCACCAAGATTGAAACTAGAAATCTGAAAAATTGTAAAATTTGAAAATTATATTTTATATCTTCTGTCATAAGGAAAAATTTCGTAAGAATCAAAGAGATATATTTCTTTATATTTAATATCTTCAATATCATGTGAAAAATTGAACCTAGAATCTGATATAATAGTAAAATAATATACCTTTATAACAAAGATATTAAATTACTAGGTTTGAATATTACTAAAAATTAATGAAAATAATATAATATATCCATGAATATAGTGAATTTTATATTTAATTATTTATTAAAAATAAAATAAGAATAAATTGAGTGAAAATGAATTTTTTTCTAAAAAATACACCATTTATAGAAAACAAAAACACTATTTTTTAGAACACCTGTTAAAAATAAATGTTCCCAATTTTATAAAATGTATTTTATAAAATGGAAACCATTTTTTGAATCATAATGTCAAATATATATAAGGTTATAGTTTTGGGACTTTTTATCAATAGTTTCATTGAATGATTAAATGAAAAAAATAATGATTTTTATTTAGATATTCTTTTTATAATTAATAATATAAAATTCATGTTTTAGTTTAATGTGGTTCTAAAAATAAAATATACTTCCATTATATATTTACTAATCCAAATTATATATTTTTTAAATTAAATTCATCACGAATTTTTATACAAATATTTTTAGTCTTTTAATTGTTTTCACATTAGGGATCCACTTTTTTATCACATTTAATGTTTTAATTTTAAATATAATTCAATAAATTATATGAATTAATTTTTGAAAAATGGATTATATATTTGTAATAATCATAATTTATACCATCTAACATGGTCAACATAATTATTTACCATAATCAATTATGAGACTAGTAATAATTATTTACCATGGTTACTGTAAAATACATGTTTAACGAGGGATTAAAATAATAAGATAATTGTAAAAAATGACCTCAAACTTGTCCAAACCGAATTTTATTGATATATGTATACTAAAATACCTATAAAAATATATAATGACTTATTTTGTTGGCTATTGTATAAAAACATGTTTGCATTTGATTATTTTGAAAGATTCCATTTTGGTCATCTCCGTAACTTATAAAAGTCCCTCACATATCCTCCCATATTCTATCTTGAAAATTAAATATAATTAGAAATTAAATGATCAAATATATTATTTAATCCTAAAAAATATTATACCAAATGGATTTAAGATAACGATATCATAGTATAGATTTTGGTGAAAACATAATGAATTTGTTTGAGGTAGAGGTAATGTTATAAATAAAGAATTTCATTCTTTTTCAACCTCAATATCATTTTAAACTTATTAAGAAATAATTATATAATAAAAAAATTATATTTTATACAAAGTGTTTTTATTATGTTGTTATATGACATATATACAAATCCTCTTTCATCAAATTGGAAACAAACTCATCGATCGTTTGTACTATGGTCTATCCCCTCATGGACCGATGTATGTTATTTTACATAACAAAAATTAAATATGGAATATAATGATGGATTAAAAAATATGATATTTACAATATTTTTATAATTTTGGATTTATAATATCACATATATCTCTTTTAATTTACTTGCTGATTAAAATACAATAACACAACTCATGTGTATAGAGGATTACTAGCTCATGAAGAGATATGTTTTTTCACCTATGCGATATATGTAATGTAATAATGAAAAATTTAATAGATAGTGTAATTAAACTTCAACTGGTGAATATGTACAACCTTCCATATCCATGATGATATGTGACTAATTTTCCAGGTACAAAATTAAAGGATTATTATATAAATATATATAATGTGTAAATATGATATTTATAAAATTACTTTAATTTTAGAGATTAGGGATCAATAACCTATACATAAGAATATTATATTTCATGGATAAATATTCATGAGAAAATATTGGAATTTATACATAAAAAATGAAAATAATGAAATACTAATAAAAACCTTTTGGTAAAATGTTATAATAGGATAATATATGATATTATTGAAAATAATATGGTTATTGAATAAGTTAATTTTTCCATAAATCTATTATACTAGTGTTTAAATCATTTTAATATCAAAATAAATATTTATGTAAGGGAGTTTATATCAATTTCTCTTAATTGTGTCATATTGTAATGTTTTGAACCAAATTTACATTATTTAGTGTATATAAAAAACATTACTTGTAAGATAATGAATAATTCTTAATTCATGGTTTTGAAGTTTTTATTCTTTATTATTTGAAATAAATAGAATTTACATGATAATTACCAAGTGGTAATGTAGATCATAACACAATTTCTATTCATAGAGTTACATTACATTTTCATTATATTTGATATTCTAATATTATGTCTGTTAATAAATTAGAGTATATTATGAATTTTCTCCACATATTTTATGTCTATTTAAACATGGTCCACATTATCGATTAAATTATTAATTCTCACTTCAAATGTAAATTATATGAAATTTTTTATTTCACAACCACATTTTTATTAGGATTTTATATGCTTGAATTATAATTTATGTAAATTATTTGATAAATTGATAAAAAAATAAATTCTACTTTATTATACTATGTTTATTCATAATATTTTCAAGAAACATTACAATTTATTACACTCATTATTACAAAACGTGAGTGAGAAAATATTTTTAATATTTCTCTACATCATTTCGCTCTTCAGATGAAAATCTATTTCAATCCAAATCCAGGTTTACTAAAATAGTTTTATTTAATTTTTTTAACATTCCAAAAAAAATTATATATTTATTTTTTACAAATGTTTTACTGATTTAATTTTTATTGAAAGTAGTATTAATGAATTTTTATAGACAATAATTTATTTTCAATTAACACAAATGTGAAATGAAACATTATTTTACCATGTACCGTAGGTTTGGAATTTCCGACCATCATTACCACTCACTTTTTTAAAAAATATTTTCTTTGTCGGAAGGGTTATATTTAATGAATTTTTTTTCAAAATATTTTGTAATGCTCTATTATAAAAAATTATATTTATCAATGTGAAATTTCATTTCCTAAACAAAATTAATGATTTTTTTGTATTTTTATTTCTCAGTGATATAAAACACAAATTTTACTTTTAACACAATGAGTATATGTTGCATTGATACTATTTTTATAATTTTTGTTTATTTTTAGGACCATTTTTACTAAATAATTTATTCACATTATCTTTCAAGATTAAAAATTTGTTGTTCCAATTTTTCGACCTGAAATTGCTCATTTTTTTCTCTAATCAGGAACTATGATTCCCCTTATCTCTCCAAAGTGGAGATGAATGGTGGGATTCAATGCAAATTGGGATATGATTTTGAGCAGGAGACTTCGGGAGAAAGAATATGTCGATTGGTTGATCCTCGACAGCGATGATGAGTTTAGATCTGGCGATCTCAATGATGGTTATTAGCAGTGACGCGTCAACTAGTGACAGTGTGATGCAAGTTGCCTTGCAACTTGATTATGATGGTGTCGATCTATTTAATTTTAGAATTTTCGATTTTTGAATTGAACTTTTTAATTTGAATCTAAATTTTGAATTTCCAATGGTGGTATCTTGGGGTGCTTGAATTTGTAAGGGTTTTGGAGGTTTTTTGGATCAGACATACCCTTCAAAACTGTCATTAGAAAATAAAAATATGAATTGTGGTGATAGTAATGTTTTTATTAAATTAACTCCAGGTTTAATTATTTACCATTAAATTATTATTATTCATATTGAATCATGATATATTCTTCTCTAGTTAACCATTACTAGGCATCTGAGATAACCATTATTTTGATTATTTTTCATGGAATCCCAGAATTGTAATATTAATGGCAGGAAATGATATCACAGTGGGAATAAATACGCTGTAGAAGAAAAATTATGTTATAATTTTTGTATTAAAATAATATATGAAAATCATTTATGTTGCTAGTTTTTCAATATATTTAATTCTTTTCCATTGTGATATGATTATTAGTTTCTTATTCAAATTCAATAATATAGATTATGACTCTATGTTATTGGTGTTGGGGTACCTACAGACTCTCCCCTAGAATATTAATGGGATAAATCATATTTTTATTCTTGAAAAAAATATGATATATTTGAATACATGATGATCACAAATGACCTAGTTAAACATAATTTGTACTTTAGTAATAAGAAGAAATTAAAATTTAGAGATAATATAAATTATTTTTCAAGATTATGTTTCTTCCCAATATAATTATTTTCATTCACAATATGTTTATTGGCAATTTTTATTGTATGAAAGATAAAAGAATGATGTTAATGTTGTATGTGATAGAAAATTAAACTACAATACTTTGGAAGAACCAATGATATTGGAAATGTAATTGAAAATTATTCTGATATTCATAATTAACTCTCTCAATTTATGATTCATGATGAATTTCCCAATAAAAAATTGTTTACTCAAAATTTTGTTTAGTCCTTCATGAGACAACATCGACATTATATTATTTTTTACTCACTAATTGTAATTTAATGGATTAATACCAACAAAACATATTATCAACTATCTAGTTTTCAAAATTGGAAAATGTTATTTTTTCTATATATAATTTGGAAGTCTATATAGATCAATGGTGGACTCTGATCAAGAACATGATACTAAATGAATAATTTTTTCCCTACTGTGGGATGTTTTTAAGAGTATATTTTTCAATTAATAAATTCCTTTTATTATTTATAGAAAAATATTGAATGAACTCATCAGGAATAATTATAATGATGATAAATCTATTATTACTCATGATGAAAATTTTAACGTCATTTAAGGTATTCTTATGGTATTATCATCCAAATATAGATTTATATGTACCAATTATTCTATGCCTTAAAACCATGTCCTTGAATGGTGTTATCCATAATGGACTTCGATATCGATGAATTAATCATTTTATGTTCTATAGAGGATATGTAGATAAGAGTTATATAACAATGATATCATTTTAATATGAAAAATAAATATCTAATTCAATGTATATTCTAAATTCCATGGATATAAGAAGATGATCAATTCATTATTTTCAATGTCTGGAAGGAAACAAAGAAAAACTTAACTTAATGGGATAACTAAATGATTTTTGTGTGGAAAGAATGGTCATCGGGAGTTCAAAATCAACATTTATGGGTATAATATAGTTGATAATGATTTAGGAAGGGAACCACAAAATGAACCACCCCACTGCAATGATTCAAATATATGAAAGATAGTTATTATGTTAGCAATTGATTAAATATAAATGTGAATGATGATGATTGATGATTGATGTAAAAAACCTCTTAATCCAATAGATAAAGGGAATTATTATGTGATCACTACTACAAATAAATGCTTTGATAATGACTTGTTGAATGATACTTTAACTTTATCACTATAATATCTACTGGCCTAATTTTTATGTGATCTAATCACTATTATATATTTGTAGATACTTTTAAATTTATAAAAATTCAACCACAATTATTATATGTTGAATTAGCATTCAAACCACTTAGTGGTTTTACAATCACTTCTCAAGTCTTTTATTCTTATCTGATTTATTTTTTTTGGAATAAACAAGCTACAAATCTTATTATAATCTATTTAATTTAATTTGATGAAATATTAGGCCTGTAATAGATTTACAAACAAAAATAAAACATAATATATTTAATTAAGATAATTATTGTATGAAATTTGAATCCAACCTATTATTTTTTAACAATTTGATTATAAATATGAACATATAATGAAAATATCATCATGTGTAGGAGTCTTGATACCAATTCAAAAAGTGATTTTTCTATTATATGGTTAGAGAGAAACTCAACATCAAATATATTACAAATGGTTTTGTTCTTTTTGATGTATTTATGGAATATATTTCTACACTTCCACTAAATCAAGATGTTTTTTAAGTGAACTCATGGATGGTACTAAAAATATTTAAAATACTTCATATATTATTGCATCTACGGAGTTATAGTTATTGACGAAATAACTCCCAGAAAATCTTGCAAAGGGATTAATTAATTAAACTATGTCACCATTGAGAATACATATACTTCATGAAAATAAAAATGATTTATCAATATTATTGTTTATTGATTACTAAGAACATAAAAAGATCAATTTAAAGATCAGGTATTTATTACATCATATTAATGACTTGTTTCATCTACTATGAGGATATAAGTACCTTTTATAGATTTATTTTCAATATGGATGAAATCAATTGGGGGTCAAGAATGAAAATATTCCAAATAAATCATTCCATAAAAGGTATGGAATGTAAAAATATATAGTGATTCCAATTATTATTTCTTATTCACATTTTATCATCATGTATTTAATGAATACTGTGTTTAGATATTACCAAGGTAATTTTGTGGTATTCATTATAAATGATATTTCTATATATAAATAGATAATGTAAGAGAATGAATATCACGAATGGATTGTTCCAAAGATCCTAACGAAGGAGAATTTGTATTCAAAATTTATAAAGATTGAATTTTGGCTAAAGGAAGCTTAATTTATAGTTATATAATCTCATGTTTGGGTATATTACTAGATACATCAATGGAAAAAGTTATTGATTGTTGGAATAGACCAACGAATTCAATTAAGATATATAGTTTTCATGGATTTTCTAGATATGAATTATTCTTTGGTGAACATTTGACATGAATATCAGACCCACTAAACAAATAAACCCCGAAGGAATCCATGTGCCCTTAGATAAGTAAATATGAGTATGATATTACAGAACTAAATAGATTATTAGCCATCACAAGTGTATATACACTACCTGATAGTGGATAAGGGTTTGTTATCTATAATGGTGAATTATTGAATAAATATTGACAAATCCCCTGGTAGAGTGATATGGTCTTAACTTATTCATCACATGAATTTAATGTTAATTAAAAAAAATTACATGTCACATGTTTTGCAGAAATCTGTCATAATGTTTTCATTAAGGATATTGTGGAATTATAAATATGATTAAATGTGTAATATATATAAAGTAATAATTTATTATTAATTAAGATATTCAATAAAAAATATTAGAATATATTCCATATAAAATGATTAAAATTTTATAATTACCATGACTTCTTAATACGTTACCACCATAGGGAAGTGAAAATGTGGACAATGCATTATGTGAAATGGAAAATTCTTGATTTTACATTATGTGGAATACAAAAGATCTAATATTTAATTATTTTAATTGGTTGGTTATAGAAATTATGACATTAGGTTTGGAATCAAACCATTCTAAAATGATTGATCAACCATCCATCGATGTGTTTATTAAAAAAGAAAAAAATGTAGATCTAAAGAAGAAGGTAAAAAATATTCTCAATTTAAACCTTCATTTCTAGGGAATTATAAGGTTTATAAAATGATTTTCTGTCCAATAAATAAAATATTTGAAATTTGGTTTTTGGATGATGATCCCAGTTCTTCATTTTTTAGTCCTCCTTGAAATATGATGATGTATAGTTATCTGAAATATTTTTTCTTGTTGAAAAATGAAGTGACTTATTAAAGAATAAGTATCCCTATGATTTGTATGTCAAAAATTAAATCAACACACAAAGAAGTATATGTGTGTATGATTACAATTACATATTCTAGAATGTAAATGTGACAACATAAACAAGGATTAGTTCGGTAGACCATGAAAAACATCTAAAATATGTAATTTTACTTGGGTAATAGTAAATAACATTATGAATTAAACAGTATTCACTAATATCATATAATATTTATCTCTTAATAATTTTTATATAATATATAATAAAAAATTAGTAAGGTTTCATGTATTACTATTTTATTTTTTATCCATTCAGGATAAGAGATTTACCTTAATGTTTTGGGGATGTCTTTAACAGAACTTGGATTTAGTGTTTGATTGTAGTACTATGTAGCATTGTCATAATAATGGTAAGACTTAGAGAACCATTCAAACACTTGATTATATATTTGTATATTGTTATGTGGATGTCAATTGAAGCTGGGATCCACACCTTCCCCCTAAAGACTTTTTATCCATTAATAAAAATGAATTCATAATTTAAACTGACACTTATAGAAATATTATATGGAATGATATTTAGAACACAAATTTCCAATGATGAATTTAAATAAATAGATATATTTGTACGTAAACTATCTAATGAAATATTATTGAAATTTAAATCCATTAAATTGTATATCATGTTAGCTATAATTTTATAGAAACATTAAGTAGAAAATCGTTACTGATATCTTGATTTAGAATTTCATGAGATAAAATTCATGTGAATTTATTCCTGGAAGTTGGTTATGATATTTTTAATAAAAGGAAATATGTGACTTTGAATTATTGTATCATTTGAGATCCATATTTTATTAGAAATTTTATCTTGTCTACTGGGGATTCCACTGAACTTCTCTCACATTCATGATTTGATCCTTGTATATCTGAAGAGGAAGTATATAATTGATCCATAACTTCTATTGAACTCATATTTCATATAACTATAGAATAATCATTCATACAAAGAACAACCAGAATAAATCATGCACAAATAGATATTGTTCATTAAAATAATCATATTCCTCGATTTAATATTATATCGATGAATTATATATCGGATTAAGTGACGTGAGATCCTAATTATGTTATGTGGTAAAAGTGTCATCTTTTGATTTTATCAGATTGAGGTATTTTATTGGGAACAATCATTTTAATATTGTTGGAATATAACACCATATGATTTTTTATATGTATCATATAATATTTTTATAATTTATATATTTCATTACACAAAACACTACCCTAAAAAATATCATGATATAATATTAAAATATTATTATTTATTCTTACATTTACCACCTAAAAGTTGGATTAGAGGGTGTGAATAAGAGTAAATAAATAATGAATTTTTTTTTCATGTAGATATTTTTATTTATTTGTTATCAATTAATTATATATGAAAATAAAAAATATATGAAGTTAATAATGTTATTTTGAAACTACGTTTTTCACACAATTAGATTTTATATTAACAGATTAAATTATTCACTATTTTTGAATGATTTTATTTACATTTTAATATATTATATATTCAATAAAATAATTTGAGATTAATTTAATATTTTTTCTAAGAATGAGAAAATAATAAATAAGATTTTATTCATAATAATATACTTTTCTAAAAAATGACGTTCATTGTGTATTACTAACCTATATTAAATAGAATTTATAAAAATTATAAGAATTGATATTTAAAAAATGGATCCCATATTTTTAATCAATAATTTCATATTTGATAAATACTTATATATTATTTATGGTCATTATGAATAGTCACCTCAATATATTTTTCACACCTTGGTAAGGGAATAATGTGGAAATGGGGTTAAATAATTGGGGTAATGCTGTATTTCTACAAACACTTTAAAGTTTCTTGTTGGATGAGTGGATTTAAACCATTATCTTCCAATTACTAAAAATATATCCCCATAGAGACTTTTTTAATTGATAATGACATATATATTATTTTTATAAAATGATAAATTTAAAATGTCACTCTCTTGAGTTTAATAACTCTCATATTTTATTATAAGGGTAAAATTAAGGTATGATCCATTTTATGTTATTATTTGAATGATTAATAAATTAATTTCTCATTAAAATATATTTTTATATTATATATAATGAATAATCACAAGAATTATTACACATTACAAAAAAAACATTTATTCAATTAAAAGGAAAAAATTAATCATTTTAAAAAAGTTATAAGATATATAATTTCATTTAATTTTTGAGTGAAAACAAGTTTATAAATAAATATATCATATTATTAATTTTTCAATTTATTATGAATTCTATTTTCATTACATCCATGTTTTGTCAATTTCAATGTAAATGAATATCCAAAAAAATAAATTATTGATATTTTTAATAAAAATTATATATTAATAAAATAAAAATCATAAAAACATCATTATTGAAATATATGGTATTTGGTTGAACATATAAACCATGGTCTATTAATTTTACACAAGTCATTTTATAGTAACATTAGTAACCCTTAATGATTAAAAATGTTTTACACCAGTAATTGTGGGAATTGTTTAATAGGGGTTGAAATTATTATGGAAGGGTTATAACACAAAAAAAACCTTTTAAAAAAATTATTAGAATAGAAAATTTCAAAATGTAATCAATTTAAATTCTAATTATGTCAGTTTTTTGCAATATTTCAAATATGAAATAAATTATATTAATTTAATAATAATTTTAAATCAAAGTGTTTTTATCCCCTCATTTTTAAAATGGACCCTCATTTCCATCATTATTAACAATGACTAATAATTATATAGTAGTAATAAACAACTAAATACCTTCTTTGATTCCTTCTAAAAATAATTTAGTGTTTGGTATTTCAAAAATATTCTCCATTGAATGAATAATGTGTAATCGATAATTTGTATCTCAATGAAGATGTATAAGGCTTAACTATGATTTTTCAGTTTTATTTCATTACATACCACATAGAAATATATATTATCCACAATTAAATAATCAATAAATAATAGTCATTATAATAAATTTTTCTTATGATAATGTATCCTCCATTATCCACATCATTTCAATCTATTATAATACTATATTATCCCTCGTGCGTACATGTGGACTACTACATTCATGATGAGATATGATTTTTTCATATATTATTTACACACATGGAAAAAAGAATTTATTTAATTATTATATATAACATATATGATAAAAATTTATTCTCAAAAGGTTAATTATGATTTACTATTCTATAATTCCATCTACATATAAATCAAAACAACATTCTTTCATACATCCGACCTACAGTGTCCATTCCCGATGCAATTCATTTTTCTATGTCTATCCGTTATGGATTTATATTTAAATTAATTAAGTATATATATAATATTTATATCATTATTATAATTATGTATTCTACGTAACCATGATCATAGTCAAATGGTTGGAACTACAGAACCAAAATTTTCTGGAAAAGAAAAACAGTTAACACCAGAAAATGATGTTTGTAACAATGATTTATTAATTAATTTCTTTTGAAATATTATATACTGATCAAATATGATATAATAGGTCTAATAATTAATCATTTATATAATTATAATAAATCAATGTTTATTATACGTGAGGATAATTCATTTTCGAATAATTTTGAAATTGAGGAAAAGGATTACTATTTAAAATTGTTTTTTGGGAACTGTGTCTTATTAGGGACCTATATTGTATTTTGAGGTGTATTTATATACTTTTTTACAAGATATATCATTAAAAACCTTATTATCAAGATATTTAATGTTTAATTTCATTTATTATTTCATGGGGATTCTGATTCAAATGTTAAATAATTGTAAGAGGATTATTATACAATCTCATTATTTGTCGGTATTGTTTATGATTAGGGTTATCAGGATTAAATTTGTTGATCTATATCTAAAAAATCCCATTATTATTCAAATAATTCAGTTATTTATCAAGAATACATTTTTTCCATTAATTTTTATATCATAATATACACAAGATATAGAACGAATATTTTTAAGTATAAATGACTTTTTTATACCATTAATCAAAAATCATTTTTCATATATATATTTGGCTTTTAAATAATGTTTTGAAAAATAATTTGAAAAATATAAAATTTATTTTACACTTAATTTTTAATCATTCTTGACTTTTTATTTTTTTGTAAATTGTATATTACATTTTTATTCTATGCATGTTAATTTTTAATTTTAGTAGAAAATTGGAAATGGATCATTGATTTAATGTAAATGAAAATAATAGAATCTCCCCCCTCATGACCAATTAATTATTTTAATAATCCCTTACATCAGTTTAAGGTATTATTAAGTTAAAATGTTTTCCCTAATATTTTTTATATTTTAATATTTGAAATAAGTTATTTGAAAGTAGAAATGGTATTTTCCACATTAAATGTTCCATGTGATGATTTAAAAGAATTTTCAACTAATAAGAAGTACATTTATGTTATTTTTAGTGGTTATATGATCCAAATATATAACTATAATTCAATCACCCGAGGGTTTATAATTTTAAATAATGAAACATATATGAATCTCACCTATTTTGTACAGGACATGTTATGATGAAATGTTGAAATAATTTTTAGAAACATTTAATTTCCATGACATATGTTATATAATTAATGATTTATTATCTTATGCTACACATATGAATGGATTATGATTGTATAATATGCGGGGCCATAATTATATATCTCCGCAATTCATTTTTTAATTATAGATATTTCATGAGATAATAATGATATTAATGGGGAGTGATCCAATATCAGTAAGGGACTCTGTTCATTATGATAAAGTTGCAAGTGAACCTTTTAAAATTAGATGATTAAATAATTAGTGAACCCAATCTAAAATTATAGTCATTTAAGTGATATTTAACTAAGTAAATTATTTTATATGATTATTATTATGTCATAATAATATATCTTATGCCATTATTATGCTCTTAGGGTTTATGATCATTAATTTTTTTATGACTCTATTCTTATGAACTGGGATGATTTATTTCACAAATCAATAGTGAATTTAATGATATGTAGTGTATAATTTTAAAAGGTTTATATTTGGATCTTATAACAATATAATCATTTTATGTTTAGGTGATCATTGATTTCCCCATTTTTACCCAAACTAAGCACATGTGGTCACCCATACATATGTATCGTTTCCCCAGGTAGTGGATAATATTTTGTAATGTTATATGTCTATGAAGGGTAATAATTTTGAAGAAATTTTTTGGAGATGATTTGGGTTTCTAATAAATAGGTAGTTTATATAACATGGCTTCAAATTTACTTATCTAATAAGATTCTTTTGTGGATAAAAATGTTTTGAATCAAATATTGATCTAATGAGATATAAAATTTATGTATGAAATGAATGATATTATATAACAAAAAATTGTCTTATGTTATCATGAATCAAATAAATTGGACATGGGGATACACCCACATTCCAAAAAAACAATCCAGTAACCCATATAAAATATGTGCGAATTTCATGGGATTCCTATCTTAGGTAAAACAATGATTCTATATAATGAGTCACTATTAGTGTCCAAAAGAACCATTAGATCCAACAAACATTCATGATTCTGTATGATTCAGAATTATAGTATTATGATAGAAGATAAATAATAAAAAAGGTTTTGAAAATACCATGCATTCATGAAAATATTCACTACGAACAACTATATAGGTTCAAACGTTGCATAGATTCCAATTCCATGAATCCATGAGATGATTCTACTAATGAAAAAATCGTTATTTGGATATATAGACACCAATTAATTCAATCATGAAATCAATGATATTATTGAGTTTTCTATTAATATGATTAGAGGAATTTTCAGTATCAAGAGAGAACATATTAGTTTGGAGTCTCGAGATCTAACCATTTTTTCGGCATCAAAAGAAAGAGACGGAAGGGGTGGTGAGCACTCCAAAATTCATGGATAAGAATCATAGATAAAAGGGAATCAATGATTTCAAGGGAGAATAATATAATTTTTTAATATGATGTTTTTTAATGAAAACCAAATAAATTTGGAATGCCTAATGTTATCTAAAATCCAATACTATAGATCAGATGGACTCTGCCAAGAACTACATATCTTCCGGAGTATTCTTCATTGTCCATTAATTAAATTGTACTTTTAATTTGAACATAATGTCAACTATAAAATATAATGTCAATTACTAGCTTAAAAATTCCAATAACCCACCACAAAATAGTTAATAACTTTTCCAAAAGAAATGATAGAGCTTATATAATGAATACCATAAAATAGAGGTGTCACAATTCTCCCCTTGTTTCAAAAATATAAAAAAATTATTAATCTAATAATATCAATGTTTTTGAGTTTCTCATGACTATGAAACTAAGTATGACACCACAAATGACATATATCATTACTAAAAAATATATACTATTGAATTATATTAATGTAAATATAGTTAATATATGTAAATAGATATATCACACAATCACAATATATATATATGTTGATTCCTCGATGACCAAAAACATCTACTAGGGATAATATAGGATGGAACATCAACTAGCCACATAACACAACCTCCTTGATGGGATAATCCAAATAAATTTTGGACACCCTCCCCCAAAAAGGGATAAGTCAAATCATTTTGACCAAACGTCTTAAACAACCCCGTTAGTGGATAGTACACAATGATAAACCAACATTCTCAGCTACAAGATATTGAAGAAAAGGAATTATGATACATTATATAGATGATACATAAACACCACATTAAATAAATCATGTTATATAATACACTATGTCCACATGAAACACATAAAATAATATATATTCGGGATATAAATTCACACCTCATGTGAGATAGAATCAAACACATGAATTAATAGGATATAAATATGCATCCAAATCATCCCAAGAACTCTTAAAAACAAGAACTATGTTCATTGGATCCCTACCGTTGTTTCAATAATGATTCGATGATATATGTCACCATTCGAGTCCAAAATGAGTAATGTATTGTAGAAAAATTACTAACAGAAAATGATTTATATTTACAAGATTATTATTAAATATAAATAACACCCAGATAGGTAGGTCAAGTCCATACATACATGGAATGATCTATAAACAATGGAGGTTTATAATGAAACATTATATAGATTCTAATTCATTGAAATGGCGATAAAATTATATAAATGATAAAAAATACATTTTTTAGAGAATTTGAAACCCCTATTATATGATCTTTAAATAATGGATAATATTGTTTTGATCAGCAAGATGAGAATTAAATTATTCATGATCAATAGATAATGTACATGATTATAAGATAACATTCAAAAAATATTTGTACATCAAGTTGTTGAGACTAAAGGTGAGGGGAGAACTCCATGATATAGGGAGAGGGATCATAGGTCGTCATGAATTAATGATGGTCTCCTGGAAATTTAAATTTTAATAGGATTCTATGTTTAAAAAACAATATAATAAATGCATGATTTCTATTCTCTGAATGATGAGATCAGCCAACCAGTTGTTTAATGGTAGAACTGCCTCTTCCCAAGAACATAATAGTATACTCGGTAGTAGTAATATAGATTGAAAATCGTCAAATTGTTCACTAACCAAGAATCACCTGAATTATAGCCTCCTAAATTTCTATCTTCCATTTAAAAATCCTAAAATCATAAAAATTAACAATATATATTTTTAAATTTGGAATACCATAAAATATAGGTCTCAGATAGATAAACTCATGATAGTAGTAGTTTTGGTATTCATTCATATTCATAATCTAAAATAGAACAATTCACATGGGGAGAGGTGTAATATAATAGATTTTTTATTTAATCAAATGAATTTAAATGGTGGTTTACTAGTTGATAATCACCATTGTAAAATTTTTTGAATAAAATTTAAAGATTCCATATATTTTTTGAAATTAATAATTCTTGAATATTACCAAGAATTTTCTATTACTATATAATTCATAAAATAATTCTATACATTTAAATTTGTTTTGGAATTCCAAAATCATTAATGGATGCAGTATAAAAGAAAATCATTCTTTTGAGAAGTGTAATTATTTTGTAACCTCTTTAAAAAACTAAAAATGTCAAAATATCTCAACTCCAAGGTTCATATTTCGGGGATTTTAATTTTGGAATAAAATATATGTCTTGATTTATTCGTTATTCATCCCGATAAATCAATATACTATAATTCGTGTTCCAAATAATAAATTAGGTTTCTTATGAATTTATCCAGTTTTGAGACATCATTTCATTTTTAAAACTAGTTCATTATAATCATTTTTTATGATGTTAGATAATTCATGGAAAACAATTAATGTGGAGTAGAACATGGATAATTTATTGTGTGTTCAATAAATAATATTCTGAACAGAAATGATTCATTAACATTTTTAGATTGATTGTGTGTCTCAAGGATAGTATAATGGGGAAATAGTGAATTGTTATTTTCAAAATTATGTGATATGGATGTGTATGGAACGTATTAGCTGATGATGGGATGTAATATTTGATTAATGTAGTTAATTATGCTATAAAAGTAAATTATGTAATGTTAGATAGAATATAAGTCATTCTATTGATATTTAATAATAACATTGGTTCATTTGTATTAGTGGAATCAAATGAAAATGGAGTCAATTGGAATTAGTTGTTTTTATATTTGGTTATTTGAAAATATTATTAATTCTAATGAAAAAAATGAATTTTGGGTTTTCGTTTTATTATATATGTTTTTAATGAAATTTTTTTTTATATGAGAAAGAACGAAATTAGAGACACTAACCACTGTACATAGGACCTAGTGTCTTCAAAATTAATGTAGCATAAGGGACAAGGAATCCCATCTTGGAAAAAGAATAGTTTATATGTCTTTGAAGACTAGATAAACAATTACAAATATTACTAAAATTTAAAATTAAAATTACATAATGTATATTCATTGAGAACTAAATTATTCAAAATAGTTTATCCCTTCATATCCATCATAAAACACATCATAATACCCTGGGGAGTGTAAATAAAATGTGCGAGAAAAGATGACTAGTATGGGTAAGAATACAATAGAGTCTATGAATAAATAAGTTATAATCAATCAGGAAAAGTATACTACTAAAGCTAATCACATTTAATAAATAAATTGAGAAAATGTGTCCAGAATAAATGATGATCAAATAATGGAATATAAATAATCAAAGGACCTTAATAACATAACCATGGAAATTTTATCTAATTTAATAATAATTTGGAATATAAATTGTCGTATACATAAATATTTTTCCCCAAATTATGGAAATATAAGACACACTATTGAGTCCTTATTTGACGACATGTAAATAAATGGATAAGGCCTTATCAATAATTGAAATCTCATTTTTCTAACAATATATATTGATGCATAGTGGGACTATAGAGGGCCCTTTTCGTAAGATTATAAGTCCAATAATTTCTCATATGACGTGGTGAAACCCAATCAATATAAACCATCATATTTAAGACCCAACAATCAAAATTTTAATATATTCACCAATCATTTACATTATCATTAACCATCTCGAGTAAAATAGTGAATGGTTATAAATCAATATATCCCCCTTAAAATTAATCATAAATCATCTAAATATATAATAAGGGTGGTATCAATATAACATCTCCTCTATGAATCATATGTAAAATTGAGGGTAGTGTGTTTTTAGTGAATATAAATGCACTGAAAGGATATTTCAGAACATTTTTGAGATAAATAACCAATTATTATTGGAAATAACCATTAAAAACAAAAAGATTAATAGTATATTGACATTATATTTAATTGAAATCAATTTTATAGAACATTTAAAATATTCTTTATATCATTTTTTGGTCTTGATTGTGTAAATTTATTTTCATTTCATTTATTCTAAAACAATGATTCCTATTACATTTTTAATAAAATAAAATAGGGATTTTTTTAAAATTATATTATTATTCCATTCAAAACATTTTTCAAAATTTTTATGTTGGTAAAATTTATTTCATAAAATAGTTTTAAATGGTTAAAATAATTTTAAAATTAAATTTCATAAAACATGGTGTTTGGTCAAAAAAGTTTTCTGGCCGAAGAGATAAATAATGTCCAATTTTACTAAAAACATTTTATCAATCATTTTAATAATGAAAATTAGGAAAATATAAATTTTACATGAAAAACCTCATTAATAACCTACTATTAATATATAAATTTTCTTTATGATATAAATATCATATAATTACTCAAAAGTATACCTAAACAAAAAAAATCCCAAACAATGTTGATATTGTTAAATACAACCCATATCATTTCTATAGATTATGAATCACAACCACTGTGGAAGAAAGATAAATTAGTTAAAAATTAAATAAAATGAAAATAAAAATATTTTAATATAATATATCAAATGACTAAGTATATACTCCACACAAAGGAAATATTTGGTTAATATTTCATATATCTCACAAAAGTAAAAGTAGGACGAGAGACCCTTACCATATGTTCACATTAATTTGTATATGTTCAAAAATCATGAATAATATATATAGGTTTTTTTAAATATATATTATATTACCATATTCATATATATTATACAATATATTCAATACATATAGTCTTTTATCACCAATTTATTAAAACTCAATGATTAAATCATAGTTTTAGGTAATAATTGCTTCATCCATCATGTATGTTTTGGTTCACTAATATTAGTCCTTATAATTTTATTATGGAAACATATTAATAAGAATAATTGAAATTTTATAAATATATTATATTTTTTTATTTTTTTAGTATTATATATATATTTTAGAGATAAATAATGAATTACACTATTCCTAGAGTTAGTACACAATATGTACACAGGAGTAGCATTTAACTTTTTCAACGATAATTATGTAAAGAAGTTAAGTAATATTTGATCATTACAGATTGATAATTATATAAAAAATACTAAATTATTTCATTAAATATACTAATATTTAACATTAGTTTGGTGTGGTGATTATAATTGAGTAACATCACTTTATGACGGTGGTAGTACACACGTACACGAACGACATTATCATCTTTCAATGAGTGAAAAGGTATGGAATAAAATGATATATTATATTACAATGATGATATATATATATATATTATGAATTGTTTCATTTATATCACATAAATTATACAAATTTATCTTTATTACCCTCTATGTAATATGATAATTAATAACAAATCACATCACTTCGTGAGGCAGTAATCCACCATACACAAGAGTGTCCTTGTTTTATCCCATAGAAAATTGAATTTAAAAATGTATATATGATATAATGACTTCAGTGGTATAGTTATTTTATAAATTTCATATATATACATTAAATAAACCATGATAGCCAAATATGGGATGTTTGGATAGAAAATGTGCCACATCCCTTTGTGAGGTAGTAGTCTTCCATACAAATGTGTGATGGTCTAATTTCCCATTAGATACAAAATGGTATAAATAAAAGCCACACCGTAAAGTTAATATCATATATTTTTATTTTTATTTTTTATTTATTATATATCATTAAATTAATATTATTAGAAGGATCTGAATGAATAAATAATACCAAAACACATTGTTAGGAATTTTAATTCTTTTCAGAGACCCTCTTTAGAATTATTCATAATATATTCTTATAATTTATTAATGTGGATTACCAATATTCTAGAATGAGTTAATGTATGTTTAGAACTTATTTGGTTACCTATTGTCTTAAATAAAATGGTTTTATGGTGGGACAAAGAGATATTAAGGGGTGACCTTTTATATGTTAGGTGAGTGGAACACATATAAATTTTGAATTGAAAATGGTTTTCCAAGTTTCCTAAAATGAAAAGGTGTCAAAATTTTATTATATTAAATATTTATACATAGTAATATTAATATGTCTATAAAATGTGTTTTTGAAAAGTTATTGTTCATTTATATCATTTTTCTTCTTACTTTAACCTCCATTTATTCCATTTTTACTATAACACTAAAAAATAATTTTTATTATATAAGTATTCATTGTGGTAAAAAACATATGATGAGGATATTATATAATACATGTTAATCAGATTAAAAATATGGGTTCCTTTTATTCAAATTCCATTCAAATAATTGGACAATTTCAATTTTATATTAATTCAATGGATGGGATGAGAATACAGGTTTTCAATGATAAAATATTCAGAAGTATATACTATTTTTATATCAAAACTAAATATGAAAATGATTATATTTCCCAAAATTAGACTAATATATATATATATATATTTGAACTAATATTAAATTAAAAAAATTTAAAATATAATATATATTTATAAATTAATAATAAAAAGGGTGAATTTAATTAAATTTCAATATGTTCACTATACATCAAAAAATTAAACATTTCATAAAATTCTCAAATAATAACCCATGTATAATTTTGAAATTTAGGATACAAAATTGGGGTTTATTTTTACAACTGATTTTTTTTTTAATTTTATTAGAAATTATTTTTAATTATTTTTCTGAAATCTCGACTAGACCACATTTTGAAAAAAAACAGCGTTTTTAAGAAAACATTTAGTCTTTTTTGTTGTTGTTGAATTTATTATTTATAATTTAAATATAAAAATTTATATTATTTTATAAATGTTTAAAACTATTAGTTTTCATAATTTAGTTATTAGTATTTTTACATTAAAAAATAACTTCTTAATTATAGAGGTAATATTTAAATAATAATACTATAATAGAGTACCACATTTCCATGTATCTCTATGTTGTGTGCAGTAAAATATTTTTTAGAGACTGAGTTTATTTAAAAATAAATATACCATATTGTCTTATAATGTAATATTGTCTTCTATAATTAGATTTCCACGACATATATGCTATCGAACATGATATTACTCTTTTAATATAATGTGGTCTTAAAATCTACCCGCATTAAATAAATTTTGATTTCACAATTTAATATTCATCTCACAGATCAAGGGTTTTAAATTTGAAAATTACATTATTGAAATCCCACATCTTAAATCGTTGACAAAACATCCTCTCGATAAGAGAGAAATAGTATTATGATATTCTTCTGGAATAACACATAACAAGGTTTCCCTATAAGAGAAAATAACTGGAAAATGAAGAAATACACATGGAAGAAAATAATATATTGTTTTTGTGATTTACAGACATCATTTATCATAAGAAATTGGTTAATCTAAAGAAGGTTAATGATTAGAAAACCATAACGTTGAAAATAATGAAATGAAAATTGGTTCACTAGAGATGATGTATTAGGATAATTTTTTTGTACAATATCACTTTACTAATTTTGATGAATTATTTTTGAGTCTATGATTATAAGAAAATTTAAATAGGTGAGATCATTCAATTTTATATTAAAAATATAATCCTTAGGGTTTTCAACCAGAAATTTTTACATCACTTATTACTCCAAGAAATAAATATCCTAAATAATTTTTTATTCCCAAATCCCGTTTAACCGATCCTTATAATTAAAATATTTATCATGTCTTATTATATTTTATAAATTATAAATGGTAGGAATAAATTATAAATTTACAACTAAATCTCAAAATAACCCATCTGATATATATTTAACATTAATAATAACCCAAAACATGTCTTTCAAAATTAAAATTCTAAAAAATATTAAGGGTCACAAAATAATAATAATACTACCCAAAAAATAAAATTGTTCACGATATCACAATAGGAATATGTGAATACCATTATCTTGATAAAATCATAACAAACCCGACTTGATTCCAAATGTAAATCTATGTTTTTTGAATAATATTCATAAATCATTATGTATTGTAAAATCTGTCAAAGAGGACATAAACCATCAATAAAATAATTTATTTAATGGTCCCAAATAGTATCCCATAATTATATCATTATTTTATATAAAAAAGGTTACTTATTATTGGTTTTCCTCCATTAATCACGTGATTTCTATGGGTTTGAACCTGTAACATAATCAGACTTCATGGTCATCGGTACTCTTTAATAGATCAACATATATCTTTCAATATGTGGTACTGTAGTAAAATCCTTATACATGTCATTGTTTATATGACTAGAATAAAATTATTAAAAAAAATCCTACAAAATTATTCTTTTGGAGAAAAACATAATAACATTAATCGTTCCACTTCCTCTAAATAAACATCATAATAATGAATAGGATCCCTTGGATTCATTTTCTTATATTCCATTAATACTTGGTAAATTCATTTGCATAGTTCCATTTATTCATACAGTTGAAGAATTTATCATTTTAAATGTATTTAATTACAATGAAATTAGGGTCCAGGTAGACATTCTCTCAAATATTAGTGAAAACTATCATTCCCTTCAAACATGTACCCAAGTGTTTTATTCCAAAATTATCACAAGTGGAAAAAACCATAATTTCCTTTTATCCTTATCCAGTTTTTCAATAACATCATATTTCTCTCTAAAAACTCTTAGAACACATAATTCCATGATAATTATTTCACTATCAGGAAGGTACATGGTACTATGTATTTATATGATGATAATGCCTAGTAGACTAGTTTCCTTCAAAATATATACATAATAACATTAATGAAATGATCAATCCTAAAAGTTGGATTAAATTTGTTAATAAAGATCATATTCATTTGAATACAATCCATTTATAGAAAACTGAATAAACCATATTATACATTAACATAATGAAATAAAATAAAAATTCCGAAAACAACTAAAACACCAATCATAAATTAAAAAGTTTATGAATAACTAATATCATAATCATAATAATTCTTTCTTTACAAATATCATTGTTTTCAACTCCTTTGTAATTATTTTTAAATAAAATATTGACTTATCATATGAATATCCCCATGTATTGTAGATATATGTTCTTAATATGGAATTTAATCTTGCATTTTTCTTGACAATAATGTCAATTCTAATATTCCCTATTCATATTTATTAAACATTGGTACTTCTGTAGTAAAAATATTTCGACATATTGTTACAAGGAATTGATGTATTTCCAAGAGAAAATTGTTTAATAATTTTGCTGAAAAAATATATTTTCTATTACTATATGCATATCCTCAATTTCTATCACAGTGTTATGTTCCCTAATATATCTTATATAAATTATAGATACCTTGGTTTCTACTAATCTTCCACTCATAAAAACTATTGCCCAAATAATCCAAATCTCCCATATGAGGATTCTACATTATAACCTTGAAATAACATAAAAATAATCACATAATAAAGGGCCAAAATATTTATGATTCTTGAAAATGTACATAAATATTGAAAAAAATTATTACAATAAAAAAATATAATAAAAAAATTAAATTCCTTGAGATTTCCATTATTAAACATATTTTATCCAAACAGTTTAATAAGAGAACATTTCTTGGTTTTCTTTGTAGAATAAATCCCAATAAATGGGTTATATAATATGCTTATTATGAGTAAAAATAAAATTTATTTTATGAATAAAAAAGTCACACTAAATATGGTATTATAAATAATAGATAAATATTCAATTTAATCAATAATTGGAGAGCAATATGGTAGATAAAAATGTTGACAAAATAATGCCATCTAAAGAGTCACATGAGATTCAAAACATAAAAACATATTATAACAAAATGAATTATAACATTGAATAACATTAACTGAATTCTTAATAAAAGGAATGAAAACATATGGACATCAAGACATACTATCGATTCATAGTTCCATGACAACTAAATAAAACATTAAAGCACCAGCCAAAACCAAATCTATTTTATCTCATGAGAAATATCATTACATTTGGGGAACTAACGAGACCCGAACATCACATACATTATCCCATGAATTCAACATATTAATATTGTGAAATATAATCATCATAAATATTCATATTAAAAATAGACATTCGAAATGTTAATACAAACCCTAATAAATTAATAAATACATAAATCATCTCAAGTGAAATTGTGAATAGTAATAAAATTGTATATCCCATGAAATACCTATCAAAAAACATCCATATAAATAATAAACATGGTATCAATAAAACATATACTCAGTGTATCATATGATTATAGAATTTCATTTATTTTTGAAAATACCCTAAAATGTTCCTTAAAATCATATTCGATAAAATTTAAAAATTCATTTGGAAAATGACCATTTAAAATAATATGATTCTCAAAACATATGTATACCACTTATCATTAAAATTTCCATTATAAAATAGGTGAAACAATAATTAAAACATTTATTGTTTATGATAGTGGGAAATTAAATTTATGTTCTACACATTAAATCAACAATTCCATTCACATTTTTATAGAAATCCAATCTTACATTGCTTTCAAAAATACATGAACATACATTTAAAAATATTTTTTATAATTTTAAATTGTTTACAATTTTCGTTTATTAATAATTTATTAAAGTATTAATTCTTTTTTTGATTTTTTTTGAAAACATGGGTTTTTATGAAGAAGGATTTCCCAGTGAATCGAAAAACAAAGACATATTATATTGGAATAAATTTTTTAGTAAATTTTATTACCAAATAGTGGAAAAATGGTATCATTAGTTAAAATGATAACTAATAAATAAATGAAAAAAATTTTATTTATTTTTATATTTAAATTTCAAATAATTCTCCCAAGGGAGACCTGAATAAATATAATCCCGAATATTTAAGAGATTGTGAAATAAACCCCCACCAGATTGATAACAATTGAATCAAAACTCCATGAATGAATAATAATCAATAGAAAAATGAAATAACAAAAATATAAATATATTCATTATATAATATATCAGAATGTGCATTATACAAACCACCTAAATGAAACATGTTTTGAATATGACATATGTCTCATGTATGCAAAAGTGAGATGAAAACCTCAACCACTTATTTATCATTCTTCATATGTATCTAAACATCATGTATAATAAATATTGGTTTAATATAAATAAGTTATATAAAAATAATCATATTTATCATACCTTATATTTTTACATGTATTATTTTATCACACATTGGTTATCGATTTTTTTTATTAAAATAACCATTTTCGGGTGATAATTGTTTTGTATTTCATGTATGTTTTGGTTCATCAAATTTTATCTTTCAAAATAAATCGTTTTTAAATCATGTACATAATATATAACATGATATAATTATACTATATATTAAATACATATTTATTTATAATATTCACTATTAGATAGATATAGAAATTGTATTATATATTTTTGGGTGACGTTTTGATGTACATACACATGCGTAACATTTACATTTTATTGCATTCATTATTGAAATGAAGTATTTAATATTTTAAATTTATTTAATGATATTAATATCATAAGTTAATTATTATTTATTTAAATATATTTATATACATAATCCTTATAGTGTGATGATGAAATGCGAGTCTAATTGCTTCGTAAAGGTTGTAGTCCACACATACACGAATGACGTTATCATCTTTCAATGATTGTAATGATACTAATGAATTGATATATTAATTTTCCTGAATTATAAATATATCATTAATATTATTATTAATTCATTAATATATCAAATAGTCATTATAATTATACTTATTACATATAAAATAAATTAGTTGTGAGAAAGGAATCACATCACTATGTGAGGCAGTAGTGTATCGTACACAATAGTGTTATTACCATATCCATTAGGGAATGGATAGTAAGAATACTATATTATATTTAATGACACAAGTGTTATAATTTTTTTACAACATATAATGTATATAATGTAACGATCCAGACCATTGTAACCAAGAGATAATGTTTACTTTATTAAATTGTTATTGGTACAGTGGGTCAAAATCTAATGTACTTACCAATTTTACGGTTTTGGAAAACCTTATTCCTACATGAGAGACATTTTACATAGGGATATAAAAAAACTTTTAAATTCATAACATTCACCATCCTTTAACACATTCGAAGAATTATTCTTCATATCATGGGGAATGACACACAATTAAGGGTGAGCACAAATTCTCACTAAGGGTTTTTTATAGTGGAAGATATTATGCATTAATTAGAATTATAACATAGAAAGGGTAAATAACTCATTTGAATTTAAATTTAAATAACTTTAATTCCATTACATGTTAAGGTATAATAAATATGGTAACGTAAATAAATTAACATACATGAAATTTAAGCAAACACAGAGAATGAAATGCATACAGAGATATAATCATGGAGGAAAAATCATCAATAACAACAAGAACTAAATTTTTAAAGAATAAAATAAATAATTAGTTTTTTTATTATATTTTATATCATTATAACTATACCTTCACGACCCATCCTCAATAAAATTATAATGTACAGGAAAAAACCATTTAATTTGGCAAACTGATTTTTCTGATGGTAACTATCAATGCATCAGGGGACTATCAATAACCAGATGCCACCATTAACTACAGGTAAAATTTATTCATCATATATAAAAAATATATATAATTAACTAATATTATTTCTTGTGAATAAATAACTATATTATGTATAGGATAAAAATTTATCAATATTTTCCCAATTAATAAAATATTTATAAATTTAAAAACTATGAGTAAAAAATGTTATTCGGTTTATTCTAATGTCATATAAAACATAAAATAATATGTATAGCAAATATAAATTTATATAAAATTAATTATGTTCACATTACTATGATTGTTTTAAAATAAATACCACAATCACAAATGGTAGTGAGATTGTATAATTACTTTTACAACTATGTAATTTTGAAGTCAAATAAACATGGATGAAATAATTGACGTTTAATTTTAAAATCCAATGAATAATAATTTAATAATTATATAAAATTTAAAAGGCTTAATATATAAAACATATAAAAATAATCTTGGTGAAAAAAGTTACAATTTTTTATAATGAAAGGATATTTTGATGAAGTCCCATAACGTGAGTCCAGCTCATCACATATGTCCTATAACAACCTTAATAATAAACTAATGGTAAATATATAAAATAATTATAACATTTTTAAAGATTATTAATCCATTAAACTAAATAAATACCATTTATATAAAATTTATAAGTCAATTTTGACTACAGTAGGTGGTTTGTTGATATTTGAATTTTTTGTAACAAATGTGTTCGGTATGTTGAATAGAGTCTAATTGTTCAATATTTCAACTACTCCATCGTGACAATCCTGAAATAATTATTATATTTATGAATCTTTTATACGATTATTACAAATAATGATATATGTTTTTGATAAAGTATTAACATTATGATCATTGAGATGGGTGTTCGTACGTTCATAGGATTAACATTTCCATTTTGAAACCATTAATTAGGGTACAAGGTAATTAATATTTTAACATTAAATAATTAACATTCATTATTTAAAAACAAAATATTTAATTTAATATACCAGTATATATCCTAAATTTTTTGTACTTATGAAAAGTTATTAAAATTGCTACTTAAAGGAGGCAATCATAAAATACAGTAACGACATTATCATCTTTCTATGAGTGAAAATGTGTAAGTATAAATGATATATTATCTTCTAATAATGATAAATATTTATGTATTATATATAATAAATATTCATAAATTTATACTTATAACCTTCCATGTAAAGCATTATTGAAGGTATAAAATCATCGCTTCGTGAGGTGGCAGTCATCCGTACTCATGAGAGATATTATCACATCCTATAAAAAAGGGAAATAAAAAAAGTATATCTGAAATAATTACATCTAATTTATAATTATTTTAAAAATAATACATATATATATTATCAATTATCATAAAAAACTACGAGATGTTGTAATAGAAAAACAAATTACATCAGTTCGTCAAACAGTAGTACGTTGTAAAATTTAATTATGATTTCATAAATATTTTGATGGATGTGGGAATGGATACAGGACACTCCATTAAAATGAAAAAAAATCAGTATGTGAAAGATAATAATTTTATTATATAATATTTTTTATTATAATTGAATGAGGTTGTGGATTAATTTTATTAAAACATAACAGTGATGAACATTACCTCTTATTTGGTTAACCTAATTTAGTATTCAGCAAAAGACATTCTAGGTTGGATTGATACCCAAAATAAGGAATCTAGGATGATTAGAATGAAGTTAAGAAGTGTTTTGTGTAGTTATTTTCCTAAAAAATGTTTTTAAGGTATCATTAACTGAGTAGAGGGGTGGGATTTTATATGTGAGGTGAGTGGCACAATTGTAATTTTTTAGAATAAAATTGTATACCCATGGTTTTCTAATTTCACAATAGATAAAAATGGATTATGGTAGTTATTTTTAAATTATAGGGTATATATAGATATTATATATATTTTATAAAAAATTTTATGTCAAATTAACCATCGAACAATTAGTAAAACCCCCTTTTAAACCCAGTTCTACATTACCCACGGTAATTAATTTTTGTTATTTTCACAATACATTTGGGTCAAAAGAAAATTTCACCATTTTAGATGATATTAATATTTATGATTCTAAATATTGAACACTTTTTCCATATTAAATTTATATAATTTGAAATTTTTTATTTACTATTAATCCCACAAAATGGATGAGAAAGAGAGTTCTTAAAAATATAATGTTCAATAGTTTACAATGATTTTATAAAAAATTAAATATGAAAAGGAAACACGTTACCTAAATTTTAATAATTGTTATGTTATTGAAAAAAAATTAATTTAAATCCATTTCAAAATAAATTCTAAATTTAAAAATAATTTAAATAAAAGGCATTTTTCAATTACGATTTAATATTTTTAACTATTCGTCATAAAAATAATCATTTCAAAAGATATTAATAAAAATATTCTTAAGAGAATATAGATATAATAATTTAAAAAATTAATTCTCTGTTATTAAATATATTTTCTAAAAGGTATAAAAATAAATTTTATCGTTGTGTGAATTACGTGATTAAACCATTTAATTTTGAAAAATATATTTTTAAAAAATAATTGTATTTTATCAAGATGGTTCTTATTTATAATCAATAGATAATGAATGTATGTGTGTATAATACATATATTTTATAATTTTTCATTTTTCATTCTTATCTACTAATTTAAAATCACCGATATAATGGTAATGTTTAAATAATATTTTAATAGATTGTCGTGATTTATTTAAACAAGGTGTTGTGTACATAAAAACCTATCAAATAAATTGAATTTATTTTATAGGAAATATATTTCAATTTAACAGGGTCTTAGATTCATCACTCCTAAAAAAAATTACCCCCAGATATCTACAATATTACCTTCTAATAAGATGATTCGAGTTCTTCTTCATTACGTCATCTGGTTTCCATGTAGTTTCTTCCATTTTCATAGTTCTCCATAGATCCTTTACCAGACTAGTTGTGAAATTTCCCAATACATTCTCATATGTGTCAGTAATATTGAAAGGTTATTCATTTTAAGAGAGATCAATTTCTTATTCCAGTTCATCAAATTTTATAACATTCATTGTGTCTATCATGTACTTCCTAACCAATGATATATGGAAGAAATAATGTTCTTTTGAGAGATATGGTGGCATTTCCAATTGAGAGACAATAAATACAATTTTTTAAATGATTAAAAAGGTTACTATTTAAATGGGGATAAATTTCAATATAATATTAATACTTATAAAATTCATTCATGTTGATATGTTCATGGAATCATATAATCCTACTTCAAATTATAAATTCATCCTCTTAATGATGGTATAACTCATTTCCCTAGAATGTGAAACATTAATTTGATCCTATATAGCCTTTATAATTTTTGTTATCTCTTCATCAAGTTTAAGGAATACATGATTCCATTCAATAACTTCATCACATCATGTTGGTGAATGACATATTTTTCATATAATTCATTATATGGCAACATTTGGATACATGAATGGAAGTTATTTTTTTATGGAAAGAATACCAGCGGTAAATATTGATCCCAGATAACATGAAAGACATGTGAACCTGAGATTAAATTTTTTCCCTTTTTCTAATTGTCCTTTAATATTGTCAGTCAATTTTAAGATTCATATTTCTGATCAAATATATTTAATTATCAAGATCCTTCTAAAGACGTTTCCTAAATATCAATGTAATGAAAATATCATCATTTGAAGAAATTGAAAAGGTGTTCCATGATGTATTACAACATCATTAATATAGAAAATTTTATTTATCTCAACAGATAAAATGAATTTATAGTAAATAAGTGACCATATTTTTTTAGGTTATCCAAATAAACCATGTGGTGTCATTCGCTCTAGGAGCCTCCTGTAGTCCGGTTAAAAAGTCCATTTTAAAGTATTCCCATTTACACAAAGGAATAGGAATAGGCTTCATGAATCCTCTAGGATGATACCTCATTGATATTAAATGTCTACAAACCAAAAACATAATCACAAATTTCCCACATAATGTGAACCAAATAAATATTTTCCTTTAAATATAAAAAACATATTGGTGAAAAATTAGTGGATAGTGTTTTTTGAGATATGAGTGTCATCCAAATATTCCATTTTCAGTATAGGTATTGACTTATGACATAATCTATTTCCCAATATCACAAAACAATCATCATAAAATATGTCATTTAATTTCCCATCACTCATAACAATAATTTTGATCTAAACGTTATCATTGTCAAATTAATAACCTTTTTTTGCATAATGAGGGTTTTGAAATCATTTAAATAAATATTTATGTATCCCTTGATATAATAACTCACATACAAATATTTAATTGACCTATTAAAATTAGATCTCTATCAGTCTTTATTTGTTCTAGAAATCCTTGATATTTCATACCCAAAAAATTATTTCGTTTATTTTATTTTCCATGGGGGATGTATATTGAGAAATAAAAATCCTTCAGTATCTCATGCCATCTCCTTTAAATCATGTTGAGATAACATTTTGAAATGATTTATATTATTCTCTCATACCACACATATAATTGAATAGAGATTATCTCTCCATATCTTTGAAGAAGATATTACCCATTCAATCACAAGATCGAGTGTTATATAATTATACTCACAATTATTCATTTTCCTTGATTCAATTGAAAAAACATTTTCATTTTTCATTATGAAGAAACCAACTCACTTTTTAAGGAATTTATATATTTTAAAAAACTGTAATTACAATATGGTAGAGTATAAATCAAGGAATCAACAAACGTCATCATTAGTTCATTAAAATATTGTTCACATTACATTTTCAAAATAAAATTAAACCATTTACGTGTATTCTAGGTTAACATGTTAGACTATCTGAAGAAATTATGAACGCATCAGAGATATTTCCCTTAAAAACCAATGAAACTGTATACCTTAGTTATGTTCATTGGTGTAGACCATTCATTGAATGTCATGGTATTCACTAGACCAACCATGATTCCATCCCCTAATATAATAATTCATATAAAAGAAACATCTTAATTTTATAGATAAATTATAATATATTTACTATATAGCCATTTATTTATAAGAATCTCATTATTTATCCTAAAGTGATTCTCATTTTCATTATTTCTTTTAAAATACACTAAAATGTCATCACTGAATACGATAAAAAAATAAGCATGATATTAATTGAATCAACTTTTAATTATATCCATAACATCATAGGGTTCATTACTCTATACAAATGGATTTACAATTAACAGATAATATTAATTCATTTTTAATATTTTTAGTTATGTCTCCCTTCATTACACAAAATTGATGATTATCAAAATGAATGTCAATAATTGAAAAATATTAGGAATCAGGGTATTGATAAAATAAGTAACCAATGAATGGAATATGATAATTCTTTGTTATTATGATAGAACAGATTTCCATATAATAAATTAATAGTTCCATGGAAGCAAGATTGTTCTTAAGGAAGAGAACTGGTGACCCCCATGGTGAAACAGTATTGTGAATAAATCTCTTATAAAAAATAATCTAGTTTTTACATAAAATCCAGTAATTACAAGGTGGATATTATATAGGTAGTTTGTCTTGTTTTTATTTTATTAGGGGATAAATGAATTGAAAACACAACATCACCATATATGGGATGTCTAGGTTATTCCTTAAGAAATACAATAATGTATTCTTCTATAGTATTATCATCATCTATTTGAAAATAAATTTCACCATCCCTAGATTTTGTTTTCTATTATTCAAAATGAATTTTATTGAGTATATCTAAAGAGGATGGATCTAGAAGTGACGTAGATGATGAATTATATAATCTAATGATAAGGAATTTCATGTCTTATCACTAATCATTATTTATTTATTGTCACAATATATTTTTCCAAAAATATTTTGATATTTTTTCTATACTATGGAATATATAATTTTCATGAATAGGTACGATAATAAGGCCATCCAATAAAGAAATCTTTGGTGTAATAATGGGGACATTTGATAAAATCCATGTTTTACATAGACATCCCATATGCATTTTAACATACCACACTGATCATAAATGAAATGGGAAATATATAATTTTCATTGAAAACTAGGTAGATATAAAGATTGTGACGACCCATAATAAAATAAATAATTATATAAAATTTAAAATATGACAAAATTACATACAACTAGATTATTAAGAACTATCACCTCTTCTACAATGATAACATAATATTTTCCTTCTACCGATTTCATCTTCTATGGTGGATTCCCATGAATATTGAGGCTTTAATTTTAACAATGACCCATATTCCTATATTATAAACACTGCATAAAAGTGTTTTATTGTTCCCTTTTCCTTATATGGCATGGTGACACATTTCTCCTCACAAACAAAAAATTACCAACACCTTATTAAATTTCCCATGGTTATTATTTACAACATTTTTTACAAGGATAGAATTTCGTTGTTTTCTTCTTCTTTATCGACACATTCCATTTTAAATGGTTTTTGGTTTGACTAATCTTCTATTGAATTCAATTGAATATCCTAGATCTAGTGAGTTCCATATTCATTTTGAAGGAAAATAAAACTATTTTATCATTAGATAAAATCGTTTGAGAGAATAGCAACCTTCGGAGAGATTGATGAAGCCCGCCAATGAAATGGACTATATTTCACTCCATGTGGTATATATTATTTTTATAATAACTATAAAATCATATAAAGATATCTCTTATCTTACAAGGCATTATTATTCAATTTTATTTATTCTAAGGTTCATTATATTCATTTAAATGTTTTTTCCAATGAAGGGAAATATTTATCAATGAATGTCTTCATAAAATCATTATGTCCAATGACTTTTGTTTCCTTTTCCATTGTTGTATTCTAAATCAACATTGACCATTTATCAACATCTCCCTATAGGGAATATGATACAAGTTTATCATTTCCCTTTCATCACATCCTATGGAAAAAATATATTCTTGAGAGATATAACCCTTTTCTCAGCCTCCATTAGATTAGAAGTTCCACCAATTGATGGGGGTTTTGTTCTAATAATTTGCTCCAATGTAGGACAATATTGGAGTATAATATGTTACAATATACTATATTATTATTTTCTAATACATGATCAAGATACACTATTTTAAAAAAATATATTTTCGAATACCATCTATATTGAGTTCCTTAGTTGGTCAATATATACATTGGACATGAGTATTGGAACCCTTCTCAAAACTTTTATTCCTTTGTAATCGATGATATATAATATATAACATTATTAAATTATAAATGCTTAATCATAATGATAAATTATAATTATTGTGTATAGTAACAATTATTTAGACATTATTCAGTGCTAATATCATAATCATAAACATGGGTTTTTTTGGGAAATATTTATTTTTAAATCCTTCATATAATTTTTATAGAATATGTGAATTATCCTAAAAATATTTCCACAGAGATTCAGACTAGGTGCCATGTATGGATCTTTTTCAGACATTAGGTGTGTTTTGGTAATACAAATTGTTCCCCTTTTGTAGTTTTTACCCCTAAGAACTACTCTGAGATAAGCACATTGACTTGTAGTGTCTTATTAAATATTTATTTATATAAAGAAACATTCATTCTCTTCCTTACATAAATTTTACGGTGTTATAAAATTCTTGTCCCTAAAGTGTATCCTAGGGATATTATATGTAATATATGTTTTTCAAAAAATTTATCCCTATTATTCAACTAAACAACCTCTAATAAAAATTATATTGACTATGAACTCATTTAATTTTATCCAGTATACACCCAATTACATTTTACTAGGCATGATTGTTAAAATAATGAGGTACCAATTTCATTAATGTTTTTGGAAAACTATATAAATACTGAAACCAACTATATATTGGGGTATAAAATAAAAAATCATTAAAATGGAGAAAATTTGGAATAATTTACCACATTCCATGAATTATTCATTATATCATAGAGAAAGGAATAAAAATAAAAGTGAGATCAAATTTTGAGTATGGGTTAAGTACATTAGAATCCATTTTGAATCAATAAGACTAGTCGACAAAAAAATATATAACTGAACATAAATTCCGTTTAAAAAACATGAAAGTAATGATTTTATTAGTAATGTTTGATATTGAATTTTAAATAACTAAACACATAATAAATTCAATAAAAAATGAGAATAAAATTCTTCCTAAAAAAATATCATAAAAAATATTTCATAGATAATAATAAAAATGGATTCTAAATGACAAAAATTATTAATTATTAGTCTTTATGACCTTAGTACTATTGATACTACTATTTTCTTAATAATTTTACATAAAAGTTTAGTACTATAGGTAAACACCTGTTAAATTTAGCCAACTGATTTGTCTTAGTTTATCATTCAATGAATCACGGAGATACCTATAACGATGAACCAACAAGAACTACATGTATAAATAATTAAAAAAATATAAATAATTTATTTATTTCAGTAATAATATTCTATGTCTAAGAATATCTATATTGATTAAAGGATGCATATTTATAAATATCTTCAATGTTGATGAATTAATATTCAATGTAAAAAACCATATTTAATAATAGTATTAAGTTTAAAAATATTCGTATATATCATAAAAGAATAATTTAATTTCAGATAAATTTAATTTCCAATAAAAAATGATGATAAAAATGTTATTTTTTATAAAGAAATTTTAAAATCAGAATAGAAATAGAAACTATATTATAACATTATCAAATTAATAATTTTTAAGTCAAATCCCATTTTGTGATATAATTAAAATTGAATCCATAAATAGTTTGAATTATAATTATTCATGATAATACTTGTCAATGGGGAATTATATACACCCCATAAATAAAATTGTGCTCATAGCATTATAGTATGCCTCAATGATCGGAAATTGAGATGAGGTCCCTTTCCATGAGTTCGACACATCACATATGTTATTTATCATCATGAATAATAATATTATGTTAGTTATATAATATCTTGAGGTACATTTCATACAAAATAATACATTAATTTCCCTTTTACCAAGTTGCATACAATTAATTAATCTATTATTCTTATGTCAGGTGTTTCAACCTTATTTGAAATATGTGTCAAAAATTAAATTATTAAGATGAATATGATGAAATAGGTCATTATTTAAACACATCCATAATTATAATCATGAAATAATTATCAAATTTTAAAATAAATTATAATTTTAGGTACAATCCAGAAATATGCTATTGTTAAATTAATTAATTTATTATCATAGAGAAAGTAGTCCATACATACATATAGGTAGCATTAAAAAATTTTAATGATCATTAGTAAAATGAGTTCAATGTTATTTTACATTTCATAATTATCATTGTATCATTAATACCATATTATTTCATTATATGTACTTATATAAAAAATTTATGTGGTGTGGTGATTAATATAGAGACACAATGCATCATTGAGGTGGTAGTCCACATGTCCATGAATGACGTTGTCATCATTTAGTGAGTGAAAATGTTTGAATAAAAATGATTTATTATTTTTTTCAAATGAAAAATATTTTATTATTTTCACATATATTAATTTATTTTACCCATTCCACCTTCAATGTAAAATGTCATTGAATAGTTAAACACATCACTTCATGAGGAAACGGTCCACTATACACAATAGAAATGTTATCATATCCCCAATAGAATGGAAATTTTAAATGGTATATATAATATAATTACTCAAGAGGTATAATTGGGTTATAAATAAAATAAATAAACATTATATCCATCATCACATGGAACCATGAGATGTAGTAATAGAAAAATTAAGGAAATTGGTTTGTGGGGTGGTAGTCCTTGGTATACACGAATGATGATTTGGTAAAAAAAATTATGCATGTGGTGAATTTTGTAGTACATACCAATAAAATAATATAAAATATAATTAGTTTATTATATCAACGTTTTTTAATAATACTTAAAGGAGGTGGGGTATTATATTATAAAAACACACATTAAATATAATTAATTCTTCTTCAAGTAACATCCCTAGGATTGCACCAGTAGACACTCTAGGATGGATATAAACCAAAAATATGGATTTTATAATGAACTTATGGGTTTTGGTGTTTGGGTTTTTAAGAATTATGTGTAGAAAAATGTTATTATGGTGTGAGGAAGTGATGAGTTTGGGTAGCCTTTTAAACGTGAGGGGAGTTAAACTCTTGTAGTTTTTTAAAGGAAACGCATTTACACAATTTATAAGCATTAAAATTGTCAAAATTAAATTATTATAGATACTATAAAAATATAATGTCTATATTTTTAGTTATAATTGATTTTTGATGTGTTTTATTTATAATTTAACCATTATCATTTTAGTTAAATCCATGGTATTCTCATTTCTACCTTAACCACATTAATTAATAATTTTAGGCTTCAATGTTTAATTTGGTAAAAAATTGTGATGAAATTATTCGGTAATGAAAATGAATATTGTTCTATGAACGGAATCTGTTTTTCTGAATTTCATTCTCAGATGTGAAAAAATATCATTTCAAATTAATCCTAACAACGTGATGAGAATGCTAATTTTAAAATAGAAAATGTTGAAAGGATAACAATGATTTGATATAAAATTAAAGTATAGGAAATATTACAATGACATAAATTGGATTAATAGATATATTATTTAACTAATTTTACTATAAAACCAATTAAAATTATTAATTTTCTTCATAAATAATTTAAACAATAAGCAATTTTCAATTAAAATCATTATTTTCACAATTAATTATTAATTTAATATTTTATAAAAATTCAAAAAAATAACCCAAAGATAATTATTATATTATTAAAGAAAGAATATATTAAATAAATTTTGTAAAATTTAAAAAAAATTATTTTTTCATAAGTGCACAAGAAGCAATGAAATAAATTTCATTAAAATTTACATATTCAGATATCCTTTTTTTAATTTTAATGATTTTCTTTCTTATTTCGAATAAGAAGATAAAAAATTATTTTTTTAAAAAATAAATTATTCATAAATTATATAGATCTATTCATCAACACTAATTTATGAGTATGGTAATAATGGTGAATTATAAATAATATTTAAATAGAGTATCATATTTCATCTAAACTCAGTGTTGTGTGCATCACAATCAATGATTTAATTTAATTGTATTCAAAAATAATTATATTTTATTTTATTATGGTGTTACATATTATTTAGGTGGATCATAATAACCAATACTATCTTTAGTTTATGGAAATTAAGTCACATCAATTTATGGATCTGTAGGCCATCGTACACACCAGTGACGCTATGATTTTCTATTTAAGTGAAAAGGATATGGATATAGGTAAATATATTACCATAATAAAATATATATATATATGGGAGTAATAGATTATGTTATATAATAATCAATGAGTAATATTTTATGGATTTGGATAATGAAATAATAAAAAAAATTCTCGTCTTCAACAACATATTTTTGAAAAGAGTTAATATATTTGGTATATTGGATTTATAAAAAATTAATTATTATAGGAAGAGGAGATATATTTTGGGAATTTTTATTGGTAGTTTATTTCTAAAACAATTTTTTTTGAAAGTATAATGATGAGAGGATAGTGGGTGTCCTTTTATAAGTATGTTGAGTGGCACACTATTAATGTTTGAGAACAAAAAGGTGTACCGATGTTTTTTTCTCATGAAAAAGGGTACTTATTATAATATTATATTGAATTAGGCATGTAAATGTCAATATGTGGCTATAAAATGGGTTTTGGAAACGTTTTGGAACATATCATTTCTCTTATTTTTGTATCTTAGTCCCTAGTAAATCGGTTTTTATTATATTCTGGGTAAATAATTTTATGCCTACAATTAATCATTGTATAAAATTAATATAATCTTATTTGATAATTTAGATAATTATTATTATAAATATCGAACAACAAAATTTAAATTATATCCACATTTTTAGAAAATATTCATTTAAAATTAATCCCCCAAAAGTAAAAAATAATGATTCTTTTGAAAGAGAAAATGTTAAAAAATTACATTTTTGTTGTAAAAATAATAAATAAAGAAGTTATTTCATAGTTCAAAATTTTAATGATAAATATATAATTTTACTAATTTTAAATTAACATCATATTCAAACATAACTTATCTTTTTTAATAATTTAATCTAAAATGTAGTTTTATATTAATATTTATTATTATCATAATTTTTTTAAATATTTAGTTGTCATAATTCTAATAAATTCCCAAAATGAAAAGAATAAGGTGAATATTTTAAAAAAATATTTCAAAATATTTCAATATTTAATTTTAAATTATGTACAGAAAGAATGACTATACAACATTTTGGGAAAATCCATCTTTTCACAACACATATTATTTTTAATAAAAATAATTCATTTTTAATAATAAATATATAATGGATGAATTTATTTTATGCACAATTAAAAATTAATTATTTTAAAATTTATTTATTAGTATTCAGACATCCTGAATTACTACTAGATTATAATGTTAATTTTTAGATTATAATATTTTAATATAGTATCATATTTCATTCAAAACCAATATTGCATTCATTTCATGAAATTGAAGAGATTAAATATTTTAAAAAATAAAAACATAATAATGTACTGTGTATTTAAATTCTATAATAATATATGAAATATGTTTCATATACAATATCTTATTTTTTTCCTATTGTAAAATCATGGTGTGAAAAAAAGAAGGATCGAATATTAATAAAAGGATACAGGTACCCCCATTTACATTATTGAGGTGCACTAAGTTACCAATTATTTTTTGGTTGATCTAAATTTTAATATATACTATTATGTTTCTAGTGAGGTTTAATTCATTATCTAGTAGATTGTCTAATGTGGATTGTTAGTTTGACGATTTCCTATAGGTTATATATAATAACCCTGAATAAGCACTCATATATCCAATATTGATGTCCCTTACATAACATTCCAGTCAATGATGCTAATAATTGTGACCCATGTTTTCCATAAAAAACATTTAATATCAAAAGGAAAGCATGGATCCTTTACATACTCTGGGAATTAATATTCTTAGAGCATTAGAGAATCAAGAAACACTCCAGTATAATCAATTCACATGAAATATAAATTAACATTTATCCCACGTGAACTCACTATTCATTATAAAACTAAAATATTGTAATTAATAATATGAAATTAAATATAGGAATAAATAACTAAAAATAATTTCATTAAAACCTCTAAAAATGAAGCATATGAATGGTGGGATAAAAATCACAATATGGGTAAATATAATCATTAACAATTGAATGTCATCATTGAGAAAATGAATATCTTAATGGTATGATGACATAAATAAAGAGCATGAGGTAATCATAATGGAACTCATACACATCAATACATATAAAATAATATATAAAAAATATGGAAATGAAAACAGAAATCATAATCAATAATCACGATCCCTGTTATATAAATATCGATCATGAGAAGCATTATAAACTCATAAAAATGTACCAAAACACATTATGGTAACAATGATATTAACTATCATAAAACCCTTTCCTAAACCATTAAAACCCTTATAAATCCCATTTTAATTTGAATAATCGAATTTATGAACTACAACATTATCATTAACCAATTAAATGGGTAGGTATAATGGGATCAACCATTGATATAAGGGCTTCCCAATTTTTTAATCTATAAAAGGATCTCCTGACACTATATATTCCACCTCATTATGTAATATTTTCACAAATGACCAAAATAATAATTGTTGTAGAAAAAATCATAATTTTTTTAAAATTTTTATTAAACAACAGATAAAAATGGTTATAATTTCAATCTCTTTAAATCATAATTAGAAAGTATAGAAAACAAACTTCAATAACAAACTATTTGACACATTATCAAACTATGAAAATAAAATGGGATCCATAATAATATAATTGATTCAATTTAAAATATTGAAAATAATTTGGTTTTTTAAAAAAATAGTGTATAATAAACATATAGAAAAAAAAATTATTTTTAACAATAAATTTGAAATATGATTAACCCGTGTAAAGAAATGAGTTCCATGAAAATCTTTTTATGATGTAATAAACATATAGAAATGAAAAATGTATTCATAAAAATATCACTAAAAAATTATTAACCCTTGAAAAATAAATTGCCTATATAACTATATCATTCAGACATAATTAACCCTTGTAAAATAAATGGGTTTCATAACAATTATTTTTATCATGATTATCTTATGGAATACAAATGGATTCCTTAAAAATATATTTAAAAATCATAATTCATAAAAATAAATATTGAGGACTGATTTTATAAAAAAAATATTCCCAATAGAGAAAAATTAGATAGAAAGTCTTTTAACATTATGAATGTAAATTACCTTAAAACATCATTGAAAACATTCTTGGAAGAAATAATATTTATCCATTTAAAGTATCCCATACCACATTGAATCATTTGAATCACAAAAACCATGAATAAATAAAATTAAATAAAAGATAAAACATAATGACAATAATAATATTCATGATATAACATGTAAATTGAGAAATATATACACCTCATAAAATAAGATAGTTTTATAACATTATAAATATCTCATGAAGGAATGTTTTGAAATAAATCCTTTATCACTTTGGTAACATAGAAAATGTAAACCATATGAAATACTTTTCATAAAATTGATGTATAACTCCCCATAAATTAAAATTTAAATATAATAAAATTCTTTCAAGTCTAGTATATAAGAAAAATAAAATGAATTAAGATCATAATAATGAATGAGACTGAGTGGACTGCCAATTGCAATGAAACCCCTTTCAATTGTGCTAAAATCTAAATTGGAAACCACAAAAGTAATAATCATAGAATTAAACAATTAAATATAAATAATATAAAATAGTTAATGACATAGTATATCAAATGTGGTAGTATATACACCAATTAAATGCAGTATGATGTGACTGTGTTATTTATTACACTATTGTAAAAAGTAAGATGAAATACTATTACTCTTATAGTAACCTTTGAATCAGGAGTAATGTGAAAGAATAACATAAATTGAATCATAAAATTCCTTAAAATAAATAATTTTTTATATAAAATTTCACATGTTATTATATATATTATATAAATGTAATTAGTCTAATAATGACCAGTAACTCATAATCGAATGTAAATTTAGACAAAAACAATTACAAACGATGTAACATCTGAATGGAAAACCCCATAAGTAATAATCCCAAAATAAAAAAAATTCATATAAAAAAGATTAAATTGTTCCGGATATACCATACCAAAATTTTCAGTATTTACCCAAAACATATGAATTAAGAGGTCAATATGACATTTATCTCAAAGATGTAAAATGTTGTTTGAAAATACCGTAACATTATTATGGTCTTCCATTCATGTTATATATCTTCCTCATTAATAAAAATATTTGGATAATTAATTTTCTTAAAAAGATTTTCCATGATTACTATCCCTTTTATTTTAGCAATAACCATGTTTCAAAAAAATAAATTATCAAAAAAGTTTAAGTCTAATGTTTTGAACATATTTGGATTATGTTTTAATACAATCTAAAATAGGTCGACAATGTTCAATGATCCCATTATTTAAATGTTTACATATTAATAAAAAGGAAATAGTTATCAAATTTTTATATAAATTGTAATTTTAATATCATATAGAAATTAGGGTTATGAAAAATGAACCAACGTTTGGATCATTGACATCATTGGCCATACATATTCTTAAGTAACATTCCAATTTTTTAATGATCAATATAGATATATGTTATGTAATTTTGATTATTCTAGCGTGAAAATTATTTTATATATAACATATTATTTAATTATAAATACATATATATCTTTCATGTGATGTGGTGATAAAAAAGAAATAATCACATACCTTCGAGTATTCGGTATTCCAAACATCTAGATATAACGTTATCCCATTTTTCGTGGATGTAATAGAATGAATAAATAGATAATTTATATATATATATATAATCATGTCCAGAATATTATATATATAATTTTAATAATATTTCATTAAACCCATATGTATTACATTCAATGTAATGTTTGAATGCATCATAGAACATTCAGGAGGGGGTAGTCCACACATCCAAAAATGATGTTCTCACATTACCAAAATTAGATTCCACAATGTTTTATTTTATATTGTATTTAAATAATTATTTATATTTTTTAAATATCATAAATATACTAGTAAAATTTTATTTCCATCATAATTATCAATAATTATTTGTGGTAATAGAAAAGAGCATGATATTGATTTATGAGGCAATAGTTCGTCGTACAGACGAACAAAGATTTCGTTACTCGTTTGATGGAAGTCTGTGTAGTTGTTGTTAAACCCATTAAAAAGTATAAGTATAATGATTATTATTATATTATTATATAATCATTTCATGAGAATAATTTAGGGGGTGGAGAATGAAATAAAATGAAAATTAATTTTAAAAATATTATAGCTCTTTTTGGTAAATCCGTTTAGATTTTACCAAAATACTTCCTTAAATTGATTTTAGCCTAATGTATGGAATATATAATCAGAGGAGAAATTTTTGGATCTTATTTGGCATGGCTGAGGATGAGCCAAAAAGTATTGAGAGGGTTGATATGGTGTGGAGAGTGAATGAAATTTTATAGTGGAGGAGGAGTGGAATTATTGTAAATATAAGTTGGTAATCACTATTGGGAGGTCTCCATTATATAATTTGACACCAAAATTGAATAATAATTTGGTATAGATAATTTTTTTTTAATGAAAACATAAACCACATAATAAAAAAATATTTTTTTATCATTTTATTACTTAGACTTTATACTTACTCAATTTTAACAATATAGTTTTAACAATAGTAACACGTATCTTTTATATTATTTTGTCCATTAATCATGCAATAATATAATTAACAATAGATTTATTATATAGTTTTTACCAACTAATTATTAATATGATGACCAATTAATTAAAAATAATATATGTGGGTGTAATAATTTCTTTTAATACAAATGGATGTAATTTGAAAATTTATGGTGTATCCCTAATGACGTTAAATAATTAAATTGACTTCAATATTGTTATTCCAAAAATTAACATGACCATATTAGGGAAAAAAATTATTCAATTTCAAGAAGTGTTAAAATTAAATTTATAAATAATCCCATTAATGGGAAGGGAACGTTGGGTTTTAATGTGAAAACATCCAAATATTTAACAATGTTTATATATTTAATATCAATTTGAAAATAATTTAAAGGATATAAATTGGACTAAAAGATATAAAAATTATAAAATAAAACCTCAAAATCAATTAAAAATATAATCATTCATTTTTATTTCTTTACATGTCAAATCAGTTAACTATTAAAATCCAGTAATTTTATATATTCATTAAAAAAGGAAAATTCACAAAAAATAATAAAAATTATGAAAAATTATATTAATAAATCCATTATTAAAAAATGATGTTTTGTTCATGTATATTTTATAAAATCAAAATAATTTTTTTAGTATAATTCATCCTTTAAATTGTGGAATATGATCCTTTTGGAAAATAAATATTTTATTTGTAAAATTGAATTTAATATTATTTTCTTCTAATAAAACGTATTAGATGAATTGAAAAATATTTTATTGACCATATAACATATAAATTTCATTAATTACATGCAGTAAAATTTGATTATTTTAATTTATTAATATAATACATTAATGTATAATTAAAAATAGTTTGTCATAAAACACATCCTATATAATAAATTTTTATTTCATTCATTAAAATATTGTTAGTAACCAAATAATTCCTTATATATAGATATTAATTCATATGTTAATAATTCAATTATTTATATTAATTGTATTCATTCCCTCAATTCCAATTTCTATGTGATAAAAGTTATACTAAATATTATGAGTATAATTTCCTTCTGTAAAACTCATACATTATTATAATAGAAATTATAGATGGAACATGACGTTACATGAAACACATGATAAAATTGGTGATGTGAATAATAAAATATAAAATTTTATTGGTTTTTAATTAAATCTATAAAAAATGTAATCTAATTTTAAAGAAGAATGTTTTTTTAAAATTTTCATAATGTAATATCACACTAAAACTAAAATGAATTTCGCACTCAATATTCATCTTGGTTATTAAATAATTTTTTGAATTCAATTTTTGATAACCGAATATCACACATGGTTTAGAAATCAACCTCTTTAAGAGGGAATGTGAGAAATTGGAAGGTTATTGGATAATACATATAAAAAAGATTACTTATAGAGAGAACATTGGTGGAATTGAAGTAAAAGTGTAAATAAATATAGGGTGTTACAAAGGTCATTTATCACAATCATGCCAATATCCAAAGAATGTCAAGGGCCTCAAAAAATATATTAGAAAATAAATGAATATCAGTTCATCGGAAATGAATATGTTAGGATAATGATTTTCTTCCAGGAATAATTGCATAGAGTTATTTAATTATCTTACTAAGAGAGAAAAAAAGGTAATATATTTACTTGATGCAAATAATATCATCCATTGAAAAAATTCTATCTAAATATCAACATTTCCCAAACGATGAGCATTCAAGATGTATTTTTAATTACTAAAGAACAAAAATTGTCTTTCAATGATTACATATCCAAAAAAGGGATAATAAATCTATTCTATATATATTATGACACTAAAATCCCCAAACTGTTAATGATAATTCCTAAAATTAATTAACCTCAGTATGATACATTAATATTAAAGATTAAATTATAATAACCAAATTTCAAATCAAATAATTCCATTAATTTATATCCTTAATATTCATTATTATTTTCAAGAATATGTTAGAATCCCAAATATTAGAAATATATTATAATTTTTTTCCCATGATAAATCATCAATTACTCCCCAAATAAAATAAAATAAAAATTTTGAAAAAATATATACCTAAAAACATTCCAATCAAACCAGGAAATCATGTAGCATAATTTTAGTTGGTGGAACCCATAGCATCCTTCATTAATGTGTTCAATCACCACTGTTAAACTGAAGGTGAATGGTTTTCCTTGAATATACAGATTGTTCCCATTTGAAATCATATAAAATAAATCCTTCCTAAAAATAATTCATTTTTATCCAATGGGTTATAGAAAAATAAAGCAAAAAATGTATCAAAAATTTAAATAATAACATCATAATAAATTAATAAATATGTCCCTTAAATGTTGTTTAAAAGACTTTTATCTATTCATCAACCTTATAAGAATAGTCATATGTAGATATCCATAACTCATAATATTCCATCAGAAAAAAATAATGTTCTCCAATGTTATATAAACCAAACATTGATAAAATTTATAACCACATAGAACACACCCTCATAGATCTTATGGGGGGATCTGTGATAATACATTCTCGGATTTTATAAAAATAATTGTGTCCAAATTTTTCCTATAAAACATTTCACCATAAAAAGGAAAACATTGAACACTTTCATACTAGAGTACCTTTTATGACATGAGTTTTATAGAATTAGGAAAAATTCATACATAATCAAATCACATGACATTAAATTATATTTTCTCATTTATAACAATGCTTTTTCTTTATCAGATTAATAAATCATCATCATAATAATGAAATACACATCAGATATCAATAATTTAACATAATTTCATTATATCATATTGAATATGAAATATAAGAAGGGTGAGCTGAAATGATTAGAAAGGGTATATATAATCATTAACAATTTAATGTAATCAATAAGTACATGAAGATCTCAATGGTAGGATGACATAATAAATGAACATGAGGGAATCATAAAGAAACTCATACCCACCAATAGATAGATCATAAAATAAGGACACATGGAAAGAGAAATTGACATAAGAATTAATAATTATGATCCAAGTAAAATCAATAATTATCATGATAAATATTATAAACTCATTAAATAAAATTAAAAACCTTTTTTTAAATTGTAGAATCACATTGATAAAAATCATTAAACACCAATTCAAAGACCCTTTTAACCCCAAATTAATTGGAATCACCATATTAATAAAATAAAAAATTATAATTACTCAAGGAATTGTAATGATATAATGGGTTCCCCATTGTTATATGGGCATCCATATCAAATAATATGTCTAATAAACAAATCATGAAAAAACTCATAGAAAAAATATATTTATTTTTATAGAAAGATTCACCCACTGCAAATAATTGAGTATCATGCTAATCCCAATGAAACAAAATTATACCATGTATATAAAAGGTCTCTTTATCAATGTATATGAAACATTATAACATCTTGGAAAATAATTTTTTTTAATAACAATCTATTTGAAACATGACTAACTCAAGGAAATGATTCATGTTCGGTCACAATAAAATTAGTACATAAAAACTCATAGAAAATAATCTGGTATTGAACAAATTTCCTTGAGACCGAATTGACCGATGTGAAACAAACGAGTTTCATAATAGTCTATTTTGGACATAATTAACTAGTTAAAAAGAAATAGGTTTCATTATTATCTCATTGAAACAAGAATAACCAATAGAAAAGAATTTTTTTCTATAAAAATATCATAATGATATTGTAATCCCTGGAAATTAAATGGTTTTCAAAAGAGTCTCTTTGATACAATATTTACTTATGAATGAAATGGATACATAACAATATCTTTATGAAATTATCACCATGTAGGAATGAAATGATTTTCATGACAGTCAATTTGAAAATATAAGTATCCATCCGAAGAAAGACCGATGATGGTGCCAAAAAATTCCTCGGTGCAGGATGAGTAAAAACAACTTTTTTTATATTGAAGATATAAAATTACCTTAAAATACTATTTAAACCATTCTTGAGTAAAATGATTCTTATAAATTCAACGTGTTCCATTAAACATTGAATCATTCAAATCGTAAACCCTAAAAAGGAATAAAATTAAATGAAACAATGAAAATCCGGATAATTATGATATTCATAAAATAAAATTTAAAATGAGAAATATATACATATCATAAAATAAAATAGGTGTATAAAATAACAAATATATCAATGATTTTTGTTGAAATTATATACACCTATTGTATAAACCTCATTAGTTGAACAATAACAAATAAGTCTCAATGGAATGTATATTGAGATGAAACCCCTAACAACTACGCGGTCATATGAACCAGAAATCGTAAAAGTATTAATCGAAAAATGGATGACATAATTAAAGTGAAGAAAAATGAATAAGTTATATAACATATTAAAATGGGCATTATATTCACTACTAAAAATAATTAAGTTTTTTATGACATTTATCTCATAGATGTAAACAAGTGACATGAATGACCCTAATTACTGTAGTAATATTTGAATAATTAGATCCATAAAATAGAAACATAAATTTTAATATTTAATATCATGAATGAAATTAAATTAATTATGTAACATGTCATAGTGATTTATAAGAATTATATAAAAGTATTTATGTGCATAATAACAAAAAATTATTAGTGGAATGTAAATTTAGAAGAAGCCCCTTCCAATTATGGTAACAACTACATTAGAAATCCTAAAAGTAATAATAAACAAGATAAATTTTTCAATAAATTTAAGATAAAATAAATCATCATATAATATAAAAAAATGGGATTTATAAACACCAAAAAAAATTGAGTTAGTGAGTATGACATTCACCTCAAATATGTAAAATGTGATATGAAATTCCCTTACTATGTTTCTGGCATGTCATGAGTTTACCATAAATTAATGAATAATAAATTATTGTTAATTATTTAATTTCATCATAAATTTAATCTATTATATTATTAATTTAATTTAATTTATATGAATTTTATATAAAACTACTTAATAAATAAGGTTTTTTTCAAAAAAAATCCCCATATTCATATTAATTTTCAAAGCAACATTGATAGGTTGAATATAGTCAATGAAGTAATTGTTCAAATATATCCATAAAAATAATCATGAAATAATTATAAATTTTTTAAATCAATTATTCTTTTAAAATAATATAATAGATGTGGTTATGAAAAATTAACAAACATGATGATCTTGGAGACGGTAGGTCGTATATATTCGTGAGTAACGTTCTTATTTTTCATTGATCATTATAGAAATAAGAAAAAATATTTTCATCATTATAGAATTACTATTATATCATATATATATATATGTATAATATTATTTAATTATATGTAATTATATATATCATTCTTGATATTTGTTGATGATAAGTAAAGATTCACCTCACATCATGGATGTGTTAGTCCACAAATCCACGGACAACGTTATCAAATTTTGATTGTGTCAAATATAAAGAAGAAATGGTTATATTATATTTATAGCTATATAATCAAATAATTAATATCATAAAATTTTAATTTGCATAATATAAATTTTAAAATCCTTAATTAATAAATTTCATGTAATGTTTGAATGTATCAAATAACTTTGAGGAGGTTGCAGACCACATGAAAACAAATAATGTTATTTTATTACCCTAAAATTTGAATCATGATGGAATTGGTCATATAGTAATTCCAGAAGTACGATGAAAAGGTAAATATAATATATATAATATCAAAAAAAAATCCAAAATATTTTTTAACTATAAGAGTTGCTAAAGGAAATATTAATGCATCATTTTGTGAGTTGGTAGTTCATCATACACACAAACAAGTATTTCCTTACCCATTGGATAAAATTTTTTGTAGGTTTAGCTAATAACAATAACATAAAAAATGTAATTATATTTAGGATATTATGGTTATTATATAAATATAAAATAAGAATAGATAAACTGGTGGGGAATTAAATAAAAAAAATTGAAGAATGTTATCTTTTCTTTGGGTGTCTCTATTGGTGTTTTTTTCAATGGTCTTTGTTGGAATGCATTATTTGAAATTAATTTTCTAGTGGTTGGACTCCCCATATTTTTTTGTTCTGTGAAGAAGTGGGTAGAGTGAATGCCTTTTCATTATGGAGGAGGAGTGATATTAATCTAAATATAAAAATAAAAACAATATTGGGTACTCTATTTTATATTATGTTTCTCTAAGATTTAAAAACAATAGTGAATGGAATTTATTTTAGAAATAAATTTTAGCCACTGAAAAAGGAAATCATTTTTATCATTTATATCCTAAGTCATTATGTTTAGTCAATTTAATCTATATAGTTTTTATTATTGAAACATCAATTATTTATTTTCATAGGTAATTTATACATTATGTATATAATTGAAAATATATTTATTAGATAATTCAAAGAAAAATATTTTATAAATGAAATGATATTTATTAAATAAAACTTACTAAGTGTGTCTAAAACAAATTTTAATATAAATTCATATAATACATCAAGCCTCGTGTTATCCTTAATTTTGTTAATTTTTTATAATTGAATTCACTAATTTTTTTGGTCAATAAGTATGTTCAACTTATTAGAACATTTATATTATGATGATTAAAAATATTTATATCAATTTTTTCAAACACATTTCACATAGGTGAAATAATTACTTTTTAACTTAATATCGTATTCGGGATAGGAAAGTGGGATTTAAAAGTGATAAGGTCTAAAAGATTACTATGTTTTAATATATTAAATCGATATGAAAAGGATTCCAATGAAAAAAATAATATTTAATGATATAAAAAGGTTCTAATTAAAATTTTAAACTAATTAAAAATATATGTTGACAGTATAAATTTTTAAGTTGAAAAAGATGATTTCAATTTAAATCTACTATTGTATCCTTTTCATTAAAAAATGAAACACCTCTGAGAAAAAAAAAATCACCCAAGTTATGTTTTTATATTTATAAATCAAAAAATAAGTTCATGTTTTAAAATATAATTTGTAAAATCATCAAAATTAAAATTTTGAACTTCTTTTCCATTAAAATAAGGAAACAATACCTTTTAAAAACTACACCTTTTATGTATAAAATTGGATTTGTTTTCTTAATTTATACCTAAAAAATTATATATATGAATTTGAATTTTTTTATTGAGTAAAAATTTTAAAAATTAAATTTATATCATTCAATAAAGGTGACTAATTTAATTTATTAATATAAAATTCACATTTTCTCATAAAATCAATTTTTTAAAACACATACATGATATTAAATTTGATATTATTTCTATTTCTAGTTAACATGTAACAAATGAATTATCTATATATAAAATTATATACCATATTATTATAATTCAGTTAATTCACTTCATTATCTAAATTCCAACGACTATGTGATAACTAACATATTATGTATTAATAGTATAATTTTGATTCTTAAAACTCAGTCTTGTGTGTAACAGATGTCATATATGAAATTCGATGTTAAGATAAATGAAATACAAACAAAACATTGTTTATAACAAATTATAAACAATTAATAAAATTAAATAGATGATATCGATGAATTTTAATAAATTTTATATAATATATTTCATAAAATCTCATTATGTTTTATAACCCAAGGTGGGGTAGAATTTTCCTAATCGCCAATAGTTTTTATTATTTTTATTTAAAATAAATTATATAATAACATTAAAATCCAAAAACATCAACAATAATTTATTAATATTTAATAAAAAAAATTAGAACTATAATCCTTGTACCATTCTCTATTATCCTAATTATTTCTACTCTAAATATCATTTGAACAATGATCATTGTGATACAATTTCCCTCATATTATAAATAGAATATTGTATCAATCACTCTTTAATATAAAAATTAGTAACAATAAACCCCAAATCTCAAATTTTCTGGGGTTTTTCATCCTTGTTATTTGAAAACAAACATGGATTAATCAACTGAGGAAAATTTATCTGATTACTTATAATAATATAAATTAATTTTTCCCAGGGATCTTCCTTTTTTCTAATTATTTATATGATTAACATATTGATGATTTAGTTTGTGTTGATTATTTTTGGTCATGAATTTAGAAGGAATGTTTTCGGTTATTGAGGATGATTTATTTTGTCTAGATAAATCCATGATCGATGTTCCTTTATCATCTAATCAAAATTTTATTAGTGTTTCTAATGTATATCAGCTTTTGTTAATTAGATATTATTTAAAAAGGAACCCGCGTATATTTTGAATCCTTGAATTGATTTCAATATGGTTATGTGAGGATATATAATTTGATGTTATAAATTAATTTATGTGATTCATGTCAACCATTGTCAATTGGTATAACTATTTTGATGATCCATGATTAAATTTTCCCAATTAATGTGGAGGAATTCATCATTGGGTATGATTTCTAAATAGATGACGGTGTCTACATATTATCCAATGAGTGTGGTTCTGTAAAGGGTAATTTAGAAGGTGGCAAACAACTAAAGTTATTTTATAGGTGTTAGGACCATGATTTTTCCATGTGATTGTTTTATTTATATGGAATTGTTATGAGTCAGAAAAAATTGAATACCCGTGATTCTGAGGCCTAGGGTTCCTGTAATGAATTTCTAAACTTTTTTTATGTACGATCAGTAAATGCATGAATGGAATTTTCTAACATTTTAACCTGTGAACAGATTAAAAATTAGAGGCCACCGTTGAATCTACAGTGTCAGGATTTGCTTAAGGGATGCTTACGTTTGACCGTAGTAGGTCTGGAGAAAAAATTATTTACTGGGTCTTTTAAATAATGATAAAAAATAACTTTTTTATTTATTATTTCTCGTTCTTAATCTCTAACGGACAAGTATAGTGTGGGACCAGTGATGTTTCAATCCATTAAATGGATTGAACATTCAATCTATGTAACAGAAACATTGGAGAATTAGGAATCTTCCAAATTAATGAGACACTGTTAATATCATTACCAGTCCCCCAGGGCCCGTGCTATGACTACCCCAAACCCGACTTCCATAGGCCAGGGGCACGCGACTAGCACCAAAAGGAATATTCACTAAAACTAGGAAGGTATTTCCTTTATATAATGTAAAAACACTCAACCATGAACACATCAAGATATGAACACAAGTAAACTATATAGTAAAACATGTGAGTCTAGTTAGTAAAAGGGGATAGAATACCAGCCCAACTAAAAAGTACAAGAATACTATGAAGTACAAGTAAACTAAATAGAACCTGTGAACACTCGCTAAGGATACTACCTGAAGGGTATGTAATTCTCTCAAATAGTCATCTTGGTGGTATGCCTCTTCTATGGTCCACCCTCGAGCTTCCTCTTATACTGGTACCCTCGTCCTCAGTCAGCCATGTCTGTCGTCGACGCCAAACTCAACATGGTGTGGTTTATCCCGTGCAGGGGTGAGTATAAAGATACTATGTAGGGACCCCCAGACCCTAAATGGCCTCTAAAAATCCACAAGTGATAAACCAAAAATCATGAAAACAACTTACAACCATACTTAGGTATATTCCCATACATATTCATACTTTATCATGTAAACCCATTTCATTCTTGATGAAACACAAGGCCCAAATCCTTAGCCAAAGTAAAACAATTCCACAAATGAAACAATACCATGAAGTTAACACCACAAAGTAATATACCACGAAGGTTATGCCACATAGAAGTTACCATAAATTTATCACCGTGATGGTATATACTACAAAGGAACTTCACACCGAAAATTACCAAAAAGGTAAAGACATAGCTCAGACCAGGTATAACATAGGTACGGTAGAAAAGATGATCAAATATAACTACTGAATCATCTTACTTTGTTAAGAGGTAGAACCACGAAGGATCCTAAATCATCTGACCCATGTAAGATCCAAAATAATCTGACCCAGATAGGATCATTGTAATGGGGTCTCATGTAGGATCCTAGATTAGTCCCACATGGATTCCTATATCAGATCCATGTAGAAATCTCAAAAAAATACCAACAAAGGATAAAAAAGCACAAACACACAAAATATCCCAAAGAACAGACCCACATAAGATCCTTTTCTCATGTTACAGCCTGGTGCAAGGTTCCTGCACTGAGATCCCATGATTTTGGGATGGTATGGTCCTCAAGACAAATTTATAATACTCCAACTACCAAAAAGTCTAAATTTATAGTATCCCAAAGGACCACCACATAAAATATGTCCCAACGCAACAGATAGTGCGTCAATTGAACACCTAGTCTGTAAGTTATTGGCCTTTTAGTCCCAAGGCCCTGGTTGGATTCGTGCTTGATCAAACTCGGCCATACCCCAACATTTTCAAAAACACATGTGGGGTATACCAAACAGACCTTCTCGATCCTATGTTTAGGATGCCACAAATATTTCATCAAATAGTCGTTCATATCTCCAGATATGGATGAAAGAGAGAAAAGGGTCGATGTTGGCTCAGGTTAAGTCCGACCCAGTCGGACCGACCCATGTCCGGTCCTCGGTCCGAAACAGCCCACCGCCACGGCCCAGCCCGCGGGGTTAGCCCGCGTGTCCAATTGGCATGTGGCTGGCCCATCAGTAAGCCACCCTCCTCGACGGGGCAGAGACACTCGTCGCGCCATCTCCGTCGGTCACCCTCCCCTCCACCATCGTCATGCCCTTGCACCGCAACACCTGTTCGTCGGGTGGAAAAGATGCGCGATGATGACCCTTCGCACGACCGGATACCACCCTTGCTCTGTCGCTGCAGACGGATCGCGAATCTTCTCCAGGGGTGCGGTTGCACCACCGCCGTCTTTCCGGCCAGCCGTGGTGTCGGCCGCAGATCCCTAGTCCCACCGCTTCCAATCGCCGGTACTGATTTCCATCCTCCTCCACTGTGAAGATCACATCAAACCACAAAGGTTACAGAGAGGTCAGGCCATGGTCATTCAGCATGTACCCTCCCTCTTTTAGCTGTATAAAGCGGATCATGAGGAGAGGTTCAACATAAATGAAAATTAACAATGGTAAATAAAAATGAAAACCCTGCCTCGAGGGTTCATTGACGTCAGTGAGGAGGGAAGGAAGGACATCGGTTCGTTGTCGTTGAAAACAATCCTCGTTGTAGACGACATTCTTCATTGGAGAGAACGTTCTTCGATGGAGACCATGTTCTTCATTGGAGGATGAGTTTCTCCAAGTTCTCCCTTTTTTACAACCTTTTCTCCCACGAGTCGTGTGGTACCAATATAAAATCATAGAGTTTAATTTAATTAAATTATTACATTAATTAAATTAGGGTGGCACAAAAAATTAGGTGGAAACCATGGGACACCTCCCTCATTAGAGAGGGAGTATAAGGGGGCGGGGTGGTCGATACCATTTATTTCAAAATGGGGTTCTTCTAGTTCGGGTAGTCCCCACCCCGATCATTCAATTGGAAGGTTATAAATAAAATAAAAACGTGTTCTGTATTTTATTTTTATTTTTACAAATAAAACACAAAAACTAACTTTCACTCTAGACCAATTGCGGTTGAGTTGAAAGTATCCTTAAGCAACTACCGGCGATGCGAGTTCAACGGTGTCTTCAAATTTCAATTTTGAGAACCGGTTATAAAGTTACAAAAACCCGCTCACACCTTTACTGAGCGTACCTGAAAAAAAATCAGGAATTCATTCCGGGAACACCAGGCCTCGAAATCTTGCGCTGTCAATTTTCATGGACTCATAATATTCCCATATAATTAAAAAACTAAATGGAAAAAATCTGGGTCTTTACATTATCACCAAAATAGGTTTTTTCATCCCCGTAAGCCACAACTCAAACTAAGGGAACATGTTGGGGTACTGAGCATGAATCTGACCCTCCCACTCCAATGTGATCTCCTGGAGGTTTACGTGTTTCCAATGTACACACACCAAAGGTATCGATCGCCCTTGAAGGACTCTCTCATATTGATCCGAAATCTCCACTGGAACCTTCATAAATGTCTCCCCATTGTCGATGTCTAGCTCTTCGTGATCGATGACGTGATATGGTTCGTGCACATATCTTCTCAGTTAGGATACGTTGAAGATGTCTTGCACCTGGTGAAACTACGGTGGAAGAGATAAGTAGTAAGCCAACATTCCAACCCTATTTAGGACATGAAAATTCCCAATGAACCTAGGATATAACTTTCTCCCCAGCCAAATATCTGCAAACCTCGTCATGGAGAGACACGTAGAAATACGTGGTCACCATACTCAAACTCCAGAGGGCTCCATATCCTGACGACAAAAGACTTTTCCCGGCTCTTTGTAGTCTTCTTCCACTCTTGGATGATCTGCAACTTCTTTTTGGTATCTCATACCATCTCTAGTCCCCTGAGTGTTGACTCCTCTAGGTTATCCCCACACAAAGGAAATCTTCAAGGTCGGTCATACAACGCCTCGAAAGGTGTCATCCCAATGGTGGAGTGATATCTGTTGTTGTAACAAAAATCAACCAAGGGAAAGTGATCCTCCCAACAATGATTGATGTGGAGGACACAAGCACGCAGCATGTCCTCGAGGGACAGAATGGTCACATCAGTCTAACCATCCATCTGAGGGTGGAAGGCAGTGCTCAAAAAATGTTGTGTCCTGAAATCCTCCTGCAACCACTTCCACAGCCAGGAAGTGAAACATGCATCACGATAATAGACAATCGTCGAGGGTACATCATGTATCCACACAATCTCATACACATAGAGGCATCACATAACCTCTACTGAACCCTTCTCACTAATCATTAGGATGTGGGCCGACTTGGTGATTCTGTCGATGATCGCACAGATAGAATCGTGACCTCTGGATGTATGTGGAAGTCCAGTCACTAATTTCATGGATATTCCATGCCACATCCACAATGGGACCACCAAAGGCTGAAATATGCCTGCTGGTAGCTAGTTCTTTGCCTTCACTTTCTAACAAGTGAGGAACCAAGAGACAAACTCTAATACATATTTCTCTATTCCCGGTCACCAGTGTTGTCATCGGAGATCCTGGTACATCTTCTCTAATCCTGGATGTAACTCTAGAGGGGATGTGTGGAACTCCCTCCACAATTCTCCCCAAAGTGACTCTGGTATCATGGTCCGTCCTTTGAGGAGGATGTCATGATCCCCACATTCAAAAAATACATCAGGTGCCTTCCCTAAGGATATCTGAACAAATCATGCCTCTCATTCAGTGTCCCCACAATGTGCCTCCCTGACACACTGAAGAAGTGGGGGAGTGACTGCAAGTGACTAGAGAAAAGTTGATTTAACATCCTAGGTAAATAAAGAATATGAAATTTTCATATTTATTAATATTTGTGAATTAAATATTAATATTACTTTAAAAGAGATTCTATGTTTGATGAAGTTCCCAATATGCAACAATGAGTTTCTTTGAAATATTATGTTGCACACAAATAATATAATATTATAATTTTAAATGGTAGTTAACGCCTAGCCATTGTAACAGCAGGAATGAACAAAACTAACTAAAAAATTATTATATATGTTTGAAAAATATTTTTACATTTATCCAATAAATTTTAGAAGCTTAAAATGTGAATAAATCCAATTTTAAGAATAAATATTCTTATATTCTTTAGAAGGTCGATTAACCGCCTTTTGATGGTGAACCCTATTTAAATACACTTTTTGAAAATATTATATTTTATATTTGACAAAATAAAATCCTTCTATAGAATTGGGACATCAAATTTACTTTGTGTAATTTTTTTTTATTTTTCTGAAAAAGGTCATTTTTTATGAATAGTGAAAAATACTGCATTTTAATTACAAACATCCTTTTAATATAATTTATTTTTATGGTTAGATTATCTTTTTAATTGGTTTTAAAGTTTAATTAGAATATATTTTAACCATTTAAGTTAATGTTGTTCATTTTAATTAATTTTACATTTAAAACAAGTGACAATCTTCTAATAGATATTGTTTCTTCAAAACACGCTATTTGTTTTGACAGTGGAAATTAATTATAAAATTAATTTATGTAACTTATAGGTTATGAATTTGGTAAAATGGAAATAATTTTTGAATTTCGAATATCAAATTTACTTTGGATAAATTTTTTGTAACCTTGTAACAAATGTTCAGTTTTAATGAATAGTGAAATATACTGCATTTTACTTCAAAACTGCTTTTTCATATAATATATTTTTATAGATAGATTGTACATTTAATTGGTTTTAAAGTGTAATTGAATTATTTTTTATAACTTAAAAAAATATCTTCATTTGAAGTAATTTCACTTTTCAATTGGATGTAAAAACAAAGTCAATCTTTTGAAAAATTTTACTTCTTAAAAACCCGTCTTTGGTTGTGATAACAATAATTATTTTAAAATTAAGTAATGAAATTTATGTGATTGAAAGATGGTAAAACTGATTACATATTGGGAATCAGAAGGTCCAAATTAATTAATTAAGGATATTTTTTGTGGACATTATTAATAGTAACGACGTTAATTCTCTTTAATTATCGTAATTAATTAGAAATCAGGTAGTTAAGGGTAATAAAATAATATCGTAACAATACAAAATGACCCCAACATGTGTACAAATCCACTTTTTTGAGTCAATTACGACCATGGTAATCTTTTTACCTAACTTGAGGGCCCATGTAGTCACATGGGTGTAATAGTGACATTTCTGACTTTATTTTTGAAAAAAAAGAGACATATAACAAAGGTTTGTATATCCTAAGAAAAACCATTTTAATATTGTTTATATAAAAGAACATTTAGACAATAAATATTCATTGGAAAGATAAAAATATTTCGTACATCATGATATTTTTTTATAATTTTTAGACATTAAATAAATAAATTTATTTATGACACGATGATGATGCAGTGATTACCTCATTAATGAATGATTAAAATAAAATGAAAAGATAAGGTATAATATAAGAATTAAACTTGTTGAAAACATAATGGATGGGTGGATTTAGAACCATTATCACCTTATCTTAAAAATATATCATTTCGGGTCCTTTAAAATCTGAAAATCATTTTATAATAAAGTTACATTTCAAGACTATCCAAAAGTGACCATCCTCCCTCTTATAAAATATCCCCAAATCTACCCCTTACCCACACATATCAAGCCCTTGTATCATCCAACCTATGCTCTTATTATCTCTCCAAATCCTTCTATGACTCCTAGAAGCCTCACATTGGGAATAATTCCATCCAAGGAAGTCGTTGGCTCAAATCAAAAAAGCGTTACACGATTTTGAGGTAATGTCTTGTCTCGTGTTTCTTTTATTTATTTTCCTTCTTCACTCACCACTATCTTTTTATTATTTTATCCCATAATAAAAACAGTATCCTCAATATACTATGATGTTGTTATGTTAAGTATTACTCCTAAACATACACACAACTCCATCTAATGGTTAAAGAACATGATGTATCTGTGGGTGGCGAATTACTGGCTCACGAAACGATGATTGTTCAATCTTCTATTAACACCTTTCATGGTGGCCATTATGATGGAACTATATTTATATATGATATATATTATATTAATTTAGTATCTATTATTCTGTATTTTATATTTAAAACATTCCATTATGCTTTTCATTTTGTGAAAATGTGATAATTTCATATGAGGAAGTGCGGAAAACTGCCCCCTCAAGTGATGTGACTCGTTCATGCCAAACATGGAATTTATAAATAATGTAATTAAATAACTTATTTTACCTATATAACATATATATTATACTTGAATTATAATATATATATGACTCATTTAGTTTTAACGTCCATCAATATGTCAAAAAAATGAAAGTAGCGTTCATGCGTACGTACGGCCAACCGTCTACATGAACGGTACATTTCATTTATTATCTCAAAACATTATGGAATATTATTAAATAAATATATACTTGATATATATGATATTTAAAAAATTAATACCATTCTGGAGATGATGTACTTCTAACTACATCGACAATTCTCTTCAAACAAGTACATTTTTGACTCAAGTACCTAACATCGATAAAACATATGATATGAACTCACATAATTAACTAATTATTATACCATTATAATATGTGATATGAATTGAATAATAAACATTAAAGGATTTCCTAAAGAAATTATAAATTGAACTAGGGTTACTATTCATGAATATAATGAAACGAACAAGACAAGTCGGACTTGAGGTAAGGGGATTTCTTATCTCACTTTTAATTCTATGAGATTTCCATTGTTCGCCACTTATTTGTAGCATGTGGTGCATTGTGTACATAAAATTCATATATACTATCATGATTCTATTTATATTCGTGGAATTATGTGATTCATTTGGTTCTTATTATCTTTTGGTCATATGACTTGATTTTTTACAACGAGGTAAGGGGTTTTTATCTCAATATATATTCACATGAGATTCATGCTATTTTTTTCACTATCTCCATTGAGTGGAATATGTACACCAAATTATTCTCATATTTGTTTAAAATAATTTGGATCATAGGTATTTATATCAAAATCGTACAGTCAATCTTTCATGGGGTGTACATTTCGAATGTTACCCAAATCACTAAGGGAACCTTTCAACCGACTCTTTTTAAAAGACTTCATTTTTTAGGTCTTTAAATTTAAATATTCTTAATGTTGGGATATGTTATTATATATCCTTATTGCTATAAATATTATTTCTATGTAAAAGATACCATTTTTATCTCTCATCAACACATTTTTTAAATTTTAAGGTGACGCCGTTAGGCTGTCGAATTTTAGTAAGGGAACATATTAACCTAATTTCAATTCTTTGGGTTAAACCTATACATCTTGATTATGTCATAATATGAATATTTGTGGATGAGCACTAATTTTTTTAAACATAATATCTACATATATTGGGTGTATTTATATTTGTCACACTAAATTATTTAATTGATTTATCCTTAATCTAATGATACCGTCTTTGTGAAGGACTTCGTCTCAATCTCCTTTCGTTGAGGCATACTTCAAATTATATACGACCTTTTTTTATTAGTTGTATAATAAACCATTTTGACTTTTAATTTCATAAAAAATTATTCTTTTTACACGAAGCATTTTACTAAATGACATAAGGGAATTTTTTTTTCTTACATAAGCGGTGACTACGTCTTCTCTGCCATCGTGACAATTATTTGATTTTCAAATTCCTCTAAAAGTCTTAAATTTTTTTAAATGAAAAATAAATACCATGTTTTACTTTTTTTTATTTTGGTATTGAAAATGGTTTTGATAATGTTTTGATAATATCAATGTTTTTTATTGATATCTTGTGATTGAAATGTTGAAATGTTATGTTTCATTCATGCATGTTTTATGTGATGCAATTATGTTGTGGTTCTTGGGCATTGTTTATGAAGTCGGGTGTTTTCGTGATAAAATAAGGGAGGGTGAGTCCATGATATCTCTCTAATTCATTGGGTTATGTAACGGAGTTAAACGCTGAGGTTTATCCTAAGTGATTTAGAGAATATACTATGATGTGTATTCCAAACGTAACCATGCGGGTTACTCCCTACGTAAGAATATTATGAATTCCTCAAGATAACTTTATGTCATATGATTTAAATGTGTTATTCATAAATCTTATCATTTCATGAGGTATCTTAAATTGCTTATGTTTTATGAGTAAATTATTATTTCATTGGTTCTTATGTATACATGGACTAATGTTTTCTTTCCATATTTTTATATCCCATACTGAGCTTTTTATTCTCATCCCATGTTTTTGAAATGTTTTTCATAGGACATAAAGTGGAATAGGGTCAAGGATGGGATCATGGAAATTTCATGCTATCTAAAACATGGGACTATACATGACTCTTTTGTTCTAGAGTTATTATTTTGTAAAAAAAATGGAAACTCAGTAGCTGTGTCTACTTTGTAATCATTGAGATGTAATAGTTATGTCATAATTCTCTAAATCTCTCATCCTGAAAAGATCATCAATTTGAATTATTCATTTAATTACAGATTATGTAATGTTTTAAGGCCGGGTCATTATAGTTGGTATCATAGGTCATTTTAGAAACTCTAGGGGATATGGTATTCTTTAAGAATTAGTGACATTACCATAATGGTTAGGATTTCAGAAAGAGTCACAGTTTTTTAGATAATGTGAATTAGTTTAAGAAAACATGAATAATTATATCTTAGTATTATATGATGATTTTACTAATATACTCACACTGGCCTTTTTTGTTCTATTAAATGGCTGGATTTAGCAAGCACCAAATTAACAGTGGATGTGAAGAAAACTGTGACGGTTTTCTGAACGCGCAACTGAATGATATGGGAGCTGCAATGGGAACACTTGTGGTTATTCTCAACCAACTATCTGGAGTCCAGATTGACCACCTGAACCTTAGTGATTTTTATAAGGCATCATATATAAGAGAAACAAATCCCTATGGATGTTAAGGTAATAATCATAAAGGTATGTATGTTCAAAAAACAATGTTTTAATGATGTGGAAAGACACACATAAGAAAAATTTTCAAAGGGAAAGAATGATGCAATATATGTGGAAATGAAGGTCATAAATCACGAACCATCCATGGAAAAAGGAAGCATCTAGTTAACTCTAGGAAAGGGAATGTAGTTCTTTCTGATTGATCAATTGAATGTTTTAAATGTGTTGTGCATGGTCATTATGAAATCACATGTCCTACAATGATTTTTCTGGAATGGGATCACCCAGATCGTAAAAATATTCATTTACCATTATCTAATGAAATTCTGATTGAGGATAAAGAAACTGACAATGACCAATTAATGATATGGATTATTTCATAAAATATGTTTTCCTATAATTGAAATCATAGGATACGAATCATGATTTTTTTGTAGGAAATAAGTATTTGAGAATAAGTTGTAAAGTAATGTTTAATGGATCATGATGAATGTTGAATGAGTAATATTTCAACATAAAAGGGATTCAAGTGTTATGGTATATTTTAGGTTGGTGAAATTAATAAATGTATTAAGGCTCTTTTGATGATGGGATTACATTAGATTACTTTTTATATTCTGTGTAACCCTGTTTTTTTATCTATGAAAATTTTATTCAAGGATTAATTATCTTTTATTTTTTAGATATAGTTATAAAAAACCATTTGGGTTTATATAATCCTTGAATTTGAGGCAATTAAAGGTTAATACATTTTGGGATGTAAAATGAATGTTTTTAGATAACCATCATTGTTAAATAATGTTATGATTATTTTTGATGAATTTATCACCTTTTGGGAATGTTATAAAATTATATAGTTTTTGAAAAAGGACAACATGCGGATCGTGTGGCAACCCTTCGCGTCGGACAAAGCTACATGAATCGAACCCACAACCATAGTGTGGCTACTATTTATCGCCTACCACTGGACTATGTGATGTCCCTGGTTAGTATGATGAATTCATTTTAGTTAGATGATCTTATGAATAATGAATATGTTGATTTTGGATTATCTATGGAAATGATTAACCTATCATCGAGGATATGTGATTAGGTTAATATCTTTTCAATATGAGGATTTAAGAGTAACTGATGTTATTTGGAGATAAATGTTAAGATTTACCTTGGAAGACTATTTGATTAAATCCTTTATAGATTTAAGTTTCTATCTTAGTTTTTATTACATTGAATAATTTTATGGATAGTTTTTTATTGAATGGTCTTTGATGAACTTTGGGTTTTGTTGGACAAATTTTGGAGGTTAAGTGCAGATTTTCTTTTCGTAAAATATTATCCTTTTTGGGAATTACCTAATATTTTACTAACCATTTTGGTATTGGTTAAGGTATAAAAGACTTGGTAAATATATAGTTCATCCTTTGTAGATTATGTGATTCTCTTGAAGTTTATTTTAGCGCTCTTAATGAGAAGAAGTCATCCTGAATACTCATCATTTGGAGGAAATATGTGTTTGTGTTAAAAATATCGTAAAAGTAGGATGTCTACATGATAAGTAAGTATGATTAATTATGTTTTAGTTAAGATCATAAAAAATTCCTCAATGGAATGTAACATAAAACAAAAATGTTCATTGTTAACTTTTTATACTGGGGAATCAAATACTTTTTAGCAAATCACAAGTTTGTGATTTTCTGGTGGTTAACTTTCTCCTAATCATGTTTTCTATCACTCTCCATCAGACCATTATGGTTTGATTCTCCTCCATATCCATGTTTTCATGGAATCCTAGTATTTGTTTTCTCGGGTGACCTTTGTACTTTTCTTTCATTCTTTTAAAGTGACAGTTTAATTCACTCCTTTTTCAAAGTGGGGCTTTAAATAAAGATTCTAAGCCCAATTTTAAAATTTCGAGGACAGAATTATCAAAATGGGGGAAGGATGTAACATCCCAGGTAAATAAATAATATGAAATTTTTTTATTTATTAATATTCCTGAATTAAATATTAATATTACTTTAAAGGAGATTCTATGTTTGATGTCGTACCCAATACGCAACAACGAGTTTCTTTGAAATCATACGTTGCACACTAATAATATAAGAATATTATTTTAAATGGTAGTTGATGCCTAGCCATTTCATTTTCAGGAATGAACATAACTAACTAAAAAATGATTATATATTTTTGTCAAATATTTTTACATTTATCCAATTTATTTTAGAGGCTTAAAAGGCGAATGAATCCAATTTTAAGCATAAATATTCTAATATTCTTTAAAAGGATGATGGGGAATCCTTTTTAATAAACTTTTTGACAATTTTATATGATATATTTTACAAAATAAAATCCTTATTTCGAATCAGGACATTAAAATTTACTATGGTTAAATTTTTGTTATTTTTCATATATAGTTCATTTTTTTATGAATAGTGAAAAATGCTATATTTTATTTCAAAACCCCCTTTTAATCTAAATTATTTGTATGGATAGATTTTCTTTTTAATTGGTTTGAAATTTTAATTAAAATATATTTTTATCATTTAATTCAATGGTGGACATTGGAATTAATTTCACTTTGAAATTGGACATAAAGAAGTGTCAATATTTTGATAGAAATGGTTTCTTAAAAACATGCTAGTTGTTTTGATTGTGGGAAATAATTATAAAATTAATTTATGTAACTTCTATATTTTGAATTTTTTAAAATGGAAATCATTTTTGAATTTGATATATATAATTTACTCTAGATAAATTTTTGGTATTTTTCTAACAAATGTTCATTTTTAATGAATAGTGAAAAATACAACATTTTACTTCAAAACTGCTTTTTCATCTAATTTCATTATATAGTTAGATTGTAATTTTTATCGGTATTAAAGTGTAACTGGATTATTTTTTTATCACTTAATAAATTTTGTTCATTGGAATTAATTACACTTTTCAATTGGATGTAAAAACAAGTCAATCTTTCGATAAATTTGAATTCTTAAAAACCCGTCATTGGTTGTGACTACGGGAATTATTTTTAAATTAATTACTGCAATTTCTGCATTTGAAATTTGGTAAAATGGATTCCATATTTGGAATGAGAAGGTCCAGATTATTTAATTAATACTCTTTTTTTGACATTATGAATAGTAATGATGATAATAATCATTAATTATTGTGATTAATTAGTAATTGGGTAGTTACGGGAAAGAAAATAATATTATAATAACATAAAATGACCCTAACCTATGTCCAAATAGTCTTGTTTGAGTCATTTCCGACCATGGGAGGCTTTTTAGCGAACTTGAGGACCCATGGAGTCACATGGCTGTAATAGTGACATTTATGACATTATTTTTAAAAAGGAATAGAAATATTACAAAGGTTTGTATATCCTAAGTAAAACAATTTTAATTTTGTTTACATAAATGAAATCATACACTATAAATAGTCATTGAAATGATACCAATATTTCTAACATCATGTTTTTTTTATAATTTTTATACATTAAATAAATAAATTTATTTATGACCCCATGATGTTGCAGTGATTACCTCATTAATGAACGATTTAAATAAAATGAAAAGTTAAAGAAAAATATAAGATATACAGTTCCCTAAAACCTATTTTATAGGTGTATTTCAAACCCTTATCACCTTATCTTCAAAATATATCATTGTGTGACCTTTAAAATCGAAAAATCGTTTTACAATATTGTAACATTCAAAGACCTTCCAAAAGTGACCCTCCTCGCTCTTATATAAGGCCACCACCTCTACCCTGATACCAACACCTCTCAAGACCTTGGATTAACCAAAAATTTCACATATTATCTCTCCACATCCCTCTGTCACACCTAGAATCCTCACATTGGGCAGAATATTTTCCATGGAAGCCTTTGGAAAAAATCTAAAAAGAGTTACCCGATTTAGATGTAATGTCTTTTCTCGAGTTTCATTCTTTTATTTTACTTCTTAACTCACATATCTTCTTATTATTTGATCTCATAATACCAAAAGTATCCTCAATATACTAGTATTTTGTTATGATAAGGATTCTTCCTACACTTTCACACACATCCATCTAGTGGTTAAAAAACATACTGTTTCTGTGGGTGGCGAAATACTGCCTCACGAAGTGATGATTGTTCAATATTCTATTAACACCTTTCATGGTGTCCATTACGATGGAACTATATTTATATATGATATATATTATATTTATTTCCACTCTATGATTTTGTATTTTAAATTTAAAACATACCCTTATGCTTTGCATGTTGTGCAAATGCGATAATTTCATATGAGGAACTGCGTAGAACCGCCCCCTCAAGTGATGTGACTTGTTCATGAAAAACATAGAATTTATAAAGATTGTAATTAATTACCCTATGTTACATATATAATATATATATATTATACTGTAATTATAATATATCTAGGTCTCATTTAGTTTCAAAGTCAGTCAATATGACAAAAAATTAATGTAGCGTTCATGCGTACGTACGACCTACCATCCCAATGAACGGTACATTTCATTTATTATCTCCAAACATTATGGAATATTATTAAAGATATATATACTGGATATATATGATATTTAAATCTTTACTACCATTCCAGATATTATTTACTTATAACTACATGGACTATTCTCTTCAACAAAGTTCATTTTTGACTGATGTACCGAACATTGACAAAACGTATGATATGAAATAACATAATTATCTAATTATTATAACATTATAATATGTGATATGAATTGAATAATAAAAATTAAATTAATTCCTTAAGAAATTATTAATTGACCAAGGATTATTATATATGAATATAATGAAATGAACACGACAAGTCTGACTTGAGGTTATGTGATTTCTTATCTCACTTTTAATTCCATGAGATTTCCATTGTTCGCCAATTATTTGTTGAATGTAGTGCATTGTGTACATAAATTTCATATATATTATCATGATTCTATTTATATTAATGGTATTCTAGGATTGATTTGGTTCTTATTATCTTTTGGTCATATGAATCGATTTATTACAACGAGGTAAGGGGTTTTTATCTCACAATTTATTCCTGTGAGATTCATTCTATGTTTGTCACAATATCCTTTGAGTTGTGAATGTACTACCCTTTATTCTACTCTTTGTGTAAAATAATTTTGGTCATGGGTATTTACATCAAAATTTTATAGTCCGTCACTCATGGGGTGTACATTTTGAATGTTACCGAAATCGGTAAGGGAAGCTTTCACCCTCCTCTTTTTAAAAGACTTATTTTTTTACATCTTTTAATTTACATCTTCATATTGTTGAGATATGTTCTTATATATCCTTGTTGCTATAAATTTTATATCCATGTGATGAGATACACTTTTTATTTTCCATCTACTCATTTTCTGAATTTTAAAGTGACGTTGTTAGGCTATCAAATTTCTGTAAGGGAACTTCTTAACCCAATTTCAATTCATTGGGATAAACCTATACTTCTTGATTATGTCGTACTATGAATATTTTTTGATGACCTATGATTGTTTTACACTTAATATCCACTTATATTTGGTGTATTTATATTTTTCACACATAATTATGTAATTGATTTATCCTTAATCTAAGGATACCGTCTTCCTAAGGGACTTCGTCTCAATCTCCTTTCGTTGAGGCATAAATCATTTTATATATGAACTTTTTTTATTATTAGTATAATAAACACTTTTGACTTTTATTTTAATTCAAAAGGAATATTTTTTACATGATGTGTTTTAGTAAATGTCAAAATGAAATTTTTTTATCTTACGTATGTGGCGACAACAAATTTTATGCCGCTATGACCATTATTTGAGTTTCAGATTTCTCTACAAGACATAATTTTTTTAAATGAAAATTATATAAAATGTTTTAATTTTCTTTTATTTTGGTATTGAAAATGGTTTTGATAAATTTTTTCTTATATCAATGTGTTGTATTGATATCTTTTGATTGAAATATGGAAATGTTGTGTTTTCCTTATGCATGTTTTATGTGATATGATTATGGTATGGTTCTTGGGAATTGTTTATTAAGTCGGGTGGTTCCATGATAATCTAAGGGTGGGTGTTCCTGAGATAGCTCTTCAATGTATTGGGTAACATGAAGGAGTTAAAATCTATGGTTTCTCAAAAGATATTTAGGGAATATACTGTGATGGGTATTCCAAACGTAACCATGAGGGTTACTCCCTAGGTAAGAATGTTATGAATACCTCAAGTTAACTTTATGTCATATGATTTAAATGAGTTATTCATAAATCTTATGATTTATTGAGGTATGTTAAAGTGCTTATGTTTTATGGGTAAATTATGATTTCATTGATTCTTATGTATACATGGACTAATGTTTTCTTTCGTTATTTTTATATCCTTTACTGAGCTTTTTATGCTCATCCCATGTTTTTGAAATGTTTTTCATAGCACATAAATTGGAATAAGTTCAAGGATGGGATCAAGGGAATGTCATGCTTTCTAAAATATGGAACTATACATGGCTCATTTGTTTAAGAGTTTTTATTTAGTGAAAAAATGGAAACTGAGTAGATGTGTCTACTATGTGATCATTGAGATGTAATAGTTATGTCTAAATTCTCTAAAACTCAAAACCTGAAAAGATCCTCAATTTTAATTATTCATTTATTTCAATATTATGTAATGTTTTAAAGATGTGTCCTTATAGTTTCTCCATCATGATCGACATAGGTTATCTGCAAAGTGGCCAGTTGCTCCGTCTATTCACCTAGTAGGAGTATACTAGATCTACTGTTGAGTGCATCTACTACAATGTTCCCCTTCCCAAGAGTATAGACTATTAAGAAGTCATAGTCCTGGACGATCTCAAGTCAACGTTGTTGTCTCATGTTTAGGTACTTCTGAGAGAAAATATACCTAAGACTCTTGTGATCAGAGTAGACTGTAATACATTCGCCCATCAAGTAATGTCTCCACATCTTCAAGTCGAAGACCACTGCTGCTAACTCAAGGTCAGGGGTGGTGTAATTCTGCTCATGGTGTCTCTGTTGTCGAGAACCATATGTGATAGTTGCTCGCTCCTACATCAAGACACATCCGAGCCCGGTCATTTATGTGTCGTAGTAGACTACATAACCAACGCCCTCCCCCAGAATCCTCCTGATGGGGGCACTAGTAAGTCTCTTCCTCTAATCCTAAAAACACCGCTGGCCTTTTTCCAACCCAACGAAGGGTTTCCCCTTTATTGTCAATATTGATAAATGTGCTACAACTCTGGAGTAATCTGGAACAAACTTCCGGCAGTATGCTGCCAAACCCTGGATACTTTTCACCTCCATCACACTCTCGGGTGGCTCCCAAGCATGTATTTCCTCAATCATCACTGGATCCACCTGAACTCCAGCCTTTGAGATGACATGTACTAGAAATTGAACCTCTCAGATCGAGAAATAGCACATCGAGAACTTATCATAATGGTGGTTCCCTTGGAGTGTGTCCTGAACTACCTACAAATGATAGGCACGCTCCTCCTCAGTAGCCAAGTAGATCAGAATTTCATTGATGAAGACTACTATAAAGAGATCAAGGTATTGCTGAAAGATCTTCTTCATGAGTCCCATGAACACTACTAGAGCGTTGTTCACGCCGAATGGATTAACCAAGAACTCGTAGTGGCCATACCAATATTTGAAAGACATCTTCTGCACATCCCCATCTCGTACACTAAGCTAGTGATATATTGATCTACGTTCTATATTCGAGAACCACCGTGCTCCCTTGAGATGGTCAAAGAGGTTTCCAATCCTCGAAAGTGGGTACTTGTTCTTCACGGTCACTTAGTTCAGGTGCTGATAGTCAACATAAAGTCTCAAACTCCAATTAACATTCTTGGTAAACAATATTGGGGCTTCCCAAGGAGAAACACTGGGCTTAATGAACCCCTTTCCCTGTAAGTCCTCCATCTGTACTCGAAGCTCACGACGCTCTACATGAGCCATCCGATATATTGGTGAAGATATCAGTGCCCTCCGGGGGTAAAAGTAAATGAAAAATTCCACCTCCTGCGAGGAGATAGACATGGAAAATAATCAAGGAAGACATATGCATACTCCTCCCCCACTACATGATAACTCAGTATCTCCACATCAACCACTTTCAGGGTAAAGCTAGCCAATTAATGAGTGATCAGCTGCACTCTCCTCCAGTTAAGTCCATAATGTGATGAAAAGGCTCCTTCTCACCGGTGAAGGGATACCTAGTCCCATAAATACAAACACAACCCAAATTGCGCCTAATACAGTCAATATGAGCATGGACTGTAGATAACCAGTCCATACCCAAGATAACGTTGTAAGGCCTTGACGTCGCTACATAGAGATCCCAGCCGAAGCTCTCACCTGCTATAATAAGCTCACACGGTCGGCAGAAGTGTGTAGTCATCAAATCCTCTCCCATAGGAGTCTCTAGCTGTAAGGATTGAGAAAACAACTCTTTCGGAATATTCGAGCTCCGAACGACGGTCGTGGAAAAAATAGAATGACTGGATCTTCTTTATATAACTACTACAGCTAAGGTGGAGTAGACAAATATAGTACCTCATATCATCTCCAGAGGGACATTGTCGGAGGCCTATGCTGCCAGAATCTGAGGTCGCCCCTATCAACCATCTCTTTATGGTCAGGATGGACCACCTGGTGGTGGTGGCGGTAACATCTCGAATTATCACCCACCGCAAACTGCACTACCAGCTCCTCTGCCACATCTTCCTACTCCATGCGGACCTCCTCGGTCAAACCACTGTCTCTACATAGGCGGTCCTTCGACCATTTGATGATCCTCTATACTTCAGGTCGGATAGTCACGAGCCATGTGACCCTGCCCGCCTCATGTGTTAAACTGCCTGCCCCTCGCATGACTGGATCTGTCTCCGGTGCCCTGCAAACTAACCCTGAATCCTATAGTCTACCACCTGTCGGTCTGGTCGTCTTGGACTTCTTTGACATCTGTCTGCTGCCAGCTGTAGAAGACTATGCTACATGATTCCCAGTGGTGGGTCTCTCTGTTGGTGACTTCTCATCAAGAAAACACTCCACTAAGAGGGCTCTATCCAACACCCCTCCCTGCATCGGGATGCTGAGAGAAATCATAGAAGCCCTGATCTCCCCCTGGACTACCTGCTCAATGGTCCAGGCCCTGAAAAAGGGTCCTTTCCCATATCATTGGAGTAGTGTGAGAGATCGGTGAACCTGGCTGAGTACTGAGCCACAGTCATGCAGCCCTATTGTAGATGAAGAATCTCTTTTATGTGCGCTACGTGAATGTTCGTTGGGACAAACTCAACCCGAAACAGGATCTCAAAGTCTACTTCGAGAAGTGTCACCTCGTCATGAACCTGGAGCATCAAGATCCACAGTCTTCCCACTGCTTCTTGTAGAAGACTAGCATCATGGAACATCATGAGATCATCTGGTGTCTCTACCAGTCGGAAGACTCTCACTAAAGCCTCCAACAAATCATCCCGACCTCTGGGTCTGTCCCACCCCTGAACCTGGGTGGCCTCTATAAGGCCCTAGCCTTAAACCTTACTTAATCTAGATTTATTAGAAGATTACACCTTGAGGTGCTTTTCAGGTTTAGAGTTTTAGAGAATTAGATCATAAAACATGCCTTACATTCCACATTTAAAAAAAGTGGTTACATAAAAGATAGTATTCATTTTTCCCATCAACGGAAACATATTTAAAATAAAACATGGATTCTTTCTTGACAAATCCTTGACACTATCATCATATCATGTACCATTCCCTTGACCTGTGAAAAACATTTGAAAAAAACTTGGGATTATCATAAAAAGCTCAGTAAGGGTTATAAATAGTATTGAAAGGAAACATGAGTACATATATACATAAGAATGAAATCATACTTTACCCATAAAACATATGCACTTTAACATACCTCATAAAATCATGAATAAATCATAGAAATTATAAGACATAAAGGTAACTTGAGGCATTCATAACATCCTTACGTAGGGTGTAACCCTCTTGGTTACGTTTGGAATACCCATCACAGTATATTCCCTAAATCTCTTCGGAGAAACCTTAACATTTAACCCCTTTGTGTTACCCAATGCATTGGAGAGCTATATCAGGCTCACCCGCCCTTAGTTTATCACGGAACCACCCGTCTTCATAAAAATTCCTAAGAACCATAACATAATCATAGTACATAAATTAAGAATAAAGGAAAGATAACATTCCCACATTGCAATAACAATATAACATTTTAAGATATTGAAATATTGAATCCATTCTAAAAAACATTTTCAAAACTATTTAAAACATTTAATGAAGAGATTTTTGAATCAAAGTGTCCCATACCACTTTGAAGCTTTTAACATTTTAAACAATTAATATCCATATAAATAAATCCTTGAAACCATTTTGAAAACATGGATATTAATGAGAAATATTTATTTGATTAAATCATTAAAACATTTGAAATGATATTTTAGATAATGAGTTTTTAACAAAATGAGAGACACTTGAATACAATAATTGATAAATAACATTTAATAAAAACTATATAATATCATGAGAATAAAGGGATTCATGATATAATATTCCATATGATAGTATATACACCTTATAAGAGTGAATTGTTGAATAACAACAATGAAGTCTCAATGGAAATGTAAATTGAGATGAAATCCATTATAAAGATGGTATCCTTAAATTAAGGATAAATAAATCTCATAATTATGTGCGACAAATATAAAGACACCCAATAGTAGTAGATATTAAGTGTAAAATAATCAAAGGTCATTCACAGATATTCAAAGGATTATGTATTAAACAAATACATGTTGAACCCAAAGAAATCGAAATTGGGTTAAGAAGTTCCCTTGACAGCCTAACGGCGTCACATCAACATGAGTTGATGAGAGATAAAAAGGGTATCTCATCACTTGGATATAAAATTTACATCAATAAGGATATAGAAGAACATATCCAAACATAACAATATGTAAATTAAAAGACCCAACAAAAGAAGTCTTTTTAAAAGAGGAGGGTGAAAGGTTCCCTTACCGACTTGGGTATCTTTCGAAACATACACCCCATGAAAGAAGGACAATACATCATTGATGTAAATACTCATAAACTAAATTATATTACACAAAGAGTTTAATAATGGGAATTATATATACCACTCAATAGAAATGGTGGAAAATTTAGCATTAATATCACGGGAATAAAAGTGAGATGAAAAATCCCTTACGAGAACTCGGAAGCCTAACGACGCCACTTCAAACTTCAAAAATGGTTTTCTGAGATAAAATAGGGTCTCTCATAATATTAACACAAAAAGTAAAGAATTAATAATATAGAATAACATCCCCAAACATAAGAATTATGAGCTTAAAAGAAATGACATAAAAGAGAGTACTTAAAAAGGAAGAGAGAGTTAGGATCCCTTACCTCGTGTCCGACATGACTCGATCGTTCATTAATCTCCTGAATAATAAAATTTGGTCAATTTATAATTTATTAAGGACCTTATTTAAATATTATTATTCTGTTCATATCACATATTATAATTTTATAATAATTGGTTAATAATGTGAGTTCATATCAGACGTTTTTGTTGATGTTCGGTACATGAGTAAAAATTGAATTTGTTGGAAAATAAGTTTCCATGTATTTATAGTTACATCATATCCAGAATATTATTAATGTTTTAAATATCATATATATCCAGTATATATTCATTTTATACTATTACATAACATTTTTAATTAAAATCACCGTTCATGGAGACGGTAGGCCGTACGTACGCATGAACACTACTTTCTTTTTTTGTCATATTAATGGAATTAAAAAAATGAGATATATATATATATTATAATTCCAAAATGATATAAATCATTTAGATGTAATATATTACATATATATCCATTATATTTATGTACTTATAATAGTACATAACATTTGGAGATATGAAATGAAATGTACCGTTCATGGAGACGGTAAGCCGTACGTATGCATGAACGCTACTTTCATTTCTTTTTTTTTGTATTCAATGGAATGAAAAAAATAATTATATAATGGTATATTATAATTCCATTGGGTTATAATATGTAATACGATTAATTCCATCCATTATACGTCCCACATATGGCATTAACGAATCAAATAACTTTGAGGGGGCAGTAGTACGCACTTCCTAAAATTAAGATATCATGTTTACCCATAATTGAAACCATAAAAGTATTCCATAAATGAAAAATACAGAAGCTTAAGGAAAACATATACATATTATATATAATATATAAATATAGTGACATCTTAATGGCCACCTTTGAAGGTGTTAAAAGAATATTGATCAATCATCGTTTCGTGAGGCAGAAATTCACCATCCACAGAAACAATATTTTCATTAACCATTAGATGTAGGTGTGTGTAAGTGTAGCTAGAATACTTATTATAAAAAAATCCTAGTATATTGAAGATACTGGATTTGTTACAAAAGAAATTAATAAAAAGAGTTTAGGGGGTTGGAGAATCAAAATAAAACAAAAGAACACAAGTGAAGACATTATCTTAAAATCCAGTATCTCTCTTTGATTTGAGCTCAAGGGATTCCTTGGGAAGCCTTCTGCCAAAAGTGAGGCTTCTAGGAGTAAGAGAGAGATGAGAAGAGGAAAATTTAATAGGGTTTTGCCGAGACAAAGGCTTTAGAGGTGTGGGTAAGGTGGTAGAGTTGGGGGCCTTTTATAAGAGGAGAGGTGGAGCACTCTTGGAATGTTACAAAATGATACTTTATTTTCGAATGATTTTTGGATTTTAAAGGTCCGACATTGATGTATATCGATTATAATGTGGTAAGGGTTCGAAATATACTCATCAAATAGGTCTTTGACAAGTGTATGTGTAACACCCCAAGATTTCATAGTGTGTTATTTCTTCAAAATAATTCAATAACTTGCACTACACGCAACACTGAGTTCAATCACACCATGACTTACAAAAAAAAATCCATTCAAAAGAGGTTATGAATAGTATTATCTAAATTTTAAACTTTATATAATCCTTATAATTTTAGAATCCATATTATGAGTTTCTTAGATATAATGCAAGAACAAATTCATTTTCAGTATTGCACATTTATCAACTTTTAATAGTGAACCCTTTTTAAATACAATATTTTAAACTTTTTGACTAAATGGGGACATCAAAAATTTAGAATGAAACATCCCAAGCTTCCACGGTACGCTTTCCTTTGAATAAAACAGTAGCGTGTGTTGTACGCAACGTTGAGTTTTAACACACACCACAACCGATCAAACTAGCCGTTATGAATAGTAATACCTAAATTTTGAAATTATATATATTTTATATTTTGAAATGGACTTCATTTTTGGATTCAGAATATTGAATTTAGCCTAAGGTGAAATTTTGGTACTTTTCGGATAACTTTCATATTTTGATGAATAGTGAAAATTACTAAATTTTAATTAAAAACAACTTTTTTAATCAAAATAATTAATAGTGATAAATTATGAATTTGAGTGGTTTTAAAGTATATTTAGAATATATTTTTACAATTTAATATAATGTTGGTCATTATACATAATTTTACAATTAAACCGAACATAAACAAGTGTCAATCTTTTGACAGTTATTATCTCTTAAAAACACGCTTTTTGTTTTGACAGCGGGAATTAATTTTAAATTAATTTCTGCACTTCTGTGTTTTGAATTTAGAAAAATGGATTCCATATTTTGAATCAGGATGTTCAAATTGTGTAAATAGGTAATTTTTATTTTTAGACATTTTGAATAATTACTGCGGTAAATATTTTATTTACCATGGTTAAGGGTAAATCCGGTAAATAAGGGTTAAAAAAATAATATTATAATAATACTAAATTACCCTAAAACGTGTCATAACCCTATTGGTTGATACATGGTCGACCATGGGAATCTTTGGGTCTATTTTGGGACCCCATGGATCCACTTGTAAGTGATAATGACACATTATATTAATAAAGCTAAAATAAAAATAAAAATGGCATAAGCTTACATCTTTTAGAAGAACAATTTTTACATAGGGTTATACATGTTGGGATTTCGATTATAAATATTCATTAGAAAGCTAAAAAGATTTCCTACATAATGATATTTTATTTATAATTTTTAGACATTAAAAAATTTATTTTATTTATGACACAATGATGATGCAGTAATTACTATAATAGTGAACAATTAAAATAATTGATATTATAAATACCCAAATAAATATAATATGAAACTTTTAACGAATTAAACTAATTTTCTAGGATAATATGATATATTAGGATTGATTTAAATGACTTTTTTCGAAGTAATCAATCTGTTATGAGTTTCACAAAAAATCAACTATTGAATAGTGTCAAAATTGACATAAAAGAGTTCTTAAAACAAATATTATATTATTAATTGATATTAAATTCCTAAAAATCTAAGGTTCGGCCAAGAGACTTATATTATGATAGGTTCCTCATTAATGGACCACTTGGGGGTCTCTTGGATGTATATAGTAAGTTTATTAACCATATTATATAAAAATACAAAGAGACATTGTAAAAGTGAAACTAATTAACTTAGAGTTAATACTTAAAGATAAGGTTAATATAAGTACCCAAACCTGTATAAATTCTATTGGTTGAGTGGTTTTCGACCTATCCCCACCTTAACCTTTGAATAATCAACTTTGGAGCCATTAGAAACCGAATATGAATTTATTATAAATTAATATTTCTAGCTTTTCCAAAGGTGCCCCTCACCCCTCTTATAAAAGGGCACTCCTCCTTCTCGTTTCTTCACACCTTCAAAGCCTTTTGGTTCGGCCAAACTCTGCCCAAATACTCTCCCAACATACCTCTCTACAACCTCGAGGCCTTAGTTTGATCAGAAAGCCAACCTAAAGAGCCCTTTTGATCAAATCAAAAGGAAGAACCCGAAGAAGAGGTAATGATTTCACCACCCTTTTCCAAGTTCCTTTCTTCTTCCACTTCCTCTTTCTTTGTTCTTACCATTCTAAAATAATAACTACAGTATCTTACATATACTGTGATGTTATTATAAATATGGTACAACCATATTCAGTATTCTATCCACCCTTTGAATAACATGTCACCATACGTGCGTACGTACGGCTTACCGTCTCCACGTCGTGGTGTAATTGTTATTCAATATATTATTATTTGGATGGGTTTAATAATGATGTGTAACTCATGTAAATAATAAATATAACATGTTAATGATTCTTTATATATGATATACCATCCATTTATTTATTATTTTAATATCAAAAGAATGATATTGTCGCTCGTGCGTACGTACGGACTACCGTCTCCACGAACGCGATGAGATTCATTCTCCATCATATCCATTCAAGTATAATTATCATTTGATTATTTAAAAATGATGTTTAAGGACTTGATATCATTCTGGATATGAATAATATACAACCTATCCTTTACAAACATGTCTTACGTAACAAAACATATAAAAGAAAACAAGTAAGTTAACACCCGAAACGACGATAATTCTAAGATATTATTAACAAATCAATGTTAAAAGATCATATATGATATCATATTAATATATATAATTCTTGTATAATTTAATAACAATTATTTCACCATTATACAGTAGGTTAACCTACCCCAACCAAGGAAAAGTACAAGGTAAGGGTTATTTCACAATCTCTTCATTATCCGAGGTTGTTTATATGTAATAATCTACTGGGATCTCTTTATCATCCACATCCATGTTTCTTAAAAATGTATTTCAAAACATTTTTACTATTTAAAAGAATATGGGTTAAAGTCATTTATAACCTTTTTTGACTTTTTATAAGAGGTTTATAAAGGAATCTTTCCGTCGTTTTCAAAACAAGGTCCTTTTTAACCTTTTCGACAGAATTGAGGTAAGAATGTTTTTTTTAACTTATACGGCGGGTGCGGTTATTTTACGCCGTTATAAAATCTTCAAAGCTTTCCTTACAAGCTTATAAGAATATTTTCAAAGAAAATGTTTTATTTTATATGGATCTTAAATGATTTCAAAATAAAAGGAGATATTTCTTTAAAAAGAATTTTGATTTCATCTATGTCAACATCCTTTGATGGATTTTAAGATTATTTGAAGTTGATTTATTATGATACAAAACTTCTATATTGTATTGAAGGTTTTGTGATATGTTTGACTGTGGATGTGCTATTTTTATACCATTCATAGTTTATTGTGAAAGTATTGACATTTCGTATGCTAGTTTTAATACGAATGTTTATGTTATGTTTAAACCTTTTCATATGGGAATGCATTGGACTTAATAAGTGACGGGTGGAGCCCGCTATAGCTCCTCGATGCATCGGTAGGTCTCATGAGACAAACTAGTGTCTTGGCACAAGGCCTTGACAAAATCTTATTTGTAGTCTTGGCACGAGGCCTTGGCTATGTGGTTATGATAGTCTGGCATTATGCATTCCAACATTATGAAAGTGGTTATTGATTTTTGCATGTGATTATTCGATTAGTAGAATATCCATGTGAATAAGTAAATGGCATTATTTCATTTTACTTTTTCCATACCATGTTGAAGTTCAAATTTAAAAGGCTTTTGTTTTAGTAATGCATTGCCTTAAATGTTTATTCTTATTTATGAAAGTTTCCGCTATATTGTTATCCTTACTGGGCATTTGAGCTCACCCCTTTTCTATGTTTTATTTTTCCCAGGATGTGAAGAAGTAAATTTTGAATGACCTGCAGGGATATTATGAGGGGATAGTAGTGTGGATTATGGGGACATTATGTTGTTGTAGTAGTTTTTCATTTTATGATGTAATGTAAAACTTATGAATATATCTAGTGTTTCCAAGGCTACTAAACCAATCGGTCTTTCGAGATTTGATCTTTCTTGTGATCATGCCAATGTTATGTAATTAATGCACCGACTCTGGGTAGCTGGGGTCGGGGCGTTACAGTTGGTATCAGAGGAAGTTTAGTACAAACCTTGGAAGCTAGATTTAGATAAACTCTGATTAGAGCACATAGACCTAAGATGAAATTTGAGGATTAGTATAGAAGAACTTCCTAGAATTTTGGTATTGTAGAGACTTTGTGAGTTTTCCGAGCAATACATCCCTGTCTGGATACGAGCAGGTAGAGGCGGCTCTGGCACAGATGTACCTAGGGGTAAAACCCGAAAACACCGCTTTGAGCTAGACTCGAACGGGAACTGGTGCACGACAACGGGCCTTGCTGCACTCTTGGTTACGACACTCCCGGGGGATATGCTTAGGATAATTCTCATTTTCTTTACAAACCATTATGAAGGGTTTATGAGTATATACATCCTCAAATGAGACATTTTTATGATTATGGATTATATCCATAAATAGTTCAATTTATGTTAAGTGTTTTATTAGTATGGGATTATGTATTTTGATTCATAAACTGATCTAGTGTATGCCATTGTTTAGAAATGGCGCCCAGTAGAAGAAATGAGAACTCCAGAAATGCACATGATCCAAAGAGAAGGAAGGATCATATCTTTCATGGTCTTAAGCTAGAATTTATAAGAGGAATAGTCTCCCATGTATTATCATCATGTGAAGAAATAATATCATGTGTTGATAAGATAAGTAAAGAGTTTACTGAGTCATGTGGATTTGAAGGGAAGCAAGAGAAGAAAAGGATGGAAGAGAGAAAGATGGATAAAGGGATGAGGGAAAAGAAGAATTTTCCCATATGTGGTAACTGTGGAAAGAAACACCCTGGAACTTGCCTGAAAGGAATGGGAGTTTGTTATAAGTGCGGAGGAAAAGGGCACAAGGTACGTGACTGCAAGGGTAAGAAAATCGTTTCAAATGTACAATGCTTCATTTGCAAGGAGTTTGGACACTACACGAACCTATGTCCCAGTCATCAGACTATGCCGCAAATGATGCTATTGGATAATAATCAAGTTATGATACTACCACAGATGAAGAGGAATGATTAGAGTTCTTATGTTGATTATGTCAATTGACTGTTGTATCAACAATGTACTTGTTATAATATTTATGGAGTATATAAGGATTGTACTGCAGTACTATTTCATTAAGGACTTGAGATTTTGTGGAACAAAGAAAAGTGACTCAATAGAAGGATAAATTTTTGGAAAATATATGGTTGAGAGAATGATAAACCATAATATAGTTCTGATACCGAGGTAGTGATTTTGGAATAATACATGATTGTTTTGGATAAATTATATTGGATATTCTTGACTACCTTGGAACTGATTATTGATTTGTATATTCCATAATTGTTGGGGTTTAAAAAATTTTTGGATTAATGAAGTATATCCAGCATTCTATATGGAATAAGGGAGCATGAATGTAATCAATAAGGAATATGGTAATTCAGGATGTTTCAGTGTATTAAAAGAATACATGATGAAGGTATTCATATGCTATTACGGGGTAAAAAGAATCTACATTATGTTTACCTTCCTTATAAATGTTGGACTGTGAGTTTAGACAGAAGTATTTTGGATAGTTCTAGTTTGGATTATTTTGGATTACCATAAAAGGACAACCCAGAGGTCGGGCGGCAACCCGTCGCGTCCGGCAAGGCTGCGAGACTTGAACCTGCAACCGAAGGGCGACAAGGGTGTATCACCTACCACTGGCCCATGAGATGTCCTGGATTAAATAATGTAGTTTTTATTAAAAGATCATGTAGATGAATTATAAATTCGTTTATTTTGGAACCCTATACGAATAGTGTAAATAGAATTTTTTTTACATTCTATTATCTTTTAGAGTGATAGATGAGTTTGTGGTAGAAACTTATTAATGGATAAAACTCTAATTATAAAGTAAGTATATCTCCTTATGATCTTATCCAATCTCATAAATAAATTCCTCAACATTAATAAAAGGAACTTAGAACAAAAATGTTTTCCTAGATGGTACCTTAAATCATCACTAATTTATGGCTTTGGGATTGTTGGCCTTTTCATAGCCATGTTCTCTACCACTCTCCATCAGATAATTGATGGTTAGATTTCTCCTCCATATCCATATTTTCATTCATGGAACCCTAGTATGTGTTATTTTCGGTAATCTTCATACTTTCGACTCTTTATTTTAAATAGAGTCCTCATTAATTCATTTTTCGATGTGGGATTTCAACTAAGATATTTTGAAACATCAAAAATGTGTTATCCTAATACCCTATGTTTTGTTGAACCGATGGTATTTCAAATCATCATAGATTGATGAATTTAAGGACCTCAATTTTACACTTGTTTGTGATTGATGACCTCAATCAATACCTATAAATATTTACATTTTTCCTCCAATCATATGTCTCTAAATGCCACCAATGTTCTCCTAATCGAGATCATAATTTGGTGGTGACCCTTTCTTTTATCTTTTCCTCATATTAAGACTAAATTTTAGTAACCCAATTTCCGATGTGGGTTTTCCCACAAAGATATTTTCTATTTTCAACCTTTTATTTTCGAAGAACAATTTCAAATTGCGAGGACGCAATTTATTGAAGGAGGGGAGAATGTAACACCCCAAGATTTCATAGTGTGTTATTTCTTCAAAATAATTCAATAACTTGCACTACACGCAACACTGAGTTCAATCACACCATGACTTACAAAAAAAAAAGCCATTCAAAAGAGGTTATGAATAGTATTATCTAAATTTTAAACTTTATATAATCCTTATAATTTTAGAATCCATATTATGAGTTTCTTAGATATAATGCAAGAACAAATTCATTTTCAGTATTGCACATTTATCAACTTTTAATAGTGAACCCTTTTTAAATACAATATTTTAAACTTTTTGACTAAATGGGGACATCAAAAATTTAGAATGAAACATCCCAAGCTTCCACGGTACGCTTTCCTTTGAATAAAACAGTAGCGTGTGTTGTACGCAACGTCGAGTTTTAACACACACCACAACCGATCAAACTAGCCGTTATGAATAGTAATACCTAAATTTTGAAATTATATATATTTTATATTTTGAAATGGACTTCATTTTTGGATTCAGAATATCGAATTTAGCCTAAGGTGAAATTTTGGTACTTTTCGGATAACTTTCATATTTTGATGAATAGTGAAAATTACTAAATTTTAATTAAAAACAACTTTTTTAATCAAAATAATTAATAGTGATAAATTATGAATTTGAGTGGTTTTAAAGTATATTTAGAATATATTTTTACAATTTAATATAATGTTGGTCATTAGACATAATTTTACAATTAAACCGAACATAAACAAGTGTCAATCTTTTGATAGTTATTATCTCTTAAAAACACGCTTTTTGTTTTGACAGCGGGAATTAATTTTAAATTAATTTCTGCCACTTCTGTGTTTTGAATTTAGAAAAATGGATTCCATATTTTGAATCAGGATGTTCAAATTGTGTAAATAGGTAATTTTTATTTTTAGACATTTTGAATAATTACTGCGGTAAATATTTTATTTACCATGGTTAAGGGTAAATCCGGTAAATAAGGGTTAAAAAAATAATATTATAATAATACTAAATTACCCTAAAACGTGTCTTAACCCTATTGGTTGATACATGGTCGACCATGGGAATCTTTGGGTCTATTTTGGGACCCCATGGATCCACTTGTAAGTGATAATGACACATTATATTAATAAAGCTAAAATAAAAATAAAAATGGCATAAGCTTACATCTTTTAGAAGAACAATTTTTACATAGGGTTATACATGTTTGAATTTCGATTATAAATATTCATTAGAAAGATAAAAAGATTTCCTACATAATGATATTTTATTTATAATTTTTGGACATTAAAAAATTTATTTTATTTATGACACAATGATGATGCAGTAATTACTATAATAGTGAACAATTAAAATAATTGATATTATAAATACCCAAATAAATATAATATGAAACTTTTAATGAATTAAACTAATTTTCTAGGATAATATGATATATTAGTATTGATTTAATTGACTTTTTTCGAAGTAATCAATCTGTTATGAGTTTCACAAAAAATCAACTATTGAATAGTGTCAAAATTGACATAAAAGAGTTCTTAAAACAAATATTATATTATTAATTGATATTAAATTCCTAAAAATCTAAGGTTCGGCCAAGAGACTTATATTATGATAGGTTCCTCATTAATGGACCACTTGGGGGTCTCTTGGATGTATATAGTAAGTTTATTAACCATATTATATAAAAATACAAAGAGACATTGTAAAAGTGAAACTAATTAACTTAGAGTTAATACTTAAAGATAAGGTTAATATAAGTACCCAAACCTGTATAAATTCTATTGGTTGAGTGGTTTTCGACCTATCCCCACCTTAACCTTTGAATAATCAACTTTGGAGCCATTAGAAACCGAATATGAATTTATTATAAATTAATATTTCTAGCTTTTCCAAAGGTGCCCCTCACCCCTCTTATAAAAGGGCACTCCTCCTTCTCGTTTCATCACACCTTCAAAGCCTTTTGGTTCGGCCAAACTCTGCCCAAATACTCTCCCAACATCCCTCACTACAACCTAGAGGCCTTAGTTTGATCAGAAAGCCAACCTAAGGAGCCCTTTTGATCAAATCAAAAGGAAGAACCCGAAGAAGAGGTAATGATTTCACCACCTTTTTCCAAGTTCCTTTCTTCTTCCACTTCCTCTTTCTTTGTTCTTACCATTCTAAAATAATAACTACAGTATCTTACATATACTGTGATGTTATTATAAATATGGTACAACCATATTCAGTATTCTATCCACCCTTTGAATAACATGTCACCATACGTGCGTACGTACGGCTTACCGTCTCCACGTCGTGGTGTAATTGTTATTCAATATATTATTATTTGGATGGGTTTAATAATGATGTGTAACTCATGTAAATAATAAATATAACATGTTAATGATTCTGTATATATGATATACCATCCATTTATTTATTATTTTAATATCAAAAGAATGATATTGTCGCTCGTGCGTACGTACGGACTACCGTCTCCACGAACGCGATGAGATTCATTCTCCATCATATCCATTCAAGTATAATTATCATTTGATTATTTAAAAATGATGTTTAAGGACTTCATATCATTCTGGATATGAATAATATACAACCTATCCTTTACAAACATGTCTTACGTAACAAAACATATAAAAGAAAACAAGTAAGTTAACACCCGAAACGACGACAATTCTAAGATATTATTAACAAATCAATGTTAAAAGATCATATATGATATCATATTAATATATATAATTCTTGTATAATTTAATAACAATTATTTCACCATTATACAGGAGGTTAACCTACCCCAACCAAGGAAAAGTACAAGGTAAGGGTTATTTCACAATCTCTTCATTATCCGAGGTTGTTTATATGTAATAATCTACTGGGATCTCTTTATCATCCACATCCATGTTTCTTAAAAATGTATTTCAAAACATTTTTACTATTTACAAGAATATGGGTTAAAGTCATTTATAACCTTTTTTGACTTTTTATAAGAGGTTTATAAAGGAATCTTTCCGTCGTTTTCAAAACAAGGTCCTTTTTAACCTTTTCGACAGAATTGAGGTAAGAATGTTTTTTTTAACTTATACGGCGGGTGCGGTTATTTTACGCCGTTATAAAATCTTCAAAGCTTTCCTTACAAGCTTATAAGAATATTTTCAAAGAAAATGTTTTATTTTATATGGATCTTAAATGATTTCAAAATAAAAGGAGATATTTCTTTAAAAAGAATTTTGATTTCATCTATGTCAACATCCTTTGATGGATTTTAAGATTATTTGAAGTTGATTTATTATGATACAAAACTTCTATATTGTATTGAAGGTTTTGTGATATGTTTGAATGTGGATGTGCTATTTTTATACCATTCATAGTTTATTGTGAAAGTATTGACATTTCGTATGCTAGTTTTAATACGAATGTTTATGTTATGTTTAAACCTTTTCATATGGGAATGCATTGGACTTAATAAGTGACGGGTGGAGCCCGCTATAGCTCCTCGATGCATCGGTAGGTCTCATGAGACAAACTAGTGTCTTGGCACAAGGCCTTGACAAAATCTTATTTGTAGTCTTGGCACGAGGCCTTGGCTATGTGGTTATGATAGTCTGGCATTATGCATTCCAACATTATGAAAGTGGTTATTGATTTTTGCATGTGATTATTCGATTAGTAGAATATCCATGTGAATAAGTAAATGGCATTATTTCATTTTACTTTTTCCATACCATGTTGAAGTTCAAATTTAAAAGGCTTTTGTTTTAGTAATGCATTGCCTTAAATGTTTATTCTTATTTATGAATGTTTCCGCTATATTGTTATCCTTACTGGGCATTTGAGCTCACCCCTTTTCTATGTTTTATTTTTCCCAGGATGTGAAGAAGTAAATTATGAATGACCTGCAGGGATATTATGAGGGGATAGTAGTGTGGATTATGGAGACGTTATGTTGTTGTAGTAGTTTTTCATTTTATGATGTAATGTAAAACTTATGAATATATCTAGTGTTTCCAAGGCTACTAAACCAATCGGTCTTTCGAGATTTGATCTTTCTTGTGATCATGCCAATGTTATGTAATTAATGCACCGACTCTGGGTAGCTGGGGTCGGGCGTTACAGTATGTTATAGCTTTAACATTATCTTTACATTTTTTTAAATCCTTTTTTAATGAGGTAATCGCTACATCACCATAATATCATAAATAATTTAATTTATTTGAATTCTACAAATTATAAAAAAATATAATGATGTAATAATTTATTTTATCTTTCTAATGAATATTTATAGTAAAAAATATGACTTGTATAACCCCATTTAAAAATTGTTTTAGTGAAACATCACATGCTTGTGACATTTTTATTTTAACTTTAAATAAAAAATTATGTATGTCATTTTCCAACCAAAGTGGCTCCATGGGGTCACCAAGTTGACCCATGTATTTTCTGGGTCGTCCATGGCACTTCCAATTAGGGTAGTGCATGTTTCTAGGTCATTTCATATTACTAAAACATTATTTTTACCTTATATTACAATAATTACCTCTAATCGCGATTAAAAACTTAAAAGTTACTATTCACCAAAAAATTATTTTCATCCCATTGAGCCACATTTTACATCCTAATGACAACCATTCATGTCATATTTTTTAAATTCAAATTACAGAAGTGGTAATGTTTCATTTAAAAGAAAAATCAGTTTTTAAACTACCACATAGTGGTTTCACTATTCATACAAAATTGATGTTTTCCAGAAAAGTACCAAAAAATCAACCTATGCTATATTTAATGTTTTGAATTCAAAAATGAAGTCTATTTTAAAAAATTATAAACATATATGTTTCATTAATTAATTTAATAATTAATTCCCACTGTCAAAACAAATAGCGTGTTTTTAAGAAACAATATCTATTAAAACATTGACACTAGTTTAAGTCTATTTTCAAAGTGAAATTAATTCCAAAGACCACCATTAGATTAAATGGTAAAACTATATTCTAAATAAACTTTAATATAATTTAAAAATATAATCTATCCATATAAATAAATCATATTAAAAGTAGTTTTTGAATTAAAATACAACATTTTTCACTATTCATTAAAAATGAACTTTATCGGAAAAATACCAAACCATTTACACAAAGTAAATTTTGATGTCCCGATTCTAAAGAAGAATTTTATTTTGTCATATATAACACATCAAATTTTCAAAAGGTGGATTTAAAAGAGGTTATTCATCAAAAGGTAGTTAATCGACCTTTTAAAAAATATTAGAATGTTTACGCATAAAATTGGATTCATTCGCATTTTTTATCCTCTAACATTTACTGTAAATACAAAAAATATTTGACAAACATATATAATCATTTTGTAGTTAGTTCTGTTCATTCCTGCCATTACAATGGCTAGGCGTTAACTACAATTTATTATAATATTATTTTATTATTAGACTGCAACGTAAGATTCCCAAGAAACTCATTGTTGCATATTGGGTACGCTCTCGAGCATAGCATTCCCTTTAAAGTAATATTAATATTTTATTCAAAAAAATACGGATAAATATGAAAATGTCATATTCTTTATTTACCTGGGGTGTTACATCTGTCCCCCCTTTTGGGAATTGCATCCTCGCAATTTTAAAATTGGTCTTGGAAGCTTCATTGAAAATACCACCTCGGAACAAGAGTCAGTAAAACTATTTCATTAAAAGAATGGGAGAGAAGTACAAATGTCACCCGAGTTAACCCATAATAGGATTCCATGTATGAAAATATGGATATGGAGGAGTAAACAAAGGGTCATGTTCTGATGGAGATTGATCGTAAACATGTCTAGGAGAAAGTTAACCACAAGAAAATCACAACTTTGTGATGGGTTAAACGGTATTCGATTCCCCAATAAGAAATGTTAACAGACAACATTTTTGTTTTATGTTACTCTTCATTGAGGAATTTATTTTTGAGCTAAACTAAATCACAATGAAACATTCTTACTTGTCACGTAGACTTTCAACTTTTACTAGATTCCTTAATCAAACTCATATTTTCTCCAAAAGGCGAGTTTTTAGGAAGGCTTGTTCGCATTTAGAGTACAATAATCAACTTCTTGAAAATCACCTAATCCACAAAAGAGAACTATATATTTCCCATGTCTTTAGACAAAATCCAAAACCAAAAATTGTTAGTATGATATCAAATAATCCACAAATGTATAATCCTTTATAAAAATAAAAACTATTCTTAATCTCCAAAAAATTTCAAACAATACCCAAAGTTCAACAATGACCATTCAATAAACAATTTTTCCATAAAATTATTCAATGTAAACCAAACTAAGATTGAAACCCAAATATTTGAACGATTTAATCACATAGTCTTCCAAGGTAAAAATTAACATTTATCTCCAAATAACATTAGTTTCTCTTAAGGTCTCATATTGAAAATTAATTCACATAATCACATATCTTCCATGATAGGTTAATCATTTCCACAGATAACCCAAAATAAACATACTATTGATTCCTAAAATCATCTAATTAAAAAGAATTAGTCAAACTAACCAGAGAATTCACGTAGTCTAGTGGTAGGTGATAAATACTAGTCGCACATTGGTTGTGGGTTCGATTCCCACAGCTTTGTCCGAAGTGATAGGTTGTCACATGATCTCCGTGTTTTCCTTTTTTCAAAAATATATAATTCTTAAAACATTCCCCAAAACGAGATAAAATCTTCAAAAATGATCATAACATATTTTAACATCAATTTTATCTCATACCTTTCATTTTCCATCATATCACAGAGTAACCCAAAATTACCTAAAAATTAAGGATCATATAAACCCTAATGGTTACCTTTATATTTATTACCAGAACTTCCACATCGACTTGGTCATCTCGTACATGATGCATTAGAGAACTCACCAAGGTTCAAGTGGTCGATCAGGAATCCTTTATAGTTGGTTTAGCATAACCACGAGATTCCTCATTGAATCCCCCATTTCATCCAGTCTCTTAATCAGAGAACCACCACCGTTTCCATCAAACCCATTGTCACTTTGGTGCCTGCTTGATCCATCCATTTACTAAAAATAGAAATGTCAGTGTGTGTATATCAACAAAATCATCATGTACTAATGAGGAAGATAAATATTAAGATATACTTACTCATTCACTTTATCTAAAACTAGGACTCTTTCTAAAATCCTAACCATTATGGTAAAGTCACTTATGCTTAGAGAATACCCTAACCTCTAAAGTTATCTAAACCGACCTCTGATACCAACTATAAGTCCCCAACCTTAAACCTTACATAATCTTGAGTTATTACAATATTACACATTGAGGATCTTTTCAGGTTTAGAGTTTTAGAGAATTAGATCATAAAACTTGCATTAGATTCCACATTTAAAAAAGATATGTTACATAAAAGATAGTATTCATTTTTCCCATCAACGGAAACATATTTAAAATAAAACATGGATTATTTCTTGACACTTCCTTGACACTATCATCATATCATGTAACATTCCCTTGACCTGTGAAAAACATTTCAAAAAAACTTGGGAAGAGCATAAAAATCTCATTAAGGGTTATAGAAAGTATGGATAGGAAACATGAGTACATATATACATAAGAATGAAATCATACTTTACCCATAAAACATATTCACTTTAACATACCTCATAAAATCATGAATAAATCATTTAAATCATAAGACATAAAGGTAACTTGATGAATCAATAACATCCTAACATAGGGAGTAACCCTCTTGCTTACGTTTGGAATACCCATCACATTATATTCCCTAAATCTCTTCGGAGAAACCTTAACGTTTAACACCTTTGCGTTACCCAATGCATTGGAGAGCTATATCGGGCTCACCTGCCCTTAGTTTATCACGGAACCACCCGTCTTCATAAAAATTCACAAGAACCATAACATAATCATAACACATAACTTAAGAATAAAAAAAAGATAACATTCCCACATTGCAACAACAATATAAAATTTTAAGACATTTAAATAATGAATCCATTCTAAAAACCATTTTCAAAACCCTTTAAAACATTTAATAAAGAGATTTTTGAATCAAAGTGTCCCGTACCACTTTGAAGATTTTAACATTTTAAACCATTAATATCCATATAAATAAATCTGTAAAACCATTTTGAAAACATGTATATTAATGAGAAATATTTATATGAATAAATCAATAAAACGTTTAAAACGATATTTTATATAAAGGGTTTTTATCAAAATGAGAGACACTTGAATACAATAATTGAGGAATAAAATTTAATAAAAACTTTATATTATCATGAGAATAAATGGATTCATGATATAATATTCCAAATGATAGTATATACACCCTATAAGAGTGAATTGGTGCATAACAACAACGAAGTCTCAATGGAAATGTTAATTGAGATGAAATCCGTTATAAAGATGGTATCCTTAAATTAAGGTTAAATAAATATCATAATTATGTGAGACAAATATAAATACACCCAATATAAGTATATATTAAGTGTAAAATAATCAAAGGTCATTCACACATATTCAAAGGATTACATATTCAATAACTATATGTTGAACCCAAAGAAATCGAAATTGGGTTAAGAAGTTCCCTTGACAGTCTAACGACGTCACATCAACATGAGTTGATGAGAGATAAAAAGGTTATCTCATCACTTGGACATAAAGTTTACATCAATAAGGATATATAAGAACATATCCCAACATAACAATATGTAAATTAAAAGACCCAACAAAAGATGTCTTTTTAAAAGAGGAGGGTGAAAGGTTCCCTTACCGAATTGGGTATCTTTCGAAACATACACCCCATGAAAGAAGGACAATACATCATTGATGTAAATACTCATAAACTAAATTATATTACACAAAGAGTATAATAATTGGAAGTATATATACCACTCCACAGAAATGGTGGAAATGTAGCATAAATCTCACGGGAATAAAAGTGAGATGAAAAATCCCTTACAAAAACTCGGCAGCCTAATGGCACCACTTAAAACTTCAAAAAATGGATTGATGAGATCAAATAGGGTCTCTCATAATATGAGCATAAAAAATACAGAATTAAGAATATAAAATAACATCCCCAAACATAAGAAATATGAGCTTAAAAGAAATGACATAAAAGAGAGTACTTAAAAAGGAAGAGATAGGTAGGATCCCTTACCTCATGTCTGACATGACTCGACCGTTCATTAATCTCCTCAATAATAAAATTTGGTCAATTTATAATTTCATAAGGACCTCCATTTAAGATTATAATCCAGTTCATATAACTTATTATAATGTTATAATAATTGGTTAATAAAGTGAGTCCATATCAGACGTTTTTGTCGATGTTCGGTACATGAGTAAAAATTGAACTTGTTGGTAAATAATTTTCCATGTAGTTATAGGTACATCATATCCATAATATTATTGATGTTTTAAATAACATATATATCCAGTATAAATTCATTTTATACTATTACATATCATTTTTAATAAAAAGCACCATTCATGGAGACGGTAGGCCGTACGTACGCATGAACATTACTTTTTTTCATATTAATGGAATTAAAACAAAATGAGAGATATATATATATTATAATTCTAGAATGATATTAATAATTTAGATGAAATATATTACATATATATCCATTATATTTATTTACTTATAATAGTACATAACATTTGGAGGTAAGAAATGAAATGTACCGTTCATGGAGACGATATGCTGTCCGAACGCATGAATGCTACTTTTATTTCTTTTTTTTATTCAATGGAATGAAACAAATAATGATATAAAGGTATATTATAATTCCATTAGGATATCATATGTAATTCCATTAATTCCATCCATTATACATCCCACATATGGAATTAACGAATCAAATCACTTTGAGGGGGCGGTAGTCCGCACGTCCTAAAATTAAGATATCGCGTTTACCCATAATGGAATCCATAATGGTATTACATAAATGAAAAATAGAGAAGATTAAGGAAAAAATAAACATATTATATATAATATATAAATATAGTGTCATCTTAATGGACACCTTTGTAGGTGTTAAAAGAATATTGAACAATCTTCGTTTCGTGAGGCAAAAATTCACCATCCACAGAAACAGTACGTTCATTAACCATTATATGTAGGTGTGTGTAAGTGTAGCTCGAATCCTTATTATAACAACATCCTAGTATATTGAAGATACTGTAATTGTTACAAAAGAAATTAATAAAAATAGTTTTGGGGGTTGGAGAAGCAAAATAAAACAAAAGAACACAATTGAAGACATTACCTTAAAATCGAGTATCTCTCTTAGATTTGAGCTCTAAGGCTTCCTTGGGAAGACTTCTGCCCAATGTGAGGCTTCTAGGAGTAAGAGTGAGATGTGGAGAGGCACAATGAGCATGGGTTTTCCGAGACAAAGTCTTGAGAGGTGTGTGTAAGCTGGTATAGGTGGGGGCCTTTTATAAGAGGAGAGGAGGGGCACTCTTGGAATGTTACAAAATGTTAATATTTTTCAATGAGTTTCAGATTTTAAAGGTCCCACATTGAATTATTTCTAGGATAAGGTGGTAAGGGTTCGAAATATACTCATACAATAGGTCTTTTACAAGTTTATTTTATAGTTTTAACATTATCTATTAATTTTATATAAATCCTTTATTAATGAGGTAATCGCTGCATCATCATAATGTCATAAATAATTTAATTTATTTAAAGTATAAAAATTATAAAAAAATATCATGATGTAGGAAATATTTTTAGATTTCTAATGAATATTTATAGTCAAAAGTATGACTTGTATAACCCCATTTAAAAATTGTTTTAGTGAAACATCTCATGTTTGTGACATTATTATTTTAACTTTAAATAAAATGTTATTTATGTCATTTTCCAACCAAAGTGGCTCCATGGGGTCCCCAAGTTGACCCGTGGATTGTCTTGGTCGGACATGACACATCCAATGAGGGTAGTACATGTGTCTAGGTCATTTCATATTTTTAAAACATTATTTATTCCATAAATTACACTAATTACCTCTAATCGTGATTAAAAACATAAAAGTTACTATTTCCAAAAAAAATTAATCCCATTGAACCACATTTTACATCCTAAGGACAACCATGTATGTCGGATTTTTGAAATTCAAATCACAGAAGTGGTAATGTTTCATTTAAATGAAAAATCAGTTTTTAAACTACCACATAGTGGTTTCAATATTCATCAAAAATTGAAGTTTTCCAGAAAAATACAAAAAATTCACCCTAAGATATATTTGATGTTTTGAATTCAAAAATGATGTATATTTTACAAAATAATAAAAAAATATGTTTCATTAATTAATTTAATAATTAAATCCCGCTGTCAAACCAAATAGCGTGTTTTTAAGAAACAATATCTATTAAAAGATTGACCCTAGATTAAGTCCATTTTCAAAGTGAAATTAATTCCAAAGACCACCATTAGATTAAATGGTAAAAATATATTCTAAATACACTTTAATCAAAATTAAAAATATAATCTATCCATATAAATAAATCAGATAAAAAGGAGTTTTTGAATTAAAATACAACATTTTTCACTATTCATTAAAATTGAAGTTTATCGGAAAAATACCAAAAATTTACACAAAGTAAATTTTGATGTCCCGATTCTAAAGAAGAATTTTATTTTTTTCATATATAACAAATAAAATTTTCAAATGGTGGATTTAAAAGAGGTTCATCATCAAAAGGTGGTTAATCGACCTTTTAATGAATATTAGAATGTTTACGCTTAAAATTGGATTCATTCGCATTTTTAATCCTCTAACATTTATTGTAAAAAGTAAAAATATTTTACAAACATATATAATCATTTAGTAGTTAGTTCTGTTCATTCCATCCATTACAACGGCTAGGTGTTAACTACAATTTAAAATAATATTATTTTATTATTAGAGTGCAACGTAAGATTCCCAAGAAACTCATTGTTGCATATTGGGTACGCTCTCGATTATAGAATTACCATTAAAGGAATATTAATATTTTATTCAAAAAAAATATGGATAAATATGAAAATGTCATATTCTTTATTTACCTGTGGTTTTACAGCCTCTAGTGCAGGAACTCGTGCAATAGGCTCAAGCGGCGTGCACCCTCTACTACTGGGGGTGGTGGAATTAGTGTTCCAACGGGTAATGGTACCACTGGTTACTCTACTAAAAGAGGTCCCCACATCGAGGCCTCATAGCTCAGTGGGCCACATCATGTACTACACCCAAAAACCTAGCTGGATGTCTGTGTAGAGGAATCCTGAAAAAAAAAACAGGTGCCCCACGATCAATAATTTATACCTGGTGAGCTGACTCAAAGAGCTCACAAAGAAAATATTTCAAAAAACACATGAAATCAGTGTTTTGATACACTAAGTCAGAAATTAGAAGTCATGGTCCTGGTTTATGGATATGTCGGCCGCCGCACCGATAATGGATTCCCAAAACTGATGACCACACTCATAACTCATAACACTATTTTGGTTAAAATATCAGAGTCCAATGTTCTACGATAGACCTGACTCCTATAATACCAATTTGTCATGACCCATCCCTCGGGTCTTGTATCGTGACTACCCCAATCATGCCTTCCATAGGCTACGGGCTCGCGACTTGCCCTGAAAGGTGTATTCCGTAAAATTGGGAAGACATTTCCTTTATATCATGTAAACAAACTCAACAAAGAACACAACAAGATACGAACACTAGTAAACATTATAGTAAAAAAGATTGAGTACAGTATGTAAAAGGGCACAAAATACAAGCCCAACTGAAAAGTATAAGAAAACTGGGAAGTACAAGTAAACTGAATAGCTCTTGTAAACACCCTTCAAGGATCGTACCTGAAGGTAGGTATATATATTGAACGGTCATCTCTGTGGTATGCCTCGTCTATATTCCACCCCCGAACTACCTCCAGTCCTGCTACCCTCGTCCTCAGTCAGTGCTGCCCACCGTCTACACCAAACACAATAAGGTGCTTCGTAGCTCGTGCAGGGGTGAGTATAACAATACTCAGTAGGGACCCCGAGACCCTCAAAGGTCTCAAAAAATCCAAAAAGGATAAACCAAAAAGCATGAAAATAGCTGGCAACCTACTTTGGTATATGCCCATACATATACCTACGTTATCAAGTAAACCCATCTCATTCATGAGGAAACACAAGGCCCAAATCCCTAGCCAATGTAAAATTGTTATATGAAGGAATGAATACCACGATGGTAACACCACAAGGGTAAAACCTACAAAGGTAATGCCTCACAGAAGCTTACCACGAAGGCATCCCCATGTAGGTAAGTACCACAAAGGTACGCCTCACAGATGATTACCACAATGGTAAGGTCATAGATCAAACCAGGTATAACATAGGTACAGTGGCATATATGGTCAGACATAACTACTAAATCATCTTACTTTGTTAAGAGGCAGACCCACGAAGGATCCTAAATCATCAGACCTGTGTAGGATCCCAAATAATCAGACCCACAGAGGATCCAAGTAAATCAGACCCACATAGGATATTAGAGTAGTCCCATGTTGATTCCTATAGTGGATCCAAGTGGAACTCTCGAACACAAACCCAAATATAATCCCAATGCATAGACCCACATAGGATCCCAAATCGCATACCCACATAGGATCCTTTTCTCATGTTACAGCCAGCTACAGGGTTCTCGCACTATGCTCACTTGATTCTAAGAGTGTCCACTACTCAAGATAGAGGTTGAATACTCCATCTACTAGGAATTCCTAGGTCGAAGTATCCCAATGGACCGCCATGCAGAAAGGGTCTCAATGCAACAGGCGATGTGTCAATCGGACGCCCGGTCCGTGAGTTATTGGTCTTTTAGTCACGAGGGCCTCGTTTGATTTTTTCATGATCCAACCTGGTCGTACCCAAACATTATCCAAATATTTTTTTGGGTAAACCAAAATAAACATCGTGATCTAAGGATTCTGACTCTGCAGAAGGTTCATCAGACGGACACATGTAGCTCATGATATGGCCAAAAGAGAGAAAATGGTCGATGGTGGCCCGGGTCTGGTCCGACCTGGCCTGGGCCGACCCGACCGGATTAGGTGGACCCGGCCCGACCCATGTACAACCCTTGGACTGAACCGACCAACTGGGTCTGGTCTGGCTAGCCAGTGCATCCCGCTGGTCTTCTATGCACGCAGTTGGCCAGCCGCCCATCTCAGAGCGGTGTGGACGCGTGCCTCGCCATCTCTAGTAGCTGGATGCGAGCCGGCCACCCCTCCAATACTGCCACGGCCTTCCTCCATGACACCTGTTCATTGGGCAGCATAGACGCGCACCGCTATCCCTTCTCACGACCATTCGTGGTGCCGGTCGCTGCTCCCGAGTCCCCCTGGTGCCAATCTTCGGCACCGGTCGACATCTTCCTCCATCGCAATGATCACATCAAACCACAAAGGATGTGGAGGGGTCGGGCCATGTTCGTTTCGCCCACACCCTCCACTTTAGAGTGGTAGAAAGCGGATCATGGGGAGAGGTTCAACATTAAATAAAATTAATGAAGGTAAATCAAAATCCCACCCCTACCTCAACAGATCGTTGACGTCGGTGATGAGGGAATGAAGAACATCGGTTCATTGTCATTGAATATGTTCCTCGTTGGATAGGTCGTTCTTCATTTTAGAGCGCATTCTTTGATGGAGAAAGTGTTCTTCGTTTGAAATCTCATTCTTCGTTTGAAGATTAGTTTCTCCAAGATCTACCTTTTTGAAAACCTTTTCTCTAGTGAGTCGTGTGGTTCCAATTTAAAATCATAGAGTTTAATTTAATTAAAGTTGTAAATTAATTAAATTAGGGTGGAATAATCAATTACTAGGAAACAAAGAGTCAGCGACCTCATTAAATGTTTAGTTGAAGGGGATTCAGGTGGTCTCCACCATTTATTTCAAAATGGGGTTTTTCTAGTTTGGGTGGTCCCAAACCCCAAGCATTAATTTGGGAGGATAAAAAGAAAATAAAAAATTGTTCTTTATTTTATGTTTATATCCACAAAAAAATGAAAGCTAACATTCACCCTCGACAAACTACGGTGAGGTGAAAGTCTAATTAAGTGAATATTGGTGTTGTGAGTTCAATGGTGTCCTCATATTTTAATTCCGAGAACCAGTTCAAAAGATACAAAAACCCACAGGCACGTTTACTGAACGTACCTGAAATAAAGATCATAAATTCATTCCATACATACCGGGACTTGGAATCCAACACCGTCATTTTTCGAGGAATCGTAATATTCCAATATAATTAATAAAAATTACATGAAAAAAATATAGGTCTTTAGAATTAATTACTAAAGTCGTTACTTACCCTACCATGTCATATTTATATTGTGATTGGTGAGGGGTATTGACACAGCTTCACCATGAAATGAAGTTCTGGTAAAGTGCCAAGACGCCAATCCCTTGGAGGTCAGATCTGGTCACAACATGTGGTTATGTCAGACACCGAACCACGGACCGAGGGGCGATGTATGAGTGGCGTTATTGGATGTTAGTTGTAGAGGACATCGAACATTGACCCCCTTCTTTAAGCATGGATACTCTCTAAGAACCTCTGGTAGGGGTTTGATTCTTGGTTAATTCATGCGTTTTTTAACCCTTTGATCCTCTCTTATGATTGCAAGGTAACACAGAGGGTGTGGCCTAATGAACCAGGCCCGAACCCTATGCTACTTTTGTATCCTTGTGTCCTCTATGGAAGACCACCGGTGCGGAGGCACCGACCGACTATAAGGGAAGCGGTGCGCCAACACACACTGCAAGAGATGGTAGTGGTACAATGTTGTGGCAGTCCTCGTAGTGGCCGAAACAGTCGACCACGGAAGACGGGAAGTGCACCATCACGCGTTGCTGGTAAGCTAGGGGCCGTGACTCGTCACCTGCCATTTCACAAAGCTGAATGGCCACTGAGTCATTTGGGATTCTAAGGGGGGGGGGAACACCCCTTCTGACCAGCTTGTGCGGACCGCACCTGAGCCACCCCCCATGTGGGCCGCCCCTCATGCGGTCGAGATGCCTACCCAGTGGGCCGCAGCATGGCGGGCCTCCTGCCCAAGCGGCCGCCACATTGGGGTCTGGGCCATCTCCTTGTAGGCCCAGCCAACCATGGCCTGGCCCAGACTAGGTCAGGCCAGGTCGGGCTGACCAGGTGGGACCGGACCCGGCCCCAACCGGACCGAAATATAGTTAAAGGGCCATAACATGAAATTTGGGAGTCCGTTTTAAGAATCGTCTATGTCGTTGGGATCCTTGGACCGATACCGTCATTTCTGTATACTCTAGTTGAGTCTTCAAGAAAGTTGGTGTACAGATGGGTCTGATATAACTCGAATCCAACGGGGGCCCCGAAACTAAAACACTTATAACTAATAGATCAGGGGTCCGATTAACACATCATCTGTCACGTTGGAACCCTTCCAAAATAGTAGTCCATTGGGTAAATCCTTTGTGGAGATTATATGTGGTTCAGTTACGACCGAGATCTCGAGAGGTAGATTTTATGAAACTCAAGTGCATTGGGTGCGAGAAATCCTGTGGTTGGCTGTAACGTGAAGAATGAACATAAATCATGTGTGGGTCAAAACTAAATGATCTTGTGTGGGTCAACATAAACCGATTCTGTGTGGGTCATCGCATACCAATCCTGTGTGGGTCAGATCCTATGTGGTTCAGCATCTATCTATCTTGTGTGGGTCAACACTCAGTGATCCTATGTGGGTCAGCGTATAGTGATCCTGTATGGGTCAACACATACCAATCCTATGTGGGTAGCAGGGGTTAGATACCTATCGATCTTCTGTGGGTCAAGAAGAGTTCAACATAATAGAATAATATGATTTGACCTTAAGACTAATCATCAATACATATGTACTTATGTTATACAGGATGTGAGTTGAGTCAATTCTATCTTCATGGTGTTACATGTGTTGTACTTATATCTTCTTGGTGTTAAATGTGTGGTACTTATTTGTTTTTGGAGTTACCTTTGTGGTAATTCTACCTTAGTGGCGTTACCGGTGTGGTAATTATACCTTCATAGTGTTGTCATCGTGGTGTAACCTCTGTGGTACTTCTATATTCGTGGTGTAACCTTTGTGGTATTCATTCCTCATGTACAATATGAGTGTTTCTTGATAACATTGGTATATTTATGGGAATATACCTAAGTTGTGTTGATGTATATTTCTTCGTTCATTGATATAGGTGTCTATATTTGTGGTATCTTCTTTTTTGGAACTCTAGGAGACGTACATGGGACTCGGGATCCCTACAGAGTATCATTATACTCACCCCAACACAGGCTATGCCCACCCCATGCTGTTTCCTTTGCAGAAGAAAGACATCATTGATCGAGGATGAGGGATCCATGACTAAACGGTACTCGCAGGTGGACTATTTGGCGTGACGTGACACATGGACTACTGATCGTGAGATGTACCTTCCATTAATTTAGGATCATAGGTGGATGATCCATGAGTTATTTTCCCTATTTCATTTATATTGTAATTTTTAGTTGTAATTTTACTTTTACAGTTGGGCTTGTATTCCGGCACCATTTTACTTTCAGCACTCTTTTTATTGCTACAATTTAATTAGTGGTTCCTTCTAGTTTTTCTCTTGGACTATGTTTCTATACAGATTAAAAGAAAATTCCTTACCATTTTTGGGATATTCATTTTTTCTACTAGTCACCAGCCCCGGGCCTATGGAAGGTGGGCTTGGGTAGTCACTACACATGCTCCAAGGGGTGAGTCTTGTCATTGTGGTATCAGAGGAGTCGGTTCTACCGAAGAACTAGTACTCTAGTGTTTTCTATGTCAAAATATTGTTATGTGTTATGAGTGTGGTTTTAATTTTGGTAAATATAGTGTTGGTGTAGTGGCCGACATATATATACACTAGGACCCTGAATTCTGATTTCCAACTCAGTGCATGGAAACACTAATTGAATGTGTTTTTCAAAAGTCTTTCTTGCAATCTCTTTGAGTAATCCCCCCAGGTATAACTAATTTACCATGGTGCTACTGTATTATTTTAGGATTCCTCCACATAGATAGCTAGCCAGGATTCATGTGAGAGTACACGATGACATCCCACCGAGTGATGAGGCCTCGATGCAGGTCCCTTTTATGGTGTTAACACCTTCGGGTTGTGTACCAGCAACAACACTACCCATTGGACAGCCATTTCTACCAGCCCCACCAGTAGAGGGAGCACTCCGGCTGAGCATGTTGCATGAGTTCCAGTGGTAGAGGCCTCCAAGGAATCGAGGCGAAACAGACATGTAGGGGGCTAAGGATTTGTTGGAGGCTGTGGCCTGAGTTTTTTGTTTACTGGGGACACTATGTGATCCAATGGGGATACTAACAGCCATAATTTTTTAGGCAGCAGTAGGGAGATGGTGGAGCATGATGCTCCAGATATATGAAGAGGTGACCCTCATCTTTCTGGATTTCGATAGCCTTTTTAGGGTAGAGTTAACCCCATTGATCGGACGATCATTGTGTATATAGGATATGTTGCACTTACAGCAAGGAATCATGTCCATGGCCCAGTACTCGACAAGGTTCACTGATCTCTCCCGCTACTCCACCAACATTCTACAAGAACCTTTCCATAGGGCCTGGACATTTGAGTAGGGTTTCAGACAGGAGATCATAGCATTGATGATATCACTCAGCAGTCTGCCGCTAGGTGGGGTGCTAGAGAGAGTTCGTTTGGTGGAGAGATTTCTATCTGAGCAAGCACCCTCAAAAAGAGCCACCACTAGGTGTTAGGTATAAGATTCATCTATAGAGGCAATATAAGGATGATGTAGGGGACCAAGTAGTCCAATCCTTCTGGTGGATTAACACATGATATACGGTCGGTTGTGCAGGGATGACGGGATACCGGAGGACAGCTAAGAGGCATACAATTTTACACATGTGGTGTGTAGGGTCACATGGATCACGACTTCCTAACCCATTGTGCGAACGATGAGATAACGGTCGGGGGACCACCGAGGTAGAGGAAATGATTTAAACGATGTGGTCCGTAGGAAGAAAGAAGACATGGTAGAGGATCTGGTTGTGCAATAGGTTGTGGATGCCGATTCGAGGTTCTACTGCCACCACCTACGGGTAGTCCACCCTGACCACAGTGAGTACATGGACATGAAAGATCTCTTCTCTATGTAGCTGAGGTCTACGCCCATGGTTCTCTAGATATGATTATAGGTATGATCTGTGTCTACTCCACTATAGTTGCAGTACTTATATACATAGTTTCCAGTCACTCTTTTATTTCTACATCCCTCGTTCAAAGCGCAGAGAGCAGGTATCAGTAGAGGTCTTAGGATGCCTCTATATACAGGTTATTATGTGACCCCATGGGGTTCCATCGATGATTATCCCTAATAGTGACACATGTTTTACCTCCATATTGTGGATGTCATTACAGGAGGCATTCGGGACTCAGCTATATTTGATCATAGCCTTTCATCCCCAGACATATGGCCAGACAGAGCGTACCATTCAAACACTGCATGACATGCTTCATGCTTGTGTCCTAGATTTTGGCCACAGTTTGGAGGATCACTTTCCCTTGGTGGAGTTTTCATACAACAATAGGTATCATTAGACCATTGTTATGGAACCATTAGAGGCCTTATACGACTGGCCATACAGATCCACTCTATGCTAGATAGTCCCGTGGGAGTCAGCACTTATGGGGTCGAAGTTGGTACAGGTTACAACTGAGATGTTTAAAGTCATACAGGATCAGAAGAAGACTGCATGGAGAAGGCATAAGTCTTATGATGAAAGGAGGCAGAGATGCTTGTTTTTCCTGTAGGGGGACCTTGTATTCTTGTGAGTATCTCCTCGACGTAGACTACGAAGATTTGGCAGAAGCGACAAGTTATCACCAAGGATTATAGGACCATATCTGATACATCCTATGATTGGAAATGCAGTATACCACTCTACAATTCTTCTGTAGTTGGATACGGTGCATGAAATCTTCCATGAATCCCAGTTTAGGAGATAATTTCATTACCCATCTGACATCATCAACCATGGTGATCTAGACTTTGATAATGGGACGATGTTTACAGAGGTGCCAATAAAGATTGAGGATCAACATGAGCGAGTCCTTCATGGGAAGTTGATACCTATGGTGCGCATTCTTTGGAAGCATGATAAACTCCATGAGATCACTTTGGAGTGGGAGGCTCAGATTTATGATTAGTACCACCATTTGATTCCTTATTCTATGTTGTGGATTTCTGGAACAAAAATCCCTAAGGTGGGGAGAATGTAAAGACCCTTATTTTTCCATGTATTGTTTCTAATTATATGGAATTATTAAAAGTCTATGAAAATGGATTACGTGTGATTCTAAGGCCCAGTGTGCCTGAAAAATATTTCTGAACATTTTATAAATACGTTCAGTAAATGCACGAGCGCAATTTTCTAGCTTTTGAACTCGTTCTCGTATAAAAAATATGAGGGCATCGTTGAATTAGTAGTGCAGAGATTCACTTAAGGGAGGCTTCACATTGACTGAAGTAGGTCTGGATAAAATGTTATGTATTGTGAATTAGAATAACAAAAAAATAACATTGTTAATTTTTATTTTTATTTTATATAATCCAATGGACATGAAGAGTGTGGGAACAACGATGTGTCAATCCATTAAAAGACTTGACCCTTCAATCCAAGTAACATCAACATTGGGGAAATAGGAAGATTACTAATTAATGATCCCCATTAATTCCCAATTTAGTTACTTAACATTGGACTCTCCTATTTATATGGATCTTGGGGAGGAGAATCGACATAGAATCACCAAGCAATGAAGTGATAGTAAAGTGCCGAGATGCCAAACCCTTAGAGGATGGAGCTTTTCCTAGTAGGAGGTGACGAGAGACATAGAACCAAGAACTAATGGACGACATACAGGTGGTGTTGTTGGATGCTAGTTGCCGATGACATCAAACACTGACCCCCTTCCTCAGGTGTGGTGGCTCTCCAACAAAATCAGGTGGGGGTTAGATTCTTTTTTAATTCTAGTGTTTTTCTTGAACCCTTTGATTATCCCTTATGATTTCAAGCTGAAATGGTGGATGCAGACCTAACGAACACGGCCCAACCCCTCCGATGCATTGCTAAAATGTGCCCTCTATGGATGGCCATTGGAACACCAGCACTGACCAACAACGAAGGAGGCAGCGTGCCAACACACACCGCAAGACGGGGCCGCCGCACAATGGCATGGCATTCATCGGAGTTTCTGGCACAGGCCAGCCACAGAGGAGGTGAGGTGCCTTGTCTCACGTCACCAAGGAGAAAGGGGTCACGCCTCGTTAGCCATGATAGTTGGAGGAGGTTTCTGACACCTCAGTTGGCCGCAGAAGGGGAAGCTGTGCAACCATTGTGCCGTTGGAGAATGGGGAGGCGGTGCGACCAGCGCGCTGTCGGCGAGAAGAGGGCCACAGTTGAAGCCAGGGTAGAGGTAGAACCTGCACCTCCAGTGGGTTCTGCGATGACCGGGCGGCACCCACGTGGCGCCACCATTTCATGACGCTGAATGACCTCCGGACCGTTCAAGATTCAGGGGGTAACCCCCCCCCCCACCACCTCGCTAGCTCGGGCGTACCGCTCCCCATGAGGACCGTAGCTGGGCAGCTCCCCTAGCATTTCGTGCCTCACATGGCCGAGCCACCTACCTAGAGGGGTACGACCCCGCGGGCCACTAGCCTAGTGGTCCACCTACACATGCAGGCCGCCCCTTGTGGGCCGGGCCCCGCCCCCTTGCGGGCCAGACTGCCCCCTTACAGGTTGAGCCGCCCCCTTGGGGGTCGGGCTGGACCTCGACCCGGTGGTCCGAGCCCGCCACAGCCCAGACCAAACTAGGTCAGACCGGACCCAGGCCCAACAAGACCAAGAAACACTTAAATGGCCATAACATGGATTTCGAGCATCCGTTTGATGAAAATTCTGTGGAATTGTGATCCTTAGATCGAGATGGTCCTTTAGGTATACACCACTTGAGTCGTGTAGACAGTTGGATTACAGCTGGGTCGGATCAAACGAGAATCCAACTAGACCGCCAGAAATAAAACGCTTATAACTCACAGAATTGTCATGCTATTGACACACCTTCTGGCATGTGAGAAACCATAAAACAAGGCAATAATTTGGGTTACTACATTTTTGAGATTAGTGGAAATTGTGGTATGATCGATATCTTGAGAGAGAGATTCTACGGAACACGAGAGTACCAGGTGAGAGGAATCTGGTGGCATGTTGTAACGTTATGAATGAACATTGATCATGTGTGGTTTAGTGCTCAACAATCTTGTGTGGGTTTGTGTATACCGATTTTGTGTGGGTAAGATCTGGTGTGTGTCAGTATCTACCAGTGCTCTGTGGGACAGTGCTCAACGATCCCGTGTGGGACAGCGCATACTCATCATATGAGGGTCTGATCATATGTGGGTTAGCGGGGGTTAGTTACCTATCGATCTTGTGTGGGTCATAAGTAGTGTTACTTAATAGAAAAAGATGATGTAGCCATATGTCTAATCCTATGTACTTCAATACTAAAGTTATACATAATTTGACATGAGTCACTTATATCTTCGTGGTGTTACCTATGAGGTATTTAAAAGATTGTTGTGTTACATGTGTGGTAATACTATCTTCATGGTGTTAACTATGATTAACTTCTACCTTCGTGGTGTTACATGTGTGTTACTTCTACCTTTGTGGTTTTGTCTTCTTGGTGTTACATATGTGGTACTTCTACCACTGTGGTTTTACCTTTGTGGTATTCTTTCCTCATGTATGACATGAGTATGTATCGATAACTTATGTATATGTATGGTCATATACAAGAGTAGAGTTGATGTCTATTGATTCGTGCTTTGAGATTGGGTCCTTTATTTGTGGATTCTTAATTTTTGTAAGACTAGGAGTACTACGGGGGGTCTTGGATCCCTACTGAGTATTCTTATACTCCTCACTGCATGGGCTATGCCCACACCTTATTGTGTATTGTGAAGATGAAAAACACCACTGATCGAAACTGAAGGAGCCATGATTAGATGGTACATGGAGGTGGACCATATGGAATGACATGACACATAGACTAATGATCATGAGCTATACCTACACATCAGGTAGGATCCTCAGTGGATGATCCAGCAGCGGTTTTCCCATTTTTTGTTATATTATACTTTTCAATTTTACTTGTACTTTTACAATTGGGATTGTATTCTGGACCCTTATTACTTTCAACACTCTTTTCTTCTTCTAGATTTTACATAGTTTTTTCATCATGTTGTTCTCTTGGACTATGTGTCTCTACAGGTTAAAAGGAAATGCCTTCCCGTTTTATAGATACACCTTTTTGGGGATTATCGCAAGCCCTTGGCCTATGGAAAGCGGGCATGGGGTAGACAAGGCATAAGCCCCGAGTGACGAGTCATGACAATAGGGTATTTAAATATGGAATGGATTATATTAGGTTATTATATAATTTCCACTATTTTTTATAAGTCTAATGTGACAACATGTGATTATTTTATTATATTTATCAATAAACATGGTGCTGGAGAGAGTTGACCAATAATGGGTGGGTAAATATTTATATATTTTATATGTTGTATAGAATACATGGATATTTAAATTAGTATGTGTGAGAAATGATTATGAGTTTTATCAATAAATTATAATTTTTATGTCATATTTAATTCAAATCATTTAAATGATTAATTGTTTTTGGGTTATGCATGTAAATATACTATGATGTGTCTCCTTGGGAAAATTTATGCAATTATCATATCTAATTGAATGAAATTAATTTATTATTATTTTCATATTTATGATTATATGTATTATTTTAGTTATTTTTAATGTTTCTAAATTTCTTGGCATGTATGTGAAGGGTATAATTTTGATGTAATATGGGAAACATATCTAGTAAAATTATATCAATTTTTTATAATTTTTTATTTTCTAATTCATATTATGAATATTGTTTCCTCATATACCATGTGAGTATCGATCATGTATATATGGAAAAATATTATTTCCCTAGAAATATAGGAAAAAAATAATTTCAACAATTCATCGAATACAGATCATTTATTGTGCCATATGGGGTTACCATTTCCACCCAATAATGTGGAACATTTTTCTATAAGAGTAAGAATTTATATTTCAATATATCAGTTATCATTTTTCAACATCAAATTTTTATCCACATATATCATATTAATGTTTGTCATCTATATACTCCAATTTTATTTTTTTTATCCATCATATATTCAATGAGTTTATCGATGTATGATTGGAATGTTCCACAAATATTTTTATGTACCATACAAACAACACCGTATATTTATGTTTTGTTTTTAGAGTAGGGATGAAAAAATATAATATTATTTTTATTATTTTTTTATTTTTTATTTTATTAATATATTATATATCATTTATGCACCAATATATAAATATATATATATTATTTTATTTAGAACACCACTGACAGTTGAATTTATTTTAATTGTAGAGGTGTTGGAGCTTCTAGATGGGGATCACATGGTTATTATTTATCATGGAAGGGTTAACATTTATTAATAAAATTTATCTTATGATGATTTAAAGGATATAGTTTCCATGTGTAATATTATCATAATCAAATTGGTTGTCAGTGAAATTCCACAAAAATGAACAATGAGAAGAATTGTGGTGGTGGGGGGATCCATTCATCAAATTAACCTATATTCATTCTGGTCATACTTGTATTCTAATACCAATTAAATAAAGGATGCATAACTAGATCACATGAATGATAATATGAGATATATAGAGATTTATATAACACATTAAATAAGAAAATTATATGATTTTTAAAATCTTTTTATCATGATATTAATCCTAACTGACCAGTGGATTTGATCCTACTCTCTACATTGTTTTCTAATTATAAATTAGAACTGGAGATGTATTATATAATGGTTGTAGATAAAATATTTCAGAAAGATGAAAAAAAAATTTCATTATTAATATATCATTTTACTTCCCCTTATGAATGGTATATTATATTTTCACTCTCATTATTCCCCTATATCCTGAAAAATTATATTATGAATTTTTGTCAAACATTCTCAATTTTCGATGACACTATAACATGAAACATGCAATTTATTTAATGAATAACATCCCCATTAAAATTTGTGGTCGACAACAAAATCATATTTTGGACTCAATAACGATCAAAAATCCATATTTAAATATAATTCTAATTTATATATTTTAGACTGATTAATTTCATCATCAATCATATCATAAACAACCACATGGAATTGGTGAATATTTATTTTCTTTTTTTGTCTTCAATTTAAAGACATTGTGATAATTCTTATATCCATTTCCCCATCATGTGCGGTTTATAAAGATTTTTCCCTGCTAAGAAATAAACCATGCCTATTTTCACCATATCAGATTATAGACGTACTATGATTTCATTCTCGGATTTTCTAGCTTCTTGGTTATCAATGGGATTGGGTAACCACCTCCAACTATTGTATAACACCCACTGATTTTAAAATAAATTTTAATAAAATATTTTTTTATGATTGTTTATTTCACATGAGCCATTTATATAAGATGAATCAAGATATTTTTTTAAAATATTTTATTATGAATTAGACAATAATAAAAACACCAGTAAATTTATATATTGAAATGGGTTATAAATTAACAAAATAATATAATTACATTTTTTTAAAAATATAATTTTCATTGAATATACGTTTTTTATATGTGTGGAGTTTAAATTATATTTTTAATGGTAAAAAATGGGGGTTTTATTAACTAAACTTCGTTTTTATTCAAAAATATTAAAATTATCCTTATATTCATATTAGGTATTTTTCTAAAATTATAAATTCATTGTTTAATAATGATAAAAACGATATTACAATCACATCAGTATCATGACATTGTCATAATAAATAATTTAAAAAATCTTTTGAAAGAAATTTTATATAAATAAGTTTAAATAATCTATAAAATAAATCATTTTCAATTAATAAATTGAGTTTATAAAACATGTGATTATATTTTCTGAACCGTAAGTAATATTATAATATAAAAAATTGTTTTAATTATTTTTTATGGAATTTTTTTTTAATCATTTAGGGAAGTTATTTCTAAAATATATGTAATTAATATTTCAGTAATAAATATTCATTTTATGTAATAAGTAAAATTTGTTTTCATAAAAATAAATTTTTTTGTATTAATATTAATTTTTATGATAATGGTAAAACTGTTATTTTTTCAGAATTATTAACTGAATTTTTTTTATTTTTATCAATAAAAATAAATTAATATCATATAAAATTAGAGATAATATAATCACTAAACCAATATATATATATACATCAACACTAATTTAATTAGTTATCAATACAAAATAAATTTAATTACAATCAATGGAAAAATAGTTGTTTTCAAAATCAAATTTTTATATATTAAATATGTACATGTAATAGAAATGCGTATATTATATATAAATTGAAATAAAATATTTTGATCCAAAATTTATTTTCATAACATCAATATTATATTTTAAGGGTTTCCTTATATTTTTATAAAAATACAGACTACTAGGTTGACAACTTGTTAACAAAGTAAAAAACAAAAAGGTAAAATTTGACAATAAAGTGGTAAAAGACATGAAACATGTACATTATATTTGTAAAAATGAGTGGTGGAGTATTAATTAACCATATCTCCACAAAAAAAATATTATTGGTTGATTTTGGACTCATTGGCCCATGAAGAGTGACTTGTCGTTATTGAAAATCAATCGGTGTTCAAAAAAGATCCATCTTCAACACTTATAAAAGTGGAAGACTTCTATATTTTTATACAATAATTATTTCATACAATTTAACCTATAATTTCCATTAATATTACCTTAATATAAATAAATATAATATATATAATACTTTGGACTTAATTAGATTTCCTAAAAGTCGCATTTAATAGGACAATTTCCTAGGAAATTTTATAGTCTCAATGTGATTGTTATCTAATCCTTAACTATTAATAATAATTTTTAATTCCACACTAAACTGACCACATACAGATTATTAATTTAAGTATCATTAGTATCAATTATTGTTATTATATTAATGGCATAAATTTCCTTTCTTCATTTTTATACACTATGAAAATTAAAAGAATGGTATGTGTGCGTACGGTGGACAAACACCACAAAAAAATACATATTGTGTTTACCCTAGCCTCCCTTAATGGGAGGTAAATATTATGTATTTTAGGAATTAATAATATAAATACATATAAATTTATATTATTAAATGATAAATTATTATATAGATTCATTCTATTTCATTTTTTGAGAAATGAAATCATTATTGCGGCATACAACAGACTACCACCACCAGGAATGAAGAATTTATTTTTTTATCACCACCCATTATAGTTGGTTATAAAAATGAATTTCATGAAGATATTTTATATTAATGATTTTTTTAAACTTGTAAAAAATTTAAATTTTCATTGTATAAAAACATATCATTACTTGTAAATAATTATAAAACTTTATTATTTTGGTCTTTTTTGACACATATACCAATGAATTTATAATGATTACATCATGAAATATAAATTAATTTCTTATAATATTAAGATAATTTTAGAATTTATTATTTTATATACTTTAAATATTATTCGACATATTATTTTGATATTAAACATATTAATTATTTTTGAAAATTAAACATGCCAAAACCATTTCATCAAATTTTCCATTTTCACAAACCACACCATTCCCATTAACCAAAAAGAAATGGGATATGATAAATAGTTGAGAATATAATATTATAGTAATTTTAAAATTCTATAAATCATGATTGTTTTTTCAAAACCATGAATTGACAAATCCATTTAAAATAGAGTATGATATAAAAAATCCTTGTTTTTTGTGCCAGATGTTGAAAATGAACCCAAAATAATTAATATATTTCTAAAAGATAATGTATATATATATATATATGTAAATTTAATATGTTCTCATGATTTCTATTTCTATTATATAAGGGTTTATAGCATGTTCTAGTATGTGGGACACAAGTTATGGGTTTCTTTATCTCATTTTCATGTCCATAATATTTGTTTGAAATTGTGGACCATAATTTCTCATATATGGTACATTCATTACCCCTTTTACATAATATATAATTATTTTATTTTATCTAATCATATTTTAATTTAAATGTTATTCCATTCATAATTTTTTAATTTATTCAATATCATTATTATATCACATTTTGATAACTGAACTCCTATTGTTGAATAATAATTTGTCTTCTTGACCATTTTTATCCATGATTAGTTTTAACCACCCAATTATTTTAATTCATTGATATTTATATTTCTATATATGAAAAATAGTTATGATTTTGATCTCTAACTTCAAATTTTATAAATATCATGAAAACATTCTCTAAAACAAATTTCAGTATTTCCTTCAGCATATGAGAATTCTTATTAATGATGCTTCCATAATATTTTTTAAATGGGTTTTCTATTAATTTTAATTCATATTTATTTTAAATGTGAGATAAAATAATGATTAATTTTTATAATATAAATTTTTTATATTTAAAGAAGAATACATTATTTTAAAATCATATTAAATGGATCGTTTATTAATAATGGATTTTCTAGTATTTTTATCACTTATAATAGAATATATTTAAAATAATGATTATCATGAATAATTATAACCTAAAAATAGTTTTTTTATAAATTAATATTATAAATTTATATATTATGTTTATGTATAAAATTTCAGCGAAAATGTTTCATGATGTTTTTAGGAATTATTAAAAAATATTATTCCAATTAATTTTTAAACAGATTTATCCAAAGACATCAAAAAGTTATTTATCATAAATAATATCATATTTAATAAAATTTATTTTATATTTGGATCATTTAATCCTCTATCCATCTTTTCTCATTATATTACTTATGGGAGTTTTTAAAATTGATTTTTCAAAGTCATGTATCTTTTATAAAGGTTAACTAAGTTATTTTTAATGTATGATTATATTCATGGTATAATGAGACACATAGTATTGATAATTATTATGAAGGTTGGGGTTTTATGTCACCAAATAATAAATAGGTAACATTTATATATTTACCAAAAACATGTTCACACATATGGATTTATCCCAAGACAAATGGTTTCTGGGATTATTTAAAAAAAGTTAAAGGGTCTAAAAGAGGATTTAACAAAAGTGCAAGGGCACATTAGAGTATTTATCCATAGGGAGATATTTCTTGAGTGAATTTATCACAATCAAAAGTGTGCATGTGGTGTTTTATCCGACAAGAAAGGGTACATTGTAGAATTATTTCAAAGACAATGAGTAATTGGGTTAATTTATCCAAAGCCAATGTTTATACATGAGGATTATAAAAAGCCCAAGAGGGTACATAGTTGAATATCCCACAGATTATATGTATGAATGAAAAGGTGGAAATACTTGACATATGAAAAATATTATTAGGTTTATTCCACACACTAATATCATAATATTTTACACATTATTATTCTACATGAATCATGATTATGGACTAATGATTCCACATAGTTTTACCACTGTATATGTTTGTTATTTTGGGATCAGATGTCCTTATATCAGGACATATACACAAAGCATGTTGCTTAATTCATTTTTTAAAATTAAATTCATCCCTTTATCATGTTTTTCCATATTATTATATTTTCACCCATGATTAAATGTTTATTTAATATAGTATAATGAAAATTTTGGTTAACCACTTTCATATATCTCCCTTCCTAAGGTTATAATGATGAGTATAACATATGTGAAGTCTATAAGAAATCCTAGAATGGTTCGATTATAGAGAAACATTCATATTTACCCTAAATTATTTTTCTTGTGAATCTAATCCTCAGAGAAACTAAATATTTTATTTATTGGTATGTGAGACTATTTATGAGTCATAATATTTATCTTATTATAGTGCTAAAAAATAATGATATGTTAAATTTAATAAGCATAAAAATATATTTTCTAATAATAATTTTAACAACTCTACAAACTAGAGTGTAAGACTTGGTTTCCTGAATTTGTATTAGAGAATGATTTTTTAGGTTTTTTATAATTTTTGTTCATTTTTATATTATTTTAAATCATTAATGGAAAACCTAAATATGTGTATAAGTATATGATCTCATTAGGGATTTTATTGTATTGTTTTGAGTTTGGGGTTTTCCTTGAAATTATACAAAATTAAGGATAATGGAAATTAGATTTGTATATGTTAAAGTTGTTTTTATGGCTGTTCACCCCAAATACACGGGTGGAGTGTTAAGTCAATATTCACTCCATTATATGATTAATAAGTGAAATATTAAAAATTGAGCTATAAAAATTCGAGGTATATTATTATTTGAACATATTATCTGAAGGATCATTCTGTAGTATTTACATCTTAATTATAATTAGGAATTAGGTTAATAGATTATGGTAGAACTTAATAAACGGAACCCCATGATAAAATGAGGGTTATTTATATCAAACCAAAATATAATTTATATTTTTCGAGTGTAATTTATTTTGATGATGAATTTTTTAGAATGAAATAATTATATTAAAATGTTAATTTTTCATTAATATTTTTTAAATACTTTTATTTTTTTAATGGATGAATCATTAAGTAATCATGTTAACAATTATTACCATAAAAATTTGAATATATTCCTAGTGATTCGTCAAGTGGGATAGACATTGATGTTGATTATAAAATGGTTATTCACAGTAAACTCTATTGTGTAATGATTCATTACATATGTATTTTCAAAATTATAAACAATGAAAATTAGAGAAGGACATAGATTTAAAGATTACCATTTGAGTATCATGAATGAGGAGATCAGATTAAATCCCTTAATTTCCCAAATGTGGGACGAATCACCCAAGGTAATGCCTCAATAGACCAGAAAAAATTATGTGTAGAAAGGATGGCCATCAAGGTCATGGTTCATTAATAGATATGAAATGTCTAGGTAATACCTTGTATGTTTATAAATCCCTAGACAATACACTATCTGCCCTTTAATAATTAAAATATGTTGGGTTTGAGGATTATGATTATTATTGCCTCAATGAAATCATTAATTAGGATTTTATGTATCAATAACCTCAAAAACCAGGAAACCAGGGGTAGCCTATGGAAATAAAACTATTTAATTTTATAATTGAAATTTTTTGGTTCATAGTATTATTCACTTTATATTTTTTGATGTCTTATGTCATGTATTCTTACCTAAATAAAATCATTATAATTGTAAATTAAATTCCCTCGTGAATATAATTATATTCATTAAGGAATTTTATTTAGTTCTATCTATTGTTGGATTATGAATCAAGAATTTCATATTTTCGTTCCATTAGTAGAATTTTATTAATTTTTTTAAAAGGACCTATATCTTTATAGAGACACAAAATTAATTTCAAAATAGCAGAATAAAATTTCAAACTAACCTATGATCTCCCATTTATGCATGAATGATTATTATCATTCTTGGTAAAAAAATTTAATAAATTACTCATGATACATAATCATGGGGTACATTTAGATGGAAATATTACATGAAAACTAAATGTCAAGAATAATATAATTTCGATAAAAATGATATGATATCTAAATTTGTAATATTTATGTTATCGTGAAAAAACATCATGTATCATGACTAAATTTTTATACCCTTTGATATTTTCATTAGTATTTGATAGTTAAAACTGTGAGGATTTTGATTATTTAATGGGGAGAATTTAACACCGAATGATTTTGAAATATATTGTCCTCTAAATTTATATTGTGTTAGATAGCTTGTTTCACATAGAAAACCAAAAAAATTAGATAAAAAAATATCTGTCAAAATTAAAGAAAAAATATATCTTTTATAAATCCCCTATAAAATAATTTTATTTAAATAAATTACAAATAAATATAAAATATGATCCAGGACACATAATTCTTTTAACAGGTATTTTTCTATAAATGATTTTTCTCTTGTTATATATTTACAATTAAGATAAAAAATAAATTTATTATTTTTATAAATATAATTATTTAAAATTAATTTTATTTTTAGATTCCACAATCTAAATATTATCCTATGGTGAATTTTTTATATTCTTCTAAAATAATTTATTTTTATATGAATTATGAAAAAAAACTGATTTTTCTAGAGCCGTAACATCTATAAGATTATCAAAATAAAATAATGGTGTAGATTCTTATTAAAATAAATTTACATAAAAATATATATTTATAAATTTAAATAAATAATTAAAAATACTATATTGATTTAATAAAACATATAATAAAAATTTTGGAAACATAAAAAATATTTTAAATTATAAATTGTATTTGTTAGAATACATTGAATGATAGTATCCACAAATATAATATATTAAATAAAAAAATTAATTTCATATTTTATATTATAATTTTTATATTATTTAATAATAATAATTACATATTTTGGGAGAAAATTATTTATTATAATTAATGTAACTACTATTGAAATAATAGAACATTAATTTTTAATGAATTTCTTTATTATCATTCTGTATTTTTTACCTAATAGAATAAATAATTATATTATAAAACAAGATTATTATATTATTATTAAACTTATATATGCATTCTTTAACAAAAATATTATTGTTATTCAGTATTAAATATCTTTCAGAACAATCAAGTGAAAATATTACATTTTATAAAAAATATATTCATAATAAATTATTAATTTTTATTTTTATTTATTTTAGAAATTGTACTTCAATATTTAGATCGTAAAATTAGTTTTATTAAATTAATATTCAGTACTTGGGGTTACCATTTATTTTTATAAAAATAACAACTATTATTGTAAATATTAGATAGCAAGGTCAAATCCAAAATGGTTAAATTTAAATATCATGTTGTCCAAAAATTTCATATATGATTAAAATTGGTGAAAAAATGAGTAGTTGAGTATTTTTCAAATATATATTATCCAGATTCCCAATATTATATGATTTTGGAGACACTGAACCACTAATATTTTCATTCCATTATTGAACAATAATGGAATTTCACAAAAATTCACATTTCAGCACATATAAAAGTGGAAAACATCCACTCATTCATGCCACACCTATCCCATTTGATTTATCCAAAAAATATTCAATTTTTCGACACCTATAAATACCTTTAATTTTAATTACATTAGTCTCATAATATATTATCAACAACCCTTCATTTAATATTATACTATAAAGAGAATTTGCAATATCCCTACTTGAGTATACTTAATTATGAACTTTTCCTTCCAAAATATTCAATTAAAATCTTATCCTAATAATATTAATATAACTACCTTAGTATCACTTGTATAAATATGTTTTATTATATTAATATAAGAACTATTATTTATTCATTCACATAACCATCGATAAATAAAATGATATTAATTGTGTGTGTGATATACTACACCATCCACAAAAATAATTATTATATTTATTAAGACAATGTTTCATTATTGGTACCATGGATGGATCTAATGAATTTATTTAGTGAATATTTGAAAATTATTATTCTAAAATTATAATTTATTATAACTACCAAAACCCAAAAAAAACTTATTTTTCCATGATTCTTAACAAACATGCCAAAAAAATACAGCACTAGCTTATTGAGGTCTAGTTATTTATGATGATTAGACATAAAAATATGTCATCGTAAATATGATAACAGCATATTCATTTAGAACTTCATATGGATATCATAACTCCCTTTGATATTATAAGTCTTTGAAGGACATGATTGGGAAATACATAAGGAAAATGGTGACCTAAGAGTCCCAGTAAGGGGGAAACCATACAATGATGTATAACATGACAATCAAGAGGAATAATAAGAAATCAAAAAGAATATGATCATTGGAATAGATATATGAATAAATATATGATTTAGAAGGTCATAAAATTCGGGAAAAAATATAATATTATATTATTCACATATGTCAAGGGTTACATTGATGACAATCATTGAAGAGTGGGAAACGTCCCGAAGTAGAAAAGGTTCGCCCCCAAATCCCTTATATAATATATCTTGAGATATAATGATTTATAATTTTATTTCAGGGGAATATAATTATAGACCAACTAATCACATAAATGAAAATTGTACATATACATTCTATATAAGGAATATAAAATATACATAAATCATATGCATTATAATTCCCATGAGAAGAAATTACATTTCATAATTCCAATTATAGGAATATTAAAGGTCCACAATATATGGATTCCTAAGAGAATATGGAATTAAACAATTTTATTCTTCATATTTGAGAATTTAACAAGGTTCATATAACAGATTTCTAATATTTAGAGTAAACTAGATCGATCCGAGAGAATAAATAACAAAAATATATCACTTGGGACATGTATTATAAAATATGTATAGGATATTTTTAAAAAAGAATGAACATATTGTTTTATGTTAAAACTGAATAGGAAATAATGGATTAAAAATAAAATAATCCTATATCATAGAAGTAATGAATGTTATAAAAGTTATATATTTGGGTAATTCTTGAAAAGAGACAAGAAATTTGATTGTTCCCCAAAATTGGGTTTTATGTAAAAGTGGAAATTTCAAAGGAAAATAAAAACATGTATAACACTAGAAATTTAAATAATATTTAAATAATTATTAATTTATGTAAAATATATTAAAAAATTAAAGAACATCATGATTATAATATTTTAAAAAATGTTAGAAAACAGAGACAATGTGTATTTAATGTGTGATTATAGTGGTTTGGGAGATCCCTTATGGATTAAGAAAAAGTATTATATTAACCCATTAAAATATTTGTAGCATAATTTGGAATTATTAAAACCATGAATGAATATAATTAATTATATTATATGTCCAATTTTCAGAATACCCATGTTCAAAATAAATTTGGGGCATAATGAAAATGTCTCATAAAAAATGAATTTTTGAAATGAAACCCTTACATTGGGATCCAAATTTGTTCTACCAACGTGTTTAACATTATAAATAAGAAAATTTATTTTCTTAAATAAATATATATGAACCATAATAAACTATAATTTTTGTTAAATTTGATTTTTACTATTATATTATATTTAATTATTATATTTTTTTCTACCTATAATGGTTAATTGAGGTTGTTCGATCAATTTCTCAATAACTCATTTAGGATGTTGAATTTGGTATAATGTATTAAAAAATATTTCCATAATATCCAAAATATTAAAAGTGTTATATACCTAATAATTCATTATAATACATATTTTTGAATCCATCCACGATGGGATGGGATGAAAAGTGAATCTAATTTATCATTGAAGTAGATATCTAGATCTACGTAGAATTAAGGATTACATTTCAAAATGAATCATATAAAATTAAGGTAAATGATAATTTTAGATGTTAACATAGTTTTTTATTACATATATCATATTTATTCATCCATTTAATCCTTTTTACATCAATGAATATAATTTATGAATAAATACGTCACTTTTTAAAGGTGTTAGTCCAAAAATTTCACTAACAACACATTTCTTCTTAGAGAATGAACATGGAAAAACTGTTGATATTCCATTAATATACTATTATATATATATATAATAATTATAATTTTTTATTATAAAATTATTTAAATAATATATATGATAGATAGATATTTTTGAAAAATTTATGATGAAGATAATACTTATATAGGATACATGATCTTCTTTATGAAATTTAATTAAACATTAATGATAATCTAACTTCCTATGATCATGTGATTGAATATGAGAAATAAAATAATTGTATAGGTATTCAGGTTTTTGGTTTAAGGGAAATTCTAAGGTTAAATGTTCAAATTTATTGGTGGAAATGATTTACTTCTATAATAATGAATAAGGAACATTTTGGAATCACCATTACACTTACATGAAATCATCACAATATTCCTTGGATAATGACTCTAAAATTATAAAAAAAATGGATTTTGGGGCATTCTTGGACAATAAATAATCATCCATTATTTTCTGAATATGTTTTAGTAATTTTTAATATATTTTATCTCCATTATTTACATTTTAACATTTTATTCCTTGGCATCTTATTTTTAACACATAATTTATATTTTATTTTAAAAATATAAGTTATGTGAAATAAAAAATTTATATTTTTTTAAATTAAATATATTTTTAATTTAATTTATTCTAATTTCATAATTTTAAAATGTCATTATTTATGTATAAATATATAATATATAAAAACATTTTATGTAGATAAACAACTTTTAACCATTATGTGCCCTTTAATAATATTTAATATTGATTTCCATTTGAATACACGTTAAAATAATTATATATAGGTTTGAAAATATTATTGGAGTAATAATTTAAATTATATAAATTTAATTTTTTAAATAAAAACTTCAATATATTAATTAAAACATACGTTAAAAAACATTTTTATGTGTTACACACCAATTATCATTTATCATTATAATATTATATTTTTTCCCAAAAATGAAATTTATTATAGTAAAAAACTATTTAAATATTAAATAAAAATAGGAATTAATTATTATTTTAAAATTATAAATATTGATAAACCAAATTTTATTATTAGTGCATAAAAAATGTTTTTAGTGTTGAACAATAATTTAGATTCAAAAAATGTTAACTATGTGTTTTGTTAATTAATAATTGTATTTCTTAATAATTTATATTATTAGTTATATTTAGATTTCTTATATCCTAATTTATTCTTATTCTCTAAAGTCCTTATTTTTTTAAAAAGGAGGAAATTTTATGAAATGTCATAATATTTTTTATTCACCTATAGAACAACTATTTTTGAAACAAGCTCAAGATTCATCTTATAATAATTTTTCTATACTAAATTCAAATATGAATGTAATTGGGAATAAGAATATTAAAAAATTTATTATAAATATATGAATTCAATATTATGGTTTCTGTTATCTATTCCTTCTATTATAATGAATGTTAATATCTCCTTGAAAAAATTAGATATATAAAAGATTCATGGTTTTGGGTTTTGTATTTTATTACATGTCAAATAAATTAATCAAAAAAATACATATTAAGTGGGAAAAATCACTAATATCTTGTGTTTTTATATTCTTCACTCCTTAATAATTTTCCACCACAGAATTTGATTTCATATTATAAGGTGGACATATTGAAGCAAATTTCGTCTCATGGAATAATTTCGTACCCATGTTGACTCTTTATACCTATGGATTTCTTAAAAACCATTTAATAGGTTTATTTTATTGTTTTTAGAAAACATTCTCAGTATTTGTATATTTTCACTATCTTATCCATGTATGTGAGATCGTTCTCTGAAAAAACCACCTCTATATATGGAACATTTTAGGGATCTTGATTGTATATCCGCAATAGGGGTATAAGGAACACATCATGTCACTTAGACCGGTTTTGTGGGAGTTATTTCCAATTCACAACAAGCCTAATGTTTTTGAAAATCATAAAGGGATAAATATATGATTGAAATAACATCCCTTTATACCAAATTCCAATACTCTATTTCAGGAATATATATAGGAATATATTGTCACCAATTTCAACCTCCAGGTCTCATTGATGGTTATCAATATAGATTTTCTACGGAAAATGTGCTAAAATGATGTCTTTTAGAACTATCTTGACAATTTATACAATTTCATCGTCCTTCTCCACTCTTAAAAACATCTTGTTACATAATTCATCTGAGTACACATTAATTATATATCTCTTACTATAAGAGGCTTTTATGGGTCCATTTGAATGATTGAGTGGAAAAATATTGATGTAAATAAGTTTACCAGTGGATTATGTTGGTTATATCCACCCATGGTTCCTAAATAAAATTCTCTCAATATGTCGTGAATATTCATGATACTTTTTTCTGATTGGACATCTGTATGGGTGTGATAGGACATTATAATTTTAAAATATTTGTTTAGATCATGATTAATTATCATCATATTGTTAAGGTGGTCCTTGCTTCTGGACCAGATATACTTGAAAGGGGTATTACATTCACGATCTAAACATCTCTAATGTATATCATTTGAAGGTTACTGAGTGAAAATTACAATCAAATGGAAATAAAGGGACATATCATTTTAATATAGTCCACCAAAAACCATTTACATTATTACATAATGATGTATTTCAATGACCGATAAAAAAACTATACTGATGTTTTTAGATTTTTATATAAGAAAGTGTAAAATATTCTTCTTCCATTTTGACTTTTTCCTCAAAACCTTCACTGTTATTCACACCAAGAACATTAATATATATTACAAAATTCTCAATTTCATATTATCCCACCAACAAGGTTATCTATGTTCAATATACATTTTTATATGCTAATGGTGGATATATAATGTTGATAAACGTATATCATTCAGTTTCTCCATCATAATTTCTAGATATTATAGAATGTTAGGGAATTTCCCAAATCAAAAAACACTATAATCATCAACCATGAACTAAAAGGGTTTTACCATCTTCATGAAATTCAACTTATATTTTATATTAATTTTATATATTTTATATTTTTAATCTTCTCTAGTTGGGATGTCTAAATAATTATTTTATAATTAAACATTGATATTCATGCTTTATAATTCCCATGTAATAACATTGATTTTCAGTGAAGAACGAAGAATTATAAATAATAAAAATAGATTAGTTTTTAGGATATTTTTACTTAATGAATCTTATAATCGTTAATTTTCCTAAATTACAGTAGATTGATAAATCATAATCCTTTATCAGTTAACACAATCTTTATTAAAACATGACTATCAACATCAGTGTTAATATATATATTTAAAGATAATTTTGTCTATATATTAATAACACCTTTCTCCAAAGATATAATTTCTCCAAATATATATTGTGATTATTACTCTAGAAAACACTATATCACACATTAGATTTTTTTATTCACGTAAAGTTATCTTATAGAATAATCTATCAGTTTTTTTCTTCATGGTTACACATCCCATTTACTTTTTTGATACAAAAATGTAGATCGGAAGTCCATTCCCACTTTTTAGTACTATCATTATAGGTATTGTGGTCAGACAAATCTTTAGATCCAATAAGTAGTCTTCACACTCATATGTCTAAAAATCATCACTAAAATCTGAGTAATATTGGTCAGTTTGTTTTACAATCTCGAGAACATTCTCACAACCCAACAATAATACCCATCAAATCAATGGAAACTACAAATATCCATCAATTATGATTTTCTAGGAAAATCCACAATCACCAAAGTCCTCTTATTGTCACATGATATTTTCATACATGTTAAAACTTTCCCAAATACGTATAATTTCACCATTAAAAAAACATATTTATTACAATTTTCATAAAAATTATCCCTCTCCAATATCTTCATAATAATAATCGAATTCTTCACATTTTCCTCTATTATTGGAGGAATATTATAAATGTCATTTTTAAAAACATCCACAAATATTTGGATGTAACAACCAAAGAATATATTCATATATCCATGATGGTCTATAAAGAATTTATTAATCTAAATTTAATGATAATCAAATAAATTTCCCCATAACTAGTATGAAATATATTGTTTGATATATCCTCATAAATCACCATTAACTAATGTTATCCTAATCGAAGGACCAATATATAGATGTATTGAGTTCTAAATAACAAATTGAAGATTTCAAAAATATGTGTTAAAATAAAGCATTTTATTTATCATTATCTTGTCGCGTTCTTTAGAATAAACACATATATGTACTGACACATACAATTTATTCAAAAATAGTACCGATAAAACCCATAGAGAATCACTCAATTATATGAACATCTAGTCAAGATGATTATGTAATTTATTGTTTAGTTCATCTTATTAATTGGGGGAATCATTATATAGAGTGTTAAAAATTTTCATAGATTTGGGTATTTGATAAATTTATAACCAAACATCTTGATTACTATAGATAACATGAAATTATTCTGCTAATACATTATTATAATTTATTATAATGGGAATGTACTCAAAATGGTATTCTATATTGATTCAATCATTTGATCTAGATATTCAATCTCTAAAAGAGACCTTATCAGCAATCTGATGTAGATTCTAAAGTTGATTCATCATCCTCCTTAAACATATATATAATTTGTGGGTAAGTCATGATAAAGATGATGATTTTCTACTCATAATAGTTGTTGTAGGATTTATATAGTGACAATATGTTCATTCCCAAAATTTCATTACATTCCACCAATGGGATTATGATAAGATTTATCTCGTATATAACAACTAGGGAAGTATTATTTTATTTAAGAGGAATAAAAATCATTCCATTAATTTCATTCACTAAAAACATAACTTTTATTTTTTGTTGTGGAGATTGAATTATTCTACAATAAATTTAGGAAAAGAAAGTGTGTGTTGAAATACAATCAAATGACACATTCTATATTATTGAATTAATAACTAATGTATCATTGAATAAATAATTTCACCATTCATCCTATTAATTTTTAAAATAATAATATCACCCATTATCTTTTGTAATTAGGTGTAAAACCCCATTATTTTACATTATAATTTTTTTTAAATAAATCTAATTTCATTGATAGGGTGTGATACCACAACATCAACTCTAAATGGACTATAATATAGTATACCCTTATAACATAGAGGTTATGTTTTGGAATCTAATAGGAATAAATATATTTTAAAAATTACATTTTTTATACACTATTAAAATAGATTCATTTTTTATCAATTAATTTTAAGAAATAAATAATTATTATTTGACAGTAAAAGAAGTTTTTTATTCAAAATTGGGTTTTATGCATGAAATGTGTTTTTTCCTTGACAGAATTAACTAACCACAACATTTGAATGATATTAATTCAATTTATAATTTTTTTTCAATCAAATGTATTAACACTAATTTAATTTTTTTACTATTAATTATATAAGAATAAATTCATTTTTATTCTTTAAAAACAATATTTTTACAAAAGGAATTTCATCATGTTTTTCATTTTATTTTTATAATTAATTTCATTCATTTATATGTTCGGATAATTTTTAATTTTAGATTAATATTTGGAGTTATTTTGTTGAAATTTCATAATAGTGCCTTATATTTTTAGGAATTATAATTTTTTTGCATGGTAAAATTTATCATCTCTCTAAAGGGAAAATAATGTTATTCTAGTTTAAAACTGTGTAATATGGTCATCATATTTCAACGTAATTTTTAATCGAAGAAATTATTTTTTCTGTTATAATAATAATAAATTATTTCTTTAAAGGATAGTTGTCCATGAAAGTGAACAATATAATAGTTAATAAAATAAAGTAACAAAGTGTCACTCTCTTATGTATAAATATCTATTATGTGTCCATATATGGGTATAAGGAAGATATGATCAAATATAGTTTCTATTTTTAGATTAATGGATTTATATTCATAATTATAATTTATTTTCAATTTTTGGTATTTAAAAAACATCCTTAACTTTTTATGAACCACAAAAATTGTATTAATTAAAATAATAATAAAATAAAATAAATGATGTTAAAAATAAAAATTAATATATAATAAAAAATATTTAATGAGCTCAAATAATTTTATGAAGTTGATGATATATTTGTGTTTAGATGAATGATTATATTCTATGTTCAACTTATGTATATGTCTTAAATGTTAAATTTTATTAATAGTATCAAAATATATAATAATGATAATTTTTTTAAAAAAAATATGTTATTAAATTATTTAAATATTATTAGAACAATAAAAGTTGAAATATGAGATAATATATGATAAATAAATTATATAATATTTCGTCTATAAGTAAACATTTACCATTTTTTAAAAATTATAAAACATTAACTGTGAAAAATACAATACCGTAATTAATTTTGTAAGTGGTTAACTAAGGGGTAAACCAAATTATATGGTTTAATAATAATAGAATCTTAAAAAAATATTATCGGATGATAGTTTCTTAAACAAATAATATCATATATTTTAATCTTAGGAATTTTTGAGGTATTTGGGAAAGAATATGACTTTATTATAGTGCAATGTATTATGAAATTCCAAAATACCCCTAACAACAATTATATAATGGAAACACCTTCCTTCTCATATTCAATCCAATTTGAGACATTTTATCATCAAAATACTTTAAATTAAACTTTTAAACATATATTTACATGTAATTGATGTGATGGTCTCCCAAAAATATGCTCCCTAGGTACTTGAAGATGATATATAAAAAGAATCAATATATGAAGAGGTAATTATCTTTGGATAGTTATTCAGGATAATTTCCTTATGTAGATTATACAAATGTTTTCTAGCCATACTAAGACAATATATCCATAATAAATCATCCATTAGATATTATTATTCTTATCTTAAATCCATATTCTATCTATTTCACATTTTATGAAAATCAATAACATTTCTCATTCATATATATGTCTATATCTCTACGAAGTAGTGTAATTATATTGTCATCACTATTTCTATTTGATGGTTATAAAGATGGATAAAATAAAAGTATTTGATATTTATGAAATAAATATTATAATCTAATTTTAAATATCATTCATTACTTCTTATCTTACAATATATTGGAAAATGATAATGTCACTCATTGTTACATATTAACGACCACATCATCTTTGTAATGTGATTTATTATTCATGTTTTCATTTAATAGTGTGTAATATGGATATATCTAATGAATTTATATGATAAATAAACTATTATATTTTTTAATTACATTTTATTTTTATTTATAACTCTCTCATTAAATTCTTAGAAAAGTTAAAACAATATGCATACGTATGTACATCCCACCATCTCATTGAATGATGTAAATTATTTTTCTACATATATATTTTATGAGTTACTAAAATTATTTATAATTGATATATTTGATGTTAATAAAACATTTGAAATTATGCAGATAATTTTACCAAGATAATATTAAATGGACTGAGACAACCATACTCAATCATAACTTACAAACGATACAGGTATATCCCAGAATAGTTATTTAAACAATGAATTTTTAAAAAACATGTCATAATAGATAATTTTTTTAATCATATATTTTATTAGATTTATACAATTGACTATAGGTAATATATATATTGTAGAATAATTTTTTATTATTGAATAGGTTCAAATACATATGATATAATTTGACCCTGATTTAAGAGTGTATTTCAAAATATCATCACTATATAGGATTGTTTATGTTTAAGTCTCCATTGTGTTAATTATTCGATATTTATAAAAAAAGATAATTTTATTACCCTATTGTTATTAATGATATATTCAATAAATAATACAATTTTTTATCATCGATGATAAAAATAATTATAAAATTTCTTTTATAAAATTATAATATTCATTCACTCTTTAGTTGAAAATAATTTTTTCCATGTCATTTAAAAAAAAAAAGAAAAATGTTTTTTATTATATTATAAAATTTATTTTTTTGATGTCATTATTACATGAAATATATTATTTTTAATTCTTTTTAATTAAATACTGTTTTCATATCTAAATGGGGTAGCTGTTGACCTGTATAACATATTGTCAAGGGAATGATATTTTTATTAAAGAATACATGAAAGGAATTCCACGCCATTTTTACCAATCATTGATTTAATATCCCTTTAATATGTTTCCAAGATTATTTTCAAATTAATTTTTTCTATATTATTTGGAATATCTATAATTTTAAATATGTTCATTCAATGTGAAATGTGTATTTTTATCATGAAAATTTCTAATATTATTTTTACTATGTTTTAAAATGATTCTTCATCCCTTATTGTGTTATATATATATTATACTCTAAGGATACCATCTAACTTATTTCACTCGATGGTTTATGATTTGGATGATATGGGATATACAATTTTGAAAAAAAAATCCATCTTAGTCTCGATGGATTATTATTATGTTTATTGATTAGGAAAAGTATTAAAATTTCATATTATAGATTTTAATATGAATGTTATCAGAATAGGGTACACTGCATTTATATGATAAATAAATTATACATAGTAAGTGATTGGCGGATCCATCTATATCCCCTTCACAAATACATAGGTCCCATGAGAAAAAATAGCATGAGTAGTTAGTCTAGGAAGTACACATTTACGTAATATGTCATTGAATATGTTATTGAAGGATTTTTTAATGTGACCAAAAGTGTGTATTCCACAATTATGTTATTATTCATTGATGTCTATTTTATTATTTGGTTAGTTAGAATATCTATGTATTTGATTCAATATCTGGTGTATATTTATATGGAATTATTTGATAATCATTTATTTATACCTTATTATTCATCAAGATAGTGTTATTTGTTAAATGGATTCTCTTTTCAGTTATTTACCATTAAATATTCATTATGCCTTAATAATTATCAATATAATATTTTATAAACATACACTTACTATGAATTTCGTCTCTCAATTTTCTTATATTTCCATTCCCCATGATAAGATGAAGTGTATAATGAATGATATTAAAGGACATGAAATAAGAAATTATGGTGTTATCCTAATTAATTCCATGATATATTTTACGATTTCGATTTTAATGATTGATTCAAATATATAAATTATGCCCATACTAATAAACTTTTTGGTTCATTCTGATATGATTCCTTGTATCTATTTACAATGTAATGAAGTACCCTCCAATGTTGAGATACAAGGGTTAGAGTATTTATAGTTAGTATATGAGTATATTTAGTAGAAACCATGGGATCTAGATTTCGGAAACCAAAAATTTGAGATCAAAATCCTATTATAAACATTTGAAATATTCTTAATGAAAGTGATATAATTATTAAGAGATTACATATACTTAAATTTCATATTTATTATAATTATTGCTATATTTTTGGTAATATGCATTTTGGTTAAATGATTTATGATCTAGTATAATGTATTTCATTTTCAATAAATTGTTCATAGATGAAGGAATAGAAACAATATCAATGCATGTAATCTATGTTCAGATTTTCCTATTGGGAAAGATAGTTAATCTAGAGTTACATCTACACCAATTGTCAAAATAATTATAAATATATTGAGGAAACTAACTAGGGTTTTGATCAATAAACAAATCAATATGGTGGAGCCTTATAAATCAAAACCTGATTTAATACCATTATTATACATCATATGTCAACAACCACTATCATTAATTGTGGTAAAAAAATCTATTACTCAATTAGATATGTATATTATACTAACAGAAGGTATTTCATTATTTAATATCTAATTAATGATATAAGGCTTTGATGGTTTTTTTCACCTCCCAAATGATGTAGATCAAAAGTGGTAACTATTTAAAAACCCTAAGGATAATGAATAAAAAAACATGTTGTAAAATGATTTCAAGTTACATTACATAGAGTAATATTTTCCTCATTTGAAATGTGGATATATAGAGAGACAATTCCTGAGTCTAAGTCAAAAGAAAAATGAAACTATTTATAAAAATAAAGACAACATTACAAGGTTATAAATTCATGTTATTGACTATGTATATAATCTATAGAGTAATATTAAAATTTTAATTGATGCGATTAGGTCTATATATTAAAGGTAACTACTCTCCAATGATATCATATAACATGATGACCTGTTATTATATACTATCAATACAAGGAAGAAATTATCGATGTATTAAATCCTTAAAGGAATGTAGTATCCAAAGAAAATTGTTTATCACTGCAGAATAAGAAATATAGAAGATTAATAGGATGTGAGGGTTGAATTTCCATCATTATATAAATGTGAAAATAATCGATATGGAACATTATAGTAGTGAATGTGTGTCTACTAAATGTATGGAGATAAATCCCAATATGTTTGTGATTTTAAGGGAATGAAAGGTTAAAACTACATATAATGCATTAAATTCAAGGATATTGGAAACAATGAGAATAATTTATCTAGGTGTCATATAAATTTTCCCCATATTGGCCAAGGGATAATTAAAAAGCACATGTGATCAAAATAGTTGAGGTCGAAGTTCCTAATGTTTTGGTAGATGGTACGATAATAATATATTAAAAATTAGCTAATTATTTTTTTTATTCTATATCTTCGATCTCTATTTTATATTCCATTCATTCTATGAAATTTAGATTATTACCTAGAACCCTTATAGGGGATTTTTTTATGAAACCAAGTGTTATTGTAACACCCTATGATTTTAAAAGAAGAACATCATTTTTGATAGAATATAGGACACAAAAAACCAATCATTGATGAGATGTAACACCCTAATAATTTATAAAGTAATTATATTTTAATTAATAAAATCAATTCAACTTCATGAAATACATGCAACATTGGTTTAAAAAAAATGTGATACCCTGTTGATATATTATTATTAAACACTATTATTATAAACTAACTATTAGGTTGCTTGGTATGAGTAATATAACATCGAAGAACACAAAATTAGCGATCCAATGCTTAATTAGTGACTATTATATTTCTTATAACATCCAAATAATTTAATATGGAATCACTATTGTTCTATATCATACATGATACACCACATTGTGCTTAGATAAACTACTAAATATTATTATTTAAATGTCATCCTTATAAACTACATATTATAATTGAGGGTATGAACCAGTTTTATTAAATTTGGAAAATATTTTTTACAAATGCATATATGATTACTTATTTTGTAAAACAATTATAAAAATTGAAAATAAAATACATTTGTAAATAAAATGAAATATTTTTATGAAACGTATTTAAATGAGAGAAATTGTGTTTAATATCAATAAAATAAAAAAATAAATATTTTTTATTATATTAAATATATATATATATATAATATTTAATATAATTTTTAAGATTCATCTATTTCAATTTAATGTCTTTATATAAAAATAAAGCCAATTTTAGGGATAGAATTTTTTATTTTTCAGAGGGCATTTTTTCACATTTTAATGGAGGACATGTTTTGAACCTAAATTTTAAGTTTTTTATAAACTTTCATTTAACAATTAAGCCTCATTTTTTGAATGTTTAATTTCAAAATTTTTATAGGTTTAATTTTTTCTATTTTTCTGATAACGTTAATTTTTTGTTTAATAATGAAATTTAATGCATTATAATTTAAAATTGTGTTCTTATATGAAGAAATTATAATTAAAAAATAATATATTAAATTGTATTTAAATTATACATTAATAAATAATATATCAATTAATTCCAGTTTTTTCTTTTTATCATTTTTTATAATAAATTTGGATATAAAAATAATTCAATATTTTTAAAATTTTCTCTTTAAAAACTCACATTTTCTCCCCATCAATATGATTTCTTTTAAATTAATTTTACCCACCTAAATTTATTGAATTTTTGAAATAATGGGATTCAAATTTTAAATAAAATATTCATATTAATTAAATAGGTTCCTTTAATTGTTTTCCAATATGAGTAGTATCTTTAGTACTTTATATTGGCACGGTTAATGGTAAATTAGGTAATTAACGGTAAAAATAATACAAAATTTCTTATAAATGACCCTAACACTTGGCACAATTTTATTGGATTATTTTTTTCATCCATAAGAATACAATTATCAGCTTTGTGACTGTTTCTGTCCTTTTGAATAATATTAAAACCCCTATAATATTTTATTGAAAGAATATTCAAACACTTCATACTGTGTTTTTACAAGGGATGTGTTTTTAATATTGTGGTTTATAGATAATATGTTTTATTATAATTTTTTTAAATATATTAACATTATCAACATCATCATAAATTAATATTAATTTTTAGGGGTCAAATAATTAAATTAATCTCTTTCGCAATTATGATTTAGTAATTGTTTAAATAATGGAAAAATCAATGAAATATAATGAAATATATTAAAATCAATAAAATATTTTATAATTAATTTCATCAAAGGATTTTATATACGATTTTTAAATATTAGGGATTTATTGAAATATTATCACGGAATATATATTTTTGTTTTTATTTTTATAAATGGAAAAGTAATAAATTATGTTAAAAATGAAATTATTTATATTTAGAAATAAATAATATTTTATTAATTTTTATAAAATTTATCAAAATTTTAACAAAAAAATAAATTATTGAGAAATTTTTTAAAATTTCATAAATTATTTATTTATGGGTATTTTTAATTTAATGTTAAATATATTATCCCTTAAAGAGTAAAAATCCTTTAATTAACTGTAATAATTAAAAGCGTTAAATAATGGATAAAACCATGATACAAGGATTTCAAAATCGTCAAAATATTTATAATTTTAATTTTATGAAATTATTTCAACCCAATATCATCCTATATTATAACTAAATTAGCTATTATCCATTTCTAATTGAAATTTAATTTATAATAATTTAATGTTTTGATTAATTCCAAGAGTGCCCCTCCCATCTCATATAAAAGAATGTTTCATCTTCTCATTTCATAAAAAATTAAAAAAAACATTTTGGATCACCTAGTTCCTAGAAAAATAGCTTCATATAATCCCTCCACACATTCAAATGGCCTTATAATAGTCACAAAACCATCCTTATTAATATTAAGGTGTTAAACAAAGTAGTTTTTCTACAGAGGGGGAACCTTTTAAATTAATATTTTTTTGTTTCTTTATTCATCCATATCCATGAAACCATAAAAAAGCATGAAAAAATATTATATAAAGAATATTCCATATACGTAATTGTTATTATATCATTATAATGACCTAAATCCATCTCCCCATCCATAAAATGTTAAAATAAGTTACCATTCTTATGTAATTCAAGCTACCACCTTGTGAACCGATGTAACTTGTTTTCCATCACCATCTCTCAACACTGGTTTTTATGATGGAATTAATGATTACAATTGATTTTCAGGAAATATATATCATTATTAAATGATTATATATCATCAATGTTATTATCATTCCATGAACAGAAAAATGATAACATCGTCTGTACATATATTTGAATATCACCTCTATGAAGTATTTGATTTATTATTCATCACCACGTCACATTGATGATGTATAATAGTATATTTAAATTATTAATAATATATAAATCAGGTTATGATAATTTTTGAATGATAAATTCATACCTACATTCATTCAATAATTATCATTAATATTTTTAATCGTTTCTCATGTGTTCATACGACTTATAGTCTGCTGGAGTGTAATATTGTTCAATTTTCATTAACATATTTAATGGATGTATTTAATAGTATAATTGATGTATTAAAATGTAATTAATTATTTAATATTATAGTGTAGATAATAGATTAGTGTCCATTATTTACAATATGAATCATATCAAAGTCATTTTGGGACTCATGTAACTAATATCACAAAAGACGCTAATATAAACATTCATAATTAGGATATTTTTATAATTATTTAATAAGTGATATAAAAGGAATAATTCAAAAACAATTATTTATAAATTATGAAAATATAATTTTATTATTATGTGTGATAAAAGGACATATGTGACGAATCAGACTCGAGGAAAGGGATTATGACTCAATTTCAATTCATTTAGACAATTCATGATACAACAAAACTTTTTTATTTTATAATGTGTATATAAAGAACCTTTGAAATTATACAGAAATAATTTATCTATTATTGTAAAATGAATTTTTTTATGGTATTATATAATGGGGTTTACAATTCTTGTTTTTCACATTTCATATGAATTTTTTAATATAAAAAACATCATCTTTATGGGTTTCAATGAAACACATTTTCTCAATAAATTCCATGTTTTTAAAATGGTATATGAATTTTTTTATTAATTTTGGGGGCATTATAAATCATGATTGATAGGCGTTACCAATGATCTATCAAAAGTTTTTGGCTATATACTTAAAATAAAAATATTTGAAGTTGGTCGAATTGATATTCTAATGTGAAATGTTTCTATAAGGGTTCATTAAGGGTTCTATGTCATCATGATCCAGGGTATATATAATAATAATATATTTTATATAATGAGTTTCTAATTTAATAATTTATTTTTATAATTTAAAATAAATTTATATTTTTATGTAATTTTATTTTCCATTTATTTGAAAAATCATATGTTCTCAAGATAATTACTTTTTATGGGTTTGAATTTTTTTTCTAAACAAAATCATTCTTTTGTTCTTATATCCCTTAATGATATTATTAATGATCACAACATTTTTTAATTTTTTTATAAATTTTATGGGTGATTAGTTACAACTATGCAATCAAGGAGAAATCTTTTAAGTATTTTTATAACGAGAAACCATGAATTATTTTAATGATTTTTTTGGGTAGAAATGATTCCACAGATTATAACTATCCTCATGGAATGTATGAGTTTAATTTGTACGGGTTTTTACAAATTCTAAAAATATTTGTTCTAAAAATATACTTGAATGTGAATAAAACTTCAATAACACTTGGATATGTAATGATTATATATGCTTTCTATTTGTTGGTATCAAAGGGTTGGGTAAGATATCTTATTAAGATACGATGTTATTTAACCATAAAACAAAAGGATTTTTTATCCAATTTAATTTTAATCTATTGAATATTAATAGTGATTTTGGATAACATGAATGACTTTGATAAAACATTTATCAGAATATAATATTGTTTATTCTCCTCATAAGATTGTATTTGATGATTTATTAATATGTCCAGGATAATATTTTTTGCCTATAGTAAATGAATTGATCCAACATGAACCAAAATATTAATTGATATTAAGTAAAATGATGTGGATGATAGAATGAAAAACCAATGAAATAGGATCTACAATGAGAAATATTATGGTTATTGTAAAAAAATATCGAGATTAATAATTTCAAACTAGAACAATTGAGAGTTTTTTAAAGTATCCTATATTAAAAATATGATTTCCTATGGTTGGTTACGAGATAATGATAAAAATTATAAATATTTTCAATGAATTAGATATAAGTAATATATAATGAAACTCCGTGTGAAATTATTGAAATCGATGGGATGATATTTTTATGGTGGTATAGGACGTAAAATGTAATAATCTTCAAATGAAAAAGGAATAATTATATTGATTTAATGAAATAAAAATGATTTATTTCCATGATAACAATTTAATGTTTCAAATGTTGGGAGTTTGTTAAATATTGAAATCAACGTCCTGGGAAGAAGTCTCTTGGATGAGATCAGTAATACCATAAATTTATTTGTTTCGAATAACCTAATTCTAGGAAAATTAAATCTGTGTAATCTATAAATTAGATATGAAATCTGTGGATTATTTCTTGAGTCATGATTTGACATATTTTAATTTTATTATCTGATACATTTTTTTATTTACAGGAAATAAGTATTATGTAATATGATCTAAAATCATTGTTAAGGCATTTTTAAGATCACAATATTATTATTTTGTCTAAAAATAATAAATTCATGATTTTATGGAAGATTAAATAATGTTTAAATGTTTAAAAGTACTAGTAATCATTGTATGATTAGAGTAAACTGGATGGATTTTATTGAGCTAATGTTATATGTATCCCTTATGTTTTTTATTGGAAATTTGATTTGAGGATGAGTTATATTTAATTTTTAAAAAAATAATTTTAATCACATGGATAACCTTTATAGTTTATATGATATGTAATATTGAATTAATCGTTGGTCATTACAATTTGGGAACATTTTTTTATATTAAATTTATTTAGTGATCAAGGTTATTTTAGGCGAGGATCACAATTTTGGGATTCCAATATGTTTAGATTAAAAATAATATTTTTGGATTTTATTTCTGGATTAATGTCTGGATTATATTTTGGATACATTTATGATTTTAATTTTTAATTATGGTGATTCATGTTATTTATTGAAATGATCTCTATATCTTGGAGATTATGTGATTTATATAATTAAATATTTGGTAAAATTAAATAATAGTGATTGATGTTATTTTTAATAATATGTGATCAAATACATTAAATTATTTGGTTTCAATCTTAGTCTAGATTATTTATTATGATGAATAGTTATTTATTTCAGGATATGTGTCGAAATATTTGTTTTATTGTAGTGTTTTGGAGAAAAAAATTATTATTCATTCATATAAAGTATAATTATTTTTGGGGAATTGTCATATCATTTACTAATATTTTTAGTTTTGGTTAATGATTCGTGACATAAAAAACATATAGATAAACATTATTGGAATATGTGTTTCTATAAAAGTTGATTATAGTGCATCAGGTATAAATATTTTTTCATGAATAGTCATCATATGGAGAAAATTTAAACATTATATAAAAATTTATTAATGGAGGAAATAATAATTTTTATGTATGTATGTTTCCTTATGTTCATAGTCTGGGAATTTAATTAATTCCTTAGCATTAGGAAACAAATTTTTAAATTGAAACTCTATCTGTTTACATTTATTAATGGCCTTTTAACGAATCACGTCATTATTTTTTTGTGATGGTTATATTCCACATCATCATCTTATCTATCTATATATATTACACATTGAGAGTTATTTTTCAGTCCCACATCCATGTGTTTCAAAAATGGAATCCTACTATGTGTTATGTTAGGAGACTATCATATTTTTATTTCACACTTATTATGTGAAGGTGTTATTTATCATTTTTCTGATATGGGATTTCAATAAAGTTAATATAAAAAGTCTATCCATAGTTTCCAACAAAATGTTCAAATTGTAAGGAAGTAATTTATTAATTGTGTAGAATTTTAAAACTTGATATTTTATAAACTAAACATTGTATTTGATATCCAATATCATACTCCACATCCAATTTAAATGAAAAAGTAAATATTATAATTTATATTTTACCATTATAATATAGATTTTAGAATGGATAGTATTAATAGGATTAAAATAATTATGAAAATATTTTTTACATTTTTATATATAAGGAATCATATAGTGAAAAATTAATTATAAATTAATATAAAAGCTATTTGAAAATGAGAGGAAACACTTTGTTAAAAACTATTTAAATGAGAAGAGGTGTCTATTTAACCAATAAGATAGAAAATTAATTTCTTTTATTAGTTAAATATATATAAAAAATATTATATATAATATTTTGAATTCATCCTATTTATTTTCTAGAAATTATATAAAAATAAATACAATTTCATGAATAAAAAGTTGTATTTTTCAAATGCTATATTTCTCATTTCTGTTGGCGTACATGTTTTGAATCTAAATTTTAACACTTTTATAAATTTTATTTGAAATGAATCTTTTTTAAAATTGGATTACAAAAATTATCTCATGGGGGATGTTCGGTATTTTTATAATATGTATCACTTTTTAAAAATAACAAAAAATAAAGCATTTTTATTTAAAATTGACATTTCTTCGAAATAATTTATAATTATAAAATTTATATTAATTTTATTAAAAGTAAAAATATAATAATAAAAAAATTATTAATCTAATTTATTTCATCTCAATCTTCATGAAATTAAATTAACTTTTCAAAACATTATAATTTTTGGAACATTTTAACTTTAAAAACATTCTTTTTTCACCCCAATCAAGGGATTAATTTTAATTCAATTTTTTCCACATATGTATTCTTATTTATGAAAAAATTGATTCATTATTTTTAATAATATGTTTATAATTTAGTAAATAGTACCATTTTATGAAATATAAATACATACTAAAAATAATTTTTCTTAATAGGGGGACGGGAAAATTAGGTAAATGAAGGTAAAATTTTTAAATATTTATAAAATGAATATAAATAATTCCCATATTTTAATGGATGTTTATTTTTTTCATTAAAAATTAATGGATTTTTTATTGGGCCATTTATGACTATTTGGTTGCTATTATAATCTGTGTTACATAAAATCTAAGGAAAAGTCAATCTTGTCAAACTATTCTTTTTAACATGAGAATTTTATTTATATTTATTTATCCAAGGGATATGTTCAACTATTAATAGAATTTTGAAATATTAAATATATTTATTTGTCATGTAAATTTTCTAGAATGTTTTATTGTGTAAATAATTACCTTCAATTCTACCACAATGTTGATGTAATAATTGTTCATATAATAGAAATATCAAATAATTGATATTAAAAATAATAACATAAATAATCTATGATATATTTAATTCAATAAAATTAAATTCTATATTATCATTAAATAATATTATTTTATAGAAATAGTGTTTTTGGATGTTATCATGTTTTTTATAAATTCCAATGTTATGAATATTATCAAAATTGACATTAATGATATATTAAAATAAATAATACATTAATAAAAGAAAAAAATTATATATAAATATAAATTCAGGAAATATAATTTTGTTAATGATTGCAATTTAATAAATGAATAATTAATAAGTATTTTGTAATTTTATAGTTACTACATTAACCCCTGAAGATTAAAAATCCTTTTTTTCATAGAAAGAATTAATAGGTTAAGTAAGGGTTAAAAAAATTTAGGATTTAAAAATAGTTCATATATGTATAATTTTCAATTGATTAATTTATTTAATCCAAATATAACTCTATATTTGAATTTTATTAGTATTTATCCATTTTGAATAAAATATTAATTGATATAAATTTAATATTTTTTGGAATTCAAAGAGTTCACCCCTCCTCCCTTATAAAATGTTGTCGCCTCTTCTCATTTCATCACACATAAAAACCATTTTGTATAGGAAAATTTTTAACATAATTACTTAATGTAATTCCAAATAACCTCCTATAGGTCTTATTATTTGCATAACACAATTAGTAGTGGCATTATGGTTTTATGAGAAGGATTTTTTCCCTGGAAGAGGTATCATTTTATTTAAACTATATTATTTTGTTTATTTTTCCACATCCCTAAAAAATTACTAAAAACTGAAAAATAATGTAAATACACTATACTTCAAATAATGAGATGTTTTTACCAGTATAATAACCATAATCCACATCATGAAGAAATATTATTCATTTTTAATCTTGAATCCACATCATGAATCCACATCGTTCGTGAATACTTGTGAATAATCAGCTTCATGAAGCTATATGATTCAATTTTAATCACCACATGACATAGATTATATATAGAAATATAATTAAATTATTAATATTATATTAATGATATGAGTATACTTTTTATTTATAATACGATACATACCTTTATTCTATAATGATGATTAATAATTGAAAATGTTACTCATACATACATACGACACACTATCTCAATGAGTGTAACCTAGTTAAATTTTCATATACATATTTAATGAAGGTATTTGGAATTATAAATGATATATATAAATTAAAATATTTTACTTAATATTTATCTATAGATGATGTATTAATGAACATTTTGACTATAGACATCATATCAAATAAATTTTGAGAATCAATTATCAAATATCATCAAACCGCCCAATATAATATTAAATAGCTTAGTAAATTTTATAATACTGTAATAATATATATAAAATGAATAAAAAAATTAATATTTTCCCATGAATTTAAATTATTTCCATAAATTTATTATTCAGGATAATAAAGGAATATGAGATAAATTAGACTCATGGTAAGGGATTTTGTTTCAATTTCATTCATTGAGGAAACACTTAATGTAATAAATCATTATTATATTATAAGTTATATATACATACAATTTTACAATATATGTCAATAAATTTTATATTAAAATGGTATTATTATTTTTAATGTTATTATTTGAAGGGGTTTATAATTCAGCTTTTTGTCGAGTGATAAGGGGTCATTCATTGTAAATATAATCATTTATGGTTTTCTCTCAAACCATTTTTCAACCATGTACATGTTTTAAACATATATTTGATATTTTTTATACATTATCTAGTTCATGGAAAATATAAATAATTGTTGAACCAAGATTTTTCTCCAATATATTGGTTAATATTCCTTATATTATAATATTAGATTTTGGAAGTACAGTTATCAAAATATGTAAAGGTTCACTATGGGTTATGTAAGGGTTCTATGTGAGGATATCCTAGGGTACCTACATTAATTATCTCTGATTTATAATGAGTTTATATGGAAATAATATATTTTGAAATGGTAAAATAAATTTTCTTTTATAATGGTATGATATTTCCCTATTATGGGAAAAATGACATGTTATCATGAAAAGGATTTTTCATGGGTTTTGTAGTCGTTTCTGATATAATAGGATCAATTATATTTACATCCCTTATTTAGATTTATATTTTTATACCATGTTTTATATGTTTTTATATGGTTTAAGGTATATTAGGTACAATGATGTCATCAAGGATAAAATTATGAATATTTTTTCCAAAGGGAAACTATAAATTATTTTAATGACATGTGTTTTGTGGGAAAGTGGGTAATGTGTATAATGGACCACTTGTAATTTATTGAATTTCATTTTAATATTTTTTCCTAATATAATAAAAAACAATATTTAAAAGATATCCAACTTGTAATTTTTGTCCAAAAATATTGTATATATTAGGTTTAATGTTAGATCCTTATATTTTCGAATCTGAATCAAATAATTTTGACCCAATTTTTTTCATCCAACCCATTAGAAATCAAAATGGATAATGGGATCACAGACATACTGAGAAAACATTTCGGGTTATAGTTCTTGATCATTATAAAAAAATTATACCTAAACAATTCATATGCCTTTAAATAAGAACTTCTCCTACTTAACCTAGATTTTCTTTTTCATATTAATACATCACTATAATCCATATGGAATCCATTCTAGAAATAACACATTTAACCACATTATTTATGAAAAAGTGAAAAGGAGACATTAAAATTGTGATATAAAATTATTTTTTAAGTAACAAATAAGAATTAACGAATGAATGTCATCAGTGATAATAAGCATAGAATAAGGGTATGATGACAGAATAAAATATCATGAGTATCACATATAATTATACATAACTATCAACACATGGATTGTAAAACACGAAATCATGGAAAAAGTCATTAATAATTTAAATAGTAATAAAAATAATAATTATTTGCTTTGTGATATCAATAATGATAAAATAAACCATCATAACCCCATATGAATCATATATTAAAATTATTGGTATCTGGGAACATAATTTCATTTAACCCGTATAGAACCCATGAGGTTATATTATAGATCCCTCTAAAATTGAAATAACCATATGGAAAACATCTTATAGAATTATTTCATGAACATAATAATTACCAAAATCGTTGGAGAGTTATCTGGGAACACCCATCTTGTAAGATATAACAAGCTCAACATGTGCTTTCTTGTAACACCAGTCATTTATAATGTCTATAAACCAAATAATGTATAATGATAATAAAGATTTAAATTCAGAAAAACAATTGATGAAAAAATTATTCATTTAATAAAATGAGTACCCCGTGGACATGAAATTTGATCCATAAGAACATCCTTGAAACATGATTAACTTGTTCAAAATAAACAGGTTACATACCAATATCATGGAAACATGATTTACCCATGAAAAGGAAAAGTATTCCATGAAAATATGATTGAAGTATTATTAACCCATGAACGTTAAATGGTTTTCATAAAAATAATTTCGAATAATTATTATTCAGTGGAAAAGTAATGGGTTTCTCGACAATCTCTATAAGACATGATTAACTAATAGAAAAGATAATTTTTTTTAAAAAAATTATTTATAAAAATCATAATACATATTAAAAAATAATGAGTATTGTATAAATAAAAAATATCATCAGTATAGGATATGTAAAAAGGTGTTGTAGATTTTGATGAATGTCAATATAATTAAATGACCATTAATGTGATATTCTGGAATATTGTCATGACCCATCTCTTGGGGCCAGTGCTGTGACTACACAAAGCCCACCTTTCATAGGCCAGGGGTTGGTGACTAGCACCTAAGGCATATTCTCTAAAACTATCAAGGCATTGCCTTTATAACCCGTAACAAACACAACCTAGCACACAACAAGATATGAACTCAATTAAACTATATAGTAAATGGAGTGAGAACAGTAATTTAAAAGGGTCCATAGTACAAGTCCAATGTGAAAGTATAAGGAAACCATGAAAGTACAAGATGAGTGATAGTTGAAAAGCAGATCCTTGATCGTCCCTCACGAATCCTACCTAAAGGGTAGGTACATCTCATGAACGACCATCTCTATAGTTCTCCTTGCCTGACGTCTACCTCCAATATACCTCCAGTCATGGTACTCTTATCCTCAGTCAGCGCTATCCTTCATCTGCACCAAACACAATATGGAGCGCGCATAGCCCGTGAAGGGGGTGAGTATAACGATACTCAGTAGGGACCCTGATACCCACAAGGTCTCAAAAAATACACCATGGAAAAACCACACAACATGGAATCAACTGACAACCCAACATAGGATTATGACAATAAATATTTTTAAGTTAGCATGTAAACCCATCTCAATCATGAGAAAAACACAAAGTCCAACTCAAAGCCCAAAGCTCCATTGTTTTAAAAAGGACGGAAAAACCACGAAGGTGAGTACCACACATGTACACTACACAGATGAATACCAACAAGGTATTACCACAAAGGAAAGTACCACTCAGGTACAAACTCATCTCACACCAGCTATTTATTAGGTACAGTAGTAGAAATGATTAGATGTATCTACTGAATCGTCTTACACTGTCAAGGGGCTCTACTCCTGAAAGACACTGGATCGCTCGGTGTTGACCCACATAGGATCGCTCGGTGATGACCCACATATGATTTCTCGGTGTTGAGCAACACATGATTGATAGGTTCTGACCCACATAGTATCTCTTAGTCCTGACCCACACTGGATCGCTAGGTGCTGACCCACAAAGGATTGCTCTTCATTCTTCATGTCATAGCCAGCTACTAGGTTTCCGCACTAGGATTTCTCATCTCAGGGAGGGTCCACTCCTCAAGCCACAGTACGATACTCAAACTACCAAAATGTCTTATTAATATGTATCTCAAAGGACTTCCATGTCGTAGGGGTCTCAACGCAAAAGATTGTGTGATAATCGGACGCTCGGTCTGTGAGTTATTAGCCTTTTAATCCTAAGGGCCCAGTTGGATTCGTGATTAATTGAACCCAACCATTTCACATATTTATCCAAATCTCCATGGTGATATACCAAAGGTATTGTCTCACTCCATGGATTACATCACCGCTGACGGTTCATCAAACAGACGTCTGTTGCCAATGTTATGGTCGTTATAGTGAAAAGTTCGTAGCTGGCCTGGGTTCGGTACGACTCGGTCAGATCATCCTGTCCCAACCCGATTTTGGTCGACCAGGCCCATGGGGTTTGGCCCGGCCCACACATGGCAGTCCAGAAATCCGCGAGGGCCGCAAGGGACCTCATAGGTCATGGGAGGCCGCAGGGGGATGCGGAGGCTACGGGTGGTTGTGAGGCCGCAAAGGAACGCGGAGGGCCCTGAGGCCACGGGGCAGCGCGATGAGAACGCAGGTTCCATGGGGTGGCACATTGCTGCGGGTGCCATAGGGTGGAGGAGGCAGTGGGTTCCGTGGGGCGATGAGACTCTAGGGGTTCTGCGGTGGTGGCGTGACGTCGTGGGTGCTGCGGGGGTGGCGTGAGGTCACGGGTGCCGCTGGGCCGCGGAAGGCGGAGGCTGCGGGTGGCGGTGGAACACTGCGGTGTGGCGGGAAATCGTACCTCTGTCGGTGGCCTGCTAGACCAGCCTCCCTCCATCTGTTTCCTTCGCTGTGGTTCTCGAGTTCCCCTGGTACCAAATTATGACACCGGTTTCCATCACAAAGTCGCATTCTTTAATCGCGAAGGATGCACCATCAAGAAGAACGACGGAGGGTTTGGGGGATGTTTTATTGGCCCGCACCTTCCATGTTACAGCGGTAGCAAGTGGCTCAAAATTATCTAGAATGAATAACGTCAAACCCTAACCTCCCGCAATTATTATTCCCAAACCCACAGAAGAAATCATCCGCGGATCAACTAGTTACAGAGGTTATTCACATTCTTTGTTTATTAAGGTAAGAACAAGAGAATACATAATCATACAAAACTAAAACCCTTCCAAGATCGTTTTTTTTCGTCGATGAGGAGGGATGGATGTTTTTCAATGATTTCATAAGTTGGTTGCCTCCATAAGATGCTTTTGATCCGGCTTGGGGTCGGTTTCCTCATTCTTCTATCTCTGGTGGTCGTTCTTCGTTGGTAGGAGCATTCTTCATTGGAGAGAATAAGTTTCTCCAAGTATTCTTTCAACACTTCTCCCAAAAAGTGAATATCCACTATAAACTAAATTAGGTTTTATTAATTTAATTTGAATTTTAACCAATAATCAATAGGTGTTTTCATATTCAATCATGGGGGTGGCACCATTAAAGTTGGGGACGTTTAAGAGGCTTCCCCACACTTAAGAGGGAGTTCAAGGGGGTTTTAGCCTCAGGTGGTCCCCACCACCATAACCACTCATTGGAGGTATATGATCGGTGGTCCCCACCACCATAACCTCTCATGTGAGGTTTTAGTATAGGTGGTCCCAAAATGTGAAACATCTACATGGGATTTTCAAAAGAAAATAGAAATAAAATGTTACTCTATTTTATTTTATTTTATTCATTCACGAATATCTGAAGGACTAACTTCCACCATCGACCTACTGTGGTCAAAATAATGGTCTCCCTAAGAGAGTTTTGGCATTGTGAGCTAAACGGTACCCTCAGATTTCAATTCTAAGTATCAGTTCAAATGTTAAAAAATTCTGCTCACACGTTTACTGAATGTACCTAAAATAAAGTTCAAAAATTCATTTTGGGCACTCCGGGCCTCAGAATGATGCGCCGTCAATTTTCGCATACATTAAAAATTCCTATTTATTTAGAAAAACATTTACATGGAATTTATGGGTCTTTACATTCCCCCCACCTCAGGGCTTTGCATCCCCAAAAGCCACATCAGAAGAAAACAAGGAAAATAAGTGGGTTTAGTGAGAATGAATCTGAGCCTCCCACTCCCATGTGCTCTCCGGGAGGTTCTCCTGCATCCAATGAATGTGAACCAGAGGTATTTACTGTCCATGAAGTACTCGCTCTTGTAGATCCTAAATCTCTACCAGAACCTCCGTAAAAGTCGCCCCATCATCGACGTTCATCCCTCCATGGTCGATGACGTGGGAAGATTCATGCATGTATCTCCTCAGCAGGGATATGTAGAAGATGTTGTGCACTATTTGAAATTGCGGTTGAAGAGATAAGCGGTAAGCCACCTCACCAACTCTGCTGAGGAATTGAAAAGGTCTAATGAATCTCAAAGATAAATTCATGCCTTGTCTAAATCTCAGTAAACCTTGTCGGGGTGAGAATCTTAGAAAGACATGGTCACCACCCTCGAACTCAAGAGGTCTCCATATTATGTCATCATACGAATTATACCTGTTCTATGAATTCTTCATCCGCTCATGTTTGATATGCACATTCTCTGTGGTATCCCATACCATCTCTGGTACTAGGAGAGTTGACTCCCCTATGTCAATCTAGCAAAAATGTGATCAGCAAGGTCTCCCATTCGACACCTCCAAAGAAGCCATCCCAATGGTGGAGTGATAGCAGTTGTTGTATGAAAACTCTACCAAAAGAAATTGATCCTCCCATCTGCGACTGATGTTAAGGGCGCTAGAGTGCATCATGTCCTTGAGGGTCTAAATGGTTTGCTCAATCCGACCATCTTTCTGCGGATAGAAGGCGGTGCTCCAACAATTCTGTGTCCCGAAAGCCTCCTGCAACCCCTTCTATAGCTGGGAACAAAAACGTGCATCATAATAATAGACGATTGTAATGGGTACTCCATGTAGCTGCACAATCTCTTGCATATAAAGGCATCCCAAGCTCTCTACTGAATGATTCTCTCGGATCGGTAGGAAGTGGGCCGACATGGTGAGTTAGTCGATGATTATCCAGATAGAATCATGACCCCTGGATGTACGTGGAAGTCCTATCACGAATTCCATCGATATCATATTCAACTTCCACTTTGAATCCTCTAAAGTTTGAACCAAGCTTGCTGGTACCTGATGCTCCACCTTCACATATTGACAAGTGAGGCACCGAGAGAAAAACACTACAACTGCTTTCTTTATTCTCGGCCACCAGTGCAGTCGTCAGAGATACTAGTAATTCTTCACCACTCTGGGATGTACCGCTAGAGGGAAAGTGTGGAACTCCATCATCACTTCCTTCTGAAGTTACACTGGTACCATGGTACATCTTCTGAAGAGGATGACTTCATCCCCACCTTCAGAAAATCCATCCGGTGTCTTTCCTATGGATATATGAGTACGTCGAGCCATGTAGTCAGTGACCCCATGTTGTGCCTCCCTAACTCTCTGAAGTAGTGGGGGAGTGACTATAAGATAATGAAGAAAAGCTACCTCATCCAGATCCACAAAGGATATCAGCAAAGTGGCCAGCTACTCCGGCCCCTCGCCTAGCAGCTGTTTACCAGACCTCTTGCTGAGTGCATCTGCAAAAATGTTCCCCGTCTCAGGAGTATAGACTATCTCGAAGTCATAGTTCTGGAGGAAATCAATCCAATGACATTGTCTCATGTTCAGGTCATTCTGGGAAAAGATATACATGAGACTCTTGTGATCCATGTAGACTGTATAATGCTCTCCCAACAAGTAATGTCTCCACATCTTCATGGTGAAGATCACTACTACTAACTCCGGGTCATGGGTAGCGTAGTTTTTCTCATGCTATCTTAGATATCAAGAACCATATGTGATCACCTCTTTCACCTGAATCAGGAAACATCTGAGCTCAGTCCATAATGTTTTGTAGTAAACTACGTACCCTACACCCTCCTCAAGAATCCTCAAGATGGGGGCACTAGTCATCCTCAGCCTCAGCTCCAGAAAACTCTGTTGGCATCTCTTCTACAAAATGAAGGGTTTCCCCTTCTTCTTCAACACTGATAAAGGTGCTGAAATTATGAAAAAATCTGTCACAAATCTTTTTTATTATCCATCCAAACCCAGGGAAGTCTGCAGCTCAGTCACCATCCTAGGCGGATCCCAAGTAAGTAACTCCTCAATCATTACTATATCTACTGCAACTGCAGCCTACGATATGAAATGTCCTAGAAAGTGAAACCCTCAGATCAAGATCTATAACTTTGAATGCATACTATAAATTTGGTTCTCTTGGAGTGTGTATAGTAAGACTTGCAAATGATAGGCATGCTCCTCCATAGTAGTAGAGTAAATCAGAATGTTGCCGATGAAAACTACAACAAAGCGATCAAGATACTGATGAAAGATCATGTTCATTTGCCCCATGAACACTGCTGGATTGTTGGTTAAGCTGAATGGCATAACCAAAACCTCGTAATGGCTGTACCACAATCTGAAATCCATTTTCTGCACATCCTCGTCTCGTACTCTAAGCTATTGATTTCCCAAAATGAGGTCTATCCTTGAGAAAAACCGTGCTCCCTTCACCTGATCAAAGAGGTCGTCAATCCATGGAAGTGTTTACTTGTTATTCACAGTTACCTGGTTCATGAGACGATAGTCGACACAATGTCTCAAACTCCCACCTACCTTCTTGGTGAACAAAATTGGTTCTTCCCAAGGAGAAAAACTAGGCTCAATGAATCCCTTCCCTTGCAAGTCCTATAGTTGTACCCGCAGCTCACGAAGCTCCACTGAAGCCATCCGTTACAATGGTAGATATATCGGTGTCATCCCAGGGTACAAGTCAATATAGATTTACACCTCTCTACGAGGAGGTCGACTTGGGACATCATCAGGGAAAAACATCCGTGTACAGGTCCACCACTACCGGATATCTTGGAATTTCCACATCAACCGCTCAAAGGGTAAGGCTAGCCAACTGATGTGTGATCGGTTGCACCCTCCTCCGGGTAAGTCCATCCTACGCTGCAAAGGCTCCCCTCTCGCTGGTGAAGGAAAACCTGGTCCCATCCATGTGTACACACTGCACTTTGTTCCTAATAAATTCAATATGAGCACAAACTTTAGATAACTAGTCCTTACCTAAGATGAAGTTGTAAGGCCTCGACGCCGCTACTAGGAGATCCCAGCCAAAGATCTCACCTCCAAAAGAATGTTTTCACTACTGGAACCAGTGTGTAATCATCGAATCCTCTACCATAAGAGTCTCTAGCCATAAAGATGGAGACAACGGCTCCGTCAGAATCAATATGCCCCAAAAAATGGTAGTAGTAATAAAAGAATTATTGGAACTAGTTTCTATAATTACTGTTGCTATGGTGTAGTAGACACAAATCATACCTTGTATCATCTCTAGAGCACCATGGTTATAGGCCCCAGCTACCTGGAGCTGAGAACACCCATATCCACATGCTCTCTATGGTCGGGGTGGACTGCCTGGTGGTGGTGGCGGTAACATCTCGAATCGTCACCCAATAAGAGCTACACGTTCAGCTCCTCTGCCACATCTTCCTGATCCCTATGGACCTCCTCGATCGAACCTCTATCTCTGCATGGGAGGTCTTTCGACCATCGGCTGATTTAATGACATGGAAACCCCATGGAAAATTTTTTCTTAAATACTTTGGAGTTTTACGTGTCTGCGGTTTCTGACCGAACCTAATTCTGAGGCCCGGTGTGCACGAAATCAATTTCTGACGTTTTGTTCATGTACATTTAGTAAACGTACGTGATGGTTTTTCTACCATTTGAACCAGTGCTCGGAATTTAAATTTGATGGCATCAATGAGCTCGCAGCACCAGTATTCTCTTAAGGGGACCTTTACCGTAGTTGTGTTTGCTCGGAAGGAGAAGTTAATTTTTTGGATTTATATTAAATTAAATAAAATTGTGGTACCCCATTTTGTTGTTTAAGAGTTTGTTATTTCCTAGAAGGGGAAGTTAGTGGTGGTTCCCACACCCACATAACCTCCCATGATAGGATTTAGTGTGGTGGGGACTACATGACCGCAAACCCATTCACCTCCCCTCAACCCCCTTAAACTCCCCATTAAATCCCCTTTAATTAATATGGAAACTCCCCTCTTTAATGTGAACTCTCCACCTCCTATCTTTTGAATTTTAAACTCTTTACCTCATCTTAATTACTGCCAACAACTAGTATTAATTAAATGCCACATTTAATTAATTTTTGCATTATTTTGAATCGATTTGAATTGCATTGAAATTATATTAAGTTGGGGAGCCTTAATATTGTATTAGATTAGAAAATATCTAGTGGTGGAGGCTTTGGAGATTTGGAGAAGAGCGTAATCCCTCACCAACGAAGAAGACGAGGAACGATATCCCTTCAACGATCGAGGCAAGAACATGATGAGACGCTCGTGAGGAACGACTTTATCGTTTCTTTATCCTCCGCGTCAAGTGAGAAGACATCCGCCCATGAGGAACACCTTCTACGATGACGACGTCCAACGTTGACGGGACGACACTGTTATACCGCGATGCTCATCTTCTGCGGCTCAACGATGTGCGACGTCAGTTACGAGGTAGGGGGTTTGTATAATTTTAGTTTAATAAAATTATACTCTTGTCATTATTGAATGCAAGTGATCATCTTGGCCTATTGATATCACCAAACGTAGAGGGCGCGAGATGAACAAACATGGTCTGAAGACCCTCCGTTGATCCACGTTTATATTGGTGATGGAAGCGGTGTTGGGAGAGGTGATAGTGATAGGAGGCGATAATGACCGGAGATAATGGGTTCGACACCGATGACTACTATACTTGTATCCTAATTGGGTCTGATTTTTTTATTTCTGTACTTGTATCCTGAGTGGGTCCAACAGAGTTGCTAGTCTAGTATCCTACGTGGGTCCGACATCTTAGTTGGTCTAGTATCCTACGTGGGTCTGACATATTAGATGAATCAATGACTACATCTGATCATCTCTATCATTATATGAATGATCTGTACCTGTGTGAGATTAGTCATGAAATTAATTCATTATCATCGATGTGATTAACATATTTATTGTGTGTAATGGGTTTTTCATGGGCTCGATAGTTCGAGCCGAACTAGGATTGATGACTTAGGTATATGTATTGGCATATACCTAAGTAGAGTTGGTTGATACTTTGTGATTGTAACTTTCTTCTGTGGTTAATCATTCATGGATTCTGGGAGTCCTTTGGGGGTCTTGGGGTCCCTACTGCATATCGTATACTCACCTCTGCATGGGCTATGCCTACACATCGTTGTGTTGGATGTAGACGATGAACATCACTGATCGAGGAAGTGACTTGTGGAGGTGGACGGTACTTGGGGTTGGAAAACTTGGCGAGACATACACGGAGCGGACAGACGAACCTAGGGTGTAGAGGAGGCCATATGTACCATCCCTTCAACTTGGATTCTCGGAGGACGACTCAGTGGTTTCTGTTTTACCTTACTGCAGTTGTACTAGCTTTTCAGTTGTATTGTACATACTATTGGGATTGTATTTCCAGCCCCTTTCCTTTCATCACTTACATTTTTATTCAATATTATTAACTGCATACTTCTGTTGTGTACTCTGGGGTGTTTTTTTACTTCTATAAAGTAAATTACATCCTTTTTATCAGGATATACGCCTTTGGTGCTAGTCGCCAGCCCCTGGCATATGGAAGGTGGGCTTGGGGTAGTCACAGCATGGGCCTTGAGGAAGGGTCGTGACAAATTGGAATAAAAAGAGTCGGTTCTACTGCAGAACTCAAGACTCTGATCATTCGTTTCTATGAAGAAATAGTGTTAAGAGTATTGAGTGTGGTTTTCAGTCCAGGGAGTCCAGTGTTGTTGTGGCGGCCGACATATCCATACATTAGGACCTTGATCTCGAATTTCTAACTTAGTGCACGAAAACACTGATTGCATGTTTGTTTCCTTTTTAAAGGTTTTCTTTGTGATTACATTTGGTTAGCTCACCAGGTATACTGTTTAAACCATTGTGCACCTGTTCCTTTTCAGGATAGACCCATGAAGGCAGAAAGCTAGGGTTCTGAATTACGTATGATATGGAAGCCCACTAAGAGATGAGACCTCGGTGCAAGGCCCCATCACATCAGAGGCACCAGCGATACCACTACCCACTGGGCCACCAATACCACCAGCCCCAGCATTATTGAGTGCACGCCACTTGAGTGCGTTGCACGAGTTCAAGTGAAAGAGGCCTCCCATGTTCTGGGGAGTGAAGGAACCCCAGGAAGCTGAAGATTGGATAGAGGCTATCGTCAGAGTTTTCATATAGGTAAGAAAACCAATAGACCTTATGGAGATCCTTGCAGTGTGTCTCCTACATGCAGCGGAAGTCAGATGGTGGAGCCTGATGCTCCAGGTGCATGGCGAGGCATCACTACTCTGGACAGACATCGAGAGCCGATTTTGGGCATAGATTGTACCAGCCACCCTTCGTGCGGTGCGGATTAAGGAGTTACTTCCTCTACAGAAGGGCACCATGAAAGTATCTCAATACTCAGCGAGGTTCACTGACCTCTCGCAATACACCATGAATATGGTACGGGAACCATTCTTCAGGGCCCGGACCATCGAGCGGGGACTCAGGCCTGAGATCAGTGCTTCAATGATCTCAATCAATATCCCGATGCAGGCGGGGATGGAGGAGAGAGCCCTTCTAGTGGAGAGTTTTCTCATTGGGTAGACACCAGTGGAGAGTCCCACCGTAGGAAAACATGTAGAGGATTCTTCTACAGCTGGAAGTAGATAGTCGATGAAGAAGTCCAAGTGGACTAGGCCAACAGGTGGGCGACCTCAGGATACAGGTTCGGTTGTGTGGGGCACGTGAAATAGAGCCATCTCTACGAGGATCAGGTAATGCTATGCATGCGGAAGGCTAGTCCACATGGCTCGAGACTGCCCAACCCGTCGTGCAGATGAGCAGCAGGAGGTAGAGGAACCTTCCAGGAATAGGCAGAGGTTCGACCATGGAGGTCCGCCTGGAGCGGGCAGATATGGCAGAGGAGGAGATCGAGCAGCAAGTGGACAAGATCAAGGATAGCTATGTTGTTGTCATTGTTTGTGGATGCATTGTGTCTTTGTACATTGAGATGTAGTAATAAAAGACACTTGTCCATGTGAAGTGTGACTCCGTATCCTTTTTGTATGGTTGATACTGAGAGGTTCCAGTTAAAACCGTTTACTTGACCCTCACATTCAAGATTCCTACCGGAGGAGACCCAGGGACCACACACTGCTGCTGATAGTGTGACTCGACCCTTGGAGGCGAGAGTGTCAGTTGGATCTCTTGGTAGTAGAGTTGAGGCATTATTACGTCATCCATGTCATGAAATAGTACAGTTCATGTCAGGATTGAATATATTAGGCATAGAACGTGGTTCATCTAGGGGATGAGACTAGATTTCGCTTTTTTGAAAAGGAGGAATCTTAGTAGCTCTTGTAGGACATAAGTGAAAAAGGGTGTAGTCAAGTTCATTACAAATGGCTAGTCAAACCCATAGTTCGTTGAGTGAACGGTTAACAGATTAATCTAATCTCAAATGTCTCAGGAGTGTCTTATCGTTTAAGGACCCGAACCTAAGGCAATGACGTTGGCTTGAGTTCCTCCAAGACTATGACTTTGAGATAGTGTATACTCATGGGAAGGGGAACGTTGTAGCAGAATTTATTTTTGGATGCCTCACTTGTCAGGAAGTGATGGCAGAGCACCAGGTTACAGCAGGCTTGGTTCTTCCCTTAGAGGTCCGAGAGTGGAAGTGGGATGAGATATCCGTGGATTTCGAGATGAGTCTTCCATGTACATCTAGAGGGCCCGACTATATCTGGGTGACCATAGAACAACTCAACAAGTCGGCCCACTTTCTACCAATCATAGAGCAGGTCTCAGTAGAGATCTTGGGACATCTCTACATTCAGGAGATCGTATGACTTCTTGGAGTGCCAATTATTATCGTCTCCAATCGAGATGCTCGTTTCACTTCCTGACTATATAAGGGAATAATGGAGGCTTTTGGGATGCAGCTTCGCTTGAGAAACGCCTTCTATCCTCAGACGGATGGCCAGACTGAGAGGACCATTCAGACTCTTGGGGACATGCTCTGTGCATGTGTCCACAACTTTGGTCACAACTGGGGGGATCACCTACCCTTCGTGGAGTTTGTGTACAGCAACATCTACCACTCAACCATTGGGATGGCCCCTTTTGAGGCATTGTAAGACCGACCTTTCAGTTCACCTCTGTGCTGGACTGACCCTGGGGAGTCGCCACTTTTTGGACTAGAGATGGTTCAAGCTATGACGGAGATGGTGCAGATCATCCAGGAGCATATGAAGACTACACAGAGCAGATAGAAGTCCTATGTTGATAGGATATGGAGACCACTAGAGTTTGAGGATGGAAACCACGTTTTCCTATTGGTCTGACCTCTACAAGGTCTATGGAGATTTGGACGGGGCGATAGGTTATCTCTGTGTTTCATTAGGCATTTCTATGTCCTCAGCAAAGTAGGCAAGGTGGATTACCGCCTGGCCCTTCCACCTGAGTTTCACCGGGTGCATTACGTCTTCCACGTATCTCAGCCGAGGAGATAAGTGCACGACCCGTCCCACATCATTGACCATGGGGAGCAGGACATCGATGATAGAGCGACATTCACGGAGGTCATGGTGGAGATTGAAGATCGACTGGAGTATGTCCAAAGTGGATGGTTGATTCCTCTAGTGCACATTTGCTGGCAGCATGGGAACCTCCAAGAGAGCACCTGGGAGCGGGATGCTCACATGTGAGCTCAGTACCCCCATTTGTTCCCCTAGTGTGTGTTTTAGCTTTACAGAGACTTTAATCCCTAATACGTGGGTAATGTAAAGACCAGGAAATTTCAAGGAATGTTTTTTCATCAATACATTGTAATTTTACGAGTCTACGGTTTCTGACGGCACCTTATTCCGAGGCCCGGTGTGCCCGGAATAATTTTTTGAGGTTTTTTTCTTGTATGTTCAGTAAACGTACATGTGAGTTTACCTATCTTTTGAACCGGTGCTCAGAATTGAATTCAGAGGGCACCGATGAACTCGCAACACTGGTATTTGTTTAAGGGTACCTTTATCGTAGTTGCGTTTGCTCAGGATAGAAGTTAATTTTGGGGATTTAAATTAAATTAAATAACATTATTATACAAAATTTTATTGTTTAAGAGTTGGTTATTTCCTACAAGGGAATGTTATAGGTGGGGCCCACACCCACATAACCTCCCATGAGAGGATTTAGTCTGGTGGGGCCCACATTAACCCAAACCCTTTCACCTCCCCTCAACTCCCTTAAACTCCCCATTAACTCCCCTTCAATTAATTTGACAACTCCCCTCTTTAATGTGAACTATCCATCTCCTCACTTTGGAATTTTAAACTCTTCACCTCCTCTTAATTAATTCCAACAACTAGGATTAATTAATGGTCACTTTTAATTAATCTTTGAATTATTTTGAATCGAGATGAATTTCTGGGCAATTATATTAAGCTGGGGTGCCATAATATTATATTAGGTTGACAAATATCTGGTGAGGGAGCCTTTGGAGATTTGGAGGAGAGCTTAATCCCTCAAAAACGAAGAACACGAGGAATGATATCCTCTCGACGATCGAGGAAAGAACGTGAGGCGACGCACGTGAGGAATGCATTCATCCTTTCATCTTCAACAACATCAAGGGAGATGACACCTGCTCACGAGGAATGCCGTCTATGACAACGACTTCCATCATTGACGGGACAACACCATTCTACCGCGAAACTCGTCTTCTGTGGCTCGACGACATGAGAAGTCAATAATGAGGTAGGGGTTTTGTATAATTTTAGTTTAATAAAATTATACTCTTGTCTCTCTTGAATGCAAGTGATCGTCTTGGCCTCTTGATATCGGCTAACGCGGAGGGTGTGACCCGAACAAACACGGCCCGACAACCCTCCGTTGATCCATGTTTATATTGGTGATTGAAGCGGTGTTGGGAGAGGAGAATGTGACAAGAAGTGATGGTGACCGGAGATAGTGGTGGTCGCACGCTGGCCATGTGCAGAAGAACCACGGCCAGCAACCGTGGGTCGCTCGGCTGAAGAGGAACCGGCCGGCCGTAACCGGCCGGGATGGTGGAACCGCGGCGCCCCATGCTTCCTTGCTGCGAAGGACCGTGGCCCGCGCTCAGCAGGCTACTCTGGCAGACAAACCAGCCCACTTGTCAGCTAGCGGGGTTGATGGAGGTCATGACACTCGAAGGTGTCGCGTGGGAGGACAGCGGCCGGCTGTGCGGGCCTATCGTGCCGAGAAGACCGATCGACTTTGGCAGTCCGGATTGAAGGGCAGTGCCACTCGGCACCACCAGTTCGAGAATGTGGGGGCCGCACCCCCCCCCCCCCCTGCATCACTCAGCCATCCGGGCCAAGCGGTGGCCGGCCATGGCCGGGCGGCGCCACGTCGGGCCGTGCTTCGCCCCGTCGGGCCAGTCCGTGCCACCCCGGGTCTTGCCCTATCGGGCCGGGCTACCCCCCACCATGCTAGGCCATGCCCCACTGGGCCGGGCTTTCCCCCCCTTCCGGGTCGGACCCGCTGACAACCAGCCCACTAGGCTTGACGGGCCAAGCTCGTTTCACTTAAATGTGAATAACATTAAGACCATGCGTCCGAACAATGCGTCATCTGCCGCATAGGGATCCTCGTGACGAGACGGTCCTTTTGTGATACTCTAAGTGAGTTATGGATGAATATGGATAACAGACGAGTTTGGAACTACAGTTTTTCAATCAGGCCTTTGAACGAAAATGCTAATAACTCTCAGACTGGAAGTCTGATTAACGCGCCATCTGTCACATTGGGTTTTGTTTGACAAGTCGGAACTTCGGGAAACGTCAACTCTAGACTTTTTGATAGTTGACGTATTAATACCTTGGCTTGAGGAGCAGACCCTCCTAGAATTGAGTGTGCAGTTTGAGGAAACCATAGTGTTGGATGCGACTGCAATGAGACTAGACTGAATCCTCTGTGGGTTCGACAGCAACGAGAATGGACTGAAACCTCGGTGGGTTCGACAACGACGAGACTGGATTGAATCCTCCATGGTTTCAACAGCAATGACTACTGTACTAGAATCCTTCTTGGCTTTGAAAGTGATGACTACCATACTAGAATCCTCCATTGGATCGGACACAATGACAACTGTACTGGAATACTTTGTGTGTTCGACATCAACGACTAATGTACTGGAATCTTCTGTGGGATCGACAACGACAACTACCGTACTGGAATCCTCCTTGGGTTCAGAGACAACAACAACAGTAATGGAATCCTTTGTGGGTTCAACAGTGATGACTACTATACTTGTATCCTAAGTGGGTCTGACAGTTTGACTTCTGTACTGAATCCTGAGTGGGACTAACAAAGTAGCAGGCCTAGTATCCTATGTGGGTCTAACAGCTTAGCTGGTCGAGTATCCTACATGGGTCTGATATCTTAGATTAATCAGTGACAACATCTGATCATCTCTATCACTATAAAGATTATGTGTACCTGTGTGAGATGAGTCTTGAATTTCAATCATTATTGTAGATGTGATTGAATACTTTCTTGTGTGGACTGGGTTGTGCTGGGGCTCTAGAGTTGGATCCGAACTAGGATTGATGACATAGTTATATGTATGGGAATATAACTAAGTAGAGTTTGTTTATACTTTGTGATTGTAAATTTCTTATGTGGTTTATCCTTCGTGGATTCTGGGAGACCATCGAGGGTCTTGGGGTCCTTTCTGAGTATCGTATACTCACCCTTTCATGGGGTATGCCCACACTACGTTGTTTAGGATGCAGACAGCAGACATCACTGATCGAGGAGGAGACTTGTGGAGCTGGATTGTACCCGGGGGTGGACCACTTAGAGAGACGTACACACAGCAGACGGACAGAACTGGGGTGCGATGTAGGCCATCTGTACCCACCCTTCAGGTGGGATTCCTAGAGGACGACTCGGTGGTTTCTGTTTTACCTTACCACCGTTGTACTAGCTTTTCAGTTGTACTATACTTACTATTGGGATTGTATTTCCATCCCCATTCCTTTTTCACTTACTTTTTTATTCAGTATTACTTATTGCTTACTTCTGTTGCGTACTTTGTGGTGTTTTTTTACTTCAATGAAGGCAATGCCTTCCCTTTTTATCAAGATTTCCAACTTTAGTGCTAGTCGCCAGCCCCTGGCCTATGGAAGGCAGGCTTGGGGTAGTCACGGCACCGACCCCAAGGATGGGTCGTGATAGCTGATCATCTGTACAGCGGGTCGGACAGTCACGAGCCATGTGTCCCTGCCCGCCGCATGCATTACACTGTCCACTCCTGGCATGACTGGATCTACCTCAGGTGGTCTCCACCACCATAACCTCTCATGGGAGGTTTAGGCTCGGTGGTCCACAAATCCATAACCTATCATGAGAGGTTTTAGTTCATGTGGTCCCCACCTATGAAACATCCACAAGGGTGTTTTGAAAGAAAATATAAATAAAATGTTACAGCATTTTATTTTATTTTATTCTTTCACGAATAAGTGAAAGACTGACATCCAACCTCGACTTACATGGGTCGAGATGAAGGTCTCCTTAAGAAAATTTTGGCACTGTGAGTTCAATGGTTCCCTCAGATTTTAATTTTGAGAAACAGTTCAAATGTTAGAAAATCCAGTACACACATTTACTGAACATACCCAAAATGAATTTCAGAAGTTCATTCTGGGCACTCCAAGCCTCGGAATCATGTGCTGTCAATTTTCACAGACTCGAAAAATTTCCATTTAATAAAAAAAATTCATTGAATTTCCGGGACATTACAAAAATACCCTGTTAATTTTGAAAATCACATTCGAATACATATAAAATTTTAAAAATAATATTTCTTTAAAAATATTGAATGATAAAAATGAATGGTTATTAAAATCATTTTATCCATTTCTTGAGGAATATAATAATTTGTATTTGAAATAAATATGATAAATTTTTTCTATTTTTTAATACAAGGGCTTGGAAAAAAATGTACTTTCAACCCAAGGATGATATTTCATAAAAACCTTCCTCTGAAAATTATAGAACATATATATATAATAATTAAGGGAATAATTTATTTTAAATAACAAAATGAGAAGATCATTAATGATTTTTTGAGATATGGATCATAATCATTCAGGATGGAATGAATTTTTATAAAGAATCATGATAAATGATTAGATTGTAACATATGAAACATAACAATTTGGAAACATGGAATTGTAATCCACATGAATGAATACAATTAAATGAAACAATTAATATCCTGAAAATAAGTAGATTCATTATAAAAAATGTCAATGTTGAATTATATACTCCTCCTAATATAAGAGAAGGGTCTTAAATAACCTACATCACATTGAAGGAATATTAATAAAAAAATTACATTACCTCTTAGGTAACATTGAAACTGTAAACCCCATGAAATATAGGTAAAAATGTGTTTTGAAATACAAAAAAATAATGGTAGTAATAATAAAATAAATTTATGGTTATTGTTTACTCAACATTAATTTATTTGGTGAATATGTAATATATTACATTGAAATAAAAGTGATATTTGAAAACCATTACCTCATGTATTACTTATCCAATGTGTATTTATATTCATGAATAACAAACTTATGATAATTAATTAAATATTTCTAAAGCATTTTCTAGTGTTTTATTTCATTTATTTTAATTATTAGCATGTTATATATAGTTACATATTCTATTAATCTTATGTCGCATGTTTTTACCAAATTCTCAACGTTTGTAAAAAATGACTTAGGTGGGTTGACTATGGACACAGACATAATTAATTAAATATATGAAAAACATTAATCACATATTTATCATATTTATACATCGATATTAAATTTCAAACCCATCATGAGTTATGATTAATAAAACTATTACGATCACGGTTATGGTTGGTCAAACGTACACATGAGTAATGTTTCCATTATCCAATGAATAACAGGGATATAAATTATATAATATTTTTAATTTATTTAATGATAATAATATCATAGATATAATTTTATTTGAATTCATGAATTTATATATATCATTAATTTTATGTGGACGTCAAAAAAAGAGTAACATCGCTTCAAAGAAGCGATAGTCTACACGTCCATGAATGATATTAACATTTCGTTCACTGAGTGAAATTGTAAAAAAATGATATATTATTTTTCCATAATGATAATATTTTCATTGTTATAATAAATATTACAAGTATATCATATATTATTATTATAATTACATATATTATATTCCACGTAATTCATCCGAAAGAAATGAACATCATCCATTGCAATGTGGTAGTCTGTCATACACACGAGTGACACTATCACTTATGGAATGTAATGTAAAAGGTTATATATTTCATAAATAATCCTAAGGTATTGTTTTGATATAAATTTATTATATATAATACATCCATCCTCATAATCAACATTGAATGGTGGTAATGGAAAAATTAATTACACCATTACACGAGGCGGTAGTCCGCCGTACACACAAATGAGGATTTTGTAACACATTTGATTTAATTGTGTGTTATTTTAAGATTTAAAATATGTATAAATACATATTAGTATATTGGAGATGTTATATTATTATATAAATATGTTATAATAAAAATAGAAGGAGGTGTGGAGAGAAATAAAATAAAAACAATTGTTAAAAAAAGTTACATATTCTTCCGGTGTCCTCTACTGGTTTCCACCAAAGGCCTTTTTATATTGGCTTTCAGCCACATATAAGTCATATAGGATGATATAAGGAAATATTTAATGTGATTTTGTTAGGTACTGGATGAATTTTAAGTTCTTGGATCCATATGGATCATCCCTTTGCATGTTTTCGAAGACAACGTTGCTCAGAGGAGACTCATATGATGGCTGTACTGACCTAGTTGCATGAAGATGGAAGCATGGAGCTTTCAAAACATAAAAGGTTATAAATAAAAATTAAATAATTTTTCATGAAGAATATGTTTTCATGGTTTGAAAAATAATATAATGTGATGAAGCGATGTGTTATTCAGCAGAAACTGACATCGGGACATTGCACGATGTGAAAGACGATAACATATCATGTAATCCCCTATGTTGTATGTTTTAAAAATTACAATACCATTGGTTATAAAACCCTAAAGATATATCTCCCCTCTCTCTAGACTCCATAAAAATCTTCAGCCCCCCTCTATAGCATTGGGGGAATCCTTCATCAATATTTATTCCCCGCTTTCCTCTATCGATCCATCTATGAAATAAGGTAAAATATACCTATGTTCATGTGGCTTCTCTAATCTATTTCGACATATAATTATTTACATGTTATTTTTAATGACAATAAAAGTTTCAAATTGGGTTTTCATGGTTTCTTGTTGCTACGGTTGTGTCGTGGTGTCCTTGGGGGGATTATTTTTTTGCAGCAGAGGTGATCGTGACCTACTACTTTGATCCGTCCACACTTGAAGAAAATTGATGACCTTTTGAGGTATGTGATTTTTATCATCCATATTTAATTAAAATAAATCATAGTGGTTTATTTTTTTTTATGACCATGTATCTCAATAATATTTACCTAAAAATTATTTGAACCAGATTACCGAATTGGTATCAATCATGTGGTGTCATTGTTTCATTATACCGTGATAACAATTTGCTTCTTTATTAGCTTGACAATCTGATATCTATTAATATATTTTTTTATCATGTTGTTCTTGATGTAAATTTGTATGAAAATTGATGACGTTATTAATCGGTAACTAATTTTCATATTTTATAAGTGGCATGTTTAATGAATTTGGTTTCTGTTGATACAATTGTTTTCTAATTAAATTAATAATGATTTGCATTTTTAATTAAATTATTTGATGAGTCTGATTCATTTTGATTATAATCGATTAAGGAACTAAAGGAATGATTAATTAATTGTTTAATTAATTTTTTATAGCTGATATTTCTTTCTTCATAGGTTTCCTATATCTATAACATTTGAATAATTAATTGGATAATTCAAGATGTAACAAAGAGCTAGTTTTGTGATAAAATATATTCTATTTATATGGAATTACATTACCTTTTTATTGTAAGGATGAGTTTTTTATTCGTTAGAGAGGTGAAAACTCATTGTATGAAGGCTATCTGTCATGATTTTATGGCCCATAGCCCAATTACAGTTTTGTTTCAACTATTTTGGTTGTGATGTGTTCCTAATATGACTAATGCTGGAGGGATATTGTCGTATGCAGGGTAAGGAGGCTGCATTATTATGTAATCCTGGGATGCATGATCTTGGGATTATTGATGTATGTGGGGTGGGGAGGCCTAGTTTTGGTATTAGTATTTTCTACCTATAGTGGTGAGATACATCAATTTATTCATGTGGGTGTCACGGTGGACACCTGAGATGATGGGATGGGATGATGTTGGGCTTATCCATTTATTTTAAAGTTCTATTCCTGTTGAATATGTGTTTTCTTATCTAATTTACTATCACCACTACTTGAGGAAGATAGTTTTTTACTCTCCTTCCATGTGAGATGAATATTTGTGGGGTATGCCACATATTTTCTATGTTTATATTATCATGGTTGGATGGGTCTATGCTTTAGCTATATATAGAAATGACTTCATTGTTAGTTCATCCACTCAACATGTTGAGACCCATATTTTTGGTAGCATAGAATTTTTTCAATGAATAAATGGAAATATTAATGCGAAAATAATGTCAATAAATATATATAATTTTTCCTGTGGTGTTCGGGTTTTCTAAGAATCAATGTAGAGGTTATATTTCATAGATATCTTGGAAATGGTTTGGTTATGCATGGAGGGCATGGAACATGTTGTGATTCTAATTTATTGATGTTTGGAAAAAGATAATGGTTACTTAATGCATCGGGTATTAATTAATTAAAGATTAAACTTATGAAAAGGGATGAAGTGACTTAATATATATCATTAAATTTTTGTGTGCTTTTTGGACATATATTCTTATTGGTGGTTGTCATGAGTCTGAGAGACATTAACTTCAATTCTCCTTTTGAATAGGTTATTTCAATAGTTTGGTTGTGGGAGGATGGATGGATTACTACCCCCTTTGGGACCACTCTCTTCTCATGGAAGTTACTTATGATGGTATGAATTATTTTTAGTTTTCTACAATTATTTTTGTAGAAGGTTATAACAGATTGTGGTTATTTCATACATAAGTATTTGGAATATATTTTAATATGATCTACTATAGGTATAATGTGTATAGTCTTTGGTTTCTCAAGGATCCTTACTCGTTGTGTTTTCTATGATGGGTTGAGGAATAATAATCCATGTTTGATACACATTATGGATGTGATATTGGCTGTCCGAAACTACCTTGTCACTTTTTGGTTATGTTGATGAGGAATTGAGTTGCACGAGGTGCATGTTGGTAATCAATCTAGTCAGTACCAGCTTGGGGTTTTGAAGAAGCAGTGTGGGATCTATGGTCATTTCCTTTTTAATTTCATTTGGTACATGATGTTTTCCCATTTCATTTTTAGTTGTATTTGAATGACATTAAATATATTTACATTGGTTATTTTATATTATAGTCTAGGAAGGAGTTGGTTTGTGTTTTTATTATCCCTCAATTATCATTTGTTTTATTAGAGGGTAATGCCTCCCATCTATGTGTTTAATATACCCTAAGTGCTCGTTGCATAACTAGGTCAAACTAAAGGTGAGACTCAACATTCACTCTCTATCTTCTTCGATTGTCGACCCAAGAGGGGTACAACATGAGGGGATAAGGTCAAGAAGGACTAAAATCAGAGCACTAGCATAGTGATATTATTGAGTATCTATTTAGGCATAAGTGAAGTTACATGGGTTGGTAGGGAACACTATCATCTGAGTTTTACAAGCATTGTAAAAATGGGAGACTGGTTGAGATGTGGGTATTTAGGGCCCCCTATGAATTTATGCAAAGACCATTATGCTAAAATTGGACACCAAACAGGTTCATACATTTTTCAAGGTAGATATCTAGGAAAGGATCCTGCATCACTATTCTTTTCACCTATGTTTTAATGGGTATCAATTATGATAGGTTTCCCAAAAAAGAATAAAAGAAAAAATTATTTAATTTTAAACTATACCATATTGCAGGCTTATGATCTACAACTGTTATTTATTTTATTTTCATTCTCCTATTCCAATGTCCTCCTCAGGTTTTCATAGAATATGTTAAACAGGTTGTGCCAGAAGATCAGTTTTGAGTATAGGTTGATGACAGAGACACTTGTTGGAGCGTTCTCCAAGACTTTTAGTCCCTGAGTCATCAGAGGTATGGGGGATCTATTTCATATGTAGCTATCGTAGCATACTTAGTAGAGGATGAGATAACATTCAGTTAAACATGTGATCATAATGAATAATGAGAATCATTGTCTATGGATATTCTATGTGGTGATAATAGGTAGTGGTGGTTCATGTTCTTTAGAGACCGTGAGGATTCGACATTGTCGTGGGAGGAGTTCCAAGACGAGTTTAGAGTCGAGTTTCTTTCTTCAAAAACCAATGCGGATAGTCTCTAGGAACTAAACAACATTTATTATGGAACCTCTAAAGTTCAATAGTTCACGATCCGTTTCATGAACCATCTTCGATATGCTTCAGACATGTTTATAGAAGAGGATCCCATGGTGTGGCTTTTCAAAGAGGCTTTTCATCTGGAGATCCAGTGCTACGTCACCCCATTTATGGTGAATATGTATCTCGAGGTGCTAGAGAGTTTAGAGGAAATTGATATGATGTTATCTTGAATATGATATCCATGATTGGCGAGTTGTTTGAATTCATCATTAATAAGATCTATAGTACGATGTTTGCAATTGTCAGGACTTAAAAACTTCTGATATACTAGTGGTATGTCAATTCCCTCATTTCCTCATTTCACATGGGGGAAGAGGCTCACATTTGTATTCCAAGGGACGAGGTGGTTGTTTTTCTTCTTGATTACACGGTCCCTAGTGGCGACTTTGATCTACCTTTTTGAAAATTCGTTGTGTGCCAGGTGTTGGGCTTCAGGTTCCACTATTGGGCAGTTCTAGTAGAGGCTACATCAGCAGGTTTCCACATATTTAGATAATCAAATAGAATATGTAGCATGTAACGGAAAACCCTGGGATAGTAATCATCCTTATATAATAGATCTTGATTAGAGAGGTGGTTTCTAGATTTAATATGAATGTTTATGTTATGTTCAAACCGTTTCATTTATAGAATGCATTTGACATATTAAGTGACTAGTGGAGCCTGTAATTACTCCCTGATGCATCAGTAGGTCTCATGAGACAACTATGTGTATTGGCACAAGGACTTGACAAAATATTATTTTTAGTCTCGGCACGAGGCCTGGACTATGTGGTTATGATGTCCCGCATTATGCATTACACCATTATGAAATTGGCTATTGATATTGAGTGTGACTATTCGACTAGTAGAATATCAATGTGAATAAGTAAATTACATTATTTTATTTATATTTTCCATATTATGGTGAAGTTTAATTTATAAAGGATCATGTTTTAGTATTTTACATTTCCTTCAATGTTTATTCTTAATTATGAATGTATACTCTATGTTGTTATCCTTACTGAGCATATGAGCTCACCCCTTTCATTTTTTTATTTTTCCCAGAATGTGAAGAAGTATATAATGATTGACCTGGAATGAAAGGATAAGGGATATGAGTGTATTTTATGGAGAAACATTTTTTATTTTTAATTTCATCAGTTCATGTAAAACTATGTTATGTATCTAGTACTTCCAAGGATACTAAACTGGTCGGTCTTTCGGGATTTGATCCATTGTGATCATGCCAATGTTTTGAAATAATGCACTAACTCTGGGTAACTAGGGTCGAGGCATTACATAAAATATAATATTTAACTTTATTTATTATCTTTTTACTCACTGAATGACAATATAATCATTAATGTACGAGTTGAATAATACCTTCACGAAATATTGTGACACTATTTTCATCAACAAAATGATGATACAAATAATTATAATTAGGAAATAATATGTTATTTAATAAAATATGATCATTATGTATATAAATAAATATTATTTTCATCATTTCCATAAGAATAGTTAATAAATTGAAACATTACACATGCATTCATATAACCTTACATATCCATCATCAAAACATAGTTCATTTCCAAAAACCATCATTCAGAATTGGAATTAAATGTAATATTTATATTTAAATAATAAAAATATGTATTTATTATTATTTTTAGTTTTATAATTAATTAAATATTTTAATATAGTCAATTTTCTAATACCATATTTGAAATGTATGTTAAATATCCTCAAAACATCCGATGTAAATATATTTGAATTCGTATTGATATGTAAGAAAGTAATACATGTGATATAAATAATAAAAAACATGAAAATTGTTCTCATGAAAAATCTAACTAATATAATTTTATTATTCATGAATATAATTAATTTATATGATGAGTTAGGAATAATTTAAGGGATGTCATCTCAATTTTTCATTATTGAGGAAAAATATAATGTTATGAGTCTAATTTCATTAATGTAGTGTATATATTACTTCTATGAATTATAATTTCATTTTTAATTGATAATAATATGTATTTCATGACTCAATTTACTTTATATCATCAATTTGTCTTTTAATAAAATACTACTATGCAGTAATGAGTATCCTAAAATAATTTCATTTCGCTGGGTTGAATTAATTGTATTTTTTATTTGATATTATCTGGATTTGTGTATATTAAATTTTGACTAAATTATGTTTTATATTGAATTGTTTTATGTGTATTTATATTTAATACAAATAATTAGTTCATTTGGTTGTTCTTAATTCAACATCATGATCATTGAAATGGTTTACTTTAAAATATCATTTTAATCTGGAATGTTTACACATTAATTTACATTGAATTATTTTTATTTATCATTATTAAATAAAACATTTAATTTTTATAAGTTGTGATTATTTATTATATTATTAATTAATTATACCATTTTCTACACATTTTTACATTTAATGATCAACAATATTTTTCATGTAATGTTCTAATTTTTTCTGTCATCGGTTATAAATGAATTTTATACGGAAAACATATTTTCAAAAAAAAATTAAAGAAATATTTATATTAATAACCTAATATTAATATATATATATATATATATATCTTACCCATTATAAAATTATTTAATTTTTTTTAAATGGAATCATCATGTAGTTTTCCCAAAAATCCGTATTTTTTTACTGAAAATGTTAATTGAATCATTATTTTAAACTAAACAAAATGAAAAACAATTTATTCCATAATGAACATTGAATGAATATAGGAATCAAATATATGTTCTAATGAATATTTTCAATAATATTTATTCCAAAATGTTTTTATACTTTTGTTTTGAAAATACTAATTTTAAAAATGAAATATATATTTTCCTCAAAAAGGATTTAATGATATTATTTTGGAATTTGTATTCATCATTGACAAAAAAATATTATTTTTTATATATTTTGTATATGATTCATTGTTACTATAATTTTTTATTATATGGATGGTTTATTATTTTTTTCAAATGATTATAGTATTTTCATTTTCTTCTATGAATCATTTTTTTTAATTTACGTTCCATTGAATTATTCAATTTTTCTTTAAATTAAATTTCCACTACATACAACACATATTTATCATGGATATTTTTCTTTCATAATCCATATATCATTTATATATATAGGGGTTACATTTACTATTATTATGTTTTAAAGGGAAATATTGATAAATATTTATTCTTTAATCAATATGGATATTTGATATCAAGCCACAATGTTCATGGATTAAATCGATTATATTATATATGAGGGATAATTTTGACTTTCTGAAAAGGTGGGTTCTAGTTATAAATATCACCATGATCCATCTATAGTCTTCTGGGATGAATAAGTCAACCAAGAATACTTAATTTGTTATACCACGAAGTTTTAAATTGTCTTAAGGAATGGTCATGAATAAAGAGGTCTCTAAATCCCAGATATTATGAAATACCATAATAAAAAATTTCCATCACTGATAATTCCGTTAATAATATACATGATATTTTTTAAAGGATGTTATATCCAAATTCATTTAATCTCAGATAATTAAATTTTACATGGTTTCAGTTTTTTATGATTACTTATTCATTATGCTATATCTAGTTGTTGTAGTCATTTTATATATTTAGATGAAATTAATTTATGTTATTTACCTTTCAATACTAATTGATCTACTGAAATTATTTAAATGGAATGTATGTACAGTTATTCACTATAACATTATTATTTTTATTGATTGATTATGTATTCTACTATACCTAACCCTCCTTAAGCCTTTGAGATTATCTTTTTTTACATTATTAATATTCCATGCTGTTTATTGAAGTTGATATGAAAGGATATTCTAAAGGAAATCCCATCTTTTGTGAAATATTTTTTTTATTTTTTTTATTTAATATGGGAATCTATTTTGTATCTAGTATACCAAGCCTACTAATGAATTTGGTCCTTTAGGATTTTATATTTTGTATACAATGATGATTTCATAAACAAACATCAAATCAATGGTACTATAGGAGGGCTTGGAATACTTGTTATCATATGATGTTTATTAAAAACCATGTGAACAAGAATTAGGGGAAAATATATCAGTGTATTTAATCCAATTATTAAATATTAAAATATGTATTATAGAATTCCCTAATGTTTTTTATGATAGATTTTTCATGGAATTCATAGGATGAAATTTCGGTTTAGATTAAACATGTTGATGTGGTTATAGAGTAGAGGTACCAAAGGGTAATAAATATTAAAAAGGAAAATCAATCTTGACATGATCATCACCTGGTACATGGAAATGAGCCTTACATAACACCTAGTGTGACACTCATGGAAGATATTCTTAAGATTATTCCCATTTTCATTACAAAATATTATACATGATTTGAATTGGAGATGATGATGAATGAACTAGGTAAAACATAAGATGTATTATGTTGAAAATAATTTTTTATTATTTAAATAATCTTATAAATGATATTTTGGATTTCAATCTATTGATATTATTTCTAAAATAAGATTCCTTGTTTTTGAAAATGGCTTCAACTTGGATGAATCATGTTATCATTATACAAGATAGGCAATGTGAGGGATATGTGGAATAAAATGGGATGATAAAAATGGTGATTGATATCATTATTATTCCTAATAATATCTCTTGAAATATATTAACAACATATAACATAGAAAAATTACATACATTCCAAATATGTAAGGGATGGATTTTACAAAAAAAATGAGTGGTGGATACCATGGTGTAAATAATGATTTATTTCCATCACGTAATAAATGTGGAATGAGAGCCCCATGATTATGACTTAATAGAATGTGAAGATTCTTCATGTTTGTAAAATTCGAGCCAAATGAAAAAAAATATTCATGAAAAAAAATGAAGAGTATAGCTGGGGAAAATAAATCTCATCCTAAGGATCTGATTATAGTTTATTTCATAAATATGGGGAACATTTTATTATCTTAGTAAATTCCATATTCTAATAGTTGAACCAATGACAATAGAATAAATTTTGTTTAAAATAATTTGATGTAGTTTTTATATATCAGAATTGAATAACTAAATTTTTGTATTATCTAGAAAATGGAATTTTGATGATAAGAATTATGAAACATCTATGGATTGTATTATATTTTATAAGCATCTATGTATTCCTAAACTTATGAGTTATGGATAACATCACAGGATTATGAATTTATGTGTGATTTTATCCTGATTATCTTACACACGCATTTTATATTATTAGGAATATAACATGATTAATGATATTCTAGGAAAAAAAATTTGAAATACAACCCACTGGTTTAGTATAGGAAAGACTAATTTAATGAATGATTCATTTGCATTTATAGAAATATGTTTAATGGTATTGAAATCATTTAATGTTATAATGGTCATTAAAATAATTAGAAAAATAGTAAAATGAGATGATTAGACAATTTGAAAAAATATTCAACAAATTTCTATTTTTTATGTCATTAAAAATGTGATTTAATAAATAATTTTCTTTCAATGATTTCCAGCATATTTTTTTATTAGGTTATTCAAATTATATTAATATAGTTTTATGAAAATCACAACCCATATGTGGGGTGACAATCCATCATGTCTATAAAGGATGTAGGTCTTAAACCCACAACGGAAGGAAGATAAGGGTTGAACACCTACAACTGGCCTAAATGATTTTCCAGTTACTATTTAATTGAATTTCATTAAAATATATTTTTTTTAATAAATAATAATGATCAACTAGATGTTTTATAGTTGGGGTTTACAGATTAATTTATTATATTGGATAACTAATGAAGACCATATTTGATTTTGAAAATAGTTAATGATAGAAGAGAATACTTCTCACATTATGGTCGATCATTTCATGCGTTAAAATTGAATTTAGGTTCTTTAGCAATAAAAAATCAATTTTTTGATATTTATTACATGGAGAAATAGTGTAATTGTATGTTGAATTAATAAATTTTTTTATTTTTTTCATATTATGTTGAAATGAATCAATTTTTTATATTTCATTATATTTTAATAAATTTAAAAGATTCCTCAAAACTAAGAAAAATTATATAAAAATCAAATTTCACCAAATATAGTCATTAATGTTGAACCGATGGAATTTTAAGTCATAACATATTTATTTTTTAGGATGTTTTATTTATATGTATCATTACGATTCTTCTTATCACTGCACTCAAAAACCCTATGTACTTATTTCATATTTCCTTCCATGTAAAAATCGTGAAATGCCACCAGTTTTGGGAAATGTAGAAACACATTTTTGTGATGTTAAAGATGAAAATTATACTTCCACTTCTCTCTTATAAGGAGGTTTATTTATTTTAATTTTTATGATATGGATATTTCAATAATAGAATTTCCAAATTTAAAACCCTATGCTATCATGAACAGGATTAAACTATGAGGACATAATTGATTTAAGGTGGGGAGAAAGTTACACCCCTAAATTATAATATAAGAACATTTTAAATGATAGCGCATGTGATATGAAGCACCAATATTATACTACCCTTGAAATATATATATTTATATTCAATCTATTTTATAGCTTGTGAACACGAAACCCCATGTCTAAATGAACTGCAATAATGTATACAATTATGAAATAGATATTATATTAGTGGAAATAAATTGTAATTACTCAATAATGAAATGTAGATGGATTAGATATGAATAAAAATTCATTTTCAATCTATTGATTCGATATAAAATAATAATCATTTTAATTAAGAATATATGTTTTTTGAGAAAACAATATTTTATATCTCAAATAATGCTTGTTATTGATTTTTTAAAATAATATAAAATTAATTTTTACCACTTATTAAAAATTTATTTGCAAATTCAAAATAATTTTGGAAATAATAACAGTAAAATTATCTTAGTATTATTTCATTTAATTTGTATGAAATGAATTATCATTAACAGATTACATAAAATACTGAATTAAAATTGAAAACAATATTTTTATATAAATTATTTTAAAATGAAAATAATAATTTAAATAATATTTGACGTAATAAAAATTATAGTATATATAAATCTATCTAATTAATATCTTTTTAATCATTTTCATTTTAAATTTTAATATAAAAACATTGTACATTTATTATCAATTTCACTTTACAACCAACCTTTCTCATTTCATCTAAATGATTTTTTTTAAATTTCAATATTCTAGTTATGTGAATGGGTTTTTCATAAAATTGATTAAAAATTTATATTTATTGTCACATATAATATATAATATGGTGAACATAATATTTTATAAACAATTATAGTAAAATTCATAAATTTGTTTATCATGGTTAAAGTAAAAAATGGATTATTCTTATTATTAATCTAAAATGGTAAGAGTTAAAACGAACAAAAAATTTGTACAAAAATATATTTTTGTCCATATTAATCACATATAATTATAAATTTCTCTAAATAATATATATTTAAAACTTTTTTCTTGACAAAAAGTGCATACACGTATTTGTTTTACAATAATTACAAGTTTGGCACTAAACTATCTCAAAAAAGGCTACCCACTCTCATTTCTCCATCAAATCATAAAACCATTTTCGTTTGGCTTAAACCATTAAAATTAAATTTCAAAATTCCATCCAATATTTTTATAATCCTTATATATTCATAAATAAATCCTTATAAGTATTTTTTCCATGCCAATGTTTTTTACTGGAGGATGATGTAACAATCGTCAACTATGATTTTTTGTTATTTATTCAAAATAGTTTTTGATTTGATATTTAAACACAATGATAAAACAACCACAACATATTCCTTATAAATAAATGATGTCATCTTATGGAAATGATCTGAAACCATCATCCTATGTCAAATGTGTTGTGAAAGCATTATTCATGTTTATGGTATGCTATTGTGTCATAAATCATCATCATTCATTTATTCATTACCACATGTCATGAATATGTATAATGATTGATATAATATGTATATATGACAATTATAACATAATTATACCTATTTAATCATTGTATAATATACTTTGTTTTTTACCTTCCATTTTGTAGGGGAAACGATAACATCGCTCGTGTGTACGGAGGAAAATAACCGCACAAAGCGATGTGATTCATTTTTTACTAAATCATTACATGGAATGTAATAAGTATTGTTATAATGAATATATCTAATATATAAATAAAATAATGTTCTTTTTAAAATCATATTTATCATTAATAAATGATATTATATCATTTTACTTCTCCAAATTTCACTCATTGAAATATAATAAAATAATTCGGTTACATGTGGACTATTGCCTCCATGATGTGATTTTACTCTATTTTCATAAATAAATTGATTAAAAATATATTAGTATTTACATTAATAATATGATATTTATTACATAATTATCCATTTGGAAGGATAAGAATATTGTCTACCTCTATCCTATATTGATTGTTGAATAATTGAAATGATAATCTTGTGTATGTATGGGAAACTGTATCCATGATTGTACTTTATACATATTACAAAATCCACAATTCATGATTTTTCCTTAATTTATAATTTATTTGTAAATATTATAAATAATTCAAAATTAGTATTCTGTATATTTTTATATAAAGAAAACAAAGACCAAAGTTATCTTATCAAATTCATTTTTAACATAAAATCTATATATCATTAAAACATTCGACATGAACATAATTGATTAACTAACAATAATTTTATTATTTAGGAAGATAAATAATCTATGTGAATATTTAGACTATAGGTAAGGGACATTATATCAATATCCATTCGTTGATGAATATTAAAATTTTATACACCCAATTAAATTTATATGGTTTTCATACCTCCTCAATGACATGTAATATCATTATTACATCATAAAACAATGCACAATTATTTTTTAAATTTTAATTATTTCATAAAAGTGAATTTAAAAAGAAAATTACTATGTGTAAATAAATTTCATTCGTCGTTTTACTTTCATCGGGTTATATTACTTATTTTATTCATTTATATTTTATGATTATGTGTTTATTGAATTTTCACTAAAATATGGATTATATAAACATTTTTAAAATAAAATATAATTTGATACCCACATTCAATTAATTGTGTAACTATCACATAAAAGTGATGATCATTTAAAGGGTTTATTTTATAATGAAATTTTAATTTTTTTATTATAATTTAATTTCCATTGATGTTAATTATTTAATTATTTTTAATAAACCATTTAATTTTATTATCCTATAATTATTCATGATCATTTTTAAATAATAATTAAAATTTTCATTCTTTTGTAAATAAAATTTTTGATGAGTTTTTTTAACAAAATCTGAATTTATTTCATTCATTGGTAGGAAATTCATTTACATACAAACCAATGTTTTCCAAAAAATTCAATAATGTTTTAATAATCTCAAATAATTCATTAAATAATTTTTTTTTGTGTTTTATATATTTTAAATACTTTTTGAAATGGAATATTCATTTTCCATTCCAAAAATTCATGTTTTTTGCTTAATATAAAATTGAAAATAATATTTTTTTACCAAAAATGGAATTTGAGAATTTTCAATCCATCATGACCAATGAAATTTTTAAAGAGTCCATTATATTTTATGGAGATTATTTTCAGATCAAATAATTTTAAAAATTATATGTTATATTTTAGATTTATGAATATAATTTCTAATAGAAAAGGATATTTTCCACAAAAATATTTTTAAAGATATTTTTATGATATTTTTATTCATCGATGGAAAAAACCATTTATTTTTATTATGATGGAAATATGTTGGATTGATATTAAAATTATAAATTTTTATATGTGGTTCATTATTTTTTTTACAATGTATAATATTAAAATTCACTTCCATGATTTATTTTTGATGTCTTTAGCTTTCACATGATTTATTCACTTTCTTGTGGACATTAAAATTCCACTAAAAATAAATATTATTTATCATTGATATATATATTTCTTAAACCATTTTTCATCTCTAAATATGGTGTTCTAAATGGAATATTATATGTTTATGATGAGAAATATTGATAAATTTTCATTCATTAATAAATAATGATATTTTATTTTAAGGCATAACGTTTAGGAATTAAATCAATTTTTTTATATATGAGGAATGTTTTTGACACATAGATAAACATGGGTGTCTGGTTAAAGGTATTCCCTTGACGCATCAATAGTATAATTTGAATAATTAGTTTGCTATTCTTAGCCATATGGGTTTCTACCAATACATTTTTAAACTATATTGTGTAATGTTCTTGAATGTAGGGGGAACATGACTCCTGTGATCATAACATCCAATAATTAATAATTTATTTTATTCAAAAATCATTTTTTATTATCTATTATATTATTTCAGTTATATTATCTGTAGATTTATTTTAGACCCATTTTATTAATATTATTATGTTTTTATTTACTTACCTTTACATATTTTGTATACCTTATATAGTTATGATAGTCATGTTATTGATTTCAATGTCATGTGTTTTCAGTTATATTCCTTACCATATTTATTGTTTTTGTAAAATTGTTTAAATGGAAGTGTATTAATTTATTTACTATTCCATGGTTTTACTTATTGATTAATGGCTTCTTTATCCATAATTAATAATTACTATGAATTTTACAGAACAATTATTTTGTTTCCATTCCGATTAAACAATGAAGTGACATATTATTAATATAGAAGGATATTCTAGAGGAAAAAATGATATCCTCATAGATTTAATGAAATAATTTAGGTTTTCTAATATAATATGGGAATAATGTATGTATATTATTTACCATCACTACTATAATATTAAATTCTTTGGGAGGTGATTCCTGAAATCTCATGAAAATGTGATATAGCACACACATTCTCCATGTTACTAGGGTAAGAGAAGCTACATTAATTCTCCCATTGACTTCATCGATATAACAAAGACTATAATCAATTAATATATTGATGATTATGGTCTGGTTTTTATTGATCACATATTGGTTCACCCTGTGACTAAGGATGAATGTGAGAATAATTTTCTAGTCATTCATGAGACTCTTATAAGAAAATTGTCAAATGAGAAATTGAGAAAGGGTGAAATATATCTCTACAATGATTCTTTTCACAATTATATTGATTCCAAATATTGAGTATTATATAATCCTATAGATAAAAATGGTATGACAAAATAGAATACACTATTTAATACATCCATGGAAAGTAGTTTCATTTTTTTTGTATGCGACAATATGTGATTTTTGAAAAAAAGAATTCATATTGGAAAAAAAATAACCATGATTAATTATAACTTGTTTTAGTTAATATTGAAAAATTAATGTGAAGGATTTTTTGAATAATTGAATATAATATTGGTGAAAAAACATACTTAGATATCATTTATGGATTGAGCTACTCATTGAATATGATTTCTCAATACCCTACCACCTTGCGAAAGAAAATATGTTAACAAATACATTATGTAGGAATGATCATGGAGTTATGACCTAAAAAGGATTAATTTGGATCATATTATAGTAGATCTATTAATATGGAAATATTAATTTTTAAGCAATGAGAGAAATCAGTAATTTTTATTATTATTTTAGATACAAAATTATTTTAATGGATAAAATATTCTCATCTAGATCATGTGAATTTTCAAAAGATGATGTTAACCTTCAATAATTGAATGCTGGAAACCAGTTTTTGTTATGATGGTGTTATGATGTTATTGAAAATAATATTTGATCCATATATTCCCGTGTTAATGATAAGTATTTTTAATACACTTATAGCCAAAATTTCTCTCCACACCCTTATATCCCCATGATATATAGAAAATTGAAGTAACACATACAAAGGGGGTAATATGAGGTGGAAAAGATCACATTATATATAATGATATTTAGATTTTCAATATGTGAAGGATGATGTAGCAAACCAGAGAAAAGTAATATAACAACTACATATTCCTATGTGGAAATAACATGACATTTTTATGGAATTTTTCATGGGTTTAGCATATGGATATTGAAATAGTGATTAAATATTAGTTATTATTGACTATCTCCCCAAATATGAACACTTACTCACAATATAAGGAGATTTGACTCTTTATATCCTTGCAAAACTATAAATTAATGAATATTTAATACTTCATGGTGAACTTCATTCAATTATGATAGATTAGTCTCCATGATTTACAACCAAATTACATTATATTCATCAGAAAGGTCATCATACTGGTATTTATTTGACCACCACATATCACCAAAAAAAATTTGGATAGTCAGAAATGAACTATTAAAATATTAAAAGTAAATTTAACATTTTTCTAAAATTACTTCCATGTTATTTGTTATAAATATTTATCTTTGGAATAGTTCACCTATAACAATAGATTCCATTCAACTATTAAAATGTAAAAATAAGAAGATTTATATAAAAAATGATATTGTACTTCAACATGGTGGGATGAAGTTGGTGAAATTAAGCTTTTATGCTAATAACATGTGGTGTATAACGTAATTATGTTTAATAGTATTTAAACCCACACAATAAAACTAAAATAATAACAAAAATTCTCTATTACCAGTGCAATGATTTTGAATTTCATATAAACATCATGTTGTTATACAATTATTCCCATGGATGTGTGTTATAATTTGTAAGAACCCTATTTTTTCTATAAAAGACTTTTGAATATTATTGATGTTATTCCGTAGCAGCGCCTTCAGAAGGCGTGCGATTCCGAGCCCCAGTGTGGCCGGAATTAAATTTTCAATTCGTTCCCACTGGGAACAGAAAATAAATGTGATAAATCCTAAATAGAGTTTCAAATCAGATATCTGAGTGTACAGATGGGTTCGAAATGGGGTGTTTACCCTAGGAACAACAAAAAACATGTCGGTGCGGGGTGTTTGGACACCTCTCTCTCTATCAGAATGTGAAATGGATAAATTAAATAATTAAATTTATTCGTTTAATGGTTAAACTCATTTATCACTTAAATGGTAGCTCGGATTGGAAAACCGAGGGAACCATTGAGTCCAGAGCATGTCGTTTACCCTAGGAGGGGTGTAACATTCACAGGCGTGGGCCCTCTGTGGAAAACGCCACGAGGGGCGTTTTTGTAATTAAGTGGTCTCAGAAATTACATTTTATATCTTTTGAACGGAGGCTTGGATTAAAATTCTGAGACGTCAATTTTTCTCGAGAGGTGGTATTTACCCTATGAGAGTCTTAACCTTGACCCCGTCGAGGGTTTCGGATGAGGGTTTAATTTTGAGTTATGTTATTATTTTTTAAAAGGGTTTTTGTTTTACTTAAACACCCCTCATCCCCTTCCTCCCCTTTGAATCCCCCCTAGTGAAACCCCCTCACCCTCAAACTCCTCTCCTCTTCCATCCCCCTCCACCTCCTTCTTCTGATCAAGGTACTTGCGTCGACGGCGAGGGTCGCAAAGCGGTGAAGCTTCGGGCAACGCCCAAATGGTAGGATCGTTGCAGTTTCATTTCCAATTTCCGCATCTCCTTTAGGAATGAATTTTAGCACCGAATTGCCATTATTTTGTCGAGAAAAGCCATTGGTTGTGTAGTATATGTTCCGAGCTATCCAACACATATTTCGCATTGCAAATCTGAGTTCTGAGGCTATCACAGTCGTCTGACGAAGATATGCGTGTTTTGCGTGTTTTTCTGGCGAGGTCTCAGGCGGCGGTGGCTCGGCCTCAGGCAGGGTGCGGCTCAGCGGGTTCGGGGGGCTCCTCGGAAGTGGGCATCGGCAAGGGAGAGGCAGTCAGGTGGATGCGGGGGGCTCCGGTTGGGGCGTCACGATCGAGTGGAGGCATGGGGTGAGGGCGCGCGACGCGGCAGAGCAGGGTGGTCCAAGCGGCAGAACTGGGAGCTCCAGGGGTGTCTGGGCAAAGTGGCAGAGGCGGAGCGACTCGCAACGAGGTGCAACGGTGCTGCTGGAGCCGGCCGCGGCGTCTTCCGGCTGTCACGATCAAAGGGAGCCTGAGTCCTGGCCTTGGGCATGCAGGGGATGCCAGGAGCCACGCCGGGCGGGTCCTGCAGGTGTGTCAACGAAGACCAGCCAAACGGCCGGTCTGTTGGGAGACAAGGACCCGCGCACTGTGAGTCCTGTTGGGAGAAGAAAACCGGCCAGATGGCCTGTCTGCATGGTGAAAACAGGACTCGCTCTGGTCCAGTCCTACTGGACTGGCCACGGCCAGTGGGCCACGAAGAACTGGACTGGACCCGCGGCTGGGCCGGGGGCCGGTGGTCCGGATTGGGCCGGCTGGGCTGGACCGGCCTGGTTGGGACCCTTCCATTCAAGGGGCCGTAATTCCTAAAGGCGTGCTTGTTTGACGCGTCGTTTCGGCTGCTGGTCCGTGTTAAAAAGACGGATATTTTGATGTATGCTTCGGGGTTTTTTTTGGTTCTGCACCCAAATACAGGTGCCCCGAAATGTTTTACTTTAATAATATTAATTGTTTTTTATGTTGCGTCGGACGTGGTTCACGAGACGGACATCTGTTTGATGCGTCGTCAAAGGCATTGTTTTCTTGGAGCTGAGACAGTCCTTCCATGTTTGTTTAGAACCATAGTGGGTTGGTTTCATTTCTCGGCGGCATGAAACGCAATGTGAGTGATTAATTAATTATTTATTTATTTATTTGTTGCTTCGGATCTAACTCCTTCTTGGGATGTCCGATTGACGCACCGTCTACGATAGCATGACCCTAGTCCTCGTGCGGGCTTTTTGAGATGCTTTCTGATGTATCTGGGTTGGAGACAAGGTGTAGGCCCCATGTGGCCTAATTTGCACGTTTTACGGTGAAACCCCACTTGTTCACCCGTCATCCGTTTATGGCGAATGAGCACTCATTTCTGAGTGTTTTTCTGAGGGGATTGCAACGGTGAAATCCACCCACCTAAATTCAGGCTCGACGTGAAGGCCCCACATGGCCCCAATTGCATAAAACGCGGGGAGTTGGAGCTTCTCCATCCGGAGTCCGTTTTAGGCACCGTCAACGGCGTTGTGACCCTGACATTGAGGAAAATTTGAACAGTGTGGTTTCAAGAGATGATGTCGGAGTTGAGGTGTGGGCCCCATGGGTCTTCTCTTACGCTGTGTGTAGCATACTACGACTTTTTCATTAGGCGTCCATTTGGGGCGTATGAATAGTCGATTTATCGTGCCTTTCCATGAGCGTCGTTGTGTCCTAGTTCGCCCGACCTCTTTCGAGGTCGAGGTGCGGGCCCCACGAGACACCATGTGGGCATAAAGCGGTGTTGAGTATCTTTTCCATTGCCAGCCTGTTTCCAGCGAGTAAGTAGTCTATCTCCCGTGTTTTTTCATGAGAATTACAATGGTGTAATCTGTTCAGGTGAGCGGAACCTCTTACATGATCTTATTAAATATGGATACATGAAAGGGAGTTGGTTAGAGGTTCCTTTGACACACTGAAATCCTACACATGGTAGTGGTACTAGTGACACCCAGTGATGGCATGGGCCATGAACCTCTATTATGTGTTTTGTTTTGGAGTTGGGTGGTTGCGCGATAACCCCTCAGTGTTCTGTTGGACAGTATAGTACCATCCAGTAGGGATGGCCAGAGCAGTTCTAGGATTACCCTCCAGAGGGGCTGGGTAGTGGGTTGCTAATCGATTTCTTCGGGTTTACCCTCCAGCAGGGCTGGGTAGTGGGTCACCCGAAAACTTATTCTAGGTCTACCCTCCACCTAAGACTGGGCAGTAGGTCGCATGTCAACTTACTCTAGGTCTACCCTCTAGTAGAGGCTGGGTAGTGGGTCACCTATTGACTTATTCCAGGTCTACCCTCCAGCAGGGCTGGGCAGTGGGTTGCCCATCAACCTCATAGGGGCTAACCTCTACCAGAGACTGGGCAGTGGGTCGCCCGATGACTTCTTTCAGACTCAGTCCATTCTACAAGTCTAGTCTGTGGTTTTTCTCTGTGACTTATAGAGAGAGACTCCTGTTTGTATGGGTCAGTGATGTGGCAACTTTATCAGTGATGTTGTGTGGTTTGACATACCATTGAACTCTCAAGGATGATGGGTGATTTCACCATTGAGATACGTCCTTGTGACGTGACCTAAAACCGTGAGGGCGTGTAAGTGCTGCCCCAAGCGGATAGTATCAATGTGTGGTGATTTGATCCCCATGACTAGTAGCTCAGGGCAGAGATGTGGGATGCTGGGCATTGATGGCGGTTACTTCTAAGACTATTGGCTACTCACATTTTTTGGCTGATCTATGAGATGGAGATCCCCATACGTCCTTGTTCGGGTTTCTTGTGTGAGAATATGGATATGTATATACCTTATTCCAGTACCCACTTCATGGGTTCTGGTTACTCTCCTTCCAGGAGAGTCAAAGATGCACGGGGTATGCCATGTGCTTTCCATGTCTAGCTTGTTGTGGTTAGACATGTCTATTCTCCTGTTGTAGGTATAGAATACTTGACACAAATTTCATCTTCTCACCATTCCTAGCTACTTGTGTTAGGGAGAGTATACTTCCTCTTGTTGGGTTGAGCTATACTCCTTAATTCACTCTCTTTTATACTCCATCACTGTTGCATGTTCGATCTACTTCTCACTCTTTGGTATCTCCTTTTTTGCTCTATTGAGCCTTCGGGGTATCCTACTGAGTAATTTTATAGTCACCCCTTCTTGGGTTTTTCCTGCACTTGGTGTGCCCATGCAGATGATAGACATGTAGCTCATTACTATAGAGGAGAAAAGGATTTTAGGAGCTTAGAACACATGCAGTGCTCGTAGTTGGGTTCCAAGCGTGGGAATCTCCCAGATATTTTACTTTTGTTTACTAGTTGATAGGTTGTGGCACATTTCTGGTTGGGCGCGTGTTTTTCCATTTTCATTTCAGTTTGTCTTCAACACTCACTTTGTACTGTTTAGAGGTTGATGCACACTTGTGTTTGTTTATTGAAGTTAGTAAATTACTTTACCTTTCACTCTACAATTTTTCTTTCAGTGGGTTGTGTGTGTGTGTACAGGTACTTAGGAAAAGGCCTCCCAAAGTTGTTTAGTCTTCAGCTCTTGTCTCCAGCCCCTGCCTATAGAGGCGGGCTTGGGGTGGTTGCGGCTCGAGCCAGGGTATAGTCGGGTCGTGACAAAGTGGTATCAGAGGAGGTTCATTCTTTGGGATATTGTTCGGACGTCCCTAAAAAGGATTTTTTTTGGGATCTAGGGAAATAATTTCAATGTGTCTCGAGAGTGGCTCTCAGGCCAAGGATTCTAGTGACGATGTGGCGACTGACGTATCCATTCACCAGGGCCCTGATAACCCACTTGTCAACTCGATATGTTGAGACACCCGTTTCTAGAAAAATTGGTTTGAACATCACATAGGATTGAGTCTTTGACTGTTCTTCTTGATCTAGCTCCCCATTGTTTTTACTGTTATACACATATATTCTCATCTGACCGCGACACTCATTGATAACATTCGGGATGTCTCTGCGAAGACAACCAACTAGGATACCAACGTTGGTTCATGATGACGACCTTGTGAGTGACGAGGCCTCAGTCCAGGACCCATCATGGGAGTCCCTTTCTCTAGGAGGGCAGGTAGCAGCACCCCCACCTGGTGAGTAGTAGACAGCTCTAGTAGAGCAGCCAGAGATTGAGCGGAGGTTGAACGCACTCTATGAGTTCCAGTGATAGTGACCACTGAGGTTCAGTGGTGAGACAGACACCCAGGCAGCAGAGGTTTGGATCGAGATAGTGGTTTGCCTTTTCAGGCTTGTGCAGACACCAACAGATCTTATAGTGGCATTGGACTTCAACCTTTTCCATAGATCAGCTAGGTGTTGGTGGAGTCTGGTGACTCAGTCACTCAATAAGTCATCACTTTTGTGGGATGAATTTCAGCTATTATTTTGTGGGATGTTTTACCCCTCCTGCTTACGCTCTGTCCGGATCGAGGAGCTCCTATATTTTCAGACGGGAGGGATGACGGTGGCTGAGTATGAGACTAGTTTCGTGGACCGGGCACGTTCTAACACGGACATTGTCCCTGACGGAAACTTATGAGGGCGAATGTTCGAGAAGGGTCTCTGTAGAGAATTTCACGCAGTCATTGTACCCTTTGGCATTCCCACTTATGTCGAGGTGCCAGAGTGGGTGCTGGTGACAGAGAGCTTCCTGTCATGTTCTACAGTTGGTGGTGGCAACAGGCTAGGCAGAGCCGAGACATCTGCCACAGCTAGCGGGCGTCGTCTCACAGAACCTCGACACAGGTGTCTTTCCGATAACCGGACTCAGGGGAAAGGTCATACACCACAATGGCGCTGGAGGGCACTAGTTCATCCCGAAGAGAGTTTGTATTATGCCTGCGATGAGTGAGGTCACTTGGTAGAAGGACTCCCAACCAGGTATGCCGAGAACTTCAAGTAGGCAACAGGGGAAACACCACGATAGAGGCAGTGCCGAGATTGGAGTGGTACCCAGAGAGGTGGTTTTGGCAGAGGAGCGGGAGCTGCTGGATGTGGGGGATGTCATTACAAGGACTTCCCATCACTACTAGGTGGTCCATATCAGGCTCTAGGAGCTGACAGTTTAGACCACGAACAACCGCGAGCTTTGGATGTCTATGATCCATCAGAGCATGAGGTGATAAGAGTTACGCTCTACAACTCTTCTACTTTTTGTATTATAGTTGTTAGACTCTATAGGTGAAATTATTTTCTCCATGATGCTTGTTTGTGGTGTTACCAGGGTGACACATGGTGTCGGGTGTAACCCTATGTTGGTAAGGTAGAAGACATGAGACCTTTTTCTTTAGTCGATGTTGTCGACTTCTTTTCTCTCTGAGCGTGTAAGAGAGGATGGGTTGTGGGACATCGACTAGGAAATCTTTCATAACCAGATATCCTTTGAGTGTTTCACCATATAGATATTCTAAATGAGGGAATCACCGGGCTTTTTCCCAAGCCCAAGCGGTGACTCCAGTTGCGACATGCGACGTAGTGGTTCGACCGGGGAGGTGAGCTACCCTCAATGTCCTTCAGTCCATTTGAGTTTCTGTAAAGGGATGGCGAGGCTCCCTACCACCTTGCCCTAAATCAAAAGGCTGGTTTGGGTGAATAGTGTCTCCCACGTTACTCACCTGAGAAGAAGTGTGGATGCCCCTATGCACATCATCGGCGAGGGAAGACCTCACGTGAATGGATCAATCCTTGGTTCTTGTGCGGTGATGCGGGGCTGTGCAAGAGTTCTTCTGGGTACGGGAGATCGAGGTGTGGGCTTAGTACCCTATGTTGTTCAATAGTTTTTCTTTTCAAGGATGAAATACGTGAAGGAGGGAATGATGTAAGAACCCAGTATTTGCTATAAAAGACTTTGGAATATTCATGATGTTATTCTGGAGCAGCGCCTTCAGACGGCCGGTGATTCTGAGCCCCAGTGTGGACGAAATTAAATTTTCATTGCGTTCAAACTGGGAACACCAAATAAATTGGATAAGTCCTAAATGACGTTATAGATTAGAAATAATATTGTACGAATGGGTCCGAAATGAGGTGTTTACCCTATGAACGTCATAAAACAAGTTGGTGTGGGGCGTTAGGACCCCTCGATCGCTATCAGAACGTGAAATGGATAAAATAAATAATTAAATTTATTCATTCCATGGTTAAACTAAAGTATCTCAAAAATGGTATCTCGGATTGAAAACCCAAGGGAACCGTTGAGTTTGGAGCGTGTCGTTTACCCCATAAGAGGTGTAACTTTCATAGGCACAGGACCTCGGTGGAAAACACCATGAGGGGCGTTTTCATAATTAATTGGTCTCTGACGTTACATTTTATATCGTTCGGACAAAGGCTTGGATTAAAAATCTGAGACCTCCGTTGTGATCGAAAGGTGGTATTTACCATAGGGGACGCTTAACCTTGACCTCGTCGAGGGTTTCATATGGGGTTTAATTTTGAGTTATGTTTTTATTTTTTTAAAGGGTTTTTGTTTTATTTAAACACCCCTCATCCCCTTCATCCCCACAGAATCCCCCTGGCAAAACACCCTCACCCTCAACCTCCTCTCCTATTCTATCCCACTCCTCCTCCTTCTTCTGATCAAGGTTCCTGCAGTGACGGCGAGGCTCGACGAGCGGTGAAGCTTCGGGTAACGCCCAAGAGGTAAGATCATTACAGTTTCATTTGTAATTTCTGCATCTCCGTTGAGCTTGAATTTTAGCATCAAATTGCCATTATTTTGATGATAAAATCCCTTAGTTGCGTAGTATATGTTCCGAGTTATCAAACGCTTGTTTCAGATTGAAATTCTGAGTTTTGAGGCGATCACAGTCGTCCGACGAAGATCTGCGGGTTTTGGGTGTTTTTTCGGCGAGGTCTCAGGCGGCAGCGGCTCGACCTCAGGTAGGCAGCGGCTAAGCGGGATCGGCGGGGCTCCTTGGCAGTGGGCGTCGGTGAGGGCGAGGCAGTCAGGTGGCTGTGGGGGGCTCCGGATGTGGCATCGTAGTTGAGAGGAGGTGCATGGAGATGGCGTGCGATGCAGCAGAGCGGGTGGTCCAGGTGGTAGAACAGGGAGCCCCAGGGGCGTCCGGTCGAAGCGCCAGAGGCGGAGCGGCTCGCGACGAGGCGTAGCGGTGCTGTGGGAGATGGAGGCGGTGCCCGCTGGCCATCACAGTCGATGGATCCCAAGGCATGGCCTCGGGCCTGTGGGGGATGCCAGGACCCACGCCGCATGGGTCCTGGATGCGCATCAATGAAGACCGGCCGAACGGCCGGTCTGTCGGGGGACAAGGACCATTGCGGTGTGGGTCCTGTTGGGAGACGATGACCGGCCAAATGGATGGTCTATTTGGGGAAAACCAGACCCACTGGGGTCTGGTGCTTCTGGGAAGGCTGCAACCAGTGGGCCGCGACGAACTAGACCGGGCATGTGGCTGGGCTGTGGGCTGGTGGTCCGGACTGGGCCGGCCGGGGTAGACCGGCCTGGTTGGGCCCCTTGCAGTCAAGGGGATGTAATTACTAAACACCATGTCTATTTGAAGCTCCGTTTGCGGCTGAAGGTCCATGTTTACAAGAAGGACGTTTTGAGGTATGTTTCATGGTTTTCAGGTTCCTCACCCAATGTCGGGTTCCCCAAAACGTTTTACTTTAATAATATTAACTTTTATTAATGTTGCGTCGGATGTGGATCACGAGCTGGACGTCCATTTGATGCTATGTTAGAGGCATTGTGGCCATGGAGCTTAGTCGGTCCTTCCAAGTTGGTTCGAAACCTTTTCGGGTTGGTTTCATTCCTCAGTGGCATGAAACACAATGTTAGTTATAAATTAATTATTTTATTAATTAATTAATAGTTGTGTTAGACATAACTCCTGCTTGGGATGTCCGATTGACGCACCGTCAGCGGCAGTGTGACCCCAGTCCTCGTGCAAACGTTTTGAGATGATTTCTGAAGCATTTGGGTTGAGGACAAGGTGAAGGCCCCATAGGGAAAAGTTTTCACGTTTTACGGTGAAACGCCACATTTTCACCTGTCATCCGTTTAGGGTGAATGAGCACTCTTTTCTGAGTGTTTTTTCGAGGGTATTGCAACGGTGCAATCTGACCGCCAAAATTCGGGCTCGATGTGCGAGCCCCACAGGGCCCCGTTTGTGTATAACGCATGGAGTTGTAGCTTCTACATCCGGAGTCCGTTTTAGGCGCCGTTACCGGCGTTGTGACCCTGGAATCGAGGAAAATTTTAATGGGGTGGTATCAGGAGTTGATGCCAAAGTTGAGGCGTGGACCCCACAGTCCATCTCTTATGCTTGGTGCAGCATACTGTGACTTTTTTGTTAGTCTTCCGTTTGGGTGTCTGAATAGTCGATTCAGCAAGCTTTTCTGAGAGCATCGTGGTGGCCTCGTTCACCCGACCTCTTTCAGTACCGAGGTGTGGGCCCCACGAGATGTAGTGTTGGCGTAAAGCGGCGTTGAGTAACATTTCCATCGGGAGTCCGTTTCAAGCGAGTAAGTATTCTATCTCGCATGTTTTTTCACATGGACTACAATTGTGTAATCTGTTTGGGTGAGCGGAGCCTCTTACGTGATATTATTCAATATGGAAACATGAAAGCGTGTTGGTCTGAGGTTCCATTGAGGTACTCCAAAGCTACCAACGGTAGCGATAATAGTGAAACTTAGTGATGGCATGGGTACTGAACCTCTCTTAGGTGTTTTTTTTCTGGATTTGGGTGGTTACATGATACCCCCTCAAGGGTTTATTGGCTAGTGTTGTACCATCCAACAGGGATGTCTAGAGCAGTTCTAGATTTACCCTCCAGCGAGGCTGGGTAGTGAGTTTCTCATCGACTTCTTCGGGTTTAACATCCAGCAGGGCTAGGCAGTGGGTCACCTGACGACTTATTCTAGGTCTACCCTCTAGTAGAGACTGGGTAGTGGGTTTCATTTCGATTTATTCCTGGTATACCCTCCAGTAGAGACTGGAAAGTTGGTTACATGTCGACATATTCTAGGTCTACCCTCTAGAAGAGCTAGGCATTGGGATGCCTGTCGACCTCTTAGGGGCTACCCTCTAGCAGAGACTGGGCCGTGGGTTGCTCGACAACTTCTTTCAGACTCAGCCTTTTCAACAAGGCTAGTCTATGGTTTATCTCCATGACTTATGTAGATGGACCCTTGGTTGTACAGGTCAGTGATTTGATAGCTTTGGCAGTGACGTGGTGTGGTTTGACATACCCTTGAAATCTCAAGGATGAGGGGCACATTCCCCACCAAGACGCGTCCTTGTGACGTGACCTAAAATCATGAGGGCGAGTTAGTTCCACCCAAAGTGGATAGTATCAAGGTGTGGTGATTTGATCCCCTTGAATTGCATTTCAGGGTAGACATGTGGGATGCTGGGATTCGATGGTGGTTACTTCTAAGACTGTTTGCTACACACTTTCTTGTGATAAGCTATGAAATGGAGATCCCCTTACAACCATGTTCGGGTTTCTAGTTTGAGCATATGGATATGTATATACCTTATTCTGGTACATGCTTTTTGGGTTTTTATTTCTCTTCCTTCAGGAGATGAGAAGACGCGTGGGGTATACCACATGCTTTCCATGTCTAGCTTCTTATGGTTGGACGAGTCTACTCTCCTGCTATAGGTAGCGAAGTCTCGATGAGAATTTTATCTTCTCACTGTTCCTAGCTCCTGCTATTAGGACGAGACTACTTCCTTCTTCTTGTTGGGTTGAGTTGTACTCTTCACTGCACTCTCTGTTTTACTCCTTTACTGTTCCCTGTTCGATCTACTTCTCACTTCTCGGTACCTCCTTTGTTGCTCCCTTGAGCCTTCGGGGTATTCTACATAGTATTTTTAAACTCACCCCTGCTTGGGCTTTACCCGCACTTGGTGTGCCCTTGCAGACGACAAACAGGTTTCTCATGACATAGAGAAGCATATGATTTCAGGAGCATGGATTGCATACGGTGGTCGTAGTCGGGTTCCCGCGGTGGGAGTCTCCCAGCTATTTTTCTTTTATTTACATATTGTCGGGTTGTGGCACTTTTCCGGTTGGGCGTGGGGTTATCCCTTTTATTTTCAGTTTATCTTCATCACTCACTTTGTACTGTTTAGAGGTCGATACACACTTATATTTTTTTATAGCAGTTAGTACATTACTTTCCCTTTTACTCTTCACTTTTTCATTGAGTAGGTTGTGTGTGTGTGTGCATGTACTTAGGCAAAGGCCTCCTCGAGTTGTTTAGCCTTCGGCGCTTGTCGCTAGCCCCTGGCCTATGATGGCGGGCTTGGGGTAGTTGCAGCTCGAGCCCGGGTAGGGTCGGGTTATGACATAATTATTTATTTGAAATGGAAATTTAGAGCTAGGTATATCCGACCACAACCTATTCTAGAAAAAATTGTACTTTTTTCCTTCCATCTAGAAATTCTGCAAATTCATTTTATGAATATGATGTTCTATATATATCATTTTTAATGAATTAAATTCTGGAAAAAATTCATATTATCATCTATAATGAAATATAAATGGAACATTATTCAAAAAAATATTATGATTCTATATTAATTATCAAAACTATAGAATATGTGATGAGGAATGAGAAGACTCGGCTGGAAATGGTATTTTGGAGAAATCATAGGATAGAAGAGCTGACATAGGAACATGATGATATGATAATTCAGAACTACAAAAATTTGTTTGTTAGGTAACATTATAGATATATCAAGGAAGAAATTTAATAAATGTCAGTATAACGAAACAACCAAATATTTTATGTTATAATTATTTGTTAATAAATTTCATCAATTTTGTAGATTATGATATAGTTAACCACAAATCTATATGAACCATAATATGTTATACAATTCTAATATTTCATCAAAATTGGAGAATATATATTATAATAACTAGAATTCAAAAAATATATGTCTTCCACCCTCATAAAATAAATTAAATGGAATAAAAAACAAAAGAAATTTAAATGAAAAACATTTGAAAATATAACGTGTTTTTTTCTAAAAATTGTTTTTATAGGAATGCTGTTATTTTATATGATTTAAATAAATTAAAATATATTGCTAAATAAGATTTAAAATTTTTTTATACATTATACTTAATCAAATATTTTAAAATTAATGTATGATTTTTATTACGTATAGTATAATAATAAATAATTTTTTATACATAAATATATATATTTTCTAAAATTAGTTTCATCATGTTTTCTGAAATTATTTTATAATGAATTATGTTTATTTATATATATATATATAAATTTATAAAATTAATTCTATATTTAGAATCATGATGTTCAATCTTTCTTAATAGTTCCATTTTATTTTTAGTCATTATGAATAATTAACAATGTAAAATATATCAACTTAGTAATAGGTAAATCCTGTTAATTCCTATAAAAAATATGGTCCAATTTATTCATAATAGTTATTGATATGGTAATATAATTCATCTATTATAACATTATGAATGGTATATTTGTTATAGGTATGAATGAAAATTACATATATAGTATTTAATGTGTGGAATGTTACAATGTCTCAGTCTCTTTGTTTTACTTTTTAAATCATGTGTCAATAAAGGGAAAAAGAAAGTAAATATCGATAAATAGTATTGATTTTAATCCTAATGGTGTTATTTTTATGATTTAATTTTCTTTCTGGATTTTAGTAAAAACACTACTACCTTAAATTCTTATGCCTCACTGATGCAATTTAACTCTGATAAATAATCCAATCAACTAAATGATTTTAAATATTAATAAATGTGATATAAATTTGTTTATTTATAATTTTTCATTACTTTAATATATGAATATTACTATTTTGTTTTTTTAATGTATTATATTCAAATTTACACTTTTTATTTATGTCATTTGCATCAAATTAAATAATTAGAGTCAAAATCAATAATAGTGGTAAATTATCAATATAATATTTTATTAAATTATTGGAAAATAATTCAAATAATGGAGGAAAATGGTGAAAATATATTTTTGAAATTTTAATCCAATTTCAATTTATAGTTTTAGGGTAATTTTATAAGTTATAATAAAACATTGTAAGAGATCAACATATTTTACCACGATTAATGATAATAATGTAAAACAAAGAGGTTTAACAAAAATATATTGTTTAAAACATATTTTAAACTTATAAAAGTTTTATTGTATGACGGGATTTCATACCAATCATATATTTCCTTCAAATTTAGGGTATTTTTTGATTAATTTTTGAAAAATAATGGCATCATTATAATTTAATCATTGATGAAGATTCAAAAGTGGCCCACATGTCAATTATAATAATGTCACACCTTCCATAAAATCTTCATATAAAATTTGAATATATAGCTCAATAAAATGAGATAAATTTATATTGTGAACATACGTTTCTGAGTATTTGTGGTTCTATTATCATAAAATGCCATACCTATGTTCTATTATGATGTGTTCCAAATGGACTTCTACCGAAGTAGAGGAAATCACATTTTTTGATTCCTTAAAATGTTATTCTTATTCTACATCTAATAAATTATTGTACCGCTAATAAAACAATATATAAATTATTATATGTATATATTATTATGATTAAGGGGAAACCATATTCTATCTCTTTTTCACATAACTAAATGTGAAAACACCATTAATGCATATGTACTGTTTACCGTCTCCACAATGTGGTTTTATTTTTGTCTCACATTTTACATTTATTGATATGATGATGAAATTATACAATATATAATATATTTATGACATAAATACCCTTACAGAACAATTATATCAAATATATATTATTACATTGCAATCCATTGTAAAATAATAGTGACACTTGTGCATATGTGTGGACTACCATCTACATAATGTTATGTGGTCCATATTTTCATTTAGACAATACAAGGATTTAAATTTGGATACATTTCATGAATATAACTAATTTATATTTTATAATAATAAATATGAATAAGTCAATTATTAATTACCTATTATATTTGCAATCAATTTATGACTAAAACCAATGTTCATGTGTATATACAACCTTCTATCTCAAAGAATGATGTCTTTCATTTTTATAGCTATCTACATCATTAATTACTCTAAAAAAAGTACATAATTGAAATATATGATATTAATAAAATATTTAGCATTTCGAATATGAAAATCCTTCTATTTGTTACCCATTAATTCATTGTTTAATATATATAATTACTCATAAAACAACATGGAATTTTTTGAAGTCTAGTTTCATTGGGAGTAAAATACATTACATAACACCATGAACATGTGACAAAACAAATTTATTCAAAAATTTCATAACATGATTCAAAATTACCATGGATTTTAAAATTTCATAGGACACCTCAGTGAAATAAATTAGAATGGGGTGATCTATAAAGCCTAGAAAGGGAAAAAATATGGAATAACATGAATTTAATAATTTATATTAAATAGATGGAATATCAATAAAACACAAAAGGACTCATAATCAAAAACAGGGATAATAAGGTACGATACTGGATGGTAACATAAAAAATGTGGCAATATCATAAAACACTGCAGCATAAACATATGTGAAGAATAAATTCTAAGAAACATTAGAGGAAAATTTCCCATAAAGAAATTGGGTTCACTCCAAGTCCCATCATAATGTCTCATGAGGTATAATATTACCCAACAAATTTGTGTTCTATATAATTCTCGGAAGACCTGTCACTTTTATTGGATTCTCGTGATTAAGTGTTCCACATAAATCATTCAAAATTGATTCATTAATCAGCATAATGTAATCACTGATCAAGAAATGTGGAATTCATAATGTAATTTCCCAATAAAAGAAGTATATGGGTATATATATGAATAGTATTGTTATGAAATATATGTGGTATTAAATACCCATTTGTTTTTGTATAGAATATTACGGGTAAATATTGGCATCATAACGCAATCACATAAAATTCGTAAAGAAATTGGTTGAAAAGTGAAAAAGGGGTATCTCTTAATTGGTACATAAAATGGGTAGTAATATATTCATGGATTGACATATACCAACATTAGGAATTTGAAATAGAATACATATGATAATAATGATACTTAAATAAATAAGAGATGGTGAGGATCCCTGACATGAGTGAATGGATCCAAATGCTTTATAAGAGCTTCTTTAAAGAATGTGGGAGAATTGGGTGGACTCTATATAGGGGTGGTAGAGTATGTACGTGATCTATGTTTTTTGAGTGAGAAAAATGGATAGATTGTGTTGGTTTATATATGAAATGAGTGCTGAATTATTTATCATTTCAAAAAAATAGTATTTAGACACAATATAATAAATTAACTAAAACTTCATACCTCTCTATGGTTTATGCCTAATTATAAATCAAAATTTGAGTGGTTTATATTAATTTATAAGGCCAAAGTTAGATATTAATAAAATAATACAATTGGTTTGGTTGAAGTGAGATATAATCTAAAACTATAATTTTAAAACTATAGATAATATTAATGGTTTTGAATAACTAGTAATTAGTTTATAAAACTAATAAAATAAACATAAATTAACATTATTTTAATGTGAAAAAATATATTGGGTCTGGATATATTTTATAGTTTTTATGATACTATTGCTTTTTCATTTTGATGTCATAATACACACAATATTTATATATGATATTTTATTTTTTCCAAAAAATTTGAGTGTCTCATAAAATAATGAAAAACTCACCATTGTTTAATTTCAAAATTATGAATCCAAATAACTAATTCATTTTATCAACTTAGGTTTCAAATTTTTTTTCATTTTCCCAATAATAAAAAAATTACTTTTGTTGAGAAATGATGGGCTTTTGATAATAACAGTTTTACAATCCTCATAAAAATTACATTTGACATCATAAAAAAATTATAATAATTTGTATATAAAGAAATTTATTTATTAATACTATTTTATTAATATATTATTATATTTTAAAAAACCATTAAATCATCAAAATCAGTGCCTTAATTAATTTTGAATATAAAAAATACATCGTTTTCATTACTGTATCAAAATAAAAATCATTTATAAAGTAAAATTAATGGGATGATTATAAATTCATTATTCCTTAAAAAATAATGTTCATACTCATATATATTGATTAATGATTCGTTTCCCTTTATTACATTAGGAAACAACATAACATTAAGGTGTGGGATATTGGTAATTTAATATTGTGGTTTGTTATACATTGTTTGGTTCGTGATTTCAGCGAACTGCATATTCTCCTATAAAAGGTTTCTCTCATGCATATGTTTTTGTATCTCAACATGGTATTGATCATAGGAAAATCCATGTGATGTTATCTCCCTTATAATCTTTCATCAATTGGATTTATAGGGTTTGGTCCTACTAGTTGAGGATACCCCTTTCTGTTTCTATTTCAATTTGATTTGATAAATCCCTATTTGTTTAATAATAATGTTATCACCATTCAAATACTTTAGTTTTAATGGTAATGATTCATAATAATATTTTTAATCCAAAATTATATAACCATATAAGTGATTTTTTTCTATAATCAAAATGAATAATAAGAAATTTAATTAAATTGAAAGGGGAATTTTATTTATAATAGGTCGGTTCATTGAAATTTTCCCCCATAAGAAATGTTTCCAATGATATTCACATTCCCATAACTAAAAGAGATGAGGGTAACATGGTTTCATATCCCCCTCTAGTTCTTAATTCTCTTATTCAAACCTGTCGTTTCTCCATAGATCATTGACAAGGTGGATTTTCTTATTCTGTATAACATTTTCTCTATAATCAAAGAGCTGCACAAGATTCTGCTCATATGAAAGGTCATTTTCTAATGGGTCCACCAATGGGTAGAGAAAATATGACCAGGCTTGTATGTTCATACTCTAGTGTGATACATGGAATACATCTGGTAAAAGCTATTAGTTCGGTGGTAGTGATAGTTGGGTGTCCACTACACTGATGTGACAAAGGATATCAATGGGGCCAATGTATCTTGGACTATGATTTACCTTATTCCCAAATCTGATCACTTTATTCCATGGTGATATGAAGAGGATAACCATGTATCATATATCAAATGTGAGGTCCCATAAAATATTTTCAAAATATCTCTTCTTACGACTCTATGAATCCGTTATTTAATTATGAGTGATATTTACTTTTTCCACAATTTCCTAAACCATTTGAGGACCTATAAAATTCCAGTCCCCAACATCATCCCAACATGTGGGTATTCTTCACCACATTCCATAAAAGACTTTATAAGGATCAATTTGGATGATCGACTTGAAAATATTTTTGTAAGATTACTCAACCAGATTTAGAAGTTTGTATCATCCTCCTATTAAGTACATAAGAAATTTTATCAACATGACAACTATTTTATGAAAATTTGGATCACATTGTTCGTTAGTTTGAGGATGAAAAGGCATAATATTTTTTATCTATTTATTTAGAACCTTCTTAAGAATGATCCATAAATTAGTTGTGAATATTTCATCATGAGAAAATAAAATTGAGATTGGTAATTCATGTGTCCTTACAACTTCACTAATGTATATATATTAAGGTTCATCCAGTGAGAATTCATCTTGAATTATAATTTATTGAGTTGTCTTTAAATGAAGATCCACAACAACCCGCATATTGGTGGTTCCTTTGGATATCATTAGACGTCTGATGAAACAGCCCACGGTGCTTTTTACCATTTAAATGTTTATATGGGTAATGGTTGCATCATCACATTAAAATTTTGTTTTTGATCCTTCACTAGGTGACGTAGAAGGAACTTAGATGTAAATCATGGTGTCTCTTTCATCATATTGTCCCTCTAATAGTTCCCTCGAAGATAACGATACATCCTAATTCTTCCGGGATGGATAGAGGAGGAAGATATATTTATATCATCTAAAAACACATTTTTTATCTCATGATACGATAGTACACATAGTCCAGACTGAAATATTTAAACTCCATATTAATTAACTTTGTACTCTATAGATTTCCTTTTTTATATACTCCCCACATTCATCTTAATTACCACATAATTTCTATGATCATATTTTCTGTTTTCTAGAATGTACAGTTTAGAAATCATTTATGATATGATTGACGATGTTCCTTCCTTTTTGATTCTCATAACCATGATTTTCAAATATATAATGATTTTTCCTTCTCAATTCTCACTAGTGGTAGAAAATTTGATTCATTTCTATATAGGTCATCAACTAATTTTATCTCTTTCCTAAGGTTTTATGGGACTAACTAGTTATAGTTTTTTATAATCTCTAACCATCTTCATTTTTTAATATTATTCTCTTTCATTGTGAATATATATTTGAGGCTTTTGTGATCTATATATATTTCACACTTCTCTATGAAGAGATAATGATCCTATATTTTCAAATATATTACTATTGAATCCAACATCATATTATATGTTTTCTAGTTATATTCAATTACTTACAACATCGTTGAAGAATATGATATCACCTTATCATTATGTAATAACACACAACCCAATCCCTTCATTGAAGAATTAGCGAATATAATGAGAGTTTATCCAATTATGGGTATCGTTAGTATAGGTGTAGTGATACAAATTTTATAGAACTCCATGATCCTATCATAAAATTTATATTTCAATGAAAATTGAACACCCTTCAATGTTATCTTGGTATGAGGGATTGATAATCATCTTAAATTTCATGAAAATCAGTGATAATACAGTGATAACACAAGGAAACTATGTATATTTATCTCAAAAGTTGGCCTCGTCGATCCTTAAATTTCATAATATTTTGAATTCCCCAGATATATTCTATTTCTTATTATGATATTCTCCAAGAATAAGACTTAATACAACTATAAGAAAAATTTTATATACATTGAATAAAGCTTCTCCTTTCATATGTTCATTAGCATAGTCTTCATATTCTTTTCATGATCCTCCTTTTTATTGGATTATAATATAATATCATATATAAAGGCTTAAATAATACGATTTATTCTTTAAAGACTCTATTCATTATGTTAATTAAAATTTTGATAGTATTATTATGTCTGAATGTAATTAATAAGAACTCATATTACCCACAACTTATACAAAATGAAGCCATGTGGATATCCTTCTTCTTAACCAATACCTGGTAATATAATTATCATAAATCAAAAATTGATAGCTATTAAACTCAATATAGTTGATCAAACAATTCATCAATACATGGACGTGTATAATATTTATTTATCATGATCTTATAGTTCTCGCATTAATCAATGAAATGGCACATTTACCCATCCTTCTTCATGAAAAAGTGAATTTATCCACCCCATGGTGAAGCACTTGGGAGCACAAAACCTTTATTCAGATTATCCTATAGTTGTTTTTTCTCAGATCCTCAATTTCCGTTGTAGCCATAAAAATGTATTATTTGATAATGGTAACACACCAGGTATAATCTCTATTGAAAATTCAACCACCAATCTTGGAAGAATTTAGGTAAAATCATTGGGAAACATATCAGACATTTCCTTCACAATGGGCATCACATCAAGGATGATATTTTCCTTAAAATTAATAATTCAAGAAAGATATTCATTCCTATTAGGAAATAATATCAATTATTGATATGAGAATTTTAAATAAGATTCATCCAAGTCCTTGTTTTTGTATAAAATTATGTGTTGATTCAATATATGATGACTGATTTCCTTCTTGCTGCAATTTATGTGGGCTCCATATAGTAAAAGAAAATCAATGACCAGAATTGCACAAATTTTCACTAATAAGAGTATAAAAAAGGTCACTAGTATTTTCATCCAACCACCATTTCCAACGGATGAGTTATATACTTGGGTTTTAATAATTTACCAACATTCCATTTTCAATAAAAGCACTACTTCCATTTTTAGTGGTGGTTGTTGAATAGTTTATCAAAACATTTATGATATGAAGGAATAAATATAACAGTAATATAAAATAATGTTTTTTATTCTTGAATCAATTTGTATCATAACATTCACCACATCATTTTCGGGATCCAACTCATTTGTTGTTACGAAAAAATATCACCCTTGATGACTTGGAGGTTTTTTGCTGTCTCTGAACAACCTTTTCTAACTACATTGGATTGTAATGTACATTAGTTCCATGAAATTTAAGCAATGAACAACATTAAGGGTTGAAAATATCATTACTATATTCCATTTCATTTTTGGGGTTCTACTATAAAAAATTTCTAGCTATGTTTCATTCCTTCCTACATATAAATAATGATCTTGTTCTCCTTTAGTAATTTTTGGGGTGCTTCTTTCCAAACCATTGAAAATTAGGATGTTGAAAATTATTGGTGCTATTATATTTCTCCATCAAACCCCCCCCCCCCCCCACAATTATACTCTACTATTTTATTATTATTCCTATGATACCTTAGAGATTCACATATCTGAATTATTACATTGATGGAACATGATAACATTTTCTCATAGCTATAAATGTATCTGATATTTGGGGATCATAATGGACCCTGTTTCATCCCACCAAATAATTGTTTAACCATTCATTTAGGGGTGATCAAAAATCAGGAGTACTATCATGAAAGTCTAGTGAAATTTTCTTCATACAACCTAATAGATTCTTAATGTTTTCACAAGATTGAAATGAAATCCCTTTCCATTTTATGTTCTATAGTGTGCATATATTATTTATCGAAAAAAATATTTGGAAATTCCTCCCACCCATAGTCCTTATCATATAAATGGTCTCTATAATCATGATTAATATCCACTAATGACCAGGTTCTACACATATATGATAAACATCTAGTATAAGCTTTAATTTATTGATCATTTATGGACGGATAAGATCTTCTCAATGGTTTTCATTTGTTGTTCCATGAATATGGGGTCAAATATTCCATTAATATTTGGGGATATTTTCCACATAAATGACACAATTGGAACTTGTTATTTCTTAGGGGGTTTCAGAGCTCCTCCAGATCCAGGTTTATATTCACAACCTGGGTTAGCTGTGAGCAAATCATCGCAAATATTGTGATTCCTTCTCTCATTGGGTCGGGAATCTCATTGGGGAAGTCATTATATTTCCCATCACATTGGGTTTTTATCACTTTCTTCCTATTTAATTATATTATATATAATAAAATGAAATTTTGGGATGACTATTTTTCAACCATTAAACAAATAAAAGGGGAATCCAATGACATTCAAGATATAAATTTTGAATTAGATTTATTTCATAACTTATGATTTTATAGGCTTAAATCTATATTATCGATGATCCTTTTACTAACATATATTCATATAGGAATTTTTTTGTTCCCAAAAAAAAGGTTTTTTATGAGCTTAAAAATATACCAAATCAAATAACTCAGGAGTGTCAAACCAGGGGAATTGTGGCCCTTTAACGTATACAATGTTACAATGAGTCATGCTTTGTACCTTATCAGAGTTGGTACACCTAGGTACATCTACATCAGATCCACATAAACATGTATTAACTAGATAGAGATTTATTTTATTGATTAAAAAATTACTTTAATCATAACGAAAAATTAGCGATGTTTTCATATACATAGTCTTACAGCTAATCCATTCACAAGTGATTTATTATAATAATACCAAAATAACTAACCATTTCATATGATACCAAAATTGTCAACCCATCCATTTATTACACAATAATTAATGGGTTAAAGCATACAATTAATCAAACAACTACCCAAAATTCTGGGAAGTCTAGGTCATTAGGGTATTAGGTACTTTTCATAAAATCTTGAATATGAGAGACACAAAAATTATACACAACGACCTTAACAGGATTTTAAAATACCTTGGAATTATAAATTCAATGGGATAATCCCGTGAGAGACATAAGGAAGGTATTACATATATATCCAAATATGGTAATGAACATGTAATAATAATATTTGAATAATACATTTTAGAAAATAGGCATATCATTGGATCACAAAAGTAATGAGAATCATAAAAAAGATAAAAAATATATGAGATATCCTGATAACAAGGGAAATGTGGAAACATTATAAAAAAAATATATCATAATCATATGTCAAGCCTAAATTCTATGATATATTGGTGGAAATGTCTCAAAAAGTAATAAGGTTTTCTCAATGTCGCAACATGACATCTCATGGGACTAAACATTACTCAATGCATTAGAGAATTATATAATTCCGATTTCACCTGCACATTCATTTCATTCTCATGATTATGTGTACCAAAAAAGATAAAGTAATATGTATTCATTCACCATCATGATTAATTACATGATCATGAAATGTTTAATAAATATATATATGTCCAAAATAAATGAAGTATATGCCTATAATGTTGACACTAATTGAATGGAAATAGGTATGGTATTCATTAAACAATGATATTGGATTGGAAATTCATGTTAAAAATTTGGAATCATTACAACAACATACTAAATTTTAAAAAATTCGATTGATTAGAGAGAAAGGGGTCTCTCATAATTTTTTATAAAACAATAAGTAATAGGTAAATTTAAATACATATCCCAAAATTAGTCATTTTAAATAGTGGTTATAAAATAATAATGAAACATGAATAAATAAAAGAAAATGAGGATCACTTATTTGAGTTTCTGAATCCAAATGCCTGGGATATATTTTTTGTGAGCTTGTGGGTGCCTTGGGATGACTCTATAGTAGGGGGAGTATGGAATTGATACAATAATTTTGAGAGAAGATTAATTGGATCATGGGTGGGTTTATTTTTGAAATGAGTGGGGAATTTATTTTCATTTCTCAAACATATGTTTTGGAATTTATATAATAAAATATAAAAAACAAATTCTTTCCCATGGTACATGCCAATGTATTATCGAAAAATGGAGATGATTAAATTATTTTATATGGAAATTGAAAAAAAACTAATAAAATAATAACCAAGATTTTTTGGAACTAGTTCGTACACATAAATAAAAGACATTAAAACCTTAATATGTACTAATGGTTTTGGAGGATTTATATTGGCTTTATAAAATCAATAAAATTATCATAATATAAAACTAATTTAAATGTAAAAGATATATTTTTTTGGATACCTTTTATATTATTTATTACATCACTTTTGGGCCATTATGATGTCATAATACACAATATATTTGTATACAATATTTATTTTTTATCAAATTTTATTATTGTCTCAAAAATTTGTTATAAAATGACTTTTGGATAATTTTGACATTATATTCCAAAAATAATATTCATTTTATCAAATTAATATTAATTTTGATATCATTTTCACTTAAAAATTATTAATATTTATTAAGTAGTGATGGGTTTCTTTGATAATAACAGTTTTCAAACCCTTATTAAATTTACATTTGACATCCTCAAAATTAAATGATTTTTAATTTATAATAAAAATTATTTAAAATAATTTTTTATTTTTTTTCAAAAATCTATTATATCAAAAAATATATGCATTAATGGAATTTTATTATTAATAATATTATTTTTTTCATTATTGTATGAAATTTGAAATATTTTATAAATTAACAACAATATGGTGGAAATATATTTATTATTATATAGAAAATAATCTATATAATCATATTAATATGGTCATCAAACATATCCATTTAATAAATCAGAAAACACCCTAAAAGTAAGGTGCACAACAAGGTGACATTCATAGGTTGATCTGCATACATGGATTGGTTTGTGATCTCGATGAGCTATATCATTTCCTAAAATGGTTTTCTCGTTCTTCTATTTTTGGATATCATCATGGTATTGATTAATGAAAAATCTAAGTGACGATATCTCACTATGAAGCCCTATTAAATGGGATTTATAGGGTAAGATCCTATAGGTTGTGGCCATAACATTTTTTGTCCATGTAAATTTTATTTATTTCAACCCTATAATTATATTAATAAATAGATCTCTATTAAATGGATATATCATCAATGGTAGATGTTATTAATGTTCCTATACATTAAAAAGTATATAGGAAAATTATTACATGATTTTTTCTATAACCAAAATACACAATAATAGAATTAATTAAATGTTAAGTAAAATTTTACAATAACATTTCATAACGTCTCATGAGAGATAATGTTACCATGCTATAAAAATCATATATAAAATTCTAAAAATTAAAATAAATTAAAAACATAGTAGTTATTCCCTATAATAGTTATTTTTTCAAGGAATATGTAATAAAAATATGTCAAAATATTATAAGTAAAATATACATTTTATGATATATCTGTGTATGTTTATGTAATTTATTTATAATTAATTATTTTTACATGAGTTTTTGATACATATGAAGGATGTTGAACAATATTTAATGCATTATTTCAAAATCTCATTCTCATTCAGGATTTTTTATAATTATAATCAACATTTTACAATTATATTATATTTTATTCTTTAATACAATATATTTCATTACCATATTATGATTTGTGTTCTTTTATAGTAATAGTATTAATTTAATCTCTGTAATACTTATTATGATTGAGAAAAAATATCTAGAAAAACTAAAAACAATTTTATTTTTGTTTAAAAGTCCAATTTCACCCAGATAAATATTTTCAAAAAAAATATTTTGATGAATTCTTTTGATATTATTCAATTTTTTTGTTAAAAAAAATTTACTCATGGGGTAATTTTTAAAACATTATTTCAAAGGAATCATCATTATGAGTTCTAAATGATTTAATTTTTGAAAATTATACAACAATATGAAAGGAATGATATTTAACTTATAAAACACGAATGATATTTAAAATAATTGTGAAATATCAATGAATTTATTCTACAATTATAATTTTACATAATTCATTTTTGCTAAAATATATTCGATATTATTGTCGAAAATTTTAAAATTTTATATAAATTTTTTCAATATGAATATGATATATTTATCACGAATAATTGGAGTGGTAATTTTAGTATATTTTGATATATGTCACCATATATTATTGAGTCATATGATAATAATACAATATAATTATAAAATACACCTTATATCTCAAAATTGTTCGTGATCATTTTCACTGTGAATATTCTAATTTGATTCTATTTCTCATATTACATAGGATGGTTCATTATTAGAATTATTAATTAGTGAAATTGTTAACATTTCATATATTCATTTTAAATATAAAAGGTTATGTTGATTATGTGTCAAACCATTCATAGGAGGAATTCATTGGACGTAGTAAATGATTTTTGGAGGCCTTTATAGCCCCTCGATTCTTTTTTATGTATCATGAGAGAAAAATTCATGGTTAAAAGGATGAATTCATATGTATTTTTGTAATATGACATGGAAAGAGGACTTCATGATATGTTTAAAATGTCTGAAATTTTGTATTCCTCCATTATTATATTTTTTTATTGATATCCATGTATTTATCTAATTATTTAGAATGTACATGGATATGTTCCAAGATCATGTGATTAGTTTTGTTGAATTATTTTATTATATATTATTTATTTTAATGAAGAATTCACGACCACATTGTTTATTAAATAGAATGTGTTTTTAGTTTCTTACCGTGACATATTGATCATTCCATATTTATTATCGATTTCTTATGTTGTACACAAACTATTAATTATCATTAGAGATCAACTATTTCTTATTTTTTTCATTCCCCATGATTCCTGGACATTTATCATGATTCATTTGTTCGGATTTTATAAATATAATTATTTTCTTCTATAAATTATTAAATTTGTTTTTTCAAAATAAATATAATATTCATCTATTCATCTATTTTACCATAAAAATATAGTTATTCTTCACAACATGGTTTGATTCATTTTTTATAGTTCCAATGAGATAATGTATCTAATGACTCTTGGATACTGGTATTTCAGTGTTTAAATTGGGGTATGATTTCATTTTTACGTTCAAAAACATTTTTTATATAGTATTGGTTTTTAATTAGAAAATTCTTCTTATAAAGGAAACACATGGAAAAAACCAGTCATTAATCTGGACATTTTTTTCATCATTCACATAAGTGGGACTATTAATCTTACTTATACATGTGATGACTTAATTACCATCATTTAAAAAATGAATCTATTCACAGGCCCATTTTGATAGTTTCTAGGATGCCTCTTTCTACATTTTAAACTTTTAATATAATGGAATTTCTTATAACCATTATATTTTCAAATTATATAATAGGGATAAAATATATTATCAATTTCATATATCTAGTCCAAAGTGGAAATTTAAAATAATCCATTTCTATCTCAACATTTGGGGAACAACATTGAATGTAGTTATAGCTTTAAAAGTCACAAATTTCCAAAAAATCATAAAATTGACATTATCCCACTAAAGAATAAGTAAATTTTACATTTAGAGTTAATTATAAAAAAATATGGTCTTTTAATATATGAAGGGTTAACATCATAATATAAGACATATTAACCATATTTTAAAAACTGTAAAATGAAATACCTCCCCATTTTAATACCGTGATTGTGAGGGAAAAATTATTGATAAATATCAATTTGAATTAATCCCACTCTATGGAATATATTAATTTAATAATAAATGTATTCTTGATCACTTTTCAACTATAATCTTGTCTCCCATCAGTGAGGTTTAAAATAAAAATAACATCTATAAATAAATTCATTGAAGTATATAGAATTTGTTCAAAAGTTACATAATCCATTGTTTAATGATTATCATATATGATGATCCATTAAACATTAGAGGTATATAATGTATAAATTATTCCATTCAAACATTCTATCCTCGATGGTTTTCTATGTGGTTGTAGTACTAATAGACAACTTGAGTCAATCATTTGAGAACTATATTGATATTCTCAATTCCTTCCCCCATAATTAAATTAATTACATTAGTAAATTAATTAAATTTCCAGTTTCACTTGTCATTACATGAATCCTTTAATGGTAAAAAAATTTCAGAAATAAGGTATATTTTTGTATGGGAACACTCTTATGAATTCATCTATATAATATAATATGAAAATTCATAATAAGTAACTCATACCCGATATAAAATACCTCATTTTTTAATCTATATTTTGGAATCAATGTTGACCATGGACATTTTCATACTAGTTTCCAAATCCCAATTAAATTCCTGAAATATATTTAAAATCTCTCATAATGATTTTTAAATAGGATGTTAATTAACAAAATCATATCCCCTTGAAATTTTCTATCCTATTTTCATTTAAGAATCTTATATGTGAAATATTTAATCGTTGTGTTAACACACAAAACAACGTCTCCATTGTTTTTACACCTATGTACAATTATTTATGAGTCCAAATCTATAATTCAGTATCCATAAAGGGATGTGTTTTCTTAAAAAACCTTATAACCCATAATTTAAATAATCATTATGATGTAATATCAGTCATATCCGGAGGATTTTATCAATATATTTTCATCCTAATATAAAAAATATTAATAGTCTATCCATCCCTACCAACTCCAACAATCTAATCCCCAAAAACATATTTTTTCACCATTTATAACATATGATTCCAAAATTTTAATTTCTATGATCAAGAGGTATATTATCATTTTAAAAATATTAAAACATGAAAATTATCCTAAAACTTAGGAATCATTATTTTTATAAACTCTATGTAGTGATCCTAATAGATATCAATCATATAGAAATACCTAGGATATCCTAGCAAAAATATATATATATAAATATGAGATATAAATAAATGTAAGTGGGGACACACATGGTATTAATTATTTATAAGATGGTCATGATTAAAAAATGATATCATAAAGAAGATGATCGAATTCATCGATAAAATTCATAAGTAAATGATATCATTAGATAATAAATAAGTGGAAGTAACATACAACATGATATCATGAATATAATTCAGTAGTCACTACCAGTAAGATCATCATATTGTGGATAATGTCCCGTGATGTATTTTGATTACTCCTTAATCCTTTAGATATCATCTCATGAGATATAATGAATCACCTAATGCATTGGATGAAAATTTATATTCAAGACCACCTATAAAATAAATGAATATCATATATATTTTTTACACATAAGGAAAAGAAATGATATATAAATTTTAATATAGTATCATACCATGAAAAATAATTGGGTTTCATAATTATGTTTCATGGTATTGCTGAAGGATAAACATTAATGATTAACAAAAAATAATGAATTAAATGATTTTGATTTTTATATTTGGAAATTAAACATAACTATTGATGTTTGATTAATAATGTAGGGATTCCATGAGAATGATTGTAGATAAGAAAGAGTAAAAAATAGCACATTGTACAATCATTATGAAATACATAAAGGATATATTAAAATAATAAAGAACCGTTTATTTTACATGAACATAGAATTAACCCTACAGGGTCCTATATAAATTAATGATTTTTCTAAAGCAACTAATGCTTTTAATGATTTTATCTAAGAGATTCTATATATAAGAAAAAAATTTGGAATGTTCCATTAAATCAAGATGACATAAATATTGGAACATCAAATGAAAATGAATCATCAATAACCCATGTAATGAAAATTATATTTAAATATTTATTCATGTAAATGAAAAATTATAATAAAATTGTATGTTAATTAGGACAAGATTTGATAAAAATATAGAAAATTGTAGAGAACATATAGTACCCCCGGTTTTAGGTATCTAACACTTAATTAATTCTTTTAATGGTTATAATGATTAAAGGTGATGAATGGGAGAGTCAGGAGAACATTGAATGACGTTTTGAGGAAAAAGGGAAGTTGCACAGGAGGCGCACGGGTTGTCTAAACCATAAGGCCAAATCGTGCGTAGTTGGTCTCCGAGGCAGTAGCTTCCGCACGGGCAGCACACGGTTTGTCTAACCATGCGGCCAAACCGTGCGTGGAGGGACTGATGAGGGAGTGGCTAACTCGCGGTTAGCGCATGGTTTGTCTAACCGTGCATAAAAACCATGCGGGCACTTAAATTAGATCCTTAAAAAGTGGATCTCACTCGTTTTTTCCTCTAACTTTCTTTTTTTTCATCCTAAGTGGCAATAAATTGGGATTTTTCTTCTCCTAACATCCAATAGGGTTTGTCCATCGTTCTGTAGGTGATCTGCAGGATTCCCTTGGAGAATCGAAACCGGATTCCTGAGGTGTTGATCGTTCTTCATCATTCTTGTTCGGTTTCTTTGATATAATTAGATCTACTTCCCCTCTTCTCTTTGTTCCTTAATTCTATGCCCATTATGGGTAGATCTAAGTGCGTGGATGAAAAATAAGATGAGATTTGGTCTTGGTATAGCTAGGAGAAGATATATAAGGTGGTTTTTTAGAGAATCAACCCAGTTTTCTTGTGCGTTCTTCGTTAAATGGTGTTTTCATCAAACACAATGAGGTAAGAGGCTTCAATCTCGACTCCTAGTACTAGAATTGATTTGACTTAGCTTCAAATTGGTTTATTAGAATGTATATGATTGTGAAAATAATAGAATAATTCTTATTTTGTGTTGATTTATGGTTTTAATGAAATAGTCAAATCTGGGTGAATTGTTGTGCAATGTGATTTGGCTTCTTGAATTAAAAATGAATATTTTAAATTATTGATTAACTGGAATTTTAATTGGTTTAATGGAAAATGGTTTTTCAATATAAAGGGTGTTTTATTGAAATGGTTTGGTATTGAAATGACTTTGATGGAATTGGTTTTCAATAAAAATAGAGTTTTATTAAAATGGTTTGGAATTGAAATGGTTTGGAATTTAAATGGTTTTGATAGAAATCAATTTCATTAAAAAGGGTTTTGTATTGAAAGGGTTGTTTGGGCATGATGGTTGGGAATATATGGTCTATGTTCATAAATCATATAAGGGGATTTGTTGAAATATGACCTTCTACTCGGTTCCAAAGGGATAATGGCACATGGGAAATATGGGAATGGGTTGAAATATGACCTTGTTATTCGTGCCAAAGGGATAATGGAACATGGGAAACAATTACATTGTGATGACAAGGTAGATCAACGTGAAACCAAACATGAGTATGGAACTGTCACAACATAGCATGCATGGTTGGTTTCCTGGGTTGGGAAATGTTTGTGTGTTGGAAAAAGGGATATTGTGAGATTATATTAATGCTTGTATTAGTTATTTTTCTGGAAAATATCTTGCTAGAAATTTGTTTCATTTGGTTTTGCTTTCACTTGGTTAAAACGGTTTTAGGAGACTTGTTTATATCTTGTGATAAACTATTTTGAGATTTTTTTATATAAACTACTTTATATAAATGTGGATAAGTTTTCTATCCTAGTGGCATGAGTATGGAAGTCATTGTGGAAAACCTACTTAGTTTTATAGTCACCCCTACTTTTTCACATTGGTGCTTTTGCAGATGTCGTATTCTGAGACAGGGGAAATTGTAAGGCATATCATTGTAAGTGGTTTGTGGTGATGCTTGGGTGATGTGGTGGTTCTTGGAGCATGGATATTTGTGTGGATCCATGGAGTGAGTCTTGGTGTCTTTTGAGAGTCTAGAGTTTTTTATCCACTATGGTGTACATATATGTGTTTTGACTTAAATGAAGTTGTCTAACTATCTTTCATTTGTCCATGCATCATATAGTGAATGTTTGGTTATTTTTGGTTAGTTTATTGGTTTATTTCTTAAAGGATAAATAATCCCGGACATGTATTTGAAACCCTTCGGCATTTATTTCCAGCCATTGGCATCATGGGAATGTGGCATAAGGCCTGCTAATGACTCGTTGTACTCTCAAGCCAATGAGAATTTGCGGGTCAATAAAAATGGTAACTGTTTGGTCATTCCTTGGTGGTACATATGGTCATCAGTGTTATTGGTCTTAGAGTTTGAATTCCTTTTGTCTATTCCTTGGGTTGGAATCGTAGATAGGAGTAAGATTGTCAGATCATGAAATGTATAACACAAAAGGACGTAGTTAACCTGTTTATTCTAAACATCAAGTTACCAGGGTTTTGGGTACATAAGTGTTTTGGATACACTTCTAGAATGTTTTAAATATCATTGTCATGGGTTTAACTAATGAGATGAGCATGTCATAAATTTTAGAGGAATGAATTCCCACTAGGATTTAATCTATCATTTTGCAGAATGATTTATGATTTTGTGGAAAGTGAGAATTATTGAAAAATGTAGAAATTATTTTCAATGAAAGATTTTTAAAACAGTATATTTGGTGTATTTTAAAAATGGGTTGATTTCCCAAATGCATTAGGAATGTTTCAAAAATGTTTGAACATGTAAAAAGGATGCTTTGGAAAACAACGTTGTGATAGTTGATGTGATAGAATATTAAATTCTAAGCCATCAGCTGCTAGACAGTGATATTGAAGGAGGTTGTTGTTGGTTTAGAAAATGGCACCCTGTATGCATCATCATAACCATCCCAAAGAAGCAATAGAGAATGTGGTTACACCTGAACCACGGGTGAACCAGGAGCTGGTTCCAAGTATTGTCCATGCTTTTCATGTTGTGGATACGGGGAACCAGAAGAATTATCCCTAGCAGGTGAATCATACCGTCCAGTTCATGAAGCAGAATCCAATGAACTTTTAGGGTGATGTTGAACCCACGAAGGCGGAGGTGTGGCTATGTATGATGAATCGTATCTTTGATTTCATCATCACACCATCATATCTCAAGGTCATGTTGGTGATGTATATTCTTGACAATCATTCATGTCAATGGTGGGATTTAGTGGTGTAGGCTAAGTTGGATGAAGGACTTACATGAGAGGATTTTGAAGAATTATTCAACAAACGATTTTATCCTCACACGTTCAAAATGCAAAAAATGATGGAATTATTCATCTTGAAGTAGGAGAGCCTCCCTACAACAGATTATGCAGCTATGTTCATGAATTTAGTCCATTTGTCACCGAAGGTTATGGAAAGTTCATCTTTGTAGTCTCACATATTCGAATCGGGGCTATGGAAAAAGATTCCATTGAAGATTGTGGTGCTCTGCATTACCAATTATATAGAGATGGTGAATAGAGTGATTGTTGCTGAACGTGATATCTTGAGATCTATATGAGTTGGAATGATGATACCTATAGGAAACCGTGGGAACGGAATCACAGGGAACAAAAGGAAAAGTGACACCTATTTCAATGGTGCTAGTGGAAATCAGAACCAAATGGCTAGATCAGTAAATCTTCCTCCACGACCCTAGAGCAAAGCAGGTTATTTTCATTGTGGTTCACATGACCACATAAATTGAGACTATACGACACAACCTAGAGCATGTCATAATTGTAACATGATGGGACATCATTAGTGCTATTGGCGTGGTGCTCCAAGGTCAGGCATTCGAGACACTTCTCAGCTGTCAAAAGCATTGTATGCTTTGAACGGACGAGGATGGTAGAATCTGTCTCATCAATAGAGAAAAGATAGCTAGGGTGATACTAGAAATACCTTGAATCCGTAACTAGGGAAACCCCAGAAAGGAAACAAGGAGAACATTATAGTGAAGAAGCAATTGTATAGTGTTGAGCAGATGATTGTCGATGATCAGGATGGACCATCTGCAGTAATAGGGACGATTCTTTTTAATTCTACCTTTTTTGAATGTGTTGTTTGATACTAGTGCATCACATTCATTCATTTATTCTCATGATGTTGACTAGCTATGTTTGAAACTGGAAATGATGTCTTCTGTTTTTAAACTGAAAACTCTTCTTGGTGAAAGAGAATTTCATGCCATTGTGTGTAGAGAATTTTCTCTAACTATTAATGGAGATGAGTTAAAATGGGACTTGTTGATGTTGGATATGGATTTCTATGATTTAATCTTGGGTATGGATTGGCTGACATCGTTCAAGGCTTAAATCGATTGTTATACGAGAACAGTTAGTTTCATGATTACAGATGGCATATAGAATCTCATTATAGGAGAGAGGATTGTAATGAACGGTGAAAATAACATGTTGGAACTAATGGTCAGAATGATCTATTACCATTTGGAAGCTTTGAATTTGACATCAATGGAAGAGATCATGTAAAATAGTTTTCCAGCTGTTTTGGATCAATTTCCTGATGTCTTTCCCATGATCTTCTCAGGGTTACCACCTCTATGGTAAGTGGAGTATTTGATAGACCTCCTTCTGGGGACCTGTATAATGTATCTTCCATATTGTATTATGGAACCAACAGAGTTACGTGAATTGAATGTACATTTAGAGGATCTGGAAAGTATGGTTTTCATTCGACCAAGTATGTCTCCGTGGGAGGACCAGTGTTGATTGTGAAGAAAGCAGATGGAAGTCTTCAGTTGTGTGTTGATTATAGTAAGCTTAACCATGTTATGATAAATAATAGATATCAACTTCAATGCATTAATGATCTATTAGATCAATTAATAGGATCTCAGTGGTTCTCTTAGATTGACTTGGGAAATGGATATCACCAATTGAGATTTCGTAAAGAGGATATTCCAAAGTCAGATTTCAAAAGTAGATATGGCCACTATGAATATGTAGTCAAGAATTTCGGTCTAACAAATGAACCAAAATTTCTCATGGAATTGTTAAATCAGATATTTCCATAACATATGGATTCTTTTTTGTGAGATATGTGGACAACATTTTGGTCTATTCGAAAACTAGGGCTGATCGTGAGGGGAACCTAGAAATAGTGTTAAAAATATTGAGAAATCATCGTTTGTATGCCAAATATTTAAAGTGTAATTTTTGGATATAGGAAGTACATTTACATGGCCATGTCATTTCTGAGAAAGGCATTTCGGTTGATCCTAAGAAGACAGTAGCTGTTATCTCTTAGAAACTACCGAAGAATGTGTTTGAGATACGTAGTTTTCATGGTCTAGCTGGTTACTACCGATGCATTGTGTGTGACTTCTCTCGACTAGCTTCACCAATGAAAAATATGACAAATAATAATTCTCCATTACAATGGACAGAAGAATGTCATAATTCATTCCATGAACTGAAGGTTTGGCTTACATCAGCACCTATCTGGATTTTTCTAGAATTAGGACAGGGGTATGTGGTGTATTATGATGCTTCCGGATCTGGGTTGGGTTGTGTTCTCATTAAAAGAGATCACCGGGTTTCTTATGGGTCAAGGAAGTTGAGGGTGCATGAGATGAATTACCCAACACATGATTTGGAGTTAGCCGCAGTCTTCCTTTCTTTTAAAACATGGAGAAATTATCTCTTTGGTGAGAAATTTACTTTTTTTATGGATCAAAAAATCTTGAAACACATTTTCTCACAGTGAGATTTGATTCTGAGGAAAATGAGGTGGATGTAGTATCTCCAAATGTTTGAAATTGACTAGATTTACACATCGGGGAAATGAAATTTGGTGGCAGATGCATTGACAACAAAGTCATATGCTCAGTTAGTAAAAGAAGCTTCAGATGAATGGTAGTTCATGTCAGTCTTAGCCGACATTCTTGTCGAATGTGAAGATCTTGGTGATGGTGTGGTCTTCGGTTATATTATTCTTGTACCTGGTTTAGTAAAAACGATTAAAGAAGCACAAAAATATGATGCAGAATGTCTAGTAGAATGTTCAAAACTCAATGGTTTGGAGACCATTGATGGATAGAAACTCAATGGGGGTTCATTTTTCTGATTAAGAGACCAGATGGTTGTACCTATGTTTTTTCGGGAACAAATCTTTCATGCTTAACACCATTCAAGATGGTCTGTACATCCAAGTACACAAATTATGTATACGGCATTGAAGGCGCAGTTTTGGTGGAGCGACATGAAAAGGAAGGTGGTCGAGTTGGTCTCGCGGTGATTAACTTGTCAGTAGGTTAAAGAAGAGCATCCGAGAATACCTGGTATGTTCCAATCATTTATCATCCTATTGTGGAAATGGGATCAAATAGTAATGGATTTTGTTACAGGTATTCCATGAATGGTCCGGAAACAAGATTCCATTTGGGTGATAGTGAATCATCTAACCAAGTTGGCCCATTTCATCCCTATTCGTGAAATTCATACGGCGGAGGATCTTTAAAAAATCTATATCTGAGATGTGGTAAAGAGGCATGGTGTTCCAGTTTCTATAGTCTTAGATGGAGATCCATGGATCACATCTCGTTTCTGTAAATAATTAGAGAAAACCAACGGAAATCAGTTGACTATGAGCATGGCGTATCATCCTCAGATGGATGGGTAATCTGAGAAGACGATACAAAAATAGGTATACATGTTGCATGCTTATGTAATGGATTTTTGTGGCTCATGCGAGGAGAATATATCCTTAGTGGAGTTCTCGTACAATTACAGCTATCAAGCCTCGATACGCATGGCTTCTTTTGAAGCATTGTACGAGCATCCTTGTTGTTCTCCACTATGTTGTGTTGAAACGGGAGAAACATCACAATTTGGGACAAGCCTTGTCAAAGAAACAATAGAGAAGATCCAGTTGATTAGAAAGAGGATGGAGACTGCTCAGAGTCATCAAAAATCATTTGCAGATCACCGTTGAAGACTGTTGTCATTCGTTGTGGGTGATCATGTCTTCTTGAGGATCTCTCCAAGGCTTCGACATCATTGTTTAAGGATGCAGGGAAAGTTATCTCCTAGATACATTTTTCCTTTTGAGATACTGGAATGGGATGTAGAGGTGGAATATCGGTTGGTATTACCACCACGGTTCAGTTTGGTTCATAATGTGTTCCATGTATCTCAGTTGGAAAAGTATCAGTTTGATCCTGACCATGTGATTGTATGGGATCGAGTTAACCAAGATCCAGATGCTTCATTAATACATATTCCTGTACGGACTGTGGATAGGCCAGAGAATTTATTTTATGGAGAGTGTATCTGTCTAGTTCTTGTTTTAATTTCAGCATGGTCAGATTTACGAAGAGACGTGGGAACGTGACAAGGAAATTAAAGAGGATTGGTCAGAAATCTTTCAGTTGGGTGAGGGTCATCTACATTCTAATAACATAAATTCCAGTTCTATGGAGAATTTAGTACCCATTTTTTCGTGTATGTAACCCTTAATTAATGATTTTAATGGTTATAAAAGATAAAAGTGACAAATGGGAGAGTCGAGAGAACATTGATTGATGTTTTCAGTCAAAGGGGAAGTCGAACGGGTGGCGCATGGGTTGTCTGAACCGTGTGAAAAAACCATGCGTAATTGGTCTTTGAGGCAGTAGCTTCCACACAACAGTTTCCATTTTTTCTTACCATGCTACCAAACTGTGTGTGGGGAGACTACCGAGGCAGTGGCTAACGCACAGTTACCACACTGTTAGTCTAACCGTTTGAGGAAACCGTCCAGGCACATAAATGGGATCCCTAAAAAGTGGATCACACTCGTTTTTTCCTCTTATTGTCTTTTTTTTACTCCTAATCAGCCATAATTAGGGATTTCACATCTCCTAAGGTCAAAGAAGGTTCTCCCATTATTCTAGAGGCGATCTGAAGGCTTCACTTGGAGAATTGAACCCGGATTCATGGGGTATGTGATCGTTCCTCATTGTTACTGTTCAGATTCATTGATCTACATAGATCTACATCTATTCATCTCTTGGTTCCTTATATCTACATCCGTTATGGGTAGATTTAAGTGTTTGGATGGAAAATATAATGAGATTTGGTCTTGTTCTTGCTAAGAGAAGAGATCTAAGACTGGTTTTTGGAGAATCAACCCTGTTTTCCTGTGGGTTCTTAGTTCGTTGGGGTTTTCATCAAAACCTTTGAGTTTAGAGGCTTTACTCTCAACTCCCCTTACTATAAGTTATTTGACATAGTTTCAAATTGGTTTATTTGAATGGAATTGATTGTGAAAAGCATGGAATAAATCTTCTTTAGTGATGATTTATGGTTTTAGTGAAATTCTGAAATCTTGGTGAATTGTTGTGCAAAGTGATTTTCCTTCATGAATTTAAAATGATGATTTTAAATTATTTATTTGATATAATTGTAAATGGTTTACTGGAAAATGGGTTTTCAATAAAAATAATGTTTTATTGAAATTGTTTAGCATTGAAATAACTTTGATGGAATTTTTTTTCAATATAAAATAATGTTTTATTGAAATGGTTTGGAATAGAAATGTTATGTCATTTAGATGGTTTTTTTGGAAATGGTTTTCAATTAAAATGTGATTTTATTGTAAGGGTTGTTTTTTCATGATTATTGGGAATATGTGGTCTGTGTTCATAATGCATATATGGAGCTTGGTTGAAATATGACTATCAACTAGGTTCCAAAGGGTTAATGGAACAAGGGAAATACAGGGGTGGGTTGAATGATGACCATGTGCTCGGTGCCAAGCTGATAATGGATCATGGGAAACAATTACATTGTGATGACATGGTAGATTGACAAGAAACCACTAATGAGTATGGAACTTTCAGAATGTAGAATGCATGGCTGGTTGCATGGGTTGGTAAATATTTGGGTGTGCTAAAAATGGGATGTTCTGAAATGGGTTTAAACCATTATTAGTTATTTTTCTGGAAAAATAACTTGCGGGAAATTGGATTCATTTGGTTATTCTTTGACATGGTTGAAAACGGTTTTGGGATACTTGTTTATATATTCTGATAAAAAAATTTGAGAAATTTTTTTATATAAACTATTTTATATAAATGTGAATAACCTTTCTATCCTAGTGGTGTGAGTTGTGAATTCATTGGGGAAAACCTACTGAGTTTTATACTCACCCCTACATTGGCACATTGGTGGTTTTTCTGATGTTGTATTCCAAGATATAGGTAAATGTAAGTGATCTCATTGCTAGTGGATCGTGGTTATTCTTGGGTGATGTGGTGGTGCTTGGATCATAGAGCTTGGTGTGGAGCCATGGAGTGTGTCTTGGTGTCTTTTGAGAGTCTTGAGTTGTTTATCCACTTTTGTGTACTTTGATGTGTTTTAAATTAAATGAAGTTGTTTAACTGTGTTTTATTTGTCCATGCATAATATTGTGAATGATCAATAATTTTTTTTTTGGTTTATGGGTTTATTTCATAAATGTTAAATCGTCCACCACTTGTATTTGAAACCCTTCAGCATTTATTGCCAGCCTATGCCATTTTGGGTATGTCTGTTAAGGTCAAGTAATGACTCGTTGTACTCTCAAGACAATGAGAATTGGCGGGTCTGGGTTGATAAATGAACTTCTGATCTGTGCAAAAGTGATAATGGAAGATGGGAAGCAATTACCTTGTGGCAACAAGGTAGATCAACAAGAAAATTCTCATGATTATGGAACTGTCATAATATATCATGAGTGGTTGGTTGCATGGATTGGGAAATGGTTGGGTGTGACAAAAAAGTATATTGTGAAATGGTTGGGTGTGAAAAAAAGGGATATTGTGAAATGGTTTTAATTCTCTGATTAGTTATTGTTCTGGAAAATTAAATTGATGGAAATTTGTTTCATTTGGGTTTTCTTTCACTTGGTTGCAAATCGAATTGGGAGACTTGTTCATATCATGTGATAAACATTATTGAGAAACTAGTTTATATAAAATGTTTTATATAAATCTTGTTAACTATTTTATCCTAGAGGCGTGAGTAGGGAAGTCATTGGGGAAAAACTATTGAGTTTTATACTCACCATTGCTTTGGCACTTTGGCGCTTTTGCAGATGTAGTATTCCGAGACACAGGTCAAGGTAATGCGTCTAATAGTTAATGGTTCGTTGGTGATGCTTGTGTGAAGTGGTGGTGCTTGGAGCATGGAGCTTGGTGTGGAGACATGGAGTGTGTCTTGTTGTATTTTGAGAGTCTTGAGTTGTTTATCCACTGTTGTGTAAATTGTTGTGGTTTGAATTAAATGATGTTGTTTAAGGTCTTTCATTTGACCATACATCATATAGTGAATCTTCGGTTATGATTGGTTGGTTTTTAGGTTTTCTTATTAAATGGTAAATCTTCCCTCACTTGTATTTGAAACCCTTCAGCATTTACATCTAGCCTTTGGCATCATGGGGATGTCTCTTAAGGCCTAGTAATTAATCGTTGTACTCTCAAGCCAATGAAAATTGGAAGGTCATTACAGAACATGAAACTAAATGGTGGCATGTGTGGTATAGAGGATCCATTACAACTTATGAAATGTTATAATATAACCCCAGTGAAAGATATGAGGATTATTGTTTAATAAAAAATACCATGAATAATGATTATTAATTTTATTATATATCCATTTGGTTGCATACACATTGTTTTAATGAAGAATGGTTTATAAAATAAAATTTTTTCCAAAGAAGGAAACAATGATTTGAAAACTATATATGGTGTGCCAGATTCATGCATCACATGTGATAAACATTCATAAAAATAGAATTTTCTTTATTAGAAAAAAATTATGAAAAAATTATATTATTTTATATTAAAAGTTTATTTTAACATCATGTGTTCATTTTTTTAAAATATAGTTTACATGTTACCATCCATTACTTGATGTTTTCATTAATTTTTTCCATAACACGTCACATTTTTCCCCCAGTAGAATGAATTGTATAATATTTTTATTATATCTAGAATATTAATAGTGTTGGGTAAATATTTTTGATACATTGAATATATTTTTATAACCTTCCATGATTGGTGGTGTTGAAAAATATCTCTCATTTATCATGGATGTGGTAGGACAATCATAGAGAGGATTAATGTTTAAATCTCTCAACAAATGATTGAAGATGTAGTTAGACAATTACTTTGATATTTCATAATGAAATTTACATTATTTTAAACTTATTTAATAATCCATTCATCCCATTTTTTTATAAATTAATGAAATAATTGAAAATGGAATATGTCTCTTTGTGGAAGCTGTAGTCCACACAAATCGCAAACACTTATTTTGATTCTCATATCTGATGAAGAGGAATAAATAGTTGTAATTAAATTTTTATAATAACCACTATGAAGTATAATTAATGTTAATTTTAATTTTTTGGCTATAAGATATTTTTAAGGTTAATATTATGGGAAAATATAATTAATAAGGTAATACCTTTATTAGTGACTTGATCTTATCATATATATTTCTATGGATATAAAGGCATTGAAATATAATCTAGAGATAATTATCATAAATGAATGATAAGGAATTATAGGAGATTTATTTTTTCTATATGGGGAATGAAAATTATAATGGGTAGTTTGTAAATGGTTAGGTGGAAGTGATCACCTTATATAAGAGAATAAAATGGTACATTTGAGAATATCCATTAATGATCCATGATATCATCCAAATATTCCTCTATAAACGACTACACAATTTAATAAGAATTGACTTTATAGTGATCATATGTAATGAGATACCCATATAATACTTCAACAATATTTTTATAACATTTTTCTAATATGATACCCTTGGATTTTTAGTTTCACATTTTGAGTTTTACCAGGGAAACTAGTTTGTTACTATGTAATTTATATTTTCTTTAAAAAACATGATGTAACCCATATTACGAAATTTGTAATTATTTTTTTCAAAATTTATTAACCATTGAGTATAATCAAATTTATAATTATCTATATATAGTATTTCAAAAATAAATATATAACATATTAAAAATATTTTGTAAAGAAATTTTACTTTTATCAATTATGTTCTCGTTACTCTTATTTACTATTTATTAATAAATGAATTAGTATAAAAAAATTACATATATGTTTGAAAATAATATTATGGTAATAATTTAAAATATATCATTTTTATTCATTAATTTAAAATTATATGATTTTAATAAATTATTTAATTAATAAAACCAATTTATCAATTTTTTTTTAATTGAAAATATTCTTAACAATTTTAGGTTAATTAAAATAAATTGATCATTTTAGATAAAATTTATTTTTTCAAATTAAAATTGATTAATAGTCTATTATATTAACAATTTAAATAGGATAATATGTACTATTTATTATTAGTGTGTGAAGATAGTTTTTTTTGTGTGAAATATTATTTTAGTTTCAAAATTGTTAATAATGTGTTTTATAAATTGATAATATTATATTTAGAGGCTTTATATTATATATAAAATAAAATTTTAATATTAAAAAATGTGTATCTATATAATTTATGTCATTAATATATTATAAAAGTCTATTTTTTTTAAAATATATGAATTTTTACTATTCATCTAAAAATCATTTATTATTTAAAACCCCAACAAATCATCTTCAGGAAGTTATTGAAAAAAATTTACAAATATGAATTTAAATTTGGTATATAAAAATATTAAATGAATTATATATATAGTAATAAAGAAATATTTTTACTAGTATATATTCTATATTGTATAACATATAAATGAACACCTTAAATAAATAAATTTTATTAATGATTAATATTTTTTTTGGTTTCTTTCATTTTTCTGGTCAAATAAGATATGGGAAAAATAATTAATATGGATAATTAATCAAAAATATTTCATGACATTAAATTTATCATATATCTTAATTTTATTTCATTCCTAGATAAATTTAATCATTAATTATGCACATGATGAGCTACCACTGCCATGAATGATACATTTCATCCGTCATCACTGCCTTGCATAGGAATTTCTAATAATGAATTTAATTTATATATATATATGATATTTCTAAAAAGCTGTAATATTTTGTAATATTTATATTATCATTATTTAAATATATATACTTACCTAAAATCTAATTATTAAATGATATCATTTTTGTCAGTTTGATCACCTAACCATACAAGGTTATAATGTTTACATCATGAATTATTATATAATGTCATATAATGGTAAAATCTTGTAATATCAATGTATGTGTTATGCAATAATCCGTTTATAATATTTTAATATTTTTTAATATTATTTTTAATATATAACATTTCTATAATCAATCTTATTGAATCTATTTTATAACAATTTACATTTTCAAAAACTATACCTCTATCACTTAGAAAATGAAATTGGGATATAATTAAACATGGATGAATTTTTTTAATATATTAAAAGTTATAGGAAAGGTAAATTTTTTGTAAATAAAAATTATACTAATGATGTTATTCTAAATCAAATAATTAATCCTGAATTCAGAGTTTCATGCATATGATGATTAAAATAAACCATAACAGACTAATATATTTATAATAAACTTTTAAAACAATGTGAATAAATTAAAAACATATTAATAAGGTTACATAAGCATTTACTATGTTTTTTATTTCTATTATACAGTGGGTTAGAGTGGGTTCTTATATGATATTGTCAAGGAATGGGTTTCAGTGATTTATTTTAAAATCCATGAGTCTTCATTGATATTGTGAAAAATTATTTCAATTATACATTGCATGAAATAAAATTTTTATTGACGTGTTAATTTTTAATTTCATTTCATTATATTTTAATTTCCATTGTATTTTATTCCTCTGATTTTATTTTCTTCTTTCACTACTATTAATGTAAGGTTTTTTGAACTCAATTCTGATTAAGGTGTTTTAATATGTCATATTAAACAACGTGATATCTGATTGGTTTCTTCCACATTACTAATATATTTCATTGTAGTATCTATTTCACTCTGAGGAAAAATACTTTTTAATGTGACCTATAAACTCATATTTTATACGTATAGATAATTGTATTAAAAAATTTATTTTATAGTTTCATTCATTGTTATAGAGTTATTCTTCATGAAGTTTCCACCCCGCGTTTTAAAATCTGTATACATTTTATTTTCAAACGTTATGATTTCTAAAATTAAATTATTTAAACTTATATTTTTCAAAAAAAAATGATTTTTTTCTGTAATTATTAATTTTTAAAAAAATTAGTAGATATTATTTTAACAGATGACATTTCAAGTGTTTTAATAAATTATCAGTGGATGTATTTGAACTAATCCTTCAATAATAAAATTGGTATTAAAAAATTTGGTTTTAAAATAAGATATTTTTTGGAACCACAAATATATCATTTTAATGGAAAAATTTTTATGTATATTACAATCATTTCAAAAAAGGGATATTTCTTATAATTTTTCATTTTATTAAAACAGAGATAATCAAAAAAAATTCATCCTCAAATTAAATCTTATTTAACGTTATGTTACATTGGGATCATATTTATTCCAACAGAAATTATATTTTTGAAGACATATAATGGAATTTTCTAGAATGTATTTTGATAATAATAGTGTAATTGAAACATTCTAACAATGTGATGTTTGATGTATAAATGTGTTCATATTTTATTGTGACATATGTTCATGATGATTATTACAATATTTCGCAGATTAAATCTCCCATTAATGCATTGTAAATGTTTATATATCATGAACTGATAAAGTAACATGAGAGGATTTATCCCAATAAAAATGGTACGAAAAAGGATTTATCATAAGGAAAATGGAATACATGATAATTAATCCAAATGAAATGGGAACAAAAAAGAGTTTTTTATAAGAAAAATGATACAGAAGAGGATTTAAGACAAAAAAGGGCACATAGGGGGATTTTTCACATTTAAATGGTTAAATAGAGGATTTATAAATGTGTAATGTATACATTATTGTATCTATTACAACCCCAATAGTAAATGTGTGGAATATTTGAATCCCAAAAATGTTCATGGGTTTCTATATGATAGTTACAATGTAATGAAGTCCTTAATGTGAAACCATGACATTTTATTTACATTATTATGTTTAGGCATCACTCATATATCTGAATCTTGTTCCCATGATTATATACATTAAATCATATTTACTTTAACCTTATTACACCCAGTTTTTTTGTGGTATATGATTGTCCTTATGAAATTTGATGCCATTATTTTGAAATATTGGGAGAAATTAATATTCATTCCACTTTAAATAATATACTTTTGTAGTGCTCATGTTTCGTCTTATGAATTTGGTATAACTAATCATAAAATGTTCACATGATTTCCATTATTGAGTGTTTAAGGTCACCCCATTATTATGTTTTTATTTCATAGATTATGAAGATTATTATAACTGATGATTTGTTTTGGCGATAGAATAGTGGGGTTTGATAATGGAGAAAAATCCCTGAAAAGGTCATGTCATGGAGTGTGGGAAAATTATTGTTTTCGATGTAAAAATATTATATTGTAGTTAACCTAGGATTTCTACAGAGAGAGGTTCCCAACATTCCAGTTAATCACATAAAATTAGAGGAAGAAGAATGGGTTTTTATGAAATTTTTCAACAATGATAAAATTAAAACAATGTTAGAAAATATACAAAATATATTTATAAGCCATGTGATAGGTTTAAAATTTATTTTCCAATTATAATGTCATACAAGTTCCATTTTATCCAATCATCATATTATATGACTATTACTGTGTGATTGAAAAATCACATACTCTCACTCAATTAGTGAAATTGTGATTGTGATAATAAACCATTCTAAACATTATAATGCCCTTGTAACATCTCAGACCTAGATTATACTCAAAATTTCCCCAAGACTGGTTGGATACATGGCCTCAAAAAAATCTCACCAAAATCTAGATATGTCTATATAGTAGTGACAGCGTATTTGTTTCAATGGATATATATTCACTCATCACTATATTGTAACACAATTGAAAATAAGTAAGAGATATAATATGGAATTCGTAAAACATGATGAAAATAGATAAATAGAAGTAATATAAAAAAAATCAAATGGTGGATCATATATGATGATGAATATGATACATGTCAAATTTCAAGAAAAAAATCAAATCAAGGTACATAAGAGTGAAATACAATACATTTAAACAATGTACCTAAGAGAAAAAAATTATATATCCCAACAGCATCACAAGACTCAACTTGGCCCCTTTCCCTCATTCACCTATGAAGAAATAAAAAAGGAATATTAGGGGTGCTTGGACCAAAATTTTCTTTGAACCATATAATTTGTTTTGGTCCCCAAGGGTTACCCAAATTTGGGGTGATATGACATCCTTGTATGCCACCACCCAAAGGATTATACAATCTAGGCTGTGTAATATGGAAAGCTAAGAAATGGGTATGTAAAACCAGAAAAAATTATCAGATCGAAAATTTCACATGTAACATATACTAGAAAATAAGTGATACTAACTATGCCCTTATATCTCTCAAATAAAAATGGAATAATCCTAACCAGGAAGCTACAATTAAAATTGATGAAATAAAATGGACCTATCATATTGTCCCAAGTACCATTTCCATCATGACCATTCCGTATAACCCAAAGAGTAAGAACATTCAACAGAAGGCCATGTAATCACAGTTGTCGTAATTTACCATTGAAATGTTGTATAACCAAATGTATCCTATAAATCACGTAAATGAAATATTCTAATTATTTATACCAAATTGTTTTGGATCCATGGTTTTGGAAACCACAGAATCTTTATTGATCCCTATGAGCATCTCGATGGAATCTAGGTCAGACATTTTTTGGAGTCCAAGGAGTGTGTCATACCAGAAATTTCCTATGAGAGTCTAGGCTAGCTATATCCATGAGTAGAAATGCTCAAGTCATACCAAATAATCATGATGCAAGTAGAATCACTATACCATGCATCCTCTTCTGAATTCAATACCAAAGGAACAAATCAAACACCTCTATTGATACATTTATCATTTAATGCAATTCATCATCTCAATATATGTGAGTATACCTACTCATAGTATCCATTTCACATTCAATTCAAATCCCAAGTATACCATCTCATATATAAAATATGATTAATTAATCATTCAATCAAATTAAATCAATCAATTGAGTATACCCACTCATTTAACAAGAATCATCTAATCTATTTAACCAGCACAATAATAGAATATTAACGTAACATAGATAAAGGACGCTGGGCATCTCCTATTAATCAATTTAATTCCCATTAATTATAACATGTTTTACTATATATATAAAAATTGAGAAATCAACACAAGGGTGGTTATACAATGGAATAAAAATTTCATTCAATAAGGCACACCACATGGGTGTCCATGTATGGTAAACGACCTTCATATCATCTCAACAAAACCTATTTCAATCCTTAATAAGCTCAATTACATCTAATTTAATTAACCAGTTCAAAAATGGGGTCACGTAGGAATTTCTGGTGGTAAGTATAATGACAAGTATCCTAATAATGATCAAAATGATGATGAAGTTGTATTGACCACCTATATTATATTTGTAGTGGAGTTCTCTCCCAATATCAAATTTTGATTTGACACCGATATGAATAAATATGATGAAATGAATGATGAACCCAGAATTATGGAAAATTATATTTCACCTAAATACCAAAACCTATATCCATATGAACAATATAAGATTATGAAGTAATTAAGAACTCACCCATGCAGGTCTAGAAAGACTTTCCTTGCCTGAGTTAGAGATCAGACAGATAATAATCCTCAACTCCAATCTCAGTCGTCGTTGACATCATAAAAATGAATTCATTTCATTCTTTTGAAGAATAAATAAAAAAAGTTTTAAAAACAAATTTATTTTCAAATATAATTATAAATTTATCTTAATTTATATGTTTCATATGGTTTAGGAAATCATTTTTAAAAACAATACTCCAATCGTGCATCAGTAAATTTCAGGTAGGGTAACCCACATGACTTACCTGCATGATTTGAATAATTGCCAGTATACCATCTAGAAAACCTTCGTCCATATGTAGATCTCGACACACAATTGGTCTCCAACCATGATTCATGTCCCACATGGTTTGGGATAACTATTACCTAGTGCATTTTCACCCAAATTTTTTGTTCTGGGATCATAAATATCCACTAATAGAACAAAATATTCAAAAACTCTATGGGAATTCAATTTTGAACAAATTTAACAATTTAAAATAAAATAGAAGGGTTTTATACCACATACAAAAATTGAGTTTCATACAATATTTCTCCATTAATGCAATTCATCATCAAATTACCCTATAAAGGATTGTAAATATAAATTTGGAGAACAACTATGGCCATTGAGAACTTGTTTCAGCCTCTCAGTCTTATGTCTCATTCTATAAATTATCGTACTACCATAGCACCCGTACTAGAGGAACTGGTCAAACTCCAAGAACCTTAGTGCTCCTATCAACGGTCTAAATAGGATATTCCGGGAACATCACATCTTTTTGTATCTAAACCTCCGTAGGCTGAAAAGTATGAGATTGTTCTAAATGAACATTTGTAACCGAGATACATGGAATATGCCATCCATGGCTCAATACCTCTAAGGTAATTGCAAAAGATAGTCTACCAACCTGGCTCTCTCAAGAATCTTGAACTAACCAACATATCATAGTGAAATATTACACAATTTCTTAATTTTTTTTGTCCCATCATTATTGAATCTTGTAATAATACTTTATCCCCAACCATGACCACTAGAGGTCATCTACAATGATCATTGTAGGAATTCAATTGAGATTGTGTAGTATCCATCTGCTTCTAAATTAACTGAACCTAATTATATGTCTCTTTCAAAAGATGCGGTCTTAGTAGATATTTGTCACCAGCCTCTAGCCAGTATAGGGGTGGTCTGCTGGGACTACTATACAAAGCCTCATATGGTGCCTCTGTATAGTCAACTAATAGCTATTATTGTATTTTAACTCGACTATGGATATATTCTTCTACCAAGAGCCACTAAAATCCCAAATTCTTTCTCATTTATGTCCTCCATCACTTGTATTAAACTTTATGATTGTCTATCTGTATGAGGGTGGTTTGTTGTTATTATAATATCTTGTGTACCCAAAGCCATCTGATACCAATTCTCATCATTTCAGACCTATATTCAACTCAACATTACCCTAATTACGATTGTCAAAATGTACAAATGCATGTATCCACTAATTATAGAGGCTTCCAACTAGAAGTGAGGTCTTATGTTTGTCTGTGGGGAGTCTGTGACATCATCATGAGAGTTTATCTCAGTGGAAAAGTTGAAAAAGATAGATATTTGAAGTAGTAAATCATACAGACAATATATACATATAATATATATACATAAGTATCCAAATATGGCTCATATTCAATGATTAAGATGATACATGTCCGATGTCTATAAAAACATCCCAAATTGGTACACAATTGTACAATAAAAATCTTGTATCCAAAATAACCAAATGGTAAAAAGTGTTATCCCCTTATAATCCCAAGTCTTTTCTAGGTCCCATGATCTCATTCTGATTTGTAGAAATCAACGACCTAAATTTGGTCACATCACCTTGTCATTACCGATTACCATATATTCTATTTGTGTCCCCACGGGTGACCCAAAAATAATGTGATATATCAACCTTGTACGTAACCACCTAAAGGTATATACAATCATGGTTGTGAAATATAACAAGATATGCAACATTAAAGTAGAGCATAAAGTAATAAATGAATATAAATTACCAAGGCACATCTATAAGTAAAAATGTGTTACTGAATAACCTTTTAAGGTATCCTTCAAAAACAAATTTCATGATCGTAATAAGGAATAAACATGTAAAATGTGAGAAACACAATGACCTTTCCATATAAACCCATGTACCACATCAAAAAAGTCCATTCCATAGACCCTAAAAGGTATGAACATTGATTAAAAATCTGTATAATAACACATGTCACAATTTATCGTGAGGATGTTGTAGAACCAAATGTTTCATAAACAATATTTCCAAGTCATGTGTCAATGAGTCAGGCTAGAAGGGGCAGATCCAAGGTGTCGAAGACCAAGGCCTCTTCATCAACTCGTGAGAGCCTCTCGATGGAAACTTGGTTAGGAATTTCACGGAGTCCTAGGAGGATGTAATACTAGACATGTCCAATGAGAGATGAGGAAATTTGGATCAATGGGGTAGAAAAGCCAATGGAATCCCACAGAATCATTTCCTAAGGATCATCTCTATCCATAGAATCCACTACAACAATCATGATCCAAGGAACATATCCAACGAATCTATTCCATTATTTGTGATTTCATTCAATTAAAATTTTTATCAAATGTTAGTATACACACATAAAATATCCATTTCTCCTTTATTTCATCTCATGTGTCTATCCACTCATATATCAAATAAGAGAAATTATCCATTCAATCAATTTAAATCAAAAATATTATTATCGCCACTATTTTATTCAAACCCATCATTGTTGTTTAACCAAATCAAGAAATACATGTCAACATAACATAAATATGGATTTATGTTATATTGTATTAAGAAATTTAATTCCATTTAATAATATAAGGCTTCCTATATGTGGAAAGAATGAAAAAACACCTTATTATTGGTTCTACAAAGGCATTACGTAGAAATTTCTTATGAAAAAAACCATGGGTGTCCATGGTTAATGAAACATGAAGAAAAGAATCCCAATTAATCCTAAGGTCATCCCTATCAAGTCAATTTACATATATTATAATTAAAAGTTCAAAAAATGCGTTGATGTTGGAAATTATGGTGGGAATCCTAATTATATGTCTCCAAATAAATCCCCAAAAGTCAAGGAAGTTGTATATAAAACCAAATATAGCTCGATAGTGGAGTTATCATTGAGAATAAATTCTTTTTTTACTCAAATTGGATGAAATATGTTGAATAGATGAAAAACCCAAAAATATGGAAAATCAGTATGCACGTAAATAGAGAAATTGTTATACATAAAAACAACATATGATTAAAATTTCATTAAAAAATCATCGATTCTAACTAACATGATCTTCCACTCATGAATAAGATATTAGAGGGAGAAGTATCCTCAAATCCAATATTAGTATCCATTGAGAGAATAATAAAGAGTCTTTTTAGGTCCATTGTTGGAAAAAAAAAATTAGGTTTATAAAATAATTTATATTTATTTAAAATTTTAATTTTTTTCATAAAATAAAAGTGGAACATGGTTTAGGTTCTAGGATTATCAATCTGTGCACCAAGCGTGCACACATAACTGTAGGGTTGGGGAACCCACATGGTTTAGCCACACTGTTTGACTAAAAATGACCAATGTGTTCAGAAATCCATTGTCCAATGGTAGGCCTTGCTGAACTATTTTTCTACAACCATGTATAATGCCACACAGGGTATTCACTAACCATGTTATATGAAATTTTCACCCAACCCTTGGTGTTCATGGCTCCAAACCAGCCCCATAAACCCCCAAAACGTCCATAACTCCCAAAGGAAACTTATATTTGAAAAAAAAAATATACATTCAAGTGGAGATAGAAGGGATTCATACCTCATTCGAAGACACAAATCTTACAATCCCCCCCTAACCAAAATATTTAATGAATTTCCCACTGAAGGGTGGTCAATAATCATCTGAGAACAACTCCAACAAATGGGAATATACATCAGCCTCCCTATCCCAAGGGTCATCAGGTTAATGACCATGCTTCCATAGTTTCTATACTAGAGGAAACGACTATTCTTGGAGAACGATCGTGTTCTTGTCCACTATATGAAAATAATGCTCTTATAAGGACACATCTAAATTAAATCAAACTCCTCATGATGAAAATTATGATACATATTGGAATGATAGTAGCGCATATGAATCACATGGATGATGAAATTAATGTCTCATTGACTCTATGCTAACTACAATCGACTGTCTACCAGCCCGACTATCTCAATGAATCTTGAATTACATGACATATCAATGTGAGATCCAACACTATATCCTAATTTTTCAGTTTTGTAGAATCCATGAAACATGTAAAAAGATTGTATAACCATCCTCAAACTATTTAGGTGATCTAAAACAATCAATGTATTATTTCTGTCAAGACTATATTGTATGAGTTCACATCTGAATTAGCTGGACCTTCTTAAAAGTATCATTCATTAGACGTGGTCCCAGTAAATCTATATCACATAACTTAATCAATAATAGGGCCGATCATGATGGATTACCATGAAAAGCATAATATATTTCTGGATGTATAGTCACATGATAACAATTATTATAGTAAAACTCTACTATTATTATAGTATTCCCCTAAGATAACCCAAAAATTTGAGACACATTATTGTTGTATATCATCTAGCACCTATTTCATACGCTCGTGCTGGCCATCAATCTGATGGTGTTATGATTTCCTTATAAGCACCTACGTACCAACCACTCTCTCATACCACATTACAACAATCGGCAAATAGATTCCACTCAACAGTGCCCCAATCTCGGCTCTTTACATTTCCATAAGTGCTTATCCCCAAATTTTAGATGGCACAAAAGAGTAGCAATATCCTAGGTGTGACTGTTGGGAGACTATGCCCTTATCTCAATTGTGTAATGTAGTAGAAAAGTCATAACAGATAAGAATTGGTATTATTAAATCGTTAAAAATAAATAAACATAGCATGAATAGATAATTGTATCAAAAGATATCTCATATACAATGATAATGAGGATACATGTTAAAATTTTAGATAAATATCCAAAACAAGTACACAATAGTTCAATATAATATAGGTATACAAAATTCCAAAAATAACAAAAATTTTATCCTACTAGCATCGTAGGACTCTGCATAGTCTTATTCTCGACTACTCCAAAGAAAAAATTAACAATGTATATTACAATGAATTCCCATATTATTACTTGTAACCAATGAATTTTATTTGGGTCTCTAAGGGTGTCCCAAAAAATGTATGAAATAGCCTCCAAGTAGGCAACCACACAATTGTCTATACAATCCATTTAGTAAAATATAAAAAGATAATCAACGTGAAATTATATCTGGTAAGGAATAAAAGAATATAAATTTCCCATTACCTATACTTTTCTATACAAGCGGTGTTGACTCACCTCCCATGTATCCTTTCAAGAAAATTCCATGCTTCATATAGGGAAGCAATAAGTAAAATTTATGAAACAGTATGACCTCTTTGTATAACCCCATATACCTTATCCATCGCATGATTTTCATAGAATCCAAAGAGTAATAACATTTATGGTCAAGTATTAGAATCACACAAATCACAATTTATCATGACCACGTCATATATCCATATGTATCCTATACCTCACATTAATATTGTATGTAAATGAATCATACCATGAAGGGTTGGATCCAATTTATCAAAGACCAGGGAACCCTGTTCAGATCCCCTGAGAATGTCGATAAAATATAGGTTTGTAACTAGTTAGAGTCTTAATAACATGTCAAATGAGACATTTCCAACATGAGTCGATGAAAGATGAATCCAAGTAGTAGAAAAGAACATTTAATCACAAGTAATCTAGTTGTATGGAGAATATCAATCCAAGGAGTCCACTACAGGGTTCTTGTTCTAAGGAACATGTCCACGCAATAGATTAATAGATTTATCATTTCATGGAATTCATCCTTTCAATATATGTGAGTATAATAAATAGAAATATCCATTTCAAATTAAATTGAAATCATGAGTATAAGAACACATATATAAAATATTCCAAATTAACCATTAAATAAATTTAAATCGACCAAAAGGTCACACAAACACATTTTACCAAAACCATCCAAGACATTTAACTAACACAAGCATGTCATGTCAACATAAAATAAATAAATTATGTGGGACATCTAGTATTATGAAATTCAATTCTAATTATATATAATGGGGTTTCCAATACATAAGAAAGAATTAGAGAACAAAACTTGGGTTGTTATACCATGAAATAACAAGTTTTTTTCATAAGTCATAGCCCATAGGTGTCCATTATTCCAGAAATGAAAAATAATCATCTCAACTGATCCAAAGGGTATCCTTAATAGGTCCCATTACATGTAATATAATTAACCAGTTCAAAAAATGGGGTAATGCTAGAATGTACAATGGGTGGCATAACAGAAGGTAGCTTAATAAAGCACCAAAACTCAAAGATATTTTATAAAACACGTAAAATAACTCAGTATTGTTTTACTTATACAATATCAAGTCATTATTCTAATTATATTGGATTAAATAAAAAGAATATACATGAACCTAGATTTATGGAAAATTATATTTCACCAAAATAGTGGAACCGACAACCTAAATAATTGAATAATTTTATATTGGAATTGAATACACAATAATAAGGATAACATGATATATTACATGTATGAATCAATGAACAGATAGAGAACAGTATTCAATCCAAAGAATATTATTCTAACTCTATAATCAATGAGGAATGTGAGAATTATTTTCCAATCATTCATGAGACACATAGAATAAATGAGTCAAATGAAAAATGTAGCAAGTGTAAAATATATCTCAATAAAAATTCATTTCATGAAAAAATTGAATCCAAATATTGAATCATTGTTGATCCAATAAATAAAAAGGTAGTGAATGAATGACAAAAACAATTGAATACATCCATGGTACAATTTTGTTTTTGTTTTTCTAGGCCACTATAAGTGATTCTTTGGAAATGAAATTCTGATTGAAAAACTCATTAACAACGAATAATTATATTGTGTGTTAGTTAATATGGAAGAATTAATGTGAATACTGTTTTGAGAACTAAAGAAAAGATTAGTGAATGATACTATTTATATTATACCATCACAAAATAATGCATCTGTGATATATTTTCAAGCATCAAATATGTGGCCTAAAAACTACAACATGATGTATTTGATGTCTATTGATGAAAACCAAAATTTGGATTACAAATGAATTAATTTTAATTTAAAATTATAAAATGTCCCTAAATTAATGTGTCACATGGTTTATGGGCATGATGCTTCAATATATGCACCGACCGTGCATAGGTAACTTTAGGGTAGGTCACCAGCAAGGTTTACCTGCACTGTTTTGCTAACTATTTGAAATCTATTTGAAAACCCTCTGTCAAAATGTATACCTAGACACACAGTTTTTCTACAACCACAGGATCCTCCCGACAAGGTCACCAATAACCATGCACCCGTATATTTTCACCAAATGATCAGGTTTTAGACTCCGAAGTAGCCCTAAACCCTTCTTGACACTTACCTGAACCCCAAGGAAAGACATACTAGGCCATATTTATGAACATAAACTAAAACAGAACGGATCATTACCCTATATGATAACTCAGGGTCTTATTGGTCTACACCCCTTAATATGTGTGAGAGAGTTATAGAAAATACCCCATTTCACTTATGTAAAAAAAGATCATGTCTTATTTATCAGAAACAGTAATGAGTGTCCACTACCCATAACACATATACTAAAAATCACTAATTTCTAATCAATTAAGAAACTGTCTCTTCCATCATATATATAAAATAAACTAATGTAGGACGATAATTATAATAAAACTAGGAAATAGAAATAAAATAATATAAATTTAATTTCAATAGTAATTAATAATAAAATAATGAATTGTGTAATATGTCAAACCTTATAGATGAGAAAATAGATTTTATTCCATGATGAGCAACAACTCATGTAGTAAAAATTAGAAAACATCACCATCCCCAATAAATCAAATGATTAACCCGCCATGTGAAGGATTACATGGAATAATGGGTATGTATATGGATTTATAATAATATAATAACATAAATGGAGGATAAAAAAATTCTTCTACAGAGTCCATCTATCAAAAGATTTCACCATTTTTTCTCAAGAATACGGCTAAATATCACTACGATTTCTTCTTAAGCGAATTTTGGAAATTCATTTTCTTCTCACACTAATAATTTCAAATCATTTGGTACAATTTAGTAATATAAATCTTTTAATTAATTAATCCCTATTTTTCTTCCCAAATAGATTCTTAATTTTACACATGTTTATAGCGAGCATAGAATGATTAAATAGTGAATATCGCAAGGAAATTTTATATAGGAATGTTCTCTTGAGTTATGTTCTATATAAAAATGAATAAATTCATTTGGTTCTATGAATCCTAAAACATTACACATTTTTTTGAGGTTTTTTCAATTTTATGATCCAAAAAATTTTGAATAGATAATATTTTAATTTTCCCCATGGATATTGAATACAGACTTGGTATTATAGGTGATGTTCTATCCAATGAAAAATAATAGCCTAAAAAAATTAATTCGAAATTTTATATAAATATTTATTTACTTATTCATTAAATAAATAAGTTGTAGAAAATATGTAAAATTCCAGAATTATGTAATTTTCACAAATTGGATAAAAAATAACCAAAAAAAAAAGAAATTCAAATCAAATTGAATAATTGGTAGGGATTTATTTAATAAAATTCAAATGGAATGTAATGATGTTTTCATATATATCAATTTCATCATACATAGAACATGGATTCCATGATAAAGAATCATAGAAATCAAATTAAATACAATTTAAATTTGATAAACCTAATATAGATCAATTTAACCGTAGGAACCAAATTATATGATATATCCTAAAAACCGTTATTTAATATTATCCATTTAGATCATTAAATAAATTTCCAGATTATTTATCCTCACAAACCTACAAATAGTTAACTCATATGAATTTTTACTCCTCAAACAAATATTAAATTTCAACAAGGAATTTCTTTTCCAAAACACATACAAGAGCCATAATAAGAATGGAAAATTCCCACATATCAACCCAATGATAGTCAATTATATGGGTTTATAATGAAAAATTTTATAGTTTATTCAATGTATTTATATTTTTAGTTTTTATATCTCATGTAATATTGACGTTGGATTAAATTGTTTTCTGATTTGATTATAAATTTTTTTATAATTTTATTTTTTCACTGAATTATGGTATCCTTCTCACACCCTTAGAAAAAAAGCAACACCTATCATCATGAAAATTTTAAGGATGGTTCAAAACATTCATAATTTTATTAACAAATTTATTCCAAAACAATTCTTTTTAAAAAAATTATTTTAATATTATATAATAAAATTCTACAAAGCCTTATTATTGATGGATGTGTTAGTGTTTTTTAATTTCATTTCATGGGAATGATTATCTATCCCATATATTTAATTAAAACTCATCCTTTCATATCCAAAAAACTATATTTTTCATTTAATTTTTTATATCTATAGTTGATATATTTTTTTAAATTCTATTATATAATCTCCATCATAGAACTTACGTTAATATAATACCATTTTCACTAGAAATACATCGAATTAGTTTTTTACACTCAAAACAATGTATCACTAAATGATGTATAATAGCACAACATAACTTACAACACACATATGTTTTACTGGATAATGAAATTTAACTTCTAGACCTCATTGGATAAAGAAAAGTATCCTATAATCTAACTTACCTAGATGGAAATTGATTGATTGTAATTACTATAAGGGTAAATATATATCCTTTTATATATAATAGGAATTTCTTGAAAATGGGGGTATAAAAAGAGATGATTTTTCTCAATCATTAAAAAATGAATATTCTGGTTTTGAAAGAGTTAAATCAAATCCAAGATAAAGTAATCGTGGATTATATCTATCGAGAATTGTGGTGAATGTGAAGAATACTTAAATATTGCTCAGATGCCTTATGTGAATGGTATTTTGATAATAAATATTATAATATGTAGAATGTGATTAATAAATCATTGGCAATTTCATGAAATTAATAGTCATTTGTATGTAAAATAGATTAATATTTGTCATTCATCTATGTTTGGGTTCACGATATTCTATGGATCACTAAATAATATTTGTATAAAAATGAAATATAAAATCCATTTATCCCATGATTCCTCAAAAAACAAATTTAAAAGAAACACCCAAAATATGAAAAAGAAAATCAAAATTTAAAAAATAGAAATTTAGGAATCTGAAACTACAATGGCTCCCTTACCCATAATTAAAATATCTATTTCCCCAAAAGTATTCATTTTTATTTAGTAATTAACAATATTATTAATTGTGTGAAAAACAAAAAGAATGGTTTTGGTGATTTAAAACATGATTGATTTAGATTTTATACATTGAAAACAATTTTGAAATCCCCAATTGACTTTTATGAAATATTCCCACTGATTATGTTTAGCTTATTAATATTAATACTGAGTGGATAATTATTTTCTTCCTACCTAACATTTAAATAAAACAAATATATGCATGAGTAAATATAAATGATGCTTCCAACATGGAACAATGTTTATCGAGAATCATCATTAATATTGGGTTTAATTACTACACTATGACTTAAGGATGGTCGTATTTTTTCATTATCATCTAGTCATGATTCTCCATTTTTATCTCATTGTAAAAATTATAATTTTCAAAAGTTAATATGAAATTTTCAAACATATCTTAGAGTTTTAATCTTATATCATTTAGAATGGATTCAATATCGAAATTCTTCCATCTTAATACCCAGTATTCTTTTTCTCTAATCCATCGAAATGTTATATATTTTCCCATAAATCATCCTTCTAGGCCTATTCATGTCATATATTTGTAGGATTTCATATAATCTTTTATAGTTCTTCCAGCTATTATATATAATCATTCTAGTTGGATATAACATCATTTTATACAATTCCACTAAATTTTAGGTACAATATCTATGCCAATGATCTATAGATGATACCATGTTGAATATTTAAGTTTTAACCTATAAATTCATAGAAATGAATTCATTATCATGTTGAAAATGAGAGTAAAATGATAAATGGAGATGGATTACATAACTATAAACCTACATAATATGTCAACCCTAAAAAAATTATAACATCATCAACCCTGATGTATTTTTCATCCATAAAATTCAATATGTAATAACCTATAAGAAAGAAATAATAATATCCAAATTAAATTGGTAAATTTACTATAAAAATGATCCCTCATACATCAAATAAATAAAAACATTGTATATAATTAGGAATTTCATATATCTATTAATTTTTTCTATGATACATAAATTTTATTTGAAATTTTTCAGAATTAATATTGATATTTTCAAATTTTGGTCCAATAAATTCCTGATTCTAAACCCTTAATTTCCATTTATAGGGGTCAAAAATAACCTCTATAATTTCAATTATGAAAAAACTCAAAAATAGAAACAATTTCAATTTCAATAATGAACAATCATATAACCTAGTCATTTTAAATTTTACAATTAAATAGATACTACAATATAAATTAACTATAATTGTTTTTTTAATTTTTGTGTTTTCAATGATTTTAAAGGATATAAGACTAGTGGTATTTCAAGATAATTTACCATATCAGAATTCCACGGAACTTTCCTTCATAGATGTATAACATCATTATAAGAATGTGATCATTAATTGATTTGTGTTCTAGAACTTCATATTTAGAAATATTGGGTAGTCTACTCAAGTGATCAACTACTTGGTTTTTCAACTCACTTCCTAGTATTAATTTCTATGTTAAACACCTATAGATATAGATTCCATCTCAAAGTACTAATCATGTTTTCATCCTACTCGATCTTATACCTAAGATATACAATATTTAAAAACACAATTTCCTTATATGCATTTATATATGATCAAACAATTTTCAAATAAAATAAACCTCTTAAAATATCTCTTTAAATAGATTTGTAATTAAATCCTCCTATAGGTAAGGATCCATATGCATTGGTAATGACATGATAAATTCTATAAAATCACTGATAAAGGATTATTCAATGTTAATGGTTGTAAATATGAAAAATTTACATGATGGTTCTCCCCAATTTTTTGTTTTCATAGTATGTGTAGTTATATATCTAATGGAATCCATTCACTCTATTTTGAAATTAAAATAAGAATAATTAAAATTAATCAAGAGAGGGGGAGATTTGTCTCATTGAAGTCATTTATAAACCAATTATTCAATCAAGTATTTCCTATTGTTTATCTAAAATTATTCAGAACAATTATATGGAATGAATTTATCATATATATTTTTTGACTTATCTACATGAATTCCATTAAATCAGAAGATATAAACAGTGATATATTCCCTCTCAAACATGAAATTAATCATTTAGAAATTTATAGGGAGAAAATTTTCATCCAAATTTAATGATACATTTTATAAATTATTCATAAAATTGTCAAAAGGATATTCATTTACTCTGTAATCATAAATGATTATGTACCTAAAATCCTTAATAATATAATATTTGGTACACATGATGAATCATTTAAATATAACTAGATCATTAAAAATTACAAATGGGGCCATTTTGTTTTTAAAAAATAATTTAACAATCATGTAAACATAGTTTTAAATTAATTATATGTATCAATGAGTAACTCAATATACAAAAAATAGTTATTAAAATCAATGTTGTTTTCTCCCAGAAAATACCTTTCACATATGGAAGATGACGAGGAAGGAGAAATTAACATTCTATGTGACATGATTCAACATATATTCATTTATACACACAGTCTAGTCATTATGAATTCACATGGGAATAATTCATTCATTAAATTCCTCATAAAGGTTATGATATTTTTATATGGATTTATAAGGATCAGGAAAACACGCTGAAAATATAAAATTGGTTAGATAAGAACTTATTTTAGGTTATTCTTGATCTTGTTCATCACACCTTCCATTAATGTTGTTTTCATCCTCTATTGGTGATATATGAAGGACTTGGTATCTCATTTAAAAATAATTGTATTTGAGAATATTTTTCAGTTAAATATAATTATATCACATAAAATTTACACTATTTAATATAATTTATATAGAAAAATCTCAATAAATTAATTTTAAATAGTTTTATACAAATTATCATTAATTATAACCCGTAACTTATATCCTTTTGTGAGGTAAACTTTTTTTAAATTAGTCAGAAGTAATTTTTTTGAGAATTGGATGTGGTTTATGGGAAGATATTAAATTATATTTACCCAACTAAAATAAATAAATTTCCTATGTAAATTAAACTGTATCAACATATTAATAATTTTATTAGTCATTAATGAAATAAAATGTAACATTTTCATCAACCTTTCTATTTTAATTTTATGAAATATGAGATCCCAAAAGCTCTATTTTATTTTCACACATAAATTTCTCTTACAAGGCTCTAAATTCATGGAAATATTATATTATATTTTTGGATTGAAACCTTCTTCATGGTAGAGTCAACAAAGTTAGTGACAATAAATAGGGTGCCTCATGTTGTAAATAATGTTCATGTGGATAGTGTAGTCTCCAAACTCTATGGTGACTTTTCATTCATATAAATTGATAATGGTACTGGCAGTCATTATGAATGATCTCCTAGAAATGATGGGTGTCTATGATGAGAACATATCTTATTAATTACTCATCATGTAAAACTTATATATTAATAATATATAATTGACATTCGCAGGTTTATATTCAATAACTGACACTTGAAAAATGTGGATCTGTTTGATAGTTGGACCACCAATATTGTGGGCATCCATTCTACCATATCCAAAGTCCAATATTTTCAAGGGTGTACTATTTTATGATTTACAATAACATAAATCAATCAAGAAATTTTAAGCACCATTGGGTTAATTAATGGAATTAATATACGTATAATTGAATAATGTGGGAATATATAGTGTGATAGGGTTGAGACACTTCATTCCAAGATAATATATTCCTCACATGAAAGTCACCACTTAATGGAGTATTTGTCCTTAAAATTTTTAGATTACATTAGTATTTTTTAACTACATTCTGTAGGGGGATATTAATTCCAACTTTTTATAAATTTGCTATAACTTATTTTTCTATGCTTCCTCTTTCATTTTAATGGATTGTTTCATCCTTCAAAGAAATATTGGGGGTCAAAATTAATTATACATTTCTTTTCATTTAATTTGTGTTTATTATCTCTTTTATAATGGAATTTCCTTATCCCAATCCATTTCAAATTAAACTTTTATGATGAATTAACATCAATATTTCAAAATACCCTAATTTTTTCCCCACAAGTATTTGTGGGCTTGTTTCAGGATCACAGTTTTCTGGCAGTGGGACTTAATTTCCACTTATATTATTATAATACTAAGATAAACCAAGATTATTAAAACTATTTGATTATATTTTACTCTGAGGTTTTTGTATAAATAAATCACCAGACATTTCACAATTTTTAGAACATATATAATTTATTCTTTATCTCAACAACATCAGATCCATTTTACTATATAACATGAGGTTATAGACATGTTGATGGCTATTCAAGGGTCTCTCAAAAGATAGTGATTTTAGGTAAAAAGTTTGGTAATAATATTTCAAATTTTGAATCATAATGGGTTTTGGATTTAATGATTTAATGGGGGTTTTTTGAATTAAATTTGTTAAAGTGGGTTGTAACTCCCTAATAAATTAAATGAATTACATTGTGCGAGTTAGAGATTACAATATACATCATCGAGGTTATATGACCCATGAAATAAATGAAAATTATAACCCAGATGTAAAATTAGAGGTTATGAATTTGAGTAACTAATTTATGAATTATATATATTAATTTAATACTCAATATAAATCAATAAATAAATTCTTCTTAAATAACACCTCAATTTTTTGTAATGTAGTTTTAGTCAAGAAAAATATAATTTCATCAAAAAAAATTAATTATTTTTGTGTGAAATTATTGTATATAAATTTTGGAATTTTTCCAAAAAATAATTAGATAAATTGGAAATAAAATTTTAAATCATGATATCAAAATTATCTTGAAAGTAATTTTTTTAACATTTTGGAAAACAATGATTTTATAGTGAATAGTAAAATATAACGATTTTTGTAACAAATTCATTTCCTTACAATAAGGATATTAATTTAAAATCAAAAAATTATTTATATGTTATTTAACAGAAAATAATTAATCTTTAGATATATTTAATATAATTATTTTAATTTTAATCATCTTTATACTATATTTTTGGGTATTTTTATTTTTGGGATTAAAAAAATTTTTTTTTGAAAAACTATTTTAAAGTATTTAAGTACTCATTATTTTAATTATTTAAAACAACACATAATTAATATTGATTTACAGATAAAAAATATGTAATATATAATATCAATTTAAATAAATATTTTTATAATTACGAGTTACAGATTAAATATAAAATCATCTAAATCTTGAAAATTATGTTTCTTGGAAAACTATATCTTCATTGAATCTGTAAGTGTGTTTTTAAATACAATTATACAAATTCTAAAAATTTAATGTAGAAAAATTTATTCCATTAAATTAATAATATTAATATATAATATATAATAATTTCAACATAGTTATTTTTACATAGTGAATAGGGAAATCAATGAAAATATCTCGTTTATGGTGAAAATATGTTTACCATTTGCTAAACTAAAATTTTATGTGTCATAATGTCATAATAAAATTCATAAATTATATTTTTTTGAAATATATCAAACGTATATCATATTTGGATCGAAAAAGGAATGTTGTAGATAATTTCATCTTTTGAAAAAACAATACCATTTTTTAAATAATTTAATGTCTGTCATTGACACCAATTACAATAGATGACCACATCTCCATATATTTACACACATAAAACTAATTTTTTTAGTCTATACATACTCAAATTACTGCAATACATCCCTCAATAGGTCCTACAGGCTTTGGAATTATAATAATGACAATATCTAAATGTTTTTGGTATAATTCGTAAACGGTGGTATGAAGAAGAGATATTGTTCTTAACCATGTGTTATTATTTTTTTTTCTACACAAAATACCATAATTGTTTTTGACAATTATTATAAAAAACTACTTATCTATTATATAATTATATTTTATTATGTTTATAGTCAAACCTAAATCCATTTACTCTTCTATCAAATTAAATACAAATTGTCATTTGTTTGGACAATGCTCATCTCCTCACAAACAATATAATAATTTATCCATCACCAGATCTCATGGGAGGAAAATTTATTTGATTTAATGATTATGTTTTATATTCATGACATATTTATCATTTTTAAAATTACCTTAATCATATATTTTATTTTGTTTTTGTTTTTTATTGATGATAATTGTGTTCTTGTGTATGCATGGACTACCACATCAATGAAGTGTTGCGATTTTGTTTCATCATCACATAACTTGAATGGTATATATAAAAATGTTATTAATGAAATAATATTATTTTCTATATGATTTTAATTAATTATTTAGAAAATTATATCCATCTTCATTGCAAAATGATCATTGCAAAAATAAAACATTGCTCATCCGTACTCAGGACCTACCATCCCCTAGATTGTTTTAAAAATTATATTTTTTTAAAAAATTTGTAATAATTTCAAATTTATTATTTTGGAGATTATATAATAAGGAACCCGTTGATAATGGTTAAAAACAATATATTTTATTAATATATAGACAGAATATCCTAAATGACATGGACTTAATTTATTAGCAATATAAATATAAAATTAAAACTAAATAAAAATTATTTAATTATATTTTATTAATCAATAAAATTGTTCTTATAAAATAAAATAATCTATATCAGTTTATTATAGAAGAGTTGGCCGATATACATGTATCCTTTAGACATGATATAAGGGTTTCTTATGTAACATTGTTTTCAATGAGATATATATCATATTCTAAATTTTAATAATCTTTTTGCAATATATGCTTTCAATTTTGACCCTTACATTTGAAACAATATTATAATATATTAATAAATTATTATTAATTCCATAAATTAATGATCCAAGCGATAATCATATAGGTCTAGTTCCATTGGAAATGTATATATAATAAAACTATTTTATAAAAGATCTTAATATCATCCAAAAATGTTCATATTAAATACAACCCTTCTTAGAATTATCATACATAATAAATTAAATTAATACCTAAGGATGGGAAACATAATACAAGAATTATCTCATATGCCCAGTACTGTTATAATTGTAGATATCAATTATCATATATATAATGATAAAAATGGTACGATAACATGACCATAATATCCAAAAACCATACCCCACATATCAATGATCATAATATTAACTCATGGTGTTAAAATTTATAAATTATAATAAATTAATCATAATGTAGTCAAAGAACATGATCAACAAATTCATAATATAGGTATAATAGAAAGTATTATGAAATACAGATATCAATATAAAAAATTTACATAGTTGTTAAGGATCTCTTTAAAGGGTATAATAGTTAAATTAGTTCACTCCCGAACAATAATTGTATTCATGGTTTAGTCCCAGCACTATCATAATGGACATATTCTTTTATTGAACTGGACTACTTCCCATTCATGTCATGTATATCTCATAAAATGCTAATATTTACCTAAAGTATTGGAAGACGATATAGTTCCCACCCATCACATTATTATAATCAATCATATTTAGGCCACCACATCCTAAATCATTCATCACATCAGAACCCATGAAGGTAAATGTGAATCATTAATATTTCATCAGAGAATAACCCATGAATAATTAATTGGTTTCATTAACATATCATCATTTAATCCCATCAAATTTAGTGGATAATAAATAGGTTTTACCAACATTATTTCTTCATCTAGGTAAATAATTTAGAAAATTAACAAAGATGGTATCCATGGGTCATATACACAGAAAATCATAAGTAAATTCAAGATTTGTTTTCATTGATTAATATAAATTCAATTATAAAGTCATTAAAAATTTCATTAGTAAAATAAACAATCCTATTTAAAATCACATATTAAAAAAACAATGAAAATATAATGTAAGGTATTTTATTGTAAAATTATTCAAATAAAATTTTAATGGAATATTAATGTAAATAATTATTCTTGATGGAGGGAAAAAAATTCAAACTATATATTTTAATAAAATATTCCCTTCACATAGTTAATAATTTTTAGAATGTTCCTCGTTCTAAAAATGAATAAAATATTTCTCTTAAAAAATTAAAATTGCAGAAAATGGGCTGAAATAAAATTAATTATACAAAGGATAATACCAATGTTATTATTTAAAAAATTATTATAACATATACCAATGGATGATGAAATTAATATTTATTGAAACTAGAAACGAAGAAAATTTTCTATGAAACGTATTATTGGCCCATTGAGTACTTTAGATGATGAAAATTAACGTAAAATATTTACAATGATATAATAAATATTGTAAAATAATATCCATATGTTTCATGAGTTATAGATCATAATATCTCATTATCTGAGGAATAGTCATAATCAATCCCAATAATGATAGTGATTGTGACCTAAAACCCTTACACATTCAGTAAATTTCGAATAAAATGTAAAATGAATGAAAGAACCATACATCGATATGTATATAAAAATATTTTCTTCAATATAATCATAAATTACATTAATTTGTAGTATACACACCCAAATTAATTATCGTGTTGTTACAAGGAATGTGTCTCAAACAAAGTAAAAGTGAGATGAAAATCCATTACAACTAGTCCAAAATTCATTTTACATGATCAAAACTATTCTTGAATAAGTATTTATTAATTTTATATCTAAAAATGAACCATAATCATATATATTGTTCAATATAAGTTGTACATATAACTTTTTATCACATATTTGAAAACACTTCATTATTAAAATTAGTGTTCATGGTGATGTCTACATCATTTATGTGAGTATTTCAGTTAAGTAATTTATGTCATTTTATTTTTTTCTGGGTTCAATCATATTGATAAAATTTTACAAGATAAAACTATAATATATATACATTATATACAAATTTATATTCATCCACAAATGAAAATTTTAGAATATTGAATAAGACATTTCCTAGAGATGAAAAGTTGTAGGTACGCAAGAATGCTAGTTACATTGTTTTGGAAGATAGAATGAAATAATGGTAAATTTTAAGTCACCATTTCCAAGTATTATTTTTTTTATAAAGATAAAATATCTTCACAAATTATATCCCTTTTCAACCATGTAAAATATAAGTGAAAAATTACTAACGTCATTTCGTTGAGGTGGTATTTAATATATATGCATGAGCGAAACTATCAACTCACAAGGATTGGATAATAAGAAGACCGACATGGTTATATAATTTAAGAAGAATTTTTTTTCCATAAAATAACATATAATAATTCAATTCTTCATTATACCCATCCATATACTATGGTTAATAGAAATTAATTGTATCTCTATGTGGAGATGGTATCTCGTGCATATGAACTGGTGATAACTTCCATTATCATTTTACGGGAAACAGGTTGTACAATGGTTTTTAATAATTCTAATAACATCAAATGAATACTAATTTTATTGATGTTATATTTTTATGATTTATATATTATATTAAAATGGATTTTCAAAGAGTATAAAATAAAATTATTGGTTATGGAGATTACATATTTTTTGAAATGACTCGTTTAGATAACCTATAAAGGGTTGTAGCATGGGTCTTTTGGGAATAATAAACCCTAAATAATTTATATAGAAATTCCATGAATATATATATTCATTGTATTTTTTATTATTGATTACTCAATTTGGTCTAAATAAGCGAGGGATGAGGATTCCATTTTTAATTGTAGATGGAGATTCGTTTAAATGTTTCAAATGATTAAATTATAATAAATTAATAATCAATAAAAATGACTACACATGGGAACATATTAAATTATATGGTAGTATATGGTGATAATTCCTTATGATTTGTATTTACCCAGAGTTAAAAAAATTAATATTAACTATAGTACCATCTTTTTAAATATTAATTGATGTAATTATTACTTATATGGAGAAAATTCTACCATAAATGGAAAATATTTGATAGTTTAGGCCATTTAATAAGATATTTATTATTCCAATTTTTTCATGAATTTTATTTTATTTCAAAAAATACTATTTTATTATTCTATCAAAAAATTAAATTTTGAAATTATTCATTTAATTGAATTTAAATACATAAGGAAATATGTATATTTAAAATATATACATTTATAGCTTTCATAAAATTTCATAATGATCAATTTTTTTAAATACATAAGCTATTTCAAATTATATTATTTATAATATTTGTGAAATTACTTCTTAATTTTTCAGTTACATAAATAAATGGTGTGTCATCAAGGTTCATGTGTTTATGGTGTTTATTTTCTACCCGAAATTAATAAAAAGGATATATCAACCGTCAAAATCTATTTATTACCAAAATATTCATTTATATTCATTAAATATCTATTTTATATCATGTATATGTCTAGAAAACATATATAATATGTTATTTCATATTTTAATTCCATATGTAATAATTGAAAATTAATATGAATAAAACACATGTTTTATAAATCAAAAATTCCTAAATAACCATGTAAATAATCTATAAAACATAGTATTTACTAAAAAAAATTATTAAGGACTTATTTCATCAAAAATAGTTTTTTAAGGTATATAATTTTAGTTTTCTTATGGTGTGTGGCTTATACATCCATAATAAAAATGATTTTAATGAAATAAATTCTAATTTAAATTTTTCGAATTAATTATGTATGTTATTTTTATTATTTTGACATTAATTATTAATTACATACATTTAAAAAAATTATTATTTTAAGGAATTGGTGATATCATAAATTATAGCGTATTTCATAAAAACTATATTTTTTTATTACTCTATAAAATTATAACGTTTTCATAAAGGTGTAAATGAAATTATTATATAATAAAATAGGTTTTATTAAGAAACAAAATATCAATTTCATTAAATTATTTTCCAATATGTGAAAAAAAAATATTTTTAATAAAAATCAATATAATGATTCCAAAATTATATTTTTGATAAATGACACACTATGTAAAAGAATATTTCTATACCAAATTAAACCATAAAATTTATTTTAATTTGTACAATTGGATTATTCATATTGTTATATATGTAACATTAATTTGAAACCATTTTAAAAAATTACGATACATAAATAATATTTGATATAGAAAGATAGAAATCAATTAAAAATATATATTTTACTATTAATTGATTAGTCAATCTATTTAAACACAAAAAATTTATCCTTTTATTTATATATTGATTCAAAATTTTAATATATATTTATGAAATTAAAATAATAAATTTCAAGAAATTAATAATAATATTTTTCAATGAAAAATAATAGAATCAATTTTTGTTGAAGATTTTTCCCAGATAATAATTTAACATTACAAATTTTTTTATTTTTTTTACTAATAATTTATCAAAATATTTATATTGTGTTTGGTATTTATTTATATTTTATTTTTTATTTTACCATTATTTTATTGTATTTGTTATGACTATCTCAATAATTAATAATATTTCCATAGCTTATAATTTTTTATTAAAACTCGGTGTTTCGTATTACTCTATCTATTGATGAAAATAAATATTTAAAGAGAAATATGTTCTTAAATATTTCACTATAACATTCTACTCCCATTTAATAAATTTATTCCTTACAATTTGAACAACTGATCATTAATTAAATGTTTGATTTTTGGAATGTCCATTGTTGAATGCTAAAATTGTAAAAAGGGTTGATAAAGCATTCATAATAAATGTGGGAAATTAAAGTATGAAGGGAATAAAAAAATATTCCACCAAATAAGATAAAATATTTATGAAGTGAATAAATAGACATGGAAGAGAAAAAATATCACATGTACTAATAAAGAGAGATATAATACATTTCTATGACAATGTTGACAACCACAAATCCGTGAATCACTGATGGGGTAAAAAGACCATCAATTCATCGATATTGATGGTTATATGAAAATATTTATTATCTTAAGATCCATTTATAGTAGTTAATAAATTATTTTAACATTTTGACTATGATTATAAGGAAATGTACGTACATGGATATTATAAATTAATCAGTTAATCAATTTCTAACCGAATCTGATCTGTTGCTCCAAAGGATGCGCATTTACTATGAATTTTCTTATTCATGATGATTTAAAATTGACATATATTGGATCTAAATATTATATCATGATATTATACCTATCATTATCCACTATTCGAAAACAAAAGTGGTTAACACATTGTTATTCACAAAAAGGAATAAACAACAATATTATGAAATTAAATATTATAATCCAATATATTAATTATCTATATATTCTCTAAATTAAAAATTTTGAAAATCAAAAATTAAATATGATACCCCTGATATTAGATCATATAATTAAATTAATTTTCATAAAATAGTCATTCATGTTCTATCACTTCTAAAATTTAATGGATATGTACACCTCAACCCATTAAAAAAAACCCAAATGTGATTAATTGACATGATAAATTAATATATACTTATTTAAGAAAAATATTATGAATAAAATTTATATACTAACCTAAATGGTGATCCTTATCATGAACATAAATACTTCGGAAAATATATCATTTTCAATAAATCACGACTCATTATAAAAATTATCTATATAATCCAATCTAGTGTACTATAATTACCATAAAATAAAATCATATACCTACCCCCAAGGGGTTATTTAAACCTCTTTAGATTATTCATCCTAATGCCTAATAAAATTTTCATTACACATAAAATCCTATAACATAAAACATTAAAAGTGGATGTTGATGCCTTTATAATTATGATCATATTTATAAATATAATCCCACAATTGGATCCAAAAATTTTAAGTTAACCACTCATAAAAATATATATGACTTCAAAATTAACAAAATAGTTATTTCTAAAATATGTTCACAAGTTGTGATAATTTTACCTAAATTCATAAATTGTATGAAAATTTATCAATAATGATTCTATACACTTTTTATAAAATGATAACATCATTTCATGTTTAATAGTAATATAATTTTTAGTAATCCATTTTTTAAATAAACCGTATTAACTAAACATCAGACTCATAATATTTTTTCCCATTTCCGTAATCTTGTTTTCTAAAAAAATCACCAAAATTCTAAATCAAAATTCATTATTTTCAATAAAATTACAAATATGTCATCAAATTAATACAAAAACCCTAATGTGAAAAATTAATTAGATATATAACAATTTTTTTAACCATAATAACATTTGTATAACACTTATAAAATAGATTTCATAAATTAAAATAAAAAAAATTAATCATCCAACTTCCATCATGAACAATTATTAGAGATTCATCATCTTATTCCCCAATACTTCATTATATAAAAATATGAATAATATATTATGAATTAGGATTCATCAACAAAAATTTAATTATGATTCATTATTTTAACATAATAAAAAATATTAAAACAACTTCATGTTTCTCTTATACATTAATTATAATTATACATCCCATTTTCTAGGCATATATAATGATGAATCTTCTTTCCTCCATGGAAATTTTTAAATAAGAATCATTCGATTATTAGGTTTGTTAGAAAAGCTACCAATTTCTATATTTTTTATCATATAATGTGATATCGTATTATGAATAATCAGAATCTACAATATTACATCTAAAATTTCAATTATTTATTCATTAGGGAAATCATTCTAATGATTTCCACATTCAACATTAAAATTATTTATAACAACCCATACTTTACATACATTGTTAATACTTCAAAATTGAAGCACACTTATTACAGCATATGACAAAACCACAAAGGACCGTATAGGTATAGGGTCTTTAGAAACTGGGAAAACATAAACAACTGGTTCATAAATCTTCTACAGTGTATCCCATTTATTTCATCATATCTAGGGTCCCTTTTAGCATATTATACTTAATATCCATCTTCATGACCTGGGGAAAAGAAAACATAAAAGGGTGAGCTCAAATGCTCCGCAAGGGCAAATAAAGGAAATAAAAATCATATCATATCATTTTGAAAATCAAAACCTGCAAAAGAGATCATAATATCTTAACATGGAATAAATCATAGAAGTGAAAATGAGATCCCCATAATCATAACATGAAACTTGAAACTTTGTGGCATGCACACATAATCATGGAAAATCATTTCTTGTTAGTCATGACTCATTGCCAAGACTATCTTAGTGGACAAAGTCCCTTTCTGAACCGAGTTCACTCCTCGTTTCAGTCCTGTATCACTGAACCGAAATAACCTTCCGTTCCAACCATGTCTATCTCATGAGATATAAAATATTTACCCAATTCATTGGAGGGAGATATAGGTCCCACCCATCTTATAATGAATCCTTTCTTATGTGTGCCACATAATCATAAATCATACATCATCGCATAACCCATGTAATAAATATGGGATTCTTAAACAACATGACATCATAAAACAATTCATATAAGATAAAGGAATTCATAAAAATGTTTCCATCACAACATAATCAAATCCATGTAATAATAGGGATAAAAACAGAACCCTTTTATTGTCTTATATGGAAAATAATTTTGATATAGTACTTGAACTCCATTCTTGAGGAAAATATCCTTTCTACTTCAAAAACATTTTTCCTTTCAGAACATGTCATACAACTTTAAAATAAAAGAAGTTGATTAATAATAAACTTGAAAACTTGTAAATGAAGCTTCTTGGAAATAATGTTTTAAAAATCCATTCATGCCGTATAAGTTAAAAAAACATTCTTCGTACTTTTGTCGGAAAAGTCAAAAAGTACCTCGTACGAAAAACGACAAAAGATTCCTTTCATACATATTACTAAAAATTCACCGAAGGGTAAAAATGGATTTAAAAAATTGTAGGTGGATGGAAATAATATTACATATTGATGAAACATGGATGTGGATGATAAAATACACCCCAGTAAATACTTACGAATAAACAATCTCTGATAAAAATGAGATTGTGATATTTCTCTTACCTTAGGTCCGATTTGCTTTGTACGTGTCCGAAGCTCCTGTATAATGGTTTAAATAATGTTATTGACTTATTCCAGAATCATACATATTGATATGATATCATATATGGTCATATTCTTAGCTTCTTGTTAGTAATATTTCATTGTTACTTGTTACTCGGGTCTTTATTGCCTTTTGTTCTTATGCGTGTTTTGCCGAATACATTCTTATTCTTCTTTTAAGGTTATAGATACCTTATATCCAGAATGGTATTAGTGCAACATATATCACATTTATTCATTCAATTCATTTATATAATTACAATGTAATGATGATCATGTAGAACGAGTCGCATCACATCGTGGAGACGGTATTCCGTACGTACACACGTGTGATGATATCGTTCCTATGATCGTGGAACTGTATTGGAGTATATATATATTATTTCCGTATCAATATTACTTTATAATAATCATAAATAGTTACTCATTACACCATTATACCCATCCTTGTAAAGTGATGGTGGAAAAATAGATTACACTACGGCGTGGAGACGGTATTCCGTACGTACGCACGTGCGGTGATTTCATTTTTCCGTAGGATGGATAGAAGGTGAATTAGGGTTGTTTCATATTTATAATAACATATCAGTATGTAAGTAATACTGATGTTATTACTTTATCATGAAACAACTAAAGAAGAAGAAGTTGATGAAGAAAGAAATTGAAAAGATCGGTAATGGATATTACCTCTTCTTTGGAACGCCTCTTTGAATCCTCCACTTAGGGAACTAAAATTGGTCTTTGAAGAAGACCAGGACCTCTAGAATTATTCTAGGGAAGTGGAGAGGAGAAAATGGCAGGGGTTGGCCGATCTTGGGTGCTCAAATTGGTGTGAGGAGGAGGGGGAGGAGGTGCCCTTTTATAAGGGAGGAGAGGGGCACCTTAGGAATATCTCAAAATAGTATTTTATATTAAAGTCAAAATCGGTTTATAATGGTTCCAAAGGGTCTTATTTCGAAGCTAAAGTGGGGATGTGTCGAAATCCTATCAACCAATAGGATTTAGACATGTTTAGGGTATTATTTTAACCTTATCAATTAGATTTAACTCTAAGTTAAATAATTTAACTTTTACCATGTCTTTTTGTTTTCTTTCACTATATGGTTAATACACTTACTATAACATGCCAAACGAACCCCAAATTGTTTATTATTAATATATATATCCTTATCTAAGTCATTTGGCCGAACCATAGATTTTTAGGAATAAAATAACAATTAATAATATAATATTTTATTTAAAAACTATTTTGTGTCAATTTTGACACTATTTGATATATGATTTTTGTGAAAGTCATAACAGAATTATATCTTCGAACAAAGTTGATTAAATCAACACTAATATATCATAGTAACCTAGAAAATTAGTGTAATTCATGAAAAGTCTTAAATTACATTTATTTTGGTATTTATATTATCAATTATGTCAATATTTCATTAATAAGATAATTACTTCATCATCTTTGTGTCATAAATAAATTAAATTATTTGATGTCTAAAAATTACAAATAAAATACAATCATGTATGAAATATTTTTAGCTTTATAATGAATATTTACAATAGAATTTATCTTATGTATAACCCCATATTAAAAATGATTTACTTATTAAACTTTGATTTTAACTATTTTAACCCTTCTTTAAATAAATTAATAATAAATGTCCTAATCTAATCCAAGTGGGTCTAAATGGTCATATTTTATTCCTAAGTTTTTTTTGGTCGAATTACACTTGTCCAATAGAATTAGGAAATGTGTTAGGGTAATATTAATATCATATTAACCCTTAGTTACCCTATTTACTATTAACTACGGTAAAAAATAGTAAAAAGTTACTATTCACCAAAAAATTATTTTTATCTCATTGAACCACATTTTACTTACTGATATCAACCGTGTCTGTCGGATTTTTGAAATTCCATTCACAGAAGTGGTAAAATTAAGTTTTATGCAAAATTCAGTTTTTAACCTACCACTTAGTGGTTTCACTATTCATAAAAAATTGAATGTTTTCAGAAAAATACCAAAATTTCACCCTAGTCTAATTTCGATATTCTAAGTCCAAAAATGAAGTCCATTTTGAAAAATAAAATTTATAAAATTTCAAAAAGTGGTTATTACTATTCATAATGGCTAGTTTTAATAGCATATTGTTGTTTAGTGAAACTCGGTATTGCGTACGACGCAAGCTATCGAGGAAGGTCGCGATTACGTGTAAAGCAAGCCAAGCAAGTGTTATGTATAAAAAGATTCCTTTGATGATTTATATAACATAAAAGTCTCGGGTGTTACATTCTACCCCCCTTAAATAGAATTTCGCCCTCGAAATTCATCACTTTGTAACAAACAGATGAGGATACTTCTCCCGCATCATATCCTCAAGCTCCCATGTAGCTTCTTCAAGTTGGTGGTTCCTCCATAAAACTTTCACCAATCGAGTGGTCTTATTTCGTAGGACTTTTTCTCTACGATCCAGAATCTCTATCGGCTATTTTTCATAAGAAAGATCTTGCTCCAGCGGTACAACTTCTGAGCTGAGTACATGTGAAGGATCTGGTATGTACTTTCTCAGGAGAGATACATGGAACACATCGTGAACTTGAGAGAGATTCGGTGGAAGCGCCAATCGGTAAGCTACCTTCCCAACACGATCCAGTATTTCGAAAGGACCGATATATCTAGGGCTCAACTTCCCCTTCTTTCCAAATCTCATAACCCTCTTCCAGGGAGATATTCGTAAGAACACTTTATCACCCACTTCAAACTCTAGGTCTTTTCTTCGGTTGTCGGCATAACTTTTCTGTCGACTCTGAGCTGCGCTTATGTGTTGTTGAATAGATCTGACCTTTTCTGTCATTTCATAAACGAGATCAGGTCCTAATAGCTTTCTTTCCCCAACTTCATCCCAGCAAGTTGGAGTCCTGCATTTCTTTCCATAGAGATCTTCATAAGGAGCCATCTGAATACTGGAGTGAAAGCTATTGTTATAAGAAAATTCCACCAAAGGTAGGTGTTGATCCCAACCTCCTTTGAAATCCATAGAGCAAGCTCTCAACATATCTTCTAGGGTTTGAATTGTTCTCTCAGACTGACTGTCTGTCTGGGGATGATAAGCAGTGCTGAAACTCAACTCTGTATCCAGAGTATGCTGAAGACTTCGCCAGAACTTCGAGGTAAATCTCGGATCCCGATCAGATATAATAGAAAGTGGTACTCCATGCAATTTTACCACTTCCTTTACATATATCCTGGCAAGCTGATCTAGAGAGAAATCCTCTCTAATAGCAATGAAGTGTGCAGATTTTGTAAGACGATCAACTATGACCCAGATAGCATTATTGCCTTTGGATGTTTTAGGAGGTCCTGTGACAAAGTCCATAGTGATGTTTTCCCATTTCCATTCGGGTATGGGTAATGGTTGTAACATCCCCTTAGACTTTTGTCTCTCATCTTTAACTTGTTGACAAACCAAGCAACGAGAGACATATTCAGCAACATCTCTTTTCATGCCATCCCACCAAAAGTACGCTTTCAGGTCCCTATACATCTTCGTGCTTCCAGGATGAATAGAGAATGATGAACTATGAGCCTTATCCAGCAGCTCCTTCTTTAATTCGGGGATGGGAGGAACACAAACCCGATTCCTGAACTTTATTATCCCATCACAATCAAGGTTGAATTCAGGAACTTTTCTCACCTTCTGTTGTAACTCTACATCTTCTTTCTGTGCCTCTTTAATCTTCACATGTATAGATGGTTGAACATTCATTTGAGAAAGATAAGATTTTTCTCCTTCCATTATAATTCCAAGATCCATCCTTTGTAAATCCATAAATATTGGATCTTTTGTGATCCTCATCATGGATAAACTAGCATGGTCTTGTCGACTTAATGCATCTGCCACCTTGTTTGCTTTCCCAGGGTGGTAATGGATTGAGCAGTCATAATCCTTAATTAGCTCCAACCATCTTCTTTGACGCATATTCAGCTCCTTTTGTGTGAAAATATACTTTAAACTTTTATGATTAGTATAAATATCACACCTTTCACCATAAAGGTAATGCCTCCAAATCATTAATGAAAAGATTACCGCAGCCAACTCCAAATCATGTGTTGGGTAATTTTTCTCATGGATTTTCAACTGTCGTGACACATAAGCTATCACCATATCATTTTGCATAAGAACACACCCCAATCCCTTCTTGGATGCATCACTGTATATCACAAACCTTTCTCCACTACAAGGTAGTGTGAGCACAGGTGCACTGGATAACCTTCTTTTCAACTCCTTGAAATTCTCTTCACATTCCTCTGTCCAGAAAAACTTAACTCCTTTCCGAGTCAACTTGGTGAGTGGATTAGATAATCGTGAAAAATCTTTTACAAAACGTCGATAATATCCAGCCAAACCAAGAAAACTTCGGATCTCAGTTACTGTTGTTGGTCTCGACCATCTTTCGATAACCTCTGTTTTTGCTGGATCCACAGATATCCCCTCTTTTGAGATTATGTGACCCAAAAATGCATCTTTTTGAAGCCAAAATTCACACTTGGTAAATTTGGCATAAAGCTTCTCCTTTCTCAGGGTCTTCAATATAATTCTCAAGTGATCTTCATGCTCTTCCTTGCTCTTTGAATAGACAAGAATATCGTCTACAAAGACTACCACAAATTGATCAAGATAGTCTCTAAAGACTCTATTCATTAGATCCATGAAGATAGCAGGGGCGTTAGTAAGACCAAATGGCATCACTATAAATTCATAGTGTCCATACCTTGTACGGAAAGCCATCTTTGGTATATCCTCCCTTTTGACCCTTAATTGATGATACCCTGAACAAAGATCAATCTTGAAAAAGTATTGAGCTCCGCATAGTTGGTCAAATAAGTCATCAATGCGTGGGAGAGGATATTTGTTCTTGATAGTGATCTTGTTAAGTTCTCGATAATCAATGCAGAGTCTCATTGATCCATCTTTCTTCTTAAAAAATAGAACAGGTGCTCCCCACGGTGATGCACTAGGGCGTATGAATCCCTTATCAAGATTCTCTTGGAGTTGCTTCTTCAATTCCTGCAACTCAATTGGGGCCATTCTATAAGGTGTCTTTGAAATTGGCAAAGCACCCGGTACGAGTTCTATTGAAAACTCAACTTCACGATTTGGTGGAAGACCTGGTAATTCCTCCGGAAATACATCATCAAACTCCCGTACAATGGGAATATTCTTAATCATGAGTTTCTCACCAACCATTTGAGATAAATAACCTTCATTTAGTGGAATCAATACCCATAAGATGGAAGAAATTTCCACTGGAAGGTTATGTTCATCCTTGCATTGGTATACGATCGTAGATTGATCTGGAATATGAAATGTGACTTCCCTTCATTGGAAATTGATATGAGCTCCATGTAGAGAAAGCCAATCCATGCCATGAATCACATCAAATTCCACTAAAGGAAGGATCACAAGATTTGCAGGAATCACTTTCCCACAAACATCGATCGGAGAAGAATTATAAACTTTTGATGCGACTGTTGTTCCATTAGGTGTTGTCACAGCTAACTCAACATCTAATTGTTGAGGTAATACGGTGATACCCTTAGAAAATTCTTTAGAAATAAAAGAGTGGGTGGATCTATAATCAAATAAAACATTTTCTACATTAGAGTGGACGGTAAGTGTACCTTTCACCACTTCGTTATCATACTCCACATCGCTGATAGAAATTGCATGTGACTTTCCTTTGTCTTTAGCCTTAAGATTTTGTTGACGTCGACCATCATCATCAACCCATGGATTTGGGCATTGATTGGCATAATGCCCCTTCTCCTTGCACTTGAAACATTGAAGTGTAGTAGGTTCATTCTGTGTATCCCTTCCTTTGTTTGCGTCATTAGACATCTTCTTCCCATTATCACGGCATTCAAATTCCCGATGACCTTCCTTTCCACATTTAAAACATTTACTTGTCCCTTTAAGACAACTCCCTCCATGTTTCTTTCCACACATTGAGCATAAGGAAAAGCTCATCTTCTTTTCCGTGTGCTCTTTAGATTTTTCTTTGAATTCCATCTTCCTCTTCTTATCAAACCCATGTGACTGATGGGTTACTCCAATCTCCATCTTGACTTTGAGAGCACATCGAACGATTTCCACGTAGCTATTGAAGTCCCTTATGGCTAACGCCCTTCGAAGACTTGGTTTTAAGCCACTAAAGAATCGATCGATCTTACTCTCAGGTTGGATAATAATACCAGAAGCGTACCTTGCAAGTCTTGTAAAATTTGCTTCATAGGTACTAACAGATTCATCATCCCTTTGCTTCAGTTCAAGGAACTCTTTCTCCTTCTTTGTTCGGAGAATACGAGGGAAGTACTTATTGAAAAATAAGTTCTTGAACTCGTCCCATTCCATAGACTCAATTTCATCCCTTTGCCTCGTATTCTTAATAAGATTCCACCATTGATCAGCATCTCCTTCCAAACGATACACTGCTAGGATGACTTTATCATGCTCAGAACATTGATGAACTGAAAATATCTTTTCAGTAGTACTAATCCATTGTTCAGCAACTAATGGATCAGTAGACCCACTGAAAGAATGTGGACGGTGCCTCATGAAGGATTCAATAGAATGTTGCTCCTTCCTTTGCTCGTTTGGAAGTCCAGCATGATTCATAGCTTGAGAATGTTGTGTGAGCATGGCTACAAGATTTTTCATTCCAGCTCCCATATCGTTTGGTTGCTCAGGGGGACAATCATTGCATTTCCCATCGCATTCCGCATTAACATGGTTCCTTCGGGTTCCAGCCATTGAATAAAACCAAGAAGAATAGTGTGAGCAACACTAATTATAATAGTAAAACCACATAATTCAAGAATAAAATTTTCATGCTTAAGGTCTTATCCTAGGTTATTCAAGGCCATTTCTAAAACACTAAGATTGTGTTCTATGCTTAGACTTATCCTTAGGGTTCTTACTAAGGCTTTCACATCCTAGTTTCCAAAGGTTGACTATACCTTTCCTCTGATACCAACTATAACGACCCATACTTTACATACATTGTTAATACTTCAAAATTGAAGCACACTTATTACAACATATGACAAAACCACAAAGGATCGTATAGGTATAATGTCTTTAGAAAATGGGAAAACATAAACAACTGGTTCATAAATCTTCTACAGTGTCTCCCATTTATTTCATCATATCTAGGGTCTATTTTAGCATATTCTACTTAATATCCATCTTCCTGACCTGGGGAAAAGAAAACATAAAAGGGTGAGCTCAAATGCTCATCAAAGGCAAATAAAGGAAATAAAAATCATATCATATCTTTTTGAAAATCAAAACCTGCAAAAGAGATCATAATATCTTAACATGGAATAAATCATAGAAGTTAAAATGAGATCCCCATAATCATAACATGAAACTTGAAACTTTGTGGCATGCACACATAATCATGGAAAATCATTTCTTGTTAGTCATGACTCATTTCCAAGACTATCTTAGTGGACAAAGTCCCTTTCTGAACCGAGTTCACTCCTCGTTTCAGTCCTGTATCACTGAACCGAAATAACCTTCCGTTCCATCCATGTCTATCTCATGAGATATAAAATCTTTACCCAATGCATTGGAGGGAGATATAGGTCCCACCCATCTTATAATGAATCCATTCTTATGTGTGCCACATAATCATAAATCATACATCATCGCATAACCCATGTAATAAATATGGGATTCTTAAACAACATGACATCATAAAACAATTCATATAAGATAAAGGAATTCATAAAAATGTTTCCATCACAACATAATCAAATCCATGTAATAATAGGGATAAAAACAGAACCCTTTTATTGTCTTAGATGGAAAATAATTTTGATATAGTACTTGAACTCCATTCTTGAAGAAAATATCCTTTCTACTTCAAAAACATTTTTCCATTCATAACATGTCATACAACTTTAAAATAAAATAATTTGATTAATAATAAACTTGAAAACTTGTAAAGGAAGCTTCTTGGAAATAATGTTTTAAAAATCCATTCATGCCGTATAAGTTAAAAAAACATTCTTCGTACTTTTGTCGGAAAATTCAAAAAGTACCTCGTACGAAAAACGACAAAATATTCCTTTCATACGTATTACTAAAAACTCACCGAAGGGTAAAAATGGATTTAAACAATTGTAGGTGGATGGAAATAATATTACATATTGATGAAACATGGATGTGGATGATAAAATACACCCCAGTAAATACTTACGAATAAACAATCTCTGATAAAAATGAGATTGTGATATTTCCCTTACCTTAGGTCCGATTTTCTTTGTACGTGTCCGAAGCTCCTGTATAATGGTTTAAATAATGTTATTGACTTATTCCAGAATCATACATATTGATATGATATCATATATGGTCATACTCTTAGCTTTTTGTTAGTAATATTTCATTGTTACTTGTTACTCGGGTCTTTATTGCCTTTTGTTCTTATGAGTGTTTTGCCGAATACATTCTTATTCTTCTTTTAAGGTTATAGATACCTTATATCCAGAATGGTATTATTGTAACATATATCATATTTATTCATTCAATTCATTTATATAATTACTATGTAATGATGATCATGTAGAACGAGTCGCATCACATCGTGGAGACGGTATTCCGTACGTACGCACGAGTGATGATATCGTTCCTATGATCGTGGAACTGTATTGGAGTATATATATATTATTTCAGTATAAATATTACTTTATAATAATCATAAATAGTTACTCATTACACCATTATACCCATCATTTTAAAGTGATGGTGGAAAAATAGATTACACCACGGCGTGGAGACGGTATTCCGTACGTACGCACGCGCGGTGATTTCATTTTTCCATAGGATGGATAGAAGGTGAATTAGGGTTGTTTCATATTTATAATAACATATCAGTATGTAAGTAATAATGATGTTATTACTTTATCATGAAACAACTAAAGAAGAATAAGTTTAAAAAGAAAGAAATTGAAAAGATCGGTAATGGATATTACCTCTTCTTTGGAACGCCTCTTTGAATCCTCCACTTAGGGAACTAAGATTGGTCTTTGAAGAAGACCAGGACCTCTAGAATTATTCTAGGGAAGTGGAGAGGAGAAAATGGCAGGGGTTGGCCGAGCTTGAGTGCTCAAATTTGTGTGAGGAGGAGGAGGAGGAGGTGCCCTTTTATAAGGGAGGAGAGGGGCACCTTAGGAATATCTCAAAATATTATTTTATATTAAAGTCAAAATCGGTTTATAATGGTTCCAAAGGGTCTTATTTCGAAGCTAAAGTGGGGATGGGTCGAAATACTATCAACCAATAGGATTTAGACAAGTTTAGGGTATTATGTTAACCTTATCAATTAGATTTAACTCTAAGTTAAATAATTTAACTTTTACCATGTCTTTTTGTTTTCTTTCACTATATGGTTAATACACTTACTATAACATGCAAAACGAACCCCAAATTGTTTATTATTAATATATATATCCTTATCTAAGTCATTTTGCCGATCCTTAGATTTTTAGGAACAAAATAACAATTAATAATATTTTATTTTATTTAAAAACTATTTTGTGTCAATTTTGACACTATTTGATATATGATTTTTTTGAAAGTCATAACAGAATTATATGTTCGAACAAAGTTGATTAAATCAACACTAATATATCATAGTAACCTATAAAATTAGTGGAATTCATAAAAAGTCTTAAATTACATTTATTTTGGTATTTATATTATCAATTATGTCAATATTTCATTAATAAGATAATTACTTCATCATCTTTGTGTCATAAATAAATTACATTATTTGATGTCTAAAAATTACAAATAAAATACCATCATGTAGGAAATCGTTTTATCTTTCTAATGAATATTTACAATAGAATTTATCTTATGTATTACCCCATATTAAAAATTATTTACTTATTAAACTTTGATTTTAACTATTTTAACCCTTCTTTAAATAAATTAATAATAAATGTCCTAATCTAATCCAAGTGGGCCTAAATGGTCATATTTTATTCCTAAGTATGTTTTTGGTCGAATTACACTTGTCCAATAGAATTTGGACATGTGTTAGGGTAATATTAATATCATATTTACCCTTAGTTACCCTATTTACTATTAACTGCGGTAAAAAATAGTAAAAAGTTACTATTCACCAAAAAATTATTTTTATCTCATTGAACCAAATTTTACTTACTAATATCAACCGTGTCTGTCGGATTTTTGAAATTCCATTCACAGAAGCGGTAAAATTATGTTTTATGCAAAATTCAGTTTTTAACCTACCACTTAGTGGTTTCACAATTCATCAAAAATTGAAAGTTTTCAGAAAAATACCAAAATTTCACCCTAGGCTAATTTCGATATTCTGAGTCCAAAAATGAAGCCCATTTTGAAAAATAAAATTTATAAAATTTCAAAAAGTGGTTATTACTATTCATAACGGCTAGTTTTAATAGCATATTGTTGTTTAGTGAAACTCGGTATTGCGTACGACGCAAGCTATCGAGGAAGGTCGCGATTGCGTGTAAAGCAAGCCAAGCAAGTGTTATGTAGAAAAAGATTCCTTTGATGATTTATATCACAAAAATGTCTCGGGTGTTACATGATTCCTTTAGTTTTCATCCATTGAGTAAATAAAAATAGAAAAATGGGAGCAATATTAATCATTGTGGAAAACCAAAAAATAAATAAAAATAATTTAATGGTTTTCTAAATCAAAATAATTTCTTTTATGAAACATCATGTTTATTCTATCCCATTCATGATTATTTCCAAAAATATATGATTTTGTCTACAAATAGGCTTTTCACCATTATCCTCATTAAATATATCTTTTCCAAGTTTCTGATGTTTAACTAAAACTTTTAGAGATTTCAACTAAACCAAACCATAAATTCCTTATGAAAAAATTAGATGTTAATAGTTGAATAATAATTTCATTACATAATGATCCACTATATAATTTTACAATTCTAATGCCTTTGGAAACATGGAAATAAAAAATTGGTCATAAATGATCTAAATTATCTCTCACAAGGTTATTCATAACTATCAACATTCTAATGAATTCAAAACATATTACTTTTTTAAATAATGTTTTATAAAGAAACATAATAAAAGGATGGGATCATATAATTAATAAGGTTAATCAAGGGAGATGTCAACGATCATATAATAATGACATGAGAATAACATCTGAAAACAATACCCTAAATATCATAGATCATAATCATCAGATATGGAATAAATATTTTCCTTTCATAATACATGAATCAGAACAAAATTAATGGATATAAGCCATCATATCATAATATTTGTGTTAGACATGGAATTGTGGAATAGACATAAGAATATGAATTCATTTCCATTGTTTACATGGGACACATAAAACTCTATAATAGTAGAATGTTAATAATCCAAAAGCATTTTATAGTTATAGTTCACTCCGAATACAATCATAGTGGATATGGTCCCTTCCAGAAATAGGGACACTCACCATTCTAGTCCTATGTATCACATGAGATATCAATCTTTAACCAATGTAATGAAAGGAGATATAGTCACAATCATTAGATAAGATAAACCATACATATATTTTCCAAAAAATATTAAGGAATTAATCATATCAAAACACATGAAAAATGGTTTTCAAAAACATCTCATCACAGCCCAATACAAGGAAATAAATTGGTTTCAGAAACATTTAATTATATAGTTATATCATAACCCATGGAAAAGAATTGGTTTTCATAAAAATCGCCCCATCATATTAATAATCCATAGAGTGGAGAAATTTGTACGTTATCCTTGGATAAAATCATTAGAGAATAATATGGTAAATCATAGATTTTTGTAATTAATCCACACAAATACCATTTAATTAGCATTATAATATCCCTAGGTTAAAAAACATTACCTATTTGAAATCACATATTATAAAAAAATGTACAATATATAGGATTTTTTAAAAAATAGCGATATAAACCTGTAGTGGAATATTTAATGAAATAATTAGTAATTATGGTGGTAAAATTCATTAATTCCATATAAGATAAATTAAATAATATCATACTATTAAAAAATGATAAAAAGATCCTCATTCAAAAAATTATAGGAATATACCTCTGAAATATTTTTTATGAAATTCAAATACGGTTAAAAATTAATTTAAATAATTAGATAAGAATATTAAAATCTTATATTAAATCATTTTAATAAAATATGGATATCGAAGAGATATTTTTTTTAACAGAAGAGAGAAATAAAATCATTTTTATTTAAAGACATATTTATGGTAACATCAATACATCTGATGTGGAAAATGAAATGAATTTTTTTTTAATGAAATAGCTATTAGATAGTAATATTATTATGTTTATTTAGAGAGAGATAATAAAATTACATAAATCTACACATATTCATAATCAATCATAGTAAGCAATGACATTGTCAGGTAAGTCACAAACCACATTGGTAACAATGGAATCATAGGTACCATAAATGATATATCCCTATATGGATATGTACATCCCATACTTTTTAAAATAAGAATCATAAAAATTATTCATTATTTGTAAATAAACCACAAAAATCAAACAATTGATGCTTAAGTAATGTTTCCATAGATGTAAAATTGAGAAGAAACTCCCTTTCCTTATGTTTTACATTCTTCAAATGCATTGGAAACTGTAGTTATTATTTATTATATATCTATTAATGAAACATACTCCCAGAATTCATAATATATATTTCTTTTTGAAAATTTTTATCAACTACTGGTAACTCCACTTTATTAAAATAAATGATATGGGTGAAATATTCTTCATTTTATATGAGTATTTAAGTTCAGTAGTTATAGTACATGTAAATTTATCATTGTTTAATAATCTAAAAATTATTTATTATGATATTAATATTATACATATTCAATATATATATATATATATTTAGATTGAATAATTATATTTATTGAAAGATTAATTATGTAAACCATTTCTGGTGATGGTAACCTATACATAGCAAGAAAACCATTTTCATTTTTCATCAATGTGAATGATGGAAAGGTAAATATTTATTCATCATTTTTGAACAACTATCTTATTATACTATCATATATAATCAATAAATATATCATTATTATCATCATGTTAAAATATTAAGGGTAAAATGAATCAAATCACCTCATGGAGGTGGTAGAAAACACGTACAGATGAGAGATTTTATCATTTCAAAAATAATTTGGTGGAAAGAAGGTAGATAGGATATTATGATTCTCTAAGTATAATTTTAACATAATTATGATATAATACATTAGAAAAATAATAATAAATATAATAATTTTTGTACTTATAGAATATGGATTTTCCATTCTACAACTAAATTGTAAAATTTATTATATATGAAAAATGAAATATGTTTTATTTAGATAAATTAAGGAGTTTATTCTAATGGATATGCAACATAGCCATTGTAATATTAATGTGACTGGTAGTAATAATAATCAAAACATTAGAATACTAACATCACCTATGAAATTATAAATAAAATTTAGGTATCTTAGAAATTAATATATTATATATTTACATTATTTAATGAGTAAATAAATGTTTTACAATTGAAAAATTATGTGTTTGTATTTTTTTCAAAGACAAATATTTTTTAAATTTTATATAATATATATAATTATTTGAAAGAAAATATATTTTAAAAAAAATGTATTCATAAATTAATATATTGTTGTATCATAATTATATTTTTATTTTGTGACTTTTTAATTAGTTTTTCAAACTGTCATAAAATCGATTATAATATTAAAATCATTATTTTTTAATAAAATAAGAATTTTGATTCAATATAAATTACACATATTTAGATAAATATTTTTAAAAAATGGAGTACATTTTTAAAATCTACCCATCGAAAAATATTTAGGTTGATGATTTTGTATTTTTATGAAATAGTTGAATTTTTGGTGAATAGTAAAATATGGTAATTTATAGTATTTAATATTATTAGTTAAAAATGAATTTCTTAGTCCTTACTTATGTAAGAATATATTAGTTTGAAAAACCATTCAATATTTTTTTAATTATGGAAATGAATCAACACTATTTGTAGTCAGGAGCCAAAATAAAACACAAATTAAAAATTATATATAAGACACCCCTCTCATCTACTAATAAATATCAGACATATCCAACTCTTCTCCTCACACCATATAAGCTTGGATTATTTTATAAAATCTACCCAATTCCCTTAAAAATCCAATTCCCCATTTTAAATACCGAGTCGTCTTACCAAAACACCAAAAGGAATTGAATTAAGGAGGTTCTCAAGGAGATGATATTCAAGAGGTACAATCCATCCTTTTCCTCTATTAAATTCATTCTTTTTTATTACTTTCTATAGTATCCTCACATCACTATAAAAACACAAAAGATAGATCAAGTGTCATATATATATATATATATCATAATTTTATTCTTTTAATGGAATATAAACCACCAATCCACTTCTCTAGTCCTCTTATTCTAAAAAATGAAAACATCATTTCTGATATCTCGATTCACCACCTTTGAGGATGATGATTTTTCATTATCCATTAACAACATAAAATGTAGTCATACAAAATTATTATGGTCATTCGATATATTATTTTGTAAATTATATGTCTATTAATGAATTCATACTAATTTATATACATAATAAAAAAATAAAAGGAAAGTAGTTTATGATTTTCATAAAAAAACCAAAAAAATCCAAACATTTATCATTAATGGTTTATCTAATGAATAATCATCGTATAAAAAAATTTAATATTTGATATCATTTAAAAAAATTGAAAACCCTAAATACCATTTTATAGAAATTTTAGTTTTTTCCTTCCATTTTAAAAGAATTCCAATAAACATACTGAAGGGAATCCACTCTAAAGACAAGAAACAACCCCTCCTATAACAACAATTATGATATTTATAACTAATCAAAATGACAATAAATTAACATAAATAAATTGTAATAATAAAAATATATTTTTCAAAGGATTTGAATTAATTAATTAATTAATATAATATTACTATCTTGGATTATATGTACATGTGTAGAACACTTTTAGACATATATTATGGGGATTTCTTTTTTTAAATAATTTTTTCTTGTTACAAATAATTTTTTATAAATTTTTGTTGTAATTATATGGAATATAAGGATTATAATGATTTCATTAAACCATATATATTGTATGTTTTCATTAAAAGCTTAAATGTTTATATTCAAAATTAATATTTCATTTCTAATTATGAATACATCATTTAAATTAAGAGAAAATAATATAGGTTCATTTGCTTAGTTTTGGAGACATGATGCACATTTTCAACTACAATTGTACATATATATTAAAGACATACACTTGGAGTCATACCAATCAAACCATGTTTTAGATTGAGGTTCAGATGATTCATAAACATCTCAAATGAAATATAGATTTTTGTCAAAAAAATATCAGAACAATTCGAATTTGTTTTCCTGATTTTGAGTACATCACTTTTGTTTTTTACTAAAATTTAATTTTAAACTAGAAACATGAACTATGACTCATATAGGTCATATCATGTCTTGGTTTGATGTGATACTTATTTCAACACATCAAAAGTCACATAATAATTATTTCACTAAATTATAATGGCAATTTGAGTTTATTTTTTCATTTTTATTGTGTGGCACTTTTGTACTAAAATGATTATTTTCAATAGATAACGAACTCATTGAGTCATACCAGACCCATAATGCATTATATTGAAGTCCTTTTGATTCCTACATTTCAAAAAATTACTTATTGATCATTTTTCTAAAGTATACTCACAATACAAATATGTTTTTATCAGTTTTGAGTCAGTGAGTGCTCATTTTTACTAAAATTGATGTCAATTTTAAATAAAAATACACACTTTAAGTCATATCTCTCACACCGTACATCAAATTTTGGTGCGGAAAATTCTTACACATCCCAAATGGCTTATGGATTATTTTAATAAAGTATCAAAACAATCTTAATGTGTTTACTCAATTTTTTTATGTCATATGTATTTTATACTAAATTGTCATTTTTAATTGGAAAAACACACATTGACCCATAATAACCATATCATCTATTGGTTTGACATGAGACAAATTATTACACATAAAAAATTACTTATATATTAATTTCCTAAAAAATCACAAAAATTCAATGCTTGTTTCCATTGTTTTCTGTGGGTGATATTTTCTGAACATAACTGTGGATTTTAAAATAATAATAGACACATTTAGTCATACGAGAAACACAGTTGGTCAGATTGAGGTGAAACTGATTTATATAGGTCAAAAATGACATGTGTATTGGTTCACAAATGTGTCAAAAATTATGAATGGTTTTTCAAAATTTTGGGTACGTTAGTTTTCCTTTTTATTAAAACTTCTATCAATTTTATATAAAAAGTTGCACTTGGAGTCATATCGTTCACACCATGTATCGGATTGATGGAAGGGTCATTCTTTTTTTATATTTAGGGTCCTATAACAACTATTTGTAATTTAATTACATGAATATTTAAGGTATTAAAAATTAAAATCCATATTACATATTGGTCATTGTTCTCTATTCATATAATGTTATAATTTCCTAGAATTTTTGTTACATTGATAAGGTCATGGATGTTCCCGCTATGATGAGGACAATTAAATTCTAGGAAAAAATATTTTTAATATAGTTCTATGGTTGTATAACATATTGTAATGGGACACATAATATATAAACCTTCAGGGGTGAGTACTCGTATGTAGATTAGACTTATTATCAAGAAGTACCAACTTGGTAATATCCAAGATGGTAAATTATGAGAACAGTCCCGCCAGAAGGAATTCCACCTTTTTTGGTTTCATCGGATATTCCTATCTTCAAGAATTTTTAATGGACCTTTGTCTATGAGATTATAATTAATACAAGTCAAAACTCACATTGTTAGATTTTCTGATTAAAATTATCACTCCATATGCTTTCAAGATGAATGGTATGTTGGGTGTGAAATGAATTACATGTTATTAATGGATATTTCATGAATGTATTTGTCCAATCCATATTTATGTAACATCGTATCTTAGTGATTTTCTTTAAATGGAACCATCACCATAAATTCCAAGACCATGGTGTAACAATGTATTTATTTTGGGTAGTAAGAAAATAATGTATCATGAATATAAGTTGATGGCACCATTGAGAAACCTTCTTGATGAAATATTATGACAAATGGATTATAATACATAGTGAGTTTTCATATGTGTTTTTTGTAATTTTTTTCTTTATGTCGTTTATAGGTGGTTCCATGATGCATTTCTAGATAGTAATCATGGAATTTAGTTAATCCCACCTAATTCCAATGAGAAGGAATTTTTGAGGATCACACACTACGTTTCTCTAGTGGTCTCGATTAATTTATAATTTAAATTAATAAATATTATTAATATTATTCTCATGACTATGGAATAATTTTATTCAAGTTATAATAATCATTTAAAATATATAAATATTTACTCATTTGATTCTAAATAAAATATATTTACATATTTAAATGAATATTAAATAAAAAATTTATTTCTAGTATATGAATAAAATATTTATTTAATTGAATAAAATATTTATTTTAGTATTCAATATATACCAGATGAGTTCAAGCAGGCCATGACCATGTCCGGTGGAAATATAATTATTTACTAGTCTCTCAATATTATTTATTCATTATTCAAGAAAAACTGAACCATAATATAATAATAGTATTATTATTAATATTATTATGTATAATGGGATTTCATTTCCAATTATAGTAATATTAATTGGTGTTATGTAATTAAATATCATCACTAAAATCTAACAGTTATCAATATGCAGATATATCTATTATGAGATGGATGTGAATCTAATTCCATGTTACGAATAGATAATAGTACAAGAACACTTAATTCTCTCTCAACTCCTCTCCACTCTAACCCTCCAAAAACAAGAAATACATTAGAGATGTTCCTCAAGACTAAAGAATGAGCACTCAATAATGATTAACATAAGACATTCAATTTTCTATGCTAGAACCTAGAGTTCGAGTGGCGTTCCTCAGAGGCCATCAAAGCATGTGTGGATCACCGTAATAGGGATTCTACCCTTGCATCCTCCCAACTGAATGAATGCAGACCTAGAAGTTCCATTTTTGAAAACCAATGATCATCAACCAATACAGATACTAATTCTAGGTATTTATTTTATTTAAATCTTAATTAAAATTATAAAAACATGATGGGAAATTTCATATCTCTTGGTTCAAAAATTTTCATTATATTTTTATTTCATTGATTCAATATTTGGATAATATAATTTAGAATCGCATTAAACTGATATTGTTTATCGATTATGCCAAATTCAAATTTGGATCCACCCACCGTCATGCTTCCTCTTTTCCCAGAACCAGCAAGTGGTATCTGACCATCTAAATCATTTTTTATAATTATTTAATAATCATTGGTAATATATTCATTTATAATTTATAATTTCAATTCATGTATGATCATTCTATAAATTTTAATTTTATGATCAATTTATCCTTAATCATTTCTCATAGATCTAATATAAATGAATAATTTTTTTGATTACCATTAAATCAAGGAACTCAGCTGGAGGAGCCAAGGAATATGTCATGGTAACACCATAGTACACTCCATTTAATCAGAATTACACTAGATGATGTTTTTTTCAATGCATTAGGAGTGAATATGTAATTACTAATCTTATTTAAATTAATGACATGTGGTGTTGTTAATTCATACACCACATGTTGACTAGGATAAAAAGGCACACATTTACCGAATTAAATGTTGTATGGCCCATTGGACATGGTGTGTAGTCCCTTTTGGGTCTGGGATATGTCATGTATCCCATACACAGATTAGCTGACTAGTAACCATGTAACCTAGAGTCAAAATGGCATGTGTCCCACTAGATACACCATTTACTCCATAATTTTTGATGTACGCCTCACACACAGAGTCCCTAGGTGCTTAATTTTGATAGATAGTGAATGTAGAACATTTCGGGTACTTGTAGCTACACACCGCGTACTTGTACCAAATTACAATGATTTAAATCAAAAAATTTTTGTAATGCTCATATCTACATATCATTTATATGTTTTATTACATTTTTTAACTCTTTTTACATTGAAGCATAACCCATGGCTGAAACAATCAGGTGATTTTTGAAATCATCAGTAACGTATACGTTGTGATAGTATGAAGGAAACTATAAATTCCATTTGTCTCAAGTGTAAAACATTATACAAATATAATACATTTTGGATGATTCATACTAGTATTCACCATGCTTCCTCCATGAATATTTATATAGAATGATAATTTTAGATGAATTTATTAATTTATTTAAAATTATACTGGATGAGAATCTCAAAGAAATTCAGAATAGGGATTAAGATAAAAGGATTGATTAATTAATGATAATAATTAATCAATTCCATGTGACATATCATAAATAATAACAATTAAATTATTGATTAACATATTCATAAAATGCATAAGTTTTTTCATGAATGTGGATGATACTGAGATGGAGAATACCATTGTATGTGATTATATCGTTTTTATTTATTTTTAAATTATATTTTTTTTAATGTGTTCCATTTCTCCACATTAATATGTATGGAATGTGTTCCAATGGTGTCTTTTATATAAAACCCCTTTTTCCATCACCGGTGTGTCGGTAATAGAATATGTACTGGATGGCGCTCCTAAGCTAGTGGAGAAGGTTCAAGTTCTAAATCGAGGTAAAACCAAACCAAGGAAATACAAAGCTGGGGATGATGAAAGCTGTAAAAAAAGAACCTTAACTAGTTCAAGGTGTTTTCTCTCCTGGTTAAATAGTGATTTTATCATCCACAAGATGAATAGACCATTTGAAATATCTCATGGTCACACCAATCAGTTAATTTATGTTAGTGACATGATAATTTATTATGGATGTATAATCAAAATCTCATAATTTAATGAATTAATCTACAAAGATAGATATTAAATAAAATATATTATGCATAAATTTTTTATCCGAACATTGTAAATTAATTAAGTAATAGTCCTCTTAAATATTAACATGAAACATAAAATATAAAACAACATTAAAATAAATTCATTCTAAAATAAAACACCTCAACGGAATATTTTGTTAGACTAACCCATCTATTACATGATTATGAATTAGACACAATAAAACAATGTTTATGACCAACCCTTTTTGGGACAATTACTTTTATAGAGGAAGATCTTATGATAGTTTTGGGTTGAAATAACCATTTTAAATATAAAATATTATACCTTGATATACATCAATAAATTTTTAGGAAAGTGTTGAAAAAGTTCCTTGTTAGGTTTTATGGATTGGGGTGACCACTTAGTGGATCGAGGAGGTGGATGCCTATAGTTGGAAAAGATATATCTACTTGAATATCTTCAAAATAGTTTGACCAAAAATTATTGGTGTTATGAGAATGGGAATATGGATCCCTTCCACTAGAATTTAATAGAATATATACATTACATGTTTTACGATGAGTGATATTAGGACTTGATAAAATAGTGGGAGATTTTGTAAACATTAATTTATTGTTTCTCATAAAATTGTAATATTAAAAAGTTATAATTATCTCGACATTAAATTATAGAATAAAAATGACAATATTGTAATACAGAATTTCCCTTCTATCAATCTAAGATAATGACAAACTCCTCACTGACAGTAACATCCATGAATGGTTTAGACACCATCAGGTTATTCTATTCCATGAACAGAAATCTTACGTGCTAGAGTCGTCACGTCCCGATCTTCCTACCAATGAAGTGAGTTATGGAGAGTTCCTAGTCATTCAGAGACATATGAATGATGAATTAGACAGTCTCTTTTGATTATTTCATCAATTTATAGTTAACTGATGATGTTACACAAAAATATGAATGTGTATATCATGATTGAGCACCTCTGTGGTCTTTACTAGGAGACATATACGCAAGAAAAGATGGATAATTCCAAGTCACTCTTTCAATTTAGGCATTGAGAGGGTGCCCCATTTGGGTTTCATGTAGACAATCGCATTGGCTAAATTGTGTTCCTAGAGGTTTTATGCTTTATAATCCCTAAATAAGTGGTCACTGATCTCATTCTTACATCACTCCCTTAGAGCTTCTCCAATTTTGTTTTGAATTTAAATGTTGACAACATTGGGATGTCCCTACAAAATCTTCTTATCCTTGATTTCCAAGTAGATAAAGATAAGAATCATGAAACAACTTCTGTCCATATGGTGAAAAAAAGGAATGGGATGGATATGATAATTAATGTCAATGATTCTTCATGAACTTCCAAAAAAATTAAGACCAAAGGGGAACAAGAGAGTAAGAAGCTATCTGTTTTTCATGTTGGAAGAAGGGCCACTGGAAGGAAAACTATACCCATCTAAATAAGAAAGGAGAATCATCTGGTGCATTTTTTATCAAGTGAAATTTTACTATAACTAGAAATTGGGTTTTAGAAACATATTTTTTGTGAATACACATGTATTTAAATATAGGAACCATGTATATTCATAAAAAAATTTCAAGGGGAGGTAAATATATGAGTAGAAAACAGAGCTAGACTAGTTGTTGTAGCTGTCGTGGACGACCCCTCATGTTTACAACATGGATGGTCTTGGTTTTAAATGTTTTTTATTATAATCCTTCTTGTACCAAAAAAATTAATTCATTTTCTAGACAATATACTAATGGATTTATATTCATGTTCAAAAATAAATGATGCTTACTTTATTATGATAATATTTTTTATGGTATAACACAATTATATAATATTATTTACGTGATGGACTACATGAACCATGTAATGGAAACTAATAACAATGTTACATCACATGAAATATATGACACCCATGATTGCCATCATCGAAAATATCATGTAAATGAGAAATGCTTGAAAATATTACATCATGATGGATATATGTATTCTTTTGACCTAAACCCTCATGGTGTATGTCACAGATGTTTTCAAGGTAAAATGACCAAATCCCCATTTGGTGGTAAAGGTGAATGGGATAAAGAGCTTCTTGATTACTTCATACTGATTTGTGTGGACCATTTCCAATTGAAGTAAAGGGTGGGTAAACATTATTTATAACTTTTTCTGATGATTTTAGATGATATGGAAATATTTACATAATGAGGTATAAGATAGGTTCTTTTAATAAATTCAAGGAATACAAGAATGATTTTGAGAACCATCTTGGTATGAATATTATAAAACACCACTCAGATTAAGGTACAGAGTATCTTAGTCAAGATTTCATTGATCACTTGTGGGAGTTTGGGATACTATAATAACTCACTCCACCTTACACGGCTCATTTTAATGGTGAAAGAGAAATATGGGACCACACCTTATTTGAAATAGTGAGATAAATGATGATTCATGCATGTATTCCACTATCCTATTCGGGATATCCATTAGAAATAGAAGCACATCTGATAATAAAAGTACCCCCTAAATTTATAAATGGTATTCCAGATGATTTTTGGAGTGCAAGAAAATCCATGTTATTGAATTTACATGTGTGGGGGAAGCGAAGCATTTATTAATTCATCTTAGGGATACAAATTTTCACCTCAAGGAACAATGTGTACCTTCATATGATTGCCTATGGAAACAATGGGATATTACTTATACAACCCCTTCAGAAAAATAGGTTATAGTGTAATGACGTACCTTATTCCATGGGGAGGAGCACATCTCCAAAATTGATAATGGGAGTGAGATAGAATTTGATGAATTCGAGGCTCAAGGCACACAAAATATAGTACATGATCCTATTCCACAAAGACCCATGGTTGAATAATCCATCATAGATACACAATAACTACAGAAAATTACAAGAGAGTTTAGATAACCATAATGTTATTACTTTTTTGTCAATGAGGTTGGTGAGTCATTATTAGTGGATAATAATGACCCTCTAACCTAAAAGGAAGCAGTAAGTGTTACATATGTTGTCCGGTTTCATAAAGTTATGAATTCATAAATAGATTCCATATACCAAAACAGTGTTTTTATATTGGTAGATCCTCAATTCGATATTAAGTCTTTTTGTTACAACTAGATATTCAAGAAAAAATCTTAATATAAGGAAAATTTAATACCAATATGGAATGGACGGTAGAAAAATGGATTGAACAATGTCAGATATTTAATATGATAAAGCCTTTTCACTAGATGATATGATGAAATATGTTAGACCTATACTGTCCATTAAAGAATACCTTCACTATGAGATTTCAAAAATGGATGTCAAAAAATCCTTCCATCATGGGAACCATCAAGAATATATCTACGTGACACAACCTAAAGATATTGAGATTCAAATGGATTCTAATAAGGCCTAAATGGTTCCAAAATTCTATTATGGATTAATGCAAGTATCCAGGTCATGGAATTTTTTTTTTAAGAATCCATAATGGAATATTGTTTTATAAAGAATAGGTGTGATTCTTGAGTCTAAAAACGGTTTAGTAGTAGTGCATTGATTTTCCTAATAGTATATGTTGCTGACATATTACTAATTGGAAACAAAATACTAGTCTCACTGTCTACCAATTCATGGATGAATAAATTCATCACAATAGAGAACATGAACGAGAAATCATATAATCATGGGGTCAAGACCCATCATGATATATCCTGGAGGTTTGTCAACCTATTTCAATGTAGATACATTGATAATATAATAAATAGATTCAGTATGGAAAAATACAATAGGGTATTGTTGCCTGTTTCACAAGGCCTAAATCATTCCAAGAAAATGTGCCCTCGTATGCATGAGTAAATAAAGGGAATGGAAAAGATTCCGTATGAATCAGTGATTGGATCAATACTATAATATATGATATTTACTTGTCTAGATGTCGCATATGCATTGATTATAGTAGGAAGATATCAAGATGATCTAGGTTACCACCATTTGATGGCAGTCAAGAACATCTTTAAGTACCTTAGGTGTACTAAGGGGATCATCCTATTTTATAGAGGATATAAGGAACTAGTTATAAGAGGATACATATAAACTATTTTCCAGACTGATCATGATGACATGAAGTCACAAATGATACAGATCATCACTTTTAATGGAGGTAATGTGAGCTATAATATCTTAAAGAAGGAATTTATGACAAATTATACAGTAGAGTCCGAGTATATTATAACTTCAAAGGCAGCTAATGAAGTAGTTTAGATATAAATCCTCATCAATTAACCTTATATGGTACCTTGATGTAAACATCCAATCACACTCTAATGTGAAAATACTGTAGAAGTGGATCTATGAAAAGATATGAGGTCACATTAGTGTACAAAGACCATACTTTGGAAGTATCAACTCTTGAGGGATTATTACTAGAGATTTGAACCTGATGTGAGGAGTATTTCAGTGGACGAAAATGTGGCTGACCGCTTGACTAAATCCTTGAATAATCTAGAATTTTATTATCATTTGATCTCTACATGAATAAAAGTTGTATGCAGTTATATCTAGTCCATGTGGGTGTTTTATAGTGTTGGTGTCATATAGCCAACTATTCCTTCTATCACGACCCATCCTTGGGGCACCCCAATCTCGCCTTCCGTTGGCCAGGTGCTGGCGACTAGCACCAAAGGTGTAAATCCCGAAGCTGGGAAGGAATTGCCTTTATAAAACTAAACAGACACAACATAGTACGAAACATGAAGTAAACACTAAGTAAAACTGAATACAATGGAGTGTGCTGGAAAGTATATGGGCCAATATACAAACCCAATTGAACAACAAGTACATGTAAAAGGGGACAAAAAACTAAAATTAAAGTGCAGCTCCTGGATCATTCTCCGAGGATTCCTACCTAAAGGGTAGGTACAGATGGCCTCCACAACACTCACGTCGGTCAGTCTCCTCCATGTGCCTACTCGTCACAAGGTCCACCTCTAGGTACAGTCCAGTCCAGGCACACTCAGCCTCCGTCAGCGCTGTCAGTCGTCTGCATCCAACACAACGAGGTGTGGGCATAGCCCATGCAGGTGTGAGTATAACGATACTCAGTAGGGACCCGAGACCCACAAGGTCTCAAAATATCCACTAAGGATAAACAAAATAAGATATATAGAATCAAAAATTATCAACCAACCTTATTTAGGTATATACCCATACATATACCTAAGATTCCCATCTCATATCGGCTCCAACTCTCGAGCCCACGCACAAACCAATTCAACGATGGAAGTAAAGTAAACCACCAAGATGATAATGGTTGAAAGACATGGCTCATCTCACATTGGTATGCCACGATAGTAGAGAGATATAGATGATCATATTTAGCCATTGGATCATCTATGTTGTCAGACCCACACAGGATACAGGACCAGCTAAGCTGTCAGACCCACACAGGATACAGGATCAGCTATCTTGTCTAAGCTGTCGGACCCACATAGGATACAAGAATAGCTAAAATTAATCTGAGCTATCGGACACACGAAAGATACATGACCAGCTATAATTCATCTGATTTGTCAGACCCACACAGGATACAGGACCAGCTATTCTGTCGAACCCACACAGGATATAGGAACAGCAGTCAGAAATTTCAATCACACTTAGGATTCCGGTACATAATTCCTTGGCATCGATCCCATGGAGGATTCCAGTACAGTATTCTTCACGGTTGAAGCCACATAGGATTCCGGTAAGGAAGTCATCGCTGTCGAACCCAAAGAGGATTCCAGTACAGTAGACGTTGTTGTCGATCCCACATAGGATTCCGGTACAGAAGTCGTCGCAGTCGAAAAAACGGAGGATTCCTGAATAGTAGTCATCGTCTTAGATCCCACATAGGATTCAGGTATAGAAGTTATCGCAGTCGAACCCACAGAGTATTCCCGTACAGTATTCATCGTTGTCGAACCCACATAGGATTTCGATACAGAAGTCGTCGCAGCCAGCTCTAGGGTTCCCACACACAGCACGCTCGATTCCAAGAGGGTCCACTCCCCAAGTCCAGTATTGATATATCAACGAAGTCCATAGATGATGTATCCCGTAGTTCTATCTCATTATAAGGAACTCAATGTGACAGTCGGTGCGTCAATCGGACGCCCGCTCTCAGAGTTATTGACATTTCCGTTCCAGGGGCCCGGTTGGTTTATAGGTTCAATCCAAGCTGAACGAACACCAACTATATCCAAACCTCAATTGGAGTATACTAAATTTACAGTTATTCTCTTAGCCGTCTGTCTCCGTTGATGGTTCGTCGATCGGACACCCGTAGCCCATGTTACAGATGAATAAGTGATTTTGATTTAAACGGTCCGGATAGGGGTCTGACCCAGTTCGGGGGTCCGTCTCGATCAGCAGTTCCTACCTAAACTGATAGGGAGGCCCGACACGGTGACAACCTGGCCCGAAGTGGTAGCCTGATCCCCATGGGCGGCCCGACCCAAAGTGGCAGACTGACCCACATTGGCGGCCCGACCTGAAGTGGCGGACCAGTCCACATGGGCGGCCCGACCCAGTGGACATGAGGTGCCCGGCCTGGCCGGCCGTGCGGCGCTCGGCCTAGCTAGCCGTGGGGCGCCTGGACGGTGGCTATGTAGTCCCCAACCCAGCTGGCTATCTTGGTTGGCCAGCTTGCCGCACAAATGGAGGGGGAACCCCCTTGTGGTCGGTAACAGCCGGCGCGAGGCGACAGCCTTTGGTAACCGCGGGACCCGATGGATCCCGCCTTTTGGAGGGCTGATGGCTGCCGGCTCAACCAGCAGCCCTCCTTCATTCATTGCTGCCCTTTGGACACGGTCCTCTCCAGCTCCACAGTGGCAAGTCGGGCCGGCCACCTCCGCACATCCTCTGCGGTGCAGCGGCGTCGCGGTTCTGCTACCCTCCGCTCGGCGTGACGGGGACGCGCCTCTCATCCGTCGCATCCCACCTGGATGCAGTTCATCTCCTGTGCAGTGTGACAGCACCACTCCCCTTCGGTGACTGGGTGGCCCTTTGGCCGCCGGTTCCACTCACGGCCGACCCGTCGCTGGCCGCCGATGCTCTACCACGTTCCTCACTTCTGGTGGCGTCGTTGCGCCACCGCCGTCGTCAACCAACCAAGAAACCAAAGAGGGTCATCGGGCCGTGTATGTTCGGTCCGCGCCCTCTGTGTTAGGTGATAAAAAATGGCTGACATCAAACCACAATAAACTATGGGGAATGAAGATTTAATTCAATCAAAATGAACCCCTACGCTTTATTCGATGATCGCCTAATGGAGTCACGGGAAGGCGGCGTCGTTCCATTGACATCGGGAGGAGATGACATCGTCGTCAGCGATGTTCATCATGGGCATTGTCTTACCTTACTTTCTCTGATTGGAGAGGGAGAAGGTGTCATTGTCGTTCTTTGTTGGAATATGTCGGTCCCCAAGAACTCCAAGCTCTCTCAAAATATCATGCCAACCACCAAAAATAATAAAGGATGGTCTTATTAAATCTTTGTCACAACACCACAAATTTGTGTATAATTAAATGTGGTGACTCATTTATTTTATTCTAAGGAATGATTCAAATTCAAAATATTAGAGGAGGTGAATGGTTCCAATAAATGAGGAGAGTTGTCTACTTAATAAAGGGGAGTTAATGGGGGGGGGTTTAAGCTCATGGGGGCCCCACCTAATAACATCCTCTCAAAGGAGGTTATGTGGGGGTGGGCCCCTCCTCCAACTTCTCTTCGGAGAAATTAACCACCACACATTTATGAAAAACATGCTACAAATATTTTTTATTAAATTTAGAAATCCTCCAAAAATTGTCTTGCACTCTCGATAAAACGCAACTGAAGTGATGGTATTCTTAAGCAAATACCAACGCTGTGAGTTCATCGGTGTCCTCGGATTACAATTCTGTGTACTGGTTCCAATGATAGAAAAACCCGAGCATAAATTTTCAAAACGTACCCGAACAAGAATTCAGAAATTGATTCCGGGCATACCGGGGCTCAGAATTGGTCTCCGTCAGAAACAATCGACTCGTAAAATTACATAGAATTATAGAAAAAAAATTTATTGAAATTTCCGGGTCTTTAAATTTGACCCACCTCTGGTATTTATGTCTTCGTAAAGCTACAACTCACACTAGGGAAAGAAAAATGGTTCTGACAGGGCATCTGAGCCTCCCGCTCCCATGTGCTCTCCTGGAGGTTCCCATGCAGCCAGTGAACGTGCACTAGAGGAATCGACAGTCCACGCCAGACCTGTTCCTGTCGATCCTCAATCTCCACTAGAGCCTCCGTGAATGTCACCATGTCATCGAGGTTCATCTCCCAGTGGTCAATGATGTGGGATGGGTCATGCACATATCTCCTCAGCTATGATTCGTGGAAGACATCGGGCACCCGGTGTAACTGAGGTGGAAGAGCCAGGCGGTAAGCCACCTCGCCTACTTTACTGAGGACCTAGAATGGTCCAATGAATCTTGGAGATAACTCTCCGCCTCGGCCAAAACTCCATTAGACCTCGTCAAGGTGAGACCTGTAGAAGATGTGATCACCATCCTTGAACTCCAGTGGTCTTTGTCTCCTATCAGAAAAGGACACATTCCTGGTCTGTGCAATCTTTATCCTCTACTTGGATGATCTGCACCTTCTCCATGGTAGCTTGTTCCATCTCTGATCAATAGGATGTTGGCGGACATGGTGAGTCCGTTGACGATCACCCAAATCGAGTCGTGTCTCCTAGATGAACATGGAAGACCCGTCACGAAGTCTATGGATATCTCATCCCTCTTCCACTTTTGGTCCCTTAGAGGCTGAACCAAGTCTTCTGGTACATGATGCTCCGCCTTCACTTTCTGAAAAGTGAGGCATCGAGAGACAAAATCTCCTACTTCCTTCTTCATACCTGGCCACCAGTGATGTCGTCGAAGGTCTATGTACTTATTTACCACTCTTGGATGTACCTCTAAAGGGGATGTGTGGTACTCCCTCAACACTTCCTCACGAAGTGACACTGGAACCATAGTATGTTATCTGAAGAGGATGATGTGCTTCTCACCTTCAGTAAATCCATCAAGTTCCCGTCCTGGGGATATCTGAGCATGTCGTGTCTCACAGTCAGAATCCCCACGCTGTGCTTCTATGACTCACTGAAGAAGTGGGGGAGTGAATATAAGAGACTGATGAAAGGATGCTCCATATTTATCCTCAAATGATATCTATGAAGCAGCCAACTGCTCCATCGCCTCTCCTAGAAGTTGAATGCATGATCTCCTACTAAGTGGATATACTACATCATTCTCCTTCCCAGAAGTATAGAATATCTCGAAGTCATGTTCCTAGAGGAACTCAGGCCATCACCAGTGCCTCAGGTTCAGGTCGTTCTTGAGAAGATATACCTGAGACTCGGGTGGTTAGAGTAGACTGTAAAGCATTCTCCCATAAGATAGTGCCTCCACATCTTCAAGGAAAAGACCACTACTGCTAATTCCTAGTCATGGGTATCGTAGTTATGCTAATGTTGTCTCAACTACAAAGAACCATACGTGATCACTGCTCTCTCCTGCATTAGGACACACTCGAGTCCCATCCCTGATGTGTCGTAGTAAACTATGTTCCCTAAGCCATCCTCTGGAAGCCTCATAATTGGGGCACTAGTGAGCCTCTTCCTCAACTCCTGAAAGCTCTATTGGCATCTCCCCAACCACACGGAGGGTTTCCCCTTCCTCTCCAATGCTGATAGTGGTGCTGAAACTCTAGAGTATTCTGGTACAAAGGTATGTCTGGTCGACTCATGAATGATCGACCACAACCTCTTTTTCATGATTCCATCCTATGCATCCTGGGTTTTCCTTTTCACCAACCAAGGAAAACCCCATCCCAACATTTTAGATAAACCACAACCATTTTGCCAAATACATTAAATCTGTGTATGAACTGTGATTTCCCAGTCCATACCTAAACTAACATCATAAGGCCATGACACTGCCACCAAGAGGTTACAACCGAAACTCTTTCCTAAAGGGTTAGATCACACCATCGGCATATGTGTGAATATATAATCTCCTCCCAAAGGTATCTCCAGACATGATGGTCAAGTCAATGGCTTAACCAGAAACTCTAGTTCTGCACAAGATTCATGGAAGGAACGAATGGTTGGTACCTATTTCATTTGATACGGCAACTAGTAATAGACACAAACCATACCTCAAATCATTTCTAGAGCCCTTGGGTCAAAATCCAGGACCGTATGCAGCTACACTCTTCCCCTTCCCTCCAACTCCCTGATCCTAGCAGGGACTACAATGGCGGGTGGTTGTAACATGTCGAAATGTTTACCAACTCATGTTTCTCTCCTAGATTTTCTTCCACGTCTACTGCACTGCAGATTCACCTATCCTTAACACATTCTCCTCGAAAAATTTTACACGCTCAAGTCTCCGAGACTGGCGCCGGTTTTATGCTTCCAACTGATAACATTCACTGGTTGTAACCACTCATCCAATTAACATTCAATCACAAAGGTTCTCTCTAGCACCCTAACATAAGTAGGTATGCATAGAGGAAATAGTGTTTGCTCAGATATCCTTAAGCATACCTCGCTCATAGGTCCGAGATCGAAAGCATAGATTGTATCATATTCATCGAGTGCTATGAAATATTGTTATGCCTCGATGAATACTCAGCTACCGACACATCGCCCAACCAAAGCTGTATAAGCTCTAGAAAACTCTCAACAACCTCATCAAGCCAGTGCTCAGCTGCCTGTGGGTTGGGGTCGCCTCAGAACCAGAGGGGTATCTGATGCTGAAACATGTGTAAGGCACTAAGGCTAAAAGTTTCCTCTACCAGTACTTTCGGTTGCAATTGCTAACCATCAGGAAGTGATTTATCTAACACACTACCTGGACATACTATCTTGGGTAATGGTCCATGTACTGAAACCTCACCACTAGGTGGAACATCCACATGGTCAATCACTGAAAGGATTAGTAGCTAAGATCAACAGCTTCTCTACTAGTCTCTGATCTAGGCGGAAAACTCCAGTAATGTCCTCCATCCAGTCCTCTGCTGCTTGGGAATCTGTCTCGCCTTGAAACCTCAGAGGCCTCTTCCGCTGGAACTTGTAAAACATGCTCAATCGGCATGCATCATCCACCAATTTGGATGAAGGTATCTGATACCCAATAGGTGGTGGTGCTGTTGGTACACCAACTGAAGGAGCCAACGTAGAATGGGGGCCCTAAACCGGAGCCTCGTCGCTCAGTGGGCCATCATCGTGTACTCTCTCAGAAACCCAAGCTGGTTGTATATGCAGCAGCATCCTGATAAAGAATAGGTGCACCACAGTAAAAAATTTATACCTAGTGAGATGACTCAAAGAGTTCATAAAGAATACTCTTGAAAACACACTCTCAATCTGTGATTTTGTCCACAGAGTTAGAAATCAGAATTCAGGGTCCAGGTGTATGGATACGTCGGCCGCCGCACAAACACATGAGTCCCTAGACAGAAACCACACTCAATAATCTTAAAATTATTTATTCACAATAAGAAAGATCAGATTCCTAAGTTTTGTGGTAGAACCGACTCCTCTAATACCAATTTTTCATGACTCGTCCTCAGGGCTCATGCCGTGACTACCCCAAGCACGCCATCCATAGGCCAGAGGATGGTGACTAGAACCAAAGGTGTAAATCCCTATGCTGGGAAGGAATTCCCATTATAAATGTAAAAAAACACAACAGAGTACGCTACCAGAAATAAACACTAAGTAAAAATGAATACAAAAGATTGTGTTGGAATGTAAATGGGCCAGTACACAAACCCAACTGAACAACAAGTACTAATAAAAAGGAAAAAACAATTTAAAGTAAAGAGCAGCTCCTGGATCATCCTCCAGGGATTACTAATAGTAGAGAAGGTAAAAATGTCCCCCTTATAACTCACGTCCTCCAGTCTCCTTCGTGTGATGACTCGTCGCAAGGTCCACCTCCGGGTACCATCCAGCCATGGCGCTCTCGGCCTCCGTCAGCATTGTCTGTCATCTGCATCTAGCACAACGAGGTGCAGGCATAGCCCGTGAAGGGGTGAGTATAATGATATTCAGTAGGGACCCCAAGACCTTCAAGGTCTCACAATAGACACTAAGGATAAACAAAAGAATAATGATACAATCATGAAGTATCAACCAACCTTAATTAGGTATATTCCCATACATATACCTAAGTTTCCAATCTCAAACCAACTGCAACTCTCGATCCCATGCACAGTCCAATTCAACAAAGTATGTAAAGGCAATCACCATGATGATAATGATTGAAGGACATGACTCAGCTCATATAGGTATGCCATAATCGTAGAGAGATATAGATGATCAGATGTATTCACTAGATAATCTAAGCTGTCAGACCCACACAGGATACAGGACAAGTTTAGTTGTCAGACCCAAACTGGATACAGGACCAGCTATCTCATCTAAGCTGTCAGACCCACACAAGATATAGGACCATCTATAATTCATCTGAGCTGTCCGACCCACACACGATATTGGACCAGCTAAAATTCACCTGAGCTATCAGTCCCAAACCGAATACCTGACTAGCTATAATTAATCTGAGTTGTCGGACCCACACAAAATACAAGACCAGCTATTTTGTCGGACCCACACATGATATATGAACAGAAGTCAGAACTGTCGAACCCACACAGGATTCCGGTACATTAGTCGTTGTCATCGAACCCACAGAGGATAACAGTACAGTAGTCATCGGTTTCAAACCCCACAATGAATTCCGGTACAGAAGTCGTCGCAGTCGTTTTCCATGTAGGATTCCATTATAATAATCATCGTTGTCGATCCCACATAGGATTCTGGTACAGAAGTTGTCGGTGTCAAACCCACGGAGGATTCCAGTACATTAGTCGTCATTATCAAACCCACATAGGATTCCGGTATAGAAGTCTTCGCAGTCAAAGCCACGGAGGATTCTAGTACAGTAGTCATCTTTGTCGAACCCACATAGGATTCTGGTACAGAAGTTGTCGCAACCAGCTCTAGGGTTCCCACACACAGCACGCTCGATTCTGGGAGGGTCATATCCTTGATTCAATTATTGATACATCAAATATGTCTTGAGTTGATGTATCCAATTGTTCCATATCATCATAAGGAACCCAACGCCATAGTCGGCGCATCAATCGGACGCCCGGTCTGAGAGTTAATGCCATTTCTGTTTGAGGGGTCAGGTTGGTTTTTGGGCTCTATCCAACCTGACCGTACTCGAACTATGTCCAAACCTCATGTGTAGTATGCTAAAAGTACCGTTCTTCTCTAATCCTTCTGTCTCCGTAGACAGTTCATCAATCGGACACTCGTAGCCCATGTTACATATGAATAAGTGATTTCAGGTTAAACGGTCTAGACAGGGGTCTGACCTGGTCTGCGGGTCCGTCCCAATCCACGAGTCTAACCCCACCCGATTGGACTGCCCAAACCGGTGATGGCCTGACCCAAAGTGGCGGCCTGACCCGAATTGGCGGCCCGGTTCACATGGGCGTCCCTGCCCGGTGGCCATGAGGCGCCCATCCGGCTGGCCGTGTGGCGCCTAGCCGGCAGGCCGTGGGGCGCCCAGACGGCTGGCCTTGTGGCGCCCGGCCCACAGGTTGTATGGCGCCCGACCCGCTCGTCGTGTGGAGCCCAGCTTGGCCGGTCGTGTTGCGCCCGGCCGGCTGGCCGTGGGGCACCCGACCCGGCTTGCCAGCTGCCCGCACAAATAGAAGGGGAACCCCCCCCCCCCCCCCATGTGGTCTGTAATGGGCGATGTGAGGTGCCGGCCTTTGTTAACCACGGGACCCAAAGGGTCCCGCCTTATAGAGCACCACCGGAAGCTGGCTCAGCCGGCTGCCCTCCTTCATCTTCCGTGGCCCTTTGGTCGTGTTCCTCTCGAGATCCACATGGGTCGGCCTAGTCAGCCACCTCTGCACCTCCACCGTGGTGCGATGGTGTTGTCGTTCTACTGCCCTCTTCTCGGCACGACAGCGTCGTGCCTCTCATCTAATGTGGCCCTTCTGCTTGCGGTTCTTCTCCAGCGCAGTGCGACGACACCACTCCCCTTCGGCGACCCAGTTGCCCTTGCGTCGCCGATTCATCTCACTGCCGACCCGTCGCTAGCTGCCGATGCTCCACCATGTTTCCCTCTTCTGGTGGCGTCGTTGTGCCACCGCCGTCGTCAAAAAACCAAGAACCAACAGAGGGTCGCCGGTCCATGTTTGTTCAGCCCACTCCCTCAGCGTTAGGTGATAACAAATGGCCCTCATCGAACCACAATAAATGATGTGGAATGACGATTTAATTCAATCAAAATGAACCCCTACCTTGTATTCGGTGATCGCCTGATGGAGTCGCGGGAAGGCGGCGTTGTTCTGTTGACGTCGGGAGGAGATGATGTCATCTACGGTGACATTCTTCACTGGTGGAGTCTTCCCTTTCTTTACCCGATTAGAGAGGGAGAAGATGACATTGTCGTTCATCATTGGAATATGTCGCTCCCCAAGAACTCCAAGCTCTCTCAAAAGATTATTCCATCCACCAAAAATAATAATGGATGGTCTTATTAAATCTTTGGAACCACACCTCAATGTTGCGCTTAATTAAATGTGGTGACTCATTTAATTATTTCCAAGGAATGCTTCAAATTCAAAATAATAGATGAGGTGAAAGGAACCAATTAATGAGGAGAGATGCCTAATTAATAAAGGGGAGTTAATGGGGGGGATTTAGCTCATGGGGGCCCTACCTAAAAACATCCTCTCAAAAGAGTATATGTGGGTGTGGGATCCTCCTACAACTTCACTTTGGAGAAATTAACCACCACAAAGTTATGAAAAAATATGCTACGCATATTTGTTATTAAATTGAGAAATTCTCTAAAAATTATCTTTCACTCCCGATAAAATGCAATTGCAGTGAATGTAATCTTAAGAAAATACCAGCGCTGCGAGTTCATCAGTGTCTTCATATTTCATTTCCGCACACTGGTTCAAATGATAATAAAACCCACACATACTTTCACTGAACGTACCTGAACAAAACCTCAGAAATTGATTCCGGGCACACCAGGCCTCGGAATCAGTTTCCGTCAAAAACTAGAGACTCGTAAAATTTAAAATAATTAATGAAAAAAATATTCCTTCAAATTTCAAAGTTTTTACACTTTCTTTTGTTACATTACTATTTGATATATTAAACATTTAACATCTAATTACATATTGTTCATTTTTCTTCATGACCACGATGTAATAATGTCCGAGAGTCTTTCTTTCACTAATATGGTAATCATAGTTCCCTCTATGAAGAAAACATTGAAATTCGTTGACAATATTCATAATATAGTTATGATGTTTGATAACATAGTATGATGGGGCACATAGTATATATACTGTCAGGTGAGAGTACTCATTAGTTGATGAGACTTCCTCTCATTACAATCGATCTTGGTAACCTCTAAGATGGGAGATTAGGAGAACATACCCCCAAGTAGGAATTTTGCATGTTTTGGTGTCATTGGATATTCTTATTTGTGTGTGTGGGTAATGGTCCTTCCAAATTGATATTATCATTAATACATGACACTACTCGCACTCATATAAATTTCTGACTAATATTATCATGCCATATGTTTCTGGGAACTATAGTACATTGGGTGTGTAACAAATGAAATGATGTTAATGAATAAGTTGAGAAAGGATTTGTCCCATCCATTTTTATGGTAGTTGTCATATCATACCTTTCATTTAAATATAACCAACACCCAAACTTCCATGGTCATTATTTAATGATGTGTTTATTTAAAGTAGTTAATGGATGTTGTATCAGACATATAGGATGATTGAACTTTCGTGCATCATGCATGATTAGATATTGTGACAAAGGGATTATATTACACAATGAGCATTCAAATGTGTTTTCTGTAATTGTGACAATAGGTTTATTCCCTTTTTTACCTTGAACCATTACTAGATTGTTATATTGTACATTTGGAAAGCCTTCTTAGTGCCAATGAGAATGAATCCTAGAGTGTCAAACACCCAGTGTTTATGGTGTTATCGATTAAATTGTATTTGAATTTAATTAATAAAATTAATATTATTCTCAAGACCATGGAATAATTTTAGTCAAGTTATAATGATCATATATATTAATTATATATTTAGTCAAAATATTGTTAATAAAATGTGTTTATATTTTTATTATATGTTTAATTATTATTTTTACATGTTTTTGAATAATATATTTATTTAAAAGAATAAAATATTAATTTGGGTATTCAATAAATATAAGAGGAGTTTAAATGGTCCAAAACCATTTTCAGTGACAAGATTATTTATTTACATGTATGTAAATATTATTTATCCATTTCACCCATGTTTGTGCAACAAAAAATAATAATATTATTATTATTATGTTCCCTGGGATTTCGATGATTGTTATAATTAAATATAATGGTTTTTATATAATTAAATATTGCAACTGAAATATAACCTCTATCAATAAAAAGATACATCTATTGTGCGATGGATATGAATCTAGTTCCTTGAATTAAATATAGAATTGTAAAATGGAACAAATTCTCTCATGCCTCATCTCCGCTCCCTACCTCTCAAGAACAATAATGTTACGGGAGATGTTCTATAATGCCAAATAATGAATGATCATGAATGATCAATGTATGAAATAAGATTCACCATGATAGAGCCCAAAGATTGGTTATGTTTCTCAGATACAATTGGTGCATGTGTGGATCACCGCTACTGGTATTCTACCATTAGACCATAGCATGTGAAATGAAGAATATCTGGAAGGGAAATTTCAGAGAGCCAATAACCTTCAATGAAGAATGTACCTATGTCAAAGTATTTATTTTATTCAGATATTAATTAATTTAAATATAAATAGAATGTGAAAGGTACTATCTCCCGGTTTTGTCATTTTCATTCTTTCCCTATTACCTTGATTCAATCATTGGATTTTGGTGCTCTACATCATATTGATCCAAAAATGATCACAGATTATGGAAAACAAATTTGGACCGATCAAACACCACGCTTCCTTTGTATTCAGAACTAGTATACTACATGTCAAAAATTACTTCGGTATCATTTTAGTAACGTATCAAAAAGAAATAAATTCATCTGAAATGTTTTTAGTATGTCTCTTTTTTTACATAAATTCCAATTTTATCTACAAACATGCATTTTGACCTATAATGATCACAACATGTATGGAAATGACATGTGATGGATTCGCCTATGTAAAAAAGAACTTATGAATAGATACCCAGAATTACCAACACAATCCAAAAGCGTTTTCATTATTTTTAGTGACTGAAATCTTTTGAACTAAACTATCTATTTTAAACTGATAAAGGACACATTGAGTCCTATTAGTCAATCTATTTGTTGAATTGAGGTTATATTGATTCCTATACATCTCAAATGACATATGGATCATTTACCAAAGAATGAATGAATTAAATGCCTCCATATTACCCTATTTCCATTAACATAAAATCCTATCCTATTTTTAATAAAATAATTCCTATTAAAATATTAGTTTTATTGAAAAAATCTTTAAAAAATAACCTCAACCATTTATTTTAATCAATATTTATTGAAATCATTTTGGATAATTTCACAGATAAAAAAGACATTAATTTATCATTAAAATTTTTCCACATCAAATCAAATAAATTAATTCCATTTAAAAACACTCATCAACTAAAACTACACTATAAAAACTTGAGTCCCCTAGGCTGTGTAGCACTATAGTTGAGTATTCTGATTCATGAGTCTCTATAATATCCATTTCATTCTTACACTTCACTCTCTCTATTCATAGGTTCTTTGGATCTTTGATTTTCAAGGAGTTGGATTGAATGGAGCTATCGAGTTAATAACTAGTTCTAATGGTGTAATTCCCACAAATGGGACATATTTCCCCTTCAAAATAACATAATGACGTTAAATTTTCATCCACATAATCTCATCACTCAAACAGTTATCATTTTTTCTTGTTTTCTAACAAACATTATCCATCTCTTGAGGAAATAAAAATATGATCCTGAAATACACTAATCACTACTAATCCATTGGATGACTAATTCTAAAAGTAGTACAAGAATCATAAAAGTGAAGGTGGATGAGTCTCAAGGAAACAAAATGAAATAGTAACTTTTCAGGAGATAAAACTATAGAGAATGATAATTATACTTCATTATGTTCTCTAAAAGGGGAAATGTCTCCTTGTTGTGAAAATTACTCCATTGAGACTACTTATTAATTTGATTCCCCAATTTCCACCAACTCGTTCTAAAGAAAGGATCCTAAAAACCATAGAAATGATATATTGAAGGCATAGAATGAATTGGATAGTGTGGATATAGAAGGATCTGAATTAACAACATTAGTTCTACTCAACCTAGGGGTCTTGAGTTGATACAATGAAATATTATCTGAAGAGTGTGTGTTAGTGAAATTAATTTTTTTCATTTGACATGGAGTAAAAGTAAATGATTAATTACATTCATTTTAACCTTGCAATTATCCACAAGGATTTAATAAATCATTACAAAATAATTGTTTTAGTATATTATATGTAATTATTTTTTGATTAAACTATTTTTTAGTAGGTTATGTTTTATTTTTAAAAATATACGGTTTTATATGATTGGAAAATGAGGTCGATGGAGGCCTATACTTCTTTCCAACATAACCTGATAGGAAAGATACCTGAATGGGGTTTACACAGTCCACCATCAAAAGTAATAAAATATAGTTCTATACTCATTTGATACATTAATCCACATAAATATTATATATATGTGATATATATATATTTATTATATTAGAAATATTATTTTAATGTAATTTTATATATCTATATGTATATTATTTATCATTTATTATTTTCATTAAAAATACAATATATTATTCAATATATATATATATATATATATATATATTTTTTTCTAATGAAACAATAAATACTGTTAATATTATATTATAACTTTTATTAATCATAAATATTTTTTATTCAGGGTAACTGTGTATAAAATATAATTATTTAAATTTTTGAATGTTTTTGTATTTCAAAAAATTGTATAAATAGTTACCTAATTTAATAAATTTTAAGGTAACATCAGTTTAAAATATTTTATCGGTTATCTATTTATAAAATATATTACACTTAATTAAATGTATATATAGACCTAAAACCTATATACATACCTAAAATGATTAATACCAAAAAATATTTTCAAATATATATAATTTTATGACATCGATTCTATTTTTTTGGAACAAATGATATAGTATCCTAAGGATTCTATGGAGTGAATATAATATGCATTAAACCATCCTTGGGATTTTAGGGAGGTCCACAAATATGTTGGGGAAATAAATAATACACATCCACAAGATATATCACAAACAACGGACAAAAACAAACCAAACATTGCGACATATGTCCCATACACATCTACATCAATTAACTAGGTCATTTAAGGTTTTTATATAAAAAACCTCCACACTTTATACAGTGAAATTAATATTTATTTAATTGGGTTTTCATTAAAATAGATGTGATTCAATACGATTTCCAAATGGCACCAAAATTATGCTTGAAAAGATGTTGCAGTATAGATTTGGACAATGATGAGAATTGAATCAAAAAAGAATTTAAAATTTCAAAAGTATGACATCCAAAAAAAATATTGTAGAAAATAACGTATCATAAAAAAATATAAAAACTGTATATAAGAACTGGTCCATAAATACATAAAGAATATCAAAACCTACAAATTAAAAAATTGGCCTCCCTCGCCTACATGAAGGATTAGAATGACCCAAATTCTTACAGAAACCACATAATCTGACCCACAATTCAGGCCACACAACCTTCTTGTATCAAAATTCATCACCCACTATAATCTAAATATAATCTTTATGCACTAATGACATGAAATTCCATGAAAATTGAAGAGAAACAGGGAAAGAAACTGGTCAGGTTCTACTATCAGAACATAAATATCTACAAACAATATTCCCTAGCATGTTCAAAATCATTGGATTTTGAAAATTTAAATGTATTTTAAGGAAAATAATCCAAAACACAGCTATTGGAATTCATATCTTTATAAGAAATTTATATGCCCAGATGAAGAGATAGAACTAGAATCCATTTAAACTATGGGGGGAACAGGACCATGCTAGGACCAGATCATCCCCCTAAGGAAGCGGAATCGTGATGTAACTTTTGTAGATGAGACTTACCATTTCTCAATCTTGCAACCACAAAGACTCAACTATTGTCCTATCGATGGTGTCCACTGAATGGTGACGCACCTTTAACCACACAATCACGTTTAGATTAATATATAATTATATAAATATATAATATAAATTTTTAAATATATTTATTTATAAATAATTTCTTCTAAGTATTTTGGTATGAATACTTTTTTAACATTATTAATGAATATCTAATTTTATGTGCAGTCCTATTAAAAATGATTGAAAATCAATACATTAAAAATAAGAACACATATGTAATATTGAAAAAATGGATAAGTTTTTTGTGTTCATTTTATATAAAAATGAATTAATTTATTATATGTGAAATCAATATAAAACAAATTTTATCTTTGTTAAATTGAAAATTCGAATGATATTCAATTATATTCCCATTACTATTTTCTATTAGCCAGTATTTTTAATTCATATTGTTTTTTAATTATATTTGATTATTCACTAAATCATGCACATAAATATTTTTTAATATATAAATCATATTTATATAGATTTATATAAATATATATATCTATATCGATATATTTAATATATACTATTTATTAACATTATAAATTATAATCTAATTAATAAAATTTTTAATATTTTTCATAGTGTATTTATTTGTAATTATTATTTTTTAGTTTCCATTTTTCATATATATATATATTATACTTAATATTTATTAGTATTAATAATTTATATGTTTTATAATAAATTTATTCATTATTATAAACAATTATTATATTTATAAAATTAGTAATATATTTTTTAAAAAACTCATTTTTTATTTTCAGATATTTAATTACATTATTTTATTTTTTCAAATATCTATCAATTATCTTAAAACAATGATAATGTACCAAATTATGATTGTTAAAAATATAGAACCGATAAAGCGTACCCTTTATCAACATTAAAAATGATGCACGGATAAATGGCATCCTTTATGAGTGCTAAAAAAAGTGCTAATAAAAGGTAAAATTTACCATCACTAAAAATATAGCATTGATAATAGATAACATTATTAGAACTAAATAATTTATGATAGTGTGTTAAATTTCCCATTTAATTATTTAGATATGATAAATATTTCATATAACTATTCATTTTACTATAGAAGATAAATACCACCTCTATTATATGCCAGTTTTTTTCGTAGTGCTGAAACTGATAAGAAAATTGTTCAATGGTACATTGATGGACTTGAATTCCCTAAATGGAGAGCCTATGATCTATAGTGATTCTTCATTAATGTGAAATGGTTGAGTTATGTGTAGAATTATTAGCTATGTGCTTACGCTCAAATGAAAATAAATCATTAGTGGTTAAATTATCTTACTCAAGATTTAGAATTAGCTGATGTTGGATTCAATTTATATTTTTTAGAGATAATATATTTTGAGATATGTGTGGAATATATACTGAAAATAAAAGTTATAAGTGTATGTTTACTCAAAAGGAATTAAAGATGAGGTAGCGAAGATGGATGGAACAATTAAAATATTATGATATCATGATCAATTACCATAATATAAAAGTAAAAAATATTGTTGATTCTATAAGTAAACAAAATCATCATATAATAACCATTTTACATATGGAACATGACCCAAAAGATTAATTATTTTTTGAAAATTTTCTCGTAAATGGTTGGTTCCTGCAATTATTTTATTGTTTCCATGTGTCAGTTCAATCATCTATATTATACATAGTTATGAAAAATTATAAGGATGGCGGTGAGTTAAATAAATTGGTAGAATTAATTAAAAATGATATTTTTTGTGATGATAACAATGATAAAGATTGTGGAATGGGATTTGGGATTTGAATCTGTGGCCTTGTAATACATATTTGATGAAGTATTTACTATGTTATTCTAATTGTTTTTTATCACCCTAGAAACATTAAGATATATGGAGACATTCTACAGTATTACTAGTGGGATGAAATGAAATGATATATTTATGACATTAACATGGGTTATTTTTTTGACCAAACTGAGACACTAATTAGTCTCCCATGTCATGTCCCTAAAATATTTATACATATAATGACTTCATAGTAAAAATAGGATGTGTAATATGCTTACACCGTCAATAAATTGAGGGAAATAAAATCAAAATAGACATAAGAACTCATCAAAAACAATATTTTAAACAGAAATGGAAAACACATTGTGTCATCATCTAGTAATTTGATGAGATAAAAAAATAATCTCCATGTACACTTAAACACCATATAGGAATTGATCCTTATCCACCAATATTTACATCACTATAATTCATGTTGGTGTCCAACAACATTTATGGTGAATCAATGAGAAAAAAATCCAATGAAGTTAAATTAATGAAAAGTTTATCTGGTAAACTGTCACTTCAAAAAAAACCATGCATGTCCATCAATTCAGCCTTTTCTAGTTAAATATTTAAAATAGGAAAATATATCAACATATTTCATAGTGGGATTACAAAAAAATCTTGATAAAAACATATTATTTTGGTTATTATTGATCAATGGACTAAATATTCACATTTTCTTCTTATTTTACATTCTATGTCTTGAGATCAGTATTCTCAACTATTCCTCCATGATATAGTAAGGTTATAATTATTTTTTCTCTCCATAGTAACTTATTTTGATCTTAGGATCACATTTACAGTTTGGAATAGCCTTAACAAATCATTGGGAACCAAAGTAAATTTTAAAATTACATTTCATCCAAAATATAATAAACATTCAGTTTGAAAAAATTCTGACATTTGACGTTATTCATTTATATTTTTCAATATATTACTATGGATGTTAGGATAAACATCTTTCATTTGTTGAGTTATCTTATAAAAACTGTTTTCATTCCATTATACAGATGGTTTCTTTTGAAGAATAATATGTTATGCAGGGTTGAACTCTAGTATGTTGGGATTATATTGGGTAATGAATGCCTATGGAAATATATATTTTTGAGTAAATAGAAGAGAATGTTCAATTTATTTAGATACTCTTGAGGACAACTCAGAATATGCATAAATATTATGGGGATAACCAGAAGAATGAACATTATTTCAAGGACGGTGATCATGTATTAAAAAAATTTTAACCATGGAAAAGGATAATGAATTTTGGTAAGAAGGGGAAGCTAAGACAATGGTTAATTAGACCGTATGACGTCTTAGATAATGTAGGATCTGTCTCCTACCATGTAGAATTTCCTTAATTATTATCCAAGGAATACTATGGATTTCATGTTTTCCAAAAATGGATGATCCGGTTAAATATCTAGTTTTGATCTCTAAAGTAGTTCAGATGTAAGATGTAAAGACAACGATATTTCATGGATTTTTTTAAATACTGTAACACCCCGACCCCAGTTACCCAGAGTCGGTGCATTACTTCATAACATTGGCATGATCACAAGAAAGATCAAATCCCGAAAGACCGATTGGTTTAGTAGCCTTGGAAACACTAGATATAATCATAAAGTTTTACATTACATTTCAAAGTGAAAAACTACTACAACAACAAAGTCTTCATATCCACACTATTAACCCCTCATAATATCCCTGCAAGTCATTCATAATTTACTTCTTCACTACCTGGGAAAAATAAAACATAGAAAAGGGGTGAGATCAAATGCCCAGTAAGGATAACAATATAGCGGAACATTCAAAATAATCATAAACATTTAAGGCAATGAATTACTAAAACAAAAGCCTTTTAAAATTGAACTTCAACATAGTATGGCAAAAGTAAAATGAAATAATGCCATTTACTTATTCACATGGATATTCTACTAATCGAATAATCACATGCAATATCAATAACCACTTTCATAATGTTGGAATGCATAATGCCAGACTATCATAACCACATAGCCAAGGCCTCATGCCAAGACTACAAATAAGATTTTGTCAAGGCCTTGTGCCAAGACACTAGTTTGTCTCATGAGACCTACCGATGCATTGAGGAGCTATAGCGGGCTCCACCCGTCACTTATTAAGTCCAATGCATTCCCATATGAAAAGGTTTAAACATAACATAAACATTCGTATTAGAACTAGCATACGAAATGTCAATAATTTCACCATAAACTATGAATGGTATAAAAATAGCACATCCACAGTCAAACATATCACAAAACCTTCAATACAATATAGAAGTTTTGTATCATAATAAATCAACTTCAAATAATCTTAAAATCCATCAAAGGATGTTGACATAGATGAAATCAAAATTCTTTTTAAAGAAGTATCTCCTTTTATTTTGAAATCATTTAAGGTCCATATAAAATAAAACATTTTCTTTGAAAATATTCTTATAAGCTTGTATGGAAAGCTTCGACGATTTAATATCGGCGGAAAATAACCGCACCCGCCGTATAAGTTAAAAAAAACATTCTTACCTCAATTCTGTCGAAAAGGTTAAAAAGGACCTTGTTTTGAATACGACGGAAAGATTCCTTTATAAACCTCTTATAAAAAGTCAAAAAGGGTATAAATGACTTTAACCCATATTCTTGTAAATAGTAAAAATGTTTTGAAATGCATTTTTAAGAAACATGGATGTGGATGATAAAGAGATCTCAGTAGATTATTACGTATAAACAACCTTGGATAATGAAGAGGTTGTAAAGTAAACCCTTACCTTGTACTTTTCCTTGGTTGGGGTAGGTTAACCTCATGTATAATGGTTAAGTAATTGTTATTAAATTATACAAGAATCATATACATTAATATGATATCATATATGATCTTTTAATATTGATTTGATAATAATATCTTAGTATTATCGTTGTTTCGGGTGATAACCGATTCGTTCTTCTTAAATGTTTGGTTACGTAAGACATGTTTGTAATGGATAGATTATATCTTATTCATAATCATAATGATATTAACATTATTTTTAACCCTAAAATGAGAATAAGTCTTGAATGGATACGATGGATAATGAATCTTATCACGTTCGTGGAGACGGTAGTCCGTACGTACGCACGAACGCTACTTCCATTTAATTTTTATCTTAAAAGAATCAAATCCAAATGATACATAGGTATATTACTATTCCAGTATAATATAATATTTTATATATGTTACTTAATTTCATTAACACCATACTTTATACGTTTCATGTGTGGTATGAACGAGTCATATCATTTTAAGGGGGCGGTAGTCCGCACTTCCTCAAATGAAATTATCGTATGTATATACAACATGAAACGAATAATGGTATGAAATAAAATGGAATTACAGAAGCTTAAATATAAAATATATATCATTAATCTCATATTTAATTACAGTGCCATCATAATGGCCACCATGAGAGGCGGTAAGATGTATTTGAACAATCATCGTTTCGTGAGGCGTTAGTTTTCCATCCACAGAAACATTATGTTCATCATCCATTAGATGGAGTTGTGTGTATGTGTAGTTTGAATACTTCTTATAACAACTTCCTAGTATATTGTGGATACTGGTGTTGTTACAAAAGAAAGGAAATAAAAAGAGTTTGGGGGTTGGAGAAGCAAAATAAATGAAAATAATTTAAGAGAAATCGTTACCTTTAATCTAGGTAACTCACTTTGGTAGGAACCAAAGGACTTCTTGAAATGCTTTCTGCCTAAGGGGAAGCTTCAAGGAGGAGGAGAGGGATTTGGGGAGCTTAGTTGGGCAGAGTTTGGACGATCCAAGTGGCTTGAGAGGTGTGAGGAAAAGAGAAGGAGGAGTGCCCTTTTATAAGAGGGGTGAGGGGCACTTTTGGAAAACCTAGAAATATTAATTTATAATAAATTCATATTCGGTTTCCAAAGGCTCCAAAGTTGACTATTCAAAGGATGAGGTGGGGATAGGTCGAAAACAACTCATCCAATAGAATTTAGACAGGTTTGGGTACTTATATTAACCTTATCTTTAAGTATTAACTCTAAGTTAATTAGTTTCACTTTTACAATGTCTCTTTTTATTTTTATATAATATGGTTAATAAACTTACTATATACATCCAAGAGACCCCCAAGTGGTCCATTAATGATTAACCTATCATAATATAAGTCTCTTGGACGAACCTTAGATTTTTAGGAATTTAATATCAATTAATAATATAATATTTGTTTTAAGAACTCTTTTATGTCAATTTTGACACTATTCAATAGTTGATTTTTGTGAAACTCATAACAGATTGATTACTTCGAACAAAGTCAATTAAATCAATCCTAATATATCATATTATCCTATAAAAGTAGTGTAATTAATTAAAAGTTTCGTATTATATTTATTTGGGTATTTATAATATCAATTATGTTAATTTTTTACTATTTTAGTAATTACTGCATCATCATTGTGTCATAAATAATATAAATTATTTAATGTCTAAAAATTATAAATAAAACATCATTATGTAGGAAATCGTTTTAGCTTTCTAATGAATATTTATAATCGAAAATCCAACATGTATAACCCTATGTAAAAATTGTTCTTCTAAAAGATGTAAGCTTATGCCATTTTTATTTTTATTTTAACTTTATTAATATAATGTGTCCCTACCACATACAAGTGGCTCCAAGGGGTCCCCAAATTGACCCAAGGATGCCCATGGTCGGGTATGTGTCCACCAATAAGGTTAGGACACGTTTTAGGGTAATTTTGTATTATTATAATATTATTTTTTAACCCTTATTTACCGGATTTACCCTTTAACCATGGTAAATAAAATATTTACCGCAGTAATTATTCAAAATGTCTAAAAATAAAAGTTACCTATTTACACAATTTGAACATCCTGATTCCAAATATGGAATCCATTTTCCTAAATTCAAAACACAGAAGTGGCAGAAATTAATTTAAAATTAATTCCCGCTGTCAAAACAAAAAGCGTGTTTTTAAGAGATAATAACTAGCAAAAGATTGACACTTGTTTATGTTCGGTTTAATTGTAAAATTATGTCCAATGACCAACATTATATTAAATGGTAAAAATATATTCTAAATATACTTTAAAACCACTCAAATTCATAATTTATCACTATTAATTATTTTGATTAAAAAAGTTGTTTTTAATTAAAATTTAGAAATTTTCACTATTCATCAAAATATGAAAGTTATCCGAAATGTACCAAAATTTCACCTTAGGCTAAATTCGATATTCCGAATCCAAAAATGAAGTCCATTTTCAAATATAAAATATATATAATTTCAAAAAGTAGGTATTACTATTCATAACGGCTAGTTTGATTAGTTATGGTGTGTTAGAACTCGGTGTTGTGTACAACACACGCTATCACATTATTCAAAGAGAAGCGTACCGTAGAAGCTTGGGATGTTTCATTTTAAATTTTTGATGTCCCCATTTAGTCAAAAAGTTTAAAATATAGTATTTAAAAAGGGTTCACTATTAAAGTTGATAAAAGTGCAATACTGAAAATGAATTTGTTCTTGCATTATATCTAAGAAACTCATAATATGGATTCTAAAATTATAAGGATTATATAAACATTAAAATTTATCTAATACTATTCATAACCTCTTTTGAACGGCTTGTTTGGTAAGTCATGGTGTGCTTGAACTTGGTGTTGCATGTAGTGAAAGATATTGAATTATTTTGAAGAAGTAACACACTATGAAATCTTGGGGTGTTACATTCTCCCCTCCTTCAATAAATTGCGTCCTCGCAATTTGAAATTGTTCTTCGAAAATAATAGTTTGAAAATAGATAATATATTTGTGGGAAAACCCCCATCAGAAATTGGTTTACTAAAATTTAGTCTTAATATGAGGAAAAGGGAAATGAAAGGGTCACCACCAAATTATGATCTCGATTAGGAGAACATTGGTGGCAATTTGAGACATATAATTGGAGGAAAAACGTAAATATTTATAGGTAGTGATTGAGGTCATTAATCACAAAAAAGTGTATAATTGAGGTCATTAAATTCATCAATCTATGATGATTTTAAAAACCATCGGTTCAACAAAACATAGGGTATTAGGATAACACATTTTTGACGTTTCAAAATATCTTAGTTGAAATCCCACATCGAAAAATGAATTAACGAGGCCTCTATTTAAAATAAAGAGTCGAAAGTATGAAGATTACCGAAAATAACACATACTAGGGTTCCATGTAGAAAAATATGGATATGGAAGAGAAATCTAACCATCAATTATCTGATGGAGAGTGGTAGAGAACATGGCTATGAAAAGGCCAACAATCCCAAAGCCATAAATTAGTGATGATTTAAGGTACCATCTAGGAAAACATTTTTGTTCTAAGTTTCTTTTCTTAATGTTGAAGAATTTATTTATGATATTGGCTAAGATCATAAGGAGATATACTTACTTTATAATTAGAGTTTTATCCATTAATAAATTTCAACCACAAACTCATCTTTCACTCGTAAAAAAAAATTCTATTTATACTATTCATATAGGGTTCCAAAATAAACGAATTTATAATTCATCTACAAGATCTTTTAATAAAAACTACATTATTTAATCCAGGACATCTCGTGGGCCAGTGGTAGGTGATACACCCTTGTCGCCCTTCGGTTGCGGGTTCAAGTCTCGCAGCCTTGCCGGACGCGACGGGTTGCCGCCCGACCTCCGGGTTGTCCTTTTATGGCAATCCAAAATAATCCAAACTAGAACTATCCAAAATACTTCTATCCAAACTCACAGTCCAACATTTATAAGTAAGGTAAACATAATGTAGAACCTTTTTACCCCGTAATAGCATATGAATACCTTCATCATGTATTCTTTTAATACACCGAAACTCCTGAATTACCATATTCCTTATTGATTACATTCATGCTCCCTTATTCCATATAGAAAGCTGGATATACTTCATTAATCCAAAAATGTTTTAAACCCCAACAATGATGGAATATACAAATCATTAATCAGTTCCAGGGTAGTCAAGAATATCCATTATAATTTATCCATATCAATCATGTATTATTCTAAAATCACTACCTCAGTATCAGAACTATATTATGATTTATCATTCTCTCAACCATATATTTTCCAAAAATTTATCCTGATATTGAGTCACTTTTCTTTGTTCCACACAATCTCAAGTCCTTAATGAAATAGTACTGCAGTACAATCCTTATATACTCCATAATTATTATAACAAGTACATTGTTGATACAACACTCAATTGACATAATCAACATAAGAACTCTAATCATTCCTCTTTATCTGTGGTAGTATCATAACTTGATTATTATCCAATAGCATCATTTGTGGCATAGTCTGATGACTAGGACATAGGTTCGCGTAGTGTCCAAACTCCTTGCAAATGAAGCATTGTACATTTGAAACCATTTTCTTACCCTTGCAGTCATGTACTTTGTGCCCTTTTTCCTCCACACTTATAACAAACTCCCATTCCTTTCAGGCAAGTTCCAGGGTGTTTCTTTCCACAGTTACCACATATGGTAAAATTCTTCTTTTCCCTCTTCCCTTTATCCATCTTTCTCTCTTCCATCCTTTTCTTCTCTTGCTTCCCTTCAAAGCCATAGGACTCAGTAAACTCTTTACTTATCTTATCAACACATGATTTTATTTCTTCATATGATGATAATACATGGGAGACTATTTCTCTTATAAATTCTAGCTTAAGACCATGAAAGATATGATCCTTCCTTCTCTTTGGATCATGTGCATTTCTGGAGTTCTCATTCCTTCTACTGGGCGCCATTTATAAACAATGGCATACACTAGATCAGTTTATGAATGAAAATACATAATCCCATACTTATGAAACACTTAACATAAATTGAACTATTTATGGATATAATCCATAATCATAAGAATGTTTTCTTTGAGGAAGTATATACTCATAATCCCTTCAAAATGATTTGTAAATAAAATGAGAGTTATCCTAAGCATATCCCCCGGGAGTGTCGTAACCAAGAGTGCAGCAAGGCCCGTTGTCGTACACCAGTTCCCGTTCGAGTCTAGCTCAATGCGGTGTTTTCGGGTTTTACCCCTAGGTACATCTGTGCCAGAGCCGCCTCTACCTGCTCGTATCCAGACAGGGATGTATTGCTCGGAAAACTCACAAAATCTCTACAATACCAAAATTCTAGGAAGTTCTTCTATACTAATCCTCAAAGTTCATCTTAGGTCTACGTGCTCTAATCAGAGTTTATCTAAATCTAGCTTCCAAGGTTTGTACTAAACGTCCTCTGATACCAACTGTAACACCCCGACCCCAGTTACCCAGAGTCGGTGCATTACTTCATAACATTGGCATGATCACAAGAAAGATCAAATCCCGAAAGACCGATTGGTTTAGTAGCCTTGGAAACACTAGATATAATCATAAAGTTTTACATTACATTTCAAAGTGAAAAACTACTACAACAACAAAGTCTTCATATCCACACTATTAACCCCTCCTAATATCCCTGCAAGTCATTCATAATTTACTTCTTCACTACCTGGGAAAAATAAAACATAGAAAAGGGGTGAGCTCAAATGCCCAGTAAGGATAACAATATAGCGGAACATTCAAAATAATCATAAACATTTAAGGCAATGAATTACTAAAACAAAAGCCTTTTAAAATTGAACTTCAACATAGTATGGAAAAAGTAAAATGAAATAATGCCATTTACTTATTCACATGGATATTCTACTAATCGAATAATCACATGCAATATCAATAACCACTTTCATAATGTTGGAATGCATAATGCCAGACTATCATAACCACATAGCCAAAGCCTCGTGCCAAGACTACAAATAAGATTTTGTCAAGGCCTTGTGCCAAGACACTAGTTTGTCTCATGAGACCTACCGATGCATCGAGGAGCTATAGCGGGCTCCACCCGTCACTTATTAAGTCCAATGCATTCCCATATGAAACGGTTTAAACATAACATAAACATTCGTATTAGAACTAGCATACGAAATGTCAATAATTTCACCATAAACTATGAATGGTATAAAAATAGCACATCCACAGTCAAACATATCACAAAACCTTCAATACAATATAGAAGTTTTGTATCATAATAAATCAACTTCAAATAATCTTAAAATCCATCAAAGGATGTTGACATAGATGAAATCAAAATTCTTTTTAAAGAAGTATCTCCTTTTATTTTGAAATCATTTAAGGTCCATATAAAATAAAACATTTTCTTTGAAAATATTCTTATAAGCTTGTATGGAAAGCTTCGACGATTTTATATCGGCGGAAAATAACCGCACCCGCCGTATAAGTTAAAAAAAACATTCTTACCTCAATTCTGTCGAAAAGGTTAAAAAGGACCTTGTTTTGAATACGACGGAAAGATTCCTTTATAAACCTCTTATAAAAAGTCAAACAAGGGTATAAATGACTTTAACCCATATTCTTGTAAATAGTAAAAATGTTTTGAAATGCATTTTTAAGAAACATGGATGTGGATGATAAAGAGATCCCAGTAGATTATTACGTATAAACAACCTTGGATAATGAAGAGGTTGTAAAGTAAACCCTTACCTTGTACTTTTCCTTGGTTGTGGTAGGTTAACCTCCTGTATAATGGTTAAGTAATTGTTATTAAATTATACAAGAATCATATACATTAATATGATATCATATATGATCTTTTAATATTGATTTGATAATAATATCTTAGTATTATCGTTGTTTCGGGTGATAACCGATTCGTTCTTCTTAAATGTTTGGTTACGTAAGACATGTTTGTAATGGATAGATTATATCTTATTCATAATCATAATGATATTAACATTATTTTTAACCCTAAAATGAGAATAAGTCTTGAATGGAAATGATGGATAATGAATCTTATCACGTTCGTGGAGACGGTAGTCCGTACGTACGCACGAACGCTACTTCCATTTAATTTTTATCTTAAAAGAATCAAATCCAAATGATACATAGGTATATTACTATTCCAGTATAATATAATATTTTATATATGTTACTTAATTTCATTAACACCATACTTTATACGTTTCATGTGTGGTATGAACGAGTCATATCATTTTAAGGGGGCGGTAGTCCGCACTTCCTCAAATGAAATTATCGTATGTATATACAACATGAAACGAATAATGGTATGAAATAAAATGGAATTACAGAAGCTTAAATATAAAATATATATCATTAATCTCATATTTAATTACAGTGCCATCATAATGGCCACCATGAGAGGCGGTAAGATGTATTTGAACAATCATCGTTTCGTGAGGCGTCAGTTTTCCATCCACAGAAACATTATGTTCATCATCCATTAGATGGAGTTGTGTGTATGTGTAGTTTGAATACTTCTTATAACAACTTCCTAGTATATTGTGGATACTGGTGTTGTTACAAAAGAAAGGAAATAAAAAGAGTTTGGGGGTTGGAGAAGCAAAATAAATGAAAATAATTTAAGAGAAATCGTTACCTTTAATCTAGGTAACTCACTTTGGTAGGAACCAAAGGACTTCTTGAAATGCTTTCTACCTAAGGGGAAGCTTCAAGGAGGAGGAGAGGGATTTGGGGAGCTTAGTTGGGCAGAGTTTGGACGATCCAAGTGGCTTGAGAGGTGTGAGGAAAAGAGAAGGAGGAGTGCCCTTTTATAAGAGGGGTGAGGGGCACTTTTGGAAAACCTAGAAATATTAATTTATAATAAATTCATATTCGGTTTCAAAAGGCTCCAAAGTTGACTATTCAAAGGATGAGGTGGGGATAGGTCGAAAACAACTCATCCAATAGAATTTAGACAGGTTTGGGTACTTATATTAACCTTATCTTTAAGTATTAACTCTAAGTTAATTAGTTTCACTTTTACAATGTCTCTTTTTATTTTTATATAATATGGTTAATAAACGTACTATATACATCCAAGAGACCCCCAACTGGTCCATTAATGATTAACCTATCATAATATAAGTCTCTTGGCCGAACCTTAGATTTTTAGGAATTTAATATCAATTAATAATATAATATTTGTTTTAAGAACTCTTTTATGTCAATTTTGACACTATTCAATAGTTGATTTTTGTGAAACTCATAACAGATTGATTACTTCGAACAAAGTCAATTAAATCAATCCTAATATATCATATTATCCTAGAAAAGTAGTGTAATTCATTAAAAGTTTCATATTATATTTATTTGGGTATTTATAATATCAATTATGTTAATTTTTTACTATTTTAGTAATTACTGCATCATCATTGTGTCATAAATAATATAAATTATTTAATGTCTAAAAATTATAAATAAAACATCATTATGTAGGAAATCGTTTTATCTTTCTAATGAATATTTATAATCGAAAATCCAACATGTATAACCCTATGTAAAAATTGTTCTTCTAAAAGATGTAAGCTTATGCCATTTTTATTTTTATTTTAACTTTATTAATATAATGTGTCCCTACCACATACAAGTGGCTCCAAGGGGTCCCCAAATTGACCCAAGGATGCCCATGGTCGAGTATGTGTCCACCAATAAGGTTAGGACACGTTTTAGGGTAATTTTGTATTATTATAATATTATTTTTTAACCCTTATTTACCGGATTTACCCTTTAACCATGGTAAATAAAATATTTACCGCAGTAATTATTCAAAATGTCTAAAAATAAAAGTTACCTATTTACACAATTTGAACATCCTGATTCCAAATATGGAATCCATTTTCCTAAATTCAAAACACAGAACTGGCAGAAATTAATTTAAAATTAATTCCCGCTGTCAAAACAAAAAGCGTGTTTTTAAGAGATAATAACTATCAAAAGATTGACACTTGTTTATGTTCGGTTTAATTGTAAAATTATGTCCAATGACCAACATTATATTAAATGGTAAAAATATATTCTAAATATACTTTAAAACCACTCAAATTCATAATTTATCACTATTAATTATTTTGATTAAAAAAGTTGTTTTTAATTAAAATTTAGAAATTTTCACTATTCATCAAAATATGAAAGTTATCCGAAATGTACCAAAATTTCACCTTAGGCTAAATTCGATATTCTGAATCCAAAAATGAAGTCCATTTTCAAATATAAAATATATATAATTTCAAAAAGTAGATATTACTATTCATAACGGCTAGTTTGATTAGTTATGGTGTGTTAGAACTCGGTGTTGTGTACAACACACGCTATCACATTATTCAAAGAGAAGCGTACCGTAGAAGCTTGGGATGTTTCATTTTAAATTTTTGATGTCCCTATTTAGTAAAAAAGTTTAAAATATAGTATTTAAAAAGGGTTCACTATTAAAGTTGATAAAAGTGCAATACTGAAAATGAATTTGTTCTTGCATTATATCTAAGAAACTCATAATATGGATTCTAAAATTATAAGGATTATATAAACATTAAAATTTATCTAATACTATTCATAACCTCTTTTGAACGGCTTGTTTGGTAAGTCATGGTGTGCTTGAACTTGGTGTTGCATGTAGTGAAAGTTATTGAATTATTTTGAAGAAGTAACACACTATGAAATCTTGGGGTGTTACAAATACTTTGGAATTTTATGAGCCCGTAGTTTCTAACAGTGTCTGATTCCGAGGCTCGGTGTGCCCGAAATCAATTTCTGATGTTTTTTTCAGGTACGTTCAGTAAATGTATGTGTGGGTTTTTCTATCTGTTGAACCAGTTATTGGAATTGAAATCCGATGACACCGATAAACCCACAGCACCAGTATTCACATAATAGGACCTTTACTGTAGTTGTGTTTTATATAGAGAGGATGTTAATTTTGGGGTTTCATAATAAATTAAATTAAATTGAGGTGTTACACAATTTTATTTAGTTTGTAGTTTTTATCTCCAATGGGAGGATGGTGCTAAGGACCACCCCACATAACCTCTGATGAGAGGATAATGTGTGGTGGGGCCCACACAAGCACTAGCTCTTTAAACTCCCTTGAAACCCCCTTGAACTCTTGGAATTCCATGTTTTAATTTTTTCCAACACTCCTCCATTAATGAAGTGAATTAATTCATTTTAATTAAAATGTTTTTTAATCCATCTCTTCACATTTAATCTATGTGTTGTCATTTTTTATGAGGGATAACTCTTGGGTTTTGGGCCATAAAAATAATAGAGAACAATCTTTATTATTTTTTTGCTTAAATTCTTCATGGAGAGCTAAAGATGAGAAGGAGAGGAGGGATAGATTTCTTCCAACAACGAAGGATGTCCTCTCTCGACAAAGAACGACGACACCAATGAAGAACTCACATCTTATTTTCTCTTCCTCCGCGCTAAGGGAGAAGACTCCGACCGCAGAGATCATCTCCAATGACTAATAACTATTTCCTCCAACGTTGATGGAACAATATCTGTCTTACATAACGCCATCTTCTGCGATGCCTGACTACCACGACGCTCGTCTTCTGAGGCTCGATATCGTGCATCGTCAAATATCAGTTTGGGGGTTATGATCAATTTTAATTGTATAAAATTTTACCTCGTTCTTCGCTTAATATCATGGAATTTTTTTGGCCTATTGTTATCACCTAACGTGGAGGTTGTGGGCCAAACGAACACGGCCCGACGAGCCTCAGTTGGTTCTTGAATATTTTGGAGGCGACGACTGGAGGTGGCGGTGTCTGGAGGCAACGGGGACCAGAGGCGACGACGTCTGGAGGCGATGGCGACTGGAAGTGGTGACCACACACTAACCGCATGGAGGAAATCGTGACCCTTAGTGTGGGCCGCTTGGACAAAGAAAACCGGTCGGTTGTAGCAGGCTGGGATGGAGGACCTCGACACCTCCTTGGTGCCACTCTATGTGAAGATAGTGGCCCGCTATGCAGACAACTTGTGGGAAATGTCGGCCGGCCAGGAAAGAGACCACGGTGCCCTCTTGGTGTCGTGCAATGGAGGAGATGCGGCCCGCTTCCGTGGGCCGCTCAGCAGACAAACCAACCGACCGCCTGTCGGCCTAGCTGGGAAGACCGCGACGCCTCATGGTGTCGCGCTGCGAAGGGACTGCAGCCCACTATGTGGGCCGCTCGCACAGGGGAAATCTAGACGGCTTCAGTAGGCCAGGCGGGAGAGGTGGCGCCGCTTGGCGGCCCCATTACATGAAACCGGGGGGCTACGCCCCCATGATCTGCTCAGCCAGTAGGTCGTGCCATGCCATGCCGCCGGGCCAGGCAACCTACCACGCGGACAGGGCCGCCTGTCGCTCGGGGCGGGCCTCCCCTACGCGGGCCGAGCAACCCTCACGGGAGCAGGGCCACAACCACCAGGCTGGGCCATGCCCCAGAGGGTCTGGTCCACCGCCAGCTGGGTCGGACCCACCGAACCAGGTCGTGCCGACCCTCCATCACACTGGGCTTAACGGGTCAGGCCTGTTACGCTTAAACATGAATATCTTCTAGACTGCATCTCTGATTAACACGCCTTCTATGGAATTGGGATCCTCGGGACAAGGTGTTACTTTTGCGATACTCTATGTGAGTTTTAAATAAATTTTGAAAATGACTGGGTTTGGAATGAGCGCAATTCCAACTGGGCCCCTGATCGGAAAAACCAATAACTCTCAGACCAGGTGTCTGATTGACGTGTCGGCTGTCGCGTTGGGTTCATTTTGAAGAGTCGAAATATCGGGATACATCAATACTGGACTTTGTGATAGTTGATGTATCAACCCCTTTTCATGAGAAGGGGACCCTCCCGGAATCGAGCATGCTGTGTGCGGGAACCCTAGAGCTGGCTGCGACTGCGACAACTACTGTACTCGGATCCTACACTAGTTCCGCAGCGACGAATACTATACATGGATCCTACATGGGTTCGACAATTATGAATTCTTTACATGGATCCTACGTGGGTTCGACAGTGATGACTTCTATAATTGGATCCTACGTGGTTTCGACAGTGATGAATTCTGTACATGGATCTTACGTGGGTTCGACAGTGACGACTTCTGTACTAGGATCCTATGTGGGTTCGATAGCTTAGATGAATCAGTGACTACAACTGATCATCTCTATCACTATAAAAATATTTAATCCTGTGTGAGCAGAGTATTGATATTCAATAATTATCATCGATTTGATTGACTTTACTTCCTTTCTGGACTGGGTTGTGCTTGGGCTCGAGAGTTGGAGCCGATCTGAGATTGATAACTTAGGTATATGTATGGGCATGTACCTAAGTAGGGTTGGTTGATACATCATGGTTGTATATTTCTTCTCTGGTATATCCTTCATGGATTCCTAGCGACCATTGTGGGTCTCATGGTCCCTACTGAGTATCGTTATACTCACACCTACACGGGCTATGCCCACACCTCGTTGTGTTGGATGCAGATGACGGATAGCGCTGACCAAGGTAGAGTGTATGAGGACTGGATGGTACTCGGAGGTGGACCTTGCAATGAGTCGGCACACGGTGAGACAGACGGACGTGGGTGTTGAGGTGACCATTTGTACATACCCATTAGGTAGGAATCCCTGGTGGACGATCCATGAGCTGCTCTTTACTTTCAGCTATTTTTCCCTTTACATGTACTTGTTGTTCAGTTGGGTTTGTATAATGTCCCATTTACTTTCCAACACACTCTTTTATATACATTTTCACTTAGTAATTACATCCTATTATGTAATCTATTGTGTTTTTTTACTATCATAAAGGTAATTCCTTCCCAGCATGGGGATTTACGCCTTTGGTGCTAGTTGCCAGTCCTTGGCATATGGAAGGTGGGCTTGGGGTAGTCATGAAATGGGCCCCGAGGATGGGTCATGTCAAATTGGTATCAGATGAGTCTGTTCTACCGTAGAACATAGGACTCTGATCATTGTTTTCTGTGAAGCAATAGTGTTAAGTGTTTTTGGTGTGGTTATCAGTTTAGGGAAACCAGTGTTGGTGCCTCGGCCGACGTATCCATACACTAGGACTCTGACTTCTGATCTCTAACTCAGTGCAGGAAAACACCGATTGCGTGTGTCATTCCATTGAAAAAGTTTCTTTGTGATTACTTTGTGTCAGCTCACCAGGTATACTGTATTATCCGTAGTGAACCTGTTTATTTTCTGGATGGCCCCACGAAGACATCCATCTAGGGTTCCGAGTTACATACGAGATCGTAGCCCACCGAGCGATGAGGCCTTGGTGCATGTCCCCATCACAGCGGAGGCACCAGCGGTACCACTACCCGCTGGTCCTTCTGTACTGCCAGCCCCAGCAGCAGAGAGTGCTTGCCGCCTGAGTGCATTGCAAGAGTTCCAGAGGTAGAGGCCGCCCAGGTTCCATGGAGAGATGGACCCACAGGTAGCTGAGGATTGGATGGAGGCTGTCGTGAGAGTTTTTAGATTGGTAGGGACACCATCAGACCATATGGTGATCCTTTCCGTGAGTCTCCTGTATACATCAGCAGGTATATGGTGGAGCCACATGCTCCAGGTTCATGACGAGGCATCTTTAATATGGACAGACTTCGAGAGTCTCTTCCTCTTGAGTTTTTTCCATCCACGCATCATGCGGTGCGGATTCAAGAGTTACTACATCTGCAGCAAGGCAGCATGACATTAGCTCAGTACTCAGTGAGGTTCACTGACCTCTCACGCTACTCCATCGATATGGTATGGGAACCATTCTTCAAGGCATGAACCTTTGAGCAGGGACTCAGGCATGAGATCATGGCTTCAATGATTCCCCTCTGCATTCCGACGCAGGTGGGGGTGTGGGAGTGAGCCCTTCTAGTGGAGAGTTTTCTCGCTGAGCAGTCACCAGTGGTGAGACCCACCGTATGACGACACGTTGAGGAGTCTTCTGCAGCCGGTAGTATACAGTTGACGCAGAGGTCCAAGCGGACCAGGCCATCAGGTCGGTGACCCCAGGATACAGGTTCGGTTGGGTGGGAAACAGGAAACAGAGCCATCCATACGAGGGGAAGGAAGTGATATGCATGAGGCGGGCATGGTCACATGGCTCGAGACTGCCAGACCTGACATGTGAACGAGCATCATATAGTAGTGAGACCACCCAGGCAGTGGAAGAGGATTTTCATTGGTGGTCCGTAGGGACCAGGATGACGTGGAAGACGTGGCAGAGGAGATGACCAATTAGTGGGTGGTAGATGGCGTTTCGATGCACTACTACAACAACCACCACCACCAGGAGGTCCACACCGACCTGCAGGGAGCTGGCGGACAGAGGTATGCTCTGCTCTAGGAAGTCGAGGGAAACGACCACGGCACACCTGAGATGATTCGAGGTATTATTTGTGTTTAATCCACCCTTGTTGAAGTACTTATAGACACAAGTGCGAGTCATTATTTTATTTCTGCTACCGTTGTTTGGATCTCGGAGATTCCGACGGAGCCATTGGATGGAGCCTTACGGCTAGAGACTCCTACAGGATCAAGCTCGACGATTACGCACTAGTGCTGGTAGTGTGATCTTACTCTAGGTGGTGAGATATTTGGATGGGATCTTCTTGTAGCATATTCGGGGCCTTACGACGTCATCTTGGGTATGGACTGGTTGTCCACACTACATGCTCTGATTGACTATATTAGGCGCAAAGTGTGGTGTATCTTCATGGATGGGACCAGGTTCACCTTCACCGGTGGGTAGGGAGCCTTTATAGTATAGGATAGACTTATATAGGGAAGGGGGTAGCTGATCACACATCAGTTGGCTAGTCTCATCCTCGGAGTGGTTGATGTGCGGAGTCCGAGTTTTCCTATTGTGGAGGATCAGTATGCAGATGTTTTCCCTGAAGACATTTTGGGATTACCTCCTCACAGATAGGTAGACTTCTACATTGACATGAACCCTATGACAACTCCGTTATCTTCTCTAGTGTATCGTATGTCTCCCAACGAGCTTCGTGAGCTACGGGTACAGTTGGAGGACTTGTAGTGAAAGGGATTTATCCGACCCAGTGTTTCACCCTAGGCATCTCTAATTTTGTTCTCCATGAAGGTGGATGGGAGCTTGCGACTATGTGTCGACTATCGTCACCTGAATCAGGTGACCATGAAGAACAATTAACCACTCCCAAGGATTGAAAACCTCTTTGATCAACTCAATGGAGCATGATGGGTCTCGAAGATAAACCTTAGGTCAGGCTACCACCAACTCATAGTTTGTGACGAGGATGTGGAGAAGACGACCTTCAGGTGTTGGTATTGCCTCTAGGATTTCTTGGTTATGCCCTTCCATGTAACCAATGCTCTAGTAGTGTTCATTTGTCTAATAGGATCTTCCAGCCTCACCTCAATAAATTTGTTATAGTCCTCATCAACGACATAATGATTTACTCAACTAATGAAGAGGAGCACACCTACTAATTATGGGTAGTACTAGACACACTCTGAGAGCACCAGCATTATGGTAAGCTCTCGAAGTGCGAGTTATGGATTCGAGAGGTTCACTTCTTAGGACACATCATCTCGGAGGCTGTAGTTTCACTGGTCCTAGTAAATATTGAGGAATTAATTGCTTGGGAGCCACCCAGAAGTGTGACGGGGGTGTGGAGTTTCCTGGGACTCACTGTGTACTATCATAGATTTGTGCCAGACTTCTCTAGAGATGCAGCACCACTTTCAGCATTGATGAAGAAGGGGAAACCCTTCAAGTTGTCAGAGAGATGCCAGCTGAGCATTCAGTAGCTCATCTAGAGATTGACCATTGAACCCATCTTGAGGCTACTGGAGGATGGCGTTCGGTACGTAGTTTACTGTGACACATCAGGTAATGTACTCAGGTGTGTCCTAATGCAGGAGTGAGCAGTGATCTCGTAAGGTTCACTGTAGTTGAGACATCTAGAGTAGAACTACGCTACCCATGACCTAGAGTTAGCAGCAGTGGTCTTCGCCTTTATGATATGGTGGAACTATCTGATGGGTGAACACTTTATAGTCCACTCTGACAACAAGATTCTCAGGTACATCTTCTAGCAGAAGGACTTGAACCAGAGACAGTGACGATGGCTTGAGTTCCTCCCAGACGATGATTTCGAGATAGACTATACTCATGGGAAGGGGAACGTTGTAGCAGCTTCTCTTAGTATGAGATCGGGCATTCATATGCTAGGAGAGGTGATGGAGCATCTATCCACATTGTAGATATACTTTTTGGATAGAGATGGAGCAGCCTTTCTTCAGTCTCTCACATTCACTCCTCCACTTCTTCAGCGAGTCAGGGAGGCACAGTGAGGGGACGTTGACTGTGAGACGCGACATGCTCAAATATCCATTAGACATGCACCTAATGGGTTTTCTAAAGATTGGGAACACGTTATTCTCTTCATAGGACATACCATGGTACCAGTTTCACTATAGGAGGAAGTGCTATGGTAGCATCCACATCCCCTCAAGCAGTACATCCCGGAGTGGCGAAGATGTATCAGGACCTCAGACGACATCACAAGTGGTTGGGTATGAAGAAGGTTGTAGTAGAGTTTGTATCAAAATGCCTCACTTTCTAGCAGATGAATGTGGAGCACCAGGTACCAAAAGGATTGGAACAACCCATAGACATCCCAACATTGAAGTGGGACTGAATATCCATCGATTTCGTGATGGGGATTCCACGTACATCTAGAGTACACGACTCTATCTGGGTGATTGTTAACCGACTCACCAAGTCGGCCCACTTCCTACCAATCAGAGAGCATGGCTTTATAGAGAGAATGGGATGCATCTACGTGTGGGATATTGTATGACTTCATGGTGTTCGATCGAATATCATCTCCGATCGATATGCTAGTTTCACTTCCCGGTTATATAAGGGGTTACAGGAGGCTTTTGGCACACTGCTTCACTTGAGAACTGCCTTCCATACTTAGACAGATGGACAGACTGAGAGGATCAACCAGACTCTTGGGGACATGCTCTATGCATGTGTCCTTGTCTTTGGTCGCAGCTAGGAGGATAACTTAACTTTGTTGGAGTTTACGTACAAAACTAGTGAATACTCAACCATCGGGTTGGCACCATACGAGGCACTATACGACCGACCTTGCAGATCACCTCTATGCTTGATTGACCCAGGGGAGTCAAAACTTGTAGGACCAGAGATGGTTTAGGATACGACATAGAATGTTCATATCATCCAGGAGTGGATGAAGACTTCACAGAGCAGACAGAAGTCCTATGCCGATAGAAGACGAAGAGCACTGGAGTTCGAGGATGGTGACCATGTCTTCTTAAAGGTCTCACCTCGATGGGATCTACAGAGATTTGGATGAGGAGAAAAGTTATCTCTTCAGTTTATCAGGCCGTTCCAGGTCCTTAGAAGAGTAGGCGAGGTGGTTTACCGCCTGGACCATCCACCTCAGTTGCACCGAGTGCACGACGTCTTCCACGTATCTATGCTGAGGAGATACGTGCACGACCCGTCCCACATCATCGACCACGGGGAACTGGACATTCATGATGTGGTTACATTCATGGAGGTCCCAGTGGAGATCGAGGATTGATTGGAGCGGGTCCTACATGGACGGTCGTTTCCTCTGGTGCCCATTCGATGGCATCATTGGGACCTCCAGGAGAGCACATGGGAACGGGATGATTGGATTCATGCTTAGTACCCATTTTTGTTTACCTAGTGTGTGTTGTAGATTTTACAGGGTTTTAAATCCCTGAGGTGGGGGTAATTTCATGACACAGAAATATCAAGAATTGTTTTAAATACTTTGGAATTTTGTGAGTCCACAGTTTATGATAGCGCCTAATTCCGAGGACCGGTGTGCCCAGAATCAATTAATGATGTTTTGTTCAGGTACGTTTAGTAAACGTGCGTGTGAGTTTATTTATATTTTGAACTGGAGTTAGGAATTGAAATCTAAGGACACCAATAAACTCGCAGCACCGGTATTCGCTTAGGAGGATCTTTACCGATGTTGAGTTTTATACAGAGCGGATGTTAATTTTGGGGTTTCGTAATAAATTAAATAAAATTGATGTGTTACACAATTTTATTTAGTTGGTAGTTTTCATCTCAAAAGGAAATTTGGTGGTAGGTCCCACCCCTACATATCCTTTCATGAGAGGAGAATGTTTGGTGGGTCCCACATGAGCACCAGCCCTTTAAAATACCTTGAAACCACACTGAACTCTTGAAATTCCATGTTTAAATTTTTTCTAACACTCCACCTTTAATGAAGTGAATTAATTCAATATTAATTAAAATCCTTTTGAATTCATCTCTTCACATTTAATCTATGTGTTGTCACTTTTTATGAAGGATAATGCTTGGGTTTTGTGCCATAAAAATAATAGAGAAAAATCTCTATTATTTTTGCGCGTACCTTCTTATGGGAGAGATAAGGAGGTGAAGGAGAGGAGGGAGGGATTTCTTCCAATAACAAAGGACGTCCTTTCTTGACAAAGAACGACGACACCCATGAATAACGTCCATCTTATTTTCTCTTTCTCCATGTTAAGGAAGAAGATGCTGACCGTGGAGATCATCACCAAAAACTAATGAATTTTTCTTATGATGTTGATGAAACAATATCCGTCTTATGCAACGCCGTCTTCCGCGACACCCGACTACCACGATGCTCGTCTTCCATGGCTCGACGATGTCCAACATCAAATACAAGGTAGGGGGTTTTGATCAATTTTAATTGAATAAACTTTTGCCTCATTCTACGTTGAATATCATGGATTGTCTTTGGCCTATTGTTATCTTCTAACGCAATGTGTGTGGGACAAATGAACATGTCCCGACGACCCTCCATTGGTTCTTGAATATTTTGGAGGCGACGAATGGAGGAGGTGGTGTCCGGAGTCGATGACAACCAGAGGAGACGGCATCTGTAAGAGACGACGATCGGAGGCGGTGGTGTTTAGAGGCAATGGTGACTGGAAGCAAAGACCGTGCACCGGCTGCATGGAGGAAACTACGGCCCGTGGTGTGGGACGCTCTGACGAAGAGAACCGGTCGGCCGTAGCCAGCCCGGCTGGAGGACTGCAGTGCCTCCTTGGCGCCACATTGCGGGAATTTTATGACCCACTACGCGGGCCTCTTGCTTGACGAGCCGGTCGGCTACGGCCAGCCAGGAAGGAGACTAAGGTGCACTACTGGCACTGTGTTGTGGAGGAGACGCGGCCCACTTCTGCGGGACACTCGGCCGATGAACAGACCAGCCGCCTACCGGCTGGGCTGGGAAGACCACGATGCCTAATGGTGTCGCGCTGCAAAGGAAACATGGCCCGCCGTACGGGCCGCTCACGCCGGAAAAAACTGGTCGGCTTCGGTCGGCCAAGCAGGAGAGGGGGTGCCGCTCGACACTGCCATTATAAGACACCAGAGGGTCGTGCCCCCCGCTCCGCTCGGCTAGCTGGCCGAGCTGTGTCCTTCCTCTAGGTCGAGCCGCCTACCGATCAGGCTGGGCTGCCTGTCGGTTGGGTCGGGCCGCCCATTCATGGGTCGGGCCGCCCTCGTGGGAGCCAGGCCACAACCGTCGGGCTTGGCCGCACCACAACAGGTCATGCTGACCCCCAGCTAGGTAGGACATTCCGAACCAGGTCGGGCCGACCTGGAAACCCAATGGGCTTGATGGGCCAGGCCCGTTACGCTTAAACGAGAATATCTTCTAGATTACCCATTTGATCAATGCGCCGTCTGTGGAACTGGGATCCTCATGAAGAGGAGGTTCTTTTGTGAGACTCTAAGTGAATTTTGGAAGACTTTGAAAAATGATAGGTTTTGGAACGAGCACAATTCCAACCGGTCCCCTGGAACGGAAATGCCAATAACTCTCAAACCTTGCGTCTGATTAGCGTTCTGTCTATCTCATTGGGTTCCTTTTGAAGAGATGGTACTTCTGGATAAATCAAATCTTGAATTTTTGATAGTTGATGTTTCGACCCCTTTTCTCAAGGAGCATACCCTCCATGAATCGATTGTGCTGTGTGCGGAAACCCTAGATCTTTTTGCCACTGTGACGACAACTGTACTCAGATCCTACATGTGTTCGGCAGTGATGACTACTATACATGGATCCTACATGGGTTCCACATTGATGACTTCTGTACATGGATCCAACGTGGGTTCGACTGTGATGACTTCGGTACTTGGATCCTACATGGGTTCAATGGTGACAACATCTGTAGTTGGATCCAACGTGGGTTCGATAGTGACAACTTTTTTACTAGGATCCTACGTGGGTTCGACAGTGTAGATGAATCAGTGAATACAACTGATCGTCTCTATCGATATACAAAAGATGTGTACCTGTGTGAGATGAGTCTTGACTTTCAATCATTATCATCGATTCGATTGACTTTACTTTCATTGGGGACTGGGTTGGGCTTGGGATCGATAGTTGTAGCCGATCTGAGATTTTATAACATGGGTATATGTATGGTCATATACCTAAGTAGGGTTGGTTGATACTTTGTGGTTGTATCTTTCTTCTGTGGTTTATCTTTTTTGGATCCTGGGAGACCATTGGGGATCTCGGGGTCCGTACTGAGTATCGTTATACTCACCCCTACACGGGCTATGATCGTAACTCGTTGTGTTGGATGCAAACGACTAACAACGCTGACTGAGGCAGAGTATACGAGGACTGAATAGTACTCAGAGGTGGACCATGCGATGAGTCGGCACACGGTGGAGACTGAAGGACGTGGGTGTTGATGTGACCATGTGTATCTACCCTTCAGGTAGGAATCCCTGGGGGATGGTCGAGGAGCTGCTATATACTTTCAGATGTTTGTCCCTTTACTTGTACTTGTTGTTCAGTTGGGTTTGTATACTTTCCCCTTTACTTTACAGCACACTCTTTTGTATATAGTTTTACATAGTTTTTACATCATTTTGCATACTCGGTTGAATTTGTATACTTTCATAAAGGAAATTCCTTTATAGCTTAGGGATTTACGGCTTTGTTGAAAGTCGCCAGTCCATGGCTTGTGGAAGGAGGGATTGGGTTATTCATGGAACGGTCCTCGAGGAGGGGTCGTGACATAGGAGAACCATTCTTACAAAGATTAACATATTAATATTATGGACCATAAAGGGAAATTATTGCTGATCAAGGTAATTCACTATGTTTCATTTTTTGGAGAATCCATATTGTTGAAGTATCATCAGTTTAATTGGTGTATAAAATTGAGAGGATAATATTTCCTCATGTGGGGAGAGAATGTATAACCCTTGTTACATAATGAATAACTAGTTTTCATTATAGAATTAAAATTTTAAATATGTTTTGAATGTTTAATTATGTTAGAGGTATTTATATAAATTAATGAATTTATACTAATGAAATTAAAACCTGACCATTGAAGAGCAGTGTTATAATTACAAATAGTAATATAGCCAATAGAATAATAATATTTCCTAATATAGAATAAATAAATATATATCTCATAGATAAAAATGTGATATACTTATATAATGGAATAAGTAAACAATTTTTTTACAAATGATAAAACTAGTGCTGGTATTTTTATGAAATATAAATTATTATTTACAATAATATAATTAATATAATGATTTAAATGAAAAAAAAATTCATTAAAAAGATTCATAAATTATTATTTTGTTGTATCATAATTATGTTATTATTTCTTAGTCCTAAATATATTTTTCAAATTGTGATAAAATCAATTATAAAATTAAAATAATTTTTTTCAATAAATGAATATTTTTATTAAAAATTAAATTATCATATTTGGAAAACAATAAAAAAATTGTTCCAAATTTTGAAATATATTCATTACAATATGGTTAGGTTGATATTGTCTAAATTTTTTGAAATTGATTAATTTTATTAATAGTGAAATACAGTAACTTATGGTATTTAACAATATAAGTCAAATACATGAAATTTTGGTCATTAATGATGTGAGAACCCATATTTTGGAACTCTCATGAACTATTTACTAAACACAGTCACATAAATAAACACAACTAATAATTTTGATCCAAAATATAATCCAATAAATAAAAAATCAAAAACACCTTGTTCCTATTCAAATAAATACCAACCCTCACTAGTTATTATCATCACATAATATAAGACTTGAATCTTGTCTAAAATATTTCCAATTCAGTTCCCAATCCTCTATAATAAGTCCATGGTCTTCTAGTCTCTCCAAAAGACCAAAATATTTTTTTTCTTATGGAGGATCTCAAGGAAACTATATTCAGAACGTAAAATCCCCCTTCTTTCTCTTCTAAACGGATTCATTATTTGTTTATATCTATTGTTAGGTCCACTAGGACAGATAAACTGAGAGGGGGGGTGTGGTGAATTAGGGTATGATAGATTAAAACAACTACCTCGTTTATCTTTCTTTGCTATTAGAATAAAACCTTCTTCTCCCACTCCTTCCCATTGTAGAGTGTGAATAAACCTTAAAGCATGCACATGACACAACAATTTTTATTTGGTTCAGCCTCACTGGGCAATGTCCAAGGAGAATAAACCTACAGTGTTCCCGTGTACCAATTATAATATAAGCCCTCTACTGTTTACAAATTCGATGCGGACTCACTGTCCCTCCTGGTTTACAACCACTCACAATTTGAGAACTCACAACTCTCCCAACTAAATTGAGCTTAATGCTTCTTTAGAAGATCCACTCACAGTTTATAGGCATGTAGGACTCTTCATTACAACAATGAATGCATCATCCACTATTTGAAGATTCTCTATTGTTGTCCAAATTTCATCCACTTATGAATACCCCTTTTCCTCTGAACACTGAGAAACATCCTTTGGGATGTACCTTCGCAAAGTACCCTACTTCACAAAGCTTCCATCTTTGCAACGCTCAAACAAGTCTCTATGACGTCCCTACCTCTTAGCGAAGATCAAGACTTTGTAATTCTTAGGCCTTTGTAGTGCTCAAGTCTTCACAGAGTGACTTCCTTCACGAAGCTCACTGAGCCAACACGGAGACCACGACCTTCACGGGGCTAGGATAGCTTCTGAAAAGCACTACTTTCACGAAGCACGGTGTCTTCACGAACCACCTTTATGTGCCGAGATCAAAATACTTTCTTCAAAAACTCTCTTCTTTATTGGAGGGGGTTGATGCCTATTTATAGGAAATTCCACAGACCCTCGAACCTTCCACGCGAAGTCAGCACCAGGTCATCACAAATAGAGAAGCTTCGAAATATCGTCCAAAATTCTCTCAAAATCACGTAGCATGACAGAAATTTTGAGATCATGGATCTCATCATAATCATGGAGCATCCCGTCAATTCCTGCGTACCTTTGCAGCAAAGTACCACTCGCAATGCCCTTCACCGCCACAATTCTCTTCAACTCTTCCATTCAATAAACTTATCGTAATCATGAACAATCACCGTCAAAATCGTTCTTGTATTTGTGAAATCAAAACCATGAAGAATATATTTGAGAAACTCATTCCTTTTCCATATTAAAACTATATATTATGGAAATCCATTTTTCGCGATGCTCACAAAACTCCAAATTTGGATGCCGAAAATTTGGCAAACACTGGAAAATTGGGCCACCTTGTACCTATTCTTTTATACCACCTCCTGATCGTCCATTCCATTTTCATGGTTCATTGTCAACATGGATTTTAAAAAACATCTCTAGACCTTGAATATACACCATGGAAACCTTCTTTTTCAACAAACATAATCAACCCAAAAATGATGCAATGTTACCATGAGGGATTTTTCCCAACCTCTACCTTATCCTCACCTCACATATACAAACTAGAATTATAAATTCATTATAATATATATATTTTAATGTAAATTTTTAACGTAATATATATTATCAAATAACTTCTCTTCTACTCTTATTCTAAATAACTAACACATCATCATTAATGTGTTTATTAACTATATTCATAAATGATGAAATTTTTTTCCACTACCACATTCAACGAAGGAAATAAAAAATTATTAATGTTAATAAAATATAATAATATTTATATTATATATTTTACAATGTAATGGTACTAATTTATAGTAATTATAAAAAAAATAAATGTAAAATAGTTTTTGATGGTTTGAAAAACCTCCAAAAACAAACAATGAAGTTCTCATTAATGATTTATTTAATGAATAATCCTCAAAATAAAGAAATGATAATTGAAATCATTTAAAATTTAATAAATATATTAATATCATTTCGTTCAAATTCTATTTTTTTAATCCATTTGACAAGAACTCACAAGATTATATGCAAGTGAATAAACAATAAATCTATGAAACAAATGCTCCGAGAATGATGATTATGATATTTATAACTCATAGAAATAGCCACAAATGAACATGAAAAAAAGTAATATATGAAATATATGCAGATGGTTTTGATTTATAAAAATAATGAATATAATTTGATAATATAAGACATTATCTAAAAGTTTATAACACTTTTAAACTTAATGTAAGGGGTTTTTTTAAAAAAATTATGCTTTCATGTAACACCTCTATTTGTTAATGATTTTTTACTTGAATAGAATTAAAGTATTTCCCCACTATTAGGAAAATTTATTGATTTAATGTTTCATTAAAATTTCTATAGGTTTCTTTTCAAATAAAATTCTTTCTTTTATAAGCGTGCAACTTCGTAAAAATATAAAGTTATTTTAAAATGGTTAATTTATTTTCCAATAGAATGTTTCTTTTAAATAAGATTACGTGTTATGATAATGTAATGTTTATTGGTAATTGTTATGATGAAGGGAGGTTTCATGATAATTCAAGGATAGGTGAGACCATTATATGTATATACTGAATTAGGAAAAGGTACATAGTTAACCTATTATGTTACTCATTAGTGATTATGGGAATATACTACGATGATTAATTTGAGTATAACCATAACAGTTACACCATGTGTAGCCAAGATTTATAATTTATATGTGAGATTGATATTAAAATGATTCCACCGGTTAACTTTTATTATTTCGGTATTATTTTTATGACTTTACAAGAATATTATGATTTTGTAAGGTAACCTAAAGAGAATATCTTTAACTTTTAAAAATTATTCCATTCCAGGATAAACTATTCCTTTCTTCATTTCCTGGTCCCATACTGAGCATTTAGTGCTCTTCCAATATTTTCAAATTATTTTACTAGTGTTTATGTATGGGTAATGGTCATGAATGATTCATGTTTAATTTTATGATTTTTTCTTATATAATAAAATCATGTGTTATTCTAAAAGTTCTGAATTGTGTGAAATGGATATTTAATATAAGGGACTATTTTTTAAAATATTAATTTCTATATATGATGATATGACATAATTCATATAAAATATAGTGATAAAACATATTTTTCAATATATTAAAGTGAATTCTACATACATTAAATAGAATATGTAATTATTAAGGTTAGGTGATTAAAATACCCATTCATAAAAGATGATGATGAAAATGAAATTGTATCTCTATGTGGAGATGGTAAGCCTCGCATACGAATGACGGAAACATTCACTTAATGTATGATTTGAAAGACGATATATAAGGGTTTTTTATAATTAATATTAAATTTCAGGGTAATGTGGATATATAATTTATTGTTTTATTATATAATACATATATATAATGGAGGTAATTAAGTGTATAAATGAATGTTATCAAAAAAGGAGATGACATCTTCTTTCCAACATCACATTTAGTTCCATTATAAATGGATATAGGGTTTATCTTTTGGGATGATAATAACCACTATATTAAGAATATGTTTGTTGAGAAGATAAATTGGTAGATTTTGGTGGATCTAAAGGGCTCCATTTACATTAAATATATGATGGATGAGGTACCTTTTATAATTTTGTTTAAGGTACCTTTATGAATTTCACAAATGATTTTATTATAAAAAATGTATTATCACGAATAATAACTCCAAATGGAATGGGATTTCAAGATATGGTAGGATAGTGTGTTATTATAATAAAATAACAAAATGTAAAAAATATTTTGATTATTTTCTAATATTATCATTTTAATTAACCCATTGTTAAGAAATTATAATTTTAACTACGGTAAAAACATTCTCAAAAAAATCATTGTAATTTTTACTTATATGGTGAACGTCGGCTCATAAATGGATATGCTATGAAATATTAGACCATATAATATCAATAAAAAAATATTTATTTATTTAATTTATTTTCATTTAAAATAATGAAATATAATTTTGGGAAAATATCATAAATGTCTATTTTGACATAATTCTTTTAATTATCATTTAATCCATCAATATAATAGGGGTATTCAAATATAAATATATATAGTATCCTTAAAATTTAATATAAATGTAGATAATTAATTTTATACACCCGTTACATAATCTTATAATTTTTTAGTAATTATAAAATAAATTATTGTTTCTTTTATATTTTTTTAATAAATTATGTGTTACTATTATGCAAGTATTTAAGGTATTTATTTATTAAATAAATGTAATTAATAAATTTAAATAATTAATATAAGTTTATTATTTTCAAAATAAACATTATTATTTGTTCCAGATTAATTTTGACTCATATCTATGTCATGGCATCTTATTTAGACTGATATTTTTAATTTTTATTCCTTGTGCCAGTATTGCACAAGAATTTGGATAAACCAGATGGTATACTTAAAAATAATTATTTTATATCACTATAAATCGTATATTATAATTGAAAATTAATAAAAATTGGATAAAGCATGAATTCCTTGAGAAATATTATATTTAGGATACCAAATTTGACTCTTCCAACACTGCACAAGCTCTATGTCAACATTGAAAATTATTTTCATGGAATAAATTCATATTTATATAATTTAAGAAATAATTTTTCATGATATTTGTATAATTTTATCATAATTTAATCAAAATAATAATAATTACATTTTATACTTTTATTGGTACTTTGGAGATCAATAAATATAGAATATTTAATGAAACCTCTATATTTTTTACTTTCCACTGGAAATTTATCTTTTTTATTATAATTTAAATTTATCATTCTATGATAAATTTTAATTTTTTTGACCCAAATAAATTCAATTTAATAAAATTTAATTCATCTCATTGATATAAATTAATTTTATTATAATTCATAAAACATAATAATAATCCAATTTTTAAAAAAATTCCTTCTAATGTATAAAAATTAATATTTTCCAAATTCAACCATAAAAAATATTTTAATGAATATAATTATTTCATTACTAATATTATATTACTAAATACAATTTAAACCAAAATTTTAATCATATTGATTGTTTTTTATTTTAAGAACAAAATATAATATTCAATAAAATTCATTAATTTTCACTATTCATAAAAAGCTATCATCTATGAAAATTTCAAAAAACCCCTCAGATATTTTTCATAATATGATCTTAAAAAAATTATAAATTTTATTTAATTTTATTTTAAAAAATACAAACTGTTTTTAAAATATTTCCTAAAAATAATAAATGCATTTTTTTTAAGAAGGAATATTTATAGTCCATAAAATAACATTATTAATAATTGACTCAGTATTTACAAATAATGAAAAAAGAAATTTTGAGTAGTTAATTTATATATATTTAATATACTATATGATTTTATTTATTCCCATCAATTTTTGGACTAGATTATAAATGTCACATTAAATAATAATACTTAAATAGTATTTCCATGTTAATTTTATCTCTATGATTCAAGTAACACAATATATAAAAAATTATTTAAATTTATATATTTTATATAATAATTCGTGTTACACTTCCCATGAATTTATATTATTATTCTTCCTTAGAAAATTAGTTGGATATACAATTCCCTAAGATGTTTTTTCTTTCATGTGATTTTTATCTAGAAATTTATGTTTTTGAAAGGGCTTTCATCTCATTTTTCCGAAACTGAGCCATATTTTAATTTCATGCACCAAGGAATCATTTATATATTCTGTAAACATCACATTCGAAATAATATATTGTCAATACATTATATTTCATTGTATTATATGTTTCAAAATGTTTTATTTCATCCTTAAATACTTGAATTGAATGTTATCAAGTGGTAAAGTGTTTCTAAACTCAATTTTATTTTATTGAGTTACATATGATAGTTAGTATCTTTATTATTCCGTTATTATGTGGGTGAATTTATATATGAATTATTTTATTTTTTATTACTAGTTTTCAAGTGTTGAATTTAATTTATTAAACATAACCACTCCTTTGATGATGTGTATTATATTTTTTCATTGCCATAAATGGTTCAATCATAAAGAGTTTATAATGATAAAATAAAAAATTCTAAGAAATATTTCACATTTGAAAATACATATAAACTACAACCATTATTTGGTTCTATATAAAATGATATATTCTTTTCCATATTCTTGAAAACTACACCTTCCATGGAGCGATGCCATTCATTTTTTTCATCACCACATAAAATGGATGATTCTTAATATGTATTTAGATTATTGATTTTTATTTGTGATTTTATTTTTTTAGAAAATTTCAATTTTAATATTTTTCATGATTATAATATTCCAACATTATTTTTCCAAATCACCAAACCACGCTCGTCACTGATCCTATCTTAATGATTCACGAATAATGTTTTTATTGAATGAAATTAAATTTTTTTAAATAAATAAAAGAAATTTATAATAGTTAATTAGATAATCTAGGAATGGTGATCTTGTTTTCAACATATGGGTACTGAGATAAAAAAATCTAATGCTTTAATAAAATAATCAAAATTGATGACATCTGATGAGGTAAATAAAATATAACTAATAAATTTACAATAAATGAATATAATTGAATAATATATAATTTAGTCAATATAAATAGGTTTTTTAAATAAGTTTTTATAATGTTTATTACAATTATAAAATAATTCAAATTTCATACAACAATTTAATAAGTAATGTATAAGGGTCTCTCATTACAATTTTCACTCATGAAGACATATTCAAATTAAAAAATTGTTTTATTTTTCGTAGATTATATAAAATCATATTTTTTTTATTAACAATGATATTAGTAAACTTATTAGATTTATAAACACACCATATTTTCTCTTTTAAGGTCATTTAATTCTAGAGTTACTAAAGTTTAATGGGTCTTCCAACCAATCTCATTTTTAATTATTGATTAATACTAGTACTTTTACATGTTGGAATGTTATAAGATATTTACCTCTAAAATCCAAATATTTTATCGTTATCTTGATTTTTCATAATTTTAAATTTCATTCCACCATTATATTTCCAATATAGCGTAGAATTCAATCGATGTGGTTAGTCTAAGAAACATTACCTTTACCAATTATTTTATGTTGAAAACATTATTCACCATGATCATTATTTATTAATATATATTTTTAGAAATTATTGCAACTATTTATATTATTTCTCAAGATATTTAAAAAATAAAATAAATTGAATTATAAATGATTTATGTTTTTCATTTTGGGGAAATTAAATTTTTCCCAACATTGATATTATTTAAAATATTAATGGAATATTTTTGTCGAAATTTTCCAATATAATAAATTTTTAATTACCTTGTTAAATTTATCTTACGATGTTTTATCTTATATTTTTCATATGTTTATAAGGAAACATAAAATCCCACTTTTATAAATATTTTCTCAAAGGTGTTGAAATTTATAAATAAAATTTATCATTAATTATTTATGAATAGTTTAATAAATATATAAAATTATCTTTCTTTTAATCAAATATTCAATAATGTTAATCATTTTTAAATTAGAAAATTATTTAAGGATTCCATAACATTCTATATTTATATGTCTTGTAAAATGTTCTATGATGGTTTTCAAGTGACATATTTCTTTCCATTGGGATAACATTGTTGTATTTTAATAATTAATTTCATCATGTTCTTATAGCCTACATATGTATGGATTATTTTTAGTCTTATGTTTGGGATCCTATATTACTATCCAATTTATTAGATAATTTTTGATATCCCAATTGTTAATATTTTTATCTTGGTGAATAAATGTGGGTAATATATTCCCACACGATTTTGAGTGGTTATAATTGTGGATAGAATCGAATACTAAGCTTGTGCACGGAAAAAATAATGGATATGATATATGTACAATGATATATTATAATTTTATTATGGTTTGGAAATATTAATTTATATTTCTATATAATATTCTTATGATTAAAAATTTCATTTTATTTTCATATATCTTTAAACATTTAATTATAATTGATGATTTTGGTTTTTTGGGGTTTGATTTCCTTATGTTATGATCATGATCCTTGAAAATTCTATGACACCAACTACTATATCTTATCATACCACAATAACATTAATTATTATATTTTATGTTTACACTTGGTGAGAATCTTTCATTAAATCATTCTCAAGATTATTATCAATTGTCTATAATAATGTGTATAATGTATTAGATGTTTAGAAGAGGGTATATTGGTTTATTATTATTTATGAATGCTTATTAGTGTTTTAATTTTTTTTATTTACATTTATAAATTCAAAACACTCTATGAATTTAGATCTAAGGGTAATGTTACATCATATGAGATGATTTAATTATTAATGAAAATTATTAGAATTGTTGTGTTATGTTTTATGAGATTTTCTCATTTGTTATCAAAGAATATTTATAAATAATTATTTTTCACCACACTAGAGAATTTTAGTTTTTGGGATCTCTATTGCTATTAGATTTTGGTATAATTATTTCTTCAAATTGACATATAAATTTTTGTGAATTATTTTTGTTATTTTTTGGGATTAGTTTTTATCATTCATTATTAATATAATTTATCATTTTTTGAAAACATTTTTTATAAATATATTTTTAAGGATAAATCATTAAATTTATGTAATGATGATATGATGTGGTTTCATATAATTTAAATCATTTTTTGGATACAAAATTGTCAACATAATATTTCAAACAGTGGTGTAATAACCCAAAAAAGTTTGGATGGTTATTAACTCAATCTTCACAAAGTTCAAAAATTTGTGTCCTAGATACACACCTATTTTGAAACCCCATGCGTTATTATTTAGAGGTTTGCATTATATTTATTAACTATCATGTGGTATTTTTAGTTTATTTTTTCGGGAGTATAATATTGAAAATAGAACATTATTAATATAATAAAATCAATGAAATTTATATGTTATAGTACATATTATACTTATAATTTATACCATTTATGTTAATATTTTTTCATTTTATAAAAAGATGTAAAAACCATTATATCATAACCATTGTTATATTTTATTAAAGGATAGAAAAAGGAGAGTAGAGATAGAAATTTGTCAATGGATTCTGTATTGATTTCACCCAATGAAAAAAATTAATGGGGAATGTTCTATGATGAGAATTCATGTGGATATAACTAACCAGTTATGAAATTTTCTGATTGAAATCATGAAATTAGTGGAATTTATAATCACACCAATAATGAGAAGTATGTAATTTCATTGATGTTATAGGGATTAATTCCACAATGGGAATAAGATTCAATTTCCCACCTATTAAGAATGATGGAAGAAACACTAAGTGAAATATCTCAATGGAATTAAAATTTTTTCTGTGGGGAAAATTAGGTCATAATGAAACTGATGGATGGGAAAAATTGAATTTTATAGATTACAGGAAGGAGGGAGATAATGCTTATCATAAGGAACAACTTATAAAATAGTGTAATATATGTGAGTAACATGGAAATTATGGAGGTTAATGCACTATTCTAATGTCTAACAACGATGATGATCCTTAGTAACCTATAATTATTATGGAAAAAATTATTTCCTTCTCAATGGAAGTCAATAAAATGTATCATGATGATTATGATACACTTGTCCTCCATTATAGAGTTGTGGATGTGTTATTGGAGTTTTTTTATAGGAACTCTAAAAATATATATTTTTTATAAAACAATTAAATTAGATCCTTGATGATTTTATTATCATTAAAAACTAATTTTTGTATGATAATTATATCCCATTATAGTATTTATATGAATTTGTTTCTTTTAAATCTTATTTATTTATCTATTATATGAATTTAGTATAATTATGGATTTCTATCACCATAGGGTCATTAGTAAATACAAAAATCTGTAAATAACATTTCATATTTCAAACCCTCCTATGATCATCTATCTATTTCGTACTGATGTTGAACAAACTTAATTATTGAATTGTTTCTTAGTGATATTGTATGTGTCCAGAGAGTAGGGTTGAGGTAATGTTTCATTGTTTATTACTAAAATAATAATAAAATGGAATTGGATTTGAATGTTTAGAAATTAATCCTATATATTATAAGATTAATTTGAAAATTTTCCAATTGTTTATGAAATAAATTTACAAATAGTGTTTAGTGAAGTAAATTTAAAACTATATTGATATTATTAGTTAAAGTAAACAAAAAATTATTATTTTTTCATTGTGCATAATATATAATTTATTTGTAATATAATATTTGTTACATAGTTTATAAAACAATTTATTATGAGTTTATTACAAAATAAACATCATCCCTTGAAATCCTTGGATCAAGCTTGACAACACTTTTGGGAGATGTGATTTAAAACATGGGATCTTGACTACATGACCAGATTGTGGTGGGATTGAGATATGGGGTACCATAGATCTAGGATGTGAAGAAATAATACTCACACAATGCACACAGGTGTGTAAAGTGAAACTATGTAGAGAGGTAGAATGATATGATTGGTGTTTTAGTTGTATCCATGATCTAACCATAGTTCGATGGTTTAGGAAAATATTATGTATGTAGTAATATTAGTATAGTGATGTGTGTAAACATTTTGATGCAAGACAATTTTATCTTGAAAAAATGTTAATATATTCAAATGAAACATAAATGTGGATTTCAAAATGATTGATTCTATAAATTATATATAATCATCCCTAGAATGATATTCATCTTTTCTAACCCATAGTACTATATTGACCACAATGTATCTAGTATCAAAAAAGGAGATCCTTATATCAACCTACTATAATTAAATTCATTTTTTCTATATTAAAATCATTCAATCTACAATTTTAATTGATGATATATCATGTGAAATTATATTGATAATTTAACACCACACACTTCCACGGTACACTTCTCTTTGAATAATACGGTAGCGTGTGTTGTATGCAACGTCCAGTTCTAACAGACACCACAACAAATCAAACTAGCCATTATGAATAGTAATAATCACTTTTTGAAATTTTAATAAATTTATTCTATCAAAATGGACATCATTTTTGGATTTGGAATATCGAAATTAGCTTAGGGAGAATTTTTGGTACTTTTCGGATAACTTTCATATTTTGATGAATAGTTAAAATAATTAAATTTTAATTATAAACAACTTTTTTAATCGAAATAATTTATAGTGATAAATTAATAATTTGAGTGATTTTAAAGTTTAATTAGATTATATTTTCACCATTTAATTCAATGTTAGTCATTGTATATAATTTCACATTTAAAATGGACAAAAGAAAGGGGAAATCTTTTGATAGTTATTATTTCTGAAAAACACGCTTTTTGTTTTGACAACGGGAATTAATTTTAAATTAATTTCTGCCACTTTTTTATTTTGAATTAAGAAAAATTGATTCCATATTTAGAATTATATGGTCCAAATTGTGTAAATAGTTAACTTTTAATTTTAGACATTTTGAATAATTATTTCGGTAAATATTTTATTTACCACGGTTAAAGGGTAAATCTGGTAAATAAGGGAAAAAATATTATAATAATATTAATTTACCCTAAAACGTGTCATACCCCTATTGGTTGATACATGTATGACCATGGGCATCTTTGGGTCAGTTTTGGGACCCCATGTATCCACTTGTAAGTGATAAGGACACTTTATATTAATTATGTTAAAAGTAAATACAAAAATGACATAAGCATATATCTTTTAGAAAAAAAAATTTACATATGGTTATATAAGTTATATATACGACTATAAATATTAATTCGAAATATAAAAATATTTCCTACATAATTTTATTTTATTTATAATTTTTAGACATTGAATAATTAAATTTATTTATGACACAATAATGATGCAATATTTTCCTTATTAATGAAAGAATCAAATAATTCGTAATATAAATGTTAAAATAAATATAAATTGAAAGTTTTGATGACACCCAAGAATTTAATTGGTTAATATGACATGTTAGGATTTCTTAAATGTATTTGGTTGGAATTAATAATGTTTTTATGACTTTAACAAAAATCAATTATTGAATATTGTGAAAATAGACATAAATGAGTTTTCAAATAAAATATTATATTATTAATTTATATTCTATTCCTAAAAATATACAGTTTAGCCACATGACTTATATAATGGTAGGTGTATCATTAGTAGACCACTTGGGGGTCTCTTGGAAGTATATAGTATGTTTATTTACCATATAATATAAAAATACAAAGTGACATGGTAATGCCAAACTAATTAACTAATAGTTAAAACTAAAAGATAAGGTTAATAAAGTAATCCAAACCTGTCAAAAACCTATTGGTTGAGTTTTTTTAAACCTATACCTACCATAAATGTTTAATAATCCACTTTGGAGCCATTATAAAATGAATATTAATTTATTGTAAAATAAAATTTCTTGCTTTTCCTAAGGTTCCCATCACCCATCTTATAAAATGGCACTCACCCTTCTCTCTAATTAACAAATTCAAAGCCATTTGGCTCGGCCAAACCCTGACCAATTATCTTCTCAACATCCCTTACTTCATCTTATAGGCCTTCGTTTAGTCTGATATCCAACTTATGGAGCCCTTTTGATCAAATAAAAAGGAAGAACCAGAAGAAGAGTTAATAATTTCACCACCCTCATCCAGGTGCCTTTATTCTTCCACATCTTCGTTCTTTTTTCTTTTCATTCTAAAATAATAACTCCAGTATCTTCAATATATTATGATTCTACTATAAATATGGTACAACCATATATATTATTTTATCCATCCTTTAAATGACTTGTCAACATACGTGCGTACGTACGACTCAACATCTCCACGTCGTGGTGTAATTGTTATTCAAAACATTGTTTTTTGGATGGGTATGATAATGATGTGTAATTGATGTAAATAATAAATATAACATGATAATGAATCTGTATAAATGATATACCATCCAATTATATAATATTTTAACATATAAAGAATGATATTTTCGCTCTAGTGTACGTACAGAGTACCGTCTCCACAAACGCGATGAGATTCATTCCCCCTAGTATCCATTAAAGTATAATTCTCATTTTATGATTAAAAAGAATTTTTAAGGACTTGATATCATTCTGGATATGAATAAGATACAACCCATCCATAGAAAACACGGCTTATGTTATAAAACATATAAAAGAAAATGAGTAAGTTATCACCAGAAACGATGATAATACTAAGATATTATTAACAAAGAAATGTTTAAAGATCATATATGATATCATATTAATGTATATTATTATTTTATAATTTAATAAAAATTATTTCACCATTATAGAAGAGGTTAACCTACCATCTACCATGGAAAAGTACAAGTTAAGGGTTTATTTCACAATCTCTTCATTAACTGAGGTTGTTTATACGTTATTATCTAATGGGGCCTCTTTATCATCCACATCTTTGTTTCTTGAAAATTTATTTAAAAACATTCTTACTATTTTATAGACTATTGGTTAAGGAAATTTATACCCTTGTTTACTTTTTATAAAATTTTTATAAAGAAATCATTCCATCATTTTCCAAACAAGGTCCTTTTTAACCTTTTCGACAGAATTAATGTAAGAATATATTTTTTAACTTATGCGGTGTGTGTAGCTATTTTCCTCCATTATAAAATTGTCAAAGCTTCCCTCACAAGATTATAAGAATATTTTCAAAGTAAATATTTTCTCTTATAATTATGTGACTTTTAAATGATTTCAAATAAAATATATTTCTCTCAAATAGTTTTTATTTCATCTATATAAACATACTTTGATTAATTTTAAGCTTATTTGAAGATTATTTATTATGACACAGAACATCCATATTGTATTGATGGTTTTGTGATATGTTTGTGTTGACCTCACTTATTTTGATAATCTCAATTATGCTTTCATATACTTTGATAATCTCAATCTAATGTTTTTCTATATATTAATTCATTCAATCTGTTCTCATGATGATAATAATATTAAAATAATCCCTGAGATAGTTTAATCTTTGTTTATCCATGTTTATATATGTTCTGAAATAATTCTAACCCATTCGGATATGTTTTGAATAAAACAAATAATTATTATGCCACTGGTCTGCGTTTAGTAAGAGCTACTAGTACTCAGTATACTGATAGACTTAGTCTACCGATAGACAGAGTCACCGATACACTAAAGCCTACCGATAGAACAATACGAGCTACTGACAGAGCTACCGACAGACAAGAGCTACTGATAGACATAAGTCTACCGATAGAGTTAGTTCACAAATAGTTACCGATACAAGTATAGTCACCGATATATCGAGTTACCGATAGAAGTATGCTAATAGTGTAATTCTACCGACACATGCAAACAACTACGGATGCAGAGAGCTACCGATGGAGCAACAACTACCGATGGAACTAAAATAAATTGTATATGAGCTACTCATGCAAGATTAAAGAGCTACCGATGGAAGGACATGCTACACAAAGTCTACCGTACACTCTTACCAACACAAGTTACTAATTAACCAACCAGTCAAACTCTATACTCTATACACTCAATACTATTTGTTTATTTAGCTAACAGTTGCATTTGATGTCTTTAATGCGTTCAATGATATTTAATGATTTTTTTTTTCATGTCAGGAAACCATACCTAGTACACATGCAAAAACTAATCATTCTTTTTTCTAGAGCTAAAAGCTACAAAAATAGAAGATAAAGACCTAGCAAAAAAACCGCAGAGAAGAAGAGAAAACTGGGTGTGCATACAACAAGCATCAAGGTAATAAGAAGGTACACTGGTGAAAAAGAATAGAGCCAAATTTCATTCAAATGTGGTGCATTGTGAAAGAAGAAAAATCTATACTCCTTGAAATCACTAAGAAGACACACAAAGGGATAAAGAGCCAAGATCTGAACAACATTCAAATGTGGAGCATTTTTCACTAGTTAACATCCATACTCGAGGAATCCTGGACATACACGAAGAAACTTATTCCAGAGGAGAACACAATCTATATCTTGATTGAAGAACGACAACAAACTTTTCATGATCTCAGGCTGCTAAGTTGAACCTGAAATCAAGGAAGCAAACGACACTATGTTATCTGAACAAGAAACCAGATAAGGACTCAGAAGCTTATAGGACAATTCAAACAAGTCCAATGCTGCACTGCTAATCACTAAAGCATTTCTATACTCAATCATAATTATCTTAGTGATTATATCATTACATTTCGAGCAGTGTGTGTACCCTGTATATTTTACACACACAATGTCTCCTAAGAAAAACTATAGGATTCATAAATCCTCACTGAAACATCATAACCATTTTTTCCCACTGTGGATAGTGGTAGAGGTCGAGTAAGACCTGATCATATTGTATGTTGTTGTTTGTTTTTCCCATGAAGAACTGTTGTAGAGGTCATTGGACCTAGACGGTAGTGTACTATTGTTTACCCCCGATCCAGGGTGTGGATCAATTTATATAAATTATTGAGAGGACTAAGTCTCGGCTTGAGACTGAACCCCTTGGTTAACATTGCTGTGCATTTTAATTTAAGTCTATAAGTATACTATATATTTATTTCGTATTCCGCTGCTATTACTTTGAAATACAAAGCTATTTAAAAGATACTTTGATAGTTAAATTAGAAATTTTTTATACTTATTATAAACTAGTAAGTCCGTTTCAAATGTTAATTTAATCTTCATATTGAGTCAACTGAGACCTAATCAATCATTGAGAAAATGATTTAACATTTACACTCTATATAGATTCACTACAGTTTAACATTGTCTTTAAATTGGGGGATTTTATGTGAAATAATTTTAACAAAATTTTTTATTAGAACTCAATCCACCCCCCTCTTGAGTATCCACTCTGACCAACATTTGGCATCAGAGGAAATTTTGGTTTAAGGATTTTTGAAATATTCTTTTTTTCAACTTTGATTTTAGTTGCATCTTTAAAGATATTAAAATTCTGTTAGTTATAAATTTTACCTATTTAAAAATATTTTCTAAAATCTACCTATGGATAATAGAGTAGAGGGTGTTGCTACTAACCGGCCACCTTTCTTCAATGGCACAAACTATGCCCAGTGGAAACTGAAAATGAATATTCCTTTAGAAAGCATGGGTTTCGATATTTGGACTGCTATAGAATCTCAATATAAAATTCTAGAAACGTAAAGAACAACTTGGGCTGAACCTACAAAGACTCCTTACAATAATTACTATAAATCCATGAATGCCCTGTACTGTGCTTTAGGAGAAGAAGAGTTTAATAGAATTCCTGCTTGCAAAACTACTTTTGAAATATGGGATACTCTGGGAGTTTCTCATGAAGGAACAACCAATTTTAAAGAAATTCGATTTAATACTTATACTATTAAATATGAAAATTTTATGATGAAAACTGATGAACCTATTTCTGATATGTATCTCAGGTTTATTGAGATAGTCAATACAATGAGTTCACATGGAAAAGTTGTTCTGGATAAGGAACCAATTATGAGGATACTGTGATGTCTTCCAGAATGATGGAGGGGCTCTTCTATTTCAAACAGAGAGTCATGTGAAATTGGTGCACTGCCTATAAAAGAGCTTATTGGTAAATTAATGATGTATGAGGAATAACTCAAGGTGAATAAGGAGGAAGATGATGAACCTAAGAAAAAAAATTTAGCTTTTAAGTCTACTGCCTCTATGAGTAAAGGTAAGGAGAAAATGGAAATACAAACTGAAAGTTCAACAGGTGAAGATTCAGACTCTGATAGTGATGCTGAAATGGATCAAATATCCAAGAGATTCAAGAAGTTTTATAGGAAGAAGAAATTCTTCAGAAAATCTAACTACAAAGGAAAATATGACAATAAGGGTCATTGGAAGAATTATTGGAAGAAAGATGACAAGAATGATGAAATATTATGCTATGAATGTAAAAGGAAAGGACACATCAAGGCTGATTGTCCAAAATTAAAAGTCAACATGTAATATGATTAAAAGGAAAAGAAGTACAAGAAAGACATGAAAGCAACCTGGAGTGCTTCTGAAGACATCACAACTGAATCTGAAGTCTCTGATTCTGAGAAGAATCATTCCAACATGTGTTTCATGACAAACACATCTGAGGTAACCTTAGATACTCCTGTTTTAAATTCCTATTATTTTGTAGATGATGCAGAGTCTAATTCTGATTCTAAAAACGTGACTAGTGAGGATCTATTTGAAAACTGTAATATGATGGAAGAGACATGAAATGAACTTAAGGATAAATACAAATCATTGAAGAAACTGCATGCTCTCACTACTACAGTTAAACCCAACTTACTATCGAAAAAGTGAAGAATTTTCGACTATTAAAGGAAAATACAGAACTAAAAATGTAAAATGAGAAACATAGAAAAGACTTAGAGAAGTTTACAAATGGAAAGACTACACTAAATCAAATACTAGGAAAGCAAGTGGCACCAAAATACACTACTATAATAGGCTACAAACCTTTATAGAGATAGCTTATTAAGAATATATTTATTCCTAAATCTGGACAAAATACTGCTATTTCATGTTCTGGAAATCCCTATGCTTCAACTAGTTATTCATATGGTTATTGACCAAACAAGTTTATCTTTAAAAATATATTGATTCTGTAAATTATATGAAACCCATAAGACAAATATGGGCACCTAATGCTTTGATTTCTAACCTTTCTAGACCCAAGAAGATATGGGTACCAAAATCATTTCCTATATAAATCTATTTTGTAGGAAACATGCTTAATGAGTTCACACAAGAAGGCATGGTACCTGTACAGTGGATGTTCAAGACATATGTCTAGAGATTATTCATGTTTCAAGAGTTTAATAAAGGTTGATGGAGGACATGTCACCTTTGGTGATAATTTTAAAGGAAAAATCATTATCCTAGGCCAGATTGGTAACTATAATTCAGTTTAAATTTCTAATGTTATATTTTATGATGGACTTAAGTATAACATGTTAAGTATTTCTCAATTATGTGATGATGGTTTTAATGTGAAATTTGAAAATTATTCCTGTAATGTTTGTAATTCTCAAAATGCTTTAGTATTATCTAATTTAAGAAATGAAAATGTTTATGCAGTTGATTTAAATTCTTTAGCTATGAAAAATGTTACTTGTTTAAATGATTTTCATAGAGAATCATGGATTTGGCACCGAATATTAGGACTCTACAACATCTATTAACTTAGAAAATTAACTAGTAAGAACTTAGTTAGAGACCTACCTAATCTTGAATTCCCAAATGACAAATCTTGTAATCCCTGTCAAAAGGGAAAGCAACATAATGTTTCTTTTAAATCAAAGAAAGATGTTTCAACTTCTCAACCTCTCATGTTGGTTCACATGGACTTGTTTGGACCATCAAGAGTTTCTAGTTTAAATGGGAAACACTATGTCTATGTTCTAGTAGATGACATTTCTATATAGAATTGGGTATACTTCTTACCTCACAAAATTTAAACTTGTTCTTACTTTGTTAAATACTCCAAATCTGTAGAAAATTTTAGTGGACTTAAGATTAAAACCCTAAGAAGTGATCATGGTCATGAGTTTTGAAAATCAACAGTTTGAATCTTATTTATCACACAATGGCTATAGTGACAACTTTTCTTCTCCTAGAACACCTCAGCAGAATGGTGTGGTAGAAAGAAGGAATAGAACCCTTCAAAAAATAGCTTTAACCATGCTTAATGAATATGACCTGCCTATTTAATTTTGGGTTGAAGCTGTGAATACAGCTTGTTATATTATTAATAGAGTATTAACTAGATAAGTTCTTAAGAAGACCCCATATGATTTTTGGAATAATTGAAAACCTATTGTTAGTTAATTTAGAGTCTTTGGCTGCAAATTTTTTATTCTTAATACAAAGGATAATCTGGACAAGTTTGCTTCTAAGAGTGATGAGGGGATTTTTCTTGGTTATTCTTTAACTACCAAAGCCTATAGAGTCTTTAATAAAAGAACCAAATGTGTCCAAGAATCTTTTCACATCATTTTTGATGAAACTGATCCAGAAGATCCTAAAACCTCTCTTGAAAATCTTGAGGAAGATTTGAGTGTTTTGGACCTTAATGATAAATCTAAAGAACCTAGTGTAAAAACATCCAGTTCTGGACATATTCCAGAATCTGCTACTATGGAACCTGAACCTATAGATGAACCTTAAATTTCTAGTCCTACCTTTACTAGATCAACAAGGATTCTAAAGAATCATCCTTTGGATGCTGTCGTTGGTAATCTTGATAGAGGGACACAGACTAGAGCTTCTCTAAGAAATCAGGTTGAACATCAAGCCTTTATTTCATATCTAGAACCTAAAAATGTCAATTATGGTATCAATGATGAATTTTGGGTAATGTCTATCCATGAAGAGTTAAATCAATTTGAAAGAAACAATGTCTGAGAATTAGTTGATAGACCTATGGACACATTAACAATAGGCACTAAATGGGTTTTTAGTAACAAAGTTGATGATTCTGGAAACATAGTTAGAGACAAATCTAGGCTAGTTGCACAAGTATATAGTCAAGAGGAAGGAATAGACTATGAGGAAACCTTTTCACCTGTAGCCCGATTAGAATCTAATAGGATCTTACATGCATATACTGCTCATAGGAATTTCAAGTTATATCAAATGGATGTAAAAATGATCTTTTCTAAATGGTTTTATTGTTGAATATGTTTTTTTTGATCAACCACCTGGATTTACTAATCCTCATTTTCCACATCATGTTTTTAAACTTTCTAAAGCTTTATATTATTTTAAACAAGCTCCAAGAGCTTGGTATGATAGAATTAGTAATTTCTTTATTTCAAAAAGTATTACTAAAGGGATTGCTGATCCAATTATTTTTATTAAAAGAATTTATAAAGATGTTTCAATAGTACAAATCTATGTTAGTGATATTATTTTTGGATCTTCCAAACACTATTTATGTACTGATTTTTCAAAATGTATGCAAAATGAGTTTGAAATGATTATAATGGGAGAATATAAATATTTTCATGGATTTCATTTTTTCCAAAACAAAGATGGTATTATTTTGAATCAAAGTAAATATACAAAGATTCTGTTAAAACGTTTTGGATTGGATAGTATTAAGGAAAGTGAAACTCCTATGAGTATAGTTTGTAAATTAGATGCAGATGAAACTGGGAAACCAGTGGATCAAACCAATTACAGAGGTATGGTTGGAAGCATACTTTACCTTACTACTAGTCGACTAGATATTATGTTTAGTGTGTGTATGTGTGCATGATTTCAATATAATCCAAAATAATCTCATTTACTTGCTATTAAATGAATTTTTATGTATCTTAAACATACTGTAAACTTAGGTTTGTTTTACCCAAAAGGACAACCCATTGAGTTAATGAGTTATGCCGATGCTGATTTTGTAGGTTGCAAGTTGGATTGAAAAGGCACTTCAGGAACATGTCACTTATTGGGAAAATCCTTAGTATCTTGGTGTAGTAAAAATCAGAATTCTGTAGCATTATCCACTGCCGATGTAGAGTACATAGCTGCTGGTAGTTTTTGTGCACAAATTATGTGGATGAAACACACTCTTTTGGACTATGGACATGACTTTTAGCACGTGTCTATCAACTATGACAGCACTAGTGCAATAAATATCTCAAAGAACCTCGTGTCTCACTCTAGGACCAATCACATTGATGTAAGGCACCATTTCTTGATAGATAGTTACCAAAAGGGTTACATAATTCTTGAGTTTATAAGTACTGAACATCAATTGGCTGAAATCCTCACTAAAACTTTGACTTCTGATAGGTTAATCTAAATTAGACATTAGTCAGGTATGTTTAACAATGAACGGTAGCTAATTCTCACCGATGTAATATTCTCACCGATGTAAAATTCTCACCGCTGTGAAATTCTCACCGATGTGAAATTCACACCAATGTAAAATTCTCACCGATGTGAAATTCTCACCAATGTAAAATTCCCACCGATGTCAAATTATCACCGATGTAAAATTATCACCGATGTGAAATTTTCAAGGATGTGAAATTCTAACCGATGTAAAATTCTGACCGATGTGAAATCCTCAATGATGTAAAATTCTCACCGATTTGAAACCTCACCGATGTAACCCTCACTGATAGGAATTCTCACTGATAGACCCTACTGAGGTGTGATGTTTTAAAACTTCAATATACTGCTAGAATCTGAATCATTTTTACTTTATTTAATTTTTATTATTTATTTAATGATTCATAAATGATAAAACTAAAGTCCGAGCTACATCTTAATCCACCGAGCCTCGAACCTTAACCCTCAAACATTAACTCTTGAATCCTTAGTGAACCCTAAATCCTTCGAACCAGTGATGGAAAAAACCAAACTTCCTACCTTCATAGATGACTCTGTTGAGCCAAAAACAAAGACGTAGAAGACCAATCAAGAAGCAAGTGGTAGTGGTAGTGCTGCTAGAACTAGGGTGGGGAGACGACCAGTGAATCCTCATCTGCAAAATTGAGTTATTGTGATTGAAAAGGAGCTGTGTGTAGAATGGATGCTGCCTAGAAAATCCATAGTGCTCGAAGTTCTTGAATATCAAAAATGGGTAGAGTGTTTTTCGAACAACAATGGTCCTTACTTTCCAAAATTAGTGAAACAGTTTTACGGTTTTGTAACCTTTGAGAAATCGGAGAATGAAAATCGTGTAACCTCTTTTGTGAATGCAAAGGAGATGTCGTTTTCATCTGTTGAATGGGTGGAGTGCTTGAATGTTCCACATGAAGGAGTATCTGGATATGTCTCAAGATCCATTCCACCTACCAGTGACATTTTCGACTATGAGACTACTTTGGAAGAGCTGACTAGTGATGGAAGTCAAAGACAAGTAGTTGCTGCAGAAATGGATGGAGAGAACAGATTTCTGTTCAAATTTGTCCAACATGTCTGGATACCATGGAGAGGAGACTTTAACAATTTGAGATATCAGGATATATATCTCCTTCACCTCTTAAGACATTCTGTAAAGGTTAATTTGTGTATATTGCTGATGATCCAAATGGAAGATATGACAAGGCCGAAATCAAAGACAAATGCCATATTCTTTGCTAAGTTGATCTCTATGATGATTAAGTTAAAAGGGGTTTCTGAGTCTCAAGATGAGATAGTGGTAGTGAAAAATAATTTATGTATCACAACTATTGTTTTTAAGTACATGAAAATCAATTAGAACCCTTGGAGAGGAGAATGGGTCAATGATGACCAGAAGGTATATGAAAAATTCAATCATGTGGATCATCCCTCAAGACCAAAGGATGTGAGGGATCCAGGTCTGCGACCTGATGAAGAAGAGACAGAATACAGTGATAATTTAGATGAGGAATATTCCTCTACTGATGAAGGAGGAGGTCCTGACTTACATCCTATCCCAACTCCTGAAAATCTAGAACAAGATAAATCAGATAAGGAAGAAGCTGAATTAGAGGCTGTTGAAGTGGATGTTGTAGAGAATGAAGAAGATGTTCATGAGAGTGAATCATCTCTGTCAGTTGATTTGAGCCTTAGTCCAGTGATTGGACAATCATTATTACCTACTGAGGAAGCAAATGAAATTGACATACCTTTGCCTACTTTGGAAGACCATCTTGCTGCTAAAGTGATGGAATTGATAGTGGAAAATTCTCCTCAAGATGAAAGACCTGATGAGAATGCTGATGAGAATGTTTCTTAGACTGTTGTAATCCTAATTGAGGATGCACCAGTTGAGGGGGAGCATCAAACCAAGCTTGGATGTGTTATAGTGGCTGTTGGAATTGAGGATTCGGTAGAAGACCCTGGTTTTCTTGTTTGTGGTTTAGACAATCCTGATTCAGATAATGAGGCATCTCTCAATAGACCTAAGATTACTTATGATATCGATTCTGAGTTGTTTCCTGAAGATGTGGTTAGAATGCATGACCTGGATACTTTAGCAAAAAATATTAGGGACAGTTTTGTGGAAGAGGTAAAGAAGATGGAAGTGTCTCTGGTCTCTTCAGTTCAATCGATCATGACTGACTCAGTGGTTAGTTTATCTTCTGAAAGAGTACCCACTGCAGTTGCACCTGCTGATATGATCACAAGGGCTGATCTGGAATCCATGAAGGATGAGCTTAAAGAATCTTTTAGTGCCTCTTTTGCTGATATGAAGCTATGTTTTGCTGAAGAAATGAGTATGTGAGAAAGATATTTTGAACTTTCTCTTGCCTATAATTTATCATCCTTTATGGGAGAAATAGTTGAAGAAGTTAAATACTGTCATGCTCATGTTTCTAGACTAGAAGGAGATCATGAAGCTCTAAAAGAATATGTTGTTTCATTGGACTCTTACATGAGCTCAAAATCCCATGCAGATAAGGACTTAGCATATGTGAAGACTGTTGTAAGAAAGATGGTTTTAGTATTTGAAGGTTTCAAATCTTCTATGAAATATCATATTAAATACCAAGATCCTATAGTTCTAAATCTTATCAGTGGATTGACCAAATGCTACTAAGAGACTATATCTTTCTCTGTTGGTTCTCTTGCATCTAAAACTTCAGTGGATTTGAATTAGTTTAGAGCTGTGATGAAGGAGGAGCTTGGTTCCGCCTCAACCAGTGGCTCTGTGGACTCATCTGAACTAATCATAGTTTTTCTCTCGACCAGAGATTCATCTAGAGAAATTATGAAGATAGTCCAAAACTACATGAGAGAATACTCTGCCTCTCAAAAATAATTGAAAGAAGATGTGGACTCCTGTTTCTCCAAAATTTACACAAAGACCCAAATAACCAGTCATTTCAAGCTTCTGAATGAGAATATGAAGTTGCCTCCTATCAATCAAGATTTCAAAGAACATGTTAACAAGCTAAGGAAATTGGCTCCAGCATTGGACATGTTTATGAAGAACAAGGATGACTTCATATCCGCTATGGAGAGAGGAGGTGGAATCATTATGGATTTTAGAAATCTGTTGCTGCCTTTTTTGCCTGTTGATGACATGGAAGTGATTGTCCATCCTGCTTTGCCTGCCTCTGCCTCCAATGCTTCTCCAATTCAGATGACTCATGCCCAAGAAATTTGAATCCTCACACCTATGATCACAGAAAGGACTACTCAATACTAGCCAAGTATAGTGTCATTTACTCAGCCTCTTGTGGTCATTTCCGGAATTCCTAAGCCTTCACCATCATCCTCACCACCTGCATCCTCTTCTTATCCCAAGGGAAAATCCCACATTGAGGAGGTGGATTGTTCATGTGGTTTGACTGTTTGATAGGAATACTGTGTATTTTATTTTTTCTTTTGTACCTCATCTGGAACATGAAATGAAACTATTTTTTCATCTCTTTTCCCATTTTTTTATTCCTCTTCTCTTTGGTTTCCCACTTCATGATTATCACAAAGGGGGAGAAATATTTTACCAAGCTTTTCCAATGGGGGAGAAATAATCTCTAAGTATCAAAAAGGAAGACATATTCACTTAGGGGGAGAGATATTAATGAATGGGAGAGAAATTTTATCTAAGTAAAAGCTATCATGCTTTACTCCTCTGATACTGTTACATTTCATCCTCTGATATCATTTTCTCTAACTCTCTGATGCCACTAAACATTACTTCTGATATCATTTCATTTAGTTCCCTGATACCACTAAATTTTACCTATGATATCGTGGTTTTTTCTTTTATCTCTAATACATTTCATTCAATCTCTGATAAATTATGTTTTATAACATACTGTTTTCTCTGAGAACATTGAGTTTCATTATATATTCTCTGATACACTTTTTTTTAATCATAATATCATAAGTTATGATTATCAAAAAGGGGGAGATTGTTGACCTCACCTGTTTCGATAATCTCAATTATGATTTCATATACTTTGATAATCTCAATCAAATGTTTATATATATATTAATTCTTTCAATTTGTGCTCAATTTGATAATAATATCAAAATAATCCCTGAGATAGTTTAATCATTGTTTATCCATCTTTATATAAGTTCTGAAGTAATTCTAACCCATTCGGATATGTTTTGAAAAAAATAGATAAGTATTATGTCACTGGTCTGCATTTAGATAGAGCTACCGGTACTCAGTCTACCGATAGACTTAGTCTACCAATAGATAGAGTCACTGATACACTAAAGTCTACCGATATGCATAAGTCTAGCGGTAAGCAAGTCTACCGACTGATTCAGTTTACCGACAGAACACTACGAGCTACCGATAGACAAGAGCTACCGATAGACAGAAGTCTACCAATAGAGCCAGTTCACAGATAGTTACCGATACTAGTATAGTCACCGATATATCGAGCTACCAGTAGGAGTATGATGATAGTGTATGTCTACCGACACATGAAAACAACTACTAATGCAATGATATACCGATGGAGCAACAGCTACCGATGGAGAAACAGCTACCGATAACAAGAGCTTCCGATGGAACTAATGTGACTGGAATATGAGCTACTGATGCAAGTTTAAAGAGCAACCGATGGAAGGACCTTCTATAAAACTCTACCTTACACTCTTACCAACACAAGTTACTAATTAACAAACCAGTCAAACTCGATAATCTTTACTCTCAACACTATTTTTTTATTTAGCTAACGGTTACATTTGATGTCTTTAATGAATTCAATGATATTTAATATTTTTTATAGTCGTGTTAGGAAACTATAACTAGTACCCATGCAAAAACTAATCATTCTTTTTTCCGAAGCTAAAAGTAATAAAAATAGAAAATAATGACCTAAAAAAACCGCAGAGAAGAAGAGAAAACTGGGTGTGCATACAATAAGAATCAAGGAACTAAGAAGGCACACTGGTGAAAAAGAACAGATCTGAATATCATTCAAACATGGTTCATTGTGAAAGAAGAAAAATCTATACTCCTTGGAAGCACAAAGAAGACACATGAAGGGAAAAAGATCCAAGAGCTGAACAACATTCAAATGTGGAGCATTTTTCACTAGTCAACATACATAATCCAGGAATCATGGACATACATGAAGAAACTTATTCCAGAGGAGAACACAAGCTGAATATTTAGTGAAGAACTACAACAAACTTTTCATGCACTCAGGCTGCTAAGTTGAACCTGAAATCAAGGAAGCAAACGACACTCAGTTTTGTGGACAAGAAACCAGAGAAGGACTCAGAAGCTTATCAGACAAATGAAACGATTCCAAAGATGCACTGCTAATTACATAAGCATTTCTAAACTCAATAATACTTATTTTAGTGATTCTATCTTTACATTTTGAGTAGTGTGTGTACCCTGTTTATTTTACACACACACTATCTCCTGAGAAAAACTGGAGGATTCTTTAATCCTCACTCAAACTTCATAACATTTTATTTCCTATTGTGGATAGTGGTAGATGTCAAGTAAGACCTGAACATCATGTGTGATGTTGTCTGTTTTTCACATGAAGAACTGTGGTAGAGGTCTTTGGACCTGGACAGTAGTGTACTGTTGTTTACCCCCGATCCAGGGTGTGGATCAATTTATATAAAATGTTGAGAGGACTAAGTCTCGGCATGAGACTGAACCTATTGGTTAACTTTTCTGTGCATTTTAATTTATTTCAATAAGTATACTATATATTTATTTCATATTCCGGTGCAATTACATTGAAATTCAAAACTATTTTAAAGATACTTTGATAGTTAAATTAGAATGTGTTTATTCTTATTGTAAACCAATAAGTCAGTTTTAAAAGATAATTTAATATTCAGATTAAGTCAACTGAGGCTGAATCAATCATTGAGAAACTGATTGAACATTTACACTTTGTATAGATTCACTACAGTTTAACTTTGTTTTTAAATAGTTGGATTTTAAGTGTAATAATTTTAACAGAAATTTTTATTGGAACTCAATTCACCCCCCTCTTGAGTATCCACTCCGACCAACAGTTTGACTGTGTATGTGTTATTTTTATACCATTCATGGTTTATGGAGAAAGTATTGACATTTCGTATGATATTTTTAATACGAATGTTTATGTTATGTTTAAACCTATTCATTTGAAGAATGAATTGGACTTAATAAGTGATGGGTGGAGCCCACTATTGCTTCTCAATGCATTAGTAAGTCTTATGAGACAAACTAGTGTCTTAGAACAAGGCCTTGACAAAATCATATTTGTAGTCTCAGCACAAGGCCTTGACTATGTGGTTATGATAGTATGGAATTATGCATTCCACCATTATGAAAGTGGTTATTGATATTGAATGTGATTATTCGACTAGTAGAATACCCATTTGAATAAGTAAATGGAATTATTTCATTTTATTTCTTCCATATTATGCTGAAGATCATGATTAAAAGGATTTTTTAGTTATACATTGCCTTAAATGTTTATGCTCGTTTATGAAAGTTTCTACTATATTGTTATCCTTACTGGGAATCTGAGATCACCCCTTTATATGTTTTATTTATTCCAGGATGTGAAGAAGTTTATTATGAATGAACTGCAGGGATAATATGAGGGGATATGAGTGTGGTCTATGGATATGTGATGTTTATGTATTTTTTCACTTTATGTTGTAATGTAATCTTTTTGAATGTATCTAGTATTTCAAGGCTACTAAACTAATCGTTCATTAGGGACTTGATCTTTTTTTATCATGCCAATGTTATGTAATAATGAACCCACTCTGGGTAACTGGGGTTAGGGCATTATAGTTGGTATCAAAATAAGTATAGTAGAAACCTAGGAACCTAGATTTAGATAAACTTTGTTTAGAGAACACAGAACTAAGATGGAATTTGAGGATTTGTATAGAAGAACATCCTAGAATTTTGGTATTATAGTGATTTTGTGATATTTACATGCAATACATCCCTGTCTGGATATGAGCAGGTAGAGGCGGCTCTGGAACAGATGTACCTAATGATAAAATCTGAAAACACCTCATTGAGCTAGACTCAAATGCGAACTGGTGCATGATAAAGGGACTTGCTGCACTCTTGGTTACGACACGCCCGGGGGATATTCTTAGGATTATTATAATTTTCATTACAAACCATTATTAATTGTTTATGAGTATATACTTCCTCAAAGAAAACATTTTTATGATTATGGATTAAATCCATAAACTGTTCAATTCATGTTACGTGTTTTACAAGTTTGGATATATGTATTGTGATTTCAAAACTAATCTAGTGTATGCCATTGTTTAGAATTGGCGCCTAGTGGAAGAAATGGAAACCATATCATTGCATGCACTCTATTTAGGGATTTCCTTCCAGCTCAAGATAATTATAGTGGAGCTGGTGATGAAACTGGTGCTGATCAGGTATTCACCATACTACGACAAGTCACTCAGGTAAGGAATAATAACCTTAACCGTATGGAGCACCCTGATCTGCAGCGTAGAGGATCAATGTTAGATCGCATCATGAGGCAACAACCACTAAAATTCAATGCGGGTAAAAATCCACTAGTAGTTGAGCAATGGATAAATTCCTTAGAGATAGTATTCCATGACATGTGGAGTAGTGAAAGGGAAAAAGTTATCATGGAATTCTACCGCCTCACTGGAGATTCTGATCAATGGTGGTCATTGATTCAAAAAATGAAGGAAGATGATGATGTATCAAATATTGAATGGATGAAGTTTAATGATATATTCATAGAAAAATGCTTTTCTCGTGACCATCGAGTAGATATGGAAAGACAATTTCTGAGTCTGAGGAAAAAGGAGGATGAGAATGTCGCAAAGTGTGAGGCTAACTTTAAAAGGATTGAAAGGAACGATACAGATTATATATGTAACCCAAGAAGTAAGATTTATGATTTATTTGATGGGTTAAAACCATTTCTTCGTCGAGCATTAGTCTAACAATCCTTCTCATCATACGAATATATTGTCTCATGAGTTATCCAGATAGAAAAGTAATTATCTATGTCTTACGACTTTAAAGCAATGAAAGAGAAGAGGAGATATGATGATCACTCTAGAAATGGAAATAAGGGGAAGAAGGGAAAAGTTGAATTTCTATCCTGTAGTAAATGTGGGATGAAACAACCTGGTAATTTCGTGAAGGGAATGGGAGTCTTTTACAAGTGTGGTGAATTCTCGTGATAACAAGGGGAAGAAATAAGCTATCGATGTTTAATGCTACAATTTCAAGGAGATGGGACATTGTGAAAATGAATTTCTGAAACGTTAGGGAAAAATACCTCAGAATAGGCCAAGGGTTCAAGGCCAAGCTTGTGGTATAACTACTACTCAGGAAGAAGCTCAGAAAGACGAGGTGGAAGGTAATTTAATGGTTTCCTCAAGTTTATAAAATTCATTATTTGATTCTGTATCATCGCATTGTTTCATATCATCCCATTTTTCTATGAAAAATAAATATTTATAATTTGTTTTAATATGGGATCTGTCAGTAAAAACTCATAAGGTAAGTATCATTGCATCAATGTTTTTGTGAATCAGTCCCCAGTAGAGCTCATAAATGTACTTTATCTACTGATCTCATCGTCTTACCCATGATTGAATTTGATATATTCCTTGGTATGGATTGTCTTTCGAACCATGATGTGAAGATTTTTTGTAAGAAGAAGGAGGTTACAATTTTTGAGGATGATGATTAAGAACACCTTATCTTTAGATCATAATCTTCACCACCTAATTATTATCTAGATCCACCCCCAGTAGCTCAACCAAATTCAATTATTGGGGTGGAAGAGAATAAAATAACTGTGGGTGTGGAAATGAATGTTCAAATAGAGGATATACCTATTGTGAAAGAATACGTAGATGTGTTTCTAGAATATTTACCTGGACATCATCAAGAACGAGAAATTGAGTTTTACATTGATTTAATTCATAGTTCAAGGCCCATATCGAAGACCCCTTATAGAATTTACATTATGTTATTTGTTGAAATAATGAATTAGCTAGAGGAATTGAGTAATAAAGTATTTATTCGACCTAGTGTTTCTCCATGGGTAGCCCCTGTCCTTTTTGTTAAGAAGAAATATGGATCTATGAGGTTATGTATCAACTACATGGAAATCAATGCTATAACAATAAAGAACAAGTATCCCCTACCTCACATTGATGATTTATTTGAACAACTACATGGAGATCAATAATTTTAATAGATTGACCTTCGATTTGGATACCATCATTTGTGTGTGAAGAAGGAAGACATTCCAAATACAGTATTTTGAACCATGTATGGGAATTACGAGTTTCCAGTAATTCCTTTTGGATTGACTAATGCACCCTCTTACATCATAGATCCAATGAATAGAGCTTTCAAGGAATATCTCAATTATTTTATTGTGGTATTTATTGATGATATTTAGGTATATCCTAAAAATATATGAAGATCATGAAAATAACTTGCACATTATCCTCAAGACTCTTATAATACATGAATTATATGGGATGTTTAGCAAGTTTGAATTCTGGCTTGAGGAGATTTCTTTTCATGGCCATATTGTTTCTAAGTATGGAATTTCCATTAATCGTTCTAATACCAAGGCAATCCATGAATTTCCCACATCGAAGAGTATAACTTAGGTACGCAGTTTTATTGGTTTAGTAAGTTATTATCGGTGTTTCGCCCCGAATTTTGCCCGATTGGCTAACCCATTAACGAAGTTCACACGTAATAGGGTTGATTTTTTTTGGATAAAATAGTGTGAGGGATTTTTTCAAGAACTGAAGATAAGATTAGTCAATGGTCTTATATTGACTCCACCATTGGGGAATGATGGGTTTGTTATTTATAGTGATGCATCGAAGAAAGGACTTGGTTGTGTCCTTATGCAAAATGATATAGATATTGCATATGCATCACGACATATAAAAATTCATGAGAAAAACTATCCTACTTATGATCATGAGTTATCTGCTGTAATATTTGCTTTGACGATATGGAGACATTATCCCTATGGTGAAAAATGTGAGATAAATACCGATCAAAAGAGTTTGAAGTACATTTTCACATAGAAAGTACTCAACATGAGTAAAAGGAGATGTCTTGAACAACTCAAGGATTATGATTGCACTATACACTACCACCCAGCGAAGGAAAATAAAGTGGAAGATTCTTTGAGTAGAAAGGATCATACAATTTTAAACAAGATGAGAGTAGAAAGGGATCCTATTTTCCTTGATCTAGTAATGATGGATATGGGAATCGCCATTGAAGGTGAAACATCAATACTTTTTCAAATGGATGCCAAACCATCTTTACTAGAAATGATAAAGAGTTCTCAGACCGATGAAGAAGATTTTGAAAAGAAGATTAAAGCTATGAATGATGGAAGATTGAGTGACTTTGTGTATGAAGATGTAATTTTGAAATTTTGGAAGAGACTTTGTGTTCCCAATATACCTGATCTAAAAAGATAATTGTTGGATGATGCTCGTAGTTCCAATTTCTCTATACACCCTAGGATCACCAAAATGTATATATATTTGAAGGAACAATTTTGGTGGGACTACAGGAAGAGGGAGATTGCGGATTTTGTGTCAACATGTATGGTTTTTCAACAAGTGAAAGCTGGAAGGTAACAGCCTGGAGGAGTCATTCAACCTCTTCCCATACCTGAGTGGAAATGGGATAATATCTCAATGGACTTCATCATGGTATTACCAAAGACTCCTTAAAGGAAAGATGCAATATGGGTCATTGTTGATTAACTTACCAAGTCAGCACATTTTCATGATATAAGGGAATATTTACCACTTGAACATTTAGAAAGACTATATATCAATGATGTTGGGAGACTTCATGGAGTACCCATATCGATTGTTTCTTATCGTGATCCACATTATACATCAAGATTCTGGAAAAGTCTTCAGAAATCCCAGGATACTGGGCTTTGTTTCAGCACTGCCTACCACCCCCAAACTGATGGAAAAAAAGAACCTACTATTTAAACCTTAGAAGACATTTTGATATCTTGCTCACATGACTTTCAAGGTATGCGGGATCAATATTTACCTCTGGTAGAATTTTCATATAACAATGGATGCCATTCAAGTATTCTGATGGCACCATATGAAGTGTTATACGGAAAGAGATGTCACACACCAACCTGTTGAGATGATGTTGTTAAAAGAAAACTTGTAGGCCCATAACATGTTGAGGAAATGATGGAAATGGTAAAGGTAACCCAAACCCAAATCAAAGAATCACAATGTATGTATAAGAGCTATGCTGACCAACAAAGGAAAGATTTGGAATTTCAGGTTGGAGATCATGTTTTCATGAAGGTATCTCCATAGAAGGTTGTTAAACTTTTCAGTAAGAAAGGTAAATTGAGTCCCATGTACATAGGACCTTTCAAATTTCTAGAACAAATTGGGGCTGTAGCATACTATTTGGCAATGTCTCCAAGTCTCTTCAAAGTTCAAGATGTGTTCCACGTAGCACTATTGAAAAAATACATGCCCGAACCAACACATGTAATCACCTATAAAGAAGTAAAACTAGAACCTAATCTGTCTTATTGCAAAGAGCCTATTAGGAATCATGATACTAGAGAAAAAGTGATGAGAAACTGGATGACTCGTCTGGTAAAAGTTCTATGGAGAAACCCTAAGATGGAAAAGACAACGTGGAAACCCGAGAAATTTATGATGAAGAACCACCCGAGTCTTTTTATGTAGTAGTATTCTTGAAAGTTCCATGACAAAATTATTTGATGGTGGGGAGAATGTAACACCCCAAGCTTCCACAGTACTCTTCTCTTTGAATAATACAGTAGCATGTTTTGTACGCAACTTTGAGTTCTCACAAACACCACAACCAATAAAACTAGCCGTTATGAATAGTAATACCCTCTTTTTCAAATTTTATAAATTTTATCGTTCAAAATGGACTTGATTTTTGGATTCAGAATATCGATATTATCTTAGGGCGAATTTTTGGTACTTTTCAGATAACTTTCATATTTTGATGAATAATGAAAATTACTAAATTTTAATTAAAAACAACTTTTTTAATTGAAATAATTAATAGTGATAAATTATGAATTTGAGTAATTTTAAAGTATAATTAGATTATATTTTTATAATTTAATCCAATGTTTGTAATTTTACATAATTTCACATTTAAACTGGACATAAGCAACTGCCAATCTTTTAATAGTTATTATTTTTTAAAAACACGCTTTTTTGTTTTGACAACGGGAATTAATTTTAAATTAATTTCTGCCAATTCTCGTTTTTGAATTTAGAAAAATGGATTCCAATTTTGGAATTAGGAGGTACTAATTTTGTAAATATGTAACTTTTATTTTTAGATATTTTGAATAATTAATTCGGTAAATATTTTATTTACCAAGGATAAAGGGTAAATCCGGTAAATAATGGATAAAAAATAAAATTTTAATAATATTAATTTACCCTAAAACGTTATGTAACCCTATTGGTAGATACATGTCCGACCATGGACATATTTGGGTCTATTTAGGGACCCTATGAAGCCACATGTATGTGAAAAGGACACGTTATATTAATTAAGTTATAGTAAATAAAAAAATGACATAAGCATATATCTTTTAAAATTTTTTTACATATGGTTATATATGTAATATTTTTGACTATAAATATTAATTAGAAATATAAAAATATTTCCTACATAATTATATTTTATTTGTAATTTTTAGACATTGAATAATTAAATTTATTTATGACACAATAATGATGCAGTATTTTACTTATTAATGAATAAATCAAATAATTGGTATTATAAATATTAAAATAAATATAATATGAAATTTTTGAGGACATACAAGAATTTTATTGGTTAATATGACATCTTAGGATTGCATAAATGAATTTGGTTCGAATTAAAGAATTTGTTATCAGTTTAAAAAATCATTTATTGAATAGTGTCAAAATTGACAGAAATGAGTTTTTAAAACAAATATTATATTATTAATTGATATTCTATTATTAAAAATATAAGGTTTGGCCAAATTATTTTTATAATGATAGTATTATCATTAATGGACCACTTGGGAGTCTCTTCGAAGTATAAAGTATGTTTATTAACCATATAATGTAAAAATACAAAGTCACATGTAAAATGTAAAAATAATTAAATAAGAGTTAAAACTAAAATATAAGGCTAATAAAGTGACCCAAACTTGTCTAAAACCTATTGGTTGAGTTGTTTTGGACCTATCCCAACCTTAAACTTTTAATAATCCACTTTTTAGCTATTAGAAACCGAATATTACTTTATTATAAAATAATATTTCTAACTTTTCCTATGGTTCCCCTCACCTCTCTTATAAAAGGGCTCTCCCCCTTCTCTCTAATTCACACTTTCAAAGCCATGTGGCTTTGCCAAAATCAACCCAGTTATCATCTAAAATTAAAAAAAATCATCCTATAGGCCTTCCGTTATTCATAAATCCAACTTAAAGAACCCTTTGATCAAATCAAAAGGAAGAACCCGAAGTAGAGGTAATAATTTCACCACCCTCTTTCATGTTCCTTTATTCATCCACTTCTTCATTTATTGTTATTTCCATTATAAAATAATAACTCAAGTATCTTATATATAATATTATTTTATTATAAATATTTTACCACCATATTCATTATTCTATCCATCCTTTTAATGACATGTCAACATACGTGCATACGTACGGCTTACCGTCTCCACGTCGTGGTGTAATTGTCATTCAAAACATTATTATTTAGATGGGTATGATAATGAAATGTAATTGATGTAAATAATAAATATAAAATGAAAATTATTCTGTATATATGATATACCATCCAATTATATATTATTTTAACATCAAAATAATGATATTTTCTCTCGTGCGTACGTACCGACTACCATCTCCATGAACGCGATGAGATTCATTCCCCATCATATCCATTAAAGTCTAATTATCATTTTATGATTAAAAATAATGTTTAAGGACTTGATATTATTCTTGATATGCATATGACATAACCTATCCATAACAAAAACAACTTGCGTAACAAAACATATAAAATAAACGAGTAAGATAGCACCCGAAACGACGATAAGAATAAGATATTATTAACAAAAAATGTTAAAAGATCATATATGATATCATATAAATTTATATTATTCTTTTATAAATTTAAAAAAAATTATTTCACCATTATACATGATGTTAACCTACCCTCAACCTAGGAAAATTAGCAGGTAAGGGTTTATTTTACAATCTCTTCATTATTTGATGTTGTTTATACGTAATTATCTACTGGGACCTCTTTATCATCCACATCCTTGTTCCTTAAAAATGTATTTCAAAACAATCGTACTATTTTATAGAATATGGGTTAATGTTATTTATACCCTTGTTGAAATTTTATAATATTTTTATAAAGGAATCATTCCCTCATTTTCCAAACAAGGTCATTTTTAACCATTTCGACAGAATTAAGGTAAGAATATCTTTTTTAACTTATACTGCGTGTGTGCATATTTTCCTGCATTATAAAATCCTCTAAGCTTCCCTTATAAGCATATAAGAATATTTTCAAAGTAAATGTTTTCTTTTATAATTATGTGACTTTTAATTTTTTTCATAAAAAAAAGATATTACTCTCAAATAGTTTGGATTTCATCTATGTCAACATCCTTTGATGAATATTAAGCTTATTAGAAGTTGATTTATTATGATACAAAAAATACATATTGTATTGAAGGTTTTGTGATTTGTTTGACTGTGGATGGGTTATTTTTATACCAGTCAAGGTTTATGGAGAATGTATTTACATTTCTAATGCTAGTTTTAATACAAATGTTTATGTTATGTTTAAACTTGTTCATATAAAGAATGTATTGTACTTAATAAGTGACGGTTGGAGCCTGCTATATATCCTTGATGCACCAGTAGGTCTCATGAGAGAAAATACTATATTGGAATATGGCCTTGACAAAATTTTATTTGTAGTCTTGGCACAAGGCCTTGACTATATGGTTATGATAGTCTATCATTATGAATTCCATCATTATAAAAGTGGTTATTGATATTGCATATGAATATTCGATTAGTAGAATATCCATGTGAATAACTAAATGGCAGTATTTCATTTTTTTCTCATATTATTCGGACATTCATGTTTAAAATTCATTTGTTTTAGTTATACATTGACTTAAATTTTTATGCTAATTTATGAAAGTTTCTGCTATATTGTTATCCTTACTGGGCATCTAAGATCAACCCTTTCTATGTTTTATTTTTCCCAAGATGTGAAGACTTTTTTTAGGAATGACCTGTACATATAGTATGAGGGTATATGAGTTTGGTATATGGAGATAACATGTTGTTTTAGTATTTCACTTTATGTTGTAATGTAAAATTTATGAATGTATCTAGTGTTTAAAAGGCTACTAAACTAATCGGTCTTTAGAGACATGATCTTTTGTGATCATGCCAATGTTATGTAATAATGCACTGACTCTCGGTAACTAGGGTCAGGGTGTTATAGATCAGCCATATAAAAAGTGTTAGATATTTAACATGAATATAGTTATTTATCATTTCTTTATGAGGTAACAAAAACGATCTTCTATTTATCTTTTGTGAGTATTAACCAATATTCATCAATTTTAATAGGTAATGAACATACCTTCTGTGTGAAGAGAAGTTTCTTTGAGATACACCTTAAACATATTTGAATCTTGGATGATCCATTAGGTCTTTGTAGTGATCATCCATGAGTGTCCAATTACCTCATGAAACTATTCTTTTGGGATCAGATAATATCACATGTTAATGGGTTCGTAGATCTTTATTGAATAATGAGTGTCTCGGTGTCTAAAGATAAACTACTAGTGGTCCCTTTAAAACCTTTTGAAACACCCGAAAAAAACATTCCTATGTGATCATGAGGAACTAAAAATAGTTTATTTGTGAGATTAAAATAACAGAGGACATATACAACATAAAATTCATTCATTTAAATGAATTTAATTACAAAAAATCAATGTGCTTCATCTGTTATGGAGGTCATTCCCTTGTTAACTCGAGATGTAACTTGATTTCAAATAAATAATGTATGATACATAAGGTGTGATAATATATTAAATTAATACAAGATTTTAGTTACACATTAGTACTTGAGAATAAGATATTAAGTATTGTTTCATTTAGATCAAACCAATTTAATCAGTATAGGACATTCATTAATATTATGACATGATTAGTTGTGCGTGAAAAAGAAAAATTATTGAGTGAGTATCTGTATCATATGTGTGTTAAGCTAATGAAGAAACTATAAAAGTTAATGAATGAATTATTATACACAAATTTATTAGTCCAATTAATTTTATATTCATCCATTATAATCATGCATATTTTGGGTCAATTTTGACATACATGTCTCATACAAAAATAATTCAGGGTGTGTGTCACATATAAACAACACATTTAGATTGAGATGAAATTACCCCATGATTGGAGTGATATTCTACAAATATTGGTTCTGGAATTGTTTCAGTTATATTAAATTAGGATACATATATATATTTTCATTATATAATTTTTGTTATTTATTAATTACATGTTGAATGAGATTAAATACTCAATGTTTATTTAAAATATGACGATGCAATTAAATTGAGCCTTAATGGAAGGAATGTCACGATACAAGAATTGTGATTGAAGTAACATATGATGTAATGAAACAATATGATATTACATGAGAAATAATATCTATAATTAAGGAGTAAAAGTTTTTTATTCATTGAAGTAATTAAAAATTATGGAAAACAAATGATTCTAAGTATTTTAATTAATGTGAATTTAAAAACATGGTACTTCTTCATGTAAAAATTAATACAGGTGAAAAGGAATAATAAATGTCTGAGTCACAAAAATGTTTTCAACATTTTGTCTTATTTTAATATCTATTATAAAATATATAGTTATTCTAGGGGATCATTGATAATCAATTAGTGGGTAATAATAGTCGATTGAGTATTCAATGGAAAGGCTCACATAATTCTAGAACAATGTGACATTCAACATTATCAGTGTAAATCACTAATTTTTCTACTGATTTTGTTTATAATTATATATTATTATCTATATAATCATGAATAATGGTTATAATTCCATGTGGTTAATAATAAACCATTGATATGAAGAAGATAAATATTTTATGGATCATTGTCGAGGAAGTGAAGAATCATTATGTGGGCACTTGAAGGGCTGAAATAAAAAGAGCCTTGTAAAATGATCCGTAATGAAAATCATTTACCATATTTAAACAATATATATAACAAATGGAAATCCTAATATCTAATAAAACAATAAGATTCATGTCATTTGAGACTTCCTACATAATTACTATATTTTAAAATGTGCACTATTATTTTTTATTATATTCCCCAAACATGATCATCCCTTAAATGTCTCATTAAAAAATATCATATGCATGAGCTAAAGATAAAAAAAATATGAAATTTTTGAGATATATTTTCCAATAATAGTTCAATAATTATTTCATAATGTATATGATTATAAGTATATGAAAACATAATACCATAAGAGAAATATCTTATCATAATTAGTGATAATAAAAAATTATTAGTGGGATTAAAAAAATATAATTAAATAACACACAAGATCAGTAATGAAAATTTAATAACCATAACATAGATTAAAACATTTAACATTAAAGTTTAATAATTTTTTTATAATGTTAAAATTTATAATATATTTCAAATATGGATTAATCCATATAATAATTAAATGTTATATGGACGAGTCACACACTATTATCCATACTTATGAGGAAACATAATTTTAATCATATATAAATCACCTAAAAAATACATTTACATTAACCTAAAATTTTTAACAAATAAATGGTTCATTTGTATACATATCTCATGACATTGAAAAATTCACCCAATGCATTAGAGGATGACCCCACCCTTCCATCATCTATACATACATGTTACCAATTTAAAATATAATTCACTAACCAAATAATAAAGAACCCAAGGAAAACTGTATATTATAAAAAAAATGACTTCAAAATCACTCAACAATCATATCATAAGGATCACATTGATATAAAAGGTGGTTTCACAAAAAGAAAAATAGTGTACTAACATGAAATAAATTGATTGTTATCGACAAATTGATGACCCAAATATATTCACAATGTTAAAAAACATTAGGGTGTTATATTAGAAACACAAACCCATTAGTAATATACATTTTTGAATATATAGTGAAAAAATGGAAACCATATCAAAAATGATAAGTCATAAAAAATTTATAATGATTGATTTAGATGAAATATTTATGAGTCACTTTTTTTAAAACTCTCCATCGATTTCATAAAAATAGATGAAAATAAAACTCTTCATGGAATTGTTTTTGAATTGAAAAATATAGGATGTATAGTTATGTGATTTTAAATCATTAAAAATCAATTAATGTAGTGAAATAATAATTTAAATAAATTCCAGAATAATTTTTATAAATCAATGGAAGAGTATAGTGTTTCTAAGACCACACCTTTGCCCATGATTTACATTGATGAGTTTTAACGTCATGTATACAAAAATAAATATCTAAATTAAATATTTATGAAAATTATTCATATCCACGCCATTTTATAAAATTTTCTAATATTTTTTTTTCTAAATTTATATTTTTTTATTCATTTTCAATTTTGTGTGTGAGTAATATTTTTCATTTTAAACTACTTTCAAAATGGTGATATTGTTCATTTTTATTATATAAATGTACTATAACTAATTTTAATAATGATTATTAATCCTAGAACAAAATTAATTAATTTTTAATTATTTAATATTGTATAAGATGAAATTTTTCTAAACCTTGTTTGGGTGATTTTTATTGATTGGGTGTTTATTATCATAATTAATGAGAAAAATATTAACATTACCACTCCATAAAAAATATTTAGACATCATTTTATTATTTATAGTATAAATTATCAATAACTATGTTCTAAAATTCATCCAGGATATAATTTTATAGTTTTTCTCATGCTTCTGGTTAAACCAACCGAAATTTGAATACACAGTGTTTAATGGATAATTATGATAATGAAAGAGGTTTATTTTGGAATAATATCAGTATTTTGGTATAATAATTAAATATTTTAGATAATTTTAATATGGTGAAACACATTTAAATATAATTCAATAAATAATAAATAATCCAGATGATAAATGACACATATTACTTCTGGGATGAGGTAGTCCACATGGATATACAACTCACATTTTTCTGTAAAGGAAATTTGAATGATTGTGAATGCTTGTGTATTCATTATAAAAACATAAATGTATACTAATAATATAGATTTTATCATTTTATTTTTTTAATTGATATTATGTATGAATAAGTACACATAATTAAACATATTTGAGTAAGGAGTTGTTAACAATTTATACCTTTCTTCATGAATTATCTAAATTGTAGAGGGGCTTTTGACATTGAGAGAAGTTATATTTAGTAAAATATGACCTCATTAATTTTATTTATGAATCCTATTTAGTTCTTTTCTATGATTATGACCCCAAATAAGGGTGTGTTTTTTGATGGTCATTGAGGAATTTTTCCCTTTTATAAATTTATTTCAAAAATGAAACTAAAAAGATTACTTAAACATTATTTGAGGGAATGTTATCATTTTTTATGATTTAATTATTCTTGAAAATAATTGGAAAAAATTATAATTTGAATAAATATTAATATATTTGTTCATATATTTTAATTTCATATAATATCGTAATAATAAAATAAATGTGGGAAATTATATTTATTTACACATTAAACAATTATTCTAGAAATTGAAATCTATTTTTAATTATTAATTATATGTCCTCAAAACATTAAAATTGTTAATTTATTTATATATTTATATTTAAATGATTTGTTATTATTAAAATATTTTAATAGTAATGTTTATTTAATATTCAATAATTATTTTTCTCATTATATGTGTAATCACGTAATTATAAATATACTTATTTAAGGTTAATGCATATAAAAATATCGGGTCATTATAAAAAACATAGGGGATTCTATATTGGAGGAAAAAATATTGATGGTACAGACTATGTGATCTATTTATATATTAATATATATTCTTTGTTTTGATACAATATTTCGAGATATGGAAGATTGCATTTTATTTGGAATAACAAACATGAAAATGAGTATGATTAATGTAGAACCTTGTAAATATTATATTATAATATCAATAATTTATCAACTACACAAATGTAAATGATCTGAGAATTCATTTAATATATTGAGAAATATATCGAGTACATGTTGCAAAATTAAAAAGTAGAAGGATTCATAAAATTGAAAAAGTAATTTACATCCCCTCTTCTATTAGTCCATACTGCTTAAGGAACATCTAGTTTTTCCAATGACATTGTACTCCCTAATCATAAATGAAGAATTAATTTTTTCAATTGGAGAATTAGAATTATATTAATTTCCAAAGAGTGCTAAACTTATATCGTTAAAAAATACCATTTTTAGATTTATATGATACTTTTGAACCTATATTCACTATAGATTCAAGTTTAATATGGAACTATTATTTTTCATCAACATTTTTCTAAATGTACACCAATGATTGATATTGAAAATATGAAAATAATTTTGGATGGAAAACTAAAAAATTCAATCAAAATGTTTCAATCAATAATTTTTCATACCAATGTCATGGGTCTTCATGTAACGCCCCGACCCCAGCTACCTAGAGTCGGTGCATTACTTCGTAACATTGGCATGATCACAAGAAGATCAAATCTCGAAAGACCGATTGGTTTAGTAGCCTTGGAAACACTAGATATAATCATAAAGTTTTACATTACATTTCAAAGTGAAAAACTACTACAACAACAAAGTCTTCATATCCAAACTATTAACCCCTCATAATATCCCTGCAAGTCATTCATAATTTACTTCTTCACTACCTGGGAAAAATAAAACATAGAAAAGGGGTGAGCTCAAATGCCCAGTAAGGATAACAATATAGCAGAACATTCAAAATAAGCATAAACATTTAAGGCAATGAATTACTAAAACAATAGCCTTTTAAAATTGAACTTCAACATAGTATGGCAAAAGTAAAATGAAATAATGCCATTTACTTGTTCACATGGATATTCTACTAATCGAATAATCACATGCAAAAATCAATAACCACTGTCATAATGTTGGAATGCATAATGCTAAACGTTAATTTCTTTGTCTAGGCCTCATCCCAAGACCTAGGGGTTACTTCTAACCGGAACCCAACCCGGAGTGCCTCTAATAACCAGACACCAACCCGGAGTGCCTCTAATAACCAGACACCAACCCGGAGTGCCTCTAATAACCGGACACCAACCCGGAGGGCATACTTTTACCAGTCCCTCACCTGGAGGGCTTACTTTAACCAGTCCCCAACCTGGAGGGCTTACTTTTACCAGTCCCCAACCTGGAGGGCTTACTTTTACCGGTCCCCAACCCGGAACATACTTGTTTAGCACATTCATCTGAAGAAAACTTTGAAATATAACATAAACATTCGGATTAAAACTAGCATACGAAATGTCAATAATTTTACTATAAACTATGAATGGTATAAAAATAGCACATCCACAGTCAAACATATCACAAAACCTTCAATACAATATAGAAGTTTTGTATCATAATAAATCAACTTCAAATAATCTTAAAATCCATCAAAGGATGTTGACATAGATGAAATCAAAATTCTTTTTAAATAAGTATTTCCTTTTATTTTGAAATCATTTAAGATCCATATAAAATAAAACATTTTCTTTTAAAATATTCTTATAAGCTTGTATGGAAAGCTTCGACGATTTTATAACGGCGGAAAATAACCGCACCCGCCGTATAAGTTAAAAAAAACATTCTTACCTCAATTCTGTCGAAAAGGTTAAAAAAGACATTGTTTTGAAAACGACGGAAAGATTCCTTTATAAACCTCTTATAAAAAAGTCAAACAAGGGTATAAATGACTTTAACCCATATTCTTGTAAATAGTAAAAATGTTTTGAAATACATTTTTAAGAAAACATGGATGTGGATGATAAAGAGATCCCAGTAGATTATTACGTATAAACAACCTCGGATAATGAAGAGATTGTGAAATAACCCTTACCTTGTACTTTTCCTTTGTTGGGGTAGGTTAACCTCCTGTATAATGGTGAAATAATTGTTATTAAATTATACAAGAATCATATACATTAATATGATATCATATATGATCTTTTAACATTGCTTTATTAATAATATCTTAGTATTATCGTTGTTTCGGGTGATAATCGATTCGTTCTTCTTAAATGTTTGGTTACGTAAGACATGTTTGTAATGGATAGATTATATCTTATTCATAATCAGAATGATATTAACATTATTTTTAACCCTAAAATGAGAATAATACTTGAATGGATATGATGGAGAATGAATCTTATCGCGTTCGTGGAGACGGTAGTCCGTACGTACGCACGAACGCTACTTCCATTTAATTTTCATTTTAAAAGAATCAAATCCAAATGATACATAGGTATATTACTATTCCTGTATAATATAATATTTTATATATGTTACTTAAGTTCATTAACACCATCCTTTATACGTTCCATGTGTGGTATGAACGAGTCATATCATTTTAAGGGGGCGGTAGTCCGCACTTCCTCAAATGAAATTATCGTATGTATATACAACATGAAACGAATAATGGTATGAAATAAAATGGAATTACAGAAGCTTATATATAAAATATATATCATTAATATCATATTTAATTACAGTGCCATCATAATGGCCACCATGAGAGGTGGTAAGATGTATCTGAACAATCATCGTTTCGTGAGGCGTTAGTTTGCCATCCACAGAAACATTATGTTCATCATCCATTAGATGGAGTTGTGTGTATGTGTAGTTTGAATCCATCTTATAACAACATCCTAGTATATTGAGGATACTGGTGTTGTTACAAAAGAAGGGAAATAAAAAGAGTTTGGGGGTTGAAGAAGCAAAATAAATGAAAATAATTTAAGAGAAATCGTTACCTTTAATTTAGGTAACTCAGTTTAGTTGGAACCAAAGGACTTCTTGAAATGATTTCTGCCTAAGGGGAAGCTTCAAGGAGGAGGAGAGGGATGTGGGGAGCTTAGTTGGGCAGAGTTTGGACGAGCCAAGTGGCATGAGAGGTGTGAGGAAAAGATAAGGAGGAGTGCCCTTTTATAAGAGGGGTGAGGGGCACCTTTGGAAAAGCTAGAAATATTAATTTATAATAAATTCATATTCGGTTTCCAATGGCTCCAAAGTTGACTATTCAAAGGTTGAGGTGGGGATAAGTCGAAAACAACTCATCCAATAGAATTTAGACAGGTTTGGGTACTTATATTAACCTTATCTTTAAGTATTAACTCTAAGTTAATTAGTTTCACTTTTACAATGTCTCTTTGTATTTTTATATAATATGGTTAATAAACTTACTATATACATCCAATCTACCCCCAAGTGGTCCATTAATGATTAACCTATCATAATATAAGTCTCTTGGCCGATCCTTAGATTTTTAGGAATTTAATATCAATTAATAATATAATATTTGTTTTAAGAACTCTTTTATGTCAATTTTGACACTATTCAATAGTTGATTTTTGTGAAACTCATAACAGATTGATTACTTCGAACAAAGTCCATTAAATCAATCCTAATATATCATATTAGCCTAGAAAATTAGTTTAATTCATTAAAAGTTTCATATTATATTTATTTGGGTATTTATAATATCAATTATTTTAATTTTTCACTATTATAGTAATTACTGCATCATCATTGTGTCATAAATAAAATACATTATTTAATCTCTAAAAATTATAAATAAAATATCATTATGTAGGAAATCTTTTTATATTTCTAATGAATATTTATAATCGAAAATCCAACATGTATAACCCTATGTAAAAATTGTTCTTCTAAAAGATGTAAGCTTATGCCATTTTTATTTTTATTTTAGCTTTATTAATATAATGTGTCATTATCACTTACAAGTGGATCCATGGGGTCCCAAAATTGACACAAAGATGCCCATGGTCGACCATGTATCAACCAATAGGGTTAAGACACGTTTTAGGGTAATTTAGTATTATTATAATATTATTTTTTAACCCTTATTTACCGGATTTACCCTTAACCATGGTAAATAAAATATTTACCGCAGTAATTTTTCAAAATGTCTAAAAATAAAAGTTACCTATTTACACAATTTGAACATCCTGATTCCAAATATGGAATCCATTTTCCTAAATTCAAAACACAGAAGTGGCAGAAATTAATTTAAAATTAATTCCCGCCGTCAAAACAAAAAGCGTGTTTTTAAGAGATAATAACTATCAAAAGATTGACACTTGTTTATGTTCGGTTTAATTGTAAACTTATGTCCAATGACCAAAATTATATTAAATGGTAAAAATATATTCTAAATATACTTTAAAACCACTCAAATTCATAATTTATCACTATTAATTATTTTGATTAAAAAAGTTGTTTTTAATTAAAACTTAGTAATTTTCACTATTCATCAAAATATGAAAGTTATCCGAAATGTACCAAAATTTCACCTTAGGCTAAATTCGATATTCCGAATCCAAAAATGAAGTCCATTTTCAAATATAAAATATATATAATTTCAAAAAGTAGTTATTACTATTCATAACGGCTAGTTTAATTGGTTGTTAGAACTCGGTGTTGCGTACAACACACGCTATCACATTATTCAAAGAGAAGCGTACCGTAGAAGCTTGGGATGTTTCATTTTAAAATTTTGATGTCCCCATTTAGTCAAAAAGTTTAAAATATTGTATTTAAAAAGGGTTCAATATTAACAGTTGATAAAAGTGCAATACTGAAAATGAATTTGTTCTTGCATTATATCTAAGAAACTCATAATATGGATTCTAAAATTATAAGGATTATATAAAGTTCAAAATTTAGATAATACTATTCATAACCTCTTTTGAATGGATTTTTTTTTGTAAGTCATGGTGTGATTGAACTCTGTGTTGCGTGTCGTGCAAGTTATTGAATTATTTTGAAGAAATAACACACTCTGAAATCCTGGGGTGTTACATTCTCCCCTCCTTCAATAAATTGCGTCCTCGCAATTTGAAATTGTTCTTCGAAAATAAAAGGTTGAAAATAGATAATATATTTGTGGGAAAACCCACATCGGAAATTGGGTTACTAAAATTTAGTCTTAATATGAGGAAAAGATAAATCAAAGGGTCACCACCAAATTATGATCTCGATTAGGAGAACATTGGTGGCAATTAGAGATATATAATTGGAGGAAAAACGTAAATATTTATAGGTAGTGATTGAGGTCATCAATCACAAACAAGTGTAAAATTGAGGTCCTTAAATTCATCAATCTATGATGATTTTAAATACCATCGGTTCAACAAAACATAGGGTATTAGGATAACACATTTTTGACGTTTCAAAATATCTTAGTTGAAATCCCACATCGAAAAATGAATTAATGCAGCCTTTATTTAAAATAAAGAGTCGAAAGTATGAAGACTACCGAAAATAACACATACTAGGGTTCCATGTAGGAAAATATGGATATGGAAGAAAAATCTAACCATCAATTATCTGATGGAGAGTGGTAGAGAACATGGCTATGAAAAGGACAACAATCCCAAAGCCATAAATTAGTGATGATTTAAGGTACCATCTAGGAAAACATTTTTGTTCTAAGTTGCCTTTCTTAATATTGAGGAATTTATTTATGAGATTGGCTAAGATCATAAGGAGATATACTTACTTTATAATTAGAGTTTTATCCATTAATAAATTTCTACCACAAACTCATCTTTCACTCTAAAAGATAATAGAATGTAAAAGAATTCTATTTACACTATTCGTATAGGGTTCCAAAATAAATGAATTTATAATTCATCTATAAAATCTTTTAATAAAAACTACATTATTTAATCCAGGACATCTCGTGGGCTAGTGGTAGGTGATACACCCTTGTCGCCCTTCGGTTGCGGGTTCAAGTCTCGTAGCCTTGCCGGACGCGACGGGTTGCCGCCCGACCTCCGGGTTTTCCTTTTATGGCAATCCAAAATAATCCAAACTAGAACTATCCAAGATACTTCTGTCCAAACTCACAGTCCAACATTTATAAGGAAGGTAAACATAATATAGATCCTTTTTACCCCGTAATAGCATATGAATACCTTCATCATGTATTACCATATTCCTTATTAATTATATTCATGATCCCTTATTCCATATAGAATGCTGGATATACTTCATTAATCCAAAAATGTTTTAAAACCCAACAATGATGGAATATACAAATCATTAATCAGTTCCAAGGTAGTCAAGAATATCCAATATAATTTATCCAAAACAATCAAATATTATTCCAAAATAACTACCTCAGTATCAGAACTATATTATGATTTATCATTCTCTCAACCATATATTTTCCAAAAATTTATCCTGCTATTGAGTCACTTTTCTTTGTTCCACACAATCTCAAGTCCTTAATGAAATAGTACTGCAGTACAATCCTTATATACTCCATAATTATTATAACAAGTACATTGTTGATACAACACTCAATTGACATAATCAACATAATAACTCTAATCATTCCTCTTAATATGTGGTAGTATCATAACTTGATTATTATCCAATAGCATCATTTGCGGCATAGTCTGATGACTGGGACATAGGTTCGCGTAGTGTCCAAACTCCTTGCAAATGAAGCATTGTACATTTGAAACCATTTTCTTACCCTTGCAGTCATGTACTTTGTGCCCTTTTCCTCCACACTTATAACAAACTCCCATTCCTTTCAGGCAAGTTCCAGGGTGTTTCTTTCCACAGTTACCACATATGGGAAAATTCTTCTTTTCCCTCTTCCCTTTATCCATCTTTCTCTCTTTTATCCTTTTCTTCTCTTGCTTCCCTTTAAAGCCATAGGACTCAGTAAACTCTTTACTTATCTTATCAACACATGATATTATTTCTTCATATGATGATAATACATGGGAGACTATTTCTCTTATAAATTCTATCTTAAGACCATGAAAGATATGATCCTTCCTTCTCTTTGGATCATGTGCATTTCTGGAGTTCTCATTCCTTCTACTGGGCGCCATTTCTAAACAATGGCATACACCAGATCAGTTTATTAATCAAAATACATAATCCCATACTTATAAAACACTTAACATGAATTGAACTACTTATGGATATAATCCATAATCATAAGAATGTTTTCTTTGAGGAAGTATATACTCATAATCCCTTCAAAATGATTTGTAAAGAAAATGAGAGTTATACTAAGCATATCCCCCGGGAGTGTCGTAACCAAGAGTGCAGCAAGGCCCGTTGTCGTGCACCAGTTCCCGTTCGAGTCTAGCTCAAAGCGGTGTTTTCGGGTATTACCCCTAGGTACATCTGTGCGAGAGCCGCCTCTACCTGCTCGTATCCAGACAGGGATGTATTGCTCGGAAAACTCACAAAATCTCTACAATAGCAAAATTCTAGGAAGTTCTTCTATACTAATCCTCAAAGTTCATCTTAGGTCTACGTGCTCTAATCAGTGTTTATCTAAATCTAGATTCCAAGGTTTGTACTAAACTTCCTCTGATACCAACTGTAACGCCCCGACCCCAGCTACCCAGAGTCGGTGCATTACTTCGTAACATTGGCATGATCACAAGAAGATCAAATCTCGAAAGACCGATTGGTTTAGTAGCCTTGGAAACACTAGATATAATCATAAAGTTTTACATTACATTTCAAAGTGAAAAAATACAACAACAACAAAGTCTTCATATCCACACTATTAACCCCTCATAATATCCCTGCAAGTCATTCATAATTTACTTCTTCACTACCTGGGAAAAATAAAACATAGAAAAGGGGTGAGCTCAAATGCCCAGTAAGGATAACAATATAGCGGAACATTCAAAATAAGCATAAACATTTAAGGCAATGAATTACTAAAACAAAAGCCTTTTAAAATTGAACTTCAACATAGTATGGAAAAAGTAAAATGAAATAATGCCATTTACTTGTTCACATGGATATTCTACTAATCGAATAATCACATGCAAAAATCAATAACCACTTTCATAATGTTGGAATGCATAATGCTAAACGTTAATTTCTTTGTCTAGGCCTCATCCCAAGACCTAGGGGTTACTTCTAACCGGAACCCAACCCGGAGTGCCTCTAATAACCGGACACCAACCCGGAGTGCCTCTAATAACCAGACACCAACCCGGAGTGCCTCTAATAACAGGACACCAAACCGGAGGGCATACTTTTACCAGTCCCTAACCTGGAGGGCTTACTTTAACCAGTCCCCAACCTGGAGGGCTTACTTTTACCAGTCCCCAACCTGGAGGGCTTACTTTTACCGGTCCCCAACCCGGAACATACTTGTTTTGCACATTCATCTGAAGAAAACTTTGAAATATAACATAAACATTCGGATTAAAACTAGCATACGAAATGTCAATAATTTCACGATAAACTATGAATGGTATAAAAATAGCACATCCACAGTCAAACATATCACAAAACCTTCAATACAATATAGAAGATTTGTATCATAATAAATCAACTTCAAATAATCTTAAAATCCATCAAAGGATGTTGACATAGATGAAATCAAAATTCTTTTTAAATAAGTATCTCCTTTTATTTTGAAATCATTTAAGATCCATATAAAATAAAACATTTTCTTTGAAAATATTCTTATAAGCTTGTATGGAAAGCTTCGACGATTTTATAACGGCGGAAAATAACCGCACCCGCCGTATAAGTTAAAAAAAACATTCTTACCTCAATTCTGTCGAAAAGGTTAAAAAGGACATTGTTTTGAAAACGACGGAAAGATTCCTTTATAAACCACTTATAAAAAAATCAAACAAGGGTATAAATGACTTTAACCCATATTCTTGTAAATAGTAAAAATGTTTTGAATTACATTTTTAAGAAAACATGGATGTGGATGATAAAGAGATCCCAGTAGATTATTACGTATAAACAACCTCGGATAATGAAGAGATTGTGAAATAACCCTTACCTTGTACTTTTCCTTTGTTGGGGTAGGTTAACCTCCTGTATAATGGTGAAATAATTGTTATTAAATTATACAAGAATCATATACATTAATATGATATCATATATGATCTTTTAACATTGCTTTATTAATAATATCTTAGTATTATCGTTGTTTCGGGTGATAATCGATTCGTTCTTCTTAAATGTTTGGTTATGTAAGACATGTTTGTAATGGATAGATTATATATTATTCATAATCAGAATGATATTAACATTATTTTTAACCCTAAAATGAGAATAATACTTGAATGGATATGATGGAGAATGAATCTTATCGCGTTCGTGGAGACGGTAGTCCGTACGTACGCACGAACGCTACTTCCATTTAATTTTCATTTTAAAAGAATCAAATCCAAATGATACATAGGTATATTACTATTCCTGTATAATATAATATTTTATATATGTTACTTAAGTTCATTAACACCATCCTTTATACGTTCCATGTGTGGTATGAACGAGTCATATCATTTTAAGGGGGCGGTAGTCCGCACTTCCTCAAATGAAATTATCGTATGTATATACAACATGAAACGAATAATGGTATGAAATAAAATGGAATTACAGAAGCTTATATATAAAATATATATCATTAATATCATATTTAATTACAGTGCCATCATAATGGCCACCATGAGAGGTGGTAAGATGTATTTGAACAATCATCGTTTCGTGAGGCGTTAGTTTGCCATCCACAGAAACATTATGTTCATCATCCATTAGATGGAGTTGTGTGTATGTGTAGTTTGAATCCTTCTTATAACAACATCCTAGTATATTGAGAATACTGGTTTTGTTACAAAATAAGGGAAATAAAAAGAGTTTGGGGGTTGAAGAAGCAAAATAAATGAAAATAATTTAAGAGAAATCGTTACCTTTAATTTAGGTAACTCACTTTGGTTGGAACCAAAGGACTTCTTGAAATGCTTTCTGCCTAAGGGGAAGCTTCAAGGAGGAGGAGAGGGATGTGGGGAGCTTAGTTGGGCAGAGTTTGGACGAGCCAAGTGGCTTGAGATGTGTGAGGAAAAGAGAAGGAGGAGTGCCCTTTTATAAGAGGGGTGAGGGGCACCTTTGGAAAAGCTAGAAATATTAATTTATAATAAATTCATATTCGGTTTCCAATGGCTCCAAAGTTGACTATTCAAAGGTTGAGGTGGGGATAAGTCGCAAACAACTCAGCCAATAGAATTTAGACAGGTTTGGGTACTTATATTAACCTTATCTTTAAGTATTAACTCTAAGTTAATTAGTTTCACTTTTACAATGTCTCTTTGTATTTTTATATAATATGGTTAATAAACTTACTATATACATCCAATATACCCCCAAGTGGTCCATTAATGATTAACCTATCATTATATAAGTCTCTTGGCCGAACCTTAGATTTTTAGGAATTTAATATCAATTAATAATATAATATTTGTTTTAAGAACTCTTTTATGTCAATTTTGACACTATTCAATAGTTGATTTTTGTGAAACTCATAACAGATTGATTACTTCGAAAAAAGTCCATTAAATCAATACTAATATATCATATTAGCCTAGAAAATTATTTTAATTCATTAAAAGTTTCATATTATATTTATTTGGGTATTTATAATATCAATTATTTTAATTTTTCACTATTATAGTAATTACTGCATCATCATTGTGTCATAAATAAAATAAATTATTTAATCTCTAAAAATTATAAATAAAATATCATTATGTAGGAAATCTTTTTAGCTTTCTAATGAATATTTATAATCGAAAATCCAACATGTATAACCCTATGTAAAAATTGTTCTTCTAAAAGATGTAAGCTTATGCCATTTTTATTTTTATTTTAGCTTTATTAATATAATGTGTCATTATCACTTACAAGTGGATCCATGGGGTCCCAAAATTGACACAAAGATGCCCATGGTCGACCATGTATCAACCAATAGGGTTAAGACACGTTTTAGGGTAATTTAGTATTATTATAATATTATTTTTTAACCCTTATTTACCGGATTTACCCTTAACCATGGTAAATAAAATATTTACCGCAGTAATTTTTCAAAATGTCTAAAAATAAAAGTTACCTATTTACACAATTTGAACATCCTGATTCCAAATATGGAATCCATTTTCCTAAATTCAAAACACAGAAGTGGCAGAAATTAATTTAAAATTAATTCCCGCCGTCAAAACAAAAAGCGTGTTTTTAAGAGATAATAACTATCAAAAGATTGACACTTGTTTATGTTCGGTTTAATTGTAAAATTATGTCCAATGACCAAAATTATATTAAATGGTAAAAATATATTCTAAATATACTTTAAAACCACTCAAATTCATAATTTATCACTATTAATTATTTTGATTAAAAAAGTTGTTTTTAATTAAAACTTAGTAATTTTCACTATTCATCAAAATATGAAAGTTATCCGAAATGTACCAAAATTTCACCTTAGGCTAAATTCGATATTCCGAATCCAAAAATGAAGTCCATTTTCAAATATAAAATATATATAATTTCAAAAAGTAGTTATTACTATTCATAACGGCTAGTTTAATTGGTTGTTAGAACTCGGTGTTGCGTACAACACACGCTATCACATTATTCAAAGAGAAGCGTACCGTAGAAGCTTGGGATGTTTCATTTTAAAATTTTGATGTCCCCATTTAGTCAAAAAGTTTAAAATATTGTATTTAAAAAGGGTTCAATATTAACAGCTGATAAAAGTGAAATACTGAAAATGAATTTGTTCTTGCATTATATCTAAGAAACTCATAATATGGATTCTAAAATTATAAGGATTATATAAAGTTCAAAATTTAGATAATACTATTCATAACCTCTTTTGAATGGATTTTTTTTGTAAGTCATGGTGTGATTGAACTCGGTGTTGCGTGTCGTGCAAGTTATTGAATTATTTTGAAGAAAAAACACACTCTGAAATCCTGGGGTGTTACACTTCAAACATCAAAATAAATTTGGAACAAATTGAGAAATAGATATAAAGGTAACATTAATGTTGATGAATCCAAATTACATGTATAGGGGATAATATATGAAAACATGAAAATATTATTATGTTGATAATATATTAGATTATATCGCATGGGTAAAGGAAATAGTTAATATCTCTCATGGGATTGATGATATTCTTGTTTACTCAACAATTTCCATGAATCATATAAGAAATTTCATTGATAAATTTGATCCTATGTTTTTTGGATTTATAGAAAATGGATGACCTGTCCTAGGATGACCATCATGACATTTACCTATACTATAAAATGAATAACATAAATGTATTAAAGATGAAAGAGAAATTTGAATTTGAATTTCTATCAACAATAAAAATGAATTTAAACAAAAATTAAGAATGAAAAGATGTTAATTAATATTATTTATAAGATGAGGATGATAAATAATATTTCATAAATATTATATAACATTCACTATATATAATAATAAAATTAATATATGAGGTAAAATAACTGAAATCACTATGGTTTATTAATTTGGGTAGTACTATTCTATTTTCAATTAATTTAAAAATTAAGTACGGTGAAAAATATGAATATGATGAGGACGATTCAACGATTCAAAAATAGAAAAATAGTAAAAGTGAGAACAAATATTCTTGAAATAAATTTAGAATACTTTTGATAATATAGGAGAAAGTTGAATCATGAAAATATTTATCATAAAATGGATTAAATTTTTTATCATGTTAATGTGTTATTTTTTTCATTAATATGTGGTGAATAATAATAATAGATGAGATATTATTTAAAGGTATCCAATGTAAAATTTGGAATATTATTCTAAGAAGAAAATACATCTCAAAAAATTTAGTTGGATTTTTGTGATAGAGGTGAAGAAGACAACAACTAAAAATTGTAATTCTAATAAAATGGAGAAAACAAATTATCTGAAGATAATGTGTAGTTGGTGATAAATGAGATATCTTATGGTAATGGGATGAATACTGTAACACCCCAAATATTAAAAAAAAATTAAATGCATCAATATTTTTTTAAGAATATATTTCTAATGAGCCTTGAAACATAATTTTTCCACTTTTATGTTTTGAATTTCAAAAAACACTCATCTATAATTGTGTTCAGTATGTTATATGGAGTCTGATAGAACCCTATTTATTTGGTGAATAGTCACATACCCTTAAAAATAGTTATATAAATATTAACATGACCCATATGAATAGTAATGTATGTTGTTATTTTCTTTTCATAATGATATAAGAAAATGATATGTGAATTAATTTTTCAAGGTGTAAAAAATTGAGTTATAAATTTAAAATTTTAATTTTTTAATAAATTATGATTTTTTTAAAGATTATATTAATAATGTTTGGAAAATTATTTTCAAAAAAGTGAGTTAATTTTTGAATTCTACACGTCAATAAATTGTTAGGCTGAATTTTTTAGAATTTTCTAAAATTCTAGAATTTTTTAATGAATAGTAAAATACAATAAAATATGATAAATGATAAATCTTTTATTTACTACAATATTATTGATTCAAGGATTATGTAGATGACTTTGTTCGAACACACATTCCATTATTAAAATTTTGGATCACTCTAATTAATAATATTAGTAGTTTTGAAAAAATTATTATAATAATTATTAAAATAATGTAAAATACCTACTTTCATCCACTATAAATACAACACTCATTTCCCTCTTCCCCACACACCTATCAATCCTGGAGAATTACCCATTTTCATCCCAATACTACTCCCAATTCTCGTCCACATGTCCTAGAGCTTCTAATCTCACCTAAAATAACCAACCAAATGCCTAAAGAAGGATGTCAAGCTAATTATATCAAGAGATAAGCATCCTCTTTTGTTTTCAATCTTTTCTTTTCATTTCCATTAATATTCATCTTCGTTCAACACCTACCCATATCCAAGAGGCTTGGATAATCCAATATCTTATATGTTCTGGATTACCTCATGTTTTTGGAATAATCACCTTCTCCTCTACCACTTATTCATGGAATTAAAATATCGCCGTTGATGTGTCAATTATAGACATCATGGATGATGTGATTTAAATTTCCATTAAAGTCTTTAAGGCTATCCAGGAAACCATTTTTAAGCTTGAAATAGATTACAATATATTTATTATAACTTATATAGGTTATTAGATTCATTTTTAACACATGTTATTAATTTCTAAAACAAAATGACTTATTTATGATCGAAGAATCACCGAAATAAACTAAAAAAAATATCAATAAGGTTTTAACTCATGAGTCATCCACATGGTAGAATTAAAAATGACTAATTAAATAATTTATAGGTCTGGAGATATGTAAATACCACTCCTTTGTAATTCAGAATTTTCATTACCAATTGAAAAAAATATTCATCATGAACCGATTATGGAAATCAGGTAAAGAACACGCCCATATCAATGAAAGGAAAAAATAGTAACAATTTGAGGATTAAATAAAACTCTTTTAACCATTATACATTAGGTTTAAATTAATTTTACGTAAGAAAAACCCGAGGTAAGGGAATTCAATATCCGATTTCAATTCTTTGGGTTAAATTTATACTTAATTATTTATGTGCTATTAAAATTTATTATTTGTTATTTATTATTTATATTATGTTTAATTATGTTTAATTATGTTTTATATACATGTTCCATCCATTATATTAAGTCTCAATTAAATTATATTATTTATTTAATTGGATTTTATTTTAAAATACACTTTTAAAATTATTTTTTACAAAATTCAAGAGTAATGTTTTTATGAAATTATGTAAGTTTTATGATTGTGTTCTAGTTATTGGGAATCATTAATGATGACGTTTGGGAACTTTATCTCCCTTAAATTAATTAGGTATGTGTATTTGGGAGGTCAGTCGTATAGTTCATACATGATTCACTACAATGTTTACAAAAATTTCAATGTAGCAGTGAGGGTTACAAATTATAATGTAGCTGAGAGGGTTATATGATTATTTAAGTAATGAACCAAGATAACATTATGGTTCAATTTATGTTCATATCTATTATGTGAATCTTGTGTAAATTACATTTTTCACAATGTATTTATATATCGGTGATAAGAGAGTATTTTGAAAATGATTTCATAAGTTACAAGTATTCATGGAATAATTTGTTCTTTACTTATTTATATATCCCTTACTAAGATTTTGGTTCTCATCTGAAGTTTTTAAATAATTTTCACTGGTTATAATGATGTGTAATACAATTATGGAATCCATGATAAATGTATGAATAATTTTAAATGAAATGATTTTTTATTTGAAGTGTTTTATATTTTGGAAGAAATAAATATTGTGGTTATGGTATTCACACTATATTAATGTGTAATGTTATGATTATATTACATAAAATTCTATAAATCTCTAAACATGAAAGCATCCTCAATTTAAATGAAGTTAATTCTTGAAAAAATTAATGATTATGTATTGTAATAAGGCTGGGACCTTATAGTTTTATCAGAGGATGGTTCAGATAACTTTAAGAGTTAGGATGATGTTAATATTAAAAATAATTTTTTTCTCAATTGTTATTATGAAATGATATATCATTTAAATATTACCATGTTGATTCAAATAAGATATGTATGCTCATAATGGTTTTACATTAAAGAAACAGGGAAGCTGAAGAGGAGAGGCACCAAGAGAACAACATCCCTATGAATACCCATCATGGAATGATGGGGATTGGAACTAATCATTTATTGATAGTAATGGCATATATATTATAGGGATTAAATTATAGTGGCATCCATGAATGATAACAATAAGAGTTACCAAAATGGAACATTAAAATAATGGAAAATATCTTGAAAAAACACCCCCATACTTTCAATGGATCTTCTGACTCAATAGAGAATAAAGGATGGATTAAAGCCCTTGAATATATATTTATGTTATTGGATGTTCAGATAATCAAATGGTATGTCATTCCATTTATCATTTTGAAGGTGCATCTGATCATCAGAGGTCAATGCTAAATAATATCAGGGATGGAGAGGATATTGATGCCTTAGAGTGAGAAGAATCTAAAAGCCTTTTCTTTGAAAAATATTTTCTATGGTGGTGCGTCATAGGATGAAGAAGAAATTAAATGAACTAAAGAAAAACTAAGATGATTCAGTGGATATGTATGAATAGAACTTCACTCGACTCTTAAGGTATGATCCAAATCGTATTCTTGATCTTGATAGAAAAATTAACCTCTCTAACTTTGTACTGAAGCTAAGGTATCGAAGGTTATTAGCCTCCTGTGAATTAAAAAAATTATAAGAAACGTTTCTGATGTTCTTAGAGGGTACATATGAATTTTTTGTATGATAATGTGTATTTTGGAAACCAAGAGAAGGATAGGTCTAGATGTAATGTGATGGGTAAGAATCATGCGAAGAAATATAATGGTATGAAAAACTAGTTTCTAGTTTGTGAAAAGTGTGGTAAGAATCACCATTGGTAATTAATTATCAAAACTCGGAAGTGTTTTTTATATTGAATGTTTGTAAATATGGCATAAGATTGTAATGAAAATGATCTTAACAGTACTCCTTATAAGAAAATTGTTAATTGTTTAAAATGTGCTGACATAGATCATTACTCAAAATCGTGGCCAAAGAGGGATTCAAATGATTTAGTGAGTCCAAACTATAAGTAGAAAGGTGTAGTGAGATCCATTGTAACTGTGTTAGTAGATGTTGGGCCATCAAGTGAAGTTGTTTCAGTTAATTTGTTTTATTACTCATATTTTTCTTATGTTTTGTTCGATATAGGTTCTACACATTCCATCATTTCTGATAAATTTTGGGGTACATTGTAAATATCACCTAAAAAATTAGACTAAAACTTATTGTTAAAACACTAGGGAGAAATATTATAGAAAATATGAATTATTAGAATCATTATGTTCTGGTTTGGGGAAAGAAATTACCTGAAATATTTTTTGGTTTTCCTTTATTCTAGTTTGATATTATTCTGGGAATTGATTGGCATTCTGTTTAACTTTATATGATTTATTATAGGGATAATGAAGTTATTTTAGGGAAAGATTTTATGTTCTTTTAAATGAATGATCAAATAAAATTTATAACATATCAAGAATCTAGTGAAAGGTTAAAATATGGAAAGAAATGTTATCTGGATCATATTTTTTAAAACAATCAAACTGTTCTTATTAATGATGATGTATTGGAAAATGAATACCTCTATGTTTTTTCTGATAATTTACCTAGTGTCATTGTTGACCGGGAAGTTGAATTCACAATTTAATTAGTTCCTAATGATAATCTAGTTTTAAAACCACCATATTATATGGATGAAATAGACCATCTTGATTTAAAAATTAGTTGTATGATTTTCTATAAAAATGGTATATTCTTCCAAGCACTTCACCATTGGGTTCTTCTATTTTTTTGTTAAAAAAATATGGTTCCATGAGACTTTGAGTTGATTATAGAGCTTTGAATAACATCACTGTTAAAAACAAGTATCCTTTGCCAAAAATTGAGGTCTTGTTTGATCTGCTCTAGGGAACATAGTACTTTCCCTATATTGAATTGAGATCCAGATACCATCAGTAGAAGGTGAAGGAGGATGACATACCAAAATCTTCATTTTGTACTAGATATGGGCATTATGAAATTTTTTTCCATTTGGGTTGACTAATATACCTACTATATTCATGAATATTATTAATCAATTATTTCATGAGTTATTGGAAATGTTTTTTGTTGTTTTTATTGATGACATTATGGTATTTTCTAAGAGTAAATAAGGCACATGAGCCTCAACCCAATTAGTGAGGACTTCTTAAGTGCATCGAAGAGACCCGGGATCAAAACCAGATGGAGGCTAATTTCCTGAGTATTGTAGTAGTACTATAATAGGTACTGTAGTAGAAACTATGCAGCACTGTAGCAGGTACTGTAGAAGGAACTATGCAGTACTATAGCGGGAAGTATAGCAGACACTGTTTGGCACTGTAGCAGTAGATAATATTCCGATGTTTGGGCCTTCGGGCCACCGATTTGGTCTCCGAGTACATTGTATACTTCAATCCACCAAGGCCTTTAGGTCAGTAAGGAATTCGGGCCACCTAAAGGCCTTCAGGAAACCTCAAGGCCTTAAGGCCACCTGAAGTGCAGATACAAACCAGAAAACCTATAAAGAACAATCATTAGAAGGATGATGAGAAAGGAGCTTTCACTAGTGAAAAATCTAAACAGATTGCAACAATGAGAGGGTATGGATCCTACCATTGGTACAAGCCTCTGCATGCATGGGAAAACCAAGTCGAACAACCATGCAATGGTGGAGAGCTGATTTCACGATGAAGATTCTAGAGAGGAGAAGGTCCAAGTAGTTGGTCTGGGTTTTATATAATATTTGAAGCCTACAGGGAACTGAATTCCTCTATGGCCTATGGGCCATGTAATACATATGCCTAAGGTCCTTTTAAGGGTTCCACCTCACCCCCTGAAATGAGGATTATCAAAAATCATTAAAAAATAATGGCCTTTGGGCCATTAGAGGAGGAGGATAAGAGTAAATAAGAATGTGAAAATAATATAAGGGTTGTTTTACAAAACATAAAGGATATAAAACTATATGGAAAATTCCACAACTGTTATTCTTGGTAAGAACACATTTATTTTCTTGGGAACACTGTAAATAATAATGGAATTATAGTTGATCTTCCCCAATTAAGGGTGGTTGATAAATGTAAATGACCAACAAATGATACATATATTCGTAGTTTTATTGGATTACCGGGTTATTACCAATGGTTGGTTAAAAATTTTGCACAGTTATCTTTCCCACTAACCAAGATAACGTGAAAATGGATTCAATTTATTTATACATAATAATGTGATGTTTTTTTCCAGGAACTGAAGAACAGATTAGTGAATGCTCTAGTTTTGGCATTGCCTTCCCGAAATGGTGAGTTTTTCATGTATAGTGTTGCTTCATTGATGGGACGTGGTTTTTTAGATGAAAAATAATCAATTAATTTATTATTCCTCAGGAAAACCAATCCCTCATGAGTTAAATTATCCCACAAACATTTTGGAATTGGAAGTTTTGGTTTTTCATTGAAAAATTGGAGTCATCATTTATAAAGAGAAAAATGTCAAATATATTATGAACATAAAGGTCTTATGTATATATTCAATCAGAATGACTTATGAATGAGGAAAAGAAGATGTCTTTAAATTATAATGGATTATTATTTCATGATCAGTTATCATTCAAGAAAAGAAAACAATAAGGCAGATTCCTCAAGTCAAAAACATCATGCATCATTAACTAGGTTGCATTTGGAACTTGATCCATTGATTATTGATTTGATGAATTTTGGCATAGAATTTGTTGGTGTAGGAAATACCTATGTTTTGTTTTAGGTTTCAGTGCAATATTTATTATCAGAGTGAATTGAGAAAGAATATAAGGAATACCATGAGCTATAGAAAAATGGAGAATATGTTAAAATTAGTATGTTTCTAGAATTTAACATTGACAAAGACTGTGTTCTTAGATTTCAAAAAAGATTGTGTGTGCCTTGTGTTTCATATTTGAATAAGAAATTGTTGGGTGAAGCTCATAGTTCTCCATTTTTAGTTCATCTTGGAAGTACTTAGATGTACATCGAACTTCGAATGTATTATTGGTGGGAGGGAATAAATAGATATATTGTTGATCTTACCATTTAATGCTTAAATGTCAATAGGTTAATGTAGAAAGGTAGTTTCCAAAGGGGATTCTTCAGCTTTTTCCAGTGCTACAGTGGAAATAGAATAATGTATCCTCAAACATTGTGGTGGGACTATGTAATTATTCTCGAGGTAATAAAGAAATTTGTTTTTTTTGGATCGGCTGATTAATATGCACATTTTCTTTATATTCGAGATAAAGTGGATTTGGATCAGCTTTCTTGACTATACCTCAAAATGATTTGTTAGGTAACATAGAGTTCTTATTTCCATTCTATCTAACCGGGATCCCAGGTCAACTTCAATCATTTGGGAGGGCCTTTAGAAGTCGTTGGGAATTTAATTAAATTTTAGTTTATCTTTTCATCGTCAATCAGATGGGTAGACAGAATTAATGATTTAGACGTTGGATTATATGTATCGAGCTTGTTCAATGGACTATCAGGGATGTTGGTATCAACATCTCTCATCAGTTGAGTTTTCCTATAATAATAATTTTCATTCTAGTATACAGATGGATGATTTTGAGGAATTTTATGTGAAGCACTGTCAGACTCTAGTGTTTTGGAATGAAATCGGTGAAAGAATGTTGATGTGGCTAGAACTACTAGAAAAAGTGGCTGAGAAAGTGAAGATGATCTAGAAATACATTAGGATAGCTCAGAGCAGGCATAAATGTTATGTAGCTAATAGAAGAAAAAACATATCATTTTTTGTTGGAGACCATGTTTTACATAAAATGTCTCCATGGAAAAGTATGATGTGTTTTGGTAAGAAAGGACAACTATGCTCGCAGTCCATTAGTCCTCTTGAAAACATGGTCAATGTTGGACCAGTTTCATACCAAGTAGATTTTCCTCCATGTTTATCTTAGGTACATAATGTTTTCCATATTTAGATGTTGAGAATGTATGTGACAAATTCATGTCCTGTTTTTATCCTAGAAGATGTTAAGCTGGTAGAGAACATTTTTTATGAAGAGAAACCAATTTAGACTCCTTATCAAAGGAACATGTATTCGGGGATATGTTAATCCACCATGTAATTGTTTTTTGGAGAAACCACAAGGTTGAATATGCAACATGGGAGTCTGAAAATGCTATTATGGAAAGGTACCATCACATTCTTGATAAGTAACAAAAATTATGATGAAAATATTTTCAAAAGGTGGGGCTAATATAATAGCCCATGGTATTAAAAAAATAAATTGAAATGACTGAAACTTTTTCTTGAGAAGATATTTATTACAATCCTTTAAACATAATTCTTCCACTTCATTGTTTTTAATTTTTAAAAACATTCATCTAAAATTATGTTTAGTATGTTATTTTTATTATGATAGAACCAACATTCTTTTTTTTGAATATTATCATAACCTTATGAATAGTGATATAAATAGCAATATGAAACATACGAATAGTAAATCAAATTTTTATTTTATATTCTTATGGATATAAGATAATGAGATGTTGATTAATTTTTCAAGGTGTTAAAAAATTATTTATAAAATTAATATAGTTATTTTTGAAAATATTATGATTTCATTTAAATACTAAATTACTAATATTAAGTAAATCATTTTCCAAAAATGGAGTTCATTTTTAAATTCTACACGTTGAGAAATGGATCAGGTGATTTTGAAATTCTAAAATTTTTTATGAATAGTAAAATATGATAAATTCTAAGTACTTGATTTATTACATCCTAGGTGATACAAGGATGATATAAGACCAATTGGTTCGAACATACATGTCATTATTACTATTTGGGGTCACATGAATTAATACTATTCATAGTCTTGAGCAAAAAAAATATAATAATGATAAAAATAATGTAAAATACATCCTCTCCTCCACTATAAATACCACCATCATTTATATCCTCCTCCCACACCTCTCAATCATTGATCCTTACATATGTTCTGCCAAATAATCCTCCCAAGGATCGTCTACACATCTTATAGAAGTTGGTATCACTAAAAGGGAAAAATTAAAGGGCTTAAGAAGGATCTCAAGGAGAAGAGATCATGAGGTAATCATCCTCTTTTTTATTCTTTTTTTTCATTTCATCTTCTATTCTTCTTCGTTCCTTGCCGCCCCTTATCCCAGAAGTCTGAATTTTCCCTAATATAATATATTATTGTTTTCATAATGTTTTTGGATGGCTCACTATTATCTTTCTTCTCATGTCCCACTTATTCAGGGAATTAAAACACCGTCTCTGATGTGTCGATTTACCGACATCGTGGACGATGTGATTTCAATTTCATTAAATTTATTAAATACTGGTAATGAAACCTTTTTTATGATTTTAATAGATTATAATTTATGTATTATATCTTATATAAGGTTTTGGAATTATTTTTCAAACATGTTATTAATTTATAAAACAAAATGAGTTCTTAACGATTGAAGAATCACTAAAATAACCTTAAAAAATATCAATAATTTTTTAACTCATGAATCATCCGCATGAAATAATTGATAATTATAAATGTTATTATTTATTGATCTGGAAATATGTAAATACCACTGCATTCCAATTATTATTTTTCCCGTCTAATCGATAAGAATATCAGTCATGATCCGGTTATGGAAAATATGAGAATAACTCACCCAAAACAATGTAATGAACAAAATACTATCAATTAAATGGAGAGATGATGTAATGAAATGATAATATAAAGCATTATAAATATTAATATGTGTTTTTAATATACCAATAACACTCATTTAACCAATATATAAGAGTTTTAATTAGTTTTATGCCATACAAACTTGAGGTAAGGGAATTCTTAACCTAGTTTCCATTCATTGGGATAAAATTATACTTCATTATTTATATGTTATTAAAATTAATTGTGTGATAGTTTTTGTTTATATTTTGTTTAATTATATTTATTTATAGTTTATATATATATTACATCTACTCTATTTGGACTTCCTGCAATTATATGAATTATGGAAGGGGATTTTCCTTTAAAATCCTCTTTTAAAACTCTGTTTCACAAAATTCAAGAGAAATGTTTTTATGAAATTATTTATGTTGAATGCTTGAGTTATAGTTCATGGGAATTGTTTATGATGATGTTTTGGACCTCTATATCTCTCCAAATCATTGGTTTTTTATATTGGATTTCAGTTGTATGGTTACTAAAAGTGTAATTGCGATGGTTACAAAAATTGTATGGTTTCCAAAAGGGTTAAAAATTCTAAGGTAGATGAGAGGGTTACAAGATTATGTTAGTAATTACCCAATAATCCTTTATAGTTATATTTATGTTATTATGTATTGTGGAAATATTTTTGAAATCTCATGTTTCACAAAGTAATTAAATATTGTTAACAAGTGGGTCTTTTGAAAATGATTTCATACGTTACACGTATTCCATGAACAAATGTCTAACTTGCATATTTTTATATCCCTTATTGATATTTTTTTGTTAATACCTTGTTTTTAAATGATTTTAAATGGTTATAAGGATGTGTATGAAAATTAATTAATCTTAGTTAAATGTATGAACAATTTTAAAATAAATCATGTCTTATTTGAAATATTTTATATTTTGGAATAAATGTATATTGTTTTTATAGTATCCACTCTATAATAATGTGTAATGTTATGACTGTATTGTGTAAAATTGTTTAAATCGCTAAACATGAAATGATCCTAAATTTTAATTGAATTGAATTGTTGACTAAATTCATGATTATGTAATTTAATAAGGCCAGGTCTATATAAATATACATAGAATAAAAGTGGTTGAACATTAAAATGTGTTGAGTGATCAGAAGGAAAAATTAACTCAGGAGGGGGAAGTGTTATTTTTTAAAAATTTATAATTTCACATTGTTCAACTAGAGATAAAAAAATGTCATATCGAATTTTAAAATTTCTGTATAGATCATTGGTGAATCATCCTGACACAAAATGAATAAAATTCCATGAGAATATGGTAAATATTTACTACATCAGAATACAAATATTTTAATTTTTCCAAAATTGTGCACGTGTAAAAATTGAAAGTAATGTGTCCAAGAAAAAAATATATTTGATGTCATAAAATAAAGATAGTGAAATATGTCATAATATAAAAAACCACCCTGAATAAAATAAAATTTTATAATAGAAATTGTGTAATAAATAATATTATATTAAAATTTGTAATAAATATAGAAGATTGAATATTCATGGTTTTTTCTCATATTATTGTAACAAAAAACTAAAATCCCATTATTATTGGTTCAAAATATATCTTCCATGAATGATGAATGAAAAAAGGAGCTTCATTTAAAGTACAAATATGAGGACCCAATATCATAGGGGAAAACCATTTCCATATTTTCAACATTTATTGATACACAAAATATATTCCATGTTCTGGAAGATTTACACAATAGATGTCAATTGGAAGGACATGAGGATGTGGTATGAATGAATTGATTGGATTTAAATACTTCATATTCTTTAAAAGGTACGTTATTTCAAAATAATAACAAGGGTATGTCATCTAGAAAATTTTAGAGGTAAGATAATTTTTGTAATATCATCAATTTTATTTTTTGATATAAATTTTAATAGGATTAATAACATAATAAATATGAATGAAATATGGAGAATAAATGAAAAATATATATTTTATAATACGAGGTTAAATTTCATGTGAAAGAATCCACAAGTGGTTTCCAAAAATTCCGAATGAAATGTGGTATGTCTATGAAAATTAGTAATATTCATGTAATTAAATGAATATATTTAATTACCAATAATTTACCATAATTAATTCAATAAATTTAGAAGGAAAGGATGAAACATTCATAAATATGGAGTTGGAAAATATTCTACAACACTAATATCATCAATGTATGATGGAAAATAAGAAATATGTTGACACTCAAAATAGAAAAACGAGTCTAATTAATTGTTAACATTAAAATATTGATTGATACAAAATTCACAGGGTTGGATGAATCGTTAAAATTGAATGTGGTTTCAGATAAACTAATATGTCTCTTAATATATAAAATTGTTATATATGTTTGGAGGAAACATTCAGGAGATTAACAGAGATGTTTAAGGATATCAGTACTGGATAACATTGAGGTATTTATCATTTGGGGAATCTATTGAAAATCGTGAATTAAAAACGAGGAGTTCATCCTTGAGAGGGAGGAATCTTGAAGAAAATCCTCTATTAAACTAAATTCTAGTGAATTATGAATTTATAAAGAGATTTCAAAACTAGATAATGAGGTACACAATCACACATACATTGTATTTTAATGTATAAAACATTATTTTCAGTGGAATGTGTTGATTGATTAAAATGATGGAAAAAATTGTGATTTATTTGTCTAGAATAATCAATTTCATATGTCTCTTGAAATTTGTGTTGGGTGCACATTTATAATATTATAAAACCCTAAATTGAGAAAATATATGGATGGTATTTAATCATTATAGTCAATAGACTAAAAAAATGAAACTTTTGGTTTATCTCTCTTCTATTTTACATTAGTTTATCCCCTACTAACTTCAAGTATAAAATCAAAAGAGACATTGACAAAAGAATGTTATTGTATAATACTTCTCTAAAAAATTGGTGAATAATGTTTTTTAATTCCATAAAAGGAAGATAAAAATATCTTATGATATTTATATTTTCTCTTTGAAATTTATTTTCAATAAGAAGGATAAAAAAGTGATCATACATAATGAATTTTATAATTCAAGGATATATTAAAAATAGACACAAAAGGAGGAATTTTTAACTTATGTTAGTGTTTCACATGATCAATTGATTAATCAATATGTGTTTGGTGGGTAAAATTAGGGGATGATAATTGAAGAATGTTATAGGGTCAAGAAATGGCATTGGATTTCATTCTGTAGAAATTCATGTTTTATATGTTAAAATTAATGGTAAACTATTTATAATACTTTATGAAAATATATGATAAAGGTTTTTGAATAAATGAGAATGAATAAACCATGAATACTATTGGTTAAAATTCAGTGGAAAAAATTACTTGTTCTAGATGTGTGATAACATATAATATAAGTTTTATTGTATTATCCTTTTTAATAATTTAAAAACAATATTTTAAATATTGTAGGAAAATTTTCATCCCCTATAACACCAATGGTTCAATACAATAACTCATTTGGTAGATATACTAAAATACATTGAATTCGATCCATAAGGAAAGCTCAATGTGACATGGTGTAAAATAGAACTATAGATCATCCAAGGGATGGAATAGCATGAAATCAATACACATAAGGGTGGAAGGATATATTGTTTGGGTGACACAATGTCATTATTCGTGTGTAATTTTTTATCCTTAATTTTACCATGGCCCCAAATCCTAGTGGTCAATGTAATGCATTTTAATAATAATTGCATGATGGAAGAACAATTTTGAAAAAAGGGAAAATTGTATCACAAGAAACAGTTACTATATTAAACTGATTCACGAAGAATTTATGTTTCTCAGTATGTTCAATCTGATATATCTTATCATCCACTACATAATCTTCCTTCATTATGAACCCCATAACTAGATCATCCAATACATCTTCGGGATCAAATACAGAGCCCTTAGGATTGAACTACCATATTAATTTTTTTATCAACCACAAGAACATCATTTGATCTACCAGATGAACATATGAACTGTTTTGTAGCATAATATAGATTTAATATAAATGAAAATAAGGATATTACTCATTATGATCATATTTTCACCATGTGGGATGAGGATAATTTATGTATATTTCATGAATTTTCCTTGAGTATGAATAAATAATATTATAAGATGATTGATAAATCACAAAAAAAATCCCTTCAAACTTGAGAATCCCTGAAGAAAATGTAGATATTTCAAGATTTAGATATCATTCTTGAGGTGTTATCACAGATCAACCATGATTATAGATTATAAATGAAATATATCTCCAATTAATAGAGAATAGTTCATGATAATGAGATCATGTATCTTCCATGAAGAATGAATTTATAAAGGAATGATGATCAACAACATTTGTTACAAAAAGGAACACTACGAAACTTGATAAAATTGATAATTTAGGTGATAACATTCTAATCCATTAGGATTTCATTGGTTAATTAATAATTAATATTTCTTAATTATTTTTCATATGTATTTGTAAAAAAATATTGAATGTAAAAACTGTAGATCAAGGTGATTTCAAAATAATTGAATAAATGTAAAATTTAAACCATAAAGTAATTCAACCAAGTGAGAGAGTTTGTAGGATATGTATTGTGTTATAATGTATAATCCCTAAATCATGTTATCTAAACTTAGTGGTTTAATTTTTACATTGGTTCTAGATGTGAGGAATCAATCCACAGAAGATTTATTTTTTTATATCTATTGGAAATCTATATTGACACACTATTCAAATATTACTCTAGAAGAAGATAATGAATCTTGTAATTGGAAATATTCTTACATCCATGGTATCATTTAATATATAATTCTCCCAATCTCATGGAATGGAAAAAAATAGTGGATGGCCTTAGATTCGTAGTAAGTGTTATGTACTATAGAAGTTATTGTTACTAATTAAAGTACAATCAACCTGGTCTGGTGGTTTTCAAGAATACATACCTGTAAATAAACAATTAATTTAAATGAGTATAAATTTATATTATAATCATGTAATTCAATATTTAATGAAAAAAAATTCTATATAATAGATATGTATAATTCTAGACATTGATAATCATAGCCTCTTAATAAGGATACATGAACCTTATCATCATGGCTTCTCAATGAAGACATCAATCTTATGTAATTGGTAACTGATAACCAAATAACCATCTAATATATAAGTCCATTAGATTTTCTTTCATGAATCCATTTGATTCACCAAGTGGATAAATATATCTTTTCCCAATCTGTTACTTGAACATCATATTGATTCCTTATATTTTCAATGATCTATAGAATTCATTATCAAAATGCCTTATGAATATAAAATAGTCAATGTTGAACCAATACTATGGAATATGAACACATAAACATAAAAAATAATTTATATAAAAAAATAAATATGGGATCATTTGATCGTATCCACCAAAATAAAAATGGGTTATGTAATATTTAAACAATACCACTGAAAGATCACTGGTAAATTTCGTTAGGAAAATAACCTATTAACATTGAAAAAACTTATCAAAATGTTAAAATTTCCCAAATATTAGAAAATATGTTTTCATTAAAAATATATTTGGAGACATAAAATGAATTATTCAATGAAATCATTTCTTCATGACAAATAAGATGTTTCTTTCATGCCATTTATGTTAAAACAAGGACACCTTTTACATTTTTGGTAAAATGTCAAAAGTACCTCATTTTGAAAGTAATGAGAATATATTTTTATTATTTATGAAAAATAAAATCTTTTTTGTAAATAAATTTATACAATTCAATCAACCATTTATTATAAATATCATAATAATTTTTCATTTCCAATAATTAACTATTTTGTTTTTCATTTTGACCATGATTTAGTAGTTCTAGTCCTTATAAATTCATCATTTATAAACCACCAAAACAATTTTAGACATTATAGAAATATCAAATATTTTCAATATATATATATAAATTAATCTATCAAACACCGTTATATAAAAATGATTTACAACATTCATGTATATGGTAGACCATACGTATTGATGAAATATGTTTTCAATTATTGATGGATTAAATTAAATAATGGTAAATAATAATAAACTTTGAAAAAAATAATTATCATATCATATATATAATAATTATTCATTAAAAAAATTATTATTACTATCCATTTAATTTTTAAACTAAAAATGAATCACATCACTTCTGGAGGTGGTAGTCTATACATACGCATGACGAACATTATCATTTTACAACAGATGGATTGTAAACAAGGAAAATATGATATATTGATTTTAAAAAGAATATATATTTAATAAATATAATATGTAATATCTTTATCATTTTCCAATATATCTCATGACAACATACAGGTACCATTTTTCATTTTTTTGAGTACCCATATTTTTTGTTATTTCACTGGGAGTATTTTTGTTATTTTTAAGAAATTTTGATTGAGTATAAGAAGATCATGGATGGTGAATGGTTTTTCAAAACCGTGTGTCCTATTATTGTTAACCATGAGAACCCAAACATAGTGTATTCATATGTCCTGTTCATGGTTTGTCAAACTATTCACCATGTTAGGATAATCCATGCACACCCCACCCCCAAAAAGAGGTGCATAGTTAAGGTGCACAGTTTGGAGAATCATGCGACCCAACCCCAGAAACAGTGCTCACAATTCTAATTAATCTTATTTTATTTTCATTTCCCAAATACTCATATTAAACCGTTATCATTCCATTACCTACACTAAATGTTTATTCTAGTTTTTTAAGACCCATGTAGGGATTCCATTCCCCCCTTAACACAATTCTTGGTGAATCGATGGGGGATAGTTTATGATTTCTTCTAATTTAGATATCCTTCTCTCTCCAACACCTCAACCTGGGTAAAATATTGGTATTTAGAAACATATGGATATAGATATTGATATGTTATTTTTAAATAATTATTCATCTAATAATGGATCTAGGATTCAGATCTAGATGTTGTTCTTCATCATGATTTTGGTTGTTCGGCTTCAAATATGGTATATATGTTTGTGACTACTCATCTTCAACATTTATTGTTGTGGCCTATTATTAAAATCCCAATGTCCTAATTTCAATTATGATTATAGTTACATAATTTATATTAGATGATTAGTAATTCAGTGTCCTAAATTCAATTAATTAATTTGGTGTATTAATTAATTATGGGATTGTGATATTTAGGGCATTTAATTGATTGAATTGGAAAAATTATCTGTTGAATTTATTGTGTGGATAATGGGATTTTGAATATGAGTTAATTAATTGTTTAAATAATTAATGAAATTTATGTGAATAATTAATTGAAAAATTAGTTAATGTAATTAGGGAGATTAAATAATTTTTTAATTAATTATTATAATTTATTTGATTTATTAATAAATTAATTTATTTATTTAATTGATATTATTAATAATTTTCTAAGGTAATTAATGGAATGATTTGAATCTGAAATTTTTGAATATGATCAGTTAATTATTAGTGATTTTATGATATTTTGATAATAGTGATACTGTGGATTAAGAATGCGAATGATAAAAATGTAATTCTACATAATAAAAAATGATATTGAATGGTTACAATGTATCTATGAACCATGAATTGATATTCTTAATGGTAATAATGGAATTTTGAACCAAGAACTGATATGGTGATTGGTAAAAATAGAATTGTAAACCCTGATTTAAGATGGTGAATAGTTACAATGGAAATATGAACCATGGATTGAAATGGTAAATGGTAGAAATGGAATTATGAACCATGAATTAAGATTTTTCAAGGTAAAAATGGAATATTGAACCATGAAATGAGATGGTGAAGGGTAATAGTGGCATTATGAACCACAAATTGAGATGGTGAATTATAATAATTGAATTACGAACCATGAATTGAGATAATGAATAGTAACAATGGAATTATGATCTTTGAATTGAGATAGTAAATGGTAAAAATGGAATTATTAAATATGAATTGAGATACTGATGGTAAAAATTCAATTATTATATATTATTTTCCTTTTGGTTGTTCATATTCTAGAATGAGATGATTTAGGCATTGAGTGTGCAGGAATCCTTGGGTCCACGGAGGTTACATGGATAAATTAAGAGTAATTTAGTAATTGAAAAATACATAATTTATTTTGTTTACTGTTCATTACAAATAGCTAAATTCAACATATTGACAATATATTTTTTAAAATGTTAATTTAGTGTCCCACTGAGTTTCTCTCACACCCTACACAGGAAACCTAACCGGTACATGAATGTATTCCATGGTAGGTGGATTGATTAATGGAAAGATCCATAAAATGGATGTATAAGTCAGTGTTAGAAAATGAATGATGGGATAGATATTGTTTAGGAACCTCTTTGGAGTTTTCATTTCCCTTATTTATTTTTGTTTTTTCAGATTCACACATGACATTTATTGGTGTGACATATATACTATACAGTTTAGGATATTTTAATTATTGTTTTGTTCATCTTGTAATGTTTGTGTTATTCTATTTATGGTTATATCATTCGGTTATTAATGTATATTTCAACTATTTTAATACTTTGATAATGAGGATAATGTTTCCCCAAGATCAATATTATACCATTGTTTTTAGTCATAAGCCACTACTGTTTGGGGATGCGAGCCTGATGTCATGTGGTAAATTATCTTGCGGAACCCATGTGTGGCACATTGGATGGGATTTTATAAACTGTCATCAAATTATTATTCATTAATTGTATTTGATATTGCTATTTGGGAAAGGTATAAAGGAAAATATAGCGAGTGAGGCCTTGTTCATGATCCCATGCATGGGATTAAATAACCAATTTAGGGTGGAAAATCCAAGTGCCCATTGTGGGAATGTAGTTATTGATATTTAATGTTATAGTCAGATGTTATCTCACCTATGATGATTCACATATAGAGTTATGTGATATTTTTTGTTGAAGTTTTATAATATTTTACTTAGGGAATAGAATGGCACAATATTTGATTATGCAAGTGTATTTCTAGAAACTTAGTATTTTTTTTGAAATTTTATTTCCTTTCTTGTGAAATTGAACTACAAATGGAGTCTAATGAGAACACGAAACTAAAAAATTATTTACAATATGAATAAATGGGTTTCTGATGTGAATCACGAATAATAAGAAAGTGTATACCCCTTGTTAACCAAGACCAAAGATTTGATGGTTTAGAGACATTATTGATCTTCAGTTTTAACAATATGGCGAGGTTTGGGGAAAATAATTCGTGTAGATAACTCTTATTTTACTCTTATAAAAACATGATAATTTTCAGATATGTTTCCTCAGAAATGATTCTAGAATTATAGAGATACTCATCCTCAAATACTCTTATTGAGAGGACCATTGGAGGAGATGGTTGGGAATTCTCATCTAGTAGTGGAACAGGAGGCACTGATAGTACCGGATGAGGATGTTGGAAATGAGTTTCAAGGGCACATTTCATGGTATATTAAATTCATTGATTGTGACCTAGGTTAGTTTTCATAAATAATTTAGGACCTTATGTGGGATTTTCAATTATATTACCCTCCAAAATTAACAGGATAGGTTGAAAATGAAGTTGTAGAGTTATTGATTGAGTCCATCAAGAATATACATGGAAATTTGGAGAGTCTTAATGGGAAGAGAGTGAATCTGGTTTTGTATATTCTATTATGAATAAAATATGATTGGTTGGATGGTGAGTCTCAAACATGATATGCATACTGTATGTAATGGAGTAATTTTTTGATATTTTCATAGAAAACTTTATTCGATAGATGTTGATGTTGGAGACAGTAGATGAATTCATGAGATTGAATTAGGATAGTATGTCAATGATGGAATTTAATGGACACACAAAATATTTTATGATGGTTTCCCATACACAATATGAGGATGATAAAGATAATGAATCCCATTCCCATGATGTAGATAATTTTGTTATTAAGTCCCAAGATAACCTATTTTGGTTAAATAATTTTTCTGACGTGATGGATCATGATATGATAGCTATGGGGAACCTAAAGGATTCTTTTAGTTCATAAATTATGTATATTACATAAAAATTTGGAGTTATTCCTTTTAAGAGGTGTAAGAATCATTATTAGAATGTTATTAATGGGATGGTAGGTAGAGTGGTTGAGTATAAGGATCAATTACTAAGGATACTACCCATGATATTTTTGCTAGTGTGGTAGGCTAGACCACTATCTTAGATAATATCATTGACCACATGTAGTATGATTATATTTTATTATGATCAGACATATATTAATTTTATTCCAAAACCCATGACATATGGATAAATATGGATCTAGATAGAACCAAAATGCATGAAACAGATCATCTACACCATATAAGTCTAGAATATAGAGTTCTATTAGCATTGGTTGTAGAGGTAGTGGATGAGGTGTTTCAGAGAAAATAACATGTATCAATAGGGTGGTGTAGCTAAGGTTTCCAAGACTACCTCACATGGAAGTGGGGCATGACATTTTCAGTTACTTAAGCCAACACTAGCAGATAGAGAGGTTGAACCATCAATAGTTAAAGGAACTACAATTGTAGCTTTTATATTATCGATTTCCTTTTTTGTAATGTATTATATAATTCATATATATCTTCCAAACATTTTAATGGTTTTATATGGGATATGGATTTGGTGAACACTTTGATGAATATATGCCAACCTTTTGATGTACGGTTGAGAGACTTCTGTTTCTGCAAGGGCTCTTCACTCGATGCTGGGGAGTATCAATTACGATGGGATCATTATATTATTTATATGTATTTATTTGACATATTTATCAATAATGTCTAGTTAGTAGGATATAAATTTTTTATTGATTGTTTCAATAGTAAAGTGTCTTTTATGTTATCTAAGTGGAGAGTAGGATATCTAGGGGGGACACACAAGGCCACTCCATTAGCCAATGGGAGAGCGTACATGTATCACCACAAGATTTTATTAGAAATATTCCTTTTAATTTATTTTATGTCTTCTGTAGTATGCTACACCATGATTATATTGCACTATACGCAACACCGTATTAGCTTTTAGTATATGAAATCACTATTTTGGCATATGTTGCATGCAAAAGTGACATTCCTCTATAGAATGTGTTGTACGCAATACTGAGTTTTACTAAGTAATGATATATTATTATAATATTATTATGAACCTTCCATTATGAATAGTATTAACCAAATTTTGAATTTTATAACATTATAATTCATTTGACACATTTTCATGAATGTGACGTGAAAACAAAATCAATTTTTTGATAAAAGAAGTATTTTTCAAAAAAAATGCATTTTTACCGCCTTTTGATGGCTCAGCTATATTAAATATAATTTTTGACACATTTATAAGTTAAATTTTACAAGATAAACTTCTTCTTTTGAATCAGGATATGAAAATTTACATTGGATAAGGTTTTTATATTTTTCTAACAACGTTCTTTTTTTGATGAATAGTAAAAACACCCAAAAATTTACTTAGAAAATACTTTTTTCTTCAGGATAATTTATATGGTTAAATTATAATAGTAAATTGTTTTAAATTATAAATATAATATTTTTTTACCATTTAATATAATGTATTTTATTATAAATAATTTTACATTTAATTCGTAGGTAAAATCAATTTAATCTTTTGAAATGTTTTAAACAAAAACCCATTTTTTCGACAACGTGATTAATTTTATATTTAATACTGCAACTTCTGTGTTTTGAATTTTGTAAAATAGATTCCATATTTTGATTAATTGGGTCCAAATTATGTTAATATATTACTTTTATTTTATTTGATATCATTAATAGTAACTAAGGTAAATTTAATTTACCACAATTAAAGGTAAATTAGGTAATAAAGGATAAATATAATATTATAAAACTACCATAACACATGTATTAATAAAATTAGATGATTATATTTCGTCCTAAAATATACCTGGGTTGAAATGGTATTTATTAGAACCCACTTGTATGTGATTAAGCCATTTTTTAATGAAAGTGAAATATGTCTCACTCAAACTTTTATAATTAAATTATTTTTAATATAAGGTTATACAAAATATAAAATCAGTTATAAATACTCATTTGAAAGCTAAAATGTCTTTCTTTATCATGTTTATTTATTTTTAATTTTTAAGAAATATATATTTAACTTCATAGATTATAAATTAATTATGTTGAAATTATTTATTTAGTGATAAATCAATAATATAGTGTTTATTAAACTAATAATACCCATAAAATGCCAAAATACCTGAAAAAAACTTATTGGTCATGTAAATATACACCATAATCATCCAAATGTCTAATTGGTGACCATTTTGATCCTTATAAAATCGATTATAACACATATATTATTTTATTTTAAATGATGTCAAAGTTGTCACTTGCATAATTTAATAAACATAATATTTTAAATGTTTTATTGTTTTAGAAGATAAATTTGACTAAAACTATTCTTATGAAATCTAATATATTTTTATTCATCGTAGTATTTTATTTTTAATTTTTATGCAAATATAATTATATTAAATAATTATACAAATATGATGTAGTATTTATTTTATTAAGAGAAATATCAAATAAATGGTTTTAAAAATATTAAAATAAATATTATATGAACTAATTAAAGTTCTATACAAATTTTCCAGATTCATATGGCATGTTAGGAGTCTATTAAATATATTTTCTCAAATATATCCTTTTTTTTATTTTATTTAAATTCTAATATATAAACTGTGTCAAACTTGACACTATTTTTATTTTATAAAAATAAAAATTTATAAAATTAATTAAAAATCACAAAAATATTTAAAAATTATAAATTATAATTAATATGGTATAAAATATCATAATGTATTCAATTATGGACAATTCACAACACATAAGTAACTATTTAAATCAATTTGAAATTTAGAATATTATTACCACAAATAACATTTAATAGATTAAATAAGGATAAATCAAGTTGATAGGGTTTAAAAATTAACAACATGACTAAATCATATTGGATGATGATATTACAACTTTATGACTTATAATATTTGGATTTGAGTCATTTTTTGAGGTTTTTAAGTTGTTCATGAGTTTATTATAAATTAATATTTTAATGGTTTCCAAAGTGCCACTCTCTTCTGTTATAAAAGGGCACCTCCTCCCTCTCCTCTTCACAACTCGTTGAGCCATCAAGATCGTCCAACCCCTATATATTTATCTTCTCCACTTCCCTAGAAGAATAATATATGTCCTGGCATTTTTCAAAGACCATCATTAGTATCGTAGGAGTCGTTTTAGAAGAGGCGCGTCGATGAAGAGGTAATATCCTTTACCGATTCTTTCAAATTAATTTCTCCTTCTACTTCCTCTTCTTTTGTTGTTAAATAATAAATAAATAACATAAGTATCAATCACATACTGATATTTATTATAAATATGAACCAACCCTATTTCTCCTTCTATCCATCCTACGAAAAACGAAATCATCGTGCGTGCGTTCATACGGAATATCGTCTCCACACCGTTGTGTAATCTGTTTTTCCACCACCACCTTACATGGATGATTATATTGGTGTAAAGAATAATTATATATGGTTATTATAAAATGATACTAATTCAAAGATATTATTTCATCGACTATAATTCCATTCAATAATTATGGGAACGATATCATCGCTCTTGCGTACGTACGAATTACGATATCCACCACTCGATGAGACTCATTTTCCAGGTTAACCATTCATGAATTTTTATAAAGTATATATAATAAAAAATCATGAAATATATGAAATATTGATGATATAGTATTTATTTATATGTTATTTACTTTCCTTCATTGTATTTAATAAGTAAACGAAAATAGCATTCATGCGTACGTACGGCCTACCGTCTCCATGAACGTTGTTTTTCATTCCATTTATCGATATGTTATATATATGTATATTCTAAATATATATTATATATAAATCATGTTTTATATTCAGTATGTAATTAATCATGAACTAAGTAATCATATGAATAATTACAAATCAAAACACGGACGATAAATTAAACGAGTTTACGGAAAATGCTTCTTTAAAATGGAAATGAGAAATGAACGGGTAATATAAAGACATAAGTTAATAATATATGATATCAAAAATATTAATATGGTTCTCTTACAAGTTTATTATATTTTTTAAACCACTATATAGGATTCTCATAAACATAAGAAACAAATTATACATAAGGTAAGGGATAATTATTCTAATCTCGTTTTTATCTGTGATTGTTTAGACGTATGTATTTACTGGGGTTATATTTTTCCTCCATGCCCATAAAAATGTTTATCACAAAGTGTTTAATATTATTCCATGTAAGTTTAAAGTAATTTTTAACCCTCTATGACTTTTACTTTGGGTTATGGACAAAATCTTTATTTTGTTTACTATACATGGTACTTTTTGACTTTTCCATTAGAAGTATCAGGAGAATGTTTTTTTAACTTATACGACATGAATGGATTTTTACGATTTCATATCACCTAATTTTTATGAATCTTCCTCTAAAATATGTCATGCTTATTTTTAATAAAATCCTTTTATTTTAAAATTGCATGGAATTTTGTGAAAATTAAAATATCTTGAAGAAGAAATGATATTTTTCTCAAGAATTCATCTCAAGTGTTTTGTCAAACCTATTTTCAATCTAAGATGACATTATTTAGAATTTTTATGTTTCAAATATAATGCCTCTATTATTTACATGGTTTTAATTTTGTTATGATGAATTGATATCCATTTGTTTTATATGGATTAAGTCATAATGAGATGATGTTTATGAAACCCATTTAATTATTTGGGTTATGATGAATGATTTAGGATTGTTTTGTAGAACAAGTATGAATGATTTTTGTATATGATGGGTGGGACATATATCTACCACCAATGAATTGGATAATGATTTATATCTCATGATATAGATATGGTTGTAATGGAAAGTAAAATCCGGTTTAGTAATACAGGGTTATAACAACAAGTAAACCCGGTTCAGTATGGGACTTTGTCCACTATGATGGTCTTGGCAACAAAGATTTGGCTAATATGGAAATCATAACTTGTTCCTAATGGATTTCCACAATTACATGTTTTATTTCCATTCTATTTTATCATGATTAATGTTCCATTATGATATATGCCTTATGCACTGCCATGATTTATGTCATTACTCATGATTTTGATGTTTTATGTTCATGTTCATACATTAAAATGTTTAGGGATTGTTTTATATTCTCAAAGATTACCCTTACCGAGAATTTCAGCTCACCCTTTTTATGATATCTTTTCTCCAGGATATAAATAAAGGTTTTAGGAATGAAAAAAAGGGGAAGATCATTATTGGAGATGTTGAAGATATTTCCCCATGATTAGAAGATTATGTTCCGAGTTTGCAAAGTCATTAAACTAATAGGGTCTTTGGGCATCTGTTTTTTTTCATGTATTAAGTATTCTGAAAAAGTAATGTAATGTCTATGTATGTCAAACTTTGGGTCTCTATAGTTGGTATCAGAGCAAATATTTAGTTAAACATTGGAAACTAGGATGCGAAAATATTAGTGGGATCCCTATAGATATTTCTAAGGTATGTCTAGGGATGTCCCTATGGACAAGTATAAGTATAGGTTACAATCCTAGAATTAAGAAAACGATCATGAATAACAACAAATAAAACCTAAGAATTTAGAGACTGAAGTTACTCCCCCTTTATTATGTTGTTTTCCTGATAAGATTTTTGCCTCTCACACTATTATTGTTTTTGGGTTTTAGAAAATTGCTGGAAATAAGAAGATTCACGTTAATGGAGAATATGATGGAAAATGGAATGATGTTCTTCATGAGAAACGAAATGAAATAGGATTTAGAAGGTGAAAATCATTATTATGCCTAATCATCAATCTCATAACATGATCAATAATCTAAATGTTGGTATGTTTCTGAACTCGTCTAATAAAAGAATGATGGAGTTTCATGATGATCGTATAGGAAAGAAAGTTCAATTTTCCTCATGTAAATCATGTGGGAAGAGGAATCAAGGAGAATGTTTCAAAGGAACTGGAAGATGATTTTGGTGTTTAAAAGAAGGACACAAATCCAGTAATTGAAAAGGAAAAAGTTTAGGTATTCTGAAGACATAAACAATGGTAAAACGTTTTAAATGTGGAATGTAAGGGCATTATGCAAACCAATTCCCTAAGGGAACATCTCAATAAGAGAATCAACAAGATCGTATGGGTAGTATTTATGTGGAGGATGATAAAGTGACTAAAAATGATATATGAGATGAAAGAATTGTTGAAGAATAAAATGATTAAGCTCAGTCAAAGGTTTAAGAAGGTAGTGAAATGATTTCATGTTTATCAAGAATGATGTATGGTACTATGGAATAAATAAAAATATAAGGACTATTATATTATTGTTTTTTCATGAGTATTTGAATGTATATGTTGAATGGTACCGGTAATCCTGAAAAGTTATTGAAATAGGTATAAGGATAAAATAATAAGTTTGATAGTATTAATGAGCTCATGACTGATATAAGGACAATGTGACATCATGGTTTGAGTATATAGAAATTTTTGGATTTTGGAATGTGGAATCAGTTATCTTTTGATAGTATTCATGTTTTCACTAAGGTTATATGGTAATTAATGTATCAAGAGGATACATGATTAAGGAAATCACATGATTGGAATGTGACCAACAATATATATCTTATGATGTATGGGGGATAAATGATGTTATTTACATGCTTGGTGGATGACCTCTCTAGTAATAAATTTCCATATACTATGAGATTGGACAAAAGAATTTTCGATAATACTAAAGACTGTAATGGATTATGTTAGACAACAGATAGTATTGTTTAAGGCTAGAAAATTTTTATTATTTCTGAAATTTTACAATAGTATAGTTTTAGAAAAAGGACAACCCGTAGGATGGGCGACAACCCGTCGCGTTGGACAAGGTTGAAGGAATCGAACCCACAACTGAAGTGAGATAGGCCTTTATCACCTACCACTGGCCCACAGAAAGTCCCTAGTTAGTTCAAATTAGTTTTATTTTATTAAGCGGTATGATAGATTAATTATAAGTCAATTTTAAGAACCATATACGATTAATCTTAGCATATATGGACTTATGTATATTTAATAACTTGTGCTAACCTTTTTGTGATAGAGACAGATGGAATGACCTATCATTCTATCACAAGATCTACTAATACTTCATGAATGAAAAATTCAAATTCATTTCATTAAATAAGAGATGAAGTGGAAATTATTCATGGAATGATCAATAATGATATTACACTGAAATCATGTAAGTATTTCTCCATATGTAAAAAAATAAATCAACTTTACGGAAATGATCTTGAAAACAAAAGATTTTGTCCTAGTACTCTCATATCCGATGAATAAAATGGTACCTTAGATCATCACAAATTTATGTCTTTGTGATTGTTGGATTTTTTATAGCCATTTCTCTACAACTCTCCATCAGATCATTATGGTTATATTTCTCTTCCATATCCATGTTTTCAACTATGTTCTCTTATGTGGAAACCCAATGATGAGTTAATTTGGGAAAGATTTACATTTCATACATTAATTTTTAAAATTAAGTTTTAGTATTCCTTTTTACGATGTGGGTTTCTATGAATGAATCATTAAAGTAGTAAATGATTTATAACCCTGATGAGTTTTGAGGGAGAAATTAATTTTAAGTGGGGTAGAATGTAACACCCCAAGATTTTATTAGAAATATTCCTTTTCATTTCATTGATGTATTGTGTTGTACGCTACACCAAGATTAGATTGTTCCATACACTACATTTTATTAGCTTGTATTATACGCAAACACTATTTTTGGCTTGTGTTGCATGCAAAAGCGACCTTCCTCAATAGCATGTGTTGTACGCAATACCGAGTTTCACTAAACGACGATATATTGTTATAATATTATTATGAACTATCTTTTATGAATAGTATTAACCTCATTTTGAATTTTATAACATTATAATTCATCTTACACATTTTCAAGAATGAGATATGAAAACAAAATCAATTTTTCGATAAAAGAAGTATTTTTCAAAAAACTGCATTTTTACCGCCTTTTGATGGTGCACCCATTTTAAATATAATGTTGGACAATTTTATAAGTTAAATTTTACAAGACAAACTTCTTCTTTTGAATCATGATATAAAAATTATCATTAGATAACGTTTTGATATTTTTCTGACAACGTTCTTATTTTGATGAACAGTAAAACCCCGCTAAATTTTACATAAAAACACTTTTTTCATCTAGTAAATTTATATGGATAATTATAATAGTAAATTGTTTTAAAGTATAAATAGAATATATTTTTACCATTTAATATAATTTATGTCATTAGAATTAATTTTACATTGAATTCGTATGTAAAATCAATTCAAAATTTGGAAATGTTTCAAACAAAAACCCATCTTTTTCGACAACTGGATTAATTTAAAATTAATTACTGCAACTTCTATGTCTTGAATTTTGAAAAATGGATTCCATATTTGGATTCATTGGGTCCAAATTATGTTAATATATTACTTTTATTTTTCTGTTATTATGAATAATAACTACTGTAAATTTTATTTACCACAATTAAAGGTAAATCAGGTAATTTTCGATTAAAATAATATTATAAAATTACCCTAAAACTTGTCATAACATAACTGGATGATTATATTTCGTCCTAAAATATACTTGGGTCGAAATGGTATTTACTAGAACCCACTTCTATGTTACTAAGACCATTTATTTATTTTATTTAAATGAATGTGAAATTTGACTCACTCACACTTTTATAATTAAATTATTTTTAATATAAGGTTATAAATAATATAAATTCGGTTATAAATACTCATTTGAAAGCTAAAATGTTTTTATTTATCATGGTAATTTAATTGTAATTTTTATGAAATATATAATTACCTTAATATATAATACATTAATGATGCGTAAATTATTTATTTAGTGAAAAATCAATAGTATAGTTTTTATTAAACTAATTATACTCTTTAAAGGCCAAAAAATCGGACCCAAACATATTGGTCGTGTAGATATAAAACATAATCATCCAATGGTCAAATAGTTGACCATTTGGATCCTTATAAAATCGATTATGACATGATTAGTCACTGAAAGTGGCTAATATTCACTGTTAAGATCATAATATTAATGTTTTTAAATGTTCATAAACATCAATTTTAGTCCAATTCAGAAATTGAACTTCATATCCCATCATTGTGCAATTACTGCTTAAAATGTCAATTTGGTCCCACTCAATAATTTGCTTGTGGAAATTAAAATATTCATCATTTTAATTTGAAATTTTGGGATATTATTTATGACTTTGTTTGGAACATTTTATCTTTTAGGTCCGATGGATGAATCCCAAAGGAAGATGGAGAATTTTGCGCCTGAAGGCAGAAACTTGCTGGAAAAAAGCATAATGGGCCTAAGGCCCATCAAACAAATGTGGGGCTCAGAAACCAAGCCCAATGAATCTAAACATTATACAGTAGAAAGATAAAAATATGAGGATCATTTTATTAAACTGTGTCCGGAGCTAATTCTGATGTTTTAATGATGATAAAGGGATCTGAAGTGGAGATTTAAATGGAGGACTCGTCATTAATGCACAGAAATCCGTCCCACCATTTCGACCATAACATTCAAACGTCTAAGACAAATGTCCTAAAATTTTGAGAGCTTCTATAAGACACATGGACGAAGATATTGTATATTTAAGACACCTTCGGATTCGGCCATATGAAGTGTCAAACGCACACGCCAAAATGGAAGACGAATCTGGACAGTTTTCAGGGTCAACATCGAAACGTCAATTTCCTTTTGATTATTCACCCTCATTTTGACTCTATTAATTGTTGGGGGGTGAATTAATTATTGTGGGATGGACCTAAAGCTCCTAATATTCCTATATAAGGAGCTATTAGTGAAGGTAATAGGTGTGGATATTTTGCATATCATCTTTTGTTGCTTGTTTCATTGAAAGGTTATGCTTCCAAATTTCCTTTGTAATGTTTTCCATTTCCATGTAAGTTTATTTTTTGTATCTTTATGTTCATAATCAACATCATTATTTCTATATTTTCCATTTCATTTATTAAAACTTTATAATCACAAAGCACAGTGATATCTCTGTGATGTTGTGAATTAGTTCACACATAGGTGTGAATTTCATTCACACACACGGAGGAGTGCTCGTTATTTCCGTGGTTTTAATTTATTCAATCCAATTCTTGTTAGCCATCCTCCGCCCACCATTGAGAGTATACCATTAATGGAGGGATAAACCCTTAATGGGTCGATCTTAGGAGGATGCAAAGGCTGGATTGAATATTATTTTATGAACTAATTGTTGTTAATTGGATAATTAATTTAAGACATCCATTCTTCAGTTATTTCAACTCTTCATCTTTACTGTGTTTGAGCAAAATAAATTCAATTACTAAATGAACATATACCTCGGAGATATCATGAATTTGGTTCTCTAAGTGTATAAGGGATTAGTAATTGTGTTTAGTAAGAACCAAACCAGAAAATGATGAAGGTAATGTTATTTTTTTAGAATGGATTCATCAAGAATTAATAAAACCAAAATTGTTTAAAGAAGTAAAATTCATTCAATCCACCCCGAGCATAATCTTAGATCAACCCATTTTCATTAACTTGAATTCACGTAGGTTTCTTAGTGTTATTTAAACCATCAAAAATCGAACCGAAAGTTGGCTACTTCAAAGCCCATCCTGCACCAAATCATAGCGTCTCAAGGTTAATTCTTCGGTCCCTGTGGATTCGATCCCTACTTGTACATCAACGACCGCTTTGACCAGTAGGGTAAATTTGGGCGCAACCAAATTTTTGCGCCGTTGCCGGGGACCCAAGTAAGTACCTTAGACCCAAATCTTCTTTTCTCACCCCAATTTCTCTATTCTCACCCCAATTTCTCTTCTCTTTTCCCCTTTCTATTTCTGTGTGTCCAAAAAAGCCCCAAAACTAATTTTCAATCAATTCCAATGGATTATCCTCCAAAATACCCCTTCATAAATCAATGTTATAATCAAGTTGGAAATCAATATTGGGAAACACCTCACATAGGGAATTTCATTGACCAATCCTTAATTTAATACACCACACCAGATGAGATGTACAATCAATGGGATGCTGAATGTTTACAAGATAAATTTCCATACCTATCAAGAATGAATGAAAAGATAAATAATGAGGATTTACATGATGTACAAACATATATCAACCCTAATCCTGAAAAAATTATTCAACAATTGTGTGATCAAATGGATAAAATGAATTCAGAAGTTTCATCTTTCAAATTAGAACTTCAAAGCTTTATGACTTTTGAGGAACCTGTTCCCATTAAAGATGTTCTTTCCTCATCATTGATAGATGAATCGTTTATCCCAAAAACCTCCCATGAATTGAAAAAAGAACTAATCTTTGGATATGGGATAACTGAACAAGATCAAAGAAATGTTGAAGGGTATTTAAATCAGGATGAAATTAATTTTTTGGATTCACAAGGAGAAAATTTGTCTTCATGGATTGAGTGTTCGTAATATTTCTCCAATGAAAATTTTTTAGAATCACCGATCATTGAACCATTGGAAGATATAACGAATATTGTGTCTATTCCCACTCATGAAATTCAAATGGAAAATTTTGTGGATGAATCATCTTTTCAAAAGGAACCAATTCTTTCAAATGTTTTTAAAGAAGAAACAATTTTTGATTCAAATTATCATTCTTCTTTAGGAAAATTCAATCAAACTGAACTCGATGTTTTAATACATCCTTCCATACTCAATAATACCTCTATTTATGATAACCAAGACCATTCAATTATCATCATTCTTCATCAAGAATCTCACCATGTAGGAATGAACCTTGAAATCTTAGGAAATACTCGAGATAAAACACGATCAACCATTTTAGATATTCCTTGAATTTTACCGATCATTGTAGAAAATAGGATTTCACATGAATCTAATTATAAAAAAATCAATATGAATAAAGTTGAAGTGGACAAAAAATGGGGTCTTAAAAATGATTAAAGTTGGAATTGGATAAGTTGGGGTGTACAAGTCGAGCTAACGACGTTAAACAAAAGTGTTTCATGGGAGGCAACCCATGGTTTTCATGTTTCTAATCATTTTGAATCATTTTTTTCATATAATAAATTACTATAAACTGTTGACCTGTTATTATTTTATAAGTAAGGATGGGTATGATAGGAGAGCACTGTATTCATCCGTGTCACGCGGTGTGATCCCTGAGTAATACCTTACCCAGAAATTTAAAGAAGACAATGTATCATCAGTTTATTTTATTTATGTTTTTGTTGGTTAAAAAAAATTAGACTCTTGACCTGTTCTTCTTTTATGAGTATGGATGGGTATGAAAGGGGAGCACCGTATTCATCCGTGTCACGCGGTGTGATCCCTGAGTAATACCTTACCCAGAAATTTAAAGAAGACAATGTATCATTAGTTTGATTTAAAAAAACATGAAAATGATGGTACTTGGAATTAAATAAATCATTGTGTTGTTTGTTTTGCCTTCTTTGTCCTTCTTTTTATGGTTCATGAACTATTTTGGGTGATACATGTTCAATCAAGGAGGTGCCTACATCCCCAAAGAGATCAAAGGAGTAATTTGGAGCACCATGAACCTCAACTTTAAAAACCAGGTGAATTTGTTCCATGTTTATCATTCTCAATTTCATCTTTGAACTCCTATCCAACCCCCTTCTAACTTTTCTTTTTTTTAAACATTGGGGACAATGTTATTCTAAGTTGGGGGGATAAAAATGATTTTTTTAATAAAAACATGCATGAAAAGAAAAATTCCATTAACCTTAAACATGATAAACACACATTGCAAACTTTAAAATTGGATATCAAATAAATTTTGCATTCCTTGATTCTGATTTTAATGCAAGTTTAAGTTCATGAGCATAGTTTTTGAAAAGTTCGGTTGTCCGATGTGATTTTTCAATGTTTACATTTTCATCCTCTTTATAAAAATGCCACAATGCACGTCTACTGGATCGTGGGTGTAAATTTGAGTTCTTGGGTCCCTTTCATTATAGCATAGGGTTCTGGGGTCACTTTTAGTTTAATTTGTGTATCCAAAAAAAAACAAAAAAAAACAAAAAAAAACAAAAAAAAATTGAAAAAAATAATAATGACCACATAGAGCAATGTTTTGTCCAAATGAGTGGCGTCCGGAACTTGGGGATCGTGACTCCATAGTTGTCTTGCCCAGAGTTAGGCTTTAAATCTCTATTGTAGAGCATGAAATTGACAAAATGCGTGGCGTCCGACACTTGGGGATCGTGACTCCATAGTTGTCTTGCCCAGTGTTAGTCTTTTCATATATATTGTGGTTAAAAAAAATAAAAAAAATAAAAAAAATAAAAAAAATCGATACTCATCTTAAGGTTTAATGTGATTCCCACCTAGCGCTTCCAATTTTTCCCCTTGAACAATAAAATGGGCCCCATATCTTTTATGATGCACAACACTTTATCATTCTTAATTTGAATTGGATGAAATGTGGCAATGAATTTGAACAAAGGAATGGGTTGGGCTTGGGATATGCTTATGGACCTATATTGTTTTAAATGATTTTGATGGGTTCCATAATTGTTTTGATATGAGGTCTTTTGAGTGAGCAATGTGTATTTAAATGTTTTTGGAAAAGGGGATTTGGATTTCATATTTGTAATTTATTTTTCTCGGGACTAGAAAAACTCAAGTTGGGGGGTGTGATTAGTCACTGAAAGTGGCTAATATTCATTGTTAATATCTTAATATTAATGTTTTTAAAAGTTCATAAACATCAATTTTAGTCCAATTCAGAAATTGAACTTCATTTCCCATCATTGTGCAATTCATGCTTAAAATGTCAATTTGGTCCCACTCAATAATTTGCTTGTGGAAATTACAATATTCAACATTTTCATTTGTAATTTTGGGATATGATTTATCACTTTGTTTGGAACATTTTATCTTTTAGGTCTGATGTATGAATCCCAAAGGAAGATGGAGAATTTTGCGCCTGAAGGCAGAAACTTGCTGGAAAAAAGCATAATGGGCCTAAGGCCCATAAAACAAATGTGGGGCCCAGAAACCAAGCCCAATGAAGCTCAAATTTATAAAGTAGAAAGATAAAAATTGGAGGATCATTTTATTCAACTGTGTCCGGAGCTAATTCTGATGTTTTCATGATGATAAAGGGATCTGAAGTTGAGATTTAAATGGAGGACTTGTCATTAATGCACATAAATCCGTCCCACCATTTCGACCATAACATTCAAACGGCTGAGCCAAATGTCCTAAAATTTTGAGAGCTTCTATAAGACACATGGAAGAAGATATTTTATATTTAATAAACCTTCGGATTCGGCCATATGAAGTGTCAAACGCACACGTCAAAATGGAAGACGAATCTGGACAGTTTTTCGGGTCAACTTCAAAACGTCAATTTCCTTTTGATTATTCACCCTCATTTTGACTCTATTAATTGTTGGGGGTGAATTAATTATTGGGGGATGGACCTAAGGCTCCTAATATTCCTATATAAGGAGCTATTGGTGAAGGTAATAGGTGTGGATATTTTTCATATCATCTTTTGTTGCTTGTTTCATTGTAAGGTTATGCTTCCAAATTTCCTTTGTAATGTTTTCCATTTCCATGTAAGTTTCTTTTTTGTATCTTTATGTTCTTAATAAACTTCTTTCTCTTCTATATTTTCCATTTCATTTATTAAAACTTTATAATCACAAAGCACAGTGATATCTTTATGTTGTTGTGAATTAGTTCACACATAGGTGTAAATTTCATTCACACACACGGAGGAGTGCTCGTTATTTCCGCGGTTTTAATTTCTTCAATCCAATTCTTATTAGCCATCTTCCGCCCACCATTGAGAGTATACCATTAATGGAGGGCTAAACCCTTTATGGGTTGATCTTAGGAGGATGCAAAGGCTGGATTTAATGTTATTTTATGAACAAATTGTTGTTAATTGGATAATTACTTTAAGACATCCATTCTTCAGTTATTTCTACTCTTCATCTTTACTGTGTTTGAGAAAAATAAATTCAATTACTAAATGACCATATACCTCGGAGATATCATGAATTTGGTTCTCTAAGTGTATAAGGGATTAGTAATTGTGTTTAGTAAGCACCAAACCAGAAAATGATGAAGGTAATGTTATTTTTGAAGAATGGATTCATCAAGAATTAATAAAACCAAAATTGTTTAAAGAAGTAAAATTCATTCAATCCACCACGAGCATAATCCTAGATCAACCCATTTTCATTAAATTGAATTCACGTAGGTTTCTTAGTGTTATTTAAACCATCCAATATCGAACCCAAAGTTGGCTACTTCAAAGCCCATCCCGCACCAAATCATAGCGTCTCAAGGTTAATTCTTCGGTCCCTGTGGATTCGATCCCTACTTGTATTTCAACGACCGCTTTTACCAGTAGGGTAAATTTGGGCTCAACCAAATTTTGGCGCCGTTGCCGAGGACCCATGTAAGTACCTTAGACCCAAATATTCGTTTCTCACACCAATTTCTCTATTCTCACCCCAATTTCTCTTCTCTTTCCCCCTTTTTATTTCTGTGTGTCCAAAAAAACCCCAAAACTAATTTTCCATCAATTCCAATGGATTATCCTCCAAAATACCCCTTCATAAATCAATGCTATAATCAAGTTGGAAATCAATATTGGGAAAAACCTCACATATGGAATTTCATTGACCAATCCTTAATTGAATACACCCCACCAGATGAGATGTACAATCAATGGGATGCTAAATGTTTACAAGATAAATTTCCATACCTATCAAGAATGATTGAAAAGATAAATAATGAGGATGTACATGATGTACAAACATATATCAACCCTAATCCTGAAAAAATTGTTGAACAATTGTGTGAACAAATGGATAAAATGAATTCAGAAGTTTCATCTTTCAGATTAGAACTTCAAAGCTTTATGAATTTTGGGGAACCTATTCCCATTCAAGATGTTCTTTACTCATCATTTATAGATGAATATTTTATCCCAAAAACCTCCCATGAATTGAAAAAAGAACTAAACAATTGATATGGGATAACTGAACAAGATCGAAGAAATTTTGAAGGTATTTAAATCAGGATGAAATTAATTTTTTGGATTCACAAGGAGAAAATTTGTCTTCATGGATTGGGTGTTCGGAATATTGCTCCAATAAAAATTTTTTAGAATCACCGATCATTGAACCATTGGGAGATATAACGAATATTGTGTCTATACCCACTCATGAAATTCAAATGGAAAATTTTGTGGATGAATCATCCTTTCAAAAGGAACCAATTCATTCAAATGTTTTTAAAGAAGAAACAATTTTTGATTCAAATTATCATTCTTCGTTAGGAAAATTCAATCAAACTGAACTCGATGTTTTAATACTTCCTTCCCTACTCAATAATCCCTCAATTTATGATAACCAAGACCATTCAATTGTCATCACTCTTCATCAAGAATCTCACCATGTTGGAATGAACCTTGAAATATTAGGAAATACTCTAGATAAAACACGATCAACCATTTTAGATATTCCTTGGATTTTACCAATCATTGTCAAAAATAGGATTTCACATGAATAAAATTATAAAAAAATCAATATGAATAAAGTTGAAGTGGACAAAAATGAGGTCTTAAAAATGATGAAAGTTGGAATTGGATAAGTTGGGGGGTACAAGTCGAGCTAACGACGTTAAACAAAAGCGCTGCATGGGAGGAAACCCATGGTTTTCATGTTTCTAATCATTTTGAATCATTTTTTTCATATAATAAATTACCATAAACTATTGACATGTTCTTCTTTTATGAGTAAGGATGGGTATGAAAGGGGAGCACCGTATTCATCAGTGTCACGCGGTGTGATTCCTGAGTAATACCTTACCCAGAAATTTAAAGAAGACAATGTATCATCAGTTTATTTTATTTATGTTTTTTTAGGTTAAAAAAAATAGACTCTTGACCTATTCTTATTTTATGAGTATGGATGGGTATGAAAGGGGAGCACCGTATTCATCCGTGTCATGCAGTGTGATCCCTGAGTAATACCTTACCTAGAAATTTAAAGAAGACAATGTATCATTAGTTTGATTTAAAAAAAACATGAAAATGATGGTACTTGGAATTAAATAAATCATTGTGTTGTTTGTTTTGTCTTCTTTGTCCTTATTTTTATGGTTCATGAACAATTTTAGGTGATACATGTTCAATCAAGGAGGTGCCTTCATCCCCAAAGACATCAAAGGAGTAATTTGGAGCATCATGAACCTCAACTTTAAAAACCTGGTGAATTTGTTCCATGTTTATCATTCTCAATTTCATCTTTGAACTCCTATCCTACCCCCTTCTAACTTTTCTTTTATTTAAACACTGGGGACAGTGTTATTCTATGTTGGGGGGATAAAAAATGATTTTTTTGAATAAAAACATTCATGAAAAGAAAATTTCCATTAACCTTAATCATGATAAACACACATTGAAAACTCTAAAATTGGATATCAAATAAATTTTGCATTCCTTGATTCTAATTTTAATGCAAGTTTAAGTTCATGAGAATAGTTTTTGGAAAGTGCGGTTGTCCGATTTGATTTTTCAATGTTTACATTTTCATCCTCTTAATAAAAATTCCACAATGCACGTCTACTGGATCGTGGGTGTAAATTTGAGTTCTTGGGTCCCTTTCATTATAGCATAGGGTTCTGGGGTCACTTTTAGTTTAATTTGATTATCCAAAAAAAACAAAAAAAAACAAAAAAAATTGAAAAAAATAATAATGACCACATAGAGAAATGTTTTGTCCAAATGCGTGGCGTCCGACACTTGGGGATCGTGACTCCATAGTTGTCTTTCCCAGAGTTAGGCTTTATATCTCTATTGTAGAGCATGAAATTGACAAAATACGTGGCGTCCGGCACTTGGGGATCGTGACTCCATAGTTGTCTTGCCCAGAGTTAGTCTTTTCATATATATTGTGCTTAAAAAAAATTAAAATAAAAATAAAAATAAATTAAAAAAATGGATACTCATCTTAAGGTTTAATGTGATTCCCACCTAGCCCTTCCATTTTTTTCCCCTTGAACAATAAAATGGGCCCCATATCTTTTATGATGCACAACACTTTATCATGCTTAATTGGAATTGGATGAAATGTGGCAATGAATTTGAACAAAGGAATGGGCTTGGGCTTGGGATATGATTATGTACCTATCTTGTTTTAAATGATTTTGATGGGTTCCATAATTTTTTTGATATGAGGTCTTTTGAGTGAGCAATGTGTATTTAAATGTTTTTGGAAAAGGGTATTTGGATTTCATATTTGTAATTTATTTTGCTCGGGGCTAGCAAAACTCAAGTTGGGGGGTGTGATTAGTCACTGAAAGTGGATAATATTCATTTTTATGATCTTAATATTAATGTTTTTAAAAGTTCATAAACATCAATTTTAGTCCAATTCAGAAATTGAACTTCATTTCCCATCATTGTGCAATTCATGCTTAAAATGTCAATTTGGTCCCACTCAATAATTTACTTGTGGAAATTACAATATTCATCATTTTAATTTGAAATTTTGGGATATGATTGATCACTTTGTTTGGAACATTATATCTTTTAGGTCCGATGGATGAATCCCAATGGAAGATGGAGACTTTTCTGCCTGAAGACAGAAACTTGATGGAAAAAAGCATAATGGGCCTAAGGCCCATCAAACAAATGTGGGGCCCAGAAACCAAGCCCAATGAAGCTCAAATGTATACAGTAGAAAGAAACAAATATGAGGATCATTTTATTAAACTGTGGCCGGAGCTAATTTTTATGTTTTCATGATGATAAAGGGATCTGAAGTTGAGATTTAAATGGAGGACTCGTCATTAATGCACAGAAATCCGTCCCACCATTTCGACCATAACATTCAAACGGATGATCAAAAATGTCCTAAAATTTTGATATCTTCTAGAAGACACATGGAAGAAGATATTGTATATTTAAGACACCTTCGGATTCGGCCATATGAAGTGTCAAACGCACACGTCAAAATGGAGGACGAATCTGGACAGTTTTTCGGGTCAACTTCGAAACGCCATTTTCCTTTTGATTATTCACCCTCATTTTGACACTATTAATTGTTGGGGGTGAATTAATTATTGGGGGATGGACCTAAGGCTCCTAATATGACTATATAAGGAGCTATTGGTGAAGGTAATAGGTGTGGGTATTTTGCATATCATCTTTTGTTGCTTGTTTCATTGTAAGGTTATGCTTCCAAATTTCCTTTGTAATGTTTTCCATTTCCATGTAAGATTATTTTTTGTATCTTTATATTATTATTCAAATTCTTTCTATTCTATATTTTCCATTTAATTTATTAATACTTTATAATCACAAAGCACAGTGATATCTCTTTGTTTTGTGAATTAGTTCACACATAGGTGTGAATTTCATTCACACACACGGAGGAGTGCTCGTTATTTCCGCGGTTTTAATTTCTTCAATCCAATTCTTGTTAGCCATCTTCCGCCCACCATTGAGATTATACCATTAATGGAGGGATAAAACCTTAATGGTTTTATCTTAGGAGGATGAAAAGGCCGGATTGAATGTTATTTTATGAACGAATTGTTGTTAATTGGATAATTAATTTAAGACATCCATTCTTCAGTTATTTCTACTCTTCATCATTACTGTGTTTGAGCAAAATAAATTCAATTACTAAATGACCATATACCTCCTAGATAACATGAATTTGGTTCTCTAATTGTATAAGGGATTAGAAATTGTTTTTAGTAAGCACCAAACCATAAAATGATGAATGTAATGTTATTTTTGAAGAATGGATTCATCAAGAATTAATAAAACCAATATTGTTTAAAAAGTAAAATTCATTCAATCCAACTCGAGCATAATCCTAGATCAAACCATTTTTATTAAATTGAATTCATGTAGGTTTCTTAGTGTTATTTAAACCAGCCAAAATCGAACCCAAAGTTGGCTACTTCAAAGCCCATCCCGCACCAAATCATAGCGTCTCAAGGTTACTTCTTCGGTCCCTGTGGATTCGATCCCTACTTGTACTTCAACGACCGCTTTTACCAGTAGGGTAAATTTGGGCGCAACCATGACACTTATATTATTTTATTTAAAATGATGTCAAATTTATCACCTTCGTAATTTAATAAACATAAAATTTTAAAAGTTGGGTGTTTTAAACGATATATTGGACTAAAAGTATTCTTATTGAATATATGTGATTTATATTTATCATAGTTTGTTATTTTTAATTTTTATGCAAAAAATAAGTATATTTAATAATTATAAAAAAATTGTATTAATTATTTTATTAAGTGAAATATCAAAAAATGGTTTTAAAAATATTAAAATAAATATTATATGAACTAATTAATGATCTCCACAAATTTTATAGACGCATATGAGATGTTAAGAGTCTATTTAATATTTTTTAGAATATATCATTTGTATGGATTTTATTTAAATTCAAATAAATGAATACTGTCAAAATTGTCACTACTGTTATTTTATAAAAATAACATATTATCGAAATGATTTAAAATCACAAAAAAAATTTAAATTAAAAATTGAAATTTATATGGTCTACAAATTTTAATTGTCTCGTAATTTCGGTTTATTATTTTTAAATATTATATGGAATTATTTCGAGACCGGGAGTGAAGACGGCACATCATTCCAATGTCCAGTGAGCCCGGAATGGTAGATTGAACATCTTAAGTCATGTGAGTCGGAACATGTGCACGGTTGTGGAACATTCCAAATGGATGCCCGGATTAAAAATATGAGTTCATTGTTGCGTCCGGGACAACAAATTTACCTATGAATGAGGCAAACCTCGACCGGCGCAGGTCGAGGGAAAATGTTAATTTTCGGATGTCTTAATAAAAAAAATCTACAGGTTTATTTTATTTTATGGAAACAACCACTGCAGCATGGTAAAAGGGCAGTTGTTTCCTTAATTAAATGTTGTGTTATAATGACAAATAAATGGAATGTTGGACTCTTTAATATGCAACGATGGGACATTTGTTTCCTTAACTAATGTTTCATCATAATGACTCAAGATTTTGCAAGTATGAGTCATTAATATCACCGTTTAATTAATTGACAATCTTGTTTCCCTTTTTAATGGGGCGAACAATTGTTGATCGTTGGTGACGTTTGAGAGGAACCTCTGCGGAATCCGCGGGTTGTTGGAGAAATTTCTCGGTGACAAACGATGATGGATCGAGGCAGCGAATCAATGCACCAACGACGTTGAAGGATCTCGACGATGATGGTAGCATGACGCCTTCGTCATCAATCGATCCTTACTAAAGTTAGGGGTTTGTTATTTCAATTCCCTTTCCCCATTTTTTGAGTTTAAACCACGAACGTAGATCAACCATGAACAAGTTGATCAGCGGATTCGTGCGTTCTGGCGGGAGAGATTTTCTTTGGGATGATTTTGGGGAATTGATCCATGCTTTATGTTGTTGTTTATTCTATCCCCATTTAAGCCTATTATCGGGATAGGATCAACGTCGTGATGAACGATGGCGGAGGTTCATTCCTCAATTTGATTATTTGTATTTCTTCCCCCGTGTTTCTTCACATTCATCGCAGGGGGATGAACAACGGATCGTTGCGCATCCGTTCTGTGATGCAATGATCCCAACTCAAATGTTCAACACCGCAACGACCTTGTGGAGGTGCGGAGACGATGGCGGATGACGAATCAAACCTGATCGAAAATATCGTTAATCGATCGTTCTTCATGCGGGAAGATCAAAACACGTTTTCAGAGCTGATCGAAGGTCAGAAAACTCTGGAGGCAGCTTTGTGGCGTTGGGGCGACCAAAACATGAAGGTTTTGTGGTGATCAGACGGCTGGATCAATGATCAGGGCACCAAGGGAGGCGCACTGGCAAAGAGCGCCGTTTCGGGAAATTTCCAGAATACATGACATGTACTTCCGAAGAACACGCCGTGTAGTACTTGCGGTGGCATCTAGGGTTTCGAGGTTGGAGAAAAATCACACAGCCGGGGACCCTGGTCACATGGCGTGTTGGACCTTCCCCGATGCTTGGCGTGTACTTTGGGTAGTACACAGACACATGATTATCTACACGACTTCAGGCGACACGGCGTGTACAACTTTGCAGAACCAGCTACGCGGGACTCAGCGTGTATCTCAGGGATACGTGGACACGGGATGGAGTACACGACCGTGTACTCCATCACACAGCCAGGCGAGGCCAGCAGCGTGGGTCACCCCATGTGTGGATTACACAGGTTGGACTACACGGGTTGATGACCGTGTACAGGCACATGGCCGGAGTACATGGAGCCAACCCCATTTACCCAGACATATCGTGTACACACGGGATGATGACCATGTACGGGCACATGGCCAGAGTACACGGAGCCAACCCTAGTTACCCAGACATGGCATGTACGCTGTAATACACGTCATGTACTTAGTTTTTCCTACACGACTAGTCTATGACAATGGGCATTGTACACGGGCAGTACCCGGGGTCAGACAACACGGTGTGTATCTTTTCTACGCGCCGTGTATTTTTTGGAAAAATGTATGGTCCTTTCGTTCACCGTACCTTGGACATCTTTCGTTTGGGTTAGTGACCCTTATTATTATTCCCCTGAAGTTCATGCATCATTTTCCACTCAGTAGTATGATCCCTTCAGCTGGACTTTCTGTGATAGAGTCAGGCATCCATCCGAGAGGCCCGGATCGAGATCCTCTATCCATTTTTGACCCTAGGTAGAGTCAAGAATCAACGTGACCAACCTTATGGGGCATTGATACTCTACCTATCTAGTGTATTCACCTAAGTTGTGAATCTGGATGAGTCGTCGTATCCGCCATGGCCCTGGCAGTGATCCTCATATGTGTATCGTGATCTTTCCCACTTAGGAGTGTGTCTCCCGTAATGCGTGCTTATATCTATCATAACCTTTCCACTTAGGAGTGTGCCTCTTATAATGAGTGTAGTTATCTCTCATGACGGTTCCTGACGAACAACACTTCTCGGATGGATTTCATCAGAGCTATAAGACTTGTGGAGTGTGTTCTCCCGGAACGAGTGCATCATGGAATCCTCGAACAGAATCCCTTACGGGGTTATGCAGTCGTGTGACTTGTCTTTAGACCACGGGTCGGGTGTTGAGTATATCTGGTTTTTTCTATATGTTCTGTATATGTATACTACGCAAAGAGGACTATACCTTTACATTTTTTTTCTTTGTGGTTTTCGGGGTCCTCTACTGAGTATTGTTATACTCACCCCTGCATGGGTTTTCCCTGCACGGCTGGTGTCTTGTGCAGACGAGCAGCCTTTTGATAGAGTCCAGGGTGGACCAGGGCATGACCGAGATTTCTGAGTTCCCTATAGGCCGAGGTGTTCCTACAGCTACGAGTAATAGTCCCAGTACCTTTTGTGCTTACAAGTTGGACTTTGCAGTTCTCAGAATTGATTTTTTTGTTTTTGGTGGGCTTGTATTTTGGCCCAGTTTACTTTTACAGTACTCTACCTTTCGTCGTACTTTGTTGGTTGGGGTTTAGTTGTATGCATGCATATTGTTCCTTAGGGTTTTACATTTCAGCATTTGTGGGCTTGGAGATGTGTGCGTGAGTACAAGTACTTAGGGAATGTCTCCCATTTTAGTAATGTGCCTATTCAGTGCTAGTCACCATCCCCTGGCCAATTGTAGGTGGGATTTGGGAGTCACTGCACGGGACCCATTGGGATGGGTCATGACAGAGTGGTATCAATGGTGGTCGGTTATACCTTAGGACCAAGAGTCTGTGAGTTGGTTTGGGGCAACAGTGTTAGGTGTTTTGGGTTCGTCTTTCAGGCCAGAGACTCCAGTGTTAGTGCGACGGACGACGTATCCACACAATAGGACTATGATAACCTGCTTTTCGACTCGGTTCATGAAAAAACTGGTTGCGTGGAAATAAAAGGTACATGCATCATATAGGAATGGGTTATGTTTTCCATGTCCTTTATGTCATCTATCCAGATATACTCTTTGACCATGGTACATCTTGTTTGTTTACAGGATGCCTCAGCGATGCATACCCACTTGGATTCACCATCACGATCACGAGGATGACCCCCTCAGTGACGAGACTTCGACAAAGGGACTAGCTCCCCATGCGTTTCCACCAGGTGGTGCACCTGCTATACCACCATTGGAGCAGCCAGTGGTACCCACGGTACCGACCAACGAGGAGGGAAGGCTTAGAGCGCTCCATGAATTCCATAGAGAGACGCCCCTCAGGTTCTGAGGTGAGCCCGACCCTCAGGCGGCTGAGGACTGGCTTGAGGTGGTGACAAAAGTTTTCCATCTAGTGAGGACACCAAAAGAATAGATGGTGATCCTAGGGGAGAGCCTTCTTCAGGGTTTGGCGGGACGATGGTGGAGTCTAACCACGCAGACTCATGACGAGGAGACTCTTTCATGGAAAGAGTTTGAGAAACTCATCAGGGAGGAGTTCTCTCTGGTTACGCTGACAGTTATGCGCATCCAGGAGCTTCTTCAGCTCCATCAGGGTAGTATGACAATGGCTGACTATTCATCGAGGTTCGCGAACCTCTCCAGGTACTTGATGGATATGGTCAGGGATCAAGACTTCAGAGCTCGGACGTTTGAACGCTGTCTACGGCGTGACATACGATCTAGTGTTGTGCCTCTACGAATTTCAACTTATGCTGGAGTGCTCGAGCGGGCCTTGGTGATTGACAGCTTCTTGGCGGAGAAGAGACAGCTGCTGGCAGTCAGCAGCAGGCAGACAGGTGCAGAGACCCCGGCAGCAGGAAGCCAACGTCAGGAAAAGGGGTATGGATGTGGGAAATGTCATAGGGGGACCCATGATAGTGGATCGACAGTCCAGGTCTCCCAGGATGGATCCAGTCAGCCTAGGGAGAAACGATTCTACGCATGCAATGGTTGGGGACATCTCACTTGAGATTGCCCGACCCGTCGAGCTGCTGATAGGGAAGCGTTGGATGGACCACCGAGGTAGAGGTAGAGAACAGAGCAGGTATACCCGACAGGTGGCGGACGTGGCAGAGGAGTAGGGAGAGCTGGAGGTGGTTGTAGACGCTTCGACTTACTTCCACCACCACCCCCAGGAGGTCCGCACAAGGCTCCCGGAGCTGGGGGATAGGGGCAAGGACAACTGCATGTGGTCAAGGCATATGACCCAGGGGCTCTAGGGATGATTCAAGGTATGATATGTGCCTTTTCTACCTTAGATGACGTACTCATTGACACAGGTTCCAGTCATTCCCTTATGGACACATTTCTTGTACAAAACCTCGAGATTCTGGTAGACCCGTTGACTTGATCCTTACGCTTGGAGACACCTACGGGAGGAGACTCGACGACCACACACCTTTTCGGACAGTGTGATCTTACCCTTGGAGGTGAGAGTTTCGGTTGGAACCTCTTTGTGGTAGCGTCAAGGCTTTACGACCTCATTCTCGGTATGGATTTTTTATCTTCCGTCCATGCCCAAATTGACTATTTTAGGCGATGGGTGCGGTGTGTCTGCTGTGATGGAAGGAGGTTTTCCTTTGTCAAATATAGGGAAACCCAAGCAACACAGAATGGGCTCATTTATAGGAGGGTGCAGCTGATCACTCATGAGTTGGCAAGCCTCACCCTCGGAGTAGTAGATGTTGTGAGCTCTCAGTTTCCAGCAGTGATGGCGGTGTATGAGGACGTCTTTCCCGGAGATGTTCCAGGATTACCTCCCCGCCAGGAAATTGAATTCTACATCGACTTACACCACGGGACAACACTGATTTCCTCATCAGCATATCGGACGGCTCCCGCAGAGCTTCGCAAACTGAGGGTGCAGTTGGAGGATTTTCAGAGGAAGGTTTTCGTGAGACCCAGCGTTTCACCCTGGGCGGCCCTGGTCTTATTTGCCAAGAAGGACAACAGGATTTTGATTCTGTGCGTGGATTACCAGCGCCTGAACAAGGTGATGGTGAAGAACAAGTATCCACTATCGAGAATAAATGACCACTTTGATCAGTTAATAGGGGCATAGTGGTTCTCGAATGTTGACCTTAAATCATGTTATCACCGGCTACGAGTGTGGGATGAGGATATACCGAAGACGGCTTTCAGATGCCACTATGGTCACTATGAGTACTTGGTGGTTCCTTTGGCATGACAAAATTCCCGGCAGTGTTCATGGGGATGATGAACCGGATATTCTAGCCGTACTTGGACCGGTTCAGGGTGGTCTTCATCGACGACATCCTTGTGTACCAGACGTCAGAAGAGGATCATGAAAGACACCTGCGGATGGATCTGGACGTACTCCGGGAGCACCAACTTTATGGAACGATCTCAATGTGTATGTTTTGGATTCAGGAGGTCCACTTTCTGGGACATGTCATCTCAGTAGATGGAGTATCTATGGACCCAGCCAAGGTGGAGGCTGTGATGGCATGGGAGTCACCTCGCAGCGTGACGGAGGTGCAGAGCTTCCTTGGGTTGGCAGGATATTACCGGAGATTCATTCCTGATTCCTCCCGGATATCAGCACCGATGACAACCTTGACTAGGAAGGGGAAACCCTTCGTATGGATGGAGTAGTACCAACATGATTTCAGTAAGTTAAGATAGATTTTGACGAGTGCCCCATTCTTGAGATTTCCGGGGGAGGGTGTCGAGTACATAGTTTTCTACGAAGCATCAGGGATCGGGCTCGGTTGTGTCCTGATGTAGCAGCATGAAATGATTGCTTATGGTTCACACCAGCTTAGGCCACATGAGCAGAACTATGTGACCCATTATCTCGAGTTGGAAGTGTTATTCATTGCATTGAAGATGTGGTGACACTACCTTATGTGCGGGCGATTTATTGTCTACTCTGACCACAAGAGCCTCAAGTACATCTTCTCAAAAAAGGATCTAAATCTGTGGTAGTGGTGTTGGCTAGAGTTCCTCTAGGACTATGATTTTGAGATTATGTATACTTTTGGAAAGGGAAACAAGGTGGAAGATGCCCTTAGTATAAGATCGAGCTCATAGCTATTGAGTGAGGTGACACAGCAGTTAGTCGCGTTACAGTTATCCTTCATGGATGGAGAGGTTACAGCTTACCTACAGTCGATGTATGTCATCCCTCCACTCTTACTGCATGTTAGGGAGGCACAACTTTGGGATGTCGACTGTGTGGCTTTACATACTCAGTTATCCATAGGACATGCTCCTGATGGATATTCACAAGGTGGGGAGCATGTACTTATATTTATAGGACCCATTGTTGTACCAGTTGTGTCGCAGGAGAAGGTCATGAGGGAGTTCCATACATCCCCTTTGGCGGTACATCCTAGGGTGTTAAAGATGTATCAGGACCTCTGACAACAGTTTTTTGTGGTTAGGTATGAAGAGGGTTGTAGCAGATTTTGTTTCTCGGTGCCTCACGTGCTAGCAGGTGAAGGTTGACTCCAACGGGATTATCTCACCCCCTGGATGTTCCAGAGTGGATGTAGGATGGAATATCGACAGACTTCATGATGGGATTTCCACAGACGTCAAAGGGGAATGATTCCATCTGGGTGATCATTTAACGACTCACCATGTCGGCCCACATCTTAGCTATTAAGGAGTAGAGTTCTATAGAGATCATGGGACGCCTCTCCGTGTATGAGAGAGTTTGGTTTCATGGAGTCCCCTCGACATAGTCTCAGACCGAGATGCCCGCTTCACATCCCGGATATAGAAGGGATTGCAGGAAGCCTTGAGACTCAGCTACGCTTGAGCACAACGTTTCATCCCCAGACAGATGGTCAGACAGAGAGGACCATTTAGGTTCTGGAGGATATGTTGTGAGCCCGTATCTTGGACTTTGGTCACAGTTGAGAGGACCACCTACCACTAGTGGAGTTTTCGTACAACAACAGCTACCACTCCAGCATTGGTATGGCACCGTTCAAGGTCGTGTATGGGAGACCCTTCCGGTCAACGCTTTGTTGGACCGACCCCGGAGAGTCAGTACTCATGGGTCCCAAGATAGTGCGAGCCACCACAGAGAAGGTGTAGATCATCTGGGAGTGGATTAAGACTACACAGAGCTGACAAAAGTCTTATGCTGACAGGCGAAGGAGACCTCGGGATTTGGAAGAGGGAGACCACGTTTTTCTTCGGTTCTCACCTTGATGAGGGATCTAGAGATTTGGCCGAGGCAGAAAGCTATCTGTGAGGTTCATCGGACCATTTCATATTCTGTGTAGAGTTGGCGAGGTGGCATACCGCCTAGCTCTACCGCCATAGTTGCATTGGGTACATGATGTCTTCCACGTGTCGTATCTAAGGAGTTACGTACACGACCCATCGTACGTCATCGACTAGGGCGAGCTGGACATCGAGGATGGATTGAACATTGCTAAGTACCTTGTGGAGATCAAGGATCGGCAGGAGAGAATCCTTCATGGGAGATCGATTCCCTTGGTGTGCGTCCGGTGGCAGCATGAGAATCTCCAGGAGAGCACGTGGGAGTGGGAGACTCAGATCTGTGCCCAGTACCCACATCTTTTTGAGTAGCCCTTGTTTTGGCTTTTCGGGGACGTAAAGCCCAAGGTGGGGAGAATGTAATGTCTTGGAATTTCTGTTTATTATTTTTAAATATTATATGGAGTTATTTCAAGACCTAGAGTGAAGACGGCACATCATTCCGAGGTCCAGTGAGCCCGGAATGGTGGTTTGAACTTTTTAAGTTAAGTGAGTTGGCACTTGTGCACGGTTGTGGCAGTTTCCAAACAGATGGCCGGATTAAAAATCTGAGCGCACCGTTGCATCCGGGACAGTGAATTTACCTACGAATGAGGCTAACCTCGACCGATGTGGGTCAAGGGAAAAAGATAATTTTCAGACGTTTTAATAAAAAATTAAACTAAATTAAAAATCTAAACGTTTATTTTATGTGATGCAAACAACTACTACAGCGTGGTAAAATGGAAGTTGTTTCCTTAATTAAATGTTGTGTCATAATGACAAATAAATGGAAATTTGGACTCTTTAATACGCAGTGACGGGCCGTTTGTTTCCTTAACTAATGGTGCTTCATAATGACTCATGATTTGGCAAGTATGAGTCATTAATATCACCGTGTCATTAAGTGCCAGCCTTGTTTCCATTTTTAAAGAGGTGAACAATTTTTGATCATTGGCGATGATTGAGAGGAACCTCTTCCGAATCTGTGGGGCGTTGGAGAAATTTCTCGCCGACAAACGATGACGGATCGAGGCTGTGAATCATTGTGCAAACGACATTGAAAGATCTCGACATCGACGGCAGCGCGACAACTTCCTCAGTGATCGATCCTTAATAAAGGTAGGGGTATTTTATTTCAATTCCATTTCCCCATTTTTGAGTTTAAACCACGAAGACGGATCAACCACGAACAAGTTGATCCGCGGAATCATGCGTTCTTGCGGGAGGGGTTTTCATTAGGTTGATTTTGGGGAATTGATAAATGCTTTATGTTGTTGTTGATTCTATCCCTGTTTAAGCCTATTAACGGGAGCGGATCAACGCCGTAACGAATGACGGCATAGGTTCGTTCGTTAATTTGTTTATTTGGATTTCTTCCCCCATCTTTGTTCACGTTCTTCACGGGGCGACGAACAACGGATCGTTTCACATCCGTTATACAATGCAACGATCCAAAATCAATGGTTTGACACCGCAACGACCTTGTGGAGGTGTGGTGACGATGGAGGATGATGAATCAGACCAGATAGGAAAGAGCATTATTCAATAATTCTTCGTTCGGGAAGATCAAAACACGTTTTTGGAGCCGATCGGAGGTCCGAAAACACCGGAAGTGGGTTTGTGGCGTCGGGATGACAAAAACCTGAAGGTTTAATGGCGATTGGACGGATGGATCAACGGTCGAGGCAGCACGAGAGGCGCGCCGCTGAAGAGCGCTATTTTTGGAAATTTATAGAATACATGGTGTGGACTTCTGAAGAACACGTTGTGTAGTATTGGCGGCAGCGGCTATGGTTTCTGGGTAAGAGAAGAATCACACAGTGTGTTGGACCTTCCCCGAAGCTTGGCCCATACATTGGGTAGTACACGAACACGGGATGATCTACAGGGCTTCAGGCGACACTGTGTGTACAACTTGGCAAAAGAGGCTACGCAGGACTTGGCGTGTATCTCGGGGATACACGGACACGGGATGGAGTACACAACCATGTACTCCATCACACGCCCAGGTGAGGCTAGCGGTACGGGTCACCCTGCGTGCAGATTACACGGGTTGGAGTACACAGGTTGATGATTGTGTACTGGCACATGGCCAGAGTACACGGAGCCAACCCCAATTACCCAGACACGGAGTGCACACCGTACTGCACGTCGTGTACTTAGTTTTTTCTACACGAATAGCCTATGCCACGGGTCGTTGTACACGGGCAGTACCCGGGGTCATACAACACGGCGTGTATCTTTTCTACATGTCGTGTTCTTTTGGGAAAACAGTATGGTCCTTTCGTTCACCATACCTTGGACATATTTTGTTTGGGTTAGTGAACCTTCATCTTGTTCCCCTGAAGGTCAGGCATCATTTTCCACTCAGAAGTATGATCCCTTCAGCCAAACTTTCTATGATAGGGTCAAACATCCATCTGAGAGGCCCAGATTGAGATCCTATATCCATTCTTGACCCTAGGTAGAGTCCGTCATCGACGTGACCAACCTTAATGGGATTTGATCCTCTAATTAGCTGGTGTACCACCTAACTGGTGAATTCGGATGAGGTTCAGTATCCGCCATGGCCCGGGCAGTGATCCTCATCTGTGTATCGTGATCTTTCGCACTCAGGAGTGTGTCTCCCATAATGAGTGCTTCTATCTATTGTTCCCTTTCCCCTCAGGAGTTTGTCCCCCTGTAATGAGTGTAACTATCTCTCATGATGGTTCCTAACGAACATCACTTCTCGGACAGATGTCATCAGAGCTATAAGACTCGTGCAGTGTGTTCTCCTGGAATGAGTACATCACAGAATCATCGAACAGAATCCCTTACAGGGGTATGCAATCATGTGACTTGTCTCTAGACCATGGGTCTGGGTGTTGAGTTTATCTGGTTTTTTCTATATGTTCTGTAGACATATACAATGCATAGCTGACAGTACCTTTACTTTGTTTACAACTTTTTGGTTTTTGGGGTCCTCTACTGCGTATTGTTATACTCACCCCTGCACGGGCTTTGCCCACACGTCTGGTGTCTTGTGCAGATGAGCATCCTTTTGATAGAGTCTATGGAAGACCAGGGAAGGAAAAAGCTTTATGAGTTCCCTACAGGCCGAGGCGTTCCTACTGCTATGAGAAGAAGTCCCAGTACATTTTGTGCTTACAGGTTTTACTTCGCAGTTTTCAGACTCTTGTTTGTTTGTTTTTGGTGGGATTGTATTTTGGCCCAGTTTACTTTTACAGTAATCTACCATTAATCATACTTTGTTGGTTGGGGTTTAGTTGTATTAATGCATATTGTTCCTTAGTGTTTCACATTTTAGAGTTTGTGGGCATGGAGATGTGTGCGTGTGTATAGGTACTTAGGCAAAGCCTCTCATGTTAGTAATGTGCATATTCAGTTCTAGTCACCAGTCCCTGGCCTATTGGAGGCGTGCATGGGGAGACACGGTGTGGGCCCCATTGGGATGGATCATGAAAAATTTCCTAATGTTTCCATTTATGGAAAATTCAAAACACCCAAGTATTTAGTTCTGACAATTTAAAATTTAGAATATTATTACCACAAATAAAATTAAATAAATTAAATAAGGATAAATCAAGTTGATAAGGTTTAAACAAATTACCAACATTTCTAAATCTTATTGGTTGAGGATATTATAACCCAATCTCAACTAATATTTGGATTGGAGTCATTTTTTAGGTTTTTATGTGGGGTTTGAGTTTATTATAAGTTAATATTTTAGAGGTTTCCAAAAGTGGCCCTCTCTTCTCTTATAAAGGGGCACCTCCTCCCTCTCCTCTTCACAGCACATTGAGCCTTCATGCTCGTCCAAAACCTGAAAATATCTCTTCTCCACTTACATATAAGCATATTAGAGGTACTGGTCTTCTTTAAAGACCATCTTTAGTGCCCTAAGAGGCGGTTTAAAAGAGGCTCATCGAAGAAGAGGTAATATCCTTTGCTGATTCTTTCAAATTAATATCTTCTTCTATATCCTCTTATTTTTTTGTTTCATAGTAAAGTAATAACATAAGTATCACTAATAGAATAATATGTTATTATAAATATGAACCGACCCAATTTCAACTTTTATCCATCCTACGAAAAATGAAATCACCGTGCGTGCGTACGTACAGAATACCGTCTCCACACCTTGGTGTAATATGTTTTTCCACCACCACCTTACTTAGATGGGTATAATAGTGTAATGAATAAAAATATATGATTATTATAACATGATACCAACTCTGAGATATTATATCATCCACTCTAATTCAATTCAATAATTAGGGGGATGATATCATCGATCATGCGAAAGTACGGATTACCGTCTCTAGGATGCGATGAGATTCATTCTCCATGTTAACCATTCAAGAATGATTATAAAGTATATTATAAATAATCATGAAAAATATGACATAATAATGATACTAGATTTTGTTTTGTTATTTACTTACATCCATTCTATTTAATAAGGAAACAAAAACATCGTTCATGCATAACTATGACCTACCGTCTCCATGAACGGTGTATTTCATTCCTTTTATAGATCTATTATATATACGTATATTCTGTATAAATATTATATATAAATCATGTTTTACATTCTAGAAGTAATTAATAATGATCTATGTAATCATATGAATAATTACAATTCAAAACACATATGATAAATGAAATTATTTTACCCAAAATGGTGCTTTAAAATGGAATTGACAATTGAATGGGTAATATATAGTCATAAGTGAATAATATATGATATCATAAATATTATCATGGATTTTTTTTCAAGTTTATAATATTTTTAAACCCACTATACAGGAATCTCGGACACATACAGAAGAAATTGGACATAAGATAAGGTATAATAATTCAAATCTCATTTTTATCTGAGATTGTTTATACATAAGTATTTACTGGGGTAATATTTTTCCTCCATGCCCAAAAAATATTTTTTCATAAAGTTATTAATATTCTTCCATGTATGTTTAATGTAATTTTTACCCCTCTTTGAATTTTAATTTCTGTTATGGAAGGAATCATTCTTTTTTACCATTCGTGGTACTTTTTGACTTTTTCGTTAAAAGTACAAGGAGAATGTTTTTTTAACTTATATGGCATGAATAGTTTTTTACAGTTTCATAACACCTAATTTTTATGAATCATAACGTAAAATATTTAGTTATTATTTTAAATAAAATCCTTTTCTTTTCAAATTGTGTGGCATGTTTTAAAAGGAATTGATTTTGAAGAAGAAAGAATATTTTCCTCATGAATTCATCTCAAGTGTTTTATCGAAACTATTTTCCATCTAAGATGACATTATTTATCATGTTTATATTTCATGTATAATGTCTCTATTATTTACATGGTTTTATATTTTATTATGATGAATCTATATCCATTTGTTTTATATGAATTATGTTATGATGGGATGATGTTTATGAAACCCATTTTATTCTTTTGGTTATGATGAATCATTTATGATTGTTTTGTGGCACATGTAAGAATGATTTCAGTATGAGATGGGTGGGACATATATCTCCCTCTAATGAATTAGGTAAATATTTATATCTCATGAGATAGACTTGTTTGTAACGGAAAGTAAAATCCAGTTCAGTATTACAGGGCTGGAAAAACAAGTAAACCCGGTTCAGTAATGGACTTTGTCCACTATGATGGTATTGGAAGCAATTCATTGGATACTATTGAAATCATAACATGTTCCTAATGGATTTCCACAATTACATATTTTATTACGATGCTATTTTATAATGATTAATGTTACTTTATGACTTATTCCTTATGCACTGCCATGATTTATGTCATTACTCATGATTTTGATGTTTTATGTTCATCTTCATACGTTCAAATGTTTAGGGATTGTTTTATGTTCTACATGTATACCCTCACTGAGCATTTTAGCTCACCCTTTTTAGGTTTTCTTTTCCTCAGGATATAAAGAAAGGTTTTGGGTAAGAATACAAAAGGGGAAGATCTTTTTGGATGATGATGAAGTTCTTTCACCATGATTAGAAGATTATGTTCTGAGTTTCCAAAGACACTATACTAATATGGTCTTTGGGTGTCTGTTTTTTTCATGTACTAAGTATTTTGCCAAAGTAATGTATTGTCTATGTATGTCCAGCATTGTGTCCCTATAGTACAACACATTTTTCTAGTGTATTGATCGATTATTTATGTGTAAATTAGGATTTCGTTCACCTCATAGTGGAAATGTTTAAGTATGTGTTTATTTATTACTTATTAGGGATGCCACATGAGAGAGATGTGTAATTTATAATTAAGATCATGTATGGAGGTGATCCAATTTATATTACATCATACAGAATTTAATTGACTAATCTTCAAGAGAAAAATAAGTGTCATTAATAGTTTTAGATAAGGTATTTATCCATAGGAGTATGTCACCATGGGGTAATCCTTTTTTTTCCTATAAGAAGGCTGATAAAAATCTTGTCATGTTTGATGAATACTAGAAGACGAACTATATTACAGTGATGAACTAGTATCCTATAATGTATATCAATGATTTATTTTTTCTTTTGAGGGGGGATTTTGTATTCTAAAATGTCATCATGATATTAGGGAATAATTTGTTAATATTTTTACATTCCAATATATTATGCACTACTTTAGGATGTAGTTATATCTTTTATGAGTTCATTGTTATTCCATTTTGGATGATGAATGCCCTAATAGGGTTTATGGGCATTTTGAATAGAATATTTCATCTATACTAAGATCAAATTTTAGTAGTGTTTTTGGATGAAATCATGGTGTACTCAAAGAATCATGAAAATCATGACCAATATCCTGACATCATACTAAGTACATAGAGAGAGAACTAGTTAAATTACATCTATATATGTTTCAATTTTTTATTGATAGGGTGTAGATCATAGGTCAAATAATCTTGGAGAAAGGTGTTTTAGTGGACCTAAAAAAGGTAAATGTTGTTGTATCATTGTATAATCCCAGGAATGTTTTTGATATCCATATCTTCCTAGGGATAGTATGATTATACCTAAGGTTCATCTCGGAAAATTCAGATTTGGAAGAACCATATTCGGTTATAACCAAGAATGGGATAAATGTTTAATGATTTGAAGCATTTGAGAATGACTTCCTAGAGTTGACGAAGTTCATTACATTGATACTAATCATGAGCATACCAGAGCTAGGTGAGGATTATACTGTATTTTGTGAGTCTTCTTATATCATTCATGGAGAGGTTTTGATGTATGGAGATTGAGATGTGGCATATGGGTTTTAGTAGTTGTGGGCACATGAAGGGAATTTCACATCATGAACACATGAAATAACTATATTGGATTATGATTTCATGTATTTTCAATGTTATCTATTGGGTAAAAATTTACTATGTATGTAGATCAAAATAGTTTAATGCATATCTTTTCCAAGTAATATTTGAATATTTGGCAGTGGGTGTGTGATTAGTATATGGATTAATTTAATTACGAGCTATCATACATTATTGGAAATTAATATATTTTAACTAAATAATTAACATGAAAAAATAATTACATTATGTTTTTAAGTCTAGTGATGAGTGGAATATGATGATCACATTGGATAAGATGAATGTTGTGGTTTAGGAGTTTCATGAGAATACTACTATCATATCTGTTTCAGTGGAGTCTACAATTTGAGAAAAATTATGAATATGAAAAATGTGGATTCAGAATGATTATACATGATGGAAAGCCTTGATGTTGTAGAGTCACATTAAAATTGGACAATTAATGAGGACTATATCATCTATTTTTGGAAAGAAGTTGTGGTTTCTATGAGAATGTGGGAGTATTTAGTTCCTCAATTTCATTCTTCGAAGTGGTTGATGCATGCAGGTGTGTACAAAATTTAATATTACCTATGATGGAATTATTTTTGGTTGTGCATGAAAAAGAGTATAATATGGTTTGTGGCATGTTGACTCACATTTCAAAAATTTAAGGACGTGCATCAATGAACATGTGGGTTTCTACAACTATTGAATATTCTTGAATGGAAGTGGGACAATGTTATAATGGATTTTGTAGTGGGTCTCCTGAGGAAACCTCTGATGAATGATGGTATTTCAGTGATTGTGGACACTTTTAGAAAGGATGATCATTCCGTACAGGTAAATGAGACATTCTCAGTTGAATATTTGAGAGATTTGTATGTTCAAGAAATAACTATTATTCATTGAGTTCCACATACAATTGTTTTAGACTGTGTTTATAATTTTAATTTGTTCTTTTAATAGGGATTACTGAAACCAGTTGGTAGAGAGGTTTTGTAGTATTTATTTTGACCCCAAGTAAAATGGGATGTTACATAATACTATTTAGGGTGTTGAGGATATGTCATGAGAAAGTTCTATAAACATTAGTGTATCTTTGAATAAGATCCCAGATTTTGTGGAGTTCACATATATCAACAGTTATCACGAATATATATAGATGGAACCATAGGAGTTAATTTATGGTAGGTCATGTAGATCACCAGTATGTTGGATTGAGGTAATTGATTTCGAGTAATTTAGACCGTGTCTTATATATGAGACATGAAAAATCGTTTAGTTGATTCAAATGCACATGTCAACGGCAAAAAGTAGAAATAAATCATATGATGACAGAATTTTAGGAACCCAAGACTCTACATAGGGTGATTGTGTATTCCTTCGAGTTTCGACTATGTTTGGTAACAACATGATATAGAGTCCAGGAATGTTGGAAACCAATTTTTTTAGAACATTTATGGTTTTGGAGTTAATTAATTTGGGTTAATGTGAATTGGATATTCCAAAGATGTACAATGTTATGAATCATACATTTCATGTCAGAAAACTTCAATGGTACCACCCCAACCCTTCTCGTGTGAATGATCTTCATGATGGTGATATTGATAAAGATGTTTCTGTTAATGAGAATCTGATAAATGTGTTGCATCATAGTGAAAAAGTGATGCGGGGAATGACTATCCCGAATGTTCATGTATTGTGGAAGCATGGTAATGTTTAAGAGGAAGCATTTGAAAGTGAATTAGATTTGTGGGAATAGTGGTAAAATCATTTTGATATTGAATAATAGTGAGGATTTGCAGTAGAACATGAGGATGATGTATTATATGACAGAGATATTGTAAGATCCTGAACATTTTTTGACATGCCTCAGGCCTATTTAATGGTACATTTTTTCCTTGGCATGAGTACTCATTGTATGGGTTATTTCTTCCAAAATTTTTGGAAATTATTCCGAAATTTGGAATAAGGATAGGTTGTGCATGGTGGGTGAAAAAGTTTCCTAAACTATATTCCCCTATCCTTCTACTCATGAGAACCCAAACCAAGGGGATTCAAATGGCTAGAACATGATATTTCAAACTATGTTCCATGATCACAGAAACCTATAACCCCTAAAAATAGGATCACAGTTAAGGTGCATGGTTTGGAAAAAATTTCACCCAGATCTAGGAAACCATGAATATGATCTTAATTAATCCAATTTATTATAAAAATTATCGAACCTTACATATTAACCCCTGATCAGACCTATCTCAACCCCGCACATTCGATATCATTTTTGGTGGCTCTTGGATAGATTTCAAGCCTTCCCGGCCTCCATTCATAGAAAATAAAATGGTGGATTGATGATTTTCACTTCTCGTTGTATGTTAATTCATTATGCATAGATGTCTCTCTATACATACTCTTAATATTCTTAAATAAAAGAGGGGTTTTTATCATCAGATGGTTCACGATATTGATCTAGTTTTTCTAGATCATGATTTCTCTGATCAAGGATTTATGTTTCCGATCTAAATCATGTTATTCATTTTGATATCATTTTTTCCACTTCAAATTGGATATATAATATGGTGAAAGTTAACAATCAATCCATAGTTGGGTTTTCTATTGTTAAAATCCAAACGACAAAAATTCGAATAAAACATTATAAATTTTAAATTTTTATTGGATTATTAATGAGTGAGTTTCATAAATTTAATTATTTAATTTATGGAATAAATTAATTATGGGATTGTGAAATGGGGATATTCAATCTATAAAATTTGGATAATTATATGATTCATTAATTATAGTGATTTTGTGATTTTGAATATGAATGCATAATTTTTTATATATTTACTTGAATTGATTTGAATATTTAACTGATGAATTGATTAATTGAATTTAGGAGACCAATTAATGAATTCATGTGATTAAATAAAGGTTAAATTAAATATTTTTTGAATTAATTAATTGAATTAATTGAATATTAAATTATTGAATTTTATTATTTAATATCTGAACTAGTAAATTGTGATATTTTGATCTTGTGAATTTACATGGTGATTGTAATAATGGAATTATGATCCATGAATTGAGATGGTGAATGGTAAAAATGGAATTATGAATCATGAAGTCAAATGGTGAATGATTGAAATGGAATTATGAATGATGAATTTAGATTGTGAATGGTGACAATTGAACTGTGAACCCTGGATTGAGATGGTGAAACATAAAAATGGAATTATAGATTATGAATTGACATTGTCAATGGTAACAATCGCAATCTGAAAAGTGAATCAAGATGGTGGATGGTATTAATTGATTTAAAAAAATGAATTGAGATTGAAAAGAGTAAAATTTTCAATATTAACCTTGAATTGAGGTGGTGAATGATAATAGTAGAATTATGAACAATGAAATTAGATGTTGAATGGTTACAATGACTTTATAAACCCTGAATTTAAATAGTGAAAGGTAACATTGGAATTACGAACTATGAATTGAGATAGTGAATTGTAATAATGGAATTATGAACTCTTAATTGTTTTGATGAATGGTAACAATGGAATTCTGAAATTTGATATCATATGGGGTTCAATCAAACTATGGAAAGGGCTAAAGCATGTATTGAATGTGTGGGTGTTATTAGGAACATGGATTTTATGTTATTAAAAAGAGTAGTTGAATAGATTTAAATTATTTAATTTTTTGATTTGGTGATTCATTATATACATTTGCATACACTTTTTTGACTGGATATTTAATTAGATGTCATTGGTGGTGGAATACTGGGTTGTACTGACACCTTAATTGGGCTACTAGATTAGTACCCGAATAGATTTCATTAATGTAGGAGAGGTTAAGGAAAGGTGTCATATGATGGATAGTTTAGTTTTGGTGGAGGATTTATGTGGTAACTAGATGGGGTTCGGGCCCTTCAGGGGAGATTTTAGTTTTCTTATTTATTTTGGCTTTTATATATTAACATTTCACATGTGTTTTTATGAAAACTAAACAATTTAGTTTGGGATATTGATCATCCTATTTTTCTCAACATGTTATGTTTAGGTTATTATGGTTATCGTTGTATCATTTGGTTATAATTTTTTATATTTGTTATTTTACTAATTTAATAAAGTCATAAAAGTCTCCCCATAATTGATATTAGACCCTCGATATGAGTCGGCAGCCTCTGGAATACGTGGAGGCATGCTTGAGGTCAGGTAGTGAACTGACTCGAGGAACTATATTGTGGAACATGTGAAAGCATGTCCCATAATATAAAAACATTAAATCTATCATAAAAACCATTCATTAATGATGGTGATAGAAAATGAATTTTATCACAATGTTGAAGAGGTTGTCCACACATACACATGAACGATACATTCACATCTCATTTCATTAAAAAGAGAATGAATAATGGTGTTGTGATATTCATAATGACATTTATATATATTTATGACACTGAAAATCTAATTTTGTGACCATTGTAATTGATTTTGATGATGTAGAAGTATAAATAAATTTAAAACGTATTGGTAGGATGAAAATGGATTCTTCGATAGACCTCATTTAGATCTCTCTATAATGATATTTGAAATAGATCTTTAGGTGTAATGAAACTCTAAATTGTGGATGTAGATGTTTAGAATATTATTTATCATTTGTTGGTAAAGATAGGATTTTCAATGAGTTTTAATGAAAATTGAGAAGGGGTAAAATTTATATAACAGGGGATGGGACCCTTGGAATTATATAATGTATTAAATTGATTGAAATAAATTTTATTTTTCATGTTTCACCAAATTTAAATATTTTTTGTATAGGCTAAGGATGAGCTGATATATTTTATTATAATAATATTTTCAAATATTTATGTTATTATATAACATTATTCTCTTAATTTTAACTCTCCTTAACCCTTTTTAATATTAACACTAAATAAAGGATTTAATATAAAAAATGTTCAATAATTTTACCATAATAGGACAGGTGTACCACTAATTGAACATGGTTGTTAAACTAAACCATATTTTGTTTTCTTGAAAAAAATATTGGATTTCAATAAATATTAACTAATTTACTATACTATTAGTTTCCATACTGTACAATTAATATAATATTTAACAATATTCATTTAATATGATGCCTTTTTAATCAAGAAAATGTTAGAATTTGAATAGTCACATTTAATATATCGCAATTATGTTAAATATATAAAAAATCGCCTAGAATTTAGTAATTGACCGAAATTGAACTAATTATAATATATTTAAATTAATTTTTTTATTTTTCATTTAATTGAATAAATAATGTGTTGATGTTGTGTATGCATTTCAGAAAATAATTCATTCATTTAAATTTAAATATAAATTATCCTTATATGAATAAATAATTTTTATTTCATATAATCATTTAGATAATAACAAATCCTATTTTTTCCATAATTAAAAATATTAAGCATATTAATATCATGAGAATGAAATTTTGTATTAATTTTTTTTGTAAGAGAATATAAAATAATATATCAATTAAAAATTGAACATTATGGCCATATTTTAGAAAATTATTTATATGGGTCCATCTCCACTCATAAAAAAGTATAAACAAAATGGTTATTCTAGTTTCAATTGATTATCCAAATGTTTTGACAATGTATAACATGTTTTATCAATACCGATGTGACAGAATTACCAATGATATAATTCATAATAAGAAAAAAAATAAAAGGGATATATATATATAAATTACCATATGATTCAAAATATTTTATCCATTTTATCAAATTAAATTAATATATGTGAAATAATTTAATTTATAATCAATCTCATGAAACATGATGAAACCGATTTTCAAAAAAAAATTCTTTTATTTATAAATTTTCTTATAAAAAATTGAAAAATAGTTTTGATTGAAATAAAATTTATTCTATAATGTTTAATAAAATAGATGTAATTTGTTTAATAAAATAATCCATAATAGTATGTTTTATTATAAATATTTTAAATGAAATGATATTTTTTAAGAAATTTCTTTTCAATATTAATTAATATATACATATTTAAAGAAAAATCACAAAAATTAATCATAATATACTAATTAGAATACTAATATCCTTTTTATTGAATATATTTTTAAAAAATTTCCAAAATTTAAATATAATATTTTCACATTAAAAAATATAAAAAAAACTATTGAAGAAAACATATTTTTGTCCAAAAAAATAACATTTCAAAAAAATGAGTACTCATATAATAATAATTTTGTTATAATTTTTCAATAAGTGGGGAGGATATTTTTATTTTTTTCATAATGTGGATAAACCAAATCATACAACCAATTTTAATGGCTATGATATAATTGTATAAAATATAAATGTTCTTTTAGACATGAGGTTGTGTTTATCAACTGCTAACAAAGGAAATTAATTTACATGAAATGTAATATATCATAAAATTATAGGATTTTAAATTATACCCCTTATAATAATTTAATCCATAAAATTTCATCACTACGATAAAAAAATTTGAGGATACTTTTTCGACCTAAAATCCTCATATTCCTATATAGCTTCCCCAATTTTAGGATCTTCCACAAAATATTGATAAGTAGAGTATTCATGTTTCATATTATATTACATTTATGATGTATTTTCTTGACCAGTTTTTTCTCATAAGATATGACTTTATATAGTGTATGGCCTCTGAGAATTGTATATATGAAAGACTTGTTATATAAATTCTCAATAGAGACATATTGAAAATGCCATGAACTTAATAATGATTCTGTAGATGTGTTAAGAGAAAATCTTCCATCCAATCATTATAATGAATTTATAATGGGTTAATATATCTTCGGATCAACATTCATTTCTTTAAAAATCAAATAATATTCCTAAAATGATATATTTTTTTGAATAACTTGTAAAAACTATCGAACTGTAGATCTTATCGATGATTGTCAGTATAAAATTGTTATCTAGTATGAGATACCTTTATGAACATGTAATTATACCATATATTCCCTCAAAAATATTACATCTTAATGGATTTTTGTATACAAAATCATCCATTAACATTTTTTTATGAACATCCTAAAATAGATGGGTTTATATGAAGATATATGAATGCTCAATTGAATAATATTGTTTCACGAAAAGTACAGAAAACGATGGTGTGGAACCCAAACACCTTTTAAATGAATTGATCAAATGCCAAACATATATTATATAGTATAAATGGTAATCTACGATATACTATATGTATGATGGTGATATGTAGTACTAAAACTGGACTCTCTATCTAAATAATATAGAAGAAATCTCTAGAAATTCAAGGTAAACCATGTATCATAGCCAGATATGATTGAGAGTAGTAATTTATACCACCCATCAACTTCAGTAATGTATATCCATCTATGCTAATCAAGAAGGAAATCCTCACTAATAGAAATAAAATGTCACAACATCATATATTGATCAAATATAACCAATATAACATTTTGGGATTGATAATTTTTTGCAGTCCGATGATGAAATCCTAGGTAATGATTTCCCATTTCCATTCAAGTATAGGTCAGTGTTGAAACATATCATTACACCTGTGTCTTTATTAATTAACTTACTAACCCTCTAGGCGGTAGGATGCATACAAAAAATAGTCATTTTCATTTTATCCCACAATAAATACAATTTTTATTAATTATACATTATTATACTTCCTATATGAATATATAATGATGGTCTATGGGATTCATCCAACATCAAATTCTACCAGTCAAGTATTGAAGAAACACATACAATGTAATTCAACCTTATCATTATATCATGATAATGGTTGAAAATAGGTTCATCACATGTTTTCATCTATAATACAACATCTTCTCCAGGACCCTTCTTAATCCTATTTTGAATTTATAGTTATCCATTCATCATATAGTGATATGTTATTTACATTTAATCACATTTTAATGATATTTATTGTAAAAATCCATATATATTTGATCACTTTAAATCCTTATCATGGGAAAAATAGAATTTTTTTATCAATTATATCCCAAACCACATTATTTATCTTCTTATGGTAGTAAATTATAGAGAATTATTAATCATTGATTATTTCTAACAATACTCTCTTTAAAATATTGAACTTATTGTATGTAAATAAATACATATTGACATTAGGATTAGTATATCTATAAAACCATTCAATATATAAATTATTTCTAGATAATTAATGAAAATATTACTTCATTGAACTTCGAATCGTATTTTGGGTAAATTTTCCAATGAATTTTCAACTGGTGAGACAAAAAAGATATCACCATATCACTCCGGATGATGATGCATCAAAATATCTTCATTGAGGAATCACAATATATAAAAACTCCTCAAATACTGAAGTGTAGTCTAAGAATAGTCACTCTTACCACAATTTTCTCTAGTTCCATCGAACTATTCTCACATTCAACAATCTGAAAGAAAAAAACCCCATTCAATGTCAACATTGTGTGTGGATTATATTGTTATATGGAATATATTACAAATAATTGGTAGTATGTATCCATCCTAAGAAACCCACATATCTCGGATAATGGTGTTGGTCCAGAAAATCATTCAATGAATTTAATCATGGAAATATCTAATTATATACCTTTAGTTGAAATATGTGATCAATGAATAAGACTATATTTTATAATAATTAACACGTGGTAAATATGGAATATATCATATCCTTCCTCTTGGTGATCATCAAAAACACCCAATGTTCTTCATGGTCTTCCATTATTATCAAATATATCATAATATTTTATATAAAGACTACAAAAAATTGATCAATTGAATTTTAAATTACTTTTTTATTAAATAAAATATGAAAACAAAATAATTTTAAAATATAAATTGTATTACTATAAATTCATAATGACCATACCACGTATGGAATATACCCACATTTAATGTTATTCAGATTTATGTATAATCATGGATAAATATTGAGCACTTCCTAATTGATCAGAATATATTATCCATACTGTAAGAAGGATACGTTCTCATTATATTGATCATGTTGTGTGATTGATAATCAATATAATAATGAATTGAACCATATTTCTTCTAAAAAATACCATGTGCTCAAATGGTCAATCACATTGATGATTGAATTTATAACCATGATTCTCCATGAGTTCCATCTTCAATGCATTCAACATAATCAATGAAATCATATATTAAGTACTAGAAATTGGTCTATATTATGGTATGAGTTCTAATGAAAACATATAATCATGATTCATGGGTATAATAAGAAATTATACTGCAAATTCCGTAACTTACTTTTATAAAATAGGAAAATCTTCAATTTTTGGTTTCTTTTGAATCATCTATTACTAATATTCTTCATGAATATTTAGTAAAACTCATTTTTAAATTTAATTTCCATCGGGTAATCACATTCATCATAAAATACATGAATTATTATAGGATGATATGGAATATCTAATATAACATTAATTTCTATGAAATTTATATATCCTTTATACAAATATAGTTCATCAATGTCCAAAAATAAATTGAAAAATATAATTCGAAGAATCAAAAAGACATTTTGGAATTTCATTATCAAAAAGCTATATCATAGAGGATATATAGATAGGATATATGATTATATTGAAAATAGTAATTTCAAAGTACAACACAATAGAATATAATTATTGTAGTGGTTTTATATCATTAAAAATTATTAATTTATAAAATACTTGTTAGAACCTTAATAAATTTTTTTTTCACTTTCAGAGTGTTTAATAAATTACCCTTCAATAAATAATTTTTAAATCCAACATTAACTATAGTAATTACATATGATTGGATTTATCCATTTAACTTATTCAATGGTATGTTCTATTCATACATGGGATATTATATTTAATAATAAGTAATCTCTTTATTGAAAATGAACTAGATAGTAGTGGTTTCATTCATTACCTTGCGTTGAAGAGAATTATAACATGTTCCTTCAAACATAAAATAGTCTCTTTTTTCCATTATGAAAGTACCTTTCGATTAAGTCTATACTTGTCGAATATTGTAAATCTCATCCTACCATTCTCCTTCTCTTACACATTACTTTATTCATTTGTTCTCAATTGAAATATTCTTTTATTAAATTCCCTTGGTGATATAAGACCACTATATTTCTTATATTTAATATTCTCAATAGAAACAATATCATGATATGATAAAATTTCTATGAATCATGTTCAATTCAGAGACTCCTTTTATACTCGTCAATGTCATTTCCACTTTTCTGTCTGAATTTATTATTTATTCCACAAAATTAATGGATGTTAATGTAGTATCTTACTCTTAAGAAATTATTATTTAATCAAAATTATGTAAAGGAACTTATTCTCCATTCCATCAAAGTGTTATTGAATAATTTATTTCTCCATGATTATCAATTAGATTTTTATCCATTCCATTGATACTATTTATCAACATCTTTAGTAATATAGATTAATTAACACAAATTATTGGAATATCATTTCAAATAATTAACTTCTATAATAACATGTTTTCTTTTATTTCATATAATTATTTTTATAACATTTTCATGCAAATAATACATATTTCAACTACCATGGGAATAATGGTTTTATTAAAATAAGGAATATTTTTTTGCATGACTAGATAACATATTTTTGACCCAGGTTTTCTAACAATAAATTGTTTATAGGGAAATTTTATTCAACATTACATGATTATGCTTCCCTAATATGGTCAGGATCTACTCAATTACAGGACCAATTTTATTGCCATCCTCATTGTGACAGTCAATATATTTTATTTTTTTCACATTCCACTATTATTTTCCATCGCTAATGATTGAAAACACATAGTATACACATATAAATTTTTTATATTGAGCCACATAATAAAAATCCCTATAATGATAATTTTTCTCAATTTATAAAAGGGATTATCATAACTCAAAAACTAGTTATGTTCATTTAAAATATACATGTCAATGGTCCAACTAATAATGTTCATAAAACAACTAAATAAACACCAAATCAAATAAATAATAAATAGTGTATATATTATTAAATTATTAATTATCAAAAGTAATATCACCGCATAGGAGAGATCATTTTAACTGTCTTGGAAATCATGACCTATAAAGGATTCCCATATTACGTTAGAAATATTAAATATAAAATAACCAATAAAGCATTATTTAATTATTTATATCACTCTTAACATCCTAGTACCAATCCATATTAATGGTATACAATAATGGGGGAGCTCATATTCCTAATTAGGGTTATGTAGTGAGGAATTTATCATGAGTAAATAAGTCATAAATGACGTGTAATTATGGAAAATGAAAACACATTCTATTCAATCATCATTGGAGTTTTTCTAGTAAACATGTATTATATAAACATATGAATATTGTATAATGAAATATGAATTATTAATAATGAAAATTCATAATTATAGAAATTCGTGATCAAGGTACTTCCACAATGATATAACAAATATTCACATCATGGATGACTAATCAATAACATATAATTAATATATGGGTGTGTGTAAAACAAATACATATCTAATATGTAACATTATTCAAAATACATGATGATTTATTATGGGTCTCTCTATAACTATTCCCCACCCGATAGATGAACATCCTATGCATTACTTATATTTTGAATGATTTGTACAATTCATTCTCAAAATTCCTTATTAGTTAATAATTATATTTATTTAATAAATAAGAAATTTCAAGACCCGTCCTCGGGGCCCGTGCTGTGACTAACCCAAGCCCACCTTCCATAGGCCATGGGGCTGGCGACAAGCACCAAAGGCGTAAATCCCAGAAAAAGAGAAGGCATTGCCTTTAAAAAAGTAAAAAAACACAACAGAGTATGAAAGTGAAGTGATAACTAAGTAAAACTGAGTACAACAGTAAGTTCTGGAATGTAAATGGGCATATATACAAACCCAACTAAAAGTACAAAACAACCTGAGAAAGGATTTACAATAGCTATAAAGTAAAGTAGAAACCACTGAGTCGTCCTCTAGTAATCCCACCGGAAGGGTGGGTACAGATAGTCTCGTTGGTACCTCGGGTCCGTCCATCCACTCCATGTACGTCCCACTAGGTGGTCCACCTCTGGATACTGTCCAACTCCACAAGCCTAAACGATGATCTGTGCATTCCAACGTCTGCAACCAATACAACATAGTGCGGGCATTGCCCGTGCAGGGGTGAGTATAACGATACTCAGTAGGGACCTCGAGACCCCCTAAGGTCTTCCAGAATCCACGAAGGATAAAACACAAAGGAAAGATACAAAAAAGAAGTATCAACCAACTCTACTTAGGTATATTCCCATACATATACCTAAGTCATCAATCATAGTTCAGATCCAACTTTTGAGCCCAAGAACAATCCGGTCCACACAAGAAAGAAGTCAATCACATCAATGATAATGATTGAAAGGAAAGACTCAGCTCACATAGGTATACAACTCACGAAGAGGGGTGGAGATGATTAGATGTAGCCTCCGAATCATCTCCTCTTCCGAACCCATGTAGTATCCTAGTACAGAAGTCGTCGCTGTCGAACCCATGTAGGATCCAAGTATAGTAACCATCACTGTCGAACCCACGTAGGATCCAAGTAGAGTCATCATAGATGTCGAACCCATGGAGGATCCATGTACAATCATACTCACTACCGAACCCACGTAGGATCCATGTACAGTCATCTTCAACATCGAACCCACGGAGGATGCCATCACGGTAGTCGTCACAGTCGCAGCCATCTCTAGGGTTCCTGCCCACAGTGTTCTCGATTCTGGGAGGGTTCACTCCTCGAGTAAAGGGGTTGATACATCAACTTTCACGATGTCCAGAGATGATGTATCCTGAAGTTTCGTCTCTTCAAAAGGAACACAATGAGACAGACGACGCGTCAATCGGACGCCCGGTCTGAGAGATATTGGCTTTTTAATTCCAGGGGCCCGGTTGGAAATATGATCATTCCAAGCCCGGTCGTTTAACAAAGTTTTCCAAAACTCAATTAGAGTATCGCAAAAGGACCGCCTCATCGAAAGGGTCCCAGTGCCGCAGACGACCTGTCGTTCGGATGCACGGTCGTCAAAATATTCATCTTTAAGTGAAAATGAGCTCGGACCGTTAAGCCCAGTGGGCTGACGGGTCTGGTAAACCCAGTTTTGATGGGTCCAACATGGAAGGGGTGTCGGACCGGCCCGAAGGAATGTGCAGCTTCACCCGAGGGGTGCGGATTGGACCAAAGGGGCGCGGCCTGGCCCAAGAGGGCACGGTCCGGCTCGGCCCGACATGGCCCGACGCGGCACGGTTGGGTGCGGCCTCGCGGGCTAGGCCAGCAGGCCGAGCGGTTCGAGGGGGGGCCCTTGGACACCTAAACCGGTGGTGCCGCCCTCCCTATCCGGTCGGCTGAAGCCGGTCGGTCTCTTTGTGCGTGCGGCCCGCACGGGCGAGTCGTGGTTCATCCGGCGCTACACCCTCCTGGCGACGTGGCTTCCCTCCGCCCCGACCGGCTGACGGGTCGGCCGGTTCTTCCACTGAAGCATGCTGTGAAGTGGGAAGCGGTTCCTTCTGCAAAGCCAGCGCAACGACGTCGACTTCCTCTGACTTGGCCTATGATGGCCACGGCTCCGCGTCCCCATCATGGTGCGATGGCGTCGTGCTTCCTCCGTTGTCGCCTGCTTGGCCGCAGCTTTTCATTACATGTGCGACGACGGCCCTTGCACCGTCGGCCTCTTCCGTGTTCCGCCTCCGATTGCCAATTCCAAAAAAACTAATCAAAATCAAACGTAGGGTCGTCGGTCCCTGTTCGTTCGGCCCGTGCCCTCCGCGTTAAGTTATAGAAAAAGGATGGATAAAAACAAAGATGATCTACGACCAACGAAACACAATTTTAATCCATTAAGATTGAACATAAACCCCCTAACTCGAATATGGTTTCTTCATTGTAGACGCGGAAATTTATGTTACTTCATCAACGTCAGAGAAAGAACCGCCGTCGTTGGCAAGTAGTCCACGTCTGTGTCTCCTCGCTTGATGCAGAGAAGGAAAATGATTGAATAAACGTGGACTGTTCTTTGCCGAGTCGTTCTCCATTGAAGGTGAGTTTTCTTTGTCGGAGAATAGAACTGTTCTACGTTGAGGAGAGGAATTCATTTATCCCTTCTCAAAATCTCTCTCCCCCACTCTCCTTAACAAAACGATTTCCCCAAAATAAAAAATAATAATCCTAAGATATTATTTTATTAACACTTGCAATTTTAATGTTCAAAATTCCAAAATAAAATCACTTAACTAATTAAGTGAAGAGGTTGAATTGATTAATTCGGTTGTGTTGGAAAACAATTAAGAGGAATAAAGGAAGAGGAAGGGAACCTCATAAATATGGGGGGGTTGTCATGAATTAAACATGGGTGTTTAAAGTGGGTTTTAAAAAAAATTTGGGTGGTGAAAGGTTGGGGCTCGTGTGGGCCCCACCTCTACACCTCCCCATTATCCACACATGGGATTTTGGGTGACTCTGGGCCCCGCCAATAACTTCCCATGGGAGAAATTAACTCCAAAAGATATAAATAAAATTATTCTAGCAATTTTAATTAACTTCTTAATTTAACACCAATTTTAACCTTCATCCCGCAAAAAACGCAACTACGGTAAATGTCCACATAAGAAAAACACGGCACTGCGAGTTCGTCGGTGCCCTCAGATTTCAATTCCGAGCACCACTTAAAAATATCAAAAACCTACTCGATCGTCACTGAACGTACCCGAGATAAAATTTAGAAAATTATGTCGGGCACACCAGGCTTCAAATTCAGGTGCCGTCAGAATCTGCGTACTCATAATATCCCAATGAATTTATGAAAAAAAAAATTCTGTGAAATTTATGGGACTCCACATTACTCCCACCTCAGTGCTTTATTTCCCCAAAAATCTACAACACACACTAGGAAAACAAATGGGGATACTGAGCTCGCATCTATGCCTCCCACTCCCATTGCTTTCATGGAGGTTCCCATGTTGCCAACGAATGTGCACCAGAGGAATCGACCATCCACGTAGGACCCGCTTTTGTTGATCCATGATCTCCACTAGGACCTCCTTTAATGTCGCATCATCATCGATGTCCAGCTCCCCACGATCGATGATGTGTGATGGGTCATGCATGTATCTCCTCAGCTGAGATACGTGGAAGATGTCATGCACTCGGTGCAACTGAGGTGGAAGGGAAAGGTGGTAAGGCACATCGCCTACCCTAATGAGGACCTAGAATGGTCTGATGAAGGACGGAGAAAACTTACTGGCCCGGCCAAATCACTGTAATCCACGTTGAGGTGAGACCCATAAGAAAATGTGGTCGCCGTCCTCGAACTCCAGTGGTCTCCGTATCCTATCAACATAGGACTTAAGTCTGCTTTGTGCAGTCCTAATCCTTTCCTGGATGATCTACACCTTCTCCGTCATAGCCTGAACCATCTCTCGTCCTACAAGTGGTGACTCCCCAGGGTCAGTCCAGCCCAGAGGTGATCTGCAAGGTCAATCGTATAGTGCCTCGTAAGGTGACATTCCGATGGTAGAGTGGTAGCTGTTGTTCTACGCATACTCCACCAAGGGTATGTGATCCTCCCAACTGCGACCAAAGTCAAGGAAAAATTCAGAGAGCATGTCCTCGAGAGTCTGAATGGTCCTCTCCGTCTGGCCATCCTTCTAGGGATGAAAGGCAGTGCTCAGGCATATCTGTGTCCAAAATTCCTCCAGAAACCCCTTCCAATGCAGGAAAGTAAAGTGAGCATATCGATCAGAGACGATAGACGATTGAACACCATGAAGTGGTACGATCTCCTGAATTTAGAGGTGTCCCATGCTCTCTATTGAGCCCTACTCTCTGATCGGTAGGAAGTGGGTGGACATGGTGAGTCGTTCGACAATCACCCAAATAAATTCGTGTTCCCTTGATGTATGTGGAAGCCTCGTAACTAAATCCATTGATATTCCATCCCACATCCACTCCAGAACCTCTAAAGGCAGTACCAAGCTTGCTGGTACCTAGTGTTCCACCTTCACATTCTAGAAAGTGAGGCATCATGAAACGAACTCTGCTACATCCTTCTTCATACTCGGCCACCAGTGATATCGTTTGAGGTCCTGGTACATCGTCTCCACTCCAGGATGTACCGCTAGAGTGGAAGTGTGAAAATCCCTCAGCAATTCCTCCTACAGTGCAACTGGTACCATAGTACATCCCCTGGAGAGGATGGAGTGCTCTCCTTCTATAGAAAATTCATCATGCGCCTGCCTTGTGGAAATATGAGCATGTCGCGTCTCATAGTCTATGTCCTCACACTATGCCTCTCAAACCCACTGAAGTAGTGGAGGAGTGACTGTGAGGGACTGTAAAAATGCTTCCCCATCTCTATCCATGAAGGATATCTGCAAAGCGACTAACTGCTATGTCGCCTCTCCAAGTAGCAGAATGCCGAATCTCTTACTAAGATAATCAGCAACAACGTTCCCCTTCCTTGGGGTATTGACTATCTCAAAGTCATAGTCCTGGAGGAACTCAAGCCATCGCCGCTATATTAGGATTAGGACCTTCTGCGAGAAGATTTACCTGAGACTCTGGTGGTCAGAGTAGACTGTAAAGAGCTCACCCATTAGATAGTGCCGCCACATCTTCAAGGCTAAGACCCCTACTTCTAAATCCAGGTCAAGGGTAGCATAGTTCTGCTCGTGCTGCCTCAACTGCTGTGAAACGTAAGCGATCACTTCTCGCTCCTACATCAGGACACACCCAGGTCTGGTCCATGATGTGTCTCATAAAACTACGTACCCTATGCATTCCTCATGTTGCCTCAAGATGGGCACACTTTTCAATATCTGTCTCGTCTCCTGAAAGCTATTCTGGCATCTATCTGACCACATGAAGGTTTTCCCTTTCTTCATCAAATCTGAAAATAGTACTGCAACTCTAGAGAAGTATATCACAAATCTTCGATAGTACCCAGCCAGACCAAGGAAACTCCGCACCTCCGTCACGCTCTTGGGTGGATCCCTGCTAATACTGCCTTGATCTTCACAGGATCCAGTGCAACTCCCTCCTCCAATTTGACGTTCCCCAAGAAGTGAACCTCTCGAGTCTAGACCTAGAACATCTAGAGCTTACCATAAGGATGGTGCTCTCGAAGTGTTTCTAGTACAACCCCCATGTGATAGACGTGCTCCACCTCTGTAGTCGAGTAAGTCATTATGTTGTCGATGAATACTATGACAAAACGATCAAGGTAAGGCTGGAAGATCCGATTCATGAAACTCATGAACACTACTGGTTTATTTTTTATGCCAATGGTCATAACCAAGAACTTTTAGTGGCCATACAGACACCTGAAGGCCGTCTTCTGCACATCCTTGTCTCGAACTCTGAGCTGATGATAACCTAACATGAGGTCTATATTTTAGAACCATCGTGCTCCATTGAGCTGAACAATGAGGTCATCAATCCTTGGGAGTTGATACTTGTTGTTCCTAGTCACCTGATTTAGGCGACGGTAGTCGACACATAGTCGTAAGCTCCCATCCACCTTCTTGGCGAACAAAATCATAGAAGCCCAGGGTGAAACATTGGGTCAGATGAATCCCTTTCCCTGCAAAACCTCCAACTGTACCCAGATCTCACGAAGCTCAGTGGGAGCCATCCGATATGCTGGAGTAGATATCGGTGTTGTCCTGGGGTAAAGGTCTATGTATAATTCTACCTATCTACGAGGAGGTAGTCATGGAACATCGTCAGAAAAAACGTCCGCATACTGATCCACCACAACTGGAAATCTCGGACTCTTACATCTACCACTCATAGGATGAGACTAGCCAACTGATGTGTGATTGGCTTCCATATCCTCTACGTAAGTCCATCCTGTGCTGAAAAGACTCCCTTCTCGCCGATGAAAGTAATCCTAGTCCCATCCCTGCGGACACACCGCACATTGTGCTTAATACAATCGATCTCGGCATGGATTGTTGATAACCAGTCCCTACCCAAGATGACGTCGTAAGGCCCCGACGCCGCTACAAGGAGATCCCAGCTGAAGCTCTCGACTCCTAGAGTAATCTCACACTGCAGGCATGAGTGCGTAATCGTTGAGTCTACTCCCATAAGAGTCTCTAGTCGTAATGATCGAGCCAATGGCTCCATTGGAATCTCTGATTTCCAAACAAAGGCACCGGCAATAAAAGAAAAGAGTCACTCTTGTGTCTATAAGAATAGCAGCAAGGGTGGAGTAGACACAGATAATACCTCGAATCATCTCAGGTGCGCCGTGTTTGTAGGCCTCGACTTCTTTGAGCTGAGCATGCCCATGTCTGCCAGCTCCCTGTGGTCGGTGTGGTCATCCTGGTGGTGGTGGTGGTAGAGCCTTGAAGCATCATCCACCACCCACAACTCGGCATGCTCCTCTTCCTCGTCTGTCTTCTCCCTGCGGACCGCCATGGTCGAACCTCTACCTCTTCCTGGGAGGTCACTCTACTATCTTCTACTAGTCTGCATAGTGGGTAGGCAGTCACGAGCCATGTGGCCCTGCCCGCCGCATGCATTGCACTGCCAGCCCCTCGGATGGTTGGATCTGCTTCGGGTGCCCCGCACATCCGAACCAGTATTCTAAGGTTTCCCACCTGCAGGACTAGTCCGCTTGGACCTCTATGATGTCTTTCTACTACGAGCTTCAGAAGACTATCCTACATGTCGCCCTGTGGTGGGTCTCACAGCTGGCGTCGGCTCATCAAGAAATCGCTCCACAAAAAGGGCTCGCTCCATCACTCCTGCCTACGTCGGAATGCTAAGGGAGATCATAAAATCATTTATCTCGTGCCTTAGTCCCTACTCAAAGGTCAGGTCCCGGAAGAATGGGTCTTGTACCATGTCTATGGAGTAGCGCGAGAGTTCGGTCAATCTCACCGAGTACTGAACTACTGTCATACTGATGTGCCATAGATGATGTAACTCTTTGATGCGCACCGCACGGAGGGTGGATTGAACAAGATCTGAGCGGAAGAGACTCTTGAAGTCTATCCAAAGTAGAGATCCCTCGTCATGAACCTGAAGCATTAGGCTCCACCAACTACCTACTAATGCATGCAGTAGACTCGCGGAAAGGATCACCATAAGGTCAGCTGGTGTCCCTACTAATATGAAGACTCAGATGATATCCTCTAGCCAATCCTCGGCCGCCTGTGTCACGACCCGCCCTCGGGGTATGTGTCGTGACTACCCCAAGCCCACCTTCCATAGGCCAGGGGCTGGAGACTAGCACCAAGGCGTAAATCCCGGTAAAAAGGGAAGGCATTGCCTTTGTAAAGTAAACAAACACCACAGAGTAAGCAAGCGGAAAGTAAACACTAAGTAAAAGCAGAGTACAGCTGAAAGTGCGGAAAAGTAAATGGGCTAGTATACAAACCCAAACTGAAAGTAAGTACAACTCGAAAGGGAAAACAGCAACTGAAAAGTAAAAGCCGCTACACTGAGCTGTCCACTGGAAATCCCACCTGAAGGGTGGGTACAGATAGCTCCTCTGCTCCATGGGTCCCGTCATCCGCTCCGTGCACGTCCCGCCCAATGGTCCACCTCCGGGTACCGTCCCGCTCTGCAAGCCTCAGCTAAGGTCAACGTTGTCCGTCGTCTGCAACCAACACAACGTAGTGCGGGCAAAGCCCGTGCAGGGGTGAGTATAAGCTACTCAGTAGGGACCCCGAGACCCCTGAAGGTCTCTCAAATCCACAAAGGATAAACCACGAAGAAAGGTACAATTACGAAGTAACAACCGACACTACTTAGATATATGCCCATACATATACCTAAGTCATCAATTTCAAATACGCTCCAACCTCCGAGCCCAAGTACAACTCAGTCCACACAGGAAAGTAAACGTATTCCACACAGGAAAGTAAAACGTAATCAACACAGGATTGCACAACACAATCCAAACAGGAAAGCAACAGGATTCAGCTCACATAGGTATACTTCTTTGAAACACGAAAAAGATGATCTCTGATCCATCTAAGTCATCGGACCCACGAAGGATCGATAGGTAACTAACCCCCGCAAAGACCCACACAGGATCGGGCCCACACAAGACCTGTAGGCGCTGGTTCACACAGGACCGCTGAGCGCAAGGACCCACACAGGATCGGACCCACACAGGATCGGGCCCACACAGGACCTGTAGCACTGATCCACGTAGGATCGCTGAGTGCTGTAGTCGTCATCGTCGAATCCACACAGGATCTTTGTACTGTCGTCGTCGCAATCACAGTAGCAGTAGTAGCAGTCATAGTCACAGCCAGCACTAGGGTTCCCGCACACAGCAAGCTCGTTCGGAGGGTCCGCTCCACGAGCCGAGAGGCTGATACATCAACTGTCACGAAGACCAGAGTTGATGTATCCAAAAGTTCCGTATCGTCAACAGGAACTCAACGCAACAGACGGCTCGTCGATCGGACGCCCGGTCTGAGAGTTATTGGCATTTTCGTCCCCGGGGCCCGGTTGGTTTTTAAGGCAAAACCAACCCGACCATACTCCACCTGCATCCAAACCTCGGGCGGAGTATTCCAAAAGATTAGTCTCACTAAGAGGAACACAACACAGCTGACGACACGTCAATCGGACGTCCGTAGCTCAAGATATGAGCGTTTCCACTCCGAAGGCCAGGTTGGTTTCGTGAACGAACCAACCCGGCCGAACTCAAAGTAATCTGAAACCTTGAGTGCGATATACCGAAACGACCGTCTTGATCCAAGGATCGCGTTGCCGCAGACGGTTCGTCGATCGGAGTTCCGTGGCTCAAGTTATGGCCAAAGGACCGAATCTGATCGGAAACGGGGGGGTCCGGGTCCGGGCCGACCCGGCCCGACCCCCCCTGGGTTGGCCCGAACCGGGTTGACCCGAACCGGGTCGACACGACCCGGGTCCGACCCGGCCCACCCGGCCGGTCGGCCGGCGGCGCGGCGGCCGCGGCGGCCTGGCGCCGCACGGAGGCAGCGCGCGGGGGGGCAAAGCCCCCCGCTTGATTGGGAGGCGGCGCGGCTTTTTAGCCGCGCCTGTTTGCAAAACCGCCCCCCCTACGTGGGGGGCTTGATTGGCAGGAAACGGGGGGGCTGCCTGCCCCCCCTTAAAGGAACCGCCTTCTCATAAAGAGGGGGGGTTTTAGAGCTGGCCGGGGGATTAATTTCCCCCGGTTTATTACCATCCGGTCGGCCAGCTGGCCGGCCGATTTTCTCCAACGGGACAGGAAAATCCGGTCCCCTCTTCAGTTTCCGACGCCGGCGGCCCGACCGCTGGTCTTCTCATTCCGCCGCAGCCCGGAACCAGCCGCGGTGTTCGTCGTCCGGCGCGGTGTGACGGCACCGCGCCCCTCCGCCGTGCCTTTGATTTCTTTCAACGCGGCGCGACGGCGTCGCGTTCTTGATGATTCTTCCATGGTGCGCGCGCGACGGCGTCGCGTAAAATAAACGCACGATTAACCGCGTGGTGCGACGGCACCACGCCACCTTGTTTCCACCCGCAAGGTAAATCAACAAGAACGATGGAGGGGGGTTCGGCCGTGATCATGCGGTCCGGCCCCCCTCACGTTAAATAATAACACAACATTAAATATTCAAAAGCCACACGTTAGACTTGCTAGATCCACGATCAAGAATAAAATAATTAAACAAAAATCAACAACCCCTACCTTGGGTATAGGTTCGAAGATTTGTCAACGTCCCGCGGAAGACAACGACGCGGTGGTCGGGCATCGCGGTAGTCGTTCGTCAAATCCGATGACGAAGAGGTACGTCCGAAGAGACACGTCGTTGGCGAATCCTTGTACGCCGACGAAGGTTGTCCGAGGAAGAAGTGGTGTTCCCTTTCGTTGACACGGTAGACGAAGAAGGGAGGTGCGGCGTTCTTCGTCGGAGCTTGAGCGTTCTTCATCGGAACTTGAGTGTTCTAGGTCAAAGCTTGAAGAAGGAAGAAGAGCTCTCAACCTCTCCAAGATGGCTAAAGAGTTCTATCCCAACAAAATAAGATAAAGTCTTATTTTATTCTCAAAAGAATTTCAATGGTTTGAAATTCAAATAAGATATAACTCCACATTAATTAACAATTTGTCATGTTAATTAAAGAGGGGTTAAGGGAGTTTGAGGGAAGATGAGAGGTTTAGGTTCGTGTGGGTCCCACCACACTTAATCCACTCAAGGGAGGTTAAGTGGGTGTGGGTCCCACCCCTAACTCCCTTTGAGAGGAGTTAACCTACAAAAGTGAAATAAAAAGAATCCACAATTTTTTTTATTCAACTTTTTATAATTCTCCCAAAAACTAACTTTCGTTCCGCAACAAACGCAATTTCCGAAAAGGTCTCTTTAAGCGAATATCGGTGCTACGAGTTCATCGGTGCCCTCAGATTTCAATTCCGAGCACCGGATCAAAAGTTAGGAATTCCCGCTCGTTTGTTCACTGAACGTACCCGAGCCAAACTTCGGGAAAAGATTCCGGGCACTCCGGGCCTCGGAATCAGGTACCGTCTGAAACCGCGCTCTTGTAAAATTCTAAAGAAAATTAAGAAAAAAATTCCCTTGAATTTTACAGGTCTTTACATTACTCCCACCTCAGGGATTTACGTCCCCGTAAAGATACATAAAAAAACTAGGGAAACAAATGAGGGTACTGAGCACGCATCTGAGCCTCCCGCTCCCATGTGCTATCCTAGAGATTCTCGTGCTGCCATCTTATGCGCACAAGAGGAATCGATCGCCCACGCAAGACCCACTCCTGTCAATCCTCTATCTCCACCAGGACCTCCGTGAAAGTCGCCCCATCGTCAACGTCAAGCTCCCCATGGTCAATGATGTGTGTCGGGTCATGCACGTATCTCCTCAACTGGGATACGTGGAAGACGTCGTGCACCCGGTGCAACTGAGGTGGCAGAGCCAGGCGATAAGCCACCTCGCCAACCCTGCTGAGGACCTGGAAGGGTCCGATGAAGCGCAGAGATAACTTGCCGCCTCGGCCAAATCTCCGAATACCACGTCGAGGTGAGACCCGCAAGAAGACGTAGTCGCCATCCTCGAACTCTAGTGGCCTCCGCCTCCTGTCAGCATATGACTTCTGCCGGCTCTGATCTATCCTCATCTGCTCCTGGATGACCTGGACCTTCTCTGTCGTGGCCTGGACCATCTCCGGTCCCACCAGTGCTGACTCTCCGGGGTCTGTCCAGCACAAAGGAGATCTACAAGGTCGTCCGTACAACGCCTCGTACGGTGCCATCCCGATAGTGGAGTGGTAGGTGTTGTTGTACGCAAACTCCACTAAGGGTAGGTGGTCCCCCCAGCTACGACCAAAGTCGAGGACACATGCGCGGAGCATGTCCTCGAGAGTCTGAATGGTCCTCTCCGTCTGACCATCCGTCTGAGGGTGAAAGGCTGTGCTCAGACGTAGCTGCGTCCCGAACGCCTCCTGTAACCCCTTCCAAAGCCGGGAAGTAAATCGAGCATCTCTATAGGAGACGATAGATGATGGCACACCGTGGAGCCGCACAATCTCCTGAACGTAGAGACATCCCAAGCTCTCCACTGAGCCCTGCTCTCTGATGGGTAAGAAGTGTGCCGACTTGGTGAGTCGGTCAACAATCACCCAGATGGAGTCGTGACCTCTGGAAGTGCGTGGAAGTCCAGTCACGAAGTCCATAGATATTCCGTCCCACTTCCACTCCAGAACCTCCAAGGGCTGTACCAAGCCTGCTCGTACCTAATTCTCTGCCTTCACCTGCTGGAAGGTGAGGCATCGAGAATCGAACTCTGCTACTGCCTTCTTCATGCCTGGCCACCGGTGCTATCGTCTGAGGTCCTGGTACATCTTCGCCACTCCATGATGTACCGCCAAAGGAGAAGTGTGAAACTCTCTCAGCACTTCCTCTCGCAAAGCGTCTGGTATCATGGTACGTCCTCTGAAAAGGATGTTGTGTTCTTCTCCAAGGGAGAAACCATCAGGTGCATGTCCCGAGGATATCTGTGCACGCCGTTTCTCACAGTCAGCGTCCTCATGCTGTGCCTCCCTGACCCGCTGCAGTAGTGGAGGAGTGACTGTGAGAGACTGAAGGAAGGCTGCTCCATCTCTATCCACGAAGGATATCTGCAAAGAGGCTAGCTGCTCCGTCGCCTCCTCAAGTAACTGAATGCCCGTCCTCCTGCTGAGGGCATCGGCTACTACGTTTCCCTTCCCAGGAGTATAGACTATCTCAAAGTCATAGTCCTGGAGGAACTCGAGCCATCGCCGCTGTCTCAGGTTCAGGTCCTTCTGCGAGAAGATATACCTGAGACTCTGATGATCAGAAAATACTTTAAAGCGCTCGCCCATTAGATAGTGCCGCCATGTCTTCAGAGCGAAGACCACTGCTGCTAACTCCAGGTCATGGGTAGAATAGTTCTGCTCATGCGGCCTCAACTGTCGTGATCCATAGGCGATCACTGCCCGCTCTTGCATCAGAACACATCCGAGTCCGGTCCCTGATGCATCGCAGTAGACTACGTACCCTACTCCCTCCTCGGGAAACCTCAAGATAGGTGCGCTAGTCAATCTCTGTCTCAGCTCCTGGAAGATCTGCTGACATCTGTCAGAACACACGAAGGGTTTCCCCTTCTTCTTCAAAGCTGTGAGTGATGCTGCAACTCTAGAGAAGTCTAGCACGAATCTCCGATAGTATCCAGCTAGTCCCAGGAAACTCCGAACCTCAGTCACGCTCCTGGGTGGCTCCCAAGCTAACACAGTCTCAATCTTCGCGGGATCCACTGAAACTCCCGCCTCAGAGATAACGTGTACCAAGAAGTGGACCTCACGTATCCAGAACTGGCACTTCGAGAGTTTACCATAAAGCTGGTGCTCTCGGAGTGTGTCTAGTACAACTCGCAAGTGATAGGCGTGCTCCTCCTCTGTCGTAGAGTAAAACAGAATGTCGTCGATGAAGACCACGACAAACCGATCGAGGTATGGATGAAAGATCCTATTCATGAGAGCCATGAACACTGCTGGAACATTGGTTACACCGAAAGGCATAACCAAGAACTCATAGTGGCCATACCGACATCTGAAAGCCGTCTTCTGCACATCCTCGTCTCTGACTCTGAGCTGATGATAACCTGACCTGAGGTCTATCTTCGAGAACCACCGTGCTCCCTTGAGCTGATCAAAGAGGTCATAAATCCTCGGTAGCGGATACTTGTTCCTCACTGTCACCTGGTTCAGGCGACGATAGTCGACACAAAGTCGTAAGCTCCCGTCCGCCTTCTTGGTGAACAAAATCGGGGAAGCCCAGGGTGAAACACTGGGTCGGATGAACCCCTTGCCCTGCAAGTCCTCCAACTGTACCTGTAGCTCTCGAAGCTCGGCGGGGGCCATCTGATATGATGGAGTGGATATCGGGGCTGTCCCGGGGTACAAGTCAATATAAAAGTCTACCTCTCTGCGAGGAGGTAGCCCTGGAACGTCGTCGGGAAAAACGTCCGCAAACTGATCCACCACTGCAGGAAAACCAGGACTTCTCACGTCAACTGCTCCAAGGATAAGGCTAGCCAACTGATGAGTGATGGGATGTCCTCTCCTCCACAGAAGTCCATCCTGTGCTGCTAAGGCTCCCTTCTCGCCGGTGAAGGTGAACCTGCTCCCGTCGGTGCGTACACATCACACCTTGCGCCTAAAACAGTCAATCTGTGCATGGACCGTAGATAGCCAATCCATGCCCAAGATGATGTCGTAAGGCCTCGACGCTGCTACAAAAAGATCCCAGCCGAAGCTCTCGCCTCCTAGAGTAAGCTCACACTGCCGGCACCAGTGCGTAATCGTCGAGTCTGCTCCCGTAGGAGTCTCTAGCCGTAAGGATCGAGCCAACGGCTCTGTCGGAATCTCCGAGCTCCGAACAAGGGCAGCGGCTATGAAATAGTGACTCGCTCCTATGTCTATAAGAACTGCAGAAAGGGTGGTATAGACATAGATAGTACCTCGAATCATCTCGGGTGCGCCGTGGTCATAGGCCTCTGCTTCCTGGAGATGTGCCTGTCTCTGCCCGCCAGCTCCCTGTGGTCGGGGTGGACCTCCTGGTGGTGGTGTTGGCAGAGCCTCAAAGCGTCTCCCACCACCGGCTGCTCGTCCAGCTCCTCTGCCTCGTCCGCCTCCTCCCTGTGGACCGCCACGGTCGACCCTCTGCCTCTGCCTCGGTGGTCCCTCAACCGTCTGCTGCTCCTCGGCACGGCGGGTCGGGCAGTCACGAGCCATGTGGCCCTGCCCGCCGCACGAGTAGCACTGTCTGCCTCTCGAAAGACTGGCTCCGTGCTGTGTGCCCCGCACTACTGAGCCAGTGTCCTGAGGTCATCTGCCCGAAGGTCTGGTCTGTCTGGACCCCTGAGTCATCCGTCGACTGCCTGCTGTAGATGAATCTGCCACGTGCCGCCCTGCGGTGGGTCTCTGTACTGGTGTAGACTCGGCAAGGAAGCTCTCGATCAGAAGGGCCCGCTCCAGTACTCCTGTCTGAGTCGGTATGCTGAGGGAGATCAGCGATGCCCTGATCTCGTGTCTCAAACCCTGCTCGAAGTTCCGGGCCCGGAAGAATGGGTCCCGTACCATGTCGGTCGAGTAGCTCAAGAGATCGGTAAGTCTCGCCGAGTACTGAGCGACTGTCATGCTGCCCTGCCGCAACTGAAGAAGCTCCTGGATACGCACCGCACGAAGGGTGGATGGGACGAACTCCGAGCGGAAGAGGCTCTCATAGTCCGTCCATAGTAGAGATGCCTCATCGTGCACCTGGAGCATCAAGCTCCACCATCGTCCTGCTGCTGCGTGTAGTAGGCTCGCAGCGAGGATCACCATGAGGTCTGCTGGTGTCCTCACTAGCCTAAACACTCGAACCACTGCCTCCAGCCAGTACTCTGCTGCCTGGGGATCCGTCTCCCCACGAAACCTGGGTGGTCGCTGGCGCTGAAACTCATGCAGTGCACTGAGGTGACGTGCATCGTCAGCGGCTGCTGCTGGAAGCATCGGGGGCTCGGCGGGTAGAGCTACCGCCGGTGCCACTGCTGACAAAGGGCCCTGCACCGATGCCTCGTCGCTCGGTGGGCTGTCGTCACGCTCGACTCTCGGAACCCTAGCTGGCTGCCGTCGTGGGGCCATCCTGAAAAGGAAACAGGTGCGCCACGGTCAGAACAGTATACCTGGTGAGATGATATAAGTAATCACAAAGAAAACTTTGAAACAAACATGCAATCAATGTTTTCGTGCATTAAGTCGGAATCAGAAGTCAGGGTCCTAGTGTACGGATACGTCGGCCGCCGCACCAAAACTGGACTCCCTGGACTGATAACCACACTCAATACGCTAAACATTATTGCTTCACATATAAAAGATCAGAGTTCGCGGTAGAACCGAACTCCTCTGATACCAATTTGTCACGACCCGCCCTCGGGGTCCGTGCCGTGACTACCCCAAGCCCGCCTTCAATAGGCCTGGGGCTGGCGACTAGCACCAAGGCGTAAATCCCGGTAAAAAGGGAAGGCATTGCCTTTGTAAAGTAAACAAACACCACAGAGTAAGCAAGCGGAAAGTAAACACTAAGTAAAATCAAAGTACAACTGAAAGTGCGGAAAAGTAAATGGGCCAGTATACAAACCCAAACTGAAAGTAAAGTACAACTCGAAATGGAAAACAGCAACTGAAAAGTAAAAGCCGCTACACCGAGCTGTCCACTGGAAATCCCACATGAAGGGTGGGTACAGATAGCTCCTCTGCTCCGTGGGTCCCGTCATCCGCTCCGTGCACGTCCCGCCCAATGGTCCACCTCCGGGTACCGTCCCGCTCTGCAAGCCTCAGCTAAGGTCAACGCTGTCCATCGTCTGCAACCAACACAATGTAGTGCGGGCAAAGCCCGTGCAGGGGTGAGTATAAGATACTCAGTAGGGACCCCGAGACCCCTGAAGGTCTCTCAAATCCACAAAGGATAAACCACGAAGAAAGGTACAATTACGAAGTAACAACCGACACTGCATAGATATATGCCCATACATATACCTAAGTCATCTATTTCAAATACGCTCCAACCTCCGAGCCCAAGTACAACTCAGTCCACACAGGAAAGTAAACGTATTCCACACAGGAAAGTAAAACGTAATCCACACAGGATTGCACAACACAATCCACACAGGAAAGCAACGGGATTCAGCTCACATAGGTATACTTCTTCGAAAGACGAAAAAGATGATCTCTGATCCATCTAAGTCGTCGGACCCACGAAGGATCGATAGGTAACTAACCCCTGCAAAGACCCACACAGGATCGGGCCCACACAGGACCTGTAGGCGCTGGTTCACACAGGACCGCTGAGCGCAAGGACCCACACAGGATCGGACCCACATAGGATCGGGCCCAAACAGGACCTGTAGCACTGATCCACGTAGGATCGCTGAGTGCTGTAGTCGTCGTCGTCGAATCCACACAGGATCTTTGTACTGTCGTCGTCTCAGTCACAGTAGCAGTAGTAGTAGTAGTAGCAGTCACAGTCGCAGCCAACACTAGGGTTCTCGCACACAGCAAGCTCGTTCGGAGGGTCCGCTCCACGAGCCGAGAGGCTGATACATCAACTGTCACGAAGACCAGAGTTGATGTATCCAAATGTTCTGTATTGTCAACAGGAACTCAATGCAACAGACGGTGCGTCGATCGGACGCCCGGTCTGAGAGTTATTGGCATTTTCGTCCCCGGGGCCCGGTTGGTTTTTAAGGAAAAACCAACCCGACCGTACTCCACCTGCGTCCAAACCTCGGGCGGAGTATGCCAAAAGATTCGTCTCACTAAGAGGAACACAACACAACTGACGGAACGTCAATCGGACGTCTGTAGCTCAAGATATGAGCGTTTCCACTCCGAAGTCCCGGTTGGTTTCGTGAACGAACCAACCCGGCCGAACTCAAAGTAATCCGAAACCTTGAGTGCGATATACCGAAACGACCGTCTCGATCCAAGGATCGCGTTGCCGCAGACGGTTCGTCGATCGGAGGTCCGTGGCTCAAGTTATGGCCAAAGGACCGAATCTGATCTGAAACGGGGGGGTTCGGGTCCGGGCCGACCCAGCCCAACCCCCCCTGGGTCGGCCCGGTTCCGACCCGGCCCGGCCGACCGGCCGGCCGGCGGCACGGCGGCGCGGTGGCACGGCGGCCGCGGCGGACTGGCGCCGCACGGAGGCAGCGCGCGGGGGGGCAAAGCCCCCCGCTTGATTGGGAGGCGGCGCGGCTTTTTAGCCGCACCTGTTTGCAAAACCTCCCCCCCTACGTGGGGGGCTTGATTGGCAGGAAACGGGGGGGGGGGGGGCGCCTGCCCCCCCTTAAAGGAACTGCCCCCCTCATAAAGAGAAGGGTTTTTAGAGCTGGCCGGGGGATTAATTTTCCCCGGTTTATTACCATCCGCCCGGCCAGCTGGCCGACCGGTTTTCTCCAACGGGACCGGAAAATCCGGTCCCCTCTTCGGATTTCGACGCCGGCGGCCTGGCCGCCGGTCTTCTCATTCCACCGCGGCCCAGAACCGGCCGCGGTGTTCGTCGTCCGGCGCGGTGCGACGGCACCGCGCCTCTCCGCCGTGCCTTTGATTTCTTTCAACGCGGCGCGACGACGTCGCGTTCTTGATGATTCTTCCATGGTGCGCGCGCGACGTCGTCGCGTAAAATAAACGCACGATTAACCGCGTGGTGCGACGGCACCACGCCACCTTTTTTCCACCCGCAAGGTAAATCAACAAGAATGATGGAGGGGGGTTCGGCCGTGTTCATGCGGTCCACCCCCCCTCACGTTAAATAATAACACAACTTTAAATATTCAAAAGCCACATGTTAGACTTGCTAGATCCACGATCAAGAATAAAATAATGAAACAAAAATCAACAACTCCTACCTTGGGTATAGGTTCGAAGATTTGTCAACGTCCCGCGGAAGACAACGTCGCGGTGGTCGGACGTCGCGGTAGTCGTTCGTCAAATCCGATGACGAAGAGGTACGTCCGAAGAGACACGTCGTTGGTGAATCCTTTTATGTCGACGAAGGTTGTCCGAGGAAGAAGTGGCGTTCCCTTTCGTTGACACGGTAGACGAAGAAGGGAGGTGCGGCGTTCTTCTTCGGAGCTTGAGCGTTCTTCATCAGAACTTGAGTGTTCTACGTCAAATCTTGAAGAAGGAAGAAGAGCTCTCAACCTCTCCAAGATGGCTAAAGAGTTCTAACCCAACAAAATAAGATAAAGTCTTATTTTATTCTCAAAATAATTTCAAAGGTTTGAAATTCAAATAAGAGATAACTCCACATTAATTAACAATTTTTCATGTTAATTAAAGAGGGGTTAAGGGAGTTTGAGGGAAGATGATAGGTTCAGGTTCATGTGGGTCCCACCACACTTAATCCTCTCAAGGGAGGTTAAGTGGATGTGGGTCCCACCCCTAACTCCCTTTGAGAGGAGTTAACCTACAAAAGTGAAATAAAAAGAATCCACAATTTTTTTTATACAACTTTTTATAATTCTCCCAAAAACTAACTTTCGTTCCGCAACAAACACAACTTCCAAAAAGGTCTCTTTAAGCGAATATCGGTGCTGCGAGTTCATCGGTGCCCTCAGATTTCAATTCCGAGCACCGGATCAAAAGTTAGGAATTCCCGCTCGTTCGTTCACTGAACGTACCCGAGCCAAACTTCGGAAAAATATTCCGGGCACTCCAGGCCTCGGAATCAGGTGCCGTCTGAAACCGCGCTCTTGTAAAATTCTAAAGAAAATTAAGAAAAAAATTCCCTTGAATTTTAAGGGTCTTTACAGCCTGAGGGTCTGTCTCTTCACGGAACCTGGGCAGCCTCTATCACTGAAACTAATGAAACACACTCAGGCGGCATACACTCTGTACTGTTGGGGCTAGGGGCATCAGTGGCTCAGCGGGTAGTGGTAATGCTGGTACCTCCGCTGTTATGGGGCCCTGCACCGAGGCCTCATCACTCGGTGGGCTGCCATTTCGCACATAACTAGGAACCCTGGGTGGCTGCATTCATGGGGACATCCTGAAATGAAATAGGTGCACCATGGTCAAACAGTATACCTGGTGAGCTGACACAAAGTAATCACAAAGAAAAATTTTTAAACAGACATGCAATCAATTTTTTCATGTATTGAGTCGGAAATCAGGAGTCAGAGTCCTGGTGTTTGGATACGTCGGTCGCCGCACAAACACTGGACTCCCTGGACTGAAAACCACACCCAATATTCTTAACAATATTTCTTCATAGTGAAGAAATTATCAGAGTTCTGAGTTCTGCAGTTGAACCGACTCCTCTGATACCCATATTTCATGACCCGTACATGAGTCCCATGCCAGGACTACCCCAAGACCGCCTTCCATAGGTCTGGGGCTGGCGACCAGCACCAAAGGCGCACATCCCGATAAAAGGGAAGGAATTTCCTTTATAAAATTAAACAAACACAACAGAGTACGCATTTTAAGTAATTAATAAATTAAACTAAGTACAAAAGTAATTGTTGGAATGTAAATGGGCCAGTATACAAACCCAACTGAAAGTACAGTACAACTGAGAAAGAAAGTACAACAGCAGTAATGTAAAGCAACAACCATCGAGTTGTCCTCTGGGAATCCCACCTGAAAAGTGGGTACAAATAGTCTTGTCATTACCTCATGTCCATCCGTCCGTTCCATGTACATCCCGCCTGGTGGTCCACCTTCGGATACCATCCAGCTCCACAAGCCTCAACCACAGTCAGTGTTGTCCGTCATCAGCAACCAACACAACGTAGTGTGGGCATTCCCTATGTCAGGGTGAGTAGAAGGACACTCAGTAGGGACCCAAGGACCCCTGAAGGCCTTCCTGAGTCCACGAACGATAAACCACAAGGAAATATACAAAAACAAAGTATCAACCAACTCTACTTAGGTATATTCCCATACATATACCAAAGTCATCAATCTCAGTTCGGCTCCAACTTCCAAGCCCAAGCACAATCCAGTCCACACAGTAATGAAGTCAATCATATCAATGATAATGATTGAAAGACAAGACCCAGATCAGACATGTATACTACTCATGTAGAGGGGTGGAGATGATTAGATACATTTTCAGAATCATCTCCTTTGTTGAACCCACGTAGGATCTAAGTACAGAAGGTGTTGTTGTCGAACCCACGTAGGATCCAAGTACAATAATGATCGTTGCTGAACCCACGTAGAATCAAAGTAAAGTCATCATCATTGCCAAATGAATGGAGGGTCCATGTACAGTCTTCCTTGCTGCTGAACCCACATAGGATCAAAATACAGTCGTCATCATTGTTGAACCCACGGAGGTTCCCAGTACGGTAGTCGTCATAGACACAACCAGCTCTAGGGTTCCTGCATATAGTGTGCTCGATTCCGAGAGGGTCCGGTCCTCGAGTGAAGGGGTCGATACAAAAACTTTCACTAAGTCAAGATTTTATGTATCCCGAAGTTCCATCTCGTCAAAAGGAACTCAATGCGACAGACGACGCGTCAATCGGACGCCAGGTCTGAGGGATATTGGCTTTTTCGTTCCAAGGGCCGGGTTGGAAATATTCTCGTTCCAAACCCACCCATATAAAAAAGTTGTCCAAAACTCATATAGATTGTCTCAAAAGTTCCTCTTCATCAAAAGGGTCTTAGTTACATAGACGGCGTGTCGTTCGGACGCACGGTCTTCAAGATATTCATCTTTAAGTGAAAACGAGCCCGGCCTGTTATGCCCAGTGGGCAGGCGGGTCGGGTTACCCAGTTTTGACCGGTATGACCTGGCAGGGGTGTCAGAACAGCTCGATGAAATGCGCGGCTCGGCCCAAGGGGTGCGTCCCTGCCTGAAGGGGTGTGGGCCAGCCCGATGGGGGCACGGCCCGGTTAGGCGCGACCCGGCTGGGCGTGGCGCGGCTGGGCGCAGCGTGGTTGGGCGCGACCCCGCCGGCTCGGCCCGAAGGCCAAGCAGTCCGGGGGGTAGGCGGCCCTCCGGATGCCCGAACCAGCAGTACCAAGTGGCACCACCCTCAATATCCGTCCGGCCAAAGCTGGCCTACCTCTTGGCATGAGCGGCCCGCACGAGTAGGCCGCGGTTCATCTGGCGCCGCACCCTCCTGGCACCGCGACTTCCCTCAGCTCGGCCGGCCGACTGGCCGACCGTTTCTTCTGCCGAATTGGCTCGTGTTTCCTTCGGCACAGCTAGTGCGACGGCGCCGGCTTCCTATGCGGCAGCCTGCGCTGGCCGTGGCTGCTCATCCCCAGCACGGCACAACAGCTCCGTGCTTCCTCCACTGCGACCTTCTTGGCCCTGCCATTTCATTGTGTGTGCGACGACGACCCTTGCGCCATCGGCCTCTTCATCATTCCACCTCCGGTCACCTAATCCAAAAAAATTAAACCAGATCAAAAAGGGAGTCTTTAGGCCGTGTTCGTTCAGCCCGCACCCTCCGCTTTATGTTACACCAAAGGCCGAATACAAACAAAAATTGTCAACGACCATCGAGGCACAATTTTAATCCATTAAAATTGAATATAAACCACCTACCTCTAATATGGTTTGTTCTTTGTCGATGCGGAAAGCGATGTTACATCATCAACGTTGGAGAAAGAACCATCTCCGTTGGTGAGTTCTCCATGTCGGTGTCTCCTCCCATGATGTGGAGGAAGAAACGGATTGAAGAAATGTGGATCGTTCTTCACCGAGTTGTTCTTCGTTGAAGGTGAGTGTTCTTCGTCGGAGAAGAGAATTGTTCTTAGTTGAGGAGAGGCTTACCTTTCTCCCTTCTCAAAATCTCTCTCCCCCACTCTCCTTAACACAAGAATTGCCCCAAAAATAAAATAATAAGCCTAAGCTATTATTTTATTAACACATGAAAATTCAAAATTCAAAATCCATAAAAAAAATCACTTAATTAATTATGTGAAGATGTGGAATTTATTAATTAGGGTGTGTTGGAAAACAATTAAGAGGGAGAGTGGAAGAGGAAGGGATCCTCATAAATAATGGGGGTTGTCATGAATTAAACATGAGAGTTTAAAAGGGGTTTGAAAAGAGTTATGGGATGTGAATGGTTGGGGCTCGTGTAGGCCCCACCTCTCCACCTATCCATTATCCACACATGGGATGTTGGGTGGGTGTGGGCCATACCACTAACTTCACATTGGAGAAATTAAGTTCCAAAGATATAAATAAATTTATTCTAGAAATTTTATTTAACTTCTTAATTTAACCCCAATTTTAACTTTCAACCAGCATTAAAAGCTACTACGGTAAATGTCCCCTTAAGAAAAAATTGGCGCTGCGAGTTTGTCGGTGCCCTCGGATGTCAATTCTGAGCAATGCCTCAAAAGATAGAAAACCCATATCGTTCATTCACTGAACGTACCTGAGCTAAACTTCATAAAATTATTCCGGGCACACCGGGCCTCAGAATCTTGTGCCGTCAGAAACTGCGTACTCGTAAAATCCTAAAAACTTTAAGAAAAAAAATTTCCTTGAAATTTTGGGGTCTTTACAAGAAAAAACATCAATAAATTATAATAATTAAACATTTATATAAATAATAATGTTGTTATGATTTGATTATATCAATAATAACACTAGTGGTTGTTTTTATAGTTAAAACTCCCACAAAAATATCACTAGTAAATTTCATGAGGCTAATATCCTATTAAATTTTAAACTACATATTAAAATATTAAAATTAATCAAATATTAATTAGAGAAATATGAATTTAAATAAAAAAAAAGTAAAAATAAATAAAACATAAATTCATTGAGGGGTCATAATGGTGGAAATTTTTTTCATGTCTGGTATATGGAAATAAATATTATGTTTATATTTTCTCTAAAAACACAAAAGTACCTCGTTATCAAATCATAAATTTGTTTAATTATTTAATAAAATTTAAAAAACATAAACTTTGGAAAAATTACATTAATGAATAATATGGGAGTATTGAAAATAATATTGAAGAAAATTTTATAAAATATTTACATGGAAGAAAATGAGTTCTAACTATAGAGGAAATAAAATGTGTTTCCAAATAAATTTTTTCTTAGGCTCATTGAGTACTTAAGAGAGATAAATTGTATTATATCAAGGTAATTTCATGAATATAATGGGTATAATAATATTGAATGGTTCTATTATATATGAATAATTTAATTTTCCAAAAATAAAATTCATTCATAATCAACCCTGAAATAAAATTTCATTGTTATAAAAATACAATACTTCAATTTCATTATTCATTCTAATTAAATTTAGCCTCATGTATAGTAAATTAATTTCAACTATAATTCTATCGAAAACTCATGTAAATAAATATAATTTACTATATTATCAATTTATATAATATCAATCAACCATTATAGATGATTTCCCATTAAATCATCATTTTCTGGAATTATACTTTTCATATTTCCTAAGGCCATGAGTTCGATAGTTCTACTCTATTTGTTGTTATATGATTATATAATTTTCCAAATATTAATGATATAAGTATAATATATAATCATTAAATGTTTATTTAGTGTCCACCGTTGAATATATTAATTACGAACTCAATTACTCTATCCCTAGAGATGGAAATTCTTATGTATGCATGAAAATTGACATCATATTTTAAAGGATGGGACTAAACACAAGTAAATAATAATTTATGATCAATAAATTATTATTCAATAATGTATATAATTTTTTTAAAAAAATAAATCATTATTAAGATCCATGTGATTTTTAAATGAAAAACAAATCACCTTGTTTTGTGGAGGAGTCATTTCAAACCAACCAATGAGAAATATTATCTTTTTACATCTGATAGTAATGCAAGATAGTAGATGTGATATTATTATTATTTTTAAAGAATAATTATTTAATATTTAACTTTTATAAACCTTAAAATAATCATTATATGAAATAATTGATGACGGTTATCGAATATTAATTGTAACACTACATGAAGGGGGTGCCCCACATTTATGCATTAGCGATACTTTCACTTCCCATTTGATAGAGTTGGGGTTTATTAATGGTTGTTAAAATTTAGTAACAGATTTTATTCATATTTAGGATACTAAATATATCTTATTATGACCACTACCACATATTATTTTGTGGGATAAGAATATAAAAATTTATGTTGATCAGGAAGGACGACTACCAATTCTGCAATAGACAACCTTTAAATCCCTTTTAATGACTCTTGAAAATGAATTTTAATATGATAAAGAACAAATTGATCTCTATATATATTTAAAATATAATTGGAAATTCATTTTAATGGTAAAAGGCTCAAATTTTTGTGAAAAAATAATGAATCTGTGTTCGTTTATAATAGATGGTCATGTTAGACCAAGAATTAGAGAAATAATTTTACTAATATATGTTAATTTTTGGTTCGTGTGGCTCCATATTGATATAATTTAATTTATATAGTGATGATGATAATTAATCCTCTCATACAATAATATTATGACATGTTTATGTGACTTTAAACTGTTATATATTGTTTAACCCACATTTACCCTTTTTCGATTACTGAAAAATCAAGGTTTTTTACATTTTAGTGGTCCTGAATGTTACTATAAAAAATGACCCTAAATGTATATTGGTTGATATTATAAATAATATAAAATTCAATTAGATGACAATGGTATATTTATGAAATTTAAATAATTACGCAAAATATGGTTTTTCATAAAATAACATTATTGTCATTTTCACACTATTCACATATCTTGAATATAAAGGCATCTAGAAAAATATTAAAATAGAATATTAACTGTAAAAAGATATTTGTGTTATATTTATCAAAAAAATACAATGAATACAAAAATTCACATGAATTCTATTACATTTATCATTTTTATGATCATTAATTTTTGTTATCTATAAATTTAGTAAATATTATATCGGTGTTTTATATGAATTTTGGGTAATTGTTCATTTAATGAAAAATAAAATATATATACCACGATGAAAAATAAGAAATATTTCAAAAAATAAAAATTTAAATTAACATCGTGTTAGCAATATTAAAATTATTTGAGATATTAAATTTTTGAGAGTGAAATTAATAATTTCGTTTTTCCTAAAATAATATTAAGGTGATTATTAATTAAAAATATAGCCAAGTGTCCATAATATCAGGAAATAGATGATAAATTTTCAACTCCACCCATCCAATGGGGTAAAATCTCAATTTTTTGTAATTTTGAAATCTTATCCATAATTTATAACCATTTATATCTATTCTACCATAACAAATTGGACAAATATTTACAGGGATAAAATTCATCATGATAAAAAAATGGAACTATTTTACCAAAATTTATCCTCATGATTCCATATGTGGAATGTATCTTTTCAAATTCATTTCATACATATTTTTGAAATTTTTTTAAAATTAACCATGTGAAATGTGATGAAATATAATTTTATAAAAATCATTTTTATGCAAATTCTACTATAATTTTTGGTAAAATATAATGAATCTGATTATTTTTAATCAAATTCAACTAATAAAATTTTAAAACAAATCCAAAATAGAATTTTTAATTTTTGATACTTGAATATTAAATTTATATTCAATAAAAGTCTTTATTTTTCACTACACAATTAAAAATAAATCATGTATAATATTCTTAATATATTATATTATCAAATATTTATATCAAAATTTATATGATGTTAATCATTTTATGAAATAATTTTTTTTTGTTTCCATTAATTAATTACAATATTTTTTCCGATATAATATATGAATTGATTTTTATTGAAAACTTATTTTTGTAGAATTAAATGAATGTATTAAAAAATTTGGAACTTATTTACTAATAGTTGATCAATACATTCTTTTTGATTGTGAACACTGTATATACAATTCATAATGTGGAAATTCATATTACTACAACACATATTAATAGCTTTTTTATAATTTAATATTATATAATGATTCAAATAGACTCAGTGTTATGTGTATCAAAAGACATCGAAAAATTGAATTTATTTGTGGAAAAATATATCAAATAGACACGAGGTTAAAAAATAAATTTTAAATCAACACATTCATTTATTTTCAATTTAATTAATTATAATCATGTGTCATGAATGATTTAATTTGGATAAATCTTGGTGGAGCAATAATGGGCTTGCAAGAATAATATCCCTTTATGAATCATCAAGAAATAACTATAACGAATGAGTGAGTGTATGTACAATATGGATGTTTTAATAATGAAAAAAGGAAATTTTATGAATAAAATAGACGTTTAAAATTAATATAGTCCATGTGGATGTTATTTATGAATTACATTTTTGAATATTAAAGAGAAATTGACATGTACAAGTCACATCAGAGGAGACTTCGATGCAAAAATGTCATAAAAAACATGTATGAAAATTATGGGGTAATATCCAGGTGATTAAAGTGATATGTTTATAGAAATGAGATCCCAACATTTTGAAATTATTTAAAATTAATAAAAATGATGATTAAATACCATTATAATTGAGATTACCAAATGTACCATGAGGCGAATGATGAAGAATACTTTCTAGGAATTTAAAAGTTCATGATGTAATTAATTGTGGAGTTCAATTGTAGATAATCACAATACATGAATCATGTCTCATGAATCATATTGTGAGTATCAACTCAAGGCTGTTACAAATAAATAAATATCCAAAACTAATTTGGGGATAAGTCATGTTCAATGATTTTTTTTTAAAAAAACATGCTCCAAATTATTTTAAATAATTAAAATTTCAAAACATGATATTTTTCTTGTATATATTTATACTGGTGAAAAATAAATGGGTTGTAACTAGATTAGATAATTTTATGTGAATTTAATGATTCTAGTAATCTATGTTACTAATAAATGAGAATTGTCTCATGTCGAGATACAATCATTTGGAGCAGAATACAATCTACCGATGTATTTAGAGTAAGGACTCTTATCATTCTAAATCTGATTGAGTGTTGAGACATGTATATTTGATAACTATTTATTATTATAAATGTTTTGAAGGAGGTAAATAGTCATATATATTAATTTATCTACTTTTGGGGGAAGATAAAATTTCAAAGTGGTGTAGACGAAACCAACGAGAGGAAGATGACTGTTATTTTTTGAATAATCATTTAATAACTAAAGAATATATTTCTAGAATTTCTCTGTGGTGAGCCAAAATGGTTTCTTTGTTAGAGAAACCATTATTTATTGTAGACATAGTGAACTCAATGTTTATAGAACCAGGGTGAAAATTGTTGTAAATAATTATTGGGTAATGTTTAGAATTCATGTTAAGGGAATAAGAAACATCAAATGTAATATTATTTTCTATCAAAAATTATAAATAATTTTTTATTTCATCAATCTACCAAAAATACAGGAGTTGAGGCTAAGAAAATTCAATGCATTGATCAAAGAAATATAACTTGTTCAAAATAATGAATTTAAAATGTGACCTAAGAACACCAATTCACCCCTCGTGGCCCATCTATCTAGGGTAACTACAATTGAGTATGATCTCTCTGGGAGATATAGACATATCATTCATGTTACACCAAAATGATTGACGTTTAGTTAAAATGATTATATGAATAATCAATATTTTAAATAGGTTAATTAGTAAAAAAAATATGTTTTCCCCAAATTATTATGATGGATATCTCTCATGAAAATATATCTTGATTAATTTCTTTTATTTATATAACCATAACTATTATCTTTAGTATGTAATAATTATAAATTCAAAGTCTCATTTTACATAAATGAGAAATAATGTAAGAAACCTTATTTTTAGCATTAAATTCTCTTTATGTAAATACAATATTAAATAAGTTTTCTCACATGAAACACTAAACTTTGAAAAATAATACATTATATTGAGATAAAAAATTAATATGATGCTATATTAATCCAGTTATTGAATTAAATGATTAATCAATTCCCTAAAATGTGCATAACTTATAATTGGATTATAAATATAAATTATTAATATCATCAAAACTAATTGATCACTAGGATTTAATTAACCCTTTAGAATAACCAATAGTAGAAATACTCCTGCAAAAGATAGATTTTTTTTAATAAAGAAAATTTTATGAGAAAAATAAATTTTTACAATTGAAGTTAGAATGGAATGAATGAGTATATTAAAGATATATATGATTGGAAACAAGATCAATATAAATAAGGTCGTTTAAAATATATTCGTTAGAAATTTTTTCATTTGAAATATAGTAATTTATTATATATTTATTTGATAAGTATACTGATGTTGTGTATTTGTAGTAAAAAAATTTAATTGTTTATCATAAAAAAATTAAAAAAAATATTAAAATACATAGTTAAAATATTTTTTATGAAATATCATTAAAATTTAATAAAATAAGAAATTATATGATAATATTATATGAAAATTGTGAATTTTTTAATTTAAATTAATAAAATATAAACAATTATTTTAATGTATATTTGACAAATTTATATCATATATAATGAGGAAATTTTGTAAATAAATATTTTTCAAAAATAATTTTTTACATTTATATAAATAAATTAATTTCATACAAAAGAATGATTTTAAAGAAGCTTATAGATAATATAAACAAGGTATTAAATAAACTGAACCCATTAGTTTTTATATGGAGTTTAATAAGAATAAATTAATTTAATGAATAAAAATGTATTTTATTCAAGAACCCTTTTATGCTCTATCGATTCTCACACTAAAAACTAAATAGATTATTGAATAAATATGAAAGTATATAATTTCAATTATTGTAATAATTTTTCAATAATTTCATTTTTATTTGATAAGAAATGTGATCAATAACAATTAATATTTCTAAAATAGATTTTCCTCGGAAATAATTTTTTTAATTATATTTTTTGTTTCAATTTAAAATATTAATGATTACATTTCATAATTTTCATTAAACAGTTAATATTCTTAATCGTCATATAAAATTTATCTTAGGATGAAATTAAATTAATTTTGTAAAAACAATGATATTTATATAAATATGGAATGATAATATTTTTAGGTATTTCTTGAATTTATTTAAGTCATATTGATATAATAATAACCAAAAATAAATAAAACCATTTTAATGACAAATGATCCATTTTATAAATGAAATTATACATTAAAAATTAGTATCATAAATTTATATTCCAATACATCACACTTTAGAACATCGGTTATACTTCCTTATAAAACTATTTTTAATGATTTTTCCATTTGATATATTACAAATAATTTTTAAAACATTCATTAATATAATTTAATAATATTTATTTATCATCATTAAATGTATGGTCCATATTATTTATTGATTTATATTTTATACTTTTTATCAAAAAGAAAATTAATTAGGGTAAAATTAATACCCATAGTAAAAGTCAAAATGATAACAATGTCAAACCATCATTGTAAATGATACAAAACAACATAAAATTAACTTGAAATATGTATTTCAATCCATTTTCATCATTAACATTTCATTCCTCTATTATTTTTCACTTTTTATTCACTTATCAGGTTGAATATAAATAATTTTTTATTTAAAAAACAATATATATAAAAAATTCATTCCATTAAAATCTAAAATGACAATCAACCGCCACATCAATGGTAAAAAAAATAATATCTTATATTATATACCAAAACCCTAAAAAATTGATCTCCTCTCATATTTTTTCACTTCTTATTTGAATTTATTTCACAAATCCATTAAAAATCATTCATTTTTTATAGAGGAAATAAATTTCTTCTAAGTAATTATTTTAACATCTAAATTAATATTTCTATATCTTTTTTATTAAAACTAAAATTAAAAAATTAGCTTATAATAATTTATGTAATAACATATATTTATTTTTAAAATGGGGTTTTTTATATATCAACCATTATATAAAAATCCATTTTATATAGAATAAAAAAACACAGCAGATGTTATGATAAAATTAACAACGCCATGAAAAAATAGATTTATTTTTCATAACAGTCATACATGGATAGATGAAAAGTGGAAATTAAAAAAAAATTTATTTATAATGGAATTTATATTATTCAATGATAAATCATTTATTAATTTATTAAATTTTTATGATAAAAAAATTTAATTCGTGTGTCTTCAAAGACTGTCCCCTCTATGGAGAAGTGCACATCATTTATCATTACAAAACTAAATGAATGGTTATAATAAATATAATTAATGATAAATATTTTTAATAGATCGTTAATGTTTTATATATATATATTTTAATTGTTAACTTATTATTTATTCACCAACATTTTCTTCTCCAAATTATCAAATATAGATCATTATTGAATACATCACTATGAATCATGTTTATAGTTCTCATAGAATAAAAATATATCATTTTAAATAATATTTACTGATATCATATAGTATCTTGTTTAATTTTATAATGATTAAATTTTTAATAGTTAAGATGGATCGATATAGTCCATTTGAAGAATATACAGAAGAATCAAAATAACATATATCTGAGGAGAAAAATAATTTTTTAAAAAACATTAAGTTAAATAGTTTTGTTTGAATTGTATAAAGGGTAATAATGATTAATATGCATTGTAAATATTTAAATAATATGGTCATATTTTTATAGAGTTTTTCATAAAAATGTCATGATTTTTGCGAGTAAAAGGTAAGGATTTCTTCCCTTGAATTTTTTTTATTTGAGACATCTAAAATATTCAACACATTTTTTGCTATTGTATATTATAAATTGTGGATTCATGCTAACATTTTATTCATTAATTTAATGTAATTTAATAATCCAACATATTTTCTCATTTTGATTTATTTTTATTCAACTATTAATAAATCTATATGGGTTTTATTTCAACAATAATTTTAATTTCATAATTTTTATTAATATTTTTTCATCAGGGGAAATTATAATACATTTTTCTATAATAAAACCAATTATTTATCCGAATTTATTTTTTCATTATTTTCAACATTTCCTCCTACCACATTACCAAACTTTTTGTTTATAACTCACTCGAAGAGGTCCATGTATGAGAAACTAATTACACCTCTTCATTCAGTAGATATTCTCATTCCTCTATGTCCATATTAAATATCTTATGTTATATAAATTTTAGTAAATATTTAAGTGATTTCAAAGGTTATTTATGAAAAATATACATATTATAAATTGAATTATATTTTTTACTTTTATTTAAGATGTTATTCTCAAAAATTCAAATATTATCCCAATTGAAAATGAATATTTTTGTTGATGTTTTCTATATAAATGGAATTTCCAATTATTGTAATGAGTTTTATTTAAGATAATCCAACTGATTGTATTCATTCTTTTAAAATTATATTTTTATTCCTGCTATTTTTAAGGATTTTGGAAAAAAGGTAAAAATGTTATTTCATTTACTTTCACCAAGTAACATTTAAATAATTTAGGAAATTGATTTAAATTTATTTTATCATAATTTAATTATTATAATTCTATATATATACATTAAATATACCTCCAACAGTATTTTTATCATTGTATTTTAAAATTTTCACTGAATGTATTCATGAAATCCATCTATTTTACAGGTTTTTACTATGTCTTATTTTAAAAAATTAATGTCTTCACATTATTTACGACCATATATATATAGTTGTTTTTATTATGATGCTTGCATTACTTTTTCTCCCACAAATGACTTGGGTAATGTCTGAATCCAAAAGTGATAATTTCTTTAAGGAAGTGTAACTTTTGTTAGGGTATGATCACAATAATATTTATTGGGAATAAATTTTATAATATATTATCAGAATACTATGCATGGACATAATTGTGAATATTATATATTCCCAATGATATGTTATTTTTATACTTTTGTTATACCATATTCATATATGTTTCAACATACTCATGTCATGAAGGCTCTAGTATTATGTTACACTCAGATCCTAATTGGTTTGAATTTTTCGGAATTATCCATGTTTATTTTGGTATAATTTTAAAATGTTATATTAATATACATTTACCATTATCTAACTCCCATATGCCAATATTATTCTCTCTTATGATCATTAATCCTTACCTCTTATATTAATATTAATTTTCATCTGATTTCACCTATTTGTTATGTTTCTATTAATGAGGATATGAAAAATAATATATTCTTTGATAATTACATAATGTTTTATATAGGGCAACAATTTATAGGTAATGTTTACAAGTGTTATAAAATTATTTTTCTATGGTCATACTCCCCCAGGAATATTAGAATTTGGTTTATTGGGTTCTTCGAGTATGAATGCGTTGATATTATTATTTATGATAATTTATGGTACAAGTATGTTTATTTTTCTTAGGATACCTTAATATATATCACATAATTTGTATAAGGAAGTATTTTTTTACTAGACTGGATTACATTGGCTTAGGTTTCCTTAGTGGGTAACAGAGTAAGGTTTACTTTTTTGGATAATATATTTATTATTATTTTACCCAAATAGTTAATTATTTTTCATGAAAATTATTTTTAATTTAATAAATTATGATAAAATAATATGTATAAATCACCTAAGGATAATCCAATGTATATTATATAATGTTCCCTATGATATGCACTTCTAGATCCAACGCCAAAAGTAAAAAACATTAAAAATTTCTATATTACATGTAACTCCATGAAATTATAAAATACTAAAATTTTATTATATATCACATTTGAATTCTACACTGATCCTAAGCATCCCATGAAATAAATTTTATTAAATTTAATCAATTATAAATCTTTTGGGACAAATAACCCTTATACTAAATAAAACATAATAGCGTATAAAATAATATCATACATATTTAATTGGCATGATGGAATAATAATAACTGAATCTTGAAATATAAATTATCAAAACATTTTTATAAAATTAATTATATATAAATTGATAAATAAATATAAAAAGATTCATTTGAAATAAAAAACTATTTTTCCGAATAACTACATTTTAATTTAAATTGTCTTAAATTGTAAAATTATACTCAAAATTTGTTTTAATGTAACAATAGTAAAATTAATTTTCAATTAATCATGTTTATTTCATTATACAATTCTTATATATAATTTAATATCAATATATTATAAATATGTAAAATTTTCTCTTTGAAGAACGTGTAACACATCCCTTATTTGGGGATATTTTTATATTAAAATTTTACCGTTTTGTGATTAGATTATGATAAAATGGGAAACAAATGTGGAATCAGGATAGTTTATATAGTCTAATAAGTTTATTATAATTTTTACCCTAAATAATAATAAAAACATGATAATTAATTATCATGGTTTCACTAAAATAGAATTTTAGAGTGTGGGGTATCTAAAAAGATAAGTATTAACAAGATCTAATGATATTTATACAGTATATTATATGGAAATATTTTGGAATTATCCTATATTAGGCTCTATAATACTCACTTTTGGACCCTTTTTGAATGATAAATATGTGAACACATTTTTATTTTAAAAAAATTGCAATTTTTTCACTCATCTCAGTTAGAAAATTTCACCAGCTCTCCTCTCGTATTCAAACCATCAATCCTTTTTGGGTAACAAAATAACAACTCAAATAACAATAAAAAAATAAAACTCTCATATAATGAGCATTAGTCTGGTCACACATCCATCATTGGAATGATATGGTTTCCAACCTAGGTAGGTCACCTGAAGACGGGGATACATTCTACATTATGTGTTTTTATTTTATTTACACATCGCCATCAACCAATTCATATTAATTAGTAAAAATATTTTATTTTCATTATAATAAATATAATGAAATGTTTTTATGTTAATTTAATTAGCTAAAAAATCCCCAATTCCATCAAATGAGTAACGAAAGCAGTATTCATGATTACATCATACTACCACCTCACAAACAGTTGTTATTCGTTATTCCAAAAAAAATCAATCAATTTGGATTGTATATATATATTTATATGAAATTTATAACATATTTATTCCTATATAGAAATTATATAAAAATATAACCGAATTACATTTCATTCTATAGGGGATATGATATTGTCGCTCATGTGTATGGTATAATACCACCTCATGAAGCAATGTGATACCGTTTTTTTAAAAATCTATATGCACAATATAAAAAAGGATAATTATTAAGAATATATGTGGTATAAATGAAATAATTATGTTATTTATCACATCATTTTCATTATGAAAATATAATATATCATCATTATTATTACCTTTTCACTCGTTGAAAGATGATAACATCATCCATGTACATTTCAACAGCCACATTAATGAAGCAACGATACTCTATTATCATCACCGCATAATGATAAACAAATTTATATTTATATATATAATATGTTATATATGATATAATGATAATTCTATAAATATGAAATATTATTTACCCCTATCCATAATGAAAAATGAAATATACAAATGTTACTTATGGGTAAGTACAGTCTATCTTCTCCATGTTTGTAGAATACGGCATTTCATAGAATCATAATTAATGTGTTGTCATAATTGTATAATTGATGTACAGTTTGAAAAAAAAATTCATCATTATTGTTCTAGATATTACTATATAATAAATTATTTTACTATAGAAAAACTACCAAATTAATTTTTCGAACATATGAAAAACATCAACGAAACAAAAAACATTAAATGAATTGTTATGAAATAATATATTTCAATTACACTTTTTTTGGATATTTAATGGATTATTTTCATTAACAGGCACTGCGACAACATTAGATTTTGAGGCTTGGTGTGCCAGGATTTTTTTGAAATATATTATATATATTAAATGACACAGTCAAATATTTTACGTGAAAAAAGTAAAATATATTCTTTAATGTGTCCCGAATCATAAATTAGAGGACACCATTGAGTTCGGAACAAGGGTTTTCCCCTAGAGAGTACCTAACCTTGGTTGGTATAGGTCGTTTGTGGAATGTTCATTTTGAGAGAGAAAATAAATAAACAAATAAAATTAATTGTTTTACTAGTATCTTGATGTAGGGACCTAACGTTTCATTTAAATAATAATTTTGTAAAATTTTTTGGTTTAGCCACATAACCCTAATAACCACTTGATAGCCATTGTAGAGTGTGGAATATAATTCCCTTCTTGGATGATAACCATATCATGGATTGATGATCAGTGGGAGACAGAATCGAATGATATCACTAATAATCATGAATTAGCTCATTTCTTCATCAATAATCAATGTGAATCGCGGGTGTTTTCTTTTGGATTGATTTTAATTCCTTCTATTTATTTACTTGACCATCACTAATCAATCCATGAACATGTAGATCTATGGTTCTTTTGACTTATGAGAATGATTTATTGTGATGATTTTATTGGCTTTTATTTAGTTATTTTGTTTTAGTTCTCATCATTCTAATGTATATGAATTGAGGATAACTGAAGAAAATAGTGGTTCCTTTTTAATTTGTGTGTTTCATTCAATTATCACATTTTTCAACAAGCGTTAATAATTTTGTATTCATTAGTTTGATTAATTTTTCCAAATATTTTGTAATTGTATATTTCACATGAATATCATGGCCAACGATTCAGTATCGTAGATCTATACTAAAAAAATGCATGGATCATTCAATGATATAATCAGTGAGTGGAACAAGAATGGTTGGGCACACATTGGCTTGGTTCATAGATGAACAGAGACATTAGTTATTTAATACATTTCCTTGGTGAACTAGACTGTTATAATTCATATCACTGTTAATTATCACTCTCGTTGAACCCAAATTTGAGTTCTATGTTTTTGATTGTATGTGGAAATGATAAATCCAGTCATAAGATCCCGAGTAGAAAGTACATAATATAATTTCATGGGTTTTCGGAAATTCTGAACTACATGGAGTGTAATGTTAAGACACGCACCTAGTGGGACCCATTTGTGGTGGCTATAGTGTAGGGTGGAATATAAGTATTACACAACATGTGACTAGGTCACATGGCATGTGTTTCATCCCCGAAGACCCTACATATACCTCGATAGGTACACAAGATATGGTTTGAGAATTCCATGTACTCCACCACACAGAAATGACCTGGACTCGATTAGATGGGCTAATATATGTGCCAGCACACAGGATTAGTACACGGGTATCCTACATGCCATGTACATCTAAGAGATCATGGGACAGAGACAAGGGCCTTTTACATAGGTGGGATCCAGGGATAAGGGATAAAATATTTGACCCCCTTTACACATTGTGTACATAAATAGACCCAGATATGATCCTTATTCCTTTGTATCACGGACACAATTCATTACGATGTGTTCCCCATATTATTTTCCAAGGAGGTTTGTATTTAATTTTCCAATACACTCAGGACAATGACCCCTTTAGTAGTAATTCTTGGATAGAGTCAATGTATTCCCTCCATGAATACCAATGTGAGATCCCCTACACATCTAAATTCCCTATATAGAGTTCTTGGTATCTTTGTGGCCAGCACTATGTGGGCATCGATCCTCTATGTTACAGTTTATTCCAGATTCTATTGTGAATCTCCTTTGGCAGTGATCCTCATCTATATATAGTATATCTTCATACCACTATCATGAAATTCATATGTTAATACACAATGAGAATTACCTCCCATATGAGCATCATCGGTGTTATTATACATAAGAGTGTGTTTTCCCAAATGGGTAATATTTGGATGCTTTGGATTGGAATCATCATCTAGTTTTTATTGTTGTTGATAAAAGTATTATTTCTTGTATTTGTTTATTATATTGGGATATTCTTATTATATGTGTTGTATAAATATATCTTTATAGATATTACTTTATATATTTTGTAATAAATTATGGTTTCGGTGTGTCCTACAATGTGGTTTTATACTCATTCATGCATGGGTATTTCCTAAATATGTCATTTATTATGCAGATGATCAAACTCTTGAATGTGTCCTTAAGAAAAACGAACCAAATAGTGTATAGTAAGACCAAATAGGACAAGGATCATTCATATTGTGTCCTATTATCATTCCATGTCTACATTCACATAGATTGTTTCTTAATCTATTTCTGGTAGGGTTTAATTTTTCCCTTTTAACATTCTTATAATTCATGTCATACTCTTTTTTTGGTAGTTGGATATAAACATTCATATTTATTCCATTGTCTTTAAAATTGATTATTTCATGTGATTGGATATGATTTCATGTGTACAAGTACATTTGATAAGGCCTATCTAATAGTAATATTCTTACTCAGTGCTAGTTGTTTGACCTAGCCTATTGGATGGGCTCTTGTGTAGTTGCACATTTACCCAACAGGGGTAGGTCATGATAGGGTGGTACTAGAGAAATTGGATCTACCTTAAATCTAGATTCCTTGAAATTTTTTGGGGCAGACATTGTTAAGTAATAATGTTCATCTTTTAGAATAGGGAATCTAGTGTTTGTGCGAAGGTCAACTAATCCATATTCCAAGACTCTGATCACCTAATTATAAACTCAGTTTGTGAGAACACTGGATCTAATATGAACAATGATACATGAGTAATATAGGAATGGGTTGTGTTTTTAATGTCCATATGCTGTCATCTCCCATGATAAACTCATTGACCATGATCAATATTATTTACTTTCTTGATTCCTCTATGAAATATACTAGAAAAGATGTTATTTTAGGATCATGTGGATGATCCCCATAATGACGAGGAATTTATAAATGAACTAGTTCTATATATGTTACATCTAGGTGGTGAAGATTCTATACAATCACATTTTTAGTATAAAGTGGTTTATGATGTCCAATAGATGAGTTATGAAAACCATGTGCTCTTCCGTAATATAATCCATATAGAACCTCATGTTCAGAGTCAAGCTAGACCCACCCATCACTGAGGACTATCTTGAGGTGCTGAACTAATTTTACTACTTAGTTCAGACACAAGTAGAGTATATAGTGGTCAAGGAACCAAGAATTATTCATGGCATTGTAGGAAAATGGTGGTGATTAGTGACACAATCTTGTAATGAGGAGACTCTACCATGGTCAGATTTTGAGCATCTCTTCATAGAGGAGTTCACTTCACCTATAATGAGGGTTGTATGTATCTTGGAGATTTTGCAGCTCCAGTAGGTCATCATGACAATAGTTTGTTATTCATCATATTTTAACAACCACACATGGTACATTATGGATATGATTTGATATTAGTTCTTTAGGAATCTGACCATCACACATGGTATGTGTAATGACATCTGAACCATTTTCATCACACCAATAATTCCTACATTTTATAGGATTCAAGAGCATTCTATTGTGGTTGAGTGTTTCATGAATAATCTTATACAACAATTGGTTGTTCTTATTGGAAATACAAGATAAATGACGACATAAATAAAGATTCTTCTTAAGAATTACAGAGCTGGAAATTTGATATATATTATAAGTAGGATTCATGATAAGGGATAGATGGTTTAAGGATCTTTGGATGGGTCTAGTCATCTTATAGAGAGGAAGTCCTACTCATATGATGGTATGTTACATGTTGTTTAAGAATTTATGACCCACTGTACTGTTGACCAGGAGACCATGGATGGGCCACTGATGTAGTGACAACTGTTCGAATATGCAGGTTCTTAGGGTGGTGGAGGAGATGGGTGTGAAATATAAGGTGAAATATTATTTGAATTTTTAGCAGCACCACCCCTAGGTGGTCTATACCAGGCATGGGGAGAAGGAGGATATGGAAGGGATAGTTTTAGGTAGTCAAATATTAGGACCTAGAGGATATGAGAATTATTCAAGGTATGATCCCTATATTTTCTACATTATATGAAATACTTCTTGGAATATGTTCTGGTTACTTCATTCATTACACATATCTAGTTCGTGATTAGAGATAATTATTTATCCCTTTTCTCGAACCTTGAGAAAGGTTATCCCTACTAGAGTTGACTCCACAATCACACAGTTATACTGATCATGTGACACAAATCTAGGAGGTGAGAGTTTGTATGGGGATATAATTGTAATAGTGATGAATCATTATAATATCATCTTAGGCATGGACAAGTTATACCTAGTTATTTCCTGATAGACTGTTATAGGTGAAAGATGTGTTGTGCATCTAGTGATGGAACCATGTTCACCTAATTCAATGAAACAGAATCATAGGAAGTGCATGATGGACTCATGAATAGGAGGGTGAAGCCAATTACTCGTCAGTTGTATTTCCTAACCCTAGATACAGATGATGTTTTGAGATCCCACCTCCCTAAAGTGGTGTTAGAATATGATGATTTATTCCCTAGGGATTTTCCATGATTACATCACCATAGAGAGTTTGACTTCTACCTTAATCTACATGAAGAGAAGACATCCATTTATAAACCATCATATCAGATTGATCGTGTATAAATTTGAGGTTTATGTTGGAAGAATTTCATAGGAAGGTCTCTATTAGACAATGTGTTCCACCATGGGATGAACTATTTTTGATAGAAAAGATAGGAAGAGGGTTTTTAATGTTATGTGTGGACTTCCAATGCTGGAACAAGATGACTCTGAAAAAAAGGATCCATTATCAAGGATCAGTGAAATCAATGATAATTTTATAGGGGTATGATGTTTCTCAAAGGATTACCTTAGGTTAGTCTATTACCTACTACAAGTACGTGTTAGGGATATAATGAATACAATACGAAAATGTCTCTATAGTCAATATAAGTACTTGTTGAATCCATTTGGTGGGATGAACACACTAAAAGTGTTCATGGGAATCATGAATAATATCATTCGACATTATTAGATCGGTTTGTGTTCGTCTTCATAGTTTATATCCTTGTGTACTCGGTGTCTGAGGAGGTGCATTCTATAAACTTGAGAATGATTCTATAGGTATTTTGAGAGATCAATCACTGTATAAATATATCAATGTGTCTGTTTGGGATTCATGTGGTCCACTTTTTGGAAATATTTTCATAGTAGATAGAGTGGAAGTGGACCCGACCAAGGTTATGGAAGTGTCAAAATTGGGATCGTCCAATGATCGTGGTGGAATGGCAGAGCTTCCATGCATTTTCATCCTATTATGAGAGATTCATACCAGATTTATGTAGGTTATTATCACAAATTAGTCATTTTAATGGAAAGGGGTAGCTTTCTATACGTACATAGTGGTGATAGTAGGATTTTTAGTAGTTGAGATAGAGTTTCTTGAGCACTCCTGTATTGATATTTTTGGAGGAGGGTGTCCTGTATACAGTGTTATTTTATGCATCTAAAAGAAAACATGAATTCACATTTATATTCCTCCCCGTGTATCCATATTTAGGAATGTATTTCTACTTCCTATAATGTCTAGTTTCTAGAGGATAGTTTTCAGTTCCCCTTTCAGTTTGAATTAAGGGTTTCTGTTTCATCAATTCAGGTTACATTTCATCATTTCCATCCTTCTGTTTTCCTTTTTTAGACCCAATTTAATTAAATCATGTAATTTTTTTCATCACTAGAATTTAAACTATTTCACATCCCTATGTGTCTTTAATCATTAAGATTTTTTCCAAATCCATTGGAACCATACATAGCTCTCTACAGCAACTCAGTATCTAAGAGTTTTCAAAAATCTATTTTCTTCTGTCATTATTTTGTTTTTTATTTTGTCTCGAGTTTAATCCATTGAGTAGTAACCTCTTAATCTGATCCCTCATATATCATGGATTTCTCTTCCAGATTTATGTTAAGGTCATTGATAACCATTTTCTATTCTTTAATTCTGATATTTAGTTCCACTACATATTCTATACTATCCATGGTTGATAACTAAACTTTTACTACTTCTTCTAGCCATTCAATTTGATCTTTATGCTAATAAAAATATTCATGTTATTCATCCATACCTTCTCTCCCCATTTTCATCTATTTCATTGATTATCAATATTACAAAGATAATCCATTTGCTATAACTTTAGATAAGCATTACCACTCAACTAGTGATCTCTAGATTTATCATTTGATGGTTCTGACTTCTCAATTGTGGACATCATAGATGATTGGTTTCATGATTTAAAAAATGGTTCTGCTTCTTCAATGAATTCATTAACATCATCTTAGTCATCATAGATTGAAATAATTTTCTATATTTTATTTATATTTTTAATTTTTCCCGTTTGAGAAAAAAAATTTGAGGAATTTTTGTGCTTTAAGATTCAACATCATTATCATTAAAAATCCATGAGAATTGATTAGTATGGTTCCAAAATCTACTATAATTAAAACCTATAAAGAGAATTTTCCCATCGAATCTCCCTTTTCCTCTTGCTATTTTTTGAATACAGTGAAATAATTTTTCTTTCCAAATCTCTTTATTTAACATTCTCTTCTATTTTTTTAATATTTTCCCATTAATGTGATTTGGATTTTTTTCTAAAATGTTTCACGACATATTATATATTTTCTATCATTTCATATGCCATCAGACTGCTTAGAAGATTATCTATGGAATTTTTAGATAGATGCATTTCCTCCAGGACTAACACTTTTGGGTTATAGAGAGATGGATGCCTTCCCAAAAATTTTATCTCATTGACAATTGCTTGAATTTCTTCAATATGCCCTCTAATTTCTCATAATAAATTTTTAATTCTCTTGACAAAGGAATACAAATTCTCATTAGGATGCATCATCATATCCAAAAACCTATTCTCCCAGACATGTAGTTTTTCTTCCTTCACATTGTTTTTAACATCATATATATTCTCCTTTTCCCCACATATACATATCTGAATTAAAATTCATCACCTTAAGATAGATATGATAATAAAGTGATATAGTGTATGAATTATTAAATTTAGCATCTTAATCATGAATTTTCCTACATTTATATCACATTTATAGCCTAGTAAGATTAGTTACATGTATTTATTATGATGTGGAAAAAGACCTCCATTCAAATTGATCATAGATGAGATCTCCAAATGGTCATCAATATTTGAATGTTTATTCCTTGAAAGAGTAGAACTCCCATAAAATTTAATCTAATTTCCATGATGGTATTGTATGAAAGATTTTAAACCAGCAAACAATAGGCTCTGATATGACTTATAGGCCCATAGAACACACTAAGAGGGGATGAGTGAATCAGGATGTCAAATTTTTCTTTTTAAAGTGATGGATATATTTCCCACAATTTTTGGAACCTATTAAACCTTAAAAAAATTCATATCCATAGATAATACATAGTAGTTTTACATTTTTCACCACTATGGGCTAGGGGAAGGAGCTTACAATGACAGTGTGTCAGTTATACCTATGTCAAAAAGTCAGCACTAGTTTTTGAAAACATGAATTTAGGAATAAACACTATTTGGTAGGATCACATTCTTTACCAGGATATAGTTTTTCTAACTATGATCCTTGTAAAACATCCACTGATTCCCCCTAGCTCATATATTTTAGAGAACTCAAACTCATTTTATCGAATTGAAGGACGATTTAATTTATTGTCATCAAATATTATGTCCCTGACTTAGAAAGAGACTTTTTAGGCCTTGAATTTTGGATTTGATGCACACTGAATGCCCTAGTCACTGAAAAACATAGGATCAAAAATGCCTTTCTCAATGCTCCATCAGGAAGATCGCTCTTTTGTGAAGCACCACCACAATCACATATCAAACATCTTCTTGAATATCACCATTACAATGAAAACAATACCATATTTCCAATGAAATAAATATATAGAGTCATTGGAATCCATGAATACTAGGATAGTCTTTTTACAATGCTCAAGCTCACATAGAATCCTAGAATTTCAGAGAACTCCTTACTTCGTGAAATTAGAGATATTCTAGATTTCCTCTGAATTATTTATAGATAGTGAAGAGGGTTGGGATCTTATTTATAGCCTAGACCATTTTTAATTCTCCACCACCTCCAATTTTTTATGTTCCTTGAGAAATAACATCGTCGTGCTAATCCCTTATCAATGCTCTAATGAAATTTACTTTTCATGATGCTCATTATAGTCACGAAGCCTTCCATAAAAAAATAGTCAAAATTCCCCTCTTCTTGTAATCATGTTGAATCATTGTCTCTATTAAAAATTTTATTCGTGAACTATAATATCACATTCGTTGAAATATTCAAAATCATCTATGTGATGTTTGACAACAATAACAAACCGTAGTTCATTTATATAAAATAACAATCTTTGTTCCCAAAATATCCTCCTTTGGGTTTTTTAGTAATCTGTAGATAAATTTAATGAAGCACAATCATAAAAAAACCCGATTCAAAAGAAATGAATATTCCAAAAATATATTTATACATGAAAAATGATTAGTGTTGAATATAATAGGGGGGAATGAATTGGGTCATTGTGTTTTGGAATTATTAAATATGTTTGAGGTAAACTATTACTGTTTCCATATAACAATGAATTATTTTGTCTATTCTAAAACTTCTTCTTATTCCCAATTTTCTAAAAGAAGAAAACTATAAACATTTAATTTTTCACTACCTTAGACAACAGTAGGAATGAACCATTGAATGCATCCTTTATCTCCATCTTTGGAAATAAACCCAAGGACCATGGTGTTTAGTTGTATGGATCAGAAAATTCTCCCCCTATATCGTACCCCATAAACCTGCATAACATCCAAAAACAGGTTAAAAAAGGTAACAAAACTTGGGATAATTCATTTTTTAACAACCTCATTCATTGGGATGTAGCTCAACAATTAGGTTCATCCAATTCTTCTCGAACACATAAGATTAAAATGTCTTCATGAGTATATCAGACACATCATCATCAGTTCCAACATGAACCTTTTTTTATCTTTCAATGTTCAAATTTTTCATTTATGAAGTGATATATTAGGTTAATTTGTTTTTTATGAGATTGATAAAAATTATTATTTGTATGATTTGTTTCACCCTTGTTATCACAGTGAATTAACAATGGTTATTTCACCTCATCACCAATATCAGTCAATTTTTTATTCATCAAAATTAGCTGAGTGTAGACCTTTGTAGTTGAGATATATTTGGCATTAGTTATACCATTAAATGTACCTTACTATTTCATACTCAACCATCCAACACTCATCATGCAAATAATGAATGTTCCACCATTTTTGGACTTTCTATCAACAATATCTCTATCCCTGTGAGCATAAAAAACACCAATAGTTCACTATCTAATCCCAAAGTAATGTATATGATACAATTGTGAGTACCTTGAATGTACCTCATGAATATTTTGGCAAACTATATATGTTCTTAATTTATATTAAATTGAATACAGGCTGTTAATCATGTAGTAAAGACGATATATAACTATTTTTTAGTTATGTACAATAAGCTACCAATGATTCTCCTATACACGGTGGGATACATTGGAGTCTTATCATAATGAATTTTACATTTAGTTACAACTAAAATCTTAACTAACATTGATTTGGAGTCATTTATATTGAATTTCTTCATTAAATCAGTTGAATAGTTTTTTGAGAATTAAATGTGTAGTCTTTCATATGAATTACATGTAGCCCATTGAAATTTAAGAAATCTCAAATCATAGATATTTCAAATTCGGATTTCATGTGATTAGTGAGTTAATCCACTAATCCATGTCTACTACTACTAAATATAATGTCATATAGGTACACCATCACCGTGAACTGAAATTTTTTAGAAATATTCACGTACAGATTGTGATCCTCTCCTCTTATTTTAAAGACCATATTACATTGATAAGAATCTAGTTCAGAATACCATGTTCTCGTTCATGTTTTATACCATAGAGAGCCTTCTCTAATCTTCAAACATTCTTCTCATCATTACCAAGAATAAAACCAAATTTTTGTTCTATTTATATTTATTCTTCATGAACGCCATTTAAGAAGGATGATTTGAAATCCATTTGATACTCTTTGTTTCCAGTCTAAATTTCCCTGGAAAGAATAAGTCTTATTTAGTCTAGTCTGTCCCAAGGATAAAATTTTTATTCCACATCAACACCTTCAATTACTGAATACCATTTACACAACAACCGAGATTTGATTTTTATTACATTACTATTCACATAGAATTTATTCTAAAAGATCCACTTCATACCAATAACATTGGTATTTTGGGGTCTCTTAACTAATTCCCATGATTTGTTATTTTTGATATGATCCAACTCTTCATGCCTGGATTTAACCCAAGATTCATTCATTGCAAATTCTATAAATGAGTATGATTCCACAACTCATAGAAATTAATATTGTTAATTATTCATCATTATCCTTGTTTGTGTGGAGGATTACTAATCCCCAATGATGTTCTATTGATCAATATCTACTCTTCGATTTCTCCTATTAGTTTTAGATGAATTCTCATCAGCCACAATTTCCTCTTCCGAATTAACATATGGTTATGACCTATAAATATTTTCAACTCCTTACTCAACATCTATATTTTAATATGTTCAATGTTTATTGCCTTCTACATCAACTATCACATAATCATATAATCCATAGATGATATTTTTTGTCGTATATTGAACTATATTAAAATCACTGCTTTAAAAAAACTGTAATGATTTTTGGATCTCCTATTGTCTTTCTAATTCATTGAATATCTAAGTATTATTTCATCATATACTACATCACCATACATTAATTGATTTCAATCACTATTTATGATAATACATATATTTTTGAAAACATAGAAATATATCAAAGAGTAATTACGTCAATGGAATAACTCACACATTGTCATGGTTTCACCCATATAATGCCCTATTGGATTGTGAATATACCCCATAGGTTGAAAAACATATTTTCAATAATGATGAGGGATGTGACTCTCAATTAGAATATTTTTATCCATATTGTTTTAATGTTAATTCCTTCTCTCATAAACCCCAATTCTTTTTGTGTTCTCATAGAAACCACCTCATGTTTTATTACATACTTATCTAGTTAATTTTCATACTCAGTTGATGTATATTCTACTCTATTTATGGACTTTATATCTTTGATTTTTCTCTCTATTTCATTATCGTTGATCCGGCGATATGTTTTCATGAAATCAAGAACTTGTGATTTATTATTTATTACCACTTTACAATACATTATATAATAATAATAAACTATATGAAAATATTACATTTCTTCATGCGTTAAGGAAATATTTATCAGACCAAATATATCTACATGGATGAGTCCAAGAATATTTGATTCCCTTTTCAGTATTTTCTTATAAGATATACTGAACAAATTCCCTTGTACACAAGTATTAGAAGTATTTTCCCAATCACACATAACATTATAGATTTCTATAACTATATTCATCTTACATATATTTTACATGTCATGTATATAAATATTCCCCAAAATAAGATTCCACATGTTATTTTCTTCATCAAATTTTAGATAGAAAATGTACTCTTTACTATCAACATGATATAAGTTGAAATCATTTCTACAACCTCTAATGAGGGAATTCCCTATCATTTCAATTATTGTTAAACAAGTATGATTTAATTCCACTGTAAGTCTAGAGTCACTGAGTTTTCTGACACTAAGGATATTATTACGCAAACTATCAATATAAAAACTTCATTTTTTTCAACTCTCCATCGGCCAGTTTAGTACTTCTCCAAGGTTGGAAATTTCAATTTTCTTCTTTTCCATACATGAAATATTAAATTGAAGGATGGATAAATAAGGACTATAATATCACTCTACCATGTGGGAATTTACTTCATACTCATACTCTTATTCAAGAGGATAATACCTATTTTCAAAAGAAACGCTATCAGGTCGATGAGTATTTACTTGGATATGAGTTTATTAAGAATTTTTTATGCCCTTCCTATAATGATAATTAATAGATTTATGGAAAATGTTAGAATAAAAAAAATATCCATAGAAATTGTTTCATATGTGAGATGTAGGATATAATTTGTTTCAATTTTTTTATCCTAGATCTTCCCCATTTCATTAGCTCCTTTCTTATTCACTCTATGATATTGTATGGCCATGATAGCCAAATAATTGAATTTTGATAAGTGTAAATTTCTAATATTTTGTATTCATTCTTATACCTCCATCTTTTGGATGTTTATTTATCAACCAATGTTTTTTGGATGCCTCGGGGTATCTTTCAGTTTGAAATGAGGGGTTTTTTATTCTACACTTTAGGCGACTTATCAGCATGTCTAACTTTCATGTTGCCTTTATTTTGACCCATTTTATTTAGAACATTTGATTTTTCAACATCACAATGGATTCAAAAATTTCCCATGTGTGAGGGTCTTTGATCATTCATAATATTTTCAACTCTATCAGAATCACTCTAATCTCTCTCCATGAAATCAACATTTGTGAATTTTCAAAACATTATTTTCTTCAATTTTTTATTTTGAATTAGATTCACTTTTGAGTTTACTCTAAGATGGACAACTACTTCTTTAAGAACCCCAATAGTATTAGAGTACGCCTCTAGTTTGATGGTGTGGTCATTTATGACCTTTTCTTATTCTGCAATTATGATCTTTAGTTCCACTAATCTTCTAAACATACAAGGGACGTTGAGGGAATTTCCACTACATATTCTAGTCATTCAAATCTCTATCCAACCAGATAAATTTATTCTAAGGATTCTTCCACAACTACTCTCCACTATTACCATATATTTTATTGATTATCATGATTACCAAGAGAACCCTTATGTTGTATCATTAGATCAGAACCATCACATAATAGATGATCTCTAGATTTATCAATTGAGGGTTATGTCTTCTCAAAGGTAGCCATGATATATTATTGTTAGCCATATATAAACTCTGGTTCGTCTTCGTCATTATACTCATAATCATTATCTTTCTATTCAATGAAAAAACTATTTTTTATTGATTCATTCGAGATTTGAATATTCGCTTTTGAGAAATACCTTTTTTTGAGTCTTCTATTATTTTCCAACTTCACCATCATCATCATCGATCATCCTTGATTAATAAGAATCAATTTTCCCATATTAAACACACACAAAAACAAGTCAACGAAATATTTCCTTCAAATCACCATTTTCCTCTATACAATTTCATGGAAAATAGTGCAATAATATTTCCTTCCACATCATCTACGTTAAAAATGTATCCTAAATTATCATGTGTTACCATTGCTATGAATTTAATTTCCTTATTGACACCTATCGTCACATAATTTGGATTTAATATCATTTTTTATGCCATAAATATACTCATAAATTCATCCATGGAATTTTAGATATGATCCCTTTTCATAAGGATTGGAACTTTTGTGTTGTAGAGATGTGGAAACCTTCGCAATATTTTATTGAAAATAATTATGTATTTGATTTATTTTATAATACCTCTAATTTGTCCCACTACATGAGTAATTTTATTGAATAATAATTTTTTATTCACATCAGGATTCATCCTTAGATTACTAAACTTATATGGGGCACTTGTTGTTTCAATTACTTAACATTGTTATCTCCATCATATATATTATACAATTTTTCCAACATAGACATTATAAAAGCATAGTACTTCACCATTAGGATGATATAATAATAAATTAATATAGTGAGATAATTATGCACTTTAGCATCCGTATCAAGAATTTTCCTATCTATGTCATTAATAGAAAGCCCCACTAGATCAGTGACATATATTCCTTATATAGTGGGAAAAAGGGCCTCTATTCCAAGATATATTTGATGATATCTCACATTGTTCTTACAGATCTGAAATTTTCATCTATCAAATAGTGGAACTCCCCTAACATTTACATAATTCTCCAGGATGAAAAAGTAAGACATATTTAACCCTAGTAACATGTCGGCTCTAATACCACTTGTAGGTCCCTAGAACACCCAAAGAGGTGAAGGGTGAAACATTGTGTCATATTGTTTCACTTTGTAGAGATGGTTCTTTTTCCCACAATGGTAGGAACTTGTTAAACATGTAGAACAATCGTATTCAAAGAGATGACACAACAGTTTTACATGGATCACCACTAAGGTTTACTACAAGGAGTATACATCGAAAGTGTGTGGGTCATACCTAGAACCACTCATCACCACTAGTTATGGAGTGTAATAATTTTGACACAATAACACTATTTTAGTAAAAATCACATTAAATTAATTTAGGGAAGCACAATACGTCTCTCCAAACACATTTTTTGACTCCCACTGGCTTGCTAATTTGAGAGAATTCATATCAGTTTGTCAACATAAAGGCCATTTCAATGGAATGGAATAAAATAAATTGTCTCTAAATTAGAAAAAGATACTTATTTCAATGGAATCCTGAATTGATACATACTTAAATTTATATTCATTGAAAAACTGATGTTTAAAACTAGATTTAACAAAGCTCACTCCTTCGTGATGCACCCCTGCCTTTAGGGAATGAACATCTTCTTGAAGGTCACTATTCAAATGAAATTCATACCATCTTTATTAGGAACTCAATATGTATAATCAATGTAATCACTAAAGAAGAATATATTCTTTTCAGGACGATCATGTTCACATTGAATCCCATTTTCACACTGCTCCTCTTTCTTTTAAAAATTAGAGCGATTTAGAATATCCACTGAATTCATTGTTGAATGTGAAAAGGGGTAACCTATTATTTATAAGCTCTCCAATTAAAAATTATCCACCCCCACCAATGTTATTTTAGTTTATTTCAAAAACAACTCTATAGTGTTTCTCTCTATGCGATGCTCGTATGAAATTCACTGTTTATAATTCTCTCCGTAGTCGCTAAGACTTCTGTCAAAACAACATGCAGTCACAATGATCCTATTCATATAATCATGAATAAGAACTATCTATGTTATTGGGGATCCGACTATTCATGAGAATAATCCTATTCATTTATAAATCCATGCCTTTACCATACTTATGAAATTATTATTCCCTTAAAATAGCTTTCGTAAGTTTCACCAATTCTTAGGAATTTTAATCCCCAAAAATTTGGAAAATATAGGAAATGACAAAACCTTCAAAACTATTGTATTCATAAAATATAATATATCTTTCATTTAAAACTCCATGTTGATCTAAGTGAGGATAGAAAACATAATCAAACTATGCCCTATTTATAGAAATTAACAACTATTATCCTAACACTAAAATCATTCTATGATTACCATTAGTATTGTATTATTTCTCAAAATTTTATTGGGGGATTATATTTTTCATTGATTACTTTCCATTAAATTATATCATACACATGATGTGGGATTTAGGTGTATGATGGAATATTTTTTCATTTTATTTTACATTTCATCATTTAATGGTTCTGGAGATGTGTCTGATTACAGGTGCATATGCTATGTCCATCCATGATAGTTATATGACTTCTCGGTGCTAGTTACTAGCCCCTAACCTATTAGAAGCAGTCATGGGGAGTCATCGAACTGGACCCACTTGGATATTTCATGACTAATATAACATGGTAGTAATAGAAATTAAAAAATATTAAACATGTAAAAATTTCTTTCCAATTTATATAATTATCATACTCTTATTATTCATTATGACGAACAATGTATGTGATGACACAAACTCAAGGTATGGTATATCATCTAAATTTATCTTTATTGTGGAATATTTTATTGTTATGAACAAATATTATTTTATATGGTGTATATATTTCCTTATTGACATATAATATCATGATTTATTAATATAGATAGGATTTTTATGTTTCAAAATTATTTATATATCAATGGGGGGATTGACTTGAATATTACCATGTGTTAATGAATTTCAATACATAATTGATTTTCATTTGGTTATATAATTTCTTTATTGTCATTTATAATCTGTTATTATGTGACTGGTGAATTTTTAATATATTATATTTTATATCCGGTTATTTTTTTGTTTATTTATATTTCATACAAATAAATAAATCATTGGATAATTCTTAATTAAATGTATTCTTTTTTAAAATTATTATTTCACAATCTCATTTTTGTAATGGAATTTTATACATGATTTTTCATTGAAGGAAATTATTTTATCATTGATCTGTAAAACCATTATTTTTCTTCTCATCTAGTAATTCCTGATCGTTTTGATGTAATAGTACCCTTTTTTACACATTGATTCTTGAAATGTTTTAGAAAATGTGTTTATCAATATCCAACATTTTTTCTCACATCGGTAATAAATTTTTGGCATCCATAAATATGTTCTAAATAATATTGTCCACAATTTTTTAATATTATCAAATTTATTTTAGAAGATATAATTTCTCATTGTTGACTTATGAATTTTTTTAAAATTATCTTCATGTTGTTATCCAATCAAATCAGTTTTTGATTTTTCTGAAAAGTGAAAGGAAATTTTTTTTTCAACAAACAAAACGTATCGGTAATTTACTACCATTAGGATCATAAAATGATTTAAATCATAAATTATAGGTTTTAAATAATATATTAAAATAAAAATATTTTCTTAATTTTTGGGGAACGTTTAGTTTTAATAAGTTTTTTTCAACCTGAAAAGGATATTTTCATCTACATTGTTTATAATGATCATTTTTTAGTATTTATATTCATTAATAATGAAAACCCTTTATTCATACTACAATGGGTATATTTTTTATTTATTTTATCTTTATTCATTCTATTTGTGGTTTATGATCATTTTGAGAATGTAATGTTTTGTAATTATCATTCATGTTTATTTTTTGTAGTCATTAACAATCAATTGACATACAGACATACATATTATCATTGTATATTATATATCCCCTAATAATCCATATTATTTATCATGGATATAATTATTTCCTAAATCATAAATAATTTCTACATATGTATTTATACACTAAATGTAAATTTTTTATCTTGTAAAATATTGATAAATCTGTATTCTATACTCAATACGTAGTTCAAATGTTGAGGAGTAACGTTAATGAATTAAATAAATTATTATATATATAAGGAACGATTTGGGAATTCATATTTTTATGGGTATTTCTTATATATATCCCATCAATGAATTGGTGGTCAATGTGATAAATCAGTTGGCTAGAATTAGATAAATGGGATTTAACCAAATGTATTTAAACATGCTTGAGGAATGATTTTGTTAGTAGAGGGATCACGATTCTCAAGATCATGACGTTGAATAATTATTCATTTCCATTATTTTGAATTTCATTGTTGTTATCCATGTTATTTTTACAATGATATTATATTTGGATTAATTTCATACTTTGTTTATAATATGTAATGTGCATTCATTTATTTAACTTTAAATATATATTATGTCTTATCTAGTTATAATATTCATATAATTTATTCCACTATAAAGTGTTTTAAGTTATATGCGTATCGATTTATATTATTATAAAAAATTTATCAAATGGAATGTCTATTCATTTATTTACCTTCCCATGATTATTCTTTTTTATTCATGATAACTTCTACTATATTTATCCCTTACTGAGAAATTAAGCTCACACTTATTTTTATCCATTCCAGGATTCCATGAAGTGTTAAATAATTGATATGAAAATATATTATAGTGTAAATAATTGTAATCTATTTTTTTAATTTTTTTTATAAAATATAATATAGGATTCATGTTTTTATCTAGTAATCTAAATCAACTAAACTATTCAATCCTTTTCTCTACGATTATTTATATCTCATTCCGATATAAAAAAATACTCCTACCCCTAGTTATTGGGGATTGGGATGATATAGTTGGTATTATAAGATGTTTATTAAAAAACCGGGGTCTATATTTAGGAAAAACATTGATTTGTGAACATGGACCTATAATAAACATCGAAAATATATATATAAGAGCATCCTGTATTTTTGGTAAGGTAGAGATTATTTAATATTCGAAGCAATACATATTTGTCTTGATAATAAATTTAGATGTGGTTAGGGAATATATGTACCTTAGGGTAATAACTCTCAAATGGGAGAACTGTACCTGAAATGATAATCATATGATTCAAGAAAATGGTCCTTATTGATTAACTGGTTTGACACAGGCAATGTAAATTCTTAGGATAATTTCCATTTTATATACAAAATATTATGATGGATTTTAATAAATTATGAAAATTAAATACCCATATAAACCTAATATGTTGTATGTTTAAAATTATGTGTCATTGTATTATAACCCTATAAATTATTAAATTGTTTTCCCATTGTGATTATTGTGGCTCACACAAACTGAATTTGGTTTTAGTCATTGGATGGAAGTTGAAGGAATCATATTTAAATTAAACATCAAGAATAATGTGGTTACTATGAGAAACCAAATTGGTATATGATAAGTTATAATAATATCATATTTTTTGTTAATATAAAATCCAAAAAATATTTTAAACAACCAATTCATTATCCAATTATTGGAATCCCCAATAAAGATAAGGATGGAGTTTGATAAAAGTTATGTGGTGGAGACTAATGAGAATTGATAGTTTGATTTCCATCATGATTAAATGCTAAAAGAGACACTAAGTAATTTCTCTCAATAAATTTCTAAAATTACATATATATATATATATATAGAAAATAATGGAATATCTATTATAATTTCTGAGGAAAAATGATGAGTATGGGGGAAGGAAATAAATCTCATACTAAGGATACATTTATATATTATTATCTTAAATACAATAAACCGGGGAATTAACTGATTGAATTTCCTCTTCTAAAGATTAAAATACAGTCTAATGTTGGAATTATGTTGAAATAGATTCAATTATGTATTTATGTATTTGGATTAATGAATTAAATTGTTAAATTATTTTAGATAGTGTAATTTTGTTAATAATGATTAAGAAATGTCTAAGGATAGTTTTAAATTTTACAAGAATGTATCTCTTCATAGAAATTATAGTAATCTTTGGAATTATGGGTTTATGATTTTAAGTCTTATCATTAGTTTTTTTTCATTAACTCCCATTTTTATAAATAGTTTTGTAGGAATAATTCATGATAAAATATATTCATTGAAAACATTTTTGGAAAGTACAACCCAGTTTTTTAGTATTTAAAATATATATTTAAGGATTAATACTGTTACATTTTATAGACCTATGTTTCATGTTATTGATATACATTATGGTTATTACGATCATAAATGAAAATTTAATAATATTTAAAGGTTTTTTAGACAGGGAATAAAAAATTAACAAAATATAATATTTATTAAAAAAAATTGTACAAGGTTAATTACTGATTAATTTTAGTTAAATAGTGTCAATTATATATAACATTTAATTTTATTGTAATAATATTAATTTTCTTTAAAAAAATTATAATCCACATGTTAGGTGACAACCAATCCCATCTAGAAATTCCATAAGGCTAGTATACCACACTTAATATTGAAAAGTGTATAATTAAAACCATTGGAAAAAATGATATCAATGTTAATATATAAATGATTTTAGATAAATGATATAATGAATAAATAATAATTATGGACCAGTAGTGTTACCATTGGGGATTACAATTTAATGTATTATATTACATTTCACTTTCTAACAATATTAGACTTGTAAAATATTATGAGAAAAAAAATCAAGATTTATAACACATTAATGGATTCTACAATACATTAAAAGATAATTTTAGTACTTCATAAATAATAAATTTACATTTTTTATTCATTTTTAAAAGTAAGAAATGAATTAAAAATTTATCACAAGAATTAAGAAATTGTTATTATGAAATTAAAATTTTCATTTATGATTAATTTTTTATATTCAAATAATATTAAAAGGATTGGTAATATAAAAAGTAAATGATACTAAAAAATTTTAATCCTAATAACAGCGTTTATATTGAACAGATGTCCTTTTTAATAGTTAAAATTCTATTCTTTAAAGATCCCTAATATTCTGTTGATCATTCACTTTCTGGTTACCACTATCCTCTATCACTATCTATCGTTATTTAGTTTTTTCATCCATATCCATAAATTCACATGACATTAATGTTTAGATGTGTAGAATAATTGTTATGTTTTATTCTATATGGCATTTTACTTATCTTTATCTCTTATTAATAGGATTTTTTATTAACCTTTTTATGATGTGGTTTCTTAACAATAGAATTTCCAACTGTTCAACCCCTGAATATCAAGATCATGTTTTAATATAGAGGATTATATTAATTTAAGATGGATATACTTTAATTACATGAAAATATAAAATAAAAAAATTGTACTGGATATAATATGTGATATGTGACAATGAGATTTAAAACCCCAGAAAATATTTTTATTTAAATTTAATCAATTTTTTATAATTCAGAAGAACCCCTATATTAAATGAACTAGAATAAAATAAACCTTTAGATCCAAGGAATAAAATTAGAGGTTATGAATGGAACTAAATAATTTATCAAAAAAAAATTTCTTAAAAATATATAAATAAATTCTCTAGTAAAATATTGATTAGAAATAAAATAAAATATTTTAAATAAAACGATAATGTCTTTTTGAACAACTATATTTTTATAACATACGAGTTAGTAAATCATTTGAAATTTTAGTTAAATATTTTTTACAGTCTTTAAACATTTATATGATAAAATTTTAATCATATAAAAAATCATAATTTAAATTGGTTTAATTTTTTTGATTTCTAAAATGATTTATTTTTAAATTACTAGTGGAAATTAGTAAATTTTAACAGAATAATATTTTTTTTAAAATATTGATAAAGAAAAATTATAAAATTAATTTATTTAGGGTAATATTAGTTCAATAATATATCATGGAATCCAATTTAGGTCATTAGAATAATTCTAATATTGAATTGTTATATAAAAATATTTTAACCTCTTGAACATTTTCTCATTGAAAATCATCATTCTTGTCATGTCCATTCGATTTATTTAAATTTTATTTTAAACTATTATTTTTATTTATTTCTCTAAATTGGATTCCATATTGGTATCCATAATTTCATATATTATCTAATATGTTTAAATTATATTTTTTGAAAAATTAAAAGTAAAAATAGATCATATTATTTACTATTGTTATGATAAAAATGAATTTTACTATGGGTTAATGAAAATAGATAAAGGTTAAAATGAAAATAAAAATTCCTAAAATATTTTGTAGGCCAATTAGAAGATTATAATTTCTATGGTACAAAAATAATTTTTTTTCCCTGTTTGAAATTGAAATAATTTGGTAAATAGTTTTAATTGCAAAAAATTACTTTTGTAACACTCACCTCACTTATAATAGGGAAGCCACTCCCCTCTATTCATATCACCATACAATATTTTATTATCCAATATCTGATAGAATAAATATAAAATTTTGATCATTTTATCCAAAATTCAATATTTTTTTATACATCTGTCATTGGAAGGAAATTTCTATAGACCTAGGGAGGTAACCTATTGATGAAGTGAAATTATTTAACGAGAATTTTCTTTTTATATATTACTGAACCCCATTATAACATTATTAAAACATTATAATATAATAACATTCATATATTCCATATAATGAGATTTTATTTTTTATTTTGATGACCTATTACTACCCCCACTTCCATCAAATGGGTTACGAAATCATCATTTTTGTGAATGGTGAACTATCATCTCATAAATCGATTTCATAATTTTTTTCTACTACCACTTATCATAGTTGGGTATGGTTATTGATATCATGTATATATATATATATATATATAATATTTTTATAAAATAATTATACAAATATATAAATTATATCATATATACCTTATTAATTTTCCTTCCATTAGGGATATGATAATGTCGATCGTGTGTATGGCGGACTACCGCATCACAAAGTGATGTCATTCATTTTTTTAAAAACCCAATACATTGAAAGTAATAAGTGCAATTTTAATGAATAAATGTGAAATAAATTAAATAATTATGATAATAGTGACATAGTTATAGTTCTGGAAAACTAATATATCGTTTTAGTTATATAATTTTCTCTCACTAAATAATGACAACAACTCTTGTGTACATTTAGACTGCTGCCATCATAAAGTGAAGTGATTATATTTTTCAAAACACATGGATGAAAAATATAACTATATTTAAGTATTTAATATTTTATTTGTTATATTATTATCAATATAGAATTATTAAATATTGTTTTTCTCTATTACATATGGAAAATTGAAAATGGAAACATTACTCAGGAATACATATGGCCATGCTTCTACATGACCATAATGTACATCATTTAAAAAAAAGAATATTTCATTATTTGTAAAACATTATAATTTATGTTTAAATATAATAATTATTTCATGATTATAAATCAGTAGAATGTTGTATTATGTCCACTTTCACTATATTCAACAAACAAATGTAATTTTTGACATATAAGACAAATAATGTTGAAACATATAACATAAATATAATTGATTACATAATCATATATAACATAGTAATAAATAATATAAAATTAATAATATACATGAATAATTTTGTTATATTTGTAAATAATTAACATAGGTTTATTATGAATGCTAATAAATAATGTACATGAAAATTTAGACTCACAGTAATGGACTTCATCTAATTTTCTTTTCATTGAAGCATATTGTAATGGTATGCATAGAATTAAATTTATATTGTGTATAAAATTCCCATTTAAAATTAATATCATGATTCACTCACACATAATTATATTTTCTCTTTTAATTGTATTTATATCATACATGTGGTTTTGCCTTTAAAATTACCAAATGTAATGAATTTCATATCTGAATTTATCTTCTTTGGGTTATATTACTTCATCAATTTATTTTATATAATATGATCATTTTCTTATGAATTATGACTAAATTATGTTTTATACCAACATAAATTATGAATATTTTCATTGGATACACATAATATATTCAATGTGTAATACTCACTTCAAATTCAAGATCTTTGTAAGGATTTATTTTTCAAACTCATTTTAGTTGAGATTTTCTATACTTTAATTTATTTTGAAGGAAATTTTTTTAGAATTCATAATTAAACATTAAATTTTATTCTCCTTTAGATATATATGGAATTTTTTCTTTTCATAGTAGCATTTTAAAAAATATTGTGCATAAAATCGTAAAGGTAATTTTTTTTTATAATCCAAAATTATTTCACTCATCACCCAAAAATTAGTATTCATCAAAAAAAAGTCTTCAAAAAAAATTACAAATTTCTTTTTCATTATATCCTGTGAATTTTAAATGAATTATTTTACCATGATTTAATTTTTATAGATTATTTTGAATGTATTATTCATCTAGTTTTTCAAGAAATTTCATATTTTTTTATTTTAACAAAAATTTAATTCGAATTATTGTTTTAACATATAGAAAAAGTACATATTTTATATTCTCCATGAAAAACCAATGTTTCAAATAATTAATTATATATTTTAATTTTAATATACACTAAAAATTAAAATCAAAATTCATTGTGATATTTTATTTTTAAAATTGATTCTCAGAATGGGAATTGTATTTTAATAATTAAATTTTGAAATATATTTTGATCATATTTCTATTCATCAATAAAATAACATTTATAATTTATCCAAATGGTATATGTTGGATTTATACTATTAACATTTTTTAAAGTGATTTTTTTATTTAAACTAGGAAATTTATTTCCAATCTCTTTATTTATTCATTTTTTAATGAATAATGTTCCCTTGAAATACTCACTTACATGTGATCATTAGACAATAAAAATCCATAAAATATCAATATTATTTATCATGGATATGTTTATTTCTAAAGTATTATATCATTTCAATATGTGGTGTTCTAAATTGATCATTACTTATTTATTTTGGTATATTTTTATAAATCTGTAACCATAACACAATTTAGATATTTGATTAGAATGAAAAAATTTCATGAATTAAATTTATTATATGATATTTGATATATGATTTGGGCAATAATATTTCTGTGGTGCCAACTTATAGATAGCCCCTTGATGAATATGTAGCCTTATGGGATGGATATTTTGGTTAGGCTTAGTTAGATGTGTTTCTAGAAATGATTTTTATATAGTCTTGAGGCAAGACCAAAATAGTAGACATATAATAATACATGAGTTTATGATCTTCGATAATTAAGTATTTCATTTATTGATAATTCACTTATAATTATTATTTATATTTTTTTCAATGATATTATCAATGGATTCATTTTATACATAGTTTTTCAAATGGAACGTTATTTATGTTATTTATCATTACATATATATTATAAACTATCTGATTATGATATTCATGTTATTTATTTAAATGACACATTTTTAAGTTATTTAATATAAAATACATATTTTTATATTCACTTTTTTAAAATGAGTTTTTTGTTTAGTTATTTACCTTTCCATCATTATTATTTGGGATTCATGATATATTCTATTATACATTACCCATAATTAGTATTTGATCTCACTAAAATTTATCCCATTCCAATGAATCCATTATTTTTCTTATGGTTGTATTAAAGTATATTCTATGGGAAAAAATGTTATTTTGAAAAAAATAATATGTAATTTGTAATCAAAGGATCATTTTTTTTTATATTTTATTATAGAATTTGGAAGAACAATTTTACTAGTTGATTCCATTTTATTTGTATCAAAGTATAATTTCTCAAAAAAAATAGTACAATTTGATTAATACATATCAATATCTGAAATTTTCTAAAAAATTAAACACATAAGATATTATTAGTGGCACATATTACTTATTAATTTTTTTTATAAATGGGGGAAATGGATTCATAAAAGAGTAGTGATAACAATTAATATGTAGAGGTAATCAATAGTGATAAAAATAAAATATAATAATAGAAAATAAGACAATAATATAGGTATAATCATGATATATAAGAATTTATTTCACAATAAATCATAGATCATAAATCATAGATTAAGGCCCATAATAACAAAAAAAACATAAATCTAAATACTATGGAAACATGAGTCAATAATCAATATCCATAAAAGTGAAACATAGGCATGAGAATATGAATAAGGTTGTTTTATAAACATAATCATAGAAATCATATGTCTAGGATACCCCCAAGAGATTCATCACACCGTGGGCTTGGGATAATCACCTTTTTACTGTCTCGGTATTGGGAAAATCCCCCCATGTACCCATTTTTAAGGAACAAAATCACATGTGTAACACATTTTCATGGGATAAATCCTTCCATGTACCCTTTGGAATGAGATTAATATTCTATTTTCCATTTTTTAGGAGAATCCCTCCCACATATCATTTTTTATAAGATAAATCTTCTCATGTACCCTTTTTCCTGAAATAAATTCTCTAATGTTCCCATTTGATCTCATTATTTATAAAAATAACTATTTGATTATGTGGATATATAGTACCACAGCTGTTAGTAATCTATAATTATATATATAAATTGTAAATAAGAATTCATCACAACATATAAAATTCATTAATTAATATATTTTTCTCATATGATTACTAGATGGAATAAAAACTACCTATATAATGAAAATGGATGATACACAAAATTAAATCTCTCGAAAACTATATTCCACAATAATATTTAATGCATGCTTCATGAAAATATACTTCCTAGGAAATACGACATATAGAGATAATGTGTAAAATGAATGGGAATGAAGTAATTTTTGTCTAAAATGTTTATATCATTGTAATAAATGATGAAGTCACATATCAAATTCAAGATATATATTGATAATGGTGTAGTGATAATATTTTAAAAACAATTAATTTTAAAATTAATATTAAATATTTTATCCTTGTTAATAATATTAAGAATTATTAAATGATTTTAAAACCATATTAAAACTTTTAATTAAATAACAAAATTGTCAAATAGGACCCTTTAATAAGAAATAAATGATTCAAATTCATGATTAGAAAACATATAAAATCATTTAATTTTTAAATAATTATAAATAATTAATCCATGAAATGAGAATAATTCTACCTATATAAATTTGAATTATGTTATAAAACATTTGAATTTAAAATCATCAAAGATAGTTTTAAAATTTTAAAATACCAATTTTCAAAACTTATTATATAAAAATATATTAGAAAACATAATTTTGAAATAAGGATAAAATAAATACAATGGAAACCTAAGATAACATAAAATAAGGTTTCCAATGATAATGAGAACACTGGTGAGAAGGGTAAACATTTTCCTGGAAGAGAATCAACTGGTAAAGTGGATGCAAATTAGTTTTAATAGTGATATAAATTTTAAGAACGAAAATCATCTACATTAAAAAAAATTTAAATTACATAATATTCTAGAGTGTATGATAATGTAAAGTAATATATTATATTGAGAAGCAATATATCAATATCATAAAAACATTCATAAATAATCTTTTTTACTCAATTAAAGGATTTGTGTTAACAAAGAACCTTATCACCATAGTATCATTTGAATCAAGAACCAAATGAGGAATTCATATGATATTTATATTAAAATGAGATATATTAAATGAATATTCTATTAAATAACTAGTATATAGAAATAAAATTCCACATTTATCACTGAAAATATTATGAAATATGTCTAATGTAGTGGTCATTTGAGATAGGAAACCCTTACATTGGTTCCCACAATGTTGAATACACTATAACCACCTATATAAGGAAATAATTAATAACCTATATTTTTTAAAAAATAATATACATAAAATTATATAAAAAAATTATCATTATTATCCATATGAATATTAGTGATTTTTTATATATTTTTAATTAAATTAATGAGTTATCGTAATGTTTTTGAACAAGTTTCTTAATCAATGTTTTGTTATTCAATCATATCTAAATGTTCATATTTCCATTATAATAATGGATAAATTGTTCATTATTAATTGTAATTCAATATTTTTATTCTATTGGAATAATGGTTATGAACCATATTGTTTCATTGGATGATAATAATATTTTGATAATTATTAGAGAACAATTTTTTTCTTCCTAATTTACATGTAAAATTTTCATATTACCATTATATAATAAAAAACAATTATTTATTAATTTTATTATATACAAGATGAAATTAAATTCTTACATTCATCTGTGATAAAACATTATCTCGTTGTTTATGTAAGGGATTAAAAAAAAGAAAAAACAAGGACATACCATATATAATATAGGATTGTGAAGTAATTTAGTTTTTATATCATGATACTATAATATCAATGATCATAGTTAGTTCTTAATTTTGTTTTATATAATATTTTTAATAAATTCCAAGAATAATATATCATATAATAAGTAATTTATAGGTAAAAATAATTCATTTTCCCAATGAATTCTCTTATAGATTGTTGATTATATCACAATTCTATTTTTATTATATTATCAATTGGGTTTATAATTTTCATTATAGACACTTAATAAATTTAGAATCCTAATATTTATTCTTTAAAACAATAGTATTTTCTATCAATTTAAATAGATGGTGAACATAAACATATAAATTAATATATAAACAAATGTGGTGGTCCTCACACACACATGGATAATGATTTCATTTTCCACATAATAAGGAAAAAGAGTAATAAATTTTATCATATAAAAATATAAAATACGAAATAAATGTTTATTAAATATGATAATTATATATTAAATTAACTATTACTGGATGAATTTTATTGTGCAGATGTAAAATGATGCATGTTGAATAATGGAGGGGGTAGTGTACAAAACACATGAATGTCATTTTCATTTTTATTAAAAGAAAAAATAAATATTGTTAAAGATTTTATGGATATTATATTAAAGTAATAATATAATATTTATTATACAAATATATTCGTATTATATTTTAATTTAATTTCAAGAATAAAATGTTCACATAACGAAATAGTAATGTGAATGGTGGGGATACAAATTTATTCATCACTTATTGGATTATATTAATTTTCACTCCCTATGCCTCTTTCTCTGGCTCACTACGAGTGGAAATGGTCACTGTCATCCACTTATTTTTCTCACTACTCTTATAGAGGAATCCACACACAATGTTTGTAGTCTTAAAAGTCATTCTCACTTTATTGAAATGGTGGTCCCTTCATTTTCATGAATTCATGCATCTTAAACTATAGGTAGATGCTATGTTGAAGTCCCTCTTTAAACCGCAGTTGAATTCCACCTTCCACGGTACTTCTAGATTCTGAAAACTACTTTCACAAACTGATTTGAAGCTTTTTCAAGCGTTATTAGGTAAAATGAGAACCATCACATTCATCCATGCACTATGTTGTAGGTTTGGTAAATGGAATGCCTATCCGAATACTGATTATAACTTCCAGTAACCTCCCTTTGTTCTTCGACTGACTTTTCCTTCACTGTTGTGTACCTCCTCTGCATACTGACTCCGCAAACCTCTTCTGCAAATCACCCTTTGTCCACGAACTATTCTCTGTTCATGTAAAATCTACGTAAAATTCCTGCATACAGTGAATTTCTCCTCTGTTTATCGTTTTCTATAGAGTTTATATTCCTCCACAAAAACCTTCAGTGGAATATCTTCCACGAGAAACACATCATCATTCGTGGTATTATACCTCATGAACATCCTCCGGAATTTGTCCATAGCTGGATTAAAAATATTTAATCTGATGATATTCAAACTCATTCCCAGTCAGTGGGATTAGAGATTCTTATATAGACAAATATATCCACATTATTCTCTAATTCAAGAATTACCAAATCATTGATTCGGCATAGCTTCCACAACAGACCCATCCTCCTACCGTCACGAACCACACCCATTCCATGCACATTTTTTCCACTCTTTCTATATACTTCAATTGACCCGATGAGTTAGATCTCCTTCCCCAATGAAAATAATTCCTAATGACCTTCATACCTCTGCATAGTGTATTCCCTTTCATCACAAACCATCAGTACAAACCATTTATAGTTTCGCGAACCTCTCATGAGTACCGTTCCCGCTGCTACATGTACCATTCCATGAACATGGTATGCAATCCATGAATTTTGGTATGAGGTTCTCATACATTTCCAATTTCAATAAAAATTATTTATATTTTTCACTACTTTGAAAAAAACCTTCCACTTCTAACATCAAACTCTCGCTATTGAGGCCGAAAAATTTAGCAAATGCTGGGAAACAGTACCACCTTAAAAACTACTATTCGGAAAAGACCAATCATTTTCATCAGTGATCATGTACCTTCGTCAAAAAAAATAAGAACACCAAAAACATTTTTAGGGGACGCCTTTATGGATTTTTTCCCAATAATCACTGCCTTTGGGTTTATTGACAACTCTTCTCACAAAAATTCTTTGCATTTTGATATCACATTAAAGATCCTTCAATATTTAACCATCATTTTCTTCATGAGATTAAAATAATAATCAATGATTTATGCAACACATACTCTAATCCCACATGATCTATGCTTGGTGGGAGAAACAACTGTATAATACAATGTTCATCAATGAATCACTTCATTGAAAATCACCAATTGTTGATACCACACTGATACCAATAAAAATCATTCATCACAAACCTCACATTTTGTGATTTCTAAAATTGATCAATCACATCTAGGATCATCAGATTTAATGTTCCCTATATTTTATTGCTCCTTATCCAGCATTAGCTCAGTTTCAACACCCCTTACTTCATTGCTCCAATTAACCGCTTCTCCCCATGTCTTTTCTCCCACTGAATAGTCATACATTCCCTACCTTTGACAACGAATCTATAGGGAACTTCAAAGATGTCTGCAATAGGTTGAATAAAAAAAATTGTAATTTATGGAAAACACACCATACCTCAGGGAGTGGGGGACCCACTTCCACTCTTTATCAAGTGTGGGAGGCTGAATGGACTCAAAGAGCCAGTCGATGCTTTTAAAGTGCTTCATTGGGTAATGAATTTTTTAGGATTTATGCATCCTTTTGTTCTGTAGGAACATAATCCAACTTCACAAGCCCTTGATCCACCATATCCTTGATAAAATGTTATTTTATTTCAATGTGCTTTGTCCTTGAGTGATGGAAAGGATATTTGTAATATTAATATCACTGTAATTATCACAATGGATTCTGATCATAGATTTCTCTTTAATTCCCATATCCTCTAGTTGTTGCTTCATCCATAATACTTGTGTGAAATCGTGAGGAGCTGCAATATATTTAGATTACTCAATTCTCAATGAAATTGAATATTTTTTCATACTCAATCATGAAATAAAAATGCCACCATGATAGAAATATCCTCTTGACGATGATTTTCTGTCATCTGCTAAACCGACCCAATCTTCATCTATATATCTTAACAGCTCTGGTTGAGTTTGTAATTATATATTAAACCAAAATCCACAATTCCATGGATATACCAGAGTATCCTTTATACTACAATGATGTGGATTTACTTGATATTTCATTAATATCTTACTGCTTGGCATGTGTTGAATGCAATGTCGGTCCCTATTGTGGTCATTTATAACCAAATTCCCATTATTTCAATGTATTCTATGATTTTAACTGCCTTAACATTGTCATAATTGGATAATTTCATCTGCGTAGTGACTGAAGTCATTATCTCCTTGTAATTAAAAATTATTTACCTTCTAAATAGCTCCTTGGCATATTTATATTGATAAATAAAAATGAAATTCCCTCCTTATGAATCTTGTAAGGAATTGAATAAAAATCAACTTGCTAATCATTGACATTTTTAACTATCCTTTCATGTATTCAGAAAAATGTCTACATTGTGATTCATCTTCTCGAAAAAAAATTATGCCATTGATATAAAACAACACCATCAGATATTAACTAATTTCATTGTTGAAATAAAAAATGGTATCAACTCCATTATGCGGAAAACCTACCTTCATTAGACTCTTATCAATCCTTGAATACCATGCTCATGGTTCTTGATTCAAACCATATAAATCCTTCTTCATCCCACATACTATGTTCCCATCTTCAAGAATGATAAAACCTTCTAGCTGGTCAATGTAAACGTCTTCTTCTAGAAATCTATTTAAAAATTCTAACTTGGAATCTATCTCTGAAACCTTAAAATTTTTTGCACTGCTATGGCGAAGAATAATGTGATTATATAAATCCATAAAACACTTTAAAATTTCTCATCAACATCAATACCCTCTATATATGTTAGTAACCATTGAATAATAGTCATGGTTTGTTTCTAATGAAAATACCATATTCATTCATTTTGTTGCAAAAGTCCCATTTTGATTTGATGATATTCTTGATTGCTGGTCACGAAATAATTTCTTATGTCTGATTCTTCTAAATTTGGTCAAAGTCATCTTTCATTTCCAAAACCCAATTATCATCTCTAGTAGAGTCATTAATTAATTTAGGATCCTCCTGTAATAAGTATGATGCTTCTTCTAGAGACATCACCCACTTTGTCTATGTAACGCATCGACCCTAGTTACCCAGAGTCGGTGCATTATTACATAACATTGGCATGATCACAAGAAAGATCAAATCTCGAAAGACCGATTGCTTTAGTAGCCTTGGAAACACTAGATATATTCATAAGTTTTACATTACATCATAAAATGAAAAACTACTACCACAACATAATGTTTCTACAGTCCACACTATTATCCCCTCATAATATCCCTGTAGGTCATTCATAACTTACTTCTTCACATCCTGGGAAAAATAAATCATAGAAAAGGAGTGAGCTCAAATTCCCAGTAAGGATAACAATATAGCGGAACATTCAAAATAAGCATAAACATTTAAGGCAATGCATTACTAAAACAAAAGCCTTTTAAACATGAACATCAACATAGTATGGAAAAAGTAAAATAAAATAATGCCATTTACTTGTTCACATGGATATTCTACTAATCGAATAATCACATGCAATATCAATAACCACTTTCATAATGTTGGAATGCATAATGCCAGACTATCATAACCACATAGACAAGGCCTCGTGCAAAGACTACTAATAATATTTTGCCAAGGCCTTGTGCCAAGACACTAGTTTGTCTCATGAGACCTACCGATGCATCGAGGAGCTAAAGCGGGATCCACCCATCACATATTAAGTCCAATGCATTCCCATATGAAAAGGTTTTAAACATAACATAAACATTCGTATTAAAACTTGCATACAAAATGTCAATACTTTCATCATAAACAATGAATGGTATAAAAATATCACATCCACAGTCAAACATATCACAAAACCTTCAATACAATATAGAAGTTTTTTATCTTAATAAATCAACTACAAATAAGCATAAAATCCATCAAAGTATGTTGACATAGGTGAAATCAAAACTCTTTTTAGAGAAATATCTCTTTCTATTTTTGAAATCATTTAAGAGTCATATATTTATAAAATAAAACATTTTATTTGAAAATATTCGTATAAGCTTGTAAGGTATGCTTTGATGATTTTATAATAGCGGAAAATAGCCGCACCCGCCGTATAAGTTAAAAAAAACATTCTTACCTTAATTTTGTCGAAAAGGTTAAAAAGTACCTTGTTTGGAAAACGATGGAAAGATTCCTTTATAAACCTCTTATAAAAAGTCATACAACGATATAAATGACTTTAACCCATATTCTTGTAAATAGTAAAAAAAATTGAAATACATTTTTAAGAAACATGGATGTGGATGATAAAGAGATCCCAGTAGATTATTACGTATAAACAACCTCGGATAATGAAGAGATTGTGAAATAAACCCTTACCTTGTACTTTTCCTTGGTTGGGGTAGGTTAACCTCCTGTATAATGGTGAAATAATTTTTATTAAATTATAAAAGAATCATATACATTAATATGATATCATATATGATCTTTTAATATTGATTTGATAATAATATCTTAGTATTATTGTTGTTTAGGGTGTTAACTTACTTATTTTCTTTTATATGTTTTGTTATGTAAGACATGTTTATAAAGGATAGGTTGTATATTATTCATATCCAGAATGATATCAAGTCCATAAACATCATTTTTTAAATCATCAAATGATAATTATACTTGAATGAATACGATGGAGAATGAATCTCATCGCGTTCGTGGAGACGGTAGTCCGTACGTACGCACGAGCGACAATATCATTATTTTGATATTAAAATAATATATAAATGGATGGTATATCATATATACAGAATCATTAAAATGTTATATTTATTATTTACATGAGTTACACATCATTATTATACCCATCCAAATAATATTATATTGAATAACAATTACACCACGACGTGGAGACGGTAAGCCGTACGTACGCACGTATGGTGACATGTTATTCAAAGGGTGGATAAAATACTGAATATGGTTGTACCATATTTATAATAACATCACATAATATATATGATACTAGAGTTATTATTTTAGAATGGTAACAACAAAGGAAGAAGAAGTGGAAGAAGAAAGGAACTTGGAAAAGGGTGGTAAAATCTTTACCTCTTCTTCGATTTGTTCCTATTGATTTGATCAAAAGGGATCCTTAGGTTGTCTTTCTGATCAAAATAAGGCCTCTAGGTTGTAGTGAGGGAAGTTGGGAGAGTATCTGGGCCGAGTTTGGCCGATCCAAAATGCTTTGAAGGTGTGAAGAAATGGGAAGGAGGAGTGCCCTTTTATAAGAGGGATGAGGGGCACCTTTGGAAAAGCTAGAGATATTAGTTTATAATAAATTCATATTCAGTTTTCAATGGCTCAAAAGTTTATTATTCGAAGGTTAAGGTGGGAATGGGTCGAAAACAACTCAACCAATAGAATTTAGACAGGTTTTGGTACTTATGTTAACCTTATCTTTAAGTATTAACTCTAAGTTAATTAGATTCACTTTTACAATGTCTCTTTGAATTTTTATATAATATGGTTAATAAACTTACTATATACATCCAAGAGACCCCCAAGTGGTCCATTAATGATTAACCTATCAGGATATAAGTCTCTTGGATGAACCTTAGATTTTTAGGAATTTAATATCAATTAATAATATAATATTTGTTTTAAGAACTCTTTTATGTCAATTTTGACAGTATTCCAAAGTTGATTTTTGTGAAACTCATAACATAATGATTAATTAGAATAAATTCAATTAAATAAATCCTAATATATCATATTATCCTATAAAATTAGTTTAATTCCTTAAAAGTTTCATATTATATTTATTTGGGTATTTAAAATATCAATTATTTTAATTTTTCACTATTATAGTAATTAATTCATCATCATTGTGTCATAAATAAATTAAAATATTTAATGTCTAAAAATTATAAATAAACTATAATTATGTAGGAAATATTTTTATCTTTCTAATTAATATTTATAATCTAAAATCCAACATATATAACCCTATGTAAAAATTTTTTTTCTAAAACATATATGCTTGTGTCATTTTTGTATTCATTTTAACATAATTAAAAAAAAGTGTCCCTATCACCTACAAGTGGCACCATGGGGTCCCAAAATCGACCCAAAGATGTCTATGGTCGAACATGTATCAAACAATAAGGCTAGGACACGTTTTAGGGTAATTAAGTATTATTATAATATTAATTATTTTAACCCTTATTTACCGGATTTACCCTTAGCTATGGTAAATAAAATATTTACCGCAGTAATTATTCAAAATATCTAAAAATAAAAGTTACCTATTTACACAATTTGGATATCCTGATTCCAAATATGGAATCCATTTTTCTAAATTCAAAACACATAAGTGGCATAAATTAGTTTAAAATTAATTCCCGCTATCAAAACAAAAAGCGTGTTTTTAAGAGATAATAACTATCAAAAGATTGACACTTGTTTATGTTCGGTTTAATTGTAAAATTATGTCCAATGACCAACATTATATTAAATGGTAAAAATATATTCTAAATATACTTTAAAACCACTCAAATTCATAATTTATCACTATTAATTATTTTGATTAAAAAAGTTGTTTTTAATTAAAATTTAGTAATTTTCACTATTCATCAAAATATGAAAGTTATCCGAAAAGTACCAAAATTTCACCTTTGGCTAAATTTGATATTCCAAATCCAAAAATGAAGTCCATTTTAAAATATAAAATATATATATTTTCAAAAATTAATTATTACTATTCATAACGGCTAGTTTCATTGGTTATGGTGTGTTAGAACTCGGTGTTGCGTACAACACACTCTATCACATTATTCAAAGAGAAGCGTACCGTAGAAGCTTGGGGTGTTACATTCTCCCCTCCTTAAAATAATTTCATCTTCGAAATTTCTAGAATACTTCCGCATGAAAAGACTCGGGTGGTTCTTCATCATAAGTTCCTCGGGTTCCCACGTTGCCTCTTCCATCTTATGGTTTCTCCACAAAACTTTTACCAGACGCGTCATCCGGTTTCTCAGCACTTGTTCTCTCGTATCAAGAATCTTGAATGGCTCTTCGCAATAAGACAGATCAGGTTCCAGTTCTAATTCTTCATAGGTGAGTACATGCGTTGGGTCGGTCATGTACTTCCACAATAGAGATACGTGGAACACATCGTTAACTTTAGAGAGACTTGGTGGCATTGCCAATCGGTAAGCTACAGCCCCAATTCGTTCTAGAATTTCGAAAGGTCTGATGTACCTGGGACTCAATTTACCTTTCTTACCAAAACGTATGACTCCCTTCCATGGAGATACCTTCAGGAAAACATGATCACCGACTTGAAATTCCAAATCCTTCCTTCGATTATCGGCATAGCTCTTCTGCCTACTTTGAGCTGCTTTGATGTGATTTTGGATTACCTTCACATTTTCCATCATTTCCTCCACCAGTTCTGGACCTACAAGTTTTCATTCACCAACATCGTCCCAACAGGTTGGTGTACGACATCTCTTTCCATATAACGCTTCATATGGTGCCATCTGAATACTCGAATGGAAGCTATTGTTATAGGAAAATTCTACGAGAGGTAAGTATTGATCTCACATAACCTGAAAGTCAAGTGAGCAAGTTCTCAACATGTCTTCTAGGGTTTGAATAGTCCATTCTGTTTGTCCATCTATCTGAGGGAGGTAAGCAGTGCTCAAATGAAGTTCAGTATCTAGGTATTTATAAAGACTTTTCCAAAATCTTGAAGTAAAATGGGGATCACGATCAGAAACAATTGATAGGGGTACTCCATGAAGTCTCACAACTTCATTAATATATAGTCTTGCTAGACGTTCCAGGGGTAGATCTTCTCTTATAGCAAGAAAATGTGCTGACATGGTAAGACGATCAACAATAACCCATATTGCATCGTTCCTTCTAGGAGTCTTTGATAGCCCCATGACAAAGTCCATCATAATATTGTCCCATTTCCACTCCAGTATAGGAAGAGGTTGCATGACTCCTCCAGGCTGTTGCCTTCCATCTTTCACTTGCTGACAAACCATACATCTTGACACAAAATCAGCAATCTCCCTTATCAGGTTGTCCCACCAAAAATGTGACTTCAAATCTCTATACATTTTGGTGCTCCCAGGGTGTATAGAGAAATTGGAACTATGAGCATCATCCCGCAATTCCCTTTTTAGATCAGGTATATCGGGAACACAAAGTCTCTTCCCAAATTTCAAAATTCCACTTTCATACACAAAGTCTCTCAATCTCCCATCATTCACAGCTTTAATCTTCTTTTGAAATTCTTCATCATCAGTCTGAGAACTCTTAATCCTTTCTAGTAAAGATGTTTTGTCAACCATTTGAAAAAGCATTGATGTTTCACCTTCCCTGGTTATTCCCATGTCCATCTTCACTATATCCATGAAAATTGGATCCCTTTAAATTCTCATATTGTTCAAAACTCCATGGTATTTTCTACTCAAATCATCTTCCACCTTGTTTGCTTTCCCTGAGTGGTTGTGTATCGTGCAATCATAATCCTTGAGTAATTCAAGCCAACTCCTTTTCCACATGTTGAGTTCTTTTTGTGAGAAAATATACTTCAAACTCTTGTGTTCAGTATAAATCTCACATTTTTCACCATAGAGGTAGTGCCTCCATATCTTCAAAGCAAAGATCACAGCTGCTAACTCGAGATCATGAGTAGGATAGTTTTGTTCATGAATTTTCAACTATCGTGATGAATAGGCAATAACTCTATCATTCTGCATAAGGACACGACCAAGTCCTTTCTTTGATGCATCACTATAAATAACGAACCCATCATTCCCCGATGGTAGAGTCAATATAGGAGCATTGACTAATCATCTCTTTAGTTCTTCGAAACATTCTTCACACTATTTTGTCCAAACAAATTTAACCCCTTTACGTGTGAGCTTCGTTAATGGGTTAGCCAATCGGGAAAAATTCTGGACGAAACGTCGATAATAACCTGCCAAACCAATAAAACTACGTACCTCAGTTATACTCGTAGGTTCTGGCCATTCTTGGATTTCCTTGTTCTTAGAAGGATCAACAGAGATTCCATCTTTAGAGACAATATAGCCAAGAAAAGAAATCTCATGAAGCCAGAATTCACACTTGCTAAACTTTCCATATAATTCATGTCTTCTCAGAGTCTTCAGGATACTGTGCAAGTGATTTTCATGATCTTCGTAGCTTTTGGAGTATACCAAGATATAATCAATAAATACCACCACAAATTCATCGAGATGCTCCTTGAAAACTCTATTCATCAGATCCATGAATACAAAGGGTGCATTAGTCAATCCAAACGGAATTACAGTATACTCGTAATGCCCGTACCTGGTTCGAAATGCTGTCTTCGGAATGCCTTCCTTCTTCACACACCACTGATGGTATCCAGATCGAAGGTCAATCTTTGAAAAGTATTGAGCTCCATGCAGTTGGTCAAATAAATCATCAATGCGAGGTAGGGGATACTTGTTCTTTATCGTTATAGAATCGATCTCCCTGTAGTCGATACATAACCTCATAGATCCATCTTTCTTTTTAACAAAAAGAACAGGGGCTCCCCATGGAGAAACACTAGGGCGAATAAATCCTTTATTTCTCAATTCCTCTAGTTGTTTCTTTAGTTCAACTAATTCTATAGTTGTCATTCTATAAGGGGTCTTCCATATAGGCCTTGATCCAGGAATCAAATCAATGGAAAACTCAACTTCTCGTTCTGGAGGATGTCCAGGTAAATCTTCCGGAAATACATCTACAAATTCTTTCACAATAGGTACATCCTCTATTTGAAGATTCCTTTCCTCACCCACAGTTATTTCATTCTCTTCCTCCCCAATAATTGAATTTAGTTGAGCTATTTAGGGTGGATCTAAATAAGAATTAGGTGGTGACGATTCTGCTCTATAGATAAGGTGTTCCTTATCATTATCATCAAGAATCGTAACCTCTTTCTTCTTACAATAAATCTTCGCATCATAGTCCGAAAGACAGTCCATACCGAGGATTATATCAAACTCAATCATATGTTTGACGATGAGATCAGCAGATAACGAACATTTATGTGCTCTAATGGGGACTGATTCACAAAACATTGTTATAATGATACTTCCCTTAGGAGTTTTAACTGACAACTCCCTTGTTAAATAAAATTGGAAGTATCTAATTTTGTTAGAAAACTGGGAAGATATGAAACAATGTGATGATCCAGAATCAAATAATACATTTTCTAAACTTGAGGAAACCATTAAATTACCTGCCACCACGTCTTTCCGAGCTTCTACCTCAGCAGTAGTGATAGCATAAGCCTGGCCTTGATCCCTTGGCATTTTCTGAGGTAATTTCTCCTGACACTTAGGACATTCATTTGCATAATGTCCCATCTCCCTACAATTGTAGCACTGAACGTTGGTGGCTTCCTTCTTCCCTTTGCAATCACGAGCTTGGTGGCCTTTTTCACAACACTTGTAACAGACTCCCATTCCCTTCAAGAAAGTACCGGGGTGTTTCATCCCACATTTACCACAGGATGGATATTCATCCTTTCCTTTATTCCCCTTATTTCCATTCCCATATTGATCAGTAGGCCTCTTATTCTGTTTCTTTTCTTTAAAGTCATAAGACTTAGAGAATTGCTTTTCGGTCTTGATAGCACATGAGACAATGTCTTCATACGATGAAAAGGATTGTGAGACTAATGCTCGATGGAGAAATGGTTTTAACCCATCAATGAAACGATCAATCTTACTTCTTGGGTTACGTATATAATCTCCAGCACACCTTGCTATCCTTGTAAATTTGGCCTCATACTTTGTGACATTCTCATCCTCCTTCTGTCTCAAACTCAGAAATTTCCTTTCCATATCTGCTCGATGGTCGTGAGGAAAGTATTTTTCTAAAAAAAGATCGTTGAAATCCCTCCATTATATATTTGATACTTCATAATCTTCCTTCATATTTTAAATCAATGACCACCATTGATCAGCATCTCCAGTGAGGCGGTAAACTGCCATGATAACTTTTTCCCTTTCATTACTCCCTAAAGTCGGAAATATTTTCTCTAGGGAAAATATCCATTGCTCAGCTACTAAGGGATTTGTACTCCCATTGAACGTTGGTGGTTGTTTCCTCATGAATCGATCTAACATTGATCCTCCATGCTGCGGATCAGGGTGCTCCATACAGGTAAGGTTTTTATTCATAACTTGAGTGATTTGTCCCAGTATGGTGATTAGCTGATCGGCACCAGTTGCATCACCAGCTCCACTATAATTATCTTGAGTAGGAGGGCAATCCCTACATGGAGTGCGTGTATTGATACAGTTTCCATTTCTTCCACTAAGCTCCATTTCTAAACAATGGCATAAACTAGATCAGTTTATGAATCAAAATATATAATCCCATACTTATAAAACACTTAACATAAATTGAACTATTTATGGATATAATACATAATCATAAAAATGTTTTCTTTGAGAAATTATATACTCATAAACCCTTCATAATTATTTGTAAAGAAAATGAGAGTTATCCTAAGCATATCCCCCGGGAGTGTCATAACCAAGAGTGCAGCAAGGCCCGTTGTCGTGCACCAGTTCCCGTTCGAGTCTAGCTCAAAGCGGTGTTTTCGGGTTTTACCCCTAGGTACATCTGTGCCAGAGCCGCCTCTACCTGCTCATATCCAGACAGGGATGTATTTCTTGGAAAACTCACAAAATCTCTACAATACCAAAATTCTAGGGAGTTCTTCTATACTAATCCTCAAAGTTCATCTTAGGTCTACGTGCTCTAATCAGAGATTATCTAAATCTGGCTTCCAAGGTTTGTACTAAACTTCCTCTGATACCAAATGTAACGCCCCGACCCTAGTTACCCAGAGTCGGTGCATTATTACATAAAATTGGCATGATCACAAGAAAGATCAAATCTCGAAAGACCAATTGGTTTAGTATCCTTGGAAACACTAGATATATTCATAAGTTTTACATCACATCATAAAATGAAAAAATACTACAACAACATAATGTCTCCACAGTCCACACTATTATCCCCTCATAATATCCCTACAGGTCATTCATAACTTACTTCTTCACATCCTGGGAAAAATAAAACATAGAAAAGGGGTGAGCTCAAATGCCCAGTAAGGATAACAATATAGCGGAACATTCAAAATAAGCATATACATTTAAGGCAATTCATTACTAAAACAAAAGACTTTTAAACTTGAACTTCAACATAGTATGGAAAAAGTAAAATGAAATAATTCCATTTACTTGTTCACATGGATATTCTACTAATCGAATAATCACATGCAATATCAATAACCACATTCATAATGTTGGAATGCATAATGCCAGACTATCATAACCACATAGCCAAAGCCTCGTGCCAAGACTACAAATAAGATTTTTCCAAGGCCTTGTGCCAAGACACTAGTTTGTCTCATGAGACCTACCGATGCATCGAGGAGCTATAGCGGGCTCCACCCGTCACATATTAAGTCCAATGCATTCCCATATGAAAAGGTTTTAAACATAACATAAACATTCGTATTAAAACTAGCATATGAAATGTCAATACTTTCATCATAAACTATGAATGGTATAAAAATAGCACATCCACAATCAAACATATCACAAAACCTTCAACACAATATAGAAGTTTTGTATCTTAATAAATCAACTACAAATAAGCATAAAATCCATCAAAGGATGTTGACATAGATGAAATCAAAACTCTTTTTAGAGAAATATCTCTTTCTATTTTTGAAATCATTTAAGAGTCATATATTTATAAAATAAAACATTTTCCTTGAAAATATTCTTATAAGCTTGTAAGGGAAGCTTTGACGATTTTATAACGACGGAAAATAGCCGCACCCACCGTATAAGTTAAAAAAACATTCTTAGCTTAATTTTGTCGAAAAGGATAAAAAGTACCTTGTTTGGAAAACGACGGAAAGATTCCTTTATAAACCTCTTATAAAAAGTCAAACAAGGGTATAAATGACTTTAACCCATATTCTTTTAAATAGTAATTTTTTTTTGAAATACATTTTTAAGAAACATGGATGTGGATGATAAAGAGATCCCAGTAGATTATTACGTATAAACAACCTCGGATAATGAAGAGATTGTGAAATAAAACCTTAACTTGTACTTTTCCTTGGTTGGGGTAGATTAACCTCCTATATAATGGTGAGATAATTGTTATTAAATTATAAAAAATCATATACATTAATATGATATCATATATGATCTTTTAATATTGATTTGATAATAATATCTTAGTATTATCATTGTTTCAGGTGTTAACTTACTTGTTTTCTTTTATATGTTTTGTTACGTAAGACATGTTTGTAAAGGATAGGTTGTATATTGTTCATATCCAGAATGATATCAAGTCCTTAAACATCATTTTTTAAATCATCAAATGATAATTATACTTGAATGGATACGATGGAGAGTGAATCTCATCGCGTTTGTGGAGACGGTAGTCCGTACGTACGCACGAGCGACAATATCATTTTTTTGATATTAAAATAATATATAAATGGATGGTATATCATATATACATAATCATTAACATGTTATATTTATTATTTACATGATTTACACATCATTATTATACCCATCCAAATAATATTATATTGAATAACAATTACACCACGACATGGAGACGGTAAGCCGTACATATGCACGTATGGTGACATGTTATTCAAAGGGTGGATAGAATACTGAATATGGTTGTACCATATTTATAATAACATCACAGTATATATATGATACTAGAGTTATTATTTTATAATGGTAACAACAATGGAAGAAGAAGTGGAAGAAGAAAGGAACTTTGAAAATGGTGGTGAAATCATTACCTCTTCATCGGTTTCTTCCTTTTGATTTGATCAAAAGGGCTCCATAGGTTGGCTTTCTGATCAAAATAAGGCCCCTAGGCTGTAGTTAGGGAATTTGGGAGAGTACTTGGGCAGAGGTTGGCCGAACCAAAAGGCTTTGAAGGTGTGAAGAAATGAGAAGGAGGAGTGCCCTTGTATAAGAGGGATGATGGGCACCTTTGGAAAAGCTAGAGATATAGGTTTATAATAAATTCATTTTTGGTTTCCAATTGCTCCAAAGTTGATTATTCAAAGGTTAAGGTGGGGATGGGTCGAAAACAACTCAACCAATATAATTTAGACAGGTTTGGGTACTTATATTAACCTTATCTTTAAGTATTAACTCTAAGTTAATTTGATTCACTTTTACAATGTCTCTATGTATTTTTATATAATATGGTTAATAAACATACTATATAAATCTAAGCGACCCCCAAGTGGTCCATTAATGATGAACCTATTATGATATAAGTCGCTTGGCCGAACCTTAGATTTTTAGGAATTTAATATGAATTAATATTATAATATTTGTTTTAAGAACTCTTTTATGTCAATTTTGACACTATTCAAAAGATGATTGTTGTGAAACTCATAACAGATTTATTACTTCAAAAAAAGTGAATTAAATCAATCCTAATATATCATATTATCCTATAAAATTAGTTTAATTAATTAAAAGTTTCATATTATATTTATTTGGGTATTTATAATATCAATTATTTTAATGTTCACTATTATAGTAATTAATTCATCATCATTGTGTCATAAATAAATTATACTATTTAATGTCTAAAAATTATAAATAAAATATCATTCTGTAGGAAATCGTTTTATCTTTCTAATGAATATTTATAATATAAAATCCAACATATATAACCCTATGTAAAAACTGTTTTTCTAAACGATATATGCTTGTGTCATTTTTGTATTCATTTTAACTTAATTAAAAAAAGTGTCCATATCACCTACATGTGGCACCATGGGGTCCCAAAAATCGACCCAAAGATTCCTATGGTCGAACATGTATCAACCAATAAGGCTAGGACACGTTTTAGGGTAATTTAATATTATTATAATATTATTTGTTTTAACCCTTATTTTCCGGATTTACCCTTAGCCATGGTAAATAAAATATTTACCGCAGTAATTATTCAAAATATCTATAAATAAAAGTTACATATTTACACAATTTTTACATCCTGATTCCAAATATGGAATCCATTTTTTTAAATTCAAAACACAAAAGTGGCAGAAATTAATTTAAAATTAATTTCCGCTGTCAAAACAAAAAGCGTGTTTTTAAGAGATAATATCTATCAAAAGATTGACACTTGTTTATGTTCGGTTTAATTGTAAAATTATGTCCAATGACCAAAATTATATTAAATGGTAAAAATATATTCTAAATATACTTTAAAACCACTCAAATTCATAATTTATCACTATTAAATATTTTGATTATAAAAGTTGTTTTTAATTAAAATTTATTAATTTTCATGATTCATCAAAATATGAAAGTTATCCGAAAAGTACCAAAAGTTCACCTTAGGCTAAATTCGATATTCCGAATCCAAAAATGAATTCCATTTTAAAATATAAAATATATATAATTTCAAAAAGTAGGTATTACTATTCATAACGGCTAGTTTGATTGGTTATGGTGTGTTAGAACTCGGTGTTGCGTACAACACACGCTATCACATTATTCAAAGAGAAGCGTACCGTAGAAGCTTGGGGTGTTACAGTCTACACTTGGGTTGTGTGATTAGAAACTATTTTCTTTCTGTAAATTTCATTTCATCACACTGATCTCTGGGTAGACAAAAATTTATTTTCATCATCTTATTCATTTTTAAATCTACCTCTGGATTTGGAGTGTCTCCTGACCTGCTCATATCTTCATCAATATCCTCTTGAGACTGATCATGTATTTTCTGATGATTATGCTCATTATACACTATGGTTCCATCATGAAATTCAACAATATTGACCAGATTCTCATTGATTCATTTATATACTTTTATTTTCTTTCATCAGCTAAAAATATATTTTCTTCTCCACTGGATTCAAACTTCATATGTTTCTCCATATTGTGGATGAAACATTTACTTCCAAATACTCAAAATTACTTCATTTAAGGATTCTTTCTATTCCATAACTCGTATAGAGTTTTCTCCTCTTTCAGATAATGTAATTCTCTCTTTTATCTATAGACTTCTATCATCACTACTTCTTTCCAAAATAACTCAGGAAGAGCTTTCTCATTGATAATTGTTTTGAGTATGTTGTTCAAAATCTGATTTTTCCTCTCTACTAATCCATTTTTTTGTGTTCTTGACAACCCATATTTGATTCCTTGTCCCATGTTTCCTGATAAAATCATCCACTTTGCTATTTTTAAACTTTGTTCCATTATTTGATCAAATTGTCTGGATTTTCTAATCGAGCATATTTTCACATTCACATCAATATCTTGTAATAAAATTGAACACTTTATATTTTTGTGTGATTATTGATACCCATGACATTCTTCTATATTACACAATTATGAGAATAGAATATCTCCTTCCATCAATATCCCATGGTGAAATTGGACGACACACATCAATATACACCAACTCATGAACTCCTGTTGACATTTCTCCTTTGGCTAATATGTCCATCAAATGATCTTCCCGTGTTGATAGGCACCACATGTGTGAGTACGATCACGTGATAATATAGGTAGATTGTGAGCCACGTCATATTTCATAAGATCTTCGAAGGATGCTTGGCTTATATGGCCAAGATGCTTATTCCATAACTTGTTTACTTCATCCATGGTCCAAAATCACATATCTTATTCTCCACTCAGGCGGTAGTGATTACCTTTTGACTATTATCCATATAACACAAAAGAACCATCATTTGAATTCATGATATATACTTTCTATGAAATGATTATGGCATGTCGTAAGTCACACAATTGACTAACACTAAGCAAGTTGTGACTAAGCCCTTCAACAACCAAGATAAATGCTCATCAAATGTCTTTTCACCCAAACACAGATTTTCCTAAACCAGTAATTTTCAATCCATTTTCATTGGAAAATATTACAATACATTCTTTATCATACGGAATTCTGATCACTAGATCTTTATTTCTCGTCATATGGTAAGTGAATCCACTATTAATGATCCATATCGTAGTGTGATCTAATACCTTGAATGAAATTTCTGGAACCACTAACTTCTCTGCATTTTTCTTTTTCAACCAAGTATTTGACTTCATATCTGATATGGAATGATAATCGTGATCTTTCTCAGTATATGACGATCCTACTTCACCCTGCAGAGCTACATATTGATTTTTAATTTTAAGAAATTTTAACGATACATTTTTTTTCTTCTTATGAACATATTCTACTACCTCGGTACATTCCCTACATTGTTGATGTGAAATATCGTTCCATTTGACCGAGTCCTTTGCACCTAAAACATTGACCATAAAATAATGGCCTGGAATTTGTAGCAATGTACAACCACCTAAGTTGGAATTTTAGCCTTTGGTACCTATTTTCTATGGAACTTGAATTTATAGATTGTCCCATATTACCACAACAATAGAATCTTATGTGAGGTACATTCCTTTTTGTTAATGATGATATAATAGTTGTGACTTGGGTTTTATGAATATTCTAATTATACTACATACCCAAATCATTCTTCATTCATGGAGTGGAAGCATGTGGTCTGACAAGAACCATAAACACTTTTTTATTTAAGAACAAGCCTGATACCATCCTTATCATTCAGACTTGATTGTTTCTACTGATATTTAACTATTTATCTCAATCCAACGAATTCAGGTTCTAGTTCTACGATACGTTTCATTCACTATTTTCTAGTTTCAGTCAATCTTTTGATTTCAAATTTCTTTTCATCAATTTTGAGTTTTTACTCACCAAAATTTCTAAGCATTCAGATATTGAAGACCACAAATTTTAAATTTCTAATTTATGATTAGAATTCTCTTCTTCCTGGTGCTGCATATAGATTTTGGCATCATGAATAGATTTGATAGCATTAATTTTTTTGGCTCTAAAAATATAAACCTCTTCTAGGGAAGATTATAATTCAGCATGATGATCAATTATGCTTTAAATTTCCCTTTATTCATTGTTACTTTTATCTCATGTTAATTAATTTATGATAACTCCCCCCCCCCAAAGCATCTATTATATAATCCTTGTAGTCCTCCAACTCTTTTACCTCTGATTCTTCTGAACATCCATCCACTTTTGAAAGCATATTCTTATTTTTGAAAAACATTATCCAAGTACTTATCCTCCCTTTCTCATTTGATAATCATATATTTTGGATAATTTCATAATTTTCTTTATTTTCATCATCAAAATTATTATTACACTTTTCTACAAAATTCCCAGAATTTCCACATTGAAATCATAAAAATGGATGTTTACCTTTGAAATTACATTTTCCACTTTGTAGATTGGAGGAGAGAAATGACATGACATCATCCATATTTTACTCCCCATGATTATATTCAAAATCAACATTCTTTATTTCATTGAATTCCACATACATATACATCCCCTTTTCCACAACATCGTTATCATCATTTCACCTTTCATATGCTACAAGGGTACTATGTAGGTTATATAGTGTCAGCTCTTTCGGGTCTTTTTCTTCCAATGCTGAAGCTTTCAGATTGAAAAACGATGGATGTTTCCTCATGATTTTTTTCACAATCATTGTATCTTCATGGGATTCTCCAACACTCTACATGTATTGGATAATAATATTTATCCAATTAAATAATGAACCAACCATGTCATTGGGATTCATTCTATGATCCTCATACATGATCGTCAGAACCTATAGCTTTTCTTCAAAAACAATTGTCTCTCCCTAATAAGTGTTCAATAATTTTTCCCTCATAGTATGCTAGGTTTAATAGGACATCCCATTTGTATAAATTACATTTCATTAGGCTACCCCTAAATCATTGATCACTTTAACATTAGCATCCACTTACCTATATTCGTCTTTTGATAAATCATAACTATAGATATCCGTTGACATTTCATGCATAGCTTTTGTGAAGTCATCCATCCATACTTATTGAATGTAGTGCGGCATTCGATTCTTCCATAGTTGAAAATTATTTCTGGAGATGATTGGAATTCCTCTATTATTGAGCAACTCCATTTCTTATTTTGAGATAAAAACATTTACTTTCAACCTTTCTCTCTAAAACCAATTGTTAGGTCCACTAGGTCAAAGACCTTTGGGGGAAGTCAAGGTATGAAAAATTAACTCTTTTCCCAATCGGATATTGTTTCATTGATAAAAAAACTCAATTCTCTCATCCTAATTTAGCTATATATGTACTGATATGATATCATACATATAACATAGCAATTTTTACTTGGTTCACTCTCATTGGGATACATCAATGGATCATAAAATGGTTATATTACAATGTACCAAATTCACTAAGGCTCACTACCTATAATGAGTAAAATATTTGGGCTACATCTTCTATGCCCAAGATCATTTCCATTAAAATATTAGGGGACATATCACTGCATTCCCAAGGGTCACTCCCTATTCCACATTCTCTAGCACATTACCATTGGAAAGAGTCACCATCTTCCTCTGCCTGCACTCACTGCTTTTAGAGAGGAATCCACACATAGATTATAGACTTTGATGTCGATCAGAGTTTATAGAAAAGCAGGTCCTTCATTTTCACGAATTCCTACATCCAAAACTATAGGTAGATTCTCTATTGATGTCCCTCTTTCACCTACTATTTAAGTCCACCTTCCTAGGTACTACTAGATACCAAAAAATACATTCAAAAACTAATTTTATGTTTTTTGAAGCTTTCTTGAGAAAACCTCAAACCACCTCGTTTGTACACATACTATATAGTAGGTTTGATACATGTAACTCCTCTCCGCATACAGCTTCTTCCTTCTGAAAACCACCCTCCATTCGCTGACTGCCTCTAGCTTTGCTATCATGTACCGCCTATACGTAACAACATAGCAATCCGCTTCTGTGAATCAACCATTTTCTGAAAACTATTATCAGTTCATAGAATGCCTTCACAAAACACCTGTGTACTGCGCCTTCCCCCTCAGCATACCATGTCCTATTCACTTTTTAGTTCTTCATAAAATCATTCAGTGGAATTTCATTTGGGAGAACCACTTCATCATTCACATAATTATCTCACATGAACTTCCTTCTTATGTTTCCAAATGCCAGATCAAAAGATGCTATCTAATAATATCCAATATCTTTATTTATTCATTTCATTAATAAATAATGTTCTTATGAAATACTCACTTACCTATGATCATGAGACAATTAACATCCCTAAAATATCAATATTATTTATCATGGATATGTTTATTTTTTAAACATTATATAATTTCTATATGTGGTGTTCTAAATTGATCTTTACTTATATATTTGGGGAGATTTTCATAAATATGTAAGCATTACACAATTTATATATTTTATCAGAAAGAAAAATTTTCATAAATAAAATTGATTAAATGATATATGGTATATGATTTGGGATTTAATATTTGTGTAGTGACAACTTATAGATAGCCCCTTGATGAATAAGTATTCTCATGGGATGAATATTTTAGTTCGGATTAGTTAAATGTGTTTCTACACATGGGTTTTATATCATATTGAGGCAAGACCATAATAGTAGACATATAATGATACCATAGTTAATGATGTTCAATAATTAAAGATTTATATTATTGGGAACTCACCTATAATTATTTTTTATGTTTTTTCAATGATATTATCAATGGATTCATTTTATACTTAGTTTTTAAAATGGAACCATATTTATGTTGTTTATAATTCCATATATATTATGTGTTATCTGATAATGATATTCATGTTATTTATTTAAATGACATATTTTAATGTTATTTACTATCAAATACTGATTTTGATATTCACATTTTTAAATTGATATTTTTGTTAATTGATTACCTTTATATAATTATTATTATTGATTCATGATAGATTCTGTTATACTTTACCATTACTTAGTATTTGATCTCACAAGAATTTCTCAAATTCCAATGAATACATTATTTTTCCTATGGTTGATATTAAATTATATTCTATTGGAAATTATGTTATTTTTATAAAAAAGAACATGTAAATTTTAATCAAAGGTTCTTTTTTTGTTTAATTTTTTATAGAATTTGGAACAACATGGATACTAGAGGATTCCAATTTATTTTTATGAAAGATTTTTTTTAAAAAAATATGACAATTTGATTACTACAAAACAATATCTAAAATTATCTAAAAAATTATCCACTTAAGATATTATTCATGACACATATTACTTATTAATTTTCATTATAAATGGGAAAAATGGATACATAAAAGAGTGGTGATAACAATTAATCTCTAGAGGTAATAAAAAGTGATAATAATAAAATACAATAATAGTGAATAAGAAAATAATATAGGTATAATCACGATATATAAGAATTAAATGCACAATAAATCATAAATCATAAATCATTGATTGTGGCCCATAATAACATAATACATAAATCTCAATACTATAGAAACAAGAGTCAATAATCAATATCCATAATAGAGAACCTATGGCATGAGAATATGAATGAGGTTGTTTTATAAACATAACCATAGATATCATATGACTAGGATACCACCAAGAGATTCATCACACAGTTGGCTAGGGATAATCACCTTTTTACTATCTCTGTATTGGGAAAATCCCCCATGTACCAGTTTTCAAGGGACAAAATCACATGTGTACCACATTGGAATGTGATAAATCCATCCATGTACCCTTTGGAATGAGATAAATATTCTATTCTCCATTTTTTAGTGTAATGCCTCCCACATATCGTTTTTCATTGGATCAATCATCCCATGTAACCTTTTTCATGGAATAAATCCTCCAATGTTCCCATTTGATCTCGTGATATATAAAAATAACCATTGGATTATGTGGATATATTGTACCACAAGTGTCATTATTCTATAATTATATATATAAATTGAATATAACTATTCATAACAGTATAAAAATCTCATTAATTAATAAATTTGTCTCATATGATTACTAGATGGAATAAAAACTGTCTATATAATGAAAATGGTAATACAAAAAATTAATTCACCCAAAAACTAAATTCCAAAATAATATTTACTATATGCTTCATGAAAATTTAGTTCATAGGAAATATGACATATAGAGATAATGTGTTAAATGGATGGGAATTTCGCAATATTTTTTATAAAATGTTTTTATCATTGTTATAAATGATGAAGATACGTATCAAATTCAAGGTATATATTAGAAATGGGGAAGTGATAATATATTAAAAAAATTAATTTTAAAAGTAATATTAAATATTGTATCCTTGATACTGATATGAATAATTATGAAATGCTGTTAAAACCGTATTAAAACTTTTAGTCAAATATCAAAATTGTCAAATTTTACCCTTTAATAAGATATAAATGATTCAAAATCATGATTAGAAAACATATAAAATCATTTAATATTTAAAAAATAATAAATACTTAATCCATGAAATGAGAATAATTGTACCTATATAAATCCGATTTATATGATAAAACATTTGAATTTCAATGCATTAAAGACAATTTTAATATTTTAATATACCAATTTTCAAAACTAATTATATAAAAATAGATAAGAAAACATAATTTTGAAAAAAAGGATAAGATAAATACAAGGCTAACCTATGATATCATAAGATGAGGTTTCCAAAGATAATGACATCATTGGTGAGATGGGTGAACATTAGCCTGGAGGAGAATCCATTATTAAAGGGGATGAAAATTATTTTTAATAGTGATATAAATTTTAAGAAAGAAAATCATCTACATAATAAATTTTATTTAAAATCTATAATAATCTAGAATGTATGATAATGTAAAATAATATTTTATATTGAGGAGGAATATATCGATCTCAGAAAAAAAAATCATAACTAATATTTTTTACTCAAAGAAGGGTTTTATGTTCCCAAAGAACCTTATGACCATATTATCATTTGATTCAAGAACCAAATTAGGAATTCATATGATATTTATTTTAAAATGAGATATATTAAATGAATATTCTAATAAATAATTAGTATATAGAAATAAAATTCCACATTTATCATTGAAAATATTATGAAATATGTCTAATGTAGTGATCATTTGAGATTGTAAACCCTCAAATTGGTTTCCATAATGTTGAATTCACTATAACAAAATAAATTATGAAAAAAATTAATCACATATATTTTTTTAAAAATAATATACATAACATTATATATATAAATTTATCATATTTATCCATATGAATATAAGTGATTTTTTGTGTATTTTTAATTAAGGGAATGAGTGATCGTTATGTTATTGAACATGTTTCCTAATCAATGATTTGTTATTCATTCTTATCACAATGTTAAAATTTTCATTATAATAATGGAAAAATTTTTTGTTATTAATTTTAATTCAATATTTTTATTATATGGGAATAATGGTTAAGAATCATATTCTTTCATTGGATGATAATAATATTTTGATAATTATTAGAGAACCATGTGTTTCTTCATAATTAATATGTAAATTTTTCATAATACCATTTTATAATAAAAAAAATATTTAATAATTTTTATTATATATAATATAAAATTTAATTCTTATATTCATCCACGAATAAAAATTATCTCATTGTATAAGTAAGTGATTAAAAAATCAAAAAACATGAACATACCATATATAATTGATGATTATGAAGAAATTTAGATTTAATATCATGATACTATAATATTAATGAACATATTTAGTTCTTAATTTTGTTTTATATCATATTTTTTCTGAATTAGAAGAATAATATAACATATAATAAGTAATTTATTAGTACAAATAAATCATTTTTTCCAATGAATTATCCTATATATGGGTGATTGTATCACAATTATTTTTTTATTATATTTTCAAAAGTTTTTATAAATTTCATTATAGAAACTTAATAAATTTAGAATCCTAATATATATCCTTTAAAATAATCGTATAGGCTAACAATTTAAATAGAAAGTGAACATCAACATATAAATTTATATTTAAACTAATTTGGTGGTACCCATGCTCACATGGATAATGGTCTCATTTTACACATAATAGGGAAAAAGAGTAATATATTTTATCATCTAATAATATAAAATACATAATAAATATTTATTAAATATGATAATAATATATTAAATTCTCTTTTTCTAGTTTCCTTTTATTGTGAAGAAGTAAAATGATACATGTGGAATAATGGAGGGGGTAATCTATACAACACATGAATGTTATTTTAATTTTTATTAAAAGAAAAAATAAATATTGTTAAGGATTTTATGGATATTATATTAAAATAATAGTATAATATTTATTATAAAAATATATTATTATTATATTTTAATTTAATTTCATGAATAAAATGTTCACATAATTAAATAGTAATGTCAATGGTGGGGTTAGAAATTTATTTCTCACTAATTAGATTATCTTAATTTCCACACCCTATGCCTCTTTATGTGGCTCACTACCAGTGGAAAGGGTCACTATCATCCTCTTCCTTTGATCAATGCTCTTGAGAGGAATCCACACACCGTTTATAGTCTTATAGGTCAGCCACAGTTTATGAAATGTAGGTCCCTGTATTCTAATGAATTTATGCATCCTCAACTATAGGTAGATTCTATGTTGAAGTCCCTCATTCACCCGAAGATGAATTCCACCTTCCCGAGTACAGCTAGATACTGAAAAATACTTTTGCAAACTGATTTGAAGCTTTTTCAGGATTTCATAGGTAAACTATGAGCCAGCACATTCCTCCACGTACAATGTTATGGGTTTAGTACATATAATGCCTCTCTGAATACTGATTATACCTTCCATAATCCTCTATTTTTTCTCTAACTACCTCTGCCATCACTATTGTGTATGTCTTATGCGTACTGACTCCGTGAACCTCTTCTTCGAATCACCCTTTGTCCATGAACTGTTCTCTGTTCATGGACTTCCTTCACAAAATTTCTGCATACTCTGAATTTTCTACCATTTATCGTGTCCTATGCAGTTTGTTGTTCTCCAAAAAAAACCTTTGGTGTATAATATTCCGCGCGAAACACATTATCATTCGCAGTATTATCCATCACAAACTTCATCCGGAATTTTTCCAAAGACGCTTTAAAAATATTTACTCTAAAGATATTTAATCTCACTCCCAATAAGTGGGATTAGTGATTCTTATAGACCCAAATATATTTTCATTATTATCTAATTCAAGAATTACAAAATCTTTGATTTGGTATAGCTTCCACAACATACCGATCCTCCTGCCGCCGCAAACCACACCCATTCCAAGCACTGTTTTTTCACTCTATCTGTAGATTGTCATTGATTTTATTGGTTAGATATCCTTCTCCAATGAAAATAAATCCAACAGGCCTTCATCCCTCTGCGTACCGTACTCCCTTTAACCACAAAACCATCACTGCAAACCATTTCCAATTTTGTGAACCTCTCATGAGTACCATTCCAGGCGCTCCACGTACCATTACATGAACATGGTATGTGCTCCATGAATTTTGGTATGAAGTTCTCATACATTTCCAATTTCATTAAAAATTATTTATACCATTCACTCATATGAAAAAATACTTCCACTGCCAACATTGAACTCTGGATTTTGAGGCTGAAAAATTTTGCAAACACAAGGAAATAGTGCCACCTTAAAAACGTGTATTTCGAAAACACCAATAATTATCTTTCATGATCATATAGCTTCGTCAACAAAACATAAACACCCAATAACATTTTTAGGAGATACCTTGAGGAATTTTTCTAAAATAATCGCTCCCATTAGGTTTATTGACAACTCTTCTCAAAAAAATTCATTGCATTTTGATATCTCGTTAAAGCTCCATCAATAATTCACCATCATTTTCTTCATGAGATTAATATAGTAATCAATGATTTACTAAACATGTACTAAATTCCCACATTATCTGTGATCGGTGGAGAAAACAATATATAATTCAATGTTCATAAATGAATCACTTCATTGAAAATCACCAATTGTTGATACCATACTGATACCAATAAAATGATTTCATCACAAACCTCACATTTCGTGATATCAAATCATTGATCTATCACATCTAGCATCATCAGATTTATTTCGCCCCATATGTTGTAGCTCCTTTAACTGGAATTAGCTCAGTTTCAACTCCCCTTATCTTGCTGCTCCACTTAACAGCTTCTCCCCATGTCTTTTCTCTGACTGAATTGTCATACTTTCTCTCCCTTTGTCAACGAAGCTGAAGGGAACTTCTAGGATGTTTGGAATAGGTTGAATAGCATAAATTTTTTAATTATGGAAAAAACATCATACCTAGGGAGAGGGGGACCCAGTTACACACTTAATAATTTGAGGGAGTTTGATTGGACTCAAAGTGCTAGTTGATGACAATAAAGTGCTTCTTTGTGTAATGCATTTTTTAGAATTTCTACAACCTGTTGTTCTGTAGGAACATACTCCAACATCACTAACCCTTTCTCCACAATATCCTTGATAAAATGTTATTTTATTTCAATGTGCTTTGTCCTTGAGTGATGGATATGATTTTTTTAATATTTATAGCACTATATTTATCACAATGGATTCTGATCAGAGATTTCTCTTCAATTCTCATATCCTCAAGTTGTTGCTTCATCCACAATACTTCTGTGAAATCATAATGAGCTGCAATATATTTATATTACTCAATTATCAATGAAAATCTATATTTTTTCCGGCTCAATCATGAAATACCCATTCCACCATTATGGAATGCACCTCTTGACGATGATTTTCTGTCATCCGATGAACCGACCAAATCTGAATCTATATATCTTAATATCTCTGGCTGAGTTTTGTAATTATATATCAAACCAAAATACACAATTCCTTTGATATACTAGAGTATCCTTTTTACTACATGTATGTGGATTTCCTTGAGAGTTTCATTGATATCTTACTTCTTGGCATGTTTTGAATGCGATTTCAGGTCTTGTCGTGGTCATGTATAACCAAATTCACATGATTTTAATGTATTCTGTGATTTTAACTACCTTACCATCATCATAATTGTATAGTTTCATCCAGTTAGTGACTGAAGTCTTCATCTCTTTGTAATTAACCATTACTTTCCTTCTAAATAGCTCCTTGAAATATTTAGATAGATAAATAAAAATGAAATTCCTTCCTTATGTATCCTGTAAGGAATGGAAAAAAATCGTCTCGCCAATCATTGACATTTTGAACTCTCCATTCATGATTTCAAAAAAAAGTCTACATTGTGATTTGTCTACTCCAATAAAAATTTTTCCATTGACATAAAACAACACCATAACACATTAAATATTTTCATTGTTGAAATACCATATGGAATCAACTCCATTTTTCTAAAAACCGTGCATCTTTAGAAACATATCTTGCCTTGATTACCATTCTCTTGGTGCTTGCTTCAAAAAATATAAATATTTATTCATCATATATACTGTGTACCCATCTTCTTGAATTAGAAAACCATCTAGCTTTTCAATGTAAACTTCTTCTTCCGGAACTCTATTTAAAAATGATAACTTGGAATCCCTATCGAAAACCTTAAAAATTCTTTTGGATGACATGGTGAAGAATAATGTGACTATTTGTAGCCCTAAAACACTTGAAAATTTCACATCAACATCAATACCCTATATATATATATGAGTAACCTTTGAACAACAGTCATGGTTCATTTCTAATAAAAATACCATATTCATTAATTTTGTTGCAAAAGACCAATTTTGATTTGATGACATTCTTGTTTTCTCGTCACGAAACAATTTCGTATGTCTGATTCTTCAAAATTTGGTCAAACTCATCATTCATTTCCTAAACCCAGTTCTCATCTGTGTTAAAATTAATAAAGCATTTAGGCTCCACCTATTATAAGTATGATTCTTATTGTAGAGACATCATCCTCGATGTCTTCACATGGGGTGTATGATGAGAAACTATGTTCTTTCTGTAAATTTCATATCTTCTAAGAGTTATCTAGGTTGAAAATAATTTATTTTCATCAACTAATTCATCTTATAAATCTACCTTTGGAGTTGGAGTGTCTCATGACCTGATCATCTCTTCATCAATATACTCTTGAGTCTGGTCATGTATTTGCTGATGATTATGCTCATTCTAATCTATGATCACATCATGACATTCAACAATATTTACTAACTTCTTATTGATGCATTTATATTCATTTATTATCTTTCAGCAGCTAAGAAATATATTTTCTTCTCCACTGGATTAAAACTTCCTATGTTTGTCCTTATTGAGAATGAATCATTTACTTTCAAATAATCAAATGTAATTTAGTTAAGGATTTTTTATACCATAACTCTTATAGAGTCTTCTCCTCTTTCAGAGAAAGTAATTCTCTATTTGATCTGTAGACTTCTGTCATCACTGCTTCTTTCAAAAATTTCTCTGGAAGATCTTTCTCAATGAAAATTGTTCTATGCATGTTGTTGACAATTTGATTTCTTCTCTCATCTAATCCATTTATTGTTGTGTTCTTGACTACTCATATTTGATGCCTTGTCCCATGTTACATGAGATAATCATCCACTTTTCTATTGGTAAACTCTGTTCCATTATTTGATCAAATTGTCTAGATTTTCTAATCGATCATATTTTCACATTCTCATCGATATCTTGTAATAAAATTTAACACTTCATATTTGTGGGTGATTATTGATACCCATGAAATTGTTCTATATTACACAATGATGAGAACATAATATCTCCTTCCATCAATATCCCTTGGGGAAATTGGCCGACACACGTCAATATGCACCAACTCAAGAACTCTTGTTGAAATTTCCCATTTGGATAATATGTCCTTCGAATGAACTTCTCGTGTTGACAGAAAACATAGGTATGAGTACGATACCATGATAATCTAGTTAGATTTTGAACCGCATCATATTTCATAAGATCTTCAAAGGATTCTTGGATTATATGGCCAATACACTTATACCATAACTTGTTTACTTCATCCTTGGTCCGAAAGCACATATCTTTTTCTCTAATCATGAGGTAGTGACTACCTTTTTAATACATTCCTTATAACCCAACAACACCATCCTTTTCATTGATGATAAATACTTTCGTGGAAATGATTATGCAATGTCCTAAGTCACCAAATTGACTAACACTAAGCAAGTTTTGACTAAGCCCTTCAACAACAAAGATATATGCTCGTCTCATGTATTTTCATCCAAAAAATGTTTTCAAAAACCAATAATTTTCATTCCCTCATCATTGAAAATTATTACATTAAATTCTTTATTATACATAATTCTGATCACTCGATCATTTTTTCTCATCTTATGGTAAGTTAATCAACTATCAATGACCTATATCCTAGTGTGATCTGATGCCTTGGATTCAATTTCTGTAAGCAATACCTTCTGTGCATTTTTCTTTTTTACCCATGTATTTGACTTTATATATGATATGGAATGATAATATGGATCATTCTTAGTATATGACAATTCGACTTCAACCTACAGAGCTGCATATTAATTTTGAATTTTCAGATATCTCAATGATACTTTTATCTAAATTTTATGAACATATTCAGCTGCCTCAGTACATTCCCCTACATTATTGATGTTAAATATCTGTCCATATCACCAAGTCCTAGAGACCTAAAACATTTACCATCAAATAATGACCATGAATTGTGAGCTATTTACAACCACCTCTGCTGGTCTTTTTTCCTTTGGTACCTATTTGCTACGGAACTTGAATTTAGAGAGTGTCCCATATTACCACAACAATAGCATCTTATGTGAGGTACATTCCTTTGTGTTAATGATAAACCACTAGTTGTGACGTGGGTTCTCTGAATATTCTAATTATAATTCATTCACAAATCATTCTTCATTCATGGAGTGGATTCTTGTGATCTGACAAGAACCATAACTGATTTTTATTTAAGATCATGCATAATACCAGCATTATCATTCAGACTTCATTGTTTCTTTTGATATTTAACTATTCATCTCAAACCGAAGAATTCATCTTCAAGTTATACAATATGTTTGATTTTCAATTTTCCAGTTTCATTCAATATTTTGTTTTCAATTTTCCAATCATAAATTTTGAGTTTTTACTCAACCAACATTTCTGAGCATTTAGGCATTGAATACCTCAAATGTTAAATTTCTAAATTCAGATCTGAATTTTATTCTTCCTAGTGCTACAAATAGAGTTTGGCATCATAAACATCTTTGTTAACGTTAATTTTTTTGGCTCTATAAATATCAACCTCTTCTAGGGATGATTCTAATACTTCATGAAGATCAATTATTCTTTCAATTTCTCCTTATTCATTGTTACTTTCACCTCATGTTAATGAATTTTTGATAACTCCAACCAATGCATCTATTATATGATTCTTGTAGTCCTCCAACACTTCTACCTCATTATTTTAAACATTTATCCTCTATTTAAAGCATATTATTCTTTTTGAAAAACATTATTATATTACTTATCCTCTTTTTCTCATTTTACAAATTCATATTTTAGAGAATATCAACATTTTCATCCATTTAGTCATCAAAATTATTAGGACACTTTGCGGGAAAAATGCATAATATTTCCATGTCGAAAGCATGAAAATGGATGTTTACCTTTGAAATTCCATTTTCCCCTTTGCAGATTGGAGGAGAGAAATGACATGAAATCATCCATATTTTCCTCCCTAGGACTATCCTCAAAATAGACATTTTTCATTTCATTGAATTCCACTTACTTATACATTCCCTTTTCCACAACATCTTTGTCATCGTTTCACATTTCATATGCTACAAGGGTACTGTGTATGTTATATAGTGTCAGCACTTTCGGGTCATTGTCTTCCAACGATGAATCTTTTAGATTGAAAAATGGTGTAATTTTCCTCATGATATGTTTCACAATTATTTTATCTTTAATGAATTCTCCAATACTTTTTATGTATTCAATAATAATATTAATCCTATCAAAGAATTCATCAACCCTGTTATTGGGATTCATTTTATTATCCTCATACACATTCCATAGAACCTATAGGATTTCTTATTGAACCATTGTATCTCCCTCATAAGTGTTCAAGAATTTATCCCACATAGTTTGCGATGTTTTATTGGAAATCAACTTTGTATAAAATAAATTTCATAGGGATACCCATAAGGCATTGATCCGTTTAACATCATCATCCAATTACTTTCATTCGGATTCTATTAAACCACCACTATTGATATCAGTTGATATGAAATGTATAGATTTTGTAAAGTCATCCATCCATATGGATCAGATATAGTGCTGCATTCGATTCATCCATAGTTGAAAATTATTTCTGGAAATGATTGGAATTCATTTATTATTGACCAACTCCATTTATTATATTGAGATAGAAACATTGACTTTCAACCTTCCTCTATAAAACCAATTGTTAGGTCCATTGGGTCAAAGACCCTTGGGGGGTAATCGTGGTATGAAATATTAAAACATTTAACATTCGTATCTTGTTTCATTTTTAAAAACTAAATTCTCTTATCCTGATGTAGCTATATATGAACAGATATGAAATAATTCATAGTACATAACAATTTTTACTTGGTTGACCCTCACTGGGATACATCCAAGGTGCATACAATGGTGATATTCCAATGTACCAAATTCAGTAAGGCTCACTACCAATAATGATTACAGTGTTCGGGATAGATCATCTATAACGAAGGTCATTTCCTTTAAAATATATTGGGACATATCACTCCATTCCCAAGGGTCACTCCCTATTCCACATGTTCTGGAACACTGCCAGTGGAAAGGGTCGCCATCTTCCTCTTCCTGCACTCACGTCTTTTGGAGAGGAATCCACACATAAATTATAGACTTGTAAGTCAGTTACAGTTTATGCAAAAGTAGGTCCTTCATTTTGATGAATTCTTACATCCTCAACTATAGGAAGATGATCTGTTGAAGTCCCTCTTTCTCCTGCAGATGAATTCCACCTTCCTGGGTACTACTAGATACCGAAAAACACTTTCAAAAACTGATATTATTCTTTTTGAAGCATTCTTGAGAAAACCACAAACCACCATGTTCCTCCACATACTATATAGTAGGTTTAGTGTGTATAACTCCTCTCCATGTACTTCTTCTTCCTTATGCAAACCACTCTCTATTTGCTGACTCCCTCTAGCTTTGCTATCGCGTACCACCTCTACGTAACAACATCGTTATCCGCTTTTGTGATTCATCCATTATCGGAAAACTATTCTTTATTCATGGAATGCCTTCACAAACCACCAGCATACCACACCTTCTTCCTTAGCATATCGTGTCCTAGGAAGTTTTATGTTCTCTGCAAAAACCTTCACCGGAATTTCGATCGTGTGAACCACTACATCTTTCAGGGAATTACACCACTTGAATATGCTTCAGATGTTTCAAAATTCCAGATCAAAAGATGTTATCTAATAATAGTAAATCTCCCTCCCAATCGGTGAGATTAGAAATTAATATATTGGAAATGTTATCTACAGTATCCACTAATAAAAGAATTACCAAATTGTTGATTTGGTACCAACTCAACTGCATACCAATCCCCCTACAGCCACGAACCAAACCCATTCGACACATTGTTTTTCTATCACATCCGCATACTACCTGTTCTCCTACGCTGTCAATCTTCATCTCCAATGACATGTTATCCCACAGACCTCCAACCTCTGTCCTACAATATTCGCTTCATCGCAAACCATCACTGTGAACCGTTTACGGTTTCACGACCCGCTCCATCTACCTTTCCCACTTCTCTGTGTACCGTTATCGAAACATTGTACATGTTCTCTGAATTGCAGTACACAATTATCATCTTTTTCAAATCTTCATCAATTTCCTTCATACCATTCCCTCCTATGAAGAAATCCTTCAAATTCCAGCATCCAACTCCCAATTTTGAGGTGCAAATATTTGGAATACACTAGGAAAAAACAACGTCCTAAAAACAATTCATAGTAAAACACCAACCATTATTAGTTGTTATCATCTAGGTTTTTCCACAAACAAAATCTCACCAAAATCATTTTGAGGGGACACCTTGAGGTATTTTTTACAAACACCAAGAGTTTCAAAATTTAATTTCTATCATGACAACTTCCTCACTATCACATTTCTGAATATAAATAATTTTTATTCCATTAAAATAGTAGTCTATAAATATTAATATAAATTTATGAATTCTTTCTTTGTTCGACTATAAGATATATTGGTTTCTAGACATATATTATTCCCATATATATTTACTTGACAATATTTTAATATAAAATTTAAAATAAAATTATTATGGATATATATAATAGAATCAACATGAATTATTTTGTGAAAATTAATAATCATTCATAAGATGTTATCTATAATGAAAGATTTATTTCAACATTTAATACAACATAATACTTCATTTAATCTTTTAACTCTTTTAATATAGGTGCTGTGACATTATGTTTAGTTATTTATATTCAATAACCTAATTCCAAAACATAACAAATCCATTTTAGGGTATTGTATGGATAAATATTTTAACAAATTAATATCCCTAATGGTTATCTAGAATGGTGTCCAGTAGTTGGTCCACTAAACATTAACCAGATTGAGGATTTACTTAATGCTCATATTTCATTTTTCAGGGTGATTTCCCCTTTGTTAATATATTCTAAATCCACACCCCCATGTAATTTTGTAGATGTGGAAGTAATTGCCATCATAATCCCACAATCCATACTATACTAAAATTCCAAGATGTTGTCTAATTTTTATACATATCTATTATATATATCCATATGGTATTAAATAAATTAATATAATTCCAAATCATGATAAATATAAAATATTTAGTATAACCAATATAATGTATTTTCCATTATATTTAAAAAATACTCAACCTTAAACATTTATTCCTTAGTGAAAATTATATATACTAAATTATTTTTAACCTATAAAATCTAACCCTATAAATTAATCTAAACAATATTTTCATACATATAATGTTACCCATGACCCTCATTATGGGATATGATTCAAAAAACAACATCCATTACATAATATACTTTTAAAACATTATTAATTATATTTTATTGAAAAATCGACCGAAAAATTGCCTTTATAGGGCTGTATTAATAAAGAATTAGGATAAATATTTTTGAGTAGAACCCATGTTCTGTGTATCAAAATTAAAATTTTCCAATTATAATAATTAACAAAATCATTAACAAGACTTATACATATACCAAAATCCTCTATATTGGCAACTCTTATAGGCACACCATAATGATAAATATTTATTATGACCTTGTGAAATGGAAATATATGAAAATGGTTAGATCAGATTCTATGTAAGGTTAAGAATAAGTAATTAAATATAATTACCATAAGTGATAATAATATAAGAATATGGTTATAATAAGGATACCAAATACTTTTATACACAACAATGTGTAGATCATAATTCTAGGAATTTGTTTGGAATAAAATAATTCATGAATTAAAAAATATTGAAAATATGAATCATTAAATTTGATGTATAAAATAATAAAATTTTACAGGGAATATTAATGATTTTGTGGTGTAAACATTATAATATTTGTCATATTTCATGACTATATTCAAAGTCATTCAATATAGATTAATCTTAGGAATACCACCAGTGTGCAATCATAGGCATGGGAAACTCGCCCAACCACCACGTACCCTTGTGTGTCAGATAAAACCCCATGTGTACGACTTTTATAGTGGTAAATACTCACATGTACCGTTTATATTGGGTTAATTCCTCATGTTTACTCATTGGTTTGTGGTAAATATCCACATGTACACGTTAGCATGGGATAATTTCTCCCATGTACCCTTAGTCTAGGGATACATTGATTTGTGTATAATTTAGAGTTCAAGATATATTAAAAATCAGAATGAATTGGTGGGATATATTGGGCCACAACGGTATATAATTCATATATATATGATCACTATTTGAAAGTTTTAATTAATTACTACATAAATAACACATGGAAATAAAAATATAACTCACTATATTTGAAAATGGAATCACCAAAATGACTTGTCTAATTTAAACATTTGATAAGATAATAGCCACAAAAAGGATTAACTCATAATAATGTTCGGAAAAATATCCTTGAAAAATTGAATCTAATGAAACAATACATTTAATTATATATAACAAAATGTAAATGAAACCATAGATATATTTTTATATATCATTTTTTTAATTATGTAAAAATAATTTGGGTTGAAACACATTCAAAATTCAATGTAAAAATGATAATGATACATTTTTTTAAATAAAACTAATTTTAAAATGGAATCATAAACATGGGATCCTTTATAATGACATAATTTTATAAAAAATTATGTTCTTTTCAAATATTTTCATAAATAAGAGTACTAAAAATGATTCATTAAATAGGAATAAAATTTACAAAATTATGAAATGAATAATATAGATAAAAAATTATTCGAAATATAAAATTCAATAATATATCCTTCAGATAATATATAGTTAATCAAAATGAATTTAATGTGGAATATAAAAAATATCATTTTGAAAGGATGGAAATCAATTTTTTTATTTTGAAATACATTTGTTGAATGCCAATGTAATTAAAATATTTAATAAAGTGTATTATTTATAATGTGGTAATGGAAGGAGTATATTCATATGATATAACACATATTATGGTTTACCTATATAAATGAGTCTATTTGTCAGAATGGAATACATGGACATGGGGAGGAAACTCACTATTAACGTGGATATGAATTATTCTTAAAACAATTATTTTCTGAGAAATAATTCCATAAATTAAAAATATCTATATTTATAAGACATATTTTTTCATGAGTGAAAGATGTGGAAATGAGTTATAATTATATGGTGGAAGAATTAAATAATGGATGAAATTAGTTCAGGATGAATCATTTAAAATGAAAAATGGGAGTTTAAAAACCATTGAATTCTAGGATCATGTTATTCATTGAAACAAAATTCATATAAAAAACCAAAATTATCTATTTTATAAAAAATTAATAAAATGTATATGTAAAATTATATTCAATAGTCATTAGATACATTAATACATGTAAAACATTGTTTATATTCTAGAATATTTATAAAGGTTTGAAAATTTGAAATTAAAAACAATACCTTCTTTCCCATATAGTCTTCTGATATCTAATAACCTATATAACCTATATAAATATATTAATCTACTACTTTAGAAACAATCTCGCACATATAAAATTTTATAAACGTCATTTTAATTATTATCTAAATGTATAATAGAGAGTTATTATTTATTTTCACTAATAGGTTTGAGTAATGATGGTTTCTTTGAACTAGTTTCATAGTCATGATGTTGTAATTCGTACATCTAATGATGTTCATCATCACCGATAAAATAAATGTAATTTAATTTATTCATTTTAATTTTTAAAAACATCTTAATTTCATACTATGGGAGTTTTGACTATGATCCATTAAGCTTCATCAGGTGATCGACATGTTTCATTGATTCTTAGCAAATCAATAGTGTTTTTTTAAAAATGATTTTAAATATTACATTATTGTTATATAATGGGAATAATAAAATATTCTATTATTTATATTAGATATTAAAAGAAATTAAATTCCCATTGTTATCCATGCTATGAATTTGTTAAATTTTTTAGTTAGGTGGTTAATCTATCCTAAACAAAAACCTACAATTATAAATGGATGATTATTAATGGATTTATTTATATCATTATTATTAAATAATCATAATGGGCCATTTTATATTCTATTATTTTTTATATCATAATTTTATTGATATAAAGTAATCATATAACATAATTTATGTCATTTCATACTATGATGATATCATTTATTTCTCATAGAACACACCTTTAGATGGCTGAAATAACCATGGTTGTTTACTACTAATATTTTTAATAGGTTATATAATTTTTCATTCCATAACCAAACTATAATAATAGATATCAATATTATCCACTAATGAAATTCTCATCATTATCCAGTTAATGTGGTTATGAAATGAAAAATATATATTTGTTACTTCATTTTAGCAGTGGTTGTAATGTACACATGGATAATGATTTTTTTCCAAGAATATGGAAAAGAACTAATTTGGTAAATCATTTCTAAATATAAAATATTTCATCAATGATATAATTATTTTTCAAATTTGTTATAATGGATTGGTTTTTAGGTATTGAAGGAATATAAATCATTTTTAATCGTTTAGAGGGTATTTATCACAACACACAAGTGTTGGATTAATTTTTCTAAATAGAAAATGGAAAGGGGGTTAATTATTGTATCGTCACTATTATAATCAAATATTATACTAAATATACATATGTTATTATTTTAATATAGTGTAGTGGAATTTAAGGAATAATAAGTTCACCAAATTATATTGAAATGAAAAAGGTGTGGTTACAAATATATAGCTCACTACTCTAGTTATCTCTATAATAAAGGGTGTTAAGACACTGAGGGAGAGTATATTAAGAATACAATAGCCCATTTAAGGTGAATATAATTGTTTATATTATATTTAAAAAAACATTGGGATGAACTATATTGGTTTCATTTTGATGGGAAGTGAGTTGAGGTGTTCACCTTTAATAATATAACTATGATCAAAATTTTAAAATTACCATAAAAGTTTTCACAATGGGAAGTCAATATTAACGAAAGTTGATCCAAAATTAAGAAATATGTGATATGGGAATTGAGAAGTTTTTCATTGGCCCCAAACAAAGAATATCACACATCTTTCATCGTTTTTCAATCGGTTAAACTATTTCATCACCAATTTACTCTTAGTGAGGTAACTAGTTTTACTTAATTAACTAATCATTTATATATAAAATTACCATGTTCATTAATAAATAATTTGTTCATAATGGCTTGTAATTATAAATGGGGACTCATTAATTTTTTAATAGTATTTATAAAAATTAATTTTAAAATTATAAATGTATAATATAAAAATTCATTTCTTGAAAAAAAATATTACTTATTTTATATAATCTCATATATAGCTTTATAAAAAAATTTAATATTTTTCATGCTTCATAATGTCCCTAATAATGTAAATATTGATTGTAGAATATCGATTCATTGATTTCTATGACATTTTTACCAACTAATAATGTAATTAAATCATAGTATTTTTAAAGATTATATATTTACCTTTTCATCTTAAATTCAATCATTTAAGAAAATACCCAAAAATATATCTCAATAAAATACTAAAATGATTAATTCATAAGTATTAATAATTTATTCAATTTAAAATTCAATAATATAAAACTATAAATTATAGAAATTATAAAATATAATTGATAACATTTTTTATTAGGAAAATGATACTTTAAAAAATTATTATTAATTTAACTTTGTACCATTAATAAATTAATGTTAATTTTAATCTCATATAAATATATATTAAATCCATTTAATCAACTTTTTTCTGAAAAAAAAATATTTCAAATAAACTGATATTTCATAGAAACATTCATTTATAAATATTTTATAATGTTGTAACCCTTATCTAATCACACTAATTCAATGACTAGGCATTAAAAAGAATACATAAATATATAGTATTGTTTTCTATGTTTACTATATGATGTATAGAATGCTTTGAAAAAATTTAACTTATTTGAAGATAATCATAAATTAAAATAATGAATTTTTATAGGATAACAAGATCAAATTTTTGTAATGTAGATTTTCTATGGTTGCCACGAAATTACATCACTGAATGGATACCAAAATATAGATATTGGATCTATAGAAAATTCAATAAAGTGTAATGACTCTAAAGAAAATATTTTATAACTTAATTGATCATCAACTAGTCTAAGATAAAGAGTCCACTTTTAGTAATTATTTTTATACTGCCATGTGATTTTCATTGATTGTTATATTTGTCTATATGATCCATTATGTGGATTTTTTTGTATATTTAAATAATTGAACCATATAAGAAATAAAAAATAAAAAATATCGGTTGAAAATTATAATTTTTTATTTATATCACATATTTAATTTATTAGTTAATAATATTATGTTAATAGATTTAAATTTTTTATGAATATAAAATAAGACCTTCTTGTATCGCATATGTTTGATTTATATACTTATGTTACAAATGTATATTTATTTTAGGATTTATTATGTAGTTATGATGGTGGTGGACTTTAAAAAAAGTTGTTAGGATGACAGGATCTTACTACAAGAGTTTGTTTTCACTATTAATAATTATTGATGACATGAATGTGTTTTATATAGTTTCCATAAATTCAATTAATGGGTGAGTGGTTTTCAAGACAGATTCATTATGATTATATATAAGGTCATTTAAAAAAAATTATTCAAGGAGTGAATTGGTTTCATGATTTTAATGTTAAGGTGACTAAAATATTATCTTATTTGGTATCTCTAATATTCACATCATGAAACGCTCTTTCACTCTATGAAATATGTTTGGACAAAGTAATTTATTATTATAGTTCCATTAAAATTTAATTAGATTGTCTCCCTTTTAACTCAATCATAATACATCCATTACTAATATTTAAAGGATTTCTTTTACCTATAACCCAGTTTCATTAGGTCATTATTTGTGCGATCTAGGACTAATAATATAAGAATAAGGAATTTAGATCTATATAAATATTTTTATGATTCTTATTGATCAAAAAAAATTTAGGAATGAATCATCTCTATTTTCTTAAATTTTTCTATAACATTAATACATATTTATATTTAATAAATTTCCTAAATTTTCAAGGATACATTTGATTATTTATTTATGAAATAATTTTTGGATTAAGAAGTAGATAAATGGATTTTGAGTGGATTCTGGAAAACATAATATTTGATACGTGGTTTAAAATTTGTGGTTTGATAAGTGGATGGATTATTTTTGATTATATGTTACCAAAAGAATACTTATTTTTATAAATGAATGGGTTTTATGTGTTAGAATACTTTTGGAATTGTGTGGGTTCATATTGCAATGAAATATTGCTGGTTGGGATAAATTAGGGCTCGTTGCAATCGATGTACCTTGGATTGAGGGAAATTTAATGAATTTAATACTATGATGTTATTCTTATCACAAGTAAGGTCTTGTGATTTTAGTATGGTTCCATATATAAATTGGATTTTTCACGTTTTATCCTTGGTTTTATCAATAGGATTATAGGATTTAGGGATTTAAATAATTGAAATTTAGAGGAAATATGATAGGCACATGGTTTAGGTGAATAGTTATTTCTAACCTTCAATTGACTATGCGGTAACAATGTGGTATAAAACAATGGGGATATTGGGTAATTTTTTATGGATTGATCTCAATTAGTAAAACCATGAATCATTTTTGGTAATCCATGAATCATTGTTGGTGGTTACCCAAATTATTCATATGTCCAAAGCATTATTTTTAAAACATTTTCAAATATAAAAATGTAGATGTGAATATATTTTTAAGGGTTTAGGGAACACAAGATTAAAGCATTGAATGGAAAAATAATATGTTTATGCACATTATTTATGCTAATAAAACCTTCATTTATCTATTTTATGAATGTAAATTGGTTGAGTTACGTTTTAGAGAGTTTTGAGAACATTTGGAATGCTTTTTTAGTTTCTAATGGTTCACAATTTGATCATTGTTAGTGTAAATTCGATGACCCCAACAAGAATCTATGCACATTGAGAACCATGATATGGGGAATGATCTTGGTTAGCCACACATTTTTTACAAACTGTGGGGCAACCAAAGGGGAAACATTGAAAAATGGGACAATTATATTTTTTACCCTTGGCACATAGTTTTTTCAAATCGTGTCAACCGATAGTGTGGGATAATTCTTTAGGGAGTGGAAATATCATGGCTAGAACAGAGTTCATCCAAACAATAAGACGAAGAATTCACTTTTTGGAATCATGTTCCCAAAAAAATAGATTGGGGTTTTAGTGATATTTAAACCCCTCTTCTTGTTCTTCAAACTGACCCAAACATGATAATTATCACCCATAATGGATGATGACTCTATCCCCATTGATACTGATGTGATCTGATGTCATTTCATGGTTCATTAAAGACTGATTCTAATAGTACATCATTTTTAATGGTAGTTTTTGGTTTTTCCCATAGATATACATCCTTCCCTCTTGTTGTTTCATAGATCTTGTATCATGTGGATAGAACTACCAATTTTGATGAAAATCATGGTAATATTTGGAATTTTTTTAAGTGAAGTTATCTACGATGATTTTTTTATATTCGACATAGTTTTGTTGATTTTTTCATTTCATTCTTTGTATGCACTACATTACCTATTGTAGGTGACTTAACACTCAACTCCGCATTATAGAAAATGATGCATTATCATAAAAATGGTTTTTTTATTGAAATTTATTCTAAATTTATTGTCCAATTCTTGATGAAAACCCTCTTGAATAATAGTTTTTGAAATTGGAGAATTTGGTTGTTTTATTGGAATGTTAAATTATTAGCATGATTTGTAAATGTTTATGTTAAAATGGATGATTGGTTATAATGAATATAAGAGTCGTTTTAAATAAAATAACAGTTTATTTGAATTTTTGTTGCCATGAAATGGTTTTTATGAACGGTTTTTCAATAATAGATTTTTTTAAGTGAATTGAACTGTTTTAATTAGCAAGGATTTCGCATAAATATTACTCTTAAATTGAATTGAATGGATTTGGTCATGATGTACCCCCATCAAAGGGACCATATTTGGATGTTATGTTCCACAATAAACTTTAACACCATGAATTTGTATTTGTGTGGTTGATATTTTTTGTGTGTGGTTTTGAGAAGTTGAGTGGTTTATGCCAACATGAAAATTGTGAATAATGTTGAATGACTTTTTTTGGTAATTTCCTTGGAAAATTTCTTATTTTCCAAAACCAAATTCTTAAGATTTTTTTAATATTTATTTTTGAATTGTTTTATATTGTTTTTTATATAAATTTCATTATATGAATGTGATAACTTGTTCTATCCAATTGGCCTAAGTAAGGAAGACATTTGGGGAAACCTTCTAAGTTTCATTCCCAAATTCCTATATCGGCACATTTGTACTTTTATAGATATTGTTTATCGTGATATATGTAAAGGTAATTGATAAGACATATTTATTAGAGCATTTTGATATTATTTATGGTTTGTGGTGTGGGAGTATGGTGCGTTTTGGGAGCTGTGGAGTTATTTCTTGGAGTCTTTGAGTTTTGTTGGTTTTTATTCAATGTGTACTTTTATGTTCCATATTTACCATTATATTACATTATTTTTGATGATTTCTAAATCAATCGTAATTCATTGAGTTGTTTCATATTGTTATCATGATTCATGTTGTGGTTTTTTTGGTATGCCGATTCTATTTAGGTTGTTTTATTGTTAAAATTCGAAATTTACCCCTTTTAGTTAATTATTCTTTTTATATTTATTTTCAGCCTTTTGAATCATAGGGATGTCTCCTAAGGACATGTATCAAGTATTCCTCGAGTCAATCCATTGACGAGGTGTTGGATGTTAGATGTGGTATCATAGCTTGTTCGATCCTTGATGTACATGTAGTATTTTCTTTTTCAATACATGGTTATTATTATTTTCAATCGTGGAGATGAAATCTATCATGGTTTAGTACTTGTATTTGGATGGTATAAATGAGCTATGCTGACATGAATAGAAATATATTGAATAAAAAGATGACGCTAACCTTTTTATGATTAACATCATGTTACAATATATTTGGAATCTTTAATATTTTGGAGACACTTATTGGAATTTGAATATCATTGTAATGTTTTTTAGTTAATGAGATGAGAATGACATGGAAATTACAACCCAGTAGAAGTGAAAAGTTAAATTTGAGTAATTATTTTTTATATTGGAATTAAAAATATTATTTTTAAAATAGACGAATTTTTTTCAAATATGAGATTTTGAAAAGTGTATGATTGTGATATTTCAAAATTGGATTGATCATCAAATGTATTGTGAAAATTTCAAAAAAAAACATTTAATGTTGAAAACGTAGAATTTTCAAAAACAAATGTTGAGATATTATGTTGTTGTAGAATTTTAAATTGTTAAACCTTCAGTTTCTATAGACAGAGACTTATGATATTGTTTTATTTATAGAAAATTTCATCGGGTATTCATAATCAGATCATACACAAATGAGCTACTAAAAATATGGCTTTAGCTAAGATTTAGATAAAAAATGGATTCTTCAATGTATAGTCCATGATTTTTAGGTTGTGGGTATGTGGAACATGATAGATAATCCCAGAAAAGAGGATTGTTATATTGTGTTCCAAAATTAGAATCCACCCATATTCAGGAATGATTCGGAATGTGAAAGGGTAGATGTGGGGATGAATTTGTAGAATCTAATCATCCATTTCCTTGGTACACCCGAATTTTTGAATACCATGAAGGTGATGTACATGCTAGGCGATTTTTTACATCAGGGGTGGGATTTAATTGTTATGGATAAATTAAACCAAGGACTTTCATTAGATAATTTTGAAAAAAAATTATTAAACAATTATATCATTACTGATTCTTAATTAAGAGAACAAAAAACAACTAACTCTTGATGCAAGAGATCCCAATAGTAATAGAGTATGCAACTATATTCATGAATATAATTTTCTTTGGATCTGAATGTTATGTTAGTGCATCAATAAAGGAACACATCTATGAAAAGGGACCATGGAATGAGCTTTTATCGAATGTTATTATGTTCAATATAAAATATTATATAGATATATTAAATAGATAAATAGTGGTTGAGGGACATCTCCAATTCCACATGTGGAGGAAGCATGTTGATACCCATGGTAAATAGTTGTAACTCTAATTCTTGGAGCAAGAAATAGAGGGACACTTATTTCCCAAGTTGGGGTATGACTCAGAATCATGGGAATGGATAGATAAATCATCCATTAATACTCAACAGAATGCTAGGATTTTTATAATATATTTATTTGAACCAAATAGATAGATAATGTATGGAATCATCTATACGAATCCATAATTGAAACCAAAAGGGTAATCTAAACACATATTCTAGTAGTTCTCCTATGAAGATTTTTTGGGACAATTCAATTGTTTTTTGTAGTTTATATGATTTGAGGAGATGAGGGAAGAATAATACCTCTTATCAAAACAGTACAATGATCCATGTTGATTCCTAGTATTCTATGACTCCCAAGTAAGTGAAATATACGATGGCCATTAAGGAACAATGTGCAGTTAGAAATAAATTATATGGAGATGATAATGTTTGATTGGATGATCATCCTGGACCATCGATGGTTTGTGGTACTATACTTTTCAATTATACCCTATTTCTATCTTTTTTTCTATAATTTCATTCCATTCATTATTTTCTTCTCATATGATGAAATTTAAGGGGTTCATTGTTGAAATTTTACATTATGTGTTCAAATATCAAAAACATCTTGGTCCAAGAGAATACCAATCCCTTGTTGATAAATCGTGTGATATAACTATTGATGGAGCTGAGATGACATGGTATTTCTCTATGTTGAATATGTAGTTCCCAAATAATACATTGCATGTGGATTGGATGAAAATATTCAAGGATCACATCATCTTTTTATACATGAATGATTTGTTTCCCCACTAATGAGGGATTCATGAATCACTTTAAATGATTCTAGATATTAAATGTAGGCTGCATGTTATTGTTTTCACAATTAGTTGGAAGGATCTGGTTCCAGTTTGTCTAATTTTCATTAGAATATGCAAAAGAGATTCGGAATAAAAGTTTTAAAGACATTGTGGATTAGTTTTCTAATGTGATTCCTGAGGATTTAATAGGCATACCACCCATAAGAGAAGTGGATTTTACAATTGATATCCTTATAGGGACTAGTCCAATATGAATTCAATATTATTGAATGGAGCCAACATAATTAACCAAAATGAAATTTTAGTTGGAATATTCAAGAACCTGGTTCCGCTTTTCATGTATGGATATTTTTTTTGGTTTTTATGAAAATAGAGGAGTTTCTAGAAATTTAAGGAGTAAACATCGTGTACATTTGAGTACACAATGTGTAATTTGTTTTAGACACGGTGTACTTAGGAGTGCACGTCATGTACATGGTTGTCGCTAGGAGCAATGTACTAGCAGTGTAACGGCAGAGTACATGGTTGTGTGAGGTGACATGGATATTTCATAAAGCATGGCCCTGTAAATTATATCCTCAGGGAAAAACCATTTATTTTTATTTTTAATTTTTATATCAGACCAAGGGCGTGTCTCATTGATAGAACTGTCTTCTTCGAAACTCTTCTCATCCAGGAGCAACATATATCCCTTATTCTTCAATGAGCCCCCATTTTGTCGTCTATTCTCCAAATCAAACACAATAAATTACATTGTCATTACCATGGTGAGCTCTTCATTCTTCTATACACTCTTCTATTGATTCCAATTATTTCATGAGATTTCCATGGTTGAGATGTTTATATGTTTTTATAGATCTATGTAATTCTATGTTGATTTTGTTTCTAGGATCAACTATATCGATCGTACAATGTCGATGTGGGTTTTTTGTGCCTTTCCGTAGATTGTATTTTAATTCTATGTGAAAAAATTTCCCAATTCCCTAGTTTAGGTTTTTGCGTGTTTACGGAATTTAACCATGTTAAATTCTTCTATTCCTTCAATGCATTGAGTATGGGTTTTGTATTGTAAATATGTTTATTTACCATGATATGGATGTGTTTAAAATGTTTTATCTGATATTGGTCATTGGGTCTAGAATTACCTATCAAACTGCTCGGTTTTCGATGCCTAGTTCTTTTAGGATGGAGTGATATTACCTAACATGCTTATGTTATGCTTTGTGGCCATTTATCCAAGTAGTATTTGTGATTTACATTGGATTCTGAATATATTTTTCCAATGATTTCATTACACAAGGATCTGGGAACCTAGTCTTGTGAGACCATAGGGGGAATTGACGTTGATGGCTTCCCAAGAGTGTTTGTTTTATTTTTCATGCAATGAGACAATAGGGGGATTGACGTTGAGTGATTCCTCAGAGTTTCTATAGTTATTGGTAAAGAGACCACATGGGGAATTGATGTTGATTTCTTCCTCAGAGAGTATTTATTTTATCCTTAAATTTCTATAGTGGGAATTGATGGGGAGTTCTTCCTCAAAGAGTATTTTCTTTAATGAGATCAATGGGGTTAGACTGTGAGAGCCATCAAGGGGATTGTTATATTTTAATTTTAAATGATAAGTTGAACTAGAGGGGTTAGGATGTCAGTAATTTCCTAGAGGGTTACATGTGAATGATTGGTTGAATAATTAAGAAATGTGAAGGAGTGTAATTGAAACTGTATGACATTTTACATTGGAGTATTTCCTTTTTTATTACTTTTTTTCCTATTTACCTATCATATTTATTCCCTGATAGTTATGAACAAATATTTGGGTGTTTTTCTACTAGGATTCATCTCACACTCTATATGGGTCCGGCTTTTGGACCCAACAATATTATATTATTGTACATATAGATAAGGGATAGCCCCCATTTACATAATGTACATGACTTTTGTGGAGTTGGTGATAACGGGACCAAGCTGAGGCTTGCGATGCTATTGGAGTTTACATATTTTCCTTCATAATTTGGTTTAGTACTATAATTTAGAATTTTTACTTCTTTGGATTCTTTCCTAGATACTTGTGATATGCATGTTATTTACGTATATATGATGCAGTTGTTTATTTACTTGTATTCATCTGCTATTTACTTTTGTGTGAAATTACTTCTTCTGATACAATTATAAATTTTTTCCACTGTGTTACTCTAAAAATGATGTCATAGTTTCCCCACTTTCATACCCAAGCCCCTCGCTACTAGTCTTAATCCTCTAGTCTTCGGGGAAATTTTCATGATCCCATGGGACCAACTGGGTACGGGGAATCTTTGGGCAGAACCTGGAACCGGGATGTTACAAAGTGTAATCAGAGAAATTCTTGTCTCCTTGAAATACTATTTAGATCCCATAGTGTCACGACCCGCCCTCGGGGCCCGTGCCGTGACTACCCCAAGCCCGCCTTCCATAGGCCAGGGGCTGGAGACTAGCACCAAGGCGTAAATCCCGATAACTGGGAAGGCATTGCCTTTATAAAAGTAAACAAAAAGAACCACAGAGCACAAGTGGAAGTAAAACACTAAGTACAAAAGAAAGTGCTGAAAAGTAAATGGGCCAGGATACAAACCCAAACTGAAAGTAAAGTACAACTCTAAAGGGAAAACAACAACTAAAAAGTAAAAGCTGCTACTCCGAGCTGTCCACTGGAAATCCCACCTGAAGGGTGGGTACAGATAGCTCCTCTGCTCCACGGGTCCCGCCGTCCGCTCCGAGCACGTCTCGCCTAGTGGTCCACCTCCGGGTTCCACCTCGTCGTCACGTCCACCTCTGGGTACCATCTCTTCGTATAGTCCACCTCCAAGTACTGTCCAGTCCTCGAACACTCGGCTTCTGTCAGCACTGCCCGTCGTCTGCAACCAACACAACGAGGTGCGGGCATAGCCCGTGCAGGGGTGAGTATAACGATACTCAGTAGGGACCCAGAGACCCTCAAGGTCTCACTAATCCAACAAGGATAACCACAAAGAATATCTCAACAGATAACCTCTACTTAGGTATATGCCCATACATATACCTAAGTTATCAAGTAACCCATCTCAATCATGAAGAAACGCAAGGATTGTGAAATCAACGGATAACCACTACTCGGGTATATGCCCATACATATACTAGAGTTAACAAGTGACCCATCTCAATCATGAGGTAAACACAAGGTCAAAAGTCTCAGCTCAAACCAGGATTTTCATTATCGAAACCGTAACTGCTGAAGAGCTCCGTCTCTAGAGTGTACAGTGGTCCTGTCACGACTCCGAGGTACTGCTCACTAACCTAAGACTGATGAGGTACTCCTCCTGTCGAGTAATGCGGGTTTGCGGCCAACTACCTGGCGCTCCGTCCGCTGAGAGTCTGTCGCCAAATACCGGGCGCTCACCCAGATAGCCTACTGAGGTACTCCTCCTGACGAGTACCGCGGGTTTGCTGCCAACTACTAGGCGCTCTGTCCGCCGTGGGTCTGCCGCCAAATACCGGGCGCTCCGTCCACTGGGCTAGTCGACTCACTCCAAGTCGAGTCGGTCAAGCAGTTGTCGGGTCTCAGCCGGCTACACGGTCTCCGTAGTCCGTACGCTCGTCTCCAGTATCGCAGGTCTGCCGCTACAACCGAGCGCTCCACTGCCAAGGATATGCTGCTACAACCAAGCGCTCCCCCGACCAAGGTAAACAGAAGATTCAGCTCTCACAGGTTCGGTAGCACTGTTCCACGTAGGATCGCTGAGTGCTGTAGTCGTCGTCGTCGAATCCACATAGGATCTCTGTACTGTCGTCGTCGCAGTCACAGTAGCAGTAGTAGCAGTAGTAGTCACAGTAACAGTCGCAGCCAGCACTAGGGTTCCCGCACACAGCAAGCTCGTTCGGAGGGTCCGCTCCACGAGCCGAGAGGCTGATACATCAACTGTCACGAAGACCAGAGTTGATGTATCCAAAAGTTCCGTATCGTCAACAGGAACTCAACGCAACAAACGGCGCGTCGATCGGACGCCCGGTCTGAGAGTTATAGGCATTTTCGTCTCCGGGGCCCGGTTGGTTTTTAAGGTAAAACCAACCCGACCGTACTCCACATGCGTCCAAACCTCGGGCGGAGTATGGCAAAAGATCCGTCTCACTAAGAGGAAGACAACGCGACTGACGGCGCGTCAATCGGACGTTCGTAGCTCAAGATATGAGCGTTTCCGTTCCGAAGGCCCGGTTGGTTTCGTGAACGAACCAACCTGGACGAACTCAAAGTAATCCGAAACCTTGAGTGTGATATACCAAAACGACCGTCTCGATCCAAGGATCGCGTTGCCGCAGACGGTTCGTCATTCGGAGGTCCGAGGATCAAGATATGGCCAAAAGACCGGAACAGGTTCGAAACGGGGGGGTCCGGGTCCGGGCCGACCCGGCCCGACCCCCCCCCCCCCTGGGGCGGCCCGGCGCGGCGGCGCGGCGGTGCGGAGGCGCGGCGGCCGCGGCGGCCTGGCGGCTGGCGCCGCACATGGTCGGCACGCGGGGGGCAATCCCCCGCTGATTGGGAAGCGGCGCGGCCTTTGTGCCGCGCCATTTGCAAGAAACGGCCCCCGCACGTGGGGGCCGGCTGGAAACAAACCGGGGGGCCGGCTGCCCCCCCTCTCTTCAAAGAACCGCCCCCTCATAAAGAGGGGGGTTTTGTGTGTTGGCCGGGGGAATTAATTCCCCAGGTTTAATGCCTTCCGGCCGGCCAGCTGGTCGGCCGGTTTTCTCCAACGGGACCGGAAATTCTGGTCCCCCCTTCGGCTTCCGACGCCGGCGGCCCGGCCGCCGGTCTTCTCTTCCCGCTGCGGCCCGGAACCGGCCGCGGTCTCCTCGTCCCACCGCGGCCCGGAACCGGCCGCGGTGTTCGTCATCCGGCGCGGTGCGACGGCACCGCGCCCCTTCGTCGTGCCTTGATTCCTTTCAACGCGGCGCGACGGCGTCGCGTTCTTGAAGATTCTTCCTTGGCGTGGCGCGACGGCGCCGCGTAAAATATTTGCACGATTATCCGCGTGGTGCGACGGCACCATGCCACTTGGTTCCACCCGCAAGAATAAACAAGAACGATGGAGGGGGGTTCGGCCGTGTTCGTGCGGTCCGGCCCCCTCACGTTAAAATAATAACGCAACTTTAAATAATTCAAAGCCACACGTTAGACTTGCTAAATTCTCGATCAAGAATAAAATAATTAAACCAAAAAGAAATCAACAACCCCTACCTTGGAATAAGGTTCGACGATTGTCAACGTTCCGCAGAAGTCAACGTCACGGAGATCGGGTGTCGCGGTCGTCGTTCGTCAATTCCGTTGACGAAGAGATGTGTCCGATGTGAAACGTCGTTGGCGAAACCTCTTATGTCGACGAAGGGAATCCGAGGAGGAAGCGGCGTCCCCCTTTCTTTGACGTGGAGAGAAGATAGAACGGCGTGTCAGTGTTCTTCGCGTTCTTCAAGGAGGAAGATGAAGTTCTTCAAAGTGTAGAACTCTTCTTCTCTCAAATCTCCACACAACTCAGCAACTCCCCAAAATAAAATAAGCTACACCTTATTTTATTTTCACTTTGCCAACCTTTCAAAATTCAAAAGTTGAATTACATTAATTAAATCTAGAGTTGTCAAAAATTAAATGAAGAGATAAGTTGGAAAGAATTAATGTAGGGGAGAGTCACATAATTTAAGAGGGGGTTTAGAGGGGTTAGGGAAATTGAAAAGGTGGGGGCTCGTGTGGGCCCCACCTCCCTCATAACCACACATGGGAAGTTGGGTGGTTGTGGGCCCCACCAACAACTTCCCATGAGAGAGTCTAACCACCACGAATAAAATAAAACTCAAACAAAATTTTATTTTACTTATCTTTTAATCCCCAAAACTAACTTTCAACCCGCAACAAACGCAACTTCCGAAAAGGTCTCTTTAAGCGAATATCGGTGCTGCGAGTTCATCGGTGCCCTCAGATTTCAATTCCGAGCACCGAATCAAAAGTTAGAAAAACCCGTTCGTTCGTTCACTGAACGTACCCGAGCCAAACTTCGGAAATTGATTTCGGGCACTCCGGGCCTCGGAATCAGGTGCCGTCTGAAACCGCGCTCTTGTAAAATTCTAAAGAAAATTAAGGAAAAATTTTCCTTGAATTTTACGGGTCTTTACATTACTCCCACCTCAGGGCTTTACGTCCCCGTAAAGTTACATCAAAAACTAGGGAAACAAATGAGGGTACTGAGCACGCATCTGAGCCTCCCGCTCCCATGTGCTCTCCTGGAGATTCCCGTGCTGCCATCTGATGCGCACAAGAGGAATCGATCGCCCACGCAGGACCCGCTCCTGTCGATCCTCTATCTCCACCGGGACCTCCGTAAAAGTCGCCCCATCGTCAATGTCAAGCTCCCCATGATCAATGATGTGCGTCGGGTCGTGCACGTATCTCCTCAGCTGGGATACGTGGAAGACGTCGTGCACCCGGTGCAACTGAGGTGGTAGAGCCAGGCGATAAGCCACCTCACCAACCTTGCTGAGGACCTGGAAGGGTCCGATGAAGCGCGGAGATAACATGCCGCCTCGGCCAAATCTCCGAATACCCCGTCGAGGTGAGACCTGCAAGAAGACGTGGTCGCCATCCTCGAACTCCAGTGGCCTCCGCCTCCTGTCAGCGTATGACTTCTGCCGGCTCTGAGCTGTCCTCATCCGATCCTGGATGACCTGGACCTTCTCTGTCGTGGCCTGGACCATCACAGGTCCCACAAGAGCTGCAATATTTCTTCATTGCCGAAAAGAGAAATCTGGTCTCATCCCCTGGATGAACCACATTCTTTGCCTAAAACAGTCAATCCTAACATGGATGATACTAATCCATACCAAGGATGACGTCGTAAGGCCTCGACGCTACTACTAAGAGATTCAACCGTTACTCTCGCCTCCAAGGGTTGAGTCACACTGTCGGCATCAGTGTGTGGTAACTGGGTCTCCTCCAGTAGATGTCTCACAAGTGAGGGTCAAGTGAACAGCCAAAACTGGAACCTCTTAGTAACATCACGAAAGAGGACAGGAACGAAAATATCACAAAGGTATGCGTCTTTTATTATTGCAGCTCATAATACAAGACGCTACACAAAATCAACAAGGAACCAGAAGTAAAAAGGATGTTATCCACTAGTTCTGCTCCTGTCCATCGGCTCCCAGATCTCCATGATCGAAGGCCTCGGCTGCCTGAAGCTGAGCTCTCCCCTGCGGTCGGGGTGGACCTCCTGGTGGTGGTGGTGGAAGAGCCTCAAAGTGTCGCCCACCACCGGCTGCTCATCCAGCTCCTCTGCCTCGTCCGCCTCCTCCCTGCGGACCACCACGGTCGAACCTCTGCCTCTGCCCGGGAGGTTCTTCACTTAACTGCTGATCATCAGCATGGCGGGTGGGACAGTCACGAGCCATGTGACCAATCCCGCCACAGCAGTAACACTGCCCACTCTCGGCACGCCTGGCTCTAACTCCACCCCGGCTTCCCCGCACAACTGAGCCTGTGTCGTGCAGTCGGCCACTGGTAGGTCTGGTCTGCCTGGAACCCTGAGTCATCTATCGGCTACCTGCTACCGAAGACTCCGCTACGTGCCGCCCCGCGGTGGGTCTCTGTGCTGGTGTAGACTCAGCAAAGAAGCTCTCGATCAGAAGGGCCCGCTCCAGTACTCCTGTCTGAGTCGGTATGCTGAGGGAGATCACCGATGCCCTGATCTCGTGTCTCAAACCCTGCTCGAAGGTCCAGGCCCGGAAGAATGGGTCCCGTACCATGTCGGTCGAGTAGCGCGAGATATCGGTAAATCTCGCCGAGTACTGTGCGACTGTCATGCTGCCCTGCCACAGCTGTAGAAGCTCCTGGATACGCACCGCACGAAGGGTGGCTGGGAAGAACTCCGAGCGGAAGATGCTCTCAAAGTCCGTCCAAAGTAGAGATGCCTCATCGTGCACCTGGAGCATCAAGCTCCACCATCGTCCTGCTGCTGCGTGTAGTAGGCTCGCAGCGAGGATCACCATGAGGTCTGCTGGTGTCCTCACTAGCCTAAACACTCGAACCACTGCCTCCAGCCAATCATCTGCTGCCTGGGGATCCGTCTCCCCGCGAAACCTGGGCGGTCGCTGGCGCTGAAACTCATGCAGTGCGCTGAGGCGACGTGCATCTTCAGCGGCTACTGCTGGAAGCATCGGGGGCTCGACGGGTAGAGCTACCGCCGGTGCCACTGCTGACAAAGGGCCCTGTACCGAGGCCTCGTCGCTCGGTGGGCTGTCGTCACGCTCGACTCTCGGAACCCTAGCTGGCTGCCATCGTGGGGCCATCCTGAAAGGAGACAGGTGCGCCACGGTCAAACAGTATACCTGGTGAGCTGATATAAGTAATCACAAAGAAAACTTTGAAACACACACGCAATCAATGTTTTCGTGCATTAAGTCGAAAATCAGAAGTCAGGGTCCTGGTGTACGGATACGTCGGCCGCCACACCAACACTGGACTCTCTGGACTGATAACCACACTCAATACGCTAAAAATTATTGCTTCACATAGAAAAGATCAGAGTTCGTGGTAGAACCGAACTCCTCTGATACCAATTTGTCACGACCCGCCCTCGGGGCCCGTGCCGTGACTACCCCAAGCCCGCCTTCCAAAGGCCAGGGGCTGGCGACTAGCACCAAGGCGTAAATCCCGATAACCGGGAAGGAATTGCCTTTATAAAAGTAAACAAAAAGAACCACAGAGCACAAGTGGAAGTAAAACACTAAGTACAAAAGAAAGTGCTGAAAAGTAAATGGGCCAGAATACAAACCCAAACTGAAAGTAAAGTACAACTCGAAAGGGAAAACAACAACTGAAAAGTAAAAGCTGCTACTCCGAGCTGTCCACTGGAAATCCCACCTGAAGGGTGGGTACAGATAGCTCCCCTGCTCCACGGGTCCCGCCGTCCGCTCCGAGCACGTCTCGCCTAGTGGTCCACCTCCGGGTTTCGCCTCGTCGTCACGTCCACCTCTGGGTACCATCTCTTCGTATAGTCCACCTCCAAGTACTGTCCAGTCCTCGAACACTCGGCTTCTGTCAGCACTGCCCGTCGTCTGCAACCAACACAACGAGGTGCGGGCATAGCCCGTGCAGGGGTGAGTATAACGATACTCAGTAGGGACCCCGAGACCCTCATGGTCTCACTAATCCAACAAGGATAACCACAAAGAAGATCTCAACAGATAACCTCTACTTAGGTATATGCCCATACATATACCTAAGTTATCAAGTAACCCATCTCAATCATGAAGAAACACAAGGATTGTGAAATCAACGGATAACCACTACCCGGGTATATGCCCATACATATACCAGAGTTAACAAGTGACCCATCTCAATCATGAGGTAAACACAAGGTCAAAAGTCTCAGCTCAAACCAGGATTTTCATTATCGAAACCGTAACTACTGAAGAGCTCCGTCTCTAGAGTGTACAGTGGTCCTGTCACGACTCCGAGGTACTGCTCACTAACCTAAGACTGCTGAGGTACTCCTCCTGTCGAGTACTGCGGGTTTGCGGCCAACTACCTGGCGCTCCGTCCGCTGAGAGTCTGTCACCAAATACCAGGCGCTCACCCAGATAGCATACTGAGGTACTCCTCCTGATGAGTACCGCGGGTTTCCTGCCAACTACTAGGCGCTCCGTCCGCCGTGGGTCTGCCGCCAAATACCGGGCGCTCCGTCCACTGGGCTAGTCGACTCACTCCAAGTCGAGTCGGTCAAGCAGTCGTCAGGTCTCAGCCGGCTACACAGTCTCCGTAGTCCGTACGCTCGTCTCCAGTATCGCAGGTCTGCCGCTACAACCGAGCGCTCCACTGCCAAGGATATGCTGCTACAACCAAGCGCTCCCCCGCCCAAGGTAAATAGAAGATTCAGCTCACACAGGTTCGGTAGCACTGTTCCACGTAGGATCGCTGAGTGCTGTAGTCGTCGTCGTCGAATCCACACAGGATCTCTGTACTGTCGTCGTCGCAGTCACAGTAGCAGTAGTAGCAGTAGTAGTCACAGTAACAGTCGCAGCTAGCACTAGGGTTCCCGCACACAGCAAGCTCGTTCGGAGGGTCCGCTCCACGAGCCGAGAGGCTGATACATCAACTGTCACGAAGACCAGAGTTGATGTATCCAAAAGTTCCGTATCGTCAACAGGAACTCAACGCAACAAACGGCGCGTCGATCGGACGCCCGGTCTGAGAGTTATAGGCATTTTCGTCTCCGGGGCCCGGTTGGTTTTTAAGGTAAAACCAACCCAACCATACGCCACCTGCGTCCAAACCTCGGGCGGAGTATGCCAAAAGATCCGTCTCACTAAGAGGAAGACAACGTGACTGACGGCGCGTCAATCGGACGTTTGTAGCTCAAGATATGAGCGTTTCCGTTCCGAAGGCCCGGTTGGTTTCGTGAACGAACCAACCCGGCCGAACTCAAAGTAATCCGAAACCTGGAGTGTGATATACCGAAACGACCGTCTCGATCCAAGGATCGCGTTGCCGCAGACGGTTCGTCATTCGGAGGTCAGAGGCTCAAGATATGGCCAAAAGACCGGAACAGGTTCGAAACGGGGGGGGGGGGGGTCCGGGTCCGGGCCGACCCGGCCCGACCCCCCCCCCCCCCCCTGGGGCGGCCCGGCGCGGCGGCGTGGCGGCCGCGGCGGCCGCGGCGGCCTGGCGGCTGGCGCCGCACATGGTTGGCACGCGGGGGGCAAGCCCCCGCTGATTGGGAAGCGGCGCGACCTTTGTGCCGCGCCATTTGCAAGAAACGGCCCCCGCACGTGGGGGCCGGCTGGAAACAAACTGGGGGGGCCGGCTGCCCCCCCCCCCTCTCTTCAATGAACCGCCCCCCTCATATAGATGGGGGTTTTGTGTGTTGGCCGGGGGAATTAATTCCCCTGGTTTAATGCCTTTCGGCCGGCCAGCTGGCCGGCCGGTTTTCTCCAACGGGACCGGAAATTCCGGTCCCCCCTTCGGCTTCCGACGCCGGCGGCCCGGCCGCCGGTCTTCTCTTCCCGCCGCGGCCCGGAACCGGCCGCGGTCACCTCGTCCCGCCGCGGCCCGGAACCGGCCGCGGTGTTCGTCATCCGGCGCGGTGCGACGGCACCGCGCCCCTTCGTCGTGCCTTGATTCCTTTCAACGCGGCGCGACGGCGTCGCGTTCTTGAAGATTCTTCCTCGGCGTGGCGCGACGGCGCCGCGTAAAATATTTTCACGATTATCTGCGTGGTGCGACGGAACCACGCCACTTGCTTCCACCCGCAAGAATAAACAAGAACGATGGAGGGGGGTTCGACCGTGTTCGTGCGGTCCGGCCCCCTCACGTTAAAATAATAACGCAACTTTAAATAATTCAAAGCCACACGTTAGACTTGCTAAATTCACGATCAAGAATAAAATAATTAAACCAAAAAGAAATCAACAACCCCTACCTTGGTATAAGGTTCGACGATTGTCAACGTTCCGCGGAAGTCAACGTCGCGGAGATGGGGTATCGCGGTCGTCGTTCGTCAATTCCGTTGACGAAGAGATGTGTCCGATGTGATACGTCGTTGGCGAAACCTCTTATGTCGACGAAGGGAATCCGAGGAGGAAGCGGCGTCCCCCTTTCTTTGACATGGAGAGAAGATAGAACGGCGTGTCGGTGTTCTTCGCGTTCTTCAAGGAGGAAGATGATGTTCTTCAAAGTGTAGAACTCTTCTTCTCTCAAATCTCCACACAACTCAGCAACTCCCCAAAATAAAATAAGCCACACCTTATTTTATTTTCACTTTGCCAACCTTTCAAAATTCAAAAGTTGAATTACATTAATTAAATCTAGAGTTGTCAAAAATTAAATGAAGAGATAAGTTGGCAAGAATTAATGTAGGGGAGAGTCACATAATTTAAGAGGGGGTTTAGAGGGGTTAGGGAAATTGAAAAGGTGGGGGCTCGTGTGGGCCCCACCTCCCTCAAAACCACACATGGGAAGTTGGGTGGTTGTGGGCCCCACCAACAACTTCCCATGAGAGAGTCTAACCACCACGAATAAAATAAAATTCAAACAAAATTTTATTTTACTTATCTTTTAATCCCCAAAACTAACTTTCAACCCGCAACAAACGCAACTTCCGAAAAGGTCTCTATAAGCGAATATCGGTGCTGCGAGTTCATCGGTGCCCTCGGATTTCAATTCCGAGCACCGAATCAAAAGTTAGAAAAACCCACTCGTTCGTTCCCTGAACGTACCCGAGCCAAACTTCGGAAATTGATTCCGGGCACTCCGGGCCTCAGAATCAGGTGCCGTCTGAAACCGCGCTCTTGTAAAATTCTAAAGAAAATTAAGAAAAACTTTTCCTTGAATTTTACGGGTCTTTACATATAGAAAGGGATAGGAATGAATAGGTAGTTTGAAATAAGCTATGCCTGGGAGTAGCTAACCCGTGTATAGGGAAAATCCAATATGCCTCTATTATTTCAATTGTCTGGTTTTGCAATTATTAAAATTTATTTGATTTCACCGTTGGTTGATTCACATGTTTTTTTTCTTTTATAGTTGATATTATTGAGTTTCTATTTTTGTTCCAACCCAATTAGATGAGGGTATGGCATCTCATGCATCATATATGATCTTTCTAGAGATCACATGTCATGCAATCTTATCATTCCATTTTGGGTGCATTACCAATTGCATGTTGTTGTAATAGATTTTGTGCTCTCTATGAATTTTTTTGATAGATTCCTTGAATGAATAACTATTATTTGATAGAGTATTGCTGATATGTAAATTTCATTGAATGGGTGCCAAAATTTGGACCATGAGGTGTTAAGGGCCCTCTTGGATAATAATTTGTTGGATCGGGTTATTTGTTTCATTTTTATTCCTTGTAATTTAAATGTATAAGATGTGATGATTTGATTCTCATGGAGTATAGGGCCCTCACAGAGAGGGAAATTGGCACTTTAAATGTATTTTTCGATGATTTATTGGATTATGGAGTAGTTTCAAGGCCTTACTATATGGAAAAAACAAGAATACATGGTTTATAATGATGAATACATTCAATGTATCCTTCCATTCAGGAAGTAATTGTTTTTCTCATGTACACGCCGTGTACTATACGTACACACCGTGTAGTCTTTAATCGTGTGACTGAATGTGTGGGTCGAGACATGAGGATGGGATATGATTGGTGGAACATGTTGTGTACTTGGAGTACATGTCGTAATGTCAGAGTTGTGTATCCAGTCATGTAACAAACTACACTGGTGGATAAAACCTACCTTATACATGTAGTGTCCCATTCATGCACACCATGTATAGTTGACCATGTCACTGATCGTGTAACTAACGACATGGATGGTTTTTATATAAGGGATACATGTCATGTGTAGGGTTAACATGTCGTGTAGATTTTTCCGAGCATGATCCGTTATAATAGCCATTCCGAGGAACTTGGGATGGTGGAAATGATTCAAGTACATGTCGTGTCTCAAGGAAAATACACCACGTATAAGGGTGTTACATTACCTGGGTTGGAATAATTACATTCCCATGTGAAATAATAATGGGAACACACCATGTAGTGGTTATACACCCCATGTATCCATGTTTTGAAAAACCTGAATGCTATCTATAAGGCCCCAGCCTTAAACATTACTTAATGTTGAGATATTTCAAGAATACACATTGAGGATCTTTTCAGGTTTAGAGTTTTAGAGAATTAGATCATAAATCATTCATTACTCTCCACATTTAAACAAAGTGGTTAGATAAAATATAGTAATCATTTTTCCCGTCAACAAAAACACATTTAAAATAAAACATGGATTATTTCTTGACACTTCCTTGACACTATCATCACATCATGTACCTTTCCCTTGACCTGTAAAAAACATTTCAAAAACATGGGATGAGAATAAAAATATCAGTAAGGGATATAAAAATATGGAAGGAAACATGAGTACATGTATACATAAGAATCCATGAAATCATACTTTACTCATACAACAAAATCACTTTAACATACCTCATAAAATCATGAATAAATCATAGAAATCATAATACATAAATGTATCTTGATACATTCATAACATTCTTACGTAGGGAGTAACCCTCTTGGTTACGTTTGGAATACCCATCACAGTATATTCCAAAATCACTTCGGAGAAACCTTAACGTTTAACTCCTTCACGTTACGCAATGAATTGGAGAGCTCTATCGGGCTCACCCGCCCTTAGTTTATCACGAAACCAACCGTCTTCATAATAATGCCCAAGAACCATAACATAATCGTATCACATAAAACATGAATAAAGGAAACATAAAATTTCCACTTTTCAATCACATGATATCAATAAAACACATTGATATAAAAACATTATGAAAACCATTTTCAATACCAAAATAAAATAAAAGTAAAAAAATGGTATTTATTTTTCATTTTAAAAAAAGTCATGGCTTGTAGGGGAAGCCGAAACTCAAGTAATAGTCACGGCGGTGGAGAAGTCATTGTCACCGCATAGGTACGACAAAAAAATCCCTTTTGTAATTTAGTAAACTCTTCATATAAAAATATTCCCTTTGAATAAACATAAAAGTCAAATGGGTTTATACACCGTATAAAAGAAAGTTGTGTATGAAACATAATATGCCTCGACGAAAGGAGATTGAGACAAAGTCCCATACCTCGGGTCTGACATGACTCGATCGTTAATTAATGTCCTGAATAATAAACTTGAGTTAATATATACTTTCTTAAGAACCTTTTTCAAGTTCATTATTCCTTTTATACCACTTGTTACCATGTCATGAACACTATGTAATTATTTAAGTTAATAATGGTCGTTTTAACGATCATTGGTACTTGAGTCAAAAATAAGCTCTTTATAATTACACGTTGTTCTTGTATCCATTATATCCAGAGTTATACTCAGGATGTAGATATCATATATATCATATATATCCCATATATACATGCATTTGTAATATTACATAACATTTAGTGGTAAGAAATGAAATGCACCGTTCATGGAGACGGTAAGTTGTACGTACGCATGAACGCTACTTCCATTTCTATTTCATATTTAATGGAATTAAAATATAATGATACATAATAGTATTATAATTCCAGTATTGTATCATATATAATATCATTAAATCTATCCTTTATACGTACCACATATGGTATTAACAAATCAAATCACTTTGAGGGGGCGGTAGTCCGCACTTCCTAAAATGAAGATATCGCGTTTACCCATAATGGAAACCATAACGGTATTCCATAAATGAATAATACAGAAGCTTAAGTAAAACATTAACATATTATATATCATATATAAATATAGTGACATCTTAATTGCCACCATTGAAGGTGTTTTATGAGTGTTGAACAATCATCGTTTCGTGAGGCAGAAATTCGCCATCCACAAAAACAGTATGTTCTTTAACCATTAGATGTAGGTGTGTGTAAGTGTAGATCGAATGATTCTTATAAAAACATCCTAGTATATTTAAGATATTGTTTTAGTTATATAAGAAATGAATAAAGAGAGTTTAGAGGGTTGGATAAGCAGAATAAAACATAATAACACATGAGAAAACACTACCTTTAAAAAGTGTAACTCTTTTTGATTTGAGCTCAAAGGCTTCCATGGAAGACTTCTTCCCATGTGAGGAATTAGGGTGTAAGAGAGGAATGTGGAGAGACAAAATGGACAGGGTTTGTCCGAGCCAATGGCTTGAGAGGTGTGCGTAAGGTGGTAGAGGTGGGGGCCTTTTATAAGAGGAGAGGAGGGGCACTCTTGGAAAGTTATAAAAGGATACTTTGTTATAAAATTATTTTCGGATTTAAAAGGTCCCAAAATTATATATTTCTATGATATGGTGATAAGATTTTGAAATCCACCCATCCAATATGTTTTTGACATTTGTAGGTCTTAGATTTTACATTATCTTTTCATTTTGTTTTAAATCGTTAAATAACGAGGTAATCGCTGCATCATCATGGTGTCATAAATAATTTAATTTATTTAATGTATAAATAATATAAAAAAAATATCTTGATGTAGTAAATATTTTTATCTTTATAATGACTATTTATAGTAAAAAAATATGAATTTTATAACCCCATGTAAAAACTCTTTTAGTAAAACAATACATGTTTCTGTCATTTTTACTTTTCCTTTAAATAAAAGGCATTAATGTCATTATCATACCCAAGTGGCTCCATGGGGTCCCAAAAATGGACCCATGGGTTTTCTTGGTCGGCCATGACTTGTCCAATATGGTTATGAAAAGTGTCAAGTTATTTTCATTTTATTATAATATCATTTTTACCTTAAACTACACTAATTACCTCTAATTGTGATTAAAAACATAAAAGTTACTATTCACCAAAAAATTATTTTAATCCAATTGAACCAAATTTTACTTCCTAATGGAAACCATGTATGTCGGAATTTTTAAAATCAAAAAACAGAAGTGGTAATGTTTCATTTAAACAAAAAAATCAATTTTTTTAACTGCCACTTAGTGGTTTCACTATTCATCAAAAATTGAAGTTTTTCAGAAAAATACGAAAAATTTACCCTAAGCTATATTTGATATTCTGAATTAAAAATTGATTTCTATTTTAAATAATTGATAACATATAAGTTTCATTAAATAATTTAATAATTAATTCCCACTATCAAAACAAAACGCGTGTTTTTATAAAACAATATCTATTAAAAGATTGACAGTAGTTTAAGTCCAATTTCAAAGTGAAATTAATTCCAATGACCAAAAATGGATTAAATGATAAAAATATATTCTAGTTGTCCTTTAAAACCATTTCAAAATATAATATAATCATATAAAAAAGTTATATTAAAAAGTGGTTTTGAATTAAAATACAATATTTTTAACTATTCAATAAAAATTGAACTTTATCAGAAAAATACCAAAAATTTACCCAAAGTAAATTTTGATGTCCCGATTCTAAAGAAGAATTTTATTTGGTCCAATACAAAGTAAAATAGTGACAAAAACTATATTAATAGACGTTTCGCCATCAAAAGGTGATAAGTCGACCTTTAGTGAATGTTAGAGTATATATGCCAAAAATTGAATTCTTTTCGTATTTTAAGCCTTTATACTTTATTGGATAAATGTAAAAACATTTAACAAACATATATAATAATATTTTATGTATTTCCATTCATTCCCTCCAATACAATGGCTACGTGTTAACTACCATTTAAAATAATATTATTTTATTACTAGTGTGCAATGTAAGATTTCAAAGAAAATCTTTGTTGCGTATCGGGTACGCTATCGAACATAGAAACCCATTTAAAGTAAAATTAATATTTAATTCATAAATATTAATAAACATGAAAACTATTTATTCTTTATTTACCTAGGATGTTGCATCCTTCCCCCCTTTGGGAATTGTGTCCTTGCAATTTTATACACGTATCAAAATAAGTGTGGGTATTTATCCCTCATAGCATTTTCAGATTCCCATGTTGCCTCTTCAACCATATGGTTTTTCCATAAAACCTTTACCTGGTGAATTGCCTTATTCCACAACACTTGCTCTCTATGTTCAAGAATCTGGACTGGTTGTTCTTCATAAGAGAGAATCTCTTCAAACTGAACTACCTCTGGGCTCAAAACATGAGAAGGATCTGGCATATACTTCTTAAACATCAAAACATGAAAAACATTGTGTACCTGATATAAACTCTGAGGTAAGGCCACATTGTATGCAACTGATCCAAATTTATCTAGAGTTTCATATTGTCTAATGAACCTTGGAATCAGCTTTCCTTTCTTATCAAATCGCATTACACTTTTCCACTGTGAAACTTTGAGAAAAACATGATCACCTACCTCGAAAGATAGATCCTTCCTCTGGTTATCCACATAACTCTTCTTCCTGCTCTGAGCTCTTCTCAGGTGTTTCTGAATCAACTGAACTTTTTTTTCATCTCTTTTACTAAATTTGGTCCCATCAACTTCTTTTCACCCACTTCATCCCAGAAAGTTGGAGTTCGACACCGCTTCCCATATAATGCCTCAAATGGTGCCATATGTATACTGGAATGAAAACTGTTATTATAAGAAAACTCAACCAAAGAATGATGTTGGTCCCAACTTCCCTGATAATCCATTGAACTAGCACGTAGCATCTCCTCCAAAGTCTGAATTGTTCGTTCTGACTGCCCATATGATTGAGGAAGAAAAGATGTACTAAAATTTAATTCAATACCCAACGACTTAAGAAGGCATTTCCAAAAGTTAAAAGTAAACCTGGGATCACGATCAGATACAATGGACATGGGAACTCCATGAAACCTGACTATCTATTTAAGATACAATCGATAAAGATGATCTAGAGGGAAAGTATCTCGAATAGGAAGGAAATGAGCAGATTTAGTCAAGCGATCAACAATAACCCAGATTGAATTATTATCTCGATATGTCTTCGGTAATCCCACAACAAAGTCCATGGATATATTCTCCCATTTCCACTCTGGCACTGGTAAAGGCTAAAGCATCCCTTTCCGTAACTGCATCTCTTCTTTAACCTGTTGACAAGTAAAACACTTCACAGTAAAATCTGCAATATCCCATTTCATTCCGTCCCACCAGTAATAATCTTGAAGATCTCTATACATCTTAGTACTACCAGGATAGACTGAAAACAGAGAACTATGAGCTTCACATAAAAATTCTCTCTTTAACTGTGAATCACAAGGCACACACAATCTCTTCCCAAATCTCAAAAAAAAATCATTATCAATATTGAATTCATGAAAATTACCATTCTGAACCAGCTCTACCTTTTTCTACAACTCACTGTCTTTCTTTCGTGCTTTCTTAATTCTGTATGATAGAGAAGATTTCACTGATACTTGAAACAAAACATAAGGACATCCTGCACAAACAACTTCTCTGCCAAAGTTTATCAAATCCTTAACCAAATGATCACGTTCCAAACGCAACATTACTAATGAAGAATTACTTTTTCAACTCAAAGCATCATCCACTTTATTTGATTTTCCTGGATGGTAATGAATTGTACAATCATAATCCTTGATTAATTCTATCCATGTCCTCTATCTCATGTTATATTCTTTCTGAGTGAATATATACTTTAATATTTTGTGATCGGTATATATTTCACAATTTAATCCATTAAAATGATGCCTCCAAATTTTTAAAGAGAAAACAATAGAAGCTAATTCCAAATCATGTGTAGGGTAATTTACCTCATGAGTTTTCAACTGTCGTGAAGCATAAGAAATTACTTGATCATTCTGCATTAGGACGCAACCATGTCCTTTCAATGAAGCATCACTGTAGATAACAAAAACTCCATTCCTGGAAGGTAGTGCCAAAACTGGAGCATTCACTAATCTTCTTTTCAGTTCCTGAAAACAGTCATCACATTCTTTTGTCCAGATAAACATAACACCCTTCCGAGTTATCTTAGTCATTGTACTAGATAACTGTGAAAAAATTCTAACACACCTTCGGTAATAGCCTGCCAAACCAAGGAAGCTATGAATCTCAATTACATTTGTGGGTCTTGGCCATTCTTCAATAACCTTTGTTTTTGCAGGATCAATAGTTATCCCATCTTTAGAAACAATGTGACCAAGGAAAGAAATTTGTTTCTACCAAAAATCACACTTGCTAAATTTCCCATACAATTTATTTTATTTTAAGATTTGAAAAATAACACTTAAATGTCTTTCATGCTCCTATTTACTTTCAGAAAACACCAAAATATCATCAATGAAAACAACCACAGACTTATCCAAGAACTCATGGAAAATTCTATTCATTAAGTCCATGAATACAACAGGTTCATTGGTTAGCCCAAAAGGCAGTACTACAAATTCATCATGTCCATATCTTGTATGAAACGCGGTCATCGGAATATCTGCTTCCTTTACCTTCAACTGATGGTACCTCGATCTCAGGTCAATCTTGTAAAAATATTGAGCTCCCTAAAGCTAATCAAACAAATCATCGATATGAGGCAAAGGATACATGTTCTTAACAAAGATGTTATTCAAGGCTCTATAATAAATGCAAAGTCTCATTGAACCATCTTTCATTTTAACAAACAAGACAGTAGAACCCCATGGTGATGTGCTAGGTCGAATGAAACCATTATCTAATAACTCCTGCAATTGCTTCTTTAACTCTAAAAGTTCAAATTCATCCATTCGATAAGGGGGTTTTGAAATTGGCTTAGCATCGGGAACTAAGTCTACAGTAAACTCAACTTCCCGATATGGTATTATTCCAGGCAACTCATTAGGAAAAACATCAGGATACTCATTTAACACTGGCACATCATTAATCTGAACAGTTCCCTTGTTTTCAAAAATATGTGAAAGGTAACATTCATTTCCTTCTTTTACATGTTTCTCGACCTCTTGACATGTTATCAACTATAAGGGTTCATTCTTGTACAAAAACTGAAATCTTTCTGAAAAGAAACTTCTTTAGCTCTATAGTCAATCTTAGCATGGTAAATAGAGAGCCAATCCAAACCCAGGATAACATCAAACTCTACTAGAGGTAAAACAATATGGTTTTCAAGTAGGTTCTTTCCAAAGATAAGGATATGAAAGTTCTTATAAATTCTTTTTGCCTCAACATTTCCCCCAGGTGTTTTCAGCACAAGTTCAGGAGTCAATTATTGATATGGTATTCCCATTTTACTAGAAAAGTTTTCAGAGATGAAAGAATGTGTAGACCCCGAATCAAACAACACACTATAAAAATCTGAAAAAACAAAAAAAGTACCTGATAACACTTCATTTGATGTCCCAACATCTGCTGAAGTAGTTGAAAAGGATTTCACCACCCCTTTCTTCTTTCAGTCTAACTGCTTCCCATCACTCGAGCTCGTTGTCGGACACTCATTTTCATAGTGACCCATCTCATGGCACTTTAAACATTTCACTAACAGTAAATCAAATTTGGTCTTACCATCACCCTGATCTTTTTCAGTGCAATCACGAGAATTATGTCCCATCTTATAGCATCATTAGCACTTTCCAGAATTCAGAAGACATTCCCCAGCATTCCTTTTACCACATTTATCACAAACTGAAAACTTATTTTTCAAACAGTTAGACCATTTTGAAGAATTCCTTCCTTTCTCCTGACACCTCAGTCTCTTCTTCAGCTGGTTGTTATAGAACACTTGATCATCGGTAAACTACATTTCCCCCTTATTAGAACATCAAAAAAGATTTTCATAACTTTTGAACTCACGAGAAGCCAATGCCCTTCGTTATTTTGGCTTTAATCCTGAGTAAAAACGATTGATTTTAATATCAAGGTCTTAGATAAAATTTGGAGCATACCATTCCAATCGAGTGAACCTATCTTCATAGGAAGCCGTTAAGTCTTCCACTTGCCTCAATTCCAAGAATTTTTTTTCCATCCAAAGTCGAAAATCCTTTGGAAAATACTTCTCAGGAAACATACCTTTGAATTTGTCCCAGTGAAGATCATCAATATCATCACTATCCCTGATATTTTTCATCATCGACCACCACTGATCTACTTTACCTTAAAAATAGTAAATAGAAAGACTAACCTTTTGATGTTCTGAACACCCCATGACATCCAAAATCTTCTCTAGTGCATTAATCCACCCTTCAGCTAGCACAGAGTCAGATGATCCTATAAATGATGGGGGATGTTGCCTCATGAAATGTTCCACCACTGACATGTTCCTCTACAGTAGATCTGGCTGTTCTCATGCATGGATACTACCACCATTTATAGCCTGAGTAAATTGTGCCATTACTTCAACAAACTGTTCAGTTCTGATTCCGACCATCTCGGGTTGATGATTTGGAAGGTTGTCTTCCCCATGATGTCGTCCCAACTTAGCTACTTTGTTTCCTCTTCGGAAAACCATTCTGAACACAGAAATATCTTAGGTGAAGCATCATGGTAATCTTTAAATGCTATATCATTTCAATCATACCATAAATTAACTTATAATTTAACAATATTCTAACTCCTAAAGATGTCTAAACCGACCTATGATACCAACTATAAGGCCCCAGCCTTAAACATTACTTAATCTTGAGATATTTCAAGAATACACATTGAGGAAATTTTCAGGTTTAGAGATTTAGAGAATTAGATCATAAATCATGCATTACTCTCCACATTTAAACAAACTGGTTACATAAAAGGCAGTACTCATTTTTCCCATCAACGGAAACATATTTTAAATAAAACATTGATTCTTTCTTGACACATCCTTGACACTATCATCACATCATGTAACTTTTCCTTGACCTTTGAAAAACATTTCAAAAACTTGGGATGAGCATAAAAAGGTCAGTCAGGGATATAAAAATATGGAAGGTAAACATGAGTACATGTATAAATTAGAATCCATGAACTCATACTTTACTCATAAAATATAAGAATTTCAACATACCTCGTCAAATCATGAATAAATCATACAAATTATAATACATAAAGGTAACTTGAGGCATTCATAACATTCTTACGTAGAGAGTAACCCTCTTGGTTATGTTTGGAATACCCATCACAGTATATTCCCTAAATATCTTCAGAAAAACCTTAACGTTTAAGTCCTTCGCGTTACCCAATGCATTGGAGAGCTATATTGGGCTCACCCGCCCTTAGTTTAACACGGAACCACCCGTCTTCATAATAATTCCCCAGAACCATAACATAATCATATCACATAAAACATGCATAAATGTAACATAAAATTTCCACTTTTCAATCACAAGATATCAATAAAAAACATTGATATAAAAACATTATGAAAACAATTTTCAGTACCAAAATAAAAGAAAAGTAAAACATGGTATTTATTTTTCATTTAAAAAAGGTATGGCTTGTAGAGGAAGCCGAAACTCAAATAATGGTCACGGCGGCGGAGAAGATGTTGTCGCCGCATACATATGACAAAAAAACATTCCCTTTTGTCGTTTAGTAAACGCTTCATATAAAAATATTTCCTTTGAATAAACGTAAAAGTCAAAGGTGTTTATACACCGTATAAAAGAATGTTTTTTATAAAACATAATATGCCTCGATGAAAGGAGATTGAGACGAAGTCCCATACCTCGGGTCCGACTTGACTCGATCGTTCTTTAATGTCCTGAATAATAAAAATGTGTTAGTTTCTAATTGCTTTAGAACCTTTTTCAAGTTCATTATTCTTTTTATATCACTTTTTACAATTTCATGAACACTATGTAATTATTTAAGTTAATAACGGTCGTTTTAATGATCATTGGTACTTGAGTCAAAAATAAGCTCTTTATAATTACAATTTGTTCATGTATCCATTATATCCATAGTTATACTCAAGATTTAGATATCATATATATCATATATATCTAGTATATACATGCATTTATAATATTCCATAACATTTAGAGGTACGAAATGGAATGCACCGTTCCTGGAGACGGTAAGCCGTACGGACGCTTGAACGCTACTTCCATTTCTATTTCATATTTAATGGAATTAAAACATAATGATATATAATAGTATTATAATTCCAGTATTTTATCATATATAATATCATTAAATCTATCCTTTATACGTACCACATATGGTAATAAAGAATCAAATCACTTTGAGGTGGCGGTAGTCCGCACTTCCTAAAATGAAGATATCGCGTTTACCCATAATGGGAACCAAAAAGGTATGCCATAAATGAAAAATACATAAGATTAAGTAAAACATAAACATATTATATATAATATATAAGTATATTTAAATCTTAATGGCCACCTTTGAAGGTGTTATATGAGTGTTGAACAATCATCGTTTCGTGAGGCAGAAATTTACCATCCACAAAAACAGTATGTTCTTTAACCATTAGATGTAGGTGTGTGTAAGTGTAGCTCGAATAAATCTTATAAAAACATCCTAGTATTTTTTTGATACTTTTTTTGTTAAAAAATAAATTAATAAAGAGAGTTTAGAGGGATGGAGAAGCAAACTAAAACATAAGAACACAAGAGAAAACACTACCTTTAAAATGGGTAACTCTTTTTGATTTGAGCTCAAAGGATTACTTGGGAAGACTTATGACAAAATTGAAGATTCAAAGAGTAAGAGAGGAATTTGGAGAGACAAAATGGACAGGGGTTTGCCGAGCCAAAGGCTTGATAGGTGTGGGTAAGGTGGTAGTGGTGGGGGCCTTTTATAAGAGGAGAGGAGGGGCACTCTTGGAATGTTATAAAAGGTTACTTTATTATAAAATGATTTTCGGATTTAAAAGGTCCCAAAATTATATATTTCGAGGATAAGGTGATAATTGTTCTAAATAATCCCATACAATATGTTTTTGACATGTTTAGGTCTTATATTTTACATTATATTTTCATTTTTTTAAATCATTAAATAATTAGATAATCGCTGCATCATCATGGTGTCATAAATAATTTAATTTATTTAATCTCTAAAAATTATAAAAAAATATCATGATGTATTAAATGTATTTATCTTTCTAATGAGTATTTATAGTCAAAAATCGGACTTGTATAACCCCATGTAAAAATTGTTTTAGTAAAATAATACATGTTTGTGTCGTTTTTACTTTTACTTTAAATAAAATGCATTAATGTCATTATGTTACCCAAGTGGATCCATGGGGTCCCAAAAATCGACCCATGGGTTTTATTGGTCGTCCATGACTTATAAAATAGGGTTAGGACAAGTTTCAAGTAATTTTCATTTTATCATAATATCATTTTTACCTTAAACTACACTAATTACCTCTAATAGCGATTAAAAACATAAAAGTTAATATTCACCAAAAAATTATTTTAATCCCATTGAACCACATTTTACTTCCTAATGACAACCACGAATGTTGGAATTTTTAAAATCAAAACACAGAAGTGGTAATGTTTCATTTAAACAAAAAAATCAGTTTTTTTAACTGTCACTTAGTGGTTTCACTATTCATCAAAAATTGATGTTTTTCAGAAAAATACCAAAAATTTACCCTAAGCTATAATTGATATTCCAAATTCAAAATTGATTAATATTTTAAAAAATTCATAACATATAAGTTTCATTAACTTATTTAATAATCAATTCCCTCTATCAAAATAGAAATCATGTTTTTATAAAACAATATGTATCAAAAGATTGACACTAGTTTAAGTCCAATTTCAAAGTGAAATTAATTCCAATGACCACAATTGGATTAAATGGTAAAAATATATTCTAATTGTACTTTAAAACCAATTAAAAATATAATTTAATCATATAAACAAATTTTATTAGAAAGTGGTTTTGAATTAAAATACAACATTTTTCACTATTCATTAAAAAATGAACTTTATCGGAAAAATACCAAAAATTTACACAAAGTAAATTTTGATGTAACGATTCTATAGAAGAATTTTATTTGGTCCAATAGAATGTATAATAGCGACATAAACTATATTTATAGATGGTTCTCCATCAAAAGGTGATAAGTCGACCTTTAGTGAATGTTAGTGTATGTATGCCTAAAATTGAATTCTTTTCGTATTTTACGACTTTATCCTTTATTGGATAAATGTAAAAACATTTAGCAAACATATATAATTGTATTTTAGTTATTTCCATTAATTCTCGCCAATAAAACGACTATGTGTTAACTACCATTTAAAATAATATTATTTTATTACTGGTGTGAAACGTAATATTTCAAAGAAACTCTTTGTTGCGTATCGGGTACGCTATTGAACATAGCAACCCCTTTAAAGTGAAATTAATATTTAATTCATAAATATTAATAAAAATGAAAATGCTTTATTCTTTATTTACCTGGGATGTTACACTATCATTCTCATGTTTCTTTCTAGATCATCTAAGTTTCAATCCCTGATAATCCTAAACTATGTTGTGTTCTTGTCCATGTAGAGTCACGCCACTAAGACATCCTCTAGTAGTATGCCGAATATAGGTCAACGATTAGAAACTGGACATGGTAGATCAAGGACTACCAGCAAATCCTCTAATTGTCCATGTCTTGGAACCCACCATCATTCTGGATACAGGTGTTCATGCACAGTTCTAAGAAGGCTTCATGGGGTTTATGAAGACATTCCAGGGATCACAGCCTCATGCCCCATCTATGAAAGAATTGATGTGGTTTTTTCAGCAAATAACCACTTACAACTTTCTCTAGAGATGTAGATCCTAAGGATGCAGATCCATAATTAGAATCCATGCTACCTATCTTCGAACATCTGGAGACACCTCCAGAAAGGATGGTGAAGCTTTCTACATACATGCTTCAGGATTTTCTCTAAAATATGGTGTGATGTGATATTACAGGAAGCGTGCCAGTAGGTTACCTAGTGAGATAACTTCTAGTATTCCTTATAATATTACTTCTATCTATATTAATTGAGGGCCAATCGATCCTGATAGTTCATGAGTTTGGAGTAGGGTACTCTATTAGTCATGGAGTATTCTTCTCGCTTTAGAGAGCTACAATGCTTCACCCCTATTCTAGGGGGTGATGAGTTATTCCTAGTGACGAAGTTTGAGGACGGTCTCAAGAATGACCTATGATCTCAGGTGAACATATTCAAGTTGATGACCATATCTTCCATAGTCAACATGGTGTTGATCACCGAGTGCATCATGAGGGATTCTAGAGCTGTGGGATAGGGCTATTTAGAATCTAGAGTTGGTGCTTCTCCGGATGATAGTAGGAAGTGTCGTAGGGAGTCTACACATGGAGATCTGAGTATGCAGGAGGCACCTTCAAGTGGCATGGTGGTATGCTACCAGTATGGGAAGGGAAGGCATACAATTTCACATTGACTGAGATACCTAGTTGAGTGTCGATCATGTGGAAAGATGGGCCATCATCTGAGTTTCTTTGAGTTTCTCACACCAGAAGCTGGTGAAAGTGGTCCTTCTATGAATCTCTATTCAGTAGAAGGACCACCAGTTTCTCATCAATCAGAGAAATAGAGTTTGTCTGGCCATTCTGGCCAAGGTGGAGGTCATGGATATAGTAGCCAGTCTCCAGGAATTCAGCGACAAAAGGGTGTATCATCTCAAGGTTGTCACGAAGGGTCACAAGGATATGGTACAAGTCAAAAATTTCTAGTGGAGCGGGCTTGGTAGGAGCAGGATCCCAAAACCACTACTATTAGATGTAAGATTCTAGTTTCCTCAGTTTTAGATTTTTCACTTTTTGATATAGGAGCTTCTAATAGTGTCATATATGTTGCTGATATTGAGAGCCTCGGGCTCTGTATATTTACATATATTGAAATCATGATGCTGGACACATCGTTGGGAATTAGAACGACTAGTGTAGGTCAGTGCAAGGAGTTCCCTCTTGAGGTTGGTGGGTGTCACTTCTTATGGGACCTCAATGTCTTACAGATGACATGTTATGATGTCATTTTTGTAATGGACTGATTGGTTCCTTAACAGGATGACATCGATTGTTATCATTATTGGGTGAGTTTCACATCAATATAGTGTGTTTTTTCTACATAAGGGAAAATAGGATCTCCAGGTATGAAAATCAGGACTCGAGCATCATGTGTTAGGAGGATTTGTAGCCCAGATTGCTAGTTTATATATGGAAGACCAGGGGACTTCATATATAGACATTCTTCCTATCGGGGATCATTTCATGGATGTATTTCCATATGAATTTCTAGTTTTTTCTTTGAATCAAGATGTAGAATTAAATATTTAGATTAAGTCAGGAGAGTATACTCTATCCATTCTTCCTTATAGAAAATTTACACTTGAGTTGTTGGATCTCATGAAGCAGTTGGTGGAGTTGTAGGAAAATAGTTTCATTCAACCTAGTGCATCTCAATGGGTTTCTCCTATCCTATTTGAAATGAAGGCGGACGGTACCCTCAGACATTGTGCGGATTATCAAGAGCTCAATGATTTGATGATCAAGAACTGATATCCCTTACATAGGATTGATGTTCTCTTTGATCAGCTTCAAGGATCATGGGTGTGCTTGATGATAGGATTGAGATCTGGTTATCATCAGTTTCACATTAGACCATCTCAGAATCCTCTTACAGCCTTTTGGAGATGGTATAGTCTACAAGATTTTTTGGATATGCAATTCGGTCTCAGGAACGTGCATGCAGGTTTTACGGAACTGATGAACTGAGTGTTCCATCCATACATGGATTCCATTGTATTGGTTTTTATGGACGTTTTCTTGGTGCACTCTCACACTAGGCAGGACCATGCTACCCCTATTGAGATAATTTTGAGTACACTGAGAGAGCATCAATTATATTATAATATCTCAAAAAGAAAATTTTGGATGGAAGAGATTCACTTCATAGGTCATGTTATCTCTGATATAGGAGAACCAATAGACCCAGAGAATAAAAAATAATTCGTTTTTAGGAGAAACCGAAGAGAATCATTTAGGTACAGAGTTTCCTAAGGTCGAATGGTTACTACAGACATTTTATATAGGAATTTTCATGTTTATAAATTCCATTTATATCCCTGATTAAGAAGGGGGGGAAGTATGTGTGGATAGATTCCTACAATTAATCCCTTTATTAGTTGAAAGGGAAGTTGAATTCAGAATTGATACTAGTTTTTCTAGATCTATGAATGATCTATACAATCTTCATTGATGCATCATGTATCGTCCTGGGAGTAGTGCTTATGTAGGGGGAAGGAGTCATTGCATACGGGTCTCGGATGTTGAGGCCACATGTGATGAATTTCTTGACAAAAAATCGTGATTTGGCTGTAGTTATTTGTGATCTATGGCTTTAGGGAGATTATTTATTGGGAGAGACTATTATCATATACAATGACCATAAAATTACCATGTATATCATCACTCAGTGCGATCTAAATTTGAGACAATGAAGTTGGGTTGAGTACCTTTAGTCCTTTGATATCGAGTATTCATACACTGTAACACCCAAGCTTCAATGGTACGCTTCTCTTTGAATAATACAGAAGCGTGTGTTGTGCGCAACTTCGAGATTCTAACATGCTGCAACCAATCAAAGTAGTCATTATGTATAGTAATACCCACTTTTTGAAATTTTATAAATTTTACCTTTCAAAATGGACTTCATTTTTGGATTCGGAATATAAAAATTATCCTAGGGTGAAATTTTGGTATTTTTCTGAAAACATTCAATTTTTGATGAATAGTGAAAAAACACTAAGTTATAGTTTCAAATAGAATTTTTTATTAAATAATTATGTATTTTATTTAAATTTAATTAAGGTAAAAATAGATACATAATAACTATATAAGTTCAATGTAATTCATTGGAGTTAGTTTTGAATAATTTGAGATATATAAAAATTTTATTGAACCTTTCACTGTCTTTTACCCACCTCCTAGGAGAATTTGGAAATTCACATAAAACTTAATTTTACCGCTTCTGGGAGTGGAATTTCAAATATCTAAGAGACTCGATTAATATCAAGGAGTAAAATATGGTTCAATGAGATGATTTTTTTTGGTGAATAGTAACGTTTTACTTTATTTACCACGGTTAAAAGTAAATAGGGTAATTAATGGTAAAAATGATATTAATATTACCCTAACACATTTCCTAATTCGGTTGGACAAGCGTATCTCGACCAGAAACAACGTTAGGAATAAACTATTATCATTTAGGTCTACTTGGATTAGATTAGGACATTTAATATTATTTAATTCAATGAAGAGTTAAAAGAGTTAAAATCAAAGTATATTTACTAAAACCTTTTTAATATAAGGATTTACATAAGATAAATTCAATTGTAAATAATAATTAGAAATATAAGAATATTTACTAAATAATCGTATTTTATTTATAATTTTTTGACATTAAATATTTTAATTTATTTATGACACTATGGTGATACAGTAATTACCTAATTAATGAAATATTAAAATAATTGATATTATAAATATCAAAGTAAATGTAATTTGAGACTTTTTATGAATTCCACTAATTTTCTAGGTTACTATTATATATTAGGATTGGTTATTTAAATTTTTTCAAGTAATAATTCTGTTTTCAAATTATCAAAAACAAAATACCCAATAGTGTCAAAATTGACATAAAAGAGTTTTTAAAACAAATATTATATTATTAATTGATATTAAATTCCTAAAAATATAAGGATCGGCCAACAAACATATATCATGATAGGTATATCATTAATGGAGCACTTGTGGGTCTCTTGGAGGTATATAGTAAGTTTATTAACTATATAATATAATAATACAAAGTGACATGGTAAGTGTCATACTAATTAACTAAGAGTCAAAACTAAAAGATGCGGTCAATATAATGATCCACACCTGTCTAAATTCTATTTTTTGAGTGGTTTTCGACCCATACCCACCTTAACCTTTAAATAATCCACTTTGGAGCCATTAAAAACCTAATATGAATTTATTATAAAATAATATATCTTGCTTTTCCAAAGCTGCCCCTCACCCATTTTATAAAAGCGTACTCCCCCTTCTCACTAATTAACACATTCAATGCCTCTTGGCTCGGCCCAACCCTGCCCAGATACTCTCTCAACTTCCCTCACTACAACCTAGAGGCCTTAGTTTGATCAGAAAGCCAACCTAAGGAGCCATTTTGATCAAATCAATATGAAGAACCCGAAGAAGAGGTAATGTTTTCACCACCCTTTTTCAAATTCATTTCTTCTTAAACTTAATATTTATTTGTTATTACCATTCTAAAATAATAAATCCAGTATCTCCTATATACTGCGATATTATTATAAATATGGTATAAACATTTTCAGTATTCTATCCATCCTTTGAATGACATGTCACCATACGTGCGTACGTACGGCTTACCGTCTCTACATCATGGTGTAATTGTTATTCAATATATTATTATTTGGATGGGTATAATAATGATGTGTAATTCATGTAAATAATAAATATAACAAGATAATTTTTATTTATATATGATATTCTATACAATTATATATTATTTTATTATTAAAAGAATGATATTGTCGCTCGTGCGTACGTACGGACTACCGTCTCCACGAACGCGATGAAATTCATTCCCCATCGTATCCACTCAAGAATAATTCTCATTTGATGATTAAAAGTAATGTTTTGAAACATTATAAAATTCTAAATATGAATAAGGTACAACCTATCCATAACAATCACGACTTATGTAACAAAACATATAAAAGAAAACGAGTATGTTAACACCCGAAACACTGATAATTCTAGGATATTATTAACAAATCAATGTTAAAAGATCATATATGATATCATAATTATGTATATGGTTCTTTTATAATTTAATAACAATGTTTTAACTATTATACAGGAGGTTAACATACCATCGACTAATGAAAAGTACACAGTAAGGGTTTATTTTACAATCTCTTCATTATCCGTGGTTGTTTATACGTGATTATCTTCTAAGACCTCTTTATCATCAACATACATGATTCTTAAAAATGTATTTCAAATCATTAATACCATTTTAAAGACTATTGGATCAAGTCATTTATACCCTTGTTGACTTTTTATAATAATTTTATAAAATAATCTTTCTGTCGTTTTCCAAACAAGGTCCTTTTTATCCTTTTCGACAAAATTAAGGTAAGAATGTCCTTTTTAACTTATACGGAGGGTGCGGCTATTTTTTGCCATTATAAAATCATCTAAGCTTCCTTTAAAATCTTATAATAATATTTTCAAAGTAAATGTTTTATTTTATAATAATTTGACTTTTAAATGATTTCAAACAAGAGGTATTTCTCTCAAATAGTTTTGATTTCACCTATGTCAACATCCTTTGATGGATTTTAAGCCTATTTAATGTTTATTTATTATGATACAAAAGTTCCTTATATTACTAAAGGTTTTGTGATATGTTTGACTGTGGATGTGTTATTTTTATACCATTCATGGTTTATGGTGAAAGTATTGGCATTTCGTATGCTAGTTTTAATACGAATGATTATGTTATGTTTAAACCTATTCATATGAGGAATGCATTGGACTTAATAAGTGACAGGTGGAGCCCTATATAGCTCCTAGATGCATCAGTAGGTCTCATGACACAAACTAATGCCTTGGCACATGGCCTTGACAAAATCTTATTTGTAGTCTTGGCACGAGGCCTTGGCTATGTGGTTATGATAGTCTGGCATTATGCATTCCATCATTATGAAAATGGTTATTGATATTGCATGTGATTATTCGACTAGTATAATATCCATGCGAATAAGTAAATGGAATAATTTCATTTTACACTTTCCATATTATGATGAAGTTAAAGTTTGAAAGGCTTTTGTTTTAGCTATACATTTCCTTAAATGTTTATGTTTATTTATTAATGTTTATGCTATATTTCTATCCTTAATGAGCATCTCATCTCACCCCTTTCAATGTTTTATTTTTCCCAGGATGTGAAGAAGTAATTTATGAATGACCTGCAGGGTTAATATGAGGGGATATGAAGAGAAGATGTTTTTTTAGTAGTTTTCACATTATGATGTAATGTAAACTTTATGAATATATCTAGTTATTCCAAGGCTACTAAACTAATCGGTCTTGTAAAGACTTGATCTTTTGTGATCATGCCAATATTATGTAATAATGCACCGACTCTAGGAAACTGGGGTTGGGGTGTTATAGTTGGTATCAGAGGAAGTTTAGTACAAACCTTGGAATCCAGATTTAGATAAACTCTGATTAGAGCACAAAGACCTAATATGGACATTGAGGATTAGTATTGAAGAACATCCTATAATTTTGGTATTGTAGAGATTTTGTGAGTTTTCCAAGAAATACATCCCTATCTAGATATGAGAAGGTAGAGGCGGCTCTGGAACACATGTACCTAACGGTAAAACCTGAAAACACTTCTTTGAGCTAGACTCGAACGGGAACTGGTGCACGACAACGGGCCTTGCTTCACTCTTGGTTACAAAACTCCTGGGGGATATGCATAGGATAAATCTCATTTTCATTACAAATCATTATGAAGGGTTTATGAGTATATACTTCCTCAAAGAAAACATTTTTATGATTATGGATTATATCCATAAATGGTTCAATTTATGTAAAGTGTTTTATAAGTATTGAATTATGTATTTTGATTCATAAATTGATCTAGTTTATGCCATTGTTTAGAAATTGTTCCTAGTGGAAGAAATGGAAACCATATCAATACACGAACTCCATGTAGGGATTGACCACCTGCTCAAGATAATTATAGTGGAGCAGGTGATACAACTGGTGTTGATCAGCTTATCACCATTCTGGGACAACTCACTCAGGTTATGAATAATAACCTTACCCGTATGGAGCACCCTGATCCACAGCATGGAGGATCAATGTTAGATCGCTTCATGAGGAAGCAACCACCAACATTAAATGGGAGTACAAAACCATTAGTAGCTGAGCAATGGATAAGTTCCCTAGAGAAAATAGTTCAGGCTTTGGGGAGTAGTGAAAACGAAAAAGTTGTCATGGCAGTTTATCGCCTCACTGGAAATGCTAATAAATGGTGGTCATTGATTCAAAACATGAAGGAAGATGATGAAGTATCAAATATGGAATTGAGGGAGTTCAAAGATCTGTTTTTAGAAAAATACTTTCCTCGTGACCATCGAGCAGATATAGAAAAGCAATTTCTGAGTCTAAGACAAAAGGAGGATGAGAATGCCACAAAGTATGAGGCTAACTTTACAATGTTAGCAAGGTATGCTGGAGATTATATAAGTAACCCAATAAGTAAGATTGATTGTTTCATTAATGGGTTAAAACCATTTCTCTGTCGAGCCTTAGTCTCACAATCCTTCCCATCATACAAAGACATTGTCTCCTATGCTATAAAGACAAAAAGGAATTCTCTAAGTCTTATGCCTTTAAAGAAAAGTAAGAGGAGAAGAAATCATCAGATCAATATGGGAATGGAAATACGGGGAAGAAGGGAAAGGTTGAATATCCATCCTGCAGTAAATGTGGGAAGAAAAATCCTGGTACTTTCTTGAAGGGAATGGGAGTCTGTTACAAGTGTGGTGAAAAAGGCCACCAACCTCGTGATTGTAAGGGGAAGAAGGAAGATACCTATGTTCAATGATACAACTACAGAGAGATAGGACATTATGCCAATGAATGTACTAAGATTTAGGGTAACTTACCTAAGAAAAGTCCAAGGGATCAAGGCCAAGCTTATGAAATCACTACTGCTGAGGTTGAAGCCCCGAAATACGTGGTGGCAGGTAATTTAATGGTTTCCTCAAGTTTAGAAAATACATTATTTGATTATGGATCATCACATTTTTCCATTACTTCCCAGTTTTCTCAGAAAATTAGATATTTCCAATTTGATTTAATAAGGGATTTGTCAGTTAAAACTCCCAAGGGAAGTATCATTACAACAATGTTTTGTGAATCAGTCCCCATTATAGAACATAAATGTTCTTTATCCGCTGATCTGATTGTCATACCTATGGTTGAGTTTGATATAATCCTCGGTATGGATTGGCTTTCGGACCACGATACAAAAATTTATTGTAAGAAGAAGGAGGTTACTATTTTTGATGATGATGATAAGGAACACCTTAACTTTAGAGTAGAATTGTCTCCACCTAATTCTTATCTAGATCCACCCCCAGTAGCTCAATTAAATTCAATTATTGTGGTGGAAGAGAATGAAATGACTATGGTTGAGGAAAGTAATGTTCAAATAGAGTTTTTACCTATTGTGAAGGAATATGTAGATGTGTTTCTGGAAGATTTACCTGGACATCCTCCAGAATGAGAAGTTGAGTTTTCCATATATTTAATTCCTTGATCAAGGCCTATATCAAAGACCCCTTATAGAATGGCCACTATGGAATTAGTTGAACTATTGAAACAACAAGAGGAATTGAGTAATAAGGGATTTATTCTCCCTAGTGTTTCTCCATGGGGATCCCCTTCCCTTTTTGTTAAGAAGAAAGATGGATCTATGAGGTTATGTATCCACTACAGGGAAATCAATGTTATAACAATAAAGAACAAGTATCCCCTACCTCGCATTGATGATTTATTTGACCAACTACATGGAGATTAATACTTTTCAAAGATTGACCTTCGGTCTGAATACCATCAGTTGTGTGTAAAGAAGGAAGACATTCCGAAGACAACATTTCGATCAATGTACAGGAATTACAAGTTTACGGTAATGCATTTTGGATTGACTAATGCACCCTCTGTGTTCATGGATCTAATGAATATATTTTTCAAGGAATATCTCGATGAATTTGTGGTGGTATTTATTGATGATATCTTAGTATAATTTAAAATCTTCAAAGATAATGAAAATCATTGCGCATTATCCGGAAGACTCTTAGAAGGCATGAATTATATGGGATGTTTAGCAAGTGTGAATTCTGGATTCAGGAGATTTCATTTCATGGCCATATTTTCTCTAAGGATGGAATCTCTATTGATCCTTCTAAGACCAAGGCAATCCATGAATGGCCAACACCGATATGTATAACTGAGGTACGCAATTTTATTGGTTTAGTCGGTTATTATCGACATTTCGTCCAGAATGTTTCCCGATTGGCTAACCCATTAATGAAGCTCACACGTAAAGGGGTTAAATTTGTTAGGAAAAAAGAGTATGAATAATGGTTCGAAGAACCGAATAGAAGATTAGTCAATGCTCTTATATTGACTCTACCATCGTGGAATGGTGGGTTCATTATTTATAGTGATGCATCGAAGAAAGGACTTGGTTGTATCCTGATGAAGAATGATAAGGTTATTTCCTATGCATCACGACAGTTGAAAATTCATGAGCAATAGTATCCTACTCATGATCTCTAGTTAGCAGCTGTGATATTTTCTTTGAAGATATGGAGGCACTACCTCTGTGGTAAAAAATGTGAGATTTATACTGATCACAAGAGTTTGAGGTATATTTTCTCACAAAAAGAACTCAACATGATGAAAAGGATATGTCCTGAATTACTCAAGGATTATGATTGCACGATACACTACCACCCGGGGAAGGAAAAAAAGGAGGAAGATGCTTTGAGTAGAAAAGATCATGCAGTTTTGAACAATATGAGAATTGAAATGGATCCAATTTTCATGGATCTAGTGAAGATGGACATGGGAATAACCATAGAAGGTGAAACATCTATGCTTTTTCAAATGTTTTCCAATAAATCTTTACTATAAAGGATTAAGAATTCTCAGACTGATGATGAAGAATTTCAAAAGAATATTAAAGTTGTGAATAATGGGAGATTGACAGACTTTGTGTATGAAGATGAAATTTTGAAATTTGGCAAGAGGCTTTGTGTTCTCGATATACCTTATCTAAAAAGATAATTTCTCAATGATACTCATTGTTCCAATTTCTCTATACACCCTGGGAGCACCAAAATGTATAGAGATTTGTCGGAAAATTTTTGGTGGGAAAAAATGAAGAGGGATATTGCTGATTTTGTGTCAAGATGTCTGGATTTTCAACAAGTGAAATCTAGAAGGCAACATCCTGGTGCAGTATTTCAACCTCTTCCCATACCTGAGTAGAAATGAGATTATATTACGATGGACTTCGTCATGGGGCTACCAAGGACTCCTAGAAGGAATGATGCAATATGGGTCATTATTGATCGTCCTACCATGTCAGCACATTTTCTTGATAGAAGGGAAGATTTACCACTTGAATGGATAGAAAAATTATATATTAATGATGTTTTGAGACTTCATGGAGGACCCCTATCGATTGTTTCTGATCAGGATCACCATTTTACTTCAAGATCCTGGAAGAGTCTTCAGAAAGCCCTAGATACTGAACTTCGTTTGAGCACTGCCTACCAACCTCAAACAGATGGAAAATCAGAACGGACTATTCAAATGTTAGAAGACATGTTGAGATTCTACTCACGTGACTTTTATGGTATTTCGGATCAATATTTACCTCTGGTAGAATATTCCTATAACAATAGCTTCCATTCGAGTATTCAGATGGCACAATATGAAGCATTATACGGAAAGAGATGTCGCACACCGACCTGTTGTGATGACGTTGCTGAAAGGAAACTTGTAGGTCCAGACCTAGTGGAGGAAACGATGGAAAAGGTGAAGGTAATCTAAAATCACATCAAAGCAGCTCAACGTAGGTAGAAGAGTTATGCTGTTAACCGAAGGAAGGATTTGGAATTTCAAGTAGGATATCATTTTTTCATGAAGGTATCTCCATGGTAGGGAATTATACATTTCAGTAAGAAGGGTAAATTGAGTTCGAGGTACATCGGACCTTTCGAAATTCTAGAACGAATTGGGATTGTAGCTTACCGTTTGGAAATGCCGCCAAGTCTCTCCAAAGTTCACAATGTGTTCCACGTATCACTGTTGAGGAAATACATGCCTGACCCAACGCATGTACTCACCTATGAGGAATTAGAACTGGAACCTGATCTCTCTTATTGCGAAGAGCCCTTCAAGATTCTTGATACGAGAGACGAAGTGCTTAGAAACCAGACGATTCGTCTGGTAAAATTTCTATGGAGAAACCATAAAATGGAGGAGGCAACGTAGGAACCCGAAGAACTTATGATGAAGAACCACCGGAGTCTTTTTATGCAGTAATATTCTAGAAATTTCTAGGATGAAATTATTTGAAGGAGGGGATAATGTAACACCACAAGCTTCCACGGTACGCTTCTCTTTGAATAATACAGTAGCGTGTGTTGTACGCAACTTCGAAATTCTAACACGCCGCGACCAATCAAAGTAGACGTTATGAATAGTAATACCTACTTTTTTAAATTTTATAAATTTTATCTTTCAAATGGACTTCATTTTTGGATTCAGAATATTGAAATTTATCCTAGGGTGAAATTTTTTTATTTTTGTTAAAACCTTCAATTTTTGATGAATAGTGAAAAAACACTGAGTTATAGTTTAAACCCGAATTTTTATTTAAATAATTATTTATTTTATTTAATTTTAATTATGGTCAAAATAGATACATAATACCTATATAAGTTCAATGTAATTCATTGGAGTTAGTTTATAATAATTTTAGATATATAAAAATTTTATTGAAATATTCACCGTCTTTTACCCACCTCCTAGGAGAAATTGGAAATTCACATAAAACATAATTTTACCGCTTCTGTGAGTGGAATTTCTAAAATTCGAGAGGCATAGTTAATATCAAGGATAAAATGTGTTTCAATGAGATGAAAATAATTTTTGGTGAATAGTAACTTTTTAATTTTATTTACCACGGTTAAAAGTAAATAGTTTAATTAAGGGTAAAAATGATATTAATATTACCCTAAAACATGTCCTAATTCTATTGGACAAGTGTATCTCCACCAAAAAAATCCTTAGGAATAAAATATTATCATTAGGTCCAATTGGATTAGATTAGGACATTTATTATTTTTTAATTCAAAGAAGAGTTAAAAGATTTAAAATCAATGTTTATTTACTAAAACATTTTTAATATAGGGATATATATAAGATAAATTTGATTGTAAATATTCATTAGAAATATAAATGGATTTACTACATAATGGTATTTTATTTATAATTTTTTGACATTAAATAATTTAATTTATTTGTGACACAATGGTGATACAGTAATTACCTAATTAATGAAATATTAACATAATTGATATTATAAATATTAAAGTAAATGTAATTTGAGACTTTTTATTAATTAAACTAATTTTCTAGGTTACTATTACATATTAGGATTGGTTATATAAATTTATTTCAAAGTGATAATGCTGTTATGAAATTATCAATAACAAAATACCCAATAGTTTTAAAATTGAAATAAAAGAGTTTTTAAAACAAATATTATATTATTAATTGATATTAAATTCCTAAAAATATAAGTATCTTCCAAAAGACTTATATAATGATAAGTGTATCATTAATGGACCTCTTGGGGCACTCTTGTAGGTATATTGTATGTTTATTAACTATATAATATAAAAATACAAAGTGACATGGTAAGTGTCAAACTAATTAACTAAGAGTCAGAACTAAAAGATGAGGTTAATATAATGACCCAAACCTATCTAAATTATATTGGTTGAGTGGTTTTAGACCCATATCCACATTAACCTTTAAATAATCCACTTTTGATCCATTAGAAACCGAATATGAATTTATTATAAAATAATATTTATAGCTTTTCCAAAGGTGCCCCTCACCCCTCTTATAAAAGGGCACCCCCCTTCCCAGTAATTCACACAATCAAGGCCTCTTGGCTCGGCCAACCACTGCCCAAATACTCTCTAAACTTCTCTCAATAGAACCTTGATGCCTTAGTTGTATCATAAATCCAACCTAAGGATCCCTTTTGATCAAATCAAACAGAAGAACCCAAAGAAGAGGTAATGTTTTCACCACTGTTTTTCAAATTCATTTCTTCTTCAACTTCTTCTTTCATTGTTATTACCTTTCTAAAATAACAAATCCAGTATATCCTATATACTGTGATATTATTATAAATATGGTACAACCATATTCTGTATTCTATCCATCCTTTGAATGACATGTCACCATACGTGCGTACGTATGGCTTACCGTCTCCACGTCGTGGTGTAATTGTTATTCAATATATTATTATTTGGATGGGTATAATAATGATGTGTAATTCTGGTAAATAATAAATATAACATGATAATTATTCTGTATATATGATATACCATCCAATTATATATTATTTTATTATCAAAATAATGATATTGTAGCTCGTGCGTACGTACGGACTACCGTCTCCACGAATGCGATGAGATTCATTTCCCATCATATCCATTAAAGACTAACTCTCATTTTATGATTACAATTAATGTTTAAGAACTTTATATCATTCTAGATATGAATAAGTTACAACCTATCCATAACAAACACGACTTATGTAACTAAACATATAAAAGAAAACAAGTAAGTTAACACTAGAAACAATGATAATAATAAGATATTATTAACAAATCAATGTTAAAAGATCATATATGATATCATAATTATGTATATGGTTCTTGTATTATTTAATAACAATGATTTAACTATTATAAAAGAGGATAACATACCATCAACTAAGGAAAAATACAAGGTAAGGGTTTATTGCACAATCTCTTCATTATCCGAGGTTGTTTATATGTGATTATCTATTGGGACATCTTTATCATCCACATCCATGTTTCTTAAAAAAGTATTTCAAATCATTCATACCATTTTAAAGACTATGAGATAAATTCATTTATACCCTTGTTGAATTTTTATAAGATGTTTATAAAGGAATCTTTCTGTCGTTTTCCAAACAAGGTCCTTTTTACCCTTTTCGACAGAATTAAGGTAAGAATGTATTTTTTAACTTATACGGCGGGTGAGGCTATTTTCAACCATTATAAATTTTTCAAATCATTCCTTACACGCTTATAAGAATATTTTCAAAGTAAATGTTTTATTTTATAATTATGTGACTTTTAAATGATTTCCGAAAAGAGGTATTTCTTTCAAATAGTTTTGACTTCATCTATGTCAACATCCTTCGATGGATTTTAAGCTTATTTGAAGTTTATTTATTATGATACAAAACTTCCATATATTATTGAAGGTTTTGTGATATGTTTGACTGTGGATGTTCTATTTTTATACCATTCATGGTTTATGGTGAACATATTGACATTTCGTATGCTAGTTTTAATACGAATGTTTATGTTATGTTTAAACCTGTTCATATGAGGAATACATTGGACTTAATAAGTGACGGGTCGAGCCCGCTATAGCTCTTCGATGCATCGGTAGGTCTCTGGAGACAAACTAGTGCCTTGGCACAAGGCATTGACAAAATATTTTTTGTAGTCTTGGGACGAGGCCTTGGCTATGTGGTTATGATAGTCTGGGATTATTTATTTCATCATTATGAAAGTGGTTATGTATATTGCATGTGAATGTTCGACTAGTAGAATATCTATGTGAATAAGTAAATAGAATTATTTCATTTTATCTTTTCAATATTATGATGAAGTTCTAGTTTAAAAGTCTTTTGTTTTAGCTATACATTGCCTTAAATGTTTATGTTTATTTATGAATGTTTCTGCTATATTGTTATCCTTTCTGAGCATCGGAGCTCACCCCTTTCAATGTTTTATTTTTCCCATGATGTGAAGAAGTAATTTATGAATGACCTGTAGGGTTAATATGAGGGGATATGAAGACAATATATTTTTTTAGTAGTTTTCACTTTATGAGGTAATGTAAAATTTATGAATGTATCTAGATATTACAAGGATACTAAACTAATTGGTCTTTCGAGACATGATCTTTTGTGATCATGCCAATATTATGTAATAATGCACTGACACTGTGTAACTGGGCTTGGGGAGTTACATAAACTCCTGGGAAAGGAAACATAGTGGCTGATGTGTTGAGAATGAGGACTCAGATCCACATAGTTCAGTAGGCCATCAGTGAGTGGGAGCTTGTGGTTCTATTATCCAAGATGCATTTGGAGGTGCACGTCAGACAGGGGAAGATGTTCTTTTCTATTATTACTGTTACCTCTACTCAACTTGATCAATTACGAATGAGGCAGCTATGAAGGTCTGAAGGCCTAGTTCTCTCTGTTAGTGTCTCATGAGAGGACCCTATTCATGTATATACCATTTGAGAGGATGAGATATTGTACTTCCTGGGTGTGTATGGATGTCAAAAGACATACACGAGGAGCTTTTTTGGGATTTTCATTCTCCAGTTTGTGAAGTTCATCCCAGCGTCACCAAAATGTATTGAGATCTACACCATCATTATTGGTGCCCAGCAATGAAGAAATATGCCATTGGGTTTTTCATGAGATGTTCCACCTGTCAGTTGGTGAAGGCGGTGCATTAGCGACCATCATGGCTTCTGTAGCAGTTTCCCATTCTCGAGTGGAAGTGGAATGATGTTGTAATTGATTAGAGACAGGTTTTATAATGTCGCCTCGAGGGAACGATGTAGTTTTTTGTCATTGAAATAATTGTGAAGGTCGATCCCTTCTTAATGATCAAGGAGACCTTCATTGTTGATGAGATCATATGTTTTTACATCTGAGAGACTGTACATTTGTATGGTGCTCCACACTCCATCATTTCAGATAGGGACACCCATTTTACTTCTTGGGTCTTGTAGGGACTACAATGGGAATCAGGTACACATGTAATTCTACGTACAACATACCATACCAATACAAATTTTCAATCCAAGTATATGATTGTGGTTCTTGAGGACATGATTTGAGGATGCATCATAGATTTTGGAGGTTCATGGGAGATGGCCAAACCTATGGTAGTGTTTTACAAAAATAATAGTTTTCCAGAAACTATTAAGATGACAATTTATGAGGATTTTTAAAGATGGCCATGTCAATCACCCCTATGTTGGCTAGAGGCCAGAGAGAAATATTTTCTAGGACCTCGTATTCTCTAGGAGACCATAGAGAAGATATAGTTGATTCAGAAGATGATGGAAACTTCACAATCATGGAAAATGTCTTATACAGATCGATGGATACGATCTCTAGAGTTCGAGGTCGGAGATATGTTTTTCCTGAATGTCACACCAAGGTTGGGACATAAAATAATTATGAGACACGGTAAGCTGTCTACAACATACCTCCGACCGATTGACTCTTTGGAGAGAGTCGGTCGAGTTCCCAATCATTTTCTGTAACCTCAGAGGTACATGCATATTCATGACATCTTCGATGTTTCTCATCTACTACGTAACATCTCAGACCTATATAATGTTTTTAAACCCAAGGTGGTTGAGTTGGAGGTGGATGAATCATTAGAAAAGCTTCATATCCAGATATTTGATCTCAGCTTGAATGTTCTCCTAGAATGCTATTTTCCTATGGTATGGTTGTTATGGTAGCAAGAGCGAGTACATGAAGATACTAGGGAGAGGGAGACTGATGTAAAATCGCAGTGGATGGAGCTATTCGGGTATTCTTTTTCATCGCCTCCTCATTAGGGATATTTAGGGACTAATTTCTTTAAGCGATGAAGTTATTAATAACCTAGGACTTCTTTTCAGGTATGGATCTAGTTTTCTGGTGTTTTTTAATAAAATAGGAGTTTTTAGAAATTTAAAGAGTACACGCCATGTACTTAGGATTACTTTTCATGTACTGGCCATGTAACGGACGAGTACATGGCCATGTGAGGTGACCTGGAGGCATCCTAAAATGGGGCCTGGTAATGTCCTATACATGTCGTGTACCCTTAGGGAACATGAAATGTATTTTTATTTTTTACTGTTATATCAGACTAGGGTTGCGTCTCGTTGACATAACATTCTTCTTCTGAACCCTTCTCATCCAAGAGTGATGGATATCAACGAATCATCTCTGAGCCCCTGTTTGGGCATCCTTTCTTTGAATCATATACTCTCGATTGTGTTTGAATTTCCATTTTGAGTTCTTCCTTCTTTTAGATCCTCTTCTCTTGATTCCTCCTCTTTCGTGATACATCCATGGTTGAGGGTTTTAGTCATTTTTGTATATCTATGGTGTTCTAGGTTGATTAAGAGGCTAAATATCAACTATATTTTTATCAAAATGGCAAGGTAGGTGTTTTATGACTTTCTAAATATTTTTATTTAAATATATGTGCAAAAATTTCTCAATACCCTAGTTTAGAGTATTTCATGTTTAGGTAATATAACCCTATTAATGCATGCCATGCCTAGTTTTCCCGATTATGGGTTTTTGATTGTAAATATGGTTATTTACCTTCAGATGGATGTGTTTCCACTGTTTGATCTGATATTGGGCATTGGGTCTAGAATGCCCCGTTAGGATGCTCTGTTTTCCATTCCTATTATGTTAGGTTGGAGTGAAATTATTCTACATGCTTGTGTAATGAATTGTATATTTTTAGCCATGTAGTATTTTTGATTTATTTTGGATCCTGAATATAGTTTTTTTTCACAATTTCATTACACTAGGTTGTGGGAACCTGGTGTAGTGAGACCAAAGGGTGAATTGACATTGAGAGCTTCCCCAGAGTGTCTGTTGTATTTTTCATGTAGTGAGACCATTGGGGGGATTGACGTTGACTTCTCCCTTAGAGTGTTAATAGTTATTGTTATGAGACCTCATGGGGAAGTTACATAGGGTTCTTCCTCATATATTATGTAGTTTATCATTAAAAGGAAATAGAGGGAATTAATGGTGAGTTATTATTCCTAGAGTCTTTGTTTTCATGAGACCAAAGGGGATAGATAGTGTGGGCCATCCTATGGGGTAATTGTATCTTTATTGATATATGATAGGTAAAACTAGAGGGGTTAGAATGTGAAAACCATCTCATAGGGTTACTTGTGACTGATTGGTTGAATAATTAAAAAATGTGAATGAATGTAGTTGAAACTGTAAGAATGTTTACTTATGAGTACTTCCTTATTTATTGATTTTTTTAATATTTTCCTATTATATATATTCACTGACATTTGGGCACAAATATTTATGTGGTTGCCTTCTAGGATTCATCTCACACCATGTTTGGATCATGATTTTGGGTCCTAACATATTATATTATTTTAGGAATTTATTATGGAATGTGCCCTTATACTTCATGTACTTGACTGATGTGGAGATGAGGAGCATAGGACAAACATGAGTCTTTCGATATTGTTGGTGTTTACCTATTTTTATTTTTTTTACTTTGGCATTGTACTATATTATAGAAATATGAATTGTTTGGATTATTTCTTAGATACTTGTGACATGAATCATTATTTACATATATATGATGAAGCAACTTGTTTACTTTCTATCTTTCGCTTTTCACTTATTGTATGGCATTACTGCTTATACTACTGTTATACATTCTCTTCCACTAAGTTACTCTTACAATGAGGGCATTTATTCCCCACTATCACGCCATGTCCCTTGCTGCTAGTTGGAAGCCTCTAGAATTTATGGAAATGCACTTCAGACAATGTGACCAACTGGGTATGTGGAACCTTTGGGCGGCACCCAGAACCGGGGTGTTATAGAAGAACTGGAAAGAAAAGGGTTCATTACGCCGAGCACATCATTATTTGTAACATCAGCCTTGTTTGTCAAGAAGGAAGATGGATTTTTTTTTCTATGACAAAATTATTGTAATCATATCCATGTAACAATGATGAATCTATATCCACTTCAACACATTGATCAAATTTTTTATTATATTATTAGAGTAAGGTGGGTCTCTAAAAGTGACTTGTGAACAGGATATCAACAATTTCATGTTCTGAAGGGGATATTCTATATTAATATCTCAGAATTAATTATGGAAATTACATATATGTGGTTATGAAATTCAGTATTATTAATGAACCACATGTATTTAGGGATTTGATGAATTAGATATTCTAATGAAATATGGAATCCATTATGGCGGTGTTTTTGGAAGACATATTAGTGTATTAATTTCCATAGGATGAGAATGATAATCACATGGAAATAGTGATATTAATTTTAATATATCATCATTTGTATTCCAAAACCTCAAAATATGACTTTTTTTTAATACAATAGGTACATTTCCTTATCATGTATCCTTTGAATGTGGAGTTTTTGTTAATCAAATAATGAGAGAGGCTATTATCTACATTCAACTACCAAATAATTTCTTTAAGATACATTGTTTTCTTGGTCTGATTATTTATTACCAAAGAATTTTTCATGATTTATCATGACTATATTCACATATAATGGTTTTTAAAATGAATAATGTTCCATTACAATGGAGAGATGAATGTCAAAATTCATTTAAAGAGAAATAAATTTTCTTACATTGGTTCCAACCATGATCTCTCCTGAATTAGGAAACGGGTACTTGGGATATTTTGATGATTCATGATTTGGTTTTGGATATTTTCTCATCTAGTGAAAACATGTTGTGTCTTATGGATAATGATATTTATCGTTTTAGGAGAAACAAACACATCGCGCGATTTGGATTTACCTGTTGTAGTCCATGCACTGAAAACATGGAGCCACTACATCTTTAGTGATAAATTAAAAGTTGTTATAGATTATAAGATCATGACAAATATTTTCCCAAAATGGTAATTGAAAATATGAAAAATAAGATTGATTTATTATCTAAAAATCATTAATATTGAGATGATGTATCCACTGGGTAAGGGAAATTCAGTGGAAGATTTATTAAGAGGAATTTAATAATCTTATATAGAAAATGAGTCTTCAAAAAAATGATATATTATTTCCATAATATCATACATGCTCAGGTAATTTGAATAATGATGTGATATTGTAGTTTTATTTTCAGTTTCCTTTGTTCATGATTTGGTGGAGATGGATAAAGAGGCAAAACTCCCAATTTAGGATTTTTTTATATGATGAAAAAACAAAATATTTTGTAATATATTTTTATGAAAGGTGGACAAGAATTATAATGTTGTCCCACTATATACTTATGTATAACTAACCTCATATAATAATGAGATGATGAAATTATGCATTACCATTTACTTATAATTTATTTGAGGGTGCATTAAACTCTTGTTTAAAACTTATAGTATTCTATTAAATTATTCCAGAACTAGAACCATATCAATATTTATGATATCATATATCATCCACATAAATTGGTGTCTGAATAATATTTCAGTATTACTATTGTTTACGGTGTTAACTGTTCATTTTCCCATTCCTATTATATAATGTATATCATGTTATTTTTTATAAGATGTATTTTAATCATATCAAAAATGATATTATATTAATAATTATTATTTTTAATCATTATTTAAATTTTATAATAATTCATGAATGTTTAACATAGATAATTAATCTCATCGCATCGTGGAGGCGATAGGTCGTACGTACGAACGATCGACAATATCATTGTTTTTATAGCTAAATGGTATATAATTGGTTAGGTTATTGACTATAGTAATGATTTATAATGTCATATTCATTATTTATATCAATTATACACATCATTATTCCCATCCAAATAATGTAGTGTTGAATAAAATTTCACACCATGGTGTGGAGATGGTAAGTCGTACGCACGCATGCATGGTGATATTGTCATTCGTAAGATGGAAAAAATAGGAATATGGTTCTAAAATAATTCTAATCACATATAATTATGTATATGATAATGGATTTATTTCATTAGTATTGAAACAACATTAGATGATGAATTATAAGAAGGAAAGGACACTGAAAGGTTTGATAAGACAATTACCTCTTTTTTGGGTATCTTCTTTTCATTTGAACAAAAGGACTCCAAATGTTGGATTTATTCCAAAATTATGGCCTCAACAATTAATATAGGGATATTAGGAGGAGAATTGATTAGTTTTTTTCCATGAAAAACTGATTTCAATGTGTGAATAAAAGATAAGAATAGGTGACATTTTACAAAAGAGGGGAGGGAATGTTTTGAGAAATCAAAAAATATTAATTTATTATAAATTAATTTTTGGTTTCATGTAACTCCAAAGTGACTAAGTTCAAGGATAAGATTATCATGGGTATAAATCCTCTAATGGTTTTTTGAAATTTAGATCACAAAATTATCGTTATCATTTGGAATTATTCCATAGTTAAATTGTTTAACTTTTACCGTGTTTACTTGTTCTTTCATAATATTTGGTTAACATATATTCTATAAAATAAAAAGATAATGAAAATTGGATCATTAATGATGTATTTAAAATTAACCTTAATATTTTTGAAAAAAATGATTTTTAGGAATTTTATTTCAAATAAGAAAATATTATTTCATTTAAATTATAATTTATTTCAATTATGATACGGTTCAAAAATTGTATTTTTAAAAATATCAAAACAAAATGATAAATTATTTAAAATATGAAAAATATGTCAATAAAATTTCTTTTTTATATTTATAATTCTTGTATTTCATTAATTAAGTAAAATTATATTTATTTTAATATTTTCATATTAATTATTTGATATATCTATAAATAAAATTATTTTTTCCCCACTATTGATTCAATATTAACGGTAATTATTTAGTCTTGAAAATTTATTTATAAGTTATTTTGATGTATAAAATTGTATTCTATTTTTTAAAAATATCTGAAGTTGGCCATATCACTTATATAACCTGAAAATAATAATGATATGGTTATTAAAATTTTAATATGAAATTTTTAACTCACTTTAAAATAAATATAATAAATATCCTAATCAAATAAAACATGTATAAAAGGGATAATATTTTTTAACTAATGATGATTTTTGATGAAAAACCGTTATCCAATTTAATTAGGGCAACTATTAAGGTGATTTTATATTATTGCAATATTATTTTTACCTTTAATTACCCCATTTAGCTTTAATACTGGTGAATAAAATTACAAAGTTATTATTCAGAATATAAAATTTGTTATTATTACCAAAAATTTTGAATACATAATACCAAGAGATATGTATATTTTTATATATCTAATTCATAGTGGTGTTAAAATTTAATTTATTTCTAATAATTTAAATGTTGCTAGAAGATGGGTAAAAGAGACGTTAAAAATAGCAATGAATTTTTATATCTAATTCTATTACAAATCTTATTCCAATGAAATAAAATGAAAATATATATGTATTATATATAAATAGAGATATTAAAATAAATTTTAATGTAAAATAATTATTTAACTGAAATAATTAGTTTCTATTTACAATGTATTATTTTTCACTATTCATCACAAATTGAATCTTTTCATAAACTTCAAAAAATTTCACCCTAGGATAATTTTTGATAATATGAATTCAAAAATTATGTAAATTTTGGAAAATAAACTTTTAAATTTCATTATATGGTTAATACTATTCATAACACTTATTAAATGGCTAGTTTGATTGGTCATTGTGTACTCGAACTCAGTGTTGTGTGTTGAGCAATCTATTAAATGTTTTTAAAAGGAAACATATCGTGGAAGATTGTGGTGTTACATGTATGGTGATTGGGTGAATTTTGGGTGATTATTGATGAACATCAGAATATTATTGGGCATTTTTAAAAGGTGTTTGGTTGGATCACAGTTAGAGTAAACCATGCATCTCCTACAGGAAACTATGTACAACGAGACAAAAGAAAAGGGGAAGTAACACATGTACAAACACAGTTTTTATAAATCATGAGACCTCTAATGGAGAAACCATGCAATGTGGGATATTTTTTATTTTCATGTTTGGTGAATGGTTTTTATAACCATGATATCAAGTAGTGCATGGTGCTCCTTGAGGTAGTGGCTACTGCACGATTATGACACAATTTATATTTACCTTGAATCTAACCTTCCAGAGTTTAAAAAAATCTTAAATAGTAAATATATGTTAATATTATATTTTTACCCATATTTTTTTTCCATACACACACTAACTCATTAATTCTCCCTCTCAAAGGCTTATGGGGCATTCCCCATAGGTCTAGAAGTGATATGAGGGTATTTCATGGCACGTCGAAGCCCGATTACCTTTGTTAGTCCATCATTATTGTTTTTTGGAGGGGCTTCATAGATCAAATTGAATACATGTATCAAATTCTAAGATCTAGTCCACTATGGATAGTTATAGTGTTTTTTATTCCAATATGGGTTATATTTTACCTTTTCTATTATTGTAATAAAACAATGGTTGGTTTTTGAAGACTCAACCCAATTTTTTTAGTGTTTTCGTGATTTTATCTTATTCATCAAATTTTAGGTGGTAGGTGTCTTTAATCTCAAGTCATATTTCTATAAATTTAAAGAATTATTTATATATTTTATTTTTATGTCATTGTTAATTTATTTTACAATTAATGATGAAAAAACCACAAAAGAGATGGTCTTTAAAATTGGTGAATTTTGCTATTTTGATCGAAGGACAGTTTAGTAGCAAGATTTTAAAATGTTAATTTTTAAATGATTGATTAGTATTGTTACATGGAGTAGTGGTTTAAATAATATATAGTTTTATTTAAATATTATTTTATCTAAATGTATTTTTGGAATGGGTTTTCAATAAAAGGATGGGTTTATTGAAATTGATTGAATTTTTTGAATTTTCTTGGTTTTATCAGCTACATGTGGTATTAATTTAATGAGATTTATTTGTTCATGATGTAGCACCATAAATGGGATTAGATATGGATTTTACGATCCACCATCAATGTTAACACCATTCTTGTGTGTTTTTGTGGTTTAGAATGTTTCTTGTGTGGTTTAGTGAAATTTAATGGGTTATAGAAACATGGAAACTGGTAAAAAAAGATCATTGTATTGTTTTACTACATTCCTTGGAAATTGGATTATTTGAGAAATACATTTTTGTTTTTAATTTTGTTGCCTAGTAATATATTTTTTAACTGTTTTAGATTTTTTTATAATTTTTTAATATAATTGACCCAACATGTTCAATCCTAGTGGCCTGAGTTGGGAAGTCATTTGGGAGAAACTTACATAATTGAATTACTAAACCCATTATTTTTGAATGTTGGTGCTTTTGTTTAAATTTTTAATCGGGTTACAAGTAAGGGTACAACATCACATTGGTTTTGTGGTGCTTCATGATATTTTAAATATATTTTGGTTTTGGAGCATGGAACATATTGGGAGGTGTGGAGTTTTGTATTGGAGTCTTTGAATTTTTTTTGTTTGTCTACCAATATGTACATTGATGTTATTTCTATTATACATACGTATATTTTTTTATCTTATTAACATATCAATGTTAATTCATATAGTTGATTCATAAGGTTATCATGCATCATGTAGTGAGTGCTTTTTATAGAATTTCTAGTTTAGTTTTTTATTGTTCAATGATTAAATAGTCCCCCACATGTTAAGGAATCCCTTAGCATTTATTGATAGTTGTATGTGCCTTTGAGATGTCATGTAAGGCCAAGTATTCTGAAATGCAAGGATTGGCTGTGATCACTGAGAGGGGAGGGGTGAATCAGTGATAACTTTTTTTTAAGAATTGTTCTCTTTGAGTGATCAATTCAACCTTTGTGGCTGGTTAAGGCCCAGATCTACTCTTTTGATGGTGCAGTGATAAAGAAAGCTCAGAACACAGAGATTTACAAGGTTAGGTACAAAGACCTACTCCTTTCCGTGTTGGTTGCACTCCCCAACATAGATTCTTCACTATGCCAGAACATGTTTACACAATAATAGGTTATACCCCCCAATTACAAGTTGGTTAAACCCACCAACTCCACAACATCATCTTCATCATGGCTCCACTTCACTTCTTCAAAGGTGTTGTTCAAAACATCAATTATCTTCAACAGTCTTCATAAGATCTCGTTGGTCTTGCTCACCAAAACTAATCACTTAGAATGATCATTTCTTTTGCATTTATACACTTAAGTGTGTACTCCTCTTATTCTTAACAATATTTGATCACTTGTCCACACACTAGTTCATGTTTCTTCTTTGCACATACTCAACCAATCCTCGGTCTCCTCTTCAATTGCACACACAAAGTGCAAGTCTCTGGTTATCCACTTCACACACACACAAGTGGTGCGTTATACACTTCACAACCCGAACTCCCAGTCTCAAATGAAGGCGCGCATGGGGTGTGGCCAAATTCTTCTCCAACAGCCGCGCAAGTCACTATGGACAAGGCAGTGCGCAAGGGTGCACCAACCGCAGGCGCGCAAGTGCTCGCGGCCTGACCTCTTCCTGTCACGCAAGGGGTGCGTGCAGGGGACTTCTTCAGGGCCTCGGGTGGCTCCGGGATACTCAGTCGTGCAAGAGGTTGCGCGGAGGTACTTCGTGTAGCTTCAGTGATTTTCAGGACTTCTTCACAAAGGATCAACAACAATCTTTCAAGCGCCTCGGGTGCTCCTTTTATAGGCAAGTAGTGCGAATGGATTCTGTGAGATCCAACACTCGAATGCCCGAAATCAGCGGTGTTTTGAAAACTTAAAACGCGTTAAAAAATCATCCGCGTATCTCGTTTTTTATTCTCTATCCAACGCGGGTTATCTCTTCTTTGCATTCCTCCACGTGCATGCGTTTTCGAACGCATGCATGGCTCTGTTTAAGCCCAACTCATGCAAAACACGAACACATGAAGCCTCGCACCTTCGGTTTTCTTTGGCCTTGTGCATATTTCTTCTCCCGTTGCATGCATGTGTATTTTTATGCTTGAATGGGTTCATTTTGGCCAAAGGAGCACGAGGGAGCTTTCAGTTTCATCAGAGGTGGCCGGAAACTTGATTTGGCTTGCTCGGAGGGCCACTGGTTCAGGCGGCATCGTGGGAGGTGCCTCGGCTGAGCTCAAGGAAGGGGACGATGCGGCAGCCGTCAGATCAGGCGTGTAATGAAGGCAGACGGCTGAGATTAGAACATCTCGCCACAGATGAGATGAGCGATCGAGATCATCTGCGCGATCGCTTGGATGGCCCATATTAGATCCCAGATAAATTTCGTCATCCCACATCGATTTGGCATGCGTTTTTCTCGCGGTTTAACAAACACTGCCTCCCTGCCAACGCTCAGTTGCACTTCTACCCTCTCGGTGTCACCCCGCACCGGGTTCTCTTAGCGGGTGCGCTCTTGCACCCACCCCTACCACTCGGGCACGCCACTAGCGCCCACTATTCTCCATTGGGCGCGTGTTCTCCTGCCTCAAGGTGTGCCCTGGCCCGAGGGTTCCCCATGGGCGTGGTGACCTTGAGTCCCACAAGAGCCATGGGTGATGGCCCTCGGCTGGCCTCCTTGGTGGCTCTCTTTTTTCTTAAGTATATAACAAACACTTTGTTTAAAAACAACGTAACAAGCTCAACATGTCAAATGCCACTTCAAGCCCCTCTTCTTCATTTCCTTAAGAACTCCTCCATTCTTCATTTCTTCTCTTCTATTCTCTATTTATTCTCCATTAGAATTCCTCCAATTCTTCTACAACATGAATTCAATTCTTAGGAAAGGAATCATTCTTCAACCAAGCTCCTTAATCAAATAAATATTCAACAAACTTCATTGATCTAATCAGATATCAAGTTGGATCTTCTTCAGATTCACATGCACTAAGTGATAGTGCATGGACTTCATTAATCCACATCATCTGCTTAGAACTTGTGGATGGATATTATTCATCTCTTCATGCATTGTTAATATAATGCATGGTCTTCTAACATTGTGATGACATTGTATCCAGTTGATACAAGTTCTTTGAACTTAAAGATCAGCTCATCAATCATCTGATGTAATGATGCATCTCCAACCATTAGTCTTCAAGCTCTACTTCATAAGTTGACACATAGTGACATGTTATTGAAAAAAAATGTAATAACTTGGGCACAACAATCTCCCCCTTTGTATTTGGTTGTCAATACTCCTATGCACACTTTGAATAATGTCACAATGTGTATGTGCTGATTATTTCTCCCACTTATTGGCCAACAAATGCAAATGGATGAATAGGAAGTCATTCCCAAAATGCATAACTGCTTGACTCAACAACCAATGCTCCCCCTCAAGGGATGCACTCATCTCCTTCAATTCCATTCATGTCAGTACAAAAACATATAAATTTAGGGAATAAGGAGGGACATTTCTCTTCCTCAAGTGAGAGGAGAAGGCTGAACATGAAGTTTCAGCCTTAGCTCAACAAATCATTCTATAGGCATAGCTTTGGTGAAAATATGTGCCACCTGATCTTGAGTAGAAATGTAGTTGAGTTTGATGTCTCCACTAGCGACCCTTTCTTTGATGAAATGATATTTTATATCAATATGCTTAGATCTGGAGTGTTGTATAGGATTCTTAGAATAGACAATTGCACTTTGATTATCACATAAGATCCTCAATGTTTTTTCAAATTTAATTCTCAAATCTGATAGCTGCACCTGCATCCAAATCATTTGTGTACATGCATGTGTAGCTGCCACATACTCTACTTCAGCTGTGCTAAATGTTACAGAATTTTGTTTCTTGCTATACCAACTAACACATCCTTCTCCCAGAAAGAAGGCTCCACCAGATGTGGATCTTCTATCAGTGCAATCACCAGCCCAATCAGTATCAGTGAATCCCAACAACATTATTTTTGTACTTTGTTTGTATAAGAGTCCATAGTTGAGGGTTCCTTTAACATATCTCAAGATTCTTTTAGCTGCTGATAAGTGAGATTCTTTAGGGTCACATTGAAATCTTGCACACAAAGTCACTGCATATGTTATATCAGGCCTTGAGGCCTTGAGATAAAGGATACTGCCAATAATTCTCCTGAACTCTTTCTGATCAACATTTTTGCCTTCTTCATCCTTGCATAGCTTGGTTCCAACAGAAATGGGTGTTGAGACTTCCTTTGCATTCTCCATTCCAAACCTTTTCACTAAGTCCCTTGCATACTTTTCTAGTGAAAGAAATATAGAGTTTTCCTTTTTTCCACCTGAAATCCAAGAAAATATGTCATTTGACCAAGCATGGACATTTCAAAGGTTCTCTTCATCTGCTCAGTGAATTCTTCACATAGTCCTTCCTTGTCACCAGAAAAAATAATATCATCCACATAGATAATGACTATGAGAGTACCAGTGGCCATTTCTCTGACATAGAGATTACTATCAACTGTTCCTTTGACAAACTTCATGCTCTTAAGACAACCATCCAACTTGGAGTACCAGGCTCAGGGAGCCTTCTTTAACCCATACAATTCATTCTTCAATCTGCATACCATGCTACCATCATTGTCTAGCACAAATCCCTCTGGTTATTCTATATACACTTCTTCTTCAAGATCTCCATTTAGGAATGCAGATTTCACATCCATCTGATAGACCTAGTACTGCTTGTGTGCTGCAACTGCTAAGAACATTCTGATAGTCTCCAGTCTTGAAACTGGTGAAAAAGTTTCTTCAAAGTCGATTATTTCTATTTGTGAATACCCTTTGCATACAAGTCTGGCCTTATTTCTTGAAACTTCCCCTTTCTCATTGAGTTTGTTTCTGAAAACCCACATTGTCCCAATTACATTTTTATTTTTGGGCCATGGCACAAGATCCCAAGTGGAGTTCTTTTCTATTTGATTGAGTTCCTCATGCATAGCTTGTATCCATTCCTCATGTTCAACTGCTTCAGCCACTGTGTGAGGTTCCACTTGAGAAACCAATGCAGTGTAATCTTCATATCTCAATCTTCTCCTAGTTTTTACTGAGGACTGTGGGTTACCAAGGAAATTTTCTGTGTCGACATGTTTCTTCAATTTATTGTATCTCCTTCTTCCATCTTCATTACCTGCCTCTTCATCACTGGTGTGTTCAGAGTTGATCTCACCAGCAGTTGGTGTTGGATCAGTTAATTCTTCATTATTTTGTTCCAAGGTTGTGTCATTCATTGAGTCATCATTATCCACAGTGTATGGTTATGTTTTCTTTTAAATTATTCTGACATCACTACAGTCAATCATTTTGTTCAACCTCTTATTCCAGCATCTATAGCCCTTTCCATCAGGTAGGTAGCCCATGAAGATTCCTTCTTATGCTTTTTCCTCAAACTTTCCCAAATTAATGTTTTTAATCTTCATGATGCATGGACTGACAAAGACTCTGAAGTACTTAACAGTTGGTTTTCTGTTAAAACACATTTCATAGGATGTCATTTTTGTTTATAGTCTCATGAGACATCTATTTTGTATGTGTATAGTTGTGCATACTGATTCTCTCCAGAAAAACTTAGAGATATTGTGCTTAGCTAACATAGTCCTCCCCATTTCGACTATGCTTCGATTCTTCCTTTCAGCCACTCCATTTTGTTGTGGAGTATATGGTGTACTGTATTGATGCTTGATTCCATGCTTGACCAAATAGCTTTAAAAATCATCACAAGTGTATTATTTTCCATTATCTGATCTCACTTTCTTGATATAGATTCCAAGTTCCTTCTCATCATGCCTCCTGAAATTTTTGAACATCATGATTGCTTCTGACTTGTGTTTCAGGAACATGACGTTGGTCATCCGAGTGTAATCATCAATGAAGGTTATAAAGTAGAGATATCCTCTTGTAGACTTTTGTCTCATCGGTCCACATACGTCTGTATGAATGAGTTCAAGAGGCCCAGTAGACATGATATCTACTCCTTTGTGTGAACTATGGGTCAGTTTTCCCTTCTGACATGTGTCACAAATTTCATCTCTTTCTCTCTTTAATTTGGGTAGATCTCGTACAATATTGTACTTCAGAATTTCACCCATACTTCTTTGACCCAGATGGCCAAGTCTTCTGTGCCAGAGATTTTTTTCATCTTTAGAACTAAGATAACAAGAATTGATGGACTCACCAATTTGAAATAGGTTTCCAGTGGTTCTTCTTCCTTGAGTGATGATTTTTCCATCCTTTGAGCTCTTGATGATGCATGAATCCTTCTGGAACAACACCTCATGTCCATCATCACATAATTGGCTTACACTCATTTGGTTGTGCTTTAATCATTCAACAAACAACACATCATTGGATTTTATATTTTTTGTTTCAATCATAGCCTTTCCAACTCCATTGATTTTCAGAGAACAATCATTTCCAAACACCACAGTTCCTCCCTCATGACTTTCTATGTTGCTTAGAATTTTTGTATCACCAGTCATATGTGATGAGCATCCACTATCAATAATCCATGACTTGGTTTTACTGCTGTCTTTTAGAGCAACTTCAGCGAAAGAATGTGATTTCTTCATTGGGTTCCTGAATGACTTTTCCTTTCATGTCTTTAAATCTTTGTTCAGGAAGAGTAGTTATACATTTATCAGCTCTATGACCATGTTGGTCACATCTTCCACAAGATTCACCCAGGGAGTTAGATATGTTCGGAATTGGATGTTTTGATGCTTTCTGTAATATACTCTAGGTTTCAGGATATCTCCCCCTTGAATCATGCCTCATACTTGGAAGAGACATGTTATACCAGCATGTATAGGCCTTGTGTCCAAACACACCACAACACCAGCAATAGCCTCTAAACCTTGACCTTCTCTACTGATAAGAGTCGTGTTGTAATTTCCTATCCAAAATTTGAGTAGTCCTTCCTGGAGATTTCCTTTCTTCCATTGAAGATGAGTTTTCACTCGTTTTTGTATTCCCTGTTTGTCTCAATTTCATCTTTGGACCTGTATTGTTAGAGATAACAGATGTATTTTGAGATTTACTTAGTGGTAAATTGACTTGCCTCTGAGCACCAGCATGAGATGATTCTGCTTGGACCTCAACAGCCTTGTTGAAGTCTTCTCCCATCTTTGTCAAGCTATTCTCTGCTTCAATCCACTTGGAATGTGTCACTGATTTCTCTTCTTCTTTGAGGTGAAGTTTCTCATCAAGATCCTTTTCTATCTTATCTAGTTCAGCTGTGTTTAGTTTGTGTCTCTTGATTTCATCAATGTACAGTGTCTCTTTCTTCATACACTCTTCCAACTCCTTAGTCATTCTTCTGATTTCCTTTTGTAATAGTTTATTCTCATTCTTGATCTTGTTGTTTTGTTCAAGGAAACCTTCTAATTCATCTTTCAACATGTGTTCAATCTCTGTTCGTTCACTTTCATCATCTTCACTACTACAGGTATCAAACCGTTTTCCACATGAGCCATACAATTTGTTTCTTCTTCTGATTGACTGGATGAAGTGAAGTATGATTCTTCTTCTTTGCTCGCATATCATCTTCTTCCACCTGGAATGAACCTTTTCTTTCTCGAACCAAATTTTCTTCCTTCTCTTTGGTTTCTACTCCATTTCTTCTTTTTTAATTTTTCTTCTTCAACTTCTGGAGAACTAAATCGTTTCTTGGGACTGTTAACAGCAAAGTGTCTGATGTTATTGCAATTGATACACCTTGTTGGTAATTTCCCTTTTCCCTTGAATTTATCTTTTCCAAACCTTTTTGATAAAAGAGAAATAATTTTGTTGAAGACTTCATCCTTTTATTCATTGTTAGATTCACTTGATTCGAAGACTTCGTCATCTTTTATCTTGAGTTTTCTCATGGCCTCAAAATCCATCTCATCCTTCATCTTCATCTTGAATACTGGGATCTTCCTCATTTCATATGAAATGAGAATTTTGTGTAGTTCATCAAGAGAGAGATCGTCCCTATTTTCTAATGCTGAGACTTTGGGGTCAAACTTCTCAGGAAAATTTGTCATTAGTTTTTTAACAATAGTTGAGTCCTCCAACTTTTATCCAAAGCCCCGAATGTTACTGACAATTTCATTGACTCTTGTGAAATAATAATCAATATTTTCTTCTTCTTCCATTATGACATCTTCAAACTTGCTTCTCCAAATTTGTAATTTGGCTTCCTTGACTTTCATGTTGCCTTCATAACTACTTTCCAATTTGTCCCAAATTTCATTAGCATTCTTGAGTCCCATGACATTTGTGTATACCTTTTCTGAGAGTGACATAAGAATGGAATTTTGAGCTTTACCATCAACTTCCATATTTCTTTTCTCATCCAGTGTCATAGCAGCTTCAATAGCAAGAGGAGGGAATCTAAATAAGGCAGCATCTCTAACTTCAAGGCTGAGAGATAGAAGCTAGGGTAACATCAGATTTTTCCAGCTGTGATAATTCATTCCATCGAATGTAGGGACACCCCTACTATTAAAAGAATTTAGATTGTCCATTTTTTCATAAGTAGATCCTAACAGAGGGAACCTCCCTCTGATACCACTTGAAATGCATGGATCAGCTGTGATCACTGAGAGGGGAGGGGTGAATCAGTGATATCTTTTATTTTAAGAATTGTTCTCTTTAAATTATCAATTCAACCTCTGTGGCTGGTTAAGGCCCAGATCTACTCTTTTGATGGTGCAGTGATAATGAAAGCTCAGAACACAGAGATTTATAAGGTTCGGTACAAAGACCTACTCCTTTCCGTGTTGGATGCACTCCCCAACACGGATTCTTCACTATGCCAGAAGATGTTTACACAATAATTGGTTATACCCCCCCCCCAATTACAAGTTGGTTAAACCCCCCAACTCCACAACATCGTCTTCATCATGACTCCACTTCACTTCTTCAAAGGTGTTGTTCAAAACTTCATGTCTCTTCAATAGTCTTCAAAAGATCTCGTTGGTCTTGCTCACCAAAACCAACCACTTAGAATGATCAGTTCTTTTGCTTTTATACACTTAAGTGTGTACTCCTATTCTTCTTAACAATATTTGATCACTTGTGCACACACTAGTTCATGTTTCTTCTTTGCACATACTCAACCAATCCTCAGTCTCCTCTTCAATTGCACACACAAAGTGCAAGTTTCTGGTTCTCCACTTCACACACACACAAGTGGTGTGTTATACACTTCACTACCTGAACTCCTTGTCTCAAATGAAGGCGCACGAGGGGTGCGGCCAACTTCTTCTCCAACAGCCGTGCAAGTCACTATCGACAAGGCAGCACGCAAGGGTGCACTAACCGTGGGAGCGCAAGTGCTCGCGGCCTGACCTCTTCCTGTCACGCAAGGGGTGCGTGCAGGGGACTTCCTCAGGGCCTCGGGTGGCTCCGAGATACTCAGTCGCGCAAGAGGTTGTGCGGAGGTACTTCGCGTAGCTTTAGTGCTTTGTGGGACTTCTTCACAAAGGATCAACAACAACCATTCAAGCACCTCGGGTGATCCTTTTATAGGCGAGTAGTGCGAATGGATTCAGCAGGATCTAACACTCGAATGCCCGAAATCAGTGGCGTTTTGAAAACCTCAAACGCGTTAAAAAATCATCCGTGTATCTTGTTTTTTATTCTCTGTCCAACGCGAGTTCTCTCTTCTTTGCATTCCTCCACATGCATGCATTTTTAAACGCATGCATGGCTCTGTTTAAGCCTAACTCATGCAAAACATGATCACATGAAGCCTCGCACCTTCGGTTTGCTTTGGCCTCGTGAAAATTTCTTCTCCCGTTGCATTCATGTGTATTTTTATGCATGAATGGGTTAGGTTTGGCCAGACGAGCACGAGGGAGCCTTCAGTTTCATCATAGGTGGCCGGAAAATTGATTTGGCTTTCTCGGAGGACCACTGGTTCAGGCGGCGTCGCAGGAGGTGCCTCGGCTGAGCTCGAGGAAGGGGACGATGCGGCAGCTGTCGGATCATGCATTTTATGAAGGTAGACAGGTAAGATTATATCATCTCACCGCGGATGAGATGATCGGTCGAGATCAGCCGCGTGATCGCTTGGATGGCCCATATTAGATCCCAGATAAATTTCATCGTACCACATCGATTTAGCGTGCGGGTTTCTCGCGGTTTAACAAACACCGCCTCCCTGCCAATGCTCAGTTACACTTCTCCCCTCTTAGAGCTGCCCCGCACCGAGTTCTCTTAGCGGGCGCACTCTTGCGCCCACCCCTGCCACTCGGGCACGCCACTGGCGCCCACTATGCTCCTTCGGGCGCGCACTCTCCTGCATCAAGGTGTGCCCTGGCCTGAGGGTTCCCCATGGGCATGTTGACCTTGAGTCCCACAAGAGCCTTGGGTGATGGCCCTCGGCTGGACTCCTTGGTGGCTCTCTTTTTGCTTAAGTATAGAACAAACACATTGTTTAAAAACAAAGTAACAAGCTCAACATGTCAATTTCCACTTCAATCCCCTCTTCTTCATTTCCTTAAGAACTCCTCCATTCTTCATTTCTTCTCTTCTATTCTCTATTTCTTCTCCATTATAATTCCTCCAATTCTTCTTTAACATGAATTCAATTCTTAGGAAATGAATTATTCTTCAACCGAGCTCCTTAATCAAATAAATATTCAACAAACTTCATTGATCTAATCAGAGATCAAGTTGGATCTTCTTCAGATTCACATGCACTAAGTGATAGTGAATGGACTTCATTAATCCACATCATCCACTTAGAACTTGGGGATGGATCTTCTTTATATCCTCATGCATTTTCAATACAATGCATGGTCTTCTAACATTGTGATGACATTGTATCCAGTTGATACAAGTTCTTTGAAATTAATGATCAGCTCATAAATCGTCTAATGTAATGATGCATCTTCAACCATTAGTCTTCAAACTCTACTTCATCAGTTGACACATAGTGACGTGTTATTGACAACAAATACAATCACTTGGGCACAACATAGTCATTCTGTATTGACTCATTATAATGATGAGGGGTGGGATGTCACAATATGACATAGTCATGTTCGATGATTAGAACAAAAAAAAGTGGGTAAATATTCACTTCCATTAGATTTTTTATATCTAAACACCTAATAAAACTTCTGAGGGAAGAAATAACCTCTCCCCACCTCTCTAGAGGCTACTATTATTGGATAAAAAGTGGATTCGATTTATTCATATATGATATATTCATGATATATAACATTTTTATGTTATCTTGTCTCTTATATCAAGAGATCTGATTGATCTCCTTTCCCTTTTTTCTATTATAAATACATAAGGTTGTGAATGATGAATCTAGTGGTTTTGATAAAGGAATTGATGTTGTTTACTATGGATTAAGGATTGCAATGAAAAGATCTCCTTTATTTTAAACATTGTTCTCAATGGTCATTACATTCTCTATGATGTTGTGTTAGGTGTCTATATACAGTTGTGTTAAATAAAAATTTCCTTATTCATTTCCAAAATATTATTAGTCATTGATTGGATGAATTTATTTATGAAAATTGTTAGAGAATTATTAGTGACTTCAAAAAAATTTAATTTAAATTTTTTTATTCATTTGGATTGATTAATGAAATGCCTAAATAGTGGATTTGGCTCTAAAAAGGATTTTCTATATTAAAAACAATGAAATTTCGATGATAATGTGTTTCATCATATCTGTCCAATGATTATTTTTTAAAACAAATTGCACATTGTGAACCTTGGGTATACCACGTGATGGAAATAAGCAACAATAGAGTGTGAAACGCCCCTAGAGGGGACTTTGGTTATTTATATACACTGTTAATGACTCTATATTGTTTGGATTTATATTATTCGAGCTAGTATTTTATTTTTTGTTTAGTAAATATTCCCATTATTTAAGTCCCACTAGGTATTTTTTTAATAATGATTATATTATTTAATTATGGATTTCTCAAATTTATATATTACTGTATATCCATATTGATTATTTTTCCCCTCTATTAAGACTTTAATATAATTATAATTCATCTATATTATATGAACATGGAATACTTTTAATAACTCAAATTTATTTTTTTCTAATATTATTTTACATTTAAAATATTTTTGTAAAAGTTGTCTTTTTTGAATATATAATTAGTTTTTTTTGGTTCCATATGTCATATATATTTGTGTTGGTATTATAATTGGATTGTTATTCACACCCAACATTTTCATTTTGGTGTTTATATTTTTGGTTTGGTATGTATCAAATAATGGGATGTTCATCATGTCATTCTCCGTCTATTAATTTTTTATTATCTCTATTATAGTGACATAGATTGGTGGCGACACATGGTCACAAGGAGACATGGATTTTTTCATGCATTGTATTATTTCTTGGTGTATATTTATATAATTTCATTTTATTTCTTATAGTCTTTTACACTTAATTTTTTTTTGTCGTTTCTGGTTAATATTTTTTTTTATGTAAGAGACTTGTTGGTTTGTTTTTAATTAGTTCTGACTTGTGGAGGGCCGTATATTGTGATTTTTCATGTTTGAAAATGATGGTTTGTTAAATGTTTAATAACTGTGGGATGCATGTTTTGGTATTTTTTAGTGATGTAGAATTTGGTATGATAAGTGGATAAAATTAATGGTACATATATTTATGTTAATTTTGTTGATTTAGTACACTATTATGGTGTTTTTATTGTATATTTTATATGTTTAATGAATTGTGTTCTAACATTCATATTGATAGTCATGTAATTTTTTATGTCTGTTAGGGATTGGAATATGAGAATAATTACTAACACACTATATAAAAACTTTTGTTCATATGCAGTAATTTTTTTTCATTATATTGGTTATGAGGAATTCTCTTATGTATTTATTAGAGCATCATGATATTACATTATTGGGAGGTTATTTAGTTACTTAATGCTTCTATGTGGATATTTTGAGTGAATCCATATTATTGTTTTTCTGTTAGGATTATTTTTTTTAGATCTATATCTTTTTTCTCTAGACATCACTACATAATCATTGTTCTTTATTGGTAACTTTTAGTTATATTATTTTAATTTCATGTATAATAATTATTGGTTTTGTTTTTTTATTATTTTCTTGATATTTTTTTAAAGGGTAGATCTTCCCATAATAATTTTTATTTCCATATAAATTTGTTATAATCATTTTTACCCATGTGATATTAGCTATGTTTAGAGCCACCAAGGACATTTCAAAACAAATGGCTATGATCAAGATATTGCAAATTTTATCAGTCTAGTGAATCCATCTATTTGAAATGCTATAAAAGAGATAAAAAATTTCAGAACATGGAATATATATCATAAAAATAAAATAAATAACCTCTTTATGAATAACATCATGTTGCTAGGGTGATCAGAATACAAAAGGTGTTTTACACACACATTGTAATGTATTTTTCATATCGACAAGGGTTTAGAAAATTATTTTACCATAAAATATATTAGTAATAATGATTTACAATAAGTTAAAATTTTATATTTTATATTTTATTACACTATGAATTTTTCATAATAATCATTACTAATAATGATTTTTAATACACTACGCCTTCATATTTCATGTTATGTGGTGACTATGTGTTGTTATTGATCTGAATATAGAGAAATAGAATTGGTTAGTGGACCAAAAATCTAATATGAAGATGCTCATATAATGTGGTTTCGCCTGAAAAATGATTGAACTAACCACTATTTTAATTCTTTATCAATGTGATTCGATCTTTTTGTATATTATATCAAAATGATGAGCCAAAACATACACATAACTCATTTCAGTTAGAGAAATAGAATCAACTAATCATTCATGGGTATTCAGAACCTTAAATGGAATAATCATGGATTTATAGTATTTAATAGATAATCAATTTACCTTGATTCCGAAATGATTTGAATGTGATGTTGCAGTATACATAATGGATGGTCATATATGTCAATGGTGGGATTTAACAAAACAAACTAAACTCAACCAATTTCATACATGGGAAAAATATTATGAATTATTTGAATTGAAATTATACATACATTAATTCATCATATCTTGAATGGTTATTTTCTTTAGTCTTATCGAAAATATATCAGTGATAGAATATGAAACCACAATTATGAACATATATTTATTTTATTAAATGATGTCATTTTAGTATATATTCTATAATTCATCATACGACAACTCTTATGAGATATATATTTTTATATGTTCAGCAAACTATTTTATTACTTCTCATTTAATTATTCAAATGGGGGGGAATACAGATTTAGTTGATCATTAGATCCGAATATAGGCACCACTTAAGACTCGCATGTATTGAGGATTTCTGTGTGCAGCCCATTTGTTAACCATTAATAATGTCTAGTTTCTTTTGGAGAATGTTCATTCTGTATATGGATATGTCTATTTATTCATTTGAATGGATTAGTTATTTTCTTTCAAGTCTCTTATTGAATTTTTTTGTGTTGTCAATTTTACATCCCCTTTAGGGATTGTTCATATATTTAATAGAGAATTGGATGTGAATATTAAGAGAATTAGAAATTTATCACAGTTGGTTAAATGAATATATTTTTAATAAGAAATTCTCACTTTGAGGCTAATGAAATAATTTAATCTACAAATTTTCCAAACATTGTATATTTGTATCATATATTATTTCATGAAAAATCTATTATCTCACCGCCTAAAAGGGATGATAATTTTTTTATTTATCTCATTTAATTAAATATTTCCATTTCACAACAATAATATAGCCAAAATAATTTAGATAATAACAGGTGTAGTTGATCTAATTTGAAAGAAAAGGTTTCATAAGAATTTTAAAATCACATTTCGATATTGTAGTTCATTTTTTAAAGGAGGTTGATTGTTTGTTAATGACAATTTTTTGTTATCAATTACATAAGCAAGTTACTATAAAGTACATATATCATATTCTATTAATTGATGATATATTAAATAAATTTAAAAGAGGAATGTGGATCTACAAGATTAATATATTGTCTGGGTATCACCGATTCTGGGTTATTGAAGGGGATATTCCAAATAAATCTTTCAGGAGCCTCTACAATCATTATTAATAAATATCCACATATTCTTATATAATAAATTCAACCTCATTTTTCATTTAATTGATGAATCTAATGATTTAATGGTACCCCAAATTATAAAATTTCAAATTTTTAGATTACATTATTTTTTATTATTGAACTAAAAAATGTCGTTAAGTGCATATATTTATTTTTAGTACATTTTGAGAGAATTTATTTATGGAAAACATTTCTAAATGATATATATGAAAATAATAAGTTCATATTCATGGGAATTTTATTTTTGAGAAATTCATGTTACTAAATGAGGAAAAAATGTAAGTGGTCATCATATGAAAACCACCTAATAATGTTTTGATGATACATAGTATTCTTAGATTACCATGTCAATACCACCACTTTTTTCATGAATTATCATGAGTATTATATCCTATATGAGTTCTAATATTAATATTTACTCCAATACATTGGATTAATGATTATATATAATCATTTTTAAAGCATAATTACATGCTAACTTTAGAACCAATTCATTACTATCAGATTAATGGGAATGATTTTCTTAAGTATTGTGACACAAATAGATCTTGACCCCATAGTGTTATCTTATAAGGTGATCATTTAATATCCTATAGATCTTGCTCGTTATGAACTACTGAAATGAAATATCTGAACCAGGAATATGAATTTTCAATTTTGGTTAATTCATTGGAAAAGATTCATTATTATCTATATGTTTATTAATTTACCATGATCGTCGACCATAAAAGCTTAAATACCTATATTCCCAATGATATTGAAAAATAAGAAAAAGTTGATACGTGAATTATTCTTATATTTTTTAATTTTATTTTGTTGTTACTCTTGGAAAAGTGAAATATATAGTAGATGGTTTAACCCAAAATTCTTATTAATATACGGATTGAGAAGTCTGTGATCAATGGAAATTATTGACTATTATTTTTCATTTTCATTTTGAATTCACTAAATATAGTGAAGTCATAGTCTTACTTTTTGTTACTCTTATTAAATATTTGGATGATAAAGAAAACTATTCTTAATGATTGGATTCTGGTTTTCGTTCCATTACATTAATAAATAGTTGTTTTGAGAACATTGATTAAGGGAAACAATATTTGAACATAGTATATAATTTTAAAATTTTGATAGTCCATCAACCATGTTTACATGAATTTTTTTTGTTATCATCATTATATTTGGAAGATTCATCAATGAATCCCAATGTTATACATAGAAATAACAACCCATATTTTTAGTTCAGGTATGAATCTAAATGTTATCGAACATATGACAAAATTTCCCACATCATGGTTGTTTAATGATAAATTTAATTAATAGATATGATGTTGTAATCTATACATATACCCATATAGAAAGGGAAACATATCACTATGTAGATTTCCACATTATTAAAAATATTTATTCAAAAAAATGAATCTATATGGGTGATATTAGAAAAACTCACTGTTTCCTACTATATCTCATTGATCTATGAATAAAAATAGAGAGATTAATTATTAACAGTCTACATTTAGGAATTGGTAAAATATCATTGAATATCAATATTGATCATCTATGACTGTGAACCTCAACATAGCTATTGGGTTTCGAAATGTCTGTAATAAGGTTTGGATACACTATTAACCATGCAAAAATATTTATCCCTAAGTGGATGGGAATTTCAAAAAATACTATTTAGACAATAGAATACATGAAAAGAAATTCTCATATGAATTCTATGTATTAGGGGATTATCATTGTTTTCTTTTGACATTTTCATATAACAAATATTATCAGACTATGAAATAAATGGATCTCATTGATGAATTGTAATACTAGACACATGGTTCTCTAAATTGTTTGGAAGAGATTAGAGAAACATATCTAATTGTAAAAAGACATATTTATGAAGAATGTGATAAAATTATTACAATTAATAATCATATTTTTTCCCCAAATCAATTATAAATATTATTGGGATCATCAACATCATTTATCCTATATGTTGGTAGTCCATGTGTTCTTGAATGTATCTCTAAGGAATTTTCCTAATAAACTGTTTCAACATATAATTCTAGGTTTTTGGTATGTTATAAATTTTTAAACACAAGAATTTATTGTTGACCATAATAATTTATTCTATTTAAAATCATTTTTAGCTTTTTTCTTAATATCATTCTAGATTATTAAAAAAAGAAATAATTTCCCGACATTATCCATGTGATTCAATGAGATTGTATTAATATTGAACAAGATTATATATTTTTCCCATGAACTAATTCATATCATTGAATATAATTTAAATTTATTACATAGAAAACCTTTTCAATTAGTAAAATTCTTATATAAACATAGTGAAATTCATATGGATACATAGGAATGTGAGAATGGGATGTTGGAGTAATGGTTGTAATTATTTCCAAGAACCACTAATCTCAATCCTTCCAGTCACAAATATTGTAATGGTGTTGAGAATTTATCTCCCACTATTTTTACTATTGTATTTATATTACACTATTTAATTTATGTTTTTTTGATTCGGTTGCGTTGATAAATGTGTTCAAATATAAAAGTAACCCTAAAGGTTGAATCTAGTTGTAGGATCCAATACACATCGATAACTGATATTCACAAAATTAATAGGATTTAATGTAATCGGACATAAATTTTTTTTAGTTCATATAATTTATGTCATTTTAATAATTTTTTCAATGATTGTTTTATAAAAAAATCAAAATAATGATCCTTGTTTCATTTAAAACATACTTCTCAATGTGTTAGTGGGATAAATTTACCATTAAATTAATACAATAATTTGAATTCAATTAGAAAAATTGAATTCCATATTCAGAATAAAAAATATTATAATTTCTAATTCGGTAAAATATCATTCATCAAAGAGAAAAGTGAATGTACAAATAATTAATCACGAAAGATAAGGATAAAATAGGTTAACATGGGGTAAATAAAGATAACTATAACAGTAAACTATAAACATTTATGAAAACTAATTTATTTAAATATTTAGAATATTGACCCTATATAAATTTATAATGAACCATTTTAGACACTTTTGGAAAATGAAAAACATAGAAACAATAATTTTTTTAAAACAAATACTAGAAGAGTCATCTTCATCAGTTATAAAAGGTCACTCACTCTCTTCTCAACATTACACATTCAATACTCCTCAGATCACCCAATACCTTCCCAAATGAATACCAAATTCCCAACCATCATCCCATAATACATATATGGTACATAAATCCATCTTGGAATGGATTTTAATGTAAATATAAAGAGCATACCATAATATTAGATGATGTTCATCAATGTGATTTTTTTATTTATTTACTCATCCACGCATTTCAATTCATATTATTCCATTCATAATTATTGATGTAAAAAATAGACAATATACAGTTATGTTTTAATTTTAATGGACTAAATTAAAAATATATCCAATTTTATAAAATGGGTTATGAAAACATTAAGTGTGTGTACGAGGGACCACAACTAGATGAACTGATGTTGTTTTTGCATTAACACTTTTCATGGATGGTATAAAAGACGTATATATAATTTATATATGATATTTAATATATTTGGGGATTTATTTTTATTTTCTAAGTATTATATAGCAATAAAAACATAAACTTAAATTTTTATGCGAATTATAACATCATTCGTGGGTATGGAAGACTACCACACCGTGAAGGGAAGTGATTCATTCAAGCCTTACATGAAATATATTATTGGATGTTTTAAAAAATCATATGTGATATATCTGACATAATAATTATTCTCTAATAATAATATATGAATTGTTTACTTTCCATTCCTTTAATCTGAATAGAAAATGGAAACATCATTTACATACACATTTGGTCTACCGTCTCCAAGAATGGTGTATTTCATTTCCAATCACTAAATTATATGTAATACTATAATATGATATAAATTGAATATATATTATATTTATATGCTGGTTTAAATTGTATAGATTATGAAATCTGGATTCATGTAAGATCACCAAATATACCAAGTCAAAACATATATGAAAACAAAGGAGTTATTTCTAGAAACATGATATTAACATGAAATTGATAATAAATCGATGATAAATTGTAATTATAAAATAATTTATGTTATAATATATATTAATATAGTTCAATAATATATTTATAATAAATGTATTTTTATTATTTATGTGTATTACTGAGTATGATGGATATCAATACTTAGATAATTGTATTTCTAGTGTCACATTCATTTTTTGTGACATTTTCCATATTTACCAATATTTTCTTTCTTGTCTTATATACTACTCTATTACATGATATATCAGGAATATACATCATCTAATGATAATTAATGTTTTTGTTTTTATTATAATTCATATCGATTATAATTCTAAATTTAATCCAGAAGTAGATGATTTTTTTTCAATTTTCCTTTTTTTGAGGAATATGTCATGTTATGCACCAGTAATCATTGATGATTTTGATATAAAAAAATCATGAAACATAATATCATGAATTTATTCATCCTAATGATATTATTAGTTTTATTATATTTTATTCCTTTATGAAGATTATGATTCAAATTAACAAAGTGGTAATGATTTTATGTTACAATATCATGATTTATGGGGATTTATTATGATTTTGTTTCTGATGATAAAATATTATGATCCATCCACAAAATAACTCAAAATATTCTTATACTGTGGTTATTTATGTAATTTTTTTTAAACAATTCCATTTTTAATCAATTTTATAATTATTAAAATCGATAATATGTTTTTCAGAAAATCATACATTATTTCTCTATTTGGACAGAAATATGTTTTCATCCAAAACCATGATTCCTAAAAATGTATTCAAATATGTTTTAATATTTTCCTTTTATTTTTAAATATTGTTTTTAAAAATTATTATTTATTTATAAAATATTTTTAAATGAATGTTCTTTTTATTTTCAGTGACAATTTATTTTTTAATGTTACAAAAATTTAAAAATGAATGATTTTTTTAATATGTATGTCTTTAATATAATTTTAAGACTTCATGACTAATCATTTAATTGTATCAAAAATTTCTGTCAAGGTTATATTAATGGATAATTTTTTTATTAGTTTTTATGCTTTCGTATTTTTTTATTATAGAATGGGTATTTTTATCATGATATATTTTATATGATAAATAAAAATTGTTTTTTCTCAATGATTACATACATGCATGTTACCTATGTCATAATGTTGATATCATTAAGGGATTACATACATATTCATTATTATAATGGTTTATGATTATTATGGAATATGGTTTTTGAATCTCATTTATATTCAAAAATTTATTCCATGTTAAAATACTTATGAAACCCACTCCTTTCTCGATGGGTTATTCTTTGATTAAATGATGAAATTATTATGAATCCTATTTCTAATCAATAAATCTGATATTATGAAATTTTTATGAAACCCAATAAATTTTATGTGTTAAGATATAATAATGTTTTAGGATCATGAGGGAAACAAGAAATATGGTATTCATTATGAGATATGTTGGATATAAATCACCGTTAAAAAAATTTGGGAATGATATATATCTCAAGAGATATACAAGAGTAGAAAAAGGAATGAAATTTGTTTATTAAGAGTTTATTTATACATTGATAGACTCTTGAGTAAAAATTTACTACAATTATGGTTTGAGGGGTGAAATAAATCAAATATTACATCCTTATATGCAAGCCTTGAATAATATGGAAATGATTTTTAGGCTTATGTGTACGCCTCAAATTCAAGGTATTAAATCAATTTCTTAATTCATGGATGATGTTTAAAAATTGTCTTTTGATTGTTGTCTTATAAACATCCAATATGTATTCTATGAATCCAGATTATGATCTTTGACATGGTGGGAATGGTTTGTAGATGTTATTCCCAAGTCCTTATATCCTTTTGTTCATTATATAAATATAAATATATATATATCTTCTTTACAGTTAATGATAATTTGATCTCACCCTTTCTTATGATTCATTTTGAAATTCTATGATGAAATGTATTATATTTTTTATGTTTATTCAGGGTTCAAGTTATGATGAATGTTCTGGGTGATGACGTAGCTCACATACAGACCATTGATTAATTTTTCAACTTTCAAGTGATAATAAAATATAATGGTCCCCACACATGACATTTTGTAAGGTAATGATTGTTCATAAAAATGATTTTGTATCCATTTATCATAATTTTTTCTCAATATAGTAGGTATTAGAGGAATGGTTTAGATATAATTTGTATACTAGGATGATAAAACACAAGTGACAAACAAAAGGTCATGTATAAGGATAAGTTTATAGATTAGACAATATATAGTAAAGTGTGATGTAATTTTGCTAGACGGTAGCTGGAATGTTTTCCATGAAATTAAATCCCATTATTGATAATACAAGTGGATTTGGATCTAGATTAGAGGTACCAAGGGGTAAAAATATATAAATGGTTAGTCGAACTAGATTCAATCGTCGCATGGATCAAAACAGTTGTTTTAGATACTCACCTAGTTAAAGACACATGAGGGATTCGATTTGGAATTGGAAATCCCTTTATGATCAATAATGAATGATTTAAATAAATGGTGAAGATGGATGAAATAATATAATCTTATGTTTTCAAATATAAATGAATTTAGTGTCCTAATTTAGATATAATATAAGTAATTAATCATTATTAAATGGTTCATACTAGGAATATTTTACCATACAAAATTGAATTTTTTATTAGTCAAAGGACTCAACTAGATAGAACTGGTTAAACATTGAATGTGATGAAAAAATTTCCAAGGAAAATCTAGATGTGATAATGACTGGTGTGAAGGAAATTATTATAATTCCAAAACATGTTTTATAAAAAAAGATTAACAATATGTAAATTACCCAACATCTTCTTTCACCACAGAAGATATGGAAAGTGGTCAATATGATTTTGAGTTGCACAGACCATGTTAGTGAGAATATTCTATTTACTATGTGTAGAAAATGTGGAATAAATCACCCAAGTGACTCTATTATAGTAATGTGAAGATTTATTTACTATGGTGAATAAATACAAAAACCATGCAACTAGAATGGAAAAATGAAATTATATGTTAATGAAATTTTGGGGAATATTATTCATCCAAAAGTATCATTTATGGATGAATATTTTAAATGTGGAAAGTATGGGAATTTTGAAAATTGATGTCCTAAATGGAAATCTTATAAAGGGAATTAGTATGGTGGTAGGAGTTGTAGTAATCTTAGTATTGATAAAGAGACTGGAAATTACATCTAAAAGGAGTGATGTATTATAGACTATGATTGATCAATCATAGTAAATGTATAGACAATGAAGTGGGACAAATGCCAATTTTATGTGTTGGAAATAAAATATTTTTTCATATGAATCATGAAATATATAATTATTTATTAGTGTATTTATTCCGTTAATGATATTATGGAATATATATAAAAATGATGTTCTAGAAATGATATTCAATGGAAATGTGATATTTTGTAATTTATTTTCATGAAATTTATATATTATATATCCAATAAAATTTTTAAATTCCATCATATTTTTTTAAATAAGAGTAGATAAAAAGTATATATCTATGTTTAAAATTATATTTTCTAAAAAGTAGTTTTTTTTCATTATGCGCATTTATAAAAAAATTAATTTGAGAAACTTATAAAAAATTAATTTTTTAAAATAAAAATAATTTTGTATATCATAATTTCAGTATTTTATTTGGATGAATATTTGAAATATTTACTAATATTTCATTTTTCATGATTATTGAGAAATACTCAATTTTATTTAACAAAAAATACTTGTTTAGATAATTTATTATGAAAAATTATATTTTTAATTGGTAATATAGAAAAATTAGTAAATTTATATATTTTATAATAAAATTTTTGTCATTGGATTATTTATCATGTGGAATTATTATATTTATAATTTATTTTTTTTACACATTTTCTTTTTAAATACACATTTTTCGGTTCCCTCTATTTGATTAATTTCAAATATAGTTTTTCCACTAATTAGAATGGTGTTTGGAAAAATTAATTTAATATTTTTTTTATAATATTAATTTATAATTTTTTATATTTTAAGACTAATTTATTACAAAAAATTAGTTGAGAATGCATTAAATATTAATTTCCTTGGTTAAGTACGAATGTGGTTTACTTGGGGTTAAACTAAAAAGATAGGAATCAAAATCACCTATGAATTTGTTTAAAAATTATTTTATGGCCATATTTCGACCATTAATACTTTAATGTTCTTGAATGGTAAATAATTTACCCTATTTAATATTATAAACTTGGGATCACTCATTTTATTTCCAAAATACCATGTGTCTCTTCTGCCCCACTTATGAAAAGGCACTACATCTTCTTTCTTATTAACACCCTATTTCAAATATTTTATGGCCAATCACATTACAATTAAAAAAACTGACATACATAACCTATTTCTAGAATCCTAATCTAGAAGTAATGTCATCCTATTTTTTATTATAGTAAAAAACTATGGTGGAATGAAAATGATGAGGTAATGTTAATCGTTGGGTTTTTTTTGTTTCATTTCATCCTTTAATTATAATTATAACAAGATTATAAAATTAAATAATTATAATAAATATAATAATATTTTTTTAGTTTATTTTCCCGACATATTAAAAAAATCACATTCATAAAATGGGTTTTAAAATCACTATTCATGTGCATGACAGAATATCGCCTCACAAAATGATGTTGTTCATTTTTCCATTACCAAATATAAAGGTTGTTTATAAATATTTTACATATATTATATACAATATTAATTATATTTATGAATATATTATTATTATTTCTATATTATATCACATATAACTTCAAACACTCTACTTTTTGGGAATATAATAAGGACATTCGTGTGTACAATAGACAACTCCCTCACAAAAAAATGAGATTCATTCACAGTTTACATAATATGCATTAAGGATATGGATAAAAAAATATTATATATATTTATATTATGTAAAAATAATTATTTTATGATACTAATTACATATATATATATATTTTACATCTCATTCATTAAATATGATTTGAAATTGGAAACAATATTCATGTGTACGTACGACCTACTGTCTACATGGATGGTTTAATTCATTTCATAAGAATAAATTATATGGTTTACTATAAATACATATATATTATATATATATTAAATTTATATCATTATTTCATTTGGTATATGTTGAAATCATGATTGACGTAAGAGGACTAAAAATAACAAGTTAAAACATATACACAAAGCAACACGGTTCTGACTTGAAACATTACTTTAAAAAGAAAATACTAATCAGTAGGTAATAAAAGGTGATAACCAGAAACTATATGGGTTTATATATTTGAATATGGATCCATAATATATTTATATAAAACCTATTTTTTATACATGAGTTTTAATGAGTATGATGGATGTCCATTCTTATAGTAAGGGGATTTCAAGTCCCACTTTTATTTTTGAGGAACTTATATTTCATTAAAAACACATTACATTTGTGTGGTGTATATACATCCCTATGATGTAATATAAAATTAAGCTACCTAATTAATTAATAATTAACATTTATATTTATAATATTATTTCATAGGTAATATGATTCAATATTTACTCAAGCACTATTTGATTTTTGGATCAATTTTCATTCTTTAATACATATGTTATGTTATTCACTGATATTCATTCACAAGATTTATATACCAACAAATATAAATTCAATATAATTAATTTATTCATACTAATGATATTTTATGTTTTCATTTATATTATCCCTTCATGGTGATTCTGATCAATGTTACCTACTTTGTAAATATTTTATGGTGCAATTTCTATATTTTAGGATTGTTTATGGCTTTGTTTTTTATGACAAAATGTTATTATAAATTCCAAAATAAACTCATTAATATTATTTTCCTATTATTGTTAATGATTTTTTGTTGCAATATTATGATATTACCACACATTTGATCTTATGATAATTGAGAAAATGATTTCATGAATATTCTACATTATTCCTATATTGGATTAGCGAATTGTTTTAATACAAAACCAATAATTTCAAAAAATGTTTTATTTTTTTTGTTCAACTATGAATTTTTTAAAAAATTTACACAATTTTTTTTTGAAAAAATTCATTAAAATTAATCATAATTTCATTTTCAAATGAATTTCATGTTTGTATTTTATTAAAAATTTGAAAGGAGACATTGTTTTAGCTTGTAATACATGAATGGATTTTTCTGATTTCATAAAAAATCATATATTGTAATTTTCCCTTATATTTTTACAACTATATTTGTAGTCAAAATTAATTTCAAAAGTTTTTATGTTTTAAAAAGTTTTTATCAAATAGTAATGTATTTATTCCTCAAAATAACTTTTAAATGATCAATCAAAATCTTTTTTCATCTATAATAACATTAATTGATGAGACCTATGCCATAAATATGATATGATCTAAGGATACCATTTTTATTATCTCTGTTAATGGTATATTTTAATGAGTTCATGATGTTTTTGAGACTCATTTATCTTCCATGAGTTATTCTAGGATTAAATTTTTATGAAACCCTATCCCTTTCCATGGGTTATTCTATTATGGAATGATGAAAATATTATAAATCCCATATATTAATTTCTTTTTATGATATGACGAAATTACAATGAAACCCATTTATTTTAATAGGATAAGATATTATGAATGTTTTTTGATCGTATGGAAGAAATAAATATATTTTTAATTATGAGATCGGTGGGACCTATTTCTCCATTCATTGCATTAGTTATTGATTTATATCATTTTAGATTTACAATAATACAATGATGAGTAAAATCAATTTAGTATTTGACTACGTCCAATATTATGTTCAAGGTACTTAAACTTGACTACGATAGTGGTTCATGGGGGTGAACCCATTATAATATATAATTCTTGGTATTGAGAGTTCAGTAATATGGAGATGATTTAATATTCTTTGTTGTATGCCACAAATTCCATTATATATGTCAATATTATTCTCTCATGGATCATGTTCATTAATTATCTTATTATTCATGTCTTATGATAATCCAATCATTATTCCTTGATTCATTATTATGATATTTTGTATGCGTGTTATGGTATTTAAATGTTACGCTAAATTCCTAATACCCTTATATTCATGTTGTACTTATGTATCTCCATTTTTTAACATTGAAAATAATCTAACCATACCCATTCATATACATCCTTCCCCTCGACTTTAAAATATGTATCATGTGTGACATGTCAAAAAAGGATTCTATTTATGAGTAAAATAGAGAGATATTAGATAACCGACTTATGGATTGGTGTTTTTTCATCCATGTTTCCATATACCGTACCTATTATGGTCATTAGGCATACATTTTTTTTAATTTAATGAATATTTCTATAAAATATGTAATATTTATGCACGATAATATTGGGACACTATATAATTGATCTATCAAACCGTGTATGATGTCTTCCATTTTGAATTTATTTTTCTATTTATATTATATTCAAGTTAACTTCTCTCAATATTCTGGAAAAATAAATCCCACCTATAAGAAATTTTAGAATATATCTTCAATATGAAGGATCATTTTATCATATCAAAATGTGTGGGGTCTAGTAATCAAATTAGTGGAATAAGGATAACTAATATATCTATATTGTTGTGTTATTTATATAGAACCAAAGACCTTTTATTGTATATAGAATCTTCATTTTCTCCTGATGTTCGAGATCTCTAAATCCTAGTTATTAATTAAAAATATTCTAGATTTTCATGGACATATTTATATTTTGTTTAGGATTACCACTCTATTTTATTAATTTTGAAGATTTATTTTCAATTGATTTCTTAAAATAATCATTTTATTATATATGTTAACTTTTTGTTTATGTTTTATGTTTGAGAAATGATGGATTCAAATTTTATAGAGGACTAATAGATTTGAATATATAAAATGGTCTGATACCATTGAATATAAAATGGATTATTTGATATTTTTATTCATTGGAATATTCCTTGTTGGGGATTCTAATGGGGTAGATTGTTGGATTTAGTTCCCTAGAACCACCAATTTTTACATTGATTATATTAATATATAATTTATTAAAATATTAATCACGTTATTAAATATATATCATTGTTCTATGTGACTATAATGTAATAATATCCTACAGTATTTCTAATAATAATAAGGTAAAAATAGTTCCCCACTATGATACGAACCTTTAAGTGGTATGAAAATATTCATAAATATAGTTCAGTAGTACTATGAAAAACTATCACGAGACACATATTTTACAGTTTATCAAGTGTGAGTACTCATAAGAGGATGATACTTGTTCTCATTAAGTTCAAACTTAGTAATCTCCAAGAAGGGAAATTATGCTAACAGACCCTCCAGGAGGAATTATTCCTATTTTAGTATCATCATATATTCATATATGCGAGAAAGTGTAATAGTCCTTAGACATTTAGATTATCATTATTATGTGCCACAACTCAAGAGCTTTGATTTACTAACAAAAAAATTATGCCATATGTTGGCGTGAAGTAGGATATGATGGATGCATCATGAATGACATTTTATTATTGGATACATCAAGGATAGATTTCTCTCTTCCATTTAAGATAGTTGATATATCGGTCCTTTGATTGAAATAGAACTGTCACCCCAAATTTCATGGCTATGGTGTAACGATGATTTTATTTCAGGCAGTCAAAAGAATGATGTATCAAGCATATAGTATGATGACACTATCATGAAACCTTCATGATGAGATATTTTTAGAAATGAATTATATTAAATAGGGATAGTTCATATGTGGATGTTGTCATTACAGCATTATGTTCATTCTCTTGGGTGCTATCACCCATCTCATGATAGTAATCCTGGACTTTAGGCAAGCCCGCTTAATGATAATGAGAAATAATCCTAGGTGGTCACAAACTAAGTGATTCTAGTGGTATCACATAAATTCTATTTTAATTTAATTAATGGAATACATATTATTCTCAATACCAAGTAATAATTGTTTTCAAGTGAAAATAAATGCCGAAATTAAATAAATATTTATTTACGTGTTTCAAAACAAAAATATTTATATAAGAGAATAATATATTTTAGTCATCTTTTCAATAAATAGAAGATGTCTTTGAATAGACCAAGTATATTTCCATTGATAAATTAATTTTTTAAAAGTCATTAAATAATGATTATCTATTTTGCGAAAGAAATAATAATAATACTATTATCATTATGGGCCATGGGGTTTCATGTATGGTTCTGTTTTTCACTAGTTGGAACCCCACAAATAATGGTGTTGTTATTGTTATTGTGGGTCATGTGTTATCTCTAATAGTTATAATTGTATTTAATTCTTGTTTCATAATATAATGTTGGAACTCAAACCCCATGTTTATTAATAGGTAAGTACGACTATTGTGCTAATCCTTGGTGAATTGAAATTTGATGAGACAAACATTTTCTCTCTCCACTCCTCTCATATCAACCTCTTAAGAAAGAGTGAAGTTATTCAAGACCAACGAATGATAGATCAATAATGTTCCACACAAGAAATTCATTTCATTTTTCTATAACCCATTAAATGAGTGGAATTGTTCAGAGACAATTAGATCAAATTTCGATCACCTCTAGAGGAATTCTACATTGGATCCTCACAAAGACCATGAAGGAAATTCGTAAGGGTTATTCTGGATGATCTAAGATCATCAATGAAAAATGTAACAAAGACCCAGGTATTTAATTTCTGTAGAAATTAATAACTTAATTATAAAAATGATGTAAAAGATCTCCACTATTGTTTTTGTAATTTTTCATTATTTTTCTAAATATTTTATTTTAATCTATGGATACTGGTTTCAACATCATATTGATCTAGAATGTTTCATCAATTACAGAAAAAGAAAAGGCAGGACCTCCCATCATTGCACTTCCAATGCGCTTAGATCCATGAAGTGGTATCTGAGCGGTCCCATCATCATCTATAATTTTTTGAATAATTTATTTTTGAATTACTCTTTAATAATATAGTTTTTCAATTCATTTTTAACCATTCTTGTAATCTGAATTTTGAGATATATTCTCCTTCTTTTCGTTTCTCAGAGATCTAATAGATAAAAAATTTATTGGATAAAAACTATGTTGAGGATCTCATCAGGAGGCACCGATGATTATGTATAAGAAACACGAAAGTATATGGCATGTATTTGAAATTTCATTCCATTAATATTCCAGAAACATCATGTAATCAATATTAAACACCATGTAGTAGTGTTCAGTGCATCAGGAGTGATTCTCTAGTTAATCAAGTAGTTTTCATTTATTACACATGATTTAGTGAATTGTTTAACCATGTGTTGACTTGGAAATATAGTTTTGTTGTTACCAGATTACAGATTTTGTGGTCCACTAGACACGACGTCTCATCCCTTCGTGTATGTGGATAAATCATATATCCCATAGATGGATAAGCTGATCGGTAACCATGTTACCCAAATACATCTTGTTGTGTGTTCCACTGGACATGTCATGTACTCTAGGATTTCCAATGTACAAGTCACATGTTGAGTCCCAAGGCATGTACTTAGAAAAAGATAGTGAAGGTAGTTCATGATGTGTAGTCATCAATACACGGCATGTAATTTACCGAATTACATAGAACTGAAACATAAATATGTTTGTAATGTTTAGAATAATATTTTATGTATAAGTCATACTACAGGTTTTTCCTCTATACATTTAATCATAACACATGTATGAAAAAATAATTTTATTCATGTAATCATCTGTGAAATACACATTGTGATAGTAGGCATTATATCTTATATTCCATATGTCATGAGAGTAAAACAGTATACGTATATAATACATGTTGGGTAGATTTGAAAGGGTGTTCACTAATTTACCTTTAACGTACACTTATGTATAATATTGATTTTAAATGAATTTATTTTTTTTGAATATTAAATGGATGAAAATATCATGTAATTTGTGAAAAGGATTAACGTAGTCTGATTGATTAATTAAGGATAGTAATTAAACGATTCCAACATGATTTATCACAGTAAGAATGGTTAATTAATTGAATGCTAGTTTTATTACATATTTTAATTATTACATGTATGTGGATGATCATGAGCTAAACAAGACCTTTTTATGCAATTGGTTTCCTTTTAATTTATTATAAATTATATTATGGTAATTCATTCCATCTAGCCGCATTAATATGTTCAATGTTTGTGTCCATGGTTTCTATTATGTAAACTCTCTTCTACACCTCATATACATGTGAGTTGAAAAGAATATGTAACGGTTGGAGCTCTTATGCTTGTGGAGGTTGTTTAATAAAGAATATAAGGTGAAACCAATCCAAGTAGATACAATGGTTGATAGGTGGGAAGTTGTAGACACAAACCATAAATGGGTCATGGTGTTTATCCTCTAATTCAGCGATAATATTATCTAACCCAATATAATATAACCATTAGAAGATCTCATGACCATTCCCTTAATATTATTTTATTAATTTTAGTTTCATAGTTTCTAATTATAGATGTATGGTCGTGACTGCATAATTAATGAGTTAACTAGAATGTAATATGGATGTAACATAAACTAAGAACATGAATTAATATTATCAAGAGATGGTTCATCATATAAGTAAGTTACACATTATATTAGCAAATACGTGTTATATATAATAAATCAATTTACGCATATGAGATAAAAAATACCTTTATAAAATACTATGTCAGACTAAGCCTTATGTTACGTGATTAAGGGGAAGAATCAACAAAACTATGTGTAAAATCAACCCTTTATGGGACACATGCTTTTATATAGGATCTCTTATGAAAATTGTGCGTTCACATTACCATTTTACATCAATAGGTGTTTCCCCACCTAGACATTGTTTATATTTGGAGGCAAGTATTGAGGGAATCCTAATCAGAATTTCATGATTGGGGAATCCACTCAATGTATCAAGGAGCTGAAAGACCATAGTTGGAAAAGACATTCCTACATAGATACCTTAAAAAATCTCAAAAAACCCTTTTCGGGTTATGCGAAGGATTTTATCAATCTATTACACTAGAATGTCCTAGAAACTAAACAATCTGAGATCAATGGTGAGGGACATTAGGACTTGAAAAAATAGTGGGAGACATAATAATATTGATTTTTTTCTCATAATATGTAATCAAGAGAAGACTAATTATCTACCCATTATTTGTATAATAAAAAAGAAAATCATTAAACCAAACTATCCATACGATCAATACAGGATAATGACAACATCCTCACTAGCTGTAACATATAGGAATTGTTTCAACGCCTTCGGTTCTTTCTACACCATGAACAAAAATCATAAATGCTCGAATCCTCATTACCTGATCTACTTTCCCAAGTGGTGAGTGATAAAATGTCCATAGACTATGAGAAACATATGAATGACAATGTCGATGATGAATGTTTGAGGTTATCATCAATGTCTAGTGAACTTATTATGTTTCACAAAATCATGGATTTTTATAGAATTCATGATCACATATGTGACTTTTACTAGGATAGATGAAGATATTCATTGATTGGGATATCCAATAAATCATTTTATAGTAAACATGAAGTGGTTTCCCTAGCTAGGCCTCATGCAGTTATGCTAATTTTCTACACTGAGCACCTGAAGGTTCTTGGGTTTAAACACCCTGATGAACTGGGCATCGAACTCATTGTCACAACACTCCATTAGAGATTCTCCAATTTTTTTTTGAATTTCAATATGGAAAACATTGTGAAGTATATTATATATATTCTTATCCACCTTCAACAAGAGGAAAAAAAGCATCAAGCGCAAAAATCCTTCTATCCTTATAGTTAATAAGTGGAAAGGGATGTAAAATATCTTTAATCCTAATGTTTCTTCATTCCCTTCCATGAAAAGGATGATTAGGGGGACCAATGAGAATAGGAATATTTATGTTTCGCATATGGTAAGAAGGTCCACTGGAAGAAAAACTACACCTAGATAAATAAGAATGGGGTAGTTTAATGTGGGTTTGTTATCAAATACAAATTTTCTATTTCTAAAAATTGGTTATTAGATACAACTTGTGGTTCTCACATATGTATATATATATTGTAACCAAGTAGATACAGAAAAATTTCCTATGTTGAGGTAGATCTACAAGCAGCCAATGAAGCAACTTCACATTAATTATATAATGCCCAATTTGGGAATCACCAGCTTGGTCATGTAAATGATAAATTCTTGACAATATTACATAAAAATGTTTATTTAGATTCTTTCGAACTAAAACCACTTCGTTTATATCCGACATGATTATACGGAAAAATGAAAACAATCCCCGTTTAGTGTTAAAGGTGAAAGGGGCAAGGAGATTACTGAATTTGTTTATACTGATGTGTGTGGACCATTTCCAATTTAGGAAATAGTCGAGTATTCATACATAATAATTTTTTTTATGATTTTATTATATATGGATATATCTATATAATGAGGTATAAGTTAGATTTTTTTGATAAGTTCAAGGAATACTGGAATGAAGTTGAGATCCATCCTGGTATGAAGATTAAGAAACTACACTCATATTGAGATGGAGAATATCCTAATAAATACATCATTGATTTATTATAGGAGTTTATAATCCTTTCCTAATGAACTAAACCTTACACGCCTGAGTGGAACTGTGAATGTGAAAGGAGGAACCACAAACCATTCGACATGGTGAGATCAGTGATGATTCATGCAACACTTATATTATTATTTTGGGGATATCATTTACGAAAAAGCGGAACACATGCTAAACAAAGTACCATCTAAATAGATAAATGAAATTCCATGTGATCTATTTAGTAGAATAAAATCGAAGTTATCAAATTTATATGTGTTGGGAATTGATGAATTTGTTAAGGCCTCTTCAAGTACCAGACTCACACCCTAAGGCACAAAGTGAACCTTTATATGATATGCTAATGAAACAAGGGTATATTTTCTATATGAACCCTTGGGAAAAAATATTTTAGTGTTAAGACACCCCATTTTGGTATATAGGGAGAAAAGATCCAAAATTAATAGTGGGGGAGAGATAGACTTTGGTAAAGTCATGACTCATGGTATGAAAGAGTTTCTAGAAAAGAGGATTCGAGAAGCCCTATGGAAGAATGATGTAGTACAGAGACACAAGTACTATTTAGGAGTACCAGAGAGGTTAGAGAACTGGAATGGTATAATTTTCTATTTTTTGAGGATCGTGACACATTATTAGTTGATAATAATGATCATCTAACCTAAAAGGAAGAAGTATTTGGAATAGGTGTTTCTATGTAGAAAGAAGCCATGAATTCTAAAATATATTTGATATAACAAAACCAATCATGTATTTTGGTAGATCCCCTAGTTTGTGTAATTTGTGTTTTTTACAAATGGGTTTTCAAGAAGAAAATAGATGTGGAAGGACAAGCTAGTACCTATAAGGGACGAAAAGTTGCAAAATGGTTTAAACAGCGTCAATGCATTGACTATGACAAAACATTTCCACCAGTTGAAATGATGAAATCCATCATAATTTAACTATTAATTACCTCTTACCCAGACTATGATATTTGTAAAATGTATTGAAGAACAACATTCCTTAAGATAAAAATTCAAGAATATGTCTACATGACATATCCTGAAGGGATTGTGACTCCAAATAATGAACATAATATATAAAAGTTTCAAAAATCCACTTATGGATTAAATAAAACATCCATGTCAGGGAAAATTAATTTTGATGAATCCATAATGGAATTATATTTTATAAAGAACAAATGTGAGATATGTGTCTACAAATAGTCTAATGGGAGTGGAATTGTTTTCATAATAGTCTATGTTGACTTCATATTATTTATGGGAAACATAACACCCTAATTATATTCAATTACGTCATGGTTGAATAAATTCTTCTCCATGATGGTCATGGGTGTGGAAGCATAAAATATTGGGATCAGTGTACAACATGATAAATCCAAGATATTTCTGTGCCTATGTCAAAGTATATACATTGAAATGACACTAATGTGATTCATTATGGAACAATCCGATAGGGGATTGTTTCCCATGCCACATGGAATTCATCATTGAATGAATATATTTCCTCAGAAAAATTAGGAGAGAAATAGAATTGTTGGGATTCCATACGCATTTATGATTGGTTCAGTCATGTATACTATTCTAGGTACTATGAATGATGTCGCCTAAAAATTTGGTGTAGTTGGAAGATATCAAGCTGATACAGGTGACATATATTGGATAGTAGAAAAGACTATTGTTACGTATATGAGGCATAATACGGATATGTTTTTAGTTTATAGAAGAGATTAAGAACTTTTATTTAGAGGATATTCCTATGCTTGTTTTTAAACTAAACATGATGATATTATGTTTCATAAGGGATACGTCTTTACTTAAATTGGAGGTTTTGTGACCTAGAAGAGCTCAAATAAGTGGGAGGTTGAAGATTCTACAACAGATTCCGATTATATCATAGCTTCTGAGGAATCTAAATAAGTAGTTAGGATTTGGAGATTTATCTTAGAGCTAGATGTAGTTCATAGAAGTAATAATCCCATCACACACTGTTGTGATAATAATGCAGTGATGGATCTTGGAAAAGATACAAGGTCACATCAGTGGATGAAGCACATACTAAAGAAGTATCATCTCTTGAGGTATTTTTATTAGAGAGGTGACACTGGAGTGAGCAGTATATCCATGTAAGACAACATGGTGGACCCCTTGAGTAAATCCTTGACTCAGCAGAAACATGATCATCATTGGAGTTCTCGTGGACTGAATGTCTTAGAAAGTTGGCTATAGTCCATGTGGGAGTTTATTGGAGTTGGTGTCCTAGAACCGACTGTTTCTAAATTGATTAGATAAATATTTAATGTAATTAAAAATTAAAAAACTTATGAAATATTTTTCAATATTCTGCATTACTATAATGCAATAATGTCATAGATTATTTTTTGCATTAATAATGTCATATTAATTCCCCACTATGATGACAACCTTGATTTGCTATGAAAATATTCATAAATATAGATTTACAGTTGAGTGTAAAACTATGATGAAACGCGTAGATTACAAACCGTGAGGTGTGATTACACATAAGTGGATGATTTTTCTTCTCATGAAGTTCACACTTGGTAATATTTAATAAATGAGATTATGTGAATATACTCACTAGTAGGAATTCCATATGTTTTGGTGTCATCGTATATTTCAATCAGTAAGAATATTTAATATCCATTTTACATTTGGACTATAATTAATACATTTCATGACTGATGCACATTGATTTACATATGGAAAATATCATGCCATATCTTGGGAGGAAGCATGGTATATTTGGTGCATCAGAAAATAAATGTTATTAATTGATAAGTCGAGGAAGGATTTATCCCTTACATTTATTGATGTTGATATCTCATCCCTTTGATTGAAATAGAAACAGTACCCTAAATTCCATGTCTATGGTGAAATGATGATTTTATTTTAGGTAGTTAAATAATTACATCTCAAGAATATAGGTTTATTACACTATCATGAAACCTACATGATTATATATTATGACAGAGTGATTATATTATATAGATAGAATTTGAGTGTGGATGTTGTTGTTGTGACTTTACATTCTTTCTCTTGGGTGCCTTGACCCATTAGTAGATAATAATCTTAGACATTATGCAATCCTGGATAATGATAATGTGAAAGAATCTTAGAGGTTCACACACTATGTGTATCTGGTAGTCTTCATTTAAAATGTTTTTTAATTAAATTAATTGATTAAATATTATTCTAAAGGTCATGAAATAATTTTATTCAGTATAAAAAGATTTCATAAATTAAATAAATATTTATTCATCGGATTGTGAATAAAATATATTCAATTATTTATTTAAACATTGATAAAATATCTATTTACTAGATTGAACATAAATATATTTATTTAATAGGAAAAAGTTATTTATTCTTCTATAAAATAAATGAACAAGGAGTACAAACGGACTAAGACTTTTTCCATTGATAAATTAAATATTTACATGTTAGAAAATAATGTTTATCTTATTGGAAGAAGAAATATTAATAATACTGTTATCAATATATGCATGTGATTTTATTTATGATTCCATTTTATTCTTTTTGGAACCATAAAAATAACGGTGATGTCATAAATATTATGTGAAATGGGTTTTCTATAATATTTATAATTGCATTTATTTGTTCCTTTTCAATAAAATTTTTTAACTGAAACCTCTTTTTGATTAATAGGAAAGTACGTCTATTGTGCCAAACCACGATGAATTGAGAATTGTTGAGCCAAATAGTTTCTCTCTTGTATCCCCTCATCTCTCCCTCCCTAGAATAAAATATTTTCTTCATTACTGATGAAAAATCAATCAAGAATGATCGACACCAGACATTCACTTCACCGTGCTATAACATAGATAATGAGTAGTTTTTTTAGATACCATTGGAGTAATGTGGATAATCTCTAAAAGGATTATACATTGGATCCACATGAGTGAAATGAAGGAAATCTGGAAGGGTCATTCTGGATGATTGATGACCATAAACGAAGAACGTACCAAAGAACCAGTCATATATGTTCTTTAGAAATTAATAAATTAATTAAAAACATGATGTGCAAGGTTCTCTCTCAAGGTTATAGGGATTTCATCTCTCTTCCAAAACATTTTATTCAAAATATGTGGATACTGGAATTCATCATCATATTGATCCTGGATTGGTCATTTATTACAATAAATAAATGGTTGGAGTGAGGCCACATAGTTTTTTCTATCATAGTATGTCATTTTTTAGTTGAATCTTTTGTTTCACATTATTCAACTTCATTGATATTTTTATTTTTATTTTTTTGTGATATCATTGAAATTTTAGGTATAATATAGTTTGGATAATATAATTTATTTTTTTCAGGACAATATTTGTTTATTTATTATAAAATTTTTCCCAAACTCTTCTGAATGAACAAAATATTTATTTTTCAAATTTGATTTTTATGTGATCTCAACAATGTTGTGTGGAAACTCAACACATTCCATGAAATTGGTTATGATCCATTTGTAACAATTTTTATCCTTTAATATCCTCTTATTACTATATTTCTATAAATAGGTGGTCAAAGTTAACTATATCATCTAGGAAAAAGTTATGATTTTTACAAAAAATGAGGTATGCTGTAAATAGAGATGTGATGGTGTACTGAATAACAATTTATCAAAAATTTATATTACCATAATTAGAATTTTTTTAATTTCTAATACAACAATAAAAGGGAAGGATGGAGATTCGTGGATGTTCTGGGGATATTGAACAAGGATGATTGAATATTCAAATACCTATGTGCAATTAATCATGGAAGATGGAAATGTTTAAATGAATATATGTAACTATAATATTATTCATGTGTGATAATGGATAGAATATAAAGACTGATTTATATGTAAAAATAATGAGTTCTATTAAGAATATCGGGGGAAACATTGTTCATCCAAAGGTTCCTCTAATAGTTCAATGTCATAAATATATGGGTCAAGGTAATTATCGTCATAAATTATCTAATATAATGGTTATCAAGGATAATAAGCATCATAATCCACCTAGAATAAGAAAACAATGAAATTTCTACACTATGGTAATAACTAATGTGGATCATGATAATTATTATAAACTGACCCCACACGTAATATTTTTGGTTCTCTTATTGATGTATTATTCTTTTCTCTCCAGTATATCAAGGATGTTCATTATAACAGTTAAATCAAAACCCTCGACGATTGGATTATGGAAGGAAGCTTCTTGTTTTATTATATTATATCTGATGAAAAATATCATTGTAATGATCCTTGTGTTATTAATTCTATATTTTTATTGATTTGAAGATACTTTGTTTATGGATTCTTTATCTACAAAAACTCTATATTAATTAACCAAAATGGAAATCAAAATTTCATATTTATATACAACATATGATTAGATATTGGTTAATTATTTTATATGTAATGATAATGAAAAATACATATATGAGTCATGATACCTAATTATGAGGTATGTTTATCTCAAATTATTAGATAAAATTTCAATATTAGGGATAATAATATTCTTAGGAAAATAATATATGTTTCCGAACATTGTATGGACGATATCACTCTAAAAATTATATACTGATAAATGTATATCTTTTAGATACCATTAGTGATTTTAATTTGATTTTTTAGTTCAAATTATATGGATACATTTGTTAATTAGTGAAGATCAAAACACCCCAAAACATTAGTATTATATTATATTTAAATAAATATTAAGTTGAATTGTTGTTGACATAAACAACACAAGACAAAAAATATGATATTCACTATATTAGATAAAACATTTCAATTAATGGACATGAACTGAATAATTACAGACAATAATTGATTGTATCTATTAAAAGTTCACAAATATAAAGTGGAGAACAAATTGAAATGAAGAATATCATAAAACTATGATATTTTCTCAATTATCTTCCCCAATTAGTATCACAATTAATATTTCTAAACCTACCATGGGAATTATAATTTTTATATGAGATCACACTATGCGTAATCTGAAGTATGAAAATAGAAGTGAAAATTGAAGAAATTCTTTTTCTATGTCCATATATAGTATCAAACATCAATGTCATAAACACTATTCTTGGAAAATGGTCATTAGAATTTTTTTCATTATAAATATGGTCATTGTATAGACTTTTACCTTGTAGTTAGACTGATTTTGTATAACTTTTTATCATTTTTAAATCATATATTTTATAAATTATAAATAATTAATCAAAAATATAATTTTATTAGAAATATTTTATTACAAAATATTTCTTTCTGTTTAAAATAATATTTCGGAATAATTCTATGATAAAATTATAATAAATATTTTAATATCAACACATTTTATTTTTTATTCTATATATATATAAATAGATATTTTTTATTCTACTTTCATTATGATCATTTAATATAAAAGGGATATTTTTAAAATAAAAATTTCCTAAGAGTGTTGGGTATTTTAATCGTAATAAAATAAGTCGCTACTAAAGAATGTTATTAATGAATAGTATTGATAATATATATATTTAAATAAACTACCAATCATACAATAGTTATGACTATATATGTAATGAGAATAAATTTATTTTATCCTAAAAAAAATATTTTACAAAAAAAACTATACTCTATGTACTTTTAAATTATGAATCTAATTATATTATTTTTTATAAATTATTAGATAATGAAAATGTTAGACTAATCTTAATTAATTATTATTTCATAGTAAATTTGAATAATAATATTTTACTTTTAAAAAATTATTTATGAAAATAGTTTTCTATCAAATTTATTGGTTGAATTTAAAATTTGAAATCAAATGTTTTATAATTCAAATTTTAAAAGGTTTTTTGTGATTTTATCATAAATATATTATATTAAAATTATTGTTTTGTAATTTTTTAAAAATGTTGATTATAGGGGGAATAGATGAAAATCACTATTTTACAAATACTGTGACTTTTATGAATTTATTTGGTTATGAGCATAAAATTAAATTCACTAATCCATTTTCATGAAAAAGTATTTATTTTAAAAGTATAATTATAATTTAATAAACATTAGGATTAATTAACAATCCTCCATTTTCTATTTTAGAAAATATTTTATATTTTTATCTAAAACAATTTTTCATGCATTATATATTATTCATTTAGGATTTAATGAATTCCACATCCAAAAATTCAATCCAATAGAATGTGTTTAGTATTTTTATATTTATGTTCCATATTTAATATTGAGGTATGATATATTTTTTATGAATAAAAAATTTCATATGAAATTATATGTTTTAAAGGGAAAAGTCACAATCGTTAATGGGGCTCATCATATTGGTAAAAGACCTTATACATGATTAAAACATGTCCCTAAATGAGTGTTTATGTGGTTTGACCATAACTAATATACCCTGCACTCAATTATTGGTCACATTAGCTCTACTTTCCTTGCTCAAAAATTATTAATTTTATATATTAATAACATATATTTAAAAATATTTCATTCCATTTACTCCTAAAAGAATCCTCACACCACCCCATAAATGGTACAAAGAAAATAATTACCCCCTATAAACTACCCAATTTTGTTATAAAATAATACGCTACAATTATATTTATCGTTTGATCCCTATAGATATCTAAAATCCCTTTTAGATAAAGATTATTTCTATGAAGAAATCATATTCTTATACATATTAATTTTTTCTCCTATATAAATTCATCAATTATATCTATTTACACCTCTCTCTAAATCAATTTAATGAATTATAATATATTACCATAAAATAATATTAATATACTTAATTGTATTTTATTTATGGAATATCCATTATATTCCATTCCTATATCCAAAAAAAATTAAAATGTTTTTTGTATTATGGGTAGACTGAAATCTCCAGGAATGAACTGGTTTATTTTTCATCACCTAAATACTAATATATAATTAAAATAGAATATTTAAGGAATAAATATTATTTTAATAACCTTTTTAATATTATGAAAATATAAATTAGTGTATACCTTCTGTCATTCTATGGAAAATGAAAACATCATCAATCTGTATGGGGGACTACTGATTCAGGGGAATAATATTATTCATTTTTCATCACTACTCCCAATGGATGACTATAATATTGAATTTAATGAATAAAAATTGTTTCTATATAATTATTATATACTATAAAAATATTATATAAATATTTTACTTGTTATTATTACAGTATATTTTGTTCACTAAAATTAACGAAACAAGCATATCACAGATTCTATCTTTAGAGATAGTGACTAAAATTACAGTGTAATAAAATTTTAACTATATATATATTTATAAATAATATCTTGTAGTACCTTCTATAATATTGATATTATTCACTTGGTATCAATAAATTATGATTTTAATTGAAATTTTATTAAATTAATGACAAAATATAAATAAAAAACATATGATGAGAGAAATAAATTATAACTAAAAAGATTGAATAAAAAGTAATTTTAGTTGAATACAATGTAGTTTATTATATATGGTTGTTATTTTAAAATATTTCATTAAACTTTTTATGTTTATTATAAATGTGTAAGAATAAATTATATGAATATGAGAAATAAAAGGTAAGGATTCCTTTTAAAACAATTATTTTTTTATGAAAATGATATATTAAGATCACATTTAATTTTCGGTGGTGCATATAAAACCTTAAATATTAATTTTATCATATCTATAATGAAAATATGGTCATTTAAAGGTATATATTATTTTATAATTATATGTTAATTCAATTCTAGTGTTGTTAATGGTGTTATTGGTTTCTCTCCAAACTCATTTTTAGTTTGTGATTATTATTATAGTGATTCCATTATGATATTTTTTTGATATATATCTTAAAGAAAACCTATAATTTATCTTTTTATTTTCTTTATAAGTTTTATACATTATCCAACCATTTTATTTCTCTTTTGGCTAATAATAGAGTTATTTTTTTTGGTTTGTGAAACAAAAAATACCTCTTCTTATTGATCGAGACTTTTTTCATCCACATATATATAACATATACAAGTTTATACAAAATGTTAAAACTATTTATATGAATTTAAATGTTCCTTTTCAATTATTTATTTATTTTTGAAATAAATACTCTATTATTATTTTTGGAATAGTCTATTTCCACCAAATAAGAATTTTTTTTCAAAATATGAAATAAATTCCATGACTTTATAAGAAAATTTTTAATCCCTTGGAATTATTAACATGGTTTCCAAAGGATTAAAAAAGATAATGTGTACTTATTTACAATTATATAAGTTAATTTGAAAGATATTATAATTTTTATTCAATCTCTTTAAACATCCTCTAATAATTCCCAGGGTTTATTGGTAACATTCCTTATGAATATCACCCATCAATTTCATAGTATGTCTTATGGAATGTTCAAAATATGATTTAATGAAATCAATATATTTTCAACCAGTTAACTATTAAGTGTTCTGGAAATGAATATTTTCTTGTTTTAATTAACCATATATGTATGAATGATTTTTATTTTGATGTGTGGGTTCTTATATCACCCAAAAATTCATTTGGTTATGATTTAAATCTCCATAGATAATTATTTTTTTATAATTATTGTAATTGTTGTAAATATATTTTCACAAGAATGTTCATGATTTTTTTTTCAGAATAGATTTACTCATGTGATTTTTTACAGACATGGTTTTTTATTTTCTCTATAAATAATTATATGTTATTCCTATGGTATTATTTCCGATATATTAAAAAAAATTATTACACTATTTTTATGATGACAAATTTTTTATGTAATGCTTAAATCCTTATGATATGACATATAATTTATGATCAATTCTTTCATATTATTTCATAATGTTAAATTGGTATTTTATGAGTATCCTATCATACCCACATTTTTATCTTATGATAAATTATAATCATTATTTATTATATATTTTGGTTTCTAATTCTAGTCATATGATCTCAATGGTTATATATATATTTTTATTCATAAGGTTTTATGGGTTTTTATAATTTATGTTAATTCTATAAAAATGTTATGATTATGGGGAGATATCCATATGAGTTATAAAATATCATGTTTATGTAGATATGATGTAAACACCCTAATTCTTCGGCATTTGGGGTTTTAAAGCAATGTGTTGGACAATTGATTATTTAGGTGAAATAATGGTATGGTTTTTTTGTTTTATCCTAGGTTTCCCCATTTTATATCAATGCCTTTATATAAAGAATGTGGTTTTTCAAACCTGAACCAGTAGTTTATATATATTAAAAAATAACTTTTTTACATGTTAATTCATTATTTAATACAGAAAATTACACATAATACGACTTTGGTGGTAAATAATTATAGTGAATTTTTTAATTAGGTACATAACATAAAATATTCAATATTGGATGTAAAAACAATATTTAGTACATATTTAACATGTGTTTAAAATTCTAGGACTTTTAAAAATGCACAGGATAAACTGGGGGAAAACATAAGAATGGTGTGAGATATAAAGACTAGTTAGGGAATACGAATTGCATAAGGTAATATATTATAGAAAAATGGGAATATAAATTTTAAATAAAAGGATCCTGACAATTATGTCATGATATAGATTGATAATCAAAAAGGAAACCTGGAAAATTTGTAAGCATATTTAAACATTTCATCACAATCATAGGCCATTGTTTACCACCAAGAAATCATAATGGAAAATGTCCCGTAATGAAATTTGGTTCAGTACCAATCCAAGAGATACATATTATGACACTAAACATTACCAAATTCATTGGAGTTTTATATAATCTAGTGCACCCACAAAATTCATTTTAGTTTCATCCATAGTTGAACCACATAGATCATACATAATGGATTCCTTCATCATCAAAATTTCTTCCCCGATCTAGGACTGTGGATTAAATGAATTTATATCCCATGTCAAATAGGTATAAGTATATATTAGTGAATACTCGTGATATGAAATGGGTATGTTATTCACTACATGTTCAATTTGGCATGGAAAGTCAAGGTGATATTTCGATTGCATAACGACATCACCTAAAAATTCAGAAAATTGGTTTATTAGAGTGAAATGAGTCCCCCATTATTTTAATGTAAATTTCATAGTAATAAGGACAGGGAAACAAAAATCACAACATTATTAATTAATAATATAATGTTTAACATATTAAATAAACCTGAATAAATATGATAATGGAAATAAACCTTTCCTTGATAGTATGACACTAAAAGATTGAAAGTTTATTATTAAGAGATTTGTGATGCATTGGTTTTATAATAGACACGGTAGGTAGATTAAGGATATTCTTCTAGGATATCTTTTGATGGGAAATGGTTTCATCAGTTGATTTATATAGGATGTGTGTTGTGAATTATTTAATATTTCACAAACATAGGTTTTGGACTCTATATAACAAAATAATAAAAACCACATTCCTTACAATGGTTTTTACACATGGATTCCCCCAAAAGGGGGTGGTTTCCATTATTTTATAATGAATGGATCTAAACATATTAAATTTATTGACTTTCTTATGTGGATTTTATTGAGACTCTTAAAGAAATGAATTTAAAATAAATTAATATATGATTTGTTTTGGAGGATTAATAATGGATTTATGAAATAGATAAAATAAACTTAATGTCACATTATATAATGGGAAAACATATATTTTTCATGGATTCTGATTATTGTTTTTAATAAAAAAAATTTGGGTCATTATGATGTCATAATACACAATGTATATTTATACAGTATTTATTTTTATCTAAAATATGAATGTCTAAAAAATTGATAAACAATTATCCAATTGATAAAAGTGTTGTTTTTATTCTATAAAAATATTCATCATATCAAATTAGTTTTCTAAATATGATTACTTTCACTTTTGAAATAACCATCTACATTTATTAAAAAATATTTGGGTTTTTTTATATTTAAATTTTTCAGACACTTAAAAATTTAAATTTGACAACAAAATATATATATGATAATTTTTATTTGATAAATATTACTTAATAATAACATTTTATTATAATAATATTTTTCAAAAAATGTGTTAATTCATAATAACAAATTCATTTATTGAATTTAAAAATTACTCAAATATATTATTAGTCTATGAAAATAAAAAAAACATTTATAATTTAATAATAAAAAGATTTCAATATTTATCTTTTTATATAGATAATATATATAAACTTTTTTATAGGGTCTATATACATATCAAATTAATACACAAGAAAAATATATAAGGGTAAGCTGTGTAATTGAGAGACTTTCATTGGGAGGATTGGAGAACATGGTTTAGTATGTGATTTAAATGAGCTTGAACTTATCCAATAAATGGATTCACTCATTCTTAAGTTCACGGATCTCATCATGGGATTGATCAAAGGAAAATCAAAGTGATGCAATCCCTCTCAGAATCTAAAATTTTTATGATTTATAGTGTATGGTCCTACATTTTCAAGCCATCACGTCTTTTTTTTTTCAATTGGATTTTTCAAAACCCAATATTTAATGTAACAATGTGACATATTTTCAACTACTATATTATAAATCAAAATTATACATAATGGTATTTTAAATACTATTGGATATAATAAACAAAAATTTTGTTACTCTATTTTCTATAACCATGTTATATATTGAGAAATTTATTTATAGGGAAATTTTATTTATAATAGTTATGGTTTTTTAATTCATACACCCTTAAAAAAATAATCATTGATATTTTCTTTTCCAAATATAATATATATTATGGTAACTCTTTTTTATCACCTTCTCAAATTTCCATGATTCTTCTTCAAATTTTAGGATTCACCACAACACTTTTACAAGGTGAATTGTCTTCTTCCATAGAACTTTTTCTCTACGATCAAAGAGAATCGTCAACTACTATTAGTAGGAAACTTATTTGTTTTATGGTACCAATTATTGATTGAGTACATGTTATTGGTCTTCTATGTACATTCTCAAGATGGATACATGGATTACATCAGGTACTTGACATATGATAGGTGGGAGTGTAAGTCTATGGGCATCCTCTCTAATGTGATCATGTATTTTAAAGGGGAAAATGAATCTTGGAATAATTATTCCATTAATACCAAATATCATGACATTATTCCCTGGAGATATTAGGAGGAATAAAATTTCATGAACATCAAACTCTCTATCTCATCGACCATTACCAGTATATATCTGTTTCTGAATCTTTGTATCCTTGGTGTGCTGTCAAATGGTCTTATCCTTTTCCACAATATTAAAGACCATTTAAAATCCTAGTGGTTTTAGTTCTCCATCATTATACTAGCATGAAGGTTTTCCACAACACTTCCCACAAAGGGATTCATAGGGATGCATTTGGATTCTCGAGTGGAAACTATTTTTCTATAAGAACTCAGCTATGGGAATATGTTGATCCCATCCACCATTTAAATCCATTTATAATTCTCTCATCATGTCCTAATAATTCTAGATATTTATCTTAGATTTTACATTAGTTTTATGGTGATAGTTTGTGATAAATTTAAGCTCATTATTATGGTCATTATCAGGAATCCTCCAAAATATGGAGGTGAATCTCAAATATCTATCAGATATAGTCAACAATGGTACTCTGGGAGCCTCACCACTTCTCTAATTTATATCGTTGAATGTTAGTCTAGTTAAAAGTATTATAAAATTGTAATGAATTGTGTAGTCTTTGTATGATAATCCACTATAAACTAGATAGCATTGTTTTTTATGGATTTATTCGAATGTCCAGGTACAAATTCATTGGTGATTTTTTCCCATTTCTATAAAGCTAAGGGAAATGGATTCATCATCCCCTTATATATTTTAAATTACACCTTCTCTTGACAACATATAAGACGTATATTTTGTATATTCTTTGATCTACTTCTTTATATTGTCCCACCAATAGTGTTCTTGAAGATCTTGATACATCTTCATGCATCTAGGATGGATAGATAGTGTCAACCTCTATGCATAATCCAAAAACTGTATCCCTAACTCATGATTTCATTGTATACATAGTCGTTACCCAATTATGACCACACCTTCTTCAATAACATTTACCATTAAGTCTTTCTGATATCATATAGTTTCCACCTTCCTCTGAATTATGGCATCAACTCCTTAAAAATATATTAACCTCTCCATAAGAGACGGTTGAGAAATAATTTTTTAAAGTATTGAAAATGTTAATTCTTTTATTACTCCCATTTCAATCCTTTATAAATAAATCGAGATAAGATAAATCTCTATTATAATTGATGATAGAATTTCTAGATCCTATCTACAAATACGATTCTCTAGTTTATTTGATTTATAAGGATAGAGGTTTATTTTCTTGTCATAGTCTTTGATCATCTCTAACAATCACAATTGGAATATATTTATCTATTTTTTGTGACTATAAACATGAGTCTTTTTTGATCTATGTATATTTCACACTTCTCCACAATGATGTAATCCTGCAATATTTTTAATATGAATATCACTACTACCAAATACTAATCCTATGTTCGGTAGTTGATTTTGTGAACTTCCAACTAATTTGAAGCATTGTATATCACATTGTTATCATTCATTAACACATACTCTAATACCTTCATTGAATGATCAATGAATACCCTGAAAATCATTCTAATTGTGGTTAGTTTTAGCATAGGTGCAGTGATAAGACTCCATTTAAACACCTAGAAACACTATTCACATTCATCATTGAATAAAAATGTGAATCTCTATCTAGTTAGCTCTGTATATGGTCTTGAAAGACCTATTAAATTTCTCACAAATCACTAACAATACCTATCCCACACGTGGAAACTATAGATATTTTTTCACATAAATTGTCCACAACCATCCTTTAATTTCTTCTTCTGTTGAAGGTTCCACATATTTCCCTCTTCATGTGATGATATTCCCCCAGGATATGATTTCCTCCAACCAGAACTCACATTTTCATTACTTGTAGTAATGATTCCCCCTTCTTAGGTTCATCAATATAGTTCTCTAATTTTCCTCATCCTCATCCTTTCTTTTAGAGTATATTAGAATAAAATTTGTAAAGACTAACTCATCGTTCTGTAGGTAATCTCTAAAAGCTATATTCATCATGTACATGAAGATTTATATATCATTAGTGAGTCCAAATTTCATCACTATAAACTCATTTTACTTGTACAAGATATAGGGTGGCGGGTTCTTGGGTAGGTGATGGTCTTCTCCCATCGGTGACGACGGCTGCTCTGGAGCCAATCCCTTCACCCCCCTCCCCTGTGGTAGAGGTATCATCGAAGTTCATGGACGCAGAGCCTATCTTCCACCCATTCACAAAACCTAATTTCCTTCCTCCGTTTCCGAAAGCCACATTATGCCTGAAATTCCCAAATCTTATTGATGGTTCCCTAATCTCCATATTTCGAACTCAAAGTTCACAGAAACCTCTTCTCTTCTGGATCGGACTTTGGTTGCCAGATTTATGCAAAGGAGACCATCTATAGACTCCTTTGATAGATTTGTCTTCAGTTCATGGGATCTTCAAGGGAGGGCGACAGTGGGAATTCTCAACAAATAGAACATTATGGTTCAATTCACTTCGAATAAGGACCTCATCAATGCATGGTCAAGTGCCCCCTGTATGGTCAATGGACTTCGATTCTTCTTGTTTCGGTGGTCATTCAAGTTTCACATGAATCGTGATCCTACATCCTCCATGGTATGGGTTAGTTTTCTGAAACATCCTCTTCCTTTTCAAAATCCCTCAGTTATAAGAATGATTTGAAATCATGCCGGGATATTTTTACACTTGGATAATCGAACAGAATTGGTATGTCACCCCGTAAATATGCGGGTTTGCGTAGAGATTGATGTGTCTAGACATCCTTTTGATTATGTATGGATTACAGTATGGGAGGAGTAGAGGTTCATGCAGTGAGTGGTTTATGAGGATTTGATGGTCTTCTATTCCTCCATCATGAGGATGAGGCATGCATCAGATGTTTTTCGTCGGGGACCTGTAATGCTTCTGGACAAGGAAATCTGAAACATTTAATGTTTTTTTGCAAGTGTACGGGTAATTCTGTGGAGGCCTGATAATGGAGACCACCAGTTATGTCGAGGATGGAAGACAAAGATAGTGGGGAGGCTTCAGAAAATCACTCTCCATTAGAGGGCAGGGTCATTGGACCTCAATCAATGAAGGATAGCCATAGGGGTGGACATGACAAGGCTCAGACGGTGATCAGTGGAAATGATAAAATTATTCTGGTTTGTGAGACATTGTTCGTGGGTCTGTATGCCACGGGTGAAGAGGTTAGAGATAAAGGCAACATGTTGAAACTAGTGGAAGAGGTGTGAATAGTAATTCAGGAAAAGGGAAGCATTGCAGCAGGTGTGGAGACTCCCGACACTAGTGTGGTAGTAGCCCATGTTATGCCGATGGTGGTGGATGTGTCCAGTATGCTAAAAAGGGATCTGATGAGTTCATCCAGCCATTGTGTGCAGGATGATGGTGGAGATCACCAGTTTAAGTAATTTCATGCAAAATTCTAGAGGAAGTGGGTAAATCAATAATGGATCAGACGCCCGATGAAGAGAAGGTGAATCTTTCTGGTTAGGTGGCCGAGAGGACAAGGGTGGGAAGCGTGTACATGAGTAAGGGGAGGCCAGTAATCAACATAGTTAAGACTGTTTCATGTAGAGGTGGTAAGGAAGAGGTACTGAGATCAATTGATTTGAGTAACAGGTTTGACGGCCATTCAGAGGATGTTTTGAGTTCTGATTTTGTTATTCTAGATGATATAGAGACGGAGTCTGTGTGAAAATTTCCAAAGGTAGTGTACACGGCCCTTCCACTGACGAGGCTCTAAGCCCATAGAGTTCTAGGGGTCCTAGGAGAAGGAAGGAGGGAAAGACTATTCTTCTCTACCTCCCTCTATGAGGAATCGATCAGCAAAGAGGATGAGTGACAAGATGATGGATATAGAGACTCTGAGACATTGGAGGCCAGGGGAGAAGGATTTTCAGTCTTTGGTTATACATTTATGCTCTGAAGAAGAAGTGATAGAACATGTCCTATTGCTCAATTATACTGAGGAAGGTGCGGAAAAAATGATGGGGAGGCCTCTTGAGGTGTCACTTACTAAGGAGAAATACTCTGGGATTGACAAACAAGACTCAGTCTTGGTTGGGGGTTTCAACCATGGGATGATCGGTGTTAAGGAGTACATTCAGACATGGGACCAACTTGTGTCTGTTTTTTAGAAGAGGTTATTGGAAGAAGCATACTTTAAGTTATTATCCTTTACTTGGAATCTATTTAGGGATACAGACGCCGATATTATTAAATTCCTTGTTAGCGACTTAAAGTAATATGGTGGCTTTGGTTGGCGGGTGTGGGTGAATTGGTTGTGTGAGTTTGGTCTCTATGGGTCAACTTTTATTTTTCTTTGCAGTTTTGTTTTTTTTGTGTTTTCAGAATGTAACTTGTTATTGATCTGGAAGGGGATTAGATCATTTAGTCTTCTCGATGTAGGTCTGTTGGATTTGGATTCTTGAGAATGTATGGCTTCTCCATCGGTTCTGTTCCCGTGCTTCTCCACGAGACTACTTGCCGACGAGTTCTGTGTCGGAGAAGATTTATCATTTTCTCATTTTAAGGGTCGGGCAGTCCGATATTTTTCTTTCATTGTATGTAGTTTCTCACTTTTTCATTAAAAGTTTTTTATAATAAAAAAATTAATTTTCATTCTTGTACAATGTGGGAAAATAGGTCTTGGAAAAATCATCATTCTTAACCCTGACATGAAAATATCATGATCGATGATCCACCTAGGACAATTATTTTTTCCCACATTAATGGTATAACAATTCATCAATAAATGATAGAGGATAATTTTTCATTGTCATGATCTTGTTTAGGTCATGATAATCAATGTAAAGGTGTATTGACCCATACTTCTACTTGATGAAGAGGACCGGTTCACCCCATTGAGAAGCACTAGTCCATATGAACCCTTTTTCTAGATTCACGTCTAGTTGTATCTTCAACTCTTTAAATTCGAAAACATCCATTATATATAGTTTCTATGATAATGAACGTTCCCCAAGTATAATCATGATAGGAAATTCAATATCTCGTCTAGGTGGAATACTAGGGAATTCCTTGTGAAAAAAATCATTGTATTCCCCCCACAATGGGAATGTATTCAATAATTATTCCATCCTTAGAATAATTCACTGGAACTAGAGACACATGATCATAGGGAAATAATATACATTCTTGAGAAAATGGTTCTAATGATTATTCAGCCGCATCCTAGAAATTTTACTGAGTTGGGTATGATTTAAAATACGAATTTTGATTTTCGTCTCATGGAAATTTATGTCATCTCTATATATAAAAGAAGAAATATATCATTCAACCTCATGCCATAATCAAAAAACTTGTGTTTTATTAATGATTTTTATCATAAAGATATTTCCAAAGTTGGATCTCTTCAACTCTATTATTACATGATGAATTTCCCATTTTAATATGTAGAAGATTCATTTTCTACGAGTTACTGCTATGATTGTGATGATGAACCTTTAAAAACAAAAAATATAAACATTTATGATTTATTAGTGTAAAATTGTTAAATTTAGTTATGGAAGAGTATCAGATTTTGTACTATGCTATGGAAAAAACAATTCCATGTAAAAGAACCTAAAGGATCTATTTTTTCTATATTGTATGGTTTCAACTACTTTTACTCATTTTTTGTTCTGATGGTCTTATGATAAGAGGACCATTCAAGTGAAAATCACCAAGCTTGTGAAGAGAGCGTTGGTGAAGTGGACTAGGGGATCTTTTTGCCCCAAACCAATATAAAACTTTCTAGGATCTCATTTATTTTTTATTCACTACTAATATAGCTAGAAAATAAAATGCTATATATCTACATTAATCACAAATAAAATCAAAATCTATAATATTTCAAGATTTATAAAAATTCAAAATTCAACCCCCTGGTGTATCTTAATATTATTTTTAACAATCAATTAGTATCAAAGGTGATATTTTTTATAATTTAAATAAATCTCTAGAATCAAAAAATGAATAAGATATAGAAAAAGAAGATTTCATTAGCTAACCCTAAAGAATGTATATCGATGATCTGTGACCCTTATTTCAATGGTGATAACTATGGTTGGTGGAAATCTAAAATGATCATCTATCAAAATAATCTAGAATTCAAATCATATATGAATATTATCACTCCATATGAAATTATTGACAAACCAAAGGCATGGGATGCTAGAAAAGAAGTTGAATATGACATCAAATCAAAAGCAACGAATGTTATCATCATTGGAATTGGTCCTTAAGAATTTAATTATTTCAATGTAATACTTTTTTTTGAAATTCGAAAGAAAATCATTATTGAAAATGTAGTAATATATAATATTTGGCTAAAAAATTATCCTACAGTAAAACATATGTTTCACAACGTTAGAATGTATAATATTGAAATAATCACAAAAAATGAATAGAAAATTGATAGAAATTATCAATAGCTTTACTACCTTGGTAGATCCAATTACTCAATTAGATCAAGAATTGAATGTACTTAGGGTACTACCCACAAAGTGGAATACGATATCTATAGCTTTTGGACAATCATAACTAGTCAAAAATTTGAATATGAAATAATTGATAATAACATTGATGATTCAAATAGTATTAATGATATCTAAATTTGAATATCACAAGATTCTGAAATGGGAAAATACTACCCTAAAAGTCACATCTCTGAATCATGAAACAGAAATCAAAAGAATATTTCAAAATCATAAGTTATTCAAACTCCTCAGATTATGAAATGGAACTGTATTAGATGGAAAAAAATTAGTAAATTATAAAATAATTTTAGAGGCTTTAAAAAATACTTCATGAAGGGTAAGAAGGAACCTAGAGAATTAAGATGATATGAAGGTAAAATATGGTTCATATCAGACCTAATTGCCTCCAAATTACAGATGAATGTAGATGGATAAAAAAGTATTATAAGAAATTTTACTATGAAAAAAAGGAAACAAAGATATAAAATCTACATGGAGTGGGTTTGAAGACTCAAACTGCCTCCCCAAATCCGACTCAGCAAAAGAACCACACAATATGAATGAAAACATGTTCTTTATGGATATAGAAGATGATGAGGTACAGTCCTCATACTTTCCCGATTATGATTCTAATAGTTTATAAAATAGAAAATTTTCCATTTATTATTCAATTCATGAAGATAAATATGATTCTTTTATAAAAAATTATAAGTCATTTAAAAATACTCATAATGTGGTTTTTAGAGACAATGATACAATGATAAAACAAAATTATGAATTAAAATAAACATTAAATATGTCTAAATAAACATAAAATGGTCATTCAACTAAAATAAAATAATTAGAGAATAATGTATAATCATATAAAAGTGAAACTAGTATTTTATATAATGTAGAAAAGGCTATAAATAAATTTATTGTAAATAATGTTATTAAAATGGAATATTATTTAATATGAAGAAATGGAGGTCAATAAAAAATATAAAAATATTATTTGTACCCGGTTCTAAAAATACCACCTTCTTCTATAGTGTAACAAAAGGACATTACCCTAGAAACTGTTATTTAAGAAATCCTCATATAAGTGAAATGAAAAGGCTTTTATTTCAAAAGATATTTTTGAAGAAGGTAGTGTATATTTTGTTAAAATAATGTAAATTTCCATTCCCATATCCATTCTTGCTTACACTGCAAGTCCAAAAAAATATGGGTACCATGAAAAACTAGTGTTTAAATAAAATTTTCGGAAAAAGACCATAGAAAAATAAAATATGTATATAATATATACTGTGGTATTTCAAGACACATGAGTGGGGACTCATCCATTATTCATTCAATGACATAATTAGATAGAGGCCTTGTGAAATTTGAAGTCAATACAAAATGAACAACAATTGGTGTGGGAAATAGTGTATAATCAAAGATAATCTCAATCAAAAAAGTGTTGAATGTTAAAGGAATATCTCACCAAATGATAAGTATCTCTCAACATTTTGATGTTGGTTATTATATTTATTTTTCTAACACATATTTCTCAGTTTTTAAAGATAAAATTATTAAATTTAGAGCACCTAAAAATATAAATGATTACAATTTTGGTCTTAATTCATTGTGTAATAAAAAAATTGAATTGTTTAATTACTAGGATAAAAGAGTCATGGATATTGAATAGAAGACTTGTAAAATGTAATATATTTTCTTTACATGGATTATCATAGAAACAATTAGTTTCTGATTTTCATAGTATTAAATATGACAATGATAGATTAGTTAATGGAAGGAAAATTTTAAAACAACACATATCATCGTTCTAATAAATTAACAAAATTTTTACATCTATGCCACTATAACATATCTATATGGAATTTTTTGGACCATATAGGGTAGAAATATTCACTAAAAAATTATAAGTTTATGCATTTATTGATGATTTTTCAACATTTACTAGGGTTTATTTTCTAAAACTCAATAATGAAATATTCTCTATAATTCAATGATTTTGTAAAATTATAGAAAATAAAAAAATTTATAAAAAATTTCATTATGATGTTATCATTGTGGGAAATATTAGAATAATGAATTTAATTATTTTTTCTCAAATATATGTATAAAACCCACCTTCTCTTCACCAATAACACCTCAAAAAACTTGATTTATTGAATGAGGAAACATAACTATTCATGAAAATGCAAAGAATATGTTGAATTAATAAAACATACCTACCTATTTTTGTGATGATTTTGTAAGAACAACTTTATATACCATAAATATCATTTTACTATCTCCAATTATTAAAAAGGCACCCTTTGAAGTTTGGTATAATATAAAAAAGGAATTAAAGTACTATAATTTATTTTGATGCACGTTTTATATCTTGAATAATATAGAAAACCTTTTCAAATTCAATACAAATGTAGAAGAAGGTATCTTTATAGGATATTATTCTACTTCTAAAGCCTATAGAATGTATAATAAAAATTAAAGGATTTTTGATGAAACAATTCAATTGAATTTTGAGAAAACTAACCCATCCAATAAAAGTAAATATTAAACAAATGAAATTATTGACTCTTTAGAAAACATCAGGCATGAATCCCTACTGAATTATTTTGAAAATTAAAAAAATGAAATTCATTCCAGTATTGATGAAATTTAAATGGAAGAACCTGAATGTGTCTTACCTGTATAGTCTAGATCCATAAAAGACCATCCTTTAGAAACTATAATAGAAAATATAGACATTTAAGTATGAACTAGAATAAATGAAGGAAGATTAATGGAAATTTATATCTTCATATCATTGATAAAATCTAAGTCAATTAAATTTGATTTAATGATGAGAATTGGTTATTAGATATGCAAGAAGAACTAAACCAATTGAATAGAAATATTATTTTTGAATTGGTAGAAAAACTAACCAATCAACCAGTATTAGGAACTAAATAGGTTTTTTTGAAAAAAAATGATGATCAATATATCATAACCAAAAACAAATCTAGATTAGTAGTTGAAGGATACAGTCAAGATGATTGAATAAATTACGATGAACCATTTTGTCTAGTTTCTAGATTATAAGAAAATAGAATCCTTTTAGCTTATACATATCATATGATTTTGAAATTATATCAAATGGATATAAAATAAACCTTTTAAAATGAATACAGAGTTGAGATTGTTCATATTGAAAACCTACTAGGATTTGAAAATCCTCATTTACCAGATTTAGTATCTAAACATAATAATGCCCTTTATGTCCCTAAACAAGAACCTAGAGTTGGGTATGAACAATTTTTATCGTTTTTTTGAGAAAATATATTTTTGGTGGGATTATTAGACCCTGATATTTTTATGAAAACCATTTTCTATAATATTTTTTTAATAAAAATCTATGTTTATGATTTTATTTTTATATCAATAAATAATAACTATTGTAAAGAATTTTCATATCTCATGAAAAAATAATGTTAAATGTGTATGAAGGGAGAATTGAATTTCGTTTTAGGATTTCAAATTTCTCAGAGAATATAGAAATGATTTAAATCAAAGTAAACAAATTATTGATATACTAAATATGTTTGGACAAAAAAACAGTAAGACTTGTTGAACTCTCTTGTGTACTAATGTAAAATTTTAGTTTGATGAAGATGGAAAAATAGTAGACAACATGTTATATAGAGGTATGTTTGGTAGTTTATTATACCTTACTAGTATTAGTCTAGAAAAAATATTTTCTAAATGTTTATTCCATAGATTTTAGACAAACCCAAAATAATTCCATCATACTAAAGTTAAATGATTTTGTTGATATTAAAAAAATTATATTTTTCAATATCCCCTATTACAAAAAATATTTGATTTTAATTTAATTTCAAATTGATATTTTTACTTTGGATAATGTAGATTAGAGAGGAATGGAACTTATAAACCCATTATTTTTTAGGGAAATATCTAGATCCGTGGTTGAGTAAGAAGAAAAAATTGGATTCCTTATCAATAACCCCAGAAGAATATATAGTAACATGCAGTTTCTGTTCACATGTGTTGTGGATGAAACACACCATACTGGATTCTAGAATTAATTTTAATAATTTAACTATTTTATGAGTGAATATCATACAAATTTACTTTTCCAAACCTCTTATAATTCATTCTTGAACCAAGAATGACATTATTTTCTAAGAGACCGTGTTATTAAAAATGATATATCCATCGGATTTGTGAATACTGAATATAAACATGGTTATATTTTTACTAAAACACACCCCACTACAGGTTTTTAATTTACTAAGGGGTTAGTAATGTTTAATTTTAAATAAATTTTTCTTAAATTATTATGTTAATTTCTCTATTAATCATTTTAATATATTCAATTTATATTCATATACTTTTAATTTAAATAAAATATATTTAATTTGGTTTTATTTTGAAAATTTGTTCCTTTTGAAATAATTAATTATTTTTTTCCCTACTTAATCGGAACAAGAAACCTAACTGTGTCAAAAAAACATCAAAAAAACCGTTCTCCCTATGTTATCTTCTTACACTAATGTTTCAAAACTGATTCATCAACCAGATCTCTTTTTCTCTTTCAAAACCCTAGAATCTGAATCCATCCACTATTAGATTCTCAAAAATGTTTATGAATGAAGAAGGTGAAAATGGGTATTGAAGAAGCATGTTTCCAAAAAAAATATTCTTTAAGTTAAGGTTATATATTTTTTGGATCAATTAGAAAAATCTTTTTTAGTGGAATGATCATTTTTCTCATGGTCTACAAAGACTTTTTCTGATAGAAACATCAAGAAAATGTTTCATATAGAAGTAAAAGTGTTTTTTAGAAATTTTGAGTATACCTTCAGTGACCTAGAAGATTTGATCATCTCTAACATATATTATAATGATTTTTTTCTCTTAGAAAGAAATTGCCAATGTTTTTAAGTGTCCCTATAAAGGGGTTTCCATTTTGATCTCTAGTGAATAGGAATCTAAGAACATATATCAGAGGATATTATGTATTTTTTTTCGACTACCCATATAAGGAATTTTTTTATCAATGGTCATGATGTTTACTGTAAGGTTATGGTCATGTTCATACAGTCTGCTATAATTCTAATAACTTTTGAACTTGAGAAAATTATTTATCTGGATATATATATAATGTTTTTAATGATGAGTGATACCATGTTTAATTTTACAATGTAATTGTTATGATATATGCACCATTGGTTCCAATATAACACAAAAATGACTTTTTAATCTTATAGAAGGATAATATCAATATTGTTGCATTAAAGAGTCCTGATTAGGTATATAAAAATAAATTCTAAATGTCATCACTACCAAATTTTCAAAGTTCAAACTCATAGAAATGTCAGTTTCTTTTAGAGTATAGAAAAAATAATGTTATTACCTATTGCTATATAAGCCTAAGAAATATCTGGCCATGTTATTAAAGGTGAGAAAAGAAATTTTGGATATAATATTATAATCCAAATTCATAAAGAAGAAATTTAATTATCAAGAATTGGTGATAAAATGATAAAAATAAACTCTGAATAAGTAACAATGTCTTAGACACCAAATCTGATATTGAAACCCCATAATATCTTTAAGAAAAATTGGATGAACTAGTCGATGATTCCCTTATCGTCTATCCTAGAAATAGGGATGAACCTTCAGTTTAGGAAAAAAAATTCAAACACAAGAATTAGAGGATACTACAATGGGTGAAGCTTCCATACCAAAAAATCAATTAGTCAACATAGAAGAGAAATAGGATCTAAAAAAAATATTAACATCATTCTTAAGAAACTCATGTTTATGAAAGAGTACAAGAAACATCTCAACAAAGTGAGAAATCTTATCGATATGTGGTTACCACTAGTAGGTTAGTCTAGAATAAATTGATTTCCTTTATAGGTGAATCCCTAGACGAGGAAATACATGAACCTATTTTGAACACAGAGGTTCGACATTTTTAATTTTCTATCTATAGTGAGACCAGTAATGAAAAATCTTCACCCTTGTTTGACAGAAGACAACCCTCTCAAATTCATGATGCCAAATATTTTGATTCCTCCCTGAATCTAATTGAAAGATTCATTTTTCAATTCAAAAAAATCTGAGATATAAATTAAATTTTACAAGGTGACTTAGTGGTATTATGAAAATATTTAGAAGATTTAATAAATTCAACTATTCCTATAGAATAATTAAAAACTATTCAAACTCAATTGCATAATCATAGATATATTTTTTTTAAGAATATATTTTGATACTTTACACAGATAGATGTATAATCAGATTGTTAAAATAAAATATGAGTATATTTACAAAATAAATTTTATTTATTTAAAAATAAATTTGGGGAACCAATTTAAATCTTTCAGAGGTAGTTCATATCAATCCAGAAAATGTACTTCAGAATCTCAAACTTCTCCAAACATAATCATATGGTTTGAAGAAATCACTATCATTATGTCTACTTTTAATGACTCACATTATACTCTTCAGTGTGGAAGTTCCCCTGTAATTTTTTTTAAATCAAGGACTTATTATTGAGAAGATAACTTCAAGAGAATCTTCCATAAGGACACTTCTGAATAAGTTATTATCAATGCTTTCTCATATGGTTTATTTGGAGGGGATAATAAAATATTTACTGAAAGTATATTTTGTTTAATGTGTAATGATTTTTCAATATAAAAATTTCCTAGTGAGGTAGTTGGTTGATGATATTCTTGATGGATTATAAGAATTTATTTCTAAATTGAAAGATGATGTTCAGGATTCTCAACCTTCACTAGATAACATTTTTAACCAAATTTTCACCCTCAACCAACCATTTTTTTAATCATTTCTTGAATCCTCAATAACTCTTGTATTGATAAAATATTCTTAAAAAATATTCTATTATTTATTGATGTTTTGTTTTTAGTTAATAATAATTTTATTGGTTTTTTATCTTTACTTCCAAAAAACATGTTTTTTTAACAACTATACTATATTATTCAATTACCTTACTTCACAAAATTGAATATGTTTTAAGGTTTTATCTATATATTCTTTTTTATATCACAAAATGAGGAGATCATTGGGTGGGAATAATATTATATTTATTATCAACTAAAATAGTACTGTGAAAAATTAATTTTCAAATAACAAATGCATTCTTTAAAATATTTTTTTATTAGTGTTTACAAATACTATATTTCTTGTAAATTAGATTATGGGTTTTTTGACCTTCAAAAATATTTAGATTTTTTGGAATGTATATTATCATCAATAATATATAAATTATATTGATTTTGATGCTCAAAAATACCCTTTTTTACATTACTAATGAAATTACATTATATAAATTTCAGGATATTAATATTTATGGAATTATTTATTTTGGAAATATATTGAAGAATTTGATCCATGAGGAATATTCATTAAAATAGTTTAAATATGCTTTGGTAGAAATTTTGGAAACATTGTTCATAACATATGTTTTAATGCATAAAAAATGGAATAAACCATACATTTAAATAGTGAATATGGATCATCAACCAAATGTTTGGATGAAACATTATGTTTCAGGAATAGGAAAGTATGGATTCACAACCCTATGTAAGTATGAAACCCTACGTATTGAGGAAACAAATTTATGGTACGTCAAGCCTACTTTTTCATTCAACCATATATTTCCAACCCAATGTTTAGAATTTTTTATTCATATGAAGGAACCCTATGTTTGACTATTCAACAATTGAGATTTCAATTAATAATATTTTCCATGATTTTTGTAACGGCCTTGAATGGGTATGTATCGTTTTTAAGATTTTCTATGTCCTATTTAAGGTCGCACAATGATCAATTAATCAACTACTATTTGATGGAGAAAATCCTTCCTATTTCGATGTGAAGATATAACTCTCTTGAATTATTTAAATTCAAATATTTGCGATCTTTTAGGTGACAATCTTGGATTTTATCTATATAATGAATGCTATGTTTACTATAAATATTTGGCATGAATATTTTCTAGACATAGAAGTTGGTGATACATAATATAATATATACAATATCATATTTTGTTAACATTTTTTCAATACCAATGTTTTTCAAATATTGAGAGATTTCATCATTTTCTAAAGACGGTACACTGTGAAAATATACATAATTAATCCTCATACTATTATGAAACTACTGTTATTTTCTTATTTCTATTTATCTTGAAGGTAATTCATAACCACGATCCCTTCAAATATATTATCACTTGAAAAAAATCATATTTGAAGATGATGATCATTTTTTTGTAAGTTAAAGCTAAGACGGTGATTAAGAATCCATCAAAAAAAATTCTTTTGATTTATAAGACGGTCAACTACTTTAACATAGTTATAGAAGAGTATCATATTCTCAAACTAAGTTGTAGAAAATCTAGTTCCTTATAAAAGTACCAAAATTCTCCGATTTATCATTATTATAATGTGTCAACTGCCTGCACTCAGTTATTTTTTTAAGGTTTTATGATAAGAGGACCTTTCTAGTGAAAATAACCCATCTTAGAGAGAGAGCTTTGTTTGAGTGTACTAGGTGATATTTTCTCCCCAATACCCAGAAAAAATTTATTATTTATTATTTATTTTTAGCTCACATCCATAAAAAAGAGAATGTTGTATATCTAAAATAATAACAATGAAATTAATAATTAATAATCTACCAACTTTACTGGTAAAAATTAATTCCCCCCCACCTTCTAGAGTTTATTTGTTTTGATATATGTCACGGATACCTCATGTCAAAAATGTATTATAATTATAATAACTTAGGAATATTAGTTAGTGATGATAGATAACCTCTACACAATGCTAATCAAACAGACTAGATTCACTATTTTATCGTATATCCATAATGGATTTTTACCATTTAGGATAATTTAGGGTGTCTAAATGGATTTAGGTATAAATACTATTTTATATTCTTGTTATTGGTTCTGAGCCATGTATATATATGTACTCTTCATATGATTTTTAAGACTATACCATGATTATGTATAATTTATTTTTAGCTCTCAACATCTATTGGTCTCTTCCCTAGAATAATTAATAATGGTTCTTTTATTAATATCATATTGGTTTAATAAATATTTTTTCCCTTATATAGAATCATTTTGTGTTTATTTAGAGTGAATTTTGTCTTTATCATGCATAGGGTGTTTCAAAAAGTTTATTTTTAATAGAATGCATTCAGAATGTTATAGGAATGTATATTTAAAATATGAATTTAGGCCATTTATTGGCCTTTGATAAATCCCATGATAATTTATTTAATGTTTAAAATCATATTTTCTATAATTATTTTTAAATGATTGATTATAGTGTTCTTGGGAAAAAATTCATGGAGGCTATGTTTCTTACCTAATGAGATATTTTATAGTCACATTCAACATCCTACACTCACTACCTATAGATCTACATTGTTTTTTATTGGTTCATGATTTTTTAATTTAATTATCAATGATAATATTATTATAATGCATGGATAGTGACCTTACAGGTTACACATAAATCGTTTTTGGTATTTTAGTTTATGGTGTTTATATTGGTTGTATCAGCCAATTTGGACCCTATTATCTCCAGGATGGATTTTGTAGTATTAAATTTTTTTCATTTATGTTTTTTTGTCTAGATATGTTATAGTTATATAATATGTTAATCACCTATTTGGATTTTCATTTATTTCAATTTTATTGATTTTTTTGGACTAAAAAATATTTTTAATTTGATAACTTTTATTGTAATTCTACTGATATATGAGTCATATTCATTAACTGAATTCTTACCTACATTCCTTAATTGATCCCTTGACACTAGTTTTATTCCTAGGGAGATCCATAATTCCCCTTGGCTATTTCTATTTCTCTCTAAGGTTCCCTATTCAAGGGAAATCCTTGGTTGGTTTGTGGAATCCCACCGTCAAATGAAAAATTATATGATTTTTTTTACATAATGAAACATAGTGATAAATACTATCCATTAATGGGATACTAGAAATATAAGAATGATGTAGTGTTATTATGGGTAATTTAACATAAATTAGTATTTATATCCCTAAAATAAGATCATAATGGATTATAATACTTATTATAAAATGTATGGGTTATGGAAAAAATTACTCATGGATTACCTAGGAGAACCAATGTCTAATGGTATGGTCCATATCTAGAACATTTATTTAGTACATTAAATAATTATGAGTTTCCATTAAAACATAATGAATTGCATAATTTCGTTTAACATTATGATTGTGAAGATTTTAAGAGTCCTTAAGAAATATACATGCGTATTATGTTAGTGATAACGGTACCAAAGGTAGTGATTAATGATAATGAAATAATATTTTATAATTTTAAATTTTATAAAAAATGAATATATTCGATTGTATTAGATAGATTTGAATAATGGAACCTTTTGAATATGGTAAATTCAATATCTATTTTATAGAGGAACTATACATATTATTCAATGTAATATCCCAATGGAGAACATTGATTGTAATTCCATTTAGTCTAGTAAAATATATAAAAAATATTGGTGAACAACACCTATTCGATGTAGAGGATACTCATTTCCATTTATTCTTTTGGATAACATTGTAAGAATTATTCAAAAAATTTATTGAAATTAATGACTGATAGTTGGGTAGGAAAAATCATTTATAGAGTGAAAACTGGTTGGGCTATCTAATTTTATTTCATTATTATGAAATATATGTTTTGGATCATAAGAGTGTAAATTAATTATTGGGAATTATAAATGTTGTACTTGGTCATGATCAATATAAAAGGATCCATGGAATATTTTTCTCCATTGATGATGATCAGCTTCTATTCACAGAGTCCTACATATGTTTCTATATTTTCGTTAAATGATAAAACTGAAATTCACACACTATAGATTTGATCAATTAGGAATGGTGATATAGTCAACCGATCTTCCAAAGAATCAGTTTTTTGATATGTATAATTGGTAAAAATTTTATGCCCTCTTACTAAGAGATCCAAAAAATTAATTAATATAGAATGAAAATAAAAATGATTTTAAAAATAAAAATATGTTTCCATATTTCACTTATTTAAACATAGATATTGGGTTTTCCAAAATCGTTATATTCAATTCTAATATTATGGTTAAAATATCAATAATGGTTTATTTGATATTTTTCATGTAGTGTGTGGCCCCAATGTAAGATTTCAATCTTTTTAGAGGTAATTGTCATGATATTTTTATCATGGAAGAGTGATTTTCGATTGATGATGAATGAAAAATCCTGATCCATAGAAAGACCATAATTAACCTTCCTCAACTCAACCAACATATTCTCTCCGTGATCATTTATCTAGATACAATCCTAAAGGAATATATTTTTACATATTTCATAGATAATAGATGAATGAATGTTATTTATTCAATGAGGAAATTCATTTTTTCAATGGGAGTTAAATTGGCGAGCTAGATGAAACCTATTTTTGAACACAACACAATTATACTGAATCATTCATTCATGTAATCCTAAGTAAAAATACATGGTTTCAGACACCATGGGATCAGTATTCATGGATTATAATGAAAATCATAATCCTAAAAAATTATATATCATAGTGGTTTTAGAAAATTAAAAAGGATTATCTGTATGTAAGGAAAATTATATCTACCAATGATTTAGGGACATGAATTTGTCTCTCACCACCATGTATAACTCAACCTTCACACCCCATAAAGGATGGAGTTTTACATCATTAGAACTTTTCTGTTGCCCAATGATACCCAGAATACAATCTAATGTATCAACTATTAGGGGAATATATTGGCTAATAATTTAAATTTTAGTGTTTACCATGAGAATATGTGCATTATGTTTTCTCTATATTTCCTCTTCCTTTATATTTTAAAAAAAATTATCCATGGGGACGCTTTGCAAATACACCACTTTTTCTATTATCTATTTCATTATATCAGGTCACGTTGCCTCTATATTAATGAATATTATTTTTGATAAATATTTTAAATAATTAGTAACTATTTATATTTTCGTATATCTAATAGTTATAATAAATCCATCACCATTAAAACAAATAGAAAATTTCACAGACTCCGTCGGTAAAAACCATTCAGTAATTAAATTCCATAACTGATCATTATAATTATGTGATATATCAAATGGATATTAAAATATATTTCCATAATGATTATTTAGGATATGAGGATTTTTAGATACATCAAACATATTGTTGTTTTCCAAATGAGTCTTCTATGGTTTAGTATATGCAATAGTCATTTTACTTCTTTATGGAAAATTACATGTTTTGGATAATCTATTTTAATAATTTAATCAAATATTTTAGTTTCATTAAAAAAGTTGATGATTCATGTTTATACAAGTGGGAAAATCGGATTTTTTTAATATTCAAGTTATTTTATTAGTATAACGTACTAAGTATTAAAAAATAAACTGAAAAATTAAATAAAATAAAGATAATAATGGGATTGTGCATCTTGCATAATAACATTGTCAAACAAGCATATACACTAGTTTTGAGGGTTTATATAAATTGTTAGTTCATGAATCATAGTAATATGTATGATAATTATACTTATTAATAATTAAATGAAATTAATCTTTATTTATCCTTCATTGGGTTATTTATTCATTCTATATGATCTTCTAAAATAGATTCTACTTATCATATGAGTTTAACATTTATTTTCCAATCCATCCCTGGGTTGTGTCAATAGTATAATGTCCTAAATATCTTCCAGGGAATAAGAATATATAAGAAATTATTTTTGTATTAATTTTAGTGGATTATTTCATGTTAATATATAAAACTATTATTAGTTTGAATCCCAAAAATGATGAAATGAAGCCTAAATTTTTGTTTCTATCTTACCTCAAAAGCAGACCAATTAGTATGAAGTGTTCCAAATAATCCTATGTGGAAGACTCAAAAATGTTGGTAGAGTACATATTTGTATTATTTGGTATAAATGTGGTTTTTATTGATATATTCATTACTAATCATATGGATGTTTAGAGCCTTGAGGGAGTAATTGATCATTTATGTGAATTCAATTGAGCTAGTTTGGAAACTGATCAACCTCAGTTTAACAAAATAATATATCATGAATAAAAAATAAATTGAAATATGAGAAATCATTTAGTGAGGTTATGTAATCATCTACAACATGTAAATAGAATAGCATATATTGAATCTTTTGAAAAAACCATTCAAACATAAGATTCATGAGGGGAATGTTAAATCTCAAGGTGTTAGATACATTTGAGATTCAATGTAATGGATATAAAATTTTTCTTGTTTTCATATTAATGAAAATATCCCGATATCATCCGTTAATGTGGTCTTAATATGTAATAGGAATAGAGGTATAATAAAATAACCTCAATGTACGAATTTTATATTTCCTTAATAAATTGTCAACACATATTACTATGGTTTGTCATGGTATGATAAAAAGTAAAATATTATTTATTGATAATGATATAGATTACATATATAATAATTGGTATCGAATGGTATTTCATTAAAGTATTGATATCTATGTGGTGTATGATTAATAAGAATACATGTAAAATATTTTTAATTGGATAGTATTTTAATACTCATTCACTGATATATTTCCAACGAGCCTCTACCCGAGTGACACAAACTCCTACCTGGAATCCAGAAGACCATGTGTTCTAGACCAATTAGGTAAAGGTACTATTATAGTACTAGGAAGGTGGTGATGCGGGCTATGACATAGACGATGACACGGGTAGGTAATGATGCATACATGAGTCACACAGGCGATGATGAGGGCATTTTGCATGTCGGATGATGTGGCACTATGATTTTAGGCCATGTAATGGGATTCATGACCTCTAGGCCTACAGGAAATCTACATAATAATGAAGGCTCTATGGGAAGGATACCTCCCTGGAGGGTATATATTTCCTTTTAGGATTATGTGTGTGGATGTCTGTTTGGTTGACATTAATTGTACCCCCAAAAACCTAATATTTATATATATACATCGATATCTTTATTATACTTTCCATGAGGTTGAGAAATCCATTTATTGGTTGGGTATATTTTAGATAAAGATTCCAATTAAGTAGAAAAGTGATTGGAATTTCCCACTTGAGTAATTAGAATTATATCCGATACCATGGATAAATTATTCTAGGGAAAATTAATTGATGATTGACATGTGATGTATTCATTCAAACTAGATGAACTATTTTTGAGAATCAAGAAGATGTGAGATGTTCATTACTAGAATAATTTTTTCTATTTCTAGTTTGTTTCTATAATTCATAGAAAGAGAGATTATGTAAGAAAACAAATGATTAAATGAGATATATATTATATTAGACACGTTCATGTATAGATATAAGTGTGTTTGATCGAGATCATTCCTGAAATATTTATAGCATGAGTAGAAACTATGATGTTTGAGTGGAAACGTTTTTATAAGAACTGCTGATTAAAGAATTTAAAATTGTTACTAATGATACAATGTCCCAAAGTGTCACACAAAAATTCCTAAATGGTTATTATATTTGCAAAAGTGGTTGTATTTAATTTTAGATAAATTATAAAAATCATGATCAAAGCTGTATAGATATATTTAATAGGAGTTATATTGTTATGCATGAGGCCTAACATGACTTAGTAAATATGAGATATTATGGAATCTTATATGGTGAATAATAGTCCATGAATTGATGAATCCCATAGCATAATGATTAATATCATTAAATATAATTCAATACAATTTCATTTAGATTATTTCCAATGATATATGATATCATATCTTTTTTCTTCAACATTGATTGACATGTTTATTCTATAATATATTACATACTGAATCACTACGAATGGATCATTTTTATAAAACATTATTAAAAGTGATTGAACATTATATCCATACTATATTTTTGGAGGCTTATAATGAATTAATAGAGTGAGAAGTTATGGTTGAGATCTTATTATCTTAAAATATTTAATTTTATGATATGATACAATATATGTTTGGCTATAGTGCAGGTAGGAGTGTGTGTTTTTTTCCATTCGATTGTTTAGGTCCTAACTTTATCATTAAAAATTATCTTTAATTAATATCTAAAATTCAATAACTGGTAGTTCATAATCATCTCATGGTGACCATTTCATATATACATCAATTATTATGGCCTAAGTCATTTATAATCTATACATATATATTTCCAATATAGTAAAAGGAAGGATGTTCATATATTCTTGGTGAAAAATACTTCTGATTAGTATTATAGACATCCTATGTAGTAGTTTCTGCAATAACATTTTAGTAGTAACAATAAAATCCACAACGAAAACAATTCCAATAAAAATAATAACAAGATTGATATAATTTTAGATAGTTGATGTATAATGGAATGTGAATAACCAATTTGGTATATAATTTCCACATTTTATATATATATAACATGTTTTGTATGGTGGAATACATTAAGGATATAATGGGAGAGGATTTTATCTTGGATATATGCATGTAGTTGTGGTAACTAACATGGATAAACTGAAGGAGGTCTATAACACCCCTCGTTTTAGTAATGTTTTACATTTTTAGGTGTTTTTAGATATTATTTGGTTAGTAATAATATTGGGAATTTTATTGCAGATATTAATGAGTATTTGAAGGAGTTTATAAGGTGTAGTGTTAGTGAATGGTTAAAGGAAACATTGAGAATTTTTCATATAACCATAGGATGTCTAGGGTAGGAGAAAAATTATGGTAAACCATTCAGATTACCTATGTAATAGTGTGACATGATAATTAGGTATTCCAAATGGCTTTCCAGACTGTGTGGAAAATCTGTGTGAGATCGGAGATTTAAGATAGTAGTGTCTAGTTTGGTATGTCATTCATCTTAACCATGAAAAACAATTAATTTAAACTAAAATAATATTTTCAATACAAAAACCACCCCTAAACCCTCATTCATCCTCATATTTTCTAGTATCTTTACTAAAAACCTTATTTATGACATTTTGGTTATATAATTACTTTTGGGAGCAGATTTCAGTGGATTCAGGTATGTTGGATTATGAAATATAAGGAAAGTATGTGAATCTTAGTTCTCATTCCTGAACATCTTATCTTCTATTAGAAAATATCATAGATTAGATTTGTCACACCATGGCCCTGTTATTTTCCCTATTATTCTATTATTTTAATTATTTTGAGTCCAGTTATAGATTTTTTGTCTAATCCAATTTAAATTTTTTAAAATTTTGAAATTTCATCATAGTCGTATAGTTTCTAAAATCTTATGGAGACCATGTGAATGCATCAGTAATTAGAGATATCAAAAAATAAAAGTCGGTGTGTGGTTTTTCTTGACATGAAACCATCCCATGTAGGGTGTTCTTGATCCTCCAGTAAGAGGATTAATATAAAGCTAAGCATTTGTCCAAAAAATTCATATTTCATTATTCTTACCATACATTCACTCCATTTATTTTATCTCTAATACGGCCTTCCCCCTCCCATTACGTATTTCTAAAATTCACTATCTGTGAAGATCCTAGACAACATGCATCCCAACTCATATCCCCTTAATTTTAGACATTATTACTTTTGATTTTGTATGTGATCTTCACCAATTATGGTTTCCCCTCCTACACGTCCTTATATTTATCTTTTATTCATACTTTTTCCTTTTCTCCCCTCACTTTTCAAGATGCCTGGACGAACTCTAATTTAATATAGATGTTTTATTTTGTTAATTTTTGGGGCCTTGGGTTCCTGATGTTTGATTCAAGTATTTTTCTAGTGATGTCCATGGAGGGGACACATTTCACCCCAATTAAGGTAGCCTCCACCTTATTATAGTTCTTCAAATTATGGATCATTTCATTCAATAAATTTAATTAATTTTTTTATATGAAATGATTATCATAAACATGTTCAAGGGGTTTTTGATGGGAAATTAAACATTCACCTGATTTTCACATTAAATAAAATGTTTTAATATAATAAAAATCCTGGTAAAAATATAATACAATTAATTTATAACATAAAGTATTTTATAAATGCATGATTGGAATTTATTAATAATTTTTAATTCTTTTAATATATTTTTTGAATGTAACAGAGGTTTTATCTCAGTATATAGGAGTCTTATAAAAGGATTTTGTTCTTAAAATTTCTTTTTCCATTTTTTGTTATGATCATATAAAAAGGTTTACAGACACATACAATAATATATATATATATATATCCATGTATAGAAATTCATTTGAAAATATTTCAACTTTCACTAAGGGAGGGATATATAAATGTGAATATATATATGGGAATAATGGTGGAAGGGAAACCTGCGGCTTTAACATTGATCCTTATGTTTTGTTTTGAAATATTTTTAATGTGCATTTCTAAAATTAATTAATATTATATGATTTTTTATTTTAATTTTACCTTTTTTACTGATTTATTTTACAAGATTATGGTAATTTTGGAATATCTATTGATATTTTTCCATACTATTTTGTGGTTGATTCTACTATTCTATCCTCGTGAAAGTCCTATGAACCTAGGTAGGTGACCAAATATGGTACATGATACCATTCCACTAGTTAGGCTAATTAGTTATTTATACTTTACCATGTCCTATGACAAGTTACAATATTTGCCTATAGATTATAGAGAAGTATAATCTATTTTCCCCTAGACATAGTGATGCTAAGGTGTTTCTCCTATGATAACTATTTTAAATTAATAATTTAATGAATTTATTTTTCATTTTATTCACCTCAGAATAACCATCATTTATATTTGTTTTTTATTTTTCAATAGTTTTCCACTTTAGTAAAATAAAAATATAAAAAATATTTTAAAAGTGGATTAAAATATAGTTTTAAATGATTAATTTTATTAATGTATACTTTGACTGAATAAATTGTTTTAATGGATATTACATTCATGTAAAGAAAATAATAATGAAGGATTATAAAAGGATTACAAAAATGATATTGTACTTTGTTTACTCATGTAATTAAAACCAATTTAAAATTATTTATTTAAAAATATAATAACATGAATATTATATTTTATATAATGATGTAAAATTAGGATATTTCTTATTTTTCATGCCAATAGAGATTATTTTATCATTCCTATAATATAATTTTTGTTTTAGGTTCTGGTAATTTTACTACCACTGATGGGGATTTAAGACATTGCAATTAAATGGTAAAAAAATTAACATAGAGGTATTTTGGTTGTCTTTTTGTTTACCTTTTTATCATATTTTTCATTTAATACCATTCATACTTTCATTAATCATTATTGGTGGGGAATTATATATACAGACGTATGAGGCAAGGAAACTAGTGGTATCCATTTCTACATATGAGGGTGTTATGGGTGATATGAGGTATTGGTTAAATTTATATGTGTTGTTTGACTAAATTTTTTAATTAATTTTATATTATACATTTTATTTTGGTGTTAATATCCAACAGATGGATTCATCATGCCCACTTTTTATCATTATTTGTTTAAGTGGGATTGTTGGGAGAAATCATTCACATTTGTTAAACATTTATTCCAAGAAACGGGTTTCAACCATGGTTTGATTAGGAGCATGCCTCTAGTATGTCCTAGGCTAGATAGGGATTCAAACTGAGGGATTAATCGAGTTGATTTGTGGAAAATTGTATCAGATTAGCCCTATGTTATTATAGGTGTCTATTATATTGTAGTTAGGATTGTCTATACATGGGGGTAGGAACTTCAAGAGTGTGGTAAACTCTTACTAATTCTAATCCTCAAGTTACCAGGTGATGTTGAGTATGGAGTCATGGATTTTGTGGTTTATTCATTTTGACATATGTTTTTAATATTTGGTGCTTGGGGATGACAATGATAGTGAATTAGGGGTACCTATAGAGCTTGTAAGTCCTTGAAATCCATGTGGTGCACGATTATAATGTTCAATGACACTTTAGTTTGAGTCAAGTGGTTGTAAGATGGCCCTCCATGTTATGAGGTCATGTGACACACAAACCCTAGACACCGTTGTTAATTATTTGATGGAATTATTTTATTTTAATAATTTTTTATAACATGTTTATATTGTTTAGTTGAAACATGAGTTTAAATTTTTATAATTTTCACATAAAATGGAGATGTTTCCTTTCTAAAAATTAAAAACGGGCTTTATTAAAATGATTAATGGATGAAATATATTTTTTGATTTCTAATAATAATATTTCATGTGAAAAAAAGGGTTTATATATAGAAATTGACAATAAAATAGAACATGAAATTTAAAAATGGGTTAAATAAGGATTTATTTAAATATAACTCCCTCAAAATGGGGTTTAAAATATAATGGAGAAATATTTTGGATAAAAAAATAAAATTTATAAATAGATAATAAAAATTACTGTAATAAGAGACTTTTGGAATTGTCATATGATTTTCAAATGGAATTTATAATTATAAAAACAAATACAAATTAATTTAGATTTCAAATGGTAAAATTATTTTAAATATGAAATGGGTTTTATGTAGGAATAATTTAATTTAATTGGTGAGAGTGGGAATTTTAATTATTTTAATGTGTTTTATAAAGAAAAATTTAGATTATTTTTTTGTTTCTTTTAAAAATATACTTTTAAATCTGTTTCGGGTAGTTTAATTGGGCATTATTTTTTATGGATTTTTGATTTTTTGAGTTGGGATGGTTATGATTTTTCATTATGTTTCATTTTTTGTTAATGATTTCTACATTTCAGGTGAGTTAGATTATAATGAATTTATATTTAAATTTCATATTATTGTAATAATTGGATTTCCCATTGAAAATATTTTATAGATTTTAGAAATTGAAGATCATAGTATTTCCCTGATTGGTGTTACCTTTTGTTAGGGAGTATGATTCATTAGTTAGTCCCTGACCAGTATTTTCTAATTGGAAAGCAATTATATTTTTTTAAGTGGAGTAATTTCTCATATGGATGGTTTACTATAATTTAATTGTTAAATTTGTGATAGTAAAGTTCATTTATTCTTTTTTTATGAAGTTTTATCATCTTACATTGTCCAATTTTAGGGTGTGATTAGTGGGGCCACGGTGGTGGGATTAATTTCAAGTGGATATCCTATGTTGGGTTGGGAACCTAATTTGTTTGTCATGGTGAAGGTCATATTTCTTAAGTAGTGTCTCCCTATTATGCTCTAGTATATTGGTCTTGGTTATTCCATGTGTTTTTTTCCTAGTTTATAAATTCCATTTACAACATTTATGGGTGAGTTGTTTTTAGATCATCATAATCTAGATGTTTTATTTCATAGGTTGAGTAGTAGTATTAGCTAGTTTGTTTGGGGTTTTTTCCTTTATCCATTTTTCTTTATATCCAATTTTCTAGATTAATGTTCATACTTTAGGATTTATTTGAATTTTCACTCTAGCTAACCAGATAATTTATTTGATCGAAATTATGGGTTGTCTTAGATTGGGCATCTCAGTTGAGATCCTTTGTTTCTAAAACATTTTCCTACATGGTTTTCCCTTGAGGTACTTTTTGGGAATGCTTCCATTTTTATGTTAGTTAAGTCCTTATAGTTGGTTTAATAGATGATGGTCATGATTCACTTTTGATAACCTTCTATGGAATTGGGACATGTTTTCATGGTTCCTTCTTTTGGAACTTTTCAATATTTTGTGGAAGCATTATTTGATATACTATGTCATTCGTATTTTCTTATATTTAGTATTAAATCCCTTATAAGATATCATGGCTGATATTTTTATAAGAATTCCAATATAGTGGGGATACCACTATATATGGTTTATCCGTGACACCATTAGTGATTAAATTTATAGTCCCCCATTGATAATTATTTTGGTTATGGAGTGATAGATAATGGGTAATGGGTTTATAGGTTCATTGGGAGAGAAATTGGGTTTTTATGTGAATATTATTTGTTTTTGTTAGTTCAATACGTATGTTTTTCTAATTTTCATGGTGTTCCTTAGTTTTGTTGAATCAATTCTGATTTAGGAGGTTATATCTTGGACTGTATTTTTACCATTTGAAATTGATAAGGATTTATAAGTGCATATATTATTATTTTCGGGAATTTTTTCACACACCAAACCTATTATATTCCTTGTTATTTATTTATTTTTTTAATTTTAATCTCATTCACAAATACTTGGCCAAACCATTTTAATTTTGTTTTAATTTCAAAATTTTATCAAATTGAAATTTTTGGCAAGCAATTTCCTAAATCATGATAGAACCATGTGAATGTGTCTACAAGTTAATAGATCCAAAACATCTAGTTGGTAAATGTATTATTTGACTCTTCATCCTTACAAGTTTCTCCAAAGCATTTATTTTTAGGTGCATCGATTGATCAATCATGCCCCAAAACACATATAATTCTAGATTCATATAAAAAATAAATTCACAAGTCTCCCCCACCCCTTATTTTCTTCCTCATAATTAATGCTCCCTACCTTTCAGTATTTCCATCATGCACCAAATATGATAAGCCTCAAACATGAACCATTATCCTATTCTCACATCTATTATACAAATTCATTCACATGATTTCAATTATTATCTATAAAAATTATCATTTCTCCTCCTCTACCCCTTAAATTACACTTTTATTCTTGATTTTTACAATGCCCCTTGATTTTCTGGATTCTTGTAAAGACACTAATTTTTAGGGGTTATATTTGGTAAATTTTTGTTTGTTAGGTTTCATGAGTATTGATTTATGTCCTATCACAGAAATGTTTGGGGAAGGCGGCACATTTCAATATGTGTAAGGTTGGTCGTACCTTGTTTTGAGTATTGAAATTATAGATCCCTACTTTCATACATTTTATTTACTTATTTTTATTTTAAATTACATTGATAAATATTTTAAATGAGAATTTGAATAGAAAATAATGTCTCACTATATTTTCACTTCAAATGAAATGTTTTATCATAATTGGGATCTTGGAAAAAATATTCTTTATTTAATTTAGCACACTGGTTCTTTTATAAAATCTGTAAAGGACATTATTAATCTGTTTTAAATGTTATAATAAGTGTTTTTATTTTATGATTGGGGTTATCTCTTATTTATAAGAATTTTCTAAAATGTTTTTGTTCCTAAAATTTATTTTTCTATGTTGGTGTCATTCTCATATAATAATTTTTACATATATACAAATAAGTGTAAAAATTAACTTGATAATATTCAGAGTTCTACAATAAGAGACATATATAAATGTGAATGTATATATAGACATACAGGCGTAATGAAAACATAGTGTTTTGAATGTGACCTTTAGTCTTGGTTTTCAAATATGATTATTATGGATTCATGGAAAATAAAAGTCATTGATGTGTGATTTTGATGTGCTATTTTTTTATTGATTTTAGATGATTATTTTTACTATATAATTTCATATTGACATTATTCATTGATATTTTCTAATAATTTATACTATTAAATCCACATGGGATCCGGGGGCACTTCATTATATTGACATAGATAGGATGGGACCATCTTCCAATAGATATTATTGTGAAGTCTATGAATTTTACACTTTCCAGTGACATGTTACTATATTTTCATGAAGATTATAGGGAATTGTATTATATGATTCACCTAGAATTAGTGACCTTAAGTTTTTTCTCTTATGACTGTTGTTTTAAATTGTTAAATTTGAATATTTATTTTGTATTTTCATTAGCTTAGACTATCTTTTATTTATAGTTTATTATTCTTCCTTGAATTTTATTCCTCTTTACTAAAATGGTATTTTAATTAATATTTCAAAAGTGTAATAAAATATAATTTTAAATGAGGGTTTTGATTAAAGGAGAATTGATTCTGATAAATTTTTATAATTTTCATTGTTATAGTTTAATGGAAAAAATGATGGTTTTTAAAATTATTGGGAAAATGTTTTTGTACTTTATATTCACACATAATAAAAACCTTTTTAAAATATGCATTTCATACTATCATAATAATGAAATAATATTTAAATATATAAAAATTGATTGTTGTTTATTTGGAATTCCTACTAATCTTATTCCCTCACACATATCATATTATTTCATATTTAGATTATGTATTTTTAATTCATTATGATTGGGTATTGAGCGATTATTATTGGATAGTGAATTATAATTTCATAGATAGGAATGATTGTTTTTTTATATTTACCTTTATTTATTGTATCAATTATTTACGATTTTAATTGATTTTATATATCAATATTGGTGTAAGATTATATATAGAGTGACCTAAGTAAATTTATCATGTTGTGGTCATTTTTCCTGGTCAGGAAGTTAGGGATTAGTAGGCATATTAGTTGAATATATATATGTTGTTGGATTAAATTATATTAGTTCGTTTTATTTTTTATATTTGGTATTGTTGTGGAAATCCAATGTATGGTTGGGTAAAGGTAAATTTTTTTTTTCTTTTTTTAATCTAATTATTTGGAGAAATCGTTCCCACTAGTTCTAATTTGATTCCTAGACACTAGATTTCAGCCCGAGGTGATCTGTATTATGCCTCAAGAATATCGTGAAATAGCTAAGGGATATGATGGACAGAAAAATTGGGTCTATTAATGATAATATATACAGTTTAGAAAAAGATTTTATGATTTTTATTTTTGATATATTGATGGAAAAAAGGACGAATCAATAACTATCATGATTTTAGTGAATTAATTTTAAATTGAATTTTTTGGAGGTTTTTGGCTTATCCCTCTCCCAATTCATCATGAACATGAAGTATTTGGAATTAAAAATCTCTTTCCAATGTTTTGGTTAGAAAAATCATTAAATAAATAATGTTGAAATGTCTCTTGTTTTATGGTTTTAGAGATATTAATAGATCATGTTTTCTTAAATTATTAAAAGAAAAATTAATTAACACAAGTATATTTAAGAGGAACTATTTGGAACAAATGGGTTATCATGTGCTCATCAATGAATTGTATGGGGCCTTTTTTGTTTGAGAAAAATTTTCTGTGCTATTAGAGAACATGGAGGTTTCCAATAAATGATGATTTTGAGACGAGATGAGTCAACACTTTTGAGTAATTGGACATTTATTCAGTAGGCATTAGAGTGTGTGTTCTCGAATAATGGTCATTCCAACTAAATCATAATTGTGGTAAAAACTATTTAACAATTCTCTTATAATGAACCTATTTTATATGCATGTTTCCTACTTTTACATTTAACTTTATTGATACAAAATTTTCATGCACTTTTTATTTTATATAAATTATTCTAACTTGTTCCGGTCTTAGTGGCATGTGTGGGGTGATTCTGGTGATTACCTATTGGGTTGTATGCTCACCCCCTACAAATGAACATTAGTAAAGATCGAGTCAGTTTTTCATGACATAGGTAATGGGAATATTTTTTATTTATTTAATAGAGAATCAAGATTTTATGGCCTTGGGGATGGTGGGTCGATCTTGGATATGTTTGGAGTGATTCCATATTAGTTTCTTTTCATTATGAAGTCTTTTTTGTTTTTATCCTCTAATGATAATATATTCCATTGGAATCTATTTACAACCTTTGGTGCATAAGAGATGTCACCTAAGGTCAGTATCACAACATTATCTTCCCAATCCAATTATTTGGAAGAGGTATGTAACAAGTTGTATCATGTTTTTCTAGTCTATCTATAAGGATGGTATTTTTGGAGTTAAAAAATGATAGTACATGAAATTTAGAGTATAAAACAACATAACACGTATTTTGATGCTAAACATCTAGTAACTAGTGTGGGTTAGGTACTAAATGTTTTCATGCAAACAATAATGAGTGTTTTCTCCTTATCATCATGGATGTAATAATTGAGCCTATAGTATCATTAATTAGCAGAGATACATCTCACTAGGACTATGTCATCCATGTTCTATTTTATAAATGTTCAATTCTTTTCATGATTATTTGGTTTTTTATGATTTAGATAATCCTAAACCTCTATTTTGGTTGTTATATAATTTTTGGGTGTTTTTTATTCCAAAGTTATGGAATCAATATCACTCATTAGACTACACTAAAATAAATAGGATGTCTTGACTGAGAGTGTGGTTAAACCTAAACTAGAGGTTACTCAATATCTTGTACAGAGTATAGATCAATCCTTCCATGATATTGATAAAGAAAATTTAATTTATAAACCATTCCATTAGAATCCATTGTTCAAATTTCAGAAGTAGAAACCACCAATCTTTTGGGGTTGCTGAGAACCAAAAAAATTAAGGCATCGATTGATTGAATTAATAGAATATTCAATTTTCTAGGAATTCCAAATGATATAATTTTACATCTGGTGGTATAAATTTTCGAAACCACTTCCATCAAATTTTAGGATATATTTTTTCAAACTAAAAATACCACAACATTACTTGGAAAGGGTTTGGGGATTTTTTAACATTCAATTATACCCATATATTTTTAGGATCATGAGGATGGTACATTTATTTACTCTCCATAAAGAGAATATGTTATTCAAGGAGAAAAAAACTAGTTTCAGTAAGCTAGTTCACTTTTATCTATAGGTATAAACTCTAATGTACTATAAATCAAGAATCACTGAGGTAGGTCCATTAAACGATGTTCATTATAATGCAGTCATATTATGTATTCATGATTGTTTATAAATGGTGAATAGAAATATAGTTTCATAAAATGATATCACTAGGACTTATAGTAGAGGAAAAACCATTATCATTATAGGAATGAGTGGGAACTATAATGTTGGATCTATGAGGAACAATAATACCTATACATAGGGAAGAAAATTGGAAGATCCCAGTCTACTATATCAATATCCTTTCAACTATATATAAATAATACATTAATATGCATTCAATATGGTTTGTTTGGGTATATTAATCATTGTTATATGGATACCCATCAACAGTTTCTCATTTTTTTTAAAATGGGACACCTCAAGAGTTAATTTAGAAGCACTTTGAATTTTACTAGCATAGATGTATATAATATATCATATTCATCTTACACTCAAATTGGATAATTAATATATAATACTAATCCACACCAAAACTAAGTGAGTCAAGGTGATTTTAGGAACACTTCAGCAACGTAGATTATTCTTCAATAATAGGGAATCAAATACTATTTTATAGGACATATAAAAAATTGTATAGTGTAGAGAAAGTATCCAAAAAGGACAAATTATGTCCTTTTATGTTGTGGGGGAACATCCTTCTGACATCAACTATTATGAATGTTTTGTTTGATATTGGAAAATCCACTCTATTATCTCTTTGCATGTCATAAGTCTTATGGTCCAATGTGTGGAATGTATACCTCACATTATGAAAATTCATACACCTCTTGGATAATGAGATTATAGAGGGTTGAAATGTTATATGGGTTCTCTAAAGAATTATAATGTCATTTTGTATGATATTTTTCTATAATAGAGATGGAAATATTTTATAAGATCCTAGGAATGGATGGGTTAATATATTTCAAGGATCATTTTGACTTTTAGATCTCTAAATTGTCCTTTATATCTTCTTATGGAGTGGAACATATCATTAAAGTAGATTGGTATCTAAATGATTATAGAGATTTACCTTTATTATGGATGATTCATACTATCTCCAATAAGTTGAAATTTTTAACCTTATAATTTTTTTATTTAATCAAGAAAATATATTCCCATTCTATTGTATATTTGTATACTGATTACCCCATGGAAACTTTATCTAGGTTTCCACCTGAAAGGGAATTGAAATTTTTAACTCATCTGCTATTGGGGACTAATTTTATTTCATGTTTTTCTTATAGTATGACACTAACAAAACTAATAATTTTAGATGTCCCATTAGAAGTGTTTGAAAGTAGTGATTTCAAAAGACCTTTTATATCACCTTGGGATAATCTGGTTCTCTTTTTGAAGACAGAATATATATATATATATATATATATCTGTGTGTTTGAATCTTTTTGTTGATTATAATCTTCTAAAAAATGTTACAATAAAGAATTTGTAACCTCATCCTTTATTACACAATATTTTTTATCACTTTAATGGAACCAAATGGATTTATAAAATTAATTTAATATGGGTGTATCACCAACATAATGTTCCTAAGGAGGATATTCTAATGACAAATTTTATAAGTCTTTATGGACATTATTAATGCCTTATTATGAACTTTTTTCTTAGGAATACACCAATAGTTTTCATTGAAATGATGAATCATATCTTTCAAATGTATCATGACATGAATTTTCGGTATTTTTTTCACACCTTGTTTTTCATGTTTTGGTTTATGTTTCGGTTCATTGGGGATCCAGGTCCTTTTCCTGTGTTCTAGTGTAATGGGGGTTAAAATTTTAAGAGTTTATTTTTATAGTCATTACCTCATGGTTGGTCCTTGGTTAATTTGTTGTTTTTATAGAAAAAATTTAGAGTTTTTTATTTGAATTATCCTTCTCATGGTTGGAACACTATTAGAGTAAACCATACGGTTCAGTATAGGTAACTGTGCGGCTTGAGGTTAGGTGGAAAACCCCTCCTTCACAGTTGTCACATGGTTTAATAGACTATGCGTCCAAACCATGATCATTACCATGTGTGTCGAGTAAGTAAATCACAGTTGGCGCACAATTTGGTAAATTGTGCATCAGAACATTATGCCTTTCCCAAAACATAAAATTTTCGAAATTCCTAAACTACCCCCCCCCCCCCCGTCATGATCTTTACCCAAATTCAATGCACCCACCCCCCTTACATGGTGTTTGAAATTGTAGGGAGTCATATCCCTTTCTATCAAAACTATTATTCCTCATCCCATGGTGTGGATGATAGAAACCGTGAAGGGTTTGGAAAAATATCTTATGGTAAACCACTCTTCTCCCCTCCCACTTCCTTCTTCTATCATTTGTACATGGTTTTATCTTCTACTATGGTCATATTGACATAGGGAGTTGTTTTAACTTTTATTATTTTGAGGTTTTTCACAATTAAGTTTAATATTCGTATCTCTACGGTTTTGGAACCCTTGTAGATTGTTTTCAATGGTGAGTTATCATTGCACTGTGGATATGACTTAAGATTTCCAATACACACGCCTTTTTAATTCATGAATCATTAGTTTCTTGGTTTCCGCACCATACATACATGATTAATGTTCTTGTCTTGTCTTTATGTTAATTTTTGGTGTGAAAATGGTGGTTCTTATCTTGAAATGTTATAAATAGTATTTTATGAGTTATATTGTCCACAAAAAATGTTTGGCTAAATGCCCGTTATGATTTTATTTGTGATTGGTGATATAAAATTTATGGTTTGGTTTTTTAAATATATTAGAAACATGATAAAATATGTTTTGGGTCCCCTATATGGGTCTCCCAAGTGGTTTTAGTCTTAATAAACGAATTTTTGTTGGTTTTAATGTGTTTTGGCATGTGTTTCTGATGATTGGCATGTTTGTAACATTTATAAGAAATTGTTTCCCTCTACTGTGTAATGTGAATGCTTTAAGAAAAAGTTTTAAATGGTTTTGAAATAAAAAATGGTGTATTAATGCAAATTTTTGAAAAATGGATTGTATGTTTTATAAATTTTGGTTTTGTGAAATGCTTAAATTCGCATTTAGAAACATTGTGAAAATGATGAAAGTGTATGTTATGAAAACCTTAATTGGATGTTTCTAATGCATTTTATATATGTAATGGAGGTGGTGTCCTATTTTTTGAAACCTCATTATCCATAATAAAATATCCTATGTTTGGAATCTTTTTGTTCTACTTATTCTGTGGAATTAGATCATCCCTTGTGGTGGCTCGGGGTGAGGCATGTTGTTGAATTAGTATTGTGTATGATTTTGATTGGATGTTCGGCTGGAATATGTTGGATCAACATTAATATATACATGAGACATGTGAACCTGCTATATTAAGAAATTTTCTTGGGAAAAATTACTACACTAGCTAGGTAACACACTGGCTGGTGTCCCTTAGTAGGTAGATATATTTCGGTTTATTACTATGGGATTGGTCCCTCAGTCCATCCTGAGTTAGGGTGGCTGGAAGATCAGGGAATTTTGATTTCATCATTTATAGAATTCTACCGGGGATGGGGACTCATGTATTAGTATGTTCTAGATTATTCTTTATCTCTTTAGTTAACATGTATTTATGGGATCATAGTTCCTTGTAGTGATTATTGGAATACATGTATGAATATTTTCATTTCCCTCGTTATGTTTTTTTTGTGGTGTCTTGTTATGTGGTTTCTTCTTGAAAGTGATGTGTTGGTTACTAGAGGTTTATGAAAAAAAATTCAATGTGAAAGTGTTTTATAATTTTCCTTTTCATTGAAAAGGAAATAATCAATTCCCTTCATAAAATGTTAACAATACACTAATTGAGTAAACATGGATTTGGAAATTAATTGGGTAAATGGGTTTTAATTTCTTTTTAAGTAAAATGTTTACAAAATCATAATTTTATATTTTTTTAAACATGAAGTCAATATTTCTTTTATTTTAAAGGAAGTGCATTGGGAGTAGATTATCATTCTATCCAACATATTTTTAATAATAATGCATATATTTTTTTCCAATTTCTAGAATTTGGGGAAGGTTCCATCTTGAGATTGATTTCCTTAGGATATGGTTGATCTTTGTGATGGTGAGTGACTCATGGGGTGACATTGAGATAAGGTAGCCATCTTTTATAGTAATTTTTGTTATATAGTTATTTTACCTTTCAGTATTATGTAAAAGATATTCAATTTTTTTATTATATGTATTGGTCTATTTGGATTCCATGTATTGTTTGGTTCCATTATTAACTATTGGGTAAAATCGTTCATGGAATGTACTCTTTTGATGCCCGAAATTAGTTTACAATATGTGTTGATCAAGAATGGCTTTTGGTCCATGCCATGGATCAATATGGTGACTGGTTTAGGGTTGACCATGATTGGTTAGTTACAAAATGGTATCCAATCCATGTTGTCTCTTAGTGGAAATTTTGTTTCAGATCACCCTTTGTTATTTTTAGATGTCAAGGTAGATGGAGTAGTATTTTCAGTACTTGAGGGGTAGGTGTGGGTGGACCATTGTGAACTCTTGGTTTTTATAATCCTCATGATTCCATGGGATGTCTTGTTTTTTGGTTTTTTTGGTCTTGAGGGATTGTTTGGTGATTGGGGTAAAAAAAGGGGAGTTGGGATAGTTGCCATTATGAGCTCGTAGGGCCTAAAAATCCATGGGTAGATGGTAGGATGGTCTAAGAAGGCTCTATATGTTTCTGTTGTGTATTGAATATGTTCACCAACCATATGGTCAATTCACTCGTCGACTCTAGTTCCCATTATGAGTCCTGTTAAATATTTATTGAATTATTAAAATTATTTGGAAAACCATTGTGTGATAATTTTGAAAATGGTGTTTTAATTGTAATGGTTGGATTTTAATAAGTAGGAAATACGATTTTCAAAATTAATCTTTTGGAAGACCAATGAAAAATTAATTTTTATAAAATTACATATTGATAGTAAACGGGAAATGATTTAATGAAATTGGGATTTTATAATTAAATCATGGAATTTATGGAAATTAGTTGTTTAGGAAACAGATATTTGGTTTGGAATTAGTTCTAAATAAAAATGAATGGTTTATAACCAAATTATTAATGAATAAATTAAATCTTTTGAATTTCTATAATTTTTTTTAATGAAATGGAGAATATTTTGATGTAAATTTGAGGGGTTTATTTCTAATCATAGTAATATGGTTGTGTTGTAAAAATATAAATAAAATTTTGACATGGTGGTTATTGATCCTTTTTTAGTGTAATAATTTTGAAATGGGTTGAGTGGTCTCTTTGGAAAAAAAATATGATGTTTTCTTTAATACTTTGGTGTTTTCATGGCTTCTCACAAGCATTTTATTGTATGTAAATGTGTTTTGATGCCCATTATGGAATGGTGGATGGGTCACCATGGTGGCACGAACATGTACATGTGAGTGGGAGTGGATGGAACACCATTTGTGAGTGTGTAATCCAACAAGTATGTTCTAGAAATAGAAAATGTCTTCAAAAATGGGATGTATGATGTTGATAGTGGCTTGTTTTCCCATGTTCTAAGTTCTCATCTATGATGTGTTTTCCCTTGAGGATCTTGTTGTTGATATTCCTTGATATGGTTCATGGTTCTTCATTTTTCAATGATTTTCCCCATAGATCTTCAATGGGTGATCATCATATGGATATGGGTGATTCCAAGTTAGCAGGATTTCTGGTTGATCAACCTAAGGATTTTGTTCTTTAGTTTCATAAGCAAGATCAAACACTCCTTTTTGTTCAAGTGGATTATTTCTAAATAGAAGGGTGGGTGTGAATGATTGAAAGGGACATTTTTCTCCTCAATTTTCCTAAGTTATTGAAGGTTATTTTTGTAACCATCATGCTTGAGGGATATCTATGGATGTTGTGGAAGTCGGTATCTTGGAAAAACCCTCATGAATAAATCACTTGAGAGTTGTTCATGGAATTTTTCATAATATGGTATTTCTATAAGAGATACTGGGTAAAATAGGGATAGGATGGGTTTCTTGAAAGATATTGATAGATCGGTGTCAGAGTATTTCCATTGTTTCTAGTACCTAGTTAATTACCTTACACATTATGTTGTGGATGGTTCCATGCAGGCTCGGAATTTCAAGGTTGGGCTTCGTCCCGATTTGTAGTCGATGTTTTCGGAGTTCAACCTAACATCGTTTTTTGATGTCGTGATGCAAGATTTTCATGTAGAAGTCATGAAGGTGGGAGTGATTGAGCTAGTCTCCCCTCCTTCAATCCCTAGGAGTAGTGGAGAATATTCTAGTAATGAGATCAGAATGTGGAAGAGCATTTATGGAGTGGGTCGTGGAATCAAAAGTCCCTAGGATCATTCATCAACCTCTTCTGGGAAAGAGATCATAATGTGTTATCAGTGTGGAAATGTGGGCCACAAAAATCGGACATTTCCAAGTTCTCCTAAGATCTACCATTCTTGTGTATTCTTATGTCACATGTAGTGATTCTGTTTGGATGTTTCTAGAAAGTATCATGGAGGAAATTTCCATAATTTATGTACTAATAGGAACTCATTTCATGTTTCTTTTTGAAGGTGTTGTCTCGGTTTAAGGATTTCTTTTGTTGTGGTAGATGTGATAATGGTGTCTTGGTTATTGAGATGTAAGGTAATGTTTTCGGTATTTTGGTGAGCTCATGAATTTAATAAAAGTTTTGTTTCCATTCTCAGAATATTGATTTCTCATTTTTCTAAAAAAAAAGTGATTCATGTTTTTTTAGATTATCAAAGCCTAATTGTGATGCATGAGATGCTTCAATCATCAGATCTCCAGACATTGATCTTGAATTGAACCTGTTGAGTGTTCTGGAGTCCTAGGGCTGTGAGATGTTTGGAAAATCTCATACCCATATCATTGGGGTGAGGTAGTTCCTGATTTTCTATTGTGGGTTCTATGTCAATTCTATTAATGATTAGTGTTTTTTTGTGGACCGCCAATGTGAATTGGGTGAGACCATAGTTTCTTATTCATAAGTGGATGAAGAGGGGAGGGATATCATCAGTTTTTTTAGTGTTCCAAACATTGGTCACCTTCCCTTCCCTCCACGTTTGGTGGTGGGTTTCAGGTATTTTTGTGGTGTTTTGGATCAGTTCCAGTCCCCTCCGTTGGGAGTGGGGGGTTTAAATTCTTTTGTCACATTCTTTTTGACCTCAGTTGATAGAGCGTTATAGAAGGGTCTTGGTTTTCATGTGTTGGAAGGCCTGATTTATGTTCATGTCGAAACCTAGTTTGGTTGGTAATAGTTGTTTCCTAATGGTGGGGATACCCACCATGGGTCTCGTTGAGTTATCTCTTGAGATGTCATCACGTGTGAGTTGATTTCAAATGATGGGGAGTCTGTTCAGGCCTCCCCTATACTGGTGATCTATTTCTGGTTCGGTTTTGATGTTTCTTCAAGTAAAGTAGCTTTCATTTGAATATTTTGATTTCTTATTTTCTTATTCAGTTTTATTGGGTGTTGGGTTTCCTTAGAGAAGTCCCAATGGTTTAGTTTTGGATTGGTTGTTGATTTGTGTGGTTTTCTCGTTTGGGTAAAGAGGTTTGAGTTCCATTAATTGTGGGTGAAATTTTCTTGGATTAGGAAGTCAGATCATGTTTACGTGGAGTCTTTATATTTTGATCAATTGTCTAGGATGTGTTGTGTATTTTTTAGGGTGTAATGTGTTAATGGTGGGAAGTACTTTCAAACCTAGTTTTTCATGTTATGGTTTTTGTCCCAGTTCCTTGGGAATGCGAATCCTTTTCTCAGGTTCTGAGTATGAAGTGGGTTAATTATTGATGTTTTTATTTGTCTCATCTCCCCTAATCATTGATCATTGGTTTGTTTGGGAGTTTTAGAATAAAAAATGGGTGTTTTTTATTTTCAGTAGCATGTACATGGTTGGCGCACAGTTTGAGTAAATTGTACAATTCAACTTACGTTACCATACTGCACGAGGTTTGGTGGAAGAATCATCTCCCAGGGTTGGTGTATGGTTTACTAAACCTTGTGACCAAACTCTGCTCCTTCCCATGTGTGTCTAGTAAGGGGTGAACTTTTTGGTAAACCATATGGCCTATCTCTGTGCCTTGCCTAGAACATAATGTTTTTTAAATACCTAAACTACCCCCACTCTGGATTTTTAACCCAAATCCATCCCAAACACTCCTTATCTAGTTTATGTGACCCTAGGGATCCCTCTCCCTTTCTCTAAAAGATATTATTCCACTTACAATTTTATAGATCATAAAATCCTTCAAGGGTTTGGCCAAATCTCTGAAGGTACACCTCTACACATCCCTCCCTTGTCCTTATCCTCCCATTTTTTCTTGGTTTTATATTCTCTTGTGGTCATGTTGACCTCAGGTTTTATCTTCCCTTTGATTATATTGGTGTTTTTTCTCATTATGGGTTTCTGTTTGTAGATCTATGGTTTTGGAACACTTGTGGGGTGTTTTTGGTGGTACGTTGTCATTACGCCATGGATCTAAAGTAGGATTTCCCATGAACATTCCAATTCAATTAGAGAATCATTAGTTTCATGCTTTTCGAACCTTATATACATGATTAATATTGGTGTGTGATCTTTAGAATAATTTTTTTCAGTGAAAATGGTGTTTGTTATTCTCAAATGTGATAAATAGTATTGTTTTGTTTTTATTGTGCACACCAAATGTTCGACTAAATTCCTTATTTCATTTTATGGGAGATTGGTGATATAAATAGTACAGTTTGGTTTTTAAAATAAATTGGAAACATGTTAAAGGATGTATGGGGTCACTTGTATGGGTCACCCAAGTTGTTATAGTTTTAATAATTGAATCTGTGATGGTTTTAATGTTTTTTGGAATGTGTTTCCAACGAATGGAAAGTTAGAAACCTTTATGAGAAATGGTTTTCCATCAATGTGAAATGTGAATGTTTAAATTAAATGGTTTTCAAAAAAGTGAATTGTGTTTATATAACTCTATTTGAAATATTGATTATATGCTGGATAAATTTTGGTTTTCTGAAATAATTAATTTCTTGTTTTCAACTATGTGAAAATGATGATGATGTTTACTATGAAACCTCCAGTGGATGTTTCTCATTCATCGTCTATGTATATCGGATGGGGTTTCCTTGTTGGGGAACCCTCTTGATCCATCATCAGAGTTCCTCAGTTTGAAATATTTCTGTTCTATTTATTCTATGGAATGATATCGGTCATTGGGGTAGCTCACAGTGATGCATATTTTATAATTAATATTATAAATGATTGTGATTAGGTGCATGATTAGGATCATTTTTTTCAACCCCATTGTATAAAATAGATATGGTGTCCTATCATATTGAGATAAATTTCAAATAATGGTTTTTGTTCTGGGTAGGTTACGCACTAGCCGGTGGGCCATAATTGGTGGATATATTTGGGTTTATTACTATGGGATTGGGACCCTTGGTCTGTCATGATTTTATGGTGGCCAAATGATTAAGGAGATTTTATTTCATCATGTGGGGCATGCTACTTGGGATAGGGTCTCATGTATTAGTATGTTTTGGATAGTTCGTGATATCTATATATTACCTATGTATATTGGATCTTAATTACGTTCATGTTTGTAATACTTATACGTATATTTTTATTTCTCTTGTTATGTGAGTAGTGGGTTTCCTTCTTGGGTGGTTTTTTTCATGGATTTTATGTGTTGGTTTCTAGAGGTTTATGATAAATGTTTCAATGTCAAAGTGTTTTAGAATTCTCCTTTCCATTGAAAATTAAATCACCACTTCCCATTCAAAAATATAAAATATACACTAAAATAATAAACCGGATTTTGGAAATGAATAAGGGTAACAAGTTATACATTTTTATGTATATTTTTTTTAAAATAATAATTTTATATATTTTAGTTAAAACTTCAAGTGAAAGTTTCTATTATTTTAATGTAAATTAATTGGAAATAGATTATAGGGCTAGCCTGTTCATTTTTAGTACTCACGCCTATAGTTTCTTCTTTTTCTTTGATTTTGGTGTAGGTTCTATCTTGATTTCAATCTCCTTGGGTGATGGTTAGTATTTGGTTTGGAGACTGACATTCGGGGTCACATTGTGATCTGGTAGTCAACCTATTCATTTAGTTTTGTTGTATAGTTATTTTACCTTTCAGCCATGTGAAAATGATGTTAATTATTTTATTGTTATATGTATCATTTATTTGGTTTCATTATGATGTTTGGTTTATTTATTGACTATCGTGATAAATCATTCCCATTTTGTACTTTATTGATTCCCTGTATTAGTTTCCAGCCCATGGGGATTGGGAAAGCCCTTCAGGCCATGCCGCCGATCCACTCATGTGATCGGTTCATGGTTTACGTTGTTTGATTCGTGACATTATTTATGATATCATGGGGTATTTTTAGACTAAAACCTGAAAATTACTAACACTTTATTTTTTAATTGATCACTATATTGAAAAACAAAATTAGGATAAATTACATATGTGTGACTTATAGTAACATGACTTATTCTTCCTTGGACATGTGATTTTTGAGATTTTTGTATCAGTGTATATTGAAATGTTATAACACAATATCTCTTAGAAAACCCTCAAAAATTCCTTTGAGATGCACATATTTAATATATTTTTAGTTTATTTCCATATCACTGTTCATTACCCTTCACATATTTCTTAGCAGATGATTTATTTGATGATGAATGGTATTCCATGTAAATGGAATGATGAGTGCCATAAATCCATTCAAGAATATAAATCTTGTCTCACTTCGTCACTTATCGGTACATTTTTAGAACTAGTGAAGGGTTATGGGGTATACTATAAAAAATATATATCTTCTTTGTTTTAAGTCCTCATACAGGGAGATCATTTTGTAGCTTACATATAATGTAATTTACATGTGAATAAAAATAATTATTAGGTACATGATCTAGAACTAGTTAATATGATACAAACTTTAAAAACATGGCACCATTTTCTATTTGTGGAATGTTCATTATTTTTAAAGATCATAAAATCATTAATCATATCTTTTCATAAGGATATTTGAACCTTAAACAATGAAAATGGTTGAAATATATTTAGATGTTCATTATTGAATTTATGAATACATTGGGTAAATGGAATTCATTGGCTAATTCTCTAAGTCAAAATTTATGTTATCGATTGGATGAACATGCATTTAATTTGTGGTAGTTCATTATAATGATTGTTGAAATGAATCAAGATTATAATTGGAAGGATGGTGTTTTAGTCATCTTCCATGAATCTTTTTTTCATGATATGGTTGAGTTGGTCAAGGTTGTTTATGTATTGTTCCCTTATTTTCAAATAATAAGGGAAAAATCAATAGCGGGCAGATAATTTATTGATGAAAAAATATGAACTTTTTTGTTCTGTTTTCTAGATAGAATAGTAGTTCCTCTATATTATTAGGAGTAACTTCTCCCTTCATATCCAAATTATAATGTTCTAATCATCTAGGCATAAAAAACATGTAAAAGACACTAAAGATCCATTTTTGGTGGTTGTGTAAATAAATAGTTGTTGAATATATTATCAAATGAATCACCTTTTAATAGGTAAGGAATTCACATCAAAGACAAACTAGTATATAAAAATCCTTATCTATACTAGTATAGAATTTGGAAAATATAGAAGTGGACATTTTCATGGATTTACTAATAACAATTAATAATCATGATGACATGAGGGAGATTATGGACCAACCTTAAAATTCAACCAACATCATTCCAATTCATGAATATAATATAGTATAGGAGCTGAAAATGTTTTATATCTGGAAATTAGTAAATATTTGTGGTGTACCGGTTTTGATCATATCCTCCAATAACCAAAGGTTTGCCTCTTAATTTGTAAATCATTATAGTAATCCCTTGAAACCAAATTAACCATGATCATGGAATATCATCTTCAAAGGGATGGGAATTAAGAATATTTGATCCAGACATTGGAGGACATTCTCAGAGTTAGGTTAGGTATTTTGGTGTCTCATGGGAGGATCATTTATATTTAGTAGAGTTTTTGTAAAACAAAAATTATCATTCAATGATATATGTGGCACTATTTGCTGAATTTTATGTCCGTAATTATCCTTCTCCACCTGGTTGGATAAATATAAAATATGATTTATTAACTAGACCTATTCGAGTGATTGAGATGATGGAGATGATTTAGAATTTTAGGAAAAGAATTTAAATGTCCCAAATTCATCATAAATCATCAATAGATTATCTTCATGAACCATTATCATTTTAAATTGGGGACTATGTTTTCTTGTGGGTCTCACTAAGATCAAGCATTAGAATTTGGGTAAAATAGACGTTTCTTCCATGGTATGTTAACCTTTGGAGATACTTGAATGAATTGTTATGTATCTTATTAACTGGATATAATGCCAATGTCTGGTTTTCTTCATAATTTGTTTCGTATATATCATATAATAAACTATTATCCTGACCCTTATCATGTTATTATATGGGATCATATTTATCATATTCCAAATTCTACATTTATCAATTCAATGATACATATTATGGATAGATGAGAAAATATCTTATGTGGTAAATTTGTTCATTTGGGGTGAGTATTATCAAATCATGGTCATATTTAGGGGAGACATGGGAATAAAATGACATCATGCTAGATAAATATCCAAATACATCCAAAGAATCACCAATCTATTACATTATGAGGATATAAATCCTAATTGTTTGGAGAATATAACAACCCTAGTTTGAGTAATGTGCCACTATTTTATGTTTTTTGAGACCTTGTTTGGTTGGTCTTAATATCATTATTTCTCTAAGATATTTTAGTGGGTCTTATAAGAAGTTTAAAAGGTATACAGTTGGAACATATTTAAGGGAAACCATATGAATTATCGATGTAACCATGAAATGTTTTAAGGTAGTTCAAGAGAGGCACACAGTTGGGGCATGGTTAGGGGAAACTATTTGGAGTCCCCAAGTAGCTATTTGACATCTAAATAAGTCATTTTTACTTGTTGGTTCATAATTTTCCAAATTTTGTGGTCAAACCATGTGAATTTGGAGTTTTGAGACAGTGGCCCCCATAGGGGAGATGCATATTTTTTGTAAACCATGAAAAATTATTAATTAAATCCTAACATTGGACTTTAAACCTAAAACTCATCCAAAACATTCATTCTTACCCCTATGTTCTTGTATCCTAACCCTCAAACCTCCCCTATGTGATTTTAGTGATATTTTTACTTCTAGAGAAATATTAAAATGGTTCATGGTGTGTTTTATCTAGAAATTAAATATATGTATCCATATCTTAAATCACCATTATGATCTTCCCATATTTCCTTGGAAACAACCATAAATTAGATATTATAGTTATGAATCTAGGGTTGAGAACATGTTTTCTTGAGATTTATTTTTTATTATTTGAAGAATAGAAGGAAAGAATATGTATCTACCATGATCACATTGTGTTACTCCATAAATAGATTTTTTTTATAGTTTTATAGCTTCTATATATACTCACATCTTCAAAATTTTGAATGTTTTGGATTTCTAGGACTCTTTCTTAATTTTTATTTGTAAACTATTGATGGAATATTATTGAAACATCTCTAATTATATAGTTTTATCATATAAAATATTTCCATAAATCATTAATAGAAAAAATTTTAAATGAAAATATATTATGCATAGACTTTGTTATAAATGGGTTGGTGTGTGTTCATGATTTCATTGTGCATTTCCCTTTTGGTTCAAAATTGGCTACCAATTCATTTGGGGAACATGGAGGTTACCACAATATGGTGATTTTGGGATGGGATATGTCTCCACTCTTGAGTATTGGGGATATAATTTGGTATGTATGGGTTTGTGTGTGTGTGTCTTTTTCTTTTGTGGAATTCATATTCAAAGTGTATCGTGATTATGGTAAAAAATAGTTAACATTTTTCTAATATTAAAACTGTTTTATATGCCTCTTTCCTTCATTTATATAAATCTATCCTGATAAATGTTTTCAATATCCTTCTTGTTTTATATAAATTATTTTTTGTTTATTTGTAATGGTATTTTTTTAATCCTCTATCTTATTGTTGACTAGGTTATATACTCACCCTTAGCATATGAACCTCGGTTCATATAAAAACACTATTTTTCATTGTACGGGTTAGGGGTATATTGTATATTTCTATAGATGATCATCATATCGGAATGGGATTGGTGATAGTCAGTGGATCTTGGAGATGTTAATTTATGATTTTTGTTGTGATGAAACATTGGAATCACTGTTTAAATATGTATTTTTGGAATTCTAAAGTTATTGTTCCTTTATTTCATCTAGTATTTTGATTTATTTATTTATCTTGTAATTGGAGTTATCATTCTTACTTTCATGCATCATATCATATCATAGATTTATTTATATTTTTGTCTTCTACGGGTTGTGCATGTTTTAGGTAAAATCATCGCATAATACTCTTGTAATACATTGGAATTTTTTATCAACTTTGGCATTCAAGGGATGTCACTTAAGGGTAGTGACACTGTCATCTCTTTTTAAGATAATGGATTAGGGGATTGATGTTATTTGGTGAAAAGTATAATTGGGGTTTACTATTCCCTTAAAAAAATATTGATAGTAATTTATATTTCATTTATTATTACTCTAATGATTCTTTTGACATCTCACATGTATAAATAAGTGAAAAATAAAACATAAATCTATAAGATCACCAGGGAGAAGAATTAATTAAATATATGATGAAAATATAAAAAAAGGTATGCCTCACTATTCATTTCTCTTCATCCCATGATTTTTATTGTGAATGTTAGTTTTCAAAAATTCTCACCTCTATTTTCAATCAACCTATAATATAATCTAGAATCTCATTAATTTTTTAAATTCAAATGGTACACTATTATCCCCATATATTAACAAATAATGAACAAAAAACGGTTTGTTAGGTGTATCTCAAACTAGTGTATCTCAAAATTAATTAATGAACACTATTTTATAGACATTATTCAATAATTAAGGATCCATTTTGAGTTTATATGCATAAAAGTATATTATTTTAAAATAATAACATCATGATCGATTATGTATCTGACATGTAATACCTCACAAAAATGACAAGTGAAATATATGATTGTTATAAAATAGCCACTGAATTAGTGGGTATGAGTAGGAATAACTAATTTATAATATATATATGTATATTATCCACACAATATAATTTTATTTATCGATTCTTTGTAAATATTCAATCAATTTTTATTAGTGTCATTTTATTCATCAAAAACAAATTTTCCCAAAATTATAGATTGTATTGATTTTGGTTTGAAAATATTATAATTAACATTAATAATATTTATAAATAGTAATTTATAAGAAAGTAATTTTTTAAGTCATAACATGAAAATAAAAAGAGGGTAAAATATTGTTATTTTTCATGTAATATAATTTTTTTAGTGAATAGTTAATAATATTGTTTTTTTTTGTAAAAGTGTCATTTCTTCTCAAAACATTAAGTAATTTTAATCTCACATTATGATTTAAATATTATTTCAAGAAATATAATTATTATTTAATTATATTTTATCAAAAAAATTAAATTTTATTCAATTTTATACTATATTTTATTATAATAATTTGATTGGATTTAAAAATGGATTTTTTCTGAACACTATTTTATTGTTCATAATGATTCACCATTATAAATAACCAAAACAACGAATAAAGAGGATTTTTATTAAAGGAAATTTATATATTATGTACCTATAAATATTAATTTAAATTCCCATTATGATTATTATTAGTCATTTATTTAAAATAAAATTATCTTATGCTTGAAAAATACATCCCTGGTAAAATTGTTTTTCTTTTTCACTTGTCAGTTTAATTTTAAATGAAATTATGATGGTTATTTTAACAAAATATGGTAAAATGGATTAAATATCTTGAATTATAATAATCTAAATTATATTATATTGTAAAATTTCTTTATACTTAATGAATCGTGAAAATAATAAAAATATTTTACCACGATTATGGTAAAAATGGGTTTTCAGGGGAGTTAAAATAAAATGGTAACCATTAAAATCAATTAAAAATATGTATAAATTATAATTTATGGAAATATATGGATAATATATAATATATTTATATATAATTTCTTATTTTTCATCCTTGTTCCGTGAGAAAGACGTGGGTTTACCTTTTTCATTTTAAAAACTCTAATTGAGTCCTCCTCCCACATTTAAATTCCCTCACCGTTTCTCTCCTCTTCAAAACATCAAAGCCTTTTGGTTTGTCCAATAATTAACCCAAAAATTATTTTATTATATCCCCATGATATATATCCCATTTTTTATTATAAATTTATCCTAATGCGGATTTTGTTTCTAACCCAATTAGGTTGTTCGAAGAAGAGGTACCGTGGTTAAATGAGATTTTTTAGATTATTGTTTCATCCACCACCTTCAAATATTCATCAGTAATGATGATATACTAACATAATTATTTAAAATATACTGTTATAACATTATTTTAATTTCATAATGTAAATCCATCTCCTCTTCTATAAAATAGGAAACGAAATCGTCATTCATGTGTATGGTGTACTGCTGCCTCGCGAACCAATATAATTATTTTTTCAACACTACATATCATGACATAATATAATGATTTTTTTAATATATATATATATATATATATATTAACTTTTAAAAGAAGTTATTTTCTTAGAAATATTATAATCAAATATAAATTCTCACTTTCTGTTCCATGGGGGGGGTAAAATAATGATGCTTGTGTGTATGAGAGACAACAGCCATTCGAAGCAATACATTCATTTTTCAATAACGCATAAAAAGGAAGGTAGTTAGGTTAAATTTAAATAATATTTTTGATATAAATGTAAAAATTATGATGTTAATCACATATTTATCTTTATTAAAAGATAATATATCATTATCATTCTTAAACTGAAAATGATAACACCATTCGTGTGTGTGTGTGGGAAACCATCTCCGTGAAGTGATGTGATTATTTTTCCAACACAAACCCCCATGGAAGATATATTTAATAATATTTAAAAAATAATGTTATATTTATGATATGATTATAATTATGTAAATATAAGATATTAATTATCTTATTTCCATAATGATTGTTGAAAATTGGAAATTTTACACATACATATATAGGAAATACCCTATCCATGATAATATCGTATTTCATATATCAAAACAAACTTTCAGTATTGGTTTTATAAGTATTATAAATGTATATATTTATAATTATGTCATTATTATTATTCTGTATATGTTTCAATAATAATCTATTTGACCATATTCAACCTACCAAATTCATTTTGAACATATAAGATGAATGTTGTCAAAAAATACGATGTAAACGTAATTGATTAATAAATTGTTTAAAACATGGTAGTGATGGAAATAAAAGGAATAATAAACATTAAAAAATCCTTAATAATTAAAAAAAATCTTGTTCTTGGAAATTATTTATGATGAATTTTGGATTCCTCATTAAACTATTATGGGTGGTTGCATTATGATCTTAGGATGGATTGTCACATTAAAAACTGATGGATGGTGGTTACATTATAAACCATGGATGAGTGGGTATGTGATATCCCTTGAATTCATTAGGTGTGGAAGTCGACCATATGGTAATCCAATTTGTAAGAGTGATATGTAAGGTTGTCTCCCAACATACCAACATGTTTTATCTAAACTTACTATGATTATTTATGTTGATCTGGTGATTTCCAAAAAAAGGTATGAATTAGGCTTATTTTTTAAAAATAATGTATCTACCACTTCTTAAGGTTGGAATGTACAACTTTGTGATAAAAAAATTCACGAGATAATCTTGATTATCAAATAATCTGTTATAAGTTTTATTTTTTCAAATATGTTTTCTTAACAAAATTCTGAAATTATTTTGGTGGTAAATGTAATTTCTTTGGTAATAACATGTTTATTTTTTATCATGATTTTTTCCTTAAAAGGAACATTTTTATAAGTATTCATTGAATAAAGTGTTTTTTATTTTCATTTATGTCCCTTACAATGACGTTTTTTATCATATGAGATTTTTAAAATGTTTTTCATAAGTTTATAAGGACAATTAAGGATAAGGATAAAATTGATATTAAAATTGTGAAGACGTTTCATGAAAAAAAATTAAAATATTTATATTGTGTACAATATGGATAATGATTAGATGTCTCTAAAATTTTAAAATATTGTTTTATGTATTATTTGTGAAATAATTCTCTAAAAATCTAAACATAAATTTATATTTACTAAAATAATGTGAAATGTATTCTGCAGAAACTATAATATGAACTTTTTATGGCCAATTTCTTGAATTTGGTATCAAAGTATAGTTTAGATTGTTTTAGAATTTATTATTTTATATTATATTAATTTAAATAAACATCTACAACTACAAAGGTTTGTATGCTGTGTAGAATTAAAGTTATTTTGGATAAATATAAATAATTTAATATGTGATCACATTGTAAAAGATATCATAGTATTTATCATCTACATAAGATGGGTTTTTATGGTTTATTTAATATACTCAAAGAATCATTAATTTTTTTTAGTAAATGGATTGATCCAGTATGAAGAAAATGATTAATGGGTGTGAATGAATATGTGGTGGTTGTCTAAATGAGAAACCAAATATAATGGGGGTTGTGGTGAATAATCCTACGGTTATTCTTAACAAACTATCTTGATTTATTATTGAAAATACAATCCTAGGTGAGTTTTTTAATGGACCGTAAAAGTGGAAAATGGACATCCATATAAGTTAATGTGATAAATATAAAAATGATAAATAAATTCAATGAACATTATGTCAATAATGTGAATATAAGTAGTCATAAACTAGCTTAGATACCCTGGTAACCTGATACCCAATCCAACAATGGCTTGGGCTGAAAGGAATTCCTAATCCCCATGGGTTTGAAACTAGCATATGGCATCATAAAACATTGAGAGGAAATTAATATTCCACAAAACAACATAATATATATGATAATGGGTAGTATATTCAACCCTCCCAAAGAGAGACAGTACAAGAAAAAATTGGTAAAATAGTACCCAATAGAAAGATAAACATCCCAAAAAAATCATCCCAATATGAATACATAAAAAGTGAAAGAAAAAGTCTCAAATCTCCTATGTAACCAATGGAAAAAATCTCCTCCAGTCACCAACACCACTCCATGGACCAAAGGATCAACAACATCGACATCCTCTAAGTGTTGCTCTCCATTTTCTCAGAGCTAGAATTGGAAAGTATATAATTATATAAAGGAAAATTTAGGGTGTGGTATATAAATACTAGTAGGGTCTCATAAAGTTCTTCATAATTAATACCATAACAATTTAAAATTTAAGCTATAGAATATAATAAAACACAGAAATAAAATATATTTTAATATTTTAAATCAAAATATTATTTCATTAAAATATATAGAAGATATATAAAAACAATATTATAACACGATTAAATGAAAATTTTATATAAACATTTATTTAAAAAACAGTTTGAATGATTAAGTCATTTCAAAATATCAATGAATTAATGGATTAGTGGATTAATAACATGTATAATGAAATCAAGTATAGCACTAACCATAAAAAATATTCTTGATAGATGTTGGTTTCTTATTCAATGGATCCTCTGAATTTCCATTTATCAACATCGATGTAGATATTTTTTCACACTCAAATCAACACCACAATTTGGGATCCACTATAGGGAATCAATCTATAACCCATTTGGGGATCCTCTATGTAAAGTCAAATGAAAATAATTTAGTTAGTGTTTTCATCATAAATATAGTGTTAGGGGATCAATATCATATCCTGATTTTCATAGTTACTTAATTATTTCTTATGTGTACCTGTGATTCATTGAAATCATAAATCAATCAAATTTGAAATTAATCATTTCAAAATATTTCAAAATATAATTTCCCAATTTTATTTTTCAACATTCCTTTCTCTTTTGAAAAACATATCTCATTATCTCTTCACTTCAGGCCAATTAAAACCATATTTAAATTTATTACATTTCACTAAGATCAACATCAAATAATTTCTTTTGAAAAATTTCTAAATAGATCAATAAATTCTACCAATAATTTCTATTCCATTGAAATTGGTAGTTTTCACAAATCTTATTCTCATTTCAAATAAACGATCAATTCTTCACAAATAAATACTTTTATATAAACTAAAACTCATTTAAATTTAATAAAGAAAATAAATTTTTAAATCATATGGGAAAAAATTATGGAAAAACATACCTTTAGACCAATGAACCGCAATGCACAAAAACTGAAACAGGGAACACCAATGAATAATGAGGTCTTGAAATATCTATAAACACAACAAAGAAACAAGATACAAAAATTGGAGTTTTTATTAATAAATTACATGATGATATATTAAACTATAAGGAGTAGAAAAAGGGATATATTAATAATCCATATTATAGGAGATCCTCATTCCCATAAGATATTGATTGAGATCAATTACACATTAATCTCCTACGAAAAGGGTTTGAGTAGTTTATTTATCCTATTGAGAGCCTATAATATCAAAATAATTATATAATGGATTAATGGGGGTGATTATAATCAATAACTCAGGGTTGGGTATTTTTATAATAATGTTCATATCATTTAAAAACCATGTGCATGGTTTTTTGGGGAGGAATACATGGTTATAAAAATTGTATACCCATACGGGTCTTTTTATTTGTGGTACGTGGTATGGGAGCATAGTTAAACAAATAATGAACCATTCAGGCATTTACCACTCTCCATGGGTTTCAGGGTTTGTAGGTTTGGCTACACTATTTTTAAAAACCATACCCCCCCTTCCAGTGGCTCTCAACAGGGTGCATGATTATGAAAAACTGCATTATTTTCACAAAATGTGTTCTGGCCATGTAAATCACAAAGGGCATCTGATGTTCTATAAATGTCACCCGAAACATCCAGAAATAAGACCCAACCAAAATTATATCAAAAATATTGTTAAATAATTCATAAAATAAGGAAATTGTATTTTACAACCTCCCCACAATAAAAAATTTATTTCCCCATAAATCCTATAATGAATTTTCCATAACAAAGAGATGAGTCCACTAATCTCTCACTAGAGCTTCACACTCATAAATATCATGAGAATTAGAAACATACTACCATATCACATGTTCCAAAGTTATATTCCTCCCATTATGTACCATTATATAAAAATAAAAAAACCTGACTAGATTCTCATTGATAGATAAATCTCTCTCAGTATCAAGATCCTCCTAGCTCAAGCCATGTGATGGTTCAAAAAGATATATCCAAAGCATTGATAATAGAAAAAATTATCTATAAATGTAAAATGTGGTGGATGTTATAAATAGTAATAATCATTCTCCACCTACTGGAAAACCTCAAAATAACCCAAAAAACTATGGTGCGATCTTCCCATATTTCTCTAGCATTTTATGACCCAAATGAGGTGAAAATATCATGAACACCTGGTCACCAACTAAAGGTGTCCTATGATGTTCCTAATAATACTTGTACCAGATTTTTCTCATCAAAATTACCTAATGAATAAACAACATTCATCATCATTTCTTAGATAAAACATGGCCCACCAAAGAGCCTTCAACAATCATAGACCAACACAATAGTGATTTACAAGTATGTCCGTACATGCTCTCAAAAGAAGAAATTTGAATTGAATACTAGTAATTATTGTTATAACAATTCAATACCATTGCAAAATAGAACTCCAAATATCTACCAAATTCAAGAACACAATCATGAAGCATATCCACAAAATTGTTTATATCTATATATGTTTATCCATCCATTAGTGGATGATATGTTGTAGTCAAACAAACTTGAGATCACATCACTTCGTTGAGGCCATGTCAAAAATGAATGGTAATGAAATGATATATTTTAGAGGCAATAGTAGATTAAAAATTGTGAAAATGAAAAAATGGTTTCACATAGATATTTTTTAACTCCTCAAAAAAAATTCAATAATGGGTATAAATTGTGTTGATTTGGTCATCATATCGATCACAACCCATATCACATTATTTCTTCATGGGGTATGTGGAAACCTAAAAAAAGTGACTAGAGAAATATCATACCAATTTGAATTTATCAATCGAAGTGGTATAAGTAAACTCTAAGGTATTTGGTTCTCATACATGACCTTTTTTCTAGTATAATAGTGATAAATGAAATCAGTAATGACTCTTCACATACCTAGCCACCAGAATCATCGCCGCATGTCCTAAAACATTATTCTTGTTCTATGGTGCACTACCCACTAGAAATTATGTAAATATCCTATAACATCCTTCATTATAGATAATTTCACAACAAACCTACTCTAAAATCAAAATATTCCCTCAAAACAGAATGACCACTCTCCAATAGCCTCCCCATCATAAATAGATTCCCTAATTTAATTGAATTCATCATCAAGTTTTTGTTCTTGGAGAATAATATCCAGAAGAGAGGAGTTAAACTAAACAATTTAAAGAAAAATCTTGGATCCTTCCTTCATTACTCCTAATTGAAAATATGCAAAAATATCCATCATGTTCCACTATTCAAATGATTCTATCACAGACTAGGTTTAAATTTCCATAATAAATGAACAAGCAAAGAAATTCCCCTTCTCCGGAATAATGAAATAAGAAACTATAAAATACTATAGGTACACCATCAAACACCACTACTGAAGATTAAAATATTTTCGTGTATAGATAAAACATAGGATATTGTGGTAGGAAAATATGAAAAAATTTCTCCAAAAAGGCAATGTTGTCATCTCTTAAGTGCATGAATCACTTATAAAAGTACAATATCATTGGTATTATATTTAATCTAATGTATCATATGCATTCAAGAACCATAGGATACCACATAATCACGTTCCATAATAACACAACCCAAGACAAAACCTGATGTGTCACAAAAACCACAAATCCATGCCTAGTCTCTGAAAGAGTCAAAACTTGGTCAGAAGTAAAAATATATTTCATATCAACAAAATAAATCTACCATTTTTTTCCTAAGTGAACATAGCCATATTTTTATTGAGATATATCATATAAGAAGATAAATTCAAGAAATATTTTTTAAACTAGAGAAAATTCCCTTCTAAACCTAGGAAACAATGAATTTAAAAAACATTTAATGGTTCCTCCCATGTCAAACTTTTATTCACATTCTCAGGGTCGTTGAAAAACCATCATTGGAGAAGAAAAATTCCAAGAACATGACATTCAAAATACAAAAAATCACATATTCATATCTTGGAATAGATTTGGTGATTGGCAAACATTTCATGAACTGCTCTTAGATTGTGTACATGTTTCTCCACGTACTTCTAGAAAATAAGGATGTTATCCATGAAGACCACCATGAACATATCAATATACTCAAGGAAGATTATTTTCTTCAATTCCACAATTACATATGAAGCATTGGTTAGAATATATGTAATGAAAAGATACTCATTATGGTCACACCTACTCCAAAAGGAATTTTCTAAATGTCAGATTCTTTTATTCACAGCGAGTTATGACCATATTGAAGATAAATATTTGAGTACCACATCACCCCTTTTTAATGGTCAAATATATTATCAATACATGGTAATGGATAATTTATATTTATCATAACTTGATTTAGCTTCATACACTCAACCTAGAAGAGGAGTGTTCCATTAAATATCTTTGTGAATAGAACATGTGTTGTCTAATGTGACACACATAGAAATATAAATATTTTCTCTAAAAGATCTTTCTACTAAGGCATAAACTCTTTCAGTTTAGCTAGTGTCATATGATAAGAATTTATAGACACTTTTTGAGTACCATATGCTAAATAAATTGAAAAATAATCCTCAATTACCATTGGAAACTGGATAAATCAAAATGAAACATGTCAGTAAACATAATAATTACCATAGGGAGATCATCACTCAAAGATTATTGCTCCATGTCCATAGAAAAACCCGATATTAATTTTTTTCTGATCTAGAAAAGATTGTTTGGATCTACTAATCATCAAGTATCATTATCCTTCAAAGACACAGCACACCCCATCAGGTGTTGTAAAGGATATCTGCCAAAGATATGATTCTAGTCAAGTCTTATTAAAAATTAGCCAATCCATCTCAAGAATTGTATTCAAAGCTATCATGTCGATAATCAGAAAATTGCAGTTATGTTCAATCTCTGATACATAGAAGACACAATATGGACAATGGTGACCCTACTTTATGTTCATTCCAATGGGTTTTGTACTATCCATCACATAAGAAACAATATCCCCATAGGATGATTTAAAAGGTTCACAATATATGTCAATATAAACAAGTGAGATGCAATAGTATCAAATAAATTAGTCAATAATGATGAAATAATAATTATGATACCTCTCATAGTAGTTGGATCTGTATCAGATACCTCTTGAAACACTTCCACTATAGGAAGAAGCTTTATTCTAGATTACTTTGAATAAAAAAAATATATCTCAAAGCATATGATTTCACCGCAATACCATTATGTGATAATGATATTTTACAACTACATAGATTACAAACAAAAATTCATAATTTATATAGGATTCTGGAGTGATCATAATAATTGAAGATCTTTGGATCCTCAATACAAACACATATCTAATTCTGGACCTTACAACATTAAAAGAAAGTAAAAGAGAATATTATAGAAATTTTTGAAGGTCATGAAGAGGGATTACATCAATAAACACCATGAAACTCATCATGTATCCTATTTCCTTAAAAATAACTTGTATAATTGTCGTAGGGAGAAAGAGGAACTCCCATGAACCCTGACATACCATCTAAATCAAGCTTAATGATCAATTCCCAGAATAGTATATCAACATATGAACTAAGCATTAGTAAGAAAACATTTGAATGAAAATAATAATATAGAACAATATAAAACCTTCTATCTTTCATTTTCTCACTCGACACAATCACATGTGATAATTTTATAAACTTGGAAAATTGGTTTACATACTATATCACGGTCTTGTCAGTAGGCTGGAATTTGAAAAACACCATGCCCTTATCCAGTACATGTTATTCCAGACAGAACTGATCAATGATAGAAACTCTAAAGTCCTTCCACTCAAAAACCTCATGATTAATCATAGTCACCATTCAATCCCATCATCTACTACTAGGCCCTTCTAGAATAAAGTTATCAAATTTTACATTAATACCATCGATCATTTGTAGGAAATAAAAAATAGCTCAATATTTTTCAAAAAAATCTTCAATCTTTTGATCAATATTAGTTCCCTGTAAAGTAGGTTAATTCTAAGAAGGAATCAATTAATCAGAATTCCTAGATTTATACCTTTTATTTTCCACAACTGGAGCCTAAATGGAAAGGGGTCCAGTTGCCTATCCCATATCTTGGACAACACACACATCAATCTCAAAATATTCTGTTCCATGGGAGGATCTTATCATAGTATTTCTCTAATATCTTCCTCCTGGGGCCTATTCAAATATCTTATCAGAGGAATGATGCTACACAAAATTAGTAAAAAACACTAAAGTATCAAAATATTACTCAGATCAAAATCTCAAACAGTAGAAATAAGAATATAAATTACATCAAAAAATAATTTAAGATATTTACATCAATATAAAAAATCAAAATAAGTAAAATACTATAATCATATCAACAAATTCCTCAAGGACACTATTTCCAAATATCCATGGTGAGCTAATGCTCATTATAGTGGGATCTATCAAGGAACTCACTCACAACTACCTCTTAATTCCTGTCAATCTGTCCCAAACCACATACTAACGACAAAGAAATATGTTTAACCTACACCTATGTTATTAATTTTTAATCTACCATCATGGATAACTTGGTACCCTAATACCTGAGCTGACACTAACATAGCCAGAAGGGAGTTCTTGATCCCCATATGTTCAAAACAAGAAACTACAATCATACAATATCAAGAGATAAAAAAATTGTCAAAAAATAATGGATGAAATGGATACATGTCAGTATGATAAACACTCCAAAAGGGAGGTATTACCAAAAATAATAGGTAAAAAAAAGTACCTAATAGAAAGATAAAAATATATAAGGAAACATCATCCCTATAGGGAAACCTCATACCAAAAAAGTCTCAGTGTTCATATGTAATAAGTGGACTCCAGATCCATCGATCACCATCACTATCCCATAGTCCAATGGATTAAGAACATCCACTACATCCAAGAGATTATTTCCCTTTACTCATACCATGAATAAGAATGTCTAAAAATACATTAAGTAAAAGGCAGGGTGTGATCTATAAATCTTCGTATGGTCTCACCAAGTGTTCTATAATCAATAAAATAACAATTTACCATTTATTTTATCGTATACACTAATATAAGTCATTTCATTACATTTTCATATTTTAAATCAAATCATTCATTTATAAAAATAGATATTATATATTTAAAAATAAATTTCAGAAAATCCTAGAAGAACGTTTTATATATAATAGTTTATATAAATTACATGGTATGGATAAAAATTTTTAGAATATAAATGAATCAATGGATCAAAAACTTCTAAAATCAAATCATATAAAGAAATAACCATGAAAAAGAACCATGTGTTATGTTAGTTTCGTGGTAATAGTATCCTCATACTTCTCATGTATAAACATAGCTCTAGATATGTGTGAACAAAATAGTCAACACCCCATTCACGGATCCACTAATGACAATCAATCTACACACCTATGAAAGGATCCACTTGGAGTATTCATGTTAATATTTGTTTATTTAGTGTTTTCATCAAAAATCTAGTTTTAGGGATCAATATCCTACCATGCTTGTATTAACTAGCTAATAACTACCCAAGTGTACATGTTCCTCAATAAATCAAAAAAATTGGACATCAATTATTTCAAATCATTTCAAAATATAATTTCCCAATTTCTATATTTAACATGACTTTATCTTTTCAAATCCAAATCATATCATTTCATAATTTCATTATATATAAAATTGTCTTTTAATTTAAGTCATTTATTCATGGTCAACATCAATTCATTTTATATAAAAATTTTGTAAATCGAGACATCATTTCTTATAAATTCTCCCAACAATTTCAATTCCATTGAAATTTGGTATTTTCAAAAATAAAATGACCATTTCAAATCAAAGATCGAATCATCAAAAATCATTATTTTTAATTAGATTAAAAATAATTGAAATTTAGTCAATAAATTCAATGTTTGAATCATATGGAAGTTAATTATGGAGTCAAATTCTTTTAAATCAAGGGATCTCAATGCACAAAACCCACAATGGGGAACAAAAATGAATAATGAGGCTGTGAAATATATTGAAACAAAAACTAGAATAAATATCTGACAAAATCGAGTTTATTTCCATTAATTACATGATGATATTTGAAACTCTAATTAGGAGTGAAGGGGGGATATGAATAAACCCTAAGAGATGAGATCCACTAACCTAGAGAAGATTGATAGAGATCCATGACACTTCAATATTCTAGGAAAATGGTTTGGAGGATTCCACTTCACCCTAACCATGTGACACTACTAGTCTTCTATTTGGTTGTATGGTTCAGTAAAATTTTGTGCCCCCACCCGGTGGATCTCAATGTGGTGCACATTGTTCTAGGACAAAGAGAATGGATTTCCATTTCCATGCCCCAAAAAATAACAACACAACAGGCTTCTAAAATTCTATAAATTTCACCCAAAACACCATGAAGAAATACCCATCAAAAGGGTATCAAAACTAGGGTCATGTAATAACCAAAAAAGGTTACATGATGTTATCAAAGAATATAGGAAAATGTCTGAAAAGGGATGTAATATGATTTTTATATGGTAACTAAAGGAATAGAGTAATAATATTTCAAAGGAAAAGGAATATTTTATTTAAGTCCATGAAGGGGAATAAAATTATTCCCCTGGTAGAAATTAATTTTTTTAAATATGTGGAGTTTGGTAATTATTCTAATCAATTTCCTTAGTGGGAATCTCAATAATGAGATGAACAAGACTATTCAAATAAAATTTTAATAATTCATAATGACATTAAAGTTGATGATAAGAACACTATAGATTACATATGAATGGTATGGATTATAACATGGATTATGTTTTGAAATTCTTGAATCTTAAGGGATGTTTCATATTCTTATTTATAGGAATGGAGAATTATTTAATAAGATGGAAAATCATGTTTAATTTATTATGAATAATGTTTAATGACTATGGTGTGTACATCATGGTATTCAAGAGTTATGATGTAGTGGTAGATTTAAGGTGGATCATAAGTTTAAAGGAATTAATTATTTTTGATGTTTTATGTGATGGGATTACATTTAAATATATTTGTTGATTTTGATATATTTTATGGTATGTATAACCCTATTTTTAACATGTAAAAATGATATTTAAGGTAGAATATTCTTATAATTTTGTAGACATAAGATTAATGGTATTGAAACCATTATATTTTATACAATATTTAATGAATATGATTAATTTTTAAGGAATTAAACATATTTATTGTAATGTAATAAGAATTATATAAGTATAGATTTAAAAAAAGTTCAACCTTTCACATCAGGAAAAGCAATGGGTCATGAACCCATAACAAAAGGGTTAAGAGTGTGAAGAAACAACCACATTCCTGTGGTATGTCTTTTTTAGTATGATATTATTTTATTAAATCAAATGGTTAGAAATATAATTACTGTATTTGTTTTTGGATCATATGGTTTATGGTGTAAATATCTATGGGACTAAAAATTGATTTTGGTGATTAGTTGATTAATTTATTTTTAAAATAAATTTGTGAATTTGGGAAATATATATGATTAAATTAGAATGAACATTGTGTAATTTTATATAAAGAATGGATTTTGAATTATCTTTTGGAATCATATATGATTTTACAATGTCTTTAAGGTGATTATAGAGATTTATGAAAATGATATGAATTTTTTGGATATTATATGATTAGGATATGAAATTTTTTTATTATGAGACTTTGAGAGTGATTAATTTTATTTGAATAGAGATTTTAAACTTCTTATGGAAGAATATGTGAGAAAATCATGTTCTTTTTTCATATTCAATATGAATGAGGAATATTTTGAAGAATTTTATGTATTTTTTTCAATGTAATGATTTAGTTTGAACATTGGACGATTATATTGAATTTGGGAGATTAAAATATTTTTCTTTATATGAAGGTTTATTTATTTTTGGAAACATATTACTTTATGATAACAATTTTGGTTGTGCTTAGTGTATAATGATAGGAGGAATATGTAATTATACTTTTAGGGAACATGTGATTTGTTATTAATTGATTTTAGTGAATTAGGAATTGACATTTCATCTTGAATACACATTATTTGTAGAAAAATATGTGATTGTGGTGGAAATTTATTAAAAGAAGAAATTCCACTCATAATGTATGTATATTTCCTTATATCCTTTGTCTAGATGCTAAAGTATCCCTTAAATTTAATAAATCGATCTCTAAAGTCAATGTGTTATACAATTACATTCACTTATAATGAAAATATACACTTTTTCACACCTCTATGGTTTATTGTTTTATATATATTTACATTTTCATGATCATTTACATTGTTTGACCAATAATAATTATCACACTCTATAATTATTTTGGAATAATAACTTTTCCCATGTCCAAATATTCCATTACCCCAATGTTATCATATTTTTAAAACTATTATGTTTTATTCCATATGGTCTTCATAATTCTTTTTCTATCTTATCAAGACAAAGTTTTTAACCCTTTTTATGATGAGATATTTCAACATGAGTATTTTGAAATGTCAAACCCTAGTTTATAAAGATAAAGATCAAATTTAAAGGTTGAAATTTATTAAATATAAGATAATGTAAAACCCTAATATTCTAAAATTATAATATCATGTCAGATAGTGTATACGGTACACAACACTGATCTAAAACAACTAATGAAATATAAAAATTATCATAAATATAATTAAATATTATTTTTTTAATTTCATAACCTATATCCCTCTCCTCTTACATCAAATGTGAAACAAAACCATCATTCGTGTGTCCGACAGATTACCGCCTCACAAACCGATGTAATTTAGTTTTCAAAACTACCTCTCACAGATGGTTCAAGTGACATATTTAAATAATGTATATGAAAATTTAAACATAATTATAATCCTTTAATTATTATATCATATAAACCATATTAATTTCCATTTCAATAGAGATATGACTACATTACTTGTGTGTACGGCAGACTACTGCCTCACGAAGTGATGTGATTCATTTTCCACTAAATCGTTATATTGACAGTAATAAGGATAAATTTAATTAATATATTTAATATAAATTAAATAATTATTTTATTAATGACATATTTATCATCATTATAATTTAATATAACATTTTATTTCTTACACTAAAAATTGATAATGCCTTTCATGCATACTTGTAGACTACCACCTCCTTGATGAGGTGTGATTTTTTTATCATCACATAAAATGGATGACACATATAAGTTTATATAAAGAAATAAAATAGTATTTTTTTATATATATTACTTATTTAATGAAAAAATATTACATATCTTATTTCCATATTTATTTTTGACAAATGGAAATGTCACTCATGCATACTTACAACCAACAATCCCAATGGTCATAACATAGAAAAATTTTCACAACCATATTTCATATTTGGTTTTAAAATTAAAATTGATTTATAAAAAGGATAACTTTTCATTATTATTATTCTAGATATATTGAAATATTGACTTCCCTAACCATAGAAAACCTAATGAATCCATTTTAGACATATGTGCTAAACATTATCAAAACATATGACATAAACATAAATAATTAAATAATTTTTTATTTCATTTTAATAAGTTAAATAAAAGGAACAAAAAACAGGATAAATTATCTAAATAAATAAAATAATTAACATAATTTTATTAGTTAGTAAGATAAATAAAAATTGAGATGAATCAAACTTGTGTTAGGGGATAGTAATACTTAAAACCTCATTTTAAAAGGTTTTAATGATTTAATTTCTGAATCATTTTATTCTATCTTCTTATAGATATTTCATAAAATTTATTATTTATGTTTCAATGGATTAAAAATTTCATTTTTTAAAACATTTTACTTTCTTTAATAAAAATAAAAATATTAAATCTTTTTATGTTTTTTTGTTAGGGATACTTTACATTAATAAACTTATTTTAAAATGTTTTAATGATAAAATTTCTAAATACATTCCTTCCATATCCATATTTTTTAAATTATTATATTGTTTTTTATGTGCAATTGTAAAATTTATAAAGTAAATTTTAGGTGAATTTTTATTACGTTCAATGTTTTTCAAAATGAATCTTTTTATGTGTTCTAGATAGAATGTTTTGACAAAAAAGGAAAAAGGTAAGTTCTATTTTAACATATATGATGAAAATTAATTTACCATAACTATTACCATTATTTGATTTGTGTATTCCTTAATAATATTTCAAGTTTTCTTTAAAAAATACACTCTTTCCCAACTCTATCTATTTTGGTATTGAAAATTATTTTTTAATAGGGATAGATATTTTTATATTTGAAATTTTTTTATATAGGTGAAAATAATAATTAATGAGTGTAATGTAGAAAATTGTATGATTTTATGTTTCATGACTATGTTATGATTCATGTACACTATTTTTTATGATGTTTGTTTCGGTTATAAAACAATGATGGGTGGTTATGTTATAGACCAAGGATGAGTGGTATTGTTATAAACTAAGGATAAGTAGTTGGATTATAAACCAAGGATGGGTGGGTACATGATATCCCTGAAATGCATTTGGTATGGAAGTATATTTTATGGTTATTCCATTTATTAAATGTTATATTGAAGGTGATGTCCCAAGATACCAATATGTTCTATATATGGTTTATATTATTTTTTGTTAATCCTATGACTTCCAAAAATTTAATAAATGAGATTCTTTTTCAAATGAATGTATTTAATACATATTAATGGTGAAAGGTATAAATTTTTAAAAAATATTTCTTGAGTTTATCAGTTTTTAATAGAAGACACTATGATTTTTATACTACCTTTACATTTTCTTATGATTTTTTATATAAAAAACATTGGGCAAAGAGGGTGATTTCTTCAGGATAAAATTGATTAGTTTTTAGCCCATTGAATACTTTGAAATGGAAAATCATTATTAGTATTAATAGAATAATGATTTTAATTTTTTATTTTATTTCTCATATTGAGATTTTTGTGCCCCTCCTACAATTAAAAAACATATTGTTTTAAGGATGATTAATAAAACGAAGGCATTACGATTATAATGTTGAAGAGATGTCATGAAAAGAAAAGTAGTTTTTTCATAAGAGTTTTTTATTATAGGAAATATGGATAATAATTAGATGTGTAAACATAGTAAAATATGGTTTTTTATATATTTTATATATCATAATTCTATTAAAATATAAAACTAAAAAATATATTTTCTGGAAAGTATCTGAATTATAGTATAAATACACTAGAATTAGTAATTTTTATGGTCGGGTCCAAACCATGTGTTTCAAAATTTATTGGTCAACCCTTGGCCATAGATGATATATTTTATAAAATGTAATTTATTTAACTCAAGTGTTGTTTAAAATAATAAATTATTTGAAATATAAAACACTCTAAAGGAAATATATGATCTGATGATTTATATACTGAGGAAAATGAAAGATTATGAGAAAAGAAGTTGAACTAAACATATGTCGTATTATTATATCAAAAATATATTGATTTAAGATAAACATATAAAAAAATAGATAGATAGACCATATCATATCTTATAATATGGAATATAGAGCTTATAAAATTTCAATATTATTGTTTATTTAAAACCAGTTAATATATTTACATTTTATAATAACCTGTGAAATTTTATCTGAACTGTTTTATATAAACTAAAAATATATATCTTTTGTAAAAGAATCATTTTTAACTAAAATATATCCTCATTCCATAGCCTTAAATACGACCCTATAATGAATTATATCATTGAAAATAATTTTTTATTTTTAATTCCTAACTATATGTAATGAATGGCCTCACATTATCTCTATCTTCCTTATCCATAATCATCCCTAGGTAAGAACATGTTTATTTTTGAGCCAACTGTTTTCCTTAAAATGTAAATTACTTTAAGTACTCGTTGAATAATTAATTTGGTTATTTTCTTTTATGTCCCTTAAAATGATTTTTTTTATCATATGATTTTTTTAAATTGTTTTTCACAAATTAATGAAAACTATTAAGGATAAGGAAGACATTGATATTAAAATTTTGAATACATGTCATGAAAATAAAAAATAATTTTTTTAAATTTTTACATTCTGTAAAATATAGATACTTATTAGAAGTGTCTAAAAATTTTAAATATTGTTTTTTTTGTATCATTTGAGAAATTATTCTCTACAAATATAAACCTAAAATTATGTTTAGTAAAATAATTTTAACAATATTATGTATAAACTAGGATATGTACTTTTTAAGTTCTATTTCTTACATTTGGTATTAGAGTATGTTTTAGATAATTTTAGGGTTTCGTATTTTATATTAACATAATTTAAAAAACATATATAACCATAATGGTTTGTATGCTATTTAGAATTAATTTCATTTTGGATAAATATAAATAATTTAATATATGATGACATTGTTAAAGATATCATAGTATTTATCATCTACAAAAAATGGTTTATTATGGTTTATTTAATATACTCACACTATGAATTATTTTTTTTAGTAAATGGATTGATCTAGTAGGATGAAAATTATTAGTGGATGTAAATTAATATGTTGTGGTTTTCTAAATGAGAAACCGAATGGAATGGGGGATGTAGTTAAAACACATATAGTTATTCTTAACAAACTATCATGAGTGATTATTAAAAATATAAACCAAGGTGTGTTTTTTAACTCACCATAAAATAGGAAAATAGACTTCCATATATGTTCATGTGATAAATATTACAAATGTAAACATATTAAATGACAATTGTGTCAAGAATATGGTAAGAAGAAGTCATAAATCAGCTCAGATACCCTGGTAACCTGATACCCAATCCAAAACTGACTTGGGCTTAAGGAAATTCCCGATCCCCATGGTTTTGAAACTACTGTATGGAATCTTAAAACATTGTGAGGGAATTAATTTTCCACAAAACAATATAATATAAAATATAATGGGTAGTATGTTGAACACTCACAAATAAAGACTGTACCATAAAAAATAGGTAAAATATTACCCAATAGAAAGATAAACGTCCCAAAGGAAACATCATCCCAATATGAAAAACATAAAATTTAATAGAAAAAGTCTCAAATCTCCTATGCAACCCATAGAAAAAAGCCCAATTGGTCACCAACCCCACTCCATGGACCAAACGATTAAGAACATTTTGAACATCCATGTGGCACTTTACCTTTTCTCAAAGCTATCATAAGAATGTCTATAAATGTATAAAAGAAAATTTAGGGTGTTTTATATAAATACCAGTAGGGTCTCATCAAGTTTTTCATAATTAATACCATAACAATTTACCATTTAAGGTTTCAAATATAATAAAATGAGGCGTGAAATTACATTTTCATGTTTTAAATCAAAAAATTATTTCATTGAAATATATATAAGATGTATAAAAACAACATTACAACATGATTAAGTGAACATTTTATATACAAACAATAATATAATAATATGGAATGAATAATTTATTTCTAAAAAATCAACAAATTAATGGATCAACAGATTAATAAAAAGTATAATGAAATCAAGTAAAGCACAAACCATAAAAAATATTCTTGTGGGATGTTGGTTTCTTATTCAAAGGATCCTCAGACTATTTATTTATCAACATGGATATAGATATGTTTTCACACTCAAAACAAAACCACAATCAAGGATCCTTTTTAGGCTATCAATTTATAACCCATTTGGCAAGCCACTATGTGAATTGAGTCTAAACATAGTTTAGTTAGTTTTTTCATCATAAATATAGTGTTAGGGGATCAATATCATATTGGTATTTTCCTACTTACATAATTATTTCCTATGTGTACCTGTGATTCAATAAAATTATCAATCAATCAAATTTGAAATTAATCATTTCAAATTGTTTCAAAATATAATTTTCCAATTTTAGTTTTCAACATTCCTTTCTCCTTTCAAATATATCATGATTTCAACCCTTTATGAAATTTCAATCCATTTTTAAATTTATTCCATTTAATCAAGATCGAAAACAAATAATTTCTTTTGAATTTTATTTAAATCGATCAATAAATTCTACCAACAATTTCAGTTCCATTGAAATTGGTGGTTTTCATGAATCTCATTCCCTTTTCAAATCAACGATCAATTCCTCTCAAATCCCTATTTTTATGTCAATTAAAAACTCATTAAAATTTAATAAATAAATTCACACTTTAACTCATATGGGAAATAATTATGGAACAACCTACCTTTAATCCAAGGGACCACAATGCACAACACCTACAATAGGGAGCACCAACGAAGAATGAGGGAGTGGAATATCTATGATCACAACCAAGAATCCAGATCCAAAAATTGGAGTTTTTATCAATCAATTACATGATGATATATTAAACTATAAGGATTAGAGAAAGAGAGATATTAATAATCCAAAAGAGAGGAGATCGACATTCCCATAGGATATTGATTGAGGTCAATGGCACTTTAATCTTCATAGAATAGGGTTTTGAGTAGTTTATTTAACCTCTTGAGAGCCTCTAATATAAATATAATTTTGTAAGGGCGGAATGTGGGTGATTAGAATCCTAAAATCGGGGTAAAATATTTTTATAATAATATTCAGATTAATTAAAAACCATGTGCATGGTTTTTTAGGTAGGAATACATGGTTATAAAAATCGTACACCCAATACAGTATTTTGATTTGTGGTACATGGTTTGGTAGTATAGTTAATCTATTAATGCACCAACCATGAATTTAACACTCCCCATGGGGTTCATTTTTTAGAGGGGTGGCCGCACAATTGGTAACCCCCCCCCCTCCAGTGGCTCTCAATATGGTGCATGGTTACAAAAAAATGAATTTTTTTCCAAATGTGTTCCGGCCATGTAAATACCAAAGGGCATCAAAAGTTTTCCAAATTTCACCTCAAACATCCTGAAATAAGACCCAATAAAAATGATTACAAAATAATTGTTAAATAATTCCTAAAATAAGGTAATCGGATGTTATAACCCTCCCACTATAAGAAATTTATTTCCCCAAAAATCTTACAATGAATTTTCCATAACAAAGAGATGAGGACATTGATCTCTCACAAGCGCCTCACAATCCAAAATATCATTAGAATTAGAAACATGATACCGTATCACATATTCCAAAGATATATTCCTCCCATTAATTACAAGTATATCAGTATCAAAAATCATCACCAGATTCTCATTGATAGATAAATCTCTCCCTACAAGATCCTCCAAGTTCAAGAAATGTGATGGGTCAGAATGACATATCCAAAGCTTTGATACATGGAACAAATTATGTATCAATGTAAAATTTAGTCAAAGTAATAAATAATAATCCTCATTCTCCGCATACTGAACATCATCAAAAGAACCCAAAAACCTATGGTGAAAGATTCCCATATTTCTCAGCCATTTTGTGACCCAAATGAGGTGAAAATATCAAAAACATGTTGCCACCAACTAAACGATTCCTATGAAGTTCATGAAAATATTTGTGCCTGACTTTTGACATCAACAATATCTAATGAATCATCTATTTTCATCGTTTTTTCATATATAAAACATGGCCACACCAAAGAGCCTTCAAAAATCTCTGAAAAATACAACAGTGATTTACAATTATGTCCATACAAGCTCTCAAAGGAAGAAATTTGAAATGAATACCAGTAACTGTTGACCTAAAAAAACTAAACCAATACCAAATAGACCTCCAAATATATAACAAATTCATGAAAACAATCATGAAGAATATCCACATTATTATTTATATCCATATATGTCAATCCATCCATTATTGGATGATATGTTTTACTAAAAAAACATGTGATCCCATCACCTCTGTGAGGCCTTGTCAAAAAATTAGTGGTAATAAAACGATCTATTTTAGAGGATATAGTAGATGAAAAATTATGAAAATGAACCAACGGTTTCACATAGACATTTCCAAACTCCTCAACTTTGGTTTTATCAATAATGGGTATAAAGTGAGTTCATTTTCTCATCATATAGATCATAACCCATATCACATTATTTCTTATTGGGGAATGTGGAAACCTTACCAAATAGTCTATTGAATTATCATACCAATTCCATGGCATCACTGGAAGTTGCAGAAGTAAACTCTTTGGTATTTGGTACTCAAAATTGACCTCTTGACAAGTATAATAATGATAAACGAAATCTGATTTTTCTTATCACATACCTAGCCACCAGAACCATCGTTGCATAACCTAAAACATTGTTATTTTTATAGTTTGCACTACCCACTAAAAATTATGTAAATCCCCCATTACATCCTTCCTTATAGACAAGGTCACAACACACCTATTCTAAAAACAAAAGATTCAATCAAAATAGAATGACCACTCTCCAGCAGCCCTGCTATCATAAATAGATTAACTAATTGAATATAATTTGTCATCATGTTGTTGTACCTGTAGAATCATCTCAAGAATAGAGATGGTATACTGAGCACTTTATAAAAAACTCTTAGATCCTTCCTTATATACTCCAAATTTCAACTGTGCAAAAAATATCCATCATCATACAATATTCAAATGGTTCTATCACAGACTATGTTAAAATTTTCCTACTCAATGAATCAATAATGACATTCCCCTTCTACAGAATAATGAAATACCAATGTAAAAAATACTATAGATACATCATCAAACACCTCTACTGAAGGTTTAAATATTTGTCTGTATAGATAAAACTAAGGATCTTGACGTAGGAAAATATAGAAAACCTTTCTCCAAAAATGAAATGTTTCCAGCTCTTAAGTGCATACATCACATCTACAAGTATAATATCGTGGGTATGATATTACATATAATGTATCATACGCATTAAAGAACCATAGCATACCACATAATGACCTTGCATAAGAACACAACCCAAAACTGAACCTGATGTGTCACCAAAACCACATATACATGCCTAGTCTCTGAAATAGTTAAAACATAAATCGAATTCAAAATACATTTCATATCAACAAAATAACTCTACAATTTTTTATCCAAAGTTAACATCACCATATTTTTATCGAGACCAATCATATAAGAAGAAAAATTCAAGAAACCATTTTTAATCTAGAGATAATTCCATGTTAAATTTAAATAACAAATAATGGTTCCTCCCATGTCACACTATTTTTCACCTTCTCAAAGTCATTGAAAAATTATGTTTGGAGAAGAAACATTCCAATAACCTAACATCAAAAATAAATATATCACATTTTAATATCTTGTAATAGATTCATTGATTTATAAACATTTCATGAACTGCTTTTAGATGGTTTACATGATCCTCCATGTACATTTAGTAAACCATGATGTTTTCCATGAAGACCACCATCATCATATCAAGATACTCAGGGAGGATTATGTTCTTTAATCAATAATGACATCAGAATAATTGGTTAGACTATATGTAATGAAATGATACTCATTGTGGTCATACCTACTCTGAAAGGTAGATTCTAAATGTCAGATTCTTTTATTCACAACTATTGATGATAATATTGAAGATCAATATTTGAGAAACACATCACCCCTTTTAACTAGTCAAAAATATTATCAATCTATAGTAATGGGTAATTTTTTTTATCATAACTTGATAGATTTTCCTAAAGTCAACACAGAGGAGGAGTGTCCCATTAGGTTTGTTTCTAAATAGAACATGCATTGTCTAATGTGGCACACTCCGAAATATAAATATTTTCTATAAATGATCTTCCAAAAAATACTTAAAATCTTTTAGTTCAGCTACTATCATATGATAAGAATTAATAGAAACTTTTTTGAATACCATATGATAAATCAATTGAAAAATATTCCTCAATTACCATTTGAGACAAGAAAAATCAAAAAGGAAACATGTCGGTAAACATGATGATGAACATAGGTTGATCATCACTCAAATATTCTCAGTCCATGTCAATAGAAAACAACGGTATTAATTTTCTCATATCTAGAAAATATTTTTTTGATCTACTCAACCTCATGTATCATTATCCTTGAATGACACAACACACCCCATCGGGTGCAGTAAAGGATATCCGTTGAAGATAAGATTAAATTATAGTCTTATTATAAATTTTCCAATCCATCTCAAGAATTTTATAAAGAGATATCATGTCGATAACCATAAAATTATAGTTATGTTCATTCTCTAAAACATTGAAGATAGAAGATGGAAAAAGTGACCCTATTGTATGTTCAATCCAATGGGTGTTGTAATATCTGTCACATAAGAAAAAAAATCCACATATGATGATTTTCAAGGTTTGCAATATGTGTCAATATAAACAAGTGAGATACACTGGTATCAAATAAATAAGTCTCTAACGATGAAACAATAGTGGTGATACCTCTCATTGTAGTTGGACCTATATCAGTTTCCTCTTGAAACACTTCCACTATAGGAAGAAGCTTCTTTTATGATTCCTTTGAATACATCACCTTATATCTCAAAGCATCTGATTGTACCACAATACCGTTAGGTGTTAATGATATTGTACCAGTACAAGGATTGGAAAATAAATTTCATAATTTATATAGGTTTTTTGAGAAACCATAACAATTTTAGATCTTTGGAACCTTAGTACAAACACATATCAAATTCCCGACCTTGAAACACTATAAGAAAGTCAAAGGGACTATTCTAGGAATGTTACAAGGTCAAAAAGATAAATTCCCTAAATAAACCCAATGAGACTCATCATTCAACCTATTTCCCTAAAATTATTTAATAAAACTACCATATAGAGAAATATGAACTCCAATCCACCCTATCTTACATGCCAAAACAAGCATAACCATTAATTCCCAAAATAGTATATCAACATAAGAAATGAGAATTATTAAGAAATATTTTGAATGAATATCAGAACATATAACCATATAAAACCATCGATACTTCATTAGTTCATTCGAAAAAATCACATGTAAAAACTATACAAACTCCGAAAAAGTGGTTTACATACTACATCACTATCTTTTCAGTAGGTTGGAAGTTGAAAAACACAATGTCCTTAGCTAGTAAAATATATTCTAGACAGAACTGATCATTGAAGGAAACTCTAATGTCCTTCCACTCCAAACCCTCATGATTCATCACTATTACCATCCAATCCCACCATCTATTACTAGGCCGGACCATATTAATATTAGCACATTTTACCTTAATACCTTCGATCATTTATAAGAAATAAAAAAGGAGCTCTATAATTTTCAAAAACATCCTCAAACACTTGAGCATCATTAGCTCCTTGTAAATTTAGTGAATTCTCATATGGAATATAATAATCATGATTCCAAGATTCATACCTATCATTTTCGACAACTGGAGCTTGAATGAAAATTTGTGCAGGTGCCTATCCGAGATCTTGGACAACATACACAACAATCTCAAAGTATTCTGTTCCATGGGAGGATCTTCTCATAGTGTTTCAATAATTTCTTCCTCCTAGGGCATATTCAAATGTCTTATCAGAGGCATGATGCTACACAAAATTAGTAAAAAACACTAAAGTATCAAAATATTACGAAGATCAAAAACAAAAATAAGAGAAATGAGAATATCAATTCCATCATAAAATAATTCAAGATTTTTATATCAAAATATAAATATTAAAAATTATGGAAAAGACTAAAATCAGATCAAAAAATTCATCAAGGACACTATTTCTAAATATCCATGGTGACTTAGTGCTCATAATAGTGGGATCTATCTAGGAACTCACTCACAACTACATCTTAATTCCTATGAATATGTCCCAAACAACATAATGATGTCAAAGAAATGTTTTTAACTTGAACCTATGTTACCAATTTCTCATCAACCATCATGGATAAATTGGTACCCTAATACCCAAGCTAAAACTGAAATAGCCCGAAGGGAGATCATGATCTCCATATGTTTGAAACAAGAAACTACAATCATACAATATCTAGAGGGAAAATATTGTCACAAAATAATGCATGAAAAGGATACATGTCAGTATTCTCAACACTCAAAAAGGGAGGTAGTACCAAAAAATAGTTAAAACAGTACCTAATAGGAAGATAAAAATCCATAAGAAAACATCATCCCTATAGGGAATCATCAAACCCAAAAAAAATCTCTGTGTTCATATTTAACATGTGGACACCATCTCTATCTATCACTATCACTACTCAATAGTCCAATTGATAAAGAACATCCACCACCTCTAAGATGTTATTTCACATTGCTCGAACCTTGATTAAGAAAGAAAAAAAATATTGAAGTAAAAGGTAGTGTGTGATCTATAAATACCGGTATGGTCTCACCAAGTGTTTTATAATAGTTCAAATAACAATTTAGCATTTATTTTATTGTAAACACTAATATTATTCATTTTATTACATTTTCATATTTTGAATCAAAATATGCATTCATTCAAATTGATGGAATATATATAAAAATAGATTTCATGAAATCCTAGAAGAAAATTTTATATATAATATTTTATATAAATCAGATGGTATGAATAAAAAATTTCAATAAATAAATGAATAAATGGATCAATGGATCAACAACATGTAAAATAAAATCATATAAAGAAACAACCACGTAAAATATCCATGTGGTATATTAGTTTCTAAGAAATATTATTTTTATACTTCTCATTTGTAAACATCGCTCTATATATGTGTGAACAAAGTAATCAACACCCCATTCAGGGATCCACTATAGAAAATCAATCTACACCCCTATTTAGGGAGCCACTGTGAGTATTCAACATAAGATTGGTTTAGTTAGTGTTGTCATCATAAATCTAGTTCTTGGGGAACAATATCCTCCCATGCTTATAACAACTAGCTACTAACTACCAAAGTATACATGTTCTTCAGTAAATCAATAAAATTGGTCATCAATTATTTCAAATCATTTCAAAATTTAATTTCCCAATTTCTATTTTTAACATTAATTTTTATTTTCAAATCCAAATCCTATCATTTCATCATTTTATTCTATATAAAATTTTCTTTCAATATAAGTCATTTCATCATGTTCAACATCAATCCATTTCATATAAATAATTTGTAATTTGAGACATAATTTCTTATAAATTCTCCCAACAATTTCAATTCTGTTGAAATTGGGTATTTTCAAAAATATAATGAAAATTTCAATTTAAAGATCAAATAATCAAAAATACTTGTTTATAAATAGATGAAAAATAATTGAAATTTAATCAAAAAATTCAGGGTTTCAATCATATAGAAATGAATTATGGAATCAAATACCTTTATATCAAGGGATATCAATGCACAAAACCCACAATGGGAAAAAACAATCAATTTGGGTGTGGAAGATCTTGAAACAAAAACTAGAATAAATATCCAAAAAAATCGAGTGTATATCCATCAATTACATGATGATATATGAAAGTCTAAGGAGGGGAGAAAGGTAGTTCTGAAGAAAGCATAAGAGAGGAGATCCACTGACCTGGAGAATATTGATCAAGGTCCATGACACTTCAGTCTTCCAGGAAAAGGGTTTGGAGGAGTCCATTTTACCTCATGAGAGAATCTAAAAAGCAATAAATCATGTAAGGGTTTAATGGTGTTGATTAAAAACTTAAATCGAGGGTTTAGAATTTATAAAATAATTCATAGAGTAATTAAAAACTGTATGAATAGTTTTTTGAGTTTGGATACATGGATAGACAAACTAATCACCCTAACCATGTGACACTACAGGTATTCTATTTGGATTTATGGTTTAGTAAAATTGTGTTCCCCCATCCGATGGATCTCAATGAGGAGACCACATTTTTGGGACAAAAAGACTATTTTCCATATTCATGCCTTAAAAAATCACAAACCAACGGGTTTCTAAAATACTATAAATTTCACCCAAAACACCATGATGCGAGACCCAACAATAGGGTATCAGAACTAGGGTCATGTAATAATTGAAAAAAGGTTACATGATATTATCAAAGAATAGGTGAAAATGTCTTAAAAGAGATGAAATATGATTTTTATATGGTTAATTATGGAATAATGTAATAATATTCCAAAGGAAAATGAATGTTTCATTTAAGTCCATAAAGGGGAATAAAATTATTCCCAAGGAAGAAATTAAATGTTTTAAATATGTAGAGTTTGGTAATTATTCCAATCATTTTTCTAGTTGGGAATCTCAAGAATGGGATCAACACTACTATTAAAATAAATTCCTAATAAGGCATAATGACATTATAGTAGAAGATAAGAAAACGATATATTACATATGAAAGGTATGGATTATGTCATGTATTATGTTTTGGAATTATTGAATCTTAAGATAGGATTAATATTATTTTTTATAAGAATGAACAATAATGGAATAAAATAGAAAATCAAGGTTAATAGATTATGAATAATGTTGAATTACCAAGTTGTCTACATCATGGTATTCAGTTGATATAAGGTCTATAATAATTTAAATTAATTTTTTTTGATGTTTTATGTGATAGGATTACTTTTAAGAATATTTATTGATTTTTAAAGATTTTGATGGGATATATAACTATATTTTTAACATGTGAAAATGTTATTTAAGTTAGAATAATGTTTTAATTTTGTGGAAAATTTATTAATGGTATTGAAACCATTAGATTTTATATAATATTTAATAATTATGATTACTTTTGAAGGCATTAAACATATTTATAGGAATTTTATAATAATGATATAAGTATATTTTTAAAAAAATTAACCCTTCACATCAAGAAAATCCATGTGTAATGAACCGATAACCAAAGGGTTAAGATGGTAAAGAAACAATCACTGCCCTGTGGGATGTCTTAGTTAGAATGAAATCATTTTATTCAATCAATTTGTTTAAAATATAATTACTAAGTTCACTTTTTGAGCATTGGTTTAATGTTATAGATATCTATGGGATTGAAAATTAATTTGGGGATTAGTTGAATAATGACATTTTGAAAGAAGTTCATGAATTTGGGAATCATATATGATTAAGGTATAAAGATCATTAGGGTATTTTATTTAAGTAATAGATTTTGAATAATCTGTTGGAAACATATATGATTTTACAATTTCATTGAGGTGATTCTTGTCATTTATGGAAATGATATATATGTTTTTGACATTATATGATTAGTACATGTAAAATTTTTGTTATGAGACATTAAAAGTGGTGGATTTTATTTGAAGACAGATTTTAAACTCTCTTGGAAGAATATGTGATAAAATCATGTTACTTTTTCAGTTTCAATATCAATATGGAATATTTTGATGAATTTTTAAATATTTTTTCTATGTAATTATTTAGTTTTAACATTAGACGTTGCTATTGAATTTGGGATATTAAAATAGTTTTCTTTGTATGGAGGTTTATTCAATTTTTGGAACATCTTACCTTATGATAACAATTTTGGTTTTGCTTAATTTATAAAGATAGAAGGAATATTTAATTACCATTTTTGGGATTATGTGATATGTTATCAATTAATTTTAGTGCATTAGAAATTAAAATTTAATCATTAATACTCATTATATAGGGAAAAATATGAGATTGTGGTGGAAATTGATTAAAGGACGAAATTCCATTCATAATGTAAGTCTATTTCCTTATTTCCTTAGTCTAGATGGAAAAAGGATCCAAAAAAATTAAGAAATGGTTCTCTAAAATAAATTTTTTATACAATTTCATTCACTTATAATGAAAAGATACCCTTTTTCAAACCTCTATGGTTTATGGTTTCATATATATTAACTTTCTCATGATCATTTACATTCTTATGATCAGTAATAATTATCACTCTCTATAATGATTTTGGAATAATAAATTTTTTCAGGTCCAAATATTCTATTACCCATAATGTTTTCATATTTGAAAAACTATTATGTTTTATTCCATATGTTCTTCATACTTCTTTTTCTCTCTTACCAAGATGATGTTTTTAACCCTTTTTACGATGAGATATTTCAACAAGAGTATTTTGAAGTGTCAAACCCTTGTTTATAGAGATAAAGTTAAAATTTAAAGGTATAAATTTATTAAATAGTAGATAATGTAACACCATAATATTTGAAAATTTTAATATCATCTTCCTTAGTGTATACGACACACAAAACCGAGCTAAAACAACTCATGAAATATATGACCGTTATAACATAGTTGTTAAATTGGTAGGTATTAACCATACACAAAATATTATTAAATATATATATATATATATATATATTATAATATGTTTTATTTAATTTATAAATTTTTAGTAAATAATAACTGAATTTTTAGTAATGACATTTTATTCATCAATAAAACATTTTCATCAAAAATGATTTTTGTCACTTTTGTGTGAAAATGTTATAATTAATATATATAAAATTTATAAAATTTATTCAATAAAAATAAATTCATTTTCTATAACAAAATAAAAAAAATATCTTAGGGAAAATATTTTTGATTTTCTGAAAAAAAAATTTCAGTGAATAGTAAAACAACTAATTTTTGTGATGATGTAATTTCATTTCAATAAATTCAGTAATATTAAAGTCCCATTATGATTTTAATTTTATTAAATTTAAAATAATTATTCTTTATTTATATTTTATTCTTTAATTATATTTGAATCATCTTTATATTGGATTTTAGTGTAGGTTTTTTCATTAAAAACAGTTTTTTTCTGAAAACTGTTTTATAGTGCTTAAGGTTTATCAATATTAATAAATTAAAATACCTTAAGATTAATGATTTAAATGAAATGTATTTAGTATATATCTATAAATATAAATTTAAATTCATAAAATTATGATTATTAGTCATAGAGTTAATAAAAAATTAACTCGTGCTTGAAAAATACATCTTATCAAAACCTTCTTTTTCGTCGTATATACGTGGATAATTTTAATTTAAATTATTCCGCTTCTATCAATTAAATTTCTAAAATTGGATTCCATTTTTTGAAATAAAAAAATATATAATAATTTAAACATTATTTTACAAATGAATACAGAAAATAGTAAAACTATTTTATAGTTTTTATGAAAAAATAGGTTTAATTGGTGTTAAACTATAGATGATAATGATTAAAATGAACTAAAAACCGGAATAAAATATATTTTATGGCCATATTTAGACTTTATATCACATAAGGATCGATAATGGATCATTTCTAGGCTATTTGGCATGATAAGAACGTGGGAATGACATATTGTTTTAAAAAATTCTATGTGGGTCCTCTCTGCCACATATAAAAGTCCACCCCTCTTCTCTCTTATTCGCACATTCACATAATTTTGTTTATTCCAAGAACAACCCAAATAAATTTATTAATTCCATACCTATTAACTATAGATCATTTTTTATCATAAAATCATCCTAACAATCCTTTTGGTGTTATCCTATGTAGGTTGTCTGAAGAAGAGGTATCATGCTTAAATGAGGGATTTTATTTTGTTTCTTCTTCCACCTCCTTTATCTCAGTCTCAATTATGTTGATATTATAAAAAAAATTCTAAAATATAATTATATTTTATTATTAAAATTTTATATCCTATATCTATCTCCCCTTACATAAAATGGGATACAAAACCATCATTCGTGTGTACGACGGAGTACCACCTCACAAATCGATGTAATTCAGTTTTCGAAACTGCCTCTCACTGTTTTTTATAGTGACATATTTAAATTATATATATGAAATTGTAAACATAATTATACACATTTAGTTATTATATCATATATACCATATTTATTTATATTTAAATAGAGATATTATAGCATTGCTTGTGTGTACGGTGGACTACTGCCTCACGAAGTGATGCAATTCATTTTTCACTTACACTTTACATGGACAGCAATAAAGATAAATTTAATTAATATATTTTATATAAATGAAATAATTATATTATTAATTACATATTTATCATCATGATAATTTAATATAACATTTTATTTCTTACGCTAAAAAATGATAATGTCGTTCATGTGTACTTGTGGACTACTACCTCCATAAAGCGATGTGATTTTTTTATAATCTCATAACATGGATTATATATATAAGTTTATTTAAAGAAATAAAAAGGTATTTGTTATATATTATAATTATTTATTGATAAAATATTACCTACCATTTGTCCATATTGATTTTTGAAAAATGGAAATGACACTCATGCGTACGTATAACCCACTATCTCTAATGTCAAAAGGTTGAAAATTTATCATAACCATATTTCATGATTAGTTTTAAAAGTATAACGGATTAATAAAAAGGATAATTTTTTTAGTATTATTATTCCGGATATATTGAAATACTGACCACTTTGGCCATAGTGAACCTACTGAAGTCATTTTGGACATATATGCTAAATATAATCAAAATATATGACAAAAATATAAATGATTAAATAATTTTAGATGTAATGGTAATAAGTGAAATAAAAGAAATAAAAAAAAGATAAATTTTCCTAATAAAGAAAATAATTAACATATGTTTATTAATCAGTAAGATAAATAAAAACTGAGATGAATCAGACTTGAGGTAAGGGATAATATTACTTAAAACCTCATTTTAAAAGGTTTTAAGGATTTAATTTCTAAATCATTTTATTCTGTGTTCATATAAATATTTCATAAATATTATTATTTACATATCAATGGATTAAAAAATCCATTTTTGAAAATATTTTATATTCTTTAAGTAAATTTGAAAATAAAAAATCTTTTTATTTTTTTATGTTATTGATACATTACGTTATCAACCTTATTTTGAAATGATTTAATGATTTTTCTTATATGTATTTTTCTTCTATATCCATATTTTTTAAATTATTTTATTGTTTTTTAATGTGGAAATAAAATAATAATAAATGTAATTTTATGTCACTTTTTAATACTTCAAAAGGTTTTCCATATAAATCTTTTTATGTGTTCTATATAGACTGTTTTTGAAAAAAAAAGACAAAAGGAACGTTCTATTTTAACATATATGATGAAAATTAATTTTTCCATCATTATAACCATTATTTTATTTTTGTATTCCTTATTAATATTTTATTTTTTCTTTAAAAAATACATTATTTCCCATCTTTATCAATTTTAGTATTGAAAATTATTTTTTAAATGGGAAAGTTATTTTTATGTTTGGAAATGTTTTCTTATAGGTGAAAATAATTATTAATGAGTGTAATTTTTAAAATTGAATGATTTTATGTTTTTTTACTATGTTATAATTCTTGTACATTAATTATGATGATGGTTGTTTGGGTTATAATACAATGATGGTTGGTTATGTTATAGATAATGGATGGGTGGTTTTGTTATAAACTAAGGATGAATAGTTCCATAATAAACCAAGGATGGGTGGGTATATGATATCCCTATAATGCATTGGGTATGGAATTAGATTTCATGGTTATTCATTTATTAGATATTATTTGGAAGGTGATATCACATGATACCAATATGTTCTATCTATGGATTATATTATTTTTTATGTCAATCCTATGACTTCCAAAAATGTAATAAATCAGATTATTTTTCAAATGAATGTATGTAATAATTATTAATATGGAAAGTATAAAATTTTAAAAAAAATTCTTTTCGTTTGTTATGTTTTAAAATAAAATGGTTTGAGTTTTATATTAATTTTATGTTTTCTTATAAATTTAAAAAAACACATTGGGAAAAGTGGGTGATTTATTTAGTAAGAAATTCGTTTATTTTTTATCCCATTGAATACTTTGAAATGGAAAATCATTATAATTATTAATGGAATAATGAGTTTAATTATTTTATTTTATTTCCATTACTAAGATTTTTTTCTCCTCCTTCATTTAAAAACCTATGGTTTTAAGGATGATTAATGAAAGAGAGACATTTGGATTAAAATAGTGAAGAAATTTCATGAAATGAAATGTTATTTATTCTTAAGTGATTTTTGTTGTGGGAAATATGTATACTAATTATATGTGTAAACTTTATAAAATATGGGTTTATATATATTTTTTATATCTTATTTCTATTAATATATAAAACTAAAAAAAGTATATTTGGGAAAAGTATGTGATTTATAGACTAAATACACTAGAATATGTAATGTTTATGGTCGGTTCCAAACCATGTGTTTCAAAAATTCTTGGTCATCCCTTGGCCATATATGTTATCTGTTATAAAATGTAACTTATTTAACTCATGTTTTCATTAAAATCATAAATGATTTGAAATATAATTCACTCTTAAAAGAAATACATGATCATATGCTTTATATAAAGAATAAAATGATAGCTTATGAAAATATAATTAAAACTAAATATATGTTGTATTATTATATCAAAAATATATTTTTTGTGCTATACATATCACAAATAGGGAGATATACCATATCATAAGTTGTAATATGGAATTTATTTCTTCTAAAATTTGAATGTTATAATTTATTTAAAGACACTTTTAATTTATCTACATTTATTATAACATGTGAAATTTTATCCAAACTATTTCAAGAAAAACTACCAAAGCATATCTTATGTCATGGAAATAATTTTCACTAAAATACATCCTCATTACATATAGTTATATATGACTCTATAATCCATTATATCATTGAAAATAATTTTTAATTTATAATTCCTAACTATATGTAATGAATTCCCTCTAGAGAAAAGTAATTTTTATCAAGCTATAAGGACACCTCACATGATCTCTATCATCCATCCATCCAATGGCCCGAAGGCATTATATTTTCTTATTTTAAAATCCCATTTTAATGGAAAATGGGGGGAACCAAATAGACTTCATAAAAAAAAAATTACAGACTTGAAGATCATCGAAAACAGAAGCCATAATGATAACTTAGAATGACCCATCCCCATAAATTGAACCGTGATGAAGCTCTCACCTGAAGCAAGGATAAAGAGAAAATAGGTGCCCTATGATGATGCACATGCCCTACATGATTGTTGTCGATATACCATCTCAAACAAAAAAAAATTGTAAAGCTTGCACTGGTGAAACGCTTGGTCTGATCCTCCTCGGGCCTAAACATTGTGGTAGATTCTAGATGTGTCTATCATCCTGAGTCCTTAAAGCATTCCATACAATGAAACATAATCAACCATGAAAATGAGAACCACAATTATAGAATCTACATCACAAAATAAACACCACATTCACAAGGAACCTATACCACCACAACCGTAGAAAATCAAAGAGGAAGACGAGCCAAGGAGAGTGAAGCTGGGACTTCATCACCTAAGATAGGAAGACAAAACAGCACCTTGATGGATCATCATCCTTGAGTGGATCCGAGTCGACCTGAACCAATAGTACCACTATAGGCATGAAGTTGGTCAGGTCAAGCCTACAGAATAACCCTCCATGGGTATCCCAAAGGCCAAACCACGGGAAGTGAAGGGCCAACTAGGAGGGAATCTCTGGTGAAAATGACATTGCAAGAATATCATCACACATCCAATCAAACCACGCATAAATCAAACTTGAGACCATATAAGAAACTAATAACCAAATATACAGATCCTCCCCCTTCAAACAGTGCCAAAGCCCATGCCACACCAGCCACGGAAGACGATCCACACCAGAATCGACGTCGGTCCACACTAAAACTGACCAAGAATAGAAACGGATGCCAGGCCCCTAGAAGGGACCGAAACAGATCTATCACGGGAACCAGAAATCGGCATTTGTAGTCGCCTCCTGGTAGTTGAAGCTCTTTAGAACATGTCAACATCATATAAACCATCTTATACATTCTTGATTCTACAAATTAGTTTAAACAAATTGGATGAGTACCTCACACGCCCTTTATCTAAATATATGAGTTCTTAATATGTCACTCAACTAAGAATGAACAAGTATAAACATAATATAATTAAATTAATAGACCATATATCATGACTATAATACATGATAAAAAAATCATTTTTAATAAGAAAATCATTCTACATGATCAATAACATAATCAACCACCTCTTGATTATCCCAACCTCATGTTTTGTATAATAAAAGTATAAAAGTATGAAGGTTTTCTTTAATATTACTTTGGAAACCATAGGTGAATAGGATTAATATTAAATATGAACCCCCAAATAAATTGGAAAAATTTTGTGTGACAATCCATTTGATATGCTCTTGTATTATAGTCTAGAAGAATTTTCACAGTTTTTTTCATGGGTGAAATTTATACTTCTATATAGACCACTGTAAATTATATTCTTAATATATTATCAAAGATTGAAAATTACCTTTTTATTATTTTCAAAAACATTTGAGGAAAATTGAGAAACCTCACAAAGTAAACCACAAGAACATCATGTACTTAAAGATATATAAGATCCATTGAAATATGTTTTTATCTTATTATAAGAACATTCTCTAAATAATTTCCATTTATGGCCATTTATCTTTATATGTATATTCTCCTTGATCAGTTCTTCAAACAAATAATCCATATTTCTTTATGATTGAATAAACAACATCATAGATATATATTCCTTCCATTGAATAATATTATCAAAATAACGCCCTTCTTATTAATCAAATCACACTGCTCTTCATTTTTGTTTACTTGTATCAATATTGTCGACATTCTCTATGAAACCCCATTAAGGGATTTAATTAGAAAGGTCACATCCAATATTTCTTCCTATGAGTTGTTGAGGTTCTCCCATTTTTCCCCTCATATGCATTGACCTTAGCTGCCTCTTATTGTTAATCGACTAGCCTAGGTAAGTCCTCACTATTGTAAAGGATCTCCACAATATGGTCACCCTACATTCTATTAGAGTCATCTATCACACCCCTTGAATTTTATTCTTCCATAGAGATTCCATATTCATATTCTTATTCAATGGAATTGAAGACTCGTTACATCTCCTTGGGCCTTGACATCGTGAATGATCTGGTCACTATGGGAGTAGGAAGGTGATAGTAATATTTATTCACTTTTGATTTATTCCTCTTGATGGTAATGCAACGTCCATAATCATTATAACCCTTCTTCCCCTTCTCCATCTCTAGGTTGTGTAGCCCTCTATATTTCCATCCCACTAAATTGTTGTCAGAACAAGAATCCTCATCATATTAATCTTCTCCAGGAATTCTTTCCCCTCCATGAGAGTAACTTCCCCCATAGGTCTACATTATACTAGAACTGAGTCTTCTGCTCCAAATCCTTTAAAGCAACTACTCATGTTTAATCAATACATGGTCCTTCATGGGTTGGACTACTTCTTAGTATCCAACAAACCCTCAAAACCTTGAATCGGTTTCTCCTAGACCAGGGAATTGCTAAAACCTCCTTCAAATTTAATTTGTATCACAAATTTGGGGTTATATTCCATGCCATATCACACAATCCCTTCAGATGAGCCCAAAATCTATATGTATGAATAATAATCACATACACCAGCAACACTCACATCCCTAGTTCCCAATGACCCCGAAGTAACTTTTACAATAGGGTTGTGATCGTCCAGATCTCCCTCAAGTGATTGAAAATGAACAAAATTTCAGGATTCCCAGATGTCTCTAACAATGCATGTTCTCCACATTACATTGATCAATATAGACACCAAAATGTATCTGTTTTGCCGAGCCATTACATGAACTGGACATAAAACCATTACTAATACCTACTGAACCCGTATATATCTACTAAAGTGTGTTCATTCTCCCACACCTACAAATTTCCATTGAGTGACCCAATTTCTTGAATGAAGATAAAAAATCAGTACACATATAAAAAAACATGTTTTTTGTATTGGAACTCTTCGCTGAATGTAATCCAAACATATTTTTATGGACTTTTTGAATCATCTACTTCCACAGATATTCAAGTAGAGACATTGTGACAATCCAATCTTGTTATAATATTGAAATAAAGATATCTTACAATGAGATTACCTAACACACACATAATAAAAGAATTTAATACTATAACAGGATTTTAGGGAAACTAACAGATCCATTTGAGTGCATAACATGACATGAATGACTTATTTTGTTGTTGATATATAATGAATATATTCCTTTCAAATAGTTTATATCTTATTATAATTAGGATCATATTCATGAGATGCAAACCATGTAACATTGTTATAAAAATATTTAGAGATCTCTATATTAAATCTATTTACTGTCAAGCCAATATATGTGTTCTAACTTAGGCCTTGAAAAATCTTACTTGTATCATTTGAAATCCTTATACTTGGTATGTTGTTTAATTTAAATATATATTTTATTAAGAATAATTTTCACAACCAATACTTTATTTACATTAATAAATAGATATAATTCTTGATGGGATGTATTACTTCTACACAAAACACTGTGAAATATGATTCTTATCCAACTTATTTTTTTATATTCCCAAGAATTGTCACTATTTTTAATAAAACCAAACTATATTGGTTACATATTAAAGATAGATATATCAAATTTTGGATTCATTATTTAACCTATATGTTGAAAATTCAATTTCATAAAACTAAGAAATTCTATTTAGATCTCAAAACCTTCAGTTTGTTTTATATATGAGTGGTTTTATAAGATATATCATTTCCAAAGAAGTACTAAAAAAATCCTAAAAATCAATCTTAAGATCGACTAGAATATTAATTGAAAAAATTAATCAAAAAATAATAATACATACCTCACTTTCAGTGTTATATATCCCACAATAATGAAATTGGTAAATATCCATTCATAAAAATCAAATCCTAATTTATCCACCATCCATTAGAATCACTAAACGTTTTAATAAAAGCAATTATCCATCAAATAGTGTGCTAGCATGCACTTTAAGGTTAATGACGATAAGAAATCGTGAGATATTTTCGAATTTTTAGAGAATGAACATCTATGTTTAAATGAGGTTTATGATATATATATATATGTGTAAATATATTGTAATCATTAAATGAAGGATATTAATAGATCATAAACATTTCATATATTATGAAACAATTTAACTCTTTATATTCATCAATTATAACAATTAATATAGGAATATCATGTATTTACAGACATGTTAAATTCCTTTAACATTAAATTATTTATCCACACAACATCACATGATGTGAAATATTCCTACTATATAGTAAATAATGAAATAGAATCGTCCAAATAGTATCTTGTATCATTCTTCATATAAATAGTGACATATTATAAACAATCTTGACATAACCCAAACCATGACGTGGTAAATCTCACTATGTAATGTTTTATGATTTTATGTATAAATCTATCAATATAGAACTTATAATAATGCCTCTTAGACATTAAATCGACATTAAAACTCTCCCTAAATACATTAAAACTATTTTGGATATTATTATCATACAAAAACTCTTATGTTTTAGTCAAACACTTCCTAATAAAATTTATTCTCATTATATTGATTATTGGTCGCTGGGAGGGGTTACATTGAGTGGATTAAAATATGGTCTAATTAATTCATAAAAAAACACTAACCTAATAATTGAATGTTTTTATTTATGTAATAAGTGTTTGAGAAATAAAATTACCAACATTTCATACATTATACCAATTTTTATATATTTAGTAATGAAAATATATCCACTCATCACCCCTATTAATCAAAAAACATAATTCATGGATCATAATTACATGCCTTCTAAATGAATAAGTGTTTCCTTAAATTTATCATGATTTATTGTATATCATAATTACTAAATGAATGGACCATACCATATGGTTTTTACTCCCTCCATAAAACATTTTCTATGTACTGAATGTATAAGAAAAAACTCAAAAATATAAATATGTACATATAAGGGTTCAAAAACATTCCTTATAAAAAAAATAAAAAGTGAAATTTAATCTCATATATGTGACCTTATATTTAAATGTAAATAATATCATTATTTTAGTGAAAGGATCTTCAAATATTAATTTTATATTAATATATTGGATGAATACTTTGATACCTCTAACAAGTTCATTGTGAACTACGTCCAGGTGATATTATTTAAAGATTAAATTCTAATATTAATTTAAGATTTAAATAGTGATAACTTGTGGTCATTTTCATCTTTGAGTTCTAGAATTGAAATTAAAGTTAGAGGATTAAATTGAGTGTTTTTGCATACATTTGGAGACATTACTGGAAAATCATGTGTCCATTCTTGTCTAGGAAATGATTTCATGTGCATCAAGCGGGTATAGTTAACACCAGCTACCAAATAGTGTTTTATTAGGTATCTAGTGAGGGTATAAGAGTAGGGGTTTTCCTTGGAGGACTACGGAGTACCTAGTGGAGGTGTACTGGGTACTCAGTTGAGTTTAGTGAATTCTGTTTATTTAATTTTTTAAATGATTTATTTTTTATTTTTAACGCTATGTGATTTATAATTTATTTAAGTATAACAAGTTAAAATTTAAGTGGTAATGTGTTTTACATGGAGTATTAATTGTATATATAAGTCTGTGTGTGTATAATTTAGAAAAATATTTAATCATAATTTTTTTTTAATTATTATCAAATATAAATGTAGTGGGTAAAACTATAATTGTTGGTATTAATGTATAATTGAATGATTAATTTATTTTTCATATTTAATTATAATGTATGTAATTATTATAGAATAATGGAGTAAATATTTATGTTATATTATTATTATAAGGATATAAAATTCATCTGTATAAAAAATTTTGTTTTCATTATCGTATTCTTCATCATGATAATGTTACAAATCTTGTTTATTATTTTATTAAATGTTATAAAATACATATATTTTTATTTATAATAAATATGTGTTATTTTTATTATATATGTTTTATTATTAATGTAATAGAATTGTTTTATAACATACAACTATTATGATTATTTGGACAACCACATGTAATATATATTTTTATTATGACAATATGTGTGTGTCTGTGTGTTTGTAAAATGTTATTATTGTGATGTCATATAAGTACATTATATAATATAATGACAATGATTATTAATAGTAAATTAATATTATAATTAGAAGGGGAAAGGATGTTAAAATTTGGGATGGAAAACACAAAGAGAGAGACGGAGACACCCTCGGGGGGATGTGATGCACGAACTAGATGAGGGAGAGGGGCCCACATCTGGGATCCCTCAACCTCATCCACCCAATTCATCATAAATACCTACTATTCATGGTGTCAAGAGAGGGTTAGAATCATTATCATAAGGTTTTCCCCTCCCTTATTCAAATTTTTCTTTCAAAAATTAGAGATCTAAATTTTGATTTTTTCAATGCATAGGGAAATCATACAAAGGGTTGTATTTAATTGTTTTAGACAATAGAAAAATGGGTAATTTTTATTTTAGTCATTAATTTTTTTTAAATTTCAATTACCTTGCTCTACTATCCTAAATTTTCCTACTAAATCATGAAAAATTATATATATTATAATTCGATAAATTATAGACTTTAACTAGTTTAGTGTAAAATGAGTTTTTCATGTTGATTTGAAGATTTTAAATTAATATTTTTTTACTTTTATTGGGGAATTTAATTATGTAGATTAAATTTTTTATAGTTTTTGGATTTATAGATTTTATTAATCTATTTATGATTATTAGGATTGTGTGGGCTCATTGAAAAATTAAATAGGGTACTGGTCCCAATTTTTTATTGTATTTTAATTAGTTTGTTCTTGTATTATGTCACACTCTATGTTTTAATATTTTGATAAAGTCAATTAAATTATCTTTGTATGTATAAATTGGATTTTTCATGGAATTATTTAATTGACCAAATTAAAATTGTTTTTATGGATATTATATGTATGTTTTATGAATTATCATGATTGGTTTCTTTATAAGTTTATATATAAGAATATAGAAATATGAATTTTAGATGATAGAAATGTATAGTAACTTGGAGTAAATAATTTATTTAGTTTTTTATTTATTTTTTAATCTAAATATAAGAATTTAAATTAAATTATTTCACTTAATTCCTAAAATTATAAATTTTACCATATGAATTTTTAGATGTTTAGAAACTTTCATTTAATTTATTCATATCTAGAAATATTAATGAAATTTATTCTTTGGATATCTGATATTAAAATGAAATTTTTTATATTAATGTTAATGCCTCCTTATTAATTTTATAATGGGTTGATAAAGTTATAGGAACCATATGTTCAAGGTTACCGAAAAAAGTAAATACATAGTATTTATGTTATGGAATCATGTACTAATTTAGTGTGAGTAATGTTGACCATTAAAAAATCATAAGTATTCCAGTACTAATAGAAATTATTTATATAGTAAAGAGTGTAAATATGGTTTTTAAACCAAGATTAAAATTTCTAAATACTATATTTATTTAACTAGTAAATTGATGAATATGAAATTAAATTTTAACACAAAAAATAATTTTATCAATAGTAGTTGTATGTTTTTGGGAAATTTATTTGCTATATTACTAATTTAAAACTAAAATTTAACATTTAATATAAAATTTAAATTCAATTTCATAAAGTTTTGGTTTTAGAAATTCTTTCAAAACATGATTTTGATTTTTCTAAATTTGATTACGTTTTTTTTTAATTTTATACGTATATATTAGTTCATATGAAAAATACTGATCTTATAAACTGTAGTTATTAATCACACACCCTTTGTCCCTTAATTATTTTTAAGCCATGATTTATTTGTTTGGTTTCTTTTATTTTAGTATTCAATTTTCTTTGCATAATCCCAGATTTTTGGATTTTTTAGGGTTGCTTCTAGTAATATTTAGTTATTGTTTATAAAATGGAATTTCTACTGTTTGGTTAAAAACTAGTATCAATATATTATTATTTATGTTATTCCATGTTATTTGGATAGATTGATACTATAATTATATTATTACCATTATGGAATAAATTTTACATGTATTTTCTTATTAAACATGTTCTTTAAACAATTAATCTTAAATGATGTCATGGTTGTATTTTTGTTAGTTTTATATAAATTTGTGGACTTTCGGCCTTGTTTTTTCCATACTACACCTTATACAGGGTTAAAGTGCTAGTTATGTTCCCTTGGAATGATATCTTCAAATAACACATGTTTTTATTGAGTTCTTGGCTACAATATATATGCACATATATATATATATATACATGTGTCCTTGAGAACATGTTTTGGGGTACATCAATGGGATTGTAGCTGAACACCGGTTAAACAAAGATATACAAATCACTATATGAGTCTTCTTTGATATAGTTTTATTATTCCCTCCTTTGTGATGATGGTCGGGGTGTTTTGATACTTGATTATTCTTCCCTCGTTATTTAATATGGAGGGTATATTTAATCACTATATTATTCTTCCCTCTATAGTAAGGAAGTTAGGGGTTCTTAGAGAAAAATGCATTATCCCATTGTTGGGGACTAGGTGGGGGTTCATCAACACATAATTATTTTTATATGTTTATTATCAATATATAGGTTTAAACTGGTGGTTTAGTTCCTCAATTCATGATTTTGAGATACGATGACTGAAATTAACATAGGTTTAGACCATCCTGGTATATGAAGTTATTCATTATGGTCGCAATTAATATGTGGGAAATGTGATTTCTAATGTCAAGCATTTTTTTATTATTGACTATGAATTTATTAATATATATAAATATTTTGACATGTTCTACTTTATACAATTTCTTTTTTTGTTAATTTAGTTGAGATATTTGGTGGTGCCTATTGAGTCATGTAATCACTCCCTGTATATTCACTTTGGTGTAAATTAATCTCAAATTATTATCATTACTAGTTATGATAGGTATATTGAACATTGTTTAGATGTGTTATGGTTTTACATTACTTTTTTATTGTGTTGGAATGGTAAGGACTCTATGATGAATAAAAGAATGAGTGTTCACGAATGGAAGGGTGATTCAGTTGATATATTACCTCACCTACATTATTATTATTTTGATTTTATTAGTTGAGGTGTTATAAGTAAGTATATAGTTATTATTGCACGTGTCATGTTTTTTTAAACGAATTCATATTGTGTGATTAATCATACTATTATACAAGATATAATAGGTGTAGAAGTACTTCATTTTGAAAATAAGCCTTATTTAAAATATCTAAAGATTTAGTGTATAGAAAAGTAATGAAAAAGTTTCAATATAATACTAAATTGAACTATTTTATGATATTAAGTAGATAAATTGTTCGTGAATGATAAATTAGGACTTGTATCTCTAGTGACCATCCCCTGTAGATTGGGTAATTCTCTTTTAGTCAATAATGATATAGTTTAAGACAGTGAATGGCCATGTAATGGTCATCAAACATGTTATCATATTGGTGTTTGGGTGTATTTATAATTTTAGATATGATAAGTAAGATTTTTGAGACTTGTTAATCAACCCATAAAAAGTCCCAATAAACCTATTTATGGATAAATATAATGTTTCTAGGTGATTTCCAACTACTTAGTAGGCATACAAGTTAAAGTTAAACTTTTGTATTAATACTATATGTATAATATATTGGGACTATAGAATTATTATATGTCATTGATGAGATAAAAAAATTCATTATTTTATGAATAATCAGTATACTGTCATAGAGGATATATTAATTTTTTTTATTATTGTTATATGATAATAACATTAATTAATTATAAGAAACTAATAAAGAAATCAGTGTTCTATATAATACCATTTTAGGGGTGATGTAATTAATTAAGTTCATTAATATGTGATTCATTTTTATTTGTGAATTGTACTCAATTTATTATTTTACTGGACAACCTATTTTATTTTATTACTCTTTACACTATTAGTGAAAAATGTTTTATTTACAAAATTAAATAGATCTGTATTGTCAATGGGTTTTATAAGTAGGAAAATTTGGAAATAAGAAACAATTTGAAAATGGTAATTTATTAAAAAATAAATTAGAATGTGTTTTCTTTTTGTAACTATATTTTAAAAATATATTGGTTTTGTGGTATTTAGAAAATGAAATTGACTTGTGATTTCAGTAGTGTAATAGAACATAGTGTAAAATTGGAATAATAAATATATTTAACAAACTAGAAATATATGTTCATAATATAATGTAAAAAAACATGGGTAATTTTTATGTTGGGGATCTATGGGTGTGTTAATATATTTTTTTTGGCAAAATAACTTAGAGTGATTAGTGGGTTATATTTATTTTGTATGATTCACAACATAATTATGATGTGTACCTTAAGGTCAAAATAAATGTGTTCATATCATGTTTTTGATAATGTGAGGTAGAAAAATTTGGTTGATAACCTAGTTTGCCTTGTTAGGGACAAAAATTCAAATAGTGGAGAGTTTTTAGAGATCCATGTATGGGTTATAATAATTAAAGTATAACTATTTATTTAAATGAGGGATTTAAATATTGAAAACCAATGGTATTTTCTTACTTTGAATATTGAAATCGATCTTTATGTCAAAGGATGAAATTGAGGATATTTTTATATATGATTAGAGGACTCAATTGTAGGTTGTAGGTTCAGTAATGGTCAAAAAGTGGTTTAATGTGTTGAAAAATATTATATATGAGGCAAGGTACCTAAAAAGGATTACTAGGAACTGGATGGGGGTGATGAAGTGTGGGTTACCTATAACGGACCACCAGTTACTCCATGGAGTTCAATGAAATTTTTTTAATTTAAAAAGCATTATTGTTTTTTAATATTAAGTGGAGAATAATTTAAATAAATATATCTAATTTAAATTTATATTCTCATATTTTTAAGATATAGTTTTAATTGTATATATATATAAATATACGTTTTTGAAATATTATGGCTAAATAATATTTAATCAAAATAATTTTGAATTATTACCCTATATAACTAGAGTGTGAAAAACTATGATTTTTTTATTGATGTATAATTTGATGATTACATTATTTTTTCAATATCCTTATAATATGTGTTATTGTTATTGAATCATGGAGTAATGATGTATGTTTTATTATAATTATTTGGATTTAAAATACATGTGTTTTAATAAAATTATTATCATTATTATCATCATAATTATGTAAAGAAATACATATGCATTTTTTATTGAAAATAATAAAATTCATATGTCTAAATATTTAATATTATTATAATTATTATAATTAGTATTTTAATTATTTATAAAATTACATAATTTGTTATGCATAATAAAAATGTTTTTTTGTTATTATATATGTGTTATTAATAATATTATTTTGTTATTTTATAATATATTAATATTATTTTGTGGTATACACATAACCTATTGTTATTATTTTGGGAAGTACCCGATGGGTTGAATGAAATATATTGAATTTAGATAGAGTTATTTTTTTTGTTAATATGTAACGATGTTATTATAGCATGGGTGAAGGTAATTAATTCAATGACTATGTATATTAAAGAACACAATAGTATTGAGATAAAAAGTTGAGTAATTTTTTTCAATATATTTCACATACGAGAGTGACTAGTTCCTTATAAATTTTTAAAAATAGTCCACCTACATGATATATAGAATTAGACCAATAAATTTACAAATTAATATAGTATGAGGATATGATATTTTGAGTAGTTATAGATTAAATATATAGGAAGTTTCAAATTCTAATATGATAAGACTGTGGAATATTAATTATTTTGAGTTTTTTATATATATAAAAAATAAATGATTGACTAAAGCATTATTTTCAATAAAGTGGAGACTCAAAGAAATATTGGGGTTTTTTTCATGGAATAGAAATATAATACTAAAGACGACGAATCTATATAGAAGAATTATTTTTTCCTAGAGTTCTAAGTAAAATTTATCTTTTTTTCAATATAAAGGTTGTCGTATATTTTGATTGACTCACTTGTATGATGATGTATATTGTGTGTTGAATTATTGATTAAATGGGTCAATTTTTACACTGATTAATTATTGATTTATGTACCATCTCTAAATATTATTATGAGTACAAATATAAGTTTGTAGTACTGTATAAAATCCATTTAAATAGTTATTTTTAACTGAATTTGATATTTAATATTATGTTATTAATTATGGAAAAATATCTTCTGAATAGTTATCAAGAGATTTGAGAAATTTTGAAAAATACTTGGATATATTTGATATATTTTAATAAATCTATGGATAGTTGAAGTATCCACATATGATTAAATTTCATTTATCAAATTCTATAAGAGTTTTCTGGGGAAGATAAAAATATAAAGTAACAATGGATGATTATGATTAGTTTTTACTAGATAGACCTGAATCACAATGAAGTTTAAAGGGATATGGAATATTTATAAAAATACATATATGATTAATTATGACTTCAAATAATGTTATGATAATGTTATAAAAGCTAATTCAAGAGTAACTTAATCATAAAAAAGAGTAACATGGCCTTGCTTTAAAATAATAGGATCTCATGTACATGTTCATAGGTGAAACGTAACATTAAATAATTTCTATATAAGTGATATTTTAATGAATTTATTATATATTTGAATTAGTTGAGATATTTTTTAGGGGATGGGTAATTAAATAATATTCATAGATATTTTAGAAGAGTGTTGAATGATAATTGTGGTTATTTAAGTAGGGATATTATTTTCTGTATCATAAATATCAATAAAAGGATTACATATATATAAATTTATGGTCGAGATTACATAAAGGTCATAAGGTATAATGTTATAGAGTATCTAATTTCAAAATATAAAATAACCACATGTTCTCAATTAATATTATAAAAAGGAAACGAGTCAACGTAAAATTTATGGGAGACAAATAAGAGAATAATGATAAGAAAATAATATTAAAGTAAATGTAAATAACAATAATTTTTTCATCAATGTTCATAAGGACAGTAAAAAAGATTAAATTTTTAAATATTTGAAAACCTATATGGGGAATAAGATAACATTGTAATTCTTATGATATTTGGGAATTAATATTTTTAAATAATAATGCATTTACAACTCATAAACATTCAAATGATATTGGGAAGAGTGTTATTGAGAATCTTTTTTTTTTGGAATGTTTGAGTACATGAAGTGTACCATATAACATTATTTATATAATAAGATTACCTATCATTTGATGTTGACACATCTTAATATTATATGAAGATATTTTTTAAAGAGATGGTAGAACTAGTTGGGTAAGGATAATCCCTCCATATTAATCATTATAAATAAAATTGATTTCATTTAAATAATGTTTTCGGAGGAAAGAAATATTGGAAAATATTTTTATATTAAGGATGATATCATGTGTTGTTATATCTTTTATATTTCTCTTTACCTATACTATGAGTGTTTTAGTTTCCATAAATAAGATTCACTCATCCTAATAGTTTTGGAGGTTGAAATAGAAAATAACTTGGTAAAAATACATCCAAACTAACAATAATATTAAATTTTTCTATAATCATGGGTATATATAAAATTTCAATAAAATCTAGTTCATAGGTCACTATATGGATCTGAGAAAAAATGACTCATGGACATATGACCCTCTACTACCACAGTCTATATTTATTGTGGTTGTAGACCATTCTACAACCACATATGAATTGAAAAGTACTCAATGGTAGATGATTGAATGATGATTTTGAAACAAGAATGTAATAGGATGAGAATGATAATTCGTTATCATCATAGACCATATTTCTTATGGACACATGTCCCCCTAGGGACCATTATCGCCAAAAACCTCCTTGACCTTTGTAATAAGTCCCCTGAGGGACCCCTAAATTTATATCTCCTTGTGTCCATGGGAATAGGTTCTCCTAGGGATACCTTACCACCAAGGGATTCTCAGCTTGTAGAAATAGTTCAACATATGGACCCCTCTACCACCTAAGGCCATTGTACATGTGGAAGGAACTATAGGACCTAGTCTCTTGGAAATAGGTCCACCTAGGGACCCTATTATCTCCATGATATACACTTATAGGGACATTTGTACTATTGGTGACCACATACCCCCACATTCCCCCTTTCTTGTGATTATAGGTCCCATGAGGGACCTCTACTATGATGGTCCATATGTCCCGTTGAAATATGTCCTATGAGGGTACTTGGACTGCCCTAAAAAACTATTTTGATTACTATATATTATATAATAAATTTTTATTTATATAAAATATATATATAAAGACATATTGATGTTGTATAAGTCTTTAAAATATGGTTGTGTTCATTCAACTTATGACCATAGTTGTTCCTTGTAGTCATTTTCCATTTCTCTAGTATCGTAATACCCCTAGTGTTGTTAAACATGTTCATTGGCCAAATAACGAGTTATTAGAGATCAGTTTTTTCCTTTGATTAGATCTATTATATTTATAGTTTTTTATAATGATGATTTATAAATTTAATATTTATAGAAATTTATGAATTTCCTATAGTAAATAAAATATAGGATATACCTTTTAATTAAATAATAGAGGTTATTTCGGCTAAGACCATAAATAATGGGAAGAAGAAAGAATAAAATAGTGTTTATATCATTTCATCTATGAGAAATGAGAAGGAATATTCACTATTAAATAATGGTAATAAAGGTGAATAAATTTATAAATTATCTATTGAAAATTAACCTTTGGAATAATTCCATATTAGGTTGTGATGTGTGGTCATTTATAAAACGATTTTTTATTTTTATTATGTAATTAAGGATCATCTGAAAATTATCCATAATTAAGTTATTCCTCTAATATTTGATTTCATCATGAATCTGTAGGATGAAATAACACAACTGAAGGTGAGGAGAAGTGAGTAATATAATGCATTGGATGAGAGGATTTTGACGTGAAAAAGTTTCTTCAAATAAGTTGACTTAATGTAAAAAAAATTGTGTTTTATTTCAAAGTTAATAACCATAGGATAAAGAAGAGTTGAAAATAGACATGGATAAGAAATCTAAGACGTGAAAAGATTATTAAGAGAGGATACATGAATTTTTAAAATATAAAATACTATTATTTTTGTTAAAATTCATAGTTAGATATATAAAAATAATAATTGAGGAGCATGAAATTCCATTGTAATGAAATTAAAATATAACAAATATTGTGAACGGAATATTGGTATGAAACAAAATAGTGAAGATAAAGTGAAATAAATGGACGATGAGAAGAAAACACAGAATCCAATATTTTTGAAGTTGAATGTAAAATTAAAATAGCATGAAGAATTTGAAGATAAATCTTCAAAGGATTCTTAGAAAAATGGTGTTTTCACAGGACTCAACCCATCATAACCCCTCATGAACTGTATGTAGGTCATGAGATAGAAACCAAGACCAAATATAATAGGTGATGGGTTTTTGACTACAAATGAGTATTAATTACACATATTATTGGATTCCTTATCCTAACAAACCTCTAAACCTACACACATATACATATATGACAGAATAATACATGATAAATTATAAAAACAAAATATAATATATAATGCAAGAAAAGATCCATAAAGAAATAAAAAAACCTAAAAATTATGTAAAAAAGAGGAAAATACATTCCTAATACATAGTGGAAAACTATTCTAAAGAAACTGTGGTGAAGGGATCTCAACAATGATAGAATAGAAAACAAAACAAAAATTCTACTACTAAAACATTCAGAAACCACTATGATCCTCATATTCAAACATAGTAACCATCAATGTCACCATAGAACTATATTTAATTTACAAAAGATAAAAACATTTTGGTTGAAACACCCCTAAATGGGTGACTATATATATTCCTAGTAGGATGCCTTGTAGACTAAAAGGGAACAATTAAAGCAAGGTTTGATCAGTACAGAATCATAGTGGTAAATTAAAACCCACTCATGGTAGAGAACTAGAAGAACATATAAATTAACCAAATATTCTATCAAGTTAAAGAACTGGTTATACTGCGTCACATTCATCAAATAACCAATTTAACAATGAAAATTCACCACCCCAGGAAACCCAATAATTTAAGCTTCTGAAAAAACCCATAACCTTATCATCATAAAAAATTTGGTGGGTTATCCATTCCTTTAAAATAAAAGTGTCAGATGGGGGAGTATGAAACCCCAAATGGGGGTCCAGACACACATAACACAAGGTTATTAAATGAGGTACTACCAGAATCTATTAATATAGGACTTATACCCCAATGGTTCTAAGAATATTGATCGGGTGACTATTAAAATCAATTAACATCATGAAGTACCCATTCCTTTTTAGGTTCATGGGAGTACCAAATATACACTCGAACTATATAGGAACACCACTCCATGAATGTGGTGGAGTCAAAAACTCATAAAATCTATATGGGATGCACACCTTGCCATAAAAAACAACATGGGGAGTAAAAAACCCAAGGACACACTTTTTTTATCATCCCTAACCCTAGTTGACATCCCTATGGATATAAGTATACTAAAATAAGTAATCATTCTGGTATCTCACAACTAATTGAAAAGGGATATATAATATAAATTTCTTTTTGAAAAAATACTCAATATATTATCCTCTTTACATAATCCCACATATGGATGAATAGTTATGTAAACACCTACATAGGGCTCATGTTGGGTCATCTTCCTCTAGAGAAACATTTTCGTGATGTGGGATAGACTATCGTGTCACAATGACAGACCCACAAATTTTTCACCATAATGATTCTTCCACACCACTAAAAGTGATTACAACCATCTTCACCATGTTACAACCATTTCATTATTTATATAACATTTTTCATAATGCCATAGTTGGAACCCTCAAACTGTGGATCACCTCACAAATTATTAACTAAAAAAATCATGAATTCTATGTAATATTAACTCCAAAAAAATCACCACTAATGAAAATATTGGTCACGGTGCCGCATGGAGTGTTATAAAATTATCCTTCCTCTAAAATGTTAGGTGGAATTATCGATATTCTCATATCACAGTGTTAAAATACTATTCATGCCACAATGAGACACCAAACTACACTATCTCATTATACTCATCATTTCTATCCCAGCCTATTATATCCACACTACACCTCCACTGCTACGAAAATATTCCATAACCCATAATCATATGATTAGGTGTATTATATTAAATCAATCTATGTTAATAAATATTAGGATTCTAGAGAAAAATTTAGTAAATAAATATTTTATAAAAGAACAGAATAATAAGGATTCAATCCAAAAGTGGAATGTCTCATAGGGATTGATAGGTCTATGTAGCAGTGATATCATAAGGAAAATAATGATGCAATATTATAAAGATTAAAACATGTATCATATGATAATATATCAGAATATTATAAAAGATTAATACCACTTATCTAATTAATTTTGTGATATAGATATTAATATGCCAGATGTTCCAATGGATCATCACATGATCATTGTCAGTTGAAGAAATATCCAAGTCAGCTGGGGCTCTAAAAAGAAACACCAAAAACTCAAAAGATTACAGATTAAAATAAAGGGGAGATATGGCTAAAAAATTATTTATAAAGACAATATGGTTCATCTCAATTATAGAACATTACAAATGATAATTCATAAACTCCATAAATATTGTAAAATATCATGGGATAATAGGTATCATTACACCATAAAGTCCCTTGGTTAATTTGATATTTCAAATCAATGGTGTGATAGCTTAACTTTTTAAACCCCTATAATACTCTATTATAATTTATTAAATCCTCATGACTCAACCTCATTATGGAATTAAAGAAGGTGTCATAGTGTAACACATCCCACTTCAAATTAACTTGAATGATTTTTATATCCAAAATAATTCCATATCAAGGTTAATATCATCCTAGAGTAAAAAAACCCATATAATATTAATCTAAAAGAACCAAAAATTTTGATTATACAACCCAAAAAACTATGGTCAAAGGTTATAAATAATGATGAAAAATAAAACACCACTACACAAAAATAATCATTAACTCAAAATTTATAAAGTTTCAAGAGAAAAAATTTATGATGTTACATGTTTCCCTCAAGAAATATAATGAATTTTTTTATTCTAAAAAAATAATTCTAGTGTAATGATGAGATTGAAATTATCTATAGATATAAATTTTTAGGCTAAAAATGGAGATAAAATTTATTATAGAAAATTTTGATTGTATTAAAAAAAGTTTGTACAAAATAATGTTTGGAAAGCTAATTATAGAAAATTATAAGAAGAGAAAAGTTTAAATATGGACACAAATATCAAATAAGGATGTGATAAATATGAAAAAAAATTATTTCCCCAAAAGAATAAAAATTTAATGGAAGTGTTTCATAAAAATTATGGCAATGGGGTATAGTTATTATTTAAATGCAAAATATACAATTATTATTAACTATTATTAGTGAAATAAAATTTTTCGGTACAAAGTAAAAGACAATTGGAATAATTTACCATGTACAAAAAGAGATATAAGGATTACATATTTGGGGAGTAGTTTTGAGTTTGGGAAATAGTACACCAAAGAAGAATGAATGTTGAATCAGATCTACCAGGAATGATTCATAGGTTTAATGAAAAAAGTGGACAACATAACTTGAGAAAGAAATAAAAGAAAAATGATCGTGATTTCGCCCTTCTGAATGTGTTAGAAAAAATAGATACATAAAATATATACAATAATAATAAACATGATACATAATTAAATACCACAATAATATAATTCTATTATGATATTAATGTACACTACATAGTTCTTTGTAAATAATTCATAACTATTTTTTGTGGGAAACAATCTAGAAACCAATGGATAACTCCTCCATGAAAGTGATAAAAAGATTGGTTTCGTAGAAGACATCAATTATAATGATAAACAAGGATAATAAAAATTATATAAGATTTGTATAAAATTCAGTGGTTCAAATAGATGATAAAATCTTTATTGAAAATGTAATAAATATGGTCACATTATTATAAAATATACGATCATTACAAAAGCACAATTACAAATTTTTAAAAAATTTAATCAATCTCCAAGGAATGAAATTTATAAGGTATTAGAGGTGAAGAATAAAGTATTATATAAATATAATTACAAAATAAGAAAGAAAACTATATTCCAAAATTATATTTTTTTATAATATTAGAAAATAAAAAATAAATAGATTATAGAAAATTGGATATAAAAACAATGAATTCTCTTGATTGAGAAATAGAAATTACTCTTATTAATCTATCTAACGGATTTTATTTTTATTTGAATTTAATATTTTCTATTCCGGTAGGAAATGAAATGATGAATATGTTGTGTCTATTTTATATAAAGAATCTTGATCAATTATATAGTTGACTATATCTTGTGGAACTAGTTCATGAAGATTATTTTTGAACATAATTCTTTGAGACATTATATGAAAGTGAGAAAATTGATGGTGAAGAGATGAAAATGTTTACCAATTAAGGGTAATATGTTTTATGAAGATACCAAAAAAATATAAATTTATAATATAAATTTGTAAATAGTTGAAATTTTCATTTTTTTATATGATTTATTTTTTTCTCATTATTTTTACAATCTAATCAATTATTATTTTTGGAATAATATATCAAATTCTTAAATGATATTAAATGTGGAAATATTTTTAGGAAAAATTAATTTTAATGATATAGTTGATAAATTTATTGATCACTCTTATTTATTACACTGAAAGTACACATGTAGACGTCGTGTTGGTAAATCGATAACTTGCTGACTCTAGTTTTCATATTTATTGTTAATAAGGGATATATATATGTATAAATATTTTTCAGAATATATTGAATTTTTTTACCTGTGGGTATTGAAAAAAATCCAAAATGAGGGATTAAAGTACCTAATGGATTAAATAAATCATTTTGAATGTCTATAGAAATATATTTTATGTCAATATGTAATGATTTCCACCCAATTTGGGTGAATATGAAGAACCAAATGGCAAGGGAGATTAAAGAACATAATAGGATTGAGATGAAACTTGAAGAAATTCCTATCGTTTAATTATATTGAGAAGACTGAGTAACAGCTTCTTAATATTTAAAAATATTCTATTAATGTTATATAAAAAATATTAGCATATTAATGAATTGAACTTGTATGTGGTGTTAATGAGATAAAGAAAAATTGATTAAATATTAAATAATATTTAAGATTTTTTGTGATATGATTATGGAATATTTATGAATCTTTGATATATGAATATAAAAGGAAAATTATTTTATTGAATCCTTATATTAATCAAATTGGAGACGTAATGAAAAAAATATTAATGATTTTTATAGATAGTTAATATCAAAATATATGTGAAGATTATATGACTAAATGAAATTTTTCATTGAGTTTTATTGAGAATTCATCCTTGTTTTATATTTAGAATAATGTATGTTTTAGATTTTTATTGAACTCAATGAATGACGGAGATTATTAAGAGATAAATTAGTGCTGACATGAGACATATTATGAATTTTTTAAATTATAAATTAAATAATTATCAATGAATATTATGGTGAGTTTGGAGATAATTTCTTATTTTTAGTATAAACTACATTAAAATTCATATTCTTATTTAACTTATAGACTAAAAAATAACTTATTTACTCCTAAGAAATAATTTGGAAATAATTGTAACGTAATTTGGTAATGTTTTAGGATAACTTGATAAATTTTAATATTTTTTAGAACTCTGGATAACATTAATGATGTCATATGAGATAAAATTTCATTGAACAAGGGCTATGTAAATTTTTTAAGTACACTGAAATGTTTAAATAGTATTATATAATTAGGATGAATTTTCAACTAGCTATGTATGAGTAGATTTGAGGTTTCAAAATCTATGTAAGATTAATTTTAATTTCACATAAGACTAATCATGAGTTAATATATTTTTTTTGTTGATGATATAAATGATTTAATAAGATTAATTAGATCATTTTTTTATATTTAATTGATCCTATGTATGGATAATGTAAGCTTACACACATTTGTAAAGGATATATATAATATTTATCAGATTCTACATAAAAAATATTTGATTAAATTCACATGATATTTGAATGGTTTCAAATATCTTTTTTTGGGAATATTTTTGAATGAATATTGATGAATATTTGAGAATATGTTTGAAAATAAATTCTGATGAGTTTAATTGGATTATTTTTTCCATATATTAAAAATTGAATCGAGGAGTCTCCATGCATATATTTTGTACCTTATTTAAATAATGATCGTGAGACCAAATTTCATAAATTTAATAATTTTCAAATATGGAAACTATCCCTGTGATCTTGAGATATTTTTTAAAAAGGGTAAGAGATAATGTAAATTTAAGTGGAGAAAGGGAAGTGAAAAAGATAAGAAATAAAGAATTATGGGCATATTATAAATGATAAATTATTCTTTGTAGAAGTACCAGAAATATATGATAATATATTAATTATTATTTTCTAAAAGATTATATAACCAAAAATACAACATAAATATTATTTTAATATTTATTCATTGATTATTTTGAATAAAAAAACATGCACTTCTCTTAATGCTTATAATGATACTAAGAATACTTTTATTCAGAGTACTTTAATAATGTAATATATGACCACTAGAATGATATCATAAAACTCTATTTATATAAAAATATATTAATCATATTATGATGAGATAGTATGAAGTACTATGATGATCCTTTTCAAGGAGAAGGAAAAATAAGTGGGTTATGAATAATCCCTCCATGTTGGACGTTGTAAATGGGAGGGATCTTTTACAAGTGTGGTTTCAAGTGGCATAAATTATTCTGAAATATTTTCCATTCAAGTATGATACCTTACCTATGTATATTAAATTTATAATATTAGTGAATAACTTAAGCCTTTAATTTTACCAATCAAAGAATGAATGTAGTCGTCCATCTTGGGGTGAACCCTTAAAAAATATAACATATTTTTTTCTCTTTTATGTTTTACTTTTCATGTAGTGCGGTATTTTTAATTGATACAAAAAAATCAATTCATCTAAAAGGTTTTTGATTATTTCCTGAAAATAATTCAATAAAAATATATCCATAATGTTTCACCTCTCTCTCAATGTTCATGCTCATGTTCACTAGGAAACTCATTATGACAATATATGAATGAAAATATGTAAAATGTTATTATTATTATGCAATATAAGTATAATATATTATTTTTTGTAATTCTAATTATATTTATATATAATATAATATTAAAAATATTTATTTTATAATAATTATGCATGGAAGGGATGATAGTACTTGGGATAAAAATAATAGGGAGGAAGCGAATCCCATCGGAGGGGGTGTGCAAAAACCAACCGAGGGAGAGGGGCCAATTGATGGGATCCTTCCTCCTCCAGAAAGAGATTCGTATTTCATGATTTATTTTTATGGTGTCCAATATAACACAATTTTCCATTTCAATATATTCCCTTCCCTCTCCTTCAATTTTTTTAACAAAGTTATTGATTTTGGTTCTTATTTTTCTAAAACATTGTGGAATAATACTAAGCATTGGGTTTTTCAAATTTTAGTCTAAAAAAGAAAAAAAATTATTCCATCCCTTTGGTGTCAATTACATTGTTCTATAGGTTTTCATATATATAATTATGATAATATGTTAAATTAGAGATATCATAGTTAGATAAAGTAATTTTGTATAATTTTTTAGGGTCATTTGAATTTTAATGATATTTTTGATAGTTAATATTAATTTTCAATTTACTTTGATTATAAAACACATCTATATAGATTAATTTGGTTTTGTTTTTTGGATTTATTATGTTCAGTAACCCATTTAAGATAATTTAGATCATGTAACAACACTCATAAATTAAATGTGTATCTGATATCAATCCAATATTGAATTTTAATATATTTGTGCCTAAATTGTGCCATCATATGATTTAAAACATTTTTATAACGTCTAAAAAAATATTTTCAAAACTATAGGGTTGGAATTTCTTGGATTTATTTAATATATAAAATTAAATTTTTTTCATAGGGATAATAAATGAGTTTTTTGAGTTTTTATTACTATTATATTAAACATTTTCTCTATTATAATATTGAAATATGTTTTTTTCATTGGTACAGTTTAGTTATGTTGAATAAATTATTTTTTTAGTTGTTTATTTCTTTATTGATTTAAATGTAACCACTTTTATTTAAAAGTATCAATTTATTCCTATATTAAATTTTAAATGTTACCCTGTGAATTTGTTTCTAATTAAAAAGTTCCATTAACATAAATAATATATAGAAATATTAATAAAAAGTGCTTTTTTAGATATGTTATATTAAATGTATAGGTTTTATTTTTTTTATGTAAATTCCTCATTTTTAATTTGATAAACATATAATCTTGCTCTTGATACCATAGGTTTGAGGTTTTGTAAAAGGTTAATAATTAAATGTTATGTTATTCTATCACAGATATATATAGTGATAATATTTCAATTTTTAAACTAGGACATTAATTTCTCCAATACTAATAGTAATTTTTGAAAATGAATTGATTAAAAAGTTTCTTTTAAAAATAAAATTTAATTTCATAAATCCTAGTTTTATTTAATTGATAAAGGGATAAATATTTAATTTAATTTGATCACAAAATAATATATATATATATATATATATAATAATTGAATTAAATTGTAAAATTTATTCAATATATAATTAATTTCAAATTAAATTTTAACTTTTAATATAACAGTTGAATTCAATTTAATATATTTTTTATGGAAATTGATTTAAACTAAATCTTATTCTATAAGTAATGTTTATTTATTTTTATTTATAATGTGGTGAGTATAAATTGGTTCGTAATCAAAACATTAATGGTATAGTCCATAATTTTTTAGAAAACACGCTTAAGTCATTAATTTTTATTATAATGTGCCTTTTTTGTTTATTTAGTTTACTACCTAAATTCCATAGTTTCCATATAATATATCATCTTTATTTTATTTTTCCTTTCACTAGTAATCTTTAGATTATTTTAATTTTATCTAGTTATTAGTTTGGTTAGAAACCTATTTTATTAAATAGTGGTTTATGTCAAGATATGTATTTTTTTGATTGATGCTTGTATTCTATGATTACCTCCATGTTTTAAATTATATTTTGATTTAATTATTCAAAATATTCCAGAAATATATAATATAAATCATGTTATGTTGATATTGTAGTTAGTATTATTTACATGTCTCATGGTATGACTTTATTATTTCTATATTGAAATTTAAACAGAGATAACCCACTAGAATCGTTCTCTCAGTTTGAGATCTCATATTATTCCATATTTTTATTCAATTCATGGATAACATAAACTTATATATATATATATATAATTGAGAATAGTATTCAATCTACATCAATAAGTGAGTATGTGTACACAATCTCTATATAGATATACAAATTTTTATATATGGGTATTCTATAACATGCCAAGATGTTAAAATAATAAAAAAGGTTTTATAGAGTATGTGACAAGAAATATAATAAAAAATAACCTACACTCCAATATTTGGTGGTGAAATTTTAAACATTACATTTATGGTTTTGATGCCAGTAATTGTGACCCAATTTTTTCTCTCCATAACTTCCAATATCAAAAGGGATAATTGGATTAATTAATTTTTAGGGAGATTTTAAGATTCTATTTGTAGAGAATTAGGGAAAACTATTTTATAAACTCTAACCGTATAATAAAATTATTATTTCTCAAAATTAACTTATCTTTTATTATTTTAAATTATTTCATCGTCATTATTCATATTAAATCACCTCTAGTTATAATTTATTCAACTTCATTCTCTCTAACCAAGGGAAAATAAAACATATGAAGGGTGAGCTCAAATTATCATTAAGGTAAAATGAAAGAATTAACAAATAAATTTCATCAGTGGGTATATGAATATCATAAGGGTATGATGACCTAATCAATGTTCATCAGTGTAACATAATAATATTCACACACAATTGCAAATGGATTGTAAAACATGAAAACATGGAATAAGAATTTACCAAAGTACAAAAGTCATGTTAATGAATAATCATGAGCCAGGTTATATCAATATTGATAAATATAATCATCATAAACCAATATAATGAAAGAAACATGTTGGTGTCTTGGGACATCATCTTTATATAAGACCTATAGAACACTTAAAATTAGAATTAACATATGGCCATATTCCAATATAATTCACCAAAGAACATAATCATTATCCAATGCATTGGAAAGCTATCTAGGAACACCCCTCGTATAAAATATCCAAGAACAAAAACATGAATAAAGTACATACAACTTTCATTTCATCATAAAACTAAAATGAAATCATTATTATTTCATAACTCAATTAATCCAAAAAAAATAAATGATTTTCATATCAATCTCTTTGAAACATGATTAACTCGTGGAAAATAAATGTGTTCTATAACAATATTTTTGAAATGTGATTAACCCGTAGAAAAGAGATGGGTTTCATAAAAATAACAATGAAATATTCATAATCTACCCGAAAATTTAATGAGGATGGTATCATTAAAAAATGTCCTCGTTGGAGAATATGTAACAATAAGGTCTGATGACATTGAATAGTGCAAATAACATTAAAATATTATAAAATAAATTTTGAGGAAAATGAAATTTTGACATTGAAAATCACATTTTAAAAAATTTAAATTTTCCCGATTTTTTTTAAAAAAATATTTTCCATTGAAATTTAAATTGGAAACATATAAATGAATCTTTCCAAAGACTTCCATGAAAATATGGTTTTTATTTTGTAAAAACCCTTTTAAAAACATTTTTAAAATAATTTTCATTTAAAACAACCATGAAAATTTATAATGTAATCTTCAATGAAAACAATGTTCATGACTGTAAATAATTCCATTCATATCATAACTGTATCATCACATGTTTTTTTATTTTAAGAAGAAATACTATGTTCTATTTCATACATGACACGCCACATAAAGTTAAAATGAAAAATAAAATTTTATTATTTAAATGATATTGTTATAACCTAGATGTTAGAATGGGGAAAATGAATATTATTAATCAAATCACAAAAATATGGTTTACTCATGTATATATAATTTATTCTTTATGAACCAATTAATTATAAGTGAAAATAGAACCCTTTTTAAAATAAGAGAAAATATTTTTCTAAAAAGCGATTTAAATGTGAATAATTGTGTTTTATATTAATTAATTAATAAATCAAAATTTTTTAATTTTATTAATTAATATATATGTATATAATATATATTAAAAAAATTAATTCATCTTATTTTTTTCCTATAAATTATTTAAGATAAAATCTAATTTTACTGGTAAAAGGGATATATTTCCAAAAAATGCAGTTTTGCCTCCTTTTGATGGAACATATAATTTAAAACAATTTATTGAAAATTTTATATATTATATTTCTCAATATTAAATTCATTTTGTAATTTAGAATAACAAAATTATCTTATGGTGAATTTTTAGTATTTTTATGAAAATTTTCATTTTTTAATGAATAGTGAAAATAATGCATTTTAATTCAAAACTACATTTTAAACTAATTTATTCATACAGTTATATTATCATTATTTTTATTTTTAAATTATAATTAGAAAATTTTTGTATCATTCAATCCAATTTAGGTTATTGTAATCAATTTCACTATGAAATTGGAATTCAAAACATTATGTACTATTGATCATTTTTACTTCAATAAACTTGTTTTCTTGATCAGTCAATGGGGTTAATTTTAATTTAATTTTTCCACTTTTGTGAATTGAATTTTAAAAAATATACATTCACATTTCTAATCAATTTGATAGTTTTAATCTAATATTATCAACTTAATATTTGGTTAATAGTAACTTTAGAGTTATATTTTCCATGGCTATGGCTAAATCAGGTAATTAAAGTTAAAAATACTATTATAATAATAAAAAATTACCCTAACACTTCTCCAAATTTCATTGGATGAGTGGTTTTCAACCAAAATAAATATTAAATTGAAAATATATTCTTTTTAGGACACATGGGTAAGAATATTACTTTTTATATTTTATTTTAGGATATAATGAAAGTGTCATACTCACATTTTTAATAAGTAAATTATTTTTAATATAGAATTATATATAATATAAATAATAAAATAAATACTAAATTCAAATATAAAATTCTTAAATACATCATGATATTTTATTTAAAATTTTTATACCTTAAATAAAAAATATTATGACACAATGATGACGTAGTAATGGATTTAACAAATGAAGAATCAAATAAAAGATACTAATAATATTAAATAATTATAATTTCTATTATTTTATTCCATACATGAATTTTATGGATTACTTTTACATGTTATGTATGATTTAATGTAGTTTTTTCTAAGGAATGTATTTGTTGTGATAATTTTTAAAAGTCATGAAATGAATAGTGTCAAAATTGACAATAATGATATTTCAATATATAAAATATTTTATTAAATGTTATAAAATTTATATAAAAACAAAATTATGGAAAATAGATGTTATATGAAATATAATTTCATAAATGACTCATTTATGGGTCCTTTAGCATGTTATATTAATTATATAAACCCTCAAAGTGAACATTATAGGATATCATTGTAAGAATTAAAAAGGTTAAATTTCGGTTAAAAGAAAAATATTTGGTTTAAAATAATATCAATACATGTCAAAAAATTATTTTATGAGAGGATTTCAAAACATCTTCAAATTATCTTATACATATCACAATTTGGTCCCATTTTTAAATGAAAATTAATTTTAATTATTTAATATTCTAAGAGTTTCCAAGGATTCCCAACACCTCTCCTATAAAAAGGAAATCATTCATCACTATTTCTTATAAAAACCCATTTTTGGAACAATATATTCCCAAAACACGTCCTATAATACCTCCCTACATTCTAGAGGCTTTAGTTTGGAAGTAACACCCTCATTAGAGGTGTTAATGTGTTAGGAAATGTGATCATCTGAACGAAATGTAATTTTGTTATTTAAGTGTTTCTATTTTATTTCTTCTTACACATCCTTCAAATATGATTCTTCCTTGATGAAATAAAAAATCATGGATCAAAAATATATCGAGATTTTATTTTGTTAATACCATCAACTAAATCCATCTCCACATCCATTAAATGGGAAAATAATTAATCATTCGTGCATACGTCTGAACTAACATCGTCACGAACTGATATAATTAATTTTCTATTACCATATCTAATCACTAGTTATAATGAAGGAATTAATGTTAAATTGTTATATTGATGACATAATAATCATCATAATATAATAATATTTCAGTTACATTTCTAATTTTGTTTGCACATAAAAATGATAACATCGTTCAATTGTTTGTGTGAACTAGCACTTCCACAAAGTGATATTATTATTTTTTATTCAATACATAACTTATATAATATATATTTGTATTTATATTTAAATTAGTAATATGATATTAATTATTTAATAATATTTCTGGAAACATAAAATAGTAATTTCCTTTTTTCCATAACAATCTACGAAAAATTGAAAATGTTACGCATGCGTACATATGACCTATCATCTCCATGGTTATAATGTTGTTAATTTTTCATAACCATACATAATGGTTTGATTTAAAATAATAAATTATTTATAAAAAATTATAATAATTTCAGGAATATTATTCTAGAGATGATGGACTAATGACCACTTTGACTATTGACATCATACCAAATTCATTTTTGACTCAAGTAACAAATATTGTCAAAACATCCAAAGTGAACATAAATAATTATGTAACTATTAAAACATGGTAATATATCATATAAATAGAATACAAACCAATATAAATGTTATAAAATAAGTTTAAATTAATTTATTTTTATTATTCAATAAGATAAAGAATATAGGAGAGTAGTTGGATTCAAGGTAAGGAAGTTTGTCTCCATCTCTTTTCATTGGGACATTTCATGATGATATACACATTTACTATATAGTAAAGTGTATATACAACCCATTTGACATTCTATATCATTATTATGTCTATAATCATGTTATTAATTGTCATTTAAAATGTTCTACATTCATGTGGATTATAATTAAAATGTTCAATGTGGTATGGGATGTTTTGAATGATTAATGATTTTTTTTATAACTTCTTCTCTATTTCAATATTCATTTTTAGATTTTACATATTTATTTATATTGATATAAAATTATTATAATCGAAATTTTATGTATATTTTTAATTTCATTCAATGGTTTTCAATATAAATATTTTTACGTATTTTATAAGAGACATTTTGACAAATGATGAAATGATTTTTTTAACATATCTCGCAACAACAACTTCCCTGATTCCATGACCATTATTTAATATTTTGATTTCGGTAAAAGAATTAATTTTTTTAAAGAAAAATAAATCGCATATTCTATTTTTTGTGAAATTTGGTATTGAAACTTTTTTTGAAAATGGAATGATTATTTCGATATCTTGAAATTATTTCTTTTGATTGCAAATGAAATTTTATGAGTAAAATGATGAAAATTACAATATTTTATGTTTTATGATGTTATAATGGTAATTGGACATTTTAAAGATGGTTATGTGATAAAACAAGGATGGTTGGTTATTTTATAACCGGAAATTCATTAGGTATGGAAGTCGGTAGTATAAAAATTTCATTATTAAGAGTGACATGTATGAAAGTCGCATGTATAGTTTTTCCATTTTGGTATAATTATGTCCTAATTTACCTAATCTTCATTTGGTTTTTCATGGAAATCGTTGCTTTCCAAAAGGTAAGATAATGGTATTTTTGAAATAATGAACTCTTTTTCAAAGTAAAAAAGTTATGTTTTAATTTAAGGAAATGTTTTATGGGTTTTTACTAGATTAATGGTTTTATTTCTTTATGTACCTTACAAAGAATTTTTTTCTTTTCCCAATTTTGAAAATTTATTTCACGTGTCATGAAGATTTGTATGGAGATAGAAGGTGTCATGATGAATTTATTAAAGATGTGATAAGAAATTAAACCATGTTTTATTTTAAAATTGCTTCCTTTGGTGAAAAAATGGATACTTTGAATAAGTATCCACTTGTAATTTATGGGTTTACTATGTAAGAATTTGTCCTAATTCACTAAAACTCTAGTTCTAGAAGAAATCTTGGAATAAAATAAAATAAATTCTGTTGAAACATCACTAGAATAAGTTATGTTTAATGTGGGGTGCTTAAAGTTTGAATCATATCATGGATTATACGACATTGTATATTAGGCTGTTTTCTTATGTAAAGACCTAAATTTTCCATGTAATTTTTTTAATTTATTTGGGATTATTACGAGTCTGTGAAAATATATAGTTCGTGATTTGGAGGCCCTATGTACCTGGAATTAATTTCTGAACTTTTGTATGGTATGTTCAGTAAACGCGCGGGCAACATTTTCTATCATTTGAACGGGTGTACTGATTAAAAATATGAGGGCACTGTTGAATCTGCATCACTAGGATTCGCATAAGGTAATCATCACTTCAACCTCTGTAGATCGGGAGAAAACGTAAATTTTGGACATTATATAAAAATAATATAATAACATAACAAGTTATTTTATTTCATTTTCACCAGTGAATGAGTGGCGGTGGTGGGGACCGGTGACTTTTCAAGCCAGTTAATGGCCTCAATCTTTTTTATTTGTAACTACACCATTGTGGAATTGAGATTTTCATTCATTAAATGATCCACATTAATTATTCATTGTGTTACTCACCTTTCCCTCCTCTATTTAAGTGAGGCTTGGGGTGGATTTTTTACATGAATTTACCAAGAAAAAAACCTCTGGTGACATGACACAGTGACTTCCTCCGATAGAGGATAGAATCTTGGGCGGTGATGATCCAGGACCGAACAGTGCTGATTACCTCACTCTGACGAGCACCCTCATTCTACTAATGACCGCGATAACTCTAATGGTTCATGATGTAGGGGGTTTATTTTTGAAATTTATCTTTTATGAATTAAAATTCCTCCTTCTTATTATCATTTTAACACGAAGGACACGGGGCAACCATGACTTCCACACTAAAATGCCGACAACATACAGACTGGGAGTCTAGTTGTTGCACCTTCTGTTGCATTGGGACCCTTTTGACCTGATGGTTCATCGGGGTATATCATTGTGGGACATCATTCCGGTTGAAATTCTACCAATTTCATGAGGAGAGGTTCTCCAAGAATCAAGCGTACAATGACCGATAATCTGGTGGATGGCAGTGAGGAAGATGTTGGAGATAGATCATATGGAGTTTAGTATCAAGCGATCATGTGTGGGTCAGCCCTTACTGATCTTGTGTGGGTAAGATCCTACGTGGGTCAGCACATAATGATCCTGTGTGGGTCAGATCCTGTATGGGTCACTGCTCAATGATCCTGTGTGGGTCAATGCATATCGATCATGTATTGGTCAGGTCCTATGTGGGTCTTGCGGGGGTTAGTACTTATCAATAATGTGGGGGTCAAACTCATTTTGGTCAGCAGTAGTGTCTCTAGATAGAATAAGATGATAAATATTCTCGACTAATCATCTATACTTATGTGCTTTACTTATACGAGGATTGAGCTATGTCTAATTTTTTGTGCATTGTGATTGAGATCATGCTTTGAGGTTTTCCTTTGTGAAATTCTATGAGACCTTCAGGGGTCTCGGGGGGTCCAACATGGTATTGTCATACTCACCCCTACACAGGCTTCACCCACACCTTGTTGTGTCTTGTTCAGACGACAATCAGCTTGGCTAAGACTTGAGAGAGTCAGGACCAGGCAGTACCTGGAGGTGATTGGATGATATGGAGAGCAGTGGAGATGAGATGTAACTACCCTTCAGGTAGGATCCTTAGTGGACGATTGTAGGAGCTACTTTCTATTTTTCAGTTTTACTTGTACCTTTCATTTGGCCTTGTATTCCGTCCCCTTTACATTTAGTACACACCATTACTACTTCTGTTTTACATTGTAGTTGCATCTTGTTGTGTTCCTAGATTTTGTGTTTTTATCGGTATACAGAAAATGCATTCCTGTTTTATGGATACACTTTTCTAGTGCTAGTCGCCAACCCCTAGGCTATGGAAGGCTGGCTTGGGGTAGCCACGACATGGGCCCTGGGGGATGGCTCAGGAAAAAGTGGTATCAAAGGGAGGTTCTACCGAAGAACTTGGACTTTGATATTTTTAATGGATCAATAGTGTTAAGTGTTTTGAGTATGTTTTTTAGTTTGGGGAGTCCATTTTTTTGTGTGGCGGCCGACATATCCATACACCAGGACCCTGAAATAGGATTTCTGACTCGGTGCACAAAAACCTGGATTGCGTGTGTTTTGGGAATGTTTTTTCATTACTTTGATCTCTTTTGAGTCAACTCACCAGGTATACCTTATTAACTATGGTGCACCTATTTCTTTTTAGGATTTTGTAGCATAGACAGCCAGTCAGGATTCTTGAGATAGTACACGATGATGGTTGACTGAGCGACGAGGATTCAGTGCAGGACCCTATTACTAAGGTAGCACCTTCGAGTGGTGCATCAGCGACACCACCATTTATTGGGCAGTAGATGCCACTTGTCCCACTAGAAAACCATGCACATCGACTGAACATGTTGGAAGTGTTCTAGAGATAGAGGCCTTCGAGGTTTTGAGACGAGATAGATCCCTAGAAGTTGAGGACTATATGGAGGCTGTGGCTAGAGTTTTTTGCTTGTTTGAGACACTAGGAGGGCATATGGTTATCCTAGATTCTATCCTTTACCATTAAAACCCATGGAGATTGTGGAGCCTGATTATCTGTTCAAATGACTAGGATACCCTCGCCTATACGGACTTTGACAGCCTCTACAGGACATAGTTTTTTCCAGCGACTCTACACTCAGTGCATATCCAGGAGCTTCCGCACTTACAGTACAGAATATTATCAGTGGCCTAGTACTCGACGAGATTAACTAACCTCTTGCGCTACTCCAACGACTTGGTATGAGACCCATTCATTAGGGCTTAGACCTTTGATCAGGCTCTTCAATGAGAGATCAGAGCATGGATGATATCACTGAATAACCCAACAGAGGATAGAGTGTTTGAGTGACCACTGTTGGTGGATAGATTCATAGCTGAACAGGAACAGACTGTGAGATCCACCACCGAATGATAGGTTGATGAGTATTCTATAATAGTAAGTAGAAAAATTACATAGAGGTCCATGCTGGCCAGACCCACCGGTGTATAACCCCAGGACGTAGGGTGGGAGGTGCAGAACTCTCGAGGTAGAGAAGGTCAGTTGTGAGGCAGACTATGCTGCACGTGCGGTGGGTAGATCCACATGGCTTGTGACTGCTTGACCCGTCATATTGACGATCATCAGAATGTATATGTATCACTGAGGGAGAGGAAGCAATTAGAGCAAGGAGGTCTGATGGATGGCGAACGAGGCAGAGGAGTAGCCCATGCTGCATGCGGTGGGCGACAATTTGAGGTTCTACCACCACCACCATTAGGAGGTCCACCTCGACCATAGGGAGCAGGTGCACATGGGCGAGCACAGCTACAGGTAGTAGCCGCCTAAGACCACAATGCTCCAGAGATGATTAAGGGTACAATCTGTGTCTATTCCAACCTAGTTGTAGTACATATTGACAAAGGTTTCGGTCTCTCTTTCATTAGCACAACACTCATTCGGAGCTCAGTGACTCCAATGGAGCCTTTGGATCATTCCTTACTACTAGAGACTCCTAAGAGATAGGATACAATGATTAAACAATGGTTCATGAAGTGTGAGTTCACTCTAGGATATGAGAGCTTCAGCTAGGATCTCCTAGTAGCAACGCCATGGTCTTATGACATCATCAGGGATATGGAATAGATGTCCACATTACATGCTCAGATCGAATGTTTTATGCACAATGTGCGGTGTTTCTGTGATGATGGGATCAGGTTTTCCTTCACCAGTGAGAAAGAAACATTTTCATCACAGGATGAACTATCTCAGCAGAGGGTGCAGATGATTACTCATCAATTGGCTAGCCTCACCCTTAGAGCACTTGACATGAGGTGTCCGAGTTATCTTGTAGTGGTGGACCAGTATGATGATGTCCTCCCAAATGATGTTCTGGGACTACCCCCAGGCATATAGGTAAATATTTACATTGACATGTACCCCAGGATGACACCGATATCTACACCATTATATTAGATGGCTCCTATAGAGCTTTGAGAGTTGTAGGTACAACTGGAGGACTTGTAGAGAAAGGGGATCATAAGGCCATATGTTTCTCCATGGGTATCCTTGATCATGTTCCCAAAAAAGGCGGATGGGATCTTGAGGCTTTGTGTGGACTATCGAGCCAGAACCTGATCGCTGTGAAGAACAAGTATCCACTCCCAAGGATCGATTACATATTCGACCAGCTGAAGGGAGATCGATGGTTTTCAAAGATAGACCAAATATCCATCTATCATCAACTCAGAGTATAATATCGGGCCATAATTAAGATAGCCTTCAAATGTCAGTATGTCCATTACGATCTCCTAGTGATGCCTTTCCTCATGACCAATGCTTCGGAAATGTTCATGGGGCTCGTGAACAGGATCTTGCAGCCATACCTTGATCGCTTTGTGGTGGTCTTCCCTGACGACATCTTAATATAATCATATTAGAAGGAGGATCAAGAAAAACACCTACAGATATCCCTGGATACACTTTGAGAGTACAGAATTTATGAAATTCTCTAGAAGATCCTGTTCTAGATATGGGAAGTCCACTTCCTGTGGCATATTATCTTGGAGGCTAGAGTCACAGTGGATCTAGCTAAGATAGATGTAGTTATTTATTGGGATCCACCAAGGATTGTGACTGAGGTGTGGAGTTCATGGGATTGGCTGGGTACTACCACAGATTTTTATCTGACTTCTCTAGGGTAGTAGAACCCTTGTCATCCTTGAAAAAGGGGCAGCCTTTCTTGTAGATAGAATAGTGCAAGCAGTGTTTCCAGGAGTTGTGGTAGAGACTAACGAGTACTACCATATTGAGGCTACCAGATGATGGCATTGGGTATGTAGTATATTGCGATGAATCAGGGACCAGACCAGGTTTTTTACTAATGTAGGATCAAGCGATGATCGCCAATGGTTCACGGCAGTTGAGGCAACATGAACAGAACTATTCTACTGATGGCCTAGAGTTAGAATTTAAGGTCTTTTCACTGAATATGTCATGGCACAACATGATGGGTGAACAGTTTACTATTTTCACGCATCATAAAAGTGTCAGTATATCTTCTCACCGATGGACCTGAACATGAGACAACAAATATGGTTAGAGTTCCTCCAGGACTATGAATTTGAGATAGTCTATACTTCTGTGAAGGGGAACGTAGTAGCAGATGCACTAACCAGGAGTTCTGGTTTACAACTGTTGAGTGAGGTGACGGAGCAGGTAACCATGTTGCAGATATCCTCTGTGGATATAGATAGGGAAACATACCTCTACTCTTTCACGGTCACTCCCCCACTTCTTTAGTGAGCTCAAGAGGCACAGCTTGGGGACATAGACTGTGAGGCCTGACGTGCACAAATATCCTCAGGACAGGCTTCTGATGGATTTTCTAAAGGTGGGGATCATGTCTTTCTCTTCACAGGATGCACTATAATACCAGTGATGAAATGGGAGGAGGTGTTGAGGGAGTTCCATACATCCCATTTGGCAGTACATCAATGAGTAGCGAAGATGTATCAGGACCTACGGCATTCGTATTGGTGGCCAAGGATGTAGAATGTATAGGTATAGTTTGTATCCAGATGCCTTACTTGTCAGCATGTAAAGAATGAGCATTAGGTACCAGTAGGCTTAGCTCAGCCACATGAGGTACTGGAGTAGAATTCAGATTGTATCTTAATGGACATAATGATAGGGATACCACATATGAACAAGGGGCCACGATTCCATCTAGGTTATCGTTATCTGACTCACCATGTCGGCCCACTTCCTACCCATCTAGAAGAAGGGATCTGTAGAGGACTTAAGATTCCTCTACATGTAGGAGATAGTGTGACTTCATGAAGTCTCATTGATGATCGTCTCATATCATGATGTATGTCTTACATCCCTCTTGTGGAAGGGATTGCTGGAGGCATCGGAACTCAGCTATGCTTGAGCACTACCTTTCACCCTCAGACAGATGGTCAGACATAGCAGACCATACAGACCCTCGAAAACATGCTTCATGCTTGTGTCTTTGATTTTGGTTATAGTTTTGAGAATAACCTATCACTGGTGGAGATTTTATACAACAATAGTTATCACTACACCATCGACAGTGCACTATTTGATGCATTGTATGGGCGACCATGTAGATCAACTCTTTGCTAGACAGACCCGGGTGAATTAGCACTTATAGGAAAAACGTTCATACTAGCTACCACGGAGAAGGTGAAAGTCATCCAAAAGAGGATGAAAACTGCACAGAGCCTTAAGATGTCTTATATCGACATGATATGGAGACCCTAGGAGTTTCAAGGTGGGAGACCATGTCTTCTGATGGGTCTCTCCCTGATGAGGATTACAGAGTTTTGGACAGGGTGGAAAGATATCTCTAAGGTTCATCTGACCATTATAGATCCTCAGCAGAGTAGGCGAGCTGGCATACCCTCTATCTCTTCCCTCACAGAGGAACTAGGTGAAAAATGTTTTCCATGTTTCGTAGCTAAGGATATACATGCATGATCCATCATACATTATTGATTGGGGCAAGTAGAACATCAACGATGGGGAGATGTTTGGGGAGTTTTCGGTGGCAATAGAGGATCCATTCGAGTGGGTCCTTTGTGGTTGTTTGATTCATCTTGTGCGAGTTCGTTGGCTGTATGGTAGTCTCCAGGAGAGAACATGCGAGAAGGAGGCTCAGATGCATGGTCAATACATCCATTTTTCCCTAGTTTTGTTGTTTCTTTAGTGGATGAAAATCCCTAAGGAGGGGAGAATGTAATGGCCCAAAAATTCCATGAAATTTATTTATAACTATTGAGAATTATTATGAGTCTTTGAAAATTAACAGCATGTGATTCGTAGGCTCGGTGTCCTCAGAATGAATTTATGAACATTTTTTTGAGGTACATTCAGTAAATGTGTTGGAGGCATTTTATATCTTTTGAACTGGTGCTCAGATTAAAAATATGAGGTCACCATTGAATCAGAAGAACCGGGATTTACTTAAGGGAAGATTCACTTCAACCACAGTAGGCCAGGAGAAAAAGATAAAATTTGGATTTATAGAAAAATAATAAAATAACATAATACGTTATTTCAATTCTTTTTCTCTAGTGGTTGATTGGAGGTGGTGAGGACCAGAGACATTCCATGCCTGTTAATTTCTTGACTCTCCTTTATTTTTAACCGCATCAATTTGGAATTGAGAGGTTCATCCATTAAATGAACCTCATTAATTGATCAGTGGGTTACTCACCTTTTCCCCCTCTATTTAAGTGAGGATCGGGGTGGAGTTATGGCACGGTTTCACCAAGAAATGAACTTCTGGAAAAGTGACATGACGCCTTTCTCAGACGGAGGATAGAGGCTTGGTCAGCGACGATCCGGGATAGATGAACGTCAATGACCCCACTCAGACAAGGACTCTCCTTCCACCAATGACCGTGATACCTCTAACGGTTCATGAGGTAGGGGCTTTACTGTTGAAATTTGCCTTTAATGAATTAAAATTTCTCCCACTTGTTATCATGTTAACATGGTGGTCGTGGGCCAAACGAACAAGGCTCTGAACCTATACCACTTAATTCTTGTTGTGTTCTTTAGGGTACAATTCTTCAAATCATGAGAATTTGGAATCAAGGAAGCACGTAATGACGGTTGCATCCTGAGAGGAATTTAGGTGCTTCTAGAAGGAAGAACGGACCACCAGAGCTCACCTAGGGTCTCGTGGAAGAAGAGCCGACGTGGCACCGGCACGACGGCGCCGCCGGACGAGTGCGGCGGTCAGCAACCACCGGCCGCGATGGAAGAGATGTGCCATAGTTATCAGACAGGCGGCTGACAGCGGCCGACCATAGAGATGGAGGCAGCGCACCGTCATGCACCGCATTAAAAGAAGCTAAGGCTCGAAGCCGTGACGATCTATAAAGGGAGACGCCTCGTGTGGGTCCCATGGGTGACGAGGCGGCTCCATGTGGTGCTTCCAATTAAAGGAGTCCAACGACTCCTTTTAGTCATTCGGGTGTGGAAACTCAAGCGACCTCGAGTGGGTCACGCCGGACGGTCGGCTAAAGCACTGGGGCCTGGCCCCGTTGGGCTGGCGTAGGTCAGTTCATGTCTGGTCGGGTCCGACCCTGACTGGGTCTGATCGACCCGAACCGGGTCGGTTCGGGTCGGCCCCTACAGGTTAGGGTCAACCCCCACTATGTCCGATCAGCCCCCACCAAGTAGGGTCACCCCCAACCGGCTCTGGCTAGCCCGAAATGGCTCGTGTTGATGGAAACCGGGTCGAGTCGGCCTAAACTGGGTTGGGTCAGCCCATGCCGGGATGGGTTTTGTCGGACCGGACTCAGACCCCTCTCAAGCCCAGAATCACTTAAAATATCGTAATATTAAAATCAAATGTCTATTTGATGAACCGTCTACGGTACTAGGATCCTTGGAGTCAAGAAGTACATTTGAGATACTCCACAAGAGGTTTGGAGAAATTTCGATTGCTGTAAGGATGGATCGACTCTGAATCCAACCATGCCCTTGGCCATAAAATTCTAATAACTTACAGACCGGGCATCTGTTTGACACACTATCTATTGCATTGGGACCCTTACGATGTGATGGGTCATTGGGTTATTTCTTCGTGGGACATTGTGCTAGTTGAAATACGACTGATGGCTTAAATATTGGTGCTCCCATAATCAGGCGTACTATGAGCGGGAATCCAGTGGATGGCTGTGAGCTGGAGGTTGGAGACAGATCATATGGAGGTTCGTACCGATCTACCTGTGTGGTTTTGCACTTACTGATCCTATGTGTGTCGGATCCTATATGGGTAAGCGCTCAGCGATCCTATGTGGGTCAGCGCATACCAATCCTGTGTGGGTCAGATCCTTTGTCGGTCAACGCTCAGAGATGTTGTATGGGTCAGCGCATACTGATCCTGTGCGGGTCAGATCCTATGTGGGTCATGTGGGGGATATTACCTATCAACTTTTGGTAGGTTGGATCTAGTGTGGTTCAAACTCCGTATGGTCAACAGCAGTACCACTCATTAGCATAAGATGATCAAGATTCTCAACTAATCATCTATACTTATGTGCTTTACATATACCTGGTTTGAACTATGTCTATTTCTTTGTGCTTTGTGATTGAGATTATTCTTTGAGGTCTTTCTTTTGGGAATTTTGTGTGACCTTCAGGTGTCTCGGGGTTCCATGTCGGTATCATTATACCGACCCCCACAAGGGCTTCTCTCGCACCTTGTTGTGTCCCGTGCAGATGATGGGAAGCTTGGATGAGACATGATAGAGGCAAGACAAGGTGGTCCATAGAGTATATTGGCTGATGTGGATAGCAGTGAAGATGATCTATACCTACCTTTAAGGTCAGATCCTTAGTGGATGATTCCAGGAGCTGTTTTTTATTTGTCAGTTGTAGTTGTACCTTTCAGTTGGGCTTGTATTCCGGCCCATTTACTTTAAGTACACACATTGACTAATTTAGTTTTACACCGTGGTTTCATCTTGATTTGTTCTTGGATTGTGTGTTTATACATGTTTAAAAGAAATGATTTCTTGTTTTAGGGAAACTTCTTTCTGGTGGTTGTCTCCAACCCCTGGCATATGGAAGGTGGGCTTGGAGTAGTCACTGCACGGGCCCCGGGGGATGGGTCGTTACAAATTATGAGTTAGGTATGTCATCATGGGATTATAATTTTAAGGTTTATCATAACTTTAATGTCTTAGAAAACCCTTTTGAGGATTTATCTTCTGAAATTTTAAGGTGATTAACAGTATTTTTTGAGACATTTTTTAGTTAATTATGGGCTTATACTTTCTGTGATGTAAAATGAAAGGTATGAAATAACCATTGAGGTTAAAACATGTTATGGTAATTTTTTATTATTTTATATCATTTATGTAATGTTATAAGATTTATATAGTTTTAGGAGAAGGAAAACCTGCAAGATCAGTGATAGCATGTCGTGTCTGGTGAGGCTACATGAATCGAACCCATAACTGAAGGTTGAAAAAGGTGCATCTCATACCACTGTCCTATATGATGTCCTGTTTAGTATGACTTTTTATTTTTATTTAAATGATTTTATGGATTAAGAATACTTTTATTTTGGGAACGTTTGTTTTATAAAATAGATAACCATGTCATTGTAAAGATATTTGATGAATATGTGATTAATTTTTTGGATGACGTTAACTATTTTGGGAACCCTATTTGATCAATGTAAATAGAATACTATTGAATTTTATTTAAAATTAATGGTTTAATTATATTTTGGAATAATATATTATTTTATTTTGGACATACATTGATTCAGGTTATTTATAGAAATAATTATCATTTCTTGGAGATTATGTTTTTAAGAAAGTATATTCTTGGTATGAGACATTAAGAGTGGTTGATGACATTTGAAGATAGTTCTTTAAATTTATCATGAAATATTATGTGATCAGATCCTTTTAATTTATGGGTTTCAATATTAGTAGTGGAAAAAAAATTAAGGAATTTTAAGGATGGTTATTTTTTTAATGGTCTATGTTGAACATTGGGTATTACTTTTGAATTTTAGAGTTTAAAAGTTGTTTTTCATCATGTGAGGTTTATTATTTTTGGAAAAAAATTATCTTATCTTAACCTTATTGGTTCTTGATAATGTTTCAAGATATTAGAAATAGATAGCTATTCAATTTTTGATTATTTTATTCTATCTAAGTGGATTCATCTTGAATACTTATTGTTTTGATAAAAAGGTGAGTTTATGGTTGAATTATATTAATGGATGAAACTCTACGGGTCAAATAATTATACTTATTTATGTTCCTATTCCAAGTAGTAAAATAATTCCTCAAAAATAAGAAAATGATCTTATAACAAAAATGATATTAATTTATTTTTATTATATATAAATCAATGACCTTTTAACCAATAACAAATTTATGGTTTTTTATTTTTAACTTTCTCCTGATGAGGTTTTCTATCACTCTCTATCATAACCAGAAACCTATTTATTTCCATATCCCTGTTTTCCTAATTTTAACCCTAGTATCTATTATTTCACATGTCAACAGTACATCCCTTTCATTATTTTAAACTGGAAGTTACATAAATCATTTTTCCAATGTAGGGTTTGAATAAATTTATTTTGAAAATTCACACTGCTAGTTTTCAATCCCGAGATAAAATTTTGAGGATGAAATTTATTAAAGGGGGTATAATGTAACATCATGAGTTTTTTAAGAGAAATACTATGTTAAATTATGTACATGATACACCACATCATGTTTAAATGAACCATTAAATATTATTATTCAAATGATATAGTTATAACCTAGAAATTAGAATAGAAAAAATGAATATTGTTAATAAAATTATGAAAATATGTTTTAAACATGTATATGTAATTAATTATTTATTGACCAATTAATTGTAATTAAAAATAAAATCCTTTGTAAAATAAATGGAATTTTTTTTTTAAAAACAATTTTATGTGAATAACTGTGTTTTATACTTATAAATTAATAAATAAATATTTCTAGATTTTATAAATTAATATCTATATATAAAATATAGTCATCCTAATTTTTAAAATTCAGCTTTTTTTATACATTATATAAGAACAAATTCAATTTTACAGATAAAAGAAATATTTTTCTACAAAGGCAGTTATATCGCCTATTGATGGTACACCTATTTTTAAAAAAACTGAATCTTATAAAATTTATATTTGTAAAAATAAATTTTTTTTATTCGGAATATAGAAATTATCTTACAGAAAATGTTAGGTATATATATGAAAAGTTTTATATTTTAATGAATTGTTAAAAATAGATCATTTTAATTCAAAACTACTATTTCATAAAATTTATTTATATAGATAGATTACTTTTTTAATTGTTTTAATGTATAATTAAATAATGTATTTAAAATTTAATCCAATTTAGGTCATTGGAATAAATTTCACATAAAAATTTGATATTGAAACATTGTGAACTTTTTAACATTTTAACATAAATAACTAGTTTTCTCGATTTGTCAACGAGAATAATTTCAAATTAAATTTTCCACTTCTATGAATTGTATTTTAAAATATATATATATTTTTTTTAAATAAGTATGAAAATTTTTATCTAATAGTATCAAAAAATTTTGGTCAATATTAACTTTAGTGTTTTATTTACGAAGGATAAAGGTAAATCAGGTAAATAGAGGTAAAAATAATATTATAATAATATAAAATTACCCTAACATGTGTTCTAATTTCATTGAATGATTGGGTATCAACCAAAATAAATCTTAGAACTAAATTTTAAACTTTTTATTCCACTAAATTAATAATATTAATTTTGTTATATTTTATTTAAAGATACGTTCAAATTTTCATACTCATATTTTTAATAAGTAAATGATTTTTAATATAGATTTAAATAGATGATAAATTAGACTAGAAATAGTCATTTATAATATAAAATTTTTATCAACATCTTGATTATTTATTTATACTTTTAAGCACTTAAATAATATAATTTAATTCACACATAGTGATGATGCAATAATTGATTTATTTAATGAAGAATCAAATAAATGATATTAATAATATTAAAATTAATATTTTTTGAAATATTTTTTGCCATAAAAAATTTATAGATTACATTGGCCTGATTATTATGAATTAATGTAGTCTATCTGAAGGAATCAGGTTGTTATGATATTTTTTATAAGTCAAGAAATGAATAGTGTCAAAATTAACACTAATAGTATTTTAAAATATAAAATATTTTATTAAATATTATATAATTTCTAAAAAGATCAAGATTAAGAAAAATATTTGAGATACGACATGTAATGTAATAAATGACTCATTTATGGTTTTTTTGGTATGTTATAGTATTTATATTAACCCTCAAAGTAAACATTACATGATATCACGATAAGAATTAAAAAGGTTAATTAACGTTTAAAAAATATAAGGTATAAAATAAAATTAATACATGTCTAAAAATTATTGTATGAGAGTATCTAGAAAAATACTCATATTATATTGTACATATCAAAATTTGGAACCATATTGAATATAAAATTAATTTTTATTATTTTACTATTTTAAGAGTTTCTAAGGTTGTCTCTCATCTACCCTATAAAATGAAAACCATTCATCCCTATTACATACACTCAAAGACCATTTCATTTGTCCATTATATATCTAAAAACCTTCCTAATATACCTCCCCAAATTTTAGATTCCTTATTTTAGGAAAAACAACCTCTTTTGAGGTGTTAAGGTGTTAATTAATGTGATCATCCAAACAAAAGGTAATGTTTTTATTTATGTGTTTCTATTTTATATAGCCATCCACTTCCTTAAAATATTCTTCATATGTGATGAAATAATAGCCCTTGTACACTCAATATAATGATATTTTATTATGTTAGTATCATCAACTAAATCCATCTACACTTCCATTAAATGGGAAAAGAATTAATCATTTGTGCATACATGTAAACCATCACCTCCATGAACAGATATAATTTGGCTTCCATAACCATCTTTCATGACTGGTTATATTAATATAATTAATTTTCATATGAGATATTAATGAAAAATTAATCATTATAATATAATGATATATCAATTACATTCTTAGTTTCCATTCATATAAAAGTGATATTGTTGTTCGTGTGTATGTGTAAACAATCACCTCCATGAAGCGATGTGATTCATTTTTATTCGCAACATAACTTTTATGATATATATATATACATAAGTATATTTAAATGATAAAAATGATATTTATGATTTTATTATAATTACTTAATGATAATATAATACTTACCTTCTTTCGATAACGATCAATGAAAAATAGAAAACATTACTCATGCGTACGTACGGCCCATCGTCTCCATGATTATAATGTTGTTCATTTATCGTAACCATAATTAATTATTTCATCTAAGATTATAGATAATGAATAAAAATGATTATAATTTCTTGAATATTATTTGGGATATTTGTTGAAAAATGGACACTGACTATTAACAACATACCAAATTCATTTTGGACCTAGGTAAAAAATATCATCAAAACATCCTATGTGAACATAAATAATTATGTAATTATTATAACATGGTAATAAAGATATTAGAAGTGTAAAAAACCTGTAAAAATTTATCAGTCAAGTATAAATTAACTTAATTTTATTATTTGAGAAGATAAAGAACATACGAGACGAGTCGGACTCAGGGTATGGGATTTCGTCTCAATCTCCATTAATAAAGACATTTCTGGATTATATGCAACATTATTCTTTAATAAAGTGTATATATATCCCCATTTACTTTTTTTTCCATATTATATCTATAATAATTTTATTTATTGTTTTTTAAAATGTTATACATTAATGTGGCTAGTTATTTGAATGTTCAAAGTTTTAAGGGACTCATTTATGGTTTAAAGATTTATTTTTCATAACTTCTTCACTATGTCAATATTCTTGATTATATTTACATATTTATTTATATGGATATAAAATTAATATATTCAAAATTTTATGTCTATTTTTTTCATTAAAAGGTTTTCAAAATTAACTCATAAAAATAAAGTAATATAATATTTTAGATCATTTTAACCCTTAGGTTTTTAGTTTAACTCATGGTAAATCAGTTTTTACCCTAACTGTGGTAAATAATTTTTATTATTTTTACTATTTATTTTGGTCAAATGTTTAGATAAAAATATAAAAATCGAATTTTTATTCAAAATATAGATTCCATTTTTTAGAAATTCAATCCAAGGTACAGGAAAATTTTTATTTTAAATTAATCCCATATATGTGATGATAAAGTGGGTTCTTTAACAGAAATGTTCAAAGGTTTAAAATGTTTTTATATGAAAAACCTATATAAAAATGATTCTAATGACTTAAATTGGATTTATTAATTTGTAATTCGAATATTTTTACATTAAAACAAATTTAAAATATAATTTAACTTCAATAATAATTTAAAAAAATTCATCTTTCAATTAAAATTCAGTATTTTCACTATTATATAAAAAATTAATTCTTTTCAAAAAATACCAAATATTCACCCTAAGATAATTTTTGGTATTTTGGATTCAAAAATTTATTTTATTTATTAAAAGAAATTTTATAAAAGTGGTACAAATTAAATTGAAATTATTTTACCAAGGCATGACGAAACCATCTTTTAGAAAAATACAGTTTTCGGAAAACATTTATTTTCACTTTTAACTGATTTATATTTTATTACTAATAAATAGAAAACATATGAACTTGTATAAAATAAATACCTTCATTGGTTAGTATATCCAATTCTTAATCATCATTCCAATGGCTAGGACTCAAATTTAATATTTAATAATATTTTTAATAAAATATTTTTGATTGGTAAAATGTGATCTTACATGTAGGACAAGAAATTGAATAAAATCATTATCACATGTATTTTAATCAATAAAAGAAATAAAATTTATCATCAAATAAATATATTTTAGAGTATTTTGTTTTTATATTTACTTATAAGAATGTTTTTAAGTTTCACATATACAATTTAACGTAATTATATTGTTTTAAAATCTCAAGGTGTTTCATCCTTCATCACTTTAATATATTGAATCCTCAAAATTTGAACATTTTGTTTCTAATCAAATTATGTAAATTTTAAAATATATTTATTGTGAACCCACATCATAAAAAGGGTTAATAAAACATCTTATTAATAATAGATAAAGCGATGTATAAAGGTCATATTGAATAACAGATAACTAGGTTCCCATATAGGATAACATAAGTGGGATGTGATGATATGTACCTAAAAGAAAAGATAAAATAATTATAGAAAATTATTGAGGTAAGTGATCACAATAAATTTAATGATCATTTTAAATTTAATAGCCTCAAAACCATTAATCTGTGATGATTGAAAATACTATTTTCTTAATCAGAATTGATGTTACTAGGATAACATTTTTTATTTTAATATCCATTTATTTTATTTGAGAATTATATTACCATTTGGACTAAAAAATATGGAAATATACTTAATTGGTTTGTATAATTTTATCCATTAATTTATATCAACCACAATATCATATTTTTCTCCAAACATTGATTAATAAATTTGAATTTCTCTTTCATAGTGAATTAAAAATGAACTTTTAAATTATCATATAAGAATAAAAGGGAAACAAATCTATTCAAACAATATTCTTAAATTAACAAAAATAAAAATGGCTATCACATGGTAAAATAATTTCCAAAAAATTGTACACCTTAAAATGATACATTCATCTAAAAATTACAACAGTAATACATAATGTTCAAGACAACTCATTCCATAAATAACATTTCTTAAAACTCTTAAAACATTTCCTATCTGTGTTTGAAACATTAAGATTAGAAGGATTTTATCGTTTAGTTTTCCAAGATAAATCAATCATTATTACTATATTAAAATCCCATATATTCTATAAATAATCGTAATATTTACGTATAATATTTTCCACAATAACTAGGGCATCGTCTGTACCAGTGGTAAGCGTTATATCCTTGTCACTCTTTAGTTGTGGGTTCAATCCCTATGGCCTTTCTGAATCTGATGGGTTCTCATTCAGCCTTCTTTTTTTCCTTTTTTAAAAAATAAAAATAATAATTCTTACCTAAATAAAAATAAATGCTTATCTTATGGTTTATAACTACACCTACCCAATAAAATATCTACAAAAATATCATCAATAAACTCTAAATTTTTGTCAGTTAAAACCGTTAAATGGGGTGTCAATGAATTCAATATTATAACCAAACTTAATCTCATTAACCTATAATGGTATCCATAACTATTAAGATAACCACACATTAAAACAACATAATTTCCAAAATTATCTAAAACTTTCCTTTGATACAAATTATAACAGCCCTAAACCTGCACTCCCAGATCCTGTGCTCGAATCATAAGCTTTACACTGCTGTATTTTATTCGAATAATTATGACAAAAAAAATTTTCCATCAATAACTTATAACATTAACAGGAAAATAATAGATCACTAACATTTTAGGATATATTTTTTTATTATATTTTTAAGGAATTATAAAAAACTCCTATATAAATATTACTCATTTTGTCAAATAACCATTCTCTCACTTAACATAGATTTTCTTGTTTCATGTTAATTCATTATAATTATCCATATGAAATCCCTTCAAGACATAATTTCCTCATCCTAAATATATTTAACCTTGGGAAAAGGAAGCATAAAAATGGTTATCTAAAATGATTAGTAAGGTATAACATAATAATTAATAAATAAATGTAACTATAGACTATAAGAAAAGTATAAGGGTATGTCCTCATAATCAAAGGGCGTGAGTATACTATAATAATTTTTATACATATCATTACCTAGATCATAAAACTTGAAAACCTGAAATAAGGCTTTAAAAAATGAATGATTCATAAGAATCAATAATCATGAGCCATGTGATGTCAAACATGATCAAAAGAAACATTATAAACACATAGCAAGCATAGAAAAAAAGTGTTTCTTTCTTGGTATATCATCTTTATAGAATACATATATAACCCTTATAGAACCCTTACAATTGGAATAACCATATGATGGGCATCCATTATAATTCTCGAGAGAACATAATCATTACCCAATTCATTATAGTGCAATATGGGTGTACCCATTGTATATAATTTCTAAGGGCCACAACATGAATAAAGTACAAAGATCATTAATTTCATCATAGAACTCATGGTAACCGTCATTATTATTTCACAACTGGATTAAAAAATAGAAATGAAAACAGTTTCATGTTAATCTCTCAGAAAAATTATTAACCTGTCGAAATGAAACGAGTTCTATAATAGCCTTTTTGAAACATTATTAACACATAGAAGAGAAATGGGTTCCATATTAATCTTTTTGCAACATTCTTAATCCATAAAAACAAATAATGAGGATTGTTCTATTTTAAAATATGGTCACAGAACATATGTACCAATAAAAGTTTTTGAATTTGATGAATGGAAATACCATTAAAATGTCACTAAATACATTTTATGGAAAATAAACTTTTCATTTTGAAAATTACATTTAAAAAAATTAAAAATTCTCAAAATATTGTGAAAATTATTTTCTTTTATATCAACCATGGAATGATATAAATAAATCTTTTAGAAATAATTTTCTTTAGGAAAATATCCTTTCCATTTTGAAAAAAAAATCATCCATTTTGAAAATACATTTCTTTTAAATTGACCTTGAAAATATATAAAAAAATCTTTAAATAAATTACTGTTCACGATAGTATGAAATTCTATCAATGTCGTACGTTTTAAAACAAAGATTCTTTTCCCATTATTTATAAAATCTTAATAGGAATTATTTTGAAAATGAAATAAATATTCCAATGAAAAAATTGCAAAATGAAATAAAATTAAAAATTAATTCAATAAAAAATTTGGAAAATGTTAAAAATATTTTTTATTATATTTCATGAAAATTTATTTTTTTACCAAACAGACTTCCGACCGAAGATTGAAAAGAAAGTCAAATTTTCTTAGAAATATTTTCTTAATATTTTAATTAAAACGAGTGGAAATGGTAATATACAATGAAAATATCATTAATAACCATAGGATAATAAAATAATTGAGAATTATAGAGGGATGGATCATAATATCTGATCATTGAAAGCATAATTGTAAAATTTATGATAAAGGATGAGATTATAACATAAAACTATTATCACTTTAGTAACATTGAATTATAATCCCCATGAAAAAAACATAAAATGAAAAATGAAATTTCATTAAAATAATGGTTTTCATGATATAACCTATCAAGGGGTTAATTTATAAAACTTATAAAATAATATTGGTGTAAAACATAACCTACATCTCAATGAAGGAAAATTTAGACCAAAATGACTATTGGTTTTGGTAAATTTTAAATCTTAAACCCCATAAATGAGAGATACATAAATGTATGGCTAAATACACATAAAATTGATTATAATTATCATTAAATACATTCATGCTTAGTATATATACCACACAACAAAATAACTGGTGAATATGGATTTTATTTCACATAAATAAAAGTGAGACGATAAAACCCTTACATTGTGCTTCCTTTTAGTTAAACATTCATTAACCTTTGGGAAATTACATTTACAAATTTTATTAACTTATTATAGAACAATATTAATATTTATAATATTAAAAATTACGCTTTTATAACATCTTATCACCCTTTCATTAATAGTCTTTTATTATTTTCATTTTTTTGGTTGTTAATTGTCTTGTTTTCTCTTTAATATTTGTTTTGAATGTTCTGTTACAAAGGATTATCATATACTTACATAATATCCATATAATAATCATGAAATAATTAGAATATTTAAAAATAAATTATAATTTTAATACCAATCATTAATGTTGTCTTTCAAGAAATAATGTATGTTACGATCATGGAGATGGTAGGACGTATGAATGCATGAATAAAGTTTCCATTTTTCAATGATCATTATGTAATGGATGCAAGTAATATTTCATATTTTAATAATTATAATAATATATTATATATAACATATTATTTATTTAAATATATTTTAATATAACATCCAAGAAGAGCTGTGATGAAAATTGTATTGCATCTCTTTGTGAAGGTAGTAGTACACACATACACTAACGATGTTATCATTTTTAAGTGAGAGGAAATATAAGAAATAAACTTATATATATTATCTCTACTAAGTGAAAAATATTTCATTAATATAGTTATTTTCTAATTAATATCATCTATAATCATTAAAATTATTCTTATTACAATTATTCTTATCATCTTCTATGATAAGCGTCAGTGAATGATGAGTAACATCACTTCGTGAGCCAACAGTCTGTCGTACACACGAGTGACGTTATCATATCCCCTATAGAAAATAATATAAAGAAATATATAAATGATATAATGACTATATTTATCTAAATATGTTATAAATGTCATATATATATATATACTTTATATTCTTCATCATACCCAACCATGGAAATCTTTAATGGAGAAACGAATAACATCGGTTAGCGAGGAAGTAGTTTGACATACACACAAACGATGATTTCATAACCCATTTTATGGAAGTGGAGATGGCTATAGGTAATTGTGTTAGTATAAAATCATCTGATTATATGTAATATACTTATTTTACAATATTATCATGAATTAATAATAATTGTAGGAGAAAGAGAAAGGAATAAAATAAAGGCGCGTGTTGAAGAACATTACCTCTTCTTCGGGTATCCTATTTGGTTTCCCCAAAATCCTTCCAAGGTTGTATTTTTTCCCAAACTAAGTTTTCTAGGATGAGGTCAGGGATGTTTAATTGTGATTTTTCAGGTATTGGCTAATCTAAATTGTATGAGATGTGTAAAGAAGTGAGTGAAGTGAGTTCCCTTTTATAGTTGATGAGGAGTGACATTTTTTTGTAGATACCCTAAATTTTTTACTACTGGGAGGTATCGCATACACCAAGTTTCTATAAAAAAGATAATTAATGGTTTATAGGGATTATATGGTCTATACAAACCTACACAATACAATGAAACACATGTTTTAAATATTTTTGTCTTATCTTCTATGTATCCCTACTTTTACCATTTTTGTTTTTCACTAAAGTAACAAGTTTTCTGAACTAGTTGATTTGTCCTGGAAGAATAAAATTAAATGATCATGATTAAATAATTTGGATCCAATAATTATAAATAATAAATTTAATTTATCGAATGAAAAACTCATGTGTGATGAAAATTAATTTTAAATCTAGTGCATGTAACCAACAAAAATATCGTTTTAAACATGACGACCCTAATATTCTTTTTACTATTTAGGGGAAAAATAATGACTATAAAAGAAAAATATGATATTTAATGGAAATTATTTGATATATTTAAACATTTAAAAATCACTATGTGTGTTATGGTATTTTTAGAAATTTCAAATCATTTAATAAAATATCATTTATTAGAAAATAATATTAATATCAATTTTGTTATTATTAATTTAATTTGAATTTAAAAAACATCAAGACAGTGATGGAAGAAAATATGTGATATTCCCACCTATGTAAAAAAGATATATTCATAATAAAATTTATGGGAAAATAATTCATTCAATTTTTTTAATTTTAATATTTTTACTATCATTAATTTTGTTTTATTATTAAAAAAATAATTATTATATTAGAATTTATTATAAATTTAAATCAATTATTTATTCTAAATAAGATAAAAACAAATTAATATGATAATAAAGACTAATTAATAATTAAAATTAATATCAATATATAAACCTTTGTTTTTTCCCATCTTAAAGCTTTATTGATATTGAAATCAAGGAGAGTTATTTTTTTATCTTTATCTTTAAAATAATTATTATGTGGTACATATTCAAAGGTAATTGAGAATAAATTGAAATATTTTAGATAATCTAAAGAAAAAGGTCAAAATAGTACTATAAAATAAATTAAAATTATATTTTATGTCATTTTCACTCTTATCATTTTAGGTTAACCCCAAGTAAATCATTTTTTACCCTAACTATGGTAAATAATTTCGATTATTTTTACTTTTCATTTGGGTCAAAAATTAATTTGACCTTATTATAAATTATAATTATTTATAATACAAAATATGGAATCCATTATTTCAAATTCATTTCATTTAATTTTTAAAATATAATTTTAAAATTAATACTATGAATGTGACGGGAAAGCGGTTTTTTAATGGGAAAATGTTCAAAAGTTTACAATGACTTTATATCAAAATTAAACATTAAAATTATTTAAATGAACAAATTTTTATTAATTTTTATATTATAGAACTTCAATTACTTTAAAACCACTTAAAAATGTAATTTAACTTTATAATTTATTTAAATGAAATGGTAGTTATCAATTAAAATTCAGTAATTTTCTCTATTCATTAGAAAATCAAAACATTCAAAAAAATCCCATAAATTTACCCTAATATTATATTTGTATTAAAATTTAAAAAATGAATTTTAATATTTCAAAATAAATTATCTATGTGAGATAAAAAATATTTTCAAATTACACGGGTAGGGTGCGACTCCACTATATTTTAGAAAAATATAGTATTTAAGAAAAATAATATTTTTATTTTAAATTAATATTTATTTTTCTCTAATAAACAAATAAATATTAAAAATGACTAAAATATATATTTTCATACTTTATTTAATCCTATTCATACCCACCATTGCAACAGAAATATAAGACACAGAGTTTTAATGAAATTTTTTTTCTTTAATAAATTAAATTTCTTTAATGGATTTCACTGCATGTTAACTGCAAGATAATATTTCATTATAGAAAACCCAAATTTAATCTTCTACTACATGTAACATTGTCTTATCTTGTGTTACACATGACACTAAATTTTATCAAAATAATGTTATATTATTAAAATTGCTGTTTAAATGCGACCATTATAACCTAAACATTATACTTACTAATATGAATAGTAATGACTATATTTTATATATGATATATAATGATTTTATATAAATAAAAATATTTATAATATAATACATAACTTTTGATAAAGTATTCATGTGTTTTAAAGATAATATTTTTTTCAAAATAACTACTTCTTTATGTTCTTATATAAAAAATAATCAAATTAATTGTTGAAAATTTTAGAAATTGAATTTGATAAAAATAAAATTAATTTTTAAATTCTTAATTTCACAACTATATCAGGGTGATTTTTTTTATTTTTCCTAAATATTTAATTTTGTGGATGAATAATAGAAAATACTGGATTTTAATTAAAGACTACTTTAACATCTAATTTATTAATATAGTAAAATTATATTTTAAGTTTTTTAATTGTATAATTAGATAAATTATAAATCCCTTAATCCTATTTTGTTCACTAGAATTAATTTGATATCCATGATGGATATAAACTGTTTCAAACTTTAGAACATTGTCATGTAAAAAACCTGTTGTTTCATCCCATTTACAACAATAATTTTTACTTAATTTCCGCCACATATGTGAATTAAATTTTGATAAATTGATTCCATATTGGGAATCATGATAATATATATTTTATAATAATGAAAAATTAATTTTAATGAAAAATTAATTTTTATGAAATTTTATTAGTGAAAATAGTTCACAAAGAATATAGGAAAAATTAGTTTACGAAGGAATTATTCTATAAAATTAAGTGAAAATACCTACAAATATTTAACAGACACATTTTATAGACATATATCTATCTTATAACCTAATTTTTTGATATTTTTCCACTATTGGGTCCACTTTACATGCAAACAATGTGGGGGGAATTCTCCCCTTAAAATTTTTAAATGTTTCTAACTCAAATCCCTTTTAAAAGGACACCCCCACTCCCCACATCTTCACACCACTCAGACCCCTAGAATCAGAAAATTACATTCCAAATATCTATAAAAATTACCTAACTTCATTTTAGAATAATTAATTTGAAATAAATCCAACCAAGTGAGTCCTTTGGTGAAAAAAATGTGATACTAAAATAATAAGTAGTGTTCATCAACGAATGGTTTCGTTTTATTTCATCCTCAACCCCATTTTATTTTTTTTGTATGTTTCTTATATAATAACCAAATTATCTTAAATATAATTATATTATGTCAATTTATGGTTAGGGCCTAAAACCATAAACACATCCATAAAATGGGTTACTAAATAATCATTCGTGTATATGGTGGACTACCACCACGCAAACCGATGTCATTTGTTTTTTACATTACCACCTATAATGGTTTCAAATAATGATGTAAATACTATTTATATATTATATTTATGAATTCTATAGTTTTATTATTGTTATTTAATATTTATATAACACATACATTGCTCATTTCCATTTTTTGGGAATACAATAATATAGTTTGTGTGTACGGCAGACTACGGCCTCGTGAAGCGATTTTATTCGTTCATTCTTTACAAGTAATATATTAATGATGTTTTTAATAAATTTTTTTGATATATACAACATAAAAATTATTATATAATTATAATATCTCATATTCTTTATTCCCGTAAATCTGAAAAGAAAATGGAAACAACGTTCATACGTACAAAGGACCTACCATCTCTATAAACGGAGTATTTTATTTCCAATTTCTACCCTTTATTGGTTACTATAAAAAATTTATTGAATATATATGATAATTATATCATGTTTATAATTCTATATATTATAAAATCTTGATTAATTCAGGTGAAAAAATATGAAAAATCTAATAATATATGAAAAACAAATATGTTATTACCCGAAATGTTACTTTAACAAGGAATTGATAATAAACGGTTAATAAATGGTCATAATAAAACTATGTATAGTGTGATAAAAATGAATATGTTTCAATAATAAATTTTTAATAAACTTATATTTATTATATATGATTATTTAATTAGTTCAATGGAATTCACTACTTGAGGTAATGGATTTTCATCTCACTTTTATTTTCTATGAGACACATGCCATGTTCACCACCAATTTCTTATATGTGGTGTGTATACTACCGATGGATGTAATTTATGATTATTATAATGATAATTATTTGGATTTTAATATCCATTTTATTATCTCTCTATCATGTTCTTTATTATTAAATGATACAAAATTGGTTGGAGTTTATTTCTATAATCTCATTATTTATCTAGATTGTTTAGGATTACGTTTCCATTAATGAAATGTTAAGATCCACATATCAAAAATTCTCATGAATTTTATTATCCTCTAGTTATTTATGATATCATAAGGTATTGGTGAAATTGTTTCCCTATTTTTTACTTAAAATTACTATGATTGTTTTTTATTGAAATTTGACATTATTTCTCTCTTTAGTTGGAAATCTATTTTTTTCGAAACAATGTTTTCTAAACATGTTTTACTACTCTTATAATTTTTAAAATAAAAATTTAACCATTTTAGACTTTACAAAAAAAATTATTCATCTTTTCATTTTCTGATCAATGCACTTTTCTAAACTTTTTTCATTGAAAATTGAATGTTCATGTAACATGTATGGCATGTATAGATTTACCCACCAACATGAACATAATTTTTTTAATGCTTACATTTCTAGTTAAAAAGGATATTTTGAAAGAAAATATTTTCTTATAGTATTCTAAAAATTAGCTGTTTTAAAAGTGGATTTCAAAGAAATAGGTTTTCAAAAGATGTTTTATATTTTAAAAAATAATTTCTTGTTTAAAAGGGATATTTTACTAAAGAAATGTTTTAAATGATATATCAAAACCATTTTCCATCTATGATGAAATCCATTATTGTAAATCATGGATTAATGGGGATATAGTCAAAGGGTACCATTTATATTATTTCACTAAATGGTTTATGTTTTAATGTTATGATGTTTATCAAACATGTTTCTATTCCATGAGATTATATGCTTATGAAACCTACTTCATTTCAGGTGCAATAAAATGATGAAATTGTTATGAGACCTATAACTTTTACACAAGTTAATATGTCATGAAATATTTATGATACCCATTTCATTTATTGTGTTATAATATGATCAATTTTTATGATCTTTTGGAAGACATATGTATGATTTTTTAATTAGACTGGTGGAACCCATATCTCCATAACATTAATTGGGTAATGATTTATATCTAATAGGATAGATATGGATCAAATGGAATGTGGACCTAGTTCAATAAATTACATTTTCCACTAAGATAGTTTTGGATTAAACCATGACTACTAATATGGTATGGGGGTGAACTCATTCCAGTAAGATAGACTTGGTTGTGAGACATGACTACTATGGAAATCATTTTACATGTTAATGTGTATTCCAAACATTTAATTCATATGCCAATGTTATACCCTGTTGGAATACATACTTTAATTTCCTTATGAGTCATCTGTTGAGGACATATAATTTTTATTCCATAAATCATGATTATGATCTTTAATATGTAGGGTATGGTTTTCAAATGTTATTCTCATGATTATGCTTATGTATCCCCTTTGGTTACCATTTCTAAACATCAAGGATCACTATTTATTATGTTTTATTTCCCTTAGTTATGAATATATGTATTATATAGGATTTTTCTGAGAAAGGTTATAGTTTTTAAAAATTTAGTGGGATATCATGTTTTTGACTTATGGACCAGTTTTTATGTTTCCATGATTCCAAAGGCACTAATTTAGAATAGTTTTTGGGTGTGTGGTTGTGTAATGTAATTAATATTCCAAAAATATTATACAATTTTTCTATATGATATTCTTGGTTTTGAGTATTTGGTATGAAATAAAAGGTTTATTTAACCGTTAGAAACTTGGATGAGAAAATTTTATTTATATCCTTTATGATATTTCTATATATAAGTCTTAAAGTATAGTAAAATGTCCTAGAAGTTTGGTAAAGGATAGAGCGATTGGTATCCTAGGAATACATTCATGTCTAGATACTAAAAGTAGATGTGGATCTTCTAAATATTTACCTAGGGGTAACAACCACAAAAACACCACATTGAGTTGGACTCAATTTGGTACTAGTTGATTACCAGGGGACTTACTATACATCGAGTTTGAAACTCCTTGGTGATATGCTTTCTAATTTGAGAAATTCATTACATACCATATTGAAGGATTTAAATAGATGATGAATATGAATTAACTTGGATAACACTAAGGTGTTATATATTTTATAATATTATGATCTTTCCATTATACACTATGATTGGGATAAAGCATAGATGAAATTTCCTTTCAGGAGCTAGTAAATGATTTATGTGTGGAATGAATTTTCAATGGTGAATTGATAACCAAAGTGATGGGAATACATTATCGAGTGATGAAAATATAAACAAACATGAATAGAATGAACCTGCCCTAATTCAATGCTTCATGTGAAATGAGAATGGGAATTATTCTAACCAACTCCAAAACCTGATGTTTAATGACGATGATTATCATTATAAAACTCTTAAGAATATGGGAAATGGAAAATGTCATGTGATAACTATTTCTAATGAGGACAATGATAACAATAGGGTGAAAGGGACTAATACCATTCACTCTATAACTACTAATGTATTATTTGGATCTGGATCCACCCATTATTTTGTATCTATAGAATTTGATAAGGGTATTAATATTCCACCAAAATGATTAAATGTATAATTATATGTACAAACCCTAAATGGTATGATGATTACATCCTAATTTAATTATTACTCTCTGGTTGAAATTGGTTGGAATCTGCTTCTTGTAAATCTTTTCATTCTTCATCTAGTTTAATTTTATTTCATATTATGTATGGATTGGATTTCTCTACATAAAACCCACATCAATTTTTAATGAAGGGGAGTCACATTGATATTCTAAACCAACCAATGATTTTCAATCAATGTGATTATATGTATATGCTTCAGATAGATATAACTTCCAATTTATGGGTATCAATTCTCATTCCTAAGGTGTATTAAAATCATATGGTTATGGAGAAATTTTACATCAATGATATGCCTATTTTTTGGAGTTAATGGATTTCTTTACAAATAATTTCCATGAATTCCTCAAAAATGTGATGTTAATTTCTAAATATAACTCATACCTGGTCCCACATTAATTTCAAAGACTCCTTATAGAATGACTACGATTGAGTTTGAGGAATTCGTGATGCGCATACAAGAGAATATGGACAATGGATTCATTCAGCCAAGAGTGGCGCCTTAGGGTGAACCTATTATATTTGTTATGAAGAAAGATGGATCAATGAGACTTTGTAATGATTGTTAGGAATTGAACAAGATCAACATCAAGAACAACAATTCTCAACATCATATTAATGATGTGTTTGATTATCTGTGTAATGCTCAAAACTTTTTCAATATTGGCTTTCCTTATGGATATCATAAATTGACGGTTTTAATGGAGGATATACCCAAGTTGTAATTTTGTTCAAGGTTTAGACACCGATATATATAGTGATTCTATTTTGTCTTATCAATTCCCACATTATCTTCATTGATTTAATTAATCACGTCTTTAGAGATTACCTTGATTGGATTTTGGAAGTATTTATTAAATATATTATTAAATATTTAAAGAATAAGGAATATAATTAAGGTCACTTTATAATTGTACTAATGTCCCAAATTAAGGATAAACTATATGAAAATTTTACATTTTGTGGATTTTGGATACAAAAGGTTTCATTTTTGGGTCATATACCTCAAGAGCGGGTATATAAATAGATTATTTAAAGACAATGACTGTTGACTGTTGGACCAGACCAACCATAGTGAATAATATACATAGATTTCATGGATTAGATATATATTATCGGTGGTTTTTATGGAATTTATCATGAATATCTAATCCTATAACCTAGTTAACTCATAAGGGAGAAATGATCTTCTGGATAGATGAAAGTGTTAAAATATTCATGTAACTAAAGAGTTGATTATTTAGTGTTACTGTGATTACATTATTCTATAGTGGAGATGGGTTTTTAATCTATATTTATGCATCCAGGAAGTCATTGTAATTTTTGATTTTGTAGAATGACATGGTTATAGCTTATGCCTCATGAAAATTGACTATTCATGATAAAAATTACTTAATTCAGGATTTGGAGTTAGATGTAGTAATTTTTTCATTCAAGACATGATGGAATTATCTTTATGGAGAAAAGTGTTATATATATACCGATCAAAAAAAATTAAAGTATATATTCCCCTACAAGGATTTAAACCTACGCCAAAGAATATGGTTTGATATGATTAGTGATTTTGATTTCTCAATACATTACCACCCTGGGAAAAATAGATCAGGGTGTTCGATGCTTTGAGTAAAAAGGATCATGCAATCTTGTCCATGATATGGATAACAAAAGATCCAATATTAATGGTTTTAAAACAGATGGATCTAGAAATCTTTATGTACGGGGGGGAATCATAACTTTCTAATTTAAATGTTTATCCATTATTCCATGTGATGATTATAGAATCAAAGAAGGAAGCTATACAACTATAAAAGATGGGTATCAATGTTATTATGTTTAACCTTGATCATGAAAGAATGATAAGGTTTGGGATCCATTTATTCATTACATATATACCATATTTGAAGGAGTTGTTACCGGAAGCATATGTTCTTCATTCTCTTTTTATCGTAGAAGTACGATGATATATAGATATATCAGAAATTATACTTATATTGGTATGACATAATGTGAGATATCACAGATTCTGTATCTTGGTGCTTGGTATTCTAAAAAGTTTCAGCCGAAGGAAAAATATATAAGGGGATGTTATAAATATTACCCGTACTATAATGGAAATGTGAAAATATCAAAATGGGTTTTTTAAGGACTCTACAAAACATATAAATTGAATAATGTTATATGGGTGGTATTCAGTCACCTTACTAAGTCTAAAACCATTATCACTATCGGAGAAAACTTCTCTCTAGATCATCTTTCCAAGATATACATTGAGGTGATGGTAACATTTCATAGAGAACCACATTCCATTGTATTTGATCAGGATATGAGTTTTACCTAAATGTTCTAGAAAATAATTCTTTAATACCTTGATATAGTGTTTAGTTTTTTCACTTTATATAATCCTCAAATATATGTTTGGTCTAAAAAAATATTTAAACCCTATAGGATGTGTTGATATCTTGTTCTATGGATTTTAAAGGTGGTTGGGATCAAAAAATTTCTCTATTTGAGATTTCTTACCACAATAACTTTCACCCATGTTTTAAGATGGATCCTTATAAAGACCAATATGTAATTAAATGTAGAGCACCAACGTGTTAGAATGATGTTGTATAAAGAAAGATTTTGGGACCTAATATTGATAAATAAATGAATGATAATGTTAGATCCATTTTGAATCATATAAAGGAATCTCAGATTAAGAAAAAAAATCTGATAACCACATGTACGATCTAGAAGTTGAAGTTAGTGATAAGTTTATTCAATTAATTTCATCATAGAAGATGTCATTGAGCTTTGGGAATAAGGGTAAATTAATTTCTAGGTATATTGGTCCCTTTTAAATTGTTGATCATATTATTATGGTAGCTTATCTCTTAGAACATTCAATTAAAATCACCCAAGTTCATGTTTTTTCCATGTATCAATCTTTAGGACGTTATACTGAAACCTTCACATGTACTAAAATTTTTCGCAATACCTTTGGAGCAGGATCTTTCTTAAGAGGAACAATGATTAGAGATCCTGGATCTTACAGAGAATGTTCTATGAATCAAGACAACTCATTGGTCAATTTTTTATGTTTAACCACTAGTATAGAGAATCCATTTTGGAGCATGAGGATATTTTGAGGCATTATTATCCATATTTTGTTATATTATAGTGACAAATTTTGAGGGAGAAAGTCATTTTATGGGTGTTAGAATGTAAAACCCTGTGTTCTTTTTTTAGTGTTTTTTCATAAATAAATTATTTTTAAAAAAAAAATTAGTTTAGTATTACACCATGTTAATAAATAATTATATTCAACACTAAGTAAATAGTGTTCTACATGTAACACTATCTTAACTTGTGTTACATGCGACATTGAGTTTTAAAAAAACATTATTATATTCTTAATATAGTTAATTAAACTTGACAGTTATAACATAAACATTAACCTTAGTATTATTAATAGTAATTAAAACTTTTTATGTATTAATTATAATGATTTTATATAATGAAAAAATATTTACAATAAAATTCATAATTTTCAGTAATGTCTTTATATGTTTTGAAAAAAAATATTTTCTCCATAGAACTTATTTCCATATCATTAAGTGAAAAATAATAAAATATTTTTTTGGTAAATTTAGAAATTTATTTTGATCACATAAACTGAATTTTATATTTCATAATTTAAAAATTATCCTTGGGTGGTTATTTGTGATTTTTCTGAAAGATTTCATTTTTTGTTAAATAATTAGAAATAATGAATTATAATTGAAAACTAAATTTTCATCTATTTTATTTATATAGTTAATTTTTATTTTAAATTGGTTTAAAATTTTAAATAGATAAATTATACACAAATTAATATAATTAAGTATTTTTATTCAATATTCTTTTGAAATTGGATATTAAAACAATTCAAACTATTGATCTTTTTCACTTTAAAAACATATTGTTCTATCCCATCTGTGAGATTAATTTTAAATTAATTTATACCACTTCGATAAATTAAATTTGGAAATATTGATTCAATATTTTGAATCTTCATAAACTATAATTTATAATAATTTTAACTTAATATTTTAACCAATGTGATTAGTGAAAATAGTTGAAATTAATCAGGGTGTTTAAGAGAAAAATAAGTTTAGTAAGGGACTAAACTTTAAACATAAGGGGAAAATGACCTAGAATCTTTTACAACACCAATTTTATGGATCATTTAGAAAATATTTCATATATTATCTATATTTTTTATTGTTGTATCATGTTTTCATGGATAAAATGTTGGTGGAATTCTCTCTTTAAAAAAATTATATGTTTTCCGCTCACCACCCTTATAGAAGACCACAAGATCTCCCACTATCTCCACACCACAAAATACCATTTTCTATTCCAATAACTATATTAATTTAATCTGAAATTACCCCCATTAATTATAGATGCCTTAATTTTGGCATAAATCCATCCAAGGGAGTCCAATGCTGCAAGCCAAAAAGAGATACCCGAAAAGTTGTAATGTTCTTCAACGAATGATTTTGTTTTATTTCTTCCTCAGACCCATTAAATTATTTGTATACGATGATTTTATAGTAAAAAAATATTTTAAATATAGATATGTGTTTTCATGTTAATTTAATTACCTAAACCCACTCACACTTACATGAAATGGGTTATGAAGTAAAAGTTCATGTGTATGGTGAACTACTGCCTCATGAAATGAAGTCGTTAATTTTTCCATTACCACCTATAAATGATTAGAATAATTATTTAAATATGATGTATATATGATATTTATGAGTTTTATTAAGTTATTTTTATTTGTTAATTTTTATATCATGCATAACTTGAGGTTTTCAATTATTTTAGAATATGGTAACCTCGTTCATGTGTACGGCAGAATACTGTCTCACGAAGTCATTTGATTCATTCACGATTTACATGGAATGTATTGTGGATGTGTTCAATAATAATATCTGATATATATGACATAAAATTATTCTTTAATGATAATTTCTCATATAATTTTATTTCATTCAATTTGAAAATAAAAATGAAAATGAATTCATTCTAATGTACAACCTACTATCTCGATAAACTGTGTATTTTATTTCCTATTTCGATCCTTTATAGATTATTATAAAAACATATAAAATTAATATATATGATATTTATATCATGTTTATTATTTTGGTGGTGATGAAATCATTATTAATGTAATATCTCAAAAAATATAACAAATCAAAAAAATAAAATAAAAGTGGTTACTACCAAAAACATAAAATTAAGATAGAACTGTTAATAAACAGCTAATAAAAGGTTATAAGAAAATCATATATGGTGTGATAGCAATGAATATGGTTATTTAAAATATTTATAATAACATTATATTATTATACATGATCATTTAATGAGTACAATGGAACTCAAGACTTATGGTAAGGATTTCGGTCCCACATTTATTTCCATTGAAACACAAGCCATGTTCACAACGTATTTTTTGTATGTGGTGTGTATACTAACCATGGATGTATCTTTTGATTATTAAATTTATAGTGTTTTAGATTGATATATAAAATTCATGATCTCTCTTCCATGTGGTACGTGATTCAAATTTACTAATGTGGAAAGATTTTATTGCTATAATATCATCGTTTATCACCATTGTTTAGGATTTTTCATACATTGATGATATATTGTGATCCATATAACAAGAATTACCATGTTTTTTATTATCCCATGGTTATTCAAGAAATATTAAATTGATGATACGATTTTTAAAAAAATTGTTACCTAATATAATGAAGAATTTTTTTTAAATAAAATCTCCCTTTGTTTATATGTTTATTCGGAAATCTAGTTTATTTCAAAACCATATTTTCTAAAAAAAATCAACAAAAAATTATCCTATCCTAAAATTATTTAAGAACACATTTAAATAAAATTACTTTTTAAAAATATGTTTTCTAAGGAATATTCATTTCATTTTTTGACCATGTAACTTTTCTAAAATTTTTACAATGAAAAATCAATGTTTCTATAATATGAACATATTGTATAGATTTATCCACCGTAATGATTTTCATTATTTTAAATATGACTTTTGAAATTTAACAAGGATATTTTCAATGAAAATTTTTTCCCTAATATTTTGGAAATTAGTTTTTTTGGTTTTTTACAAAGATAATGGTTTTTCATTTTTTTTTTATTTTTAAAAACTGTTTTCAAAGGGAAAATTATATTTTACTCAAGAAAATTATTAATAGATATTTTAAAAATATCTTCCATCAATGATGAAATACATTGGTTTTACTCATTCCACAATAGAGATATGACCCAGGGTATTAATCATATTCATTCTCTGAATAGTTTTTTTGATGTCATGATCCTTATTAAACCCATTTCTTCTCTATAGGATTATATGTATATTAAACCCACTTCATTTCATCGGTTATTCTATGATGAAATTATTATGAAACAAATCTATTTTTCTGAAGATATGATATGATAAAAATTTCAAGATACCCATTTCATTTCATGGGTTTCAATATGATGAATGGTTTTTATCTTATGGAACACATATGAATGATTTTATTATGAGACAGGTGGGACCTATATCTCTATAAAATGAATTAGGTAATGATTTTTATCTAGTGAGATTGACATGTCTATAATTTAGAGTGAAATTGTTTTATTAAAGAACTTTATATGCTATGATGGAATTGGGACTGAACCATGACTACTAATATGGTTTAGGGAGTGAACTCGTTCCACTAAGAAAAACTTGACAAGGTTCCTTGACTACGATGGAAATGATTTTATATGTCTATATCTATACAAAAAATGCATGTCTTTTACTAATGTTATGATCTTATTGATAATGTTGTTTTTTTCCCGTTTGATTCATATCGTACGAACTACAAATCCTTATTCCATGACTCATGATTATAATCATTGATATGAACGGTATGTTTTTCAAATGTTATGCTCATTTATCATACCCTTATGATCATGATTATGCCTACATATCTCCTTTCTTTCCCTTAATAGACATTTGATCTCAACCTTTCTATTGTTCCCATTCACTAATTTATGAAGATATTTATTTGGTATGATGTGTCTAAGAAGGGTTCAAGTTTTGAAGAATGTTGATGGATATGATGTAGTTAACTTATGGATAAGTGTTTATGTTTCTATGTTTATAAAGGAATTAAAAAAATAAGGTATTTGGGATTGGGTTTGTGTAATGTAATGAATATTCTACAAAAATTATGTAATTTCTATGCATGTAAAGCAAGGGTCACTATATGCATGGGGAAAAATGTCAAATTAAATAAAATTATTAATAATATGTTCTTGTTTGATAAAACATAGTTTTGGGTGTAATGAAAGATATTAAATAATCTCAGTGTTTTCTGTATCATAAGCTTTCATTTAAATTTAATTTATTATAAAAGAAATATATTTTAATGTCCTAGGGTGTTATATTCTCTTCTAATAATGGAGTTAAGTGTCACATATTCTATTGAAAGAAAATAATTCTTCTAAAATTTCAAGGTGTTGAATAGAAAACTGAGCTTAGACGGCAATATAGTACCCCAATAATTTATGATATATTTATTTTTTTAATAAATTTAATCTCTTTAATGGCTTTTTATTCATGTAACATCAACTAGAAACTAAATACAATACATCATTAAAATATTTTTATTTAAATGTGACTCTTATAACCGAGCAATTAAGATGGTGGGTATGAATATGAATAAAAAAATTATGGAAATTAGTTGGATTGAAAATATATAAAAAATGTATATATATTTATTATAAATAAAATAATAATTTGTTTAAATAAAAATAAATGATTTCTAAAAAACAATATTTTTTCAATGAAAACATTTCGATCGCGTTTTGAGAACATATGTTAAAATTATGTTTTAAATAATTTTAAGAAAATTATTTTTTAAAAACAAAATTTTTTTAAATCATAATATAAACATTATATTATAGTGATTTTTTGATATTTTTATAAAAACATTCCTATTTCAATGAATAGTTAAAAATAATATTTTTTATTTAAGAATGGATTTTACATCAAATAATTTTCAAGGATAAATTATATTTTAAATATATTTTGAAGTGAAATAAGTTAAATTAAATTTTAATATGACAAATTTATCTCATTTTAATAAATTTAATATTGAATTTTTATAAGAAAACATCATATGGTTAAGAGAATTTTCTCTTTCGAAACCCACTTTTCCATCGCTTCTGTGAGTATAATTTTAAATTGGATTCTTCGACTTTTATGAATTGAATTTATAAAAATGGATTCCAAATTTTAAATCAGAATAATATATAAGATCTGATAATTTCAACTTATTAGTTTTCCATTATGAATAGTGAAAGTTGTAAAAATTAATTACTATGGTTATGGTAAAAACTGATTTACTAGGGGGTTAAATGAAAATGATAAGGGTTTAAATCACATACCAACTTGTATAAAGACATTTTATGGGAATTTTAAGACCATATAATATTTATGGTTCAATTATGGTTATTTGTTTTGGATTTTGGCATGATGAAAACATGGGTATAAATGATTCTTTTCAAAAATACCTTGTGTGTCCTCTCTCCCCTTATGAAAGGCCACCCACTATAATCCCCTCGTCACACTTCAAAATCCATTTGTTTTGGCCAATACTAGAACAAATCACTTCTTTAATCCCCTCCCAAAATATTAGAGCCCTTTTTTATCATAAATTCATCATGGGATGGATTTGTGTGAAAATATAAAAGAGTTTCCCAAATAAGAGGTAAAATTGTTAAGCAATATCTTTTATTTTGTTTCTTATTACACATCCTTAAAATGTTATTAAATCATATTATTATTATATAAAAATAGTATTCCATATAATTTGATGCCATTATCTTAATACAATAACTTTTATACATCTCCTCTTCCCTCAAATGGGAAATGAAATCGTCAATCATGTGTACGGAGGACTACCGCCTCACGAACCAATGTTAGTATTTTTCCGCCAATGAATCTAATGATTGTATATAATGATAAATTTAATGAATATGTATTCAATTTATGATATTAATATACTTTTTTAATTATAATATCAGATATATATTATTACTTTCCATTCTGTTTAAATTATGATAACATCGCTCGTGTATATGGAGGACTATTGCCACATTAAGAGATGTGATTCATATTTCAATTACAAGTTACATGGAATGTAATAAGGTTAAATTTAACTAATATATGTGATATTTATAACATCATATTTATTATTTAAAACAAATATATCACATTATTCCTTGCCCTATCACCCATTAAGTAAATGATAACGTCAATTATTCTTAGGTACAACATATCGTTTTAACGAAACAATCTGATCCATTCTCAATGTTCAAATTCCAATAATTATTTTAAAAATGTATATAATGAAAAAAAATTAAATTAATAAAATTTCTATCATTATGGGGATGGTTTAACTAGATAATATTCTCGATAACTAGAACATTCAGGTTTAAACATGCATGGTAAAATAGAGTAATTATCACTCATAAAAATTGTAAGAATGAAATATTATTAACAAACGAGTGGTAAAATATTGTAAAATGATCATATATGATATTAAAAATATTAATATGGTTCTATTATAAATTAATAAAACGTATGATATCACTATACATGATCTTAATATGTGTTCAACTAAACAAATTCTTCAAGTAGGGGACTGCATATCAATTTGTTTTCATTAGGGTATATATTAATGTTATTCACCTAATTTATTTTATATGGTTTCTATAATTCCCCTTTGATATGAAATATCAAGGTTCCTTAATAATAAATGTTATTTTAAGTTTAAATATTAATTATTTCATTCTATGGGATTTCATGCAAATTTTACCAAGTGGAAAAGAATTTAATGAAACAATTTCTTTTCACTGAGTTATATTACTTCTTAATTTTCTTTAATATTTTAAGACAATATGCGTAATGAATTTTTACTTTATTCCATTTTATATAAATTTTTTTATTGGGATTTTCATTTGATAATCATAATCGATTCATTGAATAGTTATCACTTTAATGTTATGATATTCATAAGGGTTTATTTCAAAATCTCATTTTAATCCAAATTGTTTGTTCTTAAAATTACATTACAAGAAATATTTTCATCATTATATAATAAAACCTTTTAATTTCCTTCTCTTATAGCTATTTTTGAAGATTTAACGTAATAATACAATGTTTCTACAGATTAATACATAAAATCACTGAGAAAATATTGTAAATAATATCCAACCTTATTTCTCCCTTTAATGAAAGATCATTTTTATTAAAAAACAATGTTTTCTAAAAATGTTTTTGAAAATATATAATTTAATTAAAAAATTATATTTTACCCATGATTTAATTTTTAAAAACTATTTTGATAGGAATATTCATGTAATTTTCTGACCAATAATTTTTGGATTTTTCTAAAAATATTAAATGAATCATTGTTTTAATGTGAACAACATGTACAAAATTTCCCACCATTTTTACCACTCAATATAATAATGATTAATTTAATGGTTTCAAAGGAAATTTTAAGGAAAAAAATTTCAAAATTATTTATTGAAATTTTAGTTTGAAAAATATTTTCAAAGTAAAAATTCTATTTCCATTAAGAAATTTTAATGACATTTTTATGGTATTTCTATTCATCAATAAAATCAACCATTTGTTTTACTTTTAATCCACTGATTATATGTTGTATTGATATACTCCTTATTCTATATGTGAATGTTTTATGATCATTTTGACAAAGTAATGTATTCAAATTCACTTTCTTCATTCATTTTTATAGTCATAAGCATTCCCATGAAATATCCACTTTCTTGTGAACATTGGATTTTAAATCTCCCATAAATATAAAAATTATTTATCATTGACATTATTATTGATTAACCAAATATCATTTATATATATGGTTCTTTACATTGAATGTTATTTTATTTTATGGGTAAATTTTTATAATTAGGTATCCTTAATAAATATGGAAATTTTATGATATGACATTGATTCATGAATTAAACAGATTATTCAATAGAATAGGCAGTATTTGGGCTTATAGATATAAGTCAGGCCCTATTATAGATAACATATCAATACATAGGTAGTATAATGAGATGAATCAGATTGATAGCATTAGTGAATTGCGTTTCTCATGTATACATTCTCGTTAATTTTAAATTTCCATGTTGAAGGTCTTGAGAGTACATGTATCATGATGTCTAATATGAAAACATCCAATAAATAATCATTTACTTCATTAAGAATATAGTTATAATTATCCATGAGATTTTTCCAATGATATTATCTCAACATTCATTTCAGTATTATTTTGTTGATAAAATAAAATGTGTTTTCAGATATTTACTTTTCTATATTTATTATTACTTATCTAATATTTTATGTTATTTTATTGATTATATGTAATGTGTATCCATGTATTTTCATTTAGATATTCATTATGAATTATCAAACCTATATATTCATGTTATTTATTAAATGGAATATGGGTTAATTTTTTAATCCTTACCATATTGATTATTCTTTATCGAATCATGATTATCATGTTGTTGATTGAACGGAATTTGTGTTTATATATTTATATTTCTAAAGTGATTATTCCTTATTTATTATTAATAATTTAATCATTATAGATTCAAATTTGTGTAACTCGTACATCAAATTTGATCTCAACCATATGTTGATTCTTTACTGTGGAATCCAGGAACTATACTATTAATGATATGCAATGATATGATACCGGGAATAATGATATTCTAAAAAATTATGCCGTAATTTTTTTATTGAAATATAATATGGGGATAATTTATATATATATTTTACTAAGACTAATAAAATATTTGGTCATATGGGATGTGATTCCTGATATCTTATACCAAAGTAGTAAAGTATCCACCGAATCTGGGATATTGTGGTTAGGGTCTTTAAATTTGGTATCTGAAGATTTTTAGTAGATTATGGAAAACATGGATTGGGAATATAACCCTAGGATAGATGTTGTGGATTACTATAGAATAACAACATACTATTTTAGTAAGGAAGAGATTATATTGGTTTTCATATAAATAAATCTTTTTATGGATACTACAAGGGAAAATGGTTCTGAAACAAATTTACCTAGTGGTAATAAATCTAAAAAATGAATGTCATTATTGACTCGAATATTACCTTGTACACAACTAGTTTGGCACTCCTGGGTGATATACATTGGATTATTCATATCTTCATTATAACCCATTATAATGGATATTAATAGATGATGATAATGAATGACCTAGGATAGACCTAAATATTCTTATATTGAAAATAATATATCATGATTTATACATCCTATAAATGATTGTATGGTTTTCCTACAAGGATTATTATTATTCACACTATGATTTTTCGAGTTTTATTCAATGGCTCAAACCCAATGGAATCGTGTTAATATTGAACAAGAAGGATAATGTGGAGACTATGAGAAAAAAATATGACGATTCCACGAGTGAAAGATATTGTGATTTTACATAATTAGTTATTCTAAAATAGGATTAACAATATATATCATAACCAACTCCTAGAATCACATAATAATTGAAGTATATAGTTCACTAATTTCTCGAGTGGTTCATGCCGTAGAGGAAATAAGGATCAATTTAATTTCTATCAGAAATGTGGAAAGAGACACTTAAGAAACATTCTCGAAGGATTGGGAATATGATCTATGTGTGGAATGTAAGCTTAAAAAGTAATCAATTTCCATGTAAAAATTAATATTGTGATGAAAGGGTATAAATTTCACCTAAGGGGTCCATTTATAAACTTTTTTTTAAATATGGGGAACATGGGAATTAACCAAGTCAATTACCTCATTGAATGGTTAACCCGTAGACAAAGGAAGGACGTATGTTGAAAAAAAATGAATTATTTATGTTTTGTGATTAAAGAATTAAATTATAGAAATAATTTTACCAGTGGTATTTTGGTTGTAATAATCATAAAACATAAAAGTTTTGTGTTATATTTTATAATATTATATGTATTGAATAAATTATGAGATATGGATACTATCATGGGTTTATGAGTTTAATATTGATTATAAGATAAAATTCTAAAACACCCCTTGTTATGTTTTATTTGATGGGCTTCCACCTGTATTAAGGATATTTTTGGATAGATTTATGGAAATAAAACCCAGCGGTTTAGTATTTGTTTCAGCGAAAAATTTATTTAAGGGAAAATTCCCTTAACTATTTTTGGAATAATTATTAAGGTATTGGTATCTTTTAGGGTATATATTATCATTGAGGTTAAGGAAATTACAAGTTATTAAAGGTTGTAAATTTTATAGGAATTATATTAATAAGGTTTTTGAAAACATACAACCCACATTCCAAATGAAAACTCATCGCATTAGGAAAGGCCATGGGCATTAACCCATAATCAGAAGGAAACTAGGGTGTTGTGGCTACCACTGGCCTACGTGATAGTCTGCTTAGTATATCATTTTTTAGTAAATTATTTTATGTATAAATATTAATGTTGAACCAGTATTATTACTGTTGTGGTTTATATATTAATGTATTATATTAGATAAATTTTTCAAACCATATTAGTTTTGGAAAATATTTTGAGATAGAATAAAGGAATAGTCACACTTCTATCGATTTTATGACTTTGTTCAATGATAATTTTTTTACTTCGTGCATAAAATATTCATTCTTGGATATTAATTTCATATAGTGCGAGTTGATAGAGAAATTGATCTCGGCACAACCAAAACATTAAATAGTTCATATTGAATAGAAATATTTAAATTAAGTATATTTACATATGTTCTTAGTCTAGATAGTTCTTTAAATCCTCAAATTTAGAAAATGGATATTATGAAAATTGTATCCTTGTACTTTATTTTTTATGAATGTATGGTCTCTTCACACATCATAAGTTTATGGATTTGAGGTCCTTAATATTTCATAGAAAATTCATTTTCCTTCAACCAATGACATATGTCACTCTATTTAATTATTTATTATTTTCTTCATTTTCCATATCATCACATGACACTAATGTTCTCCTATTTGGAATCCTTTTAAGTGTTATTCCATATTACCTTTATACATTAATTTCTATATTATTAATAGTTTTTTTATTAACCCTTTGTATGATGTGGGTTTACAACAAACTTTTTTTAAAATGTGAAACACTTCATTACTAAGATTAAGATTAAATTGTTAGGATTCAATTTATTTAAGGGGGTAGAATATAACCCCTTTAGATTTTAAAATAACAAAATAGGATTTAATATCATATATGAAATAAAAAACTATGATTATAAGATAATATAACACCCCAATAATTTATGTTATATTTATTTTTTAATAAATTTAATTACAATGATAGCTTTCCATGCACACAATACCATCTTTTAACGAAACATGATAATCTATTAAAATAATATTATTTAAACATGATTGTTATAACATAACCATTATTTTGGAAGGTATGTATAAGAATAACTAAATTACGAAAAGTATTTGGTATATAAATGAATAAAAAAATTCAAACAAATTATATTATTTTGAACTAAAATAAGAATCAGTCGATAGAAAAAATAATTGTTTTTTGGAAAATTGTATTTCTCTAAAAAAATGGTTTCATCGCATTTGGAGGACCTGTATTGAAATTATTTTTTAAAAAATTTAGAGAATATATTTTTCAAATTGAACATGATGTTGGAATTCATACTTTCAAAATTATCTTAAAGTTTATTTTTGTGATTTTTCTTGAATGTTTCATTTTTCATTAAATATTGAAAAATACGGATTTTTTTGAAAATTTCATTTTCATTTAAATAATTTATATGGTTGAATTTTATTTAAAAAAAATTAATATATAATTAGTACAATTATATTGAAATATTAATAATTTGGTTCATTATAATCAATTATATTTTGAATTTTGATATTAAAATATTCTATACTTATGAGAATTTTCTCTCTAGAAACCCATATTTTTCATCATGTTTGTGGATGTAATTTTAATTTGGATTCTACCAATTATATTAATTGAATTTATAAAAATAAATTCTATACTTATAATAATAATAATTTATATTTTCTAATAATTTAAACATAAATTTGTAACCATTATGAATTGTAAAATAATTAAAAATTAATTACCAAGGTTAAGGTTAAACCAGATTTACCATGGGGTTAAACTAAAAAGATAAGTGTTAAAATGCCCTCCAAACTTGTTCAAAAACAATTAGATCTCTATATTTAGAACCTATAATATATATTGTTATATAATAACCTATTTTTTAGTCTTTATTGATGATAAAACCTTGGTTTTAATAGAATCTTTTTAAAAATTCCGTGTGTGCCCTCTCCCCCACTTATAAAATTACACCCCCTCTCCTCCCATATTAACACATATAAATCCACATTGATAATACAATACCAGCCCAAATAAATTTATTACTTCCACACCAACATTTTATAGCCCGTGGATTTGTCCTTAAGCTGACATAGGATGGATTTTTGTACAAACCTAATAAATTTATCTGAATAAGAGGTAATGTTATTAAATGATAATTTTTATTTTATTTTTTATTCCACCTACTAAAATTATTATTCAATAATGATAGTATAATTTATACACTATATCTAATGTAATTATATATAATTATATATATTTAATAACCTTTATCCATATCTTTATCCATCAAATGGGAAATGAAATCATTGATCGTGAATATAGTGGACTACCACTTCATGAACTGATGTAACTCATTTTCAAAAAACACATATCATAAGTGTATATAATGATTAATTTATAGATATATATAATATATTGATATTATTATACTTATATAACTATAATTTCACATATTCCTTCTTACATTCAATGTTATTTAAATTACAATAATGTTGCTTGTGTGTTTGGAGGACTACCACCTCACGAAGTGATTTGATTATTTTTTCACTAATTATTTATATAGAATGTAATAGGAAAAAAATTAATGAATATATTTACCATATATGAAATTATATTTACTCTGGAAGAACTAATTTATCACCTACTTGCTTACCCTTTTACCCATTAATGAAATGACAATGTCACTCGTGCAAATGTACGACGTACTCTTTCCACGATTCGATGTGATTCATTCTCAATGTTAAATTTTAAATAATGATTATAAAATTGTATCTAATGGAAAATATGAAATTTAGAAAAATTAATATAATTATTGATATGATTTAATTATATAATATTCTTCGGAATTGGAACTTTCACATTAGAACATTTATGAGGAAACATTGTAGTTATCACTCGAAACAACGATAACAATGAATGATTATTAAATAATCGGTGATAAGATATTATAAAAAGATAATATATGATATTATATATATAAATATGGTTATTTTTTAAGTTAATAACATGTTTACAACCACTATATACGAGGTTAAAGATCATTTAACTAGAATGATGTTTGAGGTAAGTGACTTCACCTCAATTTCCCTTCCTTAACGAATATTGTAATTTTATGAACATAATTTATTTTATATAGTTTATATACTTATGATAGAGCGTTGTCGTGGCCGTCCTCAAATGATTAATGTGATTTTGGGGTACTTAGGGGCAGTAGAGTGGCTGACCAAGGTCGTCTCTCAAAGGAGGAAGTGAATTTAACAACTTATTAAAGGTATTCTAAAAAAATAAAATAGAATAGAATAAAAACACTAATTTAAAGGATTGGGTTTGTTATAGTTTATGAATATAGAAGATGTTTTCTGGAAGAATATTGAATATTTTTTGTTTTTAGTTTTGAAATGAATTTCGATTAATATGACACAATAAGAAGATGTTTTTTTAGAAATCTATTTTAAAAGTTGTAATCGATCTAACTCTACCTCATCATTTAATTATTAATCATTATCATCTAAATAAATATCCACTTAATAATTATCCACTAATTTTTAATCCCTCGAATCCTATGAGAGTTAACTTAACCACAAAGATGATATTATTTAAACCCTAGGCTAGCTTCGGAACACGCAATCGCAGCACCCTGCTTTGATTGTTGTTTAAAGGATAGCTTGTGGTCAGTGGTTAATTAGAGCACATATCCATTCTATAAATGAGGATGAATTGTGTTTATGGATTATATTTGAACTCTACAAATTTATCCTGTGTGGTCTTGTATTACCGATTAAGATCGCGCTCTCACAATTTACACAAAATCTCGACCTCGCCTGTTTTGTATTAATTGTTCAATTGCTTTCTTAGATTCTTTTAATTTAAAAACACAATTCATGGATCATATTATTTGAATTACAGTAACTCATTGATTCAAAATAAATGAATGAAAAATGATAGAGGTCGATCGATTGCTAAAAAGAACTACTCTTCTATGGGTGTCGTAATCATCGTAGAAGCGTTTTGCATGTGCAATGGTTTATAACGGGTACAATCCAATAACGCTTCTAATAAAGAATTCCAGCCCAAATAGGAAGATTAAGAGAATAATAAATTTAAACAAAATAAAATAAAAGAGAAGAAATAAAATATGAACAAATAATTTTATTACACAAACAAAATCATTACAACATGAAGCAGGATAAGAAGGCTTCGTCGAAGGGATCCTTGATTCAAGAGCTACCCTTATTTAAATAGTTGTAGAATTGGAGTGGATCCACTTATCCTCTTCCATAAACTTCCCAATGCACGTCCCAACCCATAAAAATGAGAAAAACTACAATTTATAGAGGGGAGGGGAGAAGAGGTTACAAGAGGTTTCAAGTGTGAATGTGGAAATTCGAACAAATATTTTATTCCAAATTGAAAAGACAATTTGACCACCAAAACGCGTGAATTTTTAGGCCTTCCAGAAGGATACTATGTGGGGGTTTGGGTTCTATATTTCCTCTAAACATTTGGGCTTAATAGAGTCCCCGATGAAGGAGTTATGGGCGCAATACAGAAACATCTCCATTCTGGCGAGTCCAACCCAACTTTGACTTCATGGCACATTTTAAACAACCAAATGCACAATTTAGCTCTAGTGTCCTCAATAAAAGTTATAGATACTTATGTTAGGAACACTGTTACACAATTGAAAATTCAAATAATTAATATACAAATATTTATCTTCGAAATACTGCAGTGAACTATAATGGGTAAAACTAGAATTTTCATCAAATATTCAAATGAATGATCTAATCCCATATACATTCTAATTAAACATATTTAACACAATGTGAGGAAATTATATCAATTATTATCAATAAAATATTCAATAAAATTGTGTTTTATCAACTCCCCCACACTTACCCTTTTGCACTCCTGAGTAAAACCTCATATCAAGTAAACATCAATATCAAATCAAAACCAATTTTAAAACACATATCCTTAAGATGAAAAAATTACACACCAAGAAAAAAAAGATATCATGCCTCATAAAAAGCCATTATATAAAGTTCTTCATTTATATTATTCAATATATTTCCACTTTATTTATCCTCCCATGCACAAAACACGTACCTCACTTGAATTTTCTCTTATCACACAAATGACAATTTTTTTGCAATGTCTTTCTCATCCAAACTCATACAAGGGACACCATAGGCTTGATATATTCCTACATCGCTACCTGATGTGAGTCAAAGACATATGTTTATCATGAGGACTTTTCCGGGTTGTTCTGTGGCTTTTGGTTGGTAGGATTTAGATGTGAAAAAATTCTGTGGCTAAATGAGGAGGGCTTGACTCTTTTTGAAGAAAAATTGCATTAATCAAATTTTCACTTAAATATGGTCTTATCCTCAATCCCCATAGTATAAATTCTCCTCCATAATCATGAAAATTCATGAAAGGTTTACACCATTCATCATTTCAGCATCAAAAATTTCAATCTTCTCAAACATGATTTTCTTGAAATCTCCCGATAGGCACAGCTTTCTTACTCAATAAGAAGCTCAAGAAAAGGCACAACTTTCTATATAATTATTTTCTTCATCAGAAACCACATCTCTTCAAAATTTAATTTTCCACCCAAAGTATCACAGAATGTGGTAGCTCAACACAAGATAGCATCCCCCACACTTAAGCTCAACTAGATTATGCAATTTCACTTCAATAGTTGGTTGGATTGGGAAAATTGGCTTGTAATGTGGCTAACCTAACAGGTTGTGCATGGATTCTAAGGGCTAAAAGGATTAAATGTTCAAGGTAGGCCAATATATAAAATGATTCTTTAAAATAGGGGCTTTAATACCAAACAAATGCCTCAATCATTTAAACATAAGTACCTCAAACCCTCAAGTTTTTACAGCAATAAATCAAATTATGGTTAAATAAAGCATGGTTTGGTTCTCTCAATAAGTGAGGTGAATGTAAAGAATATGAAAATAATGGTTCATAAGCCTCATAGGAAAGTGATTTCAAATATAAAGACAGTGAGATGTGGTATGGTAGTCAAAATTCAGTGTATTTTTCATGAAATTACTAAATATTTGAACATGAAACAAAGACATTTCAGCATTAATTTAAGCTAAGTTTTGAGGGGTGCATTGTTTCACTTATTTATTTGCATTTCCAAATTGTGATGAGAATCATGTCAGCTCAAAAATTTCAAAAACACACAAAATTTGACAAACACACAATTTTTTTGGTTTTTTTTAACAGGAAAATTGTTGACATTAATAAACTAAATGGTTCCCTCCCACACACTTAAAATATTGCATTGTCCTCAATGTGAACCCATGAGATGATATATGCACATGAAATTCCAAATTTTTAAATAGGACAAATAATATAAAAGTGAAAGGGTTAGGAACGGCCTGATGTGCTCAAGTGATGATTGGGTCATGTAGTGTGATAAAATCCACTACATTAGTAGGAAGTCCCTCAATGTATCTCTTCAAATGTTTCCCATTGACTGTAAAGCTCCTTACAGTGTCCTCTTGTGTGATCTCCACTGCACCAAAAGGAAAAATATTAGATACAATATAAGGACCTAACCATCTGGAATGCAACTTACCAGGCATCAGCTTTAGTCGTGAACTGTAGAGAAAGACTTTCTCTCCAAAATGAATCTCCCTTTGTTGGATCATTATATCATGATCTGCTTTTGATATTTCCATTTAGAGCCTTGAGTTCCCATATGAAGACAATCTAATCTTCTTTTGCTCTTGAATTTTCAGCTTCCTTTGGATTCCATCTTGGGCCAAATCCATGTTGCATTTCATTATAGCCCAATAAGCCCGATGATCAACTTCCACTGGGAGATGACATTCTTTCCCAAAAACAATCTGAAATGGGGACATACCAATGGGTGTCTTGTATGTTGTCCTATAATCCCACAATGCATCATCCAAGTGCTTGCTCCAATCCTTCCTATTTAGTTGTACAGTTTTCTCCAACATTAGTTTCAACTCACAATTTGAAACCTCAGCTTGGCCATTTGTTTGGGGGTGGTATGGTGTTGATGTTTTGTGTGTCACCCAATACATTCAAAGGAGGGAAGCAAAATTCCTACTGCAAATGTATATCCCTTGGTCACTGATGATGGCCTTTGGTACTCCAAACCTGCAAAAATTATGTGATTTCACAAAATCCACAACAACATGAGAATCATCAGTCCTTGTGGCCTTGGAATCCACCCATTTTCTCACATAATCAACAGAAACCAAAATATACAAGAAACCATATGAACATAGAAAAGGACCAATAAAATCAATGCCCCACACATCAAAAATCTCACAGAATAGTATGGGTTGTTGGGGCATCTCATGTATCCTAGAAATATTCCCAGTGTGTTGGAAATGAGAGCATGACTTACAAAACACATGGGCATCATGGAATAAACTAGGCCAATATAATCTAGAGTCTAAAGCATTCCTAGCTATCCATTGGGGTCCAAAGTTTCCACCACATGTAAGTGTATAACAGAATTTCAAAACAGACTCAAACTCATGATCAGGAACACACCTCCTAAAAACATGGTCACTACACATGCGCCATAAGTATGGATCATCACAAACATAAAATCATGACTCACCCTTTAATTTTTAGACTTGATGTTTCTTTAAATTTGCAGGGATTTCAGAGGCAACAAGGTAGTTAACTAAATCTTTATACCAAGGATCTGTACCTGAGATGGAATAAAGATGCTCATCGGGGAAAGTGTCCCGAAGTGGCACCAGCTCCAAGGTGTCACCTTCTAGTGTGTGATTAATCCTACTCATGTGGTCCTCCACCATGTTTTCTGACCCCTATTTTTCATTTATCTCAATATCAAATTCCTGAAGAAGGTGCATCCATCGAATCAGCCTGGGCTTTGCATCTGGATTCTTCAAGAGGTACCTCAGAGCTGCATGGTCGGAAAAAACAACTACTTTAGAGCCCAATAAATATGAATGGAATTTATCTAAAGAAAATATGACTGAAAGAAACTCCTTTTCCGTGGTTGTGTAATTTGATTGGGTAGAATCCAGTGTCCTCGATGCATAGGTGATCACATGTGAATGTCCCTCCACCCTCTGAGATAAGACAACTCCAACCGCGAAGTTGGAGGTGTCACACATAAGCTCAAATGGAATCTCCCACCGTGTGGGCTGTATAATATGTGGAGTGGTTAGACGTTGTTTTAGCTCATCGAATGAATTCCTACATGAAACATCAAACACAAAATCAGAATCCTTTTTATGTAATCCAGACATAAGAAGATAAATCTTACTAAAATATTTGATGAAGTGCCGATAAAATCTTGCATGCCCTAGGAAAGATCTAACATCACGCACACATGAAGGATATGGTAAGGATGACATAATATCTACCTTTGATCTGTCAACCTCTATACAATGTTTTGACACTACATTCACTAAAACAATTCCATGCTCTACCAGGAAATGACACTTTTCAAGGTTTAGGATCAGATTCTTCTCAATATAATGATTAAACACCTTTCCCAAACTAATTAGACATTCATCAAATGAAGACCCATACACTGTAAAATCATCCATAAATACTTCCACGAGGGTCTCAATAAAATCAGAAAAAAATACACACCATGCATATCCGGAAGGTACCTGGGGCATTGCAAAGTCCAAATGGCATCCTTCGGTAGGAAAATGTGCCAAAGGGACAGGTGAATGTAGTCTTCTCCTAATCCTCCAGAGCTATACAAACCTGAAAATATCCAGAAAATCCATCCAAGAAACAATATTGTGTTTTCCCAGCTAGTCTCTCAAGCATTTGATCAATAAATGGGAGGAGGAAATGGTCCTTGTGAGTTGGATGATTTAGTTTCCCGTAATCAATACACACACGCCAACTGTTTTGCACCCTCATTGGAACTAACTCAACTTTCTCATTTTTAACAATAGTAACACCACTCTTCTTAGGCACAACCTGAATTGGTCTTACCCAATGATAATCTGAAATGGGAAAGATTATTCCAGCCTCGATCAATTTCTCAACATTTTTTAAACAACTTCCTGGAGGTTGGGATTGAGTCTCCTTTGTGGCTGCCTCCCCGGTTTAGCCCCATCCTCCAAGAGAATCCTATGCATGAAAATGGAGGGGCTAAAACCTGATATGTCAGCCAAGGTCCACCTAATCGCCCTGATGTTCTCCCTCAAAATATTCAAAATATTTTCTTCAAGATCAAAAGGGATATTGTTGGAAATGATAACTGGTAATCTCTCACCAATCAACAAGTATGAGTATTTCAGATTTGGTGGCAATGGCATGAGTTCTAATGAAGGAGGGTGTAGTATGGATGGAGACATAGAAGGAACTGAAATATGTGCACAAAGAGCCTCAGTATCAGAATATACAACATCAAAATCAGAGAATAAAGCATCAAATCCATCAGCATACTCTATAGCCATGTCATAATCAGAGTTCACATGATCAAAATCAGAATATGATTCCATTTCAAAATCAAATCTTAGAGAGTCTTGTTCCTTAGAAACGGGTGTGGAAGTACTCTTAGACATCAAACTAGAAACAATACTCATAATCTCCCTAAGAATAGGACAATACAATTCCATGGTGTTTTTACTTGGTGGTTCAAAATGGGAGATAACAAATGCACAATGATCCTCTGAGGGGTACTTCATGGAATCCATAAAATTAAATATCACAACATCATCCCCAAATTCCATGGAAAGTGTACCCTCATTTACATTTATGATAGTTTTTGCAGTTTTGAGGAAGGGCCTACCTAAGATAATGGGGGCATGAGAACTTACCTGATCATCCTCCATGTTAATATCATAGAAATCCACTAGAAAGATCATGTATCTTACCCAGACAAGTACATCCTCAAGAACTCCCACTCGATATGTTGTAGCTCTATTCTCCAACTGCACCACTACTCTCATCGACTTCAACTCACCAACTTGTAAAGAAAAGAATACAAAGTGAGGCATCACATTTATTGAAGCTCTTAAATCACAAAGAGCATCAGAAAAGTGCAACTCCCTTATGGTACATGGGATGGTGAATGTCCTGGGATCCTTTCTCATTGTTGGCATTTCTAGAGTTGTTGTAATGAGTGTTGAGACATTCCTTACATGGTTGATCCTCTCATTTCCCTTGAGCCCTCTTTGATTGGTACAAAGTTCTTTTAAGAATTTCGCATACCTTGTAATTTTCTTAATAAATTCAAGTAGAGGAATGTTGATCTCCACATGCTTGAATGTATCCAAAACCACCTTTTTCATTACTTCTTCAGCCATCTTCTTGGTTTGAACAACCCTGTTGGGAAAATTAAGGGGTTTAGGAGGAACATAATCAATCTTTTTCTTACCTTTATCTTTCTCCATGGATTTCTCATTAGTTGGTTTTGAATGCGGCTTCTCCAAAGTTGAGGTGAATCCCGATGGAATGGTAGGTACAGATGTATCATTCAATTGCTAACATTCCCCTTTGGATTTGTAGTGGGTTGGGAAGATAGATTTCCGGAATTCTTTCTAACAAGTTCATGGAGGGTGGTGGAAATCTGGCTCATTTGAGTCTTCAACTCCCTAAGCTCTGAACTTTGACTCTTCAGCTCATTCTGTTGATTAAGAACAATTTGCTTCAAAAGATCATCAATATTAGAATCTACCTTTGGTGGGGGGTTCCCTTGTTGTTGGCTTGTTGATGTTTGAGCTTCAAACATCCTTTGCAGTTGTTGGAAACCCTACTGGTAAGGCGGAGGCTGCTGGAAGTTTTGTTGAAAAGGGGGCCTTTGTTGTTGTCCAGATCCATACCTCATGTCTGATTGATCCATCCACCCTTGGTTGTATGTTGGAGAAAATGAATCAAACTTCTTTTGGTGATATGGTTTTTGTTGCTGCTGGAATGGTCTCCCAGGGAATACTGCTACACAATCCTCTGTCTCTTATAGAGGTGGACAACAGTGAGTTGGACGGATTGTCTCAGTTTAAATGCCACAAGACCTTGAAGGAGTGGGTTGGGATGTCTTTTGAAACATATTTTTCTTAATCAACAGAATGAACTAAAGAGTCAAGGTTCGTAGTTCAGGGAGTTGAAGACTCAAATGAGCCAGATTTCCACCGCCCTCCATGAACTTGTGAGTAAGAATTCTGGAAATCTACCTTCCCAACCCACTCCAAATCCAAAGCAGAAAGTCAGTGAGATCACATTGAGAAGTGGGAAGCAAATGAACGATACATCTGTACCTACCATTCCACCGGGATTCACCTCAACTCCGAAGCAGCCGTATTCCAAACCAACTGATGAGAAATACAAGGAGAAAGATAAAGGTAGAAAAAGGTTGATTATGTTCCTCCTAAACCCCTTCCTTTTCCCAACAGGGTTGTTCAAACCAATAATATGGCTGAAGAAGCAATGGAAAAGGAGGTTTTGGATACATTCAAGCGTGTGGAGATCAACATTCTTCTACTTGAAGCCATTAAGAAAATTCCAAGGTATGTGAAATTCTTAAAAGAACTTTGTACCAATCGATGAGGGCTCAAGGGAAATGAGAGGATCAACCTTAGAAGGAATGTATCAGCACACATTACACCAACTTTAGCAATGCCAAAAAAGTGCAAGGATCCCGGGATATTCATCATCCCATGTACCATAGGGGAGTTGCACTTCTCTGATGCTCATTATGATTTAGGAGCTTCAATAAATGTGATGCCTCACTCGGTATTCTCTTCTTTATAGGTTGGTGAGTTGAAGACGATGAGAGTAGTGGTGCAGTTGGCGAATAGAGCTACAGAATATCCAGCAGGAGTTATTGAGGATGTACTTGTCCAGGTAAGAGACATGATATTTCCCATGGATTTATATGTTCTTAACATGGAGGATGATCAGGTAAGTTCTCATGACCCCATTATCTTAGGTAGACCCTTCCTCAAAACTGCAAAAACTATCATAAATGATCATTAGGGTACACTTTCCATGGAGTTTGGATATGAAGTTGTGATATTTAATGTTATGGACTCCATGAAGTACCCCTCTGAGGACCATTCTACTTTTGTTATCTCCCATTTTGAACCACCAAGTAAAAACTCCATGGATTTTTATTGACATATGCTTAGGGAAATTATGAGTATTGGTTCTGGTTTAATGTCTAAGAGAACATACACACCTGTTTCTAATGAACATGACACTCTATGATTTGATTTTGAAATGGATTCATATTCTGACCTTGATCATGTGAACTCTGATTATGAAATGGCTACTGAGTATGCTGATGGATTTGGTGCTTTATTCATTGATTATGAAGATTTCTGTTCCGATACTGATTTTTATTGTGCAGATATGTCTGTTGCATCAATTTCACCATCGATACATCACCCCATACATTGGAACTCAAGTCATTCCCCCAAATCTAAAATATGCATACTTGCTGAGTGCCGATAGATTACATGTTTTCATTGCTAACAATCACTCTTTTGAACATGATGAATTGTTTTTGAATATATTGAGAGATAATATTAGGGCAATTGGTTGGACATTGGAAAACATATCGGGTATTGGCCTCTCCATTTGCATGCATAGGATTCTCTTGGATGATGGGGATAAACCGGTGAGACATCCACAAAGGAGACTCAATCCCACCCTCCTGGAAGTTGATAAAAAAGAAGTTGGGAAATTTCTCGAGGCTGGTATAATATTTCCCATTTCAGATTCTTAGTGGGTAAGCCCTATTCAGTTTGTGCCTAAGAAGAGTGGTGTTACAATTGTTAAAAATGAGAAAGATGAGTTAGTTCAAATGAGGGAGAAAAATAGTTGGCGTGTGTGTATTGATTATAGGAAACTTAATCAGTCCACTCACAAAGACCATTTCCCCCTCCCATTTATTGACCAAATGCTTGAGAGACTATCTGGGAAAACACACTATTGTTTCTTGGATGGATTTTCTGGATATTTTCAGGTTCCTATAGCTCCGTAGGATTAGAAGAAGACTACATTCACCTATCCCTTTGGCACATTTGCCTACCGAAGGATGCCATTTTGACTTTGCAATACCCCAGGTACCTTCCAGATATGCATGGTGAGTATTTTTTCTAATTTTATTGAGACCTTCATGGAGGTATTTATGGATGATTTTACAGTGTATGGGTCTTAATTTGATGAATGTCTAATTATTTTGGGAAAGGTGTTGAATCTTTGTATTGAGAAGAATCTGGTTCTGAACATTGAAAAGTGTCATTTCATGGTAGAGCATGGCATTGTCTTAGGGAATGTAGTGTCAAAACATGTGATAGAGGTTGATAGGTCAAAGGTAGATATTATTTCATCCTTAACATATCCTTCATGTGTGTGTGATGTTAGATCTTTCCTAGGGCATGTAGGATTTTATCAGTGCTTCATCAACGATTTTAGTAAGATTGCTCTTCCTATGTCAATATTACTTCAAATGGATTCTGTTTTTGTGTTTGATGTTTTATGCAGGAATTCATTTGATCAGCTAAAAAACGTCTGACCACTCCACCTATCATACAGCCCCCACGGTGGGAGATTCCTTTTCAGCTTATGTGTGACGCATCCAACTTCGTTGTTGGAGCTTTCTTTTCTCATAGGGAGTAAAGACGTTCACATGTGATTTCCTACGCATCAAAGACATTGGATTCAGCCCAATAAAACTACACTACCACAGAAAAGGAGTTTCTTGCTGTCATGTTTGCTTTAGATAAATTCCGTTCATATTTATTGGGCCCTAATTAGTTGTTTTTTCTGACCATGCATCTCTGAGGTACCTCTTGACGAATCCAGGTGCAAAGCCACGACATATCCATTGGATGCTCCTTCGTCAAGAGTTTGACATCAATATAAAGGACAAAAGGGGTCAAAAAACATTGTGGCGGACCACATGAGTAGACTTACTCACACCCTAGAGTATGACACCTTGGATCAGGTACCACTTCGGTACACATTCCCCAATGATAATCTTTATTCCATCTCAGGTACGCATCTGTGGTATGAAGATTTAGTTGACTACCTTGTTGCCTCTAAAATCCCTACAAATTTAAAGGAACATCAAGTCCAAAAATTAAAGAGTGAGTCAATATTTTATGTTTGGGATGATCCATACTTATGGTGCATGTGTAGTGACCAAGTTATTAGGAGGTGTATTCTGGATCATGAGTTTGAGTATGTTTTGAAATTCTGTCATACACTTGCATGTGGTGGACACTTTGGACCCCAATGGACTGCTACGAATGTTTTGGAATCTGGATTATATTTTCCTAGCTTATTCCATGATTCCCATGTGTTTTGTAAGTCATGCTCTCATTTCCAACACACTGGAAATATTTCAAGGAGACACGAGCTTCCCCAACAACCCATTTTATTCTGTGATAATTTTTATGTTTGGGGAATTTATTTTATGGGACCTTTTCTTAGTTCCTTTGGTTTTTTGTACATTTTGGTTTCTGTTGATTATGTGAGTAAATGGGTTGAGGCTAAGGCCACTAGGACTAATGATTCTCATGTTGTTGTGGACTTTTCCAAAGCACAAATTTTTTGCAGGTTTGGAGTACCAAAGGTCATCATCAGTGACCAAGGGACACACTTTTTCAATAGGAATTTTTCTTCCCTCCTTCGAAATTATGGGGTGACACAAAAAACATCAACACCATACCACCCCCAAACAAATGGACAGGATGAAGTTTTAAATCGTGAGTTGAAACAAATTTTGGAGAAAATTGTGCAGCCAAATAGGAAGGATTAGAGGAAGCGCTTGGATGATGCATTGTGGGCTTATAGGATAGCATACAAGACCCCCATTGGTATGTCCCCATTTTTGATTGTTTTTGGGAAAGCATGTCATCTCCCAGTGGAAGTCGAGCATCGGGCATATTGGGCTATAATGAAATGCAACATGGAGTTGGCCCAAGATGGAATTCCAAGGAAGTTGCAAATTCAAGAGCTTGAGGAGATTCGACTGTCATCATATGAGAACTCAAGGCTCTACAAGGAAAGATCAAAAGTAGTTGATGATAAAATTATCTAAAAAAGAGAGTTTCATGTGGGATAGAAAGTCCTACTCTACAGTTCACGACTGAAGTTGAAGCCTGGTAAGTTGCGTTCTAGATGGTTAGGTCCTTATATTGTATCTAATGTTTTTCCTTATGGTGCAGTGGAGATCACACAAGAGGAAACTGGAAGGAGCTTTACAGTCAACGGTCAACGTTTGAAGAGATACATTGAGGGTCTTACTACTAATGCAGTGGATTTTATCACACTGCATGACCCCATCATCACTTGAGCACATTAGGCTGTTCCTAACCCTTCCACTTTTATATTATTTGTCCTATTTAAAAATTCTGCATTTCATGTGCATATATCATCTCAATGGATCACATTGAGGAAAATGAAATATTTTAAGTGTGGGGGAGGGAACCTTTTAGTTTATTAATTTCAATTGTTTTCCTGTTTAAAAAAACCAAAAAATATTGTGTGTTTTTTAAATTTTGTGTCTTTATTTTACAATTTTCTGTTTTTTTGTTTTTGAAACTTTTGAGCTGAGATGATTATCATCACCATTTTTAAATCCATATCAATAAGTGAAACAATTTACCCCTAGAAACTACGCTTAAATGAATTCTGAAATGACATTGTTTAAAGTTCAAATATTTAGTAATTTCATAAAAAGTACACTGAATTTTGAATCCCATGCCACATCTCACTGTCTTTATATTTGAAATCAATTTCCTATAAGTCTTCTAAACCATTATTTTCATATTCTTTACATTCACCTCACTTCTTGAGAGAACCAAACCATGCTTTATTTAACCATAATATTACCTATTCCTGTCAAAACTTGAGGGTTTGAGGTACTTATGTTTAAATGATTGAGGCATTTGTTTGGTATTAAAGCCACTATTTCAAAGAATCCTTTTTTATAATGGCCTACCAGGAATATTTAATCCTTTTATCCATTAGAACCCATGCATAGCCTGTTAGGTTAGCCACATTAGAAGCCAATTTTCCCTATCCAACCAACTCTTGAAGTGAAATTGCATAATCTAGTTAAGCAAATGTGTGGGGGAATCTATCTTTTGTTGTGTCACCACATTCTGTGATACTTTGGGTGGAAAATTAAATTATGAAGAGATGTTTTTTTCTACTGAATAAAGTCATTATATTGAAAGTTTTTCCTTTTCTGGAGCTTTCATGACAAGTGAAGCTGTTCCTTTTCTGGAGCTTCTAATTGAGGTGGAAAGTTGTTCCCATCTGTAGCTTTCAAGAAAATCATGTTTGAGGAGATTGAAATTTTTTATGCTGAATTGATGAATGGTGTAAACCTTTCATGACTTTTCATGATTATGGAGATGAATTTATACTATGGGGATTGAGGATAAGACCATATTTAAGTGAAAATTAGATTAATGCAATTTTTCTTCAAAAAGAGTCAAGCCTACCTCATTCAGCCTCAGAATTTTTCACATCTAAATCCTACCAACCAAAATCCACAGAACAACACTGAAAAGTCATCATGATAAACATACTTACTTGAATCACATCGGGTAGTGATGTAGGAATCTATCAAGCCTATGGTGACCCTTGTATGAGTTTGGATGAGAACGACATTGCAAAAACATTGACATTTGTGTGATAAGAGAAAATTCAAGTGAGGTAAGTGTTTTGTGCATGGGAGGATAAATAAAGTTGAAATATATTGAATGTTATAAACGAAGAACTTGAAATAATAGTTTTTTGTAAGCCATGGTATCTTTTGTTTCTTGGTGTGTAAATTTTTGATCTCAAGGATATGTGTTTTAAAATTGGTTTTGATTTGATATTGATGTTTACTTGATATGAGGATTTGCTCAGGAGTGCAAAAGGGTAAGTGTGGGGGAGTTGATAAAAAAATATTTCATTGAATATTTTATTGATAATCAATGATATAATTTCCTCAAATTGTGTTAAATATGTTTAATTAGAAAGTATTTGGGATTAGATCATTCATTTGAATATTTGATGAAAATTTTAGTTTTACCCTTTATAGTTCACTGTAGTATTTCAAAGATAAATATTTTTTATGTTTATTATTGGAATTTTAAATTTTTTAAAAGTGTTCTTAACTTAATTATCTACAACTTTTCTTCAGGAAAATAGAGCTAACGAGTGCATTTGGTTGTTGAAAATGGGCCATTGAAGTCAACGTTGGGCTGGACTCGCCAGAATGGAGAAGATTAAGTATTTCAGCCATCCCTCCTTCATCTGAGCCTAGATTAGGCCCATAGTTTTAGAGGCGATAGATCACCCAAATACTCATATATTATCCTTCTGGAAGTCCGGACAATTCACGCGTTTTGGTGGTGAAAAGGGATGTTCAATTTGGAATAAAATATTTGGCCAAATTTCCACATTCACACTTGAATCTACTTATATCCTCTCCTCCCCTCCCCTCTATAAATTGGAGTTTTTCTCATTTGGAGAGGTTGGGACGTGCATTAGGAGATTGGAGGCAGAGGATAATTTGATTCACCCAAATTCTACAACCATGGTAATAGGGGTACCTCTTGAATCAAGGATCCCCTCATCGAAGCCTCCTTCTCTTCTTCATTTTGTAATGTTTTCATTTGTGTAATAAACATCTTTGTTATTCTTTTATTTCTTCTCTTTTATTATGTTTTTTTTAAATTTCTTCTTCTCTTAATCTTCCTCTTTGGGCTGTAATTCTTGTGTAGAAGAGTTATTGGTTTATACCCATTATAAACCTTTGCACATGCAAAACGCTTCTACGATGATTACACCACCCATGGAAGAGTAGTCTTTTAGTAATCGATCTGTCTTCTACCCTTTTCATTTAATTATTTTGAATCAATGAGATAATTTAATTCACATAATATGATCCATGAATTTTTTTTTAAATTACAAAAAACTACGCAAGAAATTGAACAATTAACACAAAAACAAATGAGTTCTGTATTTTGTGTAAATTGTGAGAGCGTAATATTAATCCGTAATACAAGACCACACGTGATAATTTTGTTGAGTTAAAATATAATCCCTAAACATAATTCATCCTAATTTCCAGAATGGATATGTGCTCTAAATAACCACTTACCATATTCTATCCTTATAACAACAATCAAAGCAGGGTGTTGCGATTGCGTGTTCTGAAGCTAGCCTAGGGTATAAGTAATTTCATCTTTGTGGTTAAGTTAACTCTCGTAGAATTCGAGGGACAAAAAATTAGAGGATCATAATTAAGTGTATATTGATTTAGATGATAATGATTAATAAGTAAATGAAGATGTAGAGTTAGATCGATTACGTCTTTTAAAATAGATTTCTAAAAAAATATCTTCTTGTTGTGCCATTTTAATCGAAATTCATTTCAAAACTAAAAACAAAAAAATATACGATATTCTTCCAGAACAATTCTTCTAGATTCATAAACTATAAAAAACCCAACCATTAATGTAATGTTTTTATTCTATTCTATATTATTATTTTTGAATACCTTTAATAAGTTGTTAAATTCACTTCCTCCTTTGAGAGACGACATTGATCAGCCACTCTATTGCACCTAAGTACCCCAAAATAACATTAATCATTTGAGGGCGCCCACGACAAGGCTCTATCAAATTGGTGTCATTGTCAGGGAGGCAAGTAATTTATTCAACCATTTAGAGGTATATCTTGTATTTTTCATTTTATTATTTTCTTCAACTCTCTCTTTCATCATTCCCCTTTCTCAATTTTTCATTTTTTTCATCCTCTTCTTTTCTTTTTAGGCCATCAACTCAAACTTCTCATTTTTATTTTACTATGGTCCACTTTCTTTCATTTAATTTTTTTTTGATTTATGACACGAAATAATCCCAAAGATCTCTTAGATCTTGACCCTGAGATTGAACACACCCTTAGGGCACGAATCAGACAATCTCAGTCTACAGGAAGTTTCAATATTCAACCAAATGGTGAATTCCTCTCTTCTGGAAACATTGTAATTAGAAGCTATTAATATTCAAACATAAAAGAAGAACCAATGGCTGGAAATAATAACAATGAGCTAAATAGAACCATTCAAGAATTGGTTGTACCTAATATTAACTATCAACCAAATTGTATTGGATACCCAAATCGCGAATCAGACTTTGAACTAAAATCTGGGTTAATTCACTTACATCCAAAGTTTCATGACCTCTCTGGTGAGGATCCCAATAAGCATTTGAAAGAATTTAATGTGGTTTCCTCAACCCTAAAACCTAGAAATTTTTCTGAAGATCAAATAAAATTAAGAGCATTCCCATTTTCACTTGATGGAGATACAAAGGATTGGATGTACTATTTACAACCTGAAGATGTAACATGTTGGAACAATTTGAAAAGTCATTTCTTGCAGAGATTTTTTCCAGCATCGAGGGCCACTTCCATTTGTAAGGAGATCTCAGGGATCAAACAAGCACAAGGGGAGTCAATGTATGAGTATTGGGAGCGATTCAAGAAGTTGTGTGCAAGCTGCCCACATCACCAAATCAGTGAGCAATTACACATTCAGTACTTTTATGAAGGACTCACAACTATGGAGAGAAGCATGGTGGATGTTTCAGCTGGAGGAGCATTGGTGGATAAGACACCAGTAGCTGCACAAGAATTGATCGACAAAATGGCCAAAAACTGCCAACAATTTGGTGATAGAGGTACACCACATATCAGGGGAGTACATCAGGTAATTCCTTCTTCTCTTGAAAGTACTTTGATTGATACAAAGTTGGAAGAATTTACCACTATGGTGAGGAATATTTCTTCGTCTCAAAAGACATCCCAACCCACTCCTTCAAGGCCTTGTGGCATTTTCACTGAGACAAGCCATCCAACTGACTGTTGTCTCCAACTACAAGAGACAGAGGACTGTGTAGCAGTATTCCCTGGGAGACCATTTCAGCAGCAACAACAACCATATCCCCAAAAGAAGTTTGATTCATTTTCTCCAACATACAACAAAGGGTGTAAGGATTAATCAGACCTGAGGTATGGATCTGGAAAACAACAAAGGCCCCCTTTTCAACAAAACTTCCAGCAGCCTCCGCCTTACTAGCAAGGTTCCCAATAACCCCAAAGGAGATTTGAAGCTCAAAGATCAACATGCCAACAACAAGGGAATCCCCCACCAAAGGTATATTCTAAAACTGATGTTCTTTTGAAGAAAATTGTTCATAATCAACAGAACGAACTGAAGAGTCAAGGTTCGGAGTTGAGGGAGTTGAAGACTCAAATGATCTGGATTTCCATCTCCCTCCATGAACTTGTGATTAAGAATTATGGAAATATACCTTACCAACCCCCTCCAAATCCAAACGGGAATGCCAGTGTCATCACATTGAGATGTTGGAAGCAAATGAACGATACATATGTACCTACCATTCCACCAAGATTCACCTCAACTCCGGAGTAGCCGCATTCCAAACCAACTGATGAGAAATCCAAGGAGAAAGATAAAGGTAAGAAAAAGATTGATGATGTTCCTTCTAAACCCCTTCCTTTTCCCAACAGGGTTGTTCAAACCAATAATATGGCTTAAGAAGCAATGAAAAAGGAGGTTTTGGATACATTTACGAGTGTGGAGATCAATATTCCTCTACTTGAAGCCATTAAGAAAATTCCAAGGTATGAGAAATTCTTAAAAGAACGTTGTACCAATAAATGAGGGATCAAGGAAAATGAGAGGATCAACCTTAGAAGGAATGTATCAGCACTCACTACACCAAATCTAGAAATTCCAACAAAGTTCAAGGATCCCAGGACATTCACCATCCCATGTACCATAGGGGAGTTCCACTTCTCTAATGCTCATTGTGATTTAGGAGCTTCAATAAATGTGATGCCTCACTCGGTATTCTCTTCTTTACAGGTTGGTGAGTTGAAGCCGATGAGAGTAGTGGTGCAGTTGGCGAATAGAGCTACGGCATATCCAGCAGGAGTTCTTGAGGATGTACTTGTCCGGGTAAGAGACATGATCTTTCCAGTGGATTTCTTTGTTCTTAACATGGAGGATGATCAGGTAAGTTCTCTTGACCCCATTATCTTAGGTAGACCCTTCCTCAAAACTAAAAAAAAATTCATAAATGATCATTAGGGTATACTTTCCATGGAGTTTGGAGATGAAGTTGTGATATTTAATGTTATAGACTCCATGAAGTACCCCTCTGAGGACCATTCTACTTTTGTTATCTCCCATTTTGAACCACCAAGTAAAAACTGCATGGATTTTGATTGTCCTATGCTTAGGGATATTATGAGTATTGGTTATGGTTTATTGTCCAAGTGAACTTACACACCTGTTTCTAATGAACATGACTCTCTAAGATTTGATTTTAAATGGATTCATATTCTGACCTTGATCATGTGAACTCTGATTATGACATGGCTATTGAGTATGCTGATTGATTTGGTGCTTTATTATCTGATTATGATGATTTCTATTCTGATACTGATGTTCATTGTAAAGATATTCCTGTTAAATCAATTTCTCCATCCATACATCACCCCCCCTATATTGGAACTCAAGCTATTGCCCCCAAATCTAAAATATGCATACTTGCTGAGTGGTGATAGATTACATGTTATCATTACTAACAATATCTATTTTTAACATGATGAAAAACATTTGAATCTATTGAGAGATAATATTAGGGAACTTCGTTTCACATTTGCATGCATATCAGGTTTTAGGCCCTCTATTTGCATGCATAGGATTCTCTTAGAGGATGGGGCTAAACCGGTGAGACAACCACAAAGGAGGCTCAATCCCACCCTCCTGGAAGTTGTTAAAAAAGAAGTTGAGAAATTTCTCGAGGATGGAATAATATTTCTCATTTAAGATTCTAAGTGGGTAATCCCTATTCAGGTTGTTCCTAAGAATAGTGGTGTTACTATTTTTAAAAAAGAGAAAGATGAGTTAGTTCCGATGAGGGTGAAAACAGTTGGCCTGTGTGTATTTATTATAGGTAACTAAATCTTTCCACTCGCAAGGACCATTTCCCCCTCCCATTTATTGACCAAATGATTGAGAGACTAGCTGGGAAAACACACTATTGTTTCTTGGATGGATTTTATGGATATTTTCAGGTTCCTATAGCTCCGTAGGATCAGGAGAAGACTACATTCACCTGTCCCTTTGGCGAATTTGCCTACTGAAGGATGCCATTTGGACTTTGCAACACCCCAGGTACCTTCCAGAGATGCATGGTGAGTATTTTTTATGATTTTATTGAGACCTTAATGGAGGTATTTATGGATGATTTTACAGTGTATGGGTCTTCATTTGATGAATGTCTAATTAGTTTGGGAAAGGTGTTGAATCATTGTATTGAGAAGAATCTGGTCTTGAACTTTGAAAAGTGTCATTTCATGGTAGAGGATGGCATTGTCTTAGGGCATGTAGTGTCAAAATATGGGATAGAGGTTGATAGATCAAAGGTAGATATTATTTCATCATTACCATATCCTTCATGTGTGCGTGATGTTAGATATTTCCTAGGGCATGCAGGATTTTATCGGCGCTTCATCAAATATTTTAGAAAGATTTATCTTACTATATCAAGATTACTTCAAAAGGATTCTGATTTTGTGTTTGATGTTTCTTACAGGAATTCATTTGATGAGCTAAAACAACGTCTGACCACTCCACCAATCATACAGCCCCCACTGTGGGAGATTCCTTCTGAACTTATGTGTGACGCCTCCAACTTTGCGATTGGAGATGTCTTATCTCAGAGGGTGGAAGGATGTTCACATGTGATTGCCTATTCATCAAGGACATTTGATTCATCCCAATCAAACTACACTACCACAGAAAAGGAGTTTATTGCTGTCATATTTGCTTTAGATAAATTCCGTTCATATTTTTTGGGCTCTAAAGTAGTTGTTTTTTCTAACCATGCAGCTCTATGGTACCTCTTGAAGAAGACAAATGCAAAGCCATGACTTATCCGTTGGAGGATCCTTATTCAAGAGTTTGACATCGAGATAAAGGACAAAATGGGGTCAGAAAACTTGGTGACAAACCACATGAGTAGGCTTACTCACACAATAGAGGATGACACCTTGGATCAGGTACCACTTCGGGACACTTTCCCCAATGATCATCTTTATTCAATCTTAGATACGCATCCTTGGTATGCAGATTTAGTTAACTACCTTGTTGCCTCTGAAATCCCTACAAATTTAAAGAAACATCAAGTCCAAAAATTAAAGAGTGAGTCAAGATTTTATGTTTGGGATGATCCATACTTATGGTTCATGTGTAGTGACCAAGTTATTAGGAGGTGTATTCCTAATCATGAGTTTGAGTATGTTTTGAAATTCCATCACACACTTTCATGTGGTGGACACTTTGGACCCCAACGGACAGCTAGGAATGTTTTGGACTCTGGATTATATTGTCCTAGCTTATTCCATGATTCCCATGTGGTTTGTAAGTCATGCTCTCATTGCCAACACACTGGAAATATTTCAAGGAGACACGAGATGCCCCAACAACCCATTTTATTCAGTGAGATTTTTGATGTTTCGGGAATTGATTTTATGGGCCCTTTTACTAGTTCCTTTGGTTTTTTGTACATTTTGGTTTCTGTTGATTATGTGAGTAAATGGGTGGAGGCTAAGGCCACTAGGACTGATGATTCTCATGTTGTTGTGGACTTTGCCAAAGCACAGATTTTTTGCAGGTTTGGAGTACCAAAGGCCATCATCAGTGACCAAGGGAAACACTATTTCTATAGGAATTTTGCTTCCATCCTTGAAAATTATTGGGTGACACACAAAACATCAACACCATACCACCCCCAAACAAATGGCCAGGCTGAGGTTTCAAATCGTTAGTTGAAACAAATTTTGGACAAAACTGTGCATCCAAATAGGAAGGATTGGAGGAAGTGCTTGGATGATGCATTGTGGGGTTATAGGACAACATACAAGACCCCCATTGGTATGTCCCCATTTCGGATTTTTTTGGGAAAGCATGTCATCTTTCAGTGGAATTCGAGCATCAGGCATATTGGGCTATAAAGAAATGCAACATGGAATTGGCCCAAGCTGGAATTCAAAGGAAGTTGCAAATTCAAGAGCATGAGGAGATTTGACTGTCATCATTTGAGAACTCAAGGCTCTACAAGGAATGATCAATAGAAGTTCATGATAAAATGATCCAGAAAAGGGAGTTTCATGTTGGAGAGAAAGTCCTACTCTACAGTTCACGACTGATGTTGATTCCTGGTAAGTTGTGTTCCAGCTGGTTAGGTCCTTATATTGTATCCAATTTTTTTCCTTATGGTGCAGTGGAGATCACACAATAGGACACTGGAAGGAGCATTACAGTCAATGGGAAACGTTTTAAGAGGTACATTGAGGGACTTCCTACCAATGCAGTAGATTTTATCACACTGCATGACCCCATCATCACTTGAGCACATCAGGCTGTTCCTAACCCTATCAATTTTATATTATTTGTCCTATTTAAAAATTCTGTATTTCATGTGCATATATCATCTCATGGGTTCACATTGAGGAAAATAAAATATTTTAAGTGTGGGGGAGGGAACCTTTTAGTTTAGTACTTTCTATTGTTTTCCTATTTAAAAAAACCAAAAAAATTGTGTGTTTTTCAAATTTTGTGTGTTTATTTTACAATTTTCTGTTTTTTAACTTTTGAGCTGAAATGATTCTCATCGCCATTTTTAAATCCATATCAATAAGTGAAACAATTTACCCCTTGAAACTAAGCTTAATGAATGCTTAAATGACATTGTTTCAAGTTCAAATATTTAGTAATTTCATGAAAAGTACACTAAATTTTGAATCACATGCCACATCTCACTATCTTTATATTTGAAATCACTTTCCTGTGAGGCTTATAAACCATTATTTTCCTATTATTTACATTCACCTCACTTCTTGAGAGAACCAAACCATGCTTGATTTAACCATAATTTGATCTATTCCTGTCAAAACTTAAGGGTTTGAGGTACTTATGTTTAAATTATTGAGGCATTTGTTTGGTATTAAAGCCCATATTTCAAAGAATCCTTTTTTATAATGGCATACCTTGAATATTTAATACTTATATCCCTTAGAATCCATGCACAGCCTGTTAGGTTAGCTACATTACAAGCCAATTTTCCCTAACCAACCAACTCTTGAAGTGAAATTGCATAATCTAGTTGAGCTTAAGTGTGGGGGAATATATCTTGTGTTGTGCCACCACATTCTGTGATACTTTGGGTGGAAAATTAAATTCTAAAAAGATGTTTTTTCCACTGAAGAAAGTCATTATATTGAAAGTTGTGCCTTTTCTGGAGCTTTCATGACAAGTGAAGTTGTGCCTTTTCTGGAGAATCTAATTGAGGTGGAAAGTTGTGCCCATCTGGAGCATTCAAGAAAATCATGTTTGAGAAGATTGAAATTTTTGATTCTGAAATGATGAATGGTGTAAACCATTCATGACTATTCATTATGATGGAGCTTAATTGATACTATGGGGATTGAGGATAAGACCATATTTAAGTGAAAATTAGATTAATGCAATTTTTCTTCAAAAAGAGTCAAGCCCTCCTCATTCAGCCTCAGAAATTTTCACATCTAAATCCTACCAACTGAAATCCATAGAACAACCCTAAAAATTCCTCATGATAAACATATGTCCTTGACTCACATAGGGTAGCGATGTAGGAATCTATCAAGACTATGGTTACCCTTGTATTAGTTTGGATGAGAACGACATTGCAAAAAAATTGACATTTGTGTGATAAGAGAAAATTCAAGTGAGGTAAGTGTTTTGTGCATGGGAGGATAAATAAAGTTGAAATATATTCAATGATATAAACGATGAGCTTTAAATAATAGTTTTTTATGAGGAATTATATCTTTTGTTTCTTGGTGTGTAATTTTTTGATCTCAAGGATATGTGTTTTAAAATTGGTTTTGATTTGATATTGATGTTTACTTGATATGAGGTTTTGCTCATGAGTGCAAAAGAGTAAGTGTGGGGGAGTTGATAAAACAATATTTCATTGAATATTTTATTGATAATAAATGTATAATTTCCTCAAATTGTGTTAAATATGTTTAATTAGAAAGTATTTGGGGTTAGATCATTCATTTGAATATATGATGAAAATTCCAGTTTTACCCTTTATAGTTCACTGTAGTATTTCGAAGATAAATATTTTTATGTTTATTATTGGAATTTGAAATTTTTTAAAATTGTTCCTAACTTAATTATCTAAAACTTTTATTCAGGACAATAGAGCTAACGAGTGCATTTGGTTGTCGAAAATGGGCCATGAAGTCAACGTTGGGCTGGACTCGCTAGAATGGAGAAGATTCGGTATTTCGGCCATCCCTCCTTCATCTTAGCCTGGATTAGGACCACAATTTTAGAGGCGATAGAGCACCCAAATCCTCATATATTATCCTCCTGTAAGGACTAACAATTCATGAGTTTTGGTGGTAAAATGGGAGGTTCAATTTGGAATAAAATATTCAGCCGAACTTCCACATTCACACTTGAAACTACTTGTAATCTCTCCTCCCCTCCCCTCTATAAATTGGAGATTTTCTCATTTGGAGGGGTTGGGACGTGCATTAGGATATTGGAGGCAGAGGATAATTTGATTCACCCAAATTCTCCAACCATGGTAATAGGGGTAGCTCTTGAAGCAAGCATCCCCTCATGGAATCCTCCTTCTCTTCTTCATTTTGTATTTTTTTCATTTGTGTAATAAACTTCCTTGTTATTATTTTATTTCTTCTCTTTTATTATGTTTTGTTTAAATTTATTCTTCACTTAATCTTCCTCTTTGGGCTGTAATTATTTAGTAGAAGCGTTATTGGGTTATACCCATTATAAACCTTTGCACATGCAAAACGCTTCTACGATGATTACGCCACCCATGGAAGAGTAGTCATTTAGTAATAGATCTATCTTCTACCCTCTTAATTTAATTATTTTGAATCAATGAGCTACTTAAATTCACATACTATTATCCATGAATTGTGTTTTTTAATTACAAGAAACTAATCAAGCAATTGAACAATTAACACAAAAACACGCGCGGTCGGGATTTTGTGTAAATTGTGAGAGCGTAATCTTAATCGGTAATACAAGACCACACGGGATAAATTTTAAGAGTTCATATATAATCTCTAAACACAATTCATACTCATTTATAGAATGGATATGTTCTCTAATTAACCACTGACCATAAGCTATCCTTATAAAAACAATCAAAGCAGGGTGTTGCGATTGTGTGTTCTGAAGCTAGCCTAGGGTTTAAGTAATTTCATCTTTGTGGTTAAGTTAACTCTCATAGGGTTCGAGGGATAAAAAATTAGGGGATCATAATTAAGTGTATATTTATATAGATTATAATGATTAATAATTAAATAAAGAGGTATAGTTATATCTATTACACCTTTTAAAATAGAATTCTAAAAAAACATCTTCTTGATGTGTCATTTTAATCGAAATTCATTTCAAAACTAAAAACAAAAAAATATACAATATTATTCCAGAAAACTTCTTCTAGATTCATAAAATATATCAAACCCAATCCTTTAATGTATTGTTTTTATTCTATTCTATTTTATTTTTTTATAATACCTTTAATAAGTTTTTAAATTCACTTCCTCCTTTGAGAGACGACCTTGGTCAGCCACTCTGATGCACCTAAGTACCCCAAAATCACATTAATCATTTTAGGGCGCCCACGAAAGCACTCTATCAGTGGTCCCTAGGGAGGCAGTATTAGAAGAATAGAAAAATAAATTATGGTTAGTGGAAAATGTCATGAGTTCCTTCCACCACCATCGAGCAACCCACTTTAGGCTTCAGGAGCTGGATATTGGGGTCATGTCAAGATGCCTATTTTGGATTTCTATAATCCAGCAGTTCACTAGATAATAAGTTGTACACTCTCATTCATTTCTACCATTTTTTAGTATAACTTGTCAGACATAGTTTGAGGTACTCTTTTTTCCTGCTTCAAGATTGAGGTTTTACTGGGCTAATGCGAGGTTTTGGCATAACCCTATGTCAGTGTTGTTCGACTTATCCTTGAATGCATGAGGAGGGGGGTCCTTCCACCATTAAGATGCATTTTTTGTATTTGAGAAAACCCGTGAGGTAGAGTTAGTGAAACCAAAAGAGTATAGTATCGAGGTGTGGTGGATGAATTCCTATGTCTTGTAAATTCATGGAGGATTTGTGTAGTGGATTTTCAGAGCATGTCCTATCACATCCAGTGGACTTTTTCAACGTGGACTCTTTTTTTCGTAGAATAAAACTAGTGGGTGTGGAATAGTGTCTAGGTTTGGGAAACTCTACTTCCAAGGGTTTCAATGATACATGGGGAATGTCATGTTCTTTCCATGTCTATCCTGTTATTGTTGGATGAGTTTACTCACCTTCCCTATTCGTTAGTACCTTATGTTCTTAATTTCATGTCTTGATACTATAGTTATCATGTACGGGTTGAGATGACGGAGACCCCATGAATAGAATTATGTGGCTCAATATGTGGTGATGTTAGTAGGTGGAGATTTTATCTTCTGGGAGAGAGATTTGTGGTTCTATCAAACCACAAGAGTCTCAGGTGTGTCTTTCCCTAGAGAGACTTGAACCTGAGGAGGCGATGCCGATTGAACTTCATGTAGGACTATGAATTTTTGATAGTCTATAATATGGGAAATGGAAACGTTAAAGCAAGTTCCCTTATCTGGATGTCTCTGGATTTCCTAGTGCGGGACATTTTAAAGCAGTTAGCTTCTCTGTTACTAAACCTAGTGGATTAGGATGTTATAGTTTTTCATTTGTCGATGGGGTTGAATCTTTCGCTTCTTGAGATTTTCAAAGAGCCCCAACTGTGAATCATCGACTGAGATATCTTTCATGACTTGGATATCCACAAGTGTCGTACCTGATAAATATTCTGAAGGAGGGAGTCCTGATATCCTGTTTCCAGGGAAAACAGTTGTACCAGTTGTGGTATGGGAGGATGTGATATGCGAGTCCCACCTCTCAATTAGTTTTATATCCTAGTGTGGGGAAAATCTAGAGGGATCTTGAGTGCTTTTGTGGTGGACCAGCATGAGATGTAGTGTAGCTGAGTTCTCCTCATGATGCCTCACTTGTTACCAGGTGAAGGATGATCACTGAGTTCTAAAGAGTTGGTGTAACCTCTTGAAATCCCATAGTGAATTGGGATGAAATATCCATTAACATCATCATAGGGATTATTTACATAGGTAAGGGCCATGATGTTATCTGGGAGACAATAGACTAACTCACGGAGCTGGTTTACTCCCCATCTCAGGGATCAGATCTTAGTAATGGGTCTTGTATAGTTGTATGTGTGGGAGATACTCCACTGTCATGGGGTACCCTTGATGTTAGTATCTAATCATGAAAATTGGTTTAAGTTATGATTATGGAGAGTCTTGGAAGAGGTTTTGGGGACACATTTTTGGATGAGTACCAGCATTCCCCCCCAAATGGAGGGGATGACCGAGTGGGTAATCCAGGTGTCAGAGGATATGCTATGTTCTTTCGTGTTGGTTTTCGGCCAAGAATTCCAGTTATCTGCACGGTTCATCAGTTCTTTTCAAGATCATGTGAAGGGTTGGATAAGTTTCCTACCATCGTTCCCTACCCCCCACAATTGGATCAGGTTCACAATGATTTTATATATCACAGTGGGGGAGATACATGCATGATCCTATGCACGTCGTAGATAGGAGAAGACCTTAGAAGGAAGAACCATCCCTTTGGTTCATGTGTTGTGCCAACAAGGAAATGTGCAGGTTTTTCTGGGAGTGGTAGATCTAGTTGTTAGCTCAGTAACCCTAGATGTTTTCTCTACCCATTCTTTTTGGGGAAAAAAACATAAGGATGGAATAATTTAAAGCACCAATTTTCACCTTGTAAGACTTTGGAATATTTCTATATATATTTCTAGAGTTAGGTGATGAGACGACTTGTGAATTCGAGGCTCGGTGTGACCTGAATAAATTTTATAGAAATATTAATAACTTTTATAATATTCACACAATAGAAATGATATATAACTCAAACGGTTTCTCAGATCAGAAAACTGAGGCCAATGTGGACTCTGGAGTGTGTTGTTTTCCCTAGGCTAGGTATAAATTTTTTGGGTGGAAGCTTCCTATGAAAATCACTATCGAGGGCATTTTCGTAAATAAATAAATTAAAATAATTAATTAATTTTGGACCTTATAGGCTGATGGAAACACTAACAGGGATTTAAAAAATAATAATAACAAAAAAAATATATTATTATTATTATTATTATTTAAACCACTATAACTCCAACTCTATGAGTCTCATTATCGCGCCGTGAGCGGCAGCGTGATCCTGTATATTGTGTGTTCATTTCAAGACCATTTTGGATTTTTTCCCCCAACCCATGTCGTAGGCCCATGTAACACCTGGGAAAATATAGATTAAACAATTTTATTAAATCTTTGTCCTGTATTAACTCCTGCATGCGACATCTGATTAGAGTGACGTCAAGAGTATAGGACCCTTGTTTTGAGGTGAACCTTATGAGTGTGTTTTTGGAAGTTAATTCCATTTTTGAACCTTGGTGTCTTGAAATTATGTATTAAATATTAATAATATAATTAGTATTATTTTAGAAAACATTTATCGGCTGTATCTCTTGTATCTGATGTCTAGTTGATGTGATGTCAGAGGCGTTCTGACCTTGGAGTTGAGGTGGACTTTTCATGACCATTTTACGGTGATTAAAGTGAAGTCTTCTTATTAGACACATGAGATCAGTTTTGGGCATCTTTGGTGAATTAGATCTTCTTCATCGGGTGACCGTTTAGGATAAGAGAAGATTTGACCGCGTATGATTTTCCCAAAGGATCACAATGTCGCAATATGTTTGATGTGTTTTGGTATCGTGGAGTGGGTCCCATGTAGCGCCACTCGTGTGTGGAATGGTGAAATGAAGCTTCTTCATCTGGTGACCATTTTTTATTAATGAGTACTCATTTCCTTGTGTTCTTCAAGTGTATCACAATCGTGTTATTCGTTTGGCTTGTTCGAGGATCGAGGCATGTGCCCCATGGAGTACCATTCTCATGTGATGCCAAGAGATGTATCTTTTCCACTTAATGTCTCATTTGGGAGAATAAATAGTGGATCATTTTCATTTTTTTGAAAGGATTTCAAAGATGTGATTCCATTGGTTACCCAGGGCCATTTGAGGAGGCATGTCAGTGTAAATGACGTTTTTTCCCTTCAGACCAGTGGTAATCGTTGAGTACTCGTCTACCCTTTTGGGACAAAGAATCCATGTACTCTAGGAGTACATTGGCATGCCTAGTGTTACTTGTGAAACAGTTTAGTTCCCATGTATGGATGGGTACATGACCATGCATTGAGGTGGGGCCACACGTCATGTGGGCCACACACACTCCATATACCACACTATGAATATTCTACCTCTCATATCTCCTTTGTTTCAACTCAAATTTTGGCATTCAAGTAGCTTATCCTGAGTATATTTTCTCACAGAACGTGATGGTGCCCTATATCGTGGCTTCTGATATATGATGTGAGATGTTGCAGATGTGATGCATAATCAGGAGACGTCCGACATAGATAGTGATATGGAATTGGCATACCAGTTCTTTCCAAGAGGTACCACCCAACAAGGATGGCCAAGGTAGTTCCTAGATATCTTCCAAGTGGAATCCTCCTTATAGGTTGGGAATGGGTCCTCGATGATCTATAGTGGAATTTTTCATTTCCATTGTTTTGGGTCTTCTATGAATAATATGAGAGTGGAATCCCCCTCATGCACAAGGGAATGGTTACTCTATGAAAATAAGAGTTGAATCCCTCCATTGTCATGGGCATGCATCCTCTATCAGCTACTTTTCAATGTAATCACTTTAATGAACTAGGGTGAGGGTCCTTGATGAACATGATTGGAATCCCCCTAATGCATCAAGGTGTGGGTCCTCTACGATGACTATTATAGTGGAATACCTCTGATGTACTAGGGTTTGGGTCCATTACTTTGGGTTTACACTTTTTCAATATAGATGAGTGAAGAGACATGATTTTACATTACTTTGGAATCACAAGTAAGAGGGGTTCCTTCCCCACTGAGAAGCATCCTTTTGACATGAACCAAAATTGTGTGGGCAAGATAGACCCACCCAAAGTAAATTATGTCATGGTGTGGTGATTGATTCCCTTTGACTTGTGTGTTCAGGGAAGACGTGAGGGATGTTGGGCATCATTGGTGGTTACTTTTGGAACTGTTAGAGACTCGTTTCTTGGGAGGAACTATGATATGGAGATCCCATTACTCTCTTGTTTGGGATTCATTGACTGAGAATATATATATCCTAGTTTTTGTACCTACTCCTTGGGATTTGGATACTCTCCTTGGAAGAGAGTTGAAGACATGCGGGGTATTCTATGCACTTCCCGTGTCTAGCCTCTCATGGTTTGACGAGTCTACTCTCCTGCTATAGGTTGTGAATATTCAACAAAAATTTCATATTATCACCATTTTTAGATCCTTGTGTTTGGATGAGTTTTCTTTCACTATCATGTTGGGTTGAGCAGTACTCTATTATTTCCTTGTTCTAACTTCTACTGCCTTTTTTATTGTACCCTTTTTTCCCTCGAGCCTTTGGGGAATCCTACTGAGTATTTTCATACTCACTCATTCTTTTCATTTTCCTTCACTTGGTGTGCCCCTTCATACAATGTACAAGTTGATCATGAATTTGGAGGAGCATAAGGATGTGGTAGCCGGGACCATGTGTAGTGTTCATAGCTTGGGTTTCATGAATAAGAATCTGCCAGTTATATTACTTTTTTACATCTTGTCGGGTTGTTTCACTTTCCTATTTCGGTGTGTATCTTTCCTCATTTTTTCTATTTACTTTTTTATATTTTAACTATTTAGAGGTTGATGCATTTTGTGTTTCATTTCTATAGTAGTTTTGTATCTTGTTTTTCCTTTCCCTCTGCACTTTTTCATTGGGAGGGCTACGTGTGTGCGTATGGGTTCTTAGACAAAGGCCTACCTGAGTTTTTTTGTTCCTTCGGCACTTATCGCCACCCCTAGACTATAGAGGTGGGCATGGGGTAATTGCAGCTCGAGCCAGGTATAGGTCAGGACGTGGAAAAAAATTAACCCTAACACTTGAATTAATTTTATTGTATGATTATATTTTATTCATAATCCTCAAAAATTCTAATTTAGGATCTTTTGTTTCAATTTGGAAACAATTTTTACATTTATTATATTTTTTGTAAAATAAAGTAAAAAATGTCATTATATTTTATTAATTCTATTTAAATTTATCACTTAGGGATAAATAGTAGGTATGTTCACTTATAAATTTTTTTTTAAATATAAATGATTTTTTATCGTTGTAATTTATTTCTAATTTTAAGTGAGGAAATAATTACCTTAAATTTTTATGCAATACTAAGATGATATTTATTCAATTAATAGAGAAGTAAAATAAATGATTTTAAAAAAATTTAAAGTAATATAATTTCAATTAATTTTAGTATTCTAAGAAATTAATAGTTAAATATAAAATTTAAGGAAATAATTAATTTCTTATATTTAAATTACTTTTCTATATTGATGTTAATAATGTTAAACAAAATTAATAGTTCTAAAATTTCCATTAGTGAAATTTTATAATAATTAATATTTTATTAAGATATTTAAAATTACTAAAAATATTATCACCATAATAGTCAATTGGATTAGATTTAAAATATTAAAAATGTTCAATTTATGGTACATTTTTATTTTTATAGTAACTATATTTACCTATTAAGAGAAAAATCTCTATTATCACAATAATTGTCAAAAAAGGTAAACGAAAGGTTAAAAAATATATAAGTGAAATCATCACCTAAACATGTATAGTTTTTATTAGATGTTATTATAAACAATCATACTCATATTATACTCAAATTATATCAATGTTTATCCATTTTATCACGACTATTGATTTACATTACTTTAATACTTTATGAAATTCCAATAATGCCCCTCACCTCATTATAAAGGGGCACCCACTCTCCTATTTATTTCACACTTAAGAACCTTTTTATTGGAAATATATCAGAAAAATTACCTTACTAAAATCCCTAACCACATACTAGAAGCATTTATTTGATCACAAATCCATAATAGGATGGATTTGTGTATAAAACTAAAAAGGTTGTCTTAAAAAATGTATGGTTTTTTAACCAAATATTTTCAATTTATTTCTTAATATACCTATGTAAAATATTTTCCTATGAAGAATAGATTCGAAAATAGGTATATTACATAATATAGTATCGTAATATTTAAATTTAATGACCTATATCCATATCCTCTTCCATTAAATTAAAAACAAATCCATCATTATTGTGTATGGTGGACTACCTCCTCACGAATTGATGTAATTAATTTTACATCACCGCCTCTCACGAATGGTAATAATGATGGAATTTATGTTTATATATGATATTAAATTTATATTTATTTTTCTAAAAATATTATATATCATCTATTTTCTTACCTTTCCAACCATTGAAAATTGATAATACCATTTGTGTGTATGTGTGGACTACCACCTCCATGAAGCGACCTGATTCGTTTTCCATCACCACATCACACGAATGATATATATATTTTATGTAAATATATAATATTATATTTATTATATAATTATCCTTATATTAATATAAAATACTACTTACCTTCTTTCCATCATGATCATTGAAAAATTGAAATTTTACTCATGTGTACGTACGACTAGCCGTCTCCTTGATTATAACATAGTTCTTTTTCATAACCATATTTTATGGATTGATTTAAAAGTATAAATTATGTATAAAAATTATAATTATATTATGAATATTTTGTTGATAACATGTAATACATTCCTTTTTGAACATATTCAATCCACTGATGTCATTTTTAACATATGAGCTGAATATCATTAAAACATCTAATGTGAACGTAATTGATTATGTAATTGATTTTAAAATGGATATAAAAGGAGTAATATTATTGAAAAGTGTTATTAATAAAGTATATAATTAAAAATATTTTATTATTCATGAATATAAGGAATGTATGTGACAATTTTCACTCGAGGTAAAGGCCATTTTTTTAATTCCTCTTTTAAAGTGTCCCTTCCAACTCTTTTTCCTCCATGTCCATATTTTTTAAAATATATTTTTCATGTATTTATATAGAAATAAATAATTTATAAAGTACATTTTATGTCACCTTTTAATTTATTTCAATGGTTTTTAAAAGGAATATTTTTATTGAAGGTTTTGACTTTTTTTACATGAAGGTAAAATGAATGTGATATTTTAATAAATATAGCGTCAAAAAAATTTCTCTCGACCATAAAAATTATTTAATTATTGGATTCCTTTTCAATATTACATGATTTCTTCAATGGAAAACCCTTCATTCATATAATTTTTTTATTTTTTTGAAATAAAAAATTAATGAAAAATGTATTTTTATATCTTTAAAATGTTTTTCAAATTAGTTTAAATAATTTTTAAAGTGCTTTAGGATGAAATATGCAATAAAAAAATCATTCATGAAATTGTACATAATCATTGAAGGTAATGGTAGGTTAGTCTGATACAGCTTATACATTGGTTGAGCCTGGTATATCTTATACGATGTGTGCTCCTAGATAACTCACTATTTTCATGGGTAATGTTTCTTTTCATTATAGAAAAGAAGATGGTAGTTAACAGGTGGGGTTTATCCAATGTATTTAACTTGGATATAGTTATTTATAACATTTTTTATTAATATAATTCTCTATTTTTCCAATATATGGGTTTTATTTTCCTGGTATGGTTTTTAAAAGTTCTCTTCGAGAAAATGGTGTTTGATTTTCATGTGGTAATGATTTAATTCATAATATCAATGAATATTGTGAAAAAATGTCAATATGTTTCGGTATTTAGTTTTTTTAAATAGATTAATATATTTCTTCTTTTTTATGTCCCTTACTAAACATTTAGTGATCATCTTACATTTTAAAACGTTTTCACAAGGTTTAACGATGTGTAGGAATAAATAAAAGTCAAGTTTAAATTCATGAAGATATTTCATGATTATTAAATATGTTTCTTCTTAAATGTTTTGTAATATCATAAAAATGGATACATATCATAAGTGTCCAATTTTTTAAATATATTCTTTCAATGAATGATTTATGACATAATTATCTAAAACTCTAAACCTAGAAGATCCTCAACAATGTAAAAATGTGTATTTTGGTCAAAAGACACAAGATTATGTGATTTTAATGGATGGGTACTTATGTTGATGATAATGGATTCATAATATCAAATCTAGGATGCCACTCTATATAATTTTTCCAAGACCCTAATGTAGGATCATGACATTTCAAAGACGATTTCAATATTGTATGAATACTTGCTGCCAAAGTATTATTAAAAAGACTATTATTGCTCAATAAAAGTTCTTTTTATTTGACCTTTCATATTTGTTTATACATTATTGTGTAGTATAAGCCACTGAATACCACACCCAATGATGTTTTTTTATTAGATCCAATGAATAATTCATAAGAACATGAAAAAATGAAATGTATCAGGATAATATATGATGTATCATAACAAAATAAATCTAGAATAGAAGAGAGGATCTTTCATGTTAAATTTATAATTAATTTAAAAAATTATAAAAATACCTTGGTCTTGAGTTTTTTATTTTATTAATATGTTTATTTATCAAACATAATTTATGTTGTATAATTTTTTCAACAAGAGGATCCAAAATAGAATCCCTCTTCTGGTAATATACATGTGCTCCATGATCTATTAAAAACACCAATATAACATTAGGTTCTAGAATAAATTTTTAGATCATCGTGTTTTGTTTTTTTTATTTCAACACAATCCCTCCACTTAGTATTTCCTTTCTCCCCTTCTCTAATTCTAGAGAAGGAAGAATAAAGTGGTGGAATTCTATCGATCTTGAGAGTAACACAAGAGATGATTTTCATTATGAGAGAAATTTATAGTGAGGATTAGTTGTTTCTAATTATGTCTCTTTAGACCTCCACTAAGAAATGATATAACTACGTATATAGAGAATTAGTTTAAAGAATAAAAAATTGTACATGGGCCCTGAAGTATTCTATTAATCCTAAGAGAACCCCATATATAATGATAATAAAAATATTACTATTATTATTATTATTTATTTAATTTATTTATGTATCATAGATAAAATAAATATTATTATTTAAATACATATATATTAATTTATTTAAATGATATTTAATATATTATTTCCATACATCCCTTTAAATCGGTCTTCATTTCCTCCGCATCTTTTATCGAACTTTGAATATTAATAATTATTCATTCAACAAGTAAATATATATTATATTCACAGTCTTATGAATAAATATTTATTTTAATATTCCCATAAATAAAAATATTATTTATTTAATAGTGTATTTTATTTATTACCTTTTGAATAAAATAACATTTAAATGGTTATTTATTTAATATTCAACTCACATGGAAATATTGGGAATCGATATTTGTGATCAACAAATCGTGATTAAATATTATTTTTCGGTTAGGTGAATAATAATTATTTCTATTGTTAGATTATAATGGAATTTAAATGGGATAGATAAATACACTATGTGTGTGGCCCTCTGGCGCTCTTCTATATAAGAATTAGAAGAAATTTTCTAAAATTTTAATATTAGTGTCTAGATATATGTAAATTCATCGAGAGAGATGGAATTAAATGTCACAATTATGAAAAAAAATATGAATGTTCAATGTTCAACAAAATGCCTCTATCTCGATATATATTTAAACTAGTCTTATACTTCTGTTATCAACACATATTTTCAATATGTATTTCTTTGAATTTTTTATATAAACCTGTCAATCAGCATGTCAGTTTATTTTAGTTCAATAGTTCTATTCTAATAAAATGTATGAGATATTAACATCCATAAATAGATGTGACAGATCCTATATTGAAATTTCCATTAACGCAACATCACTCATGATTCACTAAACTTATCACACTTTGTTGCAAGAATATGTCATAATGGTTTTGAAAAATTCTTTATATTTAATGTATCATGATATGTTTTAATAATAATATCAATTCTAAGGATCACTACATATGTTTTCATATATGAATATCCAATAAACCTTATACATAGATAATTCCTATTGGTTTTTATATTCTCATAATATATCAACTTATAGATTACCAAGTTCAAAATTCCTGAGATAAAGTTTCATCCACCAATGAGTATCTAGAACCAAACAATCATACATAATATATATATATAATTAGAGAATGTTATCTGAATATATAATACATATTCAATAATATCATCATAGTAATTCAAAGTTCTCATCATCATGGGGAAGTGTAATAACCATTTAATGAAATAAATAGTCTGTGTTATTTAAACATTAAAATTTTATATAAGAAATATAAATATGTGATAAGATATTTTATTAATATTCCAGAGTATGAATATATAGAAAATATAATGTATAATTTTGTGTATTCTAGGTAACTGAATCCAATAAACTCCCAATTCCACTAGATCTAATTGATAATGACCAGTTAGTACTCACATGTTAAATTTGATTTTACTGAGTACCTATAAATTTATTTAGCATTCTATTTTTTGTTATTAGTGTTGGAATTTCAATTTGTCTTTGTACTGAATCTAGTTACTACAAACTCACTCCACGAAAAAAATCCCCTAGGTAGTAATATCCTTTAGTATAAAAATATTACTACCTTATCATAAATTGGTAATGATATATAATAACATAGTCAAATATTATCATAATAATGATAATACTCATATAATTCTGGTATAGACTTAAATTGAACAAATTATTGTTAAACCACTTTTTAAGTTTCATTAGAAACTACTACATTCTTATTCATTATGGATAGGGAAACTAAAAACTATAATAGGTTTATGATAAATATTTACATAGCCTTAATATGATCCTAGAACAAAATTATTTTAAGGAATATTAGTTTTTTATCCCTTAAACACTAGTATTCCACTTTATCCTTTAACAAGGAACTCATCTCGGTCTAATTTTATTAAGATTCATCAGATAGTTTTAACTATAAGTCTAGGTAGTTTTAGGGTTATTTTTTTATATTTTCTCTCCATGAAAAATGTATATGAAATATAAAAAATCAATACATGTCATGGAACAGTATAAATATAATTATAACAAAATATTTTGAAATTCAATTCATAATCTTCTCCTTTCAAAGAGAAATTTAGTGCCATGTGAAATGAAAAAATATTCAATTTTTTATTTTTCGATCTTTTCAAGGTATGTATTATTACTAGATTGAGAAACCCTATATATTTAAATTTATAGATCCCATTATCCATGATTTTGGATTCTATTTTATGTCATTCTTGGAGAAATTTATTTCTTTAGTCTGAATAAACTATTTAGACAATCAATCTCTTTTCATATGTTATAAACATATCATTCCTGGAAAATGGTAGTTCTTTAACTAAATTTTTTTATACAAATGTAACTCTTACAAAATAAATTAATATTATATTATCACTATGTTAGTTTCTATGTGTAAATGTATATATACAATTTTTATATCTTATTATAATTCATCAGTGTCACCAACCCTTTTTGTTATGTCATATACATATGTTCCATTGTGTATCCATTAAGAAAATTGTCTTTGAAACCCAACCACTGAATATAAGATCATTTAGCTTTATTATGATATTTATAATTAAAATGTATTTTATCATAATGATTAGATTAATGGTTTTAACATATATTATGTCTTGGACATCACTTAAAACATTAAATAATCAGTTTTACTTTATTGTTATTGTTGTGTACCATCCATATATACTTTCTCTAGAACACTCACAGGTGGTATCAAGTCTAGAAAATTCCAATATACAAATCCCTTGATTATTTGTTCATATATTACATTATTGTATTTATTCTTTCTTTTCAATATTAAAATGTTTAAATTTAACACTTCTTTCTAGGAGTCTTTATTCTGGCCAAATAATATTAACTGGTTTTGGTGAGTGTAAACCCAAATTTTTTGTTCTAAATTTCTATACAGTATGTGACTCTTGGAATAAATCCTCCCACATAGCTTAGTTAAGTATTTGATCCAATTTCAAATCATGTGCATCCAGACAATGTACTTCATTTATGTAAATATATCTCACACTATCTCAAAAAGATATTTTCTTCCCTCTGATAAAAGTATGGTCTTTATATACTAATAAGGGAGGTAAATAACCTTAATGTATATAGGATAATTAATAGAGATACATTATTTTTTCCATTGATGTTCATTTGAATATAAATTCATCTTTTAACAAATGGTTCTCATTAAACACCGGAATATGTACCTAAAAAATTTGTTATCATATTCTAGTTATTATGGTATCCATTTGTTAAAATTGTCATCATATTATCAATTATTTTACTTCTGTTTTTGAAAACATTTCTTGGAACAAAATGTGGAATATTTTCAATATATAAAATACATTTCATTAATCCTATTTTACTACCATGAAAAAAAATATGTATAATGTCATGTGAATTTGGGATTATCTTAAATCCATATATTATTGATTGACGGATACTTGGTTATGATACACTTAAAAAATCCAACATACAGGATCTTAAATCTGTTAGTAATTGTATTATATTCTTCTATAATCATTCTAAAAAACGCATAAAAGAATCATATAAATTATATATACTTACCTATTAGAATCACCTTTTTAACAGTTCACACACTTTTAATGAAAAAAAAACCCAATTAGATCTGCATCATACCCTTGTTTCTAAAAGTATATTTGTTAAAAAAAATTAAAAATTTCATCGATATACACAGTGTATTAGCTAAATAGAGACCAAAAAAACACATGTTGATATAAAATTATCAACAGTTGTCTATTTTACCTAATAAATAAATTTGTTTTCACAATGATGTACTCTAAATATTATATTTATATTCATAATTGATGACTGATATATAATATATGTGATTCAATAATTACTTAACTATTAGTTAAGTATGATATACTATATGAACATCTATTTTAAATATGAAACAATATTTCAATTAAACTAATTAAAAAAATAAAAAATGGTTCGTAATAATAAATAAAAACTATATGATTAACATGAATATATCTAGAAATATTGAAGTCATGTAATTTTTTATATTGATCATGGAATCACCCTTCTTCAAATCCTTAATGAATGTATCTTACTTCTTTTAATCATTCAACACTTTCTTATTCATTGTATTAAAGTAAATATAAAGAAAACATATTTTACTTTATTAAAAAGAAATAAAATATAAATTATACTTATAATGATGAACATAACTAATGTATATGAAACTAATTAATTCTTCAATTCATTGAAATTTTTCTTCTAATGACCATTCTCACCAGATGAGAAGAAAATTGCATATTGTTCCATTGACTTTCCCTTTATCTGTTTCCTTTTGGTCTATTGTTTTATAGATGAATTAGAGTTTTTGATAGTCTTAGGGCCTTTATCATTTTCATTCCTATTATTAACATTTATTATTGAAGGATTATCATGCATCATGTCCATATCTACATCGAAAAGTTGAGTAAGGAAATCTGGGTGGGACATAACAATATTTTTAAATAGAAATTCTCCAAAAATATATATATTCACAAAGGGAGTAAGGAATGTATAATATCAATAAAAAATTCATTAGGAATTGTAATCCCAAGAATATCTATATACTAAATATATACAATCATTTTGACTACATGAGGTCTAGTTGGTGCTCCCTCTCCAATGAACCCTTGATATCTCAAACATCTCATGTTATCTATCTCTAAATATAGATCATTAAGATTCTTGGGAATTCTATATGAATCCATGATCCTATGAGACTTTTTTGATTAATTTTAAATATACCAATATATTAATTATTTGACATCTACTGCATAATTTATGTGTTTTAAGTAGATCAAAAGCTCTTCTACACTCACTTCCTTAGCATGTTCAGGAATTTGGGATTTAAGCATGAAAAAATTCCATTTAGGAAATAGTATAATGTGAAAATTCCTATAACATTTTTGGATGTTATTTCTAGTTAAGAGATTTTCTTTATCAATAATGGAATACAATGATATAGTGGTTGATGAACTGGCCATTTTATATAATATTGTAAAATCAAAATTAAGTAAACTATATGATTACATTTTAAATTAAATTTTATCAGACTGAAGCTATTTTATCAAGTCCCAATAGCCCACATTGTTAAACTCATAATTTCAAGTCATGTAAAGATTCTTATTGAAAGGATCTATATTTACCTTCTCATATCCCATATTATGGCCATAACAATTACCAACAGGTATTTTGGTAATAATTCCTTCCAACTGATATCATATAACTCCTTGATACATTGTGTAGACTCCCCAATACTGAAATCCTAGCTCAAATTTTCTCAAAACATACCTTTAAATTTGTATTGAAAATACTATCAGCATTTTATTAATTAATATTTTGGTTATGTTGACCCAATATCTCTGTTTTGACTACATGTGAGTTAAAAGTTCCCCCAACAATGGCATGTCCGACAAATTAACCCTAATTCCATCGTAAGTCATATTATAGAGGGATTTTTTGATATAATATTCATTTATGTGATTTTATTTATTATAAGTGAATTTCTATATTTTATCCTTTTACACATATTTTTAATATTGTTTATATTTTAAATAACTTATTAACCATGTCATAATAAAATTATTTGTGCATAGTATTATTTTAAAAATTCTATATTATAATCTTTTCAATTCATTTATTTATATTATCATGATGAAGCATAAAAAAATTAAACATGAATTAGAAATAATGAAAATAAATAAAGTGAATTAATTAAGAGATTTATAATGGTTGATTTATTGAGAAAATAATAAATCAAATTTTGACCATAGGGGAATCACTCATTGATCCAGGCATGCCTTGAGTTACAGTATTCCACCATCAACCTTTCCAAATTCATAGTTGGTTTCACCTCAGACCAGGATTTAAACTACCTCCTATCCTTGGATATCTATCCTTCACATATTTTATACTAAAATGTTGGTGAGGGTGACTAGGGGTTTGAGACACATAATGCAAACTCTAGACATTCAAGCCCGGCATAAAAAAGTTGAGAGAGATAACTCACAGGATTTCATATTAAAATAAAAAAAACACTTTTTTATAATAAAAATCAAGAAATCATATTAAATAAAATTGAAATCCAACACATAGTTTTTTTATTCAATGTTCCTTACCAAGAACATTCATAAAACGACATCATATTCAGATATACTAACATTTCATTTCAAATCACTCTATTAATTGACATAAATTTATCTTGAATTAATAATTCATGGTTTTTTTATTTTTTTATTTTTTTATCATAATTATTTATCCTAACAGTCTCAGATATATAATAGAATTCATCTACAATATTTTTTAAATAAATTAAATAAATTACTTTGGTTTAAATTTATATATGTACGTGATATGTACTTAGGGTAAACATGGTGTAAACCCATCCAAACAACATGGTGTTTGGACATTAATGTTTATTGTACACCATCACATAATTTATTTTACATTGAATATCATGTAAACATGATGACTTGTACTATAAATTTACAACATACAAACATCTGTTAATTGGCACAGTGTTTACTACATTTAATGCATGTAGAGTACATTGTGAATAATTATGATCATAAATGGTTTTCCGCTATGAATTTAATGTGGATATTTGTTTGGAATTTATTATTCATTAAATATTTCTACATGAAATGTACTATCAATTTATGGCGCAAGAAACACTTGCTTATTTGGTTAAATTTTCTAATTAATTTACATAGTGTACATATTGGATTGACGTGAACTATGTGTAAATTGATATGAAATGGCATGTTTATTAATTAATAATAAACTACATTTATATTAAATATACACCATGTTTTAAAAAAATTTAAACTACATTTGTATTAATCGTACACAGTGTGTGTGTTCTACACCCAGTGTATATTAATTATACACTTTGAGTGCATTAATTAATTACACACCTCATGTTTATTAATTACCCAACATGTTTTTATTAAATAATTAATCATGGTTGTATGAATTAGACAACATTCTTTCTTACCACATTACCACCATGTCATGTGTTCTTACACATCTTATAGGTGATTTATGCACCATGTAACAATGAAAATCATGTACCTCCTCTAGATGGTATATGTTCTTCATTTTTATTATTTATAAAATCGTAAACAAAGAACATATATAAACCTTAAAATTAAATAAATAAAACTAAAATTAAAAGATAAAAATGGATTATGTAATAAATAAATAAAAAATTAAATTTATTATAAATTTATATTTATCCACTCAATTACCACTTGAATGGTTAGGGTCTAGTAGAACCTAGTTTATTCCATGCCTAGTGATCATTTTTTTTGTTGAATCCAATGAATAAATCGTATAAAAATGATAAATAATGTCATGTTTCAAGATTATATTTGAATAATTGTTGTGAATGAATCCCAGAACCAAATAAAGTGTCTTACATTTTATATTTATAATTAATTTAAATAGTAATAAAAATTCATCGATCAAAATATATTTATTCTATTCATATGTTTATATATCAACCTTATCTAGGTTCTACCATTATTACACTAAGAGGATACAAAATAGAATCCATCAAGCGGTGATCCCTATATTCTCCTTGACCTTTAAATAATGATGATGGAATTTCAAGTGCTAGAAAGGATGATATGATCATCTTGAATTATTCATCTTTATAAAAACACAATCCCTCGGGTTTGAGTATTGTATTTCTCTTATTCTCTCATTCTTTAGAGGGAGTAAGGAAGTGGTAGAATTTCCTCAGTCCTTAAAAAAGATCTAGAGATGTTATTTATTTAGATATAAATATCTTGAGAAGATTTGTTGCACACAACTGTTTCTCTTCCGACTTCCCCTATGAAAAGATATAATGAGATGTATATGGAGCAATGTTATCAATTAAATTATTTCACATAAGCTATTAATTATTATATTAATCCTTAGTGAACCCCGTGTATAAGAGTTATATTTCTTTGATGCACACATGTATCATTGATAAAATAATTACAATTATTTAAATAAATAAATATTTCTTCATTAAAATATAATTTAATATATCATTCCCACAATACCCTTAAAACCAGAGTCTGTTTTATTGTTAGTATTTATCAAACCGTGAATAATAAATATTATGAATTCTATAAAAAATAAATTTTATGTTGTTGGACATGCATATTTTTTTTAATATTCATATAAAAAAATTATTTAATTAATAATAAATAATATTTGTTATGTTGAGAATAAAACAAGACATAAATAAATATTCCTTTATAATTTCACTCAAAAATAAATATAGTGACTGAATATATGTGATCAATAAATACTAAATAAAAAATATCCCTCAGTCCAGGGAATGAAATTTATTCCTATTATTAAATTCTAAAATAATTTATTTGAGATTGATTAATACACTAAGTATGTTACACTCTAGACATATTCCTAAATTGAATTATCTTAGTATTCCTAAATTCCAATGTCAACATCTAACAATACTTAAATTCACCCATAGTGGAAGATGTTAATATAGTAATGATGAAAACCACATACAAATTCTAAAAATTAAATATAAGAACTTTGTCATGATATCTCATCTAGAAGGTTACATTTTATTTCTATCAACCCATTTTCAAGATATGTCTTTCTTTTACTTCCTAAAATAAACCCATAAATCACCATGGATGTGTAATTTTAGTCCATCAAATTTATTCTGATTAATGTTTTGCGATTTTAAATTAATTAAATAGAATAGAAAAATCATATATTGACTTATTAATTCAATAAAACATCTCTGATGATGTGCCAAATGTATCCTAAATCTCCATGATCATATATCGTCATAGTATTTCAAGGAACATCAATGAACATGACTCATGATATGTATTTAATAATAATACCATGTCTATGGATAATTTTAAATGATCATAGATAGGAATATCCAATGACACATATACATGTGGAATTCCTAACAATGAATATGTTTTGATAATCTCCCATCTTGGAAATTATGAAGTGTAAACTTAATGAGATTATTACAACCCTACTCTTTATTTTATGTTAATTCATGATTTTTTACAAAGAAATGCACATAATAAAACTCGTAAGATCGAGAAGTATTGTGTATTTTGGAATTAGGTACATTATATAACATATTAAAATAGTAAATACGTCATCTTTATTAAAAACATTCTTAACATTCTTGAACTTAAAATGGTATGGGACAACTTAGGGATATACATATTAAAAAGGTGAGTTATAAAGCCTAGTAAGGGAATAAAAATAGAATAACATGAATGGAATAATATATTTTAGACAATAGACATATCAATGGAGCATAAAATGGGTGAGAATCATAATCATGAACAATAAAACATGATATAGAATGATGACCTGGGAAATGTGGAAACATTTTAAAACATTGCATCCCAATAAAAGTTCAAAGATAACTACCAAGATATATTGATAGAAAAAGTCCAAAAAATGAATTAGGTAGACACCCTTTCCCAAAATGATGTTTAATGAGACTAAACATTACCCAATTAATTTGATCAATATATAATTTTGAGTTCATCTATCACATTAATTTCATTTTGTTACTTAGGTGTTCTACATAGATCATACAACATGGATTCATTCGTTATCATAAATTATTACATGATCAAGGGGTATGGAATAAATAAATTTAATTCAGAATTCAAATAAGTATATGAGTATTAATTTTAATACCCTTGGTATTAAATGGGTATGGCATTCACTTAAAAAATTTTTTGGCATGGAAAATCACATTTAAATTTTGGCTGCATAGTGACGTCACATAAAAAATCATAAAATGAGATGATGAGAGAGAAAGAAGTATATAATCACTTGGAAATAAAATGGGATGTAATAGGGTCATGTAAATACAAATCCCAGACTTATAAATTGTAAAATATAAGTAAGAATATAGTAAAGAAAACTTAATAAAGAGGCGAATGATAGGATTGATTACTTGAGTGTATGACTCAAAATGCTTGGGAGGGGATTCTTAAGAACTTGGGTGCACCTTAGGAGGACTCTATAGAAAGGGTAGAAGATTAAGTTAGTTCTCCATGTATTTTTACTGAATATAAATGGTTGAATATGGGGTTTTATATAGAAAACGGGTGGGGAATTCTATAATATTTCTCACAGATAGGTTTTGGACTCAATATAATAAAATAATAATGACCACAAATATTCACACGGTTTGTTCCAGGGTTTCTTCAAAATGGGAGTGGTTCTAATTATTTAATAAGTCTAAGGGATTAAAATTATAAAATAATTGCCTTCGTTATGTATAGTTGAGTCATGCTCCAAAAGAAATGAATTTAATACCTTAAAATATATTAATGTTTTTGGAGTATTCCTCAATGATTTATAAAATTAACCAAATAAATGTAAAATCATTTTATTTTCAATATAATACCTATATTTTCTCTTGTATATCCTTTATTGTATTTATTACATCACTTTTCGGTCATTATGATGTCACAATACACACCGTATATTTATGAAGTATTTAATTTTTACCTGAAAATTCAATTGTCCTAGATAATTATGAAAAATTAACAATTGGAAAATTTAGAAATTTTAATTCCAATAAAAATATTTATTTTATCAAAAGTAATTCAAAATATATGAATTTTCACATTTAAAATAGAATTTACATTCGTTTTTGAAATACTAGGTTTTTTTAAATAGTACTTTTCAAACCCCTATAAAAATTACATTTTAATTCATAAATATTATTTGATCATTTTTATTTAATAAAAATTATTAATAATAATATTTTATTAAAATATTATTTATTTAAAAAATATATTAATTTATTAAAATAAATTTCTTAATTGAATTTGAATATTACCTAAAAATATAATTTTTGTTTTATTATATCAAAATATAATTTTTATCAATCTGATTACTTAAAAAATTTTAAAGAAAAAAATAATGATTAATTATATTATTCAATAAAATCTAATGAAAATATAAATACTAATACTATTATTTTTACATTTTTTCTAGTATTTTTTAAATTATTTTTACCCTTAATTGACATATTTTCCATTTACTATGGTAATTAATTTTTTTACTATTCATATTCCTAGAAAATATTAAGTTGAACTTATTATATACTATTAGTTTTTTTATTAAAAATATGGAATATAATTTATCAAAATAAATTATCAATGGATAAATAATTAAATTTAATATAATCTTTATGCGAATGATGGAATTTAGTTTTACAGAAAAATCTATTTTAATGGAAAAGATGATTTCACATTAACTATATAACTATAAATATTCATTATATGAATTTAAATTGATAAATAATGATATGTAGTTTATAATTTTCATTTAAATCATTTCTCATAAGGGTTAATTTTAATCAATTATTATGTATAATCATTATGTATTTTAAAATAGTTTTCAGAAAATTTCATTTTTATTCCTAAAAATTAAATTGTAACAAAATCTCATATAAAGATGATTTAATTAAAATTAATTGAATTAAATAAAACTAATGAATAATTATGTTAAATTTAAGTTAAATTAAAGTAATAATTTTAATTTTAAATTTATTAATTTATCAAAATAAATGATATTTTACGTAAAAACATTATGTTTTACTATTCATTGACAAATCTATATTTTCCAAAAAAATCCAAAATAATCATACTAATTTAAAATTGATTTTATGATATAAAAAATATAGTTTTTTATCAAATAAATTTTCTATGTGTTATAAAAATATTTATAATATTTACACAAATAAATAAAAAACATTTGTGATGAAAAAAATTGAATAAAGAAAATGCATTACGAAAAATTGATTGATTATTTAATATGAATTTATAAATACATATAATATATATATATATATATCATAAAGTAATATATCCCACTCATATCCATAAATTTAATGGAATGGTTAAAATTGTTATTTTTAAATAATCAATTTTTGTTTAAGTTTAGTGTGTCCAATCACATACGCTTTCAATCATAGTTTCCTCTTTTAAAATCTCATGGAGTCACATTCTTACACCTTTAATAAATTACATCTATAGAATTTAAAAAAGAAATAAGTTCTTCCAATTTATATTCATTGAATAGAATAAATGGAAAATTAGGGATGTGTACTTTTAAATTGTTAAACACATAAAGGCGTATCCAATGACATTAAAGTGTGTAACTTATAAATTACATATATTTCCTTAACTTATGAATTTTTAGGCTTCAATAAATGTTATACATGACCTATTTCCTAACATATAATTTTATGAGAATTATTTTCCCTTAACAATGGTTTGTAATGAGCTTATGAATTTACCAATTCATGTCCCATGAGACTGTCAAACCAGGTGTGAAACAAGGCCCATAGTTGTGCACCCAATCCCAGTCGAGTCAATCTCAACATGGTGTTCTCTAGTTTTACCCCTATGTAAATCTATTCCTGATCCACATCCACTCCTAATATACATATGGGGATATATTCTCTTGGTTAACAAATTACTCTATAACAAAAAATATATATGCATTTTTTTTATTCTTAGTATTATCCCTAAGGAGTTTACTATAGTTTTCTGATCCTAATCCCAAAAATAACTATACTTTACCATTGACACCAAATATGGAAACCCTACTCGTCATTACACATTAATTCATGATTTATTAAATATATGATCACATAATAAAATCAAGAAGATGGATATTTCTAGTTTCTTTGGTAATCATATATATTATATAACAAATTAAAATAGGAAATATGTTAACATTATTGAATACTTCCTTAAAATGAACTAACTTTCAATTTTATGGGATGACCTGGGGACATGCATATGAAAAGGGTGAGCTATAAGTAATTATATAGGAATAAACATGGAATAACATGAAGGGAATAATACATGTTAGAAAATAGGTATATCAATGGATCATAAAAGGGGTTAAAATCATAAACATGAACAATAATGCATGATATATCAAGATAAAATGGGAAATATGGAGGCATCTTAAAACACCGCATAAAAAAGAATTCAAGGATAACTATCAAGACATTTTGAATGAAAAATTACCATAAATTAATTAGGTTCACTCCATATCCAGACATGAAATATCGGGAGACTAAACATTTCCCAACCCATTTGAGTGCTATATAATTCGGGGTGCACCTCCCACCTTAATTTGATTCTCATGCTTATGTGTGACACATAAATCAAACAACATGCATTCATTAATCTTCATAAATAATTCCATGATCATGGAGTATGGACTAAATATATGTAATTATAATATAAAATAAGTATGAGTATATAAATTTGAATACCCTTGAGAGTAAATGGGTATGGTATTCACCACACAATTGTTTGGGCATGAAAAATCACGCTAAAAGTTCAGCATCATGAAAGCATCACATAAAAATTCATAAAATGGGTTGATAAGAGTGAAAGGGGTCTATAATATATTTTAAATAAAATGGTCAGTAATAGGTACATGTAAATACATATACCAACATTATGAATTGGAAAATACAAGGCGTAATATAATAAATAAAGATTAATAAATAGGAGAATGAGAGGATTTGTTACTTGAGTGTGTGACTTTAAATGCTTGGGAGGGAATTCTTGAGAGATTAGGGCACCTTGGGAGGACTCTATATAGGGTAGTTAAGTGTAAGGATGTGTACCATGGATTTTCAGTGAAATGAAATTGGATTTGGGGTGGGTTTATATAGGATGTGACTGGAAAATTCTTTAATATTTCTCAAACATAGGTTTTGGACTCTATTTAAAAAATATCTAAAACTAAAAACCTTCCCATGGTATTTTCCAATGGTTTCCTCGAAATGAGAGTCTTTATTATTATTTTATAATTACAAGGTCTAACCATAAAAAAATAATTCTCTTTCTTATGTTGAGGAGATTCATATTCCTAAAGAAATGATTTAAAAAAACAAAAAAAATATATTAATTGTTTTAGAGGATTCATATTGTCCTGATAAATTTAACCAAATAAAAATAAAATAACATTCTTTTAAGGATAAAACATATATTTGGTCTTGGATTCCCTTTATAGTATTTATTACATCACATTTTTTCATTATGATTTCATAATGCCCACCATATATTTGTACGGTATTTAATTTTTATCCAAAAGATTCATTGTCTCAAAAAATTATGAAACATTCACAATTTGATAATTTAGATATTATAATTCCAAAAAAAATATTAATTTTTTATAAATAATTTTCTAATTGTATTTATTTTCAACAATATAATACTATCATAATTCCTTGAGAAATGCTATATTTTTTAAAAAAACATTTTTTGAACCCTTATAAAAATTACAATTTACTTTACAAAAATTATATGATCATTTATATTTAATAAAAAAATTTCGATATAATATTTTTATAAAATATTCTTTAATAATAATATTTTAATAAAATATTATTTATTTCAAAAAATCTATTAATTAATTAATGTAAATACTATAATTTAATTTTAATATTATCTAAAAATAAAATTTTTGTTTTATCATATAAAAATATAATATTTATCAAATAGAATAGTTAATAATTTATAATTTAAAAAATTAATGAATAAATATAAAATTAGTTTAAATTAAAAGTAGATATTAATATTAATATTATTAGTTTTACATTGTTTCTAATAAATATTAAATTAGTTTTACACTTAATTAACATATTTTTCATTTACAGTGGTAATTAATATTTACTACGGTTACTAATCATATTTTTAAATAATGTTAAGTTGAAATTATTATATAATATTAATTATTTTGATTCTAAATATGGAATCTATTTTATCAAAATCAATTCACAGAGGTACAATAATTTAATATAATATATACCTTACAAGCATGATGAAAGGAACTTTTCCAAAAAAATCCATTTTTCAAGGAAGTAATTATTTCACTTTACCTATATAAATGTTAATCTTAATTATATAAATTTAAATTAATAAATATAGATATTTAATCTAAAAAATTTAAATCATTTCTCATTAGGTGTTATTTTTATTAATTACAATGGATAAACATTATGCAGTTTAAAACATTTTTCTGGAAATTGCGTTTTTAAACCAAAAAAACATAAAATATGGTGTAAATGTGATTTAAATGTAATTAATATAATTTAGTATAAATAATAATTATTTAAATTTATTTTAAATTAAATTAAAATCATAATTTGTATTTAAATTAATTCATTTATTAATATAAAAGTCAATTTTACATAAAACAGTATTTTTTACAATTCAATGAAAAATCTATATTTTTTTAAAAACCACACTTTTCATCCAAATTTTATTTTGATAAGATGATATAAAAAATTAATTTTTTTTAAAATACTTTTTTTAAAATTTCATAAAAAATAATTTTATTTTTTATAAAATCAAATACAAATCTATTTTGAAGAAAATGTATTTTGAAGAAGGAAAGGAGTTATGAAAAACTAATAGATTATTTAATGAGTATTTATAAATATATATAGGATATGTATATATATAATAAATTATTCAATCCTACTCATATCCAGAAATTTAGTATAAGGTTTATAATAGTTATGTTTAAATAATCATTGTTTTTTTTGGGTTCGGCGTTCCATATCGCAAATGCTATCAAAAATAGATTTCTCTTTCAAAAACTCATGGAGTTATTGATTTTATGTATCACTTAATTGTGATTATCAAGAATGTAATAGTCATACCTTCTTTATAACTTTATTTTTTTCAAATAAACCCCAATTTTAATTTTTAGGAGGAACCTTTACCAAAGAAAAAAACATACTAAATTTCAAAAACATGAACATTAGAAACACCTCACCCAAAAATACAATTAAAAAATTCAATTTGTGAAGGACTGAAACTTTTAAAACCCCCTCAACTAAAATTTTTCCCCTCCTATTTTGAAAATTGGAGAAGAAAGCTAATGAAAACTGAGTCCCACCTTTAGTAGGCCTTGGGTTGGTGACTAGAACCAAGGGTATAGTAAACACATAGATGGGAGGCATTACCCTCTAAGAGAACACATGAAGAAGAAATAGATCAGATAGAAACCAACCAAATAATGATAAAAAAATAATGAAAAAGAAACCCCCAGTACAAATATGTAATGTCTAGCGTGAACTACTACAACTGAAAGAGGAAAAATGTAGGTACCAAAATAATGGTAAAGATAGTTGTGACCATGAAGGAAAAATAGATCCTAACACCGACAAGATAGTAGTGACTATCCTGATCACCAACCTTCTCCAACTAACTTGAAAAATAGTTTATATATACATAGGGTGAGTGTAACAGTATACTTAGTAGGATCCTCCCGGAAACCTCTCATGAAAAAGTAAACAAAGCATGCGAAAGTATATTAAACAACAAGGGAAACATACTCCTCACCTAAAAAGGTATACTATGTTCCCGAACTCGCCATGGATACTCTCATTATGTATCACATAAAAGATTATATAACATAATAAAAACTATCATGGTTACCGTGCTTCCACTTCCCAATTGGTTTTTTAGTTTTCCATAATATCGCATGTCCGGAGCATCTCTCTCCAAAAAGGCTAGCCTGAAGACACCTAGGTGATGCACCACAACATGAACCTCATGCAACACACAACCAAATCCACATAACCAAAAGTAACCAGGAACTTTTTTGGAGTCACCATAGCCCAAATAATGTGTATCATACATCAAGTATTATACCTAAATACTTTAGATCACATACACCATGTAAGGATCATCAAGGCATGACAGCCTATACATGTTATAACAATAGTAGTCCATAGGAATCGTTATCTATAATAAGTGTGTGTAAAACAACGACAAGCCATTATATCCCTATATACATATATATGGGTTAAAATAATTGGCGTGCATACAATCACAAGTAACTACGAAGAGAATAGTGTAGGGTCAAAGGGGGTAGTCCTCCATCCATCCTCCCATCAGGATGTCGGGGTAAACATCCCCTAGGGCTCAAAATCCCCAAGGTGTCATTTTACCTAACTAACAGGGTGGAGTAGCATATAGAAACACAAAAATTAAATTGTATAATTTAGCACAGAACCACGCTATGGTTAGAACCTTGTCTCGGACATTTCTACAACTAACATCTCTCAGACTCCTAACTGACACATCTAAGAACAGATATACTATTAGAAAAAAACCATTTAAAGAGATAAATTAAGTTACGTTATCCATTTTTATCAGATGAAATTTATGTTAATTATTTATTTAACAATTAATTATCCATTATCATTTCCACATTTCATTACATTATCATCACAACAATTTCCATGTCCACGACGTATAAGAAAATTGAGTTCATCGTTTCTTAAAAATTATAACCCCAACATTGCATCCGAGCAAGCTCCAACCCCTTTTTTAAAAAAATAACTAATATATTAACAACATTATTACATTCCATATTTCCAGGTATTCTAGGAAAACACTCTAAGATAACAAACACAAGGGGTGAAACCAGGTGAGTAGATGAACTACTCGTTATGATGTTGCAACCTATAGTAGTATAGAGACCTACCCAACCACAATAATCTAAAAATGGAATGAAAATGGATTTCCCTACACATCATTTCTTCTATTGTAACGATATAAATACAAACCATCTACCATAATTATTGGGGTTAGTAAGAAGATAAATAAATAATATATTTAAACAAGCAACAAACATTAATAACAACAGGTTAACATAGATTAATATGGTTCTATCATCACCGGTGTCCTCGCTGACACCAACACGCATAAACAGATGCATCTTTCCACTCTATGCATCAATTGCTACCACAAAAATAGGTTCTCCCTACCTCACATACCACAATATCTGTCATGACCTGACCCATACCAGGGTTCGAATCACACCTACCCCAAGCCCGCCTCCATTGGCCAGGGCCTGGCGACTAGCGCCGAAGGCACTAAAAACTTGGGGAGGCCTTTGCCTAAGAACCTGCACACACACACACATAGCTGACTCAATGAAAAAGTGTAGAAAAAAAACATGTTTCCACACTACTATAAAAAGTGAACTAAACAAAAATGCATCAACCTCTAACAGAAAAAGTACAAGAAAAGTAACTCTGAAAGGGAAAGGGGAAAAAATACACACCCAACTAGAAAAGTTCCACAACCCAAAAATAGGTGAAAAGGTAAAATAGTTGGAAGATTCCCACTCCTGAATCCCAACCTATGACCACCGCACGCGGTCCAAGCACCCCATATCTCGAAGCTCCTCTGATTTCACGATCAACCTGTCTGTCGTTTGCAAGGGCACGTCAAATGCGGGCAAAGCCCAAGTAGGGGTGAGTATAAAAATACTCAGTTGGATTCCCCGAAGGCTCAAGGGAGTAGAAATAAATGTACTGAAGAGGAGATAAGTAATAGAGAACAAGGTACAACAAGAGTGAACAAAAATAGTACAGCTCCACCCAATAATTGATATGATCGCTCAAAGAAACCCAAATGATAGAGTAAGGGGATCTTCATCTCACATCTCACACCAGGTATATGCACATATATATACCCAGGGCAACCATATATACTCTTAACTCAGACCTGTAGTCTAGAGACAAGTTACACAACTACATACCCAGGCTAGGGATCGAGTTCGATGATTTCCACGAAGTACTCATTCCGAGAGAACACACTCCATGAGTCTAATAACTATGATGACGTCCGTCTGAGAAGTACTATTCATCGGGAAATGTCTTGAGAGGTAGTTACACTCATTGCGGGAGACACACTCCTGAGAGGGAAGATCGTGATTGATAGAATCACTCATTACGGGAGACACACTTCTGAGTGGGAAAGATCACGATACACAGATGAGGATCACTGCCAGGGCCATGGCGGATACTGCGACCCATCCTGATTCACCAGTTAGGTGATTCAACAACTATGTATAGGATCAACGCCTAGTAGATTTGGTCATGTCGATGACTGACTCTACCTAGGATTGGGAATGGATAGAGGATCTCACTCTTGGCCTCTCGGAGGGATGCCGACTCTATCACAGAAAGTCCTGCTGAAGGGATCATACTCCTGTAGAAGGAAACGATGCCTGAACTTAAGGGGAATGAGAAGAAGTGGAACTAACCCAAATGAAATATTTCCACGATATGATGGGCAAGAAGATCAAGCCATGTACTGAAAAGTACACGACGTGTAGAAAGGTTACACGTCATGTCCTCTCACCCCGAGTACTACCAGTGTACAACGGTGCGTGTCGCAAGGCTGGTCGTGTAAAACGCAACTACACAACATGTACAAAGGATCCTCAGTCATGTCAAAGTATCTGGGGTCTGATCCGTGTATGCTAGCCATGTGCTCGTACACGACCTCAGACCATGTATGTCAACCCGTGAAAATAGACACACGGGGTGACCCGCGTTACTGGTCTCGCCTAGCCGTGTGGTGGAGTACCGACTCCATATATAGAAAAAACATCTCAGGGGAAAACGAACCACACTCATGAGGTGGGGAGTCCCATCTCAACTGGAGTAGGGGAGTAAGGAATACTTGCACCTTGAGTCATCAAGGGAAGTAGTCATCCTAACTCTCCCTAAAAGAAACACCCTAGTTCTTCTCCTCAGGTTATTGGTCATACCTCAACCACAACGAAGTTCCACAAGAGAGCAACCTGAAGGACCGTCATGTCATAATGTTTCCAACACGACAGATAGTGCGTCAATCAGACAATCATTCTGTAAGTTATAGGCATTTTAGTACCGAGGGCCCGGTCGGATAGGTGTTCGATCCAACCTGGCCATACATCAAATGACACCGGTTAACCAAACCGGTCACACTGTTGCGATCCATACGGAAAAACACATGAGATGGACTACACATTTGTCCAAAACAGATAGCCGGTGAAAAAGTATCATTTCACTGCAACACGCACGAACCGGGCCTTGTGGGGCCCACACCTCGACCTCGACGTAAATATCTATAAATGGTCTTGAAACATTCATCTTAATTTCAGGGTCGCAATGTCACAGACGGTTCGTCATTCCGACACCGTATGAGGGAGATTTGTCAGATATAATCTCCTGTAATAATAATAATAATATTATTATTTGGTGTTTTGTGGACTCGATACACAAACCAGAATTTAGTGCCCAAAATTAGACTTGAATCTATTGTCTTAAGGACAGGGTCACGTCACCGCTGACGACCAGTCAATCGGACGTCGCATGTAGGAGTTATGACGAGTCGAAGATTTAATAATATTATTAAATCTATTATTTTCTGAGTGCTTCGGGTACCCGATCCGAAAACCCGAAAAAGACATCAAATATTGGACCCATAAATTTCAGCTCGAAGTCAGGGTCTCACTGACGCTGGCAGTTCATGAAACTGAGTTCACACGGATAAGTTACCGACGAAATAGTGTTTTATCAACAAAATTAATAATAACAATATTTTATTATTATTATTATTAATTGTTTATTTATTTAAATATTTCATAACCCCAAACCCTTTCCAAGCAAAATATCCCTATACAAAATTGGTGCGCATAACCCATTGATCAGATTCTCTTTTTTTTCCTTTATATTTAATTTATTTTCATTAAACTTATTCTCTCTCCAATCTCTTTCTTATCCCACACAATTTCAACATTTTATTATCCTCCAAACCCTACAGCCATGCCTTCACGCGGGTTGTCTCCTCCGCCGGATATGCCGCCTCCAGCCGACCACTGTCCCGGCCTCCCACTGGTGCGGTCGCACCGCCTCTACACTAGCCGTCACGGCCTCCCGCTATCATGGCTGCACCGCCTCTGCACCAGCTGTGTTGAACCGCCCTGCTCCTTCTGTGTTGTCCCGCTGAAAACCTCATCGAACTCGTGCCATAGGACCCTTCCGCACACCGTTCAAGCTTCGATTTAACTTAGAAAAAGGAGACTAATGTGGATCTGTGATCCTTGGGTCAATACCTTCGCGTCTGTATGTCACGCTCCATGAAACATTGAGTTTCCAACACACTTAATTTTTTTGGGATGAAGAACACGTGAAGAATGCGTGGACAAAGAATAAAGAAAGATCAACGTCTAAGTGTGAATCGATAGTCGTGTTAGTTTGACCATCGTTTTTTTAGAATCAAGAACATGGGGAATTGGAAATTAAATATTTATCATGCTTCAAGAATCTCAAATTCAAGATAAACAATAAGAAAATTAATTCAATCAATTGTTTATCGATCTGCGAATTAATTTATTCAATTTTCGTTCATCATGACAAATTTAAATCAGGGAAAGAAATCCACAAAGATAAATCCTACCTCAAGTTTTGATCGATCATTGGTGAAGATCGCGTTCATCAAGATCCGCTCGGTGTTGATGAGGATCGCACTTGCACAAAGATGAGAAGAAGATGTTGTGTCCGTCTCTCTTCGATTCACCTGGATCCACGGCTTCATCGTTGTTCGTCATTCATCAATGGGTAGAGGGGGAGGGGATAGGAAGGGAGGGTTTATCGGCGTTGGCCAAAATGAATTATGATGTCAACCCCCTCTATACAAAGAATTTATAACCTCTCTCTAGGTTAAAAGAAATAAATTAAATAACTAAATAAACTATTATTTAATTATTTAATTATTCTCTCGTGATGGCGCATATGACAAACACCCGATGCGGACAAAGGTTATACCTTTCATAGGGTAAAAACTACGTTGCGAGCTCATCGGTGGCCTCATATTTTTCATCTGAGTCCCTGTTCTAGAGATATTTGGGTTTGAGCTATTAAATGAATAAATTAATTATTTAATTTATCCATTTAATACACTGCCAATGAGCGAGGGGTCCGAACATCCCGCGCCGACTTATTTTATGTCGCTCCTAGGGGAAGCATTGAGTTCCGGACCCAACCGTGGTCTCGGATTTCTGATCTGATCAACCGTTTACGAGATATCCTATTCTATTTAGTTAATTGCGCGTGCATAATATAGAAACACTTAACATTTTTATAAAATTAATTCCAGGCACACCGGGCATCGGAATTGCACGCCGTCTAAGCCCCCATCTCTGGAAATATTATTAGAAATATTTACAAGTCTTATTAGGCCAAAAACGGGGTCTCTAAATTATTCCTTCCTTCAAAATTTTCGTCCTCGAAAAGAAAAACCAGGGAATGCACTCAGGATACCGGGCCCACACTTAGCTCTCCCTGTCTTAGGGAAACCTGTACGTTTTTATGCTTCCAATGAATGTGGACCAAAGGGGTGGTCCACACTCATATGGATTTCTTTAGCTGATGAAATGTGTAGGAACACACATGTATCTCCTCATTTGTGACACGTGTAAGGTGTCATATACCCACTCCAACTATTTGGGATAAGGCATGGTGGTATGAAACCTTTCCATCTCCTTGAACAGTCTCGAATGACCTGATAGAACTCGGGGTGAAAGTTTGTCTCCTCAACCGAACCTCTACATCACATGTCACAATTGGAATCACTGTTTTTCACTTGGAAAAAGTATCGTGATTCCCTCTTCAGAATATCCTTATGGTGAAACAACTAAGGATATCATTTCACATATGATTTCACAATCGATGAATCGCAACCAAGACTCTCTTACACGCTCGAGAAGTGAAGGATTCAACACCGTTGACTGAAGAAAAATTTCACCCTCATGTTCCACTATGGTCGGCTACAGGGAAGTTAACTGCTCTGACACTTCATGAATCAGGTGAGTCTGGGACTTCCTGAACTTCTCCCTAAGGGAGTCTGCTACATAACCACACCTTGATTACACAAGTCCCCAAGATTCTTCAACTATGCATTCATTGTGCTTACTAGGTCCCATATGACCACCTGCCTGTGACTGGTCATGATAAGATCTCCTACGTTGAGATCTCATTGTCTGGCATCTTCTAGTTGCAGTTGACGTCTCAGATCTGTTATGCTCACTATCACAACCAGTTGTATGGTGTGACAGGAAGCACTTTACCATCAGTGCTTACTCCACCACCTCAACATAGGTGGGGATGAACAAGAGCGCTATGATAGCATAGATCTCTCTACAGAGTCCCTTCTCAAACGTCTGGTCTCAGAAACTACCATTATAGACTAGTGGACCACCAACTCTAGCCAAACCTCTACTGTCTGAGGGTCTGGCTTACTGTGGAACCTCAGTGGTCTCTTCTGCTGGAACTCACGAAGTGTTCTCAACCTGCACACATCCTCAGCCTGATTAGATGTGGTTTTCTTCTTTTCAACAGGTAGGGGTGTGGTTACCTGCCCACCTAGAGAGGGGGTTCACATGATGGGTCCTGAACAGATCTCTCATCACTCACAGATCCATCGCCACGAACTGTAGCTAGTATCCTGGATTTCTGTCATCGCAGAGACATCCTGAATGTTACCAAGGAGTACCGCGGTTGGATGAGCATATCAATAAATATCAACAACGATGGGGAGATAACTCGAGAAGGAAAGTCAAAGACTCAATCCTATATGATGCATGTACCATTTTCCCCTGAAACAGGTGTCTCAAGGTGCCGAGTCGACAAGCGGGTAATAAGGGTCCCGGTGAATTGATACGTCGGCCGCCCGAACCATCACTGGACTCCCTGGCCTGAGAGCCACTCTCGAGACACATCGACACTGTTGCCCTAAACCCAGCCAAGACCATTTTAGGGAAATGTCCGAACAACATCCCAAGGGTCGAACCACCTCTGATACCACTCTGTCACGACCCGACCCAAACCAGGGCTCGAAATGCAACTACCCCAAGCCCGCCTCCATAGGCCAGGGGCTGGCGACTAGCGTCGAAGGCACAAAAAACTCAGGGGGGCCTTTTCCTAAGAACCTGTACACACACACAGCTAACTCAATGCAAAAGTGCAGAAAAAAACAAGGTTCTACACTACAATAAAAAATAGAACAAAAAAAATGCATCAACCTCTAATAGTACAAGTACAAGAAAAGTAACACTGAAAGGGAAAGGGGAAAAAATACACACCCAACTAGAAAAGTGCCACAACCCGTCAACATGTGAAAAAGTAAAGTATCTGGAAGAGTCACACTCCTGAATCCCAGGCTACGACCACCGTACGTGGTCCAAGAACCCCATATCCCGAATCTCCTCTGATGTCACGATCAACCTGTCCGTCGTCTACAAGGGAACGCCAAATGCGGGCAAAGCCCAAGTAGGGGTGAGTATAAAAATACTCAGTAGGATGCCCCGAAGGCTCAAGGGAGCAGCAATAGAGGTACTGAAGAGGAGAGTACCCAGAGTGAACAAGGTACAACAAGAGTGAACAAAAATAGTACAGCTCCACTCAATAATAGATATGATCGCTCAAAGAAACCCAAATGATAGAGTAAGGGGATCTTCATCTCACAGCTCACACCAGGTATATGCCCATATATATACCCAGGGAAACCAGATATACTTGTAACTCAGACCTATAGTTTAGAGACAAGTTACACAACTACATACCCATGCTAGAGATCCAGTTCGAAGATTTCCACAAAGTACTCATTCCGGGAGAACACACTTCATGAGTCTGATAGCTCTGATGACGTCCTTCTGAGAAGTAATGTTCGTAAGGAAATGTCATGAGAGTTGTTACACTCATTATGGGTGACACACTCTTGTGTGGGAAGATCACGATTGATTGAAGCACTCATTACGGGAGACTCACTCATGAGTGGGAAAGATCACGATACACTGATAAGGATCACTGCCAGGGCCATGGCGGATACCGAGACTCATCCGGATTCACCAGCTAGGTGATTCACCAGCTAGGTAGAGGATCAACACCCAGTAGAGTTGGTCATGTCGATGCCTGACTCTAACTAGGGTCAAAAATGGATAGAGGATCTCACTCTGGGACTCTCGGAGTGATGCCGACTCTATCACAGAAAGTCCTGCTGAAGGGATCATACTCATGTAGAAGTAAACGATGCCTGACCTTCAGGGGAATGAGAAGAAGGGACACTAACCCAAATGAAAGATTTCCAAGATACGGTGGGCAAGAAGATCAAGCCATGTACTGAAAAGTACATGATGTGTTGAAAGGTTACAAGTCGTGTCCTCTCACCCCGAGTACTACCCGTGTAAAACGGCCCGTGTCGCAAGGCTGGTCATGTAAAATGCAACTACAAACCATGTAGAGAGGATCACCAGTTGTGTCAATGTATCTGCGGTCCGCTCTGTGGATGCTAGCCATGTTCTCTTACACGACCTCAACCCTTGTATGTCAACTCGTGAAAATAGACACACGGGGTGACCCGCGTTACTGGCCTTACCAGGCCGTATGGTGGAGTGCCGACTCCATAGATATAAAAAACGTATCAGGGGAAAACAAACCCACACTCATGAGGTGGGGAGTCCCTCTCTACTAGAGAAGGGGAGTAAGGAATACTCGCGCCTTGAGTCATCAAGAGAAGTATTCATCTTAACTCTCACTAAAATAAACACCCTAGTTCTGCTCCTCAGGTTATTGGTCATACCTCAACCTCCATGAAGTTCCACAAGGTAGAAACCTGAAGTATTTCCATGTCATAAAGGTTCCAACATGACAAACAGTGCATCAATCAGACGATTGGTCTGTAAGTTATACGCATTTTAGTACCGAGGGCCCGGTTGGATACTTGTTCGATCCAACACGGCCATACATCAAACGACACTGGTTAACCAAACGAGTCACACCATTTAGATCCATACAGAAAAACACACGAGATGGACTACCCATTTGTCCAAAACGGATAGCCGATAAAAAAGTTGAATTTCACCACAACACGAGCGAACCGGGCCTTGTGGGGCCCGCACCTCAACCACGACTTAAATATCCAAAATTGGTCTTGAAGCATTCATCTTAATTTTAGGGTCACAACATCACAGATGGTTCGTCATTCCGACACCATATTAGGGAGATTTGTCATTTACAAGCTCCTGTAATAATAATAATATTATTATTATACGGTGTTTCGTGGACCTGAGACACGAACCAGAATTTAGTACCCAAAATTAGACTTGAATCGACCGTCTTAAAGACAGGGTCATGTCGCCACTGACGGCCAGTCAGCCGGATGTCGCATGTAGGAGTTATGACGAGTCGAAGATTTAATAATATTATTAAATCTATTATTTTCTGAGCGCTTCAGGTACCCGATATGAAAACCTGAAAATGACATCCAATATTGGACTCATAAATTCCGTCACGAAGTTAGGGTCTCACTGACTCTGATAGTTCGTGAAACCGAGTTCGCACGGATAAGTTACGGACAGAATAGTGTTTGATCAACAAAATTAATAATAACAATATTTTATTATTATCATTAATTGTTTATTTATTTAAATATTTCATAACTCCAAACCCTTTCCACACACAAAATCCCTATACAAAATTGTTGTCCATAACCCATTCATCGGATTCTCTTTTTTTCCTTTTATTTTAATTTATTTTCTTTAAACTTCTTCTCTCTCCAATCTCCTTCTTATTCCACACAATTTCAATGTTTTATTCTCCTCCAAACCCTACGGTCAAGCCTTCACACGGGCTGCCTCCTCCACAGAATATGCCGCCTCCAGCCGACTGCCATCCCGGCCTCCCACTGGAACGGCCGCACCGCCTCTGCACCAGCCGTCACAGCCTCCCGCTAGCGTGGCCGCACCGCCTCTTCACTAGCTGCGTTGAACCGCACTGCTCCTTCCGTGTTGTCCCGCTAAAACCCTCGTCATACCGGTGCCATAGGATCCTTCCGCACGTCGTTCCGGCTTCGATTTAACTCAGAAAATGGAGAAGAATGTGGATATGTGATCCTTGGGTCAGGTCCTTCGCGTCCGAATGTCGTGCTCTATGAGACTTTGAGTTTCCAGCGCTCTTAGGGTTTTTGGGAAGAAGAACATGTGAAGAATGTGTGGACAAAGAATAAAGAAATATCTCGGTCTAAGTGAGGATCGATAGTCGTATTAGTTTGACCATCGTTTTTTTAGAATCAAGAACATGGGAAATTGTCCATTAAATATTTATCATGCTTCAAGAATCTAAAATTCAAGATAAACAATAAGAAAATTAATTCAATCAATAGTTTATCGATCCGCGAATTAATTTATTCAATTCATGTTCGTTATGAGAAATTTAAATCGGGGAAAGGAATCCACAAAGATAAATCCTACCTCATGTTTGGATCGATCTTGGTGAATATCACGTTCATCAAGATCCGCTTGATGATTACGAGGATCTCTCTTGCACAAAGATGAGAAGAAGATGTTGCATTCATCGCTCTTCGATTCGCCTGGATCCACGGCTTCATCGTCGTTCGTCGTCCATCAATGTGGAGAGGAGGAGAGAAGAGGAAGGGAGGGTTTACTGTCGTTGGCCAAAATGAATTTTGAGGCCAAACCCCTCTAAACAAAGAATTTATAACCTCTCACTATGTTAAACGAAATAAATTAAATAACTAAATAAACAATTATTTAATTATTTAATTATTCTCTCATGATGGCGTATATGCCAAACACCCAATGCGGACAAAGGTTATACCTTTCTTAGGGTAAAACCTACGTTCCGAGATCATCGGTGGCCTCATATTTTTCAACTGAATCCCTGTTCTTGAGATATTTGGGTTTGAGCTATTAAATGAATAAATTAATTATTTAATTTATCCATTTAATACACCGCCAATGAGCGAGGGGTCCGAACATCCCGCGCCGACTTATTTTATGTCGCTCCTAGGGGAAACACTGAGTTCCGGACCCAACTGTGGTCTCAGATTTATGATCTGATCAACTTTTTAAGAGATATCCTATTTTCTTTAGTTAACTGCACATGCATAATATAAAAACACTTAACATTTTTATAAAATTAATTCTGGGCACACCAGGCCTCGGAATTGCATGTCGTCTTAGCCCCCAGCCCTTGAAATATTCTTAGAAATATTTCAAGGTCTTATTAGGCCAAAAACAGGGTCTCTACAATATCCCTCCAGGATCATCCATCCAAGGCTCACATCACATCCATGACTCACTAACCTACATACCACAACATCCCTCTAGGCTCAGCCATCTCATTCTCACCTCACATCACAAGAAGCATGAAATAAACAAGAAACTATGATCTATTCCCTAAACAAGGAATTCAACCTTCACGTACAGGGATCTCTCATGAATCCAAAGCAGAATCTACTTGGAATAAAAAAGAAATAGGTAAACTCAGGCCCCCACAAGATATTATCCTTATCACCTAACTGGTTATAATTCAATCTTTAATTATCCAGTTCATTATTCACGGGTTCCAACTATGAGAATCCTTTGAAATAATCTATCAAAAGATATCACAAATTAATTAAATAATTAATTTAATATTCCATTAATTCCATTATCAATAATCATCAACATTCTTCAGGTTCATTAACCAATTCAATTAAACCTAACTACTAGCATCAATTTGATTATCATCAAATTACAAAAACTAACAGATTCATTAAAAATGCCTCTTTAATCATTTATCCAATTAATTATAAATTAATTATAGCTTTACATTCTTTACCAATTTCCATCAATAACAACATGCTAATCCAAACAATTCATAGATATCACACTATTTATAAAATCAAAAGGTAAACTATTATCAGAGTACAAAGAAGTAACATTATTATACGATCGATAACAATTCTTTCATCTAGTTCAAATAATTAATATTTCAATATTATTGAGATCCAAGGGGATAAATCAGGCTAGTTCTAAAATTTCACATAAATAAAATAGAGAAGCAACCAATCCCTGACCTCAAATGGTCATTGACGTTCTTCGTATGAGAACAAACCACATAAGGGGTCTTGATCGCCTCTCCCGTAAAAACTACATCCATCCGAGGATGTTTCGGCACCACAACACTCACAAAAACCAAGAAAAACATTATTATAACCATGGGATATTTTCCTCCATAGTATGTCGTTAATATGAGAGATGAAAAAATCAAATAGGTAGAAACTGCTACTAAATAAAGGAAAAACACATCTTATATCAATTCGTGTAACTACATATCAATGATGGAAGCCTGATCTCAATTCCCATAGAAGTTATCACCAAAACCCCAAGGAAGGGAATACTGGGTCACCTGGAATAATAGAGATGTAAGATGAAGCTTTAGGGTTTGACAACCCAAGTGGCTGAAATTATTTAAAACTTTACTTCATTAGGGTATTACACGACATGTAATAGCATTTCATGTTGTGTAACCCTCACAATTCTATTTTAACCGAAAAATATGTTTCCACTTCACATAATTTATATTTCGAACCCTCATATATTACATGTCATGATTCATTATTTCACAACATGTAATGGTCATTCGTGGTGTGAAATGTATCTTCTTCTAGGTTCTATCAAACAAACTACTCCAAAATTCCTCTACGCCTCCTCCGATCATCTCTGGCTTTAAAAACACACAAAGGGTCGATCAACATGGATCAAGTCTATTATATCAGATACCAATCAAATCATTCTCCTCCTCTAGAATCCAAAACCAACCTAGATAGGAAATACAAAAGGGGTCATCCACACAACCACCATGCAAGATACCTCTCATGGCTCTTGCACCCACAGGAGTTGAACCACCTCATCAAAGGAATAATGTTACACCTCAAAACAACAAAAATCAGTTCCTAAACACTATCATGTGGGAGATAACTCTCAAAATAGAGAAATCAAGAATAATAAACATGAGAAATCCGTCTCAGAACTGAGAAGCTTTACAACCACCAAACGAACAACATTACAGGAGAAGAGATAAACATCAAAAGGATTGGGGTACTCAAAACATATTTATGACTCATGTTTAAATTTACTCTAGCCCACTCAACTGTGTTTCCAAAATTCACAAACTAGGGGTATTTCAGGCCTCCACAACACCTTCTCCTATCGATCAGGGATCTCTATAGGCCCCTCTTTAAATGTCACATCATCATTAACACCGATCTCCCCCAAATCAATGATTTGAGAGTCGTCATGATGAAAAAAATAGAGCTATGACACCCTGAAGACTTCTTGTATGTGGATCAACTATTGGGTATGAAATACCTATTACACCACAAATCCAAAACAATCCATCACCATGAATGTAAAAACAAACAGGGGAGAAAGCAGAATCCCACAACCTAAACATCACTGCCCTCGACGGGGAGTCACCATTATGAACACATGATCTCCAATTTCAAAATCTATATGTATCCTCTAATGATCATCATAGGATTTCTAATTATCATGCACTGCTTTCATCCTCTTGAGAATCACTTGAACCATCTATATCATGTTCTATACTAGTTATGGCCCAAGAATATTTGACTCTTCGACCCCATTCCAACACAATGGAGAACAAAAATCAACACCATAAAAAGCTTCAAACGACATTATACCATTGGTGTAGTGAACACTATTTTTGTAATAGAACTCTACTAGTTCCAGGTGCCTCATCCAAGAACCTCAAAAATCTAGGACACAAGTGTGCAACATTTCTTCAAGATTCTAGATGGTCTTCTATATCCGACTGTTCATGTACAGATGATAAGCAGTGCTAAGGAATATATGGGAACCAAAATCATTATGGATACCTCTACACATCCTGAAGGTAAAATGATGATATATATTACAATGGATCATCCTTAGGACCCCATGGAGTCTCAAAAACTCCTCCAGATAATGACTTGACAAAACCACAACTGAGCTCGACTCGTTGATCACTATAAAGTGGGATGATTTCATAAAAAGATCCACCACCACCCATATATCATTGTACCTATCCTGATCACACGTTAAATTGTTAAAAAAGTTCATAGAGATGACCTCCCACTTCCACTGAGTAAAATATAATTGCTGGACTAGACAATCGTGAACATGGTGTTTGGTCTTCACCTTATGGTAGACCAAACATCTATACACAAACTCTACAACTTTATGCTTCAACCCAGGCCAGCAAAACAAAATACTCAAAGAATGGTACATATTTTTTAATGAAAGATGTACCAATAAGGGTGAATTATTGAACTATCTGAGAACTATCTCTCACATCACCAAAGTTACAAAAATTCATCCTTAAAACAACATTCTGTGTTGTTCATCCTCTGAACAACCATCAAGGGATTCGCCACAACCAAATCTATCTCTCCAAACCTCCACCTCAATATCCCCCAATAGGGATTACTCAACCGTTTACACCATAGATGATTGTACCTTATTTTGAAAAAGAAAACCTCTTCCCATGTCTTCTCCCTTATCTATATGAAATGTTTATTTTTCATCCATTCCCCTTTAGGAATCACTAGATTTATGAACTAAATCACTATATGAATTCCGTCTCAAAGCATTGGCCACAAAATTTCCCTTTATAATGTTTATATAAAATATCGAATTCATAATCCTATAATAACTCCATCCACTGATGCAGGTGAAAGTTCAAGTCACACTAGAAGAAAATATCCCTCTGGCTTTTATGATTAGTGAACACCAAAAAACACACTCTGATGAGGTAATGTCCCCACAAATTTAGGAAAAACGCCATCGCCTCCAAATCTAGATCCTGGTTGGAATAGTTATGAAAATGGGGTTGTAACTATTGACACCCATAATAAAACACTAATCTCTACTGCATTATAACAAACTATAAACCAAGATGTGAAGCATTATAGAAAACCATGAACTTAACTCCTTCAATTCGCAGACATTGAAATAGATCACTAATCAACTTCTCTTTCAGATACTCAAAAGATGCCTAACAAAAATCAGTCCACATGAATGTGTGATCCTTTCTGGTAAATTAAATAAGAGGATTCGAAAATAGAGAGAAATTGGCTATGAACCTTCTGCAATATCCTTTAAGACCAAAAAAACATTGCTCCTCTTTGACATTCATGGGGGATTACCAACACACAACTGATTATATTTTTAATGGATCCATTGCTACTTTCTATTGGATACAACATTCCCCAACAAATGGAATTCTCTATCCCAAAACTCACGCTTCAAAAAATTCCCAAACAGCTTCTCACGGAGAAGAACTCCCAAAATAGCACACATATGTTCTGTATTCTCCTCCTCAGATGTGGAGTACACAAGGTTTTCATCGATGAAATCCACCATTAACTTTTCTAAGAACTCTTGGAACACAGTGTCCATTAACCCCATGAACAAAACTATAGAATTATTCACATTGAATGGTATCATAAAAAACTTTTAATTCCTATGAAAAAAATGAAATGTAGTCTTTAGATTATATCATCATCCTTCACTCACATATGATGATATCATGACCTTATAATGATCATATAGAACCAACATTAACCATTTATATGATCGGAGAAATAATCAATTCATAGAAGAGGATATCAGTTCTTCACAATCACTTGGTTCAAGTTATGATAATCAATACACAACTATAATAATCCATTATCCTTCTTTATGAACAAAACTGGTGAACCCCATAGTGACCCACTTGTCCTAACAAACCCACACTATAAGAATCCATCGAGTTGTATATGTATCTCTCGCAACTCAGAGGGTTTCATTCTAGATGGAGACATCGAGGTAGGAGACACGCCTAGTTGTAGCTTGATCCTGAACTCAATCTCTCACTGATCGGGTAGTGTTACAACCTCCTTGATAAATATATCAAGATACTCTTCAACAACCCTCTGAAATGCCAACTACTGAACCTCTGTCAAACTCAGCATCATCTTATCCATCAAGGATGACAAAGACAGAATATGCCTTTGACAAATCTAAGGGTCTTTCTTTCCAACAAACACAGTTGGATCTCCATCAACATCGAAGAACACAACCTGCCTCCTGAAGCAATCCAGAATATCAATATCCTACACCGATTACAGATAATACATGCCAAGGATGACATCATATGGTTGAATTTGTAAACATAATAAATCTCCCAAATAGTGGTGCTTCCCCAGCACTAGATCATAGTCTCTACAAACATCAAACAAGATATCTCGACCTCTAACTGGTGTATTCAATTTGAAGGGAACTAGAAGTCTCTCTACCATAAGTCTAAAATCATTGACAAGGGCATGTAATATGAAGGAGTTTTCCACCATTGAATCAAACACCGCACACACCCAACTAGAACACAACCAAATGATACCTCAAATGACGTCTGGATCTCCAAGAACTGACAACTCTATATTATGAAGATGACTACTTTCTACTCCATGGACACTATGAACATGATAATGAAAACCTCCATGTTCGTGATCTACTCTCTGAGGATGGGGAGCATCACGGGGCTATCCTCTTCCTGCCCCCATCAACTCTCTATAGATACAAAACTAGTGAAAACTATTTCTTCTGCCTCATTTGAAACTTCCTCATTGGATGAACCTAAAGCGGAACAACTGGTACACGCTAACTACTCAGAACTATTGGGAACTCTCATCATTAATGACATCATACTCTATAAGAAAAATAATGGTCTGCACCATGGGTATTGGCCTGAGATCCACTGCCCATGGAGAAATGAGACATTGAGGGTTGGGACCTACCCCTAGCTGATTGGAATATCGTCTATCTAGACAACTGGGAACCCTAGAACACATATCTACTTTTGGATGAATCCTGATGATTCCCCTCATGTGACGATCAAGTTTTATCTAACATCCAATCGATGACCTCTTCTCTTGCCTGCACCTCATTATAAATCATCAGCATAAAAGGGTGACCTATCTCTGGATAATTGGACACAAATCATCCTCGAAATGCCTCACCTTGGCCTCCTCATATGGAAATAGTTCTAAAGTGTATCGTAGAAGGTTTTAGAAAAGGATCTGAAACTCTTGCACACTAAATATCCCCAATATAAGGGTAAGTATCTCTTGGTGACATGTCTCCTTCATGGTGAATGAAAGAAACTCAACGTTCAAATATTCTCAGAACTCCTCCAATGAGAATACTAACTCATCGTGATCTATATGGAACAAAAACCACCACTACCACACTTTCCCATGCATTATCATCACAACCAATGACACTCAATGCTCTATATGAGTACGGATCAAAAAGAAGCTTATCTCAACCTCATCCAACCAGTCTTACATGACTTCATCTGAAATTGATTCATCATACCTTTAAAGACTATGGCATAGAGTATATTGGAGTGTCCTCCTCAATGTTTCGTCATAATCAAACTCTACTCTATGGTGATCTTTTGGCACAACCAACTAAAAATATTCTATGAAAACTGGACAAGGAACCTGACCTGGAGCCATACCTGAAAAAAAAAAAGAAATTAGATCTCCTAAACAAGAAATGTGTATTACATTAACATTAATTAATTATTATCTTTTATTAATTTTTGGTTAACTTATGCCAAGTTCTACCCAATCAAACACAGGTAAAAAGAATAATGATGTATGATCCTTTCATTTGTCTCTACCTTAAAACAGGTATCACTTTGTTTAGAAGCATTGGTAAGCTCAGAGGTACATGAATTAGATCACAGGGGGCCCTAGATACTTATGTCTCAGCCAGTCTCCCATGTTTATAGCGCTTTGCTAAACATAGCTGACACTTTTTCCCTACCATCCCATGCAACCTCACCTGTTCCAAACTCTAAAATACTTCATATTTTTTTATCTACATTTTATTGCACATTTTCATGACCCATCCTCAAAAATTGTACCCCTCCTGGGATGGAAATGGGATAAGATAGATAATGAAACCGGAGTCCCACCTCTAGTAGGCCCTGGGTTGGCGACTAGCACCGAGGGTATAGTAAACAAGTGGATGAGAGGAATTACCATCTAAGAGAACACATGTAGAAGAGAGATATAAGATATAAACAAACCAAATCATGCTCAGATAATAGTGTAAAGGAAAAACCAAGTATAAATATTTAATTTCATGAATGAACTACTACAACTGAAAATGTAAAAGTGAAAGTAGAAAAAGAAAGGTAAATAAGGTAGTGAACAAGAATCCCAAACAGCTCCTACAACCAATTGGCTAGTACTAACCATCTAGATCTCTGAAATTATCCAACATACATAAAATTAGTTTATATATATGTAGGGTTATTATAATAGTAAACTTAGTAGGATCCTCCTCAGATCCACTTTTGCAAAAAGTAAATAAAACATGCTAAATCAATGAGAACAACAAGTGAAACTAACTCATCACCTAAACAGATATACTATGTTACCATCCTCATCATGGATAATCTCACCAAGTATCAAATTCAAAAGTATATAATATAATAAATAATATCAAGGGTACCCTACAACCACTTCCCCGCTAGTTTTCCACTTTTCCCCCACATCGCATGTCTTGAGAATATCTTTACAAAAAGGATAGCCCGAACACGCCTGGGTGAAGTACCACAACATACACCTCATGCCACCACATACACATAACCAAGAGTAACCAGTTATTTTTCGAGATCCACCAAAAACGTCATAACATGTATCATCCATCGATTATTATACCTCAATCTATTACAGCCCATACACAGAGTAAGGATCCTCAATCCATCATAGCCTTTACACATTATACTTATGGTAGTCTATCGGAAACTATATCCAGAATATATGGGTGTGAAATAAACAAAATATATTAGATCCATCTACCAATATATATAGGGAAAACTAAAATCCATGCATACTAGAAAATTTAACTACCAAGATAAGATATTGTGGTCAAAGGGGGTAGTTAGCCATCCAACCTCCCACTCTGATTTTGGGAACTCCCCCCCCCCCACCCAAGACCCAGAATCCTTGGGGTGTTTGTTTTAATTACACACAGGTTGGGGACTCTATCATGACCCCCTCCCCTCAATGGGTACCCCTCCTAGTCTAGAAATGGGAGAAGAGGGAAAATGAAAACTGATTCCTACATCTAGTAGGCCCCAGATTGGAAACTAGCAAGAGGGTATATTAAACACACAGATGGGAGGAATTACCATATAAGGGAACACATGCAGAAAAGAGAGGTAATATATACCCCCAATAAACTCTGTGATCAGTGCTCCATCTGAGCACGAATCAAACTGAAGCTTATCTCAACCTCCTCCAACCAGTCTTCCATGACTGCATCTGAAATGGATCCATCCTACATTTGCAGACTCCAGCACTGAATCTCTTGGATTGTCCACCACAATGTTTCATCATCATCAACCTCTACTCTATGGGGATTTTTTTGCACAACCAACTATAAATCTTCTTTGAAAACTAGAGAAGAAACCCGTCCTGGAGCCATACCTACAAACAAATAAGAAATTAGAGCTCCTAAACCGGGAATATAGAATACATTAACATTAATTAATTATATTATTTTATTAATTTTATGTTAACTTATCCCAAGTTATACCCAATAAAAATAGGTACAAAAATAATGATGTATGATAATTTCATATATCTCTTCCTTAAAAATGGTATCACTTCATTTAGTAGCATCTTCATGCACAAAGGTTCATGAATATGATCAGAGGGGGGCCTAGATACTTTTGTATCAGCCAGTCTCCCATGGTTACATCACTTTTCTAAACTTAGATGAAACTTTTTCCCAATAATCCCATGCAACCTCGCCTGTTCCAAACTCTAAAATCCATCATATCCCTCTATCTACCTTTAATTCCACGTTTTCATGACCCCCTCCTAACAAAGTGTACCCCGACTAGGTTGGAAATGGAATAAGAGAGATAATAAAACCTAAGACCCACCTCAAGATGGCCCTACGTTGGCGACAAGCATCGAGGGTATTGTAAACACGTGTATGGGAGGAATTACCCTCTATGAGAATACATGCATAATAGAGAGATAAGATAGAAACAAACCAAATTGTGTTCAGATAACAGTGTAAAGGAAAACCCATGTACTAATAAGTATTGTAATGAAAGAACTACTACAACTGAAAAGGTAAAACTGAATGTACCAAAATAACGGTAAAGAAGGCAGTGACCACGAAGCCCAAACAGCTCCTGCCACCCATAAGTTAGTACTAACCATCCAGATCTCTGAAATTCTTTGACTGACCTAAAAATAGTTAATATATACGTAGGGTTATTATAATAGTATACATAGTAGGGTCCTCCTCAGAGCTTCTCGTGTAGATAAGTAAAGAAAACATGCTAAAGCACAGTGAACAACAAGTGAAACTAACTCATTACCTAAATAGATATACAAAGTTCCCAACCTTGTCATGGATACTCTCACAATGTATCACATACCAGATTATATAATATAATAAATTATATCTAGATTACCCAAATACCACTTCCTTGCTAGTTTTCTACTTTACCCCAACATCGCACGTCCTGAGAATCTCTCTACAAAAAGGATAGCCCGAACACACGTGGGAGAAGTACCACAGCATGCACCTCATGAAAACACATCCAGATAACCAAGAGTAACCAGGTAGTTTACAAGATCCACCACATCCAATATAACAAGAATCATAAATTGGGTATTATACATCAAGAAATTACAGCCCATACACTGAGTAACGATCCTCAATCCATCACAACCTATATGTGTTATACTTATAGTAGTCTATTGGAAGATATATCCAGAATATATGTGTGTGAAATAACAAAAATATACTATATCCCTCTACCCAAATATATGGGGAAAACTAACATCTATGCATACTAGAGCAAGTAACATCCAAGATAAGAGATTGGGGTCAAAGGGGGTAGTTATCCATCCATCCTCCAACCCAGATTTCGGGACCCCCCCCCCCAGACACAGAATCCTTGGCGTGCTCGTTTCCCTTACCCACAGGGTGGAGACTCTGTCATGACCCCATCCCCTCAAGGGGTACCCCTCATAGTCCGGAAATGGGAGAGGAGAGAAAATAACATCTAATCCATGCCTCTAGTAGGACCCAGATTGGCCACTAGCACCGAGTGTATATTAGACACACAGATGGGAGGCATTACCCTCTAAGGGAACACATGCGGAAGAGAGAGAAAATATATACCCCCAAAACCTCCTACACAAAAAAAATGTATAGGAAACCCCAATTACAAATATTTAATGTAATGCAAGAACTACTATAGCTAAACATGAAAAACTGCATGTACCAAAAGAAAAGTAAAAATGGTAGTGTCCACAAATACCAAACAACTCCTACAACCCTCAACATATTAGTAACCAACTTGATCTCCAACCTACTCCAATTGACCTGAAAATTAGTTTATATATACGTAATGTGGGTATAATAGTATACTCAGTGGGATCCCCCTAGTAGCCTCTCATGAAAATGAAAATAAAGCATGCTAAAGCAGATTGGACAACAAGTGAAACTAACTCGTCACCTAAATAGGTATACTAAGTTAACAAACTAACCATGTATACTCACACCAAGTATCACATAAAATAGTATATAATATGATAATGAATATCAAGGGTACCCCACTACAACTTCACCACTAGTTTTCTACTTTTCCCCAACATTTCACATCCTAAGCATCTCTCTCCAAAAAGGTTAACTTGAAGATACCAGGGAGAAGCACCCCAACATGAACCTCATGAAACACACTACCACATCCACATAACCAAAAGTAACCAGGTAGTTTATGAGAGCCACCACAGTCCACATAACGATTATCATAAATCCGGTATTATACCTCAAGCTATTGTGACCCATACACCGAGTAAGAATCCTCAATCCATCATATCCTATACACGTTATACCTATAGTACTCCACAGGACACTATATCCAGAATATCTATGTATGAAATAACCACAATCCAGTATACACCTCTACACACATATATGGGGAAAGTTAACTATAATGCATACCAGAACAAGTAACTACCATGAGAAGAGAGTGGGTTCAAAGGCAGTTGTCATCCATCCATCCTCCCACTGAGATGTTGGGGAAACACCACCCCCACACCAGGGCTCAGAATCCTCAGGGTGATGGTTTCCTTAATCACCAGGGTGGAGTATATTATCAAAAAACATAAATTATATGATATAATATAGCACACATCCACACTATGGGAAGAACCTAGTCTCAGAAACAACTATAGCTAACGTCTCTCTGATTCTCGGCTTCCACTACTAAGACCAGATATCCTATAAGAAAAAACTATTTAAATAAAAAAATTAAGTTAATTTATCCCTTATTCTCCATATCACTTTACATTAATTAATTATTTAACAAATAATTATCCACTTTCATTTCAACATTTCATTACATTATAATCACAATAAGTTCCACGCCCTCAAGGCATAACCTAATTGAGTCCACAGTTTCTTAAAAATTATTACCTCAGCATTGCATCCCAATAAGCTCCAACCCAATGTGTTAAGAATTTAATATTCATTAACAACATTATCAATTTCCATATTTCTAGGTATTCAAAGAAAACATTCTAAGATACCAAACACACGGGGATCGACACAGTGTGTAGATGAACTACTCATCAATTCATTTCCAACTATAGTAGGATCATAGACACATTCAACCATGGGAATCTAAACATAAAAAGCAGGTGGCATACCCCACAAATCTTTGTCTCTCATGAAATTAAGGCAAGAACAACCATATACCTCAAGAAGTGGTTAAAAGAAGCAGTTAAACAAACAACATATTCAAACAATCATCTAATGTTCATATCAATGTTTGAGTCCAACTTTAATTCATTCAATAATCCTCGATGCCCAGCATGACACACACATGCATAAAATGATGCATCTCTCCACTCCAGGATTCAAATTATATAAAACCAACTGGGCCTCCATACCCCACATACCAAAAAAACCTTCCAGATTTATCCATACTAGTCTCACATCAAAACTAGGCCTCCCTACCCCACGTACCACAACATCCCTCTACATCACAAGTAGTAGGAAACAAATAGTTAATGGGGATCTTACCCTAAACAAGGAATTAAAATATCACACACAATGACCTATCATTGATCAAAATCATAAGTCACATTTCCTACATATGTATGTAGGAAACTTAGGTTCCCACAAGGCATTGTACTTATCACACAACTAGTTCTTATTCCACCTGGAATTAACCGATTCATTATTCATAGGTTCCAACAATGGGAAACCTAAGAAATAATCTATGGTAATCTATCACAAATTAATTAAACAAATAATTTATCATGCATTTAATTATTTTATAAAAAATAATCAGCATGATTTATCTTCTTTATCCAATTCAATTAAACATGATTACTTGCATCAATTTGATTATCATAAAAATACAACAATAATCAGATTAGTTTAACATGCCTCTTTAAACAATTGTCCAATAAATTATAAATTAATTAAATATTTACATTCTTTACATATTTCCATCATGAAAAAGATGACAATATAAGAAAATCATAGTTATTAGACAATCTAGAAAATCAGGAGGAAAACTGTTCTCACGGTATAATGAAAAAATATCACTATATGATCAATACCAATAATTTAATCTAGTTCAAATAATTATTATTTCAATTTCATAGTGATCTAAGGGGATAATTCAAGATTGTTATTTTATTAAACATGAATAAAATAGAGATGAAATGAATCCCTTAACTCAAAAGGCCGTCGATGTACTTCACACAAGAACGGTCTCGGAAGCAGATCCTAATCACCTCTCTCGCAACAATTGCTTCTACTAGAGGTCATCGTGACACCATCGCATAAAAAACAATGTAGGGAAACTATATTAGAATCATTAGAGATCATAATCCTTGTCACAGAGAGAATATACTAGAGGAAATGAGATCAAACAAGGAGAAACTGCTTGAACATGATAGAATACCACACCATGGATCATGTCGAGACACCACAGATCAAAGGTGGGAGTCCAAGATTGATTCATAATGAAGGGATCCCCAAAACAAAAAGGAGGGGACTGACTGGATTCCTGGGATGAGATGGAGGAAAACTATAGCTGTAGGGTTTGACAACCCAAGTACATAGAATGTTTTAAAACATTATTCCAGCAGGGGATTACAGGATTTGTAATCCCATTTCACGTCGTGTAACCCTCAAAATTCAGTTTTCTATGAGAAACATATCTCCTCTTCACATTATTTATTTTTTGATCCTTGTTATATTACACATCATGATGTCATATTTCACATAATTTGATTGTCTTACATGATATTAAAGCTCCCTGCTTCTAGATTCTAAAGACCAAACTACTCCATACTTCATGTGAGCCTTCTCAAAGCATCTCTGCCTTCGAAAACATGAAAATATTCAATCCATGTGGATTCGGTCCCTTACACAACTATTTATATTCAAGGACAAGGAATAAATAATCTCGATCCATGTATTGATACATTTCCCAAGTATATGTCTCTTGAGGATAATAAAATATTAATTAAATAATATCATCATATAAATTTAAGGTTCTCATCATATTACTTCACTATTATGACCTTTCAATGTTACATATTCTTTACGAAATTCTGGAATTAGATTTACAAAAAAGAACAATAATTATGTGATAATTATTTTAATTATTCTAGAATATGAATATATAGTTAAGCAAAAGTACAAAGTAGTTTGTTCTAGGGAACCAACCCCAAAAAATCACATGCCAATGCTTGAACCTCCTATCAAAAAACAGATAAGAAATGAGGAATCTATTTAGGAACCCAATCGATGGATTTTCTCTATTGGGTGAGTACAGTGTATATCATTCATTTTTGTTTCAAATACTATACCATACACCCATTATTAAAATGGTAAATCATCTACCCACTAAGTAGAGGATGATTGTAATTTATTAGGATGAGTATTACCATATGTTGAGTGAATTATATTATCTTTTGTAAAATAGACCCCCTAGGTTATGAGGTGAGATTGGCCCTCTATCTAGAGAGAATTTATTAGAGGTAATGAATCAGGTGTTCTGATTTATTTAGACACCATATGATCAAATATTTAACATTATATCCAACCCTCTTCTAGGTGTGTTGAGTCAATGGTGAACCTTGATTAACTAGGCTCATGATGAGGATACTCTACATTGGTTAGATGTTGATAACCTCTTTAAATGGGAGTATTATCCAAAGACACTGGGGATAGTGTGAGTTCAAGAGTTGTTAAACCTTCTATATTTAATCATGCCTAAAAAATTATGCATTGAGGATCACCCATGACATGGTATGTGATGGATTCCTATAAGTGTGTATGTTTTATTTACGCCTATATATGGAGATTTGAATCGGGGTAGTTCCTCTATGTAGCCACACCAATGTTAGATTCATAGAGAGATATTTAGTGATTAAGATATTAATTAAATCGGTACATCCATGGTCCATATAATTTTTTGGTTTCCTTGAAGGAGATTCATTAACTACATTTAGTTTATGGCGTGTGTCGGGACCACATCATCAGAGGAATTCATAGACATGACCTCATACATTCATATTTGTGATAAGAGTGCCTTATAGGAAATTCAAATAGCATAGAGATGGGATTTTTTATGACTATGATGGATGAGGTCACATTTATAGATATTGATCAACCTGTTGAGTGGAAAAGGGAATCCAGTATGGTATAGTAGACATGTATCAGCGTTAGAGACAATAGTTTTATCAGGAGACTTCCTATGATAGTCAAAGGGGCCCTCCTAGAGTCATTTTTGGTAAGGGAACTGGTGTTTCACTACCAGGATCTAGATTCGGATGACGATATTATCCATTTCCAAATATTTTACCTCTCGGTGGTCCTTTTGTGGCCCAAATCAATGGTAGCTTGGTTTATAGACAAATGTTTATTATAATCTATTTTGACTAGGTAAATCCCAACTCTATTCAACATATGGTCTATGTATTCTCTATATCAGATCCCATAATTAACAATATTAGTGAAATAAATTATTTCATTACTGTATCAATTTGAAAAGATCTATAATTTTAAATACTAACTATTGTATAATCAATTCTCTTAGAGTCTCTTACTTGAAATAATCACATGCCCACACACATCCATCAGAGGAGTGAGATTACACTCAATGGAGAGAGGATTTCATGGGACCTCATTATGGTTGGGAAGTATCCCTATAAGATTATCCTTTGTATAAATTAATTATCTTCAATCCATGTTTGGATTGAATTTTATTATCAAGGACTATTGTGTTTTTGAGTTAATAGATCATGATTATATTTTATGGAAAAATGGGATCCCTAGTTGAGATGTGTGGAGCCTACCTATAGGAAGCTTCATTTGATCACCCACAAATTAGTGAGTTTAGTTTTTTGTGTGCGAGATTCTTCTAAGGAATAACTTCCAAAAATCATTTAGGAGTAAATAGATGTTTTTCTAATGAAAATCCTATGATTCCTAGTTCATCAAGAAAATTAATATTTATTGTATTCGAATCCTTGTACAATATTGATATCATAAATTTTATATCAGTTATCCCTAAATAATCTCATAGAGATGTAGGTTTTTCTTGATGATGTTATAGATAAAAAAAATTATTATTCCTGGTGTGTCCCCTAAGGAAACATCCAATCTATTCCCCAATAACGAGAATGGGAGCCAGAGTTTTTGTATTGAATATATTTCTAAAACTGTGAGATAGTAAAGAAAAAATACACCAAATAAAGGATATATGACACCCTTGACTAGCTAAAGGTATGGAATTTGTTTTTAAATACTAACCACGGTTTTGGATATGACTAGCTTCTGGTTCATGAGTTGGAAATCATAAATATAAAATCTAGGTGAAGCTATAGATATTAGGAATTTTTTAGGATTTTAGCTCATATTAAAATTCTTGTGTTTTATTCATGGGACTCAAGAAACATATCTTTTATCCATTATTATATTGATTTATGGTAGTCTTCATCAATGAAATCCTTATTTATTCATTGTTAAATGATGATCACATTAGCATTTTTTATTTCCATTAAATTACATCGAATGAATCTACATTATGGAAAATGCTAAAAGAATAAATTTTGTATTTTTTTATTCCATTTTCTAGGGTATGTCATCTAAAAGGGTAGAGTAGTTGTTGATCATTTGAAGGTTAAAGTAGTGATCTCTAGGGATCCACCCTAAAATGTGTTCGAAGTGTGAATTTTTCTTTCAATAGTAATACATTATTGGATATTAATATTTATTTTCTCAATGATTTCATCCCCATGACCACTGTTACCTGAAAGGGGTATCCCTTCATATTTATTGATAGATTTCAAAGAAGTTTTTTGGGGCTATGGAAAATATTGACCAGTTCCCAAGATCTATATTTTCAAATAGAAGGAATTGAGTACATGATATTCTATGATGTTGTTATGAATATGATGGGTTTTTTATGATATAGACGTATGAAATGATTTCATATCGGTATAGGTAGTAGATACCTCATGCTTATAAATATACATCCCATTACACAAAGCTCACAGTAGTGGTGTTCACTATGATGTCCTGTATTCCTTATCTTCTTTGAGAGTGATTGAGGTTCTACTCTAATTATAAATGTATCGTAAATATTTTCTCTTACCAAGATATAATCCTGATATAGAGGTTATGGTTGAAATTATTTTCATGTTATGACTATGATATTGTCAACTCTCATTTTAATGGAAATTTTTTGGATTATCCCTTAAGGAACTCATTTTATCATTCAAAAAAATGTCAAGAATGGGTTTCAAAATTTAACATAATATTTCAAAATGATTATTTTACTCCTAAAACTCATATTTGGTTGAGCTATTGGTTTTATAAAATTTTTTTATTCTTATATCATGATTATATAATAAGAGTTAGAGAATATGGAAAAATTATATTTTATTATTCATCCCAAAATCATCCTTTTTAGAAAATTACATAAAATTTATCCTAATCTAATTTAGACATTATAAATTCTGAAATTAAGTTCATTTTATCAAATTAAATTTATAAAATTTATAAATTAATAGTATCATTGAAAATAAAAAATAATTAAAAACTACCTTTAGAGAAAATAACATTTTCAAAATTTAATAATTATTAAACTTATTTCATATTGATTTATACATAAATTCATGACAATATGTTATTTTATATATTAAAGGATTTTATAATATCATAATGAAAATTTAAAACTGATCAATTTAATTAATTAATATAAAATAAAATACAAAACACTAATAAATATTTATTTTAAAATATCAATTTTTATCCAAAAAATATTTTAATCACATCACATTAATTATTTATAATTAAATCTAATAAATTAATTATTATTAATATTAAAAGGAATTATTCCCTTTTGTTTGATGTTATGTGTACCACAAGATATCATATGGGATGGTTTTATTTATTGTAATGTGAAAACTAAAATCTCATGGTGTTATACTCACCACCTTAAATAAATTATATCATTGAAATTTTAATTTTTTTCTAACCAAGATTAATGTATCTTAGCATAGTAATAATCTCATATGTATATTTTTTCATGAAATGTATTTTCTATATTACTACTAAGAATCTTATTATTTATTAATTAAATATTTCTAATACCATATATGAACCATTATAAGACTCAGATGAGTAAATGAGTTTCCAAAATATTACATGATAGATAACTAATATTTTCCCAATAAAACTGATTATATTTATCTTATTCTTTTTTGATTTTGGTGAATTATTATACCATTGAGATAGAGAAGATGATAAAATATACTCACATGATTTCTTTCCATTATATTACCATAATTCCATTATTCAGATTTATTTTATATAATATTTATAGCTCTACTTCATCTCATATTCTAACTGACAAATAAACATGATGAATTTTTCCTGCCGGAATAAAAAACAACTTTTAATAGATCATAATAATCATAAATGAATGTCATGTTATTCCTCTTATCTTTATATATTAATTAAAACCAAATAGTTAATACATGTAAAGATAATACTCAACGTGAATAAAACATACTGTGAAGAAGTAATACATTAATATTTAAAAATTATTTAATAAAAATAAAAATTTCCATTTAAATAATTCAAAAAAAATATTCAAAATATTATTGATCATATTCAGAACCCAAAATTCAGAAATATATGATCACAATTTCATCCAATATATACTGAACTTTTATCTCAAAAATCATTGAACCTAATAGTCATTAAAAATTATCCTTACTATATCCAATACCCAAAAGTCATGGAAAACATTATTCCCAAAATTAAACATAACCATTATCCTAAAAAAAAATCAATTAGAAAATCACATACAATGGAATATATACAATGTTCATATATACTCCCAAAAATATTTTGATCTTATCCCAAATTAACATGAATTAAATTGCATACATAATATTTACAAAAACAATTAACACATTATCCCAATTAACTATATTTACCTCAATATAAAATCATATACCAACTTAGAGGGATATCTAAACCACAATCATGTATTCTTCCCCATACCCAATAAAAGTATCCCAAAATATCAATAATCACTTTATAATCCAATGACAAAATACTTCAAAAGGAATCTATTTATTTGATATTATGATCAAACTTGACCTTATTTTACCATGATGGTATCCTAAACTCTTAAATTATCCTCATATGATAACATCCAAGCCTATAAAGTTATCTAATCCTTACTATGATACCATCTCATATGCCCCAAATCCATACACCTAAATATGGTTCAAAAAACATACTCTTTAGATACTAAATTTGAAACCAATTAAAGAAACCTAAACATAAATATTAATAATAATTATTGCATCAAATTCACACCCAAGTTATTTTAGTTTATAGTTTTTAAGAGTTAGGATAAACCATTAACAAAAGAAACTCATATCTTTCTCACCAAAATATTTATTTTTCCTATTATGCTAATAATTTCTTATTTCATATAAAGTCTTCAAAAAATAAAACTAAATTCATCACACATGATATCCATATACACATATCATTCCTAATACTTTTCTTCATAACCTAGGAAAACATAAACATAATAAGGGTGAGATTAAATTCTCTATAAGGATAAATATATACATTACTAATCAAAAATAAAAATTAATCACAATATGGTCATATTTTTATAAGAACATAATCAAATAACATGGCCTAAACTTAAGATATTCATACCAAAAAAATAATAGATCATAATCCATGATTCATGTGTTAAAACATTGTTATAGAATATGACATGAGTTATAACATAATCATCAACCATGATCCAAAAGAGCATAAAATAGTCATAATAATATGTCATATGAGAATGGAATAAGTCATATGAATCATAACACATGTCAATGATAACTACCAAGACATTCACCACATAGTGGAATAGGATAACCACCTTCCCTAATTATAGTAGGCTTGTGTTAAATACATGTGTATCATCTTGGGATTATGAGAACTACCCATGCACCTTCTTGGGCTTGGGATAAACACTTATGTACCCTACGGTCTTTGGTTAAACACACATGTATTCTCTTCAGCTTTGGAAAAACACTCTTTTACCCTCTTGTTCTTGGTATAACCACTTTTGTACCCAATTATTCTTGGACTAAAAACCTCTGTACACTCTTGGGATTATTCTATCTACCTGTGTACCCTATTAGGTTTGGGTTAAGCACTCGTGTACCATCATGGTCTTGGGTTAAAAACCCATGTCAATTTTGAGTTGTGATATATAAAAATTTAATCAATTTATTTGGATTCTATAATGGACCCACCCATCACATAATGAAAAACAATACATATGTATTCTATAAAAACATAAAATCATTCATCATTCCAACATTATTAATTAACTAATGGAAATGAAATGGGATTCATGATAATCTACATAAAACATAAAAACAATAATTTAATATAAATAATATTGGTTATATGATTAGATCATATCCCTAGTGGAGAATAAAAATCATTAAATAATGTTGTCATAGATAAAAATTAATTTTATAGAAGTATTAGAAATATTCATTGAAATACAACAAAAAAGATTCATATTCTTTTAATAACTTTTAGAAACAAAAAATTTACAGAACAATATAGATGTTGTTTTATATAAAAAATGTAAAAATGGAAAATAAGATTATTAATTATGAATTTTCATGAATGATAGAAAACGTGGTTGATTATGAAACATTAAAAACATTTTTTATAAATTTTATAAAGAATTTCGAATGTTCTATGTATGGAAAATTCCAAGAAGATTGCTTTTAAAACCATTTTAAATAAAATCAAATATAGTTTAAAATGAACTTGATAAATAATTTATATATAGAAAATAATATTTTTGTAATATTTTGAATAATATAGATATGTAAGAGAAAGAGTTGTCTAAATGAATTCAATACTTTTAAACAATGATTTTAAATAAAACATGTTACATATTTTAAAATTAAAACACTATTGAAAGAATGAACATGAAAAAGAGATTAAAATACCTTGAGTAAAGAGTGATTAATGATATAATATTTCAAAAACGTAAAATATACACCATATAAACATATATGGGGTCATAATGTGAAATATTTTTCAACGAAATATATCTAATTTGATAAACCCTTTCACCATTTATAAAATTTTACTAAAAAACTCTACAAATTGGGGACATTTAATAGAAATTTAAATACCAGGATTAAATATTGAATCATGATATAATATTTCAAATGGGATTTTTGTTCACTATATATAAAAAAATATCGTAATAACTTGATAGATGTATCAAGAATAGAAAATTCGGACAAAGAAATCCCCTATGGTTTTATATAAATTAAATCAAAATACAATGAAAGAAATAAAATTATTAGTATTTTTATATTTCATAATTTGAAATAAAATCGTATTATAATAAAATCATTGTTTATTGAGTAAAAATAACATAATATAAAATGAAACATGCTTCACAATATGAAACATGTCTCAAGGAATTGAAATTGAGACCATTAAACGATTACAATTATTATAACATTTCAAATGAGAATATTTCAAGGTGGAGATTATGTGAAAGATATTTTAATAAAAATAAAAAAAGTCGAAATATATCATAAAGAAATAAGATTATATAATGCACAAAATCTTGATATAACAAAGTCAACAAAGGAAGGATATACCCCAATTAAAGGAAATTGAGTTAAGAATCCCCTTGCCTCAGACTTTCGCATGGTCGAGCATAATCTGTCCTCATGTATAATAAATCCATAATTATTATATATCAATATAACAATCTTATATAAATTTATATTACTATATATAATTCACTTATAATTTATTATTACTCATTTAGTTATAATTATCTGTTAAAATCAATATTTGTTTGTTAAATAATCAATTTTCAAGGCATGTTAGGATTCAAATGTTCCAGTCCTTAAACCTTGGTCATGGTTTAATTATTTTTAGAATTTTAATTATGTTTTATAGTATGGTTTTGATAAATTTATGTAATCCCTTGGTCATTTCATGGAACCCATGGTGATAATTCTCATGGAATTTTTAAAAATCACATTTTTTAGAAATTTAAATTTCACATAAAAATATATATTATTAACCAATATAAATTGATATATTAACATTATAGAATTATAAAAAAATATTAAAGTAATTATTATAACATTATATTTTCAAAATTTAACATTTCTTAATGATTCGTGGTATAAATATCCTGACATTTTTTATATTTGTGGAAAAAATTACCCGAACAATAATGTGTTATAACGACTGGATGAGTAAGAACATGCTATTATATAATGATAATTTAAATTTTAAATAAGATTATTGATTTAAAAAAATCTATTAATGTGATAAATTGTATTTAAGAATATTTAGATGAATAAAATATAGTATCAAAAAATAGGAATAATATATCACTTATGTTGAGAGCATGAATATCCTATTTAAGGACCTCTAGAAATGAGAGGTTTAAAAATTCATCTTCGGACCATAATCTCAATAAAATGGGAGATTATTTTTAGTGAAATAAATTTTTCATATTAAAAGATATGAATAGAATTTTTGTGGTAGCTTTTGGACGGGTTAAGGTGGGATTCATTTATAAATGAGAGGAATGGAACATGTAAATACACTTAACTTTAAAATAAAATAAATTTAATTCTCAAAAGAAGGGGGACTATGTTTTAAAATTTAAAATATAATTCTATTTAGAGTGAAAATAATATATATTAATTATATTGAGACATTATTGAGTGATAATTTAATGACCCATATTTTCTATGTAATTTTTTTAATTATATGGAATTATTATAAGTTTGAGAAAATTGATGGTGCGTGATTCTGAGGCCCGGTGTTCCCAGAATGAATTTATGGACTTTTTTAAGGCAAGTTCAATAAACACGTGAGTGGAATTTTGAATATTTTGTACCTTTACTCAGATAAAAAATCCAAGGGCACCGTCGAATCTGTCGTGCCGAGATTCGTGAAAGGGAGACTTTACATTGACCGCAGTCGGTTTGGAGAAAAAGTTATGTTGTGTGACATTTGAAAAATAAAGAAATAAAATAAATTTATTATTTTGTTTTCAATATTTTCCTCTAATGAACAAGAGGCATGGTGGGACCAGTGACGTGTCAAGCCATTAAATGGCTTGACACTTCAATCTATGTAAAAGAAACATTGGGGAAATTAGGAAGCTTCCTAATTAATGATCCCCCATTAATTCCCAATGTCATTACATACAATCCCCTCTACTATTTATATGGGGATTGAAGAGGGGTACCAGCACTGCTTTTCCAATCATAAAATTGGTGAAAAGTCACGAGACATCAAAGCCATGGAAGACGGAGTCGGTTCCGGTAGGTGGTGACTAGCGACACTGAAACCCCGAACCAAAGATGGAAGATCGAGTGACGTCATCAGAGGCTAGTTGTGAAGACTCCGAATTCCAACCCACTTCCTCAATCATGGGTGTTCTTTATCGTTCTTGAGGTAGGGGTTTAAATTGATTTAAATTCCAAGAATTTGTTGACTCTTTAACTCCCTCGTGATTACAAGCTAACTCGGAGGGTGCAGTCCTAACGAACCCAGCCCGGACCATCCACTACCTTGATAAAACTTTTTATTCTCCATGGAAGACCGCTGGTGTGGTTTTACCGGTGATCGGTGCCGTTAGGGAAAAATGCAGTGGTCAGCACCAGCCGGCTGCGAGGAAGGAGGCAGCACAACCGCACTGCCAGAGGAACCAGCCATGGTTCGTCTGCCATGGTGGTCGGGGGAGGCATTAGGCACACCGACCGACAAATTAAAAAGAGGGTGGCTCGACCAGTGTGCCTATGAAGGGCTCAGGCCATGACTCGTCAGCCACGGTGGACCGGAGGAAGGCAGACGACACACTGGCCGGCCGAGGGTAGAAGATCGACGCACTGTCTCACGCCGCTGGAGAAGAAGGTCGGCACACCGGTCTGCTGCGACGGCTTCGGCAGGCCCCGAACCAGTGGGTCCTTCAGGCAACCAAGCGGTGCCACGTGGTTCCACCACTATAGAGGAGCTGAACGGCCTATGATCCATTCAGTAATTCAGGGGGAGTATCCCTCCCATGCCACCTAGGGTGATCCCGTAGCGGGTCGCCCACTTTTGGGCCTCCCCCTTGCGGGTCGCCCCCTTGTGGGTCCGGCCCCATGTGGACCACCCCCTTGTGGGTCAGGCCTCCATTGTGATCCACCACCTTGTGGTCCAAGCTGAGCCCACCACAGCCCATCCCATATTGGGTTAGGCTGGGTCTATTCGACTGGGTCAGATCGGACCCAGGACCCACCGAACCCAGAAACACTGAAGGAGCCATATCATAGAATCTAGGTGTATGTTTGACGAACCGTCTGCGGTACTAGGACACTTAGAGTGAGAAAATCCTTTTGGTATACTCCACGTGTGTTTTGAAAATAGTTGGAGTATTTCCAGGTGGGGTCAAATTCAAATCCAATCGGTTCCTCGGAACTAAACCACTTATAACTCCCAGACTGGGCGTCCGATTGACGCACCGTCTATCGCATAGGAACCATTACGACATAGAGGTCCTTTTCATTACACCTATGTAGAGATTAATGGAATTATAGTAATTAATGATATCTCATGTGGTAGATTCTATAGAACTCGAGAATATGGGTTGTGAGGAATCCTATGGCAGGTTGTAACGTGATGGAAGAACATTTATCCTGTGTGGATCAATAACTATCAGATCCTGTGTGGGTCAGGGATCAAGGATCCTGTTTGGGTAGCACCAATAAATCCTATGTGGGTTATAACATGTGTGGGTCAGTGATCAGTGATCCTGTGTGGGTCATCACATACCGATCCTGTCTGGGCCAGATCCTGTGTGGGTCAGCGGGGGTTAGTTACCTATTGATCCTGTGTGGGTTATATGTTGTGCTACTTAACAGAATAAGATGATCTAGCCTTAAGAATAATTATTTGTACTATTTTATATAGGTTATACCTGATGTTAGATATGTCTTTTTGACTTTGTGGTGTTGCCTTTTTGGTGTTACATGTGTGGCACTTCTATCTTCATGTAGTTACCTGTGTGGTACTTTTATCTTCATGGTGTTACATGTGTGGTACTTCTACCTTTGTGGTGTTGTCTTAGTGGTGTTACCTGTGTGGTACTTCTACCATTTTGGTGTTGTCTTTGTGGTGTTATATGTGTGTTACTTATATCTATATGGTGTTACCTGTGTGGAATTTCTACCTTCGCGGTGTTACCTTTGTGGTATTATTTCCTCGTTTATAAGATTAGTATATCTTGACAAATTAGGTAGATGTATGGGCATATACCTATGTAGAGTTGAAGCCTTGCTTTGTGTTTTTTCATTTGTGGAACTCGTGGAGACCAACAGGGGTCTTGGGGTCCCTACTGAGTATCTTTATACTCACCCCTGCATGGTTTACGCCCACACCTTGTTTTGTCTTGTGCAAATGACAGATATAATTGATCCATGCTGAAGGATCTATGAACTGGATGATACCCGAAGGTGTACCATTTGCACGACATGACGTAGGGACTAATATTCGGGAGTTTTACTTACCATTCAGCTAGGATCCTCAGTGGACGATCAAGGACTTGTTTGTAATTTTTAGTTTTATTTGTACTTTTCATTTATACTTGTACTTTCAATTCAGAATGTATTCCGACCCCTTTACATTTAGCACAATTTTACTACAGCAATTTACTTTGTGTTTAGGTTTTATTGTGTTCTTGGACTATGTGTATGTATAGGTTAAATGTGTAATACCTTCCCATTATATGGATACAGCATTCCGGTTCTAGTCCCCATCCCCTGAACTATGGAAGGTGAGCATGGCGTAGTCCCAACACTGGCCATAAGGGACGGGTCATGAAAAAGTGGTATCATAAGTGTCGGTTCTACCAAAGAAATAGGAATTTGAACTTTTATATGCGGAAATAGTGGTAAGTGTTATGAGTGCGGTTTTCAATTTGTGGAATCTAGTGTTGTTGTGGAGGCCAACATATCCGTACACCAGGACCCTGAATTCTGATTTCCAACTCATTTCAAGGAAACACGGAGTGTGTGTTTTTTTTAAAATTTCTTCTTGTGGTCTCTTTGAGTCATCTCACCAGGTATATATTATTGACCATGGAACACCTGTTTCTTTTAGGATGCCTCCACAGAGATAGCGATCCAGGATTCCTGAGAGAGTACGCGATGACAGCCCACCCAATAATGTGGCCTCAGTGCAGGGCCCTCTTACAGCGTAGCACCTTCGGGTGGTGTACTAGAAGCACCACTACCCATTGGGCAGCCGTTACCACTAGCCCCACCAGTAGAGGGTGCACTCTGACTGAGTGAATTACATGAGATTCAGAGGAAGAGGCCTCTGAGGTTCTGAGGTGAGAAGGAATCGCAGGGAGGTAAGGATTCACTAGAGCCAGTGGTCAGAATTTTCTGCCTGGTTGGGACACCAGCTGACCTTATTGTTATCCTAGAAGCCAGTATTTTTCAGGTAGCAGTGGAGAGATGGTGGATCATGAGGCTCCAGATACACGACGAGGTGACCCTCATCTGGGAGGACTTTGAGGGCCTTTTTAAAGTAGAGTTTTTTCCAGCAACTTTACGCTCAATGTGTATACAGGAGCTGCTACACTTACAGCAGGGCAGCATGACTATGGCCCAGTACTCGGTGATGTTCACTAATCTCTCCCGCTACATTACTAAAATGGTAAAAGACCTTTTATTCAGGGCTCTAACCATTGATCATGGTCTCTAATGATAGATTAGAGCATTGATGATGTCTCTCATCATACTGACGCATGATGGGGTACTAGATTGAGTGCATTTCATGGAGAGCTTCCAAGCTGCGCAAGTACCGACATCGAGAGCCAGCACTAGATGTCAAGTTGCAGAGTCATCTGCACCAGGTAGTAAGCAGATGAAGTAGTGGCCCAAGAAGGCCATACCTTCGGTGGATGACCCCAGGATATAAGTTAGGTGGTGCGGGGCTCACGGGATAGAGGAAGACTGCTGAGGAGCAGACAGTGTTACACGTGCAGTGGGCAGTGTCACATGGCTCACGACTGCCCGGACCATCGTATAGACGACCAGTAGACGGTCAAGGGACTCCAGAGGCAGAGTCAGAGATTTGATCAGGGGGGTCCTCACGCAGTATGCGGAAATGGCAGAGGAGCGGGTCGTGCAGCAGGAGGTGGGCGGTGATTCGAGGTTCTACTGCCACCACCACTAGGTGGTCCACCCTGACCACAGGAAGCTGGTGGATATGGACGAGCTTAGATCTAGGAAACTGAGTTCTATGACCAAAGTGATCAAGAGATGATTATAGGTACGATCTATGTCTACTCCAACTTAGGTGCAGTACTTATAAACACAGGTTCCAGTAACTCTTTTATTTCGATGGCCCTCATTTGGAGCTCGTAGATTGCAATGGAGTCATTGGATCAATCCTTATTTCTAGAGACTCCTACAGGAGCGGATTCGATGATTAAACATTGGTGCTGACAGTGTGAGATCACTATCAGAGGAGAGAGTTTCGACTGGGATCTTATAGTAGTGGTGTCGAGGCCTTACGATGTAATCTTGGGTATGGATAGGTTATCCACAGTCCATGCCTAGATTGACTATATAAGGTGAAAAGTCTGGTGTGTCATGAGGATGGGACTAGGTTCTCCTTCACCAGTGAGAATGGAACCTCTATTGCATTGTATGGACTTACCCAGAGTAGGGTGTAGCTGATCACACATCAGTTGGCTATTCCTACCCTCTAGGCAGTTGATGTTGAGAGTCCGAGCTATCCTGTAGTGGTGGACCAGTATGCCAATGTCTTTCCTGATGATGTTCTGGGACTACCTCCAGGAAAAGAGGTATAATTTTACATCGACCTATACCCAGGGATGGCATTGATATATACACTAGAATATTGGATGGATCTCATGGAGCTTCATGAGTTACGGGTACAGTTGGAGGACTTGCAGAAGAAGGGTTTCATAAGGCCATGTGTTTCTTCGTGGGCAGCCCCGATTTTGGTTGCCAAGAAGGCAGATAAGAGTTTGAGAATCTGTGTGGACTATCGGTGCCTAAACTAGTTGACTATTAAGAACAAGTATCCACTTCTGAGGAATGATGATATTTTTGATCTGTTGAAGGGAGCTTGATGGTTTTCGAAGATAGACCTCAGATCAGGTTATCATCAGCTTAGGGTACAAGACGAGGATGTGTAGAAGACAACCATTAGATGTAGGTATGGCCACTATGAGTTCTTGGTGATGCTTTTATGTGTCACCAACACCCCTACAGTGTTCATGGGACTCATGAATAGCATTTTCCGGCCATAACTTGATCTCTTTGTGGTGGTATTCATCGATGACATCTTGGTGAACTTGGTGTCGGAGGAGGAGCATGCCTATCATCTATAGATAGTTCTAGATACACTCTGAGTGAAATAGCATTATTTTATTCTCTCTAAGTACTAGTTCTAGATATGATAGGTTCACTTCCTGGGACACGTTATCTCAGAGGATGGAGTTGCAGTAAACTCGGAAAAGATAGAGGTTGTTCTAGCTTGGAAGCCACCCTGGAGTGTGACTGAGGTGCTGTCACGACCCGACCTCGGGGCCCGTGCCGTGACTACCCCAAGCCCGCCTTCCATAGGCTAGGGGCTGGCGAGTAGAACCAAGGCGTAAAATCCTGGTAAACAGGGAATGCATTGCCTTTATAAGTAACAACCACCACAGAGTCAGCAAGCGGAAAGTAACTACCAAATGCAGAAAAGTAAAGGAGGCCGGAATACAAGCCCAACTGAAAGTACAACTGAAAAGGTAAAGAACAGCAACTGAAGAAAAGACGGCGGCCTCGTGTCGTCCACTGGAAATCCCACCTGAAGGGTGGGTACAGATAGCCTCCAGGCTCCTCGGGTCCCACGTCCGCTCCGAGCACGTCCCGCCCAGTGGTCCGCCTCCAGGTACCGTCCTACTCCACGCCCCAACCGAGATCAGCGCTGTCCGTCGTCTGCATCCAAGACAACAAGGTGCGGGCATAGCCCGTGCAGGGGTGAGTATAAACTACTCAGTAAGGACCCCGAGACCCCCGATGGTCTCCCGAAATCCACAAAGGATATAGCACAAAAGAAAGGGAAACCACGAAGAAACAACTGACTCGACTTAGGTATATGCCCATACATATACCTAAGTCCCCATTTCTAGATCTGCTCTCGAGCTCATGGTCAACTCGATCCACACAGGAAAGCAAGACTCAAATCCACCAGGGAGAGTAAATAGTAAATCCACATAGGATAGTTCAACACAATCCACAAAGGAGAGTAACATAAGATTCAGCTCAACCAGGTATACTTTTTCAGATGACGTCAAAGATGATCACTGATCCATCTAAGTCGTCGGACCCACGAAGGATCGATAGGTACTAACCCCCGCAAAAGACCCACACAGGATCGGGCTCACACAGAACCTGTAGGCAATGGCTCACACAGAACCGGTAGTAAGGACCCACACAGGATCAGGCCCACACAGGACCTGTAGCACTGATCCACGTAGGATCGCTGAGTGTAGTAGTCGACGCAGTCCACTGAGGATCTCTGCACAGTCGTCGCCGCAGTCCACGAAGGATCTCTGCTCTGTCGTCGTCGCAGTCCACGGAGGATCTCTGCTCTGTCGTCGAAGTCACAGCCAGCGCTAGGGATCCCGCACACAGCGAGCTCGTTTAGGAGGGTCCGCTCCACGAGCCGAGAGGCTGATACATCAACTGACACGTAGTCCGAAGTTGATGTATCCAAAAGTTCCGTAACGACAATAGGATCTCAACGCAACAGACGGCGCGTCAATCGGACGCCCGGTCTGGGAGTTATTGGCATTTTTGTCTCAGGGGCACGGTTGGTTTTTGGGGCAAAACCAACCCGACCGTACTCCGCCTATGTCCGATCCTCGGGCGGAGTATGCCAAACGTTCCGTCTCACTTAGAGGAAACCTCCACAGCTGACGGTACGTCGATCGGACGTCTGCAACTCGAGTTATGAGCGTTTCCGCTCCGAGGGCCCGGTTGGTTTCGCGTACGAACCAACCCGGCCGAACACAAAGTCTTACGAAACCTTGAGTGTAATATACCGAAATGACCGTCTCGATCCAAGGATCGCGTAGCCGCTGACGGTTCGTCAATCGGAGGTCCCAGGCCCAAGATATGGGCAGAAGACCGAAGAGGGCCCGAAAACGGGGGTTCTGGGCCCGGGGCGACCCGGCCCGAACCCCCCCTGGGGGTCGGCCGAACCGGGTCGACCCGACCCGGTTGGACCGGGTCCGGTCGGGCTCGGGCGCGGCCCGGCCGGTCGGACCGACTCGGCCGGCTCGGCCGATCGGCCGAGCGCGGCTGCCGCGGGGCGCCGCCCCCGCGACTGGGTGGATGGCGCGGCCCCGCGGAGGGGGGCCGCCTGTCACGCGGACGCGGCCGGGCCGCCGCCGCCGCGGTTTCAGCCGCGGCGGATTTCCTCCACGGCGGCGCGCCGGGCGCCGCCGCCGCCTTCCGCGGGCCGCCAGAGATGCTCCGGTGGCCCGATTCCTTTCCCGCCTGCGCCGTTATTCCTCCCGGGACGCGTCCTTCACTGCGGAATCAAAAATTAGCCCTTGCATCGTGCTTTTGCCATCGCCCGCCAAATCTGCACAAAAAGGAAGATCGGTGGAGGGTTGTCGGCCCTTGTTTGTTAGGCCCGCACCCTCCGCGTTAGGTAAAATCAACAGGAGGAAAAGAAATAACCAACAACAATTTTAAATAAATTAAAATTGTTCCGAGATCGGGTTCTTTATTTTAAAAGAATAAACACGGGAAATAAAATATTCCAAACAACCCCTACCTCGCAGCTGTCGTTGCCGAACGGGGGATCGTCGCGGGATTGATCGTCGCGGAATAAGGGGATCGTCGCGTCGTCGCGGTATCCGGCGTCGCGTCGCCAATCTCCAGATCAAGATCAAACGGATTTAATTAATTTAAATCCGTTGATATCGAATTATAAAAAAGGGGAGAATTTAGAAGATTCGATTCTCACCTTTAACCGCCGATCGTAGGTCCGCCGCGGAAGAAGAGGCGCCGAAGAAGAAGAATAAGAAGGTCGCAGAAAAGTTTGTTGACGTCGCAGATCGTGCGTCATCGAATTCCGGTTCCGGCGTTCTTCGCATTCTTCGCGTTCTTCGCGTTCTTCGCGTTCTTCGCGGGGAGGGTGGAGGCCCAGAAAATAAAGAGTAATCCTCCAAAATAGACACGTTGGTCTATTTTATTATTTCGCCAACAAACACAAATGCGTAAGTAACGACCCATCAGTTCGTTGAATTAATTCAACGAACGAAACAGCCCATTTAATTTACGAAATAAACCGCTCAATTAAATGGTCTGTTAAGAATTTAAGAAAACGCGTCGGTTGACTTTTCAGTTACTTTGACGGGTTTTCGCGGGTGCGTTACTTAGCGGAAGAAACGGCGGGGCTCGTGCGGGCCCCACCGCACAAATATCCTACCAAGAGGGTAGGATATTTCCGGATAGCACCCTATCCACTTTAACTCAGCTCAAGTGGCTTTCAAGTGACTTCCAAGCAGCTTAAGTGAAATAAAATAAAGTTGTCGCACAAATTTTATTTTATTTCTTACTTAAAGCCCCAAAATTTAAAAACCACATCTGAGCAAACGCAACTCCGGAAGAGGCGTTTCTAAGCAAATACCGGCGCTGCGATTTCATCGGTGCCCTCAGAATTCGATTCCGGGCACCGGTTCAAAAGATAGAAAAACCCGCTCGTCCGTTCACTGAACGTACCCGAGCCAAACTTCGGAAAATGATTCTGGGCACACCGGGCCTCGGAATCAGGTGCCGTCTGAAGCTGCGCTCTTGTAAAATTCCAAAGAAAATTAAGAAAAAAAGTTCCTTGAAATTTGAGGGTCTTTACAGGTGCGGAGTTTCCTGGGGTTGGCTGGGTTCTACCGGAGATTCATACCCAACATTTCCAGAGTTGTGTCTCCCTTTTCAACATTGACGATGAATGGATAGTCCTTCATATGGATAAAGAGATTCCAGCAATGTTTTCAGGAGCTGAGGGAGAGACTGATGAGTTCCCCCCATCTTTAGAATACCAGAAGGGGGCATTTGGTATGTAGTCTACTACGACACATCAGGGACCAGACATGGATGTGTCCTGATGCAGGAGAGAGTAGTGATCGCCTACGACTCAATTTAGTTGGGGAAACATGAGAATAACTACACTACCCCTGAGCTGGAGTTTTTAGTAGTGGTTTTTTCCGTGAAGATGTGGAGACACTACTTGATGGGGGAACGTTTTACAGTCCACTCTGATCACAAGACTCTCAGGTACATCTTCTCTTAGAAGGACTCAAACCTGAGATAGTGGTGATGGCTGGAGATCCTCCAGGACAATGACTTTGAGATAGTCTATACTGTAACACCCCAAGGTTTTGAAAATAAATATAGAATGCAATTTTATAATATATCCATTGAACACAAATTTTCCTCTTTTATGTTTTGAATTTCTAAAAATGATCATCTAGAGTTGTGTTCAGTAAGTCATTTGGAGTTTGATATAACAAACTTGATTATTGGAGAATAGAAACATACCCATATGAATAGTAATATGACCCTTATGAATAGTAAATATTGATATTATTTTATTTTCTTATGGAAATAAGTCAATGGGATCTTAATTAGTTTTTTAATGTCACATAAAACTAATTATAACTATAAGATTGTTATATTTTGAAATAACTAAGACTTTCTTTAAAAATTAAACTAATAATATTCAGAAAATAATTTTCGAAAAATGGAGTTCACTTTTGGATTATGCACATCAAAAAATGGAAGGGGTGAATTTTTTGGGATTTTTCTGAAATTCTGGAATGTTTGATGAATAGTGAAATACGGTAAAACCCATATATTCAAATTATCAGTTAAATACACTATTTATGACCTCATCCGTGATGATAGGCCACTTGGTTAGAACTCAAATGAACTTATTACTATTAGGGGTAACATGAAAACACACTATTGGTTGTCCTGGGGGAAATAATAAAATAATGATTTAAATATAAAAAATGTACACTTTCCCTCCACTTTAAAACCCCTCACCACTCCCTCTTCACTTCACTCCTCTAAGCCTTGAATCTAATGAAATTTCTACCCAAATACCCTTCCCTAGTCACTCCCAATGACCAGGAATCTCTTGTTCTTTCTAAAAGACCAAAATCCCTTCCCTTAAGGAGGTTTCTGAGGAAGTTATTTCAAGAGGTAAAGAACCATTCATTTTATTTTAGTTTCATTTGAATTTATCTGCTTTTTTATCCTCTCCTCCCCTCCTTTGTCCAAATAACCATGATAACTTCAGTATAATCTATATACTAGATTTATATCATGTGAATGGAAGAACCATCATCAATATTCTTACTCCCTCCCTTTTATTTTTATAAATGAAATCAACGTCCATGAGGTTCCAATTTATAACCTTCATGGACGACGAATTTTCATTTTTCAATCTGTCCTTGATTACCGGTCATGAAACCATATTGTTGGTTGAACTAGACTATTATATATTTATTACAACATAATTAATATTCAGGAACCATTATATGTATATATTATTAAGTTATATGAAAAAACTAGTTCATAATAATCCAAATACCGCCAAATAATCGAAGTGGTTGTCATCTAATGATTCATCCACATTACATGTAACCAAATGAAAGAAATTAACATTATCATTTCATTATGATCATAAATAATATATAATTTCAATTCTAGAGATCTAAATCCATTCCACATATTTTAAAACATGTGAACCAAATATGAAAATAAAGATAACGAACACTCTGGAATGACGTAATTCAATAAAAAAACATATCAATAAGGAAATAAATGAACTAACCAGAATAATTATAAAAAAAATAAATGTCTAATAGGGTTTGAATTAATGTATTAATGAGTATTATTTCATATTCTAGGACCTTAATTTCAAGAAGGAAACACATTCTGATTTAAGGTAAGGGTTTCTTCATCTCACTTCCATTTTCATGAGATTTTCCATATCCACTACTAATAATTTTTTATGTTGTATGTATACTGACCATTGATGTAACATATCATGAATATATTTATCTTCATGTTATTAAATATATAATTTTTATATTATTAATTTTTCGGGCATATGAATCATTTGATTACAAAGTGGTAAGTGTTTTTCTACCCGAACTACCATTTTCATTCGAGATACTATCATTGTCTAATTTCCTCAATGAAATTCTTATGTATTGTTATGTACTCTTCATATATTATGTGTGAGTATAATATATATGTTTAAAAACTAGAAACCTTCCTTATTTTATGGATTGATACATGTTTTAAAAGAAACATTCAAAACTATTTCCAAATACATGCACGATCCAATGGAATTTCTCAAATTCATACATATTTTCAAGGGCACTCTATAATAATTTTTTTGGAAACCATTACCGTTATAAAATAACTAATTTCTTTATAAAAATAATATCTTACTTAACTTCTGATTTTATACAAATATGTTTCCAAAAGAACTCTTCTTTTCAAAATAAAAGAGTATTTATCTCAAGAATTGCTTAATGATTTTATAAGAGTGTTTTCATCTAATTCAACACTCTTGTTGATTCCATGGTATTATTAGGTTTAATCATTTATGATGTCTTATACCATATTTTATTTAATGGTTTATGACTAACTCTGTTGTGTATGATCTATCCTAAAACCATTCACCATATTAAACGAATGGTTAGTGTTTTATGTTTAATGATTGGGGAAAGAAGGTTACATTTCATATGATAGTTTCAACATGAATGTATTTGTTGTTTATATTGATACCTGCTCATATGAGGAATGCATTTGACTTATTATGTGATGGGTGGGGCCCGATATAGTTCCTAGATGCATTGGTAGGTCTCATGAGACAACTAGAAGAGGAATTGGCCGAGGCCTTTCCCAATGTGATATGAATTTTGGTTGAGGCATTAATCATTAGACGTTTGGGGTGAGGCCTTGACATAATGTTCCAGAATGTCTGGAATATGCACTTCCCTCATTATGAAGCTAGTAATTTAAAGTTCATGTGGTTATTCGACTAGTATAATACCCATTATTATGTTTTATTGTGGAATTATTTACTCAGATCATATTCCCACCTTAATGTGTTCATGTTTATTATTAAATGTATGTGTTTTCAATTGTGCATAATTTTTTATGTTCATAATATCTTCCACTTTAATGCTTACTCTTACTAATTGTTTGATCTCACCCCTGTCTTATTTTTCATTTCCACAGGGCATGAATAAGTAAGTTATGATTGACTTTCAAGCGTAGTCTAGGATTTATGGATGTTTCTAGTGGAATAAATTTGTGTTGTTTTTCCAAAATGATGTAATGATAAACTTATTTATGTATATTGTCTCCAATAATACTAAACTACTCAATCCTTCGGGATGCATATTCCTTGTTTGTATGCCAATAAGGCACCGGCTCTAGGGAACTTGGGTCGGGTCCTTATAGTTGGTATCAGAGAGAGTTTAGTAGAAAACATGGAAACTAGATTTAGAAAATGTAGATTAGGGAAGAGTCCCTAAGATAGTACTTGAGGAAAAACATACGAGAAAATCCTGGTATTTTGGTAAGGAATAGATTATGTGGATAATTCAAGCAATACATCTTTGTTTGGATACGATCTGGTAGAGGTGACTCTAGCACAGATATACCTAGGAGTGAAAGCTCCGACAAGGAGTTCTGGGCTTGACCTAGGGTATCATGGTAAACAAAAACATGCCTTGCTGCACTTTTGGTTGCGACACTCCTGGGAGATATTCTAAGGATAATTCACATTTTTTACAAGCCATTATGAAGGATTTAATTGTAAATTTTTCCTCAAAGATACCATATTTATGATTAATATGTTAGCTATGCGTAGAATTTGAATTTATGTTCAGTATTTTTTACAATGAGATTATAAATTATAATTCATACCCTAATCTAAACAAAGCCTAGTGGAAGGAATGGAAACCGCACGAATGCATGTGTCCCCTATAGGGATCTCCCACCGATGCAAGACAATGATGTTGGCTCTGGTGCTGAGCAACACATAACTATACTGGGACAACTTACTCATGTATTGAATAATAACTGTACCTATATGGAGCATCTGAATCCACCACGTGGAAAAGATATGTTAGATCAGTTTATGCGATAACAACCTCCATCATTCAATGAGATACAAACCCATTCGTAGTTGAGCTGTGGATAAGTTCCCTAGAGAAAATATTTCTCTCTTTGGGATGTAATGAAAGATAGAAGGTCATCATAGTAGTTTATCATCTATCAGGAGATGCAGATTAGTGGTGGTCATTAATCTAAAACACAAATTAGGAGGAAGAAATAGAAGAAATGGAATGGAGGGATTTTAAGGAAATCTTTTTAGAAAAATATTTCCCTCATGAACACCGAGAAGATATGGAGAGTCAATTCCTTAATCTGAGGCAAAAGTAGGATGAAAATGTTTCCATGTATGAAGCCAACTTTTCAAAGCTGGAAAGACATGTTGTGGACTATATATGAAATACAAGGAGAAATATTGATCGTTTCATTGATGGCATAAATCCATTCCTCCGGAAGGCACTTGTATCCCATAGTTTTTCATTATATGAGGATATCATTTAATGTGCTATCAAGACAGAAAGAGAATTCTCAATGTCTTATAACTTTAAGGGATTGAAAGAAAATAAGAGGGAAACTAAAAACTCTAGGAAAGGAAATAAGGAAATATGGAATAAGGGAAGACATTAATTTCCACCTTGTGATAATTTTGGAAGGAAACACCCTAGTGAGTGCTTAAAATGAAAAGTAGCATGCTACAAATGTGGTCATAAAGGCTATCATACTGGTGATTTCAAGGGGAAGAAAGAATCCATTGATATTCAATGCTATAATTTTTGGTAGCTGGGACACTAAGCTATTTATTGTCCAAAGTTTCAAGAAAACATGAAACAAAAATGTCCAATAGAGCATGTACAATCTTATTTGATCACAACTATAGAGGTTGAAGTTCTGAATGATGTAGTGGCAAGTACTTTGATCATTTCATCAGACATAGGAAATGCTTTATTTGATTCTAGATCGCCTCATTAATTTATATCTTCCCAGTTTTCTGTGAAAATTTGATATGTCCAATTTGATTTAATAACGTAGTTATCAGTAAAAAATCCTAGTGGATGTATCATTGAAACAAAGGCAAGTCAATTAGTCCCCCTCATGACACATAAACATGATTTAGTTGCTATCCTTATCATCATTACAATGGTTTACTATGATATAATTCTTGGTATGAATTGGATATGAAATTATGATACAAAGATTTATTGCAAGAAGAAGGATGTCACAATTTTTTAGAATGGTGTTGAATCCATTATTTTTAGAGAAGAAACCTCGCAATTTGATTCTCATCTAAATCCACCCCCATTAGATCTACTGAATTCAATTATTAGGGGGGAAGGTAATGATGTAAATATGGGTGAGGAGAATAATGTATAGATAAAATACGTACCTATTGCACAGGAATATGTTGATGTCTTTCCAGAGGATTTACCTAGACATCCTCTAGAGTAAGAAATTGAGTTTTCCATTGACTTAATTTTTGGATAAAGTCCCATATAAAATACCCCTTATAGAATGGCCACTATGGAGTTATTGGAATTGAAGAATTAATGGAAAATGTGCAGAATATCCAAAACTATATCAAAATAGCTCAATGTAGGCAAAAGATCTATGCTTCTAACTGAAGGACGGATTTGGAATTTCAAGAATGTGATCAGGTTTTCCTAAAGGTATCTCCATGAAAGGGTATTATACGATTTAGTAAGAAGGGAAAATTAAGTCCCAGGTACATCAAACATTTTGAAATTCTGGACGGAATTGGAGTTGTAGCTTACCCTTTGGCAATGCCGCCAAGTCTCTCCAAGTTTCACAATGTGTTTCACGTGTCAATGTTTATAAAGTACATGCCATACCCAACACATGTACTCACCTATGAAGAAGTAGAAATTGACCTTGGTCTGTCATATTGTGAAGATCCTATCAAGATTCTTGATACAATAGAACTAGTATTGAGAAACCAGATGACTCGTCTGGTAAAGGTTCTTTGTAGGAACCATAAGATGAAGGAAGCAACAAGGGAGCATGGGGAGATTTTGTAAAAGGCATAACTAAATCATTTTAGGTAATATTTTTTCAATTTTGATTACGAAATTTTTTTAAGGAGGGAAGAATGTAACACACCAAGGTTTTGAAAATAAATATAGAATGCAATTTTATATTCTATCCATTAAACAAAACTTTTCCACTTCTATGTTTTGAATTTTGAAAAATGGTCCTCAAGAGTTGTGCTCAGTAAGTCATTTGGAGTTTGATAGAACAAACTCCATTTTTGGTAAATAGTAACATATGCTTATGAATAGTAATATGAATAGTAATGTGACACTTATGAATAGTAAATAATGATATTATTTTATTTTCTTAAGGAAATAACATAATGGGGTCTTAATTAATTTTTCAATGTCACGTAAAATTAATTATACCTTTAAGATTGTTATTTTTAGAATTAACTATGAGTTTATCTAAATATTAAATTAATAATATTTAGAAAATTATTCTTGAAAAATGGAGTTCACTTTTGAATTCTACACATCGAAAAATGGTAGGGGTAAATTTTTGGGATTTTCCTGATATTCTGGAATTTTTGATGAAATGTGAAATACGGTAAAATACCGAATATTCAAATTATCTGTTTAATAAAATATTTATGACAACATAAGTGTTGTTATGCCACTTGGTTTGAAATCACATGAAATTATTACTATTAGGGGTCACATGAAACAACACTATCGGTTGTATTGAGGGAAATAATAATATAATGAATTAAATATTCAAAATTTACCCCTCTCCTCCACTTTAAAAATCCCTCACCACTACCTCTTATCATCACTCCTCTAAGACATGAAGCTTTTCAATGTTCTATCCAAATACCCTACCCTAGTCACTCACCACGACCAGGAAGATCTTGGTCTTTCCAAAAGACCAAAATCCATTCCCTTAAGGAGGTTCCCGAGGAAGTTATTTAAAGAGGTAAAGCACCTTTCTTTTTCTTTTAGTTTTTAATTTGAATTTATCTTCTTTTATTATCCTCTCCTCACCTTCTCATTCCAAATGACCATGATAAGTCTATTATCATATATATACTGGATTTATATCATTTTAATGAAAGAACCGTAATCAATGTTCTTACTCACTCCCTTTTATTTTTCTAAATGAAATCAATGTCCACGATGTTCCAATTTATAACCTTCATGGATGATGAAGTTTCGTTCTTCAATCAGTCCTTCATTACTGGTCATGAAACCATATTTATGGTCTAACCAAACTATAATATATTTATTACAACCTAATTAATATTTAGGAACCAGTATATGTACATATCATTAAGTTATATGACAAAATTAGTTCATAATAATCCAAATACCACCAAATAATCGAAGTGGTTGTCATCTAATGATTCATCCACATTAAATGTAACAAAATGTTAGAAATTACCATTATAAATTTTTAATGATCATAAATAATATATAATTTCAATTCTGGAGACCTACATCGATTCTAATTACTTAAATAGATGTGATCCGAAAAAGAAAATAAAGTTAATGAACACTCCGGAACGACGTAATTCAATACAAAAACTTATCAATAAAGACATAAATTAACTAACCATAATTATGATAAACAAAATACATGTCTAATAGGTTCTGAATTAAATTATTAATGAGTATGATTTCATATTCTAGGACCTTAATTTCAATAAGGAAACACATTCGGATTTATGGTAAGGGTTTCTTAATCACACTTCCATTTTCGTGAGATTTTCCATATTCACTACTAATAATTTTGTATGGTGTATTTATAAAGACCATTGATGTCACATATCATAAATATTTTTATATTCATGGTATTAAATCTATAATTTTTATATTATTATTTCTCTTCCCATACGAATCATTTGATTACAAAGTGGTAAGGGTTTTTCACCCGAATATCTATTTTCATCCGGGATACTTTCATTGTCTAAATACCTCAATGAAATTCTTATGTATTGTTAATTATTCCCCATATATTATGTGTGAGTATCATATATATGATTAAAAACCATAACCCTTCTTTATTTTATGGATTGTTACATGTTTTAAAATAAACATTCAAAATTGTTTCCAAATACAAGCCCAATTCAATAGAATTTCTCAAATTCTTATCTATTTTCAAGGAAACTCTATAATATATTTTTGAAAACCATTACCTTTATAAAATCAATCATTTAATTATGGAAATTATATCTTACTTCACTTATCATATTATACATATATTCTTCCAAAAGAACACTTCTTTTCAAAATAAAAGAGTATTTATCTCAAGAATTACTTAATGATTTTTAAGAGTGTTTTCATCTAATTCAACAATCTTGTTGATTCCATGGTCTTATTGGGTTTAATCATTTATGAACTCATCTAATATATTTTTTTAATGGTTTATGAATAACTCTATTGTGGATAATCTATCCTAAAACCATTCACCATATTACTCTGAATGGTTAGTGTTTTATGTTTAATGATTGGGGAAAGTTAGTTACATTTCATATGATAGTTTCAATAAGAATGTATATGTAGTTTATGTTGATCCCTTCTCATACAAGGAATTTATTAGTCTTATTTTGTTATAGGTGGGGTACTCTATAGCCCCTCGAAGCATCGGTAGGTCTCATGAGACAACTAGATGAGGAATTGGCCGAGGCCTTTCCCAATGTGATATGGATTTTGGCCGAGGTCTTAATCATTAGACATCTTGGACGAGGCCTTGAAAAAATATTTCATAATGTCTGGAAAATGAACTTCCCTCATTATGAAGCTTGTAAGTGAAATTTCATGTGGTTATTAGACTAGTAGAATACCCATGATTATGTTTTATTATGTCATTATTTACTCAGCTCATATTCCTGTCATAATGTGATCTAGTTTATTATTAAATGCATGTGTTTTCAATTATCTACCATGTATTATGTTTATATTATCTTCCGCTGTAATTATTACTCTTACTGAGCATTTGAGCTCACCCCTATCTTATTTTTCATTTTCATAGGTCATGAAGACGTAAGTTATGATTGACTTGCAATCATAATCTAGGAGTCAAGGATGTTTCTAGTGGAATAAATTAGTGTTGTTTTTTCCTTCATGATGTAATGATAAACTTATTTATGTATCTTGTTTCCAATAATAGTAAACTACTCAGTCCTTTGGGATTCTTATTCCTTGCTTGTATGCTAATAAGGCACCGGCTCCAGGAAACTAGGGCAGGTCCTTATAGATGGTATTAGAGGAAGTTTAGTAGAAAACATGGAAATGAGATTTAGAAAATGTAGATTAGGGAAGAGTTCCTAAGATAGTCTTTGAGGATAAACATACAAGAATGTCTTGTTAATTTGGTGAGGAATAGATTATGTGGATCATTCAAGATATACATCCCTGTCTGGATATGAGTAGGTAGTGGTGGCTCTAACACATATATACCTAGGAGTGATTGTTCTGAAAAGTAGTTTCAGGCGTGACCCGGGGTATCTTGGTAAATGACAACGGGCCTTGCTGCACTCTTGGTTATGACACTCCTGGGAGATATGATTAGGATAGTTCACATTTTCTTTACAAGCCATTATGAAGGATTTAAAAGTAATTTTTTTTCAATGATTCCATGTTTATGATTAATAGGTTAGCTATTGTAGAATTTCTATTTATGCTTAGTATTTTTCTACATTGAGATTATATAGTATGATTCATACCCTAAAATAGTGTGTGCCATTATTTTAAAATGGCGCCTTGTGGAAATAATGGAAACTGAATGAATGAACCTGTCCCCTATAGGGATGTCCCTATGATGCAAGACAATGATGTTGGCTCTAGTGATAAGAAACTCATAACTATACTGGGACAACTTACTCAGGTTATGAATAATAAACTTACCCGTATTTAGAACCCGGATCCACCACGTGGAAGACCTATGTTAGATCGCTTTATGCAGAAACAACCTCCATCACTCAATGGGACTAAAATCCCATTCGTAGCTGTGCAGTGGTTAAGTTCCCTAGAGAAAAAATATTTCTCACTTTGGGTTGTAATGAAATAGATAAGTTCATCACGGTAGTTTATCCTCTATCAGGAGGTGCAGATCAGTGGTGGTCATTAATCCAAAACACAAAGGAGGAGGAATAAAAAGAAGAGATGGATTGGAGGGATTTTATGGAAATCGTCTTAGAAAAATATTTCCCTCATGAACAGCAAGCAAATATGGAGAGGAAATTCATGAATCTGAGGTAAAATGAGGATGATAATGTTTCAAAGTATGAAGAAAACATTATAAGGCAGGCAAGACATGTTGTATACTACATACAAAATCCAAGGAGAAAATTTTATTGTTTCGTTGATGGCCTAAAGCCATTCCTCTAGAAGGAACCGGTATCTCGATGTTTATCATCATATGAGGATATCATTTCATATGCTATCAAGAAAGAAAAATAATTCTCTATGTATTGTCACATTAAGGGAATGAAATAAAATAACTGTGCTACTGAAAAAACTGGTAAAGGAAATTAGGAAACCTGGAAGAAGGGAAGAGTATAATTTCCACCCTGTGATAATTGTGGAAGGAAACACCCTGGTGTGTTCTTGAAATGAAAAGGACTATGCAACAAATGTGGTCAAAAAGGCTATCTTGCTGGTGATTTCAAGGGGAAGAAATAATCCATTGATATTCAATGCTATAATTGTCCGGAGATGGGATACTAAGTTAATGATTGTCTAAAGCTTCAAGGAAACATGCAACAAAAAAGGCCAAGGAATCAGGGACAAGCTTATGTGATCATAATGGCAGATGTTGAAGTTCTGAATGATGTAGTGGTAGGTACATTGATCATTTCATCAAACATCTCCAATGATTTATTTGATTCTAGATCATCGCATTCATTTATACCATCCCAGTTTTCCAAGAAAATTAAATATGTCCAATTTGATTTGATAAAGTATTGATCAGTAAAAACTCCTAGTGGGTGTATCATTACAACAAAGGCATGTCAACTAGACCCCCTTATGATACATAAATGTTCTTTAATTTCTATCTTTATCATTATACCAATGGTTTACTATGATATAATTATTGGTATGAATTGGATATCAAATTATGATGCGAATATCTATTACAAGAAGAATGAAGATGCAATTATTGAGAATGGTGTAGAATCTCTTATTTTTAGAGCTAAAAACTTTCCATTTGATTCTCATATAAATCTACACCCAGTAGCTCTACTGAATTCGATTATTGGGGAGGAAGTTAATGGAGTAAATAGGGGTGTGGAGAAGAATGCACATATAGAATATGTATCTATTGTTCTGGAATATTTTGATGTCTTTCTAGAGGATTTACCTGGACATCCTCTATAGCGGGAAATTGAGTTTCCCATTGAATTAATTCCTAGATCAAGGCCCCTATCAAATACCCCTTATAGAATGGCCAATGTGGAGTTAGTGGAATTGAAGAAACAATGGAAAAGGTGAAGATTATCCAAAACCATATCAAAACAGCTCAATGTAGGCAAAAGATCTATACTGATAACTGAAGGAAGGATTTGGAATTTCAAGAAGGTGATCATGTTTTATTAAAGGTGTCTCTATGGAAGGTTATTATACGATTCAGTAAGAATGGAAAACTAAGTCCCCGGTACATCGTAACTTTTGAAATTCTAAACCGAATTCAAGCCGTAGATTACCATTTGGCAATGCCGCCAAGTCTCTCTCAGGTTCACAATGTGTTCCACGTGTCAATGTTATGAAAGTACATGCAAGACCCAACACATGTACTCACTTTTGAAGAAGTGGAAATTGAGCCCAATATATCTTATTGTGAAAATCCTATCTAGGTTCTTGATACTATAGGATAAGTATTGAGAAATGGGATGACTCGTCTGGTAAAGGCTCTTTGGAGGAATGATAATATGGAGGAAGCAACATGGGAGCCTGAGGAGCTTATGTTAAAGACATACCCAAATCTTTTTAGGTAATATTTTGTGGATTTCGAGGATGAATGTTTTTTAAGGAGGGGAGAATGTAACCCCCCAAGGATTTGAAAACAAATATAGAATGAAATTTTATAATCTAGCTATTAAACACAACTTTTCCTCTTCTATGTTTTCAATTTAAAAAATGGTCATCTAGAGTTGTGTTCAGTAAGTCATTTGGAGTTTGATAGAACAAACATGATTTTTAGTGAATAGTAACCTACCATTATAAATAGTAATATGAATAGTAATATGACCATTATGAATAGTAAATAAGGATAATATTTTATTTTCTTAAGATAATAATATTATGGGATCTTAATTAATTTTTCAATGTCACATAAAACTAATTATACCTTTATGATTTTTATTTTTCGAATTGACAATGAATTTATTTAAAAATAAAATTAATAATATTTAGAAACCTATTTTTGAATAAATGAGTTCACTTTTGAATTCTACACATCTTAAAATGGTAGGGGTGAATTTTTGGGATTTTTCTAAAATTTATGAATTTTTTATGAATAGTGAAATACGGTAAAATACCGTATATTGAAATTATCAGTTAAATACACTATTTATGACATCATAAGTGATGTTATTCCAATTTGTTAGAACCCAAATGAACTTATTACTATTAGGGGTCACATGAAACAACACTATTTTTTTCTTGAGGTAAATAATAAAATAATGAATTAAATATTCAAAATTTACCCCTCTCCGCCACTTTAAAAACCCCTCACCGCTCCCTCTTCTCTCCACTCTTCTTTGCCTTGAAGCTCCTTGAAGTTATGACCAAATACCCTTACCTAGTCAATCCCCACTAACAGGAAGATCTTGGTCATTCCAAAAGTCCAAAATCCCTTCCCTTATGGAGGTTCTCGAGGAAGTTATTTCAAGAGGTGAAGCGCCTCTCTTTTTCTTTTAGTTTCATTTGAATTTATCTTCTTTTATTATCCTATCCTCACCTCTTGGTCCAAATGACCATGATAACTCCATTATCATCTATATATGGGATTTATATCATTTTAATGTAATAACCATCATCTATATTATTTATCCCCCCATTTTATTTTTATAAACGAAATCAGCATCCATGAGGTTCCAATTTATATCATTCGTGGATAATGAAGTTTCGTTCTTCAATCGGTACTTCATTTCTGGTCATGAAACCATATTTATGGTCGAACCAGACTGAAATATATTTATTAAAACCTAATTAATATTCAAGAACCTGTATATGTACATATTATTATGTTATATGACAAAACTAGTTCATAAGAATCCAAATACCGCCAAATAATCGAAGTGGTTGTCATCTAATGATTCATCCACATTCCATGTAACCAAATGATATAAAGTACCATTATCAATTCTCTATGATAATAAATAATATAAAATTTAAATTCTTGAGGTCTACATTCATTCCACATACTTAAAAACAAGTGAACTGAATATGAAAATAAAGAAAACGAACACTCCAGAACGACATCATTCAATACAAAAACTTATCAAAAAGGACATAAATGAACTAACTAGAATTATGATAAACTAAATACATGTATAATAGGTTTTTAATTAAGTTTCTAAATGAGTATGATTTCATATTCCAGGACCTTGATTTTATGAAGGAAACACATTCGGATTTAAGGTAAGGGTTTCATCATCTCACTTCCATTTTCGTGAGATTTTCCATATTCTGTAGTAATAATTTTGTACGGTGTATGTATAATAACCATTTATGTCACATATCATGAATATATTTATATTCATGGTATTAAATCTATTATTTATATATTATTAATTTTTGAGGGATACGAATCATTTGATTAAAAAGTTGTAAGGGTTTTTCCACCTGAACTTCTATTTTCATTCGGGATACTTTCATTGTCTAATTACCTAAATGAAATTCTTATGTATTGTTATGTACTCTTCATATATTCTGTTTGAGTATCATATATATGATTAAAATCCAGAATCCTTTTTTATTTTATGCATTGTTACATGTTTTAAATGAATCGTTCAAAACTGTTTCCAAATACAAGCCCGATTCAAGGGAATTTCTCAAATTCATACCTGTTTTCAAGGGAACTCTATAATCTGTTTTTGGAAACCATTATCTTTATACAATCAATCATTTAATTATTAAAATATTATATTAATTCACTTATAGTTTTATACAGATAATTTTCCAAAACAACTCTTCTTTTCAAAATAAAAGTGTATTTTTCTCAAGAATTGCTTAATGATTTTATTATAGTGTTTTCATCTAATTAAACACTATTGTTGTTTCCATGGAATTATTGGGTTTAATAATTTATGAATTCATCTAAAATATTTTATTTAATGATTTCTGAATAACTCTATTATGGATGATCGATCCTAAAACATTTCACCAAATTACTCAGAATGGTTAGTGTTTTATGATTAATGATTGGTGAAAGTTAGTTACCTTTTATATGATAGTTATAATAAGAATGTAAAAGTTGTGTATGTTGATCCCCTCTCATATGAGGAATGCATTGGACTTATTATGTGATGTTTGGATCCCTCTATAGACCCTCAATGCAGCGGTAGGTCTCATGTATCAACTAGATGAGGAATTGGTCGAGGCCTTTCCCAATGTGATATGGATTTTGGATGAGGCCTTAATCATTAGATGTCTTGGTCGAGGCCTTGAAAAAATGTATTATAATGTCTATCATATGAACTTTGCTCATTATGAAGCTAGTAATTGAATGTTCATGTGGTTATTCTACTAGTATAATACCCATGATTATGTTTTATTATGGCATTATTTACATAACTCATATTCCTTCCATAATGTGTTAAAGTTTATTATTAAAGGAATGTGATTTCAATTATGCACCATTTCTTATGTTTATATTATCTTTTGCTGTAATTCTTACTCTTACTGAGCGTTTGAGCTCACCCCTATTTCATGTTTCATTTTCATAGGGCATGAAGAAGCATGTTATGATTGACATGCAAGAATAATCTTGGAGTCATGGATGTTTCTAGTGGAATAAATTAGTGTTTTTTTCCCGTCATGATGTATTGATAAACTTATTTATGTATCTTCTTTCCAATAATACTAAACTACTCAGTCCTTCAGGATACTTATTCCTTTTTTGTATTCAAATAAGGCACCAGCTCTAGGAAACGTGGGTAGGGTCCTTACATATAATCCTTAGAAGAGGAATGTTGTAGCAGATGCATTCAGTAGGAGGTATGGTATGTAGTTTCTAAGTGAGGCGACAGAGCAGCTAGCAGCATTGCAGATAGCCTACATAGATAGAGATATAGTGGCTTACCTGTAGTCTATGATAGTCACTCCCACACTCCTTCGGTGAGTCAGGGAGGTGCATCTTGGTGACTCTGAGTGTGAGGCTCGACGTGGTTAGATATCCTCGTGATAGGAACCTGATAGATTTTTCTGAAGTTGGGGAGAACCTCACCCTTTTTAGAGGATGTACCACATTACTGGTGGTACTGTGCGAGGAGGTGTTGAGGGAGTTTCATACTTCCCCTCTGGCGATACATCCTGGTGTGGCGAAGATGTACCAGGACCTCCGGTGTAAGTATTGGTGGTTAGTGATGAAGAAAGCAGTGGAAGAGTTTGTTTCTCGATGCCCCACTGGTCATCAAGTGAAGGTCGAGCATCAGGTTCCAGTTGTATTAGCATAGCCACTAGTAGTTCCAGAGTGGAAGTGGGATGGAATCTCCATGGAATTTGTGACAGGGCTTCCACATATGTCTAGGGAAAATGATTCCATCTAGGTGATCGTTGACCGACTCACCATGTCAGCCCACTTTCTACCTATCCGAGAGGAGGGATCATTAGAGGTCTTGGGATGCCTCTATATACAATAGATTTTGTGACTTCATGGGGTTACATCGTTTATCATCTCTGATCGTGACACACGTTTTACTTCCTGGTTGTGGATGGGATTACAGGATGCGTTCGTGACTCGGCTACATTTGAGCACCGCATTTCCTCCTCATACGGATGGTGAGACAAAGAAGACCATATAGACAATGGGGGACAATCATGGTTCTTATGTCCTACATTTCGGAAGCATTTATGAGGATCGCTTACCCTTGGTGGAGTTCGCATAAAACAACAGTTATCACTCCGCCATTAGTATGTCACCATTTGAGGCCTTGAATGATCAACCCTAGAGATCACCTCTATGATGGAAAGACCCAGGGGAGTCAGCACATATGGGTCCATAGTTCGTACAGGTTGCCACTAAGAAGGTTCATATCATCTAAGAGTAGAATAATATTGCAGAGAGAAGATATATGTTTTATGCTGATAGGAGACGGAGACCATTGGAGTTCCAAGAGGGGGACAAAATATTCTAACAATTCTCTCTGTGATGGTGACTACAGAGATGTGGCTGAGTCGGAAAGTTATCCCTGAAATTTATCAGACCATTTATGATACTTAGGAGGATTGGTGAGATTTCATACCACTTGGCACTTCCATCGCATTTGGAGAGGGTGCACGATGTCTTCCACGTGTCCCAGCTGAGGAAATATGTGCATGACCCATCTCACATCATCGACCATGGAGAGCTCGACATTGATGATGGGCCAACGTTTACAGAGGTTCCAGTGGAGATTGGGGATTGGCAGGATCGGGTCCTTTGTGGGTGGTCGATACCTCTAGGGCGCATTATCTAGTAGCACGGAAACCAACAGGAGAGCACTTGGCAGCGGGAGGCTCAGATTCCTGCTCAGTACCCCCATTTTTTTCTTACTCAATGTTGTGGGTTTCTGGGGAGAAAGGCCCTAAGGTGGAGAGAATGTAAAGACCTGAATTTTTCATGTAAATTTTTTTAATTATATGGAATTATTACGAGTCTGAAAAAATTAACAGCCCATGATTCTGAGGACCAGTGTGCCCTGAATGAATTTTTGAACTTTTTTAAGGTACGTTTAGTAAATGTGTGGGAGGAATTTTATATCTTTTGAATAGGTTCTTGGATTAAAAATATGAGGGCACTATTGAATCCGCAACACCGATATTCTCTTAAGGGAGACTTTACTTTGACCGTAGTCGGTCTAGAAAAAATTTATGTTTTTGGGACTTTTTAAAAAGAAATAAATAAAATAACATTATTTGATTTTTTCAATATTTTTCTCCAATGGACAAGCAGCATGGTGGGAACAGCGATGTGTGGAGATATTAAATGGCATGTCCCTTTAATCTAAGTAACAAAAACATTTGAAAAATTAGTAAGATTCCTAATTAATTACCCCCCATTAATTCCCAACATCATTACATACCCACCCACTATCCTATTTATATGGAAATTTGGGAGGGTTATCAGCACTGATTAGTCAAGAAACGAAGTGCTGAAAAAGTTCGGAGATGGAAAACCCTTGGAAGATGAAGGTGGTTCCGGGGATTGGTGACGTGTGACATAGAATCCCTGAATCGAAGATCAAAGATCGAGCGACAACATTGGAGGCCAGTTGTGGGGATTCTGAACACCAAACTAATTCCTCAATCGTGGGCATTCTTCATCATTCTTGAGGTATGGGTTTCACCTGATTTAAATTATAATAGTTTGTTGATTCTTTATCTCCCTTGTGATTACAAGCTAACACGGAGGACGTGGGCCCAACAAACCCAGCCCGGACCCTCCGCTACCTTGCTAACTCTTTTTTTCTCCATGGAAGACCGCCAGTGGCGCAGTACCAGTGACCGACGCCAGCAGGGACCAAGGCGGTGGCTAGCATAGGCCGACCGCGAGGAAGGAGGCGGGGCAACAGCACCACCGGAGGAACTAGCCGCTGCTCGTCAGTCGCAGCTGTTGGGGGAGGTGGCCGGCACACCGGTCAACCATGGAATGAGAGGGTAGTGCAACCAGGGTGGTTTGACTAGGGTGCCACCGAAGGACTTGGGTCGTAGCATGTCAGTCGAGGTGGACCGGAGGAAGGTAGCTGACACACTGGCTGGCTGCGGGTGGCGGAGCGGTGCACCATCGTGCGCCACCAGAGAAGATGGTCGGCACCCCGGCCAGCCGCAACAAGTTCGGTAGGGCCCACACCAGTGGGTCCCAAAGCCCACCTGGTGGCACCATGTGGATCTTCCACAGCGGAGGAGCGAAACAGCCTAAGGGAAGTTCAGGAATTTTAGGTGAGTCGCTCCCCTATGCCACCTAGCGCAAGCCCCCAGCGGGCCGCCCCTTTGCGGGATAGGCCTCCCTTGCGGCTCTCCCTCTTGCAGTAATCCCCCTTACGGGCCAGGCCGAACAGCGGCCTAGCGGTCCGGGCCTACTTTGGCCCATCCCTGACCAGGTCTGGCTGGATCCAGGCCCCATCGGACCCAGAAACACTAAGAGAGCCATATCGTTAAATCATGGTGTTCGTTTGACGAATAGTCTGTGGAACTGGGACCCTTGGAGAGAGAAGATACTTTTGGTATAATCCACTTGAGTATTGAAAATATATGGAGTATGGCTGGGTTGGATCGAACCTGAATCCAATCGGGGCCTCAGAAATAAAATGCTTATAACTCACAATCTAGGCATCTGATTGACGCTCCATATGTCGTGTAGGAACCCTTAGGATGTTGAAGTCCTTTGGGTTACTCATTTGTGGAGATTAGTGGTGGTCGAGGTACAACTGATATCTCAAGAGTTAGATTCTACAGAAATCGAGCGTACCAGGTGCAAGGAATCATGTGGCAGGCTGTAATGTGAAGGAAGAAACATCAAGCCTATGTGGGTCAACAGCTATCAGATCCTGTGTGGGTTAGCGCACAGGGATCTTGTGTTGGTCAATTCTTATCGATCATGTTTTAGTTAGATCCCATGTGTGTCAATGCTCAATAATCATTATTGGGTCAACGCATACTGATCTTGTGTTGGTCAGATCCTTTGTGGGTCAGCGGGGGTTAGTTACCTATCGATCCTATGTGGGTCAGAAGCAGTGCTACTTAACCGAATAAGATGATATATCCTTACAACAAATCATTTTTACATCTGTACTTAAGTTATACCTGATATGAGATGTGTCTTTTAAAATTTGTGGTGTTATCTTCGTGTTGTTACCTATATGGTACTTCTATCTTTGTGGTGTTACCTCTCTGGTACTTCTATCTTTGTGGTGTTACCTATGTGGAACTTCTATCTTAATGGTGTTTTCTTAGTGGTGTTACAAATGTGGTACTTCAACCATTGTTGTTTTTTCTTTGTGGTGTTACCTATGTGGTACTTCTATCTCAGTGGTGTTACTTGGGTGGTATTTTTACCATCATGGTGTTACCTTTGTGGTATTCATTCCTCATGTATGAGATGAGTATATATTGATAAATTAGTTATATGAATGTTCATATACCTGAGTAGAGTTCAATTCTTGATTTTTGGTTTTTCCTTCGTGGAACTTGAGGAGACCTGCGGGGGTCTTGAGTTCCCTACTGAGTATCAATATACTCACCCCTTCACGGGCTAAACCTGCACCTTGTTGTGTCTTGTGGAGATGACAGATAGCATTAATCGAGGCTGAGGGAGCCAGTACTGGATAGTACTTGGAGGTGGACCATTTGGCGTGACGTGACCTAGGGACTACTATTCGTGAGATGTACCTACCCATTAGGAAAATCCTCGATGGACGATCCATTAGTTGTTTGTACTGTTCAGTTGTATTTGTTCTTTTTAGTTGTACTCGTACATTCAGTGGGGATTGTATTCTATCTCCTTTACTTTCATCACACTTTTACTAGAACATTTGACATTGTGGTTTCTTCTTGTTGTTTTCTTGGACTGTGTGTCTGTAATGGTTAAAAAGGAAATACCCTCCCATTATAGGGATTCACCTTTCCAGTGCTAGTCACCATCCTCAGGCCAATGGAAGGCGGTCTTGGGGTAGTCATCACATGGGCATGACTGATATATTTGGCCTTATCTCTTATTTTAATAGTTCTTTTATTCCCTTTATATTTTCACTGTGGTGAAAAACATTTATTTTTGTAACTCATTTTTATGAACATATAAAATGGAACTTATTACAAAAATTTTTTATTATCATTCCAAATATGAAAAAAAATTACAGCATTCAATTTATATTGTGGTTAAAGATTAATTTTAATATCATACACCTCACGCAACACAAACCGTTTATATAAAAATTACATTTTTAAACCTAAAATGAATTTACCCCAAAATAATGTATAGTATTGATTAAAATGAAATTTATTAGTTTATAGATAATATAATGAGAGTTGTGTGACTTTAAAATCAATCCAAATTTTATTTTATCATTCTGAATACTTAATTAAATGGACAATATCAAAATAGGTTTTTATTAGAATAAAATCTAACTTAGGATCCAAAAAGTCATGCATTGGTTACCAAATTCAACATAATATTTTGAATTGATTTATTTTAACCCTTAAATAAATAATTAGTTGAGAAAAAGGTTTTATAAAAAAAATTATTTAATTCATGTATCATTATGATGTCATAAAAGTTGCGGTATTTAGAAAAACTATATTTTTACTATTTATAAAAAATTCACCATTTTTTAGAAAAATTCCAAAAAAAATCCCCAAAATATAATGTTGAAATTTTTATTTTAAAAATGAAGTTCATTTTATTAAATTAAAATTGTTAAATATATAAATTTATTTTTTTAATGAAAATAAAAAATATAATGAAAACTAGTTTTTATAAAAAAAAATGTCCTTTTAAGCATTGTGTCTTCTTAATCTTATTTCATATCGATTTATAATAAAGTGATTTTCAATATAATTGTTTATAGATTGAATAATTACATATTAATAGAATAATATTTTAAAAATTATCAATTTAATTTATTAAGATAAGATACACAACACTTATGAAATAGTTCTTTGACAAATAACCATTTTATCAATGAATTATTTTAATCGTATCACTATAATTATTTATCATTAAATTTAATCAATTGATTTTTATTATAGAAAAGAATTAGTTAATTTTGTTTGGTGTTTATTTTCTCACAAGCTAATATACATTGAATTTTTATTTAATTAAGAATACGTAATAAAATATCAAGGTGTTACAATAAACACTCCATTTAATTTGATATTTCAATCCATTAGTAATGGATAAATTATTAAATTCTACTCAATTGATATTTGTAGGAATAAATTTTATAAATAAAATAAATTCATCGTGATTTTCTTTTTATTATAATGAGATGTTGATAAGTTGAATAAACTGATATGAATTTTAATACATGCCAATTTATTCATAAAAACACAAGGTAGTGTAATTATTACATCTCATGTATATCAATATTACCCAAATAAAATCTGTGTGAATAATATTCAAAAAAATCTATTTATTCTTATTTTTATAGATTTTGATTCATATTGGGAATAGATAAATTTTCCATATGTGGAGCATATATGAATTGTAAATATAGGAAATATCTTTCCATATCTCAAACCATTCTCAAATTATACACATATGAAAGGAAAATTACTAATCTCCTTTGGAAACTTCTTAACAATTATGGTATAAATTTTTTTAAAAAATAATATTTAGATTAATTGGGTAATATAATTGAATGTCTAGTCCATGAAGGCATTTCCATTTTGATGGAACATGTAGATGTATTGATAGAATTGTTTCCCATTATACTTCTTGATCGAGAGGATGAGTTATCGATATAAATTTTACCCAAATATCTAACTATATCCAAAAGTACCTTTTTAATAACCCCGATTGAGTGAGAATAGTTAAAAAAGAAACTATAAGGGAATTTGGTAAAGGGTTTTATATACCATATATGTACACAATGGGGTTCTGTAGACCAATTTATTAAAAAAGATATGGGTTAATACATCTTTCTATTTTTTATCAGGAAATTTACATGATTAAGAAAAAGAATAAGTATTTTATACTATGTATTAATGGATTATTTTATATACTACATTGGAATCGATACTTTTAAAGGTAGATCATTAATAAAGATATCATTAATTCAATTTGAAGATGGAATATATTCCAATTACATTATTTTATATAATATATAAACATTATGAGATTATAATAATGATATTCATACTCAAAAATCCCCTAAAAATCATCATGGAACTAGTAAATTGAGTCTTCATATGTATCCTTTAAAAATTTACAATAATAATTATAAATTTCATTATCTTATATTTCAAAATAAAGGATGAAAATGAAGATAATTTTAGAAAAGTGTAAAAATCGTTAATAAAGGATAAGTTGTATTCAATGTACAATGAATGTGACATTTTGATATTGAAAGTAACATTTTTATGGTATGCAATCAAATTCATGGGGGTATTGTATAACCGATCACAGATAATGGAGATTTAAAATAAAACATACCTGTATATGTGATAGCGATCTATACTTTACTTATATTATCTAGATAAAATTTATGGTTTCTATGAAACTTCTCATTACTTTTAATCTTATTAACCAAGTTTACATGGAAGCGGTTAATTTTTTTCAAACATATTAGTGTGAATTAATCTTCAAGGAGATGAATAAGAGGAGAATTATTATACATATACTCGCACTACCATCAATTTTGGAAGGTTTTTTGATATAAATTTTTACTTTAATGATAAATTTATAGCCTATGACTCAATAAAGTAGATGATTCATGAGAAAAATTACATGATACATGATCTTCAGCTATAAATTATAATATTTTCATTTAATATTTTCCGAAAATGTCTTCATAGTGAGAAGTGTAAGATATATAATAATCATAAAATATTAAATTAAATATTCACATATAAATAGATCAATATTCACCAAGGATTGTGGTAAAAGTTAATTAAATACTATAACTAATAAATCTGTTACCATCTTGGAAAAGTGACCATAGAAGATGCTCTTAGTAGAAAATACCCTACTTTCTTATCCATGATAAGGATTCAAATGGAAACAATAATATTATACATGTAAATAATTGAAATAGGAATCATAAATTAAAGTATAATAAATTACCTTTCTCAAATTATTTTCCAACCATCCATCCTAAATAGGATTAAAGAGGCATAAAGTGATAATGTGGTGATACATAAGATAGTGTAGGAAATAGGTAATGGGATAATAATAGAGGTCACATTTGATAGAAATAGACTTTTTATATTTGGAACACAATTATGTGTACCATTAGATCCTGTGAAAAATAAGAAATTATTATATGATCTATATAATTCATCTTTCTCTATTGAGACATAAAGAACAAAGATGTATAATGATTGACTAATGAACTTATGTTTGGGAAATATAAGGAAATATATTACTCACTATACATAAAGTTGCATGGTATTATAAAAATATAATGTAGAATGATATAAGTAAAATGGTATGACGCAACCATTTCCCATACCAAAATATAAATGGGAGAACATCATGATGTATTTTTTCATTGGTTATCCAAATTAAAATAAACAAATCAATTCCATATGGATTATTGTGGGTCATTTATCAATTATTTTTGACTTTATTTACATTATTTGAGTCTTATCACTCAATAAAAATAATAAGATATATATTAGAGAAGTTATAAGGATACAAGGAACACAATTATCGATTATAACTGATCAAGAAATGAGGTTCACTTTAAAGTTATAGGGGAGTTTTCAAAATACATTGAAGATAGAGTTTAACATTGGTATGACATGTAATACATCGATAAATGGTGAATTGGGAAGGGATAATTAAACACTAGGATGAATTCTTGTATCCTAATCTATGGCCTCTAAAGGATTTTGGTATCAACATCCTATTTTGATCAGTTTTTCAAAAAATAATAAATCTCCCTCCTGAATTGATATTTCTTCAAATAAAATCCTTTATGGGAATAAATATAGAAATCCAAAACATTGAGAACAATTTTGGGAATGTAAGATATTGATACTAGAATTTGTAAAATAAATTTCTAGGAATCTCTAATCCATTTGAAAATTCATTAGAGTATCACAAATTCAAAAAAAGTTCTACACTATAAATTATTAATGAAACATAGAATTTGAGGCTATATATAAATTACTCCTTCAAATTTTTTTATTGAATATACTTATGAGGTTTTGGAAGAAGGGAAATATATTTCCTAGTTATATTGGACCCTTATAGATTCTTGACTTCATTGGAGCTCTGGCATGTCGATTGGTACTTCCACCAAACCTTTATCAAGTACATTATTTATTCCATGTATCTCTCTTGAAATGGTAAATAATAGATACTTTTAAAATATTAAATCTGAAGTTTGTTTCATTACAATATGATCACAATTAGTTGGATAAAATAATGAAAATATTTGATAATGGGGATAAACTGATAGGAAATAAATGACTCACATTTTCAACATACCTTGAAGAAATTGTATGTATGATGATATAGCATGGGAAGCAAAGGATGTAATGAAAAAAGAGTACCCTGATCTGTTTTCATCTTATTTTTTGATTTAAAATTTCATGGAATAAATTATTTATGGGGGGTGAATGTAGAATCCCAGGTTTTTATTAGAAAATTATATTATTAAATCTCATATAATTAAATTATTTCATTAAATACTATAGTGTAAATAAAGTTTTTCAATTAGGAATAAAGTTATCAATATTTTTTAAACAAATTATTAAGATCCCCATTTGTTTCTGAATACAATTAAAGTACTGGAAATATAATAAATCTACAAAAATTAAAATAAAACTAACCTCATATATTGACACTCTCCTTTTAATTCAAAAAAATACAACTTATGTGAGTCTTCATCTAAAATTATCTTCCATAAATGACTAGTGTCGTCAAATGATGAGTCAGGAATTACTTGATTTCCCATATTATTTCCCAACATCTTCCCAATCTAAAGAATTTAATTTAAACTGATTTTATCTATGATTTAAACATTGATTAAATAATTTTTTTGATATGTATATAAATCTTAAACTTCAACCAGAAGAGTAGATCTTAACTTTTGAGCATTATTTTTTTCATATCATTAATTCGAGGGTATATATTAGATTTTCCATTAATAATCTCATGTGAATGGAGGATAGGTTATTGATTTAAATTAACTGATATATGAACCTCACCATAGAGAGAAGTATCCTTATTAGCTGAATAAGTAACCATATGATTAAATAAAGAGGAATAATATTTTGGAAAGACATATTTTCCCCCTGAAATAGTATTGACTCCTTCTAAATTGATTAAGATATTTTCCCCTATTCTATAATTAGAATGGAAAAAAATTGTGCATGATTTTCCTCTTTAAAATAACAAGGAACGTTGATGGGATTTTCATGATCATCATCAATGCAAGAATATGACGTTTCCTTTATAATATCATTGTCAATAGAAGGATAACATATCACCTAGAATTTTGGATCTCTTTTATCAGTACATTGGCTATAAGAAACATTATATTCTTGTATAGACTCATTATGATGTGTCAAATGGATCTAAATTTCACCCTAATAAGCTAATGAAATGATATTTTGTTGAAAATATAAAATAATTTTTATTATTCTCCTAAAATTGTAGGCACTACATCCTTCTCTATGATATTATCAATGTTACCATCCTTTTTTGAGTCAGAAAAACTCGTATGAGTATCCCTTGTTTTGGGTGTTTCAATAACTAGAATAGAATTTAAAAAAATAGGATTATTTCATAACATAAAATTATAAAAAAATTTGAATACAATCCATAAGATCAATATAAGAGTAATGGGATAATAAAAATAATGAAAATAAATTACTAAAATTTTAAAATGAAATAGAACATGGTCACATAGAAATACCACCTCGATGAACAACGCTAATAAATGAAAAAAAATATTATAAAAAATATTTTAATTTTATATATAACATATCAATATCCATAAGAAAATACTATGTGAGTGATGAATAAAGTAAATATGAGGTATTTATAGGAATTATAAGGACTATATATCTATTTTAATAGTAACTTGGTCAATATAATAAAAACCAGACATTTTTCATATTAACATGATCATTGGAATAGAAAAAAGGAGGAATAAGTAATATTTACCACGAATAAAATATTTAAATATAAATATTATAAAACTATAAAATTAATTTTCAAATAATGTCACATAAATAAAGTATAAGTGTATATTTTAAATAAATTATTATCAACATATTTCGTAAAACCATAATTTTCATGTTAAAAATTAAAATACTATAATTAAAAATAATATATAAATTTAACTTCATAAATGAATCTCATTTTTGGATTCAAGGCATCAAAATTAGCTAAGATTAAATTTTTTGTATTTTTTCAAAGAAACTGAATTTTAGGGTGAATAGTAGAATTATTGTTTTTGTGTATACACTAAATTTTATGACATTGTTATGATGTGAAAATAAATAAAAAACTTATAGAATATTTTTGATAATTTAAATTTTATTTAATGAAAAAATTAATTTTTTAAAAAATAATAAACATAACTTCCAAACATTTAAATCAATTTATAATTTCTAAATTATATTGTATTTAATTAAAAACTATTTTTGATTCAATGCATTAAATTAGATATTCCAATAGTACCCTTCAGACTTAGTATTTTAAATTGTTATAAAATATATATTATTTTTAAAAACATACTACTTATAGTCACAAGAATAAATATCTCTCATTGACTTGAGAAAATAATAATAAATTATTCAATATTCTATTCAAAAGATACCTCTTCTTTTCTTATAAATACACCTCTCCACCAATCAGTTCTACTCACATTTAAAATTTCTTTATTTACCAAATCCCTACAAAATTATCCCCCCAAAACCTCATAAACATGTTTTTTAGGCCTTGGTATAACAAAATAACCAAACATCACAACATTAAGGAGTATTACAAAGGAAGAATCACAAATAAGGTAAAATTTTATTTCCTCAAATCCTTAAATTTTCATTCACTTCTTACCCATCCTAAAATATATGTTATAAATAAAATGATAGAATTTGTATAATTATACCTTAATATAATTATAAAAAACAAATCTTCACTATTTTCATTTTCTTTAAATCACTCTTTAAATCACCACGCACACCATAGTAGGTTTACACTACATATCTGAGAAATGATTATTTTAATTAACACATTTCATTTATATTTTCAAAAATGGTTTTAATATTGAAGTATAATATCAATAATCAATTTAAATTATTTTTAATAAAATTTAATTATAAAATATTAATGATATTAATGATATTAAATATAAACCACTATGGGCAATTTAATCGCTTAAAATTAGAATACCAATAAAGGATTTTTTTATTTGAATATATTTTAGTGTATCTTTGTGAGTTTTGATCTTTTATGCTACTATAATTCGATGAATATCTTCTGTAACACATTAATAAATTATGTAACCATGGTACAAAGACTATTGACCAATAAAATCTTATTGATGCATATTTTGAACCATGAAACAAACATCTCCCTGATTGAAAATAAAAACATTAACACTAATAATTAAATTATAAAGGAATAAAAATGAATAATGATAATATAATAAATATGAATAAGTTTTTAAATCATTTAATTAATAAATGTAAATTTATTATTTAGAAGGTTATAGGGGTATCCAATGAAATAAGGGGCTCAAGGTAAGAGAACTATTTTACTTTCATTCTTCATTTTAATTTATACTCTCTCTCTATTCCTTTTTATTTTATTTACATATTCAATTTTTTAATATAAATATCCTTGATACATTTTATTTTATTTTCCCTTTATTTTCAAGGTATATAAATGTCTTTATTTCCATTGTATGAATCACTAGCCATTTCTAATGATGGTGATGACTCTCTTTGCAAAACCACTCCTTGATTCCTTTTATGACATTTCCTATACATTTTTTCTCATCTTCATGGACTTTAATCTTTTATAGTTTTATGAAAATCTCATTTTCATGGATAATATTTTTTAGTAGCTTCTTATTTTGGGTACCTATAAGATTAGTCATCAATATATTTTTTGTGGCATTATTATGTAACTCATTCATCTATCAAGGGTTTATTTTATGTTTATGATTAATGTATATTGTTTTTTATACATAGAACACATATGACACTCATATTATATGGTGATGGGATAACCTGTAATTATAACCCCCCCCCCCCCCCCACAATCTATTGGTTGATGCTTACAACTATGGAGACACAGTTATTGAGCCTAGAACATTATGTTATGATGTCTTTATAGTTAGTATTGAATTATTTTTATGATGAAATTTTGTATTCTTATTCTATAATATTATGTTCTTATGATTTCATTTATCTTATTCAACAGTTCCATGTGATTATTTATTATCTTTATCTTTTAAATTCCCTTGATATGATCATTGATTCTTATGATATCTTACCCTTATCTTAATTATTATTATTATTATCCACTTAATATTATTTTCCACTCACCCTTTTTATTATGTATGTTCCTAGGTCATCCCATTTAGTGATTGGAGTATGATGAGATCAAGTAGAATGTTATTGACATGTAGATAAAGGATTATTTATATTTTTTAAATATATTATTTTATAGTTAATCTCTTAAATACTTTGACCAATATATTTATAGGTGTGTTTTATTATATATTATTTGAATGAGAAATATAAAAAATATATTTTAATGTGGTGAAGGTCATTATAAAATTTTAATATTAAAATTATTTACTTGAAAATTTTTGTAAATCATGTCAAAAAATGTTTAGATCAATTTGATCAAGTTTTAAATGAAATTAGATATGTGATATTTAAATTATTTAAAATATGTTTATAAAATATAGAATGATACTATAGAATATAAAAGGTTTTTTTTTAATAAATATCATATATTTGAAATATGAAAGAGTTCATATTGAAATAAATGTGAATTTTTCATGTTAATTTATTTATTTAATTTCCATAATGCTTTTTCAAAATTATATATTTTTATTTATAAAATGTTCATAAATATTAATAACACATCTAAATTTATAAATTTTTCATTTATTTTTTTATTATCTATTAACTAATTCATGAAAATAAATTTTTATAATTAATTGGATTATGTTTTAGTTTAAAATGTTAAACTTGTTCTTAAAAATTACATTCTTTTCACATAATAAGGTACATACTAAGTATGAAATAATATTTAGTTACATTCAATAATTAATATGATTTGTTTTTGGGTTATGAACATAATAGTAAAGGTTTGTTTTAATTTATATATATTATTTGTTAAGATAATATTAGAATTAAGGTCCCTCTGAAGTATGGATCTATAGATAGTGGGACTTTGAGTCAGACATCATACAAGCTTAAAAGATTATCTCTATCTATAAAAATTATTTTTGGATACATGTCACACCATATTATCCGTTATAAGGATTTTGGTTTGGTATTCCACTAGACCATTAAATGAAAGGATTTTATGTGCCCTATGCATGAGATTAATTTTGATATTTGTGAATATAATTTCATTTTATTTTTTGGTAATTAAAATCAATATATTGCAAAAAATATATCTATTAATATGTTTTGAGAATATTAATTTCATTAAAGCTATAGGATATAAAAATAAATTTTTATAAGTATACATACATAAATAGAATTCAATAGATAATATGATTAGATATTATTTCCACTTTACAATAATATTTATTATATTCCTTTCAACGTGACCACTTTTTAGGACCATGATCATTCAAATAGATGGGTCATGCCAAATCTAAGTACCCATAAACTATCTTATGTAAGTGAGAAAATATAGCTGACCCTAATAGGATTAGGTGAATGTGTATTTTTTCATATTTAGGTTACACAATTATAGTAAACCATAAAATCTTGGAAATTATAGGATTAGTTATGGATAATACATAATATATATATTATAAGGGATTTGTTCTCTCAACTATACAATAATCATATATGATGAGACTGAGATGATGGTTTTAATAAATGAACCATGTGATGGGTAAAATTATAATGATACCCATATATTAGAAAAATATATATCTATTCTAACTAATATATATTATTTCACTTATATGGGAATATTTGTCTTAAAGGATTGGGCCAAAGCCTCATTTGTTATTTATAGAAAATACCTCATTTTGATTGGGAATAGGGAGGCCCATTACATAGGCCGAAGGTACAAGACCTAGTGGTCTGAATACAAGGCCTGAAAGACCATTTTTGGGCCCAAATGGCCCTTTGGTTAATAGTAATAATACATTATGCAGACTGCTACGGTACCTACTACAGTATCGTAACCACTGTAGTACCCCTCACCGCTATAGTGCCAACACTGCTACAATACTGCTATAGTACCCTACTACAGTACTACTCCAGTAACTCATGAATTCCTCCCCTACCCAAATTTGATCTTGAGTATTTTGGACACCAAGAAAGAGCCTCTACCACTTTGGTATAGACTCATTGGCATTATATTGGTATATTATTGTATTTGGGAACAATTAATAAAATTATTTATTAAATTATTATAAAAAGTGATACATATCTAATAAAAAATTGAGTTTTTGAAAAAAATGGAATAATCTCCATCATAATTATAAAATATTCCTTCAATATTAATTCAATAAAATTAAAAATATTAACTTAAGAAATTTTCTAGAATGGTAGAGGAATAAGATAGTATATCTCTAGAAAGATGAAAATTTATATGTGTTAGAGATAAAACATTTAGTTTAACCACTTACTTCTGGAGCTATTCAAGATGATAAATAACTTTATAGTAATCATATTAATGATTATATTGACGTATCTATATTTATTTTTGTTTCCATGGATACCATGCATAAAATGAAACAAAAAATATGAATATTTTTGCGATGATAGACAACCTAAAAAGGATCTATCATGAACAGGATATAAAAAATATATATGAAGTTTCTAAAGCTCTATTTTGGTGTATTGTGTATGAGGGTACTGAATTCTTTGCCTATGTAATAAATATAATTAGGTAATTCACTGACATTGAGTGACTGGATTTCCCTTTAATGTTGTATCTAGCTATATACTTCATTTTACAATCATTGAGGTAAGGGTTACATTAGTTTATTTAATTCTAAAATATAAATTATTTCAATATAATGTTACCCAATATTCATAATATGTTGAGGATAGATAAGGTAGAAATTAAAGTATCATTATTTATTACTATGTTGATATCACATAAGCATAAACTATTAAGGTAGAAAAATAATATAATAGGATTTAATATCCATCCTTGGTCACTAAACCTAATGGAGTTTTTAGGAAGGAGGGATGATATTTCTCTTTTAGAGAATCAGGTCACATAATAAGGAATTTCCCAAAATACCTTAATGGTTGTATGAAAAAACATAGAGAGTCTACATTAGGTATTAATAATATAAAAATTAATTATTTTTTATATAAGGGAATATGATACCGACTATACAATATAAAAATATTGATATTATCTATTAAAGATCAATGTTAAAGAAGATATATTATATTTATCGTGAAGTATTAATTAAAATGATCAAGAAAAATGTAGCTACATCAAGTAGGTGTTTACTGGATTACATCAAACCTTAACTGGATCTAAAGTAAGATGTTCATTTTTTCATATTTTCTCTTATGTGATAACTGAAGTTTCTTTATCAATAATGGTTATTAAATATAATATAATATGATATTTTTGATACATATAGGATATTTCCTAATATAAAATATATGGTGTTCCATAGAAATATATTTTAGAGAGAAAATATAGTTTCTACAAGTCTTGGAAGAATATCATTTGGAGTAGTTCAATGTTTAGAAAAATAAATGGCTACACTAGTCACTTCAAAGTAAAAAAAATTATAATGTTCACTTTTATTATAAAATATTTATGAGATGTTTAAATACATGGTGAGTGTCCCTGACACTTATAAAAGTAGGTCAAGTTCATTTTAATGGATATGATATTTTTATTTTTTTATATAAAAGATATAAAATCTTAGTCAATAAGTATTATTTCCTTCCATCCATTAAACAAAGGCTCTTTGAGATCATTACATGGTGGAAATGATTCTCAAGTATTGGGAGATTCATATAATTTGTTGATACCCTTGGAAGAATAATACATTTAGTTGCTTCTTCGTGAAATTTATCCACCATAGTGAAAAAAAGAAGTCAAATTATATTAATTAAAAGGTAAATTATTTATTTGTGTTTATTCAATTTAAATTAATGATTCAATATTGTAGAAATGTGTTTTTATATCTAGTTTTTATCATGTATGGACCATATTTTTTCTACTAAAACCCAATAAAAACTTGATTCTCTTTGAACAATAAAACTGGATTACTATCATCGTAAAAATGGATAACATACTTTTTTGTTTGATTCAATTACTTTAATAATTTCATACATTAAATGATTTCAGGAATTTATATCACTATTGCTTTATTATTTTTCCGGATAAGGACACTATTTGTTTTTTCTACTCCAAGATATTATTCTAACCCCATGCATAAAAATATATCTAGTTATTAAATGTAAACTATCATTGTCACCTATATAGTCAGTGTCACAATAGTTAACTTAATTAAAATATTTTCCTTTATTGTACATAATTCCATTTCAAATAATACTCCTTACATATAATAGAATTTGGTGAATTTCATACAAATGAATCTTCATCATATTTTCCATGTAGTGACTTATCACACCAACATAAAGAGAAATATATTTTCTTGTTAAAGTTAATTAGATGATAATACATTCCAATTCCTGATACATCTTAGTATCTTCCAAATCATTACCCTCATGAGAGAATATTTTATCATTCGGTTCAAAGGTAATCAATATTTTATTATAGTTAAGAATTCCAAAAAACATCAATAAATATTTATAATACTATTTTGATAAAGAAATATTCATTCTTAAGAATTGATAAACCTATAAACTATAAAAAGTCTTGAACAATCTATTTTTTTCATATCAAAACATATTAAAACAATATTCTACTTTATGATAAATTCTTCTTTATAATATATTATAATGATTAAATCATCCACATACAATATATTAATGTCTATCTATCCTCCTTTAGCTTTCATAAACAATATAGAATCTAAAAAATTCACAGTATAAAAATATGGGTAATAAATTCATTAATATTATCATACAATGCATGTGGTACTTATTTTAACCTATATTCGACCATCTGAATCATTCTTATCTATTCATGATGATATTAAATTTTAAAACCCAGTGATTAGTCCATGTAAATAGATTTATTTTCATACTCATGAAAGAATAAATTATTCACATTCATTTTACCCAAGTGTATATTTTGTTTTGAAAAAGTGAATATAAAACTTATACTATTTTAATAATTAAAAATTGAGAAATTTGTAATCCTAATATAGTATATACTATTTTGAGAACCTTATATATACTATGTTATCCATTTCCCAATTTCTATTGATCCTTATATGTGATGGTTTTTTTAATATATTCATTTATAAAAAATAGGTTTCATGTATCTAAACATTATAAATTGATTCCAAGTTTAATATTTATCCAACACTTTAATTTACTCTTCCATGTCTTTAATCAACTAATAATTATGATTTTATTCATTAAATTTCTTCACTTCCTTGGAATATTCTTTTTCTTCTATAAAAACATTATATTTCTTTGTATTTTACTTTTTTTTCCATTTATTATATTCTAGAGTACAGTTGGTGTATTTAATTCAATTGTTTCATATTCCTCTCATGATCTCTTGTATAATTATATTTTTTAAGGATCGTGAGCTAAAAATTATTTTATATATCTTCCATAATCAAAATCCTAAAACCCAAGTGGTCTCAATTGAATTTGATAAGTTTCCGTAACCAACTTAGGAACATCAGAGTCTATTGGTACTTCATTATCTAGTAAGAAACAATATGAAGCATCATAAAATACCATATTCTTATATTTGAATAACTTACATTATATTATATCATAGTATCTTTACCCTATCCTTTGAAACTTTTTACCTATAAAGATATACCTAACAATAGTTTTTTATTTTTCTAATTAATTTATTGGGAGGAAATACAAAAGATATATTTAAACACTCAATACTAACCAAAACTAGTTTTATGTACATTGTTATTAAAATGAAAATAAAAAATTAACCTTTTTAGGATAACTATTGATCCTGAAGGTTTCCTTATTCATTTGTTCAATATAAATTTACTCAAAAAAATCTATTCATAAATTATACTTTGTAATAATTTTATTATATGTTTATTCATTATTGTTGATGCAATTTTTTACTAAAGAGCTTCAGAAAATATAAACTTATATTTCATTCTTCACTAAAAACTAAAATATGAAAACTCAAATAAGATATAATCTCAACCATTAACATTATAAACACAACAAAATTTTATAGAAGTCTCTTTTCCGACTAAATTGTTGAACTATTTGAAATCCGAAAAATGTTCACATTATACTTCCATAAATTAAACCTATAAATACATTGATAAATAATCAATCGAGTTCATAATGTTGTCATACCACTAATATAATAGCTCATTATTGGTCCAAAAAATCATAATTTTTTAGCACTAAGGGTTTCATTGCTCAAAATTTAAACTCTTCATACAAAAAATGATGAGTTTTTTAAAGTAATTTATAACTCTTTAAATGATTATTTTTAATTCATTTTTTGTTATCCTATTCATCGCTAATATTTTCATCATCTTATATATGAATTTCCAACAAGGAGTAAAAAAATGTTCCTTAATTCTCATTTTGTGTTACCCCTTCATTAGTGATGTTTATAATGTTTATACATCCACATTTTTTGATCCACCTTTATTGGAATGGGGAAGATCATTTCATAATATTAAGGATTATGTAAATAAAAGTTAATTACATTGAATTAATCCATATTGGATTGAAAACTCTTCATTAAAGGGGGTGAATAAATATGATGAATTTAAGAGAAACTGTAAAAATTCAAACAATACTATAATATATCGTAGTGAACAATGTTTTCATTACAAGAGGATGTGAGTTTATATTATAGTTTATGGTTGTATATGAAGGAACAATAGAATTTAAATACATCTTGTAAGGTAAGAATTTATATGCTATAGTTTAATTCCCAAAAAGATAACATGAAGTATACACCCTGGTTTAATTATGGGTGTGAATCCATGAAGGGTATATGTGTCGTCTCATTACACAAATAGATATTTTGTTTATTGGATCATCACCAACAAACATGTTTATAGGATCATCACCAAGAAACATTTTTATTTGAACATTTCAAAAAAAACATTGATAAACTCGTCATATACATGGATCCTTGGTGTAATTGATTATCACCAGTAAAACTATTAATTGGTTCATCACCAAAAAATATAAGATAGGGGACGTACCATTTTTCAAGGATATCTAATGATATTTTTACACTAAAAAACTATTGTTATCCATAAAGAAAAAGGGTTACATTGTAATTTTTTCATTCATGGAATTTAAAGGGTTTATAATAGAGTTTATAAAGTCATCCAATAAGACTAAAATCTTACACTAGAGTTTTGTGTCATCCAATAAGTTCAAGTGTTATTCTAGAGATTAAGGTTATCCAGGAAGACATATGGTTATTCTAGAGTTTTTTATTATCTGAGAAAGTGAATGGTTATTCTAGAGTTTAAATATATCTAGGAATAGATAATGGTTATGTTTGTGGTTTGTAGAAACTAATAAATATAAATTTTATCTTAAATTTTAATATTATATAGAACAATTCAAATGTTACAGTATAGTTTAACATTTTCTTAGAAGACATATAGGGTTTCACCAGAGTTTATTTATATCCAAGATGTTGGAATGGTCTCCTTGGATTTTTGGATCATCTGGGATGGTTAAAGGATTATGATAGAGTTTTTTATTGTTCTAGACATGAAAAGAGTATTGATAGATTTTTTTTCACCTATGAAGTTGAAAGGGTTATGCTGAAGATTTTTACTGACTAGGTAACTGAAAGTGTTACACTATATTTTTCTACCATCTTAGAAAGTGAAGGGGAAATGATATATTTTTGTTTCATTTATATGTGTTAATGGTTATAAATATATCGGGTAGATTCCATATAATTGGGGTTAATTATAGTGAAGGATTCCTTTATATCCCTAGTAGAGGGAATCATAACCCATATAGATCAATTTCATTATTCAAAGTTATATGATAAGGATCTATTATCTTCCTTAATAAATGAGTCATGTACTTTTATAGAGAAATAAGGCATAACATGTGTTTCAAATTCATGTGATCATGGTATTAAACCCATCCATGATAATGATTAGTATAGTTTAAATCCATATAAGCAAGTGTACTATGAATTTTAACATCATATTTGAAATATTGAATTCCATATAGTTTCAGGTTATGTGGTAAGGAAAACTCTATATAGTTTAAGTTTGTATGGGGTGGATAGATGACATTACTTTTAAGACCATGGGAAATGGAAAAAATTTAATATAGTTTAAGGAGAATACCTAAATAAAGGTTCCCGGTGTTTAACTTCAAAAAAGTAAAGTGAATTTTCCTATGATAGGTGGTGAGAGTATGTAGGTACATTTGATATAATTTAGTCTTACCTGTAGTCTGAATCTATATCCAAGGGATGTGTATGTTAATAGGGATTAGGTGGGAATTAATCCAAAGTAACCATCAAAGGATCTCATGTATGAGTTGGGTGAAAGTATTGGAAATTATTTCAGGAATACAACCTAGATGAGTGGCACAATCACATATAATATTATTGGAACATATACAATAGCTTCACACAATGTATCAAATCTCAAGAGGAAATGTGAATCTTGTAACTAGCTAAATCATGGATGCATAAAATATGAGTGGGGAATATATATATATATATATATATATATATCCCAAGGTTTTGGGGCCCATTTATAGACTTGTGATAAGTGGATGATCTTTCTGAAAGAAAATTGGAAGACAACTTTATCCATTAGAGATGAACAATGGCCGAATAAACCCCATGAAGTGGGATTATCCCTTTTTAAGGGGTTTATACAAATTCACATAATTTTATACTTATTAATGAGAAACCAGTCATCATAAATACTCGCATGCATGGTACTTATTAAGATTTTTCAATAAAAAGGAAACTTTATACATAAAGTATTATTTCTATGATCCATGGGACATATGTGAATCCATATAAATCAATCTAAAGTGTCTTCATGTTAGGGTAATTAAAAGATTTTATGTATTTTATAAGTCCCTTTGATCTTAGATATTTGGAGTTCCTTATGTATAAGTTTGAAATTTTAATTTACATAATGGGCCCTTAATTTCAAGTCCTAGGTTTGGAATTTATGTTAGTTCAATATTATTGAAATAAAAACATTATTTGGTTAAGTAATACACCTTTGGCAGTGTTTTTTTTTCATATTTACATATATAAAGAAATAACCATAAGTGAGAGGATCTTATAATTTAATAGCATCTTCTTAGATCAAATGGAATCATCAATTTATTTTTATTAAATAAAATATATTAATTTATTTTAATAAATTAAACTACGTGATAAAATAATATAATGTAATAATTGGATTGTCTGAGGTCAAACCCAAGATAAAATTTTTAAAATACTCATGAAAAGTAAAAATTATTGTTTGGGTCTGATTGAGAAAGAGAGAGAAAATAATAATTGGTTTGAATTCAAATAGATAAATCATTACATGGTCAATAATTTTTTAGTTTTACATTCTAGTGGATTAAAAATTAAACCCATTTTTGTTGTGTTGTTTTCGAAATTGAATCTAAGGAAACCCTTATTCTTTGTGAATCCTCTATAATTTATTAATTAATACATTTTTATATGGTTGATTATTTCAAGTGTATTAAATAATTATATGATTAAAACCCATTTTTTAATCATAATTTACCTTATTCATATCATTATCATGAAAGAATTAGGTTGATTAGTCATATGTAATATGATTTTTCTAAATTAGATTATTAGTGTTCATAATGAAATGAATGTGAATGGAAAGAATTTTAGCATGAATATACAATCCAACATAAACTAATAAAATAAAATAAAAATATCCAACTAGAATAGCCCCTTACAATTTCAAGGCATTGAAAATTAATGAAATTACCCCCTCATGAAAGTCATGAGAGGGTCCGAGAGGGGGTAATGAAAAGAATATCTATGTGAAAACATAGAGCAACCTATTGATGGTGAGACACTCTATACCTTGAAGAAAGTATCTTTCTGGTAATTGATAATCATAGAAGAGATCCCAAGCATTATATTTATAGATAAAATACACCTCCCCCTCCCCTCCCCCCAATTATGAAAAATGAAAAAAAATCCATTTTATTTGGGGATATCAACAAAAGGAGTTATTGTGAATTTATAAGTGTTCCCTAATAAATTGTGTCTTAATATCAAAATATTTTTAATTTGTAGATAATGTTTCAATCCATGAAAAATCATGTTCCTTATTTGGATGATGTTTTTCTGTATTGCTTCTCCCGCCTTGTGTTTCTGATGATTTTATCATCTGAAGTTGTTTATTCACAATATAAAGTGTTTTGTTCCATTATAATAAACTTCTTTTTTTCTATTTTATTTAATCCCAATCTATGAACATGATCCTTGACTTAGCATACATCATGGGATATCCTTCGAATCATGAATTTATCTACTTTTGGTTATTTTTTATATTTTAATTGATTTCAAATATATCGTTCCATGCATGAATAAAAAAATAGATTTATAAACTTAATTACAAGAATTAATGTATTTAAGATGTAAAAATTAATGTGTGAAATGTAAACTTCAAATCCATACACACTTAAACTTAATGTTTTCTTCAAATATTTAATCTCAATAAATTATAAATGAAATCCAACCTTATATTTTTTATAAATAATTATCAGTTGAATCAATTGATCAATTGGAGATTATAAATCAAAAACATCATTTAATAATAATTCATTAACCACACAATTTTTAAATAAATAATCCAATCATGAAATTTACTTTTCTTATTTTTACTTAACTTTTCTTTATGTTTTTTCATTCATATTTATCAATTTATTTTCAACATGAATTCCACATAAAATTTACCACACTAAATTTTTTTTTCACTCATCATCAAGGTATAAATTTAAATGAAGTTGTTTTCATACCTCAAATCATAATCCTTTATATAGTATTACAATGCATATACAGTATCCACTACATAGAGACTAATATTACAAATAATCATGAGTTATTCATCACGAGGTTCAAATGAATTTTAGGCTTAATGGTAGGTGGATAAATTATGTAAAACAATTTAAGAAAACAAAATTATTATATATATTACTCTACATTGTAATCAATATCGTCTTATTGAAACATTACTCCATTAAAATTGAATCTTCTTCATTCTAGAAGCCTTAAATAAGGTCACAAATCAATGAAATGTAATTAATAATGAACCCACTTCAATTTATGTTTTGATTTTTTTTGTTTTTTTTTTTTGAATTTTGAGTTTGGAAAAGTCTCACATCCACCACTTAATACAAAATTTTTAAAATCTTTGGTCAATTAAATGTTATTTTTCCACCAAAAATACCCATTTTTTTAATTTTCATAAGGTTTTTTCAATGGGGTGTGAAATAATGTATAATAAATGATAAATCATGAATCTTCCCAAAATTCTATTAGAAATTCACTCACTTATTTGTTTCAATATTTCAATCCCATCCACCATGGTTTTTTCTCCCCCATACAAATATTTTTTATTATCATGAAAAATGTTTTTATCATGACATGAAAGGAAAAAATTAGGATTTTAAAGTGGCTCCTCATTAACAAGGTTATTCCTAGATTCTATGAGACTATGAAGGATTAATGTAAAGGTAGGTCTCAGAATAAGTGAAATAATATGTACTGATCATATATCATGTGGATTTTTACAATCATGTCTTAGAAAATATACAAATAATGCTCTATAAGAAATAAGTCATCAGTTTCACTAAAGAAATATGCTCAATAAAACAACGGGAAAGATAAGGTTTAGAAAATGTCTCAAGAATAATAACATAAAATAGGGACAATCAATCATAGAAATTCACATGAAAAATAAAATAAAATAACATAAATATCATATATTAATGGAATGTAAAATCCTAAAAAATAAATTAAAAATGTAATAATTATCTTGAATTGTGATTTTTCAAATCCAAAATTCACTTGATTAAATTTACTAATTTAATCCCCATTTTGTCATAAAAATTCAGTTGAAAAATAAATTTAAAAAGACAGAATGATGATTACCAGGGGATTTTTTTGGTCTCATTGATCAATAATTAAAATAAGAAATTCAAACCTAGGGAACGCATTCTAGCTTTTTATGTAATAAAGAATTGAATTAAAAATCATAATCTTAAATTTAATTGATGTACTTCAACTTGTGGTCACCCATTTAGTTCTTCCTATTTTATTATTGTTCCATAATTCAATCATGAAAATAAAAATTCATCTGTGATAGTGTGTTCAATTTATCAATGAATTTAAAAAGATTTGGGTAGAGTGCCTATTTTTAAAATATAAAATTAAATAAAAACATAAAAAGTTGAGTTACCCTGAGAAGTGATTTTGTTTAATTTCATTGGCTCTACCTTACATATTCATCCCAAGTGAAAAAGGACTAGAAATATTTTACCTGGTATGGATCCATAAAGGAAATAAGTTATGACTTATCCACATATATGGTCCTCTTTCCCTCTTCTAAAAAATTTTATCATTCCTTAGGGTAAGATATTCTTAACCTCCATTAGGCTTATCCACCCACACTTATTCGAATTAGAAAGTTCAATGTCTAGTTAATGTACTATCCAAACCTACTCACCTTCATTAAATATTTTTATCTCAACTATCCCCCTACATCAATGATTTTATCTATGATATTTAAACTTTTTTAAATATTTTCTTCTTCTTCATAATCAGAAGTCATAGTATGTGCCTCCTGATTTTCTTCTAGAAAAAAACTTCTTCAACTTAATTGATTTTTATTTGAAAAAATATCCCACTTTAAGGTTTATTTCTTTATTTGTTAGTGTATGTTGAAACTGACTTTTTCACTTCCCACTCTCTTAAAAAATTCAAAACATTACATGTTGATTAGTGCTCCTCCATTCGCTAATAATGATCTCCCAAAAATGAGAGTGTTATTATCCTTATCCGTATCTAAAACCAATAATTCCACAATGAATATAAACTTTCCCACCTTGATAATAAAGACATTGATTATTCCGATTGGGAGATCCACTATTAAAGATACTAGTTAAAGTGAGACTCTTTTAGGATTTAGCTCCTAGTGTCCTAGGATTTTGAATGTGGTGTTGTACATGATATTGACCACCTCACCTGAATCACATAATTGTTTTCAAAACTTGTTAGTCCTAATATGAATAGTAATTAAAAAATTACCCTGGTAATAATTTTTTGGGTATATCCTTAAACAGTATTGCAGAGCACACTCTAATGAACGGTATCATTCCAGTTTCATATTTCCTTCTTTTTTATTACAAAATCTTTCATAAAAATTGAGTTTGTTTTCATGATTTATATTGATTCAGTCAAAGTAATATCAATTTCCAATTATTTTAATTTTTCAATAAACTTACATCTCAATGATTGAATCATTTCTTGATTAACTGTCTTTGGAAATGGAAGGTATGTCTTGAATGGTGGTTTTATTTACTTATTTTCATCTTATTTTTAGTTTTATTGATGTTTCCTCAATTATTTAACTTGTTGTTATTATTTTATCTTTCTTTATTAAGGGATTCCTTGGGAGACTTTCCCACTTCTTAATGTGATTTCACTAACTTCTCTATTTGTGTTTTTTCTGGGATGTCAGATAGGAGTCCCCTCATCCACCCCCTTAGTGGTCAGGTGACCTACATAACTTCTAAATACAAATTTCATAGGGATATTATTATTTATTAATTTATTCATAATGTTCATTTATATTTACTTCATTACTGGTCATGAACATGGATAATGTCTTTTCTAAGGAGTGAATTTGGATTATGAGTGAAGGAACTTGTGGTGATTGTTGTTGGTATCCTTGTTACCTCGGCTAGAATACTTGAGCTTCTAGTTGTGCCCTAAACTATTGAAAATTATTTTGGTAATTATAATCACCATAATTTACATCATCAATATACATGCCTATGGGATTTTTTGAGGAATAATTACTTACAATTATCTTTTCATTTACTTCATATAAACTTCCATCCATCCTTGGTTGTCTACAAAGTACACCCCTCATCTTTGGTATCCTTATATTTTCCCTTGGAATCTATTTTTAACCATCTCATCCAAAAGAATTTATATCTCCACAAGTGATTTCCTCGTTAATAACCCAACAACTCTGGAATCAACGAAAGACCTATTTTCTTATGATAAACCACTATAAATTTTTTTATTAGAATCCATATTTATATTTCTTGATGAGGTAATTTTCTATTTGAATATTTACATTTCTACCATGTTTTGTAAATATATTCATCATCATATTGGAAGAAAATTAAAATATCGACTCTAATGCTCAAGGACATTGAATGGGGGAAATTGAGTTATGAAATTCCTCACTAAACCATCCCATTTAGTGATGAAATGATGTGTGATGATTTTGAATCGATTCCCTTGATTTTTATATTAATCAAAAAAGAAATCATTGAATTCTTACCATATTTTTTGAGACATTTTTTGAATTGAAATGTGTCACATAGTTCAATAAAACACAATATTTGAGTGTTCTAAATGTTGTGTGTGACCATGAAATCGATTTGAATTTGAGATAATTAGAATTATGGTCGGATTAATCGTAAAAAAAATTCAATGACTAAAGACACCGTGATGATAGGTCAAATCCCCATGCCACAGGTTATTACATAGTTCATAAGTGTACGCATCTCCAAAGTTCCATGTGGTACCCCTTCAATAATTTCATGTATTTATTTTCCAACCATACCTTATTAATATTTTATTTTTTCATATTATTCATTCTAACTCAAGATAATATGAAATTTCAGCAATTTTTTGTTTACCATTAGTGTAGTAATAATATTTTATATTATTTCAAAAAAACATGGCATTACAAGACCTCGAATTAAATAGATAACTGAAATAAAAACAATTTTAACTATTTATAATTATCCAAGTCATTATCAGAAACCACACCAAATAGTGTCATTGAAAATTAGATTTCCCTAAAGGGAGATATTAATAACTATACGATTAATCAAATTTATTAATTTATTTTAAAATATCAAACTAAACTAAAAACTATTTTAAATTTGTAATTAGTGATTCTGAGGTTGAACCCTAGAGACAATTATGAAAATACTTAGAAAAAATAAAAAACTATTGATTGGATTTGATCAGGAAAGAGAGAGAAGAAGAAGAATTGGTTTGAATTAAAATAAAGAAATCATGAGAAAATAATTAATTTATTTGGTTTTTGTTCTTGTGTATTAATAGTTATGGCCATCTTAGATATGTGTTTTCTATAATTAAATCTACATTAACATATATTCTTGGTGAATCCTCTTTAATTTACTATTTTCTTTTTCTCATTTAATCAATTACTTTAGGTGGATTAAGTAATTAGGTGATTTAAAACAATTTTTAATAATAATTATCCTCATTCATAAAATGGTAATCTATAAATTAGTTTAACTATTCACATGTTTTATGATTTTTTCCAATTCCATTATTAATGGTCAGGACAAAAGAAAGGGGATGGGGGAGAATTTTGGGGTGGAAATAGAACCCTATATAAACTCAAAAAATAAAATAAAAATATCCATCTAGAATAGTCACCTAAAAATTACAACACATTGAACATGAAATAAATTACTCCCTTATTCTAATTAATATAAGGTTATAGAGGGGTGAAAGAAAGCAATTTCTATGGGAAAAATAGAGCATTTGTTGGTGGTGAAACACATTGTACCCTGGGGAAAGTGTCTTTCTTGGAATTTAAGATCATTTAGGATTGCCCAATTAATATATTTATAAGTGAAATTCATCATACCCTTATGTATTGAATTCCATAAAGTCGTCCTTTTTAGGTGGTAAAATCAACCATGGTAGTTACAAGACATTTGTATGTAGGACTTAGTAACTTATGTCAGAAAATCAGATTTTTTTGGATCTGGAGAGCATGATTCACATCATTTAAAATATTGTTACTTAATTTGGTATCATTTTTATTTTATCATACTCCTTTCTAGTTTTTTTACGTCACTAAAAGTAGATTAATTATGTGAATGGTATTTTTCTAGTATAATCAGCTTCTTTTTTGCTTCAATGATTAATCTATATCATTGAACTCAATCCTTGACTTAGCATACATAGTGTGTCATCCTTCATGTCATGAAATCATCACTTTTTAGTCCTTTTAACTTTGAATTAATTTAAAATATATTATTCCATAAATGAATAAAAGATTAAATATGTAGGAAAGAGTTATCAATGTAATTAAAAGAATTAGTTTATTTAATATTTAAAAATGACTGCATGAAATGTAGGCATCAACATCTCTCTCTTCCTCAAATTAACCAAATATATTTACCAGTGTTATTATGATATATTTATGGGAATAATAAGGATTTTCAAATTGAATTTGGATCTAAATTTATATAATGGAGTGGTTCGGTATTAAATGACATATTAACCACACATGATTGTAAGATACACCATCTATAGTGACTTCAATGAAATGACATGAAATGATGTATTGGATGGAATGGTTAAATACGAATATAAATAAGAAATTAGGTTACTTTCAAAGTTATTATGAATATATGATGGTTGGAAATATGCATATAATTATTTTCTGCCATAAAAAATGTTGAATGGTGGTGAGTTTTGAATATAGTTTCATTTGACTCTAGAACTTTATGTAATTCCTCTTAATATTCATGTTTCAAACTTGGATAATTTTTCTAGTATAAAAAATCAATAACTCCTAATTAGTTTCATTATGAATGAATAGAATCCAATTATGTTTTAAAATAGTTTATTTTCATTTTTAACCCCATTTTAATATGGAAATGCAAGCTAAAAGGTATTTTTGTCCCTCTATATAAGGTGACACACATAAAAGAATGATTACATGGTCATTCATGAATCTTGTATCCATGATATTTTTTTACAAGTCCACTTTTTCATACATGTTCTATATGTAACTCAAATGATTTATCACCCATTTGTAACTTATTCAAGAATAATTTATATTTAATGTAATTTTAATTAATGTAAGGCTTTCATGTTTAAAACAATAAATTTAAGACATGGACTTATGAATTGTGTACACACCCACACTATTCAAAACAATTATGTTTTCTAAAATTTTTTATTATTTTCTCACTTCTAATGATCAAGTTAGTAATTATTCAGTATTTAATAGAAATAGACACAAGTTATTCTCAAACCAGTATTAAAAATTTCATTAAAATTTGGCCTTGTATATTATAAAATATCATTTATAACCCACACTAATTGATTCATCCCAAACATAAAAATCTATCAAATCTCATTTGGTGGGTTATTTTAAACTATTTATTGTCTGTATAGATTCTATTATATGGATTAATCCTATAAAATAATTCATTGATCCTATATCTTGATTGAATAATTTCATCTATTTGGTTTAGTCCATATGTTGTTTATTTATAAGATAATATTTCATAGAACAAACACATTATTTGTTAGGAAAGTTTTAGGGAAATTCATAGCTTTTAGTATTACACCCTAATGGTTTCTAACAAATAACATTATAAAGTACCCATGATCCTCATCCACTTCACTATTATGATATATATTGTGATTAATCAAAGGATAGATTAGTTATTTCACTAGGACCTTCACCTAGGAGGAAGCTTCACGGATGAATTGGAATGTGTCTTCTGGGTCCATCATATCTGTAAGAAATTTGAGTGGTTTCTGAACACATTTGTGTTTTATGAGGTGGTTTGGAGTTCACAATTCTTTATATACAACTAGTCTAATTTCGATCTAAATTTGATCAATCACTCATTTCTATATATGAACAATTTTCATCATTTATATGGGGAAGTGGGTGTTAGCCTCTGGCATATCCCCAAAATGATGTAATTTTCATACTCAGTGACATGAATAATAAATTCTACCAAATTCCCATAATCTTGTACAATAAATAGAAGATATAAATCATAGAAAATGAATTGTTGGTGGTGACCAAGGATAAGATATGTAATTACACATAACTATTCTTTGTAGAACCCTTCGAGGTATAGAATGAATTTTTTTTCCTATAATGAGACAAATATAATGGTAAGGATAAAAATATGCTACACAATCCATAAAATCCATAGCAAATTGGCTGTTTTCTATCCAATATTATGGATGATTAGTACATCTGGTTAGTTTTCTAAATCAATTTTGAAGTTATGAATTACTTTTGATTGGTGGGATTATAATATATTTTACTTAGTGGATGATTATTTTTAGTAATGTAATGTCATATGTTTGTATGTATCCACACATTCTGAATGTTGACATAACTAGTGTGTGACAGAATGATCAACCTTTTATTGCCCATTTTGGATATTTTTTATGGATATGGGGGATATATCAACTAAATGATGATTTTATAATAGGTGTGTATCCATATTTTGTTTCTTGTGTGGTTTTTAAACAATTAATATTTGGGGATAAAAGTTTTAAACCCCATTATTATTCCATGTTCCAGTTTCTAATCATCATTTTCTAGCATAGTCAACCTCTGAATAGCCTCAGGGATTAGTTTTGTGCTTTATAATGTGTTGGGATTCTATGATTTTTTTCATTAACCCCTTATTATTCTTTTGATTAAAAAGTATAAATTAAGGGAATGATGGTTATAATAATCACTCATACATATTGGAGTTTCAGGACAGGTCACTTTTTATGTTTATTTATGGAAGCAATGTTTTTGAAACATTTTCCACATTACAATTATTCTAATAGAAAATATTCCAATAAATGATGAAACATCGCATCACTATAGGTTCCATCATGAGAGAGTATTGTTGATCATGTACTAGTTTTAGTTAATTATATCACATGGAAACATGCTTATGGAGATCACTTTTCCATCTATCAACATTACTTTTGACATATTTTTAGTTTTTTCATAGATAATTTTATGTTCTTACCCAAAAGAAATATTGGGAGATTGTCTTCTAAATAAGAATTGTTTTCATTTTCATGAGGTCATTATCTAAGAATGACTGAAAATAAAAAGAAGTAAAATACTATCTTCTCATAAGTCAATCGGTTCAAGGGGACACCCTATAATGTGCCTAGTGGTCATGGAAGAAAAAACGACATGATTAAGGCTTCTATTAGATAAGAATCCCCTCTAGAGAAGTATTTTCTTGGAATGTACCTATCATAAGGACGTAAACCAAGGTATTTTTGGGTTTAAATAATTTTGTGAGAGGATTAGTTCTCTCAAAATAAATTAAGTTTTATTAAAACTAATCCATTCTTAGTTAAACCCAATGGTGAAATTTTCAATTTTGTACAGATTGTATGGGATACTCGGAGGGAAAACCTGTTTTTTAAGGAACTCTAAAATATTCTCTATATCAGCATTAATACACTATAAATTGAAAATGTTGTAACATATAAGGGTATTGAATTCATAAATGATCAGAATGTGGTTAGGGGTGACATCCCTATATGGCAGGATCTTTTTTATTCATTAAGCTAGTAGGTAAATATCACTAGTAGTGTTGTGAACCTACTTGAAGTATCTAGAGGATATCATTAGGCCTGTGGAAATAATCGAGTATGAGAAGGCTAAGAAAGGATAGTTGTATTGAGATGATAATAAGAAGAAGAATAAAACTATCTATAGAGAAGAGTCTAATGAGGTCTAAAAAACCCGTGATTGAGTAAATATATTTTTTATTTCTTTATCTCATGGGAATTAAAACATTCAATTTTGTACTCAACTTTTATAGGAAAAATTGAATGCACCTAAATAGAGTTCTTATCCAGTGTATGTGTTAGATAAATAAGGTATTGAGGCCATGAAATAATTCTAAGCCATTGGTGATGTAAATATATTCATGTGGTAGTTCCTCAAGCTATCATTGATATTGTAGGTGGCATATCCATTGGTGAGTAACATAAATATCTGGGAGTGGGTGAAGTGGTTGCTTATTTTCTTAAGAACCATCCTAAAAATTCAATGAAATACATTCCTTTTATTTTTTTATTTCTCATCCAATTTTTTAATAAAATAATATTATTATAGAGTTAGTGTGGGTCATCAAAGAATCCTCTGTAATGAGTGAGATAATACTTATATCAATGTGTCAAAGAACTTTGATTTCTGAAACTAGGGTAGCATAGGAAAGGATTGGACTGTGTGAGACATTTTGCATCCTATCACTATGTAGGTGCATATTAATTTTTATAGCTCATTAATGAGTTAAACATTATAAAATAACCTTGAATCATGTTTAAGAGGAATGGTTCATTTTATAAATAGAATATCATGTAGTCCAAGGAAATTTTGGTTTTATCCAAGAGGGGTTTTAGTGACATTACATCTTAATATCTTTTTTTTGGTGAAAATATTATAATATCATACATATAGTCATGAGGGTGATTGTTCAAATGTTTTACTGAATAAATCAAGATTAGGACATAGTCCACATCGACGATATGAACTTATGGAACATTCTTTGAATATATATCATAAATTTAACAAAATGTGATCTCTTCTTTATCAGAATTTATATTTTCTATATTGGTTATCTTTACCAATGGCCTTTTGTTTTGAAAATTACATTATTTCCTTCACTCAAGCATGAAATGAGGTCACAAGAGAAGGATGGGATTGTGATCATGTTGTATAATGTGAATTTTAACAGAATTACGAGATTTCAAGAGATGATAAATGGGACCTGAATTCAAAAGAAAACCCAAAATCAACAACTGAATAGATGATGAATGGATATAATAAATCCCCAATAGATGTCATGATATTCATCCATCTAAAGGAGATGGATATTCTTGACATCCTATTACTATAATATAATTATTTTTACTGAAACAAATTATTCCTTGACATATTTTATAGTTATATAAAAAATTATTCCTAAAATGAAACATTGTATGAAGATCCACTAACCAACATAGACAAAGTCATTATTGTTGATGTTATGGTACTCAAGAGGGATTATTTTCTAAGGGATTTTGTCCCTGGTTTTGTGCCGGTTTTGGTTAAATAAGTGGAGTATGGCCTTGAAATTTCTCTTAAGAGCTGTTTTTTTATAAAGATACCCAATCACAACATTAACACATTGATAAACCATGGCCCCATAGAGTATATAAGTGAAAAGTTTTAGCATATTCTACTATTATTTATGTTACTATGCACCAAAAAATTCAACAATTGATCACCCCATAAAAAGTTTTGAGATACACTCAATATGGGAGAGAAATTTGATTTGTGATTGATAGATCTACATGATTCCATTGGGACAAATGAGACTAGTGAATTCATAGAGTATGATATATATGATTTGGATCAGTCGGTGGAGGATAAATCTTAACTTCATGATTGGGTTTCAAAAAAGAAAGATTAGTTAGAGAAACTTCATGTATATATTGTTGAAGTTCAAGAAAATATTCATGGAATGGATATTTAGGGTTTAGGGAATCTAGAAAGAATTATATTAGATGATTACATCGATAGATTATATAAATGCATAGATTGAGTTAGAGAATACTAGAATAGTAAAACTATAATAGATGGTTTACACATCCCACTAATAGTTGGATAATTTAATTAACTCAATAGATAATCTTTTTTGTTGTGATAGTTTCATTATAGTTTTATTTACTTATTGTAAATCTTTCACGTAGAGGCTCTAAATTATGGTTGTATCTCTTTTTTTGCACCATATGGAATAATTTTACTTTTTAAAAAGTAAAATGACACACCCATTTAATTAATATTAAGTTAGGAATGTGAGGTTTCATTAGTTTGATTAAATTACGATAACAACGATGAATATATATTCTCGGTTTTATTTAAATCCACCTAAACATCATGGATACAAAAATGATAAATCAGAAATTAAATATACTTGATTTAAAATATAGGGATGTATATGGATTCCTCTAGGACATTTTCCATGAATGGATATTGTGTTGTAATTCTCACTTAATCATCTATTATACCCAAGGGTTTTTTAGTTTCTGATTGGAAATGATTTTCCTTCAAGAATATTCCCTTAATGGGAATTGTCTATTAATATACATTAATGCCTTCATTACACCTTGTGTCAGTCTATTAATAAGTGGGAATTATGTTTCTCAAAGTAATGTGACCTGAATGGGTATACAATTGTTATATATAGTTGTATCGTTATTATATCAAGGTTCATTTTTTAATATTAGGAATTATATTCCTCTTGTCATGTGCCTTAAATGTGTATTGGCTATTAATATGTACTTATTCCATCATTTTTTCAAGGGTTGGTCCATTTTGAATTCAAAATGATAGGTATTATGAATCTAGTTCTAAAATATATGAATTTATCCATACAAAAGGAGGAGTGTTTAAGAATATTTTGAGAGCCCTGAAGGTCATGGCCCAAAGAATTGGGTACATCTTCCTGATAAAAAGGAATGTAATGAGATAGTGCAGTAAAATAATTTTTAGACATAATAAATCTAAAAATTAAACCATGAACAAAGGATCTCAATGTAAATTAAAAGGGGAAAATAGAGTGTAGTGAATCTTAAAAAAAATATGGTTGACTCAATGTTATGATATTACCCCCATGTGAATATTTTTAAGAAAGTAATGAATATTACATGGGGGACCTAGGGTCTACTATGTTTTTATAGGGGCCAAATATCAATCCCTAACTTCTTATAATTTTATTCTTTAACATTTTCCAAATCCAAATGAATATCTAATATTAGTGTACCATGACATAAATTTCCCATAAGAAAACCTTTTATATTTCTCAACTAGATAATATTTATAAATATTTATTAATATCTTATATTTGTATTATTTAGACTATGTGTCTCTTTGTAGATTATGTTTATTCGTCTTGGAAAAAGTGGTATTACTGAAGATTAAGGTCATAAATCATTGACCAAAAGATGTTATTGATGTTTAATTTCATTCAAAATTTACCTTATTGAGTTCTTACAAATTAAAGTTACAAAAATTGGACAAAATTATGACTATTAGGCCACATTCAATGCGCTCCCACCATCGGGAATATTCTAGTTTATTTATATATATCTTAAACCAAAATTTCAGGTTTTTTATTCTCTTTTGTCTTGAAACATTTTTCTGGGGAAGATTTGAGTTTCCCAAAAATGAGGTAGTTTTCCTCTCATGAAAAAAGTTATTATGATCCAATTGATAATTGATATTGGTGTTGGATTTTATTTCAACGCATGTTGTTATTGGTGTTGGATTTTTTGTTTACCAATAAAGTATGCACAATCTATGGATTTCATAAAATATGGAAGGTGATGGAATTTTTTACAATAATATCATTGGACCTAGAATAAAAATTTGATCGAGGAATTATTTATCACTATCAAGATATTAGAAAATAATTGAAGTGAACCAAGGATTTACCATGAAATAATTTTAATGAATGAACAATCTAATCGATAATGTTGAAAGAGCATATTTGGGTTTAATATATATTTGGATTAGGCTTGGGGGAATTTAAATAATTTTAAAATATGTTTGGTAATAAGAAAATTGGTTAAGAAAAAATTATAAGTGTTTGATAGGTAATGGTAAGAGATGGAGTTGGAAAGATACATTATGGTGAACTAAGAAACTAGAGATGATACCATGAAAATTAAAACCTAAAGATTTCCAGGTGGTTCAAAGGAATACATATTGGTTTCTATTCCCTTAAAAGTTATATTTAAAGGTTATTAATCCATGAAATACTATATGTATAGGTTACTAGCCCACATAAATTTATATGTAATGGTTACCATTCCATATAATGTCATGTGTAAATGTTACTAGGTTGTATTAGAAAATCTATAAGTGTTACATCATAGGAGGACTAGATATGTAAAAGGAATTTCTTTACAATAGAAGTGAGAATATTGATTCATAATTGATACTATACAATATAGAGTGATATGTAAGGGGTACATAGTTTTGTTTGAGAATTTATTTTACTACAAAATTGAAAATATGGATGATACGTAAGGGTTTATTTAGATGATATATAATGGTGGATTGAATATTTTAATGGATATGTAAGTGTATTAAAGAAAATATGTAAGAGTTGTTAGGAAAAAATTTAATTCCATAGGAGTAATTTCCACACCATAGCTGAGTGTGTAGGAATAATTATGACTTCATTTTCTAGATCTCTACTGTTAATGTTGGGGGATTGTTTTCTACTTCATGAATAGAGTTATAAATATACTAGTGATTCTTCAAATTTAAAAATTTCCACCCTGTTGAAGGTGTTAACATCATAGATATTTTTTATGTGAGAGTCAATATTCTTTCAGACCATGAGTCTATACCATAATGAAGGGTGGTGTTCCAGAGTGTACTAGTCAATGAAGAATCTCCTGATTTTTTTCATAGAGTAGTCTATAGGGTGTGAGTTTTAATTTTTGGTAGGATGAAATATTATGCTATATATGAAATTTATCTTAGTTAAGATACATGAGTTTTTGGTATCCTATAATTGGAAGATAGAGGTTTCATTGTGATAATTTATGACACTCTGTAAATCAATCGAGTTGATAGGTTCCCATATTTTAAAAAATGAAAATTTTATAATTAAATGGTTGTTTATTACTTAAATTTGAAGGAGTCTTTTAGAAATATTTCCCAATAATACTCATAGTAAATTATAGATATTTAATTAGGGAAGCGAGGAGAATTTATCATCAATTATAGAAAAGAGATTTCTAAATGTAGCACCCCAACCCTAGAAATCTCGGAGTTGGTGTCTATTATCAATTAAATTGTCATGATTACAAGGAATAAAATCCTAGAGAACCAAAAGTTTTTTATTCATGGATAACAAGATACATACATGAGTCTTGCATTAAATTTATTACACTGATGACAACATAAATTTCCTTTCTAAATAAATTTGAGGATAACTGTATTCCATCTAGTGTATCCTTTCATATCTTTCTTATTATGCTTCTTGGATACCTGGATAAAGGAAACATAATAAGGGTTAGCTCAAATTCTCAGTAAGGGTAATGTATAGATAAATAAATAAGGAATTAGTTGGTATAAATCATCATGGAAGGTTAAATAAATGAACCAACATGCCATGTAATAAATATGCTAAAAATTAATTGAATAAGAAATAATGAAAGGTAAATGAAAGCATGTTCCATTAAAATAAATATATGATTAAAAACAATATAGAATGGTATGAAACTAAAGAAACATGCCATTTAATAAATAAATTAATAATGAAATTCTTCCATAAATATTATCATCTTAAAACTTCATGGTTAATAATAATGATAACTGAAATGTCTATGAAAGGAATTCTTAAATATAGGATGACCCATCTAAGGCACATGAGGTCATATACTATTAATATCAATCATCCCAAGATTTTATAACTATAGATACAAACCCATATAATTTTTGAAACTTATTTATCAAATGAGAACCTATCGATGCATCAAGGTTCTATATGAAATATGGTGTCTACAAAATATTTTATGTCCAAATCATTCTGCATATCGAATAATTGATTTAATTAATAAAAAATATTCCCTATCAAATATCTGTATTAAATAAAGGATACAAAATTATCAATATTTCCCCAAATAATCAAATATAGATCAAAGTATAAATTGTAAGTAAAATGTTATATGGGTTTGGGAATAATAATATCCAGGATAATTGAAAAGGATAATTTAAGGGAAATTCAATGTTTAATGATTGTAGGAAATTAAATATTTCATGGGGACTAACAAATAAATCAAGGAACATAATGTGAATAATATCATTATCCAAATCAATCATAAACTATCTAGATAAAGAATAAGTACGGTTTCAATAAAATATATCCTAAGGGGAGTAAAATAAAAGGGTCTTTCATTGATGAATAAAAATATATTTTATAAACATTATTGAGGAAAAAATACTTTTTTTAATCCTTTTGAAAAAAATTCTTTGAAAATCACTTTTAAAATAAATTAAAAAAATTAAACTTTTAATCATGAAATAGAAACTTCAATGAAATTATTTTGAGTAAATATGTACTTTTTGTATAAGGAAAAAATTACATTCCTTTTTCATCATAAAAGGGTAAGAAAATACTCATTTTCTGAGAAACAATATAAATATTATTTTCTAAACATGGTAGAAGTCAAAAAGTATGAAAATGTCTTAACTAAACCATTTTAGAAAACATTGTTTTAGAAGAAAAAACATTCTCTAACTTAATAGATAAATTATGTCGGGTTTTCTTAAAAACATTTTCTAAAACATTTTGTGTTCAAAAAAGAAGAAAATGGTAATATTACTTAATAAAGATCATGAATAACCATAAGAGAATAAAATTAATGGGTTTATTATAAAATTATCAAATAATTTTATCTGAAGGAAATATAATTCTAAACAATCCCAAAAAAATGATATTGTAAATTTAACCCTTGAAATGATTATAATGTTGTAGTGGGAAACAATCAATGAGTATATTATGAGTGTCAAATGTAAATCCACATATAGAAGAGGAAATAAATCAATAAATAGTATAATTAATTATATATATAATCATATAATTTTAACATCAATGCGGAAGTAATATAACACAATTAAAAGGGAATTGGGTTATGGAATATATTTTCCACTTGGTAAATTTTAACTCAAATCACCTTATAGGAAATAATTCGAATTGAATCTCAAAATATCATGAAGAATTAATGAATCATGATATTTTATGATAAAGTGGAAGTATGTACACTATTTATAAGAAATTATGTGTACAAAAATAAAGTGATTGTTTCAAGTGAATGTGAATAATCACAAAAGGAACTGATATTGAAAAGATAATCATTAAAAATTTTCTTAAGGAGGATAATATTTAATCATTCCAAAGTTTCTCAAACCATTTTGAAATAGTTGAATCATATTATCCATCAAGTAATAGAATTAAATGAAATTATAATTTCATGGGAATAAAAATTTTCATGATATAACATTTAAAATGGAATTATATACACCATATAAATGAAACATGTTTATAACAAAAAATAAGTCTCAATGGAATGTAAATTGAGTTGAAATCCATTACATTGTGTCCAACTTGTCTTGGGTGTCTTAATATTCCAGAATAACATAATTATTTTAATTATTTAAATTATTTTTAAAAAAGTCATGTTTATAATAACTTTTATTTCACTTATTAATATTTTTTATACAACTAATTAAATAATTATTTTCACATCGGTTTTTTTACCAAATTTGGTTTATGAGTCAAAAACAACTTTAGTAGGTCAACTGTGGTAAAAGGGGTAATTATATAACATCAAAAAAATATTAATAATGACATAATTCTCATATTTATAAATCAATTATACTTTTAAGAACAATCATTAAATATGGTTATGAAAAATGAATCAACGTTACAATCATGGAGACGATAGGTCATGCATACGCATGAGTAACGTTCTAATTTTTCAATAATCATTATGGAAAGATGGTAAGTAGAGTTACATATTTTTAGAGTCGTAATTATATCATAAATTCCATATTATTTAGTCATATATAATTATATATATAATTATTATGATGTAAAAGTAATCACATCATGTTGAGGTGGGGGTAGTCTACACATCCACAAATGGAGTTATCTTGTTTAAAGTGTGTGAAAGGGTAATAAATAAAATGGTATATATTATATTTAAAAAAAAAGATAATTGTTTAATTAATACCATATATTTGTTTTATATTTCACATATTTTTAATTAAAATCATCTTTTATATGTTACATGGATCGCACGAATGAATCACATCCCTTTGAGGAGGCGATTGTCCACACTTCCATAACTGATGATATCATTTTTACACAAAATCGAAAGTCGAAATATATGTGTTTTAAAATAATTAAAAAATTATAAATAAATTATAAATATGACATATAACATATATAAACATAGTTTCCAAAATAATTATGACCATGAGATGCGGTAAAGTAAGAACGAACAATCATCATTTCTTATGGTGGTAGTTCGCCAAACACATAAACAGTATGTTCATTACCCTTTAGATGGAAGTGTGGGTATGTGCAGGTCGTACCGTTAGAAAAAAAAAATCTATTTATATTGAGGATAGTTTTTTATATGATAATTTAATAATAATATTTTAGTTTATGGAAAATAGAGATAAAACTAATGATCTTAAGGGACGATATTCCCTCTTAATCAAGTAACTCATTTTTGTTTGCAACAAAGGGCTTACTTGGTTTGATTTCTAACCAAGGGGAGGATTCCGGGATGAGGGGATGGATGTTTAGGATATGTTTTGGAAGATATTTTGTGATAAAATTTTTATTTTGTGGTTTGAGGAAGTGGGAGTAATGGAGTCATTTTTATAGCGAAGGAGAGGCACTCGTGTAATATTTTGAAAAAGGAATTCCATAGTATTTTTTCACAATTAATATGGCTCTAATAATGGAAAAAATCAATGAGTCTGAGTTTAGTGTAGAAATATGTCCAAAAAATGGATTTTGGAAAATATATAGGTCATTTGGATACTTAATATTATGTTTTAGTCCCTCATAATGCTTAATTTTACCTTAACTGTTGTAATCAATTTTAATTACATTCACTGATTATTTTTGTAAAAAACAAAGTCAAACATTTTTGATATTTTATATTATGATTATTCCAAATATGTAATAAAATTTTCAAAATTATAATCACGTATTTTCCAGAAGTTATTTTTATTTAAATCTCGTAGACAGGACATTAATGCAGTTTTTTAAAGTAAAAACATCCCAAAGTTTGATGTGTTTTTATAGTAAATTTCAAATAGAAATTGATTACAATGAACTAAATTGAATCAATTTAATAGAAATATGAACTAATTGAACACTAAAACCAATTGTAAATATAATTTATCCTTCTAAAAAAATTACATGAAAATGAAATTTTGAATTAAATTTTAGTGTTTTTCACTATTCATGAAAAAAATGAAACGTTACCGAAAAATACCACAAAAATCACCTAAATTTTTTTTATGTTTTCATATAATATATTAAGATCATTTTTACATAAAATATTTACAAAATATCCTATAATTTTATTTAAAATTGGTTTTCCACTAAAATACTATAAAAATGCTAAACCGAAATATTGGTTTTTTTGAGAAATATATAGTTTCTTCTTATCTTATGATCATAAAATCCATTGGATGATTAAAAAATATTATATTGAATATATAATAATCATACTACATTTATATCACTCACTAACTGTAATTAATTTAAGTCATTAGGATAAAATATCTTTGTGATCATAAAAATAGTTTTCTATAAAATATTCCCATCCTTTTAAATTGGATATTATATTAATTAAAAATAAATTTTTAATAAATTAATTAGTTTTTTAAATTATATTTTCATAATTTAGTTAGTAATACTCATAAATTCTAGTTTATAATATATTAAATAATATTATTATGATAATATATTGTTGTTCAGTAAAACTCAGTCTTGCGTGTATCATAAGACATCGCAGAAGGTCACTCTTGCATGTAACACATGCTAACTCAGTGTTTTATGAATTAAAAGATATAAATTATATTGAATTTATTTAAAGTAGTGAATATATTATATGTATTCAGGATATTTTATTCCTTTATGTTCTTAGTGCCATGTGAAATACATGTTATCGAATATAAGTTACTCTTTTAGAATTTTTGAGGTGTTACACAAGAAATCTAGAATTACAGTGATATTTATCTCCATAAATAATGGTGTTTACCACTATAACAAATTATGAATGAAACATATATATATATATATGAATGAAATATCAGATCAAAGGGAATTCCAAGAAGAGCGAAATGATAAAGAAATGTGTTAGAACTCTCTGAAGATATTTCTAATGAAGGAAAGTGGAGTGTCCATGAAAACTCAAAGAAGTTGATACTATTATCAGGGTGTTGTTCAAAAATTAATTACAAAGGAGTATAATGATGATATAAATAATAAAATATCCACACTAAATGAATTGACATCAATGTTTATTTTGATTTTCATTGGATTTCATTTCAAAAAAAATCCTTTCATGAATTAATGAGAAAAGAGAGAGGAGTAAGGGAGTTACCCTTGCAAGGGGAGTGAACCCAAGCACAAAGTACCCTACCCAAAAAAACCACCAAACATTTATTTTATTTTATTTTGGTACAAAAACACATTACTATTATATTCTTATTATATTATCATCGTGTGGGTAAACCAAGTATAATTTGTATGCCTTGTGTGCATTATTGACTTACATTCATCAAGACATAAAATGATGTGTGTGGGTTAATTATTCACTGAAAAAACATATTAAGTAAATGAAAAGATAAATAATAATAGGATCATCATCCAAATAAAAATACAAGATTTAACCTATAAAAATTAGTTGAATACAATTTTGAGAAGTGGGAGTTTGAGGATTAAATGTTTGTATTGGAATAAGTCATATACCCTGATTCATACCCCCCCCCATGGTATCTCTCACTAAGGACTCATGTTGTCATAAAAATTGGAGTCAAAGAATAGATTATTTTTATGATTTTTTTAATTGATATTATTATTATTTTAATTTATGTTTTATTCCTACCTTACAATCATTTAGTTACATTAAAATCGGAACAAATCTAAAGAAGAAGAAGAAGAACCTAAGTGTAATTACATATAATAAAAAAGTTCTAATGTATTTTAATATTAAAATAAAGGGTTATATCATCTTTGACAAGGAAGGTATGAATGATTTTTAGTTTTAATCATATAATTCATTTAATGATGCTACAAGATTACCAAAATATCCTAATTTACCAGATGATGTTGGATCTAATTTTGATTATGAGATATTATGAAATAAAAAGGTGTAAGTTTTCCACTTATTGGTGGATATATATATATATATGTGTGTGTGTGTGTGTGTGTGTGTGTGTGTGTAACTATAATAAAAAGTCTTGATGTTCAATAATTATAATGAGGTATATGGTTTTCATGTTAAAGGACTGAATATGGGGATGGAAAAGTAAAAAAACATTAAGAAAATGTTAGTTGAAGTGGATAATGATATTTGGTAAAATAATGACACCCAGGATAAGGGGAGATATATTAAATAGTTAAAAATATAAAATTTGGTTTCAATGATAATATTTTTGTTTCAAAATAATTTAAATAGTGTATATCATATAAGGATGAACATGCTACACACTTGGAAGAATTATTCAAGGGGGGGCACAGGCTAAAATAAGATAACTCAAGTCATAAGTGTTCCATTACATAGGTGAATACCAATATGAAAGAACAAAGTGACATACAAGATGTGCTTTCCCATTCATTATAACATGAAATTTATAAAGGTAAAACTCTCATGGAAGACATCAAAGTTTAAATTGAAATAAGAAGATATTTTTTTAACAAATTAAAGAGGAATTTATCTTCATAAAAAAGAAAGAGTAACAATAAAAACAACAAGGTTAATACATATCTAAAAGATAATTTAGACATGTTATTTGATTATCATTTCATATTACAATGTGATATGAAGAAGAATTATTCTAAATCTAGGGATAATCATGAAATAATAATTAATTAAAAAGGTAATATTCTGTGGGAGAACATAATATTGGACATTCTGGAACCCTAGTTAAGTTAAAAATAAATTAAATGTTGTTTATTATAATTAAAAGGGAAATTATTTGAGGTAATGAAAAGACACTTTAGAAAGTCCCTACTAGAATTAAAGACAAAATTTTTAATGAATTGTAATATATTTCTTATTTTGAAGTCATTAGAACTTTTAAAAAATAGAGTTACAAACCACATAAAAAATGATATAGATTTTATTATAATTATTCCTACCATGATAATAATATCTCTAGTTGATATATCATGAAAAATTATGATGGTATGAAATGTATAAAATAGCATGGATTTAATCAAAAATAAATTTAATCAATAAATAGATTTCATGGGTTTATTGAATAAAATAATTGTGAAGAAATTGGTCTGAAGATGAGTTCCAAATATGTTATTGAACAAAAAATTTCTTGAAAATACAAGAAGATGATTTGGAAAAGATAAAGAAGTTCACATTATGATAAAACTAATAAATGTTATGTGAAATAAGTACCCCAAGGTAAGGTATGTGTTGAGAAACAAAATTATTCTTATAAGGATAAACAAGGTAGTAGTATAGTACAGAAAAGAAAAGTTAAATCATGGATTTTCTAAGAAATCCCTATTAAAAGGAGAACCCGAGAAGGAAAATATTGTAATTTGAGCCATTATTCAAGGGAAAACCCCTAGGATATTGAAAAATAAATACCTTATGTCAAAACTAGTATAGATCTTGAGCTTTATTCCACATTAAAGGAAAAGATAAAGTATTGGTCTATAGTGACTCATCATATTCCTCAAATTAAAGAAATTAGAATATCCCCTATAACTATTTTTTAAGTGATATAGGTTTTGGGGGAGATACAATCCATGGAGAGATTTCATTGAAACTTCAAATTCGTATCAAGTCGAAATTTGTAATTCCAACTTGTGTGGGTCTATTTTGAGTTGTATCTTCCTAAATCATGATTAAAAAATATAAGGGTGAAAAAATAGGCATCTCAGTAATCATATCGGTATCAATGTTCAACTGAAGTTTATATTTCATGAGCACACAATAATAAAATGGAATATGGCCATGAAAATTGAATATGAAACCTTGATGTAGAATAAAAAAATAGTTTTCATGGTCGATTTCTTCTGATATTGCATGAGATATCATCTAATTTTCCTCAAGATATCAAAATATGTAATAGATGGATGACTTTCATGATTAATATCAATTAAATGCTACATAAAAAACCTATAACATTCTAGGGATTCATGATATATAGAAATGAAAGGTTGTATCCCCTTTAACAAAGGAAAGACACTTGGTGGAGGAATGAAGGAATCTTTTTATTATATAGATATGGTTTTTAAAGAAGAAAATTTGAATGACTTGCACACTCTATGATTCATAGTTTATATACTTGCATGTTTTTAAAAGTTTTATTTAGATTTTATGAGGTTTTATAGGGGTCCATAGTGAAATACTAATGATTTTTGTACTTAAAACCTATTGAAGTAAGTCTGTGTAATGGATAATAGTGTTTTTATTAACTTAATATATAGGTTCCTACACTTGGTTTAAACTCAATAGGTTTATAGATTTTTTTGATGGACCATTATGATGTTTTAACATCACTGATTGAAAATATATAAATATATAGCTATAATAATTGAGATAAAAATTCAAAATAAGAGTTGTGGTGAATAAGTGAAGAGTGTTCTTGAAGTTGAAGGTTCCTTAGAGTTTATTGAAAAAATGGGCATCCTAGTATCTCTAAATATGGTGTAAAGAATATATTTAAATGTTCATATATAATCAATATATTATCCATTTTATACTAATTAAAATATAGGAGATTATTTCTAGGCAATCACAGGTAGATAACTTTTTTGGAAACTCCAAGAATGTAAGACAAAAGGTATCAAAGGATTAGATATTTTATTGTTTAACACCAATAAAATGGATGGTTCATGATAAAAAGTGTTGGATTTATTTCCATTATTCCTCAAGGTAGATATTTTCTAAAGAATCTAAATTTATTACATTTTCTAGAGGTTTTTATTTTTATTTTATGTCAATGTTGGAGAAGAGAGAATCAGGAATCTAAGGGAATTTTAATTAGAAACATTATAGATGTTTAAAGAAACCCATGTAATTTAATTGATCTTATGTTTCTTTTTAGCCATTATTAAGAGTCATTGGACACTACTGATGTTGTTTGTAAAGTGTTTTTAAAGTTTTTGAGTTGATTTAGAGTTCCTGGAGAAGTCCAAGGAATAATTAAAGAGGTTCTGAAGTCATTTTCAATAGATTTTGAATTTTGGGTTTGTGTTAAAAATTATAAGGACCTCACATGAATAAGGTTTATCCTAAAATAAACTTGAATAAGTAAGAGTTGTTAAAAAATTTGGAGTGAAATTGTAAAATGAATTGTATAAGTAAGATTAAATTATTCTATATGTTAATGTAATTCAAGAGAAGATCTATAGAATTGGGAAAATAATTTATTATTTCAATGTAACTCTTATTCATAGATAATATTCATCCAAAAAATACAAATATAAAGGGACAAAGTAAGTGTAAATGTATGAGTAATTCAACTCATATGTAAGTTTCATTGAGTGGAAAATTCCAAAATTACACATATATTATATAGAATTATTTATGGTCATCATTTCAAGTGAAAAATTTTAAAATTCATATACATATAAAGAAACATTATATTCATTTACTCTTACATGATAGTTTTTATATAAGATTTTTAACATTCAATAATTCTAGAATATATTTCTAGAAAGTAACTCTCATGATTTTATATTTTTCCTTTATGTTATAAATATTATGGTTTCATGTTTATGTTTTAATTCAAGTTGATTTTTTTTTGTAAAATTAAAAGGAATGTTTCTATATCATGAATAAGATGACCTCACATTGAAACTGTCTACGAATAGAGACTATATCTCAACCCATCCTGGATACCCTGGTACCTTAAACCCCAATCTATCTCTAACATGGTCCAAAGGGTGTTCTAAATACTCAAGGGTTAGAGACTAAACAACAAACATAAGTGATTTTTTTCACAATAAAATGAAAGATGACAGATACAAGTTGATATGATCAATACTCCTGATGGATAACATACAAAAAAATAAATAGGTAAAACCCAAAATATTAAATCATCAAAGTAGTAAAACATATTCCAAGATAAAATTTCAAAAAACCCATTCAAAATTTTTATAACATCTCTACCAGTCACCTCCATCACTCTGGGTCCCATGGATCAAGAACATCTATTACCTCTAAGTGGTGCTTTCCATATTCTCAAACCAAGAAAAATGTAATCTACAAATGTCAAAATTCAAAGGTAGGGTGAGAGATAAACATCATAGTAGGGTCTCACCCTATGTTCCATAAAAAATAAAATAACAATAGGCCAATTATTATATTAATTTTAATAAAAACCATGTAAAATAATTTTTACATTTCCAAAAAAACACACAATCAAAGGAAGTGAAGGAATATGTCACAAAACAAGCTTAAATGAATAGTTTATATAAAAAATATTATATAAAATAGTTGGAATGAATAAAAATTATATAACAAAATATCACATATAAAATTAAATATGTGTGTTTTCTCATATTAACACCCCATTAGGGGATCCTATTTTGGGAAATCAAACTACACCCCATTAGGGGATCCCATTTTAGGAAATTAAACTACACCCCCTTAGGGGATCTTATTTCAAGAAATAAAACTAAAAACCATTCAAGGATTCCATTTCTAATGTTTTATCTACCAATCAGTCATTGTAAAATCAAAAATTTCAAATCTATTCAAAATAAAATTTCCCAGTTTTAGATTACAACATTCCATTTTCATTTAAAAACCAAATCATGGTTATCATAAAATTCATTCCTTTTACTAATAATAATTAAATTTAATCCATTTTCCTCAAGTATCACCATCAAATTAAATTCGTAAAATCAATTTTCAAATAATGTCGTCCATTTTATCAATTTTTCCAAATAATTTCAATTTCTTTGATATTTGGGGTTACCAAAAATTCCATTAAAATATCATAATCCAACTCTAATAATATCAAATAAAAGTTTTTAAAATCATTTAAAAATTAATTTCAATTTAATTAAAAATTTAAAGGTAAATCTTTTTGGAACCACCTACCTTTAATAACCTGGAGAAAGATAACACCCACAATAGTATCTCCAACAAAGAATGAGGTGAAGGAGATCAATAAGAACAACCTAGAATTAGGATCCATCAAATAGAGATTAGATCCATTAAAAACATTATGATCTATAAATATCTATGGAATAAAACTGTGAGGAAAAGAAGAATAAACATGATAGAAGATCTATTTACGTGAATGAGGATGGACAATTACAACCACATATCAATCCACCAAGATAAGGGTTTAGTTTAGTCAAAAACAAATCTTGAGAGCCTTCAAGACTAAGTAATTTGATTAGGATTTAGTGGGGTAAGTTATGGTTAAATCGTGAGTCTCATAATTTTAATAGAAATTGGGGGATTGAAGTCATGTATGAATGGTTGACTGTAGGGGTCACATGGTTATACTGACAGTTCTCCCTCACCATACTCCCCTGCTATTTGGGGTGCATGGTATCTCCTAGGTGAGCACATGGGTTGAGTAACCATTTTCTAACCATGAAAACACCATTATCCATAGGCCACATTATTTGGAGGGTATTTTCGTATGGTTTGGTTAAACTATGCACCTCCCTCCAATGCAATGTAATTGGGTGCATAGTTTTCTAGGCCAAACCACATAGTTTTCCATAACCGTGCACCAACCATGCACTACCCCTTAGTCTTGAAAAAAATTCAAATTATATCTAAAACAACCTAAAAACCCCAAACTAAAGTAAAAAAGGGTCATGAAGTACCTATAAGATGGAAACTGGATGTTACATCCCTCCCACCATGATCAATATATGTCTATAGAAAGCCTATTAAGAAGAATTCATATCCAAAAGGTTAGGTCACTACTATTTCATTAGTGTATTATGAAAAAATGTCTCATGTGAATTATAACCATGATTATATAGAACACATAACAAAGGCATCATTCTCCCACAAAGTACCTTTATATCAAAATCAAAAATCCTTACTAGATGCCCAGTAATTTATAAATCGGGATCAACATCAGGATCATCCCAGATCAAAACATGAGAAGGGTCCCAAATATACATTCGATGTTGTGAAACAATAAACACGTTTTGGATTGATTTCAACTATAGTTGATGTACTAAATAGTAAGAATCATTCCCCACCTTATGACCAATATCAAAAGGACCCACAAACCTTAGCGCAAGTGTTTGCTATTTTCTAAGATGTTAGTTACCCAACTCAATTGAAACTCTCAAGAACACCTAGTCAAAAAATTAAAATACAATAGCCATCAATGACAATAATCATAGGATCTATACCAGATCTATGCCCTAATTAGTCTATAATGAATAAAATGATTCTTCTCCATCATCTCGTGTACATAATTTTGTCCAACCAAATAAGCTTCACCAATATCCAACCAACACAATGTTTATTTACATGATTGGACATACAAAGCCTCAAAAAGATCCACCTGAATTATAGAATGACAACTTTTATTATAATAAAACTCAACCAGTCCCAAGTGGATGTCCCAATCTTCATAAAAGTTTATAACACAAGTGCATAACATGATCTCAAGGATCTGTATATCTCTTTATGTATGTCCATCCATTTGGATCTAGTATTACATGCTCAAATGAATATGATATACCAATTCCTCTTGGATAACCCTACAATACTGAGAAACAAATTTGATATCCCTATTAAATACTATAGTAAAAGGAACGCAATGAAACATAAAAATACATTCCACATGAAAATGTCAAAATTCCTCAAAATTGGTTGTATCTCGAATTGGTATATAGAGATCCGATTTGGTTAGCTTATCGATCACAACCCATATTTCATTTTTCCCTGATTTTTATGTGGAAACCCAACCCCAATGACTATAAAGATCATAACACACTTCTAAGTCAGCATTGGAAGTGGTTGAAGAAAACTCGAAGGTCTATACTATTCATCATTCAACTATTGACAATTATAACAATGAGAAAAAAATAAGCAATGTCTAATCTCATACCTAGCCACCAAAATTATTGTTTCACTTTATAAAACATATTCATGGTTATATGGTTCACCTCCCATTGGGAATTATAAGAATTCCCCCACCATGCAATTTCTCATAGGTAAAGGATAAAAAAATGTTTCAGAAACATAATATTCCCTTATAGGAGAATGTCTACTCACTAATGGTATCCCCACTATAAATGTATCCTCAAGTGTTGCATAATTCATCATCAAGATTATGTTCCAAAAGAATCATCATGAGAATATCATAGGTCAACTAAACACTCTCTAAAACAACCTAGGGGTATTCCTCCAAGGCTCTCAAGTGAAATTTATCAAATAGAGCCACCAGGTTCAACTCTTATTATGATTCATTCATTGAGTAGTTTAGATGTTTCTACTCAAATAATCATCAACAACATTCCCCTTCCCTTGGGTATAAGAAATTCCAAAATTGAAATACTATAGGTACCTTATCTAATGCCTCTATCGAAGGTTCAAATATTTATGTGATAATATATAACTCAAGATTTTTGGTTTAGAATAAATGGAAAAACATTCTCATAAAAAATATTTCCACCAACTCATAAGAGAATATATCACAACTGTGAGTTTGATATCATGGTTTCGGTAATTATTCTCCTGTTTCATAAGATGTCTAGATCCATAGCATACCAAGTAATCACCCTGCATTATATCACAACCCAAACATAAACCTCAGGCATCACAAAATACAACATAACCCTACCCATCCATTGGAAGAGTTAAAATGGAAGCATAAGTTAAAAGACATTTAAACTCGTCAAAATAATACTAAAATTTTTCATTCCATAAGAAATTCACTCCCTTCTGAGAGAGGGAGGTCATTGGGGAATCCATATTGGTGAAATATTTAACAAGCCTATGGTAATGATCTATTATGTCCAAGAAGCTTCATATCTCAAAAACATTATGTGGTTTCTCCCATTTCTTAACTGTCTTCACCTTCATAAGATCTACTAGGAATATGTGTTTTGAGATCAAGTTCCCCAATAAATTCACTTCCCATATCCATAAATTACACATTAAATAATTTTCATAGACTATGTGATCTTTCATGATTTCAAGGAATCCTACTAGATGACTCACATGATCCTCCTCAGTTTTTCAGTAAACTAAAATATCATCCAAAAATACCACTAGGAAAAAATCAAGGTGCTCATTGAATATTTTTTTTATCAAATCCATAAATACTGTAGGATAATTTGATGGGATAAAGTTTGTAGTAAGATACTCAAAAAGGCTATACATTATCCAGAAGGTGGACTTTAGAATTTCAGATTCATTAATTATCAAATATTTGTAACTAGATCGAAGATATATTTTTAGGAAAATCATTTCCCCTTTGAACTATTCAAGTAGATCATCAATCTATGGTAATGGATACTTTTTATTTACAATAAATCAATTATGTTTTTTTTAATCAACATAGAGGAAAATTATTTTATTCCCTTTCTTATCAATAATAATAGGGGCCACTCAAGGTGACAATACAATCAAGAGTATAAATCCTTTCTCTAACAGATCATCAAATTAATTATTTAACTCTTTCAACTATTCCAACTCTATATAGTAATAAGGAATAGATTTTTTATATGAAACATCTACTAAATCAATAAAGAAATCTACCTATATTACTAGTGGTATAATTGAGAAATCATATGGAAACACATCATGAAACATGGTGATGATAAAAGGGAGATTATCACTTAAATATTATCAATCTGTGTCAAAAGAAAAAATAGATATTACCCTACCCAACTCTAGAAAAGGCAGTCTGAATCTACTTGAAGTTCGGTCCCATTATACCTAAAATACATAGTACAACTCCATTGGATGTAATAAAGGATACAAATTGAAGATAACAATCATTTTGGTCATTATTATCAATCATCCAATCCATCCCAGGGATTATGTCAAGAGGTTTCACATTGGGAGCAATAAAACCCTAGGTAATTACAAATAATAATAAGAATAAAGCACAAGAATGACATAAAAGGCCATTATCAATTCATTCCTAGGGGCATAGTAATATCCTTAAAATAACATAATATTTTCTTATGAAGATTTTAAAATTTCAAAAATTAGTCGATATAAATAAGTGAGATGTACTGGAATCAAATAAAGCAGTCACTAAAGTTAAATCTATAATGATGGTACCTATCATAGTCATTGGACCTATATCCACTTCTTCTGGAGACTATTACATTATTTAAAGAATCTTTATTCTATATTCTAATGGTTTAAACCCCATTTATCATGAGTAATAAAATTTTACCTCAATACTTTTAGGTATTGATGAGCTCATTCTACTATGTGGAGCAGAGAAGATATGGCAGAACTTTTATAGGTGGCTTGAGTGGACGCAGAACTATATTTCTTGGGTGCCTCAGAGAAAAATCACTTCTAGTACCCAACCATTCAAAACTATAATAATTTTTAGGTTTCCTACCACACACTTTAGGAGTTCTAGAAAATGTAAGTTGTCTAGTTCCACCATGATGTTCATCTTGATTTATATTTCCCTTGAAAGAACTCATTAAACTACCACTATGAGAAATGAGAACTCCTTTCAACCTTGAATTACTAGATAGATCAATATCAACCATCAAATCTCTATCCATTACATCAACATAATGAGTGAGATTCAACATGAATACTTTAGATTTTATTTTTTCATGAAGACCCATCCCAATGAATTAATCCTTCAGTAATTTATTTTTCACTACCTTAGGAGAAAAGTGTACTTGATCAAAAAAATTATTTCTATACTACATCGCTATATTTTCACACTATTATAGGTTTATAAAGTCCTTTTAATTTATTAATACAATTAAATCTAGAAATAAATAATTAATAAAAATAGCTCTAAATTATTTTTACTCCAATTCCTCATGATTCTTTTCAATCACCATCAAATCCCAACATCTCCTACTAGTTCTTTCTAGCTTGAAGGTGGAACACTTTATCTTAATCTAATCAGTCATTTCTAGGATCTTAAAAAAATTATATTTTTTTTAAAAATACCCATTCTCTTTAGGATCATTAAATCATTGGAAAGCATGTGGGTTCTGGAAGAAAATATATTTATCAAAATTCTGAGATTTTTCCCTTTGATGCTACAAAACTGAATCTTGGATAGGAATAGGTTCTATTTCCTTAAGCAAATCTTGGACAACATGCACTAACATCTCAACAATATTCTATTCCACTGGAGGATTAACTCACTGTAGTTCACAAGAAACTTTCTCCTAGGGCCTATTCAAACATATAAATTGATTCATGATGCTACACAACATCAAAAATGAAACACTAAAAGAATCAAGAAAGATTATAGAGATCAAGAATATAGAGATCAAAGATAAAGAAATATCAATTCTATCAAACATATTTCAAGAATGGAATTTCAAAAAACTTCTAAAAAGGTAGAAAAATACTATAATGGGAACCAAACATTCCTATTGAAAATTTTGCCTAACAATAATGGTGAATTAAGGAAAATTAAGATGGGAGTTGTCTAGGAAATCACTCAAAACTACCTCATAGGTCCCAACAATCTTATCTTATATCTACTAGGATATCCCAACTATATACTAACATCAAGTAAATATGTAAAACCTCACTCTGATACCAATTTTCATGAACCATATAGGTTGACCTAGTACCATAATATCCAATATAGCTCTAACATGGCCTGAAGAGCCTTCCGGTTCCCCACGGATTGGAAACCAGCGCCTAGAATCATATAATAAATAGAAGGGAATGATGATTCTAAAAATTTAATAAATAAAATAGATACAAGTCAATATGATCAACACTCCTCAAGAAGAATGTACCATAAAAAAAGGTTTAACAAAAAATAATACATCATCTAATTACTCATCATTTGTCAATATAAAATCTCAAAAAAAGAGTAACATGTGTATATCATCTCTACTAGTCACCTCCATCACTTCGAATGCCAAGAATAAATAACATCTACAACCTACAAGTGACTCATTCCATTTTCTTGGACCTATAAAAATATAATATAAAAACAATAAAAAGAAAATTTAGGGGGTGATCTAAAAAACATAGTTGGGTCTCCAAAATGTTTTCCATAAAAATAACATAACAATATAAAAATTATGATATAAATTTCATTAAAAAAGGCTTATTAAATCATTTTCATATATCCAACAAACCAAGATTCTAATGAAAATGATGGAAGATATCTTAAAATATGCCTAAATTAATAGTTAATAAAAAATAGTTCGCATGAATAAAGTAATTATATAATCATTGATAATACCTAAAAATAAAAATATATATATATATATGCGTAATCATACTAACACCCCATTAGGGGATCCGATTTTGGGAAATCAAACAACACCCCATTAGGGGATCCCATTTTTGGAAATCAAACTACACCCCATTAGGGAATCCCATTTCATAAAATCAATTACTTCCCATTAGAGGATCCCATTTCATATAATAAAACTACCCCCCATTAGGGGGCCCATTTTTTAGTATCAATCAACCAATCGATCATAGGAAAATCAAACATTTCAAATCAATTCAAAATTTAATTCCCCAATATTAGTTTTCAATGTGACTTTTTCATTTCAAATCCAATCGATCATATGGTGTTTTTATCAATTTTGTGCCAATATCAAAATCAAAAACCAATAAACCTAAATATGGGTTTTAAAATTCATTTAAAAACTCAATTAAATTCAATTAAGTAATTAAATATTTTAACTAAAGGGGTAAATCTTTATAGAAAAACCTAACATTAATCACACAGTCAAACGCAACACTCACAATGGGATTGCCGATGAAGAATGTGACGAAGAAGATCAAAAAGTACAACCAAGAATCAATATCCATTAGAATGAAGGTTAGATACATCAACAATGCGATAATATATCAATGTATATGGGAGAAAAGATATCAGATCAGAAGAAACCACATGAGTGGAGATTTACTTACCTGAATGAGACAGAATGATATCATCCATGCTTCAATACACCAAGAGAAGGGGTTAGAGGAATCAAAACCACTTCTTGAGAGCCTTCACGACCATATAATTTTATTAGGGTCGTGTGGGGTAAATTAGGGGTTAAACCGAGGGTCCCAATATTTAATAAAATCATGGGAACAAAAAATCAGATTCACGGTGTTCTGTAGGGGGGTGCATGGTTATACTAACTATGTTCCCTAACCATATGCCCTTGCGGTTTGGGGTACATGATATCTCTTATTTGGGAATGTTGTTTGGGTAATCGTGTGCCAACTTTTAGAATCCCACTATCCATAGACACATGGTTTGTATTTTCCAACTGCATGGTTCGGACAAATAGTGAACCTCCTTCTAGTGCACAATCATTGGGTGCATGGTTTTCTCAGCTAAACCACATTATTTTCCCTAATTATATTTCAACTATGAACTACCACTTGGGCCACTTTTATTTTCCTAATTTCACCTAAAATAACCTGAAATGAACCACAATTAATTTAAAACCCAAAAAAAATTCAAGAAATGCATTTAATAAGGTAATAGAATCTTATAGACTACCTAAAGATGGTTTTATTTTTTAAGATGTAGCCACAAAATTTCAAAAAGGTCAACATTCTGGTGATTTTCAAATGAGAAAATTTTTAAGGATGTACTATTTTATATGTCATTTAATTTGATATAATTTTTCAAGGATAAATGGAAAAAATTTATCACGTAGTTATTGAAGATATGGTGACTCAAACACAACTTTTATAAATAAATTCACATCGTGACTAGATATTTCATAATGAAATAATGAAAAAACCAATATAAGTCTTTTCATGAAGGATTCCTTTACACTATGAAATATTCATTGTATTTTTTTAATTAAATCATGAAGGTCATATATTAAGTGGTCATTTGTGATTTTTTTACAACAGATTTTGTCATTATTGACAGAGATCGTAAGAAATAAAACACCAATAATCAAGGAGATATCATTGACGCATCCGTGTTTCATTTCATTGAATCAAAAATCAAAAGGGGTATACAATTTTGGATGAAAAAAGGAATTATTAGGAATATCTAATAGAGACAATTGATATGGTTAGAAGATAACTCAATACAATATTTATGAATAAAAAGAAACTCTTTTTTGTATCAAATAAGAAAAAGTTTAATGTGCATGCATTACTTCTAAAAATATTCTGGTAATAAAAATCTTGAAAGTGTAATAAAAAGATCTCATATATAGATGTTGTGACATCATGGAGTTCGTTTGAACATCATGTTCCTTTTTTGGAAGATTTAATTGGTCAACAAGTAGTAACTGATATAAAATTATATTGGGAAATAAATTATAGGGAAATATCATTGGGTTAAGGGTGATACTTTTAAAAAACCACTTGTAATCATCTTTGATATTAGTAGAAAATTTGTGACCTGGACTTAACCTGATCATTGAAATAATGTAGTCACACAATTTTTTGGTGAACCTTATAAAAATATTTTGTTCCTTTCATTTTTTTACCTCTATTACATTTGAGTAAGTCTGAGAATTAATATTTCAATGGATAAAACTCCAAAAAATATAGGATTACTACAATAAATTAATTTAAAAAATTATTAGCATTGATTAACCCCCCCCCCCCCTCCCATGTAGTATAGACTATTCCTGGACACTTACAATAATACCATAATGACAAAGTTCCCCCTATAAGAACCACATTCTATCGAATACATTACTTTTATTAATGTATTAGGATTAAAACATATGAATGAAAAATTTATCAATGGTGGAATAATAAGATGATTCCCTGTCTTCATTCACACATCCAAGAAGTCATAAATCTTTCTACTATGGGATTACCAAAAATTTAGAAATTTGTTATAATTTATTTTACTAAAAAGATAATCCTAGAGGTTGATGTAAATGAAAGATATGTTATTCTTATATTATTCTCATACATAGTGTTAAATAAAGAAATATAACATCAAAAAGAAAATGATATTTGTGAAAACATGAAAGAACAATTGAATGGGATGTAAAAGTTAAATAAGTAATAATGTAATATAGGAAATTAATCTAGAAGATTTTTTAATGGTTTATAACAAAACCAGATATGGTTACATTACAATATTTAATTAAGTTTTCAGAAACATATATTTTTATAGAGAAAAATTTTATGACCCTACAATTGTTATGAAGTTGATGAATAACTTTCTAGATGTGTGTAATCTTGAATTTTTCTCATTAGAAAACAGAGATGATTTATCCCTTGATGATCATTATAATATTATTATTGATTATTATATAAGTAAAGATATATTAATCAATAATAATATCGGGGAATAAATAGATTTTGAATCCATTATAAAACTCAAACTCAAGGAATAAGTAGTTGAGAACTCAGGGGATTCTAAGGATGAAAAAGAAATGGATTAAGAGTATAAGATAATTATGGATCTTATCTCATTGAAATTTATAAAATAAAAAGTTTTACACCCTTGGGTTGTCACTTTCTAAGTGGTAACATTCTGGTTTTTTTCTCCCATGAACTAGTGGTGTTATGGGTTGAGATTTTCAATTTTTGGGGGTTTTATAGGGGTGAATGATTAAGGGGAACAATTTAGAAGTAATATAGAAGAAATTGTATGGCAAGATTAGGGGTGTAAAGAGATTATAACATGGTCTATGCATTGTTGAGAAAAAATTATGAAACAACTATGTAGCCATATAGGTGTGGGACAATGGAAGACACACAGTCTATACACTGTTTGGAAAACCGTGCGAGACAACCATGAAACCTTCCATGTTTGTGGTATTTTTGTGATTTACCCTTCCTTTTAATGGGGGGATTAAACCAAAATCCATCACATTCGACCCTTTGGAATGAAATTACTATAATTGGATCATCCTATCCTCACAAGTACCTCTATGATGTTTTCACGGTTTTTCTTATTAATTCTTCACCAGGTTCAAGAGGTATGGGTTCCACTATTTTCTTTCTCTTAGTTTCCCTCATTTTATCCAACTAAACTAACCATATTGGTAATTCATGGAATATTTTATTTGTTTTGGGTTGGTAAAAATTATGGATTTTATTGTAAGATGGTTTTTATCCATAATAGGAGTTCCTTCATGTTGGATTTCATTGAAGGCAATAAGGATATTCCACTTGAGGTTGGTGTCTCTATTTAATTTTATTTTACATGAAATTTCCATTGATGATTTGGTTTTTCAAAATCATTATTATCCTTGATAGGTGAGTTTTTTATAATATGGTTTTTATTTTTTGAAACATTCCTTGACTTGATTTTGTTTTTAAATGGAGAATGGTTGAAATATCACATTCAAAATACTGATTGGTTAAAAAAAATTATGCATTCCAAATGTATAATAAAATTTTTATAATCGTTTTTATTTGGAAAATAAATTTTTTATTTTGTTTTAAGACAAATGGTATTTTCAAGAGAGTTTATTTTTTTGTATTCAAATGGTTTCTATCATTTTTTTGTGTGGTGTGGTTTTATAAAGTAAAATAGAGGTCCCTTGGTTTGTTTGATTATGATTATTGATGATTTTGATGTTCAAGGAATTTTTTTTTGATTCTAAATATTTTTTAAAAAGGGTATTTCAAATTTTATTTCATTTATATAGGTATGAAAATTGACTACCTGGTTGGCACTTGTGAAGTGATGTTAATTGTGCCCTTGTTGAGTACCCTTGTGATGTTTATGATGTTTATGATTATTCATGAGATGGATAGTTTGATATGTGAATATTGATGTGTTCATGGATTAGGGAACATTTTTATGGGTATTTTGCGAGGTGGGACGGATGTGATTGTGGTGTTAGCCCTTGGGGATTTTTCATTTTCATGAGATGACATAGTTTACTCATTGATAACCTCCATTATTATTCCATGAGAAGACTATGGCTACTAAGTGGGAAGTAGTGATAAATTATTAGGATAGTTGTGATTTACCACTAGTTAGTCACCCCTAGTTGTATGTAACACCTATCTAGTTTTATTTTCACCTATTAGAATGTTTAGAGTGATTTGATTAACAGATATGTGACTATAAAACTACTGGATGTAAGTCCACTTTTCTGTATCATGAGTTGTCTCGTTAGTCTCTATGATGTTGCCTAATGTTATGTATTATATTTTATGTGTCCATGATATTTATTTCTTTAATATTGGAATTTATTTTCCATTTATTATATGGAATCACTATATGTGTTTATCCTTTTGTGGTTTTAGTCTTAATGTTGACTAGTTTTTTTCCATCAATTTATTGATATTACTTATAACCTGCTATGGTTGGGTTTCATTGTTATTTTCCCTATTTCCTAATTTAATTTCTAGTTGTATGTGTATAGGATTTTAATGGAAAATGGGGAAATGGTTTTTAAATGGTCTTCCATGGTTTTAAATTTTTGAATATTTGAAACTTAGTGTGGGTTTATCTTAAACATTTTGATGTTTCAAATGTAACAGTTTGGTTTCATTTCAGTTTGTATTTTTTTAAAACATGATATTTGAGAAATTACATTGAAAATGTGTAACTTTTGAGGAAGTGTATGTTTCAACTTATTTTACTCACATGTTTTGGAATGAAAATTAAAACCTAATTTACCAGGCCTTGTTTTTTAAACTATCATAATTGGTTTCTTTTATAAAAGAAATTAAATGGACTCACAGTAGTATCCTACTAGCCTCAGCTCAGACCCTACATAATCACATTGGTGGGTATATAGTCTCTATGTATATTTTATGTAACACCCTGATATTTTTATGTAATATTTATCATTAAATAATTTTATATATTTGATAGCTTGTGTTATATACAACTCCGAGTTTAAATAAATCACGATATTTTATTAAAATATTATTAATTAAAATTATACTTATCACCTAGCCATTATATGGGAAATTATTAATAGGAAAAAATAAATTATGAAATATTTATGGTTATGTATGTATAAAATTAATTCATAGGTTATCCATTTATTATAAAATAATATAGAAGTCATTTGAATGAAAAAGTAATATTTTTCAAAAAAATAGTTTTTATGCATGTAATGTATTTTTACCTTAATAATTTAAATTAATCAATATTTATTAACTATTTCAATTAAATTTATATATTATTTACTTTATAAAATGTTTTAAAGAGTCAAAAAATATTTTTCTAGGCATAGGATGAGATTAAATCTAGTTTTATACTTGAAATTTTATTTTTCAAAAAATATGTTTTTACACAGTTTTCAAACATAAATTAAAATTAATTTATACCATTATAGGTTTTAAATGTGATAATATTAGTTAAATAATTATAATTATGAGGTTCAAATTTGGTAAAAAATATGCTTTTATGTTTTTTAATTTGAATAGTAATCATGATTAAATTTATCACATCAGTAAAGGGTAAATTGGGATAATCTAGATTAAAAGTAAGTGATAAGGAAATAATTATTCATTAAAATTAACATTGGATGAAATTATTTTAAACATTAACAGATTATTCTTTAAATTTTGTTGTTTAATGGACACTTTTCCATTAAAATGACTTACATATTGTTTATATCAAATAAATTTACAAAATGTCACTCACATTGTTATTAAGATATCTTACCTATCCAAATAAGGAAAAACGTTTTTTATGAATTAATATAAGTGTTTATTTTTATTTTTATTAAATTATTTTCATTATATAAATATTTAAAAAAAATTATTATATAATGACCTTAATTAATTATGAAACATTGATTTAGTACTTCTCCATTTAATACAAAAACATAATAAATTATTTTAAAAATATTTAAAGTGATATAATTTGATTGAGATAATGTAACACATGAATTTCATAGATCTATATTACATATTTTGGCGTTTTGGAATCATTTTATTATAATTTAAACTTTTTATTGATATATTTATTGTTAAATTAATTGAATAGAGTCAAAATTAACAATAATGTTATTTTATCAAAATAATATTTTAATAAATTATTTAAAAATTATAAAAATCGTAAAATAAGACAATTTGGATATTATATGGTCTATAATTTCATAAATTTACCATTTATTCTCTAATTTTAAATTTCTAAGTAAAAATAACACCCTTTAACATTGATAAAGTTGATAACATAGTTAAAATTAAAAATCGTTAACTATTGGTTATTCAAAATGATATGGTTAAAAATTACACAAAACATTTTATAAATTCTATTGGTTGATGTTATAAAAATTGTCTAATAACTTATATTTTAATATATTCCCATTTATATTCATTTTTATTGAGAATTAATTTAATATAATTTATTCTTTTGAGAAGTTTGAAAACTTCATCTCACCTCATTTATAAAAAGGCACCTCATCCCTCTCTTATTCAAACCAATTTTAGAATTATTGCCTGAAAAAATCTACCACTTTCCCTTATAAGATTCCCTATACACATTATATAGGTTCTATCCTTCCCAAAATACCAACCCTAGAGACCATTAAAGAATATCTTATTGAGTAATTTCAAATAAATGGTAATCAACTTAACCGATCACTTTCTTTTAAACTCTTATTTACCTCCTCTAAATCATTGGTATTTATGATAAAATAATAAATTCAGTATCATAAATGATATGAATTATTAATATTATTATTAAAACACCATTAAACACACTCTTTATCATCAAATAATAAGTGAAAGTATCGTTCATGAGTACACGTGGATTGTCATCTCTATATAGTGATACAGTTAAATTTTTATCAAAATATTTTATGGATTGGTATTATGATTTTTTTAATATTTATATATGATTTTAATAAAATAATTATACTTATTTTATTATAATATCATATCTACCTACTTATCATCCAATCCTTTGGGAAACTATAACTTCGTCTATGCGTATGTGTGGATTACCTCCTCCATTAAGCGATATGATTTATTTTTTTTACATTTTAATTGGATAATAATGAGGTTGTATTTGATGAATATATATGATTTATATAATATAATAACTATACTATATATCTTAATTCATATTTATCATTCTTTTTTCCCATAAATCGAAAAATTAAAAAGAAACATTCACACGTACATACGGGCTACCTTCTCCATTGACGTTTAAATTCATTTTTCTATCTGTATTTTGTTGGATAACTATAACTATTTATAATGTGAATATATGTTATATTTATATCATTATTAATATTCTTTAGTTGATTAAATCACTATAAATGTATAAGTACCAAAACTACTTAATTGAAATACTCATGAATAATGAATTAATTACCACCAAAAAATTAGAATTTTAATAAGTAATTAATTATAACATGGGGTGTTGAAATGTTATAAGGGATAATATATGATATTATAAGTATTAACATTAATATAGTTTATAATTATAATAAAATCCATTTTATTATATAGGAGGATTTATTTCCTTTGAAGAAAGGTGAGCTTTAGGTAATGGTTTATTTCACAATCTCGTCACATAGATATTATTTATATTTAAGACTCCCATTAAGAATACATCTCTTCAATATCCATGTTTTTATTAAATTATATTTTAAAAAAGTTATCCTATGATTTTATAAATTCATTTTTACACTTTTTTGATTTTTTACAGAATGATTTTAATTGAATCTTCTTTTTATTTTCCAAACTAAATACTTTGTGACTTTTTCGTGAAATATATGGAAGGAATGTTTTTTTAACTTATATGTAATGAATAGATTTTCAATCTAATATTAAATTATTATTTTTATGTATGATTTACTTTACATATTATCTAAGGAAACCATCTTCTTTCATTCTCTACATTGTTTATTTTTATGATGAAAATATGAAATATTTATGGAACCCATTCCATTATGGTATCCTTGAAAATAAGATTTAAATACAAATTAAATAATTTTATATACTTATGAGTATTCCAATATTACATGACTTAGGCCTATATTATGATTTCATGGTTCATGTTCTATGATTCCTTTACTAATATTGTCATATGAATATCCAAAATTTATTCCCAGAATTAATAATATTATCATTGATATATAGGGTATGGTTTTCAAATGTTAAGATCATGTTCTTATACACATATAATAATGTTATTATTTTGTGATCATTGATATATCCCTTTTTTATGCTTACTAATCATCTAATCTCATCATTGACTTATGTTTCCTTTCCCCATGTTATGAAGAAAGGTATTAAGTATTATATGTAAAAGAAGTGTGTTTTTTGTGAAGAAATATATTGGATATGAGATATTTTATGAACCAGTTGTTTATAATTCATGGTTTTCAAATGTACTAGACCGAAATGATTCTGGTGTGGATTGAAATGTTATGAAACGAATATTCATCTATTTACATGTAATATCTATGTATAAGAAGTATGTTTCACTATAGTTGGTATCATATAAAATTTTAGTTAAAACATTGAAAATAGTATTAGAAAACTTTAGTAATAACATTAGGGATAATTCTAAATATAGGATAAAATACTAATGTTTAGGAAATTATCATCAATGACCTTGGTTAAACATAATGTGTTTTAGAATAATGTTTCATGATTTAAAAATACTATAAATTATTTTTCATGATTTGTTAATTCCCCACTATGATTATTATTTCACACACTATGCTTTTTTCATTTAGTAAATGGTTGGAACCTGAAACAATCATGTTAATTCTGATTGTGATTGAAAATCCAATGATTTTCCCCCTTAGAAAACAAATTTTATGGGAGATAGAAAGAGAAATATTGTTTCTATGGTCACACAACATTATCAAGATATTAATCATGATGATATTAAAATTATAAAGGTAGGTATCAACATTTTGTTTATTCTTTCATGTGATAATTACCACCTTCTTTTAGTGGGCATGTTGATCAGTTAGTTGATGAGAATTAGATCAGTGCCACTAATAAGATATTTTCTATTCTCTGGTTTTCAAAACATGAAAATGTTATTTTGGTTTATTATCATTTGGAGGGTGAATTTTATCAATATTGTACTAATGTCAAGAACACCAGAAAAATAAATGAAATTAAATCTATGGAGTGGAATGAATTTAAATTCTTATTTCTAAAAAATTACATTCCTAATATTCGTCATATGAAAATGGAAAAATAATTACATTTGTTAATATAGAAGGATGATGAATCTATTTATACTTATGTGGAAAATTTCATAAAACTCATATGCTATGATTTTGGTATTATCATAGAACCTAAAATTAAGGATGATTGATATTCTAGTGGACTAAAACTGGTTATATAAAGGGTGTTATCAATAAGGGACATAAATATCTATGAAGAAATTGTTCAATGTTCTCTCAAGTTGGATATGGTTAATAAATTTTTCCATCAATATCATTTTTTTATAAGAAAAGATAAATGTAATTCAAATCAAATTCTAATATCCATGAGAGAGGAAAATGAAATTTCTTTTATGCTCAAAATGTTGAAGGAAATATGAGGGAAATAATATTAAAGGAACTGGTAAATGTTTTAATTGTTGAAAATAAGTTCATCAAGAAATCAAATACTGGAGTGATTGGAAGAAGTTATCTAATGATGTGAATAAATATAAACCTCCATAGAATACACAACCCAAAATCTTGTGTTTTAAATGAAAGTAGTATTGGAATTATATTAACCATTTCCAAAATCTAAAGGTTAATGATGATGATCAATGTCAATATCCTCTTAATCCTATATCTATAAGGAGATCTCATTTGATCACTAATTATAATGAGGGGATACTAATGTATTATTTTATTCTGGATCTACCATCTATTTTATATCTAAATACTGTTATAACGGTAACATAGTTACACCTCAAAAATTAGATGTTGATTTAGTGGTAAAAATCCCTAACATTAATATGATCACTGCCAATGTTTCTGAATGTTATCCAGTTGATGTTTGTGAGAATATGTTTCCGAAAAATATTTTCATTATTCTTCTAGTTGAATTCGATGTTATTTTGGGAATAAATTGGATTAATCTATACAAATCCTATGTAAATTTCTGAAGAAGGGAAGTTAGGTTTGATATTCCAAAAGAGTCAATGGTCATATTTTAGTGTGATAACAAAAATTAACATTATATATAAATTACATCCATTATATGGTTCATGATTCGTATTCAAAAGGGGAGATTACCTCAGATGGTTGGGGAGAAACTCAACATCAGAGATATGGCTTTTTTTCGGGACTTTATTGATGACTTTTAGGAATAATGACATGGTCTTCTACCAAATCATGAAGTTGATCTTTCAAAATAACTCATACCAAGTGATATACCTATTTTAAAGACTCCATATAGAATAGACACTATTGAATTACAATAATTAAAGAATAAACTCTTAGAGAATATTAACAAAAGGATCTATTCTGCCAAGTGTGTTGCCTTGTGTTGAACCTATTCTATTTGTAATGAAGAGATATGTATCAATGTGACCCTATATTTATTATTTAGAATGTAACAAGATCACTATTAAAAACAGGTATCCTCTACCTTGTATTGATGAATTTCATGATCAAATTCAAAGAGCTCAATACTTTTCTAATATTGATCTTCATTCTGGATATCATAAATTGATAGTAAATAAGGAAGATATTCAGAAGATAGAATTCCATTAAAGGTATGGATATTATGAATTTATATTGATTCATTTTTATCTTAATAATTCCCCCTCTATCTTCATTTATTTAAAAAAATAGAGGCTTTATAGATTACATTAATCATTTTGTGGTAGCCTTTATAGAATATATTGTTATTTATTCAATGAGTAATTAAGATAATTAAGATTATTTGATTATTGTGTTTAAGACCCTAAATACTGAGAATATTTATGAAAAATTTACCCAGTGTGATTTTTTCTTGAGAAATTTACATTCTTGGTTGATATAACGTCAAGTTATGGAATATCAGTAGATTCATCAAAGATAGAAGTTATTGGACATTATCCTGGGCCAATCATTCTAAATGAGATTTGTATTTTTCTTTCTTTGGTTGGATATTATCAGTTCTTTGTGGAGAGTATTTCGTGGATATCTAATCAACTCACTAATTTAACACAGAATGGAACCAAATTCCATTGGATGGATTAATACGAGGAATGTTTTAAAGAAATAATATGACTTCTAGTCAGCGAATCTTGGGTTCCACTACCGTGTAGTGTATAAGGGTTTGTAATATATAGTGATTCATCAATTAAGGTACTAGGATTATTCCTCATGTAGAATAATATGATTATATATTATGCCTCAGGAAAATTGAAGGTACATGAGAAAAAATAACCAACTCATGATTTGGAGTTTACTGTGGTAATTTTTTCACTAAAGTCATGGTGGAATTATTCATATTGAGAAAATTATGACATATTAACTAAAAAAAAGTTTAATGTAGATTTTCAATAAAAAAGATATGAACTTAGGCCAAAAAATATGGTTGAAACTGATTAGAATTTATGAATGTTTGATACATTACCACCCTGTTAATGTAAACAAGTTCTTAAATGTTCTAAGATAAAAGGAACATTGAGTTTGGTCTATGATGAGGATCAAAAAAGATATGACATTTATGGACATACAAAGGATAGATTTATAAATATTGAAGGAAGGGTATAAATCTTATATTTCTCAAATTATTATTCAACCATCTATCCAAGTGAAGATTAAAGATGCATAGAAGGAAAATATAGAGGTTTTAAAGAAGGTGAGAAATATTTTGAGTTTAAACATGATAATGATGTAATAATATTGTTTAGGAACCATTTATCTGTCCCATTAGGTCAAGATTCAAATAAGAATCTGATGGATGATGCTCAAAGTTATATATTCTCTATTCATCCTGTAAGTACAAAGACGTATAGCGATTTGAAAGGGTATTTTTATAGGGTTTAATGAAGAGATATATTGTATAATATGTTTCTCATTTCTTAATATGTCCAAAAATAAAGGCTGAGAAACAAAATTCTAAGGTATCATTACAACCATTAACCATTATAGAATGGAATTTGGAAAATATCAACATATATTTTCTCATCGGAATCCCTAAAACACAGAGAAGGAATAATGATATTTGGGATGTATTTGATCACATTAGAAATTTAGAAAACTTCATTTCCATCAGATAATATTTTGTACTTGAGCAACTTACCCATTTATACATTAAATAATTGGAAATAATTTATTTTTTACCACTATGAATTGTATCATATTGGGAGATGATGTTTATCTCAATGTTTTGGATAAGCCATTAGAAAACTCTTGATATAGAGTTATGTTTTCGTACTTATTATCATCAAAATAAATATGGTTATTATAAGATGACCATTCAAACTCAAGAATTAATTTTTAGATCTTGATCTATGCATTTCTAATCTGTTTGGGATCAACACCTTCCTTTCGTGGAATTTACTTACAATTATAGCTTTCACTCCGGCATTCAAGTTTCTCCTTATGAATCCTTATATGGTAAAATTATAAGAAATCTTACATGCTAGAATGATGTTAGAGAAAGAAATCTATTGAGACCAGATCTTTATAAATACATTAAATTCAAAATCATATAATAGAATCCCATATTTTATAAAAATATTTATGTCAGAAATCATCAAAAATATCTAGATTTTGAAGTTAGTGTCATGCTATTTATATGAATATATCCCTGGAAGAGGGTGATTATTTTTGGAAATGAGGTTAATTTAATCACTAGATATATTGGTTCTTTTGAAATTATAGATCATTTAGGGATGTTATCTTGTTGATTTGTGTTTCTACTAAATTTCTCTCAAGTTTTTGATATGTCCCATGTATCTCTCATGGGGAAGCACATACCTAATCCTTCACATTTACTTAACAGATAGGTCATACCATTGAAGAAATGTATTTTAAATGGAAAATAACTAGAAGAGATTATGTATCATAGAGATAAAGTATTATCAAACAAGCCTACTAATCGTGTCAACGTTTTATGGTGAAACCACCAATTTTACGGAAGTTACATGTAAACCTAATGATTTGATGAGGAAGAAGTGTCCACATCTATTAGTATAAGAGTGAAAAATTTCAGGGGCAAAATTCCTTTTAAGTTGGTAGGATATAATACAGAAATAATTTTATGGAATTTTTCTCATTAAATGATTTTATTTATTTGATATATTTCACTACGTGCAACACCAAGTTTAAACGAACGACTATATACTATTAAAATATTATTATTTAAATTGACATTTAGTAAATTTTTATTAGATCAACGTCCATGAATAATAATAAATAAATTGTGAAAAATATGTGTTATATATTACTAAAATTAATTTATTAGTTATTAATTTATTATAAATGAATATAAAAATCATTTGGAAGAAAAAGAAATATTTTTTCTGAAAAATAGATTTTATGAATGAACACTATTTTTATCATAATAAATTAAATTAATCTATATTAGTGAATAAATTTAATGAAATATAAGTATTATTTACATGGTAAGATGTTTTAAATAATCAAAAATTATTTTTCTAGTAATAGGGTAAGAATAAATCATGTTTTAAGCCTAAAATGTATTTTTTTCTAAAAAGTAGTTTTTTCACATTTTGAAGATATAATTTAAAATTAATTACTTCCATATATAGGTATTTAATTAGATTAAATAAATTATATATTTCGAATCTAGAGTTCCAAATTTGGTAAATTGGACCCTTTTATTTTTTGTCAATATGAATAGTAACTGTGGAAAATTTATCACCTCAATAAAGGGTGAATCAGGTTAATCTAGATTAAAAGAAAGTTATAAGACCATAATTATTCATCAAAATTGTTATTGGATTCAATTAATTTTACGTTTTACACATTAGTCTAATAATTGAGTTTTTTAATGTACAACTTTCTAGGAAAATGACTTATATATTATTTAAATTAATGAATGTTTCAAAATGTCTATCTCTTTGTTTTTAATTTGTCTTATGTGTCCAAATAAGGGAAAAAGTTAGTTATGAATGTATAGAAGTGATTAGTTTGATCTTAATAAAATTATTTTTATGATAGAAATTCATTACGTTTTAGAAATTTTATAATGACCTTAATTACTTATAAAATACCAATACAGTATTTCTCCTTTTAATAATAAAATATGATAAATGATTTTAAAAATATTAAATGTGATATAATATGATTGAGTTATGTGAATGAGTAATTTTCAAGATCTATATAAAAAATTATGGATTTTTTTAATCATTATATTTGAATTCCCCATTTTTCTTCAGGTTTTTAAATTCAAATTAAGTGAATAGTGTTAAAATTGAAACTAATGATATTTTATCAAAATAATATTTTAATAAATTATTTAAAAATCATAAAATTTTTAAAATAAGACATTATAGATATTAAATTTTATAAAATTTCAAAAATTTACCATTTATGATCTAATTATCACCTTATAATTAAAAATTAAAACCCATTAAAATTTATAAAGTTGTTGTCGTAGTTAATATTAATATTTATTAAGTCCGGGTTAATCATATTCATAGGGTTTAAATTTTCACCAAAACTTGTATAAATTATATTTTTTGATATTATTACAACCCTATACTACCTTGTATTCTAATTCATTCCCATTTCTAGGCATTTTTACTAATAATGAATTTATTTCAATTTAATCTTTTGAGAAATTCAAAAGTGCCTCTCACTTCATTTATAAAAGGGAACCACCACCCTTGATTCTCCACGCAACATTGGGACTTCTAGATCGAACAAAATATATAAAATTCCCTTATAATAATAAATTTTAACATTATAGATGTTATTTCCTTCCTAAAATTCATTCCCTAGAGCCCTTTATATGATATATAAATGATTCGTTTCGAAGAAGAGGTAATCACCATAGTCGACCGGTTTCTTTTCAAATCTTATTTACCTCATATAAATATATGGTATTTATCATAAATAAATTACTTAATTATCCTAAATTTTCTTAATTATTATTATTATTATAAAATCACCATTATAATCCCTCTTTCTCATAAAATTAAAAGTGAAAGTATTGCTCATTCATATGTACAGTGTATTGTCTCCATGTAGAGATACAATTCCTTTATATTATTTATATTTTATAAATGGTTATTATGAGGATTTTAGCTTAATTTATTATATTTATGATATAATTATACTTTTGGATTTATAATATCACATCTACCTATTTACCATCCAATGCTTTGGTAAATGATAGAGTTATATGTCTGTACGTGGGGCTACCACCTCCATGAAGAGATGTGATTCATTTTTCCTTTATATTTTACTTAATACTAATTAAAAAACTTTGACTATTATATATGATATAATAATCATCCTATAAAGGTTAATTAAAATTTATCTTTCATTTTTCCATCCTTCAAAAAATAAAAAACATCGTTAATGTGTACGTATGGCATGTCGTCTCCTTAAACAGTGTAATTTTTTTAAAATATCTAACTTTTATGGATAAATAAAAATATTTATATAATTAATATATATGATATTTATATCATGATTAATAATCTCTAGGGTTTGTAACCAATATAAATTTACAAGTAATAGAACCCATGAGTAGAAATGCTCATAATTAATGAAACAGTTAACAAACAGAAATAACAATTTTAATAAGGTATTATTGATACAAGGGGGTGTTTAAATATTATGAAAGGGATAATATATGATATTAAATGTATGAAAATAACTCTCTTTTGGAATAATAATAAATCTAAATTTATAATAGAAGAGTTTTTAGTACTTTTGTAGTAAGTCAAACTCAATTTAAGGGTTTATTTACGATCTCATCAATATTCTAGACTGTTTATATTTAAGTCTCGGCTGAGGAATATTTTCCTTCCATATCCATGATTTATAAAAATAGTATCCATTTTTTTACCATTCTATTATAATTTTTTAAAGTCTTTTTTACCCATTTTTTTCAAAATGGTTTTAAAGAAATATTTTTTTTAATTTTCCAAATGAGTTACTTTGTATAATTATTTGGAAAAAAATATGGAAGGTATTTTTAAACTTATATATAATGAATTTATTTTCCCTCCATCATGAATAAATATTTCATTGATGATTCCTTTTCGATTATACATGGTTCTTTTCAAATAAACACTTTTCCTTTATAATTCTATGAATTATTTTAAAAAAAGTAAATTATTTAAAAGTGGAATGGTTGTTTTCCTAAAGAATTACTCCAAGTGATATTTCCAAATCATTTTCTATATAAGATGAAATTTTTTTATGTTAGTTATGATTTACTAGGAATATGGTCCAAGTATACCTTCTTTATTCTTTCTCTGTATGGTATATGTTTATGATAAAAAATATAAAGTGCTTATGAAACCCATTTCATTTCCATGGGTTATGTTATGATAAAATGTTTATATGACCCATTTCTTTTCAGGGGTTCTAATATGATGAATTCTACAATATCTTGTGGAACATTTATTTATAGTCTTTATTATGACATAGGTGGGGCCTATATCTTCCTCTAATGCATTAGGTAAAGATTAATATCTCATGGGAATAACTGGACTGGAATAGGGAGTAAACCAAATTCAACGAGGGACTTTGTCCACTATGATAGTCTTGAGAGTGAACATTGACTATACGATGGTTTGGGGATTGAACTCATTCCACTATTATATCCTTGGAAATTAGCCTTAGATACTACAGAAATGATTTTTATAAACTTATATTTATTCCAAAATTCTATTCCTTATGTATATATTATGATCTCATGGTTCATGCTATTTGATTACATTGGGATTCATATGTTATAAAGTGCCAAGATTTTTTCCATAACTTAAGGTTATGATCTCTGATATTCAGGGTATGGTTTTCAAATTTTAATATCATGTTATTATACCATTATGATCATTTTATTCTTATGTGATCATTGATATCTTGATTGTTTCCCTTACTAGGCATCATATATCAACCTTTTCTTATTTTTCATTTACCCAAGTTATTAATAAATGTATTAAGAATGATATTTCCAAGAAGGGTTCTAGTTATGATGAAATAATTAGAAGAAAATGTATATATTTTATGAAGCAATTGTTTATGTTCCAATCTTAATAAATATACTATACCTAAATGATTCTGACATGAATTAAAATGTTATTTACTAAATATTTAATTACTAATATGTAGTATCTATGTATGAAAATATGGGTCACAATAGTGTAGGTTTCTCCAGGTCTTATCTTTCTAGTTGAATCTAGTTACATAATCCTTGGGGAATAGTTGATAACTAAGATCATGGTTGTGACTTTTGATTTACAAGGATACAATGATCGGACCTTTTATTTCATGGAACTAGTTGGATCATCTTTTATTTATTCCCCTTTGGTCTTTCATTTTCTTTTCGTTTATCTTTCATTATAGAATTGTAGCTCTTTATTAAATTATTTTTTGTTTTATTATTTTTTGTTGGAATTTATCTTTATCCCCTTATTATTAATCCATGATTGGATGTTATGTTTCAAATATTCTGGGTGGAACCATTCCCAGTGGTTATGTTTGATACCCTTTATGTTTTTTGTCAACCTGAGGGGATTGGGGATGCTCCTTAGGTATCTGGCAGGTGTGTTTGAGAAATGGTTCATATGGTGGCCCATTTTGGTTTATTACAAAATTGTTTCATGGGATATAGGTTCTTGAAAGGGTCCCTATGTTCTTTAATTTCACTTTCTTTTTGTAGGGTTCAGGGTTAGAAAGTAGGTAGGAACATCGTGACTCGATTGGTAGATCTAGGGAACTGCTTGGATTTCTATTCCTTATTTTTGATCTCAAATTTACATTGGTGGATAGGGGTTCTCTCTAATTTTTTGATATATGGAGGATTTTTCATGATATATTTTTCTATGTATTTCTATAAATAAAAGTTGTAGAAAGACACTAAGAGACATATTGGGAAATTTTGCATTTTATAGTAAAATTGTAAGAAATCTAGGGGCACATGGTTAAGGTTCATGGTCTTTTAAACCATTTGCATCCCATGAAAAAAACATTTTAAAACTTATAATAGCACTGAAAAATTCGGTACATGGACTGAATACCCATGTGTCCAAACTGAGTGTAGTGGTTAATGTTGGGAAATTATTTTTTTTATATACTTTTTTGATGTTATCCCTCTTTGTGTTTTCTTAAGATTTATTACGGATTTTTAACTGAATTTATGTGTCATTTGGAAGGGTTTTAAAAGTCACGGATTATGCCTTGGTATTTGTGGTTGTTTTGAAAACAATGATTTTTTCAATTGAATTGTTTCGGTAAAAGAATTGAACTCTATAGAATTTTTATGGGTTGTGTTTGTTTTTAAAGAAGTAATTTCCCAGATTCTTACATGGTTAAATACCATAAATTTTTTGGGTAAGTTGAGGTTTTTCTATAAAATGTTTTTAACCTTAATTCTTGTGGTTTGAGAAAAAGAATGTTATTTTGGAGGCTGCGTTAGTTTCAAAATGTTTTGGGTTCATGTGGTTTTAAATGTTTCCATATAATTTTGGGGAATGTTTTTAAAAGAGAGTTTTTGTAACCTTGATTTGGTTGCTTTAATATTTTGTTCCCTTGTGTGGAATATTATGGTGGTTTGTTATATTTTCAGTTCACCTATTTGTGGTCCATACTTCGGTTCTGAAATTTTAAATTTTTTTTGATTGGGTGTTTTTTATGAGGTTTTATAATGAGTCCCCGAGGAATGAACTTGCAAGTTGGGTAGGGAATTCCTTGGGTTGTTTTCCTATGGATCGAAGAGTTATATTTCTAGTCTTTCACTCTCTATAGATTCATAAGAGAGTAGAAATTCCACGATCTTATCTACTAATGGAAAATGCCTGAGGGTTCTTGAACAAATAACCTCCAATCATCTGTGGTGATCAAGGAACCCATTATATGATTGAGTGGATAACCAATATTGAAGTGACTTTTTACATGGTATAAACTCTTAAAGACTCAAGGGGGAGGTGAATTCTACCTTTGTTCAATGGTTTGGCTAGGAATTGTGGAATCACATTAATCATAGTGAACTATTTGAGGCTCTATATTGAGAATACATCAAGGATGCCTTTGTTCGGTGGTTTTATCCGGAATATATAATAGTTGAGAAGGTGATGAATCTTTTGGGTATCCTCTAGGGTGATCAGTTTTTAAAGGATAATGTTGAATGTTTTTATATCTTTTTACCATTCTCTCTAGAGTTTTATGCAAATGATTCAAAGATGGAAAGGTTCTTTGGTATGGGCCCTCATTTAGAACATCATTGGTCAGTGTGTCGGTCTATCCTAACAACATTTTCGAAAACAGTTTAAATGGACATCATCATTGTGGAAATAAAGGTAGCTAAAACTATGATGGGGGTTAGTAAATAAGAACTAGCTAGTGTTAAGGGGAAACATGTAAGAGATAAATATCAGAATCCATCATCACAGCCTACCATGCTCATTTCAGTAAATAGAAATCTAGTTATACATTTCTAGTGTGGGAGGTTTGGAAAATATCGATTATCTCGCCGTATAAATCCTATGAGATTCCATTTGTGTGGTTATACTAGTCACATTCAATGGTTTTTTGAGATATTCCTGAAACATAATAAAATGCATCAGACCAAGAACTTATTTGTTCAGTGTTTTTTATTGTTACTTCAATTGGACATTTGTAAGTTGAGAGTTGTTTTAAGAGAATCAACTTTTGTAAATCTAATTTTGGGTTTGGGGCTTACCCCATCTTCTATGTACATAGATCACTTGTGTATAATGGATGAAAGGGTTTTTTAACCTATTTCTATATCTTTTGAGATTTTCATGCATCATTGATTGTCATTTCTTATTTATTTTTATATCTCATTAGTTTAGACATGGGAAGAACTCAGGGTACATGCATGGACAAATTGGGTGAAGTTTTTTTCAGTTGGGTAATGGATTTCATCAGGTTTTATACTATATCAGAATTACCATAGGATGATATTTATGAGATTTAGATCCAGACATCCTCACATGTCTATTGTCACATAGTGTTTAGATCCCTATCATTTCTTAGTTAGGCATATCCCCTACTATTGTGCTCCTTAGTTACTATAAACCTTGAGTTTTGGTGATCCAGATTGTAGTCTCTTGGGATTTCAAAACAAATTTCCCTCTATTATTGTTCTGCGCTTTCCTTTTAATATTTTTTAAATACGATTTATCATTTCATCCTCTTGTTTGGTGTAAAATGGGTGTCATTTTTCTCATCATTTTAGATCAACTCTAAATGATGGGGTTATTGATGCTTAGTCTCCTTCTCATGGGGTTTTATCCTTTTTGGTATGTTTTTTTAGGGAAATCTTACCTCTTTGGTGACAACCCTTATTTTGGGTGAACCTAGCCAATGTTTCACCATATTAGGGAAATTTTAAATAGTATAGATACCTATGATAGGTATCCATGTTTTTTCTCTATCTAATGGAGAGATCCATTGGGATGCAATTGGTAGGTATGTGTGGTTGTTTGTATTTGAGATCATGGATGATATGGAGGTAGAACTAACATTTTTTTCCTATGATCAATTTAATAAATTTAAGATGGTATTAAGAGCTATGATGAAAATCTTAATGATCTTCATTTCATAAAAGATCATAACAGTGGGTATATTGATATCTTCTTTTTTCTATCTCTTCAATTCTGTTCAATGAGGGGTCTGTATTTTAGGATTTATAATGATCTTTCTATTCGTTAGATCTGAATATTTTAGTGTTACTTAACCTAAGGATGGTTTTTTTGAATCCAATGCTCCTAGTTTTGTCATTTTGGGAAGTTTTTGGGTGTTCGAGTTATCATTATGAGAGATATGGTTTTTACATTCATGTTTTCCCTAAGTGTATAAGGAATTTATTCAGTTATAAAGTGGAATCTTGGTGAGTTTGTGATATGCTAGTGGGTTTCACTTTCATAGTGGTATCATTATATTTTTTTATCCCAATATAGTTTTGGGGTGTTTCATGTGGAAATGTTTAGTTTTTTGGTTCTTTACATGGGTGCACGATTCAGGATCATGGTTTAGAAACCATGTAGCATGTGAAATGGTAGAAATCGATGATTTAATTGTCAAAGAATGGTTATGTAAACCATTCAAGACAAATATGCATCCTCCTGGGTGTGGGACCTTGGATGGCACAAGGTCTGCCCACAGTTTGGAAAATCATGTGAGACAACCATGAGGCCCTCCTAGTTTGTGTTATTTTTGTCATTTTCCCTTATTTTAAATTGGGGGATTCTTCCTAAAGACGCACCATTAGATCATGTCAATCAAAACACCTCCCTTGTGGTTATCCTCTCCCCCCATGTTCCTCCATAGTGTTTTCAAGTTTGTTTCTGAGTTATCTTTCACCCAGTTCAAGATGTGTGGGCTCTTCTCTTCTATTTACCTTTCTTTATCTCTTTTTCTCTAACTACTCTAACCCTAGTGTCTATGATTAGAGAATTTTATTTTTTAGGGTTTTAATTTAACAACTAGGATCTAAGTATCGCTAATAGGGTGAGGGGTGAATCAGTGATATATTTTTCTTTTAGGTTTCCTTACTTCAGAAAAAACCTTCGCATCCTTTTAATATTTATTACATTGATGAAAACAAAACAATCACACATCCAAGGGAAAATAAGAATTTGCATGGTTATCTACTCAACAAGAGTATCTACATCTTTGGTATGGTATGGAAACAATCCAATACCACACAATTCACAAGAAAACAAACCTTTTGTGTGGATGCAAAAAAATGGATATTCCATTGCACTTGTGTTGCACTATGTTCAATACAGCAGTGTATGTTCTTTATGTATCACGAAATGATGTAATACAATTTGTGTAAAAAGTTATGAAACATTCATTGGATACATAAAAACAAGTTATTGTGCTTCCTTTTCAACTTTCACAAATATGGTCTTAAAAATATTTCATCACTTTCCTACCCACCAGTAGGTAAGACCTTCTTCTAAGATCATAATTATTCATAGTATGATTCCCCAGTCTAATTTCTCATTCTAGCTATATAACTATATCAGGATACCATTAAAAAATATGAACTACTTATTCCTCATTCTGAAAATATCAATGCAATTACTCGATCCAGTCTGAAAATATAATATGAACTTCCCTGTTCTTTTTCTTCTATCTGGAAAACTTACTCAAGAATGATCAATCCAGAAACTCATTCTCTCTAAAAACATTCAACTCTACTCCTCTCTACTTCAACTGTGAATAGTACTTCAGATAGAAAGTAAAATGTACTTACTACTATTTATAGATGAGAAAAATGTGTTTAGGTGACAATCTAAAAAGGTTTTCCTATTTAACCAAATTTCCCAAAACTCAAATTCCCTTACTTTTGGGATTTATCTTTTCCTTATTTAGATCTTATCAACTCTTCCCAAATCATCTTGAACCATCTCGAGTCTTCCCAGGACTTCTTCTCACTTCATAATTTTTAATAATTCTTCAATATGATCTTGATTATAATTCCCATTTTTATTTCTTCATTATGATGAAGACATATAGTCCCTCCGATTTTATTGACCCACATTCAAATACATCAGAATAGAATTATTCTCATTATGATTCTCTATACCAAATGAACATATGAAGCATTGATATATTCTCCCTACAATTCTTTGTACCAACTAAAAACAAACTAAACATTACAATGATAGATACAAACTATTATAAATGAGCTTTGAAAAATATAAAACCTTTAATGTCATTCAGCCATAAACATTGTTTCTATTTAGTTAGACACCATCATCTACTTCAAACATCATTAACACTTTTTCAACCACATTAAATACATTCATGATCCCCAAATAAAAACTTTTTTAAATATATTTTAAATCATTTTATTTTATAATTTTTCTATTACTAATGATCATATGTCTGATGATCTTTATCTTTGTATGATTGCATCTGGTTATCTGTCTCTATCTTCCTATGATATATCAGTTTCATATCTTGTCTGATGATTAGCGTCACATGCTTTCCAATGACTCCTTACCCAATTGATAAAAATGTCGTCTTTTTCTCTTTACCAACATGAAAAAAATTAGTTCATCCTAATGAAAATTTTTGATTATATTATTGATCATTATCTAGTTGATCAGTCTCTGACTATCTAACTCACATTGGTCTCAAAATTCTTCACTTATTTTCTTTTCCTCTGATCCCAACAGCTCCCATAAAAATTAATCCATTGATTTTATTTTTTAGCCATCACTGAATTTGATGATTGGTGTTAGTATTACACCAATTATTTGTGGAACACTAGGTATGATGAACTATTTTCTGTAGAAACTTCTTACCTTTCTAGATTAAGATAATCTTCAACAACATTCTTCAATGTCTTGTATCTTGTGGCTTATTAGTCTAACTAAAAAAAGTATCTTCAACTTCTCTCATTATGAATAAACCTTCATGGACTTTAAATAAGTATGCATCTAGTTTTCTCACAATGATGTACTGAGATCATTAAGCTTGAATTCAATAGATTCTTTTCTTCACAAAACTTCTCCATTTAATCATGAATTCTTCACGACTTTGATGATGCTTATGATCATCATAGAAACGTCTGAATTACATTGGAAAGTATTATAACTATAATATCATCCAACAACTTATTTCCTCCCAATCAGAACCTTAATATAATTAAAATATTATATTCTTCCCATTTTCATCATAAAGATTGCATCACAAATTTTTCCAAACAACTTATGATATTTCAAACATACATAAAAAAAGAATCGTCATATTTTCAGTGGAGCCATTCAAACTGTGATTTCCTTCCACAATATGATCAAACATAATTTCATACCCATGGTGAGTCTAATAAACCACTTATCCTAGAAAAAATATTTTCAAGTCGATAGACATCATTATACTTCTTTAGTCTGGAATTCTGAAAATGATTGTGAGTTCGAACTTCATATCGATGGTTTTGGATCTGATTGAAAACGTTACACACACACACTTATTCAATCTAGATTTCCATTACCTTATCAATATGAATTCTTTCTTATAAATAATCAACATTATAATCTATTGAAAAAAAACAACCAAAATACAACTTGTTCTGAACAATATCCCTCTTTTTATTTGTTTCCAATACCAACTTCATTATATTATAACAATACATCTTGTTTTTTCATTTTTTTGATCCTTATCTACCCTCCTTACTCTCTTCTCCCATATTATTTTATTGCTCCCCCTATTCATATTTTATCCACCTTATTTAAAATATAATTCAAAGGAACTATTATGACATGTTTAATCCTTATTGTCAAATTTTTTTATTTATAATGGTTGGACCTCTTCATCAAAAAATTGTGAAATTCTTATTTAGGTTAACATAAGTATCACATGTGTCTCTTAAAAAATATCCTTTAACAAAACAACTTTATGTATATGTGGGGGAAACCGATGTAAAAAATAGAGTCAATAATCAAGGTTATCAATGTTTTCCATAACACAACTTTTATGTAATACATTTTTTGTTTCTCTTAAAATTACCATTTCTAGGGAAATCATTAGAATATTTTTTTGAGATAAAAGTAACATCCACCCATTTTAACAAACACATTGGAATGTTCAGTTTTATAAACACAATTTTCCCAAAAACTTACTTTTCATAAACTCATTACATTCATTTATAAGAAAACTATGTTACTCATCCAAATTTGATTCCCTATATCAACTCCTTAAATTCCATGTAATTAGTAAAAATATAAAAAAATTGTAATAAAGAGGAACATCAGTTATTCCTTAGAAGAAACAATCGGACAAAGAGTTCCCTCTCAGTCTTTCCTTTTTCATATTTTTTTACATTAGATATATATTCTTAATTTGATTTATCCTTATCATTTTTTGCAAAAACTTTCTTCTCAACTATGGAATCTTCTAATGATAATGTCATATTTTCCTCATATTTAATAAAATATTTGTTACAATTAATTTATAACATCATTTGATTACTTATATTTTTTTCTGGATATATTTTCAAACAACATTTGGTAGTATTCCATTCTTTCTCACATATCTAAAATATTTTCAAAATCATAAAAACAAAATTTATTGATATATTTTTATTAAATTTTCTCACATCTTCATAAATCTTTTTATTCCCCTATTCTTCATATGAATTTTAGTATTTTTCTAAATTTATGGCCATGAAAAAATGCTCTACCCAAATGACTAAGCATTATTTCTTTTCTTGATCACTCTTTTTAATTTTATTACTTTTCTTATAGTACACATCTTTCTTTAATTATTTATTTTTCTTGGATTGATATGAATCATTCTTCACCATCCACCCTTCATTATCTATTCCATAAATTTATTGAAAATATTTCATCTTCTTTGCTCACCATAAATCCCCCATAAACATTTCCTTATATAACTCATGGAATAGTTATTATGATGTTAATTAAACCAATAAATACTTTCCATTTTCAAAAATCCACTACAATACTAGAAGTATTAATAGAATGTATATTTAATAATGTAACTTCCTACTGTCTGGAGTTTTGAGCATGTTTCTCAGCAATATTCTTATCAAAACTTTGTTGACCACTAAACTTTCTCCTCCAATAAAAATTTATTTAACATAGTTTTCATTTTAGACATAACAAAACCATAATTTATATATACATTTTCAGAATTAGGATGTTTAGAAACATATGAATTCACCACATTATTAATCATATCCACATACAAAACATTCCCATCTTTCTTCTTCTAAAATTCAACTCAATCACTATTTTCAACCATGGAAGGTAACTTTTGATCCTTCCAAGTTTTACAAGTCCCAGAACATTCACAAACATTAGGGATAGATTATTTGAAACATGTAACCCTATACTCAGATTTAGAGAGTTTTTGTTATAAAATTTTCAACTCTTCTTCAATTCCTTCAACCATACTTCCAAATTTTCATTCTGATTATTTTTCTTCTCAATTGATTTTTTCAACTCATCAATCTCTTTCAATAGCATAACTTTATCATCAGGAAATTATTCATGATATTTTATTGAAGAACATTAATTTTTCAATTTCTTGATATCTTTCATAAGACTCCCAATATTTCATAGGAATTCTTTCAATTATTCTTTGAGAATAAATTCTAATCAAGTTTCATCATCTTCATAACTGTTGTTTTCACCACTAATTAAAACCTCTTCATAATCTATTATAATAAATTAATTTTCTTTAGAAACATTATTTTTATACTCAATATCATCATCTTTGGATAGAAATATTATTTTTTTGGGTTTGGATAACTTTATATTATTTCCTTTAAAGTACGGTTTGTCAACATCATTATTCTATGATATTATTGACCTTATTTATTCTTCATCACTTTCTTCTTTATCACTTTCTTCCTTATCATCTCTTTGAGGATAATTAGAAACAAATTTCCCAATGGCTCCAAAACTAGAACATTTTAAGGGATGTTTCCCTATATACCTTTATATACCTCTTTTAATAGTTTTAGAAAATAGTGATAAAATTCCATCATTATTTTTACATACCTCAATTTAGGAATCTAAATATCTAGCTTCATCTTCTTTAATAATCCTCCTTGACATTTCTTTCTCAGAATCTATGAAATATATTTATCGGTCAACTTTTTTTCTCTTTAGTAACTTTTCTCTATTAATTTCATAAGTAATGAGAGTACTATAAAGAACATCTAGATATAGAGATTTGGGATCTCTATATTCTAATGAGGTGACTTTCACATTAATCATATCAGGAAGAATTCTCAATAACTTTTAAACTAGAGTAAAATCTTCTAACTTTTCACCAATACATTCAATAGTGCTGACAAGGTCATCCACCCTAGTAAAGAATTCACTAATAGATTTATACTCACCCATTTTTTAGATCCTCATACATCAACCTATAGATTTTTAACTTTTCCTTCTTCACTTTTGTATTTCCTTCATAAATGTTCTTCAACTTATACATGATGCATTTGGTAGGGGAAATACCCTTTACGCTTAGAAACTCACTTTCAAAAAGTTATTATAGAAAATAATTCTCATCTCATCCATCATTTAGAAGTTTTTCTTGATTATCAAGTCTAAGAGAATAATTCTAAAAATGAGGAAAGCCATCAGTAGTAGTTTTGGGAACATAATACCCAAGTTACATAAGATAGGGAAGCATTATATCTTTTTAGATATTATAGTTCATATAATTTAATATTGGAGTCCCCTTACTGTTCAAAGAATTCTAATTTTCCATCATAACTTCTCTTTCAAAAAAATTATCAAAGAGTAAATGAAGGGAACCTCCTCTCTGATAATAATTTTAATTTCCCAACGATGATACAAGGATCACTGAAATGGGGAGGGGTTAATCAGTTGTATATTTTTCTTTTATGTTTCATTACTTTAGAAACAACCTTCACCTGATATTAAATATTTCTTACTTTGTTAAAATCAAAATAATCACACATCCATAGGAACATAAGAATTTATAAGGTTCACTTCTGAAGAATATTAGTTATTTCTTTGGTATGGTATGGAAACAATCCAATATCACACAATCCCCTATTAAAAATACTTTTGTGTGGATACAAAAATTAGGATATTACCTTAAACTTGTGTAGCACTATGTTCAATGCTATAGGGATTGCACTTCAAGTAGCGTGAAAAGATGTAATATAATTTCTGTTACAAGTTAAGAAAATTTCACCAGATGATACAAAACAAGTTACTATACTGCCCTGAAAACATTCAAAAATATTATCTTCAAAATATTTCTTCACATTACTACCTAATAGAAGGTAAGAACTTCTTTTTAACGACATAATGATTATTAGTCTGATTTCTCAGTCTGATTATATAAATCTATTATAATACCACTAAAATAAATCTAAACTGCTTCTACCTTAGTCAATACATCCCAGTCCAATTAATCGATCAGGTTTGGTAATAGAATATGTATATCCTAATTCTTATTCTATCCAGAACGCTTCATAAGTAATTCTTAATGCAGAAAATAATTCTCTCTAAAAACATTCAGCCCTCTGCATTTTCACATCTTCACCCATGAATTTTACATTACATAGAAAGTAAAATGTACTTCCTAGTATTTATATATGAGAAAAATTTTATATATGAGTGAATCTGAAAACATTCTCCTACTTATAAAAATTTCCTAAAACTCAAATTATTTTACATTTTGGATTCATCTTTGACATACTTAGTTCTTATAAACTCTTTAAAAATATTCTCGAACCTTCTAGAATCTTCTCACCACTTTAGCTTGATTCAGAATTTCTAAAAATTCTTATGCACAATTCTGATTCTGATTCTTATTCTGAATTCTTCATTATGATGAAAACATATGGTCACTCTGGTTTTACTGACCCACTTGAAAATACATCATAATAGAAGAGTTCTCATTACTATGATCTATACCAAATGAACATATGAAACACTGATGGATTCTCATTATGATGCTCAGTAGCGACTAAAAATAAACTATTGATTCTAATGATTCATACCAATTGTTAGAAATTATCTTTGATAAACAAAATACATTTGATACCATTTAACCATAAGCATTGTTTCATCTTTTTTAGACTTCATCATCTACTTTAAACATCATTAACATATTTCCAACCACTTGAAATACATATATGATCCCAATGAAAACACTTTTTTCAATATATTTTAAACCATTTTCCTTTTCTTCTTTTCCTCAAAACAATGATCATGTGTCTAAAGATTGTTATCAGTCTCAGACTGCATCTAATTATCAGTCTTTATATTCCTCTGATAGATCGATTTCATCTTTAGTATGATGATAGGTATCACATGTGTTCTGATGAATCTTGACCCAATTTATGGAAACACATTTTTTCGTGAAAAATATAGAAACATATTACTTCAACCGGATGAAAATTGATGACTACATTATTGTTCTTTATCTAGTTGATTAGTCTATGACTTACATACATGCATCGGTCTCAAGAAGATTCACTTATTTTCTTTTCCACTGATCTCAATACATCCCAAAATTGTTATGCCTCTAATTTTCTTTTTCTAACCATTAATACTTCTGATAACCAGTGTCAGGATACTTCTAATGATCTATGGCACACTACAACCAAGAACCAGTTTCAGCATCAACTTCTTCTATTTCCTAATTTCTAAAATCCTCCAACTCTATTCAATGAATTGTATCTTATCGCTTATTGGTATGTCTGATAACTATTATCTTCATCTTCTATGATTACAAAAAATCCTTCTCAGCCTTGAAACAATTCTATGTTCAGTGTTCTCACACCGATGAATTGAGACTGGTAAAATTGACTTCAGGAGTGTTCTTCCATCACAAAACATCTACTTGTAAGCATGAATTCCTCATGAATTAGATAATATTTATGATCAGTATTAAAACTTATGAATTAAGTTATAATGCATTATAACTTTCATTTGTTCAGGAGACTTATTTCCTTCCAATCATAACCTCAATATGATTTGCAGAACATCTTCTCCCCCTTTTATTCATAAGTCACGTATCAGAACTTTTCCAAAAAACTAGTGATATTTTCACATACCTACAAGGAATGCATCATCATATTTTATTTGGAGCAATTTAAGTTCAGATTTACTACCTCAATATGATCAAACATCATTCGAGACCCAAGGTGAGTCTGATAATCCATTTATCCCATAAAACATATTCTAAATTTGGTGGGCTTTCTTAATCTTCATGAGTATGAACTTACAAATATGATTGGTTGTATGACCTCCATGTTAATAGTTCTGGATCCAATTGAAAACTTTTCACACACACCCTTTTCTATTGGGATTTCCATTACCTTATTAACATACTTTAATTTCTCAAAATAATCATCATATTGATCTATTGACAACAATTATAACCAAAATAGAATTTGTTACTCACAATCTCCTCCTTTGTATTTGTTTTCAATAACTACTTCACTCTATCCCAAAAATTCAAATTTTTATTTTATTTTTTTCTTTGTATCTTCTACTCCTTAATCTCTTCTCCCCCATTCTTTTCTTTCTCCCTCTTATTGAAAATCAAATACGAAGGGTCTGTTATGAAAGGTTTCCCCCTTATCATCAAGTAATTTCTTTTATAAATGTTGGATCTCTCGATCAAAAAATCGTTAAAATCTTCTTCAGGGGAACATATGTATCACAAGAGTCTCTTAACAAATCACCTTTAAATAAAAAAATTTAAATCTAGATGGGAAAACACAGTGTAGAGGATAGGAGTGAATAATCAATGATATCAATGTTTTCCATGACACAACATTCGGGTAATACATTTTCATGTTTCTCTCAATATTATCATTTCTCTGGAAATCATGAGAAATTTTTTTTGATATAAATGTAACCAGAATACATCCAAAAAAAATACATTAGAAAGTTCGTGTTTATAAACACGATTTTCCCAAAAACATATTTTTCTTTACTTGGTTGCATTATTTTGTAAGAAAAGTAAGAGACTAGACAACATCATCTTTATTATATAAACTCCTTCAATTATTTATATTTTAGTAAAAATATAAAAAAATCATCAGAATAGAGTGGAAACCCATTTTTTCCTTAGAAGAAACTATTGGACTGAGATTTCTCTCTCAGTCTTGAAATTTTCTTCCTTTTATTTGATTTTTGTATTGGATGTGTGTTCTTCCTTCTCTTCATCTTTCTTGAGATTCCGAACATCTTTATTCTCAACTATATATTCTTGTAATGAGAGTTCACATTTTTCTATATATTTAATAACTTATTTGATTCAATTAATTTGTAACTTCTTGTTCATGCCTGTTTTGTTTTTGGAATGATAGCCAAACAAATTTTTGTAGAATTCCCTTATTTATCAAATATCTTTTACCTTTTCTGAATCTTCAAACCCTGATCTATTGATATATTTTTATTAACTATTCAAACATATTTAGAAATCATTTTCTTCACCACTTATTCTATTTGCTTCAATGATTTTTCTATCTTTCTGGCCATGGTAACTGGTTCTAGAAAAATGACTAAGCATTCTTTCTTTTCTTTCAAAACCTTTTTATTGTTATCAACTTTCTTACAGTACTAATCTTCCTTTAATTTTTTATTTTTCTGGGTTATATATGTGTCATTCTTCATCATCCAAACATCTCATTCTTGGTTCCACAAATTTCTTGAAAATATTTGATCTTCTATAGCCCTCATAACTCCCCCTCAAACATGTCCTTATATAGCTCATGGAATATTTATAATGATGTTGATTAAGCCAATACATATTTTCCATATACCAAAATTGACCACAATAATAGCAGTATCAATAGAAAGAATATACAAATCGATAAATTTCCTACTATCCAGATTTTTCAGCTTGTTTCTCAGCAATCTTCTTATCAGAAAATTGTTAACCACCAACCTTTCTGTTCTCAATTAGAACCTTCTTATCCAACTATGTTTTTTTACATCCTTATTAGAACATGAAGTTATAGAAGCTATTTTGGACTCTAAATGTTTATAGTCTTCTGAATTCACCACATTTTTACTCATGGACACATGCATAACTTTCCCAGCTTTTTTATTCTCAGAAGAAACTCCAAATTTATTCTCAACCTTTGAAGGTAACTTTTGATCCTTCATATGTTTACCCTTCCCAGAGATATTACCAAGTTTAGAGTTAGAGTTTTTGAATCATGTAACCCTATTTATAGATTTAGAAATTTTTTATAGGACATGTTATAACACTTCTTCTTTTTCCTTCAACCTTACTTTTAAATCTTCATTCGGATTCTTTCCATTCTTAATAAATTACATCAACTCATCAATCTCTTATATAGGTTTAACATTCTTATCAGGAAAACATTCATCATTTTCTATTCAAGAACATTCATTTTTTAATTTCATTATTTATTTCTCAATACTCCCAATATTTCACACACATTCTTTCAATTATTATTTTAGATGAAATATTAATCGGTTTTCATCTTCTTTAGAACTGCTTCATTCACCACTATTTAAAAATTCTTCATCAACTGTTGCAATAAACATGTTTTCCTTAGAAAATTTAGATTCTTATTCACTATCATCATATTTTTATAGAAGTATTCTCATTTTGGATTTGTATAAATTCTTATTCATTCCTTTGAATTTAGATTTATAAACATGTTTCTTACAATATGTTCTTTACCTTCTTTCTTCATCATCACATTCTTATTCATCACTTTCTTCCTTATCCTCTCTTGTAAAAAAAATTGGAAATAACATAACGAATAGATCCACAAAAAAAAATTAAGGTAATTTTCAATTTTTATTTTCTTGTACCCATTTTCACATTTTTAGAAAGTAAGTATAAAATTTAATCACTATTTTTATATACCACATTTTTAGAATTAAAATTTACATCTTTATCTACTTCAACAACCTTCTTATAAATTTTTTCTTCTAAGACTTGAAATATATATCTTGATTAACTATCATTTTCACTTTAATAGGTTTCTCTCTTATAGTTTCATAAGTAATGAGATTAATATTAAGATAATCCAAAAATAGAGATTTAAGATCTCTATCTTCGAATGAGGAGACTTTAGCATAAAACGTGTCAGGAAGAATTATCAATATATTTTCAATAATAGTAGAATCTTCCAACATTTCACCAAGACATCTAACAGCGAAAACAATGTGATTCACCCTAGTAAATAAGTCACCAACAAATTCATACTCACCCATTTTGGGATCTTCATGCTTCAGCCTCTAGATTTGTAATTTTAACTTCTTTTGTTTTGTATTTCCTTCTTAAATTTTCTTCAACATATCCTAGATACCTTTCTTAGTGGTAGTACCCTTCACTCTTAGAAACTCACTTTCAATAATTGATTATAGTAAATAATTTTTATAAGTTCCATCATTAAAAAGTTTTTCCTTATGAGTAGTTGTAAGAGGAGAATTCTCAAAAAGAGGAGGAAAACCATCTATACCAACTTTCAAAACATTATACCCAAGAGACATAAGATATGGACACATTAAATCTTTCCATATAAGACAGTTCTTGTCAGCCAACTAGGATCTAAGTATCACTGAGAGGGCTGATTCAATGATATCATCATCCTTTATATTTCCTCACATTAAAAGTAATATTCACCATCGATTAAATATTTTTTACATTACTGAAAACAAAACAGTCAAACATCCATAGGAGCACAAGAATTTATAAGGTTCACTACTCAATAAGAGTAGCTGCCTCCTTGGTACAGTATGGAAACAATCCAATACCACGCAATACACTCGAAAATAATAATTTTGTGTGGATACAACAAGACATTTCCTAGCACTTTTGTAGAACTATTTTTAATACAACAATGCATGTCTGTCCAGTATAAAGAAATAATGTAATACAATTCAGGTAATATGTTTGTAAATTTTCACAATATCTATCAAAACAAGTTATTGTGGTTCCTTATCAACTTTCAAAAATATGATCCCTCAAATATTTAATAATTTATTACCCAACAGAAGATATAAAATTATTTTGGAATTCATAATGATTTTTAGTCTCATTCCCTAATCTGATTCCCTGTCTAATTGCTCGGAATAATTATATAAATCTTCCATAATACCACTAAAAAAATTTAACATCTTCTTCCTCAGTCCTGAAATCCCAAACCGATTACTTAGTCTAGACCGATAACAGAATACAAACTTACTTCTTCTTCTTCTTCTATCTAGAGAAATTCTTTCAGAATTCTCAATATGGAAACTCTTTCTCCCAAAAAAACATTCAGCGCTATACCTTCTCTCTCATTCACCCAGGAAAAATAATTTTGATATAAATTAATATGTACTTCCTATTATTTATATGTTACAAAAATGTGTTGTATGGGGGAATATGAAATGGTTTTCCTACTTACCTAGATTTCTTGAAACTCAAATTCCCTTACATTTCAGATGCATCTTTGACTTCATAAGATCTTCTCAACTCTTCTCAAATTTTCTAAAACCTTATTAAATCTTCTCAAGACTCCATCTTTCATCAAACTATCTAATAATTCTTCATTTCGATTCAAATTTCAATTCTTATTCCCATTTTAATTTCTTCATTGCGATGAAGACATATGGTCATTCAGATTTTATGGGCCCGCATGAAAATACATAAAAAAACCTTCTCATTAATATTCACTATACCAAATGAACATATAAAAAATTGATGGATTCTCATTACATTGATTTATGCTAGCTAAAAACAAACTATTCATTCTGATGCTTTGTAACAACTATTATAAATAATCCTTATTAAACATAAAACCATTGATTCCATTCATCCATATATATTTTTTATACTTCCTTAGACTTTAGCATCTCCTTCCAACTTCTTTAACACTATTTCAACCGCTTGAAATATATTCAAGATCCCCTTGAAAATAATTTTTTCAATATGTTATAGAACATTCTCCATTTATTATCTTCCATAGACTAATGATCATGTGTCCAATGATCTTTAACGGTGTCAGATCGCATCTGATTATCGATATATATCTTCCTTTAATGGATTGGTGTCAACTCCAGTCCAATGATTGACACCACCTATTGTTTGATTACTCTTTTACTAATTGATAGAAAAATTTTCTTTTAATCTTGACCTATATGAAAACATATTAGTTCATAATAATTAAATTGTTTGAATACATTGTTGATTTTTATCTAATTGGTCAGTATATGACTTTCTTTCTCCAATCGGTCTCAATAGGCTTCACTTATTTTCTTTTCCGCAGTTCCCAATGACTCCCCAAACAATTATTCTTATGATTGTCTCATGATAATTTTTAGGATTACTCCAATGATCGATGGCACACAACATCCGATAAACCAATGTTAGGAGAAACTTCTTCCCTTTACTGATTATGAAAATATTCCAAAATAAATCTTATAAGACATTTATCTTGTGGATTATTAGTTTGATTGAAACCCAACATTTTAAACTTCTCTTTTTATAAAGAAACATTCCCAGCCTTCAAAAAAATATGTGCCTTGTGTTCTCACACCAATGAACTGAGACTGGTAAACTTGACTTCGGCAGTTTCATTCCTTCACAAAAATTCTTCTTGTAAGCATGAATTCCTCATTATTTTGACAACGTTTAAGATTAGAATAGAAACTTATAACATATTTTGGAAACTAATATAACTTTCTTATCTCCCAAAAACATATTTACTTCTAATTAAAACCATAATATGATTTATAGCACATCTTCTCCCCCTTGTCATTATAAGGATTTCATCACAAATTTACCAGATTACTTATGATATTTGGAACATACCGAATAAAAAGAATCATCATAATTTCATTAGAACCATTCAGAAACTGATTTACTTCCTCAATATGATGAAGCATCATTCTAGACCCAAGGTGAGTCTGATGAACCTTTTCTTCCAAAAAACTTCTTCCCATGCTGATAGACATCCTTAAGATTCTTGAGTACGAGCTTCTGAATATGATTCTAAGTTCGATCATTATATCGATGGTTCTAAATCCAATTGAAAGCATTGAACAAACACCATTCTTAATTATAGATAACTATTAACTTCTCAACATAGTTAATTTCTTTAACATAATAAATATATTAATATACTAGCAAAAACTAAAACCAAAATACAAATTGGTCATAATAGGGGTTGGTAGAAATTGGGGCTTTTATTTTAAAATGTTTTTGATCTATATTAAGAGTTCCTTTCCAGAGTATTTCATTGAAGTTGAAAAAGTTTCACCGCTTGAATTAGGTGTTTTCATTTCATTTTCTATTATTTGAAAGTTCAATTGATGCTTGTGTTTTATAAATTCATGATTTTCTTATATAAGTTTGGTGTGGATTATTTAGTTTTGATTTGTTAAAACGTTCCTTGACTTCATTTGGTGTTCATGTGGTAAATGGTTGTAATTTCATATTGGAAATGTTACCTTATTGAAAATGGGTGTTTTAAGAACTCGACATGTTTTATAATATTACTAGAATTATTTTCATTGATTAAAGAACTTGTTCATTGGGGTTTTAAGAGTGTTTCTTTTTTGTATTAAAATGGATTCCATTGTTTTCAAAAGGTGGTGTGGTTTTGTAAGGTAAATTGGGGTTCCCTTGGTTTTTTTATTTTTATTTTTATTTATTTTATGTTCGTAGAATTGTGTTTGGATTCCAAATTCATTTGAAAATGGTATTTCCAAATGTAAATGTTATATATATGTATGAAAAATGAAGGCTTGGTTGGCACTTTTGAAGTGTTGTTAATTATTCTCTTATTGATCCCCCTTGTGATTTGATTATGTTTATTCTTATTCATCATATGGATTCTTTTATATGTGATTATTTTGTGTTTATATATTGGGGATCATTTTGAATGGTAGCATGGGAGGTGGGAAGGACGTGATTGTGGTGTTAGCCTTTGGGGATTTGTTATTGATATGAGATGATATAGTTTATTCATGGCCTACCTATGTTATTATTTTGTGGGTAGATTATATTATATTATTAAAATTTTTAGGCATTCCTAAACCTCTATTTTAATACTTATTTGGTTGGGTTTTGATAATGTTTTTCATAGGTGGGAATATTGTAAATCTTGAATGTTTTTGGGTTGTACACAGTTGGCGCACGATTTTCCCAAACAATGCACCCTTGTAGAGAAAACAATGAAAACCCATATAGTGATGGATTCTATAGATGGAAAATGGATTTAACTATCATGTACCCAACTAGTGGAAATCATTGAACTAGATAAAAGTGGGAACACCATTAGGGTGCATGGTTTGTCTAACCTTGTAGTCATGCCAGCTAACCATGTGAAAAAGATTTTAATTATTCCATAATTTGGATTAAAAATTCATAAAACCTCATTTTAAATTCCAAAAGATCCTATAAAACCCTAAACTGATTTATCCTTCCTTTAAATCTCCCAAGAGGTAATTGTTTCCCCTCGATACCCCTCAGGAAGTTAATCAAAGCTAACTAAATGATGTTCGATATCATCCCAGTATGTTTCCTCTTATCGTCCTCTTTCTCCCACTCTCTATATCTTCTACTTCCAAGGGTTTCATAGATAATTATATTATTATAAAATCCAATATGTTTTTTTATATGTGTTTTCCTGATTTTATTTGTAGATCCTTGTTTCCATAGTTCTACATTGGAGTTTCCCTCTTATGGGCATGACGTTTTGAGTAACTGTGATTTCGAGGTAGGTGGTTCCATTTTAATTAGACAATTTAACTAAACATAAATTAATTAATATACATTAATTTGTTTTATTTAAATTTAATTACTTTATTTTGATTAAATTTCATTCAATTGGTTTATTAAAAAACCATTTTTCATTAAATTGGGTTATTGGAATTGTTTCGCTTAAAATTGGGGAAAACCCCTCAATTCCATTGAATTGGGGTGTGTTTGTGAAATTGATAGAAACTTATGGAATTTAAATTTTTTTTAATTTATATTTTCAAAATATGTTTGATGTAATTGTTTCCAAAATTTTATTTTGGAAAAATTGGCTTAAAATGGTTTTGATAGAAATTGTCGGGTTTTATCTTGGAAAAAGATGGTTTTTAATTAAAACCCCATGTATTGTTTTTAAAAAATTACATTCGCATATTTGAAATGGATAATGGGATGAATTTTATTTTAAACGTTTTTGAAATAAATTTCACATCATTGTTTTGTATTAGGTCACATGAAAGCCTGCGAGTTAGTGATATATTTGGATAACTTTCTATGATTTTACAATGTTACTAAAATATAAATGCAGCACATCACATTCTAAGCGGGATGGTGATGAAGCCTTTTTCAACAGTGTTGAAGGGGTGCATGTATACACACATTTCCAAGTTATTCTGAGTGTGAGGGATTCACATTGCCTAGAACTATCATACCTTTTGGAATATGACCATGTGGATAACTTGTTTATATTTGAAATATATTCTATGGTTGTTGTAAGCTATTTTACATGCCTTATATTTTATATATACTATATTATATGAAAATATTTATTTAGTAAATTTTTTTACATTTTCTATAAATTGAAAAGTAAAGTGTTCATTTAATTTATTTCCTTATTTTGAAATGTAAAGCATGATTTGTTTAAATATGCCTCTGAAATTTCAAACTCGTTTATTTAAAATTGAAACCATTATTTATTTAATTAAATGTGGAATCTTACTATGGAATCCTTGGTGACACCCTACTGGGTTGTGAGCTCACACCCTACGTTTTCATTTGGTTGTTTTTAGATTATCTCTTTCTAGGAACGACTAGAGGAAAATCACAACTTGGAGGCAATTTTAAATTTTGGTCTTTGGGCTAGGAGAGTTTAGTCTACTGAGACATACCATATTTTTTCAGTTTTTTGGAACCTTGATATAGTGATTTGGGTTTTTTATACTTGTTTTACTTCTTTTATAATTCTCCCTAGGGAGTATCTTCTATATTTGTACTGACTTCTTTATCTCACTTCTAAAATTTTTGTGGAAACATCTTTCCCACATTCATTTTGAAAGATTCTAGGTGCCAATGACCAACCTGTGGGGATCAAGAATTCCCTTTGGGCTATGTTAGTGACATCTTGGTTAACGGGATTCAAGGGTAATAGTCCTAGTTCATGAAAACGTTTTATAGGAGCTCCAACTTCATCTTTTTGTCTTGATTTCAATATTCATTGTAAAATATTTTTGGAACTTATAATGTAGTTATAATTGAGTGTCTATCGAGATCTCACCATAATGTGCTATAAGACCCCAGGGGTGGTTAGAGAAACATATCTCATGAATTAGTTCTAGTATTTTCAATTATTTATATTTGGATAGATTGAAATACAAAATATATTTTATCTTTCTATTTGATTAATATCCCTTGTATGTCTATTTGATTGTGAATATGATGTCTTTAATATTGTCTGTTGATGTTTTTTGTAATCATGTCTCTGATAAGACATTTTAATCTTATCCTGGAGGAATATTTTGATGAACCTCAGAAAGCAAATCCTCTTGTGGACCCATGTCCAGTTGAGGTTATTGTGTTCATTGTCTATGCTTTGGGGTAGGCACCACCACCAGTTCTCATTCAGGATATTGTTGTGGAACCTCATTGGTATTTCCTCCATATTTTTTCTCAAGAGTTTATTTTATAGAATCCACCACCATTCAGATTCTCAAATGATACTCTATAGGCTGAGGTGTGAGTGATCAAGATGGGGAATTTTTTTGGTTCCTGGATACACCCGATGAAATCAAGGTGATGTTTTCCACCTTTGTACTAGAAGGACCAAGAAAAAGATTGTGGAACATAATGGTGATGGTGAAGAAACATGAGAGCGTAGAGGGTAAATACATTAAGGTTATTTTCACCAAGAAGTTCTATCTAGAGTCTATGCTATTGTCCAAGGCCACTATATTTTTATAAATCGAGCAGGCTGACAGGATAGTGACATAAAATGAAAATCATTTATTTGAGCTTATGCAGTTTTCACCTGAGATAGTATTGAATGAGAGGATGAACGATCAATGGTTTGTTTTGGGACATTGATATGATATTAGTTATTAGGTTTTATTACTAAATATTCCTTCTTATGTTAATGTGTTGGATATAGATTTGATGGTCTAAATGGACCAGGATGGAATGGAGGGGTTGGGAGGTTTTTATTTCACTCCTAGTGCTAGTGTGAATTCAACTAAGTGGAAGAGAAAGTGTGATGATTCTCATGGTGTTTCTCAAAATCTGGGTCATTTTAGACCTCTTATAGTCCCTGGAATATTCCCTTTGATTTGATACCATTGTGGAAAGCCAAGTCATTCAAATAGGGTCTTCACTGAGACACACAAGGTATATGGTTCATGCGGATGCTCAGGTCACTTTACGAAGTACATCCATGTTTATTACACTCTATATAGTGGCATGGGATGGTCAGCACCTATTAAAACTGTGGAACAATCAAATGATTCATGTAAAAAGGGGTTATGGACATAAGAATCTGGAATGAATATTCTTCACGTATTCCAAGAGTCTCCAGAGGAAGAAGATATGGGTCTAGCATCTGTGATAGGTACCATTACTATAGCTTCATAAAAATTGACTATTATATATTATATTGGTGTATCTCATTCATTTATTTCAACCCTATTAATAATAGTATAAATATTAATATGAATATTTTAACCTATATTACGGATATTTAAACACCCCTAGGAACTAAGAGAGAGAAGGGTTTCTATTCTCCTATTTTTTCTCTTTATTTGAAGTTGAGATTGCATGGGATTTTCTGGTTCTCGACATGAAACCACTTGTTGTCATATTTGTGATAGATTAGCTCATTACCAATAATGCCTGGACTGATGGTTATCTACGACGAGTCTCTTTTACTTCACCCAATGGCATGTGTTATATCATTCAAGTAGAATAAGACCTAAGGTCGAGTAGTTCCCGACCATCTTATCCATATATGGGGAAACCAGTATCTATTTTTTTCCTGGAGAGAGAATCATTGATCAATGCTCTCTATCCTGTGGTCATTGAGTTTCCCGATGTTTTTCCTTAATACTTCTCAAGTTTTCCTCCAATAATGTTGGAAGAGTGTTATATTGACTTAACATATGGTACCCTACAAGTTTCCATTACCTATTACTGCATTGAACCATCTAAAATGGATGTTATGAAGACTTACTTGGATGATCGTCTAGAGAAATTATTTATATACTCAAGTGAGTCACCTTGGGCATCACCGGTTCACTTTTCTAAGGAAAATGATGGGTCACTTCACTGTTTTTTCTTAATTACTGAAATCCCAAGTGAGTTATGGTAAATAATAAGTATCCATTAACATGGATCGATGATATTTTTTATTAGTTGAAAGAGGAAAATTGGTTCTCAAATATTGATCTTCAATCTGGTTACCATCAGTTGAGAATAAAAGAATTTGACATTCATAAAACCACCATTTAGAGAAGTTTTGACCATTATGAGTACATTTTCATGCCTTTGTATCTAACCAATTCTCCTCAGTTTTCATGGATTTAATGAATAGTATTTTCCATGAGTATCTTAACACTTTCACGGTCATATTTTTGGATGGCATCCTTATTTACTCTATGTTTGAGGATGATCATATGAGTCATCTGAGATCAGTTCTCGAATTGTTGAGAAATCGCCCAATTTATGCCAATATATAACAATTTGATTTCTAGATTCATATTGTGAAGTTATTGGTACATGTTCTTTCATAACATGGTATATCAATTGATCTTAAGAAGGTAATGGCTGTTATGAAATGGGAATAACCATGGAATGTTTTTGAGATTCATATATTCTTGGGCTGAGTTGGGAATTATTGTTAGTTCATTAAGGACATATAAAAGTTGTCTTCTGTGATGACTACTATAACTCAGAAGGGAGTAAGGTTTTCTTAGGATGAAAAATATTAGAGTTATTTTGTTGATATAAAATTTCTTTGGAATACTAAAAAAGTGTTGACTCTTCCATACGGTGGGTAGGGCTTTTTGGTCGTATGTGATGCATCGGGTTTAGGTTTGGATTTACTTCTTATGTAGGCATATTATGTCATTGTTTATGGATCTTATAATATTATGACACATTAGAAGAATTTTCTAACCCCTGGCCTCAAACTCGTTGTTCTGATGAACTCACTTAATATTTGGAAGAAATAATTTTTTAGAGAAAGGTTTACTATGTTTTAATACCACAATATATTGAGTTATATCTTATCTCAAAAATATTTTAATCTCCACCAGAGGCTTTGAGTGGAATACCTATAGTCCTTTGATTTTGAAATCACTTATACCCCGGGGGAAGGTAATACCATTGTTGATTCATTGAGCAGGAAAATTCCACCCCAAGAAGTGAATGAATCTTCGGAAGAGTGAAACATGATGTATATTTTTTTTAAACATGCACATTGGAGTCTGGGAATCAGGGGATGATGTTACTTTGGACAGTGTTCAATTTACCTCATCTCTTCCCAAGATGATTCTTTAGTAACAATAGTTAGATGATGAGTTCTTTGTCATTTGAGACTCTCTTTATGGTGGGGAGACTATTGATGTTTGGTCGTTCTCGAATGAGGGAATTTTTTTTGGTCTGAATCATTTTGTTGTACTGTTAGCAGTTAGGAAGGTTGTGATGGTGGATTTCCATAGATCCAAGTAGGCAGTGCACCTCGGAACCAGGAAGATGTTCTATGGCATGAGGTGGAAAATAATTTGTCCAAGGATGATATGGGGAATTACTAATTTTGTCGCCCATTGTTATCCATTCTAGCAGGACAATTTCGAGCATCAAAAACTCTCAAGTTTTCTTCTTCCATATCCCATCACGACATGGAAGGGGGATGATATCTCAATGGAATATGTGGTTTGGTTGCCACATACCTATATAAATAATAATAGGATATGGTTTTTGATCAATAGGATGACTAAATCGTCTTACTTTATAACAATTTGTTACACAACCAAAATTGAGGAGTTGGGAAATCTCTATGTGAATGAAATTATTCATTTTCAGGGAGTTTCATCTAACATAGTTTCTGACCTATATCCTCAATTCACTTCTCTATTTTCGATATTCCTAAAGGAGGAATTGGGATCCTGAATCCATTTAACTAAAACATACCATCCACATTCAGATGTCAAACAAAAATAGCAATACATATTCTTTAGGATATACTCTATTCTTATGTTCACAACATTGGTGGGGGTTGGGATTACCATCTAGGTATGGTTTAGTTTTCTTATAAAAATATTTAATGATATGTGGTCACAATGGATCATTTTGAGGACTTTTACGGATGTCCATGTAGATCTCTATTTGGTTGGTCAATGATTAGTGAAAGTTCCTCAGTTGCACTCAACCTGGTTTAAGAGATGAAAACATAGATTCGGTTAATTCTTTAGATAATGTTGATGGAAAAAATTTGATACAATTATTATGCTGATTTTTTTCATAGACCAAGGTAATTTTTAGTTGGTGACTAGGTGTTCTTGAAAATTTCTCCTTGGTTGGGTCATCAACATCTTGGGAGGCAAGGGAAGATTTCTCCACATTTTTTGGGACCTCTTGTGGTTGTGGAGAATATGGTAAAAGTTTCTTACTATTTAGTAATTCTACAATTGGTGACATCAACGCATAACATGTTCCATGTATCGTAACTCCATAAGTATCTATATAATACATCTTATGATTTGATCTGGAGTGAACTAGAGGTCGATCATTATTTATCCATGACTGAGCATCTAGTTAGGATTGATGACTCTGAAACCAAGGTGCTTCATGGGTGGGTGATCCCATTGTTTAGAATGTTATGTCATACAGGTTTTGATTCTCATGAGATGTGGGAGAGGGGGCATTGATTAGAAAGAAGTGGTCTCACCTTTTTGTAATGGAATCTTTTGAATAGGGTTTATGGGGATATAATGTTTCTATAGTGGGGAGGTTGTAACATCCTATTACAGTTTTCAGGTTTTCTTAAACCCCTCATATAATCATTCATTGGTTGGGATTATTTTAAGGTTGTTTGGGGTGAAACGTTTGGAGGTTTTGAATGTTTTTGGGTTGTTAATGGTTGGGGCATGGTTTTCCCAAACTATGCTCCCTACTAGTGAAAACTATGAAAATCAAAATAGTGAGGGTGTTCACATTTGGAACACAGTTTAACAATTAATGTGTCTACTTAGTGGAAAACCATGCACCTAGAGAAAAAGGGTAACATGGTAAGGGTGCACGATTTGTCTAACAGTGTGTCCCTACCCAGCTAACTGTGCAAACGGGTTTTAATTAATCCATATTTTTTATTAATAATTCTTGAACCCATTTTGTAGGTCCCCAATGGGACCGTACAACCCCAAACTGGTTTCTCCTTCTTCTGAAGCTCCCAAGAGGTTATTTTTTCCCCTAAACACCCCTCTAGAAGTGGATTGAATATAAGATAATAGTGTTCAATCTTTTCCTAGTAAGTTTCCTTTTCACATTATCTCTCTTTCAGTCTCTCTTCTCCATTCAAGGGTTTCATGGATCATAGTGTTATTAGAAGATCCAATAACCTTTTTTTAATTTATTTTTTTATAGTTTTGATTTTTATATCCTTTTTTCTGTCATTCCCTATTGGATTTTCCCTCTTAGGGATTGACGTTTCGACTTCCCATGATTCTGAGGTAGGTGGTTTTGCTTTTATTGGCCAATTTAATTAAATCAAAATAGCTTGATTAAAATTACATTTCATTATTTGGATTAAATTACATTTAGTTGTTTTATTAAAAACACAATTTCCATTAAATTGGGGTTTTAGATTCATTTGACTTGAAATTGGGAAAACCCCAATTCCGTTGAATTATGGTGTATTTGTGAAATTAATGGAAACTCATCAAATATAAATTTTTTTAATTTAATTTTTGAAAAAACATTTGATGGAATTTTTTGAAAATTGATATTTTTAAAAAAAATTATTGAAAATGGTTTTGATAGAAACTATTGGGTTTTATCTTGAAAAAAGTCATTTTTTTAAATGAAAAGTCATGTGTTGGTTTTTAAAATGGAAATTCGGATATTTGAAATGGAGAATGGGATGAATTTTATTTAAAATAGTTTAAAATAAATTTCCCATCATTTTTTGTACTATATCACATTCAATCATAGATATCTAGTGAGTTATTGGGATAAAACTCTAAAATTTTATAATGTTACTAAAACAAAAATGAATCATGTCACATCCCAAACCGGATGGTGATGAATTCTTTTTGATGAGCGTTAATGGGGCATATGTGTGTACATATTTCTAACTCACATTGAGTGTGATGGATTCCCATAGCCTATAACTATCATACCTTTTGGTATCTAACCATGAGGCTCATTTTTTTATTTGAAATATATGCCATTGTTTTTGTAAACTATTTTAAATTCCATTAGAATTATATAAACTGTTTTATATGAAAATACTTATTTAATCCATTTTTTGGAAATAGTCCATCAATTGAAATGTAAATCAATTTGTTAAATTTATTTCCATTATTTGAAATGTAAATAATGATCTAATTATATATGCTTTCGAAATGCCAATCCTATTTATTTAAAATTAAAAACATTATTTGGTTAATTAAATGTATCATATTATTATAGAATCCTTGGTGAGACCCTACTGGGTTGTTAGCTCACACACTACTTGTGCCTCTATTTGCTTATAGATTATCTCCTCCTAGGTTCTAGTAAGAGAAAATAACTACATTTAGGTAGTTCTAGTAGTTGAACTTTGGTCTTAGTGAGTTTTTTCCACTGGGACATTGGTTGTTATTTCTATTTTTTGGTACTTTTATATAGTAATTTGGGTCTTTTATAACATTTTAACTGTTGGTACACTTCTCCCTATGTAGTTTATTTTTGTATGTATAATGAATTGTTTGTATCACTACCAAAAGTTTTGTGGAAAATTCAGTCCCACTTTCATTTTTAATGATTCCAAGTGCTAGTCACTAACTCATGGGAATCAAGAAAATCCTTTGGGCTATGTGAGGGTCAGATCGGTTATTAGGGTACCTAGGGTGGTTAGTGATAAGACTAAGGCAAATAAGTGGGATTTAGTGTGACATAGTTTGGAAAGTTGTGTTTTATCATTGGCTAGTCCCCCTAGTTGTACGTCAAATCTATCCAATGGGATTTTCATCGAGGAGACTAGTTAGTGTGATTCAGTTGACGAATGTGTGTTCGTTAAACTGCAGGTAGTAGGACCACATATACATATCCAAATTTGTCCCATAAGTCCATATTTTTTTGTATCATTTTATGAATTATATGTTATACATTAATACTATGTAGATTATTTTATTCCTTTTTTTGAATACTGAAAAGTGTTTCTATTTTGTGAGATAGAATCGCTTGATATGTTTATCCTTTTCTGGTTTTGGTCTTGACATTGAATAGTTTTCTTTCAACCATTTATTAGCATTTTTTATAACATAACATGGTTGTGTTTCATTATTCTTACCCTTTTTTCCTTTTTTACATTTGAGTTGGATGTGTAAAGGTTTTTAAAAGGAAAAAAGGGGAAATAATTTTCAAACGGTTTTCTATGGTTGGAACTTTTGGAATAATTGAATACAAGTGTTAGTTTATTTTAAAAATTTTGATATTTCAATGATAATGTTCTGGTTTCCACTGAATTTTGAATTTCATAAAAAACATCTTATTTGTGAAATGGTTTTTCCGATGGGGAATTTTTGAGGAAATGCATGTTTCGTACTTATTTTACCGGCATGTGTTGGAATGAAAAATAAAACCAAATTTACCAGGAATTGTTTCTCAAACTAGAATATTTGGGTTATTTTATAAAAGATATGAAATGGTCTAATGGTTTTATCCCACTAGGTTTAGATCACACCCTATATATTCATATTGGGGGGTATGTAGGCTTAACATCTTATGCAGGTTTTTCAATGTCTTAGATTTTGGTTTGAATCAATTGTCTTATTCCTTTGAAATTGGTTGATTGTAGAGATCATGGTGGTGGCATAAGAGTCACATATAGATATTGATAATACATTTGGTATCATAAAACTTCTTATATCAACTTTTTCAGCCTCTATGAAGTTTTATTTTCTTTTATTTCATCTTATATTGTAGTTTTGTAGATGTGTATTAAATACCTATTTTTTATAAGTGTGTTTGTTAGAATTTATCATTGTATTCTTCCCATTATTATATGTAGGGGGTTCTATTTTTTGAACCTTGTGGTTGAAATCATCCCCAATAGTTTTGTTTGATACCCTTGACCCTTGTCATCAGCCTAGGTGATAGAGGATGCTCCTCGAGTGCGTGGTGGGACGGTTCTGCCACAAGTTCGGATGGTAGACCATATTGATTCATTACACAAATTCAAGTATGAAAGGAAATTATAAATAAAATTTTTTAAATGTGATATATTTTTGCATTTAATAATTAATTTTCCAATTAATAAATGTGGTAAGTATGAGTTTGATGAGAAATAAGAAATACCATAGAAAAATAAGTATGGTAAAATTACAAATGAATTCTTAAAATATATTGAGAGCATGAAAATTTTTTCCAATATGGAATGTAAGAAGTGTTTTGATAAAATAATATGAAATATACTCAACTTTACGTAGCTAATTAGAATAAGAGGCGTCAAAAAAATTGGGAATTTCATGGATCATGTGGAAAAACAAAATAAAACATCAAGTAGTGAGGAATAATGTGAAATAAAATATACGTAGTATATACTATTGGCTGAACTCAAATATTTTCATGAGAAGAATACTAAAATAAATAATTAAATATGATGGTTGAGTAAACATAATTAAATTTATATTATGGGAAAAAAGATATCATCAAAAGAGGAAATGGTTATTTTGATGAAACAAAAAATATAAAGCTAAATTCGGTAGATCCATAGAAAATGAAAAATGATCTTGGTACAAAATCGGAAATAATTTCAAGAATATTTAAATAAGAAAAAAATCAAAATGTTTTAAAGCAAAAAATATTTGAAGAGGATATGTGAGGATTTATTTAAACTAATGTAAGTTAAAGTTGAATCATATAAAGCTGTTGATAATGTTTTCCCAAAAGGATGTGTTAAATCCTCCCTTGTTAAGCCTTGGAACGATTTTTTTATTTCTAATAGTGTAAGATCTAATGAAAATGTTAGTAATGTTTGGGATAATAAGTTAATGAGAAATATTTTTATACTTTAGTGAAATATAAATGTAGTTCAAGAAGAACTATTTTTACCATATGTCAATAATCAAAAAATATAAATTGATGACAACAACAGTTTCTAGATAAAACACTCATCAATATTGAAGAAAATTTTTTAGAGGATATATAAAGTGATGTATTGTTATTGGGCACAAATATTATCTGCCTTGTTATAAAGTTTCACTTTCTTAGAGAATAAATTAGTTGAGGGGGGAAACTCTAAAAAAGGATGCAATTCTGGGAAGATGAAGAATAATTTAAGAAATAAAATTATATGAATAAAATAATATCAAATATATCAAATCGCAATAGATTTTAATATTTATAAATGATGTATGTATTATGGTACCAATAGAGTCTCTAAATTGCGGAGTGTATGACTACTCTTCCTAGATAGGTTTCTTATGGTGAAAAAAGGAATGGGAATTTAGAAAATGAAGATGGGAGAAAAGTCATTCATTATTAAAGTTCCCCTTCAAGATTATTATTTCATAAATTATTGAAAATGTATGTTCCTCTTTTATAAATATTGATAAAAATATCTTGAATAAAATTGAAGTTAATGACATAGGTTTACTGACCTTTATAAATGATAACTATCTAAAAATAATATGACTTGGTACTATTGAGATTAAATTTTAAAAGATAGAATTCAAAGATATTATTTTTATTTAAGGGGTTATATAAAATATATTATGTGTGAGATAACTCTTTGATAATGGAAATGAAGTATTTTTCAAGAAAAATTCATCCATCATTAGGTGTTTAAAATACGGATGAATTATCACCAAGGGATAACAACCAGTGACAGTTTGTTTCAAAGTAATGATACATAGAATTCCCATTATTTGAGTTCCATGGATAAAAATAAATATCACTTAGAAGACTTGTATATCTTGGTCAAATAATTTTAAGTAAAATCTTAATGAATAATTTTTTGATATTCCGAATTCAATTGAATAGATATATATATATATATAATAAATCATGTTATAATAGGAATATAGTTTAAAAAATCAAAAATAAGGGAAATTGTATCCACTAGTAGAGTTACAATAATATATTATACCTAATCTAGGCCTATGATACATCAATATTCCAGAGTTGATCTCTAATTTATCACATTTTTTCATGATTTCACCTGGATGACAAGTGTTATGTTTATGAAGCGCAAATAAAATATAGTAGAAATTTTCAAAAAAAGTACAAGATGGGTTGAGAAAGAGATGATAATATATATCAAATGATTTAAGATAGATAATGTAAATGTTTTTACTTATAAATATTTTAAAATATTCTATTTATATTAAAGGGGTAAAATATCGATATAATACTCTTTATAATCCATAGTATAATTATGTTCTAGAAATAAAAAACAATATATTGGTTGAAATGGGAAGAATAATGATTTTTGAATGTAAACTCCTAAAATTATTCTAGATGTATTAATTGTATAGAATGCTATATATTGAAATAAATTCTTTTTGATACATAATTCCAATATTAATCAAAATAAAATTTGGTGAAAAATAAATATTATAATGAATTACTTTAAAGATTTTGTTACTCCATGCTTCAAGAATTTCTACAAATTAATTCTCAAAAAATCAGGAGCTAGATAAACAATGGATCATCATGGGTTTTCATTCTAATGGAAGACATTACATATTATATAAAAAAAAGGATGCACAAGTTGTTGGATTATTTTTGTGTCAAGATTTTAGAGAATCATCCCAACTTAGTTATGGAAATTAAAGTAGATTTTGAAAGAACTAAAGTTGGAATAATGTATATTTTTTGTAAATAAAATAAAAAAGAATAAATAAATGAACCAAATTCTATTAATGTTGACACATATGAAACCTAAGATGAGGAATAATATGTTGTATATTATAAATTGAAACATCAAATATTACATAGGAGGGTGGAACCATATAATATAATCAGTAGTTATAATTCTTCAGTGCATATTAGAAGAATGTGGATAATGGAAAAACAAACATGTCTTATTTCACAAGTTGAAAAAAAAATTAGTTGATGATGATGTTTAACACAAGGAATGGATAAATGTTAAGAATGAATAGCTAGATCATATTGAGAAGAATGCCACTTGGAACCTTATTCCCAGACCTGAAGGAAAAATTTCTATGGGTACTAAGTAAGCCCTTAAATCCTTATACTCCAAAATGGATAGTTTCTCAAAGAAATTGTACATTTCTAAAGGAAAAGCGTACATAAACTGTTGAATTAGATTAAATTATATAATTCTACTTTCATAGTTTATATTGATGATATAATTTCTTAAGGTGAAAAAAAGTTATACATTTGTGGAATTTTAATAGAATATGAAAATGTATTTTGAGATGTCAATACTGTTTTCTTTCTAGGATTACAAGTTAAGAAAAATGATAACTAAATCATATTATCCCAAGAAAAATCGGCCAAAGAATTACTAAAGAGATTTGGAATGGAAGATTCAAAGGAAGTCTCAAAACACATAATAGTGGGTACAAAATTTAGACAAAAATGAAATAGGAAAACATGTAAATGAGAAGGAATTTAGGATGATCATTAAAATATTTCGTTATCTTAAAACATCATGACCAAATATTGTATCTCTTGTGACTCTCTATGAAAAATATAAAAGTTGTCAAAAGAATCACACATGCTTAATGAAAAAAGAATACTTGTGTATATCAAAGGATCATGGATATATAATTTGATGTGTAGATGAAATGGGGAACTGTAATGCCCAAATATTTTAATGAAATATTTATCTTTAAATAATTTTTTTTCTTTTATAACATGTGTTTCATGCAATAGTGAGTTTAGAAGAACTGAAGAACATTATTAAAATACTATGTGTTTATTATCACCTAGATGTTGTATTGGTGGTTTTGAATAATAATAAACAAATAATGAAAATATAAAATATACACATTTATAAAATGAATTCATTTGTTATAAAATGATTTTCATTAATAAAATTAAAATAAAAGTGATGTTTTTTCTGAAAAATAATTTTTATGAATGTGTTGTATTTTGTATAAATATATTAAATTAATCCCTGCTATTGAATAATTTTAATAAAATGTATATATTATTTAATTTAACAAATTTTTTATACATTCAAAAAATATTTTTCTAAGAATAGGATAAGAATAGATCCATTTTTAGGCTTAAAATGTATTTTTATAAAAAGAAATTTTTTTCCACCTTTTTCACACATATGTTAAAATTAATTTTTGTTATTTTTTTTATTTAATTAGATAAATCTAGTTTCATATTTATAATTATGAGTTTAAAAATTGGAAATTATCCACCTTTTATTTTTTTTATCAATATGCTAGTAATCACTGTAAAAATTATCACATCGGTAAAGGGTAAATCAGTTTAATATGGATTAAAAATAAGTGATAAGACCATATTTTTTAATCATAATAATTATTGTATGAACTTAATTCTAAAATTAACTCCTAAGGTTAGAAATTGAGTAATTTTGTGGGCACGTTTCCCTAAAAATGACTAATATATTATTAAATTTATATAAAGTTACAAAATGTCACTCTCTTTGTTTTATCATCTCATATGTGTCCACATAGGGAAACAATTATGATATGAAAAAATATAAGGGTCTATATTGATATGAATATAATTATTCTCACTATAGAAATTTATTTTTAAATTTTAGTAATTATTATATTTCCTTAATTTCTTGAGAAACACTAATGCAGTATTTCTCCATTAAATAAAAATTTATAATAAATGAATTTTAAAATATTTAAAGTGATATAATATGGTTAAGATAACTTGAACCATGAATTTTGTATAACTATATGACATAATAGGGATATTTTAAATAATTATATTCTAATTTACCATTTTTCATGAAGTATTTAAATTTAAATTAAATAAATAGATTGAAAATTGACAATAATGATATTTTATAAAAATAGTATTCTATCAAAATAATATTTAATTAAATTATTAAAATATCATAAAAATATTTAAATAATATAAATTGATTATTATATGGTATAAAATTTTATAAATTATCCATTTATGGTCTAATTGTTTCTTTATACAGAAATATAACCTTTTAATATTGAAAAAGTTGTCGTCGTAGTTAAAATTAAAATATGTTAACTAAGGGTTATTCAAAATGATAAGGTTTAAAATTATACAAAAACATGTATAAATTATATTTTTTAATGGAATTGAAACCATACACCACCTTATCTTTGAATCTCATTCCATTTGGAGGTATTTTTCTTGATATTGAATTTATTGTAATTTAATATTTTGAGAAATTGCAAAAGTACTCCCCACCTCAATTATGAAAGGACACCTCATTACACACATTATTACAACACTTTGATCCTTATATATTTACCATAATATAAAGAAATATCAACTTCCCTATCCACATTCTATATTTTATTCTATTTCTGAAAGACCAAACCTAGATCCCATTAGAGGATATCTAAATGAGTAGTTTCTAAGAAGAGGTAATCGCCCAAAAAGATCATTTTTTCTTATCTTCCCTACCTACTATAAATATATAGTATTTATCATAAAATAATTAATTTATTGTTCAAAATATGGTTAAATTTTATTATGATACTAAAAACACCATTATACACCCTCTTTCCCATCAAACAAGAAGTGAAATTATCACTCGTGCGTTTGAATGACTTCCCATCTCTACGTAGCAATACAATTAATTGTTTATAAAAATATTTTATAGATGGTTATTATGAAGGGTTTAATATTTATATTTTTTATTTATTTCATTATTATACTTCTATAATTATAATATCAGGTCTATATTCGTACGATCTACTCTTTTTATAAATGATAATGTCGCTCGTGCATACGTATGGACTACCATATCCATGACGTGATGTGATTCGTTTTAACTTATATTTCACATAGATAGTAATAATGATTAATTCAATTAATATATATGATATTTATTATATAAAAATTATTTTTTAAAGGTAAATTATCATTTACCTATCTTTCATTCGATTACTCGAAAAATAGAAATAGTGTTCAGGAATTTGTATGGCCTACAGTCTCCCTGAACATTGTAATTCATTTTCTATCTATACTTTATATAAATGACTATAAATATGTACATAATTAATATATATGATTTTTATACCAGGATTAAAAATCATTAAATAATGGGACCATGATCAAAGCATAAGTATCATGATTTATGAACCGAAACATGCTTGGAAAATGAAGCAGTTATCACCCAGAACAATTATTTTAAAAAAAAATTATTAATAAATAGGTGATAATATGTTATAAATAAATCATAAATGGTATTATATATATGAATTTGGATATTTAATAAATGTATAAAATCCATATTTATTATACATGACGTTTTAATTTGAACAAGGAAAGGTGATACTTGATATGAGTGTTTATTTTATAATTTCATCATTATTCAAGATTTCTTGTTTTAAGTCTCCACTGGAAAATATTTATGTACCATGTCCATGTAAACTAAAAAAAATAAAAAAAATGTTTATTAATCTTCTCCTATAATTTTTTTAAAAAAAATTCACAAGTTTTACTTTTATACAAATGGTTTGAAAGTAATATTTTATTCATTTTCCAAACATGGTACTTTACGACTTTTATAATAAAATATATCAAAGGAGTTTTTTAACTAATATGACATGATTGGAATTTGCTTCCATAATTATTCCTTAATTGATTATATATTACTTTATATGTATAAAAGTTAACTTTAATGTAAAATATTTTCCTTTATAACTTCATGGATTTTTTAAAAAAAGTGATCTCAAAATGGAAAGGTTATTTTCCTCAAGATTTATTCCAAGTGATATTTCAAAATGATTTTCCATATAAGATGACATCATTTGATGTTACAAAATCTTTAATATATATATATGATATAATTTTACCATCATTATTATTTATTTGGATAGTTTATGTTAATGGTGAAAAGATGAGTTGTTCATGAAATCAATTTCTTTTTTCCATGGGTTATCAACGAGAGAAATATTTTGGAAACCGATTTCATTTCATGTTTTTTGATATGATTAGTGATTTATGATCCTATGGGACACATACATCTAGTTTTAATTATGTGATTTGTGGGACCTATATCTCCCTCCAATTCATTTAGTAAAGTATTATATCTCATGGGATATTTATGTTAACCAAGTTTCAGTGCTTGATCTGTTGGGGGAAATAAGTCAATGGTATTGATCTATTATGGGAAACAAGTTGATGTGCTGGTTCCACAATGTGAAATAGGTTTTTAAACCTAATATAGTGGTATTTTTATTTATCCTTGACTTATGAAATGGTTTCTATACTATTGATGGTTCCACACAATTTGTGACATGAACTTGTGGTTCCTGATTGTGTTATGATGAATTCTCATTATTATGATTCATGTATTTATAATTTTTAATGTTTTATGCCATAAAAAACATGATTATGATTTATTCTAGATTGGGTATGAAGTCTATAATTTATGTTCAATATCTCATTCCCTTATTCTTATCTTATGATATCATATGATCATCAATTTATATATCTCGTGTTTACAATTACTGAGAATCTAATGTCACCCATTTATTATGTTTATTTTCCCTAAGTTATAATCCATGTTTTTAGTATTGTATTCCTATGAATTTTACTATGTGGCAAGATCTTTATGGGAGATATTTATGGTATTTAATAAAATAATAATATGGTATATTTGATCTCCAAAGAATCTAAACCTTTATGGTTCTGGGGTGGAATGTGTTGTTATGTATTGAATATTAATTAAAATATATTTAATATTTTTTTATAAAAATATCAAGCTGTTATAGTTGTTATTTGAGCTTGGTTTAGTTAATCTTTTGAGAATAGGTTTATAAAAAATTTAGGAAAACACTACGTACAGGCCTATGTATAACATAAAATCATAATGTTTTGATAATAAATTAGAGTTATCTTGGTTAAACCTAAGGTTTCGTAAAATAAGGTATCACAATTTATACATTCTATAAATTATTTTTTATAATTATGTGGTTTCAACTATGATAATTTTTTCTCAAATTATTTCTTTATTTTTATTATTTAAGGACTAGAACCCAATGTGATAATGTTAATATTTATTGTTATGGAAAATGAAATGAATTTCAATATGAGAAATGAAATGTGGTGGGAGGTGGAATACAGAATCTTGTTGTTCTTATCATAAAACTTTCCCAAGTAATAAATCGTGTTTAGTTTCAAAATTATCCATAGATGGAACCATATAATATTGAATCATTCATGAGGAAACACCACCTTCTTTTAGTGGATCTCTTAATCCACTAGTGTGTGAGTGATGGATCAACATCATTGAGAAAATATTTTTTTCTTCAATGATTGGGATATAAAGAATGTGTCCAACATTTTTATCATATTAAAAGAGAAGTACATCAATGGTGGAATCTTATCAAGAATATAAGGCAAGATAAATAAATTAATTACATTGAATGGGATGACTTTAAGTGGATATTCTCTAGCAATTACTTCACTCATATTATGCATACAAAGATGGAGATGAAAATGTTTGAGCTGAAGTAAAAGGATGATGAATCCATTATAACCTAGGATACAAATTTTAACAAGCATGAAAGTTGTGCCTTTGGTTTAATTATCTACCCCAAAAGTAAAATTGAGTGATTATTTGGTTTCCTAAAACCAAGTCTTTGAAAGGAATTATCTATAAGATACATTAATATTTATGAACATATTGTTTTATGTGCACTCAATATAGATATAAGAATTTGAGATTCCTATCATTCCCATGGTTTTGATAAGAAAATAAAGATGGAGTATCATGAAACTCAAATAAATCACCTGGTGAAAAGAAATTCCATCCATATTCATGCCAGATTTGTGGGAATAAACAACAAGGAATGTATTTTAATGGAACTAGGAGGTTCTTTAAATATGTAATAGTGGGTCATAAATCCCACGATTATAGAAGGGTGATGAATTGGTTGGTTAATTAAATGGATGAAAATAATATGTCAAATAATTAATCACCCATGCTTCAATGTTTCAAATTCAAGGAGTTTGGGAATTATTCCAACCATTTCATGACGTTGAAGATTTTTTACGATCAGCTTCAACAACCTATTAATCCCAAATACAAAGGGAAATCTCATGTGACCATGACTTTCAAATTGGGTTATGAGAATGAAATGGTGAAAGGTACACTTATCATCCACTCTAGAATAGATAATGAATAATTTTATTTTAGATCCACCCTATCTTTTATTTATAAATATTTTCATTATGGTGTCTTCATATCACCTCAATAATTAGGCGTTGAGTTTGTTGTGAAAACTACTAATGGTATAATGGCCACATCTAAAGTCTATGGTTCTTATCCAATTAATGTTATTGGTAATGTTATTCATGCATATCTTTTCATTCCTCCTTTAGTTGAATTCAATGTGATTATTATATTGCATTTAATTTCTCTATATGGATCCCATATCAATTGTTGAGGAAGGTAAGTAACAGTTCATGTTCTGTATGAACCTATGATCATTTATCTGTCAAGTATGTACATGAAATTTTTATGTAAATTGCATCCATTGTATAGGTAATGGTTCCAATTCAAAAAGTAAATTTATCTTAAACAGTTTGGTAGAAACTAAACATTGATGATATTCATATCGTGGGGGATTTTGTTGATGTATTTTTGGAAAATTTAATTGTCCTTCCATCAAATCATGAAGTTGAGTTTTCAATATAACTCATACCTAATTTTATTCCAATTTCAAATAATCCATATATAATGGCCCAAACTAAGTTGCAAGAATTGAATAAGTGGCTCTAAGAGAATATTTACAAGTGATTTCTTCATCTAAGTGTGTCACCATGGGTTTCACCTTTTTTTGTTAATAAGAAATATGGATCAACGTGACTGTACATGGATTACCAATAATCTAATAATATCCCTATAAAGAATAATTATCCTCTCACCCATATTGATGAGTTATTTAATCAAATATGTGGAGATTGATACTTTTCCAGGATTGATTTTTTTCTAGATATGATAAATTGAGGGTTAAGAAGGAGGATATACCCAATACTGAATTCCGTACAAGGTATTGACACTATGAATTTATAGTGGTACCTTTTGGTCTTACTAATTACCCTAAAATCTTCACAGACTTAATGAATATATACTTTAGATACTACCTTGATCAGTTTTTGGTTGTCTTTATAGGTGATATTATTGAATTTTCATAGAGTGAGGAATACCATGAATATCACTTGAGGATTGTGTTTAAGATCCTGAGTAAGGATAATATTTATGAAAAAATTATAATGTGTGAATTTTTTCTTCATAAAGTTTCATTTATGGTTCATAAAATCTCAATTGAGGGTATAACAGTAGATAATTCAAAGATAGAAGTTATTGAGAAATGTCCTAGACCAACCACGGCGGCTGCAATCCATAGTTTTATTAGGTTGGATGGATATTATCGATATTTTGTAAAATATTTCTCACTATTTTCTAATCTACTCGCTAGGTTGAATTAAAAAGGTATTAAGTTCATATGTACATAGTAATATGAATAGAATTTATAGGAGCATAAAATAATGTTCTTCAGTGCACCTATTCTTACACTACCCTATACTGGAGATTGGTTTTTGATATATAGTGATGCATTAAAGAAGTTAACAGGATTTTTTCTCCTGAAACAATTTATTGTTATGGATTAAGACTCATAATAATTAATGTTCCATGATCAAAATTAACCAAATCATTATTTAGATTTAGTGTTGATAATTTTTTCATTATATATATGGTGGAATTATCTATATAGAGAAAGGTGTGACATTTATACTAATCATAGATGTTTAAAGTATATTTTCACTCAAAAATAATTGAATATGTTCCAAAACAAAGGTTAGATATGATTAAATATTATGAATTCTCAATACATTACAACCATGGGAAAGTGAACAAGGTTGTAGATACTTTAAGAAAAAAGGATCATGTTGGATTATTTATGATTATGATCAAAATAGATCGAATATTTATAGATTTTTAAATGATGGATTTAGAAAACTTTATGGAAGGGGTCCATTCATATCTGGATCAAATAATTGTTCAACCATCTATCCATGTAAATATTAAATAGTCATATAAGGAATATGTAAAGCTACAAAATAAGCTGATAGATGGTTCCAAGTTCAACCTTGATTGTGATGGAATAATAAGTTTTAGGATCCTTTTATGTGTCTATCCCATAATATATATAAAAAGGGAGTTATTGGATGAGGCTCGTCATTCATCTGTATCTATTATTTATGGAAGTACAAAGATGTATAGAGACCTGAAAGAGTATTTCTGGTGGGATGGAATGAATAGATATATTTCAGAGTATGTTTCCCATTTCATTATTAGTCATCAAGTTAAGTCTAATAGATAGAAATCTAAGGGGATGTTTCAACCATTATCCATACCTGAATGGAAATGGGAAAACATCTCCATGAATTTATCATCAGACTTCCAAAAAAAATATAAAGGACTTAATACTATATGGGTTATAGATGATATATATACCAAGTTAGCACACCTTAATTATATCAGATAAAATTTCTCACTTGAACATATTTCTAGAATATATATTAATGGAGTGGAAATCATTCATGGAGTACCACTTTCTATTTTATTTGATTGGGATCCAAAGTTTACATTGAAGTTTTTGTGATGTCTTTAGTCGGCTTTGGATATAGAGTTATGCTTCAACACTACTCATCATCCATATATATACAGTTATTCTAATAGAACCATTCAAAATCTAGAATATATGTTGAGATATTTCAATCTAGATTTCAATGTTAGCTAGGATCAACACCTTTCTTTGGAATAATTTTCTAACAATAATATTTTTCACTATTCCATTCAATGAGATCCCTATGAATCCCTTTATGATTTGAATTGTAGAAATATTACATGATGGAATGAATTTGGAGAAAACGTCTATTGGGACATGATCTATTTAATGAAATGGAAGATGAATTTAGATCTATTCAACAGCACATAAGAGTGGCTCAGAGTCAACAAAAAAGTAATGCTAACAATCATTGGGAATATCTATTGTTTGAAGTTGCTGATAAGTTATTCCTATGAATATCACCCTAGAAGAGAGTGATGATATTTGGATTGTAGGGAAAGATAAGACCTAGGTATATTAACCCTTTTAAAATTCTTTATCATATCATGATGGTAGCTTATTTATTAGTGATTCAACCAAAACTCTTCTAAGATCATGATGTGATCTATATATCTCTATTGAGGAAGAACATACGTGATCCTTCACATGTACAAAACTCAGAGTCTATACCATTGTAGAAATATATTTCTTATGAATAACAACTAGTAGAGATTCTGGATCATAGAGGTAATGTACTATGAAACAATATCACTCATTTGGTCAATGTTTAATGGAAAAACCACCAATTTTAGAATGTTATGTGGGAACTTGAGGATGTTATAAGGTAGAATTATCCCCATTTGTTTGTATATGAGTAATGAATTTCAAGGAAAAATTCATTTTAAGTGAGTTAAAATGCAAGACCTTGATACTTTTATGAAATATTTCTCTTCAAATAATTTTATTTCTTGGATAACTTGTGTTGCACGCAAGAGGGAGTTTAGAAGAATCGTGAAACATTACAAAAATATTATGTGTTCATTTTCACCTAGCGATTAGATTAGTGGGTATGAATATTAACAAATAAATTATAAAAAAATATATGGTCTACTAAACTAGAAAATTAATTCATTACACATCAAATAATTGTCTTTAAAAATAAACTAAAATTTTTGAAAATAAAAGTGATGTTTTTTTCAAAAAAATATTTTTATATGTGCAATGTATTGTATATCAATATATTAAATTAATACCAATTGAAGGAATATTTTTAACTAAATTTATATATAACTTAATTGATCAAATTTTGTAAATATTCAACAAATATTTTTCTAAAAATTGGATAATAATAAATTTATTTTTCTACATAGAATTATATTTTTCTAAACAAAGTTTTTTTCACATTTTATGCACTTACATAAAAATTAATTTCTACAATTTATTGGATTTTAATGAGATAAAATTAATTTAATATTTATAATTATGAGGTTAAAATTTATTAAATACTCCCCTTTTATTTTTTAGTCCTTTTGAATATATACCTTGGTAAAATTTATCGCCACGATAAAGGGTAAATAAGGTTAATCTAGATTAAAAATAAGTAATAATGCCATATTTTTTCATCATATTTATTATTATATGAATTAAATATTACCCTTAACACCTGAGGTTATAAATTTATTTATTTATTGCACACATGTCCACTAAAATGACTTATATATTATAAAAGTCAAATAATGTTAGAAAATGTCACTCTCGTTGTTTTTAATATCTCTTCTACATCCACATAGAGTGAAAAGTTTTTTATGAACGATTATAAGTATATATTTTGATCATAAGAAATTAGTTTCATGATATAAATTTATTTTTAATAATTATAAATTATATAATGGATTTAATTGATTAATTAACATTGATGCAGTATTTATCCATTTAATAAAAAACATAATAAATTATTTTAAATTTTTAAAAGTGATATAATTTGATTTAGTTAATGTGTCCCATAAATTTTATATATCTATATTATATATTAGTGTGTTTTAAAAGAATTATATTCAAATTTACCCTTAGTATTGATGTATTTAAACTTAAATTTAATGAGTAGTGTCAAATTTGACAATATTGGTATTTTGTCAAAACAGTATTCTATTAAATTATTAAAAAAATATAAAAATATAGAAATGATAAAAATTTATCATTATATGGTATATATGTTCATAAATTTTCCAATTATTTTCTAATTTTCACCTTATAACTAAAACTTACAACTTTTGATATTGAAAGATTTATTAGTGTGGTTAAAATTAAAATAGGTTAACAAAGGATTAATCAAAATGGTAATGTCAAAATTAAAAAAAAATTGGATAAATTATAATTTTTTATTTTATTGTGACACTATCCAACCTTAAATTTTAATCCCTTTCCATTTTGAGATATATGTTATGAGAATTAATTTATTATAATTTAATCTTTTGAGAAATTCCAAAAGTGACCCTCTCCTCAAATATAAATGGAAACCTCAAAACTCACTTCATTACACAAATTTTACACTTATATATCATCCATACACTATCACTATATCATATAAACTTGACTATAAGCATTCTAGATCTATTTTCCTACCCAAAAGATCAATATTATGTCCCTTTAGAGGAGATCTAAAGGAGTTGTTTTGAAGAAGAGGTAATCTCCCTAAGAGATATATTTTTTATACTCTTCTTTACCTCATATAAATATATAGTATTTATCATAAATGATAAATTAAGGATCATAAATATTATGAAATTTTATTATGATTATTAAAACACCATTATATTCCCTCTTCCCCATCAAACAATAAGTAAAATTTTTGCTTGTGTGTACGTACGGCTTACTGTCTCCGCATAGTAATACAATTAATTCTACAACACCAAATATTATGGATTGGTATTATGATGGATTTATGGATTATATATGATATTTATGACATAATTATAATTTTCAATGATAATATAATTTCTACATTTTTTACCATCTAATATTTTGGTAAATGATAATGTCATTCATGTGTACGCATGGACTATCATCTCTACGATGTGATGTTATTATTTTTATTTTATATTTCATATGGATGGTAATAAGGATGAATTTTATAATTATATATTATATATATGATATAATAATTATTTAGTAAAGGTGAATTATTATTTACCTTTATTTCATTCGATCAACCGAAAAATGGAAACAACGTTCTTGCGTACGTATAGACTACCATCTTTATGAATGGTGTAATTTATTTTTTTTACGTATAATTTTTATGAATTATTATAAATATGAATATAATTAATATATTTTATCTTTGTAATATTATTTAAATTATGGAAATATTGGGACCATGATCAAAGTATAAGGATCAGGACTGTCGAACTAAAACATGCCTGGAAAACGAAGCAATTGTCACTCCGAAAAATGATTTTAAAAAAATGGGTGATAAGATATTATAAATAGATCATAAATTTAATGATATATATTAATATGGTTATATAAAATATTTATAATAAACCCATATTTATTATATATGATGTTTTAATTTGAACAAGGAAATGTGTGACATGAGGTAAGTGTTTATTTCACAACCTCATCATTGTTAATGATTTCTTAGGTTTAAGTCTTAAATTTAGAATATTTATTTCCCATGTCCATGTCTTCTAAAAAAGTTAAGAAAATAGATTTTTACTATTCTCCTACAATTTTTTAAATTAATTTTAACCCATGTTTTTTATTTTAAAAAATATTTGAAAGGAATTTATATTTTTAAATTCCAAAATAGGTATTTATTGAATTTTAAAAAAAATAAGGAAGGAATATTTTTTAACTTATACGGCATAATCATATTTTCCCATAGGCATGAAACCAAAATTCATTAAAGATTCCTTTATAATTTTACAGTTTTATTTTCAAATAAAATCTCTTCATTTATAACTATGTCGATTTTAAAAAAAGTAATTTCAAAATGTAAAAGTTATTTTCCTCCAAAATTATTCCAAGTTATATTTCAAAATCATTTTACATATAATATGGAATCCATTCATGTTGCTTTATATTTACTCATGATATGAACTAAGGATACCATCCTTATTCTTTATCTGTATGTTTTATGTTTATGGTGAAAAGATGAAATTTTTATGGAACCCATTTCTTTTCCATGGGTTATGCTGTAATGAAATGATTATGAAACCCATTAATTTTAATGGTTTCTGATATAATGAACGATTTATGATCCTATGGCACACATACATATTCTTTCCATTGTGTTAGGGGTGGAACTTATATCTCCCTTCAATGCATTGGTTAATGTATTATATCTCATGAAATAGTTATGGGAAACAAGTTGAATTGCATGATCTGTTATGGGAAACAAGTTAAGTTACTTGATCCATTATCGGATATGGTCGAAAAGTTGATTTTCTTGATCCACTATAGTAAATAGGTGTTGATTCCTGGTTTTATGTTATTGGTAGGTTTCCTTGACTTATGAAATTTCTTATATACTTTTGATGGTTCCACACAAATTTATAACATGCACATATTTTTCATGATTGAGTTATGAGGAATTCTCATTCTTATTATTCATTCCATTTTAAATGTTAATGTTTTATAACATAACCCATGTTTATGACATTTTTTCTATTGAGTATGAACTTTTTGATTCATGGTCAAGATCCCATGCCATTATTCTTATCTTATTCTTTCATATGATTATCAATTTATATATCTCATGTTTTCCCTTACTGACCATCTAATCTCACCCTTTTCTTATTATTCATTTCCCTATGATATGAATAAATTTTATATTAGAGTACGCCTGTGAATAGTACTATATGGGATGATCTTTATGGGAGACTTGGAAGATCTTTCATAAAATAATAAGATTTTATATCTAATCGCTAAAGAATCTAAACCTTTATGGTTCTATTATGGATTATATTGTTATGTATTGAATATTCATCAAAATTAATTTCATATTTTGGTATAAAAATATCAGTCCATTATATGAACTGAATTTTTTAGGGTTCACCGATGCCATTAGTTTGGTGGTAGTAATGATAAAAAATATACATTAGGTGGAACATTCTTTTTAACTGAAAAATATGTGAGTTGGGATATTCAGAAGTAGAGTTCAATTACATTGAGTAAAATCAAGGATTGATATGTAATATTAACACATTCTTTTTCAAAGATGTTGTGGATGAGAGTTTAGTTGTAAAAATTGAATAAAAAATAATAGAATCCACTGAAAATTGTATGTGACCATAAAATTTTGTTTGATATGTCTATGAATGTTGTTTAGTATTCTAGATACAACAATATTGATATCAAATACCATTCTATTAAGAATAAAGATGTTATTGGGGATATTATGTTGTATTATATCTCCACAGAGGATTAAATTTTTGATGTGTTTACAAAATATATTTTATGGGACATATTGGGTGATTTAAGGATAAAATATCATGTTCATCCTTCCCCTATCACCTGATTTTGTGTTTAATATACACCACAATACTTTTGATTTTTCTTCAAGGTGGGATAGGTATACATAACTCTTTCCTTAACAATTTTTAATATAAATCTGTGATAATTATAAAATGGGGGGTAAATTTTTTGAGTATATGACATGAGTGGGAGATATTAAATTTCATTATCCACAATTTTATTCTCCCTTATAGATGAAATTCACTAAAAAATATTTTTTGTCTAGCAGTGTAGTGTCAATAATTATATATTTGAGAAAGGCTATGATTTAATGACTTTTGATGTGAGTTGTTGGATTTGAATACAATTCCAAAGGGACAGAATGAATTACCTTTGGAATTGTTGAATGGATATTGTATTTTTTTCAACATTGAGTGTGAATTATTGGTTTTTTTTGATGTTTTATTTAAATAGTTGTGTATGATTTTGAGTGTAGTTATAGTGGATGGAGAATTATAGTGAATAATTGAAAAGGTTTTGAGGTAATTTTTTAATGTTATAAAATTATGGGTTTTTGCTAAAAATGGTAAAGGAATAACATGTACAAGGGTAATATTGAAAACTTCCTAAATATGTATAATTCATTCCAAAAATAAGGGGTTAAAATTGGAAAAGTTAGTTAATATATAAGAGTAACTTACTCTATATGTGAAGGTAACTATAGAGAAAAACTGAAGAACTGGAAAAGGTCTTGAGTATGTATAATTAACTCAAGTGAATATATAAGAGTCATCTAGAATATATAGACTAAAAAGTGATAAAGTCAGTGTATGTGTATAAGTCATTGAACATAAACATAAGAGTCATTTGGGGAGAAATTGTAAAAGTACTCTGATATTCATTTTAGTATTTAAGGGTCTTCAATTGAAGTTAAAAATCAAAAAAAAATAAAGGGATTAAAAAGAAACATTGGATTTATTTAACCTTTTGTGAGGGTTATTCTCTAAGATTTAGAAAAGTCTATAAATTTAGAAGATACATACCGAAATTAACACTAAGGATGTTTTTTTTGTTCCATTAAGTTATAAATATCATGGTTTGATGTTTAAACACTGATTTAGGATATTTTTTTATGGATAATTAAATAGAAAGGGTTTTGTACCATGAATAATAAGATTATGTCATGAATCTGTCTAATAATAATTTCAAGACAAAAGTTATTCTATTTTTTGAGGGGTATTCATGATGTGAGGAGAAGCACAATGTCCTGGTGACTATAAAATGGTAATATGATGAAGCCCACACTATGGAAGATGGAGTTTCATTTTATATATTTCACTATTAGAAACGATTATAATCATTAACACTATGGTTGATGTTATGGTGGATCACTCTTGATTTGTCTGAAGAAATTCAAATCATTATTAGAGATTCCATGACACAGCCATACAAAAACCTAGAGTAGTTCCATGATGGATTTCATTACTCCTTATGTAATTTTTTTATATTATTTATATAGAAGTGGAGGTAAAATTTAAATCATTTATTAAGTTAGTTTTAATAAAATCAAGGACTATTAAGGTAAATCATTAAAAATAAAAGACCAAGAATCAAGGATGGTTGATTAATGCATCTTGGTTAGATTTATTTATATAGGAAAATAAAACGGGTATTCAATACCAGATAAAAAACGAATCATTGAGTATATAGAATAGAGAGAAGTCAAAAAATGGGAAGATAACTTGATGTTGAATTAAATAAGGATAAGACAACTTTGTGTATCTAATAAGAAGATAAATAAGTTTGATGAGCATGTAATACATCTGAATGTATTTTGTTAACAAAATTTCTATATGTGAAAGAAGAAGATCTCATATAGTGATGTTGTGACATTCTTAATATCATATGATGATCTTATTCACTATATTGGAAGAGTTATTTTATCAAATTATGGGAATTTGTGAACAATTTTTTTAGAGAAAAAGAGTTAGGAAACACAATTGGATTTAGGATGATACTTCCCCAAAACCACTTGTAATTATATTTTATATTAATGTAAAATTCCAGACTCAAACTCATAGTAAGGATGTGGTCACCCACATTAGTGGAGAACATTATAAAAAACTCATGTTCATTATTTTTTTTCATTTGGGTGAGTAAGAGAATAAATATTTTTTTATCAAACTCTAAAAAGTCCAAAAGGATTATTTCGAGAAAAGAAATTGTTAAATAAGTACTACTGATTCAACCCCCCCCCCCCATGGTGAATCCCACTTATAGTCTCTTTAATATTATAAGGTGTATGATTGGTGTCCTAATTTTTTGTTAGTTTTTTATTCATGATAGCGTGGAAAAAAAATCAAAAGGGGGAAATTGTTATAATCCAACTGAGAATTCATGTTGGTGTTGGATTTGATATGATCACATTTTTTTATTGGTATTGGATTTATTTCTAACCAATGAAATAAATTAAAGATGTGTATTTATTGAAATTTCATTAGAGTTGGAATAAATATGAGGTTGATAATGGTTTTATCATTTTCAATATAGTGCCAAAGTATTGAAGTGTCACGACCCGTCCTTGGGGCCCATGTCGGGACTACCCCAAGCCCGCCTTCCATAGGCCAGGTGCTGGCGACTAGCACCAAGGCGTAATTCCCGATAAAAAGGGAAGGCATTGCCTTTGTAAAGTAAACAACACCACAGAGCAAGCAAGTAGTAGAAGTAAACACGAAGTAAACTGGGTACAATAGTAAGTTAGGAATAGTAAGTGGGCCAGAAACAAACCCAAACTAAAAGTAAAGTACAACTGGAAAGGGAAAGTAGAAACTGAAAGTAAATCCATAGCCTCGAGCCGTCCACTGGAACTCCCATCTGAAGGGTGGGTACAGATAGCCTCCATAGCTCCTCGGGTCCAGCCGTCCACACCATGTACGTCCCACCCAGTGGTCCACCTCCAGGTACCGACTTGCTCCACAAGCCTCAACCACGATCAGCGTTGTCCATCATCTACAACCAACAAAACGTAGTGTGGGCATATCCTGTGCAGGGGTGAGTATAAGCTACTCAGTAGGGACCCAAGACACCCGAAGGTATCCCAGAATCCACAAAGGATAATCCACAAAGGAAAGATACAATCACGAAGTAACATCCAACACTGCTTAGGTATATTCCCATACATATAACTAAGTCATCAATTCTCAATCGGCTCCAACATCCGAGCTCAAGTACATCCCAGTCCATACAGGAAAAATCAAAACCCAATCCACACAGGAAATCATAACTTAATCCACATAGGAAATCAAGTCAAGAATCATCTCACACAGGTATACTTCTTCGTATGACGATAGAGATGATCAGATGTAGCCACTAATTCATCTAAGTCATCGGACCCACACAGGATCAATAGGTACAAACCCCCCACAATGACCCACAAAGGATCGATAGGTAACTAACCCCCGCAATGACCCACAAAGGATTGATAGGTAAATAACCCCCGCAATGACCCACACAGGATTGGACCCACACAGGATCTGTAGGCACTGGCCCACACAGGACCGCTGAGCGCTGACCCACACAGGATCTGACCCACACAGGATCGGTAGCACTGATACACATAGGATCGCTAAGTGTTGTAGTCGTCGTCGTTGAATCCATGGAGGATTTCTGTACAGTTGTCATCGTCATCGTAGTCGCAGCCAGCTCTAGGGTTCCCGCACACAGCAAGCTCATTCGGGAGGGTCCGCTCCACGAGCCGAAGGGCTGATACATCAACTGACACATAGTCCGGATTTTATGTATCCAAAAGTTCCGTATCGTCAACAGGAACTCAACGTCACAGACGGCGCGTCAATCGGACGCCCGGTCTAAGAGTTATTGGCTTTTTCGTCCCAGCGGCCCTGTTGGTTTTTAAGTCAAAACCATCCCTACCATACTCCAACTGCATCCAAACCTCGATTGGAGTAAGAAAAAAGGTCTGTCTCACTTAGAGGAATCCATCAAAGTCGATGGCACGTCAATCGGACGTCCGGACCTCATGTTATAAGTGTTTCCGCTCTGAGGGCCCGGTTAGTTTCGTGAACGAACCAACCCGGCCAAACCCAAAGTACGCCCAAACCATGAGTGTAATATATCAAAATGCCTATCTCGATCCAAGGATTGCATCATCGTTGATGGTGCGTCGATCGGAGGTCCTCATCCCATGTTATGGGCAAAAGAGCGTGAGGGTTCCGGTATTAGGGGGGTCGGGCCCGGTCCGACCCAGCCCGATACCCTCTGGGTGGGCCCGAACCGGGTCGACCCGTCCCGGGTCCGGGTCTGGCCCTCTTGGGCTCGGCCCGGCCTGACTAGTGCGGCCCGGCCTGGGCAGCCGGCCCAACGCACTGGCGTCAGCCAGGTGGCTCAATCGTTTCGGCCGAGCGGACAGGGGTGCGGGGGGGCGCACAGCCCCCCGCCTGTTTGTAACCCACGGCCCCCATGTGGGGGTCTGCTCATTTCTGGCCATCCGGGGGTTTCAAACCCCTATCTCTTCCTCTGTGTGGTCGGCCCACTCCGGCCGGCCGGCTGTTGCACCACAGGACCGGCAAGGGCCGGTCCCCCTGCTCCAACGCTGGCGGCCCGGAACCGGCCGCCGGTTCCCCTGCTCCGTCGCGGCATTGGACCGTCCGGTGCGGCCCGACAGCGTCGCCCCCCACCACCGAAGCCCCACTCCGGTCGCGGTGCTTTGTGGTTCTCCAGCACGGCGCGACAGCGCCGCGTCTTTGGTTCGTCTTCAACGGCGTGGCGCGACGGCGCTGCGCTTCTCCCCCTTTCCTTAATAATTTCCGTGCAGTGCTTCGGCACCGTGTTGCCTTGCTCGTGCCGCAACAATATCAAACAACCAAAAGGGGAGGAGATTTGGTCATGTTCATGCGGTCCGACCTCCTCCTGTTGTTGCGATACCAGGCATCCCCAAATAGACGATAATCCAACGATGAAGTAATCAGGAACAAACAAAATAACAATAATTCCCCTACCTCGAGCGTATTTGAACAGAGGTTCATCGTGGAATTGCACGTCGTGGAAGGAGAGGGTCATTGAGGTCGCGGTACACGGCGTCACGTAGTCGACCTCCGAGGATTCGGCGTTCTTCATCAGAGATCGGTGCGTTCTTTGCGTTCTTTGCGTTCTTCGACGAAGAAGATGAAGATCTTCCAGACCTCTCTCTTTCTCCCAAAGTCTCAACACAACAAAACCCCATCAATAATAAAATATGCTACCATTTATTTTATTACCCAAGTCTTAAGTTTGAAAATCAAATTAATATAACCTAAGTCATATTAATGAAGGGTTATGGAAGGTTAGGGAAGATGAAGGGGTGGGGTTCATGTGGGCCCCACCACTCTCATAACCTCCCATGGGAAGTTGGGTGGTTACCCCAACTTCCACTCAAAGGATAAACACATAGAGAAAAATAAAATTGATGCTCAATTTTATTTTACCTTCCACAAATTTTTAACAACATCTCTTGTGAAAACGCAACTCCGGAAAAGGTGCTCCTAAGCAATTACTGGCGCTTCGAATCCATCGGTGCCCTCGGAATTCGATATCAAGCATCCGTTCAAACATTAGGGAAACCCGCTTGTTATTTCACTGAACGTACCCGAGCTAAACTTCAGATAGAAATTTTGGGCACATTGGGCCTCAGAATCAAGTTCCGTCAAAAGGCGCGTTCTTGTAAAATCCCAATGAAAATTAAGAAAAAATTTCCCTTGAATTTTATGGGTCTTTACATTACTCCCACCTCAGGGCTTTACATCCCCGTAAAGATACATCAAAAAATAGGGGAACAAATGTGGGTATTGTGCACGCATCTGAGCCTCCCGGTCCCAAGTGCTCTCCTGGAGGTTCCCGTGATGCCATCTGATGTACACTAGAGGAATCGACCGTCCACGTAGGACCCGCTTCTGTCGATCCTCGATATCCATTGGGACCTCCGAAAAATTTGCCCCATCATCAATGTATAGCTCCCCATGGTCAATGATATGTGTCGGGTCGTGCACGTATCTCTTCAGCTGAGATACGTGGAAGAAGTCGTGCACTCGGTGCAACTGAGGTGGTAGATCCAGGCGATAAGCCACCTCGCCAATCCTGTTGAGGACCTAGAATGGTCCGATGAAGCGTGGAGACAACTTGCCACCTCGTCCAAATCTCTGTATACCACAACGAGGTGAGACCCGCAAGAAGACGTGGTCGTCATCCTTGAACTCCATTGGCCTCCACCTCCTGCCAGCATAAGACTTCTGCCAGCTCTGAGCTTCCTTCATCTGCTCCTAGATGACCTGGACCTTCTCTATCATGGCCTGGACCATCTCTGGTCCCACAAGTGCTTACTCCCCATGGCCTGTCCATCATAGAGGAGATCTGCAAGTTCGGTCGTACAACGCCTCGTATGGTGCCATCCTGATGGTGGAGTGGTAGCTGTTGTTGTACGTGAACTCCACCAAGGGTAGGTGGTCCTCCCAGCTGCGACCAAAGTCAAGGACACATATGCGAAGCATGTCTTCGAGAGTCTAAATAGTCATCTCCTTCTGACCATCTGTCTGAGGGTGAAAGGCAGTACTCAAACGTAGTTGCGTCCCGAATGCCTCCTTCAACCCCTTCCAAAGCCGGGAAGTAAAGCGAGTATCTCGATCGGAGAAAATAGATGATGGCACACCATGAAGCCGTACAATCTCCCAAACGTAGAGACGTCCCGAGATCTCCACTGAGCCCTAGTCTCTGATGGGTAAGAAGTGATCCGACTTGGGGAGTCAGTCGACAATCCCCCAAATGGAGTCGTGACCTCTGGAAGTGCGTGGAAGTCCAGTCACAAAGTCCATAGATATGTCGTCCCACTACCACTCCGGGACCTCCAAGGGATGTACCAAGCCTACTGGTACCTGGTGGTCTGCCTTCACTTGCTTTCAGGTGAGGCATCGAGAAATGAACTCTACCACATGAATAGATTGAAAAGTGCTCACCCATCAGATATTGTCGCCACATCTTTAGAGAGAAGACCACTGATGCAAACTCCAGGTCATGGGTAGCGTAGTTCTATTCATGATGCCTCAACTGACGTGATCCATAGGTGGTCACTGCCCGCTCCTGCATCAGGACACATCTGAGCCCGGTCCCTGATGTATCGCAGTAAACTACGTACCCAAATCCCTCCTTCAGTAGCCTCAAGATAGGCGCGTTGGTCAATCTCCGTCTCAGCTCCTGGAAGCTCTGAAGACATCTATCTGACCACACGAAGGGTTTCCCCTTCCTCCTTAACGTTCTGCAAAGCTGCAAAGATTTTTCCTTTGCCGAAAAGGGAAATTCGGTCTCATCCCATGGATGAACCATGTTCCTTGCCTAATACAGTCAATCCCGTCATGATTAGTTAATTCATGACATGGATGATGTCGTAAGGCCTCGATGCTGCTACCAAGAGATCCAACCATTACTCTCGCCTCCAAGGGTTGAGTCACACTGTCGGCATCAGTGTGTGGTCACTGGGTCTCTTCCAGTAAGAATCTCATAAGTGAGGGTCAAGTTAATAGTTTTTAACCAGTATCTATTAGTATTAACATACAAAAGACAATAAAGAAAACTTCACCAATGAAAGTGTCTTTTATTACTTCAACTCAAGAAAAAATACACAAGGCAACACAAACAAAGAATCTAGAGGCATTATGGTCAAGGGACTCTATGCCTGGAGCTAGTCCCGCACTTGTCCACCCGCTTCCGGAGCTCCATGATCGTAAGCTTCAGCTGCCTGAAGCTGTGCTCTCCCCTGTAGTCGGGGTGGACCTCCTGGTGGTGGTGGTGGTAGAGCCTCAAAACGTCGCCCACCACCTGCCGCTTGACCAGCTCCTCTGCCTCATCCGCCTACTCCCTACAGACCACCACGGTCGAACCTCTGCCTCTGCCTGGGTGGTTACGCAACCGTCTGCTGATCCTCTGCATGGCGGGTCAGGCAATCACGAGCCAAGTGGCCCTGCCCGCCGCATGCATAGCACTGTCTTCCACTCGTAAGATTGGATCTTCTGCGTGTACCCCGCACCTCTGAGCCAGTATCCTGCGGTTCTCCGCCTGATGGTTTGGTCCTCTTGGACCTCTACGACATCTGTCTATTTCCGGCTGCAGAAGACTCTACTACGTGCCGCCTGGCGGTAGGTCTTGCTGCTGGTGTAGGCTCATCAAGAAATATCTCAATGAGAAGGGCTCACTCCAGTACCCCTACCTATGTCGGAAAGCTGAGGGAGATCAGTGATGCCCTGATCTCATGCCTCAATCCCTGCTCAAAGTTCCTGGCCCGAAAGAATGGGTCTCATACCATGTCCGTCGAATAGCGCGAGAGATCTATAAATCTCGCCGAGTACTGGGTGACCATCAAGCTTCCCTACCGTAGCTGTAGAAGCTCCTGGATCCGCACCGCACGGAGGGTGGCTGGGACGAACTCCGAGCGGAAGAGGCTCTCAAAGTCCATCCAGAGGAGAGATGCCTCGTTAGGCACCTGGAGCATCAAGTTCCACCATCTTCCTGCTCCCACGTGCAGGAGGCTTGCTCCGAGGATCACCATGAGGTCTGCTGGTGTCCTCACTAACATGAAAACTGGTACAACTGCCTCCAGCCAATCCTCGGCTGCCTGAGGGTCCGTCTCCCCGCGATACCTGGGCGGTCACTAACATTGAAACTCATGCAGTTCACTAAGGTGACATGCATCGTCAGCGGCTGGGGCTGGTAGCATCGCTGGCTCTGCGGGTAGAGGTACCGCCGGTGCCTCTGTTGTCAAAGGGCCCTGTACCAAGGCCTCGTCTCTCGGTAGGCTTTCGTCACGCATAACTCTTGGAACACTAGCTGATTGCCATCGTGGGGCCATCCTATAAAGAAACAGGTGTGCCACGATCAACAGTATACCTGGTGAGCTGATACAAAGTAATCACAAAGAAAACTTGAATTACACATGCAATCAATCTTTCCATGCATTAAGTCGAAAATCAGAAGTCAGGGTCCTGGTGTACGGATACGTCGGACGTTGCACCAACACTAGACTCCCTAGACTGATAACCACACCCAATAACCTTAACACTATTGCTTTACATATAAGAAATATCAGAGTCATGACTTCTGCGGTAGAACTGAGCTCCTCTGATACCAATTTGTCACGACCCGTCATCAGGGCCCATGCAGTGACTACCCCAAGCCCGAATTCCATAGGCCAGGGGCTGGGGACTAGCACCAAGGTGTAATTCTAGATAAAAAGGGAAGGGATTGCCTTTGTAAAGTAAACAACACCACAGAGCATGCAAGAAGTAGAAGTAAACACTGAGTAAAACAGGGTACAACAGTAAGTGTAGAATAGTAAGTGGGCCAGAATACAAACTCAAACTGAAAGTAAAGTACAACTAGAAAGGGAAAACACCAACCTAAAGTAAATCCGCAGCCTCGAGCCATCCACTGGAACTCCCACCTGAAGGGTGGGTACATATAGCCTCCAAAACTCCTCGGGTCCAGCCGTCCGCTCCGAGTATGTCTCGCCGAGTGGTCCACCTCCAGGTACCGACATGCTCCACAAGCATCAACCACGATCAGCGTTGTCCGTCGTCTGCAACCAACACAACGTAGTGTCTGAATTGCCCGTGCAGGGGTGAGTATAAGCTACTCAATAGGGACCCCGAGACCCCCGAATGTCTCCTAGAATCCACAAAGGATAATCCAAAAAGGAAAGATACAATCACGAAGTAACATCCGACACTGCTTAGGTATATTCCCATACATATACCTAAGGCATCAATTCTCGATCGGCTCCAACATCTGAGCTCATGTACAACCCCGTCCACACAGGAAAAATCATAACCCAATCCACATAGGAAAGCATAACGTAATCCACATAGGAAAGCAATTCAAGATTCACCTCACACAGGTATACTTCTTCGTATGACGATAGAGATGATCAGATATAGCCACTGATTCATCTAAGCCGTCGGACCCACACAGGATCGATAGGTACTAACCCCCACAATGACCCACAAAGGATCGATAGGTAACTAACCCCCACAATGACCCACAAAGGATCGACAGGTAACTAACCCCCGCAATGACCCACACTGGATCGGACCCACATAGGATCTATAGGCGTTGTCCCACACAGGACCGCTGAGCGCTGACCCACACAGGATCTGACCCACACGGGATCGGTAGCACTGATCCACGTTGGATTGCTGAGTGTTGTAGTTGTCGTCGTCGAATCCACAGAGGATTTCTGTACAGTCGTCATCGTCGTCGCAGTCGCAGCCAGCTCTAGGGTTCCTGTAAACAGCAAGCTCATTAGGCAGGGTCCGCTCCATGACCCGAAGGTCTGATACATCAACTGACACATAGTCCAGAGTTTATGTATCCAAAGGTTCTGTATCGTCAACAGGAACTCAACGTCACAGACGGCGCGTCAATCGGACTCCCGGTCTGAGAGTTATTGGCTTTTTCGTCCCAGGGGCCCGGTTGGTTTTTAAGTCAAAACCAACCCGAACATACTCCAACTGCATCCAAACCTCGAGCGGAGTAATCCAAAAGGTCCGTCTCACTTAGAGGAATCCATCAAAGTCTACGACACGTCAATCAGACGTCTGGAGCTCAAGTTATAAGTGTTTTGGCTCCGAGGGCCTGGTTGGTTTTCTGTACGAACCAACCCGGCCGAACACAAAGTACTCCGAAACCTTCAGTGTAATATATCAAAACGCCTGTCTCGATCCAAGGATCACATCGCCACTGATGGTGCGTTGATCGGAGGTCCGCAGCCCAAGTTGTGGGAAAAAGACCATGAGGGGTCCGGTATTAGGGGGTTCGGGCCCGGTCCGACCCGGCCCGATACCCTCTGGGTCGGACCGAACCAGGTTTACCCGTCACGGGTCCGGGTCCAGCCCGCTTGGGCGCGGCCCGGCCCGGCCTGGGTGCGGCCCGTCCTGGCGGCCCAGCCTGGTGGCTCGGCCGTTTCGGCCGAGCGGACAGGGGTGCGGGGGGCGCGATGCCCCCCGCCCGTTTGTAACCTGGGGCCCCCATGTGGGGGGCCGCTCATGTTTGGCCAGCCAGGGGTTTCGAACCACCGGCTCTTCCTATGTCCGGCCAGCCCACTCCGGCCAGCCGGCTATTGCACCACGGGACTGGCAAGGGCCAGTCCCCCTGCTCCGATGCCGGCGGCCCGGAACCGGCCGCTGGTTCCCCTGCTCCGCCGCAGCCTCAGCCGCGACCCTGGACCGTCCGGCGCCGCGCCCCACCGCCGCGGCCCCGCTCCGGCTGCGGTTCTTTGTGGTTCTCCAGCACGGCGCGCCGGCGCCGCATCTTTGGTTCGTCTTCAACGGCACGGTGCTACGGCGCTGCGCTTCTCCCAATTTACTTAATAATTTCCGCGCGTTGCTTCGGCACCGCGATGCCTTGCTCGTGCAGCAACAATATCAAATAACCAATATGGGAGGAGAGTCGTTTGTGTTCGTGCGGTCCAACCTTCTCCCGTTATTGCGATAACAGGTGGCCCCAAATAGACGATAAGCCAACGATGAAGTAATCAGGAACAAACAAAATAATAATAATTCCCCTACCTTGAGCGTATTTGAATGGAGGTTCTTCGCGGAATTGCATGTCGCGGAAGGAGAGGGTCGTTGACGTCGCGGTACACAGCGTCACATAGTCGACCTCTGAGGATTCGGCATTCTTCGTCAGAGATCGGTGCGTTCTTCATGTTCTTCGTGTTCTTCGACGAAGAAGATGAAGATCTTCCAGACCTCTCTCTTTCTCCAAAAGTCTCAACACAACAAAACCCCAACAATAATAAAATAAGCTACCACTTATTTTATTACCCAAGTCTTAAGTTTGAAAATCAAATTAATATAACCTAAGTCATATTAATGAAGGGTTATGGAAGGTTAGGGAAGATGAAGGGGTGCGGTTCGTGTGGGCCCCACCACTCTCATAACCTCCCATGGGAAGTTGGTTGGTTACCCCAACTTCCACTCAAAGGCTAAACACTTAGAGAAAAATAAAATTGATGCTCAATTTTATTTTACCTTCCACAAATTGTTAACAAAATCTCTCGTAAAAACGCAACTCCAGAAAAGGTGTTCCTAAGCAATTACCGGTGATGTGAATCCATCAGTGCCCTCAGAATTTGATTCCGAGCACCGGTTAAAAGGTTAGGAAAACCCGCTCGTTCTTTCACTAAATGTACCCGAGCTAAACTTTGGGTGGAAATTCCGGGCACACCGGGCCTCGGAATAAAGTGCCGTCAGAAACCACGTTCTTGTAAAATCCCAAAGAAAATTAAGAAAAAATTTCCCTTTAATTCTACAGGACTTTACATGAAGTTAAATAATGAGTTTTCAAGATGGAAGTGTAATGAATGAATAATACAATTGATGAAGTTGAATAAGAATATTTGGTTTAATAAGACGTTGGAGAAGGATTCAATATATTTTTAGATGTTTTTAAGATGTTAGGTACATAGTTAATAGTTCTAGAAAATGGTAAATTATATGATAGGTAGAGGTAATTGATGAATTTGGGCCGATACATAAGGGTGAACCAGGGAGCTGGAGATACTACCATAGAAAGGCATATGTAATGGTTACAAGAAAACATGAATTCATATATAAACATTACCTATCCATGAAAAGGAATTTCTAAAGGTTATAAGTCCATGAAAAGGAATATAAAAAAATTACTAGGTAATCTAGAGGAATTTATAAGGGTTTCCAGAATGTTTACAGGAATACATAAAGGTTACGAGGCCATGCTATGAAATGTGTGAGTATTACATCACTGGATCCCTAGATACATAAGAGACATTAGTTTTCTATTAAATGGATAATATTGATATGTAATATATATATTACAATATATAGTTATATTTAAGGGTTACTCGTATACAAAAGAGACTTTCCTAGGTTGTAGAAGAGAAAATATTGATGATATGTAAGGGTTGATATGGATTATATGTAAGGGTGAATTGAATATTTGAAATGATATAAAAGGTACATAAAGGTAATATATAAGAATTATTATTAAATAATTCATGTTTTGGGAATGAATATCATGCCATAGTAGAGGCGTGTAAGAATAATTATGAGTGTATAGTATAGGACCCCAGTGTGCACATCATAGGAAAGATGCCTCCACAGTGAAGAATTTTATGAATATTTTTGTGGTTCTTCTTATTTTGAGATGCCTATTTCAAATCAAAAGTCCACATTGAATATATTAAATATTTATAAGTTAATGTTATTATATTCCAAGAGATTTCACTACAATTAGTGGAGTTTCATTGTGGTTCACAAGTCATATGAGAATCCCTAGATTATCACCATGGAATGGTTTGTGAGGTATGAGACACATAGTTTAGTAGTATAGATCTCTACTTTATAATGAGAGTTGTTTTACCATGAAGATATATGAGTTAGTAGTATCATGGAATTGGAATATGGAGGTTTTTCTATGATACTTTCAGTCACTCCACAAATAAGTCAAGTCTATAGGTTCTTATAATTTAAATATCTTATATTACTATAGGGAAATAAGATAACTAAATGGGAAATATTGACTATAATTTGAAGGGATTTTTTTATGAATTATCCCAACATAATATTGGTGAATTATAAACCATTAATGAGGGGAACATAGATAATTTATTCACAATTAGGGAAATGGGATTCCAAAAAATCTCAAATTATGGATAAATATATCCCTATAAATATTAGTCATTACCACTTTGATAAGGGAGAGATGTAATAGAGATATTTTAATGAAATATCTATGGAAATAGAATTATATTAAGAGATGGGAGATAAAATAAAGTGCAAAAACTTTTTGATTATATTTACAAAGAGGGAAGGTAGAGTCTCCATGACATCTTTTGGCAAGTAATATTACTGTCATAGTTTTGTTTAAAACATTATTGTGAAGGATCATCATGATAAGATCAATGAGAACTTATCAATACTCAATGAATTAACAATAATGGTGATATTTATTTTAATTTATTTCATGACAAATCATTTTTCCTTTCTTAAAGTATTTAGAAAATAGAGAGGAGTAAGAGTGTGGCCCTTTTAATGGGAGTAACCCTAGTCTTGGAGTTCCCTGGCTCAAACCCATTATCAAACAACGAGCTTAGTGGATTCTAACACATCAGGGAATTGTTGTTATATTCCCCTATTATTATCCATGTGTGTATGAACCATGTAATTTTTTGTGTCATGTGTTCATGTTTTACGTACTTTATGTAAAACATAAAATGTTGTGTGGGGGTTAATAATTCATTGAACATACATTATTAAGGTAAATAAAAGATAAATAACAATATTGTAATCATCCAAAGAAGAACATAATAGTTACCCTTATAATAATGAGGTCAATGTCATTTATTTTAGTGAGAGTTTTTTCATTAAGTGTTTACATTAGAACAATTCTTATAGCATAATTCACTCCCCCTATGGGTATCTCTCACAAAAGACCCTTGTGGATCTAAAAACATCTTGAGGTCATTTATATATCATTGTTGATGAAAAAACCTTGCTTTTAGTAAAGTGTTAATTTGATTATATTTTAAGGATGTATATATTAGACTATTTCCATGTATTTTATGATCTCACAACACACACCATCAATAGTGGTGTGATTTTTTAATCATCACGAACAAAAATGAACTAGTAAAAATGGTGGAATAAATCTAACATCAGGGTAAATGATCAAACAGTAGAAAAGGGTGGAATAAACCTTGTTGTGACACCCCCTTTTCAATATTGTTTTATATTTTATATTATTTTGAAATAGTTTAATAAAATTGATGTTTCAAGATCAAAACATTGATTTTTTAGAAATTTTCCATTTGTTTCATAGTTATTGGGAATGTGCTAGGGGAAAAATTAACGAATTATTATGTAGGGGATTTTCCAATTCATTAAGTTATATCATGGTAACTTTGTATGGGAATTACATGTTGTGGTCCAAATTTTTTGATTTCTAGTAGAAACAATGCTAGTCCTTTTGGTCATGGAGTGTTAATGTACGGATTTCACATGGTTAGGAGATACAAGGCCTGGAAACCACATGTAGTTTTTTTAATAGTGGGATTCCATGGATAGAAAAAAAAATTAACTAACCATGTAACCAAACTATATGGGGTGTCAAGGTTGGTTCCACTGTAAGTCACACGATTGGAATATAGTTGGGTAAACTATGAATCCTAACCATGTGAGTTTATTAGTATTACATAAAATTTATTTAAACTTTTTCACTACTTGTTTTTTTGTGTTTTTCAAGCCCCTCTCTTCCCATACTCATTAAATATAACCAATATAATATCCTAAGGATCTCTCCCTCTCTCCTTTCATGATTATTTTCTCCTTATTCATCAATTTAAAGCAGATTATTATGGTAAATATCTAGTTCTTTATCATATCATTTCTCTCATATAATCCCTAGGGGTTGTGTTGCAGGAGATAGGGTTCCAGGTGGTCTTAATTGGGGATTTTGATCATTTTGGTCTTATAGAGGGTGTATGCTTTCTTGGTTTGGAATTATCCATCAAATTCAATGAATTTCAGGTTGATTTATACTTAATCGAGGTTGGTGCTTATGTGAATTTCCTTTTAATGTAATTTTCATTACGGTTTTATTGTTTTTATTGCTTTATTTTTGAAATTTAAACAATATTTAATAGTGTTAATGTGATATTATAAATATTTTAAGGGTTTTTCACTTGGAATAATGGTGTTACATGGTTTTTATGTTTTCAAAAGTAATGTTTTAAATTCTAAGTTCTTTAAATGATTTCCAAGAGGAGTTTTTAAATTTAATTTGACAACTCTGGACGTTCGACCTCATTTGGAACATGAAAATAAGAAATTCATGGTTTATATGGAGTGTTTTTAAAATAATGAAATAGTAAGATTTCATAAATGGTTATGTATGAAAGGGGTTTTTTATCTCTAAATGGTTTTAAATGAAGCGAGGTTTTTATTTTAAATTTTTTATGTATGATTATTTATAACTTTGTTTCAAGGTATTTTCTAATATAAAATTTCAAATGGTGAAAGATGGTTTGACATCCCATGTTGTTTTTTAATGAAATAACCCTTTGTAACCATTAGATAAAGTAGTTTCAAAACATGTGAGATCCTTTATTGAGCCACATTAAATTTGTTATTCTCGTTTTTTATTATGAACCCTTGGGGGATGTTTTATATTGTGGTACCTTTATATGATGATTATTCATGTGAAAATGGGTTTTTCATGTGAGGCTATAGGATTTGGGATGTGACACTTATTTTTTTGTTTTTTATCAATCATGGGATGATTATGCCTTACTTACTTTCCTATATCCACTTTGACATTTCATGGGAATCCTAGGAGTTATTTGATGACTTGGATAAGTGTAATAATTAGGGTATATTGTATGATAACTATGGAATGTTGACTAGTTAGACAGGATGAGTTCTAAAAATATTTATTATAAGTCCTGTGGTATCATGAGAACTCTCAAGATGCATTTTATATCTTGGTTAGTTCAATAGGACTACCAGGACATTTATAGTTTCTTTAGTGTCATCCTAGGGTTCTAGAAAATACTTCAATTCTATATTACATGATTCTAAATGAGTTTCCCATGATTCATTTTTCATTTAGGGATTATCTAGGTAATCACATACTATATATTATTTATACAACTAAATCTGGGTTTTATTCCATAGAACCATTCCTTTGGTTATTTATTTTGTAACATTCCATATATATATATTAGTTCATGTTGTATTCTTCTAGTTTTATTTTTTGGTTAACATACAAATATATTTGTAAAATGGTTTGGAAAATGAAATTACTAAAAAGGAAAGTAGTATATATTTTATAAAAGGTGTTTTAGAAATTTTTTGGAAAGAGGATTGGTATTTGAGATGGTTTTAATATACTAATTAAATAATCCCATTTGTGTGGTTTAAAATGGATTTAATAAAATGTTTTCGATTCCACCCTTTCTTAATCTAAGAATGATGATATTTAATAAAATTTATTCCCTTAATTTTATTTATTTTTGTTAAAATTTCATGTTTAAAACCTTATATTTTTTGTATAATTCAAACTAGCATTAATGAAATGGATTTTGAAAGTAAATGACACAAACTCTTTTGTGAAATTCTACTGGGTGTATTTATATCCCACCCTACATACACCATTTGATGTATATAGATATCATGTTTTATTTCAGGTTCTTGGGATTTAGTTTTCTTATGCTTAGTGTTTGGGTTTTTTAATTATAGGTACTACGGGATATGGTGAGTGACCATGGTTCATGAGGAGATAGTTAATTCTGGTTTCTGTTTTGGTTTTCTTTAGGGAAAGTTATCTGTCATCTTTTTTATCCCAAAATATTATTTTTAATTATTTTATATGTGATTTTTGTATTATGAAAAGTTTATGAATTTATTTAGTGGTGAGATATATTTTTTATTATTTTTGTGTAACTCACTGTTTGTTTGTTTCATTTATATTGAAACTATTAATTTTATATATGGGATCTTATTCTACATATGGGTTATATTGGACTCTTGGTAATTTATTTTACTAGTTTATATCATATGTCGAGGTTGAAACCATTCTCATGTTTGTATTATTGAGACCAATTCACTAGTTTCGAACCCATTGGGATTATGAAATCCCTTAGATCATAATTAAAAATGAGGTTGAGTGACATGTCAGATCATCCAAGGATTGTTCATTACAGTGGTATCGGTGATCAAGGTTTTTAAATTCTTAGTTTTAGGATCCCCCTTTTAATTTTGAAATTATATTCCTATAAATATAAGAATATATGAACATGAAGAGTAAGTGTGGAGAGAGTCCAGATGACTCTTTCTCATCCCAATACTTAATTTTTTCTGGGATTTTTAGGGTTTTAATCATGAATTTTAGTATGTTTTTTATTTTTCTTGGTATTTTTTTATATAATATGATATTATTTTTATCCCATTCTTTATACTAGTGATTTTAGGAGATCTTTGAAATTTTAAAGTGAAAACTGAGGAAGAAAAAAAGCCACATATTTGGCTCACATGCATTGGAAAATCATGAAGAACCCATAAAAATGGGTATGTAAGATGTCATGGAGGCTACTACACAATTGGTGTGTGGTTATCCAACCCATGAATCCAAACCATTCAGATTTCTTCCTTTCTCCTAGTTCTTTGTTTTAGATACATTGGATTCCAAATTAATTCCAATAGATTTTACATTAGTGTGAGTTTAATTAAGGATGTGTTATGGTGTATTGATTTTAATGGTTGATGTTTTGAATAATTATTTATGCCTTATTGTTTGGCCTTGTGATTTAGAAGGTTAGTATTCTGTTTTTAAAAATAATTTTTGGTTGGAAAAGGAGATTTTGTAAGGTGGTTTGTTTGTGAAGTTAGTTTTTAGATTTCAATGATATAAATTTGATTCTTATGAAATATTTTTAAGGTTAATGGTCTTAATCTTTTATTTTTTTATTATAAGGTTTATTTTGAAATGAAAGAAGAAATTTGTGAAGAGTATTATTTAACTAGGTGTTGTGTTTTAATTATAAAATATTTTTTGTTGTGATGGAATGTTTTAGAAGTGTTTGATTTCATTGGGAAATTATTAGAAAATATTTTTAAAAAGGGGTATAATTGATTAAAATTATTTTAAAATAAAGTGGGTTTTCATAGAAATATTTTGAAAAAATTGAGCTTAATGTAAACATTTGGTTTCATAATGAAACTCATGAATTTGTTTTTAAATAAAAGGTAACTTTGAGAAGTTTACATGGGATTTCTAATTATGAAAGTTAAATGCTCTAAAGGATGTGGTTTCTTCTGAGGAATAATTTTTACACTCTTTTTTAATATAGTTATTTTAAAAAACATTGAGTTCTATAGTTGAAGTGAATTGATTCCGAAGAGTATTGGTATGTTTTCAAATCATCCATGCCTTTGGAAAGTGAAATTGGTACACCTTATGAAAAATATCATGGTTTATAGAATGTGTATATTTTTTAATATGTTTTTCATTATGTTTTTCCTTGGTAAATTTATGTGTTTAGGTTGGTCCCTTGATTTTTATTATGATGGTTTTTATTTGTTTTATAAAATGTTAATGGGTTATATTCCTATTTCATATAACTGGGTTGTGCCTCCAAGAAAGGTATTGATAAAACATGGATGTTTTGTTTTCAAGGATGGTCCGTAGGGTGATTCCTTTGATTGTTTAGGCATAATCACTTATAGTTTTATACTACTACCAAACTCTAAATAGAGTTCTTGGGATGGGATCTTCCTCGATCATAGTCTTATTGAGTCTCTATCCTTCCTTGTAGTGTAATAAAACTACTCTTAAGTAAGAGAAGTGGTTAGGTTGTTTTCATAAATCCTTTGGGATGAATTACCTAGAGTATTTTTCAATGATTGTTTATTTTTGAATTTATCATTATTCAATTTAGAGGGAGGTGTGGATATTGAGCTGATTTCCATTGGATTTTTTACTGATTCTTTTAAGGTTCATCAATAGTGATTTATTGGTCATTATGCTTTTTCTTATGCCTCTATGTTTTTTCTTCTCCATATAGAATTAAGTGTGTGATTCACGTAACAGTTTATTTTTAATTGTTTTCATATAGGATGGTCTTAAGTTTATGTTTCATGTATCTAGTAATGGTGTGGCTCCAATTTTTATTATTCATTGGGAAGTGGTGGTTTTAATCTTATTAGGTTCACTGTGAGATAGTGGTCTCATTATAAGGTCCTAGATCACCACTACCACTTAGTAATGTGTCTCAAGGTTATGGACCTTTTAATTTCTTTTTGAGTCGTGTCCTTGGTTGTGGGATCTTGTAGAGACCCGAAACGTGACATACATGGACATTACATTACTTTTGCAAAATACTTAGTACATAACAAAAAACACACACACAAGGACCGTAATAGTTTAGTGTCTTTGGAAACTCAGAATATAATCTTCTAATCATGGTGAAAGATCTTCAACATCTCCCATAAAGATCTTCCCCTTTTTTTACCTAAAACTTTTCGTTATATCCTCGGAAAAAAAACATAAAAGAGTGAGCTCAAATTCTCATTAAGGGTAAACAAAAGAAATATCAATCATATCATATTCATAAGAACATAACATTTTGGAAATCATAACCTGCAAAAGAGATCATAATATCATAACATGGGATAAATAATAGTAGTGAAATGTAATCCCAATAATCATAACTTAAAACATGAAACTTTGTGGCATACACACATAATCATAAAGAATCATTTATTATTAGTCAAGACTCATTTCCAAGACTATCTTAGTGGACAAAGTCCATTTCTGAACCGAGTTCATTCCTCATTTTAGTCCTGTTTCACTGAACCGGTTTAACCAGCCGTTCCATACATGTCTATCTCATGAGATATAAAATCATTACCCAATGCATTGGAGGGAGATATAGGTCCCACCCATCTCATAATGATACCATTCTTATGTGTTTCACAAAATCATAAACCATACATCATAGCATAACCCATGTAATAAAAATGGAAATCTTAAACATCGTGACATCATAAGACAACTCATATAAGATAAAGGAATTCATAAAAATAATTCCATCACAAAATAATCAAATCAATGTAATAATAGGGATAGAAACAGAACCCTTTATTATCTTAGATGGAAAATAATTTTGATAAAACACTTGAACTCCATTCTTGAGGAAAATATCCTTTCTACTTCAAAAACACTTTCCTTTCTTTAACATGTCATACAATATTAAACTAAAAGAAGTTGATTAAAAATAAACTTGAAAACATGTAAATGAAGATTTATGGAAATAATGTTTTAAAAATCCATTCATGCCGTATAAGTTAAAAAACATTCTTCTCGTACTTTTGTCAGAAATGTCAAAAAGTACCTCGTATGAAAAATGACAAAAGATTCCATTCATATCTTTTAAAAAAAACTCACCAAAGGGTGAAATGGGATTTAAACAATTATAGGTGGATGGAAACAATATTACATATTGAGGAAACATGGATGTGGATGATAAAATACACCCCAGTAAATACCAAAGTATAAACAATCTCGGATAAAATGAGATTGTGATATTTTCCCTTACCTTAGGTCCAATTTGCTTCGTAAGTGTCTGAACCTCCTGTATAATGATTTAAATAATGTTATTGACTTATTACAGAATCATAATTATTGTTATGATATCATATATGGTCATATTCTTAGCTTCTTAGTAGTAATATTTCATTGCTACTTGTTATTCGGGTGTTTATAACTTTTTGTTCTTATGCGTGTTTTGTTGAATAAATTATTATTCTTCTATTTAGGTTATAGATACATCATTTCCAGAATGGTATTAATGTAATATATATCATATTTATTCATTCAATTCATTTATATAATCATTATGCAATGAAGATCATGTAGAACGAATCGCATCACATCGTGGAGACGGTATTCCGTACGTACGCACGAGCAATGATATCGTTCCCATGATCGTGGAATTGTATTGGAGTGTATGTATACTATTTCAGAATCAATATCACTTTACAATAATCATATATAGTTATTATGTACACCATTATACCCATACAAGTAAGGTGGTGGTGGATAATAGATTACACCACAGCGTGGAGACGGTATTCCATACGTACGCATGCGCGGTGATTTCGTTTTCCGTAGGATGGATAGACGGTGAAATGGAGTTGTTTAATACTTATAAAATCATATCAGTATATGATTGATACTGATGTTATTACTTCATAATGAATCAACTAAAGAAGAATAAGTTGAAGAAGAAAGAATTTGGAAAGGATCGGTAATGGATATTACCTCTTTTTTTTGACGCGCCTCTTCTTAACCTCCTCTTAGGGCACTAGGGTTGGTCTTTGAAGAAGAGCATAACCTCTAGGATGATTCTAGGGAAGTGGAGAAGAGAATTGGGCAGGTTTGGGCTGAGCCTGAGGGCTCAAAGTGGTGTGTGGAAGAGAGGGATGAGGTGCCCTTTTATAAGGGAGGAGAGGGGCACCTTTGGAATTCTTAAAAATATTAATTTATAATAAATCTAACCCCACATAAAAACCTCAAAAAATGACTCATATTCGAATATTAGATGATATAGGGTTGTAATCTCATCAACCAATCAAATTTATACATGTTTGGATCTTATTTTAAACCTTATCATTTTGATTTATCCTTATTTAATCTATTTAAGTTTATTTGTGGTAATAAAATTTTAAATTTTAAATTATAACAAATAATTACTTATTTGTTGTGAATTTTCCATAATTGGTTACTTTATAACATTATACACCATAAAAATTTAAATTTATAATTTTTAAATATTTTTTTGATTTTTAATCAATTTTATAAGATGTTATTTTTATAAAATAACAATAGTGTCAATTTTGACACTATTCATTTATTTGAATTTAAATAAAATATATACAGAAGATATGTTCAAACTAAAAGCTTTAATAGATTAATGAAAGGTCATATGTAACTATAAAAGTAGTGTATCACATTAAATAGTTCATATAATATTTATTTTATTATTTTTAAAACCAATTATTTGGTTTATCTCTTAATAAAATAATTACTACAACATTTTTATATAATTATTTAATATACTGATTTTTTGCATAAAAATTAAAATTAAAATCTTCTGATGAAGATAAATCTATTACCTTTTACAATAATACTTTTAATCGAATTTATCATCTTAAAATCACAATATTTAAATTGTTATATTTATTAAATTATGAAGGTGACAACTTTGGCATCATTTAAAATACAATACTATAAGTGTCATAATCACTTTTATAAGGCTCCAAACGGTTATATATTAGGTCATTGGATGATTAAGGTGTATATATACACTACCAATAATTTTTGGTCAGGTTTTTGGGCCTTTTAATGGGTATTATTATTTCAATAAAAACTATATTACTTATTTTTCACTTAACAAATAATTTCTGTATCATTAATGTATCACCATTAATGCCAATTATTTAATCCCTAAAAATTCTAAATAAATTATCATGATGTAGATAATTTTATTATATTTCTGGAGACTACTCATTTTTGAAGTTTTATGATGTTTATCACTATATTAAAATTATTATACTTATAATATTTAAGAGAATGACATGTTGTCACTCTCTTTAGTTTTAATAATAATTAAATTATTTTCATGGTAAAAAGCCCATAAAATGAATCTAATATGACACTTAGGTTATATGGGTCTACTTTTATCCATAAAATAGAATTTTTTCATGTGTTAGGGTAATTTTATAATATTATATTTACCCTTAATTACCCAATTTACCTTTAACTATGGTAAATAAAATTTACCGTAGTTACTATTCATAATTCCCAAAAATAAAAAATAGCTTATTAACATAATTTGGACCCACTGATTCCGAATATGGAATCCATTTTTCCAAATTCAATACACAAAATTTTCAGAAATTAAAATAAAATTAATCCTGTTGTTGAAAGAAAATGGGTTTTTCTTTAAAACATTGCAAAAGATTGAATTGATTTAACCTACGAATTTTATGTAAAATCAATGCTAATGACATACATTATATTAAATGGTAAAAATATATTCTATTTATACTTTAAAACCATTCAATATTATAATTTATCCATAAAAATTATTGCGATGAAAAAAGTTGAATTTAATTAAAATATAGCATGTTTTTACTATTCATCAAAATATGAAAGTTACCAGAATAATATGAAAATTTTATCCAATGTAAATTTTTATTTCCTGATTCCAAAGAAGAATTTTATTTTGTCAAATTGAATTTATAAACATGTCAAAAACAAGATTTAAAGTGGGTGTGCCATCAAAAGGCGGCAAAACTGCATTTTTTTGAAAAATACTTATTTTACCCAAAAACTTTATTTTGTTCTTATACCATGTTCTAGAAAATGTGTAAGATGAATAATAGTGTTATAAAATTAAAAATTTAATTAATACTATTCATAATGGCTAGTTCATAATAATATATCGTTGTTTAGTAAAACCCGGTATTGCATACAACACACGCTATCGAGGAAGGTCGCGATTGTGTGTAATGCAAGCCAAGTCAGGGTTGCATGTTGTGAAAGAATCCTTCGTTGTTTCATATAAAAGAATCCAACCATATTTCATTTATACATTGAATATATATATATATACTCAATGTTGCGTAGAATAACTATTATCAAAATTGTGCGTAACACGATCCAAGAATAGTGTTGCGTATACTGCAAGCTAATACGGTGTTGCGTATAGCGCAAGGTAATCTTGGTGTAGCATACAACACAAGAAATTAATGAAATTAAAAGAATATTTTTCATAAAATCTCGGGTTGTTACATTCTACCCCCCTTAAAATGAATTTCTCCCTCAAAATTCGTCGGGTTTATAAATGGTTTAGTACTCGAAATTTTGTTTAATAGAAACCCACATCATAAAAAGGAATACCAAAACATGGCTTTAAAAACTAAAGTATGAAATGTAACGGTTACCCAAATAAAATCATCACTGGGTTTCCACGTAGGAGAACATAAGTGAAAATATGGATATGGAAGAAAAATATAACCATCAAGTTCTGATGGAGAGTGGTAGAGAACATGGCTATGAAAAAGCCTAAAATCACAAAGCTATATATTTGTGATGATCTAAGGTACCATCTGATTCATCGGATATAAGGGAACTAGGACAACATTTTTGGTTTTCAAGATCATTTCCCTAAAGTTGATGAATTAAAAGAAATACTTACATGATTTTGGTACAATCTCACTGTTGTTCGTGAATTGAACAATTTCCACTTCATCCCTTAAAGAAATGAAGTTGAATTTGTTATTTGTGATGTGTTAGCAGATCATGTGATAGAATGATGGTTCATTCCATCTCTTTCAAACAAAAGGTTAGCAAAAGTTATAAGTCCATCTTATGGTTATATTAATCGTATATGGTTCCAAAAATGAACTTATACTACATATATCATACCGCTTAATAAAATGAAACTAGTTTCTACTAACCAGGGACATCCTGTAGGCCAGTGGTAGGCGTTAAAGGCCAGTCGCACTTCAGTTGTGGGTTCGATTCCCACAGCCTTGTCCGACGCGATGGGTTGTCGCCCGTCCTGCAGGTTTTCCTTTTTCTAAAACTAATTTACTATAACTTCCCATCAATAATATCGGAAAAAGTTCTATCTTTAAACAATACTATCTTATGTCCAACATAATCCATTCCAATCTTTATCTAAAATACTCTGGTCCAAGCTCATAGTATAAAGAAAACCAACCATCATTTATCCCCCGTTATCTTGTTGGTCACATTCCAATCATGTGAATACCTTAATCTTGTATTCTCTTGAAAAATGAATACCCATTAAACCTTAGTGAAAACATGGATGCTGTCAAAAGTTAACTCTTTCCACAGACCAAAATACTCAAAATTATATATACTCAAACCATGATATCATTTACTCCTTATATCAATCATGAGCTCATGAATACTATCAAACATATTAGATTCTCTTTATCACTTCATTATGTGCATATCATCTGCTTTCCAAAAATATTTCAATCACTTTTCATGGTTACCGATGTCATATTCTTATAGAAAACCACAATGGACCAATACATAGATATTCCAATATACCATAAAAGTTCCTCAATAACATTATTCTTGAATACCAATACATAAACATTTCAAACCATCATCTTCAATGATTGTCCTGGAATAAGTCCTTCCTTAATTTAGAAGTAACTTTTTAGGACAGGGCATTGAGTTTGGTAATGCCCATGTTCTCCACAAATAAGACATTGAACTCCATAACAGTCTGTCACTCTATGTCCCTTTTCTCCACACAGATAACATATGTCCCTCCATTTGAGGTATTCCTCAAGGTTCTTCTTCCCTTCTTTAGAAATCTCAATCTTCCTTTCTTTATGCTCCTCAACATGCGAACATGCATAAAAGTCTATCTTCCTCTTATTTGATGAATTAGGCATACCACTAAATTTCACCTTGTTAATCATATATCGCGATGACTGATTTGGCATAATCACAATATATTTCTCTCTAGGCATTACGCAATTTTGTTGCTCATAGCCACCAATTTTTCCATTGGATTCAATGCTAACCAAATTCTTTCTGGTTCCCTCCGTTGACTAAAACACAAAAAGAATTCTATGAGAGGAAAAAATCATACAAGGAAAATAACATAATCACGGGGGAGTACCTTCAACATCTAACATCCTAGGTTTAATTCTAATATCTTTACCAAAATTCTAGGACTATAACCTATACTTATACTTAACCTTAGGGACATCCCTAGACATACCTTAGAAATATCTCTAGGGATCTCACTAAAGTTCTCGCATCCTAGTTTCCAAAGGTTGACTAAACCTTTCCTCTCATACCAACTGTAGAGACCCGAAACTTGACATACATGGACATTACATTACTTTTTCGTAATACATAGTACATAACAAAAAACACACACACAAGAACCATAAAAGTTTAGTGTCTTTGGAAACTCGGAATATAATCTTCTAATCGTGGTGAAATATCTTCAACATCTCCCATAAAGATCTTCCCCTTTTTTTACCTAAAACCTTTCTTTATATCCTGGGAAAAAACATAAAAGGGTGAGCTCAAATTCTCAGTAAGGGTAAACAAAATAAATATCAATCACATCATATTCATAAGAACATAACATTTTGGAAATCTTAACCTGCAAAAGAGATCATTATTTAATAACATGAGATAAATCATAGTAGTGAAATGTAATCCCAATAATCATAACTTAAAACATGAAATGTTGTGGCATACACACATAATCATAGAGAATCATTTCTTATTAGTCCAGACTCATTGCCAAGACTATCTTAGTGGACAAAGTCCATTTCTGAACCGAGTTCATTCCTCGTTTCAGTCATGTTTCACTGAACCGGTTTAACCAGCCGTTCCAGCCATGTCTATCTCATGAGATATAAAATATTTACCCAATGCATTGGAGGGAGATATAGGTCCCACCCATCTCATAATGATACCATTCTTATGTGTGCCACAACATCATAAACCATACATCATAGCATAACCCATGTAATAAAAATGGAAATCTTAAACATCGTGACATCATAAGACAAGTCATATAAGATAAAGGAATTCATAAAAATAATTCCATCAAAACATAATGAAATCAATGTAATAATAGGGATATAAATATAACCCTTTATTATCTTAGATGGAAAATAATTTTGATTAAAACACTTGAACTCCATTCTTGAGGAAAATATCCTTTCTACTTCAAAAACACTTTCCTTTCTTTAACATGTCATACAATTTTAAACAAAAAAAAGTTGATTAAAAATAAACTTGAAAACATGTAAAGGAAGATCCTTGGAAATATTGTTTTAAAAATCCATTCATTCCTTATAAGTTAAAAAAACATTTTTCTTGTACTTTTGTCGGAAAAGTCAAAAAGTACCTCGTACGAAAAACGACAAAAGATTCCTTTCATAACTTTTTCAAAAAACTCACCGAAGGGTAAAATTAGATTTAAAAAATTGTAGGTGGATGGAAACAATATCACATATTGAGTAAACATGTATGTGGATGATAAAATACACCCTAGTAAATACCAAAGTATAAACAATCTCGGATAAAATGAGATTGTGATATTTTCCCTTACCTTAGGTCTGATTTGCTTCGTAAGTGTCTGAAACTCATGTATAATGATTTAAATAATGTTATTGACTTATTCCAGAATCATAATTATTGTTATGATATCATATATGGTCATATTCTTAGCTTCTTAGTAGTAATATTTCATTGCTACTTGTTATTCGGGTGTTTATAACTTTTTGTTCTTATGCCTGTTTTGTCGAATAAATTCTTATTCTTCTATTTAGGTTATAGATACATCATTTCCAGAATGGTATTAATGTAATATATATAATATTTATTCATTAAATTAATTTATATAATCATTATTCCATGAAGATCACGTAGAACGAATCACATCACATCGTGGAGACGGTATTCCGTACGTACGCACGAGCGATGATATCGTTCACATGATCGTGGAATTGTATTGGAGTTTATGTATACTATTTCAGAATCAATATCACTTTACAATAATCATATATAGTTATTATTTACACCATTATACCCATCCAAGTAAGGTGGTGGTGGAAAATAGATTACACCACAGCGTGGAGACGGTATTCCGTACGTACGCACGCGCGGTGATTTCGTTTTCCGTAGGATAGATAGATGGTGAAATAGGGTTGTTTCATACTTATAATAACATATCAGTATATGGGTAATACTTTTGTTATTAATTCATAATTAATCAACTAAAGAAGAATAATTTTAAGAAGAAAGAATTTGGAATGGATCGGTAATGGATATTACCTCTATTTTTTACGCGCCTCTTCTTAACCTTCTCTTAGGGCACTAGGGTTGGTCTTTGAAGAAGACCAAAACCTCTAGGATGATTCTAGGGAAGTGGAGAAGATAATTGGGCAGGGCTTGGACGAGCTTGAAGGCTCAAAGTGGTGTGTGTAATAGAGGGAGGAGAGGGGCACCTTTGGAATTCTTAAAAATATTAATTTATAATAAATCTAACCCCACTTAAAAACCTCCGAAAATGACTCATATTCTAAGCTTATATTATATAGGGTTGTAATCTCATAAACCAATCATATTTAGACATGTTTGGATCTTCTTTTAAACCATATCATTTTGATTTATCCTTATTTAATCTATTTAAGTTTATTTGTGGTAATAAAATTCTAAATTTTAAATTATAACAAATAATTACTATTTGTTGTGAATTTTCCATAACTGGTTACTTTATAACATTATAGACCACAAATATTTAAATTTATAATTTCTAAATATTTTTGTGATTTTTAAACAATTTTATAAGATGTTATTTTTATAAAATAACAATAGTGTCAATTTTGACACTATTCATTTATTTGAATTTAAATAAAATATATACAGAATATATGTTCAAACTAAAAGCTTTAATAGATTAATAAAAGGTCATATGTATCTATAAAATTAGTGTATCACATTAAATGGTTCATATAATATTTATTTTATTATTTTTAAAACCATTTATTTGGTTTATCTCTTAATAAAATAATTACTACAAAATTTTTATATAATTATTTAATATACTGATTTGTTGCATAAAAATTAAAAATAAAATCCTATGATGAAGATAAATCTATTACTGTTTACAATAAAACTTTTACTCGAATTTATCATCTTAAAATCACAATATTTAAATTGTTATATTTATTAAATTATGAAGGTGAAAAGTTTGGCATCATTTAAAATAAAATACTATAAGTGTCATAATCACTTTTATAAGGCTAAAAACGGTTATATATTAGTTCATTGGATTATTAAGGTGTATATATACACTACCAATAAGTTTTTTTCAGGTTTGTGGGTCTTTAATGGGTATTATTATTTCAATAAAAACTATATTACTTATTTTTCACTTAATAAATAATTTCTGTATCATTAATGTATCACCCTTAATGCCAATTATTTAATCCCTAAAAATTCTAAATAAATTATAATGATGTTGATAATTTTATTAGATTTCTGGATAGTATTAATTTTCGAAGTTTTATGATATTTATGACTAAATTAAAATTATTATACTTATAAGATTTAAGAGAGTGACATGTTGTCACTTTCTTTGGTTTTAATAATAATTAAATTATTTTCATGGTCAAAAGTCCATAAAATTAATCTAATCCGACCCTTAGGTTATATGGGTCTACTTTTAGCCATTCAATAGAATTTTGGAATGTTTTAGGGTAATTTTATAATATTATATTTACCGTTAATTACCTGATTTACCTTTAACTATGGTAAATAAAATTTACAGTAGTTGCTATTCATAATTCCCAAAAATAAAAAGTAGCTTATTAACATAATTTGGACCCACTAATTCCAAATATGTAATCCATTTTTCCAAATTCAATACACAATAGTTTCAGAAATTAAATTAAAATTAATCCCGTTGTTGAAAGAAAATGGGTTTTTCTTTAAAACATTGCAAAAAATTGAATTGATTTAACCTACGCATTTTATGTAAAATCAATGCTAATGACATAAATTATATTAAATGGTAAAAATATATTCTATTTATACTTTAAAACCATTAAATATTATAATTTAACCATAAAAATTATTGTGATGAAAAAAGTTGTATTTAATTAAAATATAGCGTGTTTTTACTATTCATAAAAATATGAAAGTTACCAGAATAATATGAAAAATTTATCCAAAGTAAATTTTTATTTATTGATTCCAAAGAAGAATTTTATTTTTTCAAATTGAACTTATAAACATGTCAAAAACTAGATTTAGAGTGGGTGCGCCATCAAACGGTGGCAAAACTGCATTTTTTGAAAAATACTTATTTTACCCGAAACATTTATTTTGTTCTTATACCATGTTCTAGAAAATGTGTAAGATGAATAATAATGCTATAAAATTCAACTTTTAGTTAATAATATTCATAACGGCTAGTTCATAATAATATATCGTTGTTTAGTAAAACCCGGTATTGCGTACAACACACGCTATCGAGGAAGGTCACGATTGCGTGTAATGCAAGCCAAGTCAGGGTTGCATGTTGTGCAAGAATCCTTCGTTGTTTCGTATAACAGAATCCAACCATATTTCATTTATAAATTGAATATATATATATATATATATATATACTCAATGTTGCGTAGAATAACTATTATCAAAATTGTGTGTAACACGATCCAAGAATAGTGTTGCGTATACTGCAAGCTAATACGGTGTTGCGTATAATGCAAGGTAATCTTGGTGTAGCATACAACACAAGAAATTAATGAAATTAAAAGAATATTTTTCATAAAATCTCAGGGTGTTACAGATCTTTTCCCTTCGGTTAATGTGTGATGAATTGTTTTGGGTGATTTTATTAGGTAATTTTTAGATGTTATTTAGTTTTCGTTTCCAATAGAGGTATGATATTAGTTACTGTATGGTTTTTGTGGCTTATAGAGTATTATTATTTCAATTGTGATCTTAGTGATATCCCAATTTCCTTGGTAGTGTTTCTCTCTGGAAAATGATTATTCCATCTCTCACAACTTTAGAGGAATTATTAATGGTTTAGAGAACTATAATATATATATTTTTTATTAGAGATCTGTTTTGGGTGATTATATATTGGTTTTGTTAATAGATATTTGTTGATGTTCAAAGATTAAATAAATGGTTTTGAGGATTTATGAGTTTTCCCAATGTTTTGTTCTCTCTAAACAATGTTATGTCTTTCCCAACCCCTCCCACCTCTTATGTTGGTTTTGAGTTTTTCAGTTATCTTTTTATTATACTTTTTTTGAAGACTTTATGTGGGGAATTATGGAATGCCGGTGGAAATTATAATATCTCTATGTCACTATTGTTTTATAATTTATATTATTTTTCATTAATTTAAATTTTTAGATGTTTCAAGATTGAATTATATATTTTCTAGAATTTTTATATCTATTTCACAGTTAGTGTGAAAAGGATAGGGGAATCCATGCAACAATCCTTATTAGGGGGTTTCTTAGATTATTTTTTTACAAAACAACTAGTCTACATGGGAAATACATGGTTTGGTCTAAATCATAAACTTTTTTGAAAAAGTCATGTGAGTTTTTTGGGCTTGGAGTGTTGGGTCATGACGTAGAATAGTTGGAAGAAACCATGTGAGGGAATTGTGTGTAGTTTTAAAAATTTTAAAATAGGTTCTTCAAGGTTGGTGTGTGGTTAGTAATTTGTGCATCTAGACTATGCAGTGGGTCTAAGTTGTTTCTATCACAATCCAAAAGGCTAGTGCATATTTTTTAGAACTATGTGGACTAACCTTTTGAGTATCTCGATTTAAATGCAAATAAAATTTATAATTTTTCCCACGTTTTTTAGGTATTTTTGACCCCATATGATACTCTCCTTGTTCATCCAATCCCGTTGAGAAACCTAGGGATCTCCCCCTACCTTGTTTAGTAAATTCGATATCCTTTTTCACTGATTTAAACTGATTCTTTTTGTAAATCCTTTATTCTCACTTTTTTTAACTTATGATCTACCCTACACCCATTATTTATTGTCTCATTTCACTCCTAGAAGACCTAAGGTTTGTGTTTTCAAATATAAAATTCAGGATAGTTATAATTGTTGGTGTGGGATTCTAGGGCTTTGAGAGGGTATCTCCCCACTCAGTTTGGAATTCTCCATTGAAGGTGACACATTTCATCCTGACTACAAGTGATTGAGGTAGGTTTTTTTAATTTCCTCTAAATGTAATTTCATTTAGTTCTTAATGGTTTCTAAGTCCTTGTTTTATAAACAAAAATCATACTAAATATTTTTTAGGGGCTTTTATAAATGTTTTAAGGTTTTTATCACTTCGGATAATAGTGCTATATTTTTTTCAAGTTTTCTAAATTAATGTTTTAAATACCAAGTGATCAAAAATATGACCAAGAGTCTTGTTTAAATTTCATTAGATGATTGATGGATTTTCACCCCATTTGAATTATAAAAAATATAAAGGCATGGTTTATATATAGTAGTTTGAAAAGAAGTGTAACACCCTAACTAAAATAGCCCAGAGCATGTGGTTATTTTACTACATTGGTATATGTACAAGGGACCACATCTCGAAGGAATAAATAGTATAATAGTATTTGGAAACTAGATAAATACATGATTCTCATATTATATATGAAAAACATGAAATAAAACAAAATAATTATTGTGAGATATTTATTATTTCTTCTAATAAATCTCTAATTTAATTTAAAGATTTTTTATTCATATCTTGTGGGAATTAAAACATAATAAAACGGGATTTAGGATTCTAGGTAAGGTAAATATTATAATATAATTTATCATAAAGTAAATAAAAATAAAAATTCCATATAACTAATACCATAAAAAGGGGGACTAAATCCATGGATAATTTAACAACATAAATAATCACATGGATAATAATAACTAGCTTCATAATAATAGAATGCTTAATTTTAAACATCATAATCTCTCCATCATGGAATTATGCCATGATAAAATTTATAAAACAGTAAAGAATATACAAAATTCCCAAACTAGTTTATCTCATGAGACGTACTGATACATCGAGGTGTTATAGCAGGCCCATCCATAACTTACTAAGTCTAATGAATTCATCATATGGAAGGGGTGAAATAGAATCAAGATAGACATTCATAGTGAAAAAATATCATATAAAATGTTAATAATTTCTCCAATAAATAACATAATCATAATTCATACATACTAATATGGATAATAGTATCAAAAGTACAAATCCCCAATAAATTTTAATATTCTTCATGAATGTTGACACAAATGAATATACTTTATAAGGATCAATGAATATTTATTAAGGAAAATACCCTTTCTATTTTGAAATAACATATTAAAAATATATAAGTTTACAAATATTAAGGTAAAAAGTTTATTATAAATAACCTTGTACACTTATAAAGGATTATTTAAAATATTTAGTGGTCATGACATCGGGAAATTTCATTCATACCATGTAAGTTAAAAAATCATTTCACACTTTTATAATAAAATTCAAAGGTACCTCATTTGGAAAATGACAAAAAGATTCCTTTGAAACCATTTAGTAAAAGTAAAAAATGGGTGAAAATTTCTTTTATAAATAATTACATAATAGTAAATATTATCTTTAATACATTTTAAGGAAAATATGGATATGGAAGAAAATGATTTCTGATCGAGTAGAAAATCAAAGTCAGTTTTCTATGAAAAACATTCATTTGGTTCCTCGAGTACTTAAAAGAGGAAAATAAAAGGAAAAATTATAAATTTCAGAAAAATAAATTGGATAAGAAAATATATTAGTTTCAATATAGAAATATAATTTAATTAAACTGATATTGACTTAAATATAAACAATCCAGAATAATGGTGAGATTATGAAATAAACTCTTAAATCGTGTCTCAATTACTTTGTATGTAATTTCATCATCATATATAATAAATTAAAATTTATTATTATTCTATAATAAACCCATATAAATACTTAAAATATCATATATGATACACTTGTAACCTTATAATACTCGTTTATTAATTATTCTTTATTAAAATTTTCATTTTCGAGTGTTAACTATTTTGTTTTTTATGCTTGTTTTGGTACAATAGTTTCAGTCCCTGAATAATTATCATGGTTACAACATCTCTAGGATTATAATAATTATTTAAATATCCTATTTATTCATTATATATATATTTTAAATAATCCTTAAAAGTCATAGATAGGATAACTAATTACATCGTTCGAGGAGACAAAAGGTTATACGTACGCATGAATAATGTTTTCACTTTTAAATGGATAGAATCAAATAAAGGAAAATAATAACTCATATTTGAAAAATATTTATCATGTTATATATTCATATATATTCATTAAATCAATCCTTATTACCATCCATTTAAATAAAAAACAAAAAATCATTCATTCGTGGAGGTGGTAGTCCACATGTACGTACAAGAAACATTATCATTCTCCAAAAGATTGGATGGTAAGAAGGTAGATATGATATTAAAATTCCAGAAGTATAATTATTTCATAAATATAATATAAAATAATTATTTATATAATTATAATAATCCATGTAAATTGGTGTTGAAAACAAATTACACCGCTATGTGGAAACGGCAATCCATATGTATGCACGAGCGATGTTTTTTATTTTCATAGGATGTAAAAGAAATGAAAAATAATTGTACCGTAATTATAATATTTTATTATATTTATGATACTAGAGTTATTATATTATGATGGTTATAAGAAAGTTATAGAAAGTTTAATAAGAAATCAATTTCAAAGAGTCGAAAAAGATGATTACCTCTTTTTCAAAAGAGCTCCTTTAGATATTCTCTTAAGGGACCTAGGGTTGGTCATTTAAGAAGAAAAGAAACTCCAAAAATTGGATAAGTATGTTAAGGAGATTTTTTTAGGGTTTTATAGATCTAATTTTCTATATGGGCTATATAATATTAGGATATATGGTACTCTTTTATAGTGAACGAAAGGGAACCCATTCAATGAATAAAAATTTATAAATATAATAAATTCATTTTCATTAGAATATAGAAAAATGTGGACATAATTTAGAAGATGATATAGTATATGGTCTAATACCTTCAAACCATTAAATTTTTATAGTTTTAAGTGGTATTTGTAAACCTTATCTTTTTTTAACCCCCTAGTTAACTTATTTTAACCTTAACTGTAGTAACGCATTTTTCACTCTTAAAGGGTATTAATTTTACGTATATGGTAAAAATTGTCTCATAGATGACCAAGGGATGAAATATTAAACCATATATTATTTATATATATTTATTACAAGATTTTTGGGATTTTTTAATAATTTAATAAAATATTATTCTCAAAAAATATCGTTAATGCCATTTTTGACACTATTCATTTAATTTGACTTTAACGCCATCAAGAAAAATGTGTAATTATATTTTAGAATTTCAAAACATCTATGATATTTAAAATATATCTATTAAATTTATGGGTCACAATAAATCACTCAAAAATATTACTTTTAGTGTTTTAAATAAGTTATTTTATTTTTCAATTAATTTAATAAATACTATATCGGGGTTGCGTAAGCATTTAAGGAAACTATTTAATCACTAAAAATAAGAAATAAATTATCATGTAAATAAAATAATTTATCTCTAAAATAAACTTTTAGAATATAAATTTTCCCATTTTTATCCTTATAATAAAAATTTCGAGTTATTAAAGTCAAGAGAGTGACATTTTGTATTTATACTTTTATTAAATTACTATAAAGGTCTTAATCAAAGAAATACTAAACTAGTTTTCCCTGTATTTAATAATGTTATTGGAATTGAAAAAATATACCCATAAAATAGGATAAAGTAAAGTGTTATTATCATTTTTTAGTTCTTGTCATATTATTTTTAACCTTAATTAACTGATTTACCCTTACCATGGAAACTATTATTTATTATGGTCTCTATTTATAATGACCAAAAATAAAATAGACTTATTTACTAAGCTATTGACCTATTCATTCCAAATATCGAATCTATTTTCAAGTTTCAATTAATATAATGGGTATAAATTAATTCCATATTAAAAAAATTCAATGAAAACCCATTTTTTAGAGAAATTCCTGTGTATGTTTAAAAAAATATTTATATTAAATAGTTTTATTAGAGTATAGGTTACTTATTTTATTAATAAAAAATATATTTTATTTTATTTATAATACATTTTATTTTTTATTAAAGTGAATTAATTTTATAGAAAATAATGAAAATTTCCCTAAGTTTGGAATGGACAACACGACCACTTGATCAACCATGGTGAATTTATGGAAAATAAACCAATAAACCATAATATTGAATCAATTTATCACATGAAAAACCATGTTACTGCACAAAAAACAAGTAAAAATAGAGATCAATTATTTTTTAAATTCATAGATCTACAACACACTTAATAGATCCACCACATGAGAAATTTATCAACAACAAAGCTATAATGAAGCAATCATGGGTATGTCAAGAAACTCTCCAAATAATGGTTCAATAACACATTTATTTCATATTGATCATAAGAACAATTTATGTGGACATGATTAGTAGTCTCAGAAATTAAAGACTATTTAATCGACCTTGATTGCATGGTGATCAACTGCTAGTACAAGGTGATTGAACATAAGAAAAATTGATGGACCATAGATACAGGTGATTGAACGTACAACCAATCAAATAATATGCAGTGTTTGGAAGTTTCAATGTATGCTAAGCTGGTAACCATTAAATAAAACATTTCTAAATTCAGGTATTATATTATTAAATTATTAAATATATTAATTCAAACATATTTTTGTACAGAATTAAATACCGGTTAGAAGCAATTTTTGAGCCCAAATTTCTTTCTAAATCCTAAGGATCTTCAATTATTATTTATCAATGGCTATTTAAAAAGATTGCCTTCATTTTTAAATGGAAGGATTCATATGTGAGAACATTTTAAATGCAAGAGAGATAGAGAAACACATATTTGAAATAGAGACATTGGAATTTTTCCTAAATTAAAATGAAGAACATTTACTCTATTTTGAATGTATGTGACTCTTTATTCTCTCCTAAAATTCAAAGATGCATTTAAGAACAAATTAATTTCATTACACATCATTTCCAAATCAAAATATTACAATGATAAGAGAAAAATATTTTTCGTTACAACATAAAAATATACTTGATCACGCAAATTTTTTTTCTTTATCTAACTCTATTTTTATTTCTTATAAGTTTTGTGTGAGTGTCTAATAAGTGGTTTCTCTTTTGAAGCATCATATCCTATTCTTAACTTGATAGTGAAAGACACACTCCATCTAACTTATTTTTTTATTATCCCATGTAGAACTACGGAAGAGGTTCTATATCATGTACTTCATATTTAAAGTTGTTATTTATTTATTTCTCCCAGGTAAAATTATGGAAGAGGATCTATATATCTTGGACATCCATTTGTGTTGTTTTGTAAAATATGATCGGAGTAATGGATCTATTAATTTTATACCAAACTACCTGGCAGTTAGTTAATTCCAAGTAGAGGGTATCAATTCTTGACATGATATTAAACACATTTTTTAATTCTTCTGTGTTATTATCTATTTTTTACTCTATTTTTTAAAACATTACTTGGTAATTAACATTAATTTTTATTCTATATTCAATTTTTAATTCAAGTTAAACTATTTCGAAATTTAATAAGTTTGTAAAACTTATATTAATTGAGTTGTGATTAAATTTATAAGATAATATTTGAAAAGATAAAATGGTACAACTCTAATGTTTTAGTTAACAAAGAGTATTTAATAAATTGAGGTATTTGGTTTTTAAATAGTTTTTAATGGAAATTTTAATTTGAAACTCAATTCACCCCCCTTGTGAGTTTCCTACTCTAGCCAACACAAATTCAACCAAAAAATAATTCCAATAAAGAAATTGGATTATTAATTTTATAATATAACTATTTTTTCTTTTTTTTGAAAAAAATGAAGCATTGTAAATGTTTGAAACAAAAATACCATTTTCAATAAAAAGTGATGATTTTTCACTATTCACTAGAAAATTATTTATTTTATAAAAAATGCAAAATTATATCCTATTTTATTTTTGAAATTTTAATTTAAAAAATTAAACTAATTTAGGAAAATTAAATTTTAAAAATTTGAGAAATTAGGTTTTAATTTCATTCTTGAATAAAAAAACTTCTATATTTTTAAGGTTTATTCCAAACAAAAACATATTATAATTGAATTTCAGGTGTTACGTAAAGGAAATGGTTAGATTTCAAAATTATTTTGGATAAAGTAGATTTATTTTTATAAATGGTTTCAAATTATGTGATGTTTATATTTTTAATGGTTTTATGTATGATTCTTTATAAATTGATTTTAAGGATTGTTTTGAAATGAAATTTCAAATGGTGGAAAATGGTTTCGAATCCTGAGATAGTTTTGAATGAAAGTTATGTTTGGCCCATTTAGAAATGTTGGATTCAAAACATTTGAGATACTTTATTGATACCCTTGAAATTATTATTCCCATGATGGATTGTGACCTCTTTGGGGAAGTTTTATGTTGTGTTTCCTTTATGTGATTCTTATGTATCTTAAAGGGGTTTCTTTCATGTGAGGTTGTTGGAGGTGATGTGTGAGAATTATTTTTTGGTATTTACTATTTATCATGTGATGATTATGTCCTACATTATTTCCTATATCCACTTTAATGTTTCTTGGAAATCATAGGAGTTAGTAAATGTTCTCAAAAAGTAAAATCCCTATTGTAGATCGTGTGTTACCAGAGGAAAATTGCTTCGTAAGATAGGATTAGTTCTTATCGGTTGAATTATTTGTCCTACAGTAGTTTGATCCCTATTCTGATGGATTTTATACCCCAGTTAGTTCTGGAGGACTATGAGGATGTTGAAAAATTCTTGAGTACCAGCTAAAGGTTCTATTCTCTACTCAAGTCTATATTACATGAGTCCTTGGGAGTTCCCCATGATTCCTTTTTCTTTTAAGGATTATTTTTGGAATCTTTCCCTATTAATTATTTATATCCCCAATATATTTAGTTCATTTCATGATAGTATTCCTTTCATTACTTATTTTCTTATGTTTCATTGATATTATGGTGTTTGTTCTGTTCTGTTTCAGGTTTGTTATGGTCTTGGTTTACATTAAAATCACTATTTAAATTGATATTTAAAGGATTTTTTTTAAAAGAAAGGTATTTATTTTATTAAATGTGTTTATGAAATTCTTTTGAAGGTGGATAGGTCATTGGGTTGGTTTTCATACATTTTTTAAATAATCCCCTCTATACGGTTTAAAATTTTTCATAAAAAATTTTAATTCTACCCTTTCTAACTATATCTAAAGAAATGGATTATAAATGTGATTAATGGAATGTTATTTTGTTTTGTTAAACTCAGATGCGGAAAATAATATATTTTATTTATAATTCAAAATAAAATTATTTGAATTTATTTTAAAAAGAAATGGCACAAACTATTAAGTGAAATTCTAATCGGTGTCTTTAGCTCACGCATTTCATACACGGATCGAACCACGGGTCAACCTGTTCATGGATTGTTTAGATCACGCGTTCTATTTAATATATTTAATATATTTCAAACATTTATTTCGGGCACATCAGGCCTCAGAATCACACGTAATCTCAGCACTTGGTCTTGAATTAATTCTTCATAATATTAAAGAATAATACACAAAAAGATCCAGGACATTAAATTCCATGAACACTACTAAAAAAGTATCATGATACTGATGGAATATCTGATTCACCAAATCCATAAAAACTATAGGAGGATTAGTAAAACCAAACGACAAAAAAAATATTGGTAATGGACATACCAACTACTGAAAGATTTTTTCGATTGATAAAGTAAATATTTTCAAAAATTTGTTGAATTTAAATGTTTTGAATCCCATAAAAGTGTTATTTTAATAGAAATTTTCACATTTTATAATTTTAGTGTCATTTTATGCTTAATTTTCAAAATGGAATATTTTGGATTTTTAATAGTTTTAAACTATTTCTGTATATTTTCAATATCTTCTTATATGTTTATCCAAATCATGCAATTATTTCTTTTTTGGATTCTAAAAATCCAGAAATTTATTTAATCCTTCTGTAAGAAAAGAGGAATCAACCATAAAATCTCAAAACAAGATCAAAAATCCATCCTTAAAAACTGTTTTCTAATATATATACATTTATATTTCTTATTTGGCACATATCTCATTATTGTTGTTCCCAAATACTATGAAATTATGTCGGTAGATGTGAAAGACGTTTTCAAGCAACTTTTATAAAGGATATCATGAATCAATCAGTCGTTTTCATGGTCATTAAGGAATGATAATTCCGATATGTGAAATATGGAGAGTCTTTTAGGGAATAATAAATTCTCAGAGTGAAACGTGGTTTAACTCTCACTAAACTTGTCCAAATACAGTGAAATTTGTAGGGAAGATGGAAAAGATATGTATGGACAACTTTCATAAAGGATGAAATGTGTGAATTGGTCATTTATTGTGGGTGAAATACATAAATTTTAATTGGAAAATTCTATCTTATAAAAGGAAGTGATCTCCTTCCTCCTAGAGCATTCCATTCCATCCCATTTCTTTGGGGTAACCAAGGAGGATAAATTTTTTGATTTATATGTTTTATTTTTATTAGTTTTTTAATGAATTCTTCTTCCCCATTCATTTATATTACCCTTACCATTTTGGGTAAAAAATTTGAGTGATAGGGGAAGGGTTGGTTTTCAATTTTGTAATTCTTGAGTTCTTGGACATAATTTAATAAATTCTCTTTATCTCATACGTAACATTGTTTTCAATTTAACATAGAGGTTTTCATTATCAAGTGATATCGTATTTGGTTTTTAATTCCATTATTGATTTTTTCTTTGGTAAATTATCATTACCTCCCTGTACTAATTTTTTGTTTATATATTATGGAGTAGACCAGGGATTAGTTGTGAAGTACTCGATGATCGTCAGTATGTGTAAAAAGGGTAGTAGATGTTCTTGATTATTTGGGATAAACAAGACTTGATCGGGTATTGACCAAGTTAATTGAAGATATTCGTTGCAACTCTCTTGCATATAGAAGGAGAGTAGACCAAACTGAGATCCTGGTAAGGTCTTCTCTCACCATCAACATTTGATTAAAGGAGTGAGAGGAAACGATCCTGGAATCTCACTTTAAACAACATTACTAAGGATGATTGAATTAAATATAATAAGGATAGCATTTCAATTATAAAACAGACCCTCATATAATCTCCCTTATCATATCATAGTTTTAAATCATGTGAATTTCCAATTTATTTTCAATAATTTTCTAAATTCATTACATTAATTTCATTTCTTTCAAAACCAATCAATTCAAAAACCGCCCCATTTTTTCCTCTAATTAAAAGGGAAAAACTGTTTTGTCTGCACTCCACTTTGGGAGACATCTTAGGGTTATTCACTAGATTGTAATTAAGGAATAAAAAAAAATTCTCATGCCCCACAATAGGCATGCGTCAAACATTCCTTCGTTTCTTGGGTCACAGTACAACATAAAGAAAAATTCAAAATTGAATAACCTGAAATTCAAAAGAACCATTAATTGAATTTGATCCAAAATTTGAAAACACGTTAACTTAACAAAAAAATAAACCTACTATGCAACTTTTAGGAATTTATCTCTCAAATTAAAGTGAAAATATTATTGTTCACTATGAAATTGAGACCATGGATGACAATCCAAACCCAAATCTACATGATCTATGTTCACCCCAATTTTCCATTAAAAATAACCAAATCATTGCACCCTATGCACCAAATTATTTTGAATTACGTGTCAATATGATTCATGTGCTTCCAATGTTTCATGGTTGTATAGGAGAAGATCCAAATCAGCATATCCAATAATTCAACTTCGTCTTCACAAGCTTCAGGCCAAGAGGAGATCCCGAAGACCAATTTCAGTGGATGGAATTCCCATTCTCACTCGAAGGAGTAGCTAAATAATGGTAGCACAATCTACAACCCAGAGAGATCGGTGATTGGGAAGACCTATAAAATGTTTCATACAGAGATTATTTCCCATATCTAGGATCACTTCCATCAAAAATGAGATTTATGCCATATTGAAATCAACTATAGAAACCCTCCATGAGTAATATAAACATTTAAAGAAGCTCTATTCCCTCTAACCACATCAAGAAATGGAGTAACACCAATTATTTGTATTATATTACCAAGGAATTCTAGAAAATGATCGAAATATACTAGATGTCTCATCTTGGGGATCCCGGATTGACAATTTACCTAAAGATGTTATAGTACTAATTGAGAAGATTTATCAAAACTCGCAACAATTTGGAACAAGAGGGTTGGGAACAAGCGGGATCCATGAGGTGATAATATATGATTCAACGGACTTAATTAGAAGTGAAATGGGTAAAATCGTTGGATTAGTGCCAAAAATGGTTGTGAATAAAGAGAAGGAACATCACGGACTGAATTAGGTATGTTGTTTATGATCTTCAAATTATCATTACACTGACCCGCATCCAGAAGTGTAGGTAACCAAAATTTGGTTTGTTACCTATCATCAAAGGATATTCCATCCAATTATGTCATTTCAACTCTAGAACCAACTAGGATATGGATTCCAACTGCCCCAAGACATACCTCCTTTTCAACAACAATACCAAAACCCCTCTATTCCAACAGTCCTATAAATAAAACTTTCAACAACAACAATCATTTCAGTCACCACCTTTCCAACAAAATACTTATGAGAAAACTTCCACAAGTTCACCATCTACTGAAGAGCAGAAACTATGAACTAATGTAATAGGGTTGTAAGAAAATATTAATAAGTTAGTTAATCAATTTGGAAGTTTTATGGTCATTATAAAAAAGAATCAAATAAAACTTCCTTCACAAAAAATCCTAAACCCAAAATAGAATGCCAACATAATAACAATAAGAAGTGAACAAAATTCATGACACCATCTACCCTTGAACCAGAAATTATACAACCTATTCCAAGGGATAATGTAGTTGGATTTTTAGAAAATTATATGAAAATACACCAAGAAGAAGAAAAGAAGGAGGGGGAGAAGAAGGATATGTTGAGGAAGAAGTGACAAGAAACACCAATGAAAAGGAAAAAATGGAGAATAAAGACTTACCCCCACCATGTCCATCAAGGATGATTGAATAAAATAAATTTGAGGAAGAAACGCTTCAAAAATAAATTCTAGACACCTTTTATTAAGTGGAAATCAATATCCACCTACTTGTTGCAGTCAAACAAATTCCAAGATATGAAAATTTTTTGAAATATATTTACACCAAAAATAGAAGATGTCATGGTAATGAGTGGATCAACTTGGGGAGAAGTGTATCAGCCCTTATCACACCACAGTTTTTAGCCAAATTCCATGATCCATAGATTTTTTTCAATTCCTTACACCATTGGATCTTTAAATTTATCTAATTATTTTGATATATTGGTGCTTCAATTAATTCATTATCTCACCTAGTATACACTTATTTTCATATGGGAGACTTTAATCCAATAATATTGGTGGTCCATCTTAAAAATAGATCCACAATTTTTCCTAAGAGAGTTTTGGAAGATATCCTTTTGAAAGTCAAAGATCTCTTATTCACAATTGACTTCTATGTGATGAATATGGAATAAGATAAGATACTATCACCCTCACCCATCATTTTTGGGGGACCGTTCTTAAATATGGCTAAAAACGTCATCAATGTCAATAAAGGGAGACTCTCCATGGAGTTTGGTGATAAAACTATAAAATTTAATATTTTGAAGCCATGAAACATCCTTTAGATGATAACTCACACTGTTCACTCTGCCATAAATTTTTTACTTAACTAATTGAAGAATCCGGAATGTTCCATGCATTCTTAGACTCATGAGAAATTTTTTACATTGGAAAAATCATTAAATATGTTAATTCACAAAACATCAAATATTCTGATTTTATATGGAAAGAAGAGATAAAATATGATTTCTTTGATGATTTTTTAAATTATGAAGAAGATGATTTGATTTATTATGTGTAGGTAGACCAACCTTTGGAAATTGGGGACCTTAATTTAATCTCATCCCTTGAAAATCCCCCATACCTGAAATTAAAACCACTCCCCACTGATTTTAAAAGTGTTTACCTCATGGAGGGGGATAAATTACTCGTGATAATGGATAATAATATATCTAAAACACAAGAGGAATAACTTATTGAGATTTTGAGAAAGAGTGTACAAAAAATAGGGTGGATCTTAAGAGATATCCTAGGAATAATCCCAAAATATGCACACATAAATTTCATCTTGAGGGTGATTACAAACCTATCAGACAGCCCCAAAGGAGGATGAATCCCAACTTGATGGAGGTTGTGAGGAAGTACATTGAAAATATCTTAGAGGATGAGATCATCTGTCTCATTTCATATTCATATTGGGTTAGCCCAATTCATGTAGTTCCAAATAAAACTTTCCTAACTACTTTGTGTAATGAAAATAATGAGTTAATCACACTGAGAATTTAGAATATTAGGAAAATTTGAATAGATTTTAGGAATTTAAATCATGTCACTTAGAAATACCATTTCTCCATCACATTAATTGACCATATATTAGAAATATTAATAGGGAGATCTCATTATGTCTTTGTAGATGGATTTTAGGGTTACTTCTTGGTACCTGTTGCTCTTGAGGATCAAGATAAGATGACCATTACATGTCACTTGGGAACCTTTTCATATAAAAGAATTCCATTTGGATTATTTAATGATCCTGTTAAATTTCATAGGTGTGTTGTAAGTATATGTTATGATCACATTGAAAATTTCTTGGACGTTTTCTCATATTATTTCATTGTTTTTTGAGATTCTTTTGATCATTATTTGAAAATTCAAGAAAAAGTTATGAAAAACTACATTGAAAATAATATTGTTTTGAATTTTGAAAAGTTTCATTTTGTGGTTTAAAGAGGAATATCCATTGGTCATGTAATTTTAAAAAAGGTAATTTAATTGGATAATTAAAAATTTTATGTGATAAATTTGTTACCTTACCCAACTTGTGCGAAACATGTTATATATTTTTAGGATATCAAGGATTCTACTAGAGGTTTAAAAAAGATTTCAGTAAGATTTCACTCCCACATTATGGATTAATTTTAAAAGATACTCTTTTTTATTTCAATTGTGCATGTAGGAAATCCTTTTATTAGTTGAAGAGTAGATTGATTACACCACTCGTGATGCAACCACCAAATTGGGAGGAACCATTCGAACCACTTTGTGATTCATCCAATCCAGCAGTTGGAGCAGTCCTTTATCAGCAAATTTATGGAATCCCACAAGTAATTTCATATTCCTTGAGAACCTTATATGTTTCCCAATTCAATTACACTGCCATAGAAATAGTGGTTTTAGCAGTTGTCTTTGCTTTAGAATGATTTGGATCATATCTTCTTAGAACTAAAATAATTATGTTTTCTAATCATGTAGCTCTTAGGTACTGGATAGAGAAGTATAATACTAAACTGGGTCTAGTAAGATGGATGATACTGTTATATGAGTTTAACGTGAAAATCAAAGGCAATAAAGGATCTGAGAACCATGTGTCCATCATCTCAAGTATATTTCAAAAACCTTTTGGAGGTAAAATTCTAAACAAATACCAATTGAATTATAAAATTCTGAAAGAGAAGTTGTACTTGATTGAAGGATAAGTGCATTGTTATGCTAGAATGATCAATTATATGGTTGAATCTTAGGTCTAGTATCATTTAAATTCAAAAAAATTCTAAAACTAAAATTTGAATCCCTATATTACATTTGGGATGATCCATTTATTTGAAATATTTTTAATGATCAAGTAATAAGAAGATGATTTCCTAAATGTGAAGTTAAATATGTCATTGATTTTTTTCACTCCTTATCTTATGGAGTCCATTTTGTTTCTCAATGTATGGAATGTAAGGTTTTAGAATCTACCATTTATTGGACCCCCTTTTTATAGATGCTCATGAATTTTTCAAAAGGTGGTAAAAATGTCAGTTTTCAATAAATATTTCAATGATACAGGAAATGCCTCAAAACCACTAATTTATGTGATATTTTTAGTGTCTGGGGGATATATTTTATTAGAAATTTCCCAATTTCATTTGAAAATTATTATATCTTTATTAAAGTTGATTATGTTTTAAAATGGGTGTAGGAAAAATCCACTAGGACTGATGATGATATTGTTAATTGTGATTTTGTTAGGGAGAACATATTTTGTAGGTTTGGAGTGCCCAGATACAGCATAAATGATCAAGGGATTCACTCTTTCAACTATATAATGAATTATTTTCTGAAAAAATGTAGGGTGTATCATAAAACATCAACTCCCTATCATCCGAAGACTATGGTCAAGATGAAGTATCTAACAAGGAAATCAAAGGAATTTTGGAAAGTACTATTAAAAAACATGAAGGATTAAGGCCAAAAGTTGGAGGATAAATTATGGGATTATAGTATATCCTACAAAACCCCAATAGGAATGATTCCATACAGGTTGATCTATAGTAAAAGTGTTCACCTTCTGATATAATTGAAGCATAAGGAATATTGGGATATGAGGAAGATGAGACTGGATCTTGAAAGTGCTGGGAAAGAGAGAAGCTTGAAGTTGTAGGATTTGGATGAAATTATAAGGGAATATTTTTAAAATTCTAGTATTTACAATGATAGAACAATAGTGGCCCAGGACAAGTTGATCCAACCGAAGGACTTCTATCCTGGAGACAAAGTGTAGTTATTCAACTCAAAAGACAAGCAGGTGTTCGGTAAAATTAATTCCATATGGGAAGGTCCATTTTTAGTTACTCATATTTATCCTTTTGGTGTTGTTCATATTGTGAAGTGTGAAGATTAGGATCCATTCACTATTAATGGTCATAGGCTGAAGAAATTCCTTGGGACCCTGCCATCAGATCTAGTAGAGTAGATCACACTCCTCCAACCTGTTTATCTATAAAAATGATTAGGTCATACCTATCCTTTACATTTTATTACTTTCTGTGATTCATTTTCAAATAATATTTCAAGTTAAATCCTTTTGAATACATTGAGGACACTACGTCATTTATTTTTGGGGGGGGAACCTTCTAATTTTTGTATTTTAATTTATTATTTATTTTTCTATTTTTTCATGTTTTTTAGATTTTTTTGTGTTTCATTTAGCGTGTTTTGGAAAATTTTGAGCTGAAATATTTATCATTGAAATTTTCAAAACCCATGTATTTGAGTGAAACAATTCATTCAATGAAACTAAGATTAAATAAATGTTGAAAATGACTATATTTTGAGTTCAAATATTTGGGGATTTTCATGAAAAGTCCTCTGATTTTTGAATCCCATGACACAAATCACTGTCTTTATATTGGAAATCACTTTCCTATGAGTCTTCTAAACCATTTTTTTCATATTATTTACACTCATCACACTTCTTGAGAGAACTAAACAATACTTTCATTAAACATAATTTTATTTATTCTTGTCAAAAGTTGAGGGTTTGAGGTACTTGTGTTTTAAATGATTGAGGCATTTTTTTGGTTTTAAAGACTCATTTTAAATAAAACCCTTTTCATTATGTCATACCTTGTAAATTTAATCCTTTTATACCTTAGAATACCTGGAAAACCTACTAGGTTAGCCACATTACAAGCCAATTTTCCCTATCCAACCTTCTCTTTAACTAAAATTTCATGATCTAGTTAAAGTTAATTGTGGGGAAATATATCTTGTATTGTGCAACCTCATTTTCTGATACCTTGGGTGGAAATAAAAGATTAAAGATATGATGTTATTATTGAAGAATTTGTCTGTTGAAATCTGTTTCTTTCTGGAGCTTTCATGATGAGAGAATTTGTGGCCTTTTAGATCTTCCAATGGAGAAAGAAAGTTGTGCATTGTAACGCCCCGACCCTAATTACCCAGAGCCACTGCATTATTTTAATACATTGGCACAATTATAAGGAATCAAGTCCCAAATGACCGATCAGTTTAGCAGTCTTGGAAAATAGATTACATATATTAACTTTACATTACAATTTAAAACATAAAACAAAGAATATATAGTTCTTATAGAACACCATTATTCCCTTTAGCTTAACCCTACATATCAATCATAATACACTTCTTGGAATCCTGGGAAAATAAAACATAAGAAACAGGTGAGCTCAGATGCCTTGTAAGGGTAAATAATTTAGCGGAAGATATAAATGTTTAAGGCAATATGTGTGATAAAATCAACAGCCTTTTTAAACATAAACTTGAACATGATATGGAAAAAATAAATCAAACATTACCAAATAAACATGCATATGAATATTCTACTAGTTGAATAATAACAAGTAATAACTAATTTCATAATAAAGGAACACCTAATGTCAGACATCATTACCACATAGTCAAGGCCTTGTGCCAAGACTACAAATAAATTTTTTATCAAGGCCTTGTGCCAAGACACTATTTTGCCTCATGAGACCTACTGATGCATCGAGGAGCTGTTTTGGGCTCCACCCGTCACTTACTAAGTCCACTCTATTCCTCATATGAAAAAGTTGAAACATAACCTAAAAATTCATATTAAAACTAGAATACAAAATGTCAATACATTAACCATAAATCATGAATGGTATAAAAATAGAACATTTATAGTCAAACATATCATAACTCATTCAATATAATATGGAAGATTGTATTATAATAAATCAACTTAAAACAAGATTAAAATCCATCAAAGGATGTTGACATAGATGAAATCAAAACTATTTGAGAGAAATATATCTTTTTGGAAATCATTTAAAAGTAACATAATTATAAAAGAAAACATTTACTTTGAAAATATTATTATAATCTTGTAAGGGAAGCTTCGACGATTTTATAACAGCGGGAAATAGTTGCACCTGCCGTATAAGTTAAAAAATACATTCTAACCTTAATTTTCTCGAAAGGGTTAAAAAGGACCTTGTTTGGAAAACAACAGAATGATTCCTTTATAAACATCTTATAAAAAGTCAAATGAGGGTATAAATGACTTTAACCCATAGTCAATAAAATATTAAAAATGTTCTGAAATACATTTTTAAGAAACATGGATGTGGATGATAAAGAGGTCTGGGTAAATAATTACGTATAAACAACTTCGGATAATGAAGAGATTGTGAAATTAACCCTTACCCAATACTTTTCCTTGGTCAAGGGTAGTTTAACCTCCTATATAATGGTGAAATAATTGTTATTAAATTATACACAAATCATATACATTAATATGATATCATATATGATCTGTTAACAATGCTTTGTTAATAATATCTTAGTATTATCGTTGTCTCGGGTGTTAACGGATTCGTTTTACTTTAAATTATTTGTTATGTGATTCATATTTGTTATGGATGGGATGTATCTTATTCATATCTAGAAGTATATCAAGTATTTAAATATTATTTTTAATCATCTAATGAAAATTAGTCTTTAATGGATACGATGGGGAATGAATCTCATCTCGTTCGTGGAGATGGTAATCGGTACATACACACAAGCGACAACATCATTCTTTTGATATTAAAATAATATATAATTAGATTTTATATCATATATACATAATCATTATCTTGTTATATTTATTGTTTACCTAAATTACACATCATTATTATACCCATCCAAATAAAAATTTATTGAATAACAATTACACCACGACGTGGAGACGGTAATCCTTACATACGCACGTATGGTGACATGTCATTCAAAGGATCGATAGAATAATGAATATGGTTGTACCATATTTATAATAACATCAAATTATATAGAAGATGCTGGAGTTATTATTTTAGAATGAAATCAAAAAAGAAAGAAGAAATGGAAGAAGAAAATAACTTGAAAGAGGGTGGTGAAATTATTACCTCTTCTTCGAATTCTTCCTTTTGATTTGATCAAAAGGGCTCCTTAAGATGTATTTATGACTAATGTAATGACTCTAGGATGAATTGAAAAAAGTTGAGAGGATATTTGGGTAGGGTTTGGCCGAGCCAAAAGGCTTTGAAGGTGTGAACTAAAGAGAAGGGGGAGTGCACTTTTATAAGAGGGGTGAGGGGCACCTTAGGAAAAGATAGAAATATTATTTTATAATAAAATCATTTTAGGTTTATAATGTCTCCAAAATGGATTATTTATTTACTAAGGTGCCTATGGGTGTAAAACCACTCAACCAATATGTTTTTGAAAGGTTTGGGTCACTATATTAACCTTAACATTCAGATTTAACTCTTAGTTAAATAGTTTGACATTTACCATGTCTCTTTGTATTTTTATATTATATGGTTCATAAACTTACTATATAATTCCAAACTAACCCCAAGTGGTTCATTAATGATAAACCTATCATTATATAAGTCCTTTGGACAATGCATTTATTTTTAGGAATATAATATCAATTAATAATATAATATTTGTTTTAAAAACTCTTTTATGTCAATTTTGACACTATTTGGTATTTTTTTATAAATTCATAACAGCATTATTACTTCAAAAAAATTCATCTAAACAACCCTAATATGTCATATTATCTTATAAAATTATATTAATTAATAAAATGTCTCAAATTACTTTTTTTTGTATATTTATAATGTAAATTATTTTAATATTTCATTAATTAGGTAATTACTCCATCATCATTGTGTCATAAATAAATTACATTATTTTATTTATAAAAAATATATATATAATTTCATTATGTAGTAAATATTTTTACCTTTCTAATTAATATTTATAGTCGAATTTATCTTATGTGTAACCCTATATTAAAAATGTTTTAGTTATTAAACTTTGATTTTAACTCTTTTAACTCTTCTTTGAATTAAATAATAATAAATGTCATAATCTAATCCAAGTCGACAAAATAGGTTCATATTTTATTCCTAAGGTTGTTTTTGGTAGAATTATTCTTAGCAAACAGAATTAGGACCTATGTTAGGGTAATAATAATATCATTTTTACCCTTAATTACCCTATTTACTTTTAACCGTGGTAAATAAAAGTAAAAAGTTATTATTCACCAAAAATTATTTTTATCTTATTGAATCACATTTTACTCAGTTATATTAACCTTATATCTAGGATTTTCTAAATTCCACTCACAGAAGCGGTAAAAATATGTTTTATGTGAATTTGAAAATTCTCCTAGGAGGTGGGTAAAAGAGGGTGAAAAGTTCTATAAAATTTTTATATATCTAAAATTCTTATAAATTGACTCCAATGAATTACATTGAACATATATCGGTATTATGTAACTATTTTGACCTAAAATAAATTTAAATAAAATAAATAATTATTTAAATACAAATTTGATTTTAAACGATAACTTAGTGTTTTTTCACTATTTATCAAAAATTGAATGTTTTGAGAAAAATATCATAAATTCACCCTAGGATAATTTTGATATTAAGAATTCAAAAATGAAGACTATTTTACTAAATTAAAAACATATAAGTTTCATTTATTAATTTAAAATTAATTCCCACTGTCAAAACCAAAAGGCGTATTTTTAAGAAATAATATCTATCAAAAGATTGACACTTGTTTATGTCCAATATCAAAGTGATATTACATACAATTACAAGAATTGGATTAAATGGTAAAAATATAATCTATTTATACGTCCAAACCATTAAAATTTATAATTTAACACTATAAATTATTTTTATTTAAAAAAGTTCTTTTTAGTTAAGATATAGTAATTTTCACTATTCACCCAAATATGAAAGTTATCAGAAAAACACCAAAAAATTATTGAAACTAAAATCTTATGTCCCAATTCTAAATAAGAAGTTTATTTTGTCAAAGACAATATATAAAATTTTCAAATATTGTATTTAAAAAGGGTTTACAATTAAAAGGCGGTAAAAGTGCATTTTTTTAAAAATACTTCTTTTATATGAAGAAAAAGAATTAGTTCTTAAATTTTGTCTAAGAAACTCATAATATGGATTGAAAAATTATAAGTATTATATATAGTTCAAAATTTAGTTAATACTATTCATAGCCGCTTTTGAACGGCTAGTTTGGTAAGTCGTGGTGCACTTGAACCCGGTGTTGCGTGTAGTGCAAGTTATTGAATTACTTTGAAGAAACAACGTACTATGAAATCTTGGGGTGTTACATTTTTATGTCCTTCAATAAATTGCATCCTTGCTATTTGAAATTGTTCTTTGAAAATAAAAGGTTGAAAATATAAAATACCATTGTGGGAAAACCCACATCGGAAATTGGGTTAATAAAATTTAGTCTTAATAATGGGGAAAAATTATATATATATATATATATATATATATTGACAAGTAGAGTTTCATCCTTCAGCTAATTCCTACCAGAAACTCATCTTTCACTCCAAAATATTTCAAAAAAATTATATTTATCCTAATCTTATAGGGTTCCAAAAATAATTAATTTATAATTCATTTATCAGACTATTTAAAAAATGCTAAATTATACAAACCAGTACATCACGTAGTCCAGTTGTAGGTGATTCACCCTTGTCACTCTTCAGTTGTGGGTTCAAGTCTCGCTGCCTTGTCGGGCATGACTAGTATTCGCCCGACCTCTCGGTTGTCCTTTTTATAACAATCCAAGAATAACTTTTACAATAGCATCCAATTTCAAACTTAATCCATTCAAACCTTGAGACCTATCCAAAATAATTATATTCAAACTCTCTATCCAATTTTTATAAGGAATTTAAACACAATGAAGATCCTTTTGCCAGCTAATAACATGTGAACAACTTCATCGTGTATTCTTTTAAAACACCGCAACATCCTGAATTACCATAAAACATTATTTATAATATTCATGATCCCTTATCCTTTATATAATACTGGATATATTTATTATATCCAAAAATTTTGAAGAATCCAACAATCCTAAAATAAAAAAACAATTAATCAGTTCCAAGATAGTCAAGAATATCCAATATAATTTATCCAAATCTGCCATCTCTTATTCCAAAATCACTACCTCAGTATCAGAATCATATTATGGTTTATCTTTCTCTCAACCATATATTTTCCAAAAAATTAACCTGATATTGATTCACTTTTCTTGGTTCCACACAATCTCAAGTCCTTAATGAAATAGTATTACAGTAAAATCCTTATATACTCAATAATTATTATAACAAGTACATCGTTGAAACAACACTCAAAATATCATAATTCTTTATTAGAGACATAATAACTCTAATCATTCCTCATCATATGTGGTAGTATCATAACATTAATATTATCCAATACATCATTTGGGGAATACTCTAATGATTTGGACCTTGGTTCGCGTAGTGTCCCAACTCCTTGCATATGAAGCATTGTACATTTGAAACTTTTTTCTTACCCTTGCAATCACGTAATTGGTGTATATTTTCTCCACACTTATAACAAACTCTCATTTACTTCAAGAATTTACCAAGGTGATTCTTTACACAGTTATCATATATGGGAAAATCCTTCTTTTCCCTCTTCCCTTTATCCATCTTTCTCTATTCTATCCTTTTCTTCTCTTGCCTCCCTTCAAAGCCATAGGACTCAGAAAAGTCTTTACTTATCCTATTAACACATGATACTATTTCTTCATATGTTGAGAATACATGGGAGACTATTTCCCTTATATATGTTGGCTTAATACCGTGAATGATATGATCCTTCTTACTCATTGGATCATACTTATTGTTGGAGTTCACATTCCTTCTACTGGGTGCCATTTCTGTACAATGGCATAAAATAGATTAGTTTGTGAATCGAAATACATAATTTCAAACTTGTAAAACAATTAACATAAATTGAACAGATTATGGATATAATCCATAATCATAAAAATGTTTTCTTTGAGTAAGTATATACTCATAAACCCTTAATAAGGGTTTGTAAAGAAAATGAGAATTATCCTAAGCATATCCCTTGGGAGTGTCGTAACCAAGAGTGTAGTAAGGCCCGTTGTTGTGCACCAATTCCTGTTCGAGTCTAAATCAGAGCGGTGTTTTTGGGTTTTACCCCTAGGTACATCTGTGATAGAGCCGCCTCTACCTTCTCCTATCCAGACAGGGATGTATTTTCTTGGAAACTCACAAAATAACTACTTTACCAAAATTATAGGAAGTTCTTCTATACTAATCCTCAAAATCCATCTTAGGTATATGTAATCTAATAAGAGTTTTTCTAAATCTATCTTCCATGGTTTGTACTAAACTTTCTTTGATACCAACTCTAACGCCCCGACCCTAGTTACCCACAGCCGGTGCATTATTTTAATACATTGGCACGATTACAAAGAATCAAGTCCCGAAGGACAGATCAGTTTAGCAGTCTGGGAAAATAGATTACATACATTAACTTTCCATTACAATTTCAAACATAAAACACAGCATAGATAGTTCTTTTATAATTCCATTATTCCCTTTAGCTTAACCCATAATATCAATCATAATACACTTCTTGGAATCCTGGGGAAATAAAACATAAGAAAGGGGTGAGCTCAGATGCCCAGTAAGGGTAAATAATTTAGTGGAGGCTATAAACTTGTAAGGCAAGATGTGTGATAAAAATAACAGCCTTTTTAAACATAAACTTGAACATAATATGGAAAAAATAAATCAAACATTACCATATAAACATGCACAAGGATATTCTACTAGTCGAATAATCACATGTAATAACTAATTTCATAATGAGGGAATGCCTAACGCCGGAAATCATTGCCACATAGTCAAGGCCTTGTGCCAAGACTACAAATAAAATTTTTTTCAAGGCCTTATGTCAAGACACTAGTTTGTCTCATGAGACCTACTGATGCATCGAGGAGCTATAGCGGGCCCCACCCGTCTCTTACGAAGTCCATTGTATTCCTTATATGAAAAGGTTGAAACATAACATAAACATTCGTATTAAAATAGCATATGAAATTTCAATACATTAACCATAAACTATGGATGGTATAAAAATAGAACATCCATAGTCAAACATATCATAACTCTTTCAATATAATATGGAAGATTGTATTTTAATAAATCAACTTTAAAGAATTTTAAAATCCATCAAAGGATGTTGACATAGATGAAATCAAAACTATAGGAGAGAAATATCTCTTTTTGGAAATCATTTAAAAGTCACATAATTATAAAAGATAACATTTACTTGAAAATATTATTATAATCTTGTAAGGTAAGCTTCAACGATTTTATAATGGTGGAAAAAAGCTGCACCCACACTATAAGTTTAAAAAGACATTCTTACCAAAATTTTGTCGAAAAGGTTAAGAAGGACCTTGCTTGGAAAATGATGGAATGATTCCTTTATAAAAATATTATAAAAATTCAAACAAGGGTATAAATGAATTTAACCCATAGTCAATAAAATATTAATAATGTTTTGAAATAAATTTTTAAGAAACATGGATGTGGATGATAAAGAGGTCCTAGTCGAAAATTATGTATAAACAACCTCGGATAATGAAGAGATTGTGAAATTAACCCTTACCTTGTATTTTTCCTTGGTTGAGGGTAGGTTAACCTCCTGTATAATGGTGGAATAATTTTTATTAAATTAGACACAAATAATTTACTTTAATATGATGTTATATATGATCTTTTAACATTGCTTTGTTAATAATATCTTGTTATTATCGTTGTTTCAGGTGTTAACGGATTTGTTTTCCTTTATATTCTTTGTTATGTGAGTCATATTTGTTATGTATGGCATGTATCATATTCATATCCAGAATTATATCAAGTCTTTAAACGTTATTTTTAATCATATAATGAAAATTATTCTTGAATGGATACGATGGGGAATGAATCTCATCGCGTTCGTGGAGACAATAATCCGTACGTACGCACGAGCGAGAATATCATTCTTTTTATATTAAAATAATATATAATTTGATAGTATATCATATATATAGAATAATTATCATGACATATTTATTATTTAAATGAATTACACATCATTATTATACCCATCCAAATAATAATTTATTGAATAACAATTACACCACGACATGGAGACGGTAATCTGTACGTACACACGTATGGTGACATGTTATTAAAAGGATAGATATAATAATGAATATGGATGTACCATATTTATAATAACATCACAGTATATGGAAGATATTGGAGTTATTATTTTATAATGGAAATAACAAAGAAATAAGAAGTGGAAGAAGAAAAGAACTTGAAAGAGGGTGGTGAAATTATTACCTCTTCTTCGGCTTCTTCCTTTTTATTTGATCAAAATGGATCCTTAAGTTGGTTTTATAACTAAAGTAAGGACTCTAGGATGAAGTGATGGAAGTTTATAGGATATTTGGCTAGGTTTTGGTCGATTCAAAAGGCTTTGAAGGTGTCAATTAGAGAGAAGGGGGAGTTCCCTTTTATAAGAGGGGTTAGGGGCACCATAGGAAAAGCTAGAAATATTATTTTATAATAAAATCATTTTTGGTTTCTAATCGCTCCAAAAGGGATTATTTAAAGGATAATGTGGGGATGGGTCAAAAACCACTCAACCAATAGGTTTTATATAGGTTTGGTTCACTATATTAACCTTAACTTTTAGATTTAACTCTTAGTTAAATAGTTTGACATTTACCATGTCTCTTTGTATTTTTATACAATATTTTTAATAAAATTACTATATACTTCCAACCATACCCCAAGTGGTTAATTGATGATACACCTATCGTTATATAATTCCTTTGGCCTATCCTTAGATTTTTAGGAATAGAATATCAATTAATAATATAATATTTGTTTTAAAAACACTTTTATGTCAATTTTGACCCTATTTGGTATTTTGTTTTTACTAATTTAATAACAACATTATTACTACAAAAACAATATATCTAAATAACCATAATATGTCATATTAACTTATAAAATTAGTTTAATTCATGAAAAGTATCAAATTACATTTATTTGGATATTTATAATATCAATTATTTTAATATTTCATTAATTAGGTAATTACTACATCATCATTGTATCATAAATAAATTAAATTATTTAATGTCTAAAAAATATAAATAAAATACCATTATTTAGGAAATAGTCTTATCTTTCTAATGAATATTTATAGTCGAATTTATCTTATGTGTAACCTTATATTAAAAATGTTTTAGTTATTAAATATTGATTTTAACTCTTTAAACTCTTCTTTGAATTAAATAATAATAAATGTCCTAATCTAGTCCAAGTGGATCAAAGAGGTTCATATTTTATTCCTAAGGTTGTTTTTGGACGAATTATACTTATCCAATAGAATTAGTACATGTGTTAGGGTAATAATAATATCATTTTTACCCTAAATTACCCTATTTACTTTTAACCGTGGAAAATAAAAGTAAAAAAGTTACTATTCACCAAAAATTATTTTTATCTTATTGAACCACATTTTATTCCTTGATATTAACCATGTATCATTTATTTTCTAAATATTACTCATAGAAGCAGTAAAATTATGTTTTATGTGAATTTGCAAATTCTCCTAGGAGGTGGGTAAAAGACGGTGAAAAGTTCTATAAAATTTTTATATATCTAAAATTATTATAAATTGAATCCAATGAATTAAATTGAACTTATATAGGTATTATGTCTCTATTTTTACCTAAAATAAATTAAAATAAAATAAATAAAATTTTAAATAAAAATTCGGTTTGAAACGATAACTTAGTGTTTTTTTCACTATTCATCAAAAATTGAACGTTTTCAGAAGAATATCAAAAAATCACCCTAGGATAATTTTGATATTTTGAATTCCAAAATGAAGTCTATTTTACCAAATTCAAAACTTAGAATTTTCATTTATTAATTTAAAATTAATTCCCGTTGTCAAAACCAAAAGGTGTATTTTTAAGAAACAATATCTGTCAAAAGATTGATACTTATTTATGTCCAATCTCAAAGTGAAATTACTTTAAATTAACATCATTGGAATAAATGGTAAAAATATAATCTATTTATAATTCCAAACCATTAAAATGTATAATTTAACTCTATAAATTATTTTGATTAAAAAAGTTTTTTTCAGTTAAAATATTGTATTTTTCTCTATTCACCCAAATATGAAAGTTATCATAAAAACACCAAAAAATTATTGAAACTAAATTCTTATGTCCCGATTCTAAATGAGAAGTTTATTTATTTCAAATAGAATATATAAAAGTTTCAAATATTGGATTTAAAAAGGGTTTACCATTAAAAGGCGGTAAAAGTGCATTTTTTTAAAAAATAGTTCTTTTATATGGAAAAAATGAATTAGTTCTTACATTATGTCTAAGAAACCATAATATGGATTCTAAAATTATAAGGATTATATATAGTTTAAAATTCAATTAATTCTATTTATAACCGCTTTTGAACGTCTATCTTGGTAAGTCATGGTGTGCTTGAACTCAGTGTTTCATGTAGTGCAAGTTATTGAATTACATTGAAAAAATGACATACTATGAAATCTTGGAGTGTTACATGCATATCTATAGCTTTCAAGAAAAATAATGTTTGAGAATATTGAAATTTTGTACAACTGAAATGATGAATGGAATGAAATTTCCTTCAGTTTTCATGATGATAGAGAATATTTTCTACAAAAGGGAGTGAGGAGGATACCATACAAGAGTTAAAGTTAGAATCTTTCAATTTTTCTTCAAAAGAAGCCAAGCCCTCCTCATTCAAGATTAAAAAAATTAAAACCAAAATACTACCAACTGGAAGCCAAAGAAAAACCCAGCAAAGTCATCATGATAAAATCATGTCCTTTAATCACATCGGGTGGAGATGTAGGAAGTTTTCAAGCCTATAGTTACTCTTTCATGAGTTTAGATGAGAAAACCCGTGTTGAAAATTCACATTTGTGAGATGAGAGAAAATTTATTTGAGGTAGGTATTCTGTGTGCATGGGATAATAAATTAAGTGTAAATATATTAAATTATCTAAATATAGAACTTTAAATAATGGTTTTTGATGATACATGATATCGTTTTGTTTCCTAGTGTGGATTTTTAGATATCACGGGTATGGGTTTTGAATTTGATTTGATTTGATTTTAATGTTTACTTGTCTAGGAGTCCAAGTGATAAGTGTGGGTGAATTGATAGGGTAATTATTTTCAATAATTTTTATTTTATTTAAATGTTTTAAATACCAACAAAGTTTTATTTTAATAGAAATTTCCTCAATTTCTAGTTTTAGTGGTATTTTGAGCTTAATCGTCAAAATGGTCTATTTTTTTATTTTAAAATTTTTAAATTATTTATTTTAATTGGACATAACATTTTCTATATTTATCAAAATCATACAATTATTTCTTTTTTAGGATTCCAAACATCTAGTTTTTCATTTCATCATTCTATACCGAATGCTAAATCCACCATATAGAAGATAAAAACAACATCACAAATTGGGCTTTAAAAATTGTTAATAGATATGTATATTTTTGGTATTGCGGTGATATCTTGTTATTGGATGGCCCACATACTCTGAAATTATTTGGATGGATGCAAAAGTTGTTTTTGAACATCTTTTTATAAGGATATCATGCATTAATCAGCTATTTTAATGGTCATTAATTCATGATAATCCAGATATGTGAAATGTGGACAGTCTTCCTGGGCATAATAGATTCTAAAATTAAAATGGGAATACCTCTCACTAAACAAGTTCAAATATGCTGAAATTTTGAGGGGAGATGGTAAAGACATTTATGAAAAAATTTATTCAAGGGTGAAGTGTGTGAATTGGTCATTTATTATGGAAAAAACACATCATATTTGAAAGAAAAATTATTCCCATAAAAGGTGGAGAGTTTCTTCTTCCTAAATCATTTCATTCCATCCCATTCCTTTCGGGGCACCAAAGAGGTGAACTTTTAAAATTTATCTCTTTTATTTATTTTTTTCATAGTTTTGTAATTCTTTCTTATTCCCCATTCATCTCGATTACCCTTACCATAGTGTGGTAAAACATGTGAGTGATTAGGGAAGGGTTGGTTTTCTATTTTGTAATGATTGAGTTCTTGGACGTAATTTAATAAATTCTCTTTCTCTCTTAAGTAACAATGGTTTGAATTTCATATACACTTTTTTATTATCAAGTTTTATATAATTTGGTTTTTAATTCCATTATTTATTTTTTCTTTAGTCAATGATCATTATCTCCCTCCACTAATTTCTGGTTTATATATGATACAATAGATCAAGTATTTGTAGTGATGTATTCAACGATCGTCAGTACGTGAAAATAGGGTAGTGTATTTTCTTGAATTTTTGGGATAAACAAGACCCGATCAGGTATTTCCCAAGTTAATTAAGGATATTCATTGAATCTATCTTTCATGTGGAAGTAGAGTAGACCAAATTGAGATCTTGGTAAGTTCTTCTCTCACCACCACCATTTGATTAAAGGAGTGAGAGGAAATGATCATAGAATCTCACTTCAAACAACTTTGAAATGATGATTGAATTAAATAAAACAAGGATAGCATTGTAATTGGATAACTGACCCTAACCTAATAACCCTTATCATATCATATTTTTAAATCATTTTAATTTCCAATTTATTTTCAATCATTTTTTTAATTGAATACATTTATATCATTTCTTTCGAAACTAATTAATTCAAAAACCACCCAATTTATTCCTCTAATTAAAAGCAACAAACTTTTTTCTATACACTCTTCTTCTAGAGACTTCCTAGGGTTAATCGCTAGACTAAACTTAGGTAATTTAAAAAAGATTATTCCCCAGGATAGACATGCGTTAAACATGGAGTCATTTTTGGGGAGGCGATAAAACATAAAAAAAATTAAAAATTGAATGACCCAGAACTTTAAAGAACCATTAATTGAATTTTATCCTTAAATTTAATGAACATTAACCCAACATAGAAAAATAAACCTTCCAAGAAAATTTGAGGAAATAAATCTCTCTATTTCAAGTGAAAATATTAGTAATCATTCTAAACATGAAATCATGCCTGGAAATCCCAACCCAGCTGTATGTGATCTTTGTAAACCCCAATTTTCCATTCAAAATAACCAAATCATTGCACCCAATGCACCAAATAAATTTTTAATTACTTTTCAATATGATTCCCATACTTTAAAAGTTTCATTGTCTTACAAGAGAAGATCCAAATCGGTATATCCAAGAATTCAACTTTGTCTGGTCAAGCTTCAAGTCAAGAGGATCTCTCGAAGACCAATTTCAGCGGAGGGAATTCCCCTTCTCACTCGAAGGATCATCTAAAGAATGGTTGTAAAATATAAAACAATGATATATCAGTGATTGGGAATACAAGAAAAGATGTTTCATGGATATATTATTTCCCACATCCAGGAGAATTACCTTAAAATGAGATTTATGTCATATGGAAATAAACTAGAGAAACCATCTACGAGTATTCTGAAAGTTTCAAGAAGCTATGTTTCAACCGCCCACGTCAGGAAATAGAGGAACACCAATTCATTGTTTTCTTTTACCAAGAAATTCTAGACAATGATAGAAATTTTCTAGATAACTCATCTAGGGGATCCCTAGTTGAAAAGCCACCTACTGATTCCAGATTACTAATCGAGAAGCTTTCTCCAAACTCGCAACAATTTGGAACAAAAGGGTTGTGAACAAGTGGAATCTATGATCTAAGAACATATGATTAAAAAAATTTAGAAGAGAAATTGGTGAACTCACTAGGTTAGTACAACAAATGGATGTGAACCGAGTTAAGAAACAACAAGGACCGAATTTGGTATGTGTTTGATTCTCTTCTAATTATCATTACACTGACCAGTGTCCAGAAGTTCAAGGAACCAAAAGTTGTTTTTATACTATTATCAAGGGAAATTCCATCCAATTAAGCCGTGCCAACCCCAAACCCAACTAGGATATAGTTTCCAACTAACCCTAGACAGATCTCCTTTTCAATAAATATACTATAACCTCCCTTTATTCTAACAGTCCTATAAGCATCCCTTTCAGTAACAACAATAAATTTAGTCACTACCTTTTCAACAAAATAATTTTGAACAACCTTCCACAATTTCACCATCTACTGAAGAGGATCAACTATGAACTAAAGTAGCAGGGTTGGAAGATAATATTGATAAGTTAACTATTCAATTTGGTTGTTTTGTGGAAATTATAATAAGGAATCATGTTAATATCCCTTCATAGACAATACCAAACCTAAAAGATAATTTCAACATAATAACAATAAGATGTGGAAAAGAACACATGACACCAGCCACCCTTGAACCTTAAACAAGACAACCTATTCCAAGGGAGAATGTAGGTTAAAATAATGGAAATTCTTTTAAAACTCACTAAGATGAAGAAAATAAATAGGAGTAGGAGAAGTATAGGCCGAGGAAGAAGAGGTAATAAACACCAATGAAAAGGAAACAAAGGTGGAAGAAAGACTAACCCTACCATTTTCATAAAGGATGATTGATTCAAAGAGATTTCATGAAGAAATTCTCCAAAACGAAATTTTGGACACCTTTTAGAAACTAGAAATCAATATCCCCTTACTTGAAGTAGTCAAAAAAATTTAAGGTATGAATTTTTTTTTGAAATATATATTCCCAAAAATTAGAACGATTCATGGTAATGAGAGGATCAACTTGGGGAGAAGTTTCTCAATACTTATCACACCACAGTTACTAGCCAAATGTCAAGATCTCGGGAAATTTTTCATTAATTTAAAATTTTGATATTTAAATTTCTCTGATGATTTTTGTGATCGTAGTGATTCAATTAATGTATTTCCTCACTCATTATACACTTATTTTCAGATGAGAGACATGAAGATGAAAAGAGTGGTGGTCCATCTTGAAAACAAATCCACAGTTTTCCCTACAGGAGTTCTGGAAGATGTCATTAAGAAAATAAAATATTTCTTATTCTCATATGACTTATATATACTGAATATGGAATAAGATAGGATCCCATCACACTCACCCATAATTTTGGGGATACTATTCTTAAATATGGCTAAATACATCATCAATGTCCATGAAGGGACACTCACCATGGATTTTGGTGATAACACTATCCAATTAAATATTTTTGAATCCATGAATAATCCTTTAGATGATAAATCACTCTTTTCACCCTCCCATGAATTTTTTACGGAACTAATTAAATAATCAGGCATGTTTCATGAATTCTTATACTTATTAGAAAATTTTTCCATTGAAGATTTGAATTCCCAAAACATCAGAGATTCTCATTTTATATGTAAAGAAGAAGTGAAATATGATCTATTTTGTGATTTTTAAATGATGAAGAAGATGATATGATATCTTGTGTGTAGGTAGTCTAGACATTAGAAATAGGGAACCTTAATTTAATCTCATACCTTGAAAATCCCCTAGAACTAGAATTAAAACCACTCTCTACTAATTTGAAATATATGTACCTCATGGAAGGGGATATATTACCAATTATAGTTTCTAATAATATGTCTAAAATATAAGAGGAGTCATTGATTAATATTTTGAGAAAGAATGTACAAGAAATAAATAGGGCTTAAGAGATATCCCTAGAATAAACCCAAAAATATTCTCACATAGAATTCATCTTGAGGGAAATTCAAAACATGTCAAAAAACCCTAATGGTGGATGAATACCACCTTTATGGAGGTTGCAAAGAAGGATATTGAGAATCTATTAGAGGATGATATCATCTATCTCATTTTAGATTCACAGTGGGTTAGCCTAATTCATGTAGTTCCCAATAAAATTGGCCTAACCACTAGGAGGAATGAAAAGAATGAATTAATCCTGGAGGGAATTCAGAATATCTGGAGAGTGTACATAGATTTTATGAATTTAAATCACTTCACTCAAAAAGGCCATTTCTCCATCCCATTCTTTTGATCGCTGTTTGAAAATTTTGGAAAATGTTTTGAAAACATGCATTGAAAAGAATCTTATTTTGAATTTTGAAAAGTTTCATTTCATGGTTGAAAGATTAATTTTCCTTAGGTATGACATTTCCTAAAAAGTAATTGAAGTGTATAAAGAAAAAAATTTAATTGATGAATTCATTAACTTAACCAACTTGTGTGAAACATGTTAGATCATTTTTAGGAGATGCAGGATTCTAAAGGAGGATTATCAAAGATTTCCGTAATATTTATCTCCCATTTTATATATTACTTTTAAATGTTACTGATTTTGATTTCAACTGTGCATGTAGGAAATCCTTTGATGAATTGAAGAGGATATTGATTATGCCACCGGTGATACAACCACCAAATTAGGAAGAACTATTCAATCTACTTTGTGATATATCCCACCAAACAGTTGGAGAACTCATTTCTCAAATAATTGATGGAAGGAAACAAGTCATTTCATATGTCATGAGAACCTTAGATGCAGCCCAATTAAATTACACTACCCTAGAAAAATATTTTTTTTGCAGTTTTATTTAATTTAGAAAGATTTATATCATATATTCTTGGAACTAAAATCAATATTTTTTTTAATCATGCATCTCTTATGTACTTGATTGAGAAGGACAATGTTAAACAAAGGATATTGATATGTATGATACTATTATAGGAATTAAACATTGAAATCAAAAAAAAATAATTCAGTTGAGAACCAAGTGGATGACGACATAAGTGTACTACCCAAAACTTTTAAATCAGAAATTCCAAACAAAGACCCATTGAATGATAAAAGTCTAGGAGAGCAGTTGTACTTGATTTAAAGATAAGTTCCTTGGTTTATAACATGGTCAGTTATCTGGTAACATCTCAGGACCCCTCTCATTTAAATTCTCACCAAATTCAAAAACTAAAATCTGAATCCAGATATTACATTTTGAAAGATCCATTTCTTTGGAATATTTTTAATGATCAAGTAATAAGAAGATGTTTGATTGAAACTGAAGGTAAACATGTCTTTGATTTTTGTCATACCATGGCTTGTGGAGGCCACATTGGACCTCAAAGGATGATAAGGAAGGTTTTAAAATATTTCATTTATTGGTCCACCCTTTTTAAAGATGCTCATGAATTTTTTAAAATGTGTCAAAAATATCAGTTTTCAGTAAATATTTCAAAGATACATGAAATACCTCAAAAAAACTAAGTTTTTGTGAGATTTGTTATGTCTGGTGGATATATTTTATGTGACCTTTCCGAATTATTTTGGAAATAATTATATATTTCTTTCATTTGATTATGTTCTAATATGGGTGAAGGAAAATCCACCAGGACTGATTATGCTATAGTTATTTGTTATTTTTTAGGGCTAACATATTTTTTATGTTTAGAGTGGCTAGATCCATCATTATTAATCAAGGGACTCACTTTTGTAATAGTATAATGGAGGATTTACTAAAACATTATGAACTAAATAAAGAAACATAAACTCCCTAACATTTGTAGACTAATATTCAAGGTGAAGTGTCTGCTAGGGAAATTAAAGGAATTTTTGAAAAGACTGTTAAACCAAGAATGAAGGATTGGTGCCAAAATTTAAAGGATGAATTATGGTATTACAATATAGCCTACAAACCCCCAATAGGAATGAGTCCATGTATGTTGATTTATAGGAAAATATGTCACCTTCCTGTAGAATTGGAGAATAAGGAATATTGGGCTATGAAGAAGATGAATTTGGATCTGAAAAGCACTGGGAAAGATAGAAGATTGCATTTTTAGGTGTCGGATGAAATTAGAAGGGAAGATTTTAAAAATTCTAGGATTTACAAAGAGAGAACAAGAGTTTCCCATGACAAGATGATCTAAACGAAAGACTTATATCCTAGAGACAACCGGTTTTTATTCAAATCAAGACTCATGCTGATTCTAGGTAAACATCATTCTAGATAGGAATTTCCATTTTTAGTTACTCGTGTATATCTTTTTGATGGTGTGGTAATTATTAAGGATATTGAGTAGGATCTTTTCACTATTTATTGTCATATGCTGAAGAAATTTCTTATGACCCAACCATCGGATCCATTGGAGGATATCACACTCCTACAAATTTATTTATCAATAAAATCCATCAGGTCATAACTATCCTTTACACATTCTTAATTACTGTGATTAATTTTAAAATCTTCTTATATGTTAAAACCATTTAAATTCATTGAGTACACTGCATTGTTTATGTGTGTGTGAGGGAACCTTTTTATTTTTGGTTTCTCATTTTTTTTTCTAAAAAACAAATATGTGTTTTTTAGATTTTTGTATGTTTACTTTAGTGTGTTTTGGAAACTTTTTAGTTTAAATGATTATCATTGACATTTTCAAAACCCATTTCTATTAGTGGAAAAATTTATTCCAGGAAACTGAGCTTTAATGAATGCTGAAAATGAATATATTTCATGTTCAAATATTTGGGGAATTTCATGAAAAGTCCTCTAATTTTTTAATCCCATGACATAACTCACTATCATACTATTTTAAATCACTTTATTTGGGGGCTTTTGAACCATTTTTTTCATATTCTTTACATTCACCTCACTTCTTGAGAGAATCATACCATGCTCTCTTTAACCAGAATTTGATTTATTCCTATCAAAAATTAAGGGTTTGAGGTAATTTTGTATTAAATGATTGTGGGATTTATTTGTTTTTAAATCCCCCTTTTCAAGAAAATACATTTCATTATGGCATACCTTGAACATTTAATACTTTTATACCTTAGAATCTATGAAAATCCAGTTATTTTAGCCACGTTACAATCCAATCTTCCCTATCCAACCTTCTCTTGAAGTGAAATTGCAGGATCTAGTTGAACTTAAGTGTTGTGTAAGATATATTGTAATCTAATACCTCATTTTATAATACATTGGGTGGAAATAAAATATTGAAAAAATGATGTTACTTATAAATAATTCATTATGTTGAAATCTATTCCTATCCAGAGCTTTCATGTTGAGAGAAGGTGTGGCTTTCGGGAGCTTCTAATAGAGAAAGAAAGATGTGCCTATCTAGAGCTTTAAAAAATTATGTTTCAGAAGATTGAAATTTTTACTTCTAAAATGATGAATGGAATGAACTTTCCTTTATTTTTCATGATTATGGAACTTATTTTCTACCAAGTTTAGTGATTAGGATACCATACTTGAGTGAAAATTAGAATCTAGCAATTTTTCTTTAAAAACAGCCAAGCCCTCCTCATTCGGCTTCAGAATTTTTAACATCTAAATCGTACCAACCAAAAGCTAGAGAACAACCCTAAAAAGTCCTCTTGATAAACACATTTCCTTGACCCACATCGAGTAGAGACATATTAATTTTTAAATCCTATGGAAACTCGATCATGAGTTTGGATTAGAAAACCCTTGTTGAAAATTCACATTTCTATGATGGGAGAAAATTCATGTGTGGTGGGTGTTTTGTGTGCATGGGATAAGAAATGAAGCGGAAATATATTAAATGATATAAATATAGAACTTGAAATAATTTTTTTTAATGAGGCATGATATCTTTTTTTTTCTGATGTGGATTTTTAGATCTCATGGGTATGTGTTTTGAATTTTATTTGATTTTATTTTGATATTTACTTGTCTAGAATTCCAAGTGATAAATGTGGGGGAATTGATAGAGCAAATATTCTCAATAATTTTTATTTAACTTTATTATTTTATATCCGAAAATAGTGTTAATTTAATATAAATTGAAACATTTTATGATTTTAGTGGTATTTTAAGCTTAATCCTCAAAATGGCATATATTTTTTAACAGTTTTAAATTATTTCTATATATTAGCCATAAAATTTTTTATATTGATTAAACTCCTAAAATTATTTCTTTTTATGATTATACACAACCTAGGATTAATTTTATCATGTTGTACAAAAAGCTGAATCTACCATATAGATGCTCAAAACAAGTTCACAAATCGTGCCTTGAGACTGTTTATAGATAGAAATATTTTTGGCATTGGGACCATATATCATGATTGGAGGGCCCAAATACTCTAACATTTTGTGTCTAGATAAGAAAGACATTTTGGAACAACTTTTATGAATGATATCATGTGTTAATTGACATTTTTCATGGTCGTTAATGTATGATGATACATATATGTAAAATGTGAAGAGACTTCCTAGGCAGAATAAATTCTCAGAGTAAAACGGGAAAAACTCTCACTACGCATCTCTAAATAAGATGAAATCTTGAGGGTAGATGGTAAGGATATTTATGAAAAAATTTAATAAAGGATTAAATTCCTGAATTTGTAATTTATTATGGATTAAACGCATTAACTATCAATGAAAAATTATTTCCTATAAAAGGAGGATAGATCTTTTCTCCCAAAGCATTCCATTCTATCCCATTACTTCTGGGGAATCATGGAAGAGAACTTTTCTACATTCCCTATTTTATTTATTTTCTTTTTCTTAATTTTTTAATTCCATATTATTCCCCATTCTTCTTTATTTCCATTAACATGGTGGGTTAAAACATTTTCATTATTGGGGGAGGGTTATTTTTCTATTTTGTAATGTTTGAGTTCTTGGACATAGTTGAATAAATTCTATTTCTATCTTAAGTAACGTTATTTTCAATTTAGTATAGTGATTTTTATTATCATGTTCTATTGTATTTGGTTTTTAATTCTATTATTGATTTTTGGTTTGGTCAAATGTCATTATCTCCCTACGCTAATTTTTGGATTATATAAAATGGAATAGACCTTGTATTAGTGGTGAAGTACTTGATGATCTTCAGTATGTGTAAAAGGGGCAGCAGATATTCTTGATTTTTTGGGATAAAAAAGAACAGATCGGGTATTTCCCACGTAAATTATGGATATTCATTTCAACAGTCTTGCACATGGAAGGGGAGTAGACTAAATGGATATCCTGGTAAGGTCTTCTCTCACCATAACCATTTGACTAAAGGAGTGAGAGGAAACGATCGTGGAATCTCACTTCAAACAACTTTAAAAAAGTGGATTGAATTAAATAGAACAAGGATAACATTGAAATTGGAAAACCGACCCTGACCTAATAACCCTTCTCATATAATATTTTTAAATCAAGTGAATTTTCAATTTATTTTCAATCATTTTATTAATTGATTACAATTATTTTTTTTCTTTCAAAATCATTAAATTCAAAAACCACCCCATTTTTTCCTCTAATTAAAAGCGGAAAACTATTTTGTGGGAACTCCTCTAAGGGATACTTCCTAGTGTTAATCACTACAATACACTTAGGGAATATAAAAAAATTCTTTTCCCACACCCCATGATAGGTGTGCATCATAGGTACATCTGACTCCAAAACATTGAGTTGATGATAGTATGAATGAATATCCATCTTCAAAAACCACTTTCCATAATTTAACTGGTCAAAAAATTATCCACAAAAATAAAAGGATACTTATTATTGACCATTACCTAGTTCAACTTCTAATGGTTCACACATAGTTTAAGTGAACCTTCTGCATTCTTGGAAAAGATCACAGGAGTTTCCCAAGAAAAAAACACTAGGGTGAACAAAACCTTTCATGATTAGATCATCAAAACTGAATCTTGATACCTTTAGCTCTGTTACTTCCATAAAATAAGAGTTTATTGAAATCAGTTGTGTATATAGAACTAGGTCCATCGTAAAATCTACCTCCCTATCTGGAGGAAGAATATATAAATATTCTAATAAAATGTCAAGATTGTCCCAAACAATAGTGGGAAATTCAACAATCGAAGAAACATCAATAGGATCAACTGATATATAAGACAAAAAACTCCCATGTTTTGGGTGGGAAGGTCCTACCTAACTAGACCTTGGATCCCACTCTCTTTGAAACTCCCATGAACTCCCATAAACGGAAAGAAATGAGACACAACAATGATAACAATCAACCACATAATTATGAGTGATAAGAAAATCCATCCCAATGATGTTTTCCATAAAATAAAAATTAAGAATAGGGAAATACTAGACTAAATTCACATCAACTACTGATAGTGAACAAGGACTCCAAAATCCATACCCTTTCCTCTTTCCAAGAGGTGTCAATAAGTATATAAATAAGGACATGATATCTGCTTGAAGTTTAATAATATCCAAAAAATGTACATATTCAAATGAATGGGATGAACCGGTATCAAATAAATCAATCAATACTGAAGATGAAATAAATATGGTACTTATTAGTGTCATTGGACCCACATCTACCTCTGTTAAAATATAATCTAATGTGTAATGGTTTTTCAATCCTAAGGCCTATGTATGGATCCCTATAGTCTTTGAATAATATGATTTTACTGAAGTAACAATTGGATTCAAAGATCCCTGACCATGTCTAGGTATATACATAGCTTGATAGAAACACTATAAATGACCATAACATCCACAAAAAATACACATCTTCACAGGTGTAGAACAAAAACACCACGTGTTTCTAACCTTGACACACTGATAGAAAGTTAGGGGAACAATACCAATTATAACTAAAGGTGATGAGGAGGCATGACGCTGAGAACCACCTCCACCACTCTTATAATGTTCTTCCCACTTCTTCTTCTTCACTTTCATGCCACTAAAGATTATATTAGGTGGAAGAGAAGGGGTATGATAACCATCCCTTCCTTCCATACACATCTTTTCAATCATAGTTTTATCTACTATTATTGCATAATTCAAAATCCTTAGCATAAATACTTATGATATGATATTTGATCGCAAACCCTTCAGGTATTTCTGATCCTTGAGCTAGTCATTATTTACTTTATCTGGAGAAAATTGAAAAAACTCCACAAACTGATTGGTATATATTGATACCAAATTCTATCCCCACTATAAAGAGAGTGACTCTAAGGAATTTTCTATCATCATTGACTCTAGAAAAATCTATTAGAAAAAGAGAGTCTTAAAACCCTTCGAGTCAAATACCATATGCATATCTTCTTATACCATTGAATCCCACCATCGCTTAATGGGACCTTCAACTCTAAATGCAAAAAACTTTAACATGATACTATCAGGTGTATCTAGGAAGTCAAATATCTAATTAATTATATCAAGATAGTTCTACACCTCTTGAGGTTCATTAGTACCCTTAAATGATGATGGATTCTCATGTAAGAACTATTATGATTAATCCCCTTATCCTCTAGCTCTTGGTTATTCCTCAATAACTACATTCTAGACTTTTGGTGCATTTTTTTCTACATCATGAACTGCCTGCAAGATATCCGGCATAAGATTATAATCTAGAGGTGGATTCCCTTATAGAGCATCAACATAACCCTCCCATGGAAACTGTGGAAGACATCTCATAGGCATACCACTACACACTGAAATAAAAGAAACTATCAGAAAACAGAATAATCATAGTTAAAACTAGAAAACCATAAGAAAAAATGAGATTAAGATCTGGAAATCAAAATAAGAGACACACATCCCAACATCCCATGGTAACTTGAGTCTCTTCACTATAAAATCTAGCCAGGAACTCACTATAGTCTAGGTATCAAGTCACGACAAACCTATCTTCAGTCTACCAAACATCACAAGACAAGGAATATTGAGGAAAAACCAACTTTGATACCAAACATTGGTAAAATTGACCTAGATACCCTCCCAAATTGGTACCCTGACCAAATTTCCACATACCCAAAGGGAGTTCCTTATTACTATGGGCTAGAGACTAGCACCCGAGCATCAAAAACTACCATATAGAACTATTTATCCAAAACTAAAGTAGAAAACATGAAATATATATATATATATATACATGAAAGAACGAAAAACTAAAAGAATAAACAAGTATATATATGGAATAACAAAAAGGGAAAAATAGAAGTGATACAACTCAATAGTAGCTAAAAATATCTAAGTGACAAGTCCAAAAGAAAAGGATAAAATACTCAAATAGATACTCCATGTGATATCTTGGGAAAAATTCCACCATCACACCACCAACTACCCAGACACAGTTGAAAAAAACATTTTTACCACACTACAGTGGATTGCCTTTCCCTGCATCAAAAGATATATAAAGAACTACACATCACTAAAGGAGCATATAGGGTGTGAGACAACAGGCTCAGTAGGATCCCACCTAGGTGTTCCATATCAAGTATCTGTACAATAATATAAATAATTATAATTTTTAAATAAATGTGTGCTATACAGGTAGACAATACTTATATCAAAATCTTGTTAAAACATTTAATTTCCCCTTTTTCGACATTTCCATAAATAATCTATGTAAAAATTTCAAATCATTTCATATTCATAAAAGTATTTATATAAAAACAAAGCATTTATCACATATCATATCTTATCCATTATATTCGAAGCTATAATAGTACAATAAAAAATCATAGGTAACATCGTGCCATAGATTACTATATGTTAGGATAGCAGACTATTCATTCTACGACATTGACTAGTACAAAATCAAGTCATTAGAACACAAACCTAAGGAGTAGAGAAACACCCCATTAGTGAATCCCACCAAAAATTCCAAATGATTACCTAAAACAATGTGCCCATGGAAAGTGGAACAACTCATGAGTGAACCCCCCAGAAATACATGGATAATGTCCCTAAGATATACCTTCCCCCTAGGTACCCATGGCTTACCATGTGCTATATTTTTCAAACAATTTCATTAAAACAATTTTTTTAAAACCATTTAAAAATACATTACAAAATTATTTGAAAATAACATTTCTTCTACCAAAACATTGAGAAAACCATATTTTATAACAAATTATTCCTAAAACACAAATAAATCAATCAATAATGAAATTTCATTTATAATACAATTGATCAAAATTAGATCAATACATTTTATCCAACATAGGCTAAAGATGGAACCACCTACCTCAAACTGAGGCCACACAGGCGCATAATGGGATCCACCAAAACATAATAATGAAAATACAGTGATGGAGGCCCTAAAATCAGTCCCCATATCTCAAGATCAATTCAATAATAAAAAGGGTTAGTGAATAGGATAGATCACAACATACCTCAAAGAAACTCTCACGCCACACAACAACCAACACAATAATTATCCTCTAAATAAATATCACACAAAGGTCTCAAAGGATCAAAAAAATTATCATCAAAATAAATGGAACTACTAAAACAATAAAAAATTTCTACCATAATAAATGAAAATGAATAAGTAGAAGTATTACTCACCTGAAGAAATTCACCAAATCCTCAATATAAGTCAATCACTAAACGAAGAAATCTAGATGGAGCATAAGTCCCTAAAATTTCTTGGGAGATCTCCTAGGTTGGGAGAGAATACACCTATTTCTGAATGAAATAATAATCAACTTTGTAGAACCCTAAAAAATGTTAGGATTACATGATTTTTAATATAATTTCAAATCATACAATCCATGAAACCCAAAAACACCTAAAACCAGTCTTCTCAGGTTAAAAATTCTGATTTTTACCATTACACGATGTGTAATTTTTTCAAAGCACATAAACCCTTCATGTCGCGAACCATTTCATGGAATCCACCTGAAGACCAATACATGACATGAATACTTTACATGATGTGAAAATTTTAATGAAGTGTATTCATTACACAACATGAATTTCTCTTGTATAGAATGAAAAGTCTATATTCTCTTGAAAAAACCCAAACCAATACCGACATTCCTCAAACTCAGGGACAACCCCACAAATCCTTTAACAAATTTCTACCTAAAATCCATTAATTTAAACAAACATACATCATTGATCATTAAGAAATTGTACCCAAAAAACTCTCTTCATCCTTGGGAGTCCCAAAATGCATCCAAACAAAGAGGAAAATGAAAAGAGTGAAGAGAAGTACCTGAAAGTGGGTAACTAGATGTCTCATTGTGTGTTTATTAAGTTTTTAAATGTGTTAAATGATTAATAAATCATGTGATTACTTAATAATATATTTTTGGAAACATGATTAATATGATGATTTTAATGTTTTAATAACATCACATATGATTATTATCAATGATGATGTTGTACATTGATTTTTTTTATTTATAAAAGGTGGTTCCTCGATCAAAGATCGAGACACAATTTATTAGATAAAACAAAGTAGAAATACATGAGTCTCAAGTAAGGGATATTATTACAATCTTTATCATAGAAAGGGAGAAGCTCAACTGGAAAATAATCCTTCCAAGTTATGCCATGGTTGATCCCTTATTAGCAAGACCATCAGAAACCATGATTTCATCAAAAAATGTATGTGTGGATATAAAAGTATTCCCTATAAGAAAATCAAGGTAGTTCATCCAATGGGTGGTCAGTGTCCAGGAAAGACGCACCACACCCACCCAAATAGCAGGGACAATAGTGGTTGATTTACATTCATTACAAATATGGTTCCATCCCTTTTTATTGGAAAAGATGACGGCATGTATCACGCCCATCATTTCTACCTCTAGAGACGATGCAATAACACAACTACCAAAGAAGCATCCAAGACACTGAACAAGTTATCCTTTGAAGATATCACCACATCCCACGGGTCTCGAATTTCTATTAGAAGCACCATCCACATTCACTTTGATCCATCTTGGAAGTGGTGCTTTCTAGAAAACCTCAAAAGTGTGTTGTGTCTATTTGTAGCGCCCATAAATTTGAAGTCGACAGGGTATCTCAAAATCACTAATAGTTTTTTCACAATAAGATTTTTGGATTGAAGTAACATCCCTAATGGAAATGAGAATTATCATCTTACCAACATTGATATTGAATGAGTAATTGTTGTGAATAATTTCATTTCTATCATACCAGATCACATGAAAGAGTTTAGAAACCGTAGTGAGGAAGTTGTTCTTTATTTGTTGAGGGAAATATAGATCCACACATCGTTTTAATTACAAGCTGAGAGAATCAATTAGAATCCATCTGTAGTCACAAATGTCACAAATATAATTCCAAAGGGCAGAGGCAATAGAACAATATAAGAATATATGGTTATTATATTCTCTATTTTGGTGGAGGAAAGGACACCTGAAGCCAAGTTGGACTCCAAAAAATGAAGGAAAACCACATTGGGGATACGGTTATAGGCAAGTCTCCAAAACATATGTAGGTCTTGGGGGTTTAATCCAGGGTTTTTCAAAATATTTCAACCCACAAAAATCGAGATCAGAGTTTGAAACATTGTGTTTATAGAAATTTTTTGAATCAAGAATACCATTGTGAGTAGGCTCCCAAATGATTAAATCCTCGGAATTAGTAAAGGAATAGTTATCAATAACTTGAATGATGTTCTCAGGAAAGTTGGAGATACGAGAAATTATAACATATTTTATAGTAGTTTTGGTGCTTTCAGGAGCTATTTTACTTTGATGGGTGAATCGTAATTTTTTCTTTTGGTTTCAAAATTTAGAGGGATGATTTTTTTTTAAATTAAGTGTTCTTTAAAGGTTAATTTAATTTAGGTCAAATAATTAGTTCATGTATTGTATTCTTTTTAAGGGACAAAATAGTTATTTTATCATTAATGAGGTTTGGGAAATAAGAATCATAATAATGAATTCATGAGTTTTAATCAGTGATGGGTTTGAGTGGTGTCAGTCAAAATATTAATAAAATTTTTAGTAAAGACTTAAGTTGTTGAGCTTGTTGATTAATTCATCTTTAGCATTGAATTATTATTTGTGTTTTCAGGGGTTGAAATGTGGTTTCATGTGGAACTAATTTTCAATTTATTTTATATAGAAAATTAATATGTTTGAGTATTCATTTGGGTGTGAATTTTTCTATTGAAGGTATCCTTTAATGGTTATCAATCAAGCTTAAGTGTGTGATATTTGTGTGAGTGTTTCGGAATATAAAAAGTGAAGGATCTGGGCATAGCGGAAGTGTGGTTGGGAAAACATCCAACTTTTATTTTTACCATAATCAATGATTATTCCTGGATAAATATGATGATGAACGACAGTCTCCATATAATATAATCAAAGATTCAGATAAAGAATAAAGCTGCCTGAAACCTTTAGAGAGGATCATTCACATCATGTTTATAATTAATTTAATTAATTTCATAAGGAAAAATAATACCTGGATCTTTGGTATTTTTCATCATTGATGATGTTGATCGTTCGGAATGAACCTTCTAGATTATCTCATTGTGCTCATAAGGATCCAAACTAGAATCTCTCTATTGGTGATCCACATGTGCTCCAATGGCCTCTGATCGACACTGATCGTTCTCCGGGTGATAGTGCAGTGAATCGAGTGCCTTATGTTGGTCGTTCTTGATCACTTGTTCTTCGGCCTTGAATAAAGTCTCTCATTCTTGAGAGGGGAGAGAAGAGGATTCGAGATAGAAATTGTTTGGATCAAAAATTCTCAATTCACCAGGCCTATGGTGTGGTGTATGGAAAAATAGGCCTCCATGTCTATTTATAGATGTGGAATTTGAGTTACAATATTTAATTTCATATCAACAATTAAATGAATTCACAAACTTAGAGAAAACCCATGATCATGATAATAATTCAGCGTTATTATTCCTGGTGCTCCAACATGCGCAAAAAAGAATTATAAAATAAAATTCGGTGTCACAGTGTAATAGCAGCGGTATTATTATTTTATCTTGTTCCAACTAGTTAAAAAATTATTCACCATCTTTCAAATAATTATTTTACTATTGGACCGACCTTAGTCCACTCGAACTCCACTTCCATTTATTGAACACCCTAATTAATAAATAAATAATTTATTCTATTAAATAAATATTTTATTTAAAAACTATTAAATAAATATTTATTATATGTTCAATAAAATAAATAATTATATTTTATTTAATTTATGCGTTCATTTTAACTTCAATAAAATTATTCCATAGTCTTGAGAATAATATTTATTTCATTAATTAAATTAAAAAATAATTTAACTAAGAACTTAAAAAACACATAGTGTGTGACCCTCTAGGATTCTTTCTCATTGGCATTAGGCGGTCTTGCCTAAATTCCAATTATACTGTCTTGCAATGGGTTAAGGAACCCAAGAGAATGAACTTAAAGTCGCAACAATGAAATCCACTTACAAACGCTCATTGTGTAATATTATCCCTTTGTCGCAATATCTCATCAAGCAGGTTTCATGATAGTTTCATCAACATTTATGCTTGATACGTCGTTCTTTAACTACTCGAAATAAACTCATCAATAAACCATGGCCATGGAATATCATGCGACGGTTCTATTTCAATCAAAGGTCCGAGATATCAACTTCTATAAATGGAAGGGACCAATCCTTCCTCAACTTATCCATTAATAACATGCCACTCGAGACGCACCCAATATACCCTACTCCCCGCCAACTGCCTGCGTGACGGTTTTCATCAGTAAATCAATGTGCGTGAGTCATAACACGTATTAATGATAATATTAAATTCTAAGGATTAGTACACAGGCTCGCAGATAGAAATATCTAATGACACTAAAACATGTGGAATTCATACTAGCAGGTCTGTTCTCATAATCTCCTATCCTAGAGATTACCTATTCTGAACTTCGTTATAGGAAGTCTCATCTACTTACGAGTCCTTTCACATGATTGTATGCATGCTATGTGTCCCGTCATAGTATATCATCCAACCATAGAACTATATTTAAGAATATTGTTATATCATTTCGAGGTTCTCATCATAGAGGGAGATTTCCATGACCATATCAATGTAAAAAAAACTCTAGGACATTATTACATCATAGTCATGTAGAACAATGAACAATATATAATAATATATTAAATATAAATTTAATCAATGTAAAACTAGTTGGTTCTAGGACACCAACTCTTACAAACACCCACTTGGACTAGAGCCAACTGCCTACGACTTTCATTCTCCTAGACCTAACATGATCCTCCATGTTGTCTTCCGTGGAAATACTACTCACTACAACTTCACCTCTCAGAGAAAAATCCCTCAAGAGATGATACTTATGAAGTATGTGCTTCATCCGCTGATGTGACCTTGTCTCTTTTGCGAGAGTCACTGCTGTAGTATTATCACAGTACAGTGTGATGGGATCTTTACTTCTAGGTATCACATTCAGATCTTGGACAAATCATTGAATCCAAACTCCTTCTTTAGTTCCCTCAAAAGCTGTGATATACTTGGAATCTACTATAGAATCTGCAACCACACTCTGCTTTGAGCTCTACCAGGTCATTTCACCTCCATTCAACATGAAGATGTATCACATTTGAGAATTCATTTCATCTTGATCAGTCTAGAAACTAGCATCTGCATATCCTCTGATGACTAGTTCCTCATCTACTCTATAAACCTGGAACATATCCTTAGTATGCCTCGGATACTTTAGGATAGTCTTGAATGTAATCCCATAGAAGTCACCTGGGTCAGCTTTATATCTTCCTACCACACTCAATGCGTAGCCAACATCTAATCTAATACATAACATGGCATACATGACTAACCCATTCGTTGATACATATAGAGTCCTTAACATTATCTTTCTTTCCTCATGTGTCTGAGGACACATTTTCTTGGAAAGATGAATGTCATGTGATGCTGGAAACAATCCCCTCTTAGATTACTCTATATTGAATCTCTTCAGTATCTTATCAATGTATGTACTTTAACTTAGTCCTAGAAATCTCTTAGATCTATCACGATGGATCGTGATACCAAGAATATACGCTACCCCTCCCAAGTCCTTCATAGAGAAGCATTGATTCAACCATGCCTCAACAGATAGTAAGACTGGTATCTCATTTCCAAAAAGTAATATTTCATCAACATGTACTGTTATGAAAACAATTGCACTCCCACTAAACCATTTATAGACACAAGGCACACATTAATTCTTGATAAAACCAAAATATTTTATGGATTCATAAAAACGAATGTTCCATGGCCTGGATGCTTGATTAAATAAATAAATGGATTTCTGCAACTTTCATACCTTATTGGCAACCTTTGGAGTCAAAAACCCTTCAGGTTGTGTCATGTCGACATCTTCCTGATGGTTCTCGTTAAGGAATTCTGTTTTGACATCCATTTTCCAAATATCATATTCATGGTAAGATATAATGGAAAGTAGAATTCTGATGGATTTTGGCACTGAAACTGGTGACAAGGTTTCATCGTAGTCAATTCCATGACGCTATTTAAACCCTTTTGCAACCAATCGTGCCTTATAAGTACTGAATTTTCCATCCATGTACAGTTTCTTCTTAAATACCTTTTTCCAATCAACAGGATTTACATCAACTAGAGGATTTACCAAAATCTAGACTTGATTTTGGTACATGGAATCCATTTTAGAATTCATGGATTCATGCCACTTGGAAACGTCTGTTCTACTTACTGCTTCCTTGTAGAGTAGAGGATCATTATTATCAACTAATAATGAGTCACCATCCTCGTTAACTAGAAAATAATATCATTCTGGTTCTCTAACATCTCTTTTACTCCTACACAGTACTTGTGTTTCTGGTACATATTCTTCTTCCATGGGGATTTTTGGAATCTGTTCTTGTACCAACTCTTATTTACCATGAGCCTCAACTTCATAGAAGTCTATCTTGCTCCCACTATCTCTTTTGGAGAGGTTCTCCCTCTCAAGAAATATGGAATTTCTTTCCACTATAAATTTTTTTTCTAAGGGGTTTTATAGGTAATATCCCCTTTTTTCCATGGGGTATCCTATAATGATACACTTTATGCCTTGGGGTGAGAGTTTTCTACTTGAAGAGGCCTTAAAAAACGCTTTGCTACCCCAAACATGTAAATTAGATAACATTGCTTTTATTCCACTCCATAACTCTTATGGAATACCATTTATCGATTTAGTTGGTACTTGGTTTAGTATGTGTGTTGTTGTTTGTAACGCATACCCCCAAAAGGATAATGGAATACTTGCATGACCCATCATTGATCTCACCATGTCTAACAAGGTGTGGTTCCTCCTTCCACTTAAACCATTCCATTGATGAGTGTGAGGAGGAGTGAGTTGGGATAGGATCCCAAACTCTCGTAAGTAATCAATGAAGTCCTGATTAAGATATTCCCCACCTCGATCGGAGCATAGTTTCTTAATCTTCTTACCAAGATGGTTCCCAACATTATTATTTTATTCCTTGAACTTATCAAAGGAGTATGAATTATACCCCATTAAGTAGATATATCCATATCTACTAAAATCATCAGTAAAAGTTATGAAGTACGAGTAGCCACCCCTTGATTGAATTGGAAATGGTCCACATACATCGGTATGAACCAATTCAAGAATCTATTTAGCCCTTTCACCTTTCTCACCAAATAGAGATTTGGTCATTTTGCCTTGCAAACAAGCAAGACATACGTCAAGTTGTTTTAGTTCAAAAGAATCAAAATATCCATCTTGATGCAACTTTTTCAAAAGTTTCTCGTTTACATGACCAATCTGGTGATGCCAAATTTGGGTGTGGTACAAGTCATGTGAAGTATATTTGTCATCGATTTCCATTACATGGTTTGTGTAATCCAACACATAAAGACCGTTGTATAAATGTGCCCTACCAAAACCAATTCTATATTTATAAAATAAATAACATTCATTTCCAAACATGAAAAAAAATCAATCTATATCTATTCTGGATACATAAATTATATTTTTGGTTATAAAAGGCACATAAAAACAACCCTTTAACACTAATATCGTCCCAGTTGGCAATGTGAGGTGGTATTCCCCAATAGCTATAGTAGCAAGTCTGACTTTGTTAGATAATCTTATATCTACCTCACCTTATTCAATATTCTTGAATCTACTTGGTTCTTGTATTTGAATACATATTTTATCACCAAAATCATTATATAATACCCAATTTGTAGATACATATAGATTGAATTCAATAACAAATTCACCTAAATCTTCCCCTTGCTTCTTAGACTGGGTGGAGTTCTTCTTCCAGTGGCCCTTCTTGACACATGTGAAACAAATAGCCTCTGGTTCCCCTATCTCCCCTTTGATCTCGCTTTTCTTGGAAGGACGTGAAGAATCTTTGGGCTTAAAGATCTTCCCCTTCCCTTTCCTCTTATTCACCATAAGCACAGAAGGTTTTTTTCACTTCATATCTTTGTCCACATGGCGAATGAGGATAGGAAGATCAGATAGACTTCTCAATGTTGTTCATATTGAAATTGAAAACAAAGTTATATATTCTCTTAGGGAGTGATGAGAGAATGAGATTGGTGCCCAGTTTTTCCGGGATTTTAAACACTAGAACCTCTAGGTGCTCAATGTAGACAATGATCTTCACTACATGAGGCCCAGCTGGGGAACCTTCTCTAAGTTTACTCTGAAAGAGTGCCTTATATATCTCAAACCTTTCCTACCTTGGTCTCTCCTCGTAAAGACCACATAGGTTCTCGAGAATACTATAAGAATCCATGTTTTCATGAGACTTCATGAGCTTAATAGACATTAATGATAACATCCAACATTGAACATCGACCGTCTCGTTCATATTTTTCTCATAGACCTAGAAATCCTCATCACTCGTCTCCATGGTAGGCGGATCAGGTAATGCTGACTCCAGTATGTAAGACTTCCATTCATGGCGTAGGATAACCCAAAGGCATCTAAACCATTCCTGGAAGTTACTGCCAGTGATGATGTGGTCTTTATCTAGAATCAATCACAGGGATAATGTGATTGGAGAGCTTGTCATTTTTATTCTACAATTAAAATAGCAGATCATTAGTACTTTCTTGATTACATTTTATGAGAAATAATAAATTTTATTAAGTCTCCCCTTATTTTATCAAGTCCCAATGGCCCTTAACATTGAACTCAAAATGTCCAGTTTCCATGAGATTCTAGTGGCAAGGATCCATATTCCCCTTCGCATAATCCCAAAAAGGGTTGGTCAAGATATAAGAAGGTATTTAGGTAGGCAGGTCTTTGCCAACTGTGGGCTTCCAACAGCTTGATCTGTTGAGTGGACTCCTCAATCCTGAAATCAAGACCTTGGATTTCCTCAACTCTTGCCTCCAACATTACACGAAGTCTAGAAAGGGATACTCCTCCTGATGTAATATTTTTAACTCAATCTGAAACCTTTCATAAGGTCTTCCTGTATAAAATTAAGTGTCCCAACAAGGGTTGGTCAAACACATAGTTTTATTGAGTTTTTTCATTAATCATGTAATGGAAGACTTATTCATACTTAATATTCTATTTGAGGGATTTTTATCACTTATGAGTGAATTTATTATTATCATGTTCTTGTTAATATTATGTGGAACTTACTTGAGTGATTAACCGTGTCTTGATAATATCTACGCATAAGTTTGGATTATTTTATTTTCATATTTCATGGTTGTTTAATTCATTAATTATGTGATCATAACAACACATCCATAATGATAAACCAAGAAAAAAATAGAAATAAAATAAATTAAATGGAATTATCATGAGATTTTATAATGGTTATTTTATCTAGCAGTTGATAAACTAACCCTGGCCTAGGGGATAAACACCTTGAACCTTCTGGGTTCGTGTTTACAGCTTCCACATGTCCACCTCTGTATCTCCTCGGATTGGTTTCGTCTCGACTCCAGCTTGAACTACCTCCACTATCTTGGGACATCCATCCATTACATATGACCTTTTTTACTCACATGTAGGTGAGGGGTAAAATGGGGTTTTACATAAAAGAAACCTTGGGCACACAATCCCAACCTATTAATGAGGAGAAGGCTTATAGGAAAACAAATTTAATTCAAATAAATAAACTAAAATGAACCATCCACATACAATGTTCTTGGTCTATCTCATGATCATCCATACTTGAAATGATATTTATGCATAAATAAAACTCGAATTCAATTATTTAATCGTTCTTGTTTAACATAAATCACACTCAAATAAATTAATTATAATCTTTAATTGATCAATCATTTTATCTTAAATCCTTTTCTGAATTTCCTTGATATTCTCATCCGTCATAATTTTAAACAAATAAATTCATTCAAAATTATCTTTGTATATAACTTGTACCTTGGAGGAAACCCGGTGAATTACTATTCATAACTACCCAATGAGTAGAAATAAATAGTACGCAGATTTTAAATTAAACACATCTATATAAAACACCTATAACGTATTGTGCCTCATCTTTACACCCTAAACTATGAATCATGTCTCAAGGGTTTGTATAATATAATAATAAATTTTAATAAATCTGTTTAATTTGGATGAGTACATGGCATGTAGTTATAAATACCCGGCGTGTACTATTGTTCACTATCCATCCGATGTACACACCTGGGGAAACTAGATGTGAGTGTACTTGAAAAATATTCAGAGTACACAGTGTGTCCAGTTGGCCACACACCCTGTAGTTCCTTGTTACACGGTCTCTAGCTGGGCTAGCCATGTACGGGGTACACGGTCCAACCCTAACCCGAAGGGACAACACACCATTTCCATTTGGTCCACATGGCGTGTAATCTGGAAACCACACGCCACATATTCCTGGTCAACACACGGAGTAATTTATGACTTAGAAATACTCCAACACACGGCTTGGTTTGGCGGACCAGTTCAATTCATTGAATGTTGACTACACAGCGTGTACTTCCGAATAAACAACATGTGTTCTGGTGTTGTACGGCCAGGAAGCTTTGGCATCTTCAGATGAGATCCTCTATTTTATTTTAATCATAATTAAAAGAAATGATCATTTATGTAATGTGAACGAGAAATGAAAGAGGAGTAATAGATCTCAAGATTCAAATTTAAAAAATGATTAACTTGAATTGAAAAAACTAAATTATTAAATGTGTATGTCATCAATGAAATATTTAAATAATTATAAACTATGATGTAACCCCTCTGATACCACTTGAAGGTTCCGGGAATAGCGGAAGCATGGTTGGGATGACACCCAACTTTGATTTTTACCATGATCAATGATTATTCCGGGATCAATCGGACAATGAACGCCAGTCTCCACATAATATAATCAAAGATTTAGATAAAGAATAATGAGGCCTGAAACCATTAGAGATGATCTTTCACATCATGTTTATAAATAATTTAATTAATTTCATAAAGAAAAATAATACCTGGATCTTTGGTATTTTTCTTCTTTGATGATGTTGATCATCCAAAATGACCCTTTCGGTTTATCTCATTGTGCTTGTTAGGATCCAAACTAGAATCCCTCTATTGGTGATCCACATGTGCTTTGGTGGCCCCAAATCGACACTGCTCATTCTTTGCGTGCAAGCGCGGTGAAGAGAGAGTCTTGTGTTAGTTGTTCTTGATCGCTTGTTCTTCAGCCTTGAACAAAGTCTCTTTTTCTTGAGAGGGGAGAGAAGAGGATTCGAGAGAGTAATTTTTTGGCTCAACAATTCCCAATTCACCAGGCATGTGGTGTGGTGTATGGAACAATAGGCCTACTTGTCTATTTATATACATGTAATTTCAGTTACAATATGTAATTTCATAGCAATAATTAAATACATTCATGAACTTTGAGAAAACTCGTGCTCATAATAATAATACTGCTCCATTATTCATGGTGCACCTACTTGCACAAAATGGAATTATAAAATAAAATTCCACATCACAGAATAATAGTAGTGTCATTATTATTTTAACTTGTACCAACTAGTTAAATAATTATTTACCGTCTTTCAAATAATTATTTTACTACCAGACCGAACTTGGTCTGCTCAAACTCCACTTCCATTTATTGATCACCCAAATAACTAAATAAATAGTTTATTCTCTTAAATAAATATTTTATTTACAATCTAGTAAATAATTATTTATTAAATGTTCAATAAAATAAATAAATATATTTTATTAAATTAATGTGATCATTTTAAATTGAATAAAATTATTCCATACTCTTGAAAATAATATTTATTTTATTAATTATATTCAAATAGAATTTAACCATGACCATAAAAAACACCTAGTGTGTGACCCTCTAGGATTATTTCTCATTGTATTTAGGCTGGATTTCCTAAAGTCCAAGAGTATTGTCTAGAAACAGGTCAAGGAACCTAAGAGAAAGAACCTAAAGTCACAACAATGACATACACATACGAATGCTCACAGTGTAATAAAATCCATTTATCGCAATATCTCATCATGCAGGTTTCATGATAGTGTCATCAACTTTTATGCTTCATACGTCATTCTTTGACAACCTAAAATAAACTCATCGTTACACCATGTCCATTGAATTTCGTGCAACTGTTCTATTTTAATCAAAAGGCAAAGATATCATCTTCCATAAATGGAAGGAACAAATCCTTCATCGAATTATCCATTAATAACTTGCCACTCGTGACGCACCCGACATACCCTACTTCCCACCAACTACCTACATGACGGTTTTTGTTAGTAAATAAAAGTGCACGAGTCATGACATATATTAATGATAATCTTAATGTCTAAGGATAATTACACATGCTCACAGATAGAAATATCTGATGACACCAAAACATGCGTAATTCCTACTAGCAGTTCTGTTCTCATAATCTCCTATCTTGGAGATTACCAAGTGAGAACATCATGAGAGGAAGTCTTATCTGCTTACGAGTACTTGCACCTGATGGTTTACATGCTATGTGTCCCATCATAATATTTCATTTAACTACAAAACTATATTTAAGAATATTGTTATAGCATTTCAAGGTTCTCATCATAGCGGGGAACTTCCATTACCTTATTAATGCAACAAATACTTTAGAACATTATTACATAATAGTCATGAAGAAATATGAACAACATGTAATAATAGATTAAATTTCCATGTAATCAAGGTAAAACCAATTGGTTCTAGGACACAAACTCTTATAAAAATAATTAAGGTCTTAATGATGGAGTTGTTCTCTAGATATTCTCAAAGATGATTCATAAGGATGAGAAGAAATATGGTGGGGTTTTATCAACAATATAGGTTATTTAGTTATTTTTTTATTCAATTATATTATTTTAGAATATTTTAAGGTTTTCTTGAGTTAGTCTTTGGGGGTTGTAAGTGAAGGGAAGAGAAATTAGGGGAGATGAGTTATAGTTTAAGTTAGAAATAGCCTAGTAGAAAATACTGAGTACTCGTTGTTGGGTATTAGGTACTTGGTGAGGGAAGAATAATCGTAGGTCTCTTTAGACCCCATTAAGAACCTAGTGGTAGTAGAATGAGTATCCAAAGGAGTCCTGGGATGGGTTTTTAAATTGGGGAAATCTTATCTTTTCATGGTTGAGGGATGAGATATAAAATATGATATTTCCTAATATAGGGGTCATTTTTTATGAACCTTGGAGGATCTAATCTCTCTCAACCTCTCTCAATATTCTCTTGATGATTTCCCCCTCATTTCATGGTGGATAAATGTTCTATTTATTTCATTTTATTGACCTTGGTGAGTAAATTATTTTCATTGTGATTTTTTTTATAAGGCTATGAGGTTTGATTTCTATTATGTTATAATTATAATTTCCCTTCTAGTTCTTAATGGACTCTTGATATCTAGTGATGATAGGTGGAATTTTGATTCTAATCCTTCTGAGAATTATTGATGAACCTTCAGGTAGGTGATCATTCCCTTATTCGGGCTTATAATTCACCTCCTTAGTGAATTGTATATATGTAATCCTTGAATTTATTTTTACAATGTATGTTTTGTCATGGGATTCGTTAGTAATTCAATAGGAATTAAATAATGTGACTTTTTTTATTAAATGAAGTGAATTATAAGATACAATCTACTATAAATACCTAATTTGATGTTGTTAAAGTGTGATATATTGGGGATTAATGAGAAATTTGGTTTATTAATGATTTTTTTGAAATAAAAAATTGAATTATGGTTATTTATGATTCAATGATATTTTTATTACTTAATTATTACTTCTTTAACAAAAAATCCTTGAGTTTAATTAGGATAAATTAGGGAAATAATGTTTAGATATTTTTTGGATAACATATATTGATTTAATGAGTGATAGAAGTGACATGTTGATTGTATTTTTTGGGTGAAATTTTAATATTTTTGGTAAATAATAGTTTGAAATGACTATTATAAGTATTTTGGGCATGAAATTAGTGTTTTAATGTTATTGATTGCTTGTTTTGGTGGAAAGAACTTTTATGTGCTAGTTAAATTTATCCAATGTTTATAGTTAGTTATGGTTGGGATGAATAAATCATGTGAATGTTTGAGGGAATAAGTAGATATCTAAAGGGAATAATGGAATAGTTTTAAGAGAGGTTTTAGTGTAGTAAAACCTACTCTATAGGGGATGGAATTTAGGATTTTGTACCCTCTTATATCTTTTGTGTGTCAGAAATATAGATAAGGGTGTCCTATGATGTATCGTGGTTTTTGTGTGTGGTTGGGAATGTCAAATATAAAGGAATGGGTTGAAAATAATAACAATTTAGAGATAACCATTTGGATTAAAATTGCTAAGTAAATGACTAATTGATGAAATCCTAGGGGAGAGTCTTTGGGTAGTGTGTTTTAGTGTTGGCGGTTAAATCATATTAGTTGGTAGAACTCAAATATGTGTTTTATTTTTGATTTGGTAAAAATATGGGGTTGTAACTGGGGGGATTATAAGATGTTTTGAAGAGGGTGTTTCATTATATAAATTTTTACTTTACATAGATGAGTACATTGGAAACCAGGATATATTGGGAATCTTCTAGGCATCCTTCTTAGAAGTATTTCTTACTCTCTATTTATTCACACCTCATGGTAATGAAACTTTATATGTTTTTATAATGGAATGATTATGGTTCTTGAGTTTCTTTATGTTAGGACCTGGGATCACTAAGATTATTTTGAAGTAGTTTATAGGTGTTGCTGGAGAGGGTTATCTGCTTTATTTTTATTTAGTCTATTTAGTTTTATTGTTAATAATTTATGCATTTTAATTTATTTATTGAGTTATTAGGTTGTATAACATGCAAGCATTTGTTGGATTATATTATGATATTTTGAGGATGTTATTAGCATTATTTTGATGTTTATTGTTGATGGATATTAATTATGGTATTTTTTTGTAATGGAACATTTTCTAGTTAATATCTCTCCAAGTGATATCCTTAGAAAATTAGTGACATCCTCTAGCCTTTAGTGATTAGGGAGAGTACTTGAGGCCATGGGGTATTTAACCTCGATGTAATGGTCATACTAAGGCGGTACATTACATATGTTGAGTAAAAATAATATTACAGGTTAGGAATATTTTTCTAAGAAAATACCATTGAAAATTTAAGAAACACTCTACAATAATAAAGGAAGGTGAAATTCTAAGTAGCACACCACCTTTGGATCTAAAAATAATTGTTAAAAGGCAAGAATTCATCAATAAGAACCAAACAATTGTTAAAATTTTGAATGAAATTTATTTAATTATTTGAAAAGGTATCATATGGAAAAACATTTCCAGTCAAAGAAGAAGGTTGAGGAGAATAGATTCACCACTTCTAAAAGTAAAGATGTCAGGGATACTGGGGCACTCTTTACTATAGATAAAGTGTGTGGAGATCTTCTATAAAAAAATGAATCAAATTGATTTTTTTAAATCATTGTATCGTTAACTTAGTATGAAAAAACCATATAACTAGTGATAAAAATTAGATTCATAATTATACAGAGTATAAGAGAAGTTTGTTTTTGGAAATTATAAAGAATTAAATGATTCTAATAGATCATATTGGTAATACAATATTCTCTTAACAATATAGTAATATTGGGCCATCACTATGATAAGAATTAGGTCAAATGCATTGAGTTAATTTCTAGATAATAGGAGTTAAATATTTAATTACACTATCACATTGAATAATTGAGAGGTTTTAAGAATTATAGAGATCATTTAATCATTACTTTTACTTGATATTTTAATAATTTAAGTCCCACCATCTTCATTTTTAAGGGAAATTATTGTATATTTTCATTGGTTTTATTGAAAAATGGTTTAAAAATGATTTATAATTTCTTATTTTATCTTTGAACTTGTTAGAATAAAATATATTTTTAATCTTGAGTATTTTGATATTATTACAGTAGTTCTGGAGATTATTTTTAAGGTCTAGAATTGATTTCAATAAGTTTTGGATTTATGTGAAGAAGTACTGGAAACACTGTGTTGGAGTAAAATATATGGATAAGGGAATCATATTATAGAGCCTTAGAATATAATATTTTAGAGTCATGAAGAAGATTTAATATATGGATAGGATAATATTCATACATGCAAGATGTTTTATAATATTAGAAGATATTTTGAGTGTTCTGAAATTTGGTAGTGGTAAATTCATACATGAGAGACATTCGACTACCTGTATGACATTTCACCTTCCTGTAGTAGAATTATCCCACATGGATGACATTTAAAAAGGCTTTAGTATATTTTTAGGAGTCTGTATGATATTTTAGTAATCTAATATTTATAAAAGATAAAATTAATATGGCATTGGTCATTTTATATATGTGTAGTATAATTTACCTCAAGTAGGATATTTTTGTTTCCTTGTATGATGATTTACTTTATATAAATTCCGCTAATGGATAGAAAAATGGGAGTTCAGGGGATGCATCAGTACTTCTAAACATGGGTTTTGGGTGCCACATTAGCATTAATTAAACTAATCATAGTTATACTTATGGATAAAAATAGGAATAATATTTCAATCCGGAAATAAATAAGGAGAGTTATTGTTTTGTGGAAGACTAAATCATGACTAAGTAAATCCATGCTAAAGGAAAAGATAAAATTAGATATTTAAAAAGAGAAAGGATATTAGATATTTTTCCATCCAAATAAGAAAGAAATTTTGACCCTTTTAATATGATATTGTGATTCTTATAAACAACATGAGGGCACCACTAGAGAGGTGGATCAACCATTTCACTTAGATATTTCACATGTTGGAGTTCTTCCCAAGATGAATTAGTTTAGGATTTTTCATCTACAGTTTTATGTTTTTCACTTTTACTATATTTCACAATTTTCATGATTTTAATAAAATTGTTTCCCTCTAATTATATCCATCTTTATCTTTTCATTGTGATCTCCAAACAATCAGAATGGTGAGGGACTAACCTAATGAATCTCTTAGGGGATGAAACCAGTGTTTGAAATCATGTTTTCATGCGTTCATGGTTAATTTTTCTTATCTTCTTTGGATTTATTCTAGGATTACTTGTAGTGAGAGAAGTTACCCTCACTATAGTTTTCTAAGGATTAACCTCTTCTTTTGCACTATTTTTATTTATATTTAGGATATATATATGTTCATCATACTTGGCGGTTTTTGAGTGAACTATATATCCACAACAAAAGTATAAGAGGACAATCATACACACAAATCATTGTTTTAGTAATATAGGTATGAAACTAATAATTAGAAAATATAGGTTCACCCTTGAGAATTATATTAGGATTTTTCCTTTATTTATTACTTAATTTATTCTATATGCATTGAATCTATATATTTAAATTATATTTTATCATTCCATAACAAAACAAACAAAATTTCTACTACCTTTATAAATGGAAAATTTTAAAAATATAATAATTGAATTAAGAGTAGTAAGTTTTAAACTAAAAATCTCCTCATATGATATGATCTTGGTCAACCACTAGGTTGTATAAATAATAATAATAATATATTTTTTATCACCCCACCAATGGTGTGTCAAAAAAATAATGATAACCCATCTCACAACATCAATGTTACAATATATCCCATCATGCATGGATAGATACAATAAGAACATAATATCACTTATTTAATTCAAAATGTTACTAATAAAGTCCATGAAATATTGTTGCATGAATTTACAATACCAAAAACATTATAGAATCTAAAAATTCAAAATTGGTGAAAAAAATTTAAAGTTCATATAGTTATGAAAATTAATTCCACAACTATTTTTGGAAATTATCATCTAAAAGTTTTTTATGTTAACATTCATGGGATAAAACATTGTGATACTAATTTGGGAATTATTTATTTAAATTTATCTTTTTGGATTTAAGGGGAGATGTTTTTTTAGGCTTTATAATTTTAGTGCATTAGGTCATTGGTAATTACATGTTCTCCTTTTCTATAAATATTCATTTCAATGATACATATATTGCATTAAATTTTGTAGTACTAAAACTCTCTGATTTTGTTTCATAAAAATTTTTCATAGAACCCCTTTTCATATAATTTTTTAATTTTTATTATTTCCCAATACTTATACTTACTATATAAGTAATCCAAGATTATAAAGCTCTAATTTCACGCATCAACTCAAGTACATAGTTATGTGGGATGGATATCATATTTTTTTAAAAGTGTGTTATTCTAATTATTTGGTCACACTCCATATAATTCTAGTCGACTAGTTTATTCCCAAAATATTCAAAAATAATCCTTCATTTCTTATCCAATACCATGAAGATAGGTTCACCCAATACATCTCACATTAGTTAGTATCAAAGATCTGGTTGATGAAATAGGTATAGATCTAATTTCTTAATTTAATTTTTCTTATTATCCTTATTATCATTCCATATAGTCCACCCTTTCAAATAATATCAATAAAAGTCAATTTCTTTGAAAACCATTATAATTTGACCTTATTGTGAAATATTTATATATTTTACATAGATACAATTATTCATCCATCTTATTTTTGAATTTTCATTTTCTATATGTGAAATGTATCCTATAAAAAATTAAAATAAAAAAGGTAATGAATAAAATTATCTCAACTCATCATCTCATGATTTATAATACTAAGGGAATCTACTTTTTTATATATTCTAAAAATTAAAGGAAACATTTTTAGTTAATTTATTTGTGATTTACATCATTAACACTATTCAATCTCTTATCATATTACACTAATATTCTCCTTCATTATCCTTCATCACCATATCATCTATATTTGGTTCATATTTTCATAATTTTTTTATCTAGCACAATTATTTTATAAATGACTATATATCATACACATCCCCTTCTTTACATATTTTTACCAATATTGTAGCCATTTTTCACCTGAAATAAGCTATTCTAACCCATTAAGGTAAATACTTTATATGATACAAGAAATTTAATTTAATTCTAAATGTGGAGAAAATAAAGATAAAAATAGTGTGAGTGTGTATAAATTTGAGATAGTGTGTTCAAATATCTTTGATTTTTTATATCTGTGTTTTGTCATGTGTGTGTGTGTGAGTTTTTGTGTCTGTATCTTGGTGTTTTCATGATTGTGTTTGAGTAATCATCATGGAATAAGATCATGGGAATAAATTCACTCATACTATAAATTTAAAAATTCAAAGAAGACCTCTCACATCAAAAGATAAAAAAATATAAATGTAATCCTTACATATTCATTTCAAGAAATCATTTAATAAGAAGTTAGAGGAGGCTCATGGCAGAATTTATCATATAGAGAATCAATTAATCCTGAGGATGATATGTGGTTACTTTTAACATGTTATGACACTATTCTATACCCACATCATTAAGGAAGTCATAGAGAATTTTGATAATCATTTTGATGATTTTTCTCAATAAAGGAGGTTTTTTAATAACATATTTTATCTCAAAGAAGATTAAGAGATGATTATTTTCTTGGTGGGATATTGAAAAAGGTCCCTTCATTTCAATAAAATAACTACCTCAAATAATACATGTAGTTTGAGATATGAATTGAGGAAATGTTATATATATATATCAATTTTGAGGAGAAAAAGGAGAAACATTATTAATTTGAGCTTCATTATTGTGTACTTATATGCTGTCATCAATTGAAAAATTAGAAAGTGTGATATAAAGGATTCTATATACATACATGGGAATATATGAAATTGGTTATGAGGAAGTAATTTATTCCCAAATACTTTCATAGGGATGTCTACAAAAATCTTCATCGCCTTACCCAAGGAAGAAAAAATGCTGAAGATTATTATAAAGATTTGAAAATTAAAATGATTCAAGATGATGTATAGGAGGACTCTAACTAAAAAATGGCATAGTTACTATAAGTACTTTCTTTGAATATTTCTAATAAATTCTAGATCCATCATATTGTATAAATATAGGACATGGTATACCAAGCCATGAATATTGAGAAATAATTCAAAATGAGGGTTAATTTGAGGAAACATACTATTCATTCACCCTGTGGAGAAATTAAAGGAATTATATTGGATAAAAATAAAAACTATAAGATTTGGTTGATAATATAAGTTTAAAAGTATTTTTTTCCATATAAAAATATCACGTTGATGAAAATTTGACATAAAATAAGAATATTAAGTGTTTTTAATTCCAGGGAAGATGAAAATTCACTATTAAATTTAAATACTTATAGACCATGAATATCAATAATTTTAGAGAATGGGAGACTAATTTCAAGGCCTCTATATAAAAATAATTACATTTTCTATAAATTTATAGTAAAAATTTTATGAAAGAAGGTGATCTCTTCATGAAAAGATACATGTTAAGTTCTCAAATGATGTCCAATTATAAAGTGAATGGTAGAATATTTTCCCTATACAATTCCTAATAAATAGGAGCGTATTCAATGTTATTATTGATATATACATTCATAAAAATATAATTAACACCAATTTGGTGGAGAAGTTAAAATTACTATCCTTAAAGCATCGATATCCATACTAGCTTAAATTGTTAACTGATTATATAGACATGTTGTTCAAAAAATATGTGAGAATTTTTTTAAACATTAGTAAGTAAAAAGGGGTTTTTTATATAATGTTTTATAAATTAATGTGTGAACATTTATATTAAATCAACCACGAAATTAAGACTGATGTGTTACTCATAATGTTTTTCTAAACCATCACTCCTTTTTTCTTTGAGGAGATCCCATAAATATCGAACCAATGTGCCCAAAATAAATTTTTTAATATAAAATCCTAAGAGAAAAAATTATTGAATGGGAAAGAAAATATAAGAGGAAAATAAAAATGACAAAATGAGTGGTGATGTGAGAATGAGAAAATAATGGAAATTGAAAAGTAAATAAATATCAAGAGGAAAAAATAATTGATGGAGGAGAACAGTGGCATGATGAAAAAAAATACAAGTTATAGAAGTTTTGATTTCATGATATAAAAAGAGATGAATTGAAATAATAAACATATAGTATACCATTTTCCAACTATCCTTGAATATTTTTATAACATGCCACCCCTCACTTATTAGCTTGGGAATAGGAGGTGGATGCTAATGGCCTTATGTAACATCCCTAAAAAACTAAAGTCTAGAAATAAAAGCAAAGTGATTCATAAAAAATTGGGTATGGTTTACAATTTGAAGATTAAACAAGAAAACCATAAGAAAATAACCAACAAACCACTAAAGGATGCATGAGTAAAAAAATAAAACTCAACATGATAAATGAAACCATAATCATATAAGAGTATAAAGTGGAAACCAAGTGACAACATCTAAGGAAAAATGATGATTAAAAAACCCAAAGGAATCAAATACATTCAACAAAAAATCCCAAACTAATCCAAGCTCCAACATGACAATCCATGCTTACGGTATCAAGATGAATCACTAACAAACTAGGATACCTTGCCTTTACATCTTTCCCAATATTCAATATCTGCAAATAAACCAAAGTTTCCAAGAAGGGGGTGAGTATAAAAATCAGTAGGATTTACCCTATGGATTCCCAACTCTTGAAACTAGGATAAAACTAGTAAGCTCATTTACAAAATAATTTAAGAAATTAAAATAGTTTTTAACAAATCCATAAATCAGTTTTTACAAGGTAATCGTCAATAGGATATCATAATCATTTTTAAAGGAATACATCAATAAAGACTTTAAACCAGTTCTCAATTTTTTATTTTGTCATATAATTTTCCATGTCCACACACATCCACAATAAAGAAATACACAATATTGGTGTTACCATTTATGGTGGAGCATCACATCCACACTCCATCCATTTGATGGTGGCACTTCATGAATATTATTCATCTCATTGAACTCATACCAACCATTATTCAAAAATCATGTCAACACATTTCAATAAAATAATTTATTCCATTTCAATTAATTTCAAAAAATACATTACATTCATCAAACGAACCATAATTTTAAAACCATCATTTGAAAATTATAAAAATTGGGGTTTTCCAAAAATTAATCCAATTCCCATGATTTCCAAAACCACAATTCATGCAAGAATTTACACCAAATTACACCTTGATTTTCACAAAAAAATCAATAAATATACTAAATTTTAAATCATTAATAAAAGTTCTAATAAAGTGAAATCCAGAGAGAGGCCACCTACCTCTCACACAGTTGAAAAAATGAAGACTAACACAACAGCTTCAAAAAAATGGCGTAGATCTTCTAGATCTGAACCTAGATCTTGTTACCTTCAACCAATTCAATAAGATCCCATAAATATTCCCATCATACAACATATAAATATCCTCTATGTACTATATATATAGTTCCACAAGAGAGGAGAAGAATATATCTAATAAAAACCAAGAAGATTAATCACTTACCATTGAATCTATATTTCCAACGGACTTTGGATCACATAAAAATTACTTCTCGATTAATGGGAATCATATATCATGCTTTGGTAGGAAGAGGGATTCATGGTATATCCAAATTAGTAAACAAACTAGTGTTTAATGGGATAAAAAAATTATATCAACAATTTTAAGATACAAAATTTCATGGTTCAATGTTTGGGAACACAATTTGGAAAATAGTGCACTAACCATGCATGAAATATTATCTCAAACCACACCTCTCACATTTGGGTCACATGATTAGAAAAACCATGAACCAACCATGCTATTTCACTCTATAAAACATTACACAGTTTCTCTTAGGCATCGACATGGTTTGGTCAAATTGTGCACTTGCCCAGTGACTACTATTTCCCTTTCACAGTTTCCTAAAGGTGTTTCACATATTATATTAACCATTCTCAAACCTTGAACCTCTAGAAAAGCCTCCTTAACATGATAAAACTTCTCCTAAACTCCCAAAATATAACCTAAACATTATATATATTTAATATATATATATAAAGGTCTAAGTACCTAAAAATGGGGGTGCTACATTCTCCCCACCATTGGTCTTTCCATCCCCATAATGTAAAAAACTCTCACTAACTCAGAAGAGTTTGGCCCATTTTTTCTGCATTTCCTTTTCATGTTCCCATTTTTCTTCTTGAATCTTACTATGTTTCCATAAAACTTTCACTATACCGATGTTTTCCCCCTGCAAGACTTTCTCTTGACTATCCCCAATCTGTTCAAGAATGTGAACCAATGTAAAATTCGACCCTAGGTAGGAATGATCCCATTGAACCACATGTTCAGGATTAGGTTGATACTTCTTCAATTAAGATACATGACACACACTATGTACTGAACTAAACCTTGGTAGAAAATAAAACCAATATTCCTTCTCACCAACCCATTCAAGTATCTTAAAAGGTCATATATATCCAGGATATAACATTCCATGATTATACAAATGATGATTCTAAAGCCTTAGAGATATTCTCAGTAACACATTACACTCACCTAAAATGAAAATGGTCACCTATGGTGATCTGCATACGATTTCTAATAAAGGTGATTTGTCTCCATTCTCTTCCTAATCATCTAAATCTTTATCATTGTCTCTTTCACAAGGATGAGTGAAACCAGTGAAGTCTCTCATATTTCCACCCAAAAGAGTGTTAAACAAAAAGGATGCACATACAGTACTTCAAAATGAGATATATGCATTGAGTCCTGATAAATATTTTTGTATGAAAACTCCACTGATGGTATGTGATCCTCCCATGAGCCACAAAATCCATTAAAAATTGTCAAGTATATCTTCCAACATTTTGGATCATCCACTTAGATTTTTGATCACTTTGAGGATGATATGACAAGCTCATAGTCAACCTAGTCCCAAGGGATTTCTATAAAAAATCCTAAAAAACATGATGTAAACCTTGGATCTTAGTCTTATACTGTTGAAATTGGTACACCATGCATTTTCACTACTTTTTAGATAGAGATTTTTGAAAATTATTCCACCGTATTAGATTCATGAATAAGGATGAAATGAGATAACTTTGTGAGTTGATCCACTATCACCCATATGGAATCGTGTTTCTAAACCATCCTTGATATACTAGTTACAAAATACATAGCTATATACTCCCATTTCCACATGGGAATCGATAAATAATGTAGCATACCTATTGGATGTTTATAATCTAGCTTAACCTGGTGAGAGGTGAGATATCTCAAAATAAACTAAACCACTTTTAATTTCATGTCACCCCACTAAAATTTTTCTTCCAATTCATTATACATATTTTGTATTCCAGGATGAGAAACCCATATCTAATGGTAGTAAACATAAAGGATTTGTTAATGAAAATAAAAAGGTACAACCGTCTGATCTCAAAAGGAACATTGATATTCTTTAAAGCTTACATTCTTCAATGGTCTCCCCACAATTGAGTTTTGACCTCATAGCAACACATTTAGAATCACATTTTTGTGCCTCTTTAACCTTCTCACCCAAATTAGGATCCAAATAAACTAGAAAGTAAACTTCAACACAACCTCATTCTTCATAATCTGAGTGCAGATCACCTATCACCAACATTAGTTTCCATTGATCTGAAGCCTCTTTTTTCACCCGACTATATGAATTTCTACTTAATGTATCTTCCATAGAGTTCCCTCTACCTGATGTATAAATTAAGTCAAAGTTAAACATTTGAAGATACTCTATCCATCTTCTGTTTCTTATATTCAAATATATTTTCTAAAAAATGTGTTTCAATATCTTATGATCCATAAAAACAATAATTTTATCACAAAAAAGTTAGTGATTCCAATTCATCAAAGAATATACCACAATAGATAATTCCAAATCATATGTTGGGTATTTATTCTCATGAAATCATAACTTGTGTGATCTATAAGCAATAACATGATCTCCTTGCATAAGAACACACCCTAACCCAGATACCAAATCACCACAATACACCACATAGCCTTATACTAATTTTGGTAATATCAATATCAATTCTAATGTAAGGTGGAATTTAATATCTTGAAAATACTTTTGATATTAATCATTCCATTGGAATGGAACACTTTTCATTTTCAAATCTATCATTGGTGAAGCTAGTCATGAAAAGTCACAAATAAAATCATAATAATAACCAACCATGCCAAGGAAATTGTGCATCTCAAAGACATTATTTGATAGTTTCTAAGAGATCACAACCTATAACTTTTCTTGATCCAAAAAACACCTTTTTGAGAGATAAATGGACAAGGAAACAATCCTCTTCTATCCATAAATCACACCTTGATAATGTTTTTCATACATATGATGATCCCGTAAGATACCCAACACTATCTCCAAGTGTTTATCATGCTCATCCTTTGTCCTAGAATACACCGTTATGTTATCCAAAAATAAAACCCAAAATAATATATATAACTTTGAAATATCTTATTCATCAATTCCATAAATTCATATGGTGAATTTGTAAGACTAAAAGGAATAATTTCATACTCATAATGTACATATCTTACTTCTAAAATATGTATTCAGAATATCCTCCTTTTGAACACACATTTGGTAATTTCTCAAACACAATCCAATTTTAATGAACCATTAGGATCCCCTAAATTGATAAAATTGATCATCAATTAATTAAAGAGGATAATGATTATTTATCTTAAATTGGTTAAGATTATGATAATCTACACAAAGTCTAATAGTTCTATTCACCTTTTCACAAAAAAAACCGATGCTTTCCATGAATAAGTACTTGGCTGAAGGAACCCTTTTCTTTTCAATTCTTCTAATTAGAATTTAAATTCCCTTAATTATGTTGGTCCCATCCAATAAGATGGAATTGAGATTGGAATGGTCCCTACTAAGATACCAATTGTGGACTCTATTTCTCTTGTGGGTGGAAACCCAAATAAATTATCAGTAAAAACATAAGGAAATTGATCAACAATTTTTGGAAAACATCTATTCTTGATCCCATACATAGATTCCACGGTCAATTTTACCATCTATAAAGAGATAGTTCCAACTACTAGTTCCAAAAATCATTCTCCACATTCCTTTACATTTTTATCCCCTCTAAATAAATGATCGATGTTATCTACAATTTTAAAACTAACACTTCAGGTATATTGTCCAATGTGAGCTCTAAACATTATCAACCAATCCATACCCATGATTATTTCATAGAAATACATCTTAGGCACAGAGAAATTCTAAAGAAATTCATCCCCATAGAGAGTTATAGAACATTCCTTGGACATAAAGGAACCACATTCTTTTTGGCTAAGAGGAGTTGTATGCTTCAGAATAAAAGGAATCAACTCAACATGAAAACCTAAAAGATAAAAAACATGAGAAACAATAAATTAATGGGACACACCCATATCAAACAAAGCTTTTATAAAGGTATAACTCAAAATAATCATACCTTTCATCGTCGAAGGTCCATATTGATCATCCACGATCATTTTCTCACCTCCATATAATTTCTTACTCACTACACAATGGTCTTTGTTACCATGTTGAGATTATACTTGTTGATGAGTCATGGTGTTCTTAGAATCACCTTATCTCTCCCTATTCTAGTGATGAGAAATTTTCCATTGCACTCAACCCATCAAAAAATATGATTCTTGAGAAGTATGAGATGTTTCTCTAGCACCTGAACTTGGAGAACTATGAAAATAGCACTGAATATGTCCCATATGTTTGCAATTGTGACATGCTCTAGGTGGAGACATACAATCTCTTTTTAGGTGACCGAGAGAACCATACTGAAAAAAAAACAAATTTTACCCTTTGTTTTTGGAGTAAGATTCATTGATTCCACCATCTCACTACAACAAAATAGGGTAATAGCAGTAGTTTCTAAAACCACCATAAATTTTTTTTCAAATATTTAGCAAGAGTTTTTAAAAACTACTGTTAAATATTTAAATTTTATTAAAATTGAAATTACTCCCCTCTCCCCAATCCCCACTTTCTATCTCTCCCTATCTCACCCAAGCCTATCTCTCCCTAATCCCATTCCCTATACCCCCTCACCGTTGCCTGTTGCACCTCACTGCTGCCTATTGCACCTCACTGCCACCCATTTCACCTCGTCACTACCACTCGTTTCACCTCGACCATGCCCCCTCCCATTATATGCCCTCTATGGTCCTCAATCTCATCACTGCTACCCATTGCACCTCACCACCGCCACATGTCTCACCTCTCCACTACCCCCCCCCCTACTCCCTCTCTCCCCCGAGGCCCCCTCTACTCGAGTCTAATCCTTATCCCCAACCGCCATTTCACCTCCCTACCACCCCCCATTGAACCTCACTGACACCCCCCCCCCCCCTTCTTTTGTGATTATTGATACTAAATTTCATTATTTTTTATTGTCTCAACATTTAGGGTTCAATGAGTTATGGGATTAGAGAGTCATTATTATTTAATTATGTGTGAATGTTGATTTACCATGATTTTTATTTCATTGGGTGGATGGTTGAATTTATTTAATGAAAGATAACATACCATTTAAAGAAATCTAAAGGAAAAGGGGTGGTTCTCATGTGATTTACTTGATTCCATGTTATTGTTTCTATATTTATGATTCTTGGTTGATTTGGTTTCATTGAAATACATTACTTGTTTCAATTATGATGTTATGATCACCTCTCCTAATTGGTTAATCATTTAAATAAAATAAAAAAATTGTTTTTTAGAAATATGGGATTGTGTGGACATTATTTATTCCCTTAATGAAATTGAACTATGTAAATAATTATTCAAAGACGTTTATTAAATATTTTTTCATTAGATTTCTAAGTATTATCACCTTTAATAGTTGGATAACTACTTAAATTTGGAAATTAATTAGGTTGCATGAAAATCTTGAACATTGATAATAATTGATAGTCATAATCAAAAAGTTCTACAGGCTCCAAAAGTTTAAGTTATAGTTTTCATTTCATTCCATAATTAGTAGTGTTCAATAGTTTTACATATTCAACAATGGGGTTCCTAATCAAAAATTTATTATTCATAATACTGTTTTAAATAATGAAAATGATATTGAGTTTTTACTTTTAATGTCATTATTATAAGGAATTTATTTCCATTATATAATTATAAATATTATATTAATTGATTATTAATAATTTATTCAATATTAAGATAAATTTTAGAGATAATCCATAAAAGGTTTATGTGAAAATTAAACATCATCACTCAGTTAGGTATTGTAGTACCATCATGCTGAATGGTGTTTTTTAGTGTTTTAAGAAGGGGAAACTACTATGTATTTGATTTAATGAAAGTATTATATTGTAATTAAACTATTTTCTTAGGGTTACATTTAATGATCACTTATATTTTATAATGGTAAAGAGGAGAATAAAAATGAAAATAATTTGGTTTTGAATAATTTTATTTGAAAAGTAATGGCTTATGAAAATGGATTGATGGGAGGGAATTCATAATATGTCAATAATAATAGAACCAATGGATGAGAATACCATGTAATTATAATAATTGTAATATATAAATCTGTTTTTTATAGGATATTATAACTAAATAGTTCTGAAATAAAGGTTCTAGGTAAGGAACCCTTACCATGATCTTCGAGGCACCTCTATTAATTATCACAATGAATTCTATTTTTATAACTTTTTTTTTGTAATTTAGAGATACAATTTTTTAAATTATTTCACATTGAAAATATTAATGTGATATTATTTGTATAGGTTTTTTAAGGTTATCTTTTAAAAATATTATTCTATTTTGTTTAAATGGTTATGTATGTTTTTTTAAAAATTATGCTTCTAAAAAGTCAAAAGATTATTTTTTTAAACTTTAAATTTTAGTAGTTTTGAAATTATATTACTTAATATATAATTTATATGTATTATATAATAATTATGATATGATCTGAATTATTAATTTCAAAATTTTTGGATAGATTAAATGATTACTCATGATAAGTGTGATAAAGTAAAATATTGACATGAAAAAGCGAGAAATAATAGAATATTATGTCTTGTGTGAAAAGTTTAACATTCATGGTAAAATAATTCGTTATTGTTTTGAGTATGGTGATAAAAATGTTATTCATTTACTTATAATGAAAATATAGATGTAAAATTTTATATGTTAATATTTGGAGGATATGTGACTATCAAAATTTTATAATTTTTAGTTCAACATTTTCATTTTCGGGGTATTTTTGTTATTACTGTTTTGATTAAAATTCCATGAATTTTTTAAAGAGAATGATTATGTGAAATTTTTAGTAGTAATTGAGAATTTTATTGAATGATATTAATTTAATGATTATAATTATAGAATAAATATAACGTGGGTTTTGAAAAATATGTTAAGTTCTTTTATAGGGGAAATTAAAAGTGTTGTATTGTTTAAAAATTTTGATAGTGTTTATTGAATCTTTTAACGAAGGGGAACTACATGTAGTGGATGAGATAAAAATAGATATTTTGTTATTCATCATGTTGAAATTTATATTTTATTATTTTACATAAATATATATATATCCAATTTATAAAAAAAAATTAATATGGGTTGTATATATTCAAAAAATAATAATTACATTATTTCTATAAGTTAGTTGTTTTGATTACACATAAATAATTCTCTATTTTTATGAACTTTTATATTAAATATTACATTATTTATAATAATGACATATATTTTTTATGTTTTCTAATTTTTTTTAATTATGTGTAGGTAAATTTTGATATATATAGATAAAATATAGATCATATTACCGAGGAACACACCACAATATGCTAAGGGTTTGGAGGTGTTTTTAGATTTTTCAATTTCCAATAGATCTGTTGATGGGAGAATAATATTTATATGTCCTAAATGTAAATTTATAATATGGTTGAAGAGAGATGAATTTTATGAACACTTGAAATTAAAGAAATTCCTTACTCGATATTTGTGTTGGATTGGGAATTGAGAATTGAGAATTAAAAACAGTTTGGGTACTAATTTCAATCAATATAATGAGTTCCCTAATTCATATACAATGGAAAATGAAATGAAAAAACTTATAAACAATAAATTTTTTATTTCATGACAACAAAATCAACATCAAAACAAATTAGAACAACTTGTTGAGAGTTCTACAAAAAGCAACATGACAACAGATGTTTTGGGACTATATGACAACCAGATCAAGATCATAATATAACATTGGAGCCACCTCTTGATTCTATGGAGACTAATGTTAGAGAGTACTTCTCTGAGAAAAAAATTCATTTCATGGTTTAGTTTATGATGAAAATCATGAGCTTTATGGTAGATGTTTGAAATATTCAAAACTTTCTTTTCTACTGAAGTTGTACCATATCAAATGCCTATGTGGAATCATAAATAAGGTAATGTCCATGATATTGGATTTTTTGTGATGAATTTCCTAAAGCTAAGATCCCTGATTATAATTATGATATAAAAAAGTTGTTATCAATCTTGGATTGTATTATATAAAAATAAATGCTTATCCCAATGATTGTATGCTTTATTAGGGAGAGGATTCTAGCAAACATGGTTGAAAAAAATTTACTTCTTGATTGCAATCAATGAGTGATTCTGGAATTTTGAATCAAAATACTACTATGAAGAAGAATAAAAGTAACACACCTGCATAGATTTTTCAATACTTTCCTTTAAAATCGTGATTGTAAAGATTATTCATGTCATCAAAAACTATCGAGCACATGAAGTTGAATTCTATAGATAATAACAATTATGGGTTAATGATACATCTAAGAGATTCAAAATCATGGAATACATTTGATTCATTACATTCATATTTATGATATGATCCTTGGAATCTACTATTGGGATTTGATGTAGATGGATTCAACCCACTTGGGACATTGAGCCCCAGTTATAACATTAGGCCGATTATTTTGATCCCATAAAATCTTCCTCATGGATGTGTATGCGATAAATGTATATTATCATTTTTATTATTATTCCTAGAAAACAAATTATAGAAATGATATTGATGTAAATATTAATCCTCTAATTGAATAATTATATGAGTTATAGAGAAACTATGTTGATATATATGATTCATCTTCTAGAACAGTGTTCAAAATGCAAGATACTCTAATGTGGACCATTAGTGACTTCCCTGGACTTGGGAATTTAGTTGGTTGGAATACTTACATGGGTTTGACTTATCCTATTTGTAACTTTGATTTTGATCCCGAATGACTACCTCATAGAAAAAAATGGTGCTTCTTGTGCCATAGAATATTTATCGATGCATCTCATAGATTTTGGTTGAAAAAGTCAAAATTCAATGATTCTATTGATAGTAGACCACCACCAAAGTTGTTGATAGGTATTGGAATATATGAAAAACTGGTAAATGTTGATTTTTTTGGGAAGGTGCATCATTTGAATGATATTTGGAAACAATTTCGAAGCACATAGTCAATTGAAATCAAATTACAAAAATGGAAGAAAAAAAGGATATTTTTCAAACTTATTTATTGGGAATTTAATTTGTTGCGGTGTAATTTTGATGTTATTCATATTGAGAATAATGTTTGTGAAAATTTTATCTTCACATTTTATAATGCGCATAGAAAATAGAAGGACCATATCAATGTGAGGAAGGACTTATAAATAATGGTCATAAAGTGTGTTCTATGTCCAAATGGGAATGGAAAGTATGCATTAAAAAAAATTCAATGAAAAATAGGGATAATGATACATTAATTTGAATTTAAAAATGTGTGACGGTATATTATGGGTGTTCAAGTATCATCTCAAGGTGTGTAGACTTAAATAATCATAGGTTACATGTACCGAAAAGTCATGATTCACATATTGTGTTACAACAATTACTACCATTGGCATTTTGTACATTATTACATAAAAAGGTTACTGCTACTATACTTTAATTTTTTACATTCTTTAAAAAACTATGTGAGAAAACTATTCAAACCTTTGAGCTCTAAAACCTTTAGGATAGATTTTTATTGAAACTTTTTTCATTAGAGATAATCTTTCCCCTGTCTTTTTTTACTATCATGATTCATTTAACTGTGAATTTCGTGGAGGGAAATAAATTAAAAGGTCCCATATATTATCAACGGATGTATCAAATTTAGAGGCACTTTATTTATATTTTTTATTCTTATGTAAGAAATTATTTTAACTTCATTAAATACACAATTTTGTTTAATTTATTTTATGTCACAAATATCTTGGGCATTTGAAATCATACATGAAAAATAAAGCTCAACCTAAAGGCACTTTTTTTAGGGCTAATTCGAAGAGGACTGTATTACCTTTTGTTATAGATACTTGGATTATGTTGAGACAATATTAAATTTAGTTGTACGTGTTTCTGACACATCGAATCAATATAACCTACATGAGAAATCAAAAATATTTCTTGTAATCGGCCGATTAGTTGGGAGGAGCTCAAATGTTACACTGAATGAAATGGAATTATTTCAGGAACATAGATATGTTCTTCTAAATAGTAAAATTGAATATTCATTTATTGATGATCTCATGATACAAACAAATATATGAATGATAATAAAAACATGAAATGATAAAGATATAACAAAATCTATTAATAAACAGCTTGTATAATGGTTTACATGACGTGTAAGTTCATAAATATTGCAATCAATATGGATATTATGTTGACAGATATATTTTTAAAATATAATAATGTATATTACTTTTTTAGATCATGAATATGGATACTCGAGCTGATTTGACATACTATTTGAAGTTTCTAGATTGATGTTCTCTAAAACTGGCTAGAAAGTCCAATGATTACAATGTGAATGGATTTAAATTTCATACAGTCAATCGGGAAGAGGGTTTTAAAATAAAAAATAGTGGTATTTTTACATTTTATGTAATGGGATACTATGGAAAGTTGACTGATATTATCAAATTAAACAACCACAATAATTTATCAGTTGTTTTATTCAAATTTAATTGGGTTTATATTGTTAGGGGTGTTAAAAGAGATTCCTTGAAATTTACTTCTGTGAACATTTCTCACTTGATGGATGTCAGTGACCGTGAATTATTTGATCTGTATGTCTTATCATCACAATAAAAATAGTATATTATGTGGAAGATGTTGTGGATGAAGGGTGGAGTGTAGTTGTTCATGTAAAACAAAGAGACTTGTATGATATGGGTGATGAAGTGGAAGATTTTACCTCTGACATTGAATATGATCAATAGAAAGAAGTGAACTTATTTTCCCATCATGATATTGAAAATATTAGTCTTTTATGGGTGGATGAAGTAGATGAAGTAATGATGGAGTAGGAAAATGAAATTATTGAAGGGACAAATGATTGTATGTGTAGTTATCCATTCATTTATCAACCACTTGTGTAATATATGAAATCATTCATTATCATAGCTCTGTATATTTTGTTTTCTCATACTGTTCATATTTTATCATTTCTTTTTTTCTCCATTAATTTTTTGAAATATATGTTCTGAAGTTAATTTTAAAAGACTAAATTATAGGAATTCCAAGGAGGAATTGTTATACAGATCCTAGTCGAATATCAGTTGAATTTCCCTCAACCACACAAATAGATGATGATATATCTATCTCCCTCCATACATAATCCAAGACACCCTCCACCTACCCCCTACACCATCTCTCACATCCTCTACTTTTTTAGCTTCTAACACACCCTTCTTCAGTATTCCATCATCAGTTCAGACAACACCTCCCAATTCAGTAGGATATATAGTGAATGAGCAGGTCGTCACTCATATTTCTTCATTTCAACATTGGATTGTGACATTTATATGTAAAAAATTTAATATGGACAAATTTATTTCACTTTTATTATACTACTAACAATTTTTCATGAATTATTGGAAAAATGATACTATAGAGAGAAATATGAACAATTCAGATGTTTAGAATCTAAACAGACTAAAGATAGTTATCCCCTTTGACTGCTATGGGGTCCCGACAGATGATGTTGTAGGATTATTTGGCCAGAGAGAGGTTGTTTACATGGAAATAAAAATTTAGGAATTAGGGAATTATATAAATATCCAAGACATAAAGTTCATCACTCTATAGAAATAGTTTGTTGAATTATATAAGAAGACAATTGGATCTGTCCCTGGTGAAATTCCATTGATGGATGGTAGTGAGCAGGTAAATCACTCACCTTCAAAATCATTTAGTACACAAAATTTTATTAGATTTAAGTTTAAATTTAAATATAAAATAATTTTTAATTTTTATCATAATTGTCGTGCTGGTTCTGATAGTAAGAAGTGGAGACAAAGTTGGAGAGGGTGTCGATTAGAGTTCATTGGTATGGTACATGGAGTAATGTATGTGGAACATCAATCAATGTTACTTTTGATTGATTCATTTTCATTTCTAGGTGTAGGGGTGATTTTTTAGGTCCTTTTGCACTGGATTTCCTGGATTACTTTACATATATAATTTTATTAATGTGGTACATAAAAAAATCATCAATATGTTATAGTTTTATATTTCGATATGTTGTAGTTGAATATCTGATTTTTTTCTATTTTGGGGCTGTAGAAACTACAGTTATATATTTTTTAAAATCGTTTTCTAGAGGTGGTTTAAAATACTGCTATATATAAAATTATTTTTTAGCATCAGTTTAAACAATAGTTTTTTAGAGTCATTTTTTATTTATAATATGTTTTTTGGGTTTTTTTGGTGGTTTTGATTCCCAAAAAATAACTAAATTATTACAGTAGTTCAAACAACCGCTATATTTCAGTCATTTTTTAGGGAAGCTAAAGCACCAATAAAACCCACAAGACGGTAGGTAAACAAACATTCTATGAATATATGCAATTTTCTCTATCCATGCCTATTTTTAGGATAAAAAGTTGAAACAATATAACATTGAGTTTTATTATTATGTACTTATATGGTGAAATCAGTTGAAAAACTAGATAGTGTGATATAAAGGATTCCCAATCCATTGTTGGGAATATATTTAATTATTTATAAGGTAGTTATTTATTCCCTAAAACTGAAATAGGTATCTCCACAAAAATCTTTATCACCTTACCCAAGGAAGAAAAAATGTTGAAGATTATTATAAGGAGATGAAAATTACAATGATTCAAGATGATGTAGAGGTGGACCTTGAGGAAACCATGACATAGTTTCAATAATATCTTGATTGGGGTATTACCAAAAAATTATAGATCTATCACAATGTATAAAAATAGGACATGGTATACTAAGCCATGAATATTGAGAAACAAATCAAAAAGAGGGGTAATATGAGGAAACAAAATATTCCTTCACCCCATGGAGAAATTAAAAGAATTATATTGGATAAACATAAAATCCATATGAGGAGGTTGATAATAAAAGTGAAGAATCATTTTTTCACAAAAAAAAACTCATGATGATTCTAATTTGACATAAAATAGGAATATTAAGTGTTTTAAATTCCAATTAATAATAAACTTCACTAGAAAATATATAAACCTATGGACCATGACCATCAATATATTTGTAGAATGGGAGACTAATGACAAGGTCTCTATAGAATAATAAGTGCATTCTATGTAAATTGATAGTAAAACGTTTATGAAATAAGGTGATATCTTCATCAAAAGATATATGATAAATTCTCATATGATGTCCAGGAAGAAAAAGATATCAGAGAATATTTTTTTTATTAAATTCCTAATAAATGGTAATGTATGCAATGTTATTATTAATATATGAATTTTTAACAATGTAATGAACACCAAGTTGGTGGAGAAGTTAAAAATACCATCCTTCATGCATCAATATCCATACAAGATTAAATGGTTGACTGATTGTGGAAAATTGTGTTTCACTAAATAGTTGAGTGTTTTTTACATATTAGTAAGTAAAAATAATTTTTTATATAATGTTGAAAAACTTAACACGTGTAACTTAATACTAAATCAACCATGAAAGTAACACTAATGTTTAAGTCATGATGGTTTCAAAACCATCTCTCATATTTACTCTAAAAGGATCCCTTAAATCTAATACCTGTGTACCCAAAGTAAATTTTGTATGATAAAATACTAGTATAAATAAAAATAGTGAATGAGAAAAAAATACAAGAGAAAAATAAAAAGGAGAGAATTAGGGGTTATGTGATAATTATAAAAGAAAAGAAATTGAGAGTAAAGAAAAATCAAGAGGAAAATAGAATTGAGGGAGGATAAAAGTGGCTTGATGGAAAAAAGAGTAATGTTATAGATGTATTGATTTAATGATATAAAAATAGATGAATAAAAATGATAAACATACAATATACAATTTTTCATCTATCCTTGAATATATTTGAAACATATTACCCCTCACTTATTAGCTTGGTAAGAGTTAGTGGGTGCTACTGGCCATAGGTGACATCCTAAGACACAAAAGGCTGATAATAAATGCTAATAGATTCATTAATTATTGGGGTATGGTTTAGAAATTGAATATTAAACATCAAAACCACTTGAAAATAACCAAAAAATAACTAAATGATGCATGAGTTAAAAAATAAAATTCAACATGATAAAATAATGCACAACCATATTAGAGTACATAGCGGAAACCAAGTGACAACATCTAAGGAAAACCAATGAAAAAAAACCAAATGAATCGAATATATGCAATAAAAACTCCAAAACTACTCCAATATCCAATAAGAAAAAAAATTCCGTGGTATTAAGATGTATCACTAAAGAACTGGGATACCTTGACTTTACCTTTGTTTTGATATATAATATCTTCAAATGCACCAAAGTTCTCAAGAAGGATGTGAGTATAAAACTCAGTAGAATTTCCCCAATGGTTTCCCAACTCATGAAACTATGATAAAACTTATTATCAAATTTATAAAATATTTTACACAATGAAAATAGTTTATAAAAAATACCAAAATTAGTTTTTACAATGTAATAATCAACAAGATATCATAATAATTTTTAAATGAATACACCAACAAAGCCTTTAAACTAGTTCTCAATTTGTGATTTTGCATATAATTTTCCATGTCCACACACATCTACAACACACACACACACAATCTTGGTGTTAACATTGACGGTGTAGATTTACATCCACATTCCATCCCTTTGATGGTGGAACTTTATGAATATTATCCATCCCATTCAACTCATTCCCAACCATTATTCCAAAATCCTGTCAAAACATTTCAACAAAATCATGTCTCCCCTTTCAAATCATTTCTAATAATACTTTACATGCATCAAACCAACCATAATTGTAAAACGATCAATTGAAAATTATAAACAATGGGTTTTCTAAAAAATTCATCCAATTCCCATGATTTCCAAAACAAAAATTCAAATGATAATTTCCATCAAATCAAACAATGATTTTCACAAAAAAATCAATCAATGTAATAAATTTGAAATCACGCATCCATGTTTTGATGAAGTGAAATGAAGAGAGAGCCCACCAATCTCTCACATGGTTGGAAAAATGAAGAACGACACAACAACTTCAAAAACTCATCTTATATTTTCTATATCCAAACCCAGATATTGTTCCCTTCAAAAAATTCAACACGATCTTATCAATATTCCCATGATACAACATATAACTATACTCTAAGGACTCTATCTATAGTTCCAAAATATAGGAGAAAATATATCCCCGAAAAACCATAAATAATAAGCACTTAACATCAAATCTAGAACTAAAACAAACATTGAATCACATCAAAATTGCTTCTTGATCAAATGGAATCACCTCTCATTCCTTGGGAGGAATTGGAATTTGTGTTATGGTTGGATTAGGGAAAAAATTAGTTGTTATTGGGATTTAAAAAATTATATCCATAATTTTTGGATTTAAATTTTCACAATTTATAGTTAGGGAATATGATTAGGAAAAATTTGCACTAGTCAAGCATGAGCTATTGTCTCAAACCACACCTCTCACAGTTGACTCACATGGTTAGACAAACCATAAACCAAACATGGTATTCTACTTTGTACAATATTTCACAGTTTCTCTAAGGCATCTTCATGGTTTGGAAAAACTGTGTGCCAACCATGCTCCTACCAAATGACCCCTATTTCCCTTGAATAGTTTCCTAGAGGTGTTTCACAAATTCTACTAATCATTCTCAAACTATGAACCTCTATAAAATCCTCCATAACATTCTAAAAATACTCCCAACCTCCCAAAACATAACCCAAACATTATATATATTTCAAATACATAAATAGAGGTCCAAATACTAGAAAATGGGGGGGGGGCACATTCTCCCCAACATTTTTCCTTCAATCCTCATAAAGTAACAAACTATTGTATTGTTGGAAGTGTTTGGGCCATTTTTTCAGTGTTTCCATTTCATACCCCAGTGTTTCTTCTTAAATCTAACCATGTTTCCATAAAAATTTCACTATATAAATTCCTTTCAGATGGTATACTTTCTCCTGACTATCCACAATCTATACCGGAACATGAACCAACGTAGCATCTGACCCTAGGTAGACATGATCCCATTGAATCACATGTTCCGGATTAGGTTAATACTTATTAAATTTAGATACATGAAATATTTTATGTACTGAACTGAACCTTGGTGGAAAGGAAAACTAATATTCCACCTCACTAACCCATTTAAGTATCTCAAAAGGGCCAATATATCAAGGAAATAACTTTACATTCTTACTAAAATGATGATGCCCAAGACTTAGAGAGATTACTAAGAACACATTATCACTCACCTAAAATGCTAATGGTTGTCGATGATGATCCACATATGATTTTTGATGACTCTGAGATATCTTCATTCTCATTCAGATCATCTAAATCTTCATTATTCTCTCTTTCATAAGGCTGGGTGAAACTAGTGAAGTCTCTCCTATTACCATCCAAAAAAGTAAAGAATAAAAAGGAGGGACATACAATGCTTCAAAATGAGTCATATGTATTGAGTCCTGATAACTATTTTTGTACAAGAACTCCACTAATGGTATGTGATCCTCCCATGAGCCACCAAATTTCATTACACAAGTCCTAAGTATATCTTCTAACATTTGGATCATCCTCTTAGATTTTAGATATGTTTTAGGATGATAGGTTGTGCTCATAGTCAACCTAGTCCAAATGGATTACTATAATTATTTCCAAAAACATGACATAAACCATGTATCTTAGTCTGATATTATCAAAATTGGTACACCATTATTTTTTACTACTTCTCATATATAATTTTTTGAAACTTATTCCACCATATTGGATTCATGAATAGGGGTTAAATGGTCCAACTTTTTGAGATGATCCATTATCACACATATGGAATCATTTTTCTGAACCATCCTTGGTAGAGCAATTACCAAATCCATAGTTATCTACTCCCATTTACACATGGGAATCGATAATTACTATAACATACCTAATGGTCTTTGATGATGTTCCATAACCTGTAGACAAGTGAGGCATCTCAAAAAAATCATCCACCTTTCATTTCATTCCATCCCACTAAAATTGTTCTTTCAGTTCATTATACATCTTTTTTATTCCAAGATGAACAACCCATCTCGAATAGTGGTAATCCTGATGGAGTTGTTCCTCAAAAGCCAAAGGTATGACCATCCTATCTAAAAATGACAACATTGATATTCTATCAAGATTTTATCCTTCAATTCTCTCCCCATCATTGAGTTTTGACCTCATAGAAACGCATTCAGAATCAGATGTTTGTGCCTCTTTAACATTCTCAACCAAATCAAGAACCAAAGAAACTGGAATGAAAAATGCAACACTACCTTGATCCTTACAATCTGAGTGCATATTATCTATAACGAACATTAGTTTTCGTTGATCTGAATCCTCTTTTTCCTACTGACTATATGAATTTCTACTTAATGCATCCTCCATATAGTTCAATTTACACAGTGTAAACATTAAGTTAAATTCAAACATTTGAATATACTCTATCCATATTCTTTGTCATAGATTGAATTATATTGTGAGAAAATGTATTTCAATATCTTATGATTCATAAAAACTATAAATTTCTCACCAAATAGGTAGTGATGCCACATCTTCAAAGAATGGACCACAATGGATAATTCCAAATCATGTGTTGGGTACTCCTTCTCATGAAACCATAAATGGAGTGATATATAAGAAACAACATGATCTCCTTTCATGACAAAACACCCCGAAAAAGATACCAAAGCATCAAAATACACCACATATCCTTGAACTAATTCTGGTAATATCAAGATCAGTGTTGGTGTAAGGTGGAATTTATGGTCATGAAAAGAATTTTGATATTCATCGTTCCATTAGAATGGAACACTTTTCCTTGTCAAATCTATCATTATTTAATATAGTCATGAAAGGTAATAAAAAATGTCAATAACAACCATCCATTCCAAGAAAACTATGTATCTCAAAGAAATTATTTGGTAGTTTCCAAGATATCATAGCCTTTATCTTCTCTAGAAACACATTTTTTAGAGATAACATGGACAGAGAAACGTACCTATTGTATCAAAAAATCACACCTTGAAATTTTTTCATACAAAATATAATCTATAAATATACCCAACATTATCACCAAGTATTGAGCATACTCGTCATTGGTACTATAATACACTGATATTCCATCCAAAAACACCTCCCCTAAAGAATCCAAATACATTTAGAATATCTAATTCATCAATTCCATAAATTCATCTAGTGAATTTCTAAGACCCAAAGGAAATACAATCTTGTAATGGACATATCATACTTATAAAATATGTATTTATAATATCCACATTTTGAACCCACAACTGGTGATATCCCGAATGCATGTAAATTTTGGTGAACAATTAGGCTCCCCTTAATTGATCTGATTGGTCATCAATGAATGAAATAGGATACTGATTCTTTATCATAACTTGGTTAAGCTTACGAGAATTTACACAAAGACTAATATTTCTATCCACCTTTTCACAAACAAGACTGATGTTTCCCATGAAGACATACTGAGCCAAATTAACCCTTCACTTTCCAATTCTTCCTACTATACTTTCAATTCGATTAATTATGTTAGTTCCGTCTAATAAGATGAAAGTAAGATAGGAATGGTCTTTAGGGATAGATCAATCATGAACTCCATTTCTCTTGTGGGTGGAAACCCTGAGAAATTATCTAGAAATATATAAGGAAATTGATAAACTATTTTTTATGAAAAATTCTTTTCCCAATCTCATCCACTGATACCCAGGTCAAAGCTGTCAAATATAATGAGATAGTTCCAACTTCTGGTTCCAACAATATTTCTCCACTTTCCTTTACATTTTTATCTCCCCTAAAAAGTTGCTCGATGTAATCTACAATTGTAAACTAGCCCTTTTGGTATAAAAGTCTATGTGAGATTTGAAAATTTTCAACTAAACCACACTGATAATTAATTCATAGACATCCATATCAGGCACTAATAAATTCCAAATCATTTCACCCCCGTCGATAGTTATAGAATGTGATTTCCAAATAAAGGTTAAACATTTTACTTGGATAAGAGGATTTTGAAGTTTTAATAATGAAGGCATCATCTCAACATTAAAACCTAGAAGATCAAAAAACAAGAATTAATAAACAAATAGGACACACCTATATCAAAGAAATATTTCATAAATGTAAAATTCAAAAGAATCATGCCTCTCATCATCAACGGTCTAGATTTATCATACAAGATCATTTTCTCAACTCCATATAATATATTACTCACTATACATTGGTCTTTATTACCATATCGATATTTCACTTGTTGATGAGTCATTTTGTTCCTAGAAACACCTTGTCTCACTCAATTCTGGTGATGAGAACTATTCTACTACACTCATTCCATCAAATAATATGATGCCTAAGAAGCATGATATGTGTCCCTGGAACCCAAACATAGATAAATATGAAAATATTTTTAAGGATTTCCCATATGGTTTCAATTTTCACCTACTCTAGGTGGTGACATAGAATCTTACTTTATGTGATCGAGAGAACCACATTAAAAAAACAAGATTACCCTTTGATTTAGTAGGAAGATTCACTGATCCGGCCATTTGATTTTGAGACATACCACTACCTTGGAAATATGGGTCCCTATTAGAGTTTTCACCAGTTCCTATAGGTATCAGCATTCTTCCTCCAACTATATTTTCTGAGATATCCCTTTCTACCACCATTTCTCTATTGACCGTATATGTATAATATGATATACAAAGAATTATAATACTTTAGTGAATCTATGGGATCAACCCCAATTCAGAAATTTGTTCCTTCAAGGATTCAATTGCAGAAAATTTAGGTGAAAAGTAGGATAAATTTATAAATTTATTCATATAATTTGTTACGATGAGGTTCCCCTACTTCAAACTAAAGAAGTCTATTTTTCTTTCAATGTATAAATTATTAAAATAGTATTTTTTTGTTAATAAATTATTAAAAATCCCCCTATGTCACGCCTTGGTATGATTTAACCTAAACTACTAAATCCCGTCATTAAAATGCAAGATCTTTTAGTATGTATTTTTCTAATTTAACCTTCAGCTTAGATGGTTTTCCTGGGAAATAAAAGATACAATTCATCCTATTTATCCATATGTCTTCCTTTTCCAATTCTGAATCTCCCTAATTGATGGGTTTATTTTTCATTTGGAATTAAACATAATGATCCACTTTCCTTGGTTCATCATTTCTATTCCCTCTTTCTAGGGATTAAAAAAATTGGACAACAATTTGGACCAATTGTTGGTTCACCTGTGGATGAGGTCCAACCACATTCTCAACATCTACATCTGGTTGGTTTCTTTGATGCCTACCTGGTTCCATTATCTATAATAAATAAAACTCCATTTAGTATCACTCTCTATAAATTTAAGGGTTAACCATTTAAAATTTACCACATTACACATATCACAAAAAGGCCATCCAAAATTAAACCATTTCCTCTTTTTAACCATTTTTAAAAATTCCACCATTCTTTTTGAAAATAAAACTATTTTCAACAATTTTTAAAAATCAGAACTTTTTCACCAAATCATGAATCATTACTCAAAATGAATTATGCATTCCTATTTTTAATTCATTAAAATCAATTTATGTTAGTATCTTCTCATTGAATAAACCCATGATGATGAGGTGACAACTCTTAGAAGTGTCGCAAAACACTCGTGTACCCAAACTCTCTAGTAACATGAAGTTCATCTTAAATAGGTCATAAATACCTTTTTATTCTGAAAATTAAAAGTTCTGATGATTCTATCTACTTGATACCAACCAAAATCAAGGTCAAAAAAATAATGAATTTCCAAATCCAGGATCGAACAAACTGATACCATTTGTAACATCTCGACCCTCACCCACTAGCATGGGTAGAGGAGGTGGGTGATACTAGCCTTAGGTGAAATCACCAAGATACCAAAGGTTGAAAAAAATAAAGGGTTTCATAAGAAATTGGGGGATGGAATTACCTTTTGATAATTATATTTCATGCATATATTTTAGGGTGTTTTATGTATTGATTTTTTGTTTTAAAATGAATAATATTTCCAATTTTGTAGAAAATTGACTTGTTTTGTGATTTTTGGATGAAAATAATAGATTTATAAAAAAGGAATAAATAGGGGAGAAAATATGAGACAAAAGTTTTCTCGTGGTGCGACACTGGATTTTTGAATATGAAAAAGTTGGAAAACTGAAGCATAATGACTACACATCATATAACCCAATTACACATTGTGAATTTTTCAAAAGTAATTTTCTGAGATGTAAAATTTGTGACTTCAAAAGAAATTGTGACACTCTATTACACATCGTGTAATATCATTACAAAACATGACATTTTTTGGGACAATTTTTGGGAATGATTTTTCCAAGATTCGTGTCACCTGAAATTCGAGGGATTACCTGATGTGAAAATACATTACACACTATGTAAGTGTCGATGCGTAGAAAAAAAAATAAATGAGATGTGGGATGAGGCTTTAATGGGTTTGGCTATAAAAGGATCCCCTTAGCAATTACTTTTGGATACACTGGTACCAGAGAAGGCCAAGTGAAACCACGGGGGATAAAAAACATGGAGTGATGATCGGGGTCCTACTTCACCACTATTCTTTTCCAACATTATTCCTTGGGTACCCATGTTGCTCGTTCTCATCATACCTAGAATGAGCCAGTAGTCCTTTTTGTGTTGGGTGATATGCCAGTATTTTCTATTCCTTCTATAGTATAGTTTTTTAGAAACTCGTGCATGTTTTCTTTTAGAACATTCATTGCATCTTATCGAACCTATTACTAAATAGAATCATTTTTAAAATGATTTAGGAATTGTTTTATTTTATCCATTATCCTAATACCCACTTTGAATTAATCCTTTTCTAATCTCATATAATCCATGAACAACATTGTTATGAAATGAGCCATGTTACAAGCCTATTTTATCCATTTCTACCTTCCACTACATATTTAGCATGATATTTAAATAAATAAGTGTGTGGGAGTAACTTTATTGGGTGTTCCAGGATATACTTTACTGGGGATATTTTTCTGTGGTATTTTCTATTATGATTTGGGAAATGCCATGAAATATTTCATTGTATTTTCTTATTCACATATCCTGCTAAAAAACTAGGTTGTGTTTTGGGGAGGATTAAAAATCACCATTTTCAAGCTCAATGATTTCTTTATTGTATGTGGTTAGGTGATGGATGTGAGATTATTCCTAATCATGGTGTTAGATAAATAAAAAAATAAAAAAATAAAGAGAGTTGATTTATTCATTGTGCTTACATATATCATGGGCCAAATTTTAGATTTTTGGGGGAGAGAGAAATGGAACTTGTAATGGTAGACAATCATTGAACTATTTTTTATTGTCATGCAAAATTATTTAGATTCAAACCTCCTTTTTTAGCCTTATTTGTTTACATCATTACCTACCTACCCTGAATCCTTAAAGTAATTTGAACCTTAATGGTGAAGCCATCATGATTAATTTTAATTTATATATTTATACAATAGATATGTTAGATGCCTTTTAGGCCTATGGTACGTTACATGTTTTGAGGTATGTTATGAATTATATATACATTTGTATCCTGATAATGAGTGGAAAATTCATTTTTTGGTAAATTTAAAGTGGAATATATATTGGTAATGAATTGAATAATGAAAATGTATGATTGAAAACTCCTGGATATTTCAAAAGAGAAAAGTAAAATACATGGTAGATTTGTTTCATTGAAAAGTGAGGTGTTGAATAATTTTCTTATGTGATACTGAAACATTTTAATTTTCCATGTGATCAATTGAATTTTTTTAAATTTAATTTGAAGTATGGTAAGTTTAACATCCTTTTTAGTATGTTGAGATTCCATCCTTGAGGAAACAGCTTAATTAAAATGTGATGGTATTTGATAATTATATTTTGTGCATATGTTTTAGGGTGTTTTTTTGTATTGAATTTTGTATTTTAATTAATAATCATTCCACTTTTGGGGAGAATTGACTTGTTTTATTATTTTTGGCTTGAAATAACATATTTATGAAAAAGGAATGAAAATGGGATAAAATATGAGCCAAAAGACACTTCACACTATGAGTGAATCGAAGCAACGTGATATCATATTTTTAAAGATGATAAAGCTGGAAAACTGAAGCAGAATGAATACATGACATATAACACAGTTACATGTCGTGACTTCTTCAAAATTAATTTGCTGAGATAGACAAGTCCTGACTTCAATACATGATGTGAAACTCCATTACACATTATATAACTTCCTTACATTATGTGGCATCTTTTGTGATAAGTTTTTGGAAAAATATTTTTATGAGATTTGTGGTGCCTGAAATTTTTGGGATTACATAACGTGAAACTCCATTACACATCATGTAATTTTAGACGCACAGAAAAAAAATGAAACATAGGATGAGGATTTGAGGGGGTTGTCTCTAAAAGGAGACCCTCGGCCACTACATTGGGAAACTCTAAGACTAGAGAAGGCCAAGAGACACCATGGGAGGGTACAGAATACGAAGTGGCTATCCAAGGCCCGGTTCTCCACTGTTATTCACCACCATTCTTCCTTGGGTACCCATTCTGGTCATTCTCATCATGCCTAAGATGAGCGAGTAGTATTTTTAGTGCCAGGTGATTTTTTTATAGGTGGATGTGTTGCAAGCGATTTTTTAATCAATTATTCATGTTTTGGATTTCTGCAATCCATTTATTCAATTCCAATTCATCTTATATTTTTATTGGATGTCCATTACTGCATTATAAGGCTATTTATTTTATTGCATTAATTAATCACCGAAGTTTTCATATAAAAATTATGAAATCTGGGTCTGTTGTGTTTAATAAAGGTTTTGGGTTAACTAGAATTGTGTTTTCACTAAGTATATGACCATTAAAATGGTGCAATCATAGGATTAGGGTAGGATACTAGGAACAATGATCCCTACTAACCAAATTTCGACACCAAAACAAAAAAAACATTATGAATTAAATCTCTAGAACACAATCTTGAAAATCACTGAACCTGGAATTCCTCATATCTTGATTCAAAACAAAATATTTTCTAATGTATTTCTCTTTTATTTCAAAATAAATAAAAAAATAAATCTTATTTTCCTTAATTAATTTAAAACATAATGACTATCCATGTGGGTTCAACAATTAGACTTTCTAGATACAACATTTATAGTTAGTTTATTTGAGTTTTTATAAATTACTAAATTTGGTTAGCCCTATAGGAATTAACGACACCCAGAGGGTAGTCACATTTTAATATTAGACAATCAAACCAAAAGACAATAACCAACAAACCACTAAATGAGGCATGAGTGAAAAAATAAAACTCAACATAACCAAAATAAGGTGCTACCATATCAGAGTAAAAAGAAGTAACCATGTAAAAAATATAAGGAAAACCAATGACAACAAAACCCAAAAGAATCAAAGACATCAAATAAAATATCCCAAAATGCTCCAAGATCCAAGACAAAAATCTACACCCATGATATCAAGATGCATCACTAAAGAACCGGGATACCTTGTCTTTACCTCTGTACCGATATATAACGTATGAAAACACCCCAAATTTCCCAAATAGGGGGTGAGTATACAACTTAGTATGATTTCCCCAATGACTAACTAACTCATTTCACTTGGATAAAACATGTTATCACATTTATAAAATAGTTTAAGCAATGAAAATAATTTATTACAATGACATAAGTTGTTTTTTCCAAGGTATGAATCAACAAGCTATCAAAATCATTTTTCAAGGAATAAATCAATAAATCATTTAAACTAGTTCTTAAATTGTGATTTGTAATATACTTTTTCATGTCCACAAACATACAGAACATGGACACGCAAGATTTGTGTTACCATTGACAATGGATCTTCACATTCATACTCCATCCCTTTGATGGTGGTACTTCATGACCATTATTCACCCCATTAAACTCATGGAGAACTTTTATTCCCAAATCATATAAAACAATTTCAATAAAATCATTTATTACCTTTAAAATCATTTCAAAAAATAATTTACTTGAATTAAACCAACCATAATTTAAAACCCATCATTTTAAAATTATAAAAAATGGGGTTTTCCAAAAAATCATCCAATTACCATGATTTCCAAAAACCATAATTAAAATGAGAATTTCCATCAAATAACACCATGATTTTAACAAAAAATTTAATTAAATTAATAAATTTAAAATAAATCTTTCAAGTTCTAATCAAGTGAAATCAGGCAATAATCCATGAACCTATAACACAGTTATCAAAGAGAATAATGACCCAACAACTTTAGAAACTCATCTTAGATCATTTAGATCCTAACCAAGATCTTGTTCCCTTCAAAAAAATCAACAATATATTTTCAATATTCCCATGATAAAACAAAGATATATCCTATATGAACTAGATTTATAGTTTCACTTGAGAGGATAATAAGAGATATAATAAAAACCATGAAGAAAAATCACTTATAGGTGAATATTAATCTCCAACAGAATTTGGATCACCTCAAACTTACTCACAGATCAAAGGGAATCACCAATCCGGACTTAAGAGGAATAATAATCCATGTTTTGTCCAAATTAGGGGGTAAATTAGTGGTTAATAGGATAAAATGAATTATATCCACAATTTTTGGATCTAAAATTTGATGGTGCACGATTAGGGTGCATGTTTAGGAAAACCATGTGCTAACTATACAGGAACTTATATCTCAAACTACACCTCACATGGTTGGATCAAATAGTTATAAAAACCATGTACCAACTAGGATATTCCCATCTATCATGTATTGTATAGTTTCTCCTAGGAATACGCATGGTTTAGCCAAATCATGTGACAACCGTACACCTGCCCAATGACCACTCTTTCCCTTACACGGTTTCTTGGAGTTGGTTAATGGTTTCTATTAACCATGCTCAAATCATGAAACTCCATAAAATCATTAATATCATTCCAAAACTTCCCTAAACCTCCTAAAAGTTTGTACAATTATTATATATACATAAAATACATAAATAAAGGGTCAAATACATAAAATGGGGGGGTATACACATTTTTTTAGGAGTATGGTGATAAATTTATAGAGGAGATGTCACTCAGTTTACCACTTATTCAATTTATTTATCATAAAATTGATATCATACATAGATAATCCATTTTAAATCATCCATTATATTTCATAAAATTGGAGGATAAAATAATTCATAGTCAAGTCCAAGAGTTTTTGGACATGGGATATGTCAATCTCAACCCATGTTCAGCACATATGATTCTTGTTCAATGGAGGTTATAATATGGATAATGTGCGTGGATTTCAAATCCATTAATGACACTATAGGGTATCATCATCTAATCCTTAGGTTATATGATATGGTTAACGAGTTAAATGGTTAATCTATTTTCTCTAAAATTTATTTCAAACGTTTCTATTAGCAGATAAGAATAAAAGAGAGAGATGAGTGGAAAACTAATTTTAAAACAAAACATGGTCATAATAAATGTATATTTACACACTTTGGTGACACAAATGAACCTTGAAAATTCCTGATATTAAATCATAATTTCTTATTATTAAATATATATATAAATTTATAGTGGATTATTTTGATAAAATTATTATGTATATAATGACTTTTAAAGAACATGTGAACCACTTAATAAAAGTACTAGATGTTTTGAGAATATAAAATTTACTAAGAATCTAAAATTTATTTGGATTGAGATTTAAGGGTAATATCATTGCAAGTATTCAGTGCTCTTTGATCCCTAGGTCTATTTCTACTCCTAAAAGTAGTTGGGCCACTGTCATTAGGCCTTCTGGTATGTCCTTTCTAGAAAATATGCTGATATTCATGGATATAATGATCAATTTGGTGATTATATTTGGTTGATCAGATCTAGGATAACATATCCTTCTCCCCCGATAGGAAACACAATCATAGTCAACTTTTATGGGGAAGATGCCTGATAAAAGGGGGACATTGATAAGTTAATTTTGGTGAGGATGATGAAAGAATCACCCATTTTTGTATAGAGATTAACATGGAAGGTCTTATTTAACATTTATTGTCTCTCAAAAATTTTAACAATGCACTTATGATTCTATAGTTTTAACTTCCTCCAGAATTGTTTTTATAGTTTTTATTGATGTTCCCTTCATTCCCATATGAAATTAGGTTAAAGTAATTTTTGTTATGCCAAATATTTATTTTGGGGGAAAGATATATCCAAATAACTTCCCTAATTCTTTGGTTTCTCATGATTTTTATGCACTACTTGTTTATTTAGGTATCTTTATTCCTACTCCTATTTAATAGGTTAGATGTGTTTGTGGAAATTTATCTTTTATCAATCGAGTCTCTATTAAATTTGAAGGAGTGTAAATAAAAAATATTTCCAAAGTATGGAGGTAACTTCTTCTTTGATCTTAGAAATCAATTCAATATATTTAATGAGGAATTATAGGATATAGAGTTGGAGTTAGTAGAAAATAGAGTCTATGAGTAATAAGAAACTAGTTTATGCCACTAATTCTGTGCCTTCCATGGCCTCAAAAAATCCTCCAACAGAAGATATAGAATCTCCCATATACAATAGGTCACATGATAAATCCAAATAAAAATAGGATATTCTCATTAACGATCATCTTAACTTTTGTTTAGGATGAAAAAAGGTAAAAAGGTTGTTTACACATCTGTATATTTTCTATTTTATTATAAAAACCAAGGGGTTTTCTTCAGCTAATAATATAATAAAAACTAGGTGACGAGAATATTATTCTTCTCTACCAAAACCCATGTTGATAAGGTTAGTGGGGAATTATATTATCTCCAAGGATCCTAATAATTCACTCTTATAGAGGGAAGTGAAGGATCATGGATATAAAATATTGGTAGAGTCATTGGATGGAAAAAATATAGGAATTTATTCCCCACTCACTTCATAGAGAAAATGAAAGATATATATGAATGGTTTGATAAGGATTTGAAGGAGTAACACAACATGGAAATGTGATTTGATGTTTATTTGACTCATGAAGGTGATACCAAGTTGAGGGTACTCTAAGAACTATAAGGTCTAAATAAATTTAATATTAATTAACATACTCATATCTAGGTATTTATATTTTTTATTTTAATTAAAAATTATTTTGTTCTTGATGATTATATTGTGGAATCAAATTTCATCTTTATAAACATTAAATGCCTATTATGACTTTATCCCTACCATGATGTTAATATTTTCCTAGAAATATCATTCAATATATTCAATCTTGGTCACTAGTGGTGGCTATTAATGGTGTGAAACTCTTATTTAGTTTTAATTTTCTTCATTTCCTGAGATTTTAGGTTTTGTGTTGATGGTTTCTTTGTAGGTTCTCACTCAACTTAGAAATTTTATTTTTCAACAATCAATAACTTAATTATATGGTGAATTTTTTATTGATAATTTTTTCTTGGATTTTTCATTAGTGGTGATGGACTTGTAGTGGATAGTTAGAAGTCAAATCCAACCAAAATTGGGTTCCCCAACATATATTGTGAAGGTAAGAGTTTTAATGGGCTTTTATGTTTTATAGGATATTTTTTAGGAAATCAATCACATTAGAAACACCATTGAATGATTTTACTAAGAATAATGTAAATTTAAAATTATGAAAAAATCAAGAGAAGTGTTTCCATACTCTCAAGGATAGACTCACTAACTTCCCCCACTTTCAATTCCAGACTTCAATAATACCTTTGAAATTTCATGAAATATAGGAGGAATTTTTATAGGCAGAGTAACTATGTAAGAAGATAATATTATTTATTATTTTATTGAGAATTTAAATAGGCCAACTATATATCATTAAATATATGACAAATATATTAATAAATTTTTTATAGCAATAGAATCATGTAAACAATCCCATGGGTTAAAATAATTCATTATCTATTATGATCCTGAAGTTTTTAAAAACATTAGTAACCTTTAAATATGAGACTTTCTAGGTGTATGGAATTCATTAAGTCATTTCAATATGTAATGAAGAATAAACACGGAAAAAAAAATTGTTTTTAATTCACTTTCACACACACACACACAGATATATATATATATATATATATATATATATATATTCTTTTCTCCTTATTATATTCCATAATCCATAATTTTGAATATAATAAGGATTTATATGCCATTTAAAATGATATTTGTGAATATTTTAATCATTATAAGCTTCTAAATATTTATTAAATGTTTAATTTATTTGACATATTCTTATTCGGAAATGATAATCTTTATATTCCCAAATTATTTATTTGTTTAATTTTATTAAAAATGACGCATTTTGGTGGTCGATTAAGCTATTTTAGAATTTTTAAAATTGTAAGTGTCATATGCGAATACATTTATTGGATAAAAATGATGCAAATTATGAAATTCATATGGATAAAGGATAAAATGGAGGACATGATATTAGGAATAGGATTCAAGACAACTCACAAAAATTCTATAAATCCCCCAACCCTTGTATCTAGGATTCGGTGCCTTACATTATTACATTGGTATTATGAACAAGTTTTTACATCCCAAAGGAACAAATTGTTTAGTATATTTGGAAAACCAGATATAAAAATAAGTTTTATGTTACACTTTAAATGAAAAAAAACATTGAAACTCCATTGAAAACACCCAAAACCCCCTAGATCAACCTTGTAAGTCATTCATAATATACATCTTCACCTACCGGGGAAAAATAAAACATAATAAATGGGTGTGATCAGATGATCATTAAGTGTAAACAATATAGTGGAAGATATCATAAACATATAAAATAAATATATGTGAATAACTAAAAAATGCCTTGAAATTTTAATCTTGATTAGAATATGGAAAGAATAAAAGCTGAGTATATAATGCCATAAAAATAATCACATGAGAATGAAACTTAACCATACATATTATTCTAATTGAATAATCAAATGGATTATAAATTACTAATATCAAAATGATGGAATGCATAATTCGGGACATATGAAACATACCATCAAGTCCTCGTCCAAGACATCTGAAAATGGGAAAAGCCTTAGCCAAATCCATATCTGAAAATAAATAGGCAAGGCCTCAACCAAGTACATATATATTTTGTATCATGAGACCTATCGATGCATAGAGGGACTATAGAGGGACATGTCCATCACTTAATAAGTCCAATTAATATTTCATATGAAAGGGGTGAAACATAAACAACATATACATAGGAAATGTAATTAACTTTTCGGAAATAGTAAATATAATCACTAACCATTCAGAGTAATATGGTGAATAGTATCAAGATAAAACATCCACAATCAAACTAATCATAAATAATTTAATAAAATATGGTAGATGATATAATAAAATATCAATCAAATTTAATCATAATATTTAATAGCGGATTTTGAAATAGATGAAAATACTCCTGTAAAATCATCAAGGAATTCTTGAGAGAAATACCTTTCTTACTTCAGAAAGAAGAGTTCTTTGGGAAAATCATTTCTGTTTGTCATAAAATTAGATTGTAACATTTATATCCCAAAAAATAAAATTGAGTGACGTGAGCCATGTTGAAGGCATCGAGCTGATTACCTGAGTGGGGGAGTTGGATTTACAAGGACCGATGACGCGTGGGAGATTAAAGAGGTTGAATGCAATAATGGATGCCCATCTCGCTTCATTAAAGTCCCAATAGATCTTACCTTGCAGGGATGGAGAAAATGGGCCTATTATCTCACTTATTCAATCCCAAACATGATGTTTAAAGCTTGGCCCATAAGGTTTCAAGAATTTGGATGCCTTGCCCACATGGAGGATTCTAGAAATGGCATCTCTTGACACCAAAGTCAAATCTAGTGGGCTATGCACTCAAAGTTAAGTCTGGTGGGATATGATGGAATGTTGTGAGCTACTTTTCCAAAAGAGTTTGTTGGACTTTATCTTTTTTACTTTTAAGGGGACAAGGTAGGTTTAGCCTTTATGACTTTAGGGTATTAGACCCTTGACCATTGTATCACCTCCTTGGCTATAAGTAGCCACCCCATGGCATTGTATTTTCTTCCAAGAATTAATTGAGAGCTTATGATTTGTTTCTCTCTGTTGTGTGAGGATTATCTCGGGTTTTCCCCCTTTCTCTTATGCATTCTTGCCTTGTAAATCTACAAATTATATTGGTGATCCAAGATCACAAAGCCCCCAATTATGTGCCTCAACCCAAGTTCATTGTTGTGTGGATTGGTTATCACATCCCCCTTGAGTTTGTTGTATAAGTAGTAGGTCGTTCTCCTTATAGCGTTGATTGACTACTTGCATCCACTATCTGTACCCATCATCCGCCGCATAGCCCCGAACCACATCCTTCATCCACCACCCTACGTCGTGAATATCGGTCCACATCGTGTGTCTCACATCAGTTCATATCATAGCTTCAGTAGAAAAATTAGGCATCTATCCCTTCATTCACTTTAATTCTGTCTAGTACCCTCCTTATCCTTCCATATTATTCACCCATTCAACAAAAAATCCCTTTTCTTGAAAGCCTCCCGAATTAGACTAATTTGTGCAAGATTGGATTTTTATAAATTGAGCCAAATTTTCATTCAACTTCTTTCCACATTTAATTCCCTATATGTGATTTGTATCCAGCAAAAAAAACAAATTCTCTCAACTCATCATTTTATACTTTTCAAAATTAAGAACATCCTTTATTTGAGATATATCGAAAAAAATGTCTTACTCTCCATTCAATCATATTATGATATAAAACTCCAAGCACAACACTTTTTGCGGAGAATTGACCCAAAAAATCGGATACAATTACTACTTTTTTCATTACCTTATTAGCACTTTCCATTTCTATATATCACTTTTTCCATCATTTTACTTCATCCCCGTTTTGTATTTGTCTCATATTGTTATTCATTTATCATATCTTTCACAATCAATCAAACCCCAAATACCACATTTCTACCCCCCTATTTCCATCCACCCTTTATCCATTTTCAACCCTCTTTTCACCCTTTACCCTTTTCCACTCATGCGGGTTGTGTTAAACTATCCCCCAACACAATCTTGATTGGGGAAATATTGGTGGCAAGTGATCACCCAAAACAAGTTATTATATTTCATAAGATCTAGGAATTTTAATTGAGTGTTGATAGTTGAGAGAAATAAGAAAAAAAATATCTTTTGTGTGTGAGCGTGTGCATCTTGTTGTGTGTGTGTGTTTGTGTGCATCTTGTGTGTGTGAGTGTGTATATCTTGTGTGCGTGAGTGTGTATCCTTATGTATGTGAGTGTGTACATCTTGTGTGTGTGTGTGTAAAACTCGCGTGTGTGAGTGATTGTGTATCATTGTGTGTCCCCCCTGGTGTTTGTTTGTGTTTGTATAACATGTCATGGCAAAAGATCATGGGAAGAAAATTACTCTTGTTAGAGATGAAGAAAGTCGAAGTAGATCTCCCGCACCAAAAGCTACGCAATTCCAAATTCAAGCTTTGGTGAGCCACTTTGAGAAGATTCTTGATGAGAAGTTGGAGGTTTTACATGAGAGGATTGATGAATTGGAGAATAAACCAAGCTCAAGGATGTTCCATGATAACCCACAACGCGCTCCGGCACCACGACGTCCCCACATCATGGAGGGGGAGATGGTGAACATTGATGATGATCTTGATGATGTCCCACAAAGGAGGAGGTTGTACCAACAACTGAGAGGAGGACAAAGGAGACAACATGATAATGACCTACTTGGCGTAATCAAGGTGAAGGTCCCCTCTTTTCAAGGTAAAAGTGACCCGAAAGCATACTTGGAGTGGGAGATGCAGATCGGGCAATTATTTTCATGCCATGCGTATTCCGGGGAGAAAATGGTCAAACTTGTTTCCCTTTAATTTTATGATTATTCATTAATATGGGGGGATCAAGTTCAAAAGTAGAGGGCTACATATGGTGGACGTCCCATCAACACTTGGGAAGACATGAAGTTCTCCATGCGGAAGCGATTTATTCCCACACATTACCATAGAGATCTCCACAAAAAACTTCAACGCCTCACCCAAGGGATTAAGAGTGTAGAAGACTACTACAAGGAGATGAAAATTTCCATGATTCGAGAAAACTTTTAGGAGGATCCAGAGGCAACCATGGCACGGTTTTTACATGGGATCAATCAGGAGATTTCCGATCAAGTGGAGATGTACCATCATGTGGAGATACATGATATGATCCACCAAGCCACCAAGGTTGAGAAATAAATCAAAAGGAGGAGAAACATGAGGAAACCCACTACCCCTTTCACACCATGGAGAAATATGAGGAAGGATATTGGAGAATCATCAAAGCCATAAGAGGTGGTTGATCACAAAAGTGACAAGGTAATTATTCCACCTAAGAAACCTACATTTCAGGCAACAAAACCACAAATTGGGATATTCTGTGTTTCAAATGTCAAGGAAGGGGTCACATTGCTAGTGAGTGCCCAAACCGGTTCACCATGACCATGAACAAGTATGGAGAGTAGGAGACTGATGAATAGAGCTTGGAAGAGGAGGAAGGATCTCCAGAAATTGATAGTGGAGAGTTTTCAGAAGATGGTGAGATTCTTTTCACTAGGAGAGTTCTAAGCACACAAATGACCGTGGGAGAGAATGAGTAGTGGGATAACCTTTTTCATACATGGTGCAAGATCCATGGGAAGTTATGTAGTGTTATTATTGATGGAATAAGCTGTAGTAATGTTGTAAGAACCAAGTTAGTAGAGAATTTGGGACTTCCTACTTTGAAGCATCAACATCCATATCGGCTTCAGTGGTTGAATGATTGCAGGGAACTGAAGGTCACCAAGAAATTGAAGGTATTTTTCACCATCTTGAAGTACAAAGATGAGGTCTTGTGAGATGTTGTTCCTATGAAGGCTTTCCATTTGTTTTTGGGATGACCATGGCAGTATGATTGGCATGTTACCCATGACGGTTTCTTGAATCGTCATTCTTTTGTACTCCGAGGGGAACCTATAAGCCTCAAACCCATGTCCACGAAACAAATTATGGAAGATCACATTCTGAGAGAGAAGAAAAAAATGAGTGATGAGGGAAAAAATAGTGAAAATTAAAAAAGGATAGAATGAGGGAAAGAGAGAAAATGAGAGAATAAAAGAAATGGAGAGCAAAGAAAAATCAAGTGGGAAAAAGAATTTGAGAGAAGATAAAAGCATGATGTTGGAAAAAAAGACTGAGGTTAAGGAAGATTTTTTTTCATAGAAAAACCCTCCTAGTACTCATGTACAATGAGGTGTTGCTAAATACTAACGACTTACCCTATTTTCCAAGTTTTTTTGAGTCGTTGTTGCAGGAGTATAGAGCTGCCACCAGGTCTTCCACCCATTAGAGGTATTGAGCATCAAATTGACCTCATACCTGGAGAATCACTACCTAACCTCCCAACATATCGCACCAATCTAGAAGAGATAAAATAAATTCAAAGGCAAGTTCAAGAGCTATTGGATGTAAGATATGTTAGATAGAGCCTTAATCCTTGTGTTATACCGGTGATTCTAGTACCAAAGAAGGATGGAACATGGAGAATGTGCATTGACTGTAGAGCCATCAACAACATCATAGTCAGGTATCATCATCATATCCCTAGGTTAGTTGATATTCTAGATGAATTAAATGGTTCAACTATTTTCTCAAAACTTTATTTAAGAATTGGCTACCATGAAATTAGGATGAAAGAAGGAGATGAGTGGAAAACTGAATTTAAGACAAAACATGGACTTTATGAATGGTTAGTCATTCCCTTTGGTCTCACCAATGCACCTAGCATGTTTATGAAGTTAATGAATCATGTCTTACATACATATATTGTAAAATTTGTGGTAGTTTACTTTGATGATATTCTGGTGTATAGTAGGAATTTTCATGAACATGTAGATCACTTAAGAAAAGTATTGTAGGTGTTAAGGAAATAAAACATGTTTAGAAACATAAATAAGTGTGAATTTTGTCTTGATAATATTGTTTTCTTTGGATTTTTTGTGAGCGGCAATAGAGTTGAAGTGGACACCGAGAAGATCAAAGCAATACAAGAATGGCCAACTCCAACCTCCATTGGACAGGTAAGAAGTTTTCATGGTCTTGCTAGTTTTTACTAGAGATTTGTGAAAGACTTCATCACACTAGAAGCACCACTGAAAGAGTTGACAAAGAAGAATGTTCCTTTCAAATGGGGGACAACTCAAGAGAAGGCCTTATATGCTCTTAAGGAAAGACTCACCCGCGCCCCTCTACTTGCACTTCCAAACTTTGGTAAGACCTTTGAAATTTTATGTGATGCAAGAGGAATTGGTATAGGAGGAGTACTCATGCAAGAAGGTAAGCATATTGATTTCTTTAGTGAGAAGTTAAATGGACCAACTCTAAACTATGATACATATGATAAAGAGTTGTATGCATTGTTTAGTGTACTAGCGACATGGCAGCACTATTTTTGGCTTAAATAATTTGTGATCCATTCTGATCATGAGGCTCTTAAATACCTTAGGAGCCAACATAAACTAAATTGGTGACATTATAGATGGCTGGAATTCATTGAATCATTTCGATATGTCATCAAGCATAAAAAGGGTAAAGAAAATATTGTGTCCAATGCACTTTCACGTAGTTATTATCTTTTATCCTTATTGGATTCCAAACTTCTTGGTTTTGAAAACATTAAGGATTTATATTCCACTGATAGTGATTTTAGAGAACCTTATGAACATTGGTAACCTGGAGTTAGTTGGGAAAAGTTATATTTACATAATGGATTCTTATTTTAGATTAATAAGATTTGCATTCCCAATTTCTCAATCTGTTTACTTTTAATGAAGGAGCAACATTAGGGTGGGTTAATGGGACATTTTGGTGTTGCAAAAACTCTAAGAGTTCTTAATGAGCATTTTTATTGGCCTAGGATATCTAGAGATGTTGAGAAATTTTTTGGAAAGTGCATTGTCTGCCATAAATCCAAATCAAAACTGAACCCACACGGACTATATCTTCCTATCCCAATTCCCAACACCCCTTAGGAGGACATATCAATGGAATTTATTGTGGGGTTACCATAGACCAAGAGGGGGAGAGATTCAATTTTTTTTTGTGGTGGATCATTTTTCAAAAATGGCACATTTTATTCCTTGTCACAAAACGGATGATGCCACTAACATTGTAATAATTTTCTTTTAGTATGTAGTCAAACTTCATGGTATGCCAAGGAAGATTGTGTCGGAACAAGACACAAAATTCCTCATCTACTTTTGGAAGACATTACGGAGAAAACTATGAATGAAGTTACTATTTTCCACTACTTTTCATACGCAAACCGATGTAAAAATAGAAGTGGTGAATCGGAAACTATCATCCCTTCTTTGAACCATTGTGAATAAGAACATAAAGAACTGGGAGGAGTGTCTGCTGCATGTGAAATTTGCATATAACAGGGCCAAGAATTTCACTACTCAATATTCTCCATTCGAAATTGTTTACTAATTTAACACCTTGAACCTATTGATCAAGTTCCTTTGCCTTTTCATGAAGTAGTTAATATGGATGTGAAAGGGCATGCGGAATTTATCAGGAAAATTCATGAAAAGGAAAGGATAAATATCAAGCGGATGACCCATAAATATATTGATCGTGCAAACAAGGGTCGCCAGAAAATGTTGTTCGAGCCTGGTGACTTGGTTTGGATTCATATGTGGAAGGAAATATTTACCTACATGTAGAAATAAAAACTCATTCCATGAGGCAATGGACCTTTCCGAGTGCTTGAGAAGATTAACAACAATGCTTATAAGATAGCTTTTCCAGGTGAGTATGGTGTAAGTGCCACATTCAATGTTTCTGATCTTTCTCCATTTATGGGTGTAGAGGATGAAGATTTGAGGATGACTCCTTTTCAAGAGGGGGAGGATGATGCGAACCATTTTGAAGGCACTGAGCCGATTACCTGAGTGGAGGAGTTGGATTTGCAAGGCCTCATGACACGTGGGAGATTAAAGAGGATGAATGCAACAATGGATTCCCATCTCACTTCATTAAAGGCCCAATGGATCTTACCTTTCATGGATGTGGAAAATGGGACTATTATCTCACTTATTCAAGCCCAAATATGATGTTTAAAGATTGTCCCATGTGGTTGAATGAATTTGGATGCCTTACCCACAAGGAGGATTCTAGAAATGGAATCTTTGGACACCAAAGTCCAATCTGGTGGGATATGCACTCAAAGTCAAGTCTAGTGGGCTATGTTGGAAATTTGTGTGCTACTTTTCCAAAATTCGTTGTTGGACTTTATATTTTTTAATTTTAAGGGGACAAGGTAGGTTTAGCCTTTATGACTTTAGGGTATAAGACCCTTGACCATTGTATCACCTCCTTAGCTATAAATAGCCACCCCATGGCATTGTATTTTCATCCAAGAATTAATTGAGAGCTTATGCTTTGTTTCTCTCCATTGTGTGAGGATTATCTCAGGTTTTCCCCCTTGCTCTTGTGCATTCTTTCCTTGTCAATCTACAAGTTAGATTGGTGATTCAAGATCACAAAGCCACCCAATTTCGTGCCTCAACCCAAGTGTGTTGTCGTGTGGATTGGCTATCACATCCCCCTTGAGTTTGTTGTCTGAGTATTAGTTTGTTCTCTTTATAGCGGTGATTGACTACTTGAATCCACTATTGGTACCCACCATCCGCCACATAGCCATGAACCACATCCTCCATCCACCACCCTACACCATAAAGATCAAGACACCCTGTGCATCTCACATTAGGGAGGGACAATGTAACTATATTTTAGGCATTAATGACTTCCAAATTAAGTGAAAAGGTGTTAAAATAGCATTGAAGAAACTATAGAAATGAGCTGCTTTAGTGATGTTTAAGGGAAAATACTGGAGTCTTTAAAACAGAAAAAGGCATAATTTTTGTATAAAAATATAAATGAAAAAAGAAAATATTTCATGATAAAATGATTAATTTTATAAAAGTAATTGTTTCTTAAAATAGAATATGGAGTGCACTTGAAAATGGGTAAGAAACTGCAATGTTCCCTTTAATCGAGTTTGCTTATCATGAAGAATTAATAATGGAACCTTATAAATTCATGTATTTCTAATTAAATAAGGATAAAATGATCTATATAAATGATTTTGGAACATAAAAAAATAATTTAGAATAATTATATAAAAATAAGGAATAATTACATTGGGTTAATAAGAGAGAAATCATATCCCGAATGAAAAATGGAAGTTCTAGGAGAATCCCTTACCTTTTGTCTGAAAGTGTTCTTCACATGAACTTAATGTCTTGGATAATGAAATTATATTCATTAATACATTAATTAAGAACCATTTAAACATTAATTTATCTTATTTTAATTTTATTAGGTTCATTTATGGTCTTTTTATGAGTTATAAGATTCAATTTCATCATTTGGGGGTGTTTGTTTCCTTGATTTTCATGATTGGTTCACTTGTCTACATGTATAAAAGATCATTTAAAATTGGAATAGTTTTCCAGAATAAAAGATATATTTTATTAATGAAATTATAGGAGGTTTAATGTTCCTATATATCATTTTGTTTCCAGATATGAGGATGATTCATTAGATAAAGAATTAATTATAACCATTTTGATTATTTTGGAAGTTATCACAAACTAGTTTTGTATTATGAATTATTATTATGTATATATAATGGTTAAATAACATTAAATAAGTCTTAATACATATATTATAGTCTGGTTTAATCATAAAAATATTTTTATTACCATCCTTGAAGGTATTATGAAAAATCATCATCCACGAAGGTGGTGAATCGACATCTCACACACACCATTTTCATTTTGAGATGAAAAAAAGGGGAAGAGAAAATAATTGATGGCTAATAACACATTATCATAATAAAATTAAAATATATATATAAGATAATGGAGTTATCATTCATTTTTTTCAAAGGATGTAAGGAAACGATAATAAAATAAAATAAATTGAAAGAACAAGAATGAAAGGGAATTTTACCTCTTGAATTCCTCTCCTTGAGAACCTCCTTAATGAAATTTGAAATGGTCTTTAGGGTGAGACCAGCAAGACCAAAACATGGGGGAGAGGTTTGGGTGGGTTATTGAGCCTAAATTGGAAAATATTCAAGGATTTGGAGGTGTGATGAGAATAGGTGGTGAGGGATGGTATTTATAGTGGAGGAGAGGGGTATTTTTTATTATTTTATTCATTAGTTTATTATTTTGGATCAAGACTATGGATAGTGTGAATTATTCTGAATAAGTAAATTAAATAGTACATTTGATTTTAAACTAATGATTCTTACATCAAAAATACCTCAAAAGTAACTAAAACATTCTTGTATTTAGCTTATATCGTAAATTACAATATTTCACTATTCACAAAAAAATCACCTATTTTAGAAAAATATCAAAAATTTACCCTAACCATTTTTTGATGTTTAGATTTAAAAAATTAACACAATTTTATAAAATCCTTTTTTTAAATATGAGAAAATTAATTTTTAAATAAAATCATCATTTACTCGAAAAATACTGATTCTAAAATTATAATTGATTTTATGACACATTAAAAAATTAATTAAGGTATAAAAAAATTATCTTATAAACATAATAAAACAAAATATTAATTTATGAATATATTTTATGAAAATAAATATTCTTATAAATCATTATATTAATTCTAAAATTGTTAATAAACATTTATGCTTCACAAAAATACCAACACTTAATTTATCATTTTTAAAACATTTATTTTCATATTCCATGATGTAAATATATTATATTTTCATTCATAAGATACCTAAATTTTATTTATAATTTCATGTGTTAAGTCGCTATTCTATTTTACAGATTACTATTCCTAATGGTCACATTACTATTCCAGCAGTCATGTTTAATATTATATTATGGTTTTAAACTTGGTGTTGCATGAAGCAAAAACTATCGATAATATTAAATTTTAAAAGAGTCATACCATAAATTATTGGGGTATTAAATTATCCCCTCCTTCAAAAAAAATCATCTTCAAAATTTCCAGAATGTCACCTCATAAAAAGATTTGGGTAGTTCTTCATCATAATTCCCTCTAGATCCCATGTTACCTCTTCGATTTTATGATTTTTATAAAGTATCTTTAATAACTGAGATGTCTAATTCCACAACACATGTTATTTAGTTTTCATAATCTAGATAGGATCTTTACGGTAAGATAAATTTGGTTCTAATTTTTTTCCTTCAGAAGTGAGGAGAATTGGGTCTCGCATGTACATCCTTAACAAAGAGATGTGGAGCACATTATTTACTTTATAAAGGCTAGGTGGCATCGCCAAAATATAATTGAAAACACCAATTATCTCCAAAATTTCAAAAGTTATGATGTACCTAGGACTCAATTTCTATTTTTTACCAAACCTTATGTCACCATTTCAGGGAGATAATTTCAGAAAAATATGATCTCCCACTTGAAACTCCAAATCCTTTCTTCGATTATCAACATAGATTTTTCAATACAATGAGTTGCTTTGATATGTGTTTTAATAGTCTTTACCTTTCATGTTGTTTCATCCCCAACTTCTAGGCCTACAAGCTTCCTTTCACCAACTTCATCCCAACAAGTTGTTGTATGAAATCTCTTTCCATATAATGCTTCATATAGAGCCATTTGAATACTTGAATGTAAACTATAATTGTAGGAAAACTCTAAAAAAGGTAAATACTTATCCAAAATACCTTGAAAGTCAAGTGATCATGATCTCAAAATGTATTCTAAAGTTTGGATCGACCTTTCATATCACCTTTCGGTTTGATGTTGATAAGAAATGCTCAAATAATGCTCAGTATCAAGATACTTCTGAATACTTTTCCGAAATTTAGATTTAAATTATGGATTAAGATCAGACATAATTGAAATAGGTTCACCATGATGTCTTAATAATTCATTAATATAGAGTCATTCTAGGCGCTTCATTGGAAAATCCTCCCTTATAGTAAGAAAATTTGTAGATTTAGTAATTTGATTGACGATTACGCATATTGTATCATTATTTCTTGGAGTCTTTAGTAATATAGGGACAAAATCCATAGTAATTTAATCCCATAAACATATATTAATTATTATCTCAACATAAAGTACATATTTAGGGTTATATTTCCCATTTAATATGTTTTTAAGAAGATCAAATTACAATAGAATCACTTCTATTGATTACGGGTGTTATTCCTCACATGCTTCCACTTCATTAAATAATAAGTACTACAATAAAATCCTTTTATATCTCATAACATAATTATTGAATTCAAAAACACAAATATATTATTTATTACACTTTTACTATAGTAACAACATAATCATGACCTTGATCTCGTTGCTTCTTCTGAGCTATATTACCCTGACACTTGGTACATTTATTTGTGCAGTGCCCCATCTCCTTATAGTTAAAGCATTGGTCATTGGAAAACTCTTTCTTTACCTTTCAATCATGAGAATGGTGGCCTTTTTCTCTACATTTTTATCAAAATCCCATTCCCTTAAACCATGTACTTAGGTGTTTCTTCCTATAGTTTTCACATGTGAAAAAATCTCTCTTTCTTTTCTTCTCATTGTCTATTTTTTAATTTTTCATCATCTTATTATATTCACTAGTGGAAATACGGGTTTTAACGTCATCATAATAACATCAGTTTTTTAAAAACCGACGCGAATAGTATGTGCGGTAAATTTATGGCATCGGTTTTACAAAAAAATGATGCCAAAAACAATTATCCCATGATATATCATGTCGGTTTTCAAGAAACCGATGCCGAAATTTTTCAAAAAAATGTTTTGGCATAGGTTTTGAAGAAACCAGACACCGATAATAATAATAAACATATTTACCATGTCGGTTTTGACGAAAACCGACGCAGAAAATAATTAAAAAAAATCGGCATCGGTTTTGAGGAAAATCGACGCCGAAAATTAAAAAAAAAATAAAACATTTGCGTCAGTTTTTTTGAAAACAGACACCATAAGGTATATTTTCGGCGTCGGTTTTCTCTAAAACGGACGCGAAAAGTCTTTTAAAATTATTTGGGGATCGAAACCCTCATTTTGTTCGATCGTCGAAATTGAGTTCCGCTGCGGTGCTTTGGACACCCGACGACCTTCAAACCTGATTTGCGATCTTGGTCAGCCATTGTTGAAGGTTTTGTTCTATTTGCACGATTTTGGGTATGCGTTCTTCCTCTTTATCTCTTGTTTCATCTTCCATTGTTTATTTATTCTTCAAGAACCCTATTTTGCGAGATTTTCATTATTAGTTCGATTTTAGTTGTATTTTATCATTATTTTTGGTTTGTATTATCATTGTTGGTATAGATTTTATAGTGTTTGTTTTTAAAATTCATTATACTGGTATCAGTTTGGATTTAACATCTTTATTGGGGTTGAACTTCAAATTTTTGGTTTGTATTATCATTATTTCAGTTTAAAATGATGTTTCATTACATTATGAAGTACTATATTTTTAATTCCATTTCCATTTTAATTAAATATTCTTCAAAAAAATAATTTTATTGTGTTATTTATTGATGAACTTAGTGTGGTTTTGTTGTAGTTTGTCTTGTTTTTTGGTATCTATATTTATCATTTAGGTCATGCTGTGTTATATGGGATTAACATGTGAATATTTTATTTCATCAGTGACTTTGAATTAAATGTTATTGAAGTTATAAAATTACATTACACCCATTTTGATTGATATTTTACATTTTAAAACAACCAATTATATTTTTTACTTTCAATTAAGAATTTAGATTTATTAATAATTAACTACACATGTCTGTGGCTTGCATTTCACACCAACATTTATTAATTCTTTGTTGGTTTATTTTTTTCTATACATTGTATGAATGTATTGTTTAGTTAATGGTGTTTTGTCTTCCAACATTGTTGACATTTTAAGGACTCAAATTAAAGAAACATTGATTCCTTTGACTACATATCTAGAACATTAAAATCGATATTTAATTAATCATATAATTACATATGAAAATGATAACACGAGTAAATTTTTAATTATTGTAAGAGATATTTCAATGGATTTAGTAGAATCTATTATATATTCTATAGGATGTGCATTATCTATAATAGTGTAACCACTATATTGATTCTCCGCTACATGGTTGTCTTTATGGTAGCTCGATTGGCTATAGCTCATATTCTTGTTGACCATTCTCTCCCAGGAAAATTGCCCCATCCCGACCCTCCTCCCTAATCCCACCTCTCCACCTATCCATACTCTCCACCTCACCACCTCTCTACCTCTCCCTCCCAATCCCTTTCTGAGCCTCTCCACTACATACCCACCTCTCACTGGGACTCTACCTTCCCCCTACCAACCTTTAACTCAACATTCATGTTTCTTCCTTCATTCCCATTGCCACCTTCATTTCCATAATTGACTTAATTACCATGTTCCCTTCAGATATACCTCCCAAATTCTTATTATCATTTTTTCCGCAATGTCCATCCATCCTCTCGAATAACATCATCTACATCACTAAACCCTATAATCGGTTCATCCTCTATCTAAAACTGCTACTATATTCACCATCATATTAATATCGATACATGTATTTGTTAGTACATAGGTATAGATCACACCGCAAAATCGTCAATAATTTATACATATTTCCATGTACTCCCACATTTCACTTCTTGCGTCCTTTAAATTAATGTACTCTTCAATATTTTTGACACATGCAACATTGAAATATTGAAACTATGTAAAATGAACTAATAAATTTTAAAATAATGATATTATAATTAAATTATAATATCAATATAACACACATGTATATAATATGAAAATAAACTGTTTACTCTATTTGTAAACGTGTTTCATATCTGATGTCTTTTATCTGATTACTAATAGTTTTTATTAAATATTTTTTTGTTTACAATTTATCTGATAGATATTTAAATGTCTATATGTTTTAATATATTCATCAATTATATTGTGATATCCGGTATTAATGGATCGTAATTGGATTTATTTACGAAGAACCACTAGTGAATATGAAAAAGGAGTTGATAATTTTTTGGAATTTTCTAAACGACATCTTTAAAATATTGATTTGATTTTATGTCCATGTGTGAAGTGTGTAAATATGAGAAAGTTAACTCCAGATAAATCAAGGATCATCTCATTTTTTATGGTTTTTTCCTTAATTATACACGTTGGATCTTGCATGGTGAAAGAACTGAAAATTCAACATCCAATGATGATGACGATATTCATAATGAGGTAGAGGATCGCATTGAAGAATTAATTCATGATTTAGGTGTTGAAACCATCGAAAAAACACCAACTGTTGAACGATTGTATGGATATTCTGAGAAACCATTATTCCTAGGTTGTAGTAAATATACAGTTTTATTAGCAGTTTTGAGATTAGTTAACTTAAAAGAAAAAAATGGGTGGAGTGATAAAAGTTTCTCCATTTTACTTGAGCTTTTAAAAGAGCTACTTCCAGAAGGCAATGGGATTCCAGATTCCAATTATGAGGTGAAGAAAATATTATGCCCAATGGTATTGGGGTATAAAAAGATACATGCTTTCCCCAATGATTGTATACTGTATAGGAAAGAAAATGAACATTTATCAAGTTGTCCTACATGTGGGACATCGCGCTATAAGATGGATGGGAAAGTCAACTCAGATTCATTATCAAGTGATTCCATGTAACATTATGAAAAATCAATTTTTTACTTTCCAATGATATCATCCAATATTTTTTGCATACAATTCTGATAATTCAATTCTGATTTATCTTTTGGTACTATAATCAAAACTCCAGCTAATGAAATTTGGTACCTTCCACTAATTCCTCGTTTGAAGCATCTATTTGCAAATTCAATTGATGAAAAAATGTTAATATGGCATTCAGATGAGCGCATCTCTGATGGTAACTTACGTCACCCTGCCGATTCACCACAGTGGAAGAGTTTTGATAAAAAATTTCATGATTTTGGAAGTGAAGTTAGAGATCTCAGAATCGGATTGTGTACTGATGGAATGAATCCATATCGGAGCCTCAGTAGCCAACATAGTTCATGGCCTATTTTGTTGGTACTTTACAACTTGTCCCCACATCTATGTATGAAGAAAAAATATGTTATGATGAGATAGATGATTTCTGGACCAAAAAAACCCAGAAATGATATTGATGTGTATCTTTCACCACTGATTGATGATTTGAAACTTCTATGGGAGGAAGGTGTTAATGTTTTCGATGCATACAAGAAAGGGTATTTTCTTTTGCGTGTTATAATAATGTTCACTATAAATGAATTTCCTTCATATGGAAACTTATCTGGATATAGTGTTAAGGGACATAAAGCATGTCCAATTTGTGAAGAACAAAATTCATATTATCAATTGCAGAATGGAAGAAAGACAGTGTACATGGGACATCGAATATTTTTGTGAATTGATCATACTTATCGTATATTGAAAAAAGAATTTAATGGTTTACATGAATACAACCTCCCCCATCGACCATTGTCAGCTGAAGAATATTATGATAGAGTGAAAGATATTGATTTGACATTTGGAAAGAAAAAATGTTCTGGTTTACAAAAACATATCTGGAAGAAGCAGTCTATTTTTTAGAACTACCTTATTGGTGATTTTTATAGATAAAACATAACATTGATGTTATGCATGTTGAGAAAAACATATGTGATAGTTTGATTGGAACTTTGTTAGACATAAAAGGAAAGACAAAATATGGATTACATTATAGATTGGACATGATATTAATGAGAATGTGTTTGGAGTTAACTCCCGCTGTGAAAGGAAACAGAACATATTTACCTCCAGCTTGTCACACATTAAGCAATATTGAAAAGATGAATTTTTTTCAATGTCGTCATGGTACTAAAGTACCCAATGGTTTTTCTTCAAATCTGAATAATTTTGTGTCATTGAAGGATTGTAAATTAATAGGTATGAGATCACATGATTTCCATATGTTGATACAAAAAATTCTACCAGTAGCAGTGCGTGGTATATTACCGAAATCTATCAGAAAGACAATCATCAGGTTATGTAATTTCTTTAAATCCATTTGTAGCAAAGTTGTTGATCCAAATTTTTTATATGTGTTGGAGAATGAAGCAACTCTTATTCTTTGTCAACTAGAAATGTATTTACCACCCACATTTTTTGATATAGTGGTTCATCTATTGATTCATTTGGTGCGTGAGATAAGAATATGTGGGACTGTTTATTTAAGATGGATGTATCCTTTTGAAAGATATATGAAATTTTTTAAAGGATATGTTAAAAATCCATATCGACCAGAGGCCTCTATTATTCAAAAATATGTATCAGAAGAGGTGATTGAGTTCTGTAATGATTATTTGAATGAGGTGGAGCATATTGGTCTCCCTGTATCTCGACATATGACAGTTCATAGAGAAGGTAGAGGGGTTTGGGGCTTAAAGGTAAAGTTCATTCCACGTGATGAAGTGATGAAAGCACATTTATACATTTTGAACAACACAGATGAGGTTCAACCATATATATCCTCACATATTGCTGAATTAAAGTTACGATATCAGAAAAGAAATGAAAATTGGTTGATGATTGAGCATAAGAAGACATTTGTTTCCTGGTTTAAAGAGAAAGTCACCCCAGATATATCTATATCAGAAACATTGAAGTGGTTATTAGGGGGGCCATCTCTTAATGTGATCACTTGGTCTAGTTTTGATATTAATGGCTACACATTTTACACAAAAAACCTGGATGACAAGAGTACCGTTCAGAATAGTGGTGTGATGGTATTCACTGAAGCAGTGCATTTTTCAAGTGCCAAAGATAAAAACCCAATTTCTGCATCAACGTCATATTTTGGAGTTATTGAAGACATATGGGAAATTGATTATATTAAATTTCGAGTCACTGTTTTTAAGTGTAATTGGGTTGATAGTAATAGTGGTGTGAAACATGATGATTATGGGTTTAAACTGGTTGATTTGAAAAGATTTAATCACAATGAGGAACCATTTATCATGGAGACACATGAAAAACAAGTATTTTATGTCATTGATCCTTCGAATGATCAGTGGTCAGTTGTTTTGTAAGGTAAAAGATACCATTTGGGTGACGAGGATGATTCTGATAATTCTAGTGATTTACATGAGCCTTATTCATCTATTACGCAATTTCCAGATGATTACAATGAATATAAGACAGACATAGTGCCTGCAGTACGTACCGATCATGATGAAGGCTTGTGTAAAAACACTAAATTAGTCTCCTGATTTTTCTGGTAAATATTTATATAGTGTTTCTATTTTTAGAACTTACAAATTCATGCCTCTATTCTTACATATTTATTTTTGTCTTCCTTGTTTCTAATTATTCAGTTTTCCAATGATATGCAGGTACACAAAATTGCATTACACTTTCTAGTAGCAATGTTAGATACAGATAGAGAGGAGCAGTTACCGAGGTGTATCTATTTTGACATATTATTAAATATTCAATAATATACTTATTTAATGAAATAAAACTGTTAATTTAAAAAAAAAATTGCAGGACTACTGATGCGTCCTCGGCAGAGGAGACTTCTCCAGTTACTACTCAAAAATCAAGTTCTCAAGTTGGTAAACGTGGTATTACACGTTTGCCAAAACTATCACTTTCTCGTGATGATAACAAATTAAGAATCCGTTTTGATGATAATAATAATGTAGTTGTCCCAAATGCAGTTATGTTTGTCAGTTATATAGCAATGCAGAGCCGTTGCAGGATTAGTATTTTATATCCTGATTGGAATTCAGTGGACAAGACGTCGAAGCAACAGCTTTGGGAGGCCGTGACAATAAAATATCTTAATTTATTTCTTTTATCTCATTTTTTGAATATTATATATTTTAAATGACATATTTAATTTATTCAATTATGGATGGCATTCAATTTTGAGGAAACCAAAGAAATTAAAAAAATACATCTCTCTTTAGCAGCGGTTCGATGGAGAGATTTTAAAGACAAACTGAACAAAAAATTATGTTTTTGTAAAGAGAAGGTTTGAAATCCCATGTCTTAAGTATCCATATATAGATGAAGAAACATGGAAGCGATTTGTTGATAGTTTTCAGGAAAAGAAATTTCAGGTATGGTAATTGTCTTATATTTTAAAATTTATGCTATATTTTTCTTATTACTTAGTAGTTAATTTTTATATAACAGGCCTCCAGGAGATCTCATTAAAAGATCCAGTTGAAAAACGTATATCCTCATACTTTATCACGTGGAGGGTATTCGTATTTGGAGCAGAAAATGATTGAAGAAAAATTGGAAGCATTAAGAGCTTGATCAAGTAGTGGTTCAGAAGAGGTCCAGTTTGGTCCTCCATCTCCTCCCACTCGCCATGAGAAATGGAAACAAGTAAGAAGAAGAAAAAATAAATAATATCTTACAGAGGAATCTCATCAAGTGGCTGATAAAATTGTAAGAAAATATTATTTATTTGTTAACAATTTTTCTATTTTATAATTTATAAACACTAATATAACCTTTTTATTTTTCATTTCAGGATGAACTTCAGGAGCAAGAGACATAGGGCTATTTTATCCCTAAGGGTAGGATGGACATCCTAGCCACTGCTTTGGGAAAGGCATAACACCCCGTCCGTGTTAGAGGATATCAGGCGGGTGTTAGTATTCGGAAGGTTTTTGGTAAGAGTAAGAAATCAAAAGACCCAGAAATAGAATCCTTAAAAGAAGAGTTGAAAGATATGAAACAGTCTATGGGTGATCAAATTCAAGCAGTAGTGTAGAAGAATTTATTAGAACACTTGGAAAGACATTCACAGTCTGCGCAGCCTTCCCAGGTATATTATTTATTTGTCGTCAATTTTTCTATTTTATAAATTATAATCACTAATATAATTTTTTCATTTTTCAGCCTTCACATTCTGTCACCTGGACTACCCTGCATCATCTGCTTACCCTGCCCTATCTACACAGCCTTCTGAGGTATATTATTTATTTTTCATCAATTTTTCTATTTTACAAATTATAAACACTAATATAAGTTTTTCATTTTTCAGCATTATCAGCCTACTCACCCGGACTACCCTGCCCCATCTGCTTACATTGCCCCGTCTGCGCAACCTTTCCCGGTATATTATTTTATTTTAATCAATTTTTCTATTTTGTAAATTTTAAACACTAATATTACTTTTTCATTTTTCTACCTTCTCAGCCTCCTCACCCGGACTAACCTACCCCTTCTACTTACCCTACCCCACCTGCTTACTTTGAGCCTCCACCTCCTCCCTCGGATCAAGCCTTATATTCTGAGTTATTTGCGGGAGATCCTCATGTACATATTGTTGCGTTAGGACAGGTGCATTTGTTGGGGGACTCGGTACATCATCAGCCTATCCAGATGGGTTAGGTTAGAGTATTAGTACTTGTTATTATAGATCATACTGCTCTACTACCATTTCCTACTGTGGAGATCACCAGTGTTGGGGAATGTACGGGCCATTTTTTACTTTGGCCAACTTCCCTTCTTTGTTATATTTAACTTGAGGTATTCATTTTTTTTAATATTAATTACAAATGATTCAAAATTACTTATAATTTTTTCTGACATCTATCTTATATAGGAATATATGAAAGTAAAAGAAACCGCCCAAATGCAACAAAATGTTCAGGAACAGTTGTTTTTAGATACTTCTGAAATTTCTTATGGGTTAAAAAGATTATCTGAGTCCTCTTCTTCCTTGAATTTTATCTATGAGTTTTGGATGACGCTCGATATATGTGGAAGAAATTATGGATTGAAATTAATGAAAGAAGATATCATGAATTTAGTTAATTTTGAAGATATCTCGCAGAGTGTGGTGCAGTTGTTTATCATTTAAGTAAATTGATGTTTGAATTTATATTTCTTTAATAAAAGATTTTTATGTCATTGACTAACTATATTTTCTTTTTAAATTAGGTATCTACACAAGCTTCTTTTAATAAAGGAAACAACATGCATTTACAGCTTTGTAGATCTAGAGTATATTTCCTTGGAAGCCAAACTTGTGAAGAATCATGAAAGGGTTCAATATATATCTAAGAGATTAACACATAAAGAGATTCAGTGCTAGTTTTTTCCATTTCTTGATAAGTAAGAACATCAACATTTTTATGAACTAATTATCATTATAATGTCATTAATTGTGATCTTTTTGTATTGTAGTGGGTGATGGATGTTAGGCGTATTTTTTCCAAGTGAATGCACCTTATATTGGTTTTTCTCTTTATTAAGAGGAGTGCGTAAACCATTTCTCACCTTATTAAACAGGTATTTTTTTATTTTTTATAAGCTCATTGTGTTTAATTTTCATTGTTTACACAAGTATTATTAATTCATATATAAAAAAATGCAGATCATGGAAACATTTTAACAAGGAATACATGTCAGAAAAGAAACCAACGAAAATCAAATATGTGGAAGTACAGGTAATTAGTTTTTATATTTTTGTTATATATTGTTTTTTTTAATTAAATGTTTTATAACTGCAGTGTCATCATCAAAATGGACATGTTGAATGTGGTAATTATATTCTACGATTCATGTACGAGATAATCACAACTGGGAAAACTTATGATTTTCATAAGGTTAGTTGTATTAATTTTTTATATATTTTCTCCCATATTATTCTATTTTTTAATTTCTTATCATTCAATATTATTGTAGGCATTCAATGATTCACATCCTTATTCCGAATCTGATATGACCCATATTCAATCTACTTTTGCGAACTATTTGTTAAGTCTGATTAATATTTGAGGTATGTATATTCTAATATTTATAAATAATAATACATATGGGTACAAAAACCTAACTCTTTTAATATATTAGGTGTTTGAACCTACTAATAATCAAATGAATGCTTCAATAATAACCAACAATGAGCATGCCGTAAATGTTGGATTCGTGGGACTTGAAAATGTCACAAAATTTCCTGAAGACATTGATTGCAAGTACGTTTATTTTAATTTCACTTTAGATAATTTTTTTGATTAACTATATATAAGCATTGAAGTTATACGAGGAATTGGATGATAAATACTGTTTAATTGTTTTTGTATATTGTGTTATTTTTACAGGGGTTCTGAATTTTTTGGGAAGTGTAATTGGAAATATTTTATAAAAAAAATAATTTTATTTATGGCGTCGGTTATTTAAATAACTGACGCAAAACAAAAAAAATTATTTATGGCGTCGGGTTTTTAAAAACGGACGCCATAAATATAATTTTTAATATATAGCGTAGGTTATTTAAATAACGGACACCGAAAAAAAATTATCTATGATGTCAGTTATTTAAATAACTGACGCCGAAATATTAAAAAAAATTAACTTCGACGTCGGTTTTATGTAAAACCGCTGCCGAAACACTTACCGAAAACCATATTTTTTACGTCGCCTTTATAGACGTCGGTTTAAAACCGAAATCAAAAATTAAAAAAAAACCGACGTTAAAATATGTTTTTCCACTAGTGATTATTTACCTTCAAAACCATAAGAATTGGATAATTATTTTTTTTGTCTTGGTAGTACACGATACTATATCCTCATATGATGAAATTTTTTGGGAGACTAGTTCCCTTTGTATAATTGTCTTAAGACCATCGAAGAAATGATCAATATTAATCATTAGATTAAGTATATAGTCCATGGAATGTCTTGATAACATTTTAAAGTTGGATTCATACATGGAAATTTTTTCATTCTCTTTTTTCTTAGACTCAAGAATTGTCTCTCCATATCCTCTCTCTATTCCCGAGGGAAATATTTTTCTAAGAAAAATTATTTAAAATAATTTCATTCCATATTTTCAATTTATTCCTCCAACTTTGTGTTTTTAATCAATGACCACCATTGATCAAAATCTCTTAAGAGATGTTAAAATTTCATGATAACCTTTTCCCTTTCATTTCTTCCCAAAGTGATAAATATTTTATCTAGGGAACTTATCCATTTCTCAACTAAAAATTGGTTTTTAGTCCCATTGAATAATGTAGGATGTTATCACATAAAAATTTATAACATTGTTACACCACATTGTAGATCAGGATGCTTCATATGATTAATTTTATTGCTCATAACCTAACTCAATTTTACAAATATAGTTATATTTTTTCAGATCTAGTTTCAGTTCCATCTCCAGCATCATTAGCTTCCATAGGAGGGAAGTCCCAACATAGAATATGTGCATTGATATAGTTTCCTTTCCTTCTAATAGGCACCATTTCGAACCAATGAATTACACTAGATTAGATCATAACATTATGAAACATTATTTATAATCTAAAACTAGTGAAGGACATAACATAAATTGAAATTTTAATTATAACTAATCTCGAAATAATAATCTTGGTTACTTTGGGAATACTACCAAAGTCAATTATAGGTTTATATATCTCTAATATATGTTTTCTTAAATATAATTTCCCAATATTCTACTAAACTTTCTCTGATACCAACTGTAAAGATCCTGACCCTAGTAGCCGGGAGTCGGTACCTTACTTTATTACATTGTTACTATGAAAAGCATTTTTATCCAAATGAATTGAATAGTTTAATATCTTTATAAAACTAGATACAAAAATAAGTTTTAGAATAAAATTTAAATGAAATAAAATATAGAAACTCCATTGAGAACACCCAAAAATCCCTAGATCAACCTTTCAACTCATTTCTAATATACAACTTCACATCCAGGGGAAAAATAAAACATAAGAAATGGGTGATCGCAAATTCTTAGTAAGGGTAAACAATACCAAAAAATCTATCATAAAAATATATAATAAGGCAAGACGAATAACTAAAACACATGCCTTTAAAACATACTCTTGAGCAGAATATGGTAGGAATAAAAGCTAAGTAAATAATAACATAAAAATAATTACATGAGAATGAAAATTAACCGTGGATATTCTACTAGTCGAATAATCACATAGATTATCAATTACTAATATCATAATGATGGAATACATAATTATGTACATCTTAAACATACCATCAAGGCCTCATCCAAGACATCTGAAAATGGGTAAGGCCTTGGCCAAATCTATATCTGAAAATAAATAGGCAAGGCCACGACCAAGTCTATATATTTTTTGTCTCATGAGAACTAACGATGCATCGAGGGCCATAGTGGGACCATCCCTCCACTTACTAATTCCAATGAATTCCTCATATAAAAGGGTTGAAAAATAAAAAACATATACATATGAAATTTAAATAATTTTCCCTAATCAGTAAACATAATCACTAACAATTCTGAGTAATATGGTGAATGGTATCAAGATAGTACATCCATAGTCAAACTAATAATAAACCTTTTAATAGAACATGGTAGATGATATCATAAAATATCAATCCCAATTAAGTATAAGATTGAATAGAGGGTGTTAAAATGTATTAAAATACTCTTTTAAAATCATCGAGGAATTCCTGAGATAAATACCTTTTTTACTTTGCAAAGAAGAGTTCATTTAGAAAATCATTTATATTTTTAAATAAATAACATTGTAACATTTATATCATATAAAATAAAAGTTAGGGACAGTGAAACTATATTTTAGGCTTTAATGACTTCCAAATGAAGTGAAAACATGTAAAAATATCATTTAAGAAACTTTAAAATTGAGCTTCTTCAGTGTAGTTTAAGGGAAAATACTGAAGAGTATTTAAAAAAGAAAAAGGGATATATTTTATAAAAAACTAGAAATGAAAAAAGATAAATTTTCATGATAAAATGATTAATTTTAGAAAAATAATTGTATATTAAAATATAATATGTAGGGAACATGAAAATGGGTAAGAAACTAGGAAGTTCCCTTTAATCAAGTTTTCTTATTTTGAAGAATTGAGAAGGGAACCTTATAAAATCATGTATTTCCTTTAAAATAAGGACGAAATGATATGGATACATGAGTTTGGAATATATAAACTGAATATAAAAGAATTATGTAAAATTAAATAACAATTACATTGGGTTAAAGAGATAAAAAGTGAAAGCCAATTGAAAAATGGATGTTTGGGGAGAATCCCTTACCTTATGCCCGAAAGTGTTCTGCACTTGCACTTAATATCATGGATAATGAAATTAGATTAATTAATATATTAATTCAAACCTCTTTCAAAATTTATTTATTTTTATTTTAATTTTATTAAGTTAATTTATTGCCTTTTTATGAGTTATAAGATGCAATTTCGTTATTCGGAGTGTTCATTTCCTTGATTTTCATGATTGATTCACTTGTATAAATGTACGAAAGATCATGTAAAATTATAATAGTTATCCATAATTGAAATTATATGTTATAAATGAAATTATTGGAGTTTATATGGTCCTATATATCTTTTTTTCATATATGGGGATTATTCACTAGATAAAGCGTTAATGATAACCCTTTAGATTATTTAGGCGTTTTTTCAATTATTGCAAACTAGTTTTGTATTTTAAATAATATTATGTATATATACTTATTAAAAACATTAAATAATTTTTAATACATATATTATAGTCTGTTTTAATAATAAAAATAGTCTTATGATCATCATTTAATGTGGTATGAAAAAACATCATCATCCACAAAAGTGGTGAATTGATACCTCACGGATGTTGTTTTCTTTTTTAGACTAAAAAAATGGGAAGAGAAAAGAATTGATAGTTAATATACCATTATAAAATTAAAATTATATTATATATAAGATATTGGATTTATCATTAATTTTTGGATAGAGGAGTTAGTGAAAGGATAATAAAATTAAAAGAACGAAAGGGAATTTTACCTCTTGAATTCCTCTCCTTGAAAACAAACTTAGGGAACATTGAAATGGAATTTTTGGTGATAAAAAAAACTTGATGGTGATTTTTGGGTGAGTTATCCTGTAGAAAATGGATAGGTTTCAAGGATTTGGAAGTTTTAGGAGAAGAGGTGGTGATGGGTGATATTTATAGTTGGAGGAGAGGGCTGTTTTTTGATAATTTTATTCAATAGTTTATTATTTTGGCCTAATACTATTAATAGTGAGGATTATTGCAACTAAGTATATTAAATAGTGAATTTGATTTCTAAATAATGGTGATTACATCAGCCATAACTCAATAATTTCTAAAAAATCATGTATTTTTCTTATACCATAAATTAATATATTTCACTATTCACAAAAATTCAACAATTTTAGAAAACTAAAAAAAATTAAATCAACCCATTTTTTGATGTGTATATTTCAAAAATAAACTCCATTTTATGAAACTAATTTTTTAAATATGAGATTTTTAATTTATAAATAAAATCATCATTTACTCAAAAAATATTGATTTTAAAATTATAACTGATTTTACGACACATTGAAAAATTAATTAAGGCCTCAAAAAATTATCTTATAACAATAAGAAAAAAAATATTAATTTATAAAATTATTTTATGAAAATTAATATTCTTTTAAATCATTATATTAATTATAAAATTGTTAATAAATATTTATGTTTCACAAAAATACCAATACTTAATTTATCATTTTAAAACATTTATTTTCTTATTCCATTGTATAAATATTTTATATTTTTATTCACATGATAAATAAATTTTATTTATAATTTAAAAGGTGAAGTTACTATTCTTATTAGCCAGATTACTCTTCATATGGGTCATATCACTATTCTGACAGTTGTGTTTAACAGTATATTATGGTTTTAAACTTGGTATTTTTTGAATAATAAACTATCGATGATAATAAATGTTAAAATATACTTATCATAAAATATGTGGGATTTAAAATTCATATGATAATTTTTAATTATTTATAATCCCAATTACAATATATAGGAGTAAGATAATGAAAAATTATTGGCATGTATTAATAATAAAATTAAAATAAGAGGCACAGATATTTTCTTGGAAGAAGTAATAAAGCCTATAATTAACTAATTATATCCCAAACTAGATCTTAAGAGTCCAAACCAAATGGTTCTATATGATTCAAGTCCAAATCCACTAATGAATCATGAATGTAATGGTATTTACACAAAAGTAAAATCTAGTGGGATAGTTGTCTCTAAAGACCTTGTTAGGTGAATGAATTTCAAATGAGGTGGGATATTAGTCTTCTAAATTCTTTTTCCTATTATAAAATTTTCCAAATTATTAATTAATATTTTTTACTTATGGGAAATCGGTGTTTGACAATTGTGCAACTCTTTATATATAAATAACCCCTACCCTTATATGAATTGAATCATGAATGAATTTATTATTAATATTATGAGTTAATATTAAAAAATAATGTTCTTATTTTTTTTCTTAACTTATCACAGGATTATTATTTAACACCTGAATATTTTAAATTATATTTTTCTTTGAAACCCATTGTGTTTTATAACGTGATTTACTATCAGTACCAAACCAAAACAAACTAAAAATATATATAACTATCATAAAGTATCCATTTAATTATTGGGTATAAATATATGTCACAAAATTATTTAATATATATATATATAAATAAAAAAATTCACTTTTAATACTAATTAATTGATGAAATTCAATTAGTTTAGCTAAATAAAAAATATGACCAATTTATTATTTAAAATGAATTCCTTCTAAAAATTGGGTTTTTTTGTGATTTATTTTAAGAATATAAATATATTATGGATAAAATATATTGTTTATATGACTAATATATTAACAAAATAATTATTATAAATATTTAGTAAATAATAATAAGTATAGTTAATAATTTTAAAAAGTTACTTTCCCATGAAAATAATTTTCATTATATTATTTTATTTTTATTTAAAATATAAACTCTAAAATTTTATAATTTGAATTTGAAAAAAATAACTTTGTTTTTGGATATATAAAAACAATATTATCTTAAGATGATTTTTTGATACTGTTATGGAATAGTTTATTTTTAGGAGATGAGTAAAAATATAGTTTGTTACCAAAACTATAAATTTTTTAACTTTATAATTATATAAGTAAGTCCTAGATGTTTATAAAACCATTTAATTGGGAAAATATGAATTTAATATTTAAAAATACTCATTTTAAAAATACTATGTTGAATTCATAAAACCAATGATTAACATTTTACAGACATAAGTAATATTTTCCAAAAAAACGGTTATTTGGTCTTTTATTTTAATTAAATATTATTTTGGTATAATTCAATTTTGATTGATTTTAATTTAATTTTGTTTAAATAATAAATCTATTTATGTTATGAAAATAAAAAACCTTGATAATTTTATAATAAAAATAAATTCTATACTTAAAACAAACTTGTTCTAAAAAATAATTTTCACGCGTTATGTGTGCTAACACTATAATTAATTTTTCAAAACCTTAGAAATTTTATTTTATAAAATGATTCACATATTTAAAATAATTATGTACAAATTATTTAATAATTTCAATTTTATTTTTGATCATTAAAATTAATTACCAAGTTTTAAAAAGCTACTAAGGTAAAAGTTAATTTAGGGTAAAAATTAAAATGGAAAGAGAAAAACCTAAAATCACTCAAAATTGTCTCCAAAATGAATGATTGAGAGAATAATAAAAATTAAATTGTCCCAAACTCCCTTATTTTCCACTGATGGAGCCTCTTACCTTTAAACATTTTAATTCTATTATTAAAAAGTAAGGAGTATTTAAAAAATGTCATTTTCTTCACTTATAAAATGAGATCACTTCCACCCTTTCAATACTACCCTTACACTTTGAAATTATCTTCAAAATATAACAATTTCAACTCTATTATAATTAATTTTCACTTTAATAATCCCATGGTCACAAGAAATTATCCTAAAAAAACATTTACGAGGTGGATTTCAAGAGAAAATTCAATCTCTCTCTATGAGTGGTACCTACTATTTAACCTTTAAATCTTAATATTCATGTTACAAGCCTATTATAACCATATGTATATAATTACATAATTATAAATAATATAAAAAAGAATTATTATATTTATGGTATAACCACTATCTATTTACTTCCCATTCATTATAGAAATGTTGAAAACACCGCTCATGAATACGTGCAGACTACCGCCTCCAGGAACAACACATTTCATTTTTCATCACTAAATTTAATAGATGGTTATAGAAATAGTGTTGGTGAAAATATATTTTATTTATTTCATTATTTAAATTATTTAAATATAAACTAGTCATTCTATAATTATTATTATCAACAAGTGATCAATGTAAAATTAACCCCCCAAAATGAACATCCTAAGAAGAAAAACTATTCATTTTAACAACTTATTTTTCATTTATCAAATTCCTATAACTCTTACCAATTATGATTCCTCACCCTAAAATAATATAAATAAGTTCATTAAACATTTTTTATAATGATATTATGACAAAATAATCACTTCCATAATCATACTCACACATATATTATAATTTGTTCTTTTTTGGGTTGATTTAACCACCTAAATGAACAATATCATAAATTTATATCATGGTTGAATATGGAAACTTATCTAATTTTTATCTTATTAATTAATGATAAAATAATATTTTTTTTATTTTTCTAGAAAGTTTATATTTATATTTAACTTTTTATCAATGTATCGGCCTTTTGTTCGTTAAGAATTACTGAAATAATCTCATCACTGAATTCATCATCACAAATCATAACTAAAATATTGGTGAAATAAATATAAAAAATTATAAACCACTATAAAAAATCTATTATTATAATTATAATTATCTCATATTAATTAAATTTCAATCTATATCAAACCATCTACATTTCCTTTATGAAACTAGTATTAAAAAACAATTGAAACGATTAACATCTGATGATTAAAATAAAATACAAATAACTAATATATTATTAATAAATTATGATAAATAAATATTATAACAAGTTTTAGTAATGGAAAATTTTCTTAAAAACTTTATTGAGATATATTTTTTTTTATACAAGAGGTCAGGCCATGTATGACTAAGCATAAATAAAGGTAAGGGTTCATTGTCTCAATTTTTTAATTCATTGAGAAATATTTCATATTACACACCATGTTTTATTTTATATGGTGTAAATATAGGCCGATTGGATATATTATTATTATTATTAAATTTTATTACTTGTAATTTAATATTATTTTCATGAATCATTCGTTCTAATTCTTTTGATCCAAGTGTTACTAAAGTTGTAAGGATGTTACTAACTCAATTTCCATTCAAGGAGTTATAATAATTCTACATTAAATTTATTATTATAAGGTGGGAAAAATATACATAATGATTGAATTATAATGTACTTATTTTATTTATTTATAATTATATCCCATGGAAAAATTTCTAAAAAATTATTACTTCAAATATTGTGGTATTAATAAGGGTCTCTTGGTCTCAATTCTAGCTCTTTGAGATGTGTTATATTTTTTGCACCATTTTTCCTTGTATATTATTTTATTTTAATTTTATTCTCATTAAATTATTATAATGTATTTTCAATTTTATTTAATCTATATAAAAATCCAAATTTAATTTTTTTTCTTCATTTGTCTTTTGATTCAAGTGTTACCCAAGCCATAAGGGTTTTGGTTAACTCAATTTTCATTCATTGAGTTATGATTATTATTATTATTATTATTAGAATTTATAATTATAAGTTGGGAATGTTCTGACCTATGATTATATTATGATGTGTTACCTCTTATTTTTGGGTGATTTAACTTTATTTATTATATTAACCCTTACAATGATTCTTCCTTCAGAATATGTTTTTTGTAAGGGTTTTTCATAACTTAGTTTCCTTTCTTTGAGTTTAAAGGATTATTGTGAACCCAATTATTTTATGTTGAATTATTTTAGCCTATGATTGTATAAAATAATATTTCCACCTCCATTTTTTTGGATTTACATTTCATCCTCATGGAGACCTTTTTTATGTATCATTTCCTATTGATGTCTTTATGTAAGGAAGTAATCCTTAGTAATACCTTATAATAATTACATTAATACATTTAGTATCTATTATATTGTGAATATTACTATTATTGTATATTCAACTAGTTAGACACATTATTCCATTTAATGGGGAAATATTGATAATCCATATATATACTATTTCAATACGGGCAACCATTTATTACTTAGCCATGATTATATAAGAGGTTACTTAGGGAAGATTAAGATATGTATTGTTTAATCATCCACTTTATTTCTATAGATAGATTAGGATCATATTATTCCATTTATTTATTTATTAAATTATTTAATTAACCATATACCCATTACTCTCTACAGTTTTAGTTTTAGGGATGCTTACATAGAGATATATTTCATATATTGATTAGGGAAGTATGGGTAATCTGTACACTTTTTATTTTAATATAGATGTTCATTTTTTACTAAGGATTGTTTGTTTTGTATTTTAAGTTTATTAATTCCATTATATGATGAATTAATTGGAAATAATTTGTAATTTTTGGTGCCTTTAATAGCCACTTGATGCATCGATAGGTCTCCTGAGAGAAACTATCTTGAGTATTTGGCGCATGCCTGTCCATTTCTTTAGATGGATTGGCTATGGTCTTGACAAATAGTAGATGTATTGGCCTGATGAATTGGAAAATCCTACAATATTCATTAAATCAAAATGAAATTAATAATTATTATCCATGTGATCTATTTATTTCCATTATTACCCATGGATATATTATACTCTCAGTTTCATTTGATTATGACATTATTCTGATTATTTATTTCCTCCCATATTATTCATGACTTATTTATTCTATGATAGATTCTGGTATATGCTTTCCCTTATTGATTTTTTGATCTCACCCTTCTAATGTTTCTATTTCTATAGGTTGTGAAGAAAAGTATTACACATGATATATCTAGGAGAATATTTCATGTGTGTGTAATTTAAGCGATATTTTATAGACTTACAGATTATGTAGTTTCTAATGGAATGGAAAAAAATTTCTATTACTTGAGAAATACATGGTCTTTATTAGTTAATATTTTCTCCTAATTATCTAAAGATATAAACATAAAAGTTCATGGGAATGTATGTAATTCAATATTTTCTATAAGTCAAATAATTTTAGTATTGTTACTTCTTTGGTGTCACAGTTGGTATCAAAGAAGGATTTAGATAACATTATAGATTATGATGTTATTGGTTGGGGATAATTTAAGTGTTATAAATGTCATCAAGGGTTTATAAATTAAGGTTGATCATGATTCTAAAGGTATAGATAACCCTTTAGGTTAGATGTAGTAAGATTGAATATTTTATGTTGTTTGAGAAATAGGTTGATAGAAATTTAGTAAAAACCTTAGGAATAATTCTACATATAAGGAAATATCTTAAAATGATTCTACATTAGAGATTTTATGGTTCTCCTGGAAATTAAATCTCTATCTAGATATTGGAAATTTGATATGTATGTGGCACAAAAGTACTTAGGGGGAATCACCATGAAAGATAATGATTGAGTATCAACTTGATCTTCACTCAGTGCACATTGAGTGGGCCTAAGACTATACCCTTGGATATTCACTCCTAAGAGATATGGTTTGGATAATCCATATTCTATTTATGAACCATTGAGATGGATTTTAATATATAACTAATTAGTTCAGATAAAATAATAGTAAATAACCATGGATAACTTAGAATAAAATGTATAGATTCATAAGTTAGGGTATATATAAAATGATATGAGATTTTATGGATAAAGGGCATGTTAAATTTTAATAGAATATATAAATATATCATTTATTTTTGGGTTTATAATATTATAATAAAGATAATAATAATTTTGGGTTTTTTATTTTTGGATTGGGTTAAAAAGTACAAGATGTCCTTTTTTAAATCTAACTTGATTGATTTGACAGTGTTATAGGTTAAAATGAAGGTGTCATAGTGGAATTCATCCTAGGATTGAGTTTTCATATTCATATGATTATTTACACTGATTTTGTGGGATATTTTTATAGCCATTTTGGTTTTAGTATTTGGTTGGAATTAGGATTATACGAATGAAGTTCTAAATGGTATGGTGTAATGCCCTAATCTGAATCACCCATTCCAAGTTGGTGAACTACATGACCTCATGTGTGCCTCCCCACACATAGAAGGTTGTTGACTAGTAGTGAGGGACCGAATAGTATAATAGGGAGTCTTCAACTGTAGTATGAATAACGTACACCATAATAATAACAGAAAAAGAATAATACTCCAAGAATTCATAACAGTATAAATAATAACAAGTTCTATATCAAATGGAATTTCATGTATCACAAAGTCATACCAAGTAATAAACCAATATCCCCCAATATGGTAGGTCAAACAAATATAATAATACAAGAAAAATACTAATAATATATATATATATATATATAATTTCTATATCCCATCTCAGCATTACCTCAATCACTACATTCCACCTCCTCAGATTCTATTTGTAGGCCCCTTGCCATTCCCAGGTCCCCTGATCAGGAAGTTTGCATGTGCATTGACATAATCATATAGGGTGTGAGTAAAAACCCATTAGAACACCACCAATGCATTCTTAACATAAATTTACCTGCATAGCAGGTGTATTCCATGATAATACATTGATTCAAAAGTATGAAAAAAATCAATCATGTGATGACCGATTGTTCACTAACCAATATTCCATGAACCTCAGTCGTACCTACTTCATCAACATGATGGAAGGAAGGTCATAAAAAATATCACCATCATGTGTTGGCCACAAGGCCACCATATATCTCTAAGTATCCACATTTCGAACATATCTCAGGTTGGGTGATAAGGCCATAGATCCCTGACTCAGTCACAGGTCGGGTCACAAGGAAATTATACCCCATATTTTCCTTAGGTCAGGCCAAAAGAACATTGTATCTGGACACTATCTTGGGTCAAGAATCAACACCATATCACCCATATTATATTTTTAGTTCCATCATCATCATTCATTTCATTCCACACATTCTCACCCTCTAAGGGATAACCAATCCAAGGTGTCTACTTATCAATTACTATTCGAAGAAAAACCTCAACATGCCATACATTCACACACAATATGGTATAACATGTATAGTCACAAAAATTTTCTATCAAGATTGAGTCTTGGAAGCCACAAACACAAACACATGCAATCATTATAGATATGGTTCTCAAGGGTTGAACACAAAAACACATGTGATCAATAGAAAACATGACTCTCACGAGCTACAAATGCACACACATGCGTTCAATTCCAAAAATCGGTCTCAGGAGATACACTTGAACAAACACGTATTACATATCAAAGAAATAACTTATACAAGGGCCATATATGGTAGGTAACTTCCTTCCTCAATAATTTTGATGACAAACATAAAAATCCACCAAGAGTCATTACCAAACTATGTCCACACACCAATATAGTTAATACCCCACACCAAGGATCAATAGAACAATTCCTAATTGGATTCAAGAAGGAGAAAAAAATAAGGATCAAATTCAAATAGGATTACCCAATTAGAACTATCCCAAACAAAAGATCTATAATTGATCAAGGGAAGATGGTAATTATCTAGATATGGCCTCCTACCATAAAATAAATAATAAAATCCTCATTAGATCACATTAAAATTCTTATATCTATCCATGAAAACCTTGATCTATGATTCCTTCCAAGAATATAAGAAGAGGTCTGGAAGAAACATGAATGATATAGGAAGATTGAACTCTTACCTTGAATTACCATAGACCAATCCTCTGCATCTATCTAAATTAGATTTCATAGGAAGAAGAATCACTAAGAACCACTATTAGAGTCCCTAGGTTAAGGATCCCAGTAAATGGGAGGAATAATGAAGGATTTAATGGATATTTAATGTTAAAATACTAATTTTTTGATTAATTAAATTTCTTCACATTGATTAGTTTTATGGTTTACCAAACTGTGAAGCAACCATGTATGGACCACTACCTCTTCCAGTCACCCGTACAGTTCACCCACATAGTTTGGTAGTCCATGAACCAACCATGTTTTTAACTCTATATCGATTCAAAAAGTTTATTGGTGACTATTTTATAGTTATCTATAATCATGTTCTATATATTGTCTCTCTTCAATAAGATGCATAGTTTTCTAGGGAGAACCAAATGGTTTTCTGAAAATTTTCTCAAACCATGAACCCACTTAAAGGATTCTAAATCCATTAAAACCAACCAAAAGATACTTAAGACTTCACACAAATAAAAAATTACTCCAAACTCCTCTATAAAAGGTCTAAAAAATAAACAAACCTGAAAAAAATATAATGTCTTTATAATATCCTCCTCTAAGGAATTATCATCACTGAGAAGTGTCTCTAGTGGTCTTTCTTAAAAAAATTGGACCATTGAGATCTCACATGAGATACCTACTCCCATGTCTTTTCTTGATATGAATTTTCTTATATAAAACTCAACAAAAGTGCTAACATCTTTCCCCTACATACATTCTTATTTCAGTCTATAACCCACAATAATCACTCTACAAAAGATGCATCTGGTTCCAACTCAACATCCACATTATTGATCACATAGGTTGAATCAGGCTAATACCACCAAAGCATAGAGACATGGAATATGTTATGAATATATCAATATCCTAGTGGGATATCCAATCAGTAAGGCAAAGTTTTGATAATCTTGATGATCTCAAACAGTCCCATAAACCTAATTTATAGTTTCCCTTTCCAACACAAATGAGGATTCCCCAATCGAGGTGATACCCACGAGAAAACCTGGGCTACCATAGTAAAATCCAATGGTTTTATCCTCCAGTCGGAATATAACTAATATTACGACACTTTGAAAAATTAATGAAGGTCTCAAAAAATTATCTTATAATAATAAGAAAACAAAACATTAATTTAGAAATCTATTTTATGAAAATTAATATTCTTTTAAATCATTATATTAATTATAAAATTGTTTATAAACATTTATGTTTCACAAAAATACTAATACTTAATTTATCATTTTTAAAACATTTATTTTCTTATTCAATTGTATAAATATATTATATTTTTATTCATATGATAACTAAATTTTATTTATACTTTAAAAGGTGAAGTTACTATTCTATTAGCCAGATTACTCTTCCTAAGGGTCACATCAATATTCTGACCGTTGTGTTTAATAGTATATTATGGTTTTAAACTTGGTATTTTTTGAATAATAAACTATCGATGATAATAAATTTTAAAATATACATATCATAAAATATGTGGGATTTAAAATTAATAAGATCATTTTTAATGATTTATAATCCCAATTACAATATATAGGAGTAAGATAATTAAAAATGATTGGCATGTATTAATAATAAAATTAAAATAGGAGGAACACATATTTTCTTGGAAGAAGTAATAAAGCCTATAATTAATCTAATTATATCCCAAATGGGATATTAAGAGTCCAACCCAAATGGTTCTATATGATTCAAGTCCAAATCCACTAATGAATCATGAATATAATGGTATTTACAAAAAATTAAAATCTAGTGGTTTAGTTGTCTCTAAAGACTTTGTTAGGTGAATGAATTTCAAATGAGGTGGGATAATAGTCTTCTAAATTCTTTGTTCTCTTATAAAATTTTCCAAATTATTAATTAATATTATTTACTTATGGGAAATCTGTGTTTGACAATTATGCCACTCTTTATATATAAATAACCCCTACCCTTATATGAATTGAATCATGAATGAATTTGTTATTAATCTTCTGAGTTAATATTAAAAAATAATGTTCTTATTTTTTCTTAACTTATCAGAGGATTATTATTTAACACCCTAATATTTTAAATTATATTTTTCTTTAAAACCCATTGTGTTCGATAACATGATTCACAATCAGTACCAAACCAAAACAAACTAAAAAATTATATAACTATCATAAAGTTTCCATTTAATTATTAGGTATTAATATAGGTGACCAAATTATTTAATATATATATAAATAAAAAATTTGGTCACTTTTAATAATAATTAATTGATTAAATTCTATTAGTTTAGATAAATAAAAAATATGACTAATTTATTATTTAAAATGAATTCTTTCTAAAAATTGGGTTTTTTTGTGATTTATTTTAAGAAGATAAATATATTATGGATAAAATATATTGTTTATATGAATAATATATTAACAAAAAAATTATTATAAATTTTTAGTAAATAATTATAAGTATAGTTAATAATTTTAAAAAGTTACTTTCCCGTGAAAATTACTTTCATTATATTTTTATATTTTTATTTAAAATATAAACTCTAAAATTTTATAATTTGAATTTGAAAAAAAATATCTTTGTTTTTGGATATATAAAAACAATATTATCTTCAAATGAGTTTTTTATACTTTTATGGAATAGTTTATTTTTAGGAGAATAGTAAAAAATATAGTTTTTTACCAAAACTATAAATTTTTTAACTTTATAATTATATAAGTCCTAGATGTTTATAAAACCTTTTAATTGAGAAAATATGAATTTAATATTTAAAAATACTCATTTTAAAAATACTATGCTGAATTCATAAAACCAATGATTAACATTTTACAAACATAAGTAATATTTTCCAATAAAAATAGTTATTTGGTCTTTTATTTTAATTAAATATTATTTTGGTAGAATTAAATTTTGGATTGATTTTAATTTAATTTTGTTTAAATAATAAATCTATTTATGTTATGAAAAAAAAACCTTGATAATTTTATAATAAAAATAAATTTTAAGCTTAAAATAATCTTATTCTAAAAAACAATTTTCACGCGTTATGTGTGCTAACACTATAATTAATTTTTCGAAACCTTATAAATTTTATTTTATAAAATGATTAACATATGTAAAATAATTATGTAAAAATTATTTAATAATTCCAATTTTATTTTTGATCATTAAAATTAATTAACAAGTTTAAAAAAAGCTACTAAGGTAAAAGTTAATTTAGGGTAAAAAGTTAAATGGAAAGAGAAAAACCTAAAATCACTCAAAATTGTCTCCAAAATGAATGATTGAGGGAATAATAAAAATTAAATTATCCCAAACTCCATTATTTCCCACTGATATATCCTCTTACCTTTAAACATTTTAATTCAATTATTAAAAAGTAAGGAGTATTTAAAAAAATGTCATTTTCTTCACTTATAAAATAAGATCACCTCCACCCTTTCTATACTACCCTTACACTTTGAAATTATCTTCAAAATATAACAATTTCAACTCTCTTATAATTAACTTTCACTTTAATAATCCCATGGTCACAGGAAATTATCCTAAAAAATCATTTACGAGGTGGATTTCTAGAGAAAATTCAATCTCTCTCTGTGAGTGTTACCTACTCCTTAACCCTTAAATCTTAATATTCCTCTTCCAAGCCTATTCTAACCATATGTATATAATTACCTAATTATAAATAATATACAAAATTGTTATTATATTTATGGTATAACCACTATCTATTCACTTCCAATTCATTATAGAAAAGTTTAAAACGTCGCTCATGCATACGTGCGGACTACCGCCTCTATGAACGACACATTTAATTTTTCATCACAGAATTTTATATATGGTTATAGAAATAGTGTTGGTGAAAATATATTTTATTTATTTCATTATTTAAATTATTTAAATATAAACTAGTCATTCTATAATTATTATTATCAACAAGTGATCAATGTAAAATTAACACCCTAAAATAAATATCCCAAGAAGAAAAACTATTCATTTTAACAACTAATTTTTCATTTATCATATTCCTATAAATTTTACCAATTATGATTCATCACCCTAAAATAATATAAATAATTTTATTAAACATTTTTTATAATGATATTATAATAAAATAATCACTTCTATATTCATACACACACATAGATTATAATTTGTTCTTTTTTGGGTTGATTTAACCACCTACATGAACAATATCATAAATTTATATCATGGATGAATATGGAAACTTATCTAATTTTTATCTGATTAATTAATGATAAAATAATATTTTTTATTTTTCTAGGAAGTTTATATTTATATTTAACTTTTTATCAATGTATCATCATTTTGTTCGTTAAGAATTACTGAAATAATCTCATCACCCAATTCGTCATCGTGAATCATAACTAAAATATTGATGGAATAAAAATAAAAAATTATAAACCACTATAAAAATATATTATTATTACTATAATGATCTCATATTAATTAAATTTAAATCTATAGCAACCCATCTACATTTCCTTTATGAAACTAGTATTAAAAAACAATTGAAACGAATAACATCTGATGATTAAAAAAATAAAAATAACTAATATATTATAAATAAATGATTATAAATAAATATTATAAAAGTTTTTATTAATGGAAAAGTTTCTTAAATAGTTTATTGAGATATTTTTTTTATACAAGAGTTCAGGCCATGTGTGACTAAGAATAAATAAAGGTAAGGGTTCATTGTCTCAATTTTTTAATTCATTGAGAAATGTTTCATATTACACACCATGTTTTATTTTATATAGTTTACATATAGGCCCATTGGATTATATTATTATTATTATTAAATTTTATTACATGTAATTTAATATTATTTTCATGAATCATTCGTTCTAATTCTTTTTACCCAAGTGTTACTAAAGTTGTACGGATTTTACTAACTCAATTTAAATTCATGGAGTTATAATAATTCTACTTTAAATTTATTCTTATAAGGTGGGAAAAATATACATTATTATTGAATTATAATGTACTTATTTTTTTTATTTACAATTATTTCCCCTGAAATAATTTCTAAAAAATTATTACTTTAAATATTGTGATATTCATAAGGGTTTCTTGGTCTCAATTCTAGCTCTTTGATACGTGTTATATTTTTTGAAACATTTTTCCTTGTATACTATTTTATTTTAATGTTATTCTTAATAAATTATTATAATGTATTTTTCATTTAATTTAATCTATATAAAAATCCAAATTTAATTTTTTTTCTTCATTTGTCTTTTGATTCAATTGTTACCCAATCCATAAGGGTTTTTGTTAACTCAATTTTCATTCATTGAGTTATGATTATTATTATTATTATTAGAATTTATAATTATAAGTTGGGAATGTTCTGACCTATGATTATATAATGATGTGTTACCTCTTATTTTTGGGTGATTTAACTTTATTTATTATATTAACCCTTACAATGATTCTTCCTTCAGAATATGTTTTTTGTAAGGTTTTTTCATAACTCAGTTTCCTTTCTTTGAGTTTAAAGGATTATTATGAACCCAATTATTTTAAGTTGAATTATTTTAGCCTATGATTGTATAAAAAACTATTTCAACCTTCATTTTGTGGATTTACATTTCATCCTCATGGAGACCTTTTTTATGTATCATTTCCTATTGATGTCCTTATATAAGGAAAGTAATCCTCACTAATACCTTATAATAATTCCATTAATACATTTAATTTCAATTATATTATGAATATTACTATTATTTTATATTCAACTAATTAGACACATTATTCAATTGAATGGGGAAATATTTATAATCCATATATATACTATTTCAATATGGATAACCATTGATTACTTAGCCACGATTATATATGAGGTTCCTTAGGGAAGATTAAGATATATATTGTTTAATCATCCACTTTATTTCAATAAATGGATTAGGATCATATTATTCCATTTATTTATTTATTAAAGTATTTAATTAACCATATACCCATTACTCTATACAATGTTAGTTTTAGGGATGCTTACATAGAGAGAAATTTCATATATTGATTTGGGAAGTATGGGTAATCCGTACACTTGTTATTTTAATATAGATGTTCATTTTTTACTAAGGATTGTTTGTTTTGTATTTTAAGTTTATTAATTACATTATATGATGAATTAATTGGAAATAATTTGTAATTTTTGGTGCCTTTAATAGCCACTTGATTCATCGATAGGTCTCATGAGAAAAACTATCTTCAGTATTTGGTTCATGCCTGTCCATTTCTTTAGATGTATTGGCTACGGTCTTGAAAAAAAGTAGATTTCTTGGCATGATGAATTGGAAAATCCTACATTATTCATTAAATCAAAATGAAATCAATAATTATTATCCATGTGATCTATTTATTTCCATTATTACCAATGGATATATTATACTCTCAGTTTCATTTGATTATGACATTATTCTGATTATTTATTTCCTCCCATATTATTCATGACTTATTTATTCTATGGTAGATTTCGGTATATGTTTTCCCTTGTTTATTTTTTGATCTCACCCTTCTAATGTTTCTATTTCTATAGGTTGTGATGAAAAGTATTACACATTATATATCTAGGAGAATATTTCATGTGTGTATAATTTAAGAGATATTTTATAGACTTACATATTATGTAGTATCTAATGGAATGGAAAAAACTTCTATTACTTGAGAAATACATGGTCTTTATTAGTTAACATTTTTTCCTAATTATCTAAAGATATAAACATAAAAGTTCATGGGAATGTGTGTAATGCAATATTTTCTATAAGTCAAATAATTTTAGGATTGTTACTTATTTGGTGTCATAGTTGGTATCAAAGAAGGATTTAGATAACTGTATAGATTATGATTTTATTGGTTGAGGATAATTTAAGTGTTATAAATTTCATCAAGGGTTTATAAATTAAGGTTCATCATGATTTCAAAGGTATAGATAACCCTTAGGTTATTTGTAGTAATATTGAATATTTTATATTGTTTTAGAATTAGGTTGATAGAAATTTAGTAAAAACCTTTGGAATAATTCAACGTATAAGGAAATATCTTAAAATTATTCTAAATTATAGATTTTATGGTTATCCTAGAAATTAAATCTCTATCTAGATATTGTAAAGTGGATATGTATGTGTCACAAAAGTACTTAGGGGGAATCACTGTGAAAGATGATGATTGAGTATCAACTTGATCTTCACTCAGTGCACATTGAGTGGGCCTAATACTATACCCTTGGATATTCACCCCTGAGAGATATTTTTTGGATAATCCATATTCTATTTATGAACCATTATGATAGATTTTAATATATAACTAATTAGTTCAGATAACCTAAAAGGAAATGACCATGGATAACTTAAAATAAAATGTATAGATTCATAAGTTAGGGTATATATAAAATGATATGAGATTTTATGGATAAAGGGCATGTTAAATTTTAATAGAATATATAAATATATCATTGATTTTTGGGTTTATAATATTATAATAAAGTTAATAATAATTTTGGGTTTTTTATTTTTGGATTGGGTTTAAAAGTACAATATATCCTTTTTAAAATCTAACTTGATTGATTTGATAGTGTTATAGGTTAAAATGAAGGTGTCATAGTGGAATTCATCCTAGTATTGAGTTTTCATATTCATATGATTATTTACACTGATTTTGTGGGATATTTTCATAGCCATTTTGGTTTTAGTATTTTGTTGGAATTAGGATTATAAGAATAATGTTATAAATGGTATGGTGTAATGCCCTAATTTGAATCTCCTATTCCAAGTTGGTGAACTACATGACCTCAGGTGTGCCTCCCCACACATAGGAGGTTGTTGACTAGAAGTGAGGGACCGAATAGTATAATGGGGAGTCTTCATCCTTATTATGAATAACGTGCACCATAATAAGAAAAGAAAAATAATAATACTCCAAGAATTCATAACAGAATAAATAATAACAAGCTCTATATCAAATGGAATTTCAGGTATCACAAAGTCATACCAAGTAATAAACCAAGATCCCCCAATATGGTAGGTAAAACAAATATAATAATACAAGAAAAATAATAATATATATATATAATGTCTATATCCCATCTCATCATTACCTCAATCACTACACTCCACCTCCTCAAATTCTATTTGTAGGCCCCTTGCCCTTCCCTGGGCCCCTGATCATGAAGTCTGCATGTGTATTGACATACTCATATAGGGTGTGAGTAAAAACCCATTAGAACACCACCAATGCATTCTAAACATAAGTTTACATGCATAGAAGGTGTATTCCATGATAATACATGGATTCAAAAGTATGAGAAAAATCAATCATGTGATGACCGATTGTTCACTAACCAATATTCCATGAACCTCAGTCGTACCTACTTCATCTACATGATAGAAGGAACGTCATAAAAATGTCATCATCATGTGTTGGCCACAAGTCCACCATATATATCTAAGTATCCACAAGTCTAACAAGTCTCAGGTTGCGCTATAAGGCCATAGATCCCTCACTCTATCACAGGTCAGGTCACAAGGAAATTATACCCCATATTTTCCTTAGGTTAGGCCCAAATAACATTGTATCTAGCCACTATCTTGGGTAAATAATCAAGACCATATAACCCATATTATATTTTTAATTCCATCATCATCATTCATTTCATTCCACACATGCTCCCCCTCTAAGGGATAACCAATCCAAGGTGTCTACTTATCAATTACTATTCGAGGAAAAACCTCAACATGCCATACATTCACACACAATATGGTATAACACATATAGTCACAAAAATTGCCTATCAAGATTGAGTCTTGGAAGCCACAAACACACACACATGTGATCATTATAGGTATGGTTTTCAAGGGTTTCACACGCAAACACATGTGATCAATAGAAAACATTGCTCTCACGAGCTACACATGAACACATATGCGTTCAATACCAAAAATGGGTCTCAGGAAATACACTTGAACAAACATGTATTACTTATCAAGGAAATAACTTATACAAGGGCCATATATTGTAGGGAACTTCCTTACTCAATAATTTTGATGACAAACATCAAAATCCACCAAGATTAATTATGAAACTATGTCCACACACCAATCTAGTGAATACCCCACACCAAGGATCCATAGAACAATTCCTAATTGGATTTAAGGAGAGAAAAATAAGGATCAACTTTAAATAGGATTACCCAATGAGAACTATCCCGAACAAAAGATCTAGAATTGATCAAGGGAAAATGGTAATTATCTTTATATGGCCTCCTACCATAAAATAAATAATAAAATCCTCATTAGATCACATTAAAATTCGTATATCTATCCATGAAAACCTAGATCTATGATTACTTCCAAAAACATAAGAATAGGTCTAGAAGAAACATGAATAATATAGGAAAATTGACCTCTTACCTTGAATTACCATAGACCAATTATCTAGATCTATCTGAATTAGATTTCATAGGAAGAAGAATCACTAAGAACCACTATTAGAGTCCCTAGGTTAAGGACCCCCGTGAATGGGAGGAATAATGTATGATTTCATGGATATTTAAGGTTAAAATACTAATTTTTTTATCAATGAAATTTCTTCACATTTATTGGTTTTATGGTTTACCAAACTGTAAACCTACCATGTATGGACCACGACCTCTTCCATTCACCCACATAGTTTGGTAGTCCATGAACCAACCATGTTTTTTACTCTATATCAATTCAAAAAGTTTGTTGGTGACTATTTTATAGTTATCTCTAATCATGTTCTATATATTTTCTCTCTTCAATAAGATGCATAGTTTTCTAGGGAGAACCACATGGTTTTCTGAAAATGTTCTAAAACCAGGAACCCACATAAAGGATTTTAAATCCATTAAAACAACCCAAAATATACTTATGACTTAACATAAATAAAAAATAACTCAAAAATTCTATATAAAAGGTCTAAAAAATATAAAAAACCTGAAAAAAAATATAATGTATTTATAATATCCTCCTCTAAGGAATATGTTATGAATATATCAGTATCCTAGTGGGATATCCAATCAGTAATACACCGTTTTGATATTCTTGATGATCTCAAACGGTCCCATAAACCTAAGTTATAGTTTCCCTTTTCAACACAAATGAGGATTCACCAAATAAGGTGATACCCGTGAGAAAACATGTGCTACCATAGTGAAATCCAATGGTTTTCTCCTCCAGTAGGATTATGATCACTATTTACATTATGCGGTAACCAACCACTTCTTGATAAACACCCTCTCAGTGGTCTCTTACACCATACTCATCTCAATGAAAGTTGTCTCACCTACCTTGTTCCAACATAGTGGTGAGAGAAAAGATTGATCATAAAAGGCCTCAAAAAGTTCAATCAGAATCGAATCCTAGAAACTATTATTGTATAAAAAATCCAATAATTCTATATAATCATCCCATACACCACCAAAATTTAGAATGAATTCCTGGATAATATCCTCCAATATCTGGATCATTCTCTCCAACTTTCCATTGGTCTGTGAATGATACATTATATACTCAGATTTAATTGACTCCCCATAGACTTTAATAAGTATTTCCAAATTTTTTATGTAAAATGTTCCTCTCTATTTGATATGATATTGAAAAGTACTCTATAAAGTTATATGATCTCTCAGACATAAATATTTCTCAACACATCTATAGAGTTCATCTATTGAATCAACAAGAAATGTTTCACTTTCATCAGCTGATGATCTATCACCCATATGACATCAAGAATTATTGGGGTCATAGGAAACCCCAAAAAGATGTCTATAATCACCTTTTCACACATACACAGTGGCACCATAAGTGGATAAATAAATCCTTAGGGTTATTGATGCATTGTCATGATCCTCTAATAGGTTAGGAAATGAGAGAAAAATCCCACCATGTATCTCTTCCTTCTCATCCACTAGAAACATCACCTGATATCCCAATACATATTCATAGATCATGGGTTCATAACCCACTTAAAATAAAGATAGTTACTCATTGTATCATCCCTCATGGAAGAAGGAACAAAAAATCTCCCATTAATATAGATCCTGTAATATCTATTTAAAGAACATCCTAGAACTGGGTTATGTCCCACTAACCATTCCTGCACCACTTAGAACTTAGGATATGAATCCTGGATTTTATTCACTTGATTCACTTAGGAAGAACTGATAACTAATTGTTGTACATTCCCTCAACCCTTGATCTTAATATTCACCCACCAACCATTGATCCAAAAATCTCATCAACTTCTTCCTTTTGTGATAAGGTTGCCACCAACTAGACTACCTCCCATCATAGGATATCCTAAACTCAATTTTCTAGAACCCTTCCTTTTGGGTTTAGTATTTCATGGAGTTCACCTCACAAAATATTTTTCTAACAATCTATTATCCTCGACCCAAGGTGATAAATTTTGAGTATTATAATGACAATGACTAATTATCCAACATTTTATCTTGGAAAACCTCATTCATCATCACTAACTGACAACACATAATAATACCCAAGACACAACAACCCCATATACAAAGCCAAAATAAGAAACCATAGTGGTATCCAACTCTTGACTGACACATCCCAAGGGATCCTAATATTTAAGCACTATCCACTCATAAAGGAAACAACATACTTTATCATCATCCCAACCCACCTCTACTGATACCTTCTCCTTAACCCATCATCGACCAAGGAAACATAGCAATATAAAGGTCAAAATTCATTTCTCAAGAATTTCCACAACCGCTATGCTCAATCGATCCCAACCACTCAACTATGTATTTATCAAAAAACATCATGGTTGTATCACACTTTTTCATGAACCTAAAACAAGTTCAGTGGGAACTAGATGGTATTCCATTATAACCCTCTATATAATATTCCAAGTAGATCTCTCATTACCCATGAATCACCCACTTTTAAGGTTGTCTAGAAGTAACCATCCATTAGATACACTACAAACCGTGATAAAAATTCTCAAAGAAACTACCTAACAATATTACACACCAATATAAACCACTCAATTGAAGTCCATTATCAAGCAATCCTTTTGAAAAATAAAAGGTTCCTTGAACCCTAAAAATAAAAACTTAAAAGGCATTCCAACATAATTCCCTAAGAAAACCTTATTTTATGATGTTAAATACCACTACATCTCACATGGTCCCTACCATTCTAAGGAATAACCCACGTTTTCATCTCACCCTAAGGCCTAGATTTGGTTTAAAATCCAAAACCACAGGATAAAAATTATTAATAAATTTTCCAGGGCCCCATTCATGGCCAAAATTCTTGGTTCACTTTATAAACCACTATATGTAGTAGAGCTTAAATAGTTGGTTATTTAAAATTCCCAAAATAATCATCAAATTGCCCCCAAATCATTAAATCATTCATTGAGATCACAATTTATAACCCTTATTATCAACCATAAATGAAAAATGGTTGGTATTACACTAATCAAACATCAGTACTTAAGGGTACCATAACCTTTTCCACACATTACTATATATCTAAACCAGAATTCCAAGTCACTTACCATTTGAGTCATGAAGAACAACATATGCACATACCTCCCAAGGCTTGTGGAACTTTATCACACCATCGACTAGAACAGAAACAGTGGCCATTGAATGCAACCATCTTCCTCAAATTACTACTAGTATCAATCTCACAACTAATGACATGTCTCAATGGTCTAGGGTAACATAGCCCATCAACCCATCTAACCTAAGTGTTTCCTCCCATTACAACACCCACTAGACTTAGGGTTTACACAAGCATCTATTTCCCTTAAAACCACTCTAATAACTTTAGAGAGAGTTATACAGTTGTCTTATGACACATCATAAGACAAAAACCCGTTTCTAGGGTCCATTGCTATCGTAATATCCTAGCCCAACTAGTCGACCCCTCCCAAGCCAATCCCTCAAGGGGGGCTATTCACCTAAGCATGAATTCACAACATCGATACATGGGTCATGCTGAAACAAAGAAAACATTACCTTTGGCCACAATGTACATCAAGAATAGAAAAAGAATAATACAAGAGGTATTAACATGAATATTTAAAAACCCCAATTTATATGTTCCAAATGGGCCTAAATTTTTATCATTTTAGTGCACTAAGCCATTTATACCTTTGAAAAATCCCATTTCAAACCACATTTTCAACCAATAGTTTTTTTGAAAACACTTTAAAATCATTTAAATACATAAACACCCCTTCATTTTAGAATCGATGTAAAACCATACATTTCTTTTTAAACATGTTTTGGACCCAATGAAATTAAATACAATTTTAAAATCCCAATCCCCTTTCCATTAAACACATTTAGAATAACCAAACATTTTTACAATTTTGAATCCATTTAATGAAAAACCAACACCTTACAAAATTCATGGCCCAAGAGAATCAAAATTCCCTTTAAAATTATTAAATCCCATTTCAAAATGAGTCATTTTAAATTTACACCATCACTAAACATTTTAAAATCCACTTACAAACTAAAATCCATTGAAAACCATTAAAACCTCTTTATTCCAAGTGAATTTTCTCCCTTTAAATATCTTAAAAGAATAAAAAAGAATACATGTCAAAGGAAAAAATAACACATAATAATTACCACCTACTCAAGGCTGAAGTCTATTCCATAAATACCTAGACATTATTCATAGTGACACATACATATCACAAAGTATAACATGCTCTGGTTCAAATAATTAAATATTGGTAATAATACATTAGGAATAAAAATACATAGATTATAACTAGTACACAATTATTTGAACTTCCATATATTATAATCAATTATATGCATGAAATTTAAACCCATGTGTCTACTCATAATTCATGAACACGCCCAAAACCAATAATCTATAATATAACAAAATTACTCAAGATCAACATGAAAATTTATTTCCACATTTAGTAGTAGCACCCTCATCATAATAACATGGAGGTCCAGTGTTATCCATGAACTTATGTAACTCCCCTAATTGAGTTAAACATTGCTTATCTAATTTCTAACTTTCCCCAAAAACAACCAAGAAGAAATAAAGAAGCCTCATTTGATTCCATTTTGTAATTCCATAACCTAAATCACCCAGTCTGGGATGGCAAGCTATATGACCTCATGCACTCCTCCATGTACGTAAGAAGTTACTGACTAATAGTGATGGTTAGAATGGTATAGTGGGGAAAATATAGCATAATTATCAATATCCATACACAATATTAATATCTAGAAAATAATATTAACCCAAAAAGAAAAAAAACTAAATAACAGTAAATGATATATTAGATATCATGTCAGGTATCATAGATTAATACCAAGTAATAAAACAAGGACTCTCAATGTGGAAAGTAAAAACAATGAAATAAGACAAGTAAAATAAGAATAAAATATATAAAAAATCTAGTGTCTGTCCTAGCATCACTTCAATCACTACACTCCACATACTCATCTACCTACCATGGATCCCTTGCCCTTCCATGGGTCCCTGATCATGAAGTCTAAATGCAAGCCAAGACGACCATGTTGGGTGAGAGTATAGGACCATTAAAAATACCGATTAATCATTAATATAATTATACATTCAAAAGAGGTTATTATCAAGTCAATAACTTATACATGGACAGTATTTGATAAGGAACTTCTTACCTTAAGCGCATTGATTCCAAACATTAAAATATATATAGAGACATCATTAAAATATGCATGTGCACCAACTAGGTGATGACCACACACCATGGATCCCTAGAACCATTCCTAGTTATTCAAAAAAATTATTATATAATAATATTTGAGTTGGAGAACATGATAAATCTCAAATTAAATCAGTCTTACCCAACGAGAAGTACGACCACCAAAGAATCTAGAACCGATCAAAGGATGAAGGCAGTTTTTTAAATATGGATACCTATCCATTGAATAAATGAGAAAATACTCATTATTTCACATTAGAATTCGGTTATCTATCCATTACAACCTAAATCAATGATTACTTTTAAGAATAGAAGAAGATATCGAGAAGAAACATGAATAATTAGGAAGATCCACTTCTTACCATGAATTATTAGGGCCCATGTTTCTAGATCAACTAGAATTGGAATTCAGAGGGAGAGGAATTTTAATCAACCATCACAAGAGTACCTAGGTTCAAGATCCCCAGGCTCAAGAGGAATAATAAAGGGTTTTGGGGAGGTTTCAGCTTAAAATCCCATTTTTTAAATTAATTACATTTCCTGACATGGTCTGGTCACACTTTTTACCAAACCGTTCACTAATCATGTGAGGTTCACTACCTCTTCAAGGAACCTACAAGGTCTGGCCACATGGCTAGGTTAACCATGCACTAATAATGTTTTTTTCTCTATCCTAATTCAAAAAATACCTAGATAATGTCTAATGATTATCTCTAACTGTGCTTCAATCATGTTCCATCTAATATCCCTATCATTAAAACCACATAGATTATTATAGTGAACTACATGGTTTTCCCAAACCATTATCAAATCATTCACCCAATTAAAGGCCTCTAAAATTATTGAAATTCACCAAAAATCTATCTGAGACTCAACCAAACAAATCATTACTCAAAAAAAATTAAAAGGGATAAAAATCATAACACACCTAAAAAATATGAGGTCATTACATATGTCTCTAGAAGCCTCTATGTCATATTAGTCAACTACAAAAGCATAATTGATATAAATTTCAATGAAAATTTAATATTAATATATATGTTTATTAATTTGTAAAATATGAGTTTTTTAATCTTATCAAATATAGTAAGGTGGATTGTTTAGTAGAAATTTTTTCTTGTGTCATGAATATATTATAGATTCCGTTAGCTATTTTATTTGGAAGTGATAGTTAAAATTGTGAGGATACAATTTATTTAGGGTGATGTGGATAATTTAACACCCCAATATTTTTAATTATATTTTTCTTTGAAATCTAATATTTTTATAACTTTATTCACACATAACACAAAACTAAAACTAACCATAAAAAATATATAATTGTTGTAAAGTAGCCATTTATGTTTTTGGGTATAAATAGAGGTGACCAAGTTATTAAATATATGTATAAATAAAAATAATGGCCACTTTTAATACTAATTAATTGATGAAATTGAATTAGTTTAGCTAAATAACTAATAATACTGATTTATTCTTTAAAATCCAATTTTTAAAAAAATGAGGTTTTTATGTGATTTATTTTAAGAAACTAAATATATTATGGATAAAATATATTATTTATATGAATAATATTTTAATACCAAGTTTATTATTTATTGGGAAGAAATAATAATAAGAATATTAAAAATATAAAAAATTTTACACCCCTTTTGAAATAGTTTTCATTATATTTCTATGTTTTTATTTAAAGTAAAATTATCAAATTTTACAATTTTGATTTGAAAAAATGGAAATAATTTTTTATTCTTCACAATAATATTATCTTAAGATTAATTTTTGATAATTTTTCAAAAATAATTGATTTTTAGGTGAATACTAAAAATACATTTTCTACCAAAACTATAAGTTTTATGAATTTATCGTTATATAAGAAAGGAATGGATATTTAGAAAACCTTATAATTGATCAAATATATATTTAAGAGTTAAAACTATACATTTTAAAAGTAATATTCCAAATTTAGAAATCCTATGACTAATATTTTAAGGATAAGAGAAATATTTTTCAATAAAAAACTGTTATTGGTCATTTCATTTAATAAAATTTTACATTTAAAAAATTTATTTTAGATTTCTTTGAAATATGAATAATTTTTTTTTCTTATAATAAATTAATTTATTTCATGAAAATAATAAAACCTTTACAATTTTATCATAGAAATAAATATTAAGATTAAAACACAATTTTTCTAAAAAAAAATTACGTATTATTTTTGTGGTTACACTAAATTAAATTTTCAAACACATAGCAATTTTATTTTATAAAATTTTTCTCATTACTAAAATAATATTTTCCAAATTAGTTAATAATGAAAATTTTCATTTTTTTCATTGAAATTAATTACCAAGGTTAAAAAAAGTTGTTGGTGTAAAAGTTAATTTGGGGTAAAAAGTTAAAAGAAAAGGGAAAATCCAAAAAAATAACTCAAATGTTTTTTAAAAAAAATTATTTTTTATAGGATTATGATTTTAAATTTTACCAAACTCCATTATATTAAAATCATGTATCCTTTTATCTTTGAATAGTGTCATTAAATTATTAAAAATTAAAGAGTATTTATAAAAATACCATTTTTCACTTATAAATGGAGCTCATTTCCACACTTTCAATGATAAAATTACACTAGGAAATCCTCTTAAACATCTACCATTTAACCTCTCATAGAATATATTTTTACATACATATTAACATGGTCCCTAAAAGTTATTCTAATCACTTCATTTCCAAGGATACTTTCAAGAGAAAGTTCGAGCTATCTTTATTAGTATTACCCACTCCTTATCATTTTATTCTTAATATTACTATCCAGAACCTATTCTAACTATATTATATATGTAAATAATTATAAATAATAAACATAAATTTTATTATATTTATGGTATAACCACTATCCATTCCTTCCCATTCATTTAAAAATGAAAATGTTTCTCATGCGCACATGCAGATTACCGCCTCCATTAACAACATGTTTCATTTTACCTCACTAAATTCAATTTATGGTTATAAAAATCAGTGTAGTGAATATATATAATATTTATTTAATTTTTTAATTTTTTTAAATTTAAATTAGTCATTTTATTATTATCATTATCAATACTCAATCATTGTAAAATTAACTTCTGAAATTGAATATCCCAAGAAGAAAAGAGGTTTATTTTAACAACATATTTTTCATTTATATTATTCATATAAATCATTAAAATTATGATTCATCACCTTAATAACATTTAAATAACCTCATTATACCTTTTTTATAATGATATTATAATAAAATAATCACTTCTTTAAACATACTCACACATAGATTATAGCTTGTTCTTGATTGGGTTGGTTTAATCACCTACACGAACAATGATATAAATTTATTTCATGGATGAATAAGAAGCTTATATAATGGTTTTATTATACATGAATTTAAAAATAATTTTTTCATTATGGTTCTAGAAAGTTTATATTAATATTTAAATTATTATCAATGTATCACCCTTTTTTTCATTAATAATTACCGAAATAAGCTTATCACTGAATTCATCGTCAAGAATCATAACTAAAATACTTATGAAATGGAATAAATTATAAATCATTATAAAATACATATTAAAATACCAATAATGATCTCATAGTGATGAAATTTTAAACTATAAACAATAATCCACATCACCCTTATAAAACTTGTACTAAAAAATAATCGAAACTAATAATATTTGATGAGGAAGATAAAATATAAGAAACTAATATATTTGTAATAAATGAATATAACTTATGCTTATAAAAGATTATAGTAATAAATAAATTTCTGAAATATGTTATTAAGATAGTTATTTTTTATATAGTATGTTAGATCATGTTTATGGAGCCCCTGGCCTATACTCCTAAATCCAGTGCTCATAAACACATACTTCACATACTATACTTGATACCACCAGTATATTCTTAAACATAAATATTCCATAATTAAATGACTTGAGTAAAATATTTTACTACCTATATTATCAAACCATTTTGGGTTTAGAGCTTTAGATAATTAGGATAAATCTTAAACTACTAAATCCAATATATATATCAACTAACAGAACTTATTTCCTCTATATAAGAAATTTCATAATACATAATAATTCTTCAACATCTCCCAAAAACTCTTCACATAATATATCTCATTAGAAAGATCATGTGTAAAATGTTTCTTGATAACCTCATGAAATAGAAACATAATACAGTGCAAGAAAAAATACTCATTAATTGAAAACATATAACTGTAGTAATCATGAAATAAACATGGAATAAATTTCATGGAATTAATAAGTAATCATCATAATACAATAATCAACAGAAAGTAATAGAATAATATATTTATAGATACAAATTAAAATAAATATATCACATGGATAATAATAATTTATTTCTTGGTGATGCACTGTATTATGCCAGACGTAATGATCTTAACATCAAGGCCTTAGCCAAGAAATATTTCTTTCCATCAAGTCCATAGCCAAGAAATAATTCCTTTCATCAAGAACATGGTAAAGAAATATTTCTAAATTGGAAATACATACACCAAATACCCAAACAATATTTTTTCACGAGGCCAACTAATGCATTGAATGTCTAAGTAATGTCATGACATTCCTGTCACTTGTTTAAGTCTAATGCATTCATAATGTGAGATAATAAGTAAACAATACATAATAAAATTTTATAATAATAATCCCTATTTGTTTAAAAACATAAAAAATAAAAATACCTTTCCCATTGTTAATTAATGGGAAAACATGATCATAGACCATCCATATAAATAAGTTATATGGTTAAATAATACATAGTAAACGATCCCGAGTAATTAATAACCATCTATATCTGAATAAAAAATATACATATTTTCAATAGATCCCTAATTAATAAATTGAATAAAATTATATGTAAGAATACATCATACTAATATCATGTAGGGTCATGGTATTTGGTTAGTTAATTAATTTACTCAAATGTTATATGTATGAAATCTAGTGTAACAACCTTCAATCAAAGGAATTAAAAACATGGTATTCACAATGAAAATGCATTGGAAACAAATTTATTCATATTTATGGTGGATGGATGGGTAAGAAAAAGGTAGAATTAAATCATATATTTGATATAAAATAACATTAAATAAGAAATATAAAGAAATAAGTTGGATGTTTGTAAAAGAATATATCCCCAGTATAATAAAGGAAACTCAGCTAGATGCTGGAATAGATGAAAAACATCCTTATAAAAAATGATTCGAATGGTATCACTAAAAAATGGAATCAATAATAGAATTATTTAATACCAAAACTTAAAACCCAAAAATTTTGAATGTATACATATATTATATAATAAATCATGTAACATAAATCCCTTGAGTGTAAATCCTTTTGAATATGAAAAAAAATGGAGGTGAAAACTTAAAAGAGATTTTAGAAATAATTTTTAACATTGATTTAAAATACAAACTAAAATGTCACTTTCAAAAGTAACATTCAAAATGGTAAAATGAGATATTAAAAAAACTTTTAAAAATAACATATAATAATTTATCCTTGAAAATTATATAATCTTTTCTCTAGGAAATATAGATCCAAAGATAAACCATTTGATAATGAAAGGAAATAGACCTATTTAATACTTGAGAATACCTTTGTTGAAAACCCCCATTTTAAAAATATTAATAAACCTTTATTTGTATTTAAAAATCATTTTCAAAAATAGGATTATAAAAGAACATATAATACAATATTTCTGTGGGAGAAACCAAGTATGTAAAAATAATGTTTAATATAAACCTTTAGGACTCAAAGAAATAATTTTTGATCTATCAACATCCCTTATGGTAAACATACCACATAAGGTAATAAATATTCCATAAGGATTTATGTGGTAGTAATGTAAATCTACATAAAACACTGATATAATACCAAATAATATAATCAAGTATATAATGTTCCCAACTTATATGAAATAAGTTCAAGAAAAAAATCATAACTGAATGAACAAAAGTTGAGTTACCAAAAATCCTTACTACTAAAGAAATAATTGAATCAATAAACATTTGAAGAAAGGGATATGATTTGTATTAGTATATCCCATGAAATACAAAACATTATGATAAAAATACATCCATGGATAGTAAATACAACAAAATATGAAAATATGGTGCCCAAAATGTATTATGTCTCCAAGAATTAGAATTGAGATCAAGAAAACCACTAACACATTAGAAGATTTTGAATAAAACCCCCTTATAGGATAAAATTGAAAATAAAACATTAAATATAATTAACAATGAGATAATAATGATAAAAATATTAAATTTTAATTAGATACACCATTATGAAGAAAACATGATGTATAATAAGAAATATGACTGAGGGGGTGAAAATTAAGATTAGAAATCCTTACCTCTTGTCATGTCTTCCATGTATGTAATTTAATTTTTTTTCTAAAAACATAGATATATTAATTAATCAGTTAATAAACATACTCAAATCCATTTTCATTTATATTCTTCACATATAGTCATTATCTATATGAATTCTATTTTTTTACCTATTTTACCACATTGGGTGTTAATAGTTTGATTGTTTGTATTAGTTTCATAAAAAATTATTATTTTTCATTATTTATATAAATTTAATCATTAACATATCAGTAAGGTTACAATATTAAATTTTCCATGATAGTTATAAAGTTATAATTTCATTACATGGAAGTTTTGGTTACAATCCATGAATATGAATCAACGATGATCATGCTTCTGTGTTTCTTAACGAGAAAAATAATTTTTCTTAATTAATGAGTTTAATAATAATGTTACCAATATAGAACAAAATAATTATTATTATTTACATATTTATATCATATTATATAAATAATTAAGTTTCCATTGTCATATATCATGACAACCCTAATCTTAAATACACCTTAATTCATGATTTATTACATAAAGGTTCACATAATACAATCCCCAAAGATTTTGAAGCTTATTGTATTTATGAAATTAGTTATATAAAATAAAAAACAGAAATAATTATTCAATGAAATTATTTAACACTTCCTTAATGTGCTTCTAAAATTCTAGTTTTCCTCTAAAACTGCACAGGATAACCTATGGATGTATAAAAGAAAGGGGTGAGCAATAAAGCCGAGTAAGGGAATAAAAAATCATAGCATAAGGTAAATTAGTAAATTGATCCAAGATAAATATAAATATAACATAAGAAGGGTGAGAATAATAATCTTGAACAATGAGGCATGATATAACATAAAAACATAAAGGCAATATAGGAATGTGGAAACAATATAAAACATGACATCATAAACATATTTCAAGGTTAAATTACAAGAAAACATAACATAATGTGATTAGGATAACCTCCCATGAACCATACCTAGAATATTAGGTGATAAAAATATTTTTCCTAATTTATTGGAGGGCTATATAATTTTGGTCCCACCTATTACTTTTATATCATGCACATACATAAGTAAACCACAAAGATCTTATAATATAAGGATGTATTTAATAAATTGTAACCCAATTATTAAGGAGTTTGGATTTAGCACATTAAAATACAAAATAAATTAAAGATATGTACAACTTTTTGAATACCATTGAGTGGAAATGGGGGTGGGTATTCACTATAGAAATGTATGGCAAGGAAAATCATAAGATAAATTCGGCAGCATAATGAGTGTATATAATGGTTTTTAGAAGAGGTTATTAAGAGATAAATGGATCGTTCATTACATAGGAGTCATAAGTAATGTAATAGTAATGTGTAAAAATATATCCCAACTTGAAAAATTGGAAATAAAAAGTCATTACATATATAAGGTTCTTGAATAAAGAGGAGAAGGAGGGGTTCTCTTACTTTGTGAGGATGCTTCTAAACACTTGGTAAGAGCTTATTAAAATATTGGGAGATGATTTAGAAGATTATATAAGGGTAATGGTAGAGTAATATCATAATATAATGGTTTTTAATGAAGGATTATGGGATTTTGGGTGGGTTTATATATCCAAAGAGAGGAGAGTTCTTTATTAGTTTCCAAACATAGGTTTTAGACTTTATATTATAAAGTAATCAAAACCACAAAACTTCCCATAGTTTTTTACCATGGTTTCTACCAAATAAAAGTTTTTTTAATTATTTTATAAGTTTAATAAGGGAAAAAATTAAAATAATACCCTTGATGATGTGTAATTTAGTCATGTAAAAAAAGAATTGATTTTAAAACCTTAAATATAATATATGTCTTGGATGATTCATTATGGGTTTATAAAATTAATAAAAGGCCTAAAAAAACATTATCATAGAGGTAAAATAGATATTTGGATCTGGATACCTTTTATGGAATATATTATATCACATTTGGTTCATTAGGATTTCATAATACACACTATATATTTATACCGTATTTAATTTTTACCCAAAAATTTAACTGACTCTGAAAATTATGATAAATTCACCATTGGATAATTTATGAATGAAGATTTAAAATATAATATTTATTTTATTAAAAATATCTAATTATGATAATTTATAATTTTAAATAAAAAATCCACATTTATTGAAAAATAATTTTTTTATAATAACAGTTTTGTGTCCCTTATAAAAATTATTTTTGACTTAAAAAAATTATATCATAAATTATATTTAATAGATATAATTAAATAATAATTTTTTATTAAAATATAATTTATTTTAAAAAATCATAAATTCATCAAAATTATTATCTTGATTGAAAATATATATTTCCCAAAACACAATCTGAGTTTTAACATATCCAAACCTAATTTTTATAAAACCCATTATTTAATCATTTATAAAGTAATAATAAAAAGGAATAAATATAATAATTTTTTTATTGAAATAAAATATAATAATTCATAAATTTGTGGTTTAGACACATAGACCATTATTAAACATACGAATTCCCTTAGGGTAAGGTGTGCGATGGTGAGATTTTCATGTGGTGGATTTGTGAACATGGTTTGAGATGTGATTTCGATGAGTTTGAATTTCTAAAATAAATGGTTTGTATCATGATATAGTTGTTGAATCGCAAGTCGATATTAGTAAAGGTTAAATCCCAATGATCATATCTACCTTAGAAGCTCTAATAAATGGTCTTCGTAGGGTACGATCCTGCTAGTTGAGGCCATCGCTTCTTCCATCTATATTAATTGGACTTTATCCTGAACCACAATATACTAATCTTAGTGACCACTATACAATGGGTATATTATCAATACCTATGATAATTAATGGTATTTTAAATATAATATAATATAAATATCCAATATTACCAAATTACTACAATCATTTTATATAATTCCATTTATAAATAAGGCATTCACTCATTTAAAAGGGGAATTTAATTTATAAAAGATTGGGTCATTACATTACTCTACCCTTAAGAATTTTCACCCTAAAAATTTTAATTCCACACACTAAAATAGATTAGGGTACTTCTATTTAATCTCCTTTTCTGGTTCCCATGTCAATTCCTTATAATTACACCATAACTCTTTGACCAGATGAGTTGTCTTATTTCATAGAAATTTATCTCTATGATATAATATCTTTACCGGATACTCCTTGAATGAAATATAATTATCCAATGGAAGCACCTCTAGATTCAGTATATGTGAGGGGTCCGGTATGAACTTCCTCAATTGGGATACATGGAACACATCTTGTAATTGAGATAGGTTAGGCGGTAGTTCTAGTCGATAGAAAATATAACTAATGTGATCAAGGATATCAAAGGGGTCAATATATCTAAGAATAAGATTTCCCTTAATCCCAACCCTCATTAATTTCTTCCATAATGATATATGAAGGAACACTTTATCTCTGATCTCAAACTACAAGTTTCGTCGATGATTGTCTTCATAGCTGATCTGTCTAATTCATGCAGATTTCATATGATGCTAAATGTTTTGAACACTATCTATCATTTATTAGATAAGATAAGGTCCCATCAGATTCCTATCTCCAAATTCAGCCTAAAATGTATGATTCTGACACCTCTTCCCATATAGATCCTCATAAGGTTCTATTTTAATGCTAGAATAGAATCTTCTATTATATGAGAACTAAAATAGAGGGATTTTTGGATCCCAACATCCCTATAAATCCATTAAACATGATATTAATAGATCCTCTAGAGTTTAAATGCTTCTTTTAGACAAACCATCTGTCTGAGGATGATAAGCAGTGCTAAAGCTCAGCTCCATATCCAACAATTACTGAAGGCTCCTCCAAAACCTTGAGGTAAAACTCATATCTTAATCAGATACAATTGAGAGTGGGACTACATATAGTCTTATAACTTCCCATATGTATATATTGGTGATTTGGTCAAGATATAAATATTCTTTGATAGAAATTATTTTTTCTGAATTTTTAAAATTGTCGACTCCCACCAAAATTGTGTTATTTATTTAGGTGTCCTAGGGAGTCCCATGATGAAATTTATGGTAATGTTTTCCCATTTCTATCTTGGTATAGGAAATAGTGGAATCATACCCTTATAATTTTGTCATTATGCCTTAACTTATCATCACACCAAAAATTTAGATAAAAACTCTGCAATCTCCATCTTCATGTTATCCAACCATATGTTTTAATTCAACTATATATACTTCTTAGTGATTCGTGGATTAATAGATAAGGATGATATATTTACATCATCCATCAATTCCCTATGCAGTTATAGTTTTTATGGGACACATATTTGGGTTCTCGTACTTATAACTCTATATTTAGAAAAGTTAAACTCCATAATATTCACTCCCTTCTTCTATAGCAACTCATCATGTTTATGGTCCTCTTTGATACTATCAATAATATATATTTGAGTAGTTATTTGAGAAATATTGGATGAATATCCTTTTTTTATTCCCATGTAAATCCTCTTCATGTCCTTGAAGATTGGATCCCATGAAATCCTCATCATGGATAGGGTTAAAATATCCTTTCTACTCAGAGAATTTTTCACTTTTTTTCCTTACCAAGATGGTAATATATTGAATAATAATTATCCTTGATCCACTCTATCCACCTTCCTTGGAGCATTTTAATCTTTTTTTTTTGAATATATACTTGAGGATTTTATGATCTGTATATATTTAACACTTATGTACATAGTGATAATGTCGATAAATTTTCAATACCAAGAGCATTGTAGCCATTTCTAGATCATTCATTTCATATTTCTTCTCCTGGATCACTAATTAGTAGGAGGAATAGGATATAAATTTTTTCATCGTACATGAGTACACAACCTAATTACTTTTTGAATTAATCAATGTAGATCATGAATCCTTCCCCACTAGTGGGTAATGTAAGCACATGTGCAGTGATTTAACTCTTCTTTATCTATTTAAATATTGATTTATATTCATAAATCTAGAAAAGCGTGACTCCATTCCAGGTAATAATGGTTTGTGGGCTTGAAAATCATGAGCATTTTCTCAAAAATCAATGATAGTACCGAGATAATCCGAGGAAATTATAGATTTCTTTCATGATGTTGGTCTAGGACATCCTTAGATTGCCTCAATTTTTGACAGATCCCTAGATGGCCCTTTTTTGGTGATAACATTCCCCAATAAAGTTACTTGACCTAAAAAACTCACATTTACTATACTTTTCATATAAACTTTCATTTCTCAAGATATTTAGTATAGTATTTAAATTCTCCTCTTGTTCCTCCTTAGTTTTGGAGTTGATAAGAATTCCATTTATAAATACTACAAATTTTCTGAGGTAATCTCTAAAGTTTCTTTTAATTAAGTCCATGATGATTTTATAGCATTAGTGATTCTTAATGGCATCATAATGAACTCATAGTGCTAGTACCTTTTACAAAAAAGTAGTATTGGGGATATCCTCATTTTCAACTCTACTTGATAATATCTCAACTAACGATCCACCTTGGAGAAGTATTGGGAACCACGTATTTGATTGAATAAGTCATCAATATGTTTCATATGATACTTGTTCTTTATCACACTACTAGAAAATTATCTCACAGCCACACTTATATAGCCAAAATTTATTAAAACTATGGCTATAGGGTAACATATGGACATGGGTCATAAAATAATCATAGAATTATGCCCCAACCCCCACCCATTTCACAATTCCCCCTATTTATTACCTTCTCATGATCTCTCTTCCTCACGACCCTCCTCACCCAATGCTACCACCCAAAATCCCTCCATACTCTTATGATGGTGAAACCACCCAACCTCTGGGTGATCCTCCTCTGGTGATGGTGTGGCCACCCAACCTCAAGATTATCCTCCTCCTTCGATGGTGTGGCCATCCAACCTTTGGACGGTCCTCCTCATCTGATATCACAACCACTCCACCTCCCTGCCAACACTTCTCTTAGGTTACCTCACAAAAAATTCCTCCGTATTTCCTCCAACATGCCCACCCCAGCTCCTTGTGATCCTCATCCTCTAATGCGACCCTGATGTGGCTCCACCTCCATCTCTACTTCCTCCTCTACCTTCGGGCTACCCTACTCTATGACTCAAAGTATAAAGTTTCTAAAGTCTTCCCACATACAATATTCTCCTCTAAATCTCATCGTTGGGTGATCTATGAATCATCACTTCTAATTTTCCTACGGTAGGGTTTGTTTGGATAATGATTCTTATATTTCTTCATATCTATGTTTTATTTCTAATGTTAGGTTTTTTATTAACTCTAATTTTATCTAATACACATCCCCATAATCATGTCTAATCCCACAACATATGAACCAATGTGGTTCTAATTCCTCATGTTCCCTATAATTTATGCCACTGAGAAGGGTTTATTTGATTTTAGATCCTTATCCTTCCAATTTTTATTGGGTAAGATTTATTTGTTTCTATTTCTTGTCTTAAAAATTTTTAGATTTTCATTTGATAGGGTTTAGTTATTTTGACATATTAGATCTATTATGATATCTTTTATTTTTTGATTCATTTTAAGTGAGTTTGATTGTGTTATCAGTGTCTGTGATTTCAGACAACATGAATTGTTGGTTCACTATATGAAATTTCTCCTTCGCATCGGTTAACTATATATTTTTATAGTGTTGACTCTCTAAATTTTTCATTGTATATTTTTTTAACATATTTACTCTTTAATGTTTGCAATATGTATTATCAACAAGTCTATTTTAAATATCATACACAATAGAAATTATTGTTTTAATTATCTAAACCATCTTCTCCAAATACTATCTTAATATTTTATTTGGAACTTTTTATTAACACATTTTAGGATCTTGGTTTTAATATCGATTCAGAAGTCATCCAAATGACTTGAGAAATACATCTTCTATAGTAGTAAGACTTACGATATTTTCTCCACTCCATTTTATACATTTAAGAAACTAATTCATTTATTCAATGTATTATTTATTTCTATAATTTTGATGAACTATTGGAATCCAAATTCCAATTATATGGGCATATTTCCAAAATTATAGCCTATTTTCATATTTAATATTAAATATTTTCATGTACAATATTAAATATATTTTTTACTAATTTTAATTTTAACCCATTCCAGTTTAATATAGTTATTTTTATCATCTCTAACAATAGCTCGTTTTTCCAAAAAAAAAATATTAAATAATGTTTTTTTTAATGTAAAATAAGTTATTATCTTTAAAATCATGTGTATAATGTTTAAATATGTTCACATAAAATAATTTTATGAAAAAAAATAAAAATTGATATGATTCTACCTTAGGGATTGAGAAATTAGATAAATGTGCAAATAAAATCATTTCTAAGATATATGATAAAAATGATTCTAAACTAAGGATTCTATTCCTCTATTATGGTGGAAAATGAAACAACATGAACCTTTGTAAGGATACCATGCATATTAATATGAAAAAATATTGATAGAATCAAATAAATAAACAATACAAGAAATAAATGAAATTATTAATTAGGTAGAAAACATAGTAGAAGAAGAGATGGATATTTTAATAATAAATGACAACTTAAAGGCTATATAGAAGATATATGAACAGTGAAAATAGTCTAGATATATTCCTATAAAATATATTAAATGGATTCTATGATAATAGTATTTAATTATAAATAATGATGAAAAACATTCAACATAATGCTCTCAAAATGTTTTTATGAAAATATAGTCTACACAAAGGAAGAAAATAAATAATTTCTTAAATAATACGTGGTCATATATCTAGATATAATGGAAAATATTAAAAAATAGAGGAAGAAAAAAAGTGAATGTATTTTTCAAGATTATGTGCAAACTCCTATTATAATTAATAACATGATTGTTAATATAAATATGACCACATATTAGTGATATAAATATCATGGGTGAAAACATGAAGAACACTCGAGTTGTGATTAAAAGGGTTTGGGGTTGAGAAGACACTATGGTCTATATTTTTCTCATTATGAAAAGTATAAGTATCCACCTTATTCACATGTCTCTAGTTTCAATTATTCTATGGAGGGAATTGATGTTTATTCATATTTATAAAGAAATATTTAACATAATTAATTCTTTTATAATTATACAATTTAAATAGAAATCCATCATCAAATTATCTAACTATAACTGTGAGCCCTCTCACAAAAAATCATGTGTAATTAGAAGGATATAATTGGATAATATTTCAATTTATATCAACAAAGATGAATAAAATAAAAGGATATTTCCCATTAAGGGATAATTCTATTTAAATTTTCAATATATCTATATCCCATAAAAAATCTAATTCTAGTAAGTGATAAATCTAGAGATTTTCATCAATAATGTATGTTGATTATATTGTTGTATCCTTATATGAAATATCCACACTAATATTCATGGTTATAGATTGAATATTTTATGAGAGGAGGATAGTAACATGAAAATCATGATATTTTCTTTGTTATAAATATTTTTTCTATTTATTGAGATGGATGTTGGAGAATAGTTGGATAAATATAATTTTAACTACCCATGGAAGATAATTTTAGAGTTGGTATAAAATTTTTAATAGATTATTGATAGAATTGTGTGTAGAACAATTATTTTTTTTCTACAATAAGATTTATCATTTACATTTAGTATCAATTGATTTATATATAATTGATCATAAAAATGTTATTCTATCAATATATCAACTATATTAAATATTTCTATTAGGTAGAAGATGATATTTAAATATTTTATTGTATGTGGTTAAATTTCACATACTCAAACAATTTCACAACAAATAGGTAAAATAATCATTGCATCATTTAGCAATATTGGGGAGATGTAATTTGAACGTATGAAGACATATTTATAATTTGTTTATAATAGTTTCTTATGGGTTATTGAAAAAAATCCAAATGGGGAGATTGATAAATCCAATGTATTTTGATGACTATATTTGTTTCCCAAAAGTTAGTTAGTTGACATTTTGTAATTGGGCTATGGAGGATAATCCCTATGAATGAATATTATGAGATACATGTTGGAGTTTCTATAGATCACTTTTAGTAGTGTTTCCTTATATTTGACATTCTACAGAATATCAATTCATATGTTAATAAGGGGGATAATAATATTATTCTCATTACTGTGTGAATGAAATGATATATCTTGATTGGAAACAACAAACATATCTAAAAACTATTGAGTTAATCATATTTGATGACTTGTGAATTATGTTTAATGCTAGTGAATTAACTCTCTAAAATATGTTCATGTTGATGATTGATTTAAATAGGAATATTTTTTTTAATAATTATACATTGATAATATTTGTAAAATAATATGTCCATAGTTTATCTGTATCTTATGGAAGAAAAATTTCCATTAGATAAAAATTACATGATGGTTGATGTATTTATAGAATTGATATGGTGATACTTATTGTGAATATATGGTAACTATAGATGGTATAAGAAATAAATTTCAGTTATATATTCAGTTTTATGATTGAAAGAATCTATCCTTGTTGTTACAATGATTAGAAAACGTATATTATGGATTCATAGAAGGATGTTGTCATCGAATGATTTTATACATGGATATTGCTGTTTATCAAGAAGAGATATTTATTAGAGTTAAATAGTAGTTGAATGATAATTAATGTCTATATGTCCCATGGTGAACTTTTGAGTGAGGATCTTTTTATGAGAAGAACCCACAATATATAAGATATCGAATTTTAAGTTAGCTAAAATATTCTATCACATGATTTACTCATAGGAGATGAGTAGAATATATAAAGATAAATATATTTAGAGAGAAAATAGGTATATAATTTTGAGGAATCTCTATGCTATGATTTTGTAGAATGAATATAAGGATGACATGTATGTTGGATGATATTTCCATTTGATGTTATAATGTAGGAATATGATGTGTGATGAAAAATGGAAATTTAAAATTGTAGTATGTTAGTGAAAAAAATCCATACATCATGGTCAAATTGTGAAAAATAAATGGATAATTAAGGTATCATAGATTATGAGTTATAACTATTAAATCAAATGTTTCATTTTAGATAATTAAAACTTGAATATTGCCTGATTTTTTGAAGAATTATTTTTATTCAGGATGACTTAGGTTGATCAAGCTAGGGGAACATGAAAATGGATCTTGATGGTGTAATGATAATAAAGATAAAATATGAATTACATACCATTATAAAATTTTATTCTAGGAACATGAAATTATGATTTCAATCATGTGGATGATGTGATGAATTAAAATTATGATGTTGAGTAGTTCGGAAGATATAGAGTTGGTGATGTATTAATCAACGATCTTGAGAGAATGTAAGGGGAATATTGAGAAAAATGAAATAGATGTTTTGGATTCTCTTGCATAATCATGAAAATAGGGAATCATAAAAAAATATTTATGTTCGAGTTTTTTGTTGAAGTTAGAATTTAGGATCATTAAAATAAGTTTATGTTGAGCGAGTTTAAATGTGAAAATGAAAGTAGGCGGTGTTACTTATTTCATCTTAGAGTCTACTTTAACTATTTGTATGATTATTTTCTTGCCTGTGAACTTGTGTATAAGTTTTAATATATGTGGATATACATAGGGTAGTATGATGAGTCTGGCCCATCAATTTTTCATAGGAAGTGCTTCTGAGTTGCGATGAAGGAGCCTATCAAGTAGTGAGTTCTATTGTTTTCCTTATTTTTTTGATGTCATGTTTTCTATTCAGGTTGGTTGGATGTGTAATGTTGTATCTCTTTCATGGTTATATATCATAAACTTATGATTGGTGGTGAGTGATTCTATGTGTAATGGTTGTAAAAGTTTTTGGGCTGGTCTCCATGTGGGTTTCCTTATGCGTGAGTTTCTATTGCTTGAGCCCTTCTTTTAAGGTATGCATTTTGTTACTATTTTCTTATCATTTTATAAGGCTTATTATATATATATTGGTTTTTTTATTCCTACTTTAATTTTAATATGGTTTCAGTGTTATGTTTATGTATACTAATCAAATCATATATGTTTCATTCTATTTTAAGGTAATGTGATTGGAATTCCAAGTACTTTAATTATATATAGATTTTTTCCACAATCATCATTTTTTCATAAAATAATTCTATTTTGGTAGTATCTGTTTATCATGTAAATTTATGTTCACTATGATAGACACCATTTTTTATTGTAAAACTAATACAACAATCATCTATTTCCCCCATTAGTTTATCTCCTTTAATTCCCTATACATTAAATTAACTAAACAACAATTTCGGGAATAAGGAATGGTTTACATGCTCCTTGGTAAAATTAGTAAGAATGAGATTTTCCTCTCTAAAATAAATATCATATCTTTCCAATTTCAGTAGTGGAGAAACTCTTCATTCATCCTTCTCTGGAATGTTTTATCATCTATCATCATTATCACAATTCTATTTTCCAAAATATCCATGTGTGGAGGTTATTTCTATGTATGGTCCATAAATTCTTATTTTTTATGAGATACTTAAACCATCACTTTCCTTATATTTTCATCTTATATAGATAGAACTACCATGAAATACATTTCAATATTCCTAGTATGTTTTCATTTCGTTTAATGAACCTCATAATCATTGGTTCATTCTTGTGGATCCTTCCGCAAACCTTGAGCATGATCACTTTTTTTGAATTCCTCATTTTTTATTTTTTAATAGAATTTATTTGACTAGAATGGATATATTCATTTTAATTTATTTTATTATTTTTTATTTTATTATTTTTAGTTTTCTAACTTGGATTTATTTGTCATGTAATTTTCAGAAGAATGACCTGACTGGTGTAGCATTCAGCAGTTGGTGGGATAGTGGTTTGGGAATTTGGAGGTTCAGTAGTATTTTTTTTATATAAATTATATATGTTCTAGTGTCCTGGTTCATGGCCTTTGGTAGGTGAATAAGAGTAGTGGATTGATAGATATGGTTTTCAGTGGAATTCCTAGATAATGAAAATTAATCTTGGAAGTTTTGTCAATCTTAGAGGATTCGACCTAACAAACATGACGGTAATGATTTTAGTGTGTTTAAATGACCATATTCTTTGAAAATCATTAGACTGATCCCCCTGTGTTGATAATTCATGAATTTATTATCCTTTATGGAAAATTAGGATGAGAGATGTTGATATTTATGGATTCTATTTTTATTGTAATTACATGTTGTATGTTGCTACATGTATTTTAATACTTCCATGTTACATTTATTTATATATTCTTATTGCTACTTTTATGGAAAATATTGATCCTATTTTTCTTGTATTTACATGATGAATTATTATCCTACTATTCTTTATCTAGAAATTATATTAGTGAATCTTAATGATGAAACTATGGAAGAAGTTTTTTTATAGTATCTATAGGATATATCCATGGTTATAAACTATGGAAGTAGACCTATAACACATTTTATTATCACGACTATAAGTCCATGTGGAATAAGTTATATCCTTGTTTTCAAACCATCGATATAGGTGTACTACCATAGTTTTAACCATGGTTATATCCTTGTAACCATAATTTCAAATCATGGCTATAAGTGTGCATAGAAGAAGCTATAGCCACTATTTAAACTATAGCTACAGCCATGACCCTATTTCCACATCAATAGGAGCCACAGTCTGCCAAATCATGGCTATTACCTATATACATGGTTATAAATAGTGGCTATAGTGTGAATTTCTAGTAGTTTCATGATCTTTTTGAGCTCACGATAATAAATTCATAGGCTCATTGACCCACCCATCTTATTGATGAAAAGGACCAGTTTATCCCATGGTGAAGCACTTGGACATTTAAAAACTTTATCTAGATTCTCATGTAATTGTTTTTTCATATCCTTTTGTTCAACAAAGACCATTCTATATGCAGCATTGGATATTGTAAAATATTCGGTGTGAGATTGATTGAGAAACCAACCACATGGCTAGGAGGGAGACTAGTAATTCTTCAGGAAACACATCAGGTAATTCCCTTATAATGTGAATGTCATCAAGGATGATATTTTCATTAGTTTAAATCATTTGATCTAGATACACTTTCCCTTAAGGTAATAATATTCAAGTATGAGATGATAATACCCAAAAAGATTCATCCTCATCCTTGAACTTTTAAAGAATCAAAAGATAATTCCTGATACAGAGGGTGATTTCCTTTTCTCAAAAAGTTGTGTAGTCTTTATATAATTAAATCCAATGCATACCTAGAATTGAATAAAACTATGATAAGGGTAATATCATAAGGTTTTTTGGGAATTTAAGCCCAAAAATATGGATAGGTGATGAGTTATATGCTTGAGATACAACAATTGACCCATTTTTCATCTTGACTGATAACTTGAATTCCATGTTTTGAGGTGGTGTTTGAATAGTTCTACTAAACTTTAATGATATGAATGAATTAATAGAATGATAATCAAATAATATGTTCATTATCCTTTAATGAGTAACCAGCATACTTTTCACCACTTCTTTTTTAGGATCCACCTTAGTATCTATCATAGTATACACTCACTATTTATCTCTAAGCCTTAGATGTTATTTTCATCAGTTATCATCGATAACCCTTGGATTAAAGAATTAATTAACATCCTGTCCCTACTCCTTTTAGTTTAAATATTGAATTATATGTTGAGGGTTGATTGTAACATTACTTTTTTCCATCACAATGGAGGTTTTCTCCTGTTTACAATTGCTATCTAGGTTCCCTTCCTTCTCACTTCAAAATTAATTCCTTGTCCCCTTCAGGAAATTCCTGGGATGCTTCTTCCCATAGTTTCGATAAGTGGGATGATATAATTTCATACCCCCATTATATTTTTCCATCACACCTCCATAATTAAAATCCATTTTCAGATTCTTTTATCTATTCCCAAGAGATCCTTGAGATTCACTGATCTTCATTTTGACTTTGAGCGAACATAGGACAATTTCTTCATAGTTTTCAAAGTCCTAAATGGATAATACTTTTCATAGATTCTGATTTATCCCACCAAAGAATTTGTTAACTTTACTTTTAGGGTAAATGAACAGGATAGTAGCATATCATGCAAGTCTTGGGAAGTTTTCCTTGTATTCCTTGATGGATTCTTCATCCTTTTTCTTGAGGCTAAGAATGTCCTTCTCCATTTTCATTTGGAGAGTTCATGGAAAATATTTATCATTTTTTTTGAAATTAATTACACTCCATTTATTTTATCTCCTCCTAAATATTCTTATTTTTTACCAATTTACACCATTTATCATCTTCTCCCTCTATACGACAAATAAGCAATATAGAATTCTCTTTCTTAGATCATTGAAGGATGGAGAATATCTTTTTAGTGAAGTTGATCCATTGATATTATATTAATGTTTTATAATATCCACTAAAAGTTGGAGGCATTTTTCGCATAAAGGTTTCAATTGTTACATGTTATTTCTTTGGGGGATTTGGGTGTTACTCCTAATTTATGATTCAGTTCAAAACTTGATTCAAGTGAAAAAATATTATCATAAATTTCGTGATTCTTACTCTCATCGCATTGGGCATCTCCTCTGGACAGTCATTACAATATTCTTCACATTGGTTGTTTACTCATTTTCTCTTATTCCCAACCATTGACTTGAAAAAATAGAAAATTAGGGATGGGTATTTTTAAAATATTAAACACATAAAAAACAAACCATGAACATTAAAGTGATAAATCATAACTAATATACATTATTTAACCTCAAAGTTTATATGTTTCAATCTAAGTTATCCCTGATATATTTCCTAACATAAAATATTATGTGTATTCTTATTCCCTTAATAATGGTTTGTAAGGATCTTTTGAATTTACAAAATCATATACTCTAATAGTATCAAACTATTTGTATAGAAAGGCCCATTTTCATTCACTAGATGACAACCAATTCTAGCTCAGTGCACCCTTTTCAGGGTTATTACCCCTAGGTACATCTATTCCAGAGCCACATCCACTTATATTATCAAGAAAAGTATGAATTTTATTATAAAACACTTACTTTATATTTTAACCCAATTTAGGGATTTTTTACTATCTTTAGTCTTGTCCATAAGCCTTTCACTAGAGTTTTATAATCCTAATCATAAAAATAACTAGACTTTTATCTAATACCAACTATGACAACCCATATCTTTAATACACCTTAGTTAAAAATTTATTACATAAAGGTACACATTATATAGTCCCAAAATATCAGGAATCCTAGTGTATTTGTGAAATTTGATAAATATAATAACAAATTTCAATGGGAATACAATGACATTATTGAAAACTTCATTAACATGCTCCTAAAATTCAATCGTTCTTCTGAAATTGCATGGGATAAACTAGGGACGTACATAAGAAAGCGGTAATCTATAAATACCAATAAGAGAATAAGAAAATAATAGCATAAGTTAACTAAATACATGTGATCCAAGAAGAATATAATGGTAACCTAAGAGGTTTGATAATCATGATATTGAATAATGAGGCACGATATACATGATAATATAAAGGCAACATAGGTATGTGGAAAAAACATAAAACATGACATCGTAAACATAAGTCAAGTATAAATTCTTATCAAATATAACATAGTGTTCTTAAGATAACCTCCCATTCACTATACATGGAATCTCATGAGATAAAAACATTACCCAATGCGTTGGAGGGCTATATAATTCCTAGCCCACCAGTCACTTTCATATCATGTACATGCAAAAGTGTGCCACATAGATCATGAAACATATAGATGTATTTCATAAATTTTAATCCCATAATTAAGGATTACATGTTAAATACATGTAAACCCCAAATTAATGAAGTATAGGTACAAATAGTTTAATATCCTTGAGTAGAAATAGGGATGGGTAATCACTACACAAATGTCTAGCATGGAAAATCACAGGATAAATTTGACATCATAATTGATGTAGATAAAGGTTTATAGAATGGGTGAATTGGAGAGAAACAGGTATTTCATTACATGGGAATCATAATTATATTAACATGAATGTGTGAAAAAATATCCCAACTTGAACAGTTGTAAGTCAAAAGGCATGACATAAAGAAGGTGCTTGAATAAAGAGAATGAGAGGATCCCTTACCTTGAGAGGACGCTTCTAAAATATTTGGAGGATATCTTTATGTGATTAGGGGAACCTTAGGAGGAATCTAAAGGGGTATAGGTAGAGTAATTGCATTATAAAATGGTTTTGAGTGAATGTTAATGGAATTTTTGGTGGGTTTATATATCAAAATAGAGGCGACTTCTTTATCAATTTATATACATTAGTTTTGTACGTTATATGATAAAATAATCAAACATGTAAACCTTCACCTAGGTTTTCCCATAGTTTCTATAAAATAGAATTTTTTTAGATGTTTTATAAGTTAAATAACCTAACACATTTAAATAATACCCTTAGTGATGTGGAAGAGAGTTATGTTTATAAATAATTGATTTTAAAACGTTAAAATATAATATATGTTTTAGAGGATTCTTTATGGGTTTATAAAATTTATAAAGTAACCTCAAAAATAAATTATTTTAAATGGGAAATATATTTTTTTTCATGTATACTATTTATGTCATATATTACATAACTTTTGTGTCATTATGATATCATAATACAGACCGTATATTTATACCGTATTGAATTTTTTCCCAAAAATTCGGTTGTCTTTGAAAATTTTGAAAATTCACTATTGGATAATTTTATTATGATGAATTATAAAATAATATTTATTTTATCAAAATAAATCTCTAATTATGTGGATTTATATTTTTAAATCAAAAAACACCATTTACTGAAAAATACTGGTTTTTTTTACAATAACAGTTTTTATCCCTTATAATTACCTTTTATCTTTATAAAAATAACTTTTCAATTATATTTAGTAAATATTATTTAATAATAATATTTTATTAAAATATAATTTATTTCAAAAATTCATGAAATTTTGAAAATGAATGTCTTGATTGAAACTCTATATTTCCCAAAAATAGAATTCAGATTTTGTCATATTAAAACCTAATTTCTATCAAACATGTTATTTAATAATTATAATGTATTGATATAAATGAATAAATATATTTATTATTTTACTTAAAGAAAATATAATAATTCATATCATTATGGTATATATACAAATTCTTTTTATTACATTAGTGAATTCCCTAAGGGTAAGGTGTGTGGTGGTGATATTTTCATGGGGTGGTTCGATGAATATGTTTTGGTCCATAATCTTAATGAGAGTAAATTTCTCTCATAAATTGTTTCACCCATGATTTAGTTATTGAATCTCATCTTGGTCTTGGTCAAGGTGAAGGTCGTGTAATGAAACCTCGCATAGAAGCTCCAATAAATATGAATTATAAGGTATGATCCTACCATTTGAGGTGATCGCTTCTTCTGTCTATGTAAGTTTGACTTTATAATCACCGTAAATAAGCTAACATTAATGATCAATTTACAATGTATATATTCTCAACAACTGTGATGATTAAGTTTATTTTAAATCCCAAAAAATATAAATATCCAAAATAACAAAAGTAGTGCATGTTTTTTTATATATTTAAATTTCTTAATAAGGAATTAACTCATTTAAAAAGGTAATTTCATTTATAAAGGTTCATGTAATTACATCTATTATATAAATTCATAACATTATTCATGTAGGTGGTTAAACCAACCCAAACTTGAACATAACATAAATGATGAATGATTATGTGGTGTTTTAGTTATAATATCATTATAACATAAGATAATAACATTATTTATTATTTATTAGTGTGATAAATTAGAATTTTAATGAATTATAATAATAATATAAACTATAAAAAGTTATTTCATAGGATGAAAAAATCATTTTTTTTCTCTTAAAACACTCTTTTAGACAGTTGAATTATCCACAGTTTTTTTATTTCTCATATTGTTAATAGGTTGCCCAATTTTCCTTTAAAGGAACTTTATATTTTTATAAACATAATATTATTCCATTAAACCCATTCTCATTACTATACATGTAAGGAGATGATAAAAATAAAGACAGATTTCAATCGTTTCATAGAGACAATAGTCCATATGTATGAATGGTTGATAATTTTATTTTCCATGGAACAGGATAAATATATTATATTTTTTTATCATTCCAGAATCTAAAATATGTTATAAATATCATAATGTTTTACTAAATTCAACATTATTACCATCCATTTAAGGAGTTTAAGGAAAACAAAACTTAACACTTTGTATAGGCGGTAATCCACATACACACATGAATGATTTTTTCCTTAAGGGAAAAGGGAAAATCTAGTTAATAATTATTACATTAAAATATTAAAATAAAATTTATAACCAATAATTTTGTTAAAATATAGGTATCGAAAAATTATAATTTTAAATGTAATATAGAAAGGAAATAAGTTAAGTAAAAATGATTACTCATATTAAGAACTTTGAGATTTCTTTGGAGGAACCCTTGTAAATGGAGGGATTAGGACAAAATCTTATCAAAAGAAAATAATGGAATAAAAATGGGATTAAATGGGAATTAAAATGGTAGGTTTTCACAAGGAAAGCTAATTTAAGGAGTAATATTGAAGGGGTAGGGAGATGCCCCATTTACAAGAGAAAAGGGATGAAATTTTTATAAATACCAATAATTTTTTAATAATGGGAAGTCACTATCAAGGAAAGTGGCTAAAAATTGACAATTTATGTATTGAGAAAGGGATAATGCCATTAAAGTCCTTAAACACACATTATCTCAAATATTTTTAATATATTTTATCCTTTTTTCACTAGGTTAAAACTCTTTTAACTCAAATTTCCTCTTACCTCGGTAACGAGTTTTTACCTAAGTAATTTATCATTTATGCATAAAAATAAAATAGTCCTTTTACATAATTTTGAACTAGTGATTTAAATTTTAAATCCATTTGAGAATTTCAAATTTCTAAAAGTAATCAAAAATAATTTTAAAATATAAAATTTATCATGTATTAAAATATTTTTAGTGAAAATTTCGACATAAGTTTTAAAATATCAAATCCAAGTTTATAAATTAAAATAACTATTTTAAAATTTATAATTTTAGTTATAAAAAATATTTTTTCAGGAAAAAGTTTTCAAAAATTTATATATATAAATAATTTCATAAAATCGTGGTATTTGTAAAAATTGTATATGGTACCATTCTCCTTAAAATAAATCTTTTTAGAAAAATCAAAAAAAAATATTAAGATAATATTTATATTATGAGGCCAAAAATAATTTAAATTTTATAAAATTAAAATTATAAAAATTATGAATTTAACTTTTTAATAAAAAAATAAGATATAACAAAAAAGTATTTTTATAGAAAAATAGATTTTTTAGAATATCAAACATCCTCATTCAAATTTCCTATAACTTATTAATTAAATTATTATTAAATAATTATCATGTTAAATATATTTTATCATCCTTCATCATAAGGTTCTTTAAATATAAATGAAAATCGCATAAAAAAGACAATATTTAGAAAAACATATTTCTAAGCATAAAATTCACATATTTGTTATTTTAGCTATATAAATTGAATTTAAAAGGTATTAGATATAACCATTATATTACTTCAAATAAATATTTTATTATTTAGATATTCATGTTTATTCTTTCTTATTTAATGACTAAGTTTTAATAGACAAATATGATATTTATATTTTTATCTAAATATATTTCAGTTTCTTTTAAGTTTGGTGTTGTGTGAGGAACAAGCTATCAAACACATTGAATTTTTTAATGGTAATAATATATTAAAATCTTGGGGTGTTATAAAATTCGACTAAGATGGATTAAAGGTAAGGGTTATTTTTCTAAATTTTTAATTCCTTGAGGCATATTTCATATGCCACACCATGTTTAAATTTTTATATTGTACCTACTAACCCATTAGATTCTATTATTATTATTATTAAAGTTTATTCCTTGGGATATACAATTTTTTCATAAAACCATACTTCCAACACTTTTTATCCTAGTATTATTAATGATGTAAGTTTTTTTCTAACATAATTTCCATTCATGGTGTTATAATAATTATTCTTGGACTTTATTCTTATAATTATGGTAAAATATTCCTTATCATTGAATTATATTTTAATTAAAAGTTTTATTTTTTGTATTTATAACTATTTCTCAGGAAATCCTTTCCAAAGGATTGTTAATTGAAAGACATTGATATTCTAAGGTTTCATTGTCTCAATTTCTACTCTTTGAGACATGTTATATTTTGTGCACCATTTTTACTTGTATATAGTTTTATTTATTTTTACTTCCAATGAAATTATTATACTTTATTTTCCCTATGATTCATGAGATATAAAAATAAGAATCTTGTTTATTTATCCATTCATCTTTCGATTTAAATGTTACCCAATCCATAAGGGTTTTTGTTAACACAATTTTCATTCATTTATTTATGATTATATTTTTGAATTTTTTTATAATTTGGTTATATTCTCCCCTATGATTGTATTATGATTTATTTACTATTTTTTCTATGTATTTAAATTCCTTTCTTATAAAATCAATTTAAAATTATTATTCCTTAAATATAAAATATTTTTAAGGGGTTTTCATAACTAAATTTTCTTTCTTTGAGTTATGAAGATTATTCTTGAACCCCATTATTATAAGTTAAATTATTTTTTACTATTATTGAATAAAATAGTATTTCTACTTCCATTTCTATGGACTTAAATTTAATCCCCATAAACTCATTTATGATGGATCATTTTGTATTGATATCCTTATGATATGAACCTAATCCTCACTATTATATTGTTATAAATCCTTTGATAAAACTAATTTCCATTGTATTCTCAATATTAATATTGTTCAATATTCACCCAGTTATCCACATTACTCCATTGAATTTTGAAACATAGATAATTTATATATTTATTATTTCTATATAGATAACTATTGACTATTTAGCCATGATTATGTATGAGGTTCCTTAAGTAATGTTAAAATATACATTTTTTAACCATCCAACTTCTTTATCTGGATGAAGTATAATCATATAGTTCCATTTATTTATTTGGGATAGTATTTACATAACTGTATAACCATTAATCTATATGGTGTTAGTTTGAAGGATTTTTATGTTGAAATCCGTTCCATTTGTTGAGTAGGGAAATATTGACAATCTATATACTTTTTATTTTAGTATGGATGTTTATTTTTACTAAGGAATGTTGGTTATTTATTGTATATTTTATTCATTCCTTTATATGAAAAATTCATTATATTTGATTACCGATGGGAAGGACCCAAAATATCCCCTAGATGATTTCATAAGTGTCATGAGAAAAACTATCCTAAGTATTTGGTGTATTACTACCCATGTATTTCGATTTCGTAGATATATTCATTATAAAAAAATAGATATCTTATCACAAGGCCTTAATGGTATGTAATTTTTATCCATGTGATACTTCTATTCATTTCCTATGGAAATGTAAACATAAGAAGGGTGAGATAAATGCCGCATTCCAAGATATCTATTTTTGGTAAAGAATATATCCAAGAAATATAAATACATGGGTAGTAATACACCAAATACTTAGGATAGGTTTTCTCATGACACTTATGAAATCATAAAGGTGATATTGTGGGCCCTTCACATCAACAATAAATCTAATGAGTTCAATGTATAAATGAATGAATAAACTATACAATACCTAACGAACATTCCTTAGTAAAAATAAACATCCAAACCAAAATAAAAAGTATATGGATTGTCAATATTTCCCTAATCAATAAATAGAATATATTTCTACATAAAAACCCCTCAAAATAACACCATATATATTAATGGGTATACAGTTAAGTAAATATTGTCCAAAATAAATAAATGGAACTATATGATTATACTTCATTCAGATAAAGAATTTGGATGGTTAGAAAATGCTTATTTTAATATTCCTTAAGGAACCTCATACATAATCATGGATAGGTAGTCAATATTTATCCATATATAAATAGTAAATATATAAATTATCAATGTTTACAAATTCAATGGTGTAATGTGGATAACTAGGTGAATATAAAATAATATTAATATTGAGAATACAATGGAATGTACTTTTATCAAAGGATTGATAACAAGGAAATAGTGAGGATTAGTTTCATATCATAAGGATATTGATAAAAATGGTCCATCAAAAAATGAGTATATGGGGTTGAAATTTAAGTCCATATAAATGGAATTAGAAATACTACTTTATTCAATCATAGTGAAAAATAATGTAACTTATAATAATGGGGTTCAAGAATAATCTTCATAACTCAAATAAATAAAATATAGTTATGAAAACCCCTTAAAAACATTTTATATTGAAGGAATAATCATTTTGAAGTGATTTTATAAGAAATTAATTTAAATAACTAGAAAAAAAATAGTAAATAAATCATAATACAATCATAGTAGAGAAAATACCCAAATTATAAAAATAATAAAAAATAAAATCATAACTAAATGAATGAAAATTTTGTTAACAATAACCCCTATGAATTGGGTAAAATTTAAATAGAAAGATGATTGAATATATGAACAAGATTTTGATTTTTATATCTCAGGAATCACATTGAAAATATAGTATAATACTTTCATGGGAAGTAAAAATGAATAAAAATATATACAAGTAAAAATGGTGCACAAAATATAACATGTCTCAAAGAGTAGGAATTGAGACAATGAAACCCTGGAATATCACAATATTTTAAGTAAAAATACATTTGAAATGATTTCATGAGAAATAATTATAAATTCAAAAAAAATTAATTAAAATATAATTCAATGATAAGGAATATTTTACCCTAATTATAAGAATAAAGTCCATGGATAATGATTATAACACCATGAATGGAAATTCTGTTAGAAAAACACTTACAGCATTAGTAATACTAGGATCAAAAGGGTTGGAAGTATGGTTTTATGAAAAATATTGTATATTCCAAGGAATAAACTTTAAAAATAATAATAATAATAATAATAATAATAGAATCTAATGGGTTATTAGGTACAAAATATAAATTAAAACATGGTGTGACGTATAAAATATGTCTCAAGGAATTGAAAATTGAGAAAAATAACCCTTACCTTTAATCCTTCTTAGTCAAATTTTGTAACACCCCAAGATTTTAGTATATGATTACCATTAAAAAAATAAATTTTTTTGATATCTTGTTCCTCACACAACACCAAACTTAAATGAAACTTCAATATATTTAGATAAAAATATAAATATTATATATATCCATTAAAACCTAGTCATTAAATAAGAAGGAAAAAATATGAATATCTAATTAAAAAAAATTATATAATGGAATATAATGTTTATATTTAATACCTATTAAATTCAATTTATATATCTAAAATAACCAATATGTGAATTTTATTCTTAGAAATGTATTTTCCAAATATTGTCTTTTTTATGTGATTTTCATTTCTATTCCAAGAACCTTGTGATTAAGGGTGATAAAATATATTTAACATAATAATTATTTAATAATAATTTAATTAATAAGTGATAGGAAATATGAATGAGGATGTTTGATATTCTAAAAGTATTTTTTTCAATAAAAATAGTTATTTGTTATATCTTATTTTTTATTAAAAAGTTTAATTCCTAATTTTTATAATTTTAATTTTATAAAGTTAAAATTATTTTTGGTCTTATAATGTAGATATTATCATAAAATAAATTCTATGTATTTTTCTAGAAAGATTGATTTTACGGTGAATGGTGCAATATACCATTTTTACAAATACCATGATTTTTTGAAATTATTTATATATATAAATTTGTGAAAACTTTTTCATGAAAAAATATATGTTTTATAATTAAAATTATACATTTTAAAATATTTATTTTAATTTATAAACCTATATTTGATATTTTAAAACTTAAGCCGTATTTTTGACTAAAAATATTTTAATACATGATAAATTTTTTATTTTAAAATTATTTTTTATTAATTTTAGAAATTTAATCTTACCAAGTGGATTTAAACTTTTCAATCACTAGTTCAAAATTATGTAAAAAGGGATATTTTAATTTTATGCATAAATAATAAACTACTTAGGTAAAAACTTGTTACCGAGGTAAGAGGAAATTTCAGTTAAAAGGGTTTTAAACTAGTGAAAATTGATAAAATATATTAAAAAAATGTGAAATAATGTGTGTTTAAGGACTTTAATGGCATTATACCTTACTCAATCCATAAATTCTCAATTTTAGATCCACTTTCCTCGATAGTGACTCCCCATTATTAACTTTTTTTGGTATTTATAAAAAATTCATCCATTTTTACTTGTAAATAGGGCATCTCTCCACACCTTCAATACTACTCCTAAAATTAGGTTTCCTCATGAAAAACTACCATTTTTCCTTCCCATTTAATCCTATTTTTATTCCATTATCTTCTTTTCACAAGATTTTATCATAATCCCTCAATTTACAAGGGATCCTCCAAGGAAATCTCAAAATCCTGAAAATGAGTAATCATTTTTACTAAAATTGTTTCCTTTATATATTACCTTTAAATTTATAATTTTATCATACATATATTTTATCATAATTATTGGTTATATATTTTATTTTATTATTTTAATGTAATAATTATTAACTTGCTTTTCCCTTTTCCCTTAAGGAAAAAAATAATTCATGTGTGTTTGTAGATTACCACCTATAAAAATTGTTAAGTTTGTTTTTTACTTAAACACATTAAATATATTGTCTTGATGTTGAATTTAGTAAAAAATTATGATATTTATAACATATTTAAGGTTCTGGAATAATAAAAATATATTATACATTTGTCCCTATAACATCCCAAGTTAATAAATAATATGAAATTTTCATATTTATTAATATTTATCAATTGAATATTAATCTTACTTTACAGAGGATTCTATGTTCAATGGCGTACCTAGAATTCAACAATGGGGTTATCCGAAATCTTATGTAGCACACAATGTTGAGTCATACTAAAAATAATAATATTATATTATTATTATTTTAAATGGTAGTTGACGCCTAGATTTTGTACTGGCGTGAATGAAAATAACTAACTAAAATATGATTATACATGTTTTCTAAATGTCTTTACATTTATCCAATAAATTTTAGAGGCTTAAAATAAGAATTAATCCAATTACAAGCATGAAATACTCTAATATTCTTTAAATGGTCATTTTACAACCCTTTGATGGAGAACCCTTTTTAAATCTAGTTTTTTTACTTTTATATATTATATTTAACAAAATAAAATTCTTCTTTAGAAGAGGAACATCAAAATTCACTTTCTATGAAATGTTAGTATTTTTCTGATAAAGTTTATTTGTTAATGAATAGTGAAAATACTTCATTTTAATTCAAAAATTCCTTTTAATATAATTTATTTATATAGTTAGATGGTATGTTTAATTGGTTTTAAAGTTTAATTTGATTATATTTTTATCATTTAATCTAATTTTGGTCATTGTAAGTAATTTCAATTTGAAATTGGATATAAACACATGTCAATCATTTTTTAGTTTTTACTTCTTAAAAACACGCTTTTTGGTTTTGACAATGGGAATTAATTTTAAATTAATTTATAAAACTTATGTGTTTTGAATTTAGAAAAATGGATTCCATATTTTGAATCATGATTTCCAAATTTTGTAAATAGTTACCTTTTATTTTTAGACATTATGAATAGAAACATCAGTAATTATTTTATTTATCATGGTTAAAGGGTAAATTTGGTAAATAAGGGTAGAAAATAATATTATAATAATATAAAACTAGACTAACATGTGTTCTAATCCTATTTTATGAGATATTTCCGACCATGTCCATCCTTGGGTCGATTTTGGGACCTCATGGAGCCACTTTTGTGTGAAAATGACATTTAATTACTTTTAATTTAAAGTTAAGGAAAATATAGCATAAACATATATCTTTTACTAAAACAAATTTTATATGGATTTATATACCTGATATATTTTACTATATATAGTCATTATAAATATAAAATTATTTTATACATCATGGTATTTTATTTATAATTTTTAGACTCCAAATAAATAAATATATTTATGACAAAATGATGATGTAGTGATTACCTTATTAATGAATGATTTAAAAAAATGATATTATAAATATTAAAAAAATATATTTTGAAACTTTTTTATGTCATACATGAATTTTATGGATTATAATTACTTTTTTTATTTTAATTAATGACGTTTTTTGAAATAATCAAGTTTTTATGGATTTTTTTTAAAATCATTATATGAATAGTATAAAAATTGACATAAATGAGATTTTAAAAAAACTATTTTATTAAAGGATATATTAGTCCTAAAAATCTAGTGTTCTTCCAAATGACTTATATAATGTTTAAAATGTCATTAATTAACCACTTGAGATTCTATTGTCATTTTATTGTAACTATATTAACCCTATAGTATGAATATACAAGAAGATAAGGTAAGAGTTAAATTAGTTAACTAAGGGTTAAAGCTAAAAGATACGGATACATTTCGGATCAAAACTTTTCTAAAACCTATTCGTTGAGAGTATTTAGAACAATAATAAACATATATTTGAATTAAATGAGTTTTTTACCTTTTGAAACTGAAAAAAATTTATTAATAAAATAATATTTCAATGCCTTCCTAAAGTGCCCATCCTCCATCTTATAAAAGGGCATCACCTATAACCCCTTACTCACACCTCTCAATCCCCTTGGATCATCCAACCTCCACCAAAACAATCTACCAACATCCCTTTATTCCTCCTAGAATCCTTAAATTTGGCATAAGGCAATTCAATAAGGCATTTTAGCTTAAATCAAAAGGAGTTACCTAATTTAGAGGTAATGTCTTCTCCCAAGTACTTTTCTTTTATTTTACATCTCCACTATTATTCTATTTTTATTATTTGATTACATAAAAAACATAATCCTCAATATACTATGATATTTTTATGACAATTATTCTAACTACACTTACACACACCTCCATCTAATGGATTTAGAACATACTGTTTCTTTTGACGGTGAACTACTGCCTCACAAAACGATAATTTTCCAATTATCTCCTAACATGTCACGACCCGTCCTCGGGGACCGTGCCGTGACTACCCAAAGCCCGCCTTCCATAGGCCAGGGGCTGGCGACTAGCACCAAAGGCGTATATCCGGATAACTGGGAAGGCATTGCCTTTATAAAAGTAAACAAAACACCACAGAGTACAAGAGGAAGTAAAACACTAAGTACAAAGAGAAGTGCTGAAAGGTAAATGGGCCAGAATACAAACCCAAGTGAAAGTACAACTACAACTGAACAAAGTACAATAGAAAAAGACAACATCTGGAAGGACGGAAGCGGCTCCTGGGTCGTCCTCCTTGGATCCTACCTGAAGGGTAGGTACAGATGGATCAGCTCTGGGATCGTCCACCACGGATCCTACCTGAAGGGTAGGTACAGATAGCCTCCACAACGTTCTCGCCCATCAAGCTCCTCCGAGTGTCGTCTCGCCTGAAGTCCACCTCCAGATACTGACTCGTCGTGTAGTCAACCTCCGGGTACCGTCCAGTCCTCGAACACTCGGCCTCCGTCAGCACTGCCCATCGTCTGCAACCAACACAACGAGGTGCGGGCATAGCCCGTGCAGGGGTGAGTATAACGATACTCAGTAGGGACCCCGAGACCCTTAGGGTCTCACTAAAACCAACAAGGATAACCTCAAAGAAGATCTCAACAGATAATCTCTACTTAGGTATATGCCCATACATATACCTATGTTATTAAGTAACCCATCTCAATCATGAGCTAAACACAAAGGTCAATAGTCTCAGCTCAAACTAGGATTTTCATTATCGAAACTGTAACTGCTGAAGAGCCCCGTCTCTAGAGTGTACAGTGGTCCTGTCACAACTCCGAGGTACTGCTCACTAACCTAAGACTGCTGAGGTACTCCTCCTGTCGAGTACCGCAGGCCTGCCACCTCACATAGTAGTGCTTCCCACCGGGGTATGCCACCCAAACACAGTAGTGCTCCCCCCTCATAGCCTACAGAGATACTCCTCCTATCGAGTACCGCGGGTCTGCCACCCAAACACAGTAGTGCTCCCCGCTGTGGGTCTGCCACCCAAACACAGTAGTTCTCCCCACTGGGCTATACAATTCTCTCCAAATCGAATCAGACAAGCAGTCTTCAGGTCCCAGCCAGCTACACGGTCTCCGTACTCCGTACGCTCGTCTCTGGGAGGGTTCGATCCACGAGCTACTGGTCGATACTCCAAGTATCTCAAAGTCCCATGAAGAAGTATCTCAAAGTACCGCCTCGTCATAGGGGTCTCAACGCAACAGATGGTGCGTCAATCGGACGCCCGGTCTGTGAGTTACTAGCCTTTTCGTCCCAGGGGCCCGGTTGGTTTCGTGAGTGAACCAATCCCGGCTGTAACTCAACTATACCCTGAACACTCATAGGGTATACTCATAGGGACCATTTCTCAACGTGATCACCAACTTCGCTGACGGTTCGTCAAACGGACGTCTTGTCTGAATTATATCAGCTTTTCCTTTCCAGGGGCCCGGTTGGATTTCAGGTACAATCCAACCCGGCCACTATCCAACAGCAACCAAAACTTGGGAGAAGTATTCCCAAAGTTTCGTCTCATCAAGAGGAATTCAACAAAATAGACGGCGCGTCGATCGGACGCCCGGTCTGTGAGTTATTGGCTTTTTCATTCCAGGGGCCCGGTTGGTTTCGTGAGCGAACCAACCCGACCGCACTCCGACGGCATCCAAACCTTGAGCGGAGTAATCCACAAGATCTGTATCACTAAGAGGAATCCAACAAAGTCTACGGAACGTCAATCGGACATCCGGAGCTCAATTTACGAGCGTTTCTGCTCCGAGGGCCCGGTTGGTTTCGTATCCGAACCAACCCAGACGAACCCAAGGTTCTCCGAAACCTTGAGTGTAGTATACCGAAACGACCGTCTCATTCCAAGGATTTCTACGCAACTGACGGTGCATCGATCGGAGGTTCGTAACCCAAGATATGCGCATTTTACCGAAAGTGGTCCGAAAACGGGGGGTCTGAGCCCGGACCGACCCGGCCCGACCCCCCCCCCCCCCCCCCCCCACTGGGTCGGACCGAACCGGGTTGACCCGTCCCGGCCCGGGTCCGACCCCGGCTGGGCCCGGCCCGGCCCGGCCGGCTCGGTCCGGCTCGACCAACCAGCTGCGGCTCGGCCAGCACGGCCGCGCGGAAGCCTCGGGCGGGGGTGTGCGCGGCCCGCCCGCGCCGCTAATTGAAGCCGGTGGCAACCGCCGCCGCCGGTCTTCCGGCAGAGCGCCGCCGCCTTCCGCGGACCACCGGATGCGCCCCGGTGGTCTGTTTCTCCTGCCGTCTTCGCCTACGGTCCTCCCGGGACCCGACCTTCACTGCGAAGGGATTCAAATGCCATAGTGGCCTGCTTCGTCGTCGTCCGTCAATCCGCACATCGATAAACAAGTTGCGAAGGGTTTTCGGGCCGTGTTTGTTCGGCTCGCGCCCTCCGCGTTAGGTGTTATCAATTGGCAAATAATAACACATGATTTTAATCATTGACGAGGGTATAATTTATCCAAAATAAATTATACGATCACCTTGCAATCAAATACCCACGCACGAGGGTTTAGAAATTTTGAATGCGCGGTGTGACGACGTCGCGCATTCTTGCCGCTCGATCCCGCGCTGCGTGACGATGTCGCACATCCTTTCTGTTCTTTCCCATGCCGTGTGACGGCACCGCGTCACTCTCTTTCAATCCGCAATGATAAGAAAGAATAAAAAGGGAGGAGTTTCAGCCATGTTCGTGTGGTCCGGCCTCCTCCCATTAAACGATAACAAGGGGTTCTCATTACTCGTAGAACATCAAAGATAGAATCAAGAACAAAATGAAACAAACCCCTACTTTGATTCGTTGATCGACGTTCGTCGTTCTTTGACGGTGTTTCGGAAAGAAGACGATGAAGTTCGTCTTTCGCCGCGTTCGTCACACACTCCCAATCCCAAGCTACATCGGTCGTGGAAGACACTACACGTCGGTAGGATCCGAGGGAGGAAGTCGAAGAAGGTTGTTGACGTTCGTCGCTTCCGTCGTTGTAGAAGTGCACACAAAGAGGAATCAGTGTCTCCTCTCTTGTCGCATGAAGAAGAGGATAATGGGTGCATCGTCGTTCTTCGTTGAAGAGGCGTTGTTCTTCATTGAAGATTAAGTTCCTCAAAAGAGGGAAGAGATCTCTTCCAAATTCTCTCACACAACCAAACTCCCAAAATAAAATAAGGCCTCTCCTTATTTTATTATTTTTCCATGCATTCAAACTTACAAAAATTCAAAAACTAATTCACTTAATCAATTAAACAATGAGTTGTCTAATTAATTAAGTGATTGGTTGGCAAGAATTTAAGAGGGAGAGAGGGGAGAGGAAGAGTTACACAACTTAAGTGGGGGGTTTAGAGGAGTTAGGGAGTTATGGGGAATTTGAAAAGGTGGGGGCTCATGTGGGCCCCACCACACATTATCCTCTCATTTATCCTCACATGGGTAGTTAGGTGCCACCCCAACTTTCCCATGAAGGATAAAACTACCTTAGACTTAAGAAATAAAATTGTCTCACAATTTTATCCATTCCTCAATTAAGCCACAAATTTTAACAACTCCTCCCGTGAAAACGCAACTCCGGAATAGGCATTCCTAAGCAAATACCGGCGCTACAGTTCCATCGGTGCCCTAGGAATTTGATTCTGAGCACCGGTTTCAAAGTTATAAATTCCCGCTCGTTCGTTCACTGAACGTATCCGAGCTAAACTTCGGAAATTAATTCCGGGCACACCGGGCCTCAGAATCAGGTGCCGTCAGAAACCGCATTCTTGTAAAATTCCAAAGAAAATTAAGAAAAAAAATTCCTTGAAATTTCCGGGTCTTTACATTACTCCCACCTCAGGTATTTACGTCCCCGTAAAGCTTCAACACAAACTAGGGTCACAAAAGCGGTACAGAGCACGCATCTGAGTCTTCCGCTCCCATGTGCTTACCTAGAGGTTTCCATGCTTCATACAAAAACACACAAGAGGAATCGACCGTCCTCATAGAATCCGCTCCTGTCGATCCTCGATCCTCACTGGAACCTCCGTGCATGACGCCCTATTATCGACGTCCAACTCCCTGAGGTCAATGATGTGTGAAGGATCAAGCACGTATCTCCTCAGTTGAGATACATGGAAAAACGTCGTGCACCTGGTGCAACTGAGGTGGATGGGTCAAGCGGTAAAACTCCTCGCCTACCCTGTTGAGGACCTGAAAAGGTCTACTAAACCTCGGAGATAACATGCCGCCTAGGCCACATCTCTGTAAACCTCATCGAGGTGAGACCCGTAGGGAAACATGGTCTCCATCCTCGAACTCCATTGGTCTCTGCCTCTTGGATGACCTGGACCTTCTCAGTCGTGGCTTGGACCATCTCTGGTCCCACAAGAGCTGCAAAGATTTCTTCTTTTCTGATAAGAGAAATCTGATCTCATCCCCTGGATGAACCACTTTCTTTTCCTAATATAGTCAATCCTGACATGGATGATACTAATCCATACCAAGGATGACGTCGTAAGGCCTCGATGCTACTACCAAGAGATCCAACTGTTAATCTCACCTCCAAGGGTTGAGTCACACTGTCGGCTTCAGTGTGTGGTAACTGGGTCTCTTCTAGTAGGTATCTCACACGTGAGGGTCAAGTCAACAGTTTAATATGGAACCTCTTAGTAACAACACAAGAGAGGACAGGATTGATAACATCACAAAGGTAAGTGTCTTTATTTTATTGCAGCTCATGGTACAAAGACACAAATATAACAACAACATCATGGAACTAGATATACACCACTAGTTCCGCTCCTGTCCACTCGCTTCTGGAGCTCTGTAGTCAAAAGCTTCTACTGCCTGAAGCTGAGCTCTCCCATGTCCTCCTGTCCCCTGCGGTCGGGGTGGAACTCCTGGTAGTGGTGGTGGCAACATCCCGAAGTGTCATCCACCTCCAGCTGCACGGCCAGCTCCTCTGCCATGGTCGCCTGCTCCTTGTCGTCCGCCCTGATCGAACCTCTGCCTCTGCCTCGGAGGTTCTTCATTTAACTGATGGTCATCTGCATGGCGTGTAACACCCCAAGATTTCATAGTGTGTTATTTCTTCAAAATAATTCAATGACTTTCCCTACACGCAACACCGAGTTCAATCACACCATGACTTACAAAAAAAAAGCCATTAAAAGAGGTCATGAATAGAATTAACTACATTTTTAACTTTATATAATCCTTATAATTTTAGAATCCATATTATGAGTTTCTTAGTCATAATGCAAGAACAGATTCATTTTCAGTATTGCACTTTTATCAACTTTTAATAGTGAAACCTTTTTAAATACAATATTTTAAACTTTTTGACTAAATGGGGACATCAAAAAATTTAAAATGAAACATCCCAAGCTTACACGGTACGCTTTCCTTTGAATAAAACAGTAGTGTGTGTTGTACGCAACTTCGAGTTTTAACACACACCACAACCAATCAAACTAGCCGTTATGAATAGTAATACCTAATTTTTGAAATTATATATATTTTATATTTCAAAATGGACTTCATTTTTGGATTTGGAATATCGAATTTAGCCTAAGGTGAAATTTTGGTACTTTTCAGATAACTTTAATATTTTGATGAATAGTGAAAATTATTAAATTTTAATTAAAAACAACTTTTTTAATCAAAATAATTAATAGTGATAAATTATGAATTTGAGTGGTTTTAACGTATATTTAGAATATATTTTTACAATTTAATATAATTTTGGTCATTTGACATAATTTTACAATTAAACCTAACATAAACAAGTGTCAATCTTTTGATAGTTATTATCTCTTAAAAACACGCTTTTTGTTTTGACAGCGGGAATTAATTTTAAATTAATTTCTGCCACTTCTGTGTTTTGAATTTAGAAAAATGGATTCCATATTTGGAATCAGGATTTCCAAATTGTGTAAATAGGTAACTTTTATTTTTACACATTTTGAATAATTACTGTCGTAAATATTTTATTTACCATGGTTAAGGGTAAATCTGATAAATAAGGGTTAAAAAATAATATTATAATAATACTAAATTACCCTAAAACGTGTCCTATCTTTATTTTTTGATAAATGTTCGACAATAGGCATCTTTGGGTCGATTTGGGGACCCCATGGTGCCACTTGTAGGTGATAGGGACACTTTATTTTAATTATGTTAAAATGAATACAAAAAAGACACAAGCATATATCTTTTAGAAAAACATTTATTACATAGGGTTATATATGTTGGATTTTAGATTATAAATATTCATTAGAAAGATAAAACGATTTCCTACATAATGATAGTTTATTTATAATTTTTAGACATTAAATAATTTATTTTATTTATGAAACAATGGTGATGCAGTAATTACTAAAATAGTGAAAAATTAAATTAATTGATATTATAAATACCCAAATAAATATAATATGAACCTTTTAATGAATTAAACTAATTTTATAGGATAATATGATATATTAGGATTTATTTAATTGACTTTTTTCGAAGTAATCAATCTTTTATGAGTTTCACAAAAATCAACTATTGAATAGTGTCAAAATTGACATAAAAGAGTTCTTAAAACAAATATTATATTATTAATTGATATTAAATTCCTAAAAATATAAGGTTCGGCCAAGAGACTTATATCATGATAGTTTCATCATTAATGGACCACTTGGGGGTCCCTTGGATGTATATAGTAAGTTTATTAACCATATTATATAAAAATACAAAGAGACATTGTAAAAGTGAAACTAATTAACTTAGAGTTAATACTTAAAGATAAGGTTAATATAAGTACCCAAACCTGTCTAAATTCTATTGGATGAGTTGCTTTCGACTCATCCCCACATTAACCTTTGAATAGTCAACTTTGGAGCCATTAGAAACCGAATATGAATTTATTATAAATTAATATTTCTAGCTTTTCCAAAGGTGCCCCTCACCCCTCTTATAAAAGGGCACTCCTCCTTCTCATTTCTTCACACCTTCAAAGCCTTTTGGGTTCGGCCAAACTCTGCCCAAATACTCTCCCAACTTCCCTCACTACAACCTAGAGGCATTAGTTTGATCAGAAAGCCAACCTAAGGATCCCTTTTGATCAAATCAAAAGGAAGAAACCAAAGAAGATGAGGTTAACCTACCCCAACCAAGGAAAAGTACAAGGTAAGGGATTTTCTTATCTCACATTCAATTCCGTGAGATTTCCATTATTCTCCACTAAATTATTGAAAGTGGTGTATTGTGTACTGTCATTTGATATATATATTATCATGATTATCTTTATATTCATGTTATTCTGTAAATAATATGGTGGTTATTAACTTTTGGCCATACGACTCAGTTGATTAACGTGGTAAGGGGTTTTCATCTCACTCTTTATTTCCGTGAGATTCATGCCATATTTCCACTATTACCTTTTGTGTGGTGTATTTACTGCCCATAATTGTATTCTTTGTGTAATACACTTTACCTTATGTGTATTTACATTTTCATTGTATGATACCTCTTTCATGGGTTGTATGTTTCATAAGTTACCAAATTGATAAGGGTTTACTTCACAATCTCTTTAATATCCGAGGTTGTTTTTACGTAAGTATCTACAGGGACATATTTACTATCCATGTCCATATTTCATAAAAGAGTTTTCAAAGGGATTCTTTCTAAGGGAACTTTTACTAAAACATCATTTTAAATGTTTTAAATATTTATTCTTCTAAATCATTCTCATTTATGTCCATGTTTTCAAAATGGTTTGTAAGGATTTATTTATATGAAAATTAATGTTTTAAAAGTGTTAATTCCATTAAAAAGTTTCAAATTGGTATGGGACACTTTGATTCAAAAATTTATTTAAATGCCTTACTTTCAAAATTGTTTAACATTAAAATGTTTTCATGAAAAAGGGATATTTCTCTCAATAATTTTTAAAAAACATTTTCATCTATGTCAACATCCTTTGATGGATTTTAAGATTATTTGAAGTTGATTTATTATGATATAAAACTTCCATATTGTAATGAAGTTTTGTGATATGTTTGACTGTAGATGTGTCATTTATATAGCATTCATGGTTTATGAGTAAATTATTGACATTTCGTATGCTAGTTCCAATAAGTATGTTTATGTTATATTTCAACCTTTACTTCATATGAATGTGTTGGACAAGTATGTTCCAGGTTGGGGACTGGTTAAAGTAAGCCCTCCAGGTTGGGGACTGGTAAAAGTAAGCCCTCCAGGTTTGGGACTGGTAAAAGTAAGCCCTCCGGTTTGGTCTCTAGTTATTAGAGGCACTCCGGGTTGGTGTCCGGTTATTAGAGGAACTTCGGGTTGGTTTCCAGTTATTAGAGGCACTTCGGGTTGGGTTCCGGTTACAGTTAGCCCCAAGGTTTTGGGACGAGGCCTTGAAAAGAAATTAAAGTTTAGCATTATTCACTCCATCATTATGAAAGTGGTTAGTGATTTTGCATGTGATTATTCGATTAGTAGAATATCCATGTGAATGAGTAAATTGCATTATTTCATTTTATTTATGCCATTCAAAGTTGAAAGTTCAAGTTTGAAAGGCTGTTGTTTTAGTTATACATTGCCTTAAATGTTTATTCTTATTTATGAAAGTTTCCGCTATATTGTTATCCTTACTGGGCATTTGAGCTCACCCCTTTTCTATGTTTTATTTTTCCCAGGAAGTGAAGAAGTAAATTATGAATGACCTGCAGGGATATTATGTGTGGATATGAGTGTGGATTATGGAGACATTATGTTGTTGTAGTAGTTTTTCATTTTATGATGTAATGTAAAACTTATGAATATATCTAGTGTTTCCAAGGCTACTAAACCAATCGGTCTTTCGAGATTTGATCTTTCTTGTGATCATGCCAATGTTATGTAATAATGCACCGACTCTGGGTAACTCGGGTCGGGGCGTTACAGTTGGTACCAGAGGAAGTTTAGTACAAACCTTGGAAGCTAGATTTAGATAAACTCTGATTAGAGCACGTAGACCTAAGATGAACTTTGAGGATTAGTATAGAAGAACTTCCTAGAATTTTGGTATTGTAGAGATTTTGTGAGTTTTCCGAGCAATACATCCCTGTCTGGATATGAGAAGGTAGAGGCGGCTCTGGCACAGATGTACCTAGGGGTAAAACCCAAAAACACCGCTTTGAGCTAGACTCGAACGGGAACTGGTGCACGACAACGGGCCTTGCTGCACTCTTGGTTACGACACTCCCGGGGGATATGCTTAGGATAATTCTCATTTTCTTTACAAACCATTATGAAGGGTTTATGGGTATATACATCCTCAAAGGAGACATTTTTATGATTATGGATTATATCCATAAATAGTTCAATTTATATTAAGTGTTTTATAAGTATGGGATTATGTATTTTGATTCATAAACTGATCTAGTTTATGCCATTGTTTAGAAACGGCGCCCAGTAGAAGGAGTGAGAACTCCAGAAATGCACATGATTCAAAGAGAAGGAAGGATCATATCTTTCATGGTCTTAAGCTAGAATTTATAAGAGAAATAGTCTCCCATGCATTATCATCATATGAAGAAATAATATCATGTGTTGATAAGATAAGTAAAGAGTTTACTGAGTCCTATGGCTTTGAAGGGAAGCAAGAGAAGAAAAGAATGGAAGAGAGAAAGATGGATAAAGGGAAGAGGGAAAAGAATAATTTTCCCATATGTGGTAACTGTGCAAAGAAACACCCTGGAACTTGCCTGAAAGGAATGGGAGTTTGTTATAAGTGTGGAGGAAAAGGTCACAAAGTACGTGACTGCAAGGGTAAGAAAATGGTTTCAAATGTACAATGCTTCATTTGCAAGGAGTTTGGACACTACGCGAACATATGTCCCAATCATCAGACTATGCCGCAAATGATGTTATTGGATAATAATCAAGTTATGATACTACCACAGATGAAGAGGAATGATTAGAGTTCTTATGTTGATTATGTCAATTGAGTGTTGTATCAACAATGTACTTGTTATAATAATTATGGAGTATATAAGGATTGTACAGCAGTACTATTTCATTAAGGACTTGAGATTGTGTGGAATAAAGAAAAGTGACTCAATAGCAGGATAAATTTTTGGAAAATATATGGTTGAGAGAATGATAAATCATAATATAGTTATGATACTGAGGTAGTGATTTTGGAATAATATGTGATTGTTTTGGATAAATTATATTGGATATTCTTGACTACCTTGGAACTAATTAATGATTTGTATATTCCATCATTGTTGGGGTTTAAAACATTTTTGGATTAATGAAGTATATCCAGCATTCTATATGGAATAAGGGAACATGAATGTAATCAATAAGGAATATGGTAATACATGATGAAGGTATTCATATGCTATTATGGGGTAAAAAGGATCTATATTATGTTTACCTTCCTTATAAATGTTGGACTGTGAGTTTGGACAGAAGTATTTTGGATAGTTATAGTTTGGATTATTTTGGATTGCCATAAAAGGACAACCCGGAGGTCGGGCGGCAACCCGTCGCGTCTGGCAAGGCTGTGAGACTTGAACCCGGAACCGAAGGGCGACAAGGGTGTATCACCTACCACTGGCCCACGAGATGTCCTGGATTAAATAATGTAGTTTTTTTAAAAGATCTGGTAGATGAATTATAAATTCATTTATTTTGCAACCCTGTACGAATAGTATAAATAGAAATTTTCTTTACGTTCTATTATCTTTTAGAGTGAAAGATGAGTTTGTGGTAGAAATTTATTAATGGATAAAACTCTAATTATAATGTAAGTATATCTCCTTATGATCTTAGCCAATCTCATAAATAAATTCCTCAACATTAATAAAAGGAACTTAGAACAAAAATGTTGTCCTAGATGGTACCTTAAATCATCACTAATTTATGGCTTTGGGATTGTTGGCCTTTTCATAGCCATGTTCTCTACCACTCTCCATCAGATAATTGATGGTTAGATTTCTGTTCCATATCCATATTTTCCTATATGGAACCCTAGTATGTGTTATTTTTGGTAATCTTCATACTTTCCACTCTTTATTTTAAATAGAGGCCTCATTAATTCATTTTTCGATGTGGGATTTCAACTAAGATATTTTGAAACATCAAAAATGTGTTATCCCAATACCCTATATTTTTTTGAACCGATGGTACTTCAAATCATCATAGATTGATGAGTTTAAGGACCTCAATTTTATACTTGTTTGTGATTGATGACCTCAATCACTACCTATAAATATTTATGTTTTCCCTCCAATTATATGTCTCTAATTGCCACCAATGTTCTCCTAATCAAGATCATAATTTGGTGGTGACCCTTTCATTTCTCTTTTCCTCATATTAAGACTAAATTTTAGTAACCCAATTTCCGATGTGGGTTTTCCCACAAATATATTTTCTATTTTCAACCTTTTATTTTCGAAGAACAATTTCAAATTGAGAGGACGCAATTTATTGAAGGAGGGGAGAATGTAACACCCAAGATTTCATAGTGTGTTATTTCTTCAAAATAATTCAATAACTTGCACTACACGCAACACTGAGTTCAATCACACCATGACTTACAAAAAAAAGACATTAAAAGAGTTCATGAATAGCATTAACTACATTTTTAACTTTATATAATCCTTATAATTTTAGAATCCATATTATGAGTTTCTTAGTCATAATGCAAGAACAGATTCATTTTCAGTATTCCACTTTTATCAACTTTTAATAGTGAAACCTTTTTAAATACAATATTTTAAACTTTTTGACTAAATGGGGACATCAAAAAATTTAAAATGAAACATCCCAAGCTTACACGGTACGCTTTCCTTTGAATAAAATAGTAGTGTGTGTTGTACGCAACTTCGAGTTTTAACACACACCACAACCGATCAAACTAGCCGTTATGAATAGTAATACCTAATTTTTGAAATTATATATATTTTATATTTCAAAATGGACTTCATTTTTGGATTCTAAATATCGAATTTAGCCTAAGGTGAAATTTTGTTACTTTTTGGATAACTTTAATATTTTGATGAATAGTGAAAATTACTAAATTTTAATTAAAAACAACTTTTTTAATCAAAATAATTAATAGTGATAAATTATGAATTTGAGTGGTTTTAAAGTATATTTAGAATATATTTTTACAATTTAATATAATGTTGGTCATTGGACATAATTTTACAATTAAACCGAACATAAACAAGTGTCAATCTTTTGATAGTTATTATCTCTTAAAAACACGCTTTTTGTTTTGACAGCGGGAATTAATTTTAAATTAATTTCTGCCACTTCTATGTTTTGAATTTAGAAAAATGGATTTCATATTTGGAATCAGGATGTCCAAATTGTGTAAATAGGTAACTTTTATTTTTAGACATTTTGAATAATTACTGTGCTAAATATTTTATTTACCATGGTTAAGGGTAAATCTGGTAAATAAGGGTCAAAAAATAATATTATAATAATACTAAACTACCCTAAAACATTTCCTAGCTTTATTTGTTGATACATGTTCGACCATAGGCATATTTCGGTCGATTTGGGGACCCCATGGTGCCACTTGTAGGTGATAGGGACACTTTATTTTAATTAAGTTAAAATGAATACAAAAATGACACAAGCATATATCTTTTAGAAAAACAATTATTACATAGGGTTATATATGTTGGATTTTAGATTATAAATATTAATTAGAAAGATAAACAGATTTCCTACATAATGATATTTTATTTATAATTTTTAGACATTAAATAATTTATTTTATTTATGAAACAATGATGATGCAGTAATTACTAAAATAGTGAAAAATTAAATTAATTGATATTATAAATACCCAAATAAATATAATATGAACCTTTTAATGAATTAAACTAATTTTATAGGATAATATGATATATTAGGATTGATTTAATATACTTTTTTCGAAGTAATAAATCTGTTATGAGTTTCACAAAAATCAACTATTGAATAGTGTCAAAATTGACATAAAAGAGTTCTTAAAACATATATTATATTATTAATTGATATTAAATTCCTAAAAATCTAAGGTTCGGCCAAGAGACTTATATCATGATAGGTTCATCATTAATGGACCACTTGGGGGTCTCTTGAATGTATATAGTAAGTTTATTAACCATATTATATAAAAATACAAAGAGACATTGTAAAAGTGAAAATAATTAACTTAGAGTTAATACTTAAAGATAAGGTTAATATAAGTACCCAAACCTGTCTAAATTCTATTGGATGAGTTTTTTTCGACCCATCCCCACCTTAAACTTTGAATAGTCAACTTTGGAGTCATTAGAAACCGAATATGAATTTATTATAAATTAATATTTCTAGCTTTTCCAAAGGTGCCCCTCACCCCTCTTATAAAAGGGCACTCCTCCTTCTCATTTCTTCACACCTTCAAAGCCTTTTGGGTTCGGCCAAACTCTGCCTAAATACTCTCCCAACTTCCCTCACTAAAACCTAGAGGCATTAGTTTGATTGGAAAGCCAACCTAAGGATCCCTTTTGATCAAATCAAAAGGAAGAAACCAAAGAAGAGGAGGTTAACCTACCCCAACCAAGGAAAAGTACAAGGGAAGGGATTTTCTTATCTCACATTAAATTCCGTGAGATTTCCATTATTCGCCACTAAATTATTGAAAGTGGTGTGTTGTGTACTGTCATTTGATATATATATTATCATGATTATCTTTATATTCATGTTATTCTGTAAATAATTTGGTGGTTATTAACTTTTGGCCATACGACTCAGTTGATTAACGTGGTAAGGGGTTTTCATCTCACTCTTTATTTTCGTGAGATTCATGCCATATTTCCACTATTACCTTTTGTGTGGTGTATGTACTGCCCATAATTGTATTCTTTGTGTAATACACTTTACCTTATGTGTATTTACATTTTCATTGTATGATACCTCTTTCATGGGTTGTATGTTTCATAAGTTACCAAATTGATAAGGATTTACTTCACAATCTCTTTAATAGTCGAGGTTGTTTTTACGTAAGTATCTAGAGGGACATATTTACTATCCATGTCCATATTTCATAAAAGAGTTTTCAAAGGGATTCTTTCTAAGGGAACTTTTACTAAAACATCATTTTAAATGTTTTAAATATTTATTCTTCTAAATCATTCTCATTTATGTCCATGTTTTCAAAATGGTTTGTAAGGATTTATTTATATGAAAATGAATGTTTTAAAAGTGTTAATTCCATTCAAAAGTTTCAAAGTGGTATGGGACACTTTGATTCAAAAAATTATTTAAATGCCTTACTTTCTAAATTGTTTAACATTAAAATGTTTTCATGAAAAAGGGATATTTCTCTCAATAATTTTTAAAAAAACATTTTCATCTATGTCAACATCCTTTGATGGATTTTAAGATTATTTGAAGTTGATTTATTATGATATAAAACTTTCATATTGTAATCAAGTTTTGTGATATGTTTGACTGTAGATGTGTCATTTATATAGCATTCATGGTTTATGAGTAAAGTATTGAAATTTCTTATGCTAGTTCCAATAAGAATGTTTATGTTATATTTCAACCTTTACTTCATATGAATGTGTTGGAAAGTATGTCCAGGTTGGGGACTGGTTAAAGTAAGCCCTCCAGGTTGGGGACTGGTAAAAGTAAGTCCTCCAGGTTAGGGACTGGTAAAAGTAAGCCCTCCGGTTTGGTCTCCGGTTATTAGAGGCACTCGGGGTTGGTGTCCGGTTATTAGAGGCACTCCGGGTTGGTTTCCGGTTATTAGAGGCACTCCGGGTTGGGTTCCGGTTACAGTTAGCCCCAAGGTCTTGGGATGAGGCCTTGAAAAGAAATTAAAGTTTAGCATTATGCATTCCATCATTATGAAAGTGGTTAGTGATTTTGCATGTGATTATTCGATTAGTAGAATATCCATGTGAATGAGTAAATGGCATTATTTCATTTTATTTATGCCATACAATGTTGAAAGTTCAAGTTTGAAAGGCTGTTGTTTTAGTTATACATTGCCTTAAATGTTTATTCTTATTTATGAAAGTTTCCGCTATATTGTTATCCTTACTGGGCATTTGAGCTCACCCCTTTTCTATGTTTTATTTTTCCCAGGAAGTGAAGAAGTAAATTATGAATGACCTGCAGGGATATTATCTGGGGATATGAGTGTGGATTATGGAGACATTATGTTGTTGTAGTAGTTTTTCATTTTATGATGTAATGTAAAACTTATGAATATATCTAGTGTTTCCAAGGCTACTAAACCAATCGGTCTTTCGTGATTTGATCTTTCTTGTGAGCATGCCAATGTTATGTAATAATGCACCGACTCTGGGTAACTCAGGTTGGGGCATTACATGGCGGGTCGGACAGTCACGTGCCATGTGACCAACTCCGCCACAGGAGTAACACTGCATGGCAGGTCTGGCTCTGTCACTTCCCTTGGTTCCTCGCACTACCGACCCTAAGTCACGCGGTCGACCACCTGTAGGTCTGGTCCTCTTGGACCTATGCGTCATCTGTCTACTACCTGCTGCAGAAGACTCTACTGCAAGCCAGCTAGTGGTTGGTCCTGCTGTTGGAGACAGCTCAGCAAGGAAACTCTCCAATAAGAGGGCTCTCTCCAACACCCCTGTCTGCATCGTAATGTTGTGAGAAACAATAGAAGCTCTAATCTCTCTCCTGAGCCCCTGCTCGAAGGTTCGGGCCCTGAAGAACGGGTCACGTACCATATCTGTGGAGTAGCGCGAGAGGTTTGTGAACCTCGCTGAATAATGTTCCACTGTCATGTTGCCCTGCCGCAGCTGAAGTAGCTCCTGTATACGCACCGCTCGAAGGGTGTCTGGTACAAACTCTACCCGGAACAGGCTCTCGAAGTCTGCCCAAAGAAGTGTCGCCTCGTCATGCATCTGGAGCATCAGGATCCACCATCTGCCTGTTGCTGCCTGAAGAAGGTTGGCAGCAAGGATCACCATGAAGTCTACCGGCGTCCCCACTAGCCTGAAAACTCTCACCACAGTCTCCAGCCAATCCTCAGCCGCCTACGGGTCCGTCCCTCCCTGGAACCTGGGTGGCCTCTGGCGCTGGAACTCGTGCAGTGCGCTCAAGCGACGTGCACCCTCTACTACTGGGGCTGGTGGCATCGGTGGCCCAATGGGTAGTAGTACTGCTGGTGCCTCCGCTGGTGCCTCAACTGGGATAGGGCCCTGTACTGAGGCCTCGTCGCTCGGCGGGATATCAGTACGTACAACTCTCGGGGCTCTAACTAGTCGTCCGAGGGGAGGCATCCTGAAAGAAACAACGTGACACGGTCAAATGATTTACCTGGTGAGCTGACCTGGTTTGAGCTGACTTTTAAAACATATGGAAACACACACGCAAACAGTGTTTTCGTGTACAAAGTCGGAAATCAGTTGTTAGGGTCCTGGTGTATGGATACGTCGGCCGCCCGCACCAACACTAGACTCCCTAAACTGAAAACCACACTCGGTATTCTTAACACTATCTCTTCACAGAAAGAAAATCTCAGAGTTATATGTTCTGTGGTAGAACCGGTTCCTCTGATACCAATTTCTCATGACCCGTACTCAGGGACCGTGTCGTGACTACCCCAAGCCCGCCTTCCATAGGCCAGGGGCTGGCGACTAGCACCAAAGGCGTATATCCCGATAACTGGGAAGGCATTGCCTTTATAAAAGTAAACAAAACGCCACAGAGTACAAGAGGAAGTAAAACACTAAGTACAAAGAGAAGTGCTGGATGGTAAATGGGCCATAATACAAACCCAAGTGAAAGTACAACTACAAATGAACAAAGTACAATAGAAAAAGACAACAGCTGGAAGGACAGAAGCGACTCCTGGGTCGTCCTCCTCATATCCTACCAAAAGGGTAGGTACAGATGGCTCAGCTCCTGGATCGTCCACCACGGATCCTACCTGAAGGGTAGGTACAGATAACCTCCACAACGCTCTCGCCCGTCAAGCTCCTCCGAGTGTCGTCTCGTCGTGAAGTCCACCTCCAGATACTGACTCTTCGTGTAGTCCACCTTCGGGTACCGTCCAGTCCTCGAACACTCAGCCTCCGTCAACACTGCCCGTCGTCTGCAACCAACTCAACGAGGTGCGGGCATAGCCCGTGCATGGGTGAGTATAACGATACTCAGTAGGGACCCCGAGACCCTCACGGTCTCACTAAAAACAACAAGGATAACCACAAAGAAGATCTCAACAGATAACCTCTACTCAGGTATATTCCCATACATATACCTAAGTTATGAAGTAACCCATCTCAATCATGAGGTAAACACAAAGGTCAATAGTCTCAGCTCAAACCAGGATTTTCATTATCGAAACTGTAACTGCTGAAGAGCCCCGTCTCTAGAGTGTACAGTGGTCCTGTCACGACTCCGAGGTACTGCTCACTAACCTAAGACTGCTGAGGTGCTCCTCCTGTCGAGTACCGCGGGCCTGCCACCTCACATAGTAGTGCTTCCCGCCGGGGTCTGCCACCCAAACACAGTAGTGCTCCCCCCTCATAGCCTACAGAGGTACTCCTCCTGTCGAGTACCATGGGTATGTCACCCAAACACAGTAGTGCTCCCCGCTGTGGATCTGCCACCCAAACACAGTAGTGCTCCCCACTGGGCTATACAAGTCTCTCCGACTCGAATCGGACAAGTAGTCTTCAGGTCCCAGCCAGCTACACGGTCTCTGTACTCCGTATGCTTGTCTCTAGGAGGGTCCGCTCCATGAGCTACTGGTCGATACTCCACGTATCTCAAAGTCCCATGAAGAAGTATTTCAAAGGACCGCCTCTTCATAGGGGTCTCAACGCAACAGATGGCGCGTCAATCGGACGCCCGGTCTGTGAGTTACTAGCCTTTTCGTCCCAGGGGCCCGGTTGGTTTTGTGAGCGAACCAATCCTGTCCGTAACTCAACTATACCCCGAACACTCATAGGGTATACTCATAGGGACCGTTTCTCAATGTGATCACCAACTCCGCTGACGGTTCGTCAAACGGACGTCTGGTCTGAATGATATCAGCTTTTCCGTTCTAGGGGCCCGGTTGGATTTTGGGTAAAATCCAACTCGGCCACTATCCAACAACAACCAAAACTTGGGCGAAGTATTCCAAATGTTCCTTCTCATCAAGAGGAATTCAACGAAACAGACGGCGCGTCGATCGGACGCTCGGTCTGTGAGTTATTGGCTTTTTCGTTCCAGGGGCCAGGTTGGTTTCATGAACGAAACAACCCAACCGCACTCTGACGGTATCCAAACCTCGGGTGGAGTAAGCCAAAAGATCCGTCTCACTAAGAGGAATCCAAAAAAGTCAACGGCACGTCAATCGGACGTCCGGAGCTCAAGTTACGAGCGTTTCCGCTCCGAGGGACCGGTTGGTTTCGTATCCGAACCAACCCGGTCAAACCCAAAGTTCTCCTAAACCTTGAGTGTAATATACCTAAACGACCATCTCGTTACAAGGATCGCTACGCAATTGACGGTGCGTCGATCGGAGGTCCGTACCCCAAGATATGGGCATTTGACCGAAAGTGGTCCGAAAACGGGGGGTCTAGGCCCGGACCGACCCGGCCCGACCCCCCCCCCCCCCCCTGGGTCGGCCCGAACCGGGTCGACCCGTCCCGTCCCGGGTCCGACCCGGATGGGCCCAGCCGGCTCGGTCTGACTTGACCGGCCTGCCGCGGCTCGGCCAGCACGGCCGCGCGGAAGCCGCGGGCGGGGGTGTGCGCGGCCCGCCCTCGCCGCTAATTGAAGTCAGCGGTGACCGCCGCCACCGGTCTTCCGGCGGAGCGCCACCGCCGCCGGTCGCTGCCGCTGCCGCCTTCCGCGGACCACCGGACGCGCTCCGGTGGTCCGTTTCTCCTGCCGTCTTCGCCTACGGTCCTCCCGGGACTTGACCTTCACTGCGAAGGGATTCAAATGCCATAGTGGTCTACTTCGTCGTCATCCATCGATCCGCACATCGATAAACATGATGCGAAGGGTTTTCGGGCCGTGTTTGTTCGGCCCGCGCCCTCCGCGTTAGGTGTTATCAATTGGAAAATAATAACACATGATTTTAATCATTGACGAGGGTATAATTTATCCAAAATAAATTATACGATCACCTTGCAATCAAATACCCATGCACGAGGGTTTAAAAATTTTGAATGCGCGGTGTGACGACGTCGCGCATTATTGCCGCTCGATCCCGCAATCCGTGATGATGTCTCACATCCTTGACGTTCTTTCCCACGCGGTGCGACGACACCGCGTCACTCTCTTTCGATCCGCAATGACAAGAAAGAATAAAAAGGGAGGAGGTTCGGTCGTGTTCGTGCGGTCCGGCCTCCTCCCATTAAACGATAACAAGGGGTTCTCATTACTTATAGAACGTCAAAGATAGAATCAAGAACAAAACGAAACAAACCCCTACTTTGATTCGTCGATCGATGTTCGTTGTTCATTGACGTTGTTGCAGAAAGAAGATGATGAAGTTAGTCTTTCTCCGCGTTCGTCACACACTCCCAATCCCGAGCTACATCGGCCGTGGAAGACACTACACATCGGTAGGATCCGAGGGAGGAAGTCGAAGAAGGTTGTTGACGTTCATCGCTTCCGTCGTTGTAGAAGTGCACCCAAAGAAGAATCAGTGTCTCCTCTCTTGTCGCATGAAGAAGAGGATAATGGGTGTGTCGTCGTTCTTCGTTGAAGAGGTGTCGTTCTTCATTGAAGATGAAGTTCTTCAAAAGAGGGAAGAGCTCTCTTCCAAATTCTCTCACACAACCAAACTCCCAAAATAAAATAAATCCTCTCCTTATTTTATTATTTTGCCATGCATTCAAACTTACAAATAATTCAAAACCTAATTCACTTAATCAATTAAACAATGAGTTTTCTAATTAATTAAGTGATAGGTTGGCAAGAATTTAAGAGGGAGAGAGGGGAGAGGAAGAGTTACACAACTTAAGTGGGGGGTTTAGAGGAGTTAGGGTGTTATGGGGAATTTGAAAAGGTGGGGGCTCGTGTGGGCCCCACCACACATTATCCTCTCATTTATCCTCACATGGGTAGTTAGGTGCCACCCCAACTTCCCCATGTAGGATAAAACTACCTTAGACTTAAGAAATAAAATTGTCTCACAATTTTATTCATTCCTCAATAAAGCCACAAATTTTAACAACTCCTCCCGTGAAAACGCAACTCTGGAATAGGCGTTCCTAAGAAAATATCGGCGCTGCGGTTCCATCGGTGCCCTCGGAATTTGATTCCGAGCACCAGTTTCAAAGTTAGAAATTCCCGCTCGTTCGTTCACTAAACGTACCCGAGCTAAACTTCGGAAATTAATTCCGGGCACACCGGGCCTCAGAATCAGGCACCGTCAGAAACTCCATTCTTGTAAAATTCCAAAGAAAATTAAGAAAACAATTTCCTTGAAATTTCCGGGTCTTTACATAACACCTCTCATGGGGTCCATTATGATGGAACTATATTTATATATGATATATATTATATTAATATTGTCTCTATTATTTGGTATTTTTATTTAAATCATACCTTTATGCTCTCCATAATGTGCAAATATGATAATTTCATTTGGGGAAATATCGACTACCGCCTCCTCAAAGTGATATGACTCGTTCATGCCATACATGGAATGTATAAAGGATGGAATTAATGAACTTATGTAACATATATATCATATGATATTATACTTTAATTATAATATACCTATGTATCATTTAGTTTTCATTTATTTAATATGAAAAATAAATGAAAGTAGCATTCATGCGTATGTATGGCTTACCATCTCCATGAACGGTGCTTTTCATTTCTTATCTACAAATATTATAGACTCTTAAAAATACATATATACTGGATATATGTGATATTTAAACCATGAATACTTTTCTGGAGACAATTTTCTTTTGACCACATAGGGAATTTTTAATTATAACAAGATCATTTTTGACTCAAGTACCAAATATTGAAAAATGACCGAAATTTACTTAAATAATAATTTAATGTTTATAATGAGGTAATAAGTGATATAAATGCAATAATAAACATGAAAAAGGTTCTAAATCATGTATAAATTAACTTAATTTTATTATTCAGTAAAAACAAGGAACATACGTGATGAGTCAGACACAAGGTAAGGGACTTCTTCTCAATCTCCTTTCATTGAGGCATATTTTGATTTATACACAACATTATTTTATATTGTGTATAAACCCTTTTGAATTTTCATTTCATTCAAATGGAATATTTCTCTATGAATCATTTTACTAAATGACAAAAGGAATGTTCTTTTTATCTTATTCGGTGAAAACGACCTTTCTGCCGCTGTGAGTACTATTTGATAATTGGCTTACTTAACAAGCTATAGTGTTTTTTAATGGAAAATAAATACCATATACCCTTATTATTTATTTTGGTATAGAAAATGGTTTTGAGAAAACATTGATTATTTCAATATCTTGAAATGATATATTGTGATTTCAATTTGGAAATGTTATCTTTACTTTATGCTTGTTTTATGTGTTATGGGTCGTAGGAATTGTTTGTGTATATGGGTGGTTTCATGATAAATCTAGGGAGGGAGAGCCTGAGATAGCTCTCTAATGAATTGGGTGACATGACGGAGGTAGACGTTAATGTTTACCCTAATAGATTTTTGGAATATAATGTTATGGGTATTCCAAACGTAAATCCATATGTAGCTATGAAAGCTTCAATGTAATTATGATATGGTTGACACAAGTTACCTTTATGATTTTTGAATTTTTATTTCTATGGGTTGTTCAAAAATCTTATTATTTCATGAGGTATGTTAAAGATATTATGTTTTATGATTGAGAAGTATGATTTCATTGTTTTGTATGCATTGAAGGACTAATGTTTTCTTTCCTTATTTTATTACTCTTACTAAGATTTTTATGCTCATCCCAAGTTTTTGAAAAAAAATTCATAGGGTATAATGAAGGGTATAAGAAAGGAAGTATTCAAGAATATTTATATCAAGAAAATAACTCTTGTTTTATTTAAGGAGTTTTATTATTGTGAAACTATATGGATAGAGTAGAAGTATCTACTTTGTAATTTTTGAGATGTAATGTAATAGTTACAGCCTAATTCTATAAAACTCTAAACCTCAAAAGATCCTGAATGTGAATTTTAGACTTAACTCAAGATTATGTAATGTTAAGGTTGGGGAATTATAGTTGGTATCAGAGGTTGGTTTATACAACGTTATGAGTAATGATATTTTTAAATTAAAATTCATAAATTAATTTATGGTAACATTGAAATGATATAGAATTTGAAGATTAACATTTTTCTTAACCTAAGATATTTCTGTGTTTAGAATTTTTTTCCACATAGGAAACAAATCAGCTATAACGGGACAACATCAAGTGGAAAAAAACCTTCTAAATCAGCAACAAAATATGGTCAGAATTAGAACTGAATAGTTTGTTGCAGTGATGGAACAGTTGACTCAGGCTATAAATGGTGGTGGTATCCATGCATGAGATCATCCAGATCAACCATAGAGAAACATGTCAGTATTGGATCATTTCATAAGGAAAAATCCCCCATCATTCAGAGAATCATATGAACCTATGCTAGCTGAAGGATGTATTAAAGCACTAGAAAAGATTTGCAATGCCATGGGGTGTTCATAACATCAAAAGGATAGTCTTGTTGTTTACTGTTTTAAAGGTGAAGTCGATCAATGGTGGTCGATGGTTAAAAATATCAGGGATAGTGAGGATATTGATTCTCTTGATTGAGATGAATTCAAAGGTATGTTTATTGAAAAATATTTTTCTAAGGTGGTTTGACTTAGGATGGAAAAAAATTCTTGGAATTGAGGCAAGAGGATGAATCAATGACTTCTTATGAAGAAAAATTCACTCGACTGGCAAGGTATGATCCAAATTTCATATGGGATCTTGATAGTAAAATCAATCATTTTTACTTAGGATTAAATCCAATTTATCTAAGGGATTTAGATTCATGTGATTTTAAAAAATTTGCAAAAAATTATTTGATGTGCAGAGAAGGCGTAAATGGAGTTTTTCGATGATTAGGTGTTCTTTGACAAACAATAGAATAAGAGGTCGAGGTGGAAGATAAAAGGTAAGAACTCTTCAAAAAAGTATGATGGTAATAAACTTAAGTTTACATTTTATGAAAATTGTGGTAAAAATAACACTAGGGAATACCTTTTTAATTCTGGTAAGTTCTTCTGATGTGGTAAAATGGGGAATAAGGCTCGTAATTTCACTGAATAATATCAGGGTAATGGTACGGAAAAATCAGATTTACAGTCAGTAAAATGTTTTAAGTGCAATGAAATGGGTCATTATGAAAATGAGTGTCAAACAAATAACTTAACTGAGGGAAAGTAGTCGGTCTACAAGTATAAAGGGATGGTGAAATCCTTTGAAACTACTTCAGAAAATGTTGGGCCATCAAATGAAGTATTACTAGGTACACTGTTTGTTTATTCAGATTATGTCAATGTATTTTGTTATTCAGGGTCTACTCATTCTTTCATTTCTAAGAAATTTTCTAGTAAATTGGGTATTCCATCTGAAGATATGAATCCTAAACTTGTGGTAAAAAAACCTGGAGGAAATTTTGAGACAAAAAGAAATTATAAGAACCTTTCTGTACTTTTGTGCGGAAAAAATCTTCCAGCAAACCTTATTGTTTTTCCTCTAGTGGAGTTTGATGTTTTTTTGGGTATGGATTGGCTTTCTGTTTATCATGCTAAGATTGACTACAGAGATAAAGAGGTTTCTTTTCAAAAATAATTTTAGTTTGTGTACAAGAATGAACCTTTACTTTTGATAACATATCAGGAAGCTGAGAAACTAATAAAGGATGAAAATGAATGTTACCTTGCACATATTTTTGAAAAAAATGGAATTTGTTCAGATTAATGATGTTCCAATGGTAAATGAGTATCTTGATGTTTTTCCCAATGAGTTTCCTCGTATAATACATGACCATGAAGTCGAATTTATAGTTGAATTAGTTCCTAATGCTAATCCAATTTCAAACACCCTTATCAAATAGCTCAAATTAAACTTTTATAGTTAAAGAAGAAATTCCAAGAGTTATTAGATAAAGGTTTTATTCGACCTAGAACATCACCATGGGGTTCTCCTATCTTGTTTGTTAAAAAGAAAGATGGTTTAATGATAATTTTAATTGATTATAGAGCATTGAATAACATAACTATTAAGAACATGTATCCTTTTCCTCATATCAATTATTCATTTGATCATCTCCAGGGAGCTTAGTATTTTTCAAATATTAACTTGAGATCAGGGTTCCATCAGTTGAAAGTATAGGAAGAAGACATTCCTAAGACCATGTTTTGTACTAGATATAGACATTATTAACTTTTTTAGTTATTCCTTTTGAGTTAACTAATGCACCTACTGTATTCATGGATCTTATGAATATAATTTTTCGTGAGTTCTTGGATAAGCTTGTGGTTTTGTTTATTGATGATATTTTGGTATTTTATAGAATTAAAAAGGAGAATGAAATTCATTTAAGGGTTGTCTTTGAAACCTAAAATGAAAATAAATTGTATCGTAAATTCAGTAAGTGTGAGTTTTGGTTAAAAAAATTGCATTCCATGGTCACATTGTTTCTAAAGATAGCATAACTATTGATTTTGCTAAAACAAAATTTGTTAAATAATAGAAAAGATGCACAAATATAACCGAGATTCATAGTTTTCTTGGTTTATCAGGTTATTACCGCATGTTTGTTGTAAAATTTTCATGGTTATCTATCCCATTGACTAAGTTAACTCGAAAAGGTGTTAAGTTCATCTGGACAAAATAATGTGATGAATGTTTTCAGGAATTGAAAAAAAGATTGGTGAATGCTCCATTTTTGGCACTACCTTCCACAAATGGGGAATTTATTATCTACAATGATGATTCGTTGAAAGGACTTGGTTGTATCCTAATGCAGAGTGATTAGCTAATTGATTTGATTCACATTAGTTGAAACCTCATGAGTTAAATTACCCTACACAAGATTCGGTATTAGCTCCTATTTTTTTGCATTAAAATTTTGGAGGCATCATTTTTATGGAGTAAAGTGTGAAATATATACTGATCACAAAAGTTTTAAGTATATATTCACTAAGAAAGAATTAAACATGAGATAGAGGAGATGGCTAGCATTAATCGAGGATTATGATTCCACGATCCATTACCATCTGAGAAAGGAAAATAAAGTGGATGAAGCTTTCAATAGAAATATTAATGCTACATTAACCATGATATATTTGGAATGAGATCCTTTGGTTTTTTTATTTGATTAATTTTTGATTAGAAGATATTGGTGCAGGGAATTCCTATATTTTGTTTTAGGTGGCAGTGAAATCGTCATTATCAGAGAGAATAAAGAAATCACAGAAAGAAGATAGTGAGTTGAATAAAAAGGTAGAATTGGTTTATAAAGGTAAGTTACCTAGAATTTAAATTGATAAAGATTGTGTTTTGAGGTTTCAAAAGAGGTTATGTGTGCCTTGTGATTCACAGTTGAAGAAAGAGTTGTTATGTGAATCTCATAGTTTTTTATTTTCAATTTATCCAGGAAGTAGTAAAAGGTACAGAGATCTTCAGGATTATTACTGGTGGGATGGAATAAAAAGAGATATTCCCGACTTTACTGTGAAGTATTTTACTTTTCTATAGGTTAAAGAATAATAGTAGTTACCGAAAGGGATGCTTCATCCTTTTCCAGTTCCATAGTGGAAATGGGAAAATGTTTCCATGGATTTTATTGTGGGATTACCAAAGACTTGTCGAGGTAACAATTCAATTTGGGTTATTGTTGATCGATTGAAAAAATCTACTCATTTTCTTCCTATTTGAGATACTCTATCTATAAATCAAATTTCTCAATTGTATATTAAATAGATAGTCAGGTTACATGGTGTTCCCCTCTCCATTGTATCAGATCATTATCCCAGATTCACTTATAACTTTTGGATGGGCCTTCAGAAGTCATTGGGTACAAAATTAAATTTTAGTATATCTTTTCATCCGCAATCATATGGATAGTTAGGATGAAAAATTCAGACATTGGAAGATATGCTACGTGCTTGTTCAATGGATTACCAAGAAATTTGGGACCAACATCTTTCTTTGGTTGAGTTTTCTTATAATAATAGTTTTCCTTCAAGTATACAGATAGGAACCATTTGAGGTATTATATTGAAAGCAGTGTCGAACTCTAGATTTTTGGGATGAATAAGGTGAAAGGATGCTGATGGGACCAGAATTTGTAGAAGAGATGGCAAAAAAAGTTCAGTTGATTCAGAAGCACATGAGAATAACTCAGAACATGCAGAAAAGTTATACGGATAACCAGAGGAATGATCTTTCTTTCTAGGTAGGTTATCATGTCTTTCTCAAAGTTTCTCCATGGAAAATTGTGATGCATTTTTGTAAGAAGGTAAATATGAGTCTGAGGTTCATTGGTCCCTATGAAATCCTGGAATGTTGGATCAGTTGCCTACAGAGTTTATTTACCTCCAAGTTTATCCCAGGTACACAATTTTTTTCATGTTTTAATGTTGAGAAAGTATATACCGGATCCATCTCATGTTTTGAGTCTAGTGAGAGTTCAGTTAGAAGAGAATATTTCTTATGAGGAACAGCCACTCTAGATTCTTGACTGAAGAGAGAAAGTGTTTCAGAATAAGGTAATTCATCAAGTAAATGTTTTGTGGAAGACTCATATGGTTGAAGAGGAAACATGGGAATCTGAAAATTCTTTGATGGAAAAATACCCCCACTTATTTGATAAGTGAATAGAATTTCAGGATGCAATTCCCAAAAGGGGGAAGGATGTAGCATCCCAGATAAATAAAGAATATGACATTTTCATATTTATTAATATTTGTGAATTAAATATTAATTTTACTTTAAAGGGGATTCTATGTTCGATCGCATACTCGACACGCAACAATGGGTTTCTCTAAAATATTATGTTTTACACAATGCTGAGTCATACTGAAAAAATAATAATATAATATTATTATATTAAATAGTAGTTAATTCCCAATTGTTGTACTAGCAGGAATGAACAGAACTAACTGAAATATGATTATACATTTTTTTAAATGTCTTTAAATTTATCCAATAAATTTTAGAGGCATAAAATAAGAATGAATCTGATTTTAAGCATGAAATAATCTAATATTCTTTAAAAGTTCGCTTCATTTCCTTATAAATAAGAATTTTATTAGGTCAAATATAATATATAAAAGTGACAAAATAAGAATTTTATTAGGTCAAATAGAATATATAAAAGTGTGTTTTACTGCCTTTTATGGCGAACCCTTTTTAAATATAGTTTTTTTCACTTTTATATATTCTATTTTACCAAATATAAATTCTTATTTAGAAGTAGAATATCAAAATTTAATTTGGATTAAATTTTGGTATTTTTCTGATAAAGTTCATTTTTTAATGAATAGTGAAAAATACTGCATTTTAATTCAAAAATGTCTTTTAATCTAACTTATTTATATAGTTATATTATAATTTTAATTGGTTTTAAAGTATAACTGGATTATATTTTTATCATTTAATCTAATTTTGTTCATTTTAAGTAATTTCACTTTTAAATTGGATATAAACACATGTCAATCTTTTGGTAGTGTTTACTTCTTAAAAACACACTATTTTAGTTTTGACAATGGGAATTAATTTTAAATTAATTTCTACAACTTTTGTGTTTTAAATTTGGAAAAATGGATTCCATATTTGGAATCAATAGGTCCAAATTGTAAAAATAGGCACCTTTTATTTTTAGATATTATGAATAGTAACTTTTGTAATTATTTTATTTACCATGGTTAAAGGGTAAATTTGTTAAATTATGGTAAAAAATAATATTATAATAATATAAAACTATCATAAGATGTGTCAAAATCCTATTGGATGAGATATTTCCAACCATGGTCATCCTTGGGTCTATTTTGGGACCTCATGGAGCCACTTGTGTGTGAAAATGACATTTAATTACTTTTAATTTAATGTTAATGAAAATATAACATAAACATATATCTTTTTAAAAAAAATTATATGGAGTTATATAAGTGATCTATTCAACTATAAATATTTATGAGAAATATAAAAAGATTTAATACATCATGGTATTTTATTTATAATTTTTATATACCAAATAAATAAATATATTTATGACACAATGATGATGTAATGATTACCTTATTAATGAATGATTTAAATAAATGAGAATATAAATATTAAAATAAATTTATTTTGAAACTTTTTTATGCCATCCACGAATTTTATGGATGATTATAAATTTTTCTATTTGAATTAATGATGTTTTTTTTAATGAATCAAGTTGTTATGGATTTTTTTAAAAGTCATCATATGAATAGTATAAAAATTGACATAAATGGGTTTTCAAGACAAATATTATTTTACTAAATGATATAATAGTCCTAAAAATATAATATTCAACCAAATGACTTAGAAAATGTTTAACATGTCATTGATGAACCACTTGAGGTTCTATTGTCATTTTATAGTAACTATATTAACCATATAGTATGAATATACAAGAAGACATGGTAAGAGTTAAATTAGTTAACTAAGGGTTAAAGATTAAAGATAAGGATATATTTGGAAAAAAACTTGTATAAAGCCTATTGGTTGAGAGGATTTAGAACAATAATAAACTTATATTTCAATTAAAGTAGTTTTGGACATTTTAAAACCGAAAATAATTTATTAATAAAATAATATTTCAATACCTTTCTAAAGTGCCCCTCCTCCCTCTTATAATAGGTAATCACCTCTAACCCCTTACTCACACATCTCAAGCCCCTTGGCTCATCCAAACTCTGCCCAAATAATCTCCCAACATCCCTTTCTTCCTCCTATAATCCTTAACTTGGGTATAAGGCAATTCAAGAAATCCATTTAGCTTAAATCAAAAGGATTTACTCGATTCAGAGGTACTGTCTTCTCTCAAGTTCTTTTATTTTTTTTCCTTATGCACTCCCTATTATATTATTATTATTTGATTACATAAAGACACTAGTAACCTCAATATACTAAGATGTTTTTATGAGAAATATTCGAACTGCACTTACACACACCTTCATCTAATGGATTTACAACATATTGTTTCTATGGACGGCGAACTACTGCCTCACAAAATGATGATTGTTCAATTATCTCCTACCGCCTCTCATGGTGGCCATTATAATGGAAATATATTTATGTATGATATATATTATATTCATATTGTATCTATGCTTCTAATTGTTTATTTAAATCATACCTTTATGCTTTCCATAATGTGTAAATAAACTAATTTCATTTGAGGAAGTACGGACTACCACCCCCTCAAAGTGATATGACTCATTCATGCCATACATGGAACATATAAAGGATTAATTTAATGAAATTATGTAACATATATATCATATTATATTATAATATAATTATAATAGACCTATGTATCATTTAGTTTTTACTTTTTTAATATGACTAATAAATGAAAGTAGTGTTCATCCTTACATATGGCTTACCATCTCCTTGAATGGTGCCTTTCATTTCTTATCTCCAAATGATATAGACTCTAATAAATAAATATATAATGGATATATATGATATTTAAATGATGAATAATATTTTTTAGATATTTTACTTTTGACCACATGGACAATTTTTAATTATAACATGATCATTTTTTACTCATTTCCAAATATCAACAAATCGACCAATATTAACATAAATAATTATGTTATTTTTATAAGGAGGTAATAAGTGATATAAAAGGAATAATAAACTTTAAAAATATTTTGAAGAAAGTATAAATTAATTTAAGTTTAATATTCCTGGAAGAACAAAGAACATATGTGACAAGTCAGACACAAGGTAAGGGACTTCGTCTCAATCTCCTTTCATTGAGGCATATTTTGATTTATATACGACTTTATTTTATACGGTGTATAAACCCCATTGAATTTTCATTTCATTGAAAGGGAATCATTTTCTAGGAAGAGTTTTACTAAACAACAAAAGGAATGTTCTTTTAACATATGCGGTGACAAAGACCTTTCCGCCACCGTGAGTATTATTTGATAATTGGATTCCTTAACAAGTCGTACTATTTTTAAAAGGAAAATAAATACAATATACCCTTTTTATGTATTTTTGGTTTTGAAAATGGTTTTTAAAAAACATTTATTATTTCAACATCTTGAAATGATATATTGTGATTGCAATGAGGAAATGTTATCTTTCCTTTATTCTTGTTTTATGTGTGTTGACGCTCCTTTCCATCATAAAGTCTAATGACTGAAAAAGGGGAATACCTTAGCACAAAGAGATTCATCCTTTGAAGAAACATAAAAAATTGACGAAGGCATGAACAAGGATTTGTTTAAGAATGGGTCGCGCAAGTTTCATGATGTTCACGCAGGTATACCTGCGCGACACATATTGGGCACGCAGGTGACTTGCATGCCCTATTTGATTTTCTCCCATGGTCTTCAGTAGCCTATAAATACACATTGTGGGCCCCCATTTCGAGGATGAAAAATCCAGAAACTTAGATTTCATCTCTCGACACCCTAGTTTCTTCTTGAAGTCTTCGGAACACTTCTAAGGTAATTTATTACCTATAATGGAACATCTAAAGAGGGGGAGCAAGGCCTAAGTGTTAAAATTCATCAATACTTGTGCGCCTAAGTGTATAACCCTTAAGGGGAATGAAGACACTTGTGAGAAAACTTATCCCTTCAATAGAACCTGTGCACCACTCATTTGGAATTCATTAGGGATAATACTAAGGGCTTGAGCCAATCCTCGCCCAAGTATTACCCTATGGGTTGACCGATGCACAAGTACCCAAGTGTCGCACAAGTATACTTGCGAGACTAAAACCTGGGCGCCCAAACAGGACTTGCGTGCCTACCTCTTTTTGGGTTCCCCTCTTTCCTGGTCACTTCTTTTCCTCAAATCCACCTCTCCTCTTCAAGATTTATCCTTCAGAACCCTCTTCAAAACCATTTATGTCCTGGTTCCTTTGTTGGATTCCTTATCTGAAAGGAATTCTGTGGAACATCTCTCAAAACCTAGTGATTTACATATCTTTATGTCACTAAGGTGAGAGATTTCATTCATTCAAGCTCATCCTTTAAGATGAGAAGATCTTTAATCTGGGAATCCTCCTTAGGAGTAAGCCCCAATCATAAGATTCTTTAATTTGGGCATCCTCTTTAGGAGTAAGCCCCAAGTCCCCTAACCTGGGCCACCTTCTAAAGAGTAATCCCCAGTCTCAAATTCTCTTAACCTGGGAATCCTCCTTAGGAGTAATCCCCAATCATAAGCTTCTTTAATCTGGGGCTCCTTTTCAGGAGTAAGTCCCAGTCCAAGTTCCCAAATCTGGGCCTCCTTTTCAGGACTAAGTCCTAGTCCAAGTTCCCAAATTTGGGCCTCCTTTTCAGGAGTAAGTCCCAAAGTCTCAATTCCTCTTAAACTGGGCCTCCCCTTTAGGAGTAATCCCCAGTCTTAATTTATTTTGATCTGGGATTCCTTATAAGGAATAAAACCCAATCATAATTACCCTCTAATTTGGGCATCCTTCTTAGGATTAAGTCCAATGTTAAGTATCCAAATCTCCATAAATCACATATACCTTCATGGACCATGTTACCGGGATTCTTCCCTGAATTAAGTCTCAATCCTCATCTATTTGGGCGGTCACACATACATAGGCCCCATATTATTTCTTATGATTGCATCTTTCATGGAACAATCATCAGGTTTTACTTATACCTCTTTTTTCTCACACCGAGCATGACTCACGTGATCTTAGAGTGTAAAAGTAATTATGACATCTTTCTTTGGGCCATCAATCAGGCATACTCCATATTTCTTCACTCGAACTACATGGCTTCTGATTCCTTTTCTAAAAAAGGATACGTAGGTATCCCATCTTCAGGTGTGATCCCAACTATGAAATAATCTATGTCCTTCTAAATGATGATAAACATCAAGTGCCCCGCTGAGTGGATTTAAAACAAGTATGGTCATCATAATAACCAAGATATTTATATATAATGTATGGAAGGATACCATTGACTAAGAATCATTAATTCATCATATGGATGATTCTATGTCGATTAAGAACCTCAAATAAACATAAAAGATTCTCTAAATATTCTACATATTAATCATTGATTGTCAGATCTAAAGGAAATACCATTTTCATACTTGGTAATTTAATAAGGATTCACGAACATAACTCAAATCTATAAAGAGAGTCCCGAAGTAGACAATAATTCCCCCCAAAAAGGTTTTATGAGTCCGACCACCCATACTCTCGACCAATGAAAATTCTAAAGCCTCATCGGTCCATAACTAATGAGCACTTACCTTTGGAAAGTAGGTCCAAATTGATATAGAATCATTGGATGTTTCTGATTCTACAAATAAACTCATTAGAAACCGATTGGAATGTTTGAACCTTAAACAAACAAGGTCATCCCCATTTCTAGAGGAAACAAAAATGGTGAACCCGACATAATCCTTAACCAAGTTAAATGATTTTTACTTATTTTTTAGGCCCCTATTTAAACTCAATAAGAGGTCCAAAAAAGTAATCAATAACATTTGTGCTCATCCAAAAGATGTAGTAGCCGCACTTATCTTGATTATGTCTGTTATATCAAACAGGAAATATTTTCCAAGATATTATGCATTATAGAAATGGCTTCTCTAAAGTTCACACCTATGAATACCTCTGTTGTGAATACCTCTGCTGCTACTCCTGCTGGATCCTCGTCTGCTCTAAGGACGGCATCGCCTACTCAGTGTATTCAACGCTGGATTTCAAATGCACTAGTTAATTAATACCGTCAGCATGGTACCATTCTGACTCTGGAGGCCGCTCGACAAGCCCTCCAAGTCAATAATTCACTCTAGTTGTCCGGATAGCGACGACCAGCGATCAAGAAGTAGGTGGTGCCAACCACCGTTTCCAACCGTTTCGGGTCGTTATCCTTGGAACGCAATTACCAATCCCTCCCATATTCTGGGGAGGTGAATGAGAAGGTCAATCAAGGCCTTAATTCAAGAATACAGGAGTCCTTCTTGAGGGCTCCCATCAACAATCGCCGCCAGACTCGTGCGGCAGTGCACCCTCAACATGATGAGGGTATCGCCTTTAGGGGTTCGGCTCAGGTCCCTCAGACCCGAGTCCTCAAGACGAACTGCCAGAGGTGAAATCTAATAAATAGGGAGCAGGTTCTTATTTCTTCCCCTCCAAAGAAGTCCATCAATCCAACTTGATGGAAAGCAACGAGCGGGCATATACACTCGTCTATCCTGATGTTACTGCCCAGCAGACTCATCTGGCAGAAACATGCCAATCTCATCAAGCAATTCTGGAAGAGTATTATAGGTAGGCATATACAACTGTTTATAACTCATCATCTAGTCAATAGGCTCTTCTGACTACAACTAAAGAAGCTTTCCAATTTAATATGGTGTCAACTGATAAGCAGGAACATACACTTGTTTACAATCAACAATTTTATCAGCAGTCTCGTATTCCAGTATTGAAGGATATTCATCAACCATACTTGACGAAGGATACACAGTAGGCACATACACCTTCCAATGTTCATCAATCATGCCAACAGTCTCATTTGGTAGCGCTCGGAGAAGTCGGTCGGAAAGCTCTGACGACAAATTTGGAGCAGACTCAACTCTCTTCCCCCACACATGAGTATTGTCAGAATTCGCTAACAGTAAAAGGAGGACAGGAGCAGGAATAAACACCTACTCCAATAACCAAATGGACGTATATTCCCGTTCTAGCAACTGAAGTCACCAAGCACATTCTAATAATGGTGAAAGAGCAGAAGAAAATCCCTTCTCATATTCTGGATGCCTATTAGAATATTATAATAGATTCAGCAACATCACAGGGAATGAATCATAAATATCTCCCTGTCAGTGGAGTGACACATCAATATATCACTCCAAAACAGATACACACCATTGTTCCATTCCAGGAGGGTTGTGGGGTGTACTCCCCTATATCATACAGGCAACCAAGTCGGGCACATACACCTGATTTGAGTGGATATAATCAGCCTAACCTGACTGTTTCTCCTGAGCAGGCACATACACCTGCCCATAATAACCACTTTTGTCAACAAGTGGTTCCTAAAGTTAGTAATAAGGAATCTACCAAGAAGAGCCATTCAGCACAGTCAAGAAATTACGATCCAATCTGTAATAAGGCCTTGCTTGATGCTGGAGTTCTTGAAACCCTTGAACAATTATCTATTGGAATTCAAGATTCTACTCTCTCATTTCCCAATAGTGGGAACATTAATTCTGAAGGTCTTCATCATGCACTTCCTCATGAAGGCTTGCTTCATGACAGTTCAGTCGATCTTGAAGTTTCACCTTCAAATGAGAGTCACGATTACCCTCTGTGTGTCCAGAAGATCAAGGAGCAGAAGGTTTCATCTTTTATTGTAACCCACCATGGTGGTCCTCCCCATGATGATGAATTTAGCTGCGAAAGTCCTCTCCACAGTAGTAATTTTCATTGCCTGCAAATTTCTTCAAAGGACAATGTAGTAACGAGAAAGACCTCTTATCTTGATGCACTTGAAAATTTGAAGCCAGTCATGTCTCATGCTTTACCACTAGGAGGTGAAATACTTTCTCAGTAAAAAGATAGCCTGGGGTGTAGGTCATTCTCCAAACCACCCCTGGGTCATTCATCTTCTCGTTTGATCAATTAATTCTCTACCAATATTATTGAATCTGATGAAGCAACAAGGAAGCACCAGCTCTGGTCTAATCAGGTAGAAGAATATTCATCGAATGATAAAGATGAAATTCTGAATATGAGAAAAAAACTGGTGAAAGGTGAAGTTCCAGTCATGTTTTGGCCTCTGGATGACTCTCAGTATGATATTCCAGAGATGTTGACGAAAGATTGTATTCACGATATTCGTCTCAACATGTGGAAAACTCTTTGTCACTTGAAAGAGAAAATATTATCTTATGATGAATATGAAAATCATGTCAAGATAATAGAAGGGTTACAACACCAAATTGATTTGGCATCTCTCTCAGTTTCTCGATATCTGAAGGTTGAAAAGCAGTAGAGAGCCCTTCAGCATTCATGCCTTGGCGCACTAAAAAGGTTGTGCCAATTAATTTCAAATTCCCCATCTGGTATTAATATTAGGGGATGGTGTGTTTATGGAGCACTGCATTTCAATGTACTCTCCATTCAACAAAGCCCGCCGAAAATGGTCTCATGCAATGTTATTGCCCATGGCCGGCCACAGCCAATTGGCTTTGTTTGTAATCAAAGGCTTGCTCAGGAACATGCCTCAACTAGTTCTTCCAAAATTCAGGCATACAAAGAACAATTTCTCTAATTACTCTTTCATCAGGAAAATGAGAATATTGAATAAGATTCTTTTTTAGAGAGAGTGCATCATCAGGTGACAGAAGTGTCAGAAATCATCCAGCGGTCATTTGAGCTGGGTGATTCGAGTGGATGTCACTTGATGCATCCATCCAATTTCCAGACTAATGTCTGTAAGATCAGGAGAGATTTTATGAAAGTCTCAGATGTAGCAGCTCAAGAACCACCCCAGCTTTCCATACTGGGGACTCTTTTAACCCAACCCTTGGAATCAACAAATAGGATTCGAGGAGTTGAGTAGAAACAGTATGAACAGCCCCAGTCCATCAGACTGGGGACTTTTTCAAATCCTCAATCTCTTCCTTAGAGAAATTCAGTCTTCTCTCGATTAGGGAAGAAGCCACAAGAGGAACGAAGAGCTGAATTATCAGGAGATTCCCTCCAAATTACGGTTCGTCAAGAAGTTCTTGAGGGATCAAATCAACAAAAGGCAATGTCTCATCAAGGTCATGGAAGAAGACAATATCGTAGAAATGCCGATAGAAGATATGCAATGTGTTATGCATCAATAAATTTCATCAATGCCATTGTTGCTGATCCTCTAGAACATGAGGCTCACTCAGAGGGATCAGATGAAGAAGTTCTTTCTCAAGAAGTTGTACACATAGACACAAATGAAGAGGGTGTGCGTACAAGAAATCAAAGGCTTACCAAGAATCTAGGTATTCCTTCAAATAACCAACTTACCCCTCTCCGAACGGCGTCCAACAAGGGGAAAAAAGAATCAGGTTACATTCCACCCTTCCTATGGAGAAGGCCAATCACTCTCACTAGAGAAAAGATTCGCACAACAAGAAGAAGAAATGAAGGATTTAAGGAGGTTGAATGCAGAACTACTTCAAGGTAGTCTTCCTCCTAAGCGTGCTGGAGTCAATCAGACAAGGGAATTTGTTGTTGATACTGAGATAGATCAATAATATCCTCCTTTACCAATACACCCTCATAGGTCTAATCATATGGGTCATACGCAATAACAATCGGTGGTTCTACCATCAGTTGCAGTACCAGCCACCGCATCTCTCCAAGCTCCAGTTATTGAACCTGCTTAGGTCCAAGCTCAACCGGATGTTTCTCAAAAGTTAGTAACTACTATTGAGTCATTAACAGCTCGTTTGGAATCTATGGAGGGAAGACGTGCACAAATTCAACAAGAAAAGAGAGCTTACCCTGAATGGGTTGATGCAATTCCTCCCCCATCAAATTTTTCAAGTACCACATTACCAATATTTAATGGTTAGGGAGACCCAGAGAAACACTTAACACATTTTATTTCTCGTTGTGATCCTATGATGGGAACCCATCAGCAACAGGAAGTAGTTAAGCTCAGTTGTTTTGTACATTCATTACAAGGGCCTGGTTTTTTCTGGTATACAAGCTTGCAATCCCGGTCGATTACCAGGTGGGAAGATCTCCGTCAATGATTCCTTATTCAATTTAGCTCAACTTTTCCAAAGACAATAGTCTTTTATCTGACAAATTGTAAGCAAGGGGAGAATTAAAGAGTTTCAGATTTCATTGCTCGCTAGAGGGGATTAACATATTCCCTAAGCTTAGCACTCCCTAAAGAAGAATTTTTGCCAATATGTGTGGAAAATTTGCATGATGAATTATGCACACCGTTAATCCCTGTGAAATACACCGGAGGGTTTTGAGACCTTACTTCAATCTCTCAATAGATTGAAGATTCTCTTACAAATACTAAGAGTAAAACTCATGTAATTCCATCAGCTCTAGGAAGGATAATGGGTAGAGCAGAGACTGCTACAGTTACGCTTAAACAACAACCTGTACCTTCTTCCACTTCAAAACCTTCATCTTTCTGAAGGTCTCCACCTCCTGAGCATCAACAACAGAGGTTGTTTCGTCAAGATGATCAAAGAGATCAAAGATGAAAACAATTTGAGGAGTTGAAAATCAAAGTTTACTCTTTATGAAATGAACAGGTTCCTGGTTACTTCATTTCGTCTTTGAAAAATAATTTGGTTCAGTTGACAAGGCCTAAAAGGCCGAACAAGGAAGGAGATGAAGACCGTCCCAATTATTGCCCATTTAATCAGATGTTGGGGCATCCCATTTAGGAGTGTTTTTTCTTCAAGGACCTCCTGCAAAAGATTGTGGACTCAGGACAAGTCAAACTGAAAGGTTCTTCATCTCAGGTAGCATGTGTTACTGCTACAGATCCAGAGGAAGAAGGCGAGTGTCAAGAAGTCAAAAATCAAAAATGCACAGAAATATGATGATTGGATGGTCAGAAAAACAATCATCTGAACTCATGATATTTTGTGAATGAAATTGAAGAAACCAATTGTGTCTTTTACTATGAATTCCACAGAAAAACCTCCTTCATCAAAAGAAAAATCTTCATAGGGGTGTCATAATTAAAAGAAAGAGGAAAAATCAGAAGAAGATGAAATCGTGTCAAAGCCCAAGTTGTCTTTGACTCTGGCAGATTTTATGCCATCTACTTCAAAGCCACGGGCACTGCCCCACCAAACAGCATAGCCTAAATTGGCTAATCAGGTAGAGTCTTCATCAGATGAAGAGTAGATCGTTGGTTCTATTAATATGATTCACTTAATAGATCATTATGTCAGTCACAGTTTCAATCTCGATGAACCTGTGTTCCTTGTATCAAATAGAGGAATTAGAGGGTGTTCCAGAGGTCTGGGATATAGAGGAAGACGTGGATATCCCAGAATCCACTATTCTAATTCTACCCCTGCTAGAACTGTGTATGAAGTATAAACTCATGGAAGAGACCTTCAGCGGGCTCAACAGGAACAAGAAATTTATTCCATGCATGGAAAATTCAGTCCTGAAACAATTATTCTCGATGATCAGTTGGAGGTTACACCTTCTTCCTCTCAGCAAATAAATAGACCTAGTCGGTCTAGTCTTCCAAAGCCAGGAGTATTTCCAACTCCTACCCCGAAATAAGATGCATCTACTTCCAAAGCATCAACTTCCAAATCCCCTGCAAAACCACATGTTTTTGTTGGGAAATGTAGACCTTTGGATCAAAAATATGATGTATTGAAACATTTGGCCCAAGTACTGACCAAATTATCAATCTTGGATGCCTTGAATCAATCAAAGGATCTTCGGGAGGCACTCATCAAGGCTTTGTCAAGTCCTCAGGAATTTGAAACTGAAATTGTTGCCGCTGAAGTCTACCATGTAGAGAATGATCCTGCAGAATTCCATGCAGTGATATCTTTTACTGATGAAGATGAAGATGATGTTGTGCATGGACATATTAGACCTTTGTATTTATCTGGAAAATTCAATGATGTAGACCTCCGAAGAGCTTTCATTGATAATGGTTCAGGAGTCAACCTCATCCCCATTCGTACACTTCTTTGATTGGGCCTCACTGAATCTGATTTATCTCCTTCTACTTTCATGTTGCAAGGATATGATAAAAATGAACAAGAACCTCTGGGTGAGATCACACTCATGAATCAGTTTGGAGATTTTGTATCCAATTCAGATTTCATGGTTGTTCATCATGACACAGTTTTCAACATTTTTCTTAGAATACCTTGGCTACATCAACATGCAGTTATCCCTTCATCATACCATCAATGCCTCAAATATTGTTTCAATGGTCAAATTGGGACATTGTATAGTGATAAAGACCCATTCAAAACATGTGAATATCAATACATTGAGTCAGAATTCTATCACATAGAGGGAAAGGAGGTATCTATGAAAAGGAAGTTACCAAGGTTAATGCTCCATATGGTTTGGAAAAGATTCCAGTAAACCCATTCATACATGTGAGTACAGATTATGTGTTTCCTATCATTCAAATTGACAGGATAGAACCAAATCTAAATAATCTTATAGAAATGTCCCTAATGTCAATTATGGCAATCAAGCCAGACAGCATGGGAGAAATTGGTGATTCACCAAGCAATGATGAAAGCTCAAATGGAGATGTCTTCATTTCATACGCTAAAATCCAGCAAGTCAATACTTCTCCAACCAGGTTAGAAGAAGTTATAGCAATGTCAGAGGTGAACGATGATGTTGATTATCAATCCATCATCTCTTATTTATTACCCAAGAAAGACCCATCATCATCAATAGGGTCATAAATGGAACTTCTTTTTCAAAATTTTCAAATTATAACATCTCTTATGATCATGGAAATTCTGCTTCATCATCTACTATGAAAGTAGAAACAGAAGAAATAACAAATGTTGAAGAAGAAGAGGAAGATCTCAGGGATGCTCCTCCAGCATTTGAAGAGGGTATCTCTACTACTGTGGATGAACTCAGAGAAATAAATCTGGGAACAAAATAAGATCCACATCCCACTTTAATTAGTGCGTCCATGACTCTTGAAGAGGAAGAGATGTATATTACATTTTTAAAGCAGAATCGAGATATATTTGCTTGGAACTATACAGAAATTCCAGGGCTTGATCCTGATGTTTCCACTCATTGTTTGGGTTTTCCAAAAGAATATCGAGGATTCAAGCAATCCGCAAGAAGAACACACCCAACTTATCCTTCCAAAATTGAAGCTGAAGTGGATAAGCTTATCAAATATAACTTCATTAGAGAAGTTCAATATCCCAAATTGCTGGCTAATATTGTCCCTGTGAAAAATAAAAATGGAAAAATTAGAGTTTTCATTGATTTCAGATATCTTAATTAGCATTGTCCCAAGGATGATTTTCCAGTTTTGATTACAGAACTCTTAATTGATGCAACATCCGGCTATGAAGCACTTTACTTCCTAGATGAATATTCTGGGTACAATCAAATTTGAATGGCTCTAGAATATGAAGAATCTACAGCCTTCAGAGCCCCTCAGGGTGTGTTTTTCTATCAGGTAATGCCCTTTGGCCTAAAGAATGCGGGTGAAACATAACAGCATGCCATGCACCGTATCTTCAAACCCTTTTAGGGAAATTTGTTGAATGTTATGTGGACGATTTGGTGGTTAAATTCAGACAATTTTCTAATCACTTGGCTGATTAGGAAATCATATTCCAAAAACTTTGACAACACAATTTGAAGATGAACCCCTTAAATGTGCTTTTAGGGTAACCTCGGGAAAATTTATTGGCTTTGTTGTACACCATCGTGGTATCAAAGTCGATCATGAGAAGACAAAGTCAATCCATGGTATGTCACTTCCTCGAAATTTGAATGAATTGAGAGGACTTCAAGGAAACTTGGCCTATATTCGGCATTTCATCGCCAATTTGGTAGGAAAAAGTTTACCCTTCACCAAATTGATGAAGAAGGGAGTCACTTACCAGTGGACTGAAGAATGTCAAGAAGAATTCAATATTCTCAAGAAGTATCTTTTGAGTCCACCGGTATTAATTCCATTGGTTGAAGGAAGACAACTTATTCTTTATGTGACAGCTTTAGAGAAATCATTGGGTGCCTTCCTTTCCCAGAAGAATGATGTTGGGAATGAAAATAGCTTTTACTATCTCAGTTGTACAATGCTTAAAGTAGAAACCCGATATTCAAATATTGAAAAGTGTTGCCTAGCATTATTCTTTGCAGTTCTGAAATTGAGACACTACCTGAAAAATCATGAGTTCCAATTGGTATCTCGCAATAACCCGCTCAAATTCATCCTTAGTCGTCTAATGCTTACATGACATCTGGGAAGGTGGGAAGTTATTTTGCAGCAATTTTATATCCAGTATGTGTCTAAAAAGGCGATAAAGGGCCAAGCTCTGGAAGATTTCCTTGATGAACATCCTTCAGTAGAAGATACATCTTTAGATATTGAACTTCCTGATGAATAATTATTTTCTATTCAAGATAATCTTCAAACATAGGAAATGTACTTTGATGGTGCTTCTAGAAGTCCAACAGGGAAGAAAATGGAAGATCCTAAATTTGACAAAGTTGGGTTAGGAATTGTACTTATTTCCCCGGAAAAGGCAGTGCTACCCTATTCTTCTTATTATGGGAAGGTGGTACCAATAATGAAGCAGAATATCAAGCTCTCATTGCAGGATTGGAGTTTGTGCTTCAAGCAAAATTGAATCACTTAAAAGTGAAAGTTGATTCAGACCTAGTAATCAAACAAGTCAATGGGGATTATGCCATCAGAAAATAAGAGTTAATCCCTTTGTATGATTATGTCAGAGATTTAATGGCCGAATTTCTTTCGGAACTGACATTTTCTTATATCCAGTGATCACAAAATGCTCAAGCTGATGCACTGGCTAATATAGCCACAGCTCTGGAAGATCCAAATCAGGATGAAACAATCATCAGTATTGCCCACCATCAAACAATTTCACCTTATGTTCAAACCAGAATAGAGGAAATCAATGAAATTAGTCCCATTTCTGAACCATATGGTCATACTATAGGATGGATGACACCTATCAGGGAATACATTCAAAATGGAACACTCCCACCTGATAAAGCCAGGAAAGAACAAGTCTGAAGATGTGTGGTCAATTTTACTCTTTATGATAGCCCCGATCACCTAGAGAAAATTATCTACAAAATATGTTTTAATGGAATTCTCTTCAAATGCATTGATGGTGAAGATAAAATGGTTGTCATGAAAGAATTACATGCAAGGAGTCTGTGGTGCCCACCAGTTTGGACATAGACTGTCTGATCAAATTTGAAGGCTTGGATACTTTTGGCCTTCAATGATACAAGATTGTGTTGATTTCACTAAGAAGTGTCATTCTTGACAAGTATATGTCAATTTCATTCATCATCCCCCTGAGTTGCTTCATACAGCTAAATACTCATGGCCATTTTCCACATGGGGAATGGATGTTGTAGGACCTTACCCTTCCGCTACATTGAAGCAGTGTAAGTATATTATTACTGCTACTGACTTCTTTTCCAAATGGGCAGAGGCAATACCTCTCAAAGAAGTTAGTTCTAAAATCATTTTTAGCTTCATCAAGTCTAACATCATTACCAGATTTGGTGTCCCTCATACCATATTGACGGACAATGGAACCAACTTTTGTTCATCCGAGGTAAGGAAGTTGTATTAAGAATACAATGTTAAATCCAACCATTAATCTCGGTATCATGTAGCGTCCAATGGAAAAATAGAATCCTTCAATAATAATCTTTAAAATATACATAAAATGATGGTGGATAAAGATAATAAGTCATGGCCTGATAAATGTTTTCATGCTTTATGGGCTTATCGAACCACCACCCGCTCTGCAATGCGGTCAACTCCATATTCATTGGTATATGGAACAGAAGTAGTCTTGCCTATTGAAGTTCAATTGCCTTCACTCAGAGTAGCCATTTGTGATTATTCATATACCAATGAACAATCTCAAAAGCGATTGGATGAATTAGAATGATTAGATGAGAAAATATTGTGCACCCTACACCACTTGGAAGTCTATCAGAAGCTAATAGCACGAGATTTCAACAAAAAAGTTAGTCTTCATTCATTCATTCAAGGAGAATTGGCATTGGTTCTTAGAACTCCAATGATACCACGAAAGAACCCTCCCAAGCTTGATCCAAAGTGGGAAGGACCTTACTCAATACATGAGGTCTACTCCAATGGAGCTTATTCTTTAATCTCAATTGATGGAGAACTCATCACTACTCCAACCAATGCCAGATTCTTGAAAAAGTATTTTGTGTAAAACAAAACTAATACGTCCAACATGACGTTAAACTATGATTTCCTAGCTATATGACACTAAACTATACAGAATTCCCTTACATCCATCAAGATGTTAAACTACATAACCATCGTCCTAGCTATATGATGTTAAATTGTGCACCTCTACGTCCAACATGACATTAAACTGTGGAAAAGTCCATAATACTTTCTAGATACATGATGCTAAACTGTACAGCACTCCATCGTCCAACATGATGTTAAACTGTATTGTTCCCCTTTTGTCCAGCATGACGTTAATCTGTGTTGTCCTTACTGCAAGACATTAAACTGCACAGTCCCCAAAGTCCTTACTGTAAGACTTTAAACTACATAATCTTATCTTTTTTCCTAGCTAAATGACGTTAAACTATAAAGCGCCCTCTTTTTTCCTTACTACATGACATAAAACTACATAGTCCCCCCCTAAGTCCTTACTGCATGACATTAAACTGCACAGTTCCTTATACATCCAACATGACATTAAAATGTGCATCATTAGGGTTGATGCTACCTATTCTTTCTCACACTGAGTATGACTCACGTGAGATTATAGTAAACTTCAACCATAACACCCTCTCTGGCCCACTAACCATGTGTAAGTCCCAACACCATTTTTTAGGTTGTTTTCCTCAAAAACAACTTGATCACCAATTCATTCTTCAATTGAACTATGCAAACTTTGATCCTTGCCTTCTAGGCTGGGTACATAGGCAACCTCTTGAGTTTCAAGCCCAAAACCAATATCTTCACATTGGTTCACCTTTTTCCATGATATACGATGTTAAACTGTACAACACTTTTTTCTTGTACGACAATAAACTACAACATTCTTTGACACCCTCACTTGAGAGGGAATCATTATTTACATTAATCTCCATCATGTTATATTCTAAAGACTACGTGCATACATGGGAATGCCCGAACCTTTTATCTTGGGTCAAATAGTCATTTCACTAAATTCCCCTTTCACCCTTCACTTGTAAAAACCAAATCTATACAGAGGGTATTTCAAGAAATACATGCGGCTTGATTACCATCCTTATGGGTTACGTATGAACGTTCAAGCATCCCTCGAATCCAGCCCCAAGTCTTTGGGCCTAACCCCAAATTCCACTTTCAGTCCCTTGGCTGAAAATCCCCCTTGTGAAAACATGAATGTGGTATGAAAACCCTGGTCTTCATTCACATCAGGTTTATAACAAACACACATTGTGTATTCCTTATAATAGTCCGAGTTCTATGACCATAAACTAAGATCTCCTACACTCTCATCCCACATGACGTTAAATTGTATTTCAAGAACTATGTATGGCTTGATTCCCATCCTTATGGGATACGTAGTGAAGTCCAGCACCTCAATTTAGGACCCATACACAACATGATTATGGTTAGCATTGGTCTGTGTAACTTTATATACATTGGACAATGCCCATTTTGATGTGTCATACTCCTAACCTTAAATAATTTCAGATCTTCATAACCCTTTTCTTGACTTCTGTTCACAAAATGTCTAAAACCTGAGAGTTCTTTTGCCTGATTATGCAGCATGTTCCCTTAGGCGTCCTTGTATAAACAGTCTACATAGAAGACCTGTCAGCCAAAAGATGCTATTATTTGACTATGCATCCAATTCCATTAGGTGGACCTGCATAATTCAACCCCCTAACGGGTTTTCCAAATAATGGTAACTTCATTATTGGGAGAAAACCCACTTTTTTTCTTTATTGGTCTTATTGAAAATATGTAAGGATCTGCAAAAAATAGTCATCCTTAACATATTTGTCTCATACTCTTTTTCATGATCTGAAAATATTGAAGTCTATGGTTTATATTCTCCTTCCCTGCATTTGGGTCAGACCTTCGCAGGAGTGACATTCATCCAATTCTTTGACAATCTTGATTGGAAATATCCTCTCTATATTCAAGTATCTCTCTCCATAAAGTAGACTTTATGCTTTGGAAAATTTGAATCTCCATAAACTGTCACTGAATTTTTAGTAGTAGAAAATTAAAATTTTTTAAAGTTCTTTTTCCTGACTATGCAGCACGTGCCCTTAGGCGGCCTTGCATAAGTAGTCTACATAACAGACCTGTCAGCCAAAAGATGATATTATTTGACTATGCAGCCAATTCCCTTAAGTGGCCCTGCATAATTCAACCCCATAACAGCTTTGTTAAATAATGGTAACTTCATTCTTGGGAAATAATTCCTCTAATGCCTTTTAGCCCTTTTTCATATCATTCCTCAGATTCAAAATTTCTTAATTCATAGTTTACATGTTTTCCCCCATACTTGACTATGGTAATATGTTTTCAGATAAATTATCAAGTAATTGAGTCAATTTTAATCCATTCGGTCAAAGATATTTGACCTTAAACATTATCCTTTCTTTTTATGTCTGACGTGCATGAATTTAAACTGCCCAAAAAGATAAGGGAACTCTGAACAAAAGTCAAGTCCCAACTCACTAAACATACATTTCGTATGATTTAGGTAATATTGAGCAATTAAAATATGTAATGTTTATATGGTTATTTTTTATAATCCTTGTAAAAATAAAACTATACTTACTAGGCCCATTAGATTAGGTAAAAATTTAAATCAAGTAGCAAAAGAAGGCATGCACAAATGATTGAAGATGAAAGTGCTTTTCATTGATGCACAAGAGTTAGAATGGCATCCATAGACTGAAGTCTCTTCTCTTTTTTAGGGATTACAAGAGGCTTTCACCATAACTCTTCATTTTATTTATGGCACCCCGAGCTTCATCAGCAGCCACATGGAATTAATTCATTCAATTGGATACAATTAGAGATGTAGTGATACCATCTCTACTTGGAACAATTGTAAAAGAATGTTCTTGAGTGCGGTTTGAGAAAATTTTCTACTGATCAAACAGTGACTCTGCTTCTGTCCAAGAGACAGGGAAGATGGATACATGGATTTGAGAATGGAGCATTATAAGTAAAGATCTATTTGGAGAAAATACTCTTTTTAGATATATTTCTAATTCCATGATAGTCTTCTCTCCACCAACCGGCAGCAGAAAACATATCACCCCATGGGTTTTCCATTTTCATATCTGTAAGGAAATGGAATGGAGGGAAAATTTGAAAGTTCACATCATTTTTGTTTCCCTTAATGCATAGCATAACCAAAATAGACGGGTATAGTGCAGCTGCATCTCGGGAATATAGTTCTTTGCATCTGGAACGTTGACTCCTTGCAGATGACTATGCCCATACAGAGGTAGGTAGATGCTCTGTGGGAAGTTAAGAAGATACTTCTTCAAGTACCTAGCCAAATCTGGAAGAGTTTTTTTGTAGATATTATAGTAATTATATCCAACAACGTTTATCATATCATCAATCTACTTGCTAGCCATTTCATCAGCCATTCCATTTCTTCTAGGAGCCATTGAATCTGCACAAAGGTCAAATAATTAACTCTTAAGTAAGTATATTTTTCATAAAATTTGTGAAGAAAAGTGGAAAAAAATGAATAAGGCATTAAGGCGCGCATGTCCAATGTTGGAATGCCAGTGTAACTATGTCGTGAAAGTTTGGGAGCGTAGGTATCACAGTGCAAGTCAAACTACCTTTGCAGAAGCACGACATGAACAGAAGCAATGAAACCATAGAAAAATAAGCAAATTGCGTGACGAGAGCTTAGAAGCATTCAAAGCTAGGTGCTTTGCATGAGAATGGCCACATATTTATAGGCCAAGTTTGTTCCCTGTGTGCCGAAGTCTGCGCGACTCTTACCTGCGCGCTCAAAACTTGTGCGCCGCCATTTCTTGGTTTTCTTCGTTACCTCAGAGTCACATTATCCTTCCTTTCGGATCCAACTCTGAGGGGGGAATTTTTTTGACACTCCTTTCCGTCACAAAGTCTATCAACTGAAAAAGGGGAATACCTTAGCATAAAGAGATTCATCCTTTGAAGAAACATCAAAAATTGACAAAGGCATGAACAAGGATTTGGTTAAGAATGGGTCGTGCAAGTTTCATGATGGTCGCGCAGGTATACCTGCGCACCACATATTAGGTTCGCAGGTGACTTGCGTGCCCTATTTTATTTTCTCCTAAGGTCTTCAGTAGCCTATAAATACCCCTTGTGGGCCCCCCATTTTGAGGACGAAGAATCCAGAAACTTAGATTTCAGCTCTCGGTTCCCTAGTCTCTTCTTGAAGTATTCCGAACACTTCTAAGGTAATTTCTTAACTAGAATGGAAGATCTAAAGATGGGGAACAAGGCCTAAGTGTTAAAATTCATCAACACTTTTGCGCCTAAGTGTCTAACCCTTAAGGGGAATGAAGACACCTGCGCGCCAACTTATCCCTTCAACTGAACCTGTGCGCCACTCATTTTGAAGTCTGTAGGGATAATACTAAGGGCTTGAGCCAAGCCTCACCCAAGTATTACCCTATGGGTTGACTGGCGCGCAAGTACCCAATTGTCATGCAAGTATACTTGTGCGACCAAAACCTGCGCACCCGAATAGGACTTGCGCGCCTACCTCTTTTTGGGTGCCCCTCCTGCCTGGTCACTTCTTTTCCTCAAATCCACCTCTCCTCTTCAAGATTTATCCTTTAGAACCCTCTTCAAAACCATTTATGGCATGGTTCCTTTGTTGGCTTCCTTATCTGAAAGGAATTCTATGGAACATCTCTCAAAACCTAGTCATTTACATATCTTTATGTCACTAAGATGATAGATTTCATTCATTCAACCTCATCCTTTAAGATGAAAAGATCTTTAATCTGTCCATCCTCCTTAGGAGTAAGCCCCAATCATAAGCTTCTTTAATTTGGGCATCCTCATTAAGAGTAATCCCAAAGTCCCCTAACCTGGCCCTCCTTCTTAGGAGTAAGCCTCCGTCTAAAATTCCCTTAACCTGGGCATCCTATTTTGGAGTAAGCCCTAATCATAAGCTTCTTTAATTTGGGCCTCCTTTTTAGGAGTAAGTCCCAGTCCAAGTTCCCAAATTTGGGCCTCCTTTTCATGAGTAAGCCACAAAGTCCCAAGTCCTATTAAACTAGGCCTCCGCTTTTGGAGTAATCCCCAGTCTTAATTTCTTTTGATTTGGGCTTCCTTATAAGGAATAAAACCCAATCATTAGTCTCCTCTAATTTGGGCATCCTTCTCAGGATTAAGTCCTAAGTTAAGTATCCAAATCTATATAAAGCACATATACCTTCATGGACCCTGTTACTAGGCTTCTTCCCAAAAGTAAGTCCCAATACTCATCTATCTGGGTGGTCATACAAACATAAGCCCCACATTATTTCTTATGATTGCATCTTTCGTGGCACAATTGTTAGGTTTTACTGATACCTATTATTTATCACTGCGAGCATGACTCACATGAGATTAGAGTGTAAAATTAATTATGACATATTTCTTTAGGCCATCAATCATGCATACTCCATATTTCTTCACTCAAACTACATGGGTTCTGATTCCTTTTATAAAAAAGGATACATAGGTATCCCATCTGTAGGTACGATCCCAACTATGAAATAATCCATGTCCTTCTGAATGACGATAAACTTCAAGTGCCCCGCTGAGTGGCTTTAAAACCAGTACAGTCATCATAATGACCAAGAGATTTCTATATAATGTATGGAAGGATACCATTGACTAAGAATCATTAATTCATCATATGGATGATTCTCTATCGATGAAGAACCTCAAATACATATAAAAGATTCTCTAAATCTCCTACATATTAATCATTGATTGTCAAATCTAAATGAAAGCTCATTTTCATACTTGGTAATTTAATAAGGATTCACAAACATAACTCAAATCTATAAAGAGATTCCCGGAGTATACAATAATTCCCTCAAAAAAGGTGTGATGAGTCCGACCTACCATCCTCTCGACCAATGCAAATTCTTAAACCTCATCGGTCCATAACTAATGAGAACCTACCTTTGGAAAGTAGGTCTAAATGGATATAGAATCATTGGATGTTTCCAGTTCTATGAATAAACCCGTTAGAAACCGATTGGAATGTTTGAACATTAAACAAACAAGGTCATCCCCATTTCTAGGGGAAACAATGTGTTATTGTTCTTGGGAATTGTTTATGTATATGAGTGGTTCTGTGATAATCCTAGGGCAGTTGAGCCCAAGATAGCTCTTCAATGCATTGGGTAACATGATGGAGGTAAAAGTTAATGTTTCTACTAAGAGATTTAGGTAATATACCTTGATGGGTATTTCAAACATAACTCCCTATATAGTAGTGAAAGCTACAATGTAAGTATGATATGGATGCCACAAGTTACATTTATTATTTATGATTTCTATCTGTTATTCATAAATATTATGATTTCATGAGGTATGTTAAAGAGATTATGTTTTATGATTGAGAAGTATGATTTCATTTATTTGTATGTATTGATGGACTAATGTTTTAATTCCTTATTTTATAATGCTTACTAAACTTGTTATTCTTATCCCAAGTTTTTGAAATGTTTTTCATAGGGTATAAGGAAGGGTAAGAGAAAGGAAGTATTCAAGATGATTTATATCAAGAAAATAACTCGTATTTTATTTAAAGAGTTTTATTATTTTTAAAATAGTTTGATAGATTAGAAGTGTCTACTTCATAATTTTTTAGATGTAATGTAATTGTTACGGCCTAATTATCTTAAAATATAAACCTGAAAAGATCTTCAATGTGAATTCTGAAATTAATCAAGATTCTGTAATGTTTTAGGTTGGGGCCTTATAGTTGGTATCATAGGTCAGTTTATAAAACTTTAGGAGTTAGGATGTTGTTAAATTAATGTCCATAAACTAATTTATGGTAAGATTTAAATGATATAGCATTTGAATATTACCATGTTTCTTTGCCTAAGATGTTTCTATGTTCAGAATGGTTTTCTATAGAGGAAATAGGGTAGCTATGATGTGACAACATCATGAGGAAAAAAAAATCAAATCAGCAACCTGAGATGGTCATAATCAGAACTAGACATTTTGTTGCAGTGATGGAACAGTTGACTCAGGATATAAATGATGGTGGTATCCATGCATGAGATCATCCAGATCAACCATAAAGGAACATGTTAGTAGTTGAGTATTTCATGAGGCAACATCCTATATCGTTCAGAGGATCATATGACCCTGTGCTAGCTGAAGGGTGGATTAAATCACCAGAAAATATTTTTGATATCATGGGGTGTTCAGAACATCAAAAGTTTAGCCTTGTTGTTTACTGTTTTGAAGGTTAATTCGATCGGTGGTGGTTGATGGTTAAAAATATAATAGAAAGTGAGGATATTGATTCTCTTGATTAGGATGAATTCAAATTTATGTATCATGAAAAATATTTTCCTAAGGTGGTTCGACTTAGGATGGAAAAGAAATTCATGGAATTGAGGAAGGAGGATGACTCAGTGTCCTCTTATGAAGCAAAATTCACTCGACATACATGGTATGATCCAAATTTCATATGGGATCTTGATAGTACAATCAATCATTTTTACTTAGGACTAAATCCAAAGTATAAAAGGTATTTAGCTTCACATGACGTTAATAATTGTGAAAAAACTTGTTTGATGTGCGAAGAAGGTGGAAATAGGGTTTTCTGATGATCATGTGTTCTTTGAAAAACAAAAAAATAAGAGGTCAAGGTGGCAGACCAAAGGTAAGAACTCTTTAAAAAAGTATGATGGTAAGAAACTTAAGTTTATAGTTTATGAAAATTGTGGTAAAAATTACACTGGGGAATGCATTTTGATTTCTGGTAAGTGCTTCCAATGTGATAAAATGGGGCATAAGGCTTGTAATTTCACTGAAAAAGATCAGGGTAATAGTAAAACAAAATCTGAATTACAGTTATTAAAATGTTTTAAGTTTAATGAAATGCGTCATTATGAAAATGAGTGTCTAATGAAGAACTCAACTGAGGGAAATCAATCAGACTATAATCATAAAGGGGTGGGTAAATTCTTTGAAACAACTTCAATAGATGTTGGGCCATCAAATTAAGTAGTATCATGTACACTGTTTGTTTATTCATATTATTCCAATGTGTTGTCTGATTTAGGGTCTACACATTCTTTCATTTTTGAGAAATTTTCTAGTAAATTTGGAATTCTATCATAAGATATGAATCCTGAACTTGTGGTAAAAACACCTGGAGTAAATGTTGAGACAAAAATAAATTATAAGAACCTTCTTGTACTTGTGTGTAGAAATAATTTACCTAAAAACCTTATTGTATTTCCTATAGTAGAGTTTTATGTTATTTTGGGTATGGATTGGAATTCCATTTATCATGATAAGATTGAATGCAGATCTAAAAGGGTTTATTTTCAGAAAGAATTTCAGTTTGTGTACAAGAATCAGACCTTACTTTTGATAACATATCAGGAAGATGAGAAACTAGTAAAGTATATAAATGAATGTTACCTTACACATATTTTTGAAAATAAAGGAAGTGTTCATATTATTGATGTGCCGGTGGTAAATGAGTATCTTAATTTTTTTCTTAATGAGTTTCCTAGTATAATACCTATCAGGAAAGTTGAATTTATAGTTGACTTAGTTCCTAATGCTAAGCCAATTTCAAAACCCCCTTATTAAATGGCTCAAATTGAACTTTTATAGTTAAAGAAGAAATTTTATGAGTTATTATATAATGGTTTTATTCGACCTAAAACATCACCATGGGGTGCTCCGGTCTTTTTTGTTAAAAAGAAAAATGGTTCAATGAGACTTTGCATTGATTATAGATCCTTGAATAACATAACTGTTAAGAACATGTATCATTTGCCTCATTTTGATGATTTGTTTGATCATAACCAGGGAGCACAGTATTTTTCGAAGATTGACTTGAGGTCGGGGTACCATCAGTTGAATTTAAAGGAAGAAAACATTTTGAAGATCGTGTTTCATACTAGATATGGCCATTATGAATTTTTAGTTATGCCTTTTGGGTTAACTAATGCACCTACTATATTCATGGATATTATGAATAGAATTTTCCATGAGTTCTTGGATAAGTTTGTGGTTGTGTTACCTGATGATATTTTGGTATTTTCTAAAAGTAAATAAAAGCATGAAAGTCATTTAAGGGTTGTCTTGAAAACCTTAAAAGAAAAGAAATTGTATGGGAAATTCATAAAGTGTGAGTTTTGGTTACAACAAATTTCATTCCTTGGTCACATTGTTTCTTAATATGGAATAACTATTGATCCTGCTAAAATAAAAGTTGTTAAAGAATGTCCAAGACCCACAAATATAACTGGGATTCATAGTTTTCTTGATTTATCAGGTTATTACAAGAGGTGTTTTTGAAAATTTTGAAAGTATATCTAGCCCACTAACTAAGTTAACTCAAAAATGTGTTACTTTCATCTAGAAAAAATAATGTGATGAATGTTTTCAGGAATTGAAAAGAAGATTGGTGAATGATCTAGTTTTGGAACTGACTTCCAGAAATGATAAATGTTCTATCTATAATGATGATTTGTTGAAAGGACTTGGTTGTGTCCTAATGCAGAATGATTAGGTAATTTCTTATTCTTCACATCAGTTGAAACCTCATGAGTTAAATTACCCAACAAATGATTTGTAATTAGTTGTTGTTTTTGCATTAAAAATTTGGAGGCATCATTTTTATGGCGTAAAGTGTGAAATATATACTGATCACAAAAGTTTTAAATATATATTCACTCAGAAGGAATTAAAAATGATACAGAGGATATGGCTATAATTAATCAAGTATTATAATTTCATGATCCATTACCATCTGGGAAAGGAAAATAAAGTTTATAATGCTTTGAGTTGAAAGAGTAATGCTAAAATAACCATAACACATTTGGAACAAGATCCTTTGGTTTTTAATTTGATTAATTTTGGATTGGATGTTTTTGGTGCAGGGAATTACTCTATTTTGTTTCAGGTGGCATTGAAATCTTCTCTAGAAGATAGAACAAAGAAAGTGCAGAAAGAAGACAATGATTTTTAGAAAAAGGTAGAATTGGTAAAAAAAGGTAAGTTACCTAGATTTAACATTGATAAAGATTGTTTTTTTAGGTTTGAAAAGAGGTTATGGGTGCCTTGTGATTCATTGTAGAAGAAAGAGTTGTTATGTGAAGCTCATAGTTCTTCATTTTCAGTTCATCCGTGTAGTACTAAAATGTACAGAGATCTTCGAGAGTATTACTTGTGGGATGGAATGAAAAGAGATATTGCTGAATTTACTGTGAATTTTTTGACTTGTAGATTGGTTAAAGTAGAATGGAAGTTACCAAAAAGGATGATTCAGCCTTTTCTAGTTCCAGAGTGGAAATGGGAAAATGTTTCTATGGATTTTGTAGTGGGATTACCAAAGATTTCTTGAGGTAACAAGGAAATTTGGGTTATTATTGATCAATTGATAAAATCTTCTCATTTTCTTCCTATTCGAGATAATCTATCTCTAGATCAAATTTCTCGATTGTATATTAAAGAGATAGTCATGTTACATGGAGTTACCATCTCCATTGTATTGGATCATGATCCCAGGTTCACTTCTATCTTTTAGATGTTCCTTCAGAAGTCATTGGGTACTGAATTAAACTTTAGTACAGCTTTTCATCGACAATCATATGGACATTCAGAATGAAAAATTCAGACATTGGAAAATATGTTGTGTGCTTGTTCAATGGATTGCCAAGGAAGTTGGGACCAACATCTTTCTTTGGTTGAGTTTTCTTATAATAATAGTTTTCATTCCAGTATACAGATGGAACCATTTTAGGAATTATAAGGAAAGTGGTGTAGAACTCTGTCTTTTTGGGATGAAGTAGGTGAAAGGAAGTTTATGGGACCAGAATTGGTAGAAGAGATGGTAGAAAAATTTCAGTTGATTCAGAAGAACATGAAAACAGCTCATAATAGGCAGAAAAGGTATGCAGATAGCTGGAGTAAGGATTTTTATTTCTAGGTAGGTGATCATGTCCTTCTAAAAGTTTCTCCATATAAAAATGTGATGTGTTTTGGTAATAAGGTAAAGCTGAGTTTGAGGTTCATTGGACCCTATGAAATCCTAGATAAAGTTGGATCATTTTCCTATAGTGGATTTACCTCCAAGTTTATCCCAGGTACACAAATTTTTTCATGTTTCAATGTTTAGAAAGTATATAATGGATCCATCTCATGTTTTGAGTCTCGAAGTAGTTCAGTTGGAAGGGAATCTTTCTTATGAGGAACAATCAGTCCAGATTCTTTACTGAAGAGATCAAGTGTTGCCGAATACAGTAATTCATAAGGTAAAGGTTTTTTGGAAAACTATATGGTTGAAGAGGCAACATGGGAATCTGAAAATTTTATGAGGGATGAATACCCCCCACTTATTTTATAAGTTAATAGAATTGTGGAGATGCAATTCCCAAAATGGGGGAAGGATGTAACATCCCAAGTAAATAAGGAATATAAAATTTTTATATTTATTAATATTTTTGAATTAAATATTAATTTTACTTTAAATGGGATGCTATGTTCGATGGTGTACCTGACACACTACAATGGGTTTCTCTAAAATCTTAGGTTTCACACAATGCTAAGTCATACTGAAAAAATAATAATATAATATTATTATTTTAAATGGTAGTTAACACATAACTATTCTACTAGATGGAATGAATAGAACTAACTAAAATATGATTATACATGTTTGTAAAATGTTTTTACATTTATCAAATATATTTTAGAGGATTAAAATAAGAATGAATCTGATTTTAAGCATGAAATACTCTAATATTCATTAAAAGTTTCTTTTATCGCCTTTTGATGGTGACCCCTTTTTAAATCTAGTTTTTGTCACTTTTATATGTTCTATTTTACAAAATAAAATTATTCTTTAGAAGTGGAATATAAAAATTTACTTGGGATGAAATTTTGGTATTTTTATGGTAAAGTTCATTTTTTAATGAATAGTGAAAAATACAACATTTTAATTCAAAACTGCCTTTAAATCTAATTTATTTATATAGTTATATTATACTTTTAATTGTTTTTAAAGTTTAATTGGGTTATATTTTTATAATTTAAACCAATTTTTTTCATTTTATGTAATTTTACTTTTGAAATTGGACATAAACACAAGTCAATCTTTTGATGGTTTTTACTTCTTAAAAACATGCTTTTTGGTCTTGACAACGGAAATTAATTTTAAATTAATTTCAGAAACTTCTGTGTTTTGAATTTGGAAAAATGGATTCCATATTTTGAATCAGGAGGTCCAAAATCATTAATAGGTACCTTTTATTTTAAGACATTATGAATAGTAACTTTAGTAATTATTTTATTTACCATGGTTAAAATGTAAATTTCATAAATAAGGGTGACAAATAATATAATAATAATATAAAATTACCCTAAAATGTGTCTTAATCCTATTAGATGATATATTTATGACCATGAGAATCCTTGGGTAGATTTTGGGACCCCCACTTTGTGTGAAAAATGACATTTAATTACTTTTAATTAAAAGTTAAGGAAAATATTACATAAACATATATCTTTTACTAAAAAATATTTATATGGAGTTATATAAGTTATATCTTCCGCTATAAATATTAATTAGAAATATAAAAAGATTTTCTAAATCATGGTTTTTTATTTATAATTTTTAGACACCATATTAATAAATATATTTATGTCACAATGATGATATAGTGATTACCTTATTAAGGAATGATTTAAATAAATGAGATTATAAATATTAAAATAAATTTATTTTGAAACTTTTTTATTCTATATAGGAATTTTATGGATGATTATGACTTTTTATATTCCAATTAATGATGTTTTTTCGAAATAATCAAGTTTTTATGGATTTTTTAAAAAGTCATTATATGAATAGTATAAAAATTGACAAAAATAAGTTTTCAAAAAAATACTATTTTATTAAATTATATAATAGTCCTAAAATCTAAGATTCAACCAAATGACTTACATAATGTTTAAAATTTCATTAATTAACCAATTGAGGTTCTATTGACATTTTATAGTAAATTTATTAACTATATAGTGTGAATATACAAGAATAGACGGTAAGAGTTAAATTTTTTAACTAAGGGTTAAAGATAAAAGATAATGATAAATTTGGGACCAAGAATTTTCTAAAACCTATTGGTTGAGAGTATTTAGAACAATAATAAAATTATCTTTGAATTAAATTATTTATTGACCTTTTGAAACCTAAAATCATTTATTAATAAAATAATATTTCAATGTCTTCCTAAAGTGACCCTCATCCCTCTTATAAAAGGGCATCACCTCTAACCCCTTACTCACACATCTCAAGCCTCTTGTCTCATCCAACCTCTTCCTGAATAATCTCCCAACATCCCCCTCTTCATCCTAGAATCCTTACCTTGGGAATAAGGTAATTCAAGAAGGCTTTTTAGCTTAAATCCAAAGGAGTTACCTGATTTAGAGGTAACGTCTTCTCTCTAGTTATTTTCTTTTATTTTCCTTCTCTACTCCCTATTATATAATTATTCTTTTATTACCTAAAAAAAATAGTATAATCAATATACTAGGTTGTTTTTATGATAATTATTTAAATTACACTTACACACACCTCCATCTAATGGATTTACAACATACAGTTTCTGTGGACGGTGAACTACTACCTCACGAAATGATGTTTGTTCAATTATCTCCTAACACCTATCATGGTAGACATTATGTTGGAACTATATTTATATATGATATATATTATATTCATATTGTCTCTATTCTTATTTTTTTATTTAAATCATACCTTTTTTCTTTCCATAATGTTTAAATACGATAATTTCATTTAAGGAAGTGCGGGCTACCGCCCCCTCAAAGTGATATGACTTGTTCATGACAAAAATGGAATGTATAAAGGATGGAGTTAATAAAAATATGTAACATGTATATCATATGATATTATACTGGAATTATAATATTCCTATGTATAATTTAGTTTTCATTTCATTAATATGAAAAATAAATGAAAGTAGCATTCATGCGTACGTACGGCTTACCATCTCCATGAACGATGCTTTTAATTTCTTATCTCCAAATGTTATGGACTCTTATAAATACATATATACTGGATATATATTATATTTAAACCATTAATACTATTATAGAGATAATGTACTTTTGACCACATGGACAATATCTAATTATAACAAGATCATTTTTTACTCAAGTACCAAATATCGACAAAACAACCGATATTAACTTAAATAATTATGTAATGTTTATAACGAGGTAATAAGTGATATAAAAGTAATAATAAACTTGAAAAAGGTTCTGAATCATGTATAAATTAACTTAAGTTTATTATTTAGGAATAATAATGAATATATGTGATGATTCGAACATAAGGTAAGGGACTTCATCTCAATCTCCTTTGATTGAGGCATATTTTGATTTATACACGAGTTTCTTTTATATAGTGTATAAACCCCTTTGACTCCTCATTTCATTCAAATAGAATCTTTTTCAAAGAAGCGTTTTACTAAATGACAAATGGAATATTCTTGTTAACGTATGCAGTTATAACGACCTTTCCGCCGTCGCGAGTATTATTTTATAATTAGATTCCTTAATAAGACGTAGTGTTTTTAAAAGGAAAATAAATAACATATACCCATTTTATGTATTTTGGTATTGAAAATGGTTTTTGAGAAGAAATTGATTATTTAAATATCTTGAAATTATATATTATTATTTCAATGTGTAAATGTTATCTTTCTTTTATGTTTGTTTTATGTGTTAGGTTTCTTGGGAATTGTTTACATATACGAGTGGTTCTATGATAAACCAAAGGCGGGTGAGCCCGAGATAGCTCTCTAATGAATTGGGTAACATGACAGAGGTAAACATTAATGTTTATCCTAAGAGATTTATGGAATATACTACGATGGGTTTTCCAAACGTAACTCCCTATGTAGATATGAAAGCTACAATGTAAGTATGATATGGATGCCACAAGTTACCTTTATGATTTATGATTTCTATGTGTTATTCATAAATCTTATTATTTCATGAGGTATGTTAAAGATATTATGTTTTATGATTGAGAAGTATGATTTCATTTATTTGTATGTATTGATGGACTAATGTTTTATTTCACTACTGGAATTTTACCCTTTACCAATGGTTCAAAACCATTGGTAAAGGCTAGGAAACCGTTGGTATATTATATACCAACGGTTTCCCAAACTGTGGCCAAGTAAGCCGTGGGTATAATCTTATACCAACAGTTCTATGTAAACCATTGGTATATGTGTCAAAGTAAGATATATACCAACAGTTTCACAAACCGTCGGTATTTGTTACCCTTATACCAACAGTTTAGAACCGTTGGTATATATTGTACAATATACATCCAAAGGATATACCAACGGTTATAACAAACCGTTGGTATAATATACATCAAATGGCTATACCAATGGTTTTGAAAACCATTGGTATACATATGCTGCAGCTCCACAGTAGCCAGTAGCCACCTCCAACCTGCAACTCTCCATGACCTGCACACATATAGCCAGAATCCAAAATCCTACATGGGATGTTTAAAATTCATCCAGAATTCAGAAATTTAGAAATTTAAAATTTATTCCTCACTCAAACCACAACACAAGAGAAAAATCCAGAATCCAATACATCCACAATCCAATACATAAAGAATTGAAATGCAATAACACCCATAACGCCAATAAAAAATTAAAATCCAATACATCCAGAATCCAATACACATAACAGTATTCAAAATTTAGAATTCAATATGAATACAGCCAAAATCCAATACATCCATAATTGAGAAATTTAGAATTGAAAATCAATAACACCCATAATAGTATTCAAAATTTATAATTCACTCCTCACTCAAACCACAACACCAATACACACAAGAGAAAAGGCCTACATGTTATAGGAAGCACATGGGATGTTTACTCATGGTCTTCGGTTTACTATCTTAAAACCAACAGAAAAACTTGGGTAGAGTGGACAAGTATCATCATACCCATAAGATAGACAATGGTAGTGGTCATTTTCTTAAACCTAGGATGAGTTATAGGAAGCACATGGGATGTTTATATTCCTCTAATTACTATGTATCCATGTATAAATGGTTCCTGATGTATTATTGGGAAACATTGGCCAATCTCGAAATATGATATGGGTTACCAGAATAGCCTATATTTTTTTCATAGACTTTTCAATTGGAATAGGGGGGTATGTGGATAATTGTAATTTTGTCTCCAGGGTGTGAAGTTAGATTAATCCCAATTTTGGGTAGTGGGTATGAATATTCAATTATGTGTTTGGTATTGGGTTCCCAAAGCGACTTTTGTTTGGTCCTAGAACCCACTATTTGAGGATGGTATTGGAATATTAAATGTCATGTGTTTTAGAATAGGGGTAAGAGTTACTCACTTGAGAAGTGGATTGTGTGAGGCTGGACCATGGATCCTTGTGCTAAAGTATCAACACAATCCCAATACATTTGGTCAGTTTTTCGTATGCAAGTTGTTGTTTTCACTTAAAATCTAGTCCATTTCAAATAAAAGTGAGACATCTTGAATGGTACTAGACACACTGTGCCTTGTATTGAGGCATAGTTGACTCTTACATGTCACAAATGACCCATGGATGATTTTCCTAAAGTATCAAAAGAATATGAATGTGTTTGGTCAGTTTTATATATGCCAGTTGTTGTTTTCACTTAAAATGTTGTCCAATTCAAATAAAAGTGAGACACTTTTAGTGGTACCGGCCACACTATTCCTTGGATTGAGTTGTGGTTGACTCATACACGTCAAAAATTAACCATGGATCCTTTTTCTAAAGTATCAACAAAATCTGAATATGATTGGTTAGTTTTCCATATGCCAGTTGTTTTTACTTAAAAGGATGTCCATTTTAAACAAAAGAAAGACACTTCGAGTTATACCGTTCACACTATGCCTTGGATTGAGGTAGGGTTGACTCGTACACGTCACATATGACTCATAAATCATTTTCCTAAAGTATCAACACAATCCAAATGCATTGTTCGGTTTTCCGTATGTTGTTTTTTGTTTACACTTAAAATGTTGTCCATTTCAAATAAAGGTGAGACACTTTGAGTTGTACCAACCACATCGTTTCTCGGATTGAGGTTGGGTTGATTTTTAAACATCAAAAATGACCCATGGATCCTTGTGATAAAGTATCAACTCAATCAGAATAATTTTTGTTGGTTTTCCGTATGTCTGTTGTTTTTACTTAAAATATTGTCCATTTTAAACAAAAGAGAAACACTTTGAGTGATACCAGCCACACCATGCCTTGGATTAAGGTGGGGTTGACTCATACATTCCAAACATGACCCGTTAATCATTTTCCTGAAGTATCAATACAATCAGAAATCGTTTGGTTGGTTTTTCGTATGCAAGTTGTTGTTTTCACTTAAAATCTTATCCATTTCAAATATAAGTTAGACAGTTTGAGTGGTACCGACCACACTGTTCCTCGTATTGAGATGGGGTTAACACATACATGTCACAAATGACCCATGGATTGTTTTTCTAAAGTATCAATAGAATCTAAATGCGTTTGGTTGGTTTTCCATATGCCAGTTGTTGTTTTCACTTAAAATCATGTCCATTTCAAATAAAAGTGAGATATTTTGAGTGTTACCGGCCACACTATTCCTTGTATTGAGGTGGGGTCGACTCGTACACATCCCAAATGACCCATGGATCGTTTTCTTAAAGTATCAATAGAATAAGAATGCGTTTGGTCAGTTTTTCGTATGCCATTTGTTGTTTTCACTTAAAATGTTTTTCAATTCAAATAAAAGTGAGACACTTTGAGTGGTACCGGCCAGAACGTGCCTCAGATTGAGGCGGGGTTGACTCGTACATGTCAAAAATGAACCATGGATCCCTGTTCTAAAGTATCAACACAATCCAAATACGATTGGTCAGATTTCCGTATGCCAGTTGTTTTTACTTAAAAGGGTGTCCATTTTAAATAAAAGTGAGACAATTTGAGTGGTACCGGACACATAGTGCCTCAGATTGAGGCGAAGTTGACTCTTACACGTCACAAATGACCAATGAATTGTTTTCCTAATTTATCAATAGAATCTGAATGCGTTTGGTTGGTTTTCTGTATGCCAGTTGTTGTTTTCACTTAAAATGTTGTTCAATTCAAATAAAAGTGAGACACTTTGAGTGGTACCGGCCACAATGTGCCTCGGATTGATATGGGGTTGACTTTTACGTGTCAAAAATGAACCATGGATCCTTGTTCTAAATTATCAACACAATCCGAATATGATTGGTCGGTTTTCTGTATGCCAGTTTTTTTTACTTAAAAGGGTGTCTATTTTAAACCAAAGAAAGACACTTCGAGTGATACCAGCCATACCATGCCTCGGATTGAGGCAGGGTTGAATTTTACACGTCACGTATGATCCATGGATCGTTTTCCTAAAGTATCAACATAATCCAAATGTGTTTGGTTTTTTTCAGTATGTCAGTTGTTGTTTTCACTTAAAATGTTTTCCATTTCAAATAAAGGTGAGACACTTTGAGTGGTACCGGCCACACCGTGCCTCAGATTGAGGCATGGCTGAATCTTACATGTCACAAATGACCCATGGAACCTTGTTCTAAAGTATCAACACAATCAGAATACGTTTATTTGGTTTTCTGTATGTCTGTTGTTTTTACTTAAAATAATGTCCATTTTAAACAAAAGAGAGACACTTTGAGTGATACTGGCCACACCATGGCTAAGATTGAGGTGGGGTTGACTTGTACACATCATAAATGACCCATAGATCGTTTTCCTAAAGTATCAATACAATAATAAAGCATTTGTTTGGTTTTCCGTTTTCAAGTTGTTGTTTTCACTTAAAATCCTATCCATTTGAAATAAAAGTGAGACAGTTTGAGTGGTACCGGCCACACCATGCCTCGTATTGAGGTGGGGTTGACTCTTACACATCACAAATGACCTATGGATCGTTTTCCTAAAGTATCAATGAAATATGAATGTGTTTGGTTAGTTTTATGTATGCCAGTTGTTGTTTTCACTTAAAATCATGTCCATTTTAAATAAAAGTGAGACAGATTGAGTGGTACTGGCCACACCATGCCTCATATTGAGTCAAGGTTGACTCATACACATCAAAAATGACCCATGTATTGTTTTCATAAAGTATCAACACAATATGAATGCATTTTATCAGTTTTATGTATGCCAGTTGTTGTTTTCACTTAAAATATTATCCATTTCAAATAAAGGTGAGACACTTTGAGTGGTACCAGCCACACTGTACCTCGGATTGAGGTAGGGTTGACTCTCACTCATCAAAAATGACACATGGATCATTTTGCTAAAGTATCAACACAATCAGAAAACGTTTGGTTGGTTTTCCATATGTCTGTTGTTTTTACTTAAAATAGTGTCAATTTTAAAAAAAAAAGACACTTTGAGTGATACCGGCCACACCATGCCTTGGATTGAGATGGGGTTGACTCATACATGTCACAAATGACCCATGGATCATTTTCCTAAAGTATCAATACAATCAGAAATAGTTTGGTCAGTTTTCCATATGTTTGTTGTTGTTTTCATTTAAAATGTTGTCCATTTCAAATAAATGTGAGACACTTTGAGTGGTACCGGCCACACCGTGCCTTGGATTGAGGCAGGGTTAACTCGTAAACGTCCCAAATGACCCATGGATCCTTGTGCTAAAGTATAAACATAATCTAAAGCTCGCAAGATCTCTTAATGGAATATCTCCTTCGATCCTTGGGCGTTTTGTGTGTCGTCAAGTGCGGATTGAAGATCCGGGTGAGTCTAATCCCCTCCTTGCTTCCACTTTTCGATTAGTGTTTTCATTCTTCTCTTGTCTCCTTACAAAGCTCTAAAAACCTATTTTCCATTGGGATTTAGGGTGAATCTAGAAAAGAGATTAGATTGGGATCTGAGACGCCGAATTAAGAGTGTGATTGTCTCTAGAATAAAGGTAGGTGGTCCTTAGCCTTTTGTGAATTGTTGTGATGCTTTATATATGCATAATCGCCACTCGCCCAATGTTGGGGTGTTGGGTCGGGGGGCTTTCTGGGGTCCAGTGAGGAGGGTGGGGGGCTATCCAGGGTCCAGGGAGGAGGGGGGGTTGTCCAGTGTCCAGGGAGGAGGGTGGGGAGGCTATCCAGGGGTGTTATCCGGGGGGTTGTCTGGGGTCCAGGGAGGAGGGTGCGGGGGGGGGGGGGGGGGGCTGTCTGAGGGGCTATCCGGGGTCCAAGAAGGAGGTTGGGGGTTGTCCAGGGTCTAGGGAGGAGGGGGGATGTCTAGGGTCCAGGAAGGAGGGGGGATGTCCAGGGAGCTCCCAAACACACAAAACTCTACAAACATCCTCGTGATATACCTGCATAAGAAAACAAACACATAAAAACAACCTTGCATAAAAAACAGACACATAAAATTAGCCTAGCCTGTATAATACACTGCATACACCTGCATAAAAAACAGACATAAAAAAGGTCACAAAAATAGTCACACTACATAACATAGTACATAACACACTGCATACACCTAACTGCATACACCGCCATAAAAAACAACCCAAAAAACATATAAAAACATACTTCAAACACCACAACAAAACACCTTCAATAGCACAAAAAATACATATGTCCGGAGAGAGGGGAGGGGTTGTCTGGGGTCCAGGGAGGACGGTGGGGGGCTATCCAGGGTCCAGGGAGGAGGGTGGTGGGCTTTCTGGGGGGTTGTCCGGGGTCCAGAGAGGAGGGTGGGGGGATGTTCGGGGGGATGTCTAGGGTCCAGGAAAAAGGGTGGGGAGGCTATCTGGGGGATGTCCGGGGGGATGTCTGGGGGCTGTCCGGGGTCTAGAGAGGAGGGTGGGGGCTATCCGGGGGTTGTCCGAGGTCTAGAAAGGGGGGTGGTGTGTTATCCGGGGTCCAGGGAGGAGGGTGGGGGCTATATGGGGGGTTGTCCGGGGTCCAGGAAGGAGGGTGGGGAGGCTGTCTGGGGGTTGTCTGGGGGGATGTCCTGGGGGCTGTCCGGGGGGATGTCTAGGGGGATGTCTGGGGTCCAGAGAGGAGGGTGGGGGGATGTCTGGGGGGCTGTCCCAGGTCTAGGAATGAGGGTGGGGAGGCTATCCGAGGGGATTTCTAGGGGTTTGTCTGGGGGGATATATGGGGTCCAGGGAAGAGGGTAGGGGGGCTATCTGAGGGGCTGTCCCATGTTCATGGGATGGTATTTACTTATTTTCTAAGAAAATTCTTTCAAAGTTAAAAAAAATTCAGTATATCAACTTCTAATCAGACCACCAATTTTCTAAATTCCACTAAAAATTTACAATTTCTTTCAAATAGGGGGATTTCACAACATCCATTATTTTCAAAAATAAAACATTCATAATATATAACTAATCATTTAAATCATTTAGAATCTCTAAGGTCAGTAATATCTGTCAAAAATGTAACAGATAAATCTTTCCCTCATCACTATCACTATCATCACCATCATCATCACCCTCACCCTCATCCTCATCGTCATCCTCATCATCATCCTCGCCCTCATACTCAGCCTCGGCCTCCTCATCGCCCTCCTCCTCCACCTTGGTCTCCTCCTCTCCATCATCCTATGCCTCAGCCTCCTCATTGCCATCATCTTGACCACCACTAGAACTTCCACCTGGTGCACCATATATAGAATTCATCAATGACATATATTCATCACAAGCAGTGATGGCCTCTTGTTAAAGTGCTGGATGAAACACTTCCATCAGTTTCATAATGAAGTGTTTTCCCTAGGAGACTGTTCGGTCGTCTCTGTGGCCCTTTTTTTCAGCCTGTTCGGCATGTTCCTTACCCTTCTACAACTTGTTGGAACTACAAATAATACCTTAGGAGGGCCAATACCTCATCAAAACTATACTCTTCCCAGGTTGGTAGCGTACTCTACCAGGGTGCTCATCTCCCAACACCTGATGCAAGTGATCGTTTGGCCCAAAATTGTCAGGTTCCTGGGAATAAAGGGCCTCTAAAGAAAATTGTTGCAAATATAAATATATTATTATGTTAAAAAATAGAGATTAAAATTTTAAATCTACAAATTAAAACTTACAATCTGCTGATGAGTCAGTTCATTAACCGCACTTCCATCTTTCTTCTTTCTACTCGAGCAAAATAGTTTTGCTCAAGGCACATGTCATTCTATATTCAATTTAGGCCTCTATAATGACATTGAATGTAGGGAACCATAATTAAAAATAGGATACCCAAAAATAAAAATAATTTCAAAACTAAAATTATATAACAACTTTATAAGTCGAATAAATTATGGAAGAAGCAATAGAATATGCAAGTCATAAAGAAAGATTATAAACTGTCATACCAGTTGTCTCTCATGATCTGGAATCGTAGAAAGTCCCAATGTGTGGACGTATTTCTTATCATTAATGTTTTTTTATTTCTTCCAGATGAATCCTAAATAAAATTAAATAATTAGTATTAAGGAAAAACATGAAAATTTTAAATTAAATACTTGTAATTTGATTAATACTGTAAATTGGATAGTCTAACAATGAGTAATCATCTTTCAGTACTATTCTAATTGAAAATCATCCACGACAGGGGACCGCCTCTAACTCTGTGCCCACTCTATCATTCCATCTAATGTACAACTCATTCTTATAATCTCTCCAAAGCTCACCTAAATCCTTTAGACGTGCTGGTCGTGCACCCTCGCCATTGGGGAAATTAAACCGTTACTGGAACCAAAATTGTAATTCATATAAATACAAAAATTAATATATTGAATTAAATAAAAAAATATTTTTTACCCATATCTATGCCCAGGCATTATACTTGACTTCATTTGGTATCTATCTCCATGAGAACGGGCTGACAGGAATGATGTCGGAGTATTTGGCAAGCATCGCCAAAAAACTCCCACATTACTACCCTGATTTTTCAATCATCTAACTATCTTCATTGTATTCCACCATCAACTATGTGCGGTGGTTCCTCACCGCACGCATGCGTGTACGCCCCCGCCCCCGCCCCCACCTCCTATCATTATATGTATCTGTTATGAAAAAAAATAAATATTTTATCAATACATGTTATAATGAAAATAAATGATGGTTTAATAATTTTTTAGGGTTGTATAAGTATACCTGCAGTATTCTGATCAATGGGTGCCACTGGATCTGCAGAAACTGAAGGAAAACCCTGTACAGATGGAGTGGGTCCCAATGTATACTCTGCAGGGATAGACTTTTGTGGAGCAGGAGTCAAAGAAGATGGAATATAAATGCATGGAGATAAGGAAACAAAAGTAAAAGAAGATGATAAGGATGGCTGGACAAATGCTGGATGGGGAGTGGGAATCATCATCGGATATGGTACAGACGGCTGAGGAGGCTCAGATGTAAAGGGTGTTGAAAACATGGGAGGCCTAAATATCACATGTGTCCCTAATGGCACACTGGGATCATAATGTGGGATGGATGGTATGTCAGTGGGAGGGGTAGGGTCTAATCGGGTATGCCAACCATATCGTCTAGCTCCCGTACCCCCCCCCCCCCCCCCCCCCCCCGTACGAACACCCCGAGTACTGGGACCACTACTAGGATTCTCATCAAATAACTGTCTTCTAGTAGATGGATCCTGAAAAAAAATTAATCACATGACATTATATATTATTTTAATAAATTTATTTGAAATAAAATACTCACTGCAGGCACTAGTGGTGGAATGCCCAGCTTAGTCATTTGACGCTTGTTTTCCATAATATTTTTTCATCACCTCTCTTCAATTGGTTTCATTTTCTACATTTAAAAACAAATAAATAAGTAAATAGAAAAATATAACTGATGTGTAACCCAGAAAACAAAATAAATGAGAGGGAATAGAGGGATTCATGGATAATTTAACTAACCATTATTTGAGGTGAGCTTGAACAAATATATAATGAAGTCAATAAATCATACAATATTTAATAAAGAAATTAAATTTTTAGTTGGATGATTATTTATTAAGTTTCATCAGTCTATTAAAATCATGGAACATTGATTCCACCATATTCATAAGTGGTAAAGCAGTTGTCAAAATTAAGGAAAATTTTAATTTCTTTAGCTCAGGTAGATGATGCAGGTTTCAATACATGTTTTGCTGAAGAATAAAAACCATCATGTTCATTTCCTGGTAAAATTTTAAAGATAGGTCTTAGAGCCATACAAAATTTATACAAATCATAGTTGAAGCATTGAAATGTTCACCAAGTTAGAAATGTTGGTTTCGTTTGTTTAAATACAGTTCAATTCCAAATTAGAAAATGAAATTAAAATAAAAATTCCAACCAATAAGCATTAAAAATTCACATAAAGGTCAAGTCAGATAAAACATATTTGTAATCAATATTAAATCAATTAGAATAGTACCAACCTTAATAACCTAACTCGAGGTAAACCAAAATAATTGAGAACATGGATGGATGATTCTAAATATTTTCCACCACAACTTCAGGTTCACAATCAACTCTAACAATTGAGCTATTAGAGTCATCAAAAGATATAAATGGATTGGTTCCAATGGAAGTAGAGAAAGTGTAAATTCCATCATCACCATCATAAAAAATATGTCTTGGAATTACTTCAACTATGACACGAAATTCAGGTCAAAGTTGGTCTTTCACATAAAAAACTTGTTTAGCCATTAATTCCAATACATATGGTTCTTCGGTAGAAAGAGTGTGAGTCATATTAATTACTCAAAATCTACAATCATCAATAAATTTTCCCTGTATCGTCATCAAATCAAACCAATGGTGTTTCATCATTGTGACTCGTCCATGAGAGTAATGATCTAATATTATTATTTCTTCAACGACTCCATAATAACCCACATTTTCAAATAGCAGTCTACTATCTGATGCACTGGCATAACAATCTATTGTGGCAGTAACCAAAACACCATCATTTTGTGTTCTCATGTTCTTTGCTTGTTTAGTGACAATAAATTTGTACCCATTGATAACAATTGATTTACAGTCACGAACCACGGTATTAGGACAAAAATCCAAATCTCTTATTTCCTCAGAGACAGAGTCTTCAGGAAAACTCAATACCTACAACATAAATGAATATTAAACTAAATTAAATATTTATTTAATTATTTTAAACAGTAATATATTTACCTTCAATTTTAACAAAGCAGAAAAATCTTTGCTATGCAAAGTCTCCCTCCTTCTCAAAGATAATAAACGATTCTTTCTATTTATCATTGTTTTATGTTCCCTATAGATAAAAAATATGAATAGATTAATAGATATATATGTATGATATACATATTAAATTTATTTACCTAATGTAGTCATCAAACAAATCACAGTTAATCAAAATTGTGTGATGTTCCATCTCCCGCTCTTCAAGGCTTAATGTCTTCAATGTATATGATCCAGGTATTCCTCTTGTTTGAGGAAGTGATGGAAAACTGGGTTCAATTTGATCATATTGTTCTTATTCATTTCTCATTGTTCTGTTCATTCTTGTAGTAAGATCAGACAAATACATTGAGCAAAAATCCATACATTCTTGATCCAAGTAACCTTTCATGATAGAACCTTCGGGATGATTCTTGTTTCAAACATAATACTTTAATGTGTACATATTTCTTTCAGTTGGATACATCCAATGAAAAGAAACAAGATCTCAGAGAAGTATTTCAGTAGGAATATGGATAGTCAGATGCAGCATGCATGTGAAAATGATGGAAGGAATATTTTCTCCAACTCACAAAAAATTAATGGGGCATCTATCAAATTTTTTTGCAAGAAAGACTTGGACAACTTCTTATCACAAATATCTCTAAAAAAATGGCACAACCGAATAACAGTCACCCTTACATTATTGGACAAAAGATGATGGATTTCTATTGGAATCAACTCATGCAGAAGAACATGATAATCATGAGTCTTCAAAGATTTTATCTTCAACTCTCTTCTGTTGACCCATTTAGATATGTTTCTTGAATAGACATCAGTAACTCTAATAGTCTCTAATACTTCTAGAAATTGTTTTTTATAGGTTTCATCACATAAGAAGCACATGAAAGTTTCCATTTATTTTCCCTGATACGCACAGGATGAAATTCTGTTTTGATGCCCCAATTCACCAAGTCGCGCTGAGACTGTAAATCATATTTTGTCTTTCCCTTAACATTTAGAAGTATCGAAAGCAACATTTCACATATATTCTTTTCAATGTGAATTACGTCTAATAAATGACATAACAAATTGGTTAACCAATAAGGAAAATCAAAAAGATACTCCTCTTCCTCCAATTGTAACAGGTTTCAGTGGAAACATTATTTCTCTTTCCATATTTCATTTTACTCTTCCCGAATGAAAAACTGAAATCTTTCAATTCATTAAGCACATCAGTTCCATACATACGCTGAGGTGGATCATCGGTCTCTATGGTTTTATCAAATCTTTGACGATTATTTCTATATGGATGGTCCATTGGCAAGAATCATCGATGTCCCATAAAACTGAAACTATAGTGATGTTTTAGTCTTCTGGATTGTGTATTCTTCATACAAATAGGACATTATAGTTTTCCCTTCGTGCTCCATCCAGAAATCTTTGCATAAGCTAGAAAATCATTGATCATCCACATAAGCGTAGCACGCATCTGAAATATGTCTTCTGAATATGCATCGTATGTGTGCACACCCACATCCCAAAGAAGTTTCAACTCTTTTATTAAAGGTTACATGTATACGTCAATATCATTTTTGGGAATAGAAGGGCCAGATATGAGTATACTCATGAAAGTGAAAGGATTTTTCATACACAACCATGGGGGAAGATTATAAATGTGTATAAAAACTGGCCATGTGTTGTGCGAAGTAAGCATATGCCCAAATGAATTAAAACAGTCGCATGAAAGACCCAGCCTCACATTACGCATGTCAGTTGGAAAATCAAGAAATCAATCATCAAATCCATGCCATGCAAATACATCTACAAGGTGAACCAACTCACCATTAGTCTTCTTTCTCTCGATATCATTCCATTTCATTTTATTGATATTTCATCAGACATAAAAAGATTCTGGGGTCTGGGTATTAGTGGAAAGTGTCACATTACTTTTTATGGCAGGCGGGATGGTGTTCCATCATATTTTGACTTCCAGTGGGATATGCCACATTTTATACAATCATTTCATTTAGCGGTTTCCTCCCAAAATAAAATTCAATATTTCGGGCAAGCTTGAATTTTGTTTCTTAAAAATCCAAGTTCCACAACTAACTTCCATTCCATATAGTGGTTTGATGGAATATTTGCATCATCTAGAAGTAAATCTTTCAAGAAGGTAAGAATGTAATTGATTTCTGTATTAGAAATCCCATACATAGTTTTCCTATGAAACAATCAAATTAAAAATTCCATTTTTTCATTTTATCGCATTGTCGATATACTAGAGTCATGGAAGAATCATTCAATTTTTTTACCCTGGAAACATCATAATTTTCATTAGATGCATCATGTGTTCTCATATCAATGTATTTTTGGGTTGTAATCCTTTATTTTTCATGATTATGAATAAATAGAAACTAGTCATATAACAAATTCTCCACTCCAGTCCTCTCATTTGGATCATTAGCAATTTGAGATTTCATTTTCTCCCCATTGTGATACCACACATAGTAGTTTGCTTGAAAACCATATTTGGTTATGTGGTATTTGAATTCTTCGTGGCTCAACCAAGGTCTGCCAACACAATTGGAACATGGTCAGTGTATGCGACCACTATCTGAAGCATTGTAAAATGAAAAATCTAAAAACCTCTCCAAATTGTTTTGAAAATCTCTTGAGATCTGATCGGTTTCATATATCCAACTTCTATCCATTCTGTAAAAAAAATAATTGTTATAAGTCTTTTTGTCAAAAGCAATTCAATAAGATTGAAGTTTCATCGAAAATATATTTAAGGAATAATGACAGTGATCTTTCTAGATAGTGAAATAAATGGAGAAAGGTTGAGAATATAAGGATATCCTTATAACTAGCTCTAGGGGGTGGGGGTTATCCAAGGGGGTGGGGTGGTGTTTGGGGGGGGTTTCCAAGGGGGTGGGAGGGCTATCCAAGGGGTGGGGTGGTGTCCGGGGGGCTGTCCGAGGGGGTGGGGTGTACATGGGGTAGAGGTGTCCAGGGGGTGGGGTGGTGTCTAGGGGGGTTGTCCAAAGGGGTGGGGCTGTCAGGGGGTGTTCGGGGGTGGGGGTGTCCAGGGGGGGCTATCCAGGGGGTGGGGTGGTGCCCAGGGGGGGTTGTCCGGGGGTGGGGGATGTCCAGGTGGTGGGGTGTCCAGGGGGGCTATCTAGGTGGGTGGGGGTTATCCAAGGGGGTGGGGTGGTATCCAGGGGGTTGTCCAAGGGGGTGGGGGTGTCCAAGGGGGTGGGGGTTTCCATAGGGTGGGGTGGTGTTCAGGGGGGTTGTCCCAGGAGGTGGGGGTGGACAAATCCCCTCCCTCCCTGGACAGCCCACACCCCCCTCCTATGTGAAATTTGTATAAGCAAGTCATCGTCCATTTTCTTATCCCATTCGACCATACCATACCACCCAAGGAATACCCTATAACTCATAAATATCCTAATGTTTTACAAAATCCCATAGGACATAATCGATATATGGCCAATCTCATTATTCACCCTCATCCATATCCTAGCATAACACCCCTATAGGTTGTAACCATACCCCATAGGCCACAAGGAACTCACATAACAATTTCCAACTTACCCAACTCACTCAATAATATAACCCCAAAGAGTCACTCAAACCATTATACCTTTCAAACACATTCCATGTACTACATGAATAAAAAAACTAAGGATGTCACCATATATCTTCTTATGAAGAGGTGTCACTACAAAAAGTCTACCAAAACAAAACCACACTAAGATAGCATCTTACATTTATCAATAATGACAGCAAGATAAATAATACAAATCAACAAAACAGTTTATCATATTATACATGAAATCGATGAATCATATTTCTACTACACTATAAATGAAATACCCCATAAAACTAGATTCATTATACAACCAATACCTCTCATAATTGAAATAACATAACCCACAAAAAACAAAACCACAATTATTCAACACCTCAAATGGGTTTTCACTATCCACATAGCACACTAGAATGATTTACTGTATAAATGGAAAGGATTCCCACTAGAAGGAACTTCTACCCAAGGATCTCATCACATTAAATAATATAAAACCTCACTCTCATGATCAGCTCTTGCAGAAGGGTCTTGTGGAAAGGGAACATGATAGGAGAAATAGAAATATAGGAAGAAGTAGACCACGGGGATCTCGTTTAGGCAAAATCAAAATAGATAACAAACAAAAATAGATGCACTACATACCACTTACAGATTAGAAGTGTATAATTAAAAAATTACCTGATTAATTGAAGAGAGAGATTATAGAGATATCCTGGGGTGAAGAGAGAGCATTGGGAGTGATTAGTATTATATATGCAATTGGGCGAAGAGATTCTGGATGTGCGGATATTTAGGGGAAACTTTCCCAACAGTTTGTTAAAACCGTTGGGAAAGAGTGTATTAACCAACAGTTTTTAAAAACCATTGGTATATATATAGATTTTCCCAATGGTGTTAGTAAACCATTTGTAAAATCTTGTTCTCATCCCATTATCTCAATGGTTTGAAGAAACCGTTGGGAAAAATTAATTATACCAACGGTTTATTCAAACTGTTGGTATACAAGTGTTGGGAAAACACAATTTTCCAGAAGTGTTTCCTTATTTTATAACCCTTACTGAGATTTTTATGCTCATCCCATGTTTTTGAAATGTTTTTCATAGTGTATAAGTAAGGGTAAGAGAAAGGAATTATTCATGAAGATTTATATCAATAAAAGAACTCTTGTTTTATTTAAGGAGTTTTATTATTGTGATAAGATTTGGATAGAGTATAAGTGTATACTTTATAATTTTTGAGATGTAATGTAATAGTTATGGATTAATTCTCTAAAACTATAAACCTAAAAAGATCCTAAATGTGAATTCTGAACTTAACTCAATATTATGTAATGTTTAAGGTTGGGGCCTTATAATCCCATTCCATGGAAAATGAAATTATCAACCATTCTTACATATGAATTATCATATCCATGAAATGATCGATTTATATCTTTATTTTCATCATCTCCTTACATGTGTAGTCATGATAATTGGTTTAATAGATAAATATTATGTTTATAAAAATATTAATTTCCTTTAAAGGAAAATTGGGTAACCTATTAACAATATGAGAAATAAACAACCGTGGAAAATTCAATTGTCTAAAAGAGTGTTTTAACAGAAAAAAAATGATTTCTTCATACTATGAAATAACTTTGTATTGGTTATCTTCTTATTATACTTCATTAAAATTGTAATTTATCACACTAATAAATAATAAATAAGGTTATTATCTTATGTTATAATTATATTATAACTAAACCACCACATAATCATTCATCATTCATGGTATGTTCATGTTCGGGTTGGTTTAACCACCTATAGGAATAATTTTTTGAATTTATATCATATATGTAATTACATGAACTTTTATAAATGAAATTACCTTTTTAAATGATTGAATTCCTTATTAAGAAATTGAAATATATAAAAAAAATATGCACTACTTTTTTTATTTTGGATAGTTATATTTTTTTGGATTTAAAATAAAATTAATCATCATAACTGTTGAGAATATATCCACTGTATAGTGATCATTAATATTAGTATATTTAGGGTGATGATAAAGTCTAATTTACATAAACAGAAGAAGGTATCACCTCAACCGGTAGTTTCATAACCTATAATGCATATTTATCGGAGATTCTAAGGGAGATTTCATCACTTAGCCTTCACCTTGACCAATCCCAATATGATATTAAATAAATAAATCATTGGTGAAACAATTTATGATATAAATTCGATCTCATCAAGATCATGGACCAAAACATATTCATCGAACCACCCCATGAAAATATCACCATCACACACCTTACCCTTAGATAATTAACTAGTGTAATAGAGGGATTTGTATCTATACCATAATGATATGAATTTGAATATTTTCTTTACGAAAATTAATAATTATATTTATTCTTCTTTATTAATACTTTATAATTATTAAATAACATGTTTGATAAAAATTAGGTTTTAATGTGACAAAATTTAAATTCTATTTTTGGGAAATATAGAGTTTCACTCAAGACACTCCTTTTCATGATTTCATGAATTTTTGAAATTAATTATATTTTAGTAAATGGGGTTTTTTGATTTAAAAATATAAATTCACATAATTAGATATTTATTTTGATAAAATAAATATTATTTTTTAAATCATCATATTAAAATTATCCAATAGTGACTTTTTTGAAATTTTCAAAGACAGCCGAATTTTTGGGTAAAAATTCAATACGGTATAAATATACGATGTGTATTATGATATCATAAAGACACAAAAGTTATGTAATATATGACATAAAAGTTATACATTAAAAAATATATATGTCCCCTTTAAAATAATTTATTTTTGAGGTTACTTTATTGATTTTATAAACCCATAAAGAATCCTCCAAAACATATATTATATTTTTAGGTTTTAAAATAAATTATTTATAAACATGACTCTATTAGACATCACCAAGGTATTATTTTAATGTGTTATGTTATTATCCTTATAAAATAATTAAAAAAATACTATTTTATAGAAACCATGGGAAAACCCATGTGAAGGTTTTTGTGTTTTATTATTTTATCACATAGCATCCAAAACCAAAGTTTGTAAATTGATAAAGAGGTATCCTCTATTTTTCTATATAAACCCACCAAAAATCCCGCTGACCTTCAGTGAAAACCATTTTATAATGAAATTACTCTTCCTATACCCCTATATATTCCTCCTAAGTTTCCCCTAATCACATAAGAATATCCTCCAAAGATTTTAGAAGTATCCTATCAAGGTAAGGGATCCTCTCATCCTCTTTATTCAAGCAGCTTCTTTATGTCATGCCTTTGAACTTCCAATTGTTCATGTTTGGATATTTTTAACACATCCATCTTAATTTCCTTATGATTCCCAAGTAATGTAAGACCCATTTATGTCTCATTCACCCCTTCTATAAACCTTTATCTACATCGATTATGATTCCAAATTTATCCTGTGATTTTCCATGATATGCATTTTTATATTGATTACCCATCCCCATTTCCACTTAAGGGTATTCATCTATTTGTACCTATACTTAATTAATTTTGGGTTTACATGTATTTAACATGTACTCCTTAATTATAGGATTAAAATTTATTAAATATATCCATATATAGTATGATCTATGTGGAAATGCTGAAGGGAATGGGTCTGATACGAAAATGAAGGCTTTGGTTAATATTAATTAGCACTCTGAAAATCAAGAGCTGTCAGGCCTCGTTGCTTCCCAGCCTGCTCCCACAGGTGCCAACATTACCACTCCTAATTTGGTGGAGGAGCAAGGAAAACAAATTGAGTCACATGACTCATCCAAGGAGCAGGATGACCTCTCCGAGCATTGTGAATCCTTACAAGAGGATGATGATAAGACTAATCATCTTGAAGAAACATACTTCAAATCGTGCTCTAGGAAGGGGAAAAGCCGATGGTGGATGCCGATGGGTTTATCACACTGAATCTCAAAAAACCTAGGAAGCGCAGGGACTACTCTACTCTTGAGAGAACAATAGTTACCAGGTCTTTCGACCCCACTAAAAAGGAAAACATTGAGCCTCCAAAGCTGCTAATTGTTGTTGAACCTGCTACAACTCTTGAAGTTGAAGAGGAGGAACATGATTTAAATAATGATCCTGTGTACAGAGAGGCCTACCAGATGGAGGAGACAGATGTATTGAGCGAAGAAGTTGATGCCTGGATAGATGAACAAGATGAAAATACATTCAGGAAATACACCAATGGTGATATTTCAGCTGATACTTACCTTCAAATTCGGAAACGAATGTACATCAGGATGATAGATGAATACAAGATGAATCCTGATTTCAACTTTAGAGACATCCCTTGGGAATGAATTTTACTGCTCATTTGATCCTGTTTACTCAAGGCATTTTTTCAATTCTTAAATGTGAAAAAGTCTTTTGAGGGGTTGTGCTGATAAAGATTTTTCTAATTAATGCTGCTCAATCTGGTGGAAGTGTGCCTGTCAAAGCTGTTTTTGCCCTCCCCAAGCCAACAAACATGGGGTGAAAGTGACAGAATCTTGCATCAAATTCAAAAGATAAAAATATGAAAAGTTTAGTCTGGCAGTGCTTGGATGTTGAAATGGAGTCTCAAATCGAAGAATCAAAGCTGTTATTCACATACTGAAGACCTGAATTTTTTTTCTCTGGCCACAAAATCTCTGGATCCGGCCAAGAAGGCGAAGTTCACTTCTCCTCAGAAGACTGATGTCAAGACGTTGGTGCACACTGGATGAAGTTTTGGATGACAGCGATGATGAAGATAATCTTAAGATGGGTGATGCCGATGATGGTTCTGAAGATGATGATAAGGACGACGCTTTGGAGGAAGACTCAGATGACAATGAAGATGCACTGCAGAAAGTGGAAGCAGGTAAGAGGGCCCTTGGGTGGTCTATTTTTCTTTGTCATTTACTTGTTTTTTCTTTAATTCCCCACTGGTGTAATTTCTTTACACCTCGAGTCTGTACTACATACATCCTGTTTTTAATAAATTCGTTTGGGTTGCATGAACTGGGAAACCAGTTCATGTCATCAACCTTTTTTTAAAAAAAAGTATGATCTATGTGGCATACTTTTTCATGTACATGATATGAAATTGACTAGTGGGATAGGAATTATATATCCCTCTAACACATTGGGTAATGTTTTTATCTCATGATATTACATGTATAGTGAATGGGAGGTTATCCTAAGAACACTGGTATATTTTCTAAGTAGTTATCCTTGACTTATGTTTATGATGACATGTTTTATGTTTTTACCACATTCTTATGTTGCCTTTATATTATCCTGTATATCATGCCTCATTATTCAATACCTTGATTCTCACCCCTATTAGGTTACCTTTATATGCCTCTTGGATCACATGTATTTATTTACCTTATGCTATACTTTTCTTATTCTATTACTGGGCTTTATAGCTCACCCCTTTCTTATATACGTCCCTAGGTTATCCCGTGTAATTTTAGAAGAACGGTGGAATTTTAGGAGCATGTTAAGGGAGTTTTAAATAATTTCATTGTGTTACTATTGAAATTTGTTATTCTATCTATAAAATTTCACAAATACTCTAGGATTCCTGATATGTTGGGACTATATTATGTGTACCTTTATGTAATAAATCTGGAATTAAGGTGTATTAAATATATGGGTTGTCATAGTTAGTATCAAATAAAATTCTAGTTATTTTTGGGATTAGTATTATAAAACTCTAGTGAAAGACTTCGGTACAAGACTAAACATAGTAAAAATCCCTAAATTATGTTAAAATATAAAGTAAGTGGTTTACAAGAAAATACATCCTTGTTTGGATAATATAAGTGGATCTGAATCTGGAATAGTTGTACCAAGGGGTAATAACCCTAAAAATGGCACATTGATCAAGAAATGATTGTCATCTAGTGAATGAAAATGGGCCTATCTACAAACCTAGTTTTACACTAATAGGGTATATGATTTGGTAAATTCAAAATATCCTTACAAACCATTATTATGGGAACAAAAATACCCATAATATTTTATGTGAGGAAATAGATCATGGATAACTTATATTTAAACATAGAAATTTTGAGGTTAAATAATGTATATAATTTATGATTTATCACATTAATGTTCACAGTTTCATTTTTTATGTTTTTAATATTTTAAAAATACCCATCCCTAATTTTCTATTTATTCAAGTCAATGGTTGGGAATAGAAGAAACTGAGTAAACAACTGATGTGAAGAATATTCTAATGACTACCCAAATGAAATTCCCAATGTGATGGGATTAGGAATCACAAACTTCATGATAATATTTTCTCAATTGAATCAAGTTTTTAACTGAAATATAAATCAATAGTAACACCCAAATCCCTCAAAGAAATAGCATGTCACAATTGACACCTTTATGCTACAAAGGCCTCCAACATTTTGGGATGATTGTGGGATTGATTTGGGGATGATTATGGTTATTGTTTTGATTAGATTATTGATCATTCTATTGGTAATGGATCGAGGCTTCAAAAAAATAGTCGAGGTTCATTCCTCAGGTTTGTTCTATGTGAATTATTTCCCCCTTTTTCTATGTGTTCTTCGTTCTTTGTGGGATATCAGAGGATGATCATTGTGCCTTTGATTCACAGTGAAATGATCTGAGATTATAGATTTGACATCGGTATGACCTAGAAGAGGTACGATGGTTATAGTTATGGACAGATTGATGGGATTCAGAAGACATCCTTCTTCAATCATTCTTAATGTTGATGATTGGAATCAGATTTCATAGCCGATCGAAGGCCCAAAACTCATTGATTTGGTGCTATGACGACGGGGATACCATGGATCTTAAGTTTCAAGATGAATTGATCAATATATTGAGCACTAAAATATTGTACAATGTGCGTGGTGGAAGAACTACGATTCTAGAAAATCGCAAAGAACACGGCATGTATTCTGTGATACACACAGTGAGGGACCCACTGAGTGGCAGCTATGGTTTTAGGAAGTCGTAAGGTGTCACATGATGTGTGAAATATGTTACACAACATTTGGGCCCTTCCTTGAGAGTCGACATATATCCCGAGGGATACACAACATGGGGTTGAGTACAGGGCATGTACTCCACCACACGGCCAAACTCAGACCGGTTACACATGCTACCCTATGTACTGGTATACGGGAAAGTATACAAGGGTTTATGCTGTTTACCGGCACATGGCTGGGGATCATGGCTAGACCCCAGATGGACTTAAATAGTGTGTAAGACTTTCTACATGCCGTGTATACCATTTTTATATGATATGTTTTTCTGATACGGGTTGTTGTACATGTGTAGTACCCAGAGTTAAGGGACACGGTGTGTGACCCTACTAGACGTCGTGTATTCCATTCTATGTGTCTTATATCCCTTTTCCACTATATCTTGGACAATTTTTGTTATGGTTCATCCCCTTGATTATTTCCATGAATATTGGTGTGTATCGTTTTTTACACATTGGATTATGATCTCCTCAACATGGCATCCTAGATAGAGTTGTTGGAATCCCCCGAGAGGCCTGGTGAGGAATCCTTTATTCATTCTTTGTGACCTAGGTAGAGTTCTGGGTATATATGTGACCAACTACATTGGGCATCGATCCTCTACTTAGAAGTTTATTCTAGATGGATTTTGTGGTATCACCCCATAGACATGGTTGTGATCCTCAACTGATGTATCTTATCTCTATTCAGATCATTCAGTGTATCTCGATCATGAGGATGACCCTCTCAATGACAAGGCTTGAGTACAGAGACTATTTTCCTAGATGTTACCTCTAGGTGGTACACCATCCATGCCACCTCCTATAGAGCTACCCATGATACTTACAGTACCAGTAGACAAGGAGTGTAGGATGAGCATGATTTATGTTTTTCAAAGATAGAGACCCATGAGGTTCTGAGGTGGTCCCAACCCTCAGTAATCTGAGGACTGGCTTGAGGCGGTGACCTGGGTTTTTTGACTAATCAGGACACTATTCGATCATATGGTGATCCTAGTGGTGAGCCTTCTATAAGAATCAGTAAAATGATGATGGATTTTGGATATCAAGATGCACGACAAGGAGAATCTCTCATAGATAGAGTTTGAGAACCTTTTTAGAGAGGATTTTTTTCTGCATAAACTGAGAGTTGTGTGTATATAAGAGAAGACAGATCCTCAGGGTGATGGACGTGTAAGAGGATCTAGGAAAGCACCAGGAGGTGGTCTATATTTCTATTTGTTACCACCACCACCCCTAGGGGGTCTATACTAGGATTAGAGAGCTGGAAGAAAGGGGTGGGGAATGCTTCATGTGGTCGAGGATTATGACCCAGGGGATCCAGGAATGATTTGAGGTATGATCTGTGTATTTTCTACTTTTATTATTGTACTAATAGACACAGGTGCTATTTATTCCTTCCTCTCCACATATCTTGTACGAGACCCTGAGATTCAGGTAAAACCGTTGACTCAACCCTTATGCTTAGAGTCACTTATGGGAGGAGACTTAATGATCACACATATATACTAATAGTGTGACCTTAACCTTGGAGGTGAGAGTTTTGGTTGGAACCACTTTGTGGAAGCATCGAGGCCTTATGAAGTAATTCTTGGTATGGATTGATTATCTTTTTTCCATGGCCAGATTGACTGTTTTAGGCCAAGGTTGAAGTGTTTCCATAGGGATTGGATGAGGTTTCCCTTTTTTAGTGACAGGGAGACCCAGGAAGCACAGGATGGACTCATTCATAGGAGGGTGCAATTGATTACTCATCACATGGCTAGCTTGACCCTTGGAGAAGCATGTGACATGAGCATCTAGTTTCTAGCAGTAGTAGAGGAGTATGAGGAAGTCATTCCTGGAGATGTTCCAGGATTCCCTCCTAATCGAGAGACAAAATTCTACATCGATCTACACCCCCATAGAAAACCAATATCCTCACCATCGTATCGGATGGCTCCCACAAATATTTGTGATCTAAGGGTGATGTTGGAGGATTTTCAGAAGAAGGGATTCGTGAGACCCAATGTTTCACCTTGGGAAACCCCAGTTTTGTTTTCCAAAAAGGCAGATAAGAAGCATGAGGTTGTGTGTAGACTACCGGTTCCTGAACCAAGTGATGGTTAAGAACAAGTATCCACTACCAAGGATCGATGACCTCTTTGATCAGTTTAGAGGGGTAAGATGGTTCTCAAAGGTTGACCTTAGATCAGGTTATCACCAGCTGTAAGTACGGGATGAGGATATACCGAAGAAGGCTTTCATATGTTGTTATGGTCATTATGAGTACTTTTTGATGCCCTTTGGAATAAATAATTCCTTAGTAGTATTCATGGGACTCATGAACTGGATCTTTTGACCATACTTGGACTAGTTCATATTGGTCTACATTAATGATATCCTTGGGTACTCAGCATATGAGGAGGAGCATGTGAGACATTTAAGGATAGTTCTAGACGTACTCCAAGATCACCAGATTTATGGGAATCTCCTGAAGTTCCATTTCTAGATTCGGACGGTCTTCTTTTGGGACATGTTATCTCAATATATGGAGTGGAAGTAGACCCGACCAAGGTGGATTCGGTGCTAGCATAAGAGCCACCTAGGATCGTGACAGAGGTTCGGAACTTCCTCAGGCTGGAAGGATATTATTGGAGATTCATCCTTTATTTCTCTAAGATATCAATTCATATGACATATTTGACCCAAAAGGGGAAGCCTGTCATGTGGATGGATAAGTGTCAGTAGGATTTTTAGTAATTGAGGTAGAGTTTGATGAGCGCCCAGATCTTGAGATTATCAGAGGAGGGTGTCGAGTACGTAGTGTTCTTTGATGCATTAGGAACTGGGCTTAGTTGTGTCCTGATGAAAATTCAAGCAGTGATTGCCTTTGGTTCACTCCAGTTGAGACCACATGAGCAGAAATTCATAACCAACGATATTGAGTTAGTAGCAGTAGTCATCACGTTAAAGATGTGGTGACACTATCTAATGGGAGATCGGTTTATCGTCTACTATGATCAAAAGAGTCTCAAGTATATATTCTCTCATAAGTATCTGAACATGAGATAGAGGCAGTGGCTAGAGTTCCTCCAGGATTATGACTTTGAGATATCATGGTAAAAGGAATGTGTTGGTAGATTCTTTCAACAGGAGATCGATTTTTCAGTTTTTATATGAGGCATCAGATCAGTTGGCCTCGTTGTAGTTATCTATTGTGGATATATATGGGGGATCTTACCTCCATTCAATGGTTTTTACCCCAAAACTCTTATATAAAGTCAGGGATGCACAGTTTTAGGATACAGACTGCGAGACTCTATGTGCTCAGATGTCCGTAGGACATGCTACTGATGGATATTCGAATGGTGGGTAGCATGTCGTTCTTTTATGAGGGTGTACAGTTGAACCAGTGGCATTGTGGGATGAGGTTTTGAGGGAGTTCCGCACATCCCCCTTGGCGGTACATCTCAATATGGAAAAAATGTACCAGGACCTCCAACATCAATTTTGGTGGCCTGAAATGAAGAAGGAATCTGTAGAGTTTTTCTCTCGATGCCTTACTTTTTAAAAGGTTAAGGTTGAACACCCGGTTCCAACAGGTTTGGATCAAACCCTTGAGTATCCATTGTAGAAGTAGGACAAGATATATATGGACTTCATGATAGGTTTACCACGTATTTTCCGGGGACATGATTCCATCTAGGTGATCTTATACCTACTCACTAAGTCGGCCCACATCCTAACTATCTAGGAGACGAGCTTAGTAGAGATCTTGGGATTCCTCTACATATAGGAGATAGTACGACTCCATGGAGTGTCATAGATGATTATTTCAGATCATGATTCTCATTTCACATCCCAATTTTGGAAGGAATTATAGGAGGATTTTGGGACTTATTTATTCTTGAGAATAGCATTTCATCACTAGACAGATGGCCAGATGGAGTAGACCATTTAGGTTCTAGAGTACATGATGTGATCTTTCATGTTGGACTTTGGTTATAGTTGGGAGAACCACATACCACTAGTGTATTTTTCATACAACAATAGATACCACACCACCATTAGTATGGAACCATTTGAGGCTTTGTACAGGTGACCCTATAGGTCAACACTTTGTTGGACTGACCCAAGAGATTCATCACTTATGGGCCCATAGTTGGTGTGAGCTACCACTGAGAAGGTGTAGATCATCCAGGAGTGGATAAAGACTGCACAAATATAGTAAAATTCATATGTTGATAGGAGATGAATGGATTTGAATTTTGAGGAAAGAGACCATGTGTTCCTTTTGGGTCTCACCTCAACATGGGTTGCGAATATTTGGATGGGGTGGAAGTTTATCTTCGAGATTCATTAGCCCTTTTCAGATATGGCGTAGAGTTAGTGAGGTGGTGTACCACCTAGATATACCCCCATAGTTTCACTGGGTACATGATGTCTTCAACATGTTGTAGTTGAGTAGGTACGTGCATGATACATCTCACGTCATCGACTGGGGCGAGATGGAAATTGAGGATGGAGTGACTTTAGTTGAGTACCCAGTGGAGATCAAGGATAGGATGGAGAGTATCCTTATTGGGTGACTAATTCCCTTGGTTCATGTCTAGGGGCATCATGGGAATCTCCAAGAGAGCCTGTGGGAGTGGGAGGATCATATTCATGCACAGTAAACATATCTTATTGAGTAACCTTTATTTTGGATTTTTGGGGATGTAAATCCCTAAGGTGGGGAGAATGTAATGCCCCATATTTTTCCATGCATTATTTTTAAATATTATATGGGTTAATTTGATACCAATCATTGAGAAGTTGTGTGATTCTGAGGCCTGGTGTGCCCATAATAAATGATTGAAATATATTAAATATCATGTGTGAGTGGTTATCCTAAAAAATTGGAATAACTTATAAACGGGTGCCCAGATTAGAAATATGAGGTAACTGTTGCAAACAGAGTGGAAACATTACCTTAGGCGAGGCATAACATTGAATGGTGTGGGTTTGCTGTGAAAGTTAATTTTGGAAATTTTAAGGAATAAAATAGATTAAAGATTTATTTTAATTTAATGTTACGCAGAGAAACATTTTTTTTTAAATAAGAAGCTTGTAAAGAGAACCATGACTAGAATTCATAACCCTTGATAAATCCTTGAGAGATATGGAGAGGAACCTTGTAGAAATATATCAACAGACAATGATGATATGGTGGATAGAGATAGTTCTTGATGGATCTCCATCAGTAACGAATCCTCAATAGAAAACAATACTTTCTCCTAGGTAGACTGTTGTGATTTCAATTCATTATTTCCCATTCTTAGAATCAACAATGAAGGCAGATCAACCCATGAATAGTTTGACCCATGGTTCAATCATTCTTGTGGGTTGGGTTGACTGAGGGATTGATTTGGGGATGATTATGACTATTGTTTTGGTTATCTTATTGATCATTCTTACAGGAACAGATCGAGGCTGCAATGAACAACAGTTGAGGTTCATTCCTTGGGTTTTTTATATGTGAATTCTTTCCCCCTTTTTACCATGTTTTCTTCATTATTCTAGAGATATGAACAAATTATCATTGTTCCTTCGATTCACAGTGCAACAATCGGAGATTGTAGATATGGCATCGGGAAAACCTAACAGAGGTGCGACGTTGATGGTGAAGGACATATCAAAGCAATTCAGTAGATATAGATCTTCGATCATTATTCATTTGGATGATCAGAATCATATTTTGAAGCTTATAAAAGGCCTAAAACCCATTGATCTGGTGCTATGATGATAGGGTGACATCGTATCTTTAGTTTTTGGATGAACGGATCAAAAGATCGAGCACCATAGTATTAGTAGAGGTGTGAAAAGGAAGAACTATAATTCAGGAAAATCACGAAGAACACAGTGTGTATTCCATGATACACACCATGTGGTCCCCTTTGAGCAGCGTATAGGGTTTTGGGAAGTCGTAATGTGTCACATAGCGTGTAACATCTGTCACACGGCGTGTGGTCCCTTTCCTGGGACTCGGTGTGTATCTCAAGGAATACACAAAAATGGGGTGGAGTACATGGAATGTACTCCACCACATGGCCAGACCTAGACCAGTTACACAGGCTACCCCATGTAATGGTACATGGGTAGGTAGACAAGTGTTGACATTGTGCACTAAAACACGGTTGGGGAACACGGGCAGACTTCAGATGGATGGACACGGCACGTGGGACTTTCAACATGTCGAGTATACCCTTTTTACACGACATGTTTTTTTGACATGGAATGTTGTACATAGGTAGTACCTAGAGTCAAGGGACATAGAGTGTGACCCTAATACAAGCCATTTATTCATTTATATGTTGATTAGATCCCTTGTCCACTATATCATAGATAAAATTCATTAGATTTTGTTCCCTTGATTGTTTCCATAAAGTTTGGTGTGTATCGTTTCCTACACATCAGAGTGTGATCCTTTTAGAAAGACTTCCTAGATAGAGTTGTTGGAATCCTTTGAGAGGCCCATTGAGGGATCATCTATTCATTAAATGTTCCCTAGGTGGAGTTCCGGGTATAGACGTGACCAACTACACTGGGCGTCGATCCTCTACTTAGTGGTTTATTACAGATAGAGTTATTGGTATCACCCCACGGCCCTGGCTGTGATCCTCATATGATATATCATATCACTATTTATATCACTCATTATATCTCACTCTCAGGATGGTTCCCGACAAATGGTACTTCTCGAATGGATGTCATCGGTGTTATTGGACTTAGGAGTGCGTACTTCTAGATGAGTACTTCGTGGAATCTTTGAGCTGCATCCCTAATGGTGGTATGTTGTATTTGTGACTTACCTCTAGAATTAATGTCTTGTTTGAGTATATATATGGATATCCTTATTATATATTCTAGACATATACTTGTGTATAACTGACTGTATCTTTCCTTTGCATATTTCTTTGTGGTTTCGGGGTGTCCTAATGAGTATTGTTATACTCACCCATGAACAGGCGTTTCCCGTACATGTCATTTCTTGTATAGACGAGAGACCTTTTTATAGATTCCTAGGTGTACTAGGACTAGGACCAGATGACACTTTTTGAGTTCAGATAGGAAAAGGTGTTCCTACGGCTTCAATAATTAGTCTTTGTACCTATTTATTTACAGGTTAGATTTTGTAGTTTACAAACTCTTTTGGTGGTCTTGTATTCTTTCCTGGTTTACTTTACTTTCTTTACTTTTATCATACTCTATTGGTCGGGATAGTAGTATGCATGCACTTACTTACTTAGTTATTTTTACATTTCATCATTTGTGGGCTTGGAGATGTGTGTGTGTGTGTGTGTGTGTGTGTGTAGGTACCAAGGAAATTCCTCCCATGTTAGTGATATGCCTACTTGGTTCTAGTCACCAGCACCTAGCCTATTGGAGATGAGCTTGGAGAGTCATGGCACGGGCCCCACTAGGATGGTTCATGACATGGATTATTTTTTACCCCTCTTCTAGTAAGAGTAGTTAAATGTGAAACCTTCCAATAGATAAAGGTAGAGAATCTGAAGCCCTCTGGTTTTCTCCAACCTCTTCCAGTGCCGGTTTAGAAATGGGAAAATTTATCCATGGATCTTTTTTATTGGATTTACATAGAATCCATAATGGAGGAATTCTATCTAGGTGGTGATTGATTAGTTGAAAAAGTCATCTTACTTCATTCAGATCAGGGACACCACAAAAGTTAAAGACCTGGGTAATCCGTATGTGTAGGAGATCGTGAGGTTACATGAGGTTCCTTATACCATTATTTTAGATGGTGATCTCATCTTTAATTTAAGGTTTTAGATGAGTCTCTAAGAGTAAATGGGGACTTAGTTCAGGATAAGTATAGCTTACCATCCACATAAAAATGGTCACATGGAGAATGTTATTCAGATCCTAGAGGATATGCTTCGTTCCTGAGTCATGGATTTTGGTGTATCATGGGATATCCATTTGGGACTGATTAAGTTTGATTATAAAAACAGTTATTAGTCTTTGATAAGAATAGATCCTTTTTAGGATTTCTATGGTTACTTGTGTAGATCACCTCTTTATTGGGAAGAGATGGGTGAGTCCTATTTGGTGGGACTGAGTCCCATTCAAAACATATCAGTGAGGTTTCAGGATATACCTCAGAATCTAGTTACATCTCCTAGTTGACAGAAATATTATACGGATTGGTGGCATCATCCTTTGGAGTTTTATATTGGTGACTGGGTATTCTTAAAATTGTCTCCTCATTCGGGTCACTATCATCTTGGAAAGTAGGGAAAGTAGGCTTTGATATATGTTGGACTATTTAAGGTCACTATTCATCTTGGGCAGGTTTCTTATCAACTAGAATTTATAGTTAAATTTATGGACATTCATAATGTTTTCTACATATCACAGCTCATGAAATACCATACAAATCCCTCTCAGGTTCTAATTTTGGAAGATATTGAGTTAGAGGTAGATGCACCAGCTGTGGAGAATCTGTTGGAGATCGTTGACTCCCAAGTGAAAGTCTTCCATTGGAATTTGATTCTATTGGTCAGAATGTTTTGGAAGCATGGATCAGATTCTCATGATACTTGGGAGCATAAGTCTTTGATGAGGGAGTAGTGGCCTCACCTCTTTTTCTGACATCATTATTCCACATGGCTTCCTGGGGACATAACTTATTATTGTGGGTATTTTTTAATAACTCATTACCCTCTTTAAGGTATTTCTCTTCTCTCATTTCCTTTCCCTCTTTGTTTGGGTGCATTTTGGGACTCCTGAGGATGAAGATCATTTTATAGGGAAAATGACCTAAAGTTTGGGGATATATGTTTGTTTTAATTAAGGGAGTATGGGTATAAATGTGTTAAATTCTTTTTGTGGTTCTCCCCAATTTTGGAGAATTCCAGTGTTGGTTTTGGTTTTTTAGGAGAATATGAACTTTTTACTATCTGTAGGAGAAATATGAACCATGTAATGAATACGGTTCATGTAAAGTATTCTAATCATGTATTTTTTTCAGTAATACTTATTGAAATGGTTCATAGAATGAAGGTTTAACACACCGTGAAAATTTTACATTCTATGTAATGGTAAAAATTGCGATTTTTAAACCAATGAGGTGGGTTTTTTTGTGTTTTTGGGTTTTTTGGATTACACTACAAGAAAAGGGGTTACATGAAATGTAATTATCATGGTTTTTGTTTTTAGGATTCTACAAGGTTGATTTTTATTTTGTTTGTTCATAGGCTTCTTCTCTATCGACCTAGGAGCTTTCCCATGTGATTTTGGGGACCTCCTATCCTTCTATATTACTTTTTTTAGCAATTTATCTCTATTTAGGTTGTAATGTGTTTCTTCAGGTGAGTAATCCTTCTACTTCTTCATCTTCATTGATTTCAGTAGCACCATTGTATTTTGTTATTGTATTCATTGATTTAGATGATAATATTCTTGATCATTTCTAGATCCATTTCATGATATTTCTCTAAAGGCTGACCATTGTGTTATTTGTAGTGCAGCATGCAAGTTTCTTTGAGGTATTTTGTGATTTTTCCTCTCCACAAAAATTTTTTTTATTTGAAATGATTCTAAGATGTGAGGATTTATTATAGGGATTCTTTCATTGTTTTTTGTGTTCTTTTGTGTTGGTATATCCCATTGCAGGAATGTGAATCCAAAGTTTCAGGTAGGTGGGTCCATATCTAGCTTGTGTTGGATGAACTGTATTTATATAGTTTTGATAAATTGTTTTATAAATGAAATGGCATGATTTATTTATTTATTTGTGTTTTTGGAAATGGTTTTTTCAGAAAATAGGGATTTCTCCTTATTTTGGTAAAAGAAAATGTATTTTCAAAGCATTTTGAAATGGATTTTTGGAATGGTTTTCAAATCATGGTTTTAATGAAATGGTTTGGAAAATATAGCACATGGGAAGTCTTGGGTAGTTAGGTTGAAGGTGTATCTTAAGTCCATTTTCCAAGTATTTCTTGTGGGTTAACTCATGGGGTGTTCCTCTATTCCCTAGGCCCTTTGTTATGGTGACTCAGTTGACATTATTGGGTGGGTTACTTAGGGAGTGTTTATATTCTCTTTAGTCATGTGTTCTAAGGACTTGATTTTACACTACTCGTTGATTGTGGTATAAGTATTATGATATCCTGGTCAATATTGATCATTGGTGTGGTGTTACCTATGATTTTGGATTATACTATTTTTTCTTATACTTCCATTGATTTGATATGATAGGTGATACATGATTTGTTTTTATTTGACTACTTTTATGTATATGAAATTATTTCAGCTATTTTACCTTTATTGTTTATGGAAATGTGGAAAAGGGGGGAATTAAATTTTGTAACGTTATTTTGATATAAAAACTATTTAACTATATATCATAACTTTTTTCTTTAAATATGAGAATTGTTCATATTATTTTTAGAGACTTGATATAGAACACCTTGGTGGGATCCAACTGAGCCTATTATATCACACCCTACACATCCCTTTGATGGTGCAAAGACATTTGTATGTCTTTTGATATAGGGAAAGGTAAGGAGATATAGTGGGGCAGTGAGTTTTTTTCAGTTGTATCTAGGTAGTTAGTGGTGAGATGGTGGGATTTTTCCCATGTTGACACATGAAGTAGCTATATTAGTTTTTTTTTCATTGTTATTGGACTTGTCTTTTAGATATTGTTTTCTACTTTTGAGTTTTATCACTTCCATTTTCTCTTTTTTATGACACATATATAATTTTTTATTCATCCATTGTTTCTTTCCATAATGTATATATATGTCATGTTTTCTATGTCTAGTTGGGAAAAATTGTTCCCTTCGATTGTTGATGATGCTCAGGTGCTAGTTGTCCGCCCTTAGGGATCAAGAACACCCTTTGACTATGTGGAAATTCAATTCAGGTACTATTTTGAGAGAGTATCCGGGTCATGTTTGCCACACACAAAATGGATATTAATAAATCATTTCACTAAATTCAATATTCATATCACTATAATAATCAAAACTTAATAATATGATAAACTTCATCTCTAAATTTTCATTCAAGCATTCTCTTTATAGTAATTAAAAAATCTAAAAACATTTACCATGATCAAATTAATATCTCCATTTCAACATGCCATTTAACAAGGTAAACCTGATAAGATAGTTAACACTTCATTAGTAAAACAACCCAAAAAAATCACATGCTTGATTATAAAATCTAAATTCAGTATTCTTACAAGGTAACTAAACATTTACATGCTTTAACCCGATAAGCATTAAATCTTGTTCCTTCAATATTTCAATAAAAAACATCATTATTTTATCATCATTCTCAAATTATCAGCTAAATATTTGGTTATTAAAATTAAACTTTTAACACCATCCATATTATCTCATTATCCCTCTTCTTCTTGGTCAACATAAATCACGGTTCCCAAATTACAACATTTATCTCATTAAGTTTATATTCAAACCCATATTCAGATTTAATCAAATTACTTATAATAATTTATATCCCCAAAACATGTTGGAATAAAAACACACAATCCAAACTATCATGCATATAAGGATTTATCAAAATCCCAAATCAATTAAAAAAAATTATACACAATAAAAACTTCATTTTTCTATATCAATTTTGTTGGAATGGTGTAGTCCAATCCTTTGTATAATGTTGGGATGACTACTAGAAGCCTTGACTATACACTATACCACAAAGATGAATGGAGACATTGATAGGGCACTATAAATGTGCAGAATTATTGTAGCAGTATGTGACATGACACTATAGCAGTGTGCGCTTTGAAATGGCACTATATCGGCATGTGTCTAGTGACACTGATATGTCACTACAGCTCCATGGACTTCTAGACACTGAATACTATATCATAATGGAATTACTATGTGGTGAGTGTCATAGTTTCATCATCTTCTTCATGATCTCATTTCACACTAGGGTTTCATACATTGAGATTGTGCCCTATAATTACACTTTCAAAATTTTGAAGAATTTTTCCACTCCATAGACATAGGGATCATTTCCCAAACCACATTAATCATTATTTCATGTGATCTTATTATCATTATTTTTTCCCTTTTACTCTTCTTCTATGAAGCTTTTTTTTCTTGTTGCTCCCAATATTTCTGCAAAAACTTTCCTATTTAAGCATTCCCGAAATATTTATTGATCACTTCCAAATTAAATCTACTAATTAATATATTATTTTGTATATAAAAAATAAAAAATGAATTTCATTTTTATTCACCTAAAATTCTCAAATCAATAGAATATTGATTATTCTCTTTATCATTATCAATAGAGTAGAATTTACCATGTTTTTATCATTTTAAAAATATCCAATATAAATCACAACGTAATAAAGATAAATAAAACAAACAATAAATTCCATCTCAAATTACCTCATCAAATAATTATTTAATCCCCATTATGAATTTTTCTAATCCAACACATAACATTCCATTTTTAATAAACACCTAACATCATATTTTCCCAAAATAATCAATCACTCAAGAAATAACATTGCATCATTAATCATATCTATTTCATTTTAATTGAGTAATTTATTATTAATAACCTATTTAAAAAAAACACTAATTATTTTATTAACAATTAAATCATTTAACCAAAATCAATTCCTCAATTCAATCCATAAGTCAAGAGTAGTCACATGCAAGCCCATGTTAAATCCATGTCCTTACATTCCAAAATAATACTTGTTTTACCCACTACTCACTCTCAAATAAATGATCACCTCATCTCAAAATTACATTTATAATCATCACAAATATAATCCCATAAACCTTGGTAACTTGGACTTTGACTGTGGTTGTGATGGCTAGGCACACATGTGTAGCTTTCATACCAAGTCCCTTTGCCTAATATCCAACCTATTACTCCCAAATATCAATACCATAAAAAATAATGACTCCAATACCATTTTGTAACATCTCATCTTGACATGACCAAGATGCTAAGGTGAAATGACACATGGACTTAACTATGTTCCTTGATCACCAGAGGACGGATACTAGCATCAAGGGTCTAAGGATATCTCTTGGGGAGTGATTTTCCCTAAAATGGTTTAGTGCATCAAAAATATTGAAATAAAAATCCATCAACAATAAACAAATAAATAATGTTGTGAAATTTTTTAAAATTAATTTTTCTAGAACTATTGTTTTGATGAATCACAACACACACCTTATTTTGATGAAGTACAACATCCTCCTTATTTTTTTATAGTATTAACTTCCAATTCACATGTTCTAGTGAGCTGGTTCTAGTCCATTTAATTTTCTAAACATTATAAAGTCACCAGAATCATTTCAAAAAAAGATCAAGTTGGACATTAAAATTTTTTTAGAGGTGGAATTTATACCTAAAGAACCCTTAGTTTACCATTGGATAGTTTTATACACCAATTTTTACAAATAAAGGCTAATATTTGAGGAGTGGAAGATACAAGAATATCTCAATCGAGATTTTTACAATAAATCAGTGCTGGAATTCTTTAATTTGTATGAAATTTCTAGAGTGTTGTTATTTATTATTTTTTTAATATTATAATGTAAAAAGTCTATGATTTATTACTATAATTTTTTATTCCTGATATTTTTTTATCAAATAGATTATTTGGATACGAAAATATTCTTTGAAACTAATAGTTCAATAAAGTCCAATGATATGACTTGTTTCCAATCATGTGATCAAAGAACTTGGTGACAAATTTTTCTATTTTAGAAGTTTTTTGAGAAAGTACGGGTATGGGACTTGTATATTCTGGTCAACTTGATTGAGAAAATTATAGGGTATTTAAAATTTTATCCTTTATAGATGGATATTGATCTTCCTTCCACTTTTTATTAAAAGTAAATAGTTCCTTTGATTGGAACTATTTATATCCTTTAATAATATCTTTTAATGGATTTTATGAATTATCATCCAGAAATCCATTACAGTATTTTATTTGTATTTTAATTATTCTATTTAGTTTGTTCAACTCAGATAGTTCAAATTTATGAGTTATTTAATTTATACTATATTTATTGTTTTTTGTTAATATGGTTAGTTCATAATTATTAACTTATATACTACTTATTATCTTCTGTGAAACAAATTATAAGTTTGTTTTAAACTTTAATTCACCCACCCACCATAAATATATTATATATTGGACAACAATTAATATCAAATCCTTTATATACCTTTAGGATATTATCTCCTATCTTTTAGTTTAGATAAAATTTCTTTATTCCTTACACTAACCTACAGTAGAGAAAATATTTTTCTTATAGAAGGTCTACCTATCAGAACTTTAGAGAATCTAAATCCTAATCAACCACCTATCTTTGATGGTGTTGATTGTGAGTATTAGTGAGATCAAATGAAGACCTTTGTGATTAAAACTAGAGTTGATTACTATTAGATGATGGTTTGAGCTTTACTAATGAAGAAATAGATTAGTATAAAGCTAACTATAAGGTTCTAAATGATTTTATTTGTTGATAACTCATAATATCTATAGTTATATTTCTTCCTATGAGACTACTAATAGAATTTAGTGGAAACTTTATATTACTAATTTTGGAACTTCTAAATTATTGGAGACAATAAGAGAAATATTGTGTGAAATTTATCAAACTTTTGATTTTATTTTAGGAGATTAAATTTATCAGATGCATCATTGATCCATGATAGTGGTAAATGGTTTAAAATATATTATTGATAAAGAGATAATAGATTAATTACTAGGGAAAATATTATTAACATACTTCTGAAGGGGTTGTAATCTAAGAAAAAATAAATTTGATGTGACCCAAGATAAAAATATATTTATTTTACATCATTACCAAAATTTAAACATTAAATCTCAAAAAATAACACACATATTGGATAAAATTTTGGTTTAGTGTCTTTGAGGACTAGTCACATGAGCAACTTAATTTACAAAACTTGTGAATACTTTTCCATAATTGAACTAGTATAGATCCCCTTATAGACTTCTCATAAGTTATTATTATCTTCATAACCTATGTAACGGAAATATAAAAAAATATAAGAAAAAATTCTCAATGATGGGAAAACTTATCAACATGTCATCAAGGGTTAGATCATAAGCATATGAGAAAACATTATCTAGTATAAAATTTTTCATTAAAAATAACATAGAACAATAATATTTGTCCATAAATCATGAAGTAAGGACATGTAATCTCAAAAGAAGAAACTATACCATGAAATAATAGTGTGAGATAATCATGAGAGCATGGAATAAGGAAATAATATCATATGTTCAAGGAATCATAAATATGCAGTAACAACATAAAACAAGATATCATAAGCATAATTCAAGGTTCACTACAAAGACTATCATAGTGGACAAAGTCCCATAGTAGATTTTGTTCACGCCCCATTCCCATAAAGATAGTGGATTGAGTCCTATTATGGATTGGGTTAAATCCACATTCCCTTTCATTTTATTTCATGATATGTAAATCATTATTTGATGCATTGGAGGGAAATATAATTCTAAGCTCATCCATCATATAATATAGTGTGCTTAGGCTAACTATCTATGCACCATATATAGTATCTCATGAGATGAAAACATTACCAAATTAATTTTGGAACTATATAATTATGGGACTATCTATCACATAATGAAAATCATAATATGTATATTCATGCATGTGCCTCATGAGGAAAAGAAACCGTAAATAAATCATAAGAAAGATAAACCCCATGAGAAAGAAGTGGATTTCATAATTGTGTTTCAAAGAATAACTAAAGTATAATCAAAAGGATTCCAAATATAATAAGGAATTAAATCATTTTTAAGGTTTATATTTTAAAAAATCATATTTCTTAAACATTGATTTCTAATGTAGGGAAATTTATGAGATGATCGATGAGAAGTAAGAATAAAAATGAACCACATAAGTGATGTTTTTAGAAATGAGCATAGGATCTTTTAAAGAAGGAAATAGCTTATTATTTCCCATTAGACTATAATTAAACTATAATTTTTATACATAAAATAATTAGGGTTTTAAAACTCTATTCATGGTGAAAAACATTTTATGGAGGTGACATTTTTCGTGAAATAAGAAATTTGAACATTCCCTTAAGTTGGGTTTACTTAAAAGTAGGAATTGTTAAGGGAACTCAAAACATTTATTAATAAAAAATAAAGTTATAGTAAACTAATTATATATATATAAATAACATATATATATATATATTAATTAATAATTACATGATAATATGATGGATAAAATGGAGAAAAATAAATAGAATGTGTAACCCAAAAGTAATGTGGGTGGTTTCGGAAGATCCTTTTTTTTAAGAACCTTTTTTGAAATCCCAAATTGTAAAAAGGATAATAAAATTTTCTTTCAAAATTTTTAGAAGTTAAATATCAAGGTAACATGATTTAACACAATTATTTTTTCAATTAAATAGGATAACATTAGCGGGAAGGGAAGTTATGGGCAAGGAGGGGAACCGTCATTAAAGAGGATGGGATAAATTCTCAACAATGATATAATTTTTGAGGAAGAAGTTCATCAAGGTACTATATTTCATTTAAAAATAAATTTTACATAGATATTAAGATAAATTAAAATATAAAATATTATATTTTAATGAACCAATCATAAAAGTATGAAGTTCAAGATGATACATGATAACTCAAAGAAAGGGGGTTTAAGTTAAACAAAACCCTTATAGCATCTTAATCTTTTGAATTGAAAATAAATGGAAGGTTGAACATGATATGGATTTTTAAATACCCTAAATTTCATGAAATCAAGAATAAAAAACAAATAATTTTCCAATATATACACCCCAATGAATAAATAAGTGGTGAATAAAAATCATATCTCAATGAAAAAAATTGAGATCCAAAAACATATAACTTAATTCCTAACATCCAATAAAGTGATAAAATCTTCTATATAAAAAATAACTATCTTAACATCCTATTTAAGAATATTTTTAATATATATAACTCTAATGACTCAGATTTTCTCTAATTCTATTTTTATAAATTAATTGGGAAAATTTCAAGACCAGGAACTGAGAGGGTGTGAGATTCTAAGGCCCGGTGTACCTGGAATAGTTCATTTAATGATGTTCAGCTTTTAATAAAGTGAATGGGTGGTTTTTATTTAAAACTATTATAAATTCTAAATGGGTGCCCAAATAAGAAATCTGAGGTCACTATTTCGTTCAGAACATCGACTTTACCCTAGGTGGGGATTAACATCATCTCGTGCAGGCCAGATGAAAAAGTTAGTTTTTTGAAGTATCGGTAATAAAAATATTTTATTGAAAATCAGTGAGGGATTATTTTTTTTTAAAAAAACCTTATCATAGAATTCAAGGTTATAATCATAACCCCAGAATTTCTTTGAAAATGGAGAAGGAGCTCCAACAAATGCCAGTGGATTGAGAATCAGCGACAATGGATCAAAGATCGATGGATCAAGGAACAACGGTGATTCAGCTTCGCCATTTTTCAATAACTGATCCAATCTCCAAGTAGGATGTTACTTCTTGGTGATTTGGTCCCCATTTTTAATTTGGATGACGAATGCAGACCAACCCATGAATAGGTTGATCTGCGGTTCGATCACTTGCGGGATGGGAGTTATCTTGTGGGGATTAAATGGGGTTAGATCTGTGTGATTGCTATGTTCTTCATGATCCCTCTAACAAGGATGAATCGAGGCCGACATGAAAAAAGGATGATATCCATCCTTTGGATACTTTTGTGATCCTCTTTTTCCCCTATTCTTCATGCTCTTCGTGTTCTTCGTGATTGTATGGGTGAATGGATTGTTTTGCCTTTGATTCGTGGTGCAACAACCCAAGACTGAAGATCTGACACCCCCACGACACCACGGACGCATGGCACTTTTCGGTCTAGGAGGATCGTAAGGGAAGGATGGAGAGCCAATGTAACAGAAGCCAGCAGTGGTGGTAGGACATGGCTCGGTGGGGTTAGTCTAGGTGGAAGGCGAGGGTGAGGTCGTCGGCAGGGCAGCCAGTGGAGGTGGAACGCAGCCAGGGCGCACATCGGAACTCGCAAGGCCAGCGAGCATGGGTTGAGGCATTATCTGGGGGATACGGCTCGATGTCATATTGAAGGAACCACTGACGGAAATGAGGTTGTAGGACTAGGAAGAGAAGGCGGTCTGGATGTTTGGAACGTGGCTCGGCACAGCCTCATCATGGAGGCATGCGGTCGGGGCAGACCATGTGTATCCCAGTGGGCGGGTCCAGCCAAGCCCAGTGGGCTGGGCCAATTCAGGTCAGACCGAGGCTTGTTCAGGTAAGTTCATTGATGTTATTAATATTTTCATGACTTATTATATACTCCCTTTACTTATTTTATATTAAATGTGCATAATTTGTGTGAAATATTAATATTTTAATACTAAGTATAATTTTTGAGCATTTTTAGAAGTAGTCCAGTTGAGTCAGTTTACTATTTTATTTATAACTCTCACCCTACTAATCCAAATTGTGTGGTTCTTATTATTTAGGATTCTCCTTTAACTATAAAACATTTCATTAGAAGGTACCATGATCCAATTTTATCATTTGAAGGGTCATATGGTCCTCACAAACAAGACCAAAGAATCTGTGAAGAAACTGGACCAGTCATGAATATTGAATTACTGGGCTCAGTATAGAAGTTAAAATTCCTTCATTCTCCTCAAAGGTTCTGGGGACAATTTATGTATTCTCGGGTAAACTTTTCAAGGCCCAAATCTAAAAAAAGGGCCCAAAATATGCATTGAAGTCCAGCCCACCATTCTGGCCGAGAGATAAAATTAGTAAATTATTCATGACATATCTCATGATGTAAGCATCCAATAGAGATGATATTTTCAGTGTGAAAGAGGAGATATGGTCGGCGAACTTTGAGGAAGAAATAATTTGGTTTTGAAGGAATACTCCTATTCAAAAACCCTTTCACACTTTGGCCTTCAAAAAGACTGGATTGAAATGGACAGATTAAAATTGTTTAATCATACGGCCATAACGTTGGCTACATAGGTCCAAATTCCTCAAAATTTTGATATTAGTCGGAAAAGTTTATTATATACAACTTTGAAGCAGGATATTTCTCAAGATTCGGCTATCTGAATAGCCAACTTGGAAATGAAATTAGAGGGACAGATTGGGAATGCAAACAGTCCACTCCTTGGGATATAAATACTCTCCCCTTCTCTCCTTGAGAGGGGTTGGAATTTCAGAATAGAGGAGATCATATTGGCATGACCAAATCTTTTCCAAAGTCCTTGGAGGACCTGAAATACTCAAGTTTCCACTTGAGATACCTTTCCTCTTCTCTTTGCTTTCATTTACTTTTATGTTCTTCATTGTTGTAATTTTGTAAGTCCTTTCTTTTGTAATTCTGTTTTAATGAAAATTTCTTCTTCAATATCTCTTATTCTAATCCACCTTTTGTAGCTTAATATTAATGTTCTTAAAATAGTTTAAATTCAGTTGAATCCCATTCCCTTCTTTTGCTTCCTCATTCAATCGAAAGTTTGTTTTTAATTATCATCATTGTTCGTGTGTGTGTGTCAACTTACCACTCTTTTCTTATCCCTTTATTTTTCTTCTCTTATTAATTTATAATCATTATCGTTATAAAAAGATTATTAAACACCCAAATGGCTGAGTAAATATCTCATTGGGGTGAGTTATAATTTAGGTATGTTAAGTGATTGAGAGCTTTTTTGAATATTATTTGAATTAACATTGTGTATGTTGGACTTAACATGTCATGGATTAATGACATATTTTGTTTAACATGTGGTTTCCATGGATTATTGAAACCATAAATAAACAAACATAAACAAGTAATGGTAATTATTAGAACCCTAAGTTAAGTTAAGGCTTGTATTAAATCCTTAACACTTGGGAATTCCAATCAATGTCATCTTGTGACATGGGTGTTGATTTAATGCAATATAAAGCAAAGCTCAAGGATATCACAAGCTTAACTACCTAATAATGAACTAAACCCAATCTTTATAAATTTTTTAAATCAATTATAGTCAATCAATCATTTCAATTAAGCTCTACAAAAAAACCCCCCTAATAAAAATACAATCAACTAAAAACAAACGACTATTACAAAGTATTATCGTCGAGGATTCGACTTGAGTGCTGCTATACACATTAGCAGAGCACCAAAACTTTGAACGGTCGATAGGCGACAATTGGCCATGCATTTCAAATGGCGCCATTTCCGAGGATGGTTCTTTAAGTAGTCATTAGATTCTGGTTATTTTAATAGAAAACCAAATAAAAAAACAAAATTTAAACAAAAAATTTGAAAAAAAACACAAAGAAAAACCCGTCTTCTCATAAAAATCATAAACGGAAAAAAAAATAATCTTCCTCTTTCTTCCTAAATCTCTCTGAATGCACCGTAGCCTTCCAAATAAACCCCCGGATTTGTTTGACCCTGAAATTGAGTGAACTCTTCGCAAACTTAGGAGGAACTTAAGAGATAATCAAATAATTCAAGAACCAGTCCTTGTCCAACCAGTTGAATTATAAATGGCCAATCCTAGGGAACAAACACTTAAAGAACTTGCTTCCCCTGATATGAATTACCAACCTCTTGGTATTCAATATCCAAACAACGAGGCTGACTTTGAACTCAAATCGGGTTTGATTCATCTTCTCCCTTATTTCCACGGGCTAGCTGGTGAGGATCCACATCTCCACCTTAAAGAGTTCCAAGTGGTGTGCTCTACCATGAATCCTCAAGGGGTTTCTGAAGAACAAATCAAACTTTGAGCATTCCCTTTCTCCCTAGCTAATACTACTAAGTCATGGCTCTACTACCTTCCTCTCAGTTCAATAAACACATGGAATGACATCAAGTGACTCTTCTTAGAGAAATTCTTTCATGCTTCTCGTACTGCTTCTATCCAAAAGGAAATAAGTGGTATACGTCAATTCCCAAGTGAATCACTCCATGAGTACTAGGAGAGGTTCAAAAAGATTGTGGAAACTTGTCCACACCATCAAATCCTTGACCAACTCTTTATCCAATACTTCTATGAGGGGTTATTGGAAATGGTGAGAACTCTCATTGATGCCTCAAGTGGTGGTGCTCTTGTTGATAAAACTCCCACAGCTGAAAGAGATCTCATAAGTAACATGGATAAAAATACACAAAAATTCCATACTCGAGCACATGCTCAAGTAAAACAAGCCTAATATAATCAATCCATAGAGCCGAACAAGATGACCGATTTCATGAGTGAACTTACAGGTTTTGTGCGGCAACTAGCTGTGGCATCCAAATCCCAAACCTTGTCTTCTCCGCAATCAATGTTTCATGGACCTGTAAAAAACTGTGGAATCTGCAACTCTTCATCTCATCCAACTGACACATTTCCACAACTTCAAGAGGATAAATCTGATTCATCTAGACCAATGGAGCTCAATGCAGCATATGATCAGAGGAACACCAACCCTCAACAATCAGTTCAGTTCATTAGAAACTTCAACCAACCTCACTTTGAGCCCTTCTCTTCTTCCTATAACCAAGACCTTAGGTATGGTAATCCCATATCTCATAACCCTAAATTCCCTCCTCATAACCCAAACCAGTTTCAATATGGTCAAGGTGTTGGTAACTTCCAACAACCTTATCCTTTTGTTCCTCAACCTCAAAGGAACAATCCTCATCCTGGATTCCATTATCCTAGTGCGCCTTCCCAATTCCAAAACCAATACAATCGCTTCCCCAAGAACCAAAATCAAGGTAATCCCAATCCGGGACAAGACTCTTCTTCCAAGAAACCATGGGAAAGTGCAGTGTAAGATCTTGCCTCCTTCACCCGTTCCAGCCTCAAGAATATTGAAACCCAAATTGGTCAACTTTCATCCCTCCTTAGTCAGCAGCAACCAACTAATTCTTCCCAACTTCCAGCTCAACCATTACCCAACCCCAAGGGTAATGTAAGTGCAATTGCACTTAGATCGGGAAATCAAATTTCTATGCCTCAAGATAAGTCATATAACCCTCCTTTGAATTTTTACCTAGAAAATGAAAAGAAAAATAAACTTGAAAAGGAATTGGAATCCATTCCCTCACTTCCTTTCATCCCACTTATGAATCCAATTCCTTTTCCTCAAGATGTTTCTAAGCCAAATAATTCCTTCGAACCCGATCTTAAAATTCTCGACATGTTTAGACTTGTTAAAGTCAACATTCCCCTCTTAGATTCCATAAAACAAATTCCTAAGTATGCCAAGTTTCTTAAGGAGTTCTGTACCCACAAGAGGAAACTTAGGACCTTCGAAAATGTTTCCACCCAACTGTCTATTCCCATAAAGTGAAAAGATTCAGGTACTTTTATGGTTCCTTGCCAAATTGGAAGTTTCGACTTTGATGATGCACTCATAGACCTGGTATCCTCAATTAATGTCATGCCCAAATCCATATTCTCCAAACTTGGTTTAGGTCCCTTACATCCAACAGGTGTTGTCATTCAGTTAGCTAATCGAAGCAGAGCCAGTCCTGAGGGAATAATTGACGATGACCTTGTCCGAGTCAATGATCTTATCTTCCTTGCCGATTTCTATGTCCTTGACATGGAAGGAGAGACGACCTCTTCTCAATCTCCCCTAATTCTAAGAAGACCATTCCTCATGACTATGAGAACCAAGATTGATGCCCATTCAGGCATCTTATCCATGGAATTCGGTGACCAACTGGTCAAGTTCAACATTTTCCAAGCCATGCGATACCCATCTGAGGATCACTATGCATTATCAATCCATGCTTCTGAGGACACTTCTAAGACTCAATCGAACCCCAATACACCTTGTTGTTCATGTTCTAATGACAAAGGATCTTGTGAAATCTGCACCATGATTAACCAAGTCATAAATGGTGAAGTTGATTTGGACCTCTCATTCATAGACTCCATCAATCTAGAGGAACTTGAAAACTCTCTTGAATCCCACATCAACTCTGATCTCTACTGCTCCACTTTGGAAAGTATTAAGGAGAATGAATCTAAAGAAACTGAAGTCCCTTCTTCTATTCCTGAGTTTTCTAACCCACAAATAAAAGATGAGAATGATCTAAAACCTCTTCCTGAACACCTAAAATATGCATTCCTTTTCAATGATCACTCTTATCATGTCATTATCTCTTCTTCACATATCTAAACCGAGGAGTCCAAACTTGTTCAGGTGTTAGAGGAAAACAAAAAGGACTTAGGTTGGACCCTAGATGACATACCAGAAATCAACTCTACTCTTTGTATGTATCACATCCATCTCGAGGAGTCTTCCAAACCAATTAGACAACCAAAAAGAAGACTCAATCCACTCATCCTTGAGGTAGTTAGGGAAGAGATCACCAAGCATCTTCCAGCTGGTATTATCTACTGAATTTCTGATTGTGAGTGGGTTAGTCCAATTCAAGTTCAACCTAAGAAAGGTAGAATAACTGTTGTCATAAAGGAACATGGAGAGGTAGTCACAACTTGAGTGAAGAACAAATGGCATGTGTGCATAGACTATAGGAAATTGAATGTTGAAACAAGAAAGGATCACTACCCTCTTCCATTCCTTGATCAAATGCTGGAACGATTAGCTAGAAAGTCACACTATTGCTTTCTTGATGGATACAACGGATACTTCCAAATCCCAATCACACCTCAAGACCAAGAGAAGACTACTTTCACATGCCCCTTTGGAACATATGCATATAGAAGAATTCCTTTTGGACTTTTTAATGCTTCGGCAACATTCTGGAGGTGTATGATGAGTATCTTTTCCGAATTCATTGAACATTGCATGGAAGTCTTCATGGATGACTTCACCATTTATGGTGATTCATTTGAATATTGTTTGAATTCACTCTCTCTAGTCCTCTAAAAGTGTGTCAAGTGTAACATTGTGTTAAATTTTGAAAAATTTCACTTCATGGTTTCAAATGGGATTGTTCTAGGGCACATAGTTTCAAACGATGGTATTGAAGTTGATCCTGTCAAAATTGAAGTGATCCAATCACTTCCTCAACCCACTTCTGTTCGAGACATCCGTTCATTTCTCAGTCATTCCAGTTTATATTGGAGATTCATTTATAACTTCAGTAAAATTTCCCTCCCACTCAATCATTTTATCTAAAATGATGTCACTTTCCATTTTGATGAGGTTTGCAAGAGAGCCTTTGTTGAACTCAAAACCACTATAACATCCGCCCTAATAATCCAACCCCTAGATTGGTCCTTACCCTTTGAATTGATGTTTGATGCTTCTGATAGAGCTGTTGGGGTTGTTCTTTGTCAAAGAATAGAAAAGATTCCTCATGTCATCTATTATGCCTCAAAAACATTGGATGAAACTCAATCTCACTATAGTGTCACTGAAAAGGAACTTTTAGAAGTGGTTTTTGCCTTAGATAAATTCTGGCCCTATCTCTTAGGTTCCAAAATCATCATCTTCACAGACCATTCTGCTATAAAGTTCTTACTCAAGAAAAGTGATTCCCAACCGAGGCTAATAAGATGGATCCTAATGCTCCAAGAGTTTGAACTTGAAATCAAAGATATACCAAGAAAAGGAAACCTTGTGGCTGATCACTAGAGTAAAATTTCTAATTCTTCTCATTCTGAAACCATTGATCCTGAATTCCCCACTGATAACCTTTCATTTCTCACTCCAAAGTTACCATGGTATGCCCCAATTGTAAATTACTTGGTTTCTGGTGTTTTTCTTGAGATTTTTTTGAAAGAACAAAAAATTAAGTTGAAAAGTGATTCAAAATACTATTTTTGGGAAGAAAATAAACTTTGGAAAACTGGGGCTGACATGGTAATTAGGAGATGTGTCGATGAAAATCAACATTCTTCCATATTAGAATTCTGTCACTCACTTCTCGGAGGTGGACACTTTAGACCACAAAGGACCTCCCGAAAGGTCCTAGACTCTGGATTCTTTCGGGCTTCACTCTTCAAGGACTCACATTAGTTCTGCAAATCATGTCCCACTTGCCAAAAGTTTGGCACAATTTCAAAGAGAAATGAAATTCCCCAAACTCCTTTAATTTTCTGTGAGATCTTCGATGTTTGGGGTATCGATTTCATGGGACCATTTCCCCCTTCCAATGGATTCGCATACATACTTCTTGTAGTTGATTATGTTTCTAGGTGGGTCGAGGCTAATCCAACTAGAAAGGATGATTCACATACTATTAGTTAGTTCCTGAAGACACACGTCTTCCATAGATTTGGCACGCCTCGTGCCTTGATCAGTGACTTAGGAACCCATTTCTGTAATAGAACCATGGAATCTCTTTTGAAAAATAATGGGGTTGTACATAAAACTTCAACTTCATATCACCCCCAAACAAATGGCATGGCTGAACTTTCTAATAGAGAAGTGAAAAGAGTGCTTGAGAGAATTGTAAAACCCACCATAAAATACTGGCCTGAAAGACTTGGTGAAGCACTTTGGGCTTATCGAACTGCCTATAAAACACCCATTGGGATGTCTCCATTTGGGCTAGTTTTTGGTAAAGCATGTCATTTTCCAGTTTAAATCCAACATAAGTCATTTTGGGCAGTGAAAACTTTTAATTTTGATCTTGAAAAATCTGGTGAAGAAAGATTGTTGCAATTGGCTGAACTAGGGGATCTTCGATTTGAATCCTATGAGAATTCCACTCTGTACAAAGAAAAGTTTAAGGTACTCCATGAAAAACACATCATGAGAAAGGTATTCCATGAAGGTGAAAATGTATTGCTTTTAAACTCTCAATTTCATCTTCACCCAGGTAAGCTTAATTCCTGTTGGGAAGGTCCTTTTATTATTACTAATGTTTACCCGTTTGGTGCAGTGCAAGTCCAAGACCCCTCTTCCAAAAGGACATTCACAGTTAATGGACATTGGTTAAAGCATCACCATGAGAGGACGCACAATCCTGGATCAACATCGACTTCCATTGGATCCCCAACTTCTATATTCGACCCACCACTAGATGGAGATGGAGACCCGTCAAAACCAAACCAGGGGGAACCTCCTTCCCTTTAACTCTCTCTCTACCTCTTCCTCTCTCTACCTCTTTGTTCTTCTTCCTCACTCTTTCATTTTTTTACCAATTTCTTTATCAAAACCTTTATTTTTCACTTTCTCTTTTGTGTGGGTGTATCTTTTTAAAAAAAACCTAAAGAAACTAAAAAAACAATCACTTAAAAAAAGTACAAAAAAATCAAGATTCATGCTTACTCACCATCGAGTTTTGAAATTTTTTCCAACCATTTTGGGGATTTAACAGACATGTTTTCATCTCAAAAAAATTTATTTTCATCATAAATTTGGATAAATAATTTTGTATCAAAATTAACAAATTTTGAATGCTCAATTTTTGATTTGGAGAATGATTTTCCTAAACCGTGAGGAATATCATTTGCTTTCATGCCAAGGACACCTATAGCCATCTTTTCAAAATGTGTGTTTTCACCCCCATTTGTGAGTCTTGAGTTTTTGGACCTTCGAGCTGAATTTCCTAATTTAGTGTGCATTAATATGATAGATTCATTTTCTGAACCACATGAGAATCATAATAGCCAAATATTCTCCCATTAACCATACATTAATCCTCCTTTTGAAATCCCCTTCGAGCCTATGAAAACATTTTCCTTGATATCCACATTACAAGCCCAATAACTTTTCCCACCCAATATCAACATGGATTTTCATTACATAATTTTTTGAAATTTAAGTGTGGGGGGAATGGATTTCATTATTTGGGTACCCTAATATTGATTTTCAACGAGTTATCATCTGCTTGAGGGCAAGAATCCATTTTAGTGTGGGGGATATTTTTTCATTCAATGTGTTTTTGGGAATGTAATGTACATCCATTTATTTAATTTTGTAAATGTTATTGAAAAGTGTTCAAAAAAAACAAAAATGATGAAAAAAAATAAAAAAAATGAAAAAATGGGTTGTGTCTTGGGTAGGTAAAAAATAACTCTTCCTCAACCTTTGATCTTGTTATAAATATTAAAATTAGTGTATTTATGAGATTAAACATGGGTTGGAATATGAGTGTGAGATCTGTTTCAGGGTCAACATTCGAAAAAAAATTAAAAAACAAAAAATGAAAAAAAGAAAACTTGCATTATATTATTATTGGGAGAAGTTTTGTGTTTTGTAAATATTCCATCTTCTCATTACCTTTATATTTTCTTCCTCTATTATTTCTTTCTTTAAACAACAATTCCCTTGTAAATATGTGTTTTCATTTCCTTCCATGTTTTATTTCAAAAAAAATGTGTATTGCTTTTTCTGTGTTGGTGTTTTAACCCTCTTCTTCTCTCTCTTGGACATTATATTCCATCTGTCCCATAGCCACAGAAAAACCCCTTAAAATACCTTTTTATTCTTGTGCACTTTGGATAGGTATTGGAGGCTGAGATCTCTTTCAAACTCTAAGATTTTTACTTTTTTTTGGTGAAAGAGTGAACCTCCACAAATGAATTTTATCATCTTAAGAGGTGTGTGTTTTGAGTGTCCACATTTTCCATTTCTAAATTTGAGCATGAAAAAAAATGAATTAGTTTTGGAAAAAAAAATTTAATAGATTGTGTTGTAATTCTAAATGGATGAGTGAAATAGTCTAAACCTCCACTCATTGGAGAAAACAAAATTTTAATATTTTTTGGTGAGTGAAAATGATTTTCTAATGTTTTTATATTTGTTGCACATGAGGAATGGCACAAAACTAAGTGTGGGTGAGTTGATGTTATTAATATTTTAATCACTTATTATATACTCCCTTTATTTATTTTATTTGAAATGTGCATAATTTGTGTGAAATATTAATATTTTAATACTAAGTCTAATTTTTGAGCATTTTTAGAAGTAGTCCAATTGAGTCAGTTTACTCTTTTATTTATAGATCTCACCATACTAACCCAAATTGTTTGGTTATTATTTTTTTTTGATTATACATTAAATATAAAACATTTCATTAGAAGGTACCATGAGTCAATTCTACCATTTGAAGGGTCATATGGTCCTCACAAACAATACTAGGAATCTGTGAAGAAACTAGACCAGTCATGAAGATTGAATTACTGGGATCAATCCAGAAGTTAAAATTCATAAATTCTACTCAAAGGTTCTGGGGACAATATAAGTAGTCTTGGGTAAAAATTTCAAGTCCCAACTCCAAAAAAAAGGGGCCCAAAATATTCATTGAAGTCTAGCCCACCATTCTGGCCGAGAAATAAAATCAGTACAGTATTCATGACATATCTCATGATGTAAGCATCCAATAGAGCTGAGATTTTGCAGTGTGAAGGAGGAAATATTGGCGGCATACTTTTTTGAATAAATAATTCAGTTTTTAAGTCATATTACTATTCAAAAACCCTTTCACATTTCGGACTTCAAAAAGAATGGATTGAAATGGATAGATTAAAATTGTTTAATCAGGCGCCCAAAACTTTGGCTACATAGGTCCAAATTCCACCAACTTTTGAGAGTAGTCGGAAAACTTTATTATCTACAACTTTTAAGAAAGGTATTTCTCGATATTCGGCTGTCTAAATAGCCAACTTGGCGATGCAAGTGGAGGGACATATTGGGAATGCAAACAGTCCACTCCTTGGGCTATAAATACTCTCCCCTTCTCTCCTTGAGAGGGGTTGGCATTTCAGAAGAGAGGAGATCATATTGGCATGACCAAAGATTTTAAAAAGGCTTGGGAGGACCTTACATACTCAAGTTTCCACTTGAGATACCTTTCCTCCTCTCTTTGTTTTCATTTACTTTTATGTTATTCGTTGTTGTAATTTTGTAAGTCCTTTCTTTTGTAATTCTGTTTTAATGAAAATTTCTTCTTCAATATCTTTTATTCTAATCCACCTTATATAGTTTAATATTAATGTTCTTACAATAGTTTAAATTCATTTTAATCCCCTTCCCTTATTTTTCTTCCTCATTCAATCAAAAGTTTGGTTTTAATTATCATCATTGTTCGTGTGTGTGTGTCAACGTTCCACTCTTTTCTTATCCCTTTATTTTTCTTATCTTCTTAATTTATAATCATAATCATTATAACCAGATTATTAAACACCCAAATGGATGAGTAAATCTCTCATTGGGGTGAGTTATAATTTAGGTATGTTAAGTGATTGAGAGCTTTTTGAATATTCTTTGAACTAACATTGTGTATGTTGGACTTAACATGTCATGGATTAATGACATATTTTGTTTAACATGTGGTTTCCATGGATTATTGGAACCACAAATAGACTACCATAAACAAGTAATGGTAATTATTATAACCCTAAGTTAAGTTAAGGCTTGTATTAAAGCCTTAACACTTGGGAATTCCAATCAACATCATCTTGTGACATTGGTGTTGATTTAATGCAATATAAAGCAAAGCTCAAGGATATCACAAGCTTAACTACCTAATAATGAACTCACCCCAATGTTTATCAATTTGTTAAATCAATTATAGTCAATCAGTCATTTCAATTAAGCTCTGTAAACAAACCCCCCTAATCAAAATAAAATCAACTAAAAACAACCAACTATTACAAAGTATCATCGCCGAGGATTCGACCCGAGTGCTGTTATACACATTAGCAGAGCACCGGAAGTTTGACCGGTTTATAGGCGACAATCGGTCGTGCGTTTCAAATGGAGTTGTTTCTGGGGATGGTGCTTTAAGTATTCATTAGTTTCTGGTTATTGTAATAAAAAACCAAATAAAAAACAAAATTTAAACAAAAAAATTGAAAAAAAACACAAAGAAAAACTCGTCTTCTCATAAAAATCATAAACGGAAAAATACAAAGAAAACCCCGTCTTCCTATTTCTTCCAAAATCTCTATAAATTCCCCTTAGACTTCCAAACAATCCCTCAGATTTGTATGACCCTGAAATTGAGCGAACTCTTCTCCAACTTAGGAGGAACTTAAGAGATAATAAAATAATTCCAGAACCAGTCCTTGTCCAACCAATTGAATTATAAATGTCTAATCCTAGGGAAAAACACTTAAAGAACTTGTTTCCCCTGATATGAATTACCAACATCTTGGTATTAAATATCCAAACATAGAGACTGACTTTGAACTCAAATCATTTTTGATTCATCTTCTCCCTCATTTCCACGGGATAGCCGGTGAGGATCCATATCTCCACCTTAAACAGTTCCAAGTGGTGTGTTCTACCATGAATCCTCAAGGGGTTTCTCATGAACAAATCAAACTTCGAGAATTTCCTTTCTCCCTAGATGACACTGCTAAGTCATGTCTCTACTACCTTCCTCTGGGTTCAATAACCACATGGAATGACATGAAGAGACTCTTCTTAGAGAAATTATTTCCTGCTTCTCGTACTGCTTCTATCCGAAAGTAAATGAGTGGTATACATCAATTCCCAAGTGAATCACTCCCTGAGTACTGGTAGAGGTTCAAAAAGATTGTGGCAACCTATCTACACCATAAAATCTCTGACCAACTCTTGATCCAATACTTCTATAAGGGGTTATTGTAAATGGAGAGAACTCTCATTGATGCTGCAAGTGGTGGTGCTCTTGTTGATAAAACTTTCACAGCTGCAAGAGATCTCATATGTAACATGGATGCAAACACACAACAATTCCATACTCGAGCACATGATCAAGTAAAACAAGCCCAAGATAATAAATCCATAGAGCCAAATAAGATGATCGAGTGGATGAGTGAACTTATAGGTCTGGTGCAGAAACTAGTTATGGCATCCAAATCCCCAACCTCGTCTTCTCCACAATCAATGTTTCCTGGACCTGTCAAAAGATATGGAATCTGCAACTCTTCATCTCATCCAACTGACACATGTCCACAACTTCAAGAGGATCAATCTGATTCAACTGTACCAATGGAGATCAATGCAGCATCTACTCAGAGGAACATCAACCCTCAAAAATCAAGTCAGTTCTTTAGAAACTTCAACCAACCTCACTTTGAGCCCTTCTCTTCTTCCTATAACCAAGGCCTTAGGTATGGTAATCCCATATCTCATCCCCCTCAATTCCCTCCTCAAAACCCAAACAAGTTTCAATATGGTCAAGGTTTTTGTAACTTCCAACAACCTTATCCTTTTGTTCCTCAACCTCAAAGGAACAATCCTACTCCTGGATTCCATTATCCTAGTGGGCCTTCCCAATTCCAAAACCAATACAATCGCTTTCCCAAGAACCAAAATCAAGTTAATCCCAATCCGGGACAAGCCACTTCTTACAAGAAACCATGGGAAAGTGCAGTGGAATATCTTACCTCCTTCACCCGTTCCATCCTCAAGAATATTGAAACACAAATTGGTTAACTTGCATCCCACCTTAGTCATCAGCAACCATCTAATTCTTCCCAACTTCCATCTCAACCATTACCCAACCCCAAGGGTAATGTAAGTGAAATTGCACTTAGATCAGGAACGAAAATTGCTATTCCTCAAGATAAGTCATATAACCCTCCTTTTAATGTTGACCTAGAAAATGAAAAGAAAAAGAAACTTGAAAAGGAATCTGAATCCATTCCCTCACCTCCTTCCATTCCACTTAGGAATCCAATTCCTTTTCCTCAAGTTGTTTCTAAGCCAATGAAGTCCTTTGAACCTGATCCTAAAATGCTCGACATGTTTAGACGTGTTGAAGTCAACATTACCCTCTTAGATTCCATAAAACAAATCCTTAAGTATGCCAAGTTTCATAAGGAGTAGTGTACCCACAAGAGGCAACTTAGGACCTTCAAAAATGTTTCCATCCAACTATCTATTTCTATAAAGTACAAAGATCCAGGGACCTTTATGGTTCCTTGCCAAATTGGAAGTTCCGACTTTGATGATGCACTCATAGACCTAGGATCCTAAATTAATATCATGCCCAAATCCATATTCTCCAACCTTGGTTTAGGTCCCTTAAATCCAATGGGTGTTGTCATTCAGTTAGCTAATCAAACCACAGCTAGTCCTGAGGGAATAATTGACGATGTCCTTGTCTGAGTCAATGATATTATCTTCCCTGCCGATTTCTATGTCCTTGTCATGGAAGGAGAGACGACCTCTTCTCGATCTCCCCTAATTCTAAGAAGACCATTCCTCATGACTACAAGAACCAAGATTGATGTCTATTCAGGCATCATATCCATGGAATTCAGTGACCAACTGGTCAAGTTCAACATTTTCCAAGCCATGCGATACCCATCTGAGGATCACTCTGCATTCTCAATCCATGCTTCTGAGGACACTTCTAAGAGTCAATCGAACCGCAATCCACCTTATTCTTCATGTTCTAATGAAAAAGGATCTTGTGAAATACGCACCATGATTAACCAAGTCATAAATGGTGAAGTTGATGTAGACCTATCATTAATAGACACCATCACTCTAGAGGAACTTGAAAAATCTCTTAAATCCCACATCAACTCTGATCTCTACTGCTCCACCTTGGAAAGTATTAAGGAGAATGAATCTGAAGCAACTGAAGTCCCTTCCTCCATTCCTGAGTTTTCTAACCCACAAATAAAAGATGAGACTGATCTAAAACCTCTTCCTGAACACCTGAAATATGCATTCCCTTTCAATGATCACTCTTATCCTGTCATTATTGCTTCTTCACTTACCGAAACCGAGGACTCAAAACTTGTTCAGGTGTTAGAGGAAAACAAAAAGGCATTAGGTTGGACCCTAGATGAAATACCAGGAATCAACCATTCTCTTTGCATGCATCACATCCATCTCAAGGAGTCTTCCAAACCAATTAGACAACCACAAAGAAGATTCAATCCACTCATCCTTTAGGGAGTTAGGGAAGAGATCACCAAGCTTCTTCAATCTCGTATTATCTACCGAATTTCTGATAGTGAGTGGGTTAGTCCAATTCAAGTTGTACCTAAGAAGGGTGGGATAACTGTTGTCACAAATGAACATGGAGAGGTAGTCACCACTCGAGTGAAGAAAAAATGGTGTGTGTGCATCGACTATAGGAAATTGAATGTTGAAACAAGAAAATATCACTACCCTCTTCCTTTCCTTGATCAAATGTTGGAACGATTAGCTGGAAAGTCACACTATTGCTTTCTTGATGGATACAACAGCTACTTCCAAATCCCAATCGCACCTCAGGACTAAGAAAAGACTACTTTCACATGCACCTTTGGAACATATGCATATAGAAAAATGCCTTTTGGACTTTGCAATTCTCCTGCAACATTCTAGTGGTGTATGATGAGTATCTTTTCCGAATTCATTGAACACTGCATGGAAGTCTTCATGGATGACTTCACCATTTATGGTGATTCATTTGAATCTTGTTTGAATTCACTCTCTCCAGTCCTCCAAAAGTGTTTCATGTGTAACCTTGTGTTAAATTTTGAAAAATTTCACTTCATGGTTGAAAATGGGATTGTTCTAGGGAACATAGTTTCAAACGATGGTATTGAAGTTGATCCTGCCAAAATTGAAGTGATCCAATCACTTCCTCAACCCACTTCTGTTCGAGACATCTGTTCATTTCTCGGTCATGCTGGTTTATATTGGAGATTCATCCATAACTTCAGTAAAATTTCCCTCTCACTCACTCGTTTTCTCCAAAATGATATCACTTCCCATTTTGATGAGGTTTTCAAGAGAGCCTTTGTTGAACTCAAAACCGCTCTAACATCTGCCCCAATAATCCAACCACCAGATTGGTCCTTACCCTTTAAATTGATGTGTAATGCTTCTGATAGAGCTTTTGGGGATGTTCTTCATCAAAGAAGAGAAAAGATTCCTCATGTCATCTATTATGCCACAAAAACATTGGATGAAACTCAATCTCACTACACTGTCACTGAAAAGGAGCCTTTAGAAGTGGTTTTTGCCTTAGATAAATTCTGACCCTGTCTCTTAGGTTCCAAAATCATCATCTTCATAGACCATTCTTCTATAAAGTTCTTACTCAATAAAAGTGATTCCAAACCGAGGCTAATAAGATAGATCCTAATGCTTTAAGAGTTTGACCTTGAAATCAAAGATAGACCATGAAAAGAAAATCATGTGGCTGATCACTTGTGTAGAATTTCTAATTCTTCTCATTTTTAAATCATTGATCCTGAATTACCCACTGAGCACCTTTCATTTCTCACTCCAAAGTTACCATGGTATGCCCCAATTGTAAATTTCTTGGTTTCTGGTGTTTTTCCTGAAAATTTTTAGAAAGAACAAAAAATAAAGTTGAAAAGTGATTAAAAATACTATTTTTGGGAAGAAAATAAACTTTAGAAAACTGGGGCTGACATGGTAATTAGGAGATGTGTCAATGAAAATGAACATTCTTCCATATTAGAATTCTGTCACTCACTTCCCGGAGGTGGCCACTTTAGACCATAAAGGACCTCCCGAAAGGTCCTAGACTCTGGATTCTTCTGGCCTTCACTCTTCAAGGACTCACATGAGTTCTATCAATCATGTCCCACTTTCCAAAAGTTTGGCACAATTTCAAAGAGAAATGAAATTCCCCAAACGCCCTTAATTTTCTGTGAGATCTTCGATGTTTGGGGTATCAATTTCATGGGACCATTTACCCCTTCCAATGGATTCTCATACATCCTTATTGTAGTTGATTATGTTTCTAGGTGGTTCGAGGATAAACCCACTAGAAATGATGATTCACATACTATTATTGAGTTCCTAAAGACACACATCTTCCATAGATTTGGCACGCCTCGTGCCTTGATCAGTGACATAGGAACCCATTTTTGTAATAGAACCATGGAATATCTTTTGAAAAAGAATGGGGTTGTACATAAAACTTAAACTAAATATCACCCCCAAAAAAATGACATGGAAGAACTTTCTAATAGAGAATTTAAAAGAGTGCTTGAGAGAATTGTAAAACCCACCATAAAAGACTGGCCAGAAATACTTGGTGAAGCACTTTGGGATTATCGAACTGCCTATAAAACACCCATTAGGATGTCTCCTTTTAGGATAGTTTTTGGTAAAGCATGTCATTTTCCAGTTGAAATCCAACATAAGTAATTTTGGGCATTGAAAACTTGGAATTTTTATCTTGAAAAATCTGGTGAAGAAATATTGTTGCAATTGGCTGAACTAGAGGAGCTTCAACTTGAATCCTATGAGAATTCCACTCTGTACAAAGAAAAGGCTAAGGTACTCCATGACAAACACATCCTGAGGAAGGTATTCCATGAGGTTGAAAAGGTATTTCTTTTCAACTCTCGATTTCATCTTCACCCAGGTAAGTTTAATTCCCGTTGGGAAGGTCCTTTTGTTATTACTAATGTTTACCCGTTTGGTGCAGTTCAAGTCCAAGACCCCTCTTCCAAAAGGACATTCACGGTTAATGGACATCGGTTAAAGAATCACCATAAGAGGATGCACAATCCTGGATCAACATCGACTTCCATTGGATCCCCAACTTCTATAGTCGACCCACCACTAGATGGATATGGCGACCCGTCAAAACCAAATCAGGGGCACCTCTTTCCCTTCAACTCTCTATCTACCTCTTCATATCTCTACCTCTTTATTCTTATTCCTCTCTCTTTCATTTTTGTAAAACTTTCTTTATCAAAACCTTTCTTTTTCACTTTCTCTTTTGTGTGGGTGTATCTTTATAAAAAAACAAAAATAAAAACCTAAAAAACAAAAAAACAAAAAAAACAATCACATAAAAAAAGTACAAAAAAAATCAAGAGTCTTGCTTACTCACCATCGAGTTTTGAAATTTTGTCCAACCATTTTGGGGATTTAACAGACATGTTTTCATCTCAAAATTTTTTTATTTTCATCCCAACTTTGGATAAAGAATTTTGTGTCAAAATTAACAAATTTTTAATTCTCAATTTTTGATTTGGAAAATGATTTTCCCAAACTGTGAGGAATAACATTTTCTTTCACGCCAAGGCCACCTATGGCCATCTTTTCAAAATGTGTGTTTTCACCCCCATTTGTGAGTCTTGAGTTTTTGGACCTTCGAGCTGAATTTCCTACTTTCGTGTGCATTAATATGATAGAGGCATTTTCTGAACCACATGAGAATCATAATAGCCAAATATCCTCCCATTAACCATACATTAATCCTCATTTTGAAAGACCCTTCGAGCCTATGAAAACCTTTTCCTTTTTAGCCACATTACAAGCCCAATACCTTTTCCCACCCAATATCAACATGGATTTTCATTGCATAATTTTTTGAAATTTAAGTGTGGGGGGAATGGATTTCATTGTTTGGGTACCCTATTTTTGATTTTCAACGAGTTATCATCTGCTTGAGGGAAAGCATCCATTTTAGTGTGGGGTAAAGGTTTTCATTCAGTGTGTTTTGGGGAATGTAATGTACTTTCATTTATGTAATTTTGTAAATGTTATTGACAAGTGTTCAAAAAAAATCAAAAATGATTAAAAAAAGAAAAAAAAATGGGTTGTGTCTTGGTTAGGTCAAAAATCGCTCTTCCTCAACCTTTGATCTTGTTATAACTATTATAATTAGTGTCATGATGAGATTAAACATGGGTTGGGATATGAGTGTGAGATCTGTTTCAAGGTCAACTTTCAAAAAAAAATTATAAAAAAAAAAAGAAAACTTGCATTATATTCTTATTGGAAGAAGTTTTATGCCTTGTAAATATTCCATCTTCTCATTACCTTCATATTTTCTTCCTCTATTATGTCTTTCTTCACACAATCATTCCCTTGTAAATATGTTTTTTCATTTCTTTCCGTGTTTTATTTCAAAAAATGTGTATTGATTTTTCTATGTTGGTGTTTAACCCTCTTCTACTCTCTCTTGGACATTATATTCCTACCGTCCCATAGCCATAGAAAAACCCCTTAAAAAGACCTCTTGATTATTGTGCAGTTTGGATAGGTATTGGAAGCTGAGATCTCTTTCAAACTCTAAGATTTTCACTTTTTGTTGGTGAAAGAGTGAACCTCCACAAATGAATTTTATCATCTTGAGAGGTTTGAGTTTTGAGTGTCCACATTTTCCATTTCTAAATTTTAGCATGAAAAAAATGAATTAGTTTTGGAACATTGTTTCTATAAAAACTTGTGGTTAATTCAAAATGGATGAGTGAAATAGTCTAAACCTCCACTCATTGGAGAAAACAAAATTTTAATATTTGTTGGTGAGTGAAAATGATTTTGTCATGTTTTTATATTTGTTGCACATGAGGACATGCACAAAACTAAGTGTGGGGGAGTTGTTGTTATTAATATTTTCATGACTTATTATATACTCCATTTACTTATTTTATATGAAATGTGCATAATATTTGTGAAATATTAATATTTTAATACTCAGTATAATTTTTGAGCATTTTTAGAAGTATTCCAATTGAGTCAGTTTACTATTTTATTTATATCTCTCACCATACTAATACAAATTTTGTGGTTCTTATTTTGTAGGATTCACCTTTAAATATAAAATATTTCATTAGAAGGTACCATGATTCAATTCTTCCATTTCAAGGGTCATATGGTCCTGAAAAACAAGACTGAAGAATCTGTGAAGAAACTAGACCAGTATTGAAGAGTGAATTACTGGGCTCAATCTAGAAGTTAAAATTTATTAATTATCCTCAAATTTTGGGGGACAATGTCAATAGTCTTGGGTAAAAATGTCAAGGCCCAACTCCAAAAAAAGGGACCCAAAATATGCATTGAAGTCCATCCCACCATTCTGGCCAAGAAATAAAATCAGTACAATATTCATGACATATCTCATGATGTAAGCATCCAATAGAGCAGATATTTTGCAGTGTGGAGGAGATATGGGCGGCCGACTTTTTTTCATAAATAATTCGGTTTTGAAGGCACCTACCTATTCATAAACCCTTTCACATTTTGGCCTTCAAAAAGACTGGATTGAAATGGACAGATTAACATTGTTTAATCAGACGGCCATAACATTGCCTCCATATGTCAAAATTCCTCCAAATTTTGATAGTAATTGTACAACTTTATTATCTACAACTTTGAAGAAGGGTATTTCTCGAGATTTGGCTGTCTGAATAGCCAACTTGGTTATGCAAGTGGAGGGACAGATTGGGAATGCAAACAGTCCACTCCTTGGGATATAAATACTCTCCCCTTCTCTCCTTGAGAGGGGTTGGAATTTCAGAAGAGAGGAGACCATATTGTCACGACCAAAGATTTTCCAAAGGCTTGGGAGCACCTTCCATACTCAAGTTTCCACTTGAGAGACCTTTCCTCCTCTCTTTGTTTTCATTTACTTTTATGTTCTTCATTGTTGTAATTTTGTAAGTCCTTTCTTTTGTAATTCTATTTTAATGAAAATTTCTTCTTCAATATCTCTTATTCTCATCCAAATTATGTAGTTTAATATTAATGTTCTTAAAATAGTTTAAATTCAGTTGAATCCCATTCCCTTATTTTGCTTCCTCTTTCAATCGAAATGTCATTTTTAATTATCATCATTGTTCGTGTGTATGTGTCGACTTACCACTCTTTTCTTATCCCTTTATTTTTCTTCTCTTCTTAATTTATAATCATAATCATTATAAACAGTTTATTAAACACCCAAATGGCTGAGTAAATCTCTAATTGAGGTGAGTTATAATTTAGGTATGTTAAGTGATTGAGAGCTTTTTGAATATTCTTTGAATTAACATTGTGTATGTTAGACTTAACATGTCATGGATTAATGACATATTTTGTTTAACATGTGGTTTCCATGGATTATTGGAACCATAAATACACTACCATAAACAAGTAATGGTAATGATTAGAACCGTAAGTTAATTTAAGGCTTGTATTAAAGCCTTAACACTTGGGAATTCCAATCAACATCATCTTGTGACATGGGTGTTGATTTAATGCAATATAAAGCAAAGCTCAAGGATATCACAAAATTAAATACCTAATAATGAACTCACCCTGATCTTTATCAATTTGTTAAATCAATTATATTCAATCAATCATTTCAATTAAGCTCTGCAAACAAACCCCCCTAATCAAAATACAATCAACTAAAAACAAATTACTATTACAAAGTATCATCATCGAGGATTTGACCCGAGTGCTGCTATACACATTAGCAGAGCACCAGAACATTGACCGGTCGATAGGTGACAATCGGTCGTGCATTTAAAATGGCGCAGTTTCTGGGGATGGTGCTTTAAGTAGTCATTATTTTCTGGTTATTGTAATATAAAACCAAATAAAAAAACTAAACAAAAAAATTGAAAAAAAACACAAAGAAAAACCTGTCTTCTCATAAAAATCATAAACGTAGAAAATAAAAAGAAAAACTCGTCTTCCTATTTCTTCAAAAATCTCTCTAAATGCTCGGTATCCTTCCAAACAATCCCTCAAATTTGTTTGACCCATAAATTGAGCAAACTCTTTGACAACTTAGGAGGAACTTAATAGATAATCAAACAATTCAAGAACCAGTCCTTGTCCAACCAGTTGAATTATAAATGGCCAATCCTAGGGAACAAACACTTAAAGAACTTTTTTCCCCTGTTATGAATTACCAACCTCTTTGTATTCAACATCCAAACATAGAGGCTAACTTTGAACTCAAATCGGGTTTGATTCATCCTCTCCCTCATTTCCACAGGCTAGCCGGTGAGGATCCACATCTCCACCTTAAAGAGTTCCAAGTGGTGTGCTCTACCATGAAGGCTCAAGGGGTTTCTGAAGAACAAATAAAACTTAGAGAATTACCTTTCTCCCTAGCTGACACTACTAATTCATGGCTCTACTACCTTCCCCCTGGTTCAATAACCACATGGAATGACATGAAGCGACTCTTCTTAGAGAAATTCTTTCCTGCTTCTCGTACTGCTTATATCCGAAAGGAAATAAGCGGTATACATCAATTCCCAAGTGAATCACTCCATGAGTACTAGGAGAGGTTCAAAAAGATTGTGGAAACCTATCCAAACCATCAAATCCCTAACCAAATCTCCAATACTTCTATGAGGTGTTATTGGCAATGGAGAGAACTCTCATTGATTCTGCAAGTGGTGGTGCTCTTGTTGATAAAACTCTTGTAGGTGCAAGAGATCTCATAAGTAACATGGATGCAAACACACAACAATTCCATACTCGAGCACATGCTCAAGTAAAACAAGCCAAAGATAATAAATCCATAGAGCCGAACAAGATGACTGAGTGGATGAGTGAACTTACAGGTCTTGTGCGGCAACTAGCTGTGGCATCCAAATCCACAACCTCGTCTTCTCTGCAATCAATGTTTCCTAGACCTGTCAAAAACTGTGGAATCTGCAACTCTTCATCTCATCCAACTGACACATGTGCACAACATAAACAGAATCAATCTGATTCATCTGGACCAATGTAGCTCAATGAAGTATATGCTCAGAGGAACACCAACCCTCAACAATTAGGTCAGTTCATTAGAAACTTCAACCAACCTCACTTTGAGCCCATCTCTTCTTCTGATAACCAAGGCCATAGGTATGGTAATCCCATATCTCATCCCCCTCAATTCCCTCCTCAAAACCCAAACCAGTTTCAATATGGTCAAGGTTTTGGTAACTTCCAACAACCTTATCCTTTTGTTCCTCAACCTCAAAGGAACAATCCTCCTCCTAGATTTCATTATCCTAGTGAGCCTTCCCAATTCCAAAACCAATACAATTGCTTTCCCAAGGACCAAAATCACGGTAATCCCAATCCTGGATAAGCCTCTTCTTCCAAGAAACCATGGGAAAATGCAGTGGAAGATCTTGCCTCCTTCACCTGTTCCAGCCTCAAGAATATTGAAACCCAAATTGGTCAACTTGCATCCCACCTTAGTCAGCAGCAACCATCTAATTCTTCCCAACTTCCAGATCAACCATTACCCAACCCAAGGGTAATTTAAGTGCAATTGCACTTAGATCGGGAAAAAAATTGCTATGACTCAAGATAAGTCATATAACCCTCCTTTGAATGTTGACCAAGAGAATGAAAATAAAAAGAAACTTGAAAAGGAATCTGAATCCATTCCTTCACCTCCTTCCATTCCACTTAGGAATCCAATTCCTTTTCCTCAAGATATTTCTAATCCAAAGATGTCCTTTGAACCCTATCCTAAAATGCTCGACATGTTTAGACATGTTGAAGTCAACATTCCCCTCTTAGATGCCATAAAACAAATTCCTAAGTATGCCAAGTTTCTTTAGGAGTTGTGTACCCACAAGAGGCAACTTAGGACCTTCAAAAATGTTTCCACCTAACTGTCTATTCCCATAAAGTGCAAAGATCCAGGGACCTTTCCGGTTCCTTGCCAAATTGGAAGTTCTGACTTTGATGATTCACTCATAGACCTAGGATCCTCAATTAATGACATACCCAAATCCATATTCTCCAACCTTGGTTTAGGTCCCTTACATCCACCGGGTGTTTTCATTCAGTTAGCCAATCGAAGCACATCCAGTCCTGAGGGAATAATTGACGATGTCCTTGTCTGAGTCAATGATCTTATCTTCCCTGTTGATTTTTATGTCCTTGACATGGAAGGAGAGACGACCTCTTCTCAATATCCTCTAATTCTAGGAATACCATTCCTCATGACTACGAGAACCAAGATTGATGTCCATTCAGGCATCTTATCCATGGAATTCGGTGACCAACTGGTCAAGTTAAACATTTTCCAAGCCATGCGATACCCATATGAGGATCACTCTGCATTCTCAATACATGCTTATGAGGACACTTCAAAGAGTCAATCGAACACCAATCAACCTTTTTCTTCATGTTCTAATGACAAAGGATCTTGTGAAATCTTCACCATGATTAACCAAGTCATAAATGGTGAAGTTGATGTGGACCTCTCATTCATAGACTCCATAAATATAAAGGAACTTGAAAACTCTCTTAAATCCCACATCAACTTTGATCTCTACTTCTCTACCTTGGAAAGTATTAAGTAGAATGAATCTGAAGCAACTGAAGTACCTTACTCCATTCCTAAGTTTTCTAACCCACAAATAAAAGATGAGACTGATCTGAAACCTCTTCCTGAACACCTGAAATATGCATTCCTTTTCTATGATCACTCTTATCCTATCATTATCTCGTCTTCACTTGCCAAAACTGAAGATTCCAAACTTGTTCAGGTGTTAGAGGAAAACAAAAAGGACTTATGTTGGACCCTATATGACATACCAGGGATCAAACCTGCTCTTTGAATGCATCAAATCCATCTCGAGGAGTCTTCCAAACCAATTAGACAACCACAAAGAAGACTCAATCCACTCATCCTTGAGGTAGTTAGGGAAGAGATCACCAAGATTCTTCAAGCTGGTATTATCTACCCAATTTCTGATAGTGAGTGGGTTAGTCCAATTCAAGTTGTACCTAAGAAGGGTGGGATAACTTTTGTCTTAAATGAACATGGACAGGTAGTCACAACTCGAGTGAAGAACAAATGGCGTGTGTGAAACGACTATAGGAAATTGAATGTTCAAACAAGAAAATATCACTACCCTCTTCCATTCCTTGATCAAATGCTGGAACGATTAGCTGGAAAGTCACACTATTGCTTTATTAATGGATACACTGGCTACTTCCAAATCCCAATCGCGCCTCAAGACCAAGAAAAGACAACTTTCACATGCCCCTTTGGAACATATGCATATAGAAGAATGCCTTTTGGACTTTGAAATGCTCTTGAAACATTCCAGAGGTGTATGATGAGTATCTTTTCCGAATTCATGGAACACTACATGGAAGTCTTCATGGATGACTTCACCATTTATGGTGATTCATTTGAATCTTGTTTTAATTCACTCTCTCTAGTCCTCCAAAAGTGTGTCAAGGCTAACCTTGTGTTAAATTTTGAAAAATGTCACTTCATGGTTGCAAATGGGATTGTTCTAGGGCACATAGTTTCAAAAGATGGTATTCAAGTTGATCCTGCCAAAATTGAAGTGATCCAATCACTTCCTCAACCCACTTCTTTTCCAGACATCCGTTCATTTCACAATCATGCTGGTTTCTATTGGATATTCATCCGTAACATCAGTAAAATTTCCCTCCCACTCACTTGTTTGCTCCAAAATGATGTCACTTTCCATTTTGATGAGGTTTGCAAGAGAGCCTTTGTTGAAATCAAAATCGCTCTAACATCCGCCCCAATAATCCAAACCCCAGATTAGTCCTTACCCTTTGAATTGATGTGTGATGCTTCTAATAGAGCTGTTGGGGATATTCTTGGTCAAATAATAGAAAATATTCCTCATGTCATCTATTATGCCTAAAAAACTTTGGATGAAACTCAATCTTACTACAGTGTCACTAAAATGGAACTTTTAGCAGTGGTTTTTTCCTTAGATAAATTTCAGCCCTATCTCTTAGGTGCCAAAATAATTATCTTCATAGACCATTCTACTATAAAGTTCTTACTCAAGAAAAGTGATTCCAAACTGAGGATAATAAGATGGATCCTAATGCTCCAAGAGTTTGACCTTGAAATCAAAGATAGACCAGGAAAAGAAAACCATGTGGCTGATCACTTGAGTAGAATTTCTAATTCTTCTCATTCTGAAATCATTGATCCGGAATTCCCCACTAAGAACCTTTCATTTCTCACTCCAAAGTTTCCATGGTATGACCCAATTGTAAATTACTTAGTTTCTGGTGTTTTTCCTGAAAATTTTTCGAAAGAACAAAAAATGAAGTTGAAAAGTGATCAAAATACTATTTTTGGGTAGAAAATAAACTTTGGAAAACTGGGGCTGACATGGTAATTAGGAGATGTGTCGATGAAAATGAACATTCTTCTATATTAGAATTCTTTCACTCAATTCCCGGAGTTGGACACTTTAGACCACAAAGGACCTACTGAAAGGTCCTAGACTCTGGATTCTTCTGGCCTTCACTCTTCAAGGACTCACATGAGTTCTTTTAATCATTTCCCACTTGCCAAAGGTTTGGCACAATTTTAAAGAGAAATGAAATTCCTCAAACGCATTTAATTTTTTGTGAGATATTTGATGTTTGGGGTATCGATTTCATGGGACCATTTCCCCCTTCCAATGGATTCTCATACATCCTTCTTGCAGTTGATTATGTTTCTAGGTGGGTTGAGGATAAACCCACTAGAAAGGATGATTCACATACTATTAGTGAGTTCCTAAAGAAACACATCTTCCATAGATTTGGTATGCCTAGTACCTTGATCAGTGACTTAGGAACCCATTTTTGTAATAGAAACATGGAATCTATTTTGAAAAATAATGGGGTTGTACATAAAACTTCAACAACATATCACCCCCAAAAAAATGGCATGTCTGAATTTTCTAATAGAGAAGTGAAAACAGTGCTTGAGAGAATTGTAAAACCCACCATAAAAGACTGGCCATAAAGACTTGGTGAAGCACTTTGGGCTTATCGAAATTCCTATAAAACACCCATTGGGATGTCTCCTTTTAGGCTAGTTTTTGGTAAAGCATGTCATTTTCCAGTTGAAATCCAACATAAGTCATTTTGGGCAGTGAAAACTTGTAATTTTGATCTTGAAAAATCTGGTGAAGAAAGATTGTTGAAATTGGATGAACTAAAGGAGATTCGACTTGAATCCTATGAGAATTCTACTCTATACAAAGAAAATGATAAGGTAATCCACGAAAAACACATCCTGAGAAAGGTATTCCATGAAGGTGAAAAGGTATTTCTTTTCAACTCTCGATTTCGTCTTCACCCAGGAAAGCTTAATTCCCGTTGGGAAGGTCCTTTTTTTATTACTAATGTTTACCTGTTTGGTGCAGTGCAAGTCAAAGACCCCTCTTCTGAAAGGACATTCATGGTTAATGGATATCGGTTAAAGCATCACCATGAGAGGATGCACAATCCTGGATCAACATTGACTTCCATTGGATCCCCAACTTCTGTAGTCGACCCACCACTAGATGGAGATGGCGACCAATCAAAACCAAACCAGGGGGCACCTCTTTCCCTCTAACTCTCTCTACCTCTTCCTATCCCTACCTCTTTCTTCTTCTTCCTCTCTCATTCATTTTTTTACCAATTTATTTATAAAAACCTTTCTTTTTCACTTTCTCTTTTTTCTGGGTGTATCTTTATAAAAAAACCCAAAATAAAAACCTAAAAAAACTAAAAAACAAAAAAAACAATCACTTAAAAAAAAGTACAATAAATTTAAGAGTCATGCTCACACACCATCGAGTTTTGAAATTTTGTCCAACCATTTTGGGGATTTAACAATCATGTTTTCATCTCAAAAAATTTTTATTTTCATCATGACTTTGGATAAAAAAATTTGTGTCAAAATTAACAAATTTTGAATGCTCAATTTTTGATTTGGAAAATGATTTTCCCAAACCGCGAGGAATAACATTTTCTTTCATATCAAGGCCACCTATGGCCATATTTTCACAATGTGTGTTTTCACCCCCATTTTTGAGTCTTGAGTTTATGGACCTTCGAGCTAAATTTCCTACTTTAGTGTGCATTAATAAGATAGAGGCATTTTCTAAACCACATGAGAATCATAATATCCAAATAGCCTCCCATTAACCATACATTAATCCTCCTTTTGAAAGCCCATTCGATCCTATGAAAACCTTTTCCTTGATAGCCACATTATAAGCCCAATACCTTTTCCCACCTAATATCAACATGGATTTTCATTGCATAATTTTTTTAAATCTAAGTGTGCGGGGAATGGATTTCATTGTTTGGGTACCCTATTATTGATTTTCAACGAGTTATCATCTGATTGAGGGAAAGCATCCATTTTAGTGTGGGGGAGAGGTTGTCATTCAGTGTGTTTTGGGGAATGTAATGTACTTCCATTTATGTAATTTTTTAAATTTTATTGACAAGTGTTCAAAAAATCAAAAATGATGAAAAAAATCAAAAAAATGAAAAAAAATGTTGTGTCTTGGGTAGGTCAAAAATCACTCTTCCTCAACCTTTGATCTTGTTATAACTATTACAATTATTGTCGTGAGGATATCACACATGGGTTGGGATATGAGTGATATCTGTTTCAAGGTCAACTTTCGAAGAAGAAAAAAGGAAAATAAAAAAAAGAAAACTTGCATTATATTCTTATTAAGAGAAGTTTTGTGTTTTGTAAATATTCCATCTTCTCATTACCTTCATATTTTCTTCCTCTATTATGTATTTCTTCACACAATCATTCCCTTGTAAATATGTGTTTTCATTTCCTTCCATGTTTTATTTCAAAAAAATGTGCATTGATTTTTCTATGATGGTGTTTTAACCCTCTTCTCCTCTCTCTTGGACATTATATTCCTACCGTCCCATAGCCACAGAAAAACACCTTAAAAAGACCTCTTGATTCTTGTGCACTTTGGATAGTTATTGGAAGCTGAGATCTCTTTCAAACTCTAAGATTTTCACTTTTGGTTGGTGGAAGAGTGAACCTCCACAAATGAATTTTATCATCTTGAGAGGTGTGAGTTTTGAGTGTCCACATTTTCCATTTCTAAATTCGAGCATGAAAAAAATGAATTAGTTTTGGAACATTGTTTCTATAACAACTTGTGGTGTAATTCAAAATGGATGAGTGAAATATTCTAAACCTCCACTCATTGGAGAAAACAAAATTTTAATATTTGTTGGTGAGTGAAAATGATTTTGTCATGTTTTTATATATTTTGCACATGAGGACATGCACAAAACCTTGTGTGGGGGAGTTTATGTTATTAATATTTTCATTACTTATTATATACTCCCTTTACTTATTTTATATGAAATGTGCATAATTTGTGTGAAATATTAATATTTTAATACTGAGTATAATTTTTGAGCATTTTTAGAAGTATTTCAGTTGAGTCAATTTACTATTTTATTTATAGAACTCACCATACTAATACAAATTGTGTGGTTCTTATTTTTTAGGATTCTCCTTTAAATATAAATAATTTAATTATAAGGTACCATGATCCAATTCTTCCATTTGAAGGGTCATATGGTCCTCACAAACAAGACCAAAGAATCTGTGAAGAAACTGGACCAGTCATGAAGATTGAATTACTGGGCTCAATCTAGAAGTTAAAATTCCTTCATTGTCCTCAAAGGTTCGGGGGAAATTTAATTAGTATAGGGTAAAAATTTCAAGGCCCAACTCCTAAAAAAAAGGGGGCCCAAAATATGCATTGAAGTACAGCCCACCATTCTGGCCGAGAAATAAAATCAGTACAATATTCATGACATATCTCATGATTTAAGAATACAATAGAGCTGAGATTTTGCAGTGTGAAGTAGGCGATATAGACAACCGACTTTTTGAATAAATAATTTGGTTTTTAAGGCATCTTTCTATTCAAAACCCCTTTCACATTTTGGACTTCAAAAAGACTGGATTGAAATGGACAGATTAAAATTGTTTAATCAGCCGGCCATACCTTTGGATAAATAGGTCCAAATTCCTCCAAATTTTGAGAGTAGTTAGAAAACTTTATTATCTACAACTTTAAATAAAGGTATTTCTCAATATTCGACTGTCTGGATAGCCAACTTGGTGATGAAAGTGGAGGGACAGATTGGGAATGCAAACAGTCCACTCCTTGGGCTATAAATACTCTCCCCTTCTCTCCTTGAGAGGGGTTGGCATTTCAGAAGAGAGGAGATCATATTGGCATGACCAAAGATTTTACAAATTCTTGGGAGGACCTTCCATACTCAATTTTACACTTGAGAGACCTTTCCTCCTCTCTTTGTTTTCATTTACTCTTATGTTCTTCATTGTTGTAATTTTGTAAGTCCTTTCTTTTGTAATTCTGTTTTAATGAAAATTTCTTCTTCAATATCTCTTATTCTCATCCACCTTCTGTAGTTTAATATTAATGTTCTTAAAATATTTTAAATTCATTTGAATCCCATTCCCTTCTTTTTCTTCCTCATTCAATCGAAAGTTCATTTTTAATTATCATCATTGTTCGTGTGTGTGTGTGTCGATGTACCACTCTTTTCTTGTCCTGTTATTTTTCTTATCTTCTTAATTTATAATCATAATAATTATAACCAGATTATTAAACACCCAAATGGATGAGTAAATATCTCATTGGGGTGAGTTATAATTTAGGTATGTTAAGTGATTGATAGCTTTTTGAATATTCTTTGAATTAACATTGTGTATGTTGGACTTAACATGTCATGGATTAATGACATATTTTGTTTAACATGTGGTTTACATGGATTATTGGAACCATAAATAAACTACCATAAACAAGTAATGGTAATTATTAGAAACCTAAGTTAAGTTAAGGCTTGTATTAAAGCCTTAACACTTGGTAATTCCAATCAACGTCATCTTGTGACATGGGTGTTGATTTAGTGCAATATAAATCAAAGCTCAAGAATATCACAAGCTTAAATACCTAATCATTAACTCAACCCAATATTTATCAATTTTTTAAATCAATTATAATCAATCAATCATTTCAATTAAGCTCTTCAAACAAACCCCCCTAATCAAAATACAATCAACTAAAAACAACCGACTATTACAAAGTATCATCGCCGAGGATTCGACCCGAGTGCTGCTATACACATTAGCAGAGCACCGGAACTTTGACCGGTTGATAGGAAACAATCATCCATGTGTTTCAGTCATTCGGACTGGGACATTTATGACCAGATTGAGTTGGGTCAGCCGATGGGTCGAGTGGGGTTCAATGGGTTGGATTGGACCTGGACCGAACCCAGGTTGGGCCTTTTCAGTAAAACAACCATGACATTCAAACCGCGTGTCTGTTTGTCGATCTGTTTATGACGTTGTGACCCTTACGATAATATGGTCCTTTTGATATGATCTAAGTGATTTTTTTGGAATTTTTAATATGACCTAATGGATTGAGGAGTACGTTCTCTCAGTACAAAATGCTATGAGTGGAATCTTATGGCTTACTGTGACTTGGTGACTATATAACTTAGTGACTACATGACTTGGGGGATTAATGACTTATCGACACTCCATGTGTTATCGAAAATTCATGTTTTATCAACACTCTATGTGTTATCGACATGTCGTGTGTTATTGACACTCCGTGTGTTATTGAAACTCTGTGTGTTACCAATACTGGGTGTTATGTGGAATATGTCTAATAATTTAGATTTTCATGATATAGACTTATATCTTGGTGATTTGACTATACTTCAAGTGTTTCCTTTGTGGTATACTTCATGTGTTTCCTTTTTGTTATACTTTATGTGCTTTCTTTGTGGTATACTTCGTGTGTTTCCTTTTTTCTATACTTCATGTGTTTCCACTGTGGTATACTTCATGTGTTTCCTTTTCGTTATACTTCATGTATTTCTTAGTGGTATTCAATTTTGATTTTGGGATGTCCTACTGAGTATTATTTTACTCACCCCTACACGGGCCTTTCCCGCACATGTTGTGTCTTGTGCAGATGATCGACAATTTGATGGAGTCTTAGGTGGACCAGGACTATGTGGTTATTAGAGTGATTAGACAGACAAGGTGTGCTCCTATGACTTCAGAAAACTATCATACACCTACCCTTCAGGTAGGGTTTTCTAGGGATGAGTTTCAGGAACTTGTGCATTCAATTTTACATGCTCTTTCATTTAGTGTCTTGTATTCTGCCCCTGTTTACTTTCCATGTTTCCTATTGTCATACTATATGGTTGGTATCTTAGTTTATGCATGCATTGTTTACTTATTGTTTTTATATTACATCATTTTGGGCTTAGAGATGTGTGTGTTTGTGTGTGTGCAAGTACTTAGGAAAATTCCTACCATTCGGGGGATATGCCTACTTAGTGCTAGTCGCCAACCCTTGGCCTATCGAAGGCAGGAATGGGTAGTCCCTGCATGGGACCCTCTGGGATGGGTTGTGACAAAGTGGTATCAGAGGGGTTTGGTTCTACTTAAGGACCAAGAGTCTATGAGGTTGGTTTGGAGAAATAGTTTTAAGTGTTACGTGTTTGGATTTCACGCTAGGGAATCCATTGTCAGTGCGGTGGATGACGTATTCATACACTAAGACTCTGAACATCTGTTTTTCAACTCGGTACATGAAAACACTGGTTGTAGGAAAAAAATGGTATATGAATCATATAGGATTTGGGTGTGTCCTCATGTCCTTATTGAGTTATCTCATCAGGTATACTCTATTTATTGTGGTACAACTTGATATGTTTTAGGATTCCTCCACTCAAATAGCTTGCTAGGATTCCATTTCATGATCTTGAGGATGATCCGCCTAGTGATGAGGCATCGGTATAGGGGTCTGTACCAGTGATACTCCCTATACTAGAGATAGAACCTTTGGGTGGTTTAATAGCGATACCACCCCTCGTCGAGCATCTATTAATACTATCTCTACTTGTTGAGGATTCATACAGACTGGGTGCATTTAATGAGTTCCATAGGTAGCGACCTCCCAGTTTTAGGTTTGAGCTAGACCCTTAAGTAGTTGAGGATTGGATGGAGGCAGTGACTCATGTCTTCCACCTTATGAGGAAACCTATCGACCAGATGGCAGTCCTAGTCGTGAGCCTTCTTCAGGTCTCAATGGGGCGATGGTGGATCTTAGTGACCCAGAAACATATTGACGAGACTCTCTCTTAGGAAGAATTTGAGAGACTCTTCAAATAGAAGTTTTTCAAAGCTAAGTTATGCTCTGTGCATGTACGGGTTCTCCTTCATCTACATTAGGTCGGTTAGACTGTGGTGGAGTACTCAATGAGGTTTACTGATATTTCTCACTACTCTATGGATATGGTGTGAGAACTGTTCTTCAGGGCTCAAACTTTTGAGAATGGGCTTCTACAAGAGATCAAGGCATCCATTATATCCCTTATCATCCCTACATATGTTGGGGTACTGGAGAGATCTCTGCTCATGAAGAGATTTCTGGCGGGGCAGGCGCCACAGTGGGAGCTACCAGCAGGAACTAGAAAGTTGACTCTTCAGTAGTAGGTAACCGATATTAGATGTAGGGACCCAAGAAGGTCAAGAACTCTAGAGGATGACCCTAGTACACAGGACCAGCAGTGTGGGGCTCCCAGGGTAGAGCGTGTCAGATGAAGGATAGGTTGTGTTACTCATGTGGCAGTCGGGGACATCTAGCTTGAGATTGTCTGAACCATCGTACATATGATCAGGAGATGGTCGATGGAGCACCGAGGCAAAGGAGGATTCATGAGAAGGGTGTTTCATAGGACAGAGGATGTAGAAAAGGAGTAGGTAGAGCAGTTGGTGATGGGTAGAGGTTTGACGTATTAACACCACCACCCCCTGGTGGTCCACACCAGGCTCAAGGAGCTGTTGGATAGGGACGAGGACAACTAAAGGTGATGGAGTCCTATGACCTCAGAGCTACATGGATGATTAGTGGTATGATCTATTTATTTTCCACCCTATTTTTAGTTTTGATAGACATAGGTGCTAGTCATTATTTTCTTTCCATGGACCTTGTTCGAGGCTTAGAGATTTCGGTAGAGCCATTGAATCGACCCTTATATTTAGATACTTCTATAGGAGGGGAATAAATTATCACACATTAGTGCCAAAAGTGTTTGATTAATCTTGGAGGCAACAGTTTTTGTTGGGATCTCTTAGTAGTAGCATCGAGTCCTTAGAACATCATTCTCAGTATGGACTGATAATTTACATTCCATGCTCAGATTGACTATTTTAGGTGCATAGTGTGGTGTGTCTGTGGTGATGGGACCACATTTTAATTTTTTGTGAAAGTTAAATGAATACAGCATATTATAAACTTAATCTTAGGAGGGTACAGTCGATTAATCATCAGTTGGCTCGTCTCACCCTCGGTGCAGTGGATGATATGAGTCCCTGGTTTCCTGTAGTGATGGCGGAGTATGAGGACGTATTTCCTGAGGATGTCCCTAGATTTCCTCCTTGCATGGAGATATAATTCTTCATTGATCTATAACCTGGGATAGCACCGATATATACTCATGCATATCAGATGGATCCTACAGATCTTCATGAACTGAGGGTACAGTTGGAGGGCATATAGAGGAAGGGATTTGTGAGACCCATAGTTTAACCATGGGAGGCCCTAGTTTTTTTTCAAAAAGGCATATGGGAGCTTGAGGTTATGTATGGACTTTCGATTCTTGAATTAGGTGATCCTAAAGAACAAGTATCCACTACCAAGGATTTATGACCTCTTCGGTCAACTAAATGGAGTGAGGTAGTTCTCGAAGATTGACCTCAGGCCCGACTATCGCCAGCTTCTTGTACGGGATGAGGATGTACCGAATACCGCCATCAAATTTAAATACATCCACTAAGACTACTTAGTGATTCCATTTGGTGTGAAGAACATCTCAACAGTGTTCATGGGACTGATGAATAGGATCTTCTATCCTTACTTAGACTGGTTCGTAGTGCTCTTTATTGATGACATCCTAGTGTACTTGGTGATCGAGGAGGAGCATGTGATACACTTGAGGATAGTCCTGGACACACTCTGAGAGCACCATATTTATGGGAATCTCTCAAAGTGTTAGTTTTGAAGAGTGCTCCCATCTTGAGATTACTAGAAGAGGGTGTCGGGTATATAGTGTTCTATGATGGATCAGGGATCAGGCTTGGTTGTGTCCTGATGTAGGGGAAGTGGTGATTTCCTATGGTTCATTCTAGTTGAGATAGATTGAGCATAACTACATTACCCATGATCTTGAGCTAGCAGAGGTAGTCTTCACATTGAAGATGTCACGAAACTACCTTATGGTTAAGCAGTTTACCATCTACTCTGAACATAAGATTCTCAAGTATATCTTCTCTCAGTAGGATCTGAAATTGAGACATATTTGATGGCTAGAGTTCCTATAGTACTATGAATTTGATGTTTTCAATACTTCTAGAAAGGGGAACATAGTGGAGGATGCTCTCAGCAGTAGATCCAGCTTTCAGTTGTTGAGTGATGCATCGAAGTAGTTGGTTGCATTGCATATAACCTTTGTGGATGGAAATGGAGAAGCTTACCTCCAATCAATGGTTGTCACCCCTCCACTCTTATATAAATTTAGGGAGGAACATCTTGAGGATATCAATTGTGAGACACGACATTCTCATTTTTCCACAAGGCATGCCCCTGATGGATATTCGATAGGTTGGGAGCATGTTGTTCTTTTCAGGCGGCGCATAGTTGTATCAATGGAATTGTGGGAGGATATTCTAAGGGAGTTAGACACATCACATTTGGAGGTACATATGGTTGTGGTAAATATGTACCAAGACCTCCGACATCAGTTCTAGAGGATGTGGATGAAGAAGGAAGTGCCATAGTTCATTTCTCAATGCCTCACTTGTCAATAAGTGAAGGCTGAGCACCAGGTTCCAGTGGGCTTGACCCAACCACTTTAGGTTCCATAGTGGAAGTGGGATGGGATATTTATGGCCTTTGTGATAGGTTTACAATACACTTCAAGGGTAAATGATATCATCTGGTTGATCTTTTACTGATTCACCAAGTCATACCACTTCCTACTAATCTGGGAGCAGAGTTCAGTAGAGATATTGGGACACCTCTACATACAGGAGATAGTTCAGATTCATGGAGTTCTGTTGATGATCATTTCAGATCATGATTATCATTTCATATCCTATTTGTGGAAGGGATTGGAAGAGGCTTTTAGGACTCAGTTATGATTGAGCACGGGATATCATCCCCAGATGGATGGACAGTTGGAGAGGACCATTCAAGTTCTTAAAGACATGTTATGTGCTTGCATCCTAGAATTTTTCCATAGTTGGTAGGATCACCTACCTCTAGTGGAGTTTGTATACAATAATATTTACCCCTCCACCATTGGTATGGTACCGTTTGAGACCTTTTACAGGCAACCATTCAGGTCACCACTTTGCTAGAATGTCCCAGGAGAGTCAGCACTTATGGGTCTAGAGTTGGTGTGGGATACCACTGAGAAGGTGAAGATCATCTAGTAGTGGATGAGGACTGAACAGAGCTATTATAAGTCATATGATGATAGGAGATGTAGGCCTTTGGAGTTATAGGAGAGATACCACGTGTTCCTTCGAGTCTCACCTTGAGGGGGATTGCGGAGATTTAGTCGCGACGGTGGTGAGGCTATAGGACCTAGTAGAGAAGGCGGGAAAGCTATGTGGAATGCGGATCATCACCACGTCAGCATGGAGGCACGTGGTTTGGGTGGACTATGTGGGGCCTAGTGGGTTGGGTGCATCCAAACCCAGAGGGTTAGGCTAGTTCGTTCTGGCCCAGTTCGAGCTGAGCCAGGTCAGGTTGGGTCAGCCGGACCGGGTTAGGTCAGACTAGGCCAGACCAGGGCGGGTTGGGTATGATGGACTTGGTTGGGTAAGATGGTGGGTCGGGTTAGATCTGGCGGGTCCAATTGGACCTGGGTCAGACTTTTTTAGTAAAGCATCCATAACCTTTAAACCATGCGTCCGTTTGATGAGTCGTTTGTGGAATTGGGACCCTTGCAACAACAAATTACTATTGATATAATATAATTGAGTTATTGTGGAAGTTGTCTATGACCTAATGTCTTGAGGAGTAGGTTCTCCCAGTAAAAGCGTGCTACAATAAGAATCATGTGGCTCGCTATGACTTGGTGACTATGTGACTTGGTGACTACATGACTTAGGGGCTACATGACTTATCGACACTCCATGTGTTATTGGAACATCATGTGTTATCAACACTATTTGTGTTATTAACACTTCATGTGTTATCAAAACTCTATGTTTTACTGATAATGGGTGTTCTATGGACTACGTCTGATAATCCGGATTTTCATGCTATAGTCTTTTACCTATGTGAAATGAGTATACTTAGTGTGTTTCCTTTGTGGTGTACTTTTTGTGTTTCCTTTTTGTTATACCTCATGTGTTTTCTTTGTAGTATACTTCATGTGTTTCCTTTACAGTATACTTCATGTGTTTCTTTTGTGGTATACTTTATTTGTTTCCTTTGTGGTATACTTCATGTATTTCTTAGTGGTATTCCTTTGTGATTTCAGGGTTCCCTACAGATTATTGTTTACTCACCCCTGCACGAGCCTTTCTCGCACATGTCGTGTCTTGTGCAGACGATCGATTCTTTAAAGGAGTCCAAGGTGGACCAGGACCAAGTGGTGATTAGAGTGATCAGACAGATGAGGTGTGCTCCTATGTCTTTAGACAGTTTTCATACACCTACCCTTCAGGTAGGGTTTCATGTGGATGAGTTTCAATAACTTGTGCATTCACTTTTGTAGTCTCTTTCTTTTGGTGGGCTTTTATTCTATCCCTGTTTACTTTCCATCTTTCCTACTATCATAATTTGTGGTTGGTATCTTAGTGTATGCATGTATTTTCTACTCATTTTTTTATATTTCAGTATTTTGGGTAGGGAGATGTGTGCATGTGTACAGGAACTTAAGAAAATTACTCCCATTTGTGGGATATGCCTACTCAACGCTAGTCGCCAACCCCTATCCTATTAGAGTCAGGCTTGGGTTAGTCATGGAATAGGCCTCTCTAGGACGGGTCATGAAAATAACCATTTATAAACTTTATTTATAATTACTCTCTACATGAATATTAGTTAGTTATTATCTATTTTCAATATCAGGTGTGAGTAATCTTGATTTTTTTGAACTAGTTTCATAATAGTGGTGTTTTTCATTATTATTATCCAAAATTTCATCATTATTATATCATAAAAGGTACTAGAATAATTTTTTATAATTTTATAATTTCATTTCATAATTATTTTAGTTATTATTTATGATGATGAAGTTGATGATGTGCTTGTTTTGGTAGTTTATAAATAACAAATGGTGTTATTTTAATTAATGATTTAAATGTTTATATTATCATTACTGAAACAAAAAAGAATTATTTATTTATTAATATCCTATATTAAGTTTAAAAATCCATCCTTGATATAATTTTATATCATTTTTCATGTAGGTAGTCAAAATGACCCAATTAGAACATGCTACAATCTATGTGTGAGTGTGGACATAGAAGAGATTATTTTGTTATAATATAATTATCATAAAATAATAATGAAATTATCTATATTTTATTAAGGTTATGATCATAATTTAAAATATTTATAATAATATGGTAAATGGATAAGAAGTTTTCACTTATAAATAAATATTTTTTCCTCTCAGTGTGCTCATTTTAGGCGGTTAGTTTTATAATGATTGCTTATTGTTAATATAATATATATAATTCCTAATTTATAATTATATAATATAAATCATGAAATAAATAGAATATCTATTCACTAAACCCGTATCTATAACCATCCTTGAAATTTGGTGATGAAAAATGAAATGTGTTGTTTATAGAGGTGGTAGTCCATACACACACATGAACAACATTTTCATTTTTACAATTGAATGGGATGGGAATAGATAATGGTTATAGAATCAATGAAAAAAAATTTAAGTATATTATTTATAATGATTCCATTATATACATATAGTTATAATGGGTTTTTAGGAGGTTGGATGGGAATGATTAATAAAGGAAGTTAAAGGGTAAGTATTACTTGCGTTGAGAATTTTGATCTTCTCTTGAATTGTCCTTTGGAAATAAAGAACATGAGGTTGTTTATTGGGGATAGAGGTTTCCAAAATTCTATTATCGATATATAATAATTGAATTGGGTAGATTTTTATGGGAATTTCTAACTAGGTGTATAGATTTAAATAGGTGTAAGTGGCCTCCTATTATAGTTAAAAAATAGGGATAAATATTTCGAAAAGAATGTTAGGCAAGGGGTAAGAATGGAATTTCATAAGAGTTAGGTTAATTATTCAGGTAAATATTAGTAAGATATGTACATTGTAATTTTAATCCTAAATAATGTATTATATAAGGTCTAAGTTTCAAATTTATTTTGTAAAATTTGAGCCACACTAGATTACCCATTTTAACACTAATTGATCTTGATTAAAATTTAACCATGGTAATTATTTTATTAATAAAAATATAAGATGACCCATATTACCAAATTAAAATATTATTAATAAAAAAATTTACTCCATTTAATAAAATTCAACTTCCAAATTTAATAAAATTAACTTTTAAATCTAAACATATAATGTTTTCAAAAACTGTTTTTGTAAAAAAATGTCATTTTAATCTTTAAGTGTTCTTAATATTATTTAACATTGATTATAAATTAAATGAGTGTTTATTTATTTAAATATTTTTTAAACATAAAATTATAGTCTTAATTTAAAATAGATCCATTTAATTTAAAAATACATAATATTTAGAAAAGACTTATTTTTTTATAAATAAATATTTTACCACGATAACTAATATTTACATTGGAAACTTAATTTCATTCTTAAAAATGAAATTCACCCCATTAATTAATATGAAAATAATGATTATAGATATTCAAATCATTTTATATAATTCAATTTCTAAAAGTGGTAAAAAAAATTAATTTTAATATAATCATGCATAACACAAAAAAACAATTTTAAGAAACATGTATCATCTAACCATAAAATAAATTTATTACTTACCTGTTAATAACTATTAGATGGATGTTAACTTATATTTTTTTATATATTATAAATAATTTCCATTAGAACCATTATTTAACTATAATATAATAAACTTTATATCACATGAAAAGGAAAAATAGAAAATATATCATTATGTATAAAATGATTTTATTTATTTTTTAGTTATACTAATTGAATTTTATCAATACACTAGTAAAAATTACTTTTACTTTTATTTATAAATATATTTAAAAATATGGTTACTTCTATTATTACCTTCTAACTAAATGGATTTATTTTAACCGTTATATAATGTTGTACGGTTTGTTTTGGTTCGGTTTTGTGTCTAAAGAAAAATATCTATCATAGTGTTAATTTAGAAAAATATATTCCAAAATCTTAGGGTATTTCATTATCTACAACCCTCGTAAATAAATTTTATACTCACAATTTTAATTATCACTTTCTTAAAATGATGAGGGATTTTATGACTCAATATTTAATTTACAATGACATTTCATACTTATTATCTTGGGTTTGACTAGTGCACTCATAGTTTCCCTCATAATAGGAATATAACTAGTTTTTTGCCTATAACCATTTATGAACAATAATCCAATATAATTGGAGTAATTTTCATAGGTAGTTTATAGTTATTGTTGTATTAATATGTGTTTATGGGTATATTTTTAAATGTGATTTTACTATCTTGTAAATTATCACGGCCTCTATGTTAATAGAGCTAATCCATGCCTAATATCACATAAAATTTAAATAAAAGGAAGGTTAATATGATTTTTATAGGAATAAAATTACTATAAACATCTATTAGAGAGGATTTATATACTTTTCACACAATAATAGAACCACTAAATTTTTTTATTAATAATTCAATATCTAATCATTAGAGTATTAATATTATATTCTTAGAAAATATTCTAGGTATAGAGGGGTTGCTTGAATAAGATATGAATACAATACTCATAGTTCCTGAGTGAGTGATCAATGTTCCTCATTCCATATCATTGACAGAACCCACTTCTATGGTTTTGGTTGCATAGGATTTCCCTTTTATTGGAAGTTTTTGGTGTCTATCATCTTTTTTATCACTTGTATTAGGGAATTGAATTGAATAATGACCAAGTTATCCATATTTAATACATTGAACTATTAATGGTTCCTCTAGAAAAACTCTATTTCCTTTCACCATGTCCACTAAGATCTTAAATTTTCCATGAAAATTAGTTTCTTTATACCCTCTTTTTCCACACATAAAACATCTCATAGTACCTTTAATACATTCTCATTGGTGTCTCTTCCCAAATTTTAGACATGAATAAAATTTAAACTTCTTTACTTCATCATCTTTATCACCTGAACATTCATGAGACTCTGTCCTTCTCTTATTTGGAGTGTCTAGAAACTCAAATAAGTTCACATCATTAATCATAATTCTTGATATCCAGTTTAGCATTACCATAAGGTTTCTAACTTCGTCTCCTATCCCATTAGGTTTCTCATTGGAAAAATCTATAAATTTTCCATGGAATCCATTGTTAAATAGATTCCTTCAGGCTTCATACATTACTAAAACCAAAAGGGGTTAACGTGAGTGATGAATAATTAAAATCATAAAAAATAAAAAATGATGTTATGAAACACTCAACTTAAAAATGTCTTAATCTTTGAAACAATCACATTAGCTTTCAGTTGATCCTAAATCACACGTGGTTTAATCTAGGTTTATTTAGGTTGAGTTCTCTCATTCTCCTTGACCAAACTCCTTAATATAATAAATCCTTCATAATGGATTGTAAAGAGAATGTGATTAACCAAATAATATACCTTGAGTGTGTCAAAATAGGTAGGTAGCTAGGACTCTTTATAATTAATCATATGGTGATTGATTTAATACCCAATACACCCCATTTAAGGTTATTATCCCTAGGTACATCTGTGTTAGAGCCTACATCCACTTGTAATATCCATAAAGAGAATTCATTTCAAGAAACCCACAAAACCTCTACTTTACTAAAATTTCAGGATGTTTTACTATACTTAGACTTATCCTTAGATTTATCCCTAGATTTCTTACTTAATTTATATTATCCTAAACAAAAATGAATAAACTAATCCAAGAAATAATAATTAAACACTCCTTTGATAACAACTATGGAAACCTAAGCTAAAAAATCTTTATTTTACATCATTACTAAAAGTTAAACATTACATATCACAAAAATCTCACATATCTTAGAGAAAATTTTAGTTTAGTGTCTTTGAGGACCAATTACATAGGATAATTATTTTACCAAACTTATGAACACATATCCATAATTAAACTCTCTTATAACCCCTTCTAAACTTCTCATAAGTTATGCTTATCTTCATAACATAGGGAAGGGAAACCTAAGAAAGGGGTGAGATCAAATTATTAGTAAGGGAAAAACTTATCAACATGTCATCAAGGGTTAGATCATAAGAATATGAGAAAACAAGAAAAGGTACAAATTTATTATTAAAAATAACATGAAATAATAAGAGTTTTCCATAAATAATTGAGAAATGTTATGTAATATCAAAATAAAAAACATGTACCATGTCATAATAGTATGAGATAATCATGGAAACTTGGAATACATAAATTATATCATGATTTCATGGAATCAAAAATATTTGAAATAAACATTACATCATTAGAATAACTGAAAACTTACTACCAAGACTATCATAGTGCATAGAGTCTCATGGTGGATTGGGTTCACTCCCCATTCCCATAAACATAGTGGATAGAGTCCCATAGTGAATTAGTTTCACTCCCCAGTCCCTTTCATATTATCATATGAGATGTAAATCTATACTCAATTGATTTTAGGGCTATATAATTTTTTCCCCACCAATCACATAACATTGTATGATTAAGCTAATCACCTGTACACTATACATGGTATCTCATGAGATAAAAATATTAACCAATGCATTGAAAAGATATATAATTCTAGTTTCACCCTTAAAATAATGAAAATAATAATATTTACATGCATATGTGTACCACATGAGGAAAATAAACCATATATAAAGCATAAACATGATAAAATCTATGATAAAGAAGTGGGCTTCATAATCTTGTCTCAAAGCATAACCTAAGGGTATATCATAAGGTTTCCTAATAGAAGAAGGAATTGAATCATTTTTTATGTTAATATTTTAAAAAAAATAGTAATTTAACATTGAGTTCCAATGTATGAAAATTCCTCAGAATGTTCAAGGAGAATTAAAAATAAAAATGAACCACATAAGTGATGATTTTCGAAATGAGCATAGGATCTTTTAAGGAAGGAAATAGATTATTATTTCACTTTATACAAGAATTGAACTAGGGTTGTTTTTCTTAAAATAATGATGTTTTTCAAATATATTCATGGTGATAAAAATTTTATGGATGTGACACTTGCCAGGAAATTATAAATCTAAAATTTCACTTCAGTTGGGTTTACTTAAAAGTGTGAATTTCTTAGGGAACTTAAAAAATTTATTAAACCCAAAAAATAAAGGTATAGTAAACTTGGTATATATTTAAGGAGCATATATATGAATTATGTAAGAAATAAAGGGTAATAATATAGATAAAAATGAATAAAAATAAAGAAAATGTGTAACCTAAAAGTAATGAGGGTTGTTTCGAAGGATCCTTTTTTATATTTTAAAACACCTTTATTGAAATCCTACATCCTAAAAAAGATAATAAAACTTTATTTTGAAAAACAATAAGTGAAATATAAAGGCCTAATTAGATAACATGTAATTAGTTTTCCAATTAAAAAGGATAATATTGGTGTGAATGGGAATTATGGACAAGGGTCAAACTGTCATTAAAGAGGATGGGACATATTCTCAACAATGATATACTTTTTGAGGAATAAATTCATCAAGGTAAGATATTTGAATTTAAAAAGTGGTTTTCCCAATATTAGAAGATAAATTTCAATATAAAATCTTAGGGAGTAATAAACCAATCATACAAGTAGGAAGTTCAGTATGAAATATAATAACTTGAAGAAAGTGGATTTGAGTCAAACAAAACCCTTACAGCATCATAATCTTTCAAATTGAAAATCCATAGAAGGTAGAACATGAGATCGATTTTTAAATACCCTATATTTAATGAAATTTTTGACAAAAATAAATCAATTTCAAATACATACTCCACAAATAAGAAACAAGTGTTGAATATGAATCATATCTTAATGAAATAGAATTTGATATCCAAAAAACTCTTACTATATTTCATGACTTCCACTAAAGAACTCGAATATACTATGTAAAAAAATAAATACCTTAATAAAAAATTTAGAACCTTTTTTATATCATTAAAATTTTATAAAATTAATTTAAAATTATTATCTATATGTATATTAGTTAGTTATTATCTATTTTCAATATAGAGTGTGAGTAATCTTGATCATTTTGGACTAGTTTTGTAATAACGGTGATAATATTCATTATTCTCCCAAAATTAACTATTCCTAGACCATGAAAGTTTCTTTAATTATTGTTTCATAATGGTATAATTTCATTTTATAAGTATTTTAGTTATTATTCATTATGACAGAGTCAGTGATCATCTTGTTTTGGTAATTTATAAAGAACAAACAATGTTGTATTAATTGATGAGTTAAATGTTTGTATTACCATTTCAGAACCAAAAAAATAATTTTTTACCTATTAATATTCAATGTTAATTTTCTCAATCCTTACTTGATATAATTTTATATCATTTTTCATGTATATGGTAAAATTGATCTGTCCTGACCCGACCCAATGGGGCTCAAGCCGCGACTCCCCAAGCCCACCACCATAGGCCAGGGGCTAGCAACCAGTGCCGAGTAGGCTATCGCACACAAGGAGGCCTTAGCCTGAGGTACCTGTATTAATGTATACACATACACATCCATGTGATAGTACAAAGATATATAACTACTGAAAAAAATGCATTCATACAACTAACCCAACTAGAGTACAACAGAAGTACAAAATGAAAAAATACAGGTCCCACCAAAAAGAAAACTACAAAAGCATCCAACCTACTCAGATGAAGGGGATCACTATCAAATGAACCCACCAGAAATATCCTCAACCCATCTTTGGTAAATACCCCATTCGGTCTAGCTCACTAATCTCTGCCTGCTCTGGGTCCTCCTGAGATTTCGTCGAAAGTCATGTGGTCTGCACAAGACACAAGACATGTGCGGGAAAATCCCATGCAGGGGTGAGTGTAAAGATACTCAGTAGGTGACCTAAAATCCCCAAAAATAAAAAGGGAGAAATTTAAAGGCAAAACTCAACTCATCCCATCCAAAGAGAACCCAAATGAGAGAGAAACTCCATCTCAAGACCGTCCTCAGCTATATATGACTAGTCATCTCATACCACCTGATGTGTCTTCCAAGACGTGACATCACCAAAAGGAATCATAGAAAATGCACCTAGATATACTCGTCAAACTCCAAATCTCATGAGGTTCTGACCTCATAGCCAGCGATAGGTTCTACTTGTGGCTCTACTAGTGACAACTCACTAGTCCAACTCCAGTTCCCAGTAGTAGAGGTCATGCCATCGCTAACATGTGCCTAGCACAATGTCAAAATAACCCAAGTGGAGATTCCCTCACCTCTCCACTTCCCTATAGTAGAGGGAGTACTACCTCCTAAACTAACCCATTAAACCTTATTCATTCCTGTATAGAGGGGACTGCTCCTTAGTTTATCGAGGGAGCACTAAATCCTAACCAGAAATCATGTATATCCAATGGAGGGTCCCGCGTCCTGACATGGTAGGAGAGAATTGCTTTGTAGGTGTGGAACCATTCCCTAGTATGATCGGGGAGTACCACCCTATGAAACATGATCCCTCACCCTATCTCTATAGGGGAGCACCACTTAGAGAAATATGGGCCCGCACCCTAACCTAGTAGAGGAGTTCCATTCTGAGAAATGTGGTCACATACCCTAACCCAGTAGGGGAGAGACACTCTAAGAAACATGGTTCATCGCCCTAACCTAGTAGGGGAGGTCCATTTAAAGGCTAGAGGACCCTCACTCTAGTATGACAGGGTAGTACCGACTCTACCATCCAATGCGATTAGAGATCTCGCACCCTGGAACAATAGGGGACCAGTCCAACTTTATGATCACCATGGGGAACCTGCAACCCTAGTCCATCAGGGGAGTAACCTTGTACGATACTAACCAAAGGTACCTAACTCTCACCCATGAATTGGGGAGTCCCGTCTCTACCTAATCAAAGAGGTAAGGGAAACACTAACCCTGACGCCACAGGGGAGTACATGACCCAACATCTCTCTTCATGAACCACAACGATATCAAACATTGTTTGATCACTACTACACATTATTCTTTCTCAATTCATGCCACATTATATCTCAAAATCTAAAACATAGTCAAACATCTCATTATACATGGAAAAATTCTCAAGACAGGCTACTTGTAATCTTGAATTCGAGCTACATAGGAGGAGTTACAGGAGGCAGAAGATCTCAAGGGTATCCTCAAGAAATACCTCCTTCTAAACCAATTTTTCTAAAACAACCTTTTAAAGACATCTGTAAGTAAAAAAGGATCACACCATTTCAATATACACAAAAAGACACTCAGAATGGACTACTCACAAGCCCAAATCTGACTTCCCGGGTACAAAATACCCAAAACCTTTAAGCTAGAAAAAGTATATGGCATGTACATTAGAGTACACGGTGTTTACTCTAATATATCCTCCTAGAAATTTATTTTTACATATCTAGAGAAACATGGGGTCTTTCTATGTAAAACTACATGACGTGTAATTTAAAGTACACGCTATGTACTATTCAAAATCCATATTTTTGTGTTCTTTTTTAGACGTACACATGGCGTGTACTTAGAGTACACAGCGTGTACCTCTGAAAATCCATTCTTCCCTCAACAGGAAGAACACAAGGCATGTGTGACTAGTTTACACATTGTGTATATGGTAACATCCATATTAAATTACTTGAAAATAGCCCAGATCACCCCCATCCACCCCAAAACACACAAATCGACCCACCAGAGGTCCCTATCAATAATATAAGGGATCTAAAACATTATAATTATTCACCAAAATGGGGATCACTACTAGAATTCAAAAATTCCTACCTCCATGAGAAATGTTGAAGCTTCGAGGTCGAATTGGTTCTTAGAAGTTATTGATGCTTGATCTGGGAGTGTCTGCCGTCAACATCTGAGACCGACAACACTTCATTTTCTTGATTCAACCTTCGGATCATTCATCGGTGAAGAGGGAGATGGGAGGGAGATGGGAGGGAGATTCATATAACATCCCGCCTCTTTATCACATAAACTTTCATTACATTTTAAAAAAACTGAGGATCTTTAAGGTTTAGTGTCTTGGAAACCAGGAACTTTAAACATGAAAACATAAAACATTCTTCTAAAACACTTGAAAGGATTCTCCTCATGTTCATCCTAGGTTCATTACTGCATCACATAACCTGGGAGCATACATCAAAAGAAAGGGTGAGCAAAAATCCCAGTAAGGAAAACAAGAGAAACATTTTACATGTGAACTTGAGATACTTCAATAAGGTCATGAAAAAGAACTTTAAGGCATGAGAATGAAATAAGGAATCATATCATAATAAAAATAACATTTTTCATAACTTGAAAATGTGGCTACATCATTTAACATACACAATCATAAACATATCACCAAGGTCCATCCCCAAGGTGTCATTTGAAAATTACCAAGGTTATTCACCAAGGTATCGTGAAAATTGTAATCTCTAGTGGTTACATCATTACCCAATGCATTGGAGCGCTATCAGGGCGCACCCTTAAATTTGCCTTTGTTATCATGTGAGACACATATATCATCATCAAAAATTTCATAGATAACCCATATAGAATAAAATAAATGGGTTTCATTTCATAATCATAACGTTTTAAAAACTGCTTTAAAGACATGATCTTTACGTCACTTTAAACCCACAGAACGGGAGACCAGGTTTCATGTATGTAAATCCCAGAATTTAAGATAGAAAATTTTGGTATATATGTTAATACCCCTTTAGAAGAAAGAGCTTTGAGTATTCACTTAATAATATAAAAGAACTTTAGAAAAAGAGAGAGACATTTTGAGACGGAAATTCTGCAGCATAACGACTATGTTACGAGGTTTTAGAAGACATTAAAAGGAGAGGGAAAATGGGTCAAACATTCATAAATGACCCATAAAACAGTAGATGGACAGAATAAGAAGGATACATGATCATGGTAAGAAAAGTTCAAGGACATACCATTTGAAATGAAAAACATGGAAGGAAGACAAAAATTAGATTTCTCTTATGAAAGTTCGGCAGCCTAACAGCGTTACTTAAACTACAACAAAAATGATTTGAAAAGATCAAATAGGATATCTCATCATGTGAACATAAGAGTTCGGTATGATAGATATAGATATAATTCCCCAACATAATTAAAAAGGAACTTGAAAGACTTGACATGAAAGTAGAACTTTAAAAAGAATGAGAAGGGTGAAAGAATCCCCTAAAAAATTCGGCAGCCTAACGGCTCCACTTAAAACTTCAAAATACTGAATTGAAGAGGTCAAATGGGGTCTCTCATAATATGAAAATAAGAGTCCAGTATGATAGATATATAGATCATAACCCAACATAACTAAAAGGAACTTGAAAGAATTGACATGAAAGTAGAACTTCAAAACGTGAAGGGTGAAGAACCACTTAAAAATTCGGCAGCCTAACGACACCACTTAAAACTTCAATATACTGAATAGAAGAGATCAAATGAGGTCTATCATCATATGATAATAAAAGATCAGTATGATAAATTTATAGATCATACCCCAAAATAATAAAAAGGAACTTGAAATACTTTACATGAAAATAGATCTTGAAAAATGAGAAGGGAGAAAGAATCCGTTACAAAAATTTCGGCAGCCTAACGGCGCCACTTAAAACTTCATAAAACGAAATAATGAGAGTAAGAGGGGATCTCTCATTATATGAACATGAAAAGGGAAGTAAGAGGAGTATAAAAGAACATCCTCCAACATAAGAACATGGAGCATAAAAGGAATGACATAAAAGAGATTACTTGAAATGAAAGAGAGAGGTCGGATCCCTTACCTTAAAACATAACTCTTAAAACTCAAAGGTTGGGACCTTGAGGGCTTGGGGGCACCATGGGAGGACTCCTTGGGAGGTAATGAGACCCGAACATCGTTGGGGGAGAGTGGGGAGTCGAATGGATGAGAGGATGTCTTGGTATTTATAGGGAAAGTGAGGGGACAAGGCATTAATGGCAAAGGGACACCTCATTAGTGGTTTTGGCAAAACCATGGGCTTGCCCATGGTATTTGCCCATGGTATTGGCCATTTGGGACACCTCATACCTTATCTCACTATTCATAATTCTAACATATTGATTACAAACTTAATACATCATTTAATGATGTCATTAAACACCCATAACTTAAAAACTGTATTTTCACTATTCATCGAAAATTCAACTTTCTCAGAATAATCCCAAAATTTCACCTTAACCAAATATCAATGCTCTGATTAAAAATATGAACTCCATTTTATAAAAATAATTTTCTAAATATTTTTAATTTAATTTTTAAATAAAAACACTATTCACCAAAAATTCATTTTTTTCAGAAAAAACCCCAAAAATTACCATAGCATAATATCAGTGCTCTGAGTTCAAAAATGAAATCTGTTTTATAAAAATAATTATCTAAATATTTTTAATTAAATTTTTAATTAAAAAACACTATTCACCCAAAAAAACTAATACTTGAATAATAATTTATGAAACCGTTATTTAACCATTTTATTGAATCACATTACTTAATCAAGCTGCCTAGATTATATTAATACTTTCTTTAAGTGAGATTACTAATCCATTTGGACACATTACTAATCCTAATCATAAAATCACTATTCATAATTTACTATTCATCAAAAATTAAGTTGATCTTATTAGACTCTAAATTTCTTACTGAACATAATTGTAGAAGACCATTTTTCGAAAATCATTACACATTTTTAATTATTTAAGGTTTACACAACCATTTTTAAAAATATCCTTTTTCTAAAATTCATCAAAAATATGCATACTATATTTATCCGGTCATTTGAAAATTCATAAACTTCATCATAAGAAGAAATCCCAATTTTTATTTAAAACAAAGGATTACACAAGGTAGTTACAGTCTCCTTACATAGCCCCTTATCACACCAGCATAGGACCTAAGTGTAAGGTGTGCTAAGGTAAGAGAATCTGAGGGAGGCTCGGACAACATCGCATGAGTAGTAATTTCTATCAGTTTGAACTTCTCACGAAGGTGATCCCGTTCTAGCTTTATCCGATGAAGTTCAGCTTGGGTTTGGTCCAGAGCAAAGCCCAATGGTGCTACCTCCTTCCCAAGTTCTGTTAGATGGGCTTCGATTGGTCCAAGACTACTGGGTGAGGCCATCGAATCTTCTTTCTATATTAATTAACCAAGATTACTTGTATTTAGAGAAAATAATCAAAAAGTTTAGTTTCTAGTGGTCATATTGACCAATGGTCATATAACAGTCAAAAACCAACAGTATCATTTTAATTATACTCATGTTATCAAATGAAACATTTTTGTTGAGTATAAAAATGAAATAACACATAAAAGTAGGAAACAAGATTTATTCAAAATTTCGGGTTGTTACAATCTTCCCCTCTTAAGAAATTGCGTCCTCGCAATTTTTTTAAATTAGGTTTTTAAATTTCATTGAAAGTCCCACATCGGAAAAGGAGTCAGTAAAACTATTACTTTAAAAGAAAGAAAGGGAAGTACGAAGGTCACCCGAGTTAGCCAACACTAGGATTCCATGTAGGAAAACATGGACATGGAGGAGAAAACAAAGGGTCAAGTTCTGAGGGAGAGTGACAGAGAACATGATTAGGAGAAAGTTAACCATAATAAAATCCCAAACTTATGATGTGTGTAAATGATCTTTGATTACCTAGTAGGAAACGTAAACCAACAACGTTTTTGTTTTACGTTCCTTTTCATAATTTTGAGGAATTCATTTACAACATAGAACAAAAACATAGGGAAATATATCTACCTTCATGTAGAGTTTCACCCTTTAATAAGTTTCTACCAAAACTAATCTTTTCTCCCAAACGATGAGCATTCAAAACTACTTGGTCTCATCAAAACACAAGAATCATCTTCTATAGAATCACATAATCCACAAAAGATTAACTATCTATTTCTTCTATCTTTAAACATTATCCCAAAAATAGAAAGGGTAAGGTTAAACAACTCTTCAAAAAGGAAGAATCCCATAGGAATGGAAACTAATTTTAAATCTTCAATGTTCCATGGTAATACCCAAATTTCATCATAGACCATCCCATAAATAACGGTCCTTAAAATTCCTAAAAATAAACCAAACTAATATTGAAACCCAAATACAAGAAGTATTTGATAACATAGTCTTCCAAAATAACTTCATTGTTCATCTCCAAACAACATCAACCACTCCTAACATCTTATAACAAAATTATCTAAACTAAACATATTTTACCCAAGATAGGTTAATCATTCCCATAAGTAACCTAAATTACTATAAGTCCACCATAAATTCATCGATTCTTCAAAATATAAGTCAACCTTACTCCTCAATGAAAATACCGTAGTAATCTATTTACCTCGATCATATAGGGCCCCTAAAATAGTGAACGTATTCCAAAATAACAATCATCTTTTAATCCCCTAATCACCTATGTCATATTAATACGACAATCGTCGCATTTCCTATCACATTGGTTTTTGGGACATGTTCTTCCATTTCCCACCATTAACTAAGAAAAGAAACTATAATTAGGGGCTTATTTACTTAGCTAATAATCATGAAAAGGAAACTTTAAGAATAAAAGGATAAACATGTAGAATAAAATTATATCCTAACTTGTGATCCCCTAGGTTCCAATCTAGGTTATCCATGATCATATATTCTTATGTGAATCTTTATTTTGTTTTATCCTTGTTCCTTTAATAATGGTTCATAGTAAGCTTATGAATTTACCAAAGCATATCCCCCGGGAGTGTCGTAACCAAGAGTGCAGCAAGGCCCGTTTTCGTGTACCAGTTCCCGTTCGAGTCTAGCTCAAAGCGGTGTTTTCAGGTTTTACCCCTATGTACATCTGTTCCAGAGCCACCTCTACCTGCTCGTATCCAAATAGGGATGTATTTTCTTGGAAACCCCTTACTCAATACTCACCAAAATACCAGGAAGATTTCCTATATTTAAACTTTTCTATAGGGTTCTTCCTAGATTTTTCATATCCTAATTTCCACAAATAACTAAACCATACTTTGATACCAACTATAACATCCCACCTATTTATCACATAAACTTTCATTAAATTTTACAAAAACCGAGGATCTTTAAGGTTTAGTGTCTTGGAAACCAGGAACTTTAAACATGAAAACATAAAACATTATTCTAAAACACTTGAAAGGCTTCTCCTCATGTTCATCCTAGGTTCATTACTGCATCACATAACCTAGGAGCATACATCAAAAGAAAGGGTGAGCAAAAATCCCAGTAAGGAAAACAAGAGAAACATTTTACATGTGAACTTGAGATACTTCAATAAGGTCATGAAAAAGAACTTTAAGGCATGAGAATGAAATAAGGAGGCATATCATAATAAAAATAACATTTTTCATAACTTGAAAATGTGGCTACATCATTTTACATAGACAATCATGAACATATCACCAAGGTCCATCCCCAAGGTGTCATTTGAAAATTATCAAGGTTATTCACCAAGGTATCGTGAAAATTGTAATCTCTAGTGGTTACATCATTACCCAATGCATTGGAGCGCTATCAGGGCGCACCCTTAAATTTGCCTTTTTTATCATGTGAGCCACATATATCATCATCAAACATTTCATAAATAACCCATATAGCATAAAATAAATGGGTTTCATTTCATAATCATAACGTTTTAAAAACTGCTTTAAAGACATGATCTTTACGTCACTTTAAACCCACAGAACGGGAGAGCGGGTTTCATGTATGTAAATCCCAGAATTTAAGATAGAAAATTTTGGTATATATGTGAATAACCCTTTATAAGAAAGAGCTTTGAGTATTCACTTAATAATATAAAAGAACTTTAGAAAAAGAGAGAGACATTTTGAGACGGAAATTCCGCAGCATAACGGCTATGTTACGAGGTTTTAGAAGACATTAAAAAGAGGGGGAAAATGGGTCAAACATTCATAAATGACACATAAAATAGTAGATGGACAGAATAAGAAGGATACATGATCATGGTAATGAATGTTCAAGGACATACCATTTGAAATGAAAAACATGGAAGGAAGACAAAAATTAGATTTCTCTTATCAAAGTTCGGCAGCCTAACGGCGTTACTTAAACTTCAAAAAAAATGATTTGAAAAGATCAAATAGGGTCTCTCATCATGTGAACATAAGAGTTATGTATGATATATATAGAGATAATTCCCCAACATAATTAAAAAGGAACTTGAAAGACTTGACATGAAAGTAGAACTTTAAAAAGAATGAGAAGGGTGAAAGAATCCCTTAAAAAATTCGGCAGCCTAACGGCGCCACTTAAAACTTAAAAATACTGAATTGAAGATATAAAATGGGGTCTCTCATAATATTAACATAAGAGTCCAGTATTATAGATATATAGATCATACCCCAACATAACTAAAAGGAACTTGAAAGAATTGACATGAAAGTAGAACTTCAAAATGAGAAGGGTGAAGAACCACTTAAAAATTCGGTAGCCTAACGGCGCCACTTAAATCTTCAATATACTAAATTGAAGAGATAAAATGAGGTATCTCATCATATGATCATAAAAGATCAGTATGATAAATTTAGAGATCATACCCCAAAATAATAAAAAGGAACTTTAAATACTTTACATGAAAATAGATCTTGAAAAATGAGAAGGGAGAAAGAATCCGTTACAAAAATTTCGGCAGCCTAATGGCGCCACTTAAAACTTCATAAAACGAAATAATGAGAGAAATATGAACATGAAAAGGGAAGTAAGATGAGTATAAAAGAACATCCTACAACATAAGAACATGGAGCATAAAAGGAATGACATAAAAGAGATTACTTGAAATGAAAGAGAGAGGTCGGATCCCTTACCTTAAAACATAACTCTTAAAACTCAAAGGTTGGGACCTTGAGGTCTTGGGGGAACCATGGGAGGACTCCTTGGGAGGTAATGAGACCAGAACTTTGTTGGGTGAGAGTGGGGAGTCGAATGGATGAGAGGATGGCTTGGTATTTATAGGGAAAGTGAGGGGACAAGGCATTAATGGCAAAGGGACACCTCATTAGTGGTTTTGAAAAAACCATGGGATTGCCCATGGTATTTGACCATGGTATTGGCCACTTGGGACACCTCATACCTTATCTCACTATTCATAATTCGAACATATTGATTACAAACTTAATACATCATTTAATGATGTCATTAAACACCCGTAACTTAAAAACTGTATTTTCACTATTCATCGAAAATTCAACTTTCTCAGAATAATCCCAAAATTTCACCTTAACCAAATATCAACGCTCTGATTACAAATATGAACTCCATTTTATAAAAATAATTTTCTAAATATTTTTAATTTAATTTTTAAATAAAAACACTATTCACCGAAAATTCATTTTTTTCAGAAAAACCCCCCAAAAATTACCATAGCATAATATCGGTGCTCTGAGTTCAAAAATGAAATCCGTTTTATAAAAATAATTATCTAAATATTTTTAATTAAATTTTTAATTAAAAAACACTATTCACCCGAAAAAACTAATACTTGAATAATAATTTATGAAACCGTTATTTAACCATTTTATTGAATCACATTACTTAATCAAGCTGCCTAGATTATATTAATACTTTATTTAAGTGAGATTACTAATCCATTTGGACACATTACTAATCCTAATCATAAAATCACTATTCATAATTTACTATTCATCAAAAATTAAGTTGATCTTATTAGACTCTAAATTTAGTACTGAACATAATTGTAGAAGACTATTTTTCGAAAATCATTACACATTTTTAATTATTTAAGGTTTACACAACCATTTTTAAAAATATATTTTTTCTAAAATTCATCAAAAATATGCATACTATATTTATCCGGTCATTTGAAAATTCATAAACTTCATCATAAGAAGAAATCCCAATTTTTATTTAAAACAAAGGATTACACAAGGCAGTTATGGTCTCCTTACATAGCCCCTTATCACACCAGCATAGGACCTAAGTGTAAGGTGTGCTAAGGTGAGAGAATCTGAGGGAGGCTCGGCCAAAATCGCACGAGTAGTAATTTCTATCAGTTTGAACTTCTCGCGAAGGCGATCCCATTCTAGCTTTATACGATGAAGTTCAGCTTGGGTTTGGTCCAGAGCAAAGCCCAGTGGTGCTACATCCTTCCCAAGTTCTGTTAGATGGGCTTCGATTGGTACAAGACTACTGGGTGAGGCCATCGAATCTTCTTTCTATATTAATTAACCAAGATTACTTGTATTTAGAGACAATAATAAAAACATTTAGTTTCCAATGGTCATATTGACCAATGGTCATATAATAGTCAAAAACCTACAGTATCATTTTAATTATACTCATGTTATCAAATGAAACATTTTTGTTGAGTATAAAAATGAAATAACACATAAAATTAGGAAAAAATATTTATTCAAAATTTCGGGTTGTTACAATGCAGCTCCTCTTTCAAGTATACAAGGGAGAGGATATGTGAGAGGGATTTAATTTTTAATTAAATCCCCTCCTCCGCTTAATATCCTGACCCTAAATCGCCTCTAACTCGACACCAAGTGCTGAAAAGGTTTATGTCACACCTAGGGTAAAAGACCAGATCTAAAATCAACCATGGTCTCATAAATCTGATCAGAGACTTCACCTAATAGTTAATAACATTTCAAATGAAACTACGCACGTGATAAAATATATTTAATATTTTTAAAATCGTTACGCCAAGGCTCCCTAGGCCCAGGATTCTCATGTATACTTAGCACCCAACTTCAGAAATATTCTTCGAAATATTACAAAGCCTTATGGGTCAAAACATGATTCATTAAATCCTCCCCACCTTAAGGATTTTCATCCCTGAAAAGAGAAAGCCTAGGCACCTGGGAAAGAAACTGAGCTCTTAACCGGGACTCCCATGCCAGCGAGCTCACCACAACTGCCAGAAAGGCCACCAAGGGTTCTAATACTGTCTACAAGCATGCACTTAGGGGAACCCCAAGGGATAACCCACCCAAGTCCATCTCAACCAGGTTTATATCATGAAACTAGTGGCACATGTATCCTCAATTGCAATAGGTTGAAAACAAAAAGCTCCTGGTCCACCTGCAGTCATAGGGTCTAGCGAACCCCTCGCTAACCTGACATAGAGACCAAAAATACCCACTCTAAACAACACAAGTCAAATGAACTCATCCACCGCACCTCGATATTATCTGCTTTAGGTGGCACTGACTCACCCCACAGTTTTGAATCATGTCTCAGGAATGTGTCCAAGTGGGGAAAGCGTTCCTCATTCTTGTGAGTCCAGAGTCACATCAAACCAAACTATACCCCTCTCAAGAATCATGCATTTAAAGAAAGCACAAAAAATGTGATGGTACCAATGAACAAATAGGGCTTACCAACCACACATGGGGTATTACCCAACCCTTTGTGAAAACCACCAAACACACAACCCCACCCTGAACACACAATTTGGAGGGACTCATCCACCAAACCTCAACATTGTCTTCTTTGGGCGGTACTGAATCACCCTCATGGTTTTAGATCATGTCACAAAAACCCGTATTGTTGGGGTAAGGACCCATCTTCCTAATTCATTTGAAGCTACATCAAACAACACCAATATAGGTACTTACTGATGCCCTGAAAAAACAATGAGAAAGATAGTAAAGGAAAGAGTACTGATGCACGCCTATCATGAGGCATAGAAAAACAATATTTTAATTAACTAAGTATAGTATAGTAGTTTATCATAGGTAGTCACCTGAATAGGAGTGCACACAAAACAAGTTTTTCACTTTTGTAGGTTTTCTGAAAACAATTTGTTTTAATTAATTTGAATGATGTGATATAAATGAATAAATTGAGTTGATTAGTTTTAAAATAGATGATAAAGACGGTGATCAAAGTGGGTTTGGATAGACCTAGTGTCACGCTATCATGGTTTCCAAATTTGTCCCCTTTTTCTTACCTTTACAGGTAAGAGAGAGATTCTTTTACCAAGTCCTCTCTCTCCCTTGGTCAAATGGATGTGATGAGAATATTTCTATCCAAAAACATAGATTGATCTTTCCTACTTATGATTTTTGTAGGATTGTAGATGGTTTTATTGATTAATTAGATAAATCTATAAACATGAATTTTTGTTCACTAATAAACCAATATTGTAACACCTCAAGCTTCCAAAATACGCTTCTCTTTCAATAATGCAATAGCTTGCATTGTACGCAAGTTCGAGATTCTAACACACCGCGACCAATCAAAATAGACATTATGAATAGTAATACCCAATTTTTGAAATTATATATATTTTATATTTCAAAATGGACTTCATTTTTGGATTCGTAATATCAAAATTATCCTATGTTTAATTTTTTGTATTTTTCTGAGAACTTCCAATTTTTTATGAATAGTGAAAAATACTTAAAACAACTTTTTTAATCAAAATAATTTATAGTGATAAATTATATTATTGAGTGGTTTTAAAGTTTAATTATAATATATTTTTACCATTTTATCCAATGGTGTTCATTAGAATTAATTTCACTTTGAAATTGAACATAAACAATTGTCAATCTTTTGATATATATAGTTTCTTAAAAACACGCTATTTGTTGTGACAACGCGAATTAATTATAAAATTAATTAATGAAACTTATATGTTTGGAATTTTGTAAAATATACATCATTTTTGAATTCTGAATATCAATTATAGCTTAGGGTGAAATTTTGGCATTGTTCTGAAAAACTTCAATTTTTGATGAATAGTGAAATCACTAAGTGGTGGTTAAAAAACTGATTTTTAGTTTAAATGAAACTTTACCGCTTATGTGATTTGATTTTCAAAAATCAGACATACATTTTTTTCATTAGGAAGTAAAATGTGGTTCAATGGGATTAAAATAATTTTTTGTTGAATAGTAACTTTTATGTTTAATTAATCATGATTAAAGGTAATTAGTGAAATTTAAGGTAAAAATGATATTATAAAAATATGAAAATACCTTTACACTTGTCCTAACCCTATTTTATGAGTCATGTCCGACCAAGAAAACCCATGAGTCAACTTGGGGACCCCATGGAGCCACATTGGTAGGAAAACGACATTAAAAACTTTTTATTTAATGTTAAAATAAAAATGTCACAAACAAGAGTTGTTTTACTAAAACAATTTTTAAATGGGGTTATACAAGTCATATTTTTGACTATAAATATTAATTAGAAAGATAAAAATATTTCCTACATCATTATATTTTTTTTATAATTTTTAGACATTAAATAAATTAAATTATTTATGACGCCATGATGATGCAGCGATTACCTCATTAATTAACGATTTTAATAAAATGGAAGGATAATGTAAAATCTAAGAATTAAACTTGTTCAAAGCATACTGTATGAGTATATTTCGAACACTTATCACCTTATACTAGAAATATATAAGTCTGGGACCTTTAGAATCCGAAAAAGTATTTCATAATAAAGAAACATTTCAATCTTTCCAAGAGTTCCCCTTCTCTCCTCTTATAAAAGGCCCCCACCACTACCACCTTACTCACACCTTCAAAGCCTTTTGGCTCGGCTGACCTATGCCCAAATACTCACCCAACTTCCCTCCATTATTCATAGAAGCCTCACATTGGGTATAACTCTTCCCAAGGAAGCCTTTGGCTCAAATCAAAAATAGTTACCCGGTTTTAAGGTAATGTCTTCTCTTATGTTATTTTGTATTATTTTTCTTATCCAACCCCCTAAACTCATTTTATTAATTTCTTTTGTAACAACACCAGTATCCTCAATATACTAGGATGTTGTTATAAGAATTATTAGAGCTACACTTACACACACCTACATCTAATGGTTAAAAAACATACGGTTTCTGTGGATGGGGAATTTCTGCCTCACGAAACGATGATTGTTCAACACTCATATAACACCTTCGAAGGTGGACATTAATATGTCACTATATTTATATATGATATATAATATGTTTATGTTTTACTTAAGGTTCTGTATTTTTTTCATTTATGGCATACCTTTATTGTTTCCATTATGGGTAAACGTGATATTTTCATTTTAGGAAGTGCGGACTACTGCCCCCTCAAAGTGATTTGAATCGTTAATGACATATGTGGGATGTATAAAGGATGGAGTACATGATATTATATATGATATTATACTTGAATTATAATATACCTTTATATCATTATTATTTCATTAAATACTAAATAGAAATGAAAGTAGCGTTCATGCGTACGTACGGCTTACCGTCTCCGTGAACGATGCATTTCATTTCTTACCTCTAAACGTTATGGAATATTATAAATGCATGTATATACTGGATATATATGAGATATATGATATCTATATCATGAGTATAATTCTGGATATAATGGATATTTCACCACATGAACAACTAGTAATTATAAGAAGCTTATTTTCGACTCAAGTACCAAAGATCGACAAAACGACCGTTATTAACTTAAATAATGACATAATGTTCATTACATGGTAATAAGTGATATAAAAGGAATAAAAAACTTGAAAAAGGTTCTTAAGAAGTTATAAATTAACTCTAGTTTATTATTCAGGAGGTTAAAGAACGGTCGAGTCAAGACAGGACGCAAGGTAAGGGAACTTCTTAACCCAATTTCTATTCTTTGGGTTAATCTATTATTTTCAAATTATGTCATGATATTATTATGTCCAATCTTATATTTGTACTTTATTTATGTGTACTTATAGTGAATACACATAATATATCTAATTTATTTAAAAAATGATCTTTGTAAGGGAACTTCTTAACCCAATTTCTATTCTTTGGGTTAATCTCCTACTTTCAAATTATGTCATGATATTATTAAGTCCTATCTTGTATTTGTACTTTATTTATGTGTACTTATATTGAATACACATAATAGATCTACTTTATTTAAAAAAATGATCTTTGTAAGGGTCTTCATCTCAATCTCCTTTCATTGAGGCATATTTTGTTTTATACACAACTTTCTTTTATACGGTGTATAAACCCCTTTGACTTTGACTTTTATTCAAAAAGGAATCTTTTTTTACAAATCGTTTTACTAAACGAAAAAAGGAATTTTTTGTCTTACGTATGCGGAGACAACGACTTCTCCGCCGCTGTGACCATTATTTGTGTTTCGGCTTCCTCTACAAGCCATAACTTTTTTTTAATGAAAAATAAATACAAAGTTTTAACTTTCTTTTATTTTGGTATTGAAAATGGTTTTGAAAGTGTTTTTATTATATCAATGTGTTGTATTGATATCTTATGATTGAAATGTAGAAATGTTATGTTTACTTTATGCATGTTTTATGTGATACGATTACATTATGGTTTATGATATGTTTAAACCTATTCATATGAGGAATGCATTGGACTTAATAAGTGACGGGTGGAGCCCGCTATAGCTCCTCGATGCATCGGAAGATCACATGAGACAAACTAGTGTCTTGGAACGAGGCCTTGACAAAATATTATTTGTAGTCTTGGCACAAGGCCTTGGCTACATGGTTATGATAGTCTGGCATTATGCATTCCATCATTATGAAAGTGGTTATTGATATTTCATGTGATTATTCGACTAATAGAATATCCATGTGAGTAAGTAAATGGAATTATTTCATTTTACTTTTTCCATATTATGCTATAGTGCAAGTTTAAAAGGCTTTTGTTTTATTTATACATTGCATTAAATGTTAATGTTTATTTATGAAATCTTCCGCTATATTGTTATCCTTACTGAGCATCTGAGCTCACCCCTTTCAATGTTTTAATTTTTCCAGGATGTGAAAAAGTATATTATGAATGACCTACAGGGATAATATAAGGGGATATGAAGAGAAGATGTTGTAGTATTGTTTTAATTTATGATGTAATGTAAGACTTATGAATGTATCTAGTGTTTACAAGGCTACTAAACTAATCGGTCTTTCGAGACTTGATCTTTTGTGATCATGCCAATGCTACGCAATAATGCACCGACTCTGGGTAACTGGGGTCAGGGAATTACAGTTGGTATCAGAGGCAGTTTAGTACTAACCTTGGAAGCTAGATTTAGATAAACTCTGATTAGAGAACATAGCCCAAAGATAGACTTTGAGGATTAGTATAGAAGAAATTCCTAGAATTTTGGTATTATAGAGATTTTGTGAGTTTTCCAAGAAATACATCCCTGTCTGGATACGAGCAGGTAGAGGTGGCTCTGGCACAGATGTACCTAGGGGTAAAACCCAGAAACACCGCTTTGAGCTAGACTCAAACGAGAACTGGTGCATGACAACGGTCCTTGCTGCACTCTTGGTTACGACACTCCCGGGGGATATGCTTAGGATAATTCTCGTTTTCTTTACAAACCACTATGAAGGGTTATGAGTATACACTTCCTCAAGGAAAACATTTTTATGATTATGGATTATGTCCATAAATAGTTCAATTTATGTTAAGTGTTTTTCAAGTTTGTTATTATGTATTTCGATTCATAAACTAACCTAGTTTATGCCATTGTATAGAAATGGAGCCCAGTAGAAGGAATGTGAACTCCATCAATACGTATGATCCAAAGAGTAAGAAGGATCATATCTTTCACGGTATTAAGCCAACATTTAGAAGGTAAATAGTCTCCCATGTGTTCTCAACATATGAAGAAATAGTATCATGTGTTAATAAGATAAGTAGATAATTCTCTGAGTCTTATGGATTTGAAGGTATGAAAGAGAAGAAAAGGATAGAAGAGAGAATGATGGATAAAGGGATGAGGGAAAAGAATAATTTTCCAATATGTGATAACTATGGGAAGAAACACCTTGAAACTTGCCTGAAGGGAATGGGAGTTTGTTATAAGTGTGGAGAAAAAGGACACCAAGTGCATGACTGCAAGGGTAAGAAAAAGGTTTCAAATGTACAATGCTTCATCTGCAAGGATTGGGGACACTACGCAAACCAATGTAAAAATCATCATAGTATGTCCCAAATGATGTTATTGGATAATAATCAAGTTATGATACTACCACAGATGAGGAGGAATGATTAGAGTTCTTATGTTGTTATTAAATAATTTTGTCATTTGAGTGTTGTATCAATGATTTACTGGTTATAATAATTATGGAGTATATAAGGATTGTACTGTAGTACTATTTCATCAAGGACTTGAGATTGTGTGGAACCAAGAAAAGTGACTCCACAGCAGGTTAAATTTTTGGAAAATATATGGTTGAGAGAAAGATAAACCATAATATGGTTCTGATACCAAGATAGTGATTTTGGAATAATACATGATTGATTTGGATAAATTATATTGGATATTCTTAACTTCCTTGAAACTGATTAATGATTTGTATACATTTTTGGATAGAAGGAGTATATCTAGTATTCTATATGGAATAAGGGATCATGAATGTAATCAATAAGGATTTATGGTAATTCATTATGTTTCAGTGTTTTAAAAAAATACATGATGAAGGTGTTCACATGTTGTTACGTGGAAAAAAGGATCTTCATTATGTTTACCTTCCTTATAAAATTTGGACTGTGAGTTGGAAAGAAGTATTTTGGATTACTATAAAGGTTGGAATGGATTAAGTTGATCTTTGGATAGTATTGTTTAAGGTTAAAACATTTCTGAAGATTATTTTTAGAATATTATAATACTATAGTTTTAGGAAAAGGACAACCTACAGGGTGGGGCATAACCCGTCGCGTCGGACAAAGTTGCAGGAATCGAACCCACAACCATAGTGCGATGGGCCTTTATTACCTACCACTAGCCTACAGAAAGTCCCTGGTTATTAAAAAATAGTTTTACTAATCTAAATGGTATGTGTTAATATTTGGAACCTTATACAATTAGGATAAATAGAATATTTTTGAGTTCTATTACCTTTTAGAGTGAAATATGGGTTTGTGGTTAAAATTTATTAAAGAATGAAAGTCTACATGAAAAGTATGTATATTCCCTTACATTCTTATTAAATCTCCTAAATAAATTCCTCAACATTATAAAAGGAAACATAAAACAAAAACGTTGCCGGTTAACTTTTCCAACTGGGGATTCAATGACCGTTTAGCCAATCACAAGCTTGTGATTTTCTTATGGTTAACTTTCTCCTAATCCAGTTTTCTACAACTCTCCATCAGACCTTGATGGTTTGTTTTTCTTCCATATCCATATTTTCATAGAATCCTAGTATGGGATATCTCGGGTGACCTTTGTACTTATCTTTCTTTCTTTTAAAGTTATATTTTTATTAACCTTATTTCCGATGTGGGTTTTCCACAAAGGTATTTTATATTTTCAACCTTTTACTTTCAAAGAAAAATTTCAAATTGCTAGGAAGCAATTTATTGATGGAGGGGAGAATGTAATACCCCAATCTTCCACAATACGCTTCTCTTTCAATAATGCAATAGCTTGCATTGTACGCAAGTTCGAGATTCTAACACACCGAGACCAATCAAAATAGCCATTATGAATAGTAATACCCACTTTTTGAAATTATATATATTTTATATTTCAAAATGGACTTCATTTTTGGATTCGGAATATCAAAATTATCCTATGTTGTATTTTTGGAATTTTTCTAAGAACTTCCAATTTTTTATGAATAGTGAAAAATACTTAAAACAACTTTTTTAATCAAAATAATTTATAATGATAAATTATATTATTGAGTGGTTTTAAAGTTTAATTAGAATATATTTTTACCATTTTATCCAATGGTGTTCATTAGAATTAATTTCACTTTGAAATTGGACATAAATAATTGTCAATCTTTTGATATATATTGTTTCTTAAAAACACGCTATTTGTTGTGACAGCGCGAATTAATTATAAAATTAATTAATGCAACTTATATTTTTGGAATTTTTTAAAATAGACATAATTTTGGAATTCGGAATATCAATTATAGCTTATGGTGAAATTTTGGCATTGTTCTGAAAAACTTCAATTTTTGATGAATAGTGAAACCACTAAGTGGTGGTTAAAAAACTGATTTTTCGTTTAAATGAAACTTTACCGCTTCTGTAATTTGATTTTCAAAAATCCGACATACATGGTTGTCATTAGGAAGTAAAATGTGGTTCAATGGGATTAAAATAATTTTTTGGTGAATAGTAACTTTTAAGTTTAATTAATCGTGATTAAAGGTAATTAGTGAAATTTAAGGTAAAAATGATATTATAAAAATATGAAAATACATTTACACTTGTCCTACCCCTATTTTATGAGTCATGGCCGACCAATAAAACCCATGGGTCAACTTGGAGACCCCATGGAGCCACTTTGGTAGGAAAATGACATTAAATACTTTTTATTTAATGTTAAAATAAAAATGTCACAAACAAGAGTTGTTTTACTAAAACAATTTTTAAATGGGGTTATACAAGTCATATTTTTGACTATAAATATTAATTAGAAATATAAAAAGATTTCCTACATCATGATATATTTTTTTATAATTTTTAGACATTAAATAAATTAAATTATTTATGACACCATGATGATGCAGCGATTACCTCATTAATTAACGATTTTAATAAAATGGAAGGATAATGTAAAATCTAAGTATTACACTTGTTCAAATCCTATTGGATGAGTATATTTCGAACCCTTATCACCTTATCCTTTAGTATATATAAGTTTGGGACCTTTAGAATCTGAAAAATTATTTCATAATAGAGTATCATTTAAATCTTTCCAAGAGTGCCCCTTCTCTCCTCTTATAAAAGGCCCCCACCACTACCACCTTACTCACACCTTCAAAGCCTTTTGGCTCGTCCAACCTCTACCCAAATACTCTCCCAACTTCCCTCCCTTACTCCTAAAAGCCTCACATTGGGCATAACTCTTCCCAAGGAAGCCTTTGGCTCAAATCAAAAATAGTTACCCGATTTTAAGGTAATGTCTTCTCTTATGTTATTTTGTTTTATTTTGCTTATCCAACCCCCTAAAGTATTTTTATTCATTTATTTTGTAACAACACCAGTATCCTCAATATACTAGGATGTTGTTATAATAATTATTCGAGCTACACTTACACACACCTACATCGAATGGTTAAAGAACATTCTGTTTCTGTGGATGGATAATTTCTGCCTCACGAAACGATGATTGTTCAACACTCATATAACACCTTCAAAGGTGGCCATTAATATTTCACTCTATTTATATATGATATATAATATGTTTATTTTTTACTTAAGGTTCTGTATTTTTTTCATTTATGGCATACCTTTATTTTTTCCATTATGGGTAAACGCAATATTTTCATTTTAGGAAGTGCGGACTACCGCCCCCTCAAAGTGATTTGAATCGTTAATGCCATATGTGGGATGTATAAAGGATGGAGTAAATTATATTATATATGATATTATACTGGAATTATAATATACCTTTATATCATTATGATTTCATTAAATACTAAATAGAAATGAAAGTAGCGTTCATGCGTACGTACAGCTTACCGTCTCCATGAACGGTGCATTTCATTTCTTACCTCTAAAAGTTATGCAATATTATAAATGCATGTATATACTGGATATATATGAGATATGTGATATCTATATCATGAATATAATTCTAGATATAATGGATATTTCACAACATGAACAACTTGTAATTATAAAAAGTTTATTTTTGACTCAAGTACCAAAGATCGACAAAACAACCGTTATTAACTTAAATAATTACATAATGTTCATAACATGGTAATAAGTGATATAAAAGGAATAAAAAACTTGAAAAAGGTTCTTAATAAATTATAAATTAACTCTAGTTTATTATTCAGGAGGTTAAAGAACGGTCAAGTCAAGACAGGACGCAAGGTAAGGGAACTTCTTAACCCAATTTATATTCTTTGGGTTAATCTATTATTTTCAAATTATGTCATGATATTATTATGCCCAATCTTATATTTTTACGTTCTTTATGTGTAATTATAGTGAGTACACATAATAGATCTAATTTATTTAAAAAAATGATCTTTGTAAGGGAACTTCTTAACCCAATTTCTATTCTTTGGGTTAATCTCCTACTTTCAAATTATGTCATGATATTATTAAGTCCTATATTGTATTTGTACTTTATTTATGTGTACTTATATTGAATACACATAATAGATCTACTTTATTTAAAAAAATGATCTTTGTAAGGGTCTTCATCTCAATCTCCTTTCATTGAGGCATATTTTGTTTTCTACACAACTTTCTTTTATACGGTGTATAAACCCCTTTGACTTTGAATTTTATTCAAAAAGGAATCATTTTTTACAAAGAGTTTTACTAAATGACAAAAGGAATGTTTTTATCTTACGTATGCGGTGACAACGACTTCTCCTCCGTCGTGACCATTATTTGTGTTTCGGCTTCCTCTACATGCCATAACTTTTTTTTAATGAAAAATAAATACAAAGTTTTAACTTTCTTTTATTTTGGTATTGAAAATGGTTTTGAAAGTTTTTTATTATATCAATGTGTTGTATTGATATCTTGTGATTGAAATGTGGAAATGTTATGTTTCCTTTATGCATGTTTTATGTGATACGATTATGTTATGGTTTATGATATGTTTAAACCTATTCATATGAGGAATGCATTGGACTTAATAAGTGGCGGGTGGAGCCCGCTATAGCTCCTCGATGCATCGGCAGGTCTCATGAGTCAAACTAGTGTCTTGGCATGAGGCCTTGACAAAATATTATTTGTAGTCTTGGAACGAGGTCTTGGCTATGTGGTTATGATAGTCTGGAATTATGCATTCCATCATTATGAAAGTGGTTATTGATATTTCATGTGATTATTCAACTAGTAGAATATCCATGTGAGTAAGTAAATGGCATTATTTCATTTTACTTTTTCCATATTATGATAAATTTCAAGTTTAAAAGGCTTTTGTTTTAGTTATACATTGCCTTAAATGTTAATATTTATTTATGAAATCTTCCAATATATTGTTATCCTTACTGAGAATCTGAGCTCACCCCTTTCAATGTTTTAATTTTTCCAGGATGTGAAGAAGTATATTATGAATGACCTGAAGGGATAATATAAGGGTATATGAAGAGAAGATGTTGTAGTTTTGTTTTACTTTATGATGTAATGTAAGACTTATGAATTTATCTAGTGTTTCCAAGGCTACTAAACTAATCGGTCTTTCGAGACTTGATCTTTTGTGATCGTGCCAATGCTACACAATAATGCACCAACTCTGGGTAACTAGGGTTGGGGCGTTACAAATATTCCACATGAAATCATACACACGTGTTTACTACCTTTGATAACTCACCACCCAACCCTAATATGTTCCATCCTATATAAATTAGAATTGGGTAGAGGGAGATGTTATCATCAACCAAATCAATTTAAATTAACAGAATTAAAACCTAACAAGACTATATTCGGAATTTAAAATTGAATTTATGATTGAAACCACATGCATAAAGAAGAAGGTATCGTATTAATTAGAATCAAAATAACTAAAGTAAGCACATTTTTCCAGCCTCTCCCCATTATGATCACTTCAAATAAACTACCCCTCCATGGATGGGGAATTCGAGATGATGTGGGAGAGGAGAGACATTATAGAGTAAAGAAAATAAAGGAAATAAATGAAATAAATCCAAAGGAGGTTGTACCTGAGTGTCCTTGGCATATTCTCATCCCAGTGTGTGTTGAAAGTGCGGCTAGATGTCAGTATTTATAGGCATTCCTGTCCAAAACCCATGGCCTGCTGCATTTAATTTTTTTTACGCATCACCACATAGTCGAAGTGTACTTGGGTTACATGTCGTGTAACCCAGGTCAGATTTTTCCTCCACTTCATTGAATCCATAGACGCTGCTTTGACCGGTTGACTCACTACATGATGTGTACTAACATTACACATTGTATACTTGAGGTTCACAGTGTTTTTTTCCATCACGACTTGTCCAATTCAAATCTAACTCATCCAATTAATTCACAAAGTGTACTCCTTGTACATGACATGTAACTGTGTTTCTATAGATTTCTAGCTTCGCTTCCTTCTCCAAAAATATGGTGTCATTCCACGAGTAAAGCAATGCGGGGAAAAGGGTCCTTTGGCACGTAATTTCTCTTCTTCTTTTTCCTTTTTCATAAATTTGTTTTTTCCTGCCATAAAACATTAAATAAATAAAGTACTTACCAAAATGGAAATATTATTCATTTAATTACACAAATTAACACCAAAAATGTATGAATGATAAATGCTTATCAAGTACCTCCTAACAATGTCTATCAAAACTACTATTCATATCACACCACTTGATGTGTCATCCATGACATGACAACACCGCAAGGAATCATAGAAATGCACCCATATATACTCATTAGACTCCAACTCTCATGAGGTTATGACCTCATAGCTAGTGGAAGGTTTTACTCGAGGCTCTATCGGTAACAACTCACTAGGTCCGGCTCTAGTTCCCAGCAACAGAGATCATGCCATCGCTAACATGAACCTAAAAAAAGTTCTAAATAACCCAGGTGCAGAGTCCTGTATCTATCCACTACCCCCGTAGTCGAGGGAGTACTAGCTCCTAAACCAACCCGCTCAACCTCAGTCGCTCCTTTATAGAGGGGCCCGCACCTCAATCCATCTAGGGAGCACTAACTCCTAACTAGGAATCATGCATATCCAATGGAGGGGTATGTTCCCTGACACGGTGGGGGAGAACTTCTCCATAGGTGTGGACCCGCGCCCTGGTATGACCAGGGAGTACCGCCCTGAGAAACATGAGCCTGCACCCTAACCTAATAGAGAATATACACTTAGATAAATGTGATCCCACACCCTAGATTGGTAGGGTAGAACCACTCAGAGAAACATGGGCCCGCACCCTAACCCAGTAGGGGAGCACCATTCTGAGAAACGTGGGCTCGCACCCTAACCTAGTAGGGGAGCGCCACTGTGAGAAACATTGGACCACACCCTAACCTGGTAGGGGAGATCCATTCAAAGGTTATATTACATGCACCCTAGTATGATAGGTTGGTACTGACTCTACCATCAAACATGATTGGTGAGCATGTGCCCTAGAACAATAGGGGATCAGTCCAACTTTACGATCGCCACGAGAAACCCGTACCCTAGTTCATCAGGGGAGTAACCCCAGATGATACTACCCAAAGGTAACAAACCCACACCCATGGAGTTAGGAGTCCCATATCTACCTAAGTATACAGGTAAGGGAAACCCTCACCCTGACGCCATAGGGGAGTACCTGGCCCAGCGCCTCTCTTCACGAACCGAAACCATCTCCAGCATTGGTAGAGCATCACTACAGATGTGTATTTACCTATTCATGACACATAATATCTTACAAGCCAAAAAAAGATGCCACCATCATGTTTTACATGGAAAACTACTCAGTATATGCTACTCACAAGCCCGATTCCAAGCTATGTAGGAGGAGTTATGGGAGGTAGAAGATATCAAGGGGATCCTCAATAAATACCTCATTTTGAACCAATTTTCCTAAAACATCCTTTTAAAGACCTCTATAAGTAAAAATTATCCCACCATTGCAATCTATGAAAAACAAATCTCAAAATGGACTACTCACATACCCAAATCTGACTTAAAGGGCACAAATTACCCAGAACCTCTAAGCTGGAAAACGTACATGGAATGTACTTTAGAGTAGATAGTGTGTACTCTAATATCTCCCCCTAGAAATGTAATTTTACATGGCCATAGAAACATGGGGTCATCATGTGTAAAACTACATGGTGTTTACTTTAAAGTAGACGATTTTTTCTATTCAAAAACCATATTTCTATTTTCTTTTTCACACGGACACATGGTCGTGTTTATAATGACCCATAATTTACATACATTGTTATTTATTCTGAATTGAAGCACACTTATTACAACATATAACAAAACCAAGAAAAGACCGTATAGGTATGGTGTCTTTAGAAACTGGGAAACATAAACAACTGGTTCATAAAGAATCTACTTTGCCTCCCATTTATTTCATCAAATCTAGAGTCCCTTTTTGGCATATTCTACTTAATAATCTTCTTCCTGACCTGGGGAAATAAAACATACAAAAGGGTGATCTCAAATGCTCAGTAAGGGTAAACAAAATAAATATCAATCACATCATATACATGAGAACATAACTTTTGTAAATCTTAACCTACAAAAGAGATCATAATTACATAACATGGGATAAATCATAGCAGTGAAATGTAATCCCAATAATCATAACTTAAAACATGAAACTTTGTGGCATACACACATAATCATAGAGAATAATTTCTTATTAGTCAAGACTCATTTCCAAGAGTATCTTAGTGGACAAAGTCCATTTCTGAACCGAGTCACCCTCGTTTCAGTCCTGTTTCACTGAACCGGTATAACCTACCGTTCCAGCCATGTCTATCTCATGAGATATAAAATCTTTACCCAATGCATTGGAGGAATATATAGGTCCCACCCATCTCATAATGATACCATTCTTATGTGTGCCACAAAATCATAAACCATACATCATTGCATAACCCATGTAATAAAAAAGGGAATCTTAAACATCATGACATCATAAAACAATTCATATACGATAAAGGAATTCATAAAAATAATTCCATCACAACATAATCAAATCAATGTAATAATAGGGATAAAAATATAACCTTTTATTATCTTATATGGAAAATAATTTTTATAAAACACTTGAACTCCATTCTTGAGGAAAATATCCTTTCTACTTCAAAAACATTTTCCTTTCTTAACATGTCATAAAATTTTAAACTAAAAGAAGTTGATTAAAAATAAACTTGAAAACTTGTAAAGGAATCTTCTTGGAAATAATGTTTTAAAAATCCATTCATGTCGTATAAGTTAAAAAAACATTCTTCTCGTACTTTTTTTGGAAAAGTCAAAAAGTACCTCGTACGAAAAACGACAAAAGATTCCTTTAATATCTTTTACAAAAAACTCACCGAAGGGTAAAATTGGATTTAAAAAAAATTGTATGTGGATGGAAATAATATTACATATTTAGTAAACATGGATATGGATGATAAAATACACCCCATTAAATTCCAATGTATAAACAATCTCAGATAAAAATGAGATTGTGATATTTCCCTTACCTTAGGTCTGATTTGCTTCGTAAGTGTCCGAAACTCCTGTATAATGATTTAAATCATGTCATTGACTTATTCCAGAATCATACTCATTGTTTATGATATCATATATGGTTCACTTATGACTTTATATTACCCGTTCTTTTGTAAATTCCATGGTAAAGAGTGTTTTGGGTAAAATTGTTTCATTTGTCGTCCGTGTTTTGACTTGTAATTATTCATATGATTACTTAGATCATAATTACTTAATTACATAATATAAAACATGATTTATATATAATATATATTCAGAATATACATATATATAATAAATCAGTAAATGGAAAGAAATACACCGTTCATGGAGACGGTAGGCCGTACGTACGCATGAACGCTGTTTTCGTTTCCTTATTGAGTTGAATGGAATTAAGTAGATGACATACATATATATATACACATAAATCCAGTATCATTATTATGTCATATATTTCATTATTACTTATTATATATACTTTATAATCATTCATGAATGGTTAAAGTGGAGAATTAATCTCATCGCGTCGTGGAGACGGTAGTCCGTACGTACGCACGAGCGATGATATCGTTATCATGATCATGGGACTATATTGGAGTGTATGTATACTATTTCAGAATCAATATCACTTTAAAATAATCATATATAGTTATTATGTACACCATTATACCCATCCAAGTAAGGTGGTGGTGGAAAATAGATTTCACCATGGCGTGGAGACGGTATTCCGTACGTACGCACGCGCGGTGATTTCATTTTCCGTAGGATGGATAGATGGTGAAATAGGGTTGTTTCATACTGATAATAACATATCAGTATATGATTGATACTGATGTTATTACTTCATAATGAAACAACCTAAGAAGAATAAGTGGAAGAAGAAATAAAGGTGAAATAATCGGTAACGGACATTACCTCTTCTTTGAAGTGCCTCTTTGAGATCTCCTTTTAGGGCACTAAAATTGGTCTTTGAGGAAGACCAGAACCTCTAGGATATTTCTAGGGAAGTGGAGAGAAGAAATGGGCAGGGTTTGTCCGAGCTTGAATGCTCAAATTGGTGTGATGAGGAGAGGGAGGAGGTGCCCTTTTATAAGGGAGGAGAGGGGCACCTTAGGAAAATCTCAAAATATTATTTTATATTAAGGTCAAATTCGGTTTATAATGGTTCCAAAGGGTCTTATTTCGAAGATAAAGTGGGTATGGGTCGAAATAATTTCATCCAATATTATTTAGACAATTTTAGGTAATTATTTTAACCTTATCAATTAGATTTAACTCTAAGTTAAATAATTTAACTTTTACCGTGTCTTTTTGTTTTCTTACACTATATGGTTAATAAACATACAATAACAAGACAAACGAACCCCAAGTTATTTATTATTAATATATATATCCTTATCTAAGTCATTTGGCCGAACATTAGATTTTTAGGAATTAAATAACAATTAATAATATAATATTTGTTTTAAAAACTAATTTATGTCAATTTTGACACTATTTGGTACATGATTTTTATGAAATTCATAACAGAATGATAAGTTCTAACCAAGTAACCTATATCAACAATAACATGTCATATTAACCTAGAAAATTAATTTAAGTCATAAAAAGTCTCAAATTACATTTATTTGGGTATTTATAACATTAATTATGTCAATATTTCATTAATAAGATAATTACTGCATCATCGTTGTGTCATAAATAAATTAAATTATTTAATGTATAAAAATTATAAATAAAATACCATTATTTAGGAAATCTTATTATCTTTCTAATGAATATTTAAAATCGAATTTATCTTATGTATAACCCTATATTAAAAATGTTTTAGTAAATAAACTTTGATGTTAACTCTTTTAACTCTTCTTTGAATTAAATAATAATAAATGTCCTAATCTAATCCAAGTGGGCCTAAATGGTCATATTTTATTCCTAAGGTTATTTTTGGTCGAATTACACTTGTCCAATAGAATTAGTACATATTTTAGGGTAATAATAATATCATTTTTACCCTTAATTACCCTATTTACTTTTAACCGTGGTAAAAAAAAGTAAAAAGTTACTATTCACCAAAAAATTATTTCCATCTCATTGAACCACATTTTACTTAATGACATCAACTGTGTATCTCGGATTTTCGAAATTCCACTCACAGAATCGGTAAAATTAAGTTTTATGAAAAATTCAGTTTTTTTTAACTACCACTTAGTGGTTTCACTATTCATCAAAAATTGAAAGTTTTCAGAAAAATACCAAAATTTCACCCTATGCTAATTTCGATATTACGAATCCAAAAATGAAGTCCATTTTAAAAAATAAAATTTATAAAATTTCAAAAAGTGGTTATTACTATTCATAACGGCTAGTTCTAATAATATTTTAATAGTATATCGTTGTTTAGTGAAACTCGGTATTGCGTACGACGCAAGCTATCGAGGAAACTTGCGATTTCATGTAAATCAAGCCAAGCAAGTGTTGTGTGTAGAAAAAGATTCCTTTGATGATTTATATAACATAAAAGTCTCAGGTGTTACAGTGTTCTACTACACGGAATGTAATCAAAGTGCATGGAATGTACCACTGAAAAGTCCTTCCCCAAATGGGAAGAACACATGGAATGTGTGACTGGTTTAGATGCCATGTAGATGGGAAAATCCATCGAAAATTCCCTGCAAATAGCCCAGATCACCCCTGTTCACCCTAAAACACACAGATCTCCCATCCAGGGTCCCTAGCAAGCATATAAGGGTTCTAAAACCTTATAATGGTGCATAAAAAGGAGGATTGGGATTAAAATAAAAAACACCCTAACTTAGAGAGAAATTTTGAATATTTGAGGTCGAATTAGTGATCGAAAGCTATTTTTTCTTGATTCGACAGCATCTGATGTCAAGATCCGAGACCGACAACGCTTCATTTTCTCAATTTAGCCTTCAGGATGATCGTCGACGAAGAGGGAGAGGGGAGGGGGTCGTGGCTCTGCCTGTGTGTTCATAAAGAAGATGAGAGGGGATAGGGTTTTGATTTTTAATTAAATTCCCTCCCCCACTTAATATCCCATCCCCGAATCACCTCCGACCAAACACTCAGCACTGAGAAAGTTTATGTCACATATTGGGTAAACGTGATGTTCTCAACTAATCAGCGATCTTAGAAATCCGTTTTGAGTCTCTACTAGAGAGTTAATAAAATTTCAAACATAACCACATGCACGACAAAATATATTTAATATTTTTAAAATCACCATGTTGAGGCTCTCTAGGACCAAACTTCTAGCACCGACTCAGTGCCCGAATTCATAAATATTCTCTGGAATATTCCAAAGTCTTACGGGTCAAAACCCGAGTTGTTACATGACCAAATAAGAACATACTATAATATATGTGTGAGTATAGCTATAGAGGAGATTCTTTTGTTATAATATCATTATCATGAAAGTGTAAAAAAATAATTTAAATGTTATTAAGGTGATGAATCGTAATTTGGAAGAGTTATAAGAATAATTTAAATAAAGAAGATATTCTCACTTATAAATAAATCTCCTTTCCTCTTCGTATGTTCACTTTAGGCGGTCAGCTTTACAATAATAAATTATTGCTAATATTAGTTATATAATGCCTAATTTATATTTAAATAACATAAATAATGACATGAATAACATATAAATTCACTAAACTCATTTATAGAACCATCCTTGAATGGTTGTGAAGAAAAATGAAAAGTGTTGTTTATGAAGGCAGTAGTCCGTGCACACATATGAACAAAATTTTATTTTTTTTCAATTGAATGTAAGGGGAATAGATAATGGTTATACCATAAATATAATAACATTTAAGTATATTATTTATACTAATGTTATTATATACATATTTTTAGAATGGGTTTGGAGGATAATGGATGAGAAGGATAAAGAAATGAATTTAAATCCACCAAAATATTTTTTTTGTATTTCCAAATAAAATCACTTTATGGTTAAGTGAGAATCGAAAAAGAATAAAAAAAATAAGAGGTAGTGTGTCCAAGGGGATCCACCATTGTAGACATGAGCCAGAACAATGCACCAAAAAAACCACCTCGGGTCATGCATGGCTAAACACAACTAACCAAATAAATAGAAACAACACAAAGCACAGAAGACATATAAATCTTGAAGAAAATCAATACAGGATCCATCGAATGAGAATGAACGATCTGGAATAGGGAACCATGATACTGTTGAGCCTATATGGATGATGAATCCAACAAAAAGAGCACTTGAATGGTTCTACCTTCACCAAAGCCTCCATCACGATCCAAAACATCATAGAATCCGTTGAACCTAACCGAATTAGGGTCATGAACTAAATAGAATGATGAAATATCAGAGGAAGACAAGAAAATTAAGAACTATCTAGGCATAGAAAAAGGAAATAAAAGGCACTGCACAGAATACCGAAGGGGAATCAAGCAGTGAACTGGTGAAAAGAAGACATCATCGGCACTGAGAGTTCATGCATTCATCATCTGCATCTACATACTAGACCTAGAAATGATGATGATGATCCTACCTTGTTCTAAATCCAAATAACCCAAATGGAATCATGAGGATGCATAATTCCCAACACATCGTCGTCAACAGTTGAAGCCCGCCAGAACCCTCGATATCGGTTGGTTCCACAAACTGGTCCTAGGTTGAACCTTCAACGACCGGGTATGTGTCTGCGATCATCCCTCATCATGGCTGCCCATGAATACTCTAGTTTATGATCCTATTATCCATATAATGCTGACTCAATACTGATTTAGAAGGGGGAGGATAAGCGAACTGGTGACACGCATGTAGAAGAAGAATTAGGTTCGATGATGTGCAATAGAGGAATAAATAAGGAAGAGAGGGGATTCGAGGAGATTAGATGGTGGAAAACCCTAGCCACAAAAGGAATCTCTCCCTCATAGATACATCACCCTTTAAGTTAAAGGGTAAATAATACTTATGTTGATAGTGTTGATCTTCTCTTGAAGTATCCCATGGAAATGAAGGACTCAAGGAACTTTGTTGAAAATAGAAGCTACTAAACATATATAGGGGATTTAAAAGAGGTAAAAAAATTATATATTAATGTTAATTTAGAACTAGGTTTGTGTCTTGAAATGGGTAGAATTGAAAACCTTTTATTGGTGAAAAAGAGGAATAAATCTTTTGAAAATAATGTTAAGTATGAGGCAATAATGAAATTACATTAGAGTTATGTGATTTAGGTGGAGAAATTTAGGTGAGATATTTAGGTATGATTTTAAAACCTAGAAAAAGGTATTATATATGGCCTAAGTGTCAATTTTATTTATTAAAATTCAAGCCACATTAGATTACCCATTTTATCACTTATTCATATGGATTAAAATTTAACCATGGTAATTATTTTATTACTAAAAATATAATATGAACCTTATTATCAAAATTTGATGTTATGAATCCAAATTTTTTTCTCCATTCAATCTAATTCAATTTCTAAGTACAATGAAATTAACTTTTATATGATAATATCATCTGTTGAAAAACAGATTTTGTAGAAAAATATCATTTTAATCGTTAAGTGTTTTTAATCTTATTTATCATTGATTACTAATTAAATGAGTATTTATTTATTTTTATAAAAATTTAAATATAATATTAGAGTATTAATTTAAAATATATCCATTTTATTTAAAAATAAATAATATTTAGAAAATTCTCATTCTTTAACAAATAATTTCTTTAGAGCGATAACTAATATTTATCTTGGTAACTTAATTTTATGCCTAAAATGAAATTGAACCCATTGAATAATTTGAAAATTAAGATTAAAAATATTCAAATAATTTTATATTATTATATTTCTAAAATTGATAAAATCAATTTCAATATAATCACACATAACGCAAAAAAAAATATTAAGAAACGTGTATCTTCTAAGCATAAAATAAATTTTTTACTTACCTAGTAAAAAATATTGGGTGGATGTTAGATTATTTTATTATATATATTATCAATATTTTCCATTTAAACCATTATTTAACCATAATATAATAAGCTCCATAGTGCATGAAAAGGAAATTTTTTAGAAAATATATCTTTACGCAGAAAATGATTTTATTTTTTATTTAAATATACTAATTGAATCTTATGAATGCATTAGTAAAAAATGAAATTTGTCTTTGTTTGTATATAAATTTAATAATTTGGTTACTTATATATTTACCCTCTAATTCAATGACTACATTTTAATGGTTATATAATGTCAGGTGGTTCATTTTGGTTTAGTATTGTGTGTGTAGAAAGATATTGAACATTGTATTAATTTAGAAAAACATATTTCAAAATATCTTGGTGTTACACAATTTATGATACAAAACATCTTTTAAATGTGAGTCTTGATGACCCTATGAAAACAGATATTTCGTATGGTAATAGATTGAAGTGAGGTTTGGATAAGGAGAAGTGAAGAATATAGTTGAATTTTCTTCTACTGCTTCCAAAGCTACTAAATCTAAGCAGCACACTTCAAAGAATAATTTTAATCATTGTTCAGATGGTAGTAATTTAGAACTTAGTGAATGATAATTTTTTAAACATGTAAGTCTTATGATTAAGATTATTGAAAATAATAATTTCCAGAATGATTATCAGAATGATAGGAGTGATAGACATGAGATGTCTGGAAAAAGAGAATATTATTCATATGTTATTTGTTATGAGTGTAAGAAACCAAATCATATCAAACTAAAATGTGTAGTATTAGAGAACTATATAGATTCTATAAGATCCTCAAAATGGAAAGGAAATAAATTTCTAAAGAAAATAGACACCAAGAGTGTGATTGAATATCCATCTTCTGAATTTTCTTTAAAAAGTGATGAAAATTGGAATATTGCTACATTTTGTGGCATGGTAGCTTAGATTGAATCATGAATTATGGATAAATTATCTTTCAATTCACTCATTAATTTATCTTTAAATTATACATATCATTATTCCTCAAATAATAAAAATTATAATCCATCATTTTAAGAAATGGGTGATATGTGACTAGCTTGGAGAAAAGATAAAAAACTTAAGGAAAGACAATTACCTAGCTAAGTAATACCTTACTAAGGCTAATGATGTTATGTATGAAGTTACTTCTGATTCAAATGTTAAATTAATTTCTATTTCAAATTCTAATGATCAAAACGAAGTTTAAAAATTAAATCCAATGTTAACAGTCTTAAGAAGATACTTTATGATTTTTAATTTTGTGAGAAATATTTTTTATAAGCTTCTAAGACAAATTAAACCATCTAGAAAATCTTGTAAATTTTGTTATAAACCTTTTGAAAGTCTCATTTTCAAGATAATTATTTTTTTCAAAAGATTCAGCCCCTTTGTACTAAATATAAAATGAGGGTCATTGAAATAATCATTACTCCTTGAATAAGGTTTAATCATTTATAACATGTAGAGATTATATTTTGAAACAAATTGTAGTTTTTTAACACTCTAGGGTTGTACAGATCTGGATTCTAAAGGTTTTTTTGCTAATATTTCTGACCTAAGAATGTTTGGGTAGAAAACTTTTATCCTTGCTTGTTTATGGAGAAAATGATGAGTACCAATGGATGAAATACATGGTACAGAGATTTTTATTTTTCTTAGTGCGTGAATGGAAACAATCCAAAATTCCTAAACTTACAAAAAGTAAAGGTTGTAAATGTTATATTATAGATATTTTATAGGTTCAGGTCATTGGAATTAGTGATATTTCTTTAATTGGTTAGTCTTTATTTTTGATTTTTTTTATGTTCTAGGACTTAATAATATCCTTATAAACATAAGTCAATAATGTGATGAGGGTTACTCTATGAATTTTGGGAATGAAAGACGTACCACCATAAGTTTGGAAGGATTTCACATCTTAACTTATGATAGGAATGATAATGTGTCCATTATCAATATATAGGACCTTACCTACAAGAAACTTCCTTGCCTCAGTGCAGTTGAGGATGAGTCTTTGATTTGGAATAGAAATTTAGGACACTACAATGTTCAGATCTTAGTTAAAATTTCCAAAATAGGACTTTTAAAGGATATTCTTGAACTTAAGTTCGATTCTTATAGAGTTCGTGACCCTTACCGATACTGTAATCAATGTATGTTTATCTTTAAAACTTTTGGTGAGGTCTCAACTTCCAATCCTATATAGTTATAAATATACATTTTTGGACCTACACAAACTACAAGTATCGGAGGCAAACACTATGTGTATGAATTAATTGATGATTACCGTAGATATACATGTGTTTATTTTATTATTCTTAAATCATAAGCACTCTGATGTTTTTAAAAAAATCATGATTTAAAAATGAGAAAATATTTATATTGTCACTATATGGAGTAATCCTAATAAAGAGCTTGTGAAATCTTCTATTAAAACTTTTTTGTAGTGAAAAATACATTATTAATAAAGTTTCACCACCAAGAACTCCACAAAAAAAATAAGGTAATAGAAATAAGGAAAAAAACAATGTAATAAATTTCCTATACTATGTTGTGTGAATATTTTTTTGATGAGTATTTTTGGGCAGAAGCCATGAGTACTTCTTGTTACACTATAAATAGAGTTTTACTTCAGTTTATTTTAAATAAATTATCTTATATATTTTAGAATATAAGGAATCCAAAATATAGTTACTTTATATTTTTTGGACACAAAGTGTTCATCCTGAATACTAAAGATAACCTTCATAAATTTGATCTAAAAAATAATGAATTATTTTCTATTAGTTACTCCATTGTAAGTAATTATAATTATGTTTTCAACAAACTAACCCGTGTCATTAAGGAAAAGATACATGATAAGTTTGAAGAAGTTGATATGTATATGAAGTTAAAAAAAATTATTATAAAAATAATATTAATTGTGTTTTTTAAATCCCCTCTAATTTACTTCTAAAATTTAAAAAACATACACTAGTAACTATCATTCTAGAACTCATCCTAATACCTGATACTCATCGAGTAGATGGGGAACAACCTTACTTTTTACCTAGACACCAAATTATCTTAAGGAATAATCTCACTTTTAATACCATTAGTGGTGTAGATCAACTGGTTAAAACTATAAGTTCTTTAAAAAAAATTATTTTGATCTTCTTGAATTCTTATCTCAACTTGAACCTAAAATTAAAGATAATTACTTTGGTTATAGGGGTTGGATTATTTTTATTCAAGAAGAATTTAATTAATTCGAACATAACAAAGTTTGGAATTTAGTATAATTTCCTAGTGATATGTTAGTTATAGAATTTAAATAGTTCTTCTAAAATAAGTACGATGGGAATGGAATTGTTGTTTAGAATGAGTATTGGCTTGTTTTTAATGGATATAATCAAGAAGAGGGTATAGAATTTGGAGAAAATATTTCTTCAGTAGCTAGACATGAATCTATTTATATTTCTTTACCATCTATATATTATGATCATTTTAATCTATATCAAATGGATGTAAGGAGTTTCTTCCTTAATGGTTAAGTTCAGGAGGAGTTTTACCTTTAACAACCACTTGTTTTGGAAGATACTAATTTTCCAAAACATTTTTATGCACTTACTAAGACACTTTATGAACTTAAACAAGTAATTATATCCTAGTATGGTATATTATCACGTTTTTTACTTAGAATTAATTTTTAAAGGAATGTTAGATCCTACACTTTTTATCAAGAAATTTTTTAATGACACCATAATTGTGTAAATCTATTTTGATGACATTATTTTTAGTTATGACCGAAAAAACTTGTGAGAAATTTTTCAGAACTTATGAAAAGTGAATTTGAGATGAGTATAATGGGTGAACTTAACTCATTTCTTGGATTCCAAATAACTTAGAAACTAAAAGGAAATATCTTAACTCATTATAAGTATATCATATATTTACTTAAGAATTTTGGTTTTGAAAATGATTTTAGTATATGTAATCTAGAAGGTTCCTTATGTATGTTTGATCTTGATAAATCTGGGAAACTAGTATCTCAAACAAAATTATAGAGGGATGATCATAAGTTTAATTTACTCGATAATTAGTTGATTGGTCATTATGTACTTTGTGTTCTTATGTTCAAGGATTCAAGGTAATCTTAAAGAGTCATGTCATAAGGTGATTAAATAGATCCTTTGTTACCTTAAAAGAAATTTGGAACTTAGAATGTTTTATTCTTATGGTTCTAAGTTTTTTATTAATATTTATTCAGATGTAGAGTTATAAGGTTGTAGATTAGATCAGAATATTACATGCATAGCTTATCACATCCATAGTGAAGATTTAGTTCTTGGTTTAGCAAGTAGAAATATCCAATTACACTTTTCATTATTGAAGTCAAATATGAAGCACCTGGAAAATGTTTCACCTAATTATTTTAGATACAACACAAACTCACTGATTTTGGAATCAGTTTTACTAATACTCCAATAACACCCTAGACTGGACCACCCCATTGGAACCTGATTAAGAGTCGTTACATGACCTCAAGTGTGCTTCCTCATATGTTAGAGGCTACTGAATAGTGGTGAGGGCCTAAAATATTCATGGTGGGATATGCCTTTAATAAGAGGATCTAAGGTTCACACTTGAATCTGAAGAAAATTTGGCATGAACTATGTTGAGAAAAAATCCCTCAAAGTGACTTTATAGTATTTTTGGGTTGGTTTTATTTGTTAAAAAACAAGTTTACAAGGTTAGTTCTGATGTTCTATCATAATTGTTGACATTATATGTTAAACAATCTATCATATAAAGTCATTTAATCTCTATAAATGGTTTATAAAGTATCACATACAAGGTGGCGCCATTTACCAACATTTTCCAAATTTTTGTGGTCCAAAATTTAGATAAATGGGAAAGTGTCAAGAAAAAGGAGTTTCAAGGATACCTAATGAAAATATTCAAATGGCATGAAATTTTCAAAAGATTGTATGAATCTCAAAATAAAGTTCTATGAAGGTTGTAATTTTCATGAAGGCGGTGACTTATATAAAGGACCCATGTTTTTTTGAACCATATGCAAATGGATGTTTTTATTAAAATTTTCATGAAGATGGAAAATTTCATGAAAAAAGTGAAGAGTTTTGAATAATGTTGGCGGTGAACATGGAATTTTTTGAAGGAGATGAAACATCTATAAATAGGAGGCTACACCCCTCATTTTAAGAGAGTAATCCTTAACAAATATCCAAAGGATCTTAATTCACAAAAGAGTTTCATGATGGTTTTTTTTTCTTGAATAATTAATAAGAACATGAGTTTCATAAATAAATAACTTGTTTCATTTTGACCAAGGTAGTTTCAATAAATTTTAGTGATATTTGAAAAAGGTTTTGAGTTTCACAAAATAGAAAAGTTTCATGAATAATTGGGAGGTTTAATGAAATATGTAAAAGGTTTTCATAAAATTTAATATTATATAAGTATTTTCCCAAAAAATATGTGGTAAATTGGTATTCATAGAGTTGATGAAATTTGTGCTTAATGATGCACCAAATTAGGTATAAATTGTAGGTTCTTGGTGAAAAAGAAGTGTCTTGATGGCATGTACAACTTGGATTTTAGTATTAATTTATGAGTAATAGTTGTTTCACATGAAAAAAAATGTCTTTTCCAATAAAAACCATATATTTCTTGACAAGATAAAAGCATTGTAATTATAAGAGAAGGATCTTCACATATAATTTATATTTAATTTATGATCAGATATAGAATTACCTCAACTTCTAATTCTCTCTTCATTGATGATTTGGTTGACTATATCTCATCGTACTATCATTTCAAAATGGCATCCAAGTGTATAATCCATCTATAAGTGATCTACACATGCATCAAAATCTATGAACATCACTGTAGAATCTTCAGTGCTATCACGGTCGATCTTAATCACTTACGGTGTTCATGGTTGATTGTAGTAAAAAAATTCTTGAAGGAAGAACTTTTGATGTTCTCTTAAGGGATTGAGAGAGGAGGAAGAGTGAGTTCATTCTAGATCTCTATATTTCTCTTTAGGGATTGAGAGAGTCTCTCTCTATCCATCGTTCATAATAAGAGTGAGTATGGAAAGTGTTATAATTAGATATTTATTGTGGAAGGTTTTGGATTGGAAAATTTCATACAGGCCCTTTTCCTACATAACAATTCTTAGTTGACCCCATGTCGAATAATAATATTATTATTATTAATCTTTTGGTATGTTCAACACTTTAAAAATATAAATAAATATCATTTATACCATTTCCAATTGGACCATTAAATAAATATCCTACCTTGTTCTGACTCCAAGGAACCCAAATGGCATCACGAGGATGTATCATTCCCAACATGTCGTCACTAACAGCTGAAGCCAGCCAGAACCCTCGATATAGGTTTGTGCCTCAAACTGGTCCTAGGTCGAACCGTCATCAGTCATGTATGTGCCTGCGATCATCCCTCATCGTGGATACCGAATAATACTCTAAGTGATGATCCTATTATCTAGAGGATGCTGACTCGATGCTGATTCAGAAGGGGGAGCAGACACGAACCAGTGACACGCATCCAGAAGCAGAAGAAGGGTCAGCGACGTGCAATGGAGGAAGAAATAAGGAAAAGAATGGATTAGAGGAGATTCAGTGGTGTAAAACCCTATCCACCCAATTAATCTATCACTCATAGATACATCGCCCTTTAAGTTAAAGGTTAAGTAATACTTAAGTTGATAGTTTTGATATTCTCTTGAAGTATCCTATGGAAATGAAGGACTCGAGGCACTTTGTTGAAAATAGAGGCTACGTAACATATAGAGGGGATATATAAGAGGTAAAAAAAATAGATCTTAATGGGAATTTAGAAATAGGTTTGTGTCTTAAAATGGGTATAAGTGACAACCTTTTATAGGTGAAAAAGAGGGATAAATCTTTGGAAAAGAATGTTCAGTATGGGGAAAGAATGAAATTACATGATATTTATGTGATTTAGGTGGAGAAATATTAGTGAGATATTTAGGTATGATTTTAAAACCAAAAAAAAGGTATTATATAAGGCCTAGGTGTCAATTTTATTTAGTAAAATTCATGCCAAATTAGATTAACCATTTTAACACTTATTAATCTTGATTAAAATTTAACCCTGGTAATTATTTTATTACTAAAAATATAATACGAAAATTATTATCAAATTTTGATTTTATGAATCCAAATTTTTTATCCATTTAATCTAATTCAATTTCTAAGTAGAATGAAATTAACTTTTATATGAAAATATATCATATTTTTTAAAATAGATTTTATAGAAAAATGTCATTTTAATCGTTAAGTGTTCTTAATCTTATTTAACATTGATTACTAATTAAATGAGTATTTATTTATTTTTATAAAAATTTAAATATAATATTAGAGTCTTAATTTAAAATATATACATTTAAATCAAAAATACATAATATTTAGATAATTATCATTCTTTAGAAAATAATTTTTTTAGAGCGATAACTAATATTTAGATTGGTAACTTAATTTTATGCCTAAAAATTAAATTGAACCCATTGAATAATTTGAAAATTATGATTAAAAATATTCAAATAATTTTATATTATTTAATTTCTAAAAGGGATAAGATCAATTTCAATATAAGCACACATAACGCATAAAAAATATTAAGAAACGTGTATGTTCTAAGCATAAAATAAATTTTTTACTAACATATTAAAAACTATTGGGTGGATGTTAGCTTATTTTATTATATATATTATCAATATTTTCCATTTAAACCATTATTTAACCATAATATAATAAACTCCATAGTTCATGAAAAGGAAATTTTTTAAGAAAATATATTTGTACGCATAAAATGTTTTTATTTTTTATTTAGATATACTAATTGAATTTTATCAATGCATTGGTAAAAAATGACATTTGTTTTTATTTCTATATAAATTTAAAAATTTGGTTACTTGTATATTTACCCTATAATTCAATGACTACATTTTAATGGTTATATAATGTTAGGTGGTTCGTTTTGGTTTAGTGTTGTGTGTGTAGAAAGATATCAGACATAGTATTAATTTAGAAAAATATATTCCAAAATATCTAGGTCTTACACAATTTATGATGCAAAACATCTTTCAAATATGAGTCTTGATGACCCTATGAAAACTTAGATGTCATATGGGAAGATATTGAAGTGAAGTTTTGAGAAGGAGAAGTGGAAGAATGGAGTTGAATTTTCTTTTACTGCTTCCAAAACTACTAAATCTAAAAAGCATACTTCAAAGAATAATTTTAATCATTGTTCAGATAGTAGTAAATTATAACTTAGTGAAAGATAATTTTTTACACTTATAAGTCTTATGATTAGGATTATTGGAAATAAGAATTTCCAGAATGATTATCAGAATGATTGGAGTGATAGACATGAGATGTCTGGAAGAAGAGAATATACTTCAGATGTTATTTGTTATGTGTGTAAGAAACCAAAGCATATCAGACTAAAATTTGTAGTATTAGAGAAGTATAGAGAATCTATAATATCCTCGAAATGGAAATGAAATAAATTTGTAAAGCCAATAGACACCAAGAGTGTTATTGAATATACATCTTCTGAATTTTTTTTAAAAAGTGATGAAAATTGGAAGATTTCTACATTTTGTGGCATGGTAGCTTAGATTGAATCATGAATTATGGAAAAGGCATCTTCCAATTCACTCATTAATTTATCATTAAATTATACATAGCCTTATTCCTAAAATAATGAAAATGATATTCCATCATTTTAAGAAATGGGTGAATATGTGACTGGCTTGGAGAAAAGATAAAAAAGTTAAGGAAATACTATTACCTAACTAAGTAAAACCTTACCAAGGCTAATGATGTTATTTCTGATGTTACTTCTGATTCAAATGTTAAATTAATTTCTATTTCAAATTCTAATGATCAAAATGAAGTATTAAAAATTAAATCCAATGTTAAAAGTCTTAAGAAGATACTTTCTAATTTTAATTTTGTAAGAAATATTTTTTATAAGTTTCTAAGACAAATGAAACCATCTAGAAAATATTCTAAATTTGGTTATAAACCTTTTGAAAGTATCATTTTCAAATGAATTATGTTTTTCAAAAGATTGAACCCCTTTGTACTAAATATAAAATGGGGGTCAATGAAATAATAATTTATAATTGAATAAGGTTTAATCATTTATAACTTGTAGAGATTATATTTGGAAATAATTTATAGTTTTTTAACACTCTAGGGTTGGACAGATGTGAATTCTAAAGGTTTTTTTTGCTAATATTTCTGACCCAAGAAAGTTTCGGTATGGAACTTTTATCCTTGCTTATTTATGGAGAAAAATATGAATACCAATGGATGAAATACATGGTACATAGATTTTGATTTTTCTTAGTGCATGACTGGAAACAATCTCAAATTCCTAAAGTTACAAAAATTAAAGGTTGTACATGTTATATTATAGATAATTTGAAAGGCCAGGTCATTGGAATTAGTGATATTTATTTTATTGGTGTGTCTTTATTTTTGAATTTTTTTATGTTCTAGGACTTAATAATATCCTTATCAGCATTAGTCAATAATGTGATGAGGTTTTCTCGATGAATTTTGGGAATGGAAGAGGTACCACTATAAGTTAGGAAGGATTTCACATCTTATCTTATGATAGGAATGATAATGTTTACATTATCAATCTAGAGGACCTTACCTACTAGAAATTTCCTTACCTCAGTTTGGTTGAGGATGAGTCTTGGATTTGGAATATAAATTTAGGACACTACAATGTTCAGACCTTAGTTAAACTTTCCAAAAGATAACTTGTAAAGGATCTTCTAGAACTTAAGTTCAATTATTCTAGAGTTTGTGACCCTTATCGATAGTGTAATCAATGTAAGTTTATCTTAAAAACTTTTGGTGAAGTCTCAACTTCCAAACCTATATAGTTATACTTATAAATTTTTGGACCTACACAAACTGCAAGTATCGGATCCAAACACTCTATGTCTGAATTAATGGATGACTACACTAGATATAGTTTGGTTTATTTTATTATTCTTAAATTGGAAGCAATCTAATTTTTTTAAAAAAAATAATGTTTTAAAAATGAGAAAAAGATTTATATTGTCACTATATGGAGTAATCCTAATAGAGATCTTGTGAAATCTTCTATTAAAACTTTTTGTAGTGAAAAAGGCATTATGTGTATTGTTTCGGCACCAAGAACTCCACAACAGAATAAGGTAGTATAAAGAAGGAATAAAACACTATAATAAATTTCTTATAATATGTTGTGTAAATATTTTATTGATGATTATTTTTTGGCTGAAGCCATGAGTACTTTTTATTACACTATAAATAGAGTTTTACATCAGTTTATTTTAAATAAAATATCTTAGAGATTTTAGAATATAAGGAATCTGAAATATAGTTACTTCATAGTTTTTGAATACAAAGTGGTCATCTTTAATACTAAATATAACCATCATAAATTTGATCTAAAAAATAATGAAGTTATTTCTGTTAGTTACTCCACCGTAAGTAATTATAATTATTTATTCAACAAACTAACACATGTCATTGAGGAAAAGGCACATGATAATTTTGAAGAAGCTGATATGTATCTGAAGTTAAAAATTTTAGATCATAAAAATAATATTAATTGTGTTTTTGAAACCCCCTCTAATTTGCTTCTAAAAGTTAAACCATATACACTAGTAACTATCATTCTAGAACTTAGCCTAATACAAGATACTCATCCGGTAGATGGGGAACGACCTTACATTTTACCTAGAAACCAAATGATCTTAATTAATCATCACACTTGTAATATCATTAGTAGTTTAGATCAACTTGTTAAAACTATAAGTTCTTTAAAAAATGAGCTTTATCTTATTGAATTATTATCTCAATTTGAACCTAAAATGAAAGATAATGACATTGGTTATAGGAGTTGGATAATTTTTATGTAAGAAGAATTTAATTAATTCGAACATAACAATGTTTATAATTTAGTAGAATTTCCTAATGATCTGTAAGTTATAAGAGTTAAATAGGTCTTCTAAAATAAGTATGATGGGAATGGAATTGTTGTTTAGAATAAGTCTAGGCTCATTTTTAATGGATATAATCAAGAAGAGGGTATAGACTATGGAGAAAATATTTATCCAGTAGCTAGAATTGAATATATCTATATTTTATTAGCATCTATATATTATGATAATTTTAATCTACATCAAATGGATGTAAGGATTTTCTTCCTTAATGGTTAAGTTCTGGAGGAGTTTTACCTTTAACAACCACTTGTTTTGGAAGATACAAATTTTCCAAAACATTTTTATAGACTTACTAAGTCACATTATGAACTTAAACAAGTCCTGATATCCTAGTTTGGTATATTATCTCGTTTTTTACTTGAAATAAATTTTTAAAGGAATGGTAGATCCTACACTTTTTTATCAAGAAATATTTTAATGACACCATAATTGTGTAAATATATTTTTATGACATTATTTTTAGTTATGACCGAAAAACACTTGTGGGAAATTTTTCAGAACTTAAGAAAAGTGACTTTGAGATGAGTAAAATGGGTGAACTTAAATAATTTCTTGTATTCCAAATAACTTAGAAACTAGAAGGAAATATCTTAACTCCTCATAAGTATATCATAGATTTACTTAAGAATTTTGGTTTTGACAATGCTTTTAGTATAAGTAATTTAGTAGGTTCCTCATGTAAGTTTGATCTTGATGAATCTAGGAAACTAGTATATCAAACAAAATTATAGAGGGATGATCATAAGTTTAATTTACTTGATAATTAGTTGATTGGTAATTAGGTACTTTGTGTTCTTATGTTTAAGGTTTCAGGGTAATATTAAAGAGTCATGTCATAAGGCGGTTAAATATATCTTTTGTTACCTTAAAGGAAATTTGGAACTTAGACTGTTTTATTCTTATGCACCTATGTTTTTTATTAAGAGTTATTCAGATGTAGAGTTGTAAGTTTGTAGATTGTATTGGAAGATTAATTTCATAGATTATCACATACATAGTGAATATTTAGTTCATGGTTTAGCAAGAAGCAATATTCAGTACACTTTTCACTATTGAAGTTGAATATGAAGCACCTGAAAAATGTTTCACCTAATTATTTTGGATACATCACAAACTCACTAATTTTGGAATCAATTTTACTAAGACTCCTATAGCACCCCGGTCTGGACCACCTAAGAGGAACCTAATTAGGATTCATTACATGACCTGAAGCGTGCTTCCTCATATGCTAGAGGCTGCTGACTAGTGGTGAGGGCCTAAAATAGTAATGGGTCCTATGCCTTTAATAAGATTAACTAAGGTTCACACTTGAATCTACTAAAAATTTGGCATGAACTGTGTTGATAAAAAATCCCTCAAAGTGACTTCACGGTATTTTGGGTTGGTTTTTTTTGTTGAAAAAAAAGTTTATAAGGTCAGTTGTGATGTTTTGGAATGATTGTTGACAAGGTATGTTTAAAAAATCTATCATATAAAGGCATTGAATCTCTATAAGTGGTTTAGAAAGTTTTACATACAAGGTGGTTCCATTTCCCAGCATTTTCCAAATTTTTGCGGTCCAAAATTTAGATAAATGGGAAATTGTCAAGAAAAAGGAGTTTCAAGGATACCTCATGAAAATATGCAAATGGAATGAAATTTTCAAAAGATTGGATGATTCTCAAAATAAAGTTTTGTGAAGGTTGTAAGTTTCAGGAAGGCGATGACTTATATGAAGGCCCCATGTTTTTTGGAACCCTATGAAAATGGAAGTCGTTATTAGAAGTTTCGTGAAGATGGAAAATTTCATGAACAATGTGAAAAGTTTTGAATAAATTTAGTGGTAAACATGGAAGCTTTTGAAGGGGATGAAACATCTATAAATAGGAGGATACACCCATCCATTGAAGAGAGGAATTCTTAATAAATATCCAATGGATCTGAATTCACAAAATAGTTTCATGATGGTTTTTTTGCATGAATAATTAATAGAAACATGAGTTTCATAAATAAATAACTTGTTTCATTTTGACCAAGGTAGTTTCAATAAATTTTTGTGAGCTTTGAAAAGGGGTTTTAGTTTCAAAAAATAGAAAATTTCCATGAATAATTGGGAGGTTTCATGAAACATTTGCAAGGTTTTCATGAAATTGAATCTTATATGAGTATTTTCCAAAAAAAATCTTTGGTAATGTGGTATTCATAAATTTTATGAAATTTGAGCTTAATGATGCACCAAATTAGGTATAAATTGTAGGTTCTTGGTGAAAACTAAGTGCCTTGATGGCATGGACAACTTGGATTTTAGTATTAATTTATGTGAAATAGTTGTTTCACATGAAAAAAAATGTATTTTCCAATAAAACCATAGATTTATTGACTAGATAAGAACACTAAAATCATAAGAGAAGGATCTTCACATGTAATTTATAATTAATTTATGATCAGATATAGAATTACTTAAACTTCTAATTCTCTCTTTGTTGATGATATGGTTGACTAGATATCATCATACTATCATTAAACTATACGATAAAAGTGTATAATACCTCTATAGGTGATCTACACATGCACCAAAATCCATGAACATCACTGTAGAATCTTTGGTTCTAGCATGGACGATCCTAATCACATACATTTTTCATGGTTGATTGTAGTAAAAAAATTCTTGAAGGAAGAAATTTTGATGTTCTCTTAAAGGATTGAGAGAGGAGGAATAGTGAGTTCATTATAGATCTCTATATTTCTCTTTAGGGATTTAGAGAGTATCTCTCTATCCATTGTGCACAATAAGAGTGAGTATGGAAAGTGTTATAATTAGATATTTATTATGGAAGGTTTTGGATTGGAAAATTTCATACAGGCCCTTTTCTTGCATAACAATTCTTAGTTGACCCCATGTCAAATAATAATAATATTATTATTAATCTCATGATATGTGAAACACTTTAACAATATAAATAAATATCATTTATACCATTTCCAATTGGACCATTAATCTCGATCCTCTTTTCCTCATAAACATTTAGAGATCCTCAAATAATAACCATTTATTTAATAAATAAATTTCACTGTATTATTTTTCAATAAATATAATAAATATTATATTCACAAAACCTTGAAAAAAAATATTTATTATTATTTAACTCACTTATCCTTTTGAATAACATGTGATTAAGTCTTGGAAATCAACCAAACCAGAAAAAATTTTATTTAGTATAACTTTTTAAATTCAATACTTATATTTAACTGATATTGTGGATACACTTTGTGTGTGAACCTCTAGGACTCTTTCTCAATGGAATTAGGAATAACCACATAAATTACAAGGTTAGAATCTATAAACATGTCAAGGCACCCATAGTGAAAGAATTTAACTTCACAATGACATCCAACCTCCCAGGAAATCATGCCACATAATATAATCTATTTATCATGATATCTCAAATCAAACAGGTTGCATACTAGTGTCATCAACCTATATGCATGATGTCTCTTTCTTTGAATTTCAGGAAATTAACTCACCCACCAAACAACATGGGCATGAATTTATTCATCCAGGTCATGTTCTCATAACCTTCTATATTTTATATTACCAACGAAAAACACCATGATAAGGTGTTTCGATGTATTATGATCCTCCTACCCCTAATATCCCATATCACCTATATCCCTTTAGATAATATCATTTGGACATAGAAATTTATTCAAGAATACTATTGTGGAACCTCCTATTTATCATTATAGTGGGGAAATGTTGTGGCCTTTCAATGTGACATATATTCTTAGGATATTATAACATACAAATTTCTTACAAAGGAACAATAATGATGAAATTAGAAACTTAATTAATAATGAAAACACATAATCAAGTAATCAAAAAGTCAGTTCTAGTGAAATAACTCCAAAAAACTCCCAATTATACTAGAGAAAACTGATAAAAAAATTTAGTCCACTAACTCTCACATGATACTCATATCTCTTCTGAGGTAGAAATTTTATCAAGAGGTCTACCACATTTCATTCTATGGATACTCTACTCATTGTAAGTTCACCTTGTTGATAAAAATCCCTCAAAATATGAAACTTCTTAAGTATGTTCTTTATCCATTAGTGTGACCTCATATCTTTAGATATCTCCACCACTAAAATGTTATCACTGTAGAATATGATAGGGTACTTACTTTTAGGAACCATATCAAGCTCTTGGATAAAGTTTTGAATCCAAACTATATCCTTGGATGCATCAGAAACCAAAATATACACAGCTTCTGCTATAGAATCAGTGACAATGGGCTTCTTAGAACTCTTCCATCTCACAGCTCTTCTGTTGAGAAAAAAAACATATCCAGACTTTGATTTCAGATCATTATGATCTGTTTGAAATCTAGAATATGTATAACCCCTGATGACTAGATCATAATCTTTTTTATTCACTATAAACATATCCTTAGTTCTCCTCAGATACTTAAGGATGGCCATAATAGTGGTCCAATTTTTTTCCCCTGTATCTACTTTATATTTTCCTACCAAGCTCAAATCATAGGCAACATCAATCCTCATACATAACATGGAATACATGATGGATACTATCGCAGAAGCTTATGGGATCTTACTCATTATATATCTTTCTTCATGTGTATGAGGAAACCTTTTCTTGGAAATATGTATACCATGTGATACTAAAACCAATCCCTTCTTAGATTATTCCTGTCATGAACCATCCTAGGTAGACCCCGAACCGATCACCTGAGCCTTCTAGCAACAAGGTCTGAGAGGTGTTCTCGATCCTCCTGAGTTGGTGAAAATCACCAAGGGAATCAATGAGAACCAATGGGAACAATTTATCACAAAATAAAATAAACTATAGTAGTATAAATAAATAGAGAAACCTAAAATAAAATCAATATCCAAACTGAACATCCATCCAAGTGTGGGAGATACAACCAAATGGAAAAGAAAAATCAAATGAACCTAATAACCAATAAGTCTCCATGTGACCCTGTGGACCACTCTCTGATCCAAAAAACCAACATCACCCATGGAGATCTAATGCAATATGTTACATACACTAGAAGATCAAAATAATATATAAGTATATGCATGAGTATTAAAACTCAATAGGTGTGCCCAAATAATTTATTCCCAAAGCATTTCCTATGGATAAAATGAACATAAATTACAGGTTTGAAATAAAATATATAAAATATAGATTTTCATTCATTTTCCATTTAATTAAAAACACATTCCATTTCCATTTTCATTTAAAAATCATATTCTTCTCAAATGTGGTAGATTTAACATTTTAAATAAAGAGGGAAAGAGAGAATGGGAAAATGTTCTTATTTAAAAAGGAAAAAAAGGTGTACAAGTTCTTAAAACATTTACATAAAACATTTCAAAACTCATTATCATTTTTTAACAAATATATACACTATACAAGATATAATAATAAATGATCACATAACAAGAGAAATGGAATATAGTTCATATGAGTAACCAACAAACAAGGCATCTCAATCATCCACCGCAGACAACTAAGTGTCAAAGAACATGGGATAAACTAGGATATTAGTGAATAATCTAGAACATACTAATACCTAACACTTCCTATAGGAATTTCTCCCTCAGTGACATCAATTCACCCACATAATTGGTCTTACCCTACCGGGCCTAACTGAGGGGAAAATCCCAAAGCAAAGTAAGGTCTATACTAAGGGCCACTAGCCAGAGTGAAATCTTAATCTAGCGAAGAAACCATTCTATAAAAATATTCTATATATTCTAGGTTCCCATGTCAAGACTAAATTGGGGGTGAGCCAACCAATTCCAAATAAATATCCAACCACATATGCATGCAGCACACACAAGCAACACACAAAAGTGTCACCCCCCCCCCCCCCCCCCGAGTCACCCCATAGAATAATCCCCTTCCTTTCAACCATATGTTTACAGGATAGTCCCACACCAAGGAACTTCCCTACCGTTTATCATAACCAAGGTAAGAGGATCATACAAGAGAGCTTTCAAGAGAACCATTTTTATAAAAGTTCCAAACGGGACTCAAACACTCTTTGAGAGACCATCCATTTCCAAAGGAAACCAAACTCATCATTTAAAAAACTGAAACTGATTGGAAATCCATTTAGTAAACCCAAAATACCATTTTAGAAACCAATTAGATTTACAAATCCAAAACCACGCTTTAATAACCATGAATCACTTATAAAGGCTACTCAGGAAATTTATCAAACGCTTGGCATGCATGGCTTAGTAAAACAATTCCATAAACTTCAAAAAAAGAATAAAATCACCTCATTTCACATAAAGAAATTATTATAAAGACCATAATTCACTAATTAGTATAAAAATAAGGTTTTAAAATCAAGAAATAAATATATTATTATATTTAAAGGCCAAATGAAAATGGATCCTATCTGAAAGCATAAGTGCTTCAACGAAGCCAACTTGAAACAATGCATTGGGGTTTGAAGAGGCACGAAAATCCACAAGGTACATTAACAAGGAAAAAACTACAATTTAAACTCAAATAAACAATAAAACTAGACCCAAAAAATTAAGGGAGAAGAGTAACCATCAATAAAATGGAAAAAGGTAGAATATGAGAGGATATTACCTTGAATATTTGACCTAAAACTTGAGGAAACCCCTTGATTTCACCCTTGGAAGAGGAGAGGAAGCTTGGAGAACAAGGGAGGAGGCTCCCTGGTGTCACATAGGCTAATATTAGTGGAAAATAGGAATTTTGTGGTTAAAATCCAAAGAGGTTAGAAAGGTAAATTCACATTTTTAAGACACCTTGGAATTGTTCACTGTTTGACTACACGGTTTCCCAAACTGTGTGCCAACCATGCACCCCTTCTGGACACACTAGTTACCCACATGGTTTGGTCACATGGTTTAGTAAACTATGCACCAACCATGTGACATGGTTATATCGAAAAATGTTGAACCATTCACATGCCTTCTGCACTATTTTTCTAACAATTCTCAGGTTGTGAGCCCTCGACCATAGACACCCAAGGCCACACACATTTTCTCCTAGGAGCCGCATGGTTTGGATAAAACCATGCTCAACCCAAGAAAATAAAACCATGTAAGTTAAAAATTAACTTAAAAGATACTTATCCTTAAGAGGTCACAAAATTAACCCTTAATCATGAACCTAATCATGCAAGATAATAAAAATAGCCTAAAACTAAAAATTTAAATCAGAAACACCTGAAACTAAAGGGAGAATCTAAATACAAAAACATAATCCAAAATAAAAAGATAAAATAAAAATTAGGGTGTGAAATTTCTCCCCACCATTATGATTTCATCCCCAAGAAAACTGTAATGTCTCTAGTTGTACGGACAAACAAAAAGGTTCACATACTCTCATGATCTGATTAATCAAACAAAAAAGTACCTTAACTAATGTAAAGATGTAAATACACACTTCTGCCCAAAACAAACCAAAAAACTCAACCCAGTTCTCTAAAAACATTAAAAAATTCAAACCACAAACCCCACAACCTTACCACAATCAAAACCATTAGGTGTACTCCAAAATCCCAATGTCCATTGAGAAATAAAAGACCCATAATCAAGCAAATCTAAAGGAAGCAACCTATTACCAAGACAACACTAGAGACCAAACTGCATTACCAACACAGGAGTTCATAATGGAATCCCCATCATTTTAGAATTCTTATCAGATTCCCAACCACACCATCTGTCAACACCACGCTTCCAAACTGAAACAATCACACACAAAACCTTGGAGGAATCAAATGACCATAAAGAACTCCCACCAAAATAGGAGCATGACGCACAATGAGACACACCTCCACTCTAACAGAAAAAATATGAATTTCTAAAATACATGATTACAATAAAATGGAGGTTCCCAAAAGGTTCAATACAACCATTACAATAGAAATAACCCTTACAACAAAAGGAACTCTAAATTGGACCCAGACCAGCATCCTAATCCTAAAAATGGGTAGGTGTATCTTCTTAAGGGGTAGACATGGTTCACCGTCTCTACCTAGAAACACCATGATAGAACTATTGAAAGTGACCTAGGCATCCACAGGCACATCATAACTTTAGAGCCTTTAGACATGATGGCTTCTTGTGACCTTGTTTTCTACATTTATGACATACTAGGATCCTATGACTAGAAGAATGTGACAAAAGGTTAGGAGGCCTATTAATTATAAGACCGTCATCAATAGCTTCAGGTTTATTTTCCATCTCCATACTAAAATTCCCTTCACTAACTAAAAAGAATATAGGAAGGTTGGATACCTCTATCACTCCTACTAACACAACTTCAACCCACATAGCTTGCCTCTCCACATCGAAAAAGGAGGTTAGAATGATCTTTGACACCTTCAACTGCATATCAGAATGAAGTATGTTCCCAAAATGTCAAGCCTTCAAGGAATTTTTATTAAACCACTTCAGAAGATAAGTAACTATATGCACAAAATTATGAATGAACTCCAACATAGATCTATCACCTAGTTTATGGAATCACATCTCCATTGCCTTCTTCACCCTCACTGCCTCAAAAAAATATTATCAGACGAACAAAGACTTGAAAAAATCCTAGGTAAGATATTATCAAGGCTTGGTTTGGATGACCAACTTACACCACTTCCAACTCAAACCTTTGAGCATAAAGGTAGTAAAATTAACATTTAGAGACTCTATAAACTCAAGGAAACTGAAGATCCTCTCAGTTCTATGCATCCACTCTTCTTCTTTGAAAGGATTTTGTTGACCATAAAAGAGTGGAGGGTTCAACTTCCTAAACTCAAGAATTAAGTCCTTAGGTTGATCAACTGGAGGGTCTGCTAATGGTGATCCACCTATAGCTGCACCTTGAATATCTATTAAATATTTGGTGGGGTGTACACTAAACAATAATAAAACCAAGAACTCAATCAAAAAAAATTCACCAATAAGAACTCCAACTTGAAACACCACTTAAAAAACATTCCCAAATCACAAGAAAAAATGCTACGCAACTAATGGTTATCAAATCATCAAAAAAATTCCTCTTAAAACACTTTTGAAAAGAAATATTAACTTCATAAGTGACACACTCAACAATGGTATTACATGGATCCTCACATATGTATATTCTCATTCCAATTGGAGAACCCATCCACTCATTCCATCAATCATCCTCTTCCTAACATTCATCCTTACATGTGAGTGCTTATGTGAATACCAAAGGTCAAAACAAGACTCTTACATTTTTAAAAACAAAATATTCAACCCAAGTTTTGAGCTCTCAATCTACTTCCCATTTCAAATTTCATAAAACTTTTAAAAAATCCATCAAAATAGTTCCCAAAACCATTCCATTTTAAAATTAATTTCCATTTACAAAACAACCAATTTCAATAAACCATGGGTTTTGATTATATAAATCAAATTTCAATAAACCAATTCTTGTTTTACCAAAATTCATGTTATTAAAGATCCATTTTTATGGATTTCTTTAAAATAAGTCTGAAAACTTATTTATCATTTTTAAAAACCATAACATCACTGCTTGAAATTGGGTTTCTACAATTTCAAAACAAGGTTTTAAAGATAATCTCAAATTTAAGAAGACCCAATACAATCTCACAAGGGGGAAACTAGTGTCGATGGGTGACTAGGCCACAAGGTTGGCAGCTACATTCCAATCACACCACCATTATAGAGAGTCCTTCAAGACCATGTACCTGGATCCACATGAATTTCTAGGCCTTGCGAGCTCACCGAGACTACTATACCAACAATCAGTTTGTTTCCCAAACACCAAAAGACCCATAAGAACCAAGTAACCCAAACAAAACCAGACTTCCCATGGTAACCCAAGGTTCAGCATAGAAATATTTGGCTAGAAATTTTCTCATACATACACCCCAAGTTTCAACAGTCCTAATTCATCTACCTTGACATTAAAAATAATAATGGGTGCTCTAAAAGCTAGGTCCTCTAAAGAATATGCCTCTAATACCATTTTTTCATGAACCAAACCAGGTCAACCCCAAACTGGTCACTTGAACTAGCCCACAAAAAGGCCTGAGAGGCATTCTTGGTCCTCCCAGACTGGTGACAAGTGCCAAGGGCATCAAAGAGAACTAATGGGAATTATTTTTTTTAAAATAAAATAAACTAAAGAAATGTAAATAAATAGATCAACCCAAATAAACACAATAGCCAAACTAAACATCCATCCAAGAGCATGGGATACAACCAAATTGAAAGGAAGAACCAACTAAACCCAATGACCACTAAGTCTCTATGTGACCCCATGGGTCACTCCCTAATCCCAAAACCCAAAATATCCCACATTGATCAAAGCTAAGCTGGTACTTGTTCCAGAAGTTAAAAATAAGAAAGAAGTGTATTCATGAGTATTAAAACATAGTAGGCATTCCCGAATAATCTATTCCCATTTCATTTATTTTATATAAAAGGAACATAAATTTCAAGTTTTAAATACAATATAGAAAACATTGATTTTCACCCATTTTACCTTTAAATAACAACACGATCCACTACCCTTTCATTTAAAAACCAGATTCTTCTCAAAGGTGGGAGATTTGTCATTTTAATGAAATAGGGAAAAGAGTAAAGGATAATATTCTTATTTAAAATGGAAAATATGGTGTAAAACATTCTTAAAACATTTCCATAAAAATTTTCAAAACTCATTATCACTTGTTAACAAAGAGGTTCACTATACAAGAGAGCATAATAAATGATCACATAATAAGAGAAATGGAATATAGAATGTATGAGTAACCTACCAATAAAGCATCTCAATAATCCACTGCAGACAACTAATTGTCGAAGAACATGGGAAAAACCTAGGAGATCCATGGATAATCTAGAACATACCAATACCTGAATCATCCCATATGAATGCCTCACCCAATGACATCAAGTTTCCCACATGCTTGGTCTTTCCCTACCTAGCCTAACCAAGGGGAACAATCCCAAAGTAGAGTAGGGTCCAACCAATTACAAACAAATTGATAACCACATATACATGCATCACACACAAGCAATGCACACAAGAGTCACCCCTGAGTCGCCCCATGGAATAATCCCTCGCATTTCAACCATATGTTCACAAGGGAATCCCACACCAAAGACCCTCTCTACCATTCAATATAACCAAGTCAAGAGGATCATCCAATGAGAGTTTTCAATATAACCAATTTTACAAAAGTTCCAAACACACTTCAAACAATCTTTGAGAGACCTCCCATTTTCAAAGGAAACTGAACTCATCATTTTCAAATCCAAAACTACTTGTAAATACATTTAGGAAACCCAAACCACCATTTTAGAAACTGGTTAAATTTAAAAATCCAAAACCACACCTTAAAAACCACAAATCACTTATAAATCCCAATTGGGGAATTTATCAAACACTTATGTGCATGGATTTGTAAAACAATTCCATAAACTTCAAAATAAGAAGAAAATCACCTCATTTTACATCATAAAATTATTAAAAAGATAATAATTCACTGATTAATATCCAAAAAATGTGATGAATGCAAGAAATCAGTGTATTCTTAAATTTAACGGCCAAATGATAAGGTATCCTACATCAAACCACAAGAGCTTCAATGATGGAAACTTGAAACAACACTACGAGGGTTCGAAGAGGTAAGAACATCAACAATGAACCTTAACATGGACCCCCCCCCAAATTTAAACTCAAATAAACAATAACTTTGGACCCACAAGAATAAGGTAGAAGAGGAACCATCAAGAAAATGGAAGGAGGATGGAGAAGAAAGGAGGAAATTAGCTTGAATATGTGACCTAAAACTTGAAGAATACCCTTGATTTCACCCTTGTAAGAGGAGAGAAAGCTTGGAGAAAAACGGAGGAGGCTACCTGGTTTCACATGAGACAATAGGGGAGGAAAAGAGGAATTTGGGGGTTAAAATAAAAAGAGGTTAGTAAGGTCAGTTCATATTTTTATGACACCAGGGTAATGTGCACGGTTAGGCCACCAGATTTCCCAAACCATGTGCTAACTGTGAACCCCTTACTGGACACATTGGGAACCCACGTGGTTTGTCCACACATTTTGGATAAAATAAACCATTATCTTGAAGGCCGTTAAATAATAAGGAGGGGATGACATACAGGACATCAATTTTAATTTAATCAAAATAAATTAAAAGAAACTAATCGCATACACAGGGATCGTCTAATCTTATGATCATCCAAAAAACAAACAATGATCATGAATTTTCAATATAGTTATCAATTACTTCACTTCATTATTTAATTAAGATAAAACACCATAAATGAATCCAATTAATTAAATTTATATTAATTTAATAGAAGAATCCTTAAATTACCATCATCTACAATTTTAAACAAAATTAATTTTATTTAAAATTAATTAAGTACACAAATGTACTTGGAGGGAACTACATCTGTTCGTAAAAATTTTAACATGGAAATTGGTTCAATGTATAATTATCAATCCTATGACATGGTTTTTACTATAAAATGAATGAAACATGGAATAAATGTGAATAGGTTTAATTATATATTTAATTCTTCTCTCCATGAAAAATTGAGAACACTACTTGTAGAAGACTACATGGCATGTACTATTTTACATGGTGTGTACCATCTTATGCCCATGTCTGTATCAAGTTCCTTGGGACCAAGAATATTTCCTCCCATGGATGAGTTTGAGGTACACAGTATGTACTCGGCTTACATGGATTGTGACCTCAGATTTCCATTGCTCATCAGTCCCCATGTTGTGTATCTGATACACGGAATGCAGCGAAACCACATGTTCTCAACCATGAGAAATCGGTTATTGAATTTCATGTATAGTGGTTACATGACCTATAGTTCTCAAAGCCATGTTCCATTATCTCCAGATCTACATGATGATCTTATTTTTTGAATCTTAGATCTAATTTCATCGGATCTATCCAACTTTATCATGAGATATAGAAGTTAAAACTATAATACACGACATATATTTAGAAAGTACACGTCATGTACTCTGGTTTTTTCCAATAAGGACCTTTGGAACCTCCATATGGTGTTCTTCATATGTTTATTTTTTTAATCCTAACCATTTGCTGGTAATGTTAGTTAGAATGAAGAATGGAAGAGATAATGATGTTCAGATATTAAAAAGAATTGATCTTTAGTAAAAGAAACTGAAAACATATGAAAACAAAAAATGAATAATAAAATATTATAAATTAAACATGTGACTGATCTGATACTACAAATAGATTTTTAACATGGTGAAATATCTTTGATGGAATGGACAAATCAGATTTTAATCTTAATTTAGGTGTAATCATTATTTCATGTGAAAAAACACCATGTTCAATGAAAACCATAGATTAGTTGACTAAAGAAAAATGTTATAACCATAATATGAGATTCTTCAAATATAATTTAAAATTAATTTATGAGCACATAGAATTACCTCAACTTGTAATTATCTCTTTGTTAATGATTTGGTTGTCTCGATCTCACCATATTGTTATTATGTTGCAGGATACAAGTGCAGAATCTCTATAGTAGTGATCCACACATGCACCACAATCGTTGAATGTTAATGTAGAATCGTCGAGTTCTAGAATTTTTTATCTTGATCCCTTGCATTGTTCATGGTTGATCACATTAGAGTTCTTATAAATAGAGGAAGAACTCTTTATGTTCTCTCAAAGGATTGAGAGATGAGGAAGAGAGAGTTAATTCTAGATCTCTAAATCTCTCTCTATGTCTTTAGAGTATCTCTCTCGGTATATTGTGTACAACAAGAGTGGGTATAGAAAGTATTATAATTAGATATTTATTATGGTAGGTTTAGGCTTGTAAAATTGCACAAAAACTATTTCTTTAACAATTCTTAGTTAACCCCATGTCAAATAATAATATTATAATTAATAATCACTTGACCTGAGAAAAACGTTAAGAATATAAATAAATATGATTTGTACCATTTATAGTTAGACCATTAATCTCAGTACTCTTTCCTTCATCAACATTTACTGATCCTCTAATAATGACCATTTATTTAATAAATAAATATCACTACATTATTCATCTATAAATATAATAAATATCATATTCACCAAGCCTTACAAACAAATATTTATTATTATTATTTAACTCACTTATCATTTCTAATAACTTGTGATTAAATATTGGTTATCAAACAAACCCTAATAAATGTTATTTATTTCATCTTTTTAAATTCAATACTTGAATTTAATGAGATTGTGGATACATTTAATGTTTCACCCTCTAGGCATGTTTCTCAATGACATTAGGCAAAACCACTTAGAGTCCAAGGTTAGTATATAAAAACACAACAAGGCACCCATAGAGAAAGAAGTTAATGTCTCAATGACATAAACCTCTCATGAATTCTTACTAAATAATATAATTTCTTTATCATGATATCTCAAATCAGGTGGATTACAGGTTGGTATCATCAACTTATATGCTCGATGTATCTTTCTTTGTCTTTCTGAAAATTAAATTTCCCATCGAACACCACGGTCATGGATTTATGTAGGTAATTCCATTACCATCAAAGGGAATGTGATATCAAATTTTTTTCAATGGAATAATGGGGTAAATCCTTTATCTCATTATACATTAATACAATATCACTCACGACACACCCAACGTATCCTACCTCACCACGAGGATACGTGATCATGGTTATCATTAATAAATTAAAGTCCTTTATTAATGATATCCATTAATGATAATCTTGAATTTTAAGGATCAATACACACCTCCACATATAGGAACATCCAATGAAGCATGAAAATGTGGATTTCATATAAACAGTTATATTCTCATAACCTCATATCATAGAGATTACCAAGGGTGAACACCATAAGAATGTGTCTGAATTTATTATGAGACTCCCACCCCTGATATCCTATATTTATGTGTCTCATAATACAATACCATCCATCCATATAACTTTATTCAATAATACTATTGTGGAACCTCCTAGTTCTCATCATAGTGAGAAACTTTTATGACCTTTCAATGTGACATATATTCATAGGAAATTACTACATACAAACATCATGTAGAGGAATGATCATGATGTGATAAGAAACTTCATTAATAATGAAAACTTATAATAAAGTACTAAATAAGTTGGTTCTAGGGCCCTAACTCCAATATAAAAAATATTTATTCAAGTGATCAATAGTAGAATATTCTAATGGAGTAGTGCTCACACTTTAGTTGAGAGAGTTGTGAGATTTCAAAGTGTGATTTGTAGTAAACTATGAGGGATAGTGATTCTACTATAAACTTGTAAAATAATTACACTTTATTGGATTTTCTACATCCAAACATTACATTTGTATGGTCCTTGGACTAGCCTAGTTAAGGGTGAACCAAGTAAAATTGTTCTTTCTCATTCATGTTTTCATTTCTACTTATACATTGTTATGGGGAGGGGAAAGAAGAGTGTTTTTTTAATGATGAAACAAAATCTAAATAGAGGAGGGTATTAATCTGTCATGCCCTGATTTACCCCCACCCCTTGGGATATTTAACCTAGTAGATACAAAAACCTATCTATATAATTGTTGGCACAAAAATCCGAGCCTTGAAATAAATCAGAAAATAAACAAGAAAAAATTCCAAAAAGGGATTCCTTGCAAATATACTCTACAAATCCTCCATCTCCGAAAATCCACCTAGATGTCGCATCTGTGACTATCATGAAGGAATTTATGGACTTATTTGTGAGTCTAAAGAACTTGAAGGGATTAAGGAGCCTCTGCGACTGCCACGGATAAAGTGAAGGACTCCTCTATGAGTCCAAGGAACTTGACAGGAGTCAGGAGCCTCTGCAAATGCCGTGGAGGGAGTGACAGACTCCTCTGTGACTCCAAGAAACTTGACGAATTGACCTCTGGTTGCGAAGTGTGAATTTCTTGATAGTGTGCCCTCAGTACATCGTGCCCTCTGGTTCCTATAAATACATAGCTCCCCTCACTCCAAAGTGAGGACACCCTGACCTTTCACCTTCTGAAATCTTAAATCATGAATCATCTTCTAATATGTGATTCATTGAAAAAATGAATCATCCTAGGTACTTGAGATTTGAAAAATCACTTTCCCCTTGCTCCATTTTACCTCTTCTTTAAGTGGGGATTCCCTTCGTGATGCCTTTTGGCCATCACGAAGAAAGGATACCTCTTTGGGAACTCGTAACTTCTCAAAGCACTCAGTATTCAAAAAGTACCCTCCTAGAATATGTAGACTTCATTCCTAGGATGGGTTACTATGCTTTGTAAAGAACCCTCATCTTCAAATCCCCTTCACTTCGTGAAACACCATAGATTCATGAATCCCCTTTCTATGAATCCTTTTTCTTCACGAAGCCCTCTTCTCTGTGGCCCTCTAGGAAATTACGTAATGATTTCATGGATCCCCGAGTTGTGCTTCATGTTGTGTTGCCCTGCCTTGTGCTTCTTTGCATAGGCACCCTAATAGCTATTTCTTCTTCATATATCCATGCTAACGTGGAACCTTTATTAGATCACTCCACATCCTCGTTACGCCATGGAATTTATAGTGCCTTCCCTTAACCAAGGGTTAAAGTGCACCAGTTATGTAAATAATAGGGCTGAGAAGAAATTCCACATCATCTGAGCTGTACGTTGTTAAACTACCAAGAATTTTCATCCTTAACACTTGATGTTAAACTGTGATCATTGAATATGCGGCTATCCTGGGATGAGTCCATGAAGGATGAGCATCATTACCCACTGAATCTCTCTATCCCATTGTTATTTGTTTCCTTGTGAACTTCGAGTGGCCCCCCTACATAAGCCCTAGCCCACCTTTATAGGGTGTTCCATGTAGGGTGGTCATATCCTCCTCATAAATCTAGACCCCTACTCAGGCTTCCCTCTCAAAGAAATCCCCTATTTCCTCTTTGGGACACTATCCACATGTAATCCTCACTCAACTCCTCCCCTATACACCTTCTACGATGTAATCTTCAAGTACATTTTTGCCTCTTATCTCTTAGAATGATCATGGATCACACGGGTTAGAGTAAGCATCGACCATGACATCCTCTACATGTCGCTAAACACACATAATCCGCATGACCCTCTCTACCAAACTATGTTGAATTTGATCCTTTCCCTTTTCAATAAAGGTGCGTAGGAAGACTCCCTAAGGTTCAAGACCATCACCCATCGGTCCTGACTACTTCACGTCAGTTCACCCTCGTCCCACATGACGTTAAACGGTATTCTTCATTTATCCCGCAAGACGTTAAACTGTATGATACTTAAACTATGTGGGTTTTGATCCCTTTTAGGTTATGTAGGAAGCCTCTTTGAGGTTCAATTCCAACCAATGTTAAACTCGAGTTCTCCCTTCAAGGGATGTACCCTCCTGATGTGATTTCTTCTTTTGTTGGGACACATCATTCGAATTTGCCTCTCTGAGGTGTTTTGATTAACCCATCCGGGTCATTTTCCTTTGTGTACACCCCGAATACATGTTCCATTTTCCCAAGTATCTAACCATGCATAATCCCCATGCTCAATCCATACTCCTCCAACCAATAGTGTTCCTATTGCGATGGGATATTAACCATGTGTAAGCCCCATCATGTCTCTGGGTTGTTGTCCTTTGTGTACACCCCAATTCTATGTCCCACTTTTGAACTACATGGACTTTGATCTTTTCCATTTTTGATAAAGGTATGTAGTAAGACTCACTGATGTTCAAGACCACCTCCCATGTCTTATCTTGGTTTCTCCCTCAATCCATTGTGTTTCGGGAAGATCATGCCTCAACCTAGAGGTTCTACTTTCTTCAGGTCCCATCGAATCATCCATTCTCATGAGCCACATCCTCAAGTGACTCATAACCCCTTTCATAACTATGTGGACTTTTATTCCCTTCCATTGGGATACGTCAGAAACCTCCCTAAGGTTTAATCCCAATACCTTCAACTTCACCCAGGTTCTCAATTTCGTCCCCATTCATTCCACCCTTCGACACTTCCTCCATCACCCATCCTAATTCTTCATTGCGCCGCCACATCCCGGTGACATCATGCCACCCACCTCCTCACTGATCTTAGCAGTACCTGGGTAGCCAACCATGAATATTCCCCCACATAATCTATATTCTTCCATGTCATTTTTACCCTCTTGTGAAAGGAAGCTAAGCATGTGTAAGCCCCAAAACACCCATTTGAACTTCATGGGTTTTAATCCATGTCTTCTATATAGGTTACATAGGAAGCCTTCCTAAGGACTAATCCTAGCCAATGGTAAACCTTGGTGTCCCCTTCATTGAGACCCACCATCCTCTGATCCAACCTTTGAGGTTTCCAGATCAGCCTTCATGGTGTGAAACCTTCCATTTTTGGGACACACCACCCCAGATCCATCCTTATCGGGCGTTCTAATCCATCCACCCAGTAAACCTTCCAGGTGATCCCTCTTAGGGATGTACCTATCTGATCTACTCACAGTAGTGTTCTGATCAGTCTGATCCATCTCCACTATACATTAAACTCGTGGAATACCCCATGTTAAACATGGGAATCCAAGGAAACCCTCAGATACATGCTTATGGCATATGGTTCCCTATACTTGAAAATAACCATTTATTTAATAAATAAATGTCACTAGAATGTTTTTCAATAAATATAATAAATATTATATTCAAAAAACCTTGAAAAAAAATATTTATTATAATTATTTAACTCAATTATCCTTTTGAATAACATGTGATTAAATCTTGGAAATTAACCAAACCAGAATAAATATTATTTAGTATAAATTTTTAAATTCAATACTTGAATTTAACTGAGATTGTGGATACACTTAGTGTGTGGAACTATAGGCCTATTTCTCAATGGCATTAGGAATAACCACCTAAATTCCAAGGTTAGAATCTATAAGTATGTAAAGGGACCCATAGTGAGAGAAGTTAACTTCGCAATCACATCCAACTTCCCAAGAAAGCTTGCACATAATATAATCTATTTATCATGATATCTCAAATCAAACAGGTTTCATACTAATTTCATCAACCTATTTTCTTGATGTTTCTTTATTTGAATTTTAGGAAATGAACTCACCCACAAAAAAACATGGGAATGAATTTATTCATCTAGTTCTATACCCATCAAAGGGCCTGAGATATCAACTTCAATAAAGGTATATAATGGAAAATCCTTTCTCATGGTATCCATTAATGCAATGTCACTTCTGATGTGCCCAATGTATCTTACCTTGATGTGAGAATATTTCATCATGGTTTTCATTAATATATCAAAGTATGTGAGTCATGATATCCATCAATGATAATCTTAAAGTATAAGAATCAATAGACACATCCACATATAGTAACATCCAATGACATAAGGAAATGTGGATTTCCTATTAATGAGCATGTTCTCATAACCTTCTATATTGTATATTACCAAGGGGGAACACCATGAGAAGGTGTGTCAATGTATTATGAACCTCCTACCCCTAATATCCCTTATCACCTATATCTATTTAGATAATATCATTTGACCATTGAACTTTATTCAAGAATACTATTGTGGAACCTCCTATTTCTCATTATAGTGGGGAAATGTTATGGCCTTTCAATGTGACATATATTCTCAGGATATTATAAAATACAAATTTCATGAAAAAGAACAATCAAGATCAAATAAGAAACTTAATTAATAATAAAAACACCTAATCAAGTACTAAACAAGTCAGTTATAGGGAAATAAATCCAAGAAACTCCCACTTTTACTAGAGACAACTGATAAAAACTTTCAGTCCATTGGCTCTCACAAGATACTCATATCTCTTCTGAGGTAGAAATTTTATCAAGAGGTCTGCAACATTTTACTCTATGTATACTCTGTTCATCATAAGTTCACCTTGTTGATAAAAAACTCTCAAAATATTAAACTTATTATGTATGTTCTTTTTCCATTAGTGTGACCTCATCTCTTTAGAGAGCTCCATCACTACAATGTTATCACGGTATACTATGATAGGTTATTGACTATTTGGAACTATATCAAGCTATTGGATAAATTTCTGAATCCAAAATATATCCTTGGATATATCAGAAACCAAAATATACTCATCTTCTTCTATAGAATCAGTGACAACCGGCTTTTTAGAACTCTTCCATCTCACAGCTCCTCTGTTGATAAAAAAACATATCCAGACTATTACTTCATATCATTATGATCTATTTGAAATATAGAATATGTATAACCCCTGATTACTAGATAATCATCTTTTCTATGCACTATAAACATATCCTTAGTTCTCCTCAGATACTTAAGGATGGCCTTAACAGTGGTCCAATGTTGTTCCCCTAGATCTTCTTTATATTTTCCTACCAAGATCAAAGCATAGGAAATATCAATCCTCATACATAAAATGGAATACATGATGGATCCTATCGTAGAAGCTTATGGGATCTTACTCATTATATATCTTTATTCATGTGTATGAGGACACATTTTCTTGGAAATATGTAAACCATGTGACACTGGAACCAATCCCCTTTTAGATTGTTCCTGTCATGAACCAACCTAGGTCGACCCCGAACCGATCACCTGATCCTGCTAGCAATAAGGTTCGAGAGGCATTCTCGATCCTATTGAGTTATTGAAAAGCACCAAGGGAATCAATGAGAACCAATGGGAAAAATTTATCCCTAAATAAAATAAACTAAAGTAGTAGAAATAAATAGAGAAACCTAAAATAAAATCAATATCCAAACTGAACATCCATCCAAGAGTAGGAGATACAACCAAATAGAAAATAAAAATCAAATGAACCCAACAACAAATAAGTCTCCATGTGACCCTGTGGACCACTCTCTAATCCAAAAAACCAACATCACCCATGGTGATCAAATGAAATATGGGACATACACTAGAATCTAAAATAATAAATAAGCATATGCATGAGTATTAAAACTCAATAGGATTGCCCAAACAATTTTTCTTAGAGATTACCAAGGGTGAACACCATGAGAAATTGTCTCAATTATTATGAGACTCTCACCCCTGATATACTATATTTATATGCCCCATAATACAATATCATCTGGCCATAGAACTTTATTTAAGAATACTATTTTGGAACCTCCTAGTTCTTTTAATAGCAATGAACTTTTATGATGTTTAAATGTGATATATATTCTTAGGAAATTATTACATACAATAATAGTGTAGAGGAATAATCATGATGTGATAAGAAACTTCATTAATAATGAAAACTTCTAATCAAGTACTAAATTAGTTGGTTCTATGGCCCTAACTCCAATATAAAAAATATTGATTCAAGTTATCAATAGTATAATCTGCTAATGGAGTAGTTCGCACACTTTAGTTGAGAGAGTTGTGATATTTCAAAGTGTGATTTGTAGTAAACTAGGAGGGATAGTGATTCTACCCTAAACTTGATAAATAAGTACACTTCATTGTATTTTCCATATCCACACATTACATTTGTATGGTCCTTGTACTAGCCCAGTTGAGGGTGAACCAAGTAAAATTTTTGTGTCTCATTCATGTTTTCATTTCTACTTATACATTGCTATGGGAAGGGGAGAGAAGATTGTTTTTTAAATGATGAAACAAAATCTAAACATAGGAGGGTATTACTCTATCATGCCCTGATTCACCCCCACCCCCCGGACTATTTAACCTAGTAGATCCAAAAACCTGTCTATATAATTGTTGGCGCAAAAATACGAGCCTTGGAATAAATCAGAAAATGAACAAGAAAAATTTAAAAAAAGGGATGCCTTGCGAAGATCCTCTATAAAGCCCCATAGATCCACCTAGATGCCGGATATGTGACTATCATGGAGGAATTGATAGACTCCTTTGTGATTCTAAAGAACTTGATGGGATTCAGAAGCCTCTGCGATTGCCACAGAGGAAGTGAAGGACTCCTCTATGAGTCCAAGGAAATTGATGGGATTCGGGAGCCTCTACAACCACCATGGAGGGAGTGGTAGACTCCTTTATGACTCCAAGAAACTTAATGGATCAACCACTAGTTGTGAAGTGTGAATTTCATCACAGTGTGCCCTCAGTACATCGTGCCCCTCTGGTGCCTATAAATTCCTAGCTCCCCTCACTCCAAAGTGAGTGAACCCTGACCTTTTACCTTTTGAAATCACAAATCATGAATCATCTTCTACTCTATGATTCATTGATAAAATTAATCATCTGAGGTACTTGATATTTGAAAAACCACTTTCCCCTTTCTCCATTTTACCTATGATTCAAGTGGGGATGCCATTCGTGAAACCTTTTTTCCATCACGAAAGAAGTATACCCCTTTGGGAACTCGTAATTTCTCAAAGCACTTAGTATTCATGAAGTACCCTCCTAGCATATGTAGACTTCATGCCTAGGATGGGTCACTATGCTTTGTGAAGAACCCTTCTTTGAAAATCCCCTTCACTTCATGAAACACCAGAGATTCGTGAAGCCCCTCTCTACGAAGCCTTTTTCTTCGCGAACCCCTCTTCTCTATGGCCCTCTATGAAAGTACATAATGATTTCATGGATCCATGAGTTGTGCTTCTTGTTGTGTCTCCCTGACTTTTTCTTGTTCAAATAGGCACCCTAACAGTTATTTCTTACTCTCATAGCCATGCTAATGTGGACCCTTTAATGGATCACTCTACAACCTTGTTACGCCATGGCATTTCTAGTGCCTTCGCTTAACCAAGGGTTAAAGTGCACCAGTTATATAAGTACTAGTGGTGAGAAGCAAGTCCTCATCGTCCGAGCGGTAGGATGTTAAACTGCCAAGAATCCTCATCCTCAACACATGATGTTAAACTGTGATCACTACATATAAGTCTATCCTGGGATGAGTCAATGAATGATGAGTATCAGTACCCACTCACTCTCTCTCTCTCGTCCATTGTCCTTTGTTTCCATGTTCACTTCGAGCGGCCCCCATACGTATACCATGGGCCACCTTTATAGGGTGTTCTGTGTATGGTGGTCATATCCTCCTCATACATATGGACCCCTACTCAGGCTTCCCTCTCAGAGAAATCCAGTATTTCCTCTTTGTGCCACTAGCCACACGTAATCCCCACTCAACTCCTCACTAATACACCTTCTATGATGAAATCGTCAAGTGCATTTTTTCCTCTTATTTCTCATACTGAGCATGGATCACACGGTCTTAGAGTAAGCATCAACCATGAAATCCTCTATGGGTAACTAACCACACATAATCCCCATGCCTCTCTCTATCGAACTACGTGGACTTTGATCCTTGCCATTTTCAAGAAAGGTACATAGGAAGCCTCCCTGAGGTTCATGACCATCACCCAACAGTCCTGACTACTTCACGTTGGTTCAGCCTCATCCTGCGTGATGTTAAACGGTATGTTGCTCTCATCCCGCAAGATGTTAAACTATATGATCCCTAAACTATGTGGTTTTTGATCACTTTTAGGGTTTTGAGGAAGCCTCTTTGAGGTTCAACCCCAAGCAATTTTAAACTTGAGTGCTCCCTTCAAGGTATGTATCCTCCTGATGTGACGTCTTCCCTTTTTGGGACACATCATTCTGATCCACCTATCTAAGGTGTTTCTATCCACCCATCCTAGTCATTGTCCTTTGCGTACACCCCGACTACATGTTCCATTTTCCCAAGCATCTAACCATGTGTAAGACCCATGCTCAATCCATACTCCTCCAACCAAGAGTGTCCCTATTGCGATGGGATACTAACCATGCATAAGCCCTATCATCTCTCTGGGTTGTTGTCCTTTGTGTACATCCTGAATCTATGTCCCACTTTGGAACTACATGGACTTTGATCTTTTCCATTTTTGATAAAGGTACATAATAAGCCTACCTGAGGTTCAAGACCACCTCCCATGTCTGATCTTGGTAGCTCCCTCAAGCCTTTGTGTTTCAGAAAGATCATGCCTCAACCCAGAGGTTCTACTTTCTTCGGGTCCCATCCATGCATCCATTCTCACGACCTGCCTCCTTAGGTGACTCATCGCCCCTTCCATAACTATGTGGACTTTGATTCCCTTCCATTGGTATATTTATGAAACCTCCCTAAGGTTCAATACCAAAACCTTCACCTTTACCCAGGTTCTCAGTTTTGTCCCAATTCATTCCACCCTTCGACACTTCCTCCATCACCCATCCTAATTCTTACTTGGGCCGCCATATCTTATTGATGTCATTCCACCCACCTCCTCACTGCTCCTGGAAGCTCCTGAGCAGCCAACCATGAATATTCCCCACATAATCCATATTCTTCCATCCCATATTTACTCTCTTGTTAAAATAATCTAACTATGTGTAAGCCCCAAAACACCCATTCGAACTACATGGGTTTTAATCATTGTCTTCTATATAGGGTACGTAGGAAGGCTCCCTGAGGTCTAATCCCAGCCAATGGTAAACCTTGGTGTCCCCTTCTTTGAGACCCACAATCCTCTGATCCACCCTTTGAGGTTTCCAGATCAGCCTTCATGGTGTGAAATCTTCCCTTTTTGGGACACGCCACCCCAGATCCGTCCTTTTTATTCATTCTAATCTATCCACCCAGTAAAACTTCCAAGTTCTCCCTCCTAGGGAAGTACCTATCTGATCTACTCTCAGTAGTGTTATGATCAGTCTGATTCATCTCTACTAGACATTAAACTCACGGAATACCCTGTGTTAAACATGGGAAGCTGAAGAAAACCTCATATACATGCCTACGGCATATGGTTCCCTATACTCGACACGAGATGACTCGGGATTTTGAAACCTTAAGAATATATATTATAAGAGAATAATCTAGGTGTACTAGTGTTTTAGAATCTTGACACACTAGCGATGCTCAACATGACTACTTCATTAACTGAAGGTTGATTCTCTGACTTGAACCCTTGTAATGTCCTGACAGAAGCAGCATAATTAACTGGCATCAACAAATATATGGAACTGGGAAGAGTTTTACAAAAAATTTCTTAATATTAAGGGAGATCCGGAATATGAGAGGAATTCTGAGGAGGAATACACAAAAGAGGTACCAACATCCCACCATCCTATTTTGATCAAGGAGCAAACATCTATGAAAAAGTGATGAATTTCTCCCACCTTTGGATAGCCGGAATGCGGGTCAACAACTAGAACATCAACACAGATGGATGCGCACCTTAGCAAAAGCTTCCGAAATAATAACAAACATCCTAAAAAACTATATGAATAAAATAGGGATCCAAACAAGCCCCAACATATCATTACATGACCTCAGTCGTGAAGGATTTAAGGCAAAGGGGGGTGGCTTACATAGTCAAGAATGTGGCATGCTTGGTCAACCTCATGGCTCATGCGGTCAAGTATGTGGCTTAGTTTGGGTATATGTGGTTCATCAAAGAACCATTCAATCATAAGTACTTTTTAGGCCATTGTGAGTTTGGATTATATGATGATATAGAATTTTTTTTGAAGGAACATGAATTCAATTACACTGTCACGTAGTGGAGTCTGCAGTAGGAAGAGGGGAGCATGTGTAATTTGAGTAGAGGCACGTGTCTGACATTAGAGTGGAGGTGAGTACATGGTATGTATGGGAGTAAAAAGAGGTTATTTATAGAAGGGTTAAAAATTAAATCCCTTGATTAGTGATTTTCAAATAGGAATTTTCCTATAAATACCCAGCTAATCCATTCATTATCAATTAGATCTAAGAAAATATAAAGAGTATTATAAAGATCAAGGAAGGAAAGAATCATCTATTAAGGTGCACCACATAGGTAGTACATGGTCAGTTAGGTTTTTTAGGTGGTATTATAAGCAAGTACATGACTGGGGAATTTAGTTTTCAAAATATTTCCACATAGTGGAGTATGTGGCCTATAGGGTTGAGTACACGGTCCACTGTCTTTGTACGCAGAGTATGTAGACAGCTTGCATTGGTGATCTCTGAAGTGGAGTATGTGGTCAAATAATGGGAGAATGTAATACACATGGGGGGTGTGAGATACACTATGTCAGTACATGGTTCATAGGGGGATTATTTGGATCATTGGGTTCTGTATGGTGAATTCGCATAAGGCGGTTTTGGGCAGGCTTTTTCACTCAAAGATCACTTGCGAGCACTTCTAAAGACTATAGAATTTACTGAATCATAAAATTCATGCTATAATAATGAAAATAAAAGTTTAGAAAGTTGAAAAAATGGATTTGACCTTCAATTCAATAAATTAGGGAATACTTTATCCAAATTAGTGCAAAAGGAGGGGTCAACAGAAGTGATCTAAGGGAGGTAATATGATATCCCTAAACTCATTGTAAAGGCAGTGTTCCTAGAACAGAGTGAAAGTGGAAAAAAAAATTAATCTAAAAAATATAGTGAAACTTAGTGCATTTTGGTATGAATAACACATCTTTAGTGTATTATCCTCAGAATAGACTTTAGTGGTGTACCAAGTAAAATTGTTGTGTTCCATTTTATTTTTGAATTCTTGTGTTGGGTGAATGTTCATTCCTTCAGATATATTTAACAAGTTCCATCCAATTTGGGGACAAAATTATTTAAATAAAAATAAATATTTGAACCCCTAATTCACCCCTCTCCTCTCAAGGAACCCTAGGGTATAATAGGAACTGATCCCTTCCATCTTCCTCTCAGAAACCAAGCCAAATACCCCTTTCAAACCATTTTAGAACCCATTTATCGATCAAAAAATTTCTATTTAAATGCCACTAAAAAGAAAAATAACTTTTTAAAATCACATTTTAAAAAAGTAAATCCATTTTTACTTTTTAAATCCAACGCACACCTCCAAACAATCCATATAGAGGACCACCAATGCTCATTTGAATAGGGTGCCACCATCGAACTGTTTAGCAAGATATATGGCCCATGTTGACTAATAGACTGATTTGAGAATTTCCCAATTTATGTGTGAAACCACACAAATGATTTATACAAAATGAATTCAAATAATATAAATGTCACATATGAAAATAAATCACCAAAAGACCAAGATACTCAAATATGTTAAGGCGGCATACCTCAATCGACGATCCATAAATCATCCTCAAGCTCATTCTTACATGATATGACTCCATGATAACCTATATCATAAATAATATTATCAAATTAATAAACCACATAATTAAAACTAAAATCCAAATTTTGGAATAATTGATGCCAAACTCACCAAGTGAATTAATGGCACAAAAACTGAAAATAATGAGGTGTGGTCCACTCCCGACACGCACCTAAACCTAATCCACAAAAAATTCATAAATTATATCACTAATTAAATGAAAAATTTCACCCAAAACTATCAAAGTCCCTAAAAAAACTCATTTTCATCATACCTTAAGGCAAAAAATGAACGGAAACTTGATTTACTCCTCTCAGGAAATCCTCTATGAGTTAAACTTGAAATCACCAACAAGTGTGAATATTTCACCATAATTCGGTAAAATTATCCTCCCAAATCCCTAACCAACCAAATTGAAATCAGTGAATAATGAAGTGGATAAATGAGGGGAATAGAAGGATGGATATTACCTTTAATCAACATGATGAAACACCAAGAATCCACCCAAATCAAAGGTAGATAAGAAGGGAGATTGGAATATCCAAAGAGGGTTTATCTCCTCTCTTTTATCCAAACAAATAAAGGGTAACCTAAGGGGTTCATAAAAATGTACCCCTAGTGAAATTATAAGAAATACTCTTAAAAAGAGTCTAATAACACTATTTCATGGTGTAAACATGGGATTTAAACTATGATTAATCCTCTAGGAAGAGGGACATCCCACTTCCCTAACATTTTCATGATGTGAAACTTGGGTTACACTCTGAATTTTACAACGTATAAATTCCCCTCTTAGAATACCACATTCATGTCATGAATCCCTCATTGAAGGATCATTCATCACGTTAATGCCACCCATCATGCCATGAATGGTCTGATATAGCAATTTTCTAAAGTACGGTTCCCCTAACCACTACTCTAACTATCACACCCTAAACTAGTAATCTCTTTTATTTTATTCTTTTCTTGACTCCAGTTATTTTGTTTGAGGTTTGGGTTGAGTTCCTGGTTTGATTTTTTGAATTTTGGAAGTTCTGGGTGAGTTTTTGGCATGTGCATAGTTTTAGTGCATGGTTTGAGGGTTAACTTTTCGGCCTATCTAGGATGCGGATGTTTTCAATTCATTTTTTTTCTAGCATTTTTTGACATGAAATGTTTGATCAAGGCCCTTTCTAAATCATGTGAGGTCATGGGGAAACCATGTGACTTGAGGTTTGGTGTCTGGGGAATGGTGCACAACATGTACACAGTTAAGGAAATTATGAGGAAAGCATACTGTGAGGTTCTACGATTTGGTAGTGGTTTTTAGCATGGTTGGAAAACATTTTGGGTAACCGTGCAGCCAGTTTGTGTGGGTGTCCCTCATCTCTAGTAGGGTGTGCAATGTTGGTGCACAGTTTGATAAATTGTGCATCCAAACCGTGCGAGTTTTCCATATCATTAAAAGTTATAAATTACCTCTTTTACCCTCCACTATTTTAACCCTATTTTGGGATTCTCCTCCCTTGTTTGTCTTAGGTACACCAGGGGGCTCACCAAGACCCTCCTCCATTGATCCTCATTCTCCATTGAATCTCATTGAAGGTTCCTTTGAGAGTTAATTTGGGTGTTTGGTTGATTTCTTCCTCTTCTCTCTTCCCTCTCTTGGTTTCTTGGTTTCTCTTAATGGGTTTTCCCTTTTTACCAAACCCTAAGGGTTATGGTTGGTGTGTGGTTAGATTTATTTGATGTTAGGGTGTGTATATTGTATCTTAGGATAGATTCTCCCTTCTCCCAAATTTTGGTTTCATTTACACATTGTTGAGGTAGGTGTTTCCATCCATTTCCTTTTCATCACATTCCATTTGATTCTTGTGTGTTTCTAAATAATTTATAAATGTGGTTTACATGCTCTTTACATTCTAATGGTTTGTTTTTAATTAAAAAATGGGATTGGTGTTTGTTTTGGGTGTTTCTTGATGGATTGATGATTTGGATAAAATGTTTAGAATGATTTTTCTAGTTTTTAAATGCTTACTTGTGTTATTGTAATTGTGTTAAATTATTGGTTTTGGTGGTAAAGCAAGTGGTACTTCTTAAAAATGGTTTCTGGGAAAATTCATGGACACTTGAAGAGTGAAATTGGATATTGGCATGTCTATGGGTGCACTGGGTGCATACATGTATGGGAATTAAAATGATGATGGCACTTAAAACTGATTTCCTTCTTGAACCTCAATTTTCCAAAAGATTCGCCTCCCCTTATTCTTCCCTTTACAAAATGGTTCCTTGATTTATAAATGGTGTTTTGGTGTTCCATGTGAATTTTAATGTGGTTTTAAATGTGTTTCCAAAATCTTTTCCTATTTTGTATTTTGATACATGGATTGGTTACTAAGTGGTGTTCATAACTATGGCTTGTTTGGAATTTTGGGATATTGGTGTTTCTTTCTAGATATTATGAAGTCTTGTTTGGAAACCTTACATATGTTTCATGTTTTCAACATGGTTTTGAAAAACTGTTGGGAATGGAATTGGTTTTAGAAATGTGAGGCTGATTTGGAACTTGAGATGATTTGGAAGTTTTGTTTTAAAACTCATATAATTAGAAAGTTAGATTGGTATCTTGTAGTGTTTTGAGAAGTGGTTTCAATGAAATGTGATGTAAATTCCTTTTGGAACACCTTTTGGCATGTTGTTTGTTTTTTATATGATTTTGTAAATAGTTTTTGATTTGAAATGATAAAGGCCTAGTCGGCACTTTATGTTGCCTTATAAATGTTGGTTTTGATGTGAAATGATGTAAAGGCTTGTTTGGATCCTTGTCATGTTTTAGAAATTGGTTGTTGAATTCATGTGATGTATGGGCCTAGTGGGAATCTTGGAAAGTTTTTGGAAATGTATTGGAAGATTGGGTAGTGTGAAGGCTCGATTGATATCTTAAAATGTTTGGGAAAGTGGTTTTCTAAAATAAAATGATGTAATGGCCTAATTGGAACTTATGTATGTATTTTTGTGAGATGGGAACCTCTATGGTGGATTTCCCATAGTGTGGATTATTTTATAGGTGGTGTCAAGGGTTTGGGGTATGCAAGTACAGTGGCGGCAGATCAGTAAATCCACATGTGTGAGGACCTCCCATTTCACTATGTACTATTATCATGGGATTTATAGCCATAATCTAGAGGGTCAAGTGACAGTTGCTTGATGACCCTTGTAAGAACCCGGATCTTCTTTTCAGGTACGTTTTTCCTTTTTCTGGAGTTTTTGAGAAAAATAAATTTTCTGGAAATTTTAGAAGTACACACCGTGTACTTTCTGAGTACACGCCGTGTACTCTTCCCCGGCTCAAAGCCGTGTGCTGGCCGTGCTCGAGCCACCCACACAGTGTGTAAGGCTGAGGTGGAGGCCGATTAATTCGGAGTATGGAAAAATTGAAGTACACGTCTTGTACTCAATAAGTACACACCGTGTACTTTCTTTTTTTTCATTAAATGGACCGGGGTCATGCCTAACCCCCAAATTTGTCTTCTTCTCCAGATTTCGTTCGTCCGAGAGCGATCGTACGGCCGGATCTTCGACGGGCTCCTGCCTCGCCATCCGTTCTCCGATTCGAGAACGGTCTATTGCATTGGAATTGCAGCGGTGGGTTCTTCCTTCTGCTTTAGCCTTGTTTCTTGATTCCTCCTCGTTTCCAAGTTATCGTGGGATGAACGTTTTGTGAGTTTTCTCAGATCTACATTGTTCTAAGAGGAATCTGTCATCGAGGTTCATGTATATCGATCTCCTTGGATCGAGGTAGGTGGTTTGTGCCTTTCTGTAGAAAGTTGATGAGTATTATGTGCAAATTCCACCAATACCCGTGAACGGGGTATTTCGTTTTTCCTGTTTTTCCCCTTCTGTTTGCCTGCTTTGCTTATTTTCTTTATTAGAGGTTATTGGTTGTGAGTGGAGTAATTGTTTTTGTGCTCAGGTTTCTTTGTCATGCTTGTTTTTCCTGTTTGGCATTTTTCTAGTTGCCATGCCTAGTCGTAGGATAGTGGACTTTCTACTTTTTATGCTGCTGAGCCTTAGTTGATAGCCAAGTAGTTCTTGAGGCTTACTTGGACGATGTACACGTGCGCTGAGCATGTTTTATTTTTCCACTCAGGACTGTGAGAACCTAGAGTAGTAGACCAAAGGGATAATTGACGAAAGGGCTTCTCCAGAGTGTCTTTTAATTACGATGCGAGACTATAGGGTGAATTGACGTTGAGTGCTTCCCCAGAGAGTCTATAGATCCTCGACGCGGGAAATAGGGGGAATTGATGTTGAGTGCTTCCCCAGAGAGCCTTTAGCACGATACGAGACTATAGGGGGAATTGACGGTGAGTGCTTCCCCAGAGAGTCTGCTTAATTACGTAGCTGAACCAGAGGGGTGAGACTGTGTGTGCCTTTCAGAGGGTTGCTAGTACTTAGAGGTCGAACCATAGGGGTTAGACTGTGAGAGCTACCCAGAGGGTTACCTATTTTCTTCTTGTTGTTGACTGCTTACTTGTGTGCTTTACTTGTTAGAACTGTGGATTGTAGCTGCTTGTGCTTTCCCATTTACTGCTTCTTGTTTTATTACTGCCATGTATTCATTGACTATTAGGCACAAATCTTTGGGTGATTGCCTACTGGGATTGTGTCTCAAACCCTGTTTGGGCCATGATTTTGTGCCCAAGTAGACTTTGCTGCAAGTATAGATAAGTGCAAGCGCCCTTCTACTTCAGGATCTTGACTGCATCAGGAGCTGGGGAGCATGGGACCGAGCTGTGGCTCACGATGCTGAGGAGCTTACTTTTTTTTTCTTTTTCACTTGTTTTTAGTTGTATTTCATCACGTTGTTGTGTTTGATGTTTTCCTTAGATACTTGTACCTTCTGCATCATTGTCATCATAGTTATATATCTACATTGTTTCTGTTGTTTGGTTTCTATTGTTATGCATGTTGTTTACTGCTTCCACTATTTATTGTTGTTTTATTACCTTGTTTACCTTACCGAATGAGGGCATAGTTTCCCCACTAACTCACTAAGTCCCTCGCTTCTAGTCAGCAGCCTCTGGAATTCGGGGAAACGCGCTTGAGGTCATGTGGCGAACCGGGTATGGGGCACCAGTGGAGGGGCTCCGGACTTGGGACGTTACAAAGTGGTATCAGAGGAGTTATTTTCTCTTTCTTGCTATTTGGAGACTTTAGCCAGGGATAGAATGGATTCGTTACTTGGAATTAATTTGTTCTCAGGAGTAGCTAACCCATGTACAGGGAAAAGCCATACTACCTCGTTAATTACAGTTTTCTGGTTTTGAGATTTTATGGTTGGTATGTTTTCACCTAGAGTGATTCATATGACTTGTGCGGTTATTGTTTTGATATTTCAGTTCTATTTCTGTCGCAACCCAATGAGATGAGGGTATTTCATCTCACACATCACATAGGAACTTGTATAAATCACATGTCATGCATTCTTGCCATGCCATCTAGGGTGCATTAGAGATTGCATGCTGTTGTGATAGGCTCTATGTAGATTATGCATGCTGTTGTGATAGATGCTTGATAGATTCTCTTCTATTGTGTTAGAAAACTGTTGTTTTGTTCCTTGCTCAAAATGAACGCCAAATTTTGGTTCTTGAGGTGTTATGGGCCCTCACGGATCGGAAATTGGCATCTTTTCCCTTGTTTTTAGTGTTTCTGGGATTCTACGCAGTTTCTGAGCTATTGCCCAGAAAAACCTAGAATACACGGCGTGTACTTTTTAGATACACGCTGTGTAGTTTTCAGGTCATGTCACTGACCGTGCGAGCAGAACACGGTGTCGTGGGAGTAACTTCGGGAACACGTCGTGTACCATTGGTACACGCCGTATGAGTTTGGAGCCGTGTACCCAGTCGTGTCACTAAAAACACGGGTCGGGGAAGCTCGAGTAGAACACGCCGTGTCCTTAGGGAACACGCCGTGTAGTCTTTTCCAAGTACCCGGCCATGTCACGAACAACACGGGCCAGCGTTGCCTTTTTTTCCACACGCCGTGTTTGTTCGGAACACGCCGTGTAGTCTTTCCCAGGTACCCGGCCGTGTCACGAACAACACGGGACGGTGTCGCCTTCTCTTATGCACATCGTGCTTGTTCGGAGCACTCTGTGTAAGGCCAAGCCATGTAGACGGCCATGTACTCAACAACACGGACCGCCGAAGCCTTGTCTAGTGCACGTCGTGTTTGTTTTGAACACGCCGTGTAGTCTCGGGTTGAGTCAGACTGTGTGGGTTAGCCGTGTAAGGAGACTCGGGCAGGGTAATAGTTTTCTAGTACATGCCGTGTGTGGGGGTCAACACGCTGTGTAGTTTGAAGTGTACACTACTTGTAGGGTAAGAGTACACGCCCATGTCAGTGGTTTAAGAAGACATGCCATGTAGTTTTATACACGCCGTGTAGTCTTGTTTTGAAATCTTATGTGTTTTTCTTCCCTTGTTCCCATTTTGTACTCTTGGGTTCTATGTCCTTGTTTTCCTGATCTAAGGTGTGCTTTTGATCTTTCAGAACTATGCCTTAGAGACGTCCTCCGGTCGTACGTCTGTTGTCAAGTAGTGATCAGACGCTAGACAGGGCTGATCAGGGACTTCCTGTCGATCCCCCAGCCGAGCCAGCCTTGCCACCGGTTGTTGTACCAGTCGCGGGCGCTGATGCGCAGTTCAGGGAAGGTTTCATGAGGATGATTCAGGCCTTCTAGGGAGCATTTCCTCCTACCTCGTCTATGGCATACTCGACGTGGGTCTTTCAGCAGCAGCATCCTCCCACGTTCTTGGGGGAGGGAGGACCTCAGGCTGTAGAGTCATGGCTGGAAGCCATGCTGACCATATTCGAGCATCTGGAGACGCCTCCAGAGAGGCGGGTCAAGCTCTCCACCTACATGCTCCGAGACTCCGCCAAGAGGTGGTGGGACGTGATCTCACAGGCGGGTCAGCAGAAGGCTATGGCTTGGGAAGAGTTCCAGTGCGTGTTCTATGACTACTTCTACCTGGAGACTCTGAGGGTCGATCGAGCCCGGGAGTTCATGAGTTTAGAGAAGGGTACTCTATATGTCATGGAGTATTCCTCCCATTTCACTGATCTGTAGTGTTTTACACCCCTTCGGGATGGTAGTGGGGTGTTCTTGGCAAGGAAGTTTGAGGATGGACTCAGGCGGGAGATCCGCTCGCAAGTGAACATCTTCCAGCTGACTTCCATTACTTCCATCGCCAACCAGGCACTGATTGCGGAGCGCAATCTAAGGGACTCTGGAGCTGCGAGTCAGGGTGGTTCTGCTTCCAGATCTAGCTTTCCTTTAGATGACAGCAAGAAGCGCCATAGGGATCCTACGCATGGTTATTTGAGGAAGTGAGACACATCATCAGGAAGCCAAGTGACATGCTACCAGTGTGGTCGGACAGGGCACACGAGGACACAGTGCCAGAGAGACCCCGTGGAGTGCCGATCTTGCGGAAAGATGGTTCACCTTCAGCGTTTCTACCAGGTTTTCTTAATAGTAGCAGGTGACCGGGGTTCTTCCATGACTCCTCGTTCAGGAGCAGCCCCACCAATCTCTCACCAGTCAGGGAACTGGAGTTCTTCCGACCGTTCGGACCGAGGTGGAGGTCGAGGTCGTGGCAGTCAGCCACCAGTTCCTCAGCACCAGTAGGGAGGTTCAGCTCAGAGTGGTCAGTCAGGGCCACAGGGATGTGGTGTAGGCCAGTCTTTCTTCATGAAACAGACTTATCATGAGCAGGATCCCGGCCCTTCTACTATTCGAGGTACGATTTTAGTAGCCTCAGTTTTATCTTCAGCCCTTTTCGATACTGGTACTACACATAGCTTTATCTCTGTTTCCATTTTGGAGAGCCTTGGACTCTGCATCTTTTCTTCTGTTGACTCGTTGACACTAGACACACCTTTGGGAATGAGGACATCTAGTGTACTCTAGTGTAGAGAGTTCCCTCTCGAGGTTGCAGGGTATCACTTATTATGGGATCTCTATGTCCTAGAGATGACAGGCTATGATGTCATCCTCAGTATGGACTGGTTAATTCCCTTCCAGGAAGTCATTGACTGTTATCGCCACAGAGTCAGTTTCATTTCACCAGAGGGTGAATCTTTCCTTCATAGAGGCGAATGGGACGTTCGGGCGAGTCGGGCGGGACTCGAGCATCTTGGTCTAGGAGGAGTGATGGACCAGATTGTTAGTCTTTATCTGGATGATCAGGGTACTCCACAATTGGACTTTCCTCCAGTGGTGGATCACTTCAGGGATGTCTTTCCATAGTACTTTTCAGGTTTGCCTCCAGAGCGTGAGGTAGACTTCTCTATTGAGCTCATGCCAGGAGCGGCACCAGTGTCGATTCCTCCCTATAGGATGGCCACAACTAAGTTGCAAGATCTCAAGAAGCAGTTGGAGGAGCTACAGGCTAAGGGTTTCATCCGACCCAGTACTTCTCCTTGGGGTTCGCCTGTTCTGTTTGTGAAGAAGGCAGATGGTACCCTTCATCTTTGTGTGGATTATCGAAAGTTGAACCAGTTGACGGTCAAGAACCGATATCCCTTGCCACGGATTGATGACCTTTTCGATCAGCTTCGAGGAGCCTGGGTGTTCTCGAAGATCAACTTGAGGTCCGGTTATCATCAATTGCGCGTTAGACCATCAGATATACCTCTGACAGCCTTTAGAAGCAGGTACGGTATTTACGAGTATACAGTCATGCCTTTCGGACTCACGAACGCACCTACAGTTTTCAAGGCACTGATGAACCGAGTGTTCCATCCTCACTTGGATTCATTCGTCGTGGTCTTCATGGATGATATCTTGGTGTACTCTCACACTCTACACGACCATGCCACACATCTTGAGATCGTTCTGATTACACTGAGAGAGCATCAACTTTAAGCTAAAATCTTGAAGTGCCACTTCTGGATGGATCAGATTCACTTCTTGGGTCACGTCATCTCTGAGGCAGGAGTATCTGTGGACCCAGAGAAAGTGAGAGCTGTAGTTTTCTGGGATCATCCGAAGAACATTTTTGAGGTACGGAGCTTCCTAGGGCTGGATGGATACTACAGACGCTTCATTCAGGACTTTTCTCATCTATCAGCACCCTTGACAGGTCTGACCAAGAAAGGGGCGAAGTTCTTATGGTCAGATTATTGTGAGTTAGCCTTTCAGGAGCTGAAAGGGAGGTTGACGTCAGCACCGATACTAGTCTTACTAGATCCAAGCAAGAGATACACTATTTTTTGTGATGCTTCAGGTGTCGGGCTAGGAGCTGTGCTTATGAAGGGAGATGGATTCGTTGCATACGGGTCTCGGTAGTTGAGGCCACATGAGAGGAACTACCCTACGCACGATCTGGAGTTGGCAGATGTTATTCATGCCTTGCGCTTTTGGAGACACTATCTTCTGGGAGAGCACTTTGTGGTCTTCACTTACCACAAGAGACTCAAGTATATCTTCACTCAGCGTGATCTGAATATGAGGCAGCGCAGGTGGGTTGAGTATCTTCAGTCTTTTGATTTCGAGCTTTCCTATACGCCGGGAAAGGGAAACGCCGTGACAAATGTGTTGAGCAGGAGAACTCAGATTCAGGCATTTCAGGAGGCCATTAGTGAGTGGAAGCTGATGTCTCTATTCTCTGAGATGCATCTAGAGGTGCACGACAGATGGGGACAAACCTTTCTATCTTCTGTAGTTGTTACCTCCACACTACTTGATCGGGTACGGATGAGGCAGCTATCAGACTCGGAAGGCTTAGTCCTGCGGGAGAGTGTGTCAGGAGGGGACCCTCTTCCTGGATGGACAGTGGCTGAGGATGAGATCTTGCGTTTCCAAGGACGCGTATGGGTGCCAGCAGACATACGCGAGGAACTGATGCGGGATTTCCATTCCTCAGTTTGGGCAGTTCATCCTGGAATCACCAAGATGTATCGGGATCTTCATCACCAGTACTGGTGGCCATGTATGAAGAAGGATGTTTCTGGTTTTGTCATGAGATGTTCTACTTGTCAGTAGGTGAAAGCAGAGAATCAACGATCAGCAGGGCTCTTACAGAAGTTACCCATTCCGGAGTGGAAGTGGAACGATGTTGCGATGGACTTCGTGACTGGGTTGCCAAGGTCACCGCGATGGAATGATGCTGTTTGGGTTGTCATCGACAGGCTTATGAAGGTTTCCCACTTCTTACCAATCAAGGATACCTTTAGAGTCGATGATCTGGGATGACTTTACATCAGAGATATTGTGCGTCTGCATGGAGTTCCACGCTCTATTGTTTCAGAGAGAGATGTGCGCTTTACCTCTCGGTTCTGGCAGGGACTTCAGAAGGCCTTGGGTACACAGGTACTTTTGAGTACAACGTACCATCCCCAGATTGATGGCCAGTCCGAGTGCACGATCCAGGTGCTTGAGGATATGCTCCGAGCTTGCATCCTTGAATTTGGCGGTTCTTGGGAGAAGTATATTCCTCTGGTGGAGTTTTCCTACAACAATAGTTTCCAGGAGACCATTCAGATGGCTCTATATGAGGCTTTGTATGGTAGGCCATGCCAATCACCCTTATGTTGGCTGCAGGCAGGAGAGGAAGCTTTGTTGGGACCTCGTCTTGTTCAGGAGACTTCAGAGCAGATATAGTTGATTCGAAAAAGGATGGCTACAACGCAGTCTCGACAGAAGTCTTATGTTGATCAACGGAGACGACCTCTGGAGTTCGAGGTTGGTGATCAGGTTTTCCTATGTGTCGCACTGAGGTTGGGACACAAAAGGATTCAGAGATAGGGTAAGATTTCACCGCGGTACGTTGGGCCGTTTGAGGTCTTGGAGAGAGTGGGCCCGGTCGCCTATCGGTTGCAGCTACCTCAGAGGTATCGGGCCATGCATGATGTCTTCCACGTCTCTCAACTCCGAAGTTACTTTTCAGACCCTTCTCACATCTTTCAGCCTAAGGAAGTCGAGCTTGAAGCGGATGAATCATTCGAGGAGCATCCTATCTGGATTGTCGATTGCAGTACAAAGGTTCTCTGTGGGCAGTCTGTTCCTCTGGTACGGGTGCTATGGAAGCACGGGCGAGTACAGGATGAGACCTGGGAGAGGGAGTCTGATGTACGATCGCAATGGCCAGAGTTTTTCGAGGTTTCTTCTTCTCTATCTCGTTAGGGAAATTCGGGGATAAATTTCTTTAAGGGGGGAAGTTTGTAAGAACCTGTATCTTCTTTTCAGGTACTTTTTTCCTTTTTCCAGAGTTTTTGAGAAAAATAAATTTTCTGGAAATTTCAGAAGTACACACCGTTTACTTTCTGAGTACACGCCGTGTACTCTTCCCCGGCTTGAAGCCATGTGCTGGCCATACTCGGGCCACCCACATGGTGTGTAAGGCTGAGGTGGAGGCCAATTAATTCAGAGTATGAAAAAATTGAAGTACACGCCGTGTACTTTCTTTTTTTTCATTAAAAGGACCGGGGTCACGCCTAACCCCCAAATTCGTCTTCTTCTCCAGATTTCATCCGTATGAGAGTGACCGTACGGCTGGATCTTCGACGGGCTCCCGCCTCGCCGTCCGTTCTCTAATTCAAGCACGGTCGATTGCGTTGGAATCGCAGCGGTGAGTTCTTCCTTCTGCTTTATCCTTGTTTCTTGATTCCTCCTCGATTCCAAGTTATCGTGGGATGAACGTTTTGTGTGTTTTCTCAGATCTATGTTGTTCTAATAGGAATATGTCATCGAGGTTCATGTATATCGATCTCCTCGGATCGAGGTAGGTGGTTTTTTCCTTTCTGTAGAAATTTGATGAGTATTATGTGCAAATTCCACCAATACCCGTGAATGGGGTATTGCGTGTTTCCTGTTTTTCCCTTTTTGTTTGCCTTCTTTGCTTGTTTTCTTTAGTATAGGTTATTTCTTGTGAGTAGAGTAATTTTTTTTGTGCTCAGGTTGCTTTTCCATGCTTGTTTTTCCTGTTTGGAATTTTTCTAGTTTCCATGCCTAGTCGTAGGATAGTGGAACTGCTACTTTTTATGCTGCTAAGGCTTAGTTGATAGCAAAGTAGTTCTTGAGGCTTACTTGGACAATGTACACGCGCACTGATCATGGTTTACTTTTCCACTCATGACTGTGAGAACCTAGAGTAGTAGACCAAAGGGAGAATTGACGGAAGGGCTTCTCCAGAGTGTCTTTTAATTACGATGCGAGACTATAGGGGGAATTGACGTTGAGTGCTTCCCCAGAGAGTCTATAGATCCTCGACGCGGGCCATAGGGGGAATTGACGTTGAGTTCTTCCCCAGAGATCCTTTAGCATGATACGAGACTATAGGGGGAATTGACAGTGAGTGCTTCCCCAGAGAGTCTGCTTAATTACGTAGCTGAACCAGAGGGGTGATACTGTGTGTGCCTCCCAGAGGGTTGCTATTACTTAGAGGTTGAACCATAGGGGTTATACTGTGAGAGATACCCATAGGGTTACCTTTTTTTCTTATTGCTGACTGCTTACTTGTGTGCTTTACTTGTTAGAACTGTGGATTGTAGCTGCTTGTGCTTTCTCGTTTACTGCTTCTTGTTTTATTACTGCCATGTATTCATTGACTGTTAGGCACAAATCTTTGGGTGATTTCCTACTGGGATTGTATCTCACACCCTTTTTGGGCCATGCTTTTGGGCCCAAGCAGACTATGTTGCTGCAGGTATAGATAAGGGAAACCGCCCTTCTACTTCAGGATCTTGACTGCATCAGGACCTAGGGAGCATGGGACCGAGCCGTGGCTCGCGATGCTGAGGAGCTTACTTTGTTTTCTTTTGCACTTGGTTTCAGTTGTATTTCAGCATGTTGTTGTGTTTGCTGTTTTCCTTAGATACTTGTACCTTCTGCATCATTTTCATCATAGTCATATATCTACATTGTTTCTGTTGTTTGGTTTCTGTTGTTATGCATGTTGTTTATTGCTTCCGCTATTTATTGTTGTTTTCTTACCTTGTATACCTTACCGAATGAGGTCATAGTTTCCCCACCGACTCACCAAGGCCCTTGCTGCTAGTCGGAAGCCTCTGGCATTCGGGGAAACGCGCTTGAGGTCATGTGGCGAACTGGGTACGGGGAACCAGTGGAGGGGATCCGGACTCGGGATGTTACAACCCTAATTAGGTGGTTTGGTACCCCATGGATTCTCTAAGAGGATAGCAGTGATGTTCCACTAGATTGGCTATTTTAGAGCGGCCAATGTGTTATTGATTTTGGAGTTTCACTATACACCGGTGGGTGAGTCCAATTTGAGTACGTCCAGGGATTTCATCTAGATATTTTTATGAAACTTCCATTATTACTATATGTATGTTCTATTTATTTATTTTTTTGTTTATGGAAATTATCCCTACTAGTTTATATCTTCTTGTTCGTTTCCTTTACTTTCTGCAAAGGCCATTTTTTTATTACATAGTATAAATCATATTTGGATTTTTATTTTGAACTAGGTTGTGGAAAGTAAACCCATTTTGAAAAATAAAGGGTCTGTGTGTTGTTTTAAAAAAGGAACTTGTGGAAATTTGTGTTTGGTTGTTTTAAATTATTAATATCCTATTTTCTAAATGTATTTCAAACTAGTTTTTGTGGCTTGTTTTGGGAAAGATGTTGTATGGACTCCATGGTGATTACCTACTAATATATTTAATATCACACCCTACATGTACCATTCGGTGTTGATAGACCCAATATTTTTTGTAGGTTCAAGTTTTCTGGTTCGATTTGGCCTTTAGATAAATTTAGTCTTGTGGTTGGTGGTGACTAAGAGGCCACGTGGAGATCATTTTAGCATGGTTTGATTTTAGTTTTGTATTCAGTTTTTGTTAAGTTCAACATTTTTTGTATTTGGATTCCTTTTAATATATATTTATGTTCAGTTATTTTCATTATATTGTTGCATTCTCTATTTTGGTTATTTTATTCCTAGGTTTATTGGGAAAAATTGTTCCCACTTAATTTATTTTGATACCCGACACTTTTTTCCATCCCATGGGGATCAGGAATGCTCTTTGGGCCTTGTCTCGGATTGTTTTGGGTGTCATATTGGATGGAATACTAGTTTGGTTCATGAAAAAATGGTATTAGAGCATCCCTTTATTATTTTAGGCATCAATTAGACTGAAGATTAGGACTTTCAGGACTCAAGAGCTGAGTATGGGAAGGGCGTCATGAACCCTTGCTCATTCTGATCCTTGAGTTTCCAAGGTTAGTCATAGATTTGAGTATTTTGTCTTTTTTTGGATTGAGGAATGAAAATGGAGGCAATTCATTGTCATGTTGTGATCTCATATGGAGTAGTGACCCATGTAGAGTCCAAGTGCATGGTTCACGGCCCTCTTAGTTGTTGATTCTTACTTGGGGAATGGTCCACTAATTATGTCTCTAGGTTATGTGTGGCCACTAGTTCCTCATTCTAGGATTTTGGTGTGAGTTGTGAGTTAGTTTTATTTTTTATGGTGTGGGATAATTATGAAAATGAAAAAAAGAGTTTTCACAAAAAAAGGGTTTCAAAATGGAAAATGATTTCAGAAATTAGTTTTGCTTTGAAAAGTGGGTTTTTTTTCTGAAAGGTGGATTTTTGCATTTAGAAAATGGCCTTGGAAGAACGAAGTTTTAAAACTTGAAATGGAAATGGTGGTTTTTGAAAATATGATTATGGTTTTTTTTAATGTTTTTCTTATGAGACTATTGTTTTTGTTTGAGATGCTCTTTTTGGTTATGTTTCAGGTTGATGTTGATTTTGGTTTTGTTCTCCTTTTTTTGTTTATAATATGCCTCTCGAAAAGTTTCCCTATGTTTCTAGTGGGTCTCATCCTGTTTTTGGTTCTTCTTAGTTGTTTATTGTCTTCTGTGGTGATCGTGGTCCATTAGAGGTTGTGAAATGTCTTGAGGAAGTTGAGAGTGTCTTCAAATATTTGGGAACTCCAAAAACCATTAGAGTGTGTTCTGTTCTGGATTCATTTTAAGTTCTGAGTTTTGATTAGTGGAAGGTGATTTTTCCTCTATAATTACAAGTTTAGATGACATAGGAGTTGTTCAAGACCACTTTCATCTGATGGTTTATACTATAGTAGGTGAAGATGTGGAAGGTGGCGGAGCTGTTGAGTGTCCATTAAGCTCAGTGGACAGTGAATAACTATATTGACCACTTCAATGAGCTGGTTTCCTTTTCTCTAAAGGTATCATCGTAGGATCTATTGAAATATCCTCTTTTAATTTGGGGACTTTATCCAAAAATCAAGGAGAGATCCCTCTCCTCCAAGTATCATTATTTCAAGAAGTTGGTGGATGAGGCATTCTTAGCCGAGCTAGTTTCCAGAGCACAAGAATTTGGAAATCCGATATCTCTTACCACTCATGAAGGTTCCCCACATGGAGATAGGTGCTTTCCAAAGGATCATGTTTCTAAAAATCCTCTTTCATTGGTTTCGACTTCCAGTTCTTCAGACCGTTCACTTGTGTGCTATCAGTGTGGTTGGTTCAGACATTCAAAGATGTATTTTCATGATACTATGAGGACGTTTCATCGTTGTGGCCATTTGGGTCATCTGGAGAAGTTTTTTAAGAAATTTTTCATGAATAAGGCTTGATAAGGGTGATAGCTCTTAACTGTAGGGAAGCATATGCTTCAAGGCATCGGGGCTCCAACCATAGGCCCCAAAGTGAAGCTTTTCACACAATCAGTAATCACCAGAGGTGTTGAGAACCTTGGCCCCATTTTTGTCACCTATGTTGTAATAGAGATATTATAAGTTTCTCTTTTATAGTTTTCACTATTATTGTGGGTTCCTTTTTCTATTGTAAATTCTTGGTGGTTGGATCCCTTGTAACTCTAGTAGTGCTGCCTTTTAATGTGAGACTTTATTTGGTAATTCCTTTTCATGTGTTCTTAGCCCTTTTGTAGTGGTTGTGGTTTCCAATCGTTATTGTTTTGGAAATATTCATGCATGTGTAAATAATGGATTGTGGTCCTATTCGATATTTGGTCTCAATATATTTCTTGAGTTTCCCTTTGGTGTGGGAGTTTTTTGGTCAGTATGGGAAGTTCCTGGTTCTAGTGGTTGTGTTTTTTGGATCATATGGAGAAGTTTTACGGTTTTGGTTTAGGATGGTAATTACCATTTCTAGGTCTTCGGGTTTAAAGTTTTTGTGTTGGTTGTGCTAGGAGGTTTGTTATGGTAGGTAGAACCCACACATGTTCTCTCAAGGTTCTTTATGTTTTGTTTTCCTATAGTATTGGTTGGGTGTGACTTGTGGATTGAAATTTCACCTCAATACTTGTGGTTTTGTTTGGTTAATTTTGAATTTGGGAAAAAAATTTGTTTATCATTTGGATAGGTGACTTTTGGGGGGAAGAAAGTGTTTTTTGTGGGGAGAATTGTCACACCCTAACCTTGGAATTTTTTTATTTTATTATTTTCTTGGATCTGGATCTTTTGGTTGAGGTTCGGTTTGAGTTATCAGTTTGTATTTTTTTAATTTTTGAAGTTTTGGGTAAATTATTGGCATTTTCATTGTTTGAGTGTTAACGGTGCAACCTATCTAGGATGAGGATGTTTTTAGTTAATTTCATTTTTGTATGGTTTGACTTTCATGGTTTGAGTGTGGATTTGGCTAAACTGTTTGAGGTCATGTGGAAACCATTCATCTTAAGGTTTAGTGTCAATTTTGTCACATACATGACATATTTTAAAGGTATTTTTCGTTTAATTTCCATTATTTCTTCGTTTTGAGGGTTTCCCATGCTTTTTTTTAGGAAAGGGTGAGTTTTCATGATTTGGGCCAAACCGTGAGCTCATTTCTAGATTTAAAAACCAATTTTGTTTCTTTTATAACTATTTAATTGTTTAATATTTTTCACCAATTATACTTCCAAAATGTAATCCCTTGACCTATTAACACCACCATTTAAATTCGGAACCTTTATTAATCTATAATAATGGTGGATTTGGGTTTTCATTTAAGGAATTAAGCCAGCCCGAAGGTCCATTTCCAGTTTAAAAAAAATATTTAATAATGTATTCAATTTTTATTATTTTTGGGTGATTCCAAGTGTCACCCAATCCCACTAAACCCAATCGTGCTCCCATCTTCTTTTCCCCCTCTTTGGAGATCGTATTCATTGCAAAGTAGTGCAAAACTTCATGGGTTTCTCAAATCATCCATATTTTAAGAGGTAACTTATTTCCTTCATATCTCTCTCAATTCTTACTCTTCTTACCGCATTACAATTCCTAATTCGACCATTCCTCCTCCTATTATAACCTAACATCCATTTAAGCCCTCCAAGTCGCTCAAAACCTCTTTTGAACCCCATTTTGAAGGGGGATTTGGTGGAGGAACTTCAAAGAGTCTCAAGTAAGTGTCTCTCCTCCTTAGTTCCTCCCCTTTCCATGAAGTTTCTTTCAATTTACTTGAAGTCAAAAATAACCATGGGGTAGGGTTTAGAACCTAGGGTTTAACCTTGAGTTTTCTTGGTCAATTATTGTGGTTTTAGTTTCAATCTAAGTCCCTCTTGGGGTGGCGGTGGTGCGACTTGATTTTTGCACGGTGATTCAAGGGTTTCATTTGATTTGGTAGGTGATTAAAATGTTTTATGAAATATTTCTGTATTATCATGCGGTATTTATCATATTTTAAGGTTTATCTCATTTTATTATTTCGGCAAAAATTAGTTTTAGTGGTGTTTTTATTGCAATTGAATTTTAATTGCCAATTTGGTGTGAAATTAGGGGTTTTCCAAAGAAATGTTTTATTGTTTTATTTGGGGCTTCCATATAAATAATTAGTTGTTTTTATTGAACTATAATAGGGATGAAAATATCGTTTTTAATTTTTATACCCTTTGGTTGTTTCTGTGAAAATGGGTTTTAATGGTATTTGTGAAACATGTGAACATTAAGTGCCATGTTTGTGTGTAAATAGAGGTTTTACAAAGTTATCATTTCTTAGTTCACTTGGAGATACCCTAAAATTGATTTTTTGGTTTAATTGAAATTTATTGTGATGCTTTTTATGTTTTGGTAACTTGAAAGTGTTCACATAGTGTACAAAGTTGGGTTTTAAGGAGTTTTGGGTGCAAAACAACGCAGGATTTTGAGAAATTGTTTCATTGAAAAATGAAAGTGTTTTGTTGTGTGTTTTAAGTGGTTTAAAATGTGTATAGATACTTTAATATTTTTATGTGACCATTAGTTCTGGTTTATATGAAAATTGATTTATGTATCATTCTGAAATTGTTTGAGCACAAAGGGGGAATCCCGGGTACCTAGGTGGGGCGGGAATGTACTAGTACGGGTAGTGGACCAGATGGGTTTTGTCCCTATTTTACTTAGCATATGGATAAAGACAACTCTAACTAAACTATATGGACGATTATTGGGGACCAATAGGTTATGGGTATGTTCCCTACTAGTGTATCGTTCATGAGAATGGATTTTACTATGGTTACTTTACATCGAGGTACGAGGTACATGGGGCCCGAGACTATCTAGTGCCTAGGGGTGTTCCCAATTTTGTTGCTCATTGTATTTGTGGTATTTGACCTTACATTTGGGTGTGTTTGAAATTATATTAAATTATCTAACATGACCATTTAAATGTGTTAACATTCTGACTTTTTTATCTTGAAAACTATTTTCAATTGAAAGTTTCATTTCTTGGAATTTGTCGCTGCTTTTCATTGCATATTAAAACTACTTGATTTTTTCACCTTGTATTGAATGCACTTTGGAATAATTGGGTGGTATACTATTTTGATTAGTCTCACACCCTACTTACACCCCTTGGGTGTAAGTATACTTTATTATTCTTGACTCAGGTAAAGTAAAGACTTTGGGTGATGGTGGTCTGGGGTGTTAGTTCCCATCCTTGGGGCAGAGTTATGGAGAGAGCTTGTGGGTGATGACCCCATGTTGTGTGGAGTCCTTGGGGATGTTTTGATGTTGTTTCTTTGTATCTTTGAACCTTTTTTATTTAATTTGAACTTATTTATTCAGTTCTGTATTTTTTTATAAACCTTGTTGGTATGAATTTTTCAGATTCAGTTTGCCAAATGTTTTTGATGTTTTATGTATACATATTTGGGTAAATTGTTCCCAAACCAAGATAAATGATACCTGGGAACTTTTTCTAGCCCATGGGGATAAGGCATTCCCCTCGGGCCTTACCATAGGCTGGGTTTGGTGCTGGTATTGTTGGAGACCAGATTTGGTTCGTGAAAAAATGGTATTAGAGGGCAGGTTAATGTTTTTGGGCTATATTGCTATTTTGAGATGAGTCGGGATAGACAGGTGCTAGGACTTTCGGAGCTCAGGATTTTGGTTGTGAGTAGGTTCCATGTCCCAAATCTCTCATCGAAGACCTTTTTTCACCAGGGGACATTAGAATTTACAGATTGACTTCACTTCCAAGTGAGACGTGTGGGCTGCAAACCACACATGGACATCGGGCCGAGGTGGAGCAGTTATTTATTTTATTACTGGAATGTTTTTAGATTTTGTATATTTGATGTATTTGATTAAAATTTCATCATTTTGGTATTGATTATTGTTTTGTGACTATTTCATTTTTTATCAACAAGCCTCCCCGAAAAGCTCCCACGCACCCACAGGAGGAAGCTGGAGAGAATTCTCCCACACCGATTAATCAGAGGCTAGTCGAGGTTGTGGTCCGAGATGTCCAATCTCTATGGAAGGGACTGACTCCTGCTCTTATTATTTCTATGGTAGAAGAGACGTGTCCTAGAAAATATAAAGCTCAAGAGTTTCTAGAAAACAAGCCTCCTACATTCCAAGGCAGCTCGGAACCCCAGGAAGCATAGGAATGGGTTGAGAAGATTGAGTGTATGTTTGAGTTTCTGGAAACACCCGAGGATCTCAGGGTGAAGTGTCCCTCCTTTATTTTGGAGGGTCCCAACCGTAAGTAGTGGGAGTCAGTGCTTCAGACTGGGAAGAATTAGTAGATGCGTTGGGGAGATTTCAAGTTCATCTTCAATGAACAGTACTTCCCCGAGGTCTTGGCATATGTCAGGTCCTGAGAGTTCATGGACCTTGTTTTGGGGAATCTTTCTGTGATGGAGTATGCCAACTTTTTTGCTAAGTTGGTTCGTTATTCCCCTCAAATTGTCTCGAATGAATAATTGAAGGCCCAGAGGTTTGAGAAAGGCTTGTGACCAGAGATATACTCCCAGGTCTTCCTATTCAAGCTGAGGACCTATGCTGAGGTCATTGACCAAGAGTGTGTGGTGGATATCGACTGTAAAATCAGGGCTGTTTTTTCTAGGACATTATCAGTAGTGGGTAGTGGAAGCTCCACATAGAAGAAGATTAAGTGGGAGGATCATCTAAAAAAGGGAGGTGGCATTTCAGGCCACTCCTCTAGGCAGTTTTCATCTGGGGCTTCTGATTTGAGATCAGTCATGTGCCACTAGTTTGGGAAACCAGGTCACATCCGACCAGCATGACAACTTCCTCTGAATCCCTATTACCAATGTGGAGGTCTGGGTAATTTTCAACTCTTCTAAAGGGGGGCACATCCACTTTGGAGAGGGGCAGGTTCAACGACTCCAAGAGGAGTGCCAGTACAGTCCGAGCCATTGAGGATGGGAGGATCTCGATTTGGTGGTCGTGATGGTAGGGTTGAGTCATCTTCTAGGTAGAGCTAGTTCAGGTCATAGCCATAGACTAGCGGTCTTCCTTAGGTAGAGACTGGACATCTTCATGCGATGGATCAGGCACCAGCAGGATCATAGGCGGGATCGTCGACAGTTTGAGGTACCGTTCTGGTCACATCTTCTATTGATGCTATTATTTTTTATACTGGTGCCTCAATTTCATTCATTTCTACCCATTTTTTGGATACACTGAACTTTCCAACCAATTTGTTGTCTTTTTTAATGGAGTTGGTTACATCGCTGGGAAAGAAGAGGGAGCAGGGTCTCAGGTGCCCATCGTGTACGCTTTCCACATCAGGGGTCGAGATGGAGTGGGACCTCTTGGTCTTAGACATGGATCTTTTTGATGTCATACTTGGCTTGGATTGTCTAGTACACTTCCAAGCACACATCCATTTCTACAGATGGAGAGTGAGTTTCACGGCACCTGATGGGAGTCGTCGGGTTTTTCGTGTAGAATGGGATCCTCAGTCAGGTTTCGCAGGGCCTCCACTCCCAGAGTTGGGCAGTATTATCTTCCAGTTATCTTTACTCATGCTAGAGGAAAATGTTCTTGCCCTTGAAGTTTCACTACCTCATGTAGTGAATGAGTTTCTGGAGGTATTCCCGAATTATTTTTCAGGTTTTCCCCTAGAGTGGGATTTGGAGTTTTCAAATGATCTAGCACCAGGAAAATAGCCGATATCTCTTCCCTCATATCTTATATCCCCCACCGAGATAAGGGAATTAAAGATATAGGTGGATTACTTATAATAAAAAGGATTCATTCGCCTGATCATCTCTCCTTGGGTCGCTCCTGTGTTTTTCGTGAAAAAAGACTGATGGATCTCTTTGGTTGTGCACTGACTACCGGAAGCTGAATAGGGTAAAAATTAAGAACAAATACCATTTTCCCAAAATATATGATTTGTTCAATCACTTGAAATGGGAAAAGTGGTTCTCAAAAATATACTTGCATTCGGGCTATCATCAGCTCAGGGTGAAGGAGTCAGATATCCCAAAGATAGCCTTCTGAAGTAGGTACAGCCACTTTGAGTATTTGTTTATGCCCTTTGGATTGATCAATGCTCCAGTGGTCTTTATGGAACTCATGAATAGGGTGTTCCATCAATATATTTATTCCTTCGTTGTGGTGTTTGTGGATTACATTATAGTATACTTTGGCTCTAAGGAGGAACACGAACATCACTTGAGGATCTTCTTGGGAACTTTGCGGGATCACCACCTCTATGCAAAGTTGTCAAAGTGCACTTTCTGGATTAGGGAAGTGAGATTTCTATGGCATGTGATCTCTGAGTAGGGGGTTTCAGTGGACCCTGAGAAGATTAGTTTGGATATGTAATGGGATTAGCCGAAGAATGTGTTCAAGATCAGGAGTTTCCTTGGCCTAGCTGGTTATTACAGTCGATTCGTTTGGGATTTCTCTTAACATGATTCACCGATGACCGTGCTCACCCGGAAAGGGGTAAAGTTTTTATGGGGCCAAGAATGTCAGGAATCATTCGAGGAGCTAAAGAGGATGTTGAATACTGCCCCCGTGCTGATTTTTCTAGAGACTGTAAAGGGGTATGTGGTCTATTGTGATGCTTTAGGTATGGTTCATGTGTGTGTGATTATGCAGGATGATCATGTGGTGGCATATTTCTCTTGCCAACTCCGACCACATGAAAAGAACTACCCAAACCATGACTTGTAGTTGGAATTATTGATGCATTCTTTGAAGACTTGGCATCACTACCTCTGTTTGGAGAAGTTTGTGGTCTATTATGATCACAAAATCTTGGCCTATATCTTCTCACAGAAGGACCTCAACTTGAGGCAGCGTCATTGGATCGAGTACTTACAGAGGTTCGACTTTGACATTGTATATACCCCATGCAAGGGTAATGTGGTGACCGATGATTTGAGTAAAATAGTTCCAGTGCAGGCTTTGAGGAAGTCTAGTGATGAGTGGACTTTGATGGGGCTCTTTTCCCAGATTCATGTGGAGACCAGGGAGCACAGTGGAGGTGTGTTCTTGGAGAGTGTTTAGTTGAGTCCTTCTCCGTTGGATTTGATTCAGTAGGAACATCCCATTGATGAGATTTGTCACCGATCGAAGTAGTTTCATCATGGTAGGGAGACATCCTATGATTGGTCATCGTCTCCCAAGGGAATCTTGTGATTCAAGGGTCGTTTAGTAGTGTTGTTATCCCTGTGGAAGGTGGTGATGGAGAAAATCCACTGGTATCAGTGTTCTATCCATCCAGGTGCCACCAAGATGTATTATAATGTCCATCGGCAGTTATAGTGGCATGGTATGAGATGAGACATAGCGCACTTTGTGTCGAGAAGCTACACATTCCAGCAGGTGAAAGCAGAGCATCAAAGTCCCTCCGGTTTGCTCCACCCATTACCTATTCCTACCTGGAAGTGGGATGAGGTCACCATGGACTTCATTATTGGCTTACCTCGTACACCTTAGGGTAAGAATTCCATTTGGATGGTGATTGATCTTCTGAACAAATCAGCCCACTTCATTCTGATCAGATATACAGCTAAAGTGGATGATTTGGGTCGTTTGTATCTTCATGAGGTGGTGAGAGTCCATGGAGTTCCATCAGCAGTTTTCTCAAATAGAGAACCTCATTTCAATTCTCTGTTCTGTGAAGGCCTTCAGAAGGCCTTGGGGTCTCATATTAAGATGAGCATGACATACCATCCTCCGATGAATAGTCAGACATATTGGGCGAATCGGATTTTGGAGGACATGATATGTGCATGTGTCTTGGACTTTTTAGGTTCATGGGATAGCCATTTGGGTTTGGTTGAGTTTACTTATAATAACAGTTACCAATCCTTGATTTGAATGGCTCCTTTTGAGATTCTCTATGGTCAGCCTTGTCGGTCCCCCCTATGTTGGGCTGAGGTAGGTGAGACCTCACTACTGGGGCCGAGTCTAGTGTAGAAGACGTCTGAGAAGGTCAAGTTGATCAGGCATCGCTTGTTGATAGCTCAGAGTTTTCATAAATCTTATTATGACCAGATGCGTCGAGACCTAGAGTTTTCTGTGGGTGATAGGGTATTCTTGAAAGTGGCCCCTCGTCTGGGCCATCGTCGATTGGGGAAGCAAGGGAAGTTGACTCTGTGATATGTATGCCCTTTTGATATCACCAAGAATATTGGAAAGGGGGCATATATTTTGGCCTTACCCTCTCAGTTGATTTCCATACATGACGTCTTTTATGTCTCCCAGTTGAAGAAATACAACCTGGATCTGTCCCATGTGCTGAGTTGGTAAGAACTAGAGATAGTGCCTGGCTTGTTAGTTTTTGAGAGGCCAGTGAAAATAGTGGACTCCCAAGAGAATTTTCTTCTAGATAAGTCTATTAGGATGGTCTGGGTTTGTTGGCATCATGGTAATGATACACATGAGACATGGGAGCAGAAGTCATGGGTTGAGGAAGAGTATTCGTTTCTGTTTTCTGATCAAGCTTCAGGTTGGCTTTCCAGGATAGAAAGTTTTCATGGTGGGGAGAATTATCACATAAATTACATATTTTAAAGGTATTTTTCATTTAATTTCCATTATTTCTGTGTTTTGGGGGTTTCCCATGATTTTTTTGAGGAAAGGGTGAGTTTTCATGATTTGGGACAAACCGTGAGCTCATTTCCATATTTAAAAACCAATTTTGTTTCTTTTATAACTATTTTATTATTCAATAATTTTCACCCATTCCACTTCCAAAATTGAATCCCCTAAAATATTAAAACCAACATTTCAATTTGGAACCTTTAGTAATCAATAATAATGGTGGATTTGGGTTTTTATTTAAGGAATTCGGTCAGCCCAAAGTCTCATTTCCAGTTTAAAAAAATTGTTTATTTAATAACTTATTCAGTTTTTATGATTTTTCTGTGATTCCAAGTTTCACCCAAGCCCACTGAACCCAAATGCATTCCCATCCTCTTTACTCCCTCTTTGGATCTCGTATTAATTGCGAAGTAATGCATAACTTCACAGGGTTTCTCAAATCGTCTAGATTTGAAGACGTAATTTCTTTCCTTCATAACTCTCTCAATTATTACTCTTTTTCCTCCATTCCAATTCCTAATTCGACCCTTCCTCCTCCTCTTAGAACCTAACATCCATTTCATCCATCCAAGTCGATCGAAACCTCTTTGGAACCCCATTTGTAAGGGGGATTTGGTGGAGGAACTTCAAAGAATCTCATGTAAGTGTCTCTCCTCCTTAGTTCCTCCCTTTTCCATGAAGTTTCTTTCAATTTCCTTGAAGTAACAAATAACCAGGTGGTGGGTTTTAGAACCTAGGCTTTAAAATTGGGTTTTCTTGGTCAATTATTGTGGTTTTTGTTTGGATCTAAGTCCCTCTTGGTGTGGTGGTGGTGCGACTTGATTTTCGCACGGTGATTCAAGGGTTTCCTTTGATTTGGTAGGTGATTCCAATGTTTTATTAAATATTTGTGTATTATAATATCTTATTTATCATATTTTAAGGTTTATATAATTTTATGATTTCTAAAAAAATTATTTTTAGTGGTGTTTTTATTGAAATTGAATTTTAAATGCCAATTTGGTGTGAAATTGGGGGTTTTCCAAAGAAATGTTTTATTGGTTTATTTGGGGATTCCCTATAAATACGTAGTTGTTTTTATTGAACTGTAATAGGGATAAAAATACTATTTTTAATGTTTATCCCCTTTTTTGTTTCTTTTAAAATGGGTTTTAATGGTATTTGTGGAATATGTGAACGTTAAGTTCCATGTTTGTGTGTCAATGGAGGTTTTACAAAGTTATCATTTCTTGGTTCACTTGGGGATACACTAAAATTGATTTTTTGGTTTTATTGAAATGTATTGGTCTGTATTTTCTGTTTTGGTAACTTACAAGTGTGCACATAGTGTACAAAGTGGTGTTTTCAAGGAGTTTTGGGTGCAAAACAACAAGGGATTTTGAGAAATTGTTTCATTTAAAAATCAAAGTGTTTTGTTGTGTGTTTTAAGCGGTTTAAAATGTGTATATCTACTGTGCTATTTGTATTTTACCAATGGTGGTGTTTTATATGAAAATGGATTTCTATAGCAGGATAAAAAAATTGAGCACAAAGGGGGAAGCCCAGGTACCTAGGTGGGGCGGATATGTACTAGTATGGCTGGTGGACCGGATGGGTTCTATCCCTGTTTCACGTAGAATTTAGATAAATACAACTATAACTAAACTATATGGATGATTATTGGGTACCACTATGTTATGGGTATGTTCCCTATTAGTGGATTGTGCACGAGAATGGATTTTACTATGGTTACTTTACACTGAGTTACGAGGTACATGGGGCTCGAGACTATCTAGTGCCTAGGGGTGTTCCCAATTTTGTTGCTCATTGGATTTTTGGTATTTTCCCTTGTATTTGGGTGTTTTTGGAAGTATATTATAGTATCTAACATGAAAATTTAAATTTTTTAACAATCTTAATGTTTTATCTTGAAAACTGTTTTCAATTGAAAGTTCCATTTCTTGGAATTTGTCACCACATTTCATTGCATATTAAAACTACTTGATTTTTCACCTTGTATTGCATGAACTTTGGAATCATTAGGTGGTATTATATTGGGCTTAGTATCACACCCTACTTACACCCCTTGGGTGTAAGTAGCCTTTATTATTCTTGACTTAGGTAAAGGAAAGACTTTGGGTGATGGTGGTTTAGGGTGTTTGTTCCCATCCTTGGGGCGGGGTTGTGGAGACGACTGATGGGTGATGACCCCTTGTTGTGTGGAGTCATTGGGGAAGTTTTTATACTATTTATTTGTGTATTTGGACCTTTTTTATTTCATTTGAACTTATGTATTCAGTTATGGATTTTTGTATAAACCTTGTTGGTATGAATTTTTCAGATTCAGTTTACCAAATGTTTTTGATGTTTTATGTATACATATTCGGGTAAATCGTTCCCAAACCAAGATAAATGATACACGAGAACTTGTACTAGCCTGTGGGGATAGGGAAAACCCTTCAGACCATGACATGGGCCGGTTTTGGTGCCAGTATTGGTGGTGACCAGATTCGATTCATGACAAAGGGCATGGTACACGGCCTGCACATAATTAGAGAAACCTTGTGGCTAGTGTGAAGCGAGGTTATAGAATTTGGAAGTGTATTTTAGCATGATTGGTGTATGTTTTATGAAATCTTTCATCCAACTCATGTGAGTTTCCCTCATCTCCAGTAGGGTGCACACAGTGGGCGCATAGTTTGGTAAACCATGAGAGATGCCCATATCATTTAAAGTTGGAAATTACCTCTTTTCACCTCTGTTGTTTTAACCCTACTTCAGGTTTTTCCTCTCTTTTTTGACATAGGCACACAATGGGGCTCTCCAAGACCTCCTCCCTTGATCCCATTCATCCATTGAAGGTCCTTGAAGGTTCTTGGGTGAGTTTCTTTGGGTTTTTGGTCGATTTCTTCCTCTTCTCTCATCCCTCTCTTGGTTGCTTGGTTTATATTGGTGGGGTTTCCTTTTTGAATGAACCATAAGGGTTAGGGTTGATGTGTGGTTTTATTTCTTTAATGTTAGGGTGTGAAGATTATCTCTCGGGCTTGATTATTCCTTCTCTTGAAGTTTGGTTGTCTTCGAACATCATTGAGGTAGGTGTTTCCATCCATTTCCATTCTAACACATTCTATTTGATGCTTGTGTGTTTCCAAATTATTTATAATTTTGTTTTTCATGATTGTTACATGTTAGTGTAAATTTATTTGGTTTTTTAATGGTGGAAAATTGGTGTGAATTGATTTTTAATGGGTTTTCTTAAATATACTTATATGCTTAAGCATGAAAGGTGTTTGATAAAATGTCTATTGGTTTCTTAAGACAAAATTGAGAAATTGTGGTTATGTTTGGACTTGGTTACATTATAGTGGCTTGTTTTTAATTAATAATTGGTCTTGGTGTGTGTTTTGGGTATCTATTTATGCTTTGATGATTTGGATATAATGTTTATAAAGATTATTCTGATTTTTAAATGCTTCCTTGTGTTCTTATAATTATGTTCAATTGTTGGGTTTGGTGGTAAAGCAAGTGGTGATTATTAAAAATGGTTTTTGGGGAAATTTATGGACACTTGAAAAGTGAAATTGGATGTTGGAATATCCATGGGTGAATCACATGAACACATGGATGGGAATTCAAATGATTATTTCACTTAAAAGTGATTTATTTATTGAAATTCGGTATTCCCAAAGCTTCTCCTCCCCATTTTCTTACCTTTAAAAAATAGTTCCTTAATTTTTAAATGGTTTGTTGGTGTTCCATGTGACTTTTCATGTTGTTTTAAATGTGTTTCTAAAATCTTGGCCTTTTTGGAATTTTGAGACATGGCTTGGTAACTAAGTGGTGTTCGAAACTATGGATTGTTTGTCATTTTAGGATATTGTTGTTTTTTCTAGACATTATGAAGGATCATTTGGAATATTTGCATATGTTTTATGTTTTCATCATGGTTTTGAAAAGTTTTTGGGAATGGAATTGGTTTTATAAATGTGAGGCCCATTTGGCACTTGATATGATTTGGGAGTTTTGTTTTAAAACTCATGTAATGAGAAAAATCTATTGGTATCTTGTAATGTTTGGAATAGTAGTTTCAAATAAATATGATGAAAAGGCTATTTTCACTCCTTTTGGCATGTTTTTTATTATTGATATGATTTTTTTAAAAAATTGTATTTGAAATGAAAAAGGCATGGCTGACACTTTGTGTTTCCTTATAAATGTTGGTTTTGGTGTGAAATGATTTGAAGGCCCATTTGGAACCTTGTAATGTTTTTAAAATTGGTTGTGGAATTCATATGATGTATGGTCCCAGTGGGAATCTTGGAATGATTTTGAAAATGGATTGGAATCTTGGGTAGTGTGAAGGCCCATTTGGTATCTTAAAACATTTGGGAAAGTGGTTTTCTATCACGAACTGCCTTCACAAAGATGTTGGATGGGACAGTAGATTTCTAGACCCTTCCTTATTCAAGTTGAATGATAGATAATGACTCACTGAGACCCGCCTTCAATAGGTCCTGAAGTGGCGACTAGCACCAAGGGTATAGAATCACACGCAAAATGGAAGGCATTTCCCTTTTTATTTAGTAGGATCGGTAGATAAGATAGTAAGTCCCAAACAATACCAAAACTGGAAGTAAAAGTAAATCACAAACAATCCTTTCCCATATGCATGTTTCAAATAATAAGTGCTACAATATAAGAAAACTCAAAAGGTAAATACCAAAGAAAGAAAAAAAAGCAACAGTAACTTTCCCAACATCAGAACTAGAACAGTCTCGCACGGTCCTCAAAGTCCTACTAGAAACCTAAAAGCAGTTTTATATATGTAGGGTGTGTATATAGGTATACTTAGTAGGGAAAACCAAAAGCTCTCGTGCACAAGTGGGGAGGCATTCTAATGCCCCGTGAGAAAAGGGATATAATCAAAGCACCTAATAAGAAAACTATCCACCCAAACCTCACCAAGGTACACTCCCCAAATAACACAAGTCAAGTAGATTAATAGTAATAACACATTGATGTTTGGGTACCCCTCACCACTTTCCCACTATTTATTGAAGACATCCTACGCATCAGACCTCTCCCGCCATTCCCACCATAGTCCCACTGCCATACCCCTCCCGCACACACCTGAGCTAACACAACCTCAAATCTCACTCGCAAACACCTGGGACACAGCCACACATAACCATGCCCATAGACACCTGATCCAGAACAACTACCGCCACGCCTGAAGACACTAGGACCAGAACAACTACCGCCATGCCCGAAGACACCTGGGCCTCATCCCGAAGAAACTTGGGAAACAACCTGCCTACACACACTTGGTCCAACCACCACAACGTACCCTGTCCAAAGAATCTTGGGCTATAATGGACCTCAGGTCGTCAAATCCTACCCTAAGAGTCTTGGGATACTCGGTAAATGGAGAAGAAAAAGAGCTAATAACTAGCCACTCATAGGAGTGTTGGTAAAAACACCCTCCCCCATGAAATGGGGGGGTTCGGCATAAAGTGAACAACTTGGGTGGGGTGCGAATAAGAAACATAAGAACTAAATTATACATATAGGTAAAAAAATACTCATCTCAACCTAGGGGTTCCAACACTAGCCCATACACAAACTCCCTCATTACTATTCATTCATATAAATCACAATAGCCACAACCAATTCACAACTCATTCTTGAAAAACAATTCCCCATTGAACCCATTCTTGTTTTCATATTCAAGTGATTCTATTTAAATAATTCTTCACTATCGGGCAACTAACAAGCATAGCCACAAGCCAAAGAAGAAAAAACTATCAAGCAGTAATTTAATCATTCACACCCTATTCTCTTGTAAGTCACAAAAGAAAAATGGGTCTGTGAGATCCCTCAAAGTAAAGGAACCAAACCAAGCCCCACCATACGGCCCCACATGGCCTTAGATCTACAAACCAACAACTGCACCACAATAGGGGATCCCATCCCCATGCATGTCACCCAACAATAATCAATTGGAACAACCACGCATATTACCAAGATAGATCAAGGGATTTTCCATATTTAAACACACCATTCATTGAGTTCTTTATTTTCCATTGGGTTAATCGGGGTGATCACACAAGGATTATTATTCACTAGACATCCATTTAATCAACCGAGTTTATGTGATTAACCAGTTTCCATGTTACAGCCATTCAATCATCACAGAATACATGGGTCCATTAGTTTTCAAGGAAAGACCACTAATAGACATGATTTTCAGTGGACAGAATCCTATACAATTCACAATATATAAGCAAGGGTAAAAGAGTATAACAACATCATCAAACACACCCCTTTATTATTTAAAATTCTGTTTATTATCTTCGTTAATGTTTGGTTTCATCCATCCTCATATAAAATTAGCATACCCACCCCACATGATACACAGTAAATAGAGACGAAGGAAGAACCCTACTTGGATGATCAACGATCGAAGTTTTTCTCCATGAACTCAGAATTGGGGATTCGTGACTTGTAGGGGAGGAACTCTGGGGACTCCAAGGGTGAGTGGGAAAGCTCTATCACAGGTGCACCACTTTACTTGGTAAGGGGGACTCCAAACTCACTAAGGAGAAGAAGGAAACCATCCAAGAATAATAAGGAAATAATTCCAGTGCGATGAAAAGGAAAGATCCTGAAGTTACGGGATATGAAAAATCTTGAACGGATTAAAAGATGGATCGTGGTTTCACCATGCGGTTGGACGATTACACACAATGGAATTAATTGTTATTCAAAAATTCTCATCGGAGAGTTGGACATAAGATTTTTGCATTAAATGGTTTCCTTTAATCAGAGGAAAAATACATAACATGGGTGGAACTGTAATGTACGGGAAAAGGTGTGACACCGAGGAAAACCCACATGTTTTGGTAAGTCAAGGGTCACCCGGATCTTGGGGGATTTTATATATCATTTATGGGATTTAAATGTCTTTGAAATGGGTATTAAAACACTTTTATATCAAAATATACATTGTGGGGGAGGGATGGGAAGAAGAAACAAAGGTGTGACATCGTTTGGCAAGACACCGTAAGCAGTGCCACAGTCACAGTGCCACTGTTTTGATGTGTGACCGTGACTGTGCAACCGTTACAGTTCCACCCTCACAGTGCCACCATCACGGTGCCACCCTCACAGTTCCACCCTCACGGTGCCACCATCATTGGTTCCACCATTTCAGTGTGCGGCCATGAGGGTGTGACTGTTACGGTGCCACCGTCATGGTGCCACGGTCCCAGTGCCACCATCACGGTGCCACCGTTTCGGTGGAACTGTTTGGTGGAACTAATTTTTTTCTAAAATTCTTAATGAGTCATTGTCTGGTCCATTACATCAAATACCTCTCAAACTATTCTCATCCTTGGGAATAAAAACTAGACCCAAAGAAAAGAGAGGGGTCCAAATGACCACCTAGAAAGGTACCTCTCAGGATCAAACCTCTTCGACATCTAGGAACACCTCTCCCTCAAGTAACCACACAACATATAAAGGTGTCATTGTCCAGACATATGGATTAGGGAGTCCTTTCCCCCATGTCAAGATACTATCCACTTTAGTTGGCACTGACTTGACCGCACGGGTTTAACCACATCCAACTTAAGGCTTGTTGATTAGGGATCAGGTCCTCCCTTCCCCACGGTCAGGACTCTTTGCACACATTCATAGAATAAGGAAAACAGCACATTTCATAGTTAACATGGTCAAGCACTACATCACAAACAAGTACAAAACAGAACAGAAAAATAACTCAAAACAGCTATGGGTAATGGGCACACATATATGCCTTTTGTTCCTATGTACTCTCCTCCAGCCCACCATGCCTCCATAACACATGAACCAAGGGAATGGTTCATCCATGAAGCACCTTCCCCTCATGATCATCAATCCTCACTGGTCTCTCTACAAACGTTGTATCATCCTCGATATCCATATTTCCCCAGTCAAGGACATGTGAATCATCGTATAGATACCGATGGAGCTGAGACACATGGAAGAAGTTGTGCACTCTTAGTAGTGGTGGTGGTAGTGCTAGCTAATAATACACTTCTCAGACCCACCACAACACCTTGAAGGGTCCAACGAACCTAGGAGAAAGCTTACTCTCCCTACCGAACCTCTGTTTCCCACATTGAGGGGAGACCTACAAGAACACGTGGTCCCCAACCTCTAACTCCAAATTTATCCTCCTATTATCGGCATACGACTTATACTGGTCCTGATCTGCTTTAATCCTCTCCCATATAATCTTAACCTTCTTCGTCGTGCTATGAAACACCTCCAAGCCAAGAACACTTACTTTCCTGACCTCTTTCCAGCACACGGGTGAGCGACCTGGCCTCCCGTACAAAGCTTTTAATGAAGCAATTCCAATGGTAGAGTGATAACTATTGTTGTAGGAAAACTCAACCAGAGGAAAGTGTCGCACCCATGATCCCACAAAGTCCAAAACACATGCTCGTAGCATATCATCCAATGTCTGGATGGTGTTCTCTATCTACCCATCTATCTGGGGGTGGAAGGCTGTGTTGAGGCATAGCTGGGTGCCAAAAGCATGTTTCAATCCTTTCCAAACCCATGAGGTAAACTGGGTATCCCGATCGGAGACTATAGACCTCAAAAATACATGCAACTACACCACCTTTTCCACGTATCGTTGTGTTAGGGAATCCACCGCACTCGACTACTTGATTTCCAAGAAGTGAGCTGATTTTGTCAGATGGTCCACCACTACATAGATAGCATCACAACCCCCTTGAACTCTGGGTAGTCCCATGAAAAAATCCATCGATATGTCATCCCACTTCCACTCAGGGACATCTAAAGGGTGTAATAGACCTCCTAGGATGTGGTGTTTAGCCTTCACCTACTGACACACGAGGCACTTTTCTACAAACTCTGCCACTCTCTTCTTCACCCCAGGCCACCAAAACTGACCCCTCAAGCCTTGGTAGATCTCGGAAACTCATGTATGTACCGCCAGGGGTGATTTGTGTAACTCTCCAAGAACTTTCTCTCACACCGTCTCTGGGAAAAACAGCTTCCCTCAGAAAAGAATTTGATTCTGACCATCCTCTGACCACCCTTCTGGATCATTGCCTTGGTTAACCCAATAGTGCATCACTTCACTTTATGAGTCTCCCCACTAAGACTCCTCCGCCTTACAAAATAGATAGGACTACACTGTCATCTGAAATGGAAAACTTCTACCACCATCCACCCTTACATCCAGGTGTAGGGAAGCCAACTCCTCAATCGCCTTCCAAGAATATTCAGACTCTCGAACCGCATCCTTCTGTGACTTCCTTCTCAAGGCATCAGCCAGCACATTCCCCTTTCCTGAGGTGTAGGAAATTTCAAAGTCGTATTCCTGAAGAAACTCCATCCACCTCTGTTGTCGCAAGTTCAGGTCCCGCTGGGAGAAGATATACCTCAAGATCTTGTGGTCTGTGAAGACCACAAAGCGCTCCCCGATGAGGTATTGCCTTCAAAACATTAGTTTGAATACTACCGCTGCATGTTCTAGATCATGGGTGGCATAGTTACACTCATGGGGATGTAACTGCCTAGACCCATAAGAGATCACCCCCTGCTACTGCATTACCACACACCCCAATCCTTGGACTGAATCATCACAGAACACCTCAAATGTCACCCCTTCTTTTGGAAACCTTAGTATTGGGGCACTAACCAGCTTCCCCTTCCGATAACTGAAGGTTTCTTGGAACTATTAACTCCATATAAAAACCTAGTCTTTCTTGGTCAAGGATTTCAAAGGTGTTTCAACTCGGGAGAAGTTGGGTACAAATCTCCATTAGTAACCTTCTAGTCCTAGGAAACTACAAACCTCTATCGCATTCTTGGGTGTTTCCCAAGAAAAAACAAATTCAATCTTTGATGGATCAACCACTATTCCCTATTTGGACACCACGTGTCCAAGGAAGTGCAACTCTTGTGTCCAGAACTTGCACTTGGACAACTTCCTATAGATTTGGTGTTGTCGGAGGACCTCTAAAACCGTTCTTAGATGCTCAGTGTGATCCTCCACTGATCTTGATTAGATCAAGATGTCGTCAATAAACACAACTTTGAACCGGTCCAGATATTCCCAGAAGATGGAGTTCATGATCCCCATGAACATGGATGGCACGTTCGTAACGTTGAACGACATGACCATGAACTCAAAGTGCCCATATATGCACCTGAAGGTAGAATTCTAGATGTCACCCTCCTTCACCCTCAACTGGTGATATCCTAACCACAGGTTGATCTTGTAGAACCATCCTACCCCATTCAACTGGTCAAAAAGGTTTTCTATCCTCGGGAGAGGGTAACGGTTCTTGACCGTTACCTGATTCAGTCTCTGGTAGTATATGCACAGCCTGAGACCACCATCTTCCTTCTTTGAAAACAAGACTAGAGCGTCCCATGGTTATGTACTTGGGAGAACAAAACCCTTCCTCATCATATCATCAATCTTAATCTGTAACTCCCGCATCTTAGAAGGTGTCATCCGATAGAGAGCCATCGAAATTGGACAGGCACCGAGTTGCAATTCTATCCTAAACTCAAAATCACGTCGAGGGGGTAGAGTCACCACATCTTCAGGGAAGACATCCATGAATTCACTGACGATCCCAGGGAATTCCACCATATCTAAGTCTTCTGACTCCACTGACAACTCAACTAACAAGGAAATAAGGGGCTCCACTTGTCGAATTCCTTCATGGAAACCCTTCTCACCGAAGAAAGTCACACGTTGTCCTCCCATATCCGAAAACATGATCCTTATTTGGAAACAGTCGATAACAGCACATACAGAGGATATCTAGTTGATGCCTAGAATGACATCATAAAGCTTCATCTGTAACAGAAGAAAGTCCCCACTGGACTGATGTGGTCCCAACATCAGTCTACATCCTCGGAAAACATGAGACAAGATGGTATGAACTCTGACTGGCATACTCAAAACTAGAGGTATGGGAAGTCTCCCTGCATCTAGGCCCAAAGAATGGTCTATAATGGGTGTAACAAAGGAGTGAAAAACTCCTAAATCAAACAAGGTATAGGCAATAGTACTAAACAAACTGATCATACCTCGAACGACTTTTGGCCCTTATGGAAATGCTACATCTGTTGTGTGTAACATCCCACACCCAGATACTCTACCCCTCGGCTGTCGTTCGCCTCTCCAACCACGCCCTGATCGAGGTCCCTGAGGAGTGCCATGATTTCGGCCTCATCCCGCAATGTCTGCTCTTGGAGGAGCGGGAGCTCGCTGTCCCTGCTTCTGTTGCTGAAAGGGCATGGCTGGAAACTGTTGCTGCTGTAATGGGTGTTGAACCGGCCCACCCCCACTGTATTGTACTCGGTCCGGGCACTAATTTCGAAGATTCCCATGGCTACCATAGATGAAGAATCTTGATCCTGGGCCCAAAAAGAAAGGGTGAGGACCGGGAGATCGAAACTGTAACTACTGGGGCCTACTCCCCACTAGCTAAAACCTAGAAGGCCTTGATGCTAGAGGCCTACTGCTGACGGTCTTTCCCTCTGATGATCCCAATAGGCTCCCCTCTTATGGAACACCTCCTAGTGTGTGCATCATCTCCACCACTTCAGCTTTCTTTTTGATTTCCAAGTACATCGGTAGGGTTAAGGGAGTAATACCATACTGAAGAGAAGGTCGGAGTGCCTCCTCTAAACGTCTCTCCCAAGACTCTTCATTCGAAAAGAGGTTCGGAGCAAACCAAAGGAGATCCTTGAACTTGATCCCCAAATCTCTCACTGACATACCCCCTGCTAAAGGGATAGTATCTCCTGCCTCTTCCTAGCCTTCATCATGGAAGAGAGGAATTCCACCTGGAACTCCCTCTCGAATCCATTCCATATAACCTAAGCCTACCTCTTCTCCCAGAGATAGAGTGTCCACCACTAACGCACTACTCCCTATATCTGGCTTACAGCCAGATGAACCTAGTACTTTGTCGGATCCCAGATCAAGATGAAAGATATCACCAGCTCCTTGATCCAGCTCTCTATCTCCATATCTGAGACTCTACCCACGTACTTCCTGAGGGTATTCCATTGAAATACATGAAGTGCCCACTTCTAATGATCGTCCTCCTCCTCTCATTCATCCCTTTTATGATCAGCCAAATCGACCACCTGGGCCTCGATCTTCTTCACTACTCGTGGTCGTCATCCAGGTGCCATAGCTGCAAGGTAAACAAGGAATGCCTAATCCTGAGTATTTTAGAAGATTTCTTTTAATTTTTCTTAGACTTTTTATAAATTTTAAATCCCAAAAATACCCAAGACACACAAGAACACAAGTCATTATGATGCATGTACCTTTCTTAGGTTCTCTACCCTCCAATCAATGTAGCCTCACTTGGTCGTTCGGTAGTCCCAAAGTACTTGCATCAGATCATGGGGGGCCCTAAAATATCGTGTCCTAGCTGGTATTCCCTAGCCTATTTCATGAACCAAGATCTCCTAACATTGTTTCCCTACCATACCATGCAATACTCACTATGCCTAACCCCGATCTCCATCATATCTCTCAACCTAGGCCTATGATACCATTCTATCACAACCCACCTTCACAAAGATGAGGCAAGGGATAGCATATTTCCAGACCCTTCCTTCTTCAAGTTGAAGGAGAGATAATGACCCCCTGAGACCCACCTTCAATAGGTCCTGGAGTGGAGACTAGAACTAAGGGTATAGAATCACATGCAAAATGGAAGGCATTTTCCTTTTTATTTAGTAGGATCATGAGATAAGATAGTAAGTCCCAAAAAACACCAAAACTGGAAGTAAAAGTAAAGCCCAAACAATCCTTTCCCATATGCATGTTTCAAATAATAAGTCCTACAATACAAGAAAACTCCAAAGGTAAATACCAAAGAAAGAAAAACAGCAACAACAACTATCCCAACATCCTAACTAGTATAGTCCCTCACGATCCTCAAAGTCCTCCTAGAAACCTGAAAACAGTTTCATATACGTAGGGTTAGTATACAGGTATACTCGGTAGGGAAATCCCAAATCTCTCATGCACAAGTGGGGAGGCATTCTAATGCCCTGTAAGAAAAGGGAGATAACCAAAGCACCTAATAAGGAAACTATCCACCCAAACCTCACCAAGGTACACTCCCCAAATAACGCAAGTCAAGTGGAGTAATAGTAATAACACATCAATGTTTGGGTACCCCTCACCACTTTCCCACTCATTATTGAAGACATCATACGCATCAGAACTCTCCCTTCATTCCCACCGCAGTCCCACTACCATACCCCGCCCGTACACACCTGGGCTACCACAACCTCACATCTCACCCACAAACAACTGGGCCACAGCCACACATAACCACACCCATAAACACTTGGTCCAAAACAACTACTGCCATGCCCGAAGACACCTGGGCTAGAACAACTACTTCCACACCCTAAGACACTTGGGTCTCATCCCGAAGACACTTGGGAAACAACCTGCCCGCACACACCTAGGCCAACCACCACAACATACCCTGCCCAAATAATCTTGGTCTATAATGGACCTTAGGCCCTCACAGCCTACCCGAAGATTCTTAGGCTACTCAGTAAAGGGAGTAGAAAATGATCTAATAACCATCCACTCATAGGAGTGTTGGTAAAAACACCCCCCCCATGAAATGGGGGTGTTCGGCACGATGTGCTCAACTTGGTTGGGGCGCAAATAAGTAACATAAGAACTAAATTATACATATAGGTAAACAAATAGTCATCCCAACCTGGGTTTTGCAACACTAGCTCATACACAAACACCCTCATTACTATTCATTCATAAAAAATCACAACAGCCATAACCACGTCACAACTAATTCCTGAAAAACAATTACCCATTGAACCCATTCTTGTTTTTATATTCAAGTGATTCCATTTAAATAATTCTTCACTATCAGGCAACTAACAAGCATAACCACAAGCCAAAGAAGGAAAAACAATCAAGCATAAATTTAATCATTCACACCCAGTTCTCTTGTAAGTAACAACAACAAAAGGGACCCATGAGATCCCTCAATGTACTGGAACCAAACCAAGCCCCACCATACGTCCCCACATGGCCTTAGATATACAAACCAACAACTACACCACAACAAGGGATCCCATCCCCATCCATGTCACCCCACAAGAATCAAGCAGAAAAACCACACATATTACCAAGAGAGATCAAGGGAGTTTCCATATTTAAACACACTATTTATTGAGTTCCTTCTTTTCTATTAGGTTAACCGGGGTGATCACCCAAGGATTTGTGTTTACTAGGCATCCATTTGATCAACTGAGTTTATGTGATTAACCAATTTCCATGTTATAGCCATTCAATCATCACAGAAGACAGGGGTCCATTAGTACCCAAGGAAAGACCACCAACGGCCATGATTTTCAGTGGACAGAAGACCATACCATTCATAACATATAAGAAAGAGTACAACAACATCATCAAACACACCCCGTCATTCTTTAAAAGTCTGTTAATTATCTTTTTTAAGGTTTGGTTTCATCCATCCTCATATAACATTAGCATACCTGCCCTGCATGATACACAGTAAAGAGTGACGAAGTAAGAACCCTACTTGGATGATCAACAATAGAAGTTTTTCTCCACGTGCCAAGAATTGGGGATGTGCGACTTGCTGGGGAGGAAATTCGGGGACTCCAAGGGTGAGTAGGTAATCTCCAGCATAGGCGCACCACTTTACTCAATAAGGGGAACTCAAAACTCATCAAGGATAAGAATGAAATCATCCAAGAATAAGAATGAAAGAATTCTAGTGCGATAAAAAAGGTGAGATCATAGAGTTACGGGAAATGAAAAATCTTTGACAGATTTAAAGGCGGATCTTGTTTCACCATGCGGTTGGATGGTTACACATGATGGAATTAATTTTTATTTAATAATTCTCATCAGATAGGTGGCCATAATAGCTGTGTGTTAAACAGTTTCCTTTAATCAGAGGAAAAATGCATAATAGGGGAAGAACTGGAAAGTATGGGAAAAGGTGTGACACTGAGGAAAAGCCACACGTTTTGGTAAGTCAAGGGTCGCTCGGCTCTTGGGGGATTTTATATATCATTTATGTGCTTTAAATGGATTTGAAAGGGGTATTAAAACACTTTTATGTCAAAAGATACGTCATGGGGGTGGGATGGGAAGAAGAAACAAAGGTGTGACAATGTTTGGTGAGACACTGTAAGTGGTTCCACGGTCACGGTGCCACCGTTTCGGTGTGCGACCGTGATGGTGCGACCATTACGGTGCCACCGTCACGGTGCCACCCTTATAGTGCTGCCATCATGGTGCCACCCTCATAGTGCCACCGTCAGCGTTGCCACCATTTTGGTGTGCGACCATGAGGGTGAGACTGTTATGGTGCCACCATCATGGTGCCACCATCATAGTGCCTCTTTCATAGTGCCACCATCCCGGTGCCATTGTCAGCGGTGCCACCGTTTCGATGTGTGACCGTGACTGGTGCCACCGTTTCAGTGGAACCGTTTGGTGGAACTGAGTTTTTGGAAAACTCCTTAATGATTCATTATCTGAGCCATTATATCCTTTCACGGTGCCACCATCACAGTTCCAAAGTAACTGATTCCACCATAAGTGGTGCCACCATTTCGGTGTGCGACTGTGACCAGTGCCACTATTTCGGTGGAACCATTTTCTGGAACTTAGTTTTTTGAAAACTCCTTAATGATCCATTGTCCGAGCCATTAGATTTTCAAAACTCAACTGATGTGGTGGATTTATTGGTACTTATGTATGGCTTATTGTGAGATGGGAACCTCTATGGTAGATTTTTCATAGTGTAGTTGTAACGTTCCAACCCTAGTTACCCAGAGTCGGTGCATTATCACATAACATTGGCATTATCATAAGGGATCAAATCCCAAAATACCTATCATTTTAGTATCGTTGGAAGTACTAGATACAAACATAAGTTGTACATTACATTATGAAATTAAAAACAACAACATTGTGTCTCCTTTGAACGCGTTCATCTCCCTTAGACTTTCCCTGTAGGTCAGTCGTAATATACTTCTATGCATCCTGGGAAAAATAAAACATAGAAATGGGTGAGCTCAAGTGCTTAGTAAGGATAAAAATATAGCAGAAACTTTCATAAATAAGCATAAACATTTAAGGTAATGTATATGACTAAAACAAAAGCATTTTAAACTTAAATATTAGGATAATATGGTAAATATAAATCAAATAATTCCATTTACTTATTCACATGGATATTCTACTAGTCGAATAATCACATGTAATATCAATAGCCAATTTCATATTGATGGAATGCATAATTCCAGACATCATAACCACATAGTCAAGGCCTCATGCCAAGACTAAAAATAAGATTTTTTCAAGGCCTTCTGCCAAGACACTAGTTCGTATCATGATACCTACCGATACATTGAGGATCTATAGTGGGCTACACCCGTCACTTACTAAATCCAATGCATTCCTCATATGAAAATATTGGAACATAACATAAACAATCGTATTAAAACTAGCATACAAAATGTTATTACTTTAACCATAAACCATGAATGGTATAAAAATAACACATCCAGAGTCAAACATATCACCAAACCTTCAATACATTATGGAAGATTTTATCATAATAAATCAACCTCAAAAAAGTGTAAAATCCATCAAATGATGTTGACATAGATGAAATAAAAACTATTTAGAGAAATATATCTTTATATTTTGAAATCATTTAAAAGTCAAATAATTAAAAAATAAAACATTTATTTTGAAAATATTATTATAATCTTTTAAGGGAAGATTTGAAGATGTTATAACGGCGGAAAATAGCCGCACCCGCCATATACGTTAAAAAACATTCTTACCTTAATTTGTCGAAAATGTCATAAAGTACCTTGTTTGGAAAATAACGGAAAGATTATTTTCAAAAAAATTTATAAAAAGTCATAAAAGGGTATAAATGAATTTAACCCATATTCTAGGAAATAGTAAAAATGTTTTGAAATACATTTTTAAGAAACACGTATGTGGATGATAAAGAGGTCCTAGTAGATACTCACGTATAAACAACCTCGGATAATGAAGAGATTGTAGAATTAACCCTTACCTTGAAATTTTCCTTGACCGAGGGTACATTAACATCCTGTATTATAGTTAAATAATTTTTATTAAATTATACAATAACCACATACATAAATATTCTATCATATATGATCTTCTAATATTTCTTTGTTAATAATATTTCAGTGGTATCTTTGTTTCGGGTGTTAACTAATTTGTTTTCCTTTATATGATTTGTTATGTAAGCCATGTTTGTTATGGATAGGATGTATTTGATTCATATACAGAATGATATTAAGTTCTTAAACGTTATTTTTAATCATAAAATGAAAATTATTCTCTAATGGCTTTGATGGGGAATTAATCTCATCGCGTTCGTGGAGACGGTAATCCGTACGTACGCACGAGCGACAATATCATTCTATTGATGGTGAAATCATATGTAATTGGATGGTATATAATATATAAAGAATAATTAACATGTTATATTTATTATTTACATCAATTATACTAATTATTATACCCATCCAAATAATGAAGTGTTGAATAACAAACTACACTACGACGTGGAGACGGTAAGTCGTGTGTATGCATGTATGGTGACTTTGTCATTCATAGGATGGATAGAATAATGAATATGATTGTAACATATTTATAATAACATCATAGTATGTAGAAGTTACTGGAGTTATTATTTTGGTGTGGAAACAATAAAGAAAGAGGAAGTGGAAGAAGAAAAGGAACTTTGAAAGAGGTGGTGAAATTATTACCTCTTCTTTGGGTGCTTCCTTTTGATTTGATCAAAAGGGATCCTTAGGTTGGATTTTGATCAAAGTAAGGCCTATAGGTTTAAGTGAGGTTATTTGGGAGGATATTTGATCAGGGTTTGGCTGAGACAAATGGATTTGGAGGTTTTATTTTTAGAGAAGGGGAAGTACCCTTTTATAAGAGAGGTGAGGGTCACTTTAGGAAAAGCTTGAAATATTATTTTATTATATAATCATATTCAATTTTTAATGGCTCCAAAAGGATTTATTTTGAGGATAAGGTGGTTATGGGTCTAAAACCTCTCAACCAATAGGTTTTAGATAGGTTTAGGTCACCATATTAAGCTTATATTTTAGATTTAACTCTTAGTTAAATAGTTTAAATTTTACAATGTCTTCTTGTATTTTTATATTGCATGGTTAATAAACTTACTATAAAATGACAATAGAACCCAAAGTGGTTCATTAATGACATTTATATTATTATATAAGTCATTTTTCCAAACCATAGATTTTTAGGAATATTATATCAATTAATAATATAGTATTTGTTTTAAAAACTCATTTATGTCAATTTTGACTCTATTTAGTATTTGGTTTTTGTGAAAGTCATAAAAACTTTATCACTTCAAAAAAAAATTATTTAATCAACCCTAACATGTCATATTAACATATGAAATTCTTGTAATACATCAAAAGTCTCAATTTAAAATTATATTAACATTCATAATATCAATTATTTTAATCTTTCTATAATAAGGTAATTACTGCATCATCATTGTGTCATAAATAAATTTAATTATTTAATGTATAAAAATTATAAATAAAATACCATTATGTATGAAATAGTTTTATATTTCTAATGAATATTTATAGTTTAATTTATCTTATGTATAACCCTATATTAAGAATGTTTTAGTTATTAAACATTGAATTTAACACTTTTAACTCTTCTTTAAATAAAATAATAATAAATGTCCTAATCTAATCCAAGTGGAACAAAAGGATCATATTTTATTCCTAAGGTTGATTTTGGTCGAAATAAACTTATCCAATATAATTAGTACATGTGTTAGGGTAATTATAATATCATTTTTACCTTCAATTACCCTATTTACTTTTAATTACGGTGAATAAAATTCAAAATTTACTATTCACCAAAAAATATTTTCATCCTATTGAACCACATTTTACTTAGTGATGTCAATCGTGACTCTCATATTTTTGAAATTCAATTCACAGAAGCGGTAAAATTACATTTATGCAAATTTTCAAATGTTCCTAGAAGGTGGGTAAAAGACGTTAAAAAATTCAATAAAATTTTATACATCTAATTTTATTATAAAATCGCTCCAATGAATTACATTGAACTTATATATGTATTATGTATCTATTTTGACTTAAAATAAATTTAAATAAAATAAATAATTTTTTAAATAAAAAGTAGGTTTAAAATAATAACATAATGTTTTTCACTATTCATCAAAAATTGAAAGTTTTCAGAAAAATACCAAAAATTCACCCTAAGATAATTTTTATATTCCAAATCCAAAAAATGAATTCCATTTTGATAAATAAAAATTATAAAATTTCAAAAAGTGGGCATTACTATTCATAACGGCTAGTTTGATTGGTCATGGTGTGTTATAACTCGAAGTTGCGTACAACGCAAGCTATTGTATTATTCAAAGAAAAGTGTACCGTGGAAGCTTGGGATGTCACATTATTCCCTCCTTCAAATAATTTTGTCCTCGAAATTTCTAGAATATTACTGCATAAAAAATTCGGGTGGTTCTTCATCATAAGTTCCTCGGGTTCCCACGTTGCCTCTTTCATCATATGGTTTCTCCATAGAACTTTTACCAGACAAGTCATCCGGTTTCTCAGCACTTGTTCTCTAGTATCAAGAATCTTGACAGGCTCTTCACAATAAGATAGATCGGGTTCCAGTTTCTATTTCTTCATAGGTGAGTACATGCATTGGGTCAGGCGTGTATTTTCTCAACAATGATACGTGGAACACATCATGAACTTTAGAGATACTTAGAGGCATTTCCAAATGGTAAGCTAAAACTCCAATTTTTTCTAAATTTTGAAAGGCCCAATGTACCTGGGACTTAATTTACCCTTCTTACTGAATTGTACAACACCCTTCCTTGGAGATACATTCAAGAAAACATGATCTACTACTTGAAATTCAAAATCCTTCCTTCAGTTATCGGAATAGATATTTTTCCTACTTTGATCTGCTTTGATGTGGGTTTGGATAATATTCACTTTTTCCATTTTTTTTCTCAACAAGTTCTAGGCCTACGAGTTTTCTTTCACCAACATCATCCCAAAAGGTTGGTGTGCGACATCTCTTTCCATATAACGCTTTATATGGTGCCATATGATTACTTGAATGGAAGCTATTGTTATAGGAAAATTCTACCATAGGTAAATATTTATCCCACATACCTTGAAAGTCAAGTGAGAATGATCTCAACATGTCTTCTAAGGTTTTAATAGTCTGTTATGATTTTCCATCAGTTTGAGGGTGGTAGGCAGTGCTCAAATGAAGTTTAGTATTCAGGGCCTTCTGAAAACTTTTCCAGAATCTTGATGTAAAACAGGGATCACGGTCCGAAACAATTGATAGGGGTACTACATGAAGTCTTACAACTTCATTAATATATAGTCTTGTTAAACGTTCAAGTGGTAAATATACTCTTATAGCAAGAAAATGTGCTGACTTTGTAAGACGATCAACAATGACCTATATTGAATCATTCCTTCTAGTATTCTTTGGTATCCCCATGAAAAATTACATCGTAATATCATCCCATTTCCACTCAGGTATGGGAATAGGTTTCAAGACTCCAATAGGATGTTGTCTTCCAACCTTCATCTATTGAAAAACCATACATCTTGACACATAATCAGCAATCTCCCTCTCCATGTTGTCCCACAAAAAATGTTCCTTCAAATCTCTATACATCTTAGTGCTACCAGGGTGTGTAGAGAAATTGGTTCTATGAGAATCATCCAACAATTCCCTTTTTATATTAGGTATATCAGGAACACAAAGTCTCTTCCCAAATTTCAAAATCCCATCTTCATATATGAATTCAGTCAATCTCCCATCATTCACTGCTTTAATTTTCTTTTTAAACTCCTCATCATCAGTCTGAGAAAATTTTATCCTTTATAGTAAAGATGGTTTGGAAACCATTTGAAAAAGTATTGATGTTTCACCTTCCATGATTATTCCCATATCCATATTTACTAGATCCATGAACATAGGATCCCTTTCAACTCTCATCTTGTTCAAAACTCCATGATCCTTTCTGATCAAAGCATCTTCCACCTTATTTGCCTTCCCCAAGTGGTAGTGTATAGTGTAATAATAATATTTGAGTAGTTAAAGCCATCATCTTTTCCCCATTTTGAGTTCTTTTTGTGAGAAAATATACTTCAAACTCTTTTGATAAGTATATATCTCACATTTTTAACCATAGATATAGTGTCTCTATATCTTCAAAGAAAATATTACAACTTCTAACTCAAGTTCATGAGTAGGATAGTTTTGTTCATGAATTTTTAGCTACCGTGATGCATAGGAAATAACTCTATCATTCTGCATAAGGACACAACCAAGTCCTTTCTTTGAAGCATCACTATAAATAACAAACCCATCATTCCCCGATGGTAGAGTCAAGATAGGAGAATTGACTAATATTCTCTTCAATTCTTAAAAACACTCTTCACACTATTTTTTTCAAACAAATTTAACCCCTTTAAATGTGATCTTGGTTAATGGGATAGTCAATCAAGAAAAATTCTGGATGAAACGCTGATAATAACCTGTTAAACCAATAAAAATATGTACCTCGGTTATACATGTCAGTGTTTTCCATTCCTGGATTTCCTTTGACTTTGAAGGATCGATAGAGATTCCATCCTTAGAGACAATATGTCCAAGGAAAGAAATTTCATGAAGCCAGAATTCACACTTGCTAAACTTCCCATATAATTCATTTCTTATGAGGGTTTTTAGAATAGTGCATATGTGATTTTCATGATCTTATTATATTTTTGAGTATACCAATATATCATCAATAAATACCACTAAAAAGTCATTAATATATTCCTTTAAAACTATATTCATTAGATCCATGAAAACAGAGGGTGTATTAGTCAGTCCAAAAGGCATTACTGTAAACTCATAATGCCCGTACCTGGTTCGAAATGTTGTTTTCGGGATGTCTTCCTTATTCACACACAATTGATGATATCCATATTGAAGATCAATCTTTGAAAAATATTGAGATCCATGAATTTGATCGACTAAATCATCAATGCAAGGTAGGGGATACTTGTTCTTTATTGTTATAGCATTGATCTCCCTATAGTCAATGCACAACCTCATAGATCCATCTTTCTTCTTAACAAAAAGAACAGGGGCTCCCCATGGAGAAAAACTGGGGGAGAATAAATCCTTTATTACTCAATTCCTCTAGTTGTGTCTTTAGTTCCACTAATTCCACAATGGACATTATATAAGGGGTCTTAGATATGGGCCTTGAACCAAAAATTAAATCAATAGAAAACTCAATTTCTCGTTCTGGAGTATGTCCAGGTAAATCCTCTGGAAACACATCAACATATTCTTGCACAATAGTTACATCCTCTATTTGAACATTCCTTTCCTCACCCATAGTTATTTCATTCTCTTCCTCCCTAATAATTAAATTTAGTAGAGCTACTGGGGGTGGATCTATATGGGAATCAGATTGTGACGTTCCTGCTCTAAATATAAGGTACTCATTATCATCATCTAAAATTGTATCCTCCTTCTTCTTACAATAAATTTTCACATAATGTTCTGAAATCCAATCCATATAGAGTATTATATCAAATTCGATCATGGGTATGATGATGAGATCAGCAGATAAAGTACGTTTATATGTCCTAATGGGAACTGATTCACAAAACTTTGTTGCAATGATACTTCTCTTAAGAGTTTTTACTGACAACTCCCTTGTTAAATCAAATTGGAAATATCTAAATTTCTTAGAAAACTGAGAAGATATGAAACCATGTGATGATCCAGAATCAAATAAATCATTGTATAAACTTGAGGAAACTATTAAATTACCTACCACCATGTCATTCAGAGCTTCAACCTCAGTAGTAGTGATTGCATAAGCTTTTCCTTGCTCCCTTGTCCTTTTCTGAGGTAAGTTTCCATGATTATTAAGAAATTCATTTGCATAATTCTGCATTTCTCTACAATTGTAGCATTCAACATTAACAGACTCTTTCTTTCCCTTTCAATCATGAGATTTGTGGCCTTTTTCACCACACTTTTAACAAACTCACATTCCCTTTAGGAAATTATCGGGGTGTTTCATCCCACATTTACTATAGGATGGAAATTAAATATTTCCCTTCTTCCCCTTATTTCCATTTCCAGAGTGTTCAGCAGATCTCTTCTTCTCTTTATTTTCTTTAAAGTTGTAAGACTTAGAGAATTATTTTTTTTTCTTGATAGCACATGAGACAATATCTTCATACGATGAGAAGGATTGTGAGACTAATGCACGAAGGAGAAATGGTTTTAACCCATCAAAGAATTGATAAATATTACTCCTTTTGTTACGTATATAATATGTTTCATGTCTTTTTAACCTTGTAATGTTATCCTCATACTTTGCGACGTTCTCATCCTCCTTTTTCCTCAGACTCAGAAATTGTATTTCCATATATGCTCGATGGTCTTGAGGAAATTATTTTTCTAAGAAAAGTTCTTTAAAATCCCTCCATTCCATATTTTATACTTCTTCATCCTCCTTTGTGTTTTGAATTAATGATCACTATTGATCTGTATCTCCCGTGAGGTGATAAACTACCATGACAACTTTTTCCCTTTCGCTACTCCCCAAAGCATGAAATATTTTATCTAAGGAACTTATCCATTGCCCAGCTACTAGTGTATTTGTAGTCCCATTGAATTTTGGTGGTTTATACATCATGTATCATTCTAACATTGATCATCCACGTTGTGGATCAGGGTGCTCCATACGGGTAAGGTTATTATTCATAACCTGAGTGAGTTATCCCAGCATAGTTATAAATTGTTTAGTACTAGTTGCATCACCAACTCCACTATAATTATCTTGAGTAGGATGGAAATAAATACATGGATTATGTGTGTTGATATGGTTTCCATTCCATCCACTAGGCGCCAATTTTAAATAATGGAATACACTAGATTATTTTATGAATCGCAATAAATAATTCCAAACTAGTAAAATACCTAACATAAATTGGACATTTTATGCATATAATCCATAATAATAATAAAAATGTTTTTTTAGGAAGTATTTACTCATAAATCCTTCATAATGGTTTGTAAAGAAAAATTGAATTATCCTAAGCATATCCCTTGTTAGTTTCGTAACCAAGAGTGCAGCAAGGCCCATTATCGTGTACCAGGATACCCCGGGTCAAACCCGAAACTCCTTGTCAGAGTTTACACTCCTAGGTACATCTATGACAGATCCGCCTCTACCTTCTTGTATCCAGACAGGGATTTATTTCTTTGAAAATACACAAAATCTCTACATTACCAAAATTCTAGGAAGTTCTTATATACTAATCCTCAAAGTTTATCTTAGGGTAATGTTCTCTAATCAGTGTTTTTCTAAATATAGCTTCCAAGGTTTGTACTAAACTTCCTCTGATACCAACTGTAACGCCCCGACCCTAGTTACCTAGATTTGGTGCATTATTAGATAACATTGTCATGATCACAAGAGATCAAATCCGGAAAGACCGGTCAGTTTAGTAGCCTTGGAAGTACTAGATACAAACATAAGTTGTACATTACAATATGAAATTAAAAACAACAACATTGTGTCTCCTTTGAACACATTCATCTCCCTTAGACTATCCCTGTAGGTCAGTCGTAATATACTTCTATGCATCCTGGGAAAAATAAAACATAGAAAGGGGTGAGCTCAGGTGCTTAGTAAGGATAACAATATAGCGGAAACTTTCATAAATAAGAATAAACATTTAAGGTAATGTATATGAATAAAACACAAGCATTTTAAACTTAAATGTCAGGATAATATGGTAAAGATAAATCAAATAATTCCATTTACTTATTCACATGGATATTCTACTAGTCGAATAATCACATGTAATATCAATAGCCAATTTCATATTTATGGGATGCATAATGTCAGACATCATAACCACATAGTCAAGGCCTCATGCCAAGACTAAAAATAAGATTTTTTTCAAGGCCTTCTGCCAAGACACTAGTTCGTCTCATGATACCTACCGATGCATCGAGGAGCTATAGTGGGCTCCACCCATCACTTACTAAATCCAATGCATTCCTCATATGAAAAGGTTGAAACATAACATAAACAATCGTATTAAAACTAGCATACGAAATGTTATTACTTTAACCATAAACCATGAATGGTATAAAAATAACACATCCATAGTCAAACATATCACAAAACCTTCAATACATTATAGAATATTTTATCATAATAAATCAACCTCAAACAAGTATAAAATCCATAAAATGATGTTGATATAGATGAAATCAAAACTATTGAGAGAAATATCTCTTTCTATTTTGAAATCATTTAAAAGTTACATAATTATAAAATAAAACATTTATTTTGAAAATATTCTTATAATCTTGTATGGTAAGATTTGGAGATGTTATAATGGTGGAAAATAGATGCACCTGCCGTATATTTTAAAAAAACATTCTTATCTTAATTTATCAAAAATTTCATATAAGTACCTTGTTTGGAAAATAACAGAAAGATTCCTTTCAAAACATTTTATAAAAAGTCATACAAGGGTATAAATGAATTTAACCCATATTCTAGGAAGTAGTAAAAATGTTTTGAAATGAATTTTTAATAAACACAGATGTGGATAATAAAGAGGTCTTAATAGATACTCACGTATAAACAACCTCGGATAATGAAGAGATTGTAGAATTAACCCTTACCTTGTACTTTTCCTTGATCAAGGGTACGTTAACCTTTTGTATAATAGTTAAATAATTTTTATTAAATTATACAAGAACCACATACATAAATATGATATCATATCTGATCTTCTAATATTTCTTTATTAATAATATTTCAGTAGTATCATTGTTTCAGGTGTTAACTAATTCATTTTCCTTTATATTCTTTGTTACGTAAGCCATGTTTATTATGGATAGGATGTATTTGATTCATATTCAAAATGATATTAAGTTATTAAACATTATTTTTAGTCATAAAATGAAAATTATTCTTGAATGGTTATGATGGGGAATGAATCTCATCACGTTTGTGGAGACGGTAATCCGTAGCTACGCACGAGCGACAATATCATTCTATTGATGGTGAAATCATATGTAATTGGATTTTATATCATATATAAAGAATAATTAACATGTTATATTTATTATTTACATCAATTAAACTTGTTATTATACCCATCCAAATAATAAAGTGTTGAATAACAAACTACACCGCAACGTGGAGATGGTAAGTCTTATGTACGCACGTATGGTGACTTTGTCATTCATAGGATGGATAGAATAATGAATATGTTAGTACCATGTTTATAATAAAATAATAGTATGTAGAAGGTACTGGAGTTATTATTTTGGTATGGAAACAACAAATAAAGAGTAAGTGGAAGAATAAAAATAACTTTGAAAGAGGTGGTGAAATTATTACCTCTTCTTCGGGTGCTTCCTTTTGATTTGATAAAAAGGTCACCTTAGGTAAGATTCTGATAAAAGTAAGGACACTATGATGAATTGAGGGTAGTTTGGAGGATATTTGAGTAGGGTTTTTCCAATCCAAATGGATTTGGAGGTGTGATTTTGAGAGAAGGGGAAGTACCCTTTTATAAGAGAGGTGAGGGTCACTTTATGAAAAGCTTGAAATATTATTTTATTATATAAACATATTTGGTTTATAATGGATAAAAATGATTTATTTAGAGGCTAAGGTGGGTATGGGTATAAAACCTCTCAACCAATAGGTTTTATATAGGTTTAGGTCACCATATTAACCTTATATTTTAGATTTAACTCTTAGTTAAATAGTTTAACTTTTACAATGTCTTCTTTTATTTTTATATTACATGGTTAATAAATTTACTATAAAATGACAAGTGAACTCCAAGTGGTTAATTAATGACATATATATTATTATATAAGTCCTTTGGATGAACCATATATTTTTATGAATATTATATCAATTAATAATATAGTATTTGTTTTAAAAACTCATTTATGTCGATTTTGATACTATTTAGTATTTGGTTTTTTTAAAGTCATAACAACTTTATCACTTAGAAAAAAATTATTTAATAAATCTAAACATGTCATATTAACCTATAAAATTCGTGGAATATATAAAAAGTCTCAATTTACAATTATTTTAATATTTATAATATCAATTATTTTAATCTTTCAATAATAAGGTAATTACTGTATCATCATTATGTCATAAATAAATTTAATTATTTAATGACTAAAAATTATAAATAAAATAAAATTATGTAGTAAATCGTTTTATATTTCTAATGGATATTTATAGTTGAATTTATCTTATGTATAACCCTATATTAAAAAAATTTTAGTTATTTAACATTGAATTTAACACTTTTAACTCTTCTTTAAATAAAATAATAATAAATGTCCTTATCTAATCCAAGTGGACCAAAAGGATCATATTTTATTCCTAAGGTTGATTTTTGTTGAAATTAACTTATCCAATATAATTAGGATATGTGTTAGGGTAATTATAATATCATTTTTACCTTTAATTACCCTATTTACTTTTAACAGTGGTAAATAAAATTCAAAAGTTACTATTCACCAAAAATTATTTTCATCCAATTGAACCAAATTTTACTTACAGGTTTCAAACATGTCTCTCGGATTTTTGAAATTCAATTCAAAGAAGCGGTAAAATTATGTTTTATGCAAATTTGCAAATTTGCCCAGAAGGTGGGTAAAAGACGTTAAAAAAATCAATAAAATTTTATACATCTAATTTTATTATAAAATGACTCCAATGAATTAAATTGAACTTATATGGGTATTATGTATCTATTTTGACTTAAAATAAATTTAAATAAAATAAATAATTATTTAAATAAAAAGTAGGTTTTAAATAATAACGCAGTGTTTTTCACTATTCATCAAAAATTGAAAGTTTTCAGAAAAATACCAAAAATTCACCCTAAGCTAATTTTGATATTCTAAATCCAAAAAATTAAGTCCATTTTGATAAATAAAATTTATAAAATTTAAAAAAGTGGGTATTACTATTCATAACGGCTAGTTTGGTTGGTCGTGGTGTGTTAGAACTCGAAGTTGCGTACAACGCAAGCTATTGTATTATTCAAAGAGAAGTTTATCGTGGAAGATTGGGGTGTTACATTAGTTTATCGCATAGGTGGTGTCGGTGTTTGAGGTAGTCAAGTGTGGTGGTGGCAGTTTAGGTGATCCATACATGTAAGGACCTCCCCCTTTTACTATTTACTATTATCATGGAATTCATGGGTGTCATCTAGAGGGTCAGGTGATAGTTTCATGATGACCCTAATTATACGGGTTGGTACCACCTAGATTTTCTGAGAGGCCAGGAGGGATGTGTCACTATATTGGCTAGTTTAGAGTGTCTAATGGATTATTGACTATAGAGATACACCATACGCCAGTAGGTGAGTCTGATTTGAGTACGTCTAGGGATTTCCTCTAGAGATTTTTAGGAAACACCCATGATTACTATTTATATATTCTATTTATTTCTAATACTTATGGATATTATCTATTATATTTTATTACTTCTTGTTTGTTTCCTTTACTTTTTTCATAGTCCCTTTTTTTGTTACTTAGTATAAATTGTATTTGGATTTTGGTTTTAAACTGGTTTGTGGAAAGTAAAACCATTTTGAAAAATAAAGGTTGTGTGTGTTGTTTTAAAAAGGGAACTTGTGGAAAGTTGTGCTTGGTTATTTAAAATGATTAAAATCATATTTTCAAAATGTATTTCAAACTAGTTTTTGTGTCTTTTTTTGGTAAATGAAATGCATGGAATCTATGGTGATTACCTACTGAGCCATTTAAGCACACACCCTACTTGTACCATTCAGTTTCGATAGACGTGAGCTATTTTTTTGTTTAGGTTTTCTAGTTTGAGTTGGACTTTGGGGCAGGTTGGTCTTATGGTCAGTGGTGACCAAGAGGTCACGTGGTGATCATGTTAGTGTGGTTTGGTTTTAGTTTTGTATTCAGTTTTTGTTAAGTTCAACAGCTCTTGTATTTGGATTGCTTAGTATATTTATTGATGTTCAGTTATTTCCATTGTATTTATGATTTCTCTTTTCTGGTTATTTTATTCCTGGTTCTATTAGAAAAAATCATTCCCACTTAATTTATTTTGATGCCCAACACTTGTTTCCATCTCGTGGGGATCGGGAACACCCTTCGGGCCTTGTCTCATACCGAGTCGGGCGTCAGATTGGATGGAATCCTGGGTTGGTTCATGACACTAACATCCACCAAAAATCACATTGCATCCACAAATCCTCAAAAAACATTAAAAATCAACTTTAAAGGACTTTTAAACACTCACAATCCCAATCCAAGTCCTGGTTCTCAAAACAATTCCCTCACCAAATAAAAATATCAAATTTCCTCCAAAACTCACAGCTCGTAATGACACGAGTCATTAAAAACTCCCCACTATAATTCTTCTCATACCTGAGAATATGTGGTAGTCCTCCAACCACAATACCCAAACTACCTCTATCATAAATTCACCATCAACTGATCACAATACATCCCCCAACGTCCAGTAGAATTTCACTATGCAACTCAAAACAATAATCTCGGGTGCACTAATTTCCTCCAAAAACCCTGGTTCGATCCTCAAACCTTGTCAACCACATCCCAAAAAATGCTCTGGATATGGTTTCCACCTCAAATAATCCAACCATAGGCAACCACACCTTTCAATACTTCTCTATATAACTTTTCCTAAAAATGATTATCCTCACCTGCTACGCATCACTGTGTCATTGCACCACACAATCACGATGACTTAACACCTTGAGGAATCATTGAATCACCCAAACACCCACACTAAAGTCCAAATCTAACTCCCTATATAACTCTATGTTTGGGACCTTAACTGAACCATCCAAATGCCTTGTTCTACCCCAAATCACTGATGCACCACCAACTCAACTCGCTCTGAGATCTCACTAATACCATCCTGAGTCCATTTCTAACACTCAGACTCTGTCTAACACTACATCTAAATTATAAAATTTGGTTTATTCTCTCACCAACATCCTTTCATATTCTGAACCATCCACTAGCAGTTTTCACTGCACACATGACCCTTCCGATGTAGTGATCGCACATTCATAACTAATATGATGCTCACTGTAATAGGAGTATCACTATAATAGGAGTATCATTATTTTATATGGTTTTCTTGATTAATTTGAGAAATCCCTAACCATGAATTTTTGTTCACTAATAAACCAATATTCCACATGAAAGCATACACATGTGCTGACTACCGTTGAGAACTCACCACCCAACCCTAACATATTCTATCATATATAGATTAGAATTGGGTAGAGGGAGATGTGATCATTGACCAAATAAATTTAAATTAATAGAATTAAAACCTTACACAACCGTATTCAGAATTTAAAATTGAATTTATGATTGAAACCACATGCATAAAGAAGAAGGTATCTTATTAATTTGAATCAAAATAACTCAAGCAAGCACATTGGTCCAGCCTCCCCCCATTCTGATCACTTCAAATAAACTACCCCTCCATGGATGGGGAAGTCGAGATGATATTGGGGAGGGGATATATTGTAGAGTAAATAAAATAAAGTAAAGAAATGAAATAAATATAAAGGAGGTTTTCCCCGAGTTTCCTTGGAATCTTCTCATCCCAGTGTGTGTTGAAAGTGCGGCTAGAGGTTGGTATTTATAGGCATTCCTATCCAAAACGTGTGTCCCACTGCATTTAATTTTTTTCGCATCACCGCGTACACGATGTGTAATTCGGTTACACGTCGTGTAACCCATATCTGATTTTTCCTCCCCCACATTGAATCCACAGACACTGGTTTGACCAGTTGACTCACTACATGACGTGTACTAAGATTACACATCGTATACTTGAGGTTCACATTTTTTTTCATCATCACGACTTGTCTAGTGTGAATATACCTCATCCAATGAAGTCATGAAGTTTACTCCAGGTATATGACATGTAACCATGTTTATTCAGATTTCTAGCTTGGATTCATTCTCCAAAAATCTGGTTTCGCACCACGAGTGAACAAAGCGGTGCGAAGGGTCCTTTGGCACGTAATTTCTCTTCTTCTTTTTTCCTTTTTCATAAATATGTTTTTTTCTACCATAAAACATTAAATAAATAAAATCATTCCCAAAATGGAAAGATTATTAATTTAATTTCAAAAATTAATACCTAAAATGTATGCATGAAAAATGATTATCAAGTACCACCTAACAATGTCTATCAAAACTACTATAAAAAGTAGAAAAGACATAGAGCATACCTCTATCTATCCATGGAGCCTCTGGGTCAAAGGCCTCTATGGCATTTAGTTTCCCTCACCCCCATCCTCTAGCTCCCTGAGCCTGGCATGGACCACTTGGGGGTGGTGGTGGCAGCTCGTACCACCTTCCACCTCCTACTTCTCCACCCACTCCTCTTCCACATCTGCCACCCTACATACCTCCATGCTTTAAAATATACCTCTGCCACTACGGTCCATTGACCGTCTCCCTCTCAACAACACGGTGGGTCAGAAAATCTCTAACAAGATGAACCCCGTTGTTGCAAGCATATCAACTCCTCTCCTACTGCTAACCAGATCCCTGGTGCAGATCTTAGGAATCAAAACCATGTGCCTAAGTTTGTTCATGGGTATACCTCATGTGTTTTGATCCTATTTCATGCTTCCTCCCAATTGTGGCGGATGTCTCAGCCTCAAAAACCCCACTGTAGGCTGCATCCGCATATCCCAAAGCTAGGAATCTCTCCACCACAGAGCTCGCTCCAGTACCCCCACATAGGTGGGAAGGCACAAGGATACCACACCTATACGGACATCTCTATGGAGGCCCTAATCAAAATTTTGGGCCCTAAAGAATGTGTCACGAACCATGTCCATGGAGTAACGCGATAGGTTGGTGAACATCATCGAGTACTCTGCATGGTCATGCTACCCTGTCAAAACTGTAGAAGCTCATGGATAGCTACCGACCTCAGCATAGCCAAATAGAACTCCTCCATGAAGAGATGCTCAAACGCAGCCCAAGAGAGCATCTCTTCATCATGGGTTTGTGTCACAAGACTCCACCAATGTCCGCCCGAACCCTAAAAAAGTCTCTCCACTAGTTCCACCATCTGGTCCTGAGGTTTCCTCATGAGGCAGAAGACATGTGTGACTACCACAGGCTAGTCATCAGCTGCTTGGGGGTCTGGGTCACCCCGAAACCTCAGAGTTCACTACCTCTGGAACTTGTGCAATGCACTCAGCCTACGTACATCCTCGTCCTGCACCACTGGAATAACCAGCCACTCGATGGGTGGCAGCACAACAGGTGGGCCACCCAGAGGTCTATCCTCAGAACCAGTGCCCTGCACTAAAGCCTTATCTCAGGTAGAATCATCACCAAAATCCCTCCATGGAACCCTACCTAGCTTTCATCGTGGAGGCATCATGAAATACAATCAAGATGTACCGTAATCAAAGATTATATATAGGTAGATGACTCAAGAAGGACAGTAAAAACCCAAAACCCGGCCCTATATGACGCATGTACCATTATTTCCCTACGACTAGTGTCTTAACATACTGAGTCAAAAAGTAGGTTATCAGAGTCCTAATGAATGGATATGTTAGTTGCTGCACCAATACTAGAGTACCTGGCCAGAAATATGAACTCAAAACACCCTAACACTACCTCTATACAACCAAAACCAAATTCACAACTACGATCCCAAAGTAGAATCAACTCTAATACCACTCTATCACGACCTGACCCAATGGGACTTGATCCACGACTCCCCAAGACTGCCTCCAATGGCTAGGGGTGGGAGACCAATGCCATGTAAGATATCATAGACAAGGAGTCCTTAGCCTAAGGTACCTATACACATGCACCCACATACACCTCCATGCAATAGTGTAGAGATATATAACAACTGAAAAAAATGCATGCATACAACTAGCCCCACCAAAGTACATCAGAAGTAAAAAATGGAAAAATATATGGCCCACCAAAAAGAAAACTGTAAAAGAATGAACCCGCTCGAAAGCTCATCATCCCAACTATGGTAAACACCCTGGTCGCTTTAGCTCACTAAGCTCTGCCTGCTCCAGGTCCTCCTAGGATTACGTCAAAAGGATTTTCATCTGAAAAATACATGAGAAATTTGCAGGAAAATCCTGTGCAAGGGTGAGTATAAGGATACTCAGTAGGAACCAAAAAACCCCAAAAGAAAAAGGGAGTAACTGAAAGGAAATAGTCAACTCAACCTAGCCAGAGAAAACCCAAACGAGAGAGAAACTCTATCTCGAGATCTTCCTCAGCTACATATGACTAATCATCTCACACCACCTGGTGTGTCATCCAAGACATGAAAACACCGAAATGAATCCTATAAATTCACCTAGATATACTCATCATACTCCAACTCTCATGAGTTTCTGACCTCATAGCCAGTGGCAGGTTATACTCGAGGCTCTATCAGTAACAACTCACTAGGTCCTGCTCTAGTGCCCAGCACCAGAGGTCCTGCCATTACTAACATTCACCCAACACAAGTTAGAAATAACCTAAGTGAAGAGTCCCACACCTCTCCACTACCCTGCAATCGAGGGAGTACTAGCTCCTAAACCAAGGCACTCAACCTCGAACGCTCCTATATAGAGGGGTTCACACATCATTCCATAGATGGAGCACTAACTCCTAACTAACTAGGAATCATGCATATCTAATGGAGGGGCATGTGCCATGACATGGTAGGGGACCACTTCTCCATAGGTGTGGACCCACACACTGGTATGACCGGGGAGTACTTCTCTGAGAAACATGAGCATGTACCCTAACCCAATAGGGAATCACTATTAAGATAAATTTGAGCCCACCCCCTATCTTGGTAGGGGAGAACCACTTAGAGAAACATGGGCTCACACCCTAACCTAGTAGGGGAGCACCATTCTGAGAAACATGGGCTCGCACCCTAACATAGTAGGGGAGCGCCACTCTGAGAAACATGGGCCCACACCCTAACCTAGTAGGGGAACGCCATTCAGAGGTTATATGACATGTACCCTAGTATGATTGGGTGGTACTGACTCTACCATCAAACGTGATTAGAGAGCATGTGACTTGGAACAATAGGGGAGCAGTCCAACATTACAATCTCCATGAGGAACCCGTACCCTAGTCCATCAGGGGAGTAACCCCAGATGATACTACCCAAAGGTAACAAACCTACACCCATGAAGTGGGGAGTCCCATATCTACCTAAATATATATGTAAGGGAAACCCTCACCCTGACGCCATAGGGGAGTACCTGACCCATCTCTTCTCTTCACGAACTATAACGATCTCCAACATCGGTCGAGCATCACTACACATGTGTATTTCTCTATTCATGGAACCTCATATCTTGAAAGCCAAAAAAAGAGGTCACCATCATGTTTTACATGGAAAACTACTCAGGGTAGGCTACTCACAAGCCTGAATCCAAGCTATGTAGGAGGAGTTATGGGAGGAAAAAGATCTCAAGGGTATCCTCAATAAATACCTCCTTCTGAAACAATTTTCCTAAAACATCATTTTAAAGACCTCTATATGTCAAAAGTATCCAACCATTTCAATCTACGCAAAAAAAACTCTCATAATGGACTACTCACATGCCCAAATCTGACTTAGAGGGCACAAAATACCCAGAACCTCTAAGCTAGAAAAAGTACATGGTGTGTACTTTAGAGTACATAGTGTGTACTCTAATCTCTCCTCCTAAACATGTAATTTTACATGGCTAGAGAAACATGGGGTATGCCTATGTAAAACTACATGGTGTTTACTTTAAAGTACATGATGTTTTCTATTAAAAAACCATATTTATATTTTATTTTTCACATGGACACACGATTGTGTGCTACTACATGGCATGTACTCAGAGTACACGGCATGTACCTCTAAAAAGTACTTCTTCCCCAAATAGGAAGAACACGTGGAATGTGTGACTAGTTTACATGCCATGTAGATGGGAAAATCCGTCCTAAATTCCATACAAATAGCCCAGATCCCCCCCGTTCACCCTGAAACACACAGATTGATGCATCATGGGTCCCTATTAAACATATAATGGCTCTAAAACCTTAGAATGATGCATAAAAAGGTGTATTGGGACTAAAATAAAAAACTCCCTACCTTAGAGACAAATGTCGAATCTTTGAGGTTGAATTAGTGCTCTAAAGTTGTTTTTGCTCGATCTGAAAACATTTACTGTCAAGATCCGAGACCGAAAACGCTTTGTTTTTTTGATTTGGCTTTCAGGACATTTGTCGGCGAAGAGGGAGAGGGTAGGGGGTTGTGCCTCTTCCTGTGTGTGCATAAGGAAGAAGAGAGGGGATAGGGTTTTGATTTTTGATTAAATCCCCTCCTCCACTTAATATCCCATCCATGAATCGCCTCCAACATGACACCCAGTTTTGAGAAATTTTATGTCACACATAGGGTAAACATGATGTTATCAACTCAACGGCGGTCTCAAAAATCCATTCTGATACTCCACTGGAGAGTTAATCAAATTTCAAATAAAACCGCATGTGCGACAAAATATATTTAATATTTTTAAAAACACCATTCCAAGGCTCTCTAGGACCGAAATTCTAGCACCGAATCAGTGCCTGGATTCAAAAATATTTTCCAGAATATTCCAAAGTCTTACGGGTCAAAACTCGAGTCATTACATGACCCAACAAGAGCATACTACAATATATGTGTGAGTATAGCTATGTAGGATATTTTTTTGTTATAATATCATTATCATAAAAGTGTAATAAAATAATTTTAATATTATTAAGGTGATGAATCATAATTTTTAAGAGTTATAAGAATTATTTAAGTGAAGAAGATGTTGTCACTTATAAATAAATCTTCTTTCCACTTAGTATGTTCACTTTAGGTGGTCAGTTTTAAAATAATAAATTATTTCTAAAATTAATTATACAATTCCTAATTTATATTTAAATAATATAAATAATGAAATGAATAACATATAAACTCACAAAACTCATTTATAGAACCATCCTTGAATGGTTGTGAAGAAAAATAAAATGTGTTGTTTATAGAGGTGATAGTCTGTGCACACATAAGAACAACATTTTCTTTTTTTCAATTGAATGGAAGGGGAATAGATAATGGTTATAAAATCAATATAATAAAATTTAAGTATATTATTTATACTAATATTATTATAAACATATTTTTAGAATGGGTTTGGAGGATAATGGATGAGAAGGATAAAGAAACGAATTTAAAGCCACCAAACTATTTTTTTTTTTTTGTATTTTAAAAATAAAATCACTTTATGGTTAAGTGAGAATCAAAAAAGAAGAAAAAAATAAGAGGTAGTGTGTCCAAGGGGATCCACCATTGTAGACACGATCCAAACCAATTCATCGAACAAAAAACCACCTCGGGTCATGCCTAGCTAAACACAACTAACCAAAAAATAGAAACAAAACAAAGAACAGAAGACATAAAAATCTTGAAGAAAATAAAAACAGGATCCATAGAATGAGGATGAATGATATGGAACAAGTAACCATGAGACCGTTGAGACTATTGAGCCTCTATGGATGATGCAACCAACAAAAAGAACACTCGAATAGTTCTACCTCCACCAAACCTGCCCTCATGATCCAAAACATCATAGAATCTGTCGAACCCGGCCAAATTGGGGTCGTGCACTAAATAGCATGATGAAATAGCAGAGGAAGACAAGAAAATTCCGAAATATCTAGTCATAGAAAAAAGGAAATAAAAGGCATTGTAGAGAAAACCAAAGGGGAATAGAGCAGTGAACTGATGAGAAGAGGACATCATCATCACTGAGTGTTCCTACATCTTCCATCTAAATCTGGGTACTAGACCTAGAAATGATGATGATGATCCTACCTTCTTCTGACTCAAAATAACCCAAATGGAATCATAATGATTCATCATTCCCAACATGTCGTCACCGACTGCTGAAGCCCGCCAGAACCCTTGATATCAGTTGGTGCCACAAACTGGTCCTAGGTCGAACCGTCATTGGTTGTGTATGTGCCTGCGATCATCCCTCATCATAGATATCAATGAATACTCTAGGTGATGATCCTATTATCTAGAGTATGCTGACTCAATGATGATTCGGAAGGGGGAGCAGACGCGAACCGGTGACACGCATACAGAAGCAAAAGCAGGGTCGACGATAAGCAATGGAGGAAGAAATAAGGAAGAGAGGGGAGTCGAGGAGATTCGATGGTGGAAAACCCTAGCCATCCAATGAATCTATACCTCATAGATACATCACCATTTAAGTTAAAGGGTAATTAATACTTAAGTTGATAGTTTTGATCTTCTCTTGAAGTATCCTATAGAAATGAAGGACTCGAGGCACTTTGTTGAAAATATAGGCTACCAAACATATAGGGGGGTCTATAAAAGGTAAAAAAAATTAGATCTTAATGGGAATTTAGAACTAGGTTTTTGTCTTGAAATGGGTAGAAGTGACAAACTTTTATAGGTGAAAAAGAGGGATAAATCTTTGGAAAAGAATATTAAGTATGGGGAAAGAATGAAATTACATGAGAGTTATGTGATTTAGGTGGATAAATTTTGATGAGATATTTAGGTATGATTTTAAAACCTAAAAAAAGGTATTATATAAGTCCTAAGTGTCAATTTTATTTAGTAAAATTCATGCCACATTAGATTACAGATTTTAACACTTATTAATCTTGATTAAAATTTAACCCTGGTAATTATTTTATTACTAAAAATATAATATGAACCTTATTGTCAAAATTTTATGTTATGAATCCAAATTTTTTCTCCACTTAATCTAATTCAATTTATAAGTACAATGAAATTAACTTTTATATGACAATATATCATCTATTAAAAAATAGATTTTGTAGAAAAATGTCATTTTAATCGTTAAGTGTTATTAATATTATTTAATATTGATTACTAATTAAATGAGTATTTATTTATTTTTATAAAAATTTAAGTATAATATTAGAGTTTTAATTTAAAATATATCCATTTAATTTAAAAATACATAATATTTATAATATTATCATTCTTTAAAAAATAATTTTTTTAGAGCGATAACTAATATTTATCTTGGTAACTTAATTTTATGCCTAAAAATGAAATTGAACCAATTGAATAATTTGAAAATTATGATTAAAAATATTCAAATAATTTTATATTATTTAATTTATAAATGTGGTAAAACCAATTTCAATATAAGCACACATAACACATAAAAAATATTAAGAAACGTGTATCTTCTAAGCATAAAATAAATTTTTTACTTACCTAGTAAAAACTATTAGGTGGATGTTAGATTATTGTATTATATATATTATCAATATTTTCCATTTAAACCATTGTTTAACCATAATATAATAAACTCCATAGTGCATGAAAATGAAATTTTTTAAGAAAATATATTTTTACGCATAAAAAGATTTTATTTTTTATTTCGATATACTAATTAAATTTTATCAATGAATTGGTAAAAATGAAATTTGTTTTTATTTCTATAGAAATTTCATAATTTGGTTACTTATATATTTACCCTCTAATTCAATGACTACATTTTAATGGTTATATAATTTCAGGTGGTTCATTTTGGTTTAGTGTTGTGTGTGTAGAAAGATATCGGATATAGTATTAATTTAGAAAAATATATTCCAAAATATCTAGGTGTTACAAAATTTATGATGAAAAAAATCTTTAAAATATGAGTCTTGATGACCCTATGAAAACTTATATGTCGTATGGGAATAGATTGAAGTGAGGTTTGGAGAAGGAGAAGTGGAAGAATAGAGTCGAATTTTCTTCTACTACTTCCAAAGCTACTAAATCTAAACAGCATACTACAAAGAATACTTTTAATCATTGTTCAGATAGTAGTAAATTAAAACTTAGTAAAAGATAATTTTTTAAACTTGTAAGTATTGTTATTAGGATTATTGGAAATAAGAATTTCTATAATGATTATCAGAATGATAGGAGTGATAAACATGAGATGTATGGAAGAAGAGAATATTCTTCAGATGTTATTTTTTATGAGTGTAAGAAACCAAAGAATATCAGACTAAAATGTGTAGTGTTAGAGAAGTATAGAAAATCTATAAGATCCTCTAAATGGAAAATAAATAAATTTCTAAATCCAATATACACCAAGAGTGTGATTGAATATCCATCTTCTGAATTTTCTTTAAAAAGTGACGAAAATTGGAATATTGCTACATTTTGTGGCATGGTACCTTAGATTGAATCGTGAATTATGGATAAGGTATCTTACAATTCACTCATTAATTTATCTTCAAATTATACATATCCTTATTCCTCAAATAATTAAAATCATAATCCATCATTTTAATAAATGTGTGAATATGTGACTGGCTTGGAGAAAAGATAAAAAAGTTAAGGAAATACTATTACCTAGATAAGTAAAACCTTACTAAGGATAATGATGTTATGTTTGAAGTTACTTCTGATTCTAATGTTAAATTAATTTCTATTTCAAATTCTAATGATCATAACAAAGTTTTAAAAATTAAATCTAATTTTAAAATTCTTAAGAAGGTACTTTCTGATTTTAATTCTGTAAGAAATATTTTTTATATGATTCTAACACAAAGGAAACCATCTAGAAAATCTTATAAATTTGGTTATAAAATTTTTGAAAGTATCATTTTCAAACTAATTATTCTTTTCAAAATATTGAACCCCTTTGTACTAAATATAAAATGGGGGTCACTAAAATAATCATTACTCCATGAATAAGGTTTAATAATTTATAACTTGTAGAGATTATATTTTGAAAGAATTTATAGTTTTTTAACACTCTAGGGTTGGACATATGTGGATTATGAAGGTTTTTTTTCTAATATTTCTGACCCAAGAAAGTTTGCGTACCAAAATTTTATCCTTGATTGTTTATGGAGAAAATGATGAGTTCCAATGGATGAAATACATGGTACATAGATTGTGATTTTTCATAGTGCATGACTAGAAACAATCCCAAATTCATAAACATACAAAAAGTAAAGGTTGTACACATTATATTATAGATAATGTGCAAGGTCAGGTCATTGGAATTAGTGATATTTATTTTATTGGTGAGTCTTTATTTTTGAATTTTTTTATGTTCTAGGACTTAATAATATCCTTATCAGCATAAGTCAATAATGTGATGAGGGTTAATCTATGAATTTTGGGAATGAAATATGTACCATCATAAGTTTGGAAGGATTTCACATCTTATCTTATTATATGAATGATAATGTTTACATTATAAATATAGAGGACCTTACCTACAAGAAATTTCCTTGACTCAGTGCGGTTGAGGATGAGTCTTGGATTTGGAATAGAAATTTAGGACACTACAATGTTCAGACCTTAGTTAAACATTCCAAAAGAGGACTTGTAAAGGATCTTCCATAACATAAGTTCAATTATTCTAGAATTTATGACCCTTATCGATACTGTAATCAATGTAAGTTTAGATTTAAAACTTTTGTTGAAGTCTCAACTTCCAAACCTATATAGTTATACATATACCTTTTTGGACCTACAAAAACTGCAAGTATCGGAGGCAAACACTGTGTGTATGAATTAATTTATGATTACACTAGATATACTTGGGTTTATTTTATTATTCTTAAATTTTAAGCAATCTATTTTTTTTTAAAAAAAATGATGTTTTAAAAATGATAAAAATAATTATATTGTCACTATATGGGGTAATCCTAATAGAGAGCTTGTAAAATCTTCTATTAAAACTTTTTGTAGTGAAAAATGAATTATGTGTAATTTTTCAGCACCAAGAACTCCACAATAGAATAAGGTAGTAGAAATAAGGAATAAAACACTATAATAAATTTCCTATACTATGTTGTGTGAATATTTTATTGATGAGTATTTTTGGGATGAAGCCATGAGTACTTCTTGTTACACTATAAATAGAGATTTAATTCAGTTTATTTTAAATAAAATATATTAGAGATTTTAGAATAGAAGGAATCCAAAATATAGTTACTTCATAGTTTTTTAATACAAAGTTTTCATCTTTAATACTAAAGATAACCTTCATAAATTTGATCTAAAAAAATAATGAAGTAATTTCTGTTAGTTACTCCATCATAAGTAATTCTAATTATGTTTTCAACAAACTAACACATGTCATTGTGTAAATTATACATGATAAGTTTGAATAAGATTATATTTATATGAAGTTAAAAAATTTAGATTATAAAAATAATATTAATTGTGCTTTTAAACACCCTATAATTTACTTCTAAAATTTAAATAACATACACTTGAAACTATTATTATATAACTCAACTTAATACAAGATACTCATCCAGTAGATGGGGAACAACCTTCCTTTTTACCTATAAATAAAATGATCTTAAGGAATCATCTCACTTGTAATATCAATAGTGGTGTAGATAAACTAGTTAAAACTATAAGTTCTTTAAAAAATGATTTTGATCTTCTTGCATTCTTATCTCAATTTTAACCTAAAATAAAAGATAATGACTTTGGTTATAGGGGTTGTATAATTTTTATACAAGAATAATTTAATTAATTCGAACAGAACAAGGTTTAGAATTTAGTAGAATTTCATAGTTATCTGTAAGTTATAGGAGTTAAATAGGTCTTCGAAAATAAGTATGATAGGAATGGAATTGTTGTTTAGAATGATTCTAGGCTCATTTTTAATGGATATAATCAAGAAGAGGGTATATACTATGGAGAAAATATTTCTCCAGTAGATATACTTGGATCTATCTATATTTTATTAGCATCTACATATTATGATAATTTTAATCTATATTAAATGGATGTAAGGAGTTTCTTCCTTAATGGTTAAGTTTAGGAGGAGTTTTACCTTTAAGAACCTCTTGTTTTGGAAGATACTAATGTTACAAAACATTTTTATAGACTTAATAAGTCACTTTATGAACTTAAACAAGTCCTGAGATCCTAGTATGGTATATTATCTCTTTTTTTACTTAAAATGAATTTTTAAAGGAATTGTAGATCCTGCACTTTTTTATCAAGAAATTTTTTAATGACACAATAATTGTATAAATCTATTTTTATGACATTATTTTTAGTTCTGACTGAAAAACACTTGTGGGAAATTTTTTAGAACTTATGAAAAGTGATTTTGAGATGAGTAAAATGGGTGAACTTAACTACTTTCTTAGATTCCAAATAAATTAGAAACTAGAAGGAAATATATAAACTCCTCATAAGTATATCATAGATTTACTTAAGAATTTTGGTTTTGACAATGCTTTTAGTATAAGTAATATAGTAGGTGCCTCATGTAAGTTTGATCTTGATGAATCTGGGAAACTATTATATCAAACAAAATTATAGAGGGATGATCATAAGTTTCATTTACTTGATAATTAGTTGATTTGTCCTTATGTACTTTTTGTTCTTATATTTAATGTTTCAAGGTAATCTTAAATATTTATGTCATAAGGAAGTTAAATAGATCTTTTGTTACCTTAAAGGAAATTTGGAACTTAGACTATTTTATTCTTATGTGTCTATGTTTTTTATTAAGAGTTATTTAGATGTAGAGTTAGAAGGTTGTAGATTGGATTGGAAGAGTAATTTCATAGCTTATCACATCCATAGTGAATATTTATTTCTTGGTTTAGAAAGAAGCAATATTCAGTTACACTTTTCACTGTTGAAGTTGAATATGAATCACCTGGAAAATGTTTCACCTAATTATTTTGGATACAACACAAACTCACTAATTTTGGAATCATTTTTACTAAGACTCCTATAACACCCGGGTCTGGACCACCCGAGCGGCACCTGATTATGAGTCATTACATAACCTCAAGTGTGCTTCCTCATATGCTAGAGGCTACCGACTAGTGGTGAGGGCCTAAAACAGTCATGGGGTTATGCATTTAATAAGAGGACCTAAGGTTCACACTTGAATCAGCTGAAAATTTGTCATGAACTGTGTTGAGAAAAAATCCCTCAAAGTGACTTCATAGTATTTTTGGGTTGGTTTCGTTTTTTGAAAAAACAAGTTTACAAGGTTAGTTGTGATGTTCTGGCATAATTTTTGACAAGGTATGTTAAAAAATCTATCATATAAAGGCATTGAATATCTATAAGTGGTTTAGAAAGTTTCACATACAAGGTGGCACCATTTTCTAGCATTTTCCAAATTTTTACAATCCAAAATTTAGATAAATGGGATAGTATCATGAAAAATGAGTTTCAAGGATACCTCATGAAAATATGCAAATGGCATGAAATTTTCAAAATATTGGATGATTCTCAAAATAAAGTTTTGTGAAGGTTGTAAGTTTCAGGAAGGAAATGACTTATATGAAGGCCCCATGTTTTTTGGAATCATATGAAAATGGAAGTCTTTATTAGAATTTTCATGAAGATGGAAAATTTCATGAACAAAGTGCAGAGTTTTGAATAAAGTTGGTGGTGAACATGGAATTTTTTGAAGGGCATGAAACATCTATAAATAGGATGCTACACCCCTCATTTGAAGAGAGGAAGCCTTAAAAATATCCAAAGTATCTGAATTCACAAAAGAGTTTCATGATGTTTTTTTTCATGAATAATTAATAGGAACATGAGTTTCATAAATAAATAACTTGTTTCATTTTGACCAAGTTAGTTTCAATAAATTTTAGTGAGCTTTGAAAAAGGTTTTGAGTTTCACAAAATAGAAAAGTTTCATGAATAATTGGGAGGTTTCATGAAAGATGTGCAAGGTTTTCATGAAATTGAATCTTATATGAGTATTCTCCCAAAAAATATGTGGTAAAGTGGTATTCATCAAGTTGATGAAATTTGATCTTAACGATGCACCAAATTAGGTATAAATTATAGGTTCTGGGTGAAAAATAAGTGCCTTGATGGCATGGACAACTTGGATATTAGTCTTAATTTATGTGTAATAGTTGTTTCACATGACAAAAATGTCTTGTCCAATAAAAACCATAGATTTCTTGACTAGATAAAAACACTGGAATAATAAGAGGAGGATCATCACATGTAATTTATAATTAATTTTTGAGCATATATAGAATTACCTAAACTTATAATTCTCTCTTCATTGATGATCTGGTTGACTAGATCTCATCATAATATCATTTCATTATAGGATCCAAGTGTATAATCCCTCTATAGGTGATCTACACATGCACCAAAATCCATGAACATCACCATATAATCTTTTGTGCTAGCATGGCTAATCCAAATCACTTATGTTGTTCATGGTTGATTTTAATAAATTTTTCTTGAATGAAGAACTTTTGATGTTCTCTTAAAGGATTGAGAGAGGAGGAAGAGTGAGTTCATTCTAGATCTCTATATTTCTCTTTTGGGATTAAGATAGTATCTATCTATCCATTGTGCACAACAAGAGTGAGTATGGAAAGTGTTATAATTAGATATTTATTATGGAAGGTTTTGGATTGGAAAATTTCATACAGGCCCTTTTCCTACATAACAATTCTTAGTTGACCCCATGTAAAATAATATTATTATTATTATTAATCTCTTGATATGTGAAACACCTTAATAATATAAATAAATATCATTTATACCATTCCTAATTGGAGCATTAATCTTGATCCTCTTTCACTCATAAACATTTAGAGATCCTCAAATAATAACCATTTATTTAATAAATAAATTTCACTGCATTATTGTTCATTAAATATAATAAATATTATATTCACAAAACCTTGAAAAAAAATATTTATTATTATTATTTAACTCAATTAACCTTTTGAATAACATGTGATTAAATCTTGGAAATCAACCAAACCAGGATAAATATTATTTAGTATAACTTTTTAAATTCAATACTTGAATTTAACTAAGATTGTGGATACACTTAATGTGTGAACATCTAGGCCTCTTTATCAATAGAATTAGGCATAACCACATAAATTCCAAGGTTAGCATCTATAAACATGGAAAGGCACCCATAGTGAAAGAAGTTAACTTCACAATGACATCCAACCTCCTAGGAAAGCTTTCCACATAATATAATCTCTTTATCATGATATCTCAAATCAAACAGGTTGCATACTAGTGTCATCAACCTATATGCTTGATGTATCTTTCTTTGACTTTCATTAAATGAACTCACCCACCAAACAACACGGGCATGAATTTATTCATCCATTTATATACCCATCAAAGTTCCTGAGATATCAACTTCCATCAAGGTACGTAATGGAAAATCCTTTCTCATGGTATCCATTAATGCAATGTCACTGCTAACTTGCCCAATATATCCTACCATGCTGTGAGAATAATTCATCATATTTTCCATTAATACATCAAATTATGTGAGTCATGATATCCATTAATGATAATCTTAAAGTCTAAGAATCAATAGACACATCCACATATAGGATCATCTAATGACACAAGGAAATGTGGATTTCCTATTAACGGGCATGTTCTCATAACCTTTTATCTTTTATATTACCAAGGGATAACACCATGAGAAGGTGTTTCAATGTATTATGAGCCTCTTACCCCTAATATCCCATATCACCTATATCCCTTTAGATAATATCATTTGGCCGTAGAACTTTATTCAAGAATACTATTGCAGAACCTCCTATTTCTCATTATAGTGGGGAAATGTTATGGCCTTTCAATGTGACATATATTTTTAGGATATTATAACATAAAAATTTCATGCAAAGGAAAAATCATGATGCAATAAGAAAATTAATTTATAATGAAAACACATAATCAAGTACTAAATAAGTCAGTTCTAGGGAAATAACTCGAAAAAACTCTCACTTTTACTAGAGAAAACTGATAAAAACTTTCAGTCCACTGGCTCTCACATGATACTCATATCTCTTATGAGGTATAAATTTTATCAAGAGGTCTGACACATTTCACTCTATGGATACTCTGCTCATCGTAAGTTCACCTTGTTGATAAAAATCCCTCAAAAGATGAAAATTCTTAAGTATGTTCTTTGTCCATTAGTGTGACCTCATCTCTTTAGAGAGATCCACCACTACAATGTTATCACAGTAGACTATGGTAGGGTATTGACTATAAGGAACCATATCAAGCTCTTGGATAAAGTTTTAAATCCAAAATATATCCTTGGATTCATCAGAACCCAAAATATACTTAGATTAATCTATAGAATCAGGGACAACCGTCTTCTTAGAACTCTTCCATCTCACAACTCCTCTGTTGAGAAAAAAACATTTCCATACTATGAATTCAGATCATTATGATGTGTTTGAAATCTAGAATATGTATAACCCCTGATAACTAGATAATCATATTTTCTATGCACTATAAACATATCCTTAGTTATCCTCAGATACTAAATTATGGCCTTAATAGTGGTCCAATGTTGTTCCCCTAGATATTCTTTATATTTTCCTACCAATATCAAAGCATAGGCAACATCAATTCTCATACATAACATGGAATACATGATGGATCCTATCATAGAAGCTTTTGGGATCTTACTCATTCTATCTCTTTATTCATATGTATAAGGACACATTTTCTTGTAAATATATATACCATGTGACACTGGAACTAATCCACTCTTATATTGTTCCTGTCATGAACCAACCTTGGTTGACCCCGAACTGATCACCTGAGCCTACTAGCAACATGGTCCGAGAGGCGTTCTCGATCCTCCTGATTTGGTGAAAAGACCCAAGGGAATCAATGAGAACCAATGGGAACAATTTATCCCAGAATAAAATAAACTAAAGTAGTATAAATAAATAGAGAAACCTAAAATAAAATCAGTATCCAAACTGAACATCCATCTAAGAGTGGGAGATACAACCAAATAGAAAAGAAAAATAAAATGAACCCAACAACCAATAAGTCCCCATGTGACCATGTGGACCACTATCTGATCCAAAAAACCAACATCACCCATGGAAATTGAATGCAATATGGGACATACACTAGAAGATAAAAACAATAAATAAGTACATGCATGAGTATTAAAACTCAATAGGCGTGCCAAAACAATTTATTCCCAATGCATTTCCTTTAGATAAAAGGAACATAAATTACAAGTTTGAAATACAATATATAAAACATATATTTTCACCCATTTTCCCTTTAATGAAAAACTCATTCCATTTCCATTTTCATTTAAAAATCATATTCTTCTCAAAGGTGGGAGATTTAGCATTTTAAAGAAAGAGGGAAAGAGAGAAAGGGATAGTGTTCTTATTTAAAAAGGAAAAGAAGGTGTAAAAAGTTATTAAAACATTTCCATAAAACATTTCAAAACTCATTATCATTTTTTAAAAAAGATCTAAACTATACAAGAGAGAATAATCAATGATAACATAACAAGAGAAATAGAATATAGCGCGTATGAGTAACCAACAAACAAGGTATCTCAATCATCCACCGCAGAAAACAAAGTGTCAAAGAACGTGGGATAACCTAGGATCTCAGTGAATAATATAGAACATACTAATACCTGACTCATCCTATAGTAATTTCTCCCTCAATGACATCAATTCACCCACATAATTGGTCTTACCTTACCTGGCCTAATCGAGGGGAAAATCCCAAAGCAAAGTAAGGTTTATACTAAGGGCCGCTAGACAGAGTGAAATCCTAAGATAGTGAAGAAACCATTCTCTAAAAATTTTCTATTTATTCTAGGTTCCCATGTCAAGACTAAAGTGGGGGTGATCCAACCAATTACAAATAAATATCCAATCACATATACATGCATCACACACAAGCAACACACACAAGTGTCACCCCCCAGAGTCACCCCATAGAATAATCCCTTGACTTTCAACCATATATTTACAAGGGATTCCCACACCAAGTACCTTCCCTACCGTTCAACATAACCATGGTAATAGGATCATCCAAGAGAGTTTTTAGGAGAACCATTCTTATAAAATTTCCAAACGAGACTCAAACACTCTTTAAGAGACCATCCATTTCCAAAGGAAACCAAAATCATCATTTAAAAAACTAAAACTGATTGGAAATCCATTTAGTAAACCCAAAACACCATTTTAGAAACCAATTACATTTACAAATCCAAAACCACACTTTAATAACCATGAATCACTTATAAATTCTAATCGGGGAATTTATCAAACACTTGGCATGGATGGCCTAGTAAAACAATTCCATAAACTTCAAAACAAGAAGAAAATCACCTCATTTCACATCAAGAAATTATTATAAATATCATACTTAACTAATTATTATCCAAATAATGTTTTAAAATCAAGAAATAAATATATTATTATATTTAAAGGCCAAATGAAAAGGGATCCTATCTGAAAGCATAAGTGCTTCAACGAAGGTAACTTGAAACAATGCCTTAGGGGTCTGAAGAGGAAAAAAACCACAAAAAACCTTAACAAGGAAAAAAAACCCAATTTAAACTCAAAGAAACAATAAAACTAGACCCAAAAACCATGTGAGAAGAGGAACCACCAAGAAAATGGAAAGAGGAGGGAAATAGGGGAGGAGATTACCTTGAAGATTTTGCCTAAAACTTGAGGAAGCCCCTTGATTTCACCCTTAGAATAGGAGAGGAATATTGGAGAAGAAGGGAGGATGATCCCTGGTGTCACATAGGCTAAGATGAGTGGAAAATAGGAATTATGGGGTTAAAATCTAAAGAGGGTAGAAAGGTAAATTCAGATTTTTAAGACACATGGGAATTGTTCACCGTTTGGCCACATGGTTTCCCAAACTGTGTGCCAACTGTGCGACCCTTACTTGACACACTAGGTACCCACATGGTTTGGACACATGGTTTGGTAAACTATGCACCAACCATGAGACGTGGTTATATCAAAAAATGTAGAACCATGAAAACTCCTTCAGCGCTGTTTTTCTAACAATCCTCAGGTTGTGCACCCTCAACCATAGACACCCAAGGCCATGCATAGTTTCTCCTAGGAGCCATATGATTTGGATCAAACCATGCTCAACCCAATAAACTCAGACCATGTAAGTTAAAAATGAACTTAAAAGAGACTTATCCTCAGGAGGTCACACAATTAACCCTTAATCATGCACCTAAATCGTGCAACATAATACAAACATCCTGAAACTAAAAATTTAAATCAAAAACACTTGAAACTCAAGGTAGAATCAAAAGACAAAAACATTAACCAAAATAAAATTATAAAATAAAAATTAGGGTGTGAAATTTTTCCCCACCATTATGCTTTCTTCCCCCAGAAAATCGTAAAGCCTCCAGTTGATCGGCCAAAGAAAATTGTTCACATACTCGCATGTTCTGATTAATCAAACCAAAACGTACCTTAACCACTGTCAAGATGTAAATACACACATCTACCTAAAACAAACCAAAGAACTCAACCCACTTCTCTAAAAATGTTAAAAAACTCAAACCACAAACCCCACAATCTTACCACAGTCTAAACTGTTAGGCATACTCCAAAATCCCAATGTCCATTGACACGGAAAAGACCCAGAATCAAACAAATCTAAAGGAAACAACCTATTACCAAGCCAAAACTAGATACCAAACTACATTACCAACACAGAAGTCCATAATAGACTCCCCATCATTTTATAATTCTTATCGTATTCCCAACCACACCATCTCTCAACATCGGGCTTCCAAACTGAAACAATCACGCACAAAACCTAGTATGAATCTAATGACCATAAAGAACTCCCACTAAAACAAGAACATGACACACGATGAGACACAACTCTACTCAAATGGAAAAAATCTGAATTTCCAAAATACAAGCTTCCATTAAAATGGAGTTTCCCATAAGGTTCACTACAACCATTACAATAGAAAGAACCATTACAACAAAAGGAACTCTAAATTGGACCTAGACTAGAATCCTACTCCTAAAATGGGTAGGGATTTCTTCTAAAGGGGTGGACCTGGTTCAACATCTCTTCCTAGAAACACTATGATAGAACTATTTCAAGTGACCTAGGCATCCACAGGCACATCGGGTCTTCATAGACTTTAGATATGATGGATTCTTGTGACCATGTTTTCTGCATTAATGACACACTAAGATCCTATGCCTAGAAGAATATGATGAAATGTTAGGAGGCCTCTTAATTATAATACCATAATCAACAGCTTCAGGTTGATTTTCCATCTCCATACTAAAATTCCCTTTACTGACTACAATGACTATAGGAAGGTTGGATACCTCGATCACTCTTACTAACACAACTTCAACCTTCATAGCTAGCCTCACCACATCGACAAAGGAGGTTAGACCGATCTTCGACACCTTCAACTTCATATTAGGAGGAAGCACATTCTCAAAATGTCGAGCCTTCAAGGAATTGTCATCATACCACTCCAGAAGATAAAGAACTATATGCAAAAAATGATTAATGAACTCTAACATTGATCTATAACCTTGCTGAAGGAATCACATCTTCATTTCCTTCTTCACCTTCACTACCACAAAGAAATATTATCATAAGAAAAAAGACTTGAAAAATTACTAGGTAATATATTCTCAAGTCTTGGTTTGGATGACCGACTTCCACTAATTCCAACTCAAACCTTCAAGCATAAAGGTAGTAAAATTAATATTTAGAGACTCAGGAAACTCAAGGAAACTGAATATCCTCTCAGTTCCATGCATCCACTCTTCTGCTTCGAAAGGATTTTCTTGACCATAAAATAGAGGAGGGTTCAACTTTCAAAAATCAATAATGAAGTCCTTAGGTTTATCAACTGGAGGGTCCACTAATGGTGAACCACCTGTAGATTCACCTTGAATATCTATTAAATCTTTGGTGGGGGTGTACACTAAACAATAATAAAACCAAGAATTCAATCCAAAACAAATCAAAAATAAGAACTCAAACTTGAAACAGCAATTAAAAAAATTCCCAAATAATAAGACAACATGCTACACAACTAATGGTTATCAAAACATCACAATTTTTCCTCGGAAAAACACTTTTGAAAAGAAATATTAACTTGATAAGTGACACACTCAAAAATGGTATTCCATGGATCCTCACACATGTATATTCTCATTCCAATTTTAGAACCCATCCACGCATTCCATCAATCATCATATTCCTCATATTCATCCTTACATGTGAGTTATTATATGAATACCAAAGGTCAAAACAATACTCTTACATTTTTAAAAACAAAATATTCAATCCAAGTTTTGAGTTCTCAATCTACTTCCCATTTCAAATTTCATAAAACTTTTAAAAAATCCATCAAAACAGTTCCCAAAACCATTCCATTTTGAAATTAGTTTCCATTTACAAAACAAACAATTTCAATAAACCATGGGTTTTGATTATAGAAATCCAATTTCAATAAACCAAGTCCTGTTTTACCAAAATTAATATTATTAAAGATATATTTTCTATAGATTTATTTAAAATAAGTATGAAAAGTTATTTATAATTTTTAAAAACCAAATATCACTACTTGAAACCAGGTTTTTACAATTTCAAAACAAGGTTTTCAAGATAATCTCAAAATTAAGAAGACCCAAAATAATCTCACAAGGGGGAAAATAGTGTCTATGGGTGATTAGGCCACAAGGTTGGAGGCCACATGAAAATCACACCACCATCATAGTCCCTAGCTCCACATGATTTTCTAGGCCTTGCGATATCACTGAGACTACTATCCCAACACTCAATTTGTTTCCCAAACACCAAACAACCCACAAGAACCAAGTAACCCAAACAAAACTCGACTTCCCATGGTAACCCAAGGTTTAGCATAGAAATTTTTGGCTAGGAATTTCCTTATAACTACACCCCAAGTTTCGACAGTCCTACTTCATATACCTTGACATTCCAAATAAAAAAGGGTGATCTAAAAGCTAGGTCCTCTAAATAATATGCCTCTAAAACCATTTTTTCATGAACCAACCTAGGTCAACCCCGAACTGGTCACCTAAACCAGCCCAAAAAAATCCAGAGAGTCATTATTGTTCCTCCTGGACTGACAACAAGTGCCAAGGGCATAAAAGAGAACTAATGGGAATGATTTTTCTTAAAAGAAAATAACCTAAAGCAACATAAATAAATAGATCAACCAAAAATAAACACAATAACCAAACTAAACATCCATCCAAGAGCATGGGATACAACCAAATAGAAAATAAGAACCAACTAAACCCAATGACCATTAAGTCTCCATGTGACCCCATGGGTCACTCCCTAATCCCAAAACCCAAAATATCCCATAGCGATCGAAGCCAAGTTGGGACTTGTGCCAGAAGTTAAAAATAAGAAAGAAATATAGACATGAGTATTAAAATGTAGTAGGCATTCCTGAACAATCTATTCCCATTTAATTTATTTTAGATAAAAGGAACATCTATTTTAGGTTTGAAATACAATATATAAAACATTTATTTTCACCCATTTTCCCTTTAAAGAAAAACACGGTCCACTGCCCTTTTAATTTAAAAAATAGATTCTTCTCAAAGGTGGGAGCTTTATCATTTTAAAGAAAGAGGTAAAATAGGAAGGGATAATTTTCTTATTTAAAAAGGAAAATAAGGTGTAAAACATTCTTAAAACATTTCCTTAAAACATTTAAAAACTCATTTTTGCTTTTTAACAAAGAGGTACACTATACAAGAGAGAATAATAAATTATCACATAACAAGGGAAATGGAATATAGAATGTATGAGTAACCAACCGAAAAGGCATCTCAATCATCCACCACAGACAACTAAGTGTCGAAGAACATGGGAAAACCTAGGAGATCCATGGATAATGTAGAACATACCAATACCTAACTCATCCCATATGAATGCCTCACCCAATGACATCAATTTTCCCGCATGCTTGGTCTTACCCTACCTAGCCTTTCCAAGGAGCACAATCCCAAAGTAGATTAAGGTCCGACCAATTCCAAACAAATTTCCAACCACATATACATGAATCACACACAAGAAATGCACACAAGAGTCACACCAGAGTGGCCCCATGGAATAATCCCTTTCCTTTCAACAATATGTTCACAAGGGAATACCACACCAAGGACTTTATCTACCATTCAATATAACCAAGGAAATAGGATCATCCAAGGAGAGTTTTCAATATAACCAATTTTATAAAAGTTCCAAATGCACCTCAAACACTCTTTGAGAGACCACCGATTTCCAAAGGAAACCGAACTCATTATTTTCAAATCCAAAACTACTTGGAAATACATTTAGGAAACACAAACCACCATTTTAGAAACCAATTAAATTTACAAATCCAAAACCACGCCTTAAAAACCAAAAATCAATTATAAAGTCCAACTAGGAAATTTATCAAACACTTATGTGCATGGAATTGTAAAAAAATTCCATAAACTTAAAAATAAGAATAAAATCACCTCATTTCACATCAAAAAATTATTAAAAATATAATACTTCATTGATTAATATCCAAAAAAGGTGATAAAAGAAATAAATCAATTCATTCTTAAATTTAAAGGCCAAATGTTAAGGGATCCTACATCAAACCACAAGAGCTTCAACAACGGCAACTTGAAACAACACCACGAGGGTTCGAAGAGGTAAGAACATCCACAATGAACCTTAACAAGGAAAACCCCCCAATTTAAACTCAAATAAATAATAACTTTGGACCCACAAGACCAAGGTATAATATAAACCATCAATAAAATGGAAAGAGGATGGATAAAAGAGGAGGACATTACCTTGAATATTTGACCTAAAACTTGAAGAACCCCCTTGATTTCACCCTTGGAAGAGGAGAGAAATCTTGGAGAATAATGTAGGAGGATACCTGGTGTCGCATGAGACAAGAGGGGAGGAAAAGAGGAATTTGGGGGTTAAAATACAAAGAGTTTAGGAAGGTTAGTTCATATTTTTAAGACACCAGGGTAATGTGCACGGTTAGGCCACACGATTTCCCAAACCATGTGCTAACTGTGAATCCCTTACTGGACACACTGGGAACCCACACGGTTTTCCACACATTTTGGATAAAATAAACCATTATCATGCAGGCCCTTAAATAATAAGGAGGGGATGACATACAGGCCATCAATTTTAATTTAATCAAAATAAATTAAAAGAAACCAATCACATACACAGGGATCGTCTAATATTATGATCATCCAAAAAACAAACAATGATCATGAATTTTCAATATAGTTATCAATTACTTCGCTTAATTATTTAATTAAGATAAAACCCCATGAATTAATACAATTAATTAAATTTATCTTAATTTAATATAAGAATCCTTAAATTACCATAATATACAATTTTAAACAAAATTAATTTCATTTAAAAATAATTAAGTACACAAGTGTACTTGGAGGGAACTACATGTGTTCGTCAAAATTTTAACATGGAAATTGATTAAATATATAATTATCAATCCTATGCCATGGTTTGTACTATAAAATGAATGAAACATGGAATAAATGTGAATAGGTTTAATTATATATTTAATTCTTCTCTCTATGAAAAATTGAGAACACTACTTGTAGAAGACTACATGGAATGTACTATTTTACATAGTGTGTACCATCTTATGCCTATGTCTGTATCAGGTGGCTTGGGACTGAGAATATTGCCTTATAGGGATGAGTTTTAGGTACACAATATGTACTCATTTTACATGGAATGTGACCTTAGAGTTTCACAACTCATCAGTCCCCATGTTGTGTTTTTGATGCACGGAATGCAGAGAAACCTCATGTTCTCAACTATGAGAAATCATTTATTTCATTTCATGTATAGTGGTTACATGACCTATAGTTCTCCAATCCATGTTCCATTCTATCTGGATTTACAAGATGATATTATTTTTTTTAATCTTAAATCTAATTTCATCAGATTTATCCAACTTTATCATGAGATATAGAAGTTAAAACTCTAATACACGGTGTATATTTATAAAGTACACATCATGTACTCTGGTTTTGTCCAATAAGGATCTTTGGAACCTCCATATAGTGTTCTTCATATGTTTATTTTTTTAATCCTAACCATTTGTTGGTCATGTTAGTGAGAATGAATAACAGAAGAGATAATGATGTTCAGATATTAAAATGAATTGATCTTCAGTAAAATAAACTGAAAACATATGAAAACAAAAAATGAATAATAAATTATTATAAATTAAACATGTGACTGATCTAATACTACATGTAGGTTTTTAATGCAGTGAAATCTCTTTGATGTAATGGTCAAATCAGATTTTAATCTTAATTTAGGTGCAATCATTATTTCATGTGAAAAAAATAGCATGTTCAATGAAAACCGTAGATTATTTGACTAAAGATAAATGTTATAACCGGAAAAGGAGAATCTTCCAATGTAATTTATAATTAATTTATGAGAAGATAAGAATTACCTCAACTTGTAATTATCTCTTCATTGATGATTTGGTTATCTAGATCTCACCATACTATTATTGTGTTGTAGGATACAAGTACAGAATCTCTCTAGTAGTGATCCACACATGAACCACAATCTTTGAATGTCAATGTAGAATCGTCAAATTCTAGAATGTTTGATCTTGATCACTTGCGTTGTACATGGTTGATTGCATCAGAGTTCTTATAAATAGAGGAAGAACTCTTTATATTCTCTCAAAGGATTGAGAGATGAGGAAGAGAGAGTTCATTCTAGATCTCTAAATCTCTCTTTATGGCTTGAGAGTATCTCTCTCTATATGTTGTGTACAACAAGAGTGAGTATGGAAAGTGTTATAATTAGATGTTTATTATGGTAGGTTTAAGGTTGTAAAATTGCACAAAAACTCTTTCCTTAGTTAACCCCATGTCCAATAATATTATTATTATTATTAATCACTTGACCTAAGAAAAACTTTAAGAATATAAATAAATATGATTTATACCACTTCCAGTCGAACCATTAATCTCAGTTCTCTTTCCTTTGTCGACATTTACCAATCCTTGAATAATAACCATTTATTTAATAAATAAATATCACTACATTATTCATATATAAATATAATAAATATTATATTCGCCAAAACTTACAAAAAAAATATTTATTATTATTATTTAACTCACTTATCCTTTCTAATAACTTGTGATTAAATATTGGCGATCAAACAAACCTGAATAAATATTATTTATTTCAAATTGATAAATTCAGTACTTGAATTTAATGAGATTGATGATACACTTAATGTGTCACCCTCTAGGCATGTTTCTTAGTGACATTTGGCATAACCAACTAAATTCCAAGGTTAGTATATAGAAACACAACAAGGTACCCATAGAGAAATAAGTTAATGTCTCAATGATATAAACCTCTCATGAATGTTTACTACATAATATAATTTCTTTATCATGATATCTCTGATTAGGTGGATTACATGTTGGTACCATCAACTTATATGCTTGATGTATCTTTCTTTTACTTTCTGAAAATTAAATTTTCCACCAAACACCATGGTCATGGATTTATGCAGGTAATTTCATTCCCATAAAAGGTCATGAGATATCAACTTTTTTCAAGGGAATAAAGGGATAAATCCTTTATCTCATTATACATTAATGCAATATCACTCATGGAACACCAAACGTATCCTACCTCACCACGAGGATACGTCATCATGGTTCTCATTAATAAATTAAATTCCTTTATTCATGATATCCATTAATGATAATCTTAAATTATAAGGATCAATACACACATACTCATATAGTAACATCCAATGATGCATGAAAATGTGGATTTCCTATAAACGGTTATATTCTCATAACCTCATATCTTAGAGATTACCAAGGGTGGACACCATGAGAAATTTTCTCAATGTATTATGAGACTCCCACCCCTGATATCCTATATTTCTTTGTCCCATCATACAATATCATCTGTACATAGAACTTTATTCAATAATACTATTGTGGAACCTCCTAGTTCTCATTATAGCGAGGAACTTTTATGACGTTTAAATATGACATATATTCCAGAGCACAAGTAGTTGGAAATCTGGTATCTCTTACCACTCATGAAGTTTCCCCACATAGAGATAGGTGTGTTCTAGAGGATCTTGTTTCTAAAAATCCTCTTTCATTGGTTTTGACTTCCAGTTCTTCAGACCTTTCACTTGTGTGCCATTAGTGTGGTTGGTTCGAACATTCAAAGATGTCTTGTTGTGATCCTATGAGGACATGTCATTGTTGTGGCCATTTGGGTCATCTAGAGAAGTTTTGTAAGAAATTTTTCGTAAAGAAGAAGGCTTGATTGGGGTGATAGCTTCTAAATTTAGGGTAGCATATGCTTCAAGGCATCAGGGCTCCAACCATAGACCCCAGAGTGAATCTTTTCACACATTCAGGAATCACCAGGGGTGTGGAGATCCTTGGGCCCATTTTTTTCTCCTATGTTGGAATGGATATAGTTGAAGTTTCTCTGTTATAGTTTTCACTATTATTGTGGGTTCCTTTTTCTATTGTAAAGTCTTGGTGGTTGGATCCCTTGTAACTCTAGTGGTGGTGCCTTTTAATGTGAGTCTTTGTTTGGTAATTTTTTTCATGTGTACTTGGCCCTTGTGTATTGGTTGTGGTTTCCAATTGTGCTTGTTTTGGAAATATTCATGCATGTGAAAATGATGGATTGTGGTCCTATTTGATATTTGGTCTTGATATATTTCATGAGTTTACCTTTGGTGTGGGAGTTTTTTGGTATGTATGGGAAGTTCTTGGTTCTAGTGGTTGTGTTGTTTGGCTCGTATAGAGAAGTTTTGGGGTTTTGGTTCAGGTTGGGAATTATTGTTTCTAGATCTTCGGGTTTAAAGTTTTTGTGTTGGTTTTTCTAGGAAGTTTCTTATGGTATTTAGAACCCTCACATGTTATCCCAAGGTTATTTAGGTTTTTTTTTCTCTAGTACTGGTTGGGTGTGACTTGTGGAGTGAAAGTTCGCCCCAAGAATTGTGGTTTTGTTTGGTTTCTTTTGAATTTAAGATAAAGTTTTGTTTATCATTTGGATAGGTGACTTTTGGGGGGAATAAAGTTTTTCTAGTGGGGAGAATTGTCACACCCTAACCTTGTAATTTATTTTATTTTATTATTTTCTTGGATATAGTTCTTTTGGTTGAGGTTCAGTTTGAGTTATTAGTTTGAATTTTTTAAATTGTGGAAGTTCCAGGAGATTTTTTGGCATGTGCATGGTTTGAGGGTTAACTGTGCCACCTGTCTAGGCTGAGGATGTTTTTAGTTCGTTTTATTTTTGTATGGTTTGACTTTCATGGTTTGAGTGTGGATTTGGATAAAATGTTTGAGGTCATGTGGAAACCATTTAGATTGAGGGTTAGTGTCAAGGGCATGGTGCACGACCTACACACAGTTAGAGAAACCTTTCGGAAAGCATGCAGCAAGGTTCTAGAATTTGGAAGTGGATTTTAGAACTATTGGTGCATGGTTTTTGAAACCGTTCATCCAACTCATGTGGGTTTCCCTCATCTCCAGTAGGGTGCGCATAGTGGGCAGATAGTTTGGTAAACCATGCGAGATATCCAGATCATTAAAAGTTGGAAATTACCTCTTTTCACCTCTACTGTTTTAACCCTATTTCAGGTTTATTCTCTCTTGTTTGACCTAGGCACACCATGGGGCTCTCCAATACCTTATTCCTTTCTCTCATTCCTCCATTGAAGGTACTTGAAGGTTCCTAGGTGAGTTTCTTTGGGTTTTTTGTCGATTTATTCCTCTTTTATCTTCCCTCTCTTGGTTTTTTGATTTCTATTAGTGGGTTTTCCCTTTTGGTTGAACCCTAAGAGTTAGGGTTGATGTATGGTTTGATTTCTTTAATGTTAGGGTGTGTGGATTGTCTCTCGGGCTTGATTATTCCTTCTCTTGAAGTTTGGCTATCTTTAGACATCATTGATGTAAGTGTTTCCATACATTTCTTTTCTGACACATTCTATTTGATGCTTGAGTGTTTCCAAATAATTTATAATTGTGTTTTTCATGCTTGTTACATGTTAGTGTAAATTGATTTGGTTTTTTAATGGTGGAAAATTGGTGTGAATTTATTTTTAATGGGTTTTCTTAAATATCCTTATATTCTTATTCATGAAAGTTGTTTGATAAAATGTCTATTGGTTTCTTAAGAAAACATTGAGAAATTGTGGTTATGTTTGGCCTTGGTTACATTCTAGTGGCTCGGTTTTAATTAAAAATTGGGCTTGGTGTGTGTTTTGGGTATTTATTGATGCTTTGATGATTTGGATATAATTTTTCTAAAGATTATTATGATTTTTAAACACTTTCTTGTGTTCTTATAATTGTGTTCAATTGTTGGGTTTGGTGGTAAAGAAAGTGTTGCTTCTTAAAAATGGTTTTTGGGTAAATTTATGGATGGTTGAAAAGTGACATTGGATGTCGGTATGTCCATGGGTGCATATCATGAACACATGTATGGGAATTCAAATGAGTATTTCAATTAAAAGTGATTTCTTTATTGAACTTTTATTTTCCAAAATATTCTCCTCCCCTTTTTTCCCTTTAAAAAATGGTTCCTCTATTTTTAAATGGTTTGTTGGTGTTCCATGTGACTTTTTATGTTATTTTAAATGTGTTTCTGAAATCTTGGCCTGTTTGTAATTTTGAGACCTTTCTTGGTAACTAAGTGGTGTTTGGAACTATGGATTGTTTGGAATTTTAGGATATTGTTGTTTTTTCTAGACATTATGAAGGCTCATTTGGTAGCTTTAAGTATGTTTTATGTTTTCATCATGGTTTTGAAAATGTGTTGGTAATGTAATTAGTTTTATAAATGTGAGGCCCGCTTGGAACTTGAGATGATTTGGGAGTTTTGTTTTAAAACTCACGTAATGCGAAAGCCCAGTTGGTATCTTGTAATGTTTGGAAAAGTAGTTTCAAATAAATATGATGTAAAGGCCATTTTTTGCTCCTTTGGGAATGTTTTTTATTTTCAATATAATTTTTAGAAAATGTTTTGTATTTGAATTGAAAAAGGCATGGTTGGCACTTTGTGTTTCCTTACAAATGTTGGTTTTGATGTGAAATGATGTGAAGGCCCTTTTGGAACCTTGTCATGTTTTTTAAATTGGTTGTGGAATTCATATGATGTATGGTCCCAGTGGGAATCTAGGCACGTTTTTTAAAATGGATTGGAATCTTGGGTAGTGTGAAGGCCCAGTTGGTATCTTAAAATGTTTGGGAAAGTGGTTTTCAAAACTCAAATGATGTGTTTTCTAGATTGGCATTTATGTATGTCTTGTTGTGAGATGGGAACCACTATGGTGGATTTTTCGTAGAGTAGTTTATTTCATAGGTGGTGTCGGTGTTTGAGGTAGGCAAGTGTGTTGGCGGCAGGTTAGGTGATCCATACGTGTAAGGACCTCCCCCTTTTACTATGTACTATTATCATGGAATTCATGGGAATCATCTAAAGGGTCAAGTGATAGTTTCATGATGACCCTGATTATACAGGTTGGTACCTCCTAGATTTACTAAGAGGATGGGAGGGATGTGTCACTAGATTGGATAGTTTAGAGTGGTTAATGGATTATTGACTATAGAGTTACACCATAAGCTGGTAGGTGAGTCCAATTTGATTACGTCTAGGTATTTCCTCTATATATGTTTAGGAAACACCCATGATTACTATGTATATATTCTATTTATTTATTCTTCTTATGGATATTATCTCTGCTGGTTTTTGACTGCTTGTTTGTTTCCTTTACTTTTTTCACAGTCCCTTTTTTGGTTACTTGGTATAAATTGTATTTGGATTTTTGGTTTTGAAATGGGTTATAGAAAGTAAAACCATTTTGAAAAATAAAGGTTGTGTGTTTTTTTAAGGGAACTTGTGTAAAGTTGTGTTTGGTTATTTAAAATGATTAAAATCATATTTTCAGAATGTATTTCAAACTAGTGTTTGTGTCTTGTTTCGGTAAATGAAATGCATATACTCTATGGTGATTACCTACTATGTTGTTTAAGCTCACACCCTGCTTGTACCATTCGGTGTCGGTACACATGAGATATTTTTTAGGTTTAGGTTTTTTGGTTTGATTTGGCCTTTGATAGGGTTGGTTTATGGTTGGTGGTGACCAAGAGGTCACATGGTGATCGTGTTAGTGTGGTTCGGTTTTAGTTTTTGTATTAAATTTTTGTTAAGTTCAACAGTTGTTGTATTTGGATTTATTAGTATATTTATTGATGTTCAGTTATTTCCATTGTATTGATGCTTTCTCTTTTCTGGTTATTTTATTCCTGGGTCTATTGGAAAAAATCATTCCCACTTAATTTATTTTGATGCCCAACACTTGTTTCCATCTCGTGGGGATCGGGAACACCCTTCAGGCCTTGTCTTATACTGAGTCGAGTGTCAGATTGGATGGAATCCTGGGTTGGTTCATGAAACTAACATCCACCAAAATCATATTGCATCTACCAATCCTCAAAACACATCCAAAATCACCCTTCAAGGACTTCTAAACACTCAGAATCCCAATCCAAGTCCTAGTTCTCAAAATAATCCCCTCACCAAATAAAAATATCAAATTTCCTCCAAAACTCACAGCTCATAATGAAACAGGTCATTAAAAACACCCCACTATAATTCTTCTCATACCTGAGAATATGTGGTAGTCCTCCGACCACAATCCCTGAACTACCTCGGTCATCAATTCACCATCAACCAATCACATTACATCCCCAAATTCCCAATATACTTTCATTATGCAACTCAAAACACTAAGCCTAGGTGCACTAATTTCCTCTAAAAACCCTGGTTCGATCCTCAAACCTTGTCAAAAACATCCCAAAAAATTCTCCGGATATGGTTTCCACCTCAAATAATCCAACCACAGGCAACCACACCTTTCAATCCTTCTCTATCTAACTTTTCCTAAAAATGATTATCCTCACCTGCTACGCATCACTGTGTCACTGCACTACACAATCACAATGACTCAACACCTTGAGGAATCATTTAATCACCCCAACACCCACACTAATGTCCAAATATAACTTCCTATATAAATCTATGGTTGGGACCTTAATCGACCCATCCAACTTCTGTGTTCTACCCCAAATCACTAATGAACCACCTACTCAACTCACTCTGAGATCTCACTAATACCATCCCGAGTCCATTTCTAACACCCGGACTCTGTCCAACACTGCAACTGAATTATAAAATTTGGTTTATTCTCTCACCAACATCCTTTCATATTCTGAACCATCCACTAACAGGTTTCACTACACCCATGACCCTTCCAATGCAGTGATCTCACATCCATAACTAATATGATGCTCACTATAATAGGAGTATCATTATCATCGATATGATGAACCAAACACCAAATATTCACCACCCATATCCCATCCATTACCATACTTAATGACTATATGTGACCACTCCACTCACTCCTAATCACCAAACATGAAACACCAATCACTAAGCACCAGGATAGTGCTCGACCACACCTGTCGATCCTAGGAAATAAAGTACCAATAATCGATTCATCCTGAGAATTTTAGTGTTTCCCACCATAATTATCTTATATATATTTCTAATTCTATATAATATTGATCCCCACCATATGAATCATCTATATAAATCACACACCAAGTGGTTCAACACATGAAATCATCTAAATACACAACAAGGGGTCCAATCCCTAAACCCACCGACTCACATCTAGCTACTCGATCCCAACCACATCATCTATCTATGATCACACCATAATAATCTCTCTCAAAAAATCCATGGAATATCCACCAAACATATAATACAAACATAAGGCCCACACCTAGTTTACCACAAAAAAAAAAAGAAACTCATTCTACACTAGAACTAGTTGCTTTTCCCATACCACACTAACCAAGAAAAAAACACCTTCTGACCTCACTTGGAGGTTTCTAATTTAACATGTCATACAATCCATCCACACAATTCAAACACCTGAGTTACCATTGGACAAAACAAAAATAAAAATTGACACGGTTTATGTAGGTATAGGTCATTTAACATTCAAATCATTTTATACACACCAAAACTCACCCAATTTTTCAAAACACTCTTTGGTATCCAGGTGTTTTTACTAAAAACTAAAATCACCAAAATCCCTATCCTGGTCAGTCACTTTCCCAAAAACCAATCCTGTATTCCAAAACCACTTGAGATAAAATTTCAAAACCCGTTTTGAAATCCGGTTTCAACCCCCATTTTCCTTATTCTTTCTCAAAACCTGAAAGTCCCAAAAAAATAAAAATTGCTGACTCTATGATCCATTTCAAGTAAAACTAACTCAAAAAACCCATTTTACACAGTCCATGTTCCACTGCACAATTTTTTCTTTCAAAATTGGGTTTTCTTCAAAAAACACACATCTCGAAAACTATTTCTCTATAGAAGCCAAACAAATGCATCATAGTCACAATAAATCAATAAATCCACTTGAATCCATATTAATCTAACCAAACCTTATAATTTAATCAAGAAAACATCAATTATATAATAATTTTCCTTAATTAACAATAGATTTTGATTAGGTGTAATGTCAAAAAACACCACCCATAGGTGCATATATCATGCCCCTAGCATGCCACTATCATGGTTCATGAACAACTAACTGGATCATAGTCAAGCCCTATGACTCATCTCAGGACTCACCCATTCCAATATAGTATTCTCATCCTAATCCTACTCCTCACTTATCCTAGAGTGACTACTCCCAAGACTGGATATCCTCAGGCAACTTGGGTCTCAACCGATGTCATACTATTTAGGAATGTGCTCGGTCAACCTCTTAAGTCATAAAATCTTAACTCCAACTATAACTACACTACCCCATCCTAAAATAATCTCTAATACCATTTTGTAATTCCCCATACTAGGCTACCTAAATGGTGCCCTAGAAGGGGTCACTATATGACCTTAGGCATGCCTCCCCATATTCCAGAGGCTACTGACTAGTGGAAAGGGAATAAAATAGTCATGGGGAAACTATATACTAAATAAGAATACCTTAAGGTCATTCTTGAATCTATAAAAATTTTAATATGACACATCCATATAAATTAATCTCAGAAAATTGTAGATATATAACTGGGATCCAAATAGGCCCTCACGGTCCAGAATAGAAAGCAGAAAAATGGTCGATGTAATGAAAAAACATAAAAAAGTATAAAAAGTTAGCATGAAATAACATGAATCATATATAAATAAATATAACACTGGACAATACATGTTGAACGATAACTAAAATTATAATAAACTAGCATCTACCCCAACTCACATAATCACCCTATCGAATCCTCGACCACAATGACTTTCTAATTGAAGCATGTGTCCATCTCCAAGTGGTACCTACGTCCTGAGGGAAAATAGGAAGTTCTACCCAAGAACATTGAAACTCATGTCATGTACATAGGTAGAGGTGAGTCCAACGATCTAGTAGGAGTCCCAAATGCCTCAACAACAATAAGTGTTGTTATGATCAAGTGGGTGTTCATGTAATTCATATAATAAGGTGTAATCATGTCCGTGAAACACAACCACCTAGAAATATAACACACAATACACACAAAATCACACACGTCAAGTCATAATGTGATAATTAAACCACCACAACACTAGAACATACCTACTTCGGTCAATGCTGGAAGGAATAGTAACTATATACCACACTCCCAAAACCATACCAAAGACTCTGGGTAAGGTGTCATTCATATCTGATCTTACACCATGCCTCTAGAGATACCTTCTCACTCAAGGGAAGATACATAACCATCCAGTAGATCAACCATATCACTCATTCTCTCACTACTAGAAAATAGAACTTTAACAGTGCTAAAATAGCCTTTATCAGCACTAGAGAAGTGCTAACTACTGGAGAGAGATTAAAAGCTCGAGTCCTCTATCAGTGCTGATAAAGGGGCATACTGCAGTGTGTTTTTATTGCACACCACAGAACAAAAAAACACCAAGAAATTAGTAAAATAAAGTATGAATACATATTTTAAATGAAGAGGAAACAATCTAGGCTTGTTTTCTCGGTTTTGGCGATGTGATGCGCGTTTAAAACTAAAATGATACTTACATAGTGAAAAAAAGGCATTTAGAGTCATAACGGTCACAAAATATGTCAAATTGTGGTGTGAATAATTCTTACATGTCTCAAATTAATTATGTGGATTGTTTTCCTAAAGTATCAAAACAATCTGAATGTGTTTTCTCGGTTTTGAGTACGTTGCTTGTCTATTTTACTAAAATGTCATTTTAAAATAAAAATATGCACTTTGACTCATGTTGTTCATATCATGTGTCATTTTGATGTGATAAAAATTTATACATGTCACAAATTACTTATGAATAATTTTCCTAAATTATAAATACAATCCAAGCATGTTTTCTTGGTTTTCAATGAGTGACGCTTTTTAAACTAAAATGTTGATTTTAAACTGATAATGGACACATTGAGTCATATCGGACACATCATGTATAAGATTATGGTAAGTATGATTCCTACATGCCACAAATTAATTATGGATCATTTTCTTAAGGTATAAAAATAATCCGAATGTGTTTTCTCAATTTTCAGTAGGCCAGTTGTCCTTTTTATTAAAATTGATGTCATTTTTAAATAAAAAGATGCACATGGAGTCATACCGATCACACCATGTATTAGATTGAGGTATGAATTATTCCTAAACATCAAAAATGACTTATGGATCATTTCACTAAATTATAAAAACAATACGAACGTGTTTTCTCAATTTTTAGTAGTTCAATTGTCCTTTTTATTAAAATTGATTTCATTTTTAAATAAAAAGACACACTTGGAGTCATATAGGTCACACCATGCATCAGATTGATATTTTTATGATTCTTACATGTCAAAAATGACTTATGAATCATTTTCCTAAAGTATCAAAATAATATGAATGCATTTACTCAGTTTTTAGTAGGTCTATTGTCCTTTTTATTAAAATTGATATCATTTTTAAATAAAAATATTCACTTTGAGTCATATCGATCGCACCATACATCATATTGAGGTATAGCTAATTGCTATACATATCATATGACTTATGGATCATTTTAATAAAGTATCAAAACAATATGAATTCATCTTCTTGGTTTTGAGTAGGTAAGTTGTCCTTTTTATTAAAATTGGTGTCATTTTTAAATAAAAAGACGCACTTGGAGTCATACCGGTCACACCATGTGTCAGATTGAGGTATGTTTGATTCCTACACATTTCAAATGACTTATGGATCATTTTAATAAAGTATAAAAATCTGAATGTGTTTTCTTGGTTTTGAGTACGTCACTTGTTTTTTTACTTAAATTTCATTTGAAACTGGAAACATGCACTTTAACCTATACTGATCACATCATGTATCGGTTTGATGTCAGAATAATTCATACATGTCATAAATAACTTATTAATAGATGTTATAAATTATCAAGAAAATATGAGTGTGTTTTCTTTGTTTTCAGTGAGTGAAATTTTTTGAACTAAACTGTCGATTTTAAACTGATAACGGACACATTGAGTCAAAGTAGTCACATCTAATTGAGGTACATATAATTCCTAAACATCTAAAATTACTTATGTATTATTTCCCTAAAGTATAAAAAAAATCATAATATTTTTTTCTCAGTTTTGAGTGTGTAAGTTGACCTTTTTACTAAAATTAAAGACAATTTTAAATAAAAAGAATCACTTAGAGTCATACCTATCACATAGTGTGTCGGATTGAGGTTTGGTTGATTCCTACACATAAAAAAGTCTAAAAAAATCCTAAATTCCAATGTTACCATGTTTCCATTGTCTTTCTATGTCAAACTACCAACACTTCATATTTATTCTATGTTCTTAGTCGAAAAACCTTTCTCATTGTTGAAAGTCAGAAGAGTGGAGGATTTTAATAATGAGAATGTTTTTTCATCTAAGAACATAGAATCAATATGTTGTGTTGGAAGTTTGACAAAAAAATCCATGAAAATATAAAGTGAATAAACATTGTCATAAAGAATCATTTTGTCTCTTTTGTGGCTTGTTGCGGATAGTTGAAAGAAAAATATGACTTCCCAAAAGATCTATGAAAAAAAATTAAATAAGTATTAGATAAAAATGATAAGGAAATTAAAATAAAAATAGTAGATAAAATTTTGACAAAATTAATTAAACAATTAGTAATAATTAACCTTTTCCTGATGGTTGTATGAATTCTTGACACATTTTCTTATTGTCATTATCTCAGTTGCAGGCTTGAATAATAGAATCTACTTGTACAAGAAAAAAATATTATATGATTAATAATGAAACAAAATAAATTAAATATAAATATGAAATAATACATTAATTATATGGATGTTAATTAGATATTCCTAAGGGTGGAACCAAAATTTAATGTTAAAGAATGATTTGTTTTTATATGGATTAAATTAAAACATATATAGTGTTTATTTGACATGCGATGAAAGAAATGAAGTGATTTTTAAGAAGTATTAATGAGTGGGTTATCATTTAAAATATGGTTATATTTTTATCAACAGCAATTAATACAAGTAAGGCTGAAATCAATGAATAAAATTTCATTGGTGATCTAAAAGTTTCGGTGAAAACTCAGAGTAAGACTCTACAAAAAAACTCATTTTTTCCCAAGTAGAGCATAAATCATTTGGAGAGGCTAACAAGGATGATAATTGGATCAAATCTATGCATGAGGATCTTGATCTGAATAAGAACAATGTTACATGAGGAGCTTTATCTGAATAAGAACAATGAAGGCTTCTTATGGATAAATTTGTTGCATATATTGTTCCAAAAAAATGTATATTAGTTTAAAAATACATGAGTTCTTTAGTTAATTTTTTTCCTAATTTTGTAAAAATCTTAACATAAAAGGTCATAGTAATGTATTGTAATGAAACATTTTTATATATCATGTAATTGAGATGGTCACATCTATGGAAAACATATTACCAATAGGACATAAAAAATGGATTTAATTTTATGTTAGTATACTATAAAATTCAATATAATTAAGAATCCACAGTGAACATGGCATGACATTAAATTATTAAATCCAAACTAATAATGTTGACTTGAAGTGTGAATGATTTTTCCATGAAAAAAAATTATTTCAACAAAATAGATTCTATTAAAACTTATTTATTAAATTTACATCAATTAATGTTAATATTTTATTTTATCAAAATTAGTTAAATCTAGTGGTATAAAATTTATTCTTTAATTATTTAAAATATTCTTTACAATTTAAATAATAGAAAAAAATTCTCATTAAATAAGTTAATTTTTAAAGAAAATATCAAATTTTGAAAAAAAATGATCAATCCTAAAGGATTGAGAACAATAAATTCTATCAAAAATGTACTCTTCTTCTGCACCACATAATGAAACAATATTTTTTTTCTTAAAACATCGTGATGTTGAGGTATTTCCTAGAAAATGACTCATTATAATTATTCATTTTCTAACTATATGTCAACAACCAAAATCAAAATATCAATTACATTTTATCTCAAAATAATTTTTCCCATATAATATACTCCAAATATTATAGAACCTTAAACCTCTTTGACTTTTCTTTTTATAGAATTTAATTCACATTGTTTAAATTAAAATTGAAATATTTCAAAAATAAAAACTGAAAATATTATATTTTTACAAGTAGTTAAATAAATAAGATAACAAATCAAACATATATAATGTTCATCTAATTGATTCACAACATAATATAAGACCCCAATGATGTCAAATATTTCATCATCCAACTGATTTGCAATGTAATATTTCAAACCAATGACAACACCGACCACTATATGGATGAATTTTTCAAAATTTAATGATTACAAAGAGGTGGATGTCATGGAATATAGGTACTGGGAGCCTATTATACCTCACAACAACATGACCCAACATTGGGTTTGATATATTTTAAGTCACATAATACAAATGTTGTCCTAAGGAGACCCACATAATATCGGGGAAGACAATACTTCAATATATCTAAAAAACAATGAATCTTGGGTTTTATTATAGTATAGTGCAACTAGACTTGTTGGGATACACAAAATGTGGGTTGATAAGGTTCGGTGGATAACCGATGGAAATTAGAGATATCAAAAAACCTAGATTTCATTTGAGTTGTGTTTGTGTTCAACCCTTGAATCGATCAAGACTTGGATTCGATCCATGGAATAGTTGGAGCCTTGATTCTAGCCTAGATTCGAGCTTGGATTCGACAATGAGTAATGTCAATAGCAGGTCTCTTCCATAGATAGGTTCAGATATCACGAACTGGTTCGCAATGGTTGGGGTTCTTAAAATAGATTGTGATACTTTTATCAGTGCTTGAAAAAAAAAGCGCTGATAAAGTTACTTTTTATCAATGCTAATTTAATAAGTGCTGATAAAATGAATCATTATTATCACTTTTTTAGTGCTGATAAAGATAGAGATTTATCAGCTCTAAAATAGCACTGATAAATACTTATAATACTTTTTAAAAAAAATTAATACTTTTAAGAAAAAAGTATAATTATTATATATAAATATAATACTTATAATAATACTTTTTATAAAATGATAATTTTATAATTCTTTGAATATATAATTATTTATTTATAATTATATAAATACTTTTTTAAAAAATAATATTTATATCATTATAAATATATATATAAACATAGTAAATATATTCATTATTTAAATAAATTTATTATAATTTTATAATTATTTATTTATAATCATATAAATAATTTTTTTAAAAATATTATTTATTTATTTATAATTATAAATGTATAAAAACAGTAAATATGCATTTATAATTAAATTTATTTATAAATATTTTTTTATAAATGTATCTTTAACATTATTAATGAATATTTAATCCTAAGTTCATGCATGTTAAAAATGAGTAAAACTGATTAATTATATGAGTACAATATTGAAAATTTAGATAAGTTTGATTAATATAAATCAATAAAAAATAGATTATATTGAAATAAAAATGAATACATATATTGAAAATATTAAAACATAGTAAATAAATATATATAAAATAAATAATATAAATTGATTAAATTCCAAAAAGATTATTTGTGTGTGTGTGTGTGTGTGTATATAAAAATGCATTAATTGGGTATATGTGGAATCAATATAATACGTTTGATTATAAATTGAAAAATCAAATGGCATTCAATTATGTCCATTACTCGATGTAATTAGTCAGTATTTTTAATTCATATTAATTTTTAATTATAACCCATTATTTGTTAAATATATTACTATTTAATGTAAATCATAAATAGTATTTTTTATTAAATATAAATCATATTTATATACATTAATATATATATATATATATATATTTAATATATACTATTCATTAACATTATCAATAATCATCTAATTAATAAAATGTTTAATATTTTTCTAAATTTACATATTTTTAATTTTAATTTGTTTAATTTTCATTTTACATATATCTATATATTTAATACATACTATTTATTAGTATTTATAATTTATATATAGTATAATCAATTTATTTATTTTCATCAATAATTATTTAATTAATAAAATTTGTAATATTTTTTTAATAAACACATTTTTTATTTTTTATTTATTTCATTATTTCATTTTATTTATTCGGACTTTTATCAGTGCTAAAAAGTGCTGATAAAAGATTCGTTTATGAGCACTAAAAATAAAGCGCTGATAAAGGGTATCCTTTATCAGTGCTAAAAATAAAGTACTGACAAAAGGTACCCATTATCAGCACTAAAAAAAGGGCTGATAAAGGGTTAAATTTATAAGTGCTGATAAATACCAGCACTATTAAATGTAGGTTTTGTAGTAGTGTCAGTCAATATCCACCCCCTCGGGCCTATCCATCTCACTCATGGTTGACCCAATCATCACAGTCAAGGCCAACCATATCACTCATGGATTCCCAAGGCCGAACTGCATCACTCATGGTTACCAACATCACATTAGGGCCTTCTATATCACTCATGGATTCCCAAGGTTAAACCATATCACTCATGGATGCATGTGTTACGTCAAGGACAACCATATAACTCATGGATACCCAAGGTCAAACCATATCACTCATGGTTGCCTATGTTACATCAGGGCCAACCATATCACTCATGAATTCTCAAGGAGAAACTGAAAGTTCCCAATTAGTGTATTTGTGTCACTGAAAGGGGAAGGGGTGAATCAATTATACTCTTTTTCTTTTATGTTTTTTTTCAATTGAAACAACATTCTCCACCTGTTATAGATTTCAATTCCCTTCTGAAAACAAATCCAACACACATCCACAGGAACACAAATATTTACAAGGTTCGCTATTAAATAAGAATAGCTACATCCTTGGTATGGTTTGGAAATGATACAATATCATAAAATCCACTACAATTCAATCCTTGGATTACAACAAGTAGTATATACCCTTATACTTTTATAAAACTTTGCAAACAACCTACAAGTGCATGTGCACCCTCTTAGCACAAATAGGGTAATTCAAATGTTTGTGTAACAACTCATGTTACCTATGTTTCTTTTCAATTCAACAAATTTATTCAATTGAAATTCAATTCTTCACTTCCTTACCTAGAAGAAAGGTAAGAACCTACTGGAATTTTTTATGTGAAAATTAGTCAAATTTTCCTGGGTTCGATTCTCCCAGTACGATTCCTCCGAGTGTGATTCTTTCAAAACAATTCTTCCAACCCGATTTTTTGATAGAATAAAATAGAAATTAATCGGCACCACTTTGATTCTTAAGTATGATAAAACCCAGTTCTATTCTTCCTCAGTCTAAGAAACCCAATAAGGAAATCCTAAGGCCAATTAATCCAGCATAATACGATGATCATCTGAATACAAATTTCACTTCTCCATAAAAATAACTTCAACAAAAGATCGTTATGAAGAATTATTCTTCTCTCTAAAAACTCAGATCTTCTCTCTCTACTGTATTGAATTGTACTCCATCATAAAAAAGGTATAGTGTGCTTTTTTCCTTTTATAGGTGACCCAAAAGATACTTTAGCAGGAATCCCAAAATATTTCCCGCTCACACAAATTCACCCAAATTTCAATTTCCCCTAAATTCTCGAGTGAATTTTGAATTTGTCAACTCTTCTCAAATCTTCTCGATTCTTCTTCAAAATTCATCTCCTTCTTCGACTCTTTAATTGAATCACCAAACTGATTTCAATTGCTCATTATGATTTTTCTCAATCATATTTCTTCAATACAAATCTATGTACTAATTGTAAAAGAAAGTGTATGAAGAAATGGATACCATTCTAATCTACTGAATATGATTCTCATAATCGATTTGAATCAAAATATTTCATTTAAATGTACAGATCCCCCTTTACAATTCATTCATCAATCTCCTTCTCTTTTTCCTTGACCCACTTAAGATTCAAAACTTCATCTACTCCTCTTCTCTTGAAACAGTTGGAAACCTACAAAGTAATTAAACACTTTTGAAATGGTTGACTACATTATTAATCTCATTCTCTACTTATCTTCTCTTAACCAACTTAAAAAACTTCATTCAAAAACATGTTCTTGTATCATGAATTCCTTCATCATTTTAAATTCATTTGAGAATAGATTTAGCATTGTCAGACTTCAATTGGAAAGTATTGTAACTTTCTATTCATTCTAGCTTCTTTATTTTTAACTCATCCAGAGTACGATCATTCTGAGTACGATCGTCAACACATTATTTCTTTCCTTCCACCCAGAATATAATAAATTTGGGTACGATTATTTATAGATATGATTGTCAGGGTTATGATCATTTCTGGGTACGAAACGTTTATGGAATGTACGATATAAAAATGGATGCTACAGAAAATCAGCACCATCTCTTCAATCAGCACCATATTTTCAATCGAATCCACCTCTTCAATCATTCTTTATAGGCCTGATCAATCTTAAAAACAATTTACTACATCTCTTTCACCCCCCCCCCCTTTCTTTCATCAAGTTTGCATTATAATTTTCACCACTTAATTGTGATTTATAAGAAATAAAAATTGGTAAATCATCGTCACAATTAATTCATCATAGTTCTAGAGACTTCTATTTTTCACCAAAACAAATACATACCCCACATCGGATCCAGAGTGATGTCGATGACCATTTACTTTCAGTGAGATGTATTCACTTTCATTCTAGACCCAAGTTGAGTCTGATCAAAACCATTGTTTTCAAACAGTTTCTTCTCATTATGATAGACTTTCACAGTGATTCCAATTATTTTGAAAACATGAGTCTGATTCTTTTATAAAAAACCTCATTAATATTTTTACCATAAAAAAAGTTAAGTTATTTCCTTTCTTCTTTTCTTCGACATATTTCTTGACAACAAAAGGAAACACATGAAAACCATCACCTTCATCATCAGCTTGGTCCTACCAATCTCACCCTTTAGATTTTGTTTTCAACCAAGTTTCATAAATCAATGAACTTTGTATCCTCAAGAAATAGATTACTTATCACCAATTATAATCCTATTTAATATAATTAATTATAGGAAACAAGAATCATTGAAAAAAAAATCATGTTGTCCAAAAGTAGTGATTATGAAAACATTTTCATCTTTTCTTCCTCAGCTCTTAAAGTAGTGATTATGAAAACATCTTTATCTTTTCTTCCCCAAATCTTCTTCAACCTTCCTGGACTACAAAACAAATTCTTTCCTACAACCACTCCAACAAATAGTTAGAATAGTTCACTCATAAAACAATAATGTTGAATTCACGGCTTACCCACAACTCCCTATTTTATGCAATTGATTTATGAAAAAATACAATTATCTCCCTTGAAAAAAAAATACAAAGGTAATATGAGAGAGGGGACAGAAACAAAAACCTCAACCTTGATGAAAAGTAGGTTGTACACCCATGTTAAACCTCAATTTTTAGAATGATTCCTTATGTAAAGTTTTTATGAAAATGTCAGCCACTTGTTCTGATGTTGGAACATAATCCAGCTTCAATACATTCTTCTCCACATGATCTTTAATGAAATTATATTTTATATCAATATGTTTTGAATGAAAATTTTGAACTAGATTCCTGATGAGATTGATTGTGATTTGATTGTCACAACCCAAGAGCAAGGGTAACTTCACTTAAACATGTAAATATTCTAATTGAGTTATCATCCAAAAGAGTTGAGTAATGGATTGAGTAGAAGAAACATACTCAGCTTCATCCATACTGAGAGTTACTGAATTCCATTTCTTTTAATGCCAAATAAAAACATTCTTTCCCATAAAGAATACACCACTAGATGTGGATCTTCTATCATTAATAATTCCCGCCCAATATGCATCTAAATACCCAAACAAATCAATAATATCTAAGCTAAAATACCTGATTCTAAATTATGTTGTGCCTCTAATGTATCTGAGAATTATTTTTTCATAAAGTAAACGTGATTATTTTGGATCACATTGAAATCTTTCACATAAGGTAACAGCATACACAATGTCAGGTCTTGAGGTAGTCAAATACAATATACTTCCAATCAGCTTCTGATACTCTTTCTGATCAACTAATTTTCCATCTCCATATTTACTCAGTTTTTTTCCCATTGAAATCAGTTTAGAAACAAGTTTTTTAGTTTTCCATGATGAACCTCTTGAGAAGTTCTTTAGCATGATTTTATTGGGAGAGAAAAATGTATTCTTTCTTTTGCAATATTTGTAACCCAACGAGGTATTTCATTTCTCCCAACATAGAAATTTCAATACCTTCTTCATTTATTCAGGAAATATTTCACAAATCCTTTCATCATTCCCACCAAAGATAATATCATCAACATAAACAATTATAATGATGGAATACTCTTTAATTTCTCTGATATAAATATTTCTATCTACTCTTTCTTTCTTGATATTCATTTTCCTTAAGCAAGTATCCAATTTGGAATACCATACCCTCAGAGCTTGTATTAACCCATACAATGCTTTCTTCAATCTACATACATAGATTTTATCTTTCCCAACAACAAAGTTATAATGTTGTTCAATATAAACCTTCTCTTCAAGATCACCTTTCAAGAATGCAGATTTAACATCCATTTGAAAGATCTTGTAGCCTCATTATGTATAAAAATAAAGAAAGATTCTAATTATTTCCAATATTTCCATGAGATCAAAGGTTTCATAAAAATCAATTCCTTCAATATTTTAATACCCTTTTCAAACAAATCTTTCTTTCTTTCTTATAAATTCACCTTCTTCATTCTGCTTGTTTTGGAAAACCCATTTTGTGCCAATGATGTTTTTTTTTTCAGGTTTAGATATGATTTCATAGGTATTATTCTTTTCAATCTGATCTAATTCTTCATTCGTGGCTTGAACCCATTCCGAATTCTCAAAAACTTCTTTTACATCATTAAGTTCCACTTTTTAATACAAATAAGTATGTGTAATGGAATTTTTTGTTCTTCTTGTTTGGAACTTTTGATTTTGATCACCAATTATATTCTGAGCTTCCACTTGTTTCCTCAGACTTGGAAGATATTTTTTAGTTTCTTCCTCATCATTGGAAATAGTTGAGTATGTTTCTTCTTCTTGAGAAGGATTATAATTGTTTGTATCCTTATCATAATTGTTTTCTTTAAATTTCTCAACTTCCTTCTCTTCCTGAGCATGTTTCTCTTTCTCAGATATTTCAATCACTTTTACATAAACTAAATCAAAAATTATCTTTGTTTCTTTGTTGAATCATTTGTATCCTCTTTCTTCCAAAGCATAGCCAAGAAATATTACATCTTTTCCTTTCTGCTCAAACTTTTCATAGTTTCCTCCTTTCTTCTTTATAATGCATGGAATCCCAAAAACCCTCAAGTGTTTCAAACTTGGAGGTTTTCCATAAAAAAATTCATATGGAGTCAAACCTGATTGAGGCTTATAGAAATGATGGTTCTGAATATAAATAGTAGTTCTCATGGATTTCCTCCAAAAGTAATGAGAAGTTCCATATTCAAGTAACATGGTTCTTCCCATTTCCACCAAGATTCTATTCTTTATTTCAGAAATTCCATTTTTTGGGGGAGTATATGGAGAAATATAATCATGTTGAATCCCATGATTCTCAATATAGTCTTTAAACTCTTCACATCTATATTCACCACCATTATATGTTCGTAACTTCTTCACTAAATACTCACATTCCTTTTCTTCTTTTCTTCTGAAAATTTTAAACATTTTCAAAGAATCTGGTTTATGTATCATATACATAACACATGTAATGTGATTAAAATCATCAATGAAAGTAATGAAGTACTTATCTCTATTTTTTATTGTTCTATCATTGGACCATAGATATTAGAATGAATTATCTCAATGGGTTGTTTTGAACAAATTTCAACTTTCTTATGCATAGCATCTGTAATCTTTCCTTTCTGGAAGATAGTGCAACACTAATCTATTCTTCTTGGCTAGTCAGGAATGTCTCAAACACTATGTATTTTAGATAACATTCTCATGTTTCTCTGAAACATATTTCAAAGACTTTTATTCCACAACTGATTCTCTTCAAACAAGCTCATGTAACAAGAGTTTTGTATTTCACCAACCTGAAACAAATTCTCTTTTATACATTGAGATCTTATAAAAAAAATCCATCTTCTTAACTATTTACAAAAAAACCATCTTTCCTGAAGATAAATTTGTTACCCTCACCACATAATTGTAAAACACTTAGAAAATTTTGTTTCAGCCCATCAACATACACTATTTTCTTGGATTTTGTCTTTTCTTTTCCAATGATGACTGATCTAACACATTTGATATTTATAGATTCATCATTGAAAAATGTAAAAGTTCATTCTTTAAAATCTTTCACATTCTTCAACAATTTAAAGTCTCCTTTCATGTGAGAATAACATCTACTATCAAGTATCCAATGTCGTTCTCCCTTTGAAGCTTTCAAATCAGTTTCAACAACAAGATCTTTTTCTCCTTTCTTTTCTTTATTTACTTTTGTCTTCTGAGAATTAAGAATCTTTTGCAGAGCCAGTAACAAGATAATAAATCCTTTTAAAAGATTTCCAGGTTGATCACATCTCTCAAAAATAATTTCCAAGGGTTGGAACCTATTTTCAATCTTTACTTTAACCTTTTTAGGTTTCTTCAAGGAAACCTTCTCAGTATTCTTTATTTGAAGAGATTAACTCCACCTCAAACTCTGCCTCTCATAACCTGTGGGATAGTATAAATTTTTTTGGATGAACCAACACATATTTTCTATGTGTCTGAATCACCTACAATACCAGAAATATCCATAAAATGAGTATTTTCCTCTAAAACCTCCATGTTATCCAGAACTATGAACACATTTTTCAGCCACCTTCTCTTCATTTTTAATCAAATTATTCTTCTTCTTTTTAGATATAATAGAATCATAAGTATTTGAAACTTTTTTGGATCTAGATGAAATGTTTTTGGACTCGGGATGTTTTGTAACTTCTGAATTCTTTACTTTTTCCACATACATAAATTTCCTAGATTTTTTATTTTTAGAAACAATTACATTATTCTTCTCATACTTTAAAGGTAACTTTTGTTGAACCTTCTCATGTTTCTCATTACAATAAAATTCACCAAATTCAATGAGAGTCTTGGAAACTTGTACTTTTCTCTTCATCTTTAGAAAGTTTTTGTTGGACAAGTTCTAACTCTTCTTCTTTTGCTTTCAGTTTCACTTATAGATGATCATTTAGATTCATTTTTTATTCAAGAGACTTTTTCAAATCATCAATATCTTTATCTAGATTCACTTTATCATTAGAAAAATAATCTTGATTTCTCATTGAATAATATTCATCTTCCAACTTTTTTTTACTTTTTAACCCTTCTGATCTTTCTCAAACATTCTTTAAGTTCTTCTTTAAAATGTATTTCTAGTTGAGTTTCTTCTTCTACAGAACTACTACTTCCAAATTCTCCATCATTCATTATTAAAATAAAATTATATTCAATACCATGATCAAATGGTTTTTTAGATTTAGCACTACTCCATTATTCTTCTTCATCTTTAGACAAGAAGCTTCTTCTTTTGGATTTGAAGAATTTTTTTTATTTCCCTATATATTTCAATTTTTCTTTATCTCCTTATTTCTTCCACGATCTTCTTGGATTTCTTTCTTCATCATAACTATCCTCTTCATTATTTCTTTGAGGATAGTTTTACACAAAGTGACCAAATATTCTACATTCAAAACATTTCAAGGGAATTTTCCCTTTCTATTTCCCTATACCTCTTTTAAAACTTTTATAAAATAAGGATAAAATATCATTGAGATTTTTACATACCTCATTTTTAGAGTAAAAATCACCATCTTCTTCTTCAATAAGAATATTCTTTGATTTTTATTTATTTTTATCCTTGAAAGACATTTCTCTATCAAATTTTATTTTTCTCTTCATAGATTTATCTCTTCTTGTTTCATAAGTAATAAAAGTGATATGAAAATCATTAAGAGATAATGTTTCAGGGTCTCTATCTTCCAATGAAGAAACTTTTGCATCAAATTTATCAGGTAGGATTCTCAAGATCTTTCCAACAATAGTAGAATCATCTGACTTTTCACCAAGACATCTGATAGTACTCACAATGTCATTCACCCTGGTAAAGAATTCCCCAACAGATTCATGGTCACCCATCTTCAAATCTTCATATTTCAATCTTCATATTTTTATCTTTTCCTTCTTCACTTTTGTATTTCCCTCGTATATGTTTTTCAATTTATCCCATATACCTTTGGTTGTAGCAACTCCTTTCACTCTTGAGAATTCACTTTCAAAAAGTGATGGCAATAAATCATTTGTCGCCCTTCCATCATTCTCCATATTCCTATTATCAACAAATGTAAGAGGAGATTTATCATCAATGGGATGAAACCCAATTGTTGTAGCTTCAAGAAAATCATAACTGATAGACATAAGATAAGGAAACATTATATATTTCTAGATATGATAATTATTTTCATCAAAGAATATAATACCTTTACTTTTCACATAATTCAAATTCTCTATTAGCAAGGAATAAGTGAAGGGAACCTACCCTCTGATACCAGTTGAAAGTACCCAGTCAGTGTATTTATATCAATGAGAGGGGGAGGGTTGAATCAGTGAAACTCTTTTTATTTTATTTTTATTTTCAATTGAAACAACCTTCACCTCCTGTTATAGATTTCAATTCCCTACTGAAAAAAAATCCAACACACATCCATAGGAACACAAAGATTTACTAGGTTCACTATTCTGCCTGAATTCCTGAATGGCCCGAAGGCCTTCTTTTTTTTATTGATTTTTGATAACCCCCATTTCAATGGATGAGGGGGAACCCTTACAAGGCCCTTATTCTTAGAGATTACATTTCCCATAGTCTTGGAGACATTATAAGACCTGTAGGTATTAAGCAAATCATACAGACTATGACTACTTGAAACCGCCCCTCCCAGCATCTGTATTGTGATCAGCTCTCCACCTTTAGAACCACTTTGATTCTTGAGTATGATAAAACATAGTTAAATTCTTCCTCTATCCAAGAAACCCAATAAGGAAATCCTGGAGCCAATTAATCCATCCTAAGACGATGATCATCCGAGTAAAAATTTCAATTCTCTGTCAAAACCTCTTCAATAAATGATCAGTACGAAGACTTCTTATTCTCTCTACAAAATTGGATATTCTATACCTACTGTAGTGAAAAATACTCCATTGTCAAAAAAATACAGTGTACTTTTCTCCTTTTATAGGTGACCCAAAATATGTTTTGGCGGGAATCCCAAAATATTGTCTGCTCACACAAATTCACCCAAATTTCAATTTCCCCTAAAATATCAGGTGAATTTTGACTTCATCAAATCTTCTCAAAGCTTCTTGATTCTTCTTCAAACTTCATCTCCTTCTTCATATCTTCATTTTAATCACTATACCGATTTCAATTGTTGGTTCCAATTTTTCTCCATTCGATTTCTTCAATACAAAGATCTGTACCAATTGTCAAAGAAAGTGTATGAAGAAATGAATACCATTCTAATTTTCTGAATATGATTCTCAGAACTTATTTGAGTAAAAATCTTTCATTTGAATGTATATGTCCCCCTTTATAATTCATTCAACAATCTCCTTCTCATTTTCTCTTGACCCACTTGAGATTCAAGGCTTCATCTTCTCCTCTTATCTTGACCCAGTTGGAAACCTACAAAGTAATTCAATCCTTTTGAAATGGTTGACTACATTTTTTATCTAATTCTCTCCTTCTCTTCTCTTGAACCAATTAAAAAAACCTCATTCACAAACCTGTGATTGTATCATGACTTCCTTCATGATTTTAAATTCATTTTAGAACAGCTTTAGCATCGTCGGACTTCAATTATAAAGTATCGTAACTTTCCATTAATTCCATCTTCTTTCTTTTTAACTCAGCCAGAGTACGATCATTATGAATACGATCATCAAAACCTTATTTCTTTCCTTCCACCCGAAATACAATAAATTTAGGTACGATTATTTCTGGATATGATTGTCCTATGTATGATCATTTATGGGTACGAAAAGTTTATGGAATGTTTGATAGAAAAACAAATGCTATAGTAAATAGGTACCATATCTTCAATTAGCACCATATTTTCAATCTTCACCACCACTTCAATATTTATTTCTAGGACCAATCAATCTAAAAAACAATTGAATTCATCTCTTTTACTCCCCCTTTATTTCATCAAGCTTTCAACGTAAGTTTCACCACTTACTTAGGATTTATGAGAAATACAAATTGTCAAAGAATCCTCACAATTAATTCATTGTAGTCATAGAGACTATGATTTTTTACCAAAATAGCTACATCTCCTACATCATATCTAGAGTGATGTCGATGACCATTTACTTTCAGTAAGATTTATTCACTTTCATTCCATACCCGAGTTGAGTCTGATCAACACCATTCCTTTCAAGCAGTTTTTTCTCATTGTGATGGACTTTCATAGTGAGTCTGATTCTTTTGAAAACATGAGTATGATTCTTTTGGAAAACAAACCTCAATAAGTTTTTTACCATAAAAAAAGTGAAGTAATTTTCTTTATTTCTTTATTCAATAGCTTTCTTGACAACAAAAGACAACACATGAAAATCATCACCTTCATTATCAGCTCGGTCCTAACATAAACCATATCACTCATGGTTACCTAATGATATCCACAACACACCTTCTCATCTTGACCCACCATCTTCTCACTCAATACTAGGTTACCACCATCAACCTTAGCACACAAGAATCATACCACAATAATAATAAAAACACACCAATCACACTAGTACAACAACACACCTCGAGAACAATAATTCAGGGATAGTTTGTGGCTTATCTCTACCCAACCCCTTATAGTTTCCACATTAACCCAGTCTATGTTCTTAACACCTTCTCAATGAAGGATCCCAACACTTGGATCCAACAACTCACTCTAGGCCTATATCTAACCCCAAAAGGGTTTCTATATATCTACCTAGATCTACCCCCACACTTCGATACCAAAAACACATCATTGGAAAGAAACATCATCCAATAAACAATTCACAATGAAATCACAATCATGGGAACACATCAATCACAAAAAAATTTAAAAATAGGGAATTTCCCACACCAGATCAATTAAAACAAAACATTTTCCAAACTAATCCCTTCTAGCTTCCTCTTAAAAACCAAGCCAAATCTCCCTTTCAAACCATTTCTCAATCACAACTTTTCACTTAAAATCCCACTTAGAACTAAAACCCATTTTTAAAATAAAAATTTAAATTGGAAATCCATTTTTTACTTTCATAATTTAACACATGCCACCAAATAATCTATAAAGAGATCTACCAATGCTTGTTCGACTAGGGTGCCACCATCGAACCGTTTAGAAAGTTATGTAGTCATTGTTGACTATTAGTCCAATGTAATATCATCCCAGTTTATGGGAAAAACCACACACATATATCATAAAACATGCAGGAAAACAATATAAATGTCACAAAAACATAAAATCACTAATTCATATAACTAATGCCAAACTCACCAAGAAACTTCACAATGCCAAAACAACAAGCAATGAGGTGTGGTTCACTCCTGACATGCACTCAGACATAAATCACACAAAATGACTAAATTACATTGCTGATTCAATGGCTAATTTCACCCAAAATCATCAAAATCCATAAAGAAACTGACGGAGCATCATACATTAAGGAAAATAATGAAAGGTGAATTTATTTCCACCTCATGGAACATCCTCTATGATCCGCACATGAAATCCCCAATGAGAATGATGATTTCACCATGCTCTAGTGAAATCGTTTTCCCAAATCCCTAATAGAGTGAACTAAAATATATAAAGGACAAAGAGGAGAAACCATGGGAGGAGAAGGAGGGATCTTACCTTGAATCGGCATGACAAAACTCTGAGAATCCACACGAATCAAAGGAAGGTGAGAGGGATGTGGGAGATCCAAAGAGGAATTATCCCCTCTCTTTCAGCCAAAAAATTTGAGGGAAACTCAAGGGGATCCAAATAATGGACCCCTGGTAAAATTACTAGAAAGAACCTGAAAAATAGGTTGCCAGCACTAGTCCACAACATGAATAGGTCGTTCGATTCATGAATCCTCCTCTAGGCAAGGGACATTCCTCTATCCTAACACTTTCATGATGTGAACCTTGGTTCTCACTATGAATTTTCCTGGGCATAAATCCCCCTCTTAGGCTACCCTATTCACATCACCCATCACACTATGAATAGACTGGTGCTGTAATTTTCAACAGCCCAACCCCCTAACCAATACTCTAATATCCACCCTAACTTCTGATGAATCCAATGAGCCTCAAACCACATCCAAAAACACCTTTTAAGGACTTTCAAACACTCAAAATTTCTTTCTGATCCCCAGTTCCCAAAATGACCCCGTCACCAAATCAAAAATTCAAATGTCCTCTAAAACTCACAACTTGAAATGATGTGGGTCTTTAAAACTTTGATTATTTGTTATATTACCAGTTTTATTTCCTTTTCTAAGAACCCTACACATCACTCCTAGGAAAAACACATAGATATAAGACATCATTTCCCTCAAGATCACATAATTAAAGGATATATTTTTCTTGAATTTATTTGAACTGGAAATTGTCTTTCAAATATATCTACAAAAGCTTTACATTATAAAATATTTGAGTAAATTAAACAAGATATGGTTATGATTAGTGTTAAGTTATTATTTTATGCTTCTTGTTTTATATTCTCCTGACATCAATAAAATCCTCGAGAAAAGGAGAGTACATTATTTGTTTATATAGAACTATGACAACTCTTTATGAAGTTACTTTGCATATTTCAAAAGAACTTTAAAAGAAATTTATAAGATATTACTTGATATATTTCACAACTACACCTTATGAAAGCGTTTTACTAGTTGTACATAACAGAAACACGATTATGGAAAGTACCAATTATATATTATGTTTATCTTATATAGTTTCTCAGGAAGACCCCTCACTATGGTTTGATTAATTATTACATAACCTTTAACTTTTGAATCCATTATTACACAATACATATTCTTTTTGATCTATTCTTATATAATCTTGATAATATTCTTACACTTACTATTTGAGGTGTTCTTACACGATGCCTATAGATCTAGTTTATTCTTAAAAGGTGCTTTATTATCCCATTGAAGTTTTGACCTATGTTATTACCTTTATTATTAGTTTACCCCCCCCCCCCCCGAATGGCCCGAAGGCCTTCTTTTTTTATTATTATAGATAATCCTCCTTTTAAGGGATGAAGGGGAACCCGTACATGACTCGTAGGCCCAAGTCACAAGGCCCGACACGACTCGCAATACATGACCCGAAGGCCCAGAGGCATACTATGCCCAATACATGACCCGTAGGCCCAACCCACAGGAACTGCCCCTCCCCTAGCTTCTGCATCATTGATCACCTAGCTCCCCACCTTGCATTGCTGGTCGACTAGCATTTCCCCGTACAAAGTTGCACGGTGCCTGGTCCCGATGGTGGTTGTCATACCCTCTCATTCTTCCAATCTGGTAGCTCTGCTTCTGGTGACTGCTAGTCTTGTTGCTCTGATCCTCTTCTGGGGCCTTCTCTGTCTAAACTGGGCTACTCCATGGTAGGCCCTTAGGCCCAAAGACCTTTGATGACCCAAAGGCCCTTGAGACCCATAGGCCCAAACCGATGGCCTAAAGGCCCAAATCGGGTGAATAGTACTGGTTGCTACAGTACTGAACAGTACCTGCTACAGTAATACTACAGTAGCCTGGAAATTAACCTCCACCCGGTTTTGAACCTGGGTCTCTTGGATGCCAAGCAGGAGCCCTTACCTCTCAGGTACGGGCTCGTTGGCTTACTCAACTCTTGATTTTCGCTTTCTAATTTTATTTTTGATAATCTCAATGGGGGGAAGTCATACGGGAGTTAAGTAGGAGAAGTGAGGAAGGTTTTTCGGGAGAAAATTTAGTGAAGAAAACTAAGGAGAAAGTAAAAAAGGGGAAGTGTTTTTTAAAGGGTAAGTTAAGTGGGATAAGTGAGGACAATTGTTTAGGGGAAATTTTAGTAAAGAAAGGAAAGGAGGAGAAGTTTTTTTTTAAGGGGGAGAATATTTTTCAACATTGGTTCCATATCTAGGGGTAAGTTTTTTAGAAGGATAGGGATTTTTCTACTTCACTTTATTTCATTTGAATTTAGATATTTTTCATGTTTTTTTATTATCGAAAAGAGAGATATTGTTGAGTCGTTTTCCTAAATTGATTTCTTCTGAATCCATTGTTTTTATGAATCACAACACACTCCTTGTTTTACTTGTATTTTCATGAAGTTTTTTTAGTTATATTTTTATGAAATCTTAAATTCTAAATCCATTATTCTGAATCCATTATTCTGAATCCATTATTCTGATCCGTGTAATTTCCATAATATTTTAAAGTCACCTAAATCATTTCAACAGAATATCAAGTCAAACCTTCCAATTTTGTTAGAGGTGACAATTATGCCTGAAGAACTCAGAGCTTACCATTGGGGAGTTTGTTACACCAACACTTATAAATAAATCCCAAGATTCAAGGAATGGAAGATACTAGAATATCTTCAATCAAGATTTATACACTACCATAATGTCTAAGTTCTTCCATTTGTATGAATTTTTCAAAGTATTCTTAAAGATTATGTTTTTGATGATTTTATTGTAAAAGCTATAAGATTTATTGTTGTAATTGTTTAAATTTGATTCTATGTGATTGAAGAGATTTTAGGGATCATAATCTATGCTTTTGAACATATAGTTTGATGAAGTCTAGGGATAGGACTTGTTGTCGATTATGTGATCGAAGAGGAGCTTGGAGATAGAGCCTGTTACTTACAACGCCTGTCGAAGAAGTTCAGAGACAGGCCTTGTATCATATGATCAACTTGATCGAGGGAATTACAGGGTATCGGAACTTGTATCCTTTGGATATAGGTATTGATCATCCACCAATTTGGATTAAAGGTGAATAGTTATTCAAACTCATGGTTCACAAAGTTCATGTCCAAGCACATGGCTAAATCCCCCCGTTGCAAAACCCATGGCATAGCCAAACACATGGAAAAGTCCACTAGTTTCCAAACTCACAACATACCTAAACACATGGAAAATCTATTTGTTTCCAAACCCACATCATATCCAATGACATGGTAAAATCCACCTATTGTCTAAATCACAATAGAGCTCAACCTAGCTTATCACAAGGATCAACTCATGTAATAACCAAACTCATGGTTATCACATAACCTAACACAATGCTTTCTTCCTGTAAAAACAAGTTAACACATGCATTATGAAAAAAAATGTGAACACATAATATTTCCACAAGCAGTCACTTTAATTCCAGCACAATCCACATCACAGAAACAACAATTCATCATCACATAATGTGAACACAAGCATCCAATCAATACAAAGCATGCCTTTAATTCCCCTATAAATCAAACATATTAGTTTATTCATAGACACCCATTTCCCCCTTATTTCTATTCATTTCCATAAATTAAACCAAATATAAATTCCTCCTTAACATTATCAAAACAAAAATATTTCATTATCTAGTATATCAAAATCATTATATTAAACCTCAACCCATTTAGTGAACTTTGCACAAAATTCCATCACACTATCTTGGGCCAAACATCCCACTAATTACACTTTGAACTTAATCCCCATTTAATTTATTCTAAATGAACAATATTTACAAACACAGTGATATGATACCATATGGGCGTGCAGTATCCGTTGGTGAAAATTCAGAAACACAAGTGATGGAATAAGGGGGAATGGAAATTAAAATAAATGCAAGGAAGCTAAATGGGGAAGGGGGTGATCAATTAGAACCCCATGGATACTTTCCCCTTAAAAATATAATTATAAAGTGCCACAAAGGTTTATCACTCCTTTGATAAGGCTTACTTTCATTCACTTAAGAACACAAGAAACACAAGCATAATAATGCTAAAAACTCTCAAATTTGAAATTAACCTTCAAGGGGTATAATGAGGTGGCTATTTATATCCAAATGGGAGGAATACATGTCAAAATACCTATCCCGCAAAATTCTAAATCCTATCCCACGAATTTTATTTTTTTAGACATGTTTATGGCTTTAGGGGACAAGATATCTCCAAAGAAGACTTTTTGGAACCACCCCAAAGACTTTTAAGATTCTCACCATGACTTTGGAGACAAGGGGGCCGCCATTTTTTGAATTTGGAGAATTCCTTCATGAAAGTGGATTAAAATTAGTAGAATCATTTGGGTGGGCCATTTAGTTTCACTTTTGGGCTTTAATACGTGTGATTAAAGGCCCATTTTCTTCTCCCATGCATGCATGTTGGGCCTCCTCTTGTAATTTCAAAATGAGGTCATGTAAAGCTTCTTTCATCCTCCTCATTATTCCTCTTGTCATTGGGACACAAATACCATGAAATGGGTCTTTTCCATTAATTCCCCTTCCACCATCCATGCCATGATCGCCCTCAACTCCTCATTGTATGTGTGCACCATGATTTGCATCATCCCCTCCCTCTTCAAAAGTATTAGTCCTCAAATCTGCATATTCAAAAGGAGAGAGATCAGTAATATTAAAGGTAGCACTCACATTTACATACCTATTGGGTAAGTCAATCTTGTAGGCGTTATCATTGATTCTTTCTAAAACTTGAAATGGACCATCTCCTCGTGGTTGAAGTTTTCATTTTCTTTGCTCTGGGAACCTATCCTTCCTCAAATGCACCCACACCCAATATTCGGGTTCTATTACAACCTTATGACAACCCTTTATTCCTTTCTTCTCATATTATTCATTTCTTATTTAAATGTTGGCTTTCACTTTAGCATGTAAATCCTGAACAAATTTTTCCTTCTCATCACCTGCAAGATCAACAACCTCATTAGTAGGAAATGAAATAATATCTAACAGATTCATTGGTTTAAAGCCATATACAATCTCAAAAGGTGATAATTTATTAGTGGAATGCACTACTCAGTTATATGCAAACTCTATGTGTGGCAAACATTTTTCCCAATTCTTTAGATTTTTTTGAATTATTGCACACAAGAGGGTAGAAAGAGTCTTATTCACTACTTCAGTTTGCCCATAAGTTTGAGGATGTTCAACAGTTGAGAACAATAATTTAGTTCCCAATTTATTCCACAAAGTCCTCCAAAAGTGGCTAAGGAATTTCATATCCCTGTCACTTACAATGGTTTTGGGCAGTCCATGTAATCTCCCAATTTCTTTGAAAAAGAAATCTGCTATATGCATAGCATCGTTAGTTTTTGAGCAGGCAATGAAATGGGTCATTTTGCTGAATCGGTCCACAACAACAAAAATGCTATCTTTTCCCGATTGGGATCGAGGAAATCCCAACACAAAATCCATAGAGATGTTGGTCCAAGGTTGGGATGGAACGAACAAGGGGGAATACAATCTATTAGGTTGAACCTTGGGCTTTGCATTTTTACAAGTGACACACTTATCACAAATTGAAATAATGTTTTTTCTTATTCTTGGCCAATAAAAATGTTCATGCAAAGTAGCTAGTGTTTTATCAACCCCAAAATGCCCCATCAAACCACCCCCCATGAGTTTCTTTTACAAGAAATTCCTGAGTTGAAAATTTTGGAATACACAATTTATCCCTTTTGAAAAGAAACCCATCATTTTTGTAATAGTATTTAAATCCATGTTTTTTACAAGACATCCAAATTTGAGAAAAATCTTCATCATTAGCATACATTCCCTGTAGTAACTCAAGTCTAAGTAATTGAGAATGAAGAGAAGTAATAAGTGCATACCTTCGTGAAAGATCATCGGCAACCAAATTTTCCTTACCTTTTTTATGCTTGATCACATAGGGGAAAGTCTCAATGAATTCCAGCCAAGATGCATGCCGCCAATTTAATTTACCTTGGGATTTCAAATACTTAAGGCATTCATGGTCAGAATGAATAATGAACTATTTATGCCATAAGTAATGTTTCCATGTTTCCAGGGTTCTTTTCAAAGAATAAAGTTCTTTATCATAAGTTGAATAATTTAATGTTTCCATGTTCAATTTCTCACTAAATTAAGAAATTGGACGCGACTCTTGAGTCAAAACAGCACCAATACCAACTCCTGATGCATCACACACAATTTCAAAGACTTTGGTGAAATCTGGTAGCCTTAAAAGGGGAGCATTGACCAATTTTTATTAGAGTGTGTTAAAGGATTTTTCTTGTTTTTCACCCCATTTAAAGACCACATGTTTCTTGACAATTTCATTAAGAGGTGCAGCGATGGATGAAAAATCATTTACAAACCTCCTATAGAAGCTTACCAATCCATGAAAACTCCTAGCCTCGGTTGCACTCTTCAGTTTGGGCCACTCCTAAATTGATTTGATCTTTTCATCATCCACACGAATCTCTTCCTCCCCTACAACAAAGACAATAATCACAACAGAATCTATGAAAGAGGAACATTTTTTAAGATTGGCATAAAGCTGGTTTTCTTTAAGGGTCTCTCACACCAAACGCAAGTGTTCAACATGGTTGTCTAGATATTTTCTATACCCCAAGATATCATCAAAATAGACAACGATGAATTTTCCAATGAATGAATGAATGACATGGTTCATTAAGCTCATGAATGTACTTAGTGCATTAGTTAAACCAAATGGCATAACTAACCACTCATACAAACCGAACTTAGTTTTAAAATTAGTTTTCCACTCATCTCCTTCTTTCATTCGAATTTAGTGGTATCCACTTTTAAGATCAATTTTTGAAAACAAAGAGGCTCCATGTAATTCATCAAGCATGTCATCAAGTCGATGTATGGGATAATGGTACGTAACTGTTATTTTGTTGACGGCGCGACAATCCACACACATCTGCCATGTTCCATCTTTCTTGGGTACTAGGATCACCAGAACAACGCATAGACTCGTGCTTTCCCCTACTAATCCTTTCTTTATGAGTTCTTCAACTTGACATTGGATCTCTCTAGTCTCTTCTGGATTAGCTCTATATGTTGGCCTGTTGGGAATTGTGGCACCAGGTATGAAGTCAATCCTATGCTCAATGCCTCTAAAAGGGCGTAATCCATTGGGTGCTTCTTCGGGAAACAAATCACCAAATTCCTACAGTAAAGACACAACACAAGAAGGAAAATAATGGTGGAGTTCATTAGTTGCAAGGTAAGAATCATTACTAATGAGTAAGAACACTTTCTTGCTCAATAAAGCATCTTTCACCTCAATTTTTATAGAAAATAAACTCACCTTTCGCTCAACACTCTTGTTTTCATCTCTTTGATTTCCCTCATTTCTTTTTATGTCACTCAGCTCTCCCTTTTCACTCTTAATTTTTCCACTCTTTTCATTTTTTTCTCTTATTTATTTTTTTCTCAACTCATCACTCTCTTTTTTATCACTCAAAATTTTATTTTTCCCACTTTCTTTTTCACTCATTTCTTTTTTCTTTTTGTATTCTTTATCTATCCTCACTTGATCTTCATATGATTATATGGGACTTAGAGGAGTCAAAACAATCTTTCAACTACAAAAATGAAAAGAGAATCGGTTAGCATAGCCATCATACATCACTCTCCTATCAAATTTCTACAGTCTCCCTAGTAGAAAATGTCCAGCTTTCATCAGAGAAACATCACATAGCACCTCATCATGATATTTTCCAATGGAAAAAGAAACTATGGCTTGTTTTGTGACCTTGACTTATCCACTATCATTCAACCAATGCAATCTATAAGGTCTAGTATGCCTTATAATAGGCAAACTCAACTTCTCAACCAACAAGGTACTAGCCACATTAGTACAAATTCCACTATCAATAATCATACTACATACCTTCTCCTTGATTTGGAATCTCGTATGAAAAATATGCTCACGCTGCTCCTCATCGTGACCATCTTTTGGTTTAATATTTAAAGCTCTTCTTGCCACCAAAGCATCTCCATGTACGGGTTTTTCAACTTCTATATCCAAACTCTCCTCCAAATATGGCATCTCATCATCACTGGAGTGATCACTAAGGATGTCTCCATTATCCAAAACAATCATGGACCTTTTGTTTGGGCATTGAGATGCAATATGACCATGTCCTTGACACTTAAAACACTTTATATCACGAGATTTAGAAGGGAAATTTTTGTCCATTTTTTCTTTTGAATCGGTGGGGAAGAACTTATTTTTGGCCTCTTCTCTTTGTACAAATTTGTAATCCCTTGGTTTTGTTTCATTCCACTTAGAAGTTGATTTTGGATATTTCTGGTTATCCTTCCAAAAATTGTGGGAACTTACTTGACTCCTTTGAGAATGTAGTTGCTTTTCGACCTTCATCGCCTTATGTAAAAACTCCTCCATATCAATGTAGGTTTGAAGTTACACCACATCTCTAATTGTTGGATTCAATCCATTGATGAACCTTTCCATGGTAGCTTCACGATCCTCCTCCAAATTGGCTCGAATCATCGATATCCCCATTTCCTTGTAGTATTCATCCACACACATGGAACCTTGCACAAGTTTTTGTAACTTCAAATGAAAATCTCGATAGTAATGACTAGAAGTGTACCTTTTGCGCATTACTATCTTCATTTCTTCCAAAGTTCGGATTGGCCTTTCTCCATTTCGTCATTGACTTACTTGTAATTGGTCCCACCAAATACTTGCACAGTTATTGAACTCAAGTGCTTCCAATTTTACCTTCTTCTCCTCCGAGTAGTTGTGAAGTCCAAACACATGGTCAACCTTCTGCTCCCACTCCAAATAAAGTTCTGAGTCACTCTTACCTTGAAAGTATGGAAGTGTCATTTTGATGCTTCCCAAGTCACTTTCTCTCCAAGCAGAACGTTGCCCTCGCTTAGGAATTGATTCTTCCAAATCAGAGTACTCATCATCACCTTCATCAATTTCTTTCCTTCTTGGGGCCTTTGAAGTTGAAGAAATTTTCAAATCATCCAACCTAGCATTAAATCTTGTAAATTGGTCAGTGACAGCTTTCATAAATAATTTGATGTCGATCTCACTTCTTTCTCCCTCACTTTCCATTTTTTTTAATTCCTCACACACTCTTTCTCTCTTTTTTTAATCTATCAAAAGGTTCCTCACACTTTCTAGCACAACAACTTGGTTCCTAAAAGTGTTCTTAAAAAGAATCAAGAAGATATATAGTAACAAGCAATCAATTAATGGCAATCTTTAAAAATCAGAAATTTTTTAAGGGTTTGAATTAATGGAGTCCAAGAAATATGGGAGGTAAATGGGAAAAATGGTTATAGTAGAAGGTTGGATATGGATGAAGGAAAGAAGATGGTGGATAAGAAAATGAAATCAAAATTATAACTTATGTGCGAACGCAATGTTTCAAATGAGCAGTTTCTTTTTTTTATAATTTTTTTTTGATTGATTTTTTTTTTCTTTTTTTGATTTTTTTTCTGCTTTTTTTGGCTACTCAATAAAGAGGAATTGAGATACAAAGAGTGCACTTTTGGTGCTCAAAGTAAAACAAATGAAAAATGTACTAATCTGATTGCAATGATGTAAATGGTTGAGATAACATGAACTTTAACTCAAATGGAAATCCGCCTTGGAGATTGTTAGATTTCACAAGAGTGAAACTGTAGCACGAATTGATTCGGCTATATCTCCAAATATAGGTGTCGGATTTTAGTGTTTCCAAATCGAGAAGAAAGATGAGATTATAAACTATTAAAATGACATATTATACATCCAAAAACTCAATGAAAAAGCAGACGAAAATGTGGAAGAAAGTTTCATCCAGAATTGGTGATGGCCAAAAATGGAAGGGGAAGAAAAAAAGATGGGAGAAATAGAAATATTAAAGAACCTGGTTTCGTAACCTCACTTTGATACCAAATGATATGATACCATATGGGCGTGCAGTATATGTTGGCGAAAATTCGAAAACACAAGTGACGGAAGAAGGGGGAATGTAAATTAAAAGAAATGCAAGGAAAATAAATGAGGAAGGGGGGTGATCAATTAGGACCCCAAGGAGACTTGCCCCATGAAACTCTGATTATAAAGCGCCACAAAGGTTGATCAATCCATTGATGAGCCTTACTTGCATTCACCTAAGAACACAAAAAACACAAGCAAAATAATGCTAGAAACTCTCAAATTCGAAATTAACTTTTAAGGGGTACAATGAGGTGTCTATTTATAGTCAAATGGGAGGAATACATGTCAAAATACCTATCCCACAAAAGTCTAAAGCCTATTCCATGAATTTGACTTTGTTTACACATGTATATGGCTTTAGGGGACAAGATATCTCCAAAGAATACTTTTTGGAACCACCCCAAAGACTTTGAAGATTCCCACCATGACTTTGGAGACAAGGGCCCCACCATTTTTTGACTTTGGAGACTTCCTTCATGCAAGTGGATTAAAATCCGTGGAAGCATTTGGGTGGGCCATTTAGGTTCACTTTTGGGCTTTAATAAGTGTGATTAAAGGCCTATTTTCTCCCCCGATGCATGCATCTTGGACCTCCTCTTGTAATTTCAAAATGAGGTCATGTAAAGCTTATTTCATCCTCCTCATTATTTCTCTTGTCATTGGGCCACCAATCTCATGCAATGGGTCTTGTCCATTAATGCTCCTTCCACCATCCATGTCAAGATCGTCCTCAAATCCTTGCTGTATGTGTGCATCATGATTCGCCTCACACAATTACCCAAAAAATGCAATTTATTAACATAATTTCAGCAAGAAACGTTCCTTTAATCTCTACCCACACGCTCATCTTATCGGCCCCTTTTTTAAACCATGACATAAGCTAATGTCAATAATTTACCCCACACTTGAAACACAAATATAACCACCAACACCGACAAAGCACAAGCAAACTGCAGATGGATTTTCCAAAACATCCCCAATTTAAGTCATCAATTCAAAACCATCATCATTAATCAAAAATGATTTATAAACACGCATTCATGTCTTTTAAAACAAAGCATCCACTTCAATCCATCTTATAATTTCCAACCTTACCTTTGGAATTCCCAACCACACACACACCACATGATACCACCTAGGATACCCTTGTGTTTTTTCAAGATGCGCAAAGATGATTAGAGGCTGCAATCCCCTTAATTACACCCCCAACATAGCAGGTATTAACACTAAAGCGTCTCTTAAAACTCTTCCATAAACCCCTTTAGATATCCACTTCTTTTCTTAACCCTTCCCCTGATTTATTCAACCAAACCACGCTTAATCATTAACGTTGGATAAATTCCAGCAGCACACAAAAGGTCTTTCTACCTGAACAAGAAAGTCGCAACCTGGAAAACATCATTTACATGTCCAACATGCATATAGTAGTTCTATCAACCTATTATTAACCAACATTAATCAAACATTTCTAAACATTGTTTCTCAAATTTATCCCAATTAAACTCAAGGATTGACTATGAAAGAAGTAATAATCAAGTGTTCACACCACCATATCATCATAATAAACCATCGTTCAATGTTCTCTTTCAACAAAAAGCATTAATTAACCAAATTTCTGTCGAATCCCCAACACATTTACGCTTTAACAACATCAAAGTAGGTCTTTATAGCAAATTTTCTCTTGCAATTCACTTCATTTATTCACAAAAAGTCACATCCATTAATTCCGCTTGAATTATCATCCAATTTCATGCAAAACATAAACAAGACAAGTAAATTCAAGCATCACATAGCTACAATGCACTAGAGCAGTGAATTAAAAGCCCAGAGAGGGACAAAATCACATTCCTCAAGGTTCATCAACAATCTCCACAAGGATTGGGAGACGAATTCCCCTTGATGATGTCAAAAAATCCGTTAGCTAGAAGGAAAATGAGAATTAGAACGCAACAAAAAACAAACCTCATCGTCTTCTAACAAAACAATTGGGAAAATGATCTACTCAAGGCGACTCCATCGCCACAAACGAATAGTCGGTCCACCACAAAATGCGGGAGAAATCATCAAGGAAAGATTGAGAGAGATTGGGAGAGATTGGACCCTCCAAGGTTCATAAAAAAACCATTAGATTAGGAACACCGGCTTTTAGATTGATTCTAGATTGATTCGCACGACCATGGAAAAATGGAATTGCCCATCTTATAAAAAAAAACTTCAAGAACTCCATTGAGTACTCGTTCCATTACCACCGAGTAGCCAGTAGAAACCCAAATGACCCTCCCTCATCGACTAACGGGTACCCCACACCGGGTACCCGGTGATTTTTGTTGGGCTATATCGAGCTTAAACCACCACTTCCCCTCTATTCTCCTCGCTTCACTTAAAACCCTCAAAGACCAACTCAAAACAACTCAAAATGTATTCAAAAACGGAATAGGTAAACCAAGAATTGTAGTTCTAGTTGCTTACCTTCGCGTTTCTTTTTCTGGTGTTGATTTATTCAGTATATTTGAGTCCCCATTGCATCTTTAAATCAATAATTAAAATGAAATTTTATAAACAGTTAAAAACACTCTAGCGAATCACAGTATTCCAGCTAAATAAATAGAGACGATGAAGCAGAAGAAAAAACAAAAAAGATGCAGGAAAACATCTTACAGAGGAAGCCCCAGATGGCATTCATCTTCCATGGTGGGGCCGCTGGGGTCGCAGGTTAATTATTTTTTTAGTTGGTCTTCATTTACGGACTAATAAATTGTTTAAAAAAGGAGAAGGAAAATAGAGCAAAAAACACCACTATAGACACCCACAATGCGATCCAAAACGGTTCAGAAACAAAGACTACAGTCCACAAACATCACTTCCACCTCCATCCGATTTCTTCAGTTTCGATATACAGACCCCCCTATACAATTCATTCATCAATCTCCTTCTCTTTTTCCTTGACCCGCTTAAGATTCAAAACTTCATCTACTCCTCTTCTCTTGACACAGTTGGAAACCTACAAAGTAATTGAACACTTTTGAAATGGTTGACTACATTATTAATCTCATTCTCTCCTTATCTTCTCTTAACCAACTTAAAAAACGTCATTCACAAACATGTTCTTGTATCATGAATTCCTTCATCATTTTAAATTCATTTGAGAATAGATTTAGCATTGTCAGACTTCAATTGGAAAGTATTGTAACTTTCTATTCATCCTAGCTTCTTTATTTTTAACTCATCCAGAGTACGATCATTCTGAGTACGATCGTCAACACATTCTTTCTTTCCTTTCACCCAGAATATAATAAATTTGGGTACGATTATTTATAGATATGATTGTCAGGGGTATGATCATTTCTGGGTACGAAAAGTTTATGGAATGTACGATATAAAAATGGATGCTACAGTAAATCAGCACCATCTCTTCAATCAGCACCATATTTTCAATCGAATCCACCTCTTCAATCATTCTTTATAGGCCTGATCAATCTTAAAAACAATTTACTGCATCTCTTTCACCCCCCCCCCTTTCTTTCATCAAGTTTGCATTATAATTTTCACCACTTACTTATGATTTATAAGAAATAAAAATTGGTAAATCATCGTCACAATTAATTCATCATAGTTCTAGAGACTTCGATTTTTCACCAAAACAAATACATACCCCACATCGGATCCAGAGTGATGTCGATGACCATTTACTTTCAGTGAGATGTATTCACTTTCATTCTAGACCCAAGTTGAGTCTGATCAAAACCATTCCTTTCAAGCAGTTTCTTCTCATTATGATAGACTTTCACAGTGATTCCAATTATTTTGAAAACATGAGTCTGATTCTTTTAGAAAAAAACCTCATTAATATTTTTACCATAAAAAAAGTTAAGTTATTTCCTTTCTTCTTTTCTTCAACATATTTCTTGACAACAAAAGGAAACACATAAAAATCATCACCTTCATCATCAGCTTGGTCCTACCAATCTCACCCTTTAGATTTTGTTTTCAACCAAGTTTCATAAATCAATGAACTTTGTATCCTCAAGAAATAGATTACTTATCAACAATTATAATCCTATTTAATATAATTAATTATAGGAAACAAGAATCATTGACAAAAAAATCATGTTGTCCAAAAGTAGTGATTATGAAAACATTTTCATCTTTTCTTCCTCAGCTCTTAAAGTAGTGATTATGAAAACATCATTATCTTTTCTTCCCCAAATCTTCTTCAACCTTCCTGGAATACAAAACAAATTCTTTCCTACAACCACTCCAACAAATAGTTAGAATAGTTCACTCATAAAACAATAATTTTGAATTCACAGCTTACCCACAACTCCCTATTTTATGCAATTGATTTATGAAAAAATACAATTATCTCCCTTGAAAAAACAATACAAAGGTAATATGAGAGAGGGGACAGAAACAAAAACCTCAACCTTGATGAAAATTAGGTTGTACACCCTTGTTAAACCTCAATTTTTAGAATGATTCCTTCGGTAAAGTTTTTGTGAAAATGTCAGCCACTTGTTCTGATGTTGGAACGTAATCCAGCTTCAATACATTCTTCTCCACATGATCTTTAATGAAATTATATTTTATATCAATATGTTTTGAATGAAAATTTTGAACTAGATTCCTGATGAGATTGGTTTTGATTTGATTGTCACAACCCAAGAGCAAGGGTAACTTCACTTAAACATGTAAATATTCTAATTGAGTTATCATCCAAAAGAGTTGAGTAATGGCTTGAGTAGAAGAAACATACTCAGATTCATCCATACTGAGAGTTACTGAATTCCATTTCTTTTAATGCCAACTAAAAACATTCTTTCCCATAAAGAATACACCACTAGATGTGGATCTTCTATCATTAATATTTCCTGCCCAATATGCATCTAAATACCCAAACAAATCAATAATATCTAAGCTAAAATACCTGATTCTAAATTATGTTGTGCCTCTAATGTATCTGAGAATTATTTTTTCATAAAGTAAATGTGATTCTTTTGGATCACATTGAAATCTTTCACATAAGGTAACAGCATACACAATGTCAGGTCTTGAGGTAGTCAAATACAATATACTTCCAATCAGCTTCTGATACTCTTTCTGATCAACTAATTTTCCATCTCCATATTTACTCAACTTTTTTCTCACTGAAATCAGTTTAGAAACAAGTTTTTGAGTTTTCCATGATGAACCTCTTGAGAAGTTCTTTAGCATGATTTTATTGGGAGAGAAAAATGTATTCTTTCTTTTGCAATATTTGTAACCCAACGAGGTATTTCATTTCTCCCAACATAGAAATTTCAATACCTTCTTCATTTATTCAGGAAATATTTCACAAATCCTTTCATCATTCCCACCAAAGATAATATCATCAACATAAACAATTATAATGAGGGAATACTCTTGAATTTCTCTGATATAAATATTTTTATCTACTCTTCCTTTCTTGATATTCATTTTCCTTAAGCAAGTATCCAATTTGGAATACCATACCCTCAGAGCTTGTATTAACCCATACAATGCTTTCTTCAATCTACATACATAGATTTTATCTTTCCCAACAACAAAGTTACAATGTTTTTCAATATAAACCTTCTCTTCAAGATCACCTTTCAAGAATGCAGATTTAACATCCATTTGAAAGATCTTGTAGCCTCATTATGTATAAAAATAAAGAAAGATTCTAATTGTTTCCAATATTTCCATGAGATCAAAGGTTTCATAAAAATCAATTCCTTCAATATTTTAATACCCTTTTCAAACAAATATTTCTTTCTTTCTTATAACTTCACCTTCTTCATTCTTCTTGTTTTGGAAAACCCAATTTGTGCCAATGATGTTTTTGTTTTCAGGTTTAGATATGATTTCATCGGTATTATTCTTTTCAATCTAATCTAATTCTTCATTCAAGGCTTGAACCCATTCTGAATTCTCAAAAACTTCTTTTACATCATTAAGTTCCACTTTTGAATACAAATAAGTATGTGTAATGGAATTTTTTGTTCTTCTTGTTTGGAACTTTTGATTTTGATCACCAATTATATTCTGAGATTCCACTTGTTTCCTCAGACTTGGAAGATATTTTTTAGTTTCTTCCTCATCATTGGAAATAGTTGAGTATGTTTCTTCTTCTTGAGAAGGATTATAATTGTTTGTATCCTTATCATAATTGTTTTCTTTAAATTTCTCAACTTCCTTCTCTTCCTGAGCATGTTTCTCTTTCTCAGATATTTCAATCACTTTTACGTAAACTAAATCAAAAATTCTCTTTGTTTCTTTGTTGAATCATTTGTATCCTCTTTCTTCCAAAGCATAGCTAATAAATATTACATCTTTTCCTTTCTGCTCAAACTTTTCATAGTTTCCTCCTTTCTTCTTTATAATGCATGCAATCCCAAAAACCCTCAAGTGTTTCAAACTTGGAGGTTTTCCATAAAAAAATTCATATGGAGTCAAACCTGATTGAGGCTTATAGAAATGATGGTTCTGAATATAAATAGTAGTTCTCATGGATTTCCTCCAAAAGTAATGAGAAGTTCCATATTCAAGTAACATGGTTCTTCCCATTTCCACCAAGATTCTATTCTTTATTTCAGAAATCCCATTTTTTGGGGGAGTATATGGAGAAATATAATCATGTTGAATCCCATGATTCTCAATATAGTCTTTAAACTCTTCACATCTATATTCACCACCATTATATGTTCGTAACTTATTCACTAAATACTCACATTCCTTTTCTTCTGCAAATTTTAAACATTTTCAAAGAATCTGGTTTATGTATCATATACATAACACATGTAATGTGATTAAAATCATCAATGAAAGTAATGAAGTACTTATCTCTATTTTTTATTGTTTTATCTTTGGACCATAGATATTAGAATGAATTATCTCAATGGGTTGTTTTGAACAAATTTCAACTTTCTTATGCATAGCATCTGTAATCTTTCCTTTTTGGAAGATAGTGCAACACTAATCTATTCTTCTTGGCAAGTCAGGAATGTCTCAAACACTATGTAGTTTAGATAACATTCTCATGTTTCTCTGAAACATATTTCAAAGACTTTTATTCCACAACTGATTCTCTTCAAACAAGCTCATGTAACAAGAGTTTTGTATTTCACCAACCTGAAACAAATTCTCTTTTATACATTGAGATCTTATAAAAAAAATCCATCTTCTTAACTATTTATAAAAAAACCATATTTACTGAAGATAAATTTGTTACCCTCACCACATAATTGTAAAACACTTAGAAAATTTTGTTTCAACCCATCAACATACACTATTTTCTTGGATTTTGTCTTTTCTTTTCCAATGATGACTGATCTAACACATTTGATATTTATAGATTCATCATTGAAAAATGTAAAAGTGAATTCTTTAAAATCATTCACATTCTTCAACAATTTAAAGTCTCCTTTCATGTGAGAATAACATATACTATCAAGTATCCAATGTTGTTCTCCCTTTGAAGCTTTCAAATCAGTTTCAACAACAAGATCTTTTTCTCCTTTCTTTTCTTTATTTACTTTTGTCTTCTGAGAATTAAGAATCTTTTGCTGAGCTAGTAACAAGATAATACATCCTTTTACAAGATTTCCAGGTTGATCACATCTCTCAAAAATAATTTCCAAGGGTTGGAACCTATTTTCAATCTTTACTTTAACCTTTTTAGGTTTCTTCAAGGAAACCTTCTCAGTATTCTTTATTTGAAGAGATTAAATCCACCTCAAACTCTGCCTCTCATAACCTGTGGGATAGTATAAATTTTGTTGGATGAACCAGCACATATTTTTTATGTGTCTAAATCACCTACAATACCAGAAATATCCATAAAATGAGTATTTTCCTCTGAAACCTCCATGTTATCCAGAACTATGAACACATTTTTCAGCCACCTTCTTTTCATTTTTAATCAAATTATTCTTCTTCTTTTTAGATATAATAGAATCATAAGTATTTGAAACTTTTTTGGATCTAGATGAAATGTTTTTGGAATCGGGATGTTTTGTAACTTCTGAATTCTTTACTTTTTCCACATACATAATTTTCCTAGATTTCTTATTTTTAGAAACAATTACATTATTCTTCTCATACTTTAAAGGTAACTTTTGTTGAACCTTCTCAGGTTTCTCATTACAAGAAAATTCACCAAATTCAATGAGAGTCTTGGAAACTTGTACTTTTCTCTTCATCTTTAGAAAGTTTTTGTTGGACAAGTTCTAACTCTTCTTCTTTTGCTTTCAGTTTCACTTATAGATGATCATTTATATTCCTTTTTTATTCAAGAGACTTTTTCAAATCATCAATCTCTTTCTCTAGATTCACTTTATCATTAGAAAAATAATCTTGATTTCTCATTGAATAATATTCATCTTCCAACTTTTTTTTACTTTTCAACCCTTCTGATCTTTCTCAAACATTCTTTAAGTTCTTCTTTAAAATGTATTTCAAGTTGAGTTTCTTCTTCTACAGAACTACTACTTCCAAATTATCCATCATTCATTATTACAATAAAATTATTTTCAATACCATAATCAAATGGTTTTTTGGATTTATCACCACTCCATTATTCTTCTTCATCTTTAGACAATAAGCTTCTTCTTTTGGATTTGAAGAATTTTTTTTATTTCTCTATATATTTCAATTTTTCTTTATCTCCTTGTTTCTTCCACGATCTTCTTGGATTTCTTTCTTCATCATAACTATCCTCTTCATTATTTCTTTGAGGATAGTTTTCCACAAAGTGACCAAATATTCTACATTCAAAACATTTCAAGGGAATTTTCCCTTTCTATTTCCCTATACCTCTTTTCAAACTTTTATAAAATAAGGATAAAATATCATTGAGATTTTTACATACCTCATTTTTAGAGTAAAAATCACCATCTTCTTCTTCAATAAGAATATTCTTTGATTTTTATTTATTTTTATCCTTGAAAGACATTTCTCTATAAAATTTTATTTTTCTCTTCATAGATTTATCTCTTCTTGTTTCATAAGTAATAAAAGTGATATGAAAATCATTAAGAGATAATGTTTCAGGGTCTCTATCTTTCAATGAAGAAACTTTTGCATCAAATTTATCAGGTAGGATTCTCGAGATCTTTCCAACAATAGTAGAATCATCTAACTTTTCACCAAGACATCTGATAGTACTCACAATGTCATTCACCCTGGTAAAGAATTCCCCAACAGATTCATGGTCACCCATCTTCAAATCTTCATATTTCAATCTTCATATTTTTATCTTTTCCTTCTTCACTTTTGTATTTCCCTCATATATGTTTTTCAATTTATCCCATATACCTTTGGTTGTAGCAACTCCTTTCACTCTTGAGAATTCACTTTAAAAAAGTGATGGCAATAAATCATTTGTCGCCCATCCATCATTCTCCATATTCCTATTATCAACAAATGTAAGAGGAGATTTATCATCAATGGGATGAAACCCAATTGTTGCAGCTTCAAGAACATCATAACTGATAGACATAAGATAAGGAAACATTATATATTTCTAGATATGATAATTATTTTCATCAAAGACTAGAATACCTTTACTTTTCACATAATTCAAATTCTCTATTAGCAAGGAATAAGTGAAGGGAACCTACCCTCTGATACCAGTTGAAAGTACCCAGTCAGTGTATTTATATCAATTAGAGGGGGAGGGGTGAATCAGTGATACTCTTTTTCTTTTATTTTTATTTTCAATTGAAACAACCTTCACCTCCTGTTATAGATTTCAATTCCTTACTGAAAAAAAAATCCAACACACATCCATAGGAACACAAAGATTTACTAGGTTCACTATTCCGCCTGAATTCCTGAATGGCCCAAAGGCCTTCTTTTTTTTATTGATTTTTGATAACCCCATTTCAAGGGATGAGGGGGAACCCTTACAAGGCCCTTATTCTTAGAGATTACATTTCCCATAGTCTTGGAGACATTACAAGACCTGTAGGTCTTAAGCAAATCATACAGACTATGACTACTTGAAACCGCCCCTCCCAGCATCTGTATTGTGATCAGCTCTCCACATTTAGAACCACTTTGATTCTTGAGTATGATAAAACATAGTTAAATTCTTCCTCTATCCAAGAAACCCAATACGGAAATCCTGAAGCCAATTAATCCATCCTAAGACGATGATCATCCGAGTAAAAATTTCAATTCTCTGTCAAAACCTCTTCAATAAATGATCAGTACGAAGACTTCTTATTCTCTCTAAAAAATTGGATATTCTATCCCTACTGTAGTGAAAAATACTCCATTGTCAAAAAAATACAGTGTACTTTTCTTCTTTTATAGGTGACCCAAAATATGTTTTGGCGGGAATCCCAAAATATTGTATGCTCACACAAATTCACCCAAATTTCAATTTCCCCTAAAATATCAGGTGAATTTTGACTTCATCAAATCTTCTCAAAGATTCTTGATTCTTCTTCAAACTTCATCTCCTTCTTCATATCTTCATTTTAATCACTATACCGATTTCAATTGTTGGGTCCAATTTTTCTCCATTCGATTTCTTCGATACAAAGATCTGTACCAACTGTCAAAGAAAGTGTATGAAGAAATGAATACCATTCTAATTTTTTGAATATGATTATCAGAACTTATTTGAGTAAAAATCTTTCATTTGAATGTATATGTCCCCCTTTATAATTCATTCAACAATATCCTTCTCATTTTCTCTTGACCCACTTGAGATTCAAGGCTTCATCTTCTCCTCTTCTCTTGACCCAGTTGGAAACCTACAAAGTAATTCAATCCTTTTGAAATGGTTGACTACATTTTTTATCTAATTCTCTCCTTCTCTTCTCTTGAACCAATTAAAAAAACCTCATTCACAAACCTGTGATTGTATTATGACTTCCTTCATGATTTTAAATTCATTTTAGAACAGCTTTAGCATCGTCCGACTTCAATTATAAAGTATCGTAACTTTCCATTAATTCCAGCTTCTTTCTTTTTAACTCAGCCTGAGTACGATCATTCTGAATACGATCATCAAAACCTTATTTCTTTCCTTCCACCCGAAATACAATAAATTTAGGTACGATTATTTCTGGATATGATTGTCCTATGTATGATCATTTATGGGTACGAAACGTTTATGGAATGTTAGATAGAAAAACAAATGCTATAGTAAATAGGTACCATATCTTCAATTAGCACCATATTTTCAATCTGTACCACCACTTCAATATTTCTTTCTTGGACCAATCAATCTAAAAAACAATTGAATGCATCTCTTTTACTCCCCCTTTATTTAATAAATCTTTCAATGTAAGTTTCACCACTTACTTAGGATTTATGAGAAATACAAATTGTCAAAGCATCCTCACAATTAATTCATTGTAGTCATAGAGACTATGATTTTTTACCAAAATAGCTACATCTCCAGCATCATATCTAGAGTGATGTCGATGACCATTTACTTTCAGTAAGATTTATTCACTTTCATTCCAGACCCGAGTTGAGTCCGATCAACACCATTCCTTTCAGGCAGTTTTTTCTCATTGTGATGGACTTTCATAGTGAGTCTGATTCTTTTGAAAACATGAGTATGATTCTTTTGGAAAACAAACCTCGATAAGTTTTTTACCATAAAAAAAGTGAAGTAATTTTCTTTATTTCTTTATTCAATAGCTTTCTTGACAACAAAAGACAACACATGAAAATCATCACCTTCATTATCATCTCGGTCCTAACATAAACCATATCACTCATGGTTACCTAATGATATCCACCACACACCTTCTCATCTTGACCCACCATATTCTCACTCAATACTAGGTTACCACCATCAACCTTAGCACACAAGAATCATACCACAATAATAATAAAAACACACCGATCACACTAGTACAACAACACACCTCGAGAAAAATAATTCAGGGATAGTTTGTGGTTTATCTCTACCCAACCCCTTATAGTTTCCACATTAACCCAGTCTATGTTCTTGACACCTTCTCAATGAAGGATCCCAACACTTGGATCCAACAACTCACTCTAGGCCTATATCTAACCCCAAAAGGGTTTCTATATATCTACCTAGATCTACCCCCACACTTCGATACCAAAAACACATCATTGGAAAGAAACATCATCCAATAAACAATTCACAAAGAAATCACAATTAGGGGAACACATCAATCACAAAAAATTTAAAAATAGGGAATTTCCCACACCAGGTCAATTAAAACAAAACATTTTCCAAACTAATCCCTTCTAGCTTCCTCTTAAAAACCAAGCCAAATCTCCCTTTCAAACCATTTCTCAATCACAACTTTTCACTTAAAATCCCACTTAGAACTAAAACCCATTTTTAAAATAAAAATTTAAATTGGAAATCCATTTTTTACTTTCATAATTTAACACATGCCACCAAATAATCTATAAAGAGATCTACCAATGCTTGTTCGTCTAGGGTGCCACCATCGAACCGTTTAGAAAGTTATGTGTTCATTGTTGACTATTAGTCCAATGTAATCTCATCCCAATTTATGGGAAAAACCACACACATATATCATAAAACATGCAGGAAAACAATATAAATGTCACACAAACATAAAATCACTAATTCATATAACTAATGCCAAACTCACCAAGAAACTTCACAATGCCAAAACAACAAGCAATGAGGTGTGGTTCACTCCTGACATGCACTCAGACATAAATCACACAAAATGACTAAATTACATTGCTGATTCAATGGATAATTTCACCCAAAATCATCAAAATCCATAAAGAAACTCACGGAGCATCATACATTAAGGAAAATAATGAACGGTGAATTTATTTCCACCTCATGGAACATCCTCTATGAGCCGCACATGAAATCCCCAATGAGAATGATGATTTCACCATGCTCTAGTGAAATCGTTTTCCCAAATCCCTAATAGAGTGAACTAAAATATATAAAGGACAAAGAGGAGAAACCATGGGAGGAGAAGGAGGGATCTTACCTTGAATCGGCATGACAAAACTCTGAGAATCCACACGAATCAAAGGAAGGTGAGAGGGATGTGGGAGATCCAAAGAGGAATTATCCCCTCTCTTTCAGCCAAAAAAATTGAGGGAAACCCGAGGGGATCCAAATAATGGACCCCTGGTAAAATTACAAGAAAGAACCTGAAAAATAGGTTGCCATCACTAGTCCACAACATGAATAGGGCGTTCGAGTCATGAATCCTCCTCTAGGCAAGGGACATTCCTCTATCCTAACACTTTCATGATGTGAACCTTGGTTCTCACCATGAATTTTCCTGGGCATAAATCCCCCTCTTAGGCTACCCTATTCACATCACCCATCACACTATGAATAGCCTGGTGCTGTAATTTTCAACAGCCCAACCCCCTAACCAATACTCTAATATCCACCCTAACTTCTGATGAATCCAATGAGCCTCAAACCACATCCAGAAACACCTTTTAAGGACTTTCAAACACTCAACATTTCATTCTGAGCCCCAGTTCCCAAAATGACCCCGTCACCAAATCAAAAATTCAAATGTCCTCTAAAACTCACAACTTGAAATGATGTGGGTCTTTAAAACTTTGATTATTTGTTATATTACCAGTTTTATTTCCTTTTCTAATAACCCTACACATCACTCCTAGGAAAAACACATAGATATAAGACATCATTTCCCTCAAGATCACATAATTAAAGGATATATTTTTCTTGAATTTATTTGAACTGGAAATTATCTTTCAAATATATCTACAAAAGCTTTACATTATAAAATATTTGAGTAAATTAAACAAGATATGGTTATGATTAGTGTTAAGTTATTATTTTATGCTTCTTGTTTTATATTCTTCTGACATCAATAAAATCCTCGAGAAAAGGAGAGTACATTCTTTGTTTATATAGAACTATGACAACTCTTTATGAAGGTACTTTTCATATTTCAAAAGAACTTTAAACGAAATTTATAAGATATTACTTGATATATTTCACAACTGCACCTTATGGAAGCGTTTTACTAGTTGTACATAACAGAAACACGATTATGGAAAGTACCAATTATATATTATGTTTATCTTATATAGTTTCTCAGGAAGACCCCTCACTATGGTTTGATTAATTATTACATAACCTTTAACTTTTGAATCCATTCTTACACAATACATATTCTTTTTGATCTATTCTTATGTAATCTTGATAATATTCTTACACTTACTATTTGAGGTGTTCTTACACGATGCCTATAGATCTAGTTTATTCTTAAAAGGTGCTTTATTATCCCATTGAAGTTTCTACCTATGTTATTATCTTTATTATTAGTTTTACCCCCCCCCCCCCTCGAATGGCCCGAAGGACTTCTTTTTTTATTATTATAGATAATCCTCCTTTTAAGGGATGAAGGGGAACCCGTACATGACTCGTAGGCCCAAGTCACAAGGCCCGACACGACTCGCAATACATGACCCAAAGGCCCAGAGGCATACTATGCCCAATACATGACCCGTAGGTCCAACCCACAGGAACTGCCCCTCCCCTAGCTTCTGCATCATTGATCACCTAGCTCCCCACCTTGCATTGCTGGTCGACTAGCATTTCCCCGTACAAAGTTACACGGTGCCTGGTCCCGATGTTGGTTGTCATACCCTCTCATTCTTCCAATCTGGTAGCTCTGCTTCTGGTGACTGCTAGTCTTTTTGCTCTGATCCTCTTCTAGGGCCTTCTCTGTCTGAACTGGGCTACTCCATGGTAGGCCCTTAGGCCCAAAGACCTTTGATAACCCGAATGATGGGTCAGAGAAAAAGGGAGTGATGGCAAGAGGGGGGGTGAATTGCCTTTTAAAAATAAGAACCAATTTAAAAACAAATTGAATCAAAGTTTAAGTGCAGCGGAAATAAAGAGGCAATCACACAAGAAATTGTTAACGGAGTTCGGCCAAAACCCGGCCTACGTCTCCGCTCCCAACTCAACCGTTGAGAGATTCCTACCGCTTGCTTTTCAATGGTTTTAGCAAGAAACCCACTAGGCTTTGAGGTAGCACTAGGACCTATTACAGCTTGCTTTTGATGGTTTAGCAAGAACCCACTTGCTTTCAATGGAATAGCAAGAACCCACTAGCCTTCTTATAGGTGAAGGCTAGCTCACCTATGACACAAGCCTTTTAAAAGGAAAGGCTTGAAGAAACCTCTTCACACCTTAGTGGTGATGTGAAACCCAAAAGAAAGGGGGATGAGAAAAGGTGTTGGGGTTTGTAGGCACAAACCCAATTTTAAAGCTCAAAAAAGATAAAACAATAAAAACCGTATTTTGAGAAGCCTTGGGCGCCTTTGATTGGATGGAGATGTTGAAGGACGCTTCCAAGCTTCTTTGGAGGAGCTCCTTGGATGTGGAAGTTGTTGGAGCAATTGGGGTTCCCTTGGAGGAATGCGTCGGAGGTACGCCAAATGATCAACAAGGTGTCCGTGGGCTTCCGTATAGTTCCGGTAGGTGTCTGGGGCTTCCTTGGCCTTTATTTATAGGCATGGAACCCTTGGGGAGGCTTCGGAGCCGTTGGAGAGGCTAAAAGAGCCGTTGGGAGCCAAGTGGGTCAGCCTGGTCAAACTGCAACGGCTAGTTTGACTAGCTCCACCGGCTGGCCGGTACAGTGCCACCGGTTGGCCGGTGCCTTGAAAAAGGATGAGGATTTCTGGCCAGGGGCCACCGGCTGACCGGTGCCAGAGCCACCGGCTGGCCGGTGGCAAGACAGTAGCTTGCCACTCTGTGCAGGTGCCACCGGCTGACCGGTGCTGCGGCCACCGGTTGGCCGGTGCTGAGGCAGTGGCTCTGCCTTCTGCCCAGGGTCCACCGGTCGACCGGTGGTGAAGCCACCGGTTGGCCGGTGGACTGAATTTCAGTCCAGTTTTGCTTCTTGCTTTCTTGGCCTAATTCCTTGGCCACCTGAATTGATTCCTATCATCCAAAAACACTTGAAAAAGGATTAGATAAATATGAGGGTGATTGTGATCATGAAAATAAAACCTTGAGGGGTTCGAGAGGTACAACAATCTCCCCCTATTTTGATGATCACAATCACCGAAACAAACAGTGAAAAATACTGAAATTAAAGACATTCTTGAAGGAAAATTTGAAAATAAATCAAAGCATGATAGAAAAGATTCTCCCCCAATCAATCAAGAAATTTCTCCCCCTTTGTGATTATCAAAATAGTGTGGGGCATAAAACTTGATTGAGGGAAGACGATGAATAAACGAGATCTTAAATCAATTGAAAATGATATCAATTGTTGAAAAAGAAGGTTTGAATTGAAAGTAAAAAGTGTAAAAGGGATTTTTCAATCCAAACCAATTGTTGAAAATTTTGAAAATTTTGAAATGAAAATTGAATAACAGTTTGAATTGAAAGTTTTGAATCAAAAACCAATTGAAATTTGAAATTTGAAACCAAAGGAAATTTTTGAAATTGAGAGTTTTGAATCAAAGACAAGGTTTTGAAAATTCTCCCCCTAAATAAAAACAATGAATCACCGGGGAGAGGGATTTTGAAAAGAGACAATTTTAGGCCCGGAGAGACTCGCCAAAAGGGATTTTTCAATCCATACTTGTCTCATGGCGGGTCTTCTCCTATAGAATTCGTCTGAAAAGAAAATACTTTTAGGTTGACCATACCGGGCGTTTTTACAATTACATTCATAAATAAGGTGCCCGGGTTTTTTACAATAATTGCAAAATTTAAAACTAGAGCTCCCCCTTACAAAAACAGTGGGTGCATGGGAGGAGGAGGCTTGGTTGGTATAGCCAAGTCCATTGGTGGTTCTAGATATTCGTTGAGAACCCAATAATTTGGTCAAATTTTGTTCACCTTGGGTGAACTTGGCTAAAGATTCCCTTAGGTCTTTAATGGTTGATTCCAAAGAATCAACATTTGGGAAATTTTGGATTTTTAGGGAGAGTTCCTCCTTCTCTTTGAGAAGTTGTTCTTTTTCGGAGGAAAGTTTTTTGAAATTCTTTTTCAAAGAAACAAATTTTGACGAAAGCTCATGAAAACCTTTTTCTAGTTGATCTCTAGCGTGTGAGAGTTCTTCATAAGATAGATGATTAAATGAATTTGAAGAACTAGAAGATGAGGAAGAAGAGTCGGAAGATGATACCTCATGATTTTCCATTAGGCATTTTTTACCTTGGTCGCTCGAGGAGAAGGAGGAGAATGAAGAGGTGGAGCTATCACTCCATGTTGCCTTTGAAGCCTTCTTCTTCTCCTTTTTCTTGGCCCTTTTCTTGTGAGGTGGGAAAACGGGCTTGATCTTTTCGTCGGGTTCTTGCTTTTGATCGGATTCTTGCTTTGGAGCCTCGCTAGTACCTTCATAGGTTAGTTCTAAAAATTTCCAAAGATCGTAAGAAGTAGAGCAAGTAGAAATGCAATTAAAAACATTACGGTCAAGACCACAATGAAGAGCGTTCATGGCTTTGCCATCAAGCTCAAAATAAGCAATGTCATTGGGGGTCCATTTAGACTCATCGGGAGAGGAGAGGGAAAATCCTTGCATAACAATTTTAAAAATTGGATAGCTAATGCTTTTAAGAAAAGTTGACATGCGGGTTTTCCAAAAAGTATAATCGGTTCCATCAAAGAATGGAGCACGATCCAAAGAATGTCCTTCGGGGGATTGAGAGGAAGAAGCGGTAGAAGCCATCAAAAAAAATAGGATCTTTAATTTGAAACCGGTTAGGGAATTATTCAAATACGCGCTCTGATACCAAATGATGGGTCGGAGAAAAAGGGAGTGATGGCAAGAGGGGGGGTGAATTGCCTTTTAAAAATAAGAACCAATTTAAAAACAAATTGAATCAAAGTTTAAGTGCAGCGGAAATAAAGAGGCAATCACACAAGAAATTGTTAATGGAGTTCGGCCAAAACTCGGCCTACGTCTCCGCTCCCAACTCAACCGTTGAGAGATTCCTACCGCTTGCTTTTCAATGGTTTTAGCAAGAAACCCACTAGGCTTTGAGGTAGCACTAGGACCTATTACAGCTTGCTTTTGATGGTTTAGCAAGAACCCACTTGCTTTCAATGGAATAGCAAGAACCCACTAGCCTTCTTACAGGTGAAGGCTAGCTCACCTATGACACAAGCCTTTTAAAAGGAAAGGCTTGAAGAAACCTCTTCACACCTTAGTGGTGATGTGAAACCCAAAAGAAAGGGGGATGAGAAAAGGTGTTGGGGTTTGTAGGCACAAACCCAATTTTAAAGCTCAAAAAAGATAAAACAATAAAAACCGTATTTTGAGAAGCCTTGGGCGCCTTTGATTGGATGGAGATGTTGAAGGCCGCTTCCAATCTTCTTTGGAGGAGCTCCTTGGATGTGGAAGTTGTTGGAGCAATTGGGGTTCCCTTGGAGGAATGCGCCGGAGGTACGCCAAATGATCAACAAGGTGTCCGTGGGCTTCCGTATAGTTCCGGTAGGTGTCAGGGGCTTCCTTGGACTTTATTTATAGGCATGGAACCCTTGGGGAGGCTTCGGAGCCGTTGGAGAGGCTAAAAGAGCCGTTGGGAGCCAAGTGGGCCAGCCTGGTCAAACTGCAACGGCTAGTTTGACTGGCTCCACCGGCTGGCCGGTACAGTGCCACCGGTTGGCCGGTGCCTTGAAAAAGGATGAGGATTTCTGGCCAGGGGCCACCGGCTGACCGGTGCCAGAGCCACCGACTGGCCGGTGGCAAGACAGTAGCTTGCCACTTTGTGCAGGTGCCACCGGCTGACCGGTGCTGTGGCCACCGGTTGGCCGGTGCTGAGGCAGTGGCTCTGCCTTCTGCCCAGGGTCCACCGGTCGACCGGTGGTGAAGCCACCGGTTGGCCGGTGGACTGAATTTCAGTCCAGTTTTGCTTCTTGCTTTCTTGGCCTAATTCCTTGGCCACCTGAATTGATTCCTATCATCCAAAAACACTTGAAAAAGGATTAGATAAATATGAGGGTGATTGTGATCATGAAAATAAAACCTTGAGGGGTTCGAGAGGTACAACACCGAAGGCCCTTGAGACCCATAGGCCCAAACCGATGGCCTAAAGGCCCAAATCGGGTGAATAGTACTGGTTGCTACAGTACTGAACAGTACCTGCTACAGTAATACTAAAGTAACCCGGAAATTAACCTCCACCCGGTTTTGAACCTGGGTCTCTTGGATGCCAAGAAGGAGCCCTTACCTCTCGGGTACGGGCTCGTTGGCTTACTCAACTCTTGATTTTCTCTTTCTAATTTTATTTTTGATAATCTCAATGGGGGGAAGTCATACGGGAGTTAAGTAGGAGAAGTGAGGAAGGTTTTTTGGGAGAAAATTTAGTGAAGAAAACTAAGGAGAAAGTAAAAAAGGGGAAGTGTTTTTTAAAGGGTAAGTTAAGTGGGATAAGTGAGAACAATTTTTTAGGGGAAATTTTAGTAAAGAAAGGAAAGGAGGAGAAGTTTTTTTTTAAGGGGGAGAATATTTTTCAACATTGGTTCCATATCTAGGGGTAAGTTTTTTAGAAGGATAGGGATTTTTCTACTTCACTTTATTTCATTTGAATTTAGATATTTTTCATGTTTTTTTATTATCGAAAAGAGAGATATTGAGTCATTTTCCTAAATTGGTTTCTTCTGAATCCATTGTTTTGATGAATCACAACACACTCCTTGTTTTACTTGTATTTTCATGAAGTTTTTTTAGTTATATTTTTATGAAATCTTAAATTCTAAATCCATTATTCTGAATCCATTATTCTGAATCCATTATTCTGATCCGTGTAATTTCCATAATATTTTGAAGTCACCTAAATCATTTCAACAGAATATCAAGTCAAACCTTCCAATTTTGTTAGAGGTGACAATTATGCCTGAAGAACTCAGAGCTTACCATTGGGGAGTTTGTTACACCAACACTTATAAATAAATACCAAGATTCAAGGAATGGAAGATACTAGAATATCTTCAATCAAGATTTATACACTACCACAATGTCTAGGTTCTTCCATTTGTATGAATTTTTCAAAGTGTTCTTAAAGATTATGTTTTTGATGATTTTATTGTAAAAGCTATAAGATTTATTGTTGTAATTGTTTAAATTTGATTCTATGTGATTGAAGAGATTTTAGGGATCATAATCTATGCTTTTGAACTTATAGTTTGATGAAGTCTAGGGATAGGACTTTTTGTCGATTATGTGATCGAAGAGGAGCTTGGAGATAGAGCCTGTTACTGCCAACGCCTGTTGAAGAAGTTCAGAGACAGGCCTTGTGTCATATGATCAACTTGATCGAGGGAATTACAGGGTATCGGAACTTGTATCCTTTGGATATAGGTATTGATCATCCACTAGTTTGGATTAAAGGTGAATATTTATTCAAACTCATGGTTCACAAAGTTCATGGCCAAGCACATGGCTCAATCCCCCCATTGCAAAACCCATGGCATAGCCAAACACATGGAAAAGTCCACCAGTTTCCAAAATCACGACATACCTAAACACATGGAAAATCTATTTGTTTCCAAACCCACATCATATCCAATGACATGGTAAAATCCACCTATTGTCTAAATCACAATAGAGCTCAACCTAGCTTATCACAAGGATCAATTCATGTAATAACCAAACTCATGGTTATCACATAACCTAACACAATGCTTTCTTCCTGTAAAAACAAGTTAACACATGCATTATGAAAAAAAATGTGAACACATAATATTTCCACAAGCAGTCACTTTAATTCCAGCACAATCCACATCACAGCAACAACAATTCATCATCACATAATGTGAACACAAGCATCCAATCAATACAGAGTATGCCTTTAATTCCCCTATAAATTAAACATATTAGTTTATTCATAGACACCCATTTCCCCCTTATTTCTATTCATTTCCATAAATTAAACCATATATAAATTCCTCCTTAACATTATCAAAACAAAAATATTTCATTATCTAGTATATCAAAATCATTATATTAAACCTCAACCCATTTAGTGAACTTTGCAAAAAATTCCATCACACTATCTTGGGCCAAACATCCCACTAATTACACTTTGAACTTAATCCCCATTTAATTTATTCTAAATGAACAATATTTACAGACACAGTGATATGATACCATATGGGCGTGCAGTATCTGTTGGTGAAAATTCAGAAACACAAGTGACGGAAGAAGGGGGAATGGAAATTAAAATAAATGCAAGGAAGCTAAATGGGGAAGGGGGTGATCAATTAGGACCCCATGGAGACTTTCCCCTTAAAAATATAATTATAAAGCACCACAAAGGTTTATCACTCCTTTGATAAGGCTTAATTTCATTCACCTAAGAACACAAGAAACACAAGCATAATAATGCTAAAAACTCTCAAATTTGAAATTAACCTTCAAGGGGTATAATGAGGTGGCTATTTATAGCCAAATGGGAGGAATACATGTCAAAATACCTATCCCGCAAAATTCTAAATCCTATCCCACGAATTTTATTTTTTTTAGACATGTTTATGGCTTTAGGGGACAAGATATCTCCAAAGAAGACTTTTTGGAACCACCCCAAAGACTTTTAAGATTCTCACCATGACTTTGGAGACAAGGGGGCCGCCATTTTTTGACTTTGGAGAATTCCTTCATGAAAGTGGATTAAAATTAATAGAATCATTTGGGTGGGCCATTTAGTTTCACTTTTGGGCTTTAATACGTGTGATTAAAGGCCCATTTTCTCCTCCCATGCATGCATGTTGGGCCTCCTCTTGTAATTTCAAAATGAGGTCATGTAAAGCTTCTTTCATCCTCCTCATTATTCCTCTTGTCATTGGGACACCAATACCATGAAATGGGTCTTTTCCATTAATTCCCCTTCCACCATCCATGCCATGATCGCCCTCAACTCCTCATTGTATGTGTGCACCATGATTTGCATCATCCCCTCCCTCTTCAAAAGTATTAGTCCTCGAATCTGCATATTCAAAAGGAGAGAGATCAGTAATATTAAAGGTAGCACTCACATTTACATACCTATTGGGTAAGTCAATCTTGTAGGCGTTATCATTGATTCTTTCTAAAACTTGAAATGGACCATCTCCTCGTGGTTGAAGTTTTGATTTTCTTTGCTCTGGGAACCTTTCCTTCCTCAAATGCACCCACACCCAATATTCGGGTTCTATTACAACCTTATGACAACCCTTTATTCCTTTCTTCTCATATTGTTCATTTCTTATTTAAATGTTGGCTTTCACTTTAGCATGTAAATCCTGAACAAATTTTTCCTTCTCATCACCTGCAAGATCAACAACCTCATTAGTAGGAAATGAAATAATATCTAATAGATTCATTGGGTTAAAGCCATATAAAATCTCAAAAGGTGAGAATTTATTAGTGGAATGCACTAATCAGTTATATGCAAACTCGTGTGGCAAACATTTTTCCCAATTCTTTAGATTTTTTTGAATTATTGCACACAAGAGGGTAGAAAGAGTCTTATTCACTACTTCAGTTTGCCGATCAGTTTGAGGATGTGCAACAGTTGAGAACAATAATTTAGTTCCCAATTTATTCCACAAAGTCCTCCAAAAGTGGCTAAGGAATTTCATATCCCTGTCACTTACAATGGTTTTGGGCAGTCCATGTAATCTCCCAATTTCTTTGAAAAACAAATCTGCTATATGCATAGCATCGTTAGTTTTTGAGCAGGCAATGAAATGGGTCATTTTGTTGAATCGGTCCACAACAACAAAAATGCTATCTTTTCCCGATTGGGATCGAGGAAATCCCAACACAAAATCCATAGAGATGTTGGTCCAAGGTTGGGATGGAACGAACAAGGGGGAATACAATCTATTAGGTTGAACCTTGGGCTTTGCATTTTTACAAGTGACACACTTATCACAAATTGAAATAATGTTTTTTCTTATGCTTGGCCAATAAAAATGTTCATGCAAAGTAGCTAGTGTTTTATCAACCCCAAAATGCCCCATCAAACCACCCCCCATGAGTTTCTTTTACAAGAAATTCCTGAGTTGAAAAATTTGGAATACACAATTTATCCCTTTTGAAAAGAAACCCATCATTTTTGTAATAGTATTTAAATCCATGTTTTTTACAAGACGTCCAAATTTGAGAAAAATCTTCATCATTAGCATACATTCCCTGTAGTAACTCAAGTCTAAGTAATTGAGAATGAAGAGAAGTAATAAGTGCATACCTTCGTGAAAGAGCATCAGCAACCAAATTTTCCTTACCTTTTTTATGCTTGATCACATAGGGGAAAGTCTCAATGAATTCCAGCCAAGATGCATGCCGCCAATTCAATTTACCTTGGGATTTCAAATACTTAAGGCATTCATGGTCAGAATGAATAATGAACTATTTATGCCATAAGTAATGTTTCCATGTTTCCATGGTTCTTTTCAAAGAATAAAGTTCTTTATCATAAGTTGAATAATTTAATGTTTCCCTGTTCAATTTCTCACTAAAGTAAGCAATTGGACGCGACTCTTGAGTCAAAACAGCACCAATACCAACTCCTGATGCATCACACTCAATTTCAAAGACTTTCGTGAAATCTGGTAGCCTTAAAAGGGGAGCATTGACCAATTTTTATTAGAGTGTGTTAAAGTATTTTTCTTGTTTTTCACCCCATTTAAAGACCACATGTTTCTTGACAATTTCATTAAGAGGTGCAACGATGGATGAAAAATCATTTACAAACCTCCTATAGAAGCTTACCAATCCATGAAAACTCCTAGCCTCGGTTGCACTCTTCGGTTTGGGCCACTCCTAAATTGCTTTGATCTTTTCATCATCCACACGAATCTCTTCCGCCCCTACAACAAAGACAATAATCACAACAGAATCCATGAAAGAGGAACATTTTTTAAGATTGGCATAAAGCTGGTTTTCTTTAAGGGCCTCTCACACCAAACGCAAGTGTTCAACATGGTTGTCTAGATATTTTCTATACACCAAGATATCATCAAAATAGACAACGATGAATTTTCCAATGAATGAATGAATGACATGGTTCATTAAGCTCATGATTGTACTTAGTGCATTAGTTAAACCAAATGGCATAACTAACCACTCATACAAACCGAACTTAGTTTTAAAATTAGTTTTCCACTCATCTCCTTCTTTCATTCGAATTTAGTGGTATCCACTTTTAAGATCAATTTTTGAAAACAAAGAGGCTCCATGTAATTCATCAAGCATGTCATCAAGTCGATGTATGGGATAATGGTACGTAACTGTTATTTTGTTGACGGCGCGACAATCCACACACATCTGCCATATTCCATCTTTCTTGGGTACTTGGATCATCGGAACAACGCATAGACTCGTGCTTTCCCCTACTAATCCTTTCTTTATGAGTTCTTCAACTTGACATTGGATCTCTCTAGTCTCTTCTGGATTAGCTCTATATGTTGGCCTGTTGGGAATTGTGGCACCAGGTATGAAGTCAATCCTATGCTCAATGCCTCTAAAAGCGCGTAATCCATTGGGTGATTCTTCGGGAAACAAATCACCAAATTCCTGCAGTAAAGACACAACACAAGAAGGAAAATAATGGTGAAGTTCATTATTTTCAAGGTAAGAATCCTTACTAATGAGTAAGAACACTTTCTTGCTCAATAAAGCATCTTTCACCTCAATTTTTCTAGAAAATAAACTCACCTTTCGCTCAACACTCTTGTTTTCATCTCTTTGATTTCCCTCATTTCTTTTTATGTCACTCAGCTCTCCCTTTTCACTCTTAATTTTTCCACTCTTTTCATTTTTTTCTCTTATTTATTTTTTTCTCAACTCATCACTCTCTTTTTTATCACTCAAAATTTAATTTTTCCCACTTTCTTTTTCACTCATTTCTTTTTTCTTTTTGTATTCTTTATCTATCCTCACTTGATCTTCATATGCTTATATGGGACTTAGAGGAGTCAAAACAATCTTTCAACTACTAAAATGAAAAGAGAATCGGTTAGCATAGCCATCATACATCACTCTCCTATCAAATTTCTACAGTCTCCCTAGTAGAAAATGTCCAGCTTTCATCAGAGAAACATCACATAGCACCTCATCATGATATTTTCCAATGGAAAAAGAAACTATGGATTTTTTTGTGACCTTGACTTATCCACTATCATTCAACCAATGCAATCTATAAGGTCTAGTATGCCTTAGAATAGGCAAACTCAACTTCTCAACCAACAAGGTACTAGCCACATTAGTACAAATTCCACTATCAATAATCATACTACATACCTTCTCCTTGATTTGGCATCTCGTATGAAAAATATGCTCACGCTGCTCCTCATCGTTCCATCTTTTGGTTGAATATTTAAAGCTCTTCTTGCCACCAAAGCATCTCCATGTACGGGTTTTTCAACTTCTACATCCAAACTCTCCTCCAAATATGGCATCTCATCATCGCTAGAGTGATCACTAAGGATGTCTCCATTATCCAAAACAATCATGGACCTTTTGTTTGGGCATTGAGATGTAATATGACCATGTCCTTGACACTTAAAACACTTTATATCACGAGATTTAGAAGGGAAATTTTTGTCCATTTTTTCTTTTGAATCGGTGGGGAAGAACTTATTTTTGGCCTCTTCTCTTTGTACAAATTTGGAATCCCTTGGTTTTGTTTCATTCCACTTAGAAGTTGATTTTGGATATTTCTGGTTATCCTTCCAAAAATTGTGGGAACTTACTTGACTCCTTTGAGAATGTAGTTGCTTTTCGACCTTCATCGTCTTATGTAGAAACTCATCCATATCAATGTAGGTTTGAAGTTCCACCACATCTCTAATTGTTGGATTCAATCCATTGATGAACCTTGCCATGGTAGCTTCACGATCCTCCTCCAAATTGGCTCGAATCATCGATATCTCCATTTCCTTGTAGTATTCATCCACACACATGGAACCTTGCACAAGTTTTTGTAACTTCAAATGAAAATCTCGATAGTAATGACTAGAAATGTACCTTTTGCGCATTACTATCTTCATTTCTTCCAAAGTTCGGATTGTCCTTTCTCCATTTCGTCATTGACTTACTTGTAATTGGTCCCACCAAATACTTGCATAGTTATTGAACTCAAGTGGTGCCAATTTTACCTTCTTCTCCTCCGAGTAGTTGTGAAGTCCAAACACATGGTCAACCTTCTGCTCCCACTCCAAATAAAGTTCTGAGTCACTCTTACCTTGAAAGGATGGAAGTGTCATTTTGATGCTTCCCAAGTCACTTTCTCTCCAAGCAGCACGTTGCCCTCGCTTAGGAATTGATTCTTCGAAATCAAAGTACTCATCATCACCTTCATCAATTTCTTTCCTTCTTGGGGCCTTTGAAGTTGAATAACTTTGCAAATCATCCAACCTAGCATTCAATCTTGTAAATTGGTCAGCGACAGCTTTCATAAATAATTTGATGTCGATCTCACTTCTTTCTCCCTCACTTTCCATTTTTTTTAATTCCTCACACACTCTTTCTCTCTTTTTTTTAATCTCTCAAAAGGTTCCTCACACTTTCTAGCACAACAACTTGGTTCCTGCAAGTGTTCTTAAAAAGAATCAAGAAGATATATAGTAAGAAGCAATCAATTAATGGCAATCTTTAAAAATCAGAAATTTTTAAAGGGTTTGAATTAATGGAGTACAAGAAATATGGGAGGTAAATGGGAAAAATGGTTATAGTAGAAGGTTGGATATGGATGAAGGAAAGAAGATGGTGGATAAGAAAATGAAATCAAAATTATAACTTATGTGCGAACGCAATGTTTCAAATGAGCAGTTTCTTTTTTTTATAATTTTTTTTTGGTTGATTTTTTTTTCTTTTATTGATTTTTTTTCTGCTTTTTTTGGCTACTCAATAAAGAGGAATTGAGATACAAAGAGTGCACTTTTGGTGCTCAAAGTAAAACAAATGAAAAATGTACTAATCTGATTGCAATGATGTAAATGGTTGAGATAACATGAACTTTAACTCAAATGGAAATCCGCCTTGGAGATTGTTAGATTTCACAAGAGTGAAACTGTAGCACGAATTGATTCGGCTATATCTCCAAATATAGGTGTCGGATTTTAGTGTTTCCAAATCGAGAAGAAAGATGAGATTCTAAACTATTAAAATGACATATTATACGTCCAGAAACTCAATGAAAAAGCAGACGAAAATGTGGAAGAAAGTTGCATCCAGAATTGGTGATGGCCAAAAATGGAAGGGGAAGAAAAAAAGATGGGAGAAATAGAAATATTAAAGAACCTGGTTTCGTAACCTCACTTTGATACCAAATGATATGATACCGTATGGGCGTGCGGTATATGTTGGCGAAAATTCGAAAACACAAGTGACGGAAGAAGGGGGAATGTAAATTAAAAGAAATGCAAGGAAAATAAATGAGGAAGGTGGATGATCAATTAGGACCCCAAGGAGACTTGCCCCATGAAACTCTGATTATAAAGCGCAACAAAGGTTGATCACTCCTTTGATGAGCCTTACTTGCATTCACCTAAGAACACAAGAAACACAAGCAAAATAATGCTAGAAACTCCCAAATTCGAAATTAACTTTTAAGGGGTACAATGAGGTGGCTATTTATAGTCAAATGGGAGGAATACATGTCAAAATACCTATCCCACAAAAGTCTAAAGCCTATTCCATGAATTTGACTTTGTTTACACATGTATATGGCTTTAGGGGACAAGATATCTCCAAAGAATACTTTTTGGAACCACCCCAAAGACTTTGAAGATTCCCACCATGACTTTGGAGACAAGGGCCCCACCATTTTTTGACTTTGGAGACTTCCTTCATGCAAGTGGATTAAAATCCGTGGAAGCATTTGGGTGGGCCATTTAGGTTCACTTTTGGGCTTTAATAAGTGTGATTAAAGGCCTATTTTCTCCCCCGATGCATGCATCTTGGACCTCCTCTTGTAATTTCAAAATGAGGTCATGTAAAGCTTATTTCATCCTCCTCATTCTCTCTTGTCATTGGGCCACCAATCTCATGCAATGGGTCTTGTCCATTAATGCTCTTTCCACCATCCATGTCAAGATCGTCCTCAACTCCTCGCTGTATGTGTGCACCATGATTCGCCTCACACAATTACCCAAAAATTGCAATTTATTAACATAATTTCAGTAAGAAACGTACCTTTAATCTCTACCCACACACTCATCTTATCGGCCCCTTTTTCAAACCATGACATAAGCTAATGTCAATAATTTACCCCACACTTGAAACACAAATATAACCACCAACACCGACAAAGCACAAGCAAACTGCAGATGACTTTTCCAAAACAGTCCCAATTTAAGTCATCAATTCAAAACCATCATCATTAATCAAAAATGATTTATAAACACGCATTCATGTCTTTTAAAACAAAGCATCCACTTCAATCCATCTTATAATTTCCGACCTTACCTTTGGCATTCCCAACCACACACACACCACATGATACCACCTAGGATACCCTTGTGTGTTTTCAAGATGCGCAAAGATGATTAGAGGGTGCAAGCCCCTTAATTCCACCCCCAACACAGCAGGTATTAACACTAAAGCGTCTCTTAAAACTCTTCCATAAACCCCTTTAGATATCCACTTCTTTTCTTAACCCTTCCCCTGATTTATTCAACCAAACCACGCTTAATCATTAACGTTGGATAAATTCCAGCAGCACACAAAAGGTCTTTCTACCTGAACAAGAAAGTCGCAACCTGGAAAACATCATTTACATGTCCAACATGCATATAGTAGTTCTATCAACCTATTATTAACCAACATTAATCAAACATTTCTAAACATTGTTTCTCAGATTTATCCCAATTAAACTCAAGGATTGACTATGAAAGAAGTAATAATCAAGTGTTGACACCACCATATCATCATAATAAACCATCGTTCAATGTTCTCTTTCAACAAAAAGCATTAATTAACCAAATTTATGTCGAATCCCCAACACATTTATGCTTTAACAACATCAAAGCAGGTCTTTATAGCAAATTTTCTCTTGCAATTCACTTCATTGATTCGCAAAAAGTCACATCCATTAATTCCGCTTGAATTATCATCCAATTTCATGCAAAACATAAACAAGACAAGTAAATTCAAGCATCGCATAGCTACAATGCACTAGAGCAGTGAATTAAAAGCCCAGAGAGGGACAAAATCACGTTCCTCAAGGTTCATCAACAATCTCCACAAGGATTGGGAGACGAATTCCCCTTGATGACGTCAAAAAATCCGTTAGCTAGAAGGAAAATGAGAATTAGAACGCAACAAAAAACAAACCTCATCATCTTCTAACAAAACAATTGGGAAAATGATCTACTCAAGGCGACTCCATCGCCACAAAGAATCATCGGTCCACCACAAAACGCAGGAGAAATCATCAAGGAAAGATTGAGAGAGATTGGGAGAGATTGGACCCTCCAAGGTTCATAAAAAAACCATTAGATTAGGAACACCGGCTTTTAGATTGATTCTAGATTGATTCGCACGACCATGGAAAAATGGAATTGCCCATCTTAGAAAAAAAAAACTTCCAGAACTCCATTGAGTACTCGTTCCATTACCACCGAGTAGCCAGTAGCAACCCAAATGACCCTCCCTCATCGAGTAACGGGTACCCGGTGTGGGGTACCCGGTGATTTTTGTTGGGCTATATCGAGCTTAAACCACCACTTCCCTTCTATTCTCCTCGCTTCACTTAAAACCCTCAAAGACCAACTCAAAACAACTCAAAATGTATTCAAAAACGGAATAGGTACACCAAGAATTGTAGTTCTAGTTGCTTACCTTCGCGTTTCTTTTTCTGGTGTTGATTTATTCAGTATATTTGAGTCCCCATTGCATCTTTAAATCAATAATTAAAATGAAATTTTATAAACAGTTAAAAACACTCTAGCGACTCACAGTATTCCAGCTAAATAAATAGAGACGATGAAGCGGAAGAAAAAACAAAAAAGATGCAGGAAAACATCTTACAGAGGAAGCCCCAGATGGCATTCATCTTCCATGGTGGGGCCGCTGGGGTCGCAGGTTAATTATTTTTTTAGTTGGTCTTCATTTACGGACTAATAAATTGTTTAAAAAAGGAGAAGGAAAATAGAGCAAAAAACACCACTAAAGACACCCACAATGCGATCCAAAACGGTTCAGAAACAATGACTACAGTCCACAAACATCACTTCCACCTCCATCCGATTTCTTCAGTTTCGCAACCATAACCCACATGCTTGCCAGCTCATTATCCAGACAAGCTTCCCTCTGTTCCGATTCCTCCACCCTCTGCACCCACGATGCGATCCAAAACGGTTCAGAAACAGACTAAAGTCCACAAACATCACTTCCACCTCCATCCGATTTCTTCAGTTTGGCAACCATAACCCACATGCTCGCCAGCTCATTCTCCAGACAAGCTTCCCTCCGTTCCGATTCCTCCACCCTCCTTGCCAGCTCCTCTCTCTCCATCACTGCACTTTCATACAGCTCCTCTCTCTCCCGATTCATCGCCACTTCCCTCAGCCCACCACCCCGCCGACCATTACGCCCCGAGCTGCCTGCCCTCTGTTTTGTGGGGGAGTTCTTCAGTGCCAAAACCTCCGCAGCCAGTCGCTCATTATGGTTCATCAGCTTCGACACTTCTTCCGAAAGCGTCTTTAGCTCCACCGCAGCAGCCGATGCCAACCCTTTTGCATAGTTGCTCTCCTCTGCCAGCTTAAGGTTCCATACCTCCACCTGTTCCTTTGCCTCCGTTAGCTCGCCCAACCGTGCCTTCAGCTCCTCCAACTCGGACAAGGGTTCCCCGTCAGAGCATCGACAAATTCCAGGGCCAGCTTTTCTCAAGTCCAGTGAATCTGAGAGCTGCTGCTTCAAGGATGCAACCATTTCCCGCAGCTCTTCACATTCACAAACCTGATAAATTGGCCGGTCATGTTAGCCCGGAATTGGATCTAAAAACACATATAAATTCAGGAAAAAAATCATCAGTCGGGATTCAACCTTCTGGTTGAGCTGCTCCTGAATTATTCGATTATCCGCCACTTTAACCTACACAACCAAAGATAAGTATAACAGAATGCCAATGAAATGATAAGACTAAATGATATGCCGGGTTTCATCACCTCATGTTCAAAAGACTTCTCATTCAGTTGCCCCACCAGTTCAGCAAACGACTTCAGCTCAGAAAATTCAGATTCCAAGTCCAATTAGAATACCATCTCAGGACCATGATATAAGATCAAAAAATAATTATTTTGCAGAATTTAAGAAAATCAGTTAGCAGTTGTTAACTCATTAAATCAATGACCAATTATAGTATCTTTTAAAAAACACCCCTATTTTAAAATTTACATCATCTTTTTTTCATGATTAATGAAGCCCATTTGTCCTAAAACAAAATTTAATGCACCAGCTGAGAAACCCTGGCGTTTTTCCTTGTATTTTGGACGACAAGTAATGCATGCATGGGTGTGTCTAGATATATATATGTATATGTATACACACACACATGCAGATAAGAACAAAGCAAGTGATGCCACTGCTAAGGGGTTGAACTTACTAGTGAAATTTCCATCTTGTCCATCCTGTCATGATTAACCAAAATAAAATTGGCAATTTCCTTTTCCACCAAAGAGACTTGTTCATTCTTCTCCTTTATTTCATCATTCAGCTTTGTCAACTCTGCCTGAGAAAAAAATAACACAAAAATGAACATCACCATCTTTATTACCGCTAATACTTAACAAGGACGAGAAATAAAAAAATTACATGAATGTGCTCATGACTGGGGTTTCTCGCTGCCTCTTCAGACAACCGTTTAATAGCACTCATATGCAATGCCACTTCCCCGGACAGAATTTTCTTCTGCTCCCTCAAAAGATCTATCTGATCCATTGCTTTTACGCTAGTCTGGAAACACACAGAAAATTTAAGGTCATTGTTAGAACAAATGACAGCAAGAGAGATGGAGAGAATTAAAATAGGCGTATACACTGTTAAGTAGCTGCTGAACAGAACCAGTAGAACTGAAACAATGGTAGGAGAAAGAAAAGATAGGGAAAAAGAAAGGAGAAACCCGCAGGAGAAGACCACCCTCCCGAAAGCCCAGCCGAGACCACTGGCATTCCTGCTCCAAAGCAGATACCAAAATGATTCTTATCCCCTACACATACTTGCCCCCTCTACTTAAAGGCCCACCCAGCCAGCAAACCACCCCAAAAAATAACAACCACCTCTAACAAACTAACAAGGAAAAGACAAACCTGCCCCGAGTGGTTACATATACTACTAACCGCCCATACATTTAGGCGTACACCAGCACACACACACACAGCCAACGGCTTCAGCCTTATTTAATACCCCCACTCTCCTAACATTTCCTCCCCCCTGAAAAACAACCTTGTCCCCAAGGTGGACCTCCCGGCACAGTCATTGTAGCTCAACCCCTTGGTGGCGGCTTTGGCGGTGGCCGACGCAAAAACAACTTGGCCTTCCCTCGGTTCTGTAACATGATGAAATTCCTGCTGGTGTCGAGATTCTTGATCCTCTATCTTCCATTCCGTTCCTAACAAGCCTGGTGAGTTTCTGGTGCCCTGCAGCACAACAAGCCCTGTTCACCATAAATTCCAGCCATCCCCTCAACTTTAATTTCCATTTCTTTAAGCTGCTTTGGATGCCCAGCAGTTGAAACATCCTCCCACGTGATTTAATGACACAACACCGAATTCAGTTGGCTTTGCTGGTACAACATCAGCAAGTCTGACCTTCTCTAATACAAAATTTTGCCCCACCGTACCAACCATAATCAATAGGTAATTAGGAGAGAGCCCACCCATGATAAAAAAACATTTTTGAAACAGAATAAGAGAGCTCCTTCTGCCAAGCTTCAATAAGGAAGTGAGATAAGCTCAAACACCGGAAACGCTGCAGCCCAAACAGATTTCATAGCGTTTACAAGCACACTGGTTAATGATGGTAGAAAGTATTTCCAGTATATCTCCCCTGTGCCATCTTGAACAACAAAAACCTCTGAATTGGTTTTGCGCAAGTGCACACCCTAAAAAAAACCGGAATAAACTGTGAGCACACTCCCTTGCCAACTAAAAATCGGATGAGCATACCTAGACCTGTACTGCAACAGAAAGTTGCTTCTACTAGGTCCTTCAACATATTTAAGGGAAAACCTACCAGTAAAACTAGTTGATCCCAGCTCAGACATAGGATGCTCCCCTTTGTCGCTGCCAAACTGGACAGACTGCCTATCAATCTTACTTTTGTCATTCCCTCCATGACCCAACTGGATTCTCCTTGAACTTCTTGTATCTTCCATCTCATAATGATCAACTTTATCAACAATATGCTCTCTAAAATCCGAACCAGCCACTAATCAGTCCCCGCCTCCCAAAATAGATGGACTAATATCCTCTAGCACTAACTGCAGCCCTAGAACAACATCTTGGAATGCACTCTTTCCCGAACTTGTACCGGTACGAGGAAAAATCTCAAACTGTTTAGCAGCCTTTCCTTCAAAATTTTCTGCTTCAGTTTTGGTAGTTTCCTGAACAATTTGCAGCCCAAAATCAGTTTGCGCATCTTCTGCCCCTCGAATACAAACTTCGATAGCTCCCTCAAGTGAGGCTCGTGCCAATTTTTTGTTGCACTGCCCACTCGGCTAGCAGTGCCGAACAAATGACAGCATTAGCATCTGCGGTTATAGAAGTGAATCCAGGATTCCTATGATCACGAACAACCTTCCTATTATCACCACTTATTAAACTGGGATCGGGACTGCACCTTTTTTGTGCAACTGGCGGATCTCCTAGATGCTCAATATCTGCAGCAAGAGGCTGAGAATGCATATCAAAAACTAATATCTTCTCTTTATATTCTTCCATAGCTCCTATTTGTTGCATCTCACCACCATCGTATTCTTCCTCCTCCAACTCATTGGCTACATTATCACAGAGAAAAGAGGGCGTAACGATCTTCTCTACTTCAATTTCCTTGGATGAACTCGGTACAAAAAATACCTCACCAGGCTGTTCTGGACCAAATTTCAACTGTTCCACCAGCACTACACTGCTGGACCTTTCCTGTTCAACCGGAAAACTCCTCAAGCATACTAACATTTCTTCCTGTGCAATGTGTTCCTCTTCACCATACCCTTCCTGCACATCCACACCTGAACTAGGAGCAAACATTTCCTCCTCAAATTGGTTCAGTCTGGTTCCACGCTGCTGCATTTTGTTCCCATATTTCTCCATCAGTGCTAGTTTAAATATTTCCCGTGACGAGTTCGGGATTGCACTGTACCAGGACAAAAACCAGTATAGACTGGTGCCAACCATGCAAAGCTGTGCTCTGTAATTTCATGTCATCTGTCGTCCGACAAAATTCGAAATATCTTTCTGCTTTGATGATCCAGCCATACGGATCCTCTCCCGTAAAATCTGGCAGTGTGACTCTTGTTGCCATTCTTGTCATTCCGCGCACCCAACTCAGCTAAACGTATGGCAAATCGTGTCTTCCTCAATGGCGATCCCGTATCACAGGTGAAAGAAAAAGAAAATATTCCACAACCGAATTCTCTCCTTTTTTCAGCCGTGTTGGACTACCTCTACATCAACTTCTATATGCGCCTCCACGACGTGCACCTCACTATTGCATTGAAATAATTGGGTCCGTCCGTCTACAGCTCCAGCGTCGAACATGTGCCCCGGCCAAACGTTCTCCCAGTCGCGATCGTCCTTCCTCGTTTGCTCACTCAATCGCTCCAGCAGCAAGTGTTGCTTCTACTACAAGCTCCAGCGGCTGTCGACCACTCAGCTCGTGCGCTTCCTCCGACCTCTGCGACACGTCTCATGTCGCCTTCAATGGCTTCTGTCGTGCAATAGAGAAATGGAGAGAGACCACCACTCCGCTGCGCTTCGACTCCCAAGCGGCGCGCCCTGTAACCTGGAGTATTCCTCTCGTATGAGTCTTCTTCAGCGGCATTCACGTCTCCTCTTCCGGAACGCAATACCCCAACGACAATCGTCCTGCTCCTGCGATCGCGTCTCCTCCAGTGGTGATCGTCCAACTGTTGTGTTCGACTCTCCAGCAACGTTTCTGATTGTTCCCAAATAAACACCATCCAGACTGCACGTCTACAACTCCACTGCACAATCACTTCCCCAGCAACACGTCTACAACTTCACTACGCAATCACTTCCCAAGTTGCGAACCTCTCTTTCTCTCACGGCACTTCCCCAGCGGAGTCGCCAAATTGTTAGAACAAATGACAGCAAGAGAGATGGAGAGAATTAAAATAGGCATATACACTATTAAGTAGCTGCTGAACAGAACCAGTAGAACTGATGCAATGGTAGGAGAAAGAAAAGATAGGGAAAAAGAAAGGAGAAACCCATAGGAGAAGACCACCCTCCCCAGAGCCCAGCCGAGACCACCGACGTTCCTACTCCAAAGCAGATACCAAAATGATTCTTATCCCCTACACATACTGGCCCCCTCTACTTAAAGGCCCACCCAACCAGCTAACCACCCCAACAAATAACAACCCCCTCAAACAAATAAACAAGGAAAAGACAAACCTGCCCCTGGCAGTTACATATACTACTACCAGCCCATACATTTAGGCGTACACCAACACACACACACAGCCAACTGCTTCAGCCTTATTTAATACCCCACTCGCCTAACAGTCATGAATTAAACACAGATTCCAAACATTTGACCAACTAAATTGAGGTATATTTACACAGAGGTAAAAAATTCTTGGTAAATGATATATTTAAGGGTGATTTAAAAATCTGAAATACAGAAGTAATGCTTACCTAGATTTCCCTAACCTAACTGGCACAAAAGGGAATTCCACCTGCCAAGCGGGGGCTGGGGGGTGAAAAATGGAAAATTTTCTTTCCCCCCTCCCTCTTAAAACTGAACAAAATCTATATAGCATTCAGAAATCTTTACCAAAATCCAAATTTTGAGATATATTAGTGATTTTAATCCACTCTACTTGAATTCAAATGGAGGCATAGGTGAAATGTCTCGAGTTCGAGTCTCTCCTGTTAACAAGAGACTGTCCCACTCAGGCTAATTTCCAAAGTGGAGCGGTACATGTACCGGACACAGATAGCGGCCCTTAACAATAGTCAAGAATGCCTGACTCAATGGGAACCAATCCACTGCCCGGGGTTGGGAGGGAGATAAAGGGAGTAATTGTCCTAAATTTTGAAAAAAAGAAAGAAAAAGAAAAGCAACATGTTATAATTGAAAGAGATGTGCCCTAAAACCTATATCATAATGTACGATATATAGGATGTCATATAATACGACATATGATATTGCATATCATATGGTACAATATACTACTGGTAAAGTTGCAATATATATGGGATATCGTATTGCCATAACATGTCATGGATCTTCCTACATGACTTTCATTTATTTTGGTCACTACATCATTCGATGATGTGTTTAAAAGTTTGAACATGCATTAATATCTTAACAGTAATATTTATGGGAAGAACCATTATAGTCGTTAATGTTACAAGTGTTTTAACATACGGTTATGGACCGAACATTTGTGAAATGCTTGGAGCTTCATCACTTCGGAGTCTACTCCATTTAATGAAGCCCTATAAGAAAATTAAAGTCTTATGCAATAGATGCTCGATTCAATCAAGTGAGAACTCATTTGGTCATAGCTCACTCTCCTAACCCTCTTCCTTTACCACTTGGAGGTGCTAGCATGTCATGGATATACGGGGAATCCAGCGATTATGAATCATGATTCAATTAGCCGACCTACAGAGGTAAGAATCATTTTGGTTGTAGCTAAAGAATCTTCATCAAACACATTGTAGGCAAAAGCTTGGATTCAATAAAGATGTCTGCTTATCTCATGTTCCTCGTATACTCTATTTTTCTTGAACCTTTCCCAATAGATCTTGGCTAGAATTTTGTGTTTTATTGATATGTTTACGGCTTATTATAAGTCTACAAAATTCATTGATGAGGTCAAAGCCAAAGTGTTAGGACAATGAGTGTGTGTGACAAGGAGAATAGACACAGGTATCTGTATATTTCAGGGCAGTAATTCCCGTAGTCTTTAGTTACAATTGCAGAAAGTAAGAACAGCGAGAACAATCCGGAGAGACCACCTCCTAAGCCCTACACCTGCTGTTGGTAGAAGAAGAAGATTTGGGAGAACATCCGCTTCTCTGCATCTGTTCCAACAGAAGACCACTCCAAACAGAATTCTGATCCCCACCCCGAGCCACGTGCTGCTGTTCGAAAATACCGTCGTGCCCCAACAGCCTAATAAACCAGGTTGCCCGCATTTCCCCTTTTTCCCTTCCTCTGCTAATAGGTATGTAATATTGGGGGTCTCGGGCTAATATTACTAACATTTCGCCCCTCCTCAAGTGACACCTTGTCCCAAAGGTGCAATTCGGGAAATTGGGAAACAATCCGCTCAGCATCGTGGATTCTTCTGTTGGTTTCCCCTGCTACTGAATAAGCCACATTCCCTGCGGGCACCCTGGTGCCGGTCTGGTAGCCAGTAATGCAGCCGGTTCAGCCCTTTGAGGGAAGTCACTGTCCCACAAGTCCGGAAGCTCGGATTGCACTGAAGTCAGCCCAGCAGCTCGTTAGAGCTAAGAAACATGAAATACTGGGTGTTGTTGGCAAGGAAAGCCTATAAGCGGTGTTTTCCAATCGGGCAAAAATAGGATAGGGACCATAATATCGGGCTGCCAGCTTGGGATTCAACTTCCAAGACGTTGAAGTCTGCACATTAGGCTTGAGCTTAACGAATACAGATTCTTCAACTTCATAAGTCACATCTCACTGGTGCTTGTTGGCAAACCGGAACATCAACTGGTGGGCGTGGGAAAGATTGTGTTGGAACTGGTGCAGAATATGATCCCGTTCCGCAAGAGTAGTGGCAATTATACCAAGTGGTGCGTCCCCTCCGGCATAACGCAGCACTATCGGGGGTTTCCTGCCATAAACCACCTCAAAAGGCGACAACTTAGTAGAGGTATGGGTCACAGTATTATAGCAGTACTCGGCTGACAGAATCCACCGAGCCCAAGATAGCGGCCGCTCTGAAGCAAAACACCGTAAATGAGTTTACAAACATTTGTTGACAATCTTTGTCTGGTCATCCGTTTAGGGGTGATAAGACGAGCTCAACTTCAAGGTGGTGCCCTCCATCCAAAATAGCTCTTTCCAGATATTACTGACAGAGATTGCATCCCAATCGCTGAGAATGGAGCTGGGTATGTCGTGCAAGCGGACCACTTAACAAAGACCTCAGCCACAAATTTAGCTGTATACGGATGCCGCAACAGCACAAAGTTGGCATATTTGGTCAATCGATCCACGACTACCAAGATGACATTAAACCCCTAGGATTTGGGCAGTCCTAAAATGAAATTCATTGATATTTCATCCCAAACCACATTTGGAATTGGCCGCGGCTGAAGAAACCTTGTGGAGAAATTGAATAACGAATTCTTGAATGATAATAATCTAGAAATTATCAAAGAATGGTAAAAGAAATATTATCATGGAATATCAAAGAATAATAATAAAGAATTATCACATGCATATTATTCTAGAGATATAAGAGTATTATTGCATATGGTTTTATTATTATTCTTTGAGAAAGATTTTTCTAGCACATGCGTTGGAATATTTTGATAATTCAAAATTTATTCAGGAGAGAAGAAATTGTTATCAAATGTGTTATTTTATTTCTTTTGGAAATAAAATAGTTAGTTTCGGTTCTAGGAATCCCTGGCGGGCGTTTTGAGCCGACGAGTACGTGGACATGACTCGTTTCCTGGACGAACCTTGAAGTTCTTCATCAACAACTTGAGATAAGAAGTTCCTTACCTTTTAAGGCTCTCACTACACAAGTTCCCTTGATATAACCCTTATGTTGGCATACCTTGTTTATCGTGTTTGACTGTGATCGCATGTGGGTGTGTATAGTCCGTGAGACCCGTTATGATAATTGATTCCATAAGTATTGCTAGAGTAGCTTGTTGCCATGTTTAATTATGATCACAAGCTGTTATGTGTTGCTACTATTTTCTCATGACGATATGCTACTGCCTTGTATGCTCTACCCGGTAATGTGTGTTACCATTGCCTTGGAAGTTGTTATTGGTACTTGAGACAGGTGGACTGTCCCTTAGAGGGGGAGTGCGCACAGCTTGCGACGACGACGACGACGATGGGCCTGAGCACAAGGTAGGGGCATGACGGTCTGGGGGCCTAACCAGAGGAAACGCATTTGGGGCATGACGACTTTGGGGCCTGACCGGAGGCATAGATGGGGTACGATGGTCTGGAGTCCTCACCCACATTGTTGTCAAAGGCGCACGGCGCAATAAGGCGCAAAGGCTGTTTGGGGATGCGGCGCGAGGCGCGGCGTGAGGCGCAATTAAGGCGCATGCGCACAAAATTAATTATATAAAGTTTTCAATAATATTTTAAATTTTAAAAAACTTAAATTCAATAAAAAAAATACAAATTAAAATATATACTGAAATTTTTTAAGACGTGCTGCTGTGAGTGATGTTACAACAATGTTTTTATAATCTGCTATGTTTTCCCTTTCAAAAAAAAAGTCTGCTGTGTTTTTTTATTATTATATTAAATATTCTATTTAATTGAAATTAGGACTTCCCTATTTCCATCATTGTGCGCCGCGATTTTCGCCTCCTACCTTGATCTCCGCCTTATCGCCTCCTACCCCGATCTACGCTACAGCGATTTATCTGTCGCGCACTCAAAAGCGCTATCGCCGCCAGCATCATCCGCTTCTCCGCCTGCTAGCGCTTTCGCCTCCCAACAAGGACGATGAGGGTGAAGCGCGCCTTTACAGCGCCTGGCGCCTGAGCGCCTCAAGGAATGGCGGGTGAGGCGCGCGCCTTTGGCGCGCCTCAGCGAAGTCGCCTCGCCTTGTCGACGGCGAGGCGCTCCGGCCTCGCCTCGCCGCGCCCCTTGCCAAGGCGCGCGCCTCAACGCGCCTTTGACAACAATGCTCACCCATGACAGAGCCGGGATACAACGGTCTGGGGGCCTGACCCAACTCAATGCCTTGAGACTGCTGAGAGATGTGTTACGAGCCTAGTGGCTTGTTCTCGCTCACTTTGGAAATCCTATGATTATCCTACTGACATAGAGTCGAAGCAGGTACGACTGGAGGTTTCTGGCACCTTCGTTAGCGCACGACCGCTTCGTACGTGTGATGTGATTGTTATGTTTGTTGCGCATATATTATTATTATCATAGCGTACACCTGATGTACTTGAGCACACTTGTTAAAGATGCATTGGTGGTGTCCTACTGGGTTTATTACTCACAACTTGTATGGGCATTTTTTATGCGCATGTAGACTTCATGCATAGGGATCCGAGTAAGTGTAAGGGGCCCGTGGTCGATGGTTGGGTAGAGGAGTATAGAGCCATTAGCTGACCGGGATGGACTACGGAGGACCCAGCTATTTTATTTATTTATTTATATGCTGCTTTTATTACTCTGGTTTGGCTTGCCACATTTGGAGCCCCCATTATGATGGTATGTCATCTTTTAGTTTCTGCATTATACTCTGATCATTCTATTTATTATATTGTTTTATTATTATTGTTTGTGTTATGACATGATACTGAGTGTATAGTCTCCCCACTGACAGACTTACACTTTTGCTGCTAGTCAACATCCTCTTACATACGGAGAGGCACGTATGAGATCATGTGACCCTCCGGCTCGGACCCGGTGGTTCAGGACGGGGTGTTACAAGAACCCCCTGGAGGGCGTGGTATTCGGCACTTAACCTCACAGGAATGGGAGGAGCGACGGAATAAATGATTGTGTTTTCGATGTGGTAATCCTTTTCAATCCTATGCAAGTGCCCCAATTTGAAAATATGAGTGTTGTGATTAGCTAACGATGAAGTCCCCCATGAAGAGCTTGATAGGTTTTGTATGAACATCTAATGATCATTTGCAGCGGAAGACAACCCAAAACACAGGAGATCTATGTTCAAGAAATTAACGTGTAAATAATTTTGTAAAACAGAGTACCTGGATTTCACAAACAGCAGCGGCTTCGATCTTCCTTCCACAGAGAGTGTATGAGGAAGATCATGAGGAGCGGTGATCAAAAGCACCCCGCCTCCCGGCCAATGGATCCATGAACGCATCGTGAGGATACACGAAAACCGAAGGGATGGTAGCACCATCTCGCAGGAGATAAACGGAGTATCGACAGGAAGAGAGTTTAAATGAGGCTTATACACATCGCACCACGCACGCCCAACAGGAGGATCTCAACCTCTTATAGAGGTGAAGCCCGAGACTCTTATTCATGATACATCACATGCGTTTCTAGCCGTTGGGATATTTATTTATTGAATTCATTACAATAAATAAATGCAAAGTCTTTAATCCATTCATAATAGATTGTAGATGAAGAATAAACAATCCGGGAGAAATAAATAATATTATGTGTGTGTGTGTGTATTCATGCATCGTATATATGAAAAATACGTGCATCATATGCTGTTAAACCCAGTTTTATTATATTGGATATTTCTAAGTCCCACGTCGGAATACTCCACCATGTATTCATTTTTACTCTTTTATAAAAGAATGTTCCCACCTCACACTGAAGTGAGGGGAATTCGCTAATCTACATGGTGTCAAAAGGAAAATCTCATTAATTTTTTTTCTTCCACTGCCTGCGGACTCTCGGTACTGTCCGGCTCCGCCCCTCCCTGCGGATTCCTCCAGGTCGTCTGGCCCGCCCTTCTCGGCGACTTCTCAGCATCCTTTGGTTCCCAGTTGCCCTCATTCATCCCGACGGAACCCTTCCGCCTTGTTCCTTGTACAGCACGGTGCATCCCGGCCCGCCCTCCCTCCCGGCTTCACGACCAACACAGCCTCCCTCAGGCGGACTCCTTCGCTCCGCCTCCTTCCGTGGCGCCCTGCCGGCCAGCCATCCCTCGTGGTTCCCGGCCCACCTTCCGTTGCGACTCACTCCTGTCGGTCTCCCTCGCACGATCGACCACCCTCGCACGATCGATCTGCCTCTCATCAGCGCCTCCCGATCTCGACACAACTCCAGCGGCCTCCTGACGCGATCCCGACGCGCAACCCAGCCAGCCCTCCAGCGGCCTCCCGACACAGCTCTCGGCTCCCGATCCTGACGCAGGAAAATCAGCCACCCGCCTCTTCTGGCACCTCTCGGTCCGACGAGGTCTCCCGACCACCGTCCACTCCAGTTGGCCTTTACCGTCCGCTGCTCAACGAGGTCTCCCGGCTCCCCGCCTCCAATGCAGTTCCCCCCTCTCCAGGCGGACCCTCCGCTCAACTCCTCGCGCGCGGCTCCCGCTCGATGTTGCCCCTCCTAGCTCCGTCGCCGGCATTCGACCGTCGTCCCGGGGCTTCCCGGTCCCCGCCAGCTCGCGCTCTCCTTCGGCATCGCCCGCCTCCACGGCCCCTCCCAGCTTCGCGCTCGGCCCCGCCTCCGAAGCCTCTCCCGTCTTCGCACACAGCCCCGCCTCCGCGGCCTCTTCCGACCTCGCGATCGGCTCCGACCCTCCAGCAGGCTTCCCAGCAGAGTCTGCAGCACCTTTCGGCTTCGCCATCGGCCTCCGCATACCAGCAGACCCTCCCAGCTTCGCGATCGGCTCCCGCCCTCCCGGCTTCACGACCAACACAGCCTCCCTCAGGCGGACTCCTTCGCTCCGCCTCCTTCCGTGGCGCCCTGCCGGCCAGCCATCCCTCGTGGTTCCCGGCCCACCTTCCGTTGCGACTCACTCCCGTCGGTCTCCCTCGCACGATCGACCACCCTCGCACGATCGATCTGCCTCTCATCAGCGCCTCCCGATCTCGACACAACTCCAGCGGCCTCCTGACGCGATCCCGACGCGCAACCCAGCCAGCCCTCCAGCGGCCTCCCGACACAGCTCTCGGCTCCCGATCCTGACGCAGGAAAATCGGCCACCCGCCTCTTCTGGCACCTCTCGGTCCGACGAGGTCTCCCGACCACCGTCCACTCCAGTTGGCCTTTACCGTCCGCTGCTCAACGAGGACTCCCGGCTCCCCGCCTCCATTGCAGTTCCCCCCTCTCCAGGCGGACCCTCCGCTCAACTCCTCGCGCGCGGCTCCCGCTCGATGTTGCCCCTCCTAGCTCCGTCGCCGGCATTCGATCGTCGTCCCGGGGCTTCCCGGTCCCCGCCAGCTCGCGCTCTCCTTCGGCATCGCCCGCCTCCACGGCCCCTCCTAGCTTCGCGCTCGGCCCCGCCACCGAAGCCTCTCCCGTCTTCGCACACAGCCCCGCCTCCGCGGCCTCTTCCGACCTCACGATCGGCTCCGACCCTCCAGCAGGCTTCCCAGCAGAGTCTGCAGCCCCTTTCGGCTTCGCCATCGGCCTCCGCATACCAGCAGACCCTCACAGCTTCGCGATCGGCTCCCGCCCTCCCGGCTTCACGACCAACACAGCCTCCCTCAGGCGGACTCCTTCGCTCCGCCTCCTTCCGTGGCGCCCTGCCGGCCAGCCATCCCTCGTGGTTCCCGGCCCACCTTCCGTTGCGACTCACTCCCGTCGGTCTCCCTCGCACGATCGACCACCCTCGCACGATCGATCTGCCTCTCATCAGCGCCTCCCGATCCCGACACAACTCCAGCGGCCTCCTGACGCGATCCCGACGCGCAACCCAGCCAGCCCTCCAGCGGCCTCCCGACACAGCTCTCGGCTCCCGATCCTGACGCAGGAAAATCGGCCACCCACCTCTTCTAGCACCTCTCGGTCCGACGAGGTCTCCCGACCACCGTCCACTCCAGTTGGCCTTTACCGTCCGCTGCTCAACGAGGTCTCCCGGCTCCCCGCCTCCATTGCAGTTCCCCCCTCTCCGGGCGGACCCTCCGCTCAACTCCTCGCGCGCGGCTCCCGCTCGATGTTGCCCCTCCTAGCTCCGTCGCCGGCATTCGACCGTCGTCCCGGGGCTTCCCGGTCCCCGCCAGCTCGCGCTCTCCTTCGGCATCGCCCGCCTCCACGGCCCCTCCCAGCTTCACGCTCGGCCCTGCCTCCGAAGCCTCTCCCGTCTTCGCACACAGCCCCGCCTCCGCGGCCTCTTCCGACCTCGCGATCGGCTCCGACCCTCCAACAGGCTTCCCAGCAGAGTCTGCAGCCCCTTTCGGCTTCGCCATCGGCCTCCGCATACCAGCAGACCCTCCCAGCTTCGCGATCGGCTCCCGCCCTCCAGCAGGATTCCAGGTAGAGTTCCGGCTCCGCCTTCCCGCGGCTCTCTAGGTTCACATCTCAGCCCTGATCCAGCACTTCTCGGCGTGTCCCGGCCCCGCCCCTCTCAGCGCCTCCCGGTCCAACCCCACTCGGTGATTCCCGACACACCTCTGACATGGCTTCTCGGCGATCTCCCGGTCACCACCCTCCTCGGCGCTTCCCGACCTGCCTCCTGCGTAGGCTATCGTCACCGCAACGGCTCCCGCAGCACCGATGACCCTTTTCCAGGGGCCTACTTCCCACACGGTGCCCACCAACTCCTTCATGGTTGGCACTTCCGCCTGCAAGACTCCAGCACCACCTCCAGTCATCAGCGCTCCTGTAAGACTGCCCCCTCGCCCCAGCTATCAGCCTTCCCACACGACATCCCCACGCTTTATCCCTCCATCTGTGCATCTGCCTGAGCAGTTGTCCCATGCTCCGTCACCGGTCTCGAATAACCGATACAAACTAGCGCTCTCACCAGAGGAGATTGCATTTATACAATCTTATCAGGCTGCCCCTTCCTCTTCTCCAGCCAGCATTGTTCAGACTGGTGGCTCTGCCGAAGGTATCTCTCCTCAGCCGACAGCTTGGATTCTTGACTCTGGTGCGTCTAAACATCTCACAGAGGATTCCAGTATGTTCACTACCTATCATCCGCATACAGGTGCCTCTGAAATTATTGTGGCTAATAGATCGAAAATCCCCATTGTGGGATTTGGCACCTGCTCATTGACCCCGTCTATTTACCTGGATTCAGTAGCTCATGTTGCTGAGAGTCCATTTAATCTTTATCTCCATCAGCAAACTTACTAAAGATTTAAACTGTGTTGTTACTTTTACGTTTTCTGCTGTTGTTTTTCAGGAGCAGATGACGAATCGGGAACTTGGTCGAGGTCATCTTCGAAATGGGGTATACATGTTCGATACTCCACCATCTCTTGTTTGCTCTTCCACCTCAACCCGTGCCCTTGACCTTCATTCTCACCTTTGTCATCCACCGGCTTTCGTCCTATATAAGTTTTTCCCCCAATTCAGTCTCCAACTTTCATTCCATTGTGAATCCTGCAAGTTTGCTAAACATCATCGGGCAACATATGTTCCTCGACTGGAATCGTGTGCCGCGAATCCTTTCAACCTTGTTCATTCCGATTTATGGGGTTCTTACAGGATTCCTAGCCAGTCCGGGTACAGTTATTATATATCCTTTATTGATGACTATTCGCGTATGACATGGCTTTACCTTCTTCATGATCGGTCTGAAGTTTTTTCTACTTTTCAGACCTTTTACAATGAAATTCATACTCAATTCTCCACCTTCCTTAAATGTCTCTGCTCCAACAATGGTAGAGAATATTTATCCGCTTCCTTTCAACAGTTTCTTAAAGAAAAAGGCATCATTCAACAGACATCCTTCCCTAACACACCTCAGCAGAATGGCAGAATGAAGTGGTCGAGCGGAAACATCGCCATATTCTGGAGACTGCTTGTGCCCTCCTATTTCACATGCAGGTGACTCTCCTTTTCTGGTCCGATGTCATCCTGACTGCTACCTACCTCCTAAACTGACTCCCTTCTTCTATCCTCCAGGGGGAGACTCCTTTTCAGACTCTATTCTCCTCTCTCCCTTCTCACTCACTTCCACTCTGTGTGTTTGGATGTATGTGCTATGTTCGGAACACTCGCCCCATACTCTCTAAACTTTTTCCCAAATCCCATCGCTGCATCTTCCTCGGATATTCACGCACTCAGCGCGGATACCGATGCTTCTCTCCAAACCTAAGGCGGTATATCATCTCTGTTGACGTATCGTTTGTTGAGAGCTCTCTATTCTCACATCCCTCTTTCCATCCAGACACTGACATCGATGATTGTATTCCTCTCATCATTCATCCTCCTCTGGAGTCTCCTCCTGTTGATCACCGTTTTGGTACAGTCTACTCCCGTCGCCCATCGACTGTGCCCCCCGTCCAGGCCGAGGACACCATTGTCTCAGCTTCGTCCAATGCTCCTTTCCCAGCACTAGATGACTTGTCTATTGCACTCTGAAAAGGTACTCATTTTTGCCAGAATGCTCCTCTCTATACATCTTCATACAGAGGTTTGTCAGCTTTGGAGATGATATCTATTCCCCGCACGGTTGGCGATGTCAAATCTTACCTGGGGTAGGTACAGGCGATGCGGGATGAACTGCAGGCTCTGGATGATAACCATACTTGGGATTTGGTTCCCCATCCAGAAGAAAACAGGTGGTCAGCTGCAAATGGATTTATACGATCCGTCTCAATGCCGATGACACTCTTCATTGCCTCAAAGTCCGACTTGTGGCGAAGGTCTTTGCACATACATATGGCATTGACTATTTTTAGACCTTCTCTCCAGTTGCCAAGATGGCCAGGAAGTCTTTCTCCATGGCTTTCTGGAAGAAGAGGTTTATCAGCAGCAGCCCCCGAATTTCGTGCCTCTAGTGCCGACTCCCATGTCTGCCGACTTCGTCGATCTCTATATGGTCTCAAGCAGTCTCCTCGTACTTGGTTCGGCTGCTTCAGCATCGTCGTCACCGCCTTTGGACTCTCTCGCAACATGAAGGACCACACCGTCTACCGTACGACATCCAACGGCTGCATCTTGTTTGTGGTATATGTTGATGATATCATTATCACAGGGACCGACTCCACTGGAATCACTCAACTCAAGGGGCATCTTCACCACCACTTCCACACCAAAGATCTTGGTTCTCTCATATACTTGGCATCGAGATGTCCCGTCCTACGGACACCATCTTTCTCTGCCAAAGGAAATATGTCAGGGATATTTTGCAGGATGCAGGGTTGAGTCAGGCAACTGTCGTGGACACTACTCTTGAGCTTGGGGAACGTTCTCTCTATGACGAAACGACACCCTTTTCTCACCCAGAGAGTTATCGTCATCTGGTGGGCAAAACTCAATTACCTCACCATGACACGACCCGATATTGCTTGCGCTGTTGGCAAAGTGAGCCATTTCATGAAGCATCCGACCAAATCTCAGTGGAATGTTGTCCTCCGCATTGCCAAATACAACAAGAAAGACCATGTTTGTGGTCTTCAGTACTCCCATCACGTTCATCTGAATGTTGAGGTCTTCTGTGATGCTGACTATACTGGTTGTCTTGTTACCCGCAAGTCTACTTCTGGGTATGTCGTCTTCTTGGCAGGTAACCTCATCTCTTGGCGCAGTAAGAAGCAGACTGTCGTCTTTAGATCTAGTGCGGAAACTGAATATCGTGTTATGGCCACGATCACTACTGAGATCTTCTGACTTCGTCATCTCCTCCATTAGCTTGGCTTCCCACCGCAAACCTCTGCTCATATCTGGTGTGACAATCAAATGACCACGAAGATTGCTTCGAATCCCGTCTTCCATGAACGGACGAAGCATATCGAGGTGGACTGTCACTTTCTTCGTCATCATCTTGAGCAGACTCATATCAGTTTCGGTCACATTCCGACGAGGGATCAGTTGTCCGACATCTTCACAAAAGGTCTCTCGGGAGCTCGTCTGGACTCTCAGTACCAAGTTGGGTATCAACAGCATCAACAACCCAACTTGAGGGGGAGTGTGTGTGGTCTCGTTTGTTGTCATCTTTCTTTTGTGGGACTCTTAGTCCAAGCTGGGCATATCCACCTTGAGGGAGAGTGTTAAACCCAGTTTTATTATATTGGGTATTTTCGAGTCCCACATCGGAATACTCCACCATGTATTCCTTTTTACTCTTCCATAAAAGAACATCACCAGCTCACATTGAGGTAAGAGAAATTCGCCAATCTACATATGCATATATTATATGTACACTATATATATATATATATATATACACTTCATGCATCATATGCATATGTCCATGCATCTCATGCGTGTACATTTTAATATACATCCAACAATCTTTCACTTGCACTAAAATCTTATAAGGACTTTATGCGAATCTTCACAACCCTGTGTACGGTTTTTCATCAAACTCTCTTCATTTTGAACAAACATTTTGTCCAAAATTTTATCCTTATCCAATGGCCCAACTATGTGGCCCTGCAGATTTTAATAGCGTTGACAACAACTATGAAATCTAGATTCCATAGATGTAAACAAAGAGCAGTCTCTGGCAAAGCATCGGTGCTACTCAAGCTACTAAGGGATTTGGTGTGATCTCCATCAAACGTACTCATATCTCTATACGAACATGTCAACCACAAGATGTATCATATACATCGTATGTATACCTATATAATCCTCTTGTCCATGACATCAAGTGACCACTAGACATGAAACATGTCAATCTAGTATAGCCAACTCATCTTTTCTTGATTCTCAGAAATAGACTGACCAACTCGATGAATACATCATATGTCATTCATCTAACGGGTAAGTATATCACATATCCCCATCCAACTAGCTAAACACACCTCTAGTGTTTCAACTAAGCATGGCCAAGAATTTCTTCAGGCAAATTCTACGAAGAGTCATATGACTTTTCAGGTCATACAAGCGGACAAATCATATCATAGTTGCACTCCAACCGACAACATGATCAGCAACATACCCAACCACCCCCGTAGGTTCATATGTTGACACGCGCGAGTATCAAACTATGAAAATTCTCATGCTAGGCATCACGCCAACATCAGGTAAAAAGGACTGATAATAAGCATAAACTTCTAAGTATATCTATGACTGTATGACATTCGAGGAAATATACTTTCGCGGATCAATCGAAGTAATAAGTGTACAAAAGAAGATTAAGAAGATCTAACCTCAATTCACTTGTTTAGCTACCAAACAGACTCTTCCTCTCTCTAGAAGAGCTTCTCTCTCCTGAGCCTCGGCTAACACCCTCCAATATTCTCCCGGATGCGGAAACGTCGGGAGTCGCAACGACAGAATGAAACGATTCACAGAAGAGTAAAAGAGAAAAAATAAAAGAATGAGAACAAAGAGATTTACGGGATTCGAGAATAATCCCTACGTCCACGATGAAGTAAAATTTCACTATGATTCAGGAGCACAATTTACAAGGAGTTTCTCAGAGTTCTCACACGCAAAACCCTAGCCCGAAATGCGCTAAAAAGGATGATGAAACACAATTCCACCAACCGTCAAAAAATCCGAAGTGCTACAGTGAAAGGCGGTTGGAAGTCTGCATCGCTACAGTGAAAGGTGGCTACCCCCAAGTCAAAAGTGCTACAAATACTACAATTACAAGACTACCCCTGGTTAGTTATTTCATTCCTAACATAAAAACAAATATAAGGCTACCCCCTTCTATGATATGTATACAGCAGAGGCGGTCAGGGTCGCCCTGGTTGTCCTCTTCTGGCCTCCCTGCTCTATAAGGCTACCCCAGGTTGTCCTCTTATGGACTCTCTGCTCTATCATTATCGTCCCCCTGAAAGGTCACCTTGTCAGCAAGGTGAAAATCTGGAAACTGGATCTGGAAAACCCTAGCATCTTCCCATGTTGCCTCGTCTGTAGAAAGAGCGCGCCATTTAATTAACCACTGTGGCGAGGTGCCCTGAGATTGTTCTGTTATAACTGTTGCAGGGTAAATGTCTTCCTCCACTAGATCAACCGGCAAAATTGCCTCAACGGAAAATGTTCCAATTTTTGCCTTCAATTGTGAAACATGGAACACCGGATGAACTTTACTTTGAGCTAGCAATTGGAGTCTATAAGTTGTCTCTCAAACCTGGCCGATTATTTGCAATTCTGGACATATTTTGTTGAGCCCCGTGCAAATTAACTTAGAGTTGTCCTAGAGCTTCATCTCAATCCATCATTGCATTTGCCACTGCCTCCACAGTCGCCTCTTTTGTCAAATAGTGAACAATGTGTAGGGGTTTGTAGTTATACTCTTCCCATGTTAACCAAGTAACCCACCGCTTGGGTTGGTCTATCATGAAACACTGTAAATAGGTTTCCAAACATCAATTAACAACTTATGTTTGTCCGTTAGTTTTGGGAAGGTAAGAGGGGCTCATTTTGAGAGTTGTCCCTTACAATTTAAAGAGCTCTTGTCGAAACATGCTTGTAATCAGTGGGTCCCAAACAATAACAATAGCACTAGGTAAACTGTGTAATCTGATGACCACCTTCATGAAAATATCCGCAACAAATTTGGTCGTATATGGGTGTTTTAAAGAATGAAGTGTGCATACTTACTCAATCTGTCCACCACAACAAACACAACTTCATATCCCCTGAGATTTTGGTAAGCCGAACACAAAATCCTTGATTATTTCCTCCCATACCAATGATGGAATTGGAAGAGGTTGAAGTAACCCAGCTGGCCTCAGAGCCTCGTACATATTTTGTGGGCAAACAACACATTCCCGTATGAATTACAACACCCGTTTGGTCATCCCTGATCAAGCTACCCCATTCGCAAGCCGTTTATAGGTTTTCAGATATCCCAAATGTCCCCCGATCGGTGAAGAGTGGTAGTAGTGCAATAATTTGTGAACTAAAACAGAATGCCGCAGAAAAACCAATTTATTCCGTTTAAAAAGTAATCCTTCTCGATGGGTATACCCCGGTTTTCCAGGTATAACGTGTCGTAGTGCATCTGTGATTGCCTGCAAACGAACATCTTGTTGAACTTCCTGCCCGACGATCTGGAAATCTTCCCAAGCAGACTGGGATACTGCTAAAACCATATATTGGCCATCCCCTGCTACGCGTGATAAGGCGTCTGCTAAATTGTTCTAGCGGCCTGGTTTATAAACAACTTTGAAATTGTACCCCAACAGTTTGGCATGCCAACACTGATGGTCCATTGAAAAAACCCGCAGACTGAGTAGATATTGTCACCAATGCTGAATGGACAGGACGAATGCCATGAGCTCCATTTCATATGTTGACTTCGCCAGAGAGGTTTCTGATAACGCCTTGCTAAAGTAAGCAAGAGGCAGGCCCTGAAAAAGTACAACCCCCGTTCCATACCCTGATGCATCACATTCTACAGTAAACTTCGTTGAAAAATCTGGCATCGCCAAAATAGGAGTTGTCATTCGTGTCTTTAATTCTTCAAATGCTTTTTGGGCTACTTCTGCCCATTTATAGTTTCCCTTCTTGGTCAACATGGTCAAAGGTTGTGCTATTTTCCCATAATGTTGTATAAATTTCCTGTAATATCCTGTTAGTCCTAAAAAACCCCTTCCTTGACATTCCTAGGTATTTGCCACTGTTGAACCGCAACCAACTTCTTGGAATCCATAGACTCTCCCTCAGCAGAAATGATATGTCCTAAATACGCAACAGAGCTCTTTCTGAAAGAAACACTTTTTCCTGTTGGCAAATAATGTACTTTCTTTCATCAGTTGCACACATACTGAAGTCTTTTTAAATGCTCACACCACTGGCTACTATCGATCAATATATCATCAAGAAAAACTAATACTCCCTTCCTCAGCAGCGGACGGAATACTGCATTCATTTTCGCTTGGAAGGGGGCTGGAGCATTCATCAATCCGAATGGCATTACCAAATATTCATAATGCCCTTCGTGAGTCTTAAAAGCCTTCTTTTCCACATCCGGACCTGATGGAAACCAAATTTCAAATCTATCTTGGTAAAATAAGCACCCTCGTGCAACTCATCCATCAATTCTTCAATCACGGGTATAGGATACATGTCGAGTACTGTTAATATGTTCAAAGCTCGATAGTCTACACACATCCGTCATCCGTCATCTTTTTCCCTCACCATTATTATGGGACTTGAATATGGAGTGTTATTATGTCTGATGGAACCCTTGTTCTAAAAGTTCCTGAACCTATTTTTCCACTTCATTCTTCATGTGAAAATCCAATTTGTAGGGTCGGCTATTTACTGGATCCATTCCCTCCTTAAGCTTGGGGGTAGTTCCTTTGGTACCTCAAACACATTCTTGTACTGCTGCAATATTCCCTGCATTTGGACCATCTGGTTTGGACTTACATTTGTTTTTTCAAACCTGTATGGCCTTCTGTTGTCCACTGAATTTCCTGCACCAAATAGATACCTTTCCCAAATATTCTTGCAATGCGCCTGGTATTTTCATCTGTTGTTTCACCCTGTGTAATATCACCTGTCTACCTTGCTAAACAAATTCCGTTGTTATCTTCTTCCGATGTGTAGTAACATATCTCAAAGTTTCAAGCCAAGATATGTCGAAAACCAGATCTGACCAGTTGTATTAAATATATAAGCTTCAATTTCAAACTCAATGTCTCCCAAGCTTAACTGTAATGTTTTACACATGCCCTTTGACTCGACCCGATGTCCATCTCCCATTCTGATATAGAATGGTTTGGTCCCGCTGACCTGAACCTATTTTTCCACTTCATTCTTCATGTGAAAATCCAATTTGTAGGGTCGGCTATTTACTGGATCCATTCCCTCCTTAAGCTTGGGGGTAGTTCCTTTGGTACCTCAAACACATTCTTGTACTGCTGCAATATTCCCTGCATTTGGACCATCTGGTTTGGACTTACATTTGTTTTTTCAAACCTGTATGGCCCTCTGTTGTCCACTGAATTTCCTGCACCAAATAGATACCTTTCCCAAATATTCTTGCAATGCACCTGGTATTTTCATCTGTTGTTTCACCCTGTGTAATATCACCTGTCTACCTTGCTAAACAAATTCCGTTGTTATCTTCTTCCGATGTGTAGTAACATATCTCAAAGTTTCAAGCCAAGATATGTCGAAAACCAGATCTGACCAGTTGTATTAAATATATAAGCTTCAATTTCAAACTCAATGTCTCCCAAGCTTAACTGTAATGTTTTACACATGCCCTTTGACTCGACCCGATGTCCATCTCCCATTCTGATATAGAATGGTTTGGTCCCGCTGACCTGTACTGTAAATAACTTCATCTTAGAGATAAAATTGTGACTTGCGCCACTATCCACCAGAACCAACACCAGAACTCCTTCCAAACTAACTTCCATCATCATAGTCTTCTTGGAAATGGTCTTGCTGATTCTTGCTCACTTACAGTCGTTCCCAACATTTTCAGCTCTTTAAACTCCCCTTAGGACTCTCCTTTTCATGCTATGTCCTCTTCTTCTTCATTTGCTTCTTGTGGTTCTATACACTCTCATACCTTGAGTTTATAACCTTTTTCCGAACATCTCTGCCCTGGCGTAAATCTCTACCCGCACGAAAAACAGAGCCCCTTCGCTCTTCTCTCCTCATACTCTTCTTTGGACAAGTTCTGCACGCCTTTCCATCATGTAACCGGTCTCCCCTTCTGTTCCGCTCACTTTCAGCTCCAGGTGGTAGGATGCGCATCGAATTGGTGTTCCAACCCCTGCCCACACCTCCTGTTACTCCCCGTATCTTCCGAGCATTTCTTCCTTCGACTGCAACCAGGTTAATTCCATTCTTACAGACTTTAACGAAGTCATCCAGTATTGTACCAAGCCATCCATACACAATTGTGCGATCAGAACCTTCTCTTCGTCTCGTGTCCGGTGCAACGAAAAATATATCTCAGCACGGGAAATCCAGGATACTAGAGTCCTATAAATATCGGCATTTCGATCAGCCAAGTCAGCGCGCTTACCTCCTGCGTTCTCTCGCTTTCTCTGCATCTCCCTTTCGTTTGAATTCCTCTCCTGTCATTCGCATACTACCTCCGCTTTCTTCTACCACTACAAATATTCCGTTATTTTGCTTTTGTCCAGAACTCTCAGGCTGATTCTGAACACTCTACTTGAGCTGACTTAAAGCCATCGTTAATCCTTGCATCTGGTGCTGCAATTCAGTTCTAATCTCTAGGATCGTCTTCTCCAGACTCACCTGGTGTTGAACTCCATTTTTCAGTTCATTCACAGTCGTTTCTAATTGAGCTACTCAGTTCTCCATCCTTGTGGTCATATACTCCTCTCGTTCGGCGAAAATTCCACTTTATCCTTGCACGTCTACCTCGGCTTTCAATGAAACCACCAAGTTGATAGAGTAGAAAAGAAGATTAAGAAGATCTTACCTCAAATCACTTGTTTAGCTACTGAACAGATTGTTCCTCTCTCTAGCAGAGCTTCTCTTTCCTAAGCCTCGGCAAACAGCCTCCAATATTTCCCCCTCGGTATCCCTAAACTTGACCACCACCCTAGTACTTATACCCCCTGTCTACCTCGGCTTTCAATGAAAGCACCAAGTTGATAGAGTAGAAAAGAAGATTAAGAAGATCTTACCTCAAATCACTTGTTTAGCTACTGAACAGATTGTTCCTCTCTCTAGCAGAGCTTCTCTTTCCTAAGCCTCGGCAAACAGCCTCCAAATTTCACCCTCAGTGTCCCTAAACTGGACCACCACTCTAGTACTTATGCCCCCTGTCTAAACAGATACTACAATTACAAGACTACCATGGGTTAGTTATTTCATTCCTAACCGAAAAACAAATATAAGGCTACCCCCTTCTATGATATGTATACAGCAGAGGTGGTCGGAGTCGCCCAGCCTAGTTGTCCTCTTCTGGCCTCCCTGGTCTATTATTAAGTCTCCACTTATTACCCCAAAAATCTATTCTTCATATATCATATACAACCTTTGTAATGGATATAAGAATCTATTCAAACTAACCTTTACATATCATTACAACCCATTATACTCCAGGATGATCATCGGTTGTAGACAACTCAATGTTTATACTTTGAGGGGATATTTATCATTCCACCGTTCACCTAAAGTTGCAACACAAATGAATGAATGATAAAATGAATGATAAATAGACATTGTCTTCATTATAAATAGATGATATGTTTACAATTGTTAAGAGTATTACAATATTAGATATTTTTATTATTCTTATCCCGCATCGGTGTGGGTTATCAGCTGTATTTTTTTTTCTCATTTACAAACCAAGCACCCTACCTCGTTGTGAGGCACAGGTTTTCCAATTCAACATGATATCACAGCCTGTTTAGCCATCCCTTCCCGTCGCCCCCTCTATCCACGTTAGTACCTCCTGCGGACGACTCCCTTTTGCCCTGCGCCCCTGCGCGACGCTCCATTCCCCTTACGCGACAGTCCATTCCGCCTGCGTGATGGCTCCCTTCCACCCCGTATGCATCCACACCTCCCGTGTGAAGGCCCACCCCTGCACGCACCTCCTGCGCGACGGCACCCTGTGCGACAGCCTCCTCCAAGTTGCCCCTCCTTGTCGCCTCTCTATGTGCGGCCCGACCCCCTGCAAGTCGCCTCTCCATCTGCGATTGCACCTCCCTATGTGCCGAACCCTCCAGCGAACAGCCCCTCCCTGTGTGTCAATCCCACCATCCCATAGCTTCTCCCTACTCCCTATGTGACGCCCCAAAGTGCACAGTGCATACTTTATACCCACTATGCACTTTCAACGCCTTGTCCTTGTGTAATGTGCATCTTCAACACCCTACCAACTGTAAACCTTCAACACCATGTCGATGTGCATTTTCAGCACACAATCTATGCCATCATCAAGCGCCACTGTTTCTCATGAAGATACACCAGCGGCGTGTCTATCCCAACGGTCCATCTCATGGGTTCTTGACTTTGGTGCCTCAGAACACATCACAGGGGACACAGGTATTCTTCAGTCCTATCAGTCGACCTCAACAAGAGATAATATTATGGTGGCCGATGGTCAGACTGTGCAAATTGTTGGTTATGAGAGTTGGACGATTACGTCTGGCTTGACACTATTCGTTGTTGTCTTTATTCCCAGTTGTCCCTTTAATTTACTATCTATTAGTAAACTTACAGCCGACTTACAGTGTCGGGTCATCTTCTCTCCTGCTTCAGTTATATTTCAGTCCTACCACCTCTGTTCATGCCCTCCAGCTTCACTATCGCCTTGGTCATCCACCTACCCCCATTCTACATAAACTTTTTCGGAACTTGGGTTCTCTTCTTCCTTTTGAATGTGAATCCTATCACTACGCAAAGCATCGAGTCACCTATGTTCCCTGAGCAATTCTCCGTGTATCCACTCATTTTCATTTGGTTCATTCTGATATCTGGGGGCTCAGTCCTAGTCCATCTAAATTGAATTATCGATATTTTGTTACTTTCATCGACGATTTTTCACAGATGAGTCTATTTGTTGAAAAATCATTCTAAAATCTTTATCGGGTTTCGCTCCTATTATCAAGAAATCACCACCCAGATTTCCGCTAAACTTCACTATTTCCGTTAGGACAATGATCGTGAATATTTATCTAAGTCGTTCCGGTATTTTTTATATGATCATAGCATTATCCATTAGACTTTTTATCATGATACACCTCAACAAAACGGTGTTGTTGAACGAAAGAACCGTGTCATCTGTTAGAAGTTGCTTGTGCACTTCTATTTCAGAAGAAAGTTTCAACCGTTTTTTGGGGCGATGTCATTCTCACAGTCACCTATTTAATCAACAGACTCCCCTCGTTTGTTCTTTAGGAGAAGACACTCTTCCATTCTTTATTTTCAACAACATACTCTCATTCTCTGTCCCTACGTATTTTTGGTTGTGTGTTTATGTTCGAGATATTCGCCCATCGATTACCAAGTTTGATGTGAGTGCTCTAAAATGCATCATTCTTGGTTATTCTCACACCCAGTGCGGATATCGATGTTTCTCTCCAGATTTGTGTCGTTATGTTGTTTCAGCTGATATTTCCCTTGTCAAATCGTCAATTATTTATGTTCTTGGGTTCCCACCACTATCTATTGTTCTTGATTCCGAAGTTATTTTACCATATTCTCTCGATACACCGCCACCTCAATCACTTCCTAATGATCTTGTTGGATCACGATTTGGCCAGGTATATACTCGTCGACCTAGCACACTTGTCACCCCGACAGTTGATGTTGCTACCTGTTAGGAATATGTGTAATTGATTTGAGTGGGTTGCTGCCCGTGTAGTGGAGGAACAGAAGTGGCTGGAAAGTCTGTTAAGGGGCGTGGGGGCTGCCCAGGTGTGGGCTATAATGGAGATAGTTTGTTAGCTGTCAGCTGTCAGTTTGTTACAACCAGCTCTCAGTTTGTTACAGCCAGCTGTGAGTTTGTTACAGCCAGCTGTTAGTGGTGGCAGCTTTGTAATATCTTATAACAAGTGGTTGGGGGTTTGTTTGCTGGCAGCTAGGAGAATAAATAGGGGGCCAGCGGGAGAAAAAGGGAAAATCATTTTAGCAATTGCTTGGCAGCAGGTTCGCCGGTGGTCTCGGCTGGGCTCTCAAGAGGGTGGTCTTCTCCTACGGGTTACTTCTTTTTTTTTCCTTCCTCTCCTTCTCCTACCACCCTACTGTATTTTCCTATATTTCTGCTGTGTTTTCTGCTTTGTTTTTTGCTGTAATTCGGCTGTTATATTCTATATACACAGTTCCCTTCTATTTCCACCCTCTCTCTCATTTTTACATAACACTACCACACCTGACAACTCACCTGCTCCTGATCCTGCATTACTGAAGTTGCCTATTGCGCTTCGCAAAGCCTCACGCTCCTGTCTGTCTTATCAGAGATTATTTGCGGCTACCTCACGAGTTATTAAGACACTGACTGCTCACTCAACATCGCGCACAATTGCTGAGGCTATATCTCATCTCGGCTGATTACAGGCTATGCATGATGAACTTCAGGCTCTAGATGTCAACCATACTTGGGATCTTGTCCCTCTTCCTTTGAGTAAACAGGCGGTCGATTGCAAATGGATCTATACAATACGCGTTAACGTCGATGACTCTCTTAATCTTCTCAAGGCTCGCTTTGTTGCAAAAAGTTATGCGCAGACATATGGAGTTGATTATTTTGACACATTCTCTCCAGTGGCAAAGATGATCTCGGTTCGCCTACTTATCTCTCTTGTTGCCTCCTCTCACTAGTCTCTTCATCAGATGGATGTTAAAAATGTTTTTCTTCATTGTTTTCATAATAAAGAAGTTTATACGGAGCAACCATCTGGGTTTGTTGCTCAGGGGGTAGGTTTTTCGCCTTCGTCGATCACTATATGGACTCAAGCAGTCTGATGCGGAAACGTCAGGAGCCGCAACGACAGAAATGGCTTGCGGATAAAGAAAAGACAAAACAAAGAAACACTCAGGATACAAAAATTTACATGGTTCGGGAAATGATCCCTACGTCCACGAAGAGGCAGAAATTTCACTATGATTCGGGAGCACAATTACAAAGAGTTTCTCAGAGTTCTCACTACACAAAACCCTAGCCCGAAATGGGCTAATAAGGAGGACAAAGCACTATTCCACCAACCGTCAGAAAGTTCGTTGTGCAACAGTGAAAGACAGTTAAAAGTCCGCATCGCTACAATGAAAGGTGGTCACCCAAGTCAAAAGTGCTACAGTGGTCGGCGGTTGGAAGTCCAAGGAGCTACAATACTGTTGACTCCAAAGAGAATCAGACTACACCAATCCAACACAGTCGTCACGTGCTTGGTTCGGTCGTTTTTGCACTGTTATGCTTAGTTTTGGCATGTGCCAAAGCATAAAGGATTCCTCTATTTTCTATCATCAATCTGTAGTAGAAAGCATTCTTTTGGTGGTCAAAGTGGATGACATTTTTATTACTAGCAATGATGCTACTGGCATTGGTCGACTCAAGTTTTTTCTTAATCAAATTTTTTAAATAAAAGATTTGGGTCCACTACGATATTTCTTAGGAATTGAGGCCTCCGGATGTAACAAATGAATTTTTCTATCTCAGAGAAAGTATGTTCCTGATCTACTGCAGGAGACTGGCATGACTCGAGCTGACTCGATTGACTCACCCTTCAGAACTGAAGAAAGGTCACTTCATACTAACAGTGAGATGTTTTCATCACCCGACAGATATATACAACTTGTTGGGAAGCTCAACTACTTGACAATGACTCGACCCGATATTGCTTGTGCGGTTAGCAAAGTGAGTTAGTTTATGAAATCTCCAACAAAACCGCAGTGGGCTGTTCTTTGCATTGTTAAATATGTAAAAAAGAAACCAGGTTTTAGTCTTCTATATTCTGAACATTGGCATACAGATATTGATGCATTTTGTGATACAGATTATGATGGATGTCTCTCTTCTATGAGATCTACGTCTGGTTTTGCAATATTTGTTGGAGGGAGTTGATCTCATGGCGAAGCAAGAAGCAGACGGTTATCTCCCGATCAAATACAGAGTCGGAGTATCGTGTCGTGGCATATGTGACTGCAGAAATTATTTGGGCACAACAAATTCTTCAAAAGATTGGGTATACTATCAAGAAATTGACACATATCTGATGCAGCAATCAAGTTGCTATCAAGATTGTCACAAATCCAGTCATTCATGAACGGAGAAAGCATATATATCTGATGTGGCAATCAAGTTGCTATCAGGATTGTTACAAATCCAGTCATTCATGAACAGAGAAAGCATATTGAAGTTGATTGTCAATTCGTTCGAGAAAACATTGAGAAGAAGAAGATCACCTTCAGCCATGTTCACACATCTGATCAACTTACAGATGTTCCCACAAAAGGTTGTCGGGACCACGAGTCCAATTTTTGTGTAACAAGCTGGGCATGGTAAATATATATGTCTCAGCTTAAGGGGGAGTGTTAAGCGCATTAAAATATTAGATATTTTTAATATTATTATCCCACATCGGTGTGGGTTATTTGTTGTATTCTTTTTCTCATCTATAAATTAAGCACCCTACCTCGCTGTGAGGTACGGGTTTTCAATTTCAACAACAACCATTACAACCAATCTCTTGAGATATTCTACACGACTTTCAAATTGTTGCTGCCAAAAAGAGTTTTGAACATTACATCTGTAGAATGATAGAGTGGACCCAATACCCAAGATACCTCTTAAGAGAGGCCTTGGAGTTTATTTATAGACAATTACAATGATAAGAAAACACCAAGTCCGATGTGGAATGCAGACACCAACACCCCCTCAAGCTAGGTCTACCTAACTTGGATACATAATTAAAGAAAACAAACCAAAACAAAACAAAGCACAGACAATTCATCACTCCCCCTCAAGTTGGAGATACCCAACATGATTAAAGAACAAGACTAAACATAAAATATAAAACGTCATGGCTGCTCCCCCCAAGAAGATGATGGATGATGATGCTGAAAACGATGTGTTGACCAAGGACCAGCGCTCGTCATGCGGAACCAGCAGGAATAGAGGGAAATAGATTTCAACGGCAGGAATAGCCGGATCGAGCCTCGACAGGAATGGTCGGGTCAAGAGCATCTAGGTTTGCAGGAACAGCACACGACGGGTCACTAGTCAAATGTTCGACACGAATGGTTGGATTGCATCAATGATGCAGCGATGCATAATGGGCGGAGGAGAGGGCGGACACAGCCAAAGCTTTCGACCAAACTTGCACAGCATGAGTGAGACAACGGAAGTCGCGTGCAGGGGTCGCGCCAGATTCACCGAGCAGGGGTGCGCGTGAACAGGCTTGGAGAACCTGTTGGAGCAGCGACAGAAGAGGGCGGCCTGGATAAGGGGGCGCACGGTGGTTCAACGTCGGTCAAGGAAGGGTTGTCGCGCAGGATAGAGGTGCCTGGGTCGCTTGGATCTAGACCTCGCTTTGGAGTAGAGGGTCGTGCGCGGAAGTGTGTCTAGGTTGGAAGACGTCGCATCAGGAAAAGGCCCGTAGGAATCCTCTACGCGTGGGACGAAAGGGGACGCGCGACGAGGCGCAAGGGCGACAACAGCAGGGGAGCCGCTGGGAAAGGGCAGGCTATGCACAAGGGGGCCGTCGGGGGTCGTCGCGTCCACCGGAGACGGGGCAGAAGCATCACGCCGAGAGGGGCCGTCGCACTGGAGCTTGGGGCGGACAGGAGTTGTCGGGCCGACGAGGGTTGCACGACACGAAGGGGGCCAGCTGACTAAAAAGATTCGGTTGGGAGCCGCCGCCCCCCACAGGGGGAAATCCTTAACAAAAAACCGAGGTGGGGAGAGAGAGACAAAAGGTTAGGTTCAGACCAGCTCTGATACCATGTAGAATGATAGAGTGGACCCAATACCCAAGATATCTCTTAAGAGAGGCTTTGGAATTTATTTATAGAGAATTATAACGATAAGAAAACTCTCAAGTTTGATGTGGAACGCAGACACCAACGACATCTATATGTAATTCCCGTCACATCCCAATGTGACCATATGATAAAATACTACCACTAACTTCTTAGTGAGTAACATTTACGAAGCAAGCTAGTTTGTATAATAGTGAGACTTAGGAATGACATTCCTGATGTTCAATTCTTTAAACATATATATTCAAACTTCTTTACTTCATAACATCAAATGTTATAATGTTCTCTTCAGTCGTCTACTTAGAACCATTTCCAAGTACATCATCATCCTTGGAACCCATTCCACTAAACTTTTTCCTAGAATTTTTTTGTAAAAATGTAACTATTTACATTATCACTTTACCAACATATCCTAAACTCTTTTAGGATAAAGTGATATTCATTTCGCGCCGCAGAATGCACGGAGCAAAGGGCGTCGCGCCGCGAAGATGTCGATGCACGTGAGGGTCCCTCCACCTAGGGTGTTCTTGTCGCAGCCCTAGGTCGCGTCGCGACTCCTATGGTCGCACCGCGAATGAGGACTGGATGTTTTTTTAGAAGGGGGCAATTTCATGTTTTCGTCGCCGGGGCCTTCAGGTTTTTGGGGACCAGGGGCTCGAGAGGAGGCCATTCTTGGTTGGCACTCCCCCTCCTCTCTCGTATCCCCCTTGGTCCAGGGTGTTTTCTTGGCGATTTTGCAGCAATTGAGGTATGATTCTCCCTCCGCTTCGTTCCGTTTTGTTTTCCTTCGATCGTCTCTCATTTCGGACGATTCTGATTAGGGTTTCGGCGCTGATTCCACCGATGCATGGTAGAATCGGGCCAATGGAATTGGGTGAGGATGGTTGGGTTTTTGCTTGGCATGGATAGAAGGCATCTCGGAAGGATGTCCGCACGCCTTTGTCCGGTGTTTCGATTAAGGTACGCCATCATCTGATTTTTCTTAGGGTTTTTTATTAAATTAAATTAAGTTGGACGTTGGAACGAGTGTATAAATTGGGGTTTTTGTGTGGCTTAGGTCTGGATGCGTGTCGGGAGTGAACCACAACCCGTTGCTCATGGTTTCGGCAAGCGGATGATGCCCGGTGAGTTTTTAGGCGTTATGCCTAATCGAATTAAATTGTAAATTAATTATAAAATTAATTGTTATTGTTTAATTAATTATAATTTGATTATAATTAATTAATTTGGATGCTTTGCCCTGAGTTAGGGTCTCGCGATGGAAGACGGTCGATTGGGCTTGGACGAGCTCGGGCAAGAGTGGTCGGGCAGCGATCAAAGGACGTCCCTCAAACATACCCCTTTGGTATATGATATGAGGTCTCGCTACCAAGGGCAGCCAACCCTTTATTTAAGAATTGTTTTAATAAAGTAAAATGTCAGACAAAACGAAGTGTTGAGGGCCACAATGGACCCTTGTGCACTGGCTGGATTGCCTCGGCCACGGATGACCAAGGCCTTGATTATAAATGCATGTTGTGTGACACTTGGAGCCTGAGGGGTGTAAATTAAATTAAATGAAATTAATGAGATGCAGTGGCCCTTAGTATTAGTGCCCTTAGACCTCCCCCCCTAGGTAGGGATATGTGACGAGATGAGGAACGAATGGCTCTAGTAGGTCACAGTGGACTTGAGATGCCTTAGAGCCATTGGGCAAGTACGGCAAGCATGGGGTGAGTGTTTCTTCCCCCTTAAGATGGGAGCACCTGGGTGGGTATGCCCTAGGTAGACCCTGGACGGGTTGGGTGCATGAGGGCCGACCTACTGATGATTTGAGATGTGAGACAAGCTTTGTGCCATCTATTGAGACCAACGTCAGTGAGGCTTGCTTAGGGGGCCAATGAGACCTCAACATGACTGGTGATACCGAGGGACGCCATGCCCTCTGAGTGACGCATTTGAACCCGAGTGATGGGAATGGGATAGAGAGACCCAGGTAGGGTGTATGTGTTGTGATGTGACTTAGGGGACCCGGGTGGGTGCCCCAATGATATGACGACCCCCGAAGAGGTTGAAATGGGTAGTGATGACCGTGGGTGTCACCTTAGAACCCAAATCGACAATGTGAGCTTGAGAAGGCCATAGTGATAATGACGTGGGATGATTTGGGTGGGACGCACTGCCCACTGAAATGTATTGAACATGGGATGCTTTGGACTAGCTCCTTGGATCCGGCCTTTGAGCTTGCTACTATGGAACGCCCAGGATATCACCTGGGGTGCGGTGATGACGCCTGATATTATTGGATTGCCTAGGGTCATCCCCCTAGGAATAAAATCTATGCCTGATATTATGGATCAACTTAAATTACCTCCTAGAGATCGGCTTGGAGCCAGATGATTATTTGATCGCTTATGATTACCTTCTAGGGATCGGTGATGACGCCTGATATTATTGGATTACCTAGGGACATCCCTCTAGGAATCAATTGTATGTCCGATGATACTATTGGATTGCCTAGGGTCATCCCCCTAGGAATCGGCGATGATGCCTGATATTATGCAATCGTCAAAGGTTACCTCCTAGGGATCGTCGATGACACCTGATGATTATGGGATCACCTAGGATTACCTCCTAGGGATCGGCGATGACACCTGATGACTACTGGATCGCCTAGGATTACCACCTAAGGATCACCGATGATGCATGATAACGATTGATCGGTTAGGATTTACCTCCTAGGGATCGGAATTATGCCTGATGTTGTGGATCGCTTAAAATCAGCTCCTAGGAATTAGCACTGCACTTGATGACTATTGATCGCCTAGACACTTCGACACTGCCCAAAGTAGGTATTGTCAATCTATATAGTCACATTGGAACCCAAGAATCGACGGTGGTTATTTATTTATGCTTCCGCGATTTATTATTTATTTATTCAGTTGTGCATGACACATGCACGCACACTGCATTTACTAGTTATGTACGGGACCACGTTGGTGGTTCCCTATTGAGTTGTACTCATACCCTGCTCAAGCAACCATGGCACTTGGGTGCCCGATCAGTCTTCACTGATCGCAGGTTCACATCTGGCGGAGACCAGAGATTGATTGAGCAAGATATCTCAGACGAGATTGGAGATAAGGATGAGTTGAGGCTCAAGGATGACAGTAGAGCTTCAGTACAGTTTCATTCTTTTATTTATCCTGTATATGTGATCGGCCAGTGGTCGATCAGTGTTGTATGCCCAGCATGATCGTGAGTCTATGACTTCTTGCTTCCGCGTGATCATTTTGATATTGATGGTTATGTTTATTGTTTCTGCGTACTCAGATTATATACTATTATGGGTGATGTTTGGTTTATTTGTCTGTTATTGCACTCTCTGATATGGGGGTATAGTTTCCACACGGTACTACTCTAGACCATTGTTGCTAGTCGGTAGCATCCGGCGTACGAGGAGGCACGCTTGAGGTCCCAATGGCTTCTCTGGTCCAGATATTGATGAGTAGTCTCAGACCGAGGACGTTACAAAGTGGTATCAGAGCTTTTATGTTACTGATATCACAGAGTGTATCAGAGTTTTATTTTGTCTTGCTATTTGATGAGATGGTACACAGATGATATAGGAATATGTTGGGGCTTGTGATGAATATCGGACTAGTGTGTCAAGAACACCTTTCTCGGTAAGAAGTCTAGGTTACCAGGGATATCACAGTGTATCAAAGTTTTATTTTCTCTTACTATTTGAAACGGAGTGTCAAGTATTTAGGTCATTAGGATATGGGTATTGAATAGGTCTGTTATGTCCTTTCTTTGAATTTTGTATTTTCAAAATACCTTGGATCTTGTATCTTTTATTTTATTCTATAAATAGAGCAACCCAACCTAACTTATGAGGTACGGTTTATGAGCATACTCTTTCTACAAGGTGCATTGTAGGTTATGCAATTAATGTACAAAAGAAACTACACTTGGAGAGTGAGAGGTTCAACACTTGGTTATTTGATAATGTACTGGAATAGGAAACATTTCGGAAGTGTTTTTTCTTCATGGAGTGTGGACCATACATTTGACATGCTCTAAATAAACAAGGGTCTGCACCATCAGATGGTGTAGAAGAATCACCTGAGTCTCTCTAGAGTTCCTTGCTAAAGCTCTGTCATTTTCTTCCTCCATCTCTTTCGCAGGTCTTTAAAAAATCAAGGAGATTGCTAGAGAAATTTATTGCAGGTGTTTATAGTTTACAGAACTCTGTGTTTGCACGTTACTCTCTCAGATGGCCTTGGTGGGTTTTGTTTTTATTTTACAGTGGGTTGGAACGTATTAGATGTCAAAAAAACCCAACAGGTTTGCAGTTTTGTTCGTCAAACAACTGCACCATACTGAAATCGTCTATTCTAAGATTGTGGACATGGGTTTATCGGGGAATCGAACCACATAAAAACTAGTGTTGGTCACTTCTCCTTTATCAACTATGTGTGGGTTTCCGGTGCCAGTAAGACCTTGAAAGAAAATATCTTATCATCCAGAAATTCTAGCCGGTTTTGTAAAGAAACAGATGAAGCTGTAACTGCAGAGAAATCATTCAGTGGCTAATATATGCCAATTTATCTACAAGGATTCCATGCAGAAAAGCAAAAACATTGATCCGAAGGAGCAATCATGTGCATGTCTTCGTATGTGCATTAGAGCATTTTTTTATTTTTCTGAGAGATGCCTCAAACTTTAATGAGAATGTGTCAAGGGCCCTACGTATTGAACAGAAAGATGTACTGCACGTTATCAATATATATATAAGCACAAGAAATCATACTAGAGGCATTTCTGGTCCCAAAACACCGTCCTCGATAACTTCATTTTCCAATCCAGAATCAGATAAAATGTCCATAGATGGAGAGCCTTCTGTAAGTAGAGAATTGCAGATTCTGGATTCTGTATGAGAAGGAATGCTCTCAACTATGGATGCTGAAGGTGTACTGCTGGATTTTACTCCACCTGATTTATCACTAGTGCTTCTGACATGCCCCATCACACTATCTCGTTTCTGGCACAAAAATTTTCATTATTAAAGAGAGAAGAAAAATATTAAAAACTATTTAAGTAACAACACAGGAAGCATCAGCAGCAGCAGTAAATATATGAAATGATTCTGCACCAATTTATAGACCTGATTGAGCCCAATACTCCGATTCAAGAGCATTTAACATCAAGCATTTTCTAATTAGAGGTTTATCTAGAGATATTTAAACAGAAATGGACACTCAAACAATTCGTGAGGTTTTCCTTATGGTTGCATTGATTATTTTTTCCCGGATTGCTTTTAGTTCATTATTAGTATCCATGCACTAAATGGCTATTTTAATTAGTTTCGCTATTCTGTTCTCATATGCATGGTAAGCATGAGGCATCCAATCCCATTTTTCTTGTATTGCCAGGAAAAAATAATGAAAACCATTAAGGGAAAAAAGGATGCCAGAACAATGTTGATGAAGATCAGTACTCAAGGGAAAAATCTAAAAAATGGGAATCAAAAGCAAAGCACTTATGGGACAACACAATCTAAACTGCTTAATAAACGAGCATCCAATAAAAATTCTGACTTCAGAAAAGTTGCTTCTTTAAATCCATCAACACATCTTTTAAATTATCCTCCTGTGCTCATTTTTTTTAGTCCAACGAACTGGATGAAAATAAAAAATAGATTGTTCGTGCATACAGCTAATTCATTTTAAAACATATTTGATCAAACTTCTGAAGTGAGTGACCAAGGAAACCAAAATTAAACATTTGAACTGCAGTATTGACTACTGACATCAGCATGCAGTTATATTTCAGGAAAGTTTTGGGGAAAATAATTACTCACTGCGAGTATTTGAACACCAAAAAATGGCAACAGTTCCAAGGGGAAGTATACTAAGACAGTGTATGTGTCAAGTGTTCTAGACAATATCTTTCCTGAGAAAAAACTGATAATCAAAACAATGGCTGAAAGACCAGATTTTTTAATAATGCTAATTAATTATTTTTTATTATTAATTATATTGCTAATTATTATTTTAACTGGTTATATATATTGTATTATTAGTTATTATCTTTAATAATTAAATAAGTATTACTAATTATATTAATTATGTTATTAATTGTATTATTAATTACAATGTTAATTACTAATCGATATAAATTATATTGTTAATTAGTAAATATATTAATTATATTATTAGTTATTAATTATCTTAATTACTTAATTAGTTATTAATAATTATATCATTAATTGCAAATATTTTAATTATATTGTTGATTATTTATTAAGGTTTTGGAGGTTACAAGCACACGAAACCACACACCCCAGGGCAAGGTTTTCAGTTATATTTTGCAATTGATTTAATGCAGGTAATTCTAAATAAAATAACAGTATTTTAAATACTGTTTATATTTTTGTTTTATATTTATGTGTGTGTGATAACAAAACAAAACAAAACAAAAATAGAATTTTTTTCAAAAATATATAAAAAGTGGCTACTGTGAACGCCATACACGCTAGTCATTTTAAATATAAAAGGCATGCGTGAACGGCATTCACGCAACCAACCAGGAATTTTTCTTTAAAAAAGGGCACTTGTGTGAACCCCATTCACACAAGCTGCCGGGTCTAGCTTGCGTGAAAGCGGTTCATGCAAGTGAAGACCCATTTTCTGAAAAACTTTTAACCCTGCCTCATTTCCTTAAAAAAAAAATTCCTAAAACCCAAAAAAAAAAACAACTCAAAAGACCATTCAAGAAAATGGACGAACAATAAGCTGACCTATCTACACAAAAACAAACACACACACACATAAAAAAATAATAATAATAATTTTCTTACACGTGGTTTTAACCAATTTAGCAATCCATGCTTTCGAGGTTTCTTCTCCTTCAACAGATCATCTGCAGTGTCAGTCTGCACTTCAGTAGAATCACAAAGGTCGATGCTTTCGTTCTCTAAGAGAAGCTCCCGCCTTCGGTACGGAAGGTATACAAGCTGCAAATTTAATATAAGAAACTACATCAGACCAATCACTGCGTTCCACATAAAAGAATGCAAAGAACAGCAGTTTGGTGCTCCAATGAATAAAAGCTGGCCTTAAAGAAAACTATAGTTCAATAGATTTCAAAAGATAAATACTACTTAAGAGACCTCTTCTTCTCCAAAGGAATGCCTTCTCCGAGGACCAGGGTTATGAGGAAATCTTGTAGACGGAGAGGTCTTTGTAGAAACCAGGATTAACTTTGTAAGCCTTTGTATCCTGCCCAATAAGGCAGCTTTGGCATCTTCTTCCTGTTCCAGTCTTGATTGCAGCAGGACTTGCCCATCTTCTAGCTTTATAAGTCATATTATCAATAGGAAATTGAATCAAATCATAAAATATATCAGCATGCAGAAAAATGATAAATATCCAGTGACAGTCAAAAAAAAACATCAACGTTGAATTCAGTGGCAAAAGGATAAAACAAAGAATTTAACTCTATGCATATCTATATATGTAAATATATAGTTCATATCTCCCATTATGAAATAAGGCCTACCCAAAAGCTCCAACATAAGCACCCTTCCCTCAGAGTTACAAATGCAGTATAAAAAGAAGCAAGGAAGTGATCTCTGACATGGCTTGCCCCTCAAAACTAGAGAATTACTTTGTAATCCACGGAGAATGCAGATTTTCACCAAATTTAGAGATTTAACAAGAAAAGGAATAGAATATTGTGGTACATGAAATGATAATTAGAAGGCAGAATGTAGACTTGCATGGAATTTGCAATGATAAATGTTGAGATGTTTTCATAGCTCTTATGCCAAACCAACTAGTCTTTTACGACCCATAAGAAATCACGGAAATTACCAACAGACTTTCACTCTTCTATTCATTGAAGAAATATTATTCATTGACAGTCTAAAGTTATAAATGAGACATCTGTACCTAAAAAGCTGCGAAATTAAGGCATTTCATGTATTGCATCAGAACATTGAATTACACTTTGAACGGTTAACAATCTGCTACACCTCATACCAACAGTCCACCTTGAGTGGGCTACTTTGTATGTATACAAGCTATGCCGAGCCCGAATTACAGAAGGAAAAAGAAGAATTGGAAAAAAGATGATACACGAGAGGTCTCTCACTCTCCCGCCCAAGCCAAGCTGGCTGAAACTATAACAAACAATATCCACCCCCCCATTCTCACTCCCTCTCTCCTCTTATAACAGCCTCACCTCCCCTCACGTGAGCTCAGTTAGTCTAACAAACACCTCCAGATTCCCCCTCCGTTGGGATTCTTTTGCCTCTTCTAGAATACACCTTTAAATCACCCGGTAAATCACGAGCTCTGTTACAATCCATGTCTCGGAATGAACATTCCAGAAAGGAAGATGAAAAATAGGAAAAAAGCAAGAAGTCTGTGAAAGTTTACTGTTAAACCTCGTAAAAATGACGAGAAAAATTAATACATTTTGTTACCAATACAATTGGTCAAAGAAACATAACCAAGATTTGGAAAAACACCAAAAAAATATTTCCAAATGAACGCTGCAAAGCAATATCACGTCAGCATTCTAATACATTCTCTTCCATAAGTCTAACGAAAAAATAAGAAGAAACCACAAAAGATTGCCAGCTCTCTAACATCTAGTTTTTCTGCAAGGGCAAAAGCAACACAATGTAAAAGCATCATAGGGACCTCAAAATAGGATCATTATGGACAGAATAGTGATAACGGAAGAGTTGACAACGAATCCAATTCACATCCTTACAGAAGAAAATTCAAGACCCATAATCTACTAGAAAAATATTACAAATTAATCCATGGACTTTCATGCATCTTGAAGCTGCAAGTTTTTGAGTGCAACACTAATAAAAAAGAATGGTTCAACTATAGTTATTGTGTGCTAAAGAAGGTACTTTTCAAGATTGAAGTCCAACAACCACAACCTAAAAGAGAAATATCCTTCAAGTACAAATTTACCACTTAAACTAAAATCTTTATAATCATTATCTTCTTGGAACTGAAGAGTGGCAAGATAGAAGCATGGTGTTGAAAGCCACTAAACAGGTAGCATCAATTTCAATACCCAAATCAACTAAATGACAATAAGACTACTAGTGTAGCTATAATTACGAACTTAAAACCATCACACTAGTTAACATTCCGTAACAGACACACTGAAAAAAAAATATGACCAAAAAAGGCTAAGTAACAAAATTAGATTTGGAACGGCATGGACTCATCCTGCAGGAAGCAGCGGCACGCAGGGAGGGAGTCAGCGCCGAGAGGGCCTGTACAGAAGGCCGAAGCGGAAGCAGAGGAGCCGCACAAAGACGGAGGAGGTGCGGAATTAGAAGAAGCAGTCGACCAACGAGAGGAGGCGCGTGCGGCGGACGGGATCCGGCCAGATCTTGCCGGATATGGGAGGGCAGCGCCGCTTGTGCCGTTGCGCGCACGGGGAGAAGCCGCAGTGGCGTAGGAACAGACGGCGACGGGAAGTGGAGGTGCGCGTGGAGTCATCGGGCATCGGGAGGGAGGGTGCGCGCGGGACAAGCTGGAGGCGGGCGAGACGTCGTCGGGGAGGAAACCCGCCGAGAGGAGTCGCGAACCAGGGAGGTGCCGACCGGGGCTCGATCTGCCGGGAATGGGCGCAGAGGCGTCCGGCGAATGGAGGTGGGACATCCGTCGTTGAGCGCACTAGAGAGGGAAGCGGAGCCGGACGTAGATGGGAAGACATAGGGAGGGCGGTCGGAAAAGCACCGCGGGAGGGCGGGAGGCCGGACGTAGCCGGGAGACTGCACCTGGAGGAGACCGTTGCTAGAAAGAGAGCGACGTGCAGGCCGGTGAGGGGGCGGCCAACTGCCCTAGGGTAGCAGATGGGAGGGCCGACGCTCAGAGGCGGACGGGGACGTCGGCGGGACTCGATCTGCCGGGAGGGAGTCGCAGAAAGAGGTTGGGCCGAGCAGAGGAGGGAAGCCACAAGGAGGGAGGCGCCAGCGACGGAAGACTACTTCGGAGGAGCAGCGGAGGGGCGACGGCAGGGAGGACGGCCGGATCGGGCCAGATCTGGGAGAGGGGAGGCTACCTGGTCCGTTGCGCAGAGAGGAGGTTGTGTCTCGTGCAGGCCAGCGGAGGGAGAGGCGGACGGCCAACGAGTGTCGTCACGTGCAGGGAGGGAGCCGCCGAGAGGGAGACGCCGGGAAAGAAGTCGCGGGAGGAGGCGGAGGGTCGCAGGCGGATGGAGGGCTGCGGAGCCGGGAAGCAGCGTAGGGCGGCGGACGTCGTCGATATCGCGCGCAGACTGGAGGACCGCCGGGAAATCCATCATGCACAGGTCGGGAGATGGATGACGCGCGCATGGACTCACCACGAACAGTCACGTAGGAGGGGGCGGCGGCAGAAAATTAGGGTCATGTGCCCACCCCCCCCCCCCCCCCACGGAGGAGGGAAAAATCGAACACTAGAACGGGAGAGTCAAATGAGAGTGAGGGTTAGGGTTTAGAAAACCTCCTCTGATACTATGTTAAAGTATAAGAGTAGAGACTCAATCCCCAAAGTGCTTCTCTAAAGGAGGTCTTGAGATTATTTTATAATGAATAATAAAAACCACATCATACAACAAGTCCGATGTGGGATGCAGACTCTAACAAAATTTATGACAAAAAAGGCTAAGTAACAAAACTAGATTTGGAACGACAAGCTTGGGCTAATAAGTCAAGGTAATGCTTCATTTTTCAATGTGGATGTGGGATGTCAGTCACCCTCAATTAGATTAGGTAATCACAAAACAACTTAAAAGAGCAACACTTAAACTACAATTAAAGATGTTGAACTCCGTAATTTGAAACTTCACTTAGTATAGGGTAGTATTGAGTCCTTTTTCCCAGGAAAAGAATAACAATGTGTTCACAAGTATCAGTCTGTGTATAATGGGTTAATATACCTTTTGCTTTAGTTGCACAAGATCATCTCCTCCAGCATCCTTTGTTTGAGGAAATGGAACGATTCCACTCTTCAATTTCTCCAGCTCGTCTTTTAAAGTGCGAATCTCATTTTGGTATTTCTTGATAAGTGATTTTTCATCAATTATCTGAAGGCAGAGATTAAATTTGGATGATCAAACTATGCATGCAGATTTCAACCTTGTGTATAACTGTTTTGGATGGTCACAGTGCATGAACATTTCAACCTTGTTTTGTGCAGCTTGAATTTCGATGTGTTTTGCACGGTGAGCAAACTTCAAAGTGTTGTGGGTCTCCTCAGAATTGCTTGATGAAGGAGTAACAGTACAAATAAGCTGCAAATCCAAGCAATAAATGTGAACCCAAACAATATGGATGACTAAATAAATTTCAAACACTCATTTGTAGATGTTACTGCACAAAGCAGTATGTATACCTTAAATTTTATAAGAAAAAAACAATTAATAATTTTTCCAGAAGAATATCTGAAAGACATGAAGATGCATGCCCATAACTTACAGATACGCGACCATGTCCACTTAAGGAAGACTGAAGGAGCCTTGTCAATTTTGAGTCCCTATATGGTATATGGGTAGCCCTCACATCGGTCAACTTTGAGATAACCTGTGTAAATCATGAGTTGTTATAATTATGACAAACACAACATAAGAATTATTGGTACAAGAGCAACTAAATTTATTAGAAAGCCTTGTATCAAAATGGAAACAAAGTTGGAAACAGTGAAACTATATTTAAAGGAACTCTAATGAGCAGTACCTGTCTAATCCAACAAACCATACCCCCCAACCCAAAAAATAAACAAGAAGAATGCAATGGGTAAATATTCATTTCCATTAGCATTTTCTTTTATGCAAGATTTGAATCTAGGTATCCCTTAGCTCTTAACTCGACTCAAGAGCCACACCTCATGGGTCAATATTGAAAAAAATGCTTCCATTTCCCCCTGAGCACACAACTAGAGCTCATGCAAGGTTGCAATAGTTACTGACTTCACCAATTAAGTGTTATTTATGTGGTGATTTCTGTGCATATCAACTGTTGTGTTGGCATTTACTTTGTTGAAATGTGTGCGTCTCCATAAATTTGTTGTAGGTAAATCTCAGTATACTGTGACAAACTTGGGTAGGTAGATTGGTATTAAATTTGAGACATGTCATGTAAATGGTTTTCCGACCTTTTTAATGATGAAAAATTCCAAGGCAGGTAGGTTGTAAATATCTGAAATAATAAGAAGAATGCTAAAAATAATGATAGCAGTAATTCGGCATCTGTGTTGCGTGTTACAAAATTTAAATTAGTATAGTATAATAATAAAACATAACCAATATACCATAAAAAGGGATGTAAAAAATAAACAAAAAAAAAAGCAATTTTAAGGGGCGCAGACATGGTTTCCCTAAAACCAAGGGAAAAGGTGAAAGAAATAAAATTAAAAAAAAAATGATAACGGTTATTAGGGAGATATTTGTCAGAAAATTGCACATATATCCTTAGCCCTAGGCCACCTAGGTTGTTCTTCTCCCCACACCTTGGAGGGCCAACCCAACATCATTGCCGCCCCTCTTTCTCTTCTGGGACCTCCAACCAGTTACCACAATCAGGTTTCCCTCTTCCCTTCATCTTCTCCCCAATTCCTTCCCCTGAAAGTCATCACATAACCTCTTTTCTATTCTGTTATGAACCTGATAAGAAAACTCACCACCCCAACGCAATTCTGGGTAGTATACTCCAATAGCAGTGACCGAATTACAGGAGAATGCGAGGGAGATAGCAGAGAGGAGATGGATTACACTGCGAAGAGAGACTCTCTCGCCCCAAGCCCCAGGCCATTAAAAATGCCCGTTGTCCCCACACACCCTTCCTCCCCTCTCTTAAACAGCTCAAAGGAATCTCCCCCAACAAACTCTGGGTGGGGACCATGATCTGTTAGAGAGTTACTGTTAGAGAGTTGCCGGGGCCTTTTTGCCCACCTGAAATATACTTTCTAGGTTTCAGGGATGTCCCTTGCTCTAACACTACCAGTTATGTAAAAATATTGAGAGAGGGAGAGAGAGAGAAAACGACCGAAGAATCTGTATATTACTGCTAAACAGGAACAGGAGTAGAGCTACAATAGAAAGGGAAAGAGGAGGGGAAAGAGAAGAAGTAACCCGCAGGAGAAGACCACCCTCCCTTGAGCCCAGCCGAGACCACCGGCGACCTGCTGCCAAGCATTTGCTAAAATAATTCCTATCCCTCTTGCAGCCAACCCCTCCAATTTATAACCCAGCTATCAGCCAGCAACAACTTACTAACAACCTACTGCCAGCTGTCACCAGCCCCTAACAAACTAACAAACACTAACAAACAACCCAAAAGACAATACTGCCCCTTGGCAGTTGTACACAGGCAGCCCCCACGCCCCTTAACAAACTTTCCAGCCAATAACAAACTTCACCTGGACAGTCCCCTTTATTCCTAACACTACCCCCTTCTGGAAGTGCAGTGGACAAGACTGAAGGAGGGAAATTGGTTATGAAGATAGAAATCTTCTTCACAGGTTGACTCTTCTGCTGTACGCCCCTTCCACCTGACCAACCACTATGGAGTAGCCACATTATCATGCCAAATGAGGTGCTTAGAAAGCACGGAATCCGGCTCAAACCCCTCCATGTCGTCCAAGCTAGGCATAAGAGTGGGTTGGACATCCTGAGTGCCAATAGCCCGTTTGAGCTGTGAAACGTGGGAAACAGGGTGGACCCGCGCTGCTGGAGGTAAATCCAGCTGATAAGCCACCGGGCTGATTTTCCATTGTATCGTATAGGGACCATAGAATCGAGCGGACAATTTCTGGTTGATACGTGGAGCGACAGATTGCTGGCCGTGAAGTCGTGGTTTCAAATAGACTTGATCCCCAACCTCAAAAGAAACATACCAACGGTGGCAATCAGTGTGCTGCTTCATGTAGTTCTGAGCTTGAGCTAGATGGTGTTTCAGCTGTTGGAGGGCCACATCACGGTCATGCAAAGCATGTGCTACTGCCTCCACCCAAACCACACTGGGCAGAAAGGAGTAAACGGTAGGAGTTTTCCGCCCATACACGCTTTCAAAAGGGGCGGAATGAATGGCCACATGTCAAGTGGTGTTATCGCAGAGTTCCGCGGAAGTTAGCCAATAAGACCACCCTTTTGGTTGCTCTCCATTAAAACAATGGAGATAAGTCTCTAAACAGTGGTTGACCACCTCGGTTTGGTCATCCGTTTGCGGATGGTATGCGGAACTCATTTTAAGCTCAGTCCCTTGCACCCATAAGAGCTCAGTCCATAAGTGACTTAAGAACATTGGATTGGGAGCGCTGACAATCGATCGAATTGGAAATGCCATGAAGTCTAACAAACTCCTTTAAAAAAAAATTAGTCACTCCAGGAGCAGTGTGGGGTTGCTTTAATACAAAAAAGTGGGCATATTTAGAAAGTCGGTCGACCACCACCAAGATTACATCATAGCCTTTTGATTTGGGCTACCCCGTAATAAAATCTGCTCATACATCCTCCCAAACTGATTCTGGAATAGGCAAAGGCTGCAACAATCCAGCCAGTGATGGGATAGAATATTTGTTCCACTGACAGATTTCACACTGCTGAACATAGTTTAGAATTCGTAGCCGCATGTCTATCCAATAGAGGTTGGCAGCTATTTTCCGGTAAGTTCTGTAGTAGCCGGAGTGGCCTCCCTGAGGAGAGGCAAGAAATTCTGTTAACAGCCTTGGAATCCAAGGTGAAGTGGCTGGAATTACTAATGTGGCCCAAATAGCCAACTACTCGTTGGGCACAAGAACACTTCTTCAGGTGGCAAAGAAATGGTTGGCCTGCAAAACCTATAAGACTTCCAAGGGTTGCAAATGGGATTTCCACCCTTGACTATAAATCAAGATATCTTCAAATAATATAAGAATGAACTTAAAGAGTAGGGGTCGGAACAAATCATTCATAGTGGGGCATGGAAAGTGGATAGAGCATTGGTGAGTCCGAAATGTAGGTTCCGAGCGCAGCGGAAGCGCGTTGGTGGGAGTGTCCAACTTTAATTTTAGCGTTAACAACGATCAAACCGAGATCCGTCACGATATAAAACGCCGGATCTTTGGAATAAAACGAAAAACGAAAAACAATAGAGAGAGTCCCGGAACCATAGAGATAGGATCATCATATGTTGGTTATAATTAATTTAATTAATTCACAAAAATTACCTTGGTGGAATTCTTTCTTCGTTGATGTCTCCGATCACGATCTTGTGATCCGTCGTTGCATCGTAAAATCCAAGTGTAGGATTCCTCTAGCGGTGATCCACACGTGTGCCACGTATATCTGGACGTCGCCGAAAGGATCTCCGGGTGCTAGCGCGGAAGAACCTTCGCTTGCGATGTCCGTCTACGATTGCCTTGATCCGGTGGTGGTGGATCTCTCTCGGTCTTGAGAGCGTTCTTGGAGGTAGTAGTTCTTTCGGGCTTGAAAGAATTCTCCAGAATTGTTGTACACAACAATTGGAGAAAAGTGTTGGGGTTATGAGAATATTTATAATCGGGTTTGAGGTTATAGAGTTATGACAATAAATAAACGCGTTACGCGTTTTATTTATTTCATTAACTCTTATTGAAAACCCCCATATCGAATTATTAATTCCTTGACATGCGCTCACGCTGATTATAATAAATATCACTTAATAAAACAATATTATATCCTCAAAATCCCGACTGGAAAAACTACACGGCGTGTAATCATTAATACACGGCGTGTACTCGTTTTCCATAAAACTACACGGCGTGTACATTTAATATAGACGGCGGCGTGTACTTTTATTTTCCATTTTTCTTTATTTCCTCCACCACATTTATTAGACCTTGAGTAATGGCTATTTATTTCTTAAATAAATGTAACTGCATTACTCACTAATAGATATATTATTTCGCCCACAATATATTCTCTCGAATAACTAGTGTCGAAATAAATGTGATCAGGCATCCTTAAATAATTATTAAACCACAGTCGGAAATAATCTTTATTGAACTTGTTAAATTAATATTTAACTGAGATACATGGACACACTTAGTGTGTGACCCTCTAGGCCTCTTTCTCGTTAGCATTAGGCAGGCTTGCCTAAAGTTCAAGATTACTGTCTAGCAACAGGTCAAGACATCCAAGAGAAAGAAGTTGATGCCGCATTGACGTGTCACCTCATACGAACGCTTACCGTGTAATATAATCTTTTTGTCACGATATCTCGAATCAAGCGGGTTGCATTCTAGTGCCATCAACTCATGTGCTCGATTATTATTTCTTTGACTTTCCGGAATTGAACTTGATCATACCTTACCATGGTCATGGATTTATTTAGGCTATATTAATTCCAAAGGGCCTGAGATATCTACTTCCGTTATGGAACAGAAGGGACAAATCCTTTCTCGCATTATCTATTAATGCAATATTACTCGTGACACACCCAACGTATCCTACCTCGCTGCGAACAGTGTGTCGTCACAGTTTTCGTCAATAAATCTAAATGCACGAGTTGTAATACCCATAAATAATAATCTTAAAGTCTAAGGACCAAAACACACGTCCGCAGATAGGAACATCCAATGACACTGAAATGTGGATTTTCTACTGGCGAGTCTCGTTCTCATAATATCCTCCTGGATATTACCAAAGACGCACACCAGGAGAAGGTGCATCAAAGTTTTATGAGTCCTCACCCCTAAAGGCCTGTATTATTTGTGTCCCTCAAATAACATCATCCGGCCATAAAATATATATTCAAGAACAGTGTTATGGCACTTCCGGGTTCTCATCATAGTAGGGATCCGCTATGACCCTTTAATGCAACAACTATCCTTGGGACATTATCACATGCATTGTCATGCAGAAGAACAATCAAGATGTGATAAGATATTTATTTAATGAATAAAGTACAAAGTAGTTGGTTCTAGGTCACCAACTCCAACACGAAAGGCATCACCAAATATTCATAACGGTCATTACAAGTTTGAAAGGTGGTTTTCTCAACATCCTCATCCCTAATTCGGATTTGGTGGTAACCCACCTTCAGGTCAAGCTTGGAAAAATGTGTAGCCTCAGGCAATTCATTCAACAACTCCTCAACTACTGGTATAAGAAATTTATCAGGAATTGTTACCTTATCAAGAGCCCGATAATCCACACACATCCCCCAAGTTCAAGCTTTTTCTTAATTAACACAGGATTCGAATGTGGGTACCTGTAAAAGGTCGGGCAGAGACTGGTCTCTACCCTCAAACTAAGTGAATTTGATGGTCGCACTGCCGTAAATTTCATGACCATGGACTTCCAATTAATTTGGACTTTCAATTAATTTGGACTTCCACAATAGTGCGAAGCCAGGCAATCCCTAGGATCAAATCCAACCCTCATATATCCAGGATTTGTGCATCAATGGAACAGGCATATGCGCCCATCGTTAGTCCCAGGCTTCGCCCCCCTGAAGCACTTTGCCATGTCGGTTCATGGCTTGGTCCCCAGATGTTAATTCTCAATCGCCTACCTTGTTTACATGTAGGCAAACCTTGTGGTTGTATTCCTGGATGGAGGGATTGGTGCCACACCTTCCCTTTGCGACCATGATGCGGGCCTATGCTGCTTCTCCAAGGATGAAAACCCATTCCTCTAGGTACGGCAAGTTCAAAATGCCTAAGCCAATCACATAGCCTGAAAGCATGTTTCAAGATTGTGTATTCATAACCAATTTCAAATCTCATCACGCAGCCCATGAAAGAAGTAGCCCACATTCTGCACCTCCAACTGTCAGGGAGCAAGGAAACCATGTATTCAAATTGTTCAATATATTTTGGGACTAATCCTTACTGGTACAGTTTGGCAAGCTCCTTGTAAAGATTCAGAAGTTCCAATCCACTGAATTGTTCGGTAAGAGCTCCCATAACAGTGGTCAAGTTACTTCCGGGTAAGCTTCACTGTAAATAGTAAACCAATGAATCGTTACCCCCTCCATTCTTGTGCAAGGAAAGCCTTCATATCTTCATATATCTGGTTGACGCAAAAGAATAATTCTGCCCACACAATCCATCCTCTAGGATCCAGGCCGTCGTGTTGTGAGTGGATACCCAACTACTTTATGTACTTTGATTACCATTACATGTATACAGTTTGATACATGTGCATATTCTTATCATAATAGTGTTGATGCTTCTGCATCCACTATTTACATGGAAATGCCCTTTAGATTACGTGTCGTATCAAAAGGTTAAAGCAGTTCACAGCTATAATGAGAACGACATACTTTGACAGTAATCTTAAATATATGTCTTATTGTCTAGATACATCATACTGACGGGACACAAATGATGTTTGACTATCAGGTGTTGGAAGCTCATAAGCATTGGGACTTCTAATGAAGTTCGCACATGGTGATCTCAAATAAATGAGATCATGAGGACTAGCCGCCAATAAGAACACCGCATATTTCGGGTGTCATTGGTTCCTATCTATGAACATGTGTATTGATTTCTTGACTTACGATCAATATCAATGTGCATCATTTGGTCGCGTACTTTGATGCAAAAGAAAAACCATGACATTGAAGTCATGGCGAGTTAGCTTTTGTTGGGTGCGTCATCGGTGGTATGGCATTGGTTAAATGATCAAGAAAAAATTTTCCGCTTCCGAGTTAGAGGAAGAGATATCTTGTGGGTCCGGGTTGATCGGGATGGTAGTACCTTTATTAAATCTATGGTAATGATACAAGGTAAGTTTGTCCAGTAAGGTCACGAAATATATGAAGCATCAAAAAGATGATGACTCTAATGTGCGTCCTATTTTATAAGATATCGCGAGACAAAATGATTCTAATATACAGAACGTGTTCGTAGGAAGTAGTCGTAGCTATGACATTCTTTATCTCCTTAGGGGTCATGATGGGTTGCAAGACTCCACTCTTGGTCTATGGGTTGGACTCACTGCTATCAAAATAAGGACCTAGAGAGACACACACTAAGTGTATCCACAAATTCCACCTCTTCGGATGAATAGGAGTTTAGGACGAATTGAACCACGTGTGCGGGGGTCGGTGAACGTCCGAGTGTGATCGATCGCAAGTAAATTAATTCAATTATATTATTCAAGTTTAGAATAATGAGGAATAAATTTATTACTCGAGGTAAAAAGTTATTTTATCATTAAATGTGAATACGAAAAAATATAATTTTACGAACGAATATGTAGAATGATGAAATGAGGTACACCCGAACCCCCAAGGTGTACTCTCTAAAGGAGCCATTGGGTTATTTTATAACAAATAATTAAGACCACACCGGACCTCAAGTCCGATGTGGGATGCAGACTCCAACACTCCCCCTCAAGCTAGGTGTACCTAGCTTGGATACATAAAGAAAAAACAAAGCAATCGAAAGACTGCAAACACTCCCCCTCAAGCTGGACATGCCCAACTTGATTACAAAACAAGAAGAAAGCAGAATAAAAGATGTAGTTGGGTGAATTCCCCTTGCCTCCTTGTGAGGTGAGGATGTTCTTTTATAGATGAGTAAAACTAAATACAGAGAGGGTAAGTCCGATGTGGGACTCAAAAATACCCAATTAAATGAAATGGGGTCCAACACTCCCCCTCAAGCTGGACATGCCCAGATTGGATTGAGTCCCACAAAGAAAAGACGACAAGACAAACTCATACTCCCCCACAACCTGGGCTATGGAGGCTGTGAATCCCCAGCCTAGAAGTGAGAGAGTCAAGGCGAGCCTCTGAGAGACCTTTGGTGAAGAGATCGGCAAGCTGATCTGCCGTCGGTACATGGCCAAAGCTGATATGGTGCTGCTCCAGATGGTGGCGGAGGAAGTGGCAGTCCACCTCGATATGCTTAGTCCGTTCATGAAAGACGGGATTCGAGGCAATCTTCGTGGCGGCCTGATTGTCACACCAGATATGAGCAGAGGTGTGTGCCGGGAAGCCGAGCTCATGGAGGAGATGACGAAGCCAGAGGATCTCAGTGGTGATGGTGGCCATGGCGCGGTATTCAGCCTCGGCACTCGATCTGGAGACGACAGTCTGCTTCTTGCTGCGCCAGAAGATGAGGTTACCGGCGAAAAACACGGCGAACCCCGAAGTAGACTTGCGGGTCGCAAGGCAACCTGCATAGTCGGCATCACAGAAGGCCTCAACATCCAAGTGAGCATGACGGGAATACTGAAGGCCACGTGCAGGATCTCGCTTGATGTATTTGGCAATGCGAAGGACAGCATCCCACTGAGATTCGGTTGGATGCTCCATGAAATGGCTGACTTTGCCAACGGCGCAGGCAATGTCGGGTCGCGTCATGGTGAGGTAGTTCAGCTTACCCACCATACGTCGATAGCGCTCGGGATGAGGAAATAGAGGGACCGACAGAGGCGGCAGACATGGGAGTCAGCACAGGAGGCAGAAAAACCAGGGGGCTGCTTCAGGTAGACTTCTTCCTCAAGAAAGTCATGGAGAAAGGCATTCTTGACATCTAGATGATGAAGTGGCCAGTGATGATGAGTAGCCAGAGAGATGAACAGGCGGACAGAGGCCATCTTGGCGACCGGAGAGTAGGTCTCAAAGTAGTCGATGTCATATGTCTGAGCAAACCCCTTCGCCACCAGCCTGGCTTTGAGGCGGCAAAGAGAGCCGTCGGGATTGAGACGGATCGTATAAATCCATTTGCTGCCCACTGCCTGTTTGCCGGCTGGAAGAGGGATAAGATCCCAAGTATGGTTTTCCTCCAGAGCCTGCAATTCATCTCGCATTGCAGCTAACCACCCGGGGTGAGATTTGGCGTCACCAACCGTGCGAGGTATGGAAACTGTCTCCAGAGCGGACATACCCCTGTATGAAGAGACAAATAGAGTACTCTGGCAGGAGCGAGTAACTTTCCGGAGGGCAATGGGCACGTCCTCGGGAGGCGGAGCAGGAGCAGCGGACGAAGCGGGAGCATCAGTGTCACGGGCCGGAACAGGGGATACAGTCGAAGGACGGCGGGAGTAGACCTGACCAAAATGGGTGTCAACAGGGGTTGACGCCGGTGGAGGAAGGATGATGAGGGGAAGACAGTTATCAATAACAGAGTCAGGAGGAGGAGAGGGAAAGGAGAATGGAGAACCCTCAACAAAGGAGACATCCGCGGAGATGACATACCGGCGAAGGTCCGGGGAGAAGCAGCGGTATCCGCGCTGAGTGCAGGAATAACCAAGGAATATGCAGCGGAGGGATTTGGGAGAGAGTTTGGTGCGGCCAGGGCGAGTGTCACGAACATAACACAAGCAGCCAAACACTCGAAGATGGAGGGAATGAAGAGGGAGAGTGGGGAAAAGAGCCCGAAAGGGAGTCTCCCCCTTAAGGATAGAAGAAGGAAGGCGATTGATGAGGTATGTAGCAGTGAGAATGGCATCTCCCCAAAAAAGCAGAGGCACCTGTCGGTGGAAGATGAGGGCATGAGCAGTCTCCAGAATATGCCTGTGTTTCCGCTCGGCCACGCCGTTCTGCTGGGGTGTATCAGGACAGGAGGTCTGATGAAGGATACCATTTGCCTGGAGAAACTGCCGAAAGGAAGTGGAGAGATATTCGCGCCCATTATCCGAGCGGAGACATTTGACAGAGATAGAAAAACGGTTCTTAATTTCATTGAAAAAGGTTTGAAAGGTGGAAAACACTTCGGAGCGTTCTCGAAGAAGGTAAAGCCACGTCATGCGCGAATAGTCATCAATGAAAGAGATATAGTATTTATATCCCAAGTGACTCGGAATGGTACACGGGCCCCAAACATCTGAATGAACCAGATCAAAGGGGTGGGAGGCCCGTGTATCCGTGCGAGGAATGTAGGAAGAGCGATGATGTTTCGCAAAAGAACAGGACTCACAATGAAAAGTAGGAGTCCGATGGAAGTCCGGAAACATCTGATGAATGGTGGATGCAGGCGGGTGGCCCAATCGGGAATGAAGATCTAGTGCCCGAGAAGAGGTAGACGTGCAAGCAATGGGTGTTGGTCCCTCGAACATGTAGACCCCGTCTCGAAGCCGGCCTCGACCAAGTTCCCGGTTCGTAGTCTGCTCCCGAAACACAACACCAGAAGATGTAAATATGGCCGCACAGTTATAATCCTTAGTCAGTTTACTGATGGAAAGCAGATTAAAGGGACTGCGGGGCACATGTGCCATAGAGGGTAGGTGAATCAATGGAGTCAGGGAGCATGCGTCGAAGCCCGCTATGGGGATAGTGGAGCCATCAGCGACGGTGATGGCGGAAGAACCGACATAAGTGCAGTAAGACGTCAGCATACCAGCATCACCGGTGAGGTGGTCGGAGGCACCTGAGTCCAGCAGCCATGCAGGGGAGCAATGGCAGACCAAGGCAGTGGGGCAAACAGTACGGGCCAGAGAAGCCGAGGAGGGAGCGGGGCGGCCAGAGGCCGGTGGATCATGAGGCCGCCTGAGGTCGGCCATAGACAGGGCCAGAGACGGGAAAAGAGAGGCGACAGGCGAGGACACGTCCCGGACCGCGGGCAGTCCCTGTCGCGGGTGCTGAGATGGTCGGCCATACAGGACCCAACATCAGGCGATCAGGTGGCTAAACTTGCCACAATGGTGAAAGAAGGGACGTGGACAACGTGAAGCACGGCCACGTCCCGAGGAGTCCGCCATGGAAGCGTCGGGTAGCTGATGCAGCGGGCCGGCGGGATGATCGTGCGCAGGACGTGCGCGTGCTGGAAGGGCCGCCGGAACGAGGGCGCTCTGCCGGGATGGGTCCGCCGGGACAGAGGTCGAGGACGGGGCGTCGGGGCGAGGGCGAGAGCGCCTGGGCGAGGCGCTGGCGAGGGCACCGCGGAGCGAGGGGGGCATTGCCGGGAGGGAGAGCCGCCAGGAGGGAGGGCCGCCGGGAGAGAGTTCCGCCGGGAGAGAGTTCCGCCGGGAGGGAGGGCCGCCGGGAGGGAGGGCCGCCGGGAGGGAGGGCCGCCGGGAGGGAGGGCCGCCGGGAGAGGGCGAGGGCGCGGAGCCGGGGCGAGGCCGAGGGCGAGACACCTGGGCGGGGCGCCAAGGCTGGGCGCCGGGGCGAGTCGCCGAGGGCGGGGCGCGAGGGCGCGGCGCCTGGGCGGGGCACTGAGGGCGGGACGCCGGGGCGAGGCGGCGGGGCGAGGAGCCGGAGCGAAGCCAGCGAGGGCGATGCGTCGGGGCGAGGACGCAGGGGAGCCGGGAGCCGCGGCAGGCAGGAGGGCCGCCGGGAGGATGGAGGGCAGCCGGGAGGGAGGGCCGCCTGGAGGGAGCGCCGCTGGAGAGAGGGTCGCCGGGAATGGCCAGGCCGGAGAGGAGCCAGGCGAGAGAGCTGCGCCGGGATAGGAGGGGGGGGCTTGCCGGGAATGGCTAGGGCAGCAGGGAGAGAGGCGGGGCCGGGAGGACGCCGGGAATCCGCAGAGGAGGGAGGGTTCGGGATAAAAATCCATCTGATACCATGTAGTTGGGTGAATTCCCCTTGCCTCCTTGTGAGGTGAGGATGTTCTTTTATAGATGAGTAAAACTAAATACAGAGAGGGTAAGTCCGATGTGGGACTCAGAAATACCCAATTAAATGAAATGGGGTCCAACAAAAGATAAAGTTGCAAGGTTGTTGCCCCCCCTCACGATCGCAGCTCCCCCTTCTCGATGATGGATGGATGAAGGCGCGGGCGCAACAGAAGAAACCACATAGACCGAGTCGGTTGACGGAGTGCCAAGAATGCCACACTCGTGGGGCCGGTCGATGAGACGCCGGGAAATCAACACTAGCACCGGGAAAGCCGCACTTGCGGAGCTGGTGACGGGAGGCGAGGATTCCGCAGAAGTGTTGCGGGATCTGGCGGCGCCAAAGAGCCCGAATCCAAGGTGGTCGAGCTGCTGCGCCACGGTGGAGGAAACGTGAGTGCGTGCCGGCGGACAAGGATGTGGCTGCCAGGAGTCGGCGGGAGATGCCGACGACGGGAGGCGGGGATTCCGCAGGAGGTGGCCGGCAAGGAGGAAGCATCGGTTCATCGGAGGAAGGGTCGGACGATGAGATCCACCGGACTGGAACGGATGAAACCGGTCGGAAGGAGGGATGTCTTACAGAGCAGCGCACTGGAGGGGGGGATCCGAGCAGAACTGGAGGCCGACTGCTGGAGGGGCCGGCATGGGTGGAGGTCGGTTGCTGGAGGAGCCGGCAGGGGGAGAGATTCGCTGGGATGGAAGCGCGCCAGCAGGCAGGGCAGAGAAAATCCGCAAGAGGTGGGGCCGGAAAATCTGCCAGGAGGAGGGGCCGGGATGCATCACGCTGATCGGGAGGCGGAAGGGCGGGGCCGGACAATGCCAAGAGTCCGCAGAGACGGCGGGTCCAGAGGCCGCCGTGAAGTCGGGAGGAGGGAGCTCGATCCAACGGGAAGGGCGGGGTTCCGCAGGAGGAGATTCTGGCGACAGGGAGGCGGTGACTTCGGGCTGGCGTCGGAGCGCAGCAGAGGAACCGCATAGGTCTGTCGGGGCTGGAGCCCGTCGCACAGGGGAAGCGCGCGCAGGGAGGGCGGAGCCTGGCGAAGCAGGACAGAGGAGCAGCGGGGAAGCCGCTCGAACGCCGGACAGAGGCCGGCTGGGAGAGATCCGCCGCCTGGAGCGTCGCACGCAGGGAGAAGGACCGCCGGGTGGAAGAAGCCGCAGGAGGGGGTGGCCGCGTAGGGTAGACCCGGTTGGTGTAGAGCCGACGGGAGCGGACAGCAGGAGGCGCGTTGGGAGCCTCAGGAAGAAGCGGGAATTCGCCGGAAAGGGAGGCGGCAGGCGAGAGCCGTGCGGGAAGGAGGGGGTCGTCGGTCGCCTGGGAGAGCCGCTGGAAAGCGGGGTGAGTTCGGGATATGTCACGACGTCCGGGCGCAGGGAGCCGGGAGCGGCGCTGCCGTCGAGGCAGAGTGTACCTGCTGGGAACGGCGGGAAGCCCTCGGGAAGAGGGGTCGCGTGCCTTTGTCGGGGCGGAGCGAAGCCGGCGATCGGGGGGCGATCACGCTTGGACGAGGGCGCCGAGAGTCACGCACAGAGAGGGGCCGAAGGATTCCGTCGGGATGAAGCCATCGGGAGGATTCCGCCGGGATGGTGCCGCCAGAAGGGATCTGTCAGGAGGGGCGCAGGGAGCGTTGTCGGCGCGCACAGAGGAGGCAGCGGGGGGGACAGGGACGTTGGGCTGCTTCGCGACGGAGGGGATATGCTTGGACGAAGATCCGCCGGCAGGGAGGAGATCCACCGAGAGAGAGGCCAAAGCAAGGATCAAGGACCGCCACAGGGGGCGGACGGGAAATACCTACGGCTCGTAGGCCATGGAGGTCGTCGCCCCCGTGAGAGAAAAATATCAAGAAACCCTAGAGCGGGATAGAAAAAATAGATGGGGGGTCGGGATTAGGTTCGCTCTGATACCATGTAGAATGATAAAATAGGATGATTCGAACCCCTAAGATGTACTCTCTAAAGGAGCCCTTAAGGTTATTTTATAACAAATAATTAAGACAACGCCGGATCTCAAGTCCGATATGGGATGCAGACTCCAACAGAATATAACACGTTAAAGGTTCGTTAAATTATTTGGGGAGCTTACGGGTTGAGTAAATGGTTCATATTTTATCACGTAACATATTAAAATGTTACAAGTGAGTGATAAAATATTCATGACATTTATGACAAGTTTAATTAAGTCATAAGTGTGCACAAGGGTCTAAAATGAAGGTTATTATTTTTCAGGGACTAAAGTGCAATTTTGTAAAGTACAACCTAGGTATAAAAGCTCATTTTAGCCTCTTGAATAGTGTGCTCAACCATTTGAACGAATTTTCAGCTCTCCCTCCTCTCTCATGTTCTAGAGTAAGATACCGAAGGAAGAACAAAGTCGGATCGATCCAGACTTCTTGATCGGTTCCGCGTTCTTCACGCGATCGAAGGGATGTTTTAAATCTCTTTGATTTCCCACGCTAGCACCAATGAATCATAGATCGACGATCTAGGAGCTATGGTGCACGTGGGGACGATCTAGAGGACGCCTAACTTGACGTCTTTGAACCACAACACGCCGACGGTGAGCGATCAACAATTTCAAATGAACAAGGTATCGTTTATGGTTTCGTTTGATTTTGTTCTTTGTGCTTAAATTGAATTGCACACAATCCTTTGAGAAATTCAGGCAAGAGATTTTGTGGATTCAGTGTCTTTAACAAGAATTTGAACTCATAATTTTAAATTACGTAATTTTCATGCTACCACTGCCCCTCAGGTTTCTTCACGTCGAATGTTGGAAGGTAGATTCGACGTGTTCCGAAGTGCGGAGCGGAACCAAGATCAGATGCAATAATAGCTGGTTTAGCATCATCACCTGATCCCACAGAGTGTGAAGCAGAAAAATCAAATAGCGTTGTCGGGCACGCCTCATCTTACGAAGGCATTTTATCTGGACGTCGCAACAACGCTAAGAGGTTCTGACGAAATTCGCAATTTCTTACATCCTAGCATTCCTCCGTTGATTTTGAGTAACAGTAGCGGCCAAGTTGGAGAGCGTCAGCTCAACCCTCCCTAGTCGTTTTTCCACCCCCTTCGGTCGAGACCGTTGGCATGTTTTCGATGCCATTCCGTGGGGGAAAAAAATGCCCCTTGTCCCCACACTCACTTCCTCCCCTTTCTTAAACAGCTCAAAGGAATCTCCCCTAACAAAATTTGGGTGGGGACCAAGATCTGTTAGAGAGGTGCAAGGGCCTTTTTTCCCCTCCTAAAAAAAATCTTTCCTGGTTCCAGGAATGTCCCTTTCCCTAACAGAACCCTCAAACCCAAAAGTGCTTCTTTTCACAAAAAACACCATAATTCAGGTATGATACCAGCTAGATTTCACTATGTGATCTCAGCGGTGTGGTTAGCATAACAGATACACCTTCATGGTGGTACTTCCTCGGTAGGTCAACCCAAGAAAGAGACCTAGAGATTTTTTTTCTAGGATAATTGAAGTGGGTACATTGACCTAAATGTCTAACACTACTCAAATTGTGGATTTAAATCCAATTCAGGTTGGGTGGTGATCAGATGTGGAAAAATAGACTAAACTCAAAATAATATTTTTAATGACAGTAATGATAATACTGAATATATATATATATATATAAACAAAAAAATTATTTTATTTATGAAACCTTAAAATTTTCAATTTTCTCAGTAGAAATAACAATAAAGAGAGGCTTTCAAATGGGAAAAAAAAGATTCTATGAACTTTTAAATCATTAAAAATTTATTGGATGAACTTACTAGGTTTTGTCATAATTATAATGAACATTATTTTCCATATACTAATGTTTTTCTATATTATTATATGATCAAGGTTGTATTGTTTATATAGTTTTTATCGATCATTATATGACATGAATTGTACTAAAAATTCTGAATATTGGAAAAAAATGGAATAAATGGAAATTGAAAGGTATGTTGACAAGCATGAATTAATTGATTGATGACAGGAATTTATACCATGAGTACAGATGACATTATGTTTAGGGGAAATAATCAAGTTAAGATATTCATCTAAGGCATCAAGCCAAAAATAGTCAGGCGAGGGATGTTAAAAGGGATGAAAGAAGTGACCAATCAGACTGACTGAGGTATTCAAATGCCATAGTCCCAAGCTGCTACCTAAATGGACAGCAAGCTTGAAGATAGTGTGTCAAATCGCTGATGCTCTGCCAAATGGATTGGGATACATTGCACAGATAGATGTGTTATGACTGTGAGTAGCCTATTTTAAAAGTAGAATTGTGAAATAATTTAACTTAATTTTGTATGGCGTGAACAATTTTATGATATGATCTGATTGTGTGTCTCCATGCATACATTATCATCTCATATATAGACACATTTCGATTTAGACATTCTTTTGATAGGTATTAAGGAGTGCCCTAAGTCAAGAGCTGAGGAAACAGAAATTTCATACATTTCTTTTTCACATTAATCACCAATCTAATATTACAAGAAATAAAATTTACCCTTGTTAGGATTTTCTCTACATTTATCACCCAACATTATTTTTCGGATTATGCAAGACAAAAGATCACCCGCTTCAGGTACCACTAGCATAGCCAAGGTTTTTGTTAAATGAAATATCATACCTCATAAAGAGGTTGGGCATTTTTCGATGTGGAACTAAATAATAAAAAGAATAATATGGGCTTAACCCACTAATCTAACCCATAACTTGACCCCGTCAAACTCCATATCCTAAATACCTAATTACTCTTAACACTCCCCTCAAGCTGGGACATATATGTATCATGCCTAGCTTGGTACACAAAAAATGGTCACATGCTTCAGGAACCCCGGTTGTGAGAATATATGTCAGTTGATCAGAGGTAAGAACACGGCTGAAAATGATCCTCTTCTCATAATTCCATTGGACGAAGTGACAGTCAACTTCAACATGCTTCATCCACTCGTGGAAGACCAGATTTGTAACAATCTTGATTGCAGCTTGATTGTCACACCTGATATGTGCAAAATTCTTGATAGAATAACTGATCTCCTATAGCATTTGTTGCGCCTAGATGATCTTTGCAGTTGCATGTGTCATACCACAATACTCTAATTCATCTGAAGATCATGGTTTTCTTTTATCTTTTCCAGGAGATCGGATTACCTCTAATAAAAAACGTAAATCCAGGCTTAGATCCCCTGCTTGGATGAGCGGCATCCTTCATAATCTGCATTGCAAAATGGTTCAATCACTGTGACCCCATGATTAAAATACAAAAGACCCGACCCTTTTTATATATCTAAAAATGCGAAAAAAACAACCTCCCACTGCAATTTTTGTCAAGGATTCTATGAACTAACTCACCTTGTTAACCGAACAATGTCAAATCGAATCATCGTCAATTAAGTTTCCCAACAAGTCGTCGATATTTGTCAGGTGAAAAGAACGTCTCATTGTCACATCCATCTTTTCCAATTAATTTTAATTTTAATAATTCTTGACTCCGGGTTCCCGCACCATGCTCTGGGTTGGGTCTCGTCTTGAAATTTTTGTCGTTTAGTATATCCACTGGGTTTCGAATTTGTGCACGGTCATCGCGCGGTTGGCGGCGGCCGCGTGGCCGGCCCAGGGGTCGATCAATTGTTTATATTATTATTATTAATGTTATTTGCATTATTATTATTATTATTATTTTATTTTTATAATTATTATTTCTATTGTTAATAAATTTTATTAATATTATCTTTATTATTATTATTTATATTATTATTATAATTATTATTATTTATATTATTATTGCTATTATTATTATTATTATTAGTTTTATTATTATTACTATTGTTATTTTATTAAAATGAAGAGAGAAAAAACTAACCAAAACCCTAATACCCGACCACCCCCCCTTCTGCCTGTTTCGCGCCGCGGGCCGCAACCCTCCCTTCACCGATTTTCCCTGCGCGAGCCCCCCCTTCCTGTCTTCACCCCTTAGCCGGCCTCGGCTCCGCCGTCCCGGCCTGCGCCCGCAACACCCGGCCCTGCCGCCTCGCCTCATCTGCAGCAGTCGCGGCCCCTCCGGTTCGCCGCTCCCGGTCCCCGCACCTGAAGCCCCAACCGCCCTCTCCCTCCTCCAGCCACCCTACTCCCCGGTGTTCCGCACCCAAGCCCTTTCTTTCCCCTCGTCGGTCTCCTGCAACAGCCAGTCGGCCTCGCCGGCAACTACCCCAGTCCAGCTAGCCTACTCCGACCTCACCCGGGGTATATTTTCGTTCATCTTTGGTGCTTTTATCTATTTTAGATAAACCCTAACTCGTTGGGGTCATATTCGCGCGTTTTGATCATGGTTTAGGTTTTGTGTTTGGTTCGCGGGGCGTCGTTCCTCCTTCCGTTGAGGTTCTGTCACGTCCGCTCTTGGTTTGAGGTAGGTAATTCCATGGTTTTCCTTTCCGCAGTCTAATTGATGCTTGGGTGTTTTGATAATTTTATTTTATGTGATTCGCAGCTTTGATATACCCATAATTTGCCTGCTATAGTGTTTTTAAATTTTTAGGATTGGTCAAAAGCATGTTTTGAGGCAATTCCTGATTCGAGTCTGCAGTTATTTGATTATGTTCCAAATCCAGTTTTGATATTGTTTATGGTTATTTTGTTGGGGCGTTTCTTTTTATGTTAATACAGTTTGATAAAAAAAAATAATACTTTGAAGGTGAATATTTGATTTTGATCATGTTAATGTGCACTTGGCACATTTGATAAAATACTATAGTTTTCAAAGTGGAATTGGGGGTTTTTATGAAATGTTTAGCCTTGATTATGTTGTGTGTCGGCATTGGTTATTTGTAAACTTGGTTTGGTTTAAAATTTTGGTATTGGTATAACATGCTAATTGTGTTAAGGTGTTAAAATAAAAAGGGGGTTCTTTGTTTTTTTATGTGGTGGTGTGAGTTCTTTTCAAATAAAGTGAGCGGTTGGTTTTATTTTCAAAGTGGTAGTTTTGTGGGAATAGTGTTGGTTGTTTTCTTGAAACGCAGGTGTGCCATTGGATGTTGGCACGTCAATGGGTGCACTCGGTGCACCCATGGACGTGCCATCAAGTGACAATGACACCTTTAAACTAGTGTTTCCTTAAAACCTTGGTTTTCTAAATGGTTTTTGTTTCGTAAGATTTGGTCCTTTGTGTGGAATTTGTGAAAGGTTTGAAGTGTGATCTCAGGGATTTGGCCCGTTTGGCTTTATAAATTTAAAAGTGGTATTGGTAAGATGTTTTGGGTAAATGAATTTAGACATGTAAACTCCAAGGCCTGTTTGGCACTTTCAATTCAAAGGTGATGTTTGGGTAATGCTTTTGGATAATTTGAACTTAAAGGCCCGTTTGGCTCTTCCAACTCACGGGTGGATTTGTGTTAACGTTTAAAATGGTTTGTGTTTGGAAGTTGTGTGTGTCTGGTCGAAGTTTTAAATGTTTTCAGAGAAATGATTTCGACATGGATGTGACGTGATGGTCCGTTTAGCACTTCCAGCTTTAGTGTAATGGTTGTGTTGATTCTTTGAAATAACGATGCTTTGATTATTGTATGCCCATATAACAATTTTAATATTTTGAAAAAAAAAAAAAGTATCAAATGGTTTTAATGATTTCATGGCATGACGGCCCGGTTGGCACCTTTGAAGATATGATATATACATACATACATACATACATATATATATATATATCTATATATATATATATATATATATATATTTTGGGGGGCACCTCTATAGGGGGGATATCCCTTATGGGTTATCGTATGAAGTGTCCGTGTTTGGGGTAGGCAAGTGCGGTAAGATGAGTCACGCGTGCGAGGGTCTCCTACTTACACAGCATTATTGTAACCACCATGGATTTCTGGGCGTCTTTTAGAGATTGAGTGACGATTGTTGATCAACCACGATTAGACGGGTTGGTACCCCCTGGTTTTGCTGTTAGGCCAGGCGGGCTTTGCCACTGGATTGGTCAGTTAGGGCGGCCAGTTGGTTATAGACTTAGGAGCTTCACCATACGCCGGCAGGTGGTTCCGAAACCGAGTACGTCCAGGGGTCTTCTAGAGATGTTTAGGATCACTCATGGTTACTGGATTTTTACATTGCTTCTTTATTTTCCATTGCACTAGTTTATTTCTAGTTTGCACCTTTTACTTGTTTCTGGCCCAGCTTTGGTACGTTCTATTTTGGTTTCTATTTATAAAATGACAAATGATTTTGGAAATGGTATGTAGCGTGTGTTGGGTTTTGAAATGGGAAAAAAACATGTTGCTTATTTTAAAATGTGAAAACCCTACTTTTATAATTGTATTTCAAACTTGTGTTAATGGATTGTTTCGGGAAAGGAGACGTTGGATTCTGTGGTTTATTTTGGCCTTTAGTCGGGAGATGACCTGAAAGGTCACGTGGAGGTATGTTCGGTTTTGTTTTGACTGTTTTTATTTATCTGTTTGTTTGTTTATTTGTTTTTGTTCATGGACCAAATCGTTCCCAACGATTAAAATTTTGATGCTCGGCACTGGTTGTCAGCCCGTGGGGATCGGGAACGCCCTTCGGGTCATGTCGCGGACCGGCTCGGGTGACCGGCTCAGGATCGACCCGGGTTGGTTCGTGACACTCATCATCAAAGTGAAGAGGCTTCTCTCAAGGTTTTAGGGGTGAGTTAACTGAGTCAGCACGGATCATGTCAGTCTCCTAAAATAGATCAATGATGAGAAAAATCTCTTCGGTACATCTAGAGACTTCAATCATTATAAATATTGCACTGGACCCAAATCCTTTGTTTGAAAATTTTGATGAAGAAATGTTTTGAATCGACCAATGTCACCATTGTCACTGCCAGTAACAACAGTATCATCCACATATACCACTAGAGGAATGCTCCCAACGACAGACTGATGATAGAAGGCAGAATCCATTATGCTTTGACACATGCCAAAGTTGATCACAACAGTGCAGAAGCAATCAAACCAAGCATGAGGTGACTGTTTAAGCCCATACAATGATGGGCGAAGGCGGCATACAATGGAAGACTCACCCCAAGTAACAAACCTAGTGGTTGCTCCATACAAACCTCCTCATCAAAAAAAAACATGAAGAAAGACATTTTTAACATCCAACTAATGAGTGGCAACAAGAGAGATAAGTAACCAAACTGATGTTATCTTGGCCCCCAGAGAATGTGTCGAAATAATCAATGTCATACATTTGTGCATAACATTTGGTGACAATGCGAGCTTTGAGACGATTGAGAGAGCCATCGACGTAAACTCACACGATATAGATCCACTTGCATATGAAAACCTGCTCACCCAAAGGTAGTGAGAAAAGTTGCCATGTACAATTGATCTCCAAGGCATGTAGTTCATCTTGCATAGCCCGCAACCAGACAAGATACAATTTGGCCCCAACAACAACGTATAATGTTGAGTTAGCAGCTAGCGTAAGGAACAGAGATATAGCCGCAGAAAATCCCTTGTAAGAATGAGAAAAGATGGAATGTTGTTGACACAAGCGCGAACCTTTTCAAATGAAATAAGAAACTCCATCAATGTAAGATCGGGAGCAGTTGAGTCATCAAGTGCAACGACAACATCAGGGCCTGAGGTGATAGGTATGCGAGGTGGGGGGTGTAGACCTGGCAAAAATGTGATCCAGCAAGATCTGGAGGAAGGGGTGGAGGTGGTGGAACAAGGGAATATAATAGTGTAACCTCAAGATCAGGAGTAGTATGTGATGGGGTTAAACTCAAAAAAAGGAAAAATAGAAGACTCGACAAAGGAAACATCGATCGATACAATGTAATGACACCAATCATGTGAAATGAATGGATACCCGCACTGAGTACGAGAGTAATCAAGAAAAATGCATTAAAGGGCTTGTGAATCAAATCTGATAATCAAGGACAAAGTATCAAAAACATAGTACTCGCAACCAAAAAGGAATGGGAGGATGATTTCGGACACAAAGAATAGAACGGTGTCTCCCCATTAAGGATGGGAGGATGATTTCAGACAAGAAAAATAGAACGGTGTCTCCCCCTTAAGGATGGACGATGGAGGTATATTGATAAGATAGGAGGTAGTGAGAATGAAATCCCCTGAAAAAATAGGTGAAACCTTCAACAACCTCATTTTATTGAGGTGCGCAGGAACAAGTTCTCTGATGTGTCATGCTCGTCAAGAAAAGGTCGGAACACCCCAAAAAAATATTCACGGCCATTGACAAAACGCGAACATCAAAATTTAGCTAAAAATTGTGTCGTTATTTCATGATAATAGTAGCGAAACATGATAAAAATTTTCAGAACGATTTTTCCATAAATAGACCCAAGTCACACGCAAAATATCATCCATGAACGTGACAAAATATCGAGGACCCGGTTTGCTAGGACCAGGGATGGGTACCCATACATTATAATGGACCAAATGAAAAGGACTGGACGTGTGCATGATGGTCAAAGAAACATAGGTGGCCCGGTGATATTTGGCGTAATAACACAACTCATAGTCAAAAGAAGAGGCATTTCCTAACTCGTGTGACACACGTTGTGTACGGTCCTTGTCTGTATCGTGTATTTACACGGCATGTATGCATACAAGACATATCGTGATATATACGGCGTGTAGTTCCGCGGGTCAAGCTGCGTAGTCTTCGCGGCATGTATGACCACACAGCACGCCTTCTGTATACACGGCATGTACCGTTGGCAAACAGTGTAGTACACAGTGTGTACGACGATCATACACATCGCACATTTGCAGATTTTACGCGGCTTGTAATCCTAAGCATGTGGACCCACACAACACACAGAAAAACATTCGGCGTGTACCTGGTGTAAAATGACATGTGTCGCAAGACGTGTCCAGCCAGCAACACGTCGTGTAGTCCATGTCTCGCTTTTAATTACTTCGCGTGATGACCCACACGACACGCTGAAAACCTAAACATATACCTTGTGTGGGTTGACACATGTTACACGACGTGGACGCAAGTTACACGTCGTGAATCTATATCATGTCGCGTTGCTCGGGTGGCAGTCAATACGCGGCGTGTATGACACCACGTACTGACCCACATGACTCGCCGCAAATTATGCGGCGTGTTTAATGGTGTGGGGCAATACGGTGTGTGCATGCCAACTACATGTCATGTAACGACGATCAAACCATGTCTTGCGCTGGGAGTCAAAACGCGACATGTAATTAAGTCGTGTACCGACCCACATGGCGCGTCGAGATTTACGCGATGTGCACCTTGTGTGGTTGACCATGGGTGAAAAGCGTGTAATTTACCGTTACACGTCGTGTATCCGTGTTAAGCAACCTGTGACCTTGGCACCTCTGGATAGGATCCTCAAGCATTCTTCACATGTCTTGGTCTGTTCTTGGTCATACGAACTCAGATGAACGTGTTATCTCGACCGTAGGAATAAGAACATAAATCTCAAAATGAAAACTAACAAAAGCGAGAAATTCATCAAATAAATTATAATGTGAAAGCTTTTATACCACTTGAATGTTGCGGAAGGCAACGGAAGCTTTGGGCGGGTGCCCAATTTTGATTTTTCGTCAATTTCAAAGGATAAAAGTCCGAAGAACTTGACGAACGTAACCCCAGAATCTCTTAGAGATGATCTTTCACATTGAATTTATAATTAATTTAAAACTAGAATTACCTCGAATGTGATAATTCTTCTGATCAATTTCTGTTACCACTCATGTTGTATTGTCCTTGATATGGAGAATCCAAAATATGATTTCTCAAGTTGTATCCACACATGCTACACAAATCTCTAAACGACGTTTTCGAATCTTCGGGTGATGACACAATAGTGACAAGGTTTTCACGTCGTTCGTTGTTGATCGCAATAAGATGTTCTCTTATTATCTCTACGTTCTTGAGGAAGGGTGAAGGAAGAATATCTCTAGGGTTACATAACAAATCTCGCACTCTAAAATAATATAATTTGGAATATATACTTAGGGTTAAGCTATTGATAATTGCACAACCCTTTATCAATTTGTTTATTCTAAGTAATCTTCATCTTAAATAATATTATTATTATTTCTATGACATGTATTTATTTAAATATCATTTCGTAAATAATTAAATTAATATTTATTTAAATTATATTAAATAAATATATCATTTCCATCGGTCCATTAACTCGACCCATTAATCCACCCATGAAATTTATTGAACCTTGAATAATAAAATATTTATTCAAATAAATATTATCTGTTCAATAAATAAATAAATATAATATTCACTAAACTCGCGAATAAATATTTAATTTATATTAACGTGACTAAATAAATATTTATTATACTTTATTCACTAAACTTGCGAATAAATAAATATTTATTTAGTGCCTTGTGAATAATATTAACAAAAGATAAAATTCAACTCACATATTCTAAACTCGAATATCTCGTGATTGAATTTATGTGATCAACTTAACTTGAATAATTATTATTCCACAAACTGATAATAATATTTATTCTTAATATTAAATTCAATAGAGTTTAATGAGATTCCGGATACACTTAGTATGTGACCCTCTAGGTCTCTTTTTCAGTGACATTAGGTGAACTTACTGAAAGTCCAAGATTAGCGTCTAGCAACAATCAAAACACTCATAGATAAAGAAGTTGATGTCACAACAACCTTCCTACGAACAATATTGAGTAATATAATTCATGTGTCTGCCAATAACTTATCAAGCAGAATGCATACTTGTGTCAACACCCTATATGCTTGATTTATCTTTCTTTGACATTCCGAAATGGACTTTTCTATAAACTACCATGGTCATTAATTTCATAAAACAGTTTCATTTCAATCAAAGGACTAGAGATGTCCTCTTCCATAAACTCGGAAAGGATGAATCTTTTCTTGACTTATTCAATCAATGACATATCACTTATGACGCACCCAACGCATGTTACCTCATCACGAGCATTTGTTGTCACAGTTTTCATTCATGCATCAAAGTACGCAATCCATGCCATACATTAATAATACGATGCACCAAACATATGCTACCTCATCGCGAGCATATGTTGTCACAGTTTTCGTTCATACATCAAAGTACATGATTCATGACATACATTAATAGTAATCCCAAGTTTAAGGGCCAATACACACGTTCACAAATAAAAAGATCCAATGACATAGAAAACATGTGAAATTCTTATTGGCATGTCTGTTCTCACGACCTCCTTTCTTGGAGATCATCAAGTGCAAACTTCGTGAGAAGAAGTCTCAGTGTCTTATAAGCCTCCAACACCTGATAGTTGGATATCATTTGTGTCATGTCAGACAAATGTATCTAGGCAATAGGACATATGTTTAAGAATATCACCATAGCATCTTTAGGATCTCATTATAGCGGGAAACTGCTACAACCCTCCAATGCAACAAATACTCTAAGAATATTATCATATTAATGTCACACGGAAGAACAATAATAATGTGGTAACATATTTATTAATACACCGTTAATCGAAAATACAAAGTCAGTTGATTCTACGGCACCAACTCCAACAACGATAACCATATTCCACATAACAAAATAGGTTGATCTGAGGCGGTCATCTACCAATTGGGTGGAAGTGGCTATTAAATTCAGAGAGGATGAAGATGAAGATGAAGATGAAGATGAAGATGAAGATGAAGATGAAGTCATAGTGCAAAAATCAGTCAGTGGTAGAAAACGGCAGCGTGATCCTTTCCACAAATGAGGCGATGAAGAATGTTGAAAGTGCATTGATGCTTATAGACAAAATGTGCTTAAAGTAGGGGTGACAATTCATGTCAAGTCGTATTGACCAATTTAATATTCATGTCGAGAGGGGGGCGGGGCTGGAGAAGGGGCGGCAGGGGGTTGCACAGTAGGGGTAGGGCGCAGCAGGGAGGCAGCGCGGGACCTAGGGCCAGCTGAGGCCCCTCCTAGTGCACATCATACTACCGAAACAGGGGGCAATGCTCAAGCGAGAGAGAGGAGAGGGGGCATAGGGTTGGAGAACCCGCTCTGAGACCATGTTAAATGAAATCTCATACCACGTAAAGAGCTTGGGCGCTTTATTTATGGATGAATGAAAACGTACAAATAGGATCATCTATCGATGTGGGACTTGAATAATAAAACGAATAATATGGGCTTAGCCCACTAATATAACCCAATGGATTGACCCTAATCAAACTCCATATCCAAAATATCTAATTATTCTAATAGTTTTCTCATCATACTTTCAGATTTCAGGAATTTAGTTTTATTTAGGAATATTTACGCAGGGATATTGCACATATTATAACAGATTAAACAATGGGTATGTATTTTTATTTAGATTGGTATTTTCATTTTTCTATTAACACATTTACACATTTCAGGTAAGTGTCTTTTGGAATGTGAGGATTCTGAATTATATATATTTGAGGTTTATTCCATGGGCATTATTTGGTAAATGGCCCATAAAATAAATGGGGCAACTGGAATTTCTCCGTAGGCTTTAATAAACTGGAATGATTAGTATGACTCAATTACAAGGTCAAAAGGCCTTCGACACATTATATGTTAGGGTAATGCACTCCACGGTTAGAAGGAAACCCTTTATGCTACTTATCAGCCCCCAGCAATTGGAGGATGTTCTTAGGTAGTCACATGCCAATCACGGGGTTCAAGCATTTAAAGACTTCTTGTTCTGATCTTGGGACCCTTCCCATAAAGCTCAATTTGGCTCTCCAGCAAGCCTTAAATCAAGTTTTGGAGTATGCTATAATGAAATGTAATTTCAGGAAGCAGATTTTAGTGTTTAGAAAATTCACCAAACTACATCTAATATCTTTCTTTTTTTTGAACAAATTAAATTTATTCTGAATGCGCAACAAAAGAACAAGGACTCGCGACAATGCGAAGAGGTCGGGAACAAACTCTCAAACCTCCAAAACCAAATGAAAACAAAAAAACTGACAACATCCCCTCTCACGCCCATTCCGCATGGTAATTCACCAACCAAGGGGGGCCTCAAAAAAGGCCAACAAGCAAACCCCCAAAAGAAATTATCCGGAAGAGTCCAAGGATTTGTTTAGGGATCTTTCATATATGATGTATATTTATCAATTTATCTTTGCAAGCCTCTATTTATATCCTAGCCTTGAGCATCAACACACTTTTCCGCCAATGTTTTGTCTCAACCCAACAGAAACATTGTCCATTCTAATCCTAGAGCTTGATACTCCACCTAAGATAACCCGCCTTCAAATAAAGAAAATCAACATGCTAACTGCATTGGTAATTATCAGTAAAAAGCAGGGGGGGAAACACCAATCATGAATCAGCAGGATTGAAACCATCCAAATATTTGCACTGCTTGAATATTTAATAGTGTCTAGGGTCTCACCGTCCCCAGAGTTAGAAGACTTTTATTAATATAGGATCCTTCTTTTCGCCGCACACCAGTAGTTTCTGCCTTGGAGCTCTCAGAACCTGCCAGATCGATCAAGTTCTGCAGGTATAAGTAACAAGATATCAACTTACCATAGTTTTTTTACAGAATGGAGAGAGAGAAATGAGTCCCCACAATCAACTGCAATGCAATAGGATGCAGAAAGTGAAGCCAACACTAGCAACTGCAATATGTTTTAATTAACCACAAAGCAACAAACAAAAAAAATGGGTGGCAGAATCCATAACTCTAGCTTAAAAAAATACCAGCTGGGATAAATTAACAGCTTCCCTTTCACAGCTTTCCCCACATGGGCTACTTTCTATCGTCTGCCAACAAAATCACATAAAGGGTCAGAGGGGAACAAAAAACAAGATACAAAAACAGAGATATTATCCTGTTTCAGAGCATCAGTGTTTATGTGAACGTTGAGTGTGTGTGAGAAAATAATATTAGCATAATTGAAAATTCGACAACCAATAAGGCAAAATTAGTTCTCTTATTTTAGAAAATTTGATGAATGCTGATGTGAGACGCACGGGGTGGCCCGATCTTCACGGCGTAGGGCGTCGGATGAAGGATGTGGTTCGGGGCTAAGTGGCGGATAATGGGTACGGATAGTGGATGCAAGTAGTCAATCAACGCTATAAGGAGCGCAACCTACTACTTAGACAACACACTCAAGGAAAGAATATGATAGTCAATCCACACAACAACGCACTTGGGTTGAGGTACGGAATTGGGAGCTTTGTGATCTTGGATCACCAATCTAACTTGTAGATTGACAAGGCAAGAATGCACAAGAGCTAGAAGAAAAACCGGGACAATCCTCACACAATGGAGAGACACAAAGCATAAGCTCTCAATTAAGTTTTCAATGAAAATACAATGTCATTGGGTAGCTATTTATAGTCAAGGGGTGATACAATAGTCAAGGGTCTAATACCCTAAAGTCATAAAGGCTAAACCTACCTTGTCCTCTTAAAAGTCAAAAAGATAAAGTATAACAAAGACTTTTAGAAAAGTAGCACACAACTTTGTTGTACCTCTCGTATCCCCTCGTGGTTTAATTTTCATGATCACAATCACTTTCATGTTTGTCTAACCTTGTTTTTAAGTGTTGTGGATGATAGGCAAAAGATTGCCAAAGGATTGGCCCAAGAAAGTTGGCAAAATGGACTGAAATTCAGTCCACCGGCCAACCGGTGTGATAGCACCGGCCAGCCGGTGGAACTGGCAGAGGGATTGCCCACTGCCAGGTTCCACCGGTCGACCGGTGGCTCTGTCACCGGTCGACCTGTGGCACCCAGCTCAAATAGTGTTTGCTACTGTCTTGCCACCGGCCAGCCGGTGGCTCCTCCACCGGTCGACCGGTAGAGCCTGGATCAAGACTCTTCTTCTCTTCCAAGGCACCGGCCAGCCGGTGGAGCTGTACCGGCCAGCCGGTAGCCCAGTCAAACTAGCCGTTGGCTTTGACCAGTCAACCTTCTTTTGGCCTCCAACGGCTCCTAGGACTTCTCCAACGGCTCCGAAGGCCCCCAATGGGTTCCATGCCTATAAATAAAGGCCAAGGAAGCCCCGGACACCTACCGGATCATATACAAAGCCCACGGACACGTTGTTCATCATTTGGCGTACCTCCGGCGGACTTCCTTCAAGGAACCCACCTTGCTCCAACAACTTCCACATCCAAGGAGCTCCTTCAAAGAAGCTTGGAAGCGGCCTTCAACATCTCCAATCAATCAAAGGCGCCCAAGACTTCCTCCATTACGGTTTTTTCATTCTTTATTTATTTTGAGCTTCAATTTGGGTTTGTGCCTACAAACCCCAAACTCTTTTCTATCCCTCCTTCTTTTTGGGTTTCACATCACCACTAAGGTGTGAAGAGGTTGTCAAGCTTTCCTTTAAATAGCTTGAGACATAGGTGAGCTATCCTTCACCTGTAAGAAGGATAGTGGGTTCTTGCTAAACCATTAAAAGCAAGTGGGTTCTTGCTAAACCACAAAAAGCAAGTTGTAATAGGTCCTAGTGCTACCTCAAAGCCTAGTGGGTTTCTTGCTAAAACCATTGAAAAGCAAGCGGTAGGAATCTCTCAACGGTTGAGTTGGGAGCGGAGACGTAGGCCGGGTTTTGGCCGAACTCCGTTAACAATTTCTTGTGTCTTGCCTTATTTATTTCCGCTGCACTTTCACTTTGATTTTTAATTTGTTAATCAATTTTTTAAAAAGGCAATTCACCCCCCTCTTGCCATCATTCCTCGTTTGTTCCGACCCATCAATTGGTATCAGAGGGACGTATTTGTGTAATACCCTAACCGAGGGCCTCTCATTGGGTCGGGCTCCATTTTTTGATGGGACCGACTATAATTATTGGAAAACCCGCATGACCACCTTTTTAAGAAGCATAGGTTATCCAATTTACAAAATTGTCATGCAAGGTTATTCTTTATCTTCCCCCGACGAATCCAAATGGACCCCCGCCGACATTAGAAATTTTGAGCTTGATGGCAAAGCCATGAACGCTCTCCATTGCGGCCTTGACCGAAATGAGTTCAATCGAGTTTCCACATGCACCTCCGCACATGAAATCTGGAAACTTTTGGAGGTTACCCATGAGGGGACCAACAAAGTAAAGGATACTCGATTGGACATGTACCGTCAGGATTTTGAGTCTTTTTCCATGCACCCAAATGAATCAATTTCTGAAATGTTTACTCGATTTACTGATGTGTGCAATGGTAGAAAATCTCTTGGAGATGACATTTCTGCAGAAACAATGGTCAAGAAGATCCTATGGGTCCTTCCGAGCTCATGGGCACCAAAAGTGACGGCGATCCAAGAAGCTAAGGATGTCAAGAACATGCCGGTCGAGGAGCTCATCGGATCCCTAATGACGTACGAGATCACGATGAGGAGGCAAGCTCAAAAGGAGGGCACACCAATCAAGACACCAAAGAACATTGCCCTCAAGGTACAAAAAGAAGTAAGCTCCTCCTCATCCTCATCTTCCTCATCTACTTCATCTTCAAGCGGCGACTCGGAAATGGAGAATCTCGCCCGCCAAATGCACAAATTTATGAAGAAGCATAAGAAGAAGAAATCGCGCAAGGCGCGAAAGCAAGAACCCACCGCAAGATCCGAGCCCAAGGTGAAATGCTACGGGTGTGGCCAAAAAGGGCATTACAAGCCCGATTGCCCACTCAACAAAAACCGGGCCACGCCAAAGGAAAAAGGAAAGAAAAAGGTCCTCAAGGCGACATGGAGTGACACCTCCTCATCATCCTCCTCCTCCTCCTCCTCGAGCGACCAAGGTACAAAATGCCTAATGGCATTCCATGAGGTAACATCATCCGACTCCTCCTCTTGTTCTTCAAATTCAAATTCTTTAAATCATCTTTCTTATGAAGAACTCTCACACGCTAGAGACCAACTAGAAAATGGTTTTCATGAGCTTTCTTCAAAATTCATTGCTTTGAAAAAGAATTTCAAAAAACTCTCTTCCGAAAAAGAACAAATTCTTAAAGAGAAGGAGGAGATGTCCCTTAAAATCCAAAATTTTCCAAATGTTGATTCCATGGAATCAACCATCAAAGACCTAAGGGAGACCCTAGCTAAGTTCACCCAAGGGGAACAAAATTTGAACAATCTCCTAGGTTCCCAACGAATTTCTAGGACCTCTCAAGGACTTGGCTATACCAACCAAGCCTCCTCCTCTCATGCACCCACTGTTTTTGTAAGGGGGAGCTCCGCTTACAAATTTTGTAATTATTGCAAGAAGACCGGGCACCTTATTTATGAATGTAATTGTAAAAATGCCCGGTACGGTCAACCCAAATCTTTTTACTTTTCGGACGAATTTTATAGGAGAAGACCCGCTATGAGACAAGTTTGGATTGAAAAATCCCTTCTTGCGAGTCTCTCCGGGCCAAAATTTATTTCCTCTCCCCGGTGACTTTTTGTTTTTATTTAGGGGGAGTTAGGATCTTTTAAGCTTTTTTGTAATTTCAAAAATTTCATTTGGTTTCAAATTTCAAATCTCAATTGTTTTTTGATTCAAAACTTTCAATTCAAACTGTTATTCAAATTTTCATTTCAATTTCCAAAATTTCAATTGATTTTCAAATCCCATCTCTTGTTTTTCAAACTTTCCCTCAATCAAGTTTTATGCCCCGAGCTATTTTGATAATCACAAAGGGGGAGAAATTTCTTGATTGATTGGGGGAGAATCCTTTTTATCATGCTTTGATTTATTTTCAAATTATCCTTTAAGAATTCCTTTAATTTCAGTATTTTACATTAATTGTTTTGGTGATTGTGATCATCAAAATAGGGGGAGATTGTTGTACCTCTCGTATCCCCTCGTGGTTTAATTTTCATGATCACAATCACTTTCATGTTTGTCTAACCTTGTTTTTAAGTGTTGTGGATGATAGGCAAAAGATTGCCAAAGGATTGGCCCAAGAAAGTTGGCAAAATGGACTGAAATTCAGTCCACCGGCCAACCGGTGTGATAGCACCGGCCAGCCGGTGGAACTGGCAGAGGGATTGCCCACTGCCAGGTTCCACCGGTCGACCGGTGGCTCTGTCACCGGTCGACCTGTGGCACCCAGCTCAAATAGTGTTTGCTACTGTCTTGCCACCGGCCAGCCGGTGGCTCCTCCACCGGTCGACCGGTAGAGCCTGGATCAAGACTCTTCTTCTCTTCCAAGGCACCGGCCAGCCGGTGGAGCTGTACCGGCCAGCCGGTAGCCCAGTCAAACTAGTCGTTGGCTTTGACCAGTCAACCTTCTTTTGGCCTCCAACGGCTCCTAGGACTTCTCCAACGGCTCCGAAGGCCCCCAATGGGTTCCATGCCTATAAATAAAGGCCAAGGAAGCCCCGGACACCTACCGGATCATATACAAAGCCCACGGACACGTTGTTCATCATTTGGCGTACCTCCGGCGGACTTCCTTCAAGGAACCCACCTTGCTCCAACAACTTCCACATCCAAGGAGCTCCTTCAAAGAAGCTTGGAAGCGGCCTTCAACATCTCCAATCAATCAAAGGCGCCCAAGACTTCCTCCATTACGGTTTTTTCATTCTTTATTTATTTTGAGCTTCAATTTGGGTTTGTGCCTACAAACCCCAAACTCTTTTCTATCCCTCCTTCTTTTTGGGTTTCACATCACCACTAAGGTGTGAAGAGGTTGTCAAGCTTTCCTTTAAATAGCTTGAGACATAGGTGAGCTATCCTTCACCTGTAAGAAGGATAGTGGGTTCTTGCTAAACCATTAAAAGCAAGTGGGTTCTTGCTAAACCACAAAAAGCAAGCTGTAATAGGTCCTAGTGCTACCTCAAAGCCTAGTGGGTTTCTTGCTAAAACCATTGAAAAGCAAGCGGTAGGAATCTCTCAACGGTTGAGTTGGGAGCGGAGACGTAGGCCGGGTTTTGGCCGAACTCCGTTAACAATTTCTTGTGTCTTGCCTTATTTATTTCCGCTGCACTTTCACTTTGATTTTTAATTTGTTAATCAATTTTTTAAAAAGGCAATTCACCCCCCTCTTGCCATCATTCCTCGTTTGTTCCGACCCATCAAACTTTCCAACTATAGCCCATCGGATTTGACTTTGACTGCATAGCCCACCGGATTTCACTTTGGTGTCCACAGATGTCATTTCTAGAATCCTCCATGTAGGCAAGGCATCCAAATTTGTGCAACCATGTGGGTCAAGCTTTAAACATCAATTTTGGGCTTGAATAAGTGATATTATAGGCCCATTTTCTCCATCCATGCTAGACAAGATCCATTGGGCCTTTAATGAAGCAAGATGCGCGCTCATTGTAGCATTGAGCCTCTTTAATCTCTCTCGCGTCATTGGGCCTTGCAAATCCAACTCTTCCTCCCACGCAATCGACTTGGTGCCTTTAACATGGTTATCATCATCCTCCCCCTCTTGAAAAGGAGTCGTCCTCGACTCTTCATCCTCTACACCCAAAAAAGGAGAAAGATCAGAAACATTGAAAGTGGCACTTACATCATACTCACCTGGCAAATCTATCTTGTAAGCATTGTTGTTAATCTTCTCGAGCACTCGGAAAGATTCGTCTCCTCGTGGCATGAGTTTTGATTTCCGCTTGTCGGGAAATCTCTCCTTTCGCATATGAATCCAGACCAAATCCCCGGGCTCGAACAACACTTATTTGCGACCCTTGTTTGCACGATCAACATATTTTTGGGCCATCCGCTCGATATTTTTCCTTGCCTTTTCATTGAGTTGTTTGATGAATTTTGTGCGTCGTTTCGCATTCATATTAGTTGCTTCCTGCAAAGGCAAAGGAACTAGATCAATAGGGGCAAGAGGGTTAAAACCGTAAACAATTTCGAATGGAGAATATTGAGTAGTAGAGTGCTTGGCCCTGTTATATGCAAATTCCACATGTGGCAGACATTCATCTCAATTCTCGATACTCTTCTTGACAATTGTTCGCAGAAGGGATGATAGTGTCCGATTCACCACCTCCGTTTGACCATCGGTTTGCGGATGACAAGTAGTGGAAAATAGTAATTTTGTACCCAATTTGCTCTACAAGGTCTTTCAAAAGTAACTAAGAAATTTTGTGTCTCGATCTGACACAATCGTCCTTGGCATTCCATGGAGTTTGACTACTTCCTGAAAGAAAAGTGTTGCAATGTTAGTGGCATCATCTGTCTTGTAACAAGGAATAAAATGTGCCATTTTTTAAAACTGATCCACCGCAACAAAAATGGAATCTCTCCCTCTCTTGGTCCGTGGTAACCCCACAATAAAGTCCATTGATATGTCCTCCCAAGGGGTGTTGGGGATTGGGAGAGGAAGATATAGTCCATGTGGGTTCAGTTTCGATTTGGCTTTATGGCAGACAATGCACTTTCTCACAAATTTCTCAACATCTCTAGATATCCTAAGCCAATAAAAATGCTCACTAAGAACACTTAGAGTTTTTGTAACACCAAAATGCCTCATTAACCCACCCGAATGTGACTCCTTCAGTAAAATCTAGATATCCTACGCATTATTTTAGATTTTCCAGTTGGTAGTTGTGGGAGGTGTCGTCCTTGGCAGGTCACCTTGGCTCTGCGGAAGAGTGGTCTTCGTCTGCACAGATCTTCTCCTTCCTCCATCTTCTTTCTTATTCTACATTTTTTTCTTCTCATTCTCCTCCTGCTTACTACTATAACTCCAACGGCTACTATCAATACTATGATATTACAGTTTCCACACACTCAGAGTCCTAATAATTGGTATTTTCATTGAGAGGGTTGATCAAGAGTCGTACTCAATGTGAAGGATCGATCGCAGCTGAGAGACGCCTTTATTGGAGTGCACGTGATCGCCGTGAAAACGTTTAATAGAAGAGAGGACTAACACTTTGTATTTGAGTAAAAGAACCAGTGGAAAACTGTGAGAAAGAAGAAGACACTTCGGGATAAAATCCCGCCCAAGCCTTTCGGCCGATTTCCAAGCCAAATGGTCGAATCCTAAGCACAAGGCCGATTCCAGATATTCATGTCAGCCCCTTCTCTCCCCCAAGCATTCTTATTTGTAAGGGATCCCCCACCAACACGTGGCCCCTCTCAAACAACAATATCCCCCCCATAACAGACTCCAACTCCTCCAACAAATTAGCCACTTACAAAGAAAAAAATACCCCTTAACTGCCTCCAGCTCATAGGATCCTATCATTCGTCACCCCCTAAAACAGTCTTGTCCTCAAGACTGAAAAAAAAAAAAAGATCATTATCGGCGCCTTCTTCATCTTCGCCCGATGCATGGGGCTAAAGCGCTGCCCGCACCTGAAAAATAGGCCTCTGCTCCGGCAGTCTTCCCATTCTGGGTTTGTTAGGTGCCAAATGTCGCGCCCATCGGAAGGTGTCTGATTTGGAGTCTCCCAACGAACTCCAATCCCAACACCCTCCCATCGTCTGAGCGGTTGGGTATGGGTCTCAGTCGGCAACTGAGTCTCTGAATGGTCTGGTTGCCGCCATAGTTCAGCATCGCGCACCCAACGAGGAGTCGACGACCCACCGCCACGGTACTAGGTGCCCAAACTGCCCATGAAAGCAAGCTCCACATGCTGAGCTAAGCGCATTACTTGCGGGCGAGTCTCGGGGTTGTGGATGCGAACCCAACTGTGAATGTCTTCTCGGAGTCCATGCAAGAAAATACCCAACGAATTGCGGCTCAAACTGGCGAGGAAGTAAAGACACCAGATATTCGAATTGCTCAATATATTCCTAGACCGACCCTGTCTAATGTAGTGCGGCCAGTTCCTTACAAGGATTTTGGATCTTGAGCCCGCTAAAATGTTTCATGAGCTGCTCTTTGAAAGTAGTCCACGACTCTCCGGGATGAACCTCCTGCACTATGTTGAACCAATGGACCGCAACCCCTCAATACTAATCTGCGCAAACGGTGCCTTAACATCGTTCGGCGTCCGATTGATGCGAAAATAACGTTCGGCGCGCATGATCCAGCCCCTGGGGGCCCCTTGAAGTTGGTGCCCTAGAACCAACTTCTTTATACTTTATGATAAATTTATATTCATGGTTTTGAATATTAATAAATTATTTATTACATCATGATTGTTCTTCTGCGTAACATATCATGTGATAGTATTCCAAGAGTAGTTGTCCCACTAAAAGGTCATAACAATTCCCCGCTATGATGAGAACCAGGAAGTGTCATGACAGTATTCTTGAATAAATGTTCTATGGCCGGATGATATTATTTGAAGGGACGCAAATGATACAGACTATCAAGGGTGGAGACTCATAAGACTTTGAGACACCTCATGGTGTACACCCCTGGTAATATCCAGTAGGATATTATGAGAACAAGACACGACAGTAGAAAATCCAAATTATAAATGTCATTGGATGTTCCTATCTGCGGACGTGTGTAATGGTACTTAAACTTTAAGATTATTATTAGTGGATATTATGAGTCGCGCACTTTGATGTATTGGCGAAAACCGTGATGACATATGCTCGCGGCGAGGTAGGATACGTTGGGTGCATCACATATAATATTGCATTAATGAATAATGCGAGAGAAAGGATTTATCGCTTCCGTTCATTAACGGAAATAAATATCTCAGGCCCTTTGAGGAAAATGATATAGCCTAAATAAATCCATGATCATGGTGTTTGGTAAGCAAATTCTATTTTCGAAATGTCAAAGAACGAGTTATCGAACATATAGGTTAATGACACTGGCATGCAACCTGCTCGATTGGAGATATTGTGATAAAGGGATTCAATTACATAGTAAGTGTTCGTATGAGGTGACATGTCGTTGCGGCATCAACTTCTTTCTCTATCGGTGTCTTGGTGTATTGCTAGACACTAACCTTGGACTTTAGGAAGGCTCGTTTAATGCCACTGAGAAAGAGGCCTAGAACACACTAAGTGTATCCGGAATCTCAGTTAAATAATTTATTATTTAACAAATTGAATAAATATTATTTCCGATTGTGGTTTAATAATTATTCAGGTATGCCTGATAGCATTTTATTTATTTACCGGTGAATAATGCAGTTAGATTTATTTATTTATTTAATAACTAAATAGTTGTTGTTCAAGGTCCGATAAATATTTCAGATGGGCGGACCGAGTTAAAGGGTCCAGGGAGAAAATGATATTAAATGTTATTGGATTAAAATAATACTTAATTGTAACTTGCAAGCTAAGCACATGTCATGAAAATAATGGTATTGTCGTAATTATTTGATATGGGAGTTTCACATGGAATAATAAAATAAGTAACGACATTTGTGCTAATTATTTATTATTACCTAGTGAATTAAATTCCCAATTACATATTATTCTCTTATTAGCCAAGGGGGCAACCCACGGGCTATAGAGCCAATTTTGGTTGTGCACAACATTTTGGAGAAAAATCTCTCAGTCTTGAGAGCTTTTTTTCTCCAAGAACGCTCTCAAGAACGAGAACGGTCATCCTCCACCGGATCAGAGAACGCTTTAGAAGCGGCTCTCAAGGCGATCGAGGGCGAACGACGCAAGCGCAAAGACCTTCCATGCTAACACCCGGAGACTCCTTCGGCGACGTCCAGAGATTCGCGGAGCACGTGTGGATTACCGCTAGAGGAGATCTACTTTTGATCACTACAAAGCAACGAAAGGCTCACCGCAGATCTATAGTCAGACACATCAACGAAGAAAGAAAACGTTGGAGGTATTTTTTTAATTTAATTAAATTAATTATAAACAAAATATGTCGATCATCTCTCACGATTCTGAATCTCTTTCTTCATTATCTAAATCTTTGATTTTATTCCGTGAAAATTGGCGTTCATCATCGTATTGATCCCGGAATAATCATTGATCACGTTAAAATTTAAAGTTGGGCGTCGACCCAACCACGCTTCCGCTGCGCCCGGAACCTACATCCATGTCGTTGAACACCGGGAGTTCCACCCGTTTGGCAGTTGGGTGTTGATCGGTACCCATGTCGATAGGGAGTGCAGGATGGTCAGTGTCCTCCCTGGGTCTGTTGAAGACGCCCGTTTCTACGGTGTGAGAAGCTGAAGGCGCAGTGCAAGACGGCGGAGGTTCGGCTGCCAGCTGCGGCGCCTTCTCCATGTGGCGCAAAACACCAGTAATGTAAGAGAGCAATTCGGCTTGTTCCTTGCGGCATTCAGACAGCTCCAAGCGCACCGGCTCCCAGGTCTGCTGATGTGTTACGGTGATAGTCTTTATTCCCGACGTCAGGTTTGAGAAAAGAGTTTTGAGGTGGCCCAATCGTTGGTCGATGTCATCCTGACGATTTTTCTTCTGAATCTCCATCAGGTCGGAACCCGTTGGCGGTGGTGTTGAAAAAACAATGTTGGAGTTTGATATCAGACGGGTGTTCGGCACTGTGCGCGACTAGACCGGCTAGAAAAAAAAATCGGGCACGCACGGTTTTTGTTTTTTTTTCCGTCCGGCGAAAGTCGGAGACTCGCCCCCCCCCCCTTTTTTTTCTATCTGCGTTCTTTGTCGTTGTGAGGAGCAATGTGTGCCTGGTCGCGTTGGAAGCAACGCCGGAGAAGAGGCGGGGGCAGAGCATACTTACGAAGGAAGGAGTCGGACACCGCAAAAGTGTTAGGCCAATAGGGCCTGGGCGAGGGCGCCGGATCGAAATGCGAGACGGCGGAATAGGCAGAAACGACCGAGAGCGTTTCCGTCAAGCGAAGTCTCGTTGCGCCCTCAGTTCGCCTCGTCGGGTGGAAGCGGTTAAAGGCGCAGCGACAGAACAAATTGTCGCAGTCTGTGCAAGGAGATGGATGGAAAACAGTAGATGCGAGCCAGCGACAGAGCGAGGCACCGCAATCGCTGGAGGTGGCCACAATCGCTGCAGTGAGTCGCGATCGCAGGGGAAGCGTTGGGAGCTAAGGAGAATTCGTCAAGAGTCGACCGGAAAGGAGTTGGGGGATACTACAGCAGAGGAGACAAGTTCAGAACCGGAGCGGTTCTTTCTTACGCAGACCATGCACATGTTGGAGCTTCAAATGTCAATGAAAATTGTTGCCCCTGTCTTGGCTCGAGTCGTGAGGTTTGTAGTAAGGAGAAAGACATTTCGCCTACTCCTTTATGAGGTTTGTAGTAAGGAGAAAGACATCTCGCCTACTCCTTTCTGCAACCAGAATGCAGGAGACGAACCTGATGTGCCAGACGAGTTCAATGCAGGTTCTGCAGAGGAAGCTGTTAGAGATGCAGTTAAAGTTGCTGAAAGAAAGCTTCGAGCTGCCATTGTTGACGTCCAGTTTGGTTACGAGCAACAAGATTTTGCCACAAGCAGTGAATATCATGTTTGGCCAGCCATGAGTGCAGCATCTATTGTGGAGTACATCATGCGCGACACTATTTAGACACCACGGATTTGGCTGTGATACCTTGGACCGGTCAAAGATTAGAGAACCATCATTTTACAAGGATTTGCACGCACCAATACCGTTTTTAAGCGTGGTTGTTCCGTGGCAGGGAGCTCCAAAAATTGTACCCAGCCATCAATGTGCCAGGATTGTATATGAAGGAATATTGATGATGGGTTGTTATTGTAAGGCTAATGATTTGCCGTCGTTTTCTGCTCTTAGGCCACCGCTAAAGGTCGCCATTCCAGTGAGAGCCTTTCATAGTAACCTCCTATCAGTGAGTAAGTATATTGATGGAAATAATCGAACCAGAATTACAGGAGGAAGAAGAAAAAAGTGGACGAAGAAGACTCGAGAGGCTCTGCAAGCGCTCCCGCCCAAGCCTCAACAGCCTAACTCTCTCTACCCGAAAGATTCTCCCCCAGCTCTCTCCTCCGCTACCCCCTTTTATAACCAACTTCATCCCTCACGTGACCAATTGCCTCCTACGAAGTCGAAGTTGCATCTGGTAGTGTCGAGGGCGGGAGTGGTTCCTGCAGTGGTCGTCGCCGCAGAGGGAAGTCGCGGTGAGGCGAGACATACCCGATTGTGAAGAGAAACGAAACAATTTCTTCCAACCACGTTACCTCAAGTCTTTGACGATGAAGATCGCCACGAATTCCTAAGGTGCGCATCGGAGATGAATGGAAGCGGACAGTAGACCGACAGCAGCAGGTCGCGTATCCGAGGGAGAGGATGTAGAACAGCAGATCGAACCAAATGATAATAACCTCTGATCGGTAAGTAAGTATATTGATGGAAATAACTGAACCAGAATTAGAGTAGGAGGAAGAAGAAAAGAGGACGAAGAAGAAGACTCGAGAGGCTCTGCAAGTGCTCCCGTCCAAGCCTTAACAGCCAAACTCTCTCTAACAGAATGATTCTCCCTTGCCTCTCTCCTCCGCTCCCCCCTTTATAACTGTTGGAGTCTGTTTCCCACATCGGACTTGTTGTCTGATGTGGAGTTTATCATTCATTATAAAAGAACGTCTCCTCCTCACTTTGAGGTAAGGAGGCGAGGGGGTTTTCCCCATTCTACATGGTATCAGAGGGATTTACTCCCGACCCTCCCTCCTGCAGTTTTTTTCCCCTTCCTTTAGGGTTTCCCCGTCCGGGGGGGGGGGGCTCCAATCCAAATCGGCGCCCCCCCCCCCCTCCCTCCGTAGCTCCTGCCGGTCCTCCCTCCTGGCGGCTCTCCTGCCTTGCGCGGCTCCCCGGCGGCCCTCCTGCCAGACGCGGCTCCCCGCGTCGCCCTCCCGTTGCTCCCTGTTCCCCCCTCCGCCTAGGCCCGGCTCTCCTCCCCGCCGGCTTCGCTCCGCCCCACGGCTCCCATCCCTCCCGCGGCCCTTCCTCCTGTGCGCGCAGCACGGCCCGGCGCCAGGCAGCTTCCTCCTCCCGCGCGGCCGACCCATCCCGGCGGCTCTCGCCAGATCTTCCCGGCGCTGCTCCTCCTGCGCGCGCCCATCCCGTCGTCGCTCCTCCCGAGCGCGACACTCCCGACGTTCCGCACCAGGGCGATTCCCGGCGGTTGCTCCTCCTCCCGGCGCTTCTGCTTCTCCAGCGGCGCCCGCCTCCTGCGTTTTTCCGGTCGTGCCTCCCGGCGGCGCTCCTACAACCCGCGACTCCCGAAGGCGGTTCCAGGCGCAACTCCCAGCGGCCCTCCGTAGCTCCTGCCGGTCCTCCCTCCTGGCGGCTCTCCTGCCTGGCGCGGCTCCCCGGCGGCCCTCCTGCCAGACGCGGCTCCCCGCGTCGCCCTCCCGTTGCTCCCTGTTCCCCCCTCCGCCTAGGCCCGGCTCTCCTCCCCGCCGGCTTCGCTCCGCCCCACGGCTCCCATCCCTCCCGCGGCCCTTCCTCCTGTGCGCGCAGCACGGCCCGGCGCCAGGCAGCTTCCTCCTCCCGCGCGGCCGACCCATCCCGGCGGCTCTCGCCAGATCTTCCCGGCGCTGCTCCTCCTGCGCGCGCCCATCCCGTCGTCGCTCCTCCCGAGCGCGACACTCCCGACGTTCCGCACCAGGGCGATTCCCGGCGGTTGCTCCTCCTCCCGGCGCTTCTGCTTCTCCAGCGGCGCCCGCCTCCTGCGTTTTTCCGGTCGTGCCTCCCGGCGGCGCTCCTACAACCCGCGACTCCCGAAGGCGGTTCCAGGCGCAACTCCCAGCGGCCCTCGCCTGCTGCTCTCCGGCGTCCAGGTCCGACGGCCCCTTCTTTTTTTTTCTGGCAGCTTCTCCTGCCCGGCGGTTCCCCCCCCCCCTGCCGACCATCCCACTGGCCGCCTTCAGTTCTGCCAGCGCCTCCAGTTCTGTCACCGCCTCCAGTTCTGGCAGCTTCTCCTGCCCTGCGGCTTTCTCCCAGGCTGGGGCCCTCCAACAGCGCTCCTCCAAGGCAGCCTCCTTCAACGGCCTCCTCCTGCGCTTCTCTTCCGGCAGCCATCCGGCTCCAGTTTCTCCCTGCGGCTGCCCAACTTCAGTTTCGGCTCTCCGGCACCTCCTGCGGCATCCCCGCCTCGCCGGCATCTCCCGACGACTCCCGGCAGCCGCATCTCTGTCCGCCGGCACCCATTCGCCAGCGCATCACCTCGACCACCTAGGATTTGGGCCCGTTGGCGCCGCCAGTCCCGCAACAATTTTGCGGAATCCCCGCCTCCCGTCGTCGGACCCGCATATGCGGTTTTCACGGTGCTAGTTTGGATTTCCCGGCGTTTCATCGACCGGCCCCACTAGTGCGGCATTCCTGGCGCTCCGTCAACCAGCCGATCTGAGTGGTTTCATCTGTTGCGCTCGCACCATCATTCATCCATCATCCTGCGGGGGAGCTGCGATCGTGAGGGGGAGCATCATCCATGCATCTTTTATCTTTTATTATGTTTTGTTTTGTTTTGTCATCAAGCTGGGTCTGTCCAGCTTGAGGGGGAGTGTTAGCGTCTGTTTTGTGCTTTCTTTTCATTATATGTCCAAGCTAGGTACACCTAGCTTGAGGGGGAGTGTTGGAGTCTGTTTCCCACATCGGACCGAGTTTATCATTCATTATAAAAGAACGTATCCTCCTCACTTTGAGGTAAGGAGGCGAGGGGGTTTTCCCCATTCTACAATAACCAACTTGCTCCATCCCTCACGTGACCAATCTGCCACTTCTAGAATATTCCTCCTTATTCCTTTTACTCCCCTATGCACAGGTCTCTATCATCCTTGTTGGAGTTCCACCTCGGCCATGCCCCAATCTTCGGCTCTCGGGGATATTAAAGCAGCGAGCAGTGATTTTGGAGTTCCACCTTGAGGACAAGGTAGTTTTTCAGACGGAGGAAATGTTAAGAATGAGGGGTTGTCCGGGCATGGACCTCGAGGGGAGTGGGCATTTTCTGTCAAGGGGCAGATTTGTATTTTTCTAGTTATTAGTTTGTTGGGTTGTTGGCTGGCAGGTAGAGTATTAAATAAGGGGGCAGAGGTAGGGACAGGGGGTACACATCATTTTAGATTTTCCAGCTGGGAGCTGTGGGAGGTGTTGGCCTTGGCATGTTGCTCTAGCTCTACGGAAGAGTGGCCTTCTTCTGCAGAGATTCTCTCCTTCATCTTCTTGCTTATCCTATGCCATTTTCTTCTACTTCTCCTCATACCTACTACTGTAACTCCAGCGGCTACTATCAATACAGTGATATTACGGTTTTCTTCTACTTTCTCTCACACACACTCGGAGTCCTAACACATGATGTTGGGACATGGATGTCGTAAGGAGAGCTTTCCAGAGAATCTTTATTCCTATAGGAATTCAGTGTCCACTTGACAAAGAATGAACCTCAAAAGAAGACCTCTCTCTAGGTTTCGCTCCCCTAAAGCCAAGGCCAGAGCCTTCCCCCACTTGAGTTCCAAAAACTACCCCGAACAGACTCTCCCAAGTTCTATATAGTAAAGTAAAAAAGGAAGAATGACCAAACTACCCCTAGGACAAATGCTCCAACTGCTTCCTCGATTAGGTCTTCAAGGGTCGTGGGGTAAAAATACCTTCAGCCTCATCAGATGAAGGAGAGACAGCCGTTGTAGGTAACTTGGCTGCAATAGGTGATGAGGCAGTCTGCCTAACAATGCCGCCCTCTGGAGGAACCACCTTGTCCTCAAGGTGAAAAGAAGGAAAATAAGCTTGAATAAAAGCAGTGTAGAATGGGGAAACCCCTCGCCTCCTTTCCTCAAAGTGAGGCGGAGGCATTCTTTTATAATGAATGATAAACTCCACATCGGACCACAAGTCCGATGTGGGATACAGACTCCAACACTCCCCCACAAGCTAGGTGTACCTAGCATGGACACATAATGAAAAAAAAACAACAAAACAGAGACCAACACTCCCCCTCAAGCTGGACATGCCCAACTTGATTACAAAACCAGACGAAATAAAAAAAAAAGAACACTGCAAAGGTGGCTGCTCCCCCTCACGATCGAAGCTCCTGCGCAGGATGATGGATGGATGATGTCGCGGACGCAGCAGATGAACCACACAGAGACCGGGTCGGTTGACGGAAAGCCAGGACTGCCGCACTAGTGGGGCCGGTCGATGAAACGCCGGGAAATCCAAACTAGCACCGGGAAAACCGCATTTGCGGGGCCGGCGACGGGAGGCGGGGATTCCGCAGAATTGTTGCGGGGCTGGCAGCGCCAACGGGTCCAAATCCTAGGTGGTCGAGGTGCTGCGCCAGCGAATGGACGTGCCGCCGGACAGAGATGCGGCTGCCGGGAGTCGTCGGGAGATGCCGGCGAGGCAGGGATGCCGCAGGAGGTGTCGGAGAGCCGAAACTGAAGGTGGGCAGAGGAGGTTTGATCCCTCCCTCACATATTTTTTTTTTATTCCCGATCTAGGGTTCTTTAGAATTCCCCCTTGGGGGCAGCGGCCTCAAAGCCCCGTAGGGTTACCGTCGCCGCCCCTCCGCCTCTGCCCTGCGCGGCTCCCCGGCGGGTCTCCCCTCCCTCCCGAGCGCCGCTCGGCCAGCTGCATATCCGGCGGCTTTCCCCCTCCGCCTCGGCCCGGCTCTCCTCCCCGACGGCTTCGCTCCGCCCCGCGGCTCCCATCCCTCCCGCGGCCCTTCCTCCTGTGCGCGCAGCACGGCCCGGCGCCAGGCGGCTTCCTCCTCCCGCGCGGCCGACCCATCCCGGCGGCTCTCGCCATCTCTTCCCGGCGCTGCTCCTCCTGCGCGCGCCCATCCCGTCGCCGCTCCTCCCGAGCGCGACACTCCCAACGTTCCGCACCGGCGCGATTCCCGGCGGTTGCTCCTCCTCCCAGCGCTTCTGCTTCTCCAGCGGTGCCCGCCTCCTGCGTTTTTCCGGCCGTGCCTCCCGACGGCGCTCCTACAACCCGCGACTCCCGAAGGCGGTTCCAGGCGCAACTCCCGGCGGCCCTCGCCTGCTGCTCTCCGGCGTCCACACCGACGGCCCCTTCTTTTTTTTCTATTTTTTCTGGCAGCTTCTCCTCCCGGCGGTCCCACCCCCCTGCCGACCATCCCACTGGCCGCCTCCAGTTCTGTCGGCGCCTCCAGTTCTGCCGATCCCTCCACACCGGCGGCCCCTCCTCTCCCAGCGCGACTCTCTTCCGGCAGATCTCTCCCTGCCGGATGACTCCCAGCGCCGGCTGCCTTCCTCCTTCACCGGCCTCCATTCCTGCGGCTTTCTCCCAGGCTGCGGCCCTCCAGCAACGCTCCTCCAAGGCAGCCTCCTTCACCGGCCTCCTCCGGCTTCCAGCGCCGCCTCCCAGCCTTCTGCTCCCTCGTCGGCCTCCTCCTGCGCTTCTCTTCCGGCAGCCAGCCGGCTCCAGTTTCTCCCTGCGGCTGCCCAACTTCAGTTTCGGCTCTCCGGCACCTCCTGCGGCATCCCCGCCTCGCCGGCATCTCCCGACAACTCCCGGCAGCCGCATCTCTATCCGCCGGCACGTCCATTCGCTAGCGCAGCACCTCGACCACCTAGGATTTGGGCCCGTTGGCGCCGCCAGTCCCGCAACAATTCTGCAGAATCCCCGCCTCCCGTCGCCGGCCCCGCAAGTGCGGTTTTCCCAGTGCTAGTTTGGATTTCCCAGCGTTTCATTGACCGGCCCCACTAGTGCGGCATTCCTGGCGCTCCGTCAACCAGCCGATCTGAGTGGTTTCTTCTGCTGCGCCCGCAACATCATCCATCCATCATCCTGCGGAGGAGCTTTGATCGTGAGGGGGAGCAGCAGCCTTTTGCAGCTTTCTTTTTTTTTAATTTCGTCTTGTTTTGTCATCAAGCTGGGCCTGTCCAGCTTGAGGGGGAGTGTTAGCGTCTGTTTTGTTGATTTCTTTTCATTATCTGTCCAAGCTAGGTACACCTAGCTTGAGGGGGAGTGTTGGAGTCTGTATCCCACATCGGACTTGTGGTCCGATGTGGAGTTTATCTTTCATTATAAAAGAACGCCTCCTCCTCACTTTGAGGTAAGTAGGCAAAGGGGAATTCACCACTTACAAGCAGCAACCTCCCAAGTAGCATCCTCCAAAGGCTGGCCACGCCAAAGAATAAGCCATTGTTCTTGTTGACCGGATTGCTGAATTGAAAGAACAGAATCTGGAACAGTTTGATCCTTAACATCAGCAGGAAGAAATTGAGGTCAATCATCAGTTTCGAAATCCCAAACAGCTTTTTTAAGCTGGGATACATGGAAAACATGATGAATATGACTCTTTGGAGGCAAATCCAACCGATATGCAACACTGCCAATGCACTCGATGACAGAAAAGGGGTCGTAAAACCGAGCAGCCAATTTTGGGCAGAGCTTGGAACCAGAAAAAAGAGGTTGTAGAGCCCGTAGTTTGACAAAAACCTTGTCACCCACTAAAAAACTCAGACGTCGTCGCTTATGAGTATAGAGACGCATCCGATTTTGAGCAGTAAGTAGATTCATGCAGAGCTGCTGTAAAACTTCATCACGGTCTAATAATGTCAGAGCAACAGCTTCAACAGCTGTCTCGCCTTTCGTAAAAAGAAGCAGAGAAAGTTGTTTGCGACCGTAGACTATTTCGAGAGTAGCACGAGCATAAACATGGAAAGATGTGTTGTAGCTATATTCGGCCCAAGACAACCATCGTACCCACCGATTGGGTTTGGAAGAAGAGAAACAACAAAGGTACGTTTCAATGCTTCGGTTGACAACCTCAATTTGTCCATCGGACTGAGGATGATAAGAGGAACTGAGTTTAAGTTTGGTAAAGCCCAGTAAATAATGGGTCATGATCACTAACAATGGCACTAGGTAAACCATGGAGGCGAACTATTTCTTTCATAAACAGAGCTACTACTACTCGTGCTGTATAAGGATGATGCAAAGGAAGAAAATGGGCATACTTTGACAAGTGATCCCCCACAACTAAAACAACATCAAAGTCGTGGGACTTGGGAAGACCAAAAATAAAGTCTTCCTCCCAAATCTAGTCCGGCAGTGGAAGAGGTTGAAGGAGACCTCCGGGAGAAAGTGTTTGAGGCTTTTGTCGTTGACACACCTGGCATTCGCGAACAAACCGTAAAATGGTCTGGGACATACCCCGCCAAAACAAGCCCCCTGCCAACCGCTTGTATGTTTTCAGAAAGCCCTCATGCCCACCTACTGGGGAAGAGTGAAAGTAATGAAGTAATTGGGGAATCAAAGAAGAGGTCCTTGAGAGGACCAACCGCTCATGGAAAAACAGCAGTCCACCGCGTAAAGCATAACCTGGACGGGCAGCAGGATCATTTTCCAAAAGAGTTACAAGTGATCGTAAGTCGCTGTCTGTATACAATTCTGCCCGAACTCTTCTAAAATCAATCCAACATGGTTCATAAACAAGGGAGCCAAGAATCTTATCATCCTCAGCACGGGACAAAGCATCAGTGGCACAATTCAGTTTGTCAGGCTTATAAACTACCTCAAAGTCATAACCCAACAATTTTGCTTGCCAACATTGTTGGTCCATGGATGGAACTCGTTGGTTCATCAAATGTTTCAAACTCTTATGATCAGTCCGGACAACAAAATGGCGCCCCAGTAAATATTGCTTCCAATGGAGCACGGCATGCACCAATGCCATTAGTTCCTTCTCATAAGTGGATTTGGACAAGCTGGCACCGGAATGAGCCTTACAAAAATACGCCACAGGCCTCTCCTCCTGAAGAAGGATAGCACCCAATCCGTTTCCAGAAGCATCGCATTCTATAACAAAACTGGAAGAAAAATCTGGTAGTTTTAAAACTGGAGCAGTAACTAAGATGGATTTCAATCTCTCAAAGGCTGCCAAAGCTTGCTCACCCCACTGGAAATTATTCATTTTTGTAAGTTCTGTAAGAGGTTTGGCGATTTTTCCATAATCTTTAACAAAATTTCTATAATACCCAGTAAGCCCGAGAAATCCTTTCAACTCTTGATATTTGTAGGAACGGGTCAAGTCTGGACAGCAGAAATTTTACTTGGGTCCATGGAAAACCCTTCCCAAAAAATAAGATGTCCCAAATATTCCACTTGCTGCCTGCCAAAAGTACATTTCTTGAAGTTGACAAACAGTCTATTAAAGTGTAAAAGTTCCAAAACCAACCGTAGAAGAGATAAATCAGAAAAACGAGTACTCCCTTACGGGGATATATGGCCTGAAAATCGCATTCATCGTGGCCTGGAACGTCGCAGGAGCATTCATCAAGCCGAAAGGCATAACTAAATATTCATAATGGCCCTCGTGTGTTCAGAAAGCAGTCTTGCAAATATCCCGCTCACAAACTCGAACCTGATGAAAATCGGATTTTAAGTCGAGCTTTGTAAAATAAGTAGCACCGCCCAACTCATCCAATAATTCATCAATCAAAGGAATAGGGAACCGATTCAGAATGGTCAATTTATTCAGAGCCCGGTAATCAACACACATACGCCATCCCCCGTCTTTTTTTTAACTAAAAGAAAAGGACTGGAATAAGGGCTATGACTCAAGCGAATGACACCTTGAACCAACAGTTCCTCTATTTGGTGTTCTACCTCGTCTTTGAGGTGAGGCGCTAACTTATATGGGTGTACATTAACAGGGACAGCAGTACTAATCAGATTGGTTGCATGATCCGTGGGTCGCTGCGGAGGTAATCCCCAAGGCTTCGAAAATGTTTACGCAAATTCGAAGAAAAAGGGTTGGAGGTCGAGCTGTAATTTGGAAGCAGAAACACTGGCGGGCCCCTTGTTCCGAGTGGGAACACCCCGCAGAGAACCAAAAAACAAACTCTTATCATCAGAAAAAAAATGTTGTGGGGAAGCCCATGTAACATCACAAGGAGACTGCAGACCCTGTAAAAGAACCGGGGTGCCGATATGGTCAAAACTCATGGTTAATTTTTTCCAATGTATGGTAACATACCCCAAAGTCTCAAGCCAAGCGACACCAAGTATTAAATCAGGACCAGAAGTATGAAATAGGAAGGCTTCCACCTCCATTGTGAGTGCAACAATCTGTATGGGTAGTGCAGAACACTTCCCTGAAGAAAAGACACGATTTCCATCACCTAACCGTATTCCAAAAGGAGAAGTATGTTCCACTGGTACCTCCAATTTCTGAATTAACGTCGAAGAAACAAAGTTGTGACTGGTCCCACTGTCAACTAATATCAAAATAGGTACCCCTGTAAGAAGCCCTTCTAATAAAAAAGTTCTGAACTCTCAAAAACATCGTTTCGTCTCAAAATTTAATACCATAGCCTGACAAGACAACTCTGATAACTCCTCAGCAGGAACCTCAGCTTCCTGAATATTTCCACCGTCAGTGGCCTAGGAACACATTCCCAAACCATGACGTGTAAACCCTTCTCAGGACATCTATGTGTTGGTCCAAATTTCTTACCACAAGTAAAACATAATCCTTTGGCCCATCGATGTTCATACTCCATTTTAGAAAGGTTGCGGACTCCCTTTCCTGGGAAATGGCGTTCGTCTTTCCCCCTGACCGTTCTGTACCATATCGCTCAAAACAATCAGGAACTGAAACAGTCCAGTAAACAGTGGACGGGAATTGTGAGAAGATTGCCTTGCTCTCTCGCACTCCGTATAGAGGACTTGTTATTAGTAGCTCTCGTTCCTCGTTCCGTGTAAGAGAAAGAAGGCATGTCTTCTCCTTTGGTTCGTGCGTCAGAACAGAACTTTCTATCTCTGGACGTAAACCTCCCATGAAAAAACTAATATACCAAGACTCCTTAAGATCTCGAATTCACAAAGCGACCTCTTCGAACTCGGTGATATAAGTATCCACCGTTCCGGTTTAGCGAACAGTCTTCAACTGTTTTAATGGATCGCACTCCTCCGCAAAACCGAATCGGCTAAGCAATTCAAATTTTAATTCGTCCCGGGATAACTGTGGTCGAACCGAAAGTAGGGAAATTAGCCAATGCTGAACCAGTCCCTCCATACAGAGTTGTGCGATTGGCACACGAAGGTCGGGACGTGTGCGATGAATCATAAAGTACGTCTTCGCCCGTGCAATCCAAACAATAGGATCGTCACCAACAAAAGTAGGCAATTCAACACGCTTAGCATAAGTATGAATCTCGTTCAACAAATCATCATCACGACCAGCACTATTACTAGAAGATAAAATAGGAATGTGTGCGTGCACTAAAGGTGACTTACTTCCCGAAGCAGGAAGAGCTTTGTTTCCGTGTTCAAACTTGGACGCCACTGTCTCCTTATCGGGACATTGAACTGGTGATCGTACATCCTCACCGGCAGCAAAGTGCTCACAACCAGTAGAGAGGTAACGAGAAGAAAGTGCCTCCAATGTCTTTTAGAGCTCCCGTTGTCCGCGCACAAGATCAGACTGGCCACAAATAAACAAATCGACGGACGACTTAACTCCCGCCAACTGATCGTCATGCTTCTGAAGTATCTCAAAATGTTGAAGCGCGTTTGCGGCATGCGTTTGCAGCATCTTTTCCAAACCAAAATTGGCAGATTCAACAAACGCGACTCGTGTTTCCATCTGTGTTGACATCCGGCTTCAACGCAACGAGAGCACCAAGTTGTTAGGGCATGGATGTCGTGCGGAGAGCTTTCCAGAGAATCTTTATTGCTATAGAAATTCATTGTACACTTTACAAAGAATGAACCTCAAAAGAAGACTTCTCTCTCTAGGTTCTGCTGTTGAAATAGTGGGTGCCCTAGACCCAACTATTATGTGCTTTTGATTACCATATCATGTATAGAGTTAACTATGCATGATGTCATCTTACCATTATAGTTTAGACTTTTCTGCGTCCACTATTGAAATGGTAATGTCCAAAGATTAATTGTTGTATCGAAAGTTTATAGCAGTTCTCAGGCTATAATGAACACCTCTAGATACTATGACATTAATCTTAAATATATGTTCTATGGTCTATATACATCTTACTAATTGGACATAGTAGATGTCTGACCATCAGGTGTTGGGGGCTCATAAGCATTGAGACTTCTTCTCATGAAGTTCGCACTTGGTGATCTTTAGTAGTGAGATCATGAGGACTGGTCCGCCAATAGGAACACCACATGTTTCAGGTGTCATTGGATGTTCCTATCTACGATCATGTGTAATGGTCTCCTGACTTGAGATCATTACCAATATATGTCACTTGATTACGTACTTTGATGCATGACGAAAACCATGGCAATGAAGTCGTGGCGAGCTAGTTTGTGTCGGGTGCGTCATTGGTGGCATGACATTGGTTGAATGGTCAAGAAAGGATTTGTCGCTTCCGGTTTATGGAAGTAATATATCTCTGATCATGTTGATATGGATGGCAGTACCTTTATAAGACTATGGCCATGGCAGTCGAGGGTAAATCCATCCAGTTACATCAACAAACAATAAAGTAAGAAAAGGGCGATGACACGAGAGTGCGTCCTGCTTTATGAGATATTATAGACAAAGAGTTTATATTACACAGTGCGTGTTCGTAGGTTGGTTGTCGCTGCTGTGACAATCCTTATTTCTTCAGGGGCCATGATGGGTTGCTAGATCCCGCTCTTGGTTTGTGAATACTATTCACAACTATCGTAATAAGGGCCTAAAGGGTCACACACAATAGCGTATTCAAGAATCTGTCCTATTTAGTTGAATAGGAGTTTTGGACATGGCGGGCCCCGCCATAGGGGTCAGAGATTTGTCCAAAGTTAAACGATCACCAATGCAATAAATAAATTCATATTATTCGAGTTTTGAATAATGAGTTTTGAATTTATTTATTAAATGTATTTACGAGTTTTAAGTAAATACATGAAAAAATATTAATTGACGAATATTAAATTATTCAAGGTTCAATTAATATTTATGGGAGCGACGAGTCGGGTTAATGACTTAATTATTATCATGTAATATATTTTAATATATTACAAGTAAATGATAATAATATTTATGGCTCAGTTTAGTAGTCGTAAAATGTCGTTAATAGTGCGTTATGTATTCGGGGTCGGCGAGGCGATACCGGGTATTTTAATTGAGCACTATAAATTGAAGAGGAGGGGCATTTGCCAAACACTATTCATGGAGCTTATCTCTCCTCTCCTCTCTCCCACATTCTAGAGAGAGATGCTCTGGATCCAAGGAGCTCGGATGGAGCTCTCTCTCGGGCATCGCTAGCAATGCGATGCGGTGGTCGTTGGAGCATCGAAGGCATCGTCGCAAATCCGCGCTAGCACCCGGATTACGACAAACGGCGCTCCCACGAATTCCTTGAAGCGCGTGTGGACGATCTAGAGGAATTCGGCTTCGGATTCTTCGAGCAGCGATCGCCAATGACGAGCAGACGTCGTGCGCGGCTTCAGATCGAAACCAGGTATTTTACGGTTTAATTTTGTGCTTAAAAATCCTCCACGCGTGGTCCTCGGCTAAGACCGGGCTGCTCTTCTTCGACGTCGACAAGTTTACGTCGATCGTCGGTGAAAAATTTTAAAACCCTCCTGTTTGGAGCTTCCGCTGCGTACCCAGTTCCAACATCTACTCCCCTAGAGCCAAGGCCAGAGCCTTCCCCGACTTGAGTTCCAAAAACTACCCTGAACAGACTCTCCCAAGTTTTATATAGTAAAGTAAAAAAGGAAGAATGACCAAACTACCTCTAGAACAAATGCTCCAGCTGCTTCCTCCTAGAATAGGTCTTCAAGGGTCGTGGGGTAAAAATACCTCCAGCCTCATCTGCTGAAGGAAAGACAGCCGTTGTAGGTAACTTGGCTGCAATAGGTGAGGCAGTCTGCCTAACACGAACAAATGTTAGCCACTTGACAATTGTGCATTGTCTGTTCCAATGTAAAGGTAGTATCCCCCCATGAGGTACCATGGCAGCATCTGTGTTGGCCCTTCACCTAGCCACTTGAGCCCAGTAGTACCGAGCTTCTTTTTTATATATATATTAGATACTGCAACTTCATGTTACGTACAGGTTGAATCAGGGTATGCATCAATTGGGCTCTCATGAGCTCACGCCTCAAGTTGTGATGCCGTTGCAGGGATCAACGCCCACCAAAAAAAGTGTGTAGAGAGAAGGAACTCAATGATTGAGCACAGGATTTCAGGCCTAAGTTAGGATTTGTTATTATATGTGTGATTAGACACCTCTCATCTGAATATGCTCAGTTTGGTTTGGAAGTTGAAGTGAAGCCTAAGCTAGTGTGAGCTTAATCACTGGAAGAGAATTCTAGTACAACTATAGTTCTGCAGTCAATACGTGGGGCCAAAGAGGGAAAAAAATCCACCCGTAAAGAGGGCTTGAAAGATTGCTTCAGCTTTAGCACTCAAACCAATCGTTAGCAATTTATCTATAAAAAAAATGATTTATGGATTGGGGCTTCTGCAATTGGGTTTTCAAACAATGGCATTCCAGGTCCAGACATCTTCACTCGCAAACACTTCTCTCAAGCATCATCACCTTCAATAACATCTACAACTTCCAAAGTTCAATGATATTCAACAAAACCATGAAATAATTTTTCAATAAAATATGACACCACCATATGAATACTTACTATATTATTAGTTCTTAAACTTCTAAAAATTCATAAACAATATAAATGTCATTTTTAGTTCTATGATTATTTCAGTTGAAAATAATTTTAATAATTTATTATTCTTTATACTATATTTTAATAAAATTCTCATACCAAACACATAAGACACTGGATTCAAGGCCATGCTTCATTAGAAAGTTGGGCCAAATCCATAAAATCTATGAAAAGTTATTGTTTTTTTTTTTTTTTTTGAAGAATGAAAAGTTATTGTTTTTGCACACTATACGATCTATTATATTACAAAAGGCTGAAAGACATGTATTTTTTCCCACGCATGGAGAGTTTGAATGCTATATGGATACTAGAGGTGGAAAGAAAAAAACATAACTTATAACCACGGCTAAATTAAAAAATGCTGCAAAATAAATAGGACAATGTTACCAGGGTGAATATTGTATGGCTCCTACTGCTGAGAAGATTGAAATTTGTGGAACCAACATGTCTGTGCTCTGTCAACAATTCAAAACTTGTTACCAAGGCATGCAGAACATTCATTAACAATATAATTGTAGAACAATTCATTAAACTTTCACACCAATTATCCAAAGCATGCGAAATAGTCTCAGAAAATCTATCATACCATATTAATGATAATGCATAATCCTCGCATCAATTCATCAAAAAATAAATCGAGTAAGATGTTAAAGACCAGGCAGATGAGCCCTTGTACAGTGTTTTTATTATATTTTTTTTGTTTTGCCCCTAATAGATATTAGGGAAACAACAATTAAAGAATACAAAACCACTGGAGAAAGCAATGTCATGGGCAGCCTAGAATTACACAACTAATTACTACAAGGAGTAAAACAAAAGAAGCACTCTTGTATCAAAAGGTTATAACAGTTCTCAACTATAATGAAAACCTCGAGATATCATGATAGTAATCTTAAATATATATCCTATAGTCAAGATACATCATGCTAACATGACACGGATAATGATAAGTATACGGGTGATAATAATGTGGGGTGGGGTTTCTTTTAATTGTCAGGGGAAAATATGTAAATGCCCTGTTATTTTGTTAGGAAGTTGTTGGGGGCTGACTGGGTCATAAATAGGGAGGCAAGGGGCAGTCGGGGGGGGGGGGGGGGGGGACTGTATGAGCTGGCTGTTGTTTAACAAAATTAGACACCGCGTGCGAAACAAGGAAATGACAAGGGGAAATCTGTGATTATCAAGGAAGGTGGGAGTAGTTTGAGGACAGAGGTAGAGGAAAGAGAGCAGCGTCCGAGGTACGAGGTGAATGGCAATGGTATGCGCGAAACGGAATTGACAGCACTACGTGCGTTTTCCAAACCGGTAGAGATGCCAAATTTTTCTGGTGTGGATCCAGTGTCGTGGATCGTACGAGCAGAAACTTACTTCTTAATCCAACGTATCCGAGAGGAGTTGAAAATTTCTTTGACGCGGTTGAGTATGGAAGGGATGGTGCGGTATTGGATCGTCTCTTTGAGGTCAATTAAACCAAAGCTCACATGGACACAACTTAAGGAGCTGTTAGGAATATATGATAGTGTTGCGAAGGAAGATCCACTGATGTTTTTGAAGGAGTTGCGGCAAACAGAATCTGTGGATAAATACATTGATGAATTTGAACGTGTGGTTTTGCGATTGTCAGACCCAACTAAAAAATGGTATGCAAGTTTGTTTATAGGAGGATTGAAGCCTGAAATTGGGAGTTCAGTGTTGACATTCAAACCACGGAGCAAAATGCAGCTATTAACTTTGGCTAGGAGAGTGAAGAGGGGATTGGTGATACAATGAATAGTCAAGGAACCAGAGCTGCGGAATATGAGGAATATTCCTACTGGCTTGGAAAGGAGTTGGTGACCGGAAATCAGTCTCATCCCACCTGCTAGTGGGAACGAAAGGGAGAGGGCGCGTGAAGTTACACCATGATATAAAGGACTGCAAAATTTGTCCAAATATGAGTTAGGAAAGGAAGGTCAAAGGATTGTGCTATACTTGGGGACAAAAATTCAATCTGGGACATAGGCGTCCAGAGAAGGGACTCAAACTAATGGTATGGGAGTGTTTCGAGCAGCGAAGTGGGGAGGAAGAGAAGTCGAAAGGGAGACAAGAGATGGATGGTCCTTTCGGTCGAGGAGACAAACCCAGAAGACCTCCACCTTGTGGACAAGGTGGATTTTCAAGGGGTGGGTATTGATAGGTATACGGGTGATAATAATGTGAGGTGGGGTTTCTTTTAATTACCAGGGGAAAATATGTAAATGCCCTGTTATTTTGTTAGGAAGTTGTTGGGGCTGAATGGGTAATAAATAGGGAGCCAAGGGGCGGTCGGGGGAGACGGACTGTATTAGTTGGATGCTACTTAGCAGAATCGGAGGGTTAGGCCTCAGGCCCTGGGTACAGCGCTTCTTGGGGATTCTTCTCCTCTACTTTTCTCTGTTTCTCCATCATTGGTGATATGACATTGGTTGAATGATCAAGATAGAATTCGTCGCTTCCTATACAAGAAGAGATATCTCGGGCCCAGATGACCAAGATGATAGTCCCTTCACTAAATTCATGGCCATGGTAAAAAAGGATAAGTCTATCCAGTAAGGTCATACAAAGAACAAATAAAGCAGGTAAGAATGGGGACACAAGTTATGTATCCTACTTTATGACATATCGTATGACAGAGATTATATTACACAACACGTGTTCGTAAGAGGTTGTCGCTGCTATGACTAAACATTATCTCCTTAGGGGCTTTGATGGACTGCTAAACTCCGCTCGTAGCCTGTGAGTAATACTCACTGCTATCAAGATAAGGACCTAGAGGATCGCACACAAAGCGTATTCGGATGTTTGGTTTATTCAAGTGAGTTTAGGACATTCTGGGCCCGACGTCGGGGGTCGGGATATGTCCGAGTGTAAATGGTTGAAAGGAATAAATAAATTCATTATTATTCGAGTTCAGAATAATTAGTGATGAATTTATCTACTTAAGGTATTCACAAGTTTAAGTGAATACAAGCAATAATATTTAACGAATGAATATGTTTTATTCAAGATTCATTAAATATTTTGAGAAACCCGAGTTGAACATGCCCAGCTTGGAATACATAGAGGGGTATTCCGATGTAGGACTCGGAAATACCCAGAATAATAAAAACAGGGTTCAACACTCCCCCTCAAGTTGGACATGTCCAGCTTGGAACACGAGTCCCACAAAAGAAAGATAACATCAAAGAAAGACCAGACACACTCCCCCTCAAGCTGGGCCGCAGATGTTGTGGATGCCCAGCTTGGAACTGAGCGAGGCGAGGCGAGCTCCTGGGAGGCCTTTGGTGAAGATGTCAGCAAGCTGGTCTGCCGTCGGGATGTGGCTAAGGCTGACATGATCGTGCTCCAGGTGGTGGCGAAGAAAGTGGCAGTCCACCTCAATATGCTTCGTGCGTTCATGAAAAACGGGATTCGAAGCAATCTTGGTGACTGTCTGATTGTCACACCAGATGTGAGCAGATGTCTGCAAAGGAAAGCCAAGCTCCTGGAGGAGATGTCGAAGCCAAATGATCTCTGTAGTGACGGTGGTCATGGCTCGGTACTCGGACTCCGCACTAGAGCGGGAGACGACAGTTTGTTTCTTGTTGCACCAGGAGATGAGGTTGTCTGCCAAGAACACGACAAATCCAGAGGTAGATTTCCGGGTAGCAAGACAACCGACATAATCAGCATCACAAAAAAACTCAATATTCAGATGAGCATGATGGGAGTAGCGAAGACCAAGGGCAGGATCTCATTTGATTTATTTGGCGATGCAGAGGACAGTATCCCACTGAGAGGTGGTCGGATGCTCCATGAATTGGCTCACTTTGCCAACAGCGCAGGCAATGTCGAGACGAGCCATGGTGAGATAATTAAGTTTGTCCACCAGTCGATGGTACCGCTCTGGGTGTGAATACGGTGTTGAGGAGTCATAGAGAGACCGTTCCCCAAGCTCCAGAGGAGTGTCCACAGCAGTGGTCTGTGTCAGCCCAGCATCCTGCAGAATATCCAACGCATATTTCCTTTGGTAGAGGAAGATGGTGTCCGGATAATAGGAGACCTCGATGCCTATGAAGTATGTGAGAGGGTCGAGATCCTTAGTGTGGAAGTGCTGGTGAAGATGCCCCTTGAGGTGGGTGATTCAATCAGAATCGCTGCCGGTGATGATGATATCATCCACATAAACGACCAACAGGATGCAGCCAGCAGATGTCGTCCTGTAGAACATTGTGTGGTCCTTCATGCTGCGGGAGAGTCCAAAATCGGCGACGACAGTGTTGAATCGACCAAACCAAGCACAAGGAGACTGCTTGAGACCATAAAGAGAGTGACGGAGTCGACAGACGTGAGACTCGGCGTCGGAGGCACAAAATCCGGGGGGCTGCTGCAGATAAACCTCTTCCTCAAGAAATCCATGGAGGAAGGCATTCTTGACATCCAATTGATGAAGAGGTCAATGATGATGGGCGGCCAGAGAGATGAATAATCGAACAGAGGTCATCTTCGCAACTGGAGAGAAGGTATCAAAGTAGTCAATACCATAAGTCTGTGCGAAGCCCTTTGCCACAAGGCGGGCTTTGAGTTGATGGAGAGTGTCATTAGGATTCAGCCTGATTGTGTAAATCCATTTGCTACCAACCGCCTTTTTGCCTGTTGAAGGGGGACAAGATCCCAAGTATGGCTTTCTTCCAGAGCCTGCAATTCATCCCGCATTGCTGCTAACCACCCGGGTGAGATTTTGCATCACCAACTGTGCGAGGAATAAATATTGTCTCCAGAGCTGACAGACCGCTGTATGAAGAGACAAATAGGGGAGTATGTTGGCAAGATCGAGTAACTTTCCGCAGTGCAATGGGCAAGTCGTCTGGTGCCGGGGCAGGAGCATCGGACGAAGTGGGGATGATGGTGTCCTCAACCGGGACAGGGGGTACAGTCGATGGGCGACGAGAGTAGACCGTACCAAAATGGTGATCAGCAGCAGGGGGAGACACCAGTGGAGGGTGGATAATGAGAGGAAGACAACCATCAATGTCCGTGTCTGGATGAGGAGAGGGATGTGAAAAGGGAGAGCTCTCAACAAACGAGACGTCAGCAGAGATGATATACCACCGTAGGTCCGGAGAGAAGCATCGATATCCGCGCTGAGTGCGGGAATAGCCGAGGAATATGCAGCAGAGGGATTTAGGAGAGAGGTTGGAGAGACCGGGCCGAATGTCACAGACATAACAGAGACATCCAAAGACACGCAGTGGAAGTGAGTGAGGAGGGTTGACCGAGTGACTTTTCTCAGAGAGTCTTTGACCACTTGGGGCTATAAGGAGAATTGACCGTGTGAGCTTCCTCAGAGAATCCTTAACTACCTTAGACTATAAGGGGAATTGACCGTGTGAGCTTCCTTAGAGAGTCTTGAATCACTTTTGACTATAAGGGGAATTGACTGTAAGTGCTTCCTCAGAGAGTTTATATATTCTTATGACTGAACCAGAGGGGATAGGCTGCGTGTACTTCCCAGAGGGTTACCTTGCTTTATTAGCTGTTTATTTGATATGTCGAACTGTTTATTGCTGAGTACTTCCTTGTTTACTGCATTTTTGTTTATTACCTGCTATATATATTCACTGACTGTTGGGCACAGATCTTCAAGTGGTTGTCTACTAGGATTTAGTCTCACACCCTATTTGGGTCATGCTTTTGGGCCCAAACAGATTATATTGCTGCAGGTATAGATAAGGGCAAGTGCCCTTCTACTTCAGCTACTTGACTTGCTGTGAAGCTGGAGAGCATGGGACCAAGCTTAGGCTTGCGATGCTGAGGAGTTGTTTATCTGTTTTCTTTTGTACTTTGGTTTAGTACTATTTGTATTCCAACATTGTGACTGTTTGGCTGTTTTCCTAGACATATGTATCATGCATCATTATATATACGTTCCAGCTGTTATCTCTTCTAGTTTTTTGTTGTTCACTTTTGTATGGATTATTACTGTTTCCGTTGTTGCTATTATTTTCTTCCGCTGTGTTACTCTGCCAATGAGGGCATAGTTTTCCCACTATCACACCCAAAGGCCCTCGCTGCTAGTCGGCAGCCTCTAGCGTTTGGGGAAATGCGCTTGAGGCCATGTGACCAACCGGGTACGGGGCGCCTCTGGGTGGCTTCCGAAACCGGGACGTTACAGGAGAGAGGAGAACAGAGTCCGAAAAGGAGTCTCCCCTTGAAGGATAGAAGAAGGGAGGCAGTTAATGAGGTATATAGCAGTCAGGATAGCGTCACACCAAAATTTGAGAGGCACCTTCATGTGGAATAGGAGGGCACGGGCAGTCTCCAGAATATGGCGATGTTTCTGCTCGGCCACTCCACTCTGCCGAGGTGAATCGGGGCAAAATGTCTGGTGAATAATGCCTTTATCCTTGAGAAACTGCTGAAGGGGAGTGGATAAATATTCTCGGCCATTGTCGGAGCGGAGACATTTCAGGGAGGTTGAGAATTGAGTATGAATCTCATTGAAGAAGATCTGAAAGATAGAAAACACTTCAGACCGATCACGAAGGTAGAGCCAGGTCATGCGGGAGTAGTTATCGATAAAGGTAATATAATACTGGAATCCGGGCTGGCTAGGAACCCTACAAGGACCCCAGACATCGGAATAAACAAGGTCGAAAGGATTCGCTGCATGCGGGTCCAATCGAGAAACATATGTCACCCGATGATGTTTTGCAAACTTGCAGGGTTCACAGTGGAAGGAAAGGTTAGGACAAAATTGGGGGCAAAGCTTATGTAGGACGGAAGCGGGCGGATGACCAAGGCGAGAATGAAGGTTAACGGCACGGGCTGAGGTGGATGAGCAAGCAAAGAGGTTGTGGGAGATCGAGTATGTACACCCGGCCCGCAGATGACCTCGACCAAGTTCCCGATTCGTCGACCGCTCCTGAAAAACAACACTCGAGGATGTAAATATAGCAGCACAATTTAAATCTTTGGTGAGTTTGCTGATGGAGAGAAGATTAAACTAGTTGTGACGAACGTGAGCGACTGAAGGCAGGCTAATAGACGGGGTCACATGGCATGTGCCAAATCCCGCAACGGGGATTGTTGATCCATGGGCAATAGTGATTGGAGAAGCACTAGTAGATGGATGGTAAGTAGTGAACATACCAAAATCCGCGGTGAGATGTTCGGACGCACCGGTGTCGCGCATCCAGGCAGGCACTCGATGAGATGAGGACGGGTGCTTAGATAGGGGTTGGGAGACCGTGGGAGGCGAGCCAAGAGACCGCTAAGGAGGGCGGGGGCCGAGAGACCGCATCGGATCCAGTAGATGGGAAGAGGCGGAATCGTTGGTGTTAAAACCCTTTTTTATTCTTCTGGGTATTTTTTGAGTCCCACATCAAAATACCTCTTTATGTATTCATTTTTTCTCATTCTAAGAGAGCCTCTGCCTCACCTTGAGGTAAGGAGATTTCCTCCTACATGGTATCAGAGGAGGTTACATCTTAACCTAGCCTCGCTCTTCTTTGCGGTTTTCCCGGCTAACCGGCCCCGCCTCCCCGGTGCTTTTTGCACCCTCCTTCCCCGACGCCTCCTGCCCGATGCAGCTCCCCGGTGCGCCTTCCCTCCCGGCGCCCGCTCCTCCTGCGAGTGAGCCCTCCCCGTCGCAGCTCCCCCCCGGTGCGCCTTCCCTCCCGGCGCGGCTCCTCCTGCGCGCGCACCCTTCCAGTCGCGGCTCCCCCCGAGTGCGACACTCCCGACGCCCCGTCGCGGCTCCTCCCGACGGCGACCCTCCCGTCGCCCCGTCGCCCCGTCGCGCCTCCACCCGAGCGCGACCCTCCGTCGCGGCTCCGTCCGGCTCCTGCGCGCCCTCCCGGCCCTTCCCAGCGACTGCGGATCCCACGCCTCCCGTCGCCCTCATCGGTCCTGCCTTCCCCGGCTCCCACCGCTCTTGTCGACGGCACTTCCCGGCGGGCCTGGTTCCCGTCGCCTCCCGTCGCCGTTTTCAGACGCGGCTCCCGGCCACCGCATCCTTCCCGCGGCACACGGCTTGCGGCTCCCATACCACCTGCACCTACCGGCTCCCATACCTGTCGGCTCCCCCACCTGCCGGCTCCAACACCTGTCGGCTTCCGCTTCTCCATGCAACCGCCCACCCTCCACGCGGCGCGCCTGCTTCGTCCGGCGACTCCCGGCCTGCAACGCTTCCTCACGCGCCGGCCCCGCCCTCCCAGCGTGCTCGTCCGGCGACCTCGCCCGACCTCCCAGCGGATTCCTCCCGGCGGAATTCCTCCTGGCGCCCGCCCGTCCGGTTACTTCTATTCCAGCCACGGCTCCAGGTAACCGGGCTCCCTCCGGGCGAACCTGACCCGGCGATTCCCTCCAGGCAGTCAGGCTCCCTCCCGGTGAACCGGTCCAGGCGGCTCCCTCCCGGTGACCCGGCTCTTCCTGCGCACAGCTAGCACCGCCTCCCGGCGCCCCTCCTGCTGACGCTACCTCTCGCGGCTTCACACGGCTTCCCGGCACGCCCAACCTCCCGCTGATTCCGGCGCTGCCCACAACTGCGTCCTACACCGCTACTCGCCGCTTCCATGGCAGCCTCTTCAGCTCTACCCCAGATGATCACTGCCTCCACCCGCCTCGTCAGTCGTGACAGTGGTCGCTCAGGCCCTCGTGGTCGTGGCGGTAGGGGCGGTCGTCCACGTCTCCTCTGTCAACACAGTGGCAATCTCGGCCACCTGATTGATCGATGTTGAATACTTCATGGGCGCCCATCTCAGCACCTGCGGTAGGGTCAGACAGCAGTACAGGAGGCTCCCTGTTTATGGCAGACATCCGGCTGAGTCATGATCCTCGGAACCCTGCCGGACCTGGTCCATCTTCAGTTTCTCTAGCCCATTCTGTTGCTTCTGCCGCCTTTGTTGGTCGTCGCTCCCCTGCCTGGATGCTCGGCTCAGGTGCCTCTAACCACCTCACTGGTGATGCTGGTATGTTGACCTCCTACTGTCCTTATAACGGTCCATCAGCCATCACCGACGCCAATGGCTCCACTATCCCCATTGCGGGTTTCAGTGCATGCTCTCAGACGTCATCACTTCACTTGCCCGCTGTGGCAACCCTTTAATCTTCTTTCAATCAATAAGCTCACAAAAGATTTTAACTGTGCTGCCATATTTACCTCCTCTGCTGTGATTTTTCAGGAGCTGACTACGAATCGGGAACTTGGTAGAGGCACGCTTTGGGACGGGGTCTACATGTTTGATGGACCGACACCCGTCGCTTGCACATCTATCTCTGGTCGTGCCTTGGATCTTCATTCCCGGTTGGGACACCCGCTCGCCTCCACCATTCATCAGCTTTATCCAGATTTCAAACCACATACTTCTTTTCATTGCGAGTCTTGTACTTTTGCGAAACATCATCACACTTCCTACATTCCTCGGGTGGATACAAGGGCTTCCAAACCTTTTGATCTGGTTCATTGAGACGTTTGGGGTCCCTTTACCATCTCGAGTCATTTGGGGTATAAGTACTATATATCCTTTATTAATGATTTTTCGCGAATGACTTGGCTATACCTCCTTCGAGAACGCTCCGAAGTGTTTTCCACATTTCAGACATTTTACAATGAAATTCATAACCAATTTTCCACTTCTGTTAAATGTCTCTGCTCGGACAATGGGCGTGAGTACCTCTCCACCCCTTTTCGGCACTTTCTCCAAGCGCAAGGCATCATTCATCAGACCTCCTGTCCTGATACACCCCAGCAGAATGGAGTGGCCGAGCGGAAACACCGCCATATTTTGGAGACTGCTCGTGCCCTCCTCTTCCACCGATAGGTGCCTCTGCATTTTTGGGGAGATGCGATACTCACTGCTACCTACCTTATCAACTGTCTTCCTTCTTCTATTCTTCAGGTGGAGACTCCTTTTTGAGCTCTGTTCTCTTCTCTCTCTCCTCACTCCCTTCCGCTTCGAGTGTTTGGATGCCTACGTTATGTTCGAGACACACGTCATGGACTCTCTAAACTCTCTCCCAAATCTCTCCGGTGCAACTTCCTTGACTATTCCGGCACTCAGCGCGGATATCGCTGCTACTTACCGGACCTCCGGATGTATGTCATCTCTGCTGACGTCTCATTTGTTGAGAACTCTTCGTTCTCCCTTCCCTCTCCTCATCTCGACTCAGCCATCGATGATTGTCTTCATATCCTGATCCACCATCCTCCAGTGTCCCCCCCACTGCTGACACCCATTTTGGTAGGGTATACTCCCGTCGTTCATCACCCGTATCCCCCGTCCCGGCCAATGACACCGTCGTTCCTGCTTCGTCCAATGCTCCTGCCCAGCCCCAGAGGACTTGCCCATTGCTCTCCGAAAAGGTACTCGCTCTTGCCAGAGTACTCCTCTATTTGTATATTCCTACAGGGGTTTGTCTGCTCTGGAGACAGTTTCTATTCCTCGCACTGTGGGTGAAGCAAAATCTCACCCGGGATGGTTAGCCGCAATGCGGGATGAGTTGCAGGCGTTGGAAGAAAACCATACTTGGGATCTTGTCCCCCTTCCAGCAGGCAAACAGGCGGTTGGCTGCAAATGGATTTACACAGTCAGGCTGAATCCCGACGGCACTCTCCATCGACTAAAAGCCCGCCTTGTGGCCAAGGGCTTCGCCCAAACTTACGCTATTGACTATTTTGATACCTTCTCTCCAGTTGCCAAGATGGCCTTCGTCCGGTTATTCATCTCTCTGGCAGCTCATCATCCCTAGCCTCTTCATCAACTGGATGTCAAAAATGCATTCTTCCATGGATTTCTTGAGGAAGAGGTTTATCTGTCTCAGCCCCCGGATTTTGTGTCTCCGGCGCCGAGTCTCAAGTCTGTCGACTCCGCCGCTCTCTTTACGGCCTCAGGCAGTCTCCTCGTGCTTGGTTCGGTCGCTTCAGCACTGTCGTCATCGACTTTGGGCTCTCTCGCAGCATGAAAGACCACACTGTGTTCTACAGGACGACCTCCGCTGGTTGCATCCTGTTAGTCGTTTATGTGGATGACATCATCATCACCGGCAGTGACAGTGACGGCATCACCCAACTCAAGGGTCATCTTCACCATCACTTCCACACTAAGGATCTCGGTCCTTTCACATACTTCCTAGGACACGAGGTATCCTATTCTTCGGACACCATTTCTCTATGCCAACAGAAATATGCATTAGATATTCTGCAGGATGCTGGGCTGACACATGCCACTGTTGTCGACACTCCTCTGGAGCCTGAGGAACGGTCTCTTTATGTCTCCACCGAACCATATTCACACCCAGAGCGATACTGTCGACTAGTAGGCAAACTCAATTATCTTACCATGACTCGTCCCGACATTGTCTGTGTTGTCGGCAAAGTGAGCCAATTTATGGAGCATCCGACCACCCCTCATTGGGATATTGTCATTCACATCGCCAAATACATCAAGCGAGATACTGCCCGTGGTCTACGCTACTCTCCTCATAATCATCTCAATATTGAGGCCTTCTGTGATGCAGATTATGCTGGCTGCCTTGCTACTCGGAGATCAACTTCTGGGTTTGCCGTATTCTTGGCAGGCAACCTCATCTCCTGGCGCAGCAAGAAACAGACGGTCGTCTCCCGCTCCAGTGCGGAGTCCGAGTACCGAGCCATGTCCACTGTCACTATAGAGATCATTTGGCTTCGACATCTCCTCCAGGAGCTTGGCTTTCCTCCACAGACATCTGGTCACATCTGGTGTGACAATCAAGCTGCCACCAAGATTGCTTCGAATCCCGTTTTCCATGAACGCACGAAGCATATTGAGGTGGACTATCACTTTCTTCACCACCACCTGGAGCACGCTCATGTCAGCCTTAGCCACATCCCGACGGCGGACCAACTTGCTGACATCTTCACCAAAGGCCTCCCAGGAGCTCGCCTCGCCTCGCTCAGTTCCAAGCTGGGCATCCACAACATCTGCGGCACAGCTTGAGGGGGAGTGTGTCTGGTCTTTCTTTGATGTTATCTTTCTTTTGTGGGACTCGTGTTCCAAGCTGGGCATGTCCAGCTTGAGGGGGAGTGTTAAAACCCTTTTTTATTCTTCTGGGTATTTTCCAAGTCCCACATCGGAATACCTCTTTATGTATTCTTTTTTTCTCATTCTATAAAAAAGAGCATCCGCCTCACCTTGAGGTAAGGAGATTTCCTCCTACAGCTGGGAAGGGGTGGCACCGGCGTAGGAGGGTTGGCGCGGAGGCAGCGGGCTGCCGATGATGTCGTGAGGGAGCCGCATGAGGAGTGTCGCGCGCAGGGTGATCCGGGATGCCGGTATGCCGCCGGGAAGGGAGGGTCGGTCGTTCTGGAGAAAGCCGCTGGGAGAGGCGGAGCCGGTAGAAACCGGTTAGCCGCTGGAGGACGCCGGGATGTCGTCCCAAAGGGAGAGTCGGTTACACCGGGATGCCGCCTGGAAGGGAGAGCAAGCTGGCGGGGGTTGCACCTGGACGGAGTCGAGAGAGCAGGCCGTTGGGGCGGAGGGCACCTACTGGGAAGGGCGGGACACGGCCGGGAAGAGGGGCCGCGACCTTCGTCGGGGCGGAGCGAAGCCGCAGGGAGGTTGGGGGGGTCGCCTGGAGGGAGGCGCAGCGGGTTGAGGGAGCCGCGGGAGGCAGTGGCCGATCACGCCGGGAAGGGCGGGAGTCGGGAGGCCGCGACGGGAGGAGGACCCGCGGGTGGAGCTGTGGAGGCGGGGGATCCCGTCTGGAGATGGGCGAGGGCGCCGAGAGAACCAGGGGCGCCGGGGAGCGGGCCGTCGAGACGTGTGACGGGAGAGCAGGCCGCGACGGAAGGGGGGGTTGCGTAGGGCAGACCCGCAGGACGGGGGGTGGCCGCGTAGGGCAGACCCAAGAGGGGAGGGGTGCCACTTAGGGCAGAGCCGGGGGGAGAAAAAAATATATCTAAAGGAGGGAGGGCTCGGGATTAGGTTCCCTCTGATACCATGTAGAAAAGGTAATCTCCATACCTCAAGGTGAGGCGGAGGCCTTCTTTTATAGATTGAAAATACGGAATACATAAAGGGGTATTCTGATGTGGGACTCGGAAATACCCAGAATAATAAAAACAGAGTTCAAGAAAGATTCATTAATATTTTGAGAAACCCGAGTTGAGTTAATGACTAATATTTTATCACATAACATATTATTGATGTTACAAGTGACAAAATTATCGCGATGCTTTCGGCAAGTTTTATGTGCAATTGGTGACGTCTATGGGCTTATTTAGTTGGTTAAAAAATTTCAAGGGCAAAAAATGCAATTTTCGAGACTATTAACCTGCCGCATTCTAGACTAACAACACACTGAATAGGCCCAAATTCAGTGTGTTATTATTCACTCACCCGAATTTGGGAGTTACTCTCACCTCTCTCCCGCATTCTAGAGTGAGAAAGTGAAGAACGGAGCACTCTAATCCTTGTTCTCTTCCCGGATCGAAGGTACGAAGCTCCAACGATCGTCGGATCATCGTAGAGCTCGTCAATTATCCGCACTAGCACACGGATAACAACGAACGACGCATCCGCAAGCATCTGGAGCGTGTGGGCGATCTAGAGGGATCTGAGGTCGGTTCCTTCAAGCAGCGATCACCAACGACAAACGGAACACACCTGCAACTCCAATAAGAACGAGGTAAAAGTTTGGTTTAATTTTTATGCTTAATTCACCCCACATGAGATCCTTGGGTAGTAACCGGGCGTTGCACGTCACCGGAGACAAAGTTATTATGTCAGTCCAGCGATAAAATTTTAAAATATCGATTTTTACGCTTCCATTGCGCGCCTGGTACCATCACGACATGCCTCTCTCCCTGCGCCCGGGATCCCAGGTCGCCCTTTGTTGCTGCTTCTGCTCCATGCATGCCCCATCCAGTAGGCATGCTTCCCTCTGCTGCATATAGCCATGCAACCTCCTCAGGCATGACACCTCTCTCCGGGTGTGCCTGCCAACTGCACCTTCCAACCAGGCTATACCAGTCGTTGCTCACTCGCCAAGGCACCCCCTCCATGCAAGCCACCTGTCCAGGCACCTAGGAGCCTCACTGCTCAGATGCTCCACTCCCCTGGCTCATCTGGCCCTGGGGCACCAGGCGCCCCACTGCAGGGCCTCTTTTGTAGTCTTTCGAATTTAGAGGCAAGATCTGCTGACCAACAATAGATTCGAGGGGAAGAGACGGCCAAATTGGCTTCTCCATGGGTGACTTTTGCTCCTCCGGATTTGCTTCAAACAGCCAGCTGCCAGATCTGCTATTCTCTGTTGTTGTCAGGCGTCCTCTACTGCTGCCACTTCCCAGGCACTCTCTGCCAGGCCTCTCCATCACTGCCCAGGCGGCTCTCTGTCAGGATTTTCTGCCACATTACCAAGCAACACATCTGGCATCACTTCTCCAGGCCTCTGCACCCCTCTGAAGTCTCCGACATTGTTTCTCTCCGGTGCCCCTCTACCATTCCTAAATCTGTTCTCACAGTTTCCCCACATCGTTTTTGAAGATATTTCATCATATTAAAGATGACCTTTTCCAAACGTCCCTATATCCAGACAACCTTTTCCAGGCATCCTCTTTCAAAAAACATTTTCTAGGCATCCTCTTACATACAACCTTTTCCAAGCATCCTCCTACATATGACCTTTTTCAGACATTCACTTACAAATGATTTTTTTCTATGCATCCCCTCCATGCCCGTTCTGGCACCTTCTCTGATAACTAAGATGATCGCGACATTCATACAACTTGTAGAGGAGCACCTACCGTGACAGTTGTGAAATCACCTACGATGCCCACGTGACCCAGTTTGACAGTCATGTTTTTATTTCTCTCTTCAGTTTTTTGAATTAGTGTAGCATGTTGGAGTATGCTCCAGCTTGAGGGGGGTGTTATGGTATTCAAGTAATTACGATATGGGTATATCTAGGATCAGTTTTTTTGAATAAGTCTATGGTATCCTTTTTTGCCTCTAGTTTAAATTTTGCATTTCCTATCTATCTAATATCATCTATCTCTATAAAAAAAGAGATTCAGCCTCATTCAAGAGGCGCAGCTACTGGGTCTATTTTTTCTACAGAAGGCTTCGGATTTAATCTTAATATCAAGGTAAACAACATACTCATTTAGCTTAAATGATGTAAACTGTACTTCACCTTGCACAATATTTATTATCCTTTCTCCTTCTAAATCAAATAAATTTAAAAATTTGCAACTAATTAACTTAGTCACCTTACCCATCACAGGTCAAGTTTAGGAATGAAACCCAATAAACTTGATCAAACAATTTTCAATGCATTAGTCCAACATGTGTTCAAGCACCAATTTGTTGAACGGACATGGGAGATCCAATGTCAATGTATTCGCAAAAGTCAACCATGTGATGATAATTTGAATCGTATAATAAATCGTGTTATATTTTACACATAATAATTTTATCTATTATTAATTTCTGTTTGTTATATTTGATGTATTTTATTTGATAATAGCCTAGAAAAATAGTATTTGTAAATATCCCTAGTTGAGAAATATGATGGGTTGAAACAGTGATAGTATGCTATGAAAAACATATGTTAGAATTTGTATGAAGATACAAGATATATACATAGGTACACATCCAGGCGACCCGGGATAAAATCCAGGCGGAGTCTAATTTCCGGGTACTGTAGCAGTACTGTTGCAATGCTATAGCAGGCACTGTAGCAGGGACTGTGAAGTACTGTAGCAAGTACTATAGCGGGAACTGTAGCAGGCACTGTAGCAGGCGGGAATACTCCCCCGTTTGGGCCTTCGGGCCACCGATTTGGTCCTCGAGTCCTTTAAGGCCTTCGGGCCACCCAGGACTTCGGGTCAGTAAGGCCTTCGGGCCACCTCAAGGCCTTCAGGCCACCTCAAAGCCTTCGGGCCACCTTAAGTGCAGATGCAAACCAGACAACCTACAAGGAACAAGCTTCAGAAGGAGGATGAGCAAGGAGTTGTCACCAGAGCAGAAGCTAAACGGATTGCAAGAATGAGAGGGTATGACACCTGTCATCGGGACAAGCCTGTGCATGCACGGGAAAGCCTAGCCGAATAGTCATGCGAAGGTGGAGAGCTAATTTCACGATGAAGATGCTGGGGAGGAACAATTCCAAGTAGTTAGTCTGGGTTATATGTAATGTTTGAAGCCTACGGGCAATGAATTCCTCTAAGGCCTACGGGCCATGTAATACTTACGCCTACGGGTCTTGTAAGGGTTCCACCTCATCCCTTGAAAGGTGGATTATCAAAAATCAATAAAAAATAAAGGTCTTTGGGCCATTGGATGGATGGATACATAGGTACAAGTTAAAGAACTTGTAAGTTGAATCGTCCTGTGCTAAGAACATTAAACAAATCATCATGTGTCATTAGTTTTTCTTAGTAATTGTTAAGAATATGTAATTTGATTTAAGAATAACAAGAACCCCAAAATGAAAAAAAATCACATTTGACTGTTATTCAATATCATGGTATAAAGATAATTACCAGATGTATCATGGATCACATAAAGGATTTTGTCTAACCAAGATAAGAATTAACCTCCTATATAAAAAAATGACATCATGGGTCCTTGATTTAAGTAACGCTAAGGAACTGCCTGTAAAACACTCATGAATTGACAAGAGATGCTAAAGTATTTGAATAATAACATGAGATGTCCATGTTATCCACTTTAGTAAGCTTACTTGAAAATCAACAATTGATAGATTGAGTTGTACAAAATTTCTATTTTTATGTCTAGTGTACAGTCTTACTGTCTTGCAAAAAAAACATGACTAATAAATAAAAGAAGATTTAATCAGATCACTGATTCTCTCCATAATTGGCCAGCAATGATGTCTTATCAAACATAATTCATTGTTTATGATTATAAATAAAGATTGGTAATCATTGTAATGGAGGTATATATGATCACACACAAAGAACCCAACGAATATAGAGCTAAAGTTTAGGCCTAATTGGATTGAAATAATTTCAACCAATATGATTAGGCTTTATCCATTTAATTAATAATTTAATTATAGGGTTATAATAAAGAATAAAATTGCCCAATCATGCTTGGATAGATGAGCTTATGAGTCGAAACATGTTAACCCCTGGAAATGAGCCATGAAAAAAATTTAACCTTGTTAATGCAATCTTTGAATCATATTTTAATTATAAAAAAATATGAAAAAACATAAAGTTTATTTCAAGGAAAAGGAAAATTCTTTTTTTATGAGATGAGAGGACCAATACTCTAACAAAATGGTATCAGAAAAATTATAAGAAATAACAAAGTGAGCATATTTTTCATAATCAAAAAAAACCATAGTCGCTCTCATTTTCTTTGCAACCCTACAAAAGGGGAAAAAATCAAATGTTGTTGATAGAGATGATCAGCGGTAATTCATGAAGCTCATGTAAACATATATAAGACTTGATCAGAATCCATGTCACTGAACTGAAAAAAAGAGTTTTCTTATGAGAATTGAGCACTTATTTAAGGTGCAAGGTACAGGCTTTAAATCTTGATTTAAATACATTTCACATGAATCATATGCCTAAAACTTGGATCCATGCCGATGCAAGTGATAGATGCTTCAAATACCAAAAGCTAACCCACCACACGTTGGCACAGAGCTCTTTGTACTAGTACTTCCGAAGGTTGGGACGTAGATTAAATCACTTTGGAATCACAACCCAAGCCTTGATGCTGTAGAGACTTGCATCAAATTTAGATTAGGTATCATAATCCTTAATATATTGTATCAGGTTACCATGTTTGTGGAGATTTGGAAGTGGAGATTTGGAGCATTTAAAATGTGCAGTGGAACAAATCCAAATGTCAATATCCAGCTTATGATTCATGCAAAACATATATGGACAAAATTTAGAATGTTTACCTAAAGTAAAAGCTCAAATTTTGACATAAACTTGGTTTGATTGATGTAGATCACCATCTTGATACAATATTTAGCCAAGCTTCCAATGTATTTACATGAGATATATGAATCATAGAAGACTGTCTCCACGAACAATGCCTGGAATTTCCTTCTTCCCTTCATAGGGCTAGTTGTGTCTAAACACATATGTGAAATGGTTTCTTCCCCAAAGCATGCTCTCTAGTGGGAGAAGAGAATTCTCTAATTATTTCAAGCAAATGTATCATTGTTACCCAGGTGGACTCCCAATCCAACAATCCCAATGGGAGATTACCTTCAATGTATTTACAATATATGAAAAATGGAAATACGAACGCTAAGGAAGAAGAAGAAGATGGAGAGTGAAGACAGTCGAAAAATCCTCCAGGAATCTCCCGCCCAAGCCCAATGGCCGATACTCACAACTAAATTCCTCTCATTTCCTTAATCTCTCTCTCTGCTCCCACTTACAACAACTCCACCCTCCCTTTTCTAACACGTGGACCCAACTGGTACCCCCCCAAAAAAAACAAAGTTCCCCTAACAAAGACACTTTTACCCTTATTATTCCCCAGGCCCGAACTCGGTTTCTATCACTCGCCGCCTCTTGAAATCGGTCTTGTCCTCAAAACTGAATGAAGGAAGTCGGTGCCTCGTTGTGTCGGTCTGCTTTTGTGGCCCACTTTGTGTCCCCATCTGCAGTGTCATCATCCCCCTCTCCCAACAGCAACACCCTCAAGTTTAGAGCGGTACACTTGTGCATGGGGCTATAGGGCAGCCCACGCACCAAAAACACAGGCCCTTGCGTTGTCAATCCACTCTTGAGTCAACAAGTGTCGAAGTCCTCTCCCGTCCAAGGTTGCGTGACTGGCAACCTCTCAGCAAACTCCATTGTCAACAGACTCCACCCGTCGGACGAGTGGCGAAATGGTCTTGGTCGGCAAGTGTGTCCTTGGACGGTCAGGTGGCTGCCATGATTCAGCTCCATGGACCTTGTTAAAATTCTGCGAGTCACCGTTGCAGAACTGAGTGTTTGCGCCTCCTGTGAAAACGAGCTCGACATGGCGAGCGAACCACATTGTCTGCAGGAGAGTGTTTGGATTGTGAACTCACACCCAACTTCGTATGTCTTCGCGTGATCCATGTAAAAAGTACCCCATGTATTGTGGCTCGGCCTACTGAGGAACCAAGGAGGCTAAATACTAGAATTGTTCGATATAGTCTGAAACGGAACCATTCTGATGTAAGGCAGTCGGTTCTTCATAAGGATTTTGGTTGTCGAGACCACTGAATCGAGTCATCAACTCCTTGAAAACTAACCAGGTGACGTTCGGAAGGACTTCGCCCAACACTGTAAGCCAATGGATGGCGATGTTGTCCATGCTAACTTGAGCGAGGGAGAATTTCAAAGGTCTAGGTGTTTGATGAATGCAATAATACAGCTCGGCTCAAGTGGGCCATCCTCGGGGATCAGTGCCATCAAAAACAGGGAGCGCGACCCGTTGGATAAAAAACGCAAGACCCGATGCTAAAACAGGTGCGTCCACAACTCCTTGCACCGATCGCTGCAAGTCGGCCCGTGCACCAGACTGCAATTTGGAGGTTCTTGTCTCCACTGTCGGCAAAGGTTCATCACTCAGCGTATGTTTCTCAAAATGGCGCGTCACAAATTGTCGGAACTCAGCTTGATTGTTGAGCTCTTTCTCCCAACGTTGTCGATCCTATTTCATTCGTTGTTGGCTGGCAACCAACTCATTGAGTGTTGTTTCAAACCGTCCGCGACGTTGCTCCATGGCATCTAATTTAGCTTGGTGCCGAGCTTCCATGGCAGGAAATCACATCTCGAGGCGGCGGGAGTGGATGGAAAACAACAGTGCGCGGTCGCGCTAGACACAAGCCGGTAGAGGAAGAACAGCAATGAGCGTCGGCGAACCAGGCGCGCCTCCGCAAAACAAACACCGGTGATGCATGCTATCGCGATGAATCCATACGTACCTCCACAAAACAGAAAGCGAAGAAGATTCAGCGGTGGACGTCTCTTCGGAACAGGTGGTGAAGAAGAGCAACAAGTCGGACCAATTGCTAGACTCCCAATCCAACGATCCCGATGGAAGACTACCTTCAATGTATTTGCAGTATATGAAAAATAGAAATACAGACGCTAAAAGAAGAAAGAGATAGAGAGAGAAGACACTCCAGAAATCCCTCAGGAATCTCCCGCCCAAGCCCAATGGTCGATTCTCACAACTAAATTCCTCTCATTCCCTTTCTCTATGCTCCCACTTAGAACAACTCCACCCCCTCTTCCCTTTTCTAACACGTGGGCCCAGCTGGTCCCCCCACCCCCCACGGGGCCCAAGCAAACTTCCCCTAACAAAGACATCTTTACCCTTTTTATTCCCCAACCCTGACTCAGTTTCTATCACCAAGCACAGTCACATAAGGAATCAACAATCTGATCAAACCTTCTCATGTCCACTGTCCACATCTCTATGTGCAAAATCAACATCAAGCACAAGATAAGAATCATGTCAATCTCTTATAACTCAATCTATTAATTTTTTATTTTTCATGTAAGCTAATTAATAAACTAAATACTATTAACACATGATGTTAATCATCCAAATAAAGATAGTTTTAACATCTAATATCAAAGCAAACAATATCTTTGTCTTACTCTAATCAAGGGTTCACGATGTCATATTTGTCATATAAAAAGACAAATATCATCTTTATTAGACAAATCCTTTAGCATGATCCATAATACATCCAATAGCTACCATTTCTTAGAGCAGGTTGATCCACCCTATGAGTTCTCAAACAAATTGAACTTCATATATCCATAAAAGTTTTACACATGTTAGTCATGACATATCATCATAATTCAATTCAAGATGAGACACGAATATGAATATTTAAGAATAAAGTATTTTAAGATTATTATCAAATCAAATATAACAAATGTCGTGAATGTAAATGAAATTGTCATAAATTTGACCCAACATGATCGAGAAAAATATCCAAACCATCATAACATGATTGACATTTTAGCATGCACTCACATTGATTACCACACAAACTGATTTTGGAATAAAACATCAAATACCAATTATGCCAAACCTCAGACCGATTTATATAACCATTCACACCGTGCATGATAGAAACAGGACACTGGCTACTTGTAATATAGAAGAAAAGCGACAGAAATACAGAGGAAGAAGGACAAATCGAGAGAGCACTTGCTCCTCGCTCAAACCCGCAGGCCAAATCCCAAGCCGAAAGGCCGAACCACAATATTCTTTTTTTGCTCCCTCCTTCACATCCCCCTACTAATTATTTATAACCCTTCCCCCTTGCCACATGGAGCAAGCTACTCCTCCCCCTACCAACAAACAAACAAATTCGCCCGATATCACCCTAACAAACTAACCCCATTCAAATACCATTTTACCCCAAACTCCCCTATAACAGAGCTCTATCACTGTCACCCTCTTCAAATTCACCTTGTTCTCAAGGTGAGGAACATGATGAAGTGTTGGTGCAATAGCCATTCTCATGGGCTCTAAGTCGTGGCGTGTGCTGTCAGAGTGGGCGATGTGGTCGTGCCCCCTTTCAGCACATTGTCTCCAAGCAATCAGCCAGATGGTCCTCTCACCATTATGGCGAGGCACCCCGTCTTCATTTAATTTCCAGGCAATCTTCCAGATGGTTCTTCCTGCAGCGTATGCCAAACATGTTTTTTGTTGCCCAAGTATCGGCACATCACACCTTTGCACCGGGGCAGAAAATATTTCTTACGGTGCAGGTAAAAGGTCAATCGTCTGAGAAAGCAACACCATCTTGTAGCCGCCCCCGGCAGGATGCGTGTTTGTCGCCTCTGAAGTCTGTGTCGTCTGAACAACTGCCAGAACCAACGTTGGTCGAGCAACCGACGGTGGCAGTGTAGGAAATTCATCGCACAGCAATGTAACATCAGTCGCATTGTTGTGCTCCGATACCATCGGCCCTGTCGTCGCCCCTGACTGCACTGAAGGTACCATTGTCGTCATGGGAGGTCGAGCAACAGTTGCGCGTTGTGGTATCTGCTCTCGGCGTCGCTGGAGCGTCAAAGAATTCGCGAACAGCAGGTGCGAAAGTCATCGCCTGTTCGTGTTCGAGCTGGAGTCAATGGATCGAGGCTAGGGTCGCTTTGATCTGCCTGAGTTGTCGGACCACCTCATCTTGTGATATTTCCATCGAACATCAGGCGTGAAGTCATCTTCGTTTTTTTTTGTGTGTGTTTCTCCTGTGTTGCTTCCCTGACAGAAAACGTGGCCCGCCACTTTTTTTTAATTCCAAAAACGTAGCTTGGTCGGTCGAGGGGAGCGCCTGCTCATAGCCGGTCGGGCGGTCCTTACGTTGGGCGTTGCCACGCATGTCGCAACCCGGTAACTTCACCGCCGTCGAACGAGAGAAAGCGTCGACGCTTGTGTGCTAGTGCAGCGGAAAGCAAGAACGTCAGCTGTAGCGGTCGTGCCCGTCGAAGTTGACATCACGGCAGTGTGCGAAGCTAAGGGAGAGTGTGCACACCAGCAAAAAGGAAGCAGACGGTTCGCGCGATGCGTGAGTGCCCGGCAGTGTCGGCGCGGTTGTTGTAGGCCGAAAGTCTCCTATTGCAGCGATCGTCTCCAGCAAAGCCGACCTCGCGTTTGGTGGTGAGCTTTCTCATGCGCATCGGAAAAAAAATAGTCGTCGTTTTGACCGGACGTTACTGCATACGTGAGTGATAACAACCGCGCGCGTAGGCCAAGAGCAACTCCGTCGTGGAAATGTCCAGCACTGCAATGTGCGCTGCCTCTGGATGCGAAGAAACTGGTACTGGAGATGAATGGAAACGAACGGAAAACGGAGCAGCAGGTCGCGCATCTGAGGGAAACGGCAGGTCGGACCAATTGATAGAAACAGGACACTGGCTACTTGTAATATAGAAGAAAAGCGGCAGAAATACAGAGGAAGAAGGACAAATCGAGCGAGCATTTGCTCCACGCCCAAGCCCGCAGGTCGAATCCCAAACCGAAAGGCCGAACCACAATATTCTTTTTTTGCTACCTCACATCCCCCTGCTAATTATTTATAACCCTTCCCCCTTGCCACGTGGAGCAAGCTACTCCTCCCACTACCAACAAACAAACAAATTCCCCCGATACCACCCTAACAAACTAACCCCATACAAATACCATTTTACCCCAAACTCCCCTATAAGAGGTCCCTATCAATGCACATGCATGGCTGATTTTGTACTTGATAATGAGAAGCAATATAGAGAATCCATTGTATCCGAATCAAGCATTTCAATGCTTGAAACATTCATTTACTGCAGCATCAAGTCTCAGAACTTGTTTATTTCGCAGGTTTCTTTGTAGCGTCATGTGCTGCCGTTGGCAGCTGTGACCCACATTTAAAGTAGAAACTAGTCAGATACACAACAATGATCTGTTCCAACCAGCAGATGATGTGACAAATGGATGATGGCTACATTTAAGAATCATAAATGCCAGATCCTTATTGCTATGGGACACTTCCAAAAATCAATGCATGCTGCAGCAACATGGACAATCACGGATACATATGCACGAATTGTTATCAAACAACGGCAGTGAATTTTTTACCTTCTCCAGCAGCTATAAGGGAAAGAGCATGAGCAGGAGATAATACAACTTCCTCCTTCACTCCTTCAACAAAAGTACCCTACAGAAATCATTGAATGCAATATATAACAGCATTTTTTCAATATCAATAATGTAATTTTCAAATAAGGCCATTAATATCATCTATGAAAGCACCCGAAAATGTAATCATGGAAAAAATATATAAATATCAATAAAAAATCAAGGAATTTGAAAGACTACCTGAGCATCCTCTCGTATTCTTAGATTTTGTCCTGCTGGATTCAACAAATCATTAACAACCTGAAATGAAATAATTCTTAAAGGGTAGCAATGCAAAAAATAAAAATGCATGATCACATAATTCAGGGAGGTCATATTATGCATACCAATTAGAAAAAAGTAAATGGGTAGAAATTAACAAACTACTTGGAAGACATCTCTTGGGGAAGAATACTGACAACAGATTTGCACATGAAATTTGATTGCAAACCCTCTTAACAATATACAATTTTCAGAAGGATAGACAATGGGCAATAGGTGTGATTATCCAATAAAAACATATATTTTAATTACATTTTAATGGTATTAAATGTTCATTTTTGATCTTATGAGCCTGAGTTAGTGCATTTTCATTATAAACATTCATTCTCATCATTTGTGCACTTCATGCCTAATATACACCAATTTAGGCTCAATGAGTCATCTGATTATAAGGAATGTAATTATCAATATTTTAATTTGATATTTTGGGAACTATATCTACACTTAAATGTGAACATTTTTCATTCAGGGATCAATGGATGATTAATAAACAATGATGGAGATATTTGGAGATGAATGGAAGCAATTCTAAGAGAAGGCAGATTAGAAACCAGCCCACTTATGAGACTGTGGGGCCCAACATACAGGCCCAATGAATCCCAAATTTTGTGGGATGCTAGAAGACATGTATAGGAACAAATAACTCTTCATGATCCAATGCTAATTATGCCTCTATGGTGGTCATTAAGGCGGCCCAATTTAGAGATACAATTCTGGGCCAGATTCTGCGGCCCAGAAAAACAGCCAACTAATTTGATCATATCTCGGAATACAAAACTCCAAATGGGCCCAAATTTTATAGGCGGTTAGAAGACATCCGGAGTTCCATTTTCTTCTTCTATGGCCCACTCTGATTCGGCCATCTAGAAGGTCTTCCAGACGCGTCTGTTCGGTGAAGGAAAGCTGGCTGCCACCTCGGGTCAAGGGTGGAAAAATCAACTCTCCCTTACTTTCCACCCACCTATGGCCTACCACAATTAATTGAGGAGACTTGGACTGTTGGAGGCTCGACCCAAGGGCTCAAAAATGCCTATTTAAGGCAGTGGTGTTGGAGGATTGAAGGATCTTGGATGCTTTGTTCAATTGTAATGTTATGCTGCAATTTTGTTGTCTCAAATTTGTCTTTCACATGTAAGTTGTTCAATTCACTTTAGTTTCTTAATAAAAATTCTTCTTCTACTCTTATTCTGTTGTTCTTCATATCACTTTGATACCGTTGGATCAAGGTGTGAATTTATTCACACCAAACCTTGTGAAATTATTCACACAACGGTGGAGTGATCATTTTATTTTTGTTGTTTTCTTTACTTCTTCATTTCCTCCCTCATGAGTCTACTTTCTGCTTCCATTGAAACCATGGGATCAATGGAGGGCTAACCCACTTATGGGTTGATCCAAGGGAGTAGCAAGGGGCTGGATTGGATGTTATTTATCACCTCATGAATGTATAATCACTTCTTTAATTGAGATTTTTATTTGATGATTTTTAAACTTCATCGTCCTTGTTGAACTTAAGGCCACACACTTCAAGTGCTAATACGAACCTTTACCTTGAAGTGCTCAAAACTTTGATCCTTCAAGTGTATAGGTGATTAGTATTAAAGGGTGTAGGCATTAAACCAGTAAGTGATGATGTTGTTTTATCTCCTTAAATGAACCCATCTCAAATTTAAGAAATTGAAATCATTAAAAAGAAAATACGTCCAATCCACCCCGAGTGATAACCTAGGATCAACTCATTCTTTTAAATTGAATTCACTTAAATCTATTAGTGATCCTTTAAAACCATCTAAAATCAACCCAAGTTGGCCACTTAATAGCCAAAAACAGTCCATAGAATGTGTGTGTCTATAGGTTACTTCTTAGGTCTCTGTGGATTCGACAACCCAAGCTAGACTACAAGGACCGTTCTACCTTCATCTCTTGGGTAAATTTGAGCGAGAATCAAGGTGTCATCTCCAAAGGCTCAAGCTTAGAGTGTCCATTGGGAACATTGGAATATTAATTGGTGAAAATGTTGTATGAAAGAACATTTAGCATTGACCATAAAGAGGGGCGGTTAAGCAACATATCATTATACTATTACTCATGCAATTCGTGAAATATAGTGCATAAAAAAAGATTTCTTATTTTCTTTTTGTTTTTTTGTTTTGTTTTATTGTGTTATGTTTTGAGGCGGTTTAGGAATAAATTTCATCTTGATCAGACAAAACCCTCCCAGTGATTTATAACATGCGCAATCATCTTTGTTATGAACACTCTTAAGGATGATATTTGATAGATGTCAAAGTATGAGACCTTACATGTAACTAATCCCTCATCAAAAACTATTAGTGTTCACCTGAAAAACGCCAATGACACATAGAATGATCCATATAATGTTTGTTTTAGAGTATTTAGGTATTTAAAATATGGGTATTGACTAGGGCTATCCTATCCCTCTTTTCCCACTAGTTTGAATTTGGTATTTCATATCTAACTCGAGTCTCGCATCTCATATTTATCTCTAAATAAAATGTTTTTTCATCATTCAAGATGAAAGGTTTTTCAGCCTACTCCCCCTACATAGTATCAAAGCCTCGGAAAAATACTAGAGTTTCTCTTCTCTCTCTCTATCCTCGCTCTCGACACTCTGAGCCACTCCAATCACACCACCCTCATTGATCACACCTTCCACACGTGTCCTCCCGGCAAGGCCCTCCGGGCATGGATGCCTCCTCCTCCGTGCCTTTCTGTAAAGGCCAGAACCTACCTGGACCATTACTTTGTGTTTTCCAGGGGATAGGGGTGCCGGGGAAGGTTAGATAGAGAGGAGGAATCCTAGCATAAATTTCAGTTGAAAGTCAAGGTTGCGTTGTGACCATGCGTATTACGTCGTAGTCGACTGCCTGGAGAAAAGCAGTTGCAGTGGTTCGTCGTGTTGTGTCGTGATCACTTTGGTTGCGGTGTGAGGCTATGCTTTGCAAAGTGGAGCTTAGGCCGTGAGTTTTTGGTGTCTTCCTGATAGGAATGTGGGCAAGGGCTAGGGTGTTGAATGAGAGCCGCAGAGTAAAGGGGGCTACAGCTGTAGGGAGCAGGTTAGAGTAAAGGGGGCTACAGGTGTAGGGGAGCAGGTTGGAAGTCTTTAATAATGGCTAAGGGTAGAATTGTACTTTCTATAGCTAGTAGTTAGGATGATTGGCAGTGGGTGGGGTATTAAATAAGGGGTTGAAGGTAGGGGCAAGATACGTTGGGTCTTTGGCTGGAATTCTGCTATGCAGATGGGAGGGTTAGGCCTCGGATCACAAAAGCGGCGTCTTCGGGAGATATTCTTCTGATCTTCTTCTTCTTCTTACCCTCTTCATCTGGTGTTCTTACTACTCTTGTACTTTATAATCGCTGGAAATATAGAAGTGTATTGTTATTTCTTTCTCTCTCACTCGAATCTCTAACAATTGGTGCTTTCATTGAGAGGCATTTTTTACAGAGAAATCTAGAGAGAGAGTTTCTTGAAGCGGTTATTGATTGAAGGTCTGTAGCGGGCGACGCAACAGAAGAAACCGCCTCACTGCAGTGGAAGTCGACTTGCAGTAGGAAGGTGGAACAAAATAAATCGACCTCCTCTTCTGCTGCTAATCAAACTGCATCGACCTCCTCTTCTGTTACTGATCAAACTGCATCGGGAATTACAAGTTTCATTCGTGAGGTGGACGAACCGATACAGCCGCAATAAGTACAAACAGTGTGTTGTACTGAACAAGAAAAAAATAGCAAGAAGTCAATTGGTTCCTATCCGAAGTGGATGGGCGGGCAGCAAGCATTGCAAGGGAAGCAGCGGGAGCATACGATTGGGTCCGCAGACTTATCAAAACATCAAGTAATATTGGAACACTTGACAGACTCCACTGTTTTGACAGAACACCAAGAAAATCCGGAGCAGGTGAATCAAGTGGAAGTCAACGCTGGAAGGATTACTGAGGCAGAGTGGGCTAAACAAGGAAGGAGCAGTTTGGGCCAACCGAGCCGGTATGCAGATTCTTTTGTGTGCAAGGAGAGCAAGAGGGCAACGACAACTGAAGTCGCAGCGAAACTTGCAGCATCCAGATCTGTTTTTACGTCTCTCATTGTGGCGGAAAAATGCAAGGAAGGTCACGCGTCTCAGAAGGCTGTAGCAGGACGTTATAAATAGCTGCGAGTGGAGAATATAGTGGCATGGGACCAATGGAAAGATAGAGAGGATCATGGACCATGGTATCCAAAGGAGATTCCACATATTCTTAAACTTTTGGCTATGGGAGAGGTAAAGGTTGGTGCCAAGCTTGGAAGAAACCTTCTAGCGACTAGAGTTGCATGGTTGCTAAGGTCACCACCAGAGCCACCGCCATCAGATTGTGCTATTTTCTGCTTCCAGACCATCCCTCTAATAACCCCGACAGTTCATCCGGTTTTTCCACCTTAAGGACAAGGTGTTTTTTTTAGGTCGGTGGAATTGATAGGAATGTGGGCAAAGGCTGGGGGGCTGAATGGGAGGTGCAGAGTAGAGGGGGCTACAGCTGTAGGGGAGCAGGTTAGAGTAAAGGGGGCTACAGGTGTAGGGGAGCAGGTTGGAAGTCTTTAATAATGGCTAAGGGTAGAATTGTACTTTCTATAGCTAGTAGTTAGGATGATTGGCGATGGGTGGGTTATTAAATAAAGGGCTGAAGGTAGGGGCAAGACACAGTGGGTCTTTGGCTGGAATTCTGCTGTGCAGATGGGAGGGTTAGGCCTCGGCTCTCGGAAGCGGCGTCTTCGGGAGATATTCTTCTGATATTCTTCTTCTTCTTCTTACCTTCTTCTTCTGGTGTTCTTACCACTCTTGTACACTGTAATCGCTGGAAATATAAAAGTGTGTTGTTATTTCTTTCTCTCTCACTCAGATCCCTAACACTTACTGTCTGGGAATGGGAAACCTATTGTGGCGTGGTGTATCGTGTTGCAACAGGAAGACCATGGATCGCAACATGAGGGGATCCTTTGTGTTGTGGCAATCTTGGTAGGAGAATTTCAGGATTCTTCCATTTTTTGGGATTGTTGCGTCGTGATGTGTGTCTGAGGTCAATCAAGTTTGAGGTTGAGGTTGGGGTTTGCGTTGTGATTCTCAACTATTCAAGAGTTGTGGCGTGAAGCTACCCATCACATCGTGGCCATCCTTGATTAGATCAAATTTAAATAGTTTGACTCCCCAAGATTTGGGAAGGATCACGTTGTGGTTTCCGAATTAGGTCACCATTGCGGCATGACCCTACTTGTTGTGTCGTGATCCTGTGTTTTCCAGTTTTAAATATAATTTCGGGTGCTTTCTATGGGGTGTCTTGAGAGCCCTTTGGCCGTTCCTTGGTGGCTTTTGATCCTTAGCTTTGTGCAATTGAAATCATGTGATCTGAGGTGTATTTTTCTCTCTTTTCTTTGTTCCTTCTTGTATTTTTCTCTCTCTTTTCTCCGTTCCTTCGGTTTGGTGATGTCTTGGCCGAGGTTTTGATGGGGTTTTGATATGGTTAGGTGTAGTCAAGGATCCCTTCGAGTTAGGTGTTGGTTAAACTTCGGTTCTTCCCCATTCTTATGTTGCATTCTTTGAACCTTTTATCGAGGTATGGGATTCAAAACTTCTCTTATTAGTATGTGTGAATGAGGGATGATTGTTTATGATGTTTTGGTAGTTTGTTGCTCTGGATGCTTGATGCTTGATGTTGTTGCGATGCCTTCCACTTTTCATAATTGGTTAATCACATAAAGATGGTAACGGATGGGAGACGTGAAATTTTGGAATTAATGATTGATGTTGTTTAAACATTAGGTGTTGAACTAATATGGTGACATGACTAAAAGAGGTTGATTGATGTTGTTTGTTGTGGTCTTTGGTGTTGTTTGTTGTTGTATTTGTGTGGTTGTCCTTGCGGTGGTTGGAATTAAAGTGGTGTTATGTTGTTGTGGCGGTGATTTGGCATGCTTGATGTTGGAAGGAAAAGGGGATGATGTTGTGGTTGTGGTGGCTTTGTTTCGGTGGTGGTTGGCTGAGATTGTGTGGCGTAGATGTGGTGGTGTGGAGAGGTTGATGTTGAGGTGTCGTACTAGCCTAGAAACATGATTTGATGCTGAATTAAATAAAAGACTGGATGAATTAGTGAAGCTGGTAATGGGTATGGGCTGTGATTACGTGAATAATGTGTTGGAATTAATAAACAACCTAATGGGTATGTGGCATATGGTAAATGGGGTTGTCAATAAAGAAGTGGTTAAATGAAATTGTCTGGAATGAGTGTAATTAAATTAATGTAATGTGGTTGGTAAGAGGTAGATCTGGAAGTTGTTAATGATGTGATAGAATGAGAATCTGATGTTGTGTGGTTGTTTTGCGGCGGTAGTACGGACGGTTTGTATCGTGATTAGTTGTGCCAGCGGTCGTTGGTGCGAGAACATTGGGATGATGTGGTTATGGTAGGTCGTGTTAATTGTTTGACCCAATTATGTGTATGTTAGTCCCTCATTGGTTTGTTCTATCTTGTATTCAGTTTCCTTTATCTATAAATAAAGGGTTTCGGCGTACGATTCTATGGTATCAGAGCAGGTTAGTCAACCCTAGCCCTCCCTCCTGCATCACTCCCCCTCGGCTGCGCCCAGCCCCCACCTGTGCGACCCCCCCCCCACCCCGACGTCACCCTGCGACTGCACCATCGCCCCCACCCCCCGATATCGCCTTGCGCATCGCCCCACCCTGTGCAATGGCCTCCCTACGCCGCCCTTCTCCAGCAGGCACGACAGTCCCTGACGACCCCCATCCAAACGCGACGGCTCCAGGCCCATTGCTCATCCCTGTTGTGCTGACGCCGCCCTCTCCCCAGCGCCAGCACCCTAGCCATTCACTTCCCTGCGTGCGCGTTCCTCTCGGTGCGCCTGTCCACCCATGTGGCTCCCCTGGCGACTGCACCTCTGCCCGCCACCCCTGATGGCGTCAGACTACCCAAGCGTACCCCGACGCCCCTACTGACGAAGGTCCTTCGTGCGCACATCCCCTAACGGCCGCTACACTCTCCCGTCACGCGGCGACACTTCTTACCCGCGGTCCCTATTGCGCACACCTATGCGCCGACTACGGCCAACGCCCCCACGCAGCACCTCCAGCCGCCCCTTCCTCCGACACCGCTCGTAACGTGACGTTTGTTCCCACACGCCCCTGATGTTGTCTCGCCACATAATTGATGCACTATGACTGTTCCTACCAGACATTCGATTAGTGTCCTGCTACGTGTTGTTTTAGCACGCCTTGATGCAACTGACCCGGTTATTCCTATTAAGGCATTATCTGGCTATCCATACTAGTACCCCGTTGCCCAGGACAGATTTCTCATCTCCGTCTATTCCTGCCGAGTGGGCTCTTACTGCCTCTTCCCCATCTCCTTCCATACATGGTAGCATTCTCGTCACCATCTAATATCCATCACAACCTGGAACTCTTTGTGGCTGAGATTGCGCTTATACATTCTTATTGGGTTGTTTTGCCACTTGACTCTTATTCAGCCTCTATTGCTCAAGCCGGTGGCCCTACCGCTAGTGTATCTCATCGACCGACAGCTTGGATGTTTGATTCCGGTGCTTCTGATCATCTCACAGGTGATGCAGGTATGCTTACTACCTATCATCTATATACCGGTGTCGCTTCAATTACGGTTCCTGATGGATCAACAATCACTATTGCGGAATTTGGCACATGCTCCTTGAAACCTATTCGTCCGGCTTCAGTGGCACATGTTCCTCGCAGTCCTTTTAATCTTCTATTCATCAATAAACTCACAAGTACTTAAATTGTGTTGCTATTTTTACATCTTCTGGTGTTGTTTTTCAGGAGCGGTCGACGAATCAGGAACTTGGTAGAGGTCGTCTTATTGATGAGGTGTACATGTTCGATACTCCGTCATCCCTGGCTTGCTCATCCACCTCTGCTCGTGCTCTCGACCTACATTTTTGCCATGGTCATCCACCGGCTTCAGTCTTACATAGGTTTTGCCCCCATTTAAGTCAACATCTTTCTTTCTATTGTGAATTATGTAAGTTTGTTGAACATCATTAGGCGACGTATGTTCCTCGTTTGGTGACGCATGCAGCTCATCCTTTCGACTTAGTTCATTCTGGTGTATGGGGTCCCTGCAGGGTTCTCGGTCAGTTAGGATACCATTATTATGTATCCTTTATTGATGACTTCTCTCAGAAGACATGGATATATCTCCTTCATGAGGTTGTGATATTTTCTAAACTTTTTACCATGAAACTCACACTCAATTCTCCAAGCCTAGATGTCTCCACTTGGACAACGACTGAGAATATTTATCTTCCTATCTTCACCAATTTCTCAAAGATCACGGTATCCTCCACCAAACAACATGCCCCGATACCCCTCAGCAGAATGGTGTGGCTGAGCGTAAACATCATCATATTCTGGAAACTGCTCGGGCCTTATTATTTCACATGCAGGAGCATATCCTTTTTGGAGATGTTATTCTTACTGTCACTTATCAAATCAATCGTCTTCCTTCTTCTGTTCTTCAAGAGAGTCCGTTTTCGGCTCTGTTCCCCTCTCTTCCTCCTCACTCTCTTCCACTTTGCATGTTTGGGTGTCTTTGTTATGTTCGTGACACTCGTCCTCGTTCTCTCTAAATTTTCCCCAAAGGCCCAACATTGCATCTTTCTGGGCTACTCTCGTACCCAGCGCGGTTACCGTTGTTTCTCTCCTGACTTGGGACGTTATATCATCTCTGTTGATATCTCATTTATTGAGAACTCTCTATTATCCTCTCCACCATCTCCTCATCCTGATACCACCATCGATGATTGTATTCCTCTCATCATTCACCCACCTCTGCCTTCGTTGACCCGATCAGATGATCTTCGCTTTGGCTCTGTTTACTCTCGTCGTCCATCGAACATGCTCCCTGCCCAGACTGAGGACACCATTTCCCCGACTTTGTCCGTCGCTCCTGCTACGGGCATCGATGACTTGTCGATTGCATTGCGGAAAGGTACTCGCTCTTGCCAGAATAACCCTCTATACACAACTTCATACAAAGGTTTCTCCGCTTTGGAGACAATATTTGTTCCTCGTACGGTTGTTGAGCCTAAATCTCACTCTGGTTGGCTTCAAGCAATGCGGGATGTATTACAAGCCTTGGACGACAATCACACCTTGGATTTGGTCCCCCTTCCGACAGGTAAACAGGTTGTTGGCAGCAGATGGATTTATTCAGTCCGTCTAAATGCAGATGGTACTCTTCGTCGCCATAAAGTTTGTCTCGTGACAAAAGGCTTCGTTCAGACATATGATGTTGATTATTTCGATACCTTCTTACTGGTTGCTAAAATGGCCTTTGTTCGATTATCTATATCTCTTGCAGTTGCACATAATTGGCATCTTCAGCAACTTGATGTCAAGAATGCATTTCTCCATGGTTTCCTTAAAGAAAAAATATATCTGCAACAACCTCCTGGCTTCCTTGTCTCCGGGATCAGGTCTCATGTCTGTCGGTTTCGTCGGTCTCTTTATGGGCTCAAACAGTCTCCTCATGCGTGATTTGGCAGATTTTGCATCGTCATCACTACCTTTAGTCTATCTCAGAGTATGAAGGATCACACTATTTTCTATTGAAAACATCATCTGGTTGCATTATGTTAGTTGTGTATGTTGATGATGTCATTATTACTGAGAGTGGTTCACATGGCATTACCCATCTCAAGGCTTATCTTCGACAACAGTTTCATACCAAAGACCTGGGACCTTTGACATATTTTGTTGGCATTGAAGTCTCTCGTTCTTCAACTAGCATCTTCTTTTCACAACAAAAATATGCATTGGTATCTAGCATGATATTGGCTTGTCTCGAGCAACTGTCATTGTCACTCCTCTTAAACCAGGGGAACGGTCTCTCTATGCTGCCAATGACCCATATTCTCATTTGGATAGGTATCGTCGTCTTGTGAGCAAACTCAATTATCTTACCATGACTCGTCCGAATATTGTCTGCGTTGTCAGCAAAGTCGGTCAATTCATGGAACATCCGACAAAATCTCAATAAGATGTTGTCCTTCGCATTGTCAAATACATTAAGACCATGCGTTTGGTCTTCAGTATTCACATCACGATCATCTGGACATTGAGGCCTTCTGTGATGGCGACTACACTGGTTGCTTATCTACCCGAAAGTCTACTTCTGGGTTTGCGGTTTTTCTGGCTGGTAACTTAATCTCCTGGCGAAGCAAGAAACAAACTGTCATCTCCAGATCCAGTGCTGAATCTGAATACCACGCAATGGCCACGGTAAGTACTGAAATTCTATGGTTTCACCAAATTCTTCATGAAATTGGTTTCCCGACACAGAATTCTGCTCATATTTTGTGTGATAATCAGGCGGTCACGAAGATTGAATCTAATCCGGTTTTCCATGAACGAACGAAGCATATTGAAATTGATTGTCAATTTCTTCGTCATCACCTGGAGCAAAAACATATGAGGTTTAACTTCATTCCAACAGCACATCAGTTTGCCAACATCTTCATTAAAGGCTTGTCGGAGCACAACTAGATTCTTTGTGCGCTAAGCTGGGCATCCACAGAATTCACCTCCCACGCCTTCCCCGGCGGCCCTACCTCCTGCCTGCGCCGCTTCATCGAGCGCTGGCCCCGCCCTCCTCTGCGCGCAGCACTCCCGACGGCCCTCCCTCCTGCTTGTGCCGCTTCTTCAAGCATCGGCCCCGCCCTCCTCTGCGCGTAGCACGCGCAGCACTCCCAGCGGCCTCCTCTGTGCATGGCTACCGACCAGTCGCGACCCGGTCCACGCGAACCGGCCCCAGCTACTCCCTCCAGACGGCCCGACTCTGTCCAGGCACACCGGGCTCCTCCCGGCTCCTACGCCCAGCATGCTCAGCTTCCCGGCACGCCCGACACTTCCCTAATTCCCGCGTTGCCCCCTACTGCGTCTTAGACTGCTGCACGACGCCTCCATGGCCGACTCCTCCCCTCTGCCTCAGATGATTACTGCTTCCACCCGCCTTGTGGATGACCGGTTGGACTCCACAAATTTTTCCATCTGGCGGAAGACTGTGGTGATGTCCCTGACCGGGATGGACCTTGATCATCACCTTGAGGATCCTCCCCCGGCTTCAACTAACCCCAAATATCGTTCGTGGAAGCTTGCTAACAGCAAGATCTTCGCTCTGCTGGTCAATTCCATGGAACGATCGGTCAAAGATGTCACCCGCACGGCAAATACAGTCAAGGGACTCTGGGACTCCTTGAATATCATATATTCTGAGACCAACAACCTGGCTCGGGTTTCCGAAATACTTCAGCGTCTATCCCATGTTCGACAGCAGGACCAGTCATTCACCGCCTACTTCATGGAATGAAAGGGGCTTCGTGATGAGTTGCAGGAGTTGTGGCCCATTCCCCAAACTCCGGCAGAGGCTCAGACCCAGCGGGACCAACTCTGCATCTTCACCTTTCTCAGCGGCCTCGCTCCGAAGTTTGCCACCACGGCAACCGAGCTGCTCGCTAGCCCGTCGACGCTGGAGATCCCTAAGGTTTATCATCGGCTGAGCAAGGCGCAGCGGGCTCTTCCTCCTCCCGCCCCCATTATCGACAACTCAGCTCTCCTCAGTCAAAGCAGTGGTCGCTCCTCCGGTCCTCGTGGACGTGGTCGTTTCGAGGGTCGTCCACGTCCCCTCTGCCAACATTGTGGCAAGGTTGGCCACACGATCGATCGATGTTGGGTCCTGCATGGACGTCCATCCCAGCGCCCGCGGCAGGGACAGACCGCGGTCCAGGAGGCGTCCTCGACAGTCTCCACCCTTCCCCCATCACTGGACCTGTCTATGGCCGACATCCGGCTGACTCATGATCCACGGGACCCTGTCGGACCCGGTCCATCCTCGGCTTCTGTGGCCCATTCTGTTCGTTCCGCTGCCTTTGTCGGTCGCCGCTCCCCTGCCTGGATGCTGGACTCTGGTGCCTCCGACCACCTAACCGGAGATGCTGGTATGTTGACCTCTTACTGCCCTTATGTCGGTTCATCAGCCATCACCATCGTTGATGGCTCCACTATCCCCATTGCGGGCTTCGGTGCATGCTCACTGACTCCATCGATACACCTACCCTCTGTGGCCCACGTGCCCCGCAGTCCCTTTAATCTTCTTTCCATCAGTAAGCTGACAAAAGATTATAACTGTGCTGCCATATTTACCTCTTCTGGTGTTGTGTTTCAGGAGCAGACTACGAACCGGGAACTTGGTAGAGGTCGGCCTCGGGACGGGGTTTACATGTTCGATGGCCCGGCACCCCTCACTTGCATGTTTGCTTCTTCTCGAGCATTGGATCTTCATTCCCGCTTGGGACACCCGCCTGCATCCACCATTCATCAGCTTTTTCCTGACTTCAGTCGACATCTTTCTTTTCATTGTGAGTCATGTACTTTTGCGAAACATCATCGCACTACATACATTCCTCGCGTGGATACACTGGCCTCACACCCTTTTGATCTGGTTCATTCAGATGTTTGGGGTCCTTGTACCGTTTCGAGTAATATGGGATATAATATTATATATCTTTCATCGATGATTATTCGCGAATGACTTGGCTTTACCTCCTTCGTGAACGCTCCGAAGTGTTTTCCACCTTCCAAAACTTTTACAATGAAGTTCAGAACCAATTCTCCATCTCTGTAAAATGTCTCCGCTCGGATAATGGGCGTGAGTATCTCTCCACTCTCTTTCGGCAGTTTCTCCAGACAAAAGGCATCCTTCATCAGACCTCATGTCCTGATACACCCCAGCAGAATGGGGTGGCCGAGCGGAAACACATACATATTCTGGAGACTCCTCGTGTCCTCTTCCACCGACAGGTACCACTACATTTTTGGGGCGATGCCATTCTAACTGCCACCTACCTGATAAACCGTCTTCCTTCCTCTATCCTTCAGGGGGAGACTACTTTTCGGGCTATGTTCTCCTCTCTCCCTCTTCACTCCCTTCCCCTTCGCGTGTTTGGATGCCTCTGTTACGTTTGAGACACACGTCCAGGGCTCTCCAAACTCGCTCCCAAATCTCTCCGCTGCATTTTTCTTGGCTACTCCCGCACTCAGCGCGGATATCGCTGCTTCTCCCCCGACCTCCGGCAGTATGTCATCTCGGCCGATGTTACCTTTGTTGAGAACTCTCCGTTCTCCCATCCCTCGCCTCCTCCTGACCCCGCCATCGATGATTGTCTTCCTCTAATCATCCACCCTCCACCAGTGTCCACCCCTGTTGACACACATTTTGGTCAGGTCTACTCCCGTCGTCCATCGCCTTTATCCCTTGTCCCGGCCAATGACACCGACCCTCCCGCTTCGTCAGCTGCTCCTGCCCCGTCACCTGAGGACTTGCCCATTGCCCTATGGAAAGGTACACGCACCTGCCAAAGTACTCCTCTCTTTGTATCTTCTTACAGGGGTCTGTCCGCTCTGGAGACAGTTTCTATTCCTCGCACGGTTGGTGATGCCAAATCTCACCCCGGGTGGCTAGCTGCAATGCGGGATGAATTACAGGCTCTGGAAGAAAACCATAGTTGGGATCTTGTCCCCCTTTCAGCAGGCAAACAGGCGGTAGGAAGCAAATGGATTTACACAATCAGGCTAAATCCCGATGGCGCTCTCCATCGCCTCAAAGCTCGTCTTGTGGCCAAAGGCTTCGCCCAGACTTACGGTATTGACTACTTTGATACCTTCTCACCAGTTGCCAAGATGGCCTCCGTCCAATTATTCATCTCTCTCGCCGCCTATCATCAGTGACCTCTTCGTCAAATGGATGTCAAGAATGCCTTCCTCCATGGCTTCCTTGAGGAAGAGGTTTATCTGCAGCAGCCCCTCGGGTTTTCTGCCTCCGGCGCTGAATCTCAAGTCTGTCGGCTCCGCCGCTCTCTTTACGGTCTCAAGCAGTCTCCCCGTGCTTGGTTCGGCCGCTTCAGCACGGTCGTCACCGATTTTGGGCTTTCTCACAGCATAAAGGACCGCACTGTGTTCTACAGGGCAACCTCCCATGGCTGCATTTTATTGGTCGTGTATGTGGATGATATCATCATCACCGGCAGCGACTTTGTGAGTATCACCCATCTCAAGGACCATCTTCACCAGCACTTCCACACTAAGGATCTCGGTCCTCTCACCTACTTCCTAGGCATCGAGGTTTCCTATTCTTCGGACACCATCTCCCTCTGTCAACGGAAGTATGCGTTGGATATCTTGCAGGATGCTGGATTGACTCAGGTCACTGCTGTCGACACTCCTCTGGAGCCTGGGGAACGGTCTCTTTATGCCTCCTCAGCACTGTATCCACATCCCGAGCGGTACCGTCGGTTGGTGGGCAAACTCAATTATCTCACCATGACTCGACCCGACATTTCCTGTGCGGTTGCCAAAGTGAGTCAATTTATGGAGCATCCGACCACCTCTCATTGGGATGTTGTCATCTGCATCGCCAAAGTACATCAAGCGCGACTCCCAGCATCCTCATCAGCATATTGAGACCTTTTGCGATGCTGATTATGCCGGTTGCCTTGCTACTCGGCGCTCTACCTCTGGGTTTGCCATATTCTTGGCAGGCAACCTCATTTTTGACGCAGCAAGAAACAGACGGTCGTCTCCCGCTCCAGTGTCGAGTCTGAGTACCGGGCCATGGCCACCGTCACTACAGAGATCCTTTGGCTTCAGCAACTCCTCCAGGAGCTTGGCTTTCCTCAACAAAAATCTGCTCACATATGGTGTGATAACCAGGCAGCCACCAAAATTGCTTCGAATCCCGTCTTCCATGAACGAACGAAGCATATTGAGGTGGACTGCCACTTTCTTCGACACCACCTGGAGCACAATCATGTCAGCTTTAGCCACATTCCAACAGCGGACCAGCTTGCTGACATCTTCACCAAAGGCCTCCCCGGTGCTCGCCTTGCCTCGCTCAGTTCCAAGCTGAGGATCCACAGCATTTGACGCCCAGCTTGAGGGGGAGTGTGTCTAGGTCTTGTATGATGTCCTCTCTATTTTTTGTGGGACTCGGTGTCCAAGCTGGGCGTGTCCAGCTTGAGGGGGAGTGTTAAACCCTTTTTTATTCTTATGTGTATTCCCGAGTCCCACATCGGAATACTCCGTTGTATATTCCGCCTTCTCATTCTATAAAAGAAGGTCTCCACCTCTCTTTGGAGGTAAGGGGGTTTCTTAACCTACAACTGTAATAGTTTTGCTGCTTTCATTAAAGGAGTTGGGCAATATGGCCCTGCATTCCCTTACTCAAGAAAGAATTGGAACACACAAATTTGTTGGTGAAGAATTATTGTGAAGAATGAACAAGAAAGGGGTGTTCGATTATGGTTGATGGTTGGAGAGATAGAAGAGGAAGAACACTGATCAATTTCTTAGTGAATATTCCAAAGGGATCGGAATTCATTGAATCAATTGATGTTTCGTCCTATGTGAAAAGTGGTGCAAAATGTTTGAGTTGCTTGATAAATTTGTTAAAAAAGTTGAATCATCTAATGTAGTTCAAGTTGTCACGGATATTGCTTTAAATAATGTTTATGTTGGTTTGCGTTATATTTTTTTATTGTTTTCTATTGTAATTAAAATTGTAATTTTTTTATAATGATGGTTTGTTCTTATTTACATTCTTCTTTGATAGGAAAATTGTTGGAGACAACCTATACAACTTGTATTGGACTTCATGCGCTGCCCATTGTTTGGACTTGATGTTGGAGGGCATGTCAAAAATTCTGATTCTTTCCTAGACTTTGAAGAAGGCAATGTCAGTCAATGGTTATATTTACAACCATGTGGGTGTGCTGAACATGATGAGGCAATTCACCCAACAGAGGGAGCTACTTAGGCCTACAAAAACAAGATTTGTCATTGTTATGATCACTCTTTCTAGCATGCACAAACAACAAATAAATTTAAGAAAGATGTTTGGCACGGAGGAATGAAACACTAGCAAGTGATCAAAAACAAGATTTGTCACTGCTATGATCACTTCTCTAGCATGCACAACCAACAAAGAAAATTAAGAAAGATATTTGGCTCGTAGGAATGAAACACTAGCAAGTGGGCAAAGGAGCAAGGAGGTAAGAGGACAATTCTTATTATGCAGAGTACTTTATTCTGGAATAATGTTCTTTATTCCCTCAAGGTTGATGGTCCTATTGTTGGTGAAAGAAAACCTCCAATGGGATGTATTTATGAAGCAATGGATAGGGGAAAAGAGGCCATTGCAAAAGCTTTTAACAACAATGAAGACGAGCATAAGGAGATCTTCAAAATTATCGATAAAAGATGGGATGTGCAACTTCATCGACCATTGCATGTTGCAGGATACTACTAGAATCTCGAGTTTTTTTATAACAATCCTAACATTGATGGTCATGAAGAAATAAACTTGGGTTTGGTAAATTGTATCCAGAAATTGATTCCAGATATTGAAACTCAGGATAAAATCTCCGAGGAAATGACAAAAATATAGAGATGTTTAAGGTACTCTTGGAACTAATTTGGCTATTCGAAACAAAAAATTGAGGGCACCAACTGATTGGTGGGCATCTAATAGTGCTTCAACTCCCCATTTGAGACAGTTAGCAATAAAAGTCCTTAGTCTTGCAGTGCTTCTAGTTGTGAACGGAATTGGAGCGTATTTGAAAATCTCCACACAAAGGATAGGCTTGCTCTGCTCGGTCAAAGTTTAATGATTTGGTTTATGTCAAATATAACACAGCTTTGATGAAGAGATTTAATGATCGTGACACCATTGACCCCATCTCATTGAAGGACGTTGATGATTACAATGAACGGATGCTTGCTCAATTGGAAGAACTTAATGCGGGAAACAATCTTTTTTTTTTTTGAGGATGATGATTTAACTTGGGGTGACGTAGCTTTAGAATCTGGAGCAGAATAACCTGACCGTATTACTAGAATATCCACTTCCATTGCAACAAAAGGCAAAAGAGCACTTCATCATATTGAAAAGGAGGAGGAAGAAATGAGAGGAGGATGTTGAAGGGCTTCTTGATAATCTTATTGGCAGCGTCAATGGTGTTTTCATGGATGAGAATGAACAACTATCTTTTTAGACATTTTATGTTAATTTGTCTTCGCATATTTTGTAATATTTAGACAATTTTATTGCATGTTCGTCTTTTTTTAAACTAATTTTTCATGAGATAATGTATTTTTTTATTTTTACTATTATTTTTTCATTTTCCTAATTTAATTTTTCATTTATAATATTTGTGTCGTAAATGAAATTTTTATACGCAGGGCCCTCGGCACCATTTTGCGTTGTGCTCCGTAAACAACTATGGTTACTATATGACATTTAATTCCATTGTGGGATTTTGGGATATTTATATCTTATCTTCCTGGAATTCATGAGGGTCTCTCGTGTGTGTATTCACAAACCCTCGATGCTAGTCGTCAACCCGTGGCATATTTGAGAAGGGTCACTCCCATCTTCATTGCCAGCCCAGAAGGGGTTTCAATGGGGGCAGGTCGTGACACTTTCATCCAGGTGTGCCAGTTCGAAGTCGTATGCCTCTTCCTGTCCAGATTTGTTCACTGCTAAGTCCAGATCCAACAACGCTTTACCTCCTGCAGGCCTCTCTCTCCCTGCCTGCTCAGTCAAGCGCACCAGCATGCTTCTGTCACGCCCAGAAGCGCAACCTCTATCCGGCACTTGTCCAAGCTATCAGGCACCGTCCAAGCCGCACCCTCTGCCGCACAGTTCGGAACAGGCTTAGCCCTTTTGTTGTGCATTCCAGGTAGCTGCACACAACCCCTTCAAGCGCACTCCCTCCAGGTGCACGCCCATCTGTTGTGCATCGCTGCCAAGCGCTCCCTGCGACACTATTCTTGATCTGCTTTTCCAGACAGGATTCCTGCTCCAGATCTGGTCGAGATTGCGTGCTGCCAGCTTTGCTCCTCCTGGCACACCAACCTTCTACAGGGACTCTAGGACACTGCTCAGTCTGTTGGGCTTCTCTGCCGCACGCTCCGTGCTGTCGCCACAGACAGTGTGTCGGGTTTCTCTGTGCTTGCCAGATTTGATGGCGTACAGTTTCTTCACAGCATTTTTGAACATGCAGTGCCATATTTAAGTCGACCTTTTCTAGGCGTTGTGCTTCAGAAAACCTTCCCAGCATCGTCTTTTCAGGCGATTGTTTCCCGGCATCCACTTTAGATGACCGTTTTAGGCATCCTCTCCAGACAACCGTTTCCAGCATACTTTTTCATACGACTTTTTCAGGCATCCCCTCCATGCTTGTTCTCAAACCTTCTCCAATGACCGGAATGATCACAATACATTTTCTGTGACAGTTTCGACATGGCATTCAAAAAAGTATATTCACCAATTCCAGCATATTTTGAATTAGTGCAGTAAGCAGGAGTATGCTCCAGCTTCAGGGGGAATGTTAAGAGTACTTAGATATTTAGTGTATTTGAACCCCCTTTTTCCTCTAAATTGAATTTGGTATTTCATATCTATCTCGAGACTTGTATCTTATATTTGTCTCTGTAAATAAAGTGTTTCATCCTCGTTCAAGAGAAACGATTTGCGGGCCTACTCTTTCTACAATTTCCGATGTGAGCAGATCCAGTCTACAAATTCCCTAACTCATGTCCCATGAGCAGACATTGTATCTCCATACAAGTCCTTGTTCATTCTACTCTTAACATATTATAACAATTTTTTATTTTCAAGATAAACAATATATAATAAATGATATATCCAGAATCAACATCACAATAATGATTTTAGGGGATATCGCTAACATAGACAGGAGCTAACAGCATAAGTAAAATCACCATGAGATGCTATCCTCAGCAATTCAGTGATGCTTCTGAACTTAAAAAAAAAAAAAATCCAAAGCAAAGGATTGTACAAGTTAAATTTGCAAAACTAATAACAAAATTTTTTGAACTCTAAAATGGAGCCACAATATGTACAGAGCATTGTTAAATAAGCACTTAAGAATCAAGAAAGAAGCACACCTCGTTATATATTTCCAAATATGAGACGTGGAGGAGGAATTCTCGACTGGGAGTCTAGCAACAAAAAGGTAAAAATGAGATTTAATCAGTACTGCCAAATGAAAAATACACAATTGGGTTAAAGTACCTCCTGGATGATACTAAAAGCATCCTTCACAGCCAGTGGTATGATTCCAGGCGACCTTTGATCTCCCTGACATCGTTTACAAATATAAGAATACAGAAACAGTTACATATACAAACTAATGGCAGGAAATGAACGCCATTTAGAATCAAAGAAACAAAGTAAACAATACTGCATGATGAGAAACTCAATAATTACAAAAAAAATTACGAGTTTTAATATTTAAATAAAAGCAAGAAACCTCTTAACAGAATAAAGCAATTTATGGTTGAAATTCCTCACATGCATAGTGTGGGTTTTCCCGCTGCTTGTCACCCCATAAGCAAAAATTGTGCCTGTCAAGTTAAAAAGAAGCGACTGCTTGAAGAATTTACCAAAAAAAAGAAAAAAAGAAAAAACGTCAAATGCAAAAATAATGGCATTAAACAACAGCAAAGTCCATCACAGTACATCAAGGATCATGTTTAGCCTCCTAAAGAAAGGATAGTATTTGATGTAGAAAATGTTATACACTTACCATAAAGAAAGAAAGAAAAAACATCAAATGCAAAATTGCAACCTTAAAAATCAGAACCCCGCACGTTTTCATTAAGGAAAACAACATTTTTTATCTTCAAAGTTTCATTTTATTAAAAAATAGGCCTCTGTGCTTTAAAATGCTCTAAAATAACTTTTAAATTTTAAAAAATGGTACTTTGATCTTTAAACTTTCAAGCTCTTGTAATTTAAAGTCACAAAACCAGTTCATGTAAATTTCAAATATGTGATCGTTATATTTTGAATCTCTAATTTTGTAGTGCCTGTGATTTCAATCCCATGATCCTTATACTTCAAATCTCATCATTATGCGAAAAAAATAGTAATTCTGTTTTATTAATCCAATTGACTTCTATCGAGAGATTATGGGCTTGGTCCACTTGGCCCACATAGCCAATGTGTTTGAGTTTAGTTGTAGCTCAGCAGTTTGTATCAGTATTTTATTTTTCCTACGAATAGATTGCATAGGCCTCGCTTTGAAGATACAGTTTTCAAGTTACTAATTTCTCATATGGTATCAAAGTCAGAAACCCTGGTCACTGCCCAAAAACCTTAGCTGCCTCCTCGATCCCTCTCGCTCCGGCCACCCTCCTTTCCCACTCAAGCAAGCCCTGCCAGCTAGGCACATACCCCCCCCCCGGCACTCCATGCCGCTTAGGCGCACACCACACCCAAATACATCACCCCTATTGGGGACCTCTCCTCCCACACCATCCCCCCCACCACTTTCTAGTCGCGCCCCTGCATGGATGCACCACTGCCTCCTGCAGTGATCCCCTACTCATGACCCTGCTTTTTCTCTAGCCTGCTACCCTTTTTTATTACTACCTTGGGACTCAAATCCTACTCAATTACCTTAATCGATTTTTCATTGATTGCTTACCCTATCCCTTCTGCGCCTTTTTTGTTCCTACTTCCGCAATTGGAGTCTGTCAGTGTCTAGTTTTATCACTATGTCTGAATCTTCAGATGTGACTGCCTCAACAGTGTGCTGATGAGCACCTTAATTATACTAACTTCCAGATGTAGAAGAAAATCACTATTGTTTCTGTTAGCAATACGGGGGGAGCCTTCCCACCGTGCCCACGCCCTCCCCTACTACACACTTACCAGCGGAGGGGTAAAACTGGAAATGTGGATTCTGTTAGTGGGGTGGGGACCAGCAGCTAGCCCAGCAGGTTTATAAGTAGGAGAGTTGGCCCACTGAACGGTTAGAATATTACTTTTGAGCATTCTGTTGGAACAGAAAGAGGAGGGAGTTAGTGGCCTGACTCCCGTAGAAACTCCCAGTAGCAGCAGGCGGATTCTGGAGGAGGGCTCTTCATCTTCAACCTGCTGTATTGTTTTCTTTTCCTTCCACTGCTGTAACAGTTGTAAACCGGTAACATCTATCTAAGTTCTCCCTTATGCTCCTGTTATTTCCTGTCTTCGTACACACACACACACTGGAGCCGTAACAACTTTGGCGGCTCCGCTGGGGAAAAATCGAGCAGACGCGCGGGACAGAGATCAACGCACGCTGGGAGCAGGCGTTGTAATTTTCTCTTCTGCTCTGGATATTTGGCTCCGGTTTTATGCAAACTTGGATGGAGCACAGAGTAGCCTCGATCGAGTCATCCATGGAAAGTATAAGAGCTGCCATGATGTCTATACAAGAAAATATGGAGAAGATGATGAACGGGCAGGGTGAGACTCTACGTATAGCTCGGGGCGAGGCGCAGCAGTCGGAGGAACGGTTGATGTTGCGGGTTCGAAATCTGGAGGAGCAAACTATGGAAAACTAAAGGGAATGGAGTCGCATATCGAGCGCAGTTCAGATGCTGGAAAACAGAGTACTAGCGCAATTAAAACGCCTTGCAGGGAGTTTGATGAGCGCTTGGAGAAAACACCAGCTACGGAGATTGCTGAATTCACAGACGATCTACACAACTTCACACGGAAGGTTGAATTACCCAGTTTTGTTGGTGATGATCCTCTAGGATGGATCACCAAAGCTGAAACTTATTTCCTGATAAACCGAACTCCCGAAGGTATGAAATTACATCACACACAAATATGCATGGAAGGCACTGCACTATATTGGTTCCTGTCTTGGAACAGTGTTACCCCGGGAGCTACTTGGAGCTCTTTCAAACCTGCTTTTCTAGACCGGTACGGAAGGAACACTGATGGAGACCCAATTAGGTTTCTGAAAAATCTGAAACAAACCAGCTCAGTGGACGATTATATTGAGGAATTCGAGCAGATTGCCTTGAGGCTGCCCAACTTTCCCGAACCATGGTACATGAGCCTGTTCATGGGGGGATTACGTCCTGAAATAGAGAATCGAATCTCAACACATGAACCGACCAACAAATTTCGGATGATAATTCTGGCAAGGAAAGTTGAAAGGGAATTGGTTAGTGAGGGAGTGATTCGAAGTGCACGTTCCCGCCCAATTATCCCCCCCATCCCTCGGCATTCCGGAACAGCAACAGCAAATTTTCCAGTTCCCCGACCAATTATTGACCGCAGCCGTCGTGACGAAGAATTACGGAAGGCCATTGGGGATGACCGTTGGGGAGGAGTAAGGGCACTTAGTTGGCAGGAGCGGGAGGAACGGAAGCAAAAGGGCTTGTGTTTCCGTTGTGGCCAACCATTCGGGCCCATGCATAAATGCCCTGATAAAAACCTGCGGTTATTGGTTTGGGAGTATGAAGAACCCGAGGAACAGCTGGAGTTCTGGGGTGAGACAAAGGCAACCGACGGGGAGAAAGTGGCCGAGAAAGAAATTCTGGACGAGGGGCCAGCCGACCAACTAGGGGAGCAAGTAGAGTTATGAAATCTGGGAGGCGTGGGGGCTGACTCGATGATGTTAGCTGGAAAGTTATCAGGAGTACCAGTGCTTGTTCTAGTGGACAGCGGGGCCAGCCACAATTTCCTCTCAAGACGACTTGCAAAAATTGCAAATGTAACAGTAAGCCCAACCAGACCTTTCGGTATTACTCTCGGAAATGGGTCTCGAGCCCTATCACAGGGCCTATGCCAGCAGGTTCTGATCAACTTAGACAATTTTGATGTCATAGTGGACGCTTATGTTTTCGAGACAGGAGGCCCGGACGTGATTTTGGGAATGCAATGGCTGAAGAGCTTGGGAAGTGTGTTGACTGATTGGGGACATAAAACAATGGAATTTTTGTGGTTGGGGCAAGAAATCAGATTGCAGGGAAAGACGGCCGAAGAGATGAGCTCATGGGGGCAGCCTAACCATGCTCCCACCAAAACCCTGTTGGTTGATGGGTGGGCTTGGATGGCACAACTCCAGTTTCCAGCAGCAGGAATTGGCCAGACACAGGTTGACCAGCTCCAATTGGAAGAAGTACTGAAAAAATTTCAGACCATGTTTGATCAGCCACGAGGTCTCCCTCCTCAGAGGGAAACTGATCATGTTATAAATCTGGCGGCCGGAGCAGCACCTGTAAGCATCTGACCCTATAAGTTGGCTCACTACCTTAAGGATGAAGTCGAACACCAAATAAATGATATGTTGGCCCAGGGGATAGTTCGACACAGCTGCAGCCCTTTTGCCAGCCCCATAATCCTAGTTAAAAAAAAGATGGGAGCTGGAGAATGTGTGTTGACTACCGGGCGCTCAATAAGCTAACAATACCGGATAAATTTCCCATCCCCGTTATCGAAGAATTGTTGGACGAGTTGCAAGGGGCGACATATTTTTCCAAATTAGATCTGAAATCTGGTTTCCACCAAATTCGGGTCTGACCGACGGATGTTAGTAAAACTGCCTTCCGAACGCACGAGGGACACTATGAATTTCTTGTCATACCATTTGGGTTAATGAATGCTCCGGCTACCTTTCAGTCCACAATGAACCGAATGTTCAAGGAATATTTGAGGAAGATTGTTTTGGTGTTCTTCGACGATATTCTAGTCTTTAGCAAAACCTGGGCAGACCACTTGCACCATTTGACAACTGTTTTCCGGACCACTTGCACCATTTGACAACTGTTTTCCGGGTCCTACAGATTAATCAGCTTTACCTAAACTGCAAAAAATGTTTCCTGGCGCAACAATCCCTGGAATATTTGGGCCATATTATTTCTGCTAAGGGTGTTTCAGTGGAACCATCAAAGATAGAATGTATTATCGGTTGGCCACGTCCACGATCTGTTAAAGGAGTCAGGGGATTCTTGGGATTAACCAGCTATTACAGAAAGTTTGTTGTGAAGGGTATGGTAAGATAGCAAAGCCCCTCACGGAATTGACAAAAAAGGATAATTTCCATTGGACACCAGAAGCCGAGCAAGCCTTTAATACTTTAAAGAAAGGTCTTGTTACAGCTCCTTTACTAGCTCTGCCTGATTTCCTGCAGCCATTCATAATAGAATGTGATGCCTCCGGTTTAGGGGTGGGGGCTGTCCTCATGCAAGTTGGACGACCAATAGCCTATTTTAGCAAGGCTTTAGCGGATTCCAACCTTGCCAAATCAGTGTATGAAAAGGAGGTTATGGCACTTGTTTTGGCGGTCCACCATTGGAGACAGTATCTGATTGGGAACCATTTTATTGTTTACACCGATCATAAAGCTCTCAAGCACCTCCTCAGCCAACGCCTTCACACAGCGAATCAGCAAGATTGGCAGGCTAAACTTTTGGGGTATGACTTTGAGATTATTTATAAACCAGGGCGCCTAAACCAGGCGGCAGACTCTCTTTCCCGCCGGGCCGCTGACGATCTCGACATCCCATATGAGCCTCTATCCTTAGGTTCAGCAGTCTCTGAACCACTTTGGCTGGAAACAGAAGTTATTCAGGCCGAATATCTGCAGGATCCTGTGCTAAAAAACATTATTTCTGCTGTCCCACAGCACCCCTCTGCACAGCCCCGGTATACCGTAAGGCACGGCTTGCTATTTTTCCAAGACCGCCTTGTTCTGTCTTCCAAATCCAGCCTCATACCTAAGTTTTTACAGTATTATCACTCTTCTCCAGTGGGGGGACATGCGGGCTTTCACAAAACCTACAAAAGGCTAGCTTCTGGCTTATTTTGGAAGGGAATGACAAAACATGTACAACGGTACGTACATGAATGTGATGTTTGCCAACATCATAAAACTCAGGCTATGTCTCCAGCCGGCTTACTCCAACCGCTACCGATTCCAAATCAGGTTTGGGAGGACATCTCAATGGATTTTCTGTCTGGCTTGCCAAGGTCCCAAGGATTTACTGTAATAATGGTGGTTGTGGACCGCTTCACCAAATATGCCCATTTCCTCCTGCTGCGCCACCCTTATACAGCCAAGGATGTTGCCGAACTCTTTATCCGAGAGGTAGTCCGCTTGCATGGCATCCCTAGCTCGATCATTAGTGACTGAGATCCCATTTTTGTCAGTAATTTCTGGAGAGAATTATTTCGCTTGGAGGGTACCACCCTTAAGATGAGTTCCTCTTACCACCCTCAAACGGATGGGCAAACGGAGATCGTTAACAAGTGTCGTGGCACTTGCGTTGCTTTGCTTCTGAAAAACCACAAACTTGGTCCCGATGGCTGCCATGGGCTGAATATTGTTACAACACGGCAACCCATTCCTCAACTAACTTGTCCCCATTTGAAGCTGTTTATGGGCAAAAGCCTCCTGCAGTACAGCGCTTTGCTGACCGGTCAACTCCAGTGGACACGGTGCCCTCACTACTTGCTGAACGGGATCAAATGATAGAGCAGCTCCGCTACAACCTTACCCGCGCTCAGCAGTTGATGGTTCAGGCTGCCAACAAGCACCGTCGGGATGTTACTTTTGATGTTGGAGATCTCGTTTTCGTCAAACTCCGGCCGAATATTCAAACTTCCAAAGCCCGCAAACTGACCCCCAAACTGGCAGCCCACTTTTATGGTCCGTTTGCTGTTGAGGCACGCCTGGGTAACACCGCTTATAGGCTGACTCTGCCGCCTACAACACGGATACACTCGGTTTTCCATGTTTCATGGCTCAAACATGTAGTTGGGAATTCTCTCGTCCACTCCGAGCTTCCAAAATTCTGGGACAGTTCTACCTTTGTCGGACACCGGCCAACAACAATTCTAGCTACCAAACCAGCGTCTGGGCACTCCCGGGGCAAATGGCTAGTTCAGTGGCAGGGCCTACCCACCGAAGAATCAACTTGGGAAGATGCTGAGCACCTCCTTTCCCAGTTTCCAGATTTACACCTTGAGGACAAGGTGCCGATTACCGAGGGGGAAAATGTTAGCAATACGGGGGAAGCCTTCCCACCGTGCCCACGCCCTCCCCTACTACACACTTACCGGAGGGGTAAAACTGGAAATGTGGATTCTGTTAGTGGGGTGGGGACCAGCAGCTAGTCCAGCCGGTTTATAAGTAGGAGAGCTGGCCCACTAAACGGTTAGAATATTACTTTTGAGCATTCTGTTGGAACAGAAAGAGGAGGGAGTTAGTGGTCTGACTCCCGTAGAAACTCCCAGTAGCAGCAGGCGGATTCTGGAGGAGGGCTCTTCATCTTCAACCTGCTGTATTGTTTTCTTTTCCTTCCACTGCTGTATTGTTTTCTTTTCCTTCCACTCGTGATTCTAACGTCGTGACACCCGCTAGTGTCATCATTGTGGAAAGTCGAGTCATGTAATTGATGCCGGTTTGCAACTACATGGGTGACCCAATTGAGCCCACTCATTGGCCATCCCTATATCGCACATGTTGTCATTGTTAACTTCTTACCCCATGTTCCTGTCCAACATTGTGTTGTCAAGCCTTCTGAGGACTACCTATGCAGATGGATTCCACTTACCGAGTGTTGTTGATTTTTCTCATATCAGGTTTCATATTGCCTTTATCCGACGAAGGGTCCTACCACATAGCTAGTAGACTTTGATGCCTCTGATCATATTATGGATGCAATAGGTGGTATTCTACAGTCTTACCATTCATCCACCACTATCTGATAGATCCGCTGAGATTACAAGGTTTTGTACATGCCCTATTAACCCCTGACATTACTTTATCATCCGTCACTCGTGTTCCACGGAGTCCATTTAACTTAATTGCAACCAATAAGATTACCCGGGGTTTGAATCGTTATGTTATTTTCTCACCTATGAACTGTGTATTTCAGGAATAAGCAACGAAACGCGTTCTTGGTAAATTGGGGTTCCGTTATTATGCGTTTCATTAGTAATTTACCTCGTATGACCTGTGTATACCCCTTAAATGGTTGTTTTGAGCTTCACTTTGTTCTCGCTTCTTTTTATAATATAATAAAAACTCAATTCTCTATTTCTATTCAGTGTTTACATTCTGCTAATGGCCAAGAATATTTATTGATTGTTTTTTGCTTCTCTCACACTACACATGGCATTATATACTAAACTTTTTGTTCCAACTCACTGCAACAAAATGGTGTTATTGAGCACAAGAATCAGTGCCTTTTAGAGGTTGCTCGAGCCCACTTGCTTCACTTGAAGGTCTCTACGGTTTTCTAGAGTGATGCAATCTTTACAATCACTTATCGCATTAACCATCTTCCCTCGACAATTCTTCCAGGGGAGACTCTATGCCATGTCTTGTTCCACGGAGTCCATTTAACTTAATTTCAACCAATAAGATTACCCGGGGGTTTGAATCGTTATGTTATTTTCTCACCTATGAACTGTGTATTTCAGGAATAAGCAACGAAACGCGTTCTTGGTAAATTGGGGTTCCATTATTATGTGTTTCATTAGTAATTTACCTCGTATGATCTGTGCAAACCCCTTAAATGGTTGTTTTGAGCTTCACTTTGTTCTCGCTTCTTTTTATAATATAATAAAAACTCAATTCGCTATTTCTATTCAGTGTTTACATTCTGCTAATGGCCAAGAATATTTATCGATTGTTTTTTGCTTCTCTCACACTACACATGGCATTATATACTAAACTTTTTGTTCCAATTCACCGCAACAAAATGGTGTTATTGAGCACAAGAATCGATGCCTTTTAGAGGTTGCTCGAGCCCACTTGCTTCACTTGAAGGTCTCCACGGTTTTCTAGAGTGATGCAATCTTTACGATCACTTATCGCATTAACCATCTTCCCTCGACAATTCTTCCAGGGGAGACTCTATGCCATGTCTTATTCCCCTCCTAGCCACCTCAGTCTCTACTTTATGTTCCTTTGGGAGTGTATATTATATTCGGGGCATCCTTCCCCACCTTTCAAAACTCGATGCATCTGTCTTGGTTATTCCCACACACAACAGGGTTATAGCTGCTATTCCCCTGAATTGAGGGTGTTGTGTAATCTCTGCAGATGTGTGTTTTATTGAGTTTTCCTCCTCAAGTCTCTTTTCTCATCTGCACCTATTGATTTTGTCCTTCAGGTAGGTGTTCCTTACACTTTTCATTTTCATCCTCCACGTCCTCCTGGAGCTGCCAAACCATGATTTGGTCACATCCACACGTCATTGCGACATACACCAGATGTTTTGCCTGCTGCTACTGAGACACGTGCTCCATGGGTTGCTCATTTGCCCTCCTATAGTGAATTGTTTGTTGTCTATTGTCAAGAAAGAACCAGGTATGGTTATGTTATATTATGATCATGGACCATGTGAAGATAGAGGCATTTTGTGATGCTGATTATGAAAGGTGTTGCATCCTCCATAAATCTATATCTCAATATGTTATTTTCATCGATGGTAATCTCAACTCTTGGCAGAGTAAAAATCAGACTGCTGTATACTGTTAGAGTGTCCGGACTGAATATCATGCTACGACACATGTGACAGCAGAAATTTTATTGGCACAGCAGAATCAACATGAGATTGGTTTTCCAACTGGGAAGTCTGCACACATGTGGTGTGATAACTAGACTGCTATCAAAAATTTTACTAATCCTATCTTCCATGAACGTACTAAATGTGTAAGGGCTGATCGTCATTTTTGTTTGTGAGAACCTTGACAAGAAAAACCTCACATTTGGCTAAATTCAGGTAGGAAAGCAGCTCGCTAATGTTCTTACTTTAAGGGGTGATGTTCTTACTAAAGGGGTATCGTGCTACGTGTGCAATGTTTATGTAATAAGCTATGTATGATAAATATAAATGACTCGCCATAAGGGGGGCTATTTAAAGATTATGGGCATGACCCAAGGGGGCGCATGCTGCCTGCATGCTTTAGTTCAGTTGCAGCCCAGCAATTTGTATATGTGTTTTTTTTTTACTATAAATAAACGGTACCAGACTCAAGAGTATGTACTTTTATGGACACCGAACTCTCACTTGGATACTATTATTTTAATACATGCAAGTCCAATTAGTCTTTTCATTTAGAATCAAACCATCTGGTATCCGGAGTGAAAAAATGAACTCGCTAACTAATTTGAATCAAGTCGGGTAGCATCACAAGAGCGACAACACCCTCAAAATTTGACTTATTTTACTGTTTAAAATGGATAGGGATTAATTTATTTGTGGTTTTGTGTTTGGAGGACGGAATTAAGCACATTGAAATTATAATGACTGGTTTTGACTGGTTTTTTTTAAAAACCAGTCATTATAATTACAATGTGCTTAATTCCGTCCTCCAAACATAAAACCACACTAGTCATAGAAGAGAACAGAGAAGTCAGCACCCAAATCTCTCTCTTCTGGTTTCAAAGCCACCATTTCAAACCACAGATATTTAGGTAGAGAAATTACAAATATATATTGCCCAAAAGTTTGCTTCATTAGTAAGTTGATGCAGGGAGGAGGCCAAAACATGGTCGGTCCAACGCTACTGAGCCGTCTTAAGTTTGGGCAAGGCCAAACCAAGTCACAACTGGAAAAAGCACTTGGAAAAGCCTGTGAGGGCAGGACAAGACAACCAAAAGCCCCCCAATTGAAGGTGGTGTTTACCGAAACTCAGTTGTGACAAAAACCGAAAATCTTGAAAGCCTAGGAGTAGAGCATTTCCTTTCTTCCTTCCATTTCTTGCCTTCCTTTCTCACTGCCTAACATGACACTCTTACTATGTAACATAGAAGAAAACATCATATTTGATAAATAAAAAAATAGAACCCTCCCAACTATAATATATCAAGTAGTTGATATTAATTTGTATTTCATAATTGGACTATAATATATCAAGTAGTTGATATTAATTTATATTTCATAATTGAACATTCATTCCCAACTATATGAAGGCATTACATTGAATTAATTGGATCCAATTTTTTATGTCAGCATAAGTAATTAATTCAAGTAATGGGGAAATGAAAAGCAAGCACGGTGTAAAGGACAAATGGATTTAGACATGGTTGAGATCAGCATATAATGCCATGTTGTATTTTATAAGAAGATACAAAGAAAACTGCCAGATAAAACCAAAACCAACAGGCACATGGAAACTACATCCCTAAGACAGAATTTTCCTAAAATTATTCATCTTTTTTAATTGAATGTGTTCAAGTCAGAATAGGATCAAAGGTTCAGGGATGAAATGCAACCAAATAATAAACCCATTTCAAGATAGGGAAGTCAAATGTAACAGAAAAAAATTCCAGACCAACTTGCACTAGGATACGGGTGCTATTTTTCAAAGCCTTGTAAAATTCAAACTATGACTCTTAAATAGACCGATTGTATTTTCTATCAGCCAAACCAATATAATACCAACAAATGCTGTTCCGTTGTTTCATGACACTAACAAACAAAGACGGCTGTCAAGTAGAAACGCACCTACTAAAATGTATGAAAACTGAAAATAATATAAAGTCAATAATCAAGCCAAGGGATGTTGGTTATTTACCATTGATACCCTCCATAGCACCACTGACTACATGTTGAGCAGCAATGTCATAGACATGTCGTGTTGTAGTTGTAGGGCCAAACACTCGATCTTCAAAAATTACCCAAAAAAACATGATGTTAAATATAAAAAATAATAATAATAACAATAATAATCTTTCTAAGATTGGCAGGTTCAATCAATGAAGGATCTCCATTACAATCAAAATTTTGCAACCATGATAAAATCGATGTACTGCTCTTAACTTTCCAAGACACCGACAACACACGGTGCAGCCATGCCGGGATCATCCATGAAAAATGGTTTAACCACCATCTTTTGTTATCAGGTTCACAATAGCTCTTGTGTCCACAAACATAAGACAAAATTTTGGCATGATTTAGCATTAGGTAGGTATACCTTGAACTCACGAGGCAATAGGACTCAAACATGAGAGGAAAACACTCACGACTTATTTCATACTGCTGGGCAAGAAAACTAGAACTCGCAAGGGAATGGGACTCAAACATTAGAGGAAAACACTCGCAACTTATTTCGTACTGCAAATACTGAATTCACAAGGTAAGTTTTATAGGCATTTGTGTGTTCATGTTTTTGTGTATGCCTCGGGGTATATAATAATAAAGGTGAAAAACAAAAACAAAAACAAAATAAATGCAAAAAAACCTAAGCCCATACACAGATTTCTTCACCCATGCAGTCCCCCTTACCAACAACACAAAGCAAAAGAGCACTTTCACTCTAAAATGTAGATTATGATACGATAGGTGTTCAGGATGTCAAGTTTACATGTAGACTCTGAAACTTATATCATGGATTTCTGGTGCAAGCCTAGGTTCACAATAGCTAACCTGAGGGCATAAAAGTTGATTCTACTACACTGATATGAAATGTGAGCAGTTGTCTGTGTGAGGGCAGAATTGTATTTTTCTTCGTTTGATTAGCTGGCAGTAGTGGTTGGGGTTGTGGTGGTTAGGGTATTAAATACGGGAGGGAGTAGCTTGTAGGGGGGATTATTGTTTTGGCTTCAGCTTTACTGTAAGGAGGCCTTGGCCTTGGCTCCAAGGGATATCTGTGGAGAGTTTTCAGCGTCTTTTTCTTCTTTTTCTTCATCTTCTTCCACTGAAACTGCTGTAATCCCGTACGCTGCTGCTAATAGGACTCCACAATCTTATCATAGACCATGAAAGGTAAGTATAAAAGTGATAACCCATGAAGGCAACATGAAAGGTAAGTGTAAATGTGGTAACCCATGAAGGCCAGTGTGATAGGTGAAGGCCAGTGTGATAGGTGAGGAGGTAAACCCTAAAAACTTGATCGAGGTTTCTTGAGCTAAAAAATAAAATCAAAAAGTAACCAATTGCATCACAAACATGGTTCATCAAACCGCAATGAGGTAAAGGGTATTCTACTAGAGGTGGATTATCCCACTATGATGCCAACATTATGTCCAAGTTGTATGGAACCCAAATTCTAAGACCCATACATTTATCTAACAAGCTAAATGGGTCAGATTTTTAACAAGCTAGATGAGTCGTCTCAATGAGTGTGGCCCATGATACACACACATACACAAACACACACAGACATGCATGCATACATATATGATTCTTTATGCATTGCACGCATTAAGTTGTATTGCGTAATTTTTTATTAGAAAATAAAAACAAGATTATTGAACATGAATATGTTTAATGAGTGGGAGTATCCTCTTTACAGTGGATAAGTTGTATCTTAAATCGCATGACTCTCAATAAAATAAAAAATCATGTCACTAGAAGTAGTGTAGCGTTTAATGTCTTGGAACTTGAAAGAAGGTAGTTAATAAAAATTGAAGTAACAATATTTGTAAAAAAAAATAGTGTATTATATAAGATATCAATCATTGGTTGAAAGAAAGAAATAAAGTTTTCTTTCTTTAATTTCTCAATTATTCATTATAATTTGAAATTTAAAATATTTAAACACAATTTTAAATCAAAATACGTGTATACAATATATTTATCAAATATATTAATTAAAGTCCAAAAAATCCAAAAATGCAGTATATATGTATACAACTAAAACAAGCTAGAAAATGTCAAATATCTAAAACTAATCTTTATAGAATTAAAGATTAAAACAAACTAAAAAATGGTATGATGATGTCTGATGGTGGAAGTTAGGCTGCAACTTCTGTTTCTCTCAGACAGATGTAAGTTCTATTAATAACTCTAGAAGGCTGATAAATTGTCAAAGAATAGAAGACAATGTGTCCGTGTAACACTTTTTGGTAGCACGCGATGGTAAATTTTTATTACAAAGACCCCATTTGCCCACGATGAAAAATGTCGTCTGTGAATCTTACCATACGCATATGCTACTGAAGAATTTTGCTCATTGCACACAATTGTATCTCCATCTGCATACCATGCTACTTCTTCACCTTGACGAATCTCCCGTGGACTAATCAAAACAAAACCCATAGAATGAAGTGGTGCACAACTGACATTCCAAATTTTGACAAAAAACAGAACAGGAAGCACCGTGTACAAGAAAGCAATAGCACCTGAGAGGGCGAAATCGAACAGTGACAGTGACATTCTCTTTGGATCTCTCAGCCACTGAAGGCAAACTTTCCGGGTGCCGGCACTGCGGTTTGCTTTGAGCAGAAGATGAAGCAGGCGAGCGCTGACCATCTTCCAGGCAGGGTTTAGAGGACGAAGTAGTTGACGACGAAGGAGAATTACAGGGTTTCAAGCTGCCTAGGCCCGATTTCCTCGGTTTCGGCCCATGTTTCGATGCCATTTTAAGTTCACTTGGCCTCACTGCCAGCATTTTGTAATTTTAAAAATGACAACAAAATTAACTCAAATTCAGGTAGCGCTTCAACAAATGGCAAATCACGAAATGCTAGGAAAATTCAAAGCGACGCAGGCTCGGGAGTCAGCGAAATGCAGATAAGTTCAAGAATACCTGAGTGATTCGGATTCCCCGCCTGGGCTGAGTTAGATGAAATGTGTCAGTAGAGAAATTTGTAGAACGGCCATGGAGGTCGGAGATCCGAACGGGACGCCTCTCACAAACAGTGAGCGAGTGAGACATGGGGCGCACCCTTTCTTTAACTAGTTATTGCTTGCCTTGGAAGAGAGTCCCACTCCAGAACGGCAAACGGCATTTCTGACGACCGCGGGGGAAGGGAGACAAAAGGAGGCGTGGAGTGGGAAAGGCTAGATGCGTGTGCGACATTTTTTGGTGGGTTTGAAGTGCGATGCGGACCCATTATACACATTCGAATCACTCCTAGCCCCTATACGATTAGGGAAAATGACAGAGCATCTCCCAAACAAATAAATTTCCATTTGAGTACTTCAATTTTTAATATGTCGCTAATTTATTCCCATTTTAGTATTTAAAATTAATTTCACTTGATAATCTAAAATTGTTATTAAATGAAAAAATTTCTTGTAAATTCAGCCCATCAGACAGTTTGCTGTTCCACTTAAATTTTTTGATCTATTTAGATTAATTTCACTTGTAAAATTTAAATTATAACAATTTTTTAGGCATCATTTGTCTGTGGTTTTTTTAATTGTATTTTCATATCAGTGGCCATGCTTCTTTGTTCTCGTTTTTTGTGTACGGAGATTGGTTCATGTTTGATTTTGATAGTTTGTATGTACTTGAAAGATTTTTGTGCAGGTATGTTGGTCACATTTTGTCTATTTGTGTTTTAAGGTTGGGTCGGGTTCATATTCAGGGATCTTTTATTTTCATGTTGAAATGTTTGGCGGTCTTTATTTTTTGGATTCTGATGTTGTTTTTTATGTTGTTTTTATGTCACTTCTTAAGCCATCTTTTTTTTTTCTATTTTTTGTTTTCATTTTTAGGATTGATTTCCTCCAACTCTAAGGCTTTCAGACCCAACACATAGGGTCTTCTCAGGTTCTGTCTTAAAACTCATGGGTGGTGGGAGGAATTGTTTATCCAAGTTTATATGTGACCCACCATCTTTAGTGGAATCCGATGTGGGACTTGGGTTTGTACCCAACAATACTCCCCTCAAACCGAAAACCACACAATTGGGTCTCCCTTTCAACGATAATGTATCAGATCCAATCATCTTGCACTATCGTTTTCTTATCACCGGGACTCGCCGTCTGATCACCATTTATCAAGAAGACTTTCGACACAAGACACCATAGATTCAAATGAGCAACTGCTATCGTAGTCAAACTGGTTTGAGGAATACTCCACCCAACATCACATCTGGAGTGCACCATAGCTCTGATACCACTCGTCATGGTCAATTTCCTCACGTCCTAGGTCTTTCAGGCCCAACACATAGGTTCTTCTGGGGTTCCATCATAAAACTCACGAGTGATAGGAGGAATTGTTCATCCAAACTTATATGTGAGTCACCATCCTTGATGTAATCTGATGTGAGACTTGAGTTTGTACCCAACATCCATTACATCTTAAACTTTATGAAGGTTCATTTGTCATTGTTATGACCACAACGTCTCAAACACACCTTAAGGGAAGAGTGAATTAGAGTGTGAATTTCTCATGGACTTCAAACAAAACTTGTTATTTGTGTTGGCAAGAACAATACGAACATCTCACACTCAATCACACATCCAAACCATCCAAGTATAAAAAGAAAATGCATGAACACATCGATTTTACTTGATCCACCAAAAAAGACTATTATAAGGAACATATATCGATGATGTGTCAATATACTAAGAGAATCGCTACTCATTGTTGCTATTACAAGAGTTCATGTAAGGCTCACCACCATAACTCGGGGACTCTCCATATTTTGAAGGTTATGGGGAGCAAGAGAAGCGATGAACTGATGCCCAACAATGATGTTTCGTCAAATTTCAATGGATGATATTCAAAGAACTTGATGAGGGTAACCCCAAAATATTCCATAGAGAATCTTTCACATTTAACTTATAATTAATTTAAAACTAAAACCACCTCAAATGGGGAATTCATTTTACTTAACTACAAAAGATCGATCATTAATCGATGCGGGGAAATATTTTTATAAGTGCTAAAAAAGCATCGATGTTGTAAGCATCTTTAAAAGCCCGTCACTTTTATCAGTGTTGGAAAAACCAATGATAAAAGTCTCATTTATCAGCGTTAAAAACACACTGGTTGTTGGGCCTGGTAAAATCCGCAAATAATTTGATAAAGCTCTGGTGAATTTGGGAAAATAAAAAAAAAATTAATGGTTAAGGCATTCACAGTGTTTAAAATCAATGAAGTATCAAGAACTACAAAGCGTCCCATTCTTCCCGCATAGTGCAAACGCTATGCGGGATCGCCGCTCCGCATAGCGCTCCCACAAAACGAGAAGAAATCGTTTGCGAGGCGAGATAGTGAAATAACGCCCCCCTATAAATGACCTTTTCGTTTGTTGGAGTAGGTGGTGATTTAACGCTCCTCGCAAATGACCTTTTCATTTGCAAAAGCAGGCGGCGATTTAACGCCCCCCGCAAACAACCTTTTCATTTGCAGTGTGAGGCGTTCTTTTTTACCACCCCACAAACCACAAAATGTTACGCGGATGACAGTTTTATCACTCAACCACATGCTAGGTATGTTATGCGACCAACTGGTTATCTCGGAAAAATGGTTATTTGTCGTGCTTATAAATACCTGGTATTTGAAGAAAAAAAAGGCAGTGAAAGAGACATACAGATAGTAAAGATGAGTAGAGAAGACTTGTGCAGATAATTTATCTACCGCATATCCGTGAAAGAGACCCGCAAAAGGGATCCTTCACGAGATGGCCTATCCGGCCACCCGCAAAGGGTACCCTTGTGCCTGCAAATGAAGCTTACCGTGAAGCAGTCCCCTTCGAGGCCTCTGCGGAACCTTTCGTAGAACCTTTTGTGATCCCCCACTCCGCATAGCATAGACCAGTATGCAGAATGGAGAATCCCTAGGGTCTTTTGCCCTTATGACCTTGTTTCCCTCTTTTCGTGTAGCATTCGACCTCATATTGGCCCTCTACGAACTATCTATATAACAACCATACTCTTTATTTCACATTAATACATGATGTATTACATAAAATTTCACTTAATACAACCCAAAAGATCGATAATTCTAGTGTCTTTGAGAATTACATACATAACATAATAGCTTGAACGTGAGATACACCAACATTATTAAAAACTTCCTTAACATGCTTCTAAAATTTCATGGCTTTTAAAACTGCATGGAAATATCCTAGGGACAAACATAAGAAATGGGTGAGCTATAAAGCCTGGTAAGAGAATAAACAAGACACAACATGAAGAAGATAAGACATGTTAGACAATAGACATATCAATGGGGTATAAAAATAGTAGGAATCATGAGCATGAACAATAAGACATGATAAAACATGATAAACATAAAGGCAATATGGAAAATGTGGCAACAACTTAAGACACTGAATCATAAACACAGGTCAAGGCTAAACCCACCAAGACATCATAGTGAAAAAAGTCCCATAAAGGAATTGGGTTCACTCTCTATCCCAATGTGACGTATCATGATACTAAACATTACTCAATGCATTGGAGCGCTATCTGGACTCACCCATCATATTCATTTCATTCTAATGCTTAAGTGTGCCACATAGATCATAAAACATAGATTCATTCATCATAATTTATTCCACGATTAAGGAGTGTGGAATAAATATATGTAATTCCCAAATCAAAAATTATATGTGCATAAATGTGAACACCCTTGATAGGAAATGAGTATGGTATTCACTACACGATCATTTTGGAATGGAAGATTGCGGTGAAATTTCGACAGCATGACGACATCACTTAAAGATTCATAAAAATGAATTGATGAGAGAGAAATAGTTTTCTCATCATATAGACATAAAATGGGTATTAATAGAGACATGGAAAATCATATCCCAACATTAAAAACTTGGAAATAGAATTCATAAAGTAATGAAGAAACTTGAATAGAGAAAATAATTCTAACTATATTTCGGCATGGTAACGAGCGTGCATAAAGGATTATGAGAGGCTTAATGAGAGGGAAAGGGGATATCATCATTTATACATTAAATGAAAATTAAGGGGAATATGGAAGAATATATTCCAACATAAGCAAATGGAATTTAAAAGACATAACATAAAATAAGTTCTTGAATGGAAATGAGAAAAGAGAAACCCCTTACGAAATTTCAGTATAGTAACGACTTAGGTAAGGGTAAAAATGAGAGAGTATAAATGGTCTATCATTCAAATAATATAAATTTGAAATTAATATAATAATAATAAATGAATTAAAATATAACCAATTAAAATTATAAAGACTAATTTCAAAGAAGGTTCTTGAATTGAAAGAAAAAGAAAAAGGTGAGGATCCCTTACTTGAGTGTATGACATCAAAAGCTTGGGAGGGGATTCTTGAGATCTTGGGGGTGCCTTGGGAGGACTATAGAGAGTGGAGGGAAGAGTATGGATGTGCTATAAGGAGTTTTATTGAAGAGAAATGAGATGTTGGGTGGGTTTATATAGGAAAATAGTGGAGATTCTTTATTATTTAGGTTTTGGACACTACATAATAAAATATTCAAAACCACAAACCATCCCATGGTTTTTGCCCATGGTTTCTTCCAAAAGGGATTGGTTTAAATTATTTTATAAGGTAAAGGTCTGAACTTAATAAAATAATTTTGTTGCTTATGTGGTGGTGAGTCACGCTCTTAAAGAAATAATTTTAAAACCATAAAATATATTATAAGTTTTGGAGGACTCATAATGGATTTTCAAAATAAATCAAATAAACTTAAAATCACATTATTTTAAAGGTAACACACACACATATATATGTTCATGTATACCCTTTATACTATTTATTACATCAATTTTGGCTCATCATGATGTCATAATACACAAAGTATATTTATATGGTATTTAATTTTTACCCGAAAATTCGACTATCTCAGAAAATTATGAAAAATTCACCATTGGATAATTTTGAAACTATGATTAAAAAAATCATATTTATTTTATCTAAATAATTTTCTAAATACGTGAATTTTCACTTTTAAAAAATAATAATCGACATTTAATGAAAATAATGGGTTTTTGACAATAACAATTTTCGAATCCTTACAAAAATTATATGATCATTTATATTTTGGTAAACATTATTTAATAATAATATTTTATTAAAATATTATTTATTTAAAAAATCCATTAATTCATAAATTCATTAATTGAATTTAAATATTAACAAAAAATACAATTTGTGCTTTATTGTATCAAAATAAAAATCATTTATAAAGTAACAATAATAATATGAAAATATATTCAATATTCTATACAAAAAAATTTACATATTCATATTTCTAGGTTCTTGATACATATCACTTTAATACAACAACATACACTCTAAGAGTAAGGTGTGTGATGGTGGGACTTTCATGGGGTGGTTCGACGAACATGGTTCGGGTTGTGATCTCAATGAGCTTGAAATTCTCCTGTAAATGGTTTTGATTCTGATTAAGTTGTTGGATTTCAGTTTGGGATTGTTCAAGGGAAAATCCCAGTGATGTTATCTCCCTTGGAAGCTCCAATAAGTGGGCTTCATAGGGTATAATCCTACTAGTTGAGTCCATCACTTCCTTTGTCTATGTCAATTGGATTCGTCAAAACCCTATATTTATACTAATCATGAGATCAATGTTTAATGACTATATTATCAATGGTAATGATACTTAACGATTATTTAAATCCAACTGGATATAATAAATCAAAACAAGTGTATGCGTTTTTTATAACCATAATAAATTTAATTAAATCAGAAGGGGAATTTTATTTATAATAGTTCGGGTCGTTACAATCTTCCCCCTTAAGAAATTTTTCCCTCAAAATGTTATTTTGACACACTAAAATAGATGAGGGTAACTCTACTTCATCACCTCCTCTAGTTCCCACATTGCTTCTTCAAACTTGTGATTTCTCCACAACACTTTGATAAGGTGAATTTTCTTATTTCGTAGAAATTTTTGTCTACGATCTAATATCGTCATCGGATGATCTTCATAAGAAAATCATTCTCCAATGGTACCACCTCTGGATTGAGTATATATGAGGGGCCTGGTATGTACTTCCTCAATAAGGATACATGGAATGTGTCATGTACTTGAGATAGGTATGGTGAGAGTGCTAGTCAATAGGCCACCACTTTGATGAGATCAAGGATCTCAAAGGGGATGATGTATCTTGGACTAAGTTTTCCATTCTTCCCAAATCTCATCACTTTCTGCCATGGAGATATGAGGAGGAATACCATGTCTCCAACATCAAACTATGGGTATTGTCAACGATTGTCATCATAAATCTCCTGTTGACTCTGAGAAACATTGATGTTCTACTAAATGGTCTTAACCTTTTCCACCATTTCAGGGCCTAGAAGTTTTCATTCCCAAACTTCATCCCAACATGCAGGTGTTCTACACCTCTTCCCATAAAGGGATTTATAGGGATCCATTTGGATGCTCGAGTGGAAATTGTTATTGTAAGAGAACCCAACTAAAGGAAGATATTGGTCCCATAATCCTTTGAAATCCATAGAACATGCTATCAACATGTATTACAGTGTCTGAATAGTTTATTTAGATTGGACATCAGTTTGAGGATGATAGGTTGCATTGAAGTTCATCTCAGTGTTTAGATCATGTTGGAGACTTTTCCATAACTTGTAGTTGAATCTCAGATCTCTATTGGATACAATTTACATTTATACTCCATAAATCCTTACAACTTATCTGATGTATATCCATGTAATTTGATCCAATGTGAAATCCTATGGAATCATAATGAAGTGTGCAGTCTTTGTAAGATGAGCTATAACAACCCAAATATCATTGTTTCCTTTTGATGTCTTCAGAAGTATAGTAAAAAAGTATATAGTGATGGTTCCTGATTTCCATGTGGGTATGGGTAATGGTTGCATCATCCCCTTAGACTTATTACATTCATCCTTCACTTTCTGACATACCAGAAACTTTGATGCATATTCAGTAATCTCCTTCTTCATATTGTCCCACCAATAGTGCTCACAGAGATCTTGATACATCTTTGTGCTTCCCGGGTGAATGGAGAAATTTGAACTATGTGCATCATCTAATAGTTCCTTCTTTAACTCAAGATTTGATGAAACACATAGTATTGAACCAAATCTCACAATTCATTCTTCATAAATTTTCAACTATGAGGATTTCCCCTTTCTCATGGCTTCCACCTTATTTTGAATTTCCACATCATTTCTTTGAGCATACTTTAACCTTTAAAAAAGAGACGGTTGAGAAATAATTAGTGAAATTATTGATGATATTCCTTTCTTTATGATTCCCATGTCCATCCTTTATCATTCTAAGAAGATTAGATCCTTCTCAATTCTCATCATTGACAAAGATGTAGGATCCTTTCCACTTAGAGCATCCACCACTTTATTTTCTTTACCAGGATGTTAGTGGATTGATCAGTCATAATCTTTGATGAGCTCTAACCATCTTTGATGGTGCATATTAAGCTCTTTCCATGTAACTATATATTTGAGACTCTTGTGATCAGTATATATTTCACACTTCTCCCCATATAGATAATGCTGCTAGATTTACAATATAAAGATCATAACTTCCAACTATAGATCATGTGTGGGATAGTTATGCTCATGAATTTTCAATTGCCTTGAGATGTAGGCTATCAATTTATCATTTTTCATCAGTACACAACCTAAACAATTCTTTGAAGCATTTATGTATACCACAAATAGTTCCCCACTTATCGGTAGTTTGATCACCAGTGTAGTGATAAGCCTCTTTTTGAGATCCTTAAAGATTTACTCACATTCTTACGTCCATAAAAACTTCACTCCCATCTGAATTATCTTGGTAAGAGGGTTTGAAAATCACTAGAAATTTCTCACAAATCAACGATAATACCCAGCTAACCCAAGGAAACTATGAATATATGTTACAAATGTTTTCCCTAATCATCCTTTAATTGCTTCCGTCTTTGAAGGGTCCATAGATATCCCATTACTTATGATTATATACCCCAAGGAAGAGACTTCCTTCAACTATAACTCACATTTTTTATACTTGGCATAGATCTTATCCTTTCGTAAGGTCTTTAGCACAGTGCTCAGATGCTCCTCATGCCCCTCCTTTCTTATAGAGTATATTAGAATATTGTTTATAAAGACTACCAAAAATTTGTCTAGGTAATCTCTAAAGACTCTATTAATCATGTCCATGAATATTTCTAGAGCATTAGTGAGTCCAAATGAAATCACTATGAACTCATAGTGCCCGTACATTATACAAAAATTGGTCTTGGGGATATCTTCCATCTTCACCCTTACTTGATAATATCCTGACCAAAGATCCACCTTAAAGAAGTATTGTGATATATGTAACTAATTAAACAAGTCATCAATCTATGATAGAGGATACTTGTTCTTTATCGTCATCTTATTGAGCTCACAATAATCAATGCAAAGGTGCATTGACCCATCCTTCTTTTTGACTAAGAGGACTGGTGCACCCCATGGTGAAGCACTTGGGTGTATGAACCCTTTACCTAGATTCTCCTATAGTTGTTTCTTCAGCTCCTCAAGTTCCAAAACATCCATTATATACAAATTATTGGATAATGGAAATTCCCCAGGTATAATATCGATAGAAAATTCAACCTATCAGCTAGGAGGAAGACCAGAAAATTCCTCAGGAAACGCATTAGTGTATTCCCTCATAATAAACATGCCTTAGAGGATGGTTCTTTCCTTAGACTCAATCATTTGAGCTAGATACTCTTGATCATAGGACAATAATATCCATGCTTGAGATGATGGTTCTAAATAAGATTCATCCCCCTCCTTGCACTTGTACATAATCGGGGGTCAATTCATAATACGAAGTGTGATTTCCTTCTCACGATAACTTATGTTGGATCTATATAGGGAAAGTCAATCCATGTCCATAATTGCATCAAATTAAACCAAAGGGAGTATAGCAAGGTTCGCTGGGAAGTTCATCCCACAAACTTTGATAAGGGAGGAGTTATATACTTGGGAGGCAGCGATTGTCCCATTTTCCGTTTTCACCGACAATTCTACTTTCATGATTTTTTCACCCCTAGACTTATTAATATATGATTTATTACATAAAATTTCATTTAGTACAACATAAAATATTGATAATATTAGTGTATTTGGGAATTAGGTACATAGAATAATAGATTGAACATTGGATAAAACAACATTATTAAAAATTTCCTTAAAATGCTTCTAAAATTTCATGGCTTTTAAAACTGCACAGAAATATCCTGTGGACAAACATAAGAAAGGGGTGAGCTATAAAGCCCAGTAAGGGAATGAACAAGACATTACATGAAGAAGATAAGACATGTTAGACAATATACATATAAATGGGTCATAAAAAGAGTAGGAATCATGAGCATGAAAAATGAGACATGATAAAGCATGATAAACATAAATGCAACATACAAAATATGGAAACAACTTAAAACACTGAATCATAAAATGGGTCAAGGCTAAACCCACCAAGACATCATGGTGGAAAAAGTCCCATAAAGGAATCAGGTTCACTCCCTATCCCAACGTGACGTATCATGATATTAAACATTACCCGATGTATTGGAGCGCTATTTGGGCACACCCATCATATTCATTTCATTATCATGCTTAAGTGTACCACATATATCATAAAACACAGATTCATTCATCATAATTTATTCAAAGATTAAGGAGTGCAAAATAAATATATGTAATTTCCCAATCAAAAATTATATGTGCATAAATGTGAACACCCTTGATAAGAAATGAGTATGAAATTCAATACACAATCGTTTTGGCATGGAAGATCACAGTGAAATTTCAACAGCATAACAACATCACTTAAAGATTCGTAAAAATGGATTGATGAGAGAGAAAGGGATATCTCATCACATAGAAATCAAATTGACTATAATAGGGACATGTAAAATCATACACTACTAGAAATTTAGGCTATATCCATGGTTTGGAACCGTGAATATAATCCCCAAAAACCATGGTTATAGCCCTTCCCATTTCATAAAAAAACCATCCCCCTCCTGGACATACCCCCTCCCCCTCCCCCTGCACACCCCTTCCCCCTGCAGACCCCCCTTTCACCCCTGGACATACCCCCTTGCACCCTGGACAGACCCCCTTACACCCTGGACAAAGATCCCTTGTACCCTTGGACAGAACCCCCCCCCTGGACAGACCCCCCTGCCCCTCCCCCCTGCACACCCCCTTGCAGACCCCCTACACCTAAGGCAGACCCCCTGCACCCGGGACAACCCCCCTTGCACCCGGGACATACCCCCCTTGCACCCCTGCAGACCCCCTTGCACCCCTGGACAGACCCCCCTTGCACCCCTGGACAGACCCCCTTGCACCCCTGGGCATACCCCCTCCCCCCTACAAACCCCCTTGCACCCCCCTCCTGGACAACCCCCTCCCTCCTGGATAACCCCTCCCTCCCTCCTAGACACCCCCTCCCTCCTAGACACCTCCTGAAGGACAACCCTATAAAATACAGGGAGACCCCTAAAATACATGTTCCAATGATATAAAAAAAATCACTGGTAAAATTAAATACATCATCGACTGGTTAAACAGAGTACATGATCCAGTTTTCAAAAACATGTATCCAAATTGATATTCAGTACAAGTAGAAGAAAATAATAACTGAGGTAGAATAAAATGATCCACTTCTCCAAAATATGCCACAAATTTTGTGTTCCATGATGTTGTATTTCTCTGAAATCCAGTTATGGAAAACTCTGTAACCTAGTATGCAGGATCAAAACCCTGTATTTTATCCAAATGTAAAGCATCTTACAAGTTAATAAATTTAATCTAGAGTTTAATGAAAATACATTAATACTCAAAACGACATACATTCATAACATATGTTTCGGTGTGAAAATAAAGGTAGCAGATGTGTCAATGTTATTTAATTATTTGAAACTTCAAATTTCAAAACAAATTAGAATATTTTACTAAAGATACACACTGGAGGAATACATGTTAGAAAGTTTAGCTTGTTGATTGTCAATACTTGAAAATCCAACCCGATTCATACCACATTTTCTTAGGCAAGAATTTCTCTAATTTTGATTATGTTTACTTCATATGTCAAAAATATTACCTTGAATGTATTTTGTTCACATGGTCTCCTTTGGTTACAGACATTGAAATCCAGTTATGGAACCCCCCTACAGACCCCCCTTTCACCCCCTATAGAACCCTTGCACCCCCCTTCCCCTCCCTCCTGGACAGACCCCCCTCCTTCCTAAATAGACCCCCACCCTGGACAGACCCCCACCCCCTCCCTGGACATACCCCCTCCCCCACCCCCTCCCCCTGCAAACCCCCCTACAGACCCCCTCCCCCCCACCTGCAGACCCACCTTGCACCCCCTGGACACCCCCTCCTGGACACCCCCACTCCTCCTGGGCAGACCCCCACCCTGGACAGACCCCCACCCCTCCCTGGAAACCCCCCCGCCCCACCCCCTCCCCCCTCCCCCTCCCCTCTACAGGCCCCCTTGCTGTAGGTTCTGGGTACAACTGAAGTGCATTGGTGGGTGTAACCAACTTTAATTTTAGCATTAACAACGATCAATATGAGATTCTTCATGATAATAAAATGCCGGATCTTCAGAATATAATGAAGAACAAAAAATAAAAGGGAGTCCTGGAACCATAGAGAGGATCATCATATGTTGGTTATAATTAATTTAATTAATTGACATGAATTACCTTGATGAAATTATTTCTTCGTTGATGTTTTCGGTCATGATCCGATGTGATCCGTCATTGCATCGTAGAATCCAAGTGTAGGATTCTTCTAGCAGTGATCCACACATGCTCCACGTATCCCTGGATGTCACCGAAGGGATCTCCGGTTGCTAGCGCGAAAGAGCATTCGCTTGCGATGTCCGCCTTCGATCACCTTGATCTGGTGGAGGTGGATCTCTCTCTCATAGCTTGAGAGCGTTCTTGGTGGAAAATGAATTCTCTCTTGGCTTGAGAGATTTTCCAAAAATACATTACGCACAACCACCAAAAAATGGCTAGGATAATAAGAAATATACAATTGGGATTTTAATTACATAGAATAGTAAAATGAATTGATTACCCAAAATCATTTATTCATTTCATTTAATTCTTAGTAATACCCCATGTCTAATAATAACAGTTGACTATTATTATTATTTGACATGCGCCCAGTGAATTACACCTAATATTATTTAATTAAATAAATAATATTATTTCTCATAAATTCCCAAAAAAAAATACACGGTGTGTATATTTAATATACACGGAGTGTAATTTTATTTTTCCATTTTTCTTTATTTCCTCCACCACATTTATTAGACCTTGAATAATGGCTATTTATTTCTAAAATAAATATCACTGAATTACTCACTAATAAATATATTATTTCACTCACAATATATTCTCTCGAATAACTAGTGTCGAAATAAATGCGATCAGGAATTATTGAATAATTATTAAACCACAGTCGAGAATAATATTTATTCAACTTGTTAAATTAATATTTAACTGAGATACTTGGACACTTAATGTGTGACCCTCTAGGACTCTTTCTCAGTGGAATTAGGCGGATCCTGCCTAAAGTCTAAGGTTAGCGTCTAGCAACACGCTAAGGCACCCATATAGAAAGAAGTTAACGCCGCAATGACGTGTCACCTCCTACAAACGCTTACCGTGTAATGTAATCCCATTGTCACGATCTCTCAAATCAAGTGGGTTTCATGCTAGTTCCATCAACCCATGTGCTCGATTATTCTTTCTTTGACTTTCCAGAATTGAACTCACCCATTCCTTACTATGGCCATGGATTTAATTAGGCTATATCAATTATATAAAAAGGCCTGAGATATCTACTTCCGTTATGGAATAGAAGGGGAAAATCCTTTCTTGCATTATCTATTAATGCAGTATCACTTGTGATGCACCCAATGTATCCTACCTCGCTGCGAACAGTGTGTCATCACAGTTTTAGTCAATACATCTAAGTGCGCGAGTTGTAATACCTGTTAATAATAATCTTAAAGTCTAAGGACCAATACACACGTCCGCATATAGGAACATCCAATGACACTATGAAATGTGGATTTCCTACTGGAGGGTCTCGTTATCATAATATCCTCCTAGATATTACCAAGGGAGCACACCATGAGAAGGTGCCTCAAAGTTTTATGAGTCCTCACCCCTAATGGCCTGTATTATTTGTGTCCCTCAAATAACATCATCCGGCCATAGAACACATATTCAAGAACAATGTTATGGTATTTCTGGGTTCTCATCATAACAGGGATCCGCTATGACCCTTTAATGCAACAGCCATCCTTAGGACATTATCACATGAATTGTCATGCAGGAGAACAATCAAGATGTGATAAGGTATTTATTAATGAATAAAGTACAAAGTAGTTGGTTCTAGGTCACTGACTCTAACACTTGCACCCCTCCCCCCCACCTTCAGACCAAACTTACACCCCCTGAACACCCCCTTCCTAGACACCCCCACTCCTTCCTGGATAGACCCCCACCCCCTCACTAGAAAAACCCCCCTTTGCACCCCTACCCCCCTGCCCACCCCCTTGCACCCCTACCCCACCCACACCCCCTTGCACCCCTAACCCACCCCCACCCCCTTGCACCCCACCTGCACCCTCCCCAATTCCCTACAGACCCCATGTAGACCCCATACTCCTCCCCCCTACACCCTCCCTCCCCCCACTACCCCCCTGCACCGCCTACCCCACTGCCCCACCCCCCTTTAACCCCCTACCCTGCAAACCCCCCTCCCTGGACAGACCCCCCCTACCCCAACCCCTCCCCCCTGCAGACCCCCTCCCCCTGCAGACCCCCCTTTCACCCCCTCCCCCCCACCTGCAGACCCACCTTGCACCCCTGGACACCCCCTGGAAAGCCCCCCACTCTTTCCTAGATAGACCCCCCTGGACAGACCCCCACCCCTCCCTGGACAGACCCCCCTTGCACCCCCTACCCCGCCCCTCCCCCCTTGCACCTCACCTGCACCCTCCCCACTGCCCCCTTGCACCCCCTGCCCCCTTCCCTGTAGACCTACCCACTACCCCTACCCCCTCCACCCACCCCCTCCCCCCCCTCCCCCTGCCTTGCAGACTTTCCCCCTGCCCCTACCCTGCAGACCTCCCCCCTCCCCCTGCCCCCTGCCCCCTCCACCCACTCCCATCCCCTCCCCCTCCCCCCTCTCCTCTGCAGGCCTCCCCACTCCCCCTTTAGTTCTCATCTCTACTACCATTGATTCCACCTTTTCTCCCAGATCATCTAACCACACCAAGAGTTTTCCTCAATATGCACCATATATTACCTTATATCACCATCATCAACCCATTCCCCACTGTCAAGATCATATGGAAACATTCCCATCTTGTCACCATCGATGCGCCATCCCCTTCCATCAACATTAATCAACCAACCATGGTGATGGTTGATGATGATTTTTTATCATGAATAATAATAAGAATTCAGGATAGACCCATAGTCAACATTATCATAGCCACCATGAATTTCTTTGGAAAATGTTGGGGATAAGATTAAGCATATTTCCCCAAGAGATAGTGGAGATCATTGTATATATAATGATTTTTTATTATGTTTATGAAGTTGAAATTGACTACATGTGATAATGTTAATTATAAAAATATATATAATAAAAATTATAGCTATTTTAGACAAGTGAGAATAAATAGAATAAAAAAGAATCAATTTATTAAATAATTAACACAAAAACCAAATTTAAGAATAAAATAGAACTTCAATTCAATTAAAGAGATTCAATCAATATAACAAAGAAATTCCTTCAAGAATGATTAGTATAAATTTATTCAAAATAAATAAACAATACAATAAATAAGAACAAAATATTTAGTTTTATTTGTTCCCTTTAGGGCCTATGTGCATGGAAATAACACCTCCCAAAAGGAACCCATTTTATTATGCTCAAAAAAAATGTTACAAGTAACAAACTAGCAATACTAAGAATAAGAAAACAGAAATGATAAAAATATTCTATTTTAAATAACTAAAAAAGAAGAAGCAAAGTGATTACAATCCAAAGAGGGTGCCTCTCAAATAGTTATGATCCCTTCATAATGTAGAAACACCTCTGGATATTATGGTTCATAGTTCTTTGGGACCTTCTGGATCAAACAGACAACCAAAATTATTCTTTATGAAGGTATATCATCAACACTCCACAGTGTGTAGTGTAATAGGAGTAGAAAAAGAGGAATAAAGGCTGGTAATGATCTCACAAGAAGTAGATATCGGTATGGTGAGCTATGGTTTCACCAAAAAAGAGTTAAAACCCATCAATGAGGAGTGATCCATATAAAATGAATCTCTTGGGGAGGACATAGCCGTAGGGTTTCATTAATTCCTCTAACAACACATTTCATCCTAACTTCCCAACCAACCCGATCATGCTATGGATCCCTGACAAAAACAAAATGAAACATCACAATGATAGTCGGAGAGATCATTTATGTAAATTTAATTGAAATAGATATTTAATGGTATAAATTCAAAACTCTAATGCATAAGGGTAAATGTGTAAGGGTAAACATGTAAGGGTACTACCAGCATAAGGGTAACAAAACCCACTGCATAAGGGTCAAATGTTCTTTATGTAAAGGTAACACTACCAGTACACTTCCCGTATAAGGGAACACTATGAATCGTGTAAGGGTAACCCACCAAATACATTGGATATCTATGTGTAAACTGGAAACCATGTAAGGGTAAGGTGGGCCTCATGTAACGGTAACACGTTAAGATCCAAAATCAAAAAAATGATCAAAATAACAATAGGATAATTAAATTCATTTTTTCATGAATTTATAATAGTGTATAAATGTAAGAAATATTAATCAAGTAAAATTTAACATGAAGACGCCTTAAATTCACAAATATGCACAATATTCATTTGAAACTAGAAATGTTATTACACATATTTTTATTGAATGGGAACCAAACTCATTCAATCTAAAAAAACATAAATTTTGATAAAACCATAGCTTTAGTCAAACTATCAGTAGGGTTATTAGTAGTTTATATATTTGTGGCATGTATGGTTCTATATTTAATGGTATCTCTAATATAATGTAGCCTAATTTCTATATGTTTGAATTTACCATGAGAAACTAATTTTTTGTACAAATGGAAATCTTATAGACTATAACAATAAACTGATATTACAAAATTGAATAAATTCAGTTTAGAAACCATACATTTTAACCATAAAGCCTCATTGTTAGCCTCGATCAAGGGAATATACTCATATTCTATGGTTAAAAGAGAAACCACTAATTACATGTTCCATTCCCATGATACGGTTACTCCACAAGTGGTGAAGACATATCTAGTAAGTGAATTCTTAGTATCCATATTACCTATGTAATTAGAATCAACATATCCAGCAATCAGTTCATCTTTATTTACATTTCTAGAAAAATATATATATGATGGAATTATGTGAAACAAATCTAAGTAACCATTTTAACACCTACCAATGAATTTTCCCTGGATTTTTTGTGAATCTATTGTGAATGAAAATAGAAAAAACTATGTCTGTCCTGATGAAAATCATAGAATACATTAGGCTACCAAAAAATGTTGGTATAAGGGTTCTTTGACATATATTAAGTTTCTACAGTAGAAGTATAAACTTGAGTCAATGATAATTTGAAGTGTTGGGAAAAGGGACCATTAATTAGCTTTAAGGTCTCAAGGAAGTACCTCTTCAATAAGTTAAAGATATAAGATTTTGGGACAAATATAACATTTTATTAGGTATCTCCCTTTTATTTTCTTAATTAATATCTATTTTTTTCACTCCTAAATCTTTCATCTGATTTTTTTTCAATTGATACATTATAGAATTAATGAAATTCATATTATTTTACATAACCAATATATAATCAAAATAAATTAGTAGGTAAAGAATGTATGTTTTAACCCATTTAAAGTAAACACATGCATCCTAATGGATCCTGTTAAATTGGATATCCAATATAAAAGAGTCAAATTTACTATACCACTAACAAGACTCCAGTATTAAACCATACGAGGATTTATTTAAAAGACAAACTTGGTTAGTTTTAAACACATTTTTGGTAACCATAAGGTGGTTTCATGTACAATTTTCCATTAAGTTCACTGTGTAAGAAGACAATTTTTTCATCTAATTATTCTTTGTGAAAGTCATTAAAATATAAAAAAACAATAAGTAACCAAATAGAAGAATTCTTAGAAAACGGTGAAAAAATATTAACATAATCAATAAACTCTCTTTAAAGGAAACCCTTTTCCACTAATATGGCCATGAATTTTATTTTACTTTCATTAGTGTTATATTTATTCCTCCTATAAATCCATTTATGCCCAATGTCCATGGCATTGGGAGGTCTGTAAAAAATAGACAATGTATGGTTTTTATTCAAGGTTTCAATTTATTCATGTATGTTAGAGATTCATCCTTTGGAATATCTATCATTTAATAATTTATTATAAATTTTAGGATCATCATCAATGAGATCCTAGGTAACATAAAATAAAAACGAAGCCATGTCAAGTCGACAAAACTAAGAAGGAGGCATAGTAAAACTCATAGCTCTATCTCAAGTCATTATTAATCAATATTATTATTTGGAGGATGAGAATCTTAATTTGAATCAGAAATGGACTCATTTTGGAATTCACCTTTAGGATCAGGAGGAGGGGGTCATCAACATCCTCTAACTCAGTTGGAGAATAAGTATAAATAGACTCACTAAGGATTGTATCATCACTATCATGTGTGATGGATTAGGATTTAGGAGAACTGAATTCTTGAAAGAATACATCTATAATGATCATACACCTTTTGTATCTTTGTTTTTCAACCTGCAACATACATCCCTTGACACCATTGGGGTATACCATGAAAACATACTTAAGAGATATTGGTTACAACTTATCAGTTTTAATGTGGGTGTAGGTTTCACACACAAAGACTCTTTGGTGGTTATCAAAAGGTGATTTACCATCGAAAATTTCATCTGTGGTTTTGAACTAATTAGCAGCATATGGGAACCTATTAAAAAGGTACACTATCATAGTCATATCTTCTTCCCAAAATAATTTAGGTAGGCCCAAGTATGAAAACATTCCTCAGACACACTCAAGAATAGTTTTACTCATGTTATCAACAAGTTAATTATGTTGGGGGTCTCTCTAATAATATGTTATCATTTTATGCCCTCAAATTTATAGAACTAGACAATATCAGTAGATAAGTACTCCAAATAATTATTAATTCTCATTAATTTTATTATATTTACAATCTAGATTTCAATAAAATTTGTTTAATGTTTTAAATGTTTCAAAATAATTATATATTTTTTGGTATGTAAACCCATGATTTTATATAATAGTCATGAATAAAGGTAAAAAGATAGGAACCTTCATAATGGGATGTGGTTCTGGACGTTCGTCATAAATCAAAATGGATATAAACATGACTTATAATAAAACTTCATATAATGAGGAAAAAGAGTCACCGTATGAGCCAGAAAGCACAACAAAACTCCATATAGAAAATCCTATTACAACATCCACTTTTTCCGATCTTCCATAATTATAAGTGTTTCACTTCATCAACAAAAATTCTTCATATTCCTATCGGACCAACCTAAAAATCAAGTAAATAAGCATTGTCCACCCCTCTGTCCAAGTTAATCAAATGCAGATTCAACTGAGCATGATTATATGAAATAGAAATTTAAATCATTCTGTTAGATATGAATTAACAAATAGTATTCAATAATATTTTCCTTAAAAAAAAGCATGATTCCAAAAGGATGATCAAATTGCATCATGAAAAACACCATTGATTTCTAATTCAATAGGTATATTTGATTAAGACCTCAAAACATGATTGCCACTAATTTTCAACTCCAATATGGAAATGTAATACAATAGAAAATTAAAAATACTACATTTTATGGTGAAAAGAGATAGGGAACCACAAGTGCATGGAAGGATATAATCATTAATTCTCCTCACACCTACACTAATATAACACTATTAATTTTAAAATAATGAAATAATGAAGGAGTGGAACCACAAGTGCATGGAAGAAATAAAATAAAAGTGAAAAATGATGAATATAATGAAGGGTGACCTTATATAATTCTATCATTAATTATATAATAATATCTTATAAAATAAATTCACCCCTAAATAATACCCTGGAATGAACCAAGATCTCAATCCATTCACTCTCTCTTTAGTGTGTTAGGTTAGGTAGTGAAAAAAATGATTTTAGATACACTACTTTCACCTACCCATGGTAATTGAGAATGCTTCATAACTCCTTTATCACCCCTCACTCCCATACATCATATTATAAATGAATGAAAATTGTGGTAGTATTATGTGTAAACTAAATTAATAGATAAAACCATGATAAAATTTAAAGGCGCATGGATAATAATCTATTACTCATATGGAAACAATCCGATTTCATGAAAATCACACTAGAGAAATGAAAATAAAAATTAATTTAAATCCATGTATTTTGATGGGGTAATGTCTCCTCAACCACACCGTAGTAGTCTAAACACCATCACCATATAAAACAATTAAATAATCAAAAACCATTATGATATATTATAATTTTGTTTGAGATCAATCTATTTATAAGTGTGAATGAGGTTATTTATCTAATGGCCACATCAAGGTCATCTTCCACCTATTATTTAAATGTATATAAGAAATACCAATCTCATTATTCATTGGATGGGTTACATGCATCTATCTTTGAGGGTTGTTATGTATTTATCTAAAATCTTGAATCTCCTATATTTTCTTGATACTCTCCCATAAATAATACAATAATATTTAGTAAAATATTTCTAAGATGTCAAATTTATCTCTTTTGAATATATTAAATCACTTTTATCTAGATTTTAACACCCGTCAACAATTTACCCATGTTCCTCTGGTTGAATTTCAACATTCCACAACCAATTCACTCATTATCCAGCTCTAATTTTTCAGTTTCTAATGCTGGTTATTTAGTTTTTTCCTATGATTTTTAAGACTCTAATGGTTTAGGAATCAATGGTTTAGGTTTTAAAATAGTTTTCCCACTATTGGGAATAATCACAACTTTGATTTATTCATGATAGGTTTGTGTGTAACAAGATTCTTCTAAGATATTGAGGAAGGGTAAACCTGAGTGGGAGTGGGTTCCATAACCATTTCAATGTTTTATATATCTAATCTCAATGATGAAAATTGATAATTAATTTTCAATGTTTTTTTTGAAAAATTATTCTAATAATTTATATGGAAAATATTAGATTCTATGTTGAGATGGTTGGGATTGAAATTGGTCATGGGTTGAAAAATATTCCAGATGGTTAGGATTTAGACCATGTAGTTGATTGGGTAATTGATTATCCAACCAATTGAATTTAGTATTTTCATTGTACATGTGATGAAATTTTTTTATTCATAAATCTATTGAGTATTCAGATCATTTTCCTCCATTAATGGTATCCCTTTAAGAACTTCCTTGATTGATGTAATAGTTGGGAAACTATTGGTCATTCAAGAAGAACCTGTTATTGGAAAATATTTCACTTTGGGAGTCTAAAGTGGTGAATACTTAGGGTTTCACCTCTAATAATAATTTCATAGTAATGTGGAATATCCCTTGTAATATGATAGATAAAAAGAATCTCATAAGGTATCTCTTTACTAGATATATTTTATACAGAAAAGTTCCCCTCCCTCCAAGTATGAATGATATTTGTGCCTTGATCAATGGGGGGACTACACTTCCTAATATTATAAACTGAATACCAAGGATCACTTGCATCATTATATAGGAATCTTAAAAGAATCTTGGAGTTCTACTCAACCAGACAAATATTGAGGTTATCTATCCTCCAAATTTAAAGGCCACTGAGTAAAGATATTTTCTCCACCTAGATAGAATTACATAAACCATAAAAGGAACTATATTAGATAACCATAGATCCCATAGAATCATGAACAATCCATAATCATAACTCCCTATTTACATGACCCATTCACATTATGTTTTAGTCCAACATTGGGGGGTATCCACTTGATCCACCACCCTAAAGGATCTCTATAATTTGTAATCACATCCCTAGGGAGGATCCCCTTACTAGTATCCATTTTCTTTTCAATAGGAATAAGGGAACCTAGTTTTTCCATGAGAGAGAGCACATGAACTTGAATTAATATAGGGAGTTATTCTTGACTTCATGACCCTTGTTCCTTGTCTCCTAAATCACCCAACACACCACTGAAAACACTATTACATAAAGATTAACCATATATGAATGTTTCTCAAGACTTTGAAATAATATAGACAAAAAGTCATATATGTATCCCCCCTAAAATTGAAATCCCATAAGTTTCCCAATAAGGTCCCAAGAAAAGCGGGCCCATTCTACATAAAAAATAAGTTCTAGACTAACTCTGATTTTAGACTCTCACAACACATACATAGTGAGGGTATCTAAATTACTTTTCTATGGATATTAATTTCAGTTGCTATGACCTTATTGCAGAACCTCCAGAAATTTATGTTCAACTTAACTGGGATTTATTTAGACAAGACTTTTTTCACCCACTCATCATGATCCTGGTTAGATCTTAATAACAAGTGGAACTCCAAAGTATTAAATCATCATAAGGTAAACTTTGAGAATGTGCACATATCCGGTTCATTGAGCATATAAATTCTATCATAAAAAATATTATAATCCTCACCGAGGGGTGCTGATATAAACCCAGGGTTTATTCTCACATTCATAAAGTAAATTTGAGGGATTTGGAATCTAGGGATGAAGTGAAAATGAACTAACAAGTTTTATTTCTAGTAATTTATTTCACCCCACCCACAAACCAACACACCAAGTGTGGGATCCTCTCCACAATTTTTTTTGAATAATAGGAATGGGAATTTATTTTAGGACGTCTATTTCAATTTTTTGGTATTCTAGATTTTAATCCCCACCGTCAACTGTACCTTGAAACTTTTCTAAGTGTGGGATCAAACCTAGATAGGGAACCAATGAAATCAACACTAAATAAATGTACCTTATTCATGGATCCATCACATGTATGATGAGGATCCCGGGAGGTGGGGTGGCTGTGTTGAAGGAGGAGGATCTTAGGAGGTGGGGTGGCTGTGTCAAAACCGTGTTGGAGCCACGTCGGAACCATGTCAGAGCCGTGTTGGAGAAGTAGGGTCGTGGGGAGGTGTGGTGGATGCATCAGAGACGTTGGGAGAGGAGGATGATCACGCGGGGGGGGGGGGGTGGCCACATCAGAACCATGCCAGAGCTATGTCAGAACTGTGTTAGAGTCGCATCAGAACCATGCTGGAGCCGATTTAGAGAAGGAGGGTCGTGGGGAGGTGGGGTGGTTGTGTCAGAGACATTGGGATAAGAGGAGGATCGCGGGAGGGAGGAGGATCGTGGGGGTAGTGGGGATGGGAAACTCGTGAGGGCGGGGGGGGGGGGGGGGTCACGTGGGGGGCTAGGGCCACTGATAGTAAAAGTGGCATGGGTATAAGTGACCTATAACCACAATTTTTATTGTTTGTGGCTATAGATATGTGGATATAGGTCCAAATTCTAGTAGTGATATCCCAACATTAGAAAATTGTAAATAAAAATCATAAAGTAATAAAGAAACTTGAATAGAGAAAAGAATCCTAACTATATTTCGATATGGTAATAGGTGTGCATAAAGGATCATGGGAGGCTTAATGAGAGGAAAATGGGATATCACCCTTTGTAAATTAAATGGATAGTAAGGAGAATATGTAATAAAATATTCCAATATAATAAAATGGAATTTAAAATACATAACATAAAATAATTTCTTGAATGGTAATGAGAAAAGAGAAATCCTTTACGAAATTTCAGCATAGTAAAAACTTAGGTAAGGGATAGAATGAGAGAGTATAAATGGTATCTAATTAAAATAATATAAATTGGAAAGTAAGGGAATTATAATAAATTAATGACAATAAACCAATTGAAATTATAAAGACTAATTTCAAATAAGTTTCTTAAATTGAAAGAAGGAGAGAAAGGTGAGGATCCCTTACTTGAGTGTGTGACACCAAAATATTGGGAGGGGATTTTTTAGAGATTGGGGGTTCCTTGGGAGGACTATAGGGAGTGGAGGGAAGATTATTTATATTATACAAGGAGTTTTAGTGAAGAGAAATGGGATCTTGGTGAGTTTATATAGGAAAAGAGTGGGGATTCATTATTATTTAAGTTTTGGATACTGCATAATAAAATTTCCAAAAACCACAACCCATACCATGGTTTTTGCCCATGGTTTCTATGAAAAAGGAGTGGTTTAAATTATTTTATAAGGGAAATGTTCAAACTTAATAAAATAATTCCCTTGCTTATGTGGAGGTGAGTCACACTCTTAAATAAAGAATTTTAAAACCTTAAAATATATTATAATTTTTTGAGGAATCATAATGGCTTTTCAAAATAAATAAAATAAACTTAAAATCACATTATTTTAAAGGGAATATATATATATATGGTCATGTATACCATTTATAGTATTTATTACATCACTTTTGGGTCATTATGTGTCATAATACACAAAGTATATTTATATGGTATTTATTTTTTACCTGAAAATTCAAATGTCTCAGAAAATTATGAAAAATTCACCGTTGGATAATTTAGAAGTTCTGATTCCAAAAATATATATTCATTTTATCTAAATAATTTTATAAATATGTGAATTTTCACATTTAAAAAATAATAACCGACATTTATTGAAAATGACGGGTTTTTGACAATAACAATTTTTGAATCCTTACAAAAAATTATATGATCATTTATATTTTGGTAAAAATTATTTAATAATAATATTTTATTAAAATATTATTTATTTTAAAAATACATTAATCCATAAATTCATTATTTGAATTTAAATATTAACCAAAAATATAATTTGTGATTTATTTTATCAAAATAAAAAACATTTATAAAGTAACAATAATAGGATGAAAATATATTCATTATTATATACAAAAAATGTACATATTCATATTTCTAGGTCATGATACATATCCCTTTAATACACCAGCATACTCCCTAAGATTAAGGTGTGCGATGGTGGGACTTTTATGGGGTGGTTCAGCAAACATGGTTCAGATCGTGATCTCGATGAGCTTGAACTTCTACCATAAATGGTTGCACTCATGATTAAGTTGTAGGATCTAGGCTTGGGTTTGGTCAAGGGAAAATCTCAATGATGCTATCTCCCTCGGAAGCTCCAATAAGTGGGCTTCATAGGGTATGATCCTATTGGTTGAGGTTATCACTTCCTTTGTTTGTGTCAATTGGATTTGTCAAGACCCTATATTTATACTAATCATGTGATCATTGTTCAACAAATGTATTATCAATGGTAATGATACTTAATGATTATTTAAATCCAATTGGATATAATAAAACAAAAGAAGTGCATGTGTTTTCTATAACCATAAGAAATTTAATTAAATCATAAGGGTAATTTTATTTATAATAGTTCGGATCATTACAGTCAAAATGTCTTCAAATCTCTCCTATCATAACCTGAGAATGCTTTCATTAAGACCTCCTCCATAGCCACCTAATTCATTCGGCATAGGAATGGGACACACTAGCATGTCCCCCATCCAGTCTTGCATTCCTGTGGTAATCAAAGCCCAACATTTAACCTCCTTGGTGGGAGGGATCCTCAGAATGTTTGCAATTTTGTATTCTTGTGGTAATGAGGTTCCCGACCATAAGGATGGTGGAGGATGGCTTCTCAGGCCGGGTGACAACATCGGTTGCCTGAAATGTGAAACGAATCATACGATAAGCCCCTATTGTCGTCTGTCTCCCCACCCTCTTCCTCTCTTCCATCCATCTAAAGGGTAGGATATGAGGATCTTAGTTGGGTCATCCCTCTTGGAGTAATCCCCTATTCTTTCTTTCGGGATATTAAGTTCCTCCTATCTTCCATATCCTCACCCTCTCCCACTAGAGGATGAAGAACATTATGTGGGTTTATAGATCTTCTGCTTACTCTTATTTCCCACATTAAGAATGAATCACATGAGATTAGAGGTTAATGGAGATCATGTCATCAGCATGATCAGATATTCAACGTGGGCCTCTTATTTGGTATAAGCCCCAATTATGTTATCACCGCCTTAAAGGGCCATATTCCCAATGAGGAAACCTCTTGGGACTCCTATTCAGTATAAGCCCCAACCATTTTATCACCACCTCAAAGGAAAATATTCCCAATGAGGCAACCCCTTGGGTATCCTAATTTCCAATCCTCCATGACAATGTTTACACCATGTCCTGCCCAGAGGCACACAGGCAGTGAACACGTAATCCCTAAAGGTGGCATCATCGAGGGGAACAACTTACCTATCTCGAGAGAGAGTCCATTTATGAATCTTCTTCTTTCCTTAACATGATCCTCCTTAAGTTCAAAATCCAACACCTTTAAACCACCATCATCCTTATTTGGACACATTCCCAGTAGGATCATGCCCCTGACTTAGAAGTCCATATTCTTTCTGGGTCCTCCTTATTTCATCCTTATCGGCCCAAATCCACAATATAGGTCACCTTGATACAGGGATATATTCCATTCTAGATCAACCAGTAGGAACACTTAGACATAATTCCCACATTATCATTTGGTTATACACCTTTCACCTAGACGTCCTTGCCACAATACATTAAACTGCATGGCCTGGTCCTCGTCGCATGACCTTAAAAGGTATGATGTGTCCCATTTAAGTGGCACTGAACTATGTGAGTTCTGATTCCTTTTACAATGATACATAGGAAGCCCTTATCATGGTCCCTATCCCAACACCAAAACAACCCCCATCTTCTTGGATGACGATAAATTCTAGAGTTCCCCACTGCGTGGCTTAAAACCAACATCATGATAACAAACAACATAATAATCTATAATATATATAAAAATGGTACCATTGATGGAGAACCTCAAATACATACAAATATCGCTATCAATGGATAACCTCAGATACATATAGATGATTCTAAATTCATCCCATGCTAACCATTGATTGTTAATATAAGGGTGACCCATTCTATATTTTTTGGATTTAATAAAGGATTCATGAATATGTATTAAATCTATAAGAGAGTCCCGAAGTAAGAAATAATTCCCCCTAATAAGGTACTATGATTCCTATCTCTCATCCTCTCGACCAATGCGAGTCCCTAAGTATTGTTGGAACCATTTCTCAATGACCACCTACCTTTGGAAAGTAGGTCTGTGAATCATTACGAATAATATGACTGTTGGGTGTTTCTGGTTCAATGAATAAACGCCGTCGAAAACCGCCTGAAAAGGGATGTGAAGCCAAAAAATGGAACCTGATGTGAACGATTATATAGTCGTATTTAACCCCCCATAATAAATTGGTTAGGCACTATAGGTTTTCATTGAAAATAAAAATGGTGAACCTGACGTGAATCCTTAACTAAAATGATTGTGTCGACCACATGGCAGGCCCCTTTCACATTATTTCAAAAATGAAAGTGGGAAAAAATGTATTTAAAATAATTGATTATGAATATGTTCATTTATTAAGATGATGATTTGATGAGGTTTTCTTACTTGTGTTTTTCATATATTCCCAAACACTTCCACAAAAACTCTCTTTAGTCCAAATGGAATCTTACCAGTTTAAGTAGACATATGCTTTAGCCGTTGTATAGACAGGATCCTCATCCAATCAGAGGATGTTATCACCAAACCAACACCTTCAACACCATGTATTAAATTCACTGATTTGGGATTACCACATCAATGGTATTGTCCCAACCATGGAGGAAACATGAGAATCCCTCTATGACATGAAGTCTCGTCAGTCATCCACCGAGCAATGGTTGGTGGAAAAGAAACAAGAAGCACCGGTTTTCATTTAAAACCATTTCAGTATCCTTTCCCCAGAATGAAACAACAAATTACTCCCTTATCTTAGGAAGGCTGATCAAGAATTCACCAACATCACCATCTCAACAACACAGGGGTCCCACCAAGGGGCTCCTACTAGAAGCCATCATCGTCAACACCATGAGTTATAAAGTCCTCAACATGATTAGGAAACCACCCCACGGGCTCTGGATTAGGTCATTTATTCCCAGGCACCCAAGGTAGCCCGTTGATGGCATAAATAAAACAATTGGGGATAAGCTCACACCCTTGTCCTTGTCAAAGAAGCCCGCTAACAAAACATGGTGGTAACTTACGAGCAGATGCAAATTCCTACCTGCATCCCTCAAACCCACCAACACCATTCAAAAACAAAAAAGGAACCCTTAAATAAAATATGATGATAACTGAAGAGCAAATGAAAATTCATGCTCGTGTATATCAAACCCGCAAGCATGATCTGGAAACTCAGAGAAACCAGCGGTAAATCTCAAAAATAATAAAGACCCATATCTCCGCCCCACATATGAAAAATGTTAGTATACACTGATAGAAAATGGAGGATATAAGTAGGACTAAATACCTACTTCAAACACGAAATGTGAATATATCCTCTTTTTGGTCATTGAAGTCACTCAAAAAATCTTGACAATGATGAAAGGACAAACACAAATTCCTTTCTACATCCTATAAACCTGCTAAGATGTCATGATGAAAATTACAGAGGTTGAAGGGAAGACACACAACTCCATCACCACAATTGGGGTGACCCGTCAACATAATGCGAGGGTCACTCCAGAGTAGACGCATATCCCTACTCCCATTCAGGAGGGTCATTGGCAAAATCCCAAGATAAATGTAAAACCAGATTGGACCCATATCCCCATTCCAACAGGAGACCATCGATCCATCCAAGTGGCCACTCTAGGGCATGAATATATCCCTGCAAAAATTCCATAAATCTATCAGAAAATTGTGACAAAAACATGGGATCCAATCAAATATGCCCCTATATATGAAAGCCACTATCCACATCAAGTGTCCCCAGTTGCCCGCAGGAGAGCATCCAAAAATAATCCTCACCAAAGGTGATTGGAAAATGAAGAGCTAACCTGCAATTATGCTATGCTCAATACTGGTGATTTTGAAGCCCTCAGAAGTTTATATATGACATCTCAAGATCCTACAAATCTATTATAATTTTTTTGAGATAATAACTACAATTGATAAGGTCTTCCCCATAACTTTGTTACCAGCAGTTCTGAAGGTCCTCCTCGAGAATATTACCATGAAGGCTTACTTCATGTCCACAATACGATCAATCATGAGAGCTCATATCCTGATGAGCATTGCAATAACCCTCCTCGCGGATAGAAGATAAAATAGTAAGAAGGCCCTTACCTTGCTATAGTATTCCCTAGAGTTCCTCCTCAAGGTATACATTGTATAAATTCTCCTTGTAGTCAGACATCAAGTCATGATGGTAGTCCTCCCCATGATGAAATTTGTTGTGAAGGTCCTCCCCACAGTGGCACTTCATTTCATCAAGAAGGTCATACCCTTACCAAATCAACTATGAGAAAACCATCTTATTACGAGATACTTAGGAAAATGAGGCTATTCATTCCCGATGTCTCGTCATTGAAAAGCGACATTATTTATTAACCAGAAGACAACTCAAGGAAACAATCATTCTCTAAACCGCCCTTGGATCGCTTGTATTCTAACATGATAGAGGAAATCCCTGCCAACCCTGTTATTTATGATAAAGCATTGGGGAAATGTCAGCTTTGGTCAGATCAAGTTGAGAAACCTCCTTCCAAATACGAATAATAAATATTGATCACGAGGAGAAATTTGGCTAAGGAAAATATACCAATCATATTTTAGCATTTAGCTACTCCCTAATATTGCATTATAGAGGCGTTTTTGAAGGAATGTGTGCATGATATCCACCTAAATTTATGGACTACTCTTCGTCACCTGAAAATAAAATTATTTCCTTACAATGAATATCCAAGACACTCAAGGTAATAGAAGAGATATGTCATTAAATCGACTTGGCATGCCTTCTAGTTGTTCGACACTCAAGATTGGCAAAATAATGAGGATCCATTTAGCATGCATGTCTCAATGCATTAAAAGAGTTGCATCAGCTAATCACTGATGACCCATCCATTGTTTATATTAGAGGATGAGGTGAATACAAGGCATTTCATTTTACATTGCTCCTTGAACAACAAATCCCACCCAAGGTGACTTCATGCAACATCATTGCTTCTAACCGAATATTAGAAACATGCTATACTTGCAACACATGGCATGCTCAATAAAAACTAGCCTGAAATGACTCTCAAAGACAACAAGCCAAAAGAGAATGAGCCATCAAGAGAATCTTGCATCAAGCATCTTAAAATATTGTGCAATCCACCCTCTTAAGGGAATCCAATCGTCATGTAGTGCCAATATCTTTGGAAGAAGATGACTTAGGTGAAAATCATGCAATGTACCCAACCCATGTTTGAACAATGCTTCGTAAAATCAAGAGAGTAACCAAAACCACCACAACCACGACAATATAGGAGCAACCCCATCATGTAGGTCTGGATTAATTTTTAACACAACCTTCGAGGCCGAAAAACCAATCCCAAGAGGTTGTGAAAATAGAAAAGAAGTTGCCTTAGCCCATAGGGGTAGGTGAATTTTTACCTCAACCTCCTCCTCAATGGAAGTCAGTCCTTTTCAATTTAAGGGGAGTGATGCAAAATGAATATTCCCAGTTTGTCCCATCTCATGACCCAACTTCCTCACTAAGAACACATAATTTTTTTTATAGATTCCCTTCAAACCACCCTTCATCAAATGATCCGAAGTGGACCAGTGAAGGAGAGGGGGAGACCACGTGGCAGGCACAAACAAAAGTAATCTCTCAAGGGTATGGATTCTCTTGGAAATAATAATTATCTTGACATATATCCCCAAGAAAATTGAACCTCTCATCATTATGATACTAATGTGATACTTGAAATGCGTTATGTATCAGTGAACGTCATTAGCACCAACCCTATAGATGTTATAAAACACGAGGTTGATATAAAGGAATAAGAGGAGTATGTTTTTGTTCATAATACAATCCACACTAAACTGATTTCTGAAGGCGTGCGTACAAAAAACCAGCATATTTCTATGAATTTGAGGATTCCCTCAACTGCTCCACTACTATGTCCTTAGTGATCATTTTCCAAGGAAAAGGATAAAGGTGTAGTCATGAATCACCCACCACATGAAGAGGTTGAGCCCCTCAAAATTGTAGAAATATTTTCTTAGTAGGAGGAAGATATAAAGGATTTGAGAAAACTCAATGCAGAACTACTCTGAGGTATTATCCCTGCTAGATATATTCTACAAGTAGAGCCTTATCTCATGATCCCAACTGGCGTACCCCACAAAAGAGGTTTCACCACAATAAATGAAATGTATTAAGAACATCCACTCAATGTGGGGTATCAAAAATCAATATATTTAGACCCCATGACAACAAAATATCAGGAGTTCCCTTCATTGGGTACACAACCAGAGCTAGGAAAAACACATAATCATAGGCCAACTTCTCTAGGTTACCCATCGCAAGCACAATTAGAGTTGCCACAACTAGGCCAACCTGTTGTTCCCCTTGTTCAGGATCCTTCCCGCTTGGTCATTCCTACCTAGCTCATCGACACTATTGAAACATTGGAAGCTTGATTAGAAGTTGTAGAAGGACAATGTGCACCAGTATGAATAGATAGGGAGCCTTCCCCTGAATGGGTGGATACAACTCTTCTCCCGAAAAAATTTGGGAATACTACATTCCCAAAATTCAATGGTTCAGGGGATCTGAAACAACATTTGACACACTTCGTGTCTAGGTGTGAACCCATGATGGGGACCCTTGAGCACCAAGAGGTAGCTAAGATCATATGTTTTATATGAACTGTAGAAGGGTTATCCTTCACATGGTATACCAATCTACCAGTCAGATCAATCAAGGGGTGGGAAGATCTTCACCAAAAATTCCTCGGTTAATTTAGCTCTATGTTGTAGAATAAAATAGTCATTTATCTCTCAAAGTTTAGATAATGATAAAATGAGAGGTTTTCAGATTTCATTACTAGATGGAAGAGTTTGACTTATTTTCTGAACTTGAAACTTCCTCAAGAAGATTTGATGGGTATTTGCATTGAAAATATTTATGATGAACTATGAGCAATGATTATCCTAGTAAAGTAACTAGGTGGATTTTGGGATATCTCTATATTAACACAAATCTTAGAATATTATATTTTGTAAACCAAGGCTAACTCCTGTCCTATTCCTATATCTCAAGGGAAAAGAATGGGTAGACTGGAAACTACAATGGTTACCTTAAAACCAGCCTCTACACCAGCTCCAACTCTAATTCCCACACCTCCTCATGTGGAACCCCCTCCCAGGTGGAAAAAATAGAAATAAAAACCTCATTAGGATGAAAGGAAAGAGCTGAAATTATCCCAGTTTGGAGACTAGAAGAATAAAGTCCACTCCTTCCAAAATGAGTAGGTTCCTGTCTACTTATTAACAGCCTTAGAAAACAACCTGTTAACCCTGATAGAACCCAAAATACCTGACCAAGTTTCCCTTAATGATCACCCAAATTATTTCCCATTTCACCGAATATTGGGGCACACCATCCATGACTATTTCATTTTCAAATATGTTTTACAGAAGATAGTTTATTCTGGGAAATTGAAGTTGAGAAAACCACCAGCACATATAACATGTGTTTTCACTACTACTCTGGAGGAAGCAGGTGAATGGTAGGAAGTTACCAACAAGAATGTATAGAAGTTCATTGATTTGATGACAAGAAAAACAATCAAATGAACTCATGATATCCTCTGAGCACAATTGAAACAATCAATTGTGCCCTCAGTGACTTCTATTACGGCATAAAAGACTCCATCAATGCCACAACCCTCCAAAGGTTAGTCTTCTAAAAAATGAAATGGATGGAAGAGCAGAAAACAAATTCAAGAAGATGAACCTCCACCAAGGTTGAAGCTAGAATTAAATCTCTTAGACTTCATGCCTTCAGTCCCAACACAACGGACGCGACCCCGCCAAACGGTACAATGATAATTCTCCCACCAGACAAAGTCATTGTCGGAACCAATATCCTAGGAACATCCCCACCAGGGTTGTTTATATAGCTGAGACTCATGGAAGATCCCTTTAGTGAGCACAGGAAGACCAGTGAAATGACCCCACCTTCACAAAGAGTCTTCCAGGGCCAATCATTCTAGAAGATCGACTGGAAGGTGTAACACCCCAAGGATTTACAAATAAATTTAATGAAATGAATAAAACAATACACTACTGGAAAAAAGGCCTATACCCACGGTTCAAAACCGTGGGTATAGCCCCCAAAACCGTGGGTATAGGCTATACCCACGGTTTTGGGAACCGTGGGCTAGAACGCCGTCGGTATAGGTCCCCAGCCTATACCCACGGTTTTCCAAAACCGTGGGTATAGGTGTTCTGCCACCGTGTCAACAAAACATTCCCAATTGCCACGGTGTCAATGGCTTTTACCCACGGTTTCAAAACCGTGGGTATAGATCCTAAAATAAAGCCGCAGGCGGGTTTCGATCCCACGACCTCCTCGCTGCAAAGTACCGCGTCTACCACTACCCTATTATCAATTATGTGTATATATATATATATATATTTAGTTAAATATAGTTATATAAACCGTGGGTATAGAGGGAAGAACCGTAGGTATAGGACTCCCACCAAAAAAAAAATCTTTCCCGCGGAAAATTTTTTTTTCCCGCGCACACATGGGAAACCTATACCCACGGTTTTTCAAAACCGTGGGTATAGGTTTTTTATCCTATACCTATCCCCACGGTTCTCCTCAAAGCCGTGGGGATAGGTACCCCTATACCCACGGTTCTTGAAAACCGTGGGTATAGGTCAATTTTCAAGACCTATCCCCACGGTTTTGGAAAACCGTGGGGATAGACCCCCCTATGCCCACGGTTTTTGAAAACCGTGGGTACAGGTCTTGAAAATTGACCTATACCCACGGTTTTCAAAAACCCTGGGTATAGGGGGTACCTATCCCCACGGTTTTGAGGAAAACCGTGGGGATAGGTCCATTTTCCAGTAGTGATAAGTCTCTACAAAACAACACTTTGTTTTAAGGAGATAATTATAACATATCTATTAAACTAACTTTTTATGCTTTTATTATTTGAATTTCAAAAAATAGACATACACAGTTGTAATCAGTAAGATTTTAGAGTCTATTAGGATCAACTTAATTTTTAGTGAATAGTAACTTACCCTTATGAATAGTAATGTCACCCTTATGAATAGTAATATGACCCTTATGAATAGTAAATCATCCAAATTAATAGTAACTTCACCCATGAATGTATAAATAAAATTTAGGTATCTTATAAGTGACAATATTATCACAGTATAAGTGTTGGTATTTTTTTTGTAAGTCATAAATATTTAATTACAATTTTATGATTAATTTAATAATTTAAATGAAAATTTATTTTCATAAAATGTAATCATAAATTATTATTTTATTTTATTATGGTTATAATATAATTTTATGAGATCGTGATTATTTTTTTAAGGTGTTATAAAACCAGTTATAGTTTTAAAGTTATTATTTTTTGAATAAATTATGATTTTATATAAAAATTAAATTTATCATATTTATTAAATTGTTTTTATAAAATGGAGTTCATATTTGAATTATACATGTCGAAAAATTGTTGGTGTGAATTTTTGATATTTTTCTGAAATACTTGAATTTTTGGTGAATAGTGAAATACAGTAATTTATGGTATTTAAATTAAAATCCAAATACATGATTTAAAAACATAATGCATGATGTAAGCACAAAAATATCGAAACATACTTTATTATTTTAATATATTTGATGATAATTCTCAAACAATTCATAGTCTTGAGCCAAAATAATAAACTAATGATTAAAATAATGAGAAAACACCCCTCTCATCCACTATAAATACCACCCTCACCACCTCTTCTCCTCACACCTCTAAAGGATTGAAACTTATATAAATTATACTAAAATATATTTCCAATCCACTCCCCAATTTCCAGGAGATCTTGGTCTCATCAAAAGATCAAAACCTCTTCCCTAAGGAGGCTCTCAGGGAGGATAAATTCAAGAGGTAAATTCCTCTTTTCTTTTCTTTTATTTTCTTTTCAAGATCTTTCTTTTCATTTTCTATCCTCAACTCCCCTCATAAAAATGGTATGATAAATCTAGTACCTTAAATATACTGTAATTTTGTTATGATAATAGAATAATTCATCATCATCTCTCCTTCCCCCTCCTTTTATACTAAAAATGAAACATTGTCCGTGATGTGTTAATTGATCACATTCAAGGACGACGATGAATTGAATTTCTATTATCGTCTTAAAGGCTGATCATGAAACCATTTTTATGATTGAAAAAGATTATAATATATTTATTATATCTCATTTAATGTTCTGTAATCATTTTGTACACATGATATTAATCTATAAAACAAAATGAGTTTGTTGTGATCAGAAACCTCCAAAATAAACCCAAACAATTATCTTTAATTATTTATCTAATGATTCATCCTAATTCTATAAAACCAAATAATTTATAAGAAAAAATTAAAATATTTAATATCATTAATTACATATAAGTTCAATTATGGATAATTACCCCTACTTTACACAACCCTCCGTACATGTATACAAGTAAATCGATCATGAAAACTAAGAAAACAAACACTCCCGAATGATAAAATTGAACACTATAACTCATCAAAAAGGCCATAAATGAACTTACTAAAATTATAATAAATAAATTAAATGTATAAAGGGTTATGTAATTTTTAATTAATTAATATAATTTGATTATCCAGTACATTAAGATCAAGTAAAGAACACCTTCAGACTTAAGGTAAGAGATTCTACCTAAACCTCCATTATTCCTTCGGGTTATTCTTTCTCTCATTTTAACAAAATTAAATTAAATTATATTTTTATTTAAATATTATAAATGTTGTATATATTTTATAAAATCATGTATCAATATCCATACATCCTTATTTTCTGGGGATATACATGTTTTTAAAAGGTCCCCTACTCGATTCTTCCCAACAAGCAAGCCCGATTTAAAGGAACTTCCTGAATTCTCATCCATTTCAATGAGCAATCCATAATATGTTTTAAGCCACAATTATTTTTATAAAATCTAAATTTTTATTATGAAAACCTTCTTGGTTCACTTCTAGATTTATATAAAAGATTATTCCATTTTCTATTTTAAAATCTCTTTAATATTTTCCTTAAACCACACTAAAATGTTTTAATTATAAAGTTTCTTAAATACTAATTTACATGTTGTCACTTAAGTTTGACATATATTATCATGATCTATGCCTATTTTACCTTATGAATGTCCATGTAGTATTTATATCCTTTCTTTCATGGACAACATTGTGAAATTCCTTTATATTATGTCTTTTAAAAAGATTATGACACCCAATTCTTACCACGGGTAACCTTTATGTTTATGATTGATTCCTTATGTATGATTATTTATGTGGAACACATATTCATGAACATGATTTGATGGGTGAACCCAGATAGTACTCCAATTCATTGGGTAAAGCTTAGTCTCATGAGACGTCATGTGCAACAGTCTTGGTGGTTAGCCTTGACTCGTGCTCTATGTGCAACGATCTTGGTGGTTAGCCTTGACCCATGATCCTCTATATACAATGAGTCTTGAATCATGATAAATTCTTATTTTATAATATTGCTACATTACTATGATTACATTATTACATGATCCCTTGTTTTATATGTTATGATTCCATTAGTCATGTTCCATGCCTTTTTATATCATTATGTCATGCCTTCTAAATCACGTGATAAGATTTATTCTTATGTTTATCCCCTTACTGGGATTTTTAGCTCATCCATTTGTTCATGTTATCCCCAAGTTATCCAATATAGATGTATGGGCACAATGAAAGTTATTGATCATTATTGATATTAAATGAAATTTGTTTTTATGATGTTTAATTATGTACCTAATCTTCCAAGACACTAGACTTTATGATCTTTAGCTTGTAATTTGATGTTTATTTATGCTTAAAATTATGTAATGATATGTATAAAAGACCGAGGTTACTATAGTTGGTATCAGAGCAAGGTCTAGTTATTTTTTAAGATTAGGACTAGAGAACTTTAGTAATAACCTTAGGGATACGAATAACATCCCTAAATTTTGGTTATTATAGAGTAAGTGGTTTATCGAGAAAATATATCCCTGTTTGGATACTACAAGTGGATGTGGTTTTGGAACAGATGTTCCTAAGAGTAACAACTCTGAAAGGTGTTCCAGGCCTGACTCGAGGTAACTCAGTACACAACAATGAGCCTTACTGCACACCTGATTTGACACTCCTGGGAGATATGATTTGGTAAATTCATAAGCTCATTACGAACCATTATTAAGGGAACACAAAAATACCATAAGAATATATGTTAGGAAACAGATCATGGATAACCTAGATTGAAACCTAGGGAATCACAAGTTAGGATAGAATTTTCCTTTCATAGTTTATCCTTTTATATTTAAAGTTTCCTTTTTATGATTATTAACTATGTATTCAAACCCTTACCTATTTTCACCTTAATGTGTAAAACGAAATTCTAAGGGCGAAATTTCACGGGGGGGGGGGGGGGAGAATGTAACACCCCAAGGATTTACAAAATAAATTTAATAAAATGAATGAAACATTATGTCTCTATAAAACAAAAATTTGTTTTAAGGATATAGTTATAACCTAGCTATTAAACTAAAATTTTCCACTTATATGATTTGAATTTCAAAAAACGGACATACACGGTTGCAATCAGTAAGATATTTAGAGTCTGTTAGGATCAAATTATTTTTTGGTGAATAGTAAATTACCCTTATAAATAGTAATGTTAACCTTATGAAAAGTAATATGACCCTTTATGAATAGTAAATCGTCCAAATGAATAGTAACCTCACCCATGAATGTATAAATAAAATTTAGGCATCTTATAAGAGATAATATGATCATCGTGTAAGTGTTCATATTTTTTTTGTAAGTCATAGATATTTAATTGTAATTTTATGATTAATTTAATAATTTAAATGAAAATATATTTTCATAAAATGTAATCATAAATTATTATTTTATTTTATAATGGTTATAATATAATTTTATGATACATTGATTATTTTTTTATGGTGTTATATAATTAATTATAGTTTTAAAATTATTATTTTTCGAATAAATTATGATTTTAATTAAAAATTAAATTTATCATATTTATAAAATTGTTTTTATAAAATGGAGTTCATTTTTTAATTCTAAACGTCGCAAAAGGTTTGGGTTAATTTTGAGATTTTTATAAAATACTTGAATTTTTGGTGAATAGTGAAATACGATAATTTATGGTATTTAAATTAAAATCCAAATACATGATTTAAAAACATCACGCATGATGTAAGAACCAAAATCTTGGACCCTCCTTCATTATTTTAATATATTATATGACAATTCTCAAACTATTCATAGTTTTGAACCAAAATAATAAACTAATGATTAAAATAATGAGAAAACACCCCTCTCCTCCACTATAAATACCAACCATCACCACCATTTATCCTCACACCTCTCAAGCCTTGAGCCTTGTCTAAATTCTACTCAAATATCTTCCCAAGACCCTCCACCGAGTCCATGTGCTCTTGGTCTCATCAAAAGACCAAAACCTCTTCCCTAAGGAGGCTCTCAAGGAGGATAAATTCAAGAGGTAAATTCCACTTTTCGTTTCTTTTATTTTCTTTTCAAGATCTTTCTTTTATTTTTCTCTCCTCACCTCCATTCATACAAATGGTATGATAACTCCAATAATTTACATATACTATAATTTTGTTATGATAATGGAATAATTCATCATCATCTCTCCTTCCCTCTCCTTTTATACTAAAAATGAAACATCGTATGTGATGTGTTAATTTATCAGAATCAAGAACGAAAATTATTTCAATTTCTATTATCATATTCAATACTATTAATGAAACCATTTTTATGGTTGAAACAAATTATAATATATATATTATATCTCATTTAATTTTCTGGAATCATTTTTTACACATGAGATTAATTTATAAAACAAAATGAGTTCGTTGTGACCGAAAACCGCCAAAATAAACCCAAACAATTATCATTAATTATTTATCAAATGATTCATCAAAATACCATAAAAATGATTTATAAGAAAAAATTAAAATCTATAATATCATTAATAATATATATGTTCAATTTCGTATAATTAACCCTACTTTACACTACCCTTCGTACATGTATACAGGTAAACCGATCATGAAAACTAAGAAAACGAACATTCCCGAACGATAAAATTGAACACTATAACTCATAAAAAAGACCATGAATAAACCTAATAAAATTATAATAAATAAATTTCATGTATTAAGGGTTCAGTTATTTTTAATTAATGAATCTAATTTAATTATCTTGGACATTATGATCAAGTAAAGAACACCTTCAGACTTAAGGTAAGGTTTTCTACCCAAACCTCCATTATTCCTTTGGGTTATTCTTTCTATATTTTACCCAAATTAAATTATATTTTATTTTTATTTAAATATTATAAATGATTTATATATGTTCCAAAATCATGTATCAAGATCCACCCATCCTTATTTTTCAAAGATACACATGTTTTTAAAAGGTTCCCTACTCGATTCTTCCCGATAAGCAAGCCTAATTTAAGGGAACTTCCCAAATTCTTACCCATTTTAAAGAGCACTCTATAATCTATTTTAAGAAACTATTATTTTTATAAAATAAATATTTTTTATTATTAAAACCTTCTTGGTTCACTTCTGGTTTTATATAAAATATTATTCCATTTTCTGTTTTAAAAGCTCTTTAATATTTTCCTTAAACCGCACTAAAATGTTTTAATTATAAGGTTTCTTAAAAACTCATTTTACATGTTGTCACTTCAGTTTGACATATATTATCATGTTCTATGCCTATTTTCCCTTATTAATCTCCATGTAAGATTTAAATACTTTCTTTCATGGACATCATTGTGATATTCCCTCATGTTATGCCTTTTGACAAGATTATGATACCCAATTCTTATCATGGCTAACCCTTATGTTTATGATTGATTACTTATGTATGATTCTTTATGTGGAAAAAATATTCATGAAAATACTATGACGGGTTCACCTAGATAATGATTCAATGCATTGGATAAATTTTAGTCTCATGAGGTGTCATGTGCAACGGTCTTGGTGGTTATCCTTGACTCGTGCTCCATGTACAACGGTCTTGGTGGTTTGCCTTGACTCATGATCCTCTATGTGAAACGATCCTTAAATTGTGATAAAGTATTATTTTATGTTGCTTCCACATTACTATGATTCCCTGATTACATGATACCATTTTCTATATGTTATGATTCCATATGTTTAATAATCTTTCATGCCATTTTATATCATTATGTCATGCCTTCTAACCCATGTGCTAAGCTTTATTCTTATGTTTATTCCCTTACTGGGATTTTTAGCTCATCCCTTTGTTCATGTTATCCGCAGGTTATACTATTCATATGTATGAGCACAATGGAATTTAGGAGCTCATTATGGAGATGAAATAAAAGTTGTTTTATGATGTTTAATTATGTATCTAATATTACAAGACACTAGACTTTACGATCCCTAGATTGTAATTTGATGTTTATTTATGCTTAAAATCATGCAATGATTTGTGTAAAAGGATAGGGTCACTATAGAAGGTATGAAACAGTCTCGTTAACCTAAATGGGTAGGCTGGCCAAAATGTTCCAATATATAAGCAATGATGCCTTCAACATCGACACAACCACCCATCTCATCTACTCCAAGAACATCAGTCTCTAAAGCACCTACTAAGGAGAAGATCTCTACAGGAACATGTAGGTATCTGAATAAAAAATATTACATCCTTAAGCAGTTGGCCATGGTTCTAGTGAAACTTTTGATTCTGGATGCTCTCAACATGTCAAAGGACCTACAAGAAGAACTTGTAGAGGCTTCGATGAGCCATCAAGAGTTTGAAACTGAAGTCATTACCACCGAGGTATATCGTGTAGAGATTGACCCTATAGAATTATATGCAATTATCTCTTTTACAGAACAAGATAAAGATAATATTATACAAGGATATATTATGCCCTTGTACGTATCTATAATATTAGATGACATTGGAATCTGTCAATCTTTCATTGATAATGGATTAGGGGTCAACCCCATTTTGGTTAGAAAACTTCGTCAATTGGGATATAATAAATTTGATCTATCCCCTTCTAATATAACGCTTCAAGGGTATGATAAAAGTTAATAGAATCCCCTCGACCGAATTAATCTTAGATCTCAGTTTGGATTTCTTTGTGTCTGACTCTAAGTTCTTGGTCATTTAGAAAGATACAGTTTTCAATGTCTTTCTAGGAAGGACTTGGCTATACTGACATGCGGTGATCCCTTCATCATATCATCAATGCCACAAATACTATATCCATGGGCAGATTAGGACATTACATGGTGATAAATTTTCATTTGAATCTTGTGAATCCTAATATATCGATGGATGATTCTATTGGAGGGAGGGGAAACAACCCATGAATGATAGTGTTGCTTGGGTTAACACCTCAAATGGTCTATAAACGACCACAACTAACCCATTCAAAGTCTTTGGTGATGATTATGTGCTTCCCATCAGCCAGGTTGAAGGAATAAGCTACAATTCCGAGATGCGATCATCGATCCGCATGATATCGACCACATCAGTTGAATCCGAGGGCACTGAAGAAGTTTTTTATTTACCCATTGGTGGAGATAACTCAAATGAAAATTCCCTAACTTTATCCCCATAACTTCAACAGGTCACCATTTCATCAGCAAAATATGAGGAAGTTGTTATATCATCACTGGAAGTTGGCTCTCAAAACTGATGAGAACCTTGTTAAAGATACCAAGTCGATTGCGCGGGAGGAAGAGTTGGATTTGAAAGGCCCGATGACGCATGGGAGATTAAAGAGGCTGGATGCCACAATGGGCACCCATCTCGCTTCATTAAAGGCCCAATGGATCTTACCTTGCATGGATGGAGCAAATGGGACTATTATCTCACTTATTCAAGCCCAAACATGATTTTTAATGCTTGGGCCACATGGTTGCACGAATTTGGATGCCTTGCCCACATGGAAGATTCTAGAAATGGCATCTTTGGACACCAAAGTCAAATCCGGTGGGCTATACACTCAAAGTCAAGTCTGGTGGGATATGTTGGAAAGTTGTGTGCTACTTTTCCAAAAGTCTTTGTTAGACTTTATCTTTTTGACTTTTAAGGGGACAAGGTAGGTTTAGCCTTTATGACTTTAGGGTATTAGACCCTTGACCATTGTATCACCTCCTTGGCTATAAATAGCCACCCCATGGCATTGTATTGGCATTCAAGACTTAATTGAGAGCTTATGCTTGTTTCTCCCCGTTGTGTGAGAATTGTTCCAAATTTCCCCCTCGCTCTTGTGCATTCTTGCCTTGTCGATCTACAAGTTAGATTGGTGATCCAAGATCACAAAGCCCCCAATTCCGTGCCTCAACCCAAGTGCGTTGTTGTGTGGATTGGCTATCACATCCCTACCTTGAGTGTGTTTTCTAAGTAGTAGGTCGCACTCCTTATAGTTTTGATTGAATACTTGCATCCTCTATCCATACCCATCATCCACCACTTAGCCCCGAACCGCATCGTTCATCCGCCGACCTACGCTGTGAAGATCGGGCCACCCCGTGCATCTCACATCAGTTGGTATCAGAGCTCCGGTTGACACGGTAGGCATATATCCCTTCATTTACTTTAATTCTTTCCTTTACCCTCCTTATCCTTCCATATTATTCACCCATTCAACAAAAAAAATTCATTTTTCTTGAAAGCCTCCCGAATTGTCCTAGTTTGTGCAAGCTTGGATTATTATAAATTGAGCCAAATTTTTATTCATCTTCTTTCCGCATTTAATTCTCTATATGTGATTTGTATCTGACAAAAAAAATCAAATTCTCTCAACTCTTGAAAGAGCGTTGTCATGGGATCCCTCAAATGATTAGTGGTTTTTGGGGTACTTAGGTGCAGCAGAGTGGCTGACCAAGGTCGTCTCTCAAAGGAGGAAGTGAATTAAAACAACTTTTCAAAGGTATTCTAAAAAAAATAAAAGAAAAGAGAATAAAAACACTACTTGAAAGGATGAGGGGTGGTTGTTTATAGTTTATAAAACTTGAAGAAGTTTTCTAGAAGAAGATTGTATTTTTTTTTGTTTTTAATTTTGAAATGAAGTTTGATTAAAAAGACACAACAAGAAGATGTTTTTTTAGAAAATATTTTAAAAGGCGCAATCGATCTAAATCTACCTATTCAATATATTATTAATCATTATAATTTAAATTAACATTCACTTAATTATGATCCCTTAATTTGTTAAATCCTGAACCCTATGAGAATTAACTTTACCACGAAGATGAAGTGAATTTAACCCTAGGCTAACTTCGGAACATGAAATCGCAACACCCTTCTTTGATTGATGTTATGAGATTAGCTTATGGTCAGTGGTAAATTAAGTCACATAACCACTCTAGAAATGAGTATTAATTGAGTTTAGGGATTGTATTTTAACTCTATAAATTGATCCCGTGTGGTCTTGTATTACCGATTAAGATCACACTCTCACAATTCACACAAATCCCGACCTCGCGCGTTTTGTGTTAATTGTTCAATTGCTCACTTAGTTTCTTCTAATTTGAAAACTCAATTAATTTATAATGTTTAGTGAATTAAATTATATCATTTATTCAAAATAAAGGAATGAAGAAGGTGACAGGTAGACCGATTACTAAGAAGAACTACTCTTCCATGGGCGGTGTAGTCATCGTAGAAGCGAATTGCATTTGCAACGGTTTAGAATGGGTATAACCCAATCACACTTCTATTATTAAGTTCCATCCCAAAGAGGAAGATTAATGAATAATAAAAATGAACAAAAAAGAGTAAAACAGAAGAAATTAAAGAGTAACTAAGAAGTTTATTGAAAGAGCAAAAACATTACAACAAAGAGGAGGAAGAGAAGAGCAATTTGGAGGAGATCCTAGCTTGAAAGCTTCCCTCCTCCAATGGTGAATTGAAATGGCAAGGAACCACTTAACCTATGATCCCAATCCTATAAGGCACATCCAAACCCCACCAAATGATAAAAAAACCAATTTATAGAGTGGTGGGGAGGCTAGGTTCAAAGTGGTTTCAAGTGTGAATGGGGAATCTCGGCCAAATATTTTATGCCCAATTTAACCACCCATTTGACCACCAAAAATCGTGAATTGGCCGGCCTTACAGAAGTATAATATGTGATTATATGGGTCCTATATCTCCTCTAAAAATTTGGGCTCAATCCAAGACCATATGAAGGAGTTATGATCGAAATACAGAAGCTTCTCCATTCTGGCGTGTCCAGACCACCTTTGACTTTATGGCCCAATTACTCCATCCAAATGCATTCTTTTGATCTAGTGTCCTGAATGAAAGTTGTATCCAATGAAGTAAGGAACATATTTACAAAATATTAAGTTAAAATAATTCAAATAAAAATATTTATGATTGAAATACTACAGTGATTTTGAAAGGGTAAAACTGGAATTTTCATCAAATATTCAAATGAATGATCTAATCCCAAATACTTTATAATTGAACATATTTAACAGAATGTGAGGAAATTATATCATTTATTATCAATAAAATATTCAATAAAATAGTGTTTTATCAACTCCCACACACTTACCCTTTTGCACTCTTGAGCAAAATCTCATATCAAGTAAACATCAATATCAAATCAAAACCAATTTTAAAACACATATCCTTGAGATCAAACAATTACACACCAAGAAACAAAATATATCATGCCTCATAAAAAAAATTATTTCAAGTTCTTCATTTATATCATTCAACATATTTCCACTTTATTTATCCTCTCATTCACAAAACACTTACCTCGCTTGAATTTTCTCTTATCACACAAATATCAATTTTTTTGCCATGTCTTTCTCATCCAAACTCATACAAGGGTCACCATAGGCTTGATAAATTCCTACATCACCACCCGATGTGATTCAAGTACGTATGTTTATCATGAGGACTTTTCAGGGTTGTTCTGTGGCTTTTGGTTGGTAGGATTTAGATGTGAAATATTCTGAGGCTGAATGAGGAGGGATTGACCTTTTTTGAAGAAAAATTATATTAATATAATTTTCACTTAAATATGGTCTTCTCCTCAATACCCATAGTATCAATTCATCTCCATAATCATGAAAAATAATGGAATTTTCACACCATTCAACATTTCTGTAGTAAAAATTTCAATCTTCTTGAACATGATTTTCTTAAAAGCTCCAGATAGGCACAACTTTCTACATCAATTAGAAGCTCTAGAAAAGGCACAACTTCACTTATCATGAAAGCTCTAGAAAAGGCACAGATTTCAATATAATGATTTTCTTCAGCAGCAAAGACATCTCTTCAGAATTTAATTTTTCACCCAAAGTATCACAGAATGTGGTAGCACAACACAAGACAGCTTCCCCCACACTTAAGATCAACTAGATTATACAATTTCACTTCAAGAGTTGGTTGGATAGGGAAAATTGTCTTGTAATGTGGGTAACCTAACAGGATGTGCATGGATTCTAAGGGCTAAAAGGATTAAATGTTCAAGGTAGGCCATTATAAAAAGGATTCTTTGAAATAGGGTCTTTAGTACCAAACAAATGCCTCAATCATTTAAACATAAGTACCTCAAACCCTCAAGTTTTGACAGGAATAGATTAAATTCCGGTTAAATCAAGCATGGTTTGGTTCTCTCAAGAAGTGAGGTGAATGTAAAGAATATGAAAATAATGGTTCAGAAGCCTCACAAGAAAGTGATTTCAAATATAAAGACAGTGAAATGTGGCATGGGATTCAAAATTCAGTGTACTTTTCATTAAATTACTAAATATTTGAACTTGAAACAAAGTCATTTCAGCATTAATTTAAGCTTAGTTTCAAGGGGTAAATTGTTTCACTTATTGATATGGATTTAAAAATGGTGATGAGAATCATTTCAGCTCAAAAGTTTCAAAAAAAAACATAGAAAATTGTAAAATAAACACACAAAATTTGAAAAACACACAATTTTTTTTGTTTTGTTTTTTTAAACAGGAAAACAATTGAAATTACTAAACTAAATGGTTCCCTCACCCACACTTAAAATATTGAATTTTCCTCAATGTGAACCCATGAGATTATATATGCACATGAAATTCAGAATTTTTTAAATAGGACAAATAATATAAAAGTGAAAGGGTTAGGAACAGCCTGATGTGCTCAAGTGATGATGGGGTCATGCAGTGTGATAAAATACACTGCATCAGTAGGAAGTCCCTCAATGTATCTCTTCAAACGTTGCCCATTGACTGTAAAGATCCTTCTTGTGCCCTCTTGTGTGATCTCCATAGGCATCAGCTTCAGTCGTGAACTATAGAGAAGGACTTTCTATCCAACATGAAACTCCTTTTGTTGGATCATTCTATCATGAGCTGCTTTTTATCTTTCCTTGTAGAGCCTTTAATTCTCATATGAAGACAATCTAATCTTCTCAAGCTCTTGAATTTGCAGCTTCCTTTGGATTCCAGCTTGGGCCAAATCCATGTTGCATTTCTTTATAGCCCAATAAGCCCGATGCTCAACTTCCACGGGGAGATGACACGCTTTCCCAAAAAGAATCCAAAATGGGGACATACCAATGGGTGTCTTGTATGTTGTCCTATAAGCCCACAACGCATTATCCAAGTGCTTGCTCCAATCCTTCCTATTTGGCTGCACAGTTTTCTCCAAAATTTGTTTCAACTCACGATTTGAAACCTCAGCTTGGACATTTGTTTGGGGTGGTATGGTGTTGATGTTTTGTGTGTCACCCCATACTTCCGAAGAAGGGAAGCAAGATTCTGATTGCAGAAATGTGTCCCTTGGTCACTGATGATAGCCTTTGGTACTCCAAACCTGCAAAAAATCTGTGCCTTCACAAAATCCACAACAACATGAGAATCATCAGTCCTGGTGGCCTTGGCCTCCACCCATTTGCTCACATAATCAACAATAACCAAAATATACAAGAAACCATATGAACTTGGAAAAGGACCCATAAAATCAATGCCCCACACATCAAAAATCTCACAGAATAGTATGGGTTGTTGGGGCATCTCATGTCTCCTAGAAATATTCCCAGTGTGTTGGCAACAAGAGCATGACTTACAAAACACATGGGCATCATGGAATAAACTAGGCCAATATAATCCAGAGTCCAAAACTTTCCTAGCTGTCTGTTGGGGTCCAAGGTGTCCACCACATGAAAGTGTATGACAGAATTGCAAAACAGACTCAAACTCATGATCAGGAACACACCTCCTAATAACTTGGTCACTACACATGCGCCATAAGTATGGATCATCCCAAACATAAAATATTGACTCACTCTTTAATTTTTGGACTTGATGATTCTTTAAATTTGCAGGGATTTCAGAGGCAACAAGGTAGTTAACTAAATATGCATACCAAGGATGTGTACCTGAGATGGAATAAAGATGCTCATCGGGGAAAGTGTCTCGAAGTGGTACCTTGTCCAAGGTGTCATCCTCTAGTGTGTGAGTAAGCCTACTCATGTGGTCCGCCACCAAGTTTTCTGACCCCTTTTTGTCCTTTATCTCAATATAAAATTCTTAAAGAAGGAGCATCCATCGGATCAGCCTAAGCTTTGCATCTGGCTTCTTCAAGAGGTACCTCAGAGCTGCATGGTCAGAAAAAACAACTACTTTAGAGACCAATAAATATGAACGGAATTTATCTAAAGCAAATATGACAGAAAGAAACTCCTTTTCCATGGTTGTGTAGTTTGATTGGGCTGAATCTAGTGTCCTTGATGCATAGGAAATCACATGTGAACGTCCCTCCACCATCTGAGATAAGACAGCTCCAACCACGAAGTTGGAGGCGTCACACATAATCTCAAAAGGAATCTCCCACTGTGGGGGTTGTATGATTGGTGGAGTGGTCAGAAACTTCTTTAGATCATCAAAGGAAGTCCTGTAAGAATCATCAAACACAAAATCAGAATCCTTTTGGAGTAATCGTGACATAGGAAGAGCAGTCTCACTAAAATCTTTGATGAAGCGCCGATAAAATCCTACATGCCCTAGGAAAGATCTAACATCACGCACACATGAAGGATATTGTAAGGATGAAATAATGTATATCTTAGATCTATCAACCTCTATCCCATGTTTTGACACTACATTCCCTAAGACAATGCCATGCTCTACCATGAAATGACACTTTTCAAAGTTCAGGACCAGAATCTTCTCAATACAACGATTCAATACATTTCCCAAACTATTTAGACATTCATCAAATGAGGATCCATATACTGTAAAATCATCCATAAATACCTCCATGCAGGTCTCAATAAAATTAGAAAAAATACTCACCATGCATCTCTGGAAGGTACCTGGGGCATTGCAAAGTCCAAATGACATCCTCCAGTAGGCAAATGTGCCAAAGGGACAGGTGAATGTAGTCTTCTCCTGATCCTCTGGAGCTATAGGAACTTGAAAATATCCAGAAAATCTATCCAAGAAACAATAGTGTGTTTTCCCAGCTAGTCTCTCAAGCATTTGATTAATAAATGGGAGGGGGAAATGGTCCTTGCGAGTGGACTGCTTTAGTTTCCTATAATCAACACACACACGCCAACTATTTTGCACCCTCATTGGAACTAACTCATCTTTCTCATTTTTAACAATAGTAACAACACTCTTCTTAGGCACAACCTGAATAGGACTTACCCACTGAGAATCTGAAATGGGAAAGATTATACCTACCTCGAGCAATTTATCAAATTCTTTTTAACAACTTCTAGGAGGGTGGGATTGAGTCTCCTTTGTGGCTGTCTCACCGGTTTATCCCCATCCTCCAAGAGAATCCTATGCATGAAAATGGAGGGGCTAATACCTGATATGTCATCCAAGGTCCACCCAATCGCCCTGATGTTCTCCCTCAAAATATTCAAAAGCTTTTCTTCATGTTCAAAAGTGAGATTGTTAGCAATGATAACAGGTAATCTCTCACCACTCAACAAGTCTGAGTATTTCAGATTTGGTGGCAATGTCTTTAGTTCTAATGAAGTAGGGTGTAGTATGGATGGAGACATTGAAGGAACTGAAATATGTGCACAAAGATCATCAGTATCAGAATAGACATCATCAAAATCAGAGAATAAAGCATCAAATCCATCAGCATACTCAACAGACATGTCATAATCAGAGTAAACATGATCAAAATCAGAATATGAATCCACATCAAAATCAAATCCAAGAGAGGATTGTGTATCAGAAACATGTGTGGAAGTGCTCTTAGACATCAAACTCAAACCAATACTCATAATCTCCCTAAGCATAGGATGATCAAATTCAATGGAGTTTTTATTTGGTGGTTCAAAATGGGATATAACAAAAGCAGAATGGTTCTCTGAGGGGTACTTCATGGATTCCATGACATTAAATACCACAACTTCATCTCCAAAATCCATGGAAAGTGTACCCTCATTGACATTTATGATAGTTTTTGCAGTTTTGAGGAAGGGCCTACCTAAGATAATGGGGGAATGAGAACTTACCTGATCATCCTCCATGTTAAGAACATAGAAGTCTGCTGGAAAGATCATGTCTCTTACCCGGACAAGTACATCCTCAAGGACTCCCACTGGATATGCCGTAGATCTATTCGCCAACTGCACCACTACCCTCGTCGACTTCAACTCACCAACCTGTAAAGAAGAGAATACAGAGTGAGACATCACATTTATTAAAGCTCCTAAATCACAAAGATCACCAGAGAAGTGCAACTCCCCTATGGTACATGGGATGGTGAATGTCCCTGGATCCTTGCACTTTTTCGGCATTGCTAGAGTTGGTGTAATGAGTGCTGACACATTCCTTCCAAGATTGTTCCTCTCATTTTCCTTGAGCCCTCTTCGATTGGTGCAAAGTTCTTTTAAGAATTTGGCATACCTTGGGATTTGTTTGATGGCTTCAAGCAGAGGAATGTTGATCTCCACATGCTTGAATGTGTCCAAAACCTCCTTTTGCATTGCTTCTTCAGCCATCTTCTTGGTTTGAGAAATCCTGTTTGGAAAAGGAAGGGGTTTAGGAGGAACATCATCAATCTTTTTCTTACCTTTATATTTCTCCTTGGATTTCTCATCAGTTGGTATGGAATGCGGCTTCTATGGAGTTGAGGTGAATCCCAGTGGAATGATAGGTGGAGAAGCATTAGTTGTTTGCTTCCCGCTTCTCAATGTAATGGCACTGACATTCCCCTTTGGATTTGGAGTGGTTTGGGAAGGTAGATTTCTGGAATTCTTACTTACAAGTTCATGGAGGGCAGTGGCAATCTGGCTCATTTGAGTCTTTAACTCCCTCAACTCTGAACCTTGACTCTTCAGTTCATTCTGTTGATTAAGAACAATTTGCTTCAAAATATAATTAGTTTTAGAGTCTACCTTGTGTTGGAGATTCCCTTGTTGCTGACTTGTTGATGTTTGAGCTGCGAATCTCCTTTGGGGTTGTTGGAAACCCTGTTGGTAAGGTGGAGGCTGCTGGAAGTTTGGTTGAAAAGGGGGGCTTTGTTGTTGCCCAGAGCCATACCTCATGTTTGATTGATACTTCCACCCTTGTTTGAATGTTGGTGCAAAGGATTCATACTTCTTTTGAGGATGTGGTTGTTGTTGTTGCTGATATGGTCTCCCAGGGAATACTGCTGCACAATCTTCTGTTTCTTGTAGTTGGGGGAAACAGTCAGTTGGGTGGCTTGTCTCAGTGAAAATGCCACAAGGCCTTGAAGGAGGGGGTAGAGATGTCTTTTGTGACAAAGAAATTTGCCTCACCATAGTTGTCAATTCTTCTAACTTGGTATCAATCAAATTAATCTCAAGAGAAGAAGGACTTACCTGATGTACTCCCCTGACATGTGGTGTACCTCAATCACCAAATTGTTGGGATTTTTGGTCCATCTTGTCGATCAATGCACGTGCGGCTGCTGGTGTCTTGTCCACCAATGCTCCTTCAGCTATAGCATCAACCATGCTCCTCTCCATGGGTGTGAGTCCTTCATAGAAGTATTGGATGAGGAGTTTCTCACTGATTTCGTGATGCAGACAGCTTGCACACAACTTCTTGAATCACTCCCAGTACTCATACATTGACTCCCCTTGGGCTTGCTTGATCCCCGATATCTCCTTTAGAATGGATGTGGTCCTTGATGCTGGAAAAAATCTTTGCAAGAAAATACGTTTCAAATCATTCCAACATGTTACATCTTCATGTTGCAAATAATACATCCAATCTTTTACAGCTCCATCAAGTAAGAATGAGAATGCTCTTAATTTGATTTGATCTTCAGAAACATTTCTTGGTTTTAAAGTTGAGAAAACCACATTAAATTCCTTAAGGTGTTTGTTGGGATCCTCACCAGATAAGCCATGAAACTTTGGAAGAAGGTGAATTAATCCAGATTTCAATTCAAAGTCCGATTTGAGGTTCGGGTATGCAATACAATTTGGTTGATAGTTAATATCCGGTGCAACTAATTCTCGAATGGTTCTATTAAGTTCATTTCCATTATTTTCAGCCATTTGTTCTTGTTTTAATTTGGACTTAGAAGTGTTTCCTATTTCAAAATTCCTAGAGTGTAGGAATTCCCCAGTTGGGTAAATGTCGACACTTCCTGTAGACTGAGAATGACGGATTCGCGCCCTAAGGCTGTGTTCAATCTCAGGGTCAAGATCTAAGAGATCCTCGGGATTAGTTCATGTCATAAATCAAAGAAATAGAAAAATGAAGTGAAGAAAAGTGGACCATAATATAATGATAAGAAGTTTGATTTTATGGTCCCAAAAAAAAAGAAAACCAAAAAGATAATTGAGAAAGGGAAAAGAAGAAAGAAAGAAGAGAAGATAAAATATTAAAATAAAAGTAAAAAAAAATACCTCTAATTAGTTGAATAAAATACTTGCCTCCCAGTAAATGGTTCCAATTTGAAAGAGCTCTGTCGCGGGTGCCCTCAAATGATTAGTGGTTTTTGGGGTACTTAGGTGCAGTAGAGTGGCTAACCAAGGTCGTCTCTCAAAGGAGGAAGTGAATTAAAACAAATTTTCAGAGGCATTCTAAAAAAAATAAAATAAAGGAGAATAAAAACACTACTTGAAAGGATGGGGGTGGTTGTTTATAGTTTATAAAACTTAAAGAAGTTTTCTAGAAGAATATTGCATTTTTTTTGTTTTTAATTTTGAAATGAAGTTTGATTAAAAAGACACAACAAGAAGATTTTTTTTAGAAAATATTTTAAAAGGCGTAATTGATCTAACTCTACCTCTTCACTCTATTATTAATCATTATCATTTAAATTAACATTCACTTAATTATGATCCCTTAATTTTTTAAATCCCAAACTCTATGAGAATTAACTTTACCACAAAGATGAAGTGAATTTAACCCTAGGCTAACTTCGGAACATGCAATCGCAACACCCTGTTTTGATTGATGTTCTGAGATTAGCTTATGGTCAGTGGTAAATTAAGGCACACAACCACTCTAGAAATGAGGATTAATTGAGTTTAGGGATTGTATTTTAACTCTACAAATTGACCCCGTGTGGTCTTGTATTACCGATTAAGATCACGCTCTCACAATTCACACAAATCCCGACCTCGCGTGTTTTGTGTTAATTGTTCAGTTGCTCACTTAGTTTATTCTAATTTGAAAACTCAATTAATGGATCATGTTTATTTAATTACAGTATATCATTGATTCAAAATAAATTAATGAATAAGGTGAGAGGTAGATCGATTACTAAAAAGAACTACTCTTTCATGGGTGATGTAGTCATCGTAGAAGCGAATTGCATTTGCAACGATTTAGAATGGGTATAACCCAATCACGCTTCTATTCTTAACTTCTAGACCAAAGAGGAAGATTAATGAAGAATAAAAATGAACAAAACAAAGGAAAAAAGAATAAATTAAAGAGGAACTAAGTAGTTTATTGAAAGAGAAAAAACATTACAACAAAGAGGAGGAAGAGAAGAGCAATTTGGAGGAGATCCTAACTTGAAAGATTCTCTCCTCCAATGGTGAATTGAAATGGAAAGGAACCACTTAACCTCTGCTACCAATCCTCCAAGTCACGTCCCAACCCCACCAAATGAGAAAAACACCAATTTATAGAGTGGTGGGGAGGCTAGGTTCAAAGTGGTTTCAAGTGTGAATGGGGAATCTCGGCCAAATATTTTATTCCAACTTGAACCGCCAATTTGACCACCAAAACGCTTGAATTGTCCATACTTCCAGAAGGATCATATGTGAGGATATGAGTCATCTATCTCCTCTAAAAATTTGGGCTCAATAAAATCCCATATTAAGTATTTATGGCCGAAATACATAATCTTCTCCATTCTAGCGTGTCCAGCCCAACTTTGACTTTATGGCCCAATTAATCCATCCAAATGCATTATTTTGATCTAGTGTCCTGAATAAAAGTTGTATCCCATGAAGTAAGGAACATAGTTACAAAATATTAAGTTCAAATAATTCAAATAAAAATATTTATGATTGAAATACTACAGTAATTTTGAAAGGGTAAAACTGGAATTTTCATCAAATATTCAAATGAATGATCTAATCCCAAATACTTTCTAATTGAACATATTTAACACAATTTGAGGAAATTATATCATTTATTATCAATAAAATATTCAATAAAATAGTGTTTTATCAACTCTTCATTTTGTGCTTCTCAAAATTAAGCACATCCTTTCCTTTGAGAGATTTCAAAAACAAAAATTGTCTTACTCTCCCTTCATCATCTTGTGCTTTAAAACTTCAAGCACAACACTTTTTGGGGATATTTGACTAAAAAAAGAAAAAAAGTGGATACAATTACTTCATCATCGTGCTTTACATTAGTAGCAATTTCCATTTCCATACATCACTTTCTCCATCATTTTGCTTCATCCCCATATTATATTTGGCTCATATTGTTGTTAATTTTTCTTATCTTGCACAATCGGGAAAAACCCAAATACCACCTTTCTACCCCCTTTTCCACCCACCCTTTATCCATTTTTCTACCCTCTTTTCACCCTTTACCATTTACCACTCAAGCGGGTTGTGGTAAACCAGCCCCCGACACGATCTTGATTGGGGAAGGATTGGTGGAAAGTGATCACCCAAAACAAGGTATTATATTTCATAAGAGCTTGGGATTCAAATTCTGTTTTGAGAGTGGAGATAAATAAGCAAAAAAAAAAAAATTGCGTGTGTGAGTGTGTGCATCTTGTTTTTTGCATGTGTGTACATCTTGTGTGTGTGAGTGTGTATATCTTGTGTGCGTGAGTGTGTATCCTTGTGTGTGTGAGTGTGTACTTCTTGTGTGTGTGTGTGTGCATCTCGTGTGTGTGAGTGAGTGTGTATCATTGTGTGTGTTTACCCCCCTGGTGTGTGTTTGTGTTTGTGTAATATATTATGGCTGAAGATCATGGGAAGAAAATTGTTCATGCTAGTGATGAAGGAAGCCGAAGTAGGTCCCCCGCACCGGAAGTTTCGCCACTCCAAATGCAAGCTTTGTTGAGCCATTTTGAGAAACTTCTTGATCGAAATTTAGAGGTGCTACATGAGAGGATTGATAACCTGGAGAATCAACAAAGCCCAAGGATGATCCATGATAACCCGCGGTGAGCTCCGGCACCTCATCGCCCCCACATCATGGAGGAGGAGATGGAAAACCTGGATGGTGATTTTGAGAATGTCCCACAAAGGAGGAGGTTGTACCAACAACCTAGAGGTGGAAAAAGAAGACAACATGATGATGACCTACTTGGCGGGATCAAGGTGAAGGTCCCTTATTTTCAAGGGAAAATCGATCCAAAAGCATACTTGGAGTGGGAGATGCGGATCGAGCAGGTCTTTTCATGCCATGCATATTCCGAGGAGAAAAAGGTATAACTTTCTTCCCTTGAATTTTCTGATTATGCTTTAATTTGGTGGGATCAATTTCAAAAGGAGAGGGCTAGATATGGTGGACGTCCCATCAACACTTGGGAAGACATGAAGTTCGCCATGCAGAAGCGGTTTGTTCCCACACATTACCATAGAGATCTCCACAACAAACTTCAACGGCTCACCCAAGGGAGTAAGAGTGTAGAAGACTACTACAAAGAGATGCAAATTGCCATGATTCGGGCAAACGTTGAGGAGGATCCGGAGGAAACCATGGCACGGTTTTTACATGGGCTCAATCGAGAGATTGCTGATCAAGTGGAGATGTACCATCATGTGGAGATACAAGATATGATCCACCAAGCCACCAAGGTTGAGCAACAAATCAAAAGGAGGAGAAACATGAGGAAACCCACTACCCCTTCCACACCATGGAGAAATCCGAGGAAGGAGCTTGGAGAATCATCAAAGACAAAAGAGGTGGTTGATCATAAAAGTGACAAGGTAATTATTCCACCTAAGAAACCTACTTTTGAGGCTAACCAAACTAGGAATCGGGATATTTGGTGTTTCAAATGTCAAGGAAGGGGTCACATTGCTAGTGAGTTCCCAAACCGGCACACCATGACCATCAACAGGTATGGAGAATGGGAGACTGATAGAGAGAGCTCGGAAGAGGAGGAGGAAGAATCTCCAGAAATTGATAGTGGAGAGTTTGTAGAATATGGTGAGATTCTTATCACTAGAAGAGTTCTAAGCACACAAATAACTGTGGGAGAGAATGAGCAGTGGGAGAACCTTTTCCATACATGGTTCAAGATCAATGGGAAGGTATGTAGTGTTATTATTGATGGATAAAGTTGTAGTAATGTTGCGAGCACCGAGTTAGTAGAGAAGTTGGAACTTCCTACTTTGAAGCATCAAAATCCATATCGGCTTCAGTGGTTGAATGATTGCGGGGAGCTGAAGGTCACCAAGCAAGTGAAGGTATTGTTCACCATTGGGAAGTACAAAGATGAGGTCTTGTGCGATGTTGTTCCTATGAAGGTCTGCCATTTGTTGTTGGGACGACCGTGGCAGTATGATCGGCGTGTTACCCATGACGATTTCTTGAATTGTCATTCTTTTGTACTCTGAGGGGAACCTATAACCCTCAATATCATGTCCCCGAAACAAATTCTGGAAGATCACATTCTGAGAGAAAAGAAAAAAATGAGTGATGAGGAAAAAAAGAGTGAAAATGAAAAAGGAGAGAATAAGGGAAAGAGAGAAAATGAGAGAAGAAAAGAAATGGAGAGCGAAGAAAAATCAAGTGGGAAAAAGAATTTGAGAGAAGATAAAAGCGTGATGTTGGAAAAAAAAGAGTGAGGTTAAGGAAGCTTTGTTTTCACAGCAAACCCTCCTAGTACTCATGTACAAAGAGGTGTTTCTAAATACTAACGACTTACCCTGTTTGCCAAATGTTATTGAGTCGTTGTTGCAAGAGTATGGTGATGTCTTTCCTGAAGAGGTGCCACCAGGTTTGCCACCCATTAGAGGTATTGAGCATCAAATTGACCTCATACCTGGAGCATCACTACCGAACCACCCTACATATCGCACCAATCCGAAAGAGACAAAAGAAATTCAAAGGCAAGTTCAAGAGCTGTTGGATGTGGGATATGTTAGAGAGAGCCTTAGTCCTTGTGCGGTACCAGTGCTTTTAGTACCAAAGAAGGATGGAACATGGAGAATGTGCATTGACTGTAGAGCCATCAACAACATCACGGTCAGGTATCTTCATCCTACCCCTAGGTTAGATGATATGCTAGATGAATTAAATGGTTCAACTATTTTCTCAAAAATTGCTTTAAGAAGTGGCTACCATCAAATTAGGATGAAAGAAGGAGATGAGTGTAAAACTGCATTTAAGACAAAACATGGACTTTATGAATGGTTAGTCATGCCCTTTGGTCTCACCAATGCACCTAGCACATTTATGAGGTTAATGAATCCTGTCTTACATTCATATATTGGAAAATTTGTGGTAGTTTACTTTGATGATATTATAGTGTATAATAAGACTTTGCATGAACATTTAGATCACTTAAGAAAAGTCATAGAGGTGTTAAGGAAATAAAACCTGTTTGGAAACATAAAAAAGTGTGAATTTTGTCTCGATGAGATTGTTTTCCTTGGATTTTTTGTGAGAGGGAATGGTGTTGAAGTGGACACTGAGAAGATCAAAGCAATACAAGAATGGCCAACTCCAACCTCCATTGGATAGGTGAGAAGTTTTCATTGGCTTGCTAGTTTTTACAGGAGATTTGTGAAAGACTTCAGCACACTAGCCGCACCATTGAACGAGTTGACAAAGAAGAATGTTCCTTTCAAATGGGGGAAAACTCAAGATAAGGCCTTCCATGCTCTTAAGGAGAGACTCACCCACGCCCCTCTACTTGCACTTCTAGACTTCGGTAAGACCTTTGAAATTGAATGTGATGCAAGCGGAATTGGCATAATAGGAGTAATCATGCAGGAAGGTAAGCCTATTGCTTATTTTAGTGAGAAGTTAAATGGCCCAACTCTAAACTATGCTACATATGATAAAGAGTTGTATGAATTATTTAGAGTACCAGAGACATGGAAACACTATCTTTGGCCTAAAGAATTTGTGATCCATTCTGATCATGAGGCTCCTAAATACCTTAGGAGCCAACATAAACTAAATAGGATACATGCTAGATGGCTGGAATTCATTGAATCATTTCCATATGTCATCAAGCATAAAAAGGGTAAAGAAAATACTGTGGCTGATGCACTTTCACGTAGATATTCACTTTTATCATTGTTGGATTCAAAACTCCTTGGTTTTGAATGCATTAAGGATTTATATTCCACTGATAGTGATTTTAGACAACCTTATGAACATTTTAAAAATGGAGTTAGTTGGGAAAAGTTCTATTTACATGATGGATTCTTATTCCGGATTGATAAGCTTTGCATTCCCAATTTCTCTATTCGTTTACTTTTACTGAAGGAATCACATTCGGGTGGGTTAATGGGACATTTTGGTGTTGCAAAAACTCTAAGTTTTCTTAACGAGCATTTTTATTGGCCTAAGATATCTAGAGATGTTGAGAATTTTTTGGGAAAGTGCATTGTCTGCCATAAAGCCAAATCGAAACTGAACCCACACAGACTATATCTTCCTCTCCCAATTCCCAACACCCCTTGGGAGGAAATATCAATGGTTGTGGGGTTACCATGGACCAAGAGGGGGAGAGATTCTATTTTTGTTGTGGTGGATTGGTTTACAAAAATGGAACATTTTATTCCTTGTCACAAAACTTATGATGCCACTAACATTGCAACACTTTTCTTTCAGGAAGTAGTCAAACTCCATGGAATGCCAAGGACCATTGTGTTGGATCGAGACACAAAATTTCTTAGTTACTTTTAGAAGACCTTGTGGAGAAAACTGGGTACAAAGTTACTATTTTCCACTACTTGTCATCCGCAAACCGATGGGAAAATGGAGGTGGTGAATCGAACACTATCATCCCTTCTGTGAACAATTGTCAAGAATAATATCAAGAATTGGGAGGAGTGTCTGCCACATGTGGAATTCGCATATAACAGGGCCAAGCATGAAACTACTCAATATTCTCCATTCAAAATTGTTTACGGTTTTAAACCTCTTTCCCATATTGATCTAGTTCCTTTTCCTTTGCAGGAAGTAACTAATATGGATTCAAAAGGGCACGCAGAATTCATCAAACAACTCCATGAGAAGTCAAGGAAAAATATCAAGCAGATGACCCAAAAATATGTTGATCGTGCAAACAAGGGTCGCAAAAAAGTGTTGTTCGAGCCCGGGGACTTAGTCTAGATTCATATGCGAAAGGAGAGATTTCCCAACAAGCAGAAATCAAAACTCATGCCACGAGGAGATGGACCGTTTCGATTTCTTGAGAAGATTAACAACAATGCTTACAAGATATATTTTCCAGGTGAGTATGGTGTAAGTCCCACTTTCAATGTTTCTGATCTTTCTCCTTTTTTGGGTGCAGAGGATGAAGAGTCGAGGACGACTCCTTTTCAAGAGGGGGAGGATGATGAGAACCATGTTAAAGATACCAAGTCGATTGCGTGGGAGGAAGAGTTGGATTTGCAAGGCCCGATGACGCGTGGGGGATTAAAGAGGACGAATGCCACAATGGGCGCCCATCTCGCTTCATTAAAGGACCAATGGATCTTACCTTTCATGTATGGATAAAATGGGCCTATTATCTCACTTATTCAAGCCCAAACATGATTTTTAATGCTTGTCCCACATGGTTGTACGAATTTCGATGCCTTTCCCACATGGAAGATTCTAGAAATGGCATCTTTGGACACCAAAGTCAAATCCGGTGGGCTATGCACTCAAAGTCAAGTCTGGTGGGCTATGTTGGAAAGTTGTGTGATACTTTTCCAAAAGTCTTTGTTCGAATTTATCTTTTTGAATTTTAAGGGGACAAGGTAGGTTTAGCCTTTATGACTTTAGGGTATTAGACCCTTGACCATTGTATCACCTCCTTGGCTATAAATAGTCACCCCATGGCATTGTATTGGCATTCAAGACTTAATTGAGAGCTTATTCTTGTTTCTCCCCATTGTGTGAGAATTGTTCTGAATTTCCCCCTTACTCTTGTGCATTATTTCCTTGTCAATCCACAAGTTAGATTGGTGATCCAAGATCACAAAGCCCCCAATTCCGTGCCTCAAACCAAGTGCGTTGTTGTGTGGATTGGCTATCGCATCCCTCCCTTGAGTGTGTTGTCTAAGTAGTAGGTCACACTCCTTATAGCGTTGATTGACTACTTGCATCCGCTATCCATACCCATCATCCACCACTTAGCCACGAACCTCATCGTTCATCCGCCGACCTACGCCGTGAAGATCGGGCCACCCCGTGCATCTCACATCAGTGCAGCTTAGTGGTTGGCATCCAGTTCCATGGGCTGGGTGTTAAAGGTGACCCAGGTTCGAAACCGGCTGTTCGCAACAACCTGCCGTATATGTGGGGTTTTTGGGCAACGTGTCCCAGTGGGTCCCAGTTATGGCGATGGGTTGGGGGATTGGCGCTGCAGTGCGGCTATGGGGTCGTATCGTTGGGGTTCCTAGGCCAGGTGTCCTAGTGGGTCCTAGTGGGTGCCACATCAAAAACACTAACTTCCCCCCTAACCTTAATAATTCCCCTTTGTCTCTCATCCATTCCGACATAGAAATAAAGGAAGAGGAGGAAGAGAAAGAGGAAGAAGAGGGAGAAGACGAACTCAGAGATGCTCCTCCTACATTCGAGAAAAGAGTTTCCACCACTGTTGATAAACTCCAATAGATAAATCTGAGTACAGAGGAGGATCCATGATTGTTTTTTATCAGTGAAGCTATGCCCCTTGATGAGTAAGAAATTTACAAATCCTTTTTGAAGAAGAACCAGAACGTTTTTTATTGGAATTATAAAGAAATACCAAGCCTTGATCCCAACATGTCTACCCCTCAACTGGGTTTACCAGAAGACCATTGTGGCTACAAGTAGATAGGAAGAAGGACACATCCAACCAATACTACCAAGGTTGAATCCAAAGTTGATAATCTCATCAAATCCAACTTCATTAGGGAAGTTCACTACTCGAATTGGATCACCAATATAGTCCCAATCAAGAAGAAAAATGGGAAAATAAGTGTTTTCATCGATTTTTGAGACCTCAACTGACATTGTCCAAAATATGACTTCCCATTTCCAATTATAGAACTTCTGATCAATGAAATAGATGAATATAAATCCCTCTATTTCATGGATGAATATTTAGGATATAACTAAATTCTAATATCCCCAGAAGATAAAGAAGCTACTACCTTTAGGTCCCCATAAGGAGTATTCTTCTACCAGGTGATTCTATTTTAAAAAAAAAAATTGGTGCTATATATTAACATGCCATGCATCACATATTAAAATATTTCCTAGGAAAATAATTTGAGTGATATGTCGACGATTTGGTGGTAAAATTGTAGAAAAGTTGTGATCACCTTGCCAATTTGGAAATCATTTTCGACAAACTGCGAGAACATAGTCTGAAAATGAACCCCATGAAATGCATTTTTGGTGCTACCTTTAGGAAATTTATAGGGTTCATGATACACCATTTTGGAATCTAAGTTAACCCTAAGAATACTAAGGAAATTCTAGGTATGTATTGGTTCCAAAATCAGATCCTTGGAATAAACCATCCAAGGACCAAGAAAAAAATAAAAAGATCCCAAAAAAGGCCACCCCACGAAGATCCTCTACAAAGCCTCCAGTGCCGCGAAGCTGCGAAGCCTCCTAGGATTCCGACTTTGTGACCATTGTGGAGGATGTGATAGAATCCTCCATGAGTCTGAGGAACTTGATGGGAACTGGAAGACTTTGCGACCACTATGGAGGAAATGACAGACTCCTCTGTGAGTCCGAGGAACTTAACGGGAGTCGGGAACCTCTGCGACTACTATGAAGGGAGTGAAAGACTCCTCCGTGACTCCGAGAAACTTGAAAGATAGACCTCTGGTAGTGAATCATGATTTTCTTCACAGCATTCCCTCAGCACATCACGCCCCCTAGAACCTATAAATACCTGGCTCCCCTCACTCTAAGAGGAGGACACTCTCACCTTTCGCATTCCGAACTCCCGATTCGCGAAGCACTTTCTTCTCTATAAACCATCTAAAAAAATGAATCATTTGAGGTACTTGAGTATTGAAAAAACTATTTAACTTTTCTCAAATTTACCCATGATTCAAGTAGGGATTCCCTTCGCGAATCCCTTAGGTCATCACAAAGGAAGAAGACCCCTTTGGGTGATCGAGACTTCATGAAGCACCCAGTCTTCGCGAAATAACCTTCAAGAACATGTAGAATCTATGCCTAGTTTGGGTCACTATGCTTCATGAAGCACCCTCCTTAGCAAAGCTCCTTCACTTCGCGAAGCACCAGAGCTTCACAAATCCCCTCTCTTCTATGCCTTTTTCTTCGCGAACCCCTCTCCCGTGCGGCCCTCCAGGCTTGTATGGAGTGATTTTAAGGTTCCTTGAGTGGTGCTTCATGTTGCGCTACCCTGCCTCATGATTCTTTGCATAGGAACACTAAAAACTATTCTTCTTCTCATAGCCACACTAATGTGAACCCTCCAATGGATCACTCCACAACCCCGTTAACCCATGACATTATGAGTGCTTTCCCTTTACCAAGGGTTAAAGTGTACCAATTTTGTATGTCCTAGGGGTGAGGAGTGAATCCTCATCATCTGAGCTGTAGGACGTTAAACTGCCAAGCATCCTCATTACAAAACTATGTGGACTTTTATTCCCTACTACAAGGATATGTAGGAATCCTCTCCAGGGTTCAAACCTAATACCACCATCATATTTATGTTGGTTCCATCTCATTCACCATCCACTTCATACAACTCTCCATCATCCATCATGATCCTTACCCGGGCCACCACATCCCAGTGGGGTCATTCCACCCACTTACTCACTGATCCTAGAAGCACCTGGGCAATCTCAGTGCGTAAGCCCCAGACTACCCCTTCAAACTACATGTTCTTTGATCCCTTTCTTCTACACAGGGTACGTAGGAATCCTCCTTGAGGTTCAATCCCAGACAATGGTAAACCTTGGTGTCCCCTTTGCATGGGCCCATTCCCCTATATGATCCACCCTTTGTGGCATCCAAATCAGTATTTACGGTGTGAAACCTTCCCTTTTTGGGAAATTCCATCCAAGGTTTTTCCACATTGGGTGTTATGATCCATCCATCTGGTAAACATTCTAGGTGCTCCCTCCTAGGGATGTACCCATATGATCCACTCTCATAAGTGTTCTGATCAGTCTGATCTATCTCTGCTAGATGTTAAACTCACGGCATACCCCATGTTAAACATGGGAAGCTGAGTAAAACCTTGGAGAAATGTCTCTAGAATATAATTCTCCGTACTCGACGTGGGATGCCTTAGGCTTCCATTCCCTTGAGAAGCTCTATTAAGGGAGACTCGAACTAGGTGACGAATTCCAAGGAGGAATCCAAGGAGGTAGAAAATGAAATCCCATCATCCTGTTTCGATCAAGGAGTAGAAATCTCTGAAGAAGTGATGAATGTTGCCCGCCTTTGGAAAGTGGGAATGCGGGGCATAACATAACGCGCATCGTCCACATAAAGATAGGATGTGAGGGCCCTAACGAAAGCGTCAGAAACAAAAATGGTGAACCCAATGTGAAATTATTCTCCTTAATATGGGGATTAATAGCATTCAAGACATCAGAAGATAAGCATGTCACCAGATCTAGATATCTGGTGCCGGGTCCTGCCAAGCAAATAGTGGGCCTGGCATGAAACTCACCATGATTTAGGGTAGTTAATCATTGGGAATCTCGGTATGAAATGTTGTAAAAGTGTATATTTCTATCCATCCATGGAAGAATGAATGATTATAGGGCACTGGAAATTGCTTTCCTACTATTTGTACTAATGGATGAATCTTCCTTCTTTACAGGACCCAAGCTACAACTGCAGGAAACCGATCACCTACCTCCTACAGATGCAGGGTCAGGGGAAATACAAATGCAGAAATCCCGCATGGCTTCACCTCTTCTGCGAATACTCCAATGACCACAGCTACTGGGTGCCCATGCCCCATCTCATCCTTCAAGTTCATTCAAAGCAGGGTGATTGATAATCTTGTTCAACGGTACAAACAAGAGGGGGTCATCCCGACGAGGGATATGAACCGTCAAGATTTGGATACTTATGTGCCTCACCAGCACCGCCACCCCCAAGGAACGTGTAGGGAGCCACTTCTCCCCACTTTGACCTTCAATCAATTCAAGAGCCTCTATCCGAAATGCTCTTATGACTCACTACCTAATGCAGATGAAGTAAGGGGTCTCTGAGTCCTCCTGGATGCGGTTTCAGCCAGGGAGCCACCAAAGAGGGCTCCCACCAGGCCATACCAATGCCACCAGCCAGTCCTGTAGACCGAAGAGCAGGTGGTCCATACCCCTTATGCAGTCGGCCCTAGCTCAGTTGACTCAACATCAATGTCAGACGTAATCTCAAGAGGATGTACGCCAGGGGGAACCATATTCCATGGATTCAGTGTCCTAAGCCACCATTAATGCATGTTATCAGCTCCCTGTTACTACAGAGTAGGGGCACTACTACGCCTGATCGAGATTGAGATTCCAGCCACCCCCTGGGCAAACTGGGTCGAATTTTCTGATCACCTACATGAACAACAGCCATCGTGGACTGATCCGTGGTGAGGATGTTTAGTATGGAGGCCCTCCCCATACAACTTCCAACTAGAGTGCAGGTCCTCCCCACTCCCATGTTTAGTATGGAGGTCCTCCCCATAATACCATCATCAGTCTAGGTGGAGGTCCTCCCCATATTATTGACCTTCGACATAAAGGTCCTCCTCATGCCCATGGTATCAGGTATGGAGGTTCTCCCCATGTTTCAAGCTATCAATGTGAAGGTCCTCCTCACATGGTCACCAACACAAGTGGAGGCCCTCCCTGCTCCAACATTCCCAACCATGGAGGTCTTCCCTGTGTTCCATTCGACATTTTCCTAAGTTCTCCTTACAACCCAACTCATCAAAGAAGAGGTCCTCCCCATGTAAAAGATCTAACCTTCCCTGAAGAACCATCCCGAGGTAGGAGGGTGGGTCTTCACTGCTAAAGAAATAATCCTAAGAAGCCTCAGATCGTAATCAAACCCATATACTTTTTTGATTTGGAGGTGGAGTGAGATTTGATGATGGAACCTTCACCCCGATCCTCTGTCGGGGACTGGGGTAAGAACTCAGTGTATCAACCTCATCCTTCCATAAAGTGAGGTCCACCGGTCCACCAAATCCCTGAATCCATCTACAAGTACATTCAATAGGAGGAAGATTTGTCTCATTTACAAAGTCTTCTGTGAAATCCTCCATGTCATCACCAAGATCATTCTCTACCTTGATAAGAGATCGTGAAGAATTGTTTTAGGGACCGGTCAACAATGATCACCAGCCCGATCCACCATCAATGACCACCCCTCCTATCCAGGGAGAAGTGGTCATCACCCTATCCTATATGGATGTAGTGATACAACCAATGCATTCTCTGGAAGATATCCCAAGATGAAGCAGTTTTTCAGCTCGCGCACCGTACTCTCCACCGACCAGTCTACTACTGCAACAGTCCATGTCAGTGCCGCTACCAGTCCCTCAACTGCCCCTAGTCGATGAATGGGGAAACCAAGGGCTATATCCTGATTTAGAGCCGAGAAGTTTGTGGGATATTATAGCAGCGAACCATTTCCCTAAGATGTTCTGGCCGATTGCAACTGCAAGCTTCAATATTCAGGATTCCCTCACCCAGGATGAGGTTATGTTCTTTCGCCAAACCTTAGGGATGATTCATTTCCATCTTCACCATCGATAGTTAGCTTACCCAAAAATCCGGGAACACTACGATGGCATTGGGCAGTAGTGCCACCTAGTTGAGTTAGTCGCACTCCCTATTGCTTATCACCCTACGTCACTTGGTTATCATCGGACCCTCCATAAATGATGCATTCAATACTATGTAGAGTTATTAAGGAGGCTTCCCCACATGTCCAGATTCGTGGATGGGGGTAGTATACTATCCTACATTTTAGTCCCATCCTACGCCAATCTGTTTCACCTGGTGATATTGAGGATATGCCTTCGGGCGCCGTCGTAGTGAACACGGTTGTTCCTGAGATATACCTAGAAGGGGGCATAAGTACAAGGTCTGGAGAAGAGGAACAACCCGTTGGGGAACCACAACACCTGGAAAATCCTGCAGGTGTCCACACTCATCAATAAAGGCAAACACTTGGCCTTCATGCACCTTCCAAGTCATTGCCTCTCGGTCAAGACCTCATCAAGGGTAAAGAGCACGTTGGGACCGTCAAACCCCTGAACCATCTAGTTTAGTTTATAATACAAAGGGAAATCCTGAAAAGGTAGTGTTGCATCAACAACTCACCAAACAGAGAAGGATGGTTGAAGAGATCCTCACCAAACACGCTGCGGAACGACGACCAGATTATGGTAATACTAGACCGAGGAAGCAGAGGCAGGTACAAATTCCCCTCAGCGAGGTGCCTCCTAGAGATCTTGACAACCCTACCCATCTAGATCAGGTAGAAGCTAGAGTTTATGGAAATAAAGCATAGTACGCATCGTCGAATCCACCTGAGCTGAGTGAGAATCCTCCTCAGGAACCGGCTCAAGTTCTACCTGCTACTCTTCAAGTTCTACTGACCGCTCCACATATTCCTCTAGCGGCCCCTCGGGCCATCCCACCAGCCGCTCCACTAGTCGCTCAGCCAGCTTACCATGTTGAAGATATTTCCAATGCATTGGTGGCCAGGTACCCTCGTCAAGACAGGAATCCTTTCTAGGATGATCCGATGACCGCTCTTATTACTCTCCTCAAGGCTCTTGAAACTCGACACATGGAAATCCCTCTGGATGGTAAACCATATCTGGCATGGATTGATGATATGCTAGCACCCCCAGGTTTCGGAAATCCTACCTTCTCTGCTTTCAATGGAACGGGAAACCCACTGTAGCATCTGACCCACTTTATTTCAAGGTGCAGACCCATGCTGAGGACTCCAACATAGAGGGAATCCACCAAGCTCCGGTGTTTTGTATAGACACTGGAAGGGCCCACATTTGTCTGGTACAACTAGTTGCCCATAGGGTCCGTAGCTAGTTGGGAGGATCTTCATAGATAGTTTCTCTACCATTTCAATTCTACCACTCAAAAGACTAGTATTTTCGACCTCCTTAAATGCAAGAAAAGGCCTGGTGAGTGAGTCGTAGACTTTGTCTCTAGGTGGATGGGCCCCACGTATTCACTTGATATGCCACCAACTCAGGAAAAACTGTTAACGGCGTGTGTAGGAAATGTGAATACTGAACTGGTCCCTTCCCTTATCACTTAGAACTTCCCAGGTGGATTTCAAGATTTCTATGATAAATCTCAGAATCTCAAGGAAGTCTTGCAACAAGCCAGGCAAGCACGTCCGTTGCCACCCGTAGCTCCCACAAGAAGAGCCGCCAAGGCTAAGACCACTATTATTGCACAGATAAAGGCCCCTAGAGAGTTTGAATTCTTAATAGTAGGGCCACCTCCATAGCCTAACTGAGGGCCACCACCTCAGGATCATCCTTCAGCTCAATATATCCCACCTCAGAATCGGCAAGCACCATTGCATAACGCACCACCACCACCTAGGAGAGACAACTGGGTTCCACCTCCTTGTTAGGATCCACCAAACCCTCATTAGGGCAGGCTCCCAGAGACCCTTTACTAGACTGAAAAAACTTGATCTACTCATTTAATGAGGCTTAGGTCCCCAACTATTTCTAGAGTGCCTTGGATTAGGGGATCCTTCGGTTACCAGAGTACAGGAGGCTCGAAGAGGCAGATCTCATAGATCACCCCAAAATATTGTCCCTATCACCAGTTCCTTGAGTATACCCTCAAGTAGTGCTATGTGTTAAAAGACTGGCTCTAAGACCAGGTCGATAACAACATAGTCATATTAGGTTTGGCCCCGGCACAAGTGGCACGTGTGTTTGTAAATCCTGACAGTGACAGTGAGGGTGAATGACAACAGGTTTCTAACTGCAGGTCTTAAAAGTATGAAAAATGGATAGCTTGTAGGGAATTCACCCATTCCCATGGTATTATCCTTGCATGTTTAAATCATCCCAAGCCTTCTGAAGTTTCTATTCCACCTTCAGCTACTACCCATGTGTCAACATCTCAGCCTTCACCCTCTCAGGAGAGCAAGTGTCGACGATGCAAGGGAAAGCAAATCCCTCCACTGGTACCAAAGTCACCTCATACTCTTGGAAACGTTATTCCCTCAGAGATGAGGATTTCCCCCAAGATCTGCCCAAAAATAGAGGATTCTTCAAGTGACGATTAGGAGTATGCCTCAGTGAACACTGTCAAACTGGTGGACCCATACATGGTTCCCAAAGACGAGGAATGCCAGGCAGGCCCTCCTAACATTCCTAGTCGACACTAGAATAGACAAATCCATGGGTATGTGAATCATCGGAATGCATTGTACAGCCCATCCAGACAAGCTATGCACACCACCGAGACTAGACAACAGACCCAATGCAGAGCTCAGCATGTGCAACCTTCTCACCCTATTTCATCGGACTCACCCCCATTGTTGTTCATATTTCTTGATCAGGCAGAGCCACCATGACCATTCCATGAACAACCATGTTCATTTGTGGACATGCCTCAGTCATATGATCATCAACCGGTGGTCACTCTGTGTGGTTTGACTAGTGAGCAATGGGAAATTCCCAACACCATCCAGAATCTGCCAATTTGACTAGTAGCACCCATCATTCCTCCTGCAATTGAGAAACCTCTTATCAGTAGAAACATGCATTTGACATGAAATTATGATGTGATCAAGCACCTTTCCATAATTCCTACTAGGATCTCTATCCTCGAGACTCTCCACCTATTAATAGATATGCATGGAGACCTTACAAAGGCTTTAAGAAGCCCCCTCCAATTCGAAATGGAGGCAGCGACCACATAGGACTTCCATGCCGAGGCAGCCAAACTGGTAGAATGTCAAGCCATCATCTCATTTTCAGGAGAAGACAAAGTTTCTCCCATATAGGGACACATCTGCCCGCTGTACGTCACTGGTCAGTTAAATATCATAGAAGTCCGCTGATGTCTTGTCGACATGGGTTCTGAGATCAATCTCATCCCGACACGGACACTCTGCAAGATGGGGCTATCTGAAACAGATCTGTATCCCTATAAAACGAATATTCAAGGTTATGAAAAGACAAAGTAGACACTTGTTGGAAAAATATGCTTGAAGACCCAATTCGGTGGCCTGATTGCTAACATAGAGTTCATGGTTGTCGCACAAGACACCGCTTACAATGCGTTGATGGGTAGACCATGGATCTACCTACATGTGGTAATCCCTTCCTCATATCACCAATTCCTTAAGTACTCCCTCAATGGTCGAGTGTGAGTGATCCAAGGTGATGTGTCTCCCTTTGCTTCCTTCAAAGCCCACTATTTAGATATCGACTATTACAAGAGCAAGGATAAGTAGGTTCAGGACAATGAGGTTGAGCACACTCCTACTACGGTAAACACATGGACAGACTTGGACGACACCTTCATTCTCCTAATCCATCGGTTGGAGGATATGACCCCAGACTTGGGGCACTACTTCTTTGTTTCTGCTAGAAGTGAAAAGCACATTCCCAGGTATAAGGAATGCCATAATATTACTTCATACTCTTACACGAATAAAGCTCAAGTGATTGAAGATCCCATTTCCCCTATAAGGTATCAGGATGTTCACCTCATGGAAATAATAATACGTTATACTTGCTTGTTCCGACGGGTTGGGTTGAACTAGATCAAGTTGACGCACCACTATTACTTCGATATTATCAAGCGTGGCCCTTTGGGTTGAAGGCCTGATGGAATTGGATTGAAAAATTTCGTCACCAAGGTTTCAACAACACATGGGTCCCTTGATGGGGATTCCACCGCCGCTCAGGCCAACACTAGAATTCCATCAGGATATACTGACTTAGAAGAGTTTCCCCTGCCGACGACCCTCTCATCATGGACGAAGAAGAGGATTTGGAATAGGATCCTCCCATATTTGAGGAAGGTGTCTCCACCACCATAGATGAGTTATTATAGGTAAATCTTAGTACCAAGATAGATCCGAGACTGACACTGATCAGCGCAGCTATGTCTACAGAAGAGCAACAGTGGTATGTGGATTTCCTAAAGCATAATCGGGATGTATTTTCCTAGAGATATGGAGAGATGCCAGGATTGGATCCTTAGGTCTCCATCCACCACCTTGGTCTTACAGTAAGCCATCATGGCTTCAAACAACCTCCCAAAAAGATGCACCCTTCTCACAGTGCCATGGTCGACGCCAAGATTGATAGGATCATTAAATCCAACTTACCCAAGTAAATCTAGTACCCTAAATGGTTATCCAACATTGTGACCATTAGAAAGAAGAACAAACAGATCAGAGTCTGTATCAACTTTCAGGATCTCAATCGTCATTGTCCAAAGGATGATTTTCCCCTTCCTATGATAGAGCTGCTGATTGATGCCACTACTAGATTCCAGGATCTCTCTTTCATGGATGGGTATTTTAGATATAATCAAATCTGAATGGTCCTCAAGGATGAAGAGTCCACCACCTTCATATCACCACAAGGTACTTATTGTTACCAAGTAACTCCCTTAGGTTTGAAGAATGAAGGAGCCACATACCAGCGTTCTATGCACTGCATATTCAAGCTGATCCTCAGGACTTTAGTGGAATGCTATGTGGACGATTTGTTGGTCAAGTCCTACTAGTTTCAGGACCATCTCAGTGATCTTGAGAAGGTGTTCGGCTTCCTTCATTCCCACCACTTGAAGATAAAACCCTTAAAGTGTGCCTTTAGGGTCACCTCTAGGAATTTTCGCAGCTTCTTCATCAGATATAGAGGCATCAAGATCGATCCAGAGAATATCAAGACTATCATCCATATGCCTCCTCTGAGCAACCTCCAAGAACTCCGAGGTTTTCAAGGACACTTATCCCACATACACCGATTCATCGTGAATTTGGCTGGAAAGTGTAATCCCTTTACCTGGATCATGAAGAAAGGTACCAATTATCAGTGAGATGAAGAGTGTCATACTGATTTTGAGGAAATCAAGCAGTACCTACTACAACCTCTGGTTCTGATTCCACCTGTCTCTGGAAAACTGACGGTCCTTTATGTAACCGCCCTGGAATGATATCTCGGTGCCCTTCTCACCTAGAAGAACAATGAAGGGACAAATAATAGTTTATATTATCTCAGCTTCATGCTCCTCAATATAGAGACCAGATATTTCCCTATCAAAAAGAGATACCTTGCACTAGTATTCAAAATCTATAAATTGCAACATTACCTGTAGCACCATGAGATACAGCCGGTGTCTCGCGTAGACCTGCTGAAATATATTCTGAACCACCCCATGATGACAGGCCATCTAGATCGGTGGGAAGTGATCCTTCAACAGTTTGACATTAGGTTCATTTTTCAGAAAGCTGTCAAGGTCCAAGCACTCAAAGACTTATTTGTTACCCATCTGACCCCTATGGAGCATTTGCGGGATCTCGACTTCCCAGATGAAGCTATCCTTTTAGTGGATCAAGCCGCATCGTGTTGGTAGATGAACTTTGATGGTTCTTTGTGAAGCCCTACTGATAGGAGACTCAATGACCCCAGGCTTAACAAAGTGAGACTGGGTATTGTATTCACCATGCCTGCACATGCTATCCTTCCCTATTCATTCTCGTTGTCAGAAGGCTACACCAACAATGAGGTTGAGTATCAAGCCCTTATCACTAGTCTTGAGTTGACCCTTGATATTGATGTTCCCCACCTACATGTGAAATGGGACTCTAAGTTGGTCATCAAGCAAATCAATGGTGACTAAATTGTTAGGAAGCCAAAGCTCATACCCTTTCTAGAGCACACTCTCCAGTTGATGGCCCAGTTCCCTTCTCGTCCAGAAGTTACCCATGTTCCTCGATCACAGAACGATCAGTCCAATGCCTTGTCTAGCCTTACCGCATCTCTTGCAGAGCCTGATTAGGATAATTTGTATTTCTATATAGAGAATCGAAGATTCATCACTCCCTCCACTTCAGATGATGATGATAGCCAATAGGTAGGTCATCTTATCATTAGTGTGTCCACACTGGGACCCCTAGCTCCCCTTACCGTAGTGTAAGATACACCTATTTGGACAACTCCATTTATCAATTATCTCCAATATGGTAATCTCCCGATAGACTGAGCTGAATGTGAGTGAATTCGATGACACACGGTGCGGTTCACCCTCTAGAGTGGTCCCAATCTAGAGAAGATCCTCTAAAAACATGGCTTCGATAGAGTTCTCTTCCACTGTATTCAATAAGATGAGATTCCCTAGGTTATGCAGGAAGTCCATACTGGTTCCTACAGAGATCATCAGGTAGGGATGAGGCTCTCCCACCATATTTGAAGACTGGGCTACTTTTGGTCCACCATGATTCATGACTTTATCAAGTTTTCCAAGAGGTGCCATGCATTCTAGAACCATGCTAATTTTGTGAATCGACCGCCAGAGCCTCTCCATACCACCAAGTAATCTTATCCCTTTATGGTATGGGGAATCGATATCATGGGACTATATCCACAAACAATAACTCACCAGTGAAGGTTCATCATGACCACTACAGATTTCTTTTCCAAGTGGGAAGAGGTAATTCTGATCAAGGAGGTCAAGGTTCGTTCTATCATTGATTTCATGACCTCCCATATCATCCACTAATTTGGAGTCCCTCATGTCATCCTCACTAATAATAACACTAACTTCCAGGCTGCTGAGTTGAAGAAATTGTATGCTTTTACAATATCTATTCTAATCATACCTTTTGCTACCACGTGTAATAAAATAGGAAGATAAAGGATTTCAACAAAACCCTCTATAACATATTGTAGAATATAGTTGTTCAGAAAAAGAAAAGTTGGCCAGACAAACTCCCCAATGCTCTCTGGGATTATTGTACAAGGGCTCGTAATTCCACCCAGGTGACTCTGTATTCTCTGATGTATGGAACAGAAGCAATCCTACCTATCAAGATTTAGTTACCATCACTCTGCACAGCTGCCTACGATCAGAAAACATCAGAAAGAGTAGTAGAAGTCCATTTGGTTGAACTAGAAGCCCTTGATTAGAATAGGCTCCAGGACTTGCATAATCTAGAGAGGCATTAGAACAAGATAGCCAGATCTTTCAATAAGAAAGTGGTCAGCGATCGATGCTCAATTGTTTCTCTCCATTTCCGGACACACGAGATGGATACTATATTATGTACATGGTTAGTAGTTATCCTCAATCATTATCACCCTCCCCATGGTCTCCCAAATATCAATCATGGTGATTCACCTTTTTCTACCCTTATGTCCCAAGCACATGACATTAAATTGGAAATCTACAGTCTAATCTCTATAAACTTAAACTAAGATCACCCTCATCCTTACCGCATGATGTTAAACTGCATGGAATTTTAATAACTATGTGTGGCTTGATTCCCATCCTTATGGGATACATAGGATCACCCAAACATTTCATCTTCGAGTTCAACCCCGGTTTTTAGAAGACTTTTCTTTCACTTGTCCCCTTAGCCTAAGTTCTCCCAAGAGTATGTAGTGTGGTGTGGACTTATGTCCTCGTTCACATCGGGTTTGTAATAACCACGCTACGTACCTCTCTTGAGATCTATCCATTATATTTCCTCACTGTATGGCGTTAAACTATGAGGTATTTCAAGAACTACATGCGGCTTGATTCCTTCCCTCATAGGATACATAGAAACACCCATAAATTTTATCTTTGGGTCCATCCCCAAGTCCCTTGACCTTTTCTATCCCCTCGGCCTAAGGTTCCCCCTGGGGATCGTGCACGGCGTGATGCGTGGAATTTTGTCTCATTCACATCGGGTATGTTTTATCACACCATACACATTCCCTTGAATACCTCAGTCTTCCCTCATCCTTACCACATGACGTTAAAATGCATGAAATTTCAAGAACCATGTGTGGATTGATTCCCATCCTTATGGGTACGTAGGAATGCCCAGACATTTCTTCTTTGGGTCCAGCCCAAAAAAATATCTCCATCTCCTCACCCCCTCTGGGTTTAGTTCTCTTCGAGGGCTATATAGGGTGTGGTGTGGACTTCTTTGGTCCTCATTCACATTGGGTTTACAATAGTCGCACCATGTTCCACTCCCTTTAGAACATCCTCCTTCCTCCATGTACTTACCGCAGGATGTTAAACTACATAGAATTCAAGAACTATGTATGTCTTGATTCCCATCCTTATGGGATACATAGGAACGCCCATACATTTTGTCTTTAGGACCAGCCCCAAGTTACCCATTTTTGGTCTCACGGCCTAAGGTTCCTTTTGGAAGCATGTGGCATGATGTGGAATTCTATAGCCCCGTTCATGTCGGGTTTACAATGGCTCCACCATGTACCTCCCTTGGGAATACCTCCCCTTCACCTTCGTCCTTACCACATGATGTTAAACTGCATTGAATTTAAAAACTACGTGTGGATTGATTCCCATCCCTATGTGATATGTAGGAACACCCAAACGTTTTTTCTTCGGGTATAAACCATGGGTTTCCAACCTGTTTTTATCTTTTCCACCACTCTTCTTCCCGAGTTTTCACTCTTAAATGGACCCCTTAGCCTCTGTTATGCCTTATCAACATGGTTAGATGCACTATGGTTTAGGACTTAGAGTGTTGGATTTTTCACATACATGATTTCGTTCCATTTCCATGCTTCATGTGTCCCTTTGTTTGGGTATCCATCATCCTTCACATCTGAAAGGACCCCCAGGTGGTATGGATGCTCGACCTTATGTCCTACCTATCGTTTGGGAAAACATCCCAAAATATTTCAAACGACATTTTTGACATGTCCCGTGTCACAAATATGGTCAACGACCTACCCTCACTTGTTTGTTCCCATCCCAGGTTGTACGACATGGATACTGTGCTTCGAATATGGTTAACATTTATCATCCATCATTATACAAAACCTATTATGCCCTGAATATTGGTTTCATTATTCACATCCCTTTCCATTTCATTATGTTCACACAAAACTTCGACACCCTCGATGTTATCCCTCAGTTCACCTTTGCATGCTGAGAGGGAGAACTGTATCGTGGGTTCATCTTTGACTCTGTACCTTTGTCCCCTACCGTGTGCTTCCATGCATCGTAAATATCTTCTCTACCCTTGTTTCCCACACCGAGCATGGCTCATGTGGGCTTAGAGACTTGGGTAAGGTTTGTGACTGCATGGAAGAGTCACTCTTCCTTTTGATCTGAACTCTATGACCTTAAACTAGGAGTTCTGGTCCCCAAGTCCAAGCATCACAACTTAAAACCGTGTGTACGTTCTCTTGAGAGTTTTTAATGTGGTTTAGACCTCTTTGGTCCTCATTCATGTGGGGTTGATTTTTGACACCGCGTTTCATATCTCATTCTCACAATATGAACTCTAGGACTTAAAACTAATATTTTGAGTGTCTGAGTTCACATGACATTAAACTGTGTAACAACCTTGATTTTTTCTCACTTAGGAGAATATCGCCCCCTTTTTGGAATCAACTTATTTCTATTCTAGCTAAAAAACTATGTTTGGGTTGATTTTTCCCCTATAGAATATATAGGAACACCTTGACATTTTTTCTATTCAATCCCAGCCCCATGTTCATTAACCTCACATGCCCTTTTTCCCCTATCATGGTCCAAACTCTATGACCTTAAACTAAGAGCCCTTAGTCCGTGTAACATGACTTTAAACTATTGGTCTAGGTCTAAGTAGTATGACCTTAAACTATGTGAAACGTCCTGGTCATATGATGTTAAACTATTCCATATATCTTCCTCACTGTACGATACTAAACTAAACATCTATCATTCTCATTTGCATGATGTAAAACTACAAGGAATTCTTGGCCCTCTCCAGGGAAGGTCCTGTTGGGAGTAGGTTTGATCTTTGCTCATACTGGTATGCTCACCCAATGTACTTTCATCACAGTGACATAATTTTAAGAGTTTTGGACTTTATTTGAACAACCCATCATTCCATCACCACACTTTGAGTGCCCCATATCTCGGATCCTCATTCCCTTTCATGTTTGAAGGAACCCCCTAATTGTTAAGATGCTTGGCCTTAAGGCTCGCCTACCATCATGGGCCAACATTCTGGAAGAAATCAAACAACACTTCAAGTTTGGCCTCGTGTTTTCGAATACAGTCAGTGGCTGGCCCTCATTTTCTTGTCCCCATTTTAGGTTAACACAATGTGAATGATGTGTTTTTAACTTGCTCAATAGTTTTCCTCCATCATTATGACATCCTCATTGTGTTCTGAATTCTGGGTATCATGATTCACACTTTCCATTCCCCTTCATTCAGGTTTATTCCAATTCCCTTGGTGTTATCCCAATCGTGTTCTAGAGCATGATGGGAAATGGTAGTTTGGCTGTTTTGAGAACTCTATTCTCTAACCAAGCCCCCCTCTTTCCTCCCGAAAACTCAGATTGGTCATTCAGACCCCGGATGTCCAACAATTGGTTGGTGTTCTCATATTCAAGGTGAATAATTATGTGGCCATCCCTTGTTTCTCACACTAGCACAACCCACGTGAGCTTAGGGATTTATTTCCGGATATTTCATAGATACAATGGGATGCAATAATCAAAGTAGATAATGAGACTCATGCATGAAACCAAAATAATAAATCAAGCATGAAAGTATGTTTGTGAGTTTGTGTGAATTACAACCCCCATGGTTTAACCCCTCCAATAGATGGGTTGACCTCTTCAATGGAGTGTCCCAACTCCACCACCCTCTGGATTGTGGCCTCTAGGATTTGCTGTCACCTGATAAGAACCCTCTCTTCTTTACTGGCTGCGGGGTGTAGTTCATTATTCCTGATCTGTGCCTGATCCTCATCATCTCAAATGTTAGCCATTTCTTCAGATGATCACCTCATCTGCTCCTCGACCTCTACCAATTGTACCTCCAACCATGGCATGAGTTCTGATTGTGCACTGATAAAATAAAAGTGTTCATTCACCCATTCCCTCAAGCACTGGATCTCTTGTTTAGCCTCCTAAAGTTTCTTGGTATTGACAGACTTCCTCCACTTCCAACTGACAACGAGGCCATGGTCGTATTCCTGTATTTTCTCCACCATGTAATCTTGAACAAGCATATGAGGGAGTTGGGAATCCACTCCTCTAGTGCATAGTTTGTGCAACCAGGAAATAAGTCTCACCATCTGGTTTACCCACTCTGCTTGTGGGGTTTCCTTGATAAAGTGCTTGATTAGTTTCCATGACCAGCAATGGAAAACCATGCTATCCTCCACATCGAAAGAAGTCTCGTCCAGCTCTCCTGGGTTAGCAGGTTCATATTCTGGGAATGCCTCTAGAAATTTATTAGCAGGGTCTGCCTCTGGCATCCTATTAGATATGCTGGGTTCCATATCGTGCGACTAGTTTTCATCATTGAATTACACCTTGATAATCTCCAGTTTTATCTTGTCAGTCACTCTACCCGCGACCGTAGCTGTCATGATTTGTTTAGCATGGGAATCCAACTCCATGAAAACCATTGTTCCCCTTGGGAGAGGGGTTCCAGAAGACCCAAAAATTCTACCTAATATGGACAATGCCATTTGAAGACCTATTCAGACATAAATATGAAAAATTCAGTTGTCCTGGTTCTACAGACAACAGTTATAGTTTTTTTGAGGTAGATGGCTTATGGAGATCAAATAATTAGTCTCTCCCTTGAGTCATTACCATCAGAAACCTAGGACGTGGCCCCCCGTATATGGTTGGAAGCTTTGAGGGTTTCGAAAGGTCTACCCTGGCTATCGCAGCCCTACTAGATTCTGCGCTCACCATCGTCCTAGGCGTAGACCCTGAAGCTATGTACACTATCGTCTGTAAATGGGTTTTTCATATAAGGTTCTCCTACACAGGATGAATGTCGGTTGAGAAATCCCAGATTACCTAAGTAAGTGTCACAATGGAATGGTTTGAAGTTTACCTCAAGAGTCTCAACAAACTCTTCCAGCTCCATGGTCGTAACCACACCTTCCTCTAAAGGGATCCCTCTGTTATCCTCTTCTTCCTAGGTTTACACCTCATATTCTTTAGGTAAAAGGAAACACTTCCTCATCTCAATGGAAGATGGTTGGTGTGGGACTGTTTGGTTAAGTAGTACTTTCACTCGACCCATCATGGGATGTGGAGTACCTCGAGAATGCATGGAGGCCTCCAACTCAGCAATGTATTGCTCCCCTTCCACTCGAGACACCAGAAATATGGCCTTGGTATGGATGATATCTAACATATCCATCCTAATATGGTTGAGGTGGTCCCACATTTTAGAGGGATTGAGAAATTGCCTATTGACCTCCCAGTTGTCCCAAGAACTCATAAAAATAGCATCCTCAGGCATGTATATGTGGTGCAGCCGCTTCCTAGGATCCTGAGTAGATATCCTATGAAACCCCCTTGGTGACCACCCTTCCTACTGACTCTGATCATTTGGGATTGTCGAGTCCACCGCTGCCGCTTTCCCTCTGCTCGGTGCAGGCCCTAGAGTTGTTCAACCTGTCACTGTCACAGTCCCACCATCACGGAATGTTCTTTCCATTTTCCAACCTCGGCCTCGAGGTTGAAGAGGAACACCATCATCAACACAGACATTTCATCACTTAAAAATTTCCCCTGGGTAGGCTGCCTCCCAACTCTTGGCATATTCCTTAACTATCCCATAGACAGTTGTGGGTGGAGGCATCTCATTCTGCATTTTTCCATCCTTCCGCATAAACATGAGCCACATATGACTCATCATGAATGGATGGTCCTTATGGAGTACCCCTAGTTAGACTTTCTGGGTCAATCTCCACATGCACTAGAACTTCCTCGCAAAGCAGTACATGGTATATGGCTTACAGTTGGGCTCGCGGTCGACCCGTCCCACCAGATTTCCTCCCTGGAAGGCCAAGAGATAGGATCGATACTCCTTAGTTCCCTGGTCTTTATCAGTGAATACCCCTATCAGTAGAGGAAATGGATGGAATTTGAATTCATCCGCCTTCCAGACTCTGTTCAGCACCAATGGTGGAGTCAGCTTGGCTGGAAAGCTCCCCACCACATTCAAGATGGCCGATTGGAAGTCTGAACCGGGGGGAGAGATAGGGTTCAGATATTCTTAGACGCTCATGTGTGCCACTATCCATCCATACAAAAAATAGAGTGGTTAGCACACCCTTTGTGGCTTCTTACCCTCACTAATATTGTCACGACCCGTCCTCGGGGCCCGTGTCATGACTACCCCAAGCCCACCTTCCATAGGCCAGGGGATGGAGACTAGCACCAAAGGCGTAACTCCCTATAAACTGGGAAGACATTTCCTTTATAAAACATAAACACACACACAACCAGAGAACAAGCAGAAGAAAACACTAAGAAAAGTAATATAACTAAAGTGCTGAAAGTACAAAGGGGCTAGAAATACAAGCCCAACAGAAAGGTACAACTACAACTGAAATAAAAGTACAACTGAAAAGACAACAGCTGAAAGGTGAAGCAGCTCCTGGATCATCCTCCGGGTTCCTACCTGAAGGGTAGGTACAAATGTCCTCCTCAACAATTCGCGTCTATCGGTCCGCTTTGTGTGCCGTTATGCCGAGTTTCCACCTCCGAGTACTGTCCAGTCCTCGTACACTCTACCTCGGTCAGTGCTGTCTGTCATCTGCATCCAACACAATGAGGTGCAGGCATAACCCGTGCAGGGGTGAGTATAACGATACTCAGTAGGGACCCCGATACCCTCAAGGTCTCACAAAATCCAACAAGGATAAACCACAAAGAAAGATATCAACAGATAACCTTTAATTAGGTATATGCCCATACATATACCTAAGTTATCAAGTAACCTATCTCAATCATGAGGAAAACACAAAGGTCTTTGACTCAGCTCAAACCAGGATTTTATTCATGATGTCGTAACCACGACTGTTGGAGAACTCATCCTCTGTCGAGCACAATAGTCCTGTCACGACTCTGAGGTGCTACTCACTAACCTTAGACTACTGAGGTACTCCTCCTCTGTCGAGTACCACGGGTCTGTCACCCCAACACAGTAGCGATTCCCCGCCATGGGTCTGCCGCTACAACCAAGCGCACCCCCTCATATCCTACAGAGGTACTCATTCTGTCGAGTACCGTGGGTCTGCTGCCCCAACACAGTAGCACTCCTACGCCATGGGTCTGCCACCCCAACACAGTAGTGCTCCCCACTGGGCTAGTCAAGTCACTCCGAATCGAATCGGACAAGCAGTCATCAGGTCTCAGCCAACTACAAGGTCTCCGTACTCCGTACGCTCATCTCCAGGAGGGTCTGCTCCACGAGCTACTAATCGATACTTCCAAGTGTCACGTAATCTCACGTGGAAGTATCTAAAAGGACCGCCTCATCATAGGGGTCTCAACACAATAGACGACGCGTCAATTGGACGCCTGATCTGTGAGTTATTAGCATTTCCATTCCAGGGGGCCGATTGGTTTCGTGTACGAACCAACCCGACCGTATCTCAACTATACCCCGAACTCCCATGGGGTATACTCAAAGGAACCGTTTCTCAACGAGATTACCAACGACACTGATGGTTCATCAAACGGACGTCCGATCTGAGAGTTATTGGCTTTTCCGTTCCAGGGGCCCCATTGATTTTTAAGCTAAAACCAATCTGACCATACTCCAACTACGTCCAAACCACAAGTGGAGTATGCCAAAAGAACCATCTTATCAAGAGGGATCCAAATTAGTTTACGTCATGTAAATCAGACATTCAATCCTTATGTTATAAGCGTTTCTGCTCCGAGGGCCCAGTCGGTTTCGGGTTCGAACCAACCCGGCCGTACTCAAACTTCACCAAAACCTTGAGTGTAATATACCGAAATGACCGTCTCGATCCAAGGAATCCTACTCAACTAACGGTGAATCAATCGTAGGTCCTTAGCTCAATTTATGAGCGTTTAAATGAATCTGGTCCGGAAAAGGGGGTCTGGGCCCGGGTCCGGATCCGGCCCGGCTGGGCGCGGCCCAGGCCACGACCGGTTGCGGCTCGGCTAGCCTGGCCGAGCAGGTTGCGTGGAGCGGGGGGGGGGGGGGGGGGTGCTAATTAAAACTGGCGGCACCAGCTGGCGCCGCCCCGCCGTCTCGAATCCCGCGCGACCGTAGGATCCACCGCCTCGCCGCCGCGGCTGTTGCCGCGGCGGATTTCCTCCGGCGGCGCGCTGGGGCGCCGCCGCCTCCAAGCAGTCGGTCGCCGCCGCGATGCTCCGCGGGCCACCGGAGTTTCTCCGGTGGTCCGTTTTAGCTCTCGGGTGCGCCTACGACCTCCTTGGGTCGCGCTCTTCACTGCAACGACCTCAAATCGTCATTGTCCTTCTGTTCACCCATCGCCACGCAATCCGCGCATCAAGAAAAAGTTGGTTGTGGGTCTGGACTTGTTCGTTAGTCCGTACCCACTGCGTTAGTAGTTAAAATAATCACCCAATAGAATAATCTTCCATTATCGAGGGTATAAATCACATAAACGTAAATATACAAAATCCCCCTACCTCGAATATGGTTCGCGATTGATAAGCGTCGTGGATGACAGTGTCGTTTCCGTCGTCGTAGGACTGCACCCGAAGAAGAATTGGCATCTCCTCTCTTGTCGTGGATAAGAGAAAAGAAGGCGTGTCATCGTTTTTTGTGGAAGAGAGTGTCGTTCTTCGTTGGAAAAGAGTGTCGTTCTTCTTCGGAAGGTTGATGTTCTTCAACAAAGGAGAAACTCTCTTCTTATTTCACAAGAGCTCTCTCTCAAATATTTCCCCCAACACAACATGTGCCAACCAAATTAAAATAAGGCTACCCCTTATTTTAATTAAACTTGCCAAGTATTCAAAATTCAATTCCCTTAATTAAATAATTGAAGAGTTTGATTGCATTGATTAACATGTGTTGGAAGATAATAAAGAGGGAGAGAGGGAGAGGAAGAGTTTACACAATTTATGAGGAGTTTACAAATTAAAGAAGGGGGTTTAAGGAGTTTAGGGGAAGGTGAAAGGTTGGGGATCGTGTGGGCCCCACCTTTCAAATATCCACACATGGGAAGTTGGATGGTTGTGGGCCCCACCAACAACTTCCCATGGGAGGGATTAACTTCCAAAGTTATAAAATAAAATTGTTCTAACAACTTTATTTATTTTAAACTAATTCCCTAATTATTAATTCTCAACCCGCTTAAAACGCAACTGCAGTAAAGGTCCCCTTAAGTAATTACCGGTGCTGCGAGTTCATCGGTGCCCTCAGATTTCAATTCCGAGCACCGGTTCAAAAGATAGAAAAACCCGCTTGTTCGTTTACTGAACGTACCTGAGATAAACTTTGGAAATTGATTCCGGGCACAACGGGCCTCAGAATCAAGTGCTGTCAGAAGCCACAGTCTCCTAAAATTCCAAGGTATTTAAGAAAAAAAATTCCTTGAAATTTCTGGGTCTTTACATTACTCCCACCTAAGGGTTTACGTCCTTTTAAAGCTTCAACACACACTAGGGAAAACAAAAGTGATACTAAGCATGCATCTGAGCCTCCCGCTTCCAAGTGATCTCCTGGAGGTTCCCGTGCTGCCAGCAAAAGTGCACAAGAGGAATCGACTGTCCCCGTAGGACTCACTCTTGTCGATCCTCAACCTCTACTGGAACCCCATGAAAGTCATCCCGTCATCGATGTCCAGATCCCCGTGTTCAATGATGTGTGAAGGTCCGTGCACGTATCTCCTCAGCTGAGATACGTGGATGATGTCGTGTACCCAATGCAATTGAGGTGGAGGGGCCAGGCGGTAATCCACCTCGCCTACTCTGCTGAGGACCTGGAAAGGTCCGAAGAATCGTGGAGATAACTTTTCGCCCCAGCTAAATCTCCGTGGACCTCGTCGAGGTGAGACAGAAAGACGTGGTCACCACCCTCGAACTCCAGTGGTCTCCGTCTCCTATCAGCATAGGACTTCTGTCTGCTCTGTGCAGTCTTCATCCACTCCTGGATGATCTGCACCTTCTCCATCGTAGCCTGAACCATCTCTGGCTCTATGTGTGCTGACTCTATCATTATCCACAAAGGATATCTGAAATGCGGCCAGCTGCTGTCTTGCCACTCCTAACAGCTGAATGCCCGATCTCCTACTAAGAGCATCTGCTACAACGTTCCCCTCCCCAGGAGTATAAACTATATCAGAGTCATAGTCCTGGAAGAATTCAATCCATCACCATTGTCTCAGGTTCATGTCCTTCTGAGAGAAGATACACCATAGATTATTGAGTTGGAGAGAACCGTAAACCGTTCGCTCAACGAACAATGGGTGAGACTACCCAATTGTAAGAATTCATCTCCACCCTTCTTCGTCTACGTTCTACAAGAGATTATGAGATTTCTCCTCTGCCAAAAAGGGAAATCTGGTCTCATCCCCTAGATGAACCACGTTCTTTTCTTAATACAGTCAATCCTAACATGAACGGTACAATTCATGTCTTGAATGACGTCGTAAGGCCTCGACGCTACTACTAAGATATCCAACCGTTACTCTCACCTCCAAGGGTTGAGTCACACTGTCGGCATCAGTGCGTGCTTACTGGGTCTCCTCCAGTAGGAATCTCACAAGTGAGGGTCAAGTCAACAGTTTTAACCGGAACCTCTTAGTATCAACCATACAAAAAGGATAGGAAAGTAAACGTCACAAAGATAAGTGTATTTTATTACTACAACTCGAAGTACAAAGACACAAAGCAAACACAACAACAACAACACAAAAACTAGAAGAACCAAGAACAAAGGCCTCCATGCCTGGAACTAGTCTCGCTCCTATCCACCTGCTTCTAGAGCTCCATAGTCATATGCTTCAGCTGCCTGAAGCTCTGATCTCCCATATCCACCCGTTCCCTGCGGTCGGGGTGGACCTCCTGGTGGTGGTGGTGGCGACACCTAGAAGCGTCGTACACCACCGGTTGTACAACCAACTCCTCTGCCCCAGTCTGATAGGTTCCTCCACTGCCTGCTGCTCATCTGCTGTACAGGTCAGGTAGTCTCGAGCCAAGTGACCCTGCTTACTACATGCATAACACAGCCTGGAATGTCTGGCTCTGTCTCCACCCTGGGTGCCCCACACTACCGACCCTGAGTCATGCAGTCGACCACCCGTAGGTCTGGTCCTCTTGGACCTCTGCGTCATCTGTCTACTGCAAGTTGTAGAAGACTCTGCTGCATGCTGGCTAGTGGTGGGTCCCGCTGCTGGAGACTGCTCAGCAAGGAAACTCTCCACTAAGAGGGATCGCTCCAACAACCCTGTCTGCGTCGGGATGCTGTGAGAAACAACTAAAGCTCTAATCTCTCGCCTAAGCCTCTGCTCGAAGGTCCGGGCCCTGAAGAACAGGTCCCGTAACATATCTGTAGAGTAGCGCGAGAGGTATGTGAACCTCACTGAGTACTGTGCTACTGTCATGCTGCCTTGATGAAGATGCAGTATCTCCTATATACGCACCGCTCGAAGGGTGGCTGGTACAAACTCTGTCCGGAACAGGCCCTCGAAGTCTGCCCATAGAAGTGTCGCATTGCCATGCATCTGGAGCATCAGACTCCACTATCTGCCTGCTGCTGCCTAAAGGAGGATGGTAGCAAGGATCACCATGAAGTCGGCTGGTGTCCCTACCAGTCTAAAGACTCTCACCACATCCTCCATCCAATCCTCAGCCGCCTGCGGGTCCGTCTCTCCCCTGAACTTGGGTGGCCTCTGGCGCTGGAACTCATGCAGCGCGCTCAAGCAGCGTGCACTCTCTGCTGCTGGGGATGGTGGAATCAGTGGCCCAATGGGTGGTAGTACCGCTGGTGCCTCCGTTGGTGCCTCAACTGGAAGAGGGCCCTGTACTGAGGCCTCGTTGCTCAGTGGGTTGTCAGTACGTACAACTCTTGGGGCCCTAGCTGGTCGTCCGCGGGGAGGCATCCTGAAAGAAACAGATGAGACACGATCAAAAGACTATACCTGGTGAGCTGACCTGGTTTGAGCTGACTTAAAGAAAAAATTTTGAAAACACACACGCAATCAGTGTTTTCGTGCACTGAGTTGGAAATCAGAAGTCACGGTCCTGGTGTATGGATACGTCGACTTCCCACACCAACACTAGACTCCCTGAACTGAAAACCACACTTAGTACCCTTAACACTATTGCTTCACAGAAAGAAAATGTTAGAGTTCTATGTTCTGCGGTAAAACTGACTCCTTTGATACCAATTTGTCACGACCCATCCTCGGGGCCCGTGCTGTGACTGCCCCAAGCCCGCCTTCCATAGGCCAGGGGCTGGCGACTAGCACCAAAGGGGTAACTCCCTATAAACTGGGAAGGCATTGCCTTTATAAAATGTAAACACACACACAACCAGAGAACAAGCAAAAGCAAACACTAAGTAAAGCAGTATAACTAAAGTGCTGAAAGTACAAAGGGGCCAGAAATACAAGCCCAACAGAAAGGTACAACTACAACTAAAAGAAAAGTACAACTGAAAAGACAACAGCTGAAAGGTGAAACATCTCCTAGATCGTCCTCTGGGTTCCTACCTGAAGGGTAGGTAAAGATGTCCTCCTCAGCACTCCGCATCTATTGGTCTGCTTCGTGTGCCATTACGCCGAGTGTCCACCTCCGGGTACCGTCCAATCCTCGTACACTCTACCTCGGTCAGCGATGTCCATCGTCTGCATCCAACACAACGAGGTGTGGGCATAGCCCGTGCAGGGGTGAGTATAACGATACTCAGTAGGGACCCTGAGACCCTCAAGGTCTCACAAAATCCAACAAGTATAAACCACAAAGAAATATATCAATAGATAACCTTTACTTAGGTATATGACCATACATATACCTACGTTATCAAGTAACCCATCTCAATCATGAGGAAAACACAAAGGTCTTTGACTCAGCTCAAACCAGGATTTTATTCATGATGTCGTAACCACGGCTGCTGGAGAACTCCTCCTCTGTCGAGCACAGTAGTCCTGTCACGACTCTGAGGTGCTACTCACTAACCTTAGACTGCTGAGGTACTCCTCCTCTGTCAAGTACCGTGGGTCTATCACCCCAACACAGTAGCGATTCCCCGCCGTGGGTCTGTCGCTACAACCAAGCGCACCCCCTCATAACCTACAGAGGTACTCCTTCTGTCGAGTACCGCGGGTATGCCGCCCCAACATAGTAGCACTCCTCCACCATGGGTCTGCCACCCCAACATAGTAGTGCTCCCCACTGGGTTAGTCAAGTCACTCCGAATCGAATCGGACAAGCAGTCATCAGGTCTCAGCCAGCTACAAGGTCTCTGTACTCCGTACGCTCGTCTCCAGGAGGGTCCGCTCCACGAGCTACTGATCGATACTTAAAAGTGTCACGTAATCTCACGTGGAAGTATCTCAAAGGACCGCCTTGTCATAGGGGTCTCAACGCAATAGACGACGCGTCAATTGGACGCCCGGTCTGTGAGTTATTATCATTTCTGTTCCAGGGACCCGGTTGGTTTCGTGTACGAACCAACCCGACCGTATCTCAACTGTACCCCAAACTCCCATGGGTTATACTCAAAGGAACCGTTTCTCAATGATATTACAAACGCCACTAACAGTTCGTCAAACGGACGTCTGGTCTGAGAGTTATTGGATTTTCCGTTCCAGGGGCCCGGTTGGTTTTTAAGATAAAACCAACCCGACCATACTCCAAATGCGTCCAAAACTCAAGTGGAGTATGAAAAAAGAACCTTATTATCAAGAGGGATCCAACGTAGTTGACGGCACGTCAATTGGACGTCCGGTCCTTAAGTTATGAGCGTTTCTGCTCCCAAGGCCCAGTTGGTTTCGGGTTCGAACCAACTCGGACATACCCAAACTTCACTGAAACCTTGAGTGTAATATACCTAAACGACCGTCTCGATCCAAGGAATCCTACTCAATTGACGGTGTATCAATATGAGATCCATATCTCAAGTTATGAGTGTTTAAACGAATCTGGTCCGGAAAAGGGGGTCTGGGCCCGGTCCGACCCGGCCCAACCCACCCTGGGGAGGCCCGAACCGGGTCGACCCGACCTGGGTCCGGGTCCGACCAGGTAGGGCGCGACCCGGCCCGCGACCGTCCGCGGCTCGGCCATCCTCGCCGAGCAGGTTGCGCGGAGCGGGGGGGGGGGGGGGGGCGCTAATTGGAACTGGTGGCGCCAGCTGGCGTCGCCCCGCCGTCCAGGATCCCACGCGGTCGCCGGATCCGCCTCCGCGGTGGATTTCCTCCGGCGGCGCGCTGGGGCGCCACTGCTTCCAGGTGGCCGACCGGCGCCTCCGGTCGCTGGCGCCGGTGCGCCGGCGACTTGCGCTCCCGCGATGCTCCGCGGGCCACGGGAGTCGCTCCGGTGGTCCGTTTTAGCTCTCTTCTGCGCCTACGGCCTCCTCGGGTCGTGCTTTTCACTGCGACGACTTCAAATCATTGTTTCCCTTCCGTTCACCCATCGCCACGCAATCCACGCATCAAGAACAAGGTGGCGGTGGGCCCAAACTTGTTCGTTAGTCCATACCCACCGCGTTAGTAGTTCGAATAATCACCCAATAGAATAATCTTCAATGCTTGAGGGTATAAATCACGTAAACGTAAATATAAAAAATCCCCCTACCTCGAATATGGTTTGCAGTTGACAAGCGTCGTGGATGACGGTGTCGTTTCCGTCGTCGTAGGAATGCACTCGAAGAAGAATTGGTGTCTCCTCTCTTGTCGTGGAGAAGAGAAAAGAAGGCGCGTCGTCGTTCTTTGCGAAAGAGAGTGTCTTTCTTCATCGGAAGAGAGTGTCGTTCTTCGTCGGAAGGTTGAAGTTCTTCAACAAAGGAGAAACTCTCTTCTTCTTTCACAAGAGCTCTCTCTCAAATATTTCCCCCAACACAACATGTGCCAACCCAATTAAAATAAGGCTACCCCTTATTTTAATTAAACTTTCCAAGAATTCAAAATTCAAATCCCTTAATTAAATAATTAAAGAGTTTGATTGCATTGATTAACATGTGTTGGCAAATAATAAAGAGGGAGAGAGGGAGGGGAAGAGTTTACACAATTTATGAGGAGTTTAAAAATTAAAGAAGGAGGGTTTAAGGATTTTAGGGGAAGGTGAAAGGTTGGGGATCGTGTGGGCCCCACCTTTCAAATATCCACACATGGGAAGTTGGATGGTTGTGGGCCCCACCAACAACTTCCCATGGGACGGATTAAATTCAAAAGTTATAAAATAAAATTGTTCTAACAATTTTATTTATTTAAAACTAATTCTCTAATTATTAATTCTCAACCCGCTTAAAACGCAACTGCGCTAAAGGTCCCTGTCACGACCTGACCATACCCAGGCTCGAGCCGCAACTACCCTAAGACCGCCTCCATAGGCCAAGGGCTGGTGACAAGCGCCGAAGGCTAAACAACTCAGGGAGGACTTTTCCTGAGTACCTGTACTCACAAACTCAACACACTCAATGCAAAAGTGCAGAGTAAAAGAAAAAGTAAAGTACCAACTGCTATAAAAAAACCACAAAGTGCATCGACCTCTAACAGTACAATGCAAGTGCTGAAGGTAAACTGAAAAATAAAAGGGGAAAACACACACCCAACCAGAAAGGGTGCCACAACCCGGAAACAGGTAAACAAAAGAAAAACAACTGTAAGGGTCCCCCACCTGGGACCCGACTCTGACCACCGTACGCGGTCCTAGCTCCTGATCTCCTAAGCTCTGCTGAAGTCACAATCCACCTGTCTGTCGTCTGCAAGGGCACACCAAGTGCAGGAAAAGCCCAAGCAGGGGTGAGTATAAAAATACTCAGTAGGATACCCCGAAGGCTCGAGGGAGCAACAAAGGAGGTACCGAAGGGTGAGCATTAGATCGAATAGGGACTAGTAAATGAGTACAACAAGGAGTGCAGTAGAGTAACAGTAGAGAGTCCAGCTCAACCCAACAAGAGAAAGTAGGTAGACTCGTCCAAACAGAAGGAGCTGGAAATGGTGAGAAGATGAACTTCTCATCGATTCTTTGCGACCTATAGCAGGAGAGTAGACTCGTCCAACCATGAGAATCTAGACACGGAAAGCACGTGGCATACCCCGCGCGTCTTCGCCTCTCCTGGAGGGAGAGTAACCAAGCCCAAGAAGTGGGTACTGGAACAAGGTATATACATATATACATGCTCTGTCAAGAAACCCGAACAAGATCATAAGGGGATCTCTGTACCGTAGCTCAACCCAAGAAAGTGAGTAACCAACAGTCCCAGAAGTAAACACCATCGACGCACAGCATCCCGCACGTCTGCCCTGAACTGGAAGTCAAAGGGATCAAATCACCACACCTTGACACTATCCGCTTTGGGTGGCACTAAATCACCCGCACGGTTTTAGGTCGTGTCACAAGGATGTGTCTCAGTGGGGAAAGCGCCCCTTGTACTTGAGAGTTCTGGGGAACGTCAAACCACACCTCGTCACTGCCCCGCAGTCGAGAGGTCTCCTCAAAGTCAAGGTCATCCCATCACTGACCCGTATAACCAAGGGTCCCTCTCTGGTAGTCACGGAGAAAAGTCACTGACTAGACTCATAAGAAGGCTTGAGTCTGAAATGCCAACGGGTGACCCACTACTCAGCCCTACTGGAGGGTAAACCCTAATACATCAACAGGCGACCCACTGCCCAGCCCTAGTGGAGGGTAAACCCTAATACATCATCAGGCGACCCACTGCCCAGCCCTGCTGGAGGGTAAACCCTAATACATCATCAGGAAACCCACTGCCCAACCCTGCTGGAGGGTAAACCCTAATACATCATCAGACGACCCACTGCCCAGCCCTGCTGGAGGGTAAACCCGGAACAAGTCGATAGGCAACCCACTGCCCAGTCTCTGCTGGAGGGTAGACCTGGAAGAAGTTGATAGGCGACCCACTGCCCAGTCTCTGCTGGAGGGTAGACCTGGAAGAAGTCGACAGACGACCCACTGCCCAGTCTCTGCTGGAGGGTAGACCTGGAAGAAGTCGATAGGTGACCCACTGTCCAGTCTCTACTGGAGGTTAGACCTGGAGATGTCGATGAGCAACCCACTGCCCAGCCCCGCTGGAGGGTAAACCCGAAACTGCTCTGGCCATCCCTACTGGAAACAACCTCCTGAGTAGAGGATCAGTGCTCGTGTAAAGTATTGGTCACACCAGAATCCAAAAACCCTACCAGGGAACTCGAAGGGACATGATACTGAAATCCCACATGGCTAATAGGGAAAAGGGAACTCAAACAACTCTGCTGATCAGACCGTCAAGAACAGAACCAGGGGGAACCGCTCAACCCTGCTAGTCTAAACCATCAAGAACAGAAGGACCCTCTACGCCGCGAGAGGTCAAAGGTACGTAAAGCAGAACACGACACGTTCAAGGGGCCCACACGACGTGTGGCCCTATGTCATCTCCAAACCAAGCACACAAACGTCCTTGGGTACGAACCAAAACGTGTACCTCCAGTCATTCCCATATACTCCCAGAGTATACCACGTTTCCAGCCCAGAGGCTAACGTGCACACGACACCCAACGTCAACGCGAAGGCGTAAATGTAACAACTCCAACTTGCCACCTCAATGGCCCACGCACAACCAACTACATCTCTTCAAGAATTTACTTCACTCTCCCAATAGTGAACGCGATCACACGCCAAGGGTTCTCTGCAAACACCGCAGGAAGAACCTCCACCGGTACACCTCTCATGATTCCATATTTAAAGAGATATCGAAAGAGACTCCGCACATCCAAACGGATCGCACCGTTGTAATCATCGCGGAAAAACATGCAAGATCAACTACTTACTCGCCTCCAATGGATATCCGACGGAAAAGTCGTCTGACACCGCTTTACACCCGAACAACATCTCGTGGTCCCGAGCCTCGGCCCCGAAAACAATCGGGCGCATCACACCATTGCGATATCCTCAGAAAGACACGTCAAATTGACTGATCACTCGAGTGCAACGGATATCCGGAGAAAAAGATGCATTCCACCGCATCGCACATGAGCAGTGCTTCATGGGACCCGCATCCCGGTCCTGAAGCACAACGAACGGATCACACCGTTGAGATCCTCTCAAAAGAGTACACAAGTTTGACTAATCACTTGTCCAAAACGGAAACCCGGTGATAAATCTGGAAATCACCGCCAACTCCCAAAACGGCCCTCATGGGGCATGCACCCTCGTGCAGAATTAAAGCGGGCGGATTGCACCATTGCAATGCCCTCAGAAAAACACTCAGAAATGACTTCTCGCACGCCCCGAACTGACGTCCGATAAAAAGGTTACAAAAAGCTACGTGCAACTCGAAAGACGGCCCGTGGGGCCCACGCCACAACACCGGTTTCAACGCCCGAAACCACACTAGAAAACTTCACCTCTGCACCAGGGTCCCAAAGCTGCTGACGGCGCTCAAATCGGACGTCGGATGTGTCCGTGCCGCTCAAAACACGAACCCTTGGAGAAACGTCAATTAACCTAAAGGCGTGTCGCGCCTCTGAGGCCCCTCGTTTCAGGAGTTAAAAAACCCCCGAAACCATATCAAAATCTCCGTCTCAATTTAAGGGATGCGTCGCCGTAGACGGTGCCCAAATCGGACGCCCTACGGATGATTTATGATATATAAATTATTTTTCATAATAATAATAATAATAATAATATTATTATTATTATTATTATAAACTTATTTTTATTATTATTATTATTTTAAAAAACAGACTGACCATTCGGCCGGTCTTCGTCTCCCAACAGGACCCGCAGCGTGCGGGTCCTTGTTTCCCAACAGATCGGCCATTCGGCCGGTCCTCGTTGACACGCCCGAAGGACCCGCGTGGCGCGGGTCCTGGATCCCTCGCGTCCAGGGTCGCCGCTGCGACCCTCACCGGCGGAGGCCATCTCCCCCAGCTCGCAGGCACCCCCGCCTCTGCTGAAGCCTGCTCGCCCAGCGCCTCCGCTCGACCACGTCGCGCGCCCCGTCTCGCCCAGCCGCCATCCGGGAGCCCCGCTCGCCCGGCTAACGTCCGCTGCCGCCTCCTGCCTGACCGCCGAGCCTCCACTGCCGAAGCCCCAAACCACTGCCTAGAATTTCGCCGGACTTCCCTGGTTTACCGGAAAATGGAGGTTTTGGCCGAAAAAACCCCCAAAAACCCGCATTCTTCGTCGGACGACCGCGATCGCCTCGGAACTCGGATTTTAAATCCAAAAGATGCGTTTGAGAGATCAGAAAAAGTACTTCACAAATATGGTTTTTTCTCGAAGATCAGAAAACATTTAGACACTATTATTCAACTTGAAATAAGGGTTTAGAAATTAAAACGCAAAAACGAAATTCCTACCTGCAGGGGCGTAGCCCGAAGCTTCGCCGACGATCCGTCGGAGCTGCCGCGCCTCGCCGGAGCTGTCGCGCCTCGCCAGAGAGGAGGAGTTATTCCTTGGGAGGGTTTTCTCTAGGGATGAACAAAGGAGGGGAAGGGGAGGTGTTTAGGTTTAAATAGGAAAAATTAATTAAAACTTAATTTAAAACTCCAAATTAACCCACATCTGAAACGCTCGACGGGGTTGAGGTTAAGCCCCCCCTAGGGTAAACACCACCTCCCGAGCACAACAGCGGTCTCATAATTTTAATATGATGCCCCGTTCAAAAGTTATTACACTCAACGCCCGATGTCTCCAAATTACGAAAACGCCCCTGGGGCCATTTTTCACTGACGACCCGCGCCCGTGAAACTAACACCCCTCCTAGGGTAAACGGCACGCTTCGAACTCAACGGTGCCCTCAGTTTTCCAATACGAGCTACCATTTAAGAGATACTTGAGTTTACCCATTAAACGAATAAATCAATTATTTAATTTATCCATTTCACGTTCCGATAGCGAGCGAGGGGTCCAAACGTCCCGCGCCGACATGTTTTATGTCGTTCCTAGGGTAAACGCCCCATTCTGGACTCATCCGTAGACTCAGATCTCTAATCCGAAACACCGTTTAGGAGTTTTCCCATTTATTTGGCGTGCCCAGTGTGAACGCACTGAAAATTTAATTCCGGCCACACCGGGGCTCGGAATCGCACGCCGTCTGAAGGCGCTGCTCTGGAATAACATCAAGAATATTTCAAAGTCTTTTATAGAAAAAATAGGGTTCTTACATCATTCCCTCATTCAAGCTTTTAGTCCCTGAAAATAAAAACCAGGGAACAACTCAGGGTACTAAGCCCGCACCTGGCTCTTCCGTACCCAGAAGAACTCTTGCACAGTCCCGCATCACCGCACACAGACCAAAGGATTTGATCTGATCACGCGAGGTATTCCCTTGCTGATGACGTGTATAGGAGTACGCACACATCTCCCCAGGTGAGTGACGTGGGAGACGTCATGCACCCACTCCAGACTTTGGGGTTAGGGAAAGGCGGTAGGAAATCTCGCCATCCCTTCGCACAGTCTCAAACGACCCAAAGGCCCTCAGGGGTATCTCACCTCCCCGACCGAACCCCTACATCGCACGTCGCGACTGGAATCACCGCTCGCGCCTGAAACAAGGCCCGGTGATTCCTTCCTTCAGAATATCCATATAGTGAAACACCCAAGGATATCTGGTCATGCAAGGTTTCATATTCGATGTCTCACGATCCAAACCCTCTTACACGCTCGTAGAGCGAAGGAGCCGACACCATCGATTAAAGAAAAATGTCTCATGCCTTCTATCTTACCAACACAGGGTTACACTAACGCCCCGCGCCACCCTGGCAACAACTCAAACAAGGAGCAGGGAGAAAAAGCATTTCACACAGATTCTAACAATTCTACTTGAAAAAAAGTAGAAGCGTTGTAGAGCGTACCTCTTATCACCTCATGCTCTGCAGTATTGTAGACATCCAAAGCTCGCGGCTGCCTGCGATCCCAACTGTCAGCTCTCGGAGCCTGACGTGGACCACCTAGTGGTGATGAGAAGACCTCGTAAAGCCGTCCCCCACTACCAGCTCCTCATGCTCCTCTGCTAGCACCACCTCTCTAGGCGCTACTCCGATCACGATGCTGCCTCTGCCACGGTGGTGCACCTGCTGCCTGCCCGATATTCTCAGTGTGCCTGGTCGAACAGTCCCGTGCCAAGTGACCTTGCCCGTCGCAAGCATAGCACCAACACTGACTGGGCTGCACTAGTGCCCTCTGGTTCCACTGTGGTGTACGACCACGCCCCTGAGTCCGGTTATCAGAAAGCCACCTACTTCGAGGTTCTGCTTGCCGACGCCCGCTAACTGCGGCAGACGTCTCAGTTCCAACATGCCTGCTGCCACCACCAACTCTAGAACATGACAGGAATCTCTCTGTCACCAGCGCCTGCTCTAGCACCCCGACATAAGTGGGAATTCCCAAGGGTACTATGACAGCACAAATATCTCTGCAAAGACCCTGGTCAAACTTTCGCACTCGGAAGTTTCTGTCATAGACCAAGTCCGGGTAAAAGCGTGCACGGTCTGCGAAACTAGCCGCGTACTCGGAAACCGTCATCCCTCCCTGCTGAAACTGCCGGAGCTCCTGAATCCGAACGGAGCGTAAGCAGGAGGGGAAAAACTCCTCAGGAAACAACAACTGAAAGTTTCCCCATGAAAGTGACGGCTCGTCAAGAAACTGAGTCACCAAACTCCACCAACGCCAAGCTGCTCCACAGAAAAGGATGGCGGCCAAAGCCACCATAAGATATGTCGGCGTCTGCAAAAGCCTGAAGAGGCGAACCACTGCCTCGAGCCAAACCTCTATTGCCTGAGGGTCTGGCTCACCACTGAATCTCAGTGGTCTCTACCGCTGGAACTCGCGGAGCGCGCTCAACCTGCGCTCAAGCTCAGTCTGCTCTGCTGGAGCTGTCTGCTGCTCAACAGGTGGGGGTGTTGCAACCGGCCCACCCGGAGAAAGGGGCTCACATGATGGGTCCTGAACTGTGGCCTCGTAGCTCACATAGTCATTGTCATGAACCAAAGATGGTATTTTGGCTGTCTGTCTTCGCGGAAACATCCTGAATATTATCAAGGAGTGTCGCGGTCAGATGAGCATATATGTATATAACAGTAACAACAATGGGGAGATGACTCAAGAAGGAAAGTCAAAGACTCAATCCTAGGTGATGCACAAACCAATTTTCCCTGCAACGAGTGTCTCAGCATTCCGAGTCGACAAGCGGGTTATCAAGGTCCTGGTGAATGGATACGTCGGCCGTCGCACCATCACTGGACTCCCTGGCCTGAGAGCAGCTCTTGAGACACGTTAACACTGTTGCCCTAAATCCCAACCAATTCCTTTTTAGGGACGTCTGAACAACGTCCCAAGGAATGAACCACCTCTGATACCACTTTATCATGACCCGACCCTACCCGGGCTCGAGCCGCAACTACCCCAAGCCCGCCTCCATAGGCCAGGGGCTGGCGACAAGCGCCGAAGGCTAAACAACTCGGGGAGTCCTTTTCCTGAGTACCTGTACACACACACGCAACACACTCAATGAAAAAGTGATGAGTAAAAGAAAACATAAAGTACCAGCTGCTATAAAAAAACCACAAAGTGCATCGACCTCTAACAGTACAATGCAAGTGCTAAAGGTAAACTGAAAAAGAAAAGGGGAAAACACGCGCCCAACCAGAAAGGGTGCCACAACCCGGCAATAAGTAAACAAAAGAAAAAAATCTGGAAGGGTCCCCCACCTGGGACCCAACTCCGATCACCGTACGTGGTCCCAGTTTCTGATCTCCTAAGCTCTGCTGAAGTCACGGTCCACCTGTCCGTTGTCTGCAAGGGCACACCAATTGCGGGAAAAGCCCAAGCAGGGGTGAGTATAAAAATACTCAGTAGGATACCCTGAAGGCTCGAGGGAGCAACAAAGGAGGTACCAAAGGGTGAGCAGTATATAGAACAGGGAATAATAAAGGAGTACAATAAGGAGTGTAGTAGAGTAACAGTAGAGAGTCCAGCTCAACCCAATAAGAGAAAGGAGGTAGACTCGTCCAGACACAAGGAGCTAGAAACGGTGAGAAGATGAACTTCTTGTCGAGTCTTCTCTACCTATAGCAGGATAGTAGACTCGTCCAACCACGAGAAGATAGACACGGAAAGCACGTGGCATACCCCGCGCGTCTTCGCCTCTCCTGGAGGGAGAGTAACCAAGCCCAAGAAGTGGGTAATAGAATAAGGTATATAAATATATATATGCTCTGTCAAGAAACCCGAACAAGATCGCAAGGGGATCTTCGTCCCGTAACTCAGCCCAAGAAAGTGAGTAGCCAACAGTCCCAGAAGTAAACACCATCGATGCCCAACATCCCACACGTTTGCCCCGAACTGCAAGTCAAAGGGCTAAAATCACCACACCTTGACACTATCTGCTTTAGGCGGCACTGACTCTCCCTCACGGTTTAAGGTCACGTCACAAGGACGCGTCTCGGTGGGGAAAGCACCCCTTGTACTTGAGAGTTCTGGGGAACGTCAAACCACACCTCGTCACTGCCCCGCAGTCAAGAGGTCTCCTCAAGGTCAAGGTCATCCCATCACTGACCCGTACAACCAAGGGTCCCGCTCCGGTAGTCACGGAGAAAAGTCACCGACTAGCCTCATAAGAAGGCTTGAGTCTGAAATGCCAACGGGTGACCCACTGCCCAGCCCTGCTGGAGGGTAAACCCTAATACATCATCAAGAGACCCACTGCCCAGCCCTGCTAAAGGGTAAACCCTAATACATCATCAAGCGACCCATTGCCCAGCCCTGCTGGAGGGTAAAACCTAATACATCATCAGGCGACCCACTGCCCAGCCCTGCTGGAGGGTAAACCCTAATACATCATCAGGGGACCCACTGCCCAGCCCTGTTGGAGGGTAAATCTGGAACAAGTCGACAGGCGACCCACTGCCCAGTCTCTACTGGAGGGTAAACCTGGAACAAGTCGACAGGCGACCCACTGCCCAGTCTCTACTGGAGGGTAGACCTGGAAGAAGTCAACATGCGACCCACTGCCCAGTCTCTGCTGGAGGGTAGACCTGGAGATGTCGACAGGCGACCCACTGCCCAGCCCCGCTGGAGGGTAAACCCAAAACTGCTCTGGCCATCCCTACTGGAAACAACCTCCTGAGTAGAGGATCGGTGCTCGCGTAAAGTATTGGTCACACCAGAATCCACAAACCCTACCAGGGAACTCGAAGGGACGTGATACTGAAAGCCCACATGGATAATAGGGAAAAGGGAACTCAAACAACTCTGCCGATCAAACCGTTGAGAACAGGACCAGGGGGAACCACTCAACCCTGCTGGTCTAAATCATTGAGAATAGAATGACCCTCTACGTCACGAGAGGTCAAAGGTACATAAAGTAGAACACAACACGTACAAGGGGCCCACACGACGTGTGGCCCTATGTCATCTCCGAACCAAGCGCACAAATTTACTTGGGTACAAAGCACAACGTGTACCTCCAGTCATTCCCGTATACTCTCAGAGTATACCACGTTTCTAGCCCAGAGGCTAACGTGCACATGGCACCCAATGTCAGTGTGAAGGCGTAAACATAACAACTCCAACTTTCCACCTCAATGGCCCAGGCACGACCAACTACATCTCTTCAAGCATTCACTTCACTTTCTGAAGAGTGAACGTGATCACACACCAAGGGTTATCTACAAACACCGTAGGAAGAACCTCCACCAGTACACCTTTCATGCTTCCACATTTAAAGAGTTCTCGAAAGAGACTCCGCACATCCAAACAGATCGCACCGTTGTAATCCTTGTGGGAAAACATGCGAGATCGACTACTTACTCGCCTCCAACGGATATCCGACGAAAAAGTCATCTGACACCGCTTTACACCCGAACGACGTCTCGTGGTCCCGAGCCTCGTCCATGAAAATAGTCTGGCGCATCAAACCATTGCGATCTCCTCGGAAATACACGTCAAATTGACTGCTCACTGGAGTGCAACAGATATTTGGAGAAAAAGATGCATTCCGTCGCACCGCACACGAGCGGTGCTTCATGGGACCTATATACCGGTCCCGAAGCACAACAAACGGATCACACCTTTGCGATCCTCTTGAAAAAGTACACAATTTTGACTAATCACTTGTCCAAAACGGACACCCGGTGATAAAGCTGGAAATCACCGCCAACTCCCAAAACGGACCTCGTGGGGCCCGCACCCTCGTGCAGAATTAAAGCAGGCGGATTGCACCATTGCAATGCCCTCAGAAAAACACTCAGAATAGACTACTCGCATGCCCCGAACGGACGACCGATGAAAAGGCTACAAAAAGCTGTGTGCAGCTCGAAAGACGGCCCGTGGGACCCACACCTCAACTCTGGTTTTGACGCCCGAAACCACACTAGAAAACTTCTCCTCGACACCAGGGTCCCAACGCCGCTGACGACGCTCAAATCAGACGTTAGATGTGTCTGCGCCGCTCAAAACACGAACCCACAGAGAAACGTCAATTCACCTAAAGGCGTGTCGCACCTCCGAGGCCCCTCTTTTCGGGAGTTAAAAACCCTCAAAACCATCTCAAAATCTCCGTCTCAATTTAAGGGACGCGTCGCCATAGACGGTGCCCAAATCGGACGCCCTGTGGATGATTTATGATATATAAATCATTTTTCATAATAATAATAATAATAATATTATTATTATTATTATTATAAACTTTTATTATTATTATTATTATTATTATTTTAAAAACCAGATCGGCCATTCGGCCGGTCTTCGTCTCCCAATAGGACCTGCAGCGTGCGGGTTCTTGATTCCCAATAGACCGGCCATTCGGCCGATCCTCGTTGACACGCCCGCTGGACCCGCGCGGTGCGAGTCCTGGCTCCCTTGCGTCCAGGGTCGCCGCTGCGACCCTCACTGGCGGAGGCCGTCGCCCCCAGCTCGCAGATGCCTCCACCTCCACTGAAGCCTACTCGCCCAGCGCCTCCGTTCGACCGCGTCGCGCGCCTCGTCTCGCCCAGCCGCCATCCGGGAGCCCCGCTCACCCGACCGACGTCCGCTGCCGCCTCCTGCCTGACCACCGAGCCGCCACCGCCGAAGCCCCGAACCGCCGCCTGGGATTTCGTCAGACCGCCCTGGTTTATCGGAAAATTGAGGTTTTGGCTGGAAAAACCCGCATTCTTCGTCGGACGACCGCGAGCGCCTCAGAACTCGAATTTTAAATCCGAAAGATGCGTTTGAGAGCTCAAAAAAATTACTTCACAAATATGTGTTTTTCTCGAAGATAAAATAGTATTTCGACACTATTATTCAACTTGAAATAAGGGTTTAGAAATTAAAACGCAAAAACGAAATTCCTACCTGCAGGGGCGTAGCCCGAAGCTTCGCCGACGATCCGCCGGAGCTGCCGCGCCTTGATAGAGTTTTCATGCCTCGCTGGAGAGGAGGAGTTCTTCCTTGGGAGGGTTTGTGCCAGGGATAAACAAAGGAGGGGAAGGGGAGGTGTTTAGGTTTAAATAGGAAAAATTAATTAAAAATTAATTAATTTAAAAATCCAAATTAACCCGCATCTGAAACGCTCGACGGGGTCAAGGTTAAGCCTCCCCTAGGGTAAACACCACCTCCCGAGCACAACGGCAGCCTCAGAATTTTAATCTGAGGCCCTGTTGAAAAGTTATTACTCTCAACGCCCGATGCCGCCTGTTGGTCGGAGTGGACACTCAAGAGGGGGGGTGAATTGAGTTCCAATTAAAATTTCTGTTAAAACCAATTTCTATTAAAATCCCCCAATTTCAAAACAAATTAAACTGTAGTGAATTTATATAAATTATAAAGGTTCAATTAGTTTCTCAAAGATTGATTAATTCTCAGTTAACTTAATCTTATGATTAAATTAACTTTTGAAACTAACTTACTGATTTATAACAAATATAAACACTTACGAATTTAATTATCAAAGTAGCTTTGAAAATAGATTATATTTCAAAGTAATAGCAGCGGAATATGAAATTAAATATGTATAGTATGGATATAGAGTATAACTACAAACACAGAGAATTAACCAAGAGGTTCAGTCTCAAGCCGAGACTTAGTCCTCTCAAAAGTTTATATAAAATGATCCACACCCTGGATCGGGGTTAACAACAGTGAACACACTGTCCAGGTCACAAGACCTCTACCACAGTTCTACGTGGGAAAACAAACAACAGCAGCAAGCTGTCCAGGTCACAAGACCTCTACCACTATCCACAGTGGGAAATGAAGTGTAAAAGGGTTTGCTGAGGATTTACAGATCCTCCAGTGAAAGTACAGGAGTCAGTGTGTGTGTTTAATACAGCAGATAACACACACTGCTCAAAAATGTAGAATAAATAAATCACAGAGCAGAGATGTAGAGTTTAGAAATGGCTCTAGTGATTTCAGTGTAGCACTGGACTCGTTTTGGAATTAATCAGAAGTGATTCTGAGTCCTCTTCTCGATTTTGTTTGAGAAGCAGAGTGTCGTATGCTTCAGGTTCACAGGTAGTGAGAATGTAGTCGATGAAGTTCTTCAGGGTTCTTCTTGTATGCACAGAACACTTCTCGAGTATACTTGATTGTCTATATGCTTCTCTATGTTCTTGATGGAGCTCGTTTTTATCTTCTTGTGTTTTTGGTATATTTCGTCCACCACGCACTTCTCTGGTTCGCATTCTTTTTGGGCAGCGTAGTCTTCTCGTATTTATCTCCCGACAGGGGACATAAAAGATTTCTTTTCAGCAGGTACGAGGTACGGGTTCCTGACATCTGACAACCTTTATCAGATATTTGACAAATCATCAAAATGTATGATATGACCGTTAGATAGATTAAATGTAGGAAATAAAGAAATTAAAACAGTGAGTCGAGAATGTATGTCACTGTGGACTTCAACTGTGGTCTTCCAACTGTGGACTTCCTTCTGACTGCTGACTTCAACAAAAGGCTTGCTGTCTATAGGCTTGCAATGGTAGCTTTTACTCCATGTAACTGTAGCCTCTCTAACTGTAGACTTGTAATATCATATTTGTAGAACTGTAACCTTTGTCAACTGTAGACCTCGATCATCAGTGGACTTAGTCGACAGAAGCTGTCTAACTGTAACCTTGACTGTAGACTTATGACTGTAGGCTTGTTCGACTGTGAACTTGTTCAGAGAAAACTTTGAACAGAAGTCTTGTAACTGTGACCTTCGTCTGTGAGCTTTGACAATAGATAGCAGTAGACTCGTGACTGTAAGCTTGTATTAGACTTCGACTGTAACCTTGTAACTGTGAACTTATTGCAACAGTAACTTAAGGTGACAGTTAGCTGTAACTGTGACTTTGAAAAGAAAACTCTGACTGGTAGCTAACAATACCAAACTTATGTAAATACTACTGTAAGCTGTTACAGTAAAGTTATGAGAGTAAGAATATGAACTGTTTAGAATAAAATACGTTTAAGCATAGAATAATAAGATTAATGCAAAGGTTTAATACATCATAATTAATGTTTAAGCATGATTTGGGATTATCAAAACAGGTGATTCCAACAATCTCCCCCTTTTTGATAATCACAAATTATGTCAGTATGGAATGAAATATAGATGTATCAGAGAGAAGTGTGAAAAACACAGTATTAGCAAGATGAGCACCAAAAAAAATTTGGTAGAATCCGTAAGGATTTCTTCCTCTTTGTATAGGTTCATTTCTCCCCTGAGTTTTCCCTATTTCTCCCTATTTATTTCTCCTTATTTATTTCTCCCTATTTCTCCCCCTTTGTGATTAACAAAAAGAAAGACAGAGTGAGAGAAAAGAAACATTGTATTAAAAAGGAGTACATTACATGGCCCAAAACGTGAATACATCATCCCTATCAAAAAAAATAAACAGACTCAATCCGCTTCATCTGTAGGTAAGGGATCTTTTCCTTTGGAGGAAGAAGATGGAGCAGTAGGTGAAGGATCAACAGGCTGAGGAATGGCAGCAGGAATGTCTGGAGGGGCAGCAACAGAGGCTCCTGAAGGCCTGTAGTGAGTAGCTTGCCGAGGTATCAGTGGTCTAAGGCTTCTGAGTGCATCAGCAGGAGACATTACTGAAGAACCACTGGGGTTGGATACAGGTAGGGCAGGAGGAACTATAACAGGTGTGCAGTCCACATGAAGAAAAGGTAGGAGTAGATTCCTGAAATCCATTATGATGTTTCCTCCTCTGTCCATGGCAGATAAGAAGTCATCTTTGTTTTCCAAGAATTTATCCAAAGCCGGGGTCAACTCTCGTAGCTTGCTAACTTGATCTTTGAAGGCTTGAGTAACTGGAGGCAGCTTCATAGTTTCTAGCATGAGCTTGAAGTGATTGTTCAACTGATGCTTGGTGAAAATCCGATCAAAGTAATAATCCACTTTACTTTTGATGGCCTCCTGAGAAGCAGTAGCAGCCTGCAGATGCTCACGAACAAAGCCACTGACTTCTCTTGTAGTAGCAAGGATCTGTAGGTCTGATGTGTCATTTGCACGGGCCTGAGTAAGCTCTTCTCTGAGCAGGCTTCTAAACTGCTCAAGGTCCACAGGAGAGCTAGAGGAAGGAAGGGACTTGACTGAGAATGCTACTGTCTCCTTGAAAGACTGAGTCAGATTTCCAATCACTTTCTGAATGACAGCATCATGATTGCTAAAGTGTTCTTTTACTGATTTCTTGAAAGCCTCAAATACTTCCACAAACTGCTTGACCACCTCTTTGATGTATCGAATCTCACTGGCCACTTGTGTATGAGAACTGCTCAGGGCAGTTAAAGAAGCAACTGATTGTCTGAGGGCCACTACTGCTCCAGTCCAGCTTTCAATTTGAGTGTGGCACACTTTCATTTCATCCATCATTTCTTTGATTGGACTTCCCACAACACATCCTAGAGATAATTCTAAGGATTGTTCTACATTTTTCAGCTCATCAAAAAGACTGGTTTTCAATTCAGCAATAGACTGTCTGATGGTCTCCTTCATTTCATTCTTTAAGGATTCAAGGTCTTCCTTGGTGGCCAATCTTTCAGTTTCTAACACTGGAGAGCTGTTAGGTAGGATAACTGGATTTCTTGGTGGTTGGTTTGCCTCATCTGAATCCTCATAATTGAGTCCTAACACCATGTATCCTGGATCTGAGGTCCATCCTTCTATATCATACAGTACAGAGACTGAACCAAAACGCTCCCCCTCACTTGGAGCTCCTTCCTGAACATTTTTTACTATCTGCTCGACTCTGGGTAACTCTAAGTTCTCTTCTGTAGCTCTAGCAGGTTTCATACTTGCTTCCTCTGTAGGTTCAGCAGTGAGGTTAGCCTCCTTCTCTGTTGGGTCATCAACCACTTCCATGACAACAGTAGTAGAGACCACTCCTGCTTCCTGGTCAGACACTGACTTGTCTGTATACCCTATCAGAGGGCTCATACTAAGTTCTTCTGCAACAGTCTCTTGATTTTCATGTGAAGCTCCAGCCTCTTCTGCTTTGACTGTATCATCCTCGTCAGAGGTGTCCTTGACAAAATACTGAGATTCTTCTTCTTCTTCTGTAGTCTCAGTCTCACTGTCTCTTAGAATAGGTTCTCTACTAGGTAATTCCTTTGGAGGGCTTGCTGCTCCAAACGTCACTGTCCTGACAGAACTGTGAGTAGTATCAGGATCACTCCCTTCATCAATTGGGGTGTTCTCTCTTGCAGAGTCACCAACTGCTGCAGTCTGTTCATCATCTGAGTATACAGGTTCAGGCTCATCAGGCTTTAAGCCTGGATCTCTCCTATCTCTCGGTCTAGAGGGATGAGTAGAAGGGCTAAAATTCTCATAGATTCTCTCCTCATCATTCACCCATGATTTCTTCCAGGGATTCCAACTGATCTTCATGAATTTGCAGATTACTTTCGAGATACATACACTGTTCTTTGCCACTATCAACTCTTCCTGACTTCCAGCTGCACCTTTCACTTTCAACATTACCGAAATGAGTTTAGCATGAAACAAGGCACTAGATTTTGAGCTTGCCTTTATCATGTCCTCCATCTGAGCCATCAGCAACCTACAAAGGTTGACCTTCCTTCCATGTTTTAATAAGTACATTAAGTAAATATCCTGGTGCTTCAGAGTTGCAAAGTCTCCTCTTCTAGGACTCAGTACATGCTGAATAAACTTAAACAGAAGCCTGTCCTCTCCACACATTTCAGCAGCAATAATCTTCCTTACTGTGCCATTACCTGTCAATTCTTCCAGAGCCGTCTCATGATCAAAGATTCTACTATTTGGAGGAGCCGCTCCATAATAGTAGTTGTAGATACCCTCATGAGGAACTCTTAAACATGCAGCCCATTCAACGGATGAAAAACTGACTTCATTACCGTTTACTCTGGATACCAGTCTATGCAGATCATCCTCTTCCTCGAACTGTAGATATTCATAGAATTCCTTCACCAGCTTCGGGTAGTACGGTCCATTATTGTTTGCGAAGCATTCGGTCCATCCTTGATCATTAAGCACTGCCAGTACTAATGATCTGCTCGATAAAATCCATTCTTCACTTAGCTCCTTCTCAGCAACTATTTATCTCTTAGTGAGATGTGGATTAACAGGTCTTATCGAGGCGTTCCCGGTGCCACTGGATTCGACTTGAGTCCTCTTTGGCATTGGTGCATCTTCGTTCACAGTCGGGGGTCGCTTTGTTCTGGCCATTGGAACTGAATGAGGTTTCAAGGTTCGGTTGAAGGTTTAGGGTTTAGGACTTGAGAGAGCAAGGGTCGAGATGAGTGGATTGAGATATGTTCGATGTTCTCAATTTTATCATTTAGGGATTTATAAATAAAAGTATAAAGAAAAGAAACGGTTCGAATTCCTGCAAAAATAAAATAAGATTAAACAGCGAAACAGCCTACAGAGAGATGTAACAGTGAGGTACACCGGTGAGGTCTAACTGTGAGGTTTCAACTGTGAGGTTTCAACTGTGAGGTTTCAACTGTGAGGTTTCAATTGTGAGGTTTCAACTGTGAGGTTTCAACTCTGAGGTTTCAACTGTGAGGTTTCAACTGTGAGGTTTCAACTGTGAGGTTTCAACTGTGAGGTTTCAACTGTGAGGTTTCAACTGTGAGGTTTCAACTGTGCTATAATTAATCATACCTAACTCATGTTTGATGTAACTTAATCTCTCAGAATTCAAAGGCTTTGTAAAAATATCAGCTAACTGATGTTCAGTGCCAATGAACTCAAGAGTGATATCACCTTTTTGATAATGATCCCTCAGAAAGTGATGTCTCACATCAATATGTTTTGTCCTAGCATGAGATACTGGATTTTTAGAAATGTTAATAGCACTTGTATTGTCACACCTTATAGAGACATGTTTGAATTGATATCCATAGTCTAGTAAAGTGTGTTTCATCCACAAGATTTGTGCACAACAGCTACCAGCAGCTATATACTCAGCTTCGGCAGTAGACAATGCAACATAATTCTGCTTCTTACTACACCAAGATACTAGTGACTTGCCTAAAAAGTGACATGTTCCAGAGGTGCTCTTTCTATCTAACTTGCAGCCAGAAAAATCAGCATCAGAATAACTTAATAAATCAAATGATTGTCCTTTTGGATAAAATAATCCCAAATTGGGAGTATGTTTTAGATATTTGAAAATCCTTTTAACAGCAGTCAAATGAGACTCTTTTGGATTGGCTTGAAACCGAGCACACATGCATACACTGAACATGATGTCAGGTCTACTGGCAGTAAGGTACAGTAGACTACCTATCATACCTCTGTAATTGGTTTGATCCATTGGTTCACCAGTTTCATCACTGTCCAACTTGCAAGTGGTGCTCATAGGTGTGTCACTGCCTTTGGTGCCATCCAAAGAAAAACGTTTTAGAAGATCTTTAATATATTTACTTTGGTTCAAAATAATACCATTTTTATTTTGAAAGATCTGAAATCCAAGGAAAAATTTGAGTTCTCCCATTAAACTCATTTCAAACTCATTTTGCATTATTTTTGAAAAATCAACACATAAAGAATTTTTAGAAGATCCAAAAATAATATCATCCACATAAATTTGTACTATTAAGACATCTTTAGAAATCCATTTAATAAAAAGAGTAGGATCAGCTATCCCTTTAGTAAATCCTTTCAAAATAAGAAAAGAGCTGAGCCTATCATACCAAGCTCTTGGAGCTTGCTTTAAACCATATAAAGCTTTAGATAGTTTAAAAACATGATTAGAAAAATGGGGATTTGTAAAACCAGGAGGTTGTTCCACAAATACATCCTCAATTATATATCCATTTAGAAAAGCACTTTTAACATCCATTTGATATAGTTTGAAATTCAGATGAGCAGCATAAGCAAGTAATATCCTAATGGCCTCTAGTCTAGCCACGGGTGCAAAGGTTTCCTCATAGTCTATTCCTTCTTCCTGACTATACCCTTGTGCAACTAGCCTAGCTTTGTTTCTGATTATATTACCAAACTCATCAACTTTGTTTCTAAACACCCATTTAGTGCCTATGGTAAGAGTGTCTTTAGGTCTTTCCACTAATTCCCAAACTTTGTTTCTTTCAAACTGATTTAGTTCTTCTTGCATAGCCATTACCCAGAATTCATCACTGATAGCATCATTGATATTTTTGGGTTCAAGCTGTGAAAGAAAAGCTTGATGTTCAACCTGATTTCTTAGAGAAGCTCTAGTTTGTGTTCCTCTATCAAGATTACCAACAACAGCATCTAAAGGATGATTCTTTAGAATCCTAGTTGATTTGGTAAAGGTTGGACTAGAGATTTCAGGTTCATTTATAGGTTCGGGTTCCACAGAGGAAGATTCTAGAAAAAGTCCAGAACTGGATGTTTTGATTACAGGTTCTTTAGATTTGTCATTTAGGTCCAGAACAGATAAGTCTTCTTCAACATCTTCAAGAGAAGTTTTAGACTCATGTGGATCAGTCTCATCAAACTTTATGTGAACAGATTCTTCCACACATTTGGTTTTCTTATTGAACACTCTATAGGCTTTACTAGACATAGAGTAACCCAGGAAAATTCCTTCATCACTTTTTGGAGAAAATTTATCAAGATTATATTTAGTATTCAGAATAAAGACTTTGCAACCAAAAACTCTAAAGTAACTAACCTTAGGCTTCCTATTATTCCACAACTCATAAGGGGTTTTCTTAAGAACCGGTCTAATCAAGACTCTATTAATAACATAGCAGGCTGTATTTACAGCTTCAGCCCAAAAGTAAACAGGCAGGTCATATTCACTGAGCATAGTCCTTGTGATTTCTTGCAGGGTTCGGTTTCTTCTTTCCACTACACCATTCTGTTGGGGTGTCCTAGGAGCAGAAAAATTGTGAGCATAGCCATTGTGTGAGCAGTAAGATTCAAATTCTTGATTCTCAAACTCACGACCATGATCACTCCTCAAGGTCTTAATCTTAAGTCCACTAAGATTTTCTACAGACTTAGAGTATTTAACAAAGGAAGAGCAGGCTTCACTTTTGTGAGCTAGAAAGTATACCCAAGTATATCTAGAAAAGTCATCTACAAGAACATAAACATAGTGCTTCCCATTTAGACTTGAAATTCTTGATGGTCCAAACAAATCCATGTGAACCAGTTCAAGTGGTTGAGAAGTTGAAACTTCTTTCTTTGGTTTAAAAGAAACTTTGTGTTGTTTTCCCTTTTGACAGGGGTTACACACTTTGTCATTTGGGAATTCAAGCTTAGGTAAGTCTCTAACTAGGTGTTTCTTAGAGAGTTTTCTAAGTGAGTGAATGTTGCAGTGTCCTAATCTCCTATGCCACAACCAAGACTCTTTATGAAAAGCATTTAAGCAAGTAACATTATGTTTAGCCAAAGTGTTTAAGTCAACAACATAAACATTTTCATTTCTTAAGGCAGAAAATATTAAAGCACTTTTGGAATTATAAACATCACAAGAATTGTTTTCAAACTTGACATTAAAACCATCATCACACAATTGAGAAATGCTAAGTAGGTTGTACTTAAGTCCATCAACAAATAAAACTTTGGAAATTAATACTGAGTCAGTGTTACCAATCTGGCCTAAGCCGATGATTTTTCCTTTTGAGTTATCACCAAAAGTGACATATCCTCCATCAACCTTTATTAAGCTTTTGAAGCACGAATAGTCCCCAGACATGTGTCTTGAACATCCACTGTCTAAGTACCATACCTTCTTGTAATTGCTTTTCAAACAGATTTCCTACAAAACAGATTAGACAGGAAATGACTTTGGTACCCAGATTTTCTTGGGTCCAGATATGTTAGCAATCAAGGATTTAGGTACCCAGATTTGTTTTATGGGTCCCATATAATTAATAGATGCAACAGATTTAGAGAGGTATACTTTATTTGATCTACAACTATTTAAATAACCAGTTGAGGCATACGAATTTCCAAAACTGGAACTAGCAGGATTTTTTTTAGACTTAATAAATCGGGTTTTAGTAAACTGTCTTTGTCCAGGTTGGTATCCCAAGCCAGTAGCATACTTAGGTGCAACTTGCTTTCCTAGCAGTTGGGTTAGAGTATCTTTTCCATTTGTGAATGTTTCTAAGTCCTTTATAAGTTGTTCATTAGATAGTTTCAGTTCTGTATTCTCCTTTAATAATTGAACATTTTTCTCTTTTTCTACATCAAGTGCAGACTTGACACTTGCAGTAAAAGCATGCTGTTTCTTTAAAGACTTATATTTATCCTTTAGTTCATTACACGTTTCTTCCAGCATATTACAGTATTCAATCAATTCATCTTTAGACATATTTTCAGAATCAGAACCAGATTCTGCTTCACCTTCAGAATAATAAGAGTTTAAAGTGGGAGTGTCTAAGGTTACCTCAGATGTGTTTGTCATGAAACACATATTAGCACGATTTCTTTCAGAATCACTGGATTCTGATTCACTTGTGCTGTCTTCTGAAGCACTCCAGGTGGCCTTCATAGCTTTCTTATAATTCTTGTCCTTGTACTCATATTTCTTCTTGAATTTTAACTTAGGACAGTCAGCTTTGATGTGTCCTTTCCTTTTACATTCATAGCAAACTATGTCTTCTTCTTTATCAGTTTTCTTCCAATCTTTCTTCCACTTACCTTGTCTATCATACTTACCCTTGTAGTTTGGTTTTCTGAAGAACTTCTTCTTCCTATAGAACTTCTTGAATCTCCTTGCTATCTGTGCCATCTCGGCATCACTGTCAGAATCTAAGTCTTCACTGGATGAGCTTTCAGTTGGTATATGCACTTTCTCCTTGTCTTTGCTCTTTGATGCAGTAGACTTAAAAGCTACAGATTTTAATTTTGGTTCCTCGTCTTCTTCTTTATTTACCTTGAGCTCTTCTTCGTACATCATCAGCTTACCAATTAACTCCTTGACAGGCAAAGTTTCAATATCACAAGATTCTCTAATTGAAACGGATGTGCCTCTCCATCTGTCAGGCAGACATCTCAATAATCTCATGATTTGCTCCTTTGCTGGAACAATCTTTCCGAGTGAGCTCATTGTGTTGACTATCTCATTAAACCTGAGATACATATCAGAAATAGGTTCATCAGCTTTCATCTTAAAGTTATCATATTTGATAGTATAAGTATTTAACCGCATTTCCTTGACATTAGTTGTTCCTTCATGAGAAACAGCTAAGGTGTCCCAGATTTCAAAAGCAGTTTTACATGCAGAAATTCTATTGAATTCCTCATCTCCTAGAGCACAGTAGAGAGCATTCACAGCCTTACAATTATTATTGTAAGCTACCTTAGTGGGTTCATCCCAAGTTATTCTTTCAGTTTCTGGAATCTTGTATTGAGACTCTATAGCAGTCCAAATATCAAAACCCATACTTTCCAAATGAATTTTCATTTTGAGCTTCCATTGGGCATAATTCACACCATTAAAGAAGGGTGGCATGTTAGTAGCAGCACCTTCTAGTCTATTATCCATAAGGAAATTTTAGAAAATGTTTTAAAGAGATAAAATTTAGAACTAACAGAAATTTAAGATCTTTTAGATAAAACTACAATCACAGTTTAAAAACAGAGAGTTAAAATAAAACTTTGAGCAAGTATAACAGAGATAAACAACACCTTTGATACCAAATGTTGGTCGGAGTGGACACTCAAGAGGGGGGGTGAATTGAGTTCCAATTAAAATTTCTGTTAAAACCAATTTCTATTAAAATCCCCCAATTTCAAAACAAATTAAACTGTAGTGAATTTATATAAATTATAAAGGTTCAATTAGTTTCTCAAAGATTGATTAATTCTCAGTTAACTTAATCTTATGATTAAATTAACTTTTGAAACTAACTTACTGATTTATAACAAATATAAACACTTGCGAATTTAATTATCAAAGTAGCTTTGAAAATAGATTATATTTCAAAGTAATAGCAGCGGAATATGAAATTAAATATGTATAGTATGGATATAGAGTATAACTACAAACACAGAGAATTAACCAAGAGGTTCAGTCTCAAGCCGAGACTTAGTCCTCTCAAAAGTTTATATAAAATGATCCACACCCTGGATCGGGGTTAACAACAGTGAACACACTGTCCAGGTCACAAGACCTCTACCACAGTTCTACGTGGGAAAACAAACAACAGCAGCAAGCTGTCCAGGTCACAAGACCTATACCACTATCCACAGTGGGAAATGAAGTGTAAAAGGGTTTGCTGAGGATTTACAGATCCTCCAGTGAAAGTACAGGAGTCAGTGTGTGTGTTTAATACAGCAGATAACACACACTGCTCAAAAATGTAGAATAAATAAATCACAGAGCAAAGATGTAGAGTTTAGAAATGGCTCTAGTGATTTCAGTGTAGCACTGGACTCGTTTTGGAATTAATCAGAAGTGATTCTGAGTCCTCTTCTCGATTTTGTTTGAGAAGCAGAGTGTCGTATGCTTCAGGTTCACAGGTAGTGAGAATGTAGTCGATGAAGTTCTTCAGGGTTCTTCTTGTATGCACAGAACACTTCTCGAGTATACTTGATTGTCTATATGCTTCTCTGTGTTCTTGATGGAGCTCGTTTTTATCTTCTTGTGTTTTTGGTATATTTCGTCCACCACGCACTTCTCTGGTTCGCATTCTTTTTGGGCAGCGTAGTCTTCTCGTATTTATCTCCCGACAGGGGACAGAAAAGATTTCTTTTCAGCAGGTACGAGGTACGGGTTCCTGACATCCGACAACCTTTATCAGATATTTGACAAATCATCAAAATGTATGATATGACCGTTAGATAGATTAAATGTAGGAAATAAAGAAATTAAAACAGTGAGTCGAGAATGTATGTCACTGTGGACTTCAACTGTGGTCTTCCAACTGTGGACTTCCTTCTGACTGCTGACTTCAACAAAAGGCTTGCTGTCTGTAGGCTTGCAATGGTACCTTTTACTCCATGTAACTGTAGCCTCTCTAACTGTAGACTTGTAATATCATATTTGTAGAACTGTAACCTTTGTCAACTGTAGACCTCGATCATCAGTGGACTTAGTCAACAGAAGCTGTCTAACTGTAACCTTGACTGTAGACTTATGACTGTAGGCTTGTTCGACTGTGAACTTGTTCAGAGAAAACTTTGAACAGAAGTCTTGTAACTGTGACCTTCGTCTGTGAGCTTTGACAATAGATAGCAGTAGACTCGTGACTGTAAGCTTGTATTAGACTTCGACTGTAACCTTGTAACTGTGAACTTATTGCAACAGTAACTTAAGGTGACAGTTAGCTATAACTGTGACTTTGAAAAGAAAACTCTGACTGGTAGCTAACAATACCAAACTTATGTAAATACTACTGTAAGCTGTTACAGTAAAGTTATGAGAGTAAGAATATGAACTGTTTAGAATAAAATACGTTTAAGCATAGAATAATAAGATTAATGCAAAGGTTTAATACATCATAATTAATGTTTAAGCATGATTTGGGATTATCAAAACAGGTGATTCCAACACCGCCAAATTACGAAAACGCCCCCGGGGCCATTTTTCACTGACGGCCCGCGCCCGCGAAACTTACACCCCTCTTAGGGTAAACAGCACGCTCCAAACTCAACGCTACCCTTGGTTTTCCAATCCGAGCTACCATTTGAGAGATACTTGAGTTTACCCATTAAACGAATAAATCAATTATTTAATTTATCCATTTCACGTTCTGATAGCGAGCGAGGGGTCCAAACGTCCCGCGCCGACATGTTTTATGTCGTTCCTAGGGTAAAAGCCCCATTCTGAACCCATCCATACACTCAGATCTCTGATCCAAAACACTGTTTAGGAGTTATCCCATTTATTTGGCGTGCCCAGTGTGAACACACTGAAAATTTAATTCCGGCCACACCGGGGCTCAGAATCGCACGCCGTCTGAAGGCGCTGCTCTGGAATAACATCAAGAATATTCCAAAGTCTTTTATAGAAAAAAACAGGTTCTTAAAGTCCCCTTAAGTAATTACCAGCACTGCGAGTTCATCGGTGCCCTCGGATTTCAATTCCGAGCACCGGTTCAAAAGATAGAAAAACCCGCTTGTTAGTTTACTGAACGTACCCAAGCTAAACTTAGGAAATTGATTCCGGGCACACCAGGACTTGGAATCAAGTTCCGTCAGAAGCCACAGTCTCGTAAAATTCCAAGGTATTTAAGAAAAAAAAAATCTTGAAATTTCTGGGTCTTTACAGATATTCCACAACACCTTGTATAGCTTCTCCAGTACCAAGATTCTGAGGATGAAACGTTGCCCCATATCCAGTGTGGATGCCATAATAAATGTTCTCAACCACACAACCATGTTTGTATCCCTGACTGGAAACATCCAACTGCAAATAAGTGCATAGATAAACCCAACCAGCCTAACCACCGGTTGCTACTCAGTGTTGACACTATACCCCCTATCTTCCACTAGGTATCCTCCAAAAGGAACTAGTAGGAATTTTCTTTACTGCACTGAGCTCCCTTGGGATGGGTGGGAGGACTTACTGGTATATTCTTAGGCACTTACTCCCCTTAAGTATCATTCTTTTGTGGGAAGTTTATGAAATGTACAAACCACAACCTGAAATGGACACCCCTCACCGATTGTTTGTCACTGCCTGACACCAAGTCCATCAGTGCTTTTTACAGCTGTGATATCTACTCTGAATCCTCCAATGTGTTCCCTACCGGGAGGAATTCATCATACATCTCCCCTATAATGGGAATACCTGAGATCTTATGGAGATACTAGAGGTCAATGCTGACCTTTCCGCGATGAAGATGGAAAGTGTTGGTGCTCAACGACCACCTGCTTAGAAACTATAGCATCATGTGTTTTGGCTGGTAGATATGGAATTGGGAATCCCACACAACTTCATACAGGCCTACCCACTTTAGCTCTGCCTCTAATTCCTCACAGGATGCACAAGCCCAATAGACCCATGCCCAGTCATCCATGAGGTTTCCACCCTAGTGCAGGTACCAACACTACGGGAAATATAGATATTTGCGACGGGTCATTTGCGACGGGATCCCGTCGCAAATAGCCTTTTGCGACGGGGCCCCGTCGCAAATCGCCCGTTGCAGAAAACGCCGTTGCAACTAATTTTTTTTGCGATGGGCCCGTCGCAAAAACAGGTATTTGCGACGGGAAATTGGCCCGTCGCAAATAGGTTTCTGGTTTTTTTTAAAAAATCTTTTGCGACGGGCCATATTCCCGTCGCAAATGGTTACTTCGAAGCGGGTATTTGCGACGGGAATATATTCCCGTCGCAAATAATAATAAAAAAATTAAAAAAAAAATTAAAAATTTATTTATTATTATATAAATCAATAAACCTATTTATAATGATATAAATATAATATTTATTTTTTAAATATGTTTTAGAAAGGAAGAATGAAAATCAAATATGAATGTATAAGATGTTCAGTAAAAGAGGCTTATAAAATAAATTAAAAAATATTTTTAATTAGTAATTATGTAATTTTTATCATTTAATAGTCATTTAATAACTCTTTGAATATAAAAAAAATAAAATAATTAATGAAAGATGGAAAATAAGTTAAAAATGAAACCCAAACTTCAAACGGACATAACTTTTGAACCGGGACTCCGTTTGAGCTCCACAGCATATCAAATCGAAGCCTGCGACGAGCTCTACAGCACTATGGACCGGTAGAACCCGTCCAAGGTTGTTTCGAGGCCAAAAAAGGCCCATAAGGCCTCCAAAACTGAGTTTTTAGTCGGGGTACCCCGATTTTTCACCGTTTAAGCAGCTATAACTTCTGCTCCCAATGTCCGATAAACCTCTACCATATATCATATCGAAGATCATTTCATGTTCTTCGATTTGACTGATTGTGGAGCTGAAACGGACTTCTGGATTAGAAGTTATGGTCGTTTAAACATTAAAATGGCTATAACATCCGATCCGGATGTCCGTTTGGCCTGTACCGCATATCATATCGAAGATCGTTTTATGTTCTTCGATTTGACTGGTTGTGGAGTTGTAACGGACTTACGGATTAGAAGTTATAGCCGTTTTAACATTCTCGGTGGATTTTCACCCCCTCATTCCTATGTATTCATTCATAACTATACATATATATATGTGTGTGTGTGTGTGTGTGTGTGTATCTATTGTATATATGTATTTATTTATTTATTTATTTATTTATACATATACATAAAAACCCATATTTTATAAATTTATTTAAAACTAAGCTTATAAATATATATTAATTAATATACAAATAAATATACGAATAAAAACTTATAACTACACACATATATATATATATAGAATAAATATATATTAATATACGAATAAATATATATATATATATATATTTATATAACCAAATATATTTATATTAATATAAATCTATATTAATATGCGAATAAATATAACTATATATATATAGATAGATCATTAAATGTATAAAAAAAATGAAATGGCTTAGTTGTAAAGGTTAATGCACGCATGGGGGAGGTTTATTCCTATTTATTATTAATTATTTCTAATTATTATTAATTACTACTAATTACCATTAACTGTGAAAAATTAATACTAATAATTTAAATTTATTAAATAACAAAACAATATAAACACAATTAAATTACAACTAATTAAAAATAAATAAAACTAATAAAAAATTTAAATTAAATATTAAATTAAAAAGAAAATAAATACCTTTAAAATTGATCTGAGGTTGATCTCCGATAATTGTTGAAGACATCAATATCAAATCTGGAAATAAAAATTAAACTTAAGAAACTGTGAACTCTAAAAATAGAGTTTTGAGAGAAGTTAAGAATGAATGGAAAAAAACGGGTGGGGGTATTTATAGGTTAGATTATTTGCGATGGGAGTATTTGCGACAGGATACCCGTCGCAAATAGTATTATTTGCGACGGGACCCGTCGCAAATACTTGAGCCCGCATTTATCACGGTCAACGGTTAAATAGTTATTTGCGACAGGTCCCGTCGCAAATATTAACCTGCCGACATACTATTTGCGACGGGGGGTATATTCCCGTCGCAAATAGTTTTTACCGCCACCGGGTATTTGCGACGGGGTATATTCCCGTCGCAAATAGTTTTTACCGCCGCCGGTTATTTGCGACGGGTGGTAACCACCCGTCGCAAATAACTTTCCCGCGGTTTGGCGCGCTTTTTGCGCCAAGCCTTTTGCGACGGGTGAGATTTCCCCGTCGCAAATAAGTGGTTATTTGCGACGGGATTTATTCCCGTCGCAAATAACCCGTCACAAAACCCCCTTTTTCCCGTAGTGAAATAATTGGTCCACCCCTTCTCTGGGTTCCCTAGAGCTACTTTGAGGATAGTGTGGTACTTTGGGGGAGATACCTATGGTTTCAGTGCCTTCCCATAAACATTGTTTATGTGGTTGTACAGGCATTCAACATTGACAGGTGTATGTTCTTCCCATGTATGACCATCTCTAGCCCTAAACCACTAGAGTTGACATGGCACACTCCTGAACTAGTAAGTCGGTTCATCCCTACTTGCTTCAAGGATGATAATATCATCCCTTAGTCCAGATCCATATAGTGGTAATCTCTTGCAGAGGGGGTAGTTCTTTTTCCCTTCTGACAGTGACGCCACCAGGGACTTGTGATCATAATGGCTTCATACATATTCTCCAATCCCTAGGTTGTCTTCCATATCTTCCCTTCGAGAAGCACCTGTAAGGACCTCCCGATTATCTTCTTGGTTGGCCATACAATCCCAAAGACTATGTTATTTTCCTTACTTGACCGCAGAGCTCAATCACATAGGTCGATCACAGAGACCGGTCATAGATCTACCTCGCAGAGTGCGTTTGAAAGCTCAAGACTTGTGAAGTGCACGGTCGTAGAGCCTAAGGACTCACTGCATGACATAGATCCAAATGGGATCACAGAGTCTGAAGACTTGCAAGGATAATTCGTTGAGTGTTGGAGCTTCACAAACTGAGAGCTCAAAACACGAGTTCACAAGGAGAGATGCAGACAAAAGTGGGGTCCTCGCACTCTATTTATAGGCAATGAACCCCCCAAGATTCACAGTGCTCTCAGTCGCGCCAAGATTCGTGTCGCTATTAACCCATGCTCCGCCACCCGTATCGCAACTCCGCTTCATGATCTGCCTAAAATTTTGGTGATCTACCCTCAGAATTCGACCCCTGTTTTCTCCTCAGCTCCCATTATAAGGGGGGTGGGGGGAATTTGTTGGTTCCAAAATCCAAACCTTGTAATAAATCATCTAACGAACAAGAAAAAAAGAAAAAAAATCTAAAAAAGGATTCCCTATAAATCTCCTATGCAAATCCTCCAACGCTGGGAAGCTACGAAGCCACCTAGATGCCACCTCTACGACCACTGCAGAGGAAGTGAAGGAATTCTCTATGAGTCTGAGGAACTTGATGAGATTTGGAAGCCTCTGTGACCACTGTGGAGGAATTGACGGACTCCTCAGTGAGTCCAAGGAACTTGACGGGAGTCAGGAGCCTCTATGACCTCCATAGAGGGAGTGACAGACTCCTCTTTGACTCCGAGAAACTTGAAGGACCGACCTTCGGTAGCGAAGTGTGATTTTCTTCACAGCACTCACTCAACATATCAAACCCCTTGGTGCCTTTAAATACCCGGATCCCCTCACTCCAAGAGAAGGACACCCTAACCTTTCACCTTCCAAACTCCCGATTCATGAAGCACTTTCTACTCTGCGAACCATTGGAAAAAACGAACCATTCAAGGTACTTGAGCATTGAAAAACCCATTTCCCTTTGCTCAAATTTACCCATTCTTCAAGTAGGGATTCCCTTTTCAAATCCCTTGGGCCATCGCAAAGGAATGAGACCCCTTTGGGTGCTCAGGACTTCGTGAAGCACCCAACCTTCACGAAGTACCCTTCAAGCACATGTGGACTTCATGCCTAGGATGGGTCACTATGATTCATGAAGCGCCCTCCTTTGTGAGGCTCCTTCACTTCATGAAGCACCAGAGATTTGTGATGCCCCTATCTATGATGCCTTCTTCTTCACAAACCCCTATCCTATGTGGCCCTCCAGGCTTATACACAGTGATTTTAAGGTTCCCTAAGTGGCGCTTCATGTTGCGCTGCCCTGCCTCATGCTTCTTCCCATAGGAATTCTAACAACTATTACTTATTCACATAGCCACGGTAACATGGAACCTTAAATAGATCACTCCAAACCCCCATTAATCCATGAGATTACTGGTGTATTCCCTCTACCAAGGGTTAAAGTTCACCATTTATGTAAGTCTTAGGGGTGAGGAGTGAATCCTCATCATCCAAGATATAGGACATTAAACTACCAAGAATCCTCATCCTCAATGCATGACGTTAAACTGTGATCACCACGTGTGTGGCCATCCCGGGATGAATTGATGAATGATGGGTGTTAGCGGCCTCTCACACTCTCTCTACCATTGCACTTTGTCGCCATGTGAACCTCAAGAAACCCTTGCGTAAGCCCCAAAACTCCTTGATAGGGTTCTCCATGTATGGTGGTCATATAATTCTCATACATTTGGATCCCTAATCAGGATTCCCTATCATATTAAGCCCCTATTTCATCTTTGGGCTGCTTGTCATGCGTTAGCCTCGCTCTACTTCTCACTGACGCACCTTCTGTGATGTGATCGTCAGGTCCATTGGTGCCTCTTGTTTCTCACACACTGAGTATGGATCACATGGTCTTAGAGTAAGAATCAACCATGAAATCCTCTATGGGCCACTAACCACACATAATCCCCATGCCCCTCTCTTCCGAACTACATGGACTTTGATCCTTTCCATTTTCAATCAAGGTACGTAGGAATCCTCCCAAAGGTTCAAGCCTATCACCCATCTAATCTGACCATCTTCACATTGGTTCATCCTCATCTCACATGGAATTAAACTGTATGCCCCTTTCATTCCACAATACATTAAATTGTATTCTCCCTGAACTACATGGGTTTTGATCCCTTTCGAGTACATAGGAAGCCTCTTTGAGGTTCAACCCCAACCAATGGAAATACTTGGTGCTCCTTCTAGGGATGTACCCTCCTAATGTCATGCCTTCCCTTTTTGGGACACATCACTCGGATATACCTCCCTAAGGTGTTTCGATCCACCCATTCGGGTCATTGTCCTTTGTGTACACCCTGACTACATGTCCCATTCTCCCAGGCAGCTAACCACGCGTAAGCCCCATGCTCAATCCATACTCCTCTAATCAAGAGTGCCCCTCTTGCGATGGGTTTCTAACCACGTGTAAGCCCCAACATGTCTCTAGGTTTCTGTATTTTCTATACACCCCAATTCATTTCCACATCTCCTAAAATACGTGGACTTTGATTCTCTATCACAGGGATATGTAGGAATCCTCCCTGAGGTTTAATCCCATCAATCATGTCCCATCCTGATCTCTCCCTTGATTCCTTTTTTTGGGATGATCATGCCCCAACCCAGAGGTTCTACTTCTTTCAGGTCCCCACCCATGAATTCCATTCTCACGAGTCGCCTACTTAAGTGTTTCATCACCCCATTCCAAAACTACGTGGACTTTGATTCCCTTATATAGGGATATGTAAGAAGCCTCCATGAGGTTCAATCCTAACACCACAACCATCTTCACATTAGTTCCATCTCATTCACCATCCAATTAATCTAACTCTCCATCATCCATACTGATCCTTACCTAGGTCGCCACATCCCGGTGGGGTCATGCCACCTACTTCCTCGCTACTCCTAGCAGCACCCGGGTAGTCTCAGTGTGTAAGCCCCAAACCAACCCTTCGAACTATGTGGATTTTGATCCCTATATTCTACACAGAGTATATAGGAATCCTCCTTGAGGTTCAATACTATCCAATTATAAACCTTGGTGTCCCCTTTGAGAGGGCCCATTCCCCTCTCTGATCTGACCTTTGTGGCATCCAAATCAGTCTTCATGGTGTGAAACCTTCCCTTTTTGGGACATGCCATCTAGGGTCCATCCACATTGGGCATTATGATCCATCCAACTGGTAAACATTCTAGGTGTTCCCTCCTATGGATGTACCTATCTAATCCACTCTCATCAGTGTTCCAATCAGTTTGATCCATCTCTGCTAGACGTTAAACCCATGGCATACCTTGTGTTAAATATGGGAAGATGAGGAAAACCTCGAAGACATGCCTACGGTATATAATTCCCCACACTCTATGTGGGATTCCTTGGGCTTCTATTCCCTCAAGAAGCTCTATTATAAGAGAATAATCTAGGTGTACCAGTGTTTCAGCATCCAGACATGCCAGCGATTCCCTAACATGACTACTCCCCTGACCGAAGGTTGATTCCCTGACCCTACCCCTTGGAATATCCTAAAAGAAGAAGTGTAATTAACTGGTGTCCACAAAGATATGACATCGGGAAGAGTTTCATGAACAACGTCTTAATCTTTAAGGGAGACCTGGACTAGGTGAAAAATTCCAAGGAGGAATCCACAGAAGGAGAAACCAACATCCCATTATCCCATTTCGATCAAGGAGCAAACATCTCTGAAGAAGTGATGAATGTCTCCCACCTTTGGAAATCAGGAATGCGGGGAATAACAGAACATGTGTCGTCCTCATAAAGATAGGATGTGTGGGCCACGACAAAAGCATCAGAAACAATATGTCACACCATAAAAACCTTAAATAGTTGAGAGAACTACATGGGAACCTTTCCTATATTTTAAAATTTATAGAAAACCTTATCAGAAAGTCTTTTCCTTTTACCAGGTTAATGAAAAAAAGGATTTCATTTCAGTGGAATGATGACTACCAAGAATCATTCGACAACCTCACTAAATATCTCATAATCCCTCTAGTACTGATGTCACTAGTTGAAGGAAGGTCACTCATCTTATACGTGACAACTCTAGAATGGTCATTGGGGGCCTTCCTTACACATAAAAATGACACTGGTAGTGAAAAAAAGTTATTATCTCAGTTGTACCATAATCGACACTAAGACTCAGTATTAAGATATCGAGAAGAACTGTTGGGAAATGATCTTCATAATCTAGAAATTAAGGAACTATATGCAACACCATGAGGTCCATTTGATCTCTCAAAATTACCCAATCAAATATATCCTCAATCATCCAATGTTGACCGAATGTTTGGCGCAATGGGAGGTCATTCTGCAATAGTTCAATATCTGGTTCATACCATAGAGGTGATAAAAGCATAAGCCTTAGCAAATTTCTAGGCAGAACATCCCTATATTGAAGAAGTGTCGGTGAGTACCAAACTTCTATATGAAGAGATATTCTCCATCTAGGAATCTAAAAAAATGTGGGAAATATATTTTGATAGTGCATCCATAAGACCAAATGAGAATAGGATGGAAGATCCCAAACTCAACAAAGTCAGGTTGGGAGTCATTCTCATTTATCCAACCAAGGCAATTCTACCATACTCCTTCCTGTTATCAGAATACCTCACTAACAATGAGGATGAATACCAATCCCTAATTACATGCTTGGAATTGAATTGGAAAATATCAACAACTTTCCTAAGAGTTAAAGGTGACTCTGAGCTAGTGATTAAGAAGATCAATGATGATTATGCTAGTAGAAAAGAAGAGTTGACCCCCCTTCTCAATTATGTTCGACGGTTGATGGAAAAGTTTCCCTCCGAACCCCCGCATTCAAAAAATTCTCAAGTAGATGCATCGGAAAATATGGCTATAACATTGGAAGTTTTAGATAGATATGAAACTTCATCAGCAATTCACATCGCAGAATGGTATCGTCATTTGTTCAAAGCACCATTGAAGAGATCAATGAGGTCAACTCCACCACTAAAACCAATAATTCTACAAATGGTTAGATGACTCCCATCCCGAAATACCTCCAAAATGGAACACTTCCGATAGAAAAAGCTATAAAAGGATAGATATAATGATGGGCAGTCAATTTCACTCTCTATGACTGCTCGGGTCATCAAAGGGTTATCTATAAGAAAAGCTTTGATGGAGTTCTCCTCAGACACATTTGTAGAGAGGAAATGATGACCACCATGAAGGAAGTTCATACTAGTGCTTGTGGTGCCCAATAGTTAGGAACTAATTGTCACGACCCACCTTCTCCAAGATGATGGAAGGGATGGCAAAGTGACCTGCCCTTCCTTCCTCAAGGTGAATGAGAGATAATAACCCCCGATTCCCAGCTTCAATAGGCCCCGAAGTGGCGACTAGAACCAAGGGTATAGAATCTCACATAAAAGGAAGGTATTACCCTTTTTATAGAAAAAGATCGGGAGATAAGATGGTAAATCCCAGCAACACCAAGGACTAAAGGTAAAAGTAAATCCAAGAATCCATTCCCACATGCATGTTCAAAAGTAAAACTGATACAAAGTAAGAAAAAAATCCCAAAATAATGTACCAAAAAGTAAAGAAACTAAGCAGAAGCAACAACTATCCTGATGCCCGAGCTAGTAAGGTCCATCATGGTCTTCAAAGTCCTTCTAAAAACTTGAAAATAGTTTTACATATATAGGATGAGCATACAAGTATACTCAGTAGGGAAACTAAAGATACTCATGCACAAGTGAGGGAACATACTAATTCCCCTATGAGAAAACAGTAGAACCTCAAGCACCTACCAAGGAATACTAGTCATCCCAACCTCACCAAGGCACACTCACCCAAGTAACTCAAATCAAGTAAAGTAATAATATAATCACATTGACATTTGGGTACTCCACACACCACTTTCCCAATAGTTAACTGCTCATTCCTAACGATATGACATCTTGACGTTGCCACTCTTCCCACACGCAGTCCCACTGTCGCAACCTTCCCGCACACACCTGGGCCTTAAACTGCACACAACCATGCCCGTAGACACCTGGGCCATAACAACCACCACCACGACTGAAGACTCCTGGGCCTCAACAACCACACACCATGCCCGAAGACACCTGGTCCTCATCTCGAAGATACTTGGGAAAACATACCTGGCTCGCAAACACCTAAGCCCCTTATCCAAAAAAAACCTTTGCCTGAAGGATCTTGGACTTTGGTAAGCCTCAATCCATTACAGCCTACCCGGATACGCTCGAGCAGCAAGATCCATAAGAGGGTGCGAGTAAGAAAATCAGTAACCAACCATCCATCCTCCCATTGGGATGTTGGGAAAGACACCCTACCCCATGAAATGGAGGTGTTTAGAACATAGTGCTCAACAAGGGTGAGGTGTGTATTGAAAACACAAGGAATTAAAATATATATATATATAGGTAAACAAGCACTCAACCCAAACCTACGGGTTTCACACAAATAGATAAAAATCCCAAACCAATACCGCTTTGCTGCTACTCCTATATGCACAACTATACAATAGCCACTGCTAAAGCATAACTCATCCCTCTTTTTGTTCAATTTCCATTTATTTATTTAAGTGGATTCACTTAAATTATTCCAACACTACTGGGAAACTAAGAACCGTAAACACACCAAGAAACCAACAAAACCAAATTGCAGTCCCACTACACAATAGCACAAAACTAGACTTGCAGTCCCACTGCCCAACAACACAAACTAAACTTGCAATCCCACTGCACATCCCCATTCAACTACCATCAAAAATCTTTCTTCAAAGTAAAACTTTCCATTCCTTCTCTCTCAACCCAGCCATGCAACCCCACTGCCCAAAAAAATCCCCAATGCAGTCCCATTGCATAACGTGTCCACAACCATACTACAGTCCCACTGCTCAATGTTGCTTCATGACCACAACACAAAAAAAAGGCAATTTGGCTGCCTACAAGTTCATCCATTCCACAGTCAATAAATCTCTCAGACTGAGACACCAACATACCAAGGATAGTCCCACTGTCTACAAGTTTATTCATTACACAATCAATCAATCTCTCTGACTGAGACACCAACACACCCCCTGTACCACCCCACATACCAAACCCATATAACCCAGATCAGAACACACAACACATAACCACAATCATCAAACAAAATGTATTCAACTTTAATCGATAGGGGTTATTTAATTTCCACTTTAATATAACTGGGGTGATCACAGAACATGTTTGATCCTGGGACATCCTTTTTATTTAACCGGGTGTACGTGATTAATCAGATTTCATGTTACTGTTTTTTTTTCAAATCACCACAATAAATATAGGGTATCAACGGTGTGCAAGAAAAGAACACCAATGGTCACGATTTTTAGAAGGAATAAAACCACAAAAATCCATAAAATAATCAAAGATAACAAGTAAAATAAGTGATCGAACATCAATCCACACCCTACCCATTATTTTACTTATACGAGTAATCTTTTGATCATATTAAATACTTGTTTAAATTATCATTTCAAGAAGAGTATCCAGCCATTACTTACAAGGAACCATTAATATACCCACATTGTATGATGCACAATTGAATAGAAGAAAAAGAAAAATCCCTACTTGGATGATCAATGATCAAAGTTCCTTCTTACGCCAAGAATAGGGGATGGCGCGACTTGTAGGAAAAACTCCAAGGCTGAGTGGGAAGGGTTCCAGCATGGGCACACAACTCATCTCAGGAGGAATTCTGAGGCGCACCAAGAGAAACAAAAAGGAATAAGAAAGAGAGGATCTCGGCTTAAGAAGAGGCCATGTCCTAAAATCAGGGAGACCATTTCGAAGTAATTAAAAGTTGGATCATGGATCAACCACACAGCTTGGCGATTTCACATGTTGGAATTAATTGATATTTAATAATTCCCCTCAGAAATGGTGGAGATAGACTAGCAGATGACTATGAGTTGATAGATTAAATTTAAATGGAGAAAACATGTTACATGTGTGAAATTGAAAAAACTGAGAAAAGTTGGAAATGAGTCACCTATGGGTGAGTTACCGACGCGACCTACTGACACCTCGACCTACCGATGCCCTGACCTACCAACATCGATGCCCTCAACTCACTGATGTTAACGCCCCTTGACTCACCGATGCTGATGACCCTTGACTCATCGATGTCGATGCCCCTTGACTCACTAATGCTGACGCCCCTTAACTCACCAATGCTGATGCCCCTTGAATAACCAATGCCGACGCCCCTTGACTCACTGATTCCGACGCCACTTGACTCATTGATGTTGACGCCCCTTGACTCACTTGCCGATGCCCCTTGACTCATTGATGTCGATGCCCCTTGACTCACAAATGCCAACACCCCTTGACTCAGCGATGCACTGTCATGTCGGCGCACTTACATGCTGACGCACTGACATGCCAATAGAAAAACTGGAATTTTGGAAAACTCTTGAAATGATCCACTGACAGATCCCAAAACACCCCAACACCAGATTTTCACAAATGAAGGCATGGGAAAAAAATTGGGTTATTACACCAATCTTTCTCACCAAATTAGGAGGCTTGCATATTTATGGCCTTCAATGATGCATGATTTTACACAATTCGTCAAAAAGCGTGATTCCTGCCAAGTAAATTCCAACTTCATCCATCAACCCTTAGAGTTTCTAAACACATCTAAATACTCTTAGTTGTTCTTTGTATGGGGAATGGATATTGTAGGGTCGTACCCTCTAGCTATGACCAAACAGTTCAAATCATCCTCACTACTACCAACTTATTATCCCAATGGGCTGAAGTAATAGCCCTCAAAGAAGTCAAGACCAAAAGCATTATCAATTTCATAAAGAACAAAATCATCACCGGATTTGGTGTCCCTCACACAATACTAACGAACAATGTCACCAAATTCTGTTCTTCTGAATTTAAGAGGCTATACTAGGAATATAACATCAAGTACAACCACTCATCCATCTATCACGCAGTAGTGAATGGATAGATAGAGGCTTTCAAAAAAACCCTATCAAATATACTCCATAAAATGGTGGAAAAGGATAATAAATCCTGGATTGAAAAAATCCTACATGCCTTATGGGCTTACCACACTGCAACCTACACTATTACTCAGGCAACCCCATATTCACTAGTTTACGGAACAAAGGCAGTGCTACCCATTAAGGTCCAGTGGCCCTCACTCTGAATAACTATCTACGAACAAATCTCGGATGATGAGAAATCACAGAAGCGGTTGCATGAGTAAAAAAGACTCGATGAAAAAAGTTTACATACCTTGCACCACTTGGAAGTGCACTAAAACTGAATAGCTTGAGCTTTCAACAAAAAGGTTCGCCTTCACTCATTTCTATAAGGGGAACTAGTTTTGGTTCTCAGGACCCTGATGATACCTGGGAAGAAACCTCCAAATCTTGAACCAAAATGGGAAAGACCTTTTTTCATTCATAAGGTCTATACTAATGGTTTATATTCACTAGTTACCATGGAGGGGGAGTGTAATGGCCCGAACAATGACTCATTAAGGAGTTTTCCAAAGACTCAGTTCTACCAAATGGTTCCACCAAAACGATGGCATCGGTCATGGTCGCACACCAAAACGGTGGCACCATGACAGTGGCACCATGAGGGTGGCACTGTAACGGTCGCACCCTCATGGTCGCACACCGAAACGGTGGAACCGCTGACGGTGGCACCGTGATGGTAGCACCGTAATGGTTGCACCATCATGGTCACACACCGAAATGGTGGCACTGTGACCATGGCACTGCTTATGGTGTCTCACCAAACAGTCTCACACCTTTGTTTCTTCTTCCCGTCCCGCCGCCGCAATGTATATTTTGACTTAAAAGTGTTTTAATACCCCTTTAAAAGCCATTTAAAGCCCATAAATGATATCTAAAATCCCCCAAGAGCTAGGCGACCCTTGACTTACCTGATAGGTTCCGAGGCCCGCAGCGGAAGCCGATGGGCCGAAGATTTTAAAATTTTTGTCGGCAGATCGACGGGACTTGTCAACGCCAACGATCCAAGCCCTGGAGAGGTCCGAGGATCCCACATAAATTATAAGGAGCAAAAAATAAAAATGAAAATGTACCCATTTCAAATCCAAATTCACGGTCGACTGAAACTCATCGATGATGATCGTTGCTTGAAGGATTCATAGCAGGATCCCTCTAGATCGTCCACACGCACTCCAAAAACCCATGGGAGCGTCAATCATCTAATTTCAGGTGCTAGCGTGGAGATCCGATGACGCTTTCGACATCATGACGATCACCGCATCGAGATGTCTTCGATGCTTGAGAGAGATCTTGTTCCAAGATCCTTGGATCGAGAGATTCTCTCTCTAGAGAACGGGAGGAGAGAGAGGCTCTGGATTTCACTCCATGGAATGAGTGAATAGTGAATTGCACACCATAAGAGAGAGACTCCTCCTATATTTATAGTGAAGTTGCAAAATACCCAGTTGGGTTCCCCAGCCCCCATTTATTTCAACGTCCACTAAATAAATAATTTCGATGAACTAAACTGCACCAAAACTATTTATTATTTTATCACATACTTATAATATATATAAAATATATTATGTGATAAAATCCAAGCCATTTAACTCGACTTTTTTTCCCTCTTAATATTAAACAAACCTTGAATATTAAAATAATATTCGTTCGATTAATATTTTTATCGTATTTATTAAGCTTGTAAATACATTAAATAAATTAATCCCAAATATTCATAACTTGAATATTAATGAATTTATTTAATTTTTTGGTGATCGATAATTTGGAAAATACTCAGACCCCATGGAGGGGTCCACCATGTCCATATACCTATTCAACTGAATAGGGCGGATTCTTGAATATGCTATTGTGTGTGACCCTTTAGGCCCTTATCTCGATAGCAGTGAATAAAATCCAAAGAAAAAGAGCAGAGACTAGAAACCCATCATTACCCCTAAAGAGATAAGGGTTATTATAGAAACAATAACCATCCTACGAACACTAACTATATAATATAATATCTTTGTCACTAAATATCTCATAAAGCAGGACACACACTTGTGTCATCATCCTTTTCTTGATTTATTATTTGTTGATCTTACCAGATGGATTTACCTTTGTACTACTTTGGCCAAATACTCATGAAGGTAGCACCATCCTGATCAACCAGGCATGAGATATACAACTTACTAAACTTGGAAGCGACAAATCCTTTCTTGACCATTCAACCAATGTCATACCACTAATGACGCACCCAACACAAGCTATCTCACCACGATTTCAATACCATGGTTTTTTCCTTGCATCAAAGTACACAATCAAATGGTATACACTGGTAATGTTCTCAATTCAGGAGACCAATACACATGTCCGTAGATAGGAACGACCAATGACACCCAAAACATGTGGTGTTCCTATTGGCGGGTCTGTCCTCATGATCTCATTACTAGAGATCACCAAGTGTTAACTTCATGAGAAGAAGTCTCAATGCTTATGAGCCCCCAACACTAGATAGTCAAACATCTATTGTGTCCAGTCAGTAAGATGTATCTAGAATATAGAACATATATTTAATATTAATGTCATAGTATCTCAAGGTTCTCATTATAGCTTGGGATCTGTTATAACCTCTCGACACGACAATTAATCTATGGAAATTACCATTATATAGTGGATGCAGAAATATCTACACTATAATGGTAAGATGACATCATGTATAACTAACTGTACACATGATATGGTAATCAAAAGTACGACATAGTTGGGTCTAGGGCACCCACTACTTCAACACACCCACTTGAACTAGAGCCAACTTGCTAACCAAACTTGTTAGATACTCACATGATAAATATCATGCTTCTGCTGAGTAATGGATTTAATTGTTGGGACTACCACGTTTTTCACTGCATGGCATATCTGCTATATGCGACCTCATTTGCTTGAGTAAAACTTCTCAAGATAAGGTATCCCTGATTATATTACTTTTTTTCCATTGTCATAACTTGAAAACTTGGCTAGTAAGAATATCATAATTCACATTATGATAATACTTTTCTCACTAGGTGCGATTCCAAGAACTGGAACAAATCGTTGTGATTGATAACTGCTTCTTAGTTATCTTAGAAGCTTCAACGTACTCGGTATTTGTAGGTATTACTACCACTAGATTTTATGAGCTTTACTTTCTCATCACCTTTTACTAATTGCGATACTAGATCAATTTTATCTAAATATTACTAGTTTGTGTCCCACAAAAAACTAGTATACCTTCTTTTCCATATACCAGGCATATATCATTTGTACTTTTTGAAGTACAAGATGATAGTTCTGACAGCTTAACTTCCAGTGTTCCTGGATATAATTGATATTTTCCTACTATAAAGTATATCCTGGAAATGTCAATTATTGTATATAACATGGAATATGTGACTGATCCATTGCTGAAGCATATGGTACTCAAGTCACAACTTTAATCTTTTCCCATGTTCTGAACATGTTAACTTGAAGAGATTAAGCCATGTGACATTGACAACAATTCTGAACTTGAATTGTTTTAACTTTTATTTTTTCAACACAATGTCACTTTATGTACGATTGACTAGGTCCAAGAAACCGTTAGATCTACTTAAGTAGATCCATTTCCCTATAACTTAGGTTGATAGTTTAAGTCAATCATTGGAGAATTACTTTTATTCTAGTATTATCTAACTATAAGACCATGATCTATTTTCCATATGTTTCAGAACATATTTCTCTTGGAAAACATTGGCGCTCCCACTAACCTTTGGTAAACAAAAGGCAAAGATTCATTTGAAATGAATGCTCTAAGATCTTGTTTCCTACTTTAATCCAGAACTAGATTTCAGTAACTTTCAACCTGCATTGGCATTCAATGGTGTCATCATCCTTTTTTGGTTGCATCTTATAGACACCATCCACAAAAGATGATCTTGACATCCAATGACCAATAAAATTATCTTAGAAGTTAGCTATGACAAGTAAAATTCTAATGGATTTAGGCATAACGACTTATTATAACCAATCGAGCCTTATTGGTACTAGGCCTGTTCCATCCATATATCTTCTCATTTGAATACTCTCCGTAGTATTCAATTTATAAGCCCCTTTTCAATTTGATAGATGGAATCCATTATTGAATTTAATTGATCTTGTAAAAAATTTCCATATACTACTTGCTTAGAGGATTTATTATTCTTAATGAGTAATTTATCACCGAGCACGGTGAATATAAAACCACCACTATGGTTTCATTCTTCCTACGCAGTATATGTCACTGGAACATGTCTCTTCCACATGAACTTGTGAAACTTGTTCCTATGCCAACCATTTGTGCATCTTGAGCATTGACTAAGTCCAAGTCAATTCAGCTCCCACTATCTCTAATAGAGATGTGCACCTTTTTTATAGAAATGTAGTCTAATACTTGACTACAATTTTTATATGTTGGGGATTTAGGTAATATCCTAAGCAATTGTTAGTATAATTAACTTAGATGCACCATGTGTTCAGCTTGATGCATGTTTGTTTATATCTTAACAAACTCTTTGCATCCTAACACATGATCTATGACATAATGGATTTTCATCATACTATGATTCGTATGATATCCATTTGTCATTTTACTTGGCTTATAGGTTATGGGATTTCTCCGTTATTTGCAAAGCACATCTTGAAATATAATAGAAGTTTCTGCACGTTGTAACATTGATACAACTTACATCATAACTTTGATGTATAATATGTGCGTTTAGGAATTGCTCCATGCTACATTTTGTTGATCAATGTAAACATGTAAGACTTTATCATCGATCCTACTTATGAACATAAATACGGTGATCTAGATAAGGTAACACGCATTTAGGAATTACTCCACGCAACATTATCTTGATCGATGATTGCATAGTCAAGATATTCTTTTGCATGTCGATCTGAAGCAACTCATATCTTCTGACCATGCATATACTTCACTATTACATTCCTTAATAACTTAAAGGAATCTTATAAAGTATCTTTACCTCTAGCTTTCCTTTGGAATAGTTCACACTCTCTTGTTGAACTAATCCCAGAAGCTTTGTGGCATACCTTTATCTCTAAAGGTTTCTTTGTCTAAACTAAGGATGTTAATAATACCAAAGATGTTTAGTTGTGCCAAGCCTAAATACCATACTGGGTATATTCTTGACATCCACTTTTAGTTTTACTTGACAAATAACTATATTGCCACAAATGGGAAGGTCTTACATTTTATATTCATCATGTATTGCCTTTGATTCAAATAACAGTGAACTATTTGTTGAGTATGTTACCACAAACAACATTCATTCCAAAACATGGAATAATTTCTCATCATGTCCAAAAGGGAACTTGCGATAAATGTTTTGGTTATACTCAAAAACTTGTTCAATTTGAATCAATCACTCGACAATTATAAGTTAAGTATTTCTTACCGCTGACTTAGGAATCACCTTTTCCGAGGACACCTTACTTCTATTAATGTTTCTCTACTTACTTGGTTGCTGTATTTAAATACATATATGTGAAAATCATATTGTATTTTAATACCCAAGAAGTATGTGATAAAACAATACTTTTATTTGATGAATATTAACTGAATGAGAAGAGGGTACTTTCTTCTTGTATTTTAGTTCATTGTGTTTTTAAACTTTCATAAATTGATTTCATTATGTGATGAAAATAACCTCCTATTAAATAACCAACCACTTTTCTTTGAAGGACAGAATAAAGGTGTCTTTGGCATAACTTGTCATAGGCCTTTTTGCACTGTCTTTCAATATATTCTCCATAAGAACAAAAGATGATACTTTCTTAAATATTCTTATTACTTGGCGAATGTTACCTTAAAGTTAATGAAGCGCTTACTCTATACCGTTCATTTGCATCCTTAAATGAAACTAGAGTAATTGGGTGTAAAAGGTATAAGAATGAGATGACATGAAAGATTGTGAACTGTCTTTCACTTTACACAAAGCGGGTGCAATTATCACATTCAAATCTCACTTATCTTTCTCCTTGAAACTTCTTGGAGATGAGACTACATGTGACATCATCCATGTCTTGATGTAGCGACTGCAAGTAACATCAGATGTTGACAATAGCATTATGACAGAACCATCATATGCTTAATTTATGAGTCTCCTGTAAGTATTTACACCCTCGCTTATTGAGGTGGCTTAACAGGTTGGGACACAAGCACCTTTGAATTTCCATTATAGTAGTAATGTGTGCAAGCGCCTATACTACACTTAGAATTTCGTGCTTGTTTGGACATTAACTTTGTCTAATATTTATCGCAGTTTTATTGTGGTATTACTTGTCATTCTCTACAACTAATCTTTAGAAGATTGTACTTTTATTACTGATTACCAAATGTGACATTACTGATTAATTTAATCATTAGATGTCTCCCACTAATTTTTTGAATTCTAGGAACCCTCTGTACTAGAATCGGAATACTCTTGAGTATTCTAGTGGAAAGGATCCCTAAACCACCCTCATAGTCTACAAGATATGGCTATGCCACTACTCGGAGGGTCCAAGGCGGGCTTTTGGATGGACAATCACATTAACTTGTGGTTCCTTGATCTGTTGAGTGAAGTCACAACTTCAAAAATCATTATCTGATTTACTCAACGCTTGCCTCTAAAATTACAACAAGCTAGATATGGCTATTTCTTTGCTGCAATTTTAGTTAAGTCAGCCCACCACTCTAATAAGAACTCTCCGGTAGTAAGAGGCACCCTCAACTATGGCATGATTTGCTCATCGAACACTCGGTTTTGTTCAAACTTGAATGATGGAAGGCTTTTGTGACTTAATATTTTCTTTGAGGGTTTTATTGGTTTCTCTCGACGAATGTGATCCATTTCTATTAAACTTGTTCATCTATGTTTTCGCGTTCACAACTGAACTTTAATAGAAAAACATACGCCACTTATTTATACATTTTATTATCCATTATTTTATATATTTTCCCGCTGTTCTAAAATGCATAAAATAATAAATAAATGCATAAAGGTTAACTGCTACCTGATTGGTCTTGAGCATCTAAACAACCTAAGAGCATCGTACCTGAGTCGAATGCTTGACTCTTGATGCAGCTTGTCCTGTCATGTATGTCTGCTTGTAATCTGAAGTACCACCTTGTCTTGGCGGGGTCCACGTCACGTCTTGGAGTACCACCTTCATCTTGATGGAGTCCACGTCACGTCTTACATCGTCTATGCCGTTCGCCGTCTTCGTCTGAAGTACAAGATTACTCACGCGCAGATGAGGGGAACTCGGGTATAAATGTACATCAGGTGGATTGGACACGCTGGTCTGTATACATTTTAACTGAAAAGAAAGACGATGCGTAGACCGTCTATTTAATTAATTACAATCATCATGCGCAATTAAAAAAATTAATTAAATAAAAACAACATACATGGGTTGATGATCAAGGCCAGTAGACGGGTAAATGATGCGCTATAAAATTAAAATGCATTAATTAAGTATGAGGATTATCTAAATTAAATTAAATGAATTAATAAATTCAAATAATTTAATTATTTGCCGATCTGCTAATTAATTTAATTTTATGCCAAAATTAAATTAATTAAATAATATAATTTCATTGCAAAATTAAATTAATTTATATCACGAGTATTAAAATAATTAACCAAAATTAATTTTAATTAATTTAATTTAGATACTAAAATTAAATTAATTAAATTAATTATTTTTTTGATTAATTTAATTGGTCGGTCCTCCGAAACATCATTGCATGTGCGGGTCAGGCCAAACCTGCGCACGGCCGTGTATGGCCAAAATAGCCTAGCCCCATCAGCCCGGGAATTCGCTCGAGCTGTTTCAGGCCAATTTACCCTGCGGAAATACTTGCAACCGAAAATAAAAAATACCTCTCGGATGGATGCGGGGCAGCGAAGGAGGTCAGCGTCCACGTCGCGCTGCTGCAGTAGGCAGGATGACGGTGTACAGGGCACCCGGGGCAGCGCGCCGTCCAAAGGAGCGGTCGGGTGGCACTCTGGCGGTACCGCGGCTTGGACGGTGCTGAGAGGCAGGGCGTAAGGCCATGGCGGCGTCTGCCCCGGATCTAGGCGGCTCCGGGTGGCTCCGCCGCTGGTTCCAAGAGGACGGCGGCTAGGCGCGGCTCAAGTCGGAGGGTGGCCGGCCGCGTACTTGGAGGCTACGGGGGCGGCAGGTGAAGCATACCCAGGCGGCGGCCAAACAGGTCCGGAAGAAGCAGGTGGCGCGGCTTCGGTTCGGACAGAGGGCAGCAGCGGCCTGCTAAGTGGTGGAGGGAGGCGACGGCCGCTAGCAGCCTGGCCAGAAGGGAGGCCGCCGACACTGTCTGGCGGCTTGGGGTTGGTGCGCCGATGTCCGGTGACAGCAGGGTTGCAGGCAGGGCGGGATGGCGGCGTTGCGAACGGGCTGATCCGGCGGCGGGGTGCCACGCCTGCTGGTCAGCGCGCGGAGGTCGGGCAGTGGCCGGCTGGAACACCTGGTGTGGCCAGCGGGGGGGGTGCGGGTCACCTGTTCCTGCGCCTCCTGTGGTGTGTTCAAGAAGCAGAACCAGGGGTCCGCGCAGAGCCCTTTTCCAAGCCCTTTTGTTTTGCTTTCTTCCCTCCTCCCCAACCCCCTTACGTGGTTTCCCTTTTTTTTATTTAAAAATAATTTTTAAGACTTTATTTTTAAGTCTCTCCCACCTCTTGTTTTTTTTTATAAGTCATCTTATTTCTTTATTTATTTATAAATAAGGAGTCAGTTCATCTCCCTTATTTAAAAGACTACTTAGACTTTTAAATTATTAATAATAAAATCATTATAATAAAATAATAATTTATTATTATTATATAATAATAATAATAAAACAAATATTATTATAATAATAAAATACTATGAAAATTACTAAATTGTAAAAATTTATAATTTGCACAATTTTAATTATATCCGATTAACCGATCTAAACTTGATCGGTTCTTCGGAATAAATAAAACTTAATACACATGATCAAAAACGCAAATTCGATCCAATCTGAAAATTTAAAATGGTCATAACTTGACCGTTCAAAATTGGATCGACGCGCAGTTTGAACCGATGAGACCGGTTTTGAACCCTCTACTTAATTTTAATGCAATTTTAATTTTCTAGACTCATAAAATATACGCAATTCCTCTGATACCACTGATAGGTTCCAGGGCCCGCAGCGGAATCTGGTGGGTCGGAGATTTTAAAATTTTCGTCGGCAGATCGATGAGACTTGTCGATGCCAACGATCCGAGCCCTGGAGAGGTCCGAGGATCCCGCGTAAATTATAAGAAGCACAAAATAAAAATGAAAATGTAGCCGTTTCAAATCCGAAGCCGCGGTTGACTGCAACTCGTCGGTGATGATCGTCACTTGAAGGATTCATAGCAGGATCCCTCTAGATCGTCCACACACGCTCCAAAAACCCGTGGGAGCGTCGATCGTTGAATTCCGGGTGCTAGCGTGGAGATCCGACGACGCTTTCGATGTCCCGACGATCACCGCATCGAGATGTCTTCGATGCTTGAGAGAGATCTTGATCCAAGCTCCTTGGATCAAGAGCTTCTCTCTCTAGAGAGCAAGAGGAGAGATAAGCTCTAGATTCCACTCTATGGAATGAGTGAATAGTGAATTGCACACTATAAGAGAGAGGATCCTCCTATATTTATAGTGAAGTTTCAAAATACCCAATTGGGTTCCCCGGCCCCCGTTTATTTCAACGTCCACTAAATAAATAATTTCGACGAACTAAATTGCAACAAAACTATTTATTATTTTATCACATACTTGTAATATATATAAAATATATTACGTGATAAAACCCGAGCCATTTAACTCGACTCGTTGTCCCGCTTAATATTAAACGAACCTTGAATATTAAAATAATATTCGTTCGATTAATATTTTTCTCATATTTACTAAGCTTGTAAATACATTAAAAAATTCAATCCCAAATATTTATAACTTGAAAATTAATGAATTTATTTAATTCTTTTGGTGATCGATAACTTGGACAATACTCGGACCCCATGGCGGGGCCCACCATGTCCATATACCTATTTAACTAAATAGGGTGGATTCTTGAATATGTTATTGTGTGCGACCCTCTAGGCCCTTATCTCGATAGCAATGAATAAAATCCACAGACCAAGAGTGGAGTCTAGCAACCCATCATGACCCCTAAATAGATAAGGATTGTTATAACAACGACAATCATCCTACGAACAATAACTGTGTACTATAATCTCTTTGTCATTAAATATCTCATAAAGCAGGACATACACTTGTATCATCGTCTTTTTCTTGCTTTATTATTTTTTGATCTTACCAGATGGATTTACCTTTGTACTGCTTTGGCCAAAGACTTATGAAGGTAACACCATCCTGATCAACCAGGATTGAGATATACAACTTCCTAAACTTGGAAGCGACAAATCCTTTCTTGACCATTCAACCAATGTCATACCACCAACGACGCACCCAACACAAGCTACCTCACCATGATTTAAATACCATGGTTTTCACCTTGCATCAAAGTACGCAATCAAATGGTATACACTAGTAATGGTCTCAAGTCAGGAGACCAATACACATGTCCATAGATAGGAACAACCAATGACACCCAAAACACGTGGTGTTCCTATTGGCGGGTCTGTCCTCATGATCTCACTACTAGAGATCACCAAATGTGAACTTCATGAAAAGAAATCTCAATGCTTATGAGCCCCCAACACTTGATAGTCAGACATCTACTGTGTCCAGTCAGTAAGATGTATCTAGACTATAGAACATACATTTAATATTAATGTCATAGTATCTCGAGGTTCTCATTATAGCCTGGGATTTGCTATAACCTCTCGACACGACAATTAATCTACGGACATTACCATTATATAGTGGATGCAGAAATATCTACAGTATAATGGTAAGATGACATCATGTATAACTAACTATATACATGATATGGTAATCAAAAGTACAACATAGTTGGGTCTAGGGCACCCACTATTTCAACATTACCAAAACATGTGGCTTTTCCTCGGTGTCACACCTTTTCCCATACTTTCCAATTCCGCCTCTGTTACACATTTTCCCTCTGATTAATGGAAATCGTTTAACGCACAACTATTATGGCCACCTCTCTGATGAGAATTATTAAATAATAATTAATTCCATCGTGTGTAACCGTCCAACCGTATGGTGAAACCATGATCCGCCTTTAAAGCCGTTCAATATTTTTTTCATATCCCGTAACTCCAGGATCTCGCCTTTTTATTGCACTGAAATTCTTTCCTTATTCTTCTTGGCTGGTTTCCTTCTTCTCCTTGGTGCGTTTGGAGTCCCCCTTCCCGAGGCAAGTGGTGCGCCTATGCTGGAGCTTTACTACTCACCCTTGGAGTCCCCGAAGTTCCTCCCCTTCAAGTCGCGCATCCCCAATCCTCGGCGCGTGGAGAAAAACTTCGATCGTTGATCATCCAAGTAGGGTTCTTCCTTCATCTCTCTTTACCATGTATCATGTGGGGTGGGTATGATAATGTTTCCTTTGGGAATGAATGAAACCAAACCTTAACAAAGATAATGAACAGAATCTTAAAGAATGAAGGGGTGTATTTGATGATTTTTTTGTACTCTTTTATCCTTGATTATATGTTGTGGATTTTATGGGCTTATTTCCATTGAAAATCATGGCCGTTGGTGGTCCTTCCTTGTGCACTAATGATCCTCAGTTTTTCTGGTTAATTCTATGATTGAATGGCTGTAACATGGAAACTGGTTAATCACATAAACTCGATTGATTAAATGGATGACCAATGAATAAGAATCCTTGTGTGGTCACCCTGGTTAACCAAATGGAAGAAGGAAAATAAATGAAAGATGTGTTTGAATCTGAAAACTCCCTTGCTTTGTCTTGGTTACATGTGTGGTTGATCTGCTTGATGCTTGTGGGGTGACATGGGTGGGGATGGGATCCCCTGTTGTGGTTCAGTTGTTGGTTTTTGGATCTAAGGCCATGTGGGGACATATGGTGAGGCTTGGTTTGGTTCCAGTACTTTAAGGGATCTCACAGACCCATTTTGTGGTTGTGACTTTACAAGAAAACCGGGTGTGGATGTTTAAATTGCTGCTTGATTGCTTTTCCTTCTTTGGCTTGTGGCTATGCCTGTTAGTTTCCCAGTAGTGAAGAATTATTTAAATGAAATCACTAGAATATGAAAACAAGAATGGGTTCAATGGGGAATTGTTCTCTGGGAATTGAAGGTTCCGGGCGCAGTAGAAGCATGTGGGTGGATGTGCCCACTTGGCTTTTTGTCATTAACAATGATCAATCCGGGATCAATACGATGATAAACGCCAGTCTCCACGGATTGAATCACAGAAATGGACTAAGAAAAGGAAAGTCCCGGAACCACAAAGTAGGATCGTTATAGGTTGATTATAATTAATTTAATAAATTTAAAAGAAATACCTTTTGGGTGTTCTTTCTTCGTTGATGTTCTTGATCACGTTTCGGTGTGATTCGTCGTTGCGTCGCAGAAGCCAAGTGTAGACTTCCTCTAGCGGTGATCCACACGTGTACCTCGTATCTCGGGATGTCTCCAAAGGAGTCTCCGGGTGCTAGCGTGGAGAAACCTTTGCTTGCATTGTCCACCTTAGATCATCTTGATATGATGGAAGATGATTTCTCTCGGTCTTGAGAGCGTTCTTGGAGGAAGAGGTTCTTTCGGCCTTGACAGAATTCTCCAGAGGTGTTGTGTGTAAAAGAGTTGGGGTTGTGAGGATATTTATAATCGAGTTTAAGGTTGTAGAGTTATGATAATAAATAAACGTGTTACGCGTTTCATTTATTTCATTAACTCTTATTGAAAATCCCCATGTCGAATAATTAATTCCTTGACATGCGCTCACGCTGATTATAATAAATATCATTTAATAAAAAAATATTATATCCTCAAAATACCAACTGGAAAAACTACACGGCGTGTAATAATAAATACACAACATGTAATTGTTTTTCATTGAAAACTACACGGTGTGTACATTAAATGTACACGGCGTGTACTTGTTTTCATTTTATTCTTCCTGCAACATTAAAACTATTTAGGCTTCCTTGAATAATTATTAAAACACATACTGGAATAATCTTTATTCTACTTGAGATACTTGAATATACTTAGTGTGTGACCCTCTAGGCTCTTTCTCATTGGCATTTGGCGGGCTTGCCTAAAGTCTAAGATTACTGTCTAGCAACGGGTCAAGGCACCCAAGAGAAAGAAGTTGACGTTGCATTGACGTATCACCACATATGAACGCTTACTGTGTTATTTAATCCCTTTGTCTTGATATATCATCAAGCAGGTTTCATGGTAGTGTCATAAACCTATATGCTTGATCCGTCGTTCTTTGACTATCTGAAATAAACTCGTCGTTTACACAATGACCATGGAATTTAATGCGACAGTTCTATTTCAATCAAAGGTCTGAGATATCAACTTCCATAAATGTAAGGGAAAAATCCTTCCTCAACTTATCCATTAACAACATGTCACTCGTGACGCACCCAACGTACCCTACTTCTCGCCAACTGTCTGCGTGACGGTTTTCGTCAGTAAATATAAGTGCGCGAGTCATGACATGAGTTAATGATAATATTCCAATCTAAGGACCATTACACACGCTCGCAGATAGTAATGTCCGATGACACCAAGACATGCAGAATTACTACTGGCAAGTCTGTTCTCATAATCTCCCATCTTGGAGATTACCAAGTGCGAACTCCATGAGAGAGAGTCTCATCTTCTTACGAGTACTCGTACATGACGGTCTGTATACTATGTGTCCTATAATAGTATGTCATCCAACCACATAACTTTATTTAAGAATATTGTTATATCATTTCAAGGTTCTCATCATAGCGGAGATCTTCCATGACCTTATCAATGCAAAAAATATTCCAGGACATTATTATATTATAGTCATGAAGAACAATGAACAATATATAATAAGTGAACATTTATGTAATCAAAGTACAAAACAGTTGGTTCTCAAGACACCAACCCTTACAAACTCCCACTTGGACTAGAGCCAACTGCCTATGACTTTTAGTCCGCTAGACCTCACATGATGATCATGTTTCTTCTGAGTCAAGGCTTTAGTCAAGGGGTCCGCCACGTTGTCTTCCGTGGAAATAATGCTCACTGCAACTTCACCTCTCTGAGAAAAATCCCTCAAGAGATGATACTTCCGAAGTATGTTCTTTGTCCGCTGATGTGACCTTGGCCCTTTTGCAAGTTCCACCGCTGTAGTATTATCACAATAGAGTGTGATATGATCTTTATTGCTCGGTACTACATCCAACTCTTGGATGAAGCTTTGCACCCATACTGCTTCTTTAGCTGCCTCAGAAGCTGCGATATACTCAGACTCCGCTGTAGAATCTGCCACCACACTTTGCTTTGAGCTCTTCTAGCTCACTAAACCTCCATTCAAACTGAAAATGTATCCAGCCTGCGACTTCATGTCATCTTGATCAGTCTGGAAACTAGCATCTACATGTCCTCTAATGACTAGTTCCTCATCTCCTCCATAAAGTAGGAACATATCCTTAGTACACCTCATATACTTAAGGATCGTCTTGACTTCCATCCAATGGCGGTCTCCTGGATCAACTTGATATTTTCCTACCGCACTTAATGCATAAGCAACATCTAGCCTCATACATAGCATAACATACATGACTGACCCAATCGCGGATGCGTAAGGGATCCTTGCCATTATCTTTCTTTCCTCATGTGTCTAAGGAAACATTTTCTTGGAAAGATGAATGCCATGTGACACTGGCAACAATCCCCTCTTGGAATATTCCATACTAAATTTCTTCAGTATCTTGTCAATATATGTACTTTGACTCAGGCCCAGTATTCTCTTGGATCTATCATGATGAATCTTGATCCCAATAATATATGCTGCCTCACCCAAGTCTTTCATGGAGAATCATTTATGCAACCATGCCTTAACTGACTGTAAGACAGGTACTTCATTTCCAATTAGTAATATGTCATCAACATATACTTTTAGGAAAACGACTGTACTTCCACTAAACCTCTTGTAGACACAAGGATCATATTCATTCTTAAAAAATCCAAATTTCGTTACAGCTTCATCAAAATGAATGTTCCATGACCTTGATGCTTGCCTTAATCCATAAATGGATTTCTGCAACTTGCATACCTTGTTGGCATCTTTTGGAGTCACAAATCCTTCAGGTTGTGTCATGTAGGCATCTTCCTGGAGGTTCCCATTAAGGAATGCTGTTTTGACATCCATTTTCCAAATTTCAAATTCATGGTAAGCGACAATGGACAATAGGATTCTGATGGATTTTAGCATCGCAACCGGTGAAAAAGTTTCATCATAGTCAATTCCTTGACGCTGTCTAAAACCTTTTGCAACCAGTCGTACCTTATAGGTGCTGACTTGCCCCTTCATGTCCATTTTCTTCTTGAATACCCATTTATTACTAATAGGCTTTACATCAACTGGAGGATCTACCAAAATCCACACTTGGTTTTGGTACATGGAATCCATTTCAGAATTTATGGCTTCTTGCCACTTGGAAACGTCTGTGCCTTCAACTGCTTCCTTGTAGGTAAGAGGATAATCATTGTCAACCAATAATGAGTCACCATCCTTGGTGACAAGAAAACCATATCGTTCTGGTTCTCTCACCTCTCTCATGATCCTACGCAGTTCTTGTGTCTCTGGAATAGATTGTTCTTCCATGGGGCTTTGTGGAATCTGTTCTTGTACCAACTCCTGTGTATCTTGAGCCTAGACTTCATCGAAGTCTATCTCGCTCCCAGTATCTCTTTTTGAAATGTGATCCCTCTCAAGGAATATGGCATGTCTTGCCACTGTAACCTTTTTTTCTAAGGGGTTGTATAGGTAACATCCCCTTGTTTCCTTGGGATATCCTATAAAGATACACTTTGTGCCTCGGGGTGCAAGTTTGTTACCTGAAGAGGCCTTAACAAATGCTTCACTTCCCCACACATGTAAATTCGATAACATGGCTTTGCGTCCACTCCATAACTCGTATGGAATACCATTTATCAATTTAGTTGGTACTTGGTTTAGCATATGTGCTGCTTTTTATAATTCATATCCCCAAAAGGATAATGGAAGACTCGCATGACTCATCATTGATCTCACCATGTTCAACGGGGTGTGGTTCCTCCTTTCACTTACACCATTCCACTGAGGTGTGTAAGGAGGAGTGAGTTGAGATAGAATCCCAAAATCCCGTAAGAAATCAATGAAGTCCTGATTAAGATATTATCCTCCTCTGTCTGAGCAGAGTTTCTTAATCTTCTTACCAAGATGGTTCTCAACTTCATTCTTATATTCTTTGAACCGATCAAAATAATCTGACTTATACCACATCAAGTAGATATATCCATATCTACTAAAATCATCAGTAAAAGTTATGAAGTATGAGAACCCACCCCCTGCTTCAACAGGAAATGGTCCACACACATCTGTGTGAACTAATTCTAGAAGCTCTTTAGCTCTTTCACCTTTCCCACTAAATGGGGCTTTGGTCATTTTTCCTTGTAGACACGCATGACATACACCAAGTGGTTTTAGTTCGAAAGAATCTAAATACCCATCTTGATGTAATTTTGTCAAACGTTTCTCATTGACATGACCTAGCCGGTGATGCCAAAGTTGGGTGTGGTATGAGTCATGTGAATTAACTTTTTCATCGATTTCCATTACTTGGTTTGTGTAGTCTAACACATAAAGGCCGTTATATAAATGCACCCTACCAAAACAAATGCTATCTTTATAAAAGTACCAACATCCACTTCCAAACTTGAAGATGAATCCATCAATATCTAATCTGGATACTGAAATAATGTTTTTGGTTACAGAGGGTACATAATAACATACTTTCAAAACCAAGACCATCCCTATAGGCAATGTGAGATGGTAGTCTCTGACAGCTACAACAGCGAGTTTGGCTCCATTGGCTGCTCGTAGATCTACCTCCCCTCAATCAATTTTCTTGAATCTACTTGGTTTCTATATTTGGATATAGACGTGAGCACCACAAACAGTATCTAATACCCAATTTGTAGAAATAGATAGATTGCATTCGATGACAAATGCACCTAAAGCTTCCCCTTGCTTCCTAGGCTGGGTTCAGTTTTTCTTTCAATGGCCCTTCTTTCCACATGTGAAACAAGCAGCCTCCTGTTCTCTTTCCTCCCCTTTGATCTTATTTTTCTTGGAAGGCCTTTAAGAAGCTTTGGGCTTAAATCTCTTCGCCTTCCCTTTCCTTTTATTCACCATAAGGACATAAGGCTTTTCACGCTTCATGTCATTATCTACTTGGCGAATAAGGATAAGGAGACCAGATAGAGACTTCTCAATGTTGTTCATGTTGAAATTAATAACAAAGTTCGAGAAGCTCTGGGGGAGTGATGCAAGAATGAGATCGGTGCCCAGTTCTTCAGGGAGTTTAAACCCTAGAACCTCCAAGCGCTCAATGTAGCCAATGAGCTTGACTACATGAGGCCCATCTGGGGCACCCTCTCCAATCTTGCTCTGAAATAGAGCCTTGGAGATCTCAAACCATTCCTGTCTTGCTCTCTCCTGGTATAGACCACAGAGGTGCTCGAGCATGCTATAGGCTTCCATGTATTCATGAGACTTCATGAGCTCACTAGACATCGATGATAGCATCAAACATTGAATGTTGAGAGCGTCATTGAAATGTTGATCATAGAACATGAAATCTTCATCACTCGCCCCTAGGGAAGGAGAATCAGGAAGTGAGGACTCTAGCACATAAAACTTTCGTTCATGGCGTAGGATAACCTGAAGGTGCCTAAACCATTCCCGAAAGTTACCACCGGTGAGGATATTGTCTTTATCTAGAATTGATCGTAGAGAAAATTTGGTTGACGAGTTTGTCATTTCGATTCTAAAAATTAAAAGAGCATATTTATCAGTACTTGATTACATTTTATGAAAAATAATAAATGAATTTATTAATTCTCACACTATTTTTTCAAATCCCAATGGCCCTCACCATCGAACTCATAATGTCCAGTTGCTTTGACATTCTAGTGGCAAGGATCCATATTCCCCTTCGCATAACCCCAACAAGGGTTGGTCAAGCTATTTGAAGGTATTTAGGTAGGCAGGTCTTTGCCAACTGTGAGCTTACAGTTCCTTGATCTGTTGAGTGGACTCCCCAATCCTGAAATCCTGACTTGGATTTCCTAAACTCTTGCCTCCAATATTATATCAAGTCTAGAAAGGGCTACTCCTCTTGATGTAATATGGTTAAGTCAACCTGAAACCTTTCACAAGGGCTTCCTTTATAAAAGTAAGTGTCCTAAGAAGGGTTGGTCAAACACATAGTTTTATTGAGTCTTGCCCTTAATCAAGTAACAGAAGGCTTGGTCTGACTTAATATGGTATTTGAGGGATTTTATTCTTTATGCGTAGTTTTGCATTATCACATGCTTGTTAATATTAAGTGATGCTTGCTTAAGTGATTAACCATGTTCTGATAATGTTTACGCATAGTCCGGTTTTTATTTTATTCCATCTTTGCATGCTTGTTCATTTTATTAACTATGTGATCACGACAACACATACATAATAAATAAATTATTCAATTTAGACAAAAATAAAATAATATGGCATGATCATGAGCTTCTATTGGTTAGCTTATCTAGTGGTTTTGATAAGCTAACCCCAACCTAGGTAAAACACCTTGAACCTGATGGTTCGTGTTTTGCAGATCCCACCTGTCCACCTTTGTATCTTCTTACATCGGTTTCACCTCGGCTTCAGGATTTGAACCGTCTCCTCTGGATTGGGGAGATACTCCATTACATGGGTTTACATTAAAGAAACCATGGGCACGCATGCCCTACATTTTATTGGAAGAAGGCTCACAGGCCAACACATTTAAATTAAATAAATTTAAATGAAACCATATACATACAAAGGGTCTTTGGTCTAGCTCATGATCATCCATAACATGTAATGACATTTACGCATATTTAGAATTCAAAATCCTTTTAATCGTTCTTTCATTTAAGATAAGTCGCGCTCGAATTCAATTAATTATGATCTTATAATTAATCAATTATTTATCTTAAATTCCTTTCTGAATTTCCTTGAGATTATTCTCATCCATATTCCTTGTATGAGTCTTTGTAAATTGGAGGAAACCTGGTGAAATTCCATTTCTGGAAAGTACACGGCGTGTAGTTTATAATTACACGACGTGTATTTCTTTTCACTCTTTATCCAAAGTACACGCCGGGGCTTCGACGTGTTTTCTGTACTTTGGAAATTTTGGAGTACACGGCGTGTAGATAAATCATACACGACATGTACTTCCTTGTTATGCAGTAACTGGCCTGGTGATCCTGTGTACGCGGTATGCGGCTTATCTTGTACATGGTTTCACCTGGACTGGAACGAACTACACGACGTGTTGCTCCAACATACATGCTGGGTATTCCGGTTCCACGCGCCGTTCAATTCTGGTCAACACAGTGTGATTAATACTTATACATATTCAATTCACACGATGTGGTTTGGCGGACCAGTGCCGGTTCATTGAACCTAAGTACACAGCGTGTAGTTTTAATTACACGCCGTGTAATCCCGTGTTGTACATACAGAAAGAGAGACTCTTCTGGATGAGTTCCTCATTTTTATTTTAATCAAAAATTAAAATTAAAAGGTCGTTTCTATGATATGAATCGAGAAACGAAGGAGGAAGAATAGATCTCATTTATTCAGATTAATAGAATAATATATTTTGAATTGAATCAAATATAAATGCATAAATTATCAATGAAAATTAAATAACTATAATCAACATTGTAACCTCCCTCTGATACCATTTGAAGGTTCCAGGCACAGCGGAAGCGCGTGGGTGGATGTGCCCACTTGGATTTTTTTCATTAACAATGATCAATCCGGGATCAACACGATGATAAATGCCAATATCCACGGATCTAATCACAGAAATGGACAAAGAAAAGGGAAGTCCTAAAACCACAAAGTAGGATCATTATAGGTTGATTATAATTAATTTAATAAATTTAAAATAAATACCTTTTGGGTGTTCTTTATTCATTGATGTTCTTGATCACGTTCCGGTGTGATTCGTCGTTGCATCGCAGAATCCAAGTGTAGACTTCCTCTAGCGGTGATCCACACATGTACCTCATATCTCGGGACGTCTCCAAAGGAGTCTCCGGGTGCTAGTGTGGAGAAACCTTTGCTTACGTTGTCCGCCTTAGATTGTCTTGATCCAATGGAAGAGGATCTCTCTCGGTCTTGAGAGCGTTCTTGGAGGAAGAGGTTCTTTCAGACTTGAAAGAATTCTCCAGAGGTGTTGTGTGTAAAAGAGTTGGGTTTTTGAGGATATTTATAATTGAGTTTGAGGTTTTAGAGTTATGACAATAAATAAAAGCATTACGTGTTTCATTTATTTCATTAAATCTTATTGAAAACCCCCATGTCGAATAATTAATTCCTTGACATGCGCTCAATCTGATTATAATAAATATCATTTAATAAAACAATATTATATCCTAAAAATCCCAACTGGAAAAACTACACGGCGTGTAATAATAAATACACGGTGTGTACTTTTTTTTCATTGAAAACTACACGGCGTGTATATTAAATGTACACGGCATGTACTTGTTTTCAAAATAAAAACTACACAGCATGTAATAATTAATACACGGCGTGTACTTGTTTTCATTTTATTCTTCCTCCAACATTTAAACTATTTAGGCTTCCTTGAATAATTATTAAACCACGTACTAGAATAATATTTATTCTACTTGAGATACTTGAATACACTTAGTGTGTGACCCTCTAGGCCTCTTTCTCGTTGGCATTAGGCGGGCTTGCCTAAAGTCCAAGATTACTGTCTAGTAACGGGTCAAGGCACCCAAGAGAAAGAAGTTGACGCCGCATTGACGTATCACCACATACGAATGCTTACTGTGTAATTTAACCCCTTTGTCTCGATATCTCATCAAGCAGGTTTCATGGCAGTGTCATAAACCAATATGCTTGATCCATCGTTCTTTGACTACCTGAAATAAACTCGTCGTTTACACCATGTCCATGGAATTTAATGCGACAGTTCTATTTCAATCAAAGGGACGGGATATCAACTTCCATAAATGGAAGGGACAAATCCTTCCTCGACTTATCCATTAACAACATGTCACTCATGACGCACCCAACGTACCCTACTTCCCGCCAACTGTCTGCGTGACGGTTTTCGTCAGTAAATCTAAGTGCGTGAGTCATGACATGAGTTAATGATAATCTTCCAGTCTAAGGACCATTACACATGCTCGTAGATAGTAATGTCCGATGACACCAAGACATGCAGAATTATTACTGGTGGGTATGTTATCATAATCTCCCATCTTGGAGATTACCAAGTGAGAACTCCATGAGAGAGAGTCTCGTCTTCTTAAGAGTACTCGTACATGATGGTCTGTATACTATGTGTCCTATCCTAGTATGTCATCCAACTGCAGAACTTTATTTAAGAATATTGTTATAGCATTTCAAGGTTCTCATCATAGCGGGGATCTGCCATGACCTTATCAATGCAACAAATATTCCAGGACATTATTATATTATAGTCATGAAGAACAATGGAAAATATATAATAAGTGAACATTTATGTAATAAAAGTACAAAACAGTTGGTTCTCAGGACACCAACCCTTACAGGAATGAGTTGTGACTTGGTTGTGGCTATTGTGTTTTTTATAAATGAATATTAATGAGGGTGTTTTTGTATGGGATAGTGTTGGAACCCCTAGGTTTGGATGAGTGTTTTTTTACCTATATGTATAATTTAGTTCTTATGTTTCTTATTTGTGCCCCACCCAAGTTGAGCACTTCATGCCGAACACCCCCATTTCATGGGGGAGGGTGTTTTTTCCCAACACTCCTATGAGTGGCTGGTTATTAGATCCTTTTTTTCTCCCTTTCCCAAGTATCCCAAGAATATTTGGGCAGGATGTGCCGGATTGAGGTCCATTATAGCCCATTATTATTGGAGTAGGGTATGTTTTGGTGGTTGGCCCAGGTGTGTCCAGGCAGGTTGTTTCCCAAGTGTCTTCAGGTGCAACAGTAGTTGTTCTGGCCCAAGTGTCTTCGGGCATGGAAATAGCTGTTCTGGACCAGGTGTTTGTGGGCGTGGTTATGTGTGGTTGTGGCCCAGGTGTTTGCGGGCGAGATGTGAGGCTGTGGTAGCCCAGGTGTGTGCGGGCAGGGTATGACATTGGGACTGCGGTGAGAATGGCAGGAGAGGTCTGATGCCTAGGATGTCTTCAATAACCAGTGGGAAAGTGGTGCGGGGTACCCAAACATCAATGTGTTATTAATATTACTCTACTTGACTTTCATTATTTGGGGAGTGTACCTTGGTGAGGTTTGGTATGATAGTTTCCTTATTAGGATCTTTGGTTATCTCCCTTTTCTCATGAGGCATTAGAATGCCTCCCCACTTTTGCACGAGAGATTTTGGTTTTCCCTACTGAGTATACCTGTATACTCACCCTACGTATATAAAACTGCTGTTAGGTTTCCAAGAGGACTTTGAGGACCGTGCAGGACCGTACTAGTTCAGACGTTAGGACAATTGATGTTGTTGTTTTTCTTTCCTTGGTATTTACCTTTGGATTTTTCTTGTATTGTAGCACTTATTATTTGAAACATGCATATAGGAAAGGATTATTTGGGATTTACTTTTACTTCCAATTTTTGTGTTTTTTGGGACTTACTATCTTTTCTCCCAATCCTACTAAATAAAAAAGGGTAATGCCTTCCATTTTGTGTGTGATTCCTTACCCTTGGTGCTAGTTTCCACTTCAGGACCTATTGAAGGTGGGTATTAGGGGTCATTATCTCTCCTTTAACTTGAATAAGGAAGGGTCTAGAAATCTAATGTCCCTTCCCTCATCTTTTTGAAGGCGGGTTGTGATAGGGAGCTTACCACGCCCCTACCAATGTAAGATTTATTAAGAAATACTTCATGTGATTCAAACCCAATGGGACTCCTCCATAGGTTTAAGACCAAAAAATTTTCATGGTCTTAGTTGTAAGACCCTAAACTACAAGGTTACATGGTCCTAGTTGTAATAACTTAAAATACAAGGCACTATGGTCCTAATCGTATGACCTAAAACTATAAGACACCATACTCCGAGATGTAAGACTCTAAACTACATATCCTAATGTTCTAGTCATAATACATTAAATTATAAAACAATATCCTTACTTCATGACATAAAATTGCATGGTTTACATCCCTATTTAATGATGTAAAAATGCGTAATACTTAGGTTAGTGCTTGAGAATACCACAATTCTTGGTGTGAGTCTCCCACTGCACCACCAACCTACCCTTCTTCAGAACTACATGTGCCTTTATTATAATTCCAATGGGATGTGTAGCGATGCTCTGACCCTATGGCCTAGTCCCAGTCAAAAAATAAAGAAAATTACCCCTCTCCTGCATACAAACAAAATCGATTCAGGGGACTCTAACATGAGTCCATTCATTTATAGGCACATTTTGAGTAAAATCTCCTCTCTCTACACATGAGTGAGATCTATGCAAGGAATATCTTTCAAAACTATATGTGGATTGATTATATCTTTGAAGAGATACACAATGATTCCTAGGGCCTCTTCCTTAGGACCAACCCCAAATCCACCCCCTTTATAAGACCGTTTTCTTCATCCTTTTCCCCTTGAGGCCTCTCTTCATGCTGAGTTTATCACTTATTGGATTGTGAAGAAATATTTGTACCCCCATGTCGGTCAAAGATTTATGACCATGAATAGTAGAAACCCCATGATCCTGGTCATATGAACCAAAACTAAAAGACACTATAGTCCTTTCTATTTTACTATAAACTGCATAGAGGTCCTTGTCACATGACCTTAAAAGGCATGACCAATTCATCTTGGTCGCATGACATTAAAGTGCATGGAAACTTCTTCCCCACACGACTTTAAACTACATGATGCCTTTGGACCTTAATAGAGAGGGTGCCTCCCTATAGAGTTAGTTATCTACCTCACTATGTTTTAAGAAATATGTGTGGATTTATTATCATCATAATGGGATACATAGTGACTCTTGGATCCTACATCTTGGCCTAACCATAATTTGAAAAAATGCCCCTGTCCTTTCTTGTAATTGTTCCCATGTGGTGAAAGAAACCTTTGACATTATTTGTTTCTCAAACTGATAATAGCTTATGTGGGATTATGAATTATAGTAAGGGCTTCCCCATATGCTCGGGACATATCAGTTCACATCAGGGTTAACATGGTCCTTGATGAAAGACCTTAAAAGTCATGCCAAATGTATTTACCATGTGACATTAAAACTATATAGTTTAAATACCTTTAATGATATAAAACAATGAATTTCTATGGCCCTCACCCAAGAGGACCACTATCCTTGGTGTTGGTAACACCAAACCTCTATTCAAGAACTATGTGTGTCTTGATTCTTATCCTAATGGGATATTTATTGATGCTAAGATCCTGCATCCTAGTCCAGTCACAACATGATAAAAGTGCCCCCTCCCCGCATAAGAGCTCAACCAGTGAGAGGAATCTATCTTATAACTACGTATGGATTGATTCCTGGTATCACAGGATATGTAGTGATGCCCATGTTTGGGTCCAATAGTAATATTAATAAAAAAACGGGCCCCTCTAAGCATGGGTCAAACCTGTTCAAATGTTTTCTTATCCTAAAACAACGTATGGATTGATTATTTCTACCATAAGATATGTGGTGATTCTCAGGTCTCAAATCCTGGGTCCAGCTACAATATCAATGAAAATAAAATTCACCCCATCTGCGTATGGGTCAGACTTGTGTAGAGAGAGTTCTGTCCTAGAACTACATATGGCTTGATTCCTATTTCCACATGGTACATAGTGACACCTAGATCTAAAATCTTGAGTCCATTTGAAAATGTTACCTTAGTTATGTATGTGTTAGACCCGTGTAAGGAACACTCTACCCATTTCTATTCAATTTCAGCCCAAATGTTCCCTTCATACTTAGGCACATTCCTTTCCCAGAACACACTCCCCTACCTTGATAAATTTGGATATCCATAAGCTTTACTTTAGCTATCGGTAATAAGAATGTTAAACTATGAGGGTCACATTTGTTTTGACTGTGCATGATATGCTCAGATGTGGCTCTAAAAAATGAGTGCTCTAAATATGGATCATTAACCAAAGGAATCTTCATTCCCAGGAGGGAATCAATTTATCTCCATATGCACTAACAACATCATAATGGGAACCTCTTTTCGAACATGGTCTGTGGTCATCCCTTACATGCCTGTCCTGTCCCACTCCCTCGGATATAAGGACCCCAAATCCATGACTTAAAACCTTCTCCTTCACACCTCAAGAATGTAAAATCACTTTTTGGATGGATCACTAAGAAATGGATAGTTCTTGACATAGGACCATCAAAGGTACACCAGACATCCTCATCGCATGATGTTAAACTACAGGACAACATTCTTGCTGCATGACATTAAACAACATGGTTTATGTCCTCATCATATGACATAAAACTGCATGTTGTTGTGTCCTCTCATCACATCTTGACTCTAGAACTACATGAGACTTGATTCTCATCTCAATGTGATATATAGTGATGCATGAATTCCCTATTCTAGTCATAGCCACCTCAAAAAAATGTATGTACCAATCCATGAAAGGAATCCCAACATGGGTTCCCCTCACATGTGAACTCATGATAGGATTAAAAATTATTCCTTTGCTTCAAATCAAGTTTTTGTAGGAAGATTTTACACATCACTATGTGAAGATAATTCTGCTGTGAAGAAAAATAATTAGTTTTTGGGAATACCAGTTTGCAGATGTCAAGGCTTTAATATGCGGAAAAGGTCATTCGCAAAGGGAAATTGCTATGTGGGGAAGGATGTCAAGACATGAGATTAGGGTGATTCTCAAAGCACTGGTGAGTCACTAGGTGAAAAATAGGTCAACATGAAACCTTTTATTGTTGTGGGATTTTTTCTAGGTCCAAACACATCCCAAAAAGCATTAAACCAGATTTATTTATTCCTCATAATTGACTCATATTCATGACGATAGGACCCCATTCCGATGGGGGTCATTTGTTGGTCCTGAAAAAACCATAAATAATCTGATAAAGCTTTGATAAATTTGGTAAAGACAAAAAATTAAATTTTTATAGAATTCACAGAGTTTAAAATTGGTAAATTAATAGGAAATGAAAAATATCCCATTCTCCCACATAGTGCACATGATATGCAGGATTGTCGCTCGGCATGACACTCCTGCAAATGAAAAGAAATCGTTTTTGGGGCGAGGTGGTGAAATAATTCCCCCACAAACCACCATTTAATTTGTGGGAGAAGTTAGTAATTTAACTCCCCCATAAATTTCCTTTTCATCTATGGGAGTAGGAGGTGATTTAACGCCCCCTACAAATGACTTTTTTTTACAGTGCAAGATGTTATTTTTTACCACCCCGCAAACCATAAAATGTTATGCATGTGACAATTTTATCACTAAATTGCATGGATCTAGGTATGTTATGCTGCCAACCAGTTATATCAGGGAAACAATTATTTACCATGCCTATAAATACCTAGTCTTCGAAGAAAAAAGGCAGAGGTAGAGACGTACTAACAGTAAAGTGGACTAGAGAAGACTCCTGCAGGTAATTCACCTACCATATATCCATGAATGATACCCACAAAAGGGATCATTCATGAGAGGAACTATCTAGTTACCCAAAAAGGGTGACCTTGTGCCCACAAACAAAGCTTACCATGAAGTAGTCCCCTTCACGGAACCCTTTGTGATCTCTCACTTTGCATATCAAAGACCAGTATAGGGAATGGAGAACCCCTAGGGTCTTTTTACCTTATGGGATTATTTACCTCTTTCTATGTAGATTTCATCCCCATATTTTCCCTTTTGTAAACTATCCAAATGTATTCATGTCTCTTCTATCAGAACTTGGGAATGATTTTATTAATACATCCTCCATGGCCACCTGATTCATTCTATCTAGGGACAAGACACACTATTATGTCCCCCATATAGTCTTGCATTATCGTGGTAATAAAAGCTCCTCATTTAACCTATCCTATGGTAGGGATCCTTATAATGTTCATAGTTTTTTATTCTCATGGTAATGAGGATACCGAACTTAGGGATGGTGGTAGATGGCTTCTTAAGACAGTCAGAGACATCAGTTTCCTGAATTGTGAAGTGAATCGTAAAAAAATCCCCTCTTATCATATATTTCCCCACCATCTTCCTATATTCTATTTGTTGAAAGGGGATGAGAGGAGGATATTTTTTAGGGTATACCTCCTAGATTAATACCATAGTCTTTCTTATAGGATATTAAGTTCCTCCCGCATTCCATATCCTCGCCCTTGTCCACTAGCAGATAGAGAATATTGTGCGGGTTGTCAGATATTTTACTCCCTATTATTTCTCACACTGAGCATGAATCACATGGGCTTAGAGGTTAGTGGTGATCATGTCATCAGCATGATCAAATATTTAACATGTGAATCCTATTCATTATAATCCCCAAACATGTTATCACCACCTTAAAGAGCCATATTCCCAACGAGGCAACCCCTTGGGCCTCCTATTCAGTATAAGCTATAACTATGTTATCACTACCTCAATGGGACATATTACTAATGAGGAAACCCCTTGGTCCTCCTAATTACCACTCCTACATGGTAGTGTTTACACCATGCCCCATCCAAAGGCGCATGGGCAACAGACACGTAAGCCCTAAAGGTGTCATCACCGAGGGGAATGACTTACTTGTCTCGGTAGAGGGTCCTTTTTTGGATCTTCCTCTCACCTTGACATGAGCCTCCTTGAGGAACAAACCTAACACCTTCAAATCACCATTATCCTTATTGGGATACATTCCCAGTAGGATCAAGCCCCCGACTCAGAAATCCATATTCCTTCCGGGTCCTCCTTATTTCATCCTTATCGACCCAAATCCCCGATATATGTCACCTCGATACATGGACATATTCCCTTATAGATCGACCAACAGGGACAATTAAACATAATCCCCACACCATTATTCAGCTAGGCACTTTTCGCCTAGACATCCTTATCACAAGACATTAAACAACACAGTTTGGTCCTCATCACATGAACTTAAAAGGTATGACGTGTCCTATTAAGTGGCATCGAAATACATGTGTTCGGATTCATTTCAGAAGGATACATATGAATCCATTCCCATGGGCCTAATCCTGACACCAAAACAACTCATATTTTCCTAGATGATGATAAATTATAGAGCACCCACTGTATGGCTTAAAACCAACATCATGATAATAAACAACATAAGAATATCTAATCTTTATAAAAATGGTACAATTGATGGAGAACCTCAGATACATAAAAATATCTATGTCGATGGAGAACCTCAGATATATATAGATGATTCTAAATCTATTCCATGCTAACCATTTATTATTAATATAAGGGTGACCCCTTTTATATTTGGGATTTAATTAAGGATTCACAAATATGTCTATAAGAGAGTCCTAAAGTAGGAAATTATCCCCCCCCCCTAAAAGGAATGACGAGCCCGACCTACCATAATCTCGACCAATGAGAGACCCTAAGTGTTTTTGGAACCATTTCTCAATGACCTGCCTTTGGAAAGTAGGTTCCTAAAACATCATGAATAATAGAGTCATTGGGTGTTTTCGGTTCCACAAATAAACCCCATTGGAAACCACCTACAAAGGGATGTGAAACAAAAAAATGGAACCCAACATGAACGATTGTGCAATCATATTTAACCCCCATAATCAATCGGTTGGGCGCTAGAGGTTTTCATTAGAATCACTGATAAAGGCTGATAAAAGGAGGGTTTATCGATGCTAATATTTTTTCCAATGCTCTCTACCCACCTCACTGCCTTTATTAGTGCTCACAAACCCTATTTATCAATTCTCACATAAAAAAAATTACTATGGTTTCCTTAATTAACATGGTATAGATATTTTTGCAGCCTTCAATTTGATATATTGTGATGCCCATATGAACACTCATATCAAAAGTTATAATTATTTGAAGTTCATGTCCTGTTTTCAACTTATCTTAAAATAATAATTAATTTTTAAATTTTTACTATCACCATACAGTTATTTAATGTATATCACTAAATAATAATTAGAAAATTATTAATTAATATTAATTATTAATTATTTTTTAAACCATTTTCACTAACTATGTTATATATTAAATGTAAATACATATTTAGTATTATATAAATCATATTTATGAAAATATTATATATATATCAATATAAATATATTTATATAATAAAATTTGGGTTTTAATAATAATAATATACATATACATATATATATATTATAAAGGACACCTTTTATCAGTGCTAAGAAAAGCGCTGATATAGTCTCATTTTATCAATATTAAGAAAAAACATTGCTAAAAACCCTCTTTATCAATGCTAAAGAAACACCGATAAAGGGGGTGATTTTATCCATTTTTTCAGTTCCAATAAAGAGATAATTTATCAGCGCTATTAAAAACACCACCATTATCAGTATTTTTTAACACTGATAAAGGAAAACACTGAATAATAGTAGTGATTAAATTTTTTTTCTTCTCTTGTCACGTTGTCGCTGCTATTGATAATCCAAGTAAGAAATCCTATAGTTATATCCACATGTACTCCACAAATCACTGAACAACATCTCTGAATATTTGGGTGTTTTCTTGATAGAGACAAATGCTTAACATCATTTGTTATTGATCACAACAAATTGTTCTCTTGTTCTCTCTATGTTCTTGAGAATGGGGGAGGAGGATTTTTCTTACCAAGTTCTGAGAAAATTACAGATAATTTTTGTTGTGCACAACAACTATCACACAAAAATTGATATAAATCAAAATATATACTTAGGTTTAATGTTTAATAATTATGATAAGTTCATTTATCAAATATCCCCTCTAATATATTCCTCATGTATAATAATAATAATAATACTAATAATAATATTACATCACTTAACATGCACATGTTTAAATATAAGTTTTTAAATAAATAAATAAATATTTATTTAAATGATATTAAATATAATATATTATTATTTTTTGAGCCATTAACTCGGCTCACTAATCCTCATAGGAAATTATCTAACCACAATTAATGAAATATTTATTTAAATGAATAAATAATATATTATTCATTCAATAAATAAATAAATATTATATTTGGTAAACTAATGAATACATATTTATTTAATAAATATCATATTCACTAAAATCATGAATAAATATATATTTTAATATTCACATAACTAAATAAATATGCATGTTAATCTATTCACTAAATTCATGAATAATTATTCATTTATTTACTAATTTGTGAATGATAAACAAGATATAATATTTAACTCAAATATTCTAAACTTGAATATCTGGTGATTGAATTTATACAATCAAATTAACTTGAATAATTATTATTCCAAAGGCTGAGAATAATATTTATTCTTAATATTAAATTCAATTGAATTTATTGAGATTCTAGATACACTTAGTGTGTGACCCTCTGAGCCTATTTCTCAGTGACATTATGTCAACCTACCTAAATTCCAAGATCAATATATAACAAAAAATCAAGGCACTAACAAAGAAAGAAGTTAATGTTGCAACAACAACAACCTTCCCATGGATGCTAATGTGTAATATAATCTCTCTGTCAAAAAACTCATCAAATAAGATGAATAATTATGTCATCATCTTATATGTTTGATTTATCTTTCTTTGACCCCTCAAAATGAACTCATAGATGAATTATAATGACCATAAATTTAATTAGATAGTTCCATTTCAATTAAAGGGTCAATGATATCTTCTTCCATTAACTTGGAAGGGATAAATCCTTTCTTGACTTATACAATCACTTATGACACACCCAACACATGCTACCATGCCCCCAACATACGTCATCATGATTTTGTCCATACATCAAAGTACATGATTCATGATATACATTAATAATAATATCAAGTATAAGGACCAATACACACGTCTGTATATAGGAATTTACAATGACAAATATAACACGTGGAATTCATATCAGTGGGTTTATCCTCATAACCACTTATCATGAAGATTACTAAGGGTGAACTTCATGATAAAAAGTCTCAATGTCTTATGAGCCTCCAACACCTGGTAGTTAGACATCATCTGTGTACCATCAAAGATATTATCTAAACCATAAGACATACGCCTGAGAGTATTTTCATAATATCTCTAGGTTTTCATTATAGCGAGAAACTGTTATAACCACTCAATGTGATAAATACTCTAATTACAATGTCACATTAATGTTACACAAAAGAACAACCATCACGTGATAATATATTTATAGATATCATAGAAATTGAAAGTACATAGTTAGTTAGTTCCATGACAACAACTCCAAAAGACTCTCACTTGCACTAGAGTTAGTTGCTAACTAACAACTTGTTAGTTATTATATGATAAACATGCTTCTGTAGAGGTATGGACATATAGTACTATAAAACACACAATATACAACATTATCCTTTATCAATACTAGTGAAAAGCACTCATAAAGTCTTTTTTTATCAACAACTTATTTTTAGAATTGATAAGGGTAACATTTATCAGCGCATTTTCTAGTGCTGATAAAAGTCCCGATCACGTTCACAAGCCCCACATTGAAATATAGGATGTTTAGCTACTTCTTTATTTACGATTCCACTACAACCTAAGCTTAGAATCCTACTATGGGGATAGGATCCTACATACACCACATACACTCATATGGGCCGGTGGACCCGCACAGGCCTTCGTCCACCCTATGCTTCCCATGAGCTTTAGCCCACCCGCATACACGATCATGTCCTATATGACTCGACCCACCTTCCCCACCATCCGGGCCTGTACACGACCTGACCCACCCACCCATGCAGGCCATGACCCTTTTTTTATATAAACCAATGAAAATAAAAAAAATAAAAGTATTAAAAATATTAAAAAATTGAAATAACTAAACAAATAAAAATTAAAAATGAATAAATTAAAAAATATTATTTTTTTATTAACTAAATAATTATTAATAACTTTAATATATATATATAAATCATAAATATTAATAAATATTATATATTAAATATAGATATATAAAATGAATAAATTTAAATAATTAAATAAGTAAAAATAAAAAATGATTAAATTTAAAAAATATTAAAAAATTTATTGATTAAATACTTATTAATAAAAATTAATAAAATTATTATACATATATATAAATTATAAATATTAATAAATAGTATATATTAAATATAGATATATAAAATGACTAAATTGTAACAATTAAACAAAAAAATTAAAAATGAATAAATTAAAAAATTAGTAAAAAATTTATTAATGAGATAATTATTAATAAAAATGAATAAATTTAATATATATATTAATTATAAATAAAAATAAATAATATATATTAAATATAAATATAAAAAATGAATAAAATGTAATAATTAAAAACATATTAATGTCTTATTCATTTTAATGGTTTTTATACATAATTATTCATTAATATATTTAATATATTTAATATAAAAATATATTCATATATATATATATATTTATCTCACTCTATATATATCAATATATATAATATTTCATAAAATATGATTTATAATACAAAATATTTATGCTTATATTAAATAAGTCATATATTTAGTGAAAAGTGGCTTATAATAAAAAATTAATATTAATTAAAAATATTGACTACTTGAATTGAGTAATGGACATTTAATTGAATGTCGTTTGATTTTTCAATTTAACATATATCAAACATGTGTTACATTGATTTCACGCATACATATATGTAATTAATGGTTTTTTACATACAACGCACACACACATAATATTTTTATAATTTACTTAATTTTTAATATTCATTTTGGAATTATATTTATTAAAATAATATATTTAATATATATTATGTTTCTAATTGATAAAATTTTATAAGTTTTTATATTTTTATTCAATATATAATATTTATTAAATTTTAATATTTTTTTTCAAATTTATTCATTTTTAATATTATTTATTCATTAATAATCTTAATTGTTTTTTTAATATTTTTTTAATTTATTCATTTTCAATTTTTCATTGTTCTACATGTTTGTAATTTAATCCATTCTCAATATTTATTTATACATGTTTATTCATTAACATTTAATGTTTTTAATATGGTTGTAATTTATATAATTAATATATATTCATTTACTCTTTAACAAGTATAAATATTCATTTTTTTAAAATTATCTATATAATTAATAACAATTATTCATTTTTTAAATTTATTCATTCTTCTTCTTATTTATTTCATTAATATATGCTACATATTATATAACATCATTGTTCAATTTAACATATATCAAACTTGTACACACACACACACGCACACACACACACACACACACTAATTTTACACATCCAAATATTTACGTAATTAATGAAATCTTATATAGAAACAAATAAGGCTAATAATATTCATGTAATTTATTAAAATTTTAATATTCATTTTATAATTACATTTAGTAACGTAATATATTTAATATATTATTTTTTAATTGGTAAAATTTATTTATTTATTTTTAATATTATTATAGTTATTATTATTTATTTTTCATTTTTTTTGGAATTTAATCATTTTCTAATATTTATTTATACACGTTTATTTACTATGTTTTGATATTTTTAATATGTATTCATATTTATTTCAATATATATCCACATATTTTTTTAATAATTTGTATAATTAATAAAACTTATCCATTTTTTCAATATTTATAAAGTCTTCTTATTTTTAATTATTAAATTTCACTCATTTTTAACATTCATGCATTTAAGATTATATATTCATTAATAATGTTAAAAATATATTTGTAAATAAAAATGTATAAATAAATATATTTATAAATATATATTTAGTATATTTATAAAATTATATATTTATAATTATAAATAAATAATTATATATTTAAATAATTATAAAATTATAATAAATATATTTAAATAATGAATATATTTACTATATTTATATATATTTATTATATATATATAATTGTATAAATATATATAATTATATATATATATAATGATAATTATATTTATAATTATAAATAAATAATTATAAGTATATTTCCAAATATATTTATTTATAAATATATTTATAAATGTATATTTACTATATTTATAAAATTATATATTTTTAATTATAAATATGTAAATATATATATTTTTTAAAAATATTTATATAATTATAGATAAATATTTAAATATTTTAATAATTATAAAATTATAATAAATATATTTAAATAATGAATACATTTAATATATTTATATTTATATTTATATATATTTGTTACATAAAGAAATATATATAATTATATAAATATATATAATGATATAAATATATTATAATTATATACAAATATTTATAGATATTTTTACAAATATTTACAAATATTTTTACAAATATATTTATTTATAATTATAATTATAAATCTTTATCAGTGTTAAACAAGTGCTGATAACAAGGTCTTTTATCAGTGCTAAAATAATAAACGCTGATAAAACTCCTCTTTATCGGTGCTTTTTTGGAAGTGCTAATAAAACCCTTCCCGATCTTTTAAAAAGAAACATAACCGCACCGATTTCCGTCACACCATTCAAGCTCTCACAGAAGTTCAGTGTCGCTGATGCTCTCCCTTGGACTTCTCTTGAACTAATCAAGCATCAAATTTAAGGTATGTTATTTTTTCCTCCTCTCTCATTGCTTTCTTGTTCGGGTTCAGTGGTGTGCGATAGTGCAACATTATCTTGGATCAGTGGTCTCGTGGTTCCACATTTAGGAGCTTTGTCTATAAAGTCCCCATCATTGTTAATCCTCCTTTAACAATTCCCTTTTTGTGAGTCTCTGCGTTCTTGATTTAACCTTACTGCGACCCGCATAGGTCCTGATCGGTTCACGACGTTGTGTTTTGGTTTTTGTATTTCTGACCCACTCCACAACCATTGGTTTCCTCTTGGTCTTAGTGTCACCCCATTCTAAGAGATCTCTATCACTACCCCATACAGGTTCTCTTTCACTTCTCCACTACCTAGGCTTGCTACGATAGAGCGTGATCGCTACCATGCGGTGGAAGAGAATATCTCCTATGGATTTCTTAAGGTTGGAATATATTTTAATAAATATTTCATATATTATATATCAGACCACATTTCACTAAAGTGTTTATTATTATCAAATAAAACTCAAATAATAAAACACATATTTTTTATGATTTAAACATTTTTTTATTTTTAACCAAATATCAACTCAAACATAGAATATGTTCAACACAATTGAAGGCGTCAAAAATCAAGTGAAGTCCTCCTTAGTTATGTTCATAAACATATCAAATATCTCATACAGTATCCAACATAGTATGGGGATGGTTTCCTTCACCAATCTACCCAAAAACATCTATCTTCTTCAAGCCTCTAAAATAACCTCAACGTTTATTGTCAAAAAATTGAATGAAAAACCCTCTTGTTTTCAAAAAGAGTTAACATTAATTTTTTTGGATATTTAAAGAAACATATTTAAGAGTACATTATATAGAAGAAATGATAGTGAATGAAAGAATATTTATTTATTAAATCCATTAACTAATTATAAAAAATATTAAGGGTTATATAGTCAACTACCAATGAATTATCCTTTCAATAAGATAAAAATTCATGGATAATAAAATTTCATAGGTAGATTCAAATTAAAATGGATATTGGTCAACCTTGAAAGGAATGGTATCCCTTTAATGGGGTTTATTAACATATTGTTATTTACTATATGATGTTTATAAAGTATTCTACAAAAATAAACAATAAGAAAATCATAGGTGTGTATAGAGAAATATAACTAATGAGGATATTTTTTTTAATATTTATATGTTTGGTCTAAAAATTAAAAAAAAATTATAAAGAAGTGTCATGTTGTTTTAAGATATATACAACCACCTCGGTTCTAACATAGTAATATAATAGTTTTAGAATGGTATAGAACATCTGTGCATAGAAAAAAGGTTCATAAATTTGGTGGAATATATACAAGGGATAAAATCAAATAAAAATAGATGAACAAGATAATTGGAAAAATATAACAAATTAACTAGGATATGTAGATCATTGTGCATAAAAAACGACCAATTTAGTTATGAATGTAAAAATATTTATGCAAATATCAACATTATAAATTTATAAAATGGTTGACTAATATGTGAATGGAATGGGAAATTTTATCTTCCTAGAAATGTTATAGTTAATGAAAAAGGAAATATCATTGATATTAAGCATGAATAATTAATATTATATATGTTAATGATTCCAAATGATTTGAATAGAAACAAAAACAATGTGTTCCATCATTATATGAATTTATGGACTATGATAAAGAACTAGAAGTTACCAAAAATATGAGTATATTTTTAGAAATTATATAGTCAGTATAAATAAACATTAGGCCTTTAATTCAATTTTTATATTTAATTATGATAATATTTAATGATCATTCCCATGTAAGAAGAAGTAAATCCCTAGAAAAGAGGGAGAAACCATGAAATAAAGGGACTTACTTGAAGAATATTGAAGAAATCGTACCAAATATACCTTAAAAAATAAAGATCCAAGTATTATAAGGGAGTGAGGAGAGGCTCCTAGGGATTTAAATACTGAGTGGGGGAGAAATGGGGTGATTTGGGGTTAAATCTAGAGAAGGTAAAAAGGGTAAAATCTACATTTTTAATGACCTGGACAGGCCGCACAGTTAGCTCGCATGATTTTCCAAATTGTGCGACAATCGTGCACCCCTTATGGTCCAAGAAAGAAATGTTGAATGGTTATCCCACATGGTTTACAAACCATACACTAACCGTGCGAAAAGACTCTTCCCAAAAACACTACTTGGCCACACGGTTACCTGGTCAAGGGTGCACAGTTTAGAAAACCGTGCACCAACCGTGCGCACCATGTTGTTCACCCAAATTTTTCTCATTTTATTTCAAAAACTTGAAGGAAACCCAAGAGGAAAATGCTAGAAAAAAATAAATAAATAGAAAATACCTCAAAATGAAATCACGGGTGTGATAATTCTCCTCACCATGAAAACATTCCATCCCCAGAATGTCAACCAGGAGCTTGACCAGAGAACAAAAATAGATACTCTTTTTCAACCTAAGATTTATACTCCCAAGTCTCATGCTCATCATTGTCATGCTGATAAAGAATACTAACCAATGAAATAGTCTTCCCATGAAGCCTTTCTATTGGGAATCTACAATTCGCACTGGCCGCTAAAACACAGATAAATTAGGCTCTATTTCCAACTCTTCCCAATTTAGCACATGAGATGAATCTGGGTTATATTTCTTAAACTGGGAGACATGAAACACATCATGAATTGATGTTAATTGCAAAGGAAAATCCAACCTATATGCAAGCCTTCTGATCCACTCGTTAATCACTAAAGGTTCGACATACCTTAGCGTTATCTTTCCTTGCTTTCCCAAATTATGATGGCACAAGAGAGGTGCCACATTGAGAATCACCTGGTCACCCATAGAAAACACAAGATCTAGATGCCTCTAATCAACATAGGACCTGTGAAGACTCTAATATATCAACAATCACTACCTAATTAGCTTGACCTTCTCAGATGTCTATTACACTATGCTCAGTTCCAGTAGTGAGGTCTCACCCACCTCATCTAAAAACAAATCCGGTTGACACAACTAACCATAAAGTTCCTAAAAAGGAGTTATTCAGATTGAGGATTGGTGGCTGTTATTATTTGAAAACTAAACTAATCCTATATGGCTATCCCATGAACCATCGAAATCCAATACACATTCCCAAATCATGTCTTCAAAAATCTAATTCACCTTCTTCGTTTAACCAACCGTTTGAGGATGGTATGTCATACTCAACTTGACTCATGACCCCATTTATGTTAGGGTTGGTGTCCTGAGAACCAACTATTTTGTACTTTGATTACATGAATGTTCACTTATTATATATTGTTCATTGTTCTGCATGACTATAATATAATAATGTCCTGGAATGTTTGTTGCATTGATAAGGTCATGGAAGATCCCCGCTATGATGAGAACCTTGAAATTATATAACAATATTCTTAAATAAAGTTCTACAGTTGGATGACATACTATGATAGGACACATAGTATACAGACTGTCATGTGTGAGTACTCGTAAGAAGACGAGACTCTCTCTCATGGAGTTCGCACTTGGTAATCTCCAAGATGGGATATTATGAGAACAGACCCGCCAGTAGTAATTCCACATGTTTTGGTGTCATCATATATTACTATCTAAGAGTGTGTGTAATGGTCCTTAGACTGGAAGATTATCATTAACTCATGTCATGACTCACACACTTAGATTTACTGACGAAAACCATCATGAATACAGTTGGCGGGAAGTAGGGTGCGTTGGGTGCATCACGAATGACATGTTGTTAATGGATAAGTCGAGGAAGGATTTGTCCCTTCCAAGTTTATGGAATTAAATATCTCGGGCCCTTGGATTGAAATAGAACAGTTGAACAAATTCCATGGCCATGGGGACACGACGAGTTTATTTCTGGAAGTCAAAGAATGACATATCAAACATTTATGTTTATGACACTACCATGAAACCTACTTGATGAGATATTGAGAAAAAGGGATTAAATTACACAGTAAGCATTCGTATGAGGTGATGCGTCAATGCGGCGTCAAATTATTTCTCTTGGGTGCCTTGACCCGTTGCTAGACAGTAATCTTGGACTTTAAGCAAGCCCACCTAATGCCAATCAGAAAGAGTCCTAGAGGGTCACACACTAAGTGTATTAAAGTATCTCAAGTAGAATAAAGATTATTCCCGTACGTGGTTTAATAATTATTCAATGAATCCTAAATCATTTTAATGTTGGAGGAAGAATAAAATGAAAACAAGTACACACCGTGTATTAATGATTACACGCTATGTAGTTTTTATTTTGAAAACAAGTACACGCCGTGTATTATTAAATGTACACACCATGTATTATTAAATTTACACACCGTGTAGTTTTCATTTTGGAAAGGAAATTAATAAATGAAAACTAGATATAAACGCTGTGTAGTTTTCAATGAAAAAAAAGTACACGCCATGTATTTATTATTACACGCCATGTAGTTTTTCCAGTCGGGATTTTGAGGATATAATATTGTTTTATTAAATGATATTTATTATAATCAGTGTGGGCGCATGTCAAGGAATTAATTATTTGACATGGGGTTTTCAATAAGATTCAATGAAATAAATAAAATGCATAACGCGTTTATTTATTGTCATAACTCTGCAACCTCAAACCTGATTATAAATATCCTCACAACCCCAACTCTTTTCTGACAAGAGAATCGTTGTGCACAACAATTATGGAGAATTATCTCAAGACCGAAAGAACTCCTTACTCCAAGAACACTCTTAAGACCAAGAGAGATCCTCTTCATCGGATCAAGACGATCTAAGGTGGGAAACGCAAGCAAAGGTTTCTCCACGCTAGCACCCGGAGACACCTTTGACGACATCCAGAGATATGTAGTGCACGTGTGGATCACCGCTAGAGGAAGTCTACCCTTGGATTCTATGATGCAATGACGAATCACATTGGAACTTGATAAAGAATATCAATGAAGAAAGAACACCAAAAAGGTACTTCTTGTCAATTAATTAAATTAATTGTAATCAACCTGTGACGGTCCACTTTTGTGGTTCTGAGACCTTTCTTCTTCTTTGTCTATTTCTGTGAATTGATCTGTGGAGACTAGCGTTTATCGTCATATTGATCCTGGATTAATCATTTATAATGACAAAAATCCAAGTGGGCACATCCATCCACGAGCTTCCGCTGCTCCCGGAACCTTCAATTTCATCTTAAAGGCCTTCCAAAAACCATGAAGTAAAATGGGGGTCCCTATTTGAGATGATTGCTGACAGCACACCATGAAGCCTTAATACCTCCTAAACATATATCCGGACCAACTCATCCACCATTTATGAATTTATGATCAGAGTAAAATGGGATGAATTATTCAAATGGTCAATCAACACCCAGATAGTATTTCTTCCCCGGGGTGTATGAGGCAATCCGACAATAAATTACATGACTATCTCATCCAAATTTCAGGTAAGAATAGGTAGCGTCTGAATAAAACCTAAGGTCCTTTTATGATTTGATTTTACTTTCTGACATGTATAGCACCTCAATACGATGTCAGCTATATCCTGCCTCATGCCTAGCCACCAAAACTACTGATGAACATCATAATACATCTTGGTGGCTCTAGGGTGAAGAACCCATTGAGACTGGTGTATATCTTGCATCACCAACTTCATTAGATATAATAGCACTAAAAAACGACCCTTGAAACATAAGACTCCCTCAGGATACAATGACCAATCACAAGGTGTCTCCCCACCGTGAAACGACTGCATAGACTACTATCACAACTCATCACCAGGCTACTCCTAATAAATCAGCTCTAGTAGGGAAGGAGTCAACTAAACACTAGCCAAGAACTCACCTCTACTATGCTCCTTGGTATCCAGGTGCATCAGAGAAAAAATCCCTATCAAGGTCTACTCATCACTATACTCTTTCAACGCCTACACTAGCACTTTTCTATTCAAAGCATCTTACACAAAATTATCTTTTCTTGGGGTATAGATGATATAAAAAACAAACCCCTAAAGATACTTAACCCATCGACACTACCTTAGATTTATATCTTTCTAGGAGAAAATATAGGATATGCTTTGATGATTAGAATAAAACAAAAATTTATACCCAAAAAGATAATAATACCACGTATTTAGGGCATGCATCATCGCTGCTAATTCCAGATCATGGGTCGGGTAGTTCTTTTCATGCGGTCAGAGTTGGAAGGAGCCATATACCGCAACATGGTCATCATTCATAAGAATACATCTAAGACCCATACCTAAGGCATAAAAATAAACCACATAACCTATTCCAGATTCTGGAAAGATCAAAATAGGAGCATTGGTCAACTACTGCTTAAGCTCCTCAAAGGACGTTTGACATTATGAACTCCATTTGAACTTCACCCCTTTACGAGTGAGTGCTGTCATGGGTGAAGCCAACTGAGAGAAATCTTGGATGAATTGTATGTAATAACCCTCCAGGCCTAGAAAGCTCCTGATCTCAAACAAATTCATCAGCTAATCCCATGAAATCACTACATTGATCTTATCAAGGTCCACTGAAACTCCTTGTTCAAAGATCACATTCCCTAGAAACTTTACTTCCCTAATCCAGAATGTTCATTTTGAGAACTTTTCATAGAGACAATGATACCAAAGAGTGACCAGTATAATCCAAAAATGTCATTCACGCTCCTATTCAGATTCGGAATAAATCAGGTTAACATCCACAAATACCATTAAAAAAGAATCAAGATACTAGTGGAACACCCTGTTCATAAGTTCCATGAAAACTGTTGGAGCATTCGTCAATATGAAAGGCATGAATAAGTACTCAAAATGGTTGTACCTGCTTTGGAAAGATGTTTTCAGGACATCCGCCTCTCTCAACCTGACTTGGTGATGACCGGAATATAGATCAATCTTGGAGAACCACCTCGCCCCTTTTAAATGGTCAAACAAGTCATCATTTTTTGTAAAATGATATTTTTTCTTAATGGTTACCCTATTCAACTTCCAGTAATCAATACATATCCAGAGATATCTATCATCCTTCTTCACAAACAAGACTAAGGTGGACTAAGGTGAGATGATCAGGTGAATGAATCCTTTGGATTCCATATTTTCCATTTGTACCTTTAATTCCCTCAATTTTGTGGGGGTCATATGATACGAGGGAAGAGATATCGACTGCATTAATGGTTCCAAATCAATTGAGAACTCCACATCTTACTTCAGAGGAAAACCCAAAAAATCCTCTGGGAAAAACTTTGGGAACTCATCCACCATAGGAGGAAACTCACACTTATGAGCACTACCACTATCCTCCAATGTGAGCAACAATAATTGAAAAACGAGATTACCCAATTTCGGAAGTGGAGTTCCAACATGACACGATTGAGGATCCCATTCACCATGAAAAACCCAGGTACTTCCATCAAGTCCCATAAAGATCACTCATATATAACAATCGATGTGTTCCTGACACCATACCATACAATACATACCAAGGATTACGTCAAATAGGCCTATCTCAAAAAACAAGGAAGTTACATTCTAACTCGACCCCTAACACAGTGAGTGCACAAGACAGACACCTAAGACCGTGCTCTCACTTCTTACCAAACGACGTTACCAACTCCATCGCATATGGAATAAGTTCGTTAGGAAGTTTCAACATATCAAAAAAATGGTAAGAGATAAAAGAAATAGAAGAAATGGTATCAAAGAGAGAAATAACCAAGGATTATGCAATAAGAATGGTACCTCAAACTGTCACAGGTCCCACATCTGATCCTGCTGGTTCCTAGTCCATTGCATGAAGATGCTTCATCTTGCCTAATCCTGAGAATGACTATTAGCCTTCGGATCTACCCTAAACCGACTCTGCCCAAAATATGATCCATCCCCTCCTCCATGGATGCCAAACCAAGAACCCACTAACCTAGACTACTTCGATTGGGCTGACATTCCTCTAGAAGATACATACCCCACACCACTTTGATAGAAACGAGTGGCCCTGTAAAACAACTACAAGTGTCCCATATATCCACATCAATGTCATGATATGGGTGGTGATGGACACACCGGACACACATTCCCCATTTTCCCACACTGATGGCACATAACTAATCTAGCATCTGAAACAACTAATGATGACATCTAGGAAGGATGCCCTGAGATACCACCACCCTTCTTTCTCTAATCATCCCACATCCTCTTCTTCTCTGATGAGCCTCCACTTCCCACAACTAACACTTCCCTAGAGAATCTAGAATTTCATTTCTAATCGATCTCAACCATTAAATCATGATCAACAACCTCAACGTTGGTCTTGAGCTTGAACAAAAATACCTAAGAATAAATCTCTAGCCGTAGCCTCATCTAAAACCTTTGAGATTTCATCTAATCATTGGAAATGATCTCGGGTGCATACCAGACCAGATCCACAAAATTATTGGAATGCTCCATCATTGTCATGTCTCCCTGGGAAATATCCATGAACTCTTGGGATCTGACATAAGCCAAGACCTTAGGACAATACTGCTTGTTGAAAAAAATATTGAAATCTTTCCAACTAATCTGCTTGGTATTCCCAGTTTAAACCGCCGAGTCCCACCACCTCCGACTAGGACCCTCTAGCAATAACGAATCACATTTCACTCAAACTGCCTCAGGAGTATCAAGGAATTCAAACATCCTCTCTATCTTCTCATGCCACTCCTCTAATTCCTAAGGTTCTGCATTTCCCTAGGAAGTAGGAGGCTTGTTCTTGAGAAACTATTGAGATTTTTCCTTTATAGGACCTTCTTTAGCTTCTCTAATCGGAGGAGGATAGAAACCCACTCCCTATCCCAGTGCTTGGACAACCCAAAACATAGCTTCCACTAGTATCTGATCAATTGGTGAGGGAGAAATCTCTCTGTCCTCTTCCTGTAGCTGCACTGGAAGTCTCTGGGGAGGCATTTTTCTAAAGGAACCAATAATCACAAGAAAAACCATAAATAAGATTGTTTTGAAATTCTTTCAGCAATAACAGAAAATAACAACATTCCATACATTCAAAAAATCAAACCCATCAAAATAACATGAAAATAAAACCACTCCACCTCCACCCAATGTTAATATACAATTTTTAGCCTATACGTATCACCTAGAGGAGAAGTCAAACATAAATCCCAACACCCCAGGGTGACTCGAGTCCTATCATGAGGTGTTCTGGCTAGGCACCCTACTCAAAACCATACTTTAATCCCCAAAAATCCTATATCCAGTCTATTCAGGCTCATCCCAAATAACTTGACCCCAAAATAGAAAACCTGCTCTGATAACATTTTTCACAAACCAAGGTGGAGTGTCATCCAACCCGACACTCGACCTGGCCCATGGCATAGACCGAAGGGCATTCTCAATCCCCACATGATGGAAACAAGTTCCATAGTATCACCAATGCAACTTGGGAATGATTTCACCCACATAAATAATCATAACAACCAAAAAAATAAATAAACCAAAACTAAATAAACAAAACCAAACATGGCATAACAAAATTCAAATTCAAGTTTACAACATTTTAACCAACCCAAAAAGGTGTACAACAAAAAATGGGATCAAGAAACTATCCCAAAAACTAGCATGTAACAAGAGGATCATTATCCTCAATCCACTTCCATAACACTTGCAAGGGTAGACCACTAGAAACTTGAATCACCATCTCTAAACATCTTTTCTTTACCTATGTTAGATATAACCAAGTCTACCTACACCCAAAGGTGTAATTAGGGTGTGATCCAAGACCATTAGGATTCCACCCAATAGAAATATTTCATGCTATAAACATTATAAGGAAAATTCACATGAACGTTTCATAAAAAAGGGTAAATTAGTTTTATAGAAAACATCTTTAATGAAAAACATTTTAGGGAAAATACATGCCTTGCTTCTAAAATAAAACACAAAGTGCATCGTATGTTGATGGTAAGTATGATATCACAATGGAGCACTAAGTCATAGGAAATCCCTATAGTCACTATCTCTAGTGGGTATCTAGGATTACCTTTGTGCTCAATTTCATTCCACACATCACATACAACATCACTTTCACATACACAAAAACCAAAAAAATGCACCACACATGATAAACCACCATTTCCACATCTAAAACCTCTTTTGAAACCAAATGCACACCAAAACCATTTTAGAACATTATTTGCACCATCCACACATTTTATCAAACACCTTAAAAAAATCCAATAAGGAAAAAAATATGAATCACCTATGGAACTTATCACATTTCCTTTGGAAAACCATTTTCAACACACACGCACCTTGAATCATTTTAAAAACACATTTTCAACTCATAAACAACATAAATAACTCAACCATGAATCAAGACAAGAATATCAAACTCATAAAATAATGTTTAAGCACAAAACCACCTACCTCAAGTGTAGAAATTTTTGAAAAATGGAGCTAAACCTCCATCGCACCTCAATAGAACCCTATTAAGGAAAGATTAAACCATAAAAATCAATATCAAACCCTAAAAATCAATATACAACCCTAAATAGGGAACCCAAACCACTGGATATATGAAAACCCAAGGATGAAGAAGTAAATACCTTGAAAAGAGGGAGAACCCATGAAATAAAGGGACTTACTAGAAGAATCTTGAAGAAATCACACCAAATCCACCTAAAAAATTAAGATCCAAGGAGGCCAAGGAAGGTAGGAGAGGCTCCTAGGGCTAGAAATCCAGATTGGGGGAGAAATGGGGTGATTTGGGGTTAAATATGAAGAGGTTAAAAAGGGTAAAATCTATATTTTTAATGACCTGGATAGGCTGCACGGTTAGCTTGCACAATTTTGCAAACCGTGTAGCAACCGTGCGCCCCTTACTGTCCAAGCAGGACATGCCACATGATTTAAAAATTATGCACTAACCTTATGAAAAGAATCTACCCAAAAACAACACTTGGCTGCACAATTACCCGGGAAAGGGTGAACGGTTTGGAAAATAATGCACACCATGCTGTTCACCCAAAATTTTCTCATTTTCTTCCAAAAACTCAAAGTACACCCAAAGGGAAAAATCTAGACAAAAAACAAATAGAAAAATACCTCAAAATGAGTTTGAAAAAAGGAATAAAGTTGAGTGAATCCATATGATGTATTTTTACAAAGAGTGTATCTTCTCAACTACCCAAGAATCATAATTTTTATTATTGGGATAATGTCCTACCTAAATAACTAAGTGGTGAGATGAACACTATATTGAACACATTTCATATTTAAATATGGATCTTAGACTATTAATGGATATTAAAGAAATTTATAAAAAGTGGTCATCATTTTAGCGGGATCATTTTTAATAGAAGTTTTTATTAAATAGTAATAATACATGATCCTCATCCAATAAAATCTCTTTTCATTTATAATAGCATCATCATCATCAAACTTAATTTTGAGTTCAATCTATACAAAGGGTAACCTTAATGTAAGTAACTCTAAATATTGGTAACATACAAAAGTTTCTTAAGTAAAAGAAATTTTATGTGTTAGAGAAACATATTATTATGTTTCCAAGTGTGGAATTTGTTTAACAGGTGAATCTAGATGCTTATGAGAATCATTGAGTGATTCACATACATTTTCAAAACCATAAGATGAAAAATTACATAAGTAATTTTTAGTCTCTAATCATATATTCAATATAATTGGATATATAAAATTACTTGGTGATACTAGAGGTTTCCTAAATAGTTTATTCTAGTTAAGTAATTTACTATAATTTCATCTATGGGAATATTATGACAAGATGACTTGGTTAGAGAAATGCTTACTCAATATTATCAAGTGTTGAGAATACATGAACTAGGAATATTATATAATGGATTTGGTGTTGTAGAGATAGTAAAAGTGGGAAAAACAAAAATATGAAAGAATAAAAGTTAGTTAGAGAGTCCAATGAAGTTTATTTATGTATCCATTCAAGGTAATTAAAACCTAAATGTGAAGTCATGGATTAATGAGTAATGATTCCATAGGATAAAACTGTTCAAAATACCTGTAGGGGTCCATGTAATGTCCATTTTATGTATCAATGTTATAGAATATGATTCTTTGGTTTTAAAGGCTACATGATATCAAATTTTATATTTTACAAGGGTTTTAAATATACAAAATCAAGGGAATAATTAATTGAGATTATAGTTTTAATTAAAGTGACGAATCAAAGAGTCTCTATATCAAATATTTGAATCTAATGGAAAATAATATGGATCTAGGAAAGGATGTGTATCTTTGTATCATTTCACTTACGTTGTTCTGATAATTAATAATTTAAATAGTAACATATTTACCTTAATATTTCAAAGAAATATTTAATAGAAATATTTCCAAGTATAATGGTGTTAAACTTAGAAGAAGTTCTAACTAGATAACATAAGTTTAAAACATAAAATTTTATGTTATGAAGTTAATAAGTTTTAATATGTTTAAGGATTTGAATATTAGGAATATGATTCATAAATATCACCATTATTCAAATTTAATTTATTTATATATTTTACTCACTTAAGAGTTTCATGGGATATTTTTATAAAATGGTCACATATATATATGGTAAGAATTATATATAGATTTAATGATATAATAAAATCCTAGAAAGTGCAACATACATAATGATAATATATAATTATATCACATTTAATATGATTGATAGGTGTTTATATAAAATTTTGTTGAGTATTCTTAAAATAGTTTAAGAATATAAAAAGTATCATATAAAGGGAAATATCCACTTCATCATTCTTTCACTTTGATTTCATAAATGTATATATTGATATACATTTCATGAAGTGTAATGACAAGTGTCCTCTCAAAGAACAACATTGAGTTATCCCTAATTAATATTTGTCATGGAGTATTATAGGTTGTAATGAAATGTTAAGGTTTTCATGAGTATGATTCTTTTATGGGATGTGGAATATGATTATAAGGCACAAAAATTGTTTCCATGCACTGGATTACCCACCAAGTATACCACATGGAGTTTCATACACTATGTATTTGGTATAATAGGGGTACATATATCATATAGGATTCCCCATTACCTAATTTTTGTGAGATACCTAGTATAATAAGATTTATAATTTGATACATTTATTACACAAGCCATTGTGGCTTAGCTAATTTAGTGGTTGTTGGGTATGTTTCTGATCATTTAATTAGTTAGATATCAACTAAGATGGGATTTTCCCTCTCGTATGATGTGTATGAAATCAAGTACCTTGATTGATAGATACTGGGGAGTGTGCGACCACAAATATGTAGCCCATATTATGTTCTTATCTATTTGGGTGAGGGTCATGTGATGTGATCATCCATAAAGGTGAATGAAATGTGATGTATTCATCGACCATGTCAATCTATGATTAGAGAGTTGAGAATATATGATATGGATATATGGGATTTAAATACTCTACATCCCCTGGTCACTTTATATTTAAGACAAAGGGAATATATGGGAATTCAAGCTAGAATAAGATGCAACTAGTGAACATGAGTATAGATATACATGTGTTTCATTGAGATCTTTCTATATCCCTTTGTATATTGAGTAACATTGATTCTTTTCTAGAGGAAAATATTTGATTAAATTTATGGATATATAGATTTATATTTGTTTTCAACATTATAAAGGCCCGTCGGGTCACACTTTGTGGTTGGATAAATGGGGATTGAGTTTGACTCATAGAGATAATGTAAATTTGTTTTAGAGTTAATTGAAAAGTGTTTGTCATGGGTATTCAAGAGGTATTTATTATGATTTAATACAATGTGAAGTTGATGATATCATTCCAAAAGTTTTTTTGAAGATATCCAAAATTATTTTGGATATTTTTTCATAATCAATTGTATATGATAACATATAATGTGAAATGGAACAAAGTTTATAGGGATTTAGTATAAGTGGGAGATTGAAGGACATATATGCCCTAAATCCTTATGCACGTGATGCTTAATTTATACCATAGCCTATGATTGGGAAATATCATAAGGTTGTGAAAGGAGTTTTCAATCCATTTCCCTCTATATCATGGTATATTATTGAGAATTTCATAAGGCATGAAATTATATTTCATTCCTTTACCTCATTTATATCACACTATATGAATAATGGTATTTTTATACATGGTAATGCATGGATATTAGCTACTAGCCATGAAATCCAAGTATAAGACTAGCATATGGAATGATTCATTCAATTGATTATTATTACATAGAATGAAAAATGAAATCTTTCGTTATTTGAATGAGTCTTCTATGATGAAATATCCTTAAGATCTATTACAAGAGTTGTAATGAAAGGGAGATAAATATATTCATATGATGCATGTGTAGGTAGATGCATTAACCCATGCATTATAACACATGAGTTAATTAATGAATCATTAAGGATCTTCCACAAGGATATATTAATATCACTTCTAAGTGATGGCTATGGGTGGATTGATTTCATAATGTTATGACAAAAATCCCTCAAACCCTAAGCTCTATTCATGTTTTTAATTTACTGATTGAGGAACTGGAATGAAATTATAAGGATATTTATCCCACTTGTATGACATGTGGTTCATACTAGATCATGGATACACCATATAGGTGGGATATCTTTTAGATTCAACTATTGTGATCTTCTTTAAACCACATGAAAATGGATTTTATAGTAGCTTTGGTGAGAAGTATGATTTTACACTTTATTAATTTTTATTCTATGAATTTTTTAGTAATATAAATATGGATATCTATGTATTTTAATTTCAATCACTTTAGTTGATTCTATTAATTGTTAATATACCAATAAGAATACCATAAAGTTCATCATTTATTAGTTTCATCTTAAAAATGAAAAACATTTAAAGTAACCCTTCTATGCTTTTATCATTGGAGAATGAAAAATATCTTTTCTATTGTGTTAACCCATTGTTAAAAAATTATTACATTGGTAGACCCACTAAAGGAGGGTTTTCATTGTCATATGAAGGAGACACTAGAGAGTTATTATTTACTTGATGTTTGGGATTTTGACATGGTTCATGTTATTGTTCACATATTTAGAGAGTTATATGGGAATAGTTACAATATATTTCACTCAAAATCCTATGTAATTTAGTTTCTCATTAGGACAATCATTGTCCTTCAAACTCATTATTAACTCAATCCTGCTAGTTATAGCTATTTAATAACACCAAAAATGTTAGTGTGGGTATAAAGAAATAATAACTATAGTAAGAAATAAAATTATAAGGAAAATCAATCCTAATATGTCTCTAAATATTTCACCTTTATTTCAACCTATAAATCACGAGGTTCAACTTATGAAACTCTTGATTCATCTTATAGCACTTTTAGTTCAACATAGATTGATTTAATTTTTATCCCCTTATTTTTCATAATCTAATCCATAAAAATAACTGAACACTATCCTAATATCAATTAGGATGACCCAACCATAATATAACTACTCATTATATCATTTTACATGAATATTCAACACATCTCATAATAAATCACACACTTAGAACCTATAGGTTTTAAAACAACCCAAGCTAAACATATCTTTACTTTACATCATTCCTATAATATAAAAATTATAACTCATAAATCATCTCACAATCCTAAGAAATGAAGGTTTAGTGTCTTTTAGGACTATCTACATAATAAACTTATTCTATAACACTTGTGAACATTACTCCATAATTGAGACATAATAGAATCCCTTTTGGACTTCTCATAAGTATATTCATATTCATGACCTAGGGAGAGGAATTATAAGAAAGGGGTGGGATCAAAATATTTTTAAGGTAAAAATTATCAATATTTCATCAAGGTTTAGATCATGAGCATAAGATAAAATATGATCAAGGGAGAAATATATTATTAAAAGAATACAAGACCATAATAGTTGTCCATAAATCATGATAGAGGGATATGGAATCTCAAATAAACAAATATATACCTTGGAAAAATAGTTTGGAATCATGAGATAATAAAAATTATCCATGAAGCATAATCATAGGAATTTGGTATGGAAATTTAACATTACATTGAGACATATTATAAAAAAAATTGGAACAAACATAAGTATAGGGTATACCACAAACCTTTTCTTTGTATTTTTAAAAACCACTTTTTGGTAAAGTGGGAACCAGAAACCAGGATCCACATCATCAACACACATACCACATACCCCAAATTACAACCCATGAATTAAAACACTCAAAATTAAAAAAACAAATTCAAATTCAAGAAGAACCGCCACATCACATTTGAAACATTGCCTCGAGTCACAAAATCCACATGGCCACCTGCGAAAACCGGTAAAGATAAACAACACATATCAAACCTCAGATCTTGAGATTCCTTATGCAGCACAATCTGATGCATCCATCACCATCATACCCAACCATCCAACACCAGTGAACACCCACGGCAGAACCACCAGAAACCTCCATCACCACCATGAAACAAACTCCCCTGCCTCAGCAAATCACGCTCCCCGCAAAACTAGTGATTCATTTGAAGAACCTGCATTGAGTAAAGACATGTCCATACAACATTTCCATATTCACTACCATCCAATTGCCTCTACACCATCATCACTGTCATCCTCAACTTCATCGAAGATTCCTGTTACCGCTGCCACATTTACCAACAAAACAGAAGCCTCAACGTCGCCACATGACACACCAATTCGAACCCCCATACATCGCAAAATAAAAACCAAAAACTCATGAAGACCATCACACCTGACCTACCTAGAAGGTATTAGAGGAACTGGAGGCCAGAGATGAGTACGAGCATAAAGGGCCTCCATAGAAATCCACGACCGAGAAAGCACCATCACCACACTATAAAACCTCAATGTAAAACCATCACTAGAAAAATAAAGAACACCAAAAAAACACCCCCAAAAAACTATATTCACAACCCAAAACCACAATGGAATTAGGAAGAAGAAAATGAAAATGAAACTCAAATAGGAAAACTAAAATGGGGGAACCGAAATGGGGAATCAGGGATGAAACCCTAAAGAAAAGAAAACACATCAGGGGGAATAAACCCTAAAGAAAATGAAACAAATAAGGGGGAAGAAACCCTAGGAAGAATAATTATGATCCAATGTAAGGGGTATGAAACCATAGGAAGAAGAATAAGAGAGATATGTGAGGATCATAAAGAGGAAACATTGGAAGAAACCAACGAATGGAGAATCCCACAATGAACCCAATCCCACCGCCACAGTCCCAAACCCGTCTAAGAACCGACAAATCCGAACAAATTGAGTCGAGTGTATCGGGACAGACTAGAAGAGCATGTGGGGGAGAGTAGAAAGAAAGATATCTCTAGAATCAAGAAATAAGAAAACCTGGAAGGGGAGAACAACTGAGAATAAGGAGAAAACGAAGCAGGAAAAAAACCTGAAGCTGAAGGAGGAGGAAGTCCCATTATTGCTAGGGAGAAATCGAAACCCTGGGAGGAGAGGACAGAGCTGAGAACAGGAGATGAGAGTGAACTCCGGGCAAGTGAGTCACTATCCATAAGCATAGGGTATCATATTGTGAGAATATCAAAGAAGACACACCCTTTAGTTTATGAGAATATCTAATAAGTCCCACCCTTTAATTTGTAGGTATATCCAAGAAGGACCACCCTTTATGTTGTGATCACAATCCAAGAAGGATGACCCTTTATTTTGTGAGTGTATTCAAAGAAGGATCACTCTTTATGTTGTGAAAAAATACAAATATGTCTATGCATCATTATATCATGAGATATAAAACCTTAATCAATGCATTAAAGGGTGATATGATACCCCACTCATCAATTATACAACATATGATTCACAATTAAAAATAATCATTCATCACATCATAAATAACTCATGTAAAGAAAAATTGGGTTTCACAATATTTCCAGATGATATCACCACATTGAACACAAGAATATAAATGGTTGATACCCAAAATTTAATCACCTAAAAAGAGTATTTCATAGGAAAATTTATAAAGTGATTGATGAAAAAATAATTTACAATGAAATAATTTTTTTTAGATAAATAAGAAAATGGTATCGAAGTTATGAAAGTGTTTTTAGAAATCATTTTTATCATTTTCATAAAAGAAGAAGTTATGGATCATATTCAAAAGTCATTTTAAAAAACATGAAGTGAAAACATTCAAAAAAGTTTACCTTAAAAATAATTCTCAATAATATATCCTTAAAAAGATAAATAAATGTTATCAAAAATAAATGTAGAGTGGAAGATAAAACCTTTTATTATGAAAATATATAAAACCTTTTTAATATTTTGAAATAAATCTATTGATAACTGAGATAAAAAAGTGGTAGTAAAATTTAGCATTGAAAAGTGGTGATGAAAAATTGTAATGACACATGATTAAACACATATTTATATTTCAAAATAAGAAAGGATTTTTTTAGGAATAATGAACATGGAAATGGTGGGAAAATTTTCTTTATAGTATATGTGTTTTTTTAAAATGTTTCACTTTTATGAGAAAAAAATTCATAAAGAAAGAATATTTGAGTTAAAAACATCATTCTTACAAGAGAGAATAGTGGAAATATCTTATGAAATATGAAATAGAATAATTTATCAAAAATAGAAGAATGATGCTCAAGGAATAAAATTTTAACAAAATTAAAATAAAATTGAGTAATCCAAATACCTTATGGATATCATAATTCATGAAGAAATTAAGAAATCAGACATTTCTCCCAAAACCACATTTAAAATTTCATTTATAATAACTCTATAAAACTACCCCTTTAAAATCACATTTGAAATCCAATTAAATACACAACCTTTTTATCAAAACCAATTAGAAAATCAAACATTCCTCCCAAAATCATATTTAATCCAATTCTTGACCAAAACATGAAAAAATAAATATTAAACATCACTTGGCATCCATTTTTTTAAAAAACATGTAATTACAATTATAAATTGAATTCCCATTTAAAACCCAATTTTCTAAGAAAAGAGTTCTTTAAAATTCTTAAAACCCCATTATGAATATCACATATATTTTGAAATTTATAAAAAATAAATTTTAAGCCTTAGGTACAAATAACATGACAATGAATGGAAATACAAAAAATAACCTACTTTGGGAAAAGCGTAGTTGTTCTGAAACCATTCAGAAATGGATTTACTACAATGTAAAATGCTCAACCAAGAAATAAAACATCCTATATTATCCCTAGAAATTGAAACACAATATTATAACCTACCCTGAACCATATCCTTAGACAAATATACCTTTATGGTTCATTGTATAATTTTAATCCATTAATAAATGATAGAATAATATAGGTGAAGGAAGCAGGATACCTGGGAAGGAATTACATGAGAAGAATCTCTAGGTAATTGGCATAAAAGATCCACTAATCGAAGACAGAAGGAGGGAGGAACCCTCCCTAGGGTGTTCCTATCTTGGTCAAGAAATAAGGGGAAAAGGGGGATAAAAACCCCTAAAATACTTAGAGGGAAAATATAAATTCAAATTTAAATTAAATTTGGGAAACATGAATGGTTTGGATGAAGAGTTTTACAAACCATGTAATAACCATATAGATGACACTGCATAAGAAAAAATCCCACACATGGTTACCCTGTGTCCCTGTATAGTTTTACCAACCTTGGGCCAACCATGACAAATAGTGTTTTCACATTACAAACCCACCTCACATTCATATCATATGGTTTATCTAATCACATGCAATCTATGCACTAAAAAACTCTCATATAAAGATAATCCAAAAGGTTTCCACTAGGAATCACATTGTTCAAACCAAAATGTATACCTACCATTCAAACCAAACTTTTCAAATTCAAAATGAACTAGAAAATGCCCAGCCTAAGGGTAACTACATGATTTCCCATAAACTACGTGCTCAAACCATGCACATGGGATAATATCCATAAATTTAAAAAATTTCAAACAAAACTCAATTTTTTTTAAACTTCCTCCAAATAAGATAAAATAATATAAAATAAAAACTATAATGACATGTGGGTGTCACCATTCTCACCACCATGACACTTTCTACCCCAAGAAAGTCATTTATAAGAGTAAAATTAAAGGACCACCAATAAATAAAACACCTAAACAAGAGACGGGAGGTTGAGTAAAAATAAAAACGGTCCTATAATAAGGAAAACCTCTCATGCTTGAATTCTCAAAACATTAGAACAAAATAATCAAGGAAATCATGATCAACTTCAAGCACAACCAATACACCACCAACCAAGATCAAATATATAAAAATATGGAGAACCAATATAAGTATCCTTGGTATTTAGAATTATTTTAAAATGGTTGAAATAACTGAAAACCTATCAAGTGAACCATAAAAGATAGTGTCATCAAAATGACTTTGATTCCTCAAAACATTCCCAAAGGAAAAAAGAGAAGCCACCAACCACATTCACTTATGAATAAACCATATCAAATTAATAATAATAGGCCAAACCAAAGGTAAACCAAACACCCTTCAAAAAATATCATCCAAAACCAAAAGGGAATAATAACCGTACAAACTATCACATCTCATATAACCAAAATGGGAATGGTTCCCCACTAGAACATGACTCATCAAGAAACAACCTGATTTCTAATATTGTGTCATAAAAAAGAATGGATGTTGATTAGCCACTAAATGAGGCCAATATTCATTGTTAATATATATAATATTCATGTTCTTTATTATTCATAAACACCATTTTAGTGCATTTTACACTTTGAACATCATTTCACATTATGATTGTAACACCTTCTTAAAATGCACTATTATGTGGTACATTTTTGAACATCATTCGAAGTACCCAATGATTCATCTGATTTTAAGGAATATAATTATACATATTTTAATTTGATATTTTTGGAAATTGATCTACACTTCAATATGAACATGTTTGATTCAGGGATCAATGGAGAATTTATGGAAGAAGATGGAGATATTTTGTGATGAAAGGAAACAATTCTGGAGAAGTCAGATTGGACACCATCTCACTGATGAGACTTTGGGGACCCACATACAGGCCCAATTAATCCCAAATTTAGTGTGATGATATAATAAATGTATAGGAAAAAATCACTATTCAGGATACAATGATAATTCGGCCTCCATGGTGTCCATTTAGGCGGCCCAAGTTAGAGATAAAATTCTGGGACAAATTCTGCGGCCTAGAAAAACAGTCCACTAATCTAATAATATCTCTGAATCCACAACTAAAAATGCGCCCAAATTTTACAGGAGGGTAGGATACATCCGTGGATACATTTTATTCTTATATGTCCCACTCTGATTATGCCATATAGAATGACTTACAAGCGAATATGTTCGGTGGATACAAGCTGGATGCCTTTTCGGGTCAAGGGTGGAAAGTCTTCTTTCCACAAACTTTCCACCACCCTAGACCTACCATACTCAAGTGGGATATTTTGTAATGTTGGAGGCTCGAACAAAGACTCCCAAAATTTTTATTTAAGGCAGTGGTGGTGAAGGAGTTTATCATCTTTGGTGCTTGGTTTCATTGTAGTGTTATGCTGCCGCTTTGTGTTTGTAATCGCATTTATTTCTCATGTAAGTTGTTTAATTCACCTTAGTTTCTTAATAAAAGTTCTTCCTTTACTATTATTCTGTTATCCTACATATCACGTTGATACCGTTGGTTCAATGTGTGAATTTATTCACACCATACCTTGTGATATTTATCACACAACGGAGGAGTGATCGATTTTTGTTGTTGTTTTTACTTCTTCAATTCCATCCTCGTAAGTCTACTTCCCGCTTCTGTTGAAGACATGTCATCAATGGAGGGCTAAATATTTTATGGGTTGATCAAAGGGAGTATCAAGGGTCTGTATTGGATATTATTTATCACCCCATTAATGGCTAATAACTTCTTTTAAAAGAGATTTTTATTTGATGATTTTAAAACCTCTTGATCCTTATTGAATTTAAGGTCACACATTTCAAGTGATAATACGAACCTCTACCTTGGAGTGATCAAACCTTTGATCCTTAAAGTTTATAGGTGATTATTATTAGGGTTTTTAGGCATTAAACCGGTAAGTTATGATTTCGTTTGATCTTCTTAAATGAATCCATCTCAATTATAAGAAATTGAAATCATTAAAAAAGGAATTCATCCAATCCACCCCAAGTGATAACCTAGGATCAAATCATTAACTTAATTTGAATTAACTTGAATCTGTTAGTGATCCTTTAAAACCATATTAAATTAACCTAAGTTTTCCACTTCATAGCCAAAAACAATCCATAGAATTCACGTGTCTGTAGGTACTTCTTAGGTATCTGAGGATTCGACAACCCAAACTAGACTACAAGGACTGTCCTACCTTCTTCTTTTGGGTAAATTTGAGCGTGAATCAAATTTTTACGCCATTTCTGGGGACCTAAGTAAGTTATCTTAGATACTATCATCTTTTTTTTTTCATTCTACTTCTCTTTTATCACTCCTCACTCCTATGGAAGTCAATTTTGAACAAGTCCAAACATGGGAAACCTATCCCTACTTTGATCACCCAACCCCATGTACAATGTACAATGACCATCCTAATTCCTACTTGTGGGACCATAAAAAACCTATTTAAACACAATGTTTTTATTCATATGATCCACAATACATTCCAACATATTATGAGTTCCAATCCCAACAAGGCCAATCTGAACACCCTCCTATGGAATTCCAACAACATAGTTATCCTCCTGGAATAGACCATCTGTCTCAACCCATTGCACATCATGATACACAACCATTACTTGAAAAACCATGTCAAAAAATTGAGATAATTAATTTTTAGGTTTAATCATTGAGTTTATAACTAAAAATCATTAAAACTTGTGAGGAACCCATCCCTACAAAAACTGTCCCTTCCATAACCTTATGTGAAGTGTCTAGTTTCACACAAAACCCACATGAATTTATTGAAGAACCAACCTTTGTATTTGGGATAGATGAAGAGGATCAAGGAATTTTTTAAGGGTCTTTAAATCAAGAGGAAATTAACTTTTTGGATTCAAAATAGGAGAATTTGACATCATGGATTGAGTCTCCTAAGTGTAACTCCATTGATGATTTTTCAAAAACACAAATCACTGAACCATTAAGAGAAATCACAAACTTTGAGTCCATACCCATTCCTGAAATTGATCTTTCCAATTTGGTGGTTGAATCTTCTATTAAAAAGGAACCAAGTCTATTGAGCAATTTTGAAAATGAAATTGAGTTTGATTCAAAGTCCCAACCTATGTCTGAAAGTGTTAGCCTACATGAACTTGAACAAAAGGACTTTCCATCCACCCTCAAGTTTCCATTCATTGGGGATAGCCAAAAACTTCCAATTTTCACAATTTCTTATCTTGAAACCAATAAAGATATAATGATTATTAATGTATTTTTGAATACTAAAAAAGAAATTGAATCCACCATTTCTGATATTCCTTGGATTTACCCGCTCATTTTAAAACATTGGTTTTTACATGACAGAAATTATAAACAAATAATCAATCTCAATCTAGTGGATATGGAGAAATATGGGGTCCTTAAAATGTTGAAAATTGGTATTGGGTAAGTTGGGGGGTTCAAGTCAAGCTAACGACGTTAAACAAAGTGCTGCATGGGAGGCAACCCATGGTTTTCAAGTTTCCTATCATTTTGTTGTTTTAATAAAATTTATATTTTAAATAGGATTAATTAATAATTTTTATATTTAAAAAAAATAGATTGTTGACCTGTTCTTCTATTATGAGTATGGATGGGTATGAAAGGGGAGCACCATATTCATCCGTGTCACGTGGTGTGATCCTTAAGTAATGCCTTACCCAGAAATTTAAAAAGAAGACAATGTATCATCAGCTTATTTTATTTTAATGTTTTTATAGGTTAAAATAAAAATACAAAATAATAATAATAATAATAATATAATACTAATAATAAAAAGGGACACATCGTGGGTCATGGGTCAAACCCCATCACAACCGGCGAAGCCGCAAGGATTCTAACCTGGGACCGAAGGGAGACAGGGGCGCGCGCTTACCACTGACCTACGAATTTTTGTGCTTCCTTATTCTATAATTTTTATATATACTTATATTTTAATTTATTTATTATATAAATATATATATATATATATATATATATATATATTTTGTTTTGTTTTTTTTTGTTTTGTTTTTCCTTTTTCTACTAGGGAACTCTGCAAGTGACATGGATATCAAAGGATTAAAAGGGAGCATCAAGAATTTCAACTTCAACCACAAGGTGACTTCATTCCATGATCCTCATTTTCAATTTCCTTTTTGAACTTCCATTATCTGCCTCTACTCCTAAATTTTCATTTCTTCAAACACTGGGGACAATGTTGTTTTAAGTTGGGGGGGAGATAAAATAAAAAATGCTTTTGTGTCAAAAAAAATGAATGATTTAAAAAAAATTGTAAATGGAAGGAAAAATTCATTTAACTTTGAACATGGTAATACACATTGCACACTTTGAAACTAAATATCAAATAATTTAGCATGCCCAAATTCTGATTTTAATCCTTGTATAATTTCATGAGCATAGATTTTGGAAAGTGTGGCTGTCCAATGTGATATTTCATCGTTTATATTTTCATCCAAATAAAAAAAAAGATCACAATGCACGTCCTTTGGATAGTGGGGTATTAGTTTGAGTTCATGGGGTCCCCCAAATAAATATCATAGGTTTGGTGATCATTTTAGTTTTAATATGAGTATTCAATAAAAAAAATTAAAAAAAATAATAATAAATTTGCACGTAGAGCAATGAAATAACCTAATGCGTGGCTTTCGACACTTTTTGATCGTGACTCCATAGTTGTCTGGCCCAGAGTTAGTAATTTTATCTCTATTTTTGGTAATTTGAATTTGTTTTTGACTGAGTTAACTCGAGATGATGCCCTAGTATGTGGGATTCACTTGATGACCTAAGGTCTTTGATCCTGGGAGTCATCAGCAAAGTCTCGCTACAGGGGTTGACTCTTTTGAGTGCAATTTCAATTACCATGGAAAAATTGCAAAAAAAAAACAAAAACAAAAAAAAAACAAAAAAAAAATATAATACAAAAAAAATTTGAACACTCATCTTAATATTGAAATGTGATTCCACCTAGTGCTTCTGGAATTTCCCCCTTGAATAAAGATGAACCCCCATGTCTATTGTGATGCACAACACATCCTCATACTTAATTGATATTGGATGAAATATGGAAATGAATTTGAACAAAGGAATGGGCTTGGGATTGGGATATACTTATAAAACTATCTTATATTAAATTATTTTTATGGGTTTTATGATTGTTTGGTATAAGGATTTCTGGTGATCATTGTGTATTAAAATGTTTTTGGAAAAGGGAATTTGAATTTCATATTGTTGAGATATATTTTGCTCGGGACTAGAAAAACTCAAGTTGGGGGGTGTGATTAGCCACTAAATGAGGCTAATATTCATTTTTAATATATATAATATTAATTTTTTTTGTTATTCATAAACACAATTTTAGTTCATTTTACAATTTGAACATCATTTCACATTATGATTGTAATACCTTCTTAAAATGCACTATTATGTGGTACATTTTTGAACATCATTTGAAGTACCCAATGATTCATATGATTTTAAGTAATATAATTATACATATTTTAATTTGATATTTTTGTAAATTTATCTAAACTTAAATATGAACATGTTTGATTCAGGGATCAATGGAGAATTCATGGAAGAAGATGGGGATATTTTGTGATGAAAGGAAACAATTCTGGAGAAGTCAGATTGGACACCAGCTCACTAATGAGACTGTGGGGCCCAACATACATGCCCAATGAATCCCAAATATCGTGGGATTATAGAATAAATGTATAGGAACAAATAAATCTTCAGGATCCAATTCTAATTCGGCCTCCATGGTGTCCATTTAGGCGGCCCAAGTTAGAGATAAAATTCTGGGCCAGATTCTGCGGCCCAGAAAAACAGTCCACCAATCTAATAATATCTCCGAATCCACAACTCCAAATGGGACCAAATGTTACAGGAGGGTAGGATACATCCAGTTATCCATTTTATTATTCTATGTCCCACTCTGATTCTGCCATCTAGAAGGACTTACAAGCACATCTGTTCTGTGGATGCAAGCTGGATGCCTTTTCAGGTCAAGGGTGGAAAGTCTTCTTTCCACAAAATTTACACCACCCCAGACCTACCATACTCAAGTGGGATATTTTGTACTATTGGAGGATAGAACCAAGGCTCCCAAAATGCCTATTTAAGGCAGTGTTGGTGAAGGATTTTATCATCTTTGGTGCTTGGTTTCATTGTAGTGTTATGCTGCCGCTTTGTGTTTGTAATCACATTTCTTTCTCATGTAAGTTGTTTAATTCACCTTAGTTTCTTAATAAAAGTTCTTCATTTACTCTTATTATGTTATCCTACATATAAAGTTGATACCGTTGGTTCAAGGTGTGAATTTATTCACACCATACCTTGTGATATTTATCATACAACGGAGGAGTGATCGATTTTTGTTGTTGTTTTTACTTCTTCAATTCCACCCTCGTAAGTCTACTTCCCACTTCCGTTGAAGACATGTCATAAATGGAGGGATAAATATTTTATTGGTTGATACAAGGGAGTAGAAAGGGGCTGTATTGGATGTTATTTATCACTCCATTAATGGCTAATCACTTCTTTTAAATGAGATTTTTATTTGATGATTTTAAAACCTCTTCATCCTTATTGAATTTAAGGCAACACATTTCAAGTGCTAATATGAACCTCTACCTTGGAGTGCTCAAAACTTTTATCCTTCAAGTGTATAGGTGATTAGTATTAGGGTGTGTAGGAATTAAACCGGTAAGTTATGATTTCGTTTGATCTTCTTAAATGAATCCATCTCAATTATAAGAAATTGAAATCATTAAAAAAGGAATTCATCCAATCCACCTCGAGCGATAACCTAGGATCAACTCATTACCTTAATTTGAATTAAATTAAATCTGTTAGTTATACTTTAAAACCATCTTAAATCAACATAAGTTGGCCACTTCATTGCCAAAAACAATCCATAGAATGAACGTGTCTGTAGGTACTTCTTAGGTCTCTGAGGATTCGACAACCCAAACTAGACTACAAGGACCATCCTACCTTCTTCTTTTGGGTAAATTTGAGCTAGAATCAGATGTGGTGATCTAGTACGTCATACACAAGTTGAAATATTATGAGGAACTCAAAAAGATCCCATATGATACCTGCTAGTGAAAAATCTAAACTAGTTCCATGTCCATCCTAGTCACCAAAACCACGCACCCAAGATTCAGCCATATCCAAACCAATGAACACCTAACCAAGGAAAGCATCACACACAAGAATTAAGAAACAAAATTCAAAAATGAGGTATAAGAAAAACCACCATAAATATCAATAAATATCACAATAGGAACAATAAGTATCAATGATGAATTTTGTGATAAAAAAATACCTCAAAGACATCAATCCATTCTAGAATTAACAAACACACAATCCAAATGAGACAACCTCTTTAAAACCACTCTGTAATTTCCACTTACTAGAATTATAAAGATGGTATAACTATTATACAAACTCCAAAAAACATTGACCATTTAAAAATATTATGGTGTCTCAAGTTTTCCTAATGAAAAGATGATTCTAACTCAAACACTTCCTTCAGAGTTTGGGAATATCTGACAATTGGGAGAGGCCATAAAGAGAGAAAAGAATTCACCTAAGGGACCACCATAAAAAAGAGACCCATACATTATCTCAAGACCCTAAAAAGGGTACAATAAATAAACCTAAAACATTATCCCACTAAAATTTCTCAACCAAACAAAAAATGGGTCCAAATGAACACTAAAGAAACTGATTTAAACACATAATCCATAGGGGAAAATAAACAATGATAACCCATTAAAATATTTTTATCCTTTTAAAATATCACCCCCTTTTCAAGAGGTCTCAAATAATTTTTAAAAGACACACACACTTTAAAAAAACCTTAATCCCCTTTTTGAAACCATTTAAAGTTATTTAGGAAATACATAAAAATCCAATTCCTCAAAAATCACCATACTCTAAAAAAGGGGTTAAAAACACACCTATATTCATTTAAAAAACACAATTTTCTTAAAATGAAACCCATTTAATTTTAAACAATTTCCATTTATTTCAAATCATTTACCCAAAATTCATAATGAAATAAACCACTTCAAAAGAAAATTCAATTTAAACCAAGTTACTCATTAAAATAAAACGTAATGCCCAATTTCAAGAACCAACACATTTCACAAAATCCTCTTTTCAATTAAAAACGAAATTTCCCAATAAAAATGAAAATAGAAGATAGTATACATTTAAAAAATTTCACAGCCACAAAAATTCTATTATCATTCCACTAAAATTGGTTTGAAAATAAAATTTCTCCACAAATCTTACATTTCTGTTCAGAAGCCAATTTTTGTGATAAATAACACCCTTTTTCATAACATAGTCCAAAAAAATTAGCACAAAGAATAAATAAAAAACCATCCAAAAATATCAATCCATTATAAAAACCCTCTATTTATCCCCACACCATTAGTGGGAACCATCAAATTCAATCTGGATGGTAATGCATCCAAAACAACAAATACTAGGTGAAAGAAGGAATGTGCATGGTTTTTTTGCATGATTTGGAAAACTATGCACCAATGATAAAGAATTCCAATATCACAGTCACAAAACATTAGTAAGGTCTCTGTAATGTTTTCTAGGACATGCTATCTAACCATGAATTGATGTTTCTCCTCCCATTTTCACCCCCAAAAACCTTATGTGACCATAAAAATCACCGGTACAATCAATTGGGATCAAAATACCATAATATCATATCGAAAAACATAAATAATATTCATTAAAAACCAAAAATTCAATATTAAAACATGAACTACTCATGGTAACACCATAATCATGGTGAGAAAGGGTTGATTAATCTCTCCCCACACCTACCTACCGAGTTTTATACCTTTATCTATCTCTCTATAATGATGTTTTCATGATAAAAAGCACTCATATATATTTATAAATTTTTCATTTAAGTGAATTTCATTGTTTGATTTGAATATATCTTAAAGTAATTCAATTTCATCATAAATTTCACATCTGGTTTTTCATTTTCATCTTCTTTTCCAGTTCATTTGGGGATCTCGGGTTTTCTCTCAAGATCCGGGTGTGATAGGGGATTGAATTTTGGGATGTTTCCTTTCTCATTTTTGAACTCATGGATATTCCTTAGTTTATTGGGGAGTAATTAGAGATAATTTGATTTTTTGGGCTTGGTAATAGCTTGTGAATGATTGGTGCACGGTTTGGTAAACTGTGCATCACATCCCAGGTAACCATGCAGCATGTGTTGGAAATTTGAAAGAAGATTCCACACGGTATGTGCATTGTAAGTAAAATAGTGCGGCATGGCCATGCAATCAATCCCTCATGAAAGGTATCTACCTCACAATTGGCAAATAATTTAGTAAACTGTGCAGCCAAACCGTGTGAGCTGCCCAGATCTGAAAATTTATAAAATTACATGTATAAAACCTCATGATTTTTAACCCAAAACGTCCCCCCTCTCCTCTATCTAATTCATGCGAACCTAAGGGGATTATACCCTTTTTCTCTAAGACTCCACCCTTCTCCCATGGTGTGGATCTAGGGTTTCTTCAAGGTTTTGGGCTAGATCTTCAAGGTATTTCCCCTCCTATTTTCTCCCTCTTCCTATTTATTTCATTTCCTATTGGGTTCTGCTCCTCATATGGTCATGTAGACCTAGGGTTTATGTTTATCCTTGATTTATGTTGGGGGTTTTGTGTGTTTAAGGTTCCTTGTGGTTGTTCTTACTTCAATACCATAAAACTAGGCAAGGCAGGCGCCTGCCTTTATCAGCGCTAACAGAAAAGCACTGATAAAGGGGTAGGAATTTATCAGTGCTAAAAAAACACTGATAAATGTACCCTTTATCAGCGCTTTAAATATCCCTTTATCAACGCTTTTCTTAGCAATGATAATGTTTATTGTATATATTAAATAAAAATCACATGTTATAAATAAATAAATAAATATATATATATAGTTAAATAATTATAAGATTAATAATAAATATATTTATTTGATTTATAAGATTTATAAGATTTATTAGATTTATTAATTCATTATATTTATTATATTTATTAATTCATTATATTTAATATATATTTATTATATTTGTTTATATTTAATGTATTTGTTTTATTTATAAATATATAATACTTATTAATATATATGTATAATTAAAATTATTGAATATATATGTGTTTTCTAATGAATTAGGGTCAATGAATATATTATGCGTATATGTTATGTGATCATATATGTGCATGAATAATGTTCATTTATAGATTATAATTACATATCATGTTGATGTGTTATTGATTTGTAATTCATTATGTTACCCATATAATATATATTTTCTAAAAAATGTACACTTATAATTAAAACTACATTATATTTTAAAAACTATATATATATTTTATTATATTTTCAATGATATATATAAAAATATACCTTTCAAATAATTTTATAAGTATAAATAAAGATATATTTATTTAGAGTTATAATTGTTAATAAATATATATATATTTATCATAAATATCATTTTAAATAAATATATAATAATATAAAAAAATTATTAAATTTATACATTTATCAGCTCTTTTATTAGCACTGATAAAGTATGGATTTATCAGCGCTACAAAAGCACTGATAAAGTGGGTATTTATGAGAGCTAAAATAAAAAGCGCTGATAAAGACACCCATTATCAGTGCTAAAAAAGCGCTAATAAAGGGGTTCTTTATCAGCGCTTTTCATTTTAGCGCTGATAAAGACCCCCTTTATCAGTGCTTTTTACTAGCACCAATAAAGGTCCCCACGAGATTTATAAGTGACACCGGGTCCTCCTCCTCCTCCCCGCACCCTGTCAAGATTTCATGGAAGCCCTACCCTGCGCCTCCACCGCTGCCTCCTCTCCGCCGCGACCTCCTTCTCCTCCTCCTCTGCTGCGGCCGCTGCCTCATTCTCCTACTCCGGTGCCTACTTCTCCTCCTCCTCCTCTTGCCGCGGCTCCTCCTCCCCGCACCATGTTAATCATAGAATCCCTACCCTGTGCCTCCGCCGCTGCCTCCTTCTCCTCCTCCTCTGCCGCGGCCGCTGCCTCATTCTCCTCCTCCGGTGCCTACTTCTCCTCCTCCTCCTCCTCTAGTGCCTACTTCTCCTCCTCCTCCTCTTGCCGTAGCTCCTCCTCCTCCACCTCCTCCTCTTTCATGAATCCTCCTCCTCCTCCTCCTCCACTGCGGCCTCCTCATACTCCTCCTCCACCTATACCTCCTCCTCCTCCTCCTCCTCCGCCTACTCTACTGCCTCCGCTACCTCCACTGCCTCCGAGCTACCTCCGCTGCCTCCACTGCCTCTGCTGCCTCCGCCGCCTCCGCTGCCTCTACTGTCGACGCCTCCTCCTCCTCCGCCACCGGGTCCTCCTACTTAAGGTGAGTAAAATTGAATTTGCATGAATTAATTATGTTTTCATTTATTGTCAATATTGAGATTAATTATTATTTGGCATGATTCTTATGTGTGATGCTTGTGTGTGTGACACATGTATATGTGGTTGGTTACTTGTTTGATCTTGATTAGATCTCCCCACTATAGCCTTGTGATAGAAACCTGAATAGAGAGAGTATTTTTTGTGAAAGGTTGTTACACTATATTAGGATTTCACTCCGTCTAGTGGCCCTTAGTATGGATATTTTTCTGATTTTGGATACTACCCCATAGTTAGGCCAGGTAGGGTTTGAACCGTCCGTGTTGGTGAATTCATGTCATCAGGTGAGGCATTCCAACAGGATGAGACATATTTTTAGTATGTTCTATATTGTACACTATTCTCCTTGGGTTAAAAAAACGAACCTTAATAGGGTTTCTACCAGTTCCTGCCCACTACCCACTCTCTCTGGGTTGGGTCATATACTAATATAAATATCACATCCTTTCTTATAACATAACAGTGCCACCAACCTCTCACATTGGGTGTGATTAAAATATCCTCTAATTCCACAACATAGTAGCTGCTCCCCTCTCACTTACGGTGGGTCTCACCATCACATCACATAAAAAACAATTTGAGGAGGGAATATCTATAGACAACCTCTCAAAAAACTACTCAAAACCAATACTAAGTGATCTCAATTTCTATATCTCACATCATATTATCATACAAAAAATGATCTAAGGAGGGAATCACAATATCCAACCTCTATCACAAGTCAAAATGCACCATCAATAGGTGGATCCCATGGAAGTCACACACCAATCCCCTTTGAACAATGCCTTCTCAGTCAAAGTAGGGTCCTACCAACACCTTATCACTTAAATAAAGGCCATCCATCTTGTCTCATGCCACAAAAAATATAAATAGTAATCTAAGGAGGGTATCTAGATAGCCAACCTCTCGTACTAGCTAAACAACATCATCAATAGGTGGGACCCATGGATGATCATACTTCAACTAGGTGAAAGTCATATGAAGTCCCAATCTCTTAGTCGGTCTGACCATAAATGATAAAAGTCACCATCCATTTATCCTTGCATAATAATCTCCTTAAAACCATCTTGGTTATACATGAAAATTATTCTCAACCTATCAACATTCTAATTCCTCCTATAAGGGAATCTATTGGGTTCTACAAACCTATCCCATCTCTACTCATTGATACCAACACACACTCATCTCTACATAGTAATGTCACAACCCACATGCTAGACTTGATCTAGGCCTCGATATTCTAGTATATATCATCTTCTAATTCCCACATTAAAACTCATTAAAACTAAATAATGACCATCCTAAGAAACTCACAGTAATAGCCTTGGATACCCTATGCTAAGTCATCCAGACTATTACCATGACCCTCACTTAGGTACCATATCATATCTCCCCTTGGAGATCTCTTAATCCAATTATAAGGATGAAATACTCTATGTCACACTTCACCAATCCCTATATGGAATATCCTACTCATCACACACACCATGACTCTTATATATCCTTAAGAGGGTGTTCCCCATAATACGTGAGATATAAAACTATATTATCCATCTTCTTTAGGCCTAAGACTCTAATACCTACTCAAATAGCCTTAGAAAACCTAACTAGGCTATACAAATCTCATTCCCAACCCGATACTCTCATAAACACAACTAGAAACCTCACCTCCATGGAGAAATAATCTCTGGATGGTCACAAACATTCAATAGAACCCTCACTCTATCTCTTGGTGGATCAAAAACGCCCTATTTATTTACCTAGGTTACTCTTTATTTCTATCCCTTCCACTAGAACACATATACTCATGCATGAATGCAAAATCATGCATAAATTGGAACATGGGTTTGTATTATAGGGTCCACCAACCTCAAAAAATGGAGTAACCCCCTCACCAAGATCAAATCATCCTCAACCAAGACTATACATGCCTTATTTAATCTTGTACCAATGATTGCGACCCAATCTCAAGGCACAATTCCCAAATAATTAATTATAGAAACTTATAATTAATTATTCACCTTAATATAATTAGGAATAATCTTTTAAAAACTCACTGGGAAACACAACACCACCTAAACCACACAAAACATGGTGCGTTCATCATACGAGGATAACCTCTAGCCAATACAAACAAAATCTACATCATCTGAATTGATTTGAAGATGATATAGTGAAATCATCACACAAATCCTAGTTAAAATCATCCCAAATCATATGGAAATAAAGAATAATAGTAATGGAGGAAGTATGAGGGAAGAACTCACTAACAAACTATAAAAAACTCCCAAGAACCACCCCTCATTAGTGGGGATAGAATAAAGGAAGAGAATAAAAGAATCCCAAGAACCACCCAATATTTGCTATTAATGAGCACGCCCCCACAATTTTTTGAAGTATCTAGTTTTTTATCTAAATTATACTCATATTACTTCTCCCCTAACCTATATACCCATCATTTGGATTTCAAATAGGATGAATATAAATAAAGAATGGATGAATGCCAATGGTTGACAAAAGAGTATGAAGAAGGTGTGAAAGAGTTTATCAAGTTTGCAAAAGATCATGAATATGACCCTTCTCAAATCCTTTGTCCGTGTTTACGTTGTTGTTATTCAAAAAAAATTAGTCCAGAGGAGTTGGAAGAACACTTGATCTGTCATGGAATAGATCAGAGTTATACATGTTGGAATAAACATGGGGAAACAACGAATGTAGGTAGTGGCTGGGATAACACTGCGTTTTATGGATCATCTGATATGATTACAAGTATGAACAATGAATATGACTGTATGGAGGATGTGATTACATATGTGAATGATGATGAATATCGTATTGAGAAAATGACAAGGACCATTGAAGATGAACTTCGTGATTGCCCAAAATTATTTGAGAAGTTAAAAAGTTGTGAAAAGATGCCATTGTATAATGGTTGCACTAAATATACAGCACTGTCATCCATACTAAAGCTGTATAATTTGAAAGCAGACAACGGGTAGAGTGATGCCAGTTTTACGAAACTACTTGCTCTACTGAATGACATGCTCCCAGAAGATAATGAGCTCTCGAGCCGAACATATGACACCAAATGAATGCTACGCTCGATGGGTATGATCTCTGAAAGAATACACTCCTGGCCAAATGACTGTATACTATTTATCAAGGACCACAAATCACTTAAAGAATGCCCAAATTTTGGTGCTTATCGATACAAGAAAGATGAATCCAGTCCTACTAAAGTTGTATGGTACTTTCCAATCATTCCAAGGTTTAGGAGCCTATATGGAAGTGAGGATACTACAGGACAATTGACATGGAATGCAGATACAAGAATTAAAGATGGGATACTACATCACCCAACAAACTCTCCTCAGTGGAAGATAAATGATCATGAGTATCCTGAATTTAGAAATGAGTCGAGAAACCTTCGTCTTGCCTTATGTACAGATGGAGTGAATCCTTTTGGTTTTCAAATCAACAGTCACAGTACATGGCCTGTTATTTTGGTAAATTATAACTTACCACTGTGGCTATGCATGAAATGAAAATACATCATGTTATCTATGCTTATATCAGGACCAAAACAACCGGGTAATGATATTGATGTTTATTTAGCTCCATTGATCAAATATTTGAAATTATTGTGGGATTTAGGTGTTACATTGTATGATGCTTACAAAAAGAAAGATTTCACTTTGAGAGCCATGTTATACGGAACGATAAACGACTTCCCTGCTTATGGAAATTTTTCAGGATATATCATTAAAGGAACTCAAGGGTGTCCCATTTTCAAACAAGGTACACAATCAATTAGGTTAAAACATTCATCGAAAACCGTGTTTCTATGAAATTGTATATTTCTACCCCAAAGACATAGGTACCGATCTTGGATGACATCATTCGATGGAAGTTCAAAAGAACTTACATCACTGTCTCCACTAATAGGTGATCAATTGTTTTAGAAAGTTAAAAATTTGGACACTACTTTTGGTAAACCAGCTTCGAAAAACCTTAAGAAAATCGGTTGGAAAAAGAGATTAGTTTTTTTTGAATTACCATACTGGAATTGTCTGTATGTTAGACATTTTCTTGATGTTATGCATGTAGAAAAAATGTATTTGATAGTGTCATCGACACGTTGCTAAATACACCTATAAAAACAAAAGATGGAATTAAGGCTAGATTGGACATGGTTGGAATGAGAATATGAGAAGAGTTGGCACCAGTGAAGGGTGAAAAATGAAAATTTCTTCCTCCTACTGCTTACACTCTTTTTAGGCAGGAGAGATATCAGTTTTGCAACTTCTTGAATGATGTAAAGGTTCCAGAGGGGTATTTGTCAAATATCAGGAACCTCACGTCAATGAGCGATTTGAAGTTAAAAGCTCTGAAATCACATGACTACCATGTTTTGATGCAAGATCTAATTCCTATTGATTTACGTTGTATTTTTCCCAAGAATGTCTGCCATACATTAACAAAACCGTGTTTCTTCTTCAAAGCTATATGAAACAAAGTTATAGAGCCGACGAAATAAACAACTATGGAAAGAGAAATTGATGTCATATTATGTGAATTAGAAATATTCTTCCCGCCTTCATTTTTTGATATGATGGTTTATTTGATGGTCCTCTTGGTGAGAGAGATTCAACTATGCAGTCCTGTACATTACAGATGGATGCACCCCATTGAACGGTATATGAACATTTTTAAAGGGTATGTCAAAAATCAAAGTCGGACAGAGGGTTGTATTGAAGAGTGATATATTGTTAAAGAAGCCGTTGAATTCTATACCGAATATCTATTTGGTGTGTAAAGCATTGGACTACCGAAATCTCGTCACACTGGGAGGCTTGAGGGTGAAGGAATTTCTGAAAGATAGGTTGTCACAATCAATATTACAGATCGGGAAGAGGCCCACCTTTATGTTTTGCATAATTGTTTCAATGTTGACCCATATGTTGAAACCCACAAAGAAATTATTAGGCATTTGAATCCATCTAGGGCTGAAAAATGGATATCAGATACACATAGTCGATAGTTTATAGGATGGTTTTGGGACCATATTTTTAAGAAGTTAGATGAAAATCCAAAGTCAATTTCAGAATGACTTCGATGGATAGCCGGAGGACCAAGTGTGTATGTATTATCTTACAATGCTTATGCAATTACTGGTTATACATTTTATACTAATGAACATTATGAAGATAGTACCATGCAGAATAGTGGGGTTACACTTGTGGATGAAGCAATGCTTGTTTCCAATAATAAGGATAGAAATCCAATTTATGCGAATATGTCATACTTTGGCATCATCAAACAAATATGGGAGTTAGATTATATGGAATTCCAAGTTATGATTTTTCAATGCAAGTGGGTTGATAACAGGAGTGATGTTAACATAGATGAATTGGGATTCGTGAAAGTTGATTTCAGTAAGGAAGGGGAGAAAGAAGAACTGTTTATAATGGCATCACAGGCAGTGCAAGTATTTTATGTTCCAGATCCTGCAAACCGAAACTGGTCAATTGTTTTGTTATCAACCAAAACAACTGTAGGGTCAGATAAAAATTCAACGGAGGATGACTCTTTTATTGGGAATTCACAATCATTTCACAGTGGTCCCAATGTAGACGGTGTTTTGTATGTCAGAGGAGTCCACAATGAAGAGATATGGATAGTCGATAGAGGGGTCAAATCCCTTCAGCCTTAAAAAAAAGAGAGTTCAATAATCAGGTTATTTTTTTATTGTAATATAGATTGTGGTACATTATGTTATTATCTATTTGCTGCTGCTTTTATGTGATCTAAATTAAATGTTAAACCACTTATGCAGATAATTACTTCTGCACCTGCTGATGCACCCAATCCTAAGAAACAACATGTTTCTCAACCTGTTGCAGCTGGTCCCACTAGTGAGGTACAACAGGTCTCTCAACCTGTTGCAGCTGGTCCCACTGCTGAGGTACAACGAGTTTCTCAACCTGTTACTGCTGGTCCCATTGCTGAGGTACAACAGGTTTCTCAACCTGTTGTTGCTGGTCCTAGTGCCAATGCTAGCACTTTGGAGTAACATAATGATGATGTAAAAACCGAGGAAATGGTAGGCAATGAAACCCTGGCGGCCCAAAAAAATTATAGGTGCACCGTAGTTTGATAGTTTTAGCCAAAATCCTTAAGTAAAAAGAAAAAGGCATCAAATATGAGGTGGGATGGAATAAGCGAGGCCAGCATGTAAACCCCAACAAAGCCATGTTTAGTAGCTACATTGGAATCGTCACTTGGAAATGCATGCCGATTGATATAGAGTCGTGGCACCATGTTGTCAGCGGGCTGAAAACATTAATATGGGAAGAGATTACAGTAACATTATGATATCATTTATTTAATTTATTAAAATAAAATAAAATAAAATACTGAAATATTGACTAACTCTTCATCATCTCTTGCAGAGTGCATTTATAGTAGATGTCTCGCACAAAGAATACGTATTAAGACTGGAAGGAAGGGCTCATAGAGGCTTTCGAACCATTTTAACGAAATGTCATCTGAAAGATGCTGAAGGGAAAATCAAGCCGCACCCACATCCTCTTTATGCATACTTGATATCCCAAGGAGCGTGGGATGCGTTTTGAAACCATCGTGCAGAGCAGACTTTTCAGGTACATTGTGTTTGGTAACACGTTGTTTAACATTGCTTGTATTCATCACTTTGATTGATGATTTTTTATTTATGAAACAACAACTGAGTGCTAAAAATAAAGAACGGGCAGCAAAACCAGCATACCCCTACCATAAAGTAAGGATGGGGTATGCTTCAATTGAAAAACAATTGGTATGTATTTTAAAAGTACTGTAATACTTTTATGTGACATGAAACAACACTATAACCATGTTTCTCTATTTATATGCAGATTGATGCATCAAAATACCAAGCCATTTCCATCCCACTCCATGTGCTATGGAAGGAGGCTCGTGTTAATAAAGAGGTGAAACTGGTAGATGAAAACACACAAAAAGTGTGGGAAACATGTGTAAGTATGAAATAATATAATTTTTTTTGCTTTAAATCACTATTACATAACAATGATTACTTATTTTCCCATATTTTCTATTTGACATAGTCACAGGAATCAACAAAACCCTCACTGGATGCGGACATACTTTCAGCGGCCTTGAAACAGCCAGAACAGTATGGCCGCGTTAGAGGTGCGGTTTTGGGGTGACACCCCAAACATATTTTCAGAAAAAAAACAAGAGGAGGAAAAAACTAAAGAAATTAAAATGATGAGAGATAGACTATCTACCCTTAAAGAAAAATTCCAAAGTCAGGGAGAGTTTCTAGAAACTTTGATGGGGGAGAGGTGAAGAGAAGAAATAACTCAAGAATAACCCACTCGAGAAGATCCCGACCCACCCCCCACAAGCTTTGAGGTGAGCCATTCCCCTCAAGGACCTGAATTAGCCAAGGTAATCAATGTTCTAATATTTGTTTCTATGAAATTTGAATCACATAGACACTGATACCTTTCTTGTAATGATATTCTATAGGGTGAAAATGACTGTGATTTATATCTTTCAACTCCCACCCATCGCCTTGTAGTGAGGGATATGGTGTTCAATATGCAGAATGACACACTACACTCTAGAAAACTTCTAAACGGTCATGTAAAAGTGTCGATTAATGTATATCATGAGCCGAGTGCTGAGCTACCCATTACAAATGACGATGAAGACATTCATACAGTGGAAAAAGCTGTTGGAACATTTGTTGCATGGCCGTCAAATCTTGTAAAAAAACATGTAGACCAGGAGGTATTCATTTCCAATTCATTTTTCAAGAATAACCTTTAACATTTAATTAGAAAGGACTGAACTGATGAATGTTATTACAGAAGGACAAAGGGAAGGAGCTAAAATGAAATAGAGACTCAAAAGGATCAACCAACCGTTAAAAACAATCTACTGAGAGCACCTTCACCCCACCCGTTCTATATCCACATTTAATATCATTTCAAGCTCATGTGGATACGAAAATGAAAGGAGACAATAATCACACAATTGTTTGTGAAAAAGATATGTACAAAGAGGAAACATTAGATTTCGTCAGTGTTGACACTGTAGCTGAAATCATCACATACGACTGGCTAGGCGCCTCCGTTATAAATGTATACATGAGGTATGTTTTCATAATTTGATTTTACAGAAGCTGATATAGTATGATAACTATGGATAAATAAATTTCATATTTTTCGTAGGCGTATATATGAAAAAAAAAATTGAAGGGATTTTCCCATGAATACAAATTTGGACTTGCTATTCCTCACACCATGTCTACACAACAAAAAGAAATAGATTCTGATTTTCAGGCTGAATTAATGTCAAACCTACTCAGAACGTTTCAATGCAGAATTACGACTGACAGGATCTTTTTAATACCAACGTTGCAAGGGTAAAACTCTACATTTTAATCATATCAGTTATATTTTTATTTCTATCATTACTTATTCCTTTTTGTGTTTTTAGGCAGAATTGGATGCTCATTGCAGTCAATTTGAATACTCCAAAGATTTATTTTTTGGATTACCTGCATGGATATCCAACAAACCGACCACACATGATGGCGATTGTCAATTTTTAATACACTAGATCCAACATTTTAGAACTAAATATATAGTTATATAATTTATATTATCTTTTAATGAGGATTCTGTTATGATAGGGAGGTGTATGAATATCGTCTAAAGGCTGGAATGAATCCAGGTCCTAAGGACGACAAGGCGCACGAGATCTAAAAATGGGAAAGTATCAGGGTATATATAATTATATTGCACTATCCAAATACATATCAAAATAGATTACTTATTTTTCTCGATGTTTCTGTAGTGTTCGAAACAAACAAATGGAAAGGACTGCGGTTATTATGTTTGTAAATTTATGAAAGAGATCATATTTCATGAACAAACTAGCATCCCTGAAGAGGTATTTTTGAAAATGATTACTAGTTCATTTAAAATATTTATTAATAATTTGTGTATTTATATTTTTTAGTACTACTATGACTGTCACAAAAACTCCTATTCACAAGATGATATAGATGTGTTTAGAAATGAATGGGCAGCGTACCTGATGGAAGAATGTAAACAAATAGGATAATGAAGGTGAATTCCTACTACTTATGTTATCTTTATATGATCATTGATATCTCCCTTGTTTACACTTATTGAGAATCTAGGATCATCCTTTCTTATGTTTCATATCCTTAGATTATGAAGAATGGTTTTAGAAATGATTTGAGTTTCTAGTAAAGAATAACTTAATGAGAGACTCTTATGAACTACTGACATACGAAAAACCAAGAAAACGTGTTCAGATTGTTTTGATACTTTAGGAAAATAATCCATGAGTCATTTTTGACATGTAAGAATCAATCACACCTCAATCCGATGCATGGTGTGACCGGTATGGCTAAAAGTGTCTGATATCAGTTTGAAATTTACATTAACTTTAGAAAACAACACAAGTGACATACGACAAACCAAGAAAACACGTTCGGGTTATTTTGATACTTTAAGACAATGATCCATGAGTCATTTGTGACACGTACGAATCAACCGCACATCAATCCGATGCACGGTGTGACCGATATGGCTAAAAGCGTCTTATATCAGTTTCAAATTGACATTAACTTTAGAAAACAACACAAGTGACATACGGAAAACTGAGCAAAAATGTTCACATTGTTTTGATACTTTAGGACAACGATCCATGCGTCATTTTTGATGTGTAAAAATCAACCGCACCTCAATCCGATGCATGGTGTGATCGGTATGGCTAAAAGTATTTGATATCAGTTTCAAATTGACATTAAATTTAGAAAACAACACAAGTGACATACGGAAAACTGAGAAAACACGTTCGGATTGTTTTGATACTTTAGGAAAATGATCCATGAGTCATTTGTGATGTGTAAGAATCAACTGCACCTCAATCCAACGCACGGTGTGACCGGTATGGCTAAAAGTGTCTAATATGAGTTTGAAATTGACATTAACTTTAGAAAACAACACAAGAGACATACAGAAAACCGATCAAATGCATTCAGGCTATTTTGATACTTTAGGACAATGATCCATGAGTCATTTGTGATGTGTACGAATCAACCACACCTTAATCTGACACACAGTGTAACCGGTATGGCTAAAATTGTCTGATATCAGTTTGAAATTGACATTAACTTTAGAAAATAACACAAGTGACATACTGAATATCGAGAAAACACATTCGAATTGTTTTGATAATTTAGGAAAACGATCCATGAGTCATTTTTGAGGTGTACGAATCAACCACACCTCAATCCGACGCATGGTGTGACCGGTATGGCTAAAAGTGTCTGATATCAGTTTCAAATTGACATAAACTTTAGAAAACAACACAAGTGACATACGAAAAACCAAGAAAATGTGTTCAAATTATTTTGATAATTTAGGAAAACGATCCATGAGTAATTTTTTATGTGTATGAATCGACCAAATCTTAATCCGACACACGGTGTGACCGGTATGGATAAAAGTGTCTGATATCAGTTTGAAATTGACATTAACTTTAGAAAACAACACAAGTGACATACAGAATACCGAGAAAACGCGTTCGGATTGTTTTGATACTTTAGGAAAATGATCCATGAGTCATTTTTGAGGTGTATGAATCAACCACACCTCAATCCGACACACGGTGTGACCAGTATGGCTAAAAGTGTCTGATATCAGTTTAAAATTGACATTAACTTTAGAAAACAACACAAGTGACATACAGAATACCAAGAAAACACATTCGGATTGTTTTGATACTTTAGGACAACGATCCATGAGTCATTTTTGAGGTGTTCGAATCAACCGAACCTCAATCCAATGCACGGTGTGACCGGTATAGATAAAAGTGTCTGATATCAATTTCAAATTGACATAAACTTTAGAAAACAACACTACGGACATACGAAATACCGAGAAAACGCATTCAGATTGTTTTGATACTTTGGGAAAATAATCCATGAGTCATTTTTGACATGTACGAATCAACCACACCTCAATCCGACATACGGTGTGACTGGTATGGCTAAAAGTGTCTGATATCAGTTTGAAATTGATATTAACTTTAGAAAACAACACAAGTGACATATGAAAAACTGAGAAAACATGTTCGGATTGTTTTGATACTTTAGAAAAACGATCCATGAGTCATTTGTAACGTGTACGAATCAACCACACCTCAATCAGATGCACGGTGTGACTGGTATGACAAAAAGTGTCTGATATCAATTTGAAATTGACATTAACTTTAGAAAACAACACAAGTGACATACGGAATACCAAGAAAAAACATTCGGATTGTTTTTATACTTTAGGAAAATGATCCATGATTCATTTGTGACATGTACAAATCAACGACACCTTAATCCGACGTACGGTGTGACCGGTATGGATAAAAGTGGGATATTTTGGTGATAGGGTTTTTTTTTATTTTAATGGGTTAATGGTTCAATAATTTAGGAAGATGGGGTTATTGAGCACCACATGAGGTGGCGCTCAAAGAAATAGGAGGCCAAGCGCCACTTGATTTGGCGCTCGTCCATTTCAGCGGAGGAAGCCTTCAGCGCCACTTGAAGTGGCGCTGAAGGAATAAAAAAAACATGCAGCGCAACTTCAAGTGGCGCTGCCCCCTTACTCCCTCTATATTCAGCGCCACTTGAAGTGGCACCGAAAGATACCACTACCTATAAATAGGCCCCTCGCCCACCCCATTTCCCATGTCCTCACTTCCCCTCCTCTCTCTCTCAAATTTATCTCTCTAAAAATCTCTGCTTGCTCTGCACCTTGCCTCTCCGGTTGCTCTGCGCCTTGCCTCTCCGGTTGCTCTGCCTGCGTAGCTACGTCACCACAAATTTGAGGTAAATCTTTCTTTAAATTTATTTAATATTTTGATTTAATAATTTAGTTGTTTAATTTATAGAATTAGTTTATAATATTTGTATTATATAAATAGTATAGTTTTTTTAAATATAATTAGGTAATGAAATGATTATAGTTATTTAATTAATTAAGTAATTATAATTAGGTAATTATAATTAGGTAATTAATTAATTATAATTTGGTAACTAATTAATTATAATTAGGTAACCAATTAATTCTAATTAGGCAATTAATTAATTCAAATTAGGTTAATAATTAATTCCAATTAGGTTAATAAATAATTCCAATTACATTAATAATTAATTCTAATTAGGTAATTAATTAATTCTAATTAGGTAATTAATTAATCATAATTAGGTTATTAATTAATCATAATTAGGTTATTAATTAATCATAATTAGGTTATTAAATAATCATAATTAGGTAATTAATTAATCATAATTAGGTAATTAATTAATCATACTTAGGTTATTAATTAATTGTAATTAGGTAATTAATTAATTGTAATTAGGTTATTAATTAATTGAAATTAGTTTATTAATTAATTGTAATTAGGTTATTAATTAATTATTATTAGGTTATTAATTAATTATAATTAGGTAATTAATTAATTATTATGAGGTTATTAAATAATCATTATGAGGTTATTAAATAATCACAAATAGGTAATTAATTAATCATAATTAGGTTATTAATTAATCATAATTAGGTTATTAATTAATTTTAATCAGGTTATTAATTAATTGTAATTAGGTTATTAATTAATTGTAATTAGGTTATTAATTAATTTTAATTAGGTTATTAATTAATTATTATTAGGTTATTAATTAATTATAATTAGGTAATTAGTTAATTATTATGAGGTTATTAAATAATCATTATGAGGTTATTAAATAATTATAAATAGGAAATTAATTAATCATAATTAGGTTATTAATTAATCATAATTAGGTTATTAATTAATTGTAATTAGGTTATTAATTAATTGTAATTAGGTTATTAATTAATTGTAATTAGGTAATTGATTAATTGTAATTAGGTTATTAATTAATTGTAATTAGGTTATTAATTAAATGTAATTAGGTTATTAATTAATTGTAATTAGGTTATTAATTAATTGTAATTAGGTTATTAATTAATTATAATTAGGTTATTAATTAATCATTATGAGGTTATTAAATAATCATAATTAGGTAATTAATTAATTGTAATTAGGTTATTAATTAATCATAATTAGGATATTAATTAATTATAATTAGGTTATTAATTAATTATAATTAGGTTATTAATTAATTATAATTAGGTTATTAATTAATTATTATTAGGTTATTAATTAATCATTATGAGGTTATTAAATAATCATAATTAGGTTATTAAATAATCATAATTAGGTTATTAAATAAATATAATTAGGTAATTACACTAGGTTATTAATTAATTGCAATTAGGTTATTAATTAATTGTAATTATGTTATTAATTAATTATTATTAGGTTACTAATTAATTATTATTAGGTTATTAATTAATTATAATTAGGTAATTAATTAATTATTATGAGGTTATTAAATAATCATTATGAGGTTATTAAATAATCCTAATTAGGTAATTAATTAATTGTAATTAGGTTATTAATTAATTGTAATTAGGTTATTAATTAATTGTAATTAGGTTATTAATTAATTATAATTAGGTTATTAATTAATTATTATGAGGTTATTAATTAATTATTATGAGGTTATTAATTAATTATTATGAGGTTATTAAATAATTGTAATTAGGTTATTAATTAATTGTAATTAGGTTATTAATTAATTATAATTAGGTAATTAATTAATCATTATGAGGTTATTAAATAATCATAATTAGGTAATTAATTAATCATAATTAGGCAATTAATTAATTGTAATTAGGTTATTAATTAATTATAATTAGGTTATTAATTAATTGTAATTTGATTATTAATTAATTGTAATAGGTTACTAACTAATTGTAATTAGGTTATTAATTAATTGTAATTAGGTTATTAATTAATTGTAATTAGGTTATTAATTAATTAATTATTAGGTTATTAATTAATCATTATGAGGTTATTAAATAATCATAATTAGGTTATTAAATAATCATAATTAGGTTATTAAATAATCATAATTAGGTAATTTCACTAGGTTATTAATTAATTGTAATTAGGTTATTAATTAATTATAATTAGGTTATTAATTAATTATTATTAGGTTACTAATTAATTATTATCAGGTTATTAATTAATTATAATTAGGTAATTAATTAATTATTATGAGGTTATTAAATAATCATTATGAGGTTATTAAATAATCCTAATTAGGTAATTAATTAATTGTAATTAGGTTATTAATTAATTGTAATTAGGTGATTAATTAATTGTAATTAGGTTATTAAATAATTATAATTAGGTTATTAATTAATTATTACGAGGTTATTAATTAATTATTATGAGGTTATTAATTAATTATTATGAGGTTATTAGCGAAGTAGTTATATTAATCAGCGAAGTAGTTATATTAATTAGTGAAGTAGTTATATTAATCAGCGAAGGAGTTATATTAATCAGCGAAGTAGTTATATTAATTAGCGAAGTAGTAGTAAATTTCTTCTAGAATATACCTTTTCATTACATTCTAGGTATGATAATGAATTTAGTTTCCAATCTACCTTGACCTCGGTTTGTAATTGAAGTTATGAACTTGAATTTAGTAGTTCAATATTTTTTTTTTCATATTAAGTGTTAGAGTTGTCATGAAATGATTGCTCTCTTGAGTAAAGTATCCCCAGGTAGAGGGGATTTGGATCAAACCACCTACTTTCCTGGAGGCTTGCCTTGTCTAGGAAAGTGAATGGGGTTGGCTATCTGTCACTCCAGGCTTACTCATGTGGAGATTTTCAATTTCATTTAACTCTATGCTTTTACATGATGTGTTCGTGTACCTCATGCATATAATGCATGTGGATATGTATAAATATGTTTGACTTCTATTTTTGGGTAAGTAACACAAACTTGTGGGTTGTGTAAATAGTTACACATCAATATGGTTTGAACATATTGATTTGGTGGAGGGATTAGGATTCCAACCTAAATTACCAAAAGCATGCATATATAAATTGATTCTTTATTCATATTTAATTAATAACAATGGTTTATTTTAGATAAAAAATATGGTCGCCACCTATATTTATTGAAACGGTTAAATAATTGAGACAGAACAAGGATTTAGTTATAATATACATCCAGAAGCTGTTGTGATGCTTGGAGGATGTACTACTTTGGAAGCTGTGCAAATAAAAATTCATCGGAAGTTAAAACTGGCGAGGAATCAAGTGATATAGTCCATCACATTCAGACATCTCCAATTTATAGATAGGTTTTGGCATGTTCCCTATCCGGTAAATGATGATGATGATTGGGAATATATACTTTCATTGGTTAAGTATATACCTGAGAATAAAATGATGGTGTTGTATGTCACTATAGCTACAATGGAGGTTCCATCGACATTGGAAGTTGACCCATCTAAAATTCATGAGACTATGTCATATGCTCCTTCACATCAAGAAGTTCCATCAGCATCGCTAGTTGTTCCATCATTTCCATCGGCCACAGTTTTAATGGATAGTCCTCCACATAATTTAGATTCATTGGTTTATGAATTTGAGGATGATGACAATTTCAAAGAAGAAGGTGAAGAGGAAGTTGAAGACGAAGAAGATCATGCGGAAGATCAGTCTATACCAACTCATGTGAGGTTCAACCGACCATTAAACTATACTCCACTATTGGCTTCATGGTCGAATGAAGGCATAAATCGCTTTCCAGAATTTGATTATTCAGTTATTACTCCCAGTTCAAAATTTCAAGGAATCATTGGTGGCACAAATCGAGTGTCAGATAATGCTGTTCTGTATATTGGTAGAGATTTTGAGAGAAAAGAAGCAATGAAAAATGTGATAAAACAATATCACATTGAAAGAAATTACTCATATGTTGTAGAAGAGTCAAAGAAATCTTACTATTTGATCCGTTGTGACAAATATGAATCGAACTGTCAAATGCGTCTGTGAGATATTATTGATAACACTTTTCACAGCTGGCGCATCACTAGATTTACTCCACACACTTGTGTGAACCCAAGCTTGGCACAGGAACACTCTTCATTAGATGTTGAGTTTGTTTCAACTATTATTGTTGAAATGATTAGATCATGTCAATACGTCCTTGTGGGTTTGGTTATTGAGTGAGTCAAATAGATTTTTGGGTATCAAATCTCTTACTGGAAGGCATGTGCAGCACGACAAAAGGCTGTTGTGAAAGTGTATGGTGATTGGGATGACTCTTATCAAATTTTACCACAACTGTTGGAGCTTCTACGCCACAATAATCAAATAGTCTATCAGTTACATACTGTTGAATATGTTAACCAACAGAACCAACTTGACCGCTCAATGGTTGTGTTTGATAGATTATTTTGGACATTTTTACCATGTGTGGCGGCTTTTAAACATTGCAAGCAGTTCATATAGATTTATGGCACATTTCTGTATGGAAAGTATACAGGAACTTTATTGATTGCCGCCACACAAGATGGAAATCGAGCCCCTCTGCCTATAGCATTTTCAATTGTGGAGAAAGAGAACTTCTCATCATGGATCTGGTTTCTGGCATGTCTCCGAGAGTTTGTTACAGATGCACAAGGGATTTGTCTTATTTATGATCTCCACCGTGAAATCAAGGAGGTGATACAGTCTGAGGGTCTTTCGTGGAGACCACCCTATGCCCATCATCGATACTGTATTCGACACATTGCCAGTAATTTGTGAAATAAGTTCAATAATGAGTCGATGAAAAAGGAAATCTTAAAAATTGGTATGAAAATCCTTTTTCTGTTTAAAATGTTTTTGTCATAGTTATTTTCATAACTGTTCAGATGACTGTTTGTATGATAGCATATGAGCCTCAACAACAAAGGATGGAGGAGCGTCTTCAAGATATTCATAGAGTGAATCCAAAAGTGTATGATTACATGATGCAAATTCCAAAGAAGAAATGGTCGTTGGCATATGATGATGGGAGGAGATATGGTCATATGACGACAAACATCGTAGAATGTATAAATTGAGTTTTCAAGGGAGTTAGAAAACTACCTATCACAGGTAAATACGAATATTTGAATATATGTTACTCAGAAGAGCTACTATTATAATATAATATTTGTATAATGTCGTAAATATAAATTTCAGGGTTGGTATAAGAGACCTTCTATCGTAGTTTAAAGTAATTTCTGGAATGAGGAAAGCAAGCTGAAGAGGGATTGAACAGAGGGATGCGCTATGGACACCATTTCCAACACGAGCTAGATACAGTTCTTCAGGAGGCCGCAACTTACCGTGTAACTGCATTTAATCGTCTAGAGCAACGATTTGAGGTCGTTGAGCCTAGTGATGCTATGGCATGTAGTAATGGTTGTGTGCGAGTTGTTTTATTGGAGAAGCATTACTGTGATTGTGGAAACTTTCAGGCACTGAGATATCCCTGTGACCATGTGATTGCTGCATGTGCTTACGTACACGTATCTTGGGAGCAGTTCGTTGATCCGGCTTATCGACTCGAGAGCATCAACTCCTGCTACAGTACTCTGTGGATGCCAATCGGGGAATATCATAATTTTTGGCTGCCTGATGGCACACCCACGCTTCTACCGAACAACAATAGACTTCGACCTAAAGGGAGACCAAAGTTGACTCGTATTCGGAATGAGATGGATTGGCCTAGTGAACATCCAGCTGGACGGCGGTGCAGCATATGCTGCCAAGAAGGTCATACGAAGACACGTTTCCCTAGACACATAGGGAAATAATTTAATGGTTAAAAAGAATCATGTACTCTATCAGTTACTGTAAAAATTTGTACATGTAATCATTTTTATCATTATCTTCATTTTTAATCTTATTTTTCTTACTTGTATATAGGGTAACTTTTGGAAAATGTACCACGATTTCACGTGATATTTTTTGTCGAACGGTCAACATTACATGAGTAGCTTTAAACAGACAACACCAACTCAAAAAAAGAAATGTACCTGTATAAGAAAACAAAACCATTTGAACTATTAAATGAAAATGTCATCAGTTTTTTATAATGAAAGATGAACTTACAATAACCACAAAACAAAAACGAGGAAACTCCGAACGTCTTCACCCCAACACCCCAACATGGGAGACAACAAATAACCCAATGTGTTTATGAGTCTTTCAATATTAAATGATAAATTTCATATCTTACATGATAAATGTCATATCTTACATGAAATTAATGTTTTACTATTTGCACATTCAGAAAGAGCAGCCACTTTTATCTGGCCAGGAGACGCACGTGTCACGCGATGTGTTGGCGCGATGACCTGTTAGACATCTTCATGTTCGTAGAGCGCATAATTTCCATAATGAGGCACCGCCGGAGGCTATTTGTCCATAACTTAGACGTGTAGGCTTTTGCGGAGTCACTATGTGTGACTTCAAGACAATCGAACATCATTTGATAGCTTTGTTGGTTGAGAGATGGCGGCCAGAGACACACACATTTCATCTCATAGAGGGGGAGATGACTATTACATTAGAGGACATTTCCTACATGCTGGGGTTACCTATCCATGGAGATGCAGTTACGGGTGCCATTACTGGCAATTGGGCTGTAGTCATACAGAGGCTGCTAGGCATTGACGTCATTGGCGCACGAGGTGTCCTCCAGGGTTCGCATTTGCGCATGAAGTGGCTTGATCCGCATTTTGACGTCATTACAGATGATGTAGACGAGGAGACGCTTCTTCAGCACACACGTGCATACATTTTTCAGCTGCTCGGAGGCATGTTGTGCGTCGACTACTCCACCGCTTTGGTACACATGATGTACCTCCCATTACTTGAGGATCTGGATCAGACGGCTACATACAGTTGGGGGTCCGCTGTATTAGCACATCTGTACAGATCTCTCTGCACTAGTTGTCAGGCCGATTCACATCAGATTGCAGGTTGCATGGTGTTAGTACAGATGTGGGCCTGGGAGTGTTTTCCACGCATCGCTCCTCGAGTTGTCGCACCGCTTGCACCAGAGCTACTTCAGGACTGTCCTCGGGGATGATGGTATGTCTACGTCATTACTTTCAGTTATTTAGTACTTTTGTTATTGTTTTTTATAAACTTACCATAGATTACTCTTTTTTCACCATGTGGAGTCAGTCTCAGAAGTTTTCACATACTCCGAGACATAGTGTGCACAGCTTCCGACAGATATTCAACGCTATAGTGCCAGCTGATGTAAGTTAAACAATACTTTTTTGTAGGAAAATTTGTTTTGTTATCACTATTTTAAGTTATTTCAATATAATCTCAGTAACATTTTCATGCTACTATATGAATTATTTTTTGAGTTTACATTTCAGGTTTCATGGACTCCTTATACAGGTTATGTCTACGCATCACTTCCACTATACTGCACAACTATGGCTAGAGATCGTGCTACAGTGGTGCCACTCATTCACTTCCACATCATTGAGTGGCACCAGCCAGACCGGGTCATGCACCAGTTCGGTTTTATACAGCATATCCCCTTGGCACCACGACAGTCTACCGAGTTACATTCGATTGTGCTTATAGGTAGACAGACGACAGACTGGCGACGACATCATGCATCTTATATCCAGCTTTGGGACAGGCGTGCCCGATTCAGTATCTTTCCACATGGATATACCACATCACACTCTCATTTATCTGATCAGGGGGATTATGCACACTGGTATCGACATCACACCATCATGAACCTTACACGGTAGGGGATTGGAATTCAGTGATTGGTATGTTTACTAAGATTTATTAATTTTGTTTAACTCATTTGTATTTATGATATTAATTTGATTGTTATTTCATTTGCAGGAAGACACCATTGGTCAGCTTGCACATTCCACACAGCCTCAGGAGCATGCATATATTCTGCGGGAGGTTGTTCATCGGGATGTGGTGGCTATATTGGATCATCTCCAGTTGATACGTGATAGTTATTTTGATGAGGAGCCACATATATATCCTGATCCATATCTTCAGGAAGAAGCACCTGAGGATGACGATGTCCCTACTATGCCTGCTGAGGAGGATGCACCGCCGCCGCCAGCTGGACGATAGAGACGAGCACATCCGGAGGGGTAGAGGCGATGACATCGATATCCGAGAGCAGCTCCTGCAGATGTCGTCGCACCACAGAGAGACGACCCGACCCAGCCGACTGATGATTTTGCACAGTATGGAGATGCTTATATACCACATATGGCGTCTCCGCAGACTACTATGGACTTCGATCTGGGTGCAGTGACACAACTTATGGCGGCCCCCTCTCCTCCCGACGAGGCCTTCTTCAGTACCCCATTTCTACCATTTATAGGAGCTTCAGAGCCATATGGAACCCCATATGATTTTGGGGCGTCCTCCTCACATGGTTTTGGTCAGTCCTCTACACAGCACCATGGGGAGGCACCAGAAACACCAGAAGAGGAGGAACCTACAGAGAGGACACCAGAGCAACACAGACGTTAAACACAGCGAGGACGTGAGATTCAGATTCCGCGTTGTGGTACCGGGGGGCATCGTCGTTGATGTTTTTGGATGTAATGTTGTATATATTAAAAAACTTATTCACTATGATAAGTAATTGTTGTTTAAGTCAAATAACAAGAAAATCAAAAATATAATAAATACAAAATGATTTAAATTAACTATTAAATTATAAATTACAAGTACAATATAAACAAAATTTGTCACACCAGCTAAACATCTGATATTTTTTGGAAAAATGAAAAGAAAAACATACATATAGTAAACAAAAAATATTTTACATGACTACTTAAATATTTAAAAACATTAAATTTATAATTTTATAATAATAAATATATTTATAAATGTAAATTACTAATTTGTAATTATTTAATTAATAATTAACCATTAATAATTAATAATAATAATTACGAATAATAATTAATAATTATATTACTAACTAATTAATTATTGTATATTAAATAATAATATTTTATTGAATTTCAAAGTCACATACTTGAAACATTTTTAAGTTTCAAGTAGTTGGTTTTGAAAGAATATAAAATATTTTTTATCTAAATTTTTACGTAATTTTTTCATTTTCATCTATTAAGTATATGTTTAATCCATGTTTTAAGTTTCATTCATATTGGTCATATAGATTATATTTTATAAGCATTCAAAGTCACATAGTTAAAACATTTTTAAGTTCAACTAGGTGGTTTTGAAAGCCTATAAAATATTTTTTATCGACATTTTTTATGTAATTTTTTTATTTTCATCTATTTAGTATATTTTTAATCCATGTTTTAAGTTTCATTCATATTGGTCATATAGATTATATTTTATAGGCGTTCAAATTCACATACTTGAAACATTTTTAAGTTTCAACTAGGTGGTTTTGAAAGCCTATAAAATATTTTTTATCGACATTTTTTACGTAATTTTTTTATTTTCATCTATTTAGTATATTTTTAATCCATGTTTTAAGTTTCATTAATATTTCTCATATAGATTATATTTTATAGGCGTTCAAAGTCACATACTTGAAACATTTTTAAGTTACAACTAGGTGGTTTTGAAAGCCTATAAAATATTTTCTATCGACATTTTTTACGTAATTTTTTTATTTTCATCTATTTAGTATAATTTTAATATATGTTTTAAGTTTCATTCATATTGGTCATATAGATTATATTTTATAGGCATTCAAAGTCACATACTTGAAACATTTTTAAGTTTCAAGTATGTGGTATTGAAAGACTATATGTTTAACAATATTTGAATTTTTTTATAAATAATTACTTATAACTATGTAAACATAGAATAGTAATTATAGATTTAAAGTTATATATATATGTACAAATATATAATTATAAATATATAAGTATAACTACAATTACAATATAATTCTAAATATAATTCTACATATATATATATATATTTATATATGAATATTAAATATATTTATAATTAAATTTTAAATATATATGTAACAATATTTTCATATTTATATATTTATAAATATATTCATATTTATATAATTATAACTATTTATTTATAAAGATTAGTTTATAATAATATAATTACAAATATATTTTTTATTTAAAAAATATATATAAATAGATTTATATTTATAAATATTTATTTTTAATTATATATATACATAATTATATTTATAAAGACACATATATATAACTATTTATAATTATAATATTTATAATAATTATATGTAAATATATAAATAAAACACACAAATCGAAAAAAAACCCTTATATTTTATATAATATAACTATATAAATATAAATAAACCACATATTTTTAATTTAATACATATTTTTTATTTACAAAATTATATATAAATTTATATAAATAGTTATATATAAGGTTTATTTCATTATTTTATTAAATAATTAAATAAGGTTTATAACTATATAAATATAATTTTATAATTATATAATTATAAATATATTTATATATATAATAATAATTAATTTAACATTTTAAAATACATATTTATAAGTTTTTTTTTAAAAATTTTATTTATTTATTTTGAAATTATTTATTATAAAGGGTTGAGGTGCAAAAAAAAAACAAAACAAAAAAAACAATAAAAGGGAGGGGTGCAAAACAAAAAAAAAAGAAAAAAATACCAGAAAACAATACCAGAAAACAAAAAAAAAAGAAAAAAAACCAGAAAACAAAAAACAAGAAAAAAAACCAAAATAAACAAGAAAACAAAAAAAAAAACAAAAAAAAAAGAAAAAAATCAAAAAAAAGGGTGGCAAAGCGCCACTTCAAGTGGCGCTAGCCACCCGCGGTGTTGAGCGCCACTTCATGTGGCGCTCAACAAACCCAGTTTCCTAATTATATTTACCCTAAACCCAAAAACTAAAAAAAACCCCTTCTCCTAAAATATCCCTAAAAGTGTCTGATATCAGTTTCAAATTGACATAAACTTTAGAAATAACACTACTGACATATGGAATACTGATAAAACGCGTTTGGATTGATTTTATACTTTGGGAAAATGATCCATGAGTCATTTGTGACATGTACGAATCAACCTCACCTCAATATGACGCATGGTGTGACCGGTATGGCTAAAAGTGTCTGATATCAGTTTGAAATTGACATTAACTTTAGAAAACAACACAAGTGACATAAGACAAACAAAGAAAACACATTTGTATTGTTTTGATACTTTAGGACGACAATCCATGAGTCATTTGTGATGTGTAATAATCGACTGCACCTCAATCCGATGCACGGTGTGACCGGTATGGCTAAAAGTGTCTGATATCACTTTGAAATTGACATTAACTTTAGAAAACCACGCAAGTGAAATACGGAAAACTGAGAAAACACATTAGGATTGTTTTGATAATTTAGGAAAACTATCCATGAGTCATTTTGACGTTTACAAATCAACCGCACCTCTATCCGACGCACGGTGTGACCGGTATGGCTAAAAGTGTCTGATATCAGTTTCAAATTGACATAAACTTTAGAAAACAACACTACTAACATACAGAATACCAAGAAAATTCATTTCGTTTGTTTTGATACTTTGGGAAAACAATCCATGAGTCATTTGTGATGTGTACGAATCAACCACACCTCAATCCGACGCACGGTGTGACTGGTATGCCTAAAAGTGTCTGATATCAGTTTGAAATTGACATTAACTTTAGAAAACAACCAAAGTGACATACGAAAAACCGAGAAAATGTGTTTGGATTGTTTTTATACTTTAGGAAAAATATCTATGAGTCATTTTTGACATGTATGAATTGACCGAATCTCAATCCGACGCACGGTGTGACTGGTATGGCTAAAAGTATCTGATATCACTTTGAAATTGACATTAAATTTAGAAAACAACACAAGTGACATACGGAAAACCGAGCAAATGCATTTGGATTGTTTTGATACTTTAGGAAAATGATCCATGAGTCATTTTTGATGTGTAATAATCAACCACACCTCAATCTAATGCACGGTGTGACCAGTATGGTTAAAAGTGTCTGATATCAGTTTCAAATTGACATAAACTTTAGAAAACAACACAAGTGACATACGGAAAACTGATAAAATGCATTCAGATTGTTTTAATACTTTAGTATAATTATCCATGAGTAATTTTTGACATGTACGAATCAACCTAACCTCAATCCGATGCACGGTGTGACCAATATTGCTAAAAGTGTCTGATATCAGTTTCAAAATGACATAAACTTTAGAAAACAACACTACTAACATACGGAATACTGAGTAAATGCATTCTGATTGTTTTGATTATTTATGAAAACGATCCATGAGTCATTTTTGATGTGTACGAATCAACCATACCTCAATCCGATGCACGGTGTGACTGGTATGGCTAAAAGTGTCTGATATGAGTTTGAAATTGACACTAACTTTAGAAAACAACACAAGTGACATACAAAAAACTGAGAAAATGCATTCGGATTGTTTTGATACTTTATGACAATGATACATGAGTCATTTGTGACGTTTAAAAATCAACCTCACCTCAATCCGATGCACGGTGTGACCAGTATGGCTAAAAGTGTCTGATATCAGTTTGAAATTGACATTAACTTTAGAAAACAACACAAGTGACATACGGCAAACCGAGAAAATGCGTTCTGATTGTTTTGATACTTTAGGAAAAAGATCCATGAGTCATTTGTGATGTGTAATAATTGATCACACCTCAATCCGATGCACGGTGTGACCGGTATGTCTAAAAGTTTCTGATATCACTTTGAAATTGACATTAACTTTAGAAAACAACACAAGTGACATACGGGAAACCGAGCAAACACGTTCGGATTGTTTTGATACTTTAGGAAAATGATCCATGAGTCATTTGTGATGTGTACGAATCAACCTCACCTCAATCCGACATATGGTGTGACTGGTAAATCTTTTCATTAGATAAAGAATCAGTATTTATTAAATGAGATAAATCATCAAAAAACATATTGATTTTACATTATTCCCTTTCATTGTTATCTGAATGAAAACATTTGAGTTTATCATTTCCATATTTTAGTTTCACATTTTCATATTAATTTATTCTTTCATATTAATGTTTTAATTTATTTCCTTATTGTATTACTAAAATAATATTTGTTTTCTTATATAGGTGAATTTTTTTCCTCGAGTTCGGATGCTTTGTTCGGCAAAAAATACCGTGGAAGACATTTTTTGAGAGAGGATCATGAATATAAAAGGATAAAACATTAATGTTTATAACTTTTGTTGGATAATTGTAATTGTAACCATGTAAAACATTGTTTGAAATGTATATAGTAGTGTGTTTTTTTTGTATTCATGATGTTAAGTAAATGTATATAGCATTGTTTGTAAAAATATTGTGTTCGCTTTTTCGTCTTTTGGTTCTTGGTTCGTGTGCAGGTGCTATTTTGTGCAGGTGTGTAGGTGTGCAGGTGCTGGTTGTGCAGGTGTAGGGGAAGGTGCCTTTATTAGTGCTTTTTTGAGTGCTGATAAAGGACTCCTTTAACAGCGCTAAAAGAGTGCTGATAAAGGTCCCTATTATCAGTGCTCAAGATAGTGCTGATAAAGGCACCCCTTTATTAGTGCTAGAAAAGTGCTATTAGTGCCAGCGTAGATAAAGGGTGGGGGGGTCCCCTTTATCAGCCCTCCGAAAAGGGGTGATAAAGGCCACCTTTATCAGCGCTAAAAAAAGCGTTGATAAAGGGGGTCCTTTATCGGCACTTTTCGGAGCGCTGATAAAGGGGACCCCCCCTTCATCTACGCTGGCATTAACAACATTTTTCTAGCACTGTTAATGTTAGTTTTTAGCACTGATAAAAGGCCAAGTTGTAGTAGTGCTTCCTTGTACCCTTGCGGTGTGGTCTCGGGTGTGCGTTGTCGAAGCGTTATGAGTTTGAGGTAGGTTTCCCTTGCACTTGTCTTTTTAATTCAAGAAACCTTGATTTCATGATTTTCACACCTTCCTTTAATATTAAATATTGGTATGTGATCCTTGGAATAATTGTTGGGTGTGATAAATGGTTATTGTTTTCCAGTTTTGTGATAAATAGTATTGTTTTTGTTATATTGTGAACACTAAGTTTTTGAGAAAATTCCTAGTTGGATTTTATGAATAATTTTTGATATAAAAATAATGTTTTGTCATTGTAAATGAATTTATAGTATTTTAAATGATTATTTGGGTTCCTTTAATGGGTTACCAAGTGGTCTTGGATTTAAATGGAATGTGTATTTGTCTTTCAAATGTGGTTTTGCATGTGTTGATGGTTAGTGGCCCATTGGGAATTTCGATAAGATTAGTTTTGGTTAAAAAGTTAAATTTAAGCACTTTAATGGGATTGTTTTCCAAATGGTTATGAAATGGAAAAGGGTGTTTGGTCCATTTTTAGGAAATGTATTTGGTTCTTTAAAGGATCATGGTTATGTGAGATATGCTTGAGGACCATTTATCTCTTTTGTGAAAATTGTGAATATTTTTATTATGAAAAATCTATTTGGATGATTATCTTACCTTATTTATGTGAATGGGTGGGATGTACTCGTTTTGTAATCCTCATAACCCATTACTTTTATGGAATGGGAGATCCTCGATATGGACTCCTTTCTGATCTACGAGTTTTAAGGAAAGAGATGGATCCTTGGGGTGATTCGAGTGATGCATGTTGTGTTAAATAATATATATGTGTATGTGATTTGATGCTTGGTTGTAATCGGTTGGATCACCCCCTTTATATGTGATACATGGGAACCAAGCATAGTGAGAGAATTTTATGACAACAATTGTTGTACTAGCTAGATTATTCACTAGTTGGTGGACCATAGTAGGTGGATATATTGGGTTTATTACTATGGGTTTTCCCCTCAGTCTATCCCAAGTTAGGGTGGTTGGGAGTATTTAGGGAAATTTTCATCTCATCATGTGAGGAATTCTTCTGGGGATGGGTCACATGTATTAGTTTGTTCTGGATTATTCACGATCTCATACGTTTCTCCCATTTCTACTGGTACGTAGTTACTTATGATGGATTTTTGTGTTGCATGACTGGTTGGATACTCCTATGTGATGTATTTCTATTGCCCTTATTGTTTATTTGATGTTCTTTTTTCCTTTGAGTAGTTTGGATTCTTTCTAAAAAGGATAATTTTTTTTTCTAGTGTTCTTGAAAAACGTTTTCTCTTTGAAATGTTATATGTCATCTTGTTCCAGTTTGAAAATAAAAGCATCACTTTCCTAATTGAAAATGTAAATTAACGTTTCTTGGAAATGAAAAGGGAAATGGAATGTGACTTGTTTTAAAATAAAAAATGTGTGTGAAAAACATATTTTTGTATATTTTATTTCAATCTTGAAGTTTATGTTTATTTTATTTTAAAGGAAGTGCATTGAGAATAGATTGTTTAGGCATGCCTACTGAGTTTTAATACTCACACCTATAGTTTCTCTTGTTTTTAGTTTGTGGTTTAGGTATCAGCTGGATTAGATCACCACAAGAGATGGTTGGTATTGGTATCAGAGAGTGACCTTTGGGGTCACATGGAGATGTTGTAGGCATTAGGTTTCAGTTTGGGTTTTATTATATAGTTTGGTTGTATTTTCAACTTTTTAAAAGATGATCAGATGATTATTTATCCTCATGGGATGCTTTGGTTATCTTTCCACTATTTATTTATTATTTGAAAAAATAATTCCCTTTTTTCACTATATTGATGCCCAAAACTAGTTTTCAGCCCATGGGGATCGACACACCATTCGAGTCATATCGCAAATCGGCTCAGGTGACAAGTTTGGGGTTGGCCTGAGTTGGTTTGTGACAAAATGGTATCAGAGTAGGTCAGTCTTTAGAGGAATTTTATTTTTAGAGTGCCCTTTTTTACTAGGTTATTTCAAGGTGGATCAAATATTAGGACCATATGGACTCTATAGGTAGTAATGGGAAAGGATTTCATGAACCCTTACTCATTCTAATCCTTAGTTTTCCTTGGGAAGTCCGGTTTTGTTGGTTTCTTTTGGTTCTTGTAGATTTTTTTAGTGTTTGAGATACAAAAAGGAAGTTGGGATACAGGTCTTCATGAGATCGTAGGGACTGGAAATACATGTGTATTTGGGGACATGGTCCTATAAGTCTCCTTATGATGGTGGCATGCTTATAATATTACCGCCAACCATATGGCCAAGTCACCCATCAACACTAGTTTTCCTTGTGAGTTTCATTGAGTCTTCTTTGATCCTATTTTTTTGAGAAAATATTATTTTGGAATTATGAAAACTGAATTTAAAGTGTAATGGTTTGGTTTTGGAATTATGGGAAAATAATTTTCCAAATCATTTTGAAGAAGGAATTAGAAAATTGAATTTTGTAAACTGGTTTTTGAGTAAATGTTGATGAGTTTATCAGGATTGGAATTCCATAATAAAAAATTACGGTTTATTGAAGTTGGTTGCTTGGAAAATTGAAATTTGTTTTAAAATGTGTTTTGGAAACTTGTTTCAGCTGAGAATAAATGTGTTTAATAAAATGGGTTTTTATGGAATGAGATTTGTTGAGTTGCTTGAAAATGTTTTGAATAAAACAAATTTAAACATGGAACCTGAAAATGGATTTTTTAATTTGTGGTTAGTGAGAATTTTAAAGTTTTCATGAATTTTTGAATTGGATTTAATGATTTTTTATAGAAAATTATAATGTTTTGTTTTGAACTTTGATGTTGTCCATGAGTTCTCACATGCATGGATATGTGTGGTAAGTGGTTGGATGATTATTTGGGTAGAGAGTGCCTGGGATTGGCATGGTTGATGAGTGTTTGGTATGGAATGAGTTGATATGTTCCTATATTGGCACAAAAATGTGCATGTGAGTGAGACTCTATGGAATACCATTGGTGAGTGTGAAAATCCACCAAGTTTTTTTTAATTTTCAAAAGTGTTTTGCAGTTAGAAATTGTGGTGTTTTTGTTATCCAATGGTTGTGTGGATTATTTTTCTATGTTTCATAAGTGTTTTTTTATTTGGTGTGTTTTATAATGATTTAGAATTGATTATCATGTTGTGTCTTGAGTGGAAAACTTGTTGTTAGTTTGGTATTTAAGTGTTGTTTAGCGGGCTTCTAGAAAAGTTTTTAGGGAATATTTGTGCCGGGTTCCCTTTGTGTTGGCATCTGTTCAAGGTGGGCTTGGGTTAGTGAGCTAGTTTTGATAGAGATCTTGGATTTATTATTACCTAGTATTCTCCCCCATATAGATTTGATGAACATTATAATTTCATATATAATTGATTCCCAATTATAAATCTTTCCAGTTGATAAAACTATGGATTTTTTGCTCGTGTTTTGAAAGTTAAATCCACCTCTTTACAGGATACCCTAGCCCGTTTGCTCGAGTAGAGAGCTATTTGGGATTGATTTAAAGTGCCTTCATGTTATGATAATTATTTATACTATGGAATTTTTATTGGTGGTGTTCTTTTTTTTATTGAAATGGGGATGATGTTGATCCATTTATAAATTCTATTTTAATTAAAGTTTGTGTACCTTTCTAGGAATCCAAAAAATTATTCTGTTCTAAGTGGTGGTGTATTCAACATGTGCATCTTCCAAATCCCAGTTCGAGTGAGGGTATATCATTAAAGAAAGTGAGTTTCATAGTGTTATAATATTATATATTCCAAATGGGGTTCTATGTGGCTACCTGTGGCACCAAAATAAGGAGTCCCGATCATAGATTAATAGCTCCTGACTATGAGGTAGTGGATGATTCAAACATCAGGCCTCTGGGAAAATTACTTGGATTGAAGCTAGAAAATTGTCAGGAGTCTCAGGGTGTGTAGGGAGTTTGGTTCAGCTTTTGTTTCCACCATTGTGGAAAGGCCGTTTCTATGTTCCAAATGTGGTCTCTCTATCACCATGAATTCCCCCTTATTGCAAAGAGCATGGTGGACTTACACCTCATGCAATGCCTGTGATTGTTCCTTCTTGGATGAAAGTTTATAATTAGTTTTACTTTACTAGAAGGATCATGTGAATTAGGTTTGGATTTGTTTTATTTCCATATTGAGGGGGTATGTGTCATGGGTTAGTTTTCATTTGGATCAGTGTTCCTTTCGTTGGACCCTACCCTCCCCTTGTGGTGGGGATTTCTGGTCCGTGTGGGGAAGTTTCTAAGTTTGTTTAATCCAGTTGGTTCTTAATGATGGGGAGACCCACCGTAGGTCTCATTGAAATTATTCTGTGACAAATCAATGCTTGTTTTTTTCAAATGGTGGGGGTTCCATTCGAGCCACCCCATGTTGGTGATCTATTTTGGTTTCTGGTGTTGGTTTGGCAGTGGATTGTTTCGTTTAAAGTTATCTAATTTTTAGTTCTCCTTTAGTTTGGGTTAATGTTGGGTTCTATATTGTTCCCAATGGTTTTTTTCAAAGCATGAGTGTGAAATTTATAGCTTTAGTTTTCCCATCACTTTTTGAGAAGTGGTTCTAGTTTGTTGTTCTATTCCAGGCAATAGGTGTAAGTTCTGTTTGGATGTGTTGAGATGTTTTTTGGTTGGGGAGGTTGGATTATGTGGATGTGGAGTTCTTAGTACTTGATTGATTAACTATAAAATGTTGTGGATTTCCATGGATGGAAAGCATTAATGGTGGGGAGAATTTTCACACCAAGTTTTTCATTTTCATCTTCTATTCCAGTTCATTTGGGGACCGTGTTTTCTCTCTCAAGTTTCAGGTGTGACAGGGGGTTAAATTTTGAGGTATTTATTTTATCTGTTTTGAACCCATGGATATTACTCAATTCATTTTGTAGTTCTTGGAGAAAATTTTAGTTTTTGGGCTTGGTATTATCCTATGCATGGTTGGCGCATGGTTTGGTAAACCATACGACTCATCCCAGGTAACTGTGCGACAGGTGTTGGAAATTGGACAGAAGCGATTGCATGGTTTGCACACGGTAAGTCAAATTGTGTGGGATAGCCATATGTTTGATCCCTCTTGGATACTTTCTACCTCATGGCTGGCACAAAGTTTAGTAAACTGTGCATCCAAACCATGTGAGCTTCCCAAATATGAAAATTTGTAAAATTTCAAGTATGCCCCCTCAGGATTTTTAACCAAAAATTCCCCCTCTCCTCCCTCTAGTTTGTGCAACCCTAGGGGGCTTCTACCCTTGTTCTCCAAGCCTCCACCCTTCACCCATGGTGTGGATCTATGGTTTCATCAAGGTTTTAGGCTATATCTTCAAGGTATTTACCCCCCTATCTTCTACCTCTTCCTCTTTCCTTTATTTCCTCTTGGGTTATCCTCCTCCTATGGTTATGTCAACCCATTTTTTGTGTTTCTCCTTGATTTATGTTGGGTTTTTTTTGGATTTTAAGGTTCCTTATGGTTGTTATTTATTACTCAGACCCTTATGGTGTGGTTTTGGGTGCGTGTTGTCAAAGTTCCATGAGTTTGAGGTAGGTTTCCCTTAAAAATGCCTTTTTAAATTCAAGAACCCTCAATTCCATTCTTTTCACACCTTTCTTGAATATTAAATATTGATATTTTATCCTTGTAATAATTTTTGGGTGTGCTTAACAGTTATTTCTTTCATATTTTGTGATAACTAGTATTTTTTTGGTTATATTGTGCACACTAAGTGTTTGATAAAATATCCGGTTGTCTTTTATGAGTAATTTGTGATAAAAAGCATGGTTTTGCATTGTAAATAAATTTCTAGAATTTTAAATAATGATTTGGGTTCCTTGAATGGGTTCCCAAGGGGTCTTGTGTTTAAATGGAATGTGTATTTGGCTTTCAAATGTGGTTTGGCATGTGTTGATAGTTAGTGTAATGTTTGTCATTTTGATAAGAATGGCTTTTGGTTTAAAAGTGAAATGTGATCACTTTGATGGGATTTTTTTCCAAATGATTGTGAAATAGAAAAGTGTGTTCGGTGCATTTTTAGGAAATGTATTTGGTTATTTAAAGGATCACGGTTATGTGAAATGTGCTCGAGGCCCATTTGAAACTTTTGTGAAAATGGTGAAATTTTTATTATGAAAACTCTCCTTGGATGATTCTATTACCTTATTTATGTGAATAGGTGGGAATTCATTGCCATGTAATCCTCGTAACCCATTACTTGTATGCAGGTCGCCGGGTCGTTGGGTAAAATGGACAGCCCCTCTATTGGGGCTCAAGCTGAATGTTGACGGCTCCTTCGTTGACGGTCTGATGCGAGGAGGCGGGCTAGTGCGCGACGGAAATGGCTCGGTTATCATGGCTTTCAGCAGCTTCCACGGCCCCGGGGATTCCTTAGGGGCGGAAATTCATGCGCTGCTCTCAGGTTTGGAAATTTGTACCAGTCTTTTCCTGGTCTGCGCCGAAGTTGAATCAGATTCCGAGATCCTGATCTGAATTCTGCATGGGGACGTGAAGGTGCCATGGGCCTATACTTATACCGTTCGTAGATGTGCTTCTTTGCTGCCTAATGATTTTACTTATCGCCATATTCTGAGAGAAGCAAATTTTGCGGCGGATGCCTTATCTAGAGAGAGCGGTCCGGCGGATCCTTGAAGGGTGTTTCTGAATGTGGGGTCCTTACCCCGGGTATGTAAGAATTTTGTCCAGGGGGATGCCCTTGGGCTTCACCACTTTAGACCTCTGTGAGCTTTCAGAGAGGGAGCTTGTACCTTTTGAGCTTTAAATAAATTAAAAATGCAATTTTCAGTGATTACTTGTATGGAATGAGAGATATAAGGTATGTAATCCTTTGTGATCTATGAGTTTTAAGGCAAGAGATGGATGCTTGGGGTGATTCAGGTGATGCTTCTAGTGTTAACTAATATATATTTATATGTGATTTGATGCTCGGTTGTCATCGGTTGGATCACCCCCTTTATACATGAGACATGAGAACCTAGCATAGTTAGATAATTTTATGAGAACAATTGTTTCACTGGCTATATTATGAAATATCTAGTGGCCTATAATAGGTAGATATATTGGGTTTATTGCTATGAGATTTTCCCCTCATTCCGTCCTGAGTTAGGGTGGCCAGGAGTATTTAGGGAACTTTTGATTTCATTGTGTAAGGCATGCTTCTGGGCATGAGTCTCATGTATTAGTATGTTCTGGATTATTCATGATCACCTAGGTTCCTCCCATGTCTACTGGTACTTAGTTACTTATGATGGATGATTGTGTTTCATGACCGGTTGGCTACTCCTACGTGATATCTTTCCATTTACCTTGTTGCTTAGTTAATGTTCTTGTTACTTTGAGTAGTGTGACTTCTTTCTAAAAAGGATAAATGGGTTTTCTAATGTTCATGGAAAACATTTTCTCTTTTAAATTTTATATGTCATCTTGTTCCGGTTTTGAAATAAATGCATCACTTTCCTTCTTGAAAATGTAAATGGTTGTTTCTTGGAAATGAAAAGGGTAATGGAACGTGACTTGTTTTAAAATGGAAAATGTGTGTGAAAAACCTAGATTTGTATATTGTATTTAAAACTTGAAATTTATGTTTATTTTATTTTAAAGGAATTTAATTGGGAATAGATTGTTCGGGTATGCCTACTAAGTTTTAATACTTACACCTATAGTTTCTATTTTTTTAGTTTGTGGTACAGGTCTCAACTAAATTATATCATCATGGAAGATGGTTGGTCTTGGAATCAAAGAGTGACCTTTGGGGTCACATGGATACATTATTGTCGTTAGGTTTCAGTTTGGGTTTTATTATATAGTTTGGTTATATTTTTATCTTTGTAAAAAATGATCAGATGATTATTTATCCGTGTGGGATGCTTTGGTTATCTTTCCACTTTTTATCTATTTATTTAATATTGGTAGAAATCATTCCCTTTGTTTACTCTATTGATTCTCGACACTAGTTTCCAACCCATGAGGATCAGGAATTCCCTTAGGGCCATGTTGTGGATCAGTTTGGGTGACCAGTTTAGGGTCAACCTAGGTTGGTTCATGAAAATAAAGATTCATTAAATCCTTGATAAAGGCTTGGAAATATCTCTATTCATGATTAAAGACCATGGATTAATCTTAAAAGGTAAAAATAAGGCCTTATATGGAAGTAGTGGTGGCCAATATTAAAGTGGAAGGTGTGTGGATAGCACATGCTAGATAGTGTAGGGAACCAACCAGTCGGTTCCATGATAGCAGCAACCCGGTTGTGTAGTAGGGCCAATAACTAGCCAATGGAGGAGCATTGGCTAGATGGTGGCTCATCCATTGAAAAATAAATCTACCTGAAAGAAACTGGATAGCCTCTGGCCAATAACATCTCCTTGGTGGAGTTATTCCAGCAACACCCATCTCTAGGTTGGCTACTGGCTACATATTGGTGGCTACTAGGTGTTCAGTGGTGTTGATCTAGCTCCAGTGATGTCGTATTTATTATGTTAAAAAAGACAATAAATGTGTTCTTCTATGGATTCATTTCACATGGAGAATTCCATATCTTTAACAATACCTTTAGATCATATAAAATGACTCCCTTGGATCCTTTAAGTCCCATATTTACATCCTTCCTGCCAATGACATGATCTAAAGATCAAATCAATGGTGAAGCACTAGAATTATCAATTCTTATCAAGATAATTACAAAGTTATAAATCACCAAAGGCTCTCAAACATCCTATGAAATCTCCATTTCTCCATTGAAATTCATCCATTTATGAGATTTGTGAGTAGCATATAACCGGTTTATCGAAATAAAACCTCTTTCACCTCAACCTCCATTATCTAAAGCTTCACACTCTTCTAAAAGTGTGGTATGGGTTACTTGGATATCAGTGAAGCTAAAGTGGGTACTCCTAAACCAAAATTGTGATGGAAAAGTATCTTGGTCACTGTTGAGATCATGGGATTTATATAATTGACCTCTTGAGTTGAGGGATGGAGATGTTGGGTCTCACATAGAGCTTTAGCCAAACTCCTTATCAATTGTGTTTTTACACTATTTACTTTTATACATTGCATCATTTTACATCAACTCGCATAGGTTCAATCATTTCCATGCATAATTTACTTTTATTTTATCTTTATGAACTCGAATTAAATTTATAAACTTTACTTCATATGATTTCTCAATTAATTATTTATAAATCACTTTATTTTCAAATTATCCTTTTATTTCACTTTAATTTTTTTAAAGGAAAATTCACCCCCACCCCCGAATTAATAACCTACCATCACATGGTATCAAAGGAGTTATTTTTGTTTGATAAAAAATATATTGTTTTCAAAATTTTCTTTTAATTAAAAATTTCAAATAATAAATAATTTCAACAAAATATTTTTTTATGGAATCTAGTTCCAATTTGTATAATCCTATTTTTAATGGTACTGATTACTCCCATCAGAAGAATTAGATTTAAACATGTTGGACTCCTTATGTTTTAATTCTCACAAATCATGTTTGAATATTGTTGGAATCCTTGTGTTTTAATTCTCACAAATCATGTTTGGAGATTGTTGGACTCCTTGTGTTTTAATGCTTACAAATCATGTTTTACACTCTTATAACTCAGGTTTTAAACTCTCACAAGATCATGATTAAAAATCTCAAAAACCATATTTGAATCTTGTAAACTATGTTTAAATCTTGTTCTATTATGTTTTAGTATAATCATGTTTAATCTTAATCCATTCTTTGAATATTAATTCTTAAGACAGCTTACAGATATTTGTCTAAGTCTGTGAAACCATAAACTTTCTACTGGTTCCAAATTTTCACAAAGTCTGTGACATCGTAAGCTTGCTACCGGTTCCAAATTTTCGTAAAGGACCTGAAACCATTTCTGTGCTATTGTTTTTAAGACACCGTAACAAGACACCCTTTAGAATTTTTACAAAGGACTAGACACCATTAACAAAGACATTGTTTATCTGACACCGTAGTCTTACTACAAATTCCAGAATTTGCAAAGGGCCAAACACCGTAACTGTGCTACCGGTTCCAGATCTCAACGCAACTATGGCACCGTGATTGTCTCACCATGACTGTATCACCACAACTATGACACCGTTCCATACTTAACTATTTTTCCATATCTTTAAATTAAATTTAAAAGTTGTTGATAACGGTTGTATTTGAGTCATTTAATGAAACTGATATAATTAATGATCTTTTTCAGTCCTGTCATAAAAAAGTATGAGGTACGAGGTGTGGAGATCGTGCACTTTTTCAGCTATACTACAAGAACCCAAAATAAAAACAAAGTGTTTCACTCGATATGGGTATGTAGTGTAGCAGTGGAATGCATGGAAAAGAAAAAACACCCATATATGAAAGAACACACTGAAGGAAGAACTTTCAATTCCTACTGACTGTAAACAAATAATAACCTAATGTGAACCATATTTAAAGAATCCATGTAGAAAATCAAAGGAGAAGAGGAAAATCTCACTGCACTGAAAACCAGAACACTCGACTCACGATACTTTGTTTTTAGAAGAGGACCATAACATTGCATCTGCTACATCCAAAGAGTCTAGAGCTTCATTTCATGACATACAGAGCCTCCTAAACTTTATATCATTACATTTCACTCTATTGTGCACTATTTTATTACTCTTTGAGTAGTGTGTGTATCTGTATTAAATAAACACACTATCTCCTACACTGAATTGAATGATACATGACATACTAACTCAAATATCTTTATACACCTTGTTTCACCCACGTATAACTGTGGAAGAGGTCTTGTGTGACCCGGATTTTAGTTTTCACACGTAGAAAAGTGGAAGAGGTCTTGTGACCTGGACAATATCTTGTACAATTTTTAACCCCAATCCAGGGTGTGGATCAAAGATTTATACATATATATTGCTTGGTGGTAGGTGATCACCAAGTGGAGTGGATTAGGCCTCAGATTAGTACTAAACCACTTGTTTTATCCGTTGTATCTTTCAATTTAGTATTTCTCTATTTTTAACTCATATTTCAGAAAACTAAATTTCAATTTGATAGTTAGTCTTGGATAGTAGTTATAATTGTTTTTCCTTATTAGAATAGTTTCAAAAGTTGTATCAATATCTTTTATTTCTATTACTAAGAATTAATCAATCTTCTGAGAAACTATTTGAACAGTCAAGATATTATAATTTTAATACCCTGGTTAACTGGCCTATTTTATTTTAAATAGGGGATATTTTAAATAAGCTTTTTAATATAAATTTTTACGGGAACACAATTCACCCCCCTCTTTATTGTCCTACTCCGACCAATATTTGGTATCAAAGGCTATTTTTCAACTTGTTGTTTTCAAAATTTTAAAATATATATCTATTTTAAAAATCTCTTTCAGTTGTGATTTTTGTTGAGTTTTAAAGATATTTAAATTTCTATTAGTTATAAATTTCTAGTTCTTTAAAAGCCTATTTTATTTATCATGGATAATATATTAGAAGGTGCTTATACCAATAGACCTCCATTCTTTAATGGAACAAATTATGCACAATGGAAAATTAAAATAAAAATGCACCTAGAAAGTATGGGTTTTGAGATTTGGTCTTCAATTATAGATGAATATAAGATTCCTGATACTGATAGAAATACTTTGGATTTCCCAACTAAGGCTTCTTATAATAATAATTTCAAATCCATGAATTCCTTATACTATTATTTAGGTGATGAAGAGTTTAACAGAATTTCTGCATGTAAAACAACCCATGAAATTTGGGACACTTTATATGTTTCACATGAAGGAACCTCTAGTGTTAATAAAATAAGACTTAACACATATAATATTAAATATGATAACTTTAAAATGAAGTATGATGAGCCTATTTCTGACATGTATCTTAGGTTTAATGAAATTGTGAATACCATGATCTCTTTAGAAAGAGATGTTACAACTAATGAGTAAATCATGAGAATACTCAAATGATTACCAGATAGATGGATATGGACTTTTGTATCAATTAGAAAATTCTGTGACATCAACAAGTTTCCAGTAAAGGAAATGATAGGAAAATTGATGATGTATGAGGAAGAATTAAAAGTCAACAATGAAGAGGAAGATAAACCAAAGAGAAAGTCAGTGTCTTTCAAAACCACTGCTTCCAAAACAAAATAAAAGGAAAGGATACAACCTCATTATGACAATAAAATTAATAAATATTAAAAATCTGATAATGATGAGGAAATGACTCAATTATCTAGAATATTTAAGAATTTTTATAGGAGGAATAAATTATTTAGGAATCCTAACTAAAAAAGTAAATATGACAATAAGGGAAACTAAAAAAAGGATTGGAAGAAAGGTGATACTTCCAATGAAATAGTCTGTTATGAATATAAGAGAAGAGGACATGAAAAGGATGATTGTCCCAAGATAAAATATAAGAAGAGATATGAGGACAAAGATAGAAAGTATAAAAAGGAAATTAAAGTAACATGGAGTGATTTTGAGGATAACTCAAGTGTCTTAGAGTCTTTACATGATTAAAAGGATGATAAATACAATATGTGTTTTATGACAAACACATCTGAGGTAACACTTGAGTCTCCTGTACAAAATTCCTATTATTCTGGAGATGAAAGTTATTATGAAAATATGATAGATGAGTAAATGTTTGAATACTACCAAATATTAGAAGACACTTGTAATAAACTAAAAGATAAATAAAAAATCATTACAGAAACAACATGCTTTTACTACCACTGTTAAATATGAACTTGCTATATAAAAAGAGAAAAATTATCAACTGGTTAAGAAAAACAATGAACTTAAATCGTAAAATGAGTAATTAAAAAGGGATATATAAAGATTTACCAATGTAAAGGAAATATTAGTTCAAATGATTGGTAAAAAAGTATCCCCTAAGTATACTACTGGAATATGATACCAACCGGGAAAAAGGAATATAACGAAAATTCATTTTGTATCAAAATTTGGAAAATCTAGTTTTATGCCCAATTTTGGAAAATTTTCTTCAAGTTCTAGTTATGAGACATCTTCTATTGTTTGAAGTTTTTCTAGACCAAATAAAGTATTTTTTTGAAATACTTTACATGCTGCTTATTGGAAACCCATGAAGAAAGTATGGGTTCTCAAATCACTTATTACTAATGTTTCTAGACCTAAGAAAATCTGGGTACCAAAATCTTCTTTTGTTTGATCCTTATATTGGAAATCTGTTTAAAGAGATCCTATAAAATTCTATGGTATTTGGATAGTGGATGTTCAAGACATATGATAGGAGATTACTCATGCTTCAAGAACCTAATAATGATTTATAGTGGGCATGTCACCTTTGGTGACAATGCTAAAGGAAAAATAATTGGTCTTGGCCATATTGGAAACTCTAACTCAGTTTTAATTTCTAAAGTACTTTTTGTCAATGGATTAAAATATAATATTCTTAGTATTTCACAATTATGTGATGATGGTTTTCATGTTAAATTTGAAAATGATGCATGAAATATTTTTAATTCTAATAATGAATTAATATTTTCTGCTTTTAGAAATTAAAATGTTTATTCTATTAACTTAGATTCTTTAGTTTTTAAAAATGTTTCATGATTAAGTGTTTTTCGTAAAGAGTCTTGTCTTTGGCATAGAAGACTAGGACACTGCAATATACACTCCCTTAGAAATATTACAAGAAATGGTTTAGTCAAGGATCTACCCAAAATTGAGTTTCCAAATGACAAATTTTGTAATCCTTATCAAAAGGGTAAACAACAAAAAATCTATTTCAAACCAAAGAAAGAAGTTACAACTTCTCAACCTCTCAAGTTGGTTCACATGGACTTATTCAAACCTTCTAGAGTCTCATGTCTTAATGAGAATCACTATGTCTATATTCTTGTTGATGATTACTCTAGATATACTTGGACCTTCTTCTTGGATCACAAAAGTGAAGTGTGCTCTCATTTCATCAAGCATGATAGGACTGTAGAAAATATTAGTGGTCTTAGAATTAAATCTCTAAGAAGTGACCATGTCCATTAGCTTTAAAACCAAGAGTTTGAATCTTTTTTCTCCCAAAATGTCTATAGTCATAATTTCTCTTCCCCTAGGACACCTCAAAAAAATGGTGTTGTAGAAAGAATAAATATAACTTTACAGGAAATAGCTAGAAAAATTCTTAGTGAGTATGACCTACCTATATACTTTTGGGAAGAAGATGTTAATACAACATGCTATATAATCAATAGAGTCTTAATCAGACCAATTATTAAAAGAACTCCTTATGAGTTGTGGAACAATAGAAACCCCAAGGTTAACTACTTCAAATTTTTTGGTTGTAAAGTCTATATCCTTAACACTAAGGATAATATGGATAAATTTTCATCCAAGAGTGATGAAGGAATTTTCCCAAGATATTAAATTTATAGTAAAGCATATAGAGTCTTCAATAAGAGAACCAAATGTTTTGAAGAATCTGTACATGTAAAATTTGATGAAATAGATCCACATGAATCTAAGACCTCTCTAGAAAATCATGAGGATGATATGTCAAATCTGGACATCAATGCTAAATCTTCTGACCATCCTATGAAGGAATCTGTTAAAACTTCCAGTTTTGGACATTTTCTAGATTCAAGCCATAATGAACCCAAACCTGATGAAGAACCTAGAATTACTATTCCTTCTTTTTCTAGATCTATTATAACCCTTAATAACCATCCTTTAGAGGCTTTTGTTGCATATTTAGAAAAAGGAACTCAGACTAGAGCTTTTCTAAGAAATTAAGTTGAATATCAAGCTTTCTTATCACAACTTGAACCTAAGAACATCAATGAGGCAATCAATGATGAATTTTGGGTGGTGTATATTCAAGAGGAATTAAATCAATTTGAAATAAATAAAGTCTAGAAACTTGTGGATATACCTAAATACATCTTGACCATAGGAACTAAATGTGTGTTTAGAAATAAAGTAGATGGATCTGGTACTATAGTAAAAAATAAATCTATATTGGTTGCTCAAGGTTATAGTCAATAATAAGGGTTAGATTATGAAAAAACATTTTCACTAGTTTTTATACTTGAATCCATCAGAATAATGTTAGCATATAAAGCACATTTAAATTTCACACTATATCAAATGTATGTCAAGAGTGCATTCCTAATTGGGTATATAGTTGAGGATGTTTTTGTTGAACAAACCCCTGGTTTTACAAACCCTCATTTTCAAAATATTTTTTTTAAATTATCAAAAGATTTATATGGTTTAAAGAAATATCCAAGATCTTGGTATGATAGATTAAGTAGTTTTATTATTTCCAAATGTTTTACAAAAGGCATACCTGATCCTACTCTCTCTATAAAAATAATTTCTAAAGAAGTTTTGGTTGTTCAAATTTATGTTGATGATATTATTTTTGGATCTTAAAAAAATTACTTATGTACTGATTTTTCAAAGATGATGCAAAATGAATTTGAAATGAGTTTGATGGGTGAGCTAAAATTCTTTCTTGGATTTAAAATCCTTCAAAATAAGGAAGGTATTATTTTGAATCAAAGTAAATATACTAAGGATCTTCTAAAACATTTTGGTTTAGATAATAATAAAATTAGTGATACTCTAATGAGTACCACTTTTAAGTTGGATCTTGATGAGAATGGTAAATATATTAATCAAACCACTTATAGAGGAATGATTGGGAGTTTACTTTACATGACTACTAGTAGACTTGATATTATGTTAGTGTATGTATGTGTGCTTGTTTTCAAGAAAAACCTAAAGATTCACATCTTCTTACTATCAAAAGAATTTTCAAATACATCAAACATACTACCAACTCATGAATGTTTTATCCTAGAGGACAATCATTTGACTTGGTTAATTATTCAGATGCAGATTTTGGTGGTTGTAAGTTAGATAGAAAAAAACCTCTAGAACATGTAACTTTTTGGGCAAGTCACTAGTTTCATGGTGTAGTAAAAAGCATAATTCTATTGAATTATCTACTAATGAAGCTGAATACACAGCTTTTGGTGGTTTTTGTTCTTAGACTTTATGGATGAAACAAACTTTTCTAGACTACAGATATCAATTTAGACATGTCCCTATAAATTTTGATTACACAAGTTCTATTAACATATCAAAGAATCGAGTTTATCATTCTAGAACAAAGCATATTGATTTAGGACAACAATTTTTGAGAGATCAGTATCAAAAAGGGGATATTACTTTAGAATTCATTGGCATGGAACATCAACTTGCTGACATTTTCACTAATCCATTAAATTCTGAAAGGATGAATTACATCATCCATGAATTAGGAATGATTAACCTTGAGTGAATAGGATTACTGTCTCAGGATTACTATATCAGTTCAATGTCTCAGGATTACTGTATTAGTTTACTATATCAGGATTATTGTCTTATTTTGCTGTCATAGTATTACTATCTCAGGATTACTATCTCACAGTTTGGTGTCTTTGTTCGCTATCTCATTCATTATGGTCGCAATGTGTTAAGTCACACAGTAATATTGACCCCATGAATTCATGCACCTGTACCACCGTATTATTCAGGATTTCTTTTTAAAAATTTATTTTTGTATCAAGTGTTTTATTTATTTTTACCATGTTTTTGTTTTCGTGATGTTTGAACCCCCTAAATGATAAATACATATCGCTTCACTTCTCTCAAGATCACTTCTCTTGAAACTGAAACCCTTTGTCTCTCTCAAACCACTTTCCCTCCTTCTCATATTTTTTAAGACTATATTGAATGCCCATGAGGAAGCATCCATCCTCATAGAATCCTAAGAATCATAGGTCTCAGAAGAAACAAAAGAAGGATCTTATTGTAATGCCTAAGAAACCACTGAACCCTGGTCTTTAGGATTGAAAAGTCATACCAGAAAAGGAAATATATGTGATGTCGATATTTTCTAGTAAGTCTATTGTTTTAAGATTTCTAAAATAATAGGGATGGTTGGATTAGTTTACCAAGGAGAAAAGACCCATCTACCCAAGTCTTGTTTTTGAGTTTTATCAGTATGTCTAGTTTACCTTCAACTCCAAGGATGATTTTGTTGTTAGAAGCTGGGTAAATGGTCAAATATTCACTTTTTCTTAGAGGTTATGGGATGAATTCCTAGGAATACCTCATGGAGGGATTTTTGAGAATTTAAAGAGAGGTTCTACTCCTCATAGTGATGCATTTAGCCTAGAAGAGGCTCTTGGAAGTTTTATTGGGAATAAGAATAAGAGAATTCCTATTGCTTCTAAGCTTGATAGTGAGTCAAATTTGTTATTCAAGTTCATTTAACATAACATTTTCCCAAGGAAAGGAGTTTTTTCCACTCTTAAATACCAAGATGTATTTTTAATTCATCTTCTTAATAATTGACACAAAATTAACTTGTGTAAGTATATTATACTTTACATGTGTGAAATGATTAAAACCACATCAAAGTCCACTTACCTTTTCTATTTAAGGTTAATTTCTATTATTCTTCTAGCCAAAGGTGTGGTTGTCCAGAATGAAGAAGTGATTGAGGAATTTGATTTCTATATCTCTAAGGCTACTTGAAAGAGAATGAAAATAAGATGGAATCCATGGAATAAATCATGGGTTGAGGATAATGATAGGTTGTATGATGATTTTAATCCTATTGAACATACCTCTAGACCTAAAAATGTAGCTGATCCTGGATTAAAAGCTGATGAGATTGTGGAATATCTGGATGAATAAATAGATGATGATGTTAGTGAAGGTTTAATGAGAGTATCTCCTGAGATATAACATCTCCCTAAAGGTGATGTTGATGAAAATTGAAAAGATGTAGCTGCTGTTAAAAGAAGTGATGATATTGAGGAAGATATTTATGTTGAGTAAGAACTTGCTGCTGTGGAATAGTATGAAGAACAAGTTGAACCTAATATAATCTTATCTTCTAAGGAAAGAATGGAATAAGACTTTCATCTAGCTAGAGAAGATATGGGTGAACCTAACAGAGATAAAAATTTGGGAATGGGTCAAGAGATTGAGTCTCTTAGTCCTATAAGAGATGCACCTATTGAGGGGGAGAAAAACCTCATCTTAGAAAGTATTCAACTTACAAATCCTATTAACCAATGTTTTGTGGATACCTGGTATAGGTTTCCCATTTATTTTGATGTGGATGATGCCCAATAATCCTTAGTAAAAGGGATAGATCTTTTAACCATGTTTTAGTTGAAACTAATTTCTACCAATGAAGTATCTCATGATAAGTAATCTGAACCTATTTCATTTCCTATACCTAAATCTTCTCAAGAATCTTCTGAGTTTGTAATTCTTAGTGATCTGAAAGTTTTTGGAGACACCTTGTTGTTTGGTTTTGTGAAACTACTACAATCTCAACCTACCCCTATAAAAAATATAAGTGAAAGGGATAATGCATTGATGTTAAAGAAAATTATATGGAAAATTCAATTGAATATGTTTCATGAAATTCGGGAAGTTTGGATTGAGAAAAATATTTTGAGTTATGAGGTGAAATCTTTAAAAACTATGGTTGAAGATATGTATAAAGTCTTGAAAACTGGTCAAGCTCCTATTACTCATATTAGTGAGGATATTGGTGATAAGATTCCACAAAAGGTTGTGTCCCTAATTCAACCAAACCCAATTACAGTATATGAAAAGGTGGTTGAGAACAACACCAAGATAGCCAATGAGATGCAAGATCTTGTTTCTGGACTCAATAGGATGACCGATGAATATAAAGGTTGTTTAAAAAAGGTTCTAAATTATCTTAAGTATCTCACATCAGCTGTTATAGCTTCATCTACCTCTGGAAAGACATCCTAGCCTATGGACAATGACTTGATCAGAACAACTTTTAAAGAAGTGATTCAGTCAGTGTTGATTGGTGTTGATAAGGAAAGTCTCTCTGCTGTCATCAAGAATAGTTACCATGTACTTGATTTGGTGAGGGTTCATTCAAAGATTTCCAATGATGCTCAAGAAGAAATCTCTAAGAAATTGGACTTATACTTTAAGAGAATTTATTCTAAGCATGAGCTAACTAATCACTTCAATTATCTTGTGGAAAATTTGAAGATACCTCCAACCACTCAAGACTTCAAGGATAAAGTGTAGAAGATCAAGGAATTCACACCCAATCTGGATAAGTTTCTGGAAAAAAGGATAAATTTGAGAAAGCCATGTAGTACGGTGGAGAGATCATCTCAGATTTTATCAACCTTTTGAAGCCTTATCTCCATGTTCAGAGTGCTGTAATTGTGGCTCCTGCAGCTGCTTCTTTATGGCCTGGTCTACCTTCTGCTACATACCCTTCTACCTCCACCTCCTTTTCTCCAGTAACTATGTTTGTTTCATAGGATCTGAGTTAGATCATACCTGTCATTTTTGAGAAACCTCTACCACTATCTTCTACCAAACCTAACCTTTCTCCTTCTATCATTGAAGGAGTACCATTTCCTTCCCTAAATAAAGATTCTACCACTTCAACGTCTGAACCTCTTGATTCTCCATATGATGTCTCTGATGAAGGAAAAGCCAAGTCTGATGACTCTACCAAGAAGTGAAGGCTGATTTTGATAGGGATATATTGTATTTTCCATTTTTCTTGTAATGGACTTTATCATTTTATTTAATATAATGTGGCCTAATGTTGTTTCTTAACTTTTTATTTTATTTATGTCCTTCTCATATCCTTTTGATAATCCCAAAAGGGGGATAAAATCATACAAAAGGCATTTAAAGAGGAGAAAATTTCAGGATTGCTACTCTAAGGGGGAGAAGTAATGAAAAATAATTACCCTTTATGCTATTTATTACACATATGCTTTAATATATTGATTTGATAAGTAATATATTTATTTATAAAATATTTTTCTTGTAAATTCACTGATTTTTTATCATCAAAAAGGGGGATATTGTTGGAATTATTGTGTTTTAATGCTCACAGATCATGTTTGGAGATTTTTGGACTCCTTGTGTTTTAATGATCATAAATCATGTTTGGAGATTGTTGGAATCCTTGTGTTTTAATGCTTACAAATCATGTTTTACACTCTTATAAATCATGTTTTAAAATCTCCCAAGATCATGATTCATAATCTCACAAATCATGTTTGAATCTTGTAAACTATGTTTAAATCTTGTTCTATTATGTTTTAGTATGACTATGTTTAATATTATTCAATTCTGTGAATATTTATTCTTAATACAACTTATTCTTAATACAACTTACAGATATTTTTCTAATTCTGTGAAACCCTAAACTTTCTACCACTTCCAGATTTTCACAAAATCATTGACATCGTAAGCTTGCTACCAGTTCTAGATTTTCGCAATGGACCTAACACCATTTCCGTGATACAATTTCTAATACACCGTAACAAGACACTATTTAGAATTTTGACAAAGGACTGGATACCATTACCTACAACATCATTTATCTAACACCATAGTCTTACTACCAGTTCCAAAATTTTCAAAGGACCAGACACCGTAATTGTGATACCAGTTCCATATCTCAACACAACTATGGAACTGTGACTATCTCACCACAACTCTGACACCGTTCCACACTTAACCATTTTTCTGTCCTTTTCAATTAAATTTAAAAGTTGTTTCTAACATTCATATTTGAGTCATTTAATGACACTGATATAATTAATTATCTCTTGTAGTCCTGTCAGTAGACAGTACGAGGTGTGGAGATCATGCACTTTGTTGGCTATACTACAATAACCCAAAATAAAAACAAAGTGTGTCACTCGAGACGGGTATGCAGTGTAGCAGTGGAATGCATGAAAAAGAAAAGAACATCCATACATGAAAGAACACACTGAAGTAAGAACTTTCAATTCCTACTGATTATAAAAAAAGAAGAACCTACTATGAAATATCTTGAATGCATCCATGCAGTAACTCAAAGGAGAAGAGGAACATATCACTACACTAAAAACCAAAACACTCGACTCACGATAATCTATTTTCAGAAGAGGACTGGAACATTTCATCTGCTACACCCAAAAAGTCCATCGCTATATTTCATGACACACAGAGCCCTCTAAAATTTATCTCATTACATTTCACTCTGTTGTTCACTTTTTATTACTCTTTGAGCAGTGTGTGTATCCGTATTAAATACACACACTGTCTCCTACACTGAACTAGATGATACAAAATATCATCACTCAAATATCTTTTTACACATTGTTTCACCCAGGTATAACTGTGGAAGAGGTCCTGTGTGACCTGATTGTTAGTTTTCCCACATAGAATAGTAAAATAGGTCTTATGACCTAGAAAATCTCGTGTACTATTGTTAACCCCAATACAAGGCGTGGATAAAATATTTATACATATATATTTCTTAGTGGTAGGTGATTACCAAGTGGAGTGTATTAAGTCTCATCTTAAGACCGAACCACTTGTTTTATCAACTGTGTCTTTCAATTTAGTTTTTCTTTGTTTTAACTCATATTTCAGAAAACTAAATTTCACTTTGATATTTAGTCTTGGATAATAGTTATAACTGTTTTTACTTATTAGAATAGTTTCAAAAGTTGTATCAATATCTTATATTGCTATTACTGAGAATTAATCAATCTTCTGAGAAACTATTTGAATAGTCAATCTACTATAATTTTACTACCTTGGTTAACTGGCCTGTTTTATTTTAAATTATGGGAATCTTTTAAATAAACTTTTTAACATAAATTTTTATAGGAACTCAATTCACCCCCTCTTGAGTGTCCTACTCCAACCAACAAAACTTATCTTGGTAGTATTTATTTTCCTATTTGTAAAATGGTAACACATGATTATGTTCCAACTAAAGAATCTGAATAAAAATGGTATCTGGATGATACAAATAATTTTTAATTTAATAAAAAAGATATAAATGCCTTGAATTATGGTCTTGATCATAATGAGTTTAATCGTGTTTCCACTTTAAAAACTTCTTATGAAATTTGAAATTTATTATAAGTTATGCAATGCCTCAAAATTCTAAAGTAATAACCTTGTATTCAATAGCACGTATGACACACAAAACCAAGCATGTAATGGACTGTAATATCCCAAGACTTTAAAATATATTTAATATTTTAAATAAATTCAATCTATGATATATTTTGCAATGCACACAATACTGAGTTAGCATGCATCATACACAAAAAATACTTTCCTTGTGCTACACAGAAGATCGAGTATTACCGAACAACAATATATTAATAAAACATTACTATTTAGTATAATAAGATATAACCTAGACGTCAAATTAGAGTTTATTAATATTACTAACTAACTTATGAAAATATATGGTTTATAAAAATATAAAATGAATTCATAGGTCACCAATTTATTATAGATGTCTTGCTAATATTTAGGGATTATAGTCCTTTTCTAGTACTTTAGTCACTCATTTAACTCATGCTCTTTCGGATCATGCTCCACTGCTAGTGGAACTTAAACAAGGGAGTTTGGAGAACAAGTAGTTTATGTACTAGGATAACTGGCACAATGTGGATGGGTTCATGCAGATGATAAAAGAATCATGGGAACATGAGATGGATGAGAGAGCTTGGGTTGGGATTTCTAGGAGTCTAACGCAACACAAGGATGATATAAGCAGATGGTTCATGAACAAAACATCAATGGATGATTTGGTGGAAGTGCTAGAGGAGGAGATCGACCTATTGGAGGATGAGATGCAATAGAGTTGGGATGACTCTAAATTCATGTTGGTATGTGACAAACATTTTTTTCTGGCTCAAAGGCTGCTGGAGATTTAAATGTAATTCAAACAAAGGTCCAGGGTCATATGGATTAATAAGGGAGACCTAAACAATTGTTTTTTCCATGAATTTTTGAAGGAATGACAAAATATGAAACTTAGCTTCAAGATTGAGGATGTATATTTTTATTCGAATGTTAATCTCTCTGAAAGGATGACTTTGAATCACTTTGAATTAATACTTGAAGGTGATCCTTTAGGATCAGCTGGGGAGGGTGACTCTACAATGGAACAAGAGGTTTTCATGGGGAGTATTTGCAAAAGGATTGATGATGAGGATAACATTACTTTAAGAAGTATACCATCTAGTGAGGTGGTATGGGAGGTTTTTCTCAATATGTCACTGGACAGTGCACCCGGTCCAGATGGTTTTCCAAGAGATTTCTATGTGGTGTCATGGGACTTTGTGGGGTCCCAGGTTATCAAGGTGGTGCAAGATTACTTCTGGGGGGTTATCTTAATAGGAGTAAGTGTTCCTCCAAGGTGGTCCTCTTGACTAAAGTTAAAGATCCCTATTCCATTAATCAATATAGACCAATATGTATTTGCAATGTTTCTTACAAGATCTTATAAATTTTACTAGCTCATAGGATGAACAAAGTGGTTCCGAAGGCAGCTTCTGAGGAACAACCTGGCTTTATCAAAGGTAGGTGTATTCAAGGGATGGTGGTAATCGCTCAAGAATTGTTGTAGGATGAGAATAAGAGGGTAGTCGGGTCCAATGTGATTATTCAGGTGGACATGGAGAAGGTGTATGACAAGCTGGAATGGAGTTTTATAATCCAGGTGATGAGGAGGATGGGTTTTCATGAATGGGTTTGTGATCTATTATTTTGTTTCTTCTCCTATCCCTAGCTTAACATCTCAATTATGGGGAAAGGTTTTGGGTTCTTCAAGAATGCGAGGGGCATGCGTCAAGGGGACCCCTATCTCCCATCATGTTCATACTTTCACAAGATTCCCTCTCAGAAAATTTACACAAATGCTTGGTGGAACAAAGAATTTTTCCATATCATTCTCAATCTTCGGATGGATCTCTCTCCCATATTATGTTTTTTGATGATATTATCATCTTTTTGAATGGTAGGAGGTCGTCCCTTGTTAACTTTATGAATCTTATGTTGATTTATGGTAACTTAAGTGTCCAATGAGTTAACTATAGGAAGAAAAATATCTTTATATCAAAGAAATGTCCAAGAAGAAGGATTTAGAGTATTCAAGACATTATGGAAATCCAGAAGAATCAATTACCTATGATGTATCTCGGGGCACCTATTTCCAATGGTAGAGTGAAAAATATTTTCTTTGAGGATCTCATTAATAGAATGCTTATTAGGTTTCTTAACTATAAGAACATGTTTCTCTCCTTCAGTGGATGTGTGGTGTTGCTTAATCATGTGATTTATTCTATACCGATGCATGTCATGTCCATTATCACTCCTCTCAAAGGGATTATCTCAACAATAGAGAAGCTTATGAACTGATTCCTTTAGGATTCCAACTCTTCAGAAAGATCCCATTGGGCCTCTTGGTATCGGGTGGTGAAGCTGGTAGAGGAAGGAGGAGTTGGCCTCAGGGATGTCACAACTTCCATGAATTCCATGCAGGCTCATCTAGCATGGGATTTCATTGTTGGAGAATGGACGTGGGATAAAAATATTAGAACTAAGTATGAAAAAATGGGAGGGTTGGGACTATAGGAAACTATCCATGATGGGGAAAACTGTGGCATTTCACCTGGAAATTCTTTAGGGGTTTCCCCACTGGATGGTCGGATGAGGGGATATAAATTTATGGAGGGAAAATTGGGTGGGGAGAAGATATTTTTTCCAAACTGCCCAGGATTGAACATGTCGGTAAGAGAAGACAGCCAATACCCCAGTCTTCTTGATGTAAGGGTTGGTGTCCTGAGAACCAACTGTTTTGTACTTTGATTACATGAATGTTCACTTATTATATATTGTTCATTGTTTTGCATGACTATAATATAATAATGTCCTGGAATATTTGTTGCATTAATAAGGTCATAACAGATCCCCTCTATGATGAGAACCTTGAAATTCTATAACAATATTCTTAAATAAAGTTCTACGGTTGGATGACATACTATGATAGGACACATAGTATACAGACCGTCATGTGTGAGTACTCGTAAGAAGATGAGACTCTCTCTCATGGAGTTCGCACTTGGTAATCTCCAAGATGGGAGATTATGAGAACAGACCCGCCAGTAGTAATTATACACATCTTGGTGTCATCGGATATTGCTATCTGAGAGCGTGTGTAATGGTCCTTAGACTAGAAGATTATCATTAACTCATGTCATGACTCGCACACTTAGATTTACTGACGAAATCCGTCACGCAGACAGTTGGCGGGAAGTAGGGTACGTTGGGTGCGTCATGAGTGACATGTTGTTAATGGATAAGTCGAGGAAGGATTTGTCCCTTCCATTTATGGAAGTTGATATCTCGGCCCTTTGATTGAAATAGAACTATCGCATTAAATTCCATGGCCATGGTGTAAACGACAAGTTTATTTCAGGTAGTCAAAGAACGACGGATCAAGCATATAGGTTTATGACACTTCCATGAAACCTTCTTGATGAGATATTGAGACAAAGGGATTAAATTACACAGTAAGCATTCGTATGAGGTGATACGTCAATGTGGTGTCAACTTCTTTCTCTTGGGTGCCTTGACCCGTTGCTAGACAGTAATCTTGGACTTTAGGCAAGCCTGCCTAATGCCAACAAGAAAGAGGCCTAGAGGGTCACACACTAAGTGTATCCAAGTATCTCAAATTGAATAAAGATTATTCCCATACGTGGTTTAATAATTATTCAAGGAAGCCTAAGTTGTTTTAAATGATGGAGGAAAAATAAAATAAAACAAGTACACGCCGTGTATTATTAAATGTACACGCCGTGTAGTTTTATTTTGGAAAGGAAATGAATAAATGAAAAAAAGATATACACGCCGTGTACATTTAATATACACGCCGTGTAGTTTTCAATGAAAAAAAAGTACACGCCGTGTATTTATTATTACACGCCGTGTAGTTTTTCCAGTCGGGATTTTGAGGATATAATATTGTTTTAAATGATATTTATTATAATCAGCGTGAGTTCATGTCAAGGAATTATCTATTCGACATGGGGGTTTTTAAATAAGAGTCAATGAAATAAATAAAACGCGTAACGCGTTTATTTATTGTCATAACTCTATAACCCCACACACCTGATTATAAATATCCTCACAACCCCAACTCTTTTTCAACACACAAGAGAATCGTTGTACACAACATCTCTGGAGAATTCTTTCAAGGTCGAAAGAACCTCTTCCTCCAAGAACGCTCTCAAGACCGAGAGAGATCCTCTTCCATTGGATCAAGACGATCAAAGGCGGACAACGAAAGCAAAGGCTTCTCCATGCTAGCACCCGGAGAATCCTTTGGTGACGTCCAGAGATACGAGGTACACGTGTGGATCAATGCTAGAGGGAGTCTACACTTGGCTTCTGCGACGCAACGACGGATCACATCGACAACGTGATCGAGAACATCAACGAAGAAAGAACACCAAAAAGGTATTTCTTTATAATTAATTAAATTAATTATAATAAACCTGTAACGATCCTTGTTTGTGGTTCCAAGAGAAACCATCTTCTTTGTATTTTTCTGTGATTCGATCCGTGGAGACTGGCATTTATCATCGTATTGATACCGGATTGATCATTGCTAATGACAAAAATCTTAGTGGGCACATCCACCCACGTGCTTCTGCTACTCCCAGAACTTTCAAATGGTATCAGAGCGAGGTTACAATGTTGATTATAGTTATTTAATTTTCGTTGATAATTTACGCATTCATATTTGATTCAATTTGAAATAAATCGTTCTATAAATCTGAATTAACGAGATCTACTCTTCCTCCTTCATTTCTCGATTCATATCATAGAAACAACCTTTTAATTTTAATTTTTGATTAAAATAAAAAATGAGGAACTCATCCGGAGGAGCCGCTCTTTCTATCTATACAACACGGGATTACACGACGTGTAATTAAAACTACACGCTGTGTACTTAGGTTCAACGAACCAGCACTGGTCCGCGAAACCACGCCATGTGAATTGATTATGACTAAGTTTTAATCATGCCATGTTGACCAGAATTGAACGGCGTGTGGAAACCGGAATACACGGTGTGTATGTTAGAGAAACACGCCATGTAGTCCGTTCTGACCCAGGTGAAACCTTGTACAAAGATAAGCCGCGTACCGCGTACACGGGATCGCCAGGCCGGTTACCGCGTAACAAGGAAGTACACGCCGTGTATGATTCATCTGCACGCTGTGTACTCTAAAATTTACAAAGTAAAAAAAACACGCCAAATCCCCGGCGTGTACTTTGGATAAAGGGTGAAAAGAAAAATACACGCCGTGTAATTATAAACTACACGCCGTGTACTTTCCAGAAATGGAATTTCACCAGGTTTCCTCCAATGTACAAAGAACCGTACAAGGAATATGGATGAGAAGAATCTCAAGGAAATTCAGAAAGGAATTTAAGATAAAGAATTGATTAATTATAAGATCATAATTAATTGAATTCGAGCACGTCTTATCTTAAATAAAAGAAAGATTAAAAGAATTTGAATTCCAAATATGCATAAATGTCATTGCATACTATGGATGATCATGATCTAGACCAAAGACCCTTTGAATGTGTATGGTTTCATTTAAATTTATTTAATTTAAATTTGTTGGCCTGCGAGCCTTCTTCCAATAAAATGTAGGGCCTGCGTGCCCATGGTTTCTTTAATGCAAACCCATGTAATGGAGGATCTCCCAAGCCAGAGGAGATGGTTCAAATCCCAAAGCCAAGGCGAAACCGACGCAAGAATATACAAAGGTGGAAAAGTGGTAGCTGCAAAACAAAAACCAACAGGTTTAAGGTGTTTTCCCTAGGTCAGGGTTAGCTTATCAAAACCGCTAGATAAGCTAACCAATAGAAGCTCATGATCATGACATCTTATTTTATTTCTGTATGATTGCATGGTTTATTTATTATGTATGTGTTGTCGCGATCACATAATTAATAAAATGAACAAGCATGCAATGATGGAATAAAATAAAAACCAGACTATGCGTAAACATTATCAGAGCATGGTTAATCACTTAAGCAAGCATCACTTAATATTAACAAGAATGTGATAATGAAAAAATATGCATAAAGAATAAAATCCCTCAAATACCATATTAAGTCAGACCAAGCCTTCTGTTACTTGATTAAGGGAAAGACTCAATAAAACTATGTGTTTGACCAACCCTTGTTGGGACACTTACTTTTATAAAGGAAGCCCTTATGAAAGGTTTCGGGTTGACTTAACCATATTACATCAAGAGAAGTAGCCCTTACTATACTTGATGTAATATTGGAGGCAGGAGTTGAGGAAATCCAAGTCAGGATTTCAGGATTGGGGAGTCCACTCAACAGATCAAGGAACTATAAGCTCACAGTTGGCAAAGACCTGCCTACCTAAATACCTTCAAATATCTTGACCAACCCTTGTTGGGGTTATGCGAAGGGGAATATGGATCCTTTCCACTAGAATGTCAAAGTAACTGTACATTCCGAGTTCAATGGTGAGGGTCATTGGGACTTGATAAAATAGTGGGAGACTTAATTAATTTATTATTATTTCTCATAAAAATGTAATCAAGAAAGTACTAATAAATCTTCTCTTTTAAAATTGTAGAATCAAGATGAAAAACTCGTCAACCAAATTTTCTCTGTGATCAATACTGGATAAAGACAATATCCTCACCGGCAGTAACTTTCAGGAATGGTTTAGGCACCTTCGGATTATCCTACGCCATGAACAGAAGTTTTACGTGCTGGAGTCCTCACTTCCTGATTCTCCTGCCCCAGGGGAGAGTGATGAAGATTTCCTGGGCTATGATCAACATTTGAACGACGCTCTCGATGTTCAATGTTTGATGTTGTCATCTATGTCTAGTGAGCTCATGAAGTCTCATGAAGAAATGGATGCTTATAGCATGATCGAGCATCTCCGTGGTCTATACGAGGAGAGAGAAAGACAGGAAAGGTTTGAGATATCCAAGTCTCTATTTTAGAGCAAGCTTGGAGAGGGTGCCCCAGCTGGGCCTCATGTAGTCAAGCTCATTGGCTACATTGAGCGGTTGGAGGTTCTAGGGTTTAAACTCCCCGAAGAGTTGGGTACCGATCTCATTCTTGCATCACTCCCCCAGAGCTTCTCAAAATTTGTTGTGAACTTCAACATGAACAACATTGAGAAGTCTCTGTCTGATCTTCTTATCCTTATTCGCCAGGTGGACAATGACATGAAGTGTGAAAAGCCTTCTGTCCTCATGGTGAATAAAAGGAAAGGTAAGGCGAAGAGATTTAATCCCAAAGCTTCTTTAAGGCCTTCCAAGAAAAGGAAGATCAAAGGGGAGGAAAAGGAACATGATGCTGTTTGTTTTGCATGTAGCAAGAAGGGCCACTGGAAGAAAAAATGCACCCAACCAAGGAAGCAAGGGGAAGCTTCAGGTGCATTTGTTATCGAATGCAATCTATCTATTTCTACTAATTGGGTATTAGATACTGCTTGTGGTGCTTACATCTGTATCCAAATACAAGAACCAAGTAGATTCAGGAAGATTGATCGAGGGGAGGTAGATCTACGAGCAGCCAACAGATCCAGACTCGCTGGTATAGTTATCGGAGACTACCACCTCACATTGCCTACCAGGATGGTCTTGTTTTTGAAAGGTCGTTATTATGTGCCTTCTGTTACTAAAAACATTATTTCAGTATCCAGATTAGATACTGATGGATTCATATTCATGTTTGGAAATGAATGTTTCTACTTTTATAAAGATAGCATTTGTTTTGGTAGGGCACATTTATATAACGACCTTTATATGTTAGACTACACAAACTAAGTGATGGCAATCGATAACAAAGTTAATTCACATGAATCATACCACACCCAACTTTGGCATCACCGGCTAGGTCATGTCAATGAGAAACGTTTGACAAAATTACATCAAGATGGGTATTTAGATTCTTTCGAACTAAAACCACTTGGTATATGTCATGCGTGTATACAAGGAAAAATGACCAAAGCCCCATTTAGTGGGAAAGGTGAAAGAGCTAAAGAGATTCTAGAATTAGTTCACACAGATGTGTATGGACCATTTCCAGTTGAAGCAAGGGGTGGGTTCTCGTACTTCATAAATTTTACTGATGATTTTAGTAGATATGGATATATCTACTTAATGAGGTATAAGTCAAATTATTTTGATCGGTTCAAAGAATACAAGAATGAAGTTGAGAACCAGATTGGTAACAAGATTAAGAAACTCCGCTCAGACAGAGGAGGATAATATCTTAATCAGGACTTCATTTATTTCTTACGGGAGTTTGGGATTCTATCTCAACTCACTCCTCCTTACACACCTCAGTGGAATGGTGTAAGTGAAAGGAGGAACCGCACCCTATTGAACATGGTGAGATCAATGATGATTCATGCGAGTCTTCCATTATCCTTTTGAGGATATGCATTACAAACAGCAGCACACGTACTAAACCAAGTACCAACTAAATCGATAAATGGTATTCTATATGAATTATGGAGTAGACGCAAAGCCATGTTATCGAATTTACATGTGTGGGGTAGCGAAGCATTTGTTAAGGCCTCTTTAGGTAACAAACTTACACCCCAAGGCACAAAGTGTATCTTTATATGATATCCTAAGGAAACAAGAGGATATTACCTATACAACCCCTCAGACAAAAAGGTTACAGTGGCAAGACACGCCATATTCCTTGAGAGGGAGCACATCTCCAAAAGAGATAGTGGGAGCGAGATAGACTTCGATGAAGTCGAGGCTCAAGATACACAGAAGTTGGTACAAGAACAGATTCCACAAAGCCCCGTGGAAGAAAAATCTGTTCCAGAGACACAAGAACTGCGTAGGAGCACGAGAGAGGTGAGAGAACCAAAATGATATGGTTTTCTTGTCACCGAGGATGGTGACTCATTATTGGTTGACAATGATGATCCTCTTACCTACAAGGAAGTAGTTGAAGGCACAGATGTTTCCAAGTGGCAAGAAGCCATGAATTCTGAAATGGATTCCATGTACCAAAACCAAGTCTGGATTTTGGTAGATCCTCCAATTGATGTAAAGCCTATTGGTAATAAATGGGTATTCAAGAAGAAACTGGACATGGAGGGGCAATTCAGCACCTACAAGGCACGACTGGTTGCAAAATGTTTTAGACAACGTCAAGGAATTGACTATGATGAAACCTTTTCATCGGTTGCAATGCTGAAGTCCATCAGAATCCTATTGGCCATTGCTGCTTACCATGACTATGAAATTTGGCAAATGGATGTCAAAACAGCTTTCCTTAATAGGAACCTCCAGGAAGATGTCTACATGACACAACCTAAAGGGTTTGTGACTCCAAAGGATGCCAACAAGGTATGCAAGTTGCAGAAATCCATTTATGGATTAAAGCAAGCATCAAGGTCATGGAACATTCGTTTTGATGAAGCTGTTACAGAATTTGGATTTGTTAAGAACGAATGTGAGACTTGTGTCTATAAAAGGTTTAGTGGAAGTGCAGTCGTTTTCCTAATAGTATATGTTGATGACATATTGCTAATTGGAAACAAAGTACCTATCTTACAGTCAGTTAAGGCATGGTTGCATAAATGCTTCTCCATGAAAGACTTGGGCGAGGCGGCATATATTCTTGGGATCAAGATCCATCGTGACATATCCAAGAGAATGCTGGGCCTGAGTCAAAGTACATACATTGAAAAGATACTGAAGAGATTCAGTATGGAACAGTCCAAGAGGGGATTGTTGCTAGTGTCACATGACATTCATCTTTCCAAGAAAATGTGTCCTCAGACACATGAGGAAAGAAAGAGGATGGAAATGATCCCTTACGCATCCGTGATTGGGTCAGTCATGTATGCTATGCTATGTATGAGGCTAGATGTTGCTTACGCATTAAGTACGGTAGGCAGATATCAAGCTGATCCAGGAGACCGCCATTGGATGGAAGTCAAGACTATCCTTAAGTATCTGAGGCGTACTAAGGATATGCTCCTGGTTTATAGAGGAGATGAGGAACTAGTCATCAGAGGACATGTAGATGCTAGTTTCCAGACTGATCAAGATGACATGAAGTCGCGGACTGGATACATCTTCAGTTTGAATGGAGGTTCAGTGAGCTGGAAGAGCTCAAAACAAAGTGTGGTGGCAGATTCTACAGTGGAGTCCGAGTATATCGCATCTTCTGAGGCAGATAAAGAAGCAGTATGGATGCGAAGCTTCGTCCAAGAGTTGGATGTTGTACCAAGCAGTAAAGATCCTATCACACTCTATTGTGATAATACTGCAGTGGTGGAACTTGCAAAAGATCCAAGGTCACATCAGCGGACAAAGCACATACTTCGGAAGTATCATCTCTTGAGGGATTTTTCTCAGAGAGGTGAAGTTACAGTGAGCAGTATTTCCACGGAGGACAACGTGGAAGACCCATTGACTAAAGACTTGACTCAGAAAAAACATGATCATCATGTGAGGTCTAGCGGACTAAAAGTCGTAGGCAGTTGGCTCTAGTCCAAGTGGGAGTTTGTAAGGGTTGGTGTCCTGAGAACCAACTGTTTTTTACTTTGATTACATGAATGTTCACTTATTATATATTGTTCATTGTTCTGCATGACTATAATATAATAATGTCCTGGAATATTTGTTGCATTAATAAGGTCATAGCAGATCCCCGCTATGATGAGAACCTTGAAATGCTATAACAATATTCTTAAATAAAGTTCTACGGTTGGATGACATACTATGATAGGACACATAGTATACAGACCGTGTAACATCCCCAAATGATAAGGGTTAAAAGACTAAAATGATATGACTCATGTCAACAAGGTGCACCTTCCTTTTCGGGAGCCTATCTGATTAGAACTCCACAGTTAAGCGTGCTTGGCCTGGAGTAGTGATCAGGATGGGTGACCTCCTGGGAAGTTTCTCAGGGTGTGTGTGAGTGAGGAAAAAGCACACTGGAAAGGACATGTGTTGGCCTGTGGGGACTATCATTTTTCAGATGACCCGTTCAGGCACATGGGTGGACACTGGGGTGGGCCCCACGTGTCTGCGGGGCAACTGGGGTACCTGGTAGGCTAGAACCCGACGACCATGTTAAGGTGGGGTGCCTGTGCTGTAACCGAGACCCGAACCCGATGACCATGTTAAGGCGGGGTGCCTGTGCTGTAACCGAGACCCAGTTGTCACATTTGGTATCAGAGGAGGAACCCAGCCTTAAGTGCGCAGTGCACAACCTGGGTTGAGATGTAGGGCCCACAATGAGGGCGTTGTGCTCTAAAGGGGTGGTGATTGTAACATCCCCAAATGATAAGGGTTAAACGACTAAAATGATATGACTCATGTCAACAAGGCGCACCTTCCTTTTCGGGAGCCTATCTGATTAGAACTCTATAGTTAAGCGTGCTTGGCCTGGAGTAGTGATCAAGATGGGTGACCTCCTGGGAAGTTTCTCAGGGTGTGTGTGAGTGAGGACAAAGCACACTGGAAAGGACAAGTGTTGGCCTGTGGGGACTATCATTAGTCAGATGACCCGTTCAGGAACGTGGGTGGACACTGGGGTGGGCCCCAGTGAAGCAATAGTGTTTAGCGTATTGGGTGTGGTTATCAGTCCAGGGAGTCCAGTGTTGGTGCGGCGGCCGACGTATCCGTACACCAGGACCTTGAAGTTTTATTTCCAACTTAATGCACGAAAACATTGATTGCCTGTGTGTTTCAAGTTTTCTTTGTGATTACTTTGTATCAGCTCACCAGGTATATTGTTCTGACCGTGGCGCACCTGTTTCCTTTTCAGGATGGCCCCACGACGGCAGCCAGCTAGGGTTCCGAGAGTCGAGCGTGACAACAGCCCACCGAGTGACGAGGCCTTGGTGCAGGGCCCTTTGTCAGCAGTGGCACCAGTGGTAGCTCTACCCGCCGAGCCACCGATGCTTCCAGCACCAGTCGCTGACGATGCACGTCGCATCAGCGCACTGTATGAGTTCTAGCGCTAGCAACCGCCCAGGTTCTGTGGGGAGACAGACCCCCAGGCAGCCGAGGACTGGCTGGAGGCAGTGGTACGAGTTTTCAGGATAGTGAGGACACCAACAGACCTCATGGTGATCCTCGCTGCGAGCCTACTGCACGCAGCAGCAGGCCGATGGTGGAGCTTGATGCTCCAGGTGCACGATGAGGCATCTCCACTTTGGACGGACTTTGAGAGCCTCTTCTGCTCAGAGTTCGTCCCAGCCACCCTCCGTGCGGTGCACATTCAAGATCTTCTTTAGCTGCGGCAGGGCAGCATGACGGTCGCCTAGTACTCGGCGAGATTTACAGATCTCTCGCGCTACTCGACCGACATGGTACGAGACCCATTCTTCCGGGCCCGGACCTTCGAGCAGGGATTGAGACACGAGATCAGGGCATCGCTGATCTCCCTCAGCATACCGACTTAGATGGGAGTACTGGAGTGGGCCCTTTTTATCGAGAGCTTTCTTGCTGAGTCTACACCAGCACCGAGACCCACCGCAGGGCGGCACGTAGCAGAGTCTTCTGCAGCAGGCAGTCGACGGATGACTCATGGGTCCAGGCAGACCAGACCCTCAGGAAGACGACCTCAGGACACTGGCTCAGCAGTGCGGGGCACACAGAGCGGAGCCAGTCTTTTGAGAGGCATACAGTGTTACTCGTGTGGCGGGCAGGGCCACATGGCTCGTGACTGCCCGACCTGCTGTGCCGAGGAGCAGCAGACGGTTGAGGGACCACCAAGGCAAAGGCAGAGGGTCGACCATGGCAGTCCGCAGGGAGGAGGCGGATGAGGTAGAGGAGCTGGCTGAGCAACAGGTGGTGGGCGACGCTTTGAGGCTCTACCACCACCACCACCAGGAGGTCCACCCCGACCACAGGGAGCTGGCGGGCAGAGACAGGCACAGCTCCAGGCAGTAGAGGCCTATGACCAAGGCGCACCCGAGATGATTCGGGGTACTATCTGTGTCTATTCCACCCTTTTTCGGAGCTCGGAGATTCCGACAGAGCCGTTGGCTCGATCCTTACGGCTAGAGACTCCTACGAGAGCAGACTCGAAGATTACACACTAGTTCCGGCAGTGTGAGATTACTCTAGGAGGCGAGAGCTTCGGCTGGGATCTTCTTGTAGCAGCGTTGAGGCCTTACGACGTCATCTTGGGCATGGATTGGTTATCTACGGTCCATGCACATATTGACTGTTTTAGGCGCAAGGTGCGATGTGTACGCACCGACGAAAGCAGGTTCACCTTCATCGACGAGAAGGGATCCTTTTCAGCACAGGATGGACTTCCGTGGAGGAGAGGACAGCCCATCACTCATCAGTTGGCTAGCCTAATCCTAGGAGCAGTTGACGTGCGGAGTCCTGGTTTTCCTGTAGTGGTGGATCAGTTTGCAGACGTTTTTCCCGACGACGTTCCAGGGTTTCCTCCTCGAAGAGAGGTAGACTTTAATATTGACCTGTACCCCGGGACAACCCCGATATCGACTCCAGCATATCGGATGGCCCCTTCCGAGCTTTAAGAGCTAGGGGTACAGTTGGGGGACTTGCAGGGAAAGGGGTTTATCCGACCCAGTGTTTCACCCTGGGCTTCCCCGATATTGTTCGCCAAGAAGGCGGACGGGAGCTTGCGACTTTGTGTCGACTATCGTCGCCTGAACCAGGTGACAGTGAGGAACAAGTATCCGCTACTGAGGATTGATGACCTCTTTGATCAGCTCAAGGGAGCACGGTGGTTCTCGAAGATAGACCTCAGGTCATGCTATCATCAGCTCAGAGTTCGAGACGAGGACGTACAGAAGACGACCTTCAGATGTCGGTATGGACACTATGAGTTCTTGGTTATGCCCTTCGGCGTAACCAATGCTCCAGCAGTGTTCATGGCCCTCATGAACAGGATCTTTCAGCCATACCTCGATCGATTTCTCGTGGTCTTCATCGACGAAATTTTGATTTACTCGACGACTGAGTAGGAGAACGCCTACCACTTACGGGTTGTACTAGAGACACTCTGAGAGCACCAGATTTATAGAAAGCTCTCGAAGTGTCAGTTCTGGATACATGAGGTCCACTTCTTAGGACACGTCATATTTGAGGCGGGAGTTGCAGTGGATCCTGCGAAGATCGAGGCAGTGTTAGCTTGGGAGCCACCTAGGAGCGTGACGGAGGGGCGGAGTTTCTTGGGACTAGATGGATATTACCGGAGATTTGTGCCAGACTTCTCCAGAGTTGCAGCACCACTCTCAGCTTTGACGAAGAAGGGGAAAACCTTCGTGTGGTCAGAAAGATGTCAGTAGAGCTTCCAGGAGATGAGACAGAGATTGACCACCGCACCTATCTTGGGGTTGCGTGAGGAGGGTGTAGGGTACGTAGTCTACTGCGATGCATCAGGGACCAGACTCGGATGTGTCCTGATGCAGGAGCAGGCTGTGATCGCCTATGGATCACGTCAGTTGAGTCCGCATGAGCAGAACTACGCTACCCATGACTTGGAGTTAGCAGCAGTGGTCTTCGCTCTGAAGACATGTCGACACTATCTGATGGGCGAGCGCTTTACAGTCTTTTCTGACCACCAAAGTCTCAGGTACATATTCTCGCAGAAGGACCTGAACCTGAGATAGCGGCGATGGCTCGAGTTCTTCCAGGACTATGACTTTGAGATAGTCTATACTCCTGGGAAGGAGAACGTGGTAACCGATGCTCTTAGCAGGAGGACGGGCATTCAACTACTTGAGGAGGCAACAGAGCAGCTAGCCTCTTTGAAGATATCCTTCGTGGATAGAGATGGAGCAACCTACCTTCAGTCTCTCATAGTCACTCCTCCACTACTACAGCAGGTCAGAGAGGCACAACGTGGGGATGCTGACTGTGAGACACGGCGTGCACAGATATCCTCAGGACAGGCACCTGATGGTTTCTCCTTTGGAGCAGAGCACGAAATCCTTTACAGAGGACGTACCATTGTACCAATCACTTTACGAGAGGAGGTACTGAGAGAGTTTCACACTTCTCCTTTGGCGGTACATCCTGGAGTGGTGAAGATGTACTAGGATCTCAGACGACAGCACTGGTGGCCGGGCATGAAGAAGGCTGTGACAGAGTTCGTTTCTCGATGCCTCACCTGCCAGCAGGTGAAGGCTGAGCACCAGGTACCAGTAGGCTTGGTACAGCCCTTGGAGGTCCTGGAGTGGAAGTGGGACGGGATATCTATGGACTTCGTGACTGGACTTCCACGCACTTCCATAGGTCATGACTCCATCTGGGTGATTGTCGAACGACTCAGCAAGTCGGCTCACTTCTTACCCATCAGAGAGCAGGGCTCAGCGGAGAGCTTGTGACGACTTTACGTTCAGAAGATTGTGCGGCTTCATGGCGTGCCATCATCTATCATCTCCGATCGAGATGCTCGCTTTACTTATCGGCTTTGGAAGGGGTTGCAGGAGGCGTTCGGGACACAACTACGTCTGAGCACATCCTTTCACCCTGAGACGGATGGTCAGATGGAGAGGACCATTCAGACTCTCGAGGACATGCTCCGTGCATGCGTCCTCGACTTTGGTCACAGCTAGGAGGACCACCTACCCTTGGTGGAGTTTGCGTACAACAACAGCTACCACTCCACCATCAGGATGGAACCGTACAAGGCGTTGTACGACCGACCTTGCAGATCTTCTTTGTGCTGGACAGACCCTGGGGAGTCAGCACTTGTGGGACCAGAGATGGTCCAGGCCACGACAGAGAAGGTCCAGGTCATCCAGGAGCGGATGAGGATAGCTCAGAGCTGATAGAAGTCATACGCTGATAGGAGGCGAAGGCCACTAGAGTTCGAGGATGGCGACCACATATTCTTGCGTGTCTCACCTCGACGTGGTTTACGGAGATTTGGCCGAGGCAGCAAGTTATCTCCGCGCTTCATCGGACCATTCCAGGTCCTCAGCAGGATTGGCGAGGTGGCTTATCGTCTAGCTCTACCACCTCAGTTGCACCGGGTGCACGACGTCTTCCACGTATCTCAGCTGAGGAGATATGTGCACGACCCGTCACACATTATTGACCATGGGGAGCTTGACGTTGACGATGGGGCAAATTTTACGGAAGTCCCAGTGGAGATCGAGGATTGACAGGAGCGGGTCCTACGTGGATGGTCAATTCCTCTAGTGCGCATCAGATGGTAGCACGGGAACCTCCAGGAGAGCACTTGGGAGCGGGAGACTCAGATTCATGCTCAGAACTCTCATTTGTTTCCCTAGTTTTGACGTATCTTTACGGGGACGTAAAGCCCTGAGGTGGGAGTAATTTAAAGACCCGTAAAATTCAAGGGAATTTTTTTCTTAATTTTCTTTGGAATTTTACAAGAGCACGGTTTCTGACAGCACCTGATTCCGAGGTCCAGTGTGCCCGGAATCAATTTCCGAAGTTTGGCTCAGGTACGTTCAGTGAACAAACGAGCGGGTTTTTCTAACTTTTGAACCAGTGTCCGGAATCGAATTTCGAGGGCACCGATGGAACCGCAGCGCCGATAATTGCTTAGGAACTCCTGTTCCGGAGTTGCGTTTACATGAGTGTTGATAATAAAAATTGTGGAAGTTTATTTTATAATTACACTATAATTTTTATTATTTTACTCTAAGTGTTAGTTCTTGATGGAAGTTGGGTAACCACCCAACCTCCCTTGGGAGGTTATGAGGGTGGTGGGGCCCACACGAACCCCACCCCTTCATATCATCTAAAACCCCCCTCAACTCCCACTTTAATTTTGTTAACCTAAGTTATAACTTATGACTTAAATGTAATAAGTTTAATGAGGTGAGTTGTGTGTGGTTATTGAATTTCAAACTTTTGAAATTCAATTGGTAGGTTGTGTTAATAAAATAAGACTTAGTCTTATTTTATTATGTTAGAGTTTTGAAACCTTGAGAGGATTGGGAAAGCATCTTCTTCTTCTTCTTAAACCTCGACGAAGAACGTGAAGAACACCATTCTTCAACGAAGAACTTCTCCGCCGAAGAACACGGTTCTTCCGCGATGCCGTATCCGCGACGCGACGTTCTTCTTCCGCATCGTCTCTTCCGCGATGGTTTTTCGTGACGAAATCACCGTCAATGACTTCGAATCCTCGGTTCGCGACGTCGACGTTCTCCCGCGACGCCCGACCTCCGCGACGCTCGTCTTCTACGGCTCGTTGACGTACACCGTTCCTGAACCGAGGTAGGGGATTATTTTATTTAATTATTTCCATTCATGATTCTAGTTTATCTATTATCGTGGATTTTTCGACTAGATGTTATCGTTAACGAGAGGGGGGCCGAACCGCACAGACACGACCGAACCCCCCTCCTATGTTCATGTTTGATTCTTTGTGGATGGAAAGGAATGGCGTGGTGCCATCGCACCACATGGGAATCACACGACAAGTATTACGCGATGCCGTCGTGCCGCGCCGTGGAAAGAAGTCTAAGAACGTGACGCCGTCGTGCCACGTCGAAGGAAATCGAAGACGCCGCGGCCGGAGCGGGGCCGCGGAGAAGGGGCGCGGTGCCGTCGCACCGCGCCGGACGACAAGGGATGCGGACGGTTCCGGGCCGCGGCGGAGCAAGGTGACCGGCGGCCGGACCGGACCGCCGGTGATGGAGCTGGAAGGGGATCGGCCACCGCCGGTCCCGTTGAGAAGGAGCCGACCGGCCAGGTTGGGCCGGCCGGAAAGGGGAGGGGCCGGGGGAATTAAATTCCCCCGGCCGGTTCAAATGGCCCCCCATAAATTTGGGGGGGCCACGGTTACACAGGGGGGCAGGCGCCCCCCCTTTTCCGAAATGGCTCGGCCAAAGGCCGAGCCAGACAGCGCGCTGGGCGCGCTGTCCCCAGACGGACCGGCACCCGGCCGGTCTGCCAGGCCTGTCCGCGCCCAGCCGGCCAGGCCGCGCCGGGCCGGGCCGCGCCGGGCCGTGCCGGGGCAGGTCGACCCGGTTCGGGCCAACCGGGGGGTCTCGGGCCGGGTCGGTCCGGGCCCGAAACCCCCGTTATCGGACTGTTTGGGTTCAAATGCCTATAACTCGGGCTACGGACCTCCAAACGACGCGCCGTCAGCGGCGATGCGATCCTTGGATCGAGATGGTCGTTTTGGTATATCGCACTCAAGGTTTCAGAATACTTTGAGTTCGGCAGGGTTGGTTCGTACACGAAACCAACTGGGCCCTCGGAGCGGAAACACTCATATCTTGAGCTACGGACGTCCGATTGACGTGCCGTCGACTTTGTTGGTTTCCTCTTAGTGAGGCGGATCTTTTGGAATACTCCTCCCGAGGTTTGGACATAGGTGGAGTACGGTCGGGTTGGTTTTGGCTTAAAAACCAACCGGGCCCCTGGGACGAAAAAGCCAATAACTCTCAGACCGGGCGTCCGATTGACGCGCCGTCTGTGACGTTGAGTTCCTATTGACGATACAAAAATTTTGGATACATCAACTCTGGACTATGTATCAGTTGATGTATCAGCCTCTCGGCTCGTGGAGCGGACCCTCCCGAACGAGCTTGCTGTGTGCGTGAACCCTAGAGCTGGCTGCGACTGCTACTGTGTCTGCGACGACGACTGTGCAGAGATCCTCAGTGGATTCAATGACGATGACTACAACACTCAGCGAACCTGTGTGGATCAGTGCTACCGATCCTGTGTGGGTCCGATCCTATGTGGGTCAGCGCTCAGCGGTTCTGTGTGAGCCAGCGCCTACAGATCCTGTGTGGGTCCGATCCTGTGTGGGTCTTTGTGAGGGTTAGTACCTATCGATCCTTTGTGGGTCCGACGACTTAGATGGATTAGTGATCATCTCTATCGTCTTTTGAAGAAGTATACCTGTGTGAGCTGAATCCTGTTTTCTTTCCTGTGTGGATTGTGTTGTGCTATCCTGTGTGGATTACATTTTGCTTTCCTGTGTTGAATACGTATACTTTCCTGTGTGGACTGGGTTGTGCTTGGGCTCGGATGTTGGAGCCGAACGAGAATTGATGACTTAGGTATATTTATGGGCATATACCTAAGCAGTGTCGGTTGTTACTTCGTGATTGTATCTTTCCTTTGTGGTTTATCCTTTGTGGATTTCGGGAGACCTTCGGGGGTCTCGGGGTCCCTACTGAGTAGCTTATACTCACCCCTGCACGGGCTATGCCCGCACTTCGTTGTGTTGGTTGCAGATGACGGAAAACGCTGATCGTGGTGGAGGCTTGCGGAGCAGGACGGTACCTGGAGGTGGACCACTGGGCGGGACGCACTCAGAGCGGACGGCTAGACCGAGGAGCTGTGGAGGCTATCTGTGCTCGCCCTTCAGGTGGGACTTCCAGAGGATGGCTCAACGCTGCGGCTTTTCTTTTCAGTTGCTGTTTTCCCCTTTCAGTTGTACTTTACAGTTGGGCTTGTATTTCCGGCCCCTTTTACTTTTAGCATAGCTTGTTACAGTTTTTACTTAGTGTTTATTCTTTCCGCTTGCTTACTCTGTGATGGTTGTTTACTTTACAAAGGCAATGCCTTCCCTGTTTATCGGGATTTACGCCTTGGTGCTAGTCGCCAGCCCCTGGTCTATGGAAGGCGGGCTTGGGGTAGTCACGAAATGGGATTTACGCCTTGGTGCTAGTTGCCAGCCCCTGGACTGCATGTGTTCCAGCGCCAGCGACTGCCCAGGTTCCGCGGGGAGACGAACCCCCATGCAGCCGAGGACTGGCTGGAGGTAGTGGTACGAGTTTTCAGGCTAGTGAGGACACCAGCAGACCTCATGGTGATCCTCGCTGCGAGCCTACTGCATGCAGCAGCAGGCTGATGGTGGAGCTTGATGCTCCAGGTGCACGATGAGGCATCTCTACTTTGGACGGACTTTCAGAGCCTCTTTCGCTCGGAGTTCGTCCCAGCCACCCTCCATGCGGTGCGCATTCAGGAGCTTCTTCAGCTGCGGCATGGCAGCATGACGGTCGCCCAGTACTCGGGGAGATTTACAGATCTCTCGCGCTACTCGACCGACATGGTACGGGACCCATTCTTCCGGGCCCGGACCTTCGAGCAGGGATTGAGACATGAAATCAGGGCATCGCTGATCTCCCTCAGCATTCCGACTCAGACAGGAGTACTGGAGCGAGCCCTTTTGATCGAGAGCTTTTTTGCTGAGTCTACACCAGCACCGAGACCCACCGCGGGGCGGCACGTGGCAGAGTCTTCTGCAGCAGGCAGTCGACGGATGACTCAGGGGTCCAGGCAGACCAGACCCTCAGGCAGGCGACCTCAGGACACTGGCTCAGCAGTGTGGGGCACACAGCGTGGAGCTAGTCTTTCGAGAGGCAGACAGTGCTACTCGTGCGGCGGGCAGGGCCACATGGCTCGTGATTTCCCGACCCGCCGTGCCGAGGAGAAACAGACAGTTGAGGGACCACCGAGGCAGAGGTAGAGGGTCGACCGTGGCGGTCCGCAGGGAGGCGGCGGACGAGGCAGAGGAGCTGGCCGAGCAGCAGGTGGTGGGCGACGCTTTGAGACTCTACCACCACCACCACCAGGAGGTCCACCCCGACCATAGGGAGCTGGCGGGCAGAGACATGCACAACTCCAGGAAGCAGAGGCCTACGACCACGGCGCGCCCGAGATGATTCGAGGTACAATCTGTGTCTATTCCACCTTTGCTGCAGTACTTATAGACACCCCAAACCCGCCTTCCATAGTCCAGGGGCTGGCGACTAGCACCAAGGCGTAAATCCTGATAAACAGGGAAGGCATTGCCTTTGTAAAGTAAACAACCATCACAGAGTAAGCAAACGGAAAGAGTAAACACTAAGTAAAAACTGTAACAAGCTGTGCTGAAAGTAAAAGGGTCCGGAAATACAAGCCCAACTGTAAAGTACAACTGAAAGGGGAAAACATCAACTGAAAAGAAAAGTCGCAGCGTCGAGCCATCCTCTGGAAGTCCCAACTGAAGGGCGAGCACAAATAGCCTCCACAGCTCCTCGGTCCAGCCGTCCGCTCCGAGTACATCCCGCCCAGTGGTCCACCTTCAGGTACCATCCTGCTCCGCAAGCCTCCACCACGATCAGCGCTGTCCGTCGTCTGCAACCAACACAACGAAGTGCGAGCATAACCCGTGCAGGGGTGATTATAAGCTACTCATTAGGGACCCCGAGACCCCCGAAGGTCTCCCGAAATCCACAAAGGATAAACCACAAAGGAAAGATACAATCACGAAGTAACAACCGACACTGCTTAGGTATATGCCCATACATATACCTAAGTCATCAATTCCCTTTCGGCTCCAACATCCGAGCCCAAGCACAACCCAGTCCACACAGGAAAGTATACGTATTCCACACAAGAAAGGAAAACGTAATCTATACAGGATATCACAACACAATCCACACAGGAAAGAAAACATGATTCAGCTCACACAGGTATACTTCTTCGAAATACGATAGAGATGATCACTGATCCATCTAAGTCGTCGGACCCACAAAGGATCGATAGGTACTAACCCCCGCAAAGACCCACACAAGATCGGACCCACACAGGATCTGTAGGCGCTGGCTCACACAGAACTGCTGAGCACTGACCCACACAGGATCGGACCCACACAGGATCAGTAGCACTGATCCACACAAGTTTTCTGAGTGTTGTAGTCATCGTCGTCGAATCCACTGAGGATCTCTGCACAGTCGTCGTCGCAGACACAGTAGCAGTCGCAGCCAGCTCTAGGGTTCCCGCACACAACAAGCTCGTTCGGGAGGGTCCGCTCCACAAGCCGAGAGGCTGATACATCAACTGACACATATTCCAGAGTTGATGTATCCAAAAGTTCCGTATCGTCAACAGGAACTCAACGTCGCAGACGGCGCGTCAATCGGACGCCCGGTCTGAGAGTTATTGGCTTTTTCGTCCCAAGGGCCCGGTTGGTTTTTAAGTCAAACCTACTTGACCGTAATCCACCTGCATTCAAACCTTAGGCGGAGTATGCCAAAAGATACTCCTCACTAAGAGGAAACCAACAAAGTCGACGAAACGTCAATCGGACGTCCGTAGCTCAAGATATGAGCGTTTCCGCTCTGAGGGCCCTGTTGGTTTCGTGTACGAACCAACCCGGCTGAACTAAAAGTATTCCGAAAACTTGAGTGCGATATACTGAAATGACCGTCTCGATCCAAGGATCGCATCGCCGCTGACGGCGCTTTGTTTGGAGGTCCGTATCCCGAGTTATAGGCATTTGAACCCAAACAGTCCGATAACGGGGGTTTCGGTCCCGGACCGACCCGGACCGAGACCCCTCGGTTGGCCCGAACCGGGAGACCCTCCCCGGTCTGGGTCAGCCCGGCCTGGCCCGACCTGGCAGACCGGCTGGGGACAGCGCGCCCAGCGCGCTGTCTGGCTCGACCTTTGGCCGAGCCGTTTCGGCAAAGTGGGGGCGCCTGCCCCCCTGTTTAACCGCGGCCCCCCCCCAAATTTATGGGGGGCCGTTTGAACCGGTCGGGGGAATTTAATTCCCCCGGACCCTCCCCTTTCCGGCCGACCCGACCTGGCCGGCCGGCTCCTTCTCAACGGGACCGACGGTGGCCGGTCCCCTTCCAGCTCCATCACCGGCGGTCCGGTCCGGCCGCTGGTCACCTTGCTCCGCCGTGGCCCGAAACCGGCCACGACCCTTGTCGTCCGGCGCGGTGCGACGGCGCCGCGCCCCTTCGCCGTGGCCCCGCTCCGGCCGCGGCGTATTCGATTTCCTTCGACGCGGCGTGATGGCATCACGTTCTTAGACTTCTTTCCACGGTGCGGCGCGACGGCGTCGCGTAATACTTGCCGTGTGATTCCCGCATGGTGCGATGGAACCACGTCATTCCGTTCCATCCACAAAGAATCAAACATGAACATAGGAGGGGGGTTCGGCCGTGTTTGTGCGGTCCGACCCCCTCTCGTTAACGATAACATCTAGTCGAAAAATCCACGATAATCGATAAACTAGATTCATGAACGGAAATAATTAAATAAAATAATCCCCTACCTCGGTTCAGGAATGGTGTTCGTCAACGAGCCGCGGAAGACGAGCGTCGTGGAGGTCAGGCGTCGTGGGAGAACGTTGACGTCGTGAATCGAGGATTGGAAGTCGTTGACGGAGATTTTGTCGCGGAAAACCGTCGCGGAAGAGACGACGCGGAAGAAGAACGTCGCGTCGCGGATACGGCGTCGCGGAAGAACCGTGTTCTTCGGCGAATAAGTTCTTCGTTGAAGAATGGTGTTCTTCGCGTTCTTCGTCGAGGTTGAAGAAGAAGAAGATGCTTCCCCAATCCTCTCAAGGTTGCAAAACTCTAACATAATAAAATAAGACTAAGTATTATTTTATTAACACAACCTACCAATTGAATTTCAAAAGTTTTAAATTCAATAACCACACACAGCTCAACTCATTAAACTTATTACATTTAAGTCATAAGTTATAACTTAGGTTAACAAAATTAAAGTGGGAGTTGAGGGGGGTTTTAGAGGATATGAAGGGGTGGGGTTCGTGTGGCCCCCACCACCCTCATAACCTCCCAAGGGAGGTTGGGTGGTTACCCAACTTCCATCAAGAACTAACACTTAGAGTAAAATAATAAAAATTGTAGTGTAATTATAAAATAAACTTCCACATTTTTTATTATCAACACTCGTGTAAACACAACTCCAGAACAGGAGTTCCTAAGCAATTACCGGCGCTGCAGTTCCATCGGTGCCCTCAGAATTCGATTCTGGGCACCTGTTCAAAATTTAGAAAAACCCGCTCGTTCGTTCACTGAACGTACCCGAGCCAAACTTCAGAAAATGATTCCGGGCACATCGGGCCTCAGAATCAGGTGCTGTCAAAAACCACGCTCTTGTAAAATTCCAAAGAAAATTAATAAAAAAATTCCCTTGAATTTTACGGGTCATTACATTACTCCCACCTCAGGGCTTTACGTCCCCGTAAAGATACATCAAAACTAGGGAAACAAATGAGGGTACTGAGCACGCATCTGAGTCTCCCGCTCACAAGTGCTCTCCTGGAGGTTCCTGTGCTGCCATCTGATGTGCACTAGAGGAATCGACCGTCCACGTAGGACCCGCTCCTGTCGATCCTCGATCTCCACCGGGACCTCCGTAAAAGTTTCCCCATCGTCATCGTCAAGCTCCCCATGGTCAATGATGTGCGTCGGGTCATGCACATATCTCCTCAACTGGGATATGTGGAAGACGTCGTGCACCCGGTGCAACTGAAGTGGTAGAGCCAGGCGATAAGCCACCTCACCAATCCTTCTGAGGACCTGGAATGGTCCGATGAAGCACGGTGATAACTTGCCACCTCGGCCAAATCTCCATAAACCACATCGGGGTGAGACACGCAAGAAGACGTGGTCGCCATCCTCGAACTCTAGTGGCCTTCGCCTCCTGTCAGCGTATGACTTCTGCCGGCTCTGAGCTGTCCTCATCCGCTCCTGGATGACCTGGACCTTCTCTGTCGTGGCCTGGACCATCTAGGGTCCCACAAGTGCTGACTCCCCAGGGTCTATACAGCACAAAGGAGATCTGCAAGGTCGGCCGTACAACGCCTCGTACGGTGCCATCCCGATGGTGGAGTGGTAGCTGTTGTTGTACGTGAACTCCACCAAGGGTAGGTGGTCCTCCCAGCTGCGACCAAAGTCGAGGATGCATGCACAGAGCATGTCCTCGAGAGTCTGAATGGTCCTCTCCATCTGACCATCCGTCTCAGGGTGAAAGGCTGTGCCCAGACGTAGCTGCGTCCCGAACGCCTCCTGCAACCCCTTCCAAAGCCGGGAAGTAAAGCGAGCATCTCGATCGGAGATGATAGATGATGGCACACCATGAAGCTGCACAATCTCCTGAACGTAAAGTCATCCCAAGCTCTCCACTGAGCCCTGCTCTCTGATGGGTAAGAAGTGATCCGACTTGGTGAGTCGGTCGACAATCACCCAAATGGAGTCGTGACCTCTGGAAGTGCGTGGAAGTCCAGTCACGAAGTCCATAGATATCCCGTCCCACTTCCACTCCGGGACCTCCAAGGGCTGTACCAAGCCTGCTAGTACCTGGTGCTCAGCCTTCACCTACTGGAAGGTGAGGCATCGAGAAACGAACTCTGCCACAACCTTCTTCATGCCCGGCCACCAGTGATGTCGTCTGAGATCCTGGTACATCTTCGCCACTCCAGGATGTACCACCAAAGGAGAAGTGTGAAACTCTCTCAGTACCTCATCCCGTAAAGCGATTGGTACCATGGTATGTCCTCTGTAAAGGATGTCGTGCACTGATCCAAAGGAGAAACCATCAGGTGCCTGTCCTGAGGATATCTGTGCACGCCGTGTCTCACAGTCAGCGTCCCCACGCTGTGCCTCTCTGACCTGCTGTAGTAGTGGATGAGTGACTGTGAGAGACTGAAGGTAGGCTGCTCCATCTCTATCCATGAAGGATATCTGCAAAGAGGCTAGCTGCTCTGTCGCCTCCTCAAGTAGCTGAATGCCCGTCCTCCTGCTGAGAGCATCGGCTACCACGTTCCCCTTCCCAGGAGTATAGACTATCTCAAAGTCATAGTCCTGGAGGAACTCGAGCCATCGCCGCTGTCTCAGGTTCAGGTCCTTCTGTGAGAAGATGTACCTGAGACTCTGGTGGTCAGAAAAGACTGTAAAGCGCTCTCCCATCAGATAGTGTCGCCATGTCTTCAGAGCGAAGACCACTGCTGCTAACTCCAGGTCATGGGTAGCATAGTTCTGCTCATGCGACCTCAACAGAAATGATCCATAGGCGATCACTGCCCGCTCCTACATCAGGACACATCCGAGTCCGGTCCCTGATTCATCGCAGTAGACTACGTACCCTACACCCTCCTCTGGCAACCCCAAGATAGGTGCGCTGGTCAATCTCTGTCTCAGCTCCTGGAAGCTCTGCTGACATCTGTCTGACCACACGAAGGTTTTAACCTTCTTCACCAAATCTGAGAGTGGTGCCACAACTCTGGAGAAGTCTGGCACAAAACTCCGGTAGTATCCAGCTAGTCCCAAGAAACTCCGCACCTCCGTCATGCTCCTAGGTGGCTCCCAAGCTAACACTGCCTCGATCTTCGTAGGATCCACTGCAACTCCCGCCTCAGAGATGACGTGTCCTAAGAAGTGGACCTCACGTATCCAGAACTGACACTTCGAGAGCTTTCCATAAAGATGGTGCTCTCAGAGTGTCTCTAGTACAACCCATAAGTGGTAGGCATGCACCTCCTCAGTCGTCGAGTAAATCAAAATGTTGTCGATGAAGACCATGACAAATCGATCGAGGTATGGCTGAAATATCATGTTCATGAGGTCCATGAACACTGTTGGAGCATTGGTTATGCCGAAGGGCATAACCAAGAACTCATAGTGGCCATACCGACATCTGAAGGCCGTCTTCGGTACGTCCTCGTCTCGAACTCTGAGCTGATGATATCCTGACCTGAGGTCTATCTTCGAGAACCACCGTGCTACCTTGAGCTGAAAAAAGAGGTCATCAATCCTTGGTAGCGGATAATTGTTCCTCACTGTCACCTGGTTCAGGCGACGATAGTCGACACAAAGTCGCAAGCTCCCGTCCGCCTTCTTGGCGAACAATATCGGGGAAGACCAGGGTGAAACACTGGGTCAGATGAACCCCTTGCCCTGCAAGTCCCCCAACTGTACCCGTTGCTCTCGAAGCTCGGCGGGGGCCATCTGATATGCTGGAGTCGATATCGGGGCTGTCCCGGGGGTACAGGTCAATATAAAAGTCTACCTCTCTGCGAGGAGGTAACCCTGGAACGTCGTCGGGAAAAATGTCCGCAAACTGATCCACCACTACAGGAAAACCAGGACTCCGCACGTCAACTGCTCCTAGGATGAGGCTAGCCAACTGATGAGTGATGGGCTGTCCTCTCCTCTACGAGAGTCCATCCTGTGTTGCATTCAAGAGCTTCTTCAGCTGCGACAGGGCAACATGACGGTCGCCCAGTACTCGGCGAGATTTACTGATCTCTCGCGCTACTCGACCGACATGGTACGAGACCCATTCTTCCGGGCCCAGAACTTTGAGCAGGGATTGAGACACGAGATCAGGGCATCGCTGATCTCCCTCAGCATACCGACTCAGACGAGAGTACTGGAGCAGGCCCTTTTGATTGAGAGCTTTCTTGCTGAGTCTACACCAGCGCCGAGACCCACCGCAGGGCGGCACGTGGCAGATTCTTCTACAGCAGGCAGTCGACGGATGACTCAGGGGTCCAGGCAGACCAGACCCTCAGGCAGACGATCTCAGGACACTGGCTCAGCAGTGTGGGGCACATAGCGCGGAGCTAGTCTTTCGAGAGGCAGACAATGCTACTCGTGCGGCGGGCAGGGCCACATGGCTCGTGACTGCCCGACCCGCCGTGCCGAGGAGCAGCAGACGGTTGAGGGACCACTGAGGCAGAGGCAGAGGGTTGACCGTGGCGGTCCGCAGGGAGGAGGCATACGAGGCAGAGGAGCTGGCCAAGCAGCAGGTGGTGGGCGATGCTTTGAGGCTCTACCACCACCACCACCAGGAGGTCCACCCCGACCACAGGGAGCTGGCGGGCAGAGACAGGCACAACTCCAGGCAGCAGAGGCCTACGACCACGGCGCGCCCGAGATGATTCGAGGTACTATCTGTGTCTATTCCACCCTTACTGCAGTACTTATAGACACAGGATCAAGTCACTATTTCATAGCCGCTGCCCTTGTTCGGAGCTCGGAGATTCCGATAGAGCCGTTGGCTCGATCCTTACAGCTAGATACTCCTACGGGAGCAGACTCGATGATTACGCACTGGTGCCGGTAGTGTGAGCTTACTCTAGGAGGTGAGAGCTTCGACTGGGATCTTCTTGTAGCAGTGTCGAGGCCTTACGATGTCATCTTGGGCATGGATTGGTTATCTACGCTCCATGCACAGATTGACTGTTTTAGGCTCAAGGTGCGATGTGTACGCACTGACGGGAGCAAGTTCACCTTCCCCGGCGAGAAGGGAGCCTTTGCAGCACAGGATGGACTTCTGCGGAGGAGAGGACATCCCATCACTCATCAGTTGGCTAGCCTCATCCTATGAGCAGTTGATGTGCGGAGTCCTAGTTTTCCTGCAGTGGTGGATCAGTTTGCGGACGTTTTCCCCGATGACGTTCCAGGGTTACCTCCTCACAGAGAGGTAGACTTTTATATTGACCTATACCCCGAGACTGCCCCGATATCGACTCCAGCATATCGGATGGCCCCCGCCGAGCTTCGAGAGCTACGGGTACAATTGGAGGACTTGCAGGGCAAGGGGTTTATCCGATCCAGTGTTTCACCCTGGGCTTCCCCGATATTGTTCGCCAAGAAGGCGGACGAGAGCTTGCGACTGTGTGTCGATTATCGTCGCCTGAACCAGGTGACAGTGAGGAACAAGTATCCTATACCGAGGATTGATGACCTCTTTGATCAGCTCAAGGGAGCACGGTGGTTCTCGAAGATAGACCTCAGGTCAGGCTATCATCAGCTCAGAGTTCGAGACGAGGACGTGCAGAAGACGGCCTTCAGATGTCGGTATGGCCACTATGAGTTCTTGGTTATGCCATTCGGCATAACCAATGCTCCAGCAGTGTTCATGGCCCTCATGAACATGATCTTTCAGCCATACCTCGATCGATTTGTCGTGGTCTTCATCGATGACATTTTGATCTATTCGACAACTGAGGAGGAGCACGCCTACCACTTACGGATTGTACTAGAGACACTCCGAGAGAACCAGCTTTATGGTAAGCTCTCGAAGTGTCAGTTCTAGATACGTGAGGTCCACTTCTTGGGGCACGTCATCTCTGAGGTGGGAGTTGCAGTGGATCCTGCGAAGATCGAGGCAGTGTTAGCTTGGGAGCCACCCAGGAGCGTGATAGAGGTGCGGAGTTTCTTGGGACTAGATGGATACTACCGGAGATTCGTGCCGGACTTCTCTAGAGTTACGGAACCACTATCAGCTTTTACTAAGAAGGGTAAACCCTTAGTGTGTTCAGACAAGTGTCAGCAGGGCTTCCAGGAGCTGAGACAGAGATTGACCAGCGCACCTATCTTGAGGTTGCCTGAGGAGGGAGTAGGGTACGTAGTATACTGCGATGCATCAGGGACCAGACTCGGATGTGTTCTGATGCAGGAGCAGGCAGTTATCGCCTATGGATCACGATAGTTGAGGCCACATGAGCAGAACTATGCTTCCCATGACCTGGAGTTAGCAGGAGTGTTCTTCGCTATGAAGACATGGCGACACTACCTGATGGGCGAGCGCTTTATAGTCTTTTCTGACCATCAGAGTCTCAGGTACATCTTCTCGCAGAAGGACCTGAACCTGAGACAACGGTGATGGCTCGAGTTCCTCCAGGACTATGAATTTGATATAGTCTATACTCCTAGGAAGGGGAACGTAGTAGCCGATGCCCTCAGCAGGAGGATGGGCATTCAGCTACTTGAGGAGGCGACAGAGTAGCTAGACTCTTTGTAGATATCCTTTGTGGATATAGATGGAGCAGCCTTCCTTCAGTCTCTCACAGTCACTCCTCCACTACTACAGCAGGTCAGAGAGGCACAGCGTGGGGACGCTGACTATGAGACATAGCATGCACAGATATCCTCAGGACAGGCACCTGATGGTTTCTCCTTTGGAGCATAGCACGACATCCTTTTTAGAGGACGTACCTTGGTACCAGTTTCGTTACGGGAGGAGGTGATGAGTGAGTTTCACACTTCTCCTTTGGTGGTACATCCTAGAGTGGCGAAGATGTACCAGGATCTCAGACGACAGCACTGGTGGCCGGGCATGAATAAGGCTGTGGCAGAGTTCGTTTCTCGATGCCTCACCTGCCAGCAGGTGAAGGCAGAGCATCAGGTACCAGCAGTCTTGGTACAGCCCTTGGAAGTTCCGGAGTGGAAGTGGGACGACATATCTATGGACTTCGTGACTGGACTTACATGCACTTCCAGAGGACACGACTCCATCTGGGTGATTGTCGACCAACTCACCAAGTCGGCTCACTTATTACCCATCAGAGAGCAGGGCTCAGTAGAGATCTTGGGACGACTTTACGTTCAGGAGATTATACGGCTTAACGGGGTGCCATCATCTATCGTCTCCGATCAAGATGCTCGCTTTACTTCCCGACTTTGGAAGGGGTTGCAGGAGGCGTTCGGGACACAGCTACGTCTGAGCACAGCCTTTTACCCTCAGACGGATGGTCAGAAGGAGAGGACCATTCAGACTCTCGAGGACATGCTCCGCACAAGTGTCCTCGACTTTGGTCGAAGCTAGGAGGACCACCTACCCTTGGTGGAGTTTGCGTACAACAACAACTACCACTCGACCATTGGGATGGCACCGTACGAGGCGTTGTACGGCCGACCTTGCAGATCTACTTTGTGCTGGACAGACCCTGGGGAGTCAGCACTTGTGGGACCAGAGATGGTCCAGGCCATGACAGAGAAGGTCCAGGTCATCCAGGAGCGGATGAGGACAGCTCAGAGCCGGCATAAGTCATACGCTGACAGGAGGCAGAGACTACTAGAGTTCAAGGATGGCGACCACCTCTTCTTGCGTGTCTCACCTCGACGTGGATTACGGAGATTTGGCCGAGGCGGCAAGTTATCTCTGCGCTTCATCGGACCCTTCCAGGTCCTCAGCAGGATTGGCGAGGTGGCTTATCGCCTGACTCTACCACCTCAGTTGCACCGGGTGCACGACGTCTTCCACGTATCCCAGCTGAGGAGATACGTGCACGACCCGACACACATCATTGACCATGGGGAGCTTGATGTTGACGATGGGGAAAATTTTACGGAGGTCCCGGTGGAGATCTAGGATCGACAGGAGCGGGTCCTACGTGGACGGTCTATTCCTCTAGTGCGCATCAGATGACAGCACGAGAACCTCCAAGAGAGCACTTGGGAGCGGGAGGCTCAGATGCATGCTCAGTACCCTTATTTGTTTCCCTAGTTTTGATGTATCTTTACGGGGACGTAAAGCCCTGAGGTGGGAGTAATGTAAAGACCCGTAAAATTCAAGGAAATTTTTTTCTTAATTTTCTTTGGAATTTTACAAGAGCGCGGTTTCTGACGGAACCTGATTCCGAGGCCCGGTGTGCCCGAAATAAATTTCCGAAGTTTGGCTCAGGTACGTTCAGTGAACGAACGAGCTGGAGTTTCTAACTTTTGAACCGGTACCCGGAATCGAATTCCGAGGGCACCGATGGAACCGAAGCGCCGGTAACTGCTTAGGAACTCCTGTTCCGGAGTTGCGTTTACACTAGTGTTGATAATAAAAATTGTGGAAGTTTATTTTATAATTACACTACAATTTTTATTATTTTACTCTAAGTGTTAGTTCTTGATGGAAGTTGGGTAACCACCCAACCTCCCTTGGGAGGTTATGAGGGTGGTGGGGCCCACACGAACCCCACCCCTTCATATCCTCTAAAACCCCCCTCAACTCCCACTTTAATTTTGTTAACCTAAGTTATAACTTATGACTTAAATGTAATAAGTTTAATGAGGTGAGTTGTGTGTGGTTATTTAATTTCAAACTTTTGAAATTCAATTGGTAGGTTGTGTTAATAAAATAAGACTTAGTCTTATTTTATTATGTTAGAGTTTTGCAACCTTGAGAGGATTGGGAAAGCATCTTCTTCTTCTTCTTCAACCTCGACGAAGAACGCGAAGAACACTATTCTTCAACGAAGAACTTCTCCGCCGAAGAACACGGTTCTTCCGCGACGCCGTATCTGCGACGCGACGTTCTTCTTCCACATCCTCTCTTTCACGACAGTTTTCCACGATGAAATCGCCGTCAACGACTTTGAATCCTCGCTTCGCGACGTCGACGTTCTCCCGCGACGCCCGACCTCGGCGACGCTCCTCTTCCGTGGCTCGTTGATGAACACCGTTTCTGAACCGAGGTAGGGGATTATTTTTTATTTAATTATTTCCGTTGATGATTCTAGTTTATCGATTATCGTGGATTTTTGACTAGATGATATCATTTAACGAGAGGGGGGCCGGACCGCACTAACACGGCCGAACCCCCCTCCTATGTTCATGTTTGATTCTTTGCAGATGGAACGGGATGGCGTGGTGCCGTCGCACCACGCGGAAATCACACGGCAGGTATTGCGCGGCGCCGTCGCACCGCGCCATGGAAAGAAGTTTAAGAATGCGACGCCGTCGCGCCGCGTCGAAGAAAATCGAAGGCGCCGCGGACGGAGTAGGGCCGCAGCGGAGGGGTGCGGTGCCGTCGCACCGCGCCGGACGACAAGGGCCGTGGCCGGTTCCGGGCCACGGCGGAGCAAGGTGACCGGCGGCCGGACCGGGCCACCGGTGTCGGCGAAGAAGGGGACCGGCCGTCGCCGGTCCCGTGGAGGCCAGAACCGGCCGGCCAGGGCGGGCCGGCCGGACCGGTGTGCAACCGGGGGTTCAAACCCCCGACTGGCTGGCCTGCTAGCCAAAACGGCCCCCCTTAATTGTGGGGGGCCGCAGTTACATAGGGGGGGCAGGCGCCCCCCCTTTGCCGAAACGGCTCGGCCAAAGGCCGAGCCAGACAGCGCGCTGGGCGCGCTGTCCCCAGCCAGACCGGCGCTCGGCCGGTCTGCCAGGCCGGGCCGTGCTGGGCCGGGCCGCGCCCAGCCGGGCCGAGCCGTGCCGGGCCGGGCCGACCCTGTCCGGGGCGGGTCGACCCGGTTCGGGCCAACCGGGGGGTCTCGGGCCGGGTCGGTCCGGGCCCGAAACCCCCGTTTTCGGACTGTTTAGGTTCAATTGCCCATAACTCTTGCTAAGGACCTCCGATCGACGCGCCGTCAGTGGAGACACGATCCTTGGGATGAGACGGTCATTTCGGTATATCGCACTCAAGGTTTCAGAATACTTCGAGTTCGGCCGGGTTGGTTCGTACACGAAACCAACCGGGCCCTCGGAGCAGAAACGCTCATATCTTGAGCTACAGACATCCGATTGACGTGCCGTCGACTTTGTTGAGTTACTCTTAGTGAGACAGATCTTTTGGCATACTCCGCCCGAGGTTTGGACGCATGTGGAGTACGGTCGGGTTGGTTTTTCCTTAAAAACCAACCGGACCCCTGGGACGAAAAGACCAATAACTCTCAGACCGGGCGTCCGGTCGACACGCTGTCTGCGACGTTGAGTTCCTGTTGACGATACAGAACTTTTGGATACATCAACTCTAGACTATGTGACAGTTGATGTATCAGCCTCTCGGCTCGTGGAGCGGACCCTCCCTAACGAGCTTGCTGTGTGTGGGAACCCTAGAGCTGGCTACGACTGCTACTATGACTGCGACGACGACTGTGCATAGATCCTCAGTTGATTCAACGACGATGACTACAACACTCAGCGATCCTATGTGGATCAGTGCTACTGATCCTATGTGGGTCCGATCCTGTGTGGGTCAGCGCTCAGCGGTTCTGTGTGAGCCAGCGCCTACAGATCCTGTGTGGGTCCGATCCTGTGTGGGTCTTTGTGGGGGTTAGTACCTATCGATCCTTTGTGGGTCCGACGACTTAGATGGATCAGTGATCATCTCTATCGTCTTCGAAGAAGTATACCTGTGTGAGCTGAATCTTGTTTGCTTTTCTGTGTGGATTGTGTTGTGTTATCCTGTGTGGATTACGTTTTGCTTTCCTGTCTGGATTGTGTTGTGCTATCCTGTGTGGATTACGTTTTGCTTTCCTATGTGAAATACGTATACTTTCCTGTGTGGACTGAGTTGTACTTTGTCTCGGAGGTTAGAGCGTATTGGAAATTGATGACTTAGGTATATGTATGGGCATATACCTAAGCAGTGTCGGTTGTCACTTCGTGATTGTATCTTTCCTTTGTGGTTTATCCTTTGTGGATTTTGGGAGACCTTCAGGGGTCTCGGGGTCCCTACTGAGTAGCTTATACTCACCCCTGCACGGGCTATGCCCGCACTACGTTGTGTTGGTTGCAGACGACGGACAGCGTTGATCGTGGTTGAGGCTCGCAGAGCAGGACGATACCTGGAGGTGGACCACTGGGCGGGACGTTCTCGGAGCAGACGACGGGACCCGAGGAGCAGATGAGCTATCTGTACCCACCCTTCAGGTGGGATTTCCAGTGGACAGCTCGGTGTAGCGGCTTTTACTTTTCAGTTGCTGTTTTCCCTTTCGAGTTGTACTTTACTTTCAATTTGGGTTTGTATACTGGCCCATTTACTTTTCCGCACTTACAGATGTACTCTGTTTTTACTTAGTGTTTACTTTTCCGCTTGCCTACTCTGTGGTGCTTGTTTACTTTACAAAGGCAATGTCTTCCCTTTTTTACCGGGATTTACGCCTTGGTTCTAGTCGCCAACACCTGGCCTATGGAAGGCGGGCTTGTGGTAGTCACGACACGGGCCCCGAGGACGGGTCGTGACAAATTGGTATCAGAGGAGGAACCCAGCCTTAAGTGCGCAGTGCACAGCCTGGGTTGAGATGTAGGGCCCACAACGAGAATTGATGACTTATTGTAACACCCCTGAAAAAGTGAGACTTAAAAAGGCTAAATGTTACTACCCATGTCAACAAGGTGCACCTTCCTTTTCGGGAGCCTATCTGATTAGAACTCCACAGTTAAGCGTGCTTGGCCTGGAGTAGTGATCAGGATGGGTGACCTCCTGGGAAGTTTCCAGGATGTGTGTGAGTGAGGACAAAACATACTGGAAAGGACATGTGTTGGCCTGTGGGGACAATCATTAGTCTGATAAGCGACCCTAGTGAGTAATAGCCTATGGTGTGCTAAGAAGGAAGCCAAGGTATTACAAGAGACCCATGGGGTCAGATGATAAGGTTCATGACCCGGGTGGCGGGTCATGACAAATGGTATCAGAGCCAATACCCAGTCAGAAGTGCTTAGGCACTGCCTGGGTTTGAGGCTTGGGGTCCACAACGAGGGCGTTGTGCTTTAAAGGGGTGGATATTGTAACACCCCTGAAAAAGTGAGACTTAAAAAGGCTAAATGTTACTACCCATGTCAACAAGGTGCACCTTCTTTTTCGGGAGCCTATCTGATTAGAACTCCACAGTTAAGCGTGCTTGGCCTGGAGTAGTGATCAGGATGGGTGACCTCCTGGGAAGTTTCCAGGATGTGTGTGAGTGAGGAAAAAACACACTGGAAAGGACATGTGTTGGCCTGTGGAGACAGTCATTAGTCTGATAAGCGACCCTAGTGAGTAATAGCCTATGGTGTGCTAAGAAGGCAACCAAGGTATTACAAGAGACCCATGGGGTCAGATGATAAGGTTCATGACCCGGGAGGCAGGTCATGATAGACCGTCATGTGCGAGTACTCGTAAGAAGATGAGACTCTCTCTCATGGAGTTTGCACTTGGTAATCTCTAAGATGAGAGATTATGAGAACAGACCCGCCAGTAGTAATTCCGCATGTCTTGGTGTCATCGGATATTACTATCTACGAGTGTGTGTAATGGTCCTTAGACTGGAAGATTATCATTAACTCATGTCATGACTCGCACACTTAGATTTACTGACGAAAACCATCACGCAGACAGTTGGTGGGAAGTAGGGTACGTTGGGTGCGTCACGAGTGACATGTTGTTAATGGATAAGTCGAGGAAGGATTTGTCCCTTCCATTTATGGAAGTTGATATCTCGGCCCTTTGATTGAAATAGAACTATCACATTAAATTCCATGGCCATGGTGTAAACGACGAGTTTATTTCAGGTAGTCAAAGAACGACGGATCAAACATATAGGTTTATGAAACTTCCATGAAACCTGCTTGATGAGATATTGAGACAAAAGGATTAAATTACATAGTAAGCGTTCATATGAGGTGATACGTCAATGCGGTGTCAACTTCTTTCTCTTGGGTGCCTTGACCCGTTGCTAGACAGTAATCTTGGACTTTAGCCAAGCCTGCCTAATTCCAACGAGAAAGAGGCCTAGAGGGTCACACACTAAGTGTATCCAAGTATCTCAAGTTGAATAAAGATTATTCCCGTACGTGGTTTAATAATTATTCAAGGAAGCCTAAGTTGTTTTAAATGATGGAGGAAAAATAAAATTAAACAAGTACACGCCGTGTATTATTAAATGTACACACCGTGTAGTTTTATTTTGGAAAGGAAATGAATAAATGAAAACAAGATATACACGCCGTGTACATTTAATGTACACGCCGTGTAGTTTTAAATGAAAAACAAGTACACACCGTGTATTTATTATTACACACCGTGTAGTTTTTCCAGTAGGGATTTTGAGGATATAATATTGTTTTAAATGATATTTATTATAATCAGCATGGGCGCATGTCAAGGAATTATCTATTCGACATGGGGGTTTTAAATAAGATTCAATGAAATAAATAAAACGCGTAACGCGTTTATTTATTGTCATAACTCTATAACCCCACACACCTGATTATAAATATCCTCACAACCCCAACTCTTTTCCGACACACAAGAGAATCGTTGTGCACAACATCTCTGGAGAATTCTTTCAAGGTCAAAAGAACCTCTTCCTCCAAGAACGCTCTCAAGACCGAGAGAGATCCTATTACATCGGATCAGGACGATCTAAGGTGGACAACACAAGCAAAGGATTCTCCACGCTAGCACCCAGAGAATCCTTTGGCGATGTCCAGAGATACGAGGTATACGTGTGGATCACCGCTAGAGGGAGTCTACACTTGGCTTCTGCGACGCAACGACGAATCACATCGACAACGTGATCGAGAACATCAACGAAGAAAGAACACCCAAAAGGTATTTCTTTATAATTAATTAAATTAATTATAATCAACCTGTAACGATCCTTGTTTGTGGTTCCGGGACAAACCATCTTCTTTGTCTTTTTCTGTGATTCGATCCGTGGAGACTGGCGTTTATCGTCGTATTGATCCTGGATTGATCATTGCTAATGACAAAAAATCCAAGTGGGCACATCCACCCACGTGCTTCCGCTGCGCCCAGAACCTTCACTTGAAGCCATCCTGAGCCCAGAATAGATGAATATTTTTAACGAAGTTGTATTTACTAAGGATACCGACCATTTATGATTTACACAGTCAAGATATGGTTTCTTTAATGGGCATGGTTACTATAGATTAATTCATCAAGGAGAGGTTCACGATGAGTGGGGATCACGCTTATGGTGTAAGGAGGTCCCCACAAAGACGAGTTTTCTGGTTTGGAGAGCATGGAATTAGGCCATACCTACAGAGGATAATATTCAAAAGAAGGGAATTCACCTGGACTCATGTTTCTACTATTGTAGTAATCCTCAAGTGGAATCGGCGGTTCATCTATTTATCATGGTTCAATGGGTGGTAATACTTTGGTCTATGATGGATAAATTGGGCAATTACAATGCAACATGTACATCTATGCAAAGCTTCTCCGTGAGTTGGTTTTTGGGTGCGGAACATCAGTCGATGGAGTCCAAGATCCAATGTCTCATTGCTAAAATGTTATTCTGGACACTTTGGGAGGCAAGAAACAAAGCAACAATGGAGGTTCAAACACCGATTGCCTTGCTTCATGTGCGAATGAAGACTCTACTTCATGAACTTGGCTCACTGGTTAAAGGTGGACAATAGTCTGACAGTCTTTGCATTCTTCTTAAAAAACCAGGGGAACATCCAAGATCACAGGGTTATTGGGTTAAATGGTATCCTCTAGGGAATGGTTTCAAACTTAATGTCGATGGGTCGCTGATGAATGGTCAGATGCGTGGCGGAGGCCTGGTGCGGTATATGAATGGTTCAGTTATGTTTGCTTATAGTAGCTTCCTTGGGATAAGAAGTTTGTTAGGAGAAGAAGTTAGAGAATTGCACACTGATGTTAGGATTTGAAAAATATTCTCGCTGGTGTTTTCAGAAGTGGAATCGAACACTGAGGTACTAATTTGGGCTTTTCATGGGAAAGTTAATCTGCCTTTGCAGTTGACTTACCTTGTCTGAAGTTGTGGCTTGAAGATTCCTAATGGATGTGCGGTTCGTCATATTCCAAGAGAGGCCAACTTTGATGTGAATTCCATTTCTCAAGGGAGTAGTCCCGAGGAACCCTTGGTTATTTTCTCTACCTTGGGGTCATTACCTCGGTATTGTAATGATTTTTTCCATAGGGATTCCCTAGGGCTTTATCACTTTAGACCTCCATGATTTTTGTCTTCGTTATAGGGAGTCTTCTCAATTGAATAATAAAAATAAATTTTTGATAAATTAATAAAATATATATGTTAAATATTCAATAAAATATTTTTTATTTTAATCCAAATATATTTTATAGGAATAAGATAATAATAAATCCTATTTTAGGATTAAAAATGGTATTTTTCAAAAAAGGAAAATTTACCGCCTTTTAATGGAGAACCAATTTGAAATAAAATTTTTGGAACTTTTATAAACTTAGTATGAAAAAATAAACTTCATTTTTGAAATAAAAACATAAAAATTAGGTTAGGGTGAATTTTTGGTATTTTTATGGGAATTTTTATTTTTTGATGAATAGTGAAAATACTAAATTTTAATTCAAAACTGATTTTTCATCTAATTTATTTATATGGTTAAATTATTGTTTTTATTAGTTCTAAAGTTTAATTATATAAATTTTATATCAATTAATATAATTTAGGTCATTTTAATCAATTTCACTTTGAAATTGAATATAAAAACATAGCAAACTTTTGAACATTTTTACTTTAAAAACCCGTATTGTCGTCTCGTCTATGGGATTAAATTTAAATTTATTTCTGTCCATTATTTGATTTGAATTTGAAAAAATGTATTAAATATTTTTAATCATAATAATTTATAATTATTAATATGTTAAACTTAGTTTTTTACAAAAAAATATTAGTGAAAGTGACTAAAATTAATTACAGTTATTAAGATAAAAATTAACTTAACAAGAGACGAAACTAAAAACTTGAGGGCCAAAATGAATTAGAAACTTTTCAAAAATACATTTAATGTTCATATTTAGAACCTATAATCATTTTTATAAAATTAATTTTATTATTGGATCCAATTGGTATAGGAAAAATGTGGGTGGAATTCCCTTTTCATAAATTTACAAGAATGCCACTCCACCTCCACTATAAAAAGACACTCACCCCTACCACTTCCTCACACATTTCAAGCCATTTTTATTTCTCAAACTATAATAAAATAATCTCCCAATATCCCTATACTCATTATAAATTCCTCATATTGGGTATTAATCTGTCCCAGGAACCCCTTTGGTGCAAACCAAAAGAAGTTACCTAAAGAAGAGGTAACATCCCTCCTCAAGCTCTTTAGTTATATTTTCATTCTATACTCCCTCAAATATTATTATTCAATAATTATATAATAATATCACTATCCTAAATATATTTATATGTTTTTATTCTAATTTTTTTAACTACACTTACACACAATTCCATTTAATGGGTAACGAACTTACCATTCATGTACGACAAACTACCGCCCCACAAAAACGATGTTGTTCTTTTTTCCTTTACTGCCAATCATGGTTGGTAATTATGGTGTATTTTTTATATATATGATATAAATGATATTTATAATGTCTTTATACTTATTTATTTTCTATATAACACATATCTTTATGATTTCCATTTTTTGGGAATACGATAACATCGTTTGTGGAAGTGTGTACTACTACCGCCCCTCAAAGCGATGTGATTCGTTCATGATATACATGGAATTTATTAAGGAATGATTTTAATAAAAGTATGTGAAATATATAAAAATTCATTTATAATATACATATATATCATTTATGTTTCATTCCTTTCAAATATGTCAAATAAATATAAGTAACATTCATGTGTACGTACGACCTACCATCTCCAAGAACGGTGCATTTCATTTCCTATTTACAAATATTATGGATTATTATAAATACATATATAATGGATATATATGATAATTAAATCATGGTTTACATTATTTATATTATGAAATCATGATTTACGTAATAAGAACAATAAGTGACAAGTCAAAACATACTTGAAGACTAGGCAATTAACACCTGAAATAGTGAAAATAATGAAAGATTGTTTACAAACAGGTAATAAGATATTATAAAAAGTTAATATATGAAATTATGAATATGAGTATGGTTCTGTTATAATTTATTAACATATTTTAAACTACTGTATAGGAGGTTAAATACCACACAACAAAAAGGAAGGATAAAGTAATGGATTTTCATCTCACTTTTTACATCCGTGTGATAAAATGTAATATTCACAACTTAATTTTTTTTATGGTGCATATACTACCCATATTGATATATTATATCATTATTTTTTTTGTATCCATGGTTTTTTGAGTTTCAATTTTAATTATTTCTTATAAGGGGATTTGAGTTAAAATTTACCAAGTGGAAAAGAATTTCATAACCCAATTTCTTTTCATCGGGTAATATTACTTCCTCATTGTCGTTAATATTATAAGATTTTTGTGTGTAATAATTTTTTACTATCTATTATTATATTTATTCTTGTTTTATATTTATTTAAATTTGACACACATAACTTATTCATTTATTTATTCCCACATCAATGTTATGGTCTTTTCAAGGATTTACTTCACAATCTCATTTTGTTCAGGGTTATTTACACTTGAATTTACATGAGAGGAAATTATTTGATCATTATCTAATAAAACCTTTAATTTTCTTCTCCTATGGTTATTCATGACCTTTTCCAAGTAATAGTTCCATTTTTTCCACTCTTTGGTACTCAAAATGCTTTAGAAAGTGTTTTTAAGTAAACCCCACTTCATTTCTCTCTTTAGTCATAGAAAATATTTTCTTTCTAAAAAACCTATTTTAAAAAAAGGTTTTCAATTTTTTTAACCTTTAAAAAATGATTTATTAAATAAATTTTTATCCTTTTTGTCTTTTAATTTTTTTTGAAGGAATATTATTATCTATTTCCAAATAAGTAATTTTTATAACCATTTTACTATGAAAAATGAATGTTCTTTTTATCTTGTATTACATGTATAGATTTACCCATAGTCATCTATTTAAGGATTAATTTGAAATTTTAAAAGGTTAATTCTTAAATATTTTTTTTCAAAAGTGATTTCAAAGAAAAGTATTTCCAATTTTTTTTTCAAAATAAAAATTATATTTTCCTCAAGAATGTTTTTAAAATATTTTTTATAGTATTTCAATTCATCAATGAAAAAAACCCATTATTTTTACTTCACTTGGGATATGTTGTATTGATACTATCCTTATCCTTAATCTAGATGGTTTATGATTTCTTTGACCAAGGATAGTATTGACATTCACTAACTTGACTTCTTTGTTAGTCCCCTTGAAATATTCAATTTCTTATGATCATTGAACATTGAATTTCCTTTAAATATCCATATCATTTATCATGGATATGTATATTTCCTAAACTATATACCATTTTTACACATAGTGTGTACTTTATAGTTATTTGATTAACTGGGGAAATATTGTTAATTTGTATCTTCTACTCCATATAGATATTTGATAAGGTACATTGTTAAATTGATTATTCGATATACGAGGAATGATTTGGATAGGTAAAACATAGGTGGGAACCATTTATAGATAGCCCCTTAATGCATCAGTAGTATCATGGGATGAGTCAGTTGGCTAGCCTTAGATGGGTTTTTACCCGATATGCTAAACCAACTTGTGAAAGGTCATGACAGTAATGCTACCATTTACCTAGGAAACATGGCGTCTAATAATTAATAATTTGCCCCATTTAGACGTAGTTGTTATTTATCCATGAGTTTTTTTCTTTGACATATCTATGGATGTATACTAGTTTCTATTTATTGATTAACTGACATGTGTTTCAATTTATTACATAGCTATATTGATTATGCCTTATCTAGTTATTTGAATGGTATGTGTTATTAGTTATTTCCCTTTCCATGTTGATTATTTTAATCAATTCATATTTTCTTCTACTTTACTTACCCTTACTGAGCATTTGAGCTCATCCTTATTTTGTTTCATTTACCTAGTGATGTGGCTCTAATTTGTCATAGTTTTCCATATCTTTTATATTATTTTTTATCAATTTTATTAATTATTTTTGTACTTTATGTTAAATAATCACACTTTTGTATTTTTATTATTTAAATTAATTAATTTATCAATTTTTATAACTAATTATGTTATTTTAATCTTTAAAATAGTTAATTAAGATTTACTAATTTTTATTCTCATTTAATTTATTATTTTGATTCGTTGTATTTAATCTGCTCACTTTTAAATAAATTGACATTAAGATTAAATAATCAATTAATCATCTTATTTGTGTATTAATTAACTTAGTTTTCAATTTAACATTTTCCCCTTTAATTTAGACTCATTAAAATAAATTAACTTTATTAATTTTTATGTTTAATTATTTGGTCGTTTTTAATTAAAGTTAATAATTAAAGTTTTTAATTCAATAATCTAACTTGTATTTATTTTAAAGTATTCATCTTGTTATTTAATTTATTAATTGAGTTCTTTAAAACTTTTTTATTTTAATTTTTTATATGTAGTTTCAATATTAACCTAGTTGCAAATAATTTATTTGATTTACTTTTAATTTTTAATTATAATTAAAATAATTTTTGTTTATTAGTTTGTTAAATTATTTAATTAAATTAAGTTTTAATTTTAAGTTTAATTTATGCAGTTTAATTTTTTTTATCACCGTTAGTTCATTTTTTTTATCTTTTTACCATTAGTTTTATTTTAGTATGCTATCAATTCAGATGCAAATCGACATCATTTACACCTACACATCGGTATCGGTTTCACCTTGGCATCAGTGTCGGTTTCACTTTTTATCGGTGTTAGTGGATCCATTGTTTTTTTAAACTAAGAGTGACTTTATTTTTATTTTTTACTAAAGCTGTCTTATTATTTTTTCTAGATGCCACCAACCCTCTTCTCACACTGATGCTGATGCCCTACTCTGCTACCTATACACTTATCGGTTTCATGTCTCACTCTTTCCCCCCATTTCCAACTATCAGCATCGGTCTCACCCTCCATCTCCTACCAATGCTGATCCCTCTGCCTCACCCCAATTATCACACCGACGATTCCCTACCCTTACTCACTGATCCTCATTTCCTCGCACCGTTTCTATCCCTTGACACCGGTCCTCCGCCACCAGATCTGTAGGAGAACCTGAAGTCGGGCTCGCTGCCTTGAAGCTGTCGCGCCATGGAGGAGTCAAGCCAGTCATTCGCCACCGCAGATCTGGAGTACCCCTTCCATCAAGGATTCCCAACCCAGACCCGCCTTTGATTTGAGCCAGCACCCGTCGATTTGCATCCATGGGCTAAAGGATCTGTCATCCACTGAGGGGTCACCAACTAAAGGAACCGATTCGGTGTGTCTCGCTGTTGTGAACCGAGTCCCTGAGACCCGTTGTTTCACACCGCCTTGAGTCTGGAGCTACCGAATTTGGGTTGCGAGACACTGGATCAGAAGCTGTGGTGCCACTGAAATCTCGTCAGAAGAAGAAGAAGCCGATCGCCTTGAGTTCAAGTCGCCGCCTCAGGTGGCCATTGCCACTGATCCAAAAACCCCGAGCTAGCCCTGCTTCGCTACACTAAACCATACAACCGCTAGGATTATCAGAAGCCGCCGCACCAGTTGCCGGTGGAGGGGCTGACTTGTCGCGCTGAGGAGGAGGACCCACCTCCGCCTTCTGCTAGGTGGAACCAGCTATTGTAGCGGTTGATTATTGCACTGAAGAACTCCCCCCCTCTACGGTTGTTCCAATTTTGTTGGGGGGGGGGGGGGGAATAAGTTATTTAAAAAAAAATTAAAATTAAAACTAATATAAAACCTAATTTTAAAAATAATTAAATGAAAATATTAAGTAATAATAATTATAAATTAATAATAAATTTAAGATAATAAAAACAGATTTTTAATTTAAATTAATTAACTTAAATACAATTTTATTAAACTAAACTTCTAAATTTAATTAAAATAAATAATTTATAATAAAATCCTTAATTAATGTTACATATTATAATTATTTAATAATAAAGTTTATTAATAAAATAAAATACTTAAAATAATTTATAAATAAAGCTAAAAATTTAAACCAAACTAATTAATTTTAAATAGTAAATAATTTAATTTCCAAAATAATAATAAATGTTATAATTAACATTAATAATATTAATAAATAAAAAAATAACATAATTAAATAATAAAATTAAAATTAATAATAATCAAATAGATTATTAAATTAATATAATGATTTGCAAAATTTATTAAACTAACTTGTTTAAATTAAATGATACTTTAATATTTAATTAATTATTAATACTCAATTTTTATAATAAAATAATAATAATTATATTAATAAAATTTATAATCAAAATCAATTAATTCAATAATAACTTATTATTAATGATTTTAATAAATAACTTTTTAAATAATATTATTTTTAAACTTATTAATTCTTTTAAAGACTTCAATAAACTAATATCTTTTATTTTTATTTATTTATTTCCTTAATGTTTTAACTGTTTTGTCTTGTTCTTTTTGTGGAGGTTCATTCAAGGTTCAAAAACACACCCAGATGCATCCAACTCTTCCAGAGTGAGTAACAGGGGTTATGCTCAAATGACGTATGATTTATGAAATAATACACGTGTGCAGTGTAGCTGCAAAGGACCACTCTATGTCGGTGCAACGAGCAGGTGATGTGCAGCAGTTGACCGTGGGTTTGAAAAAAGAGTATCAATAGATTTTTGGGAGACTCTAATTCTGACTCAAACAACCACAATTTTTGGAGAGCAAAGATTCCCGGGAGTAGCACATGAGAAGACTTGAAGGCGAAGGAGGCCAAGAGTAGAGAATCACTAGGGAAGTCCTTATTTTCCTTATACTCAAGTTTCAATACTCTGTAATTGGATGTTATCCACTGTCATAATCAATATGATCATATAATGAATCACCTAACTCGATAATTTTATACTTTGTTGGTTTATTCTTTAAATTCTTCACTTCTTTCTTATCTGACATCAGAATTGATCGGCGAGATCAATTCTAATGATCATGTAAATTGTTCAAACCATTAATTATTTAAAAAAATTCACAGCTTCAAGTTCAATAGGCGAGATTGAACTTGATCATCATTTTGTTGAAGCATTAATGTCATTACAGTTGGAGTTTTACAATGAGTTTTATTTCAACTTTATTCTTTTTAAAAATTTTAGCAGTCGATGAATATTGGAGTGGAAAACTCCAAAATCCATACCTCTTTTTGATGTATCCTATGATTAGGAAGATATATCAATCTAGTATTAAGGTGTGTATAAAAAATTTCAGTGGAGAGTTATCTTTTTAATCAGCAAGTTTAGAAATCCTAAGTGTCTTACTCAATCTCTGCTCCTTCAACCTTGCTGCCTTATTTTAGTATTTTTTTTCTTATATATTAGTTTCAATTTTATTAGTACTTAGTGTAGGATTAGTGTAATATTTAGTGGTAGATTTTGTTTCTTAGAAAAATCCTTGTGTTCACATTTCTGTTAGCTCAAGAAAACAATTAAAAAAATATAAAAATTAAAAAAAATGTTTACCCCACTACTGACAAAAGTGGGGTTTTATTTGAATAAACCTTAGAGCACTCACCTTCCTTCTTTGTGGATTGACCCTACACCACTGTACTAGTGTAGGTTTATAAATGTAATTTTGAGGGCCGTAACAACGTCCAACCCCAACAGTTTTTGGCACCGTTGCTGGGGAAGGCACGAGCCATTAATTTTCTAAAAAAAATTCAAAAACATTCACATATAAAAAAAACTAAAAAGATTGAAAAATCAAAAACTGTAAAAAAAATATTCTTTTATTCTCTGCTTCATTTTCCCATTGCTTACTGTTTATCATTGTTACTTTTTTATTACTGCTTGCTGTTTGAACTATTTTGGGCTAGTTTCACTCTAATATCACACTTTGAATGAGCATAAGAGAATTCATTTTTACATTAGAGCCCTCAAAATCTGAACTAGTCAAACAATTTGCTGCTCCTAAAAAGAATATTGTAATGGAGAATCAGGATAATATAGTTGATTAAAACATGAATGTGCCACAACCCATAGTTCCAGCCCCCAGTTACCTAGACTTAGGGAGTTTCAAATTCCAATTATGTCAAGCAACCCATCTTGTATTAGGTTGTACCATAGTTCTAGGAACTATGAAATTAAGTAGTATCACCTTTCTCAACTTAGTTTATTCAATGGTATTCCAGGAGAGGATTCACTTGAGTTAATTAGAGAGTTCTATAGTTCTATAAAACAATTACCTCTAACAGAGCTTTGTGAGGAGGAGTTAAGATTGAGGATGTTTCCATTTTGTCCGAAGGGGAAGGCTAGGACTTGGTTTCATAACTTAGATGAAGAAATTTTTGATACCTAGGAAGAGGTATTTACTACATTTATATCAAAATTATATCCTAGGAACACCACCTCTGAGATTAGGCACAAAATTACTGGGTTTGTCCAGGATGAGGGAGTGTTATTTCACGTGGCATGGGATATATTTAGAAGTCTCCTTAGACAAAGTCCCAATCACTAGTTTTCTCCCCATATACTCATGGAGGCCTTCTATAATTCTCTCACCCCTTAAAACCAAAATTTAGTTGACCAATTATGTGGGGTTACTTTTATGACTCCACTGCTGATGAAATGAAACATGTGTATGGCCAGCTTGCTCAAAAATCTCAGCACAAGTGCTCTAGGAATTGGTCCATCCATAGGGGTGATGTCAATCCTCAGGGTACTATTGTTTGGGATAAGGTCCTAAGGGAGCAATGTAATCATTGTGGGATGTTCAGTCACACACATACATGTTGTCCTAATTTTTACCACCCTATCTAGTTTGATGAGAGTGCCAAATTTTTGTATTTTATAGCTAGGAACCAAGGGGAAAATGATCAATTCTCCAATCGGTACAATTCTAGTTATCAAAATCACCCAAACTTGTCCTAGAAAGAACAATGTGTCATAAAATAAACCACTTCCCCTAACTACCAATCAAACCCCAAAATTTAGAACTCAAACCAATATGGGGATTAATATTTTAATTCTAAAGGGGAGTTAAAGGGGTTGTTACAACATGTTTTGGGAGAGATCATTTTATTTAGGAAGGAAACATATGGTAATATTCACAATTTAGCACATAAAATAATTCAAATGGATAGGGATCAAGGTGGAAAGGAAAAGGGAAAGCTTCCTAACACTTAAATTCTTAATCCAAGAGAGAATATCATGGCTGTAACCACCCGATCTAGCCTTCACACCCAATACCAAGTAAAGTAACACTCTAGGAAAACTAAAACTGATGAAAAAATTAAATCTGGAAAGAAAAATATGCTTGAAACAGAATCTAGAAATCTTGAAAGCTTTGTTCAACTTGAATAGAATGTTGAACCTACACCTGAAAAAGTTCAAAAACCAAGTAAAATGAAGTGGGAATTAATCAAATAAGAAAAAAATGGGATTGAGGAGAAGGAGAATAATCTACATGTTCTTAAAAAATTATGCCCCTCCCATTCCCTTACCTAAAAGAGTGAAGAATAATAATGAACCTGACTATTTGAGGTTTCTTAAAATGATTCTAAACTTCAGTATCAACATGCCGTTTGTAGAAGCCTTAGATAAAATCAGTTCATATGTTTCTTTTACCAAAAGGTTTCAAAAAAATAAAAATGATTGGAAGAAGTTGGACAAAGTTAATCTCAATGAGGAGTGTAGTGCGATCCTATTATAGAAGTTACCTCCAAAATTGAAGAACCTTTTCAGCTTTATTATTCAATGAAAAATAAGATCAGGTGAGCAACTTAACTGTTTGTGTGACTTAGGAGAAAGCATGAATCTTATGCCTTACTCCATGTTTATAAGGTTGTGTATTAGAGATTTTCAACCAACTTCTGTTTGTCTTCAACTTGCTGACAGGTCACTCACACAACCTTCAGGGAGGGTGGATGATCAACTAGTGAGTGTAGGAAAACTAAAACTTCCCACAAACTTACTTATCTTCGATATGGAGTGTGATGAAAAAGTACCAATCATCTTAGGGAGAAATTTCCTTGCTATAACTGGTGCTGTCATAGATGTTTCCAAGGGGAAACTCACTCTCCAAGCTATTGATGATGTGGATGAGTTTTTAGTATTTGAAAATCCTTAACACGAGGTTGGTTGTGATTTGATAGATGTTGCTGAGAATCAATGTTTTAAAATTGAAATCTAAGCTGAGTATGGTTCTTTCCCTCTTGAGGTCACATAGTTATTATTCCCCAGCCTATTGAAACTTTTATTCAGGTTGCTACTCCTATCCCACTCCCTCCTCTTGATGAGCATAATATTTACCTATAACCCATTATAGAGAGTGAGTCACATTCTTGTCCTCAACTGTATCAAACCATTTTTGAAATTTTTTCTTATGAAGTCAGTTGTCTAAGAGTTTTTGATGTTGGAGAAAGTTCTGGGCTAAGTCCTGATGAAAAACTAGATTGTGCCCATTATGAACAAGTGTATTTTCTGGGAACCTTCTTTCCTGCTCATTTTGATGTTGTTTGTGATTAATTCCAACATGAAATTGAAAGAATCACTCCATTTGAGTCGCGCGTGGACATTGGGTACCACCTGTTGGAACCTAGGTACGATTCCTTCTTCAGAGAGTTTTCTGAGTTGTCTTTTGTACAAGCTATTATGGGAACATTCGATGAAAATGTTGCAGAGTTTGTTGACAATTTTTCTTTTGATTATGGGTTGGAGCTGACCTCTAAGTGTGGGGGAATCCATGTAAGTATTCTTTGTCAATTTAGTGATTTTATTAGGAAGCTGTTGAACATTTTTAGAGCTGAGGAAGTAGTCTCTAAAGGCCAAAATGGGTTGGACAATATATTAGAAACTTTTGTGTTGAAAGAACTTTTGAGAATATTGTTTGGTACTACAAATGAGAATGTTTTGGTTGATCATATTCTTGAATCTTTAGATAATAGTGAAGTTCATAGTATTAATAATTCATTCCCATTAAATGATAATGGATATAAATATCTAGGGAAATAAAGTCTGGCTAGGGACTATAAATCTAGCGCTGCATGGGAGGCAACCCATGGTTTTGTTGTGTTAATAAATAAAAAAATTGTAATTAAATGAAGTCTAACTAAAGAATTTAAATTTAGTACTTCATCAGAGTCAACCCATGCTCTTTCTTTGTTTTCATTTTTTATTGTTTTTGCTTTGTATAAATTGATGCTTTGATTTCTTCTATATGATTTGTCTCTGTTGGATATCTGTTCTTGGTTTAAATGCTCTGTGTTTTTTAGGATGCTGCTACTGGTGTCATCTAAGGAGTAGAATTTCCATGCTAGAGGGTAAATGATAAACTTTAATTTAGGGAAGTATTTTAATTTCTTTATTAATTTTTCTACTCCTATTCACTTTAATAAAAATTCATTGAAAGTCACAAATTTTCTGCTATCGGTGAGTCATTAACTCACCAATGCATCTGAGCCACCGATACATTGGTTCTACTGATGGTGACTCACTGATAAACCACTATAGGTAAATCAGTGACTATTTATTTGAAAAAATTCTGCTTGGTTGTGGAAAAATTCTGCATTTCCTAAAAATTATGCTACATTTTCTTTTGCTCAAAATTCAATCTGCTGTAAATATCTTGACTGGAAGATTCTAATGCTATTGTGTTGCTGAAAAATTATGCATATGCTTTAAAAATTCTTATTGTATTGGAATTAAGGTCTGCTATATGTCACTATGTTTTTATAAAATTATGCATGTTCCTCCTAGTTGAAAATGGAGTGTTAATGGTTTAATATCTTCACTGTTTGGATTTAAGTGTGGGGGGTACATGTAGGCTGGGAATTTATTGAATCTTCTTGTTTTTTTAGGGTGTATATCATGTATTGTTTTTCTCTATTGAACATATTATTGAACTAAATCTATTAAAATGCATACATCCAGTACACTGTGCACTCATAAGTTACATGCTACATTTGAGCTATATTGAAAATTATTCACTAGACTTAATTGATAATGCATGTCTTTGGATAATGAACCTGCTGTTAAGTTTTTAATTTCAAATAATTTTAACCTATTGTCACTCTTGTATTTAGATCTTAAGATTGAATTGAAATGAGTCACTAAGTAGAGTCATATATATGGCAGGACATCTTCATTGCTTGATGATTTTTTGCTTCCTTGATTACCCTTTGAGGATTTTTTCTAGGCAAGACTTGATTTGAGTTATCTTTTCAAAAGCCTAAATCAACCTTCAGTCCTCTATTTTTTTTAAGGTGATGGACATGTTACATTCTGAGAAAAATAATAATTACACTCACATATGTTTTTCAAAGATAATAAAACATGGGATTGTTTTAAGTTTTAATTTTAATTTTAATTTATGAAGTTTAATTTTTTTTTATCACCGTTAGTTCATTTTTTTATCTTGCTACCATTAGTTTTATTTTAGTATGCTACTGATGCAGATTCATATCAGCATCAGTTTCCCCTGCACTTCGGCATCAGTTTCAACTTGGCATCGGTGTCGGTATCACTTTTTATCAGTGTCGGTGACTCCCTTGTTTTTTTAAACTAATGGTGACTTTATTATTATTTTTAAATGAAAATGTCTTGTTATTTTTTATAGATACCACTGATCCTCTTCTCACACTGATGCTGATGCCCTACTCTGCTACTGATACACCTACTGGTTTCATGTCGTACCGTTTGCCCCCATTTCCAACTATCAACATCGGTCTCACCCTCCATCTCCTACAGACACTGATCCCTCTGCCTCACCCCAATTCTCACACTGACGGTTCCCTACCCTTACTCACTGATCCTCATTTCCTCACACCGTTTCTAACCCTTGAAATCGGTCCTCCGCCACCAGATCTGCAGGAGAACCTGAATCCAGGCTCACTGTCTTGAAGCCGTCGTGCCATGGAGGAGCCGAGCCAGTCGTCCACTGCCATAGATCTGGAGTACCCCTTACATCAAGGATTCCCATCCCGGACCTGCCTTCGATTTGAGCCAGCACCCGTTGATCTACATCCGTGGGCTGAAGGATATGTTGTCCACTGAGGGGCCACCAACCTAAGGAACTGATTCGACATGTCCCACTACTGTGAACCGAGCCCCCGAGATCCACTGTTTCGCACCGCATTGAGTATGGAGCCGCCAAATTTGGGTTGCGAGCTTCTGGATCAGAATTTTTGGTGCCGCTGAAATCTCACCGGAAGAAGAAGAAGCCTGTCTCCTTGAGTTCAAGTCGTCGCCTGAGGTGGCCATTGCCGTTGATCTGAAAACCCTGAGCTGGCCCTGCTTCATTGCACTGAACTACACTGTTGCTATGAGTATCTGAAGCTGCCACACAAGTTTCCAGTGGAGGGGCTGACTTATCACGTCGAGGAGGAGCCGCCTCCACCTTCTGTCAGGTGGAACCAACCGTTGCAGTGACTGGTTATTGCGCCGAAGAACTCCCTCCCTCTAGGGTTGCGCCGATTTTATCAGGGGGAGAAGTTATTTAAAAAAAATTAAAATTTAAACTAATATAAAACCTAATTTAAAAAATAACTAAATTAAAATATTAATTAATAATAATTATAAATTAATAACAAATTTAAGATAATAAAACAAATTTTTATTTAAAATTAGTTAACTTAAATAAAATGTTATTAAACTAAACTTATAAATTTAATTAAAATAAATAATTTATAATAAACTCCTTAATTAATGTTACATATTATAATTATTTAATAATAAAATTTATTAATAAAATAAAATACTATAAATTATTTATAAATAAAGATAAAAATTTAAGCCAAACTAATTAATTTTAAATAGTAAATAATTTAATTTACAAAATAATAATAAATTTTATAATTAACATTAATAATATTAATAAATAAATTAAAGAAATAAATTAAATAATAACATTAAGATTAATAATAATAAAATAAATTATTAAATTAATAATAACTATTTACAAAATTTATTAAACTAACCTATTTAACTTAAATGATTATTTAATATTTTATTAATTATTAATACTTAATTTTTATAATAAAATAATAATAATTATATTAATAAAATTTATAATTAAAATAAATTAATTCAACAATAACTTATTATTAATGATTCTAATAAATAACTTTTTAAATAAAATTATTTTAAAACTTATTAATTCTTTTAAAGATTTTTTAATAAACTAATGTCTTTTATTTTTATTTATTTATTTCATTCGTTTTTTAACTGTGTTGTCTTGTTCTTTTTCTCCAGGTTCATTCAAGGTTCAGAAACACACCTAGATGCATCCAACTAACTCTTCCAGAGTTATTAACTAGGGTTGTGCTCAAATGATGTATGATTCATGAAATGATACACATGTGAGGTGTAGCTGCAAAGGACCACTCTATGTCAGTGCAATGAGCGGGTGATGTGAAGCAAATGAATGCGGGTTTAAAAATAGAGTAGCAATAGATTTTTGGGAGACTCTAATTCTGACTCGAACAACCACAATTTTTGGAGAGCAAAGATTCCTGGGAGCAGCACATGAGAAGACTTGAAGGCGAAGGAGGCCAAGAGTAGAGAAGCACTGGGGGAGTCCTTATTTTCCTTGTACTCGAGTTTCAATACTCTGTAATTGGATGTTCTCCACTGTTGTAATCAATATGATCATATAATGAATCGTCTAACTCATTAATTTTATACTTTGTTGGTTTATTCTTTAAATTCTTCACTTTTTTCTTATCTAACATCAGAATTGATCGGTGAGATCAATTCTAATGATCATGTAAATTGTTCACACCATTCATTCTTTAAAAAAATTCAGAGCTTTTAGTTCAATCGGCAAGATTGAACTTGATCATCATTTTTTTGAAGCATTAATGTCATTACAGTTGGAGTTTTACAACGAGTTTTATTTCAACTGTATTCTTTTTAAAAATTTTAGCAGTGGATGAATATTGGAGTGGAAAAATCCAAAATTCATACGTCTTTTTGATTTATCCTATGACAAGGAAGATATATTAATCTAGAATTAAGGTGTGTATAAATAAATTTTAGTGGAGAGTTATCTTTTTTAATCAGCAAGTTTAGAAATCCTAAGTGTTTTACTCAATCTCTTCTCCTTCAGCCTTGATTCCTTATTTTAGTATTTTTTTCTTATATATTAGTTTCAATTTTATCAGTACTTAGTGCAGTATTAGTGTAATATTTAGTGGTAGATTTTATTTCTTAGAAAAATCCTTGTGTTCACATTTCTGTTAGCTAAATAAAATCATTAAAAAAATATACAAATTAAAAAAAATGTTTACCCCACTACTAACAAAAGTGGGGTTTTATTTGAATAAACCTTAGAGAACTCACCTTCCTTCTTTGTGGATTGAACCTGCACCACTGTGCTAGTGTAGGTTTATAAATGTAATTTTGAGGGTTGTGAAGACCTCCGACCCCAACACCAAGGAATATAATAAGAGTACTAATAAAGATATGCAGGGATATACTAGATGAAATAGAATTATTATCCCCTAAGAAGAAAAATTATGTTTTAATTAGTGTATTAATTTGTAATGTAAGACTCATATATGTATCTAGTTTATCAATACTACTAAACTCTTCGATATTTCGGGATTTGATTCCTTGTAATCAAGCTAATGTAATGGTAGTAGACACCGACTCCGAGCTTACTAGGGTTGGGTCACTACTATTAGTATCAAAGGAAGTTTAGTATCAACCTTAGGAAAAAGATTTAGGAAAGCATAGATTAGAGAACATAACCCTAAGATATAATTTGAAGATTAGTATATAAGAACATCCTATAATTTTGGTATGGTAGATATTATGTGGGTCTTACTAGAAATACATCCCTGTCTGGATACTATAAGTGGATGTGGTTCTGGAATAGATGTACCTAGGGTTAACAGCTCTGATATGGTGCATCAGTCCTAACTTGAGCATAACCTAGTAGACAACAGTGGGCCTTACTATGCACTTGGTTTGACACTACCAAGGGATATTCTTATGAAAATTCACATTTTCTTTATAATCCATTACAAAGGATTTGAATATATGACGAAAATAAATATCCTAGGTTAAACCTAAGGTGTTTTATACTGAAGATAAGTTGTTATGATTTAGAAATCCTACAAATCATATTATGGTTAAACCTTAGACTAAAGAAGGAACTATGCAGAAATAAATGGATGAAGTTTTTATGTATTGAGGTTGTATTGAAAACCTTAGTTAAAAGGTTATTTAATTACTAAATTTCAAGGATGTCCATCATATTAATTTTGGAAATTATATCAATGTGGTTTTAAAAAAGGACAACATGTATGTCGGGTGACAACCCATACAATCCATCAGGGCCATGGGACTTGAACCCATGACTGAAGTATGATAAGGGATTAATTCCTACCATTTATCTACACAATTTCCTAGTTAATATGTCATTGTTTTCAATTAAACAATTTGATGAATAAATATTAATGTTGATACAATAGTGTTACATTTAGGTTGAGAGATTAATGTCTTAACCATATTGGTTTTGTAAAATATTTAGATACAAATAGTTAGACTTGTCACTATTTTATTGTCCTTACAATCCATTAAAAGTGTATTTTAGTGTTTCAAGCATCAAAGTTAATTTTTAGATATATATATTTATTGAAGTAATGGATGAATTATAAATCAATCAAAGCACAAAAAAGGATTATTTTTTTGATAAAAATATGTTAAGTAAGTATATTTCAATATATTATTAGATAGTAAAATAATTACTCAAAATTATTAAAATGATCAAAAAAATTTATACTAATGCCTTAATATTTGTTGAACTGATGGTATTCTAAATCATCACAGATTTATGGATTTGAGACCCACAAATTTTGATTGATAATTCACTTATTTGTTATTGATGACCTCAATAACTATCTATATATATTTATTCTTTTACTTCATGAATGTATCTCCACTTTCAACTAATGTTCTCCTACTTAGATACCTAGTTATATGTTAGTCCATGTGACCTTTGTACTTCCCATTATTTATTTTCTAGAGGATGTTTTACAAAACTTTCTCAAAATGTGGGATTTAAACATAGGAAATATTAAAAAATATATTACCAAGATTGAGTTTAAATTTTGCGTATTCAATTTATTTAAGGTGGGGAGAATGTAATGCCCCAAAATTATAAAGTAATAACCTTGTATTCGATAGCATGTCTGACACACAACACCAAGCATGTAAGAAAATGTAGTATCCCAAAGCTTTAGAATATATTTAATATTTTAAACAAATTAAATTTATGATATATATTGAAATTAATTCAATATTGAGTTAGCTTGTGTCACACGCAACAAAAAATTTCTTTCATAGCTTGTGCTACACACAAGACCAAGTTTTTCCGAATAATAATATATTAATAAAACATTATTATTTAGTATAATAAGATATAAACTACTGGTTAAATTAGAGTTTATGAATATTATTAACTAACATATGAGAATATAAGGTTTATAAAAATATAAAATGAATTCATAGGTTACCAATTAATTAGAAATGAATATAAGAACTAATTGAATATAAGTTTTTTTATTTTTATTCTCCCAAAGGAATGTTGTCTTAGTAAATTAAATTAATTACAATTATAGAATGATATTAATGAAATATATTTTTCATATATTTAATAAATTTTTTTTATGTTAATCCAATAGATTTGATAGGAATAAGATAAGAATAAATCTCGTTTCATGCTTAAAAATGCTATTTTTCTAAAAAGGAAATTTTACCACATTTTAATAGAGAACCTATTTAAAATCCAATTTTTGGAAATTTTATAATTTTATTATGACATAATAAAATTAATTTTTAAAATATAAACATAAAAATTAGGTTAGTTTGAATTTTTGGTATTTTTCTGTGAAGTTTTAGTTTTTTATAAATAGTGAATAATACTAAATTTTAATTCAAAACTAGTTTTTCATCTAATTTATTTATATGGTTAAATTATATTTTTTATTGGTTTTAAATATTAATTATATAAATTTTATATCAATTAATAAATTTAGTCCATTTTAATCAGTTTCACTTTGAAATTGAATATAAAAACATAGAAAACTTTTGAACATTTTTACTTTAAAAACTCACATTTCATCCCGTCTGCCGGATTAAATTTAATTTATTCCACTTATGTGATTGGAATTTGGAAAAATTAATTTTATATTTGAAATAATAATAATTTATAAATTCTAATAAGGTAATTTGTTTTCAAAAAGGATAAGTGAAAGTGATTAAAATTAATTATAGTGATTAAGAGAAAAATTAGCTTAACAAGGGACAATACATAAAAATTAAGGGAAAAAATGACCTATAAAATTGTCCAAAATCCATTGGATGTTCATATTTCAACCATATAATCCCTTTTATATAATTTTCTCTATTATTTGTTCCACCTTTCATAGGGAAAATATGGGTGAAATTCACTTTTCATTACCAATTAGATAGAAGTTAGTGTAAGTTTAGCTGGAAAACTTATAATAAAAATATATTATTATATTTATGATAATGATGTTATTATATAAGCATTTAATAATAATATTTGTGGGGTTTAGGATGGTTGGGAATTAGGATGGAAACACTATTTATATATGATATATATTATATTTATAACGTCTTTATGCCTTTTTAATTTCTATATAACACATACCTTTATGCTTTCCATTTTGTGGTAATACGATAATATTGTTTGTAGAAGTGTGGACTACCTCCTCCTCAAAGCAATGTGATTCGTTCACACTATACCTGGAATGTATTAAGTAATTATTTTAATAAAATTATGTGAAATATATGAAACTAGTATTATAATATAAATATATATCATTTACTTTTCATTCTTTTAAAATACAACAAAGAAATGTAAGTAACATTCATGCGTACGTACGACCTACCATCTCCGTAAATGATGCATTTCATTTCCTATATCCAAATATTATGGATTATTATAAATACATATATACTGGATATATATAATAATTAAATCATGGTTTAAATTATGGATATCATGAAATAATTACCTATATAATAATAAAAATAAGTAACAAGTCAAAACATACTTGAAAAACTAAGCAATTAACACATGAAATAGTGAAAATAATGAAAGATTGTTAACAAAAGGGTAATAATATATTATAATAAGTTAATATATGATATAATGAATATGAGTATGGGTTTTTAATAATTAAATAACATATTTTAAACCACTATACAATATTTTAAATACCACACAACAAAAATGAAGGATATGGTAAGGGATTTTCATCTCACTTTTTACATTTGTGAGATAAAATATCATATTCCACTTAAAACTTTTGTGTGGTATATATACTAACCATTTTAATATATTATATCATTAATTGTTTTATATTCATGGAATTTTGATTTTCAATTTTAATTATTTCTTCTAATGGGATTTGAGTTAAAAGTTACCATGTAGAAAAAAAATTCATAACCAAATTTATTTTCATTGGGTTATATTACTTCCTCATTATAGTTAATATTCTATGAATATGTGTGTAATAATTTTTTAATATATATTTTTTATTTCATTTGTTTTATGTGTATTTAAATTTTACACACATAATCTATTCATTGATTGATTATCACATCAACTTTTGGATATTTTCAAGGGTTTACTTCCCAATCTCATTTTGTTTGGGATTGTTTACACTTGAATTTACATCAGAGGAAATTATTTGATAATTTTATAATAAAACCTTTAATTTTATTCTCCTATAGTTATTGATGACCTTTTTCAATCAATCTTACCATTTTTTCCACTCTTTATGACTCAACATTTTTTAGAAAGTGTTTTTAAGAAAACCTCACTTCACTTCTCTCTTTAGTCAGAGAACCTGTTTTCTTCTAAAAACCCTATTTTATAAAAATGTTTTAACCTTTAAAAAATGATTTATTAAATAAAATTTTACCATTTTTTTCTTTTACAAATGTTTTCAATTTAATCTTCTTATCTCTTTCCGAACAATACTCTTTTATAACCTTTTTACCATTCAAAAGGAATATTCTTTTTACCTTGTACGACATGTACAAATTTACCTATGATCATCTCTTAAAAGTTTCCTTTGAAAGTTTAAATGGTTACTTTTTAAATAAAATGTTTTCAAAAGTTATTTTTAATGAAAATTATTTTAATTTTTTTTTCAAAATAAGAAGGAAATTTTCCTCAAGAGTTTTTTAAAAGACCTTTTTATAGTATTTATATTCATCAATGACAAAAACCCTTTATTTTTAATCAAATTGGGATATGTTGTATTGATACAATAATTATCCTACCTATGGATGGTTTATGATTTCTTTTACCAAGAATAGTATTGAAATTCACTACCTTGATTCCTTTGTTAGTCCCCTTGAAATATTCAATTTCCTATGATCATTGAACATTGAATTTCCCCTAATTATCCATATCATTTATCATGGATATTTTTATTTAAAAAAACATATACAATTTTTACATATGGCGTGTACTTGAAAGTTATTTGATTAACTGAGGAAATATTGATAAATTCCTATCTTCCACTCCATATGGATATTTGATAAGGCACATTATTAAATCGATTATTCGCTATATGAGTAATGATTTGGACATGCATGACACAGGTGGGGCCTAGTTATAGATAGACCCTCGATGCATCAGTAGTCTCATGGGATAAGTTAGTTGGATATACTTAGATGGAATTTTACCCAATATGCTAAACAATATTGTGACTGGTATTGATGGTAATGGTACCATGCACCTAGAAAACATGAAATCCAATAATTAATTATTTCCCTTATTTATACTCAGTTGTTATTTATCCATGATATTTATTTCTTTGACATATCTATGGATGTATACTATTATCAGTTTATTGATTAAATGGCATGTGTTTCAGTTTCTTACTTAGATATAATGATTATTCCTTATCTAGTTATTTTAATGGCATGTGTTATCAGTTATTTACCTTGACATGTTTATTATTCTCATCAATTCATATTTTCTTCCACTTAACTTATCCTTATTGAGTATTTGATCTCACCCTTATTTTATTTTCAATGTCATGGTTTGACCCATAAGGGTCTGTCTGGTTATCGATAAGACGAGTGTGACTACCCCAAGCTAGTCTCCAAGAGTCTAGGGGCTGGAGAATAGCACCAAGTAAGAATATCCCACACATGAGAGGAATTAAAATAATGCCCCTCTACAAACACACACATCCCCAAGTACATGAAATGATGAAAGTAAAGTACAACTGAAACCAATGCATGCATACATCTATAATCCCATAATCAGAGTATGAAAAAAGTATTGAAAGTGATAAAGGATCCATATACAAGATCACTAAAAAACAACTATAAAAGATTCCAACCTGATCAGAAGAAGGGGACTACTATCAAATGAAATATCAATAAACACCTTAATCTTTGTATCCCGGAATTGTGATCCTCATTCTCCCAGTCCTCCTTGGACTCCATAAAATGGTCATTCATCTAAATAAGACATGAAACATGTGGGTAGATCCCATGTAGGAGTGAGTATACAAATCCTAGTAGGACACCCTAAAATAACCAAACAAAAAGAATCAATAGTATTCAGCTTATAAGAGGTATATGAATCAAGATATGAGACATAAAGATAATCAAGAATAAACTAAGATATACTCATAACAGAAAACTAGTCTCAAGTTTTCTCAACCAATACTATCAACCAAAATATTATTCTTAAGGATTTAATGTAATGCTCATTTATAGAGAACATACTCCATGATCCATGCTATCACTAAAGTCACTCATCCAAGAATTCATTCTCATTGGGTGTCACCAATATGTTCTCACAATATCTCTAAGGATATCATATTCCAGGTAGGGGATTACACCCAAGGACACTAGGGGAAACAAAAAAACCTATTGGATCAGCCTTCTAGATAGGGGATCAATTCACTATGCATGTTGGTCACTCTGATACCATGAACTCCACCTAGGAATGATAGAAGATCCCACCCTGGTCCCATAAAGGGATACATCAAGATCTATATAGTAATAAACCCATGGAGGGTATCAGAGTCCTATGACAAGGACATAATGTCACACTGTACCCTAATGAGGAAGGACCAAGGATCTACACTCAACTAAACTTGGTCTATACAAAAGAATCTATGGGCTCTAAAAACTCTCATAGGGAGTACACAGTGTGTCCTGGGGGGTACACGTCATGTCTTTAAAACCACTGGTCTACCCATGTATTACTGTCTCACATGACATGTAAACCTCCATATACATGGTGTTTACCTTATGGGTACATAGTGTATAGAGGTCAGTCAACACCCTGCCCATACCGCTAGCCCATGCCAATGTACATATAGTCATTCCCATGTACTTGGCCATGTTCGAGTACATGGATCTTCACATGTAAACATAGAATACTCATGTTCCTGGTCATGCCCATGTATGCGTATCCACTTACATACACACTGAGCCTCCAATATGGGTTACATGGTGTGTGGTGGGGATCACATAACGTGTGATCCTTAAATTTCCATGGAAACCCTTGTTCTACATCAAGGGGCCTAGAGGGCATGTAACTCCAAATTACACGTTGTGTAACACGGGATTTTTAGATACCCACACTTCCTTCTCTATAAGAACCTCCATTACCATCATCTCCAGATCCACCACTAATATCTCTTAGGGATTTTATATCTCATACATTTGAGCCTTGACATCACCGTTGGATAGACTCTGTCCACTAGATCACATCAGAAAATCATTCTACTACTCCACACTATCACTACACACCAACTGGGAGAATACAAGGATCTCAAATATTATTCTAATCCATATATGATCAATTTTCATCATTGTCACATCTCGATTGTACCCTTTATTGATAACTACACATGTGGAATCAATCCAATGCTCCAAATAATGGTCGTTCAATGATCGAATATCGGGTATTCGTTGAACCGTTGTTCAAAGAAAATGATGGTGATGAATGTACAAAGAAATGAGGGATAAATTCACAACCCATAAATAAGGAATTAACCATTGACGTGTTCGGTTTATCCTTTATTAATTTACATTATAATTAATAATGAAGATCATAATTATCAACGATCAAATCAGCCATAAAATGAATCAAACATCGATGCATGAATCAATTATTTTTAGTAGAATTGATCTGCGTTCAACATGAGATATTAAAATGGGATGAATCCACATAAATCAAACATTATAACTCAAGTTGGATTGATCTAAGATTAAGAATGGATGCATGTTAAAGTCACCAGTGAGATCCATAACCTCCTTTTAAAAAATGATCCACAATCATGATCTTGATCCATTTTTGTTCACCAATAATTTTCTCTATGACCACTCTATCAAATCCCCAGGGTTATGCTGATAACCTTGGTATTTTCCCATAACCATGTATCAAAAGGGGGGATAGGTGGTGGATACTTTTAAAATAATTAAATAAATAATTTATTCAAATATTTAATTATTTATCCAACCCTTGTTGGCATCCGGGTTGGACACCCAATAGAAATAAGGATTATGTCATGTCTAGGGTAAAACCCACATTCCGAACTCCATTGTGCCTCATATTTCTAACCCAAGATTCCATCTGGATTTATTCTACTATTTTAGGAAAACTACGCATGAGTGATATTAAATATATTAAATATTTTTATAATATCAATATCGGTCTCACCAAGCCTCATAATCTCATGTCGTCTCAGCACCTAGCTTCAAAAATATTACTAGATATATTTCAAAAATTTATATAGAAAAAATAGAGATTTTAAATCCTCTAAACCTTAGATATTTTATTCCTAAAAACAAAAAAATAATGTATAAAAAGATTTGGGTACTGAGCTCATATATAGGTCTCCCAATACCATTTTATCTCTTGAAGATTCACATGATTCCATAGAACATACACCAAGGGAATCACTCTCCCACATAGGATATTTTCCTATCAATCATTTATCTCTACTTGGTACTTTGAAAATGTAGCTCCATCCTTGATGTCTAGATCACCTCAGTCTATAATATGAAATGGGTCATGCACATACCACATGAGTTGAAACACATGGAAGATATCTTGTACCTAGTGAATTTGTGATGGTAGGACCAAGCAATATTCCACCTAGCCAACCCTACACAATATCTAAAAAGGTACAATTAAACATGAAGATAACTTATCATCCTGACCCTATTTTGGTAACCCATGTTGAGGTAAGACCTTCAGGAACACATGGTCTCCCTAACCAAACTCCAAAGGACTATTTCATCAGTCTATATAGGACTTATAATAGCTCTATGCAATCATCATCTACTCTTGGATTGTCTAAAAAATCTCTATCATAGCTCTCACTAACTTTGGGACCATGATTGCTGAGTTTCCTAGATCAGTACAACATTGTGGTGACCTACAGGTTTTCGCGTACAAAGTTTTAAATTATGACATACCGATGGTTGAATGGTAAATATTGCTATATGAAAAATCCAACAGGGTTAGGTGATCCTCCTAACCATTTCCAAAGTCTAACATTAATTCCCACAACATGTCCTTCACAACCCAAATGGTCTGCTTAGTCTGGAGATTAGTCTGGGGTGAAATGCCATGCTCAAATGAAACTGAGTCCCAAAGGACTCCTGTAATGCTATCCATAATCATAGTGTGAACCAATCATCACAATATGATATGATCATCAAGTTAACTCCATGGATTCATACTATCTCCTACACCTAAAGTTTTCCCAATATCTCTAATGAATTATTCTCTCAGATATATAATAAGTAGAATAAATTGGTAAGTCAGTCTACAATCACCAAGATGAAATCATGTCCTCTATATTTCCATGGAATACCCATTATAATTTCCACATATATACCATCCCACTTCCACTATAGCACCACAAGGGGTCGATATAAACTCACTAGAACCTAGTGCTCAAACTTCACTTGCTGACAAGTGAGGCATCAAGAGGCAAACTCTGCTACATAATTTTCTATCCCTGACCACTAAAGCTAACACTGGAGGTCCTGGTACATATTCACCACACCCAGATGTACCAAAAAAGTGGATGTATGAAAATACCTCATCATATCTTCTTTCAATGTCACTGGTACTATCATCCATCCTCTAAAAAGGATAACAAATATCAACCTTCATAGAATCCATTAGGAGCACATCTCATGGAAATTTGAGTTCGTAAGGTCTCACAGTTGGTATCTCCATGTTAATCCTCCCTAACATGTTGTAGAGGTAGTGGGTTAAAAAACATCGAGTGTAGATAAGATTCACCATACTCATCTACAATGGACAACTGCAATGAGGATATCTACTCTGATTCCATGATTAATAATTGAGAAAAATATCTCCTACTAAGAGTATCTACAACTATATTCCCATACCCAGAATTATAGACATCATAAAGTCATAATATTAGAGGAAATCTATCCATTTTCTCTATATCAAGTTGATATCCTTCTGAGAGAATATATACTTGAAACTATTGTGGTAAGAATAGATGATAAACTGATCACCCATAAGGACTGTTACTACATCTTTTGGGGGGATACTACCACTACCAACTCAAGATCACGGGTCATATAGTTATACTCATGTGGCCTAAACTACCAAGACCCATATAAAATCATTTTCTTCCTCTTAATAATAACAAAACCAAGTCTTGTCCATAAGGAACCACAAAATACTATGTACTGGACACCCTCATTCGGAGAACTCAAGATGTGGGTGCTCATCAACATCTTCCAAAACTCCTAAAAATCATGTTGGAACTTTTCTATATACATTAAAGGCTTCCCCTTCCAAGTCAAAGTAGTCAAAGTCACTGATATCTTGGAGAAATCATGGATTAATCTCCTATAGTATCCTTTTAACCCAAGGAAGCTCCACACCTTCATCATGCTCTTGGGTGGATCCCAAGATAACATTGCCTTGAACATCACTAGGTCCACTTCTATTCCATTAGATGAGATGATATATCCCATAAATAGACCTCTTAAATCTATAAATTTCACATTAAGGGATTCCCATAAAATTGGTGCTCTCAGAGTATTTCTAGGACCATCCTCAAATGCCTCATGGGCACCTCCTCAGATGATCAGTACGTAAGCATATCATCAATTAAGACCACTAGAAACCTGTATAAGAATGTCTAAAATGTCTATTTTAGGAGTACCATAAACACTAATAGGGATTTCACCCCACTTAAATGCATTATCAAATACTCATAGTGACCATAGAGACATCTGAATGTCATATTCAGTATGTTTTCATCCTATACTTGAAGCTAGAAATAACCTGATCTAAGGTCAATCTTTGAGAATGATCACACCCCTCTCAACTAATTGAAGTGGTGTTAAATCCATTGTAGTCTATACTTATTCCTCCTGGTCACATAGTTTAGGCAATGATAATCCACACACAACCTTAGGCTCCCATTTTCTTTCTTGGTGAAAAATATTGGGCTGTCCAGGGGAAGCACTAAGTCTAACAATGCCCTTACTCTGAAAGTCCTCCAACTACACCCTCAACTCATAAAGATTTACAGGATCCATCCAATATAATGAAATAGGTATTAGGAACATCCGGGGGCGTAAGTATATTTAGAATTATATCTCTTGGAAGAAGGGTAAGAATGGAATGTCCTCAAGAAAGATGTCCTCATACTCCGTCACCATGATAGGAATCTCAAATCTCACAGTGTCCACTACTCCAGGGTTAGGCTAGCTAATTGGTGAGTAATTGGATGCAACCAACTATTCATGAGTTCATCTTTCTCCATCTGGGTTTCCTTTTCACCCACAAAGGAAAACATCATCCCATAACCGTGGATATACTGAATCATCTTATGAAAATAGTCAATTTGGGAATGAATTTTAGATAGGATTTCCATTCCTAAGATGATTTCATAAGGAATCATTTCTACTAAAATGATATTACATAGTAAAATATCACCTCTAAGTGTTAGGTCAAATTGTTGGTAGAAGTGTGCGATCACTAAGTCACCTTTAGTAGGGGTATCCATGTGTAAGGGTCAAGCCAAGGTCTCAACTGGAATCTCTAAGCTACAAACCAGATAAGTTTCAAGAAAGGAATGAATCACACTTATGTATATTAGTATTGTATCTATGGTATAAAAGACATATGTCATACCTTGTTTCATCCTTGAAGCCTCTAGGTCGTAGGCCTGCACAAACTGCATCTGTCCTTGTCCGTACCCACCATCTCCCTCATCCAGGTGTGGAACACTTAGGGGTGGTGGTGGAAATAGGTCATACAACATGCCGCCTCCCATTACCATACCCACTCCTATGCATTTTACTCCACCCTTATAACCTCCTTATCCTACCAAAATCTCTGTCTTGGCAGCCCATCGACCATCTCTCTGTCAGCTGAATGAAGAGTTGGAAAATCTTGAGAAAGATGTACCCAAAGATTGTTATAGAAGAACTAACCCTCCAAAGGCTAACTAAAACCATCACGAGGGACTTGAATTACTGATACTATGTCCTGGGATCACCTCATGAAGTGTATGGTATGATCATATCCCTATTAATTCCATAAGATATCTTCTTTTAAGGTCTCAACTCCTGGGTTCCCACTACTAGCACCCAATGTCAGCGTCTCCTCTTCTAGGAAGCTCTCCACTACTAAGGACAAATCAATTAATCCATAATAGGCGGGAATAAAAAGAAATTTCACTAAATACTAATATATTAGTGTATTAATTTCTCAAATGTTTCTTCCATGGAAAATGGATCTCAAACCATATCTAGGGAGTATAATGAGATATTGGTAAACCTCACTATATAATCTTCCAGGATCATAATTCCCTACTGTAAATGAAAAATATCTTGGATACACATCAATAAAAACATGGATAGATAGAAATACCCACTAAAGAAATTCTTGATGTATGATCAAGAGAGAGTTGTCTCATCATGTGACTGAGTCACCAGACTCCACCATCCCCTAGTGAATCCCAACAAGAAACTCATGGCTAGGACCACTGTCTGATCTGTAGGTTTCCTCACAAGGTAGAAAACTCAGGTGACCAAATCTTACCTATCCTTAGCTATGTAGGAGTTTTATCATTCCATAAAAATTGGGAGGTCATAACCACTAAAACTCATGAAATGCACTCAGCCTATACACATCCTTGGCCAGTACTACCTATGCTAACTGCTTCTCGGTGGGTTGTGGAATAATTGGAAGACCACATGGAGGTACTACCTCTTATACATGCCCATATTTTGAATCCTTTTCACTCATATGATAATTATCATGATCACATAGTGAAATCCTAGCTAGTTTTCTATATAGATTCGTCCTGAAATAAAATATATATACCATGGTCAAAGAGTATATCTGGGGAGATGACTCAAGAAGGACATTGAAACCACAACCCATTCCTAAATGATACATATAAAAATGTTTTCCCTATAACCAGTGTCTACATGTACCAAGTTAATAATAAGGTTATCAGTGTCCTGATGAATGGATATTTCGGCCGCTATACCAATACTGAACACCCTATCCTAAAATCTGAACTCAAAATATTTTAACACTCTTGCCTTAAATCCCAAACCAATATCATAGTTAGATAAAAATCTACACTCTGGTCCTATGGTAGAACCGAATCCTCTAGTACCACTCTATCCTGAACCAACCCATCGAGACCACCTGGATGGTGATAAAATATGCATGACTACCCTAATCCTACCTCTAATCATCCAAGGGCTAGTGACCAACTCTAAGTAGGCATATCCCACACATAAGAGGCATTATCATAATGTACCTATACACTTGTAGACATATCAAAGTCCATAAAATACTAAAAGTAAATTAAAACTGAAACTAATTCATGCATACATCTATAATCCCAGAATCATAGTATGAAAAAAGTACTGAAAGTGATAATGGAGCCAAATACAAGCTCCCCCAAAACCAACTACAAAAGTGTCCAACCTACTAAGAAGGATGGGAATACTGTCAAATGAAACACTGTTAAACACATCAGTCTGTCTATCCTATAAGTATGATCCTCATAATCCATATCCTACTAGGATTCCATCAAATGGCTGATCTTCTACATAAGATATGACATGTGTAGGAAGATCCCGTGTAGGGGTGAGTATAACAATACCCTGTAGGATGTTCATAGGCTTAGTGCACATAATAGGCATCCACATATCAACAACAATATCAATGTGGATGAATAGAGAAATAGTTCCAATAAATAATGAATGGGAAGGGGATACAATCTAAATACCAAATTAAATCCCCTTAATTATCCTAAAAAGAATATAAGAATCGTTGGAATTGTACTATGACTCAATTATTTAGATCCTTAATTAGCGATGAGGACCTATATCGGCACTAATAAACCTATCATGTACCATTAGAAAAGTAGAACTCATCAATATATATCATAGTATAGGGATCTAAAGAAACCGTGGGCCCTTCTAATATGCTCCAGAATCACAAAAACATCCCATAAACTCATTGTGCTAGACTAGGTACTCCCTTAGGTAGTGCACTCTACACTAGGGATTTCACTCATCCATATCCCTACTAGTCTATTAGGAATCCCCTAAAAACATCAAATGGATGTGAGAAATCAACTATCTCATATATTAAGAATAAATCATTTGAAAATAACTCACTCTCACATCCTACACCTTCATATTAAACAACCCCATATTCACAACTATTCATAAGAATAAATAATTATATAGATAGTATAAACCATTCCCGCACACATGGTCCTAAGACACCACTGGTACAAAAATAATCACACTGGGATCAATGAGGGTCTCAAACACTTTGAAAACATCTTAAAGTGCTAAATGGGCCTTTGAAACATATGGATCAGAATTCCAATCTACTTCATCCATTTTATTAAATCATTGGAAATATTATTTAAAATATATCTCTAAAACCAACCCTTTCAAAACACATTTTAAATTCAGTTAAATGCACACCCTTTTTATCAAAATAAATTGGGAAGTGAAAAATTTCACCCAAACCACATTTAAACCAAATCTTGGTGTAAACAAGACCAAACACACTTTAAAAATTACTTATCTTCCAAAAAATATTTTACAAAACATGGAATTCCAATTATCAATTGAATGCCCAATTAAAACCATTTTCCTATAAAACCCATAGAAAATCCATTATAGCCATCACATATATTTTTAAACTAATAATCAATAATTTTAAATCCTAGAGGACTAGATGACATTACAAAGAAATAAAATTCACAAAAACAATGACTTTGGTCTAAGGAGAATTATTCAAAAAACATTCGAAATGAATTGTCTATAATGGAGAATGCTCAACAAAACAAGAACACATTCTTTTTAAGCCCTATAAACTAAAACATAACATTAAAACCTACCCCAAACCCTAACCACTTACAAATAGCCTATTAGGATTTGAAGGAGAATGTAATACTAAGAAGAAATGGGAGAATAAGATAGGGGATAGAAGGATGACACCAAATGATTTCTTACTAGAGAAGAACCTTCAAGGAATTAGCATGGAGGATCCACTAATCAAACTGGGTAGGTGGAACAAACCCTCTCTATGGGGTGTTTGGATTGATCAAGAAATAGGGGATAATGGGGTCAAAAACCCCTAGAATCCTATGATGGAAATAATTGAAATTAAACTCTAAATTAAATATGGAAAACTTGTATAGTTTTGATTCATGTTTTGATAAAATATGCAAAAACTATGTGGATGACACTATCTAAGAAAAAATTACAACCACAGTTACCCCTATGATCTCACATGGTTTGACTAGTCATGCACCAACCATTAAAAATGGAACTATCACATTATAAACCCACCTTATACACCTAGAATATTATCTACCTAACCATGCATCAGTTTTATTCTAAACAACCCTAAAAGAAAAATATACCAAATGGTTTCCACAAGGAATCACATGGTATAAACCAAAATATTCACTTCCCAAGAAACCCAAACCATTCAAATTAAAAATAAACATAAAATTTCATGTTTAAGGGAAATGAAATAGTTTCCACTAAACCTTTAAAAGAGGATAATCTCTATAAATTTTGAAATTTTTAAAAGAAACTCATTAGAATTTTAAATTACCTCCAAATATGATTAAATAATACAAAATAAAATCTGAAATGACATGTGGGTGTCATAGTTATCTTAGATAAAGAGGTTGATATATAATTATAAATTATATATAGAGTCATTTCTATCTTATGGATACTATTATATATTTTTATTAGTGAGTGATAATCAAAATTGTGAGGACACAATTTATTTAAGGTGAGAAGAATGTAACACCCCAAGATTTTTTTAAATAGGTAGGAAAAATTCCCCCTTTTTATTAAGGAAAGAAATACCTATTTTCAATAAGGTTTAGATGTAACAATTGCATTAAAAAAATGTACAATGGATCTCATTACCATTTCATTTTTATCGACCAAAGTCCCTATGGATTGAAAGCTGAAGTAGTTGACATGAGGTCCCAAGCTGAGCATCCAAAATTCACATCATGATCTCAGTATTCTCATTGTGATTAACCCCTAACATTATCCATTTAATTGTTCTTTACCACCATAAATTCATGGAGGAACATACCTATTTAACCCATATCTTGGTATAGGTCTAGATGATATGTTTTGGTACACCCATATCTCTTTCGAGCTACCCACTCAGCAATGCCTGCATGTCTTCATTCCATGTTGTCTGCCAAGATGTGCCACTTTACCTATCTAGTCATCAAAATACAAATGATTCATTACCCCATATTATAAGAACCATCACTTTGTTTTTCCCTTTTTAATGTCGTGGAAGATAACCCCTTTTTCCTAAGTGGTTAGAGAGCTAGTTGATAGCTACCAATGCACCTATCACTCTTTCGATCTGCCCACCTGATAATGCTAACTAAATCCAAGACACACTACTTTCCTGATGATATGAAACAATCATATGGTCACTCAATGTCATATATTTCTCTATGGTGGCTTGAAACAATTTTTCCTAAATACCTATGCTGTCATGAAGGCCCTATGGCTTGTAGGCCCAAACTAATGTCTTTAAGGTCCAAATTAGATAAATAGTTTTTTATTACAGTACCTATACAATACCATTATTGTACTACTATAGTAACATGGAAATACTCCTATATTAGGATTTTATCCTGGGTTTCATGCAAGATTATGGGGTGTGTTAACCACTTAGCTACCACCTCAACCGCATAACACCCCCAGATTTTAGTATGTATTAATTTAACTAAATATATTGTTGAATAGAATTTATCACAGAAAACCCAAACTTAAATGATTCGTGACATATAAATATTACAAAATTATAAAACCTTTAGTAAATAAATGAATATTAATCAATTAAAATTTTCTACTTTTAGATTATAAATAATTAAAAACATTTAAGTTAAAAAAGGATTGTTTTTCAAAGAACTGGTTTTAATGTTTTTTTATCCTAATTGGTCACTTTTCAATGATGATTATGATAATATTTATTATTTAAATATATTTAATAATATTTTGAAATTTATTTAATTATAAATTTATATGAAATAATATTAAAAATACTTAATGTTTATAATATTTTTTTTATAAAAGTGGGTTTCCTTTATATTATATATTTTCATTTAAAAGATAAAATAAATTATAGAATTTAAATTTTATGAAATTAAATTCAATTTTGAATTCATTAAGTAAAAATTATCTTGTCTTTTTTTCTATATGTTATTTTTCTTTAAAGTATTATTTTTTGGTGATTGGTGACAAATACTGATTTTACAAATACTATAACTTTTATGGCATAATTATGTTATAAACATGACTTAAAAGTATATAAATACATTATATCAATAAAATATTTATTTTAATATAAAAATAAATCATTTAAAATTATTATGTTAAATTTAAAAACTCATGATTTACATTTTTAAACCTAAATTATATTTTAATCTAATAAAAGTATTTTTTTTTCTATTTTCATTTAGTAGTGTGGTTGGAAGTTTCATTTCAGTTTTGGAATGGTAATAATTTAAAAGAAACATATATTTTTTAATAATAAGACAATAAATTCATGGTAAGAACCACTATTCAAGTGAATTTTTCCTAAACAAGTATAATTTTATTTTTACACATAAAAATACTTTTTTTTTCTAAAAATGGTTTTTATGAATTTCATGCACTTATATTAGAATTAATTTCTTCCAATTCTAGAAATTAAATATTATAAAATTAATTCCATATTTATTATCTTAATATTAAATTATTTAATAAGTTATAATTCATTTTTATTTATAATTAATAGTTACCATGGTAAAAGTTTCTCAACACGGTAAAAATTAAAAGGTGTGATGATAAGGTTAAACTATGGGATGAGGATTATAATTTCTCTAAATGTTTTCAAAAATATGATTTTATGAGTTTATTTTAACTTTATATTATAATATATTCTAAATTGGACTAAATTGGATCCACTTTATATGAGAAATACATCTATTATATTTTAAAGTTCTTAATATTTACAAGGGTGTCACTCTTCTCACTTATAAAAGGGAGCCTCCTATTCTCACTTCTCCACATGCATTGAGAAAAATATATCAACCAATATATAAATAAATACATACCAGAATCCAATTATAGTTTCTTAAAGGTATTTGGTCACCAAAATTCTAATTCTACAAGGCTTAAGGTCTATGCCAAAGGAAGATATCTAAGGAGAAGGTATAATTCTTAACTGAATCCTTTCAGATTTATTTCTTCTTATACCTCATTAAAATATATTATAATTATAATAATATAATAATATAAGTATATTTACAATAATAAAATTTTATTAGGTTGATGGAATAAATATTTTTTTCTCCTTTCTATATTATGGAAAATGAAAATGTCACTCGTGAAAACATGTGGACTACCGCCTCCACGAAGTGATGTAATTTATTTTTCATCTCCATATCATATGGATTATTATAAAAGCATATATAATTAAACATATAATATTTATGAAATAATAAATATTCTAGTGATGATTATTTAATGACCAAGGTTCAACAACTGCAATCGTCAAACTGAAACATATGTGGAAAATAGAATAGTTGTCACCCACATATTGATTTTAATGAAGAATTGTTAATAAATAGGTAATTATAAATTATGAGAAAATGATATATTTTAATATAAGTATGAATATAGTTCTATTATATATGTATAATGAGTCTAAATTTATTATCCAAGAGGTTAGAGTGTATACAAAGTAAGTCAGGGCTTTAGGTAAGTGTTTCATCATCTCAATTTCCCTTCCTTGAGTTATGTTCTATATTCACCAACAACCTTTTTGTGTTGTGAATTTAATGGATGTTAATTTATTTTATGATAATTTTCATTAAAATTATTTCATTTTAATAATCCATATAAGTTTTTATTTTTTCATAATTTTTTAATCCAAATGTTACCATAACTGTAAAGGTTTATGATGAAATATCGATTTTTACCAGGATTATGTTTCAATTTTTATAATGGGAATCATCTATTATTTATATATTAAATATAATTTTTTTATCCTTATCTGGTAATTTACAGGGTTTTAAATTATTTTTTATATTCTTATCCTCTTTGGTACTCAAAATAATTGAAATATTTTTTTTAAGAAAAGATGCCCTTATTTCTTATTTTGGGTCAAGAATGTTTCTTTTTCATATCCATGTTCTTAAAAAAAGAATATTTTATATATTTTTAAATCATTTCCAAAGGTATTTTTATAAAATTTTTGACTTTATTTTATAACTTTTTAAAGGAATATTATTTTAATTTTACTAATTGGTCATTTTTGACATTCTTTACAAAGATGTGAAAAGAAGTTTTTTAAAACATTTTTAGAATGAACAAATTTTATTACCATCATGTAATTTATTCATCATTTAGTTTCCTTTAAAAGTTTCCATGGTTATATAAATAAAATATCATTCCAATTTTTTGGGTTTTTTTTTATTTTTAAAAGTTTTATAAATTAAATGATATTTCGTCTTTTTTTCAAAGAATGTTTCTAATGATTTTTCAAAAGTATTTTTCATCTATGTTAATATCCTTTATGGAATATTATTATTCACTAATTATATTCTCTAATGATACCATAAAATTTATTTCTCCTAATTAGTTACGATGATGGTGTTTTAATGATATTTTCATGAAACCCATTTCTTTCCCACATGTTAATTAAGCTATGAAAGAAAGATGAATGTTGTTATCCTGTGGCATACATATGAACGTTTTATCATTATTTTATGGGTGATTCTATTATATTAATCAAATGTAGTGGGTAATGTTTTATATATTATGATATAATGAATTGTGTGGACATGATTTTGGGTATTTATGTTCACATTTTTTTTCATGGACATGATTATGGTTAGATTTGTTCATAAGTTTGTGAGTGGACATGATAGTCAGTAGATATGTTTACAAGTTTATGGGTGGAAATTGTTATAGTTATATATGTTCAAAATATTGATATTTTTTTATTTTTTAATTACGATACAAACTTATGAATTATGATTATGATAGGATCTCATGGATCATGATTTATTATTGATGATTTCACACTCTTATAACTCATATATTTTTTTATAAAAAATACTGATTCCATGAATCACGATTTATTGTTTATGACTTGTTGGGTATGCTTTAGTAAGTTATGATCATGATATTATACAATTATTATCATTATATTATTATCACTTATGATCATCGATTAATATCTCCCATGTTTACTCTTAATGAGAATCTGAGCTCACTTTTTCTTATGTTTCCATTTTCCTAGGTTTTGAACGAAAGTATTAAGTATGATATGGATAAGAAGGGTATCATGTGTGGAGAATTTTATGAGTGAAATTTAATAATTATTATGAAATAAAAGTATCTTGGAATAATGGTAAAATTCCCATTTGATGAGAAAGACCTCAGTTTTATTACATAAAGGATTTTTTTCTAATTATCTAAAAAACTAAACCTAAGTGTTCTTGAGTAAGTGACTCTGTATTTTTTATTAACATTGAAAATATATAATTTTAAGCTTATTTAACTTAAATATCTATCAGATATACTATATAAAGAATATATTATTAGCACCAGATCTACGTGAAAGGGTTTGGGGTGTTATAATCCAAGTAATAGGGAAAGGGAAAATATCTTCTAATGTGGTTGATATAGTGGAAATTAGTTGGATAATGATTTGTGATGGTGATAATCCATTTCTAGTCTTGGAAGTGGCAGATCATTTTTCATTTGAGGTGTCAATCTTACCCTTTTATAGTGGCATAATCTTCGAGATGTTTTGGTGGTGGCATCTTCTTAGTTTTTTTATTTTTTATTGTTACAGTTGGTAGTATCCTACTTAGAACTACTTGTTCAGTGGTAGTGGAACTAAATAACCATCTATGACAATCTCGATGTAAACGGTGATGATAGTGGGCATGGTGTTGGGTGGTGTGATATCCTTAAACATAGTGCACATGGCAGTTTTGGGATTGAGGTGAAATATAATGGGCATGGATCATATTTGGTATTTTGACATATAGGGATGTAGGTCATAAGATGGTATTGGGCTTAAGGTGAGAAATTATCGATGCTACCTGCCTATATTTCCCGACGGGCCTAAGGAATATGGGTTGCTTTTCCAGCTCATCCCTATTTAGTTATTTTATTTTATGGTTCCATATGACTTTAAGTTTATATTTTGGTGAATGGATCTATTATATGGTGATTTAGATTGTGTACATTGTTCAGGTTCCCATTTAACTTCTAAAAGTGGATTTTTATTAAAATAAAAAAAGAGTTTGAGAGAAAAAATTAATTAGATAATAATTTTACATTAAAAATGATTTTATTTATTTCATGTTGGAAAATATATTTTATTTAATGGATAAATATATTTATTTAAAACAATTTATTATTTTGATCAATTTTTGTGAGTATTACATATTTTATCGATAGATAATTATACTCATTTTATGGATTTATAATGATATTAATTATTATGATAATCTTATAATTAATGTTTTCATGGTATAAAAGAAGAATGTGATTTTTTGTTTAAAAAGAAAAATCCATTTTTATAAAAAAATAAAAAATTATTTTAATATTTTTTATGTTTTTATTTTATAAGTTTATTTTAATAATTGGATATTTATTTTAATTAAATTAATTACATATTTTTAATATTTATGTTAAAATTAGGTGGAAACTATTTTGTTAAAAAATTATAAATAAAATAGTATGGTAGTAAATAGTAAGAGTGATGTATAATTATAATTTTTGATAAATAATTCATGGAAAATGTTTATAAATGATATTTTTATTGAATCTTATTTTTTATGAATTTAAAACATTAATTTTTAAATTCAATATTTTATTTATTTTTACATATAAGTTGAGTGATAAATTTGACTTTGAATTCATTTTAAAAATACAATTTCATGTTCAAATTGAAATTTTCAACCTATTATTGAGTGTGTGTAATGTTATGAATCACTTTATAATTCTATATAATGTGTTAGGGTACTGAATATACATAAAATATATATTTTTAAAATTTATAGGGAAATCCAAATTTGTAACACCATAATATTTTAATATTAATTTCCCCTTATGTAAATACTATATTGAATAGATTTCATCACATCCAACATCGAACTAAAATGAACCATGTTATATTATAGAGTGTATGATAAACATTTATACATCATTAGAAGAAAATGTGAAGTATCATTATGAAAATTACAAAAATAGTAAAATCTCGCGTACATAAAAAGATAGTTAAAATGAATTATCTTAATTCTTTATAAATTATAATTATTTTTTAAAGGATAATTTTATATTTTATAATAACAATTAAATAAATAAATTTAATGTTTATAAAATAAATAATTAAGTTCAATGGGATGTGATTAAAATCATTTGGTGTTAAAAATTCATTTTCTTAAAAATTATACTTTTTATATATTGTGTATTTTTAAACCTATTGATCACTGTTGAATAATATGTAATATATTAATAATAAGTATATATATAATAATAATAATAAATTAATTTTTATCTAATTACTTTCACATGTTATAGAATATGAATATATTTTTTTTTACTTAAAAAATTAATTTTCTTAAAAAAATGTCACGGGTTTTTATATTAAAATTTATTTATATAACTATAATAAATTCAATAAAATAATATATATTTCATATTTTGAACCAAAATATTAAAATTCAGTGATGAATACAATTTTATTTATAGGCATAAAAAATTTACCAATGTTAATGTTAAATTCTATGGCAACACAGTTATTTCTAAAAGAATTATTTTAATAAATGTTATGAAATTTTTATAAATTAAATTGATTTATTTTTAATTATGAAGTTAATGATATGTTTAAATATATAAATAAAAATATTATCATTCAACTAAAAATTATTTTACATAAAGTAATAATAAAAACCAATCAATGTATAAAAAAAATTTTTACAATTTTTTTTTCTGTATCTTATGTTTTAATTTAATAGTTAATTTTATAATATTTAGAAATTTAATTTGATTAAAATGAGTCCAAAATTTGATCTATAATTTCATTATTTTTGAATATGGGTCATTTTATATATTTTTTTAAAAAATAATTACCATGATTATTTTTTATCAAGGTTAATAAGGGTAAAAATGAGTAACATAAAGTGGCTCAAATTTATTAAATTATATTGTTAAAATCACATTATAGATGACTATTTTTATGTTTTAAAGTCCTAAATACATGTCTCCTAGACATTTCCTCACCTAACTCACTTAACTCTCATGCAATTCCATTCTTACCCCTCACCTACCATTCAATTCCAAGGAAAAGTCCATTTGTTTCACCTTTGAAAGGAGATCTTACACCAACTTCAATCCACACATAACCTTATAATTATTCTTGAAACCATATACATTTTTACTCTTATATAATCCCACTACATTTTTGGAATCCCTTTGTTACCATAAAGTGTCCCAATTCATCCATTTCCATGAGGCCTTTCAAGAGAAGACTCAAACTCTCAATGTGAGTATTATCCACTCCCTAACTTTCTATTCTATATTTTTCTCATCCACTCTCCTATAAACCTATTTTAACCATAATAATATAATTTAATAAGTATAATTATTATAATTAAATGTTATTATATTCATAATTAAGTGTTATTATATTCATGGTGAAACCATTATATATTAACCTCTCATCTATTAAAAAAACAAAAATGCCACTCATGTTACGTGCGGATTACCACCTCCGGGAACGACGTAATTCATATTTCATTATCAACTTTTATGGATGGTTATAATAACATATTTAATAAATAAATATGATATTTATTACATAATTATGGTTTTATAATGATAAATAATTATCTACTTTTTTTGATCCGTTGAAAAATGAAATTTTCACTAATGCGTATATGCAGACTACTGCCTCCATGGATGACATGTTTCACTTTTCATCACCACCTTTGATATATGGTTATAAAAATTGAATTTATAGATAAATTTTATATTTATTACATGGTTAATATTTTCTAAATATAAATTAATAATTATATAATAATATTAATAATAAATGATCATTGAAAATTTAACCACCTAAAATGTACATAACAAGAGGAAAAAATATTTCTTATTTGTAACTAAAATATTCCCATATTATTTTATTCATTAAAATATTATAAATTATGATTTAAATAGTTAATAAAATATAAATAATATCATTTTTATTCTATAATGATGATATTATAATCACTTCATAATCATTCCCATTAATTGATTATAGTATTGTCTTATTTGGTTCAGTTTAACCAACTACGTAAATGATGCTATAAATTTTTATCAAGGATGGTTATAGAAACTGAATTTTTGGTATAATATTATATATATATTTGTGTTTTTCTGTGTTTGTGTTTGTGCAAATAATATTTTTTTATTCTATAATGGTAATGTTAATATTTAACTCATTGTTAAGATACCTCCTTTTGTTCATTAAAAATTACTAAAACAAGCTCATCATAGATTTCATATTTTTAAATTGTAACTAAAACTCTCATGGAATGAAATTATAAATAATAAAAATAATAAAATATAATCTATTAAATTAACTTAAATATTCTAGTATTTATGAAATTGGTATCAAATAATGAGGATTAATATTGAAGTTACAAAGCGTGTGTGAAGCAATCAAAATCATTATAATATGAAGAAAAAAATAATTAATAAACAAATAATAAATGTATAGTGAATGATTATAATTAAAGAGTATAAAAGGTAATCGATATGAATAAGGTTCTTTAATAAGTTATTATTATAGTTATTTTTATTATACACGAGGTTATAACATGTCTGACCAAGCAGGAATCTAAGGTTAATGTTTTCCCATCTCAATTTTCATTCATTGAGATATGTTCCATATTAACCACTTATTTTTTTGGTGTATATAATACCCATGGATGTAAATTTATTATAAATTTCACTAAATTCACGTTATTTAAAAATTTATCTCAAGTTATATTTTCAAGGGTTTTCAATTCAAATGTTATTATAGTAATAAGGGTTTCTGTTAACTCAATTTATGTTCAATGAGTTATGATAATTTTTCTTGACCTTTATTCTTATAAGTTGGGTAAAATACACCCTATGTTTAATTACATTTCAATTAATCTTATGTTTTTGGGTATTTAAATTTCTTTCTCATGAAATCATTTTCCAAGGGTTTTTACCACAATTCTTGTTCATTGACATAATTATTTCATTATAAAAATGTAACTAATTTAAGAATAATAATCGTCCTATTTGATAATTGTTTCTATTTAATGTCCATATTTTATCTTTCCACAATTTTTTTCCTTTTTGATTTTAAAATCCAAATATTTTTTATTTCATCTTGTTTTCTTATTTCTCTTTACCACTTTTCAAAAGAAATTTTTATTATCCTTGGTTTCACCAATCGTATTTCAAAATATTAAAAGTTTCTACTTTCATGATTTTTGTTTTATATTACACTCATAATTTACTATTTAAATACTTTATATATTTTTGAAGGATCCATTATTTATATTTCATTCAATTTTTTTTAAAAGAATTCATGTTGATATTTCGAAAGAAAATTTTGTTGATGAACTTTTTTATGATAATGTCGAAAATGGTTTATGAAATATCTTTTTCATTATTTAAATTCAATTTTCTTGTTTATATCTAAAATATCTATCTACTTTATAATAATGTTTCATTAATCACCCTCTAAATTCACTTTTAAATTACTCCTTTTTTTTCCTAATTTTTTTTATCAACCAATATAACTCTTTAGTTCATTTTATGTGATACCATATGGTAATGTTAGAAAACCAATTTACCTTCCATGGGTTCTTCATGATATGATATATGATTTATTTTGTGTGTAACACATTCATATTCTTTATAATTATTAAATGGGTGTATCCCTTTATATTCATTTAATGCATTTGTTAAGGTTTTATATCTCATAATATAATGATTTTGAGTTTGGACAAGATGTGGTTATCTATATTTACAAATAGAGAATGGACACGATGTGGTTGGATATGCTCAAAATATTGATAATAGACATGATGTGGTTAGTTATATTCATAAGATTAATAATGGACAATATTTAGTTAACTATTTTCCCAATATTGAGCTTGGACATGATGTTGTTAACTATGTTCATAGGATTGAGCCTAGACATGATGCATCTAGCTCCGTTAAAAATGTTTTGATATCCTATTCTTATAATCATGAAAAATTTCTATGTTATATAACTATGATATAATCCATGGATCATGATTATTGTATCATTATTACTCACTTTTATTCCACGGTATATGTTTCATCATTTGAGATTACTTGTCCTTATATTATGTCTAATGGATAAATATTATTATCCCATGTTCTTTTTAATAAGATATTTCTCCCATGCTCATGTTATCTTACTAGATTATGATTTAAACATTAATTAAATATTGATATGTTTTTCCCTTATATATCATTTTATGTCAAAACTTATTATGTTTTTATATTCCCTAGTTTATGAGGATGATTATTAAATATAAGATGTCAAGGAGGAAGTCTAGTATGGTGTGATAATAGATAAATGTTCACGAATATGTGAAATGATAATTTTATGTAGATAATATCCAAAGAAACAAAAACTTTGGGTTCTAGTATTGTGTGATTATTATAGGATTTAGTGTTTTAATTATTCAAATATATGTAAGTTTGACTTGATTCATCTCACTTAGTATCGATCCTAGTAATTAATGTATATGTTTTTAGAATAAAATTCAAGACCGTGGTACTAAGGTGCCTATGTTGGTATCATATTGGTGTTTAGTTATTTTAGAGGGTTAGTTTATCTATTTTTTTGATTAGGACTAGAGATAATATGTTAAAACCCTAATTATACACCTAAATGTAGGAAAACATCCTAAAATTTTAATAAAGTATTGACTATGTGGTTTCTTAGAAATGGAATCCCAACTTGGATAAAAAAATTGGATATAGGCTCTTGAATAGATTCACCTAGGGGTAATGGTCCTAAAATGGTTGTTTTAATATTAACTCTATCTTCAATCAATGCACAAAAAGTGGTTCTAACTTCACATTTGGTTTGACACTCATAGGGGATATTTTTTGGTTAATTAAAATGGTATTTATGACACATTATGATGGATTTAAATATAATTTAAGGATGTAATATAACTAATTAGGTTATGAAACATAATAGGAACATGAACATGGAAAACCTAGGGTAAAATGAAATATTTACAGGTTGATCAAATTATATTATAGTTGAAATACAAGTATCACAGGTTTAAATGAAGGTGTAATATAGAAATAAAACTTAGAATTGTGTTTTCATATAAATAAGACCATATAATTGTAATTTATTAGACTATATCATAACCATTTTTATTTTATCATTTTTTTGAAAAAATGGTTATGAAAATGAACCTAGGAATGGTATGTATCTAAAAACACCTAATACTTATATCCAACTAAGGAGGCATATTTTTAAAAAATTATTGATAATCTAAATATATGCCTATTATTAAGGTAAAAACATGAGTTTCCTAGTCTTACCTAAGATACTAAAGTTTATATCTCATTTGAAATTATATATTGATTCATGTATAGCTTTTAGATACCCACATCTATTTTTATTAGTGTGTGATAATTAAAATTTTTAGGATAAAATTTATTTAAGGGGAGAATGTAAAAAACATAAGTTTTTAGTATTAATTTCCCTTAAAATAAATACTATTTTGAATATCTTTCATCACATGAAACTAATAAATTACACAAAGGGTGATACACTCTGAGAAGGGTTGAATCAGTGTGTGTAGAAATTTAAAATCCCTTCCTCTCTCAAGATTTTTAGCACCTCACTGTCAAGATACTCATCAACTACAAACAAAATTGACATAGAAATTTTGTAGACAAGGTATTACTCTTTTAGGATTACTATATTCTCAATGTGTCATGGATATTATCCCACACACACATAACCCTTCTTATTATCAAAAGGAACCCTATCAAGGGTATGTACTTGAACTCGTACAAATACTAGAACCTACTGTTTACCATCTCTCATAACCAAACCAAAAAAATAATTTTAAATAATGATTAAAAATGAGTGTATGAGCCTCAACATAGATTCTATATGATTATTATATTCCTCCCTATTTCAAAAAAAAAATCCTCTAATTATTCTCAATGTTTCTTCTTCTTATTCAATGTAAAAGTGTATTGGTTCACTTTCTCAAAATACTCACACACCACTCTTTCTTCATACTTTTTTATTTATATTCACCAAATATTATATGAATACCATTTACATATTAAATTAATGGAAAATCATTTTATTTTTAGTGACAAGTCTTGACTCATTCAACTAATAATCTTCAATTAAAAGCTTCATTGAAATTATTCATGAAAGGATAGATGGAAACATTGATTGTCTATATTTTTTTGATATTTGAATTATCATGAGATTCTTATTTATTGAATCTTCCATGAAATCCATAAATTTTATTTCACTTGATATATCCATGTAATCATATTGATGTGGCTCTTTTAGTGTGCAACATGGAACTCTCTCATCATCAGCCTCTTCTTAAACTAGATAGTTTAATCTTCATTATTATCAATTTTAATCTTGATCATGTGTTTGATCATTTTGTATGATCCATGAAGAACACCACACATGCAACATCTGATTGAGTTCTTTTATTTATTTATTTAGAATATAAATTATGGAATCTAAAATTTTCTCTCGATAGGATCTTCAAGAATTCACAAAATGTTAAAGCCTTACAATCATCCAAAAATTATTACAACAGAACTTAAAGACTTATGATAAATCCTTACGATGATGAAACTTTACGATCAAAGACTTATGATCAGCTTAATGTTTTATGATTAAGATTTATGATCAGTAAGTGAAGACTTATGATCATGTCTTTTTAATTTTTATTCCTCATATCAAGCCATAAAATCACTCAAATATTTAAAAAAAGGATTTACATTTAGGCACAAAATCATATTATCATCTAGAAAAGTCTTACGTTTAAGGACTTTTCTATTTTTTATACTTCAACTCCAAGTTGTAGACATTCTTTAGATGAATTTTGGGCATCTTCAAAGAGACTTTATCCCTTATTAATCACTTATAAAAATAATCAAAGGGGTATTCATAGTTTCTTTTAGGAACAAAAATTCTTGGATGTATTATTAATATATTTAACTTATTCATCTTCTATTCAGTAAATATTTCAACATTAAAAATAACAACTCACAAAGCTGAACATATAAGATACTCAAAAAGATCTTTACAAAACCAATTTACACAGTGATTCCTTAGATACAGAACATGTCATAACTCTTTGAATATCAACACATAAATCATAAAACATGACCTTTATTGGTTAAAAATACAAAACCATCCTAAAGAGAGTTAAAAAATCTCCCCGTTTATATTTTTTATCAATACCGTAAAGAGATCAGTCTCACCCTTTTTGAAAATAAATCCAAAGAGGTCAATTTGGAAGGGTTAACTTAAGATATTAAAATAATATAAGTCATAAATCAATAATATATAAGGCTAAATGATCTATATATTTATAGAAAATAAGAGTAATTAAATAAATCATCAATACTGACCTTAAAATTACTCAAATCAACTCTTTCAAAACATTATTCATACAAACCAAAATCTGGAAGTAAAATATTTCTATATACTTTTCTACAATTCTAAGAACACACACTAAGATAACTCATAATTTGTGGAAACAACTATATAATCCTAAACAAACATCTCCTCATGAATATGAGCAAGTATTAATCGAGGAGGAAACTCAAAAATATTCCTTAATGAGAGGGGGTGCAGTATACTCTCATTTGCAGCCAAATCTCCACAAACTATTCAGTTGTGAGATTTGTGGTTATAATATCATCAATATATTCACTGGAGGAGAAAAACTCTATACTAATAATTACTTTTCCAACATTATCCATTATAAAATGGTACTTTATCTCAATGTGATTTGATCTAGAGTAATGCACAAGATTTTTGGATAGATTAATGGACCTTTGGTTGTAAAATATTACAATCAATATATAACCAACTTCAAAATGTATGTATTACAACTATTTATTCATCCATATAATATATTTAACTTATAATTACATATCCACATACTCATATTCTATAGATATTAGTGAAACTGAGGTTTTCTTTGTTGAATTCCATGAAACACAACATTTTATTATAAAAAATGCTCTACCATATGTGTATTTTCTATCATATACAAATATTACTCAGTCTAAATCAAGAAATATTATTGGATACATCCCACCTATATTCTTATAAAATAGTTCATAATTAAAATTATTGTAAATATATCTTAATATACTCTTTGAAGTTAACAAATGTAGTTTCTTAGGATTAGATTAAAACCTAGCACAAAGTGTGACAATATACACAATAAATGTTCTAGTGGATTTCAAATATAAAAAACTTATAATAAATATTATAGTTTTTTCTCATCAACTATATTAAATTAATCATCATTTATTATATTTTTCCCACCTAAATGGGTGTGGATACCTCACCAGCTTCTTGCATTTCAAACTTATTCAAGAGTTCTTTAGAAAAATTATCTTACAAAACAATAATGTAATCAGATACTTTAGAATTTTTTAATCCAAATAAAAGCATTATTTCTCAAAAAATCAACATATTAATACTTTATTTAATGTTTAATGATAAATAATCACAAAAAATTCCCTCCTTACTAGAAAAATTCTATCACCAGCATACAAAATCACAAAAAAGTGATGCAATGTCATTTTTCTTTACATATATGTTGTTATACAACTTCTATTTGTGAAAACTAATTTTTTTATGATATTCATAAATATTAAAATACCAAGATATTATAGGCCACTTCAAACCATAGAGAATTTATTTATATTATATACTCTACTTCCATCCGAATTGAGAATAAATCCTTTAGGTTATTCCATGTACACTTCCTCATCAAGATCACCATTCATAAAATATGGTTTAAAATATATTTGAGATATATTGAATATTCTCTAAGATGCTATGTAAAGTAATATTTTTATATAATCGAGTCTATACTGATGGGAAATTTTTTTAATCATGGTCAACTAATTTAATTTGTGAGTATCCCTTTCATATAATTCTATCTTTTTTTCTATCCACATCACTATCATCCTTAAGATTATTTCTAGAAAACCATTTAGCTATAATAAAATTATATTTAGTGGGTATGGGAATAATTTTTAAAGTTTCATTTATTTAAATTTGTTATAGTTATTAAATCATGTCATGAATCCACCCCTCATGTTCATAGGCTTCTTCAATGAGTTCAAATTTTGATAAAGAACTGGTATGGCTAGTTTTCATGATCTTCATTCTTATATTCCCACCTTGTTTATGGTCCCCGATAATGTTCCTAGTATTAAAAATATTTCTTAGAATTTTAATTGACATTTTAGATTTCAATTATCCTTATTCATCACTATAAAATTAAGTTTATTTATACTCATTATGATCCTATGTGTTTTTTCCATTTTGTTTGACAGGATTCAAAAAGAAAATATCATCCCCTACATCCAAAATGATTTCATGTATGGAACCTTATTTATTTTTAGAAACTCTAGAATCATCACTATAAATAGTTATTTTAGATTTCTTATTGTAACACCTGTAAGACTTTCCATTTGTTGTATACCCCAGAAAGATTCCATCTTCAACCTTATCATCAAACTTTCCTCCACTTCTATAATTTTTTCTTAATCAATAAAGGACTTCCAATTACCCTAAAGTGTTTAAAATTTTGATTACTTTTATACCACATAACACATAGTATTATATATTATTTTTTCCTTATGATACATCTATTCTAAATTATTTTAGAAGTTGTGATAGCTTGAAGCCAGTAATACCTTGTGGTGTCATGTTCTACCAGCATAGTTCTAGCCATATCAACTAGGATCATGTTATTACTTCTAGAAACGCCATTCTATTGAGTTATATATGGATCAATTTATTTATTTATAATCCCATTTTTATTAATAAATTCAATAAACTTCATATTCGTATACTCAGTCCTATTATCTGACCTCAATCTTTTTAGGTACAAGCTTGTTTACTTCTCTATAAGTCTTCTAAAAATCTTGAATTTTTCCAAATATTGTGATTTGTGTGACATGAACATGATGTATGTCACCCTTGTGAATTAATCAATGAAATTTATGAAATAAATTTATCTATTTATTGAATTATTTTTTATTGGACAATATACATCATAGTGAACTAGCTCAATAGGCATTGAAGTTTGAATTTCTAACCCCTTATGTATTTTTTTTCATAATTTTTCCTTTTGTGAATATCTTACCAAAAGTGATGGTTTATTATTTATGTAAGGTGAAATTTCTAACAAATTATTCTTAGATAATATTCTTCATATTTTTTTATCCAAGATGACTATGTATTTCGTGCTATAAATATTTTATTTCTTATTTTTTCAAGTAACAACCTATACTTAATTCCCCAACTTAAAATAAAATTATTGGGGTTCCTAAGACCATTGAAATCATATTATAATATTTCATTATTTTAAATATGCATCCATTTTTCATAAATAAGACCTCATATTCATCTTCACACAATTTTGATACACATAAAATTTATTCTTTAGGCCATAAAAAAGCAACACACTACCTGGACTGATTTTATTTTTTACCAATGTAGGATATCCCAATACCCTTGATTTTAGGTTAACTGTCATTAAATTTTTTAAGATCCTCATTCATATTTATCAATATTTTTAAGGTTATTTAAATAACCTGTCATGTGGGATGAGAACCCAAAATCAATGATCTAAGTTTTTTTATATTTGTAAACTTTAAATGAAACTTCAAAAACATTTTACTATTGTATAATTTATAATTGATTTGTATTGTTCCCAAACCTCTGAAAAATATTTAACTGAGTAGGTATTAATGAAACAAAAACATTTTAAGTGTTTCCTTCTTGATCATACCATCTTTACACCTCTTACAAGCATTAAAAATGGTTTCTCACCTTAGCCTTCCTTTAAAAATATTGATGTCTTGGATCAGTTTGTGTCTATTATTCAGGTCTCCCCCTTGATTATTGATCTCATATCAATATTGGAAGATACATATTGCTCCATAAGTTATAATCTATATGGAAATACATTCCACATCCCCAATATTACCCATGAAAACTTTTGTTTTGATATAAATTCAGACGTTTAATGTGTTGTTGTATCACTATATTTTCTACTCATAAATGTATATATCTTTCAAAGTCATTTTTTAGAGTTATTCATTAAATATTTGTGAATTATGAAGACCCTTTTTATAAATTTATTTATTTATAAATATGAAAATATTTGAGTATTTATTTAGGACATTTAAGTATTCCACATTGAAATATATCTTATCTTTCTTTAGTAAAAGAAACCTCCCTTTTCACTAGAACTTTTTTATACTTTCCCTTTTTAATATTTTATATATTTTTTGGAGTATATAATTGTTTTATTTTTCTTAAAACATTATCCTTAATCTCAAATATCCTTGTTCATATTGAATTTAATTTCTTTATTCTAGTTTATGAGTTTATCAATTTCTTTATCTCCTAATATAATAGTGGAAGTCATATTTTCAATGATTTTTTATATTTTTAAAATATCAAGATTTAGTATCTAAAATTATTTTTCAAGATTTCATTTTTCATCTTTAATTTTTATTTTCTTATCAGATCCTCTTTTTAGATGAGTTTTTTCTTCTCTCAGTCTTCCAATTTCTTTTAAAAACACCTTGTTCTCAATTATAATGATGTATTCCTTAGTAGTCTCTCCTTCCACTAGAGCATACTCACCATTGTATTGAAATTAATTACCTAATAGTTTTACCTCTTCCTACTATTGTTCCATGAGTAATATTTGAGATACATCTCTAGGATATTCCTTATGACCACTTTATTTTCTATCAAATTCACATTCTTTGACTGATATAAAATTAATTTTGCAGGAACTAAGGAAAAAATTATTCATTCCTTTTAATTGATAAATTGATATATCTATAATATTGATTTTCCTAGATGTTTACTCATTATTTTTTTTATTTTAAATCTTATAGGACAATTAATAGTTAAATTACTATCCTTATAATGGTTATAACATTTTTTATGTAGTTCATTTATGTCATTTCCTCTTCCACCTCTTATGAAACTTATTGAAATGAGAGAAAGAGTTTCTATATAATATATCATGTCATCATATTCTTTAAAATAGTCCTTCATTTATTTAATCATTATGACTTTGAAGGATTTAAAAGTAATATATGTTTCCTACTTACCCTTTATATTAAGAGAAGTTCCTCTTATCATTTAAAAATTGTTGAGGGTATCATGAAGTTCACCAATCATAAAGTTATAAATATTTATATCTCTAAGTGCTAATATCTTGGAATAAAATTTATTGAGAAGGATTCCCCTCATTTTTTAACAAAATTAGAGTCTTAAAGAATTTATTTGTACCCACTAATAGTTCTCATAGTCAAGTTTACCCTAGTAAAAAATTCATCAATAGTTTAATCCTCATACACTATTACATCTTAAAACCACTTTTGACTAATATGTATCTTTTATTATTTCACTTTTTTATTTCCTTCATTAATGAAATGAAAAATATTCCTAATATAATTAGCAGTATTGTATCCCATGAACTTTATCAATTCCCACTTGGATATAGAAGATAATAAATCATTCCTAGACTTCCCATCATAATAAATATTTTGTATATCACTCAGTGACTATGTAGAGTTTTCATTTTGAAAAGTGAATCCATATTGAGTGGAATGATAAACACCAATCCCTATAGAAATAATTTAATGTACCATTATATCCATACAAGAGTGAAACCCTTCCCCATAAAACATTGGTATGCCTTTACTATTAAAAAAATTATTTTGATTAATATCATACACTTGAGAGATAAGAGGGTAAACATGTTATCTGATTCCAATTGTTGGATCACGTGATGGGTGATAGACATTGAGAGGGGTGAATAATTGTGTATAGAAATTTCAAATACCTTACTTACACAATATTTTTTAACACATTACTCTCAAAATACTCATTGATATAAAACATAATTGACATAATAAATTTTTAGTGAGGTTTTCCTCCTTACAGATGATGACATCCCTTATGTGTCATAGTTATTATCACACACACACACACACAATACCCCTCTTATTATAAAAAGGAACCTGAGTAAGGGTATATCCTTGAACTCGTATAACTGCTAGCACTATTTAGTTACAATATCACATAAAACAAACCAATCAAATATTTCTAAAGAATGATCACTAATGAGTGTATGAGAGTATCCATGGACTAAAAATGATGATATTATTAATCTCTATTTCATAGTAATCTCTTATAACTATAGTCAATGTGTCTTCTTATTCTTCGATACAACAGTGTATCGGCTCACTTTCTCAGAATACAGAAAAACCACTCTTTCTTTATACCTTTTTATTTATATTCATTTAATATTATGCGGATATTGTTTCCATATTTATTTATGGAAACATATATTGATTTTTGGTTTATTTTCATTACTCATTCAACTCAAAATCGTAGAGTCAAAACCTCATTCAAAATTTTCTTGAAATTCCATATTAAGACTCAAATTTTTTCATTTTTTTGATATTTGAATTATCTTAGGCTTATTATTTATTTAAATATTCCATAAATCCACACCTTTTAGTTTGATTAATATATCCACATAAGTATGATGATTTGGATCCTATATCTTGTAGTGTGGAACTCCCTCAATATCAGCCTATTCTTAATATGGCTAGTTCAATCTTCATAAGTATAATCTTGAATTAAAATCATGTGTTTGATCATGATATTTGATCCATAAATGACATCATAATTATATCAACTAATTTAATTCTTCTTTTATTTATTTATAATAAAAATTCTTGAATCATGGCTTTTCTCCCATCATAATATTTAAAAATACACTAAATGTTAAATACTTATGATTAGTGACAAAGTCTTGAGGTGAATATTAGAGACTTATGATGAAGCCTTATGATGATGAAGATTTATGATAAAATACTTATGATTGGATCAAAGTATTATGATAGTTTTATGATTATTAGGTAAAGTATTATGATCCAGACTTCAATGATTTCCTTCCCCATATCAAATCCTCATGGACAGTCAATGATTTACAAAAAATATTTATGTTCAAGATAAATGTCATACACTCAGCTGGAAAAGACTTACATCCAGGGACCTTTCCATTTTTATTGTTTTAGCTCTAAGTTATCAACTTTTTTCGAATGAATACTCGTATTCTTGAAAGTGACTCTATCCTTTCTTAATCACCTCAAAACATTATATAATAGGTCATCATAGTGTCCTCCAACAACAACACACCATGATTAGATTCTTCTTATCTTTGGATTATTATTATTCCGTTCAGGATATCATGAAACATTAAAAAAATCTCAAAAATATATACATAGTAATTTCTCAATAAGTTCTTTCCAACCAGTTAAATAAGGTGCTTCATTAACTCAAGCACATGTCATGAATCCATGAAGATCATCACATAAATCTTCAAAATTAACATTTATTGAAAACAAATAAAACACCACCGCCAAGAGTGTTTTACAACAAAATCAAACTTAAATGAACCATATCATATTTTATACTTTAAGATAAAAATTTAAACATCACAAGAATAACATGTAAAATATCATTATATAATTTCTTTTTTTTTTCTATCCATTGAAAAATGAAAATTTTGCTCATGCGTATGTGTGGAATACTCCCTCCATGGATGATGTGTTTCATTTTTCATCATAATATTCCATGGATAGTTATAAAAATGTGTTTTATAGATAAATATAATATTTTCAACATTTTTAAGATTATATAAAGATAAATTATTCATTATATTAATAATATTAACAATAAATTATCACTGTAAGTTTAACCACATAAAATGAGTATACTAAGAAGAAAAATGATTTCTTCTTTATGACTAATAGAATCTTATCTTGTCTTATTCATCCAAATATTCAAATTTAAATTTATATATTTAATAAAATATAAATAATATCATTTTTATTATATAATTAAGATATTATATTCACTTCATAATCATACTCATCCATATATTATAGCATGTTCTTGTTTTGATCAGTTTAACCACCCACATGAATGATACAATAATTTTTTGTCATGGATGGTTATAAAAGCATAATATTTTGTATAATATGCTGTATATATATATATGTTCTTATTTGTGCATATTTTTTTTTGATTTTGTAACTATAATATTAACATTTATCACATTTTTAAGATACCACTTTTCATTTGTTAAAAATTACTAAAACAATCTCATCACATATTTCATATTTTCAAATCATAGCTAAAAATCTCATGGAATGAAATTATAACTTTATAAATAATCATAAAATGTATAATTCAGTACCTAAAATAATATTTTAATGATGAACTTGGTATAAAGTAATAAGGGATGACATCGATATTAGAAATCTTGTGTGAAACAATAAAAATCACTAACATCTGTTGATGAAAATAGAAAATAAATAACTAATAAATGTATAATAAATAATTACAATTAAACATTAAAAAGTTAAATGATATGAATATGGTTTTAAAATAATTTATTAATATATTTATTCTTATTATACATTTTTTTGTATCTTGTCTGGCCAAGAAAAAATTTAAAGTAAGGGTTTTCCCATATCATATTTCATTCATTATGATATGTTCTCTATTCACCACTTGTTTTACATTTTTTGGTGAATATATTTCCCATGGATGTAATTTTATCGTAACTTTCATGAAATTCAGTGGATTTAAAAATCCATCTCAAGTTCTCTTTTCATGGTTTTTCAATTCAAATGTTACTATAGTCATAAGGGTTTTTGTTAACTCAATTTATATCCACTAAGTTATGGCCATTATTCTTTAACGTTATTATCATAAGTTGGGTACAATATACTCTATTATTGTATTAAATTGTACTTAATATAATGGGTTTGAGGATTAAATTTTATTTCACATGAACTCATTTTAAATGGTTTTACCTCAATAATTCTTCATTGATAGGCTTCTTTATTTATGCAGATGAAAAATTGATAAGAATAATCCTTATCATATTTATTGGTTATTTATCTTCCATGTACATATTATATATTTCCAAAAATATTTTTCTTTATTATTTTGATATCTAAATAGATATGATCTCATTTGACCTTTTTATTTCCCTTTACCTTTGTAACGCCCCGACCCCAATTACCCGGAGTCTATGCATTATTTTAATACATTGGCATGATTACAAAGAATCAAGTCCAAAAGGACCGATCGATTTAGTAGTCTTGGAAAATAGATTACATACATTAACATTACATTACAATTTCAAACATAAAATATAGCATAAATAGTTCTTTGAAAACTCCATTATTCCCTTTAGCTTAACCCTACATATCAATCATAATACACTTCTTGGAGTCTTGGGAAAAATAAAACATATAAAGGGGTGAGCTCAAATGCTCAGTAAGGGTAAGCAATACAGCGGAAAGTGACATAAATATTAAGCATGGTGAATAATTTAAATCACATGCCTTTACCAATAATAAACATGAATACTTTTATGGAAATAATATGACTTGAGTAAATAATTCCATAATAAAACATAATCATGGGTATTCTACTAGTCTAATAACCACATGAACCATCAATATTATTTCCATAATGAGGGAATGTATAATGCCAGACATTCTAAAACATTTTGTCAAGGTCTCGGCCAAGACGTTTAAAAATGATTAAGGCCTCGGCCAAAACCATATATCAAATTGGGAAAGGGCCTCAGCCAATTCCACGTATAGTTGTCTCATGAGACCTACCGATGCATCGAGGAGCTATAGTGGGCTCCACCCGTCACTTACTATGTCCAATACATTCCTCATATGAAAAGGATGAAACCTAACATAAACATTTGTATAAGAACTAGGATACAAAATTTCAATACTATAACCATAAACCATGAATGGTATAAAAATAACACATCCAAAGTCAAACATATCAAAAAACCTTCAATATAATATGGATGTTTTGTATCATAATAAATCAACTTCAAAACAAGTTTAAAATCCATTAAAGGATTTGACATAGATGGAAATGATTTGTAAAACTCTTAGATAGAAATACCCCTTTTCATGAAAACATTTAAAATTTACATAATTTGGAAAATAAGTCATTTAAGTACTTTTTTGAATCAAAGTTTCCCATACCACTTTGAAACTTTTGAAAGGAATTAACATTTTAAAAACATTCACGTCCATATAAATAAATCCTTAAAATCATTTTGAAAACAGGGACATTAATTAAAAATATTTAGAAAGACAAATCTTTAAAACATTTAAAATTCTGATATTGATAAAGAGTAACTTTGAAAAATCCTTAAAATATTCATTTTGGAATCATTTTTATGAAAAATGGACATGGATGATAAAAATGTCCCAGTAAATACTTACACATAAACAATCTCGTATAATAATGAGATTGAGGAATTAACCCTTACCAATTTGGTAACTTACGAAACATACACCCCATGAAATAGGTAGCATAAAATGAATATTTAAATACACATAAATTAATGTTTATTACACAAATAATACAATTATGGGAAGTACATACACCACACAAAAGGTAATAATGGCAATATGGCATGAATCTCACAGAAATAAGGAGTGAGATGAAAACCCCTTACCTTGTACTTTTCCTTTGTCGAGGGTAGGTTAATATCCTTTATAATGGTTAAATGATTGTTATTAAATTATACAAGAATAATATACATTAATATTATATCATATATGATCTTTTAACATTTCTTTGTTAATAATATCTTAGTATTATCGTCGTTTCGGGTGTTAACTTACTCGTTTTATTTTATATGTTTTGTTACATGAGACGTGTTTGTTATGGATAGGTTGTATCTTATACATATACAGAATTATATCAAGTCCTTAAAAATTATTTTTAATCATAAAATGAGAATTATACTTTGATGGATACGATGGGTAATGAATCTCATCTCGTTCGTGGAGACGGTAGTCCGCACGTACGCACGAACGCTACTTCCATTTAATTTTTCATTTTAAAAGGAATCAAAACCAAATAATAAATAGGTATATTATTATTAAATTATAATATAATATCTTATATGTGTTACTTAAGTTCATTAATACCATCCTTTATATGTTCTATGTATGGTATAAACGAGTCATATCACTTTGAGGGGGCGGTAGTTCGCACTTCCTCAAATGAAATTATCGTATATATATACAACATGAAACGAATAATGGTATGCTATAAAATGGAATTACAGAAGCTTATATATAAAATAAATACAATAAATATCATATTTAATTATAGTTCCATCATAATGGCCACCATGAGAGGCGGTAGGAGATAATTGAACAATCATCGTTTCGTGAGGCGTTTGGTTTCCATCCACAGAAACATTATGTTCTTCACCCATTAGATGGAGGTGTGTGTAAGTGTATTTCTAATAATTCTCATAACAATATTCTAGTATATTTAGGATACTGTTTTTGTTAAAAAATAAAATATTAATAAGAGTTTAGGGGTTGGATAAGTAAAATAAAAGAAAAGCAGCTAAGAGAAATCGTTACCATTAATTTGGGTAACTCCCTTTGGTTTGAACCAAAAAGGAATATTTAAGTGACTTATTCCTAAGATGAGGCTTCTAAGAGGAGGATAGGGATGTATGGAGCTTAATTTGACAGAGGTTGGACGATCCAAAATGTTTGAAAGTTGTGAGGAATTGGTTATAAGTGGTGTCCTTTTATAAGGGGGAGGAGGGGCTCTTTAGGAAAAACTTAAAATATTATTTTATAATAAATTCATATTCAGTTTCTAATGGCTCCAAAGTGGATTATTAAAAGTATAAGGTGGTTATGGGTCGAAATACACTTAAAAAATATGTTTTATACAAGTTTGTGTCACTTTATTAACCTTATATTTTAGTTTTAACCCTTAGTTACTTAGTTTGACATTTACCATGTCTCTTTGTATTTTTATATTATATGGTTAGTAAACTTACTATAAATTTCCAAGCGACTCCAAAGTGGTCCATTAATGATACACCTATCATTATATAAGTCCTTTGGCCAAACCTTAAATTTTTAGGAATATAATATCAATTAATCATATAATATTTGTTTTAAATATTAATTTATGTCAATATTGACACTATTTGGTATTTTGTTTTTTTAAAAGTCATCACAACTTGATTACTTCGAAAAAGATACATTTAATCAGACCTAACATGTCATATTCACCTAAAAAATTCGTGGATGTCATAAAAAATTTGAAATTATATTTATTTTAATATTTATATCACCATTTATTTGATTCTTTCATTAATAAGGTAATTACTGCATCATCATTGTGTCATAAATAAATTTAATCATTTAATGTCTAAAAATTATAATTAAAATACAGTTATGTAGGAAATCGTTTTATCTTTCTAATGAATATTTATATTCGAATTTATCTTATGTATAACTATATATTAAAAATGTTTTAGTTACTTAGCTTTGATTTTAACTCTTTTAACTCTTCTTTGAATTAAATAATAATAAATGTCCTAATCTAATTCAAGTGGACCTAAAGGGTCATATTTTATTCATAAGTTTTTTTTGGTGGAATTAAACTTATCCAATAGAATTAGGATATGTGTTAGGGTAATAATAATATCATTTTTCCCCTTAATTACCCTATTTACTTTTTACCGTGGTAAATAAAAGTAAAAAGTTATTATTCACCAAAAATTATTTTTATCTTATTGAACCACATTTTACTCCTTGATATTAACCATGTATCTCATATTTTCAAAATTCCACTCACAGAAGTGGCAAAATTAAGTTTTAGGTGAATTTACAAATTCTCCTAGGAGGTGGGTAAAAGACGGTGAAAAAGTTCAATAAAATTTTTATATATCTAAAATTATTATAAAATGACTCCAATGAATTAAATCTAATTTATATAGGTATTGTGTATCTATTTTTAACTAATATAAATTTAAATAATATAAATAATTATTTAAATAAAAAGTCGGTTTTAAACGGTAACTCAGTGTTTTTCACTATTCATCAAAAATTGAAAGTTTTCAGAAAAATACCAAAAAATTACCCTATGATAATTTTGATATTAAGAATTCAATAATGAAGTCTATTTTACCAAATTAAAAACATATAAGTTTCATTTATTAATTTAACATTAATTCCCGCTGTTAAAACAAAATGCATGTTTTTAAGAAACAACAACTATCAAAAGATTGACACTTGTTTACGTCCGGTTAAAATGTGAAATTATGTCCAATAACCAACATTGGATTAAATGGTAAAAATATATTCTAAATATAATTTAAAAACACTCAAATTAATTATTTATCACTATTAATTATTTCGATTAAAAAAGTTGTTTTTAATTAAAATTTAGTAATTTTCACTATTCCTCAAAATATGAAAGTTATCCGAAAAGCACCAAAATTTAACCCTTGGCTAATTTTGATATTCAGAATCCAAAAATGAAGTCCATTTTGAGAGATAAAATTTATAAAATTTCAAAAAGTGGGTATTACTATTCATAACAGCTACTTTGATTGGTCGTGGTGTGTTAGAACTCGAAGTTGCGTACAACACACGCTACTGTATTATTCAAAGAGAAGCGTACCATAGAATCTTGGGGTATTACATTCTCCACTACTTCAATAAATTGAATCCTCACAATTTATACTTAGTATTGGAAACTTGGGGTTGACATTTCAAAATATCTTAGTTGAAATCCCACATCAAAAAATGGATTAATGAGGCCTCTATTGAAAATAAAGAGTGGTAAGTATGAAGGTTACCGAAAATAACACATACTAGGGTTACATGTAGGAAAATATAGATATGGAAGAGAAATATAACCATCAATATATGATGGAGAGTGGTAGAGAACATGGCTATGAAAAGGCCAACAATCCCAAAGCTATAAATTTGTGATGACCTAAGGTACCATCTAGGACAACATTTTTGTTCTAAGTTCCTTTTCTTAATGTTGAGGAATTTATTTATGAGATTGGATAAGATCATAAGGTGATATACTTATTTTATTATTAGAATTTTATCCATTAATAAATTTCCACCACAAAATCATCTTTCACCCCAAAACATAATACAACTCAAAAATACTCTATTTATCCTAATCGTATAGGGTTTCAAATATAATTAATTTATAATTCACATATCAGACCTTTTAAAAAAAGAAACTACATTATACCATCCAGGAACTTAATTTAGTCCAGTGGTAGCCGATAAATCCCAATTGCACTATGGTTGTGGGTTCGATTCCCGCAACTTTGTCTGACGTGACGGGTCTTCACACGGTCTGTGTGTTTTCCTTTTATAAAAATCCCAAAATAACCTTTCAAACTTAATCCCTTCCAACCTTTAGACTTATCCAAAATACTTCTGTAGACTCTCATCCCAAAATTTATATGAAAGGTAAACATACTGTAGATCTTTTTTACCCCGTAATATCATGTGATTACCTTCATCATGTATTCTTTTAAAACACTGAAACATCCTAAATTACCATAAAAACTTATTGATTACATTCATGCTCCATTATTCCTTATAGAATACTGGATATACTTCATCCAACCAAAAATGTTGTAAACTCCAACAATGATGGAATATACAAATCTTTAATCAGTTTCAAGGCAGTCAAGAATATCCAATATACTTTACCCAAATCAACCATATCTTATTCCAAAATCAGTACCTCAATATTAGGACCATATTAAGGTTTATCTTTCCTTCAACCATGTAATTTCCAAAAAATTTAACTAGTTGTAGATTCAATTTTTTTAGTACCATAAAATCTCAAATCCTCAATGAAATAGTACTGCAGTACAATCCTTATTTATTTCCAGTACATCATTGATACAACACTTCAATGAAATAATTACAAAATAAAAACATAAAAACACTAGTCATTCCTCTTCATCTGTGGTAGTATCATAACTTGATTATTATCCAATAGCATCATTTGCGGCATAGTCTGATGGCTGGGACATTGGTTCACGTAGTGTCCAAACTCCTTGTAGATGAAGCATTATACATTTGAAACCTTTTTCTCACCCTTTAAGTCATGTACTTGGTGTCCTTTTTCTCCACACTTATAACATACTCTCATTCCCTTCAAGAATTTTCCAAGGTTATTCTTTCTACAGTTATCACATATGGGAAAATCCTTCTTTACCTTATTCTCTTTATCTGTCCTTCTCTCTACCATCCTTTCCTTCTCTGGGTTCCCTTCAAAGCCATAGGACTCCGAGAATTCTTTACTTATCATATCAACACATGATACTATTTCTTCATATGATGATAATACATGGGAGACTATTTCCCTTCTAAATTATGGCTTAAGACCATGAAATATATGATCTTTCTTACTCTTTGGATCATGCGTATTGCTGGAGTTCTCATTCCTTCTACTGGGCGCCATTTCTAAACAATGGCATACACTAGATTAGTTTATGAATAACAATACCTAATCCCAAACTTTTAAAACACTTGACATAAATTAAACAGTTTATGGATATAATCCATAATCATAAAAATGTCTTCTTTGAGGAATTATATACTCATAAACCCTTCATAATGGTTTGTAAAGAAAATGATAATTATCCTACGCATATCCCCCGGGAGTGTCGTAACCAAGAGTACAGCAAGGCCCGTTGTCGTGCACCAGTTCCTATTCGATTCTAGCTCAAAGCGGTGTTTTTGAGTTTTACCCCTAAGTACATCTGTACCAGATCCGCCTCTACCTGCTCGTATCCAGACAGGGATGTATTGCTCAAAAAACTCACAAAATCTCTACAATATCAAAATTCTAGGAAGTTCTTCTCTACTAATCCTCAAAGTCTATCTTAGGGCTATGTGCTCTAATAAGAGTTTATCTAAATATAGCTTCCAAGGTTATTGCTAAACCTTGCTTTGATACCAACTGTAATGCCCTGACCTCAGTTACCCGGATTCGGTGCATTATTTTGATACATTGTCATGATTACAAGGAATAAAGTCCCAAAGGACTGATCGGTTTAGCAGTCTTGGAAAATATATTACATACATTAACATTACATTACAATTTCAAACATAAAATATAGTGTAAATAGTTCTTTGAGAACGCCATTATTCCCTTTAGCTTAACCCTTCATATCAATCATAATACACTTCTTGGAGTCCTGGAAAAAATAAAACATAGAAAGGGGTGAGCTCAAACGCTTAGTAAGGGTAAGAAATATAGAGGAAAATGACATAAATATTAATCATGGTGAATAATTTAAACCACATGCCTTTACCAATAATAAACATGAATACTTTTATGGAAAGAATATGACTTGAGTAAATAATGGCATAATAAAACATAATCATGGGTATTCTACTAGTCTAATAACCACATGAACCATCAATATTATTTCCATAATGAGGGAATGTATAATGCCAGAAATTCTAAAACATTTTGTCAAGGCCTCGGCCAAGAAATCTAAAAATGATTAAGGCCTCGGCCAAAACCATATATCAAATTTGGAAAGGGCCTCAACCAATTCCACATCTAGTTGTCTCATGAGACCTACCGATGCATAGAGGATCTATAGTGGGCTCCACCCATCACTTACTATGTCCAATACATTCCTCATATGAAAAGGATGAAACTTGACATAAACATTCGTATAAGAACTAGGATACTAAATTTCAATACTTTAACCATAAACCATGAATGGTATAAAAATAACACATCCACAATCAAACATATCAAAAAACCTTCAATATAATATGGATGTTTTGTATCATAATAAATCAACTTCAAAACAAGTTTAAAATCCATTAATGGATTTGACATAGATGGAAATGATTTGTAAAAATCTTTGATAGAAATACCCCTTTTCATGAAAACATTTAAAATTCATACAATTTAGAAAAGAATTCATTTAAATACTTTTTTGAATCAAAGTGTCCCATACCACTTTGAAACTTTTGAAAGGAATTAGCATTTTAAAAACATCCATGTCCATATAAATAAATCCTTAAAATCATTTTGAAAACATGGACATTAATTAAAAATATTTAGAAAGATAAATATTTAAAACATTTAAAATTATGATCTTTATAAAGATTACCTTTGAAAAATCCTTAAAATATTCATTTTGGAATCATTTTTATGAAAAATGGACATGGATGATAAAAATGTCCTAGTAAATACTTACACATAAACAATCTCGGATAATAATGAGATTGAGGAATTAACCCTTACCAATTTGGTAACTTACGAAACATACACCCAATGAAAGAGGTACCATACAATGAATTTGTAAATACACATAAATTAAAGTGTATTACACAAAGAATACAATTATGGGCAGTACATACACCACACAAAAGGTAATAGTTGCAATATGACATGAATCTCACAGAAATAAGGAGTGAGATGAAAACCCCTTACCTTGTACTTTTCCTTTTTCGAGGGTAGGTTAATATCCTGTATAATGGTTAAATGATTGTTATTAAATTATACAAGAATAATATAAATTAATATGATATCATATATTATCTTTTAACATTTCTTTGTTAATAATATCTTAGTATTATCGTCGTTTCGGGTGTTAACTTACTCATTTTATTTTATATGTTTTGTTACATGAGCCATGTTTGTTATGGATAGGTTGTATCTTATAAATATCCAGGATGATATCAAGTCATTAAACCTTATTTTTAATCATAAAATAAGAATTATACTTGAATGGATATGATGAGGAATTAATCTCATCGCGTTCGTGGAGACGGTAGTCCGTACGTACGCACGAACACTACTTCCATTTCATTTTTCATTTTAAAAGGAATCAAAAACAAATAATAAATAGGTATATTATTATTCCAGTATAATATAATATCTTATATGTGTTACTTAATTTCATTAATACCATCCTTTATATGTTCTATTTATGGTATAAACGAGTCATATCACTTTGAGGGGGCAGTAGTCCGCACTTCCTCAAATGAAATTATCGTATATATATACAACATGAAACGAATAATGGTATGCTATAAAATGGAATTACAGAAGATTATATATAAAATAAATATAATTAATATCATATTTAATTATAGTTCCATCATAATGTCCACCATGAGAGGCGGTAGGAGATAATTGAACAATCATCATTTCGTGAGGCGTTTGGTTTCCATCCACAGAAACATTATGTTCTTCACCCATTAGATGGAGGTGTGTGTAAGTGTAGTTCTAATACTTCTCATAACAATATCCTAGTATATTTATTATACTGGTTTTGTTACAAAATAAAATATTAAGAAGAGTTTAAGGGTTGGAGAAGTAAAATAAAAGAAAAGAAGCTAAGAGAAATCGTTACCTTTAATTTGGGTAACTCCCTTTGGTTTGAACCAAAAAGGACTCTTGAAGTGCCTTCTACCTAAGGTTAGGATTCTAGGAGGAGGATAGGGATGTATGGAGCTTAATTTTTCCAAGTTTGGATGAGCCAAAAGGCTTGAAAGGTGTGAGGAATTGGTTAGAAGTGGTGTCCTTTTATAAGGGGGAGGAGGGGCTCTTTAGAAAAAACTTAAAGTATTAATTTATAATAAATTCATATTCGGTTTCTAATGGCTCCAAAGTAGATTATTCAAAGTATAAGGTGGTTATGGGTAGAAATCCACTTAAAAAATAGGTTTTAGATAGGTTTGGGTCACTTTATTAACCTTATATTTTAGTTTTAACCCTTAGTTACTTAGTTTGACATTTACCATGTCTCTTTGTATTTTTATATTATATGGTTAGTAAACTTTATATAAACTTCCAAGAGACCCCCAAGTGGTCCATTAATGATAAAAATATCATTATATAAGTCCTTTTCCCAAACCTTATATTTTTACGAATATAATATCAATTAATCATATAATATTTGTTTTAAATATTAATTTATGTCAATTTTGACACTATTTTGTATTTTGTTTTTGTGAAAGTCATAACAACTTTATTACTTCGAAAAAGATACATTGAATCCTCCCTAACATGTAATAGTCACCTATAAAATTCGTGGATGTCATAAAAACTTTGAAATTATATTTATTTTAATATTTATATTACCATTTATTTGATTCTTTCATTAATAAGGTAATTACTGCATCATCATTGTATCATAAATAAATTTTATTATTTAATTTCTAAAAGTTTTAATTAAAATACCATTATGTAGGAAATATTTTTATATTTCTAATGAATATTTATAATCGAATTTATCTTATGTATAACCCTATATTAAAAATGTTTTAGTTATTTAACTTTGATTTTAACTCTTTTAACTCTTCTTTGAATTAAATAATAATAAATGTCCTAATCTAATCCAAGTAGACCTAAAGGGTCATATTTTATTCGTAAGGTTGTTTTTGGTCGAATTAAACTTATCCAATAGAATTAGGACATGTGTTAGGGTAATAATAATATCATTTTTACCCTTAATTACCCTATTTACTTTTTACCATGGTAAATAAAAGTAAAAAGTTATTATTCACCAAAAATTATTTTTATCTTATTGAACCAAATTTTTCTCATTGATATTAACCGTGTCTATTGGATTTTCGAAATTCCACTCACAGAAGTGGAAAAATTAAGTTTTAGGTGAATTTAAAAATTCTTCTAGGAGGTGGGTAAAAGACGGTGAAAAAGTTAAATAAAATTTTTATATAACTAAAATTATTATAAACTGAATCCAATGAATTAAATTGAATTTATATAGGTATTATGTATCTATTTTGACCTAAAATAAATTTAAATAATATAAATAATTATTTAAATAAAAAGACGGTTTTAAACAGCAACTTAGTGTTTTTCACTATTCATCAAAAATTGAAAGTTTTCAGAAAAATACCAAAAATTTACCCTAAGCTAATTTTGATATTTATAATTCAATAATGAATTATATTTTACCAAATTCAAAACATAGAAGTTTCATTTATTAATTTAACATTAATTCCCGCTTTTAAAACAAAATGTGTGTTTTTAAGAAACAATAACTATCAAAAGATTGCCACTTGTTAATGTCCGGTTTAAATGTGAAATTATGTCCAATGACCAACATTGGATTAAATGGTAAAAATATATTCTAAATATAATTTAAAACCACTCAAATTCATTATTTATCAATATTAATTATTTCGATTAAAAAATTTGTTTTTAATTAAAATTTAGTAATTTTCACTATTCCTCAAAATATGAAAGTTATCCGAAAAGAACCAAAATTTCACCCTTGGCTAATTTCGATATTCTGAATCCAAAAATGAAGTCCATTTTGAGAGGTAAAATTTATAAAATTTCAAAAAGTGGGTATTACTATTCATAATGGCTACTTTGATTGGTCGTGGTGTGTTAGAACTCGAAATTGCGTACAACACATGCAACTGTATTATTCAAAGAGAAGCGTACCGTAGAAGCTTGGGGTATTAGAACCTTTTTAAAAAATAAATTTTTATTATCCTTTTTATGATGTGGGTTTCAACAAAGGTGTTGTAAAAATATTAATGATTTTTCTATTCCTAGTCTAATGTTTTATCTTAAACATCACGTTTCCTATGAAAAAAATTTATATATTTTTCAAGGATATATTATTTATATTTATTTATAAATAATTTTTGAAAAATATTTTCATTTTAATTTTTTGAAAGAAACTCTTAAAAGTGACCATTTTTTATGATAATGGTAAAAATGTTTTATGAAATATCTTTTCATGATTTTACTTCAATTTTACTCTTTATTTCCAAAATAACTATCTTATTTGGTGTAAAATGCCATGAATATACCTCTAAATTACATTTTTAAATACTCATTTTAGGTGATTTAATTTTGGGTATAAACCAATATAACTACTGAGGTTGTTTTATGTGATATCATATGAAAATGTTACAAACCCATTTTCCTTTTATGAGTTATTTATGATATAATATATGATTGATTTTTTGGGAAATGCATGGATATGGATTATCATTGAGATATTTTAGGTCCTTTTTATCGCTAAAATTAATTGGTTATGGTTTTATATCTCATGAGATAATAATGTTGAGCATGGAAAACATGTGATTAGTTATGTTTAAAATATTGAGCATGGACATGATGTGGTTATCTATGTTCACAATATTGATCATGGACACAATTCGTTTAACTATATTGAAAATACTAATCATGAAAATTATGTGGTTATATAAATTCACAATATTGATCATGGACACAATGTGGATAGCTATGTTCATAAGGTTGAGTTTGGACAGGATGTGACTAGTTATGTTCACAGTGTTTTGATTTCCCATGCTCATGATTATGCCATATTTCTATGCTATATGCCTCTTTTATGATCCATTGATCATGATTATTGTATCATGATTCCACACTTGAAAGAAATGTTATATTTTTGATCATTTTATGTTACATTTCCTTATATTATGCCTTATAGGCAACTCTTATTGTTCCATACTCTTTTAATAAGATATTTCTATTATGATCATGTTTTCTCACATGCTTATGATCTAAACCTTGATGACATATTGATAACGTTTTCTATTACTGAGAATTTGAGCGCAAAACTTCTTATTTTTTCCCTTTCATTATGTTTTGAAGATGATTATAACATATGATATGTCTAAAAGGAGTTCTGGTATAGTTTGATTATGGATAAATGTTCACAAATATGTGAAATAAAATATTTATATATCTAGTATTAAAATAAAAAATACCTTTGGGTTCTAGTATTGTGTGATTATTGTGAGATATAACATATGAATTAGGAAAATATAGTTAGTTTTGACTTGATTAGTCTCACTCGGTATAAAAATTAGTAATTTTTAGCACATGATCTAGGATTTCTGGTCTGGGGAACCTCAAAATTGGTTAGAGGTTGTGTAACACATTTAAACTCATTTTTTAAAATAAGTTTTTGAGTTCAAATGGAATTAAACTACCTATTATTAAATTTTTATCTAGAAGCATATGGAAAATTTTATAAATATATATATTGTGTTTTATATGATAGGATACTAAAAATATTAAATATATATTATATATTAATAAAAAATTAATTCAAATTTCAAGATAATTATCCATATGCTTATGTTTTTTTAGCATAGTGGTTTTACAACATATAAAAAGTAAAGGATGATGAATTGGTGATACTATTGTGAATTGTTAAGTCGATTAATTGATTTAAGAGATAAATATTATTAATAAGTAGTGATTTAAAGGTTAAAACTTTAATTAGAGTATTTTTTTGATATTTTTAACTCAAAATACAATATTAACCCTAAAAATCTATTTAAATGTGACATAATGTTAAAAATGATGTATAGCATAATAAAAAACCTTATAGTGGGATATATTCAGATAATTAACACAAAAATAATAATCTCTTGTCCATTTATGATCCAATTTTTACTCAAAATTTCATTCCTTAACTTTTGGAAATGTGTATTTGTAAAAATGACACTAAATATTGTATATAAAAGGGATCTCCTAATACCCATTATAAACTGAAACTCAAGTTTGGTTTATTCAACATAATCTTCCCAAGTTATTTTTCCTAAAATAAATTTTCATATTTTTTAGTCTATAATCATATGAGAAAGTCTTAAATCCTTCATTATAAAGAAGTTCCTTAAGGAGGTTTATCTATGTAAATATCATCTTCTTATTTATATATTTTCTTTATCTTATTCCTATAAATTTTATTAAATCTAACTTATTAATTTAATAACATGGAATTTAAATCAATATAATTCTATTATTGTTTTATAATAATAAAATATGGATGGTTTTATAATCATCCCTTATTTGTAGTACCTTCATGTTTGAGTCACTTAAAATACCTAAATGAATAATTTTACTCCATTTTTTTCCTAATTATTTTTTAGGTTAAAAAATACTGAATATGAATGATATAAAATATGAATTTAATTTATTATTATGGTTTTATAATGGTAACATTAACTTGAATGACCAAAATAATGTAACTTTTAATTATTGTTGGAGTTTCCTAAAACAAGATAGATATAGATTTATTCCATGTGAACCACGAAAAAAAGTCTCATTGAATAAAAATATGACATTATAAATAATTATAACATTTTATTTCAATATAATGTTCATTTTGAGGATGATGAACACATAAACAGGGATTGATGATCGTTACCATTATACAAAAACAAACAAAGAACTATGAAAACTATTATCATTTTATGATTGATATAAACTATATTTAAATAATAAATATGTAATGAATGAATATAATTAATGTATCATAAATGAAATAAATATAAATAGGTTTTTAAAATTTATGGTTAATAATAATAAATGATCTATATCACGATTTATAACATGTTGAAATTAGTTATAAGTTAAGGTAAGATGTTTTATATTTATATTTCTAATTATTTGATATTAAATTTTATTTTTACTAGATGGTTCTATTACTTGTACATGTTCTTTATTTTATATCATGATTTTTTAATATATATTTCTATTGATTATATATTTCTTGTAAAGTTGAGAATTGAATAATTTTCACTCTCTATATGTTTCTCACTCAATATTTATCTCTCACTGATTTCTTATATTTTATTTGAATGTATTACTATGGATTTTCTTATAAAATGTTTTTAATTTTTTTTTCATTTTCATACTTTTGGATACTATTTACCAAACATTCCTTTCTATAAAAAAAAATAAAAATTCAAGATATATTTATTCTTATACTTTTATTCAATTCATTATCATTTTTAGAAAAAATCATATATATCAATACCCTTTTATCTAAGAATATTATTTATCATATTATTATTAACCTAATACGTTTATTCATCTTTATGTTTTGAATCTCTTTTATTTTACTTTCAATATGGAATTGGATAAATCATTATATTTTACAAATTTATTATCTTCAGGTTAACATTTATTCTTATACTTATGTGTTGAAGTGTAATATATTATGTTCATTATTAATTTTATGATTTTAGTACATTACAAATAATGATGGGTAGACTTAGGATATATCCCCCCAATGCACTAGGTAATGATTTATTCTCTAAATAAAACATATTGTAATTAACTGAATAGTTTATTCCATTATAGGTGATTATGAGTAATATGAATATGATGTTCCAAGAAGATCTCATTATTATTCTATTATCCTTGTTCTTACATCTATGTTTTAATTATGATCCACTTTGAATTACTTAGATGTTAGTAAAATTTATCATTCTATTAATTTCATGATTGAATATAAGTTTATGATATTATATGAGTTCCATATGTATTTTTATAAACTATATTCATCTTCAAAAGTTTTAATTTTTCTCATGGATTAATGATTTTATTCTCTTTGTTTACTCATTAATGATATTTATACGCTCATTCCATATTTTCTATTAATTTTTTATAGTGTTTATGGATTATTAGGGATGATTACGAATTCAGTATCCAAATTTATGGTTTTTTATTATTTAAAGAAGAAACTATAGAGTTTATAGAACACGTTTTATGGAATAAATGAATGTTTACATGGTGTAAAAGTGTGTTTTGGGTATATATTATTAAGGGTTATGTGTCTTATTCCTATAAAAATCTAAAAAAAAGGTCTTGGGAATGTGACTGTTGCAATATTTTTATAAAAACATGTAGTTATGGGATGATTATGTTTAATGATTTCATGTTTGTTATCAGTGTAGGGTTCAGATAACTTTACAGGTTTTAATTCTTTTGGATGATAATAATTTAAAAGTTTTGGATAAAATCTTGGGTTAATATGTTGGTTGGTGAGAATAAGTGAAGAGACACGGATAAACTTAGTGGTTAGTATGTGATTTGATGTCAATGTGATGAATGTTATTTGAGGATAAGGTTAATGTTTTCTTGGGACCATATGTGATTAGTGTTAAGATAAATTTTTTAAATTTTTAATTTTTTTTAGGTTTTGTTATTTTTAGGGATGAGGTTAAGAATAAGAAGAGGGTAAAACTTAAAATCAACCCATTTCAAACTGAAGGTTTCATAGGTTAAGACATCTTGTGATAAATTTTTCATATTCATATGACTATTTACTCTAATTTTTATATTGTTATTTTTGTTTAAAACTCTAATAATTTTCATTTAATTTGATGGATAGAGCTAGGTGGAACTAAGTGAACAATAATTACAATGGAAAATGCAATTATTGTCTTAATGAACAATTTAAAGGGATAGGAAGTTGTGTGGAAAATATTATGGTTGTTCTTACTCTACTATTTCATGTTATAACTGACAACCCAAATCATTTATGACTCAAAAATACATTAAAGAAGATATAAATAATGCTTCATATATGTTTGAATGATAAAATAGATAAAGAAAAGAAGTTTTAATTTTCTATATTCTAAGGATTTGGGAATATGAATCTAGGGAATAGTCTCAAATAAACTATATTTTTTTTTCAAGTGTGGTAAATAAGGTTGTAAATCACATGATTTATGAATAAGTTTTAATAGGTTAGTTAAAAAAATGAATGAATATAAAGTTCTAAATAATACACCACTAACAAGTAAATGTTTTATAAGTAAGTAATTTAGGCATTATGAAAATAAATTCACCAAACTAAGAGTTTATAAGTAAAATAAATGTGAAAATACTCCAAATCCAAGGGATAAAGGAAATGATTAATTAATCGCTACCACTGAAGCGTAATATAAAATTTTAGTGGAACAATATGAACTTATTATATCTCAAAAACTATAACTCACTTATTTGAATCCTGGCACTACACATATTCTAAGATTTCTAATACTATTTTCTCTCCAACTCAATGGTTGGTCATTGAGTAGTTGGTGTAACATCTGGTGATAAGATAATTATTTCCAAAGTATATAGCTATACATTAATTTTTATTTATAGGATGATACTTCCTACAAATATTTTCATTATTCCTTCGGTATAATTTAATAAATATTGGGAATTAATTATATCTCTTCACATGGAGTTAATGTAAAATTATAGGATAAGGAAGTATCATTTTATATCACAAATAATTTGATAATCCTAAAATGATACAAGGATGATTATAAACTTCCTATGGAAACTGCTTCCTTAAAATGGTCCGTAATACCCAATAATGATAGATATGTGGTACATATAACCAGGACTAATTGAAGTCTCAACATAAGCTTATTATGAATAAGATGATGGGTTTTTTGGTCTTTTCCTAGAAACTGAAGTTGAGTTCCTAATAAAATTGACTTTGAATGAAATTTTTATTTTAAGATATTCTCAGCTATTTTTCATTGGTGAGATTAAACTGAAATTGAGAGGATGAAATTTCATTAAGGGAGGAGAATGTAATAACCTTGTTTTTATTATGAATGTTCACTTATTTAATTTACATATAGGTCTTAATGAAATTTATTTTTATTACGTTGAATAAAAATAGAGTATAAAATAAAATAAATAATAATAATTTAATTTCTTTATGATATAATATTACTAATAAAGGATGAATAAATTCCATATGATTAATTACAGTGACCATACTTTTATTACATATTTATTACATAATTTTGAAGATAAAAAACATAATAGAATTAAAAAACCATGATCCAAAGGTTTAGTGTCTTGTGAAAATTAGGAACATAAATCACTTATTCATAATAAAACATAAAAAATTATTTAAAAAATATTCTTCTTTATCCTTCTAAATCTCATGATATCCTTAGTACATGTAGTCACCTGAGGATATACGTCAAAGAAAGGGGTGAGGTAAAATCCCAATAAGAGGATAAATATGGACATGAATCACTATAACATGGGTGAGAATATTAATTTTCATCATAAAATAATAATAGTATCATCATCATAATCATGAGAGTTAGCATTAGATAAAGGCATGGAATGTGGAAATGTATAAAAATGAAACATCTCGTCTTAGTGGTCAAATACCACACATAATTATGAACAAATATAGCATCATTTTCATGCATAACATATGTTCATAATCATGACATCATAATTATGAAAAAATCTATCATCATTTTCACTCATAATACACATCATCTCATGAGATACATGACATTACCCAATGAATTGGAGCTCTATATAATTCCGGGTGCATCCATCACACTATAACATTTACATAATCATGAATTCCACATAGAATGTATATCAATAAAATTCATGAATTAACCCATGTAAAGGAATGGGTTTAATAAGGATTTAATCAATAATGAATCAACATTGAGCTCACTAATGAAAAGGGCAAAAAATATTTGGTATAATATTATTTATTCTTGACCAAACAACTCAAGAGGAGTAAAAATGTGTTTGGGAAAGAAGAGTTATTTTGGAAAATATTTGTATTTGTCATAAAATCATATTGTAAACATGTATATACAAAAAAATAAAAGTCAAGGACAATGAAATTATATTTTAGGAATATTAAAATAATATACACACATAAATTTATCATTAAATATGAATAACCCATAGAAAATGAGTTGGGTTCAAGAATCCCCTTACCTTATGTTAGAGTTATTTATTCACATTAATATCCTGGATAATCAAATTAGATTAAAAATTACTAAATAAAGAACCTATCATGAATTTATTGGATTTATTATAATTTTATTTAATTCATTTATGTCCATATTGATGACTTATAGAGTTCAATTTTATCGTTCTGGGAGTGTTCGTTTTCTTGGATTTCATGATCGGTTCACTTGTATATAAGTATAGAAGTTCATGAAAAATGAAAATAATTCTCCAAAATTAAAATTATATGTTATTAATAAACTTAAATAATCTTAAATGATCTTATATATCATTTGGATATATGGTATAAGGATGATTCATTAGATAAAGTGTTAATGAAAATGATTTAATTTATTTTGGCGGTTTTTACGACCATCACGAACATATATCATTTAATTTAATAGAATGTTTATATATTTGTTATAGAAACATTATATAACTTATAATATGAATAATAAAATCTTATTTACCCATAATAATGGTTTTATGACCATCCTTGAACGTGGTAAAGTAAAATGAAAATTCATCATCCATGAATTAGGTGAATCGACAAGTCACATACGATGTTTTCTTTTTTAGAAAAAAGAAATGAAAATATTTGACGATGGATATTAAATTAACACAATAAAATTAAATTATATATATGATATTGGAGTTATCATTCCAAATTGGGATAGGGGAGTTTAGGAGAGGATAAGAAAAGAAAAGAAATTAAAAGAAAATGAAGGAGGATTTTACCTCTTGAATGTTGTATCCTTGAGAACCTCCTTAAAGAACTTGGATTTGATATTTTATTGAGACTAGAAGATCATGGATGTGGGGAAGAGGCTTGAAAAGGTTATTGGGCATAATTTGGTCAAGATACAAGGCTTATAAGGTGTGAGGATAAGAGGTGGTATTTATAGGGGAGGAGATGATTGTTTTTTATTATTTTATTCATTAGTTTATTATTTTAGCTCAATACTATCAATAGTGTTGATTATTGTGATAAATAAATTAAAGGGTTTAGGGGATTTTGAACCAATGTGTGATTACCAAATCTATACATCATCCATGACTTAATAATTCATGTATTTAGCTTATATCGTAAATTATTGTATTTCATTATTCACAAAAATTCAACTATTTTATAAAAATTTCCAAAATTCACCCTAACCATTTATTTACATGTACAATTAAAAAATAGACTCCATTTTATGAAAATAATTTTCCAAATATGATAAATTTAATTTTTAAATAAAATCATCATTTATTCGAAAAATGTTATTTTTAAGATTATAATTTGATTTTTTAACCATTTGAAAAATTAGTTAAGGTCACATAAAATCATCTTTTATTTATAATAAAACATAATATTAATTTATGAAAAATATTTTATGAAAATTAATTTTCTTTTAAATCATTTTATTAATTATAAAATTTTAAAAAGACACTAATGTTTTACAAAAAATACCAACACATAATTTATCATTTTTAAAACATTTTTTTAAAGGTTGGGGTTATAGCCTTATTTTATTATTAAAGAAAAGAAATGTAATTTTTTAACTAGGTAGAGAGAGACCCATTACATAGCCCGAAGGCCCAGTGGGCATATAACCCATTAAATGGCTCGTAGGCCTAATTTTTTGGCCTAAGGCCCATTCTGTGAATAGTACTGCTACAGTACCCCGCTTGCTATAATACCACCAATGATACAATGTCCTGCCACCGCTAAAGTCCCGCCGATGCTACAATGTCATCACTACTACAGTACCACTACAGTCTACTACATTACCTACACCCAATGGGTTTTGAACCCCCATTTTTCATGTAGGATTACGGGGAGCTTACTACTAACCCAAACCCCAACTACATCATTTTTAAAAAATGTATTTACTTATACTATGATATAAATATATAATATTTTAATTTATAATATTCCTAAATTTTACTTATAATTTTATAGGAGAGGTTACTATTCTACCAGTTAGATTACTATTCCTAATGGTTATGTTACTATTCCAAGGGTCAAGTTACTATTCCATCAGTATAGGTTCTTTAATTTCCATAAATATCACTTATTTCAATATTAATTTATGAGAATGATGTTTTTATTGGTCTCAATATGCTATATACGTGTTTTATACCATATAACATAATTATAAGAAGGGAAAAATTCCATTGATAAAAGTTTGGGTCGTTACATAATAAAAGTAAAATTGGAGAATAAAAACAAGTAGATAAAAAGTCTCTAAGATTCATGTATTCTTCATCATGATCTCCCATGAGAATTATATGACTGGGTATAATTATATAACTAATAAAAAATATTATAAATATGATAGACATTTTTAGGATGAAATGATGAAATAAAATGAATTATTTTATAAAAATGTAATATTATTTATAGGAATATAAAAGGTAATATGACTGATGAGGGTAGTCATTATAAAGATGGTAAGGGTATCTGTTATATGGTTATTGGTAGTTGTAGTTATATATGATCACTAAAATAAGATATAATAAACTCATTATATAAACAATTAGGTAAATATAATGTGATAATTTATATGATAATTTTATATTAAATAAAATTATGATTATTTCATGACATAATTTTTTTTATTTAATAGTTAAACATGAACAATTTACTTTTATCCAAAATTGAATTTTTCATATTATCATTTATATGGATTTAATAATAACTCCTTAATATTCCCAAAGATGAGATATATTTTATAAAAAATTTTATTTTTGAATAATAAACATTTCACATTTTATATAGACATTTTACGAAATTTAAATATGTTATATTTTTAAACCATTGATCATATTATTCAAGTATCTTTTGTAATAGTTCAAATAAATCTTCCAAAATAAGGCCTTAATATAAACATTTTATATTTTCATTTACAAACTATTCATAAATAAATATAATAACTTTTACCATATTTTAATTTTTAACTTTATAAATTATTCACAATTTAAATTATACTTTAAACCAAGATCAAATCTACCATTTTTTTTTCATATATTTAAATCACTCCATCATATTTGATAGGGCCCCAAAGGGACCATAACAATGAAGGTTTTCTATAATTTTAAAAATTGGATATTTATTTATTAAATGTTTCAAAAATACTTAATAATTAATTATAAAATCTTATAATTAATTAATTTATAAATACTTTATAAATTAAATAAATACCCCAAAATAACTTTTTCTATTATTTATAAAAATCTATAAATTTTATAATTTATTTCATAATTTATATCTTTAAAAATATTATATTTATCATATTTAAGGATATCCATTTTATCATATTTTATGATTATTGAACCACAACACATGAAACTCTCCCCAGTGATATAAATTATACTAAATTGTTATACTATCAATCATAATCTATGATATTATCATAGTTAATGAAAATATCTAGGTGTCTTGCAATACATCCCTCAGCACCAGGGCGTCATAATTTATGATGGGAATCAATATCGCTAAGGTGATACAATGATCTGTTTTATATGCATGGATCAATGTTATCATCCTATACAATACCACATATCATATGCAATGATATTTGTAAAATTTAAGTCTTATACTTGATTGTATGCTATATTATCATATATAAAATGTTGTGAGCCATTCATATATTACAACATAAAATGTCCTCAATTTATCCACAAAAATAATTCTATATCAATTATTATGATATCCTATGTAATAATATAAGCCACGATTTAAGTTTTATGTCATATTTAATAAAAAGAAACATGGCATCCAATTTTCTTAATAAAAGTTCTATCATATTATATTATTGAAATATGGAATGCAAAAATTTTTCATTTCAAACATGATTTCTATAATCAAGAAGAATGGTAAATGTTTTATACCACAAAATCATTTTTAAGGATTGAATAATACCTATTCAATGCAGTGAAAGACAATAAAAACCTTAAACAAAAGATCACTATGCTATAAAAAATTGAAACCATATATAAACTAAATAATGAATATATTCCTTCCACTAATTCTTATTGTTTACTATTTTCTTAAATCATAGTAGTTTATGATGATCCCTAATAAGTAATCAACAAGTTCCTCCTTCTATGGTGTATCCATGGGCTGACTAAATCACCCAAAACTAGGGAAGGATTCTCTACCACTCCCACAATATTATAGTACCTCTCAATGATAAATGGAGGAATAAGAATATATCTTTAGGTGAATAAAAAACAAGTAAGAAAGAGATTAATTCACATCTCAATAGAATTGGACTCTTTATATAGGCCTTGGGGATGCTTCCCAAGTTATCTAATCATTTAATCATACATTACAAAATATTTAAGTTAATGGAAATAGTTACAATACATGTAACCAATCACTTAAAAAAATTCTTCCCAAAATCTAATATTATGAAACATTTATGAAAATGAAATTGTTAAATGAATGATAGATCTAAATTTTAACACTTAATTTTCAACTATGATGATTAATAATAGGGTGTAATATGAATCATAAAACATGTTTCTTTAAATAACACTGAATTAAAAAATGTCCATATCATGAAATATGATTGTCTATGAGAGTGGAATTATATTATATATATATATATATATCATAAGAAAATATATGCCCCAAAATCATAAAAAATATTATTTGAAACATGTATCTCATACCCTAATACACACCCATATTTTCCAATATCATATGAATAAAAATACATCAAATTTATATAGTCTATAGGGTATATCTCGAAAAAAAATTCCTATATTTTTGGAAAATAAAGATATAAAAGTTATGGTTTATAAAGTCAAATGATTCACCAGTAAAGAACATATTGTGGTATAGGTACAACATACCCCAGTTTATGAAAATTTTTATATCTAGAATATTTATTTTTAATAAAAAAGGATGATGATATGGCTCAATATATGGGTATTCGAATGAGTTTAATTAGAAAAGTTAGATCACATCTAAACATGTATAACACCTAGAATGATAAAAAATGATAGAGATAATGCGGACTAATATCAATCATTGAATTAAATTCTTGGATATTTAAAGTATATATATATATTATTCTTGAAGACTAAGAAAGATAAGATAATTTCATTGAAAGTTTCTTTTTGAGTAAGGAGAGAGCTTGTGATAGAGTAATTATTAACACATCCAGTTCATGATAGAATTTTATTTTAATTTATAGAGTTTTAGTGATCATATTCATCTGATTAGAGAAGAAAATGAATAATAATTAAGATAATTCCCTTCTTTGAATTAATCTAATATCGAGGAAGTTTTTATTGTTGTAGAGTTCTTTTGGACTGTAATGATACATATCTCTTATTAAGGAGTTGATCATAGCTATATTGGAGAGAAAGGAGGCGGTAAGGTTGAAATAAATTACACATCACATTAGGATTTATATGGTACAATCCATATTAATTTCTTATACTAATCTTGAATAAACTTTCATGTCTATAAACCAAAGAATATTTCCTTGAAGAAGTATGTAAAGGAGGAAAAATTTGAGTACCCCTTAAGTTATAAAGTGAGTTTTCCCTAAATCTCTTTTAAGGTTAGTTAACTCTAGCATAGAGTTAATACAACATAAACATTTTATACATATAATATTGTATTAATAGTGAAGTTTGGTATACCAACACATCATCTTGTGTATGATTTTTGGATGTAGCCTAATACATGATAACCAAGTAAAATCCTTATTTTATCATGTGATTTAAGCTTGGTATATGTGTTTGATATTCCATGAGGAAGCATTAGAGGGTGAGATAGATTTAAATTTTTATCTTCTAACATGTGAATAATATCAAATAATAGTTGAAGGTTAAGTGAAAATATTTTTAATTATTTAGCCTGCACCCATCATCAAGGTACCTTGGGTCTCACAACATAACCTGGTTGTCAAAATAATTTTTATTAAAGCCTAAAGATTCTTAATTTGTCACTAATATATCAAATATTATTCTTGGATTTTGTTTCACACTTGGATACATTTATGAGGACCCCTATTTTGAATGTTATAACTTTGATGGTTGGAATAATGATATGTTTTTTTATCTACAATATTGTAGTGAAAATGTCATGGAGTATATACAACATGATACTGATATGAAAAAACAAAGTGAAAAAATACATTAAAAAAGGCATAAAGGATCTTGTTTAGTGCTATAAATGATAATTTCTTGTAGATAAACCTTTATTAGGAGATATTCAAGGTTATGTGGTAATTTTTGTTTGAAATTACCCACGAGTTTTGATTGAAAATATCATTTTGATTAGTTATTTATATTAAAATTCGAATAAAATTTTCTAATTTCTTGAGGAAACAATAAGAATAATAATATAAAGAAGGTTCCCTAGAATATAGAATCTCTAATTGAGGTGTATATTTCTAATTCTATTGATATATTTAAAACTAACATTGTTTTAGAAGATGCTTAAAAATATGTAAATATAAATTCCCCAATAATGATAGTAATAAGTGATGATTCTATTAAAAATTGGTAACAATATAAAGTTCTCAATCCAAGGGATTATCTTTTAGTAATAAAAGAGAGATCAAATCCTTATGTGAAAATTTAGATCAACTAAAAATAATACATGGAGTAGATTCTCTATTTATAGAAAAATTAAATTTAAAAAAACAAGAAGATGAAGTAAGAGGAGTTGTCCCTGAGGGTTTACATTGAAAGGAAGAGTGAAAATATTAAGTAACAAAGTGATTTACTTAGATAAATTTTATATGAAGTCAACGGAAAAATTACCAAGAAGAAAGAAAGTAAAATTAAAAATATTTCTCTCAAAATATAACTTGAATAAATGATAAAATCAAGAAAACAGACTTTTTCAATAATATAGGGAATGAATACTCAATTAAATGATAATAATATAAAAATAAAATATCTTAATGAGAAGTTGAAGTACCTAAAGTGAAATAAAAGAGATCCCTATCAAGGTGGCCTTGATAAGTGGAATTGGTAAATATGAAAATCTATAATCAGTGGATATAAGGAGGGTTCTATCTAAATCTATAAGAAATTAACAAAAGAAGGTGGAAATTAATTGTTAATTCTTTGGAGTTACTAGACAAAATATTAATGTGTTCTTAAAATCGAAAGTGCTCAACAATGGAAGGATATTTATTATATTATCTCAAAGTTAAAAAATATACATTATGTATGGTTTTATTAAGAAATTTTTTAGTTATGATAACTAAGGATATAGTAAGGTAATGTAGCTTTATAGGTAGTGGAGACACCAAGAGGAAAGATATAAATACTCTATTAATAGAGATAATATTTAAAATTAATGAAAAATATATTATTTTGAAAAATATATTTGTGGTGTTTTATGGTTAAAAATATAAAGAGAAATATATTTTGCATTATTCTCCATTGTCTAAGTTTATAAAAAAACCATCATATAGGGAATGAAAATAAGTATGGAGGATAAAGAAAAAATTTGTTACTATTGAATAAAAAAAGGATTAATGTTTGATGAAATACATACCAAGGATAAATAAATCCAAGGTAATATTAATGGTTATTTAAGAGGAGAATAATGAAAAATGCTTAACTTATTTTATAAATTACACTACAAGGAAAGAGAAATATTTTGGTGGAATAGATTTCTCCTGGGTAAGGAATAATGGATAAGGATATAGTGATGATTCATAACATGAATAAACAAGTATAAGAGGTATTAGTCTTACAATAGAGATTGATTCCATGATAAAGAATATATAGAATTAAAATTCAACTATTTGGGAAGATTTTATTTCAATTGGTATAAATCAAATGATAAACATGAAAAAGTCTTGGTGAAAGATTGGAAACAAAGGGATATTTCATAATTACCAACCACATTCATCTACTTGAGTATGTTTGGTATGTAACCCTCTCCCCCATGTCTTTAATTATCATAATTGATACAGAATTGGTGAAGGTTTAAGGTTGGAATATGATCCATGGGGTAATTTAATTAAAAGATGAGAGTTTTTTTACAAGTGGTGAATATAATATAGGTTAACATTGAATTATAATTAGTATCAAGTCTAAGATGGAACGAAAAATTTAGTATTAGATATGTACAAAGTTATTCAAAATCTTGAAGAGAGGAGGAGGGAAGCTCAATTATGATGTAGAGGTTGAAATATTTAATTAGGAGTTCTTGATTTGTTATTTTATTTAATATGGTATCTCACATATATTTTCAATATACTTAAAGATGCTAAAAGGTGACTCCCATAATGAATATTATGATTAAAATTAGTATCATAGATAATGGGATTTAGTGGGAGTTAAAGATAATGTTTTTATGATAGTATTCCATATTTCATTTTCAATATTTGTACAAGTTAACAAGTGGAATCATAGTGTGATTTTATTTCTAAAAGTAATCAATCAACCATTCTAAAAACAAGTGGTATGAATTATTCATTAAAAGCTTTAATATTTATTTAATTTTGAACTTTAATGTTGTTACTAGGATCATAGGGAGTTTTATGGAGAAACGTGACACTCATATTGTATAAATTTATGTAATTAAGTGAGTGTTATGAATAAAATTAAAGATATAAAATTATTTTCTTATTTACTGTATCAATTTTTGACTCATTAAGATTTAAGGATTTATTCATGAATCTATACAGTGTGATAATTTCACTCACTGAAAACATTCAAAGGGGGTGAATCTACGGTTGTAAAGACTATTATATTTGTATAAAAATTTTCTAATGATTCAATAAAGTGATTAAAGATCCCTTGGTAACATAAATAGTGTGATAAAATCATGGAACTAATTAGTGGGAATAAAGTTTTTATTAAGGAGGGAGTATAGTAGTAAATGTTTAAGTTTTTTGCAGTTGATTCTATCATTAACTGTTAAATAGGTATTTTTATTTTTCTAAATATGGAAACTCATGTGCATTTATTTTTCATACATCTAGAAAAATGATTATCTATGGAATAGAGAGAAGATATTTTATTTAAAAATATAGTGAAGATAAACTTTGTATTTTTTTTGAAAATTGGGGAGAAATATAAGTCCATACATCTATATAATTAATGTATTTTTATATTTAAAGTGAAAGGGTGAGTGAAATATACCCACTTCTTAAATATACAAGGATTACAAATTATGAAGATGCATGGATTCATAGATTAATTATCAAAAAAATTAAAAGGTGGGGAATTTGTAACCAATAGTCTTCATATTATATTTTTTGATAATAAATTATGACAACAAATAGGTTTTATATTGTAAGATCATTAAATATATATATATATATTCATAAAGAGGTCGTATCTTGGATGTTTATGGAAGACATAAACATTCGTGAAGGGAGATGAATATGGTATTTATATATGGAAACCGTACTTGGTGAAATATACATAACATAGACATATATGTAATTGTGATAATAATATGATCATGATTTTAACATCTCATAAATTTTTAAAACTATTCTTGATAGCTTTCTTAACAGGAAACACCAAGCATTAAGCAAAACACAATATAATATTAAAATATTATTATTTAATGTAACAGTTTTCATGGAGTCGTTGAATTGGAGGGAATTAATAGAATTAACCACATTATTAAAAAATTTATAAAGGATTTATATAATTTATTTATTAATAATAAATAAGTATTTAATTTTTAGTAAAATCATTTTATATTTCAAAAATGAATTTTCTTCAAAATATGTTTTTATTGAATTTTGTGTGTGGAAATTATAATTAATTTCTTCTACTTTTATAAATTTTATTTTATAAAATGAAAAAATTGAAACCATCATATCAAAATTAACATAGGGTGAAATTTTAGGATTTTTCTGAAATGATTGATTTTTCAATGAATAGTGAAAATACTAATTTTTCAAATACTATCAATTTTTACCATTAAATTAATTAATTTAAAAGTAAAATTATATTTTTTATTTTTTAATAAAGTTATATATTATAAATTTTATAATATATTTAATTCTATTTGATACATTTATAATCACTATTTTGATATAAGTTAATTTTTAGGCTTAAAAGTGCATTTTTCTAACAAGTTTTTTTGTTGCATTTTACACATTTATATTAAAATTGGTTTGTTTAAACCTATTGAGATTGAATATTAAAAAATGGATATCATATTTTGATTCATGAGTTTTAAATTTGGTAAATAGGCTACTCTTAATTTTCGTCATTATGAATTGTAACCTTGGTAAACAGTTATCATCTCAGTAAGGGTAAAATGGGTAAAATAGGGTTAAAACTTTGGTAAAAGGCTTTAAAATTACTTTAAAACTTTAATTTATCATATTATATGAGTGTAGTTTTACAATTACATAAATATATCTAATATATGGCCACTTGGTTCCATTTTTATTCGATTATGACCATTATATTTCTTTAGAAAAATAATTAATACAAAATGTCACTCTCTTGACTTTAATATCAATCATTTTTTTACATAAGGATAAAAGGTGGATAAGTTTGGTTTTAAATATTTATTTGGAATACCAATTAGTCTTTGTATCATATTTATTTATTTTTTATTTCTAATTATTGAATAATTATCTCAAGTTCTTATGCAACACCAACATAATATTTATTCGATTAAAAAAAATAAAATAAATGATTTTAAAAATATTAAAAGTAATATAATTTGGATGATTTATTGTGGTTCATTAATTTTTTATAAAAATAGTACATATTTTTAAGGTATTATATTATGATGACATCATTTTATTGATGTCTTTAAATTCAAATTAAAAGAATAGTTCAAAAAATGAAAATAATGATACTTTTTAATAAATAATATTTTATTAAACAATTTAAAATTTATAAAAATATTATATTTGTCTAAATGAATTTGATATGGCTTAAAAATAAACCGTTTTCATTTTGGGGGTTGTTTTTTATTTTATGGTAACATTCTTGACCCTTAATGGGTAGAAAACTTTAATATTGTTGTCATTTTCAAAAGGGTTAATGGGAGTTAAAACTAAAATATAAGGTGGAAACATTACCCAAACATGTAAAAATTTTATTTTATGTGATTATTTAGACTCATAAACATATTATATTTTAATTATATTAAATTATTACTATTTTTTCATGAAAAATAATTTATATTAATTTAATACTTTATGAAATCCCAAGAATTCCCCTCCCATCACTTATAAAAGGATACCTCTTCTCTCTTTTCTTTACACCAATTTGAGAAACCTATCTTGACAAAAAACTACCCAATTATCTTATAAACTTCAATATTCAATAATTATAGGTTTTTTCTTCTTAAAACACCATTCTAAGTGTCCTTAAAAAGGAATATAAAGATAATATACTAAAGAAGAGGTAATCATCATTATCGACCCTTTCAAGTATATTTATTCTTAAAATTCATATAAAATTATTATAATCATAATAAAATAAAAAATAAAGTATAATAAATATACTAATATATTATTATTATCATGGTATAACCATATTTCATCTCTTTTCCATCCTATAAAAAGAGAAAACATTGCTAGTGCATACGTACAACTTACCATCTCCACATAGTGGTGTAATTTATTTTTCATAACCACTTTAAATATATGATTTTAAAGATAGAAATAATGAATATGTATGATATTAATGAAAAAATTATTCATTTTAAATTATAATATCATATCTACCATATTTCCTTCCAATCAATTGGAAAATGATAATGTTGCTCATGCATACGTGTGGACTACCACCACCATGAAGCGATGTGATCTATTTTTCATTTATAATTTGTATGAATGGTAATAAGGATATATTTAATGAATATATCTATATATATATATGATATAGAAATTATCTTATAATGGTGAATTATTATTTACCTTTTTTATTCCATTCATCGAAAAGTGAAAATAGTGTTCATGCGTACGTACGATCTATCGTCTTCATGAACGGTGTATTTTATTTTTCTATATATATATTTTATGGATGACTATATATATATATATTTAATATATATTATATTTTATATAATTAATAAAATTATGGATATTATGTAACCATGATCAAGATTTAAGGACTGAAACAATCGAATCAAAACTTATAGGAAAAATGAAGTAGTTAACACCCTAAATAATGATACTAATAAAAGATTGTTGAAAAACAAGTGATAAAATGATATAAATGGATCATATATAATATTATAGATACATATATTTTTTTTATGTAATTATAATATATCTAAATTTATTATACAATAGGTTAAAATCACTTAGAAGGAAATTTAAACTTGAGGTAAGGGGTTTCATAACTCAATTTCTTTTGATTGGGTTATATTACTTCTTAATTGTCTTTGATATGATAATATTATGTATGCACCTACCTATTATTATTTTTTGTTTTATTTAAAATATTTATGTGGATTTAATTTTTTTACACATAATCACTTCATTTATTAATTCTCACATCAATGATATTAACTTTGCAAGGGATTTCATCACACTTTTTACTCTATTGAGACATATTTGGTATTATCATCCTATTAAATTTTATGTGGTATATATAATACCCCTACTATTTATTTAAAATGAATATATATTCATTCATGGTGATTAATGTTTCGATTTATGTTTACTCTTTGAATGGGTTGCAATTTAAAATTTTCAAAAGTGGTAAGAATTTATTTTATAAAATCAATTCTTGGGATTTATCTTATTTTCATTAAAGAAATATTATAATTTTACCTTCATAAACTCCATATATTCTAATATCATATCAAAATTTAAAGAATTTACTTATTTTTTTCTAACTTTTCTTCTCTTTTCACTTGAATCTAGAAAATAAATGTTTAAATGAAAACATGATCTTATTTCTCTTTTGATTAGGTATATTTTATTTTAGGTATATATTTTTCATAATTTTTTTAAAAAAGTACTTTATATTTACTCAAATGATTTATAAATAAAATTTTAAATTATCCTTGACTTTATACATAGTTTTAAATGAATCATTCTGATTATTTACTTAAATTTTCATTTTTCAACTTTTATTATAAAAATTCAAAAGGAATGTATTATTTTAACATATATAGTGTTTAAAGAATTTCCAACTACTAAAACTACTTTAAACTCTTTAACTTATTATACAATATTTAAATGATTTTGAAAAGAAAAATCCTTACGAAAAATTAATTTAAATGTTTCATTTATAATTCCTTCTATTATTTAAAAAATTAATTTTACTATAAATTATACTTTTATGATGAATTAATGGTTATCTTTTATCTCATACTAATTTGTTAGTCATTAACATTCTCTTGAAACATTCACTTTCTTGTGATCATTTAAAATCATTTTTTTCTTAAATATCCATATTCTTTGTATCATGGATATGATTATTGACTTAAACATATACCATTTCTACATATGGTGTTTTACTTTGAAAGTTATTTGATTTAATGGGTAAATATTTACATTCAATATTATTAACACAAATTAAATTTATCATTAAATATATAGTGAATGAATTGGACATGTAGTGATGGGTGGGACCTAGAATTATATAGATAATTGATGCATCGATAGGTATCATGAGACAAACCAATTAACTAGATTTCTTAAATTGGTTTTTGGTGTATGTCTACCAATAATTTAAACTATCTTGGAACAAGGTATTGACTATAAAGATATCATGATTTCTTATATCATGACATAAAATATTAATAGTTTCCTTAATTGAGAATTCATTTTTTATTATCCATGGATTCATTTTTTTCCCAAGTTGTTGATTAAATGTAATTTATTTTCAGATATTTACCTTTCCATATTAATTATGTCTTATTTAATCATGATATCTTCTACTATGCATAACCCTTACTGAGCTTCTAAGATCACCATTTATTTGTTTTCTTTTCCCCATGAAATGAAGAAGTATATTATGAATAATATAAAGGATGTGAGAATGTTTCTTATGTAATGTATTTTATATTTCCAATGTAATTTGGGAATCATGTATGTATCTAGTTCTTCGATACTACTAAACTGATTGATCCATTAGGATGGGATCCCTTGTATATTATGTTAGTGTAATAATTTATACACCTTCTTTGGGTTACTGAGTCAATTTTTTTCAAATCACAATGCATAGAATATCAATATATTAAGTATTGTATAGTGACCCAATATTGACATACATGGACATTACATTTATTTTGCGGAATACTTAATACATGAAACAAACAGATACCCAAAAACTATATTAGTTTAGTGCTTTTGGAAACTAGAAAACATATACAACTGGTTCATAAAACATCTTCCTATTCTCCTACTTTATCCTTAATAACTAGAACCCCTTTTTACACATATTACTTAATACCATTCTTCAAATCCTATGGGAAAAGAAAACATAAAAAGGGTGAGCCCAAATGCTTAATAAGGGTAAACATAGAGAACATAAAACAAACCATAAAAATAAGAATGTAAAAACATGAACATAAGGTTTAAATATCAAAATATTGATTCATGAAATAAATCTTGGAAATACGTAAGGAATAGATCATAAAAGAACATTAATCATGATAAAATAGAGTTGGAATAAAACAAAGAATTGTGGAAAAATAATAATCACATTTTATGATTTCTATAGTATCCAAGGAATTTCTGACAAGACCATCTCAGTGGACAAATTCCATTACTGAACCGAGCTTAATTTCCATTCTAGCCATGTATTACTGAACCAGATTTACTTGCCGTTCCAGTCCTATATTATTGAACTAGATTTACTTGTCATTCTAGCCTTGTATTACTGAACCAAATTTACTTTCCATTCCAATCATGTCTATATCATGAGATATAAATCTTTACCCAATGAGTTGTAGGGAGATATATGTCCCACCCATCTCATAGTGAAATCATTCTCTCATGTGGCATAGAAACATAAATCATTCATCCTAGCATAACCCATGAAATAAAATGAATTTCTTAAACATAATTACATCATAGAATAATCCATATAAAAGGTCATTCCATCATTAAAACGATAAAATCATTGTAATAAAAGAGATATAAACATAACCCTATTTAAGAGAATCATCTTAGATAGAAAATAATTTTGATAAAATACTTGAACTTAATTCTTGAGGAAAATATCATTTGTTATTTGGAACCATTTTATTTTCTCAAAATTCCATGAAATTTTAAAAGAAAAGAATTTAGGTGAAAATAAAATTGAAATAATGTATATGAAACTTCATGTAAGTAAGGCATTAAGAAGATGTAAAAATATTTCCATGCCGTATAAGTTAAAAAAAATTCTCCTCGTATTTTTTTTTGAAAAAGTCAAAAAGTACCTTGTATGGTAAACAAAAGAAATATTCCTTCCATACCATGTAGTAAAAGTAAAAAGATGTGTAAAAATTACTTTAAACATATATAGAATAATATTATACATTTTATAAAAACATTTTTAGAAAACATAAACCTGGATGATAAATATATCCCCAATAAATACATACATATAAATAATCTCAGATAAAAATGAGATTGTAAAATTATCCCTTACTAATTTATAATCAGTCAAATCATACAAAATAAAGAAATTTATATGCATATATAAATATCATAAACTTTATAATAAGAATAATAACATCATTCATGGGTAACATAAATTCCACACAAAATAATTAGATGGTGTATAAGGCATATGTCCCACAGAAATAAAAGTGTGACAAAATAATCCCTTACCTTAGGTCCGATTTCTTCCATATGTGTCCGAAACTCCTATATAGTGGGTTTAGACATATTATTAACTTTTAAAAGAACCATAATAGTATTTATGATATCATATATGATTCACTTATGACTTTATATTAACTTTTTATTTATCAATTCCATGTTAAAGCAACATTTTGGGTAATAATCATTTTATTTATCGTACGTGTTTTGACTTTTTATTCTTGATATTATTACTGAGATAATGGTTTAAATACTTCCATAATGTAAAACATGATTTATATCTCATAAATATTCAGTATAGAAATATATATAGTAGATAGATAAATGAAATGGAATACACCGTTCATGGAGACGGTAGGCCGTACGTACGCATTAACGTTGTTTCCGTTTCCTAATTTAATTGAATGGAAGAAATTAAATGAAATATATGTATATATAACTAAATACAGTAGCTTTATTATGTAATATATCTAATTATTATTTATTATATATAACTTATAATCATTCTTGAATGGTTAACGTGGAGAATGAATCTCATTGCGTCGTGGAGACGGTAAGCTATACGTACACACGAGCAACGATATCATTCCATTGATAATTAAATAGTATGAAATTGGATGGTATATGAATTGTAAATAATAATTATTATGTTATATTCGTTATTTACATCCATTATAATCATCCATATACCCATCTAAATTATGTATTTTTGAATAAAAATTACACCACGATGTGGAGACGGTATGCCGTACGTACACACATATGACGATATTGTTATTCGTAAGATGGATAAAAATAGGTATAATATTGTCCCATAATTATAATAACATCTCATCATGTATAATATACTATATTTATTACTTTATTATGGGAACAATATAAGAATAGGAAGTAGAAGAATATTTTTTTTAAAAAAGTGATAAAAAATTACCTCTTTTTCGGGTATCTCCTTTTGGTATGCACAAAGGGACTCCTTAAGATGGATTTATACCCAAAGGGTTGTTAGATCAGGTTATACCAAATATACACAAGAGGGGGGGGGGGGTTAATTGTGTCTTTTAAAATATCTTCACAAGATCATGATCCGTCCTTTCAACTTTTTCAGATTGATTAAGCAGTGGAAAATAAATATCAAAGGATGCATGATGTATAGTGGTTCGGGGAACAGAAGGACCCTAGTCTAATCCACCAATTCTCTACTCCACGAGCTTGGTGATTTTCACTATTTGGTCCTCTTATCAATAGAACGTTCCACAACTGAGTGCAGGCAGTTGATACCTTTACAAGTTTAAGGCTAAAATAGGGCCTTATGGTTCATACACAAAACCGAATACACAGCTTAGTATGAGAATCCAGTCACTCAAAGTAAAAGAGTATTTGTTCTTTAAATACATTCCATTTGTTCTTCACAATTGCAACAAAATGAAACTAATAGTCGATGAATCGTAGTCTTTAGAAAGAATGATCTTTAGGTAGAAGTAGATCTGAGTCGATCCGGTTTCAGTAGATATTGAAATATAATTCGTAACTTTAACAATAGTCGATTCACAAAAGATATTCGATGTAGAATCGGTGAATCTTCAATCGCGTTTCTTCTTCTTCAGAAAACAGAGATTTTTCGTTCTTCATAACAGCAGATCTATAAGTCTCAAATGTCTCTGTAAAAATTTGCAGTGAAAAAACAAGAGCTTGATATATATATATATTTTTCGATGATTCACCTCTATGTATGTAATACAAAATAATACAAGTATATAAATAATAAAGGCGAGATTTCTCCTTTTAAATTTAGATACACAAAAGTCTCCTTTAGAATCGTGATATTCAAAATTTTGAATAACAGAGAAGTCGTAACTCCCCTAAAAATTCGGCATGAAAATCTCCTCTTAAATTGATCCTTTGAATAAAAAATAAACGACATTGAATCAGTCAAAGATGCGCTTTAAATTCGTGATTTTAATATGGATTGAAATGAGCCTAATAATCTGCATAAATACCGTTTATTTAATAAAGTCATAATTTAAATATCCGATGTCAAATGTAGGGTTGAACTGCATAGCATACATTCTCTGAACGTAAGGTTCATAACGTAAGGTTGATCTCAAACGTAATGTTGATCTCAAACGTAAGGTTGATCTCAAATGTAAGGTTGATCTCAAATGTAAGGTTGATCTTCCATACTTTTTTCTTAAACTCTAAAAAGTATGGTATATAATCCATACTTTTCTCAGCTTCAGAACGCAACGTTCATGATCCATACTTTTCAATCAAACGTACGGTTGTTCAAAAAAGTAAGGTTGGTGAACCATACTTTTGAGAAATAAAAATGACATTTCATACTAATGTATGATTCTTCTTTCATACTTTCCTAATATTCCAAACATAAGGTTCCTTCCAAATGTAGGATTCTTTTTTCATACTTTTTTGATAATGTATGGTTTCTTAACCATACTTTTCTAATAACTTGTAAAGTAAACAATAGATTCCATCATCACGCTACGCTCCTCAACGTAGGGTATGAACAATGTTTCCAAAACATGCTAAAGTGATTTATGAACATGTAGGGATTGAATAGTGTTTCCAGAACATGCTAAAGTGATTTCCGAACACGTAGTGCATGAACAGTGTTTCCAAAACACACTAAAGTGATTTCCAAACACGTAGCGCATGAACTATGTTTCCAAAACATGCTAAAATGATTTCGAAACACTTTTTTGAATATTCCACACGGATTAAATGATTTAATATTTCTCCATAAATAAAAATACAAAGAATATAAATTTCCTAAAATATACTTAAAGTAAAACCATTATAATAAAACATAAGGGTATTTGTGAGCATAAAAATTATCTTAAAGAGATAGAGTATTGTTCTCAACAATCTACCCTTAATAATAAAATAATGTATTATTGAAAAAAATACTTGATCAACAATATCCCCATTTTTTATGATCACAAAACCCATGATATAACCAATGAAATTAACCTACAAAATTAATTGTATATATTTTAGAATTTTACAAAGATAAAACAATATTTAATATTAAAAAAATTATTTCTTAATTTTTATCTCCCTTTATAAAGTAAAATAATATCTCCTCCTTTATAAATAAAGAATTTTGTGTTTATCCAAATTTCTCCAAAAAAATCTCCCCCAATAAAAGATTTAAAAGCTTTAAATAAACAAATGTTGTGTTTATCCATATTTCTCCCCCTTTTTGTGATATCAAAAATAATGATATAATAATGAATTTAACACATTTTAATGTAGCACTAAACTTAAGTAAACGATATGATAAACTATTTATCAATATCTGAGTCCAGATTACTGGCATTCTAGCAGAGATAGGATAGTAAAACAAATTAATAACAGAAAAAAATAGGATGAAAATATATTTTATTGAGAATATAATTACAAGTACAGTAAAGACAACAAGAATCAAGGTTGGGCTAAAAAGGTTTTGGGAAACAGGTTTTAGTGCCTCTGAATGACATCCTCTATCTCTGACAACTGTAGTCTCAACCTTTTCATGAATCCATCGCCTAAATGGATTATTAGATCTTGTCCTTCCTGAGTCAGATGAATGTATTCAATTAAGTTGACTCTAAAGAACTAATGAAGCCTCTCCTACTTCTCCATAAAAATATTTAACTTATTAGGGAACCGATTTAGAAAAGTTCTAATTCCAGGTTAATTTGAAGTCAACTAGTCAAAAAGAAACTTCTGATTGTCCAACAACATAGATAAATGAGTAATATTGCATTGAAGGTCCTAAAATCTGTCATTCATATTTCTCATAGCTGCTGTAATGTCCTGAAATCGTCTGATCAGATCAGGTGAAGTACCTGATTTACTCACTTCACTATTTCTGACAGCTGCGAATTGTTTCTCCATGAAAGATTTAAACTCTAGTAAATCTGAATTTATCACCATTTCAGGTTTTAGATTTTAAACTTTAGCCAAAATTTCCTTCTTGATTTTTTCAACTTCTTGATTAGAAACAGAACTGGCTTTCATGTTCTGAAACTTCTACCTCTCTTTTTCTAATGCACTTCACAAAGATACATTTTTATCTTGAACTTTATTAAACTTTCTAATAAACTCCTCCACATGATCATTATCAGAATTAGAGGCACCTTGGGCTTGATTCTCAGTCTGAGCTTCCACTGGATTTATCAGTGCCACAGGTAGAGTTTCAGCATATGACTTCTCTTCCGCATTCATATGTATTGGCTTTTATACTGATTTTTCCTCAGGGTCATGAAGGGACCCATCCATATTAAAATTCTCATTAAGTACTTCAGTATGAATCTCTGAAGGGTTCTATTCTAGATCTATATGAACTTGTTCTTGCTCCTCCTAAGCATCTTGTTCATTGATCTCTTCCAAGACAGGTTCCTCTAAGACAGGTTCCTCTTGATCAACTTCCTTTTGAAGATTAGTTCTAGGTGCAGCATCTACCTATACTTCTGCCTGTGGCATAATTTCCTATTCTACTTGAGGAGTCACCTCAATTTGAGAAACTGTTGGATTTGCAATGTCCTGCACTATATATTATCTAAGAAATCTATAGATTAGAATTGGTTCAGTCTTATCTATATTTGTGCGAGTAGGCTACTCTTCATCTGGAGCCACTCTATACTTTTTCCTTTGAAGTCCTTCTTGACTTTCCTCATCTGTAGGTGGATCAACTAATTCAAACCATATCCTCCTTGGTACTCCACTAGTTCTAGATTCAACTACTCCTTCCTTTGATTTTGTAGGTAGCTCATGAGCACTCTCTTTCTATTCTTCTGCTCCAACAGGAATGAGTTTTCCTTTAATTGTGCTCCAAAATAAACCAATTTTCTCAGCGTTCCAGCATTGAAAATGTTTTTGTGGTGGCATCTCACTCGAGCATCAACTTGCCTTATTATATCTTTCTTAAACAAAATATTTGAAATGAATCTTCCAAAGGGATAAAAGTTTATCCTCGCTTCTGGTTGGCAGCAGTAATTGAGATATCTCACCATATATATCAGAAAGTTTAACTTGATATCACTCATCAAGAGAAACATGATATACACGTCAGGATATAAAATTTTATCGATTTATGACATATGAGGTGCAATACCTATTTGCACAAACTTAACCAAAATATTTTGGTCTGTCTCCAGATCTTTCACTAGCATCTTCCTTAAATTAGTTGATCCAAACAAAAAAGACACAATATACTATGACTTATGCACACTATCACTTATATTATTCAAATCAAAGTGAAATAATCCCTCATGAGGGAAGTTAAGAATTATAGAAATTTCCACAGAGGAAATCGAAAAGTCTCTGTCCTCGATCTTTGCTATCACAATATCTTCCTCATTTCCCAGGATAAACTGAATAGATTTAAATAAGTGACAAAGTTTTACCTTATATAGAAACTCCGTGTTCTCTCTATTAAATGTTTGTTCCAGGTTATGAAAAGCTATGGATTTCTATAGCATCATATATGTCTGATATAACCATTCTAATTCGATTACCTTTACTTGAAGAATCTTCCTTCATGTCATGCGCTGATGCTTAGTAGTGCTGGTCTTTGGCTCATCGGTCCTCTTGTTATTTTCCATTTCTAATGTTGATCTATGAATATTTGAAAGTTTAGGGTTTCAAAGGTTCAGGTGCGGGTAGAGAAGTTCGGTAGAAGTTTTCGAGGGTTCAATGGGTTTTGAGGGAATGAACGGGTTTGGAAGTGGAATCAGTTTCTGACATCCTTGATTCCCATGTCATTACGCACATAGTAATTATTACATTATTTAAAAGTAAAAACTTACGCTGCAAAAAATTTAAAACCGTACCAACAAAATTTTTAAATTATTAAAAACAAGTAGTCAATAAAAATAGATAAAAAAAATTATTTAAAAATAAATAAACCCAGATCTCCCTTAATAAAATCAAAACTTGCAGTGAGAATTGGTTTAGTAAAAATATCAGCTAATTGAATTTCAATGGTTACAAAATCTAATAATATATCCTTTTTAAGAACATGATATCTTAGAAAATGATGTCTGATATCAATATGCATAGTTCTAGAATAATTAATAGGGGGTTTTTAAATATTTATAGCACTATTATTATCACCTAAAATAGGTGTATTATTAAAATTTAGTCCAAATTCCATAAGAGTGTTTTTCATATACAAAACTTGTGCACAACAAATACCTGCAGATAGATATTTTGCTTTGGCTATTGACAGGGAAACTGAGTGTTGTTTCTTACTAGAGCATGATACTAAATATTTTCCTAAAAAGTGACAAGTCCCTGAGGTTATTTTTCTATCTAATCTACACTTAGAAATTCTTCATCTGAATATAAAATTAAATTAAAATCAGATGTTTTTGGATAGAGAAGATATTGAAAAACAGTTCCCTTTAAATATCTAAAAATTATTTTAATAGCACTTAGGTGAGATTCTTTAGGATCAGATTGAAATCTAGCACAAAGACATACTGAGTACATTATATCTGGCCTGCTAGCAGTAAGATATAATAAACTACCAATCATACCTCTATATAACTTATTGTCAACCAATTTTACAGTTTCATCCAAATTAAGTTTAATATTAGTAAACATAGGAGTTGAATATGTCTCACTATTTTCAAGTACAAATTTCTTTAGTAAATCAGTAATATATTTTCTTTGATTTAAAACATTTCAAAAATCTTTTTGATAAATTTGAATTCCTAAAAAGAAATTTAGTTCTCCCATCATACTCATTTCAAACTCTTTTTGCATTAAATTTGAAAACTCATGACAACGTTTTTTGTTTGTTGAACCAAAAATTACATCATAAACATAAATTTGAACTAATAAAATATTAGAGTTGATAGTTTTCTTAAATTGTGTTGGATATTCCATTCCAACAGTAAAATCATTTTTTAAAATAAAAGAACTTAATATTTCATACCAATCTCCATGTACTTGTTTAAATCCAGAAATATCTTTAGTAAGTTTAAAAACAAAATCTGGTTTTTGTGAATTTTCAAAACCAGGAGGTCGCTCAACATAAAATTCCTCCAATAAGTAACCACTTAAAAAGGAAGACTTAACATCCATCTGAAATAATTTAAAGTTCTTATGAGATGCATAGGCTAAAAGGATCCGAATGGCTTCTAATATAGCTACAGATGCAAAGGTCTCATCATAATCTATACCTTCTTTCTAATTATAACCTTTAGTTATGAGTATTTATTTATTTCTAGTTATTATTCCTTGATCATCTTGTTTATTTCTAAAGACCCATTTGGTTCCTATAACTAGATAGTTCTGAGGTTTTTCAACTAAAGTCCAAACTTTATTTCTCTTGAATTGGTTTAGTTCTTATTCCATTGATATCATCCAACTTTCATCGACTAAGGCTTATTCTAATGTCTTAGGTTATAATTGGGATAGAAAGACAGAGAATTCAATAAGATTTCCTACATTTCTTCAAGTTTTTATTCCAATGTCTAGGTTTCTTATAGTAGTTTCTAAAGGGTGATTCTTTAGGGTTCTAGGCTGTCTAGGGAGTACACTATTAGGTTCTTCAATGTCATATTCTTATGAACTGGACTAAATTTAATTTATATATTTTTCAAAATTATCTTTCAAGTTTTCAAGTCTCATGTTATAATTAGAGTTAGATTCATTAATTTGGTCTTTCCTTTTCTTAAAGAGACCAGATTCATCAAATTTCACATGAACTGATTCTTCAAAAATCCTTGAATTTTTATTAAAAACTCTATAAGCTTTGGAAGTAGCAGAATATCTTAAGAAAATACCTCCATCATATTTTGGATCAAACTTACCAAGATTTTCCTTGGTGTTTAAGGTGTAAAACTTGCACCCAAAAACTTTCAAGTAATTTACTTTAGGTTTTCTATTATTCCAGAGTTCATAGGGTGTCTTTTTGAAAATTGGTCTGATTAAAACTCTATTCATTATATAGCAGGTTTTTCTTATAGCTTCTGCCTAGAAATAGGTTGGATGACTGTATTCATTTAGCATAGTCATAGCCATTTCTTGAATATTCTTATTTCTTCTTTCAACAATTCCATTTTTTTGAGGTGTTCTTGGGGTAGAGAAGGTGTGTTTAATATCCATATTAGAGAAAAAAGAATTAAATTCCAGATTCTCAAATTATCCACCATGATCACTTCTTAATAAGATTATTTTAGAATCTTTTTCATTTTGAACAACTTTTCAAAAACTTTCAAATATAGTAAAAGTTTCATTTTTATATTTTAGAAAATAAATCCAAGTAAATCTAGAATAGTAATCAACTAAAACATACACATATAATTTAGCAACCAAGATTTCTACCATTGAAGGTCTAAACAGATCCATATGGATATGTTTTAGAGGTTTAGTTATAGTGATTTTGTTAATAGATTTGAAGGATTATTTGTGCTTCTTTCCAAGTTGACATGCATCACATAATCTATCACTTTCAAATTTGAGACTAGGAAAATCAGAAACTAATTGTTTCTTAGATAACTTATGTAGAGCATATATATTAGAATGTACAAGTCTCCTATACCAAATCCATGATTCATTTATCTTATAAGTTAAGCATTTTACTTTTTTTTACACAAGGAATTTAAGTCCAAGGTATAAACATTATCAGTTCTGGGTGCTCTAAATTTAAGAAATTTATCTTTGAAAATAGAACAAAAATTGTTATAAAAATCAACAATATAACCATCATCACAAAGTTGAGAGATACTTATCAGGTTGTGTTTCAATCCTTGTACATAGAGTACTTTATTGTTTGAGATAACTTCTGGATCTCCAACAGTTCCAATTCCAATAATCTTGCCTTTGGCATTGTCACCAAATTTGACTAGACCACCATCCTTTTGAGTTAGAGTTATAAAATTTGATGAGTTTCCACTCATATTCCTAGAGTAGACACTACCTATGTACCATATTTCAGTTTGGCTTCTGTGACCTGCTTCCTGCAATGGCATTTATACAAGGATTTGTTTTGGTACCCATATTCTATTGGGTCCAGTTGTGTTAGCTAGGAAAGACCTGAGAATCTAAACTTGCTTTGTTTTTCTATAATCAATAGAATAATATAAACTTCTTGAAACAAAGGCTTTCTTAATCCCACTTATTTACAGTTTCCTTAAATAATAGTTTTTAGATATGTGACCTTTTTTTCCACAATAATTATAGATTTTACCTTTTGTACTTAGGAAAAAATAATTCTTATACAGTTTAGGTTTCTCACCTTTACTGCCTATTCCATATATTTCCTTTTTAATAAAATTCTTTCCATGTATTTAATTAAGTGCATTTTCTCCTTTTGTAAAAATTAGAGCTTCACTTTTGTATGTTTCTACTTCTGTTTGAATAATTTAGTTTTTTTAAAGGGTCTGATATGTGAATTATAAATTCATTATTTTTGGAACCCTATACGATTAGGATAAATAGAATATATATATATATATATATTTTAAATCTTTTAGAGTAAAAGATGAGTTTGTAGTAGGAATTAGTTGACGGATAAAACTCTACTTTTCATGTATATATAAATACACACACACACACACATATATATATATTTCCTCTTATTTTATTGATAAATTAATTATTAAACATTAGGGAATGGATCTTAAAACCAAAAATGTGTTACCCTAATACCTTACCTTTTGTTGAACTGATGGTATTTTAAATCATCATAAATTGGTGGCTTTGAGGCCCACGATTCTACAATTGTTTGTGATTGATGACCTCAATCACTCCCTATAAATATTTATGTTTTTCTTCCAATTACATGTCTCTAATTTCCACCAATGTTCTCCTAATCGAGATCATAATTTGCTGGTGACCCTTTCATTTCTCTTTTCCTCTTATTAAGATTAAATTTTATTAACCTAATTTCCGATGTGGGTTTTCCCACAAAGATATTTTATATTTCCAAACTTTTATTTTCGAAGAAAAATTTCAAATTGAGAGGAAGAAATTTATTAAATGAGGGGATAATTTAACACCCCAATCTTCCATGGTACGCTTCACTTTGAATAATACAGTAGCGTGTGTTGTACGCAACTTCTAGTTCTAACACACACCACAACCAATCAAACTAGCCGTTATGAATAGTAATACCCAATTTTTGAAATTTTATACATTTTATCTTTCAAAATGGACTTCATTTTTGGATTTTTAATATTGAAATTATCCTAGGATGAAATTTTGGTACTTTTTGGATAACTTTTATATTTTGATGAGTAGTGAAAATTACTAAATTTTTATTAAAAACAACTTTTTTAATCGAAATAATTAGTAGTGGTAAATTATGAATTTGAGTGGTTTTAATGTATATTTAGAATATATTTTCACCATTGAATACGATTTTGGTCATTGGACATAATTTTACAATTAAACCGGACATAAACAAGCGTCAATCTTTTGATAGTTATTATCTCTTAAAAACACGCTTTTTGTTTTAACGATAGGAATTAGTTTTAAATTAATTTCTGCCACTTCTGTGTTTTGAATTTGGAAAAATGGATTCCATATTTGGAATCAGGATTTCCAAATTGTGTAAATGGGTAAATCTCATTTTTAGACATTTTGAATAATTACTTCGGTAAATATTTTATTTACCATGGTTAAAGGGTAAATCCGGTAAATAAGGGTAAAAAAATAATATTATAGTAATAATAAATTACCCTAAAACGTGTCCTAAAATTATTGGTTGATACATGTCCGACCATGGGAATCTTTTGGTCGATTTTGGGACCCCATGGAGCCACTTGTTGGTGATAAGGACACTTTATATTAATTAAGTTAAAATAAATAAAAAAAGACATAAGCATATATCTTTTAGAAAAACAATTTTTACATAGGGTTATATATGTTTAAAGTTGGACTATAAATATTAATTAGAAAGATAAAAATATTTCCTACATAATGGTATTTTACTTATAATTTTTAGAAATTAAATAATGTAATTTATTTATGACTCAATGATGATGCAGTAATTACTGTATTAATGAAGGATTAAGATAATTGATATTATAAATACCCAAATAAATGTAATTTGAGACTTTTTATAAATTCCAAAAATTTTATAGGTTAATATAACATATTAGGATTATTTATATATATTTTTTGAAGTACTAATGCTGTTATGAATTTATCAAAAACAAAATACCCAATAGTGTCAAAATTGACATAAAGGGTTTTTAAAACAAATATTATATTATTAATTGATATTCAATTCCTAAAAATATAATTTTCAGCCAAGAGACTTATATAATGATAGGTGTATCATTAATGGACCACTTGGGGGTCTCTTGGAGGTATATAGTAAGTTTATTAACTATATAATATAAAAATACAAAGTGACATGGTAAGTGTCAAACTAATTAACTAAGAGTTAAAACTAAAAGATAAGGTTAATATAATGACCCAAACCTGTATAAATTATATTGGTTGAATGGTTTTCGACCCATCCCCACCTTAACCTTTAAATAATTCACTTTGGAGCCATTATAAACTGAATATGAATTTATTATAAAATAATATTTCTAGATTTTCCTAAGGTGCCCCTCCTCCCCCTTATAAAAGGACACCACTTCTAACCAATTCTCCACACCTTCAAAGCCTTTTGGTTCGGCCAAAAACGGCCCAAATACTCTCTCAACTTCCCTCACTTAAACATAGAGTCCATATTAGGATCATAAATCCAACCTAAGGAGCCCTTTTGATCAAATCAAAAGGAAGAACCTGAAGAAGAGGTAATGTTTTCACCACCCTTTTTCAAGTTCATTTCTTCTTCAACTTCTTATTTCTTTGTTATTCCCATTATAAAATAATAAATCCAGTATATTATATATACTGAGAGGTTATTATAAATATGGTACAACCATATTAAGTATTCTATCCATCCTATGAATGACATGTCACCATAAGTGCGTACGTACGGCTTACCGTCTCCACGTCGTGGTGTAATTGTTATTCAAAACATTATTATTTGGATGGGTATAATAATGATGTGTAATTCATGTAAATAATAAATATACCATGATAATTATTCTGTATATATGATATAACATCCAATAATATATTATTTTAATATCAAAACAATGATATTGTCGCTCGTGCGTACGTACGGACTACCGTCTCCACGAACGCGATGAGATTCATTCCCCATCGTAACCATTCAAGTATAATTCTCATTTGATGACTAAAAATAATGTTTAAGAACTTGATATAATTCTGTATATGAATAAGATACAACATATCCATAACAAACATCTCTTATGTAACAAAACATGTAAAATAAAACGAGTAAGTTAACACCCGAAACAACGATAATACTAAGATATTATTAACAAAGCAATGTTAAAAGATCATATATGATATCATATTAATGTATATGATTCTTGTATATTTTAATAAAAATTATTTCACCATTATACAAGAGGTTAACCTACCATCAACCAAGGAAAATTACAAGGTAAGGGTTATTTCACAATCTCTTCATTATTCGAGGTTGTTTATACGTAAATATCCACTAGGACCTCTTTATCATCCACATCCATGTTTCTTAAAAATGAATTTCAAAACATTATTACTAATTTATAGAATATGGGTTAATGTCATTTATACCCTTGTTTGACTTTTATATGAGGTTTATAAAGGAATATTTCCGTCATTTTCTAAACAAGGTCCTTTTTAACCTTTTTGACAAAATTAAGGTAAGAATGTTTTTTTAACTTATACGGTGGGTGCGGCTATTTTCCACCGTTATAAGATCGTCAAAGCTTCCCTTAACAAGATTATAAGAATATTTTAAAAATAAATTTTTTTTATGTGACTCTTAAATGATTTCAAAATATAAAGAGATATGTCTCTCTAAAAAAAGGTTTTGATTTCATCTATGTCAACATCCTTTGATGGATTTTAAGTTTATTTGAAGTTGATTTATTATGATACAAAACTTCCATATTGTATTGAAGTTTTTGTGATATGTTTGACTGTGGATGTGCTATTGTTAAACCATTAATTTCTTATGGTTAAAGTATTGACATTTCGTATGCTAGTTTTAATACGAATGTTTATGATATGTTTAAAACTTTTCATATGAGGAATGTATTGGACTTAGTAAGTGATGGGTGGAGCCCGCTATAGCTCCTCGATACATTGGTAGGTCTCATGAGACAACTAGACGTGGAATTGGCCGAGTCCCTTTTCCCAATTTGATTTATGGTTTTGGCCGAGGCCTTAATCATTTTAGGCGTCTTGGTCGAGGCCTTGACAAAATGTTTCAGAATGTCCGGCATTATACATTCCCTCATTATAGAAATAATATTGATGGTTCATGTGGTCATTCGACTAGTAGAATACCCATGATTATGTTTTATTATGGAATTATTTACTCATCTCATGTTCTTTCCATAAAATTATTCATGTATATTATTGGTAAGGGCATGCGGTTTCAATTATTTACCATGCTTAATATTTATGTCATTTTCCGCTGTATTACTTACCCTTACTGAGTGTTTGAGCTCACCCCTTTCAATGTTTTATTTTTTCCTAGGATATGAAGAAGTTAGTTATGAGTGACCTGTAGGCATAATCTAGGAGGCTTGGATGTTCCTAATGAAATATATTTGTGTTGTATTTCTCTTCAAGATGTAAAGTTGAACATATGTATGAATATTGTTTCCAATAATACTAAACAGATTGGTCTTTCGAGACATGATTTCCTTGTGATCATGCCAATGTTATATAATAATGCACCGAATCTGGGTAACTAGGGTCAGGGCGTTACAATACCCACCTCTAGTAGTATTTTATGTGATCTCTTAAGTTTATCATCCAATCCATCAAAAAAAAAAAATTACATCAAAATCATCAGATCCAAGACCAGGCAATACCAAAAATTCCCATAACCCCCCACCTCTATGGTGTATTCTAGGAACTTCTGAATACATCTAATATCTTACCAAGAGGTGTATCAAGAACTAAAAATGTGGGTAAAACTTCACAGTCAAACCCAAACCAAATATAAATTGTGGAGAAATAGATAATGAGAATCCTAAATATCGAATAAATAAACTAAAAGCTTTGAGGTGATGAGAACTGTACCTCAACAGTCATATGACCCTTAATTATATCAGTTGGGACCTTGTCCAAAGCATAAAGTTGACCTACCTCAAATCTGGAAAGCTACCCCCACAATCCATGACTAACCTATAGATTTAATCTCTGTGGAATTTTCTATTATGGCAACCCATGGGACCCTTGGAAAGCTTCAAATCCTAACCTCTATAATGTAACCTTACTATCCATCTAAGGTCCACCTATCTAAGACCTTGAGGCTTTCTCCTAAATTTATCCCCTTAATTAACTCAACCGAGATACCATCAAACAAAAACACTAGAGGTTCCCCATATTACCACATGTGTGGAACTCCCTTGGTGGACTTGAGTATTCAATATGGGAATTACCCATCCAACTACACTTATAATATACAATGGAAACTCCTCCCTTGGTAGGATCTGAATAACCCATACCTTACCCTGAATACCTCTTTATTCCATTGTGCATATCCTCAAATATCATCTTTATATAATCATAAGAGGCACTAAATGATATAATTGGAAGGCCACCACCTATCCTGACAAGATAAGGGAGGTGAACTTATATATTTTCCTCTATGATTCCATTCTCTGAAGTAAGGTCTTCATGGAATACATCAAATTAATTAATCAGTTCAAATGTTTATACTTGGGGGAAAAATATAATTAAATTTATATTTCAAGCCTACTAGATTTTTAGGAATCTTTTCCAGCCAACAGTTGTGTAAGATGGATCAACTCCCAAAAATAGGCCCTGTAATTAGACATTGGAATTTCTCCATGATAGATATCCATAACCTTATGAGATAAATCCAACCTTAAAATATGTGTAAATTAATCCAAAAAAATAAGTTCTTGAAGGCTTACCATGATAGATCCCCATGTGTGTGATCTTGAATCATTAATCCTCAACACCTCCCAATTGATCCATGTAGCATGCACATTTCAAGATTCTCCTGCTGATCATCAATAATCTACACTAGTTCAAAGATCCCCTCAAGGATGTCAATCAAGTCCTATTTATCCTATAGAGGTTTCACACACTAAAAGGATATAGGGTGTTGTAGTTGGGAACCCTGGTAAAATCCCCCATTGTTCACCCTCCCTGATGGGTTCCTCCACAACCAACTGGTACCAATGGAAAAATTCCAGTTAGGTAGGATCCACTTCCTGGAATAACATGGTATAATTAAGATAATTCTTAGCCTAAGACTATCAAATTTCTAAAAACACAACAAAATCATTCCTTACTTTGGATATTCCTCTATCTAGCCTCTAAGTGGAACCACATGGTGTCGTTGAGGTGAAATTATCTAAAGGGGAAATCATATACTCATAAACACCTTTAAAAGATTAAATTCAACAATATTTAATCATTTAATAGGTGAACATAAAATCAACCATGTTAGGAAAATACAACCTATATTTTTACCCCCAATCACTAAGCCTAAGCCCAAATTACTCACTTGAGGCATAAGATCGGGTCTTCAGTACTTGTATGTTAGACACAATCATGATAAAAAAATAATAACATTATGATGTTAAATTAATTATATGTAACCAATAATGTATTTTAGAAAAATATTATTATTTTTTCATTTAATTAATTTGAACCTACATAAATCATAGGAAATTTGGAACATGACATGTGATCCTATGTACCTACATATAATTCATGAACTCCCCCACTCATCCAAATCAGGTTTAGAGAAAATATCATGAGTTGTTGAAGCACAAAAAATAGGATGACCACATGAAATTATAATATCACAATCCATAAAATCAAATCCCACTACCATGGTAAATCAATAGTCCCTTATACAGGTGTTTTCCAGACATAATAATAAATTTACACTTGAGTTATGACAACCTTATCATCATTATATTGATCCCAAAATAGTAAATAAATTTAAAATGGTATTTGATATAATTTTGGTACACCCTATACTAGATCACAAGGTCTGATTCAAAGATACACATGTCCTCTAGTGAACCTCCCCTTAAACAAGAGGTTTTAGACTAATTGTGGGGGCCTAAATTGTACCATGGGGAGACTATGGAATCAATATTAGGTAACCATCATACAAAACACATTGAAATGTAATAAATAATTATAAATTGTAAAAACAATAAATATAGTGTAAATAGTATATAACATCACCAAAATGGAACACCGAATGGAATACAATAACCAGAATATCAAGTCAAAAGAGATACCCACATGTTGTAGATCAATATATACAATGCATAAAAAAGATACACAAGGAATGGAAGAAAAATATCTCAGAGTATTTCATAGAATCACCTCAATCTCATCCATATCCATCTACTCAGAAATCCATTATTAGGATCATTCCCTTAGTTTCATCCCTTACTAAGAATCTTGCACGTTCATTGAGATTATCATAAATAATGTGATAAAAAAACTCATAGTACGCCACCAATGATCCCTTAACATAAGTTTAATAGATTTATAAAAGTGTATTATTTGATAGGGTTAAATAAATAAACAAACATGAAACACTTGTTGGGTCATTGTCTGCTAACTAGGAATCCATAAATTCCCATCCATATATACTAGACTCTACACAAAAGGAAGTTTCATTAGAAACCCTTAGAATAATTTATCTCCTATGTCAGTCCATCACCGTTTACTTAGGGAAGATTATACCATCATATATATTGTAATTCCCCAGTCAAAAGGATACTCGACTGATGCCCTATCCCAATTCGGCACAAGATCTCATGTGCACCTATCTAAATTCTAGAGGTTGCATACTATCAATGAGGGTATAGGGAGGTACCGTGGAGAGTCTATACCCCCTATATCAGAGTGTAAAATAATAGAAAAATAACCAAGTATAATACATCAAAGTCTTACATTAGATTTTGTAAGAAAAATAAAACATCCAAACCAATAATAATATTCAATACAGAAGCAATTCACCCAAAAAATAATGATAACCCACTGAGCTAATCACAAATATAAATAATGAAATAATAAATAATAAAAAAAGTATTAGAGTGTCAACTACATCCCCAATACCCTCCTCAAATCTAGTATCCAATCCTATTTCAACTGCTCATCTAAATAATCAACATTAAACTATGATTCTTCGCAACCTGTGATTGTGACAAGTGAAAGATCTTATAAGGTACTCAAGTATTATGTATATATGAGTAGGGTGTGAGTACATAACTCAGCAAGGAACCACCAATGTGTTCCAATACAGAAAAAATATATGAATTGTATGTGGATGTGACATGATCAGCTGTAAACTGCTAAAAATAAATAAATCACCACCATACTACCTACTTTGGCCAATGTCAAGGTGTCTCAAATCACTTTATGATGACCATACCAACCATATCTGCTCATGGGGGATGAGTCCTACCTTGGTACTAGTAATGAATTTCGATCCTTGGGATCATTTCCTAGATCAACCATACCTTCTTTATCTAGTTATGGGGTGTCTCAGACCATGTTATGATATCATTCCAACCATATAAATACCATATCCTAGTGTATACTCAAAAATCCCTCAATCATAGGATCAAATATACAACTTATCATAAATAATGGATCCAAGGTAAGATCCCAATCATCATGGAAATCACTCCAAACTCCAGGTAAAAATAATGGCTCGAGGATAATTTCTGTCATCTTGAGAAATCATTGAATCAGAAAATCCTCATTGTCACCATGCCAAACAACCATATCTCAGGCATCCAGGGCATCCCGATCAGGAACATGTAGAATTAACATTCCCAAATAATGAGATTATAGGTATTAACTAGTCATAACATCATAATAAAAGTGATATCAATAAAAAAACCCAACCCTACATGTACATACCTGAGATTTACTATGCATCCTAGGGACCCAAGGCATCTATGGAGTCCCATATAGACCCAAGTTCAAATACCAGTGTCCTTGGAATTCTTCACATGGAACAACAACAACATCCCAGGTGGAAGTGGTCATCCATATAGAAATCATCATGTCCAATCCATACGTTATCGGTATCACATAAGGCACAAAATATGGATCCCAATAAGTACCTATCGACATCCCTAATAGCACCACCATGTCTCTTCGGGATCTTAGGATGTGTCCTTGGGAGAACATCTGGTCATATATAGCTACATAAATAATAAATAAGTGAAAGTATAAATACAATTAAGGGGTTGTATGAACACATAAACCACTCACCTCCATCCACAACCCCTCAGCCTCACATCATCAGTACGAGTTTTAAGGTGACATCTAGTAACATCTCTATATGTTCCTGAGTCCACCTTCTCACTAGGGTTACAATTAATAGGGTAACCCACTAGGGTCACCATGAGTCTCATTGATGCATCTTTTGCCTTCTAAGAATACCAAACTAGGGAGATGGCCTTATGCTCATACGCTTTCCCAACAATCCTAAGTTGGCCCAAACACGCGACCCATTCTCCAGTCTCACAGTCTCTAACCACAAAAGTAGTCATATCCTAGTGGAGGAGAAACACTCACCCCATGGTCATTAAAAATAGCCCATTGGATCTTGGGTATCTACCATGGAAAACCCATTCTCCATGAATCTCGATTAATCACCCCTTTTTACCTAGGGGTTACTCAGTAACTTATCATTGGGTTTATACCCCTATTAAAATAAAAGTATATCCCCATATATCAGCCGTTGAGATGTACATCCAGTGAATTAGGGTCCATTGAGGCCCCCGACACCTTGTATAATTCAATATTAGGATTTAATTTTTACTAAACAAATTAATTAATTTTTAAAAGGTTCACTGCCCTGAGTGTAAGGGCCACACATACCACATGAATATAAAAAAATTAATAATTACAATGGGAAGATGAATAAGGAACATATACCATTCTAGAATATTTCTACTACTAAAGTAACTTGTAAACTTCTGTCAAGGTTCTCCAAGTCCAATTGGCCATCGTCTAAAAGTTCTGAGGCCCTATATCAAAACCAAACCACCATATTAATTAATTATAATAAAATTATAATTAATTAATTAAATAAAAAGAATGTTAATCAATTTCTCCCTTTTAATTTAAATAGTCATAAATGTTTCCAAGCTCACTGGACAACCTCAATGCACTAGAACCATGACTAACCACTTTCCAAAGAACCATGGCGTATTCTCAAACACATTCTAGGTCAAATCCCTAATCACAAAAACCATATCCATAATTAATTAAATTTAATTTAATGAGAAACCATGTAAAAATTCATAATGTGATGCACCTTTAATGAAACAACAAGCCACCATATGTACATGGCATTTTGGGTCACCCTCTTCCTAGGAAGAGTAAAATATCTAATACATTCAGCTAATTCCACCATGCTCTGGTGGAATCAAAACAAAATCTATAACTAAGAGAAGAAGAAAATAGAGTGGAAAGGAGCTGAGAATTAATAGAGAATGATAGAGGATGAGGCATACCTAGAATAAATGATTGAATCCATTAAAAATCCCTCCCTTGAGGGTGATTTAAGGGAATATCAAAGGGGGAAAACCCTTGTTGTGTGTTCCATAGGAGGATAAAGGAAGAGGTTTCCCCCTAATAAACTTGAGAGGGGAACATATGTCATTATAAACCTTTAATAATCCCATCAGTGGCCAAATAAATACCACTGGATAGATGGTGGGTTCTGGAAGTAGTTGTTTATACTACCACACACCACTAGAAAGTAGGTGTATCTCTTATATATTTTTCTTTAGTAGCCACCCAACCTCTCCTAAGGATTATTTGATCCCCTGGGATAACTCAAGAACCTCAGATCATTTCTAAGACACTTCTTTTGTGGTGTTCCAAGCCATGGAATCATCTTCCACGTTATGATTTAAAATCCTACCCCCTGACCATTTTAAAATTTTCAAATTCCCTTAGAATTTCATTACCAGTATAGAATATGAGGTCTTATAATCTACCCACCACAATAATTCTCATCCTCAATAATTCTTGGTGATCTTGAAACCATAAAAATTAACCTATCTTGGTTTTTGAAACATGCTCTAATGTCCATTCTCCATCTTTACATGCTTGATGTGATTCCTTAGCGTAACTCAAAATTCAAGGTGTTGAATTATTAGAATATCGATAAAATGATCATGTCACCTTGAAACATCACAATGACACTCCACAACACCCATTTATATTGATAGACCAATGTGTTATCAATAAATTAATCATCTTGATTATGGTTCTCCCCAATATAGAACTAAAATCACAAGGGAAATTATGTGCCACCAAACCCTCCACCATTGGAATTACCTATTGGGTCTCCACACCCATATTCTAAGATGAACCTGGTGTTATCCCTGACTCACCACAACTGTTCACACATGAAAATACCACTCCCAGTTCTTGATTCATGATTGAATTTACAAAATCTAGTTGATCAAGTTAAAAACCTAGTCGTAGTGGATTTTCCTATAAAATACCCAATTGATCCTTAAGATACTCCCATTACATTTAATATTTCATGATAGATATAGATTTTGGATCACAAAATTTCTATATAACATAGAATATTGGTGTGGCCTCCTCTGTCTAGAACTTACTAAAGAGACTTAGCCCCAACTACCGATGAATTTCTAACACCCAATCCCAGTTCCCTTATCTCAAGGATGCTCATTAATCATTCAACCACTCCCAATGAAGTCTATGCCTAACTTCCGGTGTAACTCTGTAGCCAAATTATTAACCCACCAAAGCATTCATTATTCTCTCTCACTGAACACTAATACACCAAAAATATGATATATTCTCAGATTCCATTAAAATCAACCTAATCCTGATACCAACACATCAAATTCATTTAAAAAACCATACCATTTTATACCTAGAATTCACCAAGGAAAACAGATGAATCCAAAGTACTTTTTTCACTAGCATCAAAATGAAATAACAATCATCCAACAACCAGACTTACCAAGACAACAAACCCTCTCATACAAGGTCAATCTTCCAACAAAATATAGTGTTATCCCCACCATATACATTTCCTGATACATCTCCCCAAGTGTCACCTCAACTAGTTCCAATAACACCTGCATGTATCTCCTTTCGAGACACACACACACTATCTTATTAATATTTGACTAGGATTTCACCTAGATTGGTCATGCCACCATAACTAATCCAATTATGATGTCTCCTCTACCATACAAGGGTATGTTTAATTTCACCAAAACCCAAAGAAACTAGGACTATTGGCATTTCATCAAGATCCATGATTCCTCATCTCACACCTGTATTCTCACAAATTCCCAATTAAACTGGTACTGCATGCAATTGGCACATACCATTACTTTATCATCCAATTTGAAGGGAATACGATCCCATACCACCTGATCATACCACTCGACTCATGATCCTATGATTCATGTACCAAGGAACTAGGATGACATGCCAAAACCAATGACCATGCTCCATACCATGTTAGTTCATTAATCCAACCACATGTTTAGCCACCACCCACTATTATTCTAGTCCTGAGCTTCCACCCACAATCTCACTACACCTTTAAAACACACCTGATGAAAAAAAGTTCATATCTCAAATGGTCATTCCTTTTAAACCAAAATCAAACCAAATACATTACTACTCAAGGTTATCCATCTCAAGAAACCCCAAGACATAACTTTTCCATTTTCAAAAACTCGAAAGAACCTCTCATTCATCAGACTCAAATCCAAGTCATCTACCCATTACTTTCCATTTATTGGGAAATATATATCCCCATATACCCCCTTTTATAGTTAACCCTTACTCAGAGAAAACATCGACTCACTAAGGCCTGAGTCATAAATAAGGCCCTATAGTTTTCCCACCTCACCCTACCAGTCATGTCTCATAAAGGTAAAAACCAATGGCAACATCACATTCCCATCTCAAAACCCAATGAAACATTCATTCTTATTCACAATCTAGGGTATCAGGTATAAATAAGTCAATAATTTGTTATTAAGTTATCAACCTACTTGAGAACTAATTCTCACCATGAATCCATACATAGGACTATCCCCTCGAGAATCTAGCCTCACCCAGGGTCACACACACACATAATTGCATTATACAGGATGATTTGTGCCAGGAAAACCTTATCATCCTGTTTAGTTAAGTAGAGTTTCATTACAAGATATATAAGGAAACACAATATATATTTTTATTGAAAATTAAGATAATTTAACCTACAAAACTATCACCCTTAAGATTCTTGTCTCTAAGGGGAATTATATGTCTATACCTACCTACTAGGGTCTTATATGTCCCTTACACTAATGGAACACATCTTCATCATAAAGATTCATAATTTAATGGATCCACATGATATTACATCAGAAGTAAATACATATAAAAGTCATATCAGATTGGTAAAACAACACCAAGTACTTATATGAAAAAACACCATATGAGAAGTTGTTGAAACTTTAAACAACTAAGACTCAATTATAATTTAAATCACACACTAATAGGCCTATATATCATGTAAACCCTAAATTTATGATATGATGAATGAGCACTAGTTTCTTGAAAATGGTCCAAGATCTGAAAACCAATAACATATTGAAAACCTAAAATATCCATGTGAGTCACTCGATGTGAAAATAAAATACAATCATAACACCAGACATCTAGAATATCAATTCCAGCCTTGGTAACTTGGTATTTTTACCAGAATAAGTGTTCTCATTACATCGGTATGATATCCATCATAGGATTTGACACTTTCCTGCGTCTCTTATATACTATATCCCAAATATTAAGAAAAAATAAAAGGAAAATCTCTAATACAACTTTGTAACACCCTGTTTTAGAGGCCACTTGACTGGTACCCCCGAATGGTTCACCACAAGACCTTAGGTTCACCTCTATAAATTCCAAAGGTTTATAACTAGAAAAAAGGGTCTAAGGAGGTAATGTGGAGATGATATACCCCCTATATCAAAGTGTTCATTAATGAAAAAATAACCTAGTAACAAACATAAATGTAAAAATTAGAGTATGTAGGAAAAATAAAGAAAACAAACCAATAATAATATTCAATGAAAAGACCGACATCTAAGAAATGATGATCACCCATCAAACCAATCATATATACAAATTATGATAGAATAAAGAATAAAATAAATTTACTAGAGGATCAACTAAATCTACAAGCCTCTCCTCAAAACCAATCTCCAACCCTGTCTAAGCTTCTCATATTAATCATCAACATCACATCAAGATGCTTACTAACTGGATCCTTCAATAAGTGAAAGATTAACATGGGTAGCTAAGTTCCATGAACACCCAAGTAGGGTGTGAGTACATAAATAAGTAGGTTACCACCAACACGGTCTTGTACATAACCAATGTATGAGTGTATGTTCATGTGACATGCTTAGTTTAAATAAATAAATAAACAATGAAAAATAAATAAATAACCACTATATTTCCTACTTAGGCCAGTACTGGGGTGTCTCTAAGAATGTCAGGATGAATGTGCCAACCATGAACTCTTAGGGGAACCTTATATTATCATGGTACCAATAACAAGTTCCAATCATCAGGATTGTGGCCCTAATCAACCATACCTACTTTGATCAGTGTTGGGGTGACTCTAATAACATTGTGATATTATGACAACCATATAAATACAAGATCCTAGAATAACTAAGGAATTACTCAATATCAGGCTCAAGAAACTGAATTCTCATCAAGAATGGCTCCAAGTCTAGATCCCTAAAATCCTGAGAATATCTCCAAACTCTGGGTAAAAATAATGACTCAAGTCTAATTCCTGACATCTAGGGAAGTCACTGAATCATAAAATCATCCATGTAACCATGAAATTTTTTCAAATCCCAAGCATCTTGGGCATCCTAACCAGGAACACATAACATTAATATTCTTGATTGGTTAGATCCTAAGAATGTCCTAGGAATCATTTCACATTAAATGTAATCATAATAAAAAAACCCAATCCTACATTGCTGGATCCAAGATGTAATAGGAATCCTAAGGACCCAAGGCATTTTGAGTGTCCCATGTAGACCTGAGGTCGAATCCTGGTGTCTCAGGCATTCATCACTGGATCAAATGATGGATCCTAGTAAGTACCAAGAATCCATGGTGACATAATCATGTCCAACCAATACCTAACCAATATCACATTAGTATCAAAATTAAGATACCACAGATTACCTCTAGGAATCCTTAATATCCCCATCACATCTCATTAGGCCCTTAGGATGGATCCTAGGGAGAACATATATAAATCTATAGTTGAATAAAAATAAATAATTGAAAGTATAATACAATTTATGGGTTGGTCAAACACCTAAACCCCTCTCCTCCATCCATATCCCCAAGGATTACATCCTTGGTATGATTTCTAAGGTGAAAATCAGTACTACGTATACCTATTCCCAATTCTACCCTCTCACTAGGTCACATGTCATAGAAGAAAATACTAGGTTCTACATGGGTATCATAGAGGTCTCTTTGGAATCCTAGGAATGTCATGTTGGGGAGGCATCCTTAAGACCATACCAATTTTTAGGCATCCTAGGTTGGCCCAAACACCAAACCCATCTACCAGTCTCATAGGGTCTAACCACCGAAGTATTCACATCGTAGTAGGGGAATAACACTTGTTCCACAATCATCTCAAAGAGCCCATCATCTATAGGGTATCTCCCATGGACAACCCCTTGTCCATGCATCTCGAGTTGTCACCCCTATTTACCTAGTGGTCACTATGTCAATTATCAATGAGCCACTACCCCAACCCCATTCAAATAAAATTATATCCTTAGTTATTAGGGGATGAGATGTCTAACTGGTGTATGAGGATCCCTCAGATATCTCAATACCTTATGCAATTCAATATTAGGCTTTAATTTTTATTAAACAACTAATTTTTTTAAGAGGCTCACCACCATGAGTGGTGGACCATGCATACCACATGAATTTAAGTAAATTAATAATACAAAAGGTAATATGAATTATTAATTATTACCACATTTGTATCTTTATACTTTTAAATAAGCTAAAAAAAACCCACTAAGGTTTGTCAAGTAAAATCGACCATCATCCCAAATACCTAAGGCTCTGTATCAAAACCAGACCACCAAATTAATTAATTATTATCAAATTATATTTAATTAATTAACTTCAAATAACATTAAATATTTTTTTACTTTTAATTTAAATAGTAATGAATGCCTAAAACTTCACAAGTTGACCTCGTCGCACCGAAACTGTGGCCAACCACTTGCCAATGACTTGTGGTGTACTATCAAACACATCGTAGTCCAAATCCCTAAGATCTAGAACCATATAAATAATTAATTTAATTAAATTTAATGAGAAAACACAAAATAAATCATGTGATATAACTTTAACAAAATTATGATCCACCACATGTAGATGGTATCCCAGGTCACCCTCTTCCTAGGTTTAGTGAACACCCCAACACATTCAGTAGATTACACCTTTCTTTTGTAGAATTAGAACTAAATCCCTAACAGAGAGAATATTAATATATAGAATAAGGGAGGTGAATGTAATGACCCTATCCATTTACATATATTATTAAATGATTTTAAGCATAATTAACCCTCAAATAAAAACCAAGGATTATACAGTCTAGTGTCTTTGGAAGATTAGGTACATAAAAATAAAAACATAGAAATAGAATAAAAAATATTTATATTAATTATCCATAATGATCTCCTAACTTAATTTGAGATCTTACATCTATATAGGATAACCTAGGGAATACATAGACAAAAGGGATTTGTTAAAAATACCAGTAAGGGAATAAACATAGAAATAAAGCATACCACATGGGTTAGAAGGAATAACATGATGACATAAAAAGGCATGGAACATGACTAAACATATGAAATCATAATATATAGAACATGGGATCATTTAACCATGGAAACATAGGAATCTGTAATAATCATACAACATGATATAAATATTAGTCAAGGCTAATTGTCAAGACTATATCACATGGTGGACAAAGTCCCATAAAGGAATCAAGTTTACTTCCTATCCCAACATGACGTCTCATGAGACTAAAACATTTCCCAATGAATTGTAGTTCTATATGATCACACACATCATAACATGTTCATGAATATGTGTTCCCATTTAATAACCAAACATAAGTAATAAAAATAAGGGTTACCCATAGAAAGAAATGGGTATCATAATCATGTCATAAGGCATAACCAATGGGTGTATCATAAAGGTGTCCAAGAGAGAATGGATTTAAATCATAAATTAACATAAATAATGGAAAATAGTCATATATCATGATTAATTATGTCCAAAGTAAGTTAAATTATATAAAAATAGTGTTTAAGAAACTTTATAAATGAGATAATTTAGTACGGTTTAATGGAAAATATTAAAGAGACTTAAAGAGGAAAAAGTCATAATTGTTTACATAAAACCAGAAATGAAATTAGATAGTTTTTCATGATAGAAAGAGTGATTTTAGAAAAATATTGGTGGCTTAAAATATATTATGGAGTTTACTTGAAAATATGTAAGAAATTGGGAAGTTCCCTTTAATCGGGTTTTCTTATCAGGATGAATTTGAGAAGGAAACCTATTAAAAACAATTATTTCCCTACCAAAGAAATAAGAATTTAGTAAGGTACATATTTTTGAACAATATGAAAAAAATTTAGGAGGATTAAATAATAATAATTAATAATTACATTGGGGTAAAGAGAGAGAAAGTGTAACCCGAAGGAAAAAATTGAGGTTTAGAGAGAATCCCTTATCTTATGACTGAAAGTTTTATACAATTGCACTTAATGAACTATATAATAAAATTAGATACATTAATTAATTAATTAATAACATATTATACGTGTATTAAATTCATTATAATTTTATTATGTTCATTTATGGCTTTTTTATGAGTTATAAGATTCAATTTCATCATTCCAAGAGTGTTCGTTTCCTGATTTTATAATTAGTTCCCTTGAGTTTAATTATGGGAGTTCATTTAAAATGGGAAAGAAACTCCAGAAGTGGAATTATATGATATTTATGCACCTCCATAATTTAAAATGGTCCCATATATCATTTTTTTCATATATTATAATGATTCATTAGTTAAAATGTTAATGACGCAAGTTAGTTTATTTTAGTAAATTTTATATTATCACAAATAGTTTTGTTTTTTATTTAATATTATTTATATATATTAGTTACAGAACTTAATTTTTTTAATATACATTTTAAAATATTTTTTAACCATTATAATGGTTTTATTACCATCCATGAAGGTGGTAATAGAAAATGAAAAATCTTCATCCACAAAGGTGGTGAATTGATACATCATGAATGATGTTTTTATTTTTAAGATAAAAAAGATAATAGAAGAGATCTGATGAAGGATATACCATTAAAACAATAAAATTATAGTATATTTATGACACTAGAGTTATTATTTCACTTTGTATAGTGGAGAAAAGGATGAGGTTGAAGAAAGAAATAATTTAAAAGGGAAAGGTGGATAATTTTACCTCTTGAATAACATCTCCTTGAGAACTTGCTTAAGGAACTTGGAAATGGTATATTGGTGAGAATAGAAAGACCATAAAAAGGGGAAGAGTATTGTTAGATTAATTGGGTAGAATATATCCAAGATTAAAATCTTAGAGGGTGTGAGGATAATAGGTGGTGAGGGGTGGTATTTATAGTGGGAGGAGAGGGGTGTTTTTGATTACTTTATTCATTAGCTTATTATTTTTGTCTCAAGACTACCAATAGTGTTGATTACTATGAATAAGTATAGTAAATAGTGAATTTTAGTTCTAACTAATGGGTTCTTACATCATCCATGACTAAAAAATTCACGTGCTTGGCTTAAAATGTTAAATACCTTAAACTGCCGCATTTCACTATTCACAAAATTCAACTATTATAGAAAAATCCAAAAAATTCACCCCAATTTTTTTTGAATGTGTAGATTTAAAAAATGGACTCCATTTTATTAAAATAATTTTCTAAATATTATAAATTTAATTTTAAATTAAAATCACCATTTATTCAAAAAATATCAATTTCAATATTATAACCGATTTTATGACACATCAAAAAAATAATTAAGTTATCATAAAATTATATTATATTAATAAGAAAACAAAATATTAATTTATTAATCTATTTTTTGAAAATTAATTTTCTTTTAAATCATTATATTAATTATAAAATTATAAATAAACATTTACGTTTTATAAAAATACTAACACTTAATTATCATTTTAAAAAAAATTATTTACTTACTATTGTATAAATATATAATATTTTCACCTTATAAGATACATAAATTTTATTTATACTTTCATATCTTAGGTTACTATTCTATTGGATATATTAATATTCTTAATGGTCACATTACTATTTAAACGATCAAGTTTCTATTTCATTGGTATAGGTCCCTTAATTTCTAGAAATACCTCTTATTTAATTAATTATTCATTTATAAAGTTTGTATTGTGTTATATATGTGATTTTATGTGATTTATACTATATGAAATAATTATAAGAATGTAATTTCCATTGATAATATTTTGGGTTGTTATAGTGAGAATAAACAGAGAATGATGGAGGCTAAGTCATAACTGGAATCGATACTTGAAGCCATTAAAAACCCCTTAATTTGGGGTTCAAGGTGGGAATATCCAAGGGGGAGAAAACCTTTTCATGCATGACATAGGAGAATAAAGGAGTATGGTCCCCCCTTAAAATCAAGGTGGTGATAAGGGTCTTTTTGACCCAGGAATACCCCCATCGGTTGGCTAGTGGGTGTTGGAAGTAGATTTTTTTACTACTAGACATCACCGGTGAGCTAGTTGCTCTGTTGTAGATTTTGCTGCTATGAATACCCAACCTTTATTTAGGATCCTCTAAGACCCCATTATGATTCCCGATCCTCTGATCATGTCTAAAAAACTTCTTTTGAGGCTTTCCAAGACTTATGAAACTATTCTGAATTATGGTTTAAAATAAAACCCCCTTCAATTTCAAAAAATTAAAATTAACTTATAATTTAATAACCCATATAGAAAATAGGGTCATTAATCTATCCTATCACTCGGGTTAGGTTCATAACCATCATTATCATCCCATCAACATGGACCATCCCCTCTTACTCCGGGGAGTTCACAAAACCCATTTCATACTATTCCCTCTTAGCCATGGAAGATAATCCATAATCACATTCCATAAACCTCATCCCCATCCTATAAATCAAGACTAAATCTCATCGAATAATCAAAACATACTGAATTAAATATCTAAAATAATAAATAACAAAATGAATAATAAATTGTAATAGACTAGATCAGAAGCTCACATTAGACCTAAACACCCACTAGAAAAATCCTACCCATAACCACAATATGGGTCTAGGATTTATCATTTCCAAGTTATTCCAATCTCACTCCACCTCTTTGGATTCAACCATAACCATAAAAACTTAACTGGTAACTTGATACAAAAAAATTAGGATCTCACAGGGCTACACGCACATACAAATTAAAACCAAGAAATAAAAATTTATACCAAAGTCATAACATGGTAAGGAATTCCTACCTCAATCTTAACAAAATGTACTCTCTAGGATTCACTCACAATTCAAGAATAAACCACTAAAAACTAAAAATCTACCCCAAATATTCATTATTTAGAATTTTGATATGATAAAATAATAGATAGATGAATAATTATGCTTTTAGACCTAGGATGGGCTTATAATCACCAATAAAGAACCTCTACACTGAACATAGCTTCAAATGCTTAAGGAAGAAGGATAGAGGAACTCAAATCACCCAAAATAAGCCGCCAATGTCCTCTAAGTCAAGTGGGGGTCAAGGGAGAAGGATGGGGGAGTAAAAAAATGGAATTTTGAGTGAAATTACACAACTAAAACTACAAAAACACTAAGAAAGTGGGTTATTATGTGGAAATAGGAGTTTCACTATGGCTCTCTATGACACCCTAGTATTTTAGAATATATTTTTTGATATATTTCTTTACAAACAACACCAAACTATAATGAGATCTAATATATTAGATAAATATTATTATGAAACTAATAGGAATAATAAATAATTTATTAACTAAAAATATGTTACTCAACTAAAATTTCTTACATTTAGAGGCTAAATAATTAATATGAACTAATATTAAAAATGATTGTTCATTCTCAAATAATTGTTTTTAGGTGATGTGTATTTTACATAATATACAGAATTGATAAATTTTAAAAAATTATTACAAAAATATTTAAAATTTCAAACAAATATATTAACAACTATTTAATTATAAATTTATATAAAATAATTTTAAGAACATTTAATGTTTAAATGTGTATTTTTCTTTAAATATAGTTTTTCTTTATAATTTTTTTTATTTAAAAAATAAATTTATAAATTTAAGAATTTTAATTCTATAAAATCAATTTAATTTTTGAATTAAACGTGCAAAAATTGTATTAATGTGAATTTTTTATTTTTTTGGAAATAATTATTTTTAGGTGAATAGTGAAAAATACAGTTTTACTAAAACTGTAGCATTTATGACTATATCAAGAAGTATGAATTTAAAAATTATAAAAAAAATTTAATGATAAAAAATATATTTATGTAGTGAAATTATTCATTTAAAAATAATATTTTTAATTTATAAATCGCATGTTTAACATTTTTAAAATTATACATTTTTTTTCTAATAAAAGCAATTTTTAGCCTTTTTCTTAAAATTAATTTTTCCTAGGTGAAATTAGGTTTTTTTAGTTCATTTAAATTCACATAAGTCTCATTTTTTTATAATAAACTAATTAATTTCATTAAAATCAACATCATTGATAATGTTTTCCTAAACATAATATTTATGCTTAAACATTCACTTTTTCTAAAAATAGGTTTTTACGTATAACATGCGTTAATGTTAAATTTTTTTTTTATAACACATAGAAATTTTATTTGATAAAATTGATTTAATATTTAAAATAAATATTTAAAAATTATGTATATGTCCCATTTTATCTTAAGTAATTAAAATTAAATTACATAGGTAAAAATTAATTACCACATTAAAAAACCAAAAATGATAAAAGGGAAAATCTAAGAGTAAAATACTTGAAAATATGTTTAAAACAAGAATGAAAATATTTTTTTGAGGGATTATAAACCTTAAATCATACTCAAATACATTATTTTCTACTTTGTATCCGCTTTCCATGTCAAACATGTTCTCTCGTTATATTAAGATGTTATATTTACAAAAATGTCATTCCCTTCACATATAAAAGGAACTCACATCCACCCCATTTATCCACTAATTATAAAGAATTATATTGACAAAAATATACCATAGTATCCCCTCCACTATCTCATCATTTACTTGAAGAATTTTTATTTACAAAACACTGAGATAAGGATGCTTAAGGTGTTACCCAAGGTAGAACAACCAAAGGGAGAGGTAATATTCTCAACTGAGCTCTCTTAATTCTATTCTTCTTATTCCCCCTAAAACCTATTATATACATGAAATTATGATAATATAAATTTTATTAATATGATTAAATTTTATTATACTAATGTAATATCCACTTTCTACCTTACTCCAAAACCATTCAAAAAATGTTGACGTCGTCATGCGTATGTGCGGGATACTACCTCCATGAACAACATGTTTGATTTTTCATCATCACCTTACATGAATAGTTATAAAAAATATTTAAAAAATTAATTTGAATTTTATAACATTAATAATATTTGTAAATTATAAATTTCTCCTTATCTTTCTCCTAATCTATGGAAAATAAACATGTCGCTCGTGCGTATGTGAGGACTACCGCCTCAATGAAAGTATCATATTTTGTTTCTCTATAATATTTTATAATGTATCAAAATATATTAAAATTTTGTTAAATAATTTAATAATATATAAATAATATAATTATTATTCTATAATAATGTTATTATGTAAAAATAATCACTTTAATAACCATAAACACCCATAGATTATAACTTGTTCTTGTTTGGGTTGGTTTAACTACCTACATGAACAATGTTATAAATTTATATTATGGGTGGATATTGAAAATTAAATACTGGTATTATTATAAATAAATTATAAAGTAGTATTTAGTTTATTTTTTGGAAAGGCTATATTAATTTTCAACACATTATTAACATACCAACTTTTGTTCATTAAATAATTACGGAAAAAATCTCATCAACAACTTCATGATCACAAATAATAAATAAAATAATTATTAAATGAAATTATAAAATTATAAATCATTATAAAAAATATATTCTATTACCTATAATGATCACAAAATGATGAACTTTGAATATATAAACAAGAATTGATGCTACCATTGAAAGAATAATACTTAAAATTACATGTGCCTTATTCAACCCATAAATACATGATTTATAACAAGGGTTACACTTTAATAAATTTATAGAATCTTTTTAGATTATATTTTTAGTTAATTATGTAAAAAATTACATAAAACTTTTACATTTCCACACTTTACATTTTTCCCACAAAAAATTTCTTTTATAGAGACACACTTGTTTCTTTTAAGATAACTCACATATCTAGAACACTAAATTTTTTAATGTTTCTACTCATCCTTAATACCTATGGAAAATAATTTGAAAACATGGGATTATAAAAAAAATATCATTAAGGGACATAAAATAAAATAAACTCATTAGTCCATTTATAAACATGGAAAAACCATAAGAAATTTTTATTTCTTCACAAAAAACATTTGACCTCAAATATCCGATTACTTGTCCTAGAAAAAATATTAAGTGGTTAATATATTTAATAAACCATTTAATATAAAATAATAAAGGTAAAATATTAATCATAAAGATTTCTTGGAAACCATGAAAACTCCTGAATACCTTTCTTTGAAAAATAATCCTTTTACCTTTGTTTTAAAAATAAAAGTCATAAAATTTACTTAAAAATATAAACTCATTTTCATAACTTTTGAAATCAAAATATTTTATTTTAAAACCATTTAAATATTATCATGTAGGTACCTAGGAAATAATATTTACATCCAACCTTACAAGAAACCTTATTAAGTAATCACATAACCAGATGTTTTCTAAATTTTTAGTAGTAACCAATCACCGGTAAACTCCATTACTTTACCCAATACATTTGAGAGATATAATGATCTCACCCATCATTATAGATATATTGAGGCCAAACATCATTCATATAAAATTTAAAAGAACCATATAATGAATAAAAAACATATAGTTTTAACATTAACCAATAAAATCATTTTAATTTGCATTCAATCCTAAAAGTAATAACACTTTTATTTTTCTAATAAATATGATAAAAGGTTTATGTTTCCTTTGAAGAACTTATTTTAAAAAAAATCCTAGAATATTGATAAAAATATTTTCATTTAAAATAAACATGTAAAATTATAAATTAATACTAATAATTAATAATGTCTATTATTTTGGGGAAGGATAGTCAATATGTATATGTTAAAAAATATTATTCTTTCACTTTTGTAGAAACCATCAAAATGACCCATATAATAAATGTTTAAAAGATTCCATCTAAAAATTTTAAAAATAAAGTAAAAAATTTGTTCAAAATAATTTTTAACAATTTTTGGTTTATGAATAAGAACATTCTTGGAACATTTTTAATAACATGAATAAAAATGATAAATATTTTAAAGGAATACTTTAAAATAAGTTTTTTTAAGAAAAACATCTTCCCATAAGTCTCATCTAGCTTCATGCATGATCTAAATCTTGAATAATAAAATTATATTAGATTTATACTAGATTAATAAACTTTTAATTTTAATTAAATTATTATTGTTCTTTTTTATTTCATTTTTTTACATAATGTATTTAATTACTTAAATGATTAAGTTCTCATGGGACGTTTTGGGGTCGTTGGGTTTATAACCTCAAAACAACATCGGCTTATTGACCATGGTCAAAGGGGTTATGGTTCCATTAAATAAAAAATATTAAAAATTATATAATTATCAAATGTATACATTAAATATACTTTTTAAAACAACCATGTACAACAATTATGATAAATTAACCATGTTGTTTCATGGATACAGTAGTTCATATGTACACATGAACAAAATTTTCATTTTTCAAAAATGTGGAAAATAAATAAAGTATATAATATTTTGGTATTATATAATCATAAATATTTTATAAGTTTCAAATTTATTCATTAATTCTTTCCTTATAACCATATTTTTAATGTAGATATGAAAAATGAATCACATAGCTTAGTAGAGGTGGTATTCCACACATACGCATGAGCAACGTTATCAATTTCCAATGAAAAAAGGGTAATAGGGTAATTAATATATTATATTTCCAAATAATTAAATTAAAATATTTTATATTCATTAATTTCATCTTTATAGTCATTTATATGAAGTGGTTATGGAAAACAAAACACATCACTTTATGGAGGTGGTAGTCCACACACAAGCATGAGCGATGTTTTCGATTACCATATGTTAGAAAAGATAAAAAAAGAGTTTTTTTATCAACATAAAAACTTTTAATTATATATAAGATAATTATTTCATTATGTTATAGTGGTTTTAATATATTTTAAGGAGTTAGAAGAATAAATAAACTTGAAATAGGTTGGTTAGGACTTATACCTTTTCCTCAGATATCACCCTTTTGATTACACATTAATCCTTATATGACTGGAATCTTGAAAAAATTGGGACCTATAATACATGTGGAGGGATTTTGGGAAGATATTTCTATATGTATTTTCTAAAATATAGTGCTCAAAAGTTTTGAGGAAGGGAGGATAAAAGGTTCCATTTTATAAGTGAGGGAGTGGAACTCTTGTAATTATTAAAAGTTTTAAAATAATATAAACACTTATTCATGAGAATGTGGAACTTAGAAAACTAAAATTAAAATATAAGGTTCTAAGGGTATAAATAAAATCATAAAATAATAATTAAAATAATAATTTATGGCCATATCACTTAGTTTTTTCCTTAATTAACATGATTTTCCATTTACCTTGGTGATACACTTTTACCATAGTTACTAATCCTAATGACCAAAAATAATTTGTAATCATTAATAAATTTGAAAATCATGATTAAAAATATGTAATTAATTTTAAAATATTGAATTTTTATAATTGGAAAATTTTCTTTTAATATAAGTTCACAAAATGCTACGAAAAACAGTTTTTAGAAAATTCCATTTTTTAGTCTAAAAATGAACTTATACAAAAAATAAAATATAATGTTGATTAATCTAAAATTTTTTATATTATTTTTAATAAAATAGATATTATTTTAATTTATAACCAAATTCAAAACATAATGACACATTTAAATTAATTTACTTAAAGAAAACAAATGATAGTTTTTCAAAAATCAACATTTTTTTCTATTCACTAAAAAACCAATAATTTTATAAAAATTATTGAAAATAACCCTGATATATATTCATATTTTTTATTAAAAAATTCATTTAATTTTATGAAATTAAATTTCTAAAATCAATAAATTTTATATTAAATAAAACTGTCTAATAATTGGAAAAACAATTTAGTTAAATAAAACTATTCCTTTTTTGATTAAAAAATTATACAAAGTCATTTATAAAACTTTGAAGAATATGAATCTATAAAATGAATAGTTATAAATCATAAGTTTTATTTATTCCAAATATTACTGGGGTTTTCACATTTTCCTCCATTTAGAAATTGTTTCCTCATATTTTTTTTCATTACTTAAACAAGTGAGGGTATTTTTACCTCATAGATTTTTATAATTATAAGGTTAATTCCTCAATCACGTGATTCTTACCTAAAACATTAACCCAATAAATTACCTTATTTCTTAGTAACTTCTCTCTATGATCCGAAATATGTATCGTATTTTCTTCATATGAGAGATTCTCCTCTAATCGTTCAATTTGAGGGATCAAAACATGAGATGCATCTGGTGCGTACTTCCTTAATAATGAAATATGAAACAAATCATGTAAATAAGATAAAATCAGAGGTAAGTATACCTGATAAGTAAATAATACCTCTTTCCCTATAATTTCATAGGGTCCAATTAATTGTGGGATTAACTTTCTTTTTTTTACTAAAACACATTGCACCTTTCACTGGATATAGTTTAATAAAGACATGGTAACCTACCTAAAATGAAGGGTTATTTCATTGGTTATTTACAAAACTTCTTTTCATTCTCTATACTAACCTCTTATATTGCAGAATAATATTTACTTTCTCAACCATCACTTCTACCAATTCTAGCCCCAAAAATTTTATCTCACTGAATTTGTCCCAATATGATGGAGTCTGACATAGTTTTCTTTATAATTCCTCAAGAGGTGTCATATGTATACTTGAATGAAAACTATTATTTTATGAAAATTAAACTAAATATAGATATTGATCCCAAAATTACTTTATAGTCTAATGAGTGTGATTGAAGCAGTTCCTCTAAAGTCTGAATTTTACGCTCCGATTTTCCATCAGTTTTCAGATGAAAATATGTACCAAAATTTAGTTGATTACCCATTGAATTTTAAAGTCATTTACAAAAATTGATGTAATATTGGGATCATGATCAGATACAATAGAGAGGGGAACTCCAAGTAAATTAACTATCTCTTTTAGATAAAGTCTTAAAAGATTATCCATAGATATAGTATCTCAAATTGGTATAAAATTCATAGATTTAGTCAATCGATCAGCAAAAACCCAAATCACATTTTTACCTCGAGATTTTTTTGGTAATCCCACAATGAAATCCATATATAATTTCTCCCATTTCCTTTATAGAATTGAAAAAGTTTAAATAATCCCCTTCGATGGTTTCCATTTAACTTTCACCTACTGACAAGTAAAACGTTTCATTGTAAAATCATATATATATTTATTCATACCTTCCTATCAAAATTATTTCCAAAGGTCTATATAAATCTCAGTGCTACCAGGATGAATATAAAATAGAGATTTTTGAGCTTCAATTAACAATTAATTATTCAAATGGGAATCCCTAGAAACATATAACCTCTTTCCAAATATGATAAAACATTCATTATACACATTAAACTCAAGTAAGATACACTTTTTGAATAATTGTAATCTTTGTTTAAACACATGATCTTCATCATGAGACTGATTAATTTTGTATAATAAAGATGGAATTACTGATACCTGAGTCAAAATAGATGGAGTTTCTTCATAAAAAATTTCCAGGCTAACATTTATTAAATCATTAATGAAAGTATAATGTTCTAGATATAAAATAGTTAATGATAAATTATCTTTTTGGATCAATGCATCATATACCTTGTTTTCTTTACTTGGATGATAGTGAATTGTTAAAGCATGATCCTTAATTAGCTCTAGAAATCTTCTCTGCCTCAAGCTCAACTCTTTTTGAGTGAATATATACTTTAAAATTTTATAATCATTATATATTTCACATTTATCTCTATATATATGATGCCTATAGATTTTTAAAGCAAAAAATATTTCATCCATATCAAGGTCATATGTATGATAATTATTCTCATGAGGATTCAATTGATGAGATGCATTCAAAATAACCTGATTGTTCTGCATCAAGACACAACCAAGTCCCTTCATATAAGAATCAATATAAATAAAAAATTCACCATTTCTTATTATAAAGGGAAAAACTAGAGCATTAACCAATATTATTTTTAATTATTGAAATCATTCATCACATTCCTTATCTATATGAATTTTACTCATTTTCAAGTTAACTTAGTTAGTGGGATAGATAATCGAGAAAATATTTCAACAAACTATCAATAGTAAGCTACTAATCTAACAAAAATTAAAATCTTAGTGAAATTTTTAGGATTTGGACACTCTTCCAAAATTTTAGTTTTATCATAATAAACAGTTATGCCATACTTAGAAAAAATATTCCCAAGTAATGAAATATTTTATAAACAAAATTCATAATTACTAAATTTTCTATAGAAATTATTTTCTTTTAATGTTTACAGAACAATACTTAGATGTTTATAATGATATTAATAGATTTTAGAGTATACCATAATATCATTGATAAACACAACTAAAAATTAATCCAAATACTCATGGAATACTCTATTCATTATATCCATAAATACATTGGGTGTGTTTGTTAACCCTAAAGGGATAACCGAAAACTTATAATGGCCATACATAGTTTGAAATTTTGAATTTATAATGTCCACATACATAACTTATAAATAATGGTACTGGGTACTGATATCAATCTTCAAAAAATACTATGATCCCTAGAGAAGATTAAAAAATTCATTGATATGATGTAAATGATACTTTTTCTTAATAGAGATGTTAATGAGTTATCTATACTCAACGAAAATTATCATAGAACCATCCTTATTTTTAACAAACAGAATAAGAAGAACCCCAAGGTGAAGTTATATGGTGCATAAAACCCTTATTAAGAAATTACTATAACTAATTTTTCAATTTTTATAACTAAAATGAATCCATTCGATATGGAACTTTTGAAATTGTTTTAACATCAGGAACTAAGACAATATAAAATTCAACTTCTTGCTCATTAATAACACCAAGGAAATAATTTGGAAATACATTTAGATATTCATTTACTATTGGAACATCACCAATTTAACAGTTCCTTTCTTTTCGAAAATATATGAAAGATAACTTTCACTTCCTTCTTTTATCAATTTCTTAGCATCTTCATATGTCATCAAAGATATAAATTTATAATTATATAAAAAAAACTCATTCTAAAAAATTACTTCTTTTTCTATGAAATATATCATAGCATGATAAACCAAAATCCAATTTCTACCCAAAAATAACATCAACATCTATAATAGTCAAGAAAACAAGGTTTTTAGGAAAAACCATTCTATAAATAATAATATGAATATTTCAAAAAATTATTATTGCCATTATATAACCCTTAAGAGTTTTTATCAAGAGTGATGAATTCATTTATTGATATTTTATTTCCATTTTACATGAAAATGTATCAGATATAAAAGAATGTGTGGGCCCCAAATCAAACAAGTCATTGAAATAATCTAAATAAACAAGTAATGTTCCTGTCACCACTTAATTATATGGTCTTACATCTATAGTAGTAGTAATAAAATAATTTTTTGCACCATTATATTTCTGAACTTGATGATTCACACCTTCAGTTACAAACTTTAGACAAGTATTATCATAATGTTCAAACTCATTTCAATTGAAACATTTAATTTCCTTCTTTTCATTACTATCTTGAACATTACCATTTATATTTTCTTTGATGTTATGAGCCATCTTTCCATTCTTTCCACATTAGTAACACTTCCCATATCTCTTAAGGAATTATATATAATTCCTCTTTCAACACTTATCATAATTGGGTAATTTAATATTCTTACCTTCAAGACTCTTTGAGGAATGATTCCTTATTTACTTCCACTTAGATCACTTACTATCCTTATATTTGTAAAAGTACACAAATTCCATCTCAAATTTCTCAGAACACCACACAATTTCCTTATAACTACTGAAGTCATGAGTAACCATATCCCTTTATTGGATTCAATCAAAATTAAAATAGATCAATTTTACTTTCATGTTCCATAACATTGATTCGATCCTGAGTAAAATTGATCAATTTTACTATCATGGTCTAGAATGAAATTCACTGTATATGTAGCCAATCTAGTCAAATTAGCTTCATAGGTGGAAACTGATTCCTCCTCCTTTTTATTCAAATCTATTAATTAATTTCCATTATAAGTCAAATAACTTTAAGAAAATAATTTTAAAATAATAGATCTTTAAATACCATCCATTTCATGGAATTAATTTCTTCATTTTCCTTATTTTTCTTAATCAAAGACTACAATTGATATCTTTCACATTCAAAAATATAAATTGAAAGGGTTACCTTATGATGTTAAAAATATCCCATAACAACAAATATCTTCTTTAATAATTGATCCATCATTCATCTATCACTATGTTAAAAGATCCACCAAAATATGGAGGGTGTTGTTTCATGAAATTCTCTACTATAAACATGTTTCTCCATAGAGAATTTGGTTACTCTCTTATTTTAGTTCCTTTTTTGAAATCCTAAGTCAATAGAGTTAACATAGTTATAAACTATTTTTTTTAATTCCAACCATGATAAGTTATTGGTTTAGAAGGATATTATCCTCCTAATGACTATCTACCTCAACTTCCTTGTTTCCTCAGTGAAAAACCACTCTAAATAGACAATTAATAGTTGATGAAACATCTAAATCTTCAAAATATATCTCATCATAAAATAACCATATATTATAATCTCTTTAAAGTGTCTTTTAATATCACCCTAACCACTAAAGTTGTATAAATGTTTTCTATGATACCAACTATAATTACTCATACCATATTCAATATAGTTTTACATGATTTATAACAACAATTGAACATTATTATATTTATAGGATCTTTTGAGTTCATAGTATTATATAATTTATTTAAAAAATTAAATAAAAAAGTGGAAATTTACACATGGTGTCTATATTTACCATAAAATAAGTTCTTTATAAATACATACTTTCTTCATTCAAGGTAACTCTCATATCTAGAACTCTTACTTTATTTACAGTACTACTCATCCTTAAGCCCTATAAAAAATAATTTGAAAACATGGTATGGGAAAAAATCTCATTATGGTACATAAAATAAAATAAAAACATTATTCCATATATAAACCTAAAAAATCCATTGGAAAATTTATTTATTTTTAAATAAACATTTTACCTCAAATATTAATTTACTTTTCCTTAAAACAACTTAATTTCATAATCACTTTCATGAAACATTTCAAATGCTATAATAAAAAAACATAATAATAATAATTTCTTGGAAACCATGAAAACTCATGAATAAATTTCCCCGAAACATAATCATTTCACCTTTATTTTAAAAATAAACATTCCTTACAAACATAAGCTCATTTTATTACCTTTTGAAAAACATTCCTCTCTAAACCATTAGAATTATATCATGTAATTAACTTGGAAAATTATCATTACATTAACACTTTCAAGAACCATTAAAAAGGAATCAACAAACCTGAAAATTCTCATATCTCTTAGGAGTAACCTATCACTATTAAACTCTATCACTTTACCCAATGCATTGGAGAGCTATAACGAGCTCAACCATAATCAGATTTATATCAGGGTCACCCATAATTCATATAAAATGTCCAAGAACAATAGAATGAATAAAAAACATATATATTTCACATTAACCATTAAAATAATTTTAATTGGAATTCAATCCCATAATCAATAACATTTTTAGTTATTTTATAAAGATGAGAAGAAGTTTTTATTTCCCAAGAGAAATATTTTTAAACTAAAAAAACCGAGAATATTTAGAGAAATATTTTCATCAAAAATAATCATGGAAACTTGTAAAGTAATCTTGATAATTAATAATATCTATGATGGTGAGAAAGGTCGGTCAATCTGTATACATTAAAAGTATTATTTATTCACATTTATTAAATACATAAAAATGACTAATATAGTAATTATTTAAAAGATCCATTTTTACGACTTTTAAAAGAAATAAAAAATTATATGAAAATTTATTTTAAAAATATTTGGTTTATAAATAAGAATATTCTCAGAACATTTTTAAGAACATGGATATGGAGGACAAATATTTGAAAGGAATACTTTAAAAGAATGTTTTAAATAAAAATCTCTTACCTTAAGTCTCATCTAGTTTCATATGTTCTATAACTCCTAAATAATAAAATTATATTAAACTTTTAATTTCATAATAAACTTTTCCATATTAATTTTATTATTATAATTACTTTTATTTCATTTATTAACACAACATATTTAGTTACTAATATTGTTAAGGTTATGGTGGATGTTTGGGAGTCGTTTAGTTTATAAACTCAAAACAACATCGGTTAACTGACCATAGTCAAAGGTATTATGGTTTCATTAGCTATAGAATATTAAAAATGTTATATTTATCATATTTATAAATTAAATACAATTTATAAATCAACCATTTAATGAAGTCATGAAAAATGAATCATGTCATTTCATAGAGATGATAGTCTGTACGTATGCATAAACGATATTTTCATTTTTATAAAAGGTATAAAATAAATAAATTAGATAATATATAACTTTTATAAAATCATAAAATATATTATAAATTTCATATTTACTCATTAATTTAATCTTTATGACCAACCTTGTAATATAGATATAAAAAATGAATCACATCGCTTTATGGAGGTGGTATTCCATATGTACACATGAGTGATGAAAAAAAATTGAAAAAGAAAAAAAGGTAAGAAGATAAGTAATATATTATCCTTATAGAGTCATAATAATTTCATAAAAATATTATACATTAATTAATTCCATATTTATAACCATCCATGTGAAGCGATGAAGCGCGGTTGAGACGACACCCAACTTTAATTTTTACCATGATCAAATATTATTTCAGGATCAATACGATGATGAATGCCAGTCTCCACGGAATAAAATCAAATATTTAGAAAAATAAGGAAGAGGACTGAAACCTTTAGAGAGGATCTTGCACATCATGTTTATAATTAATTTAATTAATTTCATAAAGAAAAGAGTACCTGGATCTTTGGTATTTTCTTCGTTGATGATGTTGATCATTCAGAATGACCCTTCCAGATTATATCGTTGTGCTTATGAGAATCCAAACTAGAATCCCTCTAGTGGTGATCCACATGTGCTCTGATGGCCTCCGATCGACACCACTTTTTCTTTAGGTTCTCGCATGGAGTATTGAGTGTCTTGTGTCTGTCGTTCTTGATCGCTTGTTCTTCAGCCTTAAATAATGTCTCTCATTCTTGAGAGGGGTGGGAAGAGGATTTGAGAGAGAATTTTTTTAGCTCAACAATTCTAAATTCTTTAGTCGTGTAGTTTGGTACATCGTACAGTAGATATATGTGTCTATTTATTTACATGGGGCTTCAGTTATAATATTTAATTGAATAACAGCAATTAAATTCATTCATAACCTTAGAGAAAACCCATAATATTAATAATAATACCGTGTCATTATTTATGGTACACCAACCTGCAAAAAATGAAATTATAAATAAAATTCCACGTCAAATAATAATAGCATCTTTATTATAATATGTGGCATCTAGTTAAATAATTATTTATCATCTTGAAAATAATTATTTTACTACCGAACTGGCCTTGGTCTGTTCAAACTCCACTTCCATTTATTGAACACCTGAATAAATAAATAAATAATTTATTCTCTTAAATAAATATTTTATTTACAAACTAGTAAATAAATATTTATTTAACTTATTCAATAATTTTAACTTGAATAAAACTATTACACTATCTTGAGAATAATATTTATTAATTAAATTCAAATAGAATTTAACCGAGACCACCAGTAACACTTAGTGTGTGACCATCTTGGATGATTTCTTGTTGGCATTAGGCGGGCTTACCTAAAGTCCAAGAGTACTGTATAGAAACGGGTCAAGGCACCCAAGAGAAAGAACTTAAAGTCGCAACAATGACATCCACATACGAATGCTCACTGTGTAATATAATCCATGTGTCTCAATATCTCATAAATAAGGTTTCATGATAGTTTCATCAACTTTGTGATTAATACGTCGTTATTTGACTACCTGAAATAAACTCTTCGTTACACCATGGACTTGGAATTTCCAGAGCCAGTTCTATTTCAATCAAAGGGCCGATATATCAACTTCCATAAATGGAAGGGACAAATCCTTCCTCGAATTATCCATTAATAACATGCCACTTGTGACACACCCAACGTACCCTATTTCCTGCCAACTGTCTGTGTGACTATTTTTGTCATTAAATCAAAGTGCATGAGTCATGACAGATATTAATGATAATCTTAATGTCTAAGGATCATTACACATTCTCATAGATAGAAATATCTAATGAAACCAAAACATGCAGAATTCCTTATGGCGGGTCTGTTCTCATAATCTCCTGTCTTGGAGATTACCAAGTGCGAACTTCATGAGAGGAATTATCATCAGATTACAAGTACTCGCACCCATTGTTCTTCATGTTATGTGTCCCATCATATTATTTTATCCAACTAGAGAACTATTTTTAAGAATATTGTTATATTATTTCAAGGTTCTCATCATAGTGGGGAACTTCCATGACCTTATCAATGCAAAAAATACTCTAGAACATTATTACATCATAGTCATGCATAACAATGAAAAATATATAGCAAGATGTTTTATATTTAAATAAATTAAATATACATGTAATCAAAGTACAACCAGTTTGTTCTAGGACACCAACTCTTACAAACTCCCACTTGGACTAGAGTTAATTGCCTACGACTTTCAGTCCACTAGACCTCACATGGTGATCATGTTTCTGATGATTCAAGGCTTTATTCAAGGTGTCCGCCAAGTTGTATTCTGTGGAAATAATACTCACTGCAACTTCAACTCTCTGAGAAAAATACCTCAAGAGATGATACTTCCGAAGTATGTGATTCATCCGCTGATGTGACCTTGTCTCTTTTATGAGAGCCACCGCTGCAATATTATCACAGTATAGTGTGATGGGATCTTTACTACTAGGTATCACATCTAGATCCTGGAAAAATATTTGCATCCAAACTACTTCTTTAGCTGACTCAGAAGCTACGATATACTTGGACTTTGCTGTAGAATAGGAGACCACACTCTACTTTGAGCTCTTACAGCTCACTGAAACTCCATTCAATATGAATATGTATCCCATTTGTGACGTCATGTCATCTTGATCATTCTGGATACTAGAATCTTCATATCCTATGATGACTAGTTCCTCATCTCCTCTATAAACTAGGAACATATCCTTAGTACGCCTCAAATACTTTAGGATAGTCCTGACTGCCATCCAATGGCGGTCACCTAGGTTAGCTTGATATCTACCTACCACACTCAATGTGTAGGTGACATCCTGCCTAGTACATAGCATAACATGCATGACTGAACCAATCACTGATTTTTATGGAGTCCTTTCCATTATATTTATTTCCTCACGTGTTTAAGGAAACATTTTCTTGGAAAGATGAATTCCTTGTGACACTGGTAACAATCCCCTCTTGGATTGTTCCATACCGAATCTCTTTAGTATCTTATCAATGTAGGTACTTTAACTTAGGCCCAACAATATCTTGGATATATCATGATGGATCTTGATCCCAAGAATATATGTTGCCTCACCCAAGTCCTTCATGGAGAAGAATTGATTCAACCATACCTTAACAGACTGGTAGACTTGTATCTGATTTTAAATAAGTAATATGTCATCAACATATACTATTAGGAAAAAAACTGCACTCCCACTAAACCATTTGTAGACACATGCTTATATTTGTTCTTAATAAAACCAAATTATGTTATGGCTTCATCAAAATGAATGTTCTATGACCTGGATGCTTTCTTTAATCCATAAATGTATTTCTACAACTTATATACCTTATTGGAATCCTTTGGAGTCATAAAACCTTCAGGTTGTGTAATGAATTTAAAGACCCATAAATTTCAAAGAAATTTTCTTCTTAAATACTTTGGAATTTTATGAGTCCGCAGTTTCTGACGGCGCATGATTCCGAGACCCGGTGTGCCCCAAATCAATTTCTGAAGTTTTGTTCAGGTACGTTCAGAAAACGTACATGTGGGTTTTTATATCTTTGGAACAGGTGCTCAGAATTGAAATCTGAGGACAACGATGAACTCGTAGCGTCGGTATTCACCTAAGGGGACCTTTACCGTAGTTGCGTTTGGTCGGGAAGAGAAGTTAATTTTTGGGTTTTCTTTTTAAAATAAATAAAAATTTTGTGTTACATAATTTTTGTTAAGGGGGTGGTTATCTTCTCCAAAGAGGAGTTGGAGGTGGGGCCCACACCCCACATAACCTCCCATGAGAGGATAATGTGTGGTGGGGCCCACACGAGCACGTAACCCCTCAACTCCCCCTTTAACTCCCATGAACCCCCTTTAACTCTTAAACCTTTCACCTCCTTCCATTAAAGATGCCAACACTCACTTAATTAATTAGCAATTAATTAAATGGCTCACCAAATTTGAATTATTTTGAAATTATTATCAAGAATATAAATAATAGCCAAGCTATTATTTTTGGGTTGGCACATATTGTGTTGGTGGAGCTTTGGAGAATAGAGAGGGCCTTATTCCAATGAAGAACAATTACCTCTTTCGACGAAGAACGACGACGCCCACAAAGAATGCCCATCTTCTTTCTTCTTCCTCCGTGCCAAGGGAGAAGGCGTCTCCCACAAATAACATCGCCAACGTCTTTCCCTCCAACGTTGACGGAACGATGCCCGACTTCCACGATGCCATCTTCTGTGACTTCAACAACTTACCTTGAATTGAGGTAGGGGGTTATGATTAATTTTAATTGAATAAAATTTTAGCTCATTCTTCGTTGAATACCTTGGTTTGTCATTGGCCAAATGATATCATTTGATATGGAGGGAGGGGGCCATACCAACACGACTCGACATTACTCCGTTGTTTGTTGGTTTATTTGGAGATGGAGGTAGAGCCCGAAGGGTGTGGTGTCGTCGCACCGCACCGAAGGAAGAGGCCATGGCCATGAGGCGGCAGTGATCGAAGGAGGCAGCAACCGAAGGCCGCGGCCAAGCCGGGCCAAAACGGCGGTGGACCAGCGCCGTCCCGCTAGCCGCGTGGAGGAAATTGGGGCCCACATCCATTGGCCGCTCGGACGAACCGAACTGGACAGGCTAGAGGATCGCGACACCCACTTGGCACCGCGCTGCGGAGAAGACCGTGGCCCGCTGTGTGGGCTGCTCAGCGGGCGAACCGGCCGACCGCCTGCCTGCTGGGCGGAAGGAAACGACGGTGCCTATGGGCGCCGCATGTGGAGGAACCGCAGCCCGCCACCACGGGCCGCTCAAGCCAGACAAAACAGGCCGGCTTCGGCCGACCGGGCAGCAAGGAGGGGCAGCACCGATCAGCATCGCCGAGCGAGCCAAACCGGCCCACAACCCGGGCCGGGTCCGCGGGTGGGCCGCACACCACCGGGCCGGGCCGACCCCCTATCCGGGTCAGACCCGCCGGGCCAGGTCCCTAGGTGGTCTGCATTCCACCGGGCTGGGCCGAGCCCCATACGGGTCGGACCCGCTGAACCGGGTCGGGCCGACCCGCCAGCCCACTATGCTTGACGAGCCGGGACCATTTCACTTAAACGTAAATAACTTTTAGACCGTGCGTCCGATCGATGCGCCATCTGCGGGACTGGGACCCTTGCGACGAGACAATCCTTTTGAGATACTATTAGTGAGTTTTGGATGACTTTGGAAAATGGATGGGTTTGGATTGAGTGTAAATCCAACCGGGCCCCTGGAACGAAAAAGCCAATATCTCTCAGACAGGGCGTCCGATTGATGCGCTATCCGTCGCGTTGGGTTTCTTTTGATATGACAGAACTTTAGGATACATCAACTTTGGACTTCGTGATAGTTGATGTATCGGCCCCCTTGCTCAAGGAGTGCACCCTCCTGGAATTGAGCGTGTTGTGTGCGGGAACCCTAGAGCTGGTTGCGACTGCGTCGACTTCTGTACCGGAATCCTGTGTGGGTTTGACAACAACGACTTCTCTACTAGGATCCTACATGGGTTCGACAACGATAACTAATGTACCAGAATACTACGTGGGTTTGATAGTGACGACTTCTATACTGGGATCCTCTGTGGGTTCGACAACAGTGACTTCTGTACCAGGATCCTATATGGGTTTGACAACGATAACTACTGTACGAGAATCCTACGTGGGTTCGACAGCAATGACTTCTGTACCAGGATCCTATGTGCGTTCGACAGCGATAACTATTGTACCGTAATACTACGTGGGTTCGACAGTGACGACTTCTGTACCGGGATCCTCCGTGGGTTCGACAGCAGCGACTTCTGTACTAGGATCCTATGTGGGTTCAACAACGATAACTACTGTACCAGAATCCTACATGGGTTCGACAGTGACGAATTCTGTGCCCGGATCCTACGTGGGTTCGACAGCACTGATATTGTTCCAGGATCCTAAGTGGGTCTGACATAGGAGATGATTCAGAGGCTACATCTAGTCATCACTACCCCTTTTCGTGAGTTGTATACCTGTGTGAGCTGATTCGTGTCTTTCAACCATTATCATCATGGTATTTGACTTTACTTCCTATGTGGACTGAGTTGTGCTTGGGCTCGTGAGTTGGAGCCGGACTGTAACTGGTAACTTAGGTATATGTATGAGCATATACCTAAGTTGGGTTGGTTGATACTTTGTGGTTGTATATTTCTTCTTTTTCTTATTCTTAGTGGATATTGTGAGACCTCGTGGGTCTCAGGGTACCTACTGAGTATCGTTATACTCACCCCTGCACAAGCTATGCCCGCACCTCGTTGTTTTGGATGCAGACGACGTACAACACTGACGGAGGTCGAGAGCATCACGACTGGACGGTACCCGGAGGTGGACCTTGCAACGAGTCGGCACACGGTGGAGGCTGAAGGAAGTGGGTGCTGAGGTGGCCATCTATGACTACCATTCAGGTAGGAATCCCTAGAGGATGATCCAAGAGCTTCTCTTTACTTTCAACTGTGTTTCCCTTTACTTATACTCATTTTTCAGTTGGGTTTGTATACCGGCCCATTTACTTTCCATCACACTCTTTTGTATTCAGTTTTACTTAGTGTTTACTTCATGTTACGTACTCTGGTGTGTTTATTTACTTTCATAAAGGTAGTGCCTTCCCAAATTAGGGATTTACACCTTTAGTTCTAGTCGCTAGCCCCTGGCCTATGGAAGGCGGGCTTAGGGTAGTCACGACACGGGCCTCGAGGACGGGTCGTGACAAATTGGTATCAGAGGAGTCAGTTCTACTGCAGAACTCATGACTCTGATATTTCTTTTCTGTGAATCAATAGTGTTAAGAGTATTGAGTGTGGTTTTCAGTCCAGGTATTCCAGTGTTGGTGTGGCGACCGATGTATCCATACACCAGGACCCTGACCACTGATTTCTGACTCAGTGCACAAAAACACTGATTGCATGTGTGTTTCAATATTTTTCTTTGTGATTACTTTGTGTCAGCTCACCATGTATACTATTTTAACCATGGCGTACCTTTTTCCCTTCAGTATGACCCCACGAAGGCATCCATCTAGGGTTCTGAGTGACGTACGAGATGGTTGCCCACCGAGCAATGAGGCTTCAGTGCAGGGCCCAATCACAGCGGAGGTACCAGCGGTACCACTACCCGCTGGGCCACCGATACCACTAGCTCCAGCAGTAGAGAGTGCACGCCACCTGAGTGCGTTGCACGAGTTCTAGCGACAGAGGCCACCCAGGTTCTGGGGGGAGACATACCCATATGAAGCTGAGGATTGGTTGGAGGCTGTTGGGAGAGTTTTCATATTAGTAGGGACACCAGCCGACCTCATGGTGATCCTTGCAGGAGTCTCCTGCAGGCAGTAGCAGGCAGATGGTGGAGCATGATGCTCCAGGTGCATGATGAGGCATCACTACTCGAGAAAGACTTCGAGAGACTTTTCTGGGAAGAGTTTGTACCATCCCCCTTCGCGTGGTGCAGATTCAAGAGTTACTTCATCTGCAGTAGAGCATCATGCCAGTAGCTCAGTACTCAGCGAGGTTCACCGACCTCTCGCACTACTCTACAGATATGGTACATGAATCATTTTTCAGGGCCCAGACCTTTGAGCAGGGACTCAGGCGTGAGATTATGGCATCAATTATCTCCCTCAATATTCCGACGTAGATAGGGGTATTGGAGAGATCCCTCCTTGTGGAGAGTTTCATTGCTGAACAGTCTCCAGCAGCGAGACCCACAACTAGTTGACACACACCCGAGTCTTCTGCAGATGGAAGTAGATAGATGACGTTGGGGTCCAAGAGGAACATATCCATAGGTGGTCGACTGCACGACTCAGGTTCGGTTGTGCGGGGAACACGAGATAGAGCTACCCATACGAGGAGCAGGCAGTGCTATGCATGCGGTGGGTAGGGTCACATGGCTCGAGAATGCCCGACCTTCCCTATAGATGAGTAGAAGGTAGTAGAGGGACCTCCCAGGAAGAGTCAGAGGTTTGACCATGGTGGTCCTCCGAGAGTAGGCAGACGTGGAAGAGAAGCTGGCCGAGCAGTGGGTGGTGGACGACGTTTCGAGGATCCACCACCACCACCACCAGGAGGTCCACCCCGACCGTAGGGAACGAGTGAACATGGGAGATCTCAGCTTCAGGAAACTGAGGCCTACGACCATAGTGCTCTGGGAGCAGGTGGACAGGAGAGGGACTAGTTCCAGGCATATAGTCTTTGTACATGAAGCTTCTATCTTCATTGATGCCGTTGTTTGTAGTTGCTTTGTGTCTTTGTACTTTGAGCTGCAGTAATAAAATGCACTTGTACTTGTGATGTTTTTTTCCTACCTTTTGTGTGGATAATACTAAGAGATTCCGGATTAAACTGTTAACTTGACCCTCACATTCAATATTACTACTAGAGGAGACCCAGTGACCACACACTGATGCTGACAGTGTGACTTAACCCTTGGAGGTGAGAGTAACAGTTGGATCTCTTGGTAGCAGTGTTGAGTCCTTACGATGTCGTCCATGGCATGAATTTGTACCATTTATGCTAGGATAGACTGTATTAGGCAATGGGTGTGGTTCATCCAGGGGATGAGACCAGATTTATCTTTTTGGAAAAGGAGAAATCTTAGCAGCTCTTGTAGGATATAGGCAAAGAAGGGTGCAGACGAGTTTTTGTTAAACTGGCTAGTCTCACCCATAGTTCTTTGGGTAAACACTTTGTAGTATACTGTAACCACCAGAGTATCAAGTATATCATCTCGCAGAAGGACCTGAACCTGAGATAGCAGTGATGGCTTGAGTTCCTCCAGGACTATGACTTCAAGATAGTCTATACTCTGGGAAAGGGGAACGTTGTATCTGATGCTCTCAGTAGGAGAACAGGCATTCAACTGCTAGGAGAGGCTACAGAGCATCTGGAAGCATTGCAGATATGAAGAAGGTAAGTGAAGGAGGAGCATCAAGTACCTACAGGCTTGGTTCATCATTTAGAGGTTCCAAAGTGGAGGAGGGATGAGATATCCATGGACTTCGTGACTGGTTTTCCACGTACGTCTAGGGGACACGACTCTATCTGGGTGATCATAGAACGACTCAGCAAGTCAGCCCACTTCCTACCGATCAAAGAGCATGGATCAGTATAGAGCTTGGGATGCCTCTACGTTTAGGAGATCGTACGGATTTATGGTGTGCCATCGACTATCATCTCCGATCGAGATGCTCGTTTCATTTCCCGGCTTTAGAAGGGGTTACATGAGGCTTTTGGGATGAAACTTCGCTTGAGCACTACCTTCCATCCTCAGAAGGATGGTTAGACTGAGAGGACCATTCAGACTCTCGAGGACATGCTCCGTGCATGTGTCCTGAACTTTGGTCACAACTGGGAGGATCACTTTCCCTTGGTGGAGTTTGCGTATAACAACAGTTACCACTCCACCATCAGGATGACCCCTTATGAGGAACTGTACAACTGACCTTGCAGATCACCTCTGTGCTGGACTGACCATGGGGAGTCAGCACTTGTAGGACCAGAGATGGTACAAGCTATGACAGAGAAGGTGCAAATCATTCAGGAGCAGATGAAGACTGCACAGAGTAGACAAAAGTCCTATGCTGATAGGAGTCAGAGACCACTGGAGTTCGAGGATGGCGACCACGTCTTCCTATGGGTCTCACCTCGATGGGGTCTACGGAGATTTGGATGAGGTAAAAAGTTTTCTCCGCAATTCATCGGACCTTTCTAGGTCCTCAGTAGAGTAGGCAAGGTGGCTTACCACCTGTCCCTTCCACCTCAGTTGCATCGGGTGCACGACCTCTTCCACGTATCTCAGCTGAGGAGATACATGCAAGACCTGTCCCACATCATCGACCATGGGGAGATGGACATCGATGACAGGGTGACATTCACGGAGGTCCCAGTGGAGATTGAGGATCGACAGGAGTGGGTTCTGTGTGGATGGTCGATTCCTCTGGTACGCATTCGCTGGCAGCACGAGAACCTCCAGGAGAGCACATGGGAGCGGGAGGCTCAGATGCGTGCTCAGTACCCACTTTTGTTTTCCTAGTGTGTGTTGTAGCTTTACAGGGACGTAAATCCCTGAGGTGGGGGTAAAGTAAAGACTCCTAAATTTCAAGGATTTTTTTTCTTAAATACTTTGGAATTTTACAAGTCCGCAGTTTCTGACGGCGCCTGATTTCGAAGCCCGGTGTGCCCAGAATCAATTTCTGAAGTTTTGTTCTGGTACATTCAGTAAATGTACGTGCCGATTTTTCTATCTTTTGAACCGGTGCTCGGAATTGAAATCCGAGGACACCGATGAACTCGCGACATTGGTATTCTCCTAAGGGGACCTTTACCGCAGTTGCGTTTGGTCAGGAAGAGAAGTTAATTTTTGGGTTTTTATTTTTAAAATAAATAAAAATTATGTGTTATATAATTTTTGTTAAGGGGGTGGTTATCTTCTCCAAAGAGTATTTGGATGTGGGGCCCACACCCCACATAACCTCCCATGAGAGGATAATGTGTGGTGGGGCCTGCACGAGCACCAAACCCCTCAACTCCCCCTTTAACTCCCATGAACCCCCTTTAACTCTTAAACCTTTCACCTCCTTCCATTAAAGAGGACAACACTCACTTAATTAATTAGAAATTAATTAAATGGCTCACCAAATTTTAATTATTTAGAAATTTATATCAAGAATAAAAATAATAGCCAAGATATTATTTTTGGGTTGGCACATATTGTGTTGGTGGAGCGTTGGAGAATAGAGAGGGCCTTCCTCCAATGAAGAACAATTTCCTCTCTCGACGAAGAACGATGACACCCATGAAGAACGCCCATCTTCATTCTTCTTCCTCTGCACCAAGGGAGAATACGCCACCCATGAAGGACATCGCCAATGTCTTTCCCTCTAACCTTGACGGAACGACACCCGACTTCTGCGACTCCATCTTCCGTGACTTCGACAACATACCTTGAATCGAGGTAGGGGGTTATGATTAATTTTAATTGAATAAAATTGTAACTCGTTCTTCGTTGAATACCTTGGTTCATCATTGGACAAATGATATCATCAGATACGAAGGGCGCGAGCCGTACCAACACGGCCTGACATTCCTCTGTTTCTTGTTGGTTTATTTGGAGACGGAGGTGGAGTCGGAAGGGTGTGGTGTCGTCGCACCGTGCCATAGGAAGAGGCCACTACCAAGAGTTGGTAGCGATCGAAGGAGGTGGCAACCGAAGGCCGTGGTCAAGCCGGGCTGTGACAGCGGTGGACTGGTGTCGTCGTGCTGGCCGCGTGGAGGAAACTACGGCCCGCATCTGTGGGCCGCTCGGACGAACTGAACCAGCCGGCCGTAGCCGGATGAGCTGGAGGACCGTGATGCCCACTTGGTGTTGTGTTGCGGAGAAGATCGGGGCCCGCTGTGTGGGCTGCTCGGTGGGCGAACCGGTCGACCGCCTTCTGGTCGGGCTGAAGGAAACTGCGATGCCTATGGGCGCCGTGTGCGGAGGAACCACGACCCGCAACCGTGGGCCGCTCACGCCGGAAAAAACCGGCCGGCTTCGGCCGGCCTGGCAGTAAGGAGGGGCGGTGCCGCTCGGGGCCGCCGGGCAAGCTGAACCGTCCCGCGACCCGGGCTGGGTCCACGGGTGGGCCGCACACCACCGGGCCGGGCCGACCCTCTATCCGGGTCAGACCCGCTAGGCCGGGTCCCTAGGTGGGCCACGCCCCACTGGTCCGGGTTGGCCCCCAGCCGGGTCGGACCTGCCGAACCAGGTCGGGCTGACCCGCCAGCCCACTGGGCTTGACAGGCCGAGCCCGTTTCACTTAAACGTTAATAACTTTTAGACCGCGCGTCCGATCGATGCGCCGTCTGCGGAACTGGCAACCTTGCGACAAGGCGGTCCTTGTGAGATACTCTTAGTGATTTTTTTGACGAATTTGGAAAATGGACGGGTTTGGATCGAGTGTAAATCCAACAGGGCCCCTGGAACGGAAAGGCCAATATCTCTCAGATCGGGCGTCCAATTGACGCGTCGTTTGTCGCATTGGGTTTATTTTGATGAGACAGAACTTTGGGATACATCAAATCTGGACTTCATGATAGTTGATGTATCGAAACCTTTTCTCGAGGAGTGGACCCTCCCGGAATTGAGCGTGCTGTGTGGAGGAACCCTAGAGCTGGATGTGACTTCGTCGACTTCTGTACCGGAATCCTGTGTGGGTTCAACAACAACGACTTCTGTACCAGGATCCTACGTGGGTTCGACCATGATAACTACTTTACTGGAATCCTACATGGGTTCGATAGTGATAACTTCTGTATTGGGATCCTCTGTGGGTTCGACAACAGTGACTTCTATACTAGGATCCTACACGGGTTCAACAACGATAACTACTGTACCGAAATCCTACGTGGGTTCGACAACAGCGACTTATGTACTAGGATCCTACGTGGGTTTGACAGCGATAACTACTGTACCATAATTCTACATGGGTTCAATAGTGAAGAATTCTATACCGAGATCCTCCGTGTGTTCCACAGCAGTGACTTCTGTACCAGGATCCTACGTGGGTTCGACATCGATAAGTATTGTACCGGAATCCTACGTGGGTTTGACAGTGACGACTTCTATGCCCAGATCCTACGTGGGTTCGACAGTGATGATATTGTTCCAAGATCCTACGTGGGTCCGATAGAGGAGATGATTTAGAGGCTACATCTAGTCATCACTACCCCTCTTCGTGAGTTGTATACCTATGTGAGCTGAGTCATGTCTTTCAACCATTATCATCATAGTGTTTGACTTTACTTCCTGTGTGGACTGAGTTGTGCTTGGGCTCGTGAGTTGGATCCAGACTGTGACTGGTAACTTAGGTATATGTATGAGAATATACCTAAGTAGGGTTGGTTGATACTTTGTGGTTGTATATTTATTCTTTTACTTATCCTTAGTGGATATTGTGAGACCTCGCGGGTCTCAGGGTCCCTACTAAGTATCGTTATACTCACCCCTGCACGGGATATGCCTGCACTTCATTGTGTTGGATGCAGAAGATGGACAACACTGACGGAGGCCAAGAGCGCCACGACTGGATGATACCTAGAGGTAGACCTTGCGACGAGTCGACACACGGTGGATACTGACGGACGTGGGTGCTAAGGTGGCCATCTATACCTACCCATCAGGTAGGAATCCTCGGAGGACGATCCAGGAGATGCTCTTTACATTCAACTGTTTTTCCCTTTACTTGTACTCATTGTCCATTTGGGTTTGTATACTGGCCCATTTACTTTTCAGCACACTCTTTTATATTCAGTTTAACTTAGTGTTTACTTCATGTTGTGTACTCTATTGTGTTTGTTTACTTTCATAAATGCAATGCCTTCCCAGCTTAGGTATTTACACCTTTGGTGCTAGTCGCCATCCCCTGGCCTATGGAGGGCGGGCTTGGGGTAGTCACGGCATGGGCCCCGAGGACGAATCGTGACAGTGAAGACATCTTCTTGAAGGTTCCCGTTAAGGAAGGCTATTTTGACACCCATTTTCTAAATCTCATAGTCATGGTAAATGGTACTGGAAAATATAATTCTGATGGATTTTAGCATTGAAACTAGTGATAAGGTTTCATCCTTGGCAATACCTTGACGCTGTTTGACCCCTTTTTCAACCAGTCATGCCTTATAGGTACTGACTTTTCCTTCCATGTCTAGTTTCTTCTTGAATAACCATTTTCAACCAACAATATTTACATCAACTGGAGGATCTACCAAAAATCCAAACTTGGTTTTGGTACATCGAATCCATTTTAGAATTCATGGATTTTTTCCGCTTGGAAACATCTGTTCCACTTACTGCTTCCTTGTAGGTTAGAGGATCATTATTATCAACTAATAATGAGTCACCATCCTCAGTAACTAGAAAACCACACCATTCTAGTTCTCTAACCTCTATTTTACTCCTACAAAGTTCTTGTGTCTCTGGAATAGTTCTTTCTTCCATGGGGCTTTGTGGAATCTGCTCCTGTACCAACTCTTATGTACCTTGTGCTTAAGCTTCATCGAAGTCTATCTCGCTCCCACAATATCTTTTGGATATGTGCTCCATCTCAAGGAATATGATGTGTCTTTCCACTATAACCTATTTGTATGAGGGGTTGTATATGTAATATCCCCTTATTTCCTTGGGGTATCCTATAAAGGTACACTTTGCGCCTCAGAGTGCAATTTTGTAAGGAGGAGTGAGTTGGGATAGGATCCCAAACTCCCATAAGTAATCGATGAAGTCTGGATTAAGATATTCTCCACCTCATATTGAGTAAAGTTTCATAATATTATTACCAATATGGTTATCAACTTCATTCTTATATTCTTTGAACTTATCAAAATAATACAAATTATTCCTCACTAAGTAGATATATCCATATCTACTAAAATAATCAGTAAAAGTTATGAAGTATGAGTAACCTCCCCTTGATTCAACTAGAAATGGTCCAAACACATCGGTATGAACCAATTTAAGAATTTCTTTAGCCCTTTCAACTTTCCCACTAAATGAGGCTTTGGTCATTTTTCCTTGTAAACATGCATGATATACAAAAAGTGTTATTAGTTCGAAATAATCTAAATATCATTCTTGATGTAACTTTGTCAAGCATTTCTCATTTACATGACCTAGCCGGCAATGGAAAAGTTGGATGTGGAATGATTCATGTGAAGTATCTTTGTTATCAATTTCCATTACTTAGTTTGGGTAATCCATCACGTAAAGACCATTGTATAAATGATCCCTACCAAAAACAAATGATATCTTCGTAAAATAAGCAACATTAGTTTCCAAACATGAAAACAATCCATCTGTATCTAATCTAGATACATGAATAATGTTTTTAGTAAAATACGACACATAATAAAATCCCTTAAACACCAAGATCATCCCAGTTGGCAACGTGAGGTGGTAGTCCCTGATAGCTACAACATCAAGTTTGGCTCCGCTGGCTACTCACAGATCTACCTACCCTAAGTCAACATTATTGAATATACTTGGTTCCTATATTTGGATACATATGTGAGCACCAAAAGCTGTATCTAATACCCAATTTATAGAAACATATAGATTTTATTCGATAAAAAATGAACCTAAGCTTCCCATTTCTTCTTAGGATGGGTGCAATTCTTCTTCCAGTGGCCTTTATTGCCACATGCAAAACAAATAGTCTCCTATTCCCTTGTCTCTCCTTTGATCTTCTTTTTCTTGGAATCCCATGAAGAAGCTTTGGACATAAATATCTTTGCCTTCCCTTTCCTCTTATTCACCATAAGGACATAAGGCTTTTCATTCTTCATATCTTTTTCCACTTGGAAAATGAGGATAAGAAGATCAAATAGAGACTGCTCAATGTTGTTCATGTTAAAATTAATAATAAAGTTGGGGATGCTCTAAGGGAGTGATGTGAGAATGAGATCGGTGCCTAGTTATTTAGGGATTTTAAACCCTATAAACTCAAGGCACTCAATATAGCCAATGAGCTTGACTACATGAGGCCCAGCTGGGGAACCCTCTCCAAGCTTACTCTTAAAGAGTTCCTTGGAGATCTCAAACCTTTCCTAAATTTCTCTCTCTTGGTAAATAACATAGAGGTGATCGAGAATGCTATAATTATCCATTTTTCGTGAGACTTCATGAGCTCACTAGAAATTGATGATAGCATAAAACATTATACATTGACCACGTCATTTATATTTTTCTCATAGACTGGGATATCCTCATCACTCACCTCTTTGGTAGGCAGATCAGGTAATGCTAACTCCAGCATGTAAGAATTTTGTTCATGGAATATGATAACCCGAAGGAATCTAAACCATTCTTATATGGTACTACCAATAAGGATGTTTTCTTCATCTATAATTGATTGTAAGGATAGTGTGGTTAATGATCTTGTCATTTTTATTCTATAATTAAAAGAGAAGATCATTAGTACTTTCTTGATTACATTTTTATGATAAATAATAAATTAATTTTATTAAGTGTCCCACTATTTTATCAAATCCCAATGGCTCTCACCATTGAACTCGAAATGTCCACTTGCCATGAAATTCTAGTGGAAAGGATTCATATTCCCCTTCATATAACCCCAATAAGGGTTGGTCAAGATATTTGAAGGTATTTGGGTAGGTAGGTCTTTTAAAACTGCTGGATTGCAGCTTCTTGATCTGTTGAGTGGACTCCCCAATCCTAAAATCCTGACTTTGGATTTCCTCAACTCTTGCATCCAATATTAAAACAAGTCTACCAAGGGATACCCCTCTTGGTGTAATATAATAAAGTCAACCCTAAACCTTCCATAAGGGATTCTTGTATAATATTAAGTGTCCCAACAAGGGTTGGTCAAACACATAGTTTTATTGAGTTTTTCCCTTAATCAAGTAACAAAAGGTTTGGTCGGACTTAATATTTTATTTGAGGTATTTTTATCTCTTATGCATGAATTTCTTATTATCATTATCACATGCTTGTTATTATTAAGTCTAACTTACCTAAGTTATTAAACATATCTTGATAATATTTATGCAAAATCCGGGTTTATTTTATTTTTATCTTGCATGCTTGTTTAATTCATTAATTATGTGATCATTACAACGCATACATAATGATAAACCATGCACCTAAAAGAAATAAAATAAATCAAAGGTCATTATCATGATCTTTTCTAATGCTTAGTTTATCTAGAGATTGATAAACTAACCCTAGCCTAAGAGAGAAACACCTTGAACCTTTTGGGTCTGTGTTTACAGCTTTCCACCTGTCTACCTGTCCACCTATGTATCTCTTGGGATTGATTTCATCTTGGCTCCAACTTGAACTGCCACCACTAACTTGGGAGTTCCATCCATTATATATTCCTTTTTAACTCACACATAGGTAAGAGGTAAAAATGGATTTTACATAAAATAAACCTTGGGCATGCGTTCCCTACATATTAACGAGGAGAAGGCTCACTAGGCAATAAATTTAATTTAAATAAATAAATTAAAAGAAACCATCCAAATAAAAAGGTCTTGGTCTAGATCATGATAATCCATACATGAAATGATATTTACACATAAATAATACTAGAATTCAATCCTTTAATTGTTCTTGTTTAATATAAATCATGTTCGAATATATTAATTATCATATTTAATTAATCAATCCTTTTATCTTAAACCCTTTTCTAAATTTCATTGAGATTCTCATCCATCATAATTTTAAACAAATAAATTTATTTAAAATTATATTTGTATGTAACTTGTACCTTGGAGGAAACCCGGTGAATTCCTATGCATAACTAACCAATGAGTATAAATGAACATTACGCAGATGTTAAATTAAACACACATATATAAAACTCCTATCACGTGTTGTTCCTCAGCTTTATGCCCATAGGATGGTACACTTATTAAGGGTTTTCATAATATAATAATAAATTTTAATAAATCTGCATAATTTGGGTGAGTACATGACGAGTAGTTCCAACTACACATCATGTACTATTGTTCACTGTCCATCTGGAGTACACGCCTGAGGAAACGACGTGTGAGTGTACTTAGGAAATCTTCAGAGTACACGGTGTGTCCAGTGGGCCACAAGCTGTGTAGTTCCTCGTCACATGGTCTCCAGATGGGCAAGCCATGTATGGGGTACACGGTCTAACCCTAACACGAAGGGACTACATGCCGTGTCCAGTGGGCCACATGGCATGTAATCTGGAAACTATGTGCCACCTGTTCCTAGTAAACACACGAATTCATTAAGACTTAGAAAAACTCCAATGAAATGGCTCAGTTTGGTGGACTAGACCTAGTGCATTGAACCTTTAATACACAGTGTGTACTTCCAAATACACACTGCATGTTCTGGTGTTGTATGGACATGATCCATTGGCACCTCCGGATGAGATCCTCTATTTTATTTTAATAAATATTAAAAGAAAAGATCATTTCTGTAAGGTGAACGAGAAAAAAAAGAGGAGGAATGGATCTAGAGATTCATATTTGTAGAATAATTAACCTGAATTGAAACAACTAAATTATTAAATTCATAAATCATTAATGAAATATTTAAATAATTATAAACTATGATGTAACCCCTCTGATATCACTTATAGGTTTCGAGAACAACGGAAGTGCAGTTGAGATGGAACCCAACTTTAGTTTTTACCATGATCAATATTTATTCTACGATCAATACAATGATGAAGGCCAGTCTCCATAGAATAGAATCAAAGATTTTGATAAAGAAGGAAGATGACTGAAACCTTTAGAGAGGATCTTGAACATCATGTTTATAATTAATTTAATTAATTTCATAAAGAAAAGAATACCTGGATATTCGGTATTTTCTTCGCTGATGATGTTGATCGTCCGGAATGACCCTTTTGGATTATATTGTTTCACTTGTGAGGATCCAAACTAGAATCCCTCTAGTGGTGATCCACACTTGCTCCGATGGCCCCCAATCGACACCACACATTCTCAGGGTGCTTGCACGGTGAAGCGAGTGTCTTGTGTCAGTAGTTCTTGATCACTTGTTCTTGGGTCTTGAATAATGTCTCTTGTTCTTGAGAGGGGTGGGAAGAGGATTCGATAGAGAAGTTTTTTAGCTCAAAAATTCTCAATTCACCATCCATGAAGTTCGGTACATGACACAATAGACATATGTGTCTATTTATTGACATGTGGCTTTAGTTACAATATTTAATTGCGTAACATCAATTAAATACATTCATAACCTTAGAGAAAACCCATGATATTATTAATAATACCACATCATTATTTATGGTGTTCCACCTTGTAAAAAATGGAATTATAAATTAAATTCCATGTCACAAAATAATTGCAGCGTTATTTGAATTTGTGCCAACTAGTTAAATAATTATTTATCATCTTGAAAATAATTATTTTATTACCGGACCGACCTTAGTCTGATCAAAGTCCACCTCCACCTATTGAACACCTAAATAAATAAATAAATAATTTATTCTCTTAAATAAATATTTTATTTACAAACTAGTAAATAAATATTTATTAAATGTTAAATAAAATAAATAAATATGTTTTACCCAAAATCCGATGAATAAATATTTATTTAATTTATACAATCATTTTAACTTGAATAAAATTATTAAACTGTCTTGAGAATAATATTTATTAATTAAATTCAAATAGAATTTAAACAAGACCCCCAGAAACACTTAGTGAGTGACCCTCTAGGATTATTTCTAGTTTCCATTAGGCGGGATTGCCTAAAGTCTAAGAGTAATGTCTAGCAACGGGTTAAGGAACCCAAGAGAAAGAACTTATAGTCACAATAATGACATCCACATATGAACACTCACTGTGTAATATAATACGTGTGTCTCAATATATCATCAAGAAGGTTTCATGATAGTGTAATCAACCTTTGTGCTTGCTACGCCATTCTTTGACTACCTGAAATAAACTCGTTGTTACACCATATCCATGTAATTTCATGCGACGATTCTATTTCAATCAAAGGTATGAGATATAAACTTCCATAAATTGAAGGGAAAAATACTTCCTTGACTTATCCATTAACAACATTCCACTCATGATGCACCCAACGTACCCTACTTCCCACCAACTGTCTGCATGATAGTTTTCATTAGTAAATCAAAGTGCGCGAGTCATGACACGTATTAATGATAATATTAAAGTCTAAAGACCATTACACACACTAACAGAGAGAAATATACGATGACACAAAAACATGAGGAATTTCTACTGGCGAGTCTGTTCTCATGATCTTTTATCTTGGAGATTACCAAGTGCAAACTTCATGAGAGGAAGTCTCATATGCTTACGAGTGCTCACACCTAACAGTCTGCATTCTATGTGTTCCATCATAGTATGTAATCCAACTAGAGAACTATATTTAAGAATATTGTTATAGTATTTCAAGGTTCTTATAATATAGAGGAACTTCCATGACCTTATCAATGCAAAAAATAATTTAGTTCATTATTACATCATAGTCATGCAGAATAATGAACAATATGTAATAAGATGTTTAATATTTAAATACATTAAATATCCATGTAATCAAAGTACAACCAGTTGGTTCTAGGATGAAAAATATTACATCATTAGATATATAATATTAAACATGTTATGTTTATCATATTTACACAATAAATACAATTTATAAATCAACCATTTAAGGAAGTCATGAAAAATGAATCATGTCATTTCATGGAGATGATAGTCTGTACGTATGCATAAAAGAAAGTTTTATTTTTATAAAAGGTAGGAAATAAATAAATTAGAAAATATATAAATTTTATAAAATCATAAAATATATTATAAATTTCATATTTACTCATTAATTTGATCCTTATGAACAACCTTGTAAGATGAAGATAAAAAATGAATCGCATCGCTTCATGGAGGTGGTATTCCACACGTACACATGAGCGGTGATAATAACTTCCAAAAGAAAAAAGGTAATAAGATAAGTAATATATTATACTTATAGATTCATAATAATTTCATAAAAATATTATACATTTATTAATTCCATATTTATAACCATCCATGTGAAGCAATGATGGAAAACAAAACACTTTACTTCATGGAGGTGGTAGTCTGCATGTACACATTAACGATGTTTTCATTTATCATGGGTTGGAAAAGATATATAAAAGAGTTTTCAAATAAAAATAGTAAAATTTTAGTATATATAATATATTTATTTCATTATTTAATAGTGGTTAGAACATATTTGAATGATGTACAAGAATAAATAAAATTGAAATAAATAGGTTTGTTATGACTTACACCTTCTCCATAGATTTCTCTCTTTGGATTATACATTAAGCCTTATAGGATTGGTATTTTGAGAATAAAATGACCTATAGTAAGTGTGTAGGGGTTTTGGGGGGAGATTTAGGAAGTGATTTACTGAATTGGAGTTCTCAAAAAGTGTGATAAACAGAGGAGATGAGGTTCCCTTTATAAGTGTGAGGAGTGGCACTCTCATAAGTATTCGACGTTTTAAAATAATATAATGTCTTATTCCTAGTAAAGTGCCACCAAATATAATAAAATTAGAATATAAGGTGATAATTTTCTAAATTAAAACATACAATAAGAATTAATATTATATTATTTGTCCTTATCAAATAGTTTTTACATTAATTAACCCAATTTACCCTTTACCGTGGTGACACATTTTTACCACAAATAATATTCATAATGAAAAATTGAGTTTAAACTAATTAATAAATTTAAAAATATTAATTAAAAATATATAATTCATTTTTAAATATTTAATTTCTACAAGTGGTGAAAATTAATTGTATATTAGTGTAGAAAACACAATGGAAAACAATTTTTTAAAAATTATGTTTTAAACAAAAAATGAATTTATACCAAAATAAAATATAATGTTGATTCCTATGGAATTATTTAGATTATGTTTAATAAAATGGATCTTATTTTACTTTAAAACATAATCCAAAACACAACGTTACTTTTAAATTAAATTATTTTAAAAAAACTGACAGTTTTATAAAATCGTCATTTTCAATATTCACTAAAAAATAAATCTTTTCATTGAAATCCCAAAAATTAAACTTAGTATATATCCAAAAAAATTATTCCAAAAAATGGAAATCATTTTATCAAATTTAATTTCTAAAATCAATAAATTTAACATTTAAATAAAATAATGCAATATATAGAAACAAAATTTAATTTAATAAAACTATTCCTTTTTTGATTCAAAAAATATATTAAGTCATTTATAAAACTATGATGAATATTAATCCATAAAATGAATTTATATAAATTATAATATTGATTTATTTATAGTATTTTCTAGTTTTTTACAGTAATAAACAAACAATTGAATCTAATAATATACAATTATGAAAATAAAATATCACTAACTAATATTTTGTAATAAATTATTATAAATGAATTTTATTAAAGGTTATATGTATGAATAAGGTTCTAAAATAGGTTATTAACATGGATATTTTTATTATATATGAATATATATAACTTTTGGATAAGTTGGATTAAATATAAGGTTTTTTTATTGACTCAACATCTTTTCTTGAGTCAAAATTATTCCTCTTTGAAAATATTTTTACAGGATGGTTTTCTTATATTCTAAAATGATACTATAATGATTTATCTCTCCAGGTAAAGCGATATCATAATTAAAATACTTTACCTTAATAAATGTATTTATTATGAATAATTATCATCCACTTTAATGACAGTTTCTCATCCATGTCCATATTTTATTTTCCCTCCAATTCTCTCCTTTATATTTGGAAACCTAATTATGTGTTATCTCATGTGACCTTCATCTTTCCATACTTATCTTTTCAAAATTAAGTTTTATTAACCCTTTTTACAATTTGGTTTTTCAATAAAGGTATTTTAAATATTTAAAATGGTTTTCCTTTCATGATCATATTTTTATATTTCACTCTACATTTCCTCTAAAAACCATAATATATTTTTTAGAATCTATTGTTGAATATAATTAATAAAAGTAAAAAATTTCAATTTACCTTTTCAAAAATCACTTTCAAATTTTTCTTGTAACTTCTAATTTTATAAGTATGGTAAAAACATTTTATAAAAACTATTTTATGATATCTATCACCATATGAGCATTCTTATTTAAATACTTTCCATGTTTTAAAATGGTTTTCCAAATGATTCTAACTCTTTATTATTTTGAAAATAAAATTAAATATTATTATATTTTTTTTAAATTAAAAGTTTTTTAAGTAATTCTTGGTTATAAAAGGGATTTTAAAGGATTTTTTTTGAGAAAGATGTCTTCAGTGTTTATATGTGTTCTCAAAGAATGTTTTTGAGAAAATATTTCTCTTATATTTTTTTTCTCATTTTCATTTTTATGTTTTAAAGGATAATTTTTATTAATCTCAAAGTATTTAATTTTAAATAAGTCAATTTTAAGGAGTCTTCAAGAATTAAAAAAGGTCTATTTCTTCTTATTTTTCAAGTGACTTATCCAATGATTTTAAAAGTTATTTTTAATCTATTTCAATATCCATAATAATCCTTATGTTAAACTAGGGATATTTTTAGGACACTATTAAAATTATTTCTCTAGATGGATTATGGAATGTTCTAGGAAAGTTTTCATGAAACCCATCTCTTTTCCAATGGTTTTCATTATAATTAGTTTCACTTGGAAATTGGACATAAATAATTGTCAATCTTTTGATATATATTGTTTCTTAAGAACACGCTATTTGTTGTGACAGCGGGAATTAATTATAAAATTAATTAATGAAACTTTTATTTTTGGAATTTTGTAAAATAGATATCATTTTTGAATTTGGAATATCAATTATAGCTTAGGGTGAAATTTTGGCATTGTTCTGAAAAACTTCAATTTTTGATGAATAGTGAAACTACTAAGTGGTAGTTAAAAAACTGAATTTTTCATAAAACTTAATTTTACCGCTTCTGTGATTGGAATTTCGAAAATCTGAGAGACACGGTTAATATCAAGGAGTAAAATTTGGTTCAATGAGATGAAAATAATTTTTGGTGAATAGTAACTTTTTACTTTTATTTACCACGGTTAAAAGTAAATAGGGTAATTAAGGGTAAAAATGATATTAATATTACCCTAAAACATGTCCTAATTCTATTGGACACGTGTATCTCGACCAAAAACAACCTTAGGAATAAAATATTATCATTTAGGTCCACTTGGATTAGATTAGGACATTTATTATTATTTAATTCAAAGAAGAGTTAAAAGAGTTAAAATCAAAGTTTATTTACTAACACATTTTTAATATAGGGTTATACATAAGATAAATTCTATTGTAAATATTCATTAGAAAGATAAAAAGATTTCCTACATAATTATATTTTATTTATATTTTTTAGATATTAAATAATTTAATTTATTTATGACACAATGATGATGCAGTAATTACCATAATAGTGAAAGAATTAAAATAATTTATATTATAAATACCCAAATAAATATAATTTGAGACTTTTAATGAATTAAACTAATTTTATAGGATAATATGACATATTAATATTTCTTTAATTGACTTTTTTCGAATTAATAATTCTGTTATGATTTTTTACAAAAATCAATTATTGAATAGTGTCAAAATTGACATAAAAGAGTTTTTTAAAACAAATATTATATTATTAATTGATATTAAATTCCTAAAAATCTAATTTTCGTCCAAGAGACTTATATAATGATAGGTGTATCATTAATGGACCACTTGGGGGTCTCTTGGATGTATATAGTAAGTTTATTAACCATATATTATAAAAATACAAAGAGACATTGTAAAAGTGAAACTAATTAACTAAGAGTTAATACTTAATGATAAGGTTAATATAGTAACCCAAACCTGTCTAAATTCTATTGGTTGAGTGTTTTTCGACCTATACCCACCTTAACCTTTAAATAATCTACTTTTTATCCATTAGAAACCGAATATGAATTTATTATAAAATAATATTTCTAGCTTTTCCAAAGGTGCCCCTCACCCCTCTTATAAAAGGGAACTCCCCCTTCTCATTAATTCACACCTTCAAAGCCTTTTGGCTCGGCCAAACTCTGCCCTAATACTCTTTCAACTTCCATCACTTCATCCTAGGGGCCTTCCTTTAGTCATAAAGTCAACCTAAGAGCCCTTTTGATCAAATCAAAAGGAAGAACCCGAAGAAGAGGTATTGTTTTCACCACCCTCTTTCGAGTTCCTTTCTTCTTCCACTTATTCTTTCTTTGTTATTTCCATTATAAAATAATAAATCCAGTATATTATATATACTGTGATGTTATTATAAATATGGTAAAACCATATTCAGTATTCTATGCATCCTTTGAATGACACGTCACCATACATGCGTAAGTACGACTTACCGTCTTCACGTCGTGGTGTAATTGTTATTCAATAAATTATTGTTTGGATGGGTATAATAATGATGTGTAACTCTTGTAAATAATAAATATAACATGATAGTTATTCTGTATATACGATATACCATCCAATTATATAATCAAAAGAATGATATTGTCACTCGTGCGTACGTACGGACTACCGTCTCCATGAACGCGATGAGATTCATTCTCCATCGTATCCATTCAAGTATAATTCTCATTTGATGATTAAAAATAGTATCTAAGGACTTGATATCATTCTGGATATTATTAAGATACAACCTATCCATGAAAAACATGGCTTACATAACAAAACATATAAAAGAAAACGAGTAAGTTAACACCCGAAACGACGATAATACAAAGATATTATTAACAAATCAATATTAAAAGATCATATATGATATCATATTATTGTATAATTTAATAACAATTATTTCACCATTATACAGGAGGTTAACCTACCCCAACCAAGGAAAAGTACAAGGTAAGGGTTTATTTCACAATCTCTTCATTATCTGAGGTTGTTTATACGTAATAATCTACTGGGATTTCTTTATCATCCACATCCATGTTTCTTAAAAATGTATTTCAAAACATTTTTACTATTTACTAGAATATGGGTTAAATTCATTTATACCCTTGTTGACTTTTATAAGTGGTTTATAAAGGAATATTTCCGTCGTTTTCCAAACAAGGTTCTTTTTTAACCATTTCGACAGAATTAAGGTAAGAATGTTTTTTTAACTTATACGGCGGGTTTGGATATTTTCCACCGTTATAAAATCTTTGAAACTTCCCTTACATTCTTATAAGAATATTTTCAAAGAAAATGTTTTATTTTAGAAATATATGACTCTTAAATGATTTCAAAATAAAAGAGATATTTCTCTAAAAAGAGTTTTGATTTCATCTATGTCAACATCTTTTGATGGATTTTACGCTTATTTGAAGTTGATTTATTATGAAACAAAACTTCTATATTGTATTGAAGGTTTTGTGATATGTTTGACTGTGGATATGTTATTTTTATACCATTAATGGTTTATGGATGAAGTATTTACATTTCGTATGCTAGTTTTAATATGAATGTTTATGTTATGTTTAAACCTTTTCATATGGGAATGCATTGGACTTAATTTGTGACGGGTGGAGCCCCCTATAGCTCCTCGATGCATCGGTAGGTGTCATGAGACAAACTAGTGTCTTTGCACAAGGCCTTGACAAAATCTTATTTGTAGTCTTGGCACGAGGCGTTGGCTATGTGGTTATGATAGTCTGGCATTATGCATTCCATCATTATGAAAGTGGTTATTGATATTGCATGTGATTATTCGATTAGTAGAATATCTATGGGAATAAGTAAATGCCATTATTTCATTTTATTTTTTCCATACTATGTTGAAGTTCAAGTTTAAAAGGCTTTTGTTTTAGTTATACACTGCCTTAAATGTTTATTCTTATTTATGAAAGTTTATGCTATATTGTTATCCTTACTGGGCATTTGAACTCACCCCTTTTCTATGTTTTATTTTTCCCAGGATGTGAAGAAGTAAATTATGAATGACCTGCAGGGATATTATGAGGGGATAATAGTGTGGACTATGGAGACAATATGTTGTTGAAGTAGTTTTTCACTTTATTATGTAATCTAAAACTTTATGAATATATCTAGTGTTTCCAATGATACTAAACCAATCGGTCTTTCGAGATTTGATCTTTCTTGTGATCATGCCAATGTTATGTAATAATGCACCGACTCTGGGTAACTGGGGTCGGGGCATTACATTTTGTATCAGAGGAAGTTTAGTACAAACCTTTGATGCTAGATTTAGATAAACTCTGATTAGAGCACGTAGACCTAAGATGGAATTTGAGGATTAGTATGGAAGAACTTCCTAGAATTTTGGTATTGTAGAGATTTTGTTAGTTTTCTAAGAAATACATCCCTGTATGGATGCGAGCAGGTAGAGGCGGCTCTGGCACATATGTACCTATGGGTAAAACACGAAAACACCGCTTTGATCTAGACTCGAACGGGAACTGGTGCACGAAAATGGGCCTTGCTGCACTCTTGGTTACGACACTCCCGGGGGATATGCTTAGGATAACTCTCATTTTATTTATAAATCATTATGAAGGGTTTATGAGTATATACTTCCTCAAAGAATTTTTTTTATGATTATGGATTATATCCATAAATAGTTCAATTTATGTTAAGTGTTTTATAAGTATGGAATTATGTATTTTGATTCATAAATTGATCTAGTTTATGCCATTGTTTAGAAATGGTGCCTAGTGGAAGAAATGGAAACCGTATCAATGCATGCACTCCATGTAGGGATTTCCCTCCTGCTCAAGATAATTATAGTGGAGCTGGTGATGCAACTGGTGCCGATCAGCTAATCACCATACTGGGAAAACTCACTCAGGTTATGAATAATAACCTTACCCGTATGGAGCACCCTAATCCGTAGCGTGGAGGATCAATGTTAGATTGATTCATGAGGCAACAAACACCAACATTCAATGGAAGTACAAATCCCTTAGTAGCTGAGAAATGGATAAGTTCCCTTGAGAAAATATTTCAAGCTTTGGGGAGTAGTGAAAGGGAAAAAGTTATCATGGCAGTTTACCGCCTCACTAGAGATGCTGATCAATGGTGGTCATTGATTCAAAACACGAAGAAAGATGATGAATTATCAAATATGGAATGGAGGGAGTTAAAATATATGTTTTTAGAAAAATATTTTCCTCGCGACCACCGAGCAGATATGGAAAGGCAATTTCTGAGTCTGAGGAAAAAGGAGGATGAGAATGTCACAAAGTATGAGGCTAACTTTACAAGGTTAGAAAGGTATGCTGGAGATTATATACATAACCCAAGAAGTAATATTGATCATTTTTTTGATGGGTTATAACCATTTCTCCATCGACCATTAGTCTCACAATCCTTCTCGTCATATGAAGACATTGTCTCATGTTCTATCAAGACAGAAAAGGAATTCTCTAAGTCTTATGACTTTAAAGAAAAGCAAGAGAAGAAGAGATATACTGATCAATCTGGGAATGGAAATAAGGGGAAGAAGGGAAAGGTTGAATATCCATCCTGTGGTAAATGTGGGTAGAAACACCCCGGTACTTGATTGAATGGAATGGGTGTCTGTTACAAGTGTGGTGAAAAAGGCCACCAAGCTCATGAATGCAAAGGGAAGAAGGAAGATACCAATGTTCAATGCTACAATTGCAGGGAGATGGGACATTATTCAAATGAATGTCCTAAGCGTCAGGGGAAATTACCTCAGAAAAGGCCAAGGGATCAAGGCCAAGCTTATGCTATCACTACTGTTGAGGTAGAATCTCCGAAAGACGTGGTGGCAGGTAATTTAATGGTTTCCTCAAGTTTAGAAAATGCATTATTTGATTCTGGATCATCACATTGTTTCATATCTTCCTAGTTTTCTAAGAAAACTAGATATTTCCAATTTGATTTAACAAGGGAGTTGTCAGTTAAAACTCCTAAGGGAAGTATCGTTGCAACAAAGTTTTGTGAATCAGTCCCCATTAGAGCACATAAATGTTCTTTATCTGCTGATCTCATCGTCATACCTATGATTGAGTTTGATATAATCCTTTGTATGGATTGGCTTTCGGATTATGATGTGAATATTTATTGTAAGAAGAAGGAGGTTACTATTTTTGATGATGATGATAAGGAACACCTTATCTTTAGAGCAGAATCGTCACCACCTAATTCTTATCTAGATCCACCCCCAGTAGCTCAACTAAATTCAATTATTGGGGAGGAAGAGGATGAAATTACAGTGGGCGAGGAAAGGAATGTTCAAAGAGAGGATGTACCTTTTGTGAAAGAATATGTAGATGTGTTTCTGGAAGATTTACCTGGACATCGTCCAGAACGAGAAGTTGAGTTTTCCATTGATTTAATTCCTGGATCAAGGCCTATATCGAAGAACCCTTATAGAATGGCCACTGTAGAATTAGTTTAACTAAAGAAACAACTAGAGGAATTGAGTAATAAGGGATTTATTCGCCCTAGTGTTTCTCCATGGGGAGCCCCTATTATTTTTGTTAAAAAGAAAGATGGATCTATGAGGTTATGTATCGACTACCTGGAGATCAATGCTATAACAATAAAGAACAAGTATCCCCTACCTCGCATTGATGATTTATTTGACCAACTGCATGGAGCTCAATACTTTTCAAAGATTGACCTTCGATCTGGATACCATCAGTTGTGTGTAAAGAAGGAAGACATTCTGAAGACAGTATTTCAAACCAGGTACGAGCATTACGAGTTTACAGTAATGCCTTTTGGATTGACTAATGCACCCTCTCTATTCATGGATATGATGAATATAGTTTTCAATGAATATATCGATGAATTTGTGGTGGTATTTATTGATGATATCATGTTATACTCTAAAATATATGAGGATCATGAAAGTCACTTGCGCATTATCCTGAAGACTCTGAGAAGACATGAATTATATGGGAAGTTTAGCAAGTGTGAATTCTAGCTTCAGGAGATTTCTTTTCTTGGCCATATTGTCTCTAAAGATGGAATCTCTGTTGATCCTTCTAAGACCAAGAAAATCCAAGAATGGCCAGCACCTACAAGTATAACTGAGGTACGTAGTTTTATTGGTTTGGAAGGTTATTATCGACATTTCATCCCGAATTTTGCCCGATTGGCAAACCCATTAACGAAGATCACACGTAAATGGGTTAAATTTGTCTGGACAAAAGAGTGTGCAGAATGTTTCAAAGAACTGAAGAGAAGATTAGTCAATGCTCCTATATTGACTCTACCATCGGGGAATGATGGGTTCATTATTTATATTGATGCATCGAAGAAAGGACTTGGTTGTGTCCTTATGCAGAATGATAGGGTTATTGACTATGCATCACGACAGTTGAAAATTAATGAGCAAAACTATCCTACTCATGATCTTGAGTTAGCAGCTGTGATATTTTCTTTGAAGATATGGAGGCACTACCTCTATGGTGAAAAATGTGAGATTTATAATGATCAAAAGAGTTTGAAGTATATTTTCTCACAAAAACAACTCAACATGAGGCAAAGGAGATGTCTTGAGTTACTCAACGATTATGATTGTACGATACACTACCACTCGAGGAAAGCAAACAAGGTGGCTGATGCTTTGAGCAGAAAATATCATGGAGTTTTGAACAATATGAGAATTGAAAGGGATCCAATTTTCATGGATCTAGTGAAGATGAATATGGGAATAACCAGGGAAGGTGAAACATCAATTCTTTTTCAAATGGTTGCCAAACCATATTTACTAGAAAGTATTAAGAGTTCTCAGACCGATGATGAAGAATTTCAAAAGAAGATTAAAGCTATGAATGATGGGAGATTGAGAGACTTTGTGTATGAAGATGGAATTTTGAAATTTAGAAAGAGACTTTGTGTTCCCGATATACCTGATCTAAAAAGAGAATTGCTGGATGATGCTCATAGTTCCAATTTCTCAATACACCCTGGGAGCACCAAATTGTATAGAGATTTGAAGGAACATTTTTGGTGGGACAACATGAAGAGGGAGATTGCTGATTTTGTGTCAAGATGTATGGTTTGTCAACAAGTGAAAGTTGGAAGGCAACAAACTGGAGGAGTCATGCAACCTCTTCCCATACCGGAGTGGAAATGGGACAATATTACGATGGAATTTGTCATGGGGATACCAAAGACTCCTAGAAGGAACGATGCAATATGGGTCATTGTTGATAGTCTTACCAAGTCAGCACATTTCCTTGCTATAAGAGATGATCTACCACTAGAATTTCTAGCAAGACTATATATTGATGAAGTTGTGAGACTTCATGGAGTACCCCTATCGATTATTTATGATCGTGATCCCCATTTTACTTCAAGATTCTGGAAAAGTCTTCAGAAAGCCTTGGATACTGAACTTCATTTGAGCACTGCCTACCACCCTCAAACAGATGGACAATCAGAATGAACTATTCAAACCTTAGAAGACATGTTGAGATCCTGCTCACTTGACTTTTAGGGTATGTGGGATCAATATTTACCTATGGTATAATTTTCCTATAACAATAGCTTCCATTCGAGTATTCAAATGGCACCATATGAAGCGTTATATGGAAAGAGATGTCGCACACCAACCTGTTGGGATGGCGTTGGTGAAAGAAAACCTGTAGGTCTAGAACTGGTGGAGGAAATGATGTAAAAGGTGAAGGTAATCCAACACCATATCAAAGCAGCTCAAAGTAGGCAGAAGAGCTATGCTGATAATCGAAGGAAGGATTTGGAATTTCAAGTCAGTGATCATGTTTTCCTGAAGGTATCTCCATGGAAGGGAGTCATACGTTTTGGTAAGAAAGGTAAATTGAGTCCTAGGTACATAGGACCTTTCGAAATTCTAGAACGAAATGGGGCTGTAGCTTACCGATTGGCAATGCTGTCAAGTCTCTCCAAAGTTCACGATGTTTTCCACGTATCTCTATTGAGGAAATACATGCCTGAACCAACGCATGTACTCACCTATGAGGAATTAGAACTGGAACCTGATCTGTCTTATTGCGAAGAGCCCATCAGGATTCTTGATATGAGAGAACAAGTACTGAGAAACCGGACGACTAGTCTGGTAAAAGTCTTGTGGAGAAACCATAAGATAGAAGAGGCAACGTGAGAACCCGAGGACCTTATGATGAAGAACCACCTGAGTCTTTTCATGTGGTAGTATTCTAGAAATTTAGAGGACGAAATTATTTGAAGGAGAGGAGAATGTAACACCCCAAGCTTCTACGATACGCTTCTCTTTGAATAATGCGATAGCGTGTGTTGTACGCAACATCGAGTTCTAACACACCATAACCAATCAAACTAGCCGTTATAAATAGTAATACCTAATTTTTGAAATTATATATATTTTATATTTCAAAATGGACTTCATTTTTGGATTCATAATATTGAAATTATCCTAAGTTGAATTTTTGGTATTTTTCTGAGAAATTCCAATTTTTATGAATAGTGAAAATACTTAAAAACAACTTTTTTAATCAAAATAATTTATAGTGATAAATTATATTATTTAGTGGTTTTAAAGTATAATTATAATATATTTTTACCATTTTATCCAATGGTTTTCATTATAATTAATTTCACTTTGAAATTGGACATAAACAATTGTCAATCTTTTGATATATATTGTTTCTTAAAAACACGCTATTTGATGTGACAACGGGAATTAATTATAAAATTAATTAATGCAACTTTTATGTTTTGAATTTTGTAAAATAGACATTATTTTTGAATTTGGAATATCAATTATAGCTTAGGGTGAAATTTTGGCATTATTCTGAAAAACTTCAATTTTTGATGAATAGTGAAACTCCTAAGTGGTAGTTAAAAAACTGAATTTTTCATAAAACTTAATTTTACCGCTTCTGTGATTGGAATTTCGAAAATCCAAGAGACACGCTTAATATCAAGGAGTAAAATGTGGTTCAATGAGATGAAAATAATTTTTGGTGAATAGTAACTTTTTACTTTTATTTACCACAGTTAAAAGTAAATAGAGTAATTATGGGTAAAAATGATATTAATATTACCCTAAAACGTGTCCTAATTCTATTGGACAAGTGAATATTGACCAAAAACAACCTTAGGAATAAAATATTATCATTTAGGTCCACTTGGATTAGATTAGGACATTTATTATTATTTAATTGAAAGAAGAGTTAAAAGAGTTAAAATCAAAGTTTATTTACTAAAACATTTTTAATATAGGGTTATACATAAGCTAAATTAGATTGTAAATATTAATTAGAAAGATAAAAGTATTTCCTAAATAATGATATTTTATTTATAATTTTTAGATATTAAATAATTTAATTTATTTATGACACGATGATGATGCAGTAATTACCATAATAGTGAAAAAATTAAAATAATTGATATTATAAATACCCAAATAAATATAATTTGAGACTTTTAAGGAATTAAACTAATTTTCTAGGATAATATGACATATTATGATTTCTTTAATTTACTTTGTTCGAAGTAATAATTCTGTTATGAGTTTTACAAAAATCAATTATTGAATAGTGTCAAAATTGACATAAACGAGTTTTTTAAAACAAATATTATATTATTAATTGATATTAAATTCCTAAAAATCTAAGGTTCAGAAAGAGACTTATATCATGATAGGTGTATCATTAATGGACCACTTGGGGGTCGCATGGATTTATATAGTAAGTTTATTAACCTTATATTATAAAAATACAAAGAGACATTGTAAAAGTGAAACTAATTAACTAAGAGTTAATACTTAATGATAAGGTTAATATAATAACCCAAACCTGTCTAAATTCTATTGGTTGAGTGGTTTTCGACCTATACCAACCTTTTCATATGGTAATGCATTGGACTTAATATGTGACGGGTGGAGCCCGCTATAGCTCCTCGATGCATCGGTAGGTCTCATGAGACAAACTAGTGTCTTGGCACAAGGCCTTGACAAAATCTTATTTGTAGTCTTGGCACGAGGCCTTGCCTATGTGGTTATGATAGTCTGGCCTTATGCATTCCATCATTATGAAAGTGGTTATTGATATTGCATGTGATTATTCTATTAGTATAATATCCATGTGAATAAGTAAATGGCATTATTTCATTTTATTTTTGCCATACTATGTTGAAGTTCAAGTTTAAAAGGCTTTTTTTTAGTTATACACTTCCTTAAATGTTTATTCTTATTTATGAAAGTTTATGCTATATTGTTATCCTTACTGGGCATTTGAGCTCACCCCTTTTCTATGTTTTATTTTTCCCAGGATGTGAAGAAGTAAATTATGAATGACCTGTAGGGATATTATGAGGGGATAATAGTGTGGAATATGAAGACAATATGTTGTTGTAGTAGTTTTTCACTTTATGATGTAATGTAAAACTTTATGAATATATCTAGTGTTTCCAAGGCTACTAAACCAATCTGTATTTAGAGATTTGATCTTTCTTGTGATCATGCCAATGTTATGTAATAATGCACCAAATCTGGGTAACTAGGGTCGGGGCGTTACACATTTGAGATTAAAAGTCCTTCTATCATGAATTATGAATAATATATATTATTATATGATATTTTTATTAAGATATTTCTCCCCTACTCATGTTTCTCATATGATTATGATCTAACCCTTGATGACATGTTGATGAGTTTTCCCCTAAATGAGTGTTTGATCTCACCCATTTCTTATATTTCCATTCCCCAGGATATAAATATGAGTATAACCGATGAGGAGTAGAAAATTGGGTTTATTTTGGTTTTATTATGGATAAATATTCAAAATTATTATAAGATAAGTTTCTTATATAGTTGATAGTCAAATACACTAAACATTTAATTCTTTGGATTGTGTGTTTATTATAATATGTAATGTTTAAATTATGAAAATTATTTAAAATAAAGATAAGTTTTCCTTGTATCATCTCCCTTTGTATCAAATATTGTGTAAAAATTATGAGTTTTTAACACCGAGCCTTGGAGTGAGGGTTTGGGGTACCTCTGTTGGTATCTGAGAAATGTTTAGTTATTTTTTAGGATCAGTTTATTAATATGTAGGAATTAAGATGAGATAAATTTAGTAAAAAAACCTAGGGATATCTCTAAGCATAGGATAACATCTTGAAGTTTTGGTAAGGAAAATATTGTGTAGTTTTTTAGAAATTTTATCCATATATGGATATTGTAATGTTTATAAATATATGGAACATATGCACCTAGGGGAAATCATTATAAAAAGGATGGTTCAGTATCAACTCAATCTTTAATCGATGCTTTATGAGTAGGCCTAAGACTATGCACCTAGATAGAAACTCCCGGGGATATGCTTTGGTGAATTCATATTCTCTTTAAAAACCATTATAAACAATTTATTTATGGAATAATTTTGTGGATTAGGTTAAGAATTATAAGATGACCCAATTTAAAGAAGCCTAGGTTAATCTAAGAGTGATCTAGGTTGAACTAAAATAATTATAGGCTAATATGATGGTTTCATAAAGTGAAACATCTTGAGATTAAGTTTTCCTAGGTTTATTCATGATAATTACATTATGATATTATTATTAGTCACTAATAATTAGACCTTTAAATTCTACATATGTATGGTTCTAGGAGGAATAAATATAATAATGGATGTGATAGACAATTTAGTAATTTTATAAATGAGAAATAAAATGGGATAGATGATGTTATTGGAAAATAAAGTGGTTATGCTCACCCTATTATCTCAAGTTATGATTAACAATTTGAGTTGTTCTAAACATTTGAATACATCAAAGAAGAGAAGGATATAGTTTTATATAAGATCAAATGATGATGACTATAAAGGAAATAATATTCAACTTCCTAAATGTAAACAATATAGGAAGAAGAACCAAATAAAATTTCTCAAAGGAACAAGAAACTATTTCAAGTGTGAAAGTATTATCTATTTAGCTCATGATTTTTGAGTTGGGGTGATTAAATAAGTCAACAAAATAGAGTAAAAGAATATGTAAGGCCTCAAATGTAAGGATTTTGGGAATTATACAAATTTATTCACTAATCCAAGGGATAATATGGGTAATAGTCCTCAGTAACCACTAAATCCAAGATAATAAGGGAAAGCCTATGAAGTGACTTTTATTGAAGTTGATAGTGATAAATAAGTATTAAAATTTACACTTATTCTCCATCCCATATTTTTAAATGTCTTATTGGATTATGGTATAACCACTATAGTATACCTAGGATGTAACACCCCAAGCTTCCATGGTATGCTTCTCTTTGAATATTACAGTAGCGTGTGTTGTACGCAACTTCGAGTTCTAACACACACCACAACCAATCAAACTAGACGTTATGAATAGTAATACCCAATTTTTAAAATTTAATAAATTTTATCTTTCAAAATGGACTTCATTTTTTTATTCGGAATATCGAAATTAGCTTAGGGTGAATTTTTGGTATTCTTCTGAAAACATTCAATTTTTGATGAATAGTGAAAAACACAGAGTTATAGTTTAAAACCGAATTTTTATTTAAATAATTATTTATTTTATTTAAATTTATTTTAGGTCAAAATAGATACATAATACCTATATAAGTTCAATGTAATTCATTAGAGTCAGTTTATAATAATTTTAGATATATAAAAATTTTGTTGAACTTTTCACCGTCTTTTACCCATCTCCTAGGAGAATTTTCGATTTCACATAAAACTTAATTTTACCACTTCTGTGATTGGAATTTCTAAAATCCAAGAGATAGAGTTAATATCAATGAGTAAAATTTGGTTCAATAAGATAAAAATATTTTTTGGTGAATAGTAACATTTTAATTTTATTTACCTCTGTTAAAAGTAAATCGGGTAATTAAGGGTAAAAAATGATATTAATATTACCCTAACAAATGTCCTAATTCTATTGGACAAGTGTATCTCGACCCAAAACAACCTTAGGAATAAAATATTATCATTTAGGTCCACATAGATTAGATTAGGACATTTATTTTTATTTAATTCAAAGAAGAGTTAAAAGAGTTAAAATCAAAGTTTAATAACTAAAAAATTTTAATATAGGGTTATACAAAAGCTAAATTAGATTATAAATATTAATTAGAAAGATAAAAAGATTTAATACATAATGGTATTTTATTTATAATTTTTAGACATTAAATAATTTAATTTATTTATGACACAATGATGATGCAATAATTACCGTATTAATGAAAGATTAAGATAATTAATATTATAAATACCAAAATAAATGTAATTTGAGACTTTTTATGAATTAAAATAATTTTATAGGTTAATATTACATATTAGGATTGGTTATATGAATTTTTTTCGAAGTAATAATGCTGTTGTGAATTTATCAAAAGCAAAATACCCAATAGTGTCAAAATTGACATAAAAGAGTTTTAAAAACAAATATTATATTATGAATTTAGATTCTATTCCTAAAAATCTAAGGTTTGGAAAAAGGAATTATATCATGATAGGTGTATCATTAATGGACCAATTGGGGGTCGATTTGATGTTTATAGTAAGTTTATTAACCATATAATATAAAAATACAAAGAGACATGGTAAATGTCAAACTAATTAACTAAGAGTTAAAACTAAAAGATAAGGTTAATAAAGTGACCCAAACCTGCCTAAAACCTATTTGTTGAGTGTATTTAGACCCATCCCCACCTTATCTTCGAAAGTAATCAATTTTGAACCATTAAAAACCGAATATGAATTTATTATAAAATAATATTTTAAGTTTTTCCTAAGGTGCCCCTCACCCCTCTTATAAAAGGGCACTCCCCCTTCTCTCTAATTCACACATTCAAAGCCTTTTGGATCAGAAAACTCCTGAAAAAAGATTCTCTCAACATCACTCAATTCAACCTAGAGGCCTTAGTTTGATTAGAAAGCAAACCTATGGAGCCCTTTTGATCAAATCAAAAGAAAGAACCCGAAGAAGAGGTAATGTTTTCACCACCCTCTTTCGAGTTCCTTTCTTCTTCCACTTCTTCTTTCTTTGTTATTTCCATTATAAAATAATAAATCCAGTATATTATATATTCTGTGATGTTATTATAAATATGGTAAAACCATATTCAGTATTCTATGCATCCTTTGAATGACATGTCACCATACGTGCGTACATACGGCTTACCGTCTCTATGCTGTGGTGTAATTGTTATTCAATACATTATTATTTGGATGGGTATAATAATGTAGTGTAATTCATTTAAATAATAAATATAACATGATAATTAATCTGTATATATGACACACCATCTAATTATATATTATTTTAATATCAAAAGAATGATATTGTAACTCGTGCATACATATGGACTACCATCTCCACGAACGCAATGAGATTCATTCCCCATCATATCCATTCAAGACTAATTTTCATTTGATGATTAAAAATAATTTTTATGGACTTGATATCATTCTGGATATGAATAAGATACAACCTCTGGATAACAAACATGGATTATGTAACAAAACAAATAAAATAAATGGAGTAAGTGAACACCTGAAAAGACGATAATACTAAAATATTATTAATAAAGAAATATTAAAAGATCATATATGATATCATATTTATGAATATTATTATTGTATAATTTAATAACAATGATTTTACTATTATAAAGGAGGTTAACCTACCCTCGACCAAGGGAAAGTACAAGGTAAGGGGTTTTCATCTCACTCCTTATTCCTATGAGATTCATGCTATATTTCCACTATTACCTTTTGTGTGGTGTATGCACTGCCCATAATTGTATTCTTTGTGTAATAAAATTTAATTTATGTGTATTTAAATATTTATTGTATGATACTTCCTTCATGGGGTGTATGTTTCGTAAGTTACCAAATTGGTAAGGGTTAATTTTACCATCTCATTATTATCCGAGGTTGTTTTTACGTAAGTATCTACTGGGACATATTTATTATCCATGTCCATGTTTCATAAAAGAGTTTTCAAAGGGATTATTTTTAAGGTACTTTTTACTAAAACATCATTTTAAATGTTTTAAATATTTATTCATCTAAATCATTCTCATAAATGTCCTTGTTTTCAAAATGGTTTTTAAAGATTTATTTATACGGAAATGAATGTTTTAAAATGTTAATTACACTCAAAAGTATCAAAGTGGTATGGAAAACTTTGATTCAAAAATGTATTTAATTTTCTTCCTTTCTAAATTGTGTGACTTGTAAATGATTTCATGAAAATGGATATTTATCTGAAAGAGTTTTACAAATCTTTTTCATCTATGTCAAAATACTTTAATGGATTTTAAACTTGTTTTGAAGTTGATTTATTATGACAAAAATCTTCCATATTGTATTGAAGGTTTTGGGATATGTTTGATTGCGGATGTTCTATTTTTATACCATTCATGGTTTATGGGTAATGTATTGACATTTCGTATGCTAGTTTTAATATGAATGTTTATGTTATGTTTAAACCATTTCATATGAGGAATGCATTGGAATTAGTAAGTGACGGGTGGAGCCCGCTATAGTTCCTCAATGCATCGGTAGGTCTCATGAGAAAAACTAGTGTCTTGGCACAAGGACTTGACAAAATCTTATTTGTAGTCTTGGAACAAGGCCTTGACTATGTGGTTATGATAGTCTGGCATTATGTATTCCATCATTATAAAAGTGGTTATTGATATTTCATGTGATTATTTGACTAGTAGAATATACATGTGAATAAGTAAATGGCATTATTTCATTTTATTTCTGCCATATTATGCTGAAGTTCAAGTTTAAAAGTCTTTTGTTTTAGTTATATATTGCCTTAAATGTTTGATCTTATTTATAAAAGTTTCCACTATATTTTTATCCTTACTGAGCATCTAAGCTAACCCCTTTCTATGTTTTATTCTTCCCAGGATAAGAAGAAGTATTTTATGACTGACCTATAAGTGTAGTCTGAGGGGATATGAGTGTGGACTATGGAGACTATGTTGTTGTAGTTTTTCACTGTATGATGTAACGTAATACTTATGAATGTATCTAGTGTTTCCAAGGCTACTAAACTAATCATTCTTTCGAGACTTGATCTTTTGTGATCATGCCAATGTTATGTAATAATGCACCGACTCTGGGTAACTGGGGTCAGGGTGCTACAGTTGGTATCAGATAAAGTTTGGTACAAACCTTGGAAGATAGATTTAGATAAACTCTGATTAGAGCACATAGCCCTAATATAGAATTTCAGGATTAGTATATAAGAACTTCCTAGAATTTTGGTATTGTAGAGATTTTGTGAGTTTTATGAGCAATACATCACTGTCTGGATGCGAGAAGGTAGAGGCGGCTCTGGCACAGATATACCTAGGGGTAAAACCCGAAAACACCACTTTGAGCTAGACTCAAACAGGAACTGGTGCACGAAAATGGTCCTTGCTGCACTCTTGGTTATGACACTCCTGGGGGATATGATTAGGATAATTATCATTTTCTTTACAAACCATTATGAAGAGTTTATGAGTATATACTTCCTCAAAGAAATTTTTTTGTGATTATGTATTATTTCCATAAAATGTTCAATTTATGTTACGTATTTTACAAGTTTAGAATTATTCATTGCAATTCATAAACTAACATAGTGTATGCCATTGTATAGAAATGGATCCCAGTAGAAGGAATGTGAACTCTAGTAATACATATGATACAAAGAGTAAGAAGGATCATATCTTCTACGGTATTAAGACAACATTTAGAAGGGAAATAGTCTCTCATATTTTCTCAACATATGAAGAAATAGTATCATGTGTTAATAAGATAAGTAAAGAATTCTCTGAGTCCTATAGATTTGAAGGGAAGCAAGAGAAGAAAAGGATGGGAGAGAGAAATATGGATAAATAGAAGAGGGAAAAGAAGAATTTTACCATATGTGATAACTGTGGGAAGAAACACCATAGAACTTTCCTGAAGGTAATGAGAGTTTGTTATAAGTGTGGAGAAAAAGGACACCAAGTACGTTACTATAAGGGTAAGAAAAAGGTTTCAAATGTACAATGCTTCATCTGCAAGGAGTTGAGACATATGCGAACCAATTTCCAAATCATCAGAGTATGCCCCAAATTATGCTATTGGATAATAATCAAGTTATGATACTACCTCAGATAAAGAAGAATGACTAGTGTTCTTATGTTGTTATTATAGGATTATTTCATTTTAGTGTTGTATCAACAATATACTAGTTATATGAATTATGGTGATAAATAAGGATTGTACTACAGTACTATTTTATTGAGGATTTGAGATTATATGGTTCTAAGAAAAGTGACTTAATAGTGAGCTACACTTTTGGTAAAATACATGGTTGAAGGTAAGGTAATCCTTAATATGGTCCCGATAATGAGGTAGTGATTTTGGAATAAGGGATGGTTGATTTGAATAGATTATATTGGATATTCTTGTCTACCTTGAAACTGATTAATGATTTGTGATTGTTGGAGTTTACAACATTTTTGGATAGAAGGAGTATATTTATTGTTCTATAAAGAATAAAGGAGCATGAATGTAATAAATAAGGTTTTATGGTAATTTAGGATGTTACCATGTTTTAAAATAATACATGATGAAGGTGTTCACATGTTATTACATGGAAAAAAGTATATTCATTGTGTTTAACATCCTTATAAATTTTGGACTGTGAGTTGGATATTAGTATTTTGTATAAGTCTAAAGGTTGGAATGAATTAAGTTTGAAAGGTTATTTTTATAAAAGGACAACACACAGACCGTGTGACAACCTATCACGTTGGACAAAACTGCGGGAATCGAACCCACAACCATAAGTGCGATTGGGATTTATCACCTACCACTGGACTACGTGAAGTTATTTGATGGTATAATTTAGTTTCTTTTTTTAAATGGTCTGATATGTGAATTATAAATTCCTTATATTTGGAACCCTATACGATTAGGATAAATAGAGTATTTTTGAGTTGTATTATGTTTTGGAGTGAAAGACGAGTTTTTGGTAGAAATATTTTAATGGATAAAACTCTAATTATAAAGTAATTATATCTCCTTATGATCTTATCCAATCTCATAAATAAATTCCTCAACATTAAGAAATATAACTTAGAATAAAAATGTTGTCCTAGATGGTACCTTAGATCATCACAAATTTATGGCTTTGTGATTGTTGTCCTTTTCATAGACATGTTCTCTACCACTCTCCATCAGATATTGATGGTTAGATTTATATTCCATATCCATGTTTTCATACATGTAACCCTAGTATGTGTTATTTTCGGTAACCTTCATACTTACCACTCTTTATTTTAAATAGAGTCCTCATTAATCCATTTTTCGATGTGGGATTTCAACTAAGATATTTTGAAATGTCAACCCCATGTTTGCAATACCGAGCATAAATTGAGAGGACGCAATTTATTGAAGGAGGGGAGAATGTAACACCCCAAGCTTCCATGAAACGCTTCTCTTTGAATAATACAATAGCGTGTGTTGTTCGCAACTTTGAGTTCTAACACACACCACAACCAATCAAACTAGCCGTTATGAATAGTAATACCCACTTTTTGAAATTTTATAAATTTTATCTTCCAAAATGGACTTCATTTTTGGATTCATAATATCGAAATTAGCTTAGGGTGAATTTTTGGTATTTTTCTAAAAACTTTCAATTTTTGATGAATAATGAAAAACATTGAGTTATAGTTTAAAACCGAATTTTTATTTAAATAAGTATTTATTTTATTTAAATTTATTTTAGGTACAAATAGACACATAATAATTATATAAGTTAAATTTAATTCATTGGAGTCAGTTTATAATAATTTTAGATATATAAAAATTTTATTAAACTTTTCACCGTCTTTTATCCATCTCCTAGGAGAATTTGCAAATTCACATAAAACTTAATTTTACCACTTTTTTGAGTGGAATTTCAAAAATACGAGAGACACGATTAATATAAAAGAGTAAAATTTGGTTCAATAAGGTAAAAATAATTTTTGGTGAATAGTAACTTTTTACTTTTATTTACCATGGTTAAAAGTAAATAGGGTAATTAAGGGTAAAAATGATATTAATATTACCCTAAAACATATTCTAATTCTATTGGAAAAGTGTATCTTGACCAAAAACAACCTTAGGAATTAAATATTATCATTTAGGTCCACTTGGATTAGATTAGGACATTTATTATTATTTAATTCAAAGAAGAGTTAAAAGAGTTAAAATCAAAGTTTAATAACTAAAACATTTTTAATATAGGGTTATAAATAAGATAAATTCAATTATAAATATTAATTAGAAATATAAAAATATTTCATACATAATGGTATTTTATTTATAATTTTTAGACATTAAATAGTTTAATTTATTTATGACACAATGATGATGCAATAATTACCATATTAATGAAATAATAAGATAATTGATAGTATCAATGCCCAAATAAATGTAATTTGAGACTTTTTATGAATTCCAATAATTTTATAGGTTAATATTGCATATTAGTATTGGTTATATGAATTTTTTTTGAAGTAATAACGCTGTTATGAATTTATCAAAAACAAAATACCCAATAGTGTCAAAATTGACATAAAAGAGTTTTTAAAACAAATATTATATTATTAATTGATATTATATTCCTAAAAATATAAGGTTTGGCCAAAGGACTTATATCATGACATGTGTATCATTAATGGACCACTTTGGGGTCTATTGGAAGTTTATAGTATGTTTATTAACCATATAATATAAAAATACAAAGAGACATGGTAAATGTCAAACTAATTAACTAAGAGTTAAAACTAAAATATAAGGTTAATAAAGTGACCCAAACCTGTCTAAAACCTATTGGTTGAGTGGATTTAGACCCATACCCACCTTATCCTTGACATAAATCAATTTGGAGACATTATAAAGCGAATATGAATTTATTATAAAATAATATTTTAAGTTTTTCCTAAGGTTCCCCTCACCCTTCTTATAAAATGGCACTCATCCTTCTCTCTAATTCACACATTCAAAGCCTTTTGGCTAGGCCGACCCCTACCCAAATATTCTATAAACTTCCCTAACTTCAACCTAGAGGAATTAGTTTGATCATAAAGCCAACCTAAGGATCACTTTTGATCAAATCAAAAGGAAGAACCCGAAGAAGAGGTAATGTTTTCACCACCATCTTTCAATTTCCTTTCTTCTTGCACTTCTTCTTTCTTTGTTATTTACATTATAAAATAATAACTCCAGTATCTTATATATACTATAATTTTATTATAAATATGGTACAACCATATTAAGTATTCTATCCATCCTTTGAATGACATGTCACCATACGTGCGTACGTATGGCTTACCGTCTCTACGTCGTGGTATAATTGTTATTCAATACATTATTATTTGGATGGGTATAATAATGAAGTGTAATTAATGTAAATAATAAATATAACATGATAATGATTATTTATATATGAAACACCATCCAATTATATATTATTTTAATATCAAAAGAATGATATTGTCGCTCGTGCATACGTATGGACTACCGTCTCCACGAACGCGATGAGATTCATTCCCCATCGTATCCATTCAAGACTAATTTTCATTTGATGATTAAAAATAATGTTTAAGGAAAAGGTATCATTATGTATATGAATAAGATACAACCTATGGATAACAAACACGTCTTATTTAACAAAACATATAAAATAAAACGAGTAAGTGAAAACCTGAAAAGACGATAATACTAAAATATTGTTAATAAAGAAATATTAAAAGATCATATATGATATCATATTTATGTATATGATTATTGTATAATTTAATAACAATGATTTAACTATTATACAGAAGGTTAACCTACCCTCGACCAAGGAAAATTACAAGGTAAGGGGTTTTCATCTCACTCCTTATTCCCGTGAGATTCATGCCATATTGCCACGATTACCTTTTGTGTGGTGTATGTACTACCCATAATTGAATTATTTGTGTAATAAACTTTAATTTATGTGTATTTACATATTAATTGTATGATAATTTCTTCATGGGGTGTATGTTTCGTAAGTTACCAAATTGGTAAGGGTTAATTTTACAATCTCATTATTATCTGAGGTTGTTTTTACGTAAGTATCTACCAGGACATATTAATTATCCATGTCCATGTTTCATAAAAGAGTTTTCAAAGGGATTATTTTTAAGGGAAGTTTTACTAAAACATCATTTTAAATGTTTTAAATATTTATTCTTCTAAATCATTCTCATAAATTTCCATGTTTTCAAAATTGTTTTTAAGGATTTATTTATATGGACATGAATGTTTTAAAATATTAATTACATTCAAAAGTATTAAAGTGGTATGGGAAACTTTGATTCAAAAATGTATTTAAATGTCTTCCTTTCTAAATTGTGTGAATTTTATATGTTTTCATGAAAAGGTATATTTATCTCAAAGATTTTTACAAATCATTTTCATCTATCTCAAAATCCTTTAATGGATTTTAAACTTGTTTTGAAGTTGATTTATTATGATACAAATATTCCATATTGTATTGAAGGTTTTGTGATATGTTTCATTGTGGATGTGCTATTTTTATACGATTCATGGTTTATGGGTAATGTATTGACATTTCATATGCTATTTTTAATATGAATGTTTATGTTATGTGTAAAATGTTTCATATGAGGAATGCATTGGACTTAGTAAGTGACGGGTGGAGCCCGCTATTGCTCCTCAATGCATCGGTAGGTCTCATGAGACAAAATAGTGTCTTGGCAGAAGGCCTTGACAAAATATTTTTTGTAGTCTTGGCACAAGGCCTTGACTATGTGGTTATGATAGTCTGGCATTATTCATTCCATCATCATGAAAGCGGTTATTGATATTGCATGTGATCATTCGACTAATAGAATATCTATGTGAATAAGTAAATGGAATTATTTCATTTTATTTCTGCCATACTATGATTAAGTTCAAGTTTAAAAGGAGTTTGTTTTAGTTATACACTGCCTAAAATGTTTAAGCTTATTTATGAAAGCTTCCACTATATTGTTATCCTTACTGAGCATCTGAGCTCACCCCTTTCTATGTTTTATTCTTCCCAGGATGCGAAGAAGTATTTTATGACTGACCTGCAGGGATAGTGCGAGGAGATATGAGTGTGGACTATGGAGACTATTTTTTTGTAGTTTTTCACTTTATATTGTAATGTAAGACTTATGAATGTATCTAGTGTTTCCAAGGATACTAAACTAATTGGTCTTTAGAGACTTGATCTTTTGTGATCATGCCAATGTCATATAATAATGCACCGACTCTAGGTAACTGGGGTCGGGGTGTTATATTGGAAGTTATTTAAATTCATGAATTCAACACGCTAATGATTTTATATTATCAAGGAAAAACTTTAATTATTATTATATCCCAGGTTTATGTTTATGGAACATTCTTTATTAAATTATTATTATCCTTCATTTATATGTATTTGATCTAATTTTGGAAATTGGTTATATCCAAAATTGAATCCATATTAATTACTAAAAAAAGAGAAATCACATTTCATATTTCAAACTAACCTATGATCATCTATTAGTGAAAAGATAATTGTGATCCCTCTTGGAAAAATAAATCTATTATAATAGTCATAACACCTAATCACAAGGTAGGCTTTCCTCAAATTATTAGAGAAAAAATCAATATTAGGATTGATCTATTCTGAGGGAAAAATATATTTTCCTTAGGTTTTCAAAGATGATATATATCTAGAATTTATATACTATTTCATGTCTATATTTTAGATATACTTATCCATTTTCTTTAGTGAGTGATAATTAAAATTTCAAGAAAATAATTTATTTATGGGGTGAGAATGTAACACCCTTAGATTTTAAAATATATTTTTTTGATAGATTTTCACACACAACACCGAATTAAAATGAGCCTTAGAATATCAAATGAATATTAATATAAAAGTCATAAGAATAATAAAACATTTAGTAAATAAAAAAATGTTACTAAACTAAAATTTATTATATTTATAGGATAAATAATAAATGTGATTTAATATTAAAAATGATTGTTCTTTCTCAAATAACTTTTTTTCAAAAGTAATGAATACTTTACCTAATATATTAAATTGATAAATTTTAAAATATGATTAAAATAATATTTATTATTTCAAAAAAATATATTAATACTCATTTTATTATAAATTTACATGGAATATGATTTAGACCATTTAATGTTTAAAAGTTTATTTTTTGTCTAAAAATAGTAGTTCTTTAAATTTTGTATTTTCATTTAAAAAATAAATTTATAAATATCATTAATTTTATAAAATTAATTAAATTTTTTAATTCATAGTGTTAATATTATCTTAGTATTATTTTTTATACATTTTTGAAATAAGTTATATTTAGATGAATAATGAAAAATACTATTTTTACTAAAATCAAATTGTTTATAACTATATCAAAAAGTTAGTGTAAATTAAAAAAATATAAAAACATTTCCTATTAATTTTTCTTATGGAGTGAAATTATGGTTTTGAATATACTATGTTGAATATAGAAAACCCATGTTTAACATTTTTAAAACTAAATAATATTTTTATAATAAAATTTATTTTTAGTCTTTTTCTTTAAATTAATTTTTCATTATGTGAAATTATTTGTTGGGTTTATTTTAAAGTCAAATATATCTAATTTGGTTAATAATAAATCAATTATTTTCATTAAAATCAACATCATTGATAATGTTTTCCTAACAATAACATTTATTCTTAAAATACACCTTTTCTAAAATCAGATTTTTACACATTACATGAGAAGCGATTAAAATTAATTTTTATTAAACATATAAAATTTATTTGATAAAATAGATTTTATATTTTTAATAATTATGTATAAATTATTTAATAATACCCAATTTATTTTAATGCATTAAAATTAAATTACTTCGATAAAAATTAATTACCATGGTAAAAACCAAAAATGATAAAAGTAAAAATCTACGAATAAGAGACTTGATTTTTTTTAAATGTTTTAAAATTAATTTTTGAGGTATGATAAACATTAAATCATCTCCCACTCCTTTATTTTCCACTTTGTCGCCACTTTACATGTCAAACATGTTCTCTCTTTGTATTAAGAAGATACAATTTCAAAAATGTCATTTCCTTCACCTATAAAATGATCTCACCTATACCCCCATTTATCCACTCATTATAATGTGTTATCTCAACAAAAAATAAACCCTAGTCTATTTAATAATCTCTATTCATGTATTATAATCCTTTTTTCTTTCCAAAATACCAAGCTATAGTGCCTTAAGGTGTTTCCCAAGGGAGAACATCCAAAGGGAGAGGTAATGTTCTCAACCGAGCTCTCTTAATTCTATTATTATTTGAACCAATAAAACCTATTATATCTATTAAAGAATGATAACATAATTATTAATAATATTATTAAATTATATTATACTAATAGATTATCTATTTTCTACCTTCCTCTAAAACCATTCAAAAAATAAAGATGTCGTCATGCGTACATTGAGACAACCACCTCCATGAACGGTGTGCTAGAATTTTTGTTACCACCATACATTAATTGTTATAAAATAATATTTAGAAAATTAATATTATATTTATAACATTTTTATGATAAAAAATTATACACCATCCCATATTTTCCTACCAATTTTTGGAAAACGAATGTGTCGTGCATGCATACGTGAGGACTATTGCCTCCATGAAAGTTATGTAATTTTTTTCACTATAGTATTTTATTATACATCAAAATATCTTAAATTATGGTCACCACTTTAGAAACATCTTAATGATATAATTATTATTCAATAATAGTGATATTATTCCAAAAGAATCACTTTCTTAACCATAATCACCCATAAATTATAGCATGTGAATAAGGCTATAAATTTATATCATGTATGAATATAGAAACTTAACTAATAGTATTATTAGACATAAATGAGCTATAATATTTATTTTAAGGTTTTGAAAATGGTTATGTTAAAATTTAACACATTTTAGCATGCCAACTATTTTTCATCAAACAATTACCAAAATAAGCTCATAACCAAGGTTATAAATCATTATAAAACATATATTATAGTATGTGTAATGATCTTGGAATTATGAGAATTTTAATCTATAAATAAGAATTAACACCGCCACTATGAAACTAGTATTAAATAAACAATCAAATCTAATAACATCTGATGATGAAAATAAAATATCAATAACTAATATATTTTTAATAAATGATTATAAATGAAATTTATAAATGGTTATAGGTATGGATAAGGTTCTAAAATTGGTGATTAGGATAGTTATTTTTTTATACAACAGGTTAGAGAACTTTCATATATGCGGGGATAAAGTTAAGAGGTTTTTTTGACTCAACATATTTTTTGAGCCATAATTATTCCTCTTTGACCATAGTTTTACAATATGGTTTTCTTTTATTCAATGGTGATAATGTAATTCTTTATCTCTATAAGGAAAGTGACATTTTTAATTTAAATATTTTAACTTGATGATTTTATTTGTTAATAATAATTATCATCCTTTTTTAATGTTGGTTTCTCTTACATGTCCATATTTTCACTTCCTTCCAATATTCTCATTTATATTTTGAAACCTAATTATGTTTTATCTCATGTGATATTCATATTTACCTTCCCCTATTTTATAAATTAAGTCTTATTAACCCTTTATATTATGTGTGTTTTCAACAAAGTTATTTTGGATATTCAAAAGGTTTTTCTTCCATGATCATATGTTTTATCTTCCCCTACAAATTTCTTATAAAAACCTTTATATATATATATTTAAAATATCCATTATTTAAGATAATTTTTAAAAGTAAAAGTTATCAACAGTTTTCACTTAATATTTTTTAAAATGACTTTTGAATGTGACATATAACATCATCATTTATGATTATGGTAAAAAATAAATTCTAAAAATTATTTTATGTTTTCTCTCACAATATAAGCATTATTATTTAAAAATATTCCTTTAAATGTTTTAAAATGGAATTCAAAATGATTTTAACTATTTATTATTTTGAAAAGAAGGGAAATATTCTTATATTTTTCTAATGTAAGAGTTTTATTTTAAAGGAATTATTGATTTTAAAAGGGATTTTAAAGGGTTATATTTTTAAGAAATAATTATTCAATATTTATATGTATTCTCAAAAAAAGTTCTTGAAAGAAAATTTCAATTATAATTTTTTTTCTAAATTTTATTTTTAAAGGATATTTTTTATTAATCAAAAGTATTTTTAAAGGATTATACTTTTAAGGTGTTTTTAATCCTTTAAAAGTTGAGTCTTTCTCCTCATTTTTAATTGATTTATGAAATGATCTTAAAAAGTTCTTTTTAATCTCTTTTTATATCCATAATTATCATTATGCTACATTTAGGATATTTTTAAGCCACCATACAACTTATTTCTTGATATGTATTATGGAATGTTCGAGGAAAATTTTCATGAAAGTCATCTCTTTTACAAGGGTTAATTAAGTGATGTTTGAAATATAACTATTTTCATGGACTAATGTAACAAATATGTATGAATTATTTTTATTATAAATTTTGGAGTCATATATCTCCCTCTAATACATTGTTTAAGGATTTATATCTCATGAGATAATGATGAGATATGAGTAAAGATTAATGATATACTATGGGAAGAAGAATTAATGCCTGATCCACTATGTGAATCATGAATCAATCCTTGATACACAATGGGAAATAGGAATTATTTTTGCTCTAATATGGGAAACAATTTGTGATTTATTATCAACTAAGGGAAATATGAATTTATGGTTGATCCACTATATTATGATTCCCATTTTTATTATTATTCCATGTTTATATGATATATTAACCATGGTATATGTTTATTTATTTGGGATTACATATCCTTATATCACGACTTACGAACAACTCATATTGTTCCATGATCTTTTTAATAATATATTTTTCATTTGATCAAATTTTATCATATTCTTATAATCTAACCCTTGATGAAATGTTGATGAGTTTTTATCTTACAATGAATTTTAAAACACCCTTTTATTATGTTTCCATTCCCCAGGTTATGTAGATGGGTATTACCTATGAGGAGTTTGGAAGGGGGTCTATTTGGGTTATATTATAGATATTTTTTCACAAGTATCATAAAATAAATTTCTTATTTATCTGATCCTCAAAGATACTAAACCTTACATACTTGGGATTGTGTGTTTATTGTGAGATGTAATGTTTAACTTATAAAAATGATGTAAAATAAAGACATGTTTTTCTTGGATCATCTCACTTGTTATCAAATTCTTCATGGAAAGTAGGTTTTTAGAACTAGAATAAGGAGTGGGGGTCCAGGGGGCTTCAAACTAGATCTTTGTTAATATTAAAATGTGGTCCTCAAACCATGGTATAGGTGCCCCAAAAATGGAAGAGGGTTCGAACCCCTTGCAGGTGTCCCCTTATGGTGTGGTAATAAGGCCATATCATAGGCAATCCACCTCAAAAATCCTCATAGCATATCCCTCACGGTTTAACCATGGGATTACCTCCACTATAGAGGCCATTTCCCAACCTCTAATGCCACACTAAAACCACCTACCTGAAGAAACATATCAACTACAAGCCCATAAACCACTCCAAAATCCCACTATGAGACACCCAAAACACCTGAAAAAACTGAATACCACTAAAATTAAATAAAATGAATATTAATAAAAAAACACACATATAAATTTTTTGGGCATTACAAAATCCCCTTCCAAGGGATTTGAGAGGGGAACATTAGGATATACTCAACACCAAGAGTGGGGGTGAATCGGGGTTGAGAGGTTTGTAAAACAACTATTACATTTTATCCCGATACCTCTTAGACCTATTAGGATCTTGATTATCGTATTCCTTTTTATTATTGTATGTAAGTATATGAATGTAAGTAAAATATGGAAAAATATATTTTTACAAGGTCCACTACTCAATATTAGTAGTTAGTCCTTTATACATATAGAGATGACCAGTACATAGATTCTCTAAAATAATGAGATATCTATTTATAAGGGATTGTATAGAAGAAAATCCTCATCCCAAGTGTGGTTTACTATACTTTATGAGGGGGGATAAGAAAATAATCCTTCCTCCCTAGACTGATGAAGACCTATTCCAACTTAAAGCTCCAAAATGGTTCATTATACTTCTTATGTATATAGTTTAAAATTTGTTCATTAGATAATTTACAACACAAAGAAATTTTTACACTAATGTGACTTCTGATGAGTGTCTCAATATTATATTGTTCTTCACTTATTTCTTCTTATAAATGTTACTTACATAGTATAAGGAAACCAACTATCCTTAATCTTCATTTTATTCTTCCTTTATATGGAACATTTCTATTTTTCCCATATATATGGTCCTATTATTCCAATTCATGTTACTTTGGTGATATTTCATCTAATACCTTCTTATCCTTATTATTGTAGAACCTATAAATACGGTACTACCCATCCAATGATATTTTCCCGATGTTGTTCATTTGATGATGTGTGTCTAGTAACTTCTTCTATACCTTACTTGTTCGATTTCCAATTGATAAGGAAACTCCATACAATATATAGTTGATCTATTCTTCTTTCCTTTGGTAGATGCATTGTTTCTCTATTTGGTGATTCTTCTCCGTATGGCACCCCCTGATACATTTGGTACCACTTCATCCGATGCTTCAACGCAAATGAGAATTTCACTGATGATTCATGTTTTACAATTAATTATAGTGCTTCACTTATTCAACATCATTCACAACCACAAAACTTGAGAAACCAATCACTTTAACAACAACATATTCGCATCGCACCATCTCCCCTTTAGATAGTAGTAGTTCCTCCAGGTTTATAGGATAAGGTGTAAAAATAAAATTCCAACTACCCAATAATTTTTTGAGAATCCCTCTCAAAACATATTTAACACTTCAACATATTAAAAATTTCTAAAATATATGAGTTAACCAATATTTATAGGATAATTCCTTAGATCTTGATGTAAATGTTCTTCTTTTATCTTCCAGAAATCTCATCTAAAAGCATGATAATCCCTTTATGATTATTGAAACACTGATCATCCATCTCAACATCACCACAATTAATATCTGTAGGAAAATTCTTAAAGACCATAAAACCTTCCATCTGTTATGATTCGTTAAACTTCTTTTGTCTGGTGAAACTTTATCCAGTGTTCTGTCATAAATTTTTTGGAACATCATGAAAATTCTTCACAATACTCTTCCTCTAAACAATTAAATTCATACAAGTACTTCTTCATTCGATGAACTTCACATGTTTCCTCTATGTGAAAAATTTACTAGGAAACATTTACTTTATCATTTGAAATATTCTATCATATGATCTCCACAAATTTCCTTTGAATAGTTTTAGGAAACTTATATCTGATCATTCAAAAAACTTTATCTACTACACTTGTATCAAACATTCATTTTAGCTTCTTCACTTCACATATTATTATTTGTACATGCCTATTTGATGGAATTTATACACAAGAAAAAAAATTCTGACCAATGAAGTCTGCTTTATGACTAACCAAGATAACATGATAGACTTCATACTTTATTTCATTAGCTAAAACCACATCAATATCTTTCACAAGACTTTTCAACTTGATCTTTGTACAAGTCATTCTGATGAACTTTGTAACGATCTTCTTCCTACATAAATTCAACAGCACTTTATAATTTTCAGAAACCATAGTTCCACTAAGTGTAACACCCCAATATTTTAAAGGAATATTATGTTCTATAACTTATATTTCATGAAACACTGATCCTAAAGGAACCCCAAATTATTATTATTTAAATATGACTGTTATAACCTATTTGTTAAAATGGAGGAATGAATATTATTAACCAAATTGTGATATATATATATATAAAGGACTTACTCAATAAAAATTCCTTAATTAATCATTATGAAATATGTAATCAATTTTTAGTAAAGTTATTCCATGCATCAGAAATATGTTTTTCTCAAAATGGGTTTTCTTTCTTTTTATGAGTGAATATTACAATCATTTTTTGGAAATTATTTAAAATTTATTTTATAAAAATAATATAATTTTTTTAAATAATCATACAGAAATTATCTTTGGGTGAAATTTTTGGATTTTTCTGAAAATAATAATCTTTCAGTGTATAGTGAATAATACTGATTTTTATTGAAAATTGTATTTTCTTCAATAATTTGTGAAGTTTTATTTTATTTTAAAATATTTTAAAAGAAAAATTAGTTATAATATATTATTAATAATTCAATTAGGTTCATCATAATCAATTTTATAATTTAATTTATAAAAAATTATTTTTATACATAAATTGGTATTTTTAAGAAAACTGTATTTTTTCTAAAAAGTAGTTTTTATTGTGTTTGGAGTATTTATTTTAAAATTAATTTCCATAAATTATATGAATTTAATTTCATGAAATAGGATTTATTTTTGGTTTCATGAATTCAAATTTATCCTTGGATTATTTTTTTTACATTTTTATAAAGAAATTATATTTTTTGTGAATCGTAAAAAAATACTTTTTTTATGAAATTCATTATATTTTATGAAAATTACAAGGCCTAGAAATAATATAAAAAATTATGAAACTTATTGAATTAATAAATTATTATAAAATAATATAAATATAATTCACAAATAATTGAAAACATATAGATTAAAATTTATTCCATAATATTGAATGGTCATTTCCAATGCTGATGTAGTGACTACACAGTAGTGGAAAAGTCAAATTTTCTATATTAAAAATAATATTTGGAATGAGATAAGATATTGATATAATTTTATATTAAATATTAAATAATAATAATTAATTTTATTATCGGACACAAAATTTATATTTATATAACAGGTGGCTTATCTAAATGCTTGTACAATGCTTACGCAAGGCCAGAAAACGTAAAATAACCCATTAAATGTTTTTCATGATATATGTGTGAGTAAAAATAAATATTTAATTAATATAAATGTATATTTTAATCATAATAAACTTATTTTAATGATATAAATTTATTTAAATTTTTTAGAAATTATATAATTACCTTATATTCTTGTGTAAAGCTAATACAATATTAATTTAATTAACAAGAAAAATCAAATAAATGATATTAAAAATATTAAAAGTAACATAATTTGATATATTTAAGGTGATAAAAGATTTATATATATGTAAATTAAATTTTTTATTATATATTAAAATATTTTTTTGAATTATACTTGTTGTATTGATGTTTTCAAAGTCAAAGTACTGAATAGTGTCAAAATTGACAACAATGGTATTTTATGGGATTAATGTTTTAAGAAATTATTTAAAAAATATAAAAATATTAATTAAGGAAAAATGAGATAATATATGGTATAATATATAATCTCCTGTTCATTTATAGGCTAATTGTAATCATTTGGATCTAGAATAGTCTTATTATATTTTAATCTTTAGTGAAATTCCAAAAGTTCCCCACACCTCAATTATAAAAGTGACCTCCTCCCTCACTTATTCACACCAATTTGAGCCCTCTATATCAAAAAATTCCTAAAAATACCTCTTATGAACATCCTTATACAAGTTCTAGAGGTTTTCGTCCTTCCAAAACACAAAACCTAGATCCCTTAAGAACAAATCTAAAGGAAGTTGGCCGAAGAAGAGGTAATCATCTTTACCAACTCTTTCAAGTTTATTTATTCTTATATTTAATCATCATGAATTGTTTCCATATAAAAATTATAAATTCAGTATAATAAATATACTTAGATGTTATTATGATTATGGTAAAACCTTATTCTATCTCATTTCTATCCTATGAAAAGTGAAAACCTCGCTCATGCATACGTACGACACACCATCTCCACATACGGGTGTAAGTCATTTTTCATCACCAATTTACTTGGATGGTCATAAATATGGAAATAATGAATATATATGATATATATTAAATAATAATTAATCTATAAAGGTTAAATATTCTTTACCATTCCTTCATTCCATCCATCAAAAAATGAAAACAACGCTCATGCGTACGTACGATCTACCATCTCCATGAATGGTGTAATTCATTTTTCTATATTTATCTTTATGGATGAATATAAATATAAATATATAATATATGTTATATTTAATTAAAAAATAATATTATTTAGATGATGTAACTATATCCCATTCATAAGAATCAAAACTTACATGACAAAATATGCATGGGAAAATGAAGCAGTTAACACCTAAAACAAGGGTAATAAGGAAATATTATTAACAAATGGGTGATAAGATGATATAATAGGATAATATATGATATTATAAATATGAATATTGATTTCATATAAATTATAAAATGTTCTAAAACCATTATAAATGAGGTTAAATCATGTTCAGCTAAAGGGAAGCGCGGGGTAATGAATTTTCTTCTCACTTTTATTTCCATGGGACACATGGCATATTCACCACCTTTTTATTTTTTGTGGTGTATATAATACCCATGAATTTAATTTTATGATTATTAATATAAATTTTATAGGGTTTTACATATAAAAATAAATTTCTTTCTATCATGTGGATTATGATAAATAATTTCCCAAAGTGGTAAGTGTTTATTTTACAATCACATCTTTATTCGGGATTGTTTATGTTTAAGTATCTACTAGGTAATATTTACCTTAAATGTACATGTTTTATAAAAATTATTTCAATTTTTTTTTTATAATTATAATAAATTTATTTAAAATAATTTTTACCCATGCTTTACTTTTTTAGAAAAATGGTTCAAAAAGAATCTTTTTGTCATTTTCCAAACAAGGTACTTTGTGATGTTTCGCACAAAAAATACAGAAGGAATGTTTTTTAACTTATATGTAATGAGAGTATTTTCACACAATAAGGATGAATAAATTATTGGAATATTAATTTATAATTTTAAAATTTTATTTTCAAATAAATTTTTTTCATTTATAAGTTCACGGGTTTTTAAAAATAGAAGTGATTTTAAAATGGAAAAGTTATTTACCTCAAGAATTATTCCAAGTGATCTTCAAAAATCATTTTTAATATAAGATAAAAAACTTTGATGTTACTTAAGATTTAATTGGTATGTGATCTAAGGATAATATCTTTATTCATTCTTTTGATGGATTATGTTTATTATGACATAGTGTTTATGAAACCCGTTACCTTTCCTTGGGTTATACTTTGATGAAATTCATTTCTTTTCATGAGTTTTGATATGATAAATGACTTATGATCCTATGGAATACATATTTAAGGTCTTTATTATGTGATGGGTAGAAGATATTTCCCTCTCAAATTCATTGGGAAGGAGTAATATCTCATGATATAAATAGGACTGGAATGGGGAGTGGATCCAATTCAGTAAGAGACCTTGTCCACCATGATAGTCTGGGGAGTGAATCTTTACTACCATTATAGTTTGAGGAGTGAAACCATTGCACTATGATAGTATTTATAGTGAAACCTTATTTTTATGATGGTTTGGTTAGTGAACTCATTCCACTATGATAGTCTTGGGAGTGGACCTTGACTACTAAGATAGTTTAGGGAGTGAACTCATTCCAATATGATAGTCTTGGGAGTGAACGTTGACTACTATGATGGTTTGGGTAGTGAACTCATTACACTATGATATTATAGGGAAAAATAATTTTATACAAATGAAATTATTTTTTAATCTTAGTTGTATTCCAAAATTATATGTCTTATGCAACACCCTGGGATTTTAAAAGAAGAAAATTACGTTTGATAGCATATACGACACACACCACCAAACTTAGAAGAAAATATATTACCCAAGACATTACGATATATTTATTTTTAAATAAATAAAATATATTAAATAGATTTAATTAAATGAAACATTTAGTTTATCTTTTGTTACATTAAATAGTATTTTCAGCTTTCATTACACGTAATACTCAGTTCAGCATGCGTTACACGCAACACTAAGTTTAAACGTAATGTGAAATATTAATAAAATATTATTATTTAATATAATAGTTGTAATATAGCCAATAAATTTTTATATATTAATAGTAATAAATAAATTATTAAAAATATTTTTATCTATTTATTATTAATAAAATAAGAATCATTTAGAAGATTAAGAAAAGTTTTCTGAAAAAATGTATTTTTATAAAAGATGAATTCGTCAAGATTTGGGCACCTAATTTAAAAATAATTTTTACTAATTTTATAAAATTTATATAAAAAAATAATCTTAACTTTTAAATCATAATAAAAAAATTTAATTTTTGTGAAATTTGGTATTTTTCAGAAAATATTGATTGTTCAGTGAATAGTGAAAAATGTCGATTTTTGTAGAAAGCCTTTTATTTTTAATTAATTGGGTAATTTAAACGTATAAATATGTTTTGAATATTATTTCATGTAAAATAAGTATTATTTAATTATATTTAATCCACTTAATTAATTTTTAATCAACTTTATGTTGGTTTTTAATATAATTTTTTTTGGGTTTTAAAAATGGGTTTTTTGTTAAAACTCTTCTAAAATGCATAATGTTTATATTTTTTACCAAATTAAAATAATATCTAAGGGGGAATGTTTTAAATGGAATTTATATCTTATATATCAATAAATAATAATTTATTTTCACACAATGATTATTATTAGTCATAAAGTTAATATAGAATCATCTTTTTCTGAAAAAAATACTCTTCTTAAAAACCCGTTGTCATGCCACCTCTACGTAATTAATATTAAATTAAAAGGTTCAACTTATGTGAATTGAATTTATAAAATTGAGTCCATGTTGGGAATAAAAATGATTTATAATTTTTAATGAGGCCAACTTAATTTTTTACCATAATGATTAGTGAAAAAAGTTAAAATTAATAATCGCGATTTAGGTAAAAATAAGTTTACCGAGGGATTAAACATTAATCTTAAGGGTAAAATGACCTATAAGATTCTCCATAACACGTTTTATGTCTAATGACCTAGGTATTTATAAAATAAGACCTTTTCATATCTATTAATATTTATGAAGAAGATATTAATTTTATTTTAAAGTGGAAACTTTGTTCGATAGCGTACTCAATATGCAACAATGAGTTTCTTTGAAATCTTATGTTGTACACAACTTTTAGTTATATCGAAAAACAATATAATAATATTATTATTTTAAATAGTAGTTAAATCAATGCCATTGTATTTTCAGGAATGAATAGAACTGACTACAATATGATTACACACGTTTGTTAAATGTTTTTACTTTTATCCAATAAATTTTAGTGGCTTAAAATAGGAATAAAGTTGATTTTAAGCATGAAATACATTAATATTGTTTAAAATGTTTTTTTACCACCTTTTGATGGAAAAACCTTTTTAAATATAGTTTTTGTCACTTTTATATTTCCTATTTGAAAAAATAATTTTTTTAGAAGCAGAACATCAAAATTTACTTTGGGTAAAAGTTTGGTATTTTTCTGACAAAGTTCATTTTTTTATGAATAGTGAAAAACACTGCATTTTAATTCAAAACTGCCTTTTAATCTAATTTATTTATACAATTAAACTATCTTTTAATTGGTTTTAAAATGTAATTGGATTATATTTTTATTATTTAATCCAATTTTGGTCATTGAAATTAATTTCACTTTGAAATTGGACATAAACACATGTCAAATCTTTTAATAGTTATTATTTCTTAACAACATGTTTTTTGGTTTTGAAAATGGGAATTAATTTTAAATTAATTTCTGAAAATTATGTGTTTTGAATTTTTAAAAATGGATTCCATATTTGGAATCAGGAGGTCCAAAATTTATAAATAGGTAACTTTCATTTTTAGACATTATGAATAATAACTTCTGTAAATATTTTATTTACCATCATTAAAGGGTAATTCTAGTAAATAAGGGTAAAAAACAATATTATAATAATATTAAATTACCCCAAAACAAGTCCTAACCCTATTATATGATACATGTCCTACCATGTTAATCCTTGGGACAATTTCGGGACCCCATGGAGCCACTTGTAAGTGAAAATGACACTATAAAAATTAATTTAAAGTTAAGGAAAATGTAACACAAACATATATCTCTTAGTAAAACAATTTTTATATGGGATTATATAAGTTATATTTTAAACTATAAATATTAATTATAAATATAAAAATATTTACTACACCATGGTATTTTATTTATAATTTTTAGACATTAAATAAATAAATTTAATTATGACGCAATGATGATGTAGTAATTACTTTATTAAAAAAGGATTCAAATAAATGATATTATAAATATTAAAATAATTTTTTTTGAGAAATTTTATGTCATCCAAGAATTTTAGGGATAATAATGACTTGTTATATTTGAATTAATGAAGGTTTTTAGAAAGAATCAAGTTGTTATATATTTTTTAAAAGGCTTGATATGAATAGTTTATAAATTGACATAAATGAGTTTTTAAAAAACTTAATATTTTATTAAATGATAAAATAATTATAAAAATATTATATTAGGATAAATAACATATATTATGTTAAAAATGTCATTAAGGATCAATTTTGGGTCTCTTTTTATTTTATAGTAAATATATTAACCATATATTATGAATATATAAGAGGACATGGTAAAATTTAAATAAGATTAAGAAAGTTTTAAATAAAAAATATAAGGATTAAAAAATATAAAAAAACTATCCAATTCTTATTGGATGATTTTATTTATACTACATGCACCTTATATTCTAATTAAATAAGTTTTGGAATTTTTGAAACATAAAATCATTTTATAATAAAATAATACTTTCAAACTTTCCTAAGGAGCCCCTCCTCCCTCTCATAAAAATCCACCACCTCTAACCCATTACTCACACATCTCAAGCCTCTTGGATAGTCCAAACTATGATCAAATAATTTCCCAAAATCTCTATATTCCTCCTAGAATCCTTACCATAGGCATAATGAAATTCAAGAAATCCTTTTGGTTCAAACCAAAGGGAGTTACCTGATTTAAAGGTAACGACTTCTCTCAAGTTCTTTTTTTTATTTTCCTTCTTAACTCCCTATTCTATTATTTTTCTGTGATTATATAACAAAAATAGTATCCTCAATATAATAGGTTTTTTATGATAAATATTTTAACTACACTTACACACACCCCCTTTTAATGGATGTAAACATATTGTTTCTGTGTACGGCGAGCTGCTGCCTCATGGAATGATGATTGTTCGATTTTCCCCTACCACCTCTCATGGTGTCCATTATGATGGAACTATAATAATATATGATAGATATGATATTTATTTTATATCTATTCTTCTGTAATTATCATTTAGAACATAAATTTATGCTTTTTGTGTTTTATATATACGATAATTTAATTTGTGGAAGTGCGGACTACCGCCCCCTCAAAGTGATATGACTCGTTCATACCATACAACGAACATATAGAGGATGGTGTTAAATAAATTATGTAATGTATATAAAATATTATATTATAATTTAATTATAATATAACTATGTATAATTTGGTTTTCATTCCTTTATAAATGAGAAAATAAATGAAAGTAGTATTCATGCCTACGTACGACTTACCGTCTCCCTGAACGGTGCATTTCATTTCTTATCAAAAAATGTTATGGACTATTATAAAAACATATATACTGGATATATATATTATATATATGATATATATATGAATAATATTATGGAGATAATGGACGTTTGACCACATGGACAATTTTTAATTATAACAAGTTCATTTTTGACTCATGTACCGAACATCGACAAAAAGTCAAATATGAACTTGAATAATTATATTATTGTTATAACAAAGTAATAAGTGATATAAATGGAATAATAGTCTTGAAAAATGTTCTTAATGAAGTATAATTAACTTAAGTTTATTATTCAGGGAGATAAAGAATGAACAATACAAGTCAGACACAAGGTGAGGGGACTTCTTAACCCAATTTCCATTATTTGGGTTAATCTTCTAATTATTGATTATTTAGTGATATGATTATGTAAGGAATAAATTTTAATGTCCTATATTTTATTTATACTTTAATTATGTGTACTTATAGTGAATACACATAATCGTTCTTTTTATTTACAAAATTATTTTTGTAAGGGAACCTTTCACCCTCCTCTTTTAGTAAACGACTTCATTTATGTTATGTCTTTTAATTTCCAATTTATTATGTTGAGATATGTTATTATATATCTGTATTTCTATAAATTTTATATCCAAGTGATGATATACCCTTTTCTCTCTCATCAATGCATTTTCTGAATTTTTAAGTGACGCTGTTAGGTCACCGAATTTTTATAAGGGAACTTCTTAAACCAATTTAAATTCTTTGGGTTAAACTTCTAGTTCTTGATTATGTCATGATATGAATATGTCTGAATGACCTATGATTGTTTTACACTTAATATCCACTTACATTAGGTTTATTTATATTTTTCACATAAAATTTTGTCATTTATTTATCCTTAATCTAATGATACAATCTTTGTAAGGGACTACGTCTCAATATCCTTTTATGGAGGCATATGTTGATATTGTGAACCTTTATTATCCTATAAGGTGTATATACAACCATTTTTAAATTTTATATCATTAATTTCTATATTCTCATGATATTTATAGTTTTCTTTGATGTTATTATTTAATGATTTTTATTCAAGAGTTTCTCAAGTGGTAACAGATTCATTAACTAAAACATTGTTTTAAATGTTTTAAAGATTTAATCTTATAAATCCTTCTCTTTCATGTCCATGTTTTAGAAATTATTTTAAGGATTAATTTATATATACATGAGTGTTTTAAAGTCTAAAATACTTTCAAATGTTTTAAATTGGTATGTGACACTTTGACTCAAAACTCTTATTTTTGAATGTTAAATGAAATGGTTATGTTAATATCTTGAAATGATATCTTGTGATTGCAATGTGGAAATGTTATCTTTCCTTTATGCTTGTTCATGTGTTATGATTATGTTATGATTATTTGTAATTGTTTACATATATGGGTGGTTCCATGATAAACCTTGGGCGGGTTAGCTCAAGATAGCTCTCTAATGCATTGGGTAACGCGACAGAGGTAAATGTTAATGTTTCTCCTAAGAGATATGTGGAATATAATGTGATGGGTATTCAAAATGTAACTCCCGAAGTAGCTGTGGAAGCTAAAATGTAAGTATTTTATGGATTCCACAGGTTACCATTATGATTTATGATTTCTATTTGTTATTCATAACCCTTATGATTTCATGTGGTGTGTTAAAGAGCTTGTGTTTTATGTGTATAGACAGACTAATGATTTGTTTCTTTATTTTATAACCCTTACTGAGTTTTTTATGCTCATCCCAAGTTTTTGAAAGGTTTTTCACAGGTTATAAGGAAGGGTAAGATAAAATAATAATTCAAGATGATTTATATCAAGAAAATAATTCTTGGTTTCTTTTAAGAGTTTTTATTTTATGAAAAAAGTGGATAATGAGTAGAAGTGTCTACATGTAATATTCAAGATGTTTTGTAATAGTTATGACCTAATTCTATAAAACTATACACCTGAAAGGATCCTAAATGTCAATTATTTATTTAAATCAATATTATGTAATCTTTAAGTCTAGGGACTTACAGTTGGTATCAGAGGCAGGTTTAGACAACTTTAGGGATTAGGAGTTTTTGTTAGACAAATGGTTAGTCTCTATGTCTACTCCATAAGTTAAATCCTTATTTTGTTACTTTTTCATATCAAGGAAAGTATATTACAAATGGAAGGAGGAGTCTATCAAATGACATTCCTATCTCTTCTTGATTAATTTCTTGTAATAATTATTACAAAGTCAGGTCATGAAGATTCTGAAACATTTTATAACATACAACTCACTTGAGAGCAATTGTTTGAGATATCAAAAACCTCTGCTATACCTCGATACTATCATGGATCATGGGTTGTATTTAATCAAATCACATTTTCTAAAGATTCTCATATTTTAGAGAAATTTAAATATTATCAAGGAATTTTTAAATATTTTACCATATCACAAGATTTTGAAGCATATTATGATTTTGAAAAAGGTGCTGAATAAGGAGACTCTTGCACAACCTATTTATATTTGCTTTTAAATTATTGTCTTTAAGAAAATACTTGTGGTATTTTAAAAGGACCATTGATTGAATGTTTCAACTCAAACTCGGTCTGACTGTTTTATAGAAATAAGGTTTTATCAGATGTTTTGAAATTTTATGTCATACATGATTATTTTCTGAACCTATTTTTCTATGAGCACCCATATGAACCAAGTTGTACGAGGTGTCTTTAGATAAAAAATATGATTTTGAAGGATATATAAATCATTGTTTTAATGCATGGACTAAATATCTACACGAACAAGATGATGATGAAACCAGGTGGACACCTTGATCAAGGTACAATGTTATTTCTTTAGGAATACTGTTATCTTATGGAGGTACAAAAATGTCAATATATATAAGACTTAATGAATTAAGATATTGAGGTCATAATGAGTAGGGATGAAAATGATACATACAAGACAACAATTGAGGTTAAATAATGTTAGGATTATTTTTGAGTTTTATCAAAAGGACAACCTGTAAGATGGATGAAAACATGTCATGTCAGACAAAGCTATGGGAATCAAACCCACAACCAAAGTGTGACAGAGATTTATCGCCTACCACTAGCCTACGTGAAGTCCCTGTTTAGTATGACTTATTCTTTTTTATTTAAATGATTTTATGGATCAATAATAAGTTGATTTTGGGAACTTATGTTTTATCAAATGGATATCCTTAGTATAGGAAAATGATTTGGTGATTAAGTGATAAAGGTTATTTTGGAAAACGTTATCTCTTTTGGAAACACTATAGGCCTAAGGAAAATAGAATACTATGGGATTTGATTTGTGGAGTAATGGTTGAAATTTAATTTTTAGAAGAATCTATGATTTTATTTTGGATATATGGCAATTGGGTTCTTTATGGAAATGATTAACCTATCATAGAGAATATGTGATTTGGTTAGTTACACTTCAGTATGAGACTTTAAGAGTAGTTGATTTTATTTGGAGATACATGTTAAGATTTACTATGGAAGACTATGTGATTAAATTATTCTGAGTTTTGGGTTTCAATATTAGTTTGAATTATATTAAATGATTTTAAGGACAATTTTTTATTGAATGGTTTTGTTGAACTTTGGGTATTGTTTGTTCAATTTTGAAGAATAGGAGTAGTATTTATTTTTATAAAAGATTTTCCTTTTTGGGGATTATTTAATTATATATTAACAATTTTGGTTTTGGTTAATGTATAAAGACATGGGAAATATATAGTTCATCTTTTGTGCATTATGTGATTCTATAGAAGTTTATTCTAATGCTTCAGGTGTGACCAAGCCATCTTGAATACTCATTGTTTGGAGAAAATGTGAGTTTTTGGTAGAAACTTATTAAAGGATGAAACTCTACTTGAAAAGTAAGTATATTTCCTTATATTCTTAGTCAATCTCATAAATAAATTATCCAAATTTAATAAAGGGAACTTAAAACAAACAAAACATTGTTTGTTTACTTTTCCTATTGGGGAATCAAATACCGTTTAACCTATCAAAAGTTTGTGGTTTTCTTGTTGTTTACTTTCTCCTAGTCATGTTTTCTATCACTCTCCATCAGAACTTGACACTTAGTTTCTCCTCTAAATCCATGTTTTTATACATGAAATCCTTGTATGTGTTATCTCGAGTGACCTTTGTACTTATGTTTCTTTATTTTAAAGTGATTGTTTTATTGACTCTTTTTTTCTATATGGGGATTTCAATGAAGTTTCAAATCCCAATTTTAAAATTGTGAGGATACAATTTCCAAAAGGGGGAAGGATGTAACAACCCAAGTATTTATAAAACAATACCTTTTCATGTCTATTAATATTTATGAATAATATATTAATTTTATGTTAAATTTGACACTTTTTTCGATAGCGTACTCAACATGAAAAAATGGGTTTCTTTGAAATATTATGTTGCACACAACTTTTAGTTATACCAAAGAATAATTTAATATAATTATTATTTTAAATGGTAGTAAAATCCTAGACATTGTATTGGCGGGAATTAAAATAACTGACTAAAATATGATTACAAATGTTTTTTAAATATTTTTACTTTTATCCAATAAATTTTAGAGGCTTAAAATAGGAATGAATCTTATTTTAAGCATGAAATACCTTAATATTCTTTAAAATTCCATTTTACCGCCTTTTGATGGTGAAACCTTTTTAAATATAGTTTTTTTCACATTTATATGTCCTATTTTAAAAAATAATTTTTTTAGAATTGGAACATCAAAATTTACTTTGGGTAAAATTTTGGATTTTTTCTGACAAAGTTCATTTTTTGATGAATAGTGAAAAATACTGCATTTTAATTCAAAACTGTCTTTTAATAAAATTTATTTATATGATTATAATATCCTTTAAATTGGTTTTAAAATTTAATAGGATTATATTTTTATAATTTATTCCAATTTTTGTCATTTAAAACAATTTCACTTTGAAATTGGACATAAACACTTGTCAAATCTTTTGATAGTTATTATTTCTTAAAAACACGTTTTTTGGTTTTGACAACGGGAAATAATTTTAAATTAATTTCTGCAACTTCTATGATTTGAATTTTAAAAAATATATTCCATATTTGGAACCAGGAGGTCCAAATTTTGTAAATAGGTATCTTTTATTTTTAGACATTAGGAATAGTAACTTTAGTAGATATTTTATTTACCATCGTTAAAAGGTAAATCCAGTACATAAGGGTAAAAAATAATATTTTAATAACATTAAATTACCCTAACACATGTAATAACCCTATTATATGATACATGTATGACCATGGTCATCCTTGGGTCTATTTTGGGACCCCATAGAGCCACTTCTAAGTGAAAATGGCACTTTAAAAAATTAATTTAAAGGTAAGGAAAATGTAACATAAACATATATCTCTTAGTAAAAAAAATTTATATGGGGTTATATAAGTGATATTTTAGACTGTAAATAGTCATTATAAATATAAAAATATTTCATACACCATGTTATTTTATTTATAATTTTTAGTCATTAAATAAATAAATTTATTTATGACACAATGGTGATGTTGTAATTGATTTATTAATAAAGGATTCAAATAAATGATATTATAAATTTTAAAATAATTTTTTTTGAAACTTTTTATGACATAAAATAATTTTAGGGATAATAATTACTTGTTATATTTGAATTAATAAATGTTTTTTGAAAGAAAAAAGTTGTTATAGATTTTTTAAAAGTCTTGATATGAATAGTTTATAAATTGAAAAAATGAGTTTTTTAAAAAATCAATATTTTATTAAATGAAAAAATATTCTTAAAAATATAATATTAAGAAAAATTACATATATGATATTAAAAGTGTCATTAATGATCGATTTTTCATCTTCTGGAATCTTATTTTAAAGATATTAATCATAGAGTAAGAATATATAAGAGGACATGGTAAAAGTTAAATAAGATTAACAAAGGGTTAAATAAAAAATAAAAGGATTAAAAAATATCCAAAAAATGTCCAATTATTATTGGATTATTTTATTTATAATTATATTCACCTTATATTCTAATTAAATATGTTTTAGACCTTTTTAAACTGAAACTCATTTTACAATAAAATAATACTTTCAAACTTTCATAAAGAGCCCCTCCTCCCTCTTATAAAAAGACTCCATCTATAAATAATTACTCACAACTATAAAGCCTATTGGATCATTCAAACTCTAATCCAATAATCTCCCAACATAACTCTCTTCCTCCTAGAATCCTCACCCTAGGAAGAAGGAAATTCAAGAAAGCCTTTTGGTTAAAAGAAAAGGGAGTTACCTGATTTAAAGGAAATGTCTTCTCTCAAGTTCTTTTTTTGATTTTCCTTCTTCACTCCCTATTATATTATTTTTATTTGATTAAATAAAAACACCAGTATCATCAATATACTATGATTTTTTATGAGAAATATATGAACTACACTTACACGTACCTCCATCTAATGGATATGAACATACTGTTTCTGTGTACGGAGAACTGCTACCTCACGAAACAATGATTGTTCGATTTTCCCCTACCAACTCTCATGGTGGCCATTATGATGGAATTATAATTATATATGAAATATATTATATTTATTTTATCTCTATTATTGTGTAATTAACATTTATAACATTCCTCTATGCTTTTCATGTTGTATATATACAGGATAATTTCATTTGAGGAAGTGCGGACTACCGCCCCCTCAAAGTGATATGACTCATTCATACCATACCTGGAATGTATAAAATATGGTTTTAATGAATTATTTAATGTATATAAAATATGATATTATAATGGAATTATAATATACCTATGTATCATTTTGTTTTCATTCCTTTAAAAATGAAAAAAAAATAAATGAAAGTAGAGTTCATGCGTACGTACGACTTACCATCTCCATGAAGGTGAATTTCATTTCTTATCTCCAAATGTTATGGACTATTATAAATACATATATACCATATATATATGATATATACGATATATATATGAATAATATTATAGAGATAATGGACATTTTACCACAAGGACAATTTTTAATTATAACAAGTTCATTTTTGACTCAGGTACCGAACATCGACAAAAAGATCGATATGAACATGAATAATTATATGATTGTTATGGAATAGTAATAAGTGATATAAAAGGAATAATAAACTTGAAAATTTTTCTTAATAAATTATAATTAACTTAGGTTTATTATTCATGTAGATAAAGAACTATCAAGACAAGTCAGACACAATGTAATGGGACTTTTTAACCCAATTTCCATTTTTTGGGTTAATCTTCTAATTCTTGATTATGTCAAGATATGATTATATAAGGAATAAATATTTATGTACTATTTTTAATTTATAATTTAATTATGTTTAATTATAGTGAATACACATAATTGTTATTTTTATTTACAAAATGATTTTTGTAAGGCAACCTTTCACCCTCCTCTTTTAGTAAAAGACTTCATTTATGTTATGTCTTTTAATTTCCAATTTCTTATGTTAGGATATGTTATTATATATCCTTATTTCTATAAATTTTATGTCCAAGTGATGAATGACCCTTTTCTCTCTCATCAATTCATTTTCTGAATTTTTAAGTGACACCATTAGGCTACCGAATTTTCATAAGGGAACTTCTTAACCCAATTTCAATTCTTTGGGTTAAACTTATACTTCTAGATTATGTCATGATATGAATATTTCTGAATGACCTATTATTCTTTTACAATTAATATCCACTTACATTAGGTGTATTTATATTTGTCACATATAATTATTTCATTGATTTATCCTTAATCTCTTGATACAATCTTTGTAAGGGATATCTTGATTTTGTGTACCTTTATTATCCTATAAGGTGTATATACAACCCTTTTGACATTTTATATCATGAATGTCTATATTATCATGATATTTATAGTTTTGTTTGATGTTATTATTTAATTATTTTTATTCAAGAGTTTCTCAAGTGGTAAAGGATTCTTTAACTAAAACATTGTTTTAAATGTTTTAAATAATTAATATTATAAATCCTTATATTTAATGTCCATGTTTTAGAAATTATTTTAAGGATTAATTTATATGTACATGAGTTTTTTAAAGTCTAAAATCCTTTCAAATGTTTCAAACTGGTATGGGACACTTTTATTCCAAACACTTCTTTTTGAATGTTTTAAATGAATTGATTATGTTAATATCTTGAAATGATATCTTATGATTGAAATGTGTAAATGTTATATTTACTTTATTATTGTTCATGTGTTATGATTATTTTATGGTTCTTTGGCATTGTTTACGTATACGGGTGGTTCTGTGATAAACCTTGGGTGGGTGAGCCTGAGATAGCTCTCTAATTCATTGGGAAATGTGAGAGAGGTAAAAGTTAATGTTTCTTCTAAGAGATTTATGGAATATACTATGATGTGTATTCTAAACGTAACTATATACGTAGATGTGAAAGATACAACGTAAGTATTTTATGGATTTCACAAGTTACCATTATGATTTATGATTTCTATTTTTTATTCATAAAACTTATGATTTCATGAGGTGTGTTAAAGAGATTATGTTTTGTGTGTATCGATGGACTAATGATTTCTTTCTTTATTTTATAATGCTTAATGAGATTTTTATGCTCATCCCATGTTTTTGAATTTTTTTCACAGGGTATAAGGTAGGGTAAGGGAAAAGAAAAATTCAAGAAGATTTATATCAAGAAAAGAATTATTGTTTTCTTTTAAGATATTTTATTTTATGAAAAAAATGGATACTGAGTAAAAGTGTCTACATGTAATATTCAAGATGTTTTGTAATAGTTATTTCCTAATTATCTAAAACTATAAAACTAAAAAGATCCTCAATGTCAATTCTTTATTTAACTCAATATTATGTAAAGTTTAAGGATGACGCCTTACATTAAGGATATATTTCAACCTTATATCTTATATTTTTGATAATGAACCATTATTGGGGCCTGATGACATGAAATTTTTTTGGTGGAATTCACTCTTTCAAAAAAAATACAAGTGCATCACCCACATCCCTTATAAAGGGCTACCCACTCTCATCCTCTCTTCAATCATTAAAACATATTTAGTTTGTACAATACCTTCCAAAATAACTTCCAAAATTCCCTCTACTCATCCTAGAATAATTATTTTGTGCATAAATCTAACCTAGAAAGTTGTTAGTGAAAACCAAATGAGGATACCAGATGAATAGGAATTGTTCTTCAAAAAGTATCTTTTTTATATTTCTTTATCCACCACATTAAGTACTTATTATACAATGATGATATAATAACATCAGTAACTTACATATACTTAGATTTTTTTATGTTAAGGGTATGACCTACAACCACAGACACTTACATCCAATGGGATACAAAATCTTCATTCGTGTGTATGGCGGATTACCACCTCACGAACCGATGTAATTTGGTTTTCCATTACCACCGTTCAAGGTTTAAAATAGTGATATATTTATAGTTTATATATGATATATATAAAATTTATGATTTTATTATAATTATTTAATTATTATATCACACATACCTTTATGCTTTCCATTTTTTTGGAATATGACAACATCCTTTGTATGTACGGTGGACCACCGCCTCGTGAAGCGATATGATTCATTCAAACTTTACATGGAATTTATTAAGTATGGTTTTAATAAAAATAGGTGGTATATATGATTTAAACATGATTATTTAATGATAATATATCATTTAATTTTTTTTCTTTTAATCTGATAATAAAATGGAAACAACGTTTATGTGTACGTACAACCTACCGTCTCCATGAATGATGTATTTCATTTTATATCTCTAAATTTTATGGGTTACTCTAAATAAATATAGACTGAATATACATTATCTCAATATAATGGTTTAATTTCTAGATATTAATAAATCATGATCAAATTAGTGGACTAAAAATAAAAAGTTAAAATAAATACTAAAAACAAAGTGGTTATTACCCAAAATGTAATTTTAATAGGGAATTCATAATAAATGGGTAATAAAAGGTCCTAAGAAAATCATATATTGAATGATGTATATGAATATGGTAATTTAATATATTTATAATAAACTTATATTTTTTATACAGGAGTTTAATGCATGATCATCCAAAATAAATCATGAGGTAAGTATTTTCTCATCTCAGTTTTATTTCTGTGAGATATATGCCATATTCACAACTTATTTTTTTTAGTGTATATACTACACATGAATGTATTTTATGATAATTATAATTATATTTATTGGGATTTACATATTAAATTCATGATCTCTCTTTCATGGGGTATATGGTTTCAATGTTACCAAAGAGGTATCCGATTTTCGTCCCAATTTTCCCTTCTTTGAGATGTTTGTTATGTTATACACCTATATTATTTTATGAGGTGTATATAATACACATTTTACATGTTATATAATTTTTTTTTGATATTATAATTTTCATTTAATGTTATTATTTCATGGGGATTAATATTCAAAGTTACAATCATGGTAAGAGTCTTTTGTTACAATATGATCTTTTATCAAGATTGTGTATGATTAAGTCTTTGATGTTGAAATATTATAATTCAAAAGAATTATCTTATGAACTTTTTATTCATGATATTTTCAATTAATTGTTCCATTTTTACACTCTTTGTTACTTAATATGTTTTAAAAAGTGTTTTATATAAAACTCATCTTCATTTTTCCCTTATGTCAGAAATCTGTGTTCTTCCAAAAACATGTTTTCTAAAAAAAATTCAAAAAATGTTTGTATCATTTTAAAAATTATTTTTTAAAGAAAATTTTAACCAATTTTTATATTTTTTTAAAAAAATGTTTTCAAAGGATTCTTCTTTTCTCTTTTCAAAAAAGTCACTTATATAAACTTTTTACCATGAAAAAGGAATGTTCTTGTACAACATTATGGAATTACCTGCTATCATGACCATGATTTCATTAAATATTACTATTTATGTTTATTATGGTATTTTTAAAGAATATTTTTTCATAATATTCTATATATTATTAATTTTGAAAATAAGTTTTCAAAGACAATGATTTTAAAAAAAAAATATGTTCTAAAAAGTGTTTTTCAAATTCAGAAGGATATTTTCTTCAAGAAATGTTTTAAATAGTTTTTAAAATATTCTTTTATAATATTTCAGGGTTATTTTCAAAGAAAAGGGCTTTTAAAATGTTTTATTTTTTATGAATTTATTTTTAAAATGGAAAAGTTATTTTCCTCAAAATTTATTTAATGATATTTTAATGGTACTTACATTCTTTAATATCAACATCCCTTGTTGTCACTTATGCTCCAATTGGGATATTTTGTAATGATACCATATTCATTATTTTTCTGGATGGATTAAGATTGTTTTAAAGAGATTGTTATGGAACCCATCCATTTTCCATGGGCTAACCATGTTTCAAAGAGATTATTATGGAATCCATTTTTTCAACTATTTAATTATGTTTCAAATATATTTACATTAAACCCATTTTTTTCATAGGTTAATCAAGTTAAGAAATGAATAATTATTTTTTTATGAGTTTTAGGATGAAATGAAATATATTTTTACTTTATTCATGTTTTGGTTCTTTAAAAGTACTTATAAGATGGGGAAACCCAGATAACATCGGGTGAACCCATTATATCTTATATGATAGGGTGCCCTATATAACACCGAGTGCGCACGTTACATATTATATGATGGGGAATCCCAGAGAGGGTTGGGTGATCCCATTATAGTGTAAACAATGGGTGTTCTTAGATATCACTCTAATGCATTAGGTAATGTACCTTGTCTTATGAGGAAATAAGGAGGGAGTTACCTAAGGGTTTATCCAATGGATTTAACTGAACTCTGGTTATTTCTTACATGGGTTTTACATGAGTTATAAAGAAAAATGTTTCATGATAGCAAATTTTTTTGTTATGATTTCTATGGGTTTAAGATGTTTCATTTTATCCGGATGGATATCACATGGATTATGATTATGGATCTTTATTAATATTTCCATTTTAAAATTCTTATGCCATGTTTCATGATTGATGATTCAAGTATTGATAGGTGTGAGTTTTCTTATGATTAACTCATGCACTCTGATTATGTCATCATACCCTTATTTACTTATTATGCTCATTGTTGACATTCAATTGTTAATTATTATTCATACCCTTATTGATTATTTTATCTCACCCATATTATATTTCCTCTTCCCCCAAGTTATAAAGAATGAGTTTGAATGAATTATGTCTAGAAGGTATTTCATATGGATGATGATAATGACTTAATGTTAAATAAGAAAATTTGGGTTAAGTGGGAGAAATGATCATTTAACGATATGGGTATTTTTTATATAGGAGTTTTCCTAATTATCTAAAACATTAAACCTCAAAGGTCCTAAAGACTATATGTGATCTTATTTTTCCTTTTGATGTTGTAAGGTTTGGATGGAAAATAATTGGTTCACAATTATTCATATCAAATATGAAAATGTAAGGTTTTTTATTTCATAACTGGTTCCAGGAGTGCAGGTTCCAGGATTTTTAGTTTGTATCAAAGGAAAGGTTTAGATAAAGTTTGAGTTTAATATTTTTTTCATGTAAAGTTATAATAAGAGTTATGGATACCATCATAGGTATATATGATTAAGGTTGATCATAAGTTTAAATTAATAGATACCCTATTTGAGGGGTTTAAGTATTAAAAATTAAGAGGTTATTAATGACATTTTAGGAGATTTTTTATTGGTTTGGGGTACTTGTAACCCCTAGGATCAACACAAAGTGTTATTTAGGGAGGATTTTTTTTTCATTTTTAAAGGTAAAAAAATACAACCGGAAGGTCGGGTGATAACCTATCACATCTGGTAAGGTTGTAGGGCATGAACCCAAAACCAAAGGGTGACAAGGGTGTAGCGCTTACCACTGGGCTACATGATGTCCTGGTTACTAATAAATTTTTTATAAGTAAATATTATGATTATTTTTTAAACACAATAGATTTTATTTAAGGAATAATGGTTGATTTATCTTGTAAGAATATATGATCAAATTATTCTAATATTTAGTTTTAGAACTTAGTTAGGAGTTGTTTGAAGAATTTTTTGGATGGTTATTTATGGAATCATTTAGTTTGAACATTGGGAATTACTATTTGATTTTGAATATGAATGTATCATATGAAGGTTTAATCATTTTGGGAATTATATTACCATGTACTAAACATTTGGTTTTGATTAATGAATAAATATATAAGAAATATATTTTTATACTTTTAGGGATTATGTGATCTTTTAAAAGTTTATTTTAGTGCTTCAGGCATGAAGAATTCATTCTTAATACACATATTTTGGGGGAAAAGATGAGGTTGTGGCAGAAATTAATTAAAGGAAGAAATTATACTCATAAAGTAAGTATATTTCCTTATTCACATAGTTTATATAGTAAGATAATTCCTCAAATCTAGTAAAATGATCTTGAAACAAAAATATTATCCTAGTACCTTCAATTTTTATGAACTGGTGGTCTTTTCGATCTTAATAGATTTATGGTTTTGAGGCCCTAAACTTTCCATCAATAATTCAATTTATTCTGATCAATAAAATCAATCAATATCTATAATTAATTAATTTTCTCTCCATTCTCACATATGGTCTCCTATTTTCAAACCTAGTTATGTTTTATTCCATATGACCATTTTACTTCCCTTTCTCACTTATTAGAGAATGTTTCATTGGCCCTTTCTTCAATGTGGGTTCACAAAAAAAGTATTTTCAAATGTCAATAATTTTATTTTTTAACTAAATTTCAAATTTTTAGTATTATATTTATTAAAGTAAGGGAGTATGTAACACCTTAATATTTTAAAATATGAAAATTTTGTTTGATAGCGTATGTGATATGCCACACTAAGATTTGAAGAAAATATAACTCCCAAAGACTTTATGATATATTTATTTTTAAATAAATTAAATCTATTCAATATATTTAATTACTTGGAAAACTGATTTTATATTGTGTTACACAACATGCTATGTTCATATTTCATTACACGCAACACTCAGCTCAGCTTGTGTTACAAGCAACACCGAGTTTAAACAAAATGTGAAATATTATTATTTAACATAATAGTTATAAACTGATGTTAAATTATAAGGTATGAATATTAATAACTAAATTATGAATATATATATATATATATACTTATTAGTAATAAAATAATAAACATTTATAATAAAAATAAATGTTTTTTGAAAAATTGTATTTTTCTAAAAGACGAATTAGTCATGCTTTGCACGCATAATTTAAAAATATTTTTTACCACTTTTATAAAATTTATTTTAAAAAATATAATTAAAATTTTAAATCATAATACCAAATAATAATTCGGGTGAAATTTTGGTATTTTTCTAAAATTATTGATTTTTCAGTGAATAGTGAAAAATACCATTTTTTGTAAAAAGGATTATCTTTTTAATTAATTAAGTAATTTAAAATTATAAATATGTTTGAAATATTTTTAAAATTAACATAAGTATTATTTATTTATATTTAATCCACTTAATTACTTTTTAATCAACTTTATATTTAGTTTTAGTATAAGCTTGTTTTTGGGTTAAAAAAATGATTTTTCTAAAAACTGTTTTAAAATGCATAATGTTTCTAATTTTTAATCAATTAAAATAATATGTATTGGAGAATTTTTTAAATGAAATTTATATATCATATATAAATAAATATAAATTCAGTTTCATCCAATGATTATTATTATTCATAGAGTAAATATAGAATTATCTTTTTCTAAAAATATACTCTTCTTAAAAACTCGTTGTCTCGACACGTCCGCGAGATTGATATTAAATTAAAATTTGAAAATTATTTGAATTAAATTTTTAAAAATATATTCCATATTTTTAATTATAATAATTTATAATTTATAATAATTCCAATACAAATTTTGACCATAATAATTACTGAAATTAGTTTAAATTAATCACAATGATTAAGGTAAAAACGAGTTTACCGAGTTATTAAACATTAAACATAAGGATAAAATGACCTATAAACTTTTACAACACAAATATTATGAAAATATTTAGACATTATAGCTTATATAATGTATAATGGACTATTATTTGGGCTTGGTGAGATGAAAAAATGTGGGTGGAATTCATTCTTTCAAAAAAATTACTAGTGTGTCACTAACCTCACTTATAAAAGGACACCCCATCTCATCCTCTCTTCACATAATAAAACCTATTTGTTTATACCAATACCTTAAAAAACCCCTTAAAAACTTCCCTCCACTCATTCTATAAGCCTTATTTTGTGTATAAATCTAACATAGTAATGATTTAGTGAAAACCTATGGAGGATACCCGAAGAAGAGGTAATGTTCTTCAATAAACGTCTTAATATTATTTCTTTCTCCATCACCTTAAATTGTTATTGTACCATGATGATATAATAAAATTAGTATATTCCATATACTGATATGTTGTTATGTTAGTTTTATGACCTAAAACCACACAAACTTCTATCAAATGGATTATGAAATCATTATTCATGTATACGGTGGACTACTGCCTCGCAAAAGGATGTTGTTCATTTTTTTCATTAACACCTTTCAAGGTTTGTAATAATTATGGAATTATAGTTTATATTATATATATATATATATAATATTTTTGTTGTTATTATAATAATTTAATTGTTATATCACACATAACTTCATTCTTTTGATTTTTTGGGAATACGATAACGTCGTTCGTGTGTACGACAGACTACCTCCTCGTGAAGTGATGTGACTCATTCATGCTTTAAATATAATGAATTAAGGATGGTTTTAATGAAAATTTGTGATATATATGTAATAAAAATTATTATATAATGAAAATATATCATTTATTTTTCTTTCTTTAAATCTGAACAGAAAATGGAAATAACGTTCAGGCATACATACGACCTACCGTTTCTATGAATGATGTATTTCATTTACTATTACTAAATTTTATAGTATAATATAAATAAATATATAATGAATATATATTATATTTATATCATTTATTAATTTATATATATTATGAAATCATGATCAAAATAATCAAACCAAAAATAACATGTCAAAATATATATGAAAAAGTGGTTATTACCCAAAATGTAACTTTAACATGGAATTGTTAATAAATGATTAATAAAATGTCATAATAAAATAATATATGGAGTTATATTTATTAATATGATTATTTAATATATTTATAATAAACTTATATTTATTATACAGTAGGTTAAATCATGATGAACCAAAAGGAAGCGCGAGGTAAGGGTTTTCTCATCTCAATTTTATTTCTATGAGATATATTCCATATTCAACACTTTTTTTGTGGTTTATATACTTCCCATGAATTTATTTTATGATTATTATACATATATTCATGGGTATTTTTATATCCATTCTAGGATCTATCTTTCATTATGTTTATGGTTGCAATTTTACCAAAGAGGTGTGAGATTTTTGTCTCGATTTTCCTTCATTGAGACTTTTGTTATAATATGAAACTATCTTATTTTATGAGGTATATATACTAACCATTTGACATGTTATATCATTAATATAATTATTTTCATGATATTGTAATTTTGATTTACTGTTATTCTTTCATTGGTATTACAATTCAATGTTACAAAATTGGTAAGAGTCTTTTGTTACAATCTCATCATTTATCAGGATTGTGTATGATTAAGTCTCCAATGTTGAAATCCTATAATTTTCATGAATTATATTATCCTATAGTAATTAATGGTATTTTCAAGTAATTTTATCAGTTTTAAACTATTTTTTACTTAAAATTTTTGAGAAAGTGTTTTTAATAAAATCTAACTTCATTTCTCTCTTCAGTCAAAAATCTATGTTCTTACAAAAAAATATTCTCTAAAAATTGTTTCAAATAATGTTTTTACCCTTATAAAAATTATATATTATTGTCATTTTTATCCATTTTTTCTTTTTTTAAATGTTTTCAAATGAATATTCTTATCAATTTCTGAAAAAGGCACTTTTCGAACCTTTTTACTATGAAAAATGAATATTCTTATACAGAATTATAGAATTAATTATTGTCATCACCATCAATTCCTTGAATATTACTTTGAAAATTTAAACTTATATTTTTAAATAATTTTTTTTCCTATTATTCTAGAAATTCTTAGTTTTTAAAGTGGTTTTCAAAGAAAAGTATTTTCAAATTTTTTTATGTTTTAAAAAGTGTTCTTAAAATCCAAATGGATATTTTCCTCATGAAATGTTTTAAATTAAATCCTTTATAATATTTTATGGTTATTTTCAAATAAAATTATTTTCAAAATATTTTATGTTTTAAAAATTTATATTCAAAATAAAAATTTTATTTTTCTCAAAATTTATTTAATGATGTTTTAATCGTATTTCTATTCTTAAATATCAACAAACCATGTTGTTACTTATATTTCAATGGGGATATTTTTGTAATGATACCATCTTTATTATTTCTCTATATGGATTAATATTTTTTCAAAGAGTTTTTTGTGGAGACCATCTCTTTTCCATGGGTTAACCATGTTTCAATGATATTATTATGTAACTTGTTTCTTTTCCATGGGTTAATCATGTATTAAAGAGATTAATATGAAACCCATTTCTTTTCCATGGGTTAATCAAGTTATGAATGGAATAATAATTATTTTTATGAATTTTATGATGAAATACTTTATTTTTTTACTTTATTTATGCTATGGTTATTGGAAATTGTGTATGTGATGGGGTGGTGTGGATAGTACCAGGTGATTTCATTACAACTTGTATTATGGGTCAGACTAGATAAAACTGAGTGAGACTATTAAATCTTACACGATGGGGCATCCTAGATAGCATCGGGTGAGCATGTTATATCTCAAACAATTGGTGCTCCCAGATAACACTCTAATGCATTGGGTAATGCACATTGTCTTGAGAGGAAATAAGGAGTGAGTTACCTAATAGTTTCTCCCATGTATTTAATTGGAATCTAATTATTTGTTACACAAGTTTAACATGAGTTATGAAGAAAAATTTTCCAAGATACCAACACGTTTTTATTATGATTTCTATTGTTTTATGATGTTTAATTTGACCATGATTGATATCACATGGCTCATGATTATTAATATTTATTAATATTTCATTTAAAGACTTATTCCATGTTTCCTGATTGATGATTCAAGTATTTATAATTGTGATTTATTTTATGATTCACTCGTACACTCTGATTATGTCATTATACCCCTATGAACTTCTTATAGTCATTAATGACATTAAATTATTAATTCTTCTATTTAAACATACTAATCATTTGAGATCCCCCTTAATATTATTCCACTTCCCCTAGGTTATAAATAATGATGTTGAATGAATTATATATAGAAGTGATTTCATATAGATAATGATGACGACTTAATGTGCAATAAGAAAATTTGGGTTAAGTGAGAGAAATGCTAATTTAATGACATGGGTATTCTTTATATAGGAGTTGTCCTAATTATCTAAAACTATAACCTAAAAGGTCCTAGAGAATAAAAGTGATCATATTTTTTACTTTTTATGTTGTAAGTTTGGATGGGAAAAAATTGGGTCACAATTATCAGTATCAAATCCAGATACTCAAAGGTTATGATTTTAGGACCAGATCTGGGAGTGCGGGTTATGGACTGTTATATCTTATTCTAATGTTATTACCTTAGGGATCATGTTTCTTTAGGATTCATATCTTATTAACTACCAATATTTATTCCATGGATCATGATTTTGATCTATGATATGCAGGGTATAATTTTAAAATGTTAAGTTCAAGTTCTCATGTAATTATGCTCAAGTTATGTTTATGTAATCATTGATATCTATTTTGTTTACTCATACTAAGAATATAATATCAAAATTTTCATATGTTTCCATTCCCCATATTTTGATGAAAATTATTAAGTTGATTATATAAAAGAAGGGTTCTATACATGAATAAATTTTGGGGGGTGATGTAGATTTTAAGAACCATTTGTTTATTTTTACAAGATATGTAAGAGTTTTTCCTAATTATATAAAACTCTAAACCTAAAAATCTATCAGTATGAAAGTGATCAAATATTTCCTTTGATTTTGTAAGTTTTGGATGGTTGAAATTTGTTCATGTTTATTGGTATCAAAGATAGAAATGTAAATATTATATTTTTAGCACTAAATCTAGGAGCGTGGGATCTAGACTATTACAATTGATATTAGAGGTCAGTTTAGAAAACTTTATATATCATTATGTTTTCATGAGAAGTTATATTAAGAGTTAAGGATACCATCATGGGTATATAAGCTTGAGGTTAACCATATGTTCAGAGTCTTAGACACCCCTTTTGAGGTTTTAATTGATGGAATTTTAAGGAGGATAATGGTATTTTGGGATAATTATATACAACCCTTAGGTTTAACTTAAAGTATTATTTGAGGAAGATTTACTTTAATTTTGGTATACATATGTTTAAAGGTTTTGGTAGAATTTAAGGATTATAAGATCTCTAAATTTTAGTTAATTGTGGGTTATTATATTTTTTAGTATGTTCATCATATTTTGGTAAAGTTATTAGAATTATATTAATTTAGTTTTAGTAAAATGACAACCCACTGTTCAGGTGACAACTAGTCACATCTGGAAAGGCCATGAGGCTTAAACCCACAACTGAAGAGAGATAAGGGTGCATCTTCTACTACTTGACTATATGAATTACTAGTTAGTATGGAATTGTTTTTATTTATTTAAAATATATCATAGATAAAATTTAATTTCATTTTGGGAACATATGTTTTATTATATAGATTTCCATGGGATTGGAAATTAATTTGGTGTTAAGTGATTGATATTATATCCAAATAAGTTCACTGTTTTTGGAATTATATATGATTAAGGTAAACATAATATTATGGAATTTTATTTGAAGAATAATGGTTTAATTGTCTCTTGGAGGCATACATGATTTTATTACAGATTTTTGGTGATTTGGGTTATTTATGAAAATCGTTAGCATATATTGGATATTATATGTTTAGGGTGTGTACTTTTTGAGAGATAGATACTAAAATTATCTTTGAAGATTATATGATAAGACCATTCTTATTTTTTTGAGTTTGAAACTTATTATGAAATATTTTGAGTAATTTTAATGAAGTTATTTAGTGAATGAACTAAGTTGAACATTGGGGATTACTGTTGGTTTTTTTGATATTAAAGTAGTTTTATTAATATAAAGGTTTATTATTTTTGGGTATCATCTTCTCATGTGATAAACATTTTGGTTTTTGTTAATTCATAAATATAGGAGGAATAGATATTTATTCTCTTATGGATTATGAAATCCATTAGAAGTTGATTTTATTACTTCACGCATGAAAAACTCATCTGACTGAAAAATTAATTTTTTATTAACATAAACCCCTATTAAGGGCTAAGGGGGAACCCAACATAACATAATAGACTTAAAGACGAAAAAATATGCTCCAACGGAATAAAATACATCAACAAACTAGATCAATTATACAAAGAAAAGACCATCCCCAACATCAATAACATTTGGTCTAGCTTCCACCTTATCATCACTACTCGGATAAATGTAATGTGCAGAGATGCATGGGCCTGGTACCAATGGAAAATGTCATACCCAGTAAAACATCCAAATCTAGATAGAAATGGTTAGGTGAAAACTCCTTTCTCTAAACCTAATCTAGAGAATCCCTTTAAAGAATGACTGGTTAAATAGTCCATTGAACCGCAGACCACATGCCACACAATATATCACACCATCATGAAATCCTTTTCACATAGGAAAAAATTCAAAATTTATAACAACATCGCAAACATTGGCTACACCGTCACTGTAAGCCTCGCCACAACGATCCCACAAGGCTCCCTCCAAAACCACACCCATAGACGAGGAACCAAAAGAGTCAGACACTCCCAGATGAGTGAACCCAATCCATAACCACCTGGGGCTGGATGAACCAAAAACTACACTAGAGGAGCATCACCAATGGGGGAGGGGGTTCTGAGCCAATTTGTTCTAAAATCTCTATTATGAGCATGAAATAGAGTAGATCGAGTTGGGGAAGAATACACAGTGAAGGAAAAATCGAGAAAACTCATGAGAATAAGGAGAGAGGTAAACTAGTGAGTACCACGGGTAGGGACACACTGACTCCATTGATGCCACGATACCAGGACCAGATCAGCCAACAAAATCCACCACCTGAAGGAACCCCCAAATCTGAATCTTGAAACCCAAAAAATATTGAAGATAGATTTATTATGAGGAAATTGAACAAAATGAATCCATGGCCTCCACATGCCTCAAAGGTTCCCCCAGCCTCTGCTATCCCCAACACATGGAAATCTATGGCGTCAAGAATCACATCAACTTGATCCACTATGCACTTCTATATGGAGGCCACGCCACCGCTAGCACCACTAGGCCACCGAACCTCACCGCGGACACTGAAGTTGAGCCACCCGCCTCCATCCACTAACGTTTTTTCAAATTCAAACCAAATACATAGATATAATACCTAGTTTGTTTTATTCTATATGACCTTCATACTTTTATTTCTCCCTTTTCAAATGGAAATTTGGTTGTCCCTTTTTATGATGTGGGATTTCAACAAAGGTATTTTAAATAGTCAAACCCCAAATACCGAGACAAAGTTCAAATATAAAGGATGAAATTTATTAAATGGGAGAGAATGTAAAACACTTATATTTTAAAAAACCACTTTGTTTGATAGCTTACATTTCATGCAACATCGAGCCTAAAAAACCCAAGAATATCATTATTTAAATATGACTATTATAACCTATTCATCAAAATGGAGGGTATGAATAGTATTAAACAAATTATGATATATATATATATATATATATAAATTACCTACTCAATATAAATTAAATGATCAATTCTTATGAAATATGTACTCAATTTTTAGTAAATTTGTTTTATTCCACAGAAATGTGTTTTTATAAAAAAGGGTTTTCTTGATTTTTATGAGTGAATATTATATTAATTTTTTTTAAATTATATAAATTATATTTTACAAAATTAATATCATTTTTTAAATCACCATACCAAAATTATGTTATGGTGAAATTTTTATATTTTTCTGAAAAATTGATTTTCTATTGAATGGTGAAAAATAGCAATTTTTATTGAAAATTGTATTTTTGTTTCAACCATTTGTGAAGTTCTATTTATTATAAAATGGTTTAAAAGAAAAATTAGTTATATTATATTATGAATAATTTAATTAGGTTCATTTAAATTAATTTTATAATTTAATTTGGTATAAAATCCTTTTTTATACAAAAATATACATTTTTAAGAAAAACTGTATTTTTTCTAAAAACTATTTTTCATCTCATTTTGTGAACTTATTTTAAAATTAATTTCGATTAATTATAGGAATTTAATTTCATTAAATATATATTTTTTTGTATTCAAAAATCTAAATTTATCCAAGGATGAGTTTTTTTACATTTTTTTAAAGAAATTAATCTTTTATTGAATAGTAAAAAAAACGATATTTTTATGAAATACAATATCTTTTATGATAACTCCAAGAAAAATTCATAATATATAAAATTTATGAATCTTATGGGAAAAATAAATTACGATAAAATAATATAAATATCATTAAGTAGTAATTAAAAACATATCAATTAAAATTTATTCCATAATAATTATGAAAAATCCTTTTCAGTGCTGACCCAGAGCCTGCACATCACTAAAAAAGTAAAATTTTGTATCTTAAAAATAATAATTGGAACTATATAACTCCTTTATATACTCATATATTATATATGAATTATTTTTTGTTATTTTAATTTTTGGACAATAATTTTAGAGTTATATAACAAGTGTCTTATCCAAATATTTGTGTAATGCTTGCGCATGGCCAGAAAAGTCAAAATAACACATTAAGTGTTTTTTATGATATATATGTCAGTTAAAATAATTATGTAATTAATATAAATTTATATTTTTATAATAATAAACATATTTCATGATATAAATTTGTTTATAATTTTTATATATTATATAATTACCTTATATGCTTGTGCAATGCTAATACAATATTAATTTAATTAATAGAAAAATAAAATAAAAGATATTAAAAAAATTAAAAGTAACTTAATATGAGTTATTTAAGGTGATAAAAAATTATATATGTGTACATGAAATATTTAGGATATAAAAAAATATTTGGTTTTAATTTTACTTATTGTTTTCATGTTTTTAAATTCAAAGTAATGAATAGTATTAAAATTGACAATAATGATATTTTATGGGATTAGTATTTCATTAAATTATTTAAAAATCATAAAAATATTAAATAAGTACCAATGGGATAATATGTGGTCTAAAATTCCATTCAATATTCATTTATATTTCATTTTTAAGCATTTGTCTCTAGAATAGTCTTATTATATTTTAATCATTTGAGAAATTCTAAAAGTTCCCCTCACCTCAATTATAAAAGGGCACCTCCTCCCTCACTTGTTCACAAAAAATTGAGCCTTATAGCTCGACCAATTATTACCCATTTCTCTTCTAAAAATCCGTATCCATATTTTTTATGTTCTGTACCTTCAAAAAGACAAACCCAAGATCCCTTAAGAAGATATTTAAAGGAAGGCTCTAGAGGAAGAGGTAATTGTCTTTACCAACTCTTTTAAGTTTATTTATTATTGTACTTTTTTTTCATGTTTAATTTACATAATAAATTAAAAAATACAGTATCAAAAATATAATTTTATGTTATTATTATTATGGTACAACCATATTCCACCTCATCTCCATTCTATGAAAAGCGAAAGTAGTGCTCGTGTGTATATACGGCTTACCATCTCTACATAGTACTGCAATTCGTTTTTTATCACAAATTTACTTTTATGGTTATAAATATATAAATAATGAATATATATGACATAATAATGAATATTGAAAGTTTAAATATTCTTTACCATTCTTTCGTTCAATCCATAAAAAATGGAAACAACGTTCATGCGTACATACAACCTACCATCTCCATGAACAATGTAATTTATTTGTATATCTCTATATTTATGGAAGACTCTAAATATATATATATATATAATATTATATTTAGACCATAAATAATATCCTTAAGATTATTTAACTATATCCAATTCATAATAATTAGAACTTACATGACAAAATATGCATTGGAAAATGAAGTAGTTAACACCCGAAACATGGGTGATAAGGAAATATTATTAACAAATGGGTGATATGATGATATAAGAGGATAATATATGGTAAAATAAATATTAATATGGTTCTATTATAAATTAATAACAACTTTAAAATCATTATACAATAGGTTAAATTATTTTGATCAAATGGGAAGCATGAGGTGGGTGATTTTTTACACACATTTATTTTTGTGGGACACAAATCATATTCACAAGTTGTTTCTTTTGTGTGGTATATATAATTACCATGAATTTTATTTTGTTCTTATTATTATTAATTTTATGGGTATTTACATTTCCATCTATGATTCTTTATTTCATGGGGATTATGATTCATAAGTTACTAGAGTGGTAAGAGTTTATTTCACAAAGTAATCACTCATCAGGATTGTTTATGTTTAAGTATCTACTGTGGGATATTTATCTTACATGTCCATGTTTTATAAAAAGGCTTTCAAAAAAGTTTTTAATATTATTCTAAAATTTTTTAAAATCATTTTTACCTAGGTTTTATTTTATACAAAACAGTTTGAAAGGAATATTGTTTGTCATTTTTCAAACGTAGAACTTGGTGATTTTTTTTTGAAAAAAATCGAAAGGAATGTTTTTTAACTTATATGGAATTATAATATTTTAATTTTTTTCATGGGAATCAATTATTTTAATCTTAATTTATAATTTTAAAATTTTTATTTTTTTTAAAAAAAAATCCTTAATAATTGCATATCTTTTTAAAAATTGAGGTGATTTTAAACTAGAAAAGTTATTTACCTAAAGAATCATTCCAAGTGATCTTTCAAAATAATTTTCCATATAAGATTAAATCATTTGATGTTACTTAAGATTTAATGGGGATATGATACAAGGATACCAAACTCATTATTTTTATGTATTTTTTATATTTATTATGACATGGAGTTTATGAATCCTGTTACCTTTCCATAAGTTTTACTTTGATGAACTTAGTTTATTTTCATGAGTTCTAATATGATAAATGATTTATGATCATGTGGAATATATATTTATGGTTTTTATTATGTGATAGGTGGGACCTATTTATACATGCAATGAATTGGTTAAATAATGATATCTCATGAGATAAAAAATATTGGAATGGGGTGTATACCTAGTTTAGTAAGGTAACGTGTCTACCATAATAGTATTGGGAGTGAACCTTTACTACTACTACGGTTTGGGGATTGAATCCATTCCACTATAATAGTCTTTAGAGTGAACCATGAATACTATGATGATTTTTGGAATGAACTTATTCCACTATGATAGTCTTGAATGTGAACCTTTACTACTATGATGGTTTGGGGAGCGAACCCATTACACTGTAGTAGTATAGGAAAAACTCCTTTACTACTAAGGAAATGATTTTATATGATTATGTATATGCCAAAATTTCATTCCCTATGAAATTTTTATTCTCTCATGTCTCATGTTCCTTTATGATATATATCTTATAAACTACCAAGATTAATTCCATGAATCATGATTTTGATATATAATATGAAGGTTATAATTTTCAATTATTTAGTTCATGTTCTTATGACCTTATGATCATGTTCTGATTATATAATCATTGATATCTCTTTTATTAACCCTTAATAAGAATCTAAGCTCACCCTTTTCTTATTTTTATATTCCCTAGGTTATGAATATTTTTTTTAATAAAGGAATGTCTAAGAATGGTTCTATAAGTGTAGAAATGTTGAGGGATGATATATATTTTTATGTACCAATTTATTTTACCATGATATGTAAGATTTATTCCTATTATATAAAAATCTAAACCTAAAATAACCTTAAATATGAAAGTGATACAATATTTCCTTGGATTTTTATGCTTTGGATGGCTAAAATTGGTTCATTTTTATTGGTATCAAAATATAAATATAAAGATTATTTTTTAACACTGAATTTGTGATCGTGGGTTCTGGGCTATTACACTGAGTTCCACATAAAAAATTAATATCTTCATTATTAAAACAATTCAAACTCACTCCTAAATATCCCATTGGGACTTAATATGGTTTATCTTTTTTTCAGATACTTTTCTTTTCTTCTAGAATTTATCTTGAATCATAACCACAAGGCATTATGATGTTTTATCAATAAGAACACATCCCTTAATAATGTATGATATAGTTTATCTAATAATTATTTGTATGATGTAATCATGAATGTAATTAGTCAATAATTTTTTCCCACTAATGATCTGATCAACTTAGTCTATTCACATCAATCTGATGTCACTATGAATGTTCTTTTAGTGATCTCCCAATATTTCCTATAACTAATGGGCTTCCCACCCTAGACAGTCTGATGGACTATATTATATGAATTAGGAAATATTTATGTTATGTACTTTAAATGACTTTATAAAAGTTTATCCATTTGAAACTCCATCCAGTGGAATTATTTAGAAACCTTTGTCTGATGGTACTATTTTAAAACCCTCATCTAATTAATACATTCAGATAAACTTTATCCAATAACCTTAGTATAATGGACTCCATCCGATCATCATCCCTATCTTATTTTGTTCATCTTCACAAACTCATTAAATAAACTTTTCAATGAAAATTCACTAAGTTGATAACAAACATTATTCTCCAAACTTTGAGTACAATTTTAAGATATTAAGATCAGCTCACCAATCATCATATGAAAAATCAAAGTCTTTAAAGAACTTTCTCCTTTCAATTAATAAACAATCTCGATCAAAACTAAGGGAAGAAAACTATATCTAAATCTATAATAAGTAAATAACACTATTTACATTGTTTTTAATATAATAATACTTGAGAAATTCATTTCTTTTCCATTTACTAATCCAAGATACATCAACTTTGTTACCAAAATTGGATACTTCCATCTAAATTTCTATAAAATTATTATTTATAACTTCTTCAGCACATTGAAATCAATGAAATCATTATATTTCATTGAAAACTATTGAAAACCATTGATAAAAAATACAACTCACACACAATGTGGGATCTTAAATCTCCCCTTTTTATTTTTTTGCAATACCTTCAAAGTACATTCCAAATTGATATATCAATATGTGAATCTTTCTCTCCTTTTATTCTCAAAATTTATTTCACTTCATATTTTCTCCCCATTATTGAAAAGAAATAAAAATTTCAAGGGAAAATTTTATCAGTTAAATACTAAGTAATGTTTCATCCATAATTTCACTATAAGTCTATGTGATCTATGCTCGGTGTAGAAAATAAGTGGATTTGATTTAGGTAAAAAAGTTTTAATTTAATAAATTATCTTGATACATCAGGTAATGAGAACTCATAAAATTTTCATTAAGTGTTTCCCACTTTTATTCTTGACTAAAGATAGATCAACATGAATCTCATGCAATAACTTCAAAAAAAATATTAAAAACATTCAAGTACAACTAGCAGGATAAGTAGCTTTAGAGCACTTTCATACTTCAAATTTTCTTTTGTCATAGACTAATTCAATTTCTCCCTATTTGTTTTAAAATTATTATTTTAAGTAACCTAGTATGATATATTTAAGAGATACATACCTTTTTCAATGGGATTCCTGTAGGCACATTCCCTAATAATAAGATTTATATGAAGTAATGATTATGTTGGAAAATTCATCATAATTCACTTGTCTTCCCATCAAGGAGACCTTCTTTATGATCATTATAAATATATAACTCTTAGATAGATATGATTTAGAAAAATTATGTTTCAAATACACCAAAATGGATATTTATTTCACTTTTTTATGATTTTTTGATAGAAACCACTTTAACTTCATCTAGGATATTCTTATTATTATTTTTACAATAAATAAACATAAAAAACATTCTATTATGTGAAATTCATTATCTTGTCTATCCAAATTTATCATCCATTCCTCCTACTTATATTACCCCTAGATTATGCTTCACATTTAATTCCCTATATTTAATGAGAAAAACATATAAAACACATAGATTAAGGGACTAAGGTGGCTCTTTATTTCTTCATTAATGTAAAAATCAAGGTTGAGATAATTTTCTCAACCAAGTTTCCCTATATCATCCAAACATTAGGCTTGCACACCAGAAATTTAGTTCTGAATTATCTTGAGGAAACATTAATATTTTCACTCTTTCTAGTTTGTGTGGAGATATTTTATTCTTAACATCCTTCATGGATGATGCATTATTAATCCTTTTAAGCACTTCTTCATGTTTTGATAGAATGGTTAAACAACCTTTTTCACTATGTACAAATTTATTATATCTCTCACACAAAATTTATTTGACACAATATTTTCATTTTCTTGACAAAATCTTATGTACTTAACCATCATTATGTGTAATCTTTTCTTTCCCTTTTTCACTATCCTTTTATTATGCTTCTTCCATCTTCCATATTCTCTCCAAATCTTCTATCTAGATAACTAACATATCATTATTAACATTGGAAAAAAGAAATTTGGGTTTTTTCTGGATTATTTTGAGTGCCATGTTTTATATTAGTTTTTTAGATGATTGTATTTTCTTCAAATTCTTGGATTTGGAATCCAAGTGCTTCTCACCTTTCCAACTTGAAATTTTATTGGGATAATTTTTTTACAACATTATTATACTTAAAATTTATTATATTTTGAATGTTTATTCTTTATCGATGGATTTATACCTATTGACATTTACTTCCTTTGTGATTTTTCATTTAGAGGATGGTACCAACAATATGGTACAAAATGACTGAATCTGTTTCTGCCCCAACATTAACCCACAGACCATTGTCTTTTTATATCAACCATATAATGTTATTGGGTCTTCTTTATATATTTTTGGGATCTTTGTGGGGAACCATATTCCACAATATTTTTCATATCCACCCTATCCATATTAGTATGATTTTTTCTCAAATTTATTCATCTATACTTGTATATATTTTGTTTTTCATCCTTCATTATTCATGAAAATAATTTTAGAAAAAATTTTACTAGATGGTGTGGATGGTACTTATTTCTTCACAAATGATTGAGATATATCATTGAATTAATTCATAATATTTTTTTTTTCATGTTAAACGTATTTTAACACTAGAATCCTTCGATGAGAATTGTGTATCAACATAAAATTTCTCCTTCTTTTAAGAAGACTCAATATATATATCCTTAAGATTAAAAGGTTTGACTTCAAATTCTATACATCTCATATTGATGGTTTTTTATAATCTTTGATCATAATAACCTTCCCTTAACAAAACTTATTCATTCTTTAAACTTTATCTTCATGTAAGACAACTTTGTTTTGTAAGAAAGATTAAAGTTCCTTAATATTCTTGGATTTTACTTCTAATTGGGAATCCTTGACATCAATGATATTTTTAAACTTTTATGTTATCAAATGGATATTTTCTTCTAGATTCTTCTTAGAATCCTCCTTTTGTTCATCTTTTTTGATCCAATTGTGTTTAATCTTTGAAGAACTTATTTCAGGTTCCACATTTTTAGTTTCAATAGCTAAAACCTTCTTAGAGATCTTTGTAAATTCTAAAACCTATTCTTATAAATACTTATCTATATTACCTTCTTCTTCTTCAATCTTGATGATCTCTTTCTACATTCATTGAAATACTCTATAAATAAGAAAGACTAATTCATTGGGAATGAAATACCGAATTTATTTTAATCTAATAACTGATATATCTTGAGAATTTGAAAATAGATCATCATCACACCTTATGCTAGGATATTCATTTTGAGGAAAATATATATAATAATTTTTACATACTTCATGATTAGTTAAAATTCTTGATTCACTTGAGTTGGGAATGTTGATCTTCTCCTTAATGGTAAGTTGAACCACTTGTTATTTAATTTCCAAGAAATATATATATTATTTGTTATAAAGGCATGGAGAAATTGATACTTCGTATTCTTTAGGTAACATATATGTATTCATAGATTTCTTTTCTTTTTATTTCTCCTATTCATCATGGTCTTAGTAGAAATAAAATTATTCACACAGATAACTGAATCTTCATAAAATTTTTACATAATTTAAATATAGAAAAAAACTTAAATATTAAAAAGAGAATAAATTCCATGTAGAGAATCTAATAAAGGTGAACTAAACCTTTGATATCAATTGATAGGACCACTCCAATGATATATTCAATAATGATAGGGGTGAATCAGTGTTAGTAACTTTTAAAAAAACTTTAAATTTTTACCCCTTTACCAATTAGACCTATTAGGATATTGATTATCATATTCTCTTATCCTTGTCATATTAAAGTATATGAAAGAAATTAAAATATGGAATTTGATATTTTTAAAAGGTTCAAAACTCAATAATAGTTGTTAGTCCTTTTCATGTCTATTGATGAGCAATAAAAGGATTCTCCTCTATAATGAGATACCATTTTATAATGGTTCAGCTAGAAACCAATCCTTATCCCAAGTATGGTTCCTCAAACTTTTGGAGGAGGGATAAGAAAACAATACTTCTTCCCAAGACTAGTGATGATCTTGTTTAACTTGTAGCTACACACTGATTATTTATACTTCAAGTGTATAAAGTCTCCAAATTCTTTATTAGATACGTTATAACACGAATAATGTATTCCACCAATGTAACTTATGATTAATGTCTCAATGCTGAATTGTTATTCACTTCCTTCTTCTTCTAAATGTTACTTTCATGGTAGCGAGAAAGAAACTCTATTTTTTATTCTTTCATTTATTCCTTCATTTGGAAATTGTTATTCAGATCCTTATATCTAATAATATACATATAATACAAGTTCATCTGATGATAGTTCATTAGATCCATTATTATGCTTCTTCTTATGGAACCTATTCATCTTGTAATACCTATCTGATGATGTTTATCTTCTGTTATCTGTCTGATGATGTGTGTGTGGTACCTTATTTTTTACCCTTCTCATTCGATAAATGATTGATAAGGAAACTACAAATGGTATTTGTCTGATCCATTATTATTTTCATAATCTGATATACTGGTGATCTATCTTGTGCTTCTCATCTATCTAGTACCCTCTGATCCATCTAGTACCTCTTCGTCTGATACTTCAACCCAAATAAGAATCTATCTCATGCTTAATGGTCGAAACTTCCACACATTGATTAACTTATTTATAATTATTCAAATAAAAAACAAATTGAGTAACCAATATCTTGAACAAAAACTTATTCTCATTTCATTAGATCCCCCTTATATAGGCAAAGTTCCTTTAGGTTTATAGGGTGAGGAAAAAACTTCAAATTCAAACTTCCCAGTAAAATTTTGAGAATCCCACTCAAAACGTTTTCAAAAATTGAACGCATTAAAACTTACTAAAATATAAGAGACGAGAAATATTCATAGGTAACTTCTATACATCTCAACATTAATTTTCTTCTTTTTTCCTCCTAAAATCTTGGCTAGAATCATGATCATCCCTTTTTGATTATTGAAACAATGATGATCTAGCTTAGCATTGCCACAATTAATATCTTTATGAAAACTTAATAAAGACCTTTAAACTTTCGATCTAGTATACTTCATTCTACTTATTCCATCCAGTGAAACTTTATCTGGTACTTTATCAAAACTTTGTAGGAACATCATGAAAATTCATCCTAATACTCTTCCTATGACCAATTAATTTTATAAAAATTCTTCTTCATTCGATGATGTTCACATGTTTCCTCTATGTGATAAATTTTCTAGGAAACCTATACTCATTAATTCAAAATACTATGTATAATAATCTCTTCATATTTCCTCAAACTAATGTTAGGAAACTTTTGTTTGATCATTTTGAAACCTTTGATATCTACACTTTCTACGAGCATTCATTGAATCTTATTTAATTCATATCTTGTTCTTCATACAAGTCTGTTTGATGGAATTTGTACATAAGAAAACATTATTATGTATATTTAATTATATTTGATTACTAACCAAGATAGAAAAATAGACTTCATTCTTCCTTTTATAAACTATAACATTATCATCTGCTTCAATATTAATTTTCAACTTGATCATTGTATAAGTCTGTTGGATGGAATTTTATAGCTCTTATTCTAACATAACATCAATAGAACTTCACAATGTTTTGTGACCATAGTTCCACTGATTTACTTCACAACTTTAATATGTTCATGACTTAAACATTTCACAACTACTCTTCAATATCCCCTTCAGACTTAAGCTAATTTAACACTCTTTCAGAGACTTTTCTATTCCCCTAAAATTTATATTGAATCACAGCTACAAGGCATTGTGATGTTTAATCAATAAGAAAAAATTGATTAGTAATTTAGGGTATAATTTATCTAATCATTATCTATTTTATGTGACCATGAATGTAATCATTCAAACATTTATTTTCACAGGTCATATGATAAACTTATTCTATTCACATCAGTATGATGTCATTGTGACCGTTCTTTTGATATTCTCTAAATATTTCCTACAACCAATAGACTTTCCACCATGGTCTATTTTATGGGATATATTAGATGATTTATGAAAGATTAATATAATATAATTTATAATGAATTTACAAAATTTCATCCATTAGAGACTCTGTTCAATTAAAGAATTCAGAAACCTCCATCTGATGGTTCTACTTATAAACCCACATTCAATTACCTCAGTCTAATAAACTTCATCCGATCACCTTGGTAAATTTACTGACATAAGATCATTAGTTTTATCTACGTCCATTCATATTTAAAATATTCTTAAGTAAACTTCATAATTTTTATAACAATCATGTTTCACTAAACATAAATCACATGTTTGAGAGATTAAAATCATATCACCAATCATCATAAGAATACTCAAATGATTCAATGAAATTTTTACTTTAAGCTAATGAATTATCTTGATCTCCACTCTGGAAAGAACACCATATCTTGATCTCTATTAAATAAATAACAAAATTTTCATGGTTCTTAAGATAATAATACTTGATTAATTCATTTATTCTTTATACATTCCTCCAATATACATCAACTTTGTTACCAATAAAAGATACTTTAACTGAACCTTATAGATTCTTATTCTTTATAACTCTTTTATTATATTTAAATCAATGAAATATTTCTATTTGATTAAAAACCATTGAAAAATAATTAAAACCATTGAAAACAAATGTAACTCACACATGAGGTGGGTGCTTCATGTGTCTCATCCCTGAGAAGAATATCTAGAGGTCCTAGCCAAAAATATCTGACAACTATGTATGAACATACAAATACCATTACCAAGTATCATATTGGGTCTACCCATGATTCCATAACACTTGAATGAGAGGTACTATCATCCTATACAACACTTTCTTGCAATGGTGTAAAATTCACACCTCATATTCCTCGGAAAAAGAATCTACCTCCAACTTAGAATCTTCATCATTGATCATGTGAATTGGATACAAATCATACTTCCAAAGCTATAAAAAAACTAAACACATTGTGCATAACTCAATTTTATAGAGGAAGATCCAACTAATAATCCATTATTCTAATATGATACACAATCTCAAATGGACTAGCATACCATGGTTCCATATTCCCCTACATCCTCAACTAATGATTCCCTAATATAGGCGATGCCTATAAGAATACTTAGTCTCCCATGGTGAACTCTAGGGGTTGCTGACTCTGGTTGATGTACGAATTTTTCCTTCTCTAAGTGACAAACAACCACTTTTGGATCAACTTCACCCACTTGGTGGTTTCCTACACCAAGACTGATACCATATTCACTAACACATATACCTCTATCCAAAATAATAGAGAGAATCATGAAATTACATTAAGATACTCAAATTGATCCTTCTGTATTAAATACTAGTAGCTATTTTTTAAAAGAACTCAACTAAGGCTAGATACTCATCCAAAGATCCCATAAAATAAAGTATTTATGACATAATTATATCTAACAGTAAATAAAACATCCTATATTATTGTACTTCTATCTTTGGGTGACATGTCATACACATTTTTAGCTGAGACCCCATGGAATTTTTCAAATCCTACCAAAATAATTATGTGAAATGTGCAGATCGAGCTGATACTATGCTCATAGGAATTCCATGTAATCAAATTATCTATTATACATATAACATACCTAACTCATCCATGTAATGAGTCTCTAGAATATGAAATAAATGTATAACCTTCATCAACCAGTCAACTACCACTCACACTGCATCATGGCCTCTCTAGGTCTGGGGTAGTCCTATGATGAATTACATGGTCACCTCGTCCAACTTTCATATTGGAACTAGAAATTATTTAACTAAACCACATTATCATTATTGCTTCACCATTATCCTCTAACAAGAAATTTAGTAAGTAACAAACCTCACAATATCCTTACTCATGCTCAGCCACTAGAAACACTGATTGATATCATAATACATCTTAGTAAGGACTAGATTCACTTACCTCTATTATGTATGGGAGTCCCTTATCAAATATTCCCAAATTTAAATAAGTTTCACTATTACACCATCGACCTAAAATATGTTATCTCTGTCATGATTCAACCTTGAGATAGGATCACCTTCCATATGATACCCTCACATCATAAAACAATCCAAATCAAACCTATTTTAACCTTAAATTATTCTACCATTGAAGAAGTAATAGTCAAGGGAGTACAAGCCACCACCTCTTGGTTCACTGACATGTCTATCATCTAGTCAGCAAGAAGAATCATCAAATTTCACTCCTCATCTAAAATATAAACTCCTTTCTCCTAGGTATTTATATTAAGGTCATCTATGATGAAATTCCCTATTGCCAAAGCATATTCCATAAAAAATTTGAAATTATAATGATATTCGACCAAATTCCTCTGAAAAAATTTCATTTCTTGTTCGAATAATATATATTGTATGCTCGAGTAGTTTGTGTTGATGAAAATCTATCACCTAATAGATAATTAAACCTAAATTTCAAATCATGAACCATAGTTTCTAGATCCAAATCATAGGTAGGGAAGTTATGATCATGAGGTTGTATCTGATGAGACCCATAAGAAACTACATGATCCCTCTATATCAGAATATATCCATGTATGAATCAAGATTCATCATAATAAACTTTATAAGTAATCCCTGGGTCTAGAATAATTAGAATTGGAGTGGCCATTAACCTCTTATTCAACTTCTGTAAGGCCTCCTCACACTTCTAGACCACGAAAACTTGAACCCAGTCTTATTTAACCTAATCATAGGCACTTACAAGTGAGATAATTCCTGAATAAACCACCAATAATATTCATCCAATCCAAATAAAATCCATATCTCAAAAAAATTCTTAGGTCAAGACCAATCAATCATTACTTCCACCTTCTCTATATCGACTCTGATCACTGCGACTGAGATTTCAGGCCCAAGAAAGCATAGTTATTTAATAAAAAAGTAACACTTTAAGAACTTAGCATAAAGATGATGTGCCCAATGTGTTTCAAATATAATCTCAAAGTGCTCAGTGTGTGACTCATGCATTCATGAGTATATTAAGATTTCATCAACAAACACTAAGACAAAGGAGTCGGGATAGGGGTAAAAATGATGGTTCATGAGATATATGAACATTTATGGTGAATTAAACAACAAAAAATACATCAAAAGGTACTCATATAATCCATATATTCTCCTAAAAAATTTCTTTGGTGTATCCTCTTCCCTAACCCACAACTGATAGTAGCCAAATTGTAGGTCAATCTCGAAGAACCATTAGTCTCCTCTTAGCTGATCAAACAAATCATCAATCCTCGAAAAAGGATAAAACTTATTTACCACAACCTAGTTTATATTCTAATAATCAACACACAAACTGATCCCACTATCTTAATTCTTGGAAAATAAAACCAGATCACCCAAAGGGGACATAATCTGATGAATCAATCCTTTCACCTAAACATCCTTGAGTTGTGCCTTCATCTCCTTTAACTCAGATAGTTCCATGTGATAAGGGAGAATAGATATGGGTTACACACCTAAAAAAGATCAATTGTGATCTCAATATCCTAATCATGAAGTTATCTTGATAAACTATCTGAAAAAAACATCTCATAATTGGTCCACCATTAGAGGTAAATTTACTGGAATTACTACTTATTTTACTATAAGAATCATACCTACCATTTTCACTGTAATGGATCCTACCTAACAAAAATAGGGTTCATATCTACCTACCTTAGTATCACACTCTCCCACTAGAACACACACCACTCTCACTGGAGAGGTAAAGGGAACCCTCCTCTGGTAGTAGTAGATGTGAGCCTAAATCACGTCGGCCAATATATACTAAATATAACTTCAAAACTCAACATATCCAAGACTAGAAAATCCCAAAAATTCTTATAGCCTAACACCACTATGGTTCATTACAAGAATTTATAAAAATGATCTAACCTATTCCCAATATGTGTATCAAGCTCCAATAAATTGGGTACAAACTCTACAGTCAACCCAAATCTAGATATAACTCATGTATAAATGAATGAATAAGAATCCTAAATATCAAATAAAGAAACTAAAAGAGTCAACCTGATGATAACTATACCTATAATAATAAAAATACTCTCAAATATATCAAATAGATCCTGATATATATAGTATAAAATAATCCCAACTTAGATCTATGTTCATGTCCCCATAATCGCCAACTCACCAAAAAAATTTATCCTTGAGGTGTATCATGTTTCGTCTGCCCCTATGAACCTCATATAGCTTTATGTACTAACCTTCATGAAGTTATACTTCTATCCATACGATGTCCACATGTACAATCCCTTGAGACATGCATCTTCCCTGATCCCACACCTAAACTCAACTGATACACCCCTATACAAAAATATTAGATGTGTCCCATATTACTACCTGAATAACAATCCATTGGTAGACTTGAGAATGAGCTATTGAAATCACTAATTTGATAAAACTAGTAACATGAAAGGGAAACTTCTCCTATGATAGGAACCAAGGAACCCCTACCCTACCTTGACTTCTTCTTTCTTCCTGGGAACATCACCTCCGATATCCTCTTTTTGTCAGAAAAAAATACCTCAAGGTAATTTTATAGTGTTATTAGGTTGATTGTGTTTGTTGAAAAGTCGGTTGACAAGGTCAATTTTGGAATTCCATAGTGATTTATGACAAGGTATGTTGAAAAATATTCAAGATAGAGTTATTTAAGCTTTATAAATGGTATATAAAATTATGTGTATATGGTGGCACCATTTCCTAGTGTTTTCTAAATTTTTGGGGTCCAAATTTGGAGGATGGCTTAAGTTTTATGAAAGGTACATTTCTAGGGATGCCTCATGGAAATATTGAAAAGGCACGGATTTCATGAAATTTTGGTTTTTTTAGAAATATTAATGTTTATTGAAAGCTTATTTATTCATGAATGTTTGTAGTTTTACAAAAGATAGTTGAGTCATGAAGGAAAGGCAGTAAGTTATGTGATTATGAGAAGTTTCATGAATGGATAATTTCCCTTAAGTTTTAGGAAGGTAGGGAGTTTTTCAAACAATAATGAAGAGTTTCATGAAAGTTAATTAGAGAGATTGAAATTTTTATGAAAGGGAGGAAACATTAATAAATAGGGGTCTTCCCCCTCTGTTGGATAGAGGAATCCTTAACGAAACTCCAAAGGATATAAATTTGTGAAGGTGTTTCACTAAGTATTTTTATTGTGGAGAGGTTTTCATAAGACCATTAGTTTTATGAAGAATTGTTTTTGTGAAATTAGAAATTTTCATGAATGTAGTGAGTTTTGTGAAAGTTGTTGGTATTATGAAAGTAGAGTGCTTTGTGAAATTTTTTGAAGTTTCGTGAAAGTTGGAAAAATGGTTTAATGGAAGTAAATCTTATGAAAAAATAGTATAAATTTCCCAATAAATATATGGTAAATTGGTATTAATCAAGTGGATGAAAGTCTAACTTAATGATTCACCAAATAAGTTGTAAAACATATTAATTCAAGTGATCAAAATATGAATCTTTTTGATGGAGCAATGAGCACACTTTAGTTGAAAGATCAGCGAGCTTTCAAATTATGATTGTTTATAAACCAAGAGGGATAGTGAGTCTGCTCCAAACTTTATAATAGTAGTTAAATTTATGGGATTTGGTACATATTAAAATTTTCTATATATTCTCCTTAGATGTATCCCAATGTGGGTGAACCAAGTAAAAATTAATGTGTCTCATGCATGCTTTAATTTCTTCTCATACTTTTATATGGGAATGAGAGAGAATAGAGTTTTGTTTAATGATGAAACAAGATCCGAAGAGGTGGTAGTTTTAATATTTCATACCCTAATTCACCCCGTCTCAGAATATTTATCCTAGTTGGTATAAAATATTCCTACTTCCATAAGAGGCACCAACAATCCCACTAGGAAGGACACCACTTGACCCACTAAGATAAGGGATATGGCCAGCTATGCTGTCCACTTTCATGCCTTTCTCTATAGTAAAGGCCTTGTAAAATAAATCATAGTAAGCCATCAGATAAAATGTAAAAACCTATATCATCAATTCTAGTCAAACAACAATCTCAAATGTTATATATTTATGGGCCTCATTTCTGATCAACAATGATAAAAAATGATCAACTCACTGAAATGAGTCATGTAATCATCCAAAGACATTGCTCCATTCTTGAGATCCATAACATTTTAATATCAATCAAATATTTATGTATCTATAAATGAATTATAATTTTTTTTCCTTGAAGTCATCCCATGATAGACCTTCATGCGTCTGAGGATGAATTATCACACCCCACCACCTCATGATAGGTCCATGTAGTATTTCCATTGCCAGGTTCACTCACAAATCATTGAGTATCTCTACTAGTTCAAATATACCTTATAAGAAATCAATCTAATCCTCAAGATCATAAGGACAAACCATACACTAAAAGTATAGTGGGTTTTTAGCTATAAATCCTAGGAAAAATCCACCATTGTAAGACCTCACCAATGGACGCCTATACCACCCATCAGTACTAAATAGAAAACTCCCCTCTTGAGAGGATTCATACTCTAGAAAATTGTGGAAGCATTAGGATCATTATTATAATGGACCTCTTGAATATTTATAGGTAAAATAAGATAATTTCTCAATTTTGGTATTTCCTCTCCCTAAACCTTAGGTGAAACCATGAGAAGGAATTGACTAAAATTCCGAACATATACTCAAATAACCTTTAAATTTTTAAATTCAATAATATTTAAGTAGTTAATAGACACTCACATAAGCAACCACCCCAGGAAAACACACTCTAGATGTATGCCCCCAACTACTGGGATTATACCCCATATAATCACTCGAGGTCTAAGCATAAGACTTTAGTACCTACATGTTAGTCATACTCATATTAAAAATAATAATAACATCTCAATTTAAATTAATTAGATGTAAAAATAATTTATTTTAGGAAATATCAAATATATTATTTCTAGAATTTAATTAATTTAAACCTACATCAATCATAAGAAATATGGAACATGAAATGTCAACCTATATGCATGAACTTACCCACTCTCACCAATTGGGTCAGGATAAAATACCATAAACCATAACAACACAAAAATATAGGATAACTAATCAACCTATAATGTCACAACCTATAAAATAAAATCCCACAGCCATGGTAACTCAATGGTCCCCTATACAAGTGATTTCTTGACTCAAGTGTAGCTTCTTTTGCAAGTTCGAACCACCTTATCTCTATTCTACCAAGACCAAGATAGTAAATAAAAAGAATAGGGGCTCTGATACCATTTTTTGATTATCTAGACTGGATCATTAGGTCTGAGATTCAGGTCTACATAACAATATTTGTGCCTCTCTATATGAAAGAGGCTACTAATTAGTGGTGAGGTTCTGAACAGTACCATGGGGATATTGTTCCATTGATATCAAATATCCATTAGAGTATACACATTACAATAAATGTAATAATAATAAACTATAACAACAATAAACATAGAAAAATTAGTGGATAGCATAAACAAAATATAGTGTCAGATGGAATAAAATAACCAAGATCACAAGTCAAAAGATATTCCCATATATGTTGGATCAATATATAAAATTCACAAAATAACAAAAATAATATCTAAGAAATATCATTAAAATATCTCAGAGTATTTCCTGGAATAGCCTCAATCTCTTCCACCTCCATCTACTCAGTATTCCATTATAAATCCCTTACCCTTGGTTGGATCCTTAACCATGAATCCTTCATGCGCGTCGAGATGCCCGTGAAGGGTGTGATTATAAACCCAGTAACCACCAGCAGTCCCTTTTGATAATTTAAGAAGATGTATAAAGTTGTATGTGTTGATATAATTAAATAAATAAATAAATATGAAACACTCATTAGGTCATGATGTGTCAACCAGGACACGAAAAATCCTCATCCATACCTATTTTTTCTCCATTCTAGAAGGAAATTTTAGTCAAAACACTTAAATAAATCCATATCATATGTTGGGACATCATCTCTTAATCATGGCGGTTAATCCCATCATCCATGTCCTCTCATTTAGAATAGGGTAAAAAATATCATTATCACCCTATCAATCTTGATTATCCCCTATTACTCAGGGGTGTTCACATAACCTCTTTGGAACCATTCCCTCACACTCAGGCAAGACCAACCATAATATCATTAGATAAACCCTATCCTTTTCCTCTCACTTAGGACAAGGTCACAATAAATAAAAAAATTTCATGTAATGTCTGAAATAATAAATGAGAGTATGAATAATAAATTGTGACATACTATCTCAATAGCTCACCTTAGGTATGAACATCCTCTAGGACAACCTTACCGATATCCATGGTACCAAACTAGGCTCCATTGTTTCTAATTCATGCCTCTCTCACTCCCCCCTCTACGGAGTCAACCACAACCATATGTACTTACATGGTAACTTGATATAAAAATGGAGGTTCACACAAGGAAACAAATACACCCACATTCAATCCATGGAATATAACTTTATATGAAAGTTCTATCACGGTAAGGACTTTCTACCTCAATCATAATGTAGTGTATTCACCAAGACAAACTTTCGGATTCATTCCAAAACCTATAGAAACCTAAAATAATCCCTAAATATCCATATTTAGGGTTTTTATAAGAGAAAACAAGAGATAAAAGAATAATTAGGAATTTAGGGAAATGATAGACTTATAATCACCAATAGAGAACCTCCATAATGAAAACTAGTTAAAATAGTTAATGAAAGAGGGTGTAGGAGCTCAGACCACCACAAATAATCCCCCAATGTTTTCCTAGTTGAGTGTGGGTCAAAGGAGAAGAAGAGGAAAGTAAAAAAATGGAGGTTCTGAGTGAAATTTCGAAATCTTTGTAAAAGAAACACTTAATAAGCGGGTTATAACATGAGAATAAGGGATACACTATGGGTCCACCCCACTAGGTAGTGTTGTGTAATAGTCCACAAACCACAATGAAAGTGCCCAAAAAATGGAAGAGGGATCAACCCCCATACTGGTGGTCCCTTGTGGCATGTCTATAAGGTAATTCAATAATAAATTCACCCTATAGAGCCCCAGGGAGAAGCCCTCATAGGTGCGCCTCAGGCCTTCTTCTGCTCTAGTAGCCACACCACAACCCCCAACACCATGCCACAATCACCTTCCTATTGTGTAATTTTAGCTACAAGCCTTCCCGACTCTCCTGAAACCAGCTCTGAGCCACCTCTAACACCCAAAGAATGTTGGGACTATTAAAATGCATTAAAATAAATAATAATTTAAAACATAATAAACCTTTTTATTCAAGGGTAATTATAAAAAAAAATCCTTCATTATATCTCAAATGAGGGCCCATATGTCATATAAATTGCATGAGAGGAAAATTATTATCTTGGTTTGGCATCAATCGATGACATAATCACTAATATACCCAACCATACCATGATTATCTAAACATCAATGATTTTAAAATAAAGGTATCAAAGTATAATGGTTATAATTATAGGTATCTTTCCAATCTCAATTATATGAAAATTTCAATATAAAACATAAAACCCTAGTATACTAATGTCTTAGTGTATGACACCTCATGTGGTATACTAAGGAGTCATCCAACAAAAAAAAACTCCTTTTGTGCCTCATGAGCATGTTTTGTATCTCTATAAAAAATCCTACACACATTATCATTAATATTTCTTAACAAACTATAACAATTTATGAAAAATATAAATTAGGGATAACTCAAAATCATACATTGAGAGGTCAATTAACAATTCCCTTCACATAATATATAAATCCAACATGAAAGAATGAAAATGTGGATTCTTCCTTTTTGTATAACATGATACATTTTATATTCTAAAAATACTTTAATAATATTAAAAAACATACATAATCACTCATATAATATATCCCATATGATTTCCACTAGATTAGCCTTATGTTTGCTGTAATTTTAAGGTTTTATTAAACTCGTTATATCTCTATGTAATTATTAACACATTTTTATGTGATCATATGATAAAATCCCCCCACTAAACACTTTTAGTGAGTAACATCTATGAAGAAACTATGTTTTAATAATTGTAAGATTTAGGGATAATATTCATAATTTTTAACTATTTGAAAATAGTATTCAAACTCCTTAACATCACAACATAAAATGTTACGATGTTAAAAACTTATATTGTCTATTTAGTATTTTTCTAAGTTGATCATCATCATCATTTCCATGAACCTCCCTCATTGATAAACCCTCTTGGTCCTGTAAAGAAGATGATAGTGAACCCCAAATCCCACCTCTAATTGTCCATGGGTTTATGACTAGTACTGAGGGAATATCATGCATATATATGAGGCATTACCCTCTAGAACCCCTAATAAATATATAAAAACTACCAAAGAATCTCCATGTAAGGTAAAAAACAAAAATCACATGCAAAAAAATCTATAATGAAGGAATATAAAACAAATTCAAAAGTATACAAAATAATAAAATGCCAAAATAATCATGTGGAAGCAACCATAACAACTCCAAACTCTAATCTAGTAATGTTAAAACTGATCACCAAATCCCTCTTGGAAACCTGTAACGTGTGTATATATATACAAGGGTTATAATAATAGGTATATTAAATAGGATCATACACAAATTCTCTCATGAAAATGTGAAAAGACAATACTAATGTCCCAGTGAACAAATAGTATAACTAACCGGCAGTAACATAGGTCAACTAGTTTCCCATAGAATCACCAAGGCTTCCTCACCTAATAATACAACCATGAATAGTAAATTGGTATTCAGAGAATATAGTCAAGGAACACCACAACCACTTCCCACATTTTTTAACATCTCTCCCAATGAGAAGAAATCCTTTTATCTCATCCCTTCCATATCTACTAATAACAACACCAACCAAGTATCACATCTCACATCACAAACCAAATATCATATCTCATGGCACAAAATTTGTACACATAACCAAAAAAGAATGGTATAATGAACATTAATGATATCTACCTTATGTCCCCTAACCATACATAACCCCCACCACATATCTCAATATCTACTACTCGGTACTACCCCCAACTATGTATCCCCAATACCACCAAAATTTACCATTGAAGATAGGGTAGGTGAGAGGTGGTAGTCTACCGTCCATATCCTCCCTATCCTGGAATTTGGAAAAAATACCCCCAATAAATCCAAGTGTTGGTTTTCTTATCTAACTTTGGTGGGGTGAATAGAGAAACATGAAAGAATATAGGTATATAATAGTATCACATAATCCCAAAGGTTCACACAAGAAACACTTACACAATTTCTATCAGGAAAATACCAATATTGTTCCACCAAGAACATCCTCTAATGCAGAACAACCATCCCACAAGCATCACATATAGGGCCATAACCTGGTTTCCATTTCCTATAGTTTATTTAAAAATTCAACCACCAATATTTAACTATTTAATTATTAATTTAAACCCACATAAAAAAATATTTATCCTTAAACACATTAGTATATATGTAAATATTATTCCATTGCTATAGAAATTCAACCCAGAAACCACCACATCAAGCCAACACATGATAACCAAGGCCACTAATCCAAAAAACAACCATGGCCACCAAGCCCCACATAACCAATGCCACTAATCCACACACATCATGTTAAGTACAGAACAACAATAAATAACATAGTATTTTTATTACCAAATTTAAGTATTTAACCATTCAAAGGGTATTCTCAAATCAAGGAAAAAATACAAGGTATAATTCTATATCAATCATATAACATGGAACAATCACAAAAATAACAAGGAAAACTAGAAACCGAATGCGCATCACACCATCCACCTTTTAATTTCATTAGTCTAGTTTATTATCTTCATTATATAAATTCATAACATTTAAACAATAGAAATCAAAATCATGATGATATTATAGATTCATATAAAATAGATAGAACACAAATCCCATACCACAAAAGAATATTTCTGATTCCCTGCACAAATCCAAAGAAAGAGAGGATGAAATGTGATGCCACACCCACACGAGGGATTCCTGAATCAATCTAAAATTCACTGATTCCTCATCAAAAATAATATCCTAATAAACCCCAAACTCCAATCAACATAGATGCTAGATAACCTTTTAAATATAAGGAATAAATCAGTGAGAAAGAGAAGAAAGACTCACCCAGAATGACTGATATGAAAAATCTAGAGGCAAAGGAGGAACTCTAATGATCATATGTTGTTAAAAATTCCCATAATTGACTAAAAATCACCTGAAGTTTGAGATATGAAAGCATAGAATGAGGTATATTATATGGGAATAATATTTATAGATATCCTAGAAAATAATCCTTTCAAGATATGAAGGGATAGTTCATGTAGACTTATACTGTTTAAATCCACTAAGAAACAAGGTTCTGAAACCAACAAATTTAGGAGGGTTTTTATTCCATGTATTAAACCACTCACATCATGAATCATTAAAATAAAAACCACTAAAAACATTACCATGAACATTAATGTCATGAATCAAACCTAGGGATAATTTATAGGAAGTGGGTCTCCCAAGTTGTGAAGACACCCTATGAAACATCATTCACACTGTGAACTAGAAATTCATGATATGAATCACCACACACAATTATAGATTAAACTATAGACCCTCCTTCACTATCTGAAATTCACAAAGTAATAAGCTTGGAAGGTTCTGGTCTTTATATTAGATACCTCTAAAATAATTATCATCCTTGAGAATTAAAACCAACTAGAAAAGGTAACACCAACCACCAGAAACCACCAAATACTCCCCTAGGAGATACCCCTCAAACAAGGATGAAGCTATATCTCAAGACATTAATGCATGATATGAAGAAACCATAAAAAAGGTATAGATTTAAAATGGATTAAAGATTAGGGAACAAAATCCATAGGTAATCAAATCATGGTATTAGGATCTTATATGTGACTCTCACCCTAAATTACTCTCTTTTATTCCACCATGCCTCCATAGAACTCAATACAAGGGGATATAATTCCCTTGACGCACCATCTCCTAATAGTCTTGAATATAAACCTGTCATTCCATGAAAATATCTTCATCCCTAATTCCTAACTTCCCCTAGTCAATGATGTGGGAATCATCGTGAAGGTATGAGATAATCTAGGACACGTGGAAGACATCATGAACTTTTTCCAGTAGTAGAGGTAGAATAAACTGATAATCCACCCCACTAACATTCCCCAACACCTAAAAGGGTTTAAAAAAATAGGTTTTTAGATTTCTCCCCTAAAAACCCATTATTGTCCGCCTAAAGGGGAAACCTTTAGGAAAACATGGTATCAAACATGAAACTCAAAATTTATACTCCACCAATAAACATAATCCTTATAGAAATCCTATGATTCCTTCATCATCTTATGAACCACATACATATTCTTTTTCATGATCTACCCCACATCAGGACCAAGAACTATTGCCTCTCCAATCTCAATCTAGCTCAATGGGGATAGACATGGACACCCATACAACGCCTCAAAGGGGGTCATATCGATGGATGAGTGATAATTATTATTATAAGAAAACTCAACCAAGGGTATGTGTCTCACCAATGATTCACCAAAGTCTAGAATGCATGACTAAAACATATCCTATAATATTTGGATGGTATACTTTATCGTTACGTCCATATAGGGGTGGAAAGAAGTGTTGTGAAATAAGTGTGAGCCAAATCCATACTACAATAACCTCTAGAATAATGAAGTAAACTCAGGGTATCAGTGAAAAATGGCATTCCTTAGATATCCTTGAAGCCCCACCACATAATCTACATATCATCTCACTAGAGAATCTATAATACTTGACTTTTAAATTTATAAAAAGTGAGATGACTTCATCGGTAGATCCGCAAACATCCAGATAGTATCATATACCTCTTGATATATGGGGGGTAAACTTGTGATAAAATTCCTTGAGATTTCATCTCACTTGTATTTGGGGATACCAAAGGATGTAGTAAAACACTAGGGTCATGATGTTCCTGATTCACTTGCTCGAAGACTAGACATTATGCCACAAACTCTATAATAGACTACTTTATTCTCAGCCACAAAAAATTCATCCTCAAGGAATGATTCATTATGAATACATAAGGTTTCGCTGTTATAAGTGAGATATGAAACTCATGGAGGAATCCCTTATTCATCTCCAAAGGAATGAATTATCTTCCCTATAATATAACCCTACGTTATCCATCCTCTAAACATTCCTTGGTAGAATCACCACGGATGATCTGATTGTGAATTAACTCTACCTCTGAATAAACCCTCTAGGAATCCTCTACCTACTACAATAAATCAAGATTTATTATCTTCTGGAATAAATATCCTCTACCATAAAACTTATCTACTTTGAGATGTAAATTCATTAAGTCCTTCATCACCCTCTAGACATCCTTAGATTCTCTAATGGCTCCCCAAAACTTTCTGATCAACATATCTTCCATGAAATTTCCCTTTCCTCATGTATAAGACATATCGATGCCATAGTCCTGAAGAAACTTCATCCACCTCCACTATCATAGATTCAGGTAATGCTAAGAAAATATACACCTTAGGCTCTTTTGGTCTATAAAGGCCAAAAATTGTTCCCTGATAAGGTAATCTCCTTATAAATATAGGTTAAACACCACTACATCCATCTAAAAATCATGGGTGTCATAGTTACACTCATGGGGGAGTAACTACCTAGACACATAAGAGATAATTGTCTATTTATGCATCAAAAATCACCCCAAACCAAAGTGGTAAGTGTTATAGAACACCGGAAACATCTATCTCTCCTCAAGAAACTGAAGAACTAGGGGGTTGACCAACTAACCTTTCAAGTAGTTGAATGATACCTGACACTAATTAATACAAAAAAGACTGATATGTTATAGTAAGGTTTTTTAATAAAGCTAAAATCCAATAGAATTTAGACAAAATCCTCTGATAATAAATCATGAGACCAAGAAATCTATGAATGTCTATCACATTCTTATGTTCTACCTAGGGAACAACCACCTAAACCTTCACTGAATCCATTACTACTCCCTATTGGTACACCACATGTATTAAAAAATTCACCTTTCATATCCAGAACAAACACTTGGATAATATCCCATAAAAATGGTGGTTTATAATCATCTAAAAAACAATCCTTGGGTGCTTGAAATGATCCTCCTCTGACCTTGAGTATATAAGAATTCATCAATGAACATTATATGAAATGATCTGAGAACTTAAAAAACATGAAGATCATGATTCCAATGAAAACAATTGGTGTTTTTGTTATAATTAATGGAATAAATACAAAATTGAAGTGAATATACCAATATTGGAAATAAATCATATCTACCTCATTCACCCTCAGATGATGATAACCAGACTATAGATCAATCTTATAAAACAAGCTATCTCCCATCAATTGGTCAAAGAGATCACCAATCCTAGGAAGAGGGTAATGATTCTTAACTGTCAAAATATTCATCCTCTAATAGTCTATGGAAAACTTCATACTGCGATTTTCCTTATTAGATAAAAAACTAGAGAATCCCATGGAGACACAATAGGCTAAATAAATCCTTTATATATCAGATCACAAACCTAGTTCCTTATCTCATGTAACTCCAATGGTTTCATTTGATAAGGAGTCATCAAAACCAGTGTATCATCTAGTTGAAACTCTATTCCAAACTCAGAATTGTGCTAAGGAGGTAGTATCACAACCTCCTCATGAAAAAACATCTAGAAACTTTAAAAAAACTCAAGGTACCTACACCACCTAATCTATCACTGATTCTTCCAATGACTCCGACATCAAAGAAAAAGGGGGATATGCTCTCCTACCACCCATCTGTAAACCTCATTCTCCAGAAAAAACCTCATGGAATCACCCAATATCAAAAAAGTCAAATATCCTCTAGAAAAAATCAACCACTTTAAGAATAAAATACAACCATTCCATGCTAAGAATAAAATAATATAGTTATATCTATAGCCCCAAAAAATCCCCCAATGACGGATACTACCCCATCATCAGTCTACATCCCCAACACACATCAAACAATATAGTATAGCCTCTGACTGGTGTGTATTACACTAAGGGTACATAAAGCCTCTCTATGTCCAATCCAAATGATTTGACTAAGATAGGTTCAAAAGAGTAATGAAAAGCTCCAAAATCAAACAAATAAAAAACCATGATAGATGATAAATTGATCATACCTAAAATTACCTCTAGCCCCTCTATCACCAGTTCCACTAGAGAATATATCTGAACTTAACCAAATCCTTTTCCTCATTACTGATGACCTCCATGTTCGATCTCTATCCTAGGTCCCTTATGGTGAGGGAAAACATGGGGCTACAATTTTCTAACTCTACCACCTCCTAGTTGATCATAATATTAATGAATATACTACTAGACATAATCCAGTGGGCCCTACAATTGATACTACCTTAGGGGAAATTGTTTCTACATATGGAAGGGTGGATGACCATCCAAACCATACTGACTCTATGGGGATGATAGAAACATCCTTTAATAGTGACCATGACCTCCATGACAAAAAAGGGAGATCTCCCAATAGATTCACAAGGACTATGATACCTTGATAAATGTGATGATAATTACTAAGGTCCTATACCTATTGATTGGAATATCAACTATGCTGACATTAGTAACCCTATATCTGATGCCTTTATCCTCTAAGGTACCTGATGACCCTCAAATAAGGGTATTCCATCCTTCTCATGAACCCTCTCCATCACTCCTGCATTCTTCTTAACCTCTAAATACAAAGGTTATGTAAATGGGGGAACTATATAAAAAGGGTGGGGCATAACACATTTTCTAGGAATCATGTGTAGGGCCCTCATTTGAAATGAGTTTAGGGATAAATCACATTACTTCCAACTTAATCCATTTCTCTTGAATGCTCATTCTACCCTTATAAAGAGAGAGAAACTTCTACCTCTACACTAACCTCACTATTATTGATAACAATTAATCCCTAAAATCCTATAGTAAATCATTCCATGATGCATTGGTATCCTTCCTCTCCCTAAGGTACAACATCCACTATAGATGTGCTACTCCACTCAAATAGATAATTGCTAAGGGAACTAAATACTCAGCTCGGTCACAAATTAAACCAAAAGTGATCTCCAACTCCTCCAGATAGCACTCTATATCTGGATCAGAGGTCCTACCCTCATACTTCACCAGGATTTAATGTTGAAATATATATAATTTTAACTACCAATTCTCATCCTCCTAGTCAAGATTGACCCTATGATGGTCAATGGGGTCAGCCTGTTAAACCTCACCAACTTATACCACATGTGGGTGGAAGCCAATTGACATCTATGAAATGAAAGAAGAGACACCTAAATATGATAGCAACAGATTTATTTAGATTAAATTAATTAATTCATTTATTCATTACCATAAACATCCCATTCAAAAAATAACTCAAGAAAGTGTGATGCATGTACCTCTCCTAAGTCTCAAACCTACAAGAAGTGCCACTTTTCATAGTATATTTAGAGAGATTACATTCTTTGAGTTCGATTATAGGGGGTGATAAAATACTATGACATGCCTGGTCTCCCTTTTTTTTATTATATACTAAATTAAGAAAACATTATTTCCATACCAACCCATACAGTCCTCACTAGTGTCTAACTCTAAATGTTTCCCTATCTCTTAACCAACAGTTTTGATACCACTCTATCATGAACCAACCCCAATGGGAACCCATACTAGGTCCATATTTAAGATAATAGTGACCCCCAAATCACACCTCCAATAGTCCCTAGGTTTAAGAAAAGTGATTAGAAAATATCAGGCAAATATGGGAGTCATTACCCTCAAGAATCCCAGGAAAACACAGAAAAACCACCAACCAATCCCCATGCAAGTTAAAAAAACCAAAATTTGATAAAATAAAACCAACAATGAATGAATATAAAATAGATACAAATGTATCTAAAATAAAACAATACTAAAATAATCATATGGAATAAACTAAAACAACTCCATGTTCCAAGATAGTAATGTCTGGCCTGATCACCAAAGCCTTCTTAGAGACATTGAAGATGTATCTATACAATGGTGAGAATAAGAGGTATACTCAATAAGAACATACCCACAGACTCTAATAAAAACTAAAAAAGTTCATACTAATGTTATAGTGAACAAACAATAAAACTAAACAACAACTACATAGGTCAAATATTTTCCCCAAGCTCACCAAGGATCACTCACCTAATAACTCAACCAAGAAAAGTAAAGTATTATAACTAGAATATATTCAAGGCACCCCATAACCACTTTCCTCATGGGATTTTCTACTCTGACCTAATAATAATACATCCTTTTCTACTATCCCTTTTATATATAGAAATAATATAACAAATCATGTATCAAATCTCATGGAACCAACCACATATCACATCTCACAACACTTATTTCATATCACATAACCAAAGTAGTAAGGTATCATGAATATTAAGTGAATCAAACTCATTCCATCATCCAACTAGGAATGACCCCTAACTAATGTCACAATATCCACCACTAGGTACTGCTTACAATTATGTATAATTGGTACCACTAAGTGCTATTTTTTAAGAGATATTGAGGGAGAGGGGACTTCCAGTCATCCATATCCTCTACATCCTAGATTTTGGAAAAAACACCCCTAGTATATCTAGGTTTTGGTAAGGTTATCTGACTTGGGTGGGGTTCATAGAGAAAAAAATTAATATAGGTGTATAATAGTCTCACACAATCCCACACCTATGGGTCCACACTAGAAATAATACCACTACCACTATCAGGGCACTATTGATATCACGACACTAAGTGATGCCTCTAATACAAAACAACTACCCACAAATATCACATAAAGGCCGATAACCTGGTTTCCACTTTCGATATCTAATTTAAAAATTCACCGATCAATATTTTTCCATTTAATTTTTAATTTAAATTTACACCAACAAATTCTTTATCCTTTACCACATTATATATATGTAAATTTTATTCCATTGTTACCGAACCACTACCAAGGAACCTCTATGTTAAACTGACAGATCACACCTAATAACATCAAGACACAAACAACCAATTCCACTATTCCACACATAACTAAGGCCCCCAAGCCACACATATCCAAGTACATAATCCACTCATAACCAAGGACACCAATCTATACACATCATGTTAAGTATAAAATGGGAATAAACAATATAAACTTTTCAATTGATGGCTTTATATATTTTACCATTTAAAGTGTATTGTAAAATAAAGACAATACTGCAAGTTATAATTATATATAGAGTATATATCATAGAATAACAACAAAAATATCAAGTAAAACTTGTAACCGCATGTACATCACACCATCCCTCTTTCAATTTCATTATTTCAATTTATTATCTTCATTATTCCAATTCATACAATTCACACAACGGAAATAAAAATCATAATGATATCACATAAGAATATAAAAGATAGAGAACTCAAATCCACTACCTAAAAATAATATTTCCAATTCACTATGTGTAACACCCCAATATTTTATATTTGTTTCCTTTGAAATAAAACTTGACGCATTTGATAGCTTTCCTTACACACAACCTTGAGTCTATATGAACTATAATATTAGTAAACTGTTATAACCTAATCCTTAAATTGGTAGTTATTAATATAAATAAACACTTTAAGAAAAATATGTAAAAAAATTAACAGTGAAAATTGATTTATTAATTCATAATAGATAATTACTTAATTTTTAGTAAAGTCATTTTATGATTCAAAAATACGTTTCTTTCAAAAATGGGGTTTATCTCATTTTTTCATATGAACCATATAATTAATTTACACCTTTTATAGAAATTTTATTTAATTAAATGAGTATAATTTTTAAAATCATCATGTGAATATTAACTTATGTTGAATTTTTTATTTTTTTTCTAAAAAGATTTATTTTTCAATGAATAGTGAAAAATAAATATTTTTGTCAATATTGAAATTTATTTTAAAGTAAATGTCCCATTAAGTTTTGGTAAAAAAATATTACATTAATTATAAATAATATAATAAATTAAATAATAATCCTTATTATACTTCATTTTGGTATAAGTTAATTTTTTTCCCATAAAAACACATTTTTTCTAAAAACTGTTTTTATACGCGCAATGTGTTTTTATCTTAATAAATTGATTTAATCTATATTGATTAATAGTTTTAATAAAATTTATAGAATATATATTAAATATAATATTTTAAAATTAATTTCATGGTTTTTACAAGGAAAATCATGGAAGTAAATTAGGTTTTACACTTGAAAAATCATTTTTCAAAAACAGGTTTTCATTGTGGTTTGCGTGCTTAATTAAAATTAAATTCTGAAACATATAGAAATTTAATCTGGTAAAATGGATTCCATATTTTTAATTATTATAATTAATATAATTTAATATGGTAAAATTAATTTTAGTCCATGGTGAATAGTAAAAATATTAAAGTTTTATTTCCACGGTTAAGGTTAAAACAGGTTTATTGGGGGGGTTAAACCATGAGATAGGGTGGGATTTCCACCTAAACCTATCAAATTATTATTTTTTGAAGATATTTAAACATTATATTATCTTAATTTCAAATATTTTTCCATTTTTATCTACTTTATAATGAAATTTATCTTATATAATTGATATATTTTAATAAATCCATGTGTGTCTCTCACCTCACTTATAAAAGGGCACCTCTCCTCCTACATTATTCCCACCATTTTAGCATTATATATCAGAAAAAACTAATCAAAATACTTCCTAGAATCCTTATATTAATCCTATATATTATTTTATTCTCTTAATATCAATCCTTCAAGGATTAATGTGTATGAAAAAGGTGGTATCTCAAAGAAGAGGTATAAATCTTAACAAAGCTCGTTCGATTTTATTTCTTCCTAAACCTTCTCTAATAATTTTTAATACATAAAAATATGATAAATAAAATATTATAAATATATTTATTTATTATTATGATTATTTTAACTACCATTTACCATCTCTTCTAAATCAAATGAGAGATGAAATCATCGTTCGTGTGTATGTGTAGACTACGACCTCTACGTAGCAATGCAACCCATTTTCCACAACTATCATTAGTGGTTGGTTATTATGATGTATTTAATTTTTATATATTATATTTATAAAATAAGTTTTCTTTATTAATTATAATATAATATCTAAGTTCTTAAATTATGATCCATAGGTAAACAATAACATCACTCGTACGTACATGTGGACAACCACCTCCATAAAGCGATGTGATTTTTTTATCATTTAAAATTTAATTGGATGATAATAAGGATATATTTAATGAAAATATATTATATTTAAGATATAATAATGATTATATAAATGTGAATTATCTTTTACCTTTCTTTCTTTTAATCTATTGAAAAAGGGAAACATCACTTGTGCGAATGTACAGACTACCGTCTCCACATAGTGATGTAATTCATTTTTCATCACTAATTTATATGAATGGTTATAAATATGTATTTAATTATTATATATTATAAATATAAAATTATTAAAATTATGGGTATTTAGGAAGAATTATCAAATTTCAAGGACCATAAACGCTGAACTAAAAAATGCATGAAAAACAAATCAATTAACACATGAAATAACAAATTTAATAGAGAATTATTAATAAAAGTATATTTAAATGATATAAGTGGATCATGTAAAATATTATTTGTATGAATATGATTCTATTAAATATTGTAATAAATCTAAATTTATTATATAGATGGTTAGAGTTATTATAAATCAATTCATATATAAGGTAAGGGTTTCGTTTAAATTTATCTTCATTGAGAAATGTTTTAATATTATTAACTAATTTATTATTTATATGGTGTATATAAATCCCAAGAATATATTTTATAATAATACATGATTATATTAAAGGTATTTTTATAACCATATTATTTTCAATCTTCCAATATGTAACATCCTTCCCCTTCCTCGTTGGCTTGAGAAGGCGGTGAGATGCTACTTGGACTTAGGCGAAATTCCCAAGGCGCAAAAGGCTAGAAATAAATGTTGAGGGCATAAAGAACAATTGGGGAATGATTTTACCTTATAAATAAATTAAACAACCAAACAAGTCATAATTAACAGCAACTACATGATGTGTGTTGAAAATGTAAACACATACAATACATTACCAAGAAGGAACCATGCAACCCAACCAATTCCATAACAATTCCCATAGACTAACACTACTCAAACTCCATGTTTCAATTTCAGAGTAACAATTAAAAGAATAAAAAATAAAACCCAATTATCTATGAAACAACTCCACATCTCCATGCCAAGCTCCATACTCCAAGCACCATAAAACCATCCAAGCATCACGATAAACCGCTATAGAAATGAGATGCTTTACCTTTACTTATGTCCCAGAATACAACATCTACAAAAGCACCCAAGTGACAAAGTAGGAGGTGAATAATAATACATATTAGGGTTTCCCCAAATGAATTCCATACACATTCCACTAGGATATAACCATTATCACATTTATATAAATTAGTTTATATAAAAAATCAAATAGTGAAACAATTTCCAGCAATCCAAATGCACCCTTACCAATCCATTTTCACCCAAATCCACAGAATACAAGATAAATCTAAAAAACAAGGCATGATATATTTTAACATCACATATTATCACAAAAACATCATTTTTATTAGAAACACTTATAATCAAAGCATAGCCACAAGGTTTCACACACTCAACCCAGTGTAACAATCACAGTGGAACTTCCCGTCCAAGCATGTTTACTCCTTTACTAATCTAGTGGTACTTCATGCCCACTTATACTTGATGGTGGAATTTCTCTCCAATATACATCCCCTTCTTAAATTGGTAATCCCTACCCACTTATCATCATTCCAAGAAAATCGTACAATGCTCAATCCAATAAAAAAGCATATACACCCACTAAAGCACAACAATATGAAAAAAAATTATTTCATAACCAAATAATCCCTTAGGACATCATCCATGCCACAATAAATTTCAGTAAAGAACCCCATTTTTATTGAAATCCATTTTCAAAAAACATTTTCGTAATTCAACCCAAGATACCGATTTTAAAATCAACATTTTAAAATCTGACAACAAAGAACATTTCACTACAATAACCCATTTCCCCCCAAAATCCACAGTTCATCACAAAATGAATTTCCAACAAGCCTCACACATCATAATCACAACCAATTCCAAGAAAAAACAACTAATTGAAAACAAAGATTCTAATTCTAGTAAAGTGTAGTCGAGAGAGAAGCCACATACCTTAGGGTTTTGGAAAAATCGACCAAATCACAACCGCACCACAAATCTGGGTGAAATCTCCACCAAAACCACCTTAGATATCTTTTCCTAAAATCAACAAGCCCCAATATCATAATTTTAGGAAACAAAAACCCTAGATCTACATGAAACTAAAGTAGATCTATAAAACCAAGATAGGGGGAGAACTATATCTAAAGAAAACCAGGAAAGATCCTAGAGAGGATACTTAATCGAGAATAATAGCTTTCACTACACCTTCAAAACCCTTCAAATCACTTCCAAAATGAGTAGGAGATCCCCTATAACCCTTGATAACAAAAAATACTGAGTAGGGTTCGTATGGGAGAATAAATGAGAAGTTTAGGTAAAATCCCGAGTGAGCCCATAATTAAAAACCAAATTTTTATTAACATGCACAGCTAGCTCACACAAGTAGACAAAATATGCACTAAATGTGCTCTTGCTACTATCTCAAAGGTAACTATGAATGGCCTCCTCACATTGTTAGAAAAACTATGTACAAACCGTGCGAATCCCACTATCTCATGTGGTACGTTTACCTGGGTTTGTTGCACGGTTTCCCCAAACCGTGATCAAATCACGATCCTTTAGAAAAGCTTCCAAACATTCCCAAAACCATCCCAAACTCTCCCAAACCATACCCAAACACTTTATATACATAAAAATACATAAAAAAAGGTTACATACCTCAAAATTAGGGTCCTAAATTCTCCCCTACATTATAATTTCTATCCTCATAAAGTAGAGAACCATCACTTTTCCAAAAGATCTCGGGCCATTGCTCGACTATCTATTTCTCCTGCTCCTAATTTTCTCTTGAATCTGACCATGCTACCATAAAACCCAAACTAGACCGATGCTTTTTACCACACAATACTTTCTCTTGACTATCCACAATCTGCACTGGCACATACACCAACGAAGCATCCAACTCTATCTCAACATGATCCCATCAAATCAAATGGTCAGGATCTGACTGATACCTCTTCAACTGAGAAACATTGAACACATTTTTCACCACACTAAACCATGGTGGAAAATCCAACCGATAATCCACCTCTTAAACCTAATCAATTATCTAAAAAGTCCCAATATACCTTAGATATATCTTTCCCTACCTTCCAAACCGATGATGTACAAAACTGGGAGAGATTCTCAAGAACACATGATCACCCACTTCAAATGAAAATGAACTTCAACGATGGTCTACATACAATTTATAATGACTCTGAGTCATCTCTATTCTCTTCCTGATCAACTTGATCTTATTTATAGTCTCTTGGACAAGGTTTGGAACAACCATCGAAGTCTCACCTATTTCCACCCAACAAAGTGTAGAACGTCATAGATACCCATACATTGCTTCAAACTGAGCCATATGTATGGAGGCCTAACAGATTTTATTATACGAGAACTCTACCAATGGAATGTGATCCTCCAATGAGACACCAAAATCCATCACACAAGACCATAAAATATCTTCCAAATTTAGTATCACCCACTTAGACTACCCATCCATATGAGGATGATATGTTGTGCTCATCGTCAACTTAGTCCGAAGGGTTTGTTTCAAGGATTTCTAGAAACAAGGTTTGAACCTTCAATATCTATCTGATCCAATCAAAAATGGAACACCATGCATCTTTACCACCTCACAGATATAGATTTTGGACAGATCCTCTACCGTATGAGATTCAAAAATAGGGATTAAATTGGCTGAATTTGTGAGCTGATCCACTATCAGTCATATGGAATCGTGCTTTATGACCATTATTGGGAGACCTATAAAAAAAATTCATCGCTATATGTTCCCACTTCTTGACAAGGATAGGTAAAGATTTAAACATACCTTCAAGCCGCTCATGCTCTGCCTTGAGTTTCTAACAAGTCAATAATCTCAAAACAAACTCTACCAATTTATTTTTCATACCATCATTCAAAAACTATGCTTTCCAAGCCTTATAAATTTTTTGAATTCCAAGATGGAAAGCCTGTGTAGAATGATGATAAGATCTGAGAATTTCCTCCTAAAAAGACACTGGTATAACCATCTGATTCCAAAAACTCAAAAACAAATTCTTATTTAGTTCCTAGTCCCCAATGGTCGCTCCACCATTTAGTTTCAACCTCATCACAATACAATCGGAATCAGACACTTGTGCTTATTTAATGAAACCAACCAAGTCAGGAACCAATGACATGGGAAATAAAAATGCTCTATCACCTCAGTTCTCACATTCCAACCACATGTCGACTATAACTGACATCAACCACCTCTGATCTGGTGCCTATTTCACCACCTAAGCATATGACCTCCTACTTAATCCATCCGCCATTGAATTTCACTTACTTAGTAAGTACATAAAGTCAAAATAAAACATCTGGAGATACTCTATCCATATCCTTTACCTCAAGTTCAAATATCTTTGAGAGAAAATATTCTTTAAACTCTTATGATTAGTAAACACCATGACTTTATCATGGAAGAGATAATGACACCACATTTTAAAAGCAAGAACCACTACTGCCAACCCCAAATCATGAATTGGGTAGTTCTTCTCATGAAAACTCAATTGTCATGAGCCATATTCAAGCGCATGATACCCTTACATGAGAACACAACCCAACCCTGATCCTGATGTGTCACAATACCCCACATACCCTTTTCCTGGTTCTGGAAGAACCAATATCAGTGCCAATGTAAGTAGAATGTTAAGCTCTTAAAATGATTTCTGACACTACTCATTCCAATGAAATGGAACATTCTTCCTTTTAAAAGTTGTCATTGCTGAGTCCAATCAAGAGAAATCACAAAAATAACGCCGATAGTAATAACATGTCTAAGTAAAATAACCTTCTATATCCAAAAATCACATTTCTATAATTTAGAACACAACCTATTATCTCTCAAGATCCCCAACACTATTGCAAAATTTTTCCCTTACTCCACCCTTGTCCAAAAATAAACCAATATATCATCAAAAAGTACTAATACAAAAGAATCCAGATATTTATGAAATATTTGATTCATCAATTCCATGAACATAGACGATGAATTTGTGAGAACAAAGGGCATAACCACATACTAATAATGGCCATATCTAATTCTGAAGGTTGTTTTTGGGATATCCTCCTTCTACACCTGTAACTGATGGTATACTGATCACAAGTCAATCTTGGGGAACCATTGAGCTCCCATTAACTGATCAAATAGATCATAAATGTGAGGAAGTGGATATCTATTCTTAATCATAACCTTGTTAAGCTTACAATAAGAAACACACATCCAAAAAGTTCCATTCTCCTTTTTAACAAAAAAACTAGCACTATCCTAGGATACATGCAAGGATGGATGGACCCTTTGTTTTATAACACCTCCAACTACACTTTCAATTCCTTCAATTCTTTTGGTGCCATCTGGTAATAAAAAATTGAGAAAGGACTGGTCCTTGGAAGGATATCAATCATAAACTCCACTTCTCTCATGGGTGGAAACCTTGATAATTCTTCAGGAAATACATCCAAAAACTGATCAATAACTGCTGGAAAAACACTTCTATCATACCCTTATATTGATTCCAAATACAAATATACCAATTGATATGATATCATCCCGACCACTGGTGCCAACAAGCTAGTTTCACCCACCTTCACATCTTTCTCTCATCTAAATATGTCTTTGACTCTCTCACCCATCGTAAAACTAAACGTTCATTCATAAAAGTCAATGCGGGCCTTAAATATTGTTAACTAATAAATTCCTATGATTATATCATAAGCATCCATATAAATCACTAAGAAATCCCACATCAACTCAACCCCATCCAAAACTATATATAATAATTTTCAAAGGAAGGCTCGACACTCTCTTTGACCTAGAGGAGTTTAAAGTTTTAATACCAAAGGCATCATTTCCACAGTTAAGCCCATCAAACTAACAACACAAGAAGAAATAAAAGAATGAGAAGCACCCATATCAAACAATGCTTGCATAAAGGTAGAATTTAAAAGAACTATACCTCTAACTGTGAATGGTACTGAATTATCATCCATCATAACCTTCTCAGCTCTAAACAACAACTTTCTCGCCACACTCTGCTCTTTATTTACCTGCTGACGAGTCATGGTGTTCCTGGAATAACTATAACTAACTTTTCTCTACCGAAGAGGGGTATGATACTGCCCCCATCCCACTGAGGTATAATACTCCTATGGACCCTATGCAGTTCCATGAACACCCTACCTTAGATCATTATGACAATAACACTGAAGATTCCCTATCTGGTTACAGTTATGAGGTGCTTGAGGTTGTGACATGCAATCCCGCTTTATGTGGCCCGTAGTGCCACACTGAAAACATCCTGAATTACTCTAAGGATTCGGAAGAAGATTCACCAATCTTGTTGTCAGATTGTGATCCATAATCCCACCTTGAAAATAAGTGTCCCTATTCTGCTTGAACCCCACGTTAGAGTTCCCACTATTACCCATTGGTACCAATATACTTCCCCCACCTGTAGCCCCTAATATATCCCTTTCAGCCATTGATTCTCTATCCACCATTTCTATGTAATTACTTATACAAGGAATAATTATTTTAGAACAAATTTCTTGCCTCAACCCAGATTAAAAAATACATGCCATCAACAATGTACTACCCACCACCTCGGGTGAAAACCGCACTAAGTTCATAAACTTAGGCATAAATTATGTTACTGAGAGCTTATCTTTATTTAAATGAAATAAATATTCTATGAACTGAATTATGAACGTATGAGGGCATAATTGTTTGTTAAAAAATTCCTCAAAACCCTCCCATGTCATACCTTGGTCCATTCTAGCTTGGACTGCCAACTCCCACCATTTACGGAAAAGATCTTCCAACATATACATGGTTAACTTCACTTTCAACTCTACTAGTGTTCCCAATAATTCAAATATCATGTTTATCCTATTCAACCATGCATCCACATTTCCAAGCTCTGAATAACCCCTAAATATGGGTGGATTCTTATTTTGAAACTAAAACACATGATCCACATGATTTGGATCATCCGCTTTATTCCCACATTACACGACTTGGAAAGTTTGAACTATACTCTACACTAGTTGCTGGTTCACCTGGGGCTCAAGTGTAAACACATTTTCAGCGGCCCCCTCTGGTTGGTCACTATGACGCCTACCTAGTTCTATTTCTAGCAAACAAAAAATAACCATATTTCTTACTCCCTTAGTAAGAAAAATGATTACAATTTCAAATTCAATTACATTGAAACTATCACAACAAGGCTTTCCAAAAGTTCACATTTCCCATGTTTCACTATTTTGGAAACAAATACACCAAGATTTGAAAATTTACCCATTTTTAAAATACCACAACTATCCACATTTCAAATATACACATTTGAAAATAAATTCTATATGTTTCACAAATCAAAATTTTCATGTCACAACATAAATCATTATACCCAATGAAATATTCATCCTAGTGGGAAGTCCTTTCTACCATGCATGTCATGCTCATCTCATTGGATACACCCACGAAAATGAGATTTAAAATTCCTATACGTGTCTCCAAAACACTTATGTACCCAACTTCCTAGTAACATGAATTTTAGAATAAAAGGTTTAGCTACGTGCTTTTATGATATTCATTTCTTGTTCAGATAATCCTGCTCCTTGCTACCATCTCGAATCAAGGAATCACTTGAGAATGAATGCCAACTCTAATAATAAGACCAAGAACCAATGTTAAAGGACCTAACAAGATGATACCACTTGTAACGTCCCACCCCTTCCTCATTGGATTGAGAAGGCGGTGAGATTCTACTTTGCCATTGGAGATGTTCCCAAGGTGCCAAAGGTTGCAAATAAATATCATGGGCATCAAAAAAAATTGAGGAACGATTTTCCCTTAGAAATAAACCAACCAACCAAACACGGAATAACTAAATAGAACTACATGATGCATGTTAAAAATTTAAACCCACGCAATACATTACCAAGAAGGAACCATGAAACCCAACCAATTCCATAACAATTCCCATAGAACAACATAACTCAACCACCATGTTACAATATCAGAGTACCAAGTAGGAGAATAAAAAAAAACCCAAGAATCTATGACACAACTCCATACCTCCACGCCATGATCCATGATCCAAGAATCAAAAAACCATCTAAGAATCATGATGAACCACTAAGGAAATGAGATGCTTTACCCTTACCCATGTCCTAAAATACAACATCTGAAAAAGCACCCAAGTTTCAAAGAAGGGGGTGAGTAATAATACTCAATAGGTTTTCCCCAAATGAATTCCCTAAACATTCCACTAGGATATAACCATTAACACATTTATATAAATTAGTTTATATAAAACATCAAATAGTGCAACAATTTCCAGAAAACAAAGCACACCCTTACCAATACATTTTTCAACCAAATCCACACAATACAAGGGAAAGATAAAAAATGTGTCATAATATATTTAAATCACATGTTAGCAAAATAATTTCATCTTGATTATCCACATGCATAATAAAATCATATCCATAAGGTTGCACACACTAAACCCAGTGTAAAAATAACAGTGGAACTTCCCATTAAATCTCCTTTACTCCTTTCCAAATCTAGTGGTACTTCACACCCACTTATCCTCATTTATGGCCCTTGCATCTACTATCCATCCCCTTTTTATAGTGGTACTCCCCACCCACTTCTCATCATTCCAACACAAACATACAATTATTGAGACAATATACAAGCACATACACCCACTAAATCACAACAATATGCAAACAAGTATTTCACAACCAAACAGTCCCTTAGGTCATGATCCATGCCATAATACCATTAAATAAAGAAACCAATTTTTATTGAAATCCATTTTCACAATCCATTTACATAATTCAACCCAAGCTACTGATTTTAAAATCAATATTTTAAATTTCTACAACAGAGAAATTTTTTCCACAATAATCCATTTCCCCCAAAATCCACAGTTCATCACAAAATGAATTTCAAACAAGCCTCACACATCATAATCACAACCAATTACAAGAAAACCCAACTAATTGTAAATAATCTTCTAGTTCTAGCAAATTAGAGTCGAGAGATAATCCACCTACCTTAGGGTATGAGTGAAATTGACCAAATCACAACTACACCACAAATTTGGGTGAAATATCCACAAAAACTGCCTTATATCCATTTTCCAAAAATCAAAAATCCCCAATATCATCATTTTAGGAAACAAATCCCTAGATCTACATGAAATATAATTAGATCTTGAAATAAGAGAGAGGGAGAACTAGATCTAAGGAAAACCAAGAAATATCCAAGAGAGGAGACTTATCATAGAAGAATCACCTTCACCGCACCTTGAAAACCCTTTTAATCACTTAAAAAATGAGTGTGATAGTCCCTATAACCCCTGATAACCAAAAATACAAAGTGGGGTTTGTATGGGAGAAGAAAGGATAAGTTTAGGGAAAATCCCGAGTGATCCCTTGATTAGAAACCAAATTTTTATTGCCGCACATGGTTAGACAAATCATTCTCTAACTGGGATCTTGATACTATATCAAAGGGAAATCATTTTGGATTCCTCACATGGTTATAAAAACCATACAAAAACTATGTGGATCCCAATGACTCACATTTCATAGTTACCTGAGTTTGTTGCACGGTTTCCCCTAACCGTGCTCCTTTAGAAAATCTTCCAATCATTCCCAAAACCATCCCAAACTCTCCCAAACCTTTAAAAAATAATTTAAATACATAAAAAGACATAAAAAAGTTTACATATCTCAAAATGAGGGGGTTATATAAAATAACATTCATTTAAAAAATTATTAAAGTCATAAGGTTTATTCATCTCAATTTTTTTTTCATTGAGACATGTTTGATGTTATAAAACTATCTTATTTTATAAGGTGTATCTACAACCCCATTGATATGTTTGATCATTTATACCCTTATGTTCATTTTATTTAATGTTTCTTTTGATTTTATTTCTTTCATGGGGTTTATGATTCAAAAGTTACCACAGTGGTAAGAATTTTAGGTTCAAATATCATTTTTACCAGGATTGTTTATGATTAAATTATTCAATGATGAAATTAGATGATATGTTTCTACCATGTATTATTTTTTTATTATAATCTATTTATTTCTATATATTTCATGTTTTCATTTAATTTTTCTATCTTTAAGTCCTCATGATACTAAAAACTATAATTAAGTAAAATTGACCATTTTTTCCTTCAGTCTAAAATATTTTCTTCCATGTCCATATTTTCTTTAAAAAAATTCAAGAATTTTTATAATATTTTAATGATATCATTTAATTTAATTTTTTAAAATATTTTACTTTACTTAAAAATGTTTAAAAGGAACCTTCTTATCCATTTCTAAACATGGTATTTTTGACTTTTTATTGAAAATGTGAAAGCAGTTTTTATTTTAACATACACCACATGAACGAATTTTACTGCCAATGTGAATACTCTTTTATTTGAAGATTAATTTATAAGTTTCCTTGGTTAATTTAAATTAAAATTTTTTCTTTGATATTTTTTAGATTTTTATATTTTAAAAAATTTATTTTAAAATGAAAGGGTAATTTTCCTCAAGAATGTTTCTAGTGATTTTTAGAAGGTATTTTAATCTATAACAACATCCTTTTATATTACTTATGATTTAATAGGGATATTATCCAATCTTACCATCATTATTATTTATTTGGATAGTTTATGATTATGATAATGAAGTTTTTATGAAACCTATATCATTTCCATAGGTTATTATTTGATGATATGATGAATGTTTTATAATATTTTAGAACACATATATATTGTTTTCATTATGTAATGGTTGGGACCATAATTATATAGATCTATAATGAATTGGGTAGAGAGAGAGATATCTTATGAGATAATAAGAACCATAATGGGGAGTGAACCTAGTTTTGTGATAGAATTTTTTTTCAATAAGATAGTCTTGGGAGTGAACCTTGACTGAGGAAATGATAGAATGAGGAGTGACCCCAATCCACTATGATAGTCTTGGTAGTGATTCTTGACTAAGGAAATTATTTTATATGATTATTTTTATTCCATAAGATTATGTCTTATTATTATGATATGTTTTCATGGATCATTATTGATTATTGATGCTTCTGAACTCTTGTGTCTTATGTCATTTGTTTGAAAAAACCTTACTATATCTTTCATGATTAAAGATATTTAACTAATTTTTGTATGATTACTTTAATAATTGATCATGTTCTCATGAAATTATGATTATATTATACTCACTTATAATAATTGATTAATATATCTTATGTTTACCCTTACTGAGCATATGAGATCACCATATATTACTTTTACCTTCCCCAATTTTTGAAGAATGTTTTTAAGTATGATATGTCTAATAAGGGTTCTTGTTGTAAATAAATTAACCAAAAATTATACAGATCATTTATGTACTAGTTTTTTATGTATCCAAGCTTCTAAAGACAATAAACCTCTATAATATTCAGTTATGTATTATTGTGAAATGTATTGAATATTTTTCATGCCCATGGTTCCATTTTTAGGTATTGATTAATTATATTTGGTATTTCATTTTATATATAGTTATTCATGGAATTTTCTATTGGAATTTAAATTTTTTAGGAGACGGTGGTTGGTGCATTGTTGGAACATAGTTATAGGAAACCATGTACCAACCTTAGAAAATCATGTGAGCTAAGGAAATGGATCTAGATCACCCACCCGATTAGGAAAACAGTTTGGAAATACATTGTGACCAAAATGTGTGGCCATCCTAGTGGACCCAGAGGTAGCCACATGGTTGGTGCACGATATGGAAAACTATATATTCAAACCATGTGTTCTTCCCAGGTTTTAAAATGTTTGAAATTGTTAAACTATCCTTGACCCAATTTGACCCCTTTAACCCTATAATTTTTCTATTATTAACTAATTCAACCCTATGAATATCATCCCACTCCTCCCTTCTCATCTTGGATCCAATTTTGGGGTGGCTTTTTCCTAGGTTATCCAGGAAAACCTTAACTAAGTGTCTCATATCCTTTATCCTTGGTATCTTCTTCCTTCTATCTTAAGTTTCCTTTTCCCTAGTGGTCATAATGACCTAAGGTCAGTTTAATCTGAACCATATTGATTAGTATTTTATGTTTATGGTTTTTTTATTCCATAAGATCTCCTATCCTCTTGGATTATAGTTTCTAACTATTTCTTGGTGATTTCAAGGTAAAAGGTATGTGGTTTCTTGTTATTCCATTGTTTGATGACATAAATTTTATTTCTTCTAAATTCAATTGTTTTCTAACTTTTATTTTTCATGTGAATGGGTATTTTCAAAGGTGTTTTGGTGTGTGCTAAAGGATTTATAAATGTATTTTACCCCTATGGAAAAGTTGGAAATGTCAGATATGTTTTTATTTGGCATATGGTGGTTTGTTATGTTTCGAAAGAGGATTTTTAAGGTTTTAAAAAAGGGGGAAAAGAACATGGGAATATTGGGTATATAATTGGTCAAACTGGGGAAAGTATGATAAATGATGTATTAGGGATTTATACAATCCTCCTTAATAGAAATATGCTACAATACTAACTAAACTAATTGATGATGGTATTGATTGCTTATCACTGGTGGAAATTCCACCTATACCAATGCGTTTTTCCCAACGGTTTTAACAAACCATTGGGAAAAATACCCTATGCCAACGGTTCATATGAACCATTGGAATATAGGTCATATAGACCGGTTTTCCCCAACGATTCAAATGAAACATTGGGATATATCTATCTAAAATCACTTCCCCATCGGGATACTTATCCTATCCCTAACCCACACTTCTCCAGACCCTCAGTGCCACTCACATACTCCTCCCATCCTCACCGCCGCTCCCATACCGACCACTGCTCGCCGCCTCTCCCATCTCGACCAACCCTCGCCACTCACCGCCCGTTGATCGTTGCTCGCCACTTGCCACTCGCCGCTCCCTACTCATTGGCACTCATGCATCCCCCTTCAAGCCACAATTATCCAAACCCAACAGGGCTTCTCCACTCCTCCCATCATTACCGCCGCTCACATCCCCCTTGAGTTCCCATCCTCCCATCCAGACTCCCGCTCTCCTCTCACAGCTCCCCGCTCATGGTCGCTCGCGAATCCCCCTTATGCTGTGTAAGCATCAATTCTAACTCTTTGTAAGATTGAATTCAGGTTAATTACGAGTTATTATTTGTATTTATATGATTCATTCAGGCTATATACTAGTCATTTCCGATGTTTTATATGATTTATTTTAGCTCTGTTGATTATTTATTCCTTTAAAAAATTATCCAAAGGAGGGGATTCAACAATACATCATTGAGTTCACCTGTACATTGAATCAATGTTTTTTTATTCCACATTTTCATTCATCAAACCCAATAACTGCAGGACATGTGTATTATAATCAGTATCCCAATTTTTTTGAGGGGTGATCTTCCTTATTTAGATTCTTTCCTTGTTTCCTTTCTGTTGATACAATGTTTTTGACTTTATACTACTTTATGAGATCATTTCTCTTCTTTGATGTGATGATTTTTAATGGATTTTCCCTTTTTTGAGAGGCATCTCACACGAGAGTGTTTTTTGGTTATTTAATGATGTTGCATGGTTATGAACCTTGTTCATATGATGTGAAGCTATGTTCTTTATATAATGAGATCCTTGGGAGTCATTTGATAGGGTGGATGTTCATGCCCCTTTCTCTCCTTTTCAATTTTGTTTTAAATTCTAAAGGACATTAATTGTTTGAGAGATATCTATTATAGGGTCCCAAATTTATAAAACCCTTTGTGTTTTATGAGGGTTGTAGGTTTCAAGAGGGTGATTAGAGCCTTTTACAATTTCAAATTATAATTTTATTCATGGTGTCACTTATTTGATCATGCATTTGATTTCTTTTCCATGTGGCAACTTGTTTGATTATACAGTTACTAGTTTGTTTTTTCCACCCCATATTTGACTATGAAATCTCTTTTTTTTCTTATGGTCAATTGGTGAGGTTTCTTACTCGTTTGTGTGAGGAAAAATTGGAACCTAGAGTAGCCTTCGGGTCTTCCATGAGATGGATTTGTTTTTCAAAAACATTATGTGAGAACATTTCTGGAGTATGTTGGAGTCATGAAATAACCCCAAATTTCTCCATGAGATATCATAAATAACCCCAAGTATCTCCATACATCATATCCTCCTCTAATGGGTTGGACCCTCACCCAATCATATCAGACATATCATATTCTATCCTCTCAGTCACATAGTATAGATTCATCTCTCGAGGATTATCCCATAATCCTCATCCCACACACTATAGTCTTCTCTTGGCATGTCGACCATTCCTTAATTAAATTATCAAGAATCCAGTCAAGAACCTCATTTAAATCATGTATTATAACCCAGCCCCACTAACACACCAAGCCTCTTGGCATTATAATGCCAAAATTTCTTACAATACACAATACTCACACTAGCATCTCATCCTTTATCTCCTTAGTTGAACTTTTGAATCATTAAATGGAGTAAAACCTTTCATAATACATTTTATAGACTCTGAGGGGCCATCCCACTCTAAGAACCCGCCAAGATTCCAATCCATCCTCATAAGTATGTACTCATCAAACACTAGACGTACAATTTCTACATCTATCACCATAAGGCCCAATCCTCTTAGGAATATTTTACTTGATCTAAACCCTCATCGAATCCATACACATATCATCCAAATTATAAGACATATGTTAGACCACTCATATCCCAATCTATATCTTATCCACTTGGAGACCTAGTGACAGAGTGATTTCATTTCCATAAAATCACTAAAGAATTTTATCTAAACCTAGGTGGCTTGTGAACACCATATCTATAGGTCTACAATGTTAATCTATTTACTTTCATTTACCGCCCTTAGACTCCATGACTCCCATGGAACATAGTTATAATCAATCCCTTGGCAATCTATGATCGAATAATCAAGTTAGTGTTTAAGGGTCTATCGAGGCTCTTAATACTATCATTATATACGTAAGAATACTTATTTAAAGAAACAATTAATTTAAGTAATGGTTGATCACCCATGGAGGTGCTTATACTTCATCTTCTAACTGCTAAATGATGTATTCCCTCCACCTGAATGAAAAATTAAATAACTCCCCTTCCATGTTCATGTAAAACCTATATTTTCCAAAGAAATCATACTAACCACAAATATATAGCTGAGAAAAATCAGAAGACTGGTCCATGATCACATCATTAGTCATATCTTCATCACAAATATTCATGCCTTAAGCCTTATATTAATCATACGATTTGACATATACTTACCAGATTAGTGAATGTTGATTCATATTCAATCACTAAAAAAATTTCCTACTCAATATCTAAGAGATCTCAAGATCTAGCTTGTTTAAGCTCATCTAGGAAGTTTTGGTCATTGAAGATTAGTTGGAATCACTTCTAATAATGTTTTCATCCTTCTATTCCACAATAACTTTACACCACAACCTATCTTGACCCTTTAGTAATGGTGTAGCCATGTAATTTACCAAACAAACTTGTATTGAACAAAACCAAACTAAGCTGAAACTCGATCCAAACTAATTATATACCATTTATAGGATGATTAACTGTTAATTAATAGGAATGTACTTTTTGATAGTATCATTTTGAAACATGGATTTGTTTCCCCCTTGCTTGCAGGAATATGATTTGACCCATGTGGCGTTGTGGTTCTTATATGTTAGTCGGTGACAAGTATAGTCACAGGAGACATGTATGTTTTAGTTTATTTTTTATTTTATTTTCTATATCACATTGGCCACTTAGGTATTTTACTGGTTTCTATGGATAGGGAGTAGTTATATTCTATGAAGGAGGCCAGAAGGGGTTCAGATTGTTTCAGTCCACCTTCTTTGATCCGAGGTAAGATTCTATGATTAATACTTGTCTCGCACCTCATATATTTTGGGTATTTAAATGTTTTTGACTCCATATTATGTTTTTGGTAGGTCGTTGAACCGTTTTGTGTTGTTTCGGGTGGATTTGGTTCTCACTAATCGAGGTAAGGCTTTAATGCTGTTGGTTGGTTTTTCACTAGTTATGTAGGGTCCTTTATGTGTTTTAAGGTTCTTAATATCCTTTGTGTAGTGCGTTGATCCCTGCTCGTTAGTTTCGAGTCACCAAGTCAAGGGTGACTCACCTGCGTGTGCATAGGTAAGTAAGTATATGTATGTGGGTTCCCCCGTTACGTGTATAGTCAACCATGGAAATGATTATGCATGTTTGGGGCTAGGTGTGCCCATGTATATATATAAAAATTCATACGCAGGTGAGTGGAGACTGGTATATGCATATAATCATATGTGTAAGGATCCCCTTGCGCGTGATCATGGCCATGCGGGTGTGTGCATAGGGGCTAGGTGTCCTTGCATGTGTGTGAAGGTGCGTATACCCAGTGGGGGAGCATCATCTTTTAGTTAGAAAACTCCAAGATCTGAAGTGGACGGCTTGGTTCCACCTTGAGGTAGGGTCCCTCTCCTAGTCTCTTTAATTAAAGAATGCTTTTAATTGTATTTACCTTCTTTCTTAATTATGATTAATTATATTGACCTGCATATCTTGAATAGGTGTTCCTTTATATAATAGTTTCATTTGATAAATAAAGTCATGTTTTTATAATAAAACCCCTCTAATGGAGGTGCGCTGTCTGCGAAAACTCACAGTGATAGTTATGTTGATCTAGTTTCTTAACTTATTGCATTTGATTTGTGAGGAATGAGTTTTATAATAAATGTTAAATATAATTAAATGAATTTTGTGACAAATAAAGTCCATGGTTTTATAATAAAACCCCTCCAAAAGAGGTGCGATGTCTTCTAAACCAAAGAGTAGTGATAGTTATTTGTATCATGTTTAGATTTGGTTTGAGTTTTCCATATGCCTCTTGTTGGTGCTGTTTTGTGGCTAGTTAGTTTTTTTTTCGTTGAATAATATAAATTGGTTTATCATACTCGTTTAGCTCAAATGAAATTTCTCGAGTAGTCATATTCCTTACCATGTCACTTTTCTTTTCACCCTTTGAATATTATAAATGAAATTTTCATGTTTAGGTGAAGTTAATGAATTTGTAAATGGTTTGTGTTGGGTGTATGAATCCTAGTCATTATTATCTGAACTAGTGCGTAGGGTTCATTTTAGCTCAGCTCATACCTTTTTAAGTTTCATCATAGGGGTCATTTTACCCTACAAAGTCTCTCTTTCCTTCGGTGCTCTTTTTGAAGATCCAATCATAAGTGAAAGTTGGAAGGCAACAAACTGGAGGAGTCATGCAACCTCTTCCCATACCGGAGTGGAAATGGGACAATATTACGATGGAATTTGTCATGGGGATACCAAAGACTCCTAGAAGGAACGATGCAATATGGGTCATAGTTGATAGTCTTACCAAGTCAGCACATTTCCTTGCTATAAGAGATGATCTACCACTAGAATTTCTAGCAAGACTATATATTGATGAAGTTGTGAGACTTCATGGAGTACCCCTATCGATTATTTATGATCGTGATCCCCATTTTACTTCAAGATTCTGGAAAAGTCTTCAGAAAGCCTTGGATACTGAACTTCATTTGAGCACTGCCTACCACCCTCAAACAGATGGACAATCAGAATGAACTATTCAAACCTTAGAAGACATGTTGAGATCCTGCTCACTTGACTTTTAGGGTATGTGGGATCAATATTTACCTATGGTATAATTTTCCTATAACAATAGCTTCCATTCGAGTATTCAAATGGCACCATATGAAGCGTTATATGGAAAGAGATGTCGCACACCAACCTGTTGGGATGGCGTTGGTGAAAGAAAACCTGTAGGCCTAGAACTGGTGGAGGAAATGATGTAAAAGGTGAAGGTAATCCAACACCATATCAAAGCAGCTCAAAGTAGGCAGAAGAGCTATGCTGATAATCGAAGGAAGGATTTGGAATTTCAAGTCAGTGATCATGTTTTCCTGAAGGTATCTCCATGGAAGGGAGTCATACGTTTTGGTAAGAAAGGTAAATTGAGTCCTAGGTACATAGGACCTTTCGAAATTCTAGAACGAATTGGGGCTGTAGCTTACCGATTGACAATGCTGTCAAGTCTCTCCAAAGTTCACGATGTTTTCCACGTATCTCTATTGAGGAAATACATGCCTGAACCAACGCATGTACTCACCTATGAGGAATTAGAACTGGAACCTGATCTGTCTTATTGCGAAGAGCCCATCAGGATTCTTGATATGAGAGAACAAGTACTGAGAAACCGGACGACTAGTCTGGTAAAAGTCTTGTGGAGAAACCATAAGATAGAAGAGGCAACGTGGGAACCCGAGGACCTTATGATGAAGAACCACCTGAGTCTTTTCATGTGGTAGTATTCTAGAAATTTAGAGGATGAAATTATTTGAAGGAGAGGAGAATGTAACACCCCAAGCTTCTACGATACGCTTCTCTTTGAATAATGCGATAGCGTGTGTTGTACGCAACATCGAGTTCTAACACACCATAACCAATCAAACTAGCCGTTATGAATAGTAATACCTAATTTTTGAAATTATATATATTTTATATTTCAAAATGGACTTCATTTTTGGATTCATAATATTGAAATTATCCTAAGTTGAATTTTTGGTATTTTTCTGAGAACTTCCAATTTTTATGAATAGTGAAAATACTTAAAAACAACTTTTTTAATCAAAATAATTTATAGTGATAAATTATATTATTTAGTGGTTTTAAAGTATAATTATAATATATTTTTACCATTTTATCCAATGGTTTTCATTATAATTAATTTCACTTTGAAATTGGACATAAACAATTGTCAATATTTTGATATATATTGTTTCTTAAAAACACGCTATTTGATGTGACAACGGGAATTAATTATAAAATTAATTAATGCAACTTTTATGTTTTGAATTTTTTAAAATAGACATTATTTTTGAATTTGGAATATCAATTATAGCTTAGGGTGAAATTTTGGCATTATTCTGAAAAACTTCAATTTTTGATGAATAGTGAAACTCCTAAGTGGTAGTTAAAAAACTGAATTTTTCATAAAACTTAATTTTACCGCTTCTGTGATTGGAATTTCGAAAATCCGAGAGACACGCTTAATATCAAGGAGTAAAATGTGGTTCAATGAGATGAAAATAATTTTTGGTGAATAGTAACTTTTTACTTTTATTTACCACAGTTAAAAGTAAATAGAGTAATTATGGGTAAAAATGATATTAATATTACCCTAAAACGTGTCCTAATTCTATTGGACAAGTGAATATTGACCAAAAACAACCTTAGGAATAAAATATTATCATTTAGGTCCACTTGGATTAGATTAGGACATTTATTATTATTTAATTGAAAGAAGAGTTAAAAGAGTTAAAATCAAAGTTTATTTACTAAAACATTTTTAATATAGGGTTATACATAAGCTAAATTAGATTGTAAATATTAATTAGAAAGATAAAAGTATTTCCTAAATAATGATATTTTATATATAATTTTTAGATATTAAATAATTTAATTTATTTATGACACGATGATGATGCAGTAATTACCATAATAGTGAAAAAATTAAAATAATTGATATTATAAATACCCAAATAAATATAATTTGAGACTTTTAAGGAATTAAACTAATTTTCTAGGATAATATGACATATTATGATTTCTTTAATTTACTTTGTTCGAAGTAATAATTCTGTTATGAGTTTTACAAAAATCAATTATTGAATAGTGTCAAAATTGACATAAACGAGTTTTTTAAAACAAATATTATATTATTAATTGATATTAAATTCCTAAAAATCTAAGGTTCAGAAAGAGACTTATATCATGATAGGTGTATCATTAATGGACCACTTGGGGGTCTCATGGATTTATATAGTATGTTTATTAACCTTATATTATAAAAATACAAAGAGACATTGTAAAAGTGAAACTAATTAACTAAGAGTTAATACTTAATGATAAGGTTAATATAATAACCCAAACCTGTCTAAATTCTATTGGTTGAGTGGTTTTCGACCTATACCAACCTTTTCATATGGTAATGCATTGGACTTAATATGTGACGGGTGGAGCCCGCTATAGCTCCTCGATGCATCGGTAGGTCTCATGAGACAAACTAGTGTCTTGGCACAAGGCCTTGACAAAATCTTATTTGTAGTCTTGGCACGAGGCCTTGCCTATGTGGTTATGATAGTCTGGCCTTATGAATTCCATCATTATGAAAGTGGTTATTGATATTGCATGTGATTATTCTATTAGTATAATATCCATGTGAATAAGTAAATGGCATTATTTCATTTTATTTTTGCCATACTATGTTGAAGTTCAAGTTTAAAAGGCTTTTTTTTAGTTATACACTTCCTTAAATGTTTATTCTTATTTATGAAAGTTTATGCTATATTGTTATCCTTACTGGGCATTTGAGCTCACCCCTTTTCTATGTTTTATTTTTCCCAGGATGTGAAGAAGTAAATTATGAATGACCTGTAGGGATATTATGAGGGGATAATAGTGTGGAATATGAAGACAATATGTTGTTGTAGTAGTTTTTCACTTTATGATGTAATGTAAAACTTTATGAATATATCTAGTGTTTCCAAGGCTACTAAACCAATCTGTATTTATAGATTTGATCTTTCTTGTGATCATGCCAATGTTATGTAATAATGCACCAAATCTGGGTAACTAGGGTCGGGGCGTTACACATTTGAGATTAAAAGTCCTTCTATCATGAATTATAAATAACATATATTATTATATGATATTTTTATTAAGATATTTCTCCCCTACTCATGTTTCTCATATGATTATGATCTAACCCTTGATGACATGTTGATGAGTTTTCCCCTAAATGAGTGTTTGATCTCACCCATTTCTTATATTTCCATTCCCCAGGATATAAATATGAGTATAACCGATGAGGAGTAGAAAATTGGGTTTATTTTGGTTTTATTATGGATAAATATTCAAAATTATTATAAGATAAGTTTCTTATATAGTTGATAGTCAAATACACTAAACATTTAATTCTTTGGATTGTGTGTTTATTATAATATGTAATGTTTAAATTATGAAAATTATTTAAAATAAAGATAAGTTTTCCTTGGATCATCTCCCTTTGTATCAAATATTGTGTAAAAATTATGAGTTTTTAACACCGAGCCTTGGAGTGCGGGTTTGGGGTACCTCTGTTGGTATCTGAGAAATGTTTAGTTATTTTTTAGGATCAGTTTATTAATATGTAGGAATTAAGATGAGATAAATTTAGTAAAAAAACCTAGGGATATCTCTAAGCATAGGATAACATCTTGAAGTTTTGGTAAGGAAAATATTGTGTAGTTTTTTAGAAATTTTATCCATATATGGATATTGTAATGTTTATAAATATATGGAACATATGCACCTAGGGGAAATCATTATAAAAAGGATGGTTCAGTATCAACTCAATCTTTAATCGATGCTTTATGAGTAGGCCTAAGACTATGCACCTAGATAGAAACTCCCGGGGATATGCTTTGGTGAATTCATATTCTCTTTAAAAACCATTATAAACAATTTATTTATGGAATAATTTTGTGGATTAGGTTAAGAATTATAAGATGACCCAATTTAAAGAAGCCTAGGTTAATCTAAGAGTGATCTAGGTTGAACTAAAATAATTATAGGCTAATATGATGGTTTCATAAAGTGAAACATCTTGAGATTAAGTTTTCCTAGGTTTATTCATGATAATTACATTATGATATTATTATTAGTCACTAATAATTAGACCTTTAAATTCTACATATGTATGGTTCTAGGAGGAATAAATATAATAATGGATGTGATAGACAATTTAGTAATTTTATAAATGAGAAATAAAATGGGATAGATGATGTTATTGAAAAATAAAGTGGTTATGCTCACCCTATTATCTCAAGTTATGATTAACAATTTGAGTTGTTCTAAACATTTGAATACATCAAAGAAGAGAAGGATATAGTTTTATATAAGATCAAATGATGATGACTATAAAGGAAATAAGATTCAACTTCCTAAATGTAAACAATATAGGAAGAAGAACCAAATAAAATTTCTCAAAGGAACAAGAAACTATTTCAAGTGTGAAAGTATTATCTATTTAGCTCATGATTTTTGAGTTGGGGTGATTAAATAAGTCAACGAAATAGAGTAAAAGAATATGTAAGGCCTCAAATGTAAGGATTTTGGGAATTATACAAATTTATTCACTAATCCAAGGGATAATATGGGTAATAGTCCTCAGTAACCACTAAATCCAAGATAATAAGGGAAAGCCTATGAAGTGACTTTTATTGAAGTTGATAGTGATAAATAAGTATTAAAATTTACACTTATTCTCCATCCCATATTTTTAAATGTCTTATTGGATTATGGTATAACCACTATAGTATACCTAGGATGTAACACCCCAAGCTTCCATGGTATGCTTCTCTTTGAATATTACAGTAGCGTGTGTTGTACGCAACTTCGAGTTCTAACACACACCACAACCAATCAAACTAGACGTTATGAATAGTAATACCCAATTTTTAAAATTTAATAAATTTTATCTTTCAAAATGGACTTCATTTTTTTATTCGGAATATCGAAATTAGCTTAGGGTGAATTTTTGGTATTCTTCTGAAAACATTCAATTTTTGATGAATAGTGAAAAACACAGAGTTATAGTTTAAAACCGAATTTTTATTTAAATAATTATTTATTTTATTTAAATTTATTTTAGGTCAAAATAGATACATAATACCTATATAAGTTCAATGTAATTCATTAGAGTCAGTTTATAATAATTTTAGATATATAAAAATTTTGTTGAACTTTTCACCGTCTTTTACCCATCTCCTAGGAGAATTTTCGATTTCACATAAAACTTAATTTTACCACTTCTGTGATTGGAATTTCTAAAATCCAAGAGATAGAGTTAATATCAATGAGTAAAATTTGGTTCAATAAGATAAAAATATTTTTTGGTGAATAGTAACATTTTAATTTTATTTACCTCTGTTAAAAGTAAATCGGGTAATTAAGGGTAAAAAATGATATTAATATTACCCTAAAAAATGTCCTAATTCTATTGGACAAGTGTATCTCGACCCAAAACAACCTTAGGAATAAAATATTATCATTTAGGTCCACATAGATTAGATTAGAACATTTATTTTTATTTAATTCAAAGAAGAGTTAAAAGAGTTAAAATCAAAGTTTAATAACTAAAAAATTTTAATATAGGGTTATACAAAAGCTAAATTAGATTATAAATATTAATTAGAAAGATAAAAAGATTTAATACATAATGGTATTTTATTTATAATTTTTAGACATTAAATAATTTAATTTATTTATGACACAATGATGATGCAATAATTACCGTATTAATGAAAGATTAAGATAATTAATATTATAAATACCAAAATAAATGTAATTTGAGACTTTTTATGAATTAAAATAATTTTATAGGTTAATATTACATATTAGGATTGGTTATATGAATTTTTTTCGAAGTAATAATGCTGTTGTGAATTTATCAAAAGCAAAATACCCAATAGTGTCAAAATTGACATAAAAGAGTTTTAAAAACAAATATTATATTATGAATTTAGATTCTATTCCTAAAAATCTAAGGTTTGGAAAAAGGAATTATATCATGATAGGTGTATCATTAATGGACCACTTGGGGGTCGATTTGATGTTTATAGTAAGTTTATTAACCATATAATATAAAAATACAAAGAGACATGGTAAATGTCAAACTAATTAACTAAGAGTTAAAACTAAAAGATAAGGTTAATAAAGTGACCCAAACCTGCCTAAAACCTATTTGTTGAGTGTATTTAGACCCATCCCCACCTTATCTTCGAAAGTAATCAATTTTGAACCATTAAAAACCGAATATGAATTTATTATAAAATAATATTTTAAGTTTTTCCTAAGGTGCCCCTCACCCCTCTTATAAAATGGCACTCCCCCTTCTCTCTAATTCACACATTCAAAGCCTTTTGGATCAGAAAACTCCTGAAAAACGATTCTCTCAACATCACTCAATTCAACCTAGAGGCCTTAGTTTGATTAGAAAGCAAACCTATGGAGCCCTTTTGATCAAATCAAAAGAAAGAACCCGAAGAAGAGGTAATGTTTTCACCACCCTCTTTCGAGTTCCTTTCTTCTTCCACTTCTTCTTTCTTTGTTATTTCCATTATAAAATAATAAATCCAGTATATTATATATTCTGTGATGTTATTATAAATATGGTAAAACCATATTCAGTATTCTATGCATCCTTTGAATGACATGTCACCATACGTGCGTACATACGGCTTACCGTCTCTATGTTGTGGTGTAATTGTTATTCAATACATTATTATTTGGATGGGTATAATAATGTAGTGTAATTCATGTAAATAATAAATATAACATGATAATTAATCTGTATATATGACACACCATCTAATTATATATTATTTTAATATCAAAAGAATGATATTGTAACTCGTGCATACATATGGACTACCATCTCCACGAACGCAATGAGATTCATTCCCCATCATATCCATTCAAGACTAATTTTCATTTGATGATTAAAAATAATTTTTATGGACTTGATATCATTCTGGATATGAATAAGATACAACCTCTGGATAACAAACATGGCTTATGTAACAAAACAAATAAAATAAATGGAGTAAGTGAACACCTGAAAAGACGATAATACTAAAATATTATTAATAAAGAAATATTAAAAGATCATATATGATATCATATTTATGAATATTATTATTGTATAATTTAATAACAATGATTTTACTATTATAAAGGAGGTTAACCTACCCTCGACCAAGGGAAAGTACAAGGTAAGGGGTTTTCATCTCACTCCTTATTCCTATGAGATTCATGCTATATTGCCACTATTACCTTTTGTGTGGTGTATGCACTGCCCATAATTGTATTCTTTGTGTAATAAAATTTAATTTATGTGTATTTAAATATTTATTGTATGATACTTCCTTCATGGGGTGTATGTTTCGTAAGTTACCAAATTGGCAAGGGTTAATTTTACCATCTCATTATTATCCGAGGTTGTTTTTACGTAAGTATCTACTGGGACATATTTATTATCCATGTCCATGTTTCATAAAAGAGTTTTCAAAGGGATTATTTTTAAGGTACTTTTTACTAAAACATCATTTTAAATGTTTTAAATATTTATTCATCTAAATCATTCTCATAAATGTCCTTGTTTTCAAAATGGTTTTTAAAGATTTATTTATACGGAAATGAATGTTTTAAAATGTTAATTACACTCAAAAGTATCAAAGTGGTATGGAAAACTTTGATTCAAAAATGTATTTAATTTTCTTCCTTTCTAAATTGTGTGACTTGTAAATGATTTCATGAAAATGGATATTTATCTGAAAGAGTTTTACAAATCTTTTTCATCTATGTCAAAATACTTTAATGGATTTTAAACTTGTTTTGAAGTTGATTTATTATGAAAAAAATCTTCCATATTGTATTGAAGGTTTTGGGATATGTTTGATTGTGGATGTTCTATTTTTATACCATTCATGGTTTATGGGTAATGTATTGACATTTCGTATGCTAGTTTTAATATGAATGTTTATGTTATGTTTAAACCATTTCATATGAGGAATGCATTGGACTTAGTAAGTGACGGGTGGAGCCCGCTATAGCTCCTCAATGCATCGGTAGGTCTCATGAGAAAAACTAGTGTCTTGGCACAAGGACTTGACAAAATCTTATTTGTAGTCTTGGAACAAGGCCTTGACTATGTGGTTATGATAGTCTGGCATTATGTATTCCATCATTATAAAAGTGGTTATTGATATTTCATGTGATTATTTGACTAGTAGAATATACATGTGAATAAGTAAATGGCATTATTTCATTTTATTTCTGCCATATTATGCTGAAGTTCAAGTTTAAAAGTCTTTTGTTTTAGTTATATATTGCCTTAAATGTTTGATCTTATTTATAAAAGTTTCCACTATATTTTTATCCTTACTGAGCATCTAAGCTCACCCCTTTCTATGTTTTATTCTTCCCAGGATAAGAAGAAGTATTTTATGACTTACCTATAAGTGTAGTCTGAGGGGATATGAGTGTGGACTATGGAGACTATGATGTTGTAGTTTTTCACTGTATGATGTAACGTAATACTTATGAATGTATCTAGTGTTTCCAAGGCTACTAAACTAATCATTCTTTCGAGACTTGATCTTTTGTGATCATGCCAATGTTATGTAATAATGCACCGACTCTGGGTAACTGGGGTCAGGGTGCTACAGTTGGTATCAGATAAAGTTTGGTACAAACCTTGGAAGATAGATTTAGATAAACTCTGATTAGAGCACATAGCCCTAATATAGAATTTCAGGATTAGTATATAAGAACTTCCTAGAATTTTGGTATTGTAGAGATTTTGTGAGTTTTATGAGAAATACATCCCTGTCTGGATGCGAGAAGGTAGAGGCGGCTCTGGCACAGATATACCTAGGGGTAAAACCCGAAAACACCACTTTGAGCTAGACTCAAACAGGAACTGGTGCACGAAAATGGTCCTTGCTGCACTCTTGGTTATGACACTCCTGGGGGATATGATTAGGATAATTATCATTTTCTTTACAAACCATTATGAAGAGTTTATGAGTATATACTTCCTCAAAGAAATTTTTTTGTGATTATGTATTATTTCCATAAAATGTTCAATTTATGTTACGTATTTTACAAGTTTAGAATTATTCATTGCAATTCATAAACTAACATAGTGTATGCCATTGTATAGAAATGGATCCCAGTAGAAGGAATGTGAACTCTAGTAATACATATGATACAAAGAGTAAGAAGGATCATATCTTCTACGGTATTAAGACAACATTTAGAAGGGAAATAGTCTCTCATATTTTCTCAACATATGAAGAAATAGTATCATGTGTTAATAAGATAAGTAAAGAATTCTCTGAGTCCTATAGATTTGAAGGGAAGCAAGAGAAGAAAAGGATGGGAGAGAGAAAGATGGATAAATAGAAGAGGGAAAAGAAGAATTTTACCATATGTGATAACTGTGGGAAGAAACACCATAGAACTTTCCTGAAGGTAATGAGAGTTTGTTATAAGTGTGGAGAAAAAGGACACCAAGTACGTTACTATAAGGGTAAGAAAAAGGTTTCAAATGTACAATGCTTCATCTGCAAGGAGTTGGGACATATGCGAACCAATTTCCAAATCATCAGAGTATGCCCCAAATTATGCTATTGGATAATAATCAAGTTATGATACTACCTCAGATAAAGAAGAATGACTAGTGTTCTTATGTTGTTATTATAGGATTATTTCATTTTAGTGTTGTATCAACAATATACTAGTTATATGAATTATGGAGATAAATAAGGATTGTACTACAGTACTATTTTATTGAGGATTTGAGATTATATGGTTCTAAGAAAAGTGACTTAATAGTGAGCTACACTTTTGGTAAAATACATGGTTGAAGGTAAGGTAATCCTTAATATGGTCCCGATAATGAGGTAGTGATTTTGGAATAAGGGATGGTTGATTTGAATAGATTATATTGGATATTCTTGTCTACCTTGAAACTGATTAATGATTTGTGATTGTTGGAGTTTACAACATTTTTGGATAGAAGGAGTATATTTATTGTTCTATAAAGAATAAAGGAGCATGAATGTAATAAATAAGGTTTTATGGTAATTTAGGATGTTACCATGTTTTAAAATAATACATGATGAAGGTGTTCACATGTTATTACATGGAAAAAAGTATATTCATTGTGTTTAACATCCTTATAAATTTTGGACTGTGAGTTGGATATTAGTATTTTGTATAAGTCTAAAGGTTGGAATGAATTAAGTTTGAAAGGTTATTTTTATAAAAGGACAACACACAGACCGTGTGACAACCTATCACGTTGGACAAAACTGCCGGAATCGAACCCACAACCATAAGTGCGATTGGGATTTATCACCTACCACTGGACTACGTGAAGTTATTTGATGATATAATTTAGTTTCTTTTTTTAAATGGTCTGATATGTGAATTATAAATTCCTTATATTTGGAACCCTATACGATTAGGATAAATAGAGTATTTTTGAGTTGTATTATGTTTTGGAGTGAAAGATGAGTTTTTGGTAGAAATATTTTAATGGATAAAACTCTAATTATAAAGTAATTATATCTCCTTATGATCTTATCCAATCTCATAAATAAATTCCTCAACATTAAGAAATATAACTTAGAATAAAAATGTTGTCCTAGATGGTACCTTAGATCATCACAAATTTATGGCTTTGTGATTGTTGTCCTTTTCATAGACATGTTCTCTACCACTCTCCATCAGATATTGATGGTTAGATTTATATTCCATATCCATGTTTTCATACATGTAACCCTAGTATGTGTTATTTTCGGTAACCTTCATACTTACCACTCTTTATTTTAAATAGAGTCCTCATTAATCCATTTTTCGATGTGGGATTTCAACTAAGATATTTTGAAATGTCAACCCCATGTTTGCAATACCGAGCATAAATTGAGAGGACTCAATTTATTGAAGGAGGGGAGAATGTAACACCCCAAGCTTCCATGAAACGCTTCTCTTTGAATAATACAATAGCGTGTGTTGTTCGCAACTTTGAGTTCTAACACACACCACAACCAATCAAACTAGCCGTTATGAATAGTAATACCCACTTTTTGAAATTTTATAAATTTTATCTTCCAAAATGGACTTCATTTTTGGATTCATAATATCGAAATTAGCTTAGGGTGAATTTTTGGTATTTTTCTAAAAACTTTCAATTTTTGATGAATAATGAAAAACATTGAGTTATAGTTTAAAACCGAATTTTTATTTAAATAAGTATTTATTTTATTTAAATTTATTTTAGGTACAAATAGACACATAATAATTATATAAGTTAAATTTAATTCATTGGAGTCAGTTTATAATAATTTTAGATATATAAAAATTTTATTAAACTTTTCACCGTCTTTTATCCATCTCCTAGGAGAATTTGCAAATTCACATAAAACTTAATTTTACCACTTTTTTGAGTGGAATTTCGAAAATACGAGAGACACGATTAATATAAAAGAGTAAAATTTGGTTCAATAAGGTAAAAATAATTTTTGGTGAATAGTAACTTTTTACTTTTATTTACCATGGTTAAAAGTAAATAGGGTAATTAAGGGTAAAAATGATATTAATATTACCCTAAAACATATTCTAATTCTATTGGAAAACTGTATCTTGACCAAAAACCACCTTAGGAATTAAATATTATCATTTAGGTCCACTTGGATTAGATTAGGACATTTATTATTATTTAATTCAAAGAAGAGTTAAAAGAGTTAAAATCAAAGTTTAATAACTAAAACATTTTTAATATAGGGTTATAAATAAGATAAATTCAATTATAAATATTAATTAGAAATATAAAAATATTTCATACATAATGGTATTTTATTTATAATTTTTAGACATTAAATAGTTTAATTTATTTATGACACAATGATGATGCAATAATTACCATATTAATGAAATAATAAGATAATTGATAGTATAAATGCCCAAATAAATGTAATTTGAGACTTTTTATGAATTCCAATAATTTTATAGGTTAATATTGCATATTAGTATTGGTTATATGAATTTTTTTTTAAGTAATAACGCTGTTATGAATTTATCAAAAACAAAATACCCAATAGTGTCAAAATTGACATAAAAGAGTTTTTAAAACAAATATTATATTATTAATTGATATTATATTCCTAAAAATATAAGGTTTGGCCAAAGGACTTATATCATGACATGTGTATCATTAATGGACCACTTTGGGGTCTATTGGAAGTTTATAGTATGTTTATTAACCATATAATATAAAAATACAAAGAGACATGGTAAATGTCAAACTAATTAACTAAGAGTTAAAACTAAAATATAAGGTTAATAAAGTGACCCAAACCTGTCTAAAACCTATTGGTTGAGTGGATTTAGACCCATACCCACCTTATCCTTGACATAAATCAATTTGGAGACATTATAAAGCGAATATGAATTTATTATAAAATAATATTTTAAGTTTTTCCTAAGGTTCCCCTCACCCTTCTTATAAAATGGCACTCATCCTTCTCTCTAATTCACACATTCAAAGCCTTTTGGCTAGGCCGACCCCTACCCAAATATTCTATAAACTTCCCTAACTTCAACCTAGAGGAATTAGTTTGATCATAAAGCGAACCTAAGGATCACTTTTGATCAAATCAAAAGGAAGAACCCGAAGAAGAGGTAATGTTTTCACCACCATCTTTCAATTTCCTTTCTTCTTGCACTTCTTCTTTCTTTGTTATTTACATTATAAAATAATAACTCCAGTATCTTATATATACTATAATTTTATTATAAATATGGTACAACCATATTAAGTATTCTATCCATCCTTTGAATGACATGTCACCATACATGCGTACGTATGGCTTACCGTCTCTACGTCGTGGTATAATTGTTATTCAATACATTATTATTTGGATGGGTATAATAATGAAGTGTAATTAATGTAAATAATAAATATAACATGATAATGATTATTTATATATGAAACACCATCCAATTATATATTATTTTAATATCAAAAGAATGATATTGTCGCTCGTGCATACGTATGGACTACCGTCTCCACGAACGCGATGAGATTCATTCCCCATCGTATCCATTCAAGACTAATTTTCATTTGATGATTAAAAATAATGTTTAAGGAAAAGGTATCATTATGTATATGAATAAGATACAACCTATAGATAACAAACACGTCTTATTTAACAAAACATATAAAATAAAACGAGTAAGTGAAAACCTGAAAAGACGATAATACTAAAATATTGTTAATAAAGAAATATTAAAAGATCATATATGATATCATATTTATGTATATGATTATTGTATAATTTAATAACAATGATTTAACTATTATACAGAAGGTTAACCTACCCTCGACCAAGGAAAATTACAAGGTAAGGGGTTTTCATCTCACTCCTTATTCCCGTGAGATTCATGCCATATTGCCACGATTACCTTTTGTGTGGTGTATGTACTACCCATAATTGAATTATTTGTGTAATAAACTTTAATTTATGTGTATTTACATATTAATTGTATGATAATTTCTTCATGGGGTGTATGTTTCGTAAGTTACCAAATTGGTAAGGGTTAATTTTACAATCTCATTATTATCTGAGGTTGTTTTTACGTAAGTATCTACCAGGACATATTAATTATCCATGTCCATGTTTCATAAAAGAGTTTTCAAAGGGATTATTTTTAAGGGACGTTTTACTAAAACATCATTTTAAATGTTTTAAATATTTATTCTTCTAAATCATTCTCATAAATTTCCATGTTTTCAAAATTGTTTTTAAGGATTTATTTATATGGACATGAATGTTTTAAAATATTAATTACATTCAAAAGTATTAAAGTGGTATGGGAAACTTTGATTCAAAAATGTATTTAAATGTCTTCCTTTCTAAATTGTGTGAATTTTATATGTTTTCATGAAAAGGTATATTTATCTCAAAGATTTTTACAAATCATTTTCATCTATCTCAAAATCCTTTAATGGATTTTAAACTTGTTTTGAAGTTGATTTATTATGATACAAATATTCCATATTGTATTGAAGGTTTTGTGATATGTTTCATTGTGGATGTGCTATTTTTATACGATTCATGGTTTATGGGTAATGTATTGACATTTCGTATGCTATTTTTAATATGAATGTTTATGTTATGTGTAAAATTTTTCATATGAGGAATGCATTGGACTTAGTAAGTGACGGGTGGAGCCCGCTATTGCTCCTCAATGCATCGGTTGGTCTCATGAGACAAAATAGTGTCTTGGCAGAAGGCCTTGACAAAATATTTTTTGTAGTCTTGGCACAAGGCCTTGACTATGTGGTTATGATAGTCTGGCATTATTCATTCCATCATCATGAAAGCGGTTATTGATATTGCATGTGATCATTCGACTAATAGAATATCTATGTGAATAAGTAAATGGAATTATTTCATTTTATTTCTGCCATACTATGATTAAGTTCAAGTTTAAAAGGATTTTGTTTTAGTTATACACTGCCTAAAATGTTTAAGCTTATTTATGAAAGCTTCCACTATATTGTTATCCTTACTGAGCATCTGAGCTCACCCCTTTCTATGTTTTATTCTTCCCAGGATGCGAAGAAGTATTTTATGACTGACCTGCAGGGATAGTGCGAGGAGATATGAGTGTGGACTATGGAGACTATTTTTTTGTAGTTTTTCACTTTATATTGTAATGTAAGACTTATGAATGTATCTAGTGTTTCCAAGGATACTAAACTAATTGGTCTTTAGAGACTTGATCTTTTGTGATCATGCCAATGTCATATAATAATGCACCGACTCTAGGTAACTGGGGTCGGGGTGTTATATTGGAAGTTATTTAAATTCATGAATTCAACACGCTAATGATTTTATATTATCAAGGAAAAACTTTAATTATTATTATATCCCAGGTTTATGTTTATGGAACATTCTTTATTAAATTATTATTATCCTTCATTTATATGTATTTGATCTAATTTTAGAAATTGGTTATATCCAAAATTGAATCCATATTAATTACTAAAAAAAGAGAAATCACATTTCATATTTCAAACTAACCTATGATCATCTATTAGTGAAAAGATAATTGTGATCCCTCTTGGAAAAATAAATCTATTATAATAGTCATAACACCTAATCACAAGGTAGGCTTTCCTCAAATTATTAGAGAAAAAATCAATATTAGGATTGATCTATTCTGAGGAAAAAATATATTTTCCTTAGGTTTTCAAAGATGATATATATCTAGAATTTATATACTATTTCATGTCTATATTTTAGATATACTTATCCATTTTCTTTAGTGAGTGATAATTAAAATTTCAAGAAAATAATTTATTTATGGGGTGAGAATGTAACACCCTTAGATTTTAAAATATATTTTTTTGATAGATTTTCACACACAACACCGAATTAAAATGAGCCTTAGAATATCAAATGAATATTAATATAAAAGTCATAAGAATAATAAAACATTTAGTAAATAAAAAAATGTTACTAAACTAAAATTTATTATATTTATAGGATAAATAATAAATGTGATTTAATATTAAAAATGATTGTTCTTTCTCAAATAACTTTTTTTCAAAAGTAATGAATACTTTACCTAATAAATTAAATTGATAAATTTTAAAATATGATTATAATAATATTTATTATTTCAAAAAAATATATTAATACTCATTTTATTATAAATTTACATGGAATATGATTTAGACCATTTAATGTTTAAAAGTTTATTTTTTGTCTAAAAATAGTAGTTCTTTAAATTTTGTATTTTCATTTAAAAAATAAATTTATAAATATCATTAATTTTATAAAATTAATTAAATTTTTTAATTCATAGTGTTAATATTATCTTAGTATTATTTTTTATACATTTTTGAAATAAGTTATATTTAGATGAATAATGAAAAATACTATTTTTACTAAAATCAAATTGTTTATAACTATATCAAAAAGTTAGTGTAAATTAAAAAAATATAAAAACATTTCCTATTAATTTTTTTTATGGAGTGAAATTATGGTTTTGAATATAATATGTTGAATATAGAAAACCCATGTTTAACATTTTTAAAACTAAATAATATTTTTATAATAAAATTTATTTTTAGTCTTTTTCTTTAAATTAATTTTTCATTATGTGAAATTATTTGTTGGGTTTATTTTAAAGTCAAATATATCTAATTTGGTTAATAATAAATCAATTATTTTCATTAAAATCAACATCATTGATAATGTTTTCCTAACAATAACATTTATTCTTAAAATACACCTTTTCTAAAATCATATTTTTACACATTACATGAGAAGCGATTAAAATTAATTTTTATTAAACATATAAAATTTATTTGATAAAATAGATTTTATATTTTGAATAATTATGTATAAATTATTTAATAATACCCAATTTATTTTAATGCATTAAAATTAAATTACTTCGATAAAAATTAATTACCGTGGTAAAAACCAAAAATGATAAAAGTAAAAATCTACGAATAAGAGACTTGATTTTTTTTAAATGTTTTAAAATTAATTTTTGAGGTATGATAAACATTAAATCATCTCCCACTCCTTTATTTTCCACTTTGTCTCCACTTTACATGTCAAACATGTTCTCTCTTTGTATTAAGAAGATACAATTTCAAAAATGTCATTTCCTTCACCTATAAAATGATCTCACCTATACCCCCATTTATCCACTCATTATAATGTGTTATCTCAACAAAAAATAAACCCTAGTCTATTTAATAATCTCTATTCATGTATTATAATCCTTTTTTCTTTCCAAAATACCAAGCTATAGTGCCTTAAGGTGTTTCCCAAGGGAGAACATCCAAAGGGAGAGGTAATGTTCTCAACCGAGCTCTCTTAATTCTATTATTATTTGAACCAATAAAACCTATTATATCTATTAAAGAATGATAACATAATTATTAATAATATTATTAAATTATATTATACTAATAGATTATCTATTTTCTACCTTCCTCTAAAACCATTCAAAAAATAAAGATGTCGTCATGCGTACATTGAGACAACCACCTCCATGAACGGTGTGCTAGAATTTTTGTTACCACCATACATTAATTGTTATAAAATAATATTTAGAAAATTAATATTATATTTATAACATTTTTATGATAAAAAATTATACACCATCCCATATTTTCCTACCAATTTTTGGAAAACGAATGTGTCATGCATGCATACGTGAGGACTATTGCCTCCATGAAAGTTATGTAATTTTTTTCACTATAGTATTTTATTATACATCAAAATATCTTAAATTATGGTCACCACTTTAGAAACATCTTAATGATATAATTATTATTCAATAATAATGATATTATTCCAAAAGAATCACTTTCTTAACCATAATCACCCATAAATTATAGCATGTGAATAAGGATATAAATTTATATCATGTATGAATATAGAAACTTAACTAATAGTATTATTAGACATAAATGAGCTATAATATTTATTTTAAGGTTTTGAAAATGGTTATGTTAAAATTTAACACATTTTAGAATGCCAACTATTTTTCATCAAATAATTACCAAAATAAGCTCATAACCAAGGTTATAAATCATTATAAAACATATATTATAGTATGTGTAATGATCTTGGAATTATGATAATTTTAATCTATAAATAAGAATTAACACCGCCACTATGAAACTAGTATTAAATAAACAATCAAATCTAATAACATCTGATGATGAAAATAAAATATCAATAACTAATATATTTTTAATAAATGATTATAAATGAAATTTATAAATGGTTATAGGTATGGATAAGGTTCTAAAATTGGTGATTAGGATAGTTATTTTTTTATACAACAGGTTAGAGAACATTCATATATGCGGGGATAAAGTTAAGAGGTTTTTTTGACTCAACATATTTTTTGAGCCATAATTATTCCTCTTTGACCATAGTTTTACAATATGGTTTTCTTTTATTCAATGGTGATAATGTAATTCTTTATCTCTATAAGGAAAGTGACATTTTTAATTTAAATATTTTAACTTGATGATTTTATTTGTTAATAATAATTATCATCCTTTTTTAATGTTGGTTTCTCTTACATGTCCATATTTTCACTTCCTTCCAATATTCTCATTTATATTTTGAAACCTAATTATGTTTTATCTCATGTGATATTCATATTTACCTTCCCCTATTTTATAAATTAAGTCTTATTAACCCTTTATATTATGTGTGTTTTCAACAAAGTTATTTTGGATATTCAAAAGGTTTTTCTTCCATGATCATATGTTTTATCTTCCCCTACAAATTTCTTATAAAAACCTTTATATATATATATTTAAAATATCCATTATTTAAGATAATTTTTAAAAGTAAAAGTTATCAACAGTTTTCACTTAATATTTTTTAAAATGACTTTTGAATGTGACATATAACATCATCATTTATGATTATGGTAAAAAATAAATTCTAAAAATTATTTTATGTTTTCTCTCACAATATAAGCATTATTATTTAAAAATATTCCTTTAAATGTTTTAAAATGGAATTCAAAATGATTTTAAATATTTATTATTTTGAAAAGAAGGGAAATATTCTTATATTTTTCTAATGTAAGAGTTTTATTTTAAAGGAATTATTGATTTTAAAATGGATTTTAAAGGGTTATATTTTTAAGAAATAATTATTCAATATTTATATGTATTCTCAAAAAAAGTTCTTGAAAGAAAATTTCAATTATAATTTTTTTTCTAAATTTTATTTTTAAAGGATATTTTTTATTAATCAAAAGTATTTTTAAAGGATTATACTTTTAAGGTGTTTTTAATCCTTTAAAAGTTGAGTCTTTCTCCTCATTTTTAATTGATTTATGAAATGATCTTAAAAAGTTCTTTTTAATCTCTTTTTATATCCATAATTATCATTATGCTACATTTAGGATATTTTTAAGCCACCATACAACTTATTTCTTGATATGTATTATGGAATGTTCGAGGAAAATTTTCATGAAAGTCATCTCTTTTACAAGGGTTAATTAAGTGATGTTTGAAATATAACTATTTTCATGGACTAATGTAACAAATATGTATGAATTATTTTTATTATAAATTTTGGAGTCATATATCTCCCTCTAATACATTGTTTAAGGATTTATATCTCATGAGATAATGATGAGATATGAGTAAAGATTAATGATATACTATGGGAAGAAGAATTAATGCCTGATCCACTATGTGAATCATGAATCAATCCTTGATACACAATGGGAAATAGGAATTATTTTTGCTCTAATATGGGAAACAATTTGTGATTTATTATCAACTAAGGGAAATATGAATTTATGGTTGATCCACTATATTATGATTCCCATTTTTATTATTATTCCATGTTTATATGATATATTTACCATGGTATATGTTTATTCATTTGGGATTACATATCCTTATATCACGACTTACGAACAACTCATATTGTTCCATGATCTTTTTAATAATATATTTTTCATTTGATCAAATTTTATCATATTCTTATAATCTAACCCTTGATGAAATGTTGATGAGTTTTTATCTTACAATGAATTTTAAAACACCCTTTTATTATGTTTCCATTCCCCAGGTTATGTAGATGGGTATTACCTATGAGGAGTTTGGAAGGGGGTCTATTTGGGTTATATTATAGATATTTTTTCACAAGTATCATAAAATAAATTTCTTATTTATCTGATCCTCAAAGATACTAAACCTTACATACTTGGGATTGTGTGTTTATTGTGAGATGTAATGTTTAACTTATAAAAATGATGTAAAATAAAGACATGTTTTTCTTGGATCATCTCACTTGTTATCAAATTCTTCATGGAAAGTAGGTTTTTAGAACTAGAATAAGGAGTGGGGGTCCAGGGGGCTTCAAACTAGATCTTTGTTAATATTAAAATGTGGTCCTCAAACCATGGTATAGGTGCCCCAAAAATGGAAGAGGGTTCGAACCCCTTGCAGGTGTCCCCTTATGGTGTGGTAATAAGGCCATATCATAGGCAATCCACCTCAAAAATCCTCATAGCATATCCCTCACGGTTTAACCATGGGATTACCTCCACTATAGAGGCCATTTCCCAACCTCTAATGCCACACTAAAACCACCTACCTGAAGAAACATATCAACTACAAGCCCATAAACCACTCCAAAATCCCACTATGAGACACCCAAAACACCTGAAAAAACTGAATACCACTAAAATTAAATAAAATGAATATTAATAAAAAAACACACATATAAATTTTTTGGGCATTACAAAATCCCCTTCCAAGGGATTTGAGAGGGGAACATTAGGATATACTCAACACCAAGAGTGGGGGTGAATCGGGGTTGAGAGATTTGTAAAACAACTATTACATTTTATCCCTATACCTCTTAGACCTATTAGGATCTTGATTATCGTATTCCTTTTTATTATTGTATGTAAGTATATGAATGTAAGTAAAATATGGAAAAATATATTTTTACAAGGTCCACTACTCAATATTAGTAGTTAGTCCTTTATACATATAGAGATGACCAGTACATAGATTCTCTAAAATAATGAGATATCTATTTATAAGGGATTGTATAGAAGAAAATCCTCATCCCAAGTGTGGTTTACTATACTTTATGAGGGGGGATAAGAAAATAATCCTTCCTCCCTAGACTGATGAAGACCTAGTCCAACTTAAAGCTCCAAAATGGTTCATTATACTTCTTATGTATATAGTTTAAAATTTGTTCATTAGATAATTTACAACACAAAGAAATTTTTACACTAATGTGACTTCTGATGAGTGTCTCAATATTATATTGTTCTTCACTTATTTCTTCTTATAAATGTTACTTACATAGTATAAGGAAACCAACTATCCTTAATCTTCATTTTATTCTTCCTTTATATGGAACATTTCTATTTTTCCCATATATATGGTCCTATTATTCCAATTCATGTTACTTTGGTGATATTTCATCTAATACCTTCTTATCCTTATTATTGTAGAACCTATAAATACGGTACTACCCATCCAATGATATTTTCCCGATGTTGTTCATTTGATGATGTGTGTCTAGTAACTTCTTCTATACCTTACTTGTTCGATTTCCAATTGATAAGGAAACTCCATACAATATATAGTTGATCTATTCTTCTTTCCTTTGGTAGATGCATTGTTTCTCTATTTGGTGATTCTTCTCCGTATGGCACCCCCTGATACATTTGGTACCACTTCATCCGATGCTTCAACCCAAATGAGAATTTCACTGATGATTCATGTTTTACAATTAATTATAGTGCTTCACTTATTCAACATCATTCACAACCACAAAACTTGAGAAACCAATCACTTTAACAACAACATATTCGCATCGCACCATCTCCCCTTTATATAGTAGTAGTTCCTCCAGGTTTATAGGATAAGGTGTAAAAATAAAATTCCAACTACCCAATAATTTTTTGAGAATCCCTCTCAAAACATATTTAACACTTCAACATATTAAAAATTTCTAAAATATATGAGTTAACCAATATTTATAGGATAATTCCTTAGATCTTGATGTAAATGTTCTTCTTTTATCTTCCAGAAATCTCATCTAAAAGCATGATAATCCCTTTATGATTATTGAAACACTGATCATCCATCTCAACATCACCACAATTAATATCTGTAGGAAAATTCTTAAAGACCATAAAACCTTCCATCTGTTATGATTCGTTAAACTTCTTTTGTCTGGTGAAACTTTATCCAGTGTTCTGTCATAAATTTTTTGGAACATCATGAAAATTCTTCACAATACTCTTCCTCTAAACAATTAAATTCATACAAGTACTTCTTCATTCGATGAACTTCACATGTTTCCTCTATGTGAAAAATTTACTAGGAAACATTTACTTTATCATTTGAAATATTCTATCAGATGATCTCCACAAATTTCCTTTGAATAGTTTTAGGAAACTTATATCTGATCATTCAAAAAACTTTATCTACTACACTTGTATCAAACATTCATTTTAGCTTCTTCACTTCACATATTATTATTTGTACATGCCTATTTGATGGAATTTATACACAAGAAAAAAAAATTCTGACCAATGAAGTCTGCTTTATGACTAACCAAGATAACATGATAGACTTCATACTTTATTTCATTAGCTAAAACCACATCAATATCTTTCACAAGACTTTTCAACTTGATCTTTGTACAAGTCATTCTGATGAACTTTGTAACGATCTTCTTCCTACATAAATTCAACAACACTTTATAATTTTCAGAAACCATAGTTCCACTAAGTGTAACACCCCAATATTTTAAAGGAATATTATGTTCTATAACTTATATTTCATGAAACACTGATCCTAAAGGAACCCCAAATTATTATTATTTAAATATGACTGTTATAACCTATTTGTTAAAATGGAGGAATGAATATTATTAACCAAATTGTGATATATATATATATAAAGGACTTACTCAATAAAAATTCCTTAATTAATCATTATGAAATATGTAATCAATTTTTAGTAAAGTTATTCCATGCATCAGAAATATGTTTTTCTCAAAATGGGTTTTCTTTCTTTTTATGAGTGAATATTACAATCATTTTTTGGAAATTATTTAAAATTTATTTTATAAAAATAATATAATTTTTTTAAATAATAATACAGAAATTATCTTTGGGTGAAATTTTTGGATTTTTCTGAAAATAATAATCTTTCAGTGTATAGTGAATAATACTGATTTTTATTGAAAATTGTATTTTCTTCAATAATTTGTGAAGTTTTATTTTATTTTAAAATATTTTAAAAGAAAAATTAGTTATAATATATTATTAATAATTCAATTAGGTTCATCATAATCCATTTTATAATTTAATTTATAAAAAATTATTTTTATACATAAATTGGTATTTTTAAGAAAACTGTATTTTTTCTAAAAAGTAGTTTTTATTGTGTTTGGAGTATTTATTTTAAAATTAATTTCCATAAATTATATGAATTTAATTTCATGAAATAGGATTTATTTTTGGTTTCATGAATTCAAATTTATCCTTGGATTATTTTTTTTACATTTTTATAAAGAAATTATATTTTTTGTGAATCGTAAAAAAATACCTTTTTTATGAAATTCATTATATTTTATGAAAATTACAAGGCCTAGAAATAATATAAAAAATTATGAAACTTATTGAATTAATAAATTATTATAAAATAATATAAATATAATTCACAAATAATTGAAAACATATAGATTAAAATTTATTCCATAATATTGAATGGTCATTTCCAATGCTGATGTAGTGACTACACAGTAGTGGAAAAGTCAAATTTTCTATATTAAAAATAATATTTGGAATGAGATAAGATATTGATATAATTTTATATTAAATATTAAATAATAATAATTAATTTTATTATCGGACACAAAATTTATATTTATATAACAGGTGGCTTATCTAAATGCTTGTACAATGCTTACGCAAGGCCAGAAAACGTAAAATAACTCATTAAATGTTTTTCATGATATATGTGTGAGTAAAAATAAATATTTAATTAATATAAATGTATATTTTAATCATAATGAACTTATTTTAATGATATAAATTTATTTAAATTTTTTAGAAATTATATAATTACCTTATATTCTTGTGTAAAGCTAATACAATATTAATTTAATTAACAAGAAAAATCAAATAAATGATATTAAAAATATTAAAAGTAACATAATTTGATATATTTAAGGTGATAAAAGATTTATATATATGTAAATTAAATTTTTTATTATATATTAAAATATTTTTTTGAATTATACTTGTTGTATTGATGTTTTCAAAGTCAAAGTACTGAATAGTGTCAAAATTGACAACAATGGTATTTTATGGGATTAATGTTTTAAGAAATTATTTAAAAAATATAAAAATATTAATTAAGGAAAAATGAGATAATATATGGTATAATATATAATCTCCTGTTCATTTATAGGCTAATTGTAATCATTTGGATCTAGAATAGTCTTATTATATTTTAATCTTTAGTGAAATTCCAAAAGTTCCCCACACCTCAATTATAAAAGTGACCTCCTCCCTCACTTATTCACACCAATTTGAGCCCTATATATCAAAAAATTCCTAAAAATACCTCTTATGAACATCCTTATACAAGTTCTAGAGGTTTTCGTCCTTCCAAAACACAAAACCTAGATCCCTTAAGAACAAATCTAAAGGAAGTTGGCCGAAGAAGAGGTAATCATCTTTACCAACTCTTTCAAGTTTATTTATTCTTATATTTAATCATCATGAATTGTTTCCATATAAAAATTATAAATTCAGTATAATAAATATACTTAGATGTTATTATGATTATGGTAAAACCTTATTCTATCTCATTTCTATCCTATGAAAAGTGAAAACCTCGCTCATGCATACGTACGACACACCATCTCCACATACGGGTGTAAGTCATTTTTCATCACCAATTTACTTGGATGGTCATAAATATGGAAATAATGAATATATATGATATATATTAAATAATAATTAATCTATAAAGGTTAAATATTATTTACCATTCCTTCATTCCATCCATCAAAAAATGAAAACAACGCTCATGCGTACGTACGATCTACCATCTCCATGAATGGTGTAATTCATTTTTCTATATTTATCTTTATGGATGAATATAAATATAAATATATAATATATGTTATATTTAATTAAAAAATAATATTATTTAGATGATGTAACTATATCCCATTCATAAGAATCAAAACTTACATGACAAAATATGCATGGGAAAATGAAGCAGTTAACACCTAAAACAAGGGTAATAAGGAAATATTATTAACAAATGGGTGATAAGATGATATAATAGGATAATATATGATATTATAAATATGAATATTGATTTCATATAAATTATAAAATGTTCTAAAACCATTATAAATGAGGTTAAATCATGTTCAGCTAAAGGGAAGCGCGGGGTAATGAATTTTCTTCTCACTTTTATTTCCATGGGACACATGGCATATTCACCACCTTTTTATTTTTTGTGGTGTATATAATACCCATGAATTTAATTTTATGATTATTAATATAAATTTTATAGGGTTTTACATATAAAAATAAATTTCTTTCTATCATGTGGATTATGATAAATAATTTCCCAAAGTGGTAAGTGTTTATTTTACAATCACATCTTTATTCGGGATTGTTTATGTTTAAGTATCTACTAGGTAATATTTACCTTAAATGTACATGTTTTATAAAAATTATTTCAATTTTTTTTTATAATTATAATAAATTTATTTAAAATAATTTTTACCCATGCTTTACTTTTTTAGAAAAATGGTTCAAAAAGAATCTTTTTGTCATTTTCCAAACAAGGTACTTTGTGATGTTTCGCACAAAAAATACAGAAGGAATGCTTTTTAACTTATATGTAATGAGAGTATTTTCACACAATAAGGATGAATAAATTATTGGAATATTAATTTATAATTTTAAAATTTTATTTTCAAATAAATTTTTTTCATTTATAAGTTCACGGGTTTTTAAAAATAGAAGTGATTTTAAAATGGAAAAGTTATTTACCTCAAGAATTATTCCAAGTGATCTTCAAAAATCATTTTTAATATAAGATAAAAAACTTTGATGTTACTTAAGATTTAATTGGTATGTGATCTAAGGATAATATCTTTATTCATTCTTTTGATGGATTATGTTTATTATGACGTAGTGTTTATGAAACCCGTTACCTTTCCTTGGGTTATACTTTGATGAAATTCATTTCTTTTCATGAGTTTTGATATGATAAATGACTTATGATCCTATGGAATACATATTTAAGGTCTTTATTATGTGATGGGTAGAAGATATTTCCCTCTCAAATTCATTGGGAAGGAGTAATATCTCATGATATAAATAGGACTGGAATGGGGAGTGGATCCAATTCAGTAAGAGACCTTGTCCACCATGATAGTCTGGGGAGTGAATCTTTACTACCATTATAGTTTGAGGAGTGAAACCATTGCACTATGATAATATTTATAGTGAAACCTTATTTTTATGATGGTTTGGTTAGTGAACTCATTCCACTATGATAGTCTTGGGAGTGGACCTTGACTACTAAGATAGTTTAGGGAGTGAACTCATTCCAATATGATAGTCTTGGGAGTGAACGTTGACTACTATGATGGTTTGGGTAGTGAACTCATTACACTATGATATTATAGGGAAAAATAATTTTATACAAATGAAATTATTTTTTAATCTTAGTTGTATTCCAAAATTATATGTCTTATGCAACACCCTGGGATTTTAAAAGAAGAAAATTACGTTTGATAGCATATACGACACACACCACCAAACTTAGAAGAAAATATATTACCCAAGACATTACGATATATTTATTTTTAAATAAATAAAATATATTAAATAGATTTAATTAAATGAAACATTTAGTTTATCTTTTGTTACATTAAATAGTATTTTCAGCTTTCATTACACGTAATACTCAGTTCAGCATGCGTTACACGCAACACTAAGTTTAAACGTAATGTGAAATATTAATAAAATATTATTATTTAATATAATAGTTGTAATATAGCCAATAAATTTTTATATATTAATAGTAATAAATAAATTATTAAAAATATTTTTATCTATTTATTATTAATAAAATAAGAATCATTTAGAAGATTAAGAAAAGTTTTCTGAAAAAATGTATTTTTATAAAAGATGAATTCGTCAAGATTTGGGCACCTAATTTAAAAATATTTTTTACTAATTTTATAAAATTTATATAAAAAAATAATCTTAACTTTTAAATCATAATAAAAAAATTTAATTTTTGTGAAATTTGGTATTTTTCAGAAAATATTGATTGTTCAGTGAATAGTGAAAAATGTCGATTTTTGTAGAAAGCCTTTTATTTTTAATTAATTGGGTAATTTAAACGTATAAATATGTTTTGAATATTATTTCATGTAAAATAAGTATTATTTAATTATATTTAATCCACTTAATTAATTTTTAATCAACTTTATGTTGGTTTTTAATATAATTTTTTTTGGGTTTTAAAAATGGGTTTTTTGTTAAAACTCTTCTAAAATGCATAATGTTTATATTTTTTACCAAATTAAAATAATATCTAAGGGGGAATGTTTTAAATGGAATTTATATCTTATATATCAATAAATAATAATTTATTTTCACACAATGATTATTATTAGTCATAAAGTTAATATAGAATCATCTTTTTCTGAAAAAAATACTCTTCTTAAAAACCCGTTGTCATGCCACCTCTACGTAATTAATATTAAATTAAAAGGTTCAACTTATGTGAATTGAATTTATAAAATTGAGTCCATGTTGGGAATAAAAATGATTTATAATTTTTAATGAGGCCAACTTAATTTTTTACCATAATGATTAGTGAATAAAGTTAAAATTAATAATCGCGATTTAGGTAAAAATAAGTTTACCGAGGGATTAAACATTAATCTTAAGGGTAAAATGACCTATAAGATTCTCCATAACACGTTTTATGTCTAATGACCTAGGTATTTATAAAATAAGACCTTTTCATATCTATTAATATTTATGAAGAAGATATTAATTTTATTTTAAAGTGGAAACTTTGTTCGATAGCGTACTCAATATGCAACAATGAGTTTCTTTGAAATCTTATGTTGTACACAACTTTTAGTTATATCGAAAAACAATATAATAATATTATTATTTTAAATAGTAGTTAAATCAATGCCATTGTATTTTCAGGAATGAACAGAACTGACTACAATATGATTACACATGTTTGTTAAATGTTTTTACTTTTATCCAATAAATTTTAGTGGCTTAAAATAGGAATAAAGTTGATTTTAAGCATGAAATACATTAATATTGTTTAAAATGTTTTTTTACCACCTTTTGATGGAAAAACCTTTTTAAATATAGTTTTTGTCACTTTTATATTTCCTATTTGAAAAAATAATTTTTTTAGAAGCAGAACATCAAAATTTACTTTGGGTAAAAGTTTGGTATTTTTCTGACAAAGTTCATTTTTTTATGAATAGTGAAAAACACTGCATTTTAATTCAAAACTGCCTTTTAATCTAATTTATTTATACAATTAAACTATCTTTTTAATTGGTTTTAAAATGTAATTGGATTATATTTTTATTATTTAATCCAATTTTGGTCATTGAAATTAATTTCACTTTGAAATTGGACATAAACACATGTCAAATCTTTTAATAGTTATTATTTCTTAACAACATGTTTTTTGGTTTTGAAAATGGGAATTAATTTTAAATTAATTTCTGAAAATTATGTGTTTTGAATTTTTAAAAATGGATTCCATATTTGGAATCAGGAGGTCCAAAATTTATAAATAGGTAACTTTCATTTTTAGACATTATGAATAATAACTTCTGTAAATATTTTATTTACCATCATTAAAGGGTAATTCTAGTAAATAAGGGTAAAAAACAATATTATAATAATATTAAATTACCCCAAAACAAGTCCTAACCCTATTATATGATACATTTCCTACCATGTTAATCCTTGGGACAATTTCGGGACCCCATGGAGCCACTTGTAAGTGAAAATGACACTATAAAAATTAATTTAAAGTTAAGGAAAATGTAACACAAACATATATCTCTTAGTAAAACAATTTTTATATGGGGTTATATAAGTTATATTTTAAACTATAAATATTAATTATAAATATAAAAATATTTACTACACCATGGTATTTTATTTATAATTTTTAGACATTAAATAAATAAATTTAATTATGACGCAATGATGATGTAGTAATTACTTTATTAAAAAAGGATTCAAATAAATGATATTATAAATATTAAAATAATTTTTTTTGAGAAATTTTATGTCATCCAAGAATTTTAGGGATAATAATGACTTGTTATATTTGAATTAATGAAGGTTTTTAGAAAGAATCAAGTTGTTATATATTTTTTAAAAGTCTTGATATGAATAGTTTATAAATTGACATAAATGAGTTTTTAAAAAACTTAATATTTTATTAAATGATAAAATAATTATAAAAATATTATAATAGGATAAATAACATATATTATGTTAAAAATGTCATTAAGGATCAATTTTGGGTCTCTTTTTATTTTATAGTAAATATATTAACCATATATTATGAATATATAAGAGGACATGGTAAAATTTAAATAAGATTAAGAAAGTTTTAAATAAAAAATATAAGGATTAAAAAATATAAAAAAACTATCCAATTCTTATTGGATGATTTTATTTATACTACATGCACCTTATATTCTAATTAAATAAGTTTTGGAATTTTTGAAACATAAAATCATTTTATAATAAAATAATACTTTCAAACTTTCCTAAGGAGCCCCTCCTCCCTCTCATAAAAATCCACCACCTCTAACCCATTACTCACACATCTCAAGCCTCTTGGATAGTCCAAACTATGATCAAATAATTTCCAAAAATCTCTATATTCCTCCTAGAATCCTTACCATAGGCATAATGAAATTCAAGAAATCCTTTTGGTTCAAACCAAAGGGAGTTACCTGATTTAAAGGTAACGACTTCTCTCAAGTTCTTTTTTTTATTTTCCTTCTTAACTCCCTATTCTATTATTTTTCTGTGATTACATAACAAAAATAGTATCCTCAATATAATAGGTTTTTTATGATAAATATTTTAACTACACTTACACACACCCCCTTTTAATGGATGTAAACATATTGTTTCTGTGTACGGCGAGCTGCTGCCTCATGGAATGATGATTGTTCGATTTTCCCCTACCACCTCTCATGGTGTCCATTATGATGGAACTATAATAATATATGATAGATATGATATTTATTTTATATCTATTCTTCTGTAATTATCATTTAGAACATAAATTTATGCTTTTTGTGTTTTATATATACGATAATTTAATTTGTGGAAGTGCGGACTACCGCCCCCTCAAAGTGATATGACTCGTTCATACCATACAACGAACATATAGAGGATGGTGTTAAATAAATTATGTAATGTATATAAAATATTATATTATAATTTAATTATAATATAACTATGTATAATTTGGTTTTCATTCCTTTATAAATGAGAAAATAAATGAAAGTAGTATTCATGCCTACGTACGACTTACCGTCTCCCTGAACGGTGCATTTCATTTCTTATCAAAAAATGTTATGGACTATTATAAAAACATATATACTGGATATATATATTATATATATGATATATATATGAATAATATTATGGAGATAATGGACGTTTGACCACATGGACAATTTTTAATTATAACAAGTTCATTTTTGACTCATGTACCGAACATCGACAAAAAGTCAAATATGAACTTGAATAATTATATTATTGTTATAACAAAGTAATAAGTGATATAAATGGAATAATAGTCTTGAAAAATGTTCTTAATCAAGTATAATTAACTTAAGTTTATTATTCAGGGAGATAAAGAATGAACAATACAAGTCAGACACAAGGTGAGGGGACTTCTTAACCCAATTTCCATTATTTGGGTTAATCTTCTAATTATTGATTATTTAGTGATATGATTATGTAAGGAATAAATTTTAATGTCCTATATTTTATTTATACTTTAATTATGTGTACTTATAGTGAATACACATAATCGTTCTTTTTATTTACAAAATTATTTTTGTAAGGGAACCTTTCACCCTCCTCTTTTAGTAAACGACTTCATTTATGTTATGTCTTTTAATTTCCAATTTATTATGTTGAGATATGTTATTATATATCTGTATTTATATAAATTTTATATCCAAGTGATGATATACCCTTTTCTCTCTCATCAATGCATTTTCTGAATTTTTAAGTGACGCTGTTAGGTCACCGAATTTTTATAAGGGAACTTCTTAAACCAATTTAAATTCTTTGGGTTAAACTTCTAGTTCTTGATTATGTCATGCTATGAATATGTCTGAATGACCTATGATTGTTTTACACTTAATATCCACTTACATTAGGTTTATTTATATTTTTCACATAAAATTTTGTCATTTATTTATCCTTAATCTAATGATACAATCTTTGTAAGGGACTACGTCTCAATATCCTTTTATGGAGGCATATGTTGATATTGTGAACCTTTATTATCCTATAAGGTGTATATACAACCATTTTTAAATTTTATATCATTAATTTCTATATTCTCATGATATTTATAGTTTTCTTTGATGTTATTATTTAATGATTTTTATTCAAGAGTTTCTCAAGTGGTAACAGATTCATTAACTAAAACATTGTTTTAAATGTTTTAAAGATTTAATCTTATAAATCCTTCTCTTTCATGTCCATGTTTTAGAAATTATTTTAAGGATTAATTTATATATACATGAGTGTTTTAAAGTCTAAAATACTTTCAAATGTTTTAAATTGGTATGTGACACTTTGACTCAAAACTCTTATTTTTGAATGTTAAATGAAATGGTTATGTTAATATCTTGAAATGATATCTTGTGATTGCAATGTGGAAATGTTATCTTTCCTTTATGCTTGTTCATGTGTTATGATTATGTTATGATTATTTGTAATTGTTTACATATATGGGTGGTTCCATGATAAACCTTGGGCGGGTTAGCTCAAGATAGCTCTCTAATGCATTGGGTAACGCGACAGAGGTAAATGTTAATGATTCTCCTAAGAGATATGTGGAATATAATGTGATGGGTATTCAAAATGTAACTCCCGAAGTAGCTGTGGAAGCTAAAATGTAAGTATTTTATGGATTCCACAGGTTACCATTATGATTTATGATTTCTATTTGTTATTCATAACCCTTATGATTTCATGTGGTGTGTTAAAGAGCTTGTGTTTTATGTGTATAGACAGACTAATGATTTGTTTCTTTATTTTATAACCCTTACTGAGTTTTTTATGCTCATCCCAAGTTTTTGAAAGGTTTTTCACAGGTTATAAGGAAGGGTAAGATAAAATAATAATTCAAGATGATTTATATCAAGAAAATAATTCTTGGTTTCTTTTAAGAGTTTTTATTTTATGAAAAAAGTGGATAATGAGTAGAAGTGTCTACATGTAATATTCAAGATGTTTTGTAATAGTTATGACCTAATTATATAAAACTATACACCTGAAAGGATCCTAAATGTCAATTATTTATTTAAATCAATATTATGTAATCTTTAAGTCTAGGGACTTACAGTTGGTATCAGAGGCAGGTTTAGACAACTTTAGGGATTAGGAGTTTTTGTTAGACAAATGGTTAGTCTCTATGTCTACTCCATAAGTTAAATCCTTATTTTGTTACTTTTTCATATCAAGGAAAGTATATTACAAATGGAAGGAGGAGTCTATCAAATGACATTCCTATCTCTTCTTGATTAATTTCTTGTAATAATTATTACAAAGTCAGGTCATGAAGATTCTGAAACATTTTATAACATACAACTCACTTGAGAGCAATTGTTTGAGATATCAAAAACCTCTGTTATACCTCGATACTATCATGGATCATGGGTTGTATTTAATCAAATCACATTTTCTAAAGATTCTCATATTTTAGAGAAATTTAAATATTATCAAGGAATTTTTAAATATTTTACCATATCACAAGATTTTGAAGCATATTATGATTTTGAAAAAGGTGCTGAATAAGGAGACTCTTGCACAACCTATTTATATTTGCTTTTAAATTATTGTCTTTAAGAAAATACTTGTGGTATTTTAAAAGGACCATTGATTGAATGTTTCAACTCAAACTCGGTCTGACTGTTTTATAGAAATAAGGTTTTATCAGATGTTTTGAAATTTTATGTCATACATGATTATTTTCTGAACCTATTTTTCTATGAGCACCCATATGAACCAAGTTGTACGAGGTGTCTTTAGATAAAAAATATGATTTGAAGGATATATAAATCATTGTTTTAATGCATGGACTAAATATCTACACGAACAAGATGATGATGAAACCAGGTGGACACCTTGATCAAGGTACAATGTTATTTCTTTAGGAATACTGTTATCTTATGGAGGTACAAAAATGTCAATATATATAAGACTTAATGAATTAAGATATTGAGGTCATAATGAGTAGGGATGAAAATGATACATACAAGACAACAATTGAGGTTAAATAATGTTAGGATTATTTTTGAGTTTTATCAAAAGGACAACCTGTAAGATGGATGAAAACATGTCATGTCAGACAAAGCTATGGGAATCAAACCCACAACCAAAGTGTGACAGAGATTTATCGCCTACCACTAGCCTACGTGAAGTCCCTGTTTAGTATGACTTATTCTTTTTTATTTAAATGATTTTATGGATCAATAATAAGTTGATTTTGGGAACTTATGTTTTATCAAATGGATATCCTTAGTATAGGAAAATGATTTGGTGATTAAGTGATAAAGGTTATTTTGGAAAACGTTATCTCTTTTGGAAACACTATAGGCCTAAGGAAAATAGAATACTATGGGATTTGATTTGTGGAGTAATGGTTGAAATTTAATTTTTAGAAGAATCTATGATTTTATTTTGGATATATGGCAATTGGGTTCTTTATGGAAATGATTAACCTATCATAGAGAATATGTGATTTGGTTAGTTACACTTCAGTATGAGACTTTAAGAGTAGTTGATTTTATTTGGAGATACATGTTAAGATTTACTATGGAAGACTATGTGATTAAATTATTCTGAGTTTTGGGTTTCAATATTAGTTTGAATTATATTAAAGGATTTTAAGGACAATTTTTTATTGAATGGTTTTGTTGAACTTTGGGTATTGTTTGTTCAATTTTGAAGAATAGGAGTAGTATTTATTTTTATAAAAGATTTTCCTTTTTGGGGATTATTTAATTATATACTAACAATTTTGGTTTTGGTTAATGTATAAAGACATGGGAAATATATAGTTCATCTTTTGTGCATTATGTGATTCTATAGAAGTTTATTCTAATGCTTCAGGTGTGACCAAGCCATCTTGAATACTCATTGTTTGGAGAAAATGTGAGTTTTTGGTAGAAACTTATTAAAGGATGAAACTCTACTTGAAAAGTAAGTATATTTCCTTATATTCTTAGTCAATCTCATAAATAAATTATCCAAATTTAATAAAGGGAACTTAAAACAAACAAAACATTGTTTGTTTACTTTTCCTATTGGGGAATCAAATACCGTTTAACCTATCAAAAGTTTGTGGTTTTCTTGTTGTTTACTTTCTCCTAGTCATGTTTTCTATCACTCTCCATCAGAACTTGACACTTAGTTTCTCCTCTAAATCCATGTTTTTATACATGAAATCCTTGTATGTGTTATCTCGAGTGACCTTTGTACTTATGTTTCTTTATTTTAAAGTGATTGTTTTATTGACTCTTTTTTTCTATATGGGGATTTCAATGAAGTTTCAAATCCCAATTTTAAAATTGTGAGGATACAATTTCCAAAAGGGGGAAGGATGTAACAACCCAAGTATTTATAAAACAATACCTTTTCATGTCTATTAATATTTATGAATAATATATTAATTTTATGTTAAATTTGACACTTTTTTCGATAGCGTACTCAACATGAAAAAATGGGTTTCTTTGAAATATTATGTTGCACACAACTTTTAGTTATACCAAAGAATAATTTAATATAATTATTATTTTAAATGGTAGTAAAATCCTAGCCATTGTATTGGCGGGAATTAAAATAACTGACTAAAATATGATTACAAATGTTTTTTAAATATTTTTACTTTTATCCAATAAATTTTAGTGGCTTAAAATAGGAATGAATCTTATTTTAAGCATGAAATACCTTAATATTCTTTAAAATTCCATTTTACCGCCTTTTGATGGTGAAACCTTTTTAAATATAGTTTTTTTCACATTTATATGTCCTATTTTAAAAAATATTTTTTTTAGAATTGGAACATCAAAATTTACTTTGGGTAAAATTTTGGATTTTTTCTGACAAAGTTCATTTTTTGATGAATAGTGAAAAATACTGCATTTTAATTCAAAACTGTCTTTTAATAAAATTTATTTATATGATTATAATATCCTTTAAATTGGTTTTAAAATTTAATAGGATTATATTTTTATAATTTATTCCAATTTTTGTCATTTAAAACAATTTCACTTTGAAATTGGACATAAACACTTGTCAAATCTTTTGATAGTTATTATTTCTTAAAAACACGTTTTTTGGTTTTGACAACGGGAAATAATTTTAAATTAATTTCTGCAACTTCTATGATTTGAATTTTAAAAAATATATTCCATATTTGGAACCAGGAGGTCCAAATTTTGTAAATAGGTATCTTTTATTTTTAGACATTAGGAATAGTAACTTTAGTAGATATTTTATTTACCATCGTTAAAAGGTAAATCCAGTACATAAGGGTAAAAAATAATATTTTAATAACATTAAATTACCCTAACACATGTAATAACCCTATTATATGATACATGTATGACCATGGTCATCCTTGGGTCTATTTTGGGACCCCATAGAGCCACTTCTAAGTGAAAATGGCACTTTAAAAAATTAATTTAAAGGTAAGGAAAATGTAACATAAACATATATCTCTTAGTAAAAAAAATTTATATGGGGTTATATAAGTGATATTTTAGACTGTAAATAGTCATTATAAATATAAAAATATTTCATACACCATGTTATTTTATTTATAATTTTTAGTCATTAAATAAATAAATTTATTTATGACACAATGGTGATGTTGTAATTGATTTATTAATAAAGGATTCAAATAAATGATATTATAAATTTTAAAATAATTTTTTTTGAAACTTTTTATGACATAAAATAATTTTAGGGATAATAATTACTTGTTATATTTGAATTAATAAATGTTTTTTGAAAGAAAAAAGTTGTTATAGATTTTTTAAAAGTCTTGATATGAATAGTTTATAAATTGAAAAAATGAGTTTTTTAAAAAATCAATATTTTATTAAATGAAAAAATATTCTTAAAAATATAATATTAAGAAAAATTACATATATGATATTAAAAGTGTCATTAATGATCGATTTTTCATCTTCTGGAATCTTATTTTAAAGATATTAATCATAGAGTAAGAATATATAAGAGGACATGGTAAAAGTTAAATAAGATTAACAAAGGGTTAAATAAAAAATAAAAGGATTAAAAAATATCCAAAACATGTCCAATTATTATTGGATTATTTTATTTATAATTATATTCACCTTATATTCTAATTAAATATGTTTTAGACCTTTTTAAACTGAAACTCATTTTACAATAAAATAATACTTTCAAACTTTCATAAAGAGCCCCTCCTCCCTCTTATAAAAAGACTCCATCTATAAATAATTACTCACAACTATAAAGCCTATTGGATCATTCAAACTCTAATCCAATAATCTCCCAACATAACTCTCTTCCTCCTAGAATCCTCACCCTAGGAAGAAGGAAATTCAAGAAAGCCTTTTGGTTAAAAGAAAAGGGAGTTACCTGATTTAAAGGAAATGTCTTCTCTCAAGTTCTTTTTTTGATTTTCCTTCTTCACTCCCTATTATATTATTTTTATTTGATTAAATAAAAACACCAGTATCATCAATATACTATGATTTTTTATGAGAAATATATGAACTACACTTACACGTACCTCCATCTAATGGATATGAACATACTGTTTCTGTGTACGGCGAACTGCTACCTCACGAAACAATGATTGTTCGATTTTCCCCTACCAACTCTCATGGTGGCCATTATGATGGAATTATAATTATATATGAAATATATTATATTTATTTTATCTCTATTATTGTGTAATTAACATTTATAACATTCCTCTATGCTTTTCATGTTGTATATATACAGGATAATTTCATTTGAGGAAGTGCGGACTACCGCCCCCTCAAAGTGATATGACTCATTCATACCATACCTGGAATGTATAAAATATGGTTTTAATGAATTATTTAATGTATATAAAATATGATATTATAATGGAATTATAATATACCTATGTATCATTTTGTTTTCATTCCTTTAAAAATGAAAAAAAAATAAATGAAAGTAGAGTTCATGCGTACGTACGACTTACCATCTCCATGAAGGTGCATTTCATTTATTATCTCCAAAAGTTATGGACTATTATAAATACATATATACCATATATATATGATATATACGATATATATATGAATAATATTATAGAGATAATGGACATTTTACCACAAGGACAATTTTTAATTATAACAAGTTCATTTTTGACTCAGGTACCGAACATCGACAAAAAGATCGATATGAACATGAATAATTATATGATTGTTATGGAATAGTAATAAGTGATATAAAAGAAATAATAAACTTGAAAATTTTTCTTAATAAATTATAATTAACTTAGGTTTATTATTCATGTAGATAAAGAACTATCAAGACAAGTCAGACACAATGTAATGGGACTTTTTAACCCAATTTCCATTTTTTGGGTTAATCTTCTAATTCTTGATTATGTCAAGATATGATTATATAAGGAATAAATATTTATGTACTATTTTTAATTTATAATTTAATTATGTTTAATTATAGTGAATACACATAATTGTTATTTTTATTTACAAAATGATTTTTGTAAGGCAACCTTTCACCCTCCTCTTTTAGTAAAAGACTTCATTTATGTTATGTCTTTTAATTTCCAATTTCTTATGTTAGGATATGTTATTATATATCCTTATTTCTATAAATTTTATGTCCAAGTGATGAATGACCCTTTTCTCTCTCATCAATTCATTTTCTGAATTTTTAAGTGACACCATTAGGCTACCGAATTTTCATAAGGGAACTTCTTAACCCAATTTCAATTCTTTGGGTTAAACTTATACTTCTGGATTATGTCATGATATGAATATTTCTGAATGACCTATTATTCTTTTACAATTAATATCCACTTACATTAGGTGTATTTATATTTGTCACATATAATTATTTCATTGATTTATCCTTAATATCTTGATACAATCTTTGTAAGGGATATCTTGATTTTGTGTACCTTTATTATCCTATAAGGTGTATATACAACCATTTTGACATTTTATATCATGAATGTCTATATTATCATGATATTTATAGTTTTGTTTGATGTTATTATTTAATTATTTTTATTCAAGAGTTTCTCAAGTGGTAAAGGATTCTTTAACTAAAACATTGTTTTAAATGTTTTAAATAATTAATATTATAAATCCTTATATTTAATGTCCATGTTTTAGAAATTATTTTAAGGATTAATTTATATGTACATGAGTTTTTTAAAGTCTAAAATCCTTTCAAATGTTTCAAACTGGTATGGGACACTTTTATTCCAAACACTTCTTTTTGAATGTTTTAAATGAATTGATTATGTTAATATCTTGAAATGATATCTTATGATTGAAATGTGTAAATGTTATATTTACTTTATTATTGTTCATGTGTTATGATTATTTTATGGTTCTTTGGCATTGTTTACGTATACGGGTGGTTCTGTGATAAACCTTGGGTGGGTGAGCCTGAGATAGCTCTCTAATTCATTGGGAAATGTGAGAGAGGTAAAAGTTAATGTTTCTTCTAAGAGATTTATGGAATATACTATGATGTGTATTCTAAACGTAACTATATACGTAGATGTGAAAGATACAACGTAAGTATTTTATGGATTTCACAAGTTACCATTATGATTTATGATTTCTATTTTTTATTCATAAAACTTATGATTTCATGAGGTGTGTTAAAGAGATTATGTTTTGTGTGTATCGATGGACTAATGATTTCTTTCTTTATTTTATAATGCTTAATGAGATTTTTATGCTCATCCCATGTTTTTGAATTTTTTTCACAGGGTATAAGGTAGGGTAAGGGAAAAGAAAAATTCAAGAAGATTTATATCAAGAAAAGAATTATTGTTTTCTTTTAAGATATTTTATTTTATGAAAAAAATGGATACTGAGTAAAAGTGTCTACATGTAATATTCAAGATGTTTTGTAATAGTTATTTCCTAATTATCTAAAACTATAAAACTAAAAAGATCCTCAATGTCAATTCTTTATTTAACTCAATATTATGTAAAGTTTAAGGATGACGCCTTACATTAAGGATATATTTCAACCTTATATCTTATATTTTTTATAATGAACCATTATTGGGGCCTGATGACATGAAATTTTTTTGGTGGAATTCACTCTTTCAAAAAAAATACAAGTGCATCACCCACATCCCTTATAAAGGGCTACCCACTCTCATCCTCTCTTCAATCATTAAAACATATTTAGTTTGTACAATACCTTCCAAAATAACTTCCAAAATTCCCTCTACTCATCCTAGAATAATTATTTTGTGCATAAATCTAACCTAGAAAGTTGTTAGTGAAAACCAAATGAGGATACCAGATGAATAGGAATTGTTCTTCAAAAAGTATCTTTTTTATATTTCTTTATCCACCACATTAAGTACTTATTATACAATGATGATATAATAACATCAGTAACTTACATATACTTAGATTTTTTTATGTTAAGGGTATGACCTACAACCACAGACACTTACATCCAATGGGATACAAAAATCTTCATTCGTGTGTATGGCGGATTACCACCTCACGAACCGATGTAATTTGGTTTTCCATTACCACCGTTCAAGGTTTAAAATAGTGATATATTTATAGTTTATATATGATATATATAAAATTTATGATTTTATTATAATTATTTAATTATTATATCACACATACCTTTATGCTTTCCATTTTTTTGGAATATGACAACATCCTTTGTATGTACGGTGGACCACCGCCTCGTGAAGCGATATGATTCATTCAAACTTTACATGGAATTTATTAAGTATGGTTTTAATAAAAATAGGTGGTATATATGATTTAAACATGATTATTTAATGATAATATATCATTTAATTTTTTTTCTTTTAATCTGATAATAAAATGGAAACAACGTTTATGTGTACGTACAACCTACCGTCTCCATGAATGATGTATTTCATTTTATATCTCTAAATTTTATGGGTTACTCTAAATAAATATAGACTGAATATACATTATCTCAATATAATGGTTTAATTTCTAGATATTAATAAATCATGATCAAATTAGTGGACTAAAAATAAAAAGTTAAAATAAATACTAAAAACAAAGTGGTTATTACCCAAAATGTAATTTTAATAGGGAATTCATAATAAATGGGTAATAAAAGGTCCTAAGAAAATCATATATTGAATGATGTATATGAATATGGTAATTTAATATATTTATAATAAACTTATATTTTTTATACAGGAGTTTAATGCATGATCATCCAAAATAAATCATGAGGTAAGTATTTTCTCATCTCAGTTTTATTTCTGTGAGATATATGCCATATTCACAACTTATTTTTTTTAGTGTATATACTACACATGAATGTATTTTATGATAATTATAATTATATTTATTGGGATTTACATATTAAATTCATGATCTCTCTTTCATGGGGTATATGGTTTCAATGTTACCAAAGAGGTATCCGATTTTCGTCCCAATTTTCCCTTCTTTGAGATGTTTGTTATGTTATACACCTATATTATTTTATGAGGTGTATATAATACACATTTTACATGTTATATAATTTTTTTTTGATATTATAATTTTCATTTAATGTTATTATTTCATGGGGATTAATATTCAAAGTTACAATCATGGTAAGAGTCTTTTGTTACAATATGATCTTTTATCAAGATTGTGTATGATTAAGTCTTTGATGTTGAAATATTATAATTCAAAAGAATTATCTTATGAACTTTTTATTCATGATATTTTCAATTAATTGTTCCATTTTTACACTCTTTGTTACTTAATATGTTTTAAAAAGTGTTTTATATAAAACTCATCTTCATTTTTCCCTTATGTCAGAAATCTGTGTTCTTCCAAAAACATGTTTTCTAAAAAAAATTCAAAAAATGTTTGTATCATTTTAAAAATTATTTTTTAAAGAAAATTTTAACCAATTTTTATATTTTTTTAAAAAAATGTTTTCAAAGGATTCTTCTTTTCTGTTTTCAAAAAAGTCACTTATATAAACTTTTTACCATGAAAAAGGAATGTTCTTGTACAACATTATGGAATTACCTGCTATCATGACCATGATTTCATTAAATATTACTATTTATGTTTATTATGGTATTTTTAAAGAATATTTTTTCATAATATTCTATATATTATTAATTTTGAAAATAAGTTTTCAAAGACAATGATTTTAAAAAAAAAATATGTTCTAAAAAGTGTTTTTCAAATTCAGAAGGATATTTTCTTCAAGAAATGTTTTAAATAGTTTTTAAAATATTCTTTTATAATATTTCAGGGTTATTTTCAAAGAAAAGGGCTTTTAAAATGTTTTATTTTTTATGAATTTATTTTTAAAATGGAAAAGTTATTTTCCTCAAAATTTATTTAATGATATTTTAATGGTACTTACATTCTTTAATATCAACATCCCTTGTTGTCACTTATGCTCCAATTGGGATATTTTGTAATGATACCATATTCATTATTTTTCTGGATGGATTAAGATTGTTTTAAAGAGATTGTTATGGAACCCATCCATTTTCCATGGGCTAACCATGTTTCAAAGAGATTATTATGGAATCCATTTTTTCAACTATTTAATTATGTTTCAAATATATTTACATTAAACCCATTTTTTTCATAGGTTAATCAAGTTAAGAAATGAATAATTATTTTTTTATGAGTTTTAGGATGAAATGAAATATATTTTTACTTTATTCATGTTTTGGTTCTTTAAAAGTACTTATAAGATGGGGAAACCCAGATAACATCGGGTGAACCCATTATATCTTATATGATAGGGTGCCCTATATAACACCGAGTGCGCACGTTACATATTATATGATGGGGAATCCCAGAGAGGGTTGGGTGATCCCATTATAGTGTAAACAATGGGTGTTCTTAGATATCACTCTAATGCATTAGGTAATGTACCTTGTCTTATGAGGAAATAAGGAGGGAGTTACCTAAGGGTTTATCCAATGGATTTAACTGAACTCTGGTTATTTCTTACATGGGTTTTACATGAGTTATAAAGAAAAATGTTTCATGATAGCAAATTTTTTTGTTATGATTTCTATGGGTTTAAGATGTTTCATTTTATCCGGATGGATATCACATGGATTATGATTATGGATCTTTATTAATATTTCCATTTTAAAATTCTTATGCCATGTTTCATGATTGATGATTCAAGTATTGATAGGTGTGAGTTTTCTTATGATTAACTCATGCACTCTGATTATGTCATCATACCCTTATTTACTTATTATGCTCATTGTTGACATTCAATTGTTAATTATTATTCATACCCTTATTGATTATTTTATCTCACCCATATTATATTTCCTCTTCCCCCAAGTTATAAAGAATGAGTTTGAATGAATTATGTCTAGAAGGTATTTCAGATGGATGATGATAACAACTTAATGTTAAATAAGAAAATTTGGGTTAAGTGGGAGAAATGATCATTTAACGATATGGGTATTTTTTATATAGGAGTTTTCCTAATTATCTAAAACTTTAAACCTCAAAGGTCCTAAAGACTATATGTGATCTTATTTTTCCTTTTGATGTTGTAAGGTTTGGATGGAAAATAATTGGGTCACAATTATTCATATCAAATATGAAAATGTAAGGTTTTTTATTTCATAACTGGTTCCCGGAGTGCAGGTTCCAGGATTTTTAGTTTGTATCAAAGGAAAGGTTTAGATAAAGTTTGAGTTTAATATTTTTTTCATGTAAAGTTATAATAAGAGTTATGGATACCATCATAGGTATATATGATTAAGGTTGATCATAAGTTTAAATTAATAGATACCCTATTTTAGGGGTTTAAGTATTAAAAATTACGAGGTTATTAATGACATTTTAGGAGATTTTTTATTGGTTTGGGGTACTTGTAACCCCTAGGATCAACACAAAGTGTTATTTAGGGAGGATTTTTTTTCATTTTTAAAGGTAAAAAAATACAACCGGAAGGTCGGGTGATAACCTATCACATCTGGTAAGGTTGTAGGGCATGAACCCAAAACCAAAGGGTGACAAGGGTGTAGCGCTTACCACTGGGCTACATGATGTCCTGGTTACTAATAAATTTTTTATAAGTAAATATTATGATTATTTTTTAAACACAATAGATTTTATTTAAGGAATAATGGTTGATTTATCTTGTAAGAATATATGATCAAATTATTCTAATATTTAGTTTTAGAACTTAGTTAGGAGTTGTTTGAAGAATTTTTTGGATGGTTATTTATGGAATCATTTAGTTTGAACATTTGGAATTACTATTTGATTTTGAATATGAATGTATCATATGAAGGTTTAATCATTTTGGGAATTATATTACCATGTACTAAACATTTGGTTTTGATTAATGAATAAATATATAAGAAATATATTTTTATACTTTTAGGGATTATGTGATCTTTTAAAATTTTATTTTAGTGCTTCAGGCATGAAGAATTCATTCTTAATACACATATTTTGGGGGAAAAGATGAGGTTGTGGCAGAAATTAATTAAAGGAAGAAATTATACTCATAAAGTAAGTATATTTCCTTATTCACATAGTTTATATAGTAAGATAATTCCTCAAATCTAGTAAAATGATCTTGAAACAAAAATATTATCCTAGTACCTTCAATTTTTATGAACTGGTGGTCTTTTCGATCTTAATAGATTTATGGTTTTGAGGCCCTAAACTTTCCATCAATAATTCAATTTATTCTGATCAATAAAATCAATCAATATCTATAATTAATTAATTTTCTCTCCATTCTCACATATGGTCTCCTATTTTCAAACCTAGTTATGTTTTATTCCATATGACCATTTTACTTCCCTTTCTCACTTATTAGAGAATGTTTCATTGGCCCTTTCTTCAATGTGGGTTCACAAAAAAAGTATTTTCAAATGTCAATAATTTTATTTTTTAACTAAATTTCAAATTTTTAGTATTATATTTATTAAAGTAAGGGAGTATGTAACACCTTAATATTTTAAAATATGAAAATTTTGTTTGATAGCGTATGTGATATGCCACACTAAGATTTGAAGAAAATATAACTCCCAAAGACTTTATGATATATTTATTTTTAAATAAATTAAATCTATTCAATATATTTAATTACTTGGAAAACTGATTTTATATTGTGTTACACAACATGCTATGTTCATATTTCATTACACGCAACACTCAGCTCAGCTTGTGTTACAAGCAACACCGAGTTTAAACAAAATGTGAAATATTATTATTTAACATAATAGTTATAAACTGATGTTAAATTATAAGGTATGAATATTAATAACTAAATTATGAATATATATATATATATATACTTATTAGTAATAAAATAATAAACATTTATAATAAAAATAAATGTTTTTTGAAAAATTGTATTTTTCTAAAAGACGAATTAGTCATGCTTTGCACGCATAATTTAAAAATATTTTTTACCACTTTTATAAAATTTATTTTAAAAAATATAATTAAAATTTTAAATCATAATACCAAATAATAATTCGGGTGAAATTTTGGTATTTTTCTAAAATTATTGATTTTTCAGTGAATAGTGAAAAATACCATTTTTTGTAAAAAGGATTATCTTTTTAATTAATTAAGTAATTTAAAATTATAAATATGTTTGAAATATTTTTAAAATTAACATAAGTATTATTTATTTATATTTAATCCACTTAATTACTTTTTAATCAACTTTATATTTAGTTTTAGTATAAGCTTGTTTTTGGGTTAAAAAATGATTTTTCTAAAAACTGTTTTAAAATGCATAATGTTTCTAATTTTTAATCAATTAAAATAATATGTATTGGAGAATTTTTTAAATGAAATTTATATATCATATATAAATAAATATAAATTCAGTTTCATCCAATGATTATTATTATTCATAGAGTAAATATAGAATTATCTTTTTCTAAAAATATACTCTTCTTAAAAACTCGTTGTCTCGACACGTCCGCGAGATTGATATTAAATTAAAATTTGAAAATTATTTGAATTAAATTTTTTAAAATATATTCCATATGTTTAATTATAATAATTTATAATTTATAATAATTCCAATACAAATTTTGACCATAATAATTACTGAAATTAGTTTAAATTAATCACAATGATTAAGGTAAAAACGAGTTTACCGAGTTATTAAACATTAAACATAAGGATAAAATGAGCTATAAACTTTTACAACACAAATATTATGAAAATATTTAGACATTATAGCTTATATAATGTATAATGGACTATTATTTGGGCTTGGTGAGATGAAAAAATGTGGGTGGAATTCATTCTTTCAAAAAAATTACTAGTGTGTCACTAACCTCACTTATAAAAGGACACCCCATCTCATCCTCTCTTCACATATTAAAACCTATTTGTTTATACCAATACCTTAAAAAACCCCTTAAAAACTTCCCTCCACTCATTCTATAAGCCTTATTTTGTGTATAAATCTAACATAGTAATGATTTAGTGAAAACCTATGGAGGATACCCGAAGAAGAGGTAATGTTCTTCAATAAACGTCTTAATATTATTTCTTTCTCCATCACCTTAAATTGTTATTGTACCATGATGATATAATAAAATTAGTATATTCCATATACTGATATGTTGTTATGTTAGTTTTATGACCTAAAACCACACAAACTTCTATCAAATGGATTATGAAATCATTATTCATGTATACGGTGGACTACTGCCTCGCAAAAGGATGTTGTTCATTTTTTTCATTAACACCTTTCAAGGTTTGTAATAATTATGGAATTATAGTTTATATTATATATATATATATATATAATATTTTTGTTGTTATTATAATAATTTAATTGTTATATCACACATAACTTCATTCTTTTGATTTTTTGGGAATACGATAACGTCGTTCGTGTGTACGACAGACTACCTCCTCGTGAAGTGATGTGACTCATTCATGCTTTACATATAATGAATTAAGGATGGTTTTAATGAAAATTTGTGATATATATGTAATAAAAATTATTATATAATGAAAATATATCATTTATTTTTCTTTCTTTAAATCTGAACAGAAAATGGAAATAACGTTCAGGCATACATACGACCTACCGTTTCTATGAATGATGTATTTCATTTACTATTACTAAATTTTATAGTATAATATAAATAAATATATAATGAATATATATTATATTTATATCATTTATTAATTTATATATATTATGAAATCATGATCAAAATAATCAAACCAAAAATAACATGTCAAAATATATATGAAAAAGTGGTTATTACCCAAAATGTAACTTTAACATGGAATTGTTAATAAATGATTAATAAAATGTCATAATAAAATAATATATGGAGTTATATTTATTAATATGATTATTTAATATATTTATAATAAACTTATATTTATTATACAGTAGGTTAAATCATGATGAACCAAAAGGAAGCGCGAGGTAAGGGTTTTCTCATCTCAATTTTATTTCTATGAGATATATTCCATATTCAACACTTTTTTTGTGGTTTATATACTTCCCATGAATTTATTTTATGATTATTATACATATATTCATGGGTATTTTTATATCCATTCTAGGATCTATCTTTCATTATGTTTATGGTTGCAATGTTACCAAAGAGGTGTGAGATTTTTGTCTCGATTTTCCTTCATTGAGACTTTTGTTATAATATGAAACTATCTTATTTTATGAGGTATATATACTAACCATTTGACATGTTATATCATTAATATAATTATTTTCATGATATTGTAATTTTGATTTACTGTTATTCTTTCATTGGTATTACAATTCAATGTTACAAAATTGGTAAGAGTCTTTTGTTACAATCTCATCATTTATCAGGATTGTGTATGATTAAGTCTCCAATGTTGAAATCCTATAATTTTCATGAACTATATTATCCTGTAGTAATTAATGGTATTTTCAAGTAATTTTATCAGTTTTAAACTATTTTTTACTTAAAATTTTTGAGAAAGTGTTTTTAATAAAATCTAACTTCATTTCTCTCTTCAGTCAAAAATCTATGTTCTTACAAAAAAATATTCTCTAAAAATTGTTTCAAATAATGTTTTTACCCTTATAAAAATTATATATTATTGTCATTTTTATCCATTTTTTCTTTTTTTAAATGTTTTCAAATGAATATTCTTATCAATTTCTGAAAAAGGCACTTTTCGAACCTTTTTACTATGAAAAATGAATATTCTTATACAGAATTATAGAATTAATTATTGTCATCACCATCAATTCCTTGAATATTACTTTGAAAATTTAAACTTATATTTTTAAATAATTTTTTTTCCTATTATTCTAGAAATTCTTAGTTTTTAAAGTGGTTTTCAAAGAAAAGTATTTTCAAATTTTTTTATGTTTTAAAAAGTGTTCTTAAAATCCAAATGGATATTTTCCTCATGAAATGTTTTAAATTAAATCCTTTATAATATTTTATGGTTATTTTCAAATAAAATTATTTTCAAAATATTTTATGTTTTAAAAATTTATATTCAAAATAAAAATTTTATTTTTCTCAAAATTTATTTAATGATGTTTTAATCGTATTTCTATTCTTAAATATCAACAAACCATGTTGTTACTTATATTTCAATGGGGATATTTTTGTAATGATACCATCTTTATTATTTCTCTATATGGATTAATATTTTTTCAAAGAGTTTTTTGTGGAGACCATCTCTTTTCCATGGGTTAACCATGTTTCAATGATATTATTATGTAACTTGTTTCTTTTCCATGGGTTAATCATGTATTAAAGAGATTAATATGAAACCCATTTCTTTTCCATGGGTTAATCAAGTTATGAATGGAATAATAATTATTTTTATGAATTTTATGATGAAATACTTTATTTTTTTACTTTATTTATGCTATGGTTATTGGAAATTGTGTATGTGATGGGGTGGTGTGGATAGTACCAGGTGATTTCATTACAACTTGTATTATGGGTCAGACTAGATAAAACTGAGTGAGACTATTAAATCTTACACGATGGGGCATCCTAGATAGCATCGGGTGAGCATGTTATATCTCAAACAATTGGTGCTCCCAGATAACACTCTAATGCATTGGGTAATGCACATTGTCTTGAGAGGAAATAAGGAGTGAGTTACCTAATAGTTTCTCCCATGTATTTAATTGGAATCTAATTATTTGTTACACAAGTTTAACATGAGTTATGAAGAAAAATTTTCCAAGATACCAACACGTTTTTATTATGATTTCTATTGTTTTATGATGTTTAATTTGACCATGATTGATATCACATGGCTCATGATTATTAATATTTATTAATATTTCATTTAAAGACTTATTCCATGTTTCCTGATTTATGATTCAAGTATTTATAATTGTGATTTATTTTATGATTCACTCGTACACTCTGATTATGTCATTATACCCCTATGAACTTCTTATAGTCATTAATGACATTAAATTATTAATTCTTCTATTTAAACATACTAATCATTTGAGATCCCCCTTAATATTATTCCACTTCCCCTAGGTTATAAATAATGATGTTGAATGAATTATATATAGAAGTGATTTCATATAGATAATGATGACGACTTAATGTGCAATAAGAAAATTTGGGTTAAGTGAGAGAAATGCTAATTTAATGACATGGGTATTCTTTATATAGGAGTTGTCCTAATTATCTAAAACTATAACCTAAAAGGTCCTAGAGAATAAAAGTGATCATATTTTTTACTTTTTATGTTGTAAGTTTGGATGGGAAAAAATTGGGTCACAATTATCAGTATCAAATCCAGATACTCAAAGGTTATGATTTTAGGACCAGATCTGGGAGTGCGGGTTATGGACTGTTATATCTTATTCTAATGTTATTACCTTAGGGATCATGTTTCTTTAGGATTCATATCTTATGAACTACCAATATTTATTCCATGGATCATGATTTTGATCTATGATATGCAGGGTATAATTTTAAAATGTTAAGTTCAAGTTCTCATGTAATTATGCTCAAGTTATGTTTATGTAATCATTGATATCTATTTTGTTTACTCATACTAAGAATATAATATCAAAATTTTCATATGTTTCCATTCCCCATATTTTGATGAAAATTATTAAGTTGAGTATATAAAAGAAGGGTTCTATACATGAATAAATTTTGGGGGGTGATGTAGATTTTAAGAACCATTTGTTTATTTTTACAAGATATGTAAGAGTTTTTCCTAATTATATAAAACTCTAAACCTAAAAATCTATCAGTATGAAAGTGATCAAATATTTCCTTTGATTTTGTAAGTTTTGGATGGTTGAAATTTGTTCATGTTTATTGGTATCAAAGATAGAAATGTAAATATTATATTTTTAGCACTAAATCTAGGAGCGTGGGATCTAGACTATTACAATTGATATTAGAGGTCAGTTTAGAAAACTTTATATATCATTATGTTTTCATGAGAAGTTATATTAAGAGTTAAGGATACCATCATGGGTATATAAGCTTGAGGTTAACCATATGTTCAGAGTCTTAGACACCCCTTTTGAGGTTTTAATTGATGGAATTTTAAGGAGGATAATGGTATTTTGGGATAATTATATACAACCCTTAGGTTTAACTTAAAGTATTATTTGAGGAAGATTTACTTTAATTTTGGTATACATATGTTTAAAGGTTTTGGTAGAATTTAAGGATTATAAGATCTCTAAATTTTAGTTAATTGTGGGTTATTATATTTTTTAGTATGTTCATCATATTTTGGTAAAGTTATTAGAATTATATTAATTTAGTTTTAGTAAAATGACAACCCACTGTTCAGGTGACAACTAGTCACATCTGGAAAGGCCATGAGGCTTAAACCCACAACTGAAGAGAGATAAGGGTGCATCTTCTACTACTTGACTATATGAATTACTAGTTAGTATGGAATTGTTTTTATTTATTTAAAATATATCATAGATAAAATTTAATTTCATTTTGGGAACATATGTTTTATTATATAGATTTCCATGGGATTGGAAATTAATTTGGTGTTAAGTGATTGATATTATATCCAAATAAGTTCACTGTTTTTGGAATTATATATGATTAAGGTAAACATAATATTATGGAATTTTATTTGAAGAATAATGGTTTAATTGTCTCTTGGAGGCATACATGATTTTATTACAGATTTTTGGTGATTTGGGTTATTTATGAAAATCGTTAGCATATATTGGATATTATATGTTTAGGGTGTGTACTTTTTGAGAGATAGATACTAAAATTATCTTTGAAGATTATATGATAAGACCATTCTTATTTTTTTGAGTTTGAAACTTATTATGAAATATTTTGAGTAATTTTAATGAAGTTATTTAGTGAATGAACTAAGTTGAACATTGGGGATTACTGTTGGTTTTTTTGATATTAAAGTAGTTTTATTAATATAAAGGTTTATTATTTTTGGGTATCATCTTCTCATGTGATAAACATTTTGGTTTTTGTTAATTCATAAATATAGGAGGAATAGATATTTATTCTCTTATGGATTATGAAATCCATTAGAAGTTGATTTTATTACTTCACGCATGAAAAACTCATCTGACTGAAAAATTAATTTTTTATTAACATAAACCCCTATTAAGGGCTAAGGGGGAACCCAACATAACATAATAGACTTAAAGACGAAAAAATATGCTCCAACGGAATAAAATACATCAACAAACTAGATCAATTATACAAAGAAAAGACCATCCCCAACATCAATAACATTTGGTCTAGCTTCCACCTTATCATCACTACTCGGATAAATGTAATGTGTAGAGATGCATGGGCCTGGTACCAATGGAAAATGTCATACCCAGTAAAACATCCAAATCTAGATAGAAATGGTTAGGTGAAAACTCCTTTCTCTAAACCTAATCTAGAGAATCCCTTTAAAGAATGACTGGTTAAATAGTCCATTGAACCGCAGACCACATGCCACACAATATATCACACCATCATGAAATCCTTTTCACATAGGAAAAAATTCAAAATTTATAACAACATCGCAAACATTGGCTACACCGTCACTGTAAGCCTCGCCACAACGATCCCACAAGGCTCCCTCCAAAACCACACCCATAGACGAGGAACCCAAAGAGTCAGACACTCCCAGATGAGTGAACCCAATCCATAACCACCTGGGGCTGGATGAACCAAAAACTACACTAGAGGAGCATCACCAATGGGGGAGGGGGTTCTGAGCCAATTTGTTCTAAAATCTCTATTATGAGCATGAAATAGAGTAGATCGAGTTGGGGAAGAATACACAGTGAAGGAAAAATCGAGAAAACTCATGAGAATAAGGAGAGAGGTAAACTAGTGAGTACCACGGGTAGGGACACACTGACTCCATTGATGCCACGATACCAGGACCAGATCAGCCAACAAAATCCACCACCTGAAGGAACCCCCAAATCTGAATCTTGAAACCCAAAAAATATTGAAGATAGATTTATTATGAGGAAATTGAACAAAATGAATCCATGGCCTCCACATGCCTCAAAGGTTCCCCCAGCCTCTGCTATCCCCAACACATGGAAATCTATGGCGTCAAGAATCACATCAACTTGATCCACTATGCACTTCTATATGGAGGCCACGCCACCGCTAGCACCACTAGGCCACCGAACCTCACCGCGGACACTGAAGTTGAGCCACCCGCCTCCATCCACTAACGTTTTTTCAAATTCAAACCAAATACATAGATATAATACCTAGTTTGTTTTATTCTATATGACCTTCATACTTTTATTTCTCCCTTTTCAAATGGAAATTTGGTTGTCCCTTTTTATGATGTGGGATTTCAACAAAGGTATTTTAAATAGTCAAACCCCAGATACCGAGACAAAGTTCAAATATAAAGGATGAAATTTATTAAATGGGAGAGAATGTAAAACACTTATATTTTAAAAAACCACTTTGTTTGATAGCTTACATTTCATGCAACATCGAGCCTAAAAAACCCAAGAATATCATTATTTAAATATGACTATTATAACCTATTCATCAAAATGGAGGGTATGAATAGTATTAAACAAATTATGATATATATATATATATATATAAATTACCTACTCAATATAAATTAAATGATCAATTCTTATGAAATATGTACTCAATTTTTAGTAAATTTGTTTTATTCCACAGAAATGTGTTTTTATAAAAAAGGGTTTTCTTGATTTTTATGAGTGAATATTATATTAATTTTTTTTAAATTATATAAATTATATTTTACAAAATTAATATCATTTTTTAAATCACCATACCAAAATTATGTTATGGTGAAATTTTTATATTTTTCTGAAAAATTGATTTTCTATTGAATGGTGAAAAATAGCAATTTTTATTGAAAATTGTATTTTTGTTTCAACCATTTGTGAAGTTCTATTTATTATAAAATGGTTTAAAAGAAAAATTAGTTATATTATATTATGAATAATTTAATTAGGTTCATTTAAATTAATTTTATATTTTAATTTGGTATAAAATCCTTTTTTATACAAAAATATACATTTTTAAGAAAAACTGTATTTTTTCTAAAAACTATTTTTCATCTCATTTTGTGAACTTATTTTAAAATTAATTTCGATTAATTATAGGAATTTAATTTCATTAAATATATATTTTTTTGTATTCAAAAATCTAAATTTATCCAAGGATGAGTTTTTTTACATTTTTTTAAAGAAATTAATCTTTTATTGAATAGTAAAAAAAACGATATTTTTATGAAATACAATATCTTTTATGATAACTCCAAGAAAAATTCATAATATATAAAATTTATGAATCTTATGGGAAAAATAAATTACGATAAAATAATATAAATATCATTAAGTAGTAATTAAAAAAATATCAATTAAAATTTATTCCATAATAATTATGAAAAATCCTTTTCAGTGCTGACCCAGAGCCTACACATCACTAAAAAAGTAAAATTTTGTATCTTAAAAATAATAATTGGAACTATATAACTCCTTTATATACTCATATATTATATATGAATTATTTTTTGTTATTTTAATTTTTGGACAATAATTTTAGAGTTATATAACAAGTGTCTTATCCAAATATTTGTGTAATGCTTGCGCATGGCCAGAAAAGTCAAAATAACACATTAAGTGTTTTTTATGATATATATGTCAGTTAAAATAATTATGTAATTAATATAAATTTATATTTTTATAATAATAAACATATTTCATGATATAAATTTGTTTATAATTTTTATATATTATATAATTACCTTATATGCTTGTGCAATGCTAATACAATATTAATTTAATTAATAGAAAAATAAAATAAAAGATATTAAAAAAATTAAAAGTAACTTAATATGAGTTATTTAAGGTGATAAAAAATTATATATGTGTACATGAAATATTTAGGATATAAAAAAATATTTGGTTTTAATTTTACTTATTGTTTTCATGTTTTTAAATTCAAAGTAATGAATAGTATTAAAATTGACAATAATGATATTTTATGGGATTAGTATTTCATTAAATTATTTAAAAATCATAAAAATATTAAATAAGTACCAATGGGATAATATGTGGTCTAAAATTCCATTCAATATTCATTTATATTTCATTTTTAAGCATTTGTCTCTAGAATAGTCTTATTATATTTTAATCATTTGAGAAATTCTAAAAGTTCCCCTCACCTCAATTATAAAAGGGCACCTCCTCCCTCACTTGTTCACAAAAAATTGAGCCTTATAGCTCGACCAATTATTACCCATTTCTCTTCTAAAAATCCGTATCCATATTTTTTATGTTCTGTACCTTCAAAAAGACAAACCCAAGATCCCTTAAGAAGATATTTAAAGGAAGGCTCTAGAGGAAGAGGTAATTGTCTTTACCAACTCTTTTAAGTTTATTTATTATTGTACTTTTTTTTCATGTTTAATTTACATAATAAATTAAAAAATACAGTATCAAAAATATAATTTTATGTTATTATTATTATGGTACAACCATATTCCACCTCATCTCCATTCTATGAAAAGTGAAAGTAGTGCTCGTGTGTATATACGGCTTACCATCTCTACATAGTACTGCAATTCGTTTTTTATCACAAATTTACTTTTATGGTTATAAATATATAAATAATGAATATATATGACATAATAATGAATATTGAAAGTTTAAATATTCTTTACCATTCTTTCGTTCAATCCATAAAAAATGGAAACAACGTTCATGCGTACATACAACCTACCATCTCCATGAACAATGTAATTTATTTGTATATCTCTATATTTATGGAAGACTCTAAATATATATATATATTTAATATTATATTTAGACCATAAATAATATCCTTAAGATTATTTAACTATATCCAATTCATAATAATTAGAACTTACATGACAAAATATGCATTGGAAAATGAAGTAGTTAACACCCGAAACATGGGTGATAAGGAAATATTATTAACAAATGGGTGATATGATGATATAAGAGGATAATATATGGTAAAATAAATATTAATATGGTTCTATTATAAATTAATAACAACTTTAAAATCATTATACAATAGGTTAAATTATTTTGATCAAATGGGAAGCATGAGGTGGGTGATTTTTTACACACATTTATTTTTGTGGGACACAAATCATATTCACAAGTTGTTTCTTTTGTGTGGTATATATAATTACCATGAATTTTATTTTGTTCTTATTATTATTAATTTTATGGGTATTTACATTTCCATCTATGATTCTTTATTTCATGGGGATTATGATTCATAAGTTACTAGAGTGGTAAGAGTTTATTTCACAAAGTAATCACTCATCAGGATTGTTTATGTTTAAGTATCTACTGTGGGATATTTATCTTACATGTCCATGTTTTATAAAAAGGCTTTCAAAAAAGTTTTTAATATTATTCTAAAATTTTTTAAAATCATTTTTACCTAGGTTTTATTTTATACAAACAGTTTGAAAGGAATATTGTTTGTCATTTTTCAAACGTAGAACTTGGTGATTTTTTTTTGAAAAAAATCGAAAGGAATGTTTTTTAACTTATATGGAATTATAATATTTTAATTTTTTCATGGGAATCAATTATTTTAATCTTAATTTATAATTTTAAAATTTTTATTTTTTTTTAAAAAAAATCCTTAATAATTGCATATCTTTTTAAAAATTGAGGTGATTTTAAACTAGAAAAGTTATTTACCTAAAGAATCATTCCAAGTGATCTTTCAAAATAATTTTCCATATAAGATTAAATCATTTGATGTTACTTAAGATTTAATGGGGATATGATACAAGGATACCAAACTCATTATTTTTATGTATTTTTTATATTTATTATGACATGGAGTTTATGAATCCTGTTACCTTTCCATAAGTTTTACTTTAATGAACTTAGTTTATTTTCATGAGTTCTAATATGATAAATGATTTATGATCATGTGGAATATATATTTATGGTTTTTATTATGTGATAGGTGGGACCTATTTATACATGCAATGAATTGGTTAAATAATGATATCTCATGAGATAAAAAATATTGGAATGGGGTGTATACCTAGTTTAGTAAGGTAACGTGTCTACCATAATAGTATTGGGAGTGAACCTTTACTACTACTACGGTTTGGGGATTGAATCCATTCCACTATAATAGTCTTTAGAGTGAACCATGAATACTATGATGATTTTTGGAATGAACTTATTCCACTATGATAGTCTTGAATGTGAACCTTTACTACTATGATGGTTTGGGGAGCGAACCCATTACACTGTAGTAGTATAGGAAAAACTCCTTTACTACTAAGGAAATGATTTTATATGATTATGTATATGCCAAAATTTCATTCCCTATGAAATTTTTATTCTCTCATGTCTCATGTTCCTTTATGATATATATCTTATAAACTACCAAGATTAATTCCATGAATCATGATTTTGATATATAATATGAAGGTTATAATTTTCAATTATTTAGTTCATGTTCTTATGACCTTATGATCATGTTCTGATTATATAATCATTGATATCTCTTTTATTAACCCTTAATAAGAATCTAAGCTCACCCTTTTCTTATTTTTATATTCCCTAGGTTATGAATATTTTTTTTAATAAAGGAATGTCTAAGAATGGTTCTATAAGTGTAGAAATGTTGAGGGATGATATATATTTTTATGTACCAATTTATTTTACCATGATATGTAAGATTTATTCCTATTATATAAAAATCTAAACCTAAAATAACCTTAAATATGAAAGTGATACAATATTTCCTTGGATTTTTATGCTTTGGATGGCTAAAATTGGTTCATTTTTATTGGTATCAAAATATAAATATAAAGATTATTTTTTAACACTGAATTTGTGATCGTGGGTTCTGGGCTATTACACTGAGTTCCACATAAAAAATTAATATCTTCATTATTAAAACAATTCAAACTCACTCCTAAATATCCCATTGGGACTTAATATGGTTTATCTTTTTTTCAGATACTTTTCTTTTCTTCTAGAATTTATCTTGAATCATAACCACAAGGCATTATGATGTTTTATCAATAAGAACACATCCCTTAATAATGTATGATATAGTTTATCTAATAATTATTTGTATGATGTAATCATGAATGTAATTAGTCAATAATTTTTTCCCACTAATGATCTGATCAACTTAGTCTATTCACATCAATCTGATGTCACTATGAATGTTCTTTTAGTGATCTCCCAATATTTCCTATAACTAATGGGCTTCCCACCCTAGACAGTCTGATGGACTATATTATATGAATTAGGAAATATTTATGTTATGTACTTTAAATGACTTTATAAAAGTTTATCCATTTGAAACTCCATCCAGTGGAATTATTTAGAAACCTTTGTCTGATGGTACTATTTTAAAACCCTCATCTAATTAATACATTCAGATAAACTTTATCCAATAACCTTAGTATAATGGACTCCATCCGATCATCATCCCTATCTTATTTTGTTCATCTTCACAAACTCATTAAATAAACTTTTCAATGAAAATTCACTAAGTTGATAACAAACATTATTCTCCAAACGTTGAGTACAATTTTAAGATATTAAGATCAGCTCACCAATCATCATATGAAAAATCAAAGTCTTTAAAGAACTTTCTCCTTTCAATTAATAAACAATCTCGATCAAAACTAAGGGAAGAAAACTATATCTAAATCTATAATAAGTAAATAACACTATTTACATTGTTTTTAATATAATAATACTTGAGAAATTCATTTCTTTTCCATTTACTAATCCAAGATACATCAACTTTGTTACCAAAATTGGATACTTCCATCTAAATTTCTATAAAATTATTATTTATAACTTCTTCAGCACATTGAAATCAATGAAATCATTATATTTCATTGAAAACTATTGAAAACCATTGATAAAAAATACAACTCACACACAATGTGGGATCTTAAATCTCCCCTTTTTATTTTTTTGCAATACCTTCAAAGTACATTCCAAATTGATATATCAATATGTGAATCTTTCTCTCCTTTTATTCTCAAAATTTATTTCACTTCATCTTTTCTCCCCATTATTGAAAAGAAATAAAAATTTCAAGGGAAAATTTTATCAGTTAAATACTAAGTAATGTTTCATCCATAATTTCACTATAAGTCTATGTGATCTATGCTCGGTGTAGAAAATAAGTGGATTTGATTTAGGTAAAAAAGTTTTAATTTAATAAATTATCTTGATACATCAGGTAATGAGAACTCATAAAATTTTCATTAAGTGTTTCCCACTTTTATTCTTGACTAAAGATAGATCAACATGAATCTCATGCAATAACTTCAAAAAAAATATTAAAAACATTCAAGTACAACTAGCAGGATAAGTAGCTTTAGAGCACTTTCATACTTCAAATTTTCTTTTGTCATAGACTAATTCAATTTCTCCCTATTTGTTTTAAAATTATTATTTTAAGTAACCTAGTATGATATATTTAAGAGATACATACCTTTTTCAATGGGATTCCTGTAGGCACATTCCCTAATAATAAGATTTATATGAAGTAATGATTATGTTGGAAAATTCATCATAATTCACTTGTCTTCCCATCAAGGAGACCTTCTTTATGATCATTATAAATATATAACTCTTAGATAGATATGATTTAGAAAAATTATGTTTCAAATACACCAAAATGGATATTTATTTCACTTTTTTATGATTTTTTGATAGAAACCACTTTAACTTCATCTAGGATATTCTTATTATTATTTTTACAATAAATAATCATAAAAAACATTCTATTATGTGAAATTCATTATCTTGTATATCCAAATTTATCATCCATTCCTCCTACTTATATTACCCCTAGATTATGCTTCACATTTAATTCCCTATATTTAATGAGAAAAACATATAAAACACATAGATTAAGGGACTAAGGTGGCTCTTTATTTCTTCATTAATGTGAAAATCAAGGTTGAGATAATTTTCTCAACCAAGTTTCCCTATATCATCCAAACATTAGGCTTGCACACCAGAAATTTAGATCTGAATTATCTTGAGGAAACATTAATATTTTCACTCTTTCTAGTTTGTGTGGAGATATTTTATTCTTAACATCCTTCATGGATGATGCATTATTAATCCTTTTAAGCACTTCTTCATGTTTTGATAGAATGGTTAAACAACCTTTTTCACTATGTACAACTTTATTATATCTCTCACACAAAATTTATTTGACACAATATTTTCATTTTCTTGACAAAATCTTATGTACTTAACCATCATTATGTGTAATCTTTTCTTTCCCTTTTTCACTATCCTTTTATTATGCTTCTTCCATCTTCCATATTCTCTCCAAATCTTCTATCTAGATAACTAACATATCATTATTAACATTGGAAAAAAGAAATTTGGGTTTTTTCTGGATTATTTTGAGTGCCATGTTTTATATTAGTTTTTTAGATGATTGTATTTTCTTCAAATTCTTGGATTTGGAATCCAAGTGCTTCTCACCTTTCCAACTTGAAATTTTATTGGGATAATTTTTTTACAACATTATTATACTTAAAATTTATTATATTTTTAATGTTTATTCTTTATCGATGGATTTATACCTATTGACATTTACTTCCTTTGTGATTTTTCATTTAGAGGATGGTACCAACAATATGGTACAAAATGACTGAATCTGTTTCTGCCCCAACATTAACCCACAGACCATTGTCTTTTTATATCAACCATATAATGTTATTGGGTCTTCTTTATATATTTTTGGGATCTTTGTGGGGAACCATATTCCACAATATTTTTCATATCCACCCTATCCATATTAGTATGATTTTTTCTCAAATTTATTCATCTATACTTGTATATATTTTGTTTTTCATCCTTCATTATTCATGAAAATAATTTTAGAAAAATTTTACTAGATGGTGTGGATGGTACTTATTTCTTCACAAATGATTGAGATATATCATTGAATTAATTCATAATATTTTTTTTTTCATGTTAAACGTATTTTAACACTAGAATCCTTCGATGAGAATTGTGTATCAACATAAAATTTCTCCTTCTTTTAAGAAGACTCAATATATATATCCTTAAGATTAAAAGGTTTGACTTCAAATTCTATACATCTCATATTGATGGTTTTTTATAATCTTTGATCATAATAACCTTCCCTTAACAAAACTTATTCATTCTTTAAACTTTATCTTCATGTAAGACAACTTTGTTTTGTAAGAAAGATTAAAGTTCCTTAATATTCTTGGATTTTACTTCTAATTGGGAATCCTTGACATCAATGATATTTTTAAACTTTTATGTTATCAAATGGATATTTTCTTCTAGATTCTTCTTAGAATCCTCCTTTTGTTCATCTTTTTTGATCCAATTGTGTTTAATCTTTGAAGAACTTATTTCAGGTTCCACATTTTTAGTTTCAATAGCTAAAACCTTCTTAGAGATCATTGTAAATTCTAAAACCTATTCTTATAAATACTTATCTATATTACCTTCTTCTTCTTCAATCTTGATGATCTCTTTCTACATTCATTGAAATACTCTATAAATAAGAAAGACTAATTCATTGGGAATAAAATACCGAATTTATTTTAATCTAATAACTGATATATCTTGAGAATTTGAAAATAGATCATCATCACACCTTATGCTAGGATATTCATTTTGAGGAAAATATAAATAATAATTTTTACATACTTCATGATTAGTTAAAATTCTTGATTCACTTGAGTTGGGAATGTTGATCTTCTCCTTAATGGTAAGTTGAACCACTTGTTATTTAATTTCCAAGAAATATATATATTATTTGTTATAAAGGCATGGAGAAATTGATACTTCGTATTCTTTAGGTAACATATATGTATTCATAGATTTCTTTTCTTTTTATTTCTCCTATTCATCATGGTCTTAGTAGAAATAAAATTATTCACACAGATAACTGAATCTTCATAAAATTTTTACATAATTTAAATATAGAAAAAAACTTAAATATTAAAAAGAGAATAAATTCCATGTAGAGAATCTAATAAAGGTGAACTAAACCTTTGATATCAATTGATAGGACCACTCCAATGATATATTCAATAATGATAGGGGTGAATCAGTGTTAGTAACTTTTAAAAAAACTTTAAATTTTTACCCCTTTACCAATTAGACCTATTAGGATATTGATTATCATATTCTCTTATCCTTGTCATATTAAAGTATATGAAAGAAATTAAAATATGGAATTTGATATTTTTAAAAGGTTCAAAACTCAATAATAGTTGTTAGTCCTTTTCATGTCTATTGATGAGCAATAAAAGGATTCTCCTCTATAATGAGATACCATTTTATAATGGTTCAGCTAGAAACCAATCCTTATCCCAAGTATGGTTCCTCAAACTTTTGGAGGAGGGATAAGAAAACAATACTTCTTCCCAAGACTAGTGATGATCTTGTTTAACTTGTAGCTACACACTGATTATTTATACTTCAAGTGTATAAAGTCTCCAAATTCTTTATTAGATACGTTATAACACGAATAATGTATTCCACCAATGTAACTTATGATTAATGTCTCAATGCTGAATTGTTATTCACTTCCTTCTTCTTCTAAATGTTACTTTCATGGTAGCGAGCAAGAAACTCTATTTTTTATTCTTTCATTTATTCCTTCATTTGGAAATTGTTATTCAGATCCTTATATCTAATAATATACATATAATACAAGTTCATCCGATGATAGTTCATTAGATCCATTATTATGCTTCTTCTTATGGAACCTATTCATCTTGTAATACCTATCTGATGATGTTTATCTTCTGTTATCTGTCTGATGATGTGTGTGTGGTACCTTATTTTTTACCCTTCTCATTCGATAAATGATTGATAAGGAAACTACAAATGGCATTTGTCTGATCCATTAATATTTTCATAATCTGATATACTGGTGATCTATCTTGTGCTTCTCATCTATCTAGTACCCTCTGATCCATCTAGTACCTCTTCGTCTGATACTTCAACCCAAATAAGAATCTATCTCATGCTTAATGGTCGAAACTTCCACACATTGATTAACTTATTTATAATTATTCAAAGAAAAAACAAATTGAGTAACCAATCTCTTGAACAAAAACTTATTCTCATTTCATTAGATCCCCCTTATATAGGCAAAGTTCCTTTAGGTTTATAGGGTGAGGAAAAAACTTCAAATTCAAACTTCCCAGTAAAATTTTGAGAATCCCACTCAAAACGTTTTCAAAAATTGAACGCATTAAAACTTACTAAAATATAAGAGACGAGAAATATTCATAGGTAACTTCTATACATCTCAACATTAATTTTCTTCTTTTTTCCTCCTAAAATCTTGGCTAGAATCATGATCATCCCTTTTTGATTATTGAAACAATGATGATCTAGCTTAGCATTGCCACAATTAATATCTTTATGAAAACTTAATAAAGACCTTTAAACTTTCGATCTAGTATACTTCATTCTACTTATTCCATCCAGTGAAACTTTATCTGGTACTTTATCAAAACTTTGTAGGAACATCATGAAAATTCATCCTAATACTCTTCCTATGACCAATTAACTTTATAAAAATTCTTCTTCATTAGATGATGTTCACATGTTTCCTCTATGTGATAAATTTTCTAGGAAACCTATACTCATTAATTCAAAATACTATGTATAATAATCTCTTCATATTTCCTCAAACTAATGTTAGGAAACTTTTGTTTGATCATTTTGAAACCTTTGATATCTACACTTTCTACGAGCATTCATTGAATCTTCTTTAATTCATATCTTGTTCTTCATACAAGTCTGTTTGATGGAATTTTTACATAAGAAAACATTATTATGTATATTTAATTATATTTGATTACTAACCAAGATAGAAAAATAGACTTCATTCTTCCTTTTATAAACTATAACATTGTCATCTGCTTCAATATTAATTTTCAACTTGATCATTGTATAAGTCTGTTGGATGGAATTTTATAGCTCTTATTCTAACATAACATCAATAGAACTTCACAATGTTTTGTGACCATAGTTCCACTGATTTACTTCACAACTTTAATATGTTCATGACTTAAACATTTCACAACTACTCTTCAATATCCCCTTCAGACTTAAGCTAATTTAACACTCTTTCAGAGACTTTTCTATTCCCCTAAAATTTATATTGAATCACAGCTACAAGGCATTGTGATGTTTAATCAATAAGAAAAAATTGATTAGTAATTTAGGGTATAATTTATCTAATCATTATCTATTTTAAATGACCATGAATGTAATCATTCAAACATTTATTTTCACAGGTCATATGATAAACTTATTCTATTCACATCAGTATGATGTCATTGTGACCGTTCTTTTGATATTCTCTAAATATTTCCTACAACCAATAGACTTTCCACCATGGTCTATTTTATGGGATATATTAGATTATTTATGAAAGATTAATATAATATAATTTATAATGAATTTACAAAATTTCATCCATTAGAGACTCTGTTCAATTAAAGAATTCAGAAACCTCCATCTGATGGTTCTACTTATAAACCCACATTCAATTACCTCAGTCTAATAAACTTCATCCGATCACCTTGGTAAATTTACTGACATAAGATCATTAGTTTTATCTACGTCCATTCATATTTAAAATATTCTTAAGTAAACTTCATAATTTTTATAACAATCATGTTTCACTAAACATAAATCACATGTTTGAGAGATTAAAATCATATCACCAATCATCATAAGAATACTCAAATGATTCAATGAAATTTTTACTTTAAGCTAATGAATTATCTTGATCTCCACTCTGGAAAGAACACCATATCTTGATCTCTATTAAATAAATAACAAAATTTTCATGGTTCTTAAGATAATAATACTTGATTAATTCATTTATTCTTTATACATTCCTCCAATATACATCAACTTTGTTACCAATAAAAGATACTTTAACTGAACCTTATAGATTCTTATTCTTTATAACTCTTTTATTATATTTAAATCAATGAAATATTTCTATTTGATTAAAAACCATTGAAAAATAATTAAAACCATTGAAAACAAATGTAACTCACACATGAGGTGGGTGCTTCATGTGTCTCATCCCTGAGAAGAATCTCTAGAGGTCCTAGCCAAAAATATCTGACAACTATGTATGAACATACAAATACCATTACCAAGTATCATATTGGGTCTACCCATGATTCCATAACACTTGAATGAGAGGTACTATCATCCTATACAACACTTTCTTGCAATGGTGTAAAATTCACACCTCATATTCCTCGGAAAAAGAATCTACCTCCAACTTAGAATCTTCATCATTGATCATGTGAATTGGATACAAATCATACTTCCAAAGCTATAAAAAAACTAAACACATTGTGCATAACTCAATTTTATAGAGGAAGATCCAACTAATAATCCATTATTCTAATATGATACACAATCTCAAATGGACTAGCATACCATGGTTCCAGATTCCCCTACATCCTCAACTAATGATTCCCTAATATAGGCGATGCCTATAAGAATACTTAGTCTCCCATGGTGAACTCTAGGGGTTGCTGACTCTAGTTGATGTACGAATTTTTCCTTCTCTAAGTGACAAACAACCACTTTTGGATCAACTTCACCCACTTGGTGGTTTCCTACACCAAGACTGATACCATCTTCACTAACACATATACCTCTATCCAAAATAATAGAGAGAATCATGAAATTACATTAAGATACTCAAATTGATCCTTCTGTATTAAATACTAGTAGCTATTTTTTAAAAGAACTCAACTAAGGCTAGATACTCATCCAAAGATCCCATAAAATAAAGTATTTATGACATAATTATATCTAACAGTAAATAAAACATCCTATATTATTGTACTTCTATCTTTGGGTGACATGTCATACACATTTTTAGCTGAGACCCCATGGAATTTTTCAAATCCTACCAAAATAATGATGTGAAATGTGCAGATCGAGCTGATACTATGCTCATAGGAATTCCATGTAATCAAATTATCTATTATACATATAACATACCTAACTCATCCATGTAATGAGTCTCTAGAATATGAAATAAATGTATAACCTTCATCAACCAGTCAACTACCACTCACACTGCATCATGGCCTCTCTAGGTCTGGGGTAGTCCTATGATGAATTACATGGTCACCTCGTCCAACTTTCATATTGGAACTAGAAATTATTTAACTAAACCACATTATCATTATTGCTTCACCATTATCCTCTAACAAGAAATTTAGTAAGTAACAAACCTCACAATATCCTTACTCATGCTCAGCCACTAGAAACATTGATTGATATCATAATACATCTTAGTAAGGACTAGATTCACTTACCTCTATTATGTATGGGAGTCCCTTATCAAATATTCCCAAATTTAAATAAGTTTCACTATTACACCATCGACCTAAAATATGTTATCTCTGTCATGATTCAACCTTGAGATAGGATCACCTTCCATATGATACCCTCACATCATAAAACAATCCAAATCAAACCTATTTTAACCTTAAATTATTCTACCATTGAAGAAGTAATAGTCAAGGGAGTACAAGCCACCACCTCTTGGTTCACTGACATGTCTATCATCTAGTCAGCAAGAAGAATCATCAAATTTCACTCCTCATCTAAAATATAAACTCCTTTCTCCTAGGTATTTATATTAAGGTCATCTATGATGAAATTCCCTATTGCCAAAGCATATTCCATAAAAAATTTGAAATTATAATGATATTCGACCAAATTCCTCTGAAAAAATTTCATTTCTTGTTCGAATAATATATATTGTATGCTCGAGTAGTTTGTGTTGATGAAAATATATCACCTAATAGATAATTAAACCTAAATTTAAAATCATGAACCATAGTTTCTAGATCCAAATCATAGGTAGGGAAGTTATGATCATGAGGTTGTATCTGATGAGACCCATAAGAAACTACATGATCCCTCTATATTAGAATATATCCATGTATGAATCAAGATTCATCATAATAAACTTTATAAGTAATCCCTGGGTCTAGAATAATTAGAATTGGAGTGGCCATTAACCTCTTATTCAACTTCTGTAAGGCCTCCTCACACTTCTAGACCACGAAATCTTGAACCCAGTCTTATTTAACCTAATCATAGGCACTTACAAGTGAGATAATTCCTGAATAAACCACCAATAATATTCATCCAATCCAAATAAAATCCATATCTCAAAAAAATTCTTAGGTCAAGACCAATCAATCATTACTTCCACCTTCTCTATATCGACTCTGATCACTGCGACTGAGATTTCAGGCCCAAGAAAGCATAGTTATTTAATAAAAAAGTAACACTTTAAGAACTTAGCATAAAGATGATGTGCCCAATGTGTTTCAAATATAATCTCAAAGTGCTCAGTGTGTGACTCATGCATTCATGAGTATATTAAGATTTCATCAACAAACACTAAGACAAAGGAGTCGGGATAGGGGTAAAAATGCTGGTTCATGAGATATATGAACATTTATGGTGAATTAAACAACAAAAAATACATCAAAAGGTACTCATATAATCCATATATTCTCCTAAAAAATTTCTTTGGTGTATCCTCTTCCCTAACCCACAACTGATAGTAGCCAAATTGTAGGTCAATCTCGAAGAACCATTAGTCTCCTCTTAGCTGATCAAACAAATCATCAATCCTCGAAAAAGGATAAAACTTATTTACCACAACCTAGTTTATATTCTAATAATCAACACACAAACTGATCCCACTATCTTAATTCTTGGAAAATAAAACCAGATCACCCAAAGGGGACATAATCTGATGAATCAATCCTTTCACCTAAACATCCTTGAGTTGTGCCTTCATCTCCTTTAACTCAGATAGTTCCATGTGATAAGGGAGAATAGATATGGGTTACACACCTAAAAAAGATCAATTGTGATCTCAATATCCTAATCATGAGGTTATCTTGATAAACTATCTGAAAAAAACATCTCATAATTGGTCCACCATTAGAGGTAAATTTACTGGAATTACTACTTATTTTACTATAAGAATCATACCTACCATTTTCACTTTAATGGATCCTACCTAACAAAAATAGGGTTCATATCTACCTACCTTAGTATCACACTCTCCCACTAGAACACACACCACTCTCACTGGAGAGGTAAAGGGAACCCTCCTCTGGTAGTAGTAGATGTGAGCCTAAATCACGTCGGCCAATATATACTAAATATAACTTCAAAACTCAACATATCCAAGACTAGAAAATCCCAAAAATTCTTATAGCCTAACACCACTATGGTTCATTACAAGAATTTATAAAAATGATCTAACCTATTCCCAATATGTGTATCAAGCTCCAATAAATTGGGTACAAACTCTACAGTCAACCCAAATCTAGATATAACTCATGTATAAATGAATGAATAAGAATCCTAAATATCAAATAAAGAAACTAAAAGAGTCTACCTGATGATAACTATACCTATAATAATAAAAATACTCTCAAATATATCAAATAGATCCTGATATATATAGTATAAAATAATCCCAACTTAGATCTATGTTCATGTCCCCATAATCGCCAACTCACCAAAAAAATTTATCCTTGAGGTGTATCATGTTTCGTCTGCCCCTATGAACCTCATATAGCTTTATGTACTAACCTTCATGAAGTTATACTTCTATCCATACGATGTCCACATGTACAATCCCTTGAGACATGCATCTTCCCTGATCCCACACCTAAACTCAACTGATACACCCCTATACAAAAATATTAGATGTGTCCCATATTACTACCTGAATAACAATCCATTGGTAGACTTGAGAATGAGCTATTGAAATCACTAATTTGATAAAACTAGTAACATGAAAGGGAAACTTCTCCTATGATAGGAACCAAGGAACCCCTACCCTACCTTGACTTCTTCTTTCTTCCTGGGAACATCACCTCCGATATCCTCTTTTTGTCAGAAAAAAATACCTCAAGGTAATTTTATAGTGTTATTAGGTTGATTGTGTTTGTTGAAAAGTCGGTTGACAAGGTCAATTTTGGAATTCCATAGTGATTTATGACAAGGTATGTTGAAAAATATTCAAGATAGAGTTATTTAAGCTTTATAAATGGTATATAAAATTATGTGTATATGGTGGCACCATTTCCTAGTGTTTTCTAAATTTTTGGGGTCCAAATTTGGAGGATGGCTTAAGTTTTATGAAAGGTACATTTCTAGGGATGCCTCATGGAAATATTGAAAAGGCACGGATTTCATGAAATTTTGGTTTTTTTAGAAATATTAATGTTTATTTAAAGCTTATTTATTCATGAATGTTTGTAGTTTTACAAAAGATAGTTGAGTCATGAAGGAAAGGCAGTAAGTTATGTGATTATGAGAAGTTTCATGAATGGATAATTTCCCTTAAGTTTTAGGAAGGTAGGGAGTTTTTCAAACAATAATGAAGAGTTTCATGAAAGTTAATTAGAGAGATTGAAATTTTTATGAAAGGGAGGAAACATTAATAAATAGGGGTCTTCCCCCTCTGTTGGATAGAGGAATCCTTAACGAAACTCCAAAGGATATAAATTTGTGAAGGTGTTTCACTAAGTATTTTTATTGTGGAGAGGTTTTCATAAGACCATTAGTTTTATGAAGAATTGTTTTTGTGAAATTAGAAATTTTCATGAATGTAGTGAGTTTTGTGAAAGTTGTTGGTATTATGAAAGTAGAGTGCTTTGTGAAATTTTTTGAAGTTTCGTGAAAGTTGGAAAAATGGTTTAATGGAAGTAAATCTTATGAAAAAATAGTATAAATTTCCCAATAAATATATGGTAAATTGGTATTAATCAAGTGGATGAAAGTCTAACTTAATGATTCACCAAATAAGTTGTAAAACATATTAATTCAAGTGATCAAAATATGAATCTTTTTGATGGAGCAATGAGCACACTTTAGTTGAAAGATCAGCGAGCTTTCAAATTATGATTGTTTATAAACCAAGAGGGATAGTGAGTCTGCTCCAAACTTTATAATAGTAGTTAAATTTATGGGATTTGGTACATATTAAAATTTTCTATATATTCTCCTTAGATGTATCCCAATGTGGGTGAACCAAGTAAAAATTAATGTGTCTCATGCATGCTTTAATTTCTTCTCATACTTTTATATGGGAATGAGAGAGAATAGAGTTTTGTTTAATGATGAAACAAGATCCGAAGAGGTGGTAGTTTTAATATTTCATACCCTAATTCACCCCGTCTCAGAATATTTATCCTAGTTGGTATAAAATATTCCTACTTCCATAAGAGGCACCAACAATCCCACTAGGAAGGACACCACTTGACCCACTAAGATAAGGGATATGGCCAGCTATGCTGTCCACTTTCATGCCTTTCTCTATAGTAAAGGCCTTGTAAAATAAATCATAGTAAGCCATCAGATAAAATGTAAAAACCTATATCATCAATTCTAGTCAAACAACAATCTCAAATGTTATATATTTATGGGCCTCATTTCTGATCAACAATGATAAAAAATGATCAACTCACTGAAATGAGTCATGTAATCATCCAAAGACATTGCTCCATTCTTGAGATCCATAAAATTTTAATATCAATCAAATATTTATGTATCTATAAATGAATTATAATTTTTTTTCCTTGAAGTCATCCCATGATAGACCTTCATGCGTCTGAGGATGAATTATCACACCCCACCACCTCATGATAGGTCCATGTAGTATTTCCATTGCCAGGTTCACTCACAAATCATTGAGTATCTCTACTAGTTCAAATATACCTTATAAGAAATCAATCTAATCCTCAAGATCATAAGGACAAACCATACACTAAAAGTATAGTGGGTTTTTAGCTATAAATCCTAGGAAAAATCCACCATTGTAAGACCTCACCAATGGACGCCTATACCACCCATCAGTACTAAATAGAAAACTCCCCTCTTGAGAGGATTCATACTCTAGAAAATTGTGGAAGCATTAGGATCATTATTATAATGGACCTCTTGAATATTTATAGGTAAAATAAGATAATTTCTCAATTTTGGTATTTCCTCTCCCTAAACCTTAGGTGAAACCATGAGAAGGAATTGACTAAAATTCCGAACATATACTCAAATAACCTTTAAATTTTTAAATTCAATAATATTTAAGTAGTTAATAGACACTCACATAAGCAACCACCCCAGGAAAACACACTCTAGATGTATGCCCCCAACTACTGGGATTATACCCCATATAATCACTCGAGGTCTAAGCATAAGACTTTAGTACCTACATGTTAGTCATACTCATATTAAAAATAATAATAACATCTCAATTTAAATTAATTAGATGTAAAAATAATTTATTTTAGGAAATATCAAATATATTATTTCTAGAATTTAATTAATTTAAACCTACATCAATCATAAGAAATATGGAACATGAAATGTCAACCTATATGCATGAACTTACCCACTCTCACCAATTGGGTCAGGATAAAATACCATAAACCATAACAACACAAAAATATAGGATAACTAATCAACCTATAATGTCACAACCTATAAAATAAAATCCCACAGCCATGGTAACTCAATGGTCCCCTATACAAGTGATTTCTTGACTCAAGTGTAGCTTCTTTTGCAAGTTCGAACCACCTTATCTCTATTCTACCAAGACCAAGATAGTAAATAAAAAGAATAGGGGCTCTGATACCATTTTTTGATTATCTAGACTGGATCATTAGGTCTGAGATTCAGGTCTACATAACAATATTTGTGCCTCTCTATATGAAAGAGGCTACTAATTAGTGGTGAGGTTCTGAACAGTACCATGGGGATATTGTTCCATTGATATCAAATATCCATTAGAGTATACACATTACAATAAATGTAATAATAATAAACTATAACAACAATAAACATAGAAAAATTAGTGGATAGCATAAACAAAATATAGTGTCAGATGGAATAAAATAACCAAGATCACAAGTCAAAAGATATTCCCATATATGTTGGATCAATATATAAAATTCACAAAATAACAAAAATAATATCTAAGAAATATCATTAAAATATCTCAGAGTATTTCCTGGAATAGCCTCAATCTCTTCCACCTCCATCTACTCAGTATTCCATTATAAATCCCTTACCCTTGGTTGGATCCTTAACCATGAATCCTTCATGCGCGTCGAGATGCCCGTGAAGGGTGTGATTATAAACCCAGTAACCACCAGCAGTCCCTTTTGATAATTTAAGAAGATGTATAAAGTTGTATGTGTTGATATAATTAAATAAATAAATAAATATGAAACACTCATTAGGTCATGATGTGTCAACCAGGACACGAAAAATCCTCATCCATACCTATTTTTTCTCCATTCTAGAAGGAAATTTTAGTCAAAACCCTTAAATAAATCCATATCATATGTTGGGACATCATCTCTTAATCATGGCGGTTAATCCCATCATCCATGTCCTCTCATTTAGAATAGGGTAAAAAATATCATTATCACCCTATCAATCTTGATTATCCCCTATTACTCAGGGGTGTTCACATAACCTCTTTGGAACCATTCCCTCACACTCAGGCAAGACCAACCATAATATCATTAGATAAACCCTATCCTTTTCCTCTCACTTAGGACAAGGTCACAATAAATAAAAAAATTTCATGTAATGTCTGAAATAATAAATGAGAGTATGAATAATAAATTGTGACATACTATCTCAATAGCTCACCTTAGGTATGAACATCCTCTAGGACAACCTTACCGATATCCATGGTACCAAACTAGGCTCCATTGTTTCTAATTCATGCCTCTCTCACTCCCCCCTCTACGGAGTCAACCACAACCATATGTACTTACATGGTAACTTGATATAAAAATGGAGGTTCACACAAGGAAACAAATACACCCACATTCAATCCATGGAATATAACTTTATATGAAAGTTCTATCACGGTAAGGACTTTCTACCTCAATCATAATGTAGTGTATTCACCAAGACAAACTTTCGGATTCATTCCAAAACCTATAGAAACCTAAAATAATCCCTAAATATCCATATTTAGGGTTTTTATAAGAGAAAACAAGAGATAAAAGAATAATTAGGAATTTAGGGAAATGATAGACTTATAATCACCAATAGAGAACCTCCATAATGAAAACTAGTTAAAATAGTTAATGAAAGAGGGTGTAGGAGCTCAGACCACCACAAATAATCCCCCAATGTTTTCCTAGTTGAGTGTGGGTCAAAGGAGAAGAAGAGGAAAGTAAAAAAATGGAGGTTCTGAGTGAAATTTCGAAATCTTTGTAAAAGAAACACTTAATAAGCGGGTTATAACATGAGAATAAGGGATACACTATGGGTCCACCCCACTAGGTAGTGTTGTGTAATAGTCCACAAACCACAATGAAAGTGCCCAAAAAATGGAAGAGGGATCAACCCCCATACTGGTGGTCCCTTGTGGCATGTCTATAAGGTAATTCAATAATAAATTCACCCTATAGAGCCCCAGGGAGAAGCCCTCATAGGTGCGCCTCAGGCCTTCTTCTGCTCTAGTAGCCACACCACAACCCCCAACACCATGCCACAATCACCTTCCTATTGTGTAATTTTAGCTACAAGCCTTCCCGACTCTCCTGAAACCAGCTCTGAGCCACCTCTAACACCCAAAGAATGTTGGGACTATTAAAATGCATTAAAATAAATAATAATTTAAAACATAATAAACCTTTTTATTCAAGGGTAATTATAAAAAAAAATCCTTCATTATATCTCAAATGAGGGCCCATATGTCATATAAATTGCATGAGAGGAAAATTATTATCTTGGTTTGGCATCAATCGATGACATAATCACTAATATACCCAACCATACCATGATTATCTAAACATCAATGATTTTAAAATAAAGGTATCAAAGTATAATGGTTATAATGATAGGTATCTTTCCAATCTCAATTATATGAAAATTTCAATATAAAACATAAAACCCTAGTATACTAATGTCTTAGTGTATGACACCTCATGTGGTATACTAAGGAGTCATCCAACAAAAAAAAACTCATTTTGTGCCTCATGAGCATGTTTTGTATCTCTATAAAAAATCCTACACACATTATCATTAATATTTCTTAACAAACTATAACAATTTATGAAAAATATAAATTAGGGATAACTCAAAATCATACATTGAGAGGTCAATTAACAATTCCCTTCACATAATATATAAATCCAACATGAAAGAATGAAAATGTGGATTCTTCCTTTTTGTATAACATGATACATTTTATATTCTAAAAATACTTTAATAATATTAAAAAACATACATAATCACTCATATAATATATCCCATATGATTTCCACTAGATTATCCTTATGTTTGCTGTAATTTTAAGGTTTTATTAAACTCGTTATATCTCTATGTAATTATTAACACATTTTTATGTGATCATATGATAAAATCCCCCCACTAAACACTTTTAGTGAGTAACATCTATGAAGAAACTATGTTTTAATAATTGTAAGATTTAGGGATAATATTCATAATTTTTAACTATTTGAAAATAGTATTCAAACTCCTTAACATCACAATATAAAATGTTACGATGTTAAAAACTTATATTGTCTATTTAGTATTTTTCTAAGTTGATCATCATCATCATTTCCATGAACCTCCCTCATTGATAAACCCTCTTGGTCCTGTAAAGAAGATGATAGTGAACCCCAAATCCCACCTCTAATTGTCCATGGGTTTATGACTAGTACTGAGGGAATATCATGCATATATATGAGGCATTACCCTCTAGAACCCCTAATAAATATATAAAAACTACCAAAGAATCTCCATGTAAGGTAAAAAACAAAAATCACATGCAAAAAAATCTATAATGAAGGAATATAAAACAAATTCAAAAGTATACAAAATAATAAAATGCCAAAATAATCATGTGGAAGCAACCATAACAACTCCAAACTCTAATCTAGTAATGTTAAAACTGATCACCAAATCCCTCTTGGAAACCTGTAACGTGTGTATATATATACAAGGGTTATAATAATAGGTATATTAAATAGGATCATACACAAATTCTCTCATTAAAATGTGAAAAGACAATACTAATGTCCCAGTGAACAAATAGTATAACTAACCGGCAGTAACATAGGTCAACTAGTTTCCCATAGAATCACCAAGGCTTCCTCACCTAATAATACAACCATGAATAGTAAATTGGTATTCAGAGAATATAGTCAAGGAACACCACAACCACTTCCCACATTTTTTAACATCTCTCCCAATGAGAAGAAATCCTTTTATCTCATCCCTTCCATATCTACTAATAACAACACCAACCAAGTATCACATCTCACATCACAAACCAAATATCATATCTCATGGCACAAAATTTGTACACATAACCAAAAAAGAATGGTATAATGAACATTAATGATATCTACCTTATGTCCCCTAACCATACATAACCCCCACCACATATCTCAATATCTACTACTCGGTACTACCCCCAACTATGTATCCCCAATACCACCAAAATTTACCATTAAAGATAGGGTAGGTGAGAGGTGGTAGTCTACCGTCCATATCCTCCCTATCCTGGAATTTGGAAAAAATACCCCCAATAAATCCAAGTGTTGGTTTTCTTATCTAACTTTGGTGGGGTGAATAGAGAAACATGAAAGAATATAGGTATATAATAGTATCACATAATCCCAAAGGTTCACACAAGAAACACTTACACAATTTCTATCAGGAAAATACCAATATTGTTCCACCAAGAACATCCTCTAATGCAGAACAACCATCCCACAAGCATCACATATAGGGCCATAACCTGGTTTCCATTTCCTATAGTTTATTTAAAAATTCAACCACCAATATTTAACTATTTAATTATTAATTTAAACCCACATAAAAAAATATTTATCCTTAAACACATTAGTATATATGTAAATATTATTCCATTGCTATAGAAATTCAACCCAGAAACCACCACATCAAGCCACCACATGATAACCAAGGCCACTAATCCAAAAAACAACCATGGCCACCAAGCCCCACATAACCAATGCCACTAATCCACACACATCATGTTAAGTACAGAACAACAATAAATAACATAGTATTTTTATTACCAAATTTAAGTATTTAACCATTCAAAGGGTATTCTCAAATCAAGGAAAAAATACAAGGTATAATTCTATATCAATCATATAACATGGAACAATCACAAAAATAACAAGGAAAACTAGAAACCGAATGCGCATCACACCATCCACCTTTTAATTTCATTAGTCTAGTTTATTATCTTCATTATATAAATTCATAACATTTAAACAATAGAAATCAAAATCATGATGATATTATAGATTCATATAAAATAGATAGAACACAAATCCCATACCACAAAAGAATATTTCTGATTCCCTGCACAAATCCAAAGAAAGAGAGGATGAAATGTGATGCCACACCCACACGAGGGATTCCTGAATCAATCTAAAATTCACTGATTCCTCATCAAAAATAATATCCTAATAAACCCCAAACTCCAATCAACATAGATGCTAGATAACCTTTTAAATATAAGGAATAAATCAGTGAGAAAGAGAAGAAAGACTCACCCAGAATGTCTGATATGAAAAATCTAGAGGCAAAGGAGGAACTCTAATGATCATATGTTGTTAAAAATTCCCATAATTGACTAAAAATCACCTGAAGTTTGAGATATGAAAGCATAGAATGAGGTATATTATATGGGAATAATATTTATAGATATCCTAGAAAATAATCCTTTCAAGATATGAAGGGATAGTTCATGTAGACTTATACTGTTTAAATCCACTAAGAAACAAGGTTCTGAAACCAACAAATTTAGGAGGGTTTTTATGCCATGTATTAAACCACTCACATCATGAATCATTAAAATAAAAACCACTAAAAACATTACCATGAACATTAATGTCATGAATCAAACCTAGGGATAATTTATAGGAAGTGGGTCTCCCAAGTTGTGAAGACACCCTATGAAACATCATTCACACTGTGAACTAGAAATTCATGATATGAATCACCACACACAATTATAGATTAAACTATAGACCCTCCTTCACTATCTGAAATTCACAAAGTAATAAGCTTGGAAGGTTCTGGTCTTTATATTAGATACCTCTAAAATAATTATCATCCTTGAGAATTAAAACCAACTAGAAAAGGTAACACCAACCACCAGAAACCACCAAATACTCCCCTAGGAGATACCCCTCAAACAAGGATGAAGCTATATCTCAAGACATTAATGCATGATATGAAGAAACCATAAAAAAGGTATAGATTTAAAATGGATTAAAGATTAGGGAAAAAAATCCATAGGTAATCAAATCATGGTATTAGGATCTTATATGTGACTCTCACCCTAAATTACTCTCTTTTATTCCACCATGCCTCCATAGAACTCAATACAAGGGGATATAATTCCCTTGACGCACCATCTCCTAATAGTCTTGAATATAAACCTGTCATTCCATGAAAATATCTTCATCCCTAATTCCTAACTTCCCCTAGTCAATGATGTGGGAATCATCGTGAAGGTATGAGATAATCTAGGACACGTGGAAGACATCATGAACTTTTTCCAGTAGTAGAGGTAGAATAAACTGATAATCCACCCCACTAACATTCCCCAACACCTAAAAGGGTTTAAAAAAATAGGTTTTTAGATTTCTCCCCTAAAAACCCATTATTGTCCGCCTAAAGGGGAAACCTTTAGGAAAACATGGTATCAAACATGAAACTCAAAATTTATACTCCACCAATAAACATAATCCTTATAGAAATCCTATGATTCCTTCATCATCTTATGAACCACATACATATTCTTTTTCATGATCTACCCCACATCAGGACCAAGAACTATTGCCTCTCCAATCTCAATCTAGCTCAATGGGGATAGACATGGACACCCATACAACGCCTCAAAGGGGGTCATATCGATGGATGAGTGATAATTATTATTATAAGAAAACTCAACCAAGGGTATGTGTCTCACCAATGATTCACCAAAGTCTAGAATGCATGACTAAAACATATCCTATAATATTTGGATGGTATACTTTATCATTTCGTCCATATAGGGGTGGAAAGAAGTGTTGTGAAATAAGTGTGAGCCAAATCCATACTACAATAACCTCTAGAATAATGAAGTAAACTCAGGGTATCAGTGAAAAATGGCATTCCTTAGATATCCTTGAAGCCCCACCACATAATCTACATATCATCTCACTAGAGAATCTATAATACTTGACTTTTAAATTTATAAAAAGTGAGATGACTTCATCGGTAGATCCGCAAACATCCAGATAGTATCATATACCTCTTGATATATGGGGGGTAAACTTGTGATAAAATTCCTTGAGATTTCCTCTCACTTGTATTTGGGGATACCAAAGGATGTAGTAAAACACTAGGGTCATGATGTTCCTGATTCACTTGCTCGAAGACTAGACATTATGCCACAAACTCTATAATAGACTACTTTATTCTCAGCCACAAAAAATTCATCCTCAAGGAATGATTCATTATGAATACATAAGGTTTCGCTGTTATAAGTGAGATATGAAACTCATGGAGGAATCCCTTATTCATCTCCAAAGGAATGAATTATCTTCCCTATAATATAACCCTACGTTATCCATCCTCTAAACATTCCTTGGTAGAATCACCACGGATGATCTGATTGTGAATTAACTCTACCTCTGAATAAACCCTCTAGGAATCCTCTACCTACTACAATAAATCAAGATTTATTATCTTCTGGAATAAATATCCTCTACCATAAAACTTATCTACTTTGAGATGTAAATTCATTAAGTCCTTCATCACCCTCTAGACATCCTTAGATTCTCTAATGGCTCCCCAAAACTTTCTGATCAACGTATCTTCCATGAAATTTCCCTTTCCTCATGTATAAGACATATCGATGCCATAGTCCTGAAGAAACTTCATCCACCTCCACTATCATAGATTCAGGTAATGCTAAGAAAATATACACCTTAGGCTCTTTTGATCTATAAAGGCCAAAAATTGTTCCCTGATAAGGTAATCTCCTTATAAATATAGTTTAAACACCACTTCATCCATCTAAAAATCATGGGTGTCATAGTTACACTCATGGGGGAGTAACTACCTAGACACATAAGAGATAATTGTCTATTTATGCATCAAAAATCACCCCAAACCAAAGTGGTAAGTGTTATAGAACACCGGAAACATCTATCTCTCCTCAAGAAACTGAAGAACTAGGGGGTTGACCAACTAACCTTTCAAGTAGTTGAATGATACCTGACACTAATTAATACAAAAAAGACTGATATGTTATAGTAAGGTTTTTTAATAAAGCTAAAATCCAATAGAATTTAGACAAAATCCTCTGATAATAAATCATGAGACCAAGAAATCTATGAATGTCTATCACATTCTTATGTTCTACCTAGGGAACAACCACCTCAACCTTCACTGAATCCATTACTACTCCCTATTGGTACACCACATGTATTAAAAAATTCACCTTTCATATCCAGAACAAACACTTGGATAATATCCCATAAAAATGGTGGTTTATAATCATCTAAAAAACAATCCTTGGGTGCTTGAAATGATCCTCCTCTGACCTTGAGTATATAAGAATTCATCAATGAACATTATATGAAATGATCTGAGAACTTAAAAAACATGAAGATCATGATTCCAATGAAAACAATTGGTGTTTTTGTTATAATTAATGGAATAAATACAAAATTGAAGTGAATATACCAATATTGGAAATAAATCATATCTACCTCATTCACCCTCAGATGATGATAACCAGACTATAGATCAATCTTATAAAACAAGCTATCTCCCATCAATTGGTCAAAGAGATCACCAATCCTAGGAAGAGGGTAATGATTCTTAACTGTCAAAATATTCATCCTCTAATAGTCTATGGAAAACTTCATACTGCAATTTTCCTTATTAGATAAAAAACTAGAGAATCCCATGGAGACACAATAGGCTAAATAAATCCTTTATATATCAGATCACAAACCTAGTTCCTTATCTCATGTAACTCCAATGGTTTCATTTGATAAGGAGTCATCAAAACCAGTGTATCATCTAGTTGAAACTCTATTCCAAACTCAGAATTGTGCTAAGGATTTAGTATCACAACCTCCTCATGAAAAAACATCTAGAAACTTTAAAAAAACTCAAGGTACCTACACCACCTAATCTATCACTGATTCTTCCAATGACTCCGACATCAAAGAAAAAGGGGGATATGCTCTCCTACCACCCATCTGTAAACCTCATTCTCCAGAAAAAACCTCATGGAATCACCCAATATCAAAAAAGTCAAATATCCTCTAGAAAAAATCAACCACTTTAAGAATAAAATACAACCATTCCATGCTAAGAATAAAATAATATAGTTATATCTATAGCCCCAAAAAATCCCCCAATGACGGATACTACCCCATCATCAGTCTACATCCCCAACACACATCAAACAATATAGTATAGCCTCTGACTGGTGTGTATTACACTAAGGGTACATAAAGCCTCTCTATGTCCAATCCAAATGATTTGACTAAGATAGGTTCAAAAGAGTAATGAAAAGCTCCAAAATCAAACAAATAAAAAACCATGATAGATGATAAATTGATCATACCTAAAATTACCTCTAGCCCCTCTATCACCAGTTCCACTAGAGAATATATCTGAACTTAACCAAATCCTTTTCCTCATTACTGATGACCTCCATGTTCGATCTCTATCCTAGGTCCCTTATGGTGAGGGAAAACATGGGGCTACAATTTTCTAACTCTACCACCTCCTAGTTGATCATAATATTAATGAATATACTACTAGACATAATCCAGTGGGCCCTACAATTGATACTACCTTAGGGGAAATTGTTTCTACATATGGAAGGGTGGATGACCATCCAAACCATACTGACTCTATGGGGATGATAGAAACATCCTTTAATAGTGACCATGACCTCCATGACAAAAAAAGGGAGATCTCCCAATAGATTCACAAGGACTATGATACCTTGATAAATGTGATGATAATTACTAAGGTCCTATACCTATTGATTGAAATATCAACTATGCTGACATTAGTAACCCTATATCTGATGCCTTTATCCTCTAAGGTACCTGATGACCCTCAAATAAGGGTATTCCATCCTTCTCATGAACCCTCTCCATCACTCCTGCATTCTTCTTAACCTCTAAATACAAAGGTTATGTAAATGGGGGAACTATATAAAAAGGGTGGGGCATAACACATTTTCTAGGAATCATGTGTAGGGCCCTCATTTGAAATGAGTTTAGGGATAAATCACATGACTTCCAACTTAATCCATTTCTCTTGAATGCTCATTCTACCCTTATAAAGAGAGAGAAACTTCTACCTCTACACTAACCTCACTATTATTGATAACAATTAATCCCTAAAATCCTATAGTAAATCATTCCATGATGCATTGGTATCCTTCCTCTCCCTAAGGTACAACATCCACTATAGATGTGCTACTCCACTCAAATAGATAATTGCTAAGGGAACTAAATACTCAGCTCGGTCACAAATTAAACCAAAAGTGATCTCCAACTCCTCCAGATAGCACTCTATATCTGGATCAGAGGTCCTACCCTCATACTTCACCAGGATTTAATGTTGAAATATATATAATTTTCACTACCAATTCTCATCCTCCTAGTCAAGATTGACCCTATGATGGTCAATGGGGTCAGCCTGTTAAACCTCCCCAACTTATACCACATGTGGGTGGAAGCCAATTGACATCTATGAAATGAAAGAAGAGACACCTAAATATGATAGCAATAGATTTATTTAGATTAAATTAATTAATTCATTTATTCATTACCATAAACATCCCATTCAAAAAATAACTCAAGAAAGTGTGATGCATGTACCTCTCCTAAGTCTCAAACCTACAAGAAGTGCCACTTTTCATAGTATATTTAGAGAGATTACATTCTTTGAGTTCGATTATAGGGGGTGATAAAATACTATGACATGCCTGGTCTCCCTTTTTTTTATTATATACTAAATTAAGAAAACATTATTTCCATACCAACCCATACAGTCCCCACTAGTGTCTAACTCTAAATGTTTCCCTATCTCTTAACCAACAGCTTTGATACCACTCTATCATGAACCAACCCCAATGGGAACCCATACTAGGTCCATATTTAAGATAATAGTGACCCCCAAATCACACCTCCAATAGTCCCTAGGTTTAAGAAAAGTGATTAGAAAATATCAGGCAAATATGGGAGTCATTACCCTCAAGAATCCCAGGAAAACACAGAAAAACCACCAACCAATCCCCATGCAAGTTAAAAAAACCAAAATTTGATAAAATAAAACCAACAATGAATGAATATAAAATAGATAAAAATGTATCTAAAATAAAACAATACTAAAATAATCATATGGAATAAACTAAAACAACTCCATGTTCCAAGATAGTAATGTCTGGCCTGATCACCAAAGCCTTCTTAGAGACATTGAAGATGTATCTATACAATGGTGAGAATAAGAGGTATACTCAATAAGAACATACCCACGGACTCTAATAAAAACTAAAAAAGTTCATACTAATGTTATAGTGAACAAACAATAAAACTAAACAACAACTACATAGGTCAAATATTTTCCCCAAGCTCACCAAGGATCACTCACCTAATAACTCAACCAAGAAAAGTAAAGTATTATAACTAGAATATATTCAAGGCACCCCATAACCACTTTCCTCATGGGATTTTCTACTCTGACCTAATAATAATACATCCTTTTCTACTATCCCTTTTATATATAGAAATAATATCACAAATCATGTATCAAATCTCATGGAACCAACCACATATCACATCTCACAACACTTATTTCATATCACATAACCAAAGTAGTAAGGTATCATGAATATTAAGTGAATCAAACTCATTCCATCATCCAACTAGGAATGACCCCTAACTAATGTCACAATATCCACCACTAGGTACTGCTTACAATTATGTATAATTGGTACCACTAAGTGCTATTTTTTAAGAGATATTGAGGGAGAGGGGACTTCCAGTCATCCATATCCTCTACATCCTAGATTTTGGAAAAAACACCCCTAGTATATCTAGGTTTTGGTAAGGTTATCTGACTTGGGTGGGGTTCATAGAGAAAAAAATTAATATAGGTGTATAATAGTCTCACACAATCCCACACCTATGGGTCCACACTAGAAATAATACCACTACCACTATCAGGGCACTATTGATATCACGACACTAAGTGATGCCTCTAATACAAAACAACTACCCACAAATATCACATAAAGGCCGATAACCTGGTTTCCACTTTCGATATCTAATTTAAAAATTCACTGATCAATATTTTTCCATTTAATTTTTAATTTAAATTTACACCAACAAATTCTTTATCCTTTACCACATTATATATATGTCAATTTTATTCCATTGTTACCGAACCACTACCAAGGAACCTCTATGTTAAACTGACAGATCACACCTAATAACATCAAGACACAAACAACCAATTCCACTATTCCACACATAACTAAGGCCCCCAAGCCACACATATCCAAGTACATAATCCACTCATAACCAAGGACACCAATCTATACACATCATGTTAAGTATAAAATGGGAATAAACAATATAAACTTTTCAATTGATGGCTTTATATATTTTACCATTTAAAGTGTATTGTAAAATAAAGACAATACTGCAAGTTATAATTATATATAGAGTTTATATCATAGAATAACAACAAAAATATCAAGTAAAACTTGTAACCGCATGTACATCACACCATCCCTCTTTCAATTTCATTATTTCAATTTATTATCTTCATTATTCCAATTCATACAATTCACACAACGGAAATAAAAATCATAATGATATCACATAAGAATATAAAAGATAGAGAACTCAAATCCACTACCTAAAAATAATATTTCCAATTCACTATGTGTAACACCCCAATATTTTATATTTGTTTCCTTTGAAATAAAACTTGACGCATTTGATAGCTTTCCTTACACACAACCTTGAGTCTATATGAACTATAATATTAGTAAACTGTTATAACCTAATCCTTAAATTGGTAGTTATTAATATAAATAAACACTTTAAGAAAAATATGTAAAAAAATTAACAGTGAAAATTGATTTATTAATTCATAATAGATAATTACTTAATTTTTAGTAAAGTCATTTTATGATTCAAAAATACGTTTCTTTCAAAAATGGGGTTTATCTCATTTTTTCATATGAACCATATAATTAATTTACACCTTTTATAGAAATTTTATTTAATTAAATGAGTATAATTTTTAAAATCATCATGTGAATATTAACTTATGTTGAATTTTTTATTTTTTTTCTAAAAAGATTTATTTTTCAATGAATAGTGAAAAATAAATATTTTTGTCAATATTGAAATTTATTTTAAAGTAAATGTCCCATTAAGTTTTGGTAAAAAAATATTACATTAATTATAAATAATATAATAAATTAAATAATAATCCTTATTATACTTCATTTTGGTATAAGTTAATTTTTTTCCCATAAAAACACATTTTTTCTAAAAACTGTTTTTATACGCGCAATGTGTTTTTATCTTAATAAATTGATTTAATCTATATTGATTAATAGTTTTAATAAAATTTATAGAATATATATTAAATATAATATTTTAAAATTAATTTCATGGTTTTTACAAGGAAAATCATGGAAGTAAATTAGGTTTTACACTTGAAAAATCATTTTTCAAAAACAGGTTTTCATTGTGGTTTGCGTGCTTAATTAAAATTAAATTCTGAAACATATAGAAATTGAATCTGGTAAAATGGATTCCATATTTTTAATTATTATAATTAATATAATTTAATATGGTAAAATTAATTTTAGTCCATGGTGAATAGTAAAAATATTAAAGTTTTATTTCCACGGTTAAGGTTAAAACAGGTTTATTGGGGGGGTTAAACCATGAGATAGGGTGGGATTTCCACCTAAACCTATCAAATTATTATTTTTTGAAGATATTTAAACATTATATTATCTTAATTTCAAATATTTTTCCATTTTTATCTACTTTATAATGAAATTTATCTTATATAATTGATATATTTTAATAAATCCATGTGTGTCTCTCACCTCACTTATAAAAGGGCACCTCTCCTCCTACATTATTCCCACCATTTTAGCATTATATATCAGAAAAAACTAATCAAAATACTTCCTAGAATCCTTATATTAATCCTATATATTATTTTATTCTCTTAATATCAATCCTTCAAGGATTAATGTGTATGAAAAAGGTGGTATCTCAAAGAAGAGGTATAAATCTTAACAAAGCTCGTTCGATTTTATTTCTTCCTAAACCTTCTGTAATAATTTTTAATACATAAAAATATGATAAATAAAATATTATAATTATATTTATTTATTATTATGATTATTTTAACTACCATTTACCATCTCTTCTAAATCAAATGAGAGATGAAATCATCGTTCGTGTGTATGTGTAGACTACGACCTCTACGTAGCAATGCAACCCATTTTCCACAACTATCATTAGTGGTTGGTTATTATGATGTATTTAATTTTTATATATTATATTTATAAAATAAGTTTTCTTTATTAATTATAATATAATATCTAAGTTCTTAAATTATGATCCATAGGTAAACAATAACATCACTCGTACGTACATGTGGACAACCACCTCCATAAAGCGATGTGATTTTTTTATCATTTAAAATTTAATTGGATGATAATAAGGATATATTTAATGAAAATATATTATATTTAAGATATAATAATGATTATATAAATGTGAATTATCTTTTACCTTTCTTTCTTTTAATCTATTGAAAAAGGGAAACATCACTTGTGCGAATGTACAGACTACCGTCTCCACATAGTGATGTAATTCATTTTTCATCACTAATTTATATGAATGGTTATAAATATGTATTTAATTATTATATATTATAAATATAAAATTATTAAAATTATGGGTATTTAGGAAGAATTATCAAATTTCAAGGACCATAAACGCTGAACTAAAAAATGCATGAAAAACAAATCAATTAACACATGAAATAACAAATTTAATAGAGAATTATTAATAAAAGTATATTTAAATGATATAAGTGGATCATGTAAAATATTATTTGTATGAATATGATTCTATTAAATATTGTAATAAATCTAAATTTATTATATAGATGGTTAGAGTTATTATAAATCAATTCATATATAAGGTAAGGGTTTCGTTTAAATTTATCTTCATTGAGAAATGTTTTAATATTATTAACTAATTTATTATTTATATGGTGTATATAAATCCCAAGAATATATTTTATAATAATACATGATTATATTAAAGGTATTTTTATAACCATATTATTTTCAATCTTCCAATATGTAACATCCTTCCCCTTCCTCGTTGGCTTGAGAAGGCGGTGAGATGCTACTTGGACTTAGGCGAAATTCCCAAGGCGCAAAAGGCTAGAAATAAATGTTGAGGGCATAAAGAACAATTGGGGAATGATTTTACCTTATAAATAAATTAAACAACCAAACAAGTCATAATTAACAGCAACTACATGATGTGTGTTGAAAATGTAAACACATACAATACATTACCAAGAAGGAACCATGCAACCCAACCAATTCCATAACAATTCCCATAGACTAACACTACTCAAACTCCATGTTTCAATTTCAGAGTAACAATTAAAAGAATAAAAAATAAAACCCAATTATCTATGAAACAACTCCACATCTCCATGCCAAGCTCCATACTCCAAGCACCATAAAACCATCCAAGCATCACGATAAACCGCTATAGAAATGAGATGCTTTACCTTTACTTATGTCCCAGAATACAACATCTACAAAAGCACCCAAGTGACAAAGTAGTAGGTGAATAATAATACATATTAGGGTTTCCCCAAATGAATTCCATACACATTCCACTAGGATATAACCATTATCACATTTATATAAATTAGTTTATATAAAAAATCAAATAGTGAAACAATTTCCAGCAATCCAAATGCACCCTTACCAATCCATTTTCACCCAAATCCACAGAATACAAGATAAATCTAAAAAACAAGGCATGATATATTTTAACATCACATATTATCACAAAAACATCATTTTTATTAGAAACACTTATAATCAAAGCATAGCCACAAGGTTTCACACACTCAACCCAGTGTAACAATCACAGTGGAACTTCCCGTCCAAGCATGTTTACTCCTTTACTAATCTAGTGGTACTTCATGCCCACTTATACTTGATGGTGGAATTTCTCTCCAATATACATCCCCTTCTTAAATTGGTAATCCCTACCCACTTATCATCATTCCAAGAAAATCGTACAATGCTCAATCCAATAAAAAAGCATATACACCCACTAAAGCACAACAATATGAAAAAAAAATATTTCATAACCAAATAATCCCTTAGGACATCATCCATGCCACAATAAATTTCAGTAAAGAACCCCATTTTTATTGAAATCCATTTTCAAAAAACATTTTCGTAATTCAACCCAAGATACCGATTTTAAAATCAACATTTTAAAATCTGACAACAAAGAACATTTCACTACAATAACCCATTTCCCCCCAAAATCCACAGTTCATCACAAAATGAATTTCCAACAAGCCTCACACATCATAATCACAACCAATTCCAAGAAAAAACAACTAATTGAAAACAAAGATTCTAATTCTAGTAAAGTGTAGTCGAGAGAGAAGCCACATACCTTAGGGTTTTGGAAAAATCGACCAAATCACAACCGCACCACAAATCTGGGTGAAATCTCCACCAAAACCACCTTAGATATCTTTTCCTAAAATCAACAAGCCCCAATATCATAATTTTAGGAAACAAAAACCCTAGATCTACATGAAACTAAAGTAGATCTATAAAACCAAGATAGGGGGAGAACTATATCTAAAGAAAACCAGGAAAGATCCTAGAGAGGATACTTAATCGAGAATAATAGCTTTCACTACACCTTCAAAACCCTTCAAATCACTTCCAAAATGAGTAGGAGATCCCCTATAACCCTTGATAACAAAAAATACTGAGTAGGGTTCGTATGGGAGAATAAATGAGAAGTTTAGGTAAAATCCCGAGTGAGCCCATAATTAAAAACCAAATTTTTATTAACATGCACAGCTAGCTCACACAAGTAGACAAAATATGCACTAAATGTGCTCTTGCTACTATCTCAAAGGTAACTATGAATGGCCTCCTCACATTGTTAGAAAAACTATGTACAAACCGTGCGAATCCCACTATCTCATGTGGTACGTTTACCTGGGTTTGTTGCACGGTTTCCCCAAACCGTGATCAAATCACGATCCTTTAGAAAAGCTTCCAAACATTCCCAAAACCATCCCAAACTCTCCCAAACCATACCCAAACACTTTATATACATAAAAATACATAAAAAAAGGTTACATACCTCAAAATTAGGGTCCTAAATTCTCCCCTACATTATAATTTCTATCCTCATAAAGTAGAGAACCATCACTTTTCCAAAAGATCTCGGGCCATTGCTCGACTATCTATTTCTCCTGCTCTTAATTTTCTCTTGAATCTGACCATGCTACCATAAAACCCAAACTAGACCGATGCTTTTTACCACACAATACTTTCTCTTGACTATCCACAATCTGCACTGGCACATACACCAACGAAGCATCCAACTCTATCTCAACATGATCCCATCAAATCAAATGGTCAGGATCTGACTGATACCTCTTCAACTGAGAAACATTGAACACATTTTTCACCACACTAAACCATGGTGGAAAATCCAACCGATAATCCACCTCTTAAACCTAATCAATTATCTAAAAAGTCCCAATATACCTTAGATATATCTTTCCCTACCTTCCAAACCGATGATGTACAAAACTGGGAGAGATTCTCAAGAACACATGATCACCCACTTCAAATGAAAATGAACTTCAACGATGGTCTACATACAATTTATAATGACTCTGAGTCATCTCTATTCTCTTCCTGATCAACTTGATCTTATTTATAGTCTCTTGGACAAGGTTTGGAACAACCATCGAAGTCTCACCTATTTCCACCCAACAAAGTGTAGAACGTCATAGATACCCATACATTGCTTCAAACTGAGCCATATGTATGGAGGCCTAACAGATTTTATTATACGAGAACTCTACCAATGGAATGTGATCCTCCAATGAAAAACCAAAATCCATCAAACAAGACCATAAAATATCTTCCAAATTTAGTATCACCCACTTAGACTACCCATCCATATGAGGATGATATGTTGTGCTCATCGTCAACTTAGTCCGAAGGGTTTGTTTCAAGGATTTCTAGAAACAAGGTTTGAACCTTCAATATCTATCTGATCCAATCAAAAATGGAACACCATGCATCTTTACCACCTCACAGATATAGATTTTGGACAGATCCTCTACCGTATGAGATTCAAAAATAGGGATTAAATTGGCTGAATTTGTGAGCTGATCCACTATCAGTCATATGGAATCGTGCTTTATGACCATTATTGGGAGACCTATAAAAAAAATTCATCGCTATATGTTCCCACTTCTTGACAAGGATAGGTAAAGATTTAAACATACCTTCAAGCCGCTCATGCTCTGCCTTGAGTTTCTAACAAGTCAATAATCTCAAAACAAACTCTACCAATTTATTTTTCATACCATCATTCAAAAACTATGCTTTCCATGCCTTATAAATTTTTTGAATTCCAAGATGGAAAGCCTGTGTAGAATGATGATAAGATCTGAGAATTTCCTCCTAAAAAGACACTGGTATAACCATCTGATTCCAAAAACTCAAAAACAAATTCTTATTTAGTTCCTAGTCCCCAATGGTCGCACCACCATTTAGTTTCAACCTCATCACAATACAATCAGAATCAGACACTTGTGCTTATTTAATGAAACCAACCAAGTCAGGAACCAATGACATGGGAAATAAAAATGCTCTATCACCTCAGTTCTCACATTCCAACCACATGTCGACTATAACCGACCTCAACCACCTCTGATCTGGTGCCTATTTCACCACCTAAGCATATGACCTCCTACTTAATCCATCCGCCATTGAATTTCACTTACTTAGTAAGTACATAAAGTCAAAATAAAACATCTGGAGATACTCTATCCATATCCTTTACCTCAAGTTCAAATATCTTTGAGAGAAAATATTCTTTAAACTCTTATGATTAGTAAACACCATGACTTTATCATGGAAGAGATAATGACACCACATTTTAAAAGCAAGAACCACTACTGCCAACCCCAAATCATGAATTGGGTAGTTCTTCTCATGAAAACTCAATTGTCATGAGCCATATTCAAGCGCATGATACCCTTACATGAGAACACAACCCAACCCTGATCCTGATGTGTCACAATACCCCACATACCCTTTTCCTAGTTCTGGAAGAACCAATATCAGTGCCAATGTAAGTAGAATGTTAAGCTCTTAAAATGATTTCTGACACTACTCATTCCAATGAAATGGAACATTCTTCCTTTTAAAAGTTGTCATTGCTGAGTCCAATCAAGAGAAATCACAAAAATAACGCCGATAGTAATAACATGTCTAAGTAAAATAACCTTCTATATCCAAAAATCACATTTCTATAATTTAGAACACAACCTATTATCTCTCAAGATCCCCAACACTATTGCAAAATTTTTCCCTTACTCCACCCTTGTCCAAAAATAAACCAATATATCATCAAAAAGTACTAATACAAAAGAATCCAGATATTTATGAAATATTTGATTCATCAATTCCATGAACATAGACGATGAATTTGTGAGAACAAAGGGCATAACCACATACTAATAATGGCCATATCTAATTCTGAAGGTTGTTTTTGGGATATCCTCCTTCTACACCTGTAACTGATGGTATACTGATCACAAGTCAATCTTGGGGAACCATTGAGCTCCCATTAACTGATCAAATAGATCATAAATGTGAGGAAGTGGATATCTATTCTTAATCATAACCTTGTTAAGCTTACAATAAGAAACACACATCCAAAAAGTTCCATTCTCCTTTTTAACAAAAAAACTAGCACTATCCTAGGATACATGCAAGGATGGATGGACCCTTTGTTTTATAACACCTCCAACTACACTTTCAATTCCTTCAATTCTTTTGGTGTCATCTGGTAATAAAAAATTGAGAAAGGACTGGTCCTTGGAAGGATATCAATCATAAACTCCACTTCTCTCATGGGTGGAAACCTTGATAATTCTTCAGGAAATACATCCAAAAACTGATCAATAACTGCTGGAAAAACACTTCTATCATACCCTTATATTGATTCCAAATACAAATATACCAATTGATATGATATCATCCCGACCACTGGTGCCAACAAGCTAGTTTCACCCACCTTCACATCTTTCTCTCATCTAAATATGTCTTTGACTCTCTCACCCATCGTAAAACTAAACGTTCATTCATAAAAGTCAATGCGGGCCTTAAATATTGTTAACTAATAAATTCCTATGATTATATCATAAGCATCCATATAAATCACTAAGAAATCCCACATCAACTCAACCCCATCCAAAACTATATATAATAATTTTCAAAGGAAGGCTCGACACTCTCTTTGACCTAGAGGAGTTTAAAGTTTTAATACCAAAGGCATCATTTCCACAGTTAAGCCCATCAAACTAACAACACAAGAAGAAATAAAAGAATGAGAAGCACCCATATCAAACAATGCTTGCATAAAGGTAGAATTTAAAAGAACTATACCTCTAACTGTGAATGGTACTGAATTATCATCCATCATAACCTTCTCAGCTCTAAACAACAGCTTTCTCGCCACACTCTGCTCTTTATTTACCTGCTGACGAGTCATGGTGTTCCTGGAATAACTATAACTAACTTTTCTCTACCGAAGAGGGGTATGATACTGCCCCCATCCCACTGAGGTATAATACTCCTATGGCCCCTATGCAGTTCCATGAACACCCTACCTTAGATCATTATGACAATAACACTGAAGATTCCCTATCTGGTTACAGTTATGAGGTGCTTGAGGTTGTGACATGCAATCCCGCTTTATGTGGCCCGTAGTGCCACACTGAAAACATCCTGAATTACTCTAAGGATTCGGAAGAAGATTCACCAATCTTGTTGTCAGATTGTGATCCATAATCCCACCTTGAAAATAAGTGTCCCTATTCTGCTTGAACCCCACGTTAGAGTTCCCACTATTACCCATTGGTACCAATATACTTCCCCCACCTGTAGCCCCTAATATATCCCTTTCAGCCATTGATTCTCTATCCACCATTTCTATGTAATTACTTATACAAGGAATAATTATTTTAGAACAAATTTCTTGCCTCAACCCAGATTAAAAAATACATGCCATCAACAATGTACTACCCACCACCTCGGGTGAAAACCGCACTAAGTTCATAAACTTAGGCATAAATTATGTTACTGAGAGCTTATCTTTATTTAAATGAAATAAATATTCTATGAACTGAATTATGAACGTATGAGGGCATAATTGTTTGTTAAAAAATTCCTCAAAACCCTCCCATGTCATACCTTGGTCCATTCTAGCTTGGACTGCCAACTCCCACCATTTACGGAAAAGATCTTCCAACATATACATGGTTAACTTCACTTTCAACTCTACTAGTGTTCCCAATAATTCAAATATCATGTTTATCCTATTCAACCATGCATCCACATTTCCCAGCTCTGAATAACCCCTAAATATGGGTGGATTCTTATTTTGAAACTAAAACACATGATCCACATGATTTGGATCATCCGCTTTATTCCCACATTACACGACTTGGAAAGTTTGAACTATACTCTACACTAGTTGCTGGTTCACCTGGGGCTCAAGTGTAAACACATTTTCAGCGGCCCCCTCTGGTTGGTCACTATGACGCCTACCTAGTTCTATTTCTAGCAAACAAAAAATAACCATATTTCTTACTCCCTTAGTAAGAAAAATGATTACAATTTCAAATTCAATTAAATTGAAACTATCACAACAAGGCTTTCCAAAAGTTCACATTTCCCATGTTTCACTATTTTGGAAACAAATACACCAAGATTTGAAAATTTACCCATTTTTAAAATACCACAACTATCCACATTTCAAATATACACATTTGAAAATAAATTCTATATGTTTCACAAATCAAAATTTTCATGTCACAACATAAATCATTATACCCAATGAAATATTCATCTTAGTGGGAAGTCCTTTCTACCATGCATGTCATGCTCATCTCATTGGATACACCCACGAAAATGAGATTTAAAATTCCTATACGTGTCTCCAAAACACTTATGTACCCAACTTCCTAGTAACATGAATTTTAGAATAAAAGGTTTAGCTACGTGCTTTTATGATATTCATTTCTTGTTCAGATAATCCTGCTCCTTGCTACCATCTCGAATCAAGGAATCACTTGAGAATGAATGCCAACTCTAATAATAAGACCAAGAACCAATGTTAAAGGACCTAACAAGATGATACCACTTTTAACGTCCCACCCCTTCCTCATTGGATTGAGAAGGCGGTGAGATTCTACTTTGCCATTGGAGATGTTCCCAAGGTGCCAAAGGTTGCAAATAAATATCATGGGCATCAAAAAAAATTGAGGAACGATTTTCCCTTAGAAATAAACCAACCAACCAAACACGGAATAACTAAATAGAACTACATGATGCATGTTAAAAATTTAAACCCACGCAATACATTACCAAGAAGGAACCATGAAACCCAACCAATTCCATAACAATTCCCATAGAACAACATAACTCAACCACCATGTTACAATATCAGAGTACCAAGTAGGAGAATAAAAAAAACCCAAGAATCTATGACACAACTCCATACCTCCACGCCATGATCCATGATCCAAGAATCAAAAAACCATCTAAGAATCATGATGAACCACTAAGGAAATGAGATGCTTTACCCTTACCCATGTCCTAAAATACAACATCTGAAAAAGCACCCAAGTTTCAAAGAAGGGGGTGAGTAATAATACTCAATAGGTTTTCCCCAAATGAATTCCCTAAACATTCCACTAGGATATAACCATTAACACATTTATATAAATTAGTTTATATAAAACATCAAATAGTGCAACAATTTCCAGAAAACAAAGCACACCCTTACCAATACATTTTTCAACCAAATCCACACAATACAAGGGAAAGATAAAAAATGTGTCATAATATATTTAAATCACATGTTAGCAAAATAATTTCATCTTGATTATCCACATGCATAATAAAATCATATCCATAAGGTTGCACACACTAAACCCAGTGTAAAAATAACAGTGGAACTTCCCATTAAATCTCCTTTACTCCTTTCCAAATCTAGTGGTACTTCACACCCACTTATCCTCATTTATGGCCCTTGCATCCACTATCCATCCCCTTTTTATAGTGGTACTCCCCACCCACTTCTCATCATTCCAACACAAACATACAATTATTGAGACAATATACAAGCACATACACCCACTAAATCACAACAATATGCAAACAAGTATTTCACAACCAAACAGTCCCTTAGGTCATGATCCATGCCATAATACCATTAAATAAAGAAACCAATTTTTATTGAAATCCATTTTCACAATCCATTTACATAATTCAACCCAAGCTACTGATTTTAAAATCAATATTTTAAATTTCTACAACAGAGAAATTTTTTCCACAATAATCCATTTCCCCCAAAATCCACAGTTCATCACAAAATGAATTTCAAACAAGCCTCACACATCATAATCACAACCAATTACAAGAAAACACAACTAATTGTAAATAATCTTCTAGTTCTAGCAAATTAGAGTCGAGAGATAATCCACCTACCTTAGGGTATGAGTGAAATTGACCAAATCACAACTACACCACAAATTTGGGTGAAATATCCACAAAAACTGCCTTATATCCATTTTCCAAAAATCAAAAAGCCCCAATATCATCATTTTAGGAAACAAATCCCTAGATCTACATGAAATATAATTAGATCTTGAAATAAGAGAGAGGGAGAACTAGATCTAAGGAAAACCAAGAAATATCCAAGAGAGGAGACTTATCATAGAAGAATCACCTTCACCGCACCTTGAAAACCCTTTTAATCACTTAAAAAATGAGTGTGATAGTCCCTATAACCCCTGATAACCAAAAATACAAAGTGGGGTTTGTATGGGAGAAGAAAGGATAAGTTTAGGGAAAATCCCGAGTGATCCCTTGATTAGAAACCAAATTTTTATTGCCGCACATGGTTAGACAAATCATTCTCTAACTGGGATCTTGATACTATATCAAAGGGAAATCATTTTGGATTCCTCACATGGTTATAAAAACCATACAAAAACTATGTGGATCCCAATGACTCACATTTCATAGTTACCTGAGTTTGTTGCACGGTTTCCCCTAACCGTGCTCCTTTAGAAAATCTTCCAATCATTCCCAAAACCATCCCAAACTCTCCCAAACCTTTAAAAAATAATTTAAATACATAAAAAGACATAAAAAAGTTTACATATCTCAAAATGAGGGGGTTATATAAAATAACATTCATTTAAAAAATTATTAAAGTCATAAGGTTTATTCATCTCAATTTTTTTTTCATTGAGACATGTTTGATGTTATAAAACTATCTTATTTTATAAGGTGTATCTACAACCCCATTGATATGTTTGATCATTTATACCCTTATGTTCATTTTATTTAATGTTTCTTTTGATTTTATTTCTTTCATGGGGTTTATGATTCAAAAGTTACCACAGTGGTAAGAATTTTAGGTTCAAATATCATTTTTACCAGGATTGTTTATGATTAAATTATTCAATGATGAAATTAGATGATATGTTTCTACCATGTATTATTTTTTTATTATAATCTATTTATTTCTATATATTTCATGTTTTCATTTAATTTTTCTATCTTTAAGTCCTCATGATACTAAAAACTATAATTAAGTAAAATTGACCATTTTTTCCTTCAGTCTAAAATATTTTCTTCCATGTCCATATTTTCTTTAAAAAAATTCAAGAATTTTTATAATATTTTAATGATATCATTTAATTTAATTTTTTAAAATATTTTACTTTACTTAAAAATGTTTAAAAGGAACCTTCTTATCCATTTCTAAACATGGTATTTTTGACTTTTTATTGAAAATGTGAAAGCAGTTTTTATTTTAACATACACCACATGAACGAATTTTACTGCCAATGTGAATACTCTTTTATTTGAAGATTAATTTATAAGTTTCCTTGGTTAATTTAAATTAAAATTTTTTCTTTGATATTTTTTAGATTTTTATATTTTAAAAAATTTATTTTAAAATGAAAGGGTAATTTTCCTCAAGAATGTTTCTAGTGATTTTTAGAAGGTATTTTAATCTATAACAACATCCTTTTATATTACTTATGATTTAATAGGGATATTATCCAATCTTACCATCATTATTATTTATTTGGATAGTTTATGATTATGATAATGAAGTTTTTATGAAACCTATATCATTTCCATAGGTTATTATTTGATGATATGATGAATGTTTTATAATATTTTAGAACACATATATATTGTTTTCATTATGTAATGGTTGGGACCATAATTATATAGATCTATAATGAATTGGGTAGAGAGAGAGAGATATCTTATGAGATAATAAGAACCATAATGGGGAGTGAACCTAGTTTTGTGATAGAATTTTTTTTCAATAAGATAGTCTTGGGAGTGAACCTTGACTGAGGAAATGATAGAATGAGGAGTGACCCCAATCCACTATGATAGTCTTGGTAGTGATTCTTGACTAAGAAAATTATTTTATATGATTATTTTTATTCCATAAGATTATGTCTTATTATTATGATATGTTTTCATGGATCATTATTGATTATTGATGCTTCTGAACTCTTGTGTCTTATGTCATTTGTTTGAAAAAACCTTACTATATCTTTCATGATTAAAGATATTTAACTAATTTTTGTATGATTACTTTAATAATTGATCATGTTCTCATGAAATTATGATTATATTATACTCACTTATAATAATTGATTAATATATCTTATGTTTACCCTTACTGAGCATATGAGATCACCATATATTACTTTTACCTTCCCCAATTTTTGAAGAATGTTTTTAAGTATGATATGTCTAATAAGGGTTCTTGTTGTAAATAAATTAACCAAAAATTATACAGATCATTTATGTACTAGTTTTTTATGTATCCAAGCTTCTAAAGACAATAAACCTCTATAATATTCAGTTATGTATTATTGTGAAATGTATTGAATATTTTTCATGCCCATGGTTCCATTTTTAGGTATTGATTAATTATATTTGGTATTTCATTTTATATATAGTTATTCATGGAATTTTCTATTGGAATTTAAATTTTTTAGGAGACGGTGGTTGGTGCATTGTTGGAACATAGTTATAGGAAACCATGTACCAACCTTAGAAAATCATGTGAGCTAAGGAAATGGATCTAGATCACCCACCCGATTAGGAAAACAGTTTGGAAATACATTGTGACCAAAATGTGTGGCCATCCTAGTGGACCCAGAGGTATCCACATGGTTGGTGCATGATATGGAAAACTATATATTCAAACCATGTGTTCTTCCCAGGTTTTAAAATGTTTGAAATTGTTAAACTATCCTTGACCCAATTTGACCCCTTTAACCCTATAATTTTTCTATTATTAACTAATTCAACCCTATGAATATCATCCCACTCCTCCCTTCTCATCTTGGATCCAATTTTGGGGTGGCTTTTTCCTAGGTTATCCTGGAAAACCTTAACTAAGTGTCTCATATCCTTTATCCTTGGTATCTTCTTCCTTCTATCTTAAGTTTCCTTTTCCCTAGTGGTCATAATGACCTAAGGTCAGTTTAATCTGAACCATATTGATTAGTATTTTATGTTTATGGTTTTTTTATTCCATAAGATCTCATATCCTCTTGGATTATAGTTTCTAACTATTTCTTGGTGATTTCAAGGTAAAAGGTATGTGGTTTCTTGTTATTCCATTGTTTGATGACATAAATTTTATTTCTTCTAAATTCAATTGTTTTCTAAATTTTATTTTTCATTTGAATGGGTATTTTCAAAGGTGTTTTGGTGTGTGCTAAAGGATTTATAAATGTATTTTACCCCTATGGAAAAGTTGGAAATGTAAGATATGTTTTTATTTGGCATATGGTGGTTTGTTATGTTTCGAAAGAGGATTTTTAAGGTTTTAAAAAAGGGGGAAAAGAACATGGGAATATTGGGTATATAATTGGTCAAACTAGGGAAAGTATGATAAATGATGTATTAGGGATTTATACAATCCTCCTTAATAGAAATATGCTACAATACTAACTAAACTAATTGATGATGGTATTGATTGCTTATCACTGGTGGAAATTCCACCTATACCAATGCGTTTTTCCCAACGGTTTTAACAAACCATTGGGAAAAATACCCTATGCCAACGGTTCATATGAACCATTGGAATATAGGTCATATAGACCGGTTTTCCCCAACGATTCAAATGAAACATTGGGATATATCTATCTAAAATCACTTCCCCATCGGGATACTTATCCTATCCCTAACCCACACTTCTCCAGACCCTCAGTGCCACTCACATACTCCTCCCATCCTCACCGCCGCTCCCATACCGACCACTGCTCGCCGCCTCTCCCATCTCGACCAACCCTCGCCACTCACCGCCCGTTGATCGTTGCTCGCCACTTGCCACTCGCCGCTCCCTACTCATTGGCACTCATGCATCCCCCTTCAAGCCACAATTATCCAAACCCAACAGGGCTTCTCCACTCCTCCCATCATTACCGCCGCTCACATCCCCCTTGAGTTCCCATCCTCCCATCCAGACTCCCGCTCTCCTCTCACAGCTCCCCGCTCATGGTCGCTCGCGAATCCCCCTTATGCTGTGTAAGCATCAATTCTAACTCTTCGTAAGATTGAATTCAGGTTAATTACGAGTTATTATTTGTATTTATATGATTCATTCAGGCTATATACTAGTCATTTCCGATGTTTTATATGATTTATTTTAGCTCTGTGGATTATTTATTCCTTTAAAAAATTATCCAAAGGATGGGATTCAACAATACATCATTGAGTTCACCTGTACATTGAATCAATGTTTTTTTATTCCACATTTTCATTCATCAAACCCAATAACTGCAGGACATGTGTATTATAATCAGTATCCCAATTTTTTTTAGGGGTGATCTTCCTTATTTAGATTCTTTCCTTGTTTCCTTTCTGTTGATACAATGTTTTTGACTTTATACTACTTTATGAGATCATTTCTCTTCTTTGATGTGATGATTTTTAATGGATTTTCCCTTTTTTGAGAGGCATCTCACACGAGAGTGTTTTTTGGTTATTTAATGATGTTGCATGGTTATGAACCTTGTTCATATGATGTGAAGCTATGTTCTTTATATAATGAGATCCTTGGGAGTCATTTGATAGGGTGGATGTTCATGCCCCTTTCTCTCCTTTTCAATTTTGTTTTAAATTCTAAAGGACATTAATTGTTTGAGAGATATCTATTATAGGGTCCCAAATTTATAAAACCCTTTGTGTTTTATGAGGGTTGTAGGTTTCAAGAGGGTGATTAGAGCCTTTTACAATTTCAAATTATAATTTTATTCATGGTGTCACTTATTTGATCATGCATTTGATTTCTTTTCCATGTGGTAACTTGTTTGATTATACAGTTACTAGTTTGTTTTTTCCACCCCATATTTGACTATGAAATCTCTTTTTTTTCTTATGGTCAATTGGTGAGGTTTCTTACTCGTTTGTGTGAGGAAAAATTGGAACCTAGAGTAGCCTTCGGGTCTTCCATGAGATGGATTTGTTTTTCAAAAACATTATGTGAGAACATTTCTGGAGTATGTTGGAGTCATGAAATAACCCCAAATTTCTCCATGAGATATCATAAATAACCCCAAGTGTCTCCATACATCATATCCTCCTCTAATGGGTTGGACCCTCACCCAATCATATCAAACATATCATATTCTATCCTCTCAGTCACATAGTATAGATGCATCTCTCGAGGATTATCCCATAATCCTCATCCCACACACTATAGTCTTCTCTTGGCATGTCGACCATTCCTTAATTAAATTATCAAGAATCCAGTCAAGAACCTCATTTAAATCATGTATTATAACCCAGCCCCACTAACACACCAAGCCTCTTGGCATTATAATGCCAAAATTTCTTACAATACACAATACTCACACTAGCATCTCATCCTTTATCTCCTTAGTTGAACTTTTGAATCATTAAATGGAGTAAAACCTTTCATAATACATTTTATAGACTCTGAGGGGCCATCCCACTCTAAGAACCCGCCAAGATTCCAATCCATCCTCATAAGTATGTACTCATCAAACACTAGACGTACAATTTCTACATCTATCACCATAAGGCCCAATCCTCTTAGGAATATTTTACTTGATCTAAACCCTCATCGAATCCATACACATATCATCCAAATTATAAGACATATGTTAGACCACTCATATCCCAATCTATATCTTATCCACTTGGAGACCTAGTGACAGAGTGATTTCATTTCCATAAAATCACTAAAGAATTTTATCTAAACCTAGGTGGCTTGTGAACACCATATCTATAGGTCTACAATGTTAATCTATTTACTTTCATTTACCGCCCTTAGACTCCATGACTCCCATGGAACATAGTTATAATCAATCCCTTGGCAATCTATGATCGAATAATCAAGTTAGTGTTTAAGGGTCTATCGAGGCTCTTAATACTATCATTATATACGTAAGAATACTTATTTAAAGAAACAATTAATTTAAGTAATGGTTGATCACCCATGGAGGTGCTTATACTTCATCTTCTAACTGCTAAATGATGTATTCCCTCCACCTGAATGAAAAATTAAATAACTCCCCTTCCATGTTCATGTAAAACCTATATTTTCCAAAGAAATCATACTAACCACAAATATATAGGTGAGAAAAATCAGAAGACTGGTCCATGATCACATCATTAGTCATATCTTCATCACAAATATTCATGCCTTAAGCCTTATATTAATCATACGATTTGACATATACTTACCAGATTAGTGAATGTTGATTCATATTCAATCACTAAAAAATTTTCCTACTCAATATCTAAGAGATCTCAAGATCTAGCTTGTTTAAGCTCATCTAGGAAGTTTTGGTCATTGAAGATTAGTTGGAATCACTTCTAATAATGTTTTCATCCTTCTATTCCACAATAACTTTACACCACAACCTATCTTGACCCTTTAGTAATGGTGTAGCCATGTAATTTACCAAACAAACTTGTATTGAACAAAACCAAACTAAGCTGAAACTCGATCCAAACTAATTATATACCATTTATAGGATGATTAACTGTTAATTAATAGGAATGTACTTTTTGATAGTATCATTTTGAAACATGGATTTGTTTCCCCCTTGCTTGCAGGAATATGATTTGACCCATGTGGCGTTGTGGTTCTTATATGTTAGTCGGTGACAAGTATAGTCACAGGAGACATGTATGTTTTAGTTTATTTTTTATTTTATTTTCTATATCACATTGGCCACTTAGGTATTTTACTGGTTTCTATGGATAGGGAGTAGTTATATTCTATGAAGGAGGCCAGAAGGGGTTCAGATTGTTTCAGTCCACCTTCTTTGATCCGAGGTAAGATTCTATGATTAATACTTGTCTCGCACCTCATATATTTTGGGTATTTAAATGTTTTTGACTCCATATTATGTTTTTGGTAGGTCGTTGAACCGTTTTGTGTTGTTTCGGGTGGATTTGGTTCTCACTAATCGAGGTAAGGCTTTAATGCTGTTGGTTGGTTTTTCACTAGTTATGTAGGGTCCTTTATGTGTTTTAAGGTTCTTAATATCCTTTGTGTAGTGCGTTGATCCCTGCTCGTTAGTTTCGAGTCACCAAGTCAAGGGTGACTCACCTGCGTGTGCATAGGTAAGTAAGTATATGTATGTGGGTTCCCCCGTTACGTGTATAGTCAACCATGGCAATGATTATGCATGTTTGGGGCTAGGTGTGCCCATGTATATATATAAAAATGCATACGCAGGTGAGTGGAGACTGGTATATGCATATAATCATATGTGTAAGGATCCCCTTGCGCGTGATCATGGCCATGCGGGTGTGTGCATAGGGGCTAGGTGTCCTTGCATGTGTGTGAAGGTGCGTATACCCAGTGGGGGAGCATCATCTTTTAGTTAGAAAACTCCAAGATCTGAAGTGGACGGCTTGGTTCCACCTTGAGGTAGGGTCCCTCTCCTAGTCTCTTTAATTAAAGAATGCTTTTAATTGTATTTACCTTCTTTCTTAATTATGATTAATTATATTGACCTGCATATCTTGAATAGGTGTTCCTTTATATAATAGTTTCATTTGATAAATAAAGTCATGTTTTTATAATAAAACCCCTCTAATGGAGGTGCGCTATCTGCGAAAACTCACAGTGATAGTTATGTTGATCTAGTTTCTTAACTTATTGCATTTGATTTGTGAGGAATGAGTTTTATAATAAATGTTAAATATAATTAAATGAATTTTGTGACAAATAAAGTCCATGGTTTTATAATAAAACCCCTCCAAAAGAGGTGCGATGTCTTCTAAACCAAAGAGTAGTGATAGTTATTTGTATCATGTTTAGATTTGGTTTGAGTTTTCCATATTCCTCTTGTTGGTGCTGTTTTGTGGCTAGTTAGTTTTTTTTCGTTGAATAATATAAATTGGTTTATCATACTCGTTTAGCTCAAATGAAATTTCTCGAGTAGTCATATTCCTTACCATGTCACTTTTCTTTTCACCCTTTGAATATTATAAATGAAATTTTCATGTTTAGGTGAAGTTAATGAATTTGTAAATGGTTTGTGTTGGGTGTATGAATCCTAGTCATTATTATCTGAACTAGTGCGTAGGGTTCATTTTAGCTCAGCTCATACCTTTTTAAGTTTCATCATAGGGGTCATTTTACCCTACAAAGTCTCTCTTTCCTTCGGTGCTCTTTTTGAAGATCCAATCATAAGTTTCATGTACCTTATGAAGTCTTCATTGTACCTTATGAACTTTGTGGACTTTATGAAGGAATCTTACGAGCTTCATGACCATTACGAAGGAATCTTACAAGGTCCAGTTTACCTTGAAATTATACTGTACCTTATGATAATCTACACGTACCCTAGTAGGTTTCCATGCCTCTACCCAAAACAGCATCAGGGTGTACCCTATGAAATCCAGTATCGGGGACCCTACGAAATCTAGTATCAGGGTGTACCCTACGAAGGTCTCCTTCACATTTCATCTTATACTTCATAGCCTTCCAAATAACATCAAATCCTTCTCAAATCAACTCCAATCATCTTTACCCTTTTCAACAACCTTCAAATCATCTGAGACATCTTATTTTATGTGATTTGGAACATGATTTATGTATTGACAACAAAAACCAACACATTAACCACATCTACTTAAGCACTATCAATACCTTCTTCTATAGACAAATTACACATGCTAGAGGGAACTTCTTGTCTCAACTATCTCCTTAAGTACTCAACATCTTCAAAACATCTCTTGAGCTCATAAATCTACCCCTTTATATTTTGTTTCCAACCAAGGTACATAAATCACTTTCAAACTCAAACCACTTAGCCATGAATCATCATTAAATAATTCTATGTCTACTTGAGCGAACTTGAAGTAGGATGTCAATAAGATAATGATTTATATTCATTCCTTCACAAACTTCGAATCTCTTGATACCACTTTGAAATATCATGAGAGATGAGTAGGGAATCAATACTTCTTCAATCTCAAAATCATTCATTGAACCTGTAAATGACATATTCATGCAACCATGCTTAGAATAATTTTGGAGTAGTTCACAGGTTACAAAAATAGTTCACAAGTTTTGTGATTTTGTAAACATATTTTAGATTTTCTAAAACCATGATCAAAAAAGTTTTAGATAAGTTCACAGGTTATAAAAATAGTTCACAAGTTCTTGATTTTTTAAACCGATTTCAGATTTTCTACAACCATGCTCTATAAACTTTTAGAGTTGTTCACAAGTTACAAAAATAGTTCCCAAATTCCTGATTTTGTAAACATATTTTATATTTTCAGTTTTCTGTAAATAAATTCCAGATTTTGACAACCCAACACATTGTTGAATTCACAGCTTATCCCTTTTAGTATCTCTTTCTAAATACATGATTCCCTTTTATAGATCACTCCCCCAAAAGGTTATACACATATCACTCTAAACGCACCTATCATTTCCAAAACCACACAATAGATGTATCATGAAACCTTAAGAACCCAAACTATGTGCTAACCTTAGTTAGTCTATACTCATTTGACTCATTCCCTGAGCACCCATCTCCATTTGTCAGCATGTTCCCCCTAAATTCATTTCAATGCCTTCACTACCAAAGTAATTACACAACCACCCAAACCCACCAATTAGAATCTGTACCTGACCCTAGTGTAGTTCAATAGTAAAATCCTCTACTAACTCAAAACCACATTTGTTTCCTACCGCATGTAAGAAGTCACCTTAGATACCCACACCTCATATTTCTTTTCAAAAACACCCCAATCCCATGCCCACAATCGGCTCAATCATATACCCTAAATGATTTTCTATTTAAACACCCTATGAAAACTAATTGCACACATCAAGGATTTCTCACTAGAATCACAATGCCACCCCAACCAATCCAATCACAATGCCACCCAACCAATCCAATCACAATGCCACAAACCTATGATCCTTCTAGAACAAGGATTATATATTTGCAACAAATACATCACTCCCCACCATAGATGTTTCATCATCATCAACTCACCCAAAAAACCTCAACCGCTTTGTTGAACTCTCCAACCACTACTAAAAGTAGAATTAGACATGTCTATATTTCTTACACTTGAGCAACCAAATTAAACATCAACTGTCACTCATTCCCTACATCCTTGAATGAAACCCAAGGTATTATTCAATATTTGATCCACTATGAGGACCTCACCCATAAATAGTTAACGGTGTAGTTTCCACCCTGTGGCTTCACAAAAACTCTCCATGATCATAACCCCTAAGATGTTTTATATCTATCAAAAATACAGTAGGGTATCTAGAAATATATCCATTTCCCCCCATTATTCTAATGAAGATATTATTGTTTTTGGAATGATCATCACTAAATAATTGTATGATAGGATTTTATCAATGAATACCACCAATATTCATCTATTTCAGATGTCTCCAATCACTACATGGACATGTCAAAGTCATTTAAAAGTATTGGGCATCCCTACCCATGATAATATCATCACATCGAAATCATCCATCCGCTTACTCATAGTTTTCTTCCCTACTCAAGAAAATCAGCCTACGCCCTCTAATTGGTCCTACCCCTAGTAACCACAAGCACTAGAAAAACACCAACACTACAAGAAATTCTCATTTAATGAAAACTAGTCACCTCCATGTGGTTCCTACCAAAACCAAATCTCCCATGCATAGTCTCCACCCAAGAGAAAGTTTTCACATAAAACCACATCAATCCACATTTCCTTGAGCACCTATTATTCTCACGATCAAATTTATAAGTATAAGGACCACCCATTTTAATATACATTACATGGGCTGGGCACCCAAAAATGTCCATCTCTCTAGATTCCAACCACAAGGATAAACCCCAAGAACTCAAGTTCTCTTCCTTAAAACCAAAGACACCCTACATTCCAAAACCCATATCAGGTATCACCATTAATTTACTACTTTCAAAGGTCCAAAAAATCCACCTTGATGTCACACACCCAAAATCACACATAGCCTAATTAACCCATCTCATCTTCTTATGCATTTATCTAAGACTAATTTTACTTCTAAAGTAATCACACATTTATTCCTTTCATTTTCTCATCTGCTTCCAGAGCCGTAAACACCATATTTTCTTCTTATTTCTTGCAAAGTATTTTCAATTTATCATTTCATAATTTATTATGGTGATTAATACACCATTTGTTTCCATATTGTTTTATTGAAACTCTCCTTGTAAGGTGAAGTTAACCTTAAATTCCTCAGGAATAAATCTTATGGAATCAATCTTAAGGACATTTTCAATTCATTAAGGTGTTATATTCGTTTGATTATACTATTTTCTTCATAATTTGATGACCATAGTTTCTTGGTATTTATACAACCTTCAAAAGTAAAGTGTGTGACTTCTAGAAAGTCTATTTACCAAAATCGTGCTGATTTTGGGATGATTTGAAGACGGCTGAAATCATTGGGGAGAAATCTGTTTGTCCCCCTTTATGTGGCATCCATTTCTCTCAGTGGGTTCAAACTCACCAAATAGATTCAATCCATTTCTTTCAGTGGTCCTATGAATTTCACTGGAATCGAGATCCTTTGACTGCTTCACTTTGGATGCATCGAAACCTCCTGCATGTTTTGTGTGGCTTGAGGTTGACCAGTGGGTTAGAAATCTGGTCCATCATCTCTGACCTATAGATATGGTATTTTTGGATTGGATCTTGCGAAAAAAGAGGCATACCATGCAGGTTCACAGAACATGGAAGAAGCGGAGGCCTATAAGGAGGGTGATGTCGGCAGAGCCATTTCCAAGGGAGTTCTGCTTCAGAACAAATTCTTAGATTTAGGTGAAGGTCCTTCAGATGATGATGATTCATGGAGTGGAAAATGGTTGGTAACATAAATCCCAAGAAGGTTGGGAATTTTAAAAAGGATAAATCTTCAGTGATTCAAGAAGGAGCAATTGAACCTTTTAATAATTATCAGACTTTATTAGAGTGAGATGATGAGAAACCAACATTTTTCTACTAGAATGGAATGAATAAAGGAAAGAAGTTGGCCATTGAATTTGATGATCTCCTAGTTACTATTAACCAACTAGTTTATTTAATATATCTCCAAAATTTCCTTTGGATTTTCAATCTCTATTAACTAACCAGATTCTTTAATATATCTCCAAAATTTCCTTTGGATTTTCAATCTCTCCAACTACTGGCTTCCCAACATTTATCAAACCTTTTGTAAACAATTATGTTTAAACTATTAACACTTTGTATTTAACTTAATGATCCTTTTAACAAATATTTTGTATCATGGAGAGGTGCAGGTTTTCAGTTTTACAGGTTGGGGTTTACAGGTTGGGAAATATAATGGAGAGGTGCAGGTTTATGGGTTTACAGGTTGGGGTTTATATCTTTGGAATCAGGGGTTTACATGAAGGTTGTTTACATGCAGGTTGTCCACATATTGGATGCAGGCTGTCCAGTTTTGGGGATATAAGATGTATACCAATGGTTCTGAAAACCATTGGTATACAGAGTATGCTGGACAGAGTATGCCAATGGTTCTGAAACTATTGGTATACAGGACAGAGTATGCCAACAGTTCTGAAACTGTTGGTATACACCGTTGGTATACTGGTATGCCAACGATTCTAAAACTGTTGGTATACTATGGGTTGGAAAAATGTATACCAACGGTCTGAAAACCATTGGTATACCCACTAGTACCAACAATTCATCAACGGTTGGTACATATATATACCAACAGTTTAAGTAAAACCATTGGTATAGATTAATTTCAGACCATATATGCCATTATTTTTCTAGGAACTATTGGTATAGAGCTACTGCCATGCCCCACATTCCAATGTGTTGTGAAACCATTGGGAAATATTATCCCAACAGCTTCAGTGGATATCCCAATGGTTTAAAATAGTTGGGAAAGATGGAATTTACAGTAGTGTATGGATCAAGAATATGAATGGATTTTCACATCCATGGTTCGATAATTGAGAGTAAGAGCATCTATGTTCCCCACTCACCCTTATTACTTAGGTATTTTCCATTGTATTTATGTTTTATTTTTACCTGCTTACTAGTTATCCCTATTTTCTTTAATTTTCTTGTAAAGTTTAAGGCATGTTTTAAAATATAACTATTTACTTCTTTCAAAAATTGTAATCTTTATTTGTATTATAATGTCTATTCATGAAACACTTATATGGATCCTATGGGAAAATGGTTTCACACCCTATGTACACAAAATTTGTGCATGTAGAATTTTTTCCATCTGACTCAGGTAAAGGAAAGGCTTCATATAGAGGCCATGGGTACTCTTGCTGGTAGATTTTTGGGACATGTGTTGGTGGTGGAATAATGGGAGGTCTAACCTTATGTAACCCAAATATTAGTGGATATTTTATAGATATTATTTCTTTATTTTCAATTTCTGGTATTTTTCTATGAATGTAATATTATAAACTTGCACAAGATCCTTTATTATAGCTTTTGTTAATACTTTATGTTGATGCAGATTATTATAATGGGAAAATTAATACTAAAGGAGTTCCTTGATTCCCGTGAACTAGTGTCTAGCCTTTGGGGATCAGGAATTCCCTTTGGTCCATGCCACCAACTGGGTTGGGTTTTAGGTTGGATGGAAACCTAGTCCTATTCATAATAAATGGTATCAGTGCCCAATTATCCCTATACTTTGGGCCTTGTTATTTAAGGAAAGTCTAAATATATAATATCTATGGATGTTAAGGCTTGAGGGTTGGGTTGTGAGTAGGGTTTCTATCCAATACACCTCTTGATGGGCCTGAAATCAGCATGGGATGTTTTGGATTTAGTCTAACTCCTCGTTAGGGTGTAACTCTTTGGTTGAAGACTGGGATTGGCCACCAAGGTACGGTGGAGTGGTTTGAGTTTTTATGATTAAATTATGATTCATTTAAATGTTTTATTTTGTAATTTATTTTATTTCAAGTATTTTTTATATATTAATTATTGTCTATTTCTATTTTTCTTGACTTTTGATGTGTCATGCTTCCCCATAAGCCTCTTGTACATCCACAAGAGGATACCATGGAGAATTATCCATCATTCAGCCCACCAGTTAATCAAATACATGTAGAGGAAGTGGTTACAGCTATCTGATACATGGATTAAAGAGAAGGCTCAAATACTACTAAATTTAGGGAAGTAGAATTGGGGACAAAAAAGGATCAGACTTAAGAGTTCCTTATTAATATCCCCCCTTCCTTTTGAGGAATTACTGACGCCCATGAAGTGGAAGATTGGGTAGAGAAAATTAGTAGTGTATTTAAGTTACTTGGAACTTCTAAAGACATTAAAGTGAAGTTTTCTATATTTATATTGGAGGGACACATTCACATTTGGTGGGTGAATTTATTTTAGGCTGGGAATCATGATCAGATGGGGTGGAAGGATTTTAAGGTTTCCTTCATCATGAAATTATATCTTGTGACTTTGAATCTCACTAAGTCTTGGGAATTTCTAGTTCTTCGGTAGGTTCATCATTTAGTGATATAATATTACAACTAATTTATAAATCTAGTAAAATTTTCTCTTATGTTTATCACCAATGACAAGTTTAAACCCTATCAATTTAAAATGTAGTTGTGGTCAAATATTTGATCTCAAGTATTCCTATTTAAACTAAAGTCTTATAATAAGGTCGTTGATTGGGATTTAATGGTGGAAATTGACCAGGAAGGCATGTTGGGTCTATTTTGGATGCTTCCAGCATCTGGTCAAAGTTTTTTTGGGTCATATGAAAAGAATAAGAAGTGGAAAGAGTAGGGTAAGAAAGGAGGTAATAGGTTGGGATATACACCCAAACCGCCTTTATAATCAATTATAGGTGGAGGGACTATTGTATACCATAAATTCATAATTATTGGCCACTTATATTCTACATTTTATGTCCCATATAGGTAATTTCATCTATGTGGATTCATGGCCCATATAAAAAGGTATTGTTGGAATTTTAATCCTTTTCAGAGTGGTGCAGGCTCTATATCCTCCAGAGGAACTGTAACTCTATCAGATACTTCAAGGGATATGGGGTCTTTCTCTAGTGGATGTTATGGTAAGGGAAACTCTACTTATAGTTATATTCATCTTAAAGTGGACCCATAGGTTATCAGTTGACCTTTAGGTCAAATAGAGATGAAGTGCCTATATTCTATGGATTAGGCACCGATGAAATCTGATGTAAGATCCATAATAGTTAGGGGTAATATTCTTGTTTCATCATCTATATAAATTTATTTATTCGATATAAGTGTTTCACACTATTTCATATCTGATAACATCATATAATTTATAAAACTCCCAAACAATCTTATACAATATTATATGAAGCTAATTACACCTCTTGGTAAGAGGAAGGATCAGGGTTTTTGATGTGCATCATATGATGTATCCTTATCATAGGTTGAGATAAAATGGGAATTTCTCATCCTAAAGATGTACCAATTTAAAGTAAAACTAGATATATATTGGATTATTATTTTTCAAGTCCCACATCAATTTATAAGATTGACGGGTGACCTTCATAACCCTTTATGGGAGCACTCAGTTATTTCAGGTAGAATGGGATATGTGGTCAGGACGAGTAGGACCTTCACTTCCAGAGTTGGTTAGTCTTTCTTTTCAGGTATCCTATATATTTATAGTATATTATTGGGGAGGGTCAAAGAGACAGGGGTTCCTTCTATGATTAGTTATTTTCCTAAAGTTTTCATAGAGGATTTCTCAGGCTTACCTCTTGAACGGGATGTGGAGTTCACCATCGATTTCATTTCAGGGACATAATTGACATATATCCTTTAATATCATATAGCACCCATAAAATTGAGGTAGTTAAATATTTAGCTGGATTATTTTGAGTCTAAAGGCTTTAATCATCTGATCAACTATCCATGGGATGCTCCGATGATTTTTTTCTAAGAAACCCAATGGATCCCTTCAGTTATGAAATGAATACCAAAAGATGAATAGGATCATGATTAAGAATAAATATCCATGGAACCATATTAATGATCTATTTGACCAACTCAAAGGGGTAATATATGTTTTCAAATATTTACCTCTATTCAGGGTGTCAATTGTTCAATGTGAGAGAAGTTGATGTTCCAAAGATAGATTATAAAGAAATTACATCCAATTTAAGTATTTTGTGATGTTGCTCGGATTAATGAATGATCTCATGGTTTACATGGACCTTATAAAATATTTTTTCCATAGAGACCTTGACTTCTTCAACATGGTGTTTTTGGATTACATTCTTGTTTACTTGTAATTAGAAGATGAGTATGTATATCATTTAAGGATTGTTCTAGGAAAATTATAGGGCTATCATATTTATTATAAATTTTTAAAATGTAGTTTAGGATTTGGGAATTCAATTTTATTGGTCATGTGATATTGGAATGTGGGTTTTAAATTGATCTAGATATGGTTAGAAAAGTGGTTTCAAGGGAAGAGTTTAGAAATTATTTCAAAATAAAAATATTTTTCTTCTTGAAAGGGTAGTACAGGTGATTCATTAAAGAATTATCATGAATTTACTCACCTATAAAGGATATTACCTAAAAAGGTATAAGGTTTTATTGGATCCCATAATGTCAAAAAAATCATTGTGCTCAAATTTCAGTTGATATTCACTCTTATTTTGATCATACCCAAGGCAGGTCAAGGTAATGTGATCTTATGTGAGGCATCAAGAATAGGTTTGGATATAAGAGAAATGCCCTCAATTACTCTCTGATCTAACTATGAATTGAATTTTCAAGGTTGGAAAGTGACATGGTGGGGAGAATTTTCACATCCACAGTTCCATCTCCATGTATTGATTGTTTATTATTTATATTTCCTTTTATCCATAGTTTTTTCAAGTATTTTCCTTTCAAATTAATGGTTTTTGGGGATACATGGGATAGCACATGATTAGTTCTTGGTTAGAGGAGACCTTTCAAGAACATCATAAAACCACAAAAGATGAGGTTTTGGCATTATATAACCAACACAGTTAGGCACATGGTTTGGGAAGACCATACGACCAAACTATTTGTCCTTCCTAGTAGATCTAGAGGCACCCGCACAATTGACCCATGGTTTGGGAAACCATGTGTTCTACCCAGTTTTTCAAATTTTTAAAATTAATAAACTATCCTTACCCCCAATTTAAACCCTTTTACCCCTAATTTTACAATTCTCAACCAAATTATCCCCATGGATGTTTCCCCTATCACCCCCTCTCCTCTTGGCTCTAATTTTTGGGTGTTTGTTTCCCTAGGATCTATAAGGAAACTGAAAGTAAGTGTCTCATACCCTTTATCCATTGTATATTATTCCTTTTCTACTTATATTAATTCTACATGGTGGTTTTGATGACCTATTTTTGTTCTAATCTAATTGATATGGATTGGGTCTTGATTTTTATGCTTTTATTCTACTTCTTTAAGATCTCCTCTCCTCTTGGATTATAATTTATATCTAGTTCTTGGTTATTTAAAATGAAAAGGTAGGTTGTTTCATGTTATTCCATTTTTTATGACTTAAATGTTCTAGCTTCTAAATTATATTATTTTATAAATTGTGTTGTACATTTGAATGGGTGATTTAAAAGTTGTTTTAGTGTGTGTTGAAAGTATTTGAAATAGATTTTATCTTTTATAGAAATAGTTATCAATGTTGGAAATGGTGTTATTTGGAATGTGGTGTTCTGGTATGTGTTTAAAGGGTATTTTTATGGTTTGAAGAATGGGATAAAGTACATGGTAATACTAGGAATCTATTTTGTAAGACTAGGAAAAGTACACTAGAGGAGGTAGTAGGACATCAAATTATCCTCCCTAACATGATTACACTAAAATACTAACTAAAATACATGATTATGGTATGGATTGATTATGGATCGAGTATGGAAATGGATCTTCACATCCATAGTTGAATCACTAAGAGTATGAGGATCCTAGGTCCTCAATCACCCTATCTACTTAGGGATTTTCTGTGGTGATTATTTTTTATTTTTACCAGCTTACTAGTTATCCCTATTTTCTTCACTTTTATTATAAATTTTAATGAATGTTTTGAAATATAACTATTTAATTTCTTTCAAAAACTGGAATATTTTTTTTCTTATAATGGATATGCATGAAACACTTGGTGGGATCCTGTTAGACATGTGATCTCACACCATACATACATCCAACAGGTGTATGTAGAATTTGTTTTTCTGATTGAGTTAAAGATAAGGCTTCATATGGAGACATAGGATACTCTTGATATTATCTGTTTAGTATAGGAGTTGGTGGTGAAAAAATTATAGGTTTAACCTTATTTCATATGGAGATTATCATGTTTTTTGTTGATCACATTTCCTTCCTATCTATTTTTGGTACTTTTCCTTGGATGTAATTTTTAAACTTGTGTATGGTCCATCATTATAGATTTTTTATGTATTATTTTTATAATTATTTATGTTTATTTTTATTTTTATGATGGGAAAATAATTCCCAAAGGATTTTCTCAATGATCATACACTATTTTACAACTCGAGGGGATCGGGAATGGCCTTCGGCCAATGCCATAGGCTGATTTTGGTACCATTATGGATTGAATCCCAGGATAATTCATGAAAATATTCATCTAAAATTATTTAATATTTATGTATGAAAAGTTTGGGTTTCTATATTATGAAATTTAAACTCAAGCGAGGATGAACTTTGGTTCCACAGCCACATAAGGGACCGTCAAATCAAATTGAGACATAGTGATTCCTCATCAAAATAATATCCAAATAAATCTCCACCTTCAACAAACCCAACTACTATGAAGCCTAAAATGATAAAAGGAAGAACTTAGAGAGAAAGAGAAGAATAAATCACATATAATTATCAATATCAAAACTTTTTAGGCCATGTATGAACACTAAAGATTAGTGGTTTCCAGAGATCCCAAAATTTCTTAAGAATCACTTGAAGTTTGAGAGAAGCAGGGGGGATGCGGGAGATCCAATGGAAGCTATGATTTATTGATATAATAGAAAAAATCGATTCATAGCATGAAGAGATAGTTCATGTCATTAACCTTACACTATTCACATCTACTGAAAAATAAGGCACTTGATCCAAAAAACTCAAGAGATATTTCACACTAAGAATTAAACCTTTCATACAATGAGACCTTAAAATACAGAACCAATAAAACCCTCATTGTGAGCATACATGTTGTGAAAACAATTTCACACCATGAATTAAACCTAGATAGAAATTCTAGGAACCGAGTCTCCCAAGCCACAAAGAAACCCGGTGAAACATCATTCAAATCATGAACTGGTGATTAATAATGTGAATCACCACCTGTAGTTACATATTATTCTTTACCCACCTATGGTATATGAAATTCACAATTTAATATGTTAGGAATGACTAGGATGTTACAATAGTTCTTGGAAAATGTTCCATTATGATTTTCCCTTGAAATATTTGGATACCAATATTTAATTATTTACATTTTTATTTACAAACACATCCCAAAATACTTTAGGATATAAAGTTATATTCACTTCAAAATGATAACTAAATGTAACTATTTACATTTCTCTTTACTGATAAACTCTAAAAAAATTAGGATAAAGTGATATTCATTTTAAATATTTACTAGTATAAAAATTCATTTTTTCACTTTGAACTTATCTAAGTCCAAATATACTCCAACTAATCTCTTAGAAAATATAGTATCATAAAAATATCATGATAATACATAGAAAATTCAATGAAAAATATAAATCCTTTATTTCAAAATCAGGCAGAATTTGAAGTGATACTCATATCCATACCCTCAATGCAACGCCCCATTAATCTGTTACATGAAATAAAAATTCAAGACACTTAAATCAACCCTTAATAAACATTGAAATTTTTTATATATACTACACTTATAAAATATGTGGTCGGTATCATATAACTTTTTAAAATATTAAAATTTATTTATATAATATAATACCTAATGTGGACTCACCACTGGGTTTCTTTTGGCCCTTCATGAACTTTTTGGGACTCCTTCCCCAATGGAAAATATTTCTATAATGGAAACAATATCTTTCTTTTTAACTCCTCCTTTCAATTTTAAAGACATTAATTATCTATTGGATGATCTGCTATTGAAATTTATAATATATTTTTTCTTCTTTTAATTTAAAACTCCCTCTATTAAACTATCCAGAAAAGAATTGATGGGCATCTGACCTAGCCCCATATGAAGAGGCTGTTAGAAATGTTATGCATGAAGTTGAGAGTCTTTAGATTAGTTTAGAAGAGTAGTGGGATGAGTGGTCCTATGCGACACTCATGGAGAAGAAGGGATTTCTGGCTGATTTAATTCTGAAGTAGGAGCATCTGGCTAGTGAGAAGGCTCAAATCAAGTGGCTTAAAGAGGGATATAGGAACACAGTATTTTTTCACGTGTGTATCAAAGAGAGGGGGAAGATAGTTAAACCGAAAATCCGTCTGGAGGATAGTTCCTTCACAGTGGTCAGAGACACGGTGGGAGGCATGGCCAATTCCTTCTTCCAAGAGCTTCTGGATGGTCCTAATGAACTCTTGGCTACTTGTTATCCTTTGGAACCATAAGATATATTTAATATCACACTACCACCCAATGAGCATGTGTAATGTTCCTTACAAGATCTTTTCAAGTATCATCAACTACAGACTGTCTATACATACCCACACTGCATTTCCCTAGAAAAACATGGGTTCATTAAAGGCCGATCAATCCCGGAGGCCATCACTTTGGATCAGGAGATGCTCAGTGACATCAACTTCAAAACCAGATGGTCTAACATGGTCATTAAACTCGACATGAGAAAGGCTTATGACCGGGTGGAATGGAGCTTTATTAATAGATTTCTATTAGGTATGGGTCTCAAATCTTGTAATGTTGATATTATCTTTCATTTCTTCAGATCCTCGTGGTTATCTGTGTCCTTTATGAGAAAATCATATGGGTTCTTTAAGTCCACTCAAGGCCTTAGGAAAGGGGACCCCATCTTTTCATCTCTGTTCGTTCTCATTCAGTGCGTCCAAAGCTGTCTCATTCAGAGAATCATCAATAATGGTGGCATCCTTCCATACCGACACCTGCTGAAGGCCCAAGCAATTTCTCACCTAATGTTCGTTGAAAATACCATTTTATTTCTAAATTCTAAGAGTAATTCCATTCGTAGATTAAATAGAGTGTTGGATATTTATTTCTAGTGGAGCGGTTAGACGATTAACAAGGATAAGAGTGACCTTTACATTTCCAAGAGGTGAACTGCTAAGAGAGTGGAGGATGTTACTAGTTTTCTTGGAATTAAGAGGGGGGTACCTATGGTTTACATATGCGCTCACATATCACCAGGAAGGATTCGTATTAGTGACTTCGACATCCGACTCACCAGGATCTCGTATATAGTTCTGAACTAGAAGAATAAATTTTTGTCTTTCAGTGGAAGGATCTCCCTGGTGAACAGCATGTTGGTGGCCTCTCCAATGCATGGTTTATCATCCATCAAGGTCCCTAAGGGTGTGATCAAATCCATTTATAGGATCTTGTAAAATTTCATTTGGGATCTATTTTTAGAGGGGATTAAGCACTGAGAGGCATGGAGTAAAATGGCGAGGCCGGTGGGGGAGGGAGGGATCAACGTGCACAACTTGGTTGATACCCTCCACTGCATGCATGTGAGGCTCTCTTGGGGTGGTCTGAATCATTGAAATATCTAGGGGATTACCATGCACATATTTTCTTCACGCCTCAGGACAGCTTCCCTATGGTCATTGATTGGCCCCATTATTGAAAAACTTCGGCCCTTCTCTCAGTGTATTATTGGAAATCGAGATCTTTCCTTATGGCACCAGAATTGGAGTGGTACAGTGCTAGGGTTCCCTATATGTCTGGTCATAGATATTTTGTACAGGGAAGCAAGCCTTTTCCCGGATTTTATCAACTCATTTTTGGATGAGAACCATCTTGAGTGTTTTAATCTCATTGAGCTTAATACAGAGTAGGATAAATGTGTCTTCATCGCTTCCTCATCAGTCCTGTTCTCCTCGAAGGATTCTCATCACTTCGTTTATGAGCAAGGTTAGTCCAGAAGCTGGGATGATATTTTCTGGGTTTGAAACATTCCAACCAAGCTTAATTTCCTAACCTGGAGGATTTGTAACAGATCCCTTCTGATTGATGATAATATCCAGAGATGTGGTATTCAACTTGCATATAGATGTGTATGATGTAGCACACATAGTGAGGAGAACTATTCTCATGTGTTCTTTGGTAGTGTTTGGACACGCGAGGTTTGGAAGTGATGAGAACCATGTTAAAGGCACCAAGTCGATTGCGTGTGAGGAAGAGTTGGATTTGCAATGCCCAATGATGTAAGGGGGATTAAAGAGGCTCAATGCTATAATGGGCATGCATCTTGCTTCATTAAAGGCCCAATGGATCTTTCCAAACATGGATAGAGAAAATAGGCCTATAATATAACTTATTCAACCCCAAATTTGATGTTAAAACTTTGTCCCACATGGTTTCACGAATTTGGATTCCTTGCCCACATGTAGGATTCTAGAAATGGAATCTTTGGACACCAAAGTCAAATCTGGTGGGCTATGCACTCAAAGTAAAATTCAACGGGCTATAGTTGGAATGTTTTGTTCTAATTTTCCAAAATTATTTGTTAGACTTTATATTTTTTATTTTTAAGTGGACAAGGTAGGTTTAGACTTTATGAATTTAGTTCATTTGACCCTTGCCTATTGTATAACCCATTGGCTATAAATAGCCACCCCAGGGCATTGTATTTTCATTCAAGACTTAATTAAGAGCATATGCTTTATTTCTCTCCATTGTGTACGGATTATCCCAGTTTTTCTCCTAGCTCTTGTGTATTCTTTCCTTGTCAATCTACAAGTTAGATTGGTGATCCAAGATCACAAATCCCACAATTGCGTGCCTAAACCCAAGTGTGTTGTTGTGTTTATTGGCTATCACATCCCTCCCTTTAGTGTGTTGTCTAAGTAGTAGGTTGCGCTCCTTATAGTGTTGATTGACTACTTGCATCACTATTTGTACCCATCATCCGCCACTTATCCCTAAATCGAATCCTCCATCCATCGCCCTACACCGTGAAGATCATACAACCTCGTGCATCTCACATCAGTTGGTATTAGAGCTCTGGTTGACATGTTATGTATTTATCCCTTCATTTACTTTACTTTTTTCCATTACCCTTCTTATCTTTCCTTATTATCTACCCATTAAAAAACCGCCTTTCTTGAAAACCTCCAAAATTGGCCTACATTATGAATTCTTGATATAATTTTACATTGATCCAATTATTCATCCATCTCTTTTCACATTTAATTCTCTATATGTGATTTGAACATAAAAAAAGTCAAATTCTCTCAACTCATGATTTTGTGCTTCTGAAAATTAAGAACATCCTTTATTTGAGATATTTCAGAAAAAAAATATTTCTTACTCTCCATTCAATCATCTTGTGCTTTAAAACTCAAATCACAACACTTTTGGGGGAGAATTAACAAAAAAACAAAAAAAAATAGATACAAACACTTCTTTTTTCTTTATATTATTAATAGTTTCCACTTTCATACATCACTTTCTCCACCATTTTACTTGATCCCCATTTTATATTTGGATCATATTGTTATTATTTTTTCTTATCTTTCAAAATCATAAAAAACCCACATACCACAGATTTCTATAATTTTCCACCCTTTTACCCATATCTTCTACCCTTTTTCACCCTTTACCCTTTACCACTCAAGTGGGTTATGTTAAACAATCCCCTAAAACAATCTTTATTGGGGAAGGATTGGTGGCACATGATCATCCAAAACAAGGTATTATATTTCATAAGAGCTTGGGATTTAAATTGATTTTTGAGAGTGGAGAGAAATAAGAAGAAGAAAAAACATCCTTGAGTGTGTATCCTTTTGTGTGTGTGAGAGTACATCTTGTGTATATAAGTGAGTATCCTTGTGTGTGTGTGAGTTTGTAAATATTGTGTGTGTGAGTTTGATTGTGTACAATGTGTGTGTGTGTGTGTGTGTGTGTGTGTGTGTGTGTATAAGTGTGTATCCTTGTGTGTGTGTGTGTGCATCTCATGTGTGTGAGTGTGTATCCTTGCGCGTCTGTGTGTGTGTATTCATGTACATTTGTGTTCGTGTTAATGATCATGAAAGAAGATCATGGAAAGAGAATCGCTCATGCTATCGATGAAGGAAGCCAAAGTATATCCCCCGCACCTGAAGCTACACCACTCCAAATGAAATATTTGGTGATCCATTTTGAGAGGCTTCTTGATCGAAAGTTGAAGGTTCTACATGAGAGGATTGATAACCTGGAGAATAAACCAAGCCCAAGGATGATCCACGATAACCCGCGGCGATCTCTGACACCCCGTCACCCCCACATCATGGAGGAGGAGACAGAAAACCTTGATGATTATTTTGAGGATGTCCCACAGAAGAGGATGTTGTACCAAAAACCTAGAGGAGGACAAAGGAGACCACATGATGATGACATACTTGGTGGAATCAAGGGGAAGGTCCCTTCTTTTCAAGGGAAAAGTGATCCAGAAGCATACTTGGAGTGGGAGATGCGGATCGGGCAGTTGTTTTCATGTCATACCTATTCTTAGGAGAAAATAGTAAAACTTACATCCCTTTAATTCATTGATTATTCATTAATATGGTGGGATAAACCTCAAAAGGATAGGTATAGATATTATGGACATCCCATCAACACTTGGGAAGACATGAAGTTCGCCATGTGGAAGCGGTTTGTTCCCACACATTACCATAGATATCTCCACAACGAACTTCAACACCTCACCCAAGGGAGTAAGAGTGTAGAAGACTACTACAAGGAGATGCAAATTTCCATGCTTCAGGAATACGTTGAGGATGATCTAGAGGCAACCATGGCACGGTTTATACATGGGCTCAATCAAGAGATTTCTGATCAAGTGGAGATGTAACACCATGTGGAAATACAAGATATGATTCATCAATCCACCAAGATCGAGAAAAAAATCAAAAGGAGGAGAAACATGAGGAAACCCTCTACACCTTTCATGCAATGGATAAATTAGAGGAAGGATATTGGAGAACCATAAAAGGCAAAATAGGTGGTTGATCGAAAAAGTGACAAGGTAATTCTTCCACCTAAGAAGCCTACTTTTGAGGTTAACCAAACTAGGAATCAGGATATTCAATGTGTCAAATTCCAAGGGGGCACATTGCTAGTGAGTGCCCAAAATGGTGCACCATGACCATCAACAAGTATAGAGAATGAGAGACCTATGGAGAGAGCTCGAAAGAGGTGGAGGATGAATCTCCAGAAATTGATAGTGGAGAGTTTTCAAAAGATGGTGAGATTCTTGTCACTAGGAGAGTTATAAGCGCACAAATGACCGTGGGAGAGAAGGATCAGCATGAGAACCTTTTCCATACACAGTTCAAGATCCATGGGAATGTATGTAGTGTTATTATTGATAGAGGAAGCTGTATTAATGTTGAAAGCACCGAGTTAGTAGAGAATTTGGGACTTCCTACTTTGAAGCATCAACATCCATATTGGCTTTAGTGGTTGAATGATTGTGGAGAGATGAAGGTTACCAAAAAAGTGAAGCTATTGTTCTCCACTATTAAATACAAGGATGAGTTATTGTGCTACATTGTTCCTATGAAGGTGTACTAGTTGTTGTTGGGTCAACCATGGTAGTACGATCACCATGTTACTCATGATGGTTTCTTAAACCGTCACTCTTTTTTACTATGAGGGGAACCTATAACCCTCAACCCCGTGTCCCCAAAAAAAATTATGGAAGATCAAATCTTGAGAGAAAAGAAAAAATCGAGTGATGGGGAAAAAAATAGAGAAAATGAAAAAGGATAGAATGAGGGAAAATAGAAAATGAGAGAAGAAAAGAAAAAGAGAGCAAAGAAAAATCAAGAGGGGAAAAAGATTTGAGAGGAGAGAAAAGTGTAATGTTGGAAAAAATAGTGAGGTTATGGAAGATTTTATTTCTCAAACAAATCTCTTAGTACTTATGTACAAAGATGTGATGTTTAACACTAATGACTTAATATCTCCTTTTCCACATGTTGTTGAGTCTTTGTTGTGGGAATTTGAATATGTGTTTCCTGAAGAGGTGCCACCTAGTTTTCCACCCATTAGAGGTATTGATCATAAAATTTACCTCATACCTAGAGTATCACTACCAAACAACCCTCCATATCGCACCAACCTGGGAGAGACAAAATAGATTCAAAGGCAAGTTCAAGAGATGTTGGATGTGGGATATGTCAAAGAGAGACTTAGTCCTTGTGATGTACCGGTGATTCTAGTACCAAAGAAGGATGGAACATGGAGAATGTGTATTGACTAAAGAGAAATCAATAAAATCATAGTTAGGTATCATCATCCTATCCCTATGTTAGATGATATGATAAATGAATTAAATGGTTCAACTATTTTCTCAAAAATTGATTTAAGAAGTGGCTACCATCAAATTAGGATGAAAGAAGGAGATGAGTGGAAAACTGCATTTAAGACCAAACATGGACTTTATGAATGGTTATTCATGCCCTTAGGTCTCACTAATTCACTTAGAACATTTATGAGGTTAATTAATCATGTCTTACATGAATATATTGGAAAATTTGTGGTAGTTTACTTTGATGATATTCTAGTGTATAGTAAGAATTTTCATGAACATGTAGATCACTTAAGAAAAGTCCTAGAGGTGTTAAGGAAAGAAAACTTGTTTGGAAACATTAATAAGTGTTAATTTATCCTGGATAATATTGTTTTCCTTGGATTTTTTGTGAGTGGTAATGGAGTTGAGGTAGACACTGAGAAGATCAAATAAATACAAGAATGGACAACTCTGACCTCCATTGGGAATGTAAGAAGTTTTCATGGACATGCTAGTTTTTATAAGAGATTGGTGAAGGAATTTTGCACACTAGATGTGACATTAAATTAATTTACAAAGAATAACGTTCCTTTAAAATGGGGTACAACTAAAGAGAAGGCTTTCAATGCTCTTAAGTATCGACTCACCCACACCCCTCTACTTGCACTCCCAGACTTTGGTAAGACCTTTGATATTAAATGCGATGCAAGTGTAATTGGTATTGGTGGAGTAATAAATGAGGAAGGTAAGCCTATTTATTATTTTAGTGAGAATTTAAATGGCCCAAATCTAAACTATGATACATATGATAATGAGTTGTATGCATTGTATAGAGTATTAGAGACATGGCAGCACTATCTTTGGCCTAAATAATTTGTGATCCATTCTGATCACGAGGCTCTTAAATACCTTAGGAGCCAACATAAACTAAATAGGAGACATTCTAGATGGCTGGAATTCATTGAATCATTTCTATATGTTTTCAAGCATAAAAAGAGGAAAGAAAATACTGTGGCCAATGAACTTTCATGTAGATATTCTATTTTATCATTGTTGGATTCCAAACTCCTTGTTTTTTAATACATTAATGATTTATATTCCACTGATAGTGATTTTGGAGAACCTTATGAAAATTTTAAAGATGAAGTTAGTTGGAAAAAGTTCTATTTACATGATGGATTCTTATTCCGGATTGATAATCTTTGCATTCCTAATTTCTCTATCCATTTACTTTTACTGAAGGAGTCACATTCGGGTAGGTTAATGGGGAATTTTGGTGTTACAAAAACTCTAAGTGTTCTTAGTGAGCATTTTTATTATCCTAGGATATCTAGAAATGTTGACAAATTTTTGGGAAAGTGCATTGTCTTCCATAAATCTAAATCAAAACTGAACCCACATGGACTTTATCTTCCTATCCCAATCCCCAACACCCCTTGGGAGGACATATCAATGGACTTTATTGTGGGGTTACCATGAACCAATATGGGGATAGATTCCATTTTTGTTGAGGTGTATTGGTTTTCAAAAATGGAACATTTTATTCCATATCACAAAATAGATGATGCCACTAACATTGCATCAATTTTCTTTCAGGAAGTAGTCAAAATCCATGGAATGCCAAGGATGATTGTATCGGATCAAGACACACAATTTCTTAGTTACTTTTGGATGACCTTGTGGAGAAAGCTGGGTACAAAGTTACTATTTTCCACTACTTTTCATCCACAAACTGATTGTCAAATGGAGGGGTGAATCAGAAACTATCATCCCTTTTGCGAACAATTATCAATAAGAATTTCAAGAATTGGGAGGAGTGTCTACCACATGTGGAATTTTCATATAATAGGGCCAAGAACTCCACTACTCAATATTATCCATTCAAAAATGTTTACAGTTTTAACCATCTTCCCCAACTGATCTAGTTCCTTTGACTTTGGAGGAAGAAACTAATATGGTTGTGAAATGGCGCGCATAATTTATCAAACAACTCCATGAAAAGGTAAGGAAAAATATTGAGTGGATGACACAACAATATTTTGATCATGCAAACAAAGTTCACAAATAAGTGTGGGGATTTGGTATGGATTCATATGAAAAAGGAGAGATTTCACAACAATTGGAAATCAAAAATCATGCCATGAGGAGACGGAACTTTCTGAGTGCTTGAGAAGATTAACAACAATTCTTACAAGATATATTTTCCAGGTGAGTATGGTGTAGGTTCCAATTTAATTTTTTTTATCTTTATCCTTTTTTGGGTGAAGAGGATGAAGAGTCAAGGACGACTCCTTTTCAAGAGGTGGGGGGATGATGAGAACCATGTTAAAGGCACCAAGTCGATTTAGTGGGAGGAAGAGTTGGATTTGCAAGGCCCAATGACGTGAGGGATATTAAAGAGGCTCAATGCTAAAATGGGCTTGCATCTTGCTTCATTAAATGCCCAATGGATCTTTCCTAGAATTGATGGAGAAAATGGGGATATAATATCACTTATTCAAGCCCAAAATTGATGTTTAATTATTTTCCTACATAGTTGCATGAATTTGGATGCCTTTCCCACATAGAGGATTCAAGAAATGACATCTTTGGACACCAAAGTCAAATCCTGTGGGCTATGCACTCAAAGCTAGATCCGATGGGATATAGTTGGAAAGTTATTTACTAATTTTCCAAAAGTGTTTATTAGACTTTAAATTTTTGAATTTTAAGGGGACAAGGTATGTTTATCCTTTATGACATTAGGGTATTAGAACATTGACTAGTGTATCACCCCTTGGCTATAAATAGCCACCCCAGGGAATTTTATTTTCATTCATGACTTAATTGAGAGATTTTGATTTGTTTCTCTCTATTCTGTGAGGATTGTACAGGTTTTTCTCCTAGCTCTTGTGCATTCTCTTCTTATCAATCTACAAGTTAGATTGGTGATCCAAGATCACTAAGGCCCCAATTCCATGCCTCAACCCAAGTTTGTTGTTATATGGATTGGCTATCATATCCCTCCCTTTACTTTGTTGTCTAAGAAGTAGGTTGTGCTCCTTATAACATTGATTGACTAATTTCATCAACTACCCATACCCATAATCCTCCACTTATACATGAACCACATCCTTCATCCACCGTCCTATGTGGTAAATATCGGGTCACCCCGTACGTATCACATCAGGAAGGCTCTTAGGGAGTTCTCTATGCCCATCACCTTGAACAAGACCATCTCCTCCTTCTTTGCTAAGTGGTTTCATGGTTCATATGGTAGTGGCTCAGAGAGAGAGGCCTGATCAGTTCTAATTCATGTGGGTGTGTTGGTGTATTTGGAAGGTGAGGAATAGAGTGAAGTATGAGGGAGAGGTAGTTTCAACTCGTGTAATTATTGTCTGGGCAAAAAATCGAGTATTGGAGTTGAATAAGGTAGTGAGGGCCTGGAGGGAGGCGTTGTCCCTTCATCGCTTTCAGACTGGTTCCTATGAGGTCTCTTCATCTAGTAGCAGGATGGAAAACTGGGTGTGATGGTTCCCTCTCATGGATGGATTGAATCTCAATACAGATGACTCTTGTGTTCAGGGGAGCATGAGTGGAGGAGGTGCGGTAAGGGATAGTAATGGCTCAGTTTTATTAGTGTTCTCAGCCAGACTGGGCCAAGGATCTTCTCTTCAAGCGGAGAGAATGGAAATTCTCATGGGCCTCAAACTATGCATGCTACAGGGGTTGGATATATCTGAAATTGAAACTGACTCCTCAATTTTCCACAACTCTTTGAAATAAATGGGGTATGTTCTTTGGTCAATTTTCTATGTCATCAGGAAATGTAAAATCCTCATCAAGAACAACACCCATATTCTTCACACCTGGAGAGAGGGGAACAATGTTGTGGACTACTTGGCCTCGGTGGTCTTTAATGAGATTGGGAAGGTGTTTTTTCACTCTTAAGAAGGTATTAAACCTAATGGGATTGACTTTAATAAAGGGTATATATTAGGGTTTCACCATTTCAGGCCCCTGTAGGTTCCTCTTTGGAGTGGGGGAGGGGAAGTGTTCCTCTTCGTGCCTTATTTGTGTTTTTTCAGTACTATTTATAAAATTACATGATGATGATGATGGTTGGTTATCCTTAACATATTGAGTATCTTGAGTAAACTTTTTACGAGTTCATTCAGATTATAATTCATAATGAATTTTCATAACCCTTCTAATAAGGATAATAGAATTAATTTAGTAGATAAATCATGGTCTAGTGGTAACCCTTGTCTCTCTGATTCATTTACATACCCAATAATATTTATTAAATTAGTAAATATTTAGGTTACCTCAACTATCTTACACCAAAAATATCTTTAAAAACAGCATATGTTTCATTCTCTTGATATAACCTTTTTCAGTTATATATCATTCCAGAAGCATCCATAATTTTATGTTACTTATATAATTTTGGTTCCAATGATACAAAAATCAATATAGATATGTCAATATAATCCCTCTTATGTTAATAATAAAAATTATTCTCCTCTCAACTAGATTCATTAGAAGGTGTATCCTTTGGAATTGGTTTTTTACCACACAGAATTTTTCTTTCTATTTGAGAACAATTCTCATATTTATATACCAATCTATGAAGATGCTACCATTTATATTATCTTTTTTAAATATTGATCACAGAATTATAATTTATGATGATGATTCTATTTACCTATAATATAAAGATGTATTAGATGGGTATCGTGTTTCACAATCATTTAATACAAAATTTTATAAAATTTTATCTCTTTTTGAATTATATCATACAAATAAGAGGTTAAAGATCCACATTTTACTATGAATTGGGTCACGTTATTGTTTATCCCATCACATAGATATTTAAGTAGAACTTATTCCAATTATATCATATATATAATTCTTGGAAAGTTGAGAAAAAACTCATTTCCTAATCTATCCTTTTGATAAACTCAAATTTATCCTCTAGTGACCTAATCCTATTAAGGTCTCCCAGCTAAGTGTAACCCAAATAAAATTCAAAAAATGGGCATCCAATCATATTAGGATCACCCATTACATGATTATCTTATATAATATAATCTATGGGAACCCATCTTTATCATGATCTACCCAATTGGATGATCAAGGCCTTAAAAAGTGTTCTCTTTGGAAGGAATATGATAGTTTTAATTTTTAAATGGGATTTAATCTCAACATCATATCTCATGTATTCCCTTTAAAAGAATGCATGATTATAATGACTTAGTTTGGAGTAATATTTCTTCCACTAAATCAATATGTTCAGACTATATTGATTTATAACTCTTTACAAAATTTACATCTATTGTTACAGATACAAATTAAAAGCTAACTATATTCATACATATCCAAATATATCTCATTAAAAATGTAGATGAAAATAATTCATATAAAGGCTTAGATTCAAATAAAATCTACAATCCCTATATGGTTAATCTTAGAGCAATGAATATCTAACCTCCACTCTTCTAGACAAGGAATATGCCTTTGAGATAGTGGGTAGTCCAACCCAAAGTCCCTGTACCCATGATTAATTTACTGAATATTTACCTACATTACATCACAATTATCCCATATAATATGAGTAAATGATAATTAAACTTTAAATTTAAACTCATAACCAAATAAAATACAAATTCAAGGAATAAAAAAACTAAATACGTTATCATACCTAGCATGTAACTCCTTAAATGGATGTATGATATCTTATCGAATAATTTTAACAATTAAAATTAAAGCATACAACCATTCATATTATAAACAATTATATCTATGAATAAATAATGGAATATACTAAATAAATGAACAATTGGTATATTTAAACATGATACAAAAATTTTTGAACAATTATAAATAATAAATTATAAATACTTTATAATTTAACCATTCATTATAAACATTCTATAATTAGATAAATAGAAACACTTTATATTTATTTTTAAAATTAACTTCTTCATAATATCCTTTTATATGTCATTCTACACAAATATTTTATATTAAATTAAATACAAACATTTTATATTCAAATTATATAATATAAAAATTTAAAAAATCTAAATATCACATATTTAATATTATTTATATCATGATCATATTTATTATCAAAATATATTTTGATATGGATTAAATAATTCTCAAAAAAGGCCTTTAATTTAAACATTTAAAATTAAATATTATGAAGAATTCATAATATAAAATATAAACCCTTTTATATTTGAACTTATTTTTTAATTTATATACACTATATAAATTACTCTTATAATTTACATATAAACATTTTATATCCAAATTATTGGTCATGTTATATAATTTCTAAAATTATTTAATATTAACAATTTATATTGTGGTTTTTTATTAAATGGTTCATAAACATTAAATAATTAACTTGAAATACTTTATAAATTAACTAAATATCACAATTACCATTATCTATAATTTATAAAAAATTATAAATTATATAATTAAATTCATAATTGAAATGATGAAAAATAAAAATTATCAAGTATATCATATTTATGATATCTATTATACTATAATACGTGATATCATATTTTATCTATCACATTTAATGATAGATAATCTTTGGATGCAATAACACCTTTGACTCCTAGGTTCATAGTTTACGATATCACCTATATCGTAATAGTTATATAATACTTTGTTTTATATCACATGAATTTTCATTACCACTTATCACAACTCCCTATGTCGTATTCTATGATACATCAAAACTAATGGATTTACCCTATATTGTATGTTATGATATCACAAATCTAAAATATTGTCCTATTGCAGCCTATGATATCTTATATCATAATACATGCCACAAAACAACTTTTATATCATATTTGATGACATGGATTATGATATCTATATTTCAATAGAAAATCCATATTTTTGTTTATGACATCCAATGTGACAATCATACAATATAAAATTTCTTCATTTTCAACATGATTTCAAGAATAAAAAAACACGACATGTCTCTAATACCACCTTTAGATTTATAAGGATTGAATAACACTTATTCAATTAAATGGTAGATATTATAAACCTCGGACCCATGATAAACTATGGTATGTAAAACTGAAATCATGTATAAACTAAAATGAAGAGCATATTCCTTTACTAATATTAGCCTCATATACTACCTTCAATCATATGATTTTAAATATAGTCGAGGAATAGCCTAATGACTCTTCCCTATAGGGTGTATCTATAGGATTACTGAATCAAATGATATTTAGGAAAAACCATCCCTGTGTCAATGATATGCTAGTATCTCATAGAGACTAATGAAGGATAAGGAAGAGAACTTCATGAGAATTAGCAGGGAAAGCTTGGGATATATTAAACCACCATCTCAAGGGATTGGTCTATTTATATATCACTTGAATATTTTCCCCCAGTATCCATGAATTTACTTAAACATTCAAAATGTATTATTAAATTCTATTTCTGATGCAACTCCTTACAACCCTTCAATCAAGAAAACTCTCCCATGTGTTTCATCTTATGAGACATAAATTCTATCTTACATAGAGGATATTTGAATGCTAACTATTAAAATTTAGTTTCCATGATTAATCATAGGTGAAATATGAATCATAAAATATGATTAACAATGAATAACAATATAAAAAAATGTGTAGTATAACTAGCTTAAGCAATAGTGTATTATCACTTAAACAACACCTTATGATATCCCAAACCAATGTCATACGATATTCATTGTTTTATAAAATATCATATCATATTATATGTAGATATCATGCATTATGATATCAACCTAAGAAAATAAAATGTGTATTGGACTTAGGGTATATATCCTTTATTTTCTTCATTTTTGTATTATTTTTATAAACTTATCAACAAATGATCTTATAGTAAAGGGTTTGTATAATTATTCCATTATATTTGGGAATAATTATGTTATTCAAAACCAAACTATGATTTTTTAAATAGATTATATAAAACATAGTTATTAGACCAGGTGGGATTGATAAAAACATTTTTCATTTTCCCCCAAAATGATTCACTTCATATACATTATCTTTGGTTATCCATATTATAGTGACCCTTATCTTTCGATATCATATTGAGACATGAGTAATATTATTAACCTAATACAATATTGTGGGCATTATCTAAATTATATTGATTACTCATTTGTATTATTTTAAATTAATCATTATATAGTTCTTCAATTATGGATGTGTATCATTTTGGATTCTCTATAATTTTTTAGCTTGGTGGGTGAGAAAATCTAGGTTAATGTATCTCATTATGTGTAATAACCATTTTAACTCTTATAAACAACCTCATATTTATTATATATAAGTTTATAATGATATATAATTTCTTATCATTGGCCCAAAAAGGGTTCTAGTATTATTAGTTCATGTAAAAATTTTCCATACATAAATAAATTTTTATGTTTATAAAAATTTAAAAAATGAAAATAACTATTGAATGATGTTCTGGATTAGTCACATTCTACTCAAATATGTTCTTGAAAAAATCACTTTAAATATAAAATCATTTAAAGATTTATTAAATAAAGGTTAATTAAATTTTTCTAAATAGGAAATGAAAATAATTTTGTTGGATCAAAGGAAATAAATGAGTAATAAAAAGAAGCTCACTCAAAATTTAATCAATGTTCATTAGATACCTATGATAGTTTGGTATCAATTTAATAGATTGGTTCCCATATTTTATTCAATAGATATATTTTATATTTGGAATTCATTTAAATTATTTGTTTCCATACGTTAAAAATATTATTCTCAGCCTAATTCATAATAAAACAATAATGTTCAAGATTTCATATCAACAAACAAAAGTAAAAAATATTCTTCATTAAAATTTTCATTTTATTTTACTTACTAATTTTGTTGTGTATTCCAAACATGAATATCCTTACACCTTAAAGTATAATATAGGAATTAATTATAAGTTTCAAAATCCCATTTTAAATTTATAAAAAAATCATTAAGTACTCATTACATTCACTTAATGAGGGGGATTAGGATTTTCTAAAGATAATAAAAACATCTTATAACTTTAAGAGTTATAAAAACCCATGAAAAATGTATTATATATAATTATATGTAATTATAACAATGGATACATTATAATAAATAAATGTAGACAAGAATTTTTGTGACAAGCTAAGTAATGAAGTAGCCTACTATTGAAGATGCCCTAGAAACTTGTTAAAAACAGGTTCGTAAACCAGACATTGAATATTTCCAATGGGGAATCATGTTAATGTCAAAGTTAAAAAATTATATAGGCTATTAAGTTGGTGGATAATCATGTCAATGTTAGTATAAAGACCATATGGATAATGTAATTTATATTAAATTTTTCTTGTGTCATTTTCATTTCTTTTGTAAAAGTGTTTTTTGATAAAGTTACTTTATGAAACGTTTTGGTTTGTAATAAGACTATGTGGTTGTGATTGATTTAGGTAAAGATAATTTATATAAGTATTTAGGTGTTTTAAATTAATAATATTGGGACACATGGAATTAGGCCATTTTTTCTTTACAATTACATTATATCTTTTAAATTCCCTCGATGGCTATAAACCTATACCCTGAGTATAAGGAGACCTCAACCTTTGGGAGAGGAATATTGTAACTAGTTTTAATAATAATATCCCTATATTTTCATATTTATCAAAGTGTTATTCAACTATTTGTATTTATATACCCTTCTATTTGTGCTATAAACTCTTTTTTGGTGAAACTATTGGAAAGTGACCATTTAATGTCAGTTATAACATTGGTTAAAAAGACACATGAATAAAACCAATGTTAAAAGTATATCTTTAACATAGATTATTAAAAATCAGAGTCAAAATTGATTTTCAATGTACTTTATTATAAATACTAATGTTTTAATACAAACTAAACATAGATATTTGGAGACCTTCATTATTAGGATTTAAAATAATCGATGTTGAAATAGTGAATAAATATAGATATAGATGAACATTAAATGTCTTCTTACAAAAAAACATGAAATTAAAGTCACTTTTAATGTCAATTTTTATAAAACATGATGTTTAAAGTCACATTAAACATCAGTAATTATAATAACTAACATTGATATATTTACTAAATATAGATATATATAGACATTTGACACCAATTTTCATAAAAAACAATGTTGAAAATCACTTTTAGCATTGATTTTTCTAACAAAAATACATTGAAAGTGACTTTAAACACTATATTTAACAATATCCAACATTTAAAACTAATTAATATTTTTAAAATATCTTAAAATAAAATATCCCATGATCTGTAACTATAAATCTAGTAGCAGTAAACCGAAAATAAAAACTAAATGAAAATTGTACTACAAAATCATTTATAAAGATAGTACAGATACAATAATATTTTAGATATACATCTAAAAATTAATCAACCCAATAAAATAGTCTCTAAATAATCCTTTAATGTTATTTAAGTTATCTAGAAAATATGATAAAACATCATCAACACCCTATAAAATAATAAGTGTTATAAATTTCTCATTACAACAATTTGGTTTAAAACATAGCAGTTACAATGGAACAAAAATTATGAAAATATATCATTATTCCACTCATAATAATCTCAAAAAAGAATCATAATAACTACAGTCAACACATCCACTTTAATTATGGAACTAAAGTGGTGAAGCAATACTTTGAAAATAATTAACACTATATATGTAATAAAAAACTAATATGAATGTTATCAACATTAACTTACACATAATTAATTTCATTTGGATTCTATATTGATAAGAGAACCTTATTTAATGACTTATATGACCTGTTGTACCTTTTTATATTAATTACCATAACATATATAACATGAACAATTTTTGGTTAAAGAAATAATATAATATAATGAAACTTGAGAATTAAATAAATCTGGAAAAATTTCTTGAACATCACCTAGAAAAGAGAATAACCAATATTTTCTGCCTTAATGTGTGTATAATACACATAATATTCAATGTACACTAAAAGATAAAATGTTCATCATGAATAACATTATAATTAATAGAAGTTTTTAATTATCTATGTCTTGTTAACTGTTAAGGAGTGGAATAAACTATAACTTATTATTTATGTTTTCTAATATTTTAGATAAATATATTTAACTCTAGTATGCATATTCAGATATTTCATAGTTATTAAAATGTATTCCAGATCTGTAAAATAATAAATTTATGTGATCTCATTTTGATTAAAATATTGTGGATATACCTAATTAGATAAATAATAAATTAAATCACTATAATTTATTTTTTCTTAATGAAATAAAATTGAAGTTGAAATATAATTAAATGGAAAATAACTATAACATGGGAACAAATAGATCATCACTAATAAAAATATATAATATTTTTTTTTTAAATATTCATAATGGATAATATCTCCCACATATATCGATTATAAAAAATCATAATAATTATATAACATAATATAATTCATTGCTAATTTTTTTATCCCTTGATAAACCTGAGAAGTATTTGAAGGTATTGGTTCCTGACATTTTTGTTAATTTTTCAATGATTACTTAGATTTCATATACTTCTATATAAGGTAAATGTAAGAAAAAATTACAAGTAATTTTAAATATAATGTAAATAAATTTTAAAAATAAAACATACCTCATATGTCAACTGATGAATAAGTCTAGTTGTATATAGTAAAAATTGAGACATACACTTTGGCTACCTCCTTAGAAGGACATATAACTGTATCACTCGGATTAATAATATCATGTACTAATAATCTAAATTAATCTTTAATGAATAATATAATTATGTATATAATCCCCTAGATTATATATGATTCTATACACTATAATTAAAAAATCTGGGATCCCTAGGATGAAAATCATAGTATACAGTCATGTATGAATAAAGTGGTGGAGGATATAGATAGGTGGGGTGCATAGGTTCCATCTATCTCACCATTTCTGAAAATATATCTTGTATATATGATTTAATTCACTCATATATATATATATATTGATTCATATATTGAAGCTCATTCTTCAAGGGAACCATTTTTCCTTTTATTCTACCTCCCTCGATGTCATACTACAACATCTAAAAAAATTTCTATTACCGACACCCACCACATATCTTCATATATATATTGGGTGTTATTTCTTTCCCAAAGAGGTTGAAAAAAGGTACATATTACCCTTAATGATAATTTTCACTTGTTTCGTTTTATCCTAAAGGTAATCCTAAAATGATATATGTAAATGTTATATTGTTGTGACGAATTTACAAAATTATAATATTCAAGAAAAATAACGATTAGTTTCTTAAAATATTATTGGATACTTGTTTTTATGGATTGGTTAGAAACTTACCCTTTTTCCATTCTTTCCCTTTTCTATTTTTCAGGATTAGTGGGTAGAGATGAAGGAAAAAAATTGAACCTCTTCAGAGCTGCTACTATATTTAAATCTGAATTCATCAAACTTTTATGAAATCTTTACTCCTATAGAAAAGGATACCCCATGTGACAAATTATGAGGTTATAAATTCTATAACTGGATCAAATTGTGAGATCTACAAGATTCCTATAATATAAAAATAAATGAATATATCATAAATTAATTAACAAATAATTTTAAAAATATAATTTATAAATAACAATTAGCATACCATGTCTTTTTGCGCTAGTCGGCTAGAAACAAACTTCTCCCATGGCTCTACGTTTAAAATCTCATATTGGAGGCATGTAATTTCATTTTTTTCTTCTTAAAAATATACACGAATGTGAAATTTGACTTCAAAACCATCCATCAAATTATAATAAAACACATTTACCTATTCTTACATGATTTTTATTAGGAAATTAGAATGTAATTTGTAATTGAATTGATCAAATGTTAGTCATATGAAATATTAAATATTTGAACCACTGGGAACAAAATGTAAATTGATTGAGATATTTTACCATTACACACTCCAAAAACAGATCTTTTACTAACTGTTCAATGATACTCTAATCAAGATATAATATAATAATGAAACAATGACTATACATAGCCATAAAAATCCTAAAATTACTCATATTTCATCCTACTGGGTTATTGTTATCATGGAATTGAATTAAAACCACTTTTTCCTTGAGAAATTAAATGATTGGGTAAACATATAATCCCATGTTTATAAATTTTTTGCATCATCTTGTCTAGGGAAGAATAATTACTAAAAATAATTTCAACAAACATAAGTTTGATTTCATTAAATAATTTTATTGTGGTAGACATATTTATATAAATAAATGCACACATACCATGATAAATGTCTCTCTCCCTCTGTATCCATATTTTAAATTGATGTGTGCTACTTTAATGAAATTATGTGTGCATGTATTTGATAAAAATTAAATTCTTGTTAGAAGTAAAAAATTTGATTATTCAAAATAGAAAGAAAATTATATCTGTTTTTTTAACTAATACATCCGAAGAAAAGTTAAAACACGAAAATTATGAATAAAAATAAATTGTCCTGAAAAAATAATGATGTCAGGTTTATTCAACCAAAAAATGTCCAACTATAACAGATGAATATAAAAATTAATACAAGAAATGGTATAAATGATCAACATCTAAAAATGTGTAATTCTATATACCTATATTTGATTTGATTTAAAGGATTGTTAGAAGTAAAAAAATCGGTTTTTCATAATAGAAAGAAAATATTATCTAATTTTTTACTAATATAGATGAAGAAAAGATCATACCCGAGAATAATAAATAAAAATAAATAGTCACAAAAAAATGAAGTAAGGCTTCAACAAAAACAAATATGTGACTTAAACATATTAATGTAAAAATTAAGAAAAAAAATAAATAATGATCAACATCTAAAAATGTGAAATTTTGTTTACCTATATTTTATTTGAATTACATTATTATTAGAAGTAAAAAAGGGTTATTATTCATATTAAAAATAAAATTATATATATTTTATTAACTAATATATCTAAAGAAAAGTGAATACCTAAAAATGATGAATTCAAAGAAATAATCACAACAATTTTTTTTTGGATTCTTCAACCAAAAAAATGTGTACCTAAAAATGATGAATATTAAAATTAATAAAAGAAATGGAAAAAATGATCAACCTCTATAGATTTAAATATCCATGTTAAAAAATAGTGTATTCATATGTGCAATTTTCACAAAATTATAAAAAAATATATAATTTATAGAATAATTAAGAGATCAACATAATGAATTATCATAACCATTATATGCGATCATTTTATATAGGATAGACTATGTCTAAATCATAGTCATTGAAATTCTTAAGTAATCATAAAATAGATGACTGGATATCACATAATTCCATAACATCATAAACATCCTCATCACATGAATAAATTTTTTCCCTTTCAAGAAAATAGACCATTGATCATTTTATGGGTCAATAACATAAAATATTTTATTCACATGTGTTTTCATGACAAATAGTTTCTCTTACCAACTAAATATTTTCAAATCACTAAGTGTAAATCCATAATTACAACACCTCTAGATTTTAAAAGATGAGCATCATGCTCGAAAGAATATATTACATACAACACAAATCATAGAAGGTAGTGTAACACCTTGATATTATACAATATATTTCTTTTTAAATAAATTCATTCCATTTTTTATCTTATAATTCACATAATGCTAGATTTAAACGAAGCATCACACACTATTAAAATATTATTATTTAAACATAACCATTATAACCAAGCTATTAAGTTGGAGGTTATGAATATTACTAACTAAATTATGAAAATTATATGGTTTCAAATGTATAAAATAAATTCAATGGTTTTATATTGATTATAAATAAAATAATAATCATTTTAAAGAAAAAAATATATTTTCTTAAAAAATATAGTGTTAAAAGGAGGTTTAGTCACGTTTTGTGTACATGATTTAAAATTAAATTTTTTCACTTTTAAAAAATTTGTTTTAAAAAATAATTATCATTTTTGAAATCTATGTGTCTAAATTAACTTTGAGGAAATTTTTGAAAATTTTCTGAAGAGATTAATTTTTTGATAAATAGTGAAAGATACTGATTTTTATTGAAAACCTCCTTTTAGTTTAAATTATTTACAATGTTAAATTATATTTTAAATTGGTTTTAATGTAAAATTAGTTCAATTATAATAAAATTTAACTAATTTAAGTCATTTTATTTAATTTCATATCGAATCATGATTAAAATATTTTTATACTTTTGAATGTTTTTCTTTGGAAAACCAGTTTTTTTGATGTGCCTACGGGTTTAATTTTCAATTGAATTCTTCCACTACAATGAATCGAATTTAGAAAAAATGATTAAATATTTGGAATAAGAATAAGTTTTATTATATAATATGTTCAACTTAATTTTTTATCATAATGAATACTGAAAAAATAATAAATTAATTATTACGGTTCAGGTGAAAACTAGTTTACCAGGGACTGAAGTAAAACGATAATAGTTAAAATGACCTATCAACTTGTCCAAAACCCATTTTATGTAAATTTTTTGACATTATCAACTATATTTTTAAATAATTACCCATTTTTTGGCTTTTTCCCTGAGAAAAATGTGGTTATAATTGATTCTTTTTAAAAATTCCAAGTGTGTCCTATCCCCCCTTATAAAAGGCCACCCCTCTCCCATCCACTTCTCACTCCCAGAGGCATTTGGATTGGGAAATACCTAAAAAATTATATTCCTAAATTACATCACAACATCCTAGAGTGTCACAAACCAACCTGACCCTACAACCAACCCGACACCCAACCTAGTTCGTAATGTATCCCAAAGGGTGTTCTTGATACCCACAGGTTAGAAACTACTGTCGAGCATGAAAACATACATGTGAGAATGATTTAATACCAAAATAAAAACCCGGATCAAAAAAATAAACAATACAAGCATAAAAATGATAAATGATCATAAAGAAATAAATATTTGATCTAGATAAAAAATACAACTGAACAAGCATAAATTAAATACAAAACTGAAAAACAAAACCATGATATCATAATCTTTGTGTGACATCAAGGTCACCAACATCCTCCACTAACCTGATCCAACCATGATACAATTAACTAACAACATTAATAAAAATTTGATCCTGTAAAATAGCTTGGGCCTACCAGAATTAAGTGGTATAAGTAGGGTGTGAGCTCAACAGCTCAGTAGGGAATCACCACAGAATCCATGTGTTTCCTTCCCAAAACAATCCATTAACACTAGTTCAAAAATACAGTTACAAAAATAGGATTTTCTCATTTTTTTAGATAAATATACCTTTCCTTTTTAAATCAACACACAGACACACACTCACCTTTCCATTTTCAATAGATGGGTTTACCATTTTAAAAACCAAAACCCCAAACAAGAGAACACCAGCCTATACAGGAAAGAAATAAATGGGGAACCTGAAAAAAAACTAACAGATACTGAAAATAGACTATTAGTGTAAAAAAACTAAGTGTAGAGAAATAAAAATAAAAATAACATAGAAAATATACATGGGTGATCCCAAACATCCATATAAGACCCTTGTACATACTCAGTTCAGAACCACCAACCGACATATGTTGAATCCCCTAAGTCTATAACCAACTGGTCACCCTCAACTAACCAATCCAGTGTAAAAACCCTCATGAACTAACAATAAATCCAGTAGGGTACCAGCCTGTCTAATCCAGACTATAAAGAAACATCACTCAATCATCTAAAATAATCCTAGGAACCCATGGTGCTAATATAATGTGTAAATGGGTGTCCCTCACACACATGACCCATCTTACCTGCCACCACCACACTTCCCTACCATCAACAAGGACACTGCTATATGATAACCTATAAAAGGTAAATCCCTTCTATAGAGGTTCCCCATAAATTTAGATATATATAGTTCATATCATCATGGTTCCAATTGGGCCGTCAAGACTCTTGATCAATCAACCCATTTATTTAAAACATAAGAAGTGCCAAACATGCCTTTAGCTCAACAATACTAATTTCATTTACCAAAAACATCATTAAAACATTGATTTTATATTTACAATTCAAAATGGGCCCTTAAGTTCCAAACACACACCCAAAAACTTCACAACTACCAAGAAAGACATTACCCTTTTCACTCTCATACCAAAACATGTTTAAAGGACAAATGGGCCAAACCATGAGGAACACAATTAAAGCCATGTTTTCCAAAACAATTGAAGAAATAATTTCCATTTTATAGGAAATGGGACCATATTAAGAAAAAGGGGAGGAGGAAGAAATGAGAAAATTTTAGGGGAAAGAATTTAGAGTGTCATCTTCATTTGAATGCACATCCATGTGTGCACCTAGTGCACCCATGGATGTTCCCACATCTAATGGAATACTCTAAAGTCTAAGAGAACACTCAAAAACCATTTTTACAAAATCACCATTTTCATTAAAACAAATCCCAAATCTTACATTATTTAAAGAACAGAAAAATTCCTTTAAAATTTATGAAAACCATTTCATGCATCTCACCATGACTCTCAAGACACAAGTTCAAAAAATCAAACATCCGAAGCAAAAAATCCAATCCAATAATACCACCTCAACACAAATAGGGATAAAAAAATCTCAAAATACCCAATTTCACTTTAAAGAATACATAGAATCACAATGTTATACATCTTTCAAGGATTACTTTGAAAACCTATTTTTAACAAATTGATCCAATTCCAAAATGCCATAATAAGTTAAACAAGGGTTCCAGAGAGGTGTGAATCAATATTATACATTTATTTAAAATTCTAAGCATCAAAGAAAATGCCTTAGAAAGTAAAAACATGGAAACACCAACCTCAGTTGAGTGTGAAAGCAATGAAACTCTCAGAGAAGGGAGATATAAGCATCAAATACCCTTCACACACCTTAGTACCCAATGGAAATTGAGTTTCAAACAAACTTTAACATTTCGGGTTTGGATAAGAGAAGGCCTACCAAAGGGGAACTAAGAAATATAGAGAGGAAGAGAGAAATAGAGTAAAATGGACATAAAAACCTAAAAAATACCTTGGAGATAAAGAAAGAGAACCTAGGAGGGAGGAGAATCCATGGAAGGGGGCCTAGGGGTTTTCTTAATATGCCATGGTCGACTGAGGGGGAGGGGTCTATTTTGGGTTAAATGAGTAGGAGGGTAGAATAGGAATTTCAACTTTTAAAATTTCTTCTTCGATCGCACAGTTTGTCCACACAGTTCGATGAATTGTGTGGAAACCATGCGATAAACACTTTCCAAAGGAGACACCCCACACGGTTTCCTGGGCTGAGCCGTATGGCTTTCCAAACCGTGCACAAACTATGAGTGGGCTATTACCAAGCCCAAAACCCCAATTTTTTAACCAAAAACTCAAAAAATTAAATCAGGACTCAACCCAAACTTCAATCAAAAGATCCTATATCAAGAGGAGTATGTAAAGACCCAGAAATTTGGAATAATTTTTTTTCTTAATTATTTGAAATTTTACAAGTCCGCAGTTTCTGAAGGCGCCGGATTCCGAGGTCCGGTGTGCACGGAATCAATTTCTGAAGTTTTGTTTGGGTACATTCAGTAAACGTACATGTAGGTTTTTCTATCTTTTGAACCAATGCTCGGAATTGAATTATTAGGGCACCAACGAACTCGCATCACCGGTATTCTCTTAAGGGTACCTTTACCACAGTTGCGTTTGCTCGGGAGGAGAAGTTAATTTTCGGGATTTATGTTAAATTAAATAAAATTATTGTACACAATTTTATTATTTAAGAATTGGTTGTTTCCTACAAGGGGGAGTTATATGTGGGTCCCACACCCACATAACCTCCCACTAGAGTATTTAGTGTGGTGGGGCCCACACGATCCCCTAACCCTTTAAATCCCCATTAACTCCCCTTCATTAAATTTGATAACTCCCCCTCTTAATTGGTGACTTTCCACCTCTTTCTCACTCCCATTAATTTTTTCCAACACATTTCAATTAATTAATGGAACTCTTCAATTAATTAATTAAAGTGTTTGATTTTTGAAATACATGTGTGAATAAAATAATATCCTTAGCTATTATTTTTGTTGGACTTGTTGTGTTGGGAGAACCTTGGGAAAGCTCTGGAGAAATAGAAGAATAGTGTTCTTCTCTCAACGGAGAACACCGTCCTTCCAACGAAGAACCCTCGAAGAGCGACGATCATCTCCTTCGATCTTCGGCCAAGCCAAAGGAGAAGGAGCCACCCGAACAGAATGCCAGTGACACGCCATCCTCGTCTCCCTCTTCTCTGATGTCAACGAGTTGACACTGCCATCTCATGACTCCGACTACGAGCGAACCTTAATTTGAGGTAGGGGGTTTGTATAATTTTAGTTTTATAAAATTATACTCTTATCCTTGTTAAATGCAAGTGATTGTCTTGGCCTCTTGATATAACCTAATGCGGAGGGCGCAGGCCGAACAAACACATACTGATGACCCTCCGTTGATCCATGTTTATATTGGCGACAAAAGCGGTGTTGGGAGAAGCGATGAAGACCATAAGTGACGACGACTGGAGATAATGGTGGTCGTGCGCTAGCCGCGTGCGGAAGAACTGTGACCCGCAACCGCGGTCCGCTCAGCCGAAGAAAAACTGGCCGACTGTAGTCGGTCGGGCTAGTGGAACCATGGCGCCCAACGACACTGCACTGCGGAGGACCGCGGCCCACGCTCCGCAGGCCTCTTCGGCGGGCGAACCGGCAGGCTCATCAGTTGGTCAGGTTGGAGGAGGCCACGACACCCGCAGGTGCTGCCTGGGAGGACAGTGGCCCACCCATAAGGGGCCGCTCGCACCGGGAAGACCGGCCATCTTAGGCCGGCCGGACAGGAGGGCGGTACTGCCGGTTCAGGATGTCGGCGGTACTATGCCCCTCGCACCGGCTCGGCCAGCAGGCCGAGCCGCGACAAGCCGCGGGCAGGGCCATGCCCCGCCGGGTCGGGCCGCGCCCCACTGGCCCGGGCCGCGCCCCACTGGCCCAGGCCGCGCCTCACCAGGCTGGGCCAGGATGCCTACCACGGGTTGGGCCATGCCCCACTGGGCCGATCCGCGCATTATCGGGTCGGGTTGACCCCTTAGTCGGGTCAAACCCACCGATCCAGGACGGGCCGACCTGCCAGCCCACCGGGCTTGACGGACCGGGCCCGTTTCGCTTAAATGTAAATGACTTCACGACCGTGCGTCCGATCAACGCGCCGTCTGTGGAACTGGGCCCCTTGCGAAGAGGCGTTCCTTTTTCAATAATCTAAGTGAGTTTTAGAAAACATTGGAAAATGTCTGGGTTTGGAATGAGCGTAATTCCAACTGGGCCCCAAAAATGGTAAAACCAATAACTCTCAGACTGGGCGTCCAATTGACATGCCGTCTGTCGCGTTGGGTTTCTTTTGACGAGACGGAACATCGGGATACATCAACTATGGACTTCGTGAAAGTTGATGTATCTACCCCTTGGCTCAAGGAGCAGACCCTCCTAGAATCGAGTGTGATGTGTGTGAAAACTCTAGAGCTGGCTGCGAATGTGACGACTACTGTACTGGAATCCTCCGAGGGTTCGGCAATGATGACTACTATACTGGAATCCTCCGTGGTTTCGACATAGATGACTACTATTATTTTATCCTACATGGGTCTGACATTTTTGACTTCTGTTCTTGTATCCTGAATGGTTCCGACAGAGTAGCCGGTCTAGTATCCTTCGTGGGCCCGACAGCTTAGCTGGTCTTGTATCCTACGTGGGTCCGACAGCCTAGATGAATCAGTGGCTACATCTAATCATCTCATTCTCTATATGAATGATGTATACCAGTGCGAGCTGAGTCTTGACTTTCAATCATTATCATCGATTTGATTGACTTCTTTGCTGTGTGGACTGGGTTGTGCTTGGGCTCGGGAGTTGGAGTCGAACTGTGATTGATAACTTAGGTATATATATGGGCATATACCTAAGTAGAGTTGGTTGATACTTCGTTATTGTATCCTTCTTTTGTGTTTATCCTTCGTGGATTCTGGGAGACCTTCTAGAGTCTCGGGGTCCCTACTGAGTATCATATACTCACCCCTGCATGGGTTATGCCCACACTACATTGTGTTGGATGCAGACGACGGACATCACTAATCTAGGTGGAGACATGTGGATATGGACGACACCCAGAGGTGGACCACTTGGTGAGATGTACACGGAGTGGACGGTCGGACTTGAGGTGCTGAGGACACCATATGTACCCACCCTTCAGGTGGGATTTCTGGAGGATGACTCAGTGGTTGTTGTTTTACTTTACTGCAGTTGTAATAGCTTTTCATTTGTACTGTACTTACTATTGGTCTTGTATTTATGGCCCCTTTCCTTTTAGCACATACTTTTTTATTCAGTGTTACTTAGTGCTTACTTCTTTTTCGTACTCTGTTGTGTTGTTTAATTTTATAAAGGCAATGCCTTCCCTTTTTATCGGGATTTACGCCTTTGGTGCTAGTCGCCATCCCCTGGCCTATGGAAGGTGGGATTGGGGTAGTCACAACACGGGCCCCGAGGAAAGGTCATGAAAAATTGTTATCAAAGGAGTTGGTTCTACCGCATAACTCAGGGCTCTGATCATTATTTTCAGTGAAGCAATAATGTTAAGAGTATTGAGTGTGGTTTTCAGTCCAGGGAGTCCAGTGTTGGTGCGGAAACTGACGTATCCATACACCAAGACCCTGACCTCTTATTTCTGACTCAGTGCATGAAAACACTTATTGCGTGTGTGTTTCCTTTGAAAAGTTTTCTTTTTGATTACTTTGTGTCAGCTCAACAGGTATACTGTTTGACCGTGGCACACCTCTTTCTTTTCAGGATGGTTCCATGAAGGCATCCAGCTTGGGTTCTGAGTTACGTGCGAGATGGTATCCCACTGAGCGATGAGGCCTCGGTGCAGGGACCCATCACAGTGGAGGCACCAGCGGTACCACTACCCGTTAGGCCACGGATACCACCAGCCCTAGCAGTAGAGAGTGCACGCCGCCTGAGTGCATTGCACGAGTTCAATCTCCAGAGGCCTCCTAGGTTCCGGGGAGAGATGGACCCATAGTCAGCTAAGGATTGGCTGGAGTATATCATCAGAGTTTTCAGATTGGTAGGGACACAATCCAACCTTATGGTGATCCTTTCCATGAGTCTCCTGCACGCAGCAGTAGGTAGATGGTGGAGCCTGAAGATTTAGGTCCATGACGAGGAATCTTTACTCTAGACAGACTTCGAGAGTCTCTTCCGCTCGGAGTTTGTTCCAGCCACCCTCCATACGGTGCGGATTCAGGAGTTACTTCATCTGTAGCAGGGCAGCATGACAGTAGCTCAGTACTCGGCGAGGTTCACTGACCTCTCACACTACTCCACGGATATATTACGAGACCCTTTCTTTAGGGCTCGGACCTTCGAGCGGGGATTGAGGCATGAGATCAGGTCTTCGACGATTCCCCTCAGTATCCTGACACAGGCGGGGGTGTTGGAGCGAGCCCTTATACTGGAGAGATTCCTCGCTGAGCAGTCTCCAGTAGTGAGACCCACCAAAGGGAGACATGTAGTGCATTCCTCTGTAGCTGTTAGAAGACAGATGTCGCAGAGGTCTAAGCGGACCAAGCCATCAGGTGGGCGACCTCAGGATACAGGTTCGGTTGTGCGGGGAACATGGAATAGAGCCAGCTATACGAGGAGCAGGCAAGGCTATGAATGCAGTAGGAAGGGTCACATGGCTCGAGACTGTCTGACCCACCATGCGGACGGGCTTTAGACAGTAGAGGGACCTCCCAGGTAGAGGCAGAGTTTCGACCGTGGTGGTCCTCCGGGAGCAGGCGAACAAAGTAGAGGAGTTGGCCGAGAAGCGGGTGGTGGACGACGTTTCGAGGCTCTACCACCACCACCACCACCAGGACGACCACCCCGACCACAGGGAGCTGGAAGACAGGGGCAGGCTCATCTCCAGGCAGTTGAGGCCTACAACCATAGTGCACCTGAGATGATTCGAGGTATTATCTGTGTCTACTCCACCTTTTCTGCAGTGCTTATAGACACAGGTGCGAGTCATTATTTTATTTTCTCTGCCCTCTTTAGGATCTCGGAGATTCCGATAGAGTCGTTGGCTCGATCCTTATGGATAGAGACTCCTACGGGAGCAGACTCGATGATTACGCACTGGTGCTGGCAGTGTGAGATTACTCTAAGAGGCGAGAGCTTCGGCTGGGATCTTCTTATAGTGGTGTCGAGGCCATACGATGTCATCTTGGGTATGGATTGGTTATCTACAGTCCATGCTTAGATTGACTGTATTAGGCGCAAATTGTGGTGTGTCTTCACGGATGGGAACAGGTTCACCTTCACCGGAGAGAAGGGAGCCTTTACAGCATAGTATGGACTTACTCAAAGGAGAGGGCAACCGATCACACATCATTTGGCTAGTCTCATCCTTGGAGAAGTTGATGTGCGGAGTCCATGTTTTCCTATTGTGGTGGATCAATATGCAGACGTTTTTCCTGATGACATTCCTGGACTACCTCCTCGCAGAGAGGTAGACTTCTACATAGACCTGTACCCCGGGACAACACCGATATCTACTCCATCATATCGGATGGCTCCCACCGAGCTTCGTGAACTGCGGGTACAGTTGGAGGACTTGCAGGGGAAGGGAATTATCCGACCCTGTGTTTCACCCTGGGCTTCTCCAAATTTTTTTGCCAAGAAGGCGGATGGGAGCTTGTGACTGTGTGTTGACTTCCGTCGCCTGAATCAGGTGACTGTGAAGAACAAGTACCCACTCCCGATGATTGACGACCTCTTTGATCAAATCAAGGGAGCACGTTGGTTCTTGAATATTGACCTAAGGTCAGGCTATCACCATCTCAGAGTTCGAGATGAGGATGTACAGAAGATGGCCTTCAGGTGTCGTTATGGCCACTACGAGTTCTTGGTTATTCCCTTTGGCGTAACCAACACACCAGCAGTGTTCATGAGTCTCATGAACAGGATCTTCCAGCCTTACCTCGATCGATTTTTCGTATTCTTCATTGACGACATAATGATTTAATCGACTGCTGAGGAGGATCACGCCTACCACTTATGGGTTTTACGTGATACACTCTGAGAGCACTAGCTTTATGGTAATCTCTCGAAGTGCTAGTTATGGATTTTAGAGGTTCACTTCTTGGGAAATGTCATCTCAGAGGCTGGAGTTGCAGTGGATCTAGCGAAGATCGAGGCAGTACTTGCCTGGGAGCCACCCAGGAGCATGATGGAGGTGCGGAGTTTCCTGGGTCTGGCTGGGAACTATCGGAGATTTGTGCCAGACTTCTCCAGAGTTGCAGCACCGTTTTCAGCCTTGACGAAGAAGGGGAAACCCTTCATGTGGTTAGATAGATGTCAGTAGAGCATTCATGAGCTGAGACAGAGATTGACCAGTGTTCCCATCTTGAGGCTACCGGAGGAGGGCGTTGGGTACATAGTTTACTACGACGCATCAGGGACCGGACTCGGGTGTGTCCTGATTCCGGAGCGAGCGGTGATCGGATATGGTTCACAGTAGTTGAAACAACACGAGCAGAACTATGCTACCCATGACCTGGATTTAGCAGCAGTGGTATTTTCCTTGAAGATGTGGCGGAACTATCTGATGGGAGAGCGCTTTACAGTCTACTCTGACCACCAGAGTCTCAGGTACATCTTCTCGCAGAAGGACCTAAACCTGAGACAGCGGTGATGGCTCGAGTTCCTCTAGGAATATGACTTTGAGAGAGTCTATACTCCTGGGAAGGGGAATTTTGTAGCTGATGCTCTCAGTAATAGATTGGACATTCAGCTGCTGGGAGAGGCGATGGGGCAGCGAGCCGCGTTGCAGATATCCTTTGTGGATATAGATGGAGTAGCCTTTCTTCAGTCTCTCACAGTCACTCCACCACTTCTGCAGCGAGTCAGAGAGGCACAGTGTGGGGACATTGACTGTGAGACGCGACGTGCTCAGATATCCTCAGGACAGGCACCTGATGGATTTTCTGAAGGAGGGAAGTACATCATCCTCTTCAGGGGACATACCATGGTACCATTTTCACTATAGGAGGAGGTGCTGAGGGAGTTCCACACTTCCCTCTCTAGTGGTAAATCCAGGAGTGGTGAAGATGTATCAGGAACTCAGATGATAGCACTGGTGGTCAGGTATGAATAAGGTAGTAGAAGAGTTCGTTTCACGATGCCTCACTTGTCAGCAAGTGAAGGCGGAGCACCACGTACCAGCAAGCTTAGTACATCCCTTAGGGGTCCCAGAGTAAAAGTGGGACGGGATATCCATGGATTTTATGATGGGGCTTCCACATACATCCAGAGGACACGACTCTATCTGGGTGATTGTAGACCGACTCACCAAGTCGTCCCACTTCCTATCGATTAGAGAGCAGGGCTCAGTAGAGAGCTTGGGATGTCTCTAAATTTGGGAGATCGTACTACTTCATGGTGTGCCATCGACTATCATCTCCGATCAAGGTGCTCGTTTCACTTCCTGGCTATGGAAGGGGTTACAAGAGGCGTTTGGCACGCAGTTTCTGTTGAGCACCGCCTTCCATCCTCAGACGGATGATCAGACTGAGAGGACCATTCAGACTCTCGAGGACATGCTCCGTGCATATGTCCTCGACTTTGGTCATAGTTGGGAGGATAACCTACCCTTGGTGGGGTTTGTATACAACAACAACTACCACTCCACCATCGGGATGGCCCCTTATGAGGCATTGTACGGCCGACCTTGAAGGTCACCTCTGTGCTGGATAGACCCTGGGGAGTCAGCACTTGTTGGACCAGAGACAGTTCAGGCTACAAAGGAGAAGGTGTAGATCATCCCGGAGCGGATGAAGACTGCACAGAGCAGACAGAAGTCATATGCTAATAGGAGACGGAGTCCACTGTAGTTCGAGGATGGAGACCACATTTTCCTACAGGTCTCACCTCGACGAGGTCTACGGAGATTTGGCTGGGGCGGCAAGTTATCTCTGCACTTCATCGAGCCTTTCCAGGTCCTCAGAAGGGTAGGCGGGGTGGCTTACTGCCTGTCCCTTCCACCTCAGTTGCACCGGGTGCATGATGTCTTCCACGTATCTCAGCAGAGGAGATACGTGCACGACCTGTCCCACATCATCGACCATAGGGAGCTGGACATCGATGACAGCGCGACATTCACGGAGGTCCCAGTAGAGATTGAGGATCTACAGGAACAGGTCCTATGTGGATGGTCGATTCCTATGGTGCACGTTCACTGGCAGCACGAGAACCTCCAAGAGAGCACATGGGTGCGGGAGGCTCAGATGCATGTTCAGTACCCCCATTTGTTTCCCTAGTGTGTGTTGTAGATTTATGGGGATGTAAAGCCGTGAGGTGGGAGTAATAGAAAGACCCATATATTTCTAGGAATTTATTTTCTTAATTATTTGTAATTTTATGAGTCTGCAGTTTCTGACAGCGCCTGATTCCGAGGTCTGGTGTGCCCGAAATCAATTTCTGAAGTTTTGTTCAGGTCGGTTCAGTAAACGTACATGCGAGTTTTTCTATCTTTTGAACTGCTACTCGGAATTGAAATCTGAGGGCACTGATGAACTCACAGCACCAGTATTCACTTAAGTGTACCTTTACCATAGTTGCCTTTGCTCGGGAGGAGAAGTTAATTTTGGGGATTTATGTTAAATTAAATAAAATTGTTGTACAAAATTTTATTGTTTAAGTGCTAGTTATTTTCTACAAGGGGAAGTTAGAGGTGGGGCCCACACCCACATAACCTCCCATGAGAGGATTTAGTGTGGTGTGGCCCACATGAGCCTCTAACCCCTAAAATCCCCATTAACACCCCTTCATTAAATTTGACAACTCCCCCTCTTAATTTGTGACTTTCCACCTCCTTCTCACTCCCATTAATTTTTTCCAACACATTTCAATTAATTAATGGAATTCCTAAATTAATTAATTAATGTGTTTGATTTTTGAAATACATGTTTGAATAAAATAATAGCCTTATCTATTATTTTTGTGGGACTTGTTGTGTTGGGAGAACCTTGGGAAAGATCTTGAGAAATAGAAGAATGGTGTTCTTCTCTCAACGAAGAACACCGTCCTTCCAACGAATAACCGCCGAAGAGCGACGATCATCTCCTTCGATCTTCGGACAAGCCAAAGGATAAGTAGCCACCCGCAAGGAATGCTGAAGATGCACCATCCTCGGCTCCTTCTTCCCCGACGTCAACGAGTTGACGCCGCCTCTCCGCGACTCCGACTACGAGCGAGCCTTAATTCGAGATAGGGGGTTTGTATAATTTTACTTTGATAAAATTATACTCTTGTCATTGTTAAATGAAATTGATTGTCTTGGCCTCTTGATATCACCTAACACAGAGGGCGCGGGCTGAAAATACACATCCTGACGACCCTCCATTGATCCACGTTTATATTGGCGATGGAAGCGGTGTCGGGAGAGGCGACAGCGACTGGAAGCTATGGCGACCAGAGATAATGGAAGCTATGTTCCGGAAACCTGTGGAAGAACCGAGGCCCACAACCATGGGTCGCTCGGCTGAAGAATAACCGGCTGACCGTAGTCGGCCAGGCTAGTGGAACCGCGGCGCCCCACGACGCCGCGCTGTGGAGGATTGCAGCCCACGCTCCGTGGGCCGGTTCGGTGGGCGAACTGGATAGCTCGTTAGCCGGCCGGGTTGGAGGAGGCCGTGGCACCCGAAGGTTCCGTATGGGAGGACAGTGGCCCACCCATGTGAGCCGCTTGCGCTAAGAAGACCGACCGGCTGGACAGGAGGGCGGCGCCGCTCGGCGCCGTCGGTTCTGTAAGTCGCGGGGACCGCGCCCCCCGCACCGGCTCGGCCAGCCGCGGGCTGGGATGCCTGGCACGGGCCGGGTCGTGCCCCACCGAGTCGAGTCACGCATTATCGGGCCGGGCCGACCCCTTAGCCAGGCCGGACCCATCGAGAAAGGATGGGCCGACCCCCCAGCCCACTGGGATTAACGGACCGGACCCGTTTCGTTTAAATGCGAATAACTTCACGACCTTGCGTCCGATCGACGTGCAGTCTGCGGCACTAGGACCCTTGCGATGAGGTGGTACATTTTCAATACTCCATGTTAGTTTTGGATGAATTTGGAAAACGGCCGGGTTTGGAACGAGCGTAATTCCAACTGGGACTTTGGAACGGAAAATCCAATAACTCTCAGACCGGGCATCTGATTGACGCGTCGTCTGTCGCGTTGGGTTTCTTTTGACGAGACAGAACTTCGGGATATTTCAACTCTGGAATTTGTGATATTTTATGTATCGAACCCTTGGCTCAAGGAGCATACCCTCCTGGAATCGAGCATGTTGTGTGCGGAAACCCTAGAGCTGGAAGCGACTGCGACGACTATTGTACTGGAATCCTCTGTGTGTTCGGCAGCGACGAGTACTATACTAGAATCCTCCGTGGGTTCGATAGCGATGACTACTGTTCTAGTATCCTATGCAGGTCTGACAGTTTTGAATTCTGTTCTTGTATCCTGAGTGGGTCCTATAGTGTATCTCGTCTAGTATCCTACATGGGACCGACAACTTAGCTGGTCTAGTATCCTACGTGGGTCAGATAGATTAGATGAATTAGTGACTACATATGATCATCTATATCACTATACAAAAGATGTATACCTATGTGAGTTGAGTCTTGACATTCAATCATTATCATTGATGTGATTGACTTCTTTCCTGTGTGGACTGGGTTGTGCTTGGGATTGGGAGTTGGAGCCAAACTGTGATTGATAACATAGGTTTATGTATGGGAATATACCTAAGTAGAGTTGGTTGATAGTTCATTATTGTATCCTTATTTTGTGGTTATCCTTTTTGGATTCTGGGAGACCTTCGGGAGTCTCAGGGTCCCTACTGAGTATCGTATACTCACCCCTACACGGGTTATGCCCGCACTAAGTTGTGTTGGATGCAGACGACAGACAACACTGATCGAGGTGGAGACTTGTGGAGCTGGACGGTACCCGGAGGTGGACCACTTGGCGAGACATACACGGAGAGGACGGTCGGACCTGAGGTGCTGAGGAGGCCATTTGTACCCACCCTTCAGGTGTTATTTCCATAGGACAACTCAGTGGTTGTTGTTTTACTTTACTGTAGTTGTACTAGCTCTTCAGTTGTACTATACTTACTGTTGGGCTTTTATTTTCAAACCCTTTCCTTTCATCACTTACTTTTGTATTCAGTGATACTTAGTGATTACTTCTGTTGCATACTCTATTGTGTTGTTTACTTTTATAAAGTCAATGCCTTCCCTTTTTATCGGGATTTATGCCTTTGGTGCTAGTCTCCAGCCCCTGGCCTATAGAAGGCAGGTTTGGGGTAGTCACGGAACGGGCCCCGAGGATGGGTCGTGATAGAGTATAAAATAAAGGACTATCCAAGGTTAATGTGTGATAATTCTCCCCACCATAGACAAGTTTTTTCCCCAGAAAGTCACCAAGCCAAAAGAGAACCAAAATTTGAGTCCATGCCTAATCAAAACCAAGAGAGACCAAGAACCTCAGGGTGACTATCTACTCCACAAGTAACACCTGAACAATTCAAGAAGAAACTGAGGCCCAAGATTAAAGGGAGAACACCATAGGGTTATCCCCACTAAAAGAATTACAATAACAAAGAAACTTTAAAATATGAATAAACCACCCTAGGAAGGGGCTAACACAGGAACTCCCAACCCAAATGTACCTAACTTCTTCACACTAACCAAACAGTGACCTTAACACAACCAGAAACTAAGTAACTCTTAACCTGAACTAAACCAACTCCCTCAGCATGAGCAAAAGAATTCCACCACAATGAGTTAAACATAAATCCTTCTATGATACAAACTGACATACCAAGATTCCAGAATATGGAAACTTCATACAAGAACCAATAACCCTCCACACAGGGGAAAAACTTCATCATCACTGGAATTAAAAATTCTACACACCAGCCAAATTTTCCCCGACACTAGGGATATCTCACAATGGAACCTGAACTAAATAAAGGACCAAAAACACAGTTCAAATTTCTAAAAAAACTCAAACATCTTCAAACGAACACCACTAAAACAAAACCATCCCATTCAAGGGCCAAACTCACTTTAAAAAAAACAAATGATTCAGAAACCCATATTTAAAATAGATAAAACCACTAGGGTTTTGATAGAGTGAGTTCATCACACTATTACAAAAATAAATGAAATTACAATAGAATAAGAACAAGAATAAGGAAACCTTAAATTTATCTATTCCAAAACAAAAGTTAAATAATCGGGTCAAGGTCCCACATACCCCTAGAAACACTAACCGTGAGCGAGATTCACCCCAAGACCTGAGGTTGGGGCTCTGATGGTTGAAGCATCTCCTGCCTCATAATTAGGTACGAGAATCCCTCAGTCAGAACACCTTCTTCATGAAACACTTCATATAGAACTTCTCCAGGTGAACCAAATGGAAACAACGACGATAGGTCTTTGAAGTGATGCGACAAGATGTCTTTTAATTCCCTGACCGACCACACTAATACCCACTATAAAGCGGTCTGACAAACTAGAAGTCAGAACCAATTATGATAACTACTTAAGGACAGGTTCCTATGGAATCCTCTCCTCACTAGATGGGGAACATTATTGAATGACGAGAGGCACCATATTACCAACCATCTATGCTCCGAGAACCAACTCAGCTAGGAACACTTCATCCACTAACATCTCAAAACAAAGGTCCTTATAAGAGAGAACCTACTCCTTGATCTCTGGATGAAGACCCCCAAGAAAAAGATAAGTATTCAACAGATCTTGTGACACCACCTATAGAAAAAAAAGAATCTAGATCCTTGAAATGGTCGATATAGGCCTTCGCCGTCTGTTGGCCTTGTTGAATATGTATGTGCTCTTCCCTTTTCTTTAGGCATGAACCATCAGACGAAGATGGAATTAAAGAAATACCACTACATCCCAACTTACATTGACTTCATGATAAATAAATCCCATTTATCCAAATATAGACCTTCAAACAGACCCAAAACAGCATACACTCCAACAACTTTGAGAGTTCCCAATACTATGAAGACACGCTCGACCTCTTCAAGCCACTCCACTAACTTTAACAGACCTTGATCACCATGAAGGATATCCAATATTTGAGAAGAATAAGAAGTTGTTCATGACTCATTAGAAACATTGGGGACCTTTCTAGATGGAATTTTCTGAACAAAAAAGGAAATTTAAAATCAAATCCAACATCAATCCAAAACATAATAAAAAATAATACATCCATCCAAAAAATATTGATAATCCAAACACATACAAGAAAAAAAAATTCCCTTTTCAAATTATCCTTTTCATTTTAAATTTCAAAACTGCATTCTTTCAAGGCCACATTCCAAATACCAAAACCCACTTTTTAAACTAAATTCAATTTACAAAATGAGTTCCTCTTTCAATATCACATTATAAAAATAATTCCAAGCCTTTGGTTTTAAATACACACCTAAGGAATCACATGAACCATTTCACTTGTGTTCATCCACCTCCATTCATACATTCCAACATGCACATTCCATACACAACATTACATGTGAAAACATTCATAAGGAGTACCCAAGGTTACACTTCTTCACCAATTCCAAACACGTACCAAAATTCCAAACCAGATCCTTTTCCCTTTAAAACATATTTCACCAATTTAAATCTATTTTAAAGAAAAAAATTTCATTCCAAAACCCATTTTCATTTTGAAAAACACACTTACACAAACCAAAACCATAAGAAACCACAACTTACACCAAACCACCATAATGAGGAACTAGTAGTCACACCTAACTTGTCAAAATGGTAGTGAGACAAGCCCCAAGAAAGCATCAAAAACCAGGAGGTACTTGAACTGTTCACTCGAAATCCACATCAAACACTATTCCATGTGAGATTGCGATGTGACACCATATTTCCTCTGTTGTCATTCCTAAATCCCAAAACAAACCAATAACAGATAAGAAATCAATTCTAGGACTAGCCTTGGTAACTTATGTTTCATCACGATTGGTAGTGATCAGGAATCGACCAATGACCTACCTCTTGAGCCCTGAAAATTCTAATCTCCAACTACTAGACAACCCAAATAACAAGGGACTACTCTAATACCATTTTTTCATGAACCAACCTAGGATGTCATCAAACCCGACACCGACCCAGTCTGTAATGTCTCATGAAGGGAATTATCAATCCCCACATGCTCACAACTAGTTTCGGGCATCAAAACATACAGGTGGGAATGATTTAATCCCAAATGAAAAACCAAGATCAAAAAAATAAATAGGAAAATCATACAAAAGATAACTGATCATAAATAAATAAACAGTTGATCTAGATACAAAATACAACTGAAAAAGTGGAAACTAAATGTAAAACTGAAAACAAAAACACACTACCATGACCTCTGTATGACCTCAAGGTTTCCATCGTCCTCTACTAACCTCCTCCAATCAAGAGCCAACGAATCAACAACATGAACAATAATTTGATCCTGCAAAATAGCTCAGGACGACCAACACTAAGTGGTACAAGTAAGGTGTGAGACTAAAAGTTTAGAAGGAAATCACCATAGAATCCATGTATTTCCTTCCCAAAACAATCCATTAACACAAGTTTGAAAATGCAGTTACAAAAAATAGGATTTTCTAATTTGGGTAGATAAACTTAACTTTCATTTTTAAATCAAAACACACACTTTTCCATTTTCAAAAGATGAGTTTTCCATTTTAAAAACCAAAACCCAAAACAAGGGAATACCAGGCTATGTATAAAACAAATAAATGGGGAAACTAAAAATAAACTAGTGAGTACTGAAAATAGACTAGTAGTGTAAACAGAAAACCAAGTGAAGAGAAATACAAACAAGAAAACATATAAAATAACCATGGGAGATCCTAAACATCCCTAGAAGACTTGACAACAATTGACCACCCACTAACATATGGTGAAACCCCTAATTCTATAACCAATTGACCACCCTAAACTGACCAATCCAGTGGAAAATCCCTCATATACTGACAACAAATCTTGGAGGGTACAACCTATCTAATCGGGGCTGGAAATCAACATCACTCAATCCTATAAAAGACGCCTAGGAACCCATGGTCGTAATATATTGTGTAAGTGGGAGGTAATCACATGCGTGACTCATCTTACTTGCTGCCACTACACTTGCCTAACCCCAACACGGACACCACTATACAATAACCCATAAAAGGGAAATCCTTTCTATAGAGGCGCCACATACAATTAGATATATATATATAGTTCATATAATCAAGGTGCCAACCCTTCCGTCAAGACTCTTGATCAATCAACACATTTCATTAAAACATAATAAGTGAAAAACATGCCTTTATCTCAAAAAAACAAAACGCATTTACCAAAAACATCATACAAACACAAATTTTATATTTATAATGAAAAATGGGCCCTTAAGTTCCAAACAGACACCCAAACACTTCACAACTACAAAGTAAGACTTTACACATTTCAGTATCACACCAAAACATGTTTCCAGGCCAAATGGGACAAACCTTGAGGAATATATTTAAAGCCATGTTTTCTGAAATGCTTGAAGCAGTACATTACATTTCAAAGGAAATGGGACCATTTTAATAAAAGGGGGAGGAAGAAGAAATGATAAATTTTTAGAGGAAAGAATTTAGAGTGCCATATTCATTTGAATGAACATCCATGTGTGCACCTAGTGAACCCATGGATGTTCCAAAATACAATGGAACACTCTAAAGTCTAAGAGAAAACTCAAAAAACATTTTTTTAAAAATCAACGTTTTCTTTCAAACCAATCCCACAACTTATATTATTTAATTAACAAAAACAAATCCCTTTAAAAACTATGAAAAAAATTGCATACACCACGACTCTGAAGCCAAAAGTTCACCAAATCACACGTCCAAATAAAAAAATACAATACAATAATACTAACTCAACAAAAATAGGGCTAAACAATTCTTCAAATAGCCAATTTCACTTTTAAGAATACATAACATTTCAACCAACACCAAAAGTGCCCACAACACTATACATCTTTCAAGGATTAATTAGAAAAACAATTTTTAACAAATCTAACCAATTAAAAAATGATATAATAAGCTAAACAAGGGATCTATAGATGTACAAATCAAGATGATAAATTTATTTAAAATTCCAAGGATCAAAGAAAATTCCTTAGAAGGAAGAACATGGAAATACTTACCTCGATTGAGTGAAAAAGCGACGAAACTCTTCAAAAAGGGAGATCTAAGCCTCAAAAACCCTTCACACACCTTATAAACCAAATTAAATCGACGTACAATCAAACCCTAAAATTTAGGGTTTGTCCAAGAGTGGAACTACAAAAGGGGAACTGAGAAATAGATGGATGAAGAGATAAAGATGGGGAAAATGGACATAAAATCCTAAAAAGTAACTTGGAGATGAGGAGGGAGAATCTAGGAGGTAGGAGAAGCCATGGAAGGGGACCTAGGGGTTTCCCTTTGTGTTCCATGGTTTATTGATGGGGAGGGGTCAATTTTGGGTTAAATGGGTAAGAGGGTAGAATAGGAATTCCGACTTTTAAAATTTATGTGTCGATCACACATTTTGTCTTCACGGTTTGAAAAAACATGTGGAAACTATGTGACAGACACTTTCCAAAGGAGAAACCTCTCACTACTACCTAGTCTGAAATGCACGGTTTTCCAAACCATGCGCAAACCTTGTGCATGATACTGCCAAGCCTAAAACCCCAATTTTTCTACCAAAAACTCAAAAAATTAAACTGAGACTCAACCCGAACATCAAATAAAAGATAAAATATCAAGATAAGTATAAAATAAAGGAGTATCCAAGGTCTGGGTGTGACATAAGGACCTTTTTTATCATAAATATAATCTATAAAGTCCCTATATACAAACCTAAAGGGGTTCTACAAAGAAGAGGTAAAATCATTAATGTGCGTATTTGTTTTCTTTATTCCTCAGCCTTATTCAAATATTATTAAAATATTATTATATAATAACACCATTATATACCATATAATTATATTTTATTATGTTATGTTAATGACTTATATCTAATTCCTCTTCCATTAAATGTGAAAAGAAACCGTCAGTCATGTGTATGGCGGACTACCGCCTCTCGAACCGATGTAATTCATTTTACATAGACACATTTCTAGGATGGATATAGTGATGTATTTAGAATATTTATATGACATTTATGAAATTATTACACTTTTTAAATTATCTTATCACAAATAGCATCTTACTTTTCATTCTATGGGGGATGTGATAATGCCATTCGTTTTTATGGCGGACTACCGTCTCATGAAGTGATGTGATATTTTTTCGCTTACACTTTACATGGAAGGTAGTAAGTATAAATTTAATGAATATATGTGATATTTTATAAATAAAAATAATTTTTAAAATATAATATCACATCTAACTTCTTACCTACTTATTTTTTAAAAAAAAATAACTCCGTATGTGCATATGTGTGGACTACCGCCTCCACGTAGCGATGTGAAATGTTTTGCATTTTATTTTTAAATGGATGGTAATAAGGATGTATTTTATTAATATATATTCTATATATAACATAATAATGTTTTTTTAATTTGAATTAATATTTATTTTCATTTTATTCCAGCCATCAAGAAAATGGAAACTGTGTTCATGCGTACGTACGACCTACCATCTCCATGAACTTAACTTATATAGATTACTATAAATGCATATATAATGAATATATATGGAAATTTATATAATTTTTAAAATAATTTATATGATGGAACCATGATCAAAAAAATTACCAAAACAAAAAAAAAATACATGGAAAACAAATCAATTATCTCCCAAAACAGTTATTTTAACAAATATTTTTTAATAAATAGGTCATAAAAGACTATAAGTAAATAATATATGGAATGTAATATATGATTATGGTTTTTTAATATATTCATAATAAATATATTTTTATTATATATGAGGTAGAGAAACATACAACAGAAATTGTACTTGAGGTAAGGGTGTCCCTTCTCTCTTTTACTCCCGTGAGACATATGCCATATTTACCACTTATTTACTTTTTTAGGGTATATACTTCCCCATTGATATGTTATATAATTAATATATTTATATTAATGGAATTTAAATTTTAATTTGAAGTTATTTATTTCATGGAGGTTATGATTCAAAAGTTACCAAAGTGGTAAGGGTTTATTTTATGATCTCATAAACATTTAGGATTTTTTATGTTTAAGTCTCCCTTAGGGGATTATTTTGAATTTATATAAAAAACCCAAAATATTTTTATCTAATTTTGTTATTCATGAAATTTTTATGGAATAGTAAAATTTTCTTCTATTTTTTACTTAAAATTAAAAAGAAATTTTTTTAAGAAAATTCAACCTTATTTCTCTTTTCGATTCAAAATTCTTTTTCTTCTAAATCCATGTTTTATAAAAAAAATTAAAAATATTTTTAAAATTATCAAAATGGGTTATTAAATACATTTTTAATATTTTTTTTTTATAAAAAAAATTAAAGGAAACTTCATGTCGTTTTCCAAACAAGGCTTTTTTGTCTTTTATTTAAAATGTGAAAAAAATCATTGTTTTAACATGTACGACATAATTTTATACTATCATTACCAATCAATGTTTTAGGGATTACTTTGTTTGTTTTAAAAGGATATTTTCAATGAAAATTATTTTCAAAATATTTTTTGAACTTTTAGTTTTAAAAATATTTTCAAAGTGTTTTTTTACTTTTGTTACACTAGGTATATGTTTTAATGGTACCTTCCTTATTATTTATCTAAATGGTTTATGGTAAAATTTACTAAGGATGTACTATTTTATTACCATTCACCATATTACTCTAGATAGTTTAAGATTCTGTTTGTTGATTGGGGTAAGTATTAACATTTTATATGTTAGTTTTTGAATACAATTATTTATGTTGATTATGTTTCACCTGTTTCATATGATGAATGCATTGGACTTATTATTTTATGGGTGGGACCAAGAATTTATAGCCTCGCAATGCATCGATAGGTCTTATGAGACAAATAAGTTGGCCAAATTAGCTGAGATTTTACCCAAATTTTTAAAATATCCTTTGAAAGGTCTTGATAGTATGTTTCAAATGTCTTTCATTGTTTATTCCCTTATTATGAGATTATTTATTGATTTCCATATGATTATTTCATTAGTTTTAATATCTATGGATAAGTTTCAATGTCATGTTATTATTTATATTTCATTATTTGATCATCATTTATTTATTCTATATTATGCTCAAGTAATTTTTTAAATGGAATGTGTTTCAGTTATTTAAATTTTCATATTTATTATTATTATTTATTCATGATATTTTTTGTTGTAAACATAGCCTTACTAATCATCTGATATCACCCCTTATGTATTATTTTCCCTAGGACACCAAGAAGTGTTCTATGGTTGATATGTTGGGGTATACTAAGGTTAATAATGGAATTATCAAAAAACTTCTTTATATATTTTATGTTTTCAATTGTAATGTCAGATTAAATTATGTATCTTGTTTACCAAGAATACTAAACTATTCGTTCCTTCATGACATGATTCCTTGTATCCTATTCCAATGTAATAAAGAAACCACCGACTCTAGGTAACTTGGGTTAGGGTATTTACAATAATCAGGATGTTTCACACCACCATTAATATCAACCCAATTACACATAAACACGGTTACTTGAAATTTATAATACTCTATTTCCCATATATCCTAAAAACATCATAATACTTTGTAAAAGATGAAATTGGAATTTATCTTTTTCAATTGAAAAATGCATTACTTCAGTGACAACCATTACTCCAATATATTGAATTGTAGAATTATTGTCCATATTTTTTATATAAAATGTTTATCCATAAATGAAAAAACTAAACCATGTGATCAAATTTACACATGGTCCCATGGATAACCCTTTAAAGGATTCTAATAAAGAATAATAATTGTTGGATTTATCCTTAAACCATGAAACAAATATATTTTCATGCTCATTCATTAACCTATTTTCATTTATTTTTTGATATTGTGTCTTTAATTAAGAAATATGTGATGATATATATGGTTGTTTTTCACATGTGTTGTTCAAAATGTATAAATATGCCTGCATCACTATTTCATGTGAAATTAACATTCCTTTTAAGCCATGGATCACCTTGTTTTAACTATTTATTTCTGGATACCAATATATTGGGATAATAACATACTCCACTTCATACATGTTGTCAGTACAGAACTCAACCACCACCTCCATTATATATTTTTTAATAATAGAGACCATTTGTTAATAACATTTTATAACATATCCCTTTATAATTTTCATATATTGTTCAAAAGGATATATCCAATGTAAATATATCATCCCACATACCATTATTTTTTAAACCATATGAATCACTAAATGAATCATTATATCAAAAAATGATAGTGAAAATATATCTCTAGTTTACAAATTATGATAAAAGATTTATTATCCAATGCATTTAACAAATTGGATCTCAAAAATTTTCTTCAAATGGAATTGAAAAATTAACCCAACTTGATATAATTTCTAAAAATCATCAGCAATATGCCATGCTGTAATGCCTCGGTGAGACCATCAGCTGACAGTGACCCAGGTCGAGGAGATACATAACCTTAGGCATGCATCCCTATATTCCATAGGCTACCAACTAGTGTCAAGGTCCTAATCCATACAATGGGGAAACTATATCGTCGAATCCGAGTTTAAAATAGTGAAATAAAAAATAACCAAACAATTTCCATCACAACATTAGAGTATGCACAATGAAATAAACAAAATATTATAAGAAATTTGTAATGAAGAATCCTGAAGTCATACAACCCAGCAGGTTACCCAAGGGGCCAATCACATATATGAATAAACATTATACATAAGGGCCCTAATACCATCCTTGGGCCAGAACAAAACCTAGTCTCCAAATACCAATTGAGTATCTCTATCCCAATCCACTACACTTCCCTTTCTAAACCTAGAATAATACATAAGGTTGGTATGTGCACCAGAACACCTGCTTAAGGTGTACGAAATATATCTTACTAGGGTCTCATCAAGTTACATTAGTATAATCCAACATATATTTGTTTTAATGAGAAAAAAATTCCCACCCAAGTACCTCAGACATCATGTTATAACCAATATATCATAACTCCATGTGGATCAAGTCATAATGTGTTAATTAGAACACCATGAAACCAAATCATGCTAACTTCAACACAATGCCAGAATCTATTCATCACCTTGTTCATCCAAACCAAAAAACCCAAACTATATCCAAAGACTCATAGTTTGTGATATTTTTGTATCTCAACAACTACCTAATGGTGCAGGGTAGATTCCTACATCCAAGTCATTGAACATGCCTTATCACATAAGGGTGGTTATCCATCAACCTTTTACAATAGCTTATCACTCATGTGAAGGATTCAATTCCACATCTAGATCGTTATATTATCACTCAATGTAGGATCCATCATCTACGTATCACAAAAAAACATTAAAGGAACAATATTATCAATCAAGACTATCCGCTATTCTGATCATTGACTTGTCACTCAAGGCATGGTCCACAAAAACACCTTTTTTCTCATGGTTAAGCCCACTAGTCTCAAGTCATACCTTCTCACTAAAGGTATTCTCAGACATCATGAACAATTATGATATCATCTCACTCATGGTGATCCTAATCACTCTATCTCACTCAAAGTCGGGTCAGGAATCTATATCCATCAAACACACCAAATTCTATCTCCAATCACAAGAAAACTACCATGAATATGCATTCAATAGTAAATAGGGCCCATATCCCATCACATAATCTCACCATACCATTACTTGGTCTCTAGTCACTTAGAACTTTCCCCACACCTTGATGTACCTCATCTTCCATCCAGATCTCTAGCTACTCTTCACATCTATATTCAATATCATATGGTTGTTCCCATAGCCTATAGGCTTCACCTAAACCGAAACTTTAGAGGAAAATCTTCATCCCCTATAAATTTCTACACCACGTTCATTATTTTGTTCCAATATCATATCACTATAGGGAGATCTCTCAACCCATTAGTTAGAGGAAACTCTACTTCATTGCAACTATTCTAGACCAGAAGACCTCCCTTACTCAAAGTTCTTTCTAAGCCTCAATGAACCTTCAAGTGGGTTTTACTCATTAGTTTTGAGACATACCTCTATCTCACCCACCACCATAAGGCCTAAGACTTATCATTCCAACCCAACTAGCCTTAGGTGAAACATCCTAGGCTACTTGCATCTCATATAGCATTCTGAGACCTTCTCGTGGTCTCACATCAACTCACTCGGCATCACTACCTGTTAAAGAAAAAGTTTATGGGCAATCCTAAATTACCGTAGTTCTATGAACCACTTATTCCAAAATGATGTAGATTTATGAAACCCTCTCCTTACTCTTGGGAACTCTCGATCCCTATACCTCTACCCAATCCCATGCACATGCATATATTTAATAAATCATGTATTAAAAGTATATTGTTTTGTATTAAAGGGGCCACCTACCTTCTTAAAGGTTTTATCATCCTCTCTATACACCCCACAACCACGTACAATCTCATTCATGCATCGTACAAGTTCATACCTCCACCCTAACTTCTATCTCACACCATATGAAATAAATAATTAATTATATCACTACTACAGAAGAGGCCTACAACAATGCTAGAATAGCCCTTTATCAATGCTAAAAAAGTGTTGATAACTGGAGAGTGGTTAATGGGGGCCTTTAATAGATCTTTTCTAACAGTGATGAAGTCAGTGCTATTAAATGGGGTAAAATTATGTTTTTTCAGATGTCCATGAGCCGGACCCCTTCATCAGCACTTCCATAACACCTTTAATAGCACTCCTCCCCACCTTTATTAGTACTTTTCTCCCCACCACACCTTTTATCAGTGCGTTATGAATTTCCAGCCTCATGTGTGCTCACCTAGATTCTAACTCTACACCTCTCCTTTGAAAATGGAATGCCTTTACCACTACACTATGTTGTTTTGTTGTCTGTTTAAGGATATTTATGTTTATTTATATGTATATTTACTTATATATTTTTTATTCATATATTGATATAATTATTTTTAAATAAATTTATACAAGATCTATGTGTGATATATATATACATATACTTATTTAAATATATTATATATTATATCCATTTATATATACTAGAATATAATATAAATATATTTGATTATTAATACACACATATATGTATATATAAACATTTTAAATATATTTTTATAATGTTAAAAATGGTTATATATTGTTTTAAATATATTTTTAGAATATGAATTGATTTATATATAATATAATACATATTTTTATGTAAATATGTTGACATATGTATTTATATGAGGGATATATTACAAGTAAATATTTGAAAACATGCATATATTTAATTATAAATAAAATTAAATTATGAAAAATGGTGAATTTTAAAAACCATAATATTAATATGAATGTAAGGCCTAGGAATAAATTAAATCTCCACCAAAAAAGGAAATAATACCCCCTAAACATGGCCTAAAATCCACTAAATGTTAAAATATTGGTGTACCCCGACTAAAAACTCAGTTTTGGAGGCCTTATGGGCCTTTTTTGGCCTCGAAAAAAACAAGAGAGGTTCAACTATGTCACTAAGGGTGTATAACACACCACATGCATTGATTTGATATGTGGTAGAGCCCAAATGGACACTCAGATCAAAAGTTATAGTCCTTTAAAGTTCGAGTTACGTTCAACTTATTTTAGATCTTTTATTAAATTTTTTCTATCTTTAAATTGATATTAAATGAATATTAATAAGTAATAATAATCAAATTATTAATTAAAAAAATAATTATTTTATAATCCTTTCTTCACTAAATATCTTATATGTTAAGTGTAAATACATATTTACCTTATCAAAAATACATTTTAAAAATATATATATTATATTTATATTAGTATAAATATATTTATTTATTAATATATTATTTTTAATGCAATATTATTTTTAAGAATACCATTATCAGTACTACAAAAAAAAGAGATGATAAAATACCTCATTTATCAGTGCTTTTTAAAAAGTGCTGATAAAGGTCCCCTCCTTTTTTTAGCGCTCTTAAAGACCCCCTTTAACAACACTATAAAAATTGTTGCTAAAGACCCCATTTAATAGTGTTTTTTAGCACTGACAAAGGGGGTAATTAAAAATTATTTTAGGTACTATTGTTAAATCCCTAACATTGGATAAACCCAGTTTTTTAGTAGTGTACACATTAATAATTAATTATAAAAATTAAACCGATAAGGTAAAATCATCGATAATATAGAAACTTGGGATAAACATGCCTTTATTTTATTTAATTTACATGATTTGAAACATTACAATTCATATATAATAATACCCCAAGGACTAATAGGTTTATATTATTTGGATACTATAAAAATAATAATTATACTTTATAATAATTGAGATAATTTCTTCTTAAAGGTATCATACTATACCATCTTCTATACATATCATTAGTTAGACTCATCCTCAAAACCTGGGGAATGAAAAAATAATAAAGGGTTGAGATCAAATGCTCTGTAAGGGGTCAATAAAAATTTCATCAAGGATGAGTTCATAAGAATAATTAAAAAGATAATCATAAGAAAAATATCATATCATCATGAGTGATAACCATAAAACATAAGTGAGTTTCAAAGTACATGGAATATAACTTAAATCCACAAAATATAAACATGTAAACATAAAATATATAACATGGATTATAATAATTTAACATAAATCTTGATTCATGAGAGAATAAAATCATAATTAATAACCATCCTGTAACTATGGAATAAAAACTAGTATAGGGAAACATTACTTTCATGAGCCACACCATTAGATCCCATGCTTAATAACAACTAAAATTTACTCAAAAATACCTATCTTGTGAGATATAAAATCTTAACCAATGTATTAGAGTGTAATAATATACCCAAATGTCTTAGTTTTATAATGTAACTACCCATCCTTTCTTTATAACGAAACCACCCATCCTTGGTTAATAAAGGAACCACCCATCCTTGGTTTGTAACAGAACCACCCATCACTCATCCATTCATATGTATTGCACATAAAAATCGTTCACTTTTCACATAAAAAAGATCCCATGGAAATAAAATGTGTTTTATACACATCTAAATGTAAATCATTCAATTTTCATAAAGAACATGTGGAAATAAAAATGGGTTTCATAAAACATCAAAATGATATACAACAACTCATGAATTAAATTGTTGGATAACACAAACTTGATCACCCAAAATAATTAAATAATTAATAAAAATATAGTTTAAAACAAGAAACATTACCCCATTGGAGATATATCATTTGAATATAATAAAATCAAAATCAAGGAAAGAGTTTTTTTGAAAACATTTTTTATTCATCGTTGTAAAAATCATGGTTATAAATATATTTTAAAAAAATTTATCCTTTTTTAAGAAAAATGAAAATAAAAACATTAATTAAAATTTATTTTTTTTAAAACTATTTTTAACTAAAAAAATTGAGAAAATCATTTAAAATGTAAATTCTTGAAAAAACGAAGTTCAAATTAAAAATTGTATAACTCAAAGAAATGAGTTTGGGTTACTAAGTCCCTTACCATTACCCTTGATTTCCAAAGAAGTTATTTAACCTAATGTATCATAAATATAAAAATATTAATTATCTATTTTATAACCTTATTCATATACATTTCAATTTATACTCTTCATTAACAACAATTACCTTCATGTATTAGATTTTTGTAATCTCTTTTCAACATTGGGTGTTAATAATCTTGCCTATTTTGAACTAGGTTCATAAAAGCGGTGTTGATATTCCTTTTTATGAAAAAGAATCATAATTTAAAAACCATTAAAGGTTATATTATTTATGTTTTATAAATCCATATAATTTTATAATTCCATTAAAAGGGATTTTATGTCTCGTTTCGTGAAGATGAAAATGGTGATGAACTAGTTTTTGGTTATTTACCGATATCAATGGATTATATTATAATGATCATTAATTTTTGTGTTATAAAAAAACATATTAATAATATATATTACTTATATATATCATATATAATTATAAAATATAAACTAAAACAATATATGTTTGGAAATGAAAGAAAACGGAACATGCTTATTCATGGAGGCGGTAGTCCGCACAATGCACGACTAACGTTTTCATTTTTTAATGAAAAAGTGAGGGTGGTTAATACTTTTATCATAATTATAATAAAATAAAATAAAAATAAATATACTGAAATATAATTTTAATATTTTAAAATAAAATTTTAGGGATAACAAAATCACATAAAGAAATATAAAAAAATAAAGAGAGGTTAAGAAATTATACCTCACTTATTGGATTATCTCCTTTGTGAAGGTGATTAAGCCTTTGAGGGATGGTCTTTTGAGAGGAAAAGAACATATTTAAGGTGGATAAAAGTGTGTATGATATTTTTTAGATGTTTTTTTGGATAAAATTGAGGGTTTTTTGTGTGAGGGTAAGTGATGAGAGGAGTTCCTCTTTTTTAAGTGAAAATGAGTGGTATTTTTATAAATACCCAAAACATTTCAATAATGGGAAGTCACTCTCCACGAAAAAAAGATAAAAAATTGAGACATAATAGATAAGGTAAGATATAATATTTATCCACACCTCCAAAATTACATTATAAACATGTTTTAAAAATGTTAATCCCTTTACCTCTAAAGTCACTCACTTTTATCATTTTAGTTTTTACCACAGTAAATAGTTTTACCTTGGGTATTTATCCTTTATGAACAAAAATAAAATTGTCCTTATTATATAATTTGAAACTAAGGATTCCAAATTTTAAGTCCATTTTTTTAATTAAATTTTTAATAGTGATAAAAGTAAATTATAAATTACTAAATGTAGAATGTATTAAAAACAATTTTTTTGAAAAATATAACTTAAATTATAAAATGTAAAATATGGGTTTATAAATTAAAAACATCATTTTTAAAATTATAAATTAATTTATAAAATAAATATTTATAATTATAAAATGGTTTACTAAATTAATAATTCATACTTATATTCTAATAATGGCATAAAAGTCGTAATATTAAAAAATGATATACTGTGCAATTTACCTAAAATGAAAATGTTTCAGAAAAAAAAAATTATCTTAATATTATATTATTATGATTAATAAAAATGATATTAATTTTTTCAAATTACATTTCCAAAGTATTATAATTAAATATTTAAATAAAATCCCAGAATAATTTTGGATAACTATTTATATTGGAAAATAACTTTAAGAAATATTATCTATTATTTATCCTTATTTTCAATGATTTACTAAATAATTTATTGGTAATATATTATTCATATTATTCATATATTTTAATATTATTTAATCATTATATACTTAGTTTATTAAAAAAAATAGTAATTTTATAAAAATATATTTTTAATCATAAAATGATTTTCTTAGTTATTTTAGTTATATTAATTTCATTTAATTAATATTAAAGGTAGTTTTTATTTTCATTATACACATATGTCATATTTTTGTTACTCCTATTCATGATTTTTAATTCAATGGATAGGTTTTAAGAGTTATATTTAGTATTTATATTTTACCTATATGTATCATAGTTTTTTATTTTATTATGGTGTTTTGTGTAGAGAAATCTTATCAAACACTGTACTTATTTTAGGAAAATATAAAGTGAAATCTCAAGCGTTTTCATTATACCCCCTTAAATAAATTTTATACTCAAATTTTTTATATATTATTTACTAACGATGTTGGATAAGGTTATCTAGAAGATAAGTATGACCTAGGGTATTATTTCAAGAGAGATATCAACCTTAGAAACTTAGAAATATCTTTTTATTCTTGTAATAGTAATAGACCTAATATTGAGTTTTCATCCAACCATTTGATCCAAAAATATATCATTATTCAATATCAATATTTTCATTATATAATTTGGATCTATATGGTGGTTATTATTATCTTTTCATTAATCGAATATCATAGTTTTATATGAAATGTGTGTTCTTAACTCTAGATAAATTTTTCCACTAAGTGGTGGGAATCAATAAATCAATAAAATCATGTTAAATTTATCAAAATTAAGGATAATAAGATTTTCTACAAGGTACATTCCTATAAACATCAACTTATAATATAATAATCATACTAATGGAATATTTATTCAATAATAAAATCATTTGGGTGGTGATTTAATGATCTTAGAAAACTTCTTAGAGAGGGATTCGAATTATAAAAATACATATTTAACTATGTATTAGAGGGTGAATGAGCCTTATATATCATGATTCACTTAAGGAGTATTTCTTTCATAGGAATTTAATTTTCATCTTGTTCTTAGATGTTGGTGATTATCGTCATCTTGGTATTTCCATATATTAGGGCATTGGATTGGATAATTTCCAAGTTACACACACATAATACATTTAATTATTAAGGGTACCATATGTTAAAATCTATTTATTTCAATCATTTTAACCAAAATATTAATTTTACTATAGAAGTTTGATTCTCTATGAACCCATATTCCATAAGTAAAGCATCGTTCAGATACCTTGAGATTATTTATTTGGTTATTTTTCCCACATTTTTCACATATATAAAATTGACCATTTTTCCTTCATCATATTATTTACTTGATATTTCATGAGACTTCATATTTCATTTCATTTTTGTGTTTGGAAAATCCCCCAAGTTCATATTTTTAATCATATTTCAAGATAGTTGGTCTATCATAATCACAAGTTTTTTGACTCCATATCCAATTTTTATGAGTTGTTCATTGAGATATTCTTCATGTTTTCTTTCGCACCCATGGATCCTTCTAGTTCCAGCCATTACTAAAAAAAGGGTTGACATGAGTGACGGAAAATTAACAATAATGGGGAATTTTTATAATCATAAATGGAATTTAACCTTAAAACGTCTTTATATTTTAAATTATCATGTTTTCCTAACATTCTTTTAGTTTAACCTATATCATTATTGGTTAAACTTTAGGTTGTGTTTTCTCATACTTCTTAAAATAATCCCTCAATGTAAACAAGTAATAAATCATTTAAGATGGTTAATAAATAGTATGATATCTACCAAGGAATATCCACTATGATTTTCAAACTAGAAGTGTAGTATTAGGCCCACTCATCATGCATTAGGGTGATTCGGTTCAATGCTCTTCCAACCCTTTTTAGGGTGATTACCACTACGTGCACATGTACCACATCCACATCCACATCCACTTGTAGTATCCATATAGATATTTATTTCTAGGTAAAACCATATAATCAAGATTTTAACAATATTTAAAGATATATTCCTATACTTAGACTGAAATATATTATTTTCACTAAAGTTCTCTAACCTTATTTCTCAAAAATCACTTCTCTAATCTCCAAAAATAACTAAAATGTTTCTATAATATAAGATATAGAGTACAAGGATAAACATGGATTTATTTTTACATCCTTTAAATGATTTAAAACATTAAATTTCATACATAAAAATATCCCAAGGACTGATAGTTTAAAGTTTTTGTATATTGGAAACATGATCATTATCTTTTATAATATATGAGATAATTTATCCTTAAAGGTAGAATAATAGACCTTATTCTAGAAATCTCATTAGTAAGACTCACCCTCATAACCTGAGGAATAAAAACATAAGAAATAGGTGATCTTAAATTCTTAGTAAGGGGTGTATAAACATATCCATGATTATTTAATAAGAACAAGTAGAAACATTATCATAATAGAAATATCATATTATTATGAGTGATGACCATAAAATAGAAATGAGCTTCAAAGTACATGTTATAGAACTTAAATCCAAAAAAATATCAACATGTAAATATAAAATCTATAACATGGATTAGAATAAATTAACATAAACCATGAATTATGATATAATATTATCATAATGAATAATCATCCTTTAATTGTGTCACACACATTAACAAAGTGAAACATTACTTTTTTGAGGCACATAATCTGTACCCATACTTATAAGATACTAAAACGTTCTCATGAATACCTATATCATGAGATATAAACTTTTAAGTAATGAATTTTAAGGATATAATAGACTAACCTATCTCAGGTTTATAATATAACCACTCTCCCTTGGTTTATAATAGAACCACTCATCATTGGTTTATAATGGAACCACCCATCCTTGGTTTGTGACAGAACTGCCTATCACTCATACATACATATGTTTTTCACTTAAAAAGCATTCAAATTTCACATCATAAATAACCCATTAAAATAAAATGGGTTTTATGAAACATCCAAACATAGATGATTAATTTTTTATAGAGAAATCATTTAAATAAAAAGGGGTTTCATAAAACATGAAAATGGTATAAAATTAGTTCATGAATTATATAGTTTTATATAAAAAAATTATCACAAAAAATAATCTCATAATTAATAAAAAATAGTTTTAAACATAAAACATTATCCTACTGAAGATAGATAATTTCAAGATAATGATAACCAAATCATGAAAGGAGTTTTTTAAAAGAACTTTTATTCATCATTGTAAAATTCATAGTTGTGAGTATATTTTCAAAACGTATCCTTTTATTTTAAGAAAAATGAAAATAAAACCTTTAATGGAAGTATATTTTAAATAGATAACATCTTTCAAAATGTAAATTCTTTGAAAAACAATGTTCAAATAAGAAATTGTATAACTCAAATAAAGGAGTTTGAGTTACCAAGTTCCTTACCTTTAACCTTGATTTACATGAAAGTGATTTAACCTATTTTATCATAAAAATAAATATATTAATTACCTATTTAAAAAAATATTCATATACCTTTCCATTTATATTTTTCAATGATAATAATTATCTCTATGTATTATATTTTGGTAATCTCTTTTCAATGTTGGGGCTTAATAATCATCCCTATTTTGAACTAGGTTCATAAAATAATTATAAATATATCTTTTCCTCCTAAATATAATAATTATAAAACCATTAAATTTTATTAAATTTATCTTTTATAAATAATTATAGTGTTATAATTCAATTACATGGGAGTTTTAGTCATGCTTTATGAATATGAAAATAGTGATGTACTAGTTTGGGTTATTTGCCAATATTGATAGATTATCTTATAATGATTGTTATTTTTTTTGTTGTCAAAAAAGAACCACGTTAATAATATATATTAATTATATTTATCCTATATAATCAAAATATATAAACTAAAATCATATGTGTTTGGAAGTGATGGAAAATAGAACATGTTTATTTGTGGAGGCAGTAGTCTAAAAAGGCAAGATCCACATTTTTGTTTTTCTTAATGAAAAAGGGGAGGGTGGTTAATTATTCTATCACCAATTTAATAAAATAATAGTATAATAATGATAATAACTTTATCATTTTAATTTGTTTAAATAAAATTTTATGAATAATAAAATAACATAAATAAATAGAAAAAGGAAATAGAGTTTAGGAAATTATACCTCACTTCTTGGATTATCTCATTTCTGAAGGGAATTATGCCTTTTAGGGATGATATTTTGAGAAGACTAGAACATAATTAAAGGGTACAAAAAATTTTATGAGAGGTTTGGGTAGATTTTGAGCTAGAATTTAGGGGTTTGGGTTTAAGGGGAAGTGGGGATAGAAGTTTCCCTTTTATAAGTTCAAAGAGTTTCATTTTTTTAAATACCCAAAGCATTTCAATAATGGGAAGTCAAACTCAAGAAAAGTGGATAATAAATTAATAAATATTGTAGTGGGGAATAGATAAGGTCTATAAACACTACCACTATAATTATAAACATGTTTTAAAATGTTTGACCCTTTACCTCTAAGGTTACTTATTTTTACCATTTTAGTTTTCACCACTGTTACTAGTTTTAATCTATGTGATTTATCCTTTATGCCCAAAAATAAAATGGAATTTATTATATAATTTTGACCTAATGATTCAAAATTTGAAATCCATTTTTTATTCAATTTTTAAAAGTGATGAAAAATAATTTTTAAATACTACATGTATAATGTATTAAAAACAATATTTTTGAAAAAGATAACTTAAATTATAAAATGTCAAATATGGGTTTATAAATTAATTAATATATATTTTTCAAATTATAAATCAAATTCTAAAATAAATATTTGGACTTATAAAATGGATTCATAAATTTCCAATTTAAACTTATATTCTAATAATGGCATAAAATCTAAAATATTGAAAAGTGGTATATTACACTATTTACCAAAAATTAAAATGTTTTAGAAAAATACAAAAAAAATTTGTTAAGATTATTTATTATTATTAATATAAAAATGATGTTAATTTTTTAAATTATATTTCTGGAATTTGATAATTCAATATTTAAATGAAATCCAAAAATAAATTGGAAAATATTTTATATTAGAAAATAGATTTGTATAATGTTAACTATTATTTATTAGTATTTAATGTAATTTACTAATTAATTTATTGTCAATATATTATTCAAATTATTATTATATATTATTATTATTATTTAATCATAATATACATACTTTCTTGAAATAAAACACCAATTTTAGAAAAAAAATATATTTTTTAAGTATAAAATTATTTTTTAGTTATTTTAACTAAAATAATTTTATTTCATTAGTACTAAAAGTAGTATTTATTTTCCTTATAAACATATTTCATATCTTGGTTACTCTTAATAATTTCTGATAATTTAATATCTTGGTTTTAATGGTCATATTTAATAGTTATATTTTACCTATATATATCAGGGTTTTTCATTTTAGTTCAATGTTGCATGCGGAGCAAGCATATTGAATAATGTATTTTTTTAAGGAAAATATATTGTGAAATATAGGGTCATTAAAGAAAAAATCATTTATCATCCTTACCACATTTGAACTATAACCAACTGCATGCCAAAGGTTCATGGTGTACCTCAGACGCCATCCTGAGAAAAAATACGTAACCACTAGCATCCGTTCAATTACTATTTCATATAATTTTATTAAAAATGATATATAAATTAGGTCAGAGAACTAAATCCAAAAAACAATGAAATAAGGCATACAATCACCTTCTTGGTCATCCCCCCACCAAGTTTTATTAAAGCCCCATTATTCTAGATGATTTCTATAATTCCCTAATGGAAATCATTGATAAAGCCTAACTGAAATTTCATTGAAATAAGATGCAACTAATGAAAAACTTGAATGGAGGAAGGAATGGAGATCATACCTCAAATTCACCATATAAATTACACTGAAATCATCTAAGGACATGAGGGATAAAATGGAGTAATAGAGAGGGGAAGGGTCATCTGAATGTCCTCTCCCTAAATCCCAATACTCTTTAAAAATAAAAAGGGGAAATTAGTAAATTACTGATCTTGCACCACTTATAAAATAACCTATGGGTAATATTGTGGAATGGACCCCAGGAATTTCAGTGTAGTGGTCCATATTCAGGTCATGCTACTATGTGGACCTCTTGGCTATGATGCACCCATCCCCGAAAGGGTAGGGGATAACCCTAACAACCCCCTCCATCGAATTGGACATCGGGTCTGATTCATAGTCTCTATAAACTAGGGCCATGTTGTGGAATTTTCCATGGGTTGTAGGCCAACCCACCACAGGGGGAAACCTGACCCCACTACCTCTCGAGCACCCACCATGACAGAGGTATATGGTTGTGGCATGTTCCTTCAATACAACACCATCATGGTACAGTCATCCGAGATGTGTCATGCTCTCCTTACTCATGGAACCACTATATAATGGCCCTTAGGTTATTTCATGTTCTACCATTTATGAAAAATATACAAAGTAACACAACTCACACCATGTCACAATGCCTAGGGTTACAACTAAAAAACTAGCTTAGGGACACCCCGACCCTTCCCTAAAACTCACTCAATCAATCAAGCCACCAAAAAAAATTATTCCATTTCCAAAACAAACATCTTAAAAATATGATCCATTTCTTGGGTTCTTGATCTAAATCCAAATTCATGAAACATGCCATGATCTAGGTAAAAAATTCATGCTCCCCATGAAAAGTAATGAACCTAAAACTCACGAGTCATTACAAACTCTCTCTAATAATGCTTCTAATCCTTGAGAATTCATGATATTACTCCATCTAATAGACCAAACCTACCATTATTTTAAATTCACCACCAACTTTCCATTTCCTTCCTATAATGTCGAATGATCTTTTTCTATGAAAATCCAACACCAAGGTGTATTATTCACTAGAAACTGAGCCAAAGAATCACCAAAAATTAAAAAAATGAGGTAACACTACCTTTATCCATTACTATCAAGACACCACGATGTTATCAAAAAAATCATCCTAAGGAACATGGTGCTCCCCTCTATAAGACTATTCTCCAAAAGGATGATTCAAAACCACAGTGCACCCTACTATAGGAATCTGTTTCTAGAATAAAATTATGATTTCCAGTGATCTAATGATATTATTAACATGGTTTCCACCTCACAACATCCATTTTTTTTTAAACTCTCTATCATTACCCCCCAACTAGTAGACCTCCTAGTCCGATAGTGAATATGGGGATGACCCCCGAAGCCCACCGCTAATAAGATCTAGTTTTTAGACTTTCATCAAGGTTATATATCAAAAGTAAATGAGGCATATCCCTCAAAATATAATGAAACAATATATATAAGATCCACCATTCAACTACACTTATAATAAAATATAAAGGATAACAATTGCAATCTCATCTATGAATATATGTAATATAATGTAATATAACCAAGTAAATGAAATACCAGTCTCTTTAGCTCCACTCCAAGATCCAATGATCTACCTCAACTTCCTAAAAAGTAGTGATCTCATTCTCCCTTAAACTATCCTAAAAATTAACTCAATAAACACTTTAGATGGGTAATAAATTGGGATTACTCAGTAGGATCATATATCAAGTGGAACAATATCAAGTGAAATCAATGTATTAGGATAGATATATGAAGAAATACGAAGTAAGAAAATTCTAAAAACAAGAAAAATGTAAAATAAAATATATCCAAATGTAAGTTCATACTCCACCTTTAGTGGAATCATCTACAATCACCATATCACCTAACTTAATCGCATCATAAATAAAAATCCAAATCTAGAAAACCATAATCATGAGATAAGCCTACATCTTGAGTTACCGTCATAATTTCTACCATTTACACCTTCCCTACAATTATACCATTACCGAAATATCATATCTATCAAAAATAAATTAAAGTAAAAATAGTATACAATTAAAGAAAGTGGGTCTTAGAAAAATATATAATTCCACTTCTCTTTCCTACCAACTTACGGTCATTTCAACTGAAATTGGTATCTTTCTAGTAGGATAACCCCTCACTATTAATCATTACCCTAAGGACTAAAATTCATTTACACATCATTCACTTTTTCATTTAATAAATAAAACATCTGATATATGATTGCAACTATTACATCCATATCATCACCCTGCACCCCATTCATCCATCACCACATCTCTTCCCATCATATCTGATTCCTAGAAATCAAAAAATTATAGACATAACATCATAAATACATATACGTACACACAATAAAATCAAAATAATCATACATAAGTAGTATTCAACATTGCTCAATAAATATATCCAAGTATATGGAAAATGTTAATAAATATCATCATTGGAGTAATATCATTACCAATAGGGAATGCACTTCTCACACACATTAATTACTTATAACTTATTTATATTTTTATAATTAATATACCTTTTATCGTTAACCATCGATATGAATTATATTCATGAGTGAACCTTATTATTTCGATCACATCACCAAGGTTTCTCCCAGATTTTACTTCATCATTTCATATCTCAAGAACTTATTATTTATTACGTCATTAGTATTTATATAATTTAAAACCAATAATTTCATCACTAATTTAATTTATATACTCATATCATTCTAATAATATTTAACCCGTTTTTATCCTCTTAATTTTATTAATTTAAACTTTCCAAAAAGTGAATGAGTCAATAAACCATTTAACTATCTTCGAGAAGTCAAAACACAAATATATACCATTATTCCTAATTATATATTGAGTACTAATTCCATTATTTATGCTAATTTTACCACCAATAAATTCCAATTATTAAAATATTTTAAACTTTAAACCTCCTTACATAAACCAAGACATATATTATTAAATAAATTCCTCATTAATTAAACTAAACCTACATAATCACAACTTACCAAGCCTAAAATAACATTTCAATATATAACTATACAAATCCAATCTTTAAACCATTCCATTATAGCACATATTCACTCATATCATTTGATCTCACACCTATAGCATCCCCAACTAAAATAAAATTCCAAATCATCATTCTACTAAACTAGAATCTCACTTGTCTTAAAAATATTTTAACTACTTACTCATCCATATTAAACTAGCTCTATACACCTAGAAGAAAGAAAAAACCAATATTCTAAAGGTATTCTAAACTCTCACTTCAAACCCCAAGAATTCAAGGAAACAATCCGCAAGAAGGGAAAAACTTTATAGGTGACTATAACACTAAAGGAAATTAGTAGCTTCACTCCCCATATCAATTTCAAATAGAAATGATACCTATCAAACATTTAAATATAGAAAAAATTATATCCATGTAGTCTTAAACCAGATATAGACTTTCCTAGAGGACAGAAACATACCAAGGGATTATAACCTCAATACAACCTAATTTTATAACACCAAACTTCATTACATAATTACTAAAGAGAGTTATTTCAAGGTTAGCACCCTTTTTGTGATTCCAATTTCAATCCATGTTATTATTTAAATTGTAAATTCAAATTATGATTTATTCATTATTCCATTATTACGATAATTCTCAAATCTTTAATTTAATTTCAGATTCACATAATCATCCCCTTCACATTATTACATATATATTTTAGTCCATCTACCAATTCAATGAAGCTGTATTTAATAACACAATTCAGCATGTACATATTATGTAAATAAAGAGGGCCAACCAACCTGATAATATTTCCATCCATTCATTCCACATTCAAGACATATTTCATAGAAATATATAAAACAACATATATTATAATAAAATATAATAGGATTAAAAAAACCAAGAATTCACAAATCAATAAATAAAAAAGGGAATCATACAGCATCCCCTTCCTCTAGACCAAACTCCACAACATCATGCCTGAGATAAGATTTATAGAATTCATATGATAACATACAAGAACCTCTCCCCCTAGACCATCTCTCCATAATTTTGAGCCTAGGGAGATATTTATAAATTAAATTCATAGGGTCATAGAAACCCTTTCCTTAAACCATACCTTCTCAACACTGGTCATGAGGAATGGATTTTACTTACTATCTTTGAAGGATTCTCAAGTATGGTTAGATTGCTAATGTTTGGTGTTGTGAAAGGAATTGTCTCATGGAATTATTGGTGGGTTTCAATCAATAGAATGTTGGGAAAACCAAGAATTTAAATGAAGGAATTTAGAAATTAATAAGAATGAAAATAATTCTAGTAATTTGATTCAGGGAGATTAAAAAGGAAGGATTTTAGGTTCAGTGGGGTAACTTAGATAGATCCAAAACATATTAATAATAATAATTTTATAAGATAAATACAATATTTTAAATCCCCTACCTCAATAAATTTTATCAATTCCAAGTCAATATAATCAAGTAGAAACCCATGAATCCATAATGGTTTTGGACAATCCTGCAGCATCATATATAATATTTATAAACTTCATGATCAACACTTCTATTATTACATCCACCATTATAGTTTATGAATTCCTTTAGGGTAATTTATTATAATAATTTTATGTAAATATAAACTTTATATTCTCACATTACACATAGAATAATGGATGAATTCTATAATTCCTTACCTAATGCGCTACAGAAAAATAGAGGGAGAGAGGGATAGAGAGTGATCATTGTTATGACTAGTCTGAAGAGGGATCAACAATTTCAAAAAGACTCTCAAAATTCAGATAATAAGTCTTTGATCATCTAAGAATAAGTAGAAATATAAATTAAAAATGGGTATGGAACTTATGAATTTAAAATAACTTGTTGTGATTTCCATGGGGTTTCCTTAAAATGCAGTCAAAACCGTCTTCAAATCATTTAAAATAAAATTGTAGATTTATTTCATTCAATAGAATCATTAAAATATACCAAAAATTAACTGAGTTAAAATATTTCATTAAATACTTCTTTTTTATTCATTATTTCATTTTATCTTTAAAAAAATGAGTTATAGATCATGTTATTGAGGAAAAACTGGAATTCAATATGAAAATAGAGACACTTATATAGGAGCGTAGTGTGCGTAAAGGTAGTATGTTTTAACTTTACACGATGTGGGGTGGATCTTATATGAAGGTAGTTTTATTTACCTTTATTCAATCCTGGTGAAAATGGGTGAACCTTACATAGCTTAAGAACATCACTGACTACCTTTAAATAGACCAGATCTACCCTTATGTGAGCCTCAAATGAGACTGGATGAATTTTACATAGCCAATGGGATTTCCAATTTACCTTTACATGAGATTCATAGGTCCTTTGTGAAAACATTGCAGGTGGAACTTTTCATAGATACATAGGTATTACAATCACAAAAGAAGTTCCCCCTATATAATGGTATTCATAAAAAATTCATATTTTTGTTTTGAATTTCTAAATTCTTTCCAAAATTATAAATTCACTTTTATATAGTTGAATCACTTTAAAATCATTATATTAATTTCTAAATTTATAGAATCTACTTTAAAATCCAAAAATTAATTTTAAAAATAAAATTCAAAAACATTTTAAAATGATATTTCTCCTGAAATTACTAGAAAACATCCTTGAATAGTCCAACATCTAACAATGACAATGGAAGAGAACTTAGAAAAATATAGTCCTTTACATTAAAAACTTCTCAAAAAAAATTCATCCTCAATAATTAAAAAAATACCATAAGAAGAAAATTATTCTAAAAAATAAATAGAAAACTCAACTATTGCATAAAATAAACCCAAATTATCTATATTCCAAGAAATTTATTTGGAGTGAAATTATAAATACCCAAAATGTATTAGTCAATGGGGGATGCCTCTAAAACTGGGAGTACGCTCTTCTAACACATCCCAAAATTAACTTGTATTCCACCAAACTATAACCAACTACCCACTATATATTAAGAGACAAATTAAACCTTATATTACTTGTTATTGAGCTATTTTATCATAAAAAATTGGAATAAAATGTCATACTTGTTTTGGGTCTTGATATAAAAATCATGTCTAGGAAGTTGTATTGTAGCATCCCTTATCTCCAGCATATTACTAAAGAAAAATAAAAGTTTATCACCTATCACATGAATCATAACATCACCTAAAGGACATCATATTATATAGTAAAACATATTCACCACCCGCAAATCCATTATCCAAACATACCCACCCCCAATACTTTCCATCATCACAGTACGAAATGTAGCCAATTTTAATTCTAAAATACTCAACCATTCAAGTGTTATCCCTGAAACCTTTCTATACATTCCATCTTAGACCACCATCACTAATTCAACCATATATCATTACATGAGAACACAATGGTGATATGAATAATAATATCATAACCATTTATTCTAATCAAGGCTACCAAATCATAATTAATCAACTACCAATTGTTAAAAAAGAAAAAAGGGAACACATCATCAACTCACAGTTAACCAAAACAATAATAATCATTTCAGCACATAATTTTCAATCACCATTAAAACAATATTCTATGGAGCACACATGACATTCTTATGGTTATATCTTGTATGGAACCATAGAACTGGGCATCGTAGTATTTTTTATAGGCTTCATTAAATTACATCATAATTATAACATGATCTACTTTCAGGTCTCATAAATCATCTCAATGTTATTTGTATATAAAATAATCCAATTTTAATAACAATTCCATCATTATATACAAGTCATAAACATCAATAAACGTGTCATAAATCATATCATTCTTTAATAATAATTTAATTATTGAATTTATCAATATCGAACATGTTGTCTATAATAATTCAATTAATGTTCAATACATTACTTTTTAATTTAATCATGCATCATTAATTCCTTATTTGTAGATAATTTAATAAGAATGTGTTATAATATTTTAGTAAATCACATGGGAAAAAAATTAGGATTTAATTATTCTAGAATTATTTATGGATTTTGATAAATTTAGGCATTATAAATACTTCAATAGATCACGCATGTTATTCCATAGGGGATTTCTATTCTAGAATTACTAAAAAAATGGAGGACTTTTATTTATAACTTGAATTTAATTTTAATAACTTTATAAATAATTAGTTTAAATTTTCACATGAAATAAAACTTATAAGACATCCTGTAAAAAAATTTATCTCAAAACTTTTAATTTATCTTTTATCAAGGGAAAACTTTACTATTAAAGGAAAAAAACAATACTTACAATTCCTAGCATGATTATTTAATTTAAATGAACTATACATACAGTTTTCATTTAATTTTATAACATGATTTTATAGTTTAATTAATGTGCATTAAAATTTATGGTTTAACTAAACATGGTGTACTTAATGGAAAGGTTATATAAAGAATAATCCTGGAAAAATAGTGTCTTATTCATTCTACATTATTAATCGAAACATATTAGAAAGCCACTTTCATAGTAAAACAATATAATTAATTTATACCATGATCCAACAGGTTCATCCGGTATCAAATCTTAAGTTAAAACTAAACATAGAATAGTAGTGGAATCAAGTATAGGTTTACAATAAATCATGTTTTTTAATTATAATTAATCAATGTATTAAATTAAATGTAACATAATTATAATTAAGACACCGTATTATAAATAGTTATAATAATTAAACACACTAAGAAAAATCATAGATCAAATCCTAATTTAGAATGTAATATGTGATAATGATGCATGATATATTCCTAAGAATCTACCACACAATAAGTTCTATTATAAATAAATAATTTTATTGGATCATAAGTTCCTTGATTCAAATCATAGGGGTCCCCAAATACCTATTTCCTAGATGGCCTCCTTGACCTACATCATGTGATAGGTTTAGATAACATTGTTTCCTTACCAGACCCATGAAAACTTCACATGTTCATAGCCTAAAACTTCATCCTAACTCTAAAACATTAGATTTGATAATTTAACACCCTAAGATTTAATGAAATTTTTTTTTCAAATAAATTTAACTTCTTTGATAACTTGTGTTACACGCAACATCGAGTTTACACGAACCACAATATACTATTAAAATATTTAATCATGGCCATTTTAATCTAGCCTTTAAAGTAGTGGGTATGAATAAGTATAAATAAATTATAAAAATTATATGGTTTACACATTTATAAAATAAATTCATTGGTTATCAATTTATTATAAATTAAGAAAATCATTTGAAAGTAAAATAAATGTTTTTATGAAAAACTGTTTTAGGTGCATAAAGTTTTTTTGTCTCAATAAATTAAATAAACCAATATTGGTGAATGATTTTAATGAAATTTATATATTATAAATTCAATAAAATGTTTTATCATTCATCTAATATATTGTTTTTGTGTGTGGGATAATAATAAATCCCCTTTTATGCTTAAATTGTATTTTTCTAAAAAGTGGTTTCATCATGCACTTATAATAAAAAAAATTTAAAAATTTCAGATTTTTTTTGAGAAAAATAACATAATTTTTGAAATAAAATATTAATAATTATCTTAGAGTTAATTTTTTATATTATTTTCTAAAACGATTAATTGTTCAATGAATAGTCAAAAAACACTGATTATTATTAAAAATTTCCTTTTCATTTAAAGTATTTACAATGTTACATCTTGTTTTAAAGTGGTTTAAAATTAAAATTAGTTAAATTAAATTATTATTAAAACAATTTATTTAATTTTAATCAAGTTAATTTTTATTTAAAAACTTCTTGTACTTTGGAATGTTTTTTTCTTTGGAAAACCGTATTTTTATAGCATATGTGGATTTAATTTTAAATTAAATTCTACCACTTATGTAAATTAAATTTGTAAAAATGGATTATATTTTCTTAATAAGAATCATTAATATTATATAATAAGTCCAACTTAATTTTTGGTAATAATGAATAGTAAGACCAATAAAAATTAATTATCGTGGTTGAGGTTAAAACAGGTTTACAAGGGTTTAAACCAAAAGATAAGGGTAATTTTACCAATAAAACTTTTCTAAATCCTATTTTAAGGCCATATTTCAACCTTATATTATCCCATATTATAATATATAGTCATTTGGAATAATTTTTCTTGGTAATGACTTTAACATTTTGGATTATTTTGGGAAATTTCCAAGTAGTTTCCAAGTGGGTTCCTTTCCCCCACTTATAAAAGGACATCCTCTCTCCTCTACTCTTAACACTTCCAAATCCTTTTGGTTTATAAAATACCTACCCAAATCCTTTCCTTAATTCAATATACACATCCTAGATTCCTTATTTTTATTAGTAAACCCTCTTAATATGGCTTTTGATTCTAAACTTAGGAGGTTTTCCGAAGAAGAGTTATTGTTCTTAACCAAGTGATTTATTTTATTTCTTCTTCCACATGCTTATAATATTATTCAAATATTATTATATAATAAAATCATTATATACCATAAAATAAAATTTTATTATGTTAATTTCATAACCTACATCCATCTACTCTTCCATCAAATGGGAAATGAAACCTTTGATTGTGTGTACGATGAACTACCACATCGTGAACCAATGTAATTTGTTTTCCATTACCTCCTATAATATATGGTTATAATTATAAATTTAACATATTTATATAATATTTATGACATAATTATACTTCTGGAAATATAATATAACATATAACTTCTTACCTTTCAATTCATTGGAAAACAATAACATCACTCATGCATATGTCTGGACTATCACCTCCATGAAACGATGTGATATGTTTTTCATTATATTTTGAAATGAATGGTAATAAGGATTGATTTATTGAATAAATATGATAGATATGACATAAAAATAATTACTTAAATGTGATATATTATTTACCTTTTTTTTCATCCGTCGACAAAATGGAAACAGGGTCCATGCGTAAACACGGCATACCGTCTCAATGAACGGTGTAATTCATTTTCTATTTATAAATTTTATGGATTAATATAAATAAATATATAATTAATATAGATTATATTTAAACCATGTTTAACATTATATATATTATTTAACCATAATAAATATAAAAGGACAAAAAATACTTATCCAAAACATATATAAAAAGCGAAGCAGTTATTATCCAAAACGCGATTTTAACAAGGAATTGTTAATAAATAGGTCATAAAATGTCATAATTAAATCATATGTGATATGATATATATAGTTATGGTTATTTAATATATTTATAATAAACCTATATTTATTATACTATTGGTTTGAATGTGTACTAAGGAAGTTGAGATTTAATGTAAGGGATTTTCGCCTCAATTTTTTCTATGGGACACATGTCATATTCACCAATTGTTTATTTTTTGTGGTGTATATACTTACAATGAATATATATTATGATTATTATTATGAAATTATTGGATATACATATTTATGTTATTGTATTTTGATACTAATTTTTTCATATAATATCTTTAATTTTATTTTATTTAAATTGTTAAACTGTTGTTTTAGTTCATTAATCTATAGTTGTTAATTCAGGGTTAAATTTAAAAAGTAGTTAATTATTTTTTAATATATCTTTTATGTTTAATTATAAATTTTTTTAACTTTTATTTTATTATTTAATTTTGAATATTCTTATAAAATAATAAAATAAGTTTTATTGTTTAATTTTATTCAGATTTTATTTTCCTTATTTTTTTCAATTATTTATTTAACTATAGGGAAGATTTTATTTTATTTTATTTAAATAATTTAATAATAATTTAATTTTAATTTTATTTAACTCTTTCAATTTTTTATTTTTTTTCTTTATTCAGATAATGAATTAATCAATTAATTATTCTTTTCAGTTTATCTTAAATTATTAAAATTTTATTATTTAAAAAAAATAATTAGTATATATTTTTATTTAAATAATTATATTTTTTGTTACTATATTATATTTTTTCTTTTCTTTTTTTGATAACAATTAGAATTTTTAACATTTTATTTTTTATTAATTTATTTTAATTTCTCATGTTAATGTCTTTTGTATTTTGAATTTTTAAAAGAATTATCAATAATTATTTGATTTTTATTATTTTAAATTGATTGGTTATTTATTTTATTTTTGACAAAAGAAACATCATTAGAAGTATTTAGGTTTCTATCGCAATGGAAAAATTTTATCTGACTTGGTTGTGTTGATGTGTAAGATAATTCTAGTGACTATCATGGTTGTATGTAACATAATTTCATGAAATAGAATTTGTGCATAATCCATTCTTTAGGCATTCACATCATATAAAATTGAGATGGAACCAATATGGAGATAAATTCAGCACCTCGCTTGTATGATAAAATGTTAGCGAGTAAGATAAAATTCATTATATAAGATAAATCTTTCCCATGTAAGATAATTACATTTAGAATAATTATTCTATGAAATTTACCACCATATATTTCCTAAGAATATGATAATTTGGCTGAACTTGAAAATCATATTTCATATGAACTGAGGCTTTTAGAGAATACACATTCTTATCAGAATTGAAGCAAGTTCAAGAAAATTAAATCAAGGATCAAAGTCAAGGACATGGGTAATCTAGTTCCTTGCAAGTTTCCATTGAATATGAGGATAAATTCAAATCATTACCAAGATCTATCAAATCCATAGATGAATTAACCCTAGTAGATCTATACTTGATGAAAATTTTGAGATTGTAAAAATTGGGAGTTCATTTTTGGGAAGAAGGCATTCGAATTGAAGAAATCAATAGAATCTAATTAAGGAACTAGAGACCCATCGAGATAGATATTGTTGAAGAACCAACACTATATAAAATTTTGATATGTCAGAGAAGAAATTTAAAGCTGATCTTTCTTGGTAAAAAAGATATGTTTTGATGAGTGAAGGAAGATCAACGAGATTGAGGAACTAAGATTACCAAATGAAAGTCAAGACAGTCCATGCATGAATATTGGTGATAGAATATCCTTTGTTGTTGAATAGTAATAAATAAATTAGAATAAAACTAGAGTTTGGGAGAGTCAAACAACACCTGGGTTGTTGGCTTAAAGATACTGAATGAGTTTCGGGCTTGTAAAAGGGTGATTCATTGACTAACCTTAGTCATGATAACTATTTCCTTTCCAAGATGGAGAAAATATACCATGATTTACTTTTTAAAATGAAGTTGATTCTAGGAACCTGGATGAATTCAACTAAAGTCAAACGAGCCATAGTTGAACTCCTAAAGAACTATTTCAATATTGAACTGATTTGATGATTGAGGTCGAACCAAGAGATAATTGATTTGTGGATTAAGTTGAGTGGGATCAAATAAATTAGTGTTTGATTGTATTTTTGGGGTGTTTTTTATGATTGAATAAAGATATATGGGGCTTTATATTCTTCAGTGTTGCAACTTTGTCATTGAAAATTTGTATACCAAACATGTTCAATGTAATTCCTAAAATAAGTTTTGATGGGTGGATGTTTATAATAGAATTAGATAGTGGTTTAAAAGATGGGTTGAATCTAAATGTTAAAGACAAATTTTGATGATTTAATTATGGAAAAGAGGTGGTGTTAGTTATAACATCTATTAGCTAAGTAGATGTCATAATTTGTTGGAAGAAAACATTATTGTGATAGAGTATTGATAGAAGGCCAAATAGAAAAAAATACATGAAAAAATGGCGGACATGTCACTTTAGTAAAATAAATCAGTGAAAATAAAGAAAAAAATGAGAAAATTTGGATTGATTCATAGAAGGATATGAATACTTATGGATATATTCAAAGATGATGAAAGTAGAGAAACCAGAACAGAACCAGGAGATATTCTGGAATATTGGTGCTACTCCTAAAGCTAATGAAGATAAAGATCGGAGGGAAAATATGATCCTCTGAGATTTTAAAACAATTTATAGTAGCTGAATCTATTGGATTCACGTGGTGACATATTTATTATTTTTCATTTCATTAATTTTATAATTTTAATTCTCTCTAAAATTTCAGAACTCAAAATACGTTCACTGTTTGAAGTTATATTATTATATTTTTTTTGTTAAATAGTTTTCTTCCATTATGACTACATCACATTTTTTATTGGAGTGTGAAGAACTATGAATAAATCTCAATAATTCAAGCGAAGTTGGAGTTTGATGATGATCCTCTCTATTTAAATTTCTCAATATTTGATCAAAAAAATTAGTACAATGAGTGTTATACTTATCTTTGTTTTTAGTGATCATTGAGATCATTGAATGAATCCTTCAGAAAGGATTTTTGACTCCAATATTGAGGTTGTAGAATCAAATTAATTAGTTTAATGGGATGATAGATTAAAGATTTCATTATTTTCATTGAAAGAGTTATATTTTTAAAATATTTTTAAAATAATGAAGAGAGACTAATCCACAGGAATCACTAGTTATGCTTCCATTTCTTTTTCTTATTAATTTCACTACTTCTTAATTTCAATTTATTTTTAGTTTTTTTGCTTATGTTTTTTATTATAAATTAGTTTTTAACTCTGAATTGTATACTTTTATATTATTTTTCATTACCACATAAACTTTTAAAAACATAAAAGTAGAAAATAAAATAAATTGTGGCAAAATAACTTCTAGAGAGAAGTCTCTCTAGGAGATAACCTTGCTCACTAATTTTTTATAGTTCTTAAGATATTAATTTTTAAAGAGGTTTTATAATTACATCAAAAAATCCAAATATTTCAATTTAATCCATTGTTGGGGAGGCTTAAAAGGGGTTTAAACAAAATAAATATTAAAAAACTTCATAATATGCTTTAAAAAAAGTAAAAATTGTTCTAATTTTTTTTATGTATGTTCAACAAACTAGAAAATTCAAAATCTACAAATTCATAAAATCTACGAAATAAAACAGTAAAAAGCATAAAAATAAACAATTTTTAGAGTTTTAAAACTTAGTGAAAATAAAAACAACGCAAAAAGAAAAACTAAAATTATTTTCCTTAAAAACTAAAAAAATTCAAAACATAGAAATTATGGATGACCGAAGAAATTTGAAGGAACTTCCTACTCTTGATATTTAAAACCAATAGAACTTTCTAAGTTACCCATAAATTGATCTTGGTTTTGAACATAGATTAGGAGTGATTCCTCATCTACCAAAATTTAACAATCTATTGAGAGAGGATCCTCACAAAAACCTGTAAGAATTTCCAATGGTGTGTATCACTATGAAACCCCAAGGGGTACGTGGGATTAGATTAAAATGAGGTCTTTCCCATTTTATCTCAATGGATTGTCTAAATAGTGGTTTTACTACTCACAATCCACCACTGTTGGTAGTTGGCATCAGTTCAAGATATTTTTAGAAAAAAAATTCCCAACCTCTAGAACTGTCTCTCTTAGGAAATACATATGTGGAATTAGGAATCTCCAAGGAAAAAATATTCTTAAGTACTGGGAGAGGTGTTATAAGTTGTTTTCTAGATGACCCCACCACCAAATTTACTACCAACTCCAAATCGAATTTTTTTATGAATGTCTAGTCTTAATGGATAGAAGCATAATATATATTGTTATTGGAGGATATTTAATTGATAATACTCTTATAGATTCTAGGAACATAATTTGTAATGTGGCCCAAAATTCACCAAAGTTCTACACTAGGGGCCTAATTTGTGTTAAGCAAGATATATAAGTGTCTACTTCCAATAATAATAGTAGTATAGTTGAGAACCAGTTGATTGAACCTATGAGCATGATGAAATAGATGTTTACTAATGTTGTTCCTTCATAATACCAACTAGAACTAGTCTTCCTCATTCAGATGCACTATATAATTTTTTCTTATACTGATCATTTTAATGATCAATGTCCATAGCTACAAGAATCAACTAAAAATTGTAGCGGGATCCTTCCAAGAAAACCCATCCAAAATAATCCAAAATTTCATTTTACTAGCCATAATTTCCAACCTATGAAATTTAAAACTAATAAAATTTCAACCAAGGTTGTAGAAACCAACATAATAATAGGTTTATTCCTAATGAGCAACCAAATATGAATTTTTATTCCCAAAATTTTGATCAACATCCAAGGTATAATCAAAATCATTATAGAAATAAAGCTATAAGGAATTTCTTGAATTTCCAAAATCATGAAAATTAGAAAAAATCTGTCAATAAAATAAATGATTCACACATTGAAGAAATGGTTAAAAAGAAACAAGATGTTTCACAATAACAACAAGTTTTTCTATAGAATATGGTGACACAAATGGGTCAAATGGAAACCTAAATCAGTGTATTAAATAATCAATAAGTGGTGATTTCACATCCCAATATGAAGTTAATATAAGATGAAGATATAATTTAGGTGTAATATTTTTGAGAAGTTGAACTAAAATTCATAATCCCTAAGATGAAAAAATTGATCAAGAACCTGAATAAATGTTCTAACTTTTGAAAGAAATGTCAAAACACCTAATGAAGTTATAAAACCTTCTTTTGAAACTATTTTACATACTACTAACTCTTCACAACAACCTATTGTCCATGAACCATTCAAAGAAGAAAAATAAAACAAGATGAAATAAATCCAAATTAAAAGAACCTTTAGGGATTTTAGAAACCTAATGAGAACTTATAAATGGAAAATAAAAGCTGATGGTGATCTTAAAATGTATAAGGAGACACCACATTATCCTTTGGGTATCCCACTTGTTAAGAATAATTTTAAAAATGAAATTTACCAAGAATTACTTGAAACTATTAGGAAAGTCTAGGTTAACATCACTTTGTTAGATGCTATAAAACAGATCCCTCATTATAAAAATTCCCTAAGTAGATGTGTACTAACAAAAGGAAGTTCAAGGGAGGTGGGAAAGTTAATTTGGGAATAAATGTTTCATCCATGATCCAACACCCTCCCCCTGTTAAATAAAGGGATCCATGTATGTTTTCTTTCCCATGTGTCATTGGTAATCATCAGTTTGATGATGTGATGTTATATTGAGGATACTACATAGATGTTATGCCTTATTCTATATTTTCATCTATATGGGTTTAATAGACCAATAAATATGGAATTGACATCTAGCTAAATAATAGGATTTTAGCTAATCTAGCAAGAGTTATTGAATATGTGTTGGTAAGGTTAATATATTTAGTTTTCCCCATTTATTTTTATGTTTTATATATGGAATATAGTCATTTTAGTTCAGATTAACCATTAATTTTTGGAATAACATTCTTGAAAACTGTTAAGGAAATAATCAATTATCATAAAGGTAATTTTTATTTAGATTTTGGAAGAAATATATTTAATTTTAGAACCTTTTAATCAATGAAACAACCTATGGAAGACCATTCTTCATACCAAGTTAACATGATTGACTAGTTTTCCTGATATTTCCCCCTAATTTTATTCAATATAAACAACCTCTAGATTCATTATAAAATGTACATTCCCTTGAAAATTATCCTTTTCCGACTGAAGAATATTTTGAATATAAAAATTCTAAGATCTTTTATAGTGAAGAATCTAAAATTGAATCTGTATTTTTGAATTTTTAAACATGTTATGAATGAAGTTTTTACTAAAAGCGATATTGAAAATGATGATTATTTTTCTAAAACTTTTGAAGCATTCATTATTTCTGGAAAATATGATTTTATTAGTAAAATTGATTTATATTATGCTAAAATTGACTTAAATTTTTCTAAAAATTTTATTGATAAGTCTCCTCATATCTGTGAACTTGAATCTAAAAAATTATTTTGAGGATAAAAAATATTTTTTTTCAATAAAATAAATGCACTTCTAGTCTAGGAGTTTGTAATTATACTATTCTTGGGGAAGTTTTAGAAGCTAAAAATGAACTTAAAGAACCCAAAGAATCTGATTTTTACAAAGGGGACAACACATCCAAATATAAACTCAAACCTTTAACTAAAAATTTTAAATATTCTTAGTTATAGGAAAAACGATGGTTTACTATTATAATTGTAAGTGGGTTATCCATTAAAAAATAAAATCAACTCTTAGAGGTCCTTAGAAAGATTTGAAAGGCCATAGGTTGGTCTTTAGAAGATTTACCAGGTATTAGTCCATCATTTTTCATGCATAGTATTATTTTAGATGAAGATTGATAACCTATTAGATGATTTAAAAGGATATTTAATCCTACTATTTTTTAAGTAGTTAATAAAGAGTCGATTACCTTTTTAGATATAGGTATAATTTACACCATTTTTGATAGTCGATGGGTAATTCTAGTTAAACTTGTACCTAAAAAGGGTGGATTTATAGTTTTTTGAAATAAATTTTGAGAGATAGTTCATGATAGGTTAAACAACAAGTGGAGGGTATGAATCAATTATATTAGGATGAACTTAGTGACTAGGAAGGACCACTTTCCCTTGCCTTTTCTTAATTAGATTATTGTGAGGTTAGCTGGTCAATCCCATTATTTCTTCCTATATGGAATTTATGGTTATTTCTAGATTCACATATCTCCAAAGTAATAGGATGAAACAACATTCACATGTCATTTCAGTACCTTTTCTTATCGTAGAATGTCATTCGGGCTATGTGATTATCCTTACACCTTCAAAAAATTTATACTTATCCTTTTTTATAAATTTCTTCAAGAATTCATGGACGTGTTTTTGGATTATTTTACAGTGTATATTCCATATTTTGAGAGTTGGATGAGTAGTTTTGTGGTTTTCCTTGTAATTTTCATTGAGAAAAACCTTATTCTTAACTTGGAAAAATTTCATTTTATGGTTGAAAATGTAATTGTTCTTGGTCATGAAGTGCCTAAGTATAGAATTCTGGTAGAAAATTATATGGTTAATATAATCTATTCATTTACTTTTTCTAATTATATTATGTACATTAGATCTTTTCTTGTCCATGTAGGGTTTTATAGGAGATTCATTAAAGATTTATGTCAGACTTCTTTTCCTTTGACAATATTACTTTAGAAAGAAATTCCATTTTTCTTTGATGAGAAGTGTAAAGAATCATTTAATAAACTCAATTAGGAGTTAGTTTCCCCACCCATAGTTCAACCACCTAATTTTATTTTTCCTTTTGATATGATGATCAATGATTTAGAATCATCTTTTGGTGTTGTTCTTAGGAAAAGAGTATAGAGGAAATCACATGTTATTTGTTATGATTCTAGGAGTCCAGATGCATCTCAATCCAAATAAACTCAACTAGGAGTTAGTTTCCCCACCTATAGTTCAACCACATAATTGTAGTTTTCCTTTTGATATAATGATCAATGCTTAAGAATTATATTTAGGTGTTGTTCTTAGGAAAAGAGTAGAGAGGAAATCACATGTTATTTGTTATGATTCTAGGAGTCTAGATGAATCTCAATCCAAATACTCCACATATGTTAAGGAATTTATAGTCATTATAATTTCCCTTGATAATTTCAAAATTTATCTTTTTAGATATAAAGTTGTGGTTTTTATTGATCATTATGTTATCTGATATCTCATAAAGAAACAAGAATAAAAAATGATGCTGATTAGATGGATTTTGTTTCTTTAGGAATTTGATTTAGAGATCCAAGATAGGAAAGAAATTAATAAAATTATTTCTAAACATTTAAGTAGGAAACCTGCTTAATTTTGTCAAGATAAATATTTTTTCAAACCAAATAGAGTGATTTTTTCTTAGGTGGAAGTTTTATTCTTCTTTTATTGACAAGAGGCCATGGTTTTCAAACATTATAAATTATTTAGTTGCTAAAATTTTTCAACACTAGTTTTCTAAGAAACAAGTTTATAAATTGGTTAGTGGATCAAGGAAATATTTTTGGGATGATCCTTACCTATGGAATATGGTTAGTGATCAAAATTGTAGGATATTTATCCCGAATTCATTGATTTATTCAGTTCTGAAATTTTTTCATAGTTTGAGGTGTGGTGGCCACTTTGGGCCACATAGGATTGCTAGAAAAGTGTTAGATTGTAGTATATTTGGTCATACCATTTTCAAAGATTCTCATTATTGTAATAGTACTTTTAAAATTTATTAAGAACAAGGAAAAATTTCTCAAATACATGAGATTCCACAACAACCATTGTTGTTTTGGGATGTCTTAGATGTTTGGGGAATGGATTTTATGGATCCCTTTTACTAATTATTTTGGATACTACTACATCCTTATTGATTTCCTCCAAATTAGTATAGGAAAATTCACAAAGGAATACTAGAATATGGGTATTATTTTCCCTATAAAGAGAAAAGGATGGAGAAGGTGTTTGAGACCTATGGATCGCATGAGCCTTTAAAGGACTCATCATCATGTGACCATTATAAGGTCACACAAACACTCCACACATTTCACATAACCTGCAGTATATCCCATGGAACCCCTTTAAACAAGTCCTCCTACTCTTGTGAAAGTACTCTAGACAACCAATGAATGTGCGACAACAGCAGGGTAAGCTCCCCCAAGCCATGCAGGTTGTCAGTAGTGAGTGCCTAAAAATCCAGCCCGAAAACCTTCAAAAAATGGTAGGAAGGATATCCAAATGTGGATTCCCCTATCATTTGTAAATATCATGAGACATATCACCTATGGGAATGATAATTTTCATTGAAAACATCCAAAAAAAATTTATTGACCCCCAATATTTTCTAAAATAAAAAAAAGGAAATAAAAATGGAGGAGACGGGAGCTACACACATTCATAAAAAGGCATGTGATGTACCACTAGAAATCTGCAATACATCGCGAGACCCTAGTGAAATGCATGCCTTATCTCATGAAATCCCTTTGTATTTCCATCCTCTCCATGCAAAGCGCCTTGAGTATGTACAAGAAACCATGCGCTCCCTATTTGTATCCTAAGGAAAAATGGATGGGTTTGTCTAAAAAATACTCATGCATCCCCATAGGAACTCTATTAGTCATGTGATGTATCATCAAAAGATAGAGTAATTTTCTTTGACATTAGTCTATTAATCTAGCATGTCCTTAAACCTTTAGAACATAAATAAAGGAAATAAAATAGGGAGGAGTTATAAGCCTCTTGGAGACATAAAACGATTGTAACGTGCTAAGGAATTCTGAAGAATTGTCGCATGAGACTCCTAGACAGGCCTCCTTGATCTCTTGGAGCCCCTAAAAAAGCCACACTTATCTCATGAAATGTTATAGGAAAGGCATTGATCATCTCGTAGAGTCCTTTATACAGTAACTTTGATCTTGTTAAGGCCCTTATACATGTCTAAATGACAATATTAAAGTCCTTCGACATTCCCACATAATAAAAAAATCCCCCATTAATTGTTAATAATCCAATAATGGAGGTGCTGATGAGAGGGACATGATGTAACTGAAAATAAGGTGATTCCCTCGAAGCGATCTGTGAAAAAGTCTCATGAAGACACACGGTGCCAGACCCCTTATCCAAATCTATCTTGGATCCACGCCAGATATTCCACGCAAACTGGTGAACAAACAGGGTGGAGAGGCTTACAAATTCCCCACCCCCATAGGAACAATTCGTCAATATATATTTGGAGGAGGATGGATATCTATTGTGACCAAGAGGAATAACACTAGGAATTTCATACTAGTGCTAGAGTAGATTTCTCAGACCAGTGGATCTAACAACTGACAAGTTCCTTGTTAGGTAAAGGTCTGGTGATCCACAGGAGTAGTCATGAGACGTGCATAAACACTTCACATGATTATCATAGATCGCGTGAAGAATCTCTAGAAGGACATGCGAAGAACATCTCACGCACCTACTATATCACACAAGACTTAAAATAAGCTAACAGCAAATAGATCCAAGGAATTTTTAATATAAAGGTTTGAACTAAGACTAATAAATGGGAGACTTAAGTGAAATACACATGTGTTGATCTTCAGGTTCTTTTTATGAACCACCAAAGTCATACGGTGATACCAGGGTATGTCACCAAGTTCTCACAACACCCATTGGGAATACAATTTGGATCATGTGATGTCCTATGGACATGTCAAAGCAAGTCATGTGGCACCCCCGAGCATGTCACCCTTGTCTCACGAAGCCCTACAGGGTCACCACTCAAGACACCTGATGACCTTCAAGACATATTTCCTGACTCATATAATGGCACTAGTTTAGGTCAGCTGAGTGTCACGGTAGCACCTAAGAATGTCAACTACCTCCCATGACGCCCTCCCAACATGATATCTGGGTGTCACGATGCCCTCTAAGAATTTCAGCCAAGGCATGTGACACCCTCTAAGAAATGTCACAATGACTCTTGTGAAACCCTCTAAGAAATGTCACACTGACTCTTGTGACACCCTTTATCTGTTTCATCTATCTCTTAAGATGACACTAGGGTAATTCAGCTAGATCATGTGACACCCTCTAGAAAATCCAGCTAGGTCATGCAATGGTTTCCAGGAAAAAACTATCTGAGTCTTGCGATGTCCTCTGGACAAGTAAACCCAAATCATAAGACAACCCTTAGACATTCCATCCAAGATATGCAATGTCCCTTGTACAAGTGAACTAGGTAACATTATTTCCTTTTAAAATGTCATGCATACATCCTCCAACATGTCAGGAAGAGAAGAAATGCATGTCAAGTGAACAATCAATGAGTGAAAGGTAGGAAAGTAGTTCAGATCAAAGGGAATCACAAGCCCTGATATCTTTGTCCACCCTTGGTGTGTAATCCCCAACTACAGGGAAACCTCAGAGTGTAAGCCCCGACCAGTGACATAACATGATATGTCCCAATATATAGGGAAACCTTATAAGGCAATCCCCAACTAAAGGAACTATGACGACTCTGATTCCGGACATATTAAGGATACAAAGGCCACCTCTGCAAGGTTCGAGCTCCACATAAAATCTATAAAGGGATGTCCTAATACGTAAGTCCCTCACACTCCAAGAAATGATATTGATCATTTGTTATCCCTTATTTCTCACACCGATCATAGCTCACATAGGCTTAGGGAATTTCAATAATCACATCATTTTCATCACGATTCTCCACTAACCAAGGAAACATATGCATGAAAAGTCTCTATTAGTGGCATGACACATTAACCTCAACACAATGACATATACCTTTGGGAAAATCCCATGGACATGATTGAACTATGAGAACTCTAATTCCTGTAATAACCAGGATACATATGATGCCTTCCTAAGGCTCGAGATCAAATAAACATATATTTTGATGTAAGTCTTATGAAAATGTCATTTTCGACCATCAGGACCCAATAATTCCCATGGGATGACAACTCTACATTATCCATTAGCTGAATGAGAAATAAAACAAACTATGATGACTCTTATTCCTTCCATAACCAAGATACATAGGATGTTTCTATGAGGCCCGAGATCTATAATAAGTCTTTTCAAGGTCATCCCAGAACATAAGTACCATACAATGACCAATGAAAAATTGATCATTTGTCATCCCTTGTTTCTAACATCGATCATAGCTCATGTGGGCTTAGGGAATCGCAATAATCATCTCATCCACACTATAAGTATCTATAATGACAAGGGAAACCTTAGTGTATAATCCACACGTAAATAAACTACAACAACTCTAATTATCTCTATAATCGGGATATATAGGAAGACCCTCCAGGACTCGAACGTGAACACCCGGTGTCCTAGAGAACCCCTATAAGTCGTTTCTGCATGATGTTAAACTACACTGGTCTAACAATCTATATGGGTTTTTTATTCCTATAATAACCAGGATACATAAAATACCTCATAATGGCTCAATTCCCTCATAATATTAGTCACCTTTTATGTGTAAATAAATTCATAGGTGCCTGGATAAATGGATTCAACACATAAGCAATCGCCCGTTACAGGAGAATGATGGAGAACCTAATATACACATAGATGGACTCACTAAAGAGACACCAGACTCTTTCATATGAAATAGAATTACCCATTAATCATTTTTAGGATAATTGGTATCGTATCAAGATTAGGAATAAATTCACAAACATATCTTAAATCTATAAGTGAGTCATGGATTAGGAAACAATTCCCCCTAAAAGGGTCCAATGATCCCAACCACCCATCCTTTCGACCAATGTGAGTTCCAAAGAGTCATTTGGCCTGAAAACCCATATGAACACCAGCCTTTGAAAATAAGTTTTGTACCTTGTTACATATGGGGGAATCATTGGGAGTTTCTAGGGAAGACTTAACAAATGGAAAACCTCATGTGAGAAATTGATATAGTTCATGAACCCCCCCCCCCCCACAATCCAAACATCAAGTGAAACCCATTCCAAGTCACGAATTCTCGATGAAACAAAAATTACGAAGCCAATGTGAATCTATCTAAAAAATGATGGTTTATTATCTATCGAACCATTTTGTTTTCCAACTATATAAGAAAAACTAATAATAACAACATGAATCTCTCAAAATATGGGATGAAAAAATAATCATATGTCAAGAATTTTTTTTATCACCCTATACAAACGAAATAGTAAGACTGGCATGATCTTATAGATGATCATTTGGAACCAGGGTTCCTATAAGTCCATCCTCATGTTGAAAAGTCCATGTGAGTAGAATGGTTGAATTGGGAAAATAAGGAAATTGTGTTAAACATGCTTATATGATTGAGAACATCATTCCTATGATACTGCACTAATTGGTAACCTTGTTCCTTGTTGCATGTGGGATTTTATATACTTCTTTCATCGATAGAATCCCAACATAATACAATGTCTTCATCATCTAGAATTATCTCTGATAGATCATATATGGCTACAACACTCAGAGGATGCAAACTGATTTCAGATTCTCGAAAAATCCAATGATAGGTGGAAAACACTATGGTCTAGGAGTACCACTGACACGGTACAATCCCGACCATGGAAGCTGCAAGTGAGGTTCTCCAAGAATGGCAGTCGGTGAGTCCGCATTCCCCAAGGAAGGATGCTACTAATACATTAGCCCTTATCACTAAAACTAACCTATTCCTAATCTTATCACCAGAGCATTATAATTTCAACCTTCAGTATCTGATGAAGGTGTACCAGGAAGCCAAATACAGCTCCCTTTCAGTTAAGATAATGCCAAGGAGGGTTCCTATCAACCGTAATTATAACACCCCAAGATTTTATGAGAAATATTCATTTTAATTTATTTGATGTATTTTGTTGTATGCTACACCATGATTGGATTTTTCTATATGCAACACCGTATTAGCTTTTAGTATACGCAAAAACTATTCTTGGCAAATGTTGCACACAATAGTGACCTTCCTCAATAGCGTGTGTTGTACGCAATACCGAGTTTCACTAAACAACGATATATTGTTATAATATTATTATGAACTAGCCATTATGAATAGTATTAACCGAATTTTGAATTTTAAACAATATAATTTATCTTACACATTTACTAGAATGAGATATGAAAACAAAATCAATTTTTCGATAAAAGAAATATTTTTCAAAAAATGTAGTTTTACCACCTTTTGATGGCGCACCCATTTTAAATATAATTTTTGACAAGTTTATAAGTTCAATTTTTCAAAATAAACTTATTCTTTTGAATCGGGATATAAAAATTTACATTGGATAAATTTTTGATACTTTTCTGATAACCTTCATATTTTCATGAATAGTAAAAATATGCTAAATTTAAATTAAAAACAACTTTTTTCATCGAGATAAATTATATGGTTAAATTATAATATTGAATGGTTTTAAAGTATAAATATAATATATTTTTACCATTTAATATAATTTAAGTTATTAGCATTAATTTTACATTGAATTCATAGGTAAAAACATTTCAATCTTTTCCAACGTTTTAACTTTTAAAACCTGTTTTCTTAACAATGGGATTAATTTTAAATTAATTACTGAAACATCTGTGTATTTAATTTTGAAAAATGGATTCCATATTTGGAATTATTAGGTCCAAATTTTTTTAATAGGATAATTTTTCTTTTTAGAAATTATGAATAGTAACTACGGTAAATTTTATTTACTACAGTTAATGGTAAATCGGGTAATTAAGGGTAAAAATAAGATTATAAAATTACCATAAAACCTGGAAAATTATATTGGATGAATAAAGGTCTACCCATATCACCTAAGGGTATAAATAGATTCATTTCATATACTTTTGACCATGAAAATGATGTAATTATTATTAAAACCAATGAAAGAGACAACATGTCACTCTCTTATATCTTATAAGTGTAATAATTTTAATTTAGTGATAAACATCATAAAACCTAGAATATAAATAGTCTCCAGAAATCTAATAAAATTATCTACATCATGGAAATTTATTTATAAGTTTTAGGGATTAAATAATTATCATTAATGGTGACACAATAGTGATGCATAAATTGTTTATTTAGTGAAAAATCAATAATACAGTTTTTATTAAACTAATAGTGACCATAAAAGGCACAAAAACCTGACCAAAACTTATTGCTCATGTACATGTAAACCATAATCATCCAATGTTATAATATTTTACCATTTTTATCCTTATAAAAGCGATTATGACACTTATATTATTTTATTTTAAATGATGTCAAAGTTGTCACCTTCATGATTTAATAAATATAACAATTTAAATGTTGTGATTTTAAGATGATAAATTTGAGTAAAAGTATTATTATGAAATATATTAGATTTATATGAATCAAAGTATTTTATTTTTAATTTTTATGAAACAAATAATTATATTAAATAATTATACAAAAATGTTTTAGTAATTATTTTATTAAGGGAAATATCAAATAAATGTTTTTAGAAATATTAAAATAAATGTTATATGAACAAATTAATGTGATCCATGAATTTTTTAGATGAATATGAAATGTTAGAAATCTATTAAATATTTTGGTTTGAATATATCCTCTGTGTGGATTTTATTTAAATTCAAATAAATTAATAGTGTCAAAATTGACTACAAATCATTCTTTTTCATTTTTAAAAGCCGGTTTATGGGTTTCTGGTACCCAACAAACAACCACAAACACAAACAAGTGAAACTTACACATAAAGTTGATAAGGTTTAAAATAAATTTCCAATATGTATAAATTTTATTTGATGATGTGATTACAACCCTATCTAATCTCATATTCAGATTTTAGTCATTTTTTTTTGGTTTTTAAGTGGGGTTTGAGTTTATTATAAATTAATATTTTAGAGGTTTCCAAAAGTGCCCCTCTCTTCCCTTATAAAAGAGAACCTCCTCCCTCTCATATTAATAACACTTTGAGCCTTCAAGCTCGGCCAAACGCTTCCCATTTCTCTTCTCCACTTCCCTAGAAGCATACTAGAGGTCCTGATCTTCTTCAAAGACCAACTTTAGTGCCCTAAGAGGAGGTTTAGAGGAGGCACGTTGAAGAAGAGGTAATATCATTTACCGATTCTTTCAAATTAATTTCTTTTTCTACTTCCTATTCTTTTGTTGTTTCATAATAAATTAATAACATCAGTGTCACTCATATACTGATATGTTATTATAAATATGAACCGACCCTATTTCACCTTCTTTCCATCCTATGAAAAATGAAATCACCGTGCGTGCATACGTACGGAATACCATCTCCGCATCGGGTTGTAATATGTTTTTCCACCACCACCTTACTTAGATGGGTATAATGGTGTAAAGAATAACTATATATGGTTATTATAACATGATACTAATTCTGAAATATTATATCATTCACTCTAATTCCATTCAATAATTATGGGAATGATATCATCGCCCGTGCGTACGTACGGATTACCTTCTCCACAACGCGATGAGATTCATTATCCAAGTTAACCATTAAAGAATGATTATAAATTATATATAATAAATAATAATTAAATATATGAAATATTAATGATACTATATTTATGTATATGTTATTTACTTACATCCATTCTATTTAATAAGTAAATGAAAACAGAATTCATGCGTACGTACGGCATACCGTCTCCATGAACGGTGTATTTATTTCCATTTATCGATCTATTATATATATTTATATTCTGAATATATATTATATATAAATAAATTTTACATTCTAGAAGTAAGTAATCATGATCTAAGTAATCATATGAATAATTACAAGTCAAAACACTGACGATAAATGAAACGATTTTACCCAAAATGCTGCTTTAAAATGGAATTGACAAATGAACGGGTAATATAAAGTCATAAGGGAATCATATATGATATCATAAATGTTAGTATGGTTCTTTTACAAGTTAATAATATGTTTAAACCCACTATATAGGAGTCTTAGACACATATGGAATAAATTGAACATAAGGTAAGGGATAATTATTCCAATCTCATTTTTATACGAGATTGTTTATACATAAGTATTTACTAGGGTTATATTTTTCATCCATGTCCATAAAAATGTTTTTCATAAAGTGTTTAATATTCTTCCATGTATGTTTGAAGTCATTTTTACCCCCTCTTTGACTTTTACTTTGTTTTATGGAAGGAATCTTTCTTTTATTTAAAATGTGTGGTACTTTTTGACTTTTCTGTTAAAACTATGAGGAGAATGTTTTTTAAATTATACGGCATAAACGGATTTTTACGGTTTCATAAAACCTAATTTTTATGAATCTTCCTCTATAAGATTTCATGATTATTTTCAACAAAATCCTTTTCTTCTAAAATTTCATGGCATTTTGTGAAAATAAAATTATTTTGAAGAAGAAAGGATATTTTCCTCAAGAATTCATTTCAAGTGTTTTGTCAAAACTATTTTCCAGATAAGATGACATTATTTAGTATGATTATGTTTCATGTATAATGTCTATATTATTTACATGGTTTCACTTTTCTTATGATGAAATTATATCCATTTGTTTTATATGGATTATGATATGATGGGATGATGTTTATGAAACCCATTTTATTCTTTGGGTTATGATGAATGATTTGTGATTTTTTTGTGGCACGCGTAAGAATGATTTCAATATGAGATGGGTGGGACCTATATCTCCCTCTAATGCATTGGGTAAAGATTTATATCTCATGAGATAGACATGGATGGAACGAAAAGTAAAATCTGTTTTAGTAATACAGGGATGGAATGGCATGTAAACCCGGTTCATTAATGGACTTTTTCCACTATGATGGTCTTGGAAACAATTCCTTGGCTACTATGAAAATAATAACATGTAATTAATGGTTTTCCAGAATTTCATGTTTTATTCCCATGCCATTTTATCATGATTACTGTTCCTTTATGATATATTCTTTATGTACTATCAAGATTTATGTCATTTCTCAAGATTTTGATGTTTTATGTTCATGTTTTTACATTCAAATGTTTATGGATTGTTTTTATGTTCTCAATGTTTACCCTTACTGAGCATTTGAGCTCACCCTTTTTATGTTTTCTTTTCCCCATGATATAAAGAAAGGTTTTAGGTAGGAAAACAAAAAAGGGAAGATAGTTATGGGAGATGTTGGAGATCTTTCACCATGATTAGAAGATTATGTTCTGAGTTTCTAAAGACACTAAACTAATACGGTCTTTGGGAATCTATTATTGTCATGTATTAATTATTCTGCAAAAGTAATGTAATGTCTATGTACATCAAGCTTTGGGTCTCTACAGTAATTTCTAACACCACCCCATCTGTACCCACCAGTCTCCTGCTGAGGATATCACCCAACATGCTTCTGCCTCAGATTCCCATATACGAATAGCAAGGAAGGCTCATTGAGGGGGGAAGGTGTTGGATATATTTTAGAGGGATTATATCCCAACTCATGATGAGGATTACCATCTAAATATCTCTGCAAGAACCAGTAAGTAGGCTTATATCCCTGCTAACTTGGAACAAGTTTGTGGGTGTATTCCCATAGGAGGAAGGGGGAGGTGCATATCCCTACCCATGTGCATGAATTCCATTGGAATATTCTGATGGCATAAGAAGGAGAAAAGTGGGTTCATATTCCCACTTCAATATAAGAAATATTCTAGTGTATAATGTATATTGAAAAGGTTTAGGATTATATCCCTACACACACTTTTCTAAAATGAAAATATATTTTAGAAACATCTATAAAACTCCACTGGCATATTCCATAACTGTTGTGGATAAAGGGACAGGCGCATACTTCTATCCCTACAGCCAGGGAAACTCAACACTCTGGTAATTGATAAAAAGTGGTTGTACCAGAGAAATTTCACATTCTTACTCATTTCTAGGAGGATTATCAGAATATTTTGAGAAAGGATAAGTCATCAGACTAGGCTTGTACTCCTACTCCAACTAGGGCTCACCAAGTGAGAGCAGCACATGCCTTGGAATATTGGAACATTCCTATCAAAAATTTCCATAGTCATATTAAAAAGGCCCAAGATTAGTCTCATATACTTGTTTTGTCCAGGGCTCACCATGTGATAGAGGCATAAGCCTCAAGATAGTCTCATATTCCTATTGAATAATTCTAGCAGCATACTCTAAAAGCCCATGATCGTGCATATTTCCTCCTTCTGGCTGGGGCTGACCTAGTGAGAATGGAATACGATCTGGGATAGGCTCATATTCCTATTAGTGAATCTTCCTGGAATATTCCAGTAGATCACAGAATCAAGGCTCATATTCCTACTTCCACTGATTAATGACTTCACTAGCATAATTCCAAGGCATTATAGGAGGAGGATAATATCCCTTCTTCCATTCTGGAGGTTTGTTAGTATATTATGGTAGGGAATGCATACTTAGACAAAACTCATATTATTGTTTCAACCAGGGATCACCAGTTGAGAGTAGAACACGCCTCAGGGAAGGCTCATACTCTTCCCAGAAAGACCAGTGGAATATCCCAAAGGCTCAAGATTGGGCACATACTCTCTTTTTGACTGAGGCTGACCAAGTGAGAGTGGCACATGAATTAGGACATGCTCATATTCCTATCAATAATGATAAAAATTATTATAATATTCCAATATCTTCTAATCAATGGGAACATGTTTCCACCACATCAAACGGTTATATACATGTTATGGAAACCATCACATAGAAGGCTCATATCCCTGCACAATTCCAAAAGGCAGGTCAGAATAGTCACACCACTATGTAGAACATGGACCATATTCCTAATTTTCTCATTTACAGTGTCCTTGAGGTCATTCAAGACACATTATCAACACCAAGAGGGTCCAACGACTCTTCTATTGAAGTGGAAGTAGAAGAAATTCATTACCACGATAGTCCTCCTCATGGTAGTGTGGAGATGGATCGTAGAGACTCTACCCCTGATATCCACCTTGGAAAACCTCCCCACAGTGATATCTCCCATGGAAAAGGAAATCCACCCCTTTCCCTGACACCTCTATATAGAGATGTTTTAAAAAAAATTGACACCTTTGTATAGTGATGTGTTTAAAACATCATGAGGAGGAGGCCAACATTAACATATGGAGATAGGTGCCTAAAAGAAACATCCCCATCATGTTCTTACCCCTCTCTACTTCTGACTATGAGATCCCAGATGAGATAGAAAAGGATTTTATGCCTTATCTATGCCAAAATATGTGGGATACTGATCAGTGACTAAAGTCTTGACATCCCCCTTATCCAAGACATGAGTGTCACCTTCATAGAATTAATATGAAATATTTTCAGCTAGAACTCGCTGCTATGTCCATGGCTCGGGATCCAAAACCATAAAATCACAACGCAAATCTACAACAATATTTCCGCCAATACATCGTAATAATTCAAAAACTGATCTCCAATGCCACATCATGTTTCTATATTTGGGGATGGGGGAATTATTGAGATATACACTCTGCAGCACCCCTAAAACAACATAATCCCTCAGATTCTTCATCCTATAACATTATAGCCTTGGGTGATATTAGGGGATTGGGTAATTCTAAGGAAACTTGGTTGATAAAATAGAATTCCCCCACCTCAATGATGCCCAGACATCACTAATGGAGGGAGATTATATCCAAAAGAACATCAAATTGGGCCCCTCTAAGAAATGTGAATGCATTTCTGACACAAAAAACAATGTTATGATTATCTAGAAAACGTTTCATAAAGAATAGTTCTCATCATGGGATTCTATTGCACTCATATCCTACATCAGCATAGATTCCCCACATCAAATGGGCCACAATAGTTGCTACCATAGAAGCTGTCTTGGAGCAGACATAGCCTCCTAGGCTAGGGTAATATCTACCACTACCTCCACCATTTTTATCGTCAATTCCTGAGAGGATTCAAAACATATCATTAGCAACTCAAATTTAACCCTATCCCGATTGGATGGGGGAATTTATATATCAATCACCATCCCTAGGTTCATCATCCCATGAGAGGGTCCTGGAAGAATTGGTGGTGATTCCAAATCATCCCCATCCCACTAGGATGGGGATATTTATATCTCCATGTCTGTCCTAGGAATCATCAAGTCCCGGACTCGAGTCATTGGATCCTAAAAAACAAGACCAATCGGTGCCAATTGTGGCCCCGAATGACCCCCACCCCACAGGGATGAGGAAATTTTCCTCATCCTTATAACCATAGATAGAATCAGTCTTATCTAGGTTGGGAGGGGAAAATAAATGGTTAGCATCCCACCTAATCCTCTCACTTCAAGACAAACCTCTATTGGGTGAGGTCAGCTTGACAATCATAATTGAAAACTCCCTCAAAGTCACTATTAATAAGCAAAGATGGGAGGAGAATACAAAAAAGGTGATCAGACCCAGCCGGGGTCAAAATGTAAAATGGTCCAACATAGCCAAGGGATCAAATAATGACCCTAATGAAATCATTACAGAATCAGCCTGCAGCGTTGAAACTAATAACACAAACACTATTTCCCAATATGCCTCTATGAATGTCTCCACTATCAACATGGTAGACATTGATCAAGATGAAAATACATAGGGCTGCAAAATGGAGAATCTACCCTGAGAAGAAGGACATTTGGATGCACCAAATGAGGCTAGATGCACCTGGAACCAAACAAGGATTCAAAATATGGAACCTCCAAATATTGAGTTTCTGCCTTCACAGTTGAACATTGAAAAAGAGAAATGTAAGGATACATCCCAATATCCACCCAGAATAATTGAAGTTCCTTCATCATAGGAACAGTTTTCAAAATATAAGAGTGAAATGAAAACTCTCCAGTAACTCAAAGAGGAGCTACTTAGGGGAAATATTCCCGCTGGGTATCGTCTTTAGTAAGAGATGAATATTATCTATCTCATAGTTGATCTTCCAGCAAGAGATGTATATGAGCATCATATTGGCCCCATATCTAGATATTCAACCTATATAAATGTAGAATTTTAACATGATCATGACTTCCCTCCTTTGTGGTGATAGCCTCTCCCTAATCAGGGTGATCATTCAGTCATAGGACGAATTGAAAATTAGTGGGATATGAAGGAGGGACCACATCATCGGGCACCCTCCCACTCCCTGTGGATTGGAGGTAGCTCAGATAACAGTACCCCTAAAGTTATATAACATAGTTGAGTCTCTGTATACTCAAATGGAAGCCATGGAAGGGTGACACGCACCTATGCAGCTGAAGAGGAAGACATATCTCAAATGAGTGGATGATACTTCACCTCCACCCAACTTTTAAAAACCTACCTACTCTACCTTTGATGGTTTAGGTGAACCTAAATAATAACTCACACACTTTGTATTCCAATGTGGGCTGATGATGAGCCCTTGAGATCAATAAGAGGAAACAAAGCTGAGGTGTTTTGTACATACTCTCATGGGGGCAACCTTTTTTGGTACAGTAGTCAGCCAGTATGATCCATTCCAGGATGGGAAGACCTTTTTCATTAGTCCTTTATCAGTACATCTCCACACTGTGGAAAAAAACTATTATCAACCAGAAGAACTACAAACAATGCATGAAATATAGGGTTTCTAATTTAATTGCAAGTTGGAAAAGATTAACCTATTTGTTCAGCATCCCTCTCTTTCAAGAGAAACTACCATAACTATGTTCTAAAAATATCAAGGATGAGTTGAGGAAACCTCTGATCCTCATGAAGTATCCATGTGGGTTTCGTGAGTTTTTTGAAATAGTACAGTTTCTTGAAGATTCTATTTAGTGAACTCAGTCCAAAACTCGACTAATACCCACAACATAGGGAAAAGGTCTAGGAAGAGAAGAATCTATAGATTTCACTCTCAAGCCAATAGTAGTGCCCATTCAAGCACCTAGGAAGACTCCAAACCCTCCAGAACCTCCTATTGAGTGGTGAAAACTACAGAATCACCCTCGTCCAGAAGCATAGAGAAATCAAGGTAACCTGGGATTGGAGGAATGGATGAACAATGTATACTACTTCTGAAATAAACAAGTCCCCAGTTATTTCTTTTCCACCAAAGATAATAACTTTCTCAGTATTCCATAGGCTAGAAAGCCTAATGAGGTCAACATCACTAACCATATCGACTAATTCCATTACCATGGAAGGATGGGTCATAATATCCAGGACAGATTCATCTTCAAATATGTCCTTCAAGGCATGGTTGATTTGGGATAGGTGGTGTTAGAAAACTCTACAGAAAAGGTGGAATGGATAACCATTGTCTGGTCAAAAGAAGAGGATTGTTTGTAGGAAGTTCTAGCCAGGCGTGCATAAAAATTCGACAATTGGGTGACTTGAAAAAACAGTTGATTGAGCTCATGACACCCTAATAGAATAACTACGCAGACCCAAAATAGTTGAACCACCTAAAAAGGAGATATTAGAAGTGCCTCCCAAAGGTGGGTCTAACCATCGGAAGTATGAAGAAATAGAATAGGAAGAATCATATTTCGCTCCAACACAATCCCTAACTCTTTCATATTTCTTCCCCAAAACATTCATTGAATGGGAAACACCCCACCAAATAGAATCCTCATCAGCTGAAGAGATCATATTTGTTTCTTTCAATGTGATAGACTTGGTATAACCCTTCTTTGATGATGATTATACCCCCGAATATGATTTTTCTGCATATAATCGGGGAATGGGAGGATGCATGCATGAAATATGAGGATACAAGGGATAGCGTAAATGTATTCAGCCCCAATTTTCTTATCATATCCCCATAGAGGAGATATATATTGCTAAAACTCATCGTAAGGCACTCCAGTGGGCCCAAATGAGAAAGGGAGTTGCCCTAGAGTCCTCTAGTAGTCGCCCGTATCCGATTATCTTGCTTGACTGCCTAGCGGGGTTTCAATCCAATCAACCCAAGAAATGGGAAAGGTTAGCATGACATGCACCACTGGAAGTAGACATTCCCTCAACTTCTTCACAAACACCAAGCACATCCACCTTAGATGCCTTGGCTCCTGAATCACATGCCCTAGAGCATCCCTATATCGAGAAGCACTAATCTTTGGCACAGAAGTACGATGTTCTAAAGTAGATGGATATTTTCCAACCAATATCTCAATCCTCAATGCACTCTATATTTCAAAATAAATCAGGAAGGCACTTGTTAAATCCCTTCGGAGCCCACAAGATTTTGAGATAGAAGTTGTTTTAGCTGACATCTATCGAGTGGAGACCATGTACTCAAAATGCCATTTCAACATCTCATTCACTAACCAAGATCAGGATGAGGTCCTTCAAGGTTATATCAAGACCCTATATGTATTGGGCATACTCAATAATTTCAATATACAATGGCTTCTAATTTATAATGGTTTTATGATCAATCTCATCCATGTTCGAACCCTTTGAAGTTTGGGATATGGAGAAAGGGACCTATATCCAAAAAAATATGACCATTAAAGGGTATGATAAGAATGAGAAAAGACCTCTTGGGAAGATCAAACTCAAATCCCAGTTTGAGGAACTCACATATGATGTTGAGTTCATGGTTATTCAGAAAGACTATACATATAATGTTCTGCTCGGGAGGCCCTGGCTACATAGCCACTTGGCGATACCTTCAACATTCCATTAGTTTCTGAAGTATCCCATAGATGTAAAATTCAACATAATACATGGTGACAATTCCCCCTTTGAGACTTATAGAACCACATATGCTGAAGTATATTTCTACAAGAAGGGAGGTGATCAACCAATATTGGATGATGATATACAGTTTGCATCTCCCAATGTCTTAGGGATCACCCCTGTGAATCTCTAGAGTATGCTCTATGACAACTAATTGCTTCCCATAAATCCGGTCGAGGTAGCAGATCTAGTCCTAGATGCCCAATCACCTTATGTCCTTAATGATAAAAAAAGAAAATTTGCACCGACATCTCTCTACGATGACTCAAATAGAAAGGGATGATGATTTCTATTATAAAAGCATCCCTCACCCTAATAATGATAGATAATCCCCCATATTTCCATATTCTCTTGAAAATTCCTCCACTGAATCCAAGTTAGAGGAAGATGAGGATAATCTCAGGAACACCCCTCCATCATTCGAGGAAGGTGTCTCCACCACCATATATGAGATCAGATAGATAAATCTGGGAATAGAAGAAGACCCACAACCTAAAATGATTAGTTCCACCATGCCCCTAAAATATCAAGATATGTACATTTCATTTCTAAATAAGCACCGATATGTGTTAGCATGGAATTATATAGAAATTATCGTACTGAATCCATATGTGGCTATACACCATCTCAGATTACCCGATGAACATCAAGGATTTAAATAGACACCCATGAGGATTCCCCCATCTCATTCCACCAATGTTGAGGTTTAATTTTACAAGTTAATCAAATCCAACTTTATCCAGGAAGTTCAATACCCAATATGGATTTCCAACATCATCCCCATCAAGAAAAAGAATGATAATATCAGGGTCTGCATAGACTATAAAGAACTTAATCTGTATTTACCAAAAGTTGATTTCTTATTTCTAATCACATAACTCTTGATTGATGAAACTACTAGTTTCCAACACCTTTCCTTTATGGAAGGGTACTCAGAGTACAATAAGATCAAAATGTCACTCGAAGATGAATAATCCAATGCCTTCAGAGTGCCTCAATGGATCTTCTTCTATAAGGTCATGCCATTTGGATTGAAGAATGTTTGCACCACATATCAGCATGCCATGCATCACATCATTAATCCATTACTGGGTAGGATAATCGAGTGTTATGTTGATGACCTGGTTGTTAAATATTGATAGGGAATTGATCACTTCATAGATCTCCATACAATTTTCAACAAGTTGTGACATCACAGTCAAAAGTTAACCCCATTGAAATATTATTTTTGGGTAACATCAAGAAAGTTCCTTATCTTTGTGGTGTGCCACCATGGCATTAAGGTTGATCTAGAGAAGGATAGTTATATTTTATTAATTCTACCAACCAGAAATCTCAAATAAATGAGGGTACTCCAAGGTAACATCTCCTATATTCATTAATTCATAGGAAACTTGGCTAGAAAATCTCTCCCCTTCACTAGTATAATGAAGAAATGGATTGCCTATCATTGGGATGATGACTGTCAAAAAGACTTTGAATGTCTCAAATAGTACCTATTACACCCACTGGTTCTGATGCCTCTGGTGGAAGAGAGGTCACTCATCATATATGTGGCCACCATGGAATTCTCATTGGGTTCCCTCTTCACATATAAAAATGATGCAAAAAGTGAGAATAGTCTCTACTACCTCATATAGACGATTCTAGGTACTAAGACCAGATATTATAATGTAAATAAGAACTATATTGAACCCATATTTGCAATGAAAAAGATGAGGCATTACTTGTAGCACCATGAAGTCCACCTGTTCTCTTGTATCAATATGCTCCAGTACATCCTTGGCCTCTATATATTGATTGGGAGCTTGGCTCGATGGTCGGTCATTCTGAAATAATATGACATTCAGTTCATATCACAGAATTTGATGAAAGGTTAACCCTGGGATGATTTCCTCACATCACATCCTACCTTGGAAAATAAATCATAGGACACCGAGCTTCTAAATGAGGATGTATTTTGTGCCCATGACTCTCCCCAGACATGGGAGATGTACTTTGATTTCGCCTCCCAGATCCATGTTGGTATGAGAATCGAAACACTGATGCTCAATTGATTTGGTCTAGGTATTTTATTTTTCTCTACATAAAAATCATTTTTCTCTATTCTTTCTCACTATCCGAAGACTGCACATATAATGAGACAAAATACCAAGACCTCATCGTTGGATTGGAACTATCCCTATAATTACCCATATCCTATCTGAATATCAATGCGCACTCAAAATTCATGATAAATCATATCAATGGTGAATATTCCATTAAAAAGGAGGAGCTAGACCCTCTCACGGTTTATTTCATGGGACTGATGGAAGAGTTCCCTTTTAATCCCACATTGTGACATGTTCCCCGATCACAGAATGCTTGTGCTGATGTACTTTATAATGTATTCGTCGTCTTGGCCAACCCTAATCAGGAGGAAGAAATATTTCATATCACACATTGAAGAATGGTCTCATCAATCATCATATGCAGTATGGAAGAAATCAATCAAGTCATCACTGCCCCAGAGCATGATGAACCAATGACCATACCTATATGGATGGAGCCCATAATCAGTTATCTCCAAAATGGGACTCTTCCAACAGATAATGCAGGAAGGGAACAAATTCAGCTCCAGGTTGAAAATTTCACTCTATGCGATGTTCCAAATGATCAGAAATCCCTCTATAAATGGGTATTTGATGAAATTCACCTTAGGTGCATAATAGAAGTAAAAATTTATTCCATCATGGAAGAAGTCCATGTAGGCTCCTACGACACCTATCAATATAGAACCAGGATCTCCCACCAAATTAGGGGTTAGGATATTATTGGAAAACCATGACACATGACTGTGTAGAATTAACCAAGAAATTTCATGAATTCCAGATCCATGAAAACTTTATCCATCATCCCTTGTAATTACTACATACAACTAAATATTTCTATCCATTTTTCGTGTGGGGAATGGATGTTGTGGGTCCATATCCCCTAGCCACAACAAAGTAGTTTAAGTAAATTCTTATAGATACCAAATTCTTTTCCAAATGTATTGAGTAAATACCCCTCAAGGAAGTTGGGACAAATAATATCATTAACTTCATGAATTCTTGTATCATAACTAGGTTTGGGGTCCCTCACACAATATTGAAGGACAATGGAAACACTTTTTTGTTCTACAGAATTGAAGAGACTCTACCAGGAGTATAATATCGAGTCCAATAACTCATATCAGTATAATTTAGTGTAAAAGGGATAGATATAGTCCTTAAAAAACAATATATTGAATATAAACTAGAAGATGGTGAACAAGGATAAGAAAAATTGGCCAGAAAAACTCCTCCATGATTCCTGGGCCTACCGTACCACCACACATACAACCACAAACGAAATTCCATACTCGTTGGTGTATGGAACCAAGGTAGTGTTACCCATAGAGGTCATGATACCTTCACTCCAAATATCCATTTGTAGACAACTCTCAGATAATGAAAAATTTCAAAAGAGACTCGACAAATTCGAACAGCTAGATGTGAACAGATTGTGCACACTACAAAACCTGGAGGTCCATCAGAATTAGATTTCATGGGAATTTAATAATAAGGTTCTAATTTATTCATTAATCCAAGTATAATTGATGTTGTATCTCATAACCCCAATGATACTAGGAAAGAAGCCCCTAAAAATGGAACCCAGTGGGAACGGCCCTATGTCATACATAAGGTTTATCATAATAGATCCTTCTCATTAGACACCATGGATGTGGAATGAATCACACCACCCACCAATGTGATATTTCTCAATAAATTATTTTTATATATGTCATAATATGGGCATCCACATCAGAGTAAGACCCTTCACTCATCCTGACCACATGACGACAAACTGTAAAGAGTTCTTCCTAACTGCATGACGTTGAACTGCATAGTTTCTTAAGAACTATGCATGGATTCATTCCTGCTATCACATGATACATAGTGAAACCCAAACCTCTATTCTTAGGCCCAACCATGGGATTACCTTCATTTCATGTTGGGTGATCCTATTTCCTTACCTCATGACACTAAACTATAAGGAAAATTTCCTTACCATGTGAATTTAAAATGCAAGTAAAATTTCCTTACCTCATAACGTGAAACTACATAGATCCAAAACTTCCCTTTTCATTAACATCGAGTGATCTAAATCCTTATTTCATGATGTAAAACTTCACGAATCCATAATATCCATCTTCATTCACGTCGAGTAACCCATTTCCTTACAACAGGACATTAAATTTCATGAGTTTCCTAGAAATACGTATGGCTTGATTCTCATTTAAAATGAGATGTGTAGGGACACCTCAATTGTATATCTTGGTCCAACCACCACATGATACAAAATTCTCATTCCCTGCTCTTAAATGTCTCTACACTGTGAGAGGGACCCTTGTCATTCCTTTTTTCTCACACCGAGCATAGCTCATGTGGGATTAGGAGTCTTCGTAAGGGAATCGCCACACAAAGAAGGTATAACATATTTTCATAGGCCCATCTCAGTCCTAAACAAAAGAACATAAAATTCATACCATGATTCCTCACTACATGATATTAAAATGCATAGTTAATATCCCCTTCATGACATAAAATCGCATACTCTTGTGGACCTCTCTTGAAAAGACCATTACTGATGGTGTTGGTCTTTTATCACACCTCTAGCCACTCTATCCCTCTTTATGTTAGGGAACCCATTTCCTTACCACATGATGTTAAATTTCATGGTTATTCAAGAACTATGTGTGCTTTGATTCACATCTTCATGAGATACGTGTTGAATCCTAGAATTCCATCCTTGGGCCCAGTCGCAACATCACTAATTTTCCACGTCGGTCCATCTTCTTCCTTTACACAAAATGATAAACTAAATGGTTCCTTAAGAACTATGTGTTTCTTGATTCTTGTCATCATAGGACATGTAGTGATTCTTGTGTCTTCAGTCCTAGGCCTAGATAAAATAATTAAGGGAAATAATTCCCACCTCTACATATGGTTCAGCCCTGTGTAGAGTATTTCCCACTCAAGAACTATGTGTGACTTGATTTATTCCCTTATAGGACATGTAGTGACACCTGAATTCTCAAATATGGTCCCAATCAAAAAAAATAAAATATAAATATTCCCCCTTTTCACATATGGTTCATACCTATGCAAGAGACTTCATTAAGAACTACATGTGGATTAATTCCCATCACCATGGGATATGTAGTGACACCCATAATTCCATTCATGTTCCTAGCCATGATACCGCCATTTCACATAGGGGGATCCATGTCATCACTACATGATGTTAAACTATACATATATTCATCACTATGGATGTTTTCATTATCATTTTTATGAGATACACAGTGACACCCAGTGGTACCAACCGCAACATTTCCATCTATTCACATCAATTCCCACATCTTTACAACATGATGTTAAACTGTACAGAAACACATCCTTACTGCATGATGATAAACTACACAGAGGTATGTCCTTACTTCATGATGTTAAACCGAAAGGAAAACATCTTGGTCGCACAACATCAAAACTGCACAAAAAATACATCCTTACCGCATGACGAAAAACTACATGGAAAACATCACCAAAAGAGCCATACCTCGAACAACTAGAGTATGAGGTTCTTCTACAATATTTTAAAAATCACCTCAATCAATGTACCACACTTTGGTAATTGAGTAACTCAGGTTTCTAAAAGACTTTAGTATCCCTTGGAAATGAAAAGATATATCTTGGTTTGTCCATTCTATTGATGTAGAACGGCATGAGACCCACCAAATAGTGACATCTTGTCCCAATATAAAGGGATTTCTAATTATTTTGATCCTGAAATCATTAAGGAAGAACTCAACACCTTATAATGATATGAACATCTCCTTGTATGACTATCCCATATCATTACTCATGACTTGAGAACCTTGAGTTGTGATCTACTGAATTATCATCCCTCACTCAGAAGGATGTTGGAGTGCTCTTGACCCCGAGTATCCTAACTAGGCTCTTGTTTGACATCTTACCAAATAATTCCATTTTTGTCATAAATTTAAATTTCCCATGATTTGGTAAAATTTGTACGACCTTGAACTCTAGACTATGATGGTTCAAATCAAAACACCCTAAAATACTAGAGAAAGAGACACTAAACTTTTCAGGTTGAAAACCCGCAAAAGGTGACCTAAGAAAAATTAAACCCTTTTCTCACTAAACTATTCATATTTAGAGTTTAGGTGAGATTAAGAGTGCAAATAAATAAGGAATAAAGCACATTGGATCTACTCTTTAGCCCAGGTAAAAGTCAATTTATGCTCTCTAGACCCCATGTTTCATTAAAATGTTAGAGAAATGATTTTCCACATCTCCTCACCATGAGAATATGTTCTCTAGGCAGTGAAATAACTTTTACGATACTCAAGAACTTCTTGGATATTACATTTTTCACAAATCACGCTCCATGATTTGGGTGCCTTGGATCACCATAAACCTTTCATGGTTTGTGGAAAAAGATATCTACACTAATACAAATATGGCCTTTATCAGTGATAGAAAAGGGCATTAACAACATTATAAAAGCACTATTAATTGAGGCGAAGTTAAAGGGGGTCCCTTTTATCAGCGCGAAAAAAGTGATGATAAAACGGTCCTTTATCAGCTCTTTTTTATAGCAGTGACAAAAGTCAAAAAAATAAAAAAAAATTAAAAAAAAAATACAATGCTCGAGGAGCTTTTAACAGATCTTGACCCCCCTTTTAAAGCCATTTTCACTAAATTTATTGTATATTAAATTTAATAGTATATTTATACTTATCTAAAACATATTTAAAATATATATATTATGTTTATATCAATATAAATATACTTATATAACAATATGTTAATTTTCATGACTTTTTTTGAAATATAAAATTTATCGGTGCTAGAAAAAAGTGATGATAAAGACCCTCCCCCTTTATCAGTGCTACTAAAAAAAGTTCTGATAAATCCCCCCCCCTTTATCAGTGCATTTTTAGCGCTGATAAAGGGTGGCATTGTGGAAACTCAGTTTTTTGGTAGTGCTATATTCAAGGAACCATTTTCTTGATGATTCATACATGCATATAGTTCATGTATATATGCTTATGTCCATCAACCAAATGTGTTACTCTGTAAAAAGGAAATTCCAATCCTTATGAGCCCTAACATCATTATAGAAACACTCAAAAACCTCAGTGTGGTTGAACTACTCCCAATATGACTTTACCATATCATCGTCTTTATCTGAGAACTATGGACAATGATTTACAATCTACATACCAAAAAATCAAAGTCGATTCAATATCATCAATGTTATGTCACCGTATTCTATACCCTTTCTTAGAGTAGGAATACATCACACCATTCTCAATCCTTTGATGGCCCACACCTTGTGATTCTAAACTACAATGCATAGGTATTGAGCTTCATAATCAATATTTAAACTACCCAAGGGTTCCAAAACCCTTCTTGGATAGCTTTCCTCCTATACCCAACCCCATCATATGGACATTTGAGTCTTCATAAATCTAATATAGCCCTCAAAAATAAGTGGAGATCATCTTTTTCTTGGACATTCTACCAATGCATCAGGTCCCTAACCCATCGACTAAAGGAATCTCCTCCTTGTCAAAAAGGAAAATTTAATCCTTGTTAGCCCTAGAAATAACACGATGGAACTTGGAACTTCAAATTTTTATGAGTCATCCTCATCATGTCTTCCTCATATCATGTCCATAGACTCAAGATTTTCGGTTATGATTTACATCACCCACACTCCAACTATCTAGGTAGACATAGAATCCCTATTGTTTCACCCTCAACTGATATTACTCCTATAAATCTCCCATGACCCTTGGAAAAGAGTGTATATCGACTTTTATTGTCTATGCTATCTATTTATAAGGGATTTAACGCACCAACTAAAGGCATATCATCCTTGAAATAAAGGAACTCTAATCCTTGTAGGCCTTAACAACACCATAGAAGAACCTAGCACCTCAGTGTGTTTTAGGTTATTCCTAGAATGTATGCACTATATTACAAGGTCATAAATATCAGGTTCAACCAAAAAAATCCAAAACTAAATCAATATAAGGTCTGAGCTAAAACACCCTAAACTACAACACATCTAGGTCTGATCTGAAAGACCCTAAAATAAGATAAATATTAGGTCCGAGCTAAAATTCCCTAAAATAAACAATATAATGTCCAAGATTAATGACCCTAAAATAAAGCAATATAAGATCCAATCTCAAAGAACTTAAACTACAACACATCTAGGTCCGAGCTAAAATACCATAATACTAGAGAAATATCATTTATAATATGAAATAAACCAAACTAAAGAAATATCAATTCCAAGATAAAAGACCCTAAACTAATGTATTATAAGGTCCCATCTAAAAGAACATAAAATGTAGCACATTTAAGTCCAAGCTAAAATACCATAAAACTAGATCAATATTAGGTCTGAGAAAAAGACCCTAAACTAAATCTATATAAGGTCCAAGCTCAAAGACCATAAACTATAGCACATTCCAATTATGAGCTAAAAGACCATAAAACTATAGCAATATTAGGTCTGATCTAAAAGACCCTAAACTAAAGCAATATAAGGTCCATGCTAAAAGACCCTAAGAAACAACACATCCAGATCTAAACTAAAATACCATAAAACTAGATAAATATCAATTCCAAGATAAAACACCCTAAACTAAATCAATATCAGGACCAATATAAAAATACCATAATATAAAGCATGGAAATTGCTTAGATTGAAAAATCCTATAAGGCCCAATACACAGACTTAGCATGATCAATCTGCTCTATTCAAGCCTATCACCTTTAGTAGAAGATATATCACTCTCACTCTGGGACCTGAATCCTACCCAAGCAATCCTTCTACAAATAATTTTATCTCAATATAACTTGAACCGATCGTTAGTAGAGAGTCTCGTGTTGGTGGGCATTCATGAGTACTTCTTGAAAGGAATCTATTATGATTTAAATATATAGATCTAGACATTCAAGTTTACTTGATGTTATGAAAAGGATGGGAAGCATTTTATATTCTCATAATATTGAAGTAATGAGATATCATGCTCATCATAAAGGAAAGAATATTGGATAGTTGTATAGAATGTTCAGAAAATTCATCCATTCACGGTGTGTAAAATAAGGAGGAATCTCCACATACCGGACCCTATCCTATGAATATGAGATCAAGAAATATTGAAATTTTATGATTCCATCACAACAATTTCTTAGATGCGTCCCTAATCTTTGTAAGTATCTTCCCTAGAGAATCTGACACCCTGTGAGATGGAAGATTAGAGTCTAGATGAGGGATGGGAGCATCATTTGGAATACCAAACATCACCCAAGACACCGATTTAGGACATCACCAAAGACTCTAGTGTGCATTTAATTTATTCATAATTGAGCCATTTTCCCCATGGAAATCACTCCCATGTTGGTTCATTTGTTGATACCTGCAAAATGAGCATTAGAAAATTTACAAAGGAAGGAATACCTGAATATGTGTATTATTTTCCCCACAAAAGGAAAATAAAGAAGTAAGTGGATAAGACCTGTGGATCGTGTAAGCATTCAAAGTACTCATGATTGTGTGACCATTGTAAAGTCATGAAAAGACTCCACATGCAATTTATAACCTACATCAGATCTATCAAAACCCCTTTCAACAATTCCTCCTTCTCTTGCAAAGGTTTAACAAACAAACAATGGATGCACAGTGGCATCCAGGTAATCTCCCCCAGGTCACACAGGTTTTCAATAGTGATCACCTAACATTCTAAAAAAATCCTTCAAAAATGGGAGTAAATGTAACCAAAGGTGGAGTCCCCTAGGAGTTGTAAAGATCATACGATATATCACCGATGAGAAGGATAATTTTCCTTGAAAACATACACAAAAATTCTATTTACCCCTCAAACTTTTTTAGAATAAAATAGAGGAAACAAAATGGGAGGATGCGGGAGATACTCCTGGTCATAAAAAGGCAAGAGACACACCACTAGTGATATACAAGACATCATGAGACCCCAGTGACATGACTGACTCATCTCATGAAAGCCCTTTGTCTTGTCATCATCATCATGAAAAGAACCCCGAGTATGTCCAGGAAACCATGCACTCTCCCTTTGTCTCCCTAAGGAAAAAAAGGATGGGTTTTCTCATGAAATGATCGTGTGTCCCCATAATACCTCAGTTGGTCATGCGACACATCCTGAAAAAATAGAGTAATTTTATTTGGCATTACTCATGTAATCTCACATGGCCCTCAACCTTTGGAACATAAAAAAAAGGAAATAAAAGAGGGAGGAAGCAGAAACCTCTTGTGGTCATAAAATTATTTTGATGTTCAAAGGAATTCCATGGAATGGATTCGCGATACTCTTGTACAAGATGCCCTGGTCTCATGGAGACCCCCAGACAAGACACCTTTACCTCATGAAATGTTTCAGGAAATCCATCAAGCATATTGAAAATTACTTTCAATGGGAACTTTTATTTCCCAAATCCCCTTATACATGTCAAAATGACAATATGAAAGTACTTTGACATTCCAATGTGATCAAAAAAGACCCCGTTAATTTGAAATAAACCAATAATGGAGGCATTGACAACAACGAATCATGGTCATTGAAAATAAGGTGTCGCCCTTGGAGAGATCCATGGAAAAAACTCACAAAGATTCATGGCGCCAGACCCCTTCGCCAACTCCAACATAGATCTGCACCAAATATGCTGCACAAAATGGTGAACAACTAGGGTGGTGAGGCCGATAAATTTCCCCACCCCATAATGAAATATTCATTGCTATTTATAGTGAGGAGGATAGCTTCCAATCGCAACCAAGAGGATAAAATTTTGGAATTTCACACCAGTGCTAGAGTGGATTTCTCATTCTAGTGGATCTCATGATCGGCAATTTCCTTGTTAGTTAAAGGTCTGGTGAACCACCAGAGTAGTCATGAGACATGCATAAACACTTCATGTGATTATTATAGATCATGTGAAGGATATATGGTATGATATACGAAGGAAATCCCACACACCTGCTAGATCACGTGTGACTTAAAAAAATCTAACACCAAATAGATCTAAGGCATTCTAAATATGAAGGCTAGTACGAAGAATAATAAATGAGAGACTGAAGTGACATACACATGCACTGATCTATATTTACTTTTCATGAACCACCCAGGTTATGAAAAGACACTAAGGTATGTCACCGTGGTCTCATGACACCCCTTGGGAATATAATTTGGATCACGTGAAGTCCTCTGTAAATGTAAAAGAAATTCATGAGGAACCCCTTGGGCATGTCACCTTAGTCTTGTGAATCCCTATAGGATCACCACTAAAGCATCACAATGACCTTCAATACATATCACCTAACTCATATAATAGAAAATGTTCAGGTCATTTGAGTATCATGGTAGCACCCGGGCATGTCAAATGTCTCTCGTGATTCCCTCCAAACACACCAGTCAGGTCTCATGACTCCATCCAAATATTTAATCCCAAGAATGTGACACCCTACAAGACATGTCACGCTGACTCTTATGATTCCCTCTATATGATTCATCCATCTCTCGTGATGACACTAAGGTGAGTCATCTGGATCATGCGACACCCCTGAGAAAATCAATCTAGGTCATGCGATGGATTTCAAGACAAACCATATGAGCCTTGTGTTTTCCTTCAGAAAATTCATCCCTGATCATCTGAAAACACTAATACATTCCATATAGGATACATGATGTCCCTTTGACAAGTCAACTAGATCACATGATTTCCTTTTAACATGTCAGGAAGACATCCTTGACATGTCAGGTAGACAACCAAGGCCTGTCAAGCGGACATTCAATGAGGGAAAGGTGACATAGTAGGTTAGATCAAAGGTAATCCCAGGGCTTTATATCATTTTCCACCCTTGGTGTATAAGCCATGAATATTGGTAAACCTCAGAGTGTAAGCCCCAAACAGTGACATAATATGATATGCCCCAATAGATAGGGAAACCTCATAGTGTAAGCTCTAACTAAATGAACTAAGAAGAGTCTAATTCCTGACATATTTAGGATACATAGGCCACCTCATCATGTTTTGAGATCCACATCAAATATCCAAAGGGATATCCCAATATGTAAGTCTCTCACTCTCCAAGAAATTAAATTGATCATTTTCTATTCCTTGTTTATCACACTGAGAATAGATCATGTGATATTAGGGAGTTGAAATAATCATATTATTCGCATCATGATTCTCCACCAACTAAGGAAACATATGCATGAAAAAACCTCAATGAGTGGCATCACACATTAGCCTTGAAACAATGGCATCTACCTGGGGAAAAATCACAAGGAAGTTATTGAACTATGAGAACTCTAATTCCTGTAACAACCAGGATATATAGGACACCTTCCTAAGGCCTAATTTCAAATAAACATCCATTTCGATGTAAGTCTTATGAAAAATTAGTTTTTGACCAAAAGGACCCAATCATTCCATTGGGATGACTACTCTACCTCATCAATCAACGGGCTGATAAATAAACAGAACTATGATGAATTGGATTCCTTCTATAACTAGGATATGTAGGACGTCTCTATGAGGCTCGATATCTATAATAAGTTTTTTCAAGGTGGTCCCAGCACATAAGTCCCATACCATGAGCAATGAAAAAATTATAATTTTCCATCCCATGTTTCTCATACTGAACATAGCTCACATGGGCTTATGGAATCTCAATAATCATTTCATCTGCATTATAAGTCTCTATAATAACAAGGGAAACCACAGTGTATAAGCCCCACATAAATGAGCTACAAAAAGTTTGATTCTCTCCATAATCAGGATATGTAATACGTCCCTCTAGGACTTCATCTTGAACACCTGGTGTCCCAGAGAACCCCTATAATTCTGTTCTACATGACGTTAAATTGCACAGGTCTAACAAACTATTTGGATTTTTTATTCCTTTAATAACCAGGATATATAGGACACCTCATAATGGCTCAATTCCATCCTCAGAATATTAGTCATCTCCTTACATGGAAGAAAATTCCAAGGTACTTGGTTATACAAATTCATCACATAAGAAACCACCCATTACAATATAATTATAGAGAACCACCGATACATACATATGGACTCACTAAAGAGACCCCAGTATTTTTTATATGAAAGATAATTACCCAATAATAATCTTGTTAGGGTAAGTGGACCCGTATCGGGATTATGAATAGATTCATGAACATATCATAAATTTATAAGAGTGTCCCATATTAGGAAAAAATTCCCCCCGAAAGGGTGTGATGAGCCCAAAATCTCATCCTCTTGACCAATGCCAATCCCCAAGAGTTGTTGGGATTGAAAACCCAGATGACCACTGGCCTTTGGAAAGCAGTTCTATATCCAGTTAAAAATGGGGGAACCAATGGGAGTTTCTATGGAAGACTAAACAAATGGTAAGCCCAATTCAAGAAATTGAGCCAGGCCTTAAACCCCCCACAATTTTACTATTGGGAAAAACCCATTCCACGTCACGAATTCCCAACAAAACAATCCTTATTATAGTGGAATATGTTTTCAAATTAATTGAAGTTATTCAAACTAAAATAGATGACACTAGAATGTTGTCCCAATTTGTCAAAAGTAATCTATTGTATAGGTTTGGAATGTCTTGATTTATTCTCACAGACCAAGGCAATCATTTCTGTAATTGGAATATTGAGTATTTTCTGAAAAGATATGCAGTAAGTCATAAAGTGTCTACACCCTATCACCCATAAATTAATGGAATGGATGAAGTATAAAATTGATATATTAAGCACATTATTATGAAAACTATTAACCTAAATAGGAAATGTTGGAGATTAAGGATTGAGGATTCCCTTTGGGCGTATAGGACTACCTATAAGACTCCAATAGGTTTGTATCCTTATAGTATAGTTTTTTGGAAGATATTATCATTTTCATCTAGAAGTTGATAATAAAGCTTTTTTGGATGTCAAATATTGTAATTTGAATCTTTTTGAGGCTGTAAAAGAGATAATATTGTGTTTTCAAGAGTTAGGGGAGATAAGAAATAATTCTTATGAAAATTTAATTCTTATGAAAATGATCTGATTATTAAATATAAAACCAAGGTTTTTCATGATAAGATGATTTTGAATAAATAGTTTCATATTGGAGATGAGGTATTGTTGTACAAATCTAGGCTGAAGTTTTTTCGAGGTAAATTTCATTCCAAATTGTATGGACCATTTATTGTAACTCATGTTTTCCATTTTGGTGTTTTCTATATTCAAGATCCCAAGAAGGGTGTTCTATTTAATATTAATGGACATCATCTATAACCTTTTAGAAAATATATTAAGGAACCACAAAGGGAGGAGTTAATTTTATTTGAAGATAAATACCATTTAATAAACAGGCTTTTTATTCCCTTACTTTTTTTGTATGGAATAATTGTAGGGGAATTTACTTACCATTTTTAGTATAAGGATTTTTTTTTCAAGTATTTATTTGTATAGAATAAATTGATCTTGATTGGGAGATTATGTTCACCATGAATAATCCACATGGGGCTTCTATCTAATTTTTTTAGTAGATACTTTACACTTCACAATTATCAATATAAGATAAAAGTTGAAGAAACTTGATTCAGCACCTTACTTTCTAAATGTTAGCTACACATTACTTAAGTTGAAAATTCATGAATCTAATGTTAATCTATTTACATTTTTAGGAGATCTCGAGCTAACAAGATGAACTTTATAAAATTAGGGGGGTATTTTATTGGATCTAGTTGGAAAATATAGCTTTTATTTCAAGGGAGTTATTCCATAAAATTATTCTCCTTTTTTATGATTTTCCTTATTATGTCAGCTACTACCTTTTTGAACTTAAATTGAAGAAAATTTGAAAGTGAATAATTGGATTATGCTGAATTTTGTTATTGAACATTCTATTTTCTACAATTAAATAGATTTTTTTTATTGTTTATTAGTGCTAAATAATCTTGTTGTTTACTAGAATTTTTTCTGCTCAAATTTTTTGAACATGTACTAGTTTATATATTATATTTTTGAGCTAAATTTTTGAAGTGGTAACCAGTAATAAATTTATGTGTATACTATAAAGAGATGTTATTTATTTATTATGTGGTAAAACCGCATTGATATTTCTTGTAACCCTTTTGAGCATGATTCTTTTATACTAAATTTTCAAATCTGTCTAAAAGTTTAAAATTTTAATTGATATATTTATCCACCTTAATGTGACATCCCAGACCTAGATGCCACTTGATGGGTGCCTCGATCCTGGTGGGACACATGGACTCAAGCCCATCCCCCCAAATGCCAGAGGCTTCCAACTAACAGTGAGGGGCTAGGTTGTGTATATGGGGAGGCTATTACCTATGATAAAACTTTGTGATGTACCAGACCTGGATTCCACTTGATGGGTGACCCGAGCCCGGTGGGCCACATGGCCTCAAGCACATCTCCCTGAATGCCAGAGGATGTTGACTAGCAGTGAGGGCCTAGGGTGCGTCAGTGGGGAGACTGTGGCCTCATTACCAAAGTGTGATGAATTAGGTGAGATTAAACATAAGTAAATAGTGTAAGAAATATAAGTAAACATAAGGCATAGTGTAAAATAGAGACAACATGAATAATAAATGAAACAACTGAAATAACATTAAACAATAGATGATGATATGTCATATACTAGAAAACTAGAAAACATGGATAAAAGACAGCAGGAATAACATGTTCCACAATATTATAAAGTAAATAAAAGACTATAAGCATCCCAAGTTCCAAATTGGTCCTTTTCTATCAATCTCTATACTAAACATCAACAAATCAATTGTTTGAAGTCGTATGCTTCCCTTTTTCAACACCTACAACCATGTAATATACTCTGGGTACCAAAGAGTTCCTGAAGAGGGGGTGAGATAAATCTTAGTGGGACACCACCAATGGTGTATATAACATCCAGACTGTGTAATGTAAATGTAACAATGTTCAGGAATTCATATATAAAGTAAAGCAGTGCAATGTAACAAAATACCAAAGTACCAGCTTCAGCCCTCGGCTGGTGTATGAACATGTAAACAGTTCATTTAATTAAGAATTTACCAATTTATGTTTATAGGTCTCATGAGGCAGAGCCAAAACTGAAATCACCTCGTGATAGTATAAGTGGTGAAGTTTCTATGATGTAACAATGAAACCATGATCAATGATATTTAATAGTGAAGTCCCACAGTAATAACCAGGCAACATAGACCTCAAGGGTCACCAGCTCATTAATAACTGTAGCCTGGCATGGGGTAAGAGTGTAATCCAAGGAGTGTAATCCAAGGAATTCTACAATGAGGTGCCTACTGAGTCCAAGTTGATCAACTACGGTAAATCATGGCTAAGAAATGAATGGTCCCAATGGGATTTAACCATGGAATCTAATTTTCAATGCTGGATCCAAGAGGTGTATCCAAGGCATCCTGTAATGATATTGAAGGGATCTAAGGAGTGTATCCTTGGAATCTTGTAGTACTACATGAGGGATCCTATGGTATCATACTGATCATCCAAGAATAGAAAAGGATCGGGATCTAGTTCGGTCACAACCTAATCAAGTTGTATCCTTGAATCGAAATGGGTTCCCGCGTGATCATGGGATTCTCCGATCATAATCCAAGGTGATCTCGAGTCATATCATTATTATTTGATTATGAAGTCATGTAATATTTCATTCAGTTCAATCCTTTTCTTTCATTAGCATGATAATTTCAAGTACCATGCAACCTTTTTATCAAGTCATTTGGTATAATCCTTTAGTTTCATTTGTGTGATAAGGCCAAGTATCATGAAACCATTATTTTAATTCATCTAATGCATATTCCATAATTTAAGGTTCATTTAGCTACCTTTCATTAATGTGGTAAGGGGTGCTATAGATATGCAACCAATTAATCATTCACATTTAATTATCAATTTGAATCACTTACCTTAGGCAGGTCAAGTGATACTTACCATTACAAAATTCATAATATAAATAAATCAAATTAATATAGAAAATATTACCCTTAAAGTGGTCAAGCCAAGGCAGACCTGAACAATGGTGAAAACGTGTCAAAATACTAAGGGAAAATTGTGGAATAGACTTCGACATGGAAGGTATATATTTGTGGTCATAACCACAAAAAATTAATCACATATATGGGAAGAGAATATCCATGCGGTTCTAACAAGTATAATCATGGAATATTAATTCTATAAACGGAACCCAATGAAATCTTTGACCCCACACGAAAAATCCAAAATCAATGAACATTAGGTATGAGTTATATACCACCCACCTTATCATTGTATGATCCTTATCCTCTAGTATTGGACCTTGATTAGGATTGTATTGGAGTAAATCTAATAAAAAGATAAAAAATTTCATACCTTGATATCTCGGTCAATAGCAAAAGAGAATGTCTCAAGAGGACTTGAGTACTTACTGTTGCACATCCAATGTGATGAACGAAAACTCAATAGGTTTTCAGAAGAAGGAGATCTCTTGACTCCAAAGTTAGACCTTCAAAAATCCCAAAATTGAGAGAGAAATAGGTTATCCTCACATAAGTTTGGATTAGGGAATATGGAGGTGGATTAATAGATCATTAAGGGAAATTATGTAAATTTACCCAAAAATTAGCTTGTGCACGGTTTGTCCACAAAGTTTGAGAAACCATGAGCAAACTATGCACAGATACCTGGGAAAACAGGGCACTTGCATGGTTAGGCCGCATGGCCATGCACCAACTGTGTGGGGTGGCTCTATCTAGAAAAACACAATCCGCACGGTTTGTAAATTGTGCAGAATTCCTACACAGTTTACTCTAAACCATTTCCCAAGCCTATTTTTTCCAAAGAGATGGGTTTTTGGATCCAAAATTGCCCCGAACACCCCTCATACATTTATTTACCCATTAGGCATCCAAATTAGGTCCAAAGTAAAGACTTATATAAAACATTAAAGGATCCATACTAGAGTGAAAAACTGAGTTCTTACACTTGAATTCAATATTGGGGATAATGTAGAGGCTTAATGGGGGGGGGAGTCTTTCAATTTTAAAACCTATGCCACAATTTAAACACATCTAAAAACCCCTAAATTTTTTCAATTTTTTTCTTCAAGTTTGAATAAATCATTTTCAGTTATTTTAAATTCTTCTATAGTTTTAATATTGTGTAGACACATTAAGGAAGTTAATTGATTAATACCCTTTGGAATTAGTTGGGTAATATATTCTCCATTTACCTATTTAAAATAGTTTAATTTTGGTAAAGTATTTGTTTGAATGTTTTATAATAATAATTTCCTTTAAACCTTTTAATTTGGATCAAAACTAATAAGATATGAATTCAAATGAATTACGAAATGAAAATCCTAATCTAGGTTGAACTTTTTATTTTATCTGTTAATCTATTTGATGAGTTATTTATTAAAATTTTAAATTATTAAATTTTCTAATCCAAGTAAAGTGCCTAATTTATTTCATTTGATAATTTATGTGTGTATGTTCTCCTAGAGGTAAAGATAATTTTTGACGTGTAGTTGAAATAAAATTGAAATGAGTTTAATCTATACTCAAAATTTATGGTAAATTATTTTTGTAAAACAGGAATCGATTATGCACTAAAAATACTTAATTTATAGAGGTTTAACATTTTCACTTCTTGATAAAAATACAAAGGGGAAATTAATTTGAAAACTAATTTTGTGTGGAAATCCAGCATTTCAAACTTAATATTTATTTCAATCCTTTGAGTTTGACTAATTGTTTTCCTGAGGATAAGAAAAGTCTTGGTGTGGGGGAATTTGATGTGGCTATATTTTCATATTAATTTTCTACATAATATCTTCAATTTAATTGTATATAAATTTTTAAAATAATTTTTTAGTTGATAAATTTATAATTGGTGTTAATTCAGTGTTAAATTAATAAATTACTTAATTATATATTTAATATATTTTTTAGTTTAATTATAAATTTTGTTTAAATTTGATTTTATTATTTATTTTTGAATAATCTTTTAAAATAATAAATTAATTGTTTTTAATTTATTTTTTTTATTAAAATTTTATTTTCCCTATTTTTGTAATTATTTTTTAATTGTAGTGATGATTTTATTTTATTTTCTTTAAATAATTTAATAATTAGTAACTTTGAATTTTTTTTAACACTTTTAATATATATTTTTTATTTATTCAGATAATTAATTAATTAATTAATTATTCTTTGCAATTTTTTTTAATTATTAAAATTTATTTCTTTAACCAAATAATTAGTATAGTTTTTTGTTTAAATAATTATATTTTTTATTATCGTATCATACTTTTTTGTTTTTTTATTACAATTAAAATTATTAATGTTTTAGTTTTTATTTATTTATTTTAATTTATTATGTTAATGTCTTATATATTTTTAATTTTTAAAATAAGTGTTAATAATTATTTTATTTTTCTAATTTTAAATTTATTAGTTGTTTTTTTATACTAAATGACAATGTTAGAAGTATTTAAATGTTTGTTGCGAAGGGAAAATTTTATCTGACTTGTTTGTGTTGCTATGTAAAATGATTTATGTAAGATAAATCTTGCCCATATAAGATAATTTCATATTGTATAATTATTCTACATAATTTCCCACTGTATGTTGCCTAAGCAGGTGGGAGGTCGGACAAACTCGAAAATCAAATATCACCTGAATTTATGCTTTCGTGGAAGACAAATCTATTCAAAATCAAGGTAGGTTCAAGAAAATTGAATCAAATATTGAAGTTAAGGCTAGGGGGACTCTATTACCTTGAAAGATTCTGTTGATGATGAGGATGAAGTTGAATTGTTACCAAGATCTGCCGAATTGTTTGGATGACTCTGCCCTAGTAAATCTATACCTGATAAAGGTGATGAGACTGAAAAAATTGGGAGTTTTTTTAGGAAGAGGGTAGTTAAATGAGCATCAAGAAACAAATAGAATCTATTGAAGTCACTAGAGACACATCAAGATGAATATTTTTGAATAATAAATATTTTATTAAATTATTATATAGAGGATAAGAAATTTGAAGCTGAGATTTCTTGCTAAAGAGGATATATTTTGATGAGTGATGGAAGATAGGTGAGATCGAGGAACTGAGATTACCAAATGAAATTCGAGAAAATCTATGCTTGAATATTGGTGATAGAAGCTCCTCTATTTTTGAATAGGAATGAAGAAATTAGAATACAACCAGAGTTTTTAAGAGTCTGATGATATCAAGGCTACTGGATCGAAGAAACTAAACCAATTTTGGGATTAGAAAAGGGAGATTCATCGACTAACATCAATCATGCAAACTTTTTCCTCTCTATGTTGGAGAAAATCGACCCTGGTGTTAGAACCATGGTCATCTATGCATGAATTGGAGTATGGTTTGTGTTTGTTGTCAATCCTCAGAGGAAGTTTAGAATGTGTTCCAGCAAAGTTCTCATACAGGTCAAGAAGATAACAGTATTGAAGGTGGCACTATTTTCTAGTGTTTGCCAAATTTCTGGACCTTAAAATTGACAAAAGGGGAAAATAGTGTTTTTGGGAAAGGGACTTGCGCGCCAGATATGTTTTGTGCAAGTGACTTGCGCACCGAGAAAGGACTTGCACGTCGGTGCCTAAGGGGATTGGAAAGTTGTGCACCATATGTTTTTCAAGATCAGAACTTCAAAATATGGCAAAGGAAAGAGGGGCACGCAAGTATTGGTTTGGTCGTGCAAGTGAGTAGTGTGACAGAGGCTAGGGTGGTTGGAGTTGCGCGCCGGAACTTGCATGCTGAGAGGAGGCTTGTGTGCCACCGCGCAGGGTGTCCAGTATGCCTGTAAATAGAGGACCACCCCTCCTCATTTTGAATGGATTTCAAGACTTAGAGTTTTTCCGAGCTCCCATCACAAAATTGTTGTAGTCACGCAAGTGGTAGTTTGGTCGCGCAAGTAGAGTTTGCGCGCCAGTTATTGGCTACGCATCCAAGGTGGTTTGGGAGTAAAATACGGTGACTCGCACAAGGTTGGAGTTGAAAATGGAGGTGTCGCGCAAGTGGTTTTGTGACACCTGCGCACCGAATTTGTGTCGCATAAGTGACTTGTGTGCCAGGCAGTAATGAAGCACGACAATGTTTTTGAGCTGCGTGAAAGTTGGGAGATTTCCTAGTACCCTCACTGCAAGTGTGATTCATATACAAGTGAAATTTGGACTTCAACAGAGCATCTACATACAACAGAGGATGCATTATTTTGTAATGATGAAGAGACCTTCATGTCTATAAACTGAGTGGGACTTCCCCAAAGGCAGTGAGCTAGGGGGAGTCAACGAGAGTGACTTGAGGGACGCAGTGAGCTATCCCTAAACCTTTGTAATGGCAGTGAGCCTGGGACAGAGTGATTGTGCCTGAACCTTTATAATCCTAATCTAGTGAAGAATAGTGGAATTTGGTACGATCGGAAACTTGTCGGCGTATGCTCCTTGGACGTAGCCCTTAGCGGTGAACCAAGTAAAAATTTTGGTGTCATCTCTTTGCATGTGAATATTTCATTGTTGATCATATCCATCATACAGGTTTAACTATTTTCTACCAATGTGGGAACAAGTCCTTGTTTTTAAAAGAAAAAGTTTTCACCTGGATTCACCCCTCCCCTCTCAAGGTGTACCGGGGTCCTACACCTGGTTTATCATTTAAATTTGGATTTGATTGTAGGAACATAGATGAAATCAACCAAAGTCAAAAAATTGTAGCTAAACTCCCATAGAATAATTTCAAGATTGAATTGATCCGACGATTAAGGGTGAAATAAGAGACAACAAATCAATGGATTATGCCAAGTGGGATCGAAAGAATTTGTGTTTTTTTTGTTTTTGGTGTGTTTTTCGGGATCAAATGAAGATGGAAGGGGATTGATACTATCCGATGTTTTATATATTGAATTGAATAATTGTATATTTAACATTTTCAAGGTAATTCCCCAAAGAAGTTCTGAGGGATGAATGTTTACAATGGAATTATCTAGAGGATTAAAAGTTAGGATGAAGAAAATTTTTGAAGTATAATTTTAATGATGTCATGTTGGAACAAATGCGGTGTTATTTGGAACATTTTTTTAATTAGATGTAATAAAAATTGAAAGAAAATATTAAAGTGAAAGGGATTTGACAGAAGCCCAAATAGAAAAACATGATAGAAGCAATGACCAGCACGTCACTTTAGTAAATGAAGTCGGTGATCTTAATAAAAAAGAAAAAATGGGATTGATTCATAGATAGATATTAATACAAATAGATATATTTAGAGGCACAAAAATTATATAAATGGGTGAAAAACTAGGAGATTTTCTAGTAATTTGGGGCTACACCAGAAGCTGATGAAGACAGAGATCGAAGGGTGCCTCTGTCCTTAGAGATATTCGAATAATTTCTAGTAGCCATAGATAGATTATTTACATAGTGACATCTTTATTAGTTTTAATTTAATTAATTTATCAATTTTATTTCTCAAAATAATTTCATAACTTTAAATGTGATCATTTTTTGAAGTTTTATTCTTCTATATTTTTGTTAAACATTTTTCTTCAATTCTGAGCTTGTCTTATTTCTGATTGGAGTTTAAAAAACTCTGAATGTGGCTCATTAATTAAATATTATTTTGATTTTTAATACGATATTTTAATTTAAATTTATCAATAATCGATTGAATACTTCTGAGTATTGTGAGTGTTTTCCATGTCTTTGTTTTCATCGATCATTGAGAGCATTTATCGAATCCTTCATAAATGAGTTCTAATTATAAGATCTTAGTTGTATACTAAAATTAATTATCTGAATGGGATTTTAGATTATAGATTTTAGTGCTTATATTGAGAGTGTTAAATTTTTTAAATCCATTAAAAATAATGAATATATACTGGTCCATAGGAATCACTAGTTAGGTTGTTATTTCTTCTTCATGTTAATTTCATTGTTACTTTATTTCAGTTTATTTTTATTTGTTTCAATTATATTTTAAATTACGAATAAGTTACAAACATTAAATTGTATACAATTACATTATTTTTCTTTACCTCATAAACTATTAATAGCATAAAATTTGAAAATAAAATAAATCATGAAAAATAAATACTACAAGGAAGTCTCGCTAAGAGACATCCTTGGTCGCTGCTTTACTATAGTTCTTAGGTTATTAATTTTGAAATAGGTTTTATAATAAAAAAAAACTATAGCTTTCACATATCCATCTAATGTTCTGTATTTCATGGGTATTACTATTCAAAATATACCAAAGTGGTAATGTTTTTATCTTACAATCTCATTGTTTATCGGGATTGCTTATGATTATGTTCCCGATGATGAAATCATATGATTTATCTCTCAATAAAATCATTAAACTTAATATCCTTTGGTTATTTAATTTAAATATATGTTTCCCTTTAATTTTTCTCTCTTTATGCAATCAAGAGTCTAAAATAATGTTTTTCATAAAAAATGACTCTATTTTTCTCTTCATTCAAAAATACATTTTCTTACATGTCTATGTTTTCTAAAAGTATTTTATCAAAAAAAATTACTATTATCCAAAGATTATTTAAATTCATTTTTTATCATTTTTTATTTTTTTAAAAAAAATTAAGGGAATATTCTTATCCTTTCATGAATAATGTATTGTTTAATTTTATTGGAAATCTGAAAAGGATCTTTGCTTTAACATGTAAAACATGAACATTATTTTTTTCCATCATGAACACTCAATAGTTTAAATATTCCTTTACAAGTTTCTAACGTTATTTTTAAACAATTTTTTTCATTAACATTTGATAAATTTTTACATTTTAAATAGGTGATTTCAAAATGGAAAGGATATTTTTTCATGAAATATTCCAAGTGATGTTTTAAAATCATTTTCCATCCAATATGGCATACTTTTATATTACTTGAGATTTAATAGAGATATTATCCAATGATACCATCATTATTATTTTATTATGATAACAAATTTTTATGAAAACTATTTCTTTCCCATGGGTTATACTATGATTAAATGTTTATGAAACCTATTTCTTTTTCACAGTTTATTATATGATGAATTTTTTATGAACTTGTGGAACATAAATGAATGGATTGTCTTATGGGAGAGACTTATATCTCCCTCCAATTCATTGGGCAAAGATGATTAACTCATGAGTTTATTTAATGTGTGAACCTGATTTTATGTTCACAATGTTATACATACACTTTCTTTCATGTTCATAAGGTTATTCATTGACCTTCTTTCATGTTAATAAGGTTATATATAGACCTCATTTCATATTTATAAGGTTATGTTTGGATCTTCTTTCATGTCCATAAGGTTACCTATGGACCTAATTTAATTCCCAAAAGGTTATGCATAGACATACTGTCATATATATAAGATTATCTATGGACCTTATTTCATGTCCATAAGTTTATGGGAGGACCTGGTTTCATGTTCATAAGTTTATGTGAGGGTTTGATTTCATGACGATAACTTAATGAGTGAACCTGTTTCTATTTATACATGTTTACAATTTTATAATCATATGTGTATGACATAAATATTTGTCTTATTCCAATGTTATGATTTCATGTATCATGTTATTTGATTCCTTTATGATTCAAGTATTATGAGTTTCTGAGATCTATTCCATGACTCATGTTTATGATCTATGATATACAGGGTGTAGTTTTAAAATGTTATTCTCATGTTCTCATACCATTATGATAATGTTATATTGATATCTTCCATTTTTACCCTTACTGATAATTTGATCTCACCCTTTCTTTTTTTTCCTTTCTCCATGTTTTGAAGAAAGTTTTTAAGTAGGGTATGCCTATGATTTGTACTATATGGGAAGATATTTATGTTATATTTTGAAGATCTTTCTTGAAATAAGAATATTTTTTATCTAGTCTCTAAAGACACTAAACCTTTATGGTCCTTAGGTGTGTATTTATGAAATTTATTGAATTTTCATCTAAAAAGATGTAATATTTATGTATGAAAATCCTGGTTCATTATATGTGTATCATAGGAAAGGTTTAGTTTACCTTTGGATCTAGGATGAGAAAAAATTAGAGGGAAACCTAAGTATAAGTAAAAGTATAGGAAAATATCCTAGAATTTTGGTCAGGGATAGAGTGAGTGGTTTCTAAAAAATTAAATCCCTATCTAGATACTATCAGTGGATGTGGATCTGGAATAGCTGAACCTAGGGGTAATAACAACAAAAAAGGCACATTGGTATTTGACTTTATCATCAACTGGAGAAAAACAATGGGCCTTATTTCACACTTGGATTGAAACTCCCTGGGGATATGTTTTGGAAATTCACAAAAATATTTACAAAACATCATAATGGATTTGAATATATGATGAGCATAAATATCCTAGGTTAAACATATGGTTTCATAGATTGAAAAGAATTTGTCGTGATTAAGATGTCCTATAAATGATTTTTTTATGATTATGTGGTTTCCCACTACAATTATTATTTCTCAAACTATGTTTTTTGGTTTTATTCAATGAATATAACCTAAAGTGATTGTGTGAAAAACGAATTTGACAACCAATTTGATATCCATCCTCAGGAGAAACCAAATGGATTAGAATTTGGGATACAATATCTTGTGACTATTCTTTCTCAACTCTCTCAAGCTATAAGTAGTATAATGGGTCATGTTGAAATTTTGAATTTACCAAGGAGGGTGAAACATACAATTGAATATTTTATATGACAACATCCACCCTACTTTTATGGGACTTCTAATCCATTTATTACTAAGAAGTGGATCAATGTGATGGAAAATATATTTTCCATTCTTTAGTGCTTGAACCATGAAAAAGCCTCACTAACTATCTATTATTTGGAATTGAAAAAAAATAAGTGGTGGAATATTATTATGAATTCAAGGATAGATAATCAAATTGAATCTATGGAATGGGATGAGTTTAAGGGGATATTTTTTAGTAAGTACTTCCCTTGTATTTTATGTACAAAAATGGAGAAGTAATTCCCTAAACTTAAGAATAATGATGATGAAACCATTAGTTCCTATGAGGAAAATTTTACAATAATTAAAATGTCACGAACCATCCCCTAGGGCCCATGCCGTGACTACCCCAAGCCTACCTCCCTAAGTCCAGGGGCTAGCGACTAGAGCCAAAGGAATTATTCCATAAGTGGGAGGCATTTTTCTGAGTACCTGTACACACACACACAACTCCCAACCAAACGAACTAGAAAGTAAAATCCAAGGAAACCATGCATCCCTAAGTAAAACACAACCAGAGTGCAATGGAATGTAAAGTACCAGGTGGAAACCGGGGCCAGTATACATGCCCACCAAATGAAAAACAGAAAAAATTAAAACTCCAAGTCCTTGAAGCTCGTCGACCTGGAAGCCTACCTGAAGGGTAGGTGAAGGGTAGCTGCCTGAAGTTATAGAAGTTCACCTCGTCTGTCTGATCTCACTGAACACCACCAGGCCCCAGTCCTCCCTGAAATCCATCAAAGCGTCAGTCGTCTACACAAGACATGACACATGTGGGAAAATCCCATGCATGGGTGAGTAAAAAAAATACTCAGTTGGGCGCCCCGAAACCACAAAGGTAAATCACAAGATAAAAACAAGGAATGCATAGTCAACTCTACTCGGGTATATTCCCATACATATACCATGAATATCCTGATATACTCATCTTATACACTATGAAAACATGTATTCCCAACCACAAAACTAGTTTTAGGATTCTCATCGAAGGCACAAGTCATAACATAAAAACCAGGAGATCACACTCCATGAGATCAGCCATCCCTGATGGAACTCATTTGAGAGATTCACTCTATCGGGTACAATCCTACCATTCTAAATGGTATATCCGAGAGAATTTGATATATTGGGAACATTCTACTAGGTCTGAATCTAGTGCCCGACCCTAGAGGTTTAGTTATCACAATCATGCGCCCCATGCAAGACTAAGGAAACCCAAGTGAAGAGGCCCTCTCCTCTTCACTATGCTCAGTTGAGGGAGCGCTACTCCAAACTAACATGTGATACCTTAGTCACTCCTATAAGGATTGGACCACACCTCAGTCTGTCGAGGGTTCACTAACCTCTATCTAGGAATCATTTTCATCAAGTGGATGGGCCTGATCCTCGCTAATATGTCCGACAGCTGAGGGAGCTCCATCTCCAATTGAGGACCCTCACCCTACCTGGTAGGGGAGTACAACTCTGTGACTAGATGAACCACTCCCTGGTGTGATAGGTGGGTAATACTCATAAAGGAACTGCACCCTATTTCGGCAGGGGAGTACAACTTCGTATATCGAGGACCCACACCCTACCCGGTAGGGGAGTACCACTCAGTGACTAGAGGACCTGCACCCTGGTAATATAGGGGTGTACCGACTCTGTCAGTTTTTTTGCTATGGGGGACCCGCACCCAAATAAGTTAGGGGAGTATCGACCCCAGGCTAGAGGAACCACTCACTATCATGGAAGGGGAGTATTGACTCTATCGTAGCACTACGTAAGGAGGACCCGCACCCTGGAACGGAAGGGGAGTACTAAATCCTACAATATAGGACTCGCTTCCTACTTGGTAGGGGAGTACAGACTCTACATGTGTTAGATATAGAGGACTCTCACCCTAGTCCAATAGGGGAGTGCTGGCTCCAAGGATAGAGGACCCACTCCCCGACACGGTGGGGGAGTACTGACTCTTTCATTATGAACTTCTCCAAGAACCCACACCCTAAAACGTGGGGATTCATGTATCTACCAAAGTAGAGGGATAAGTAGTACCCTTTCCTTGAGTCATCAAGGGAGTAAATGTCCTAAAATTTCATCATTAGAATCACATAGATTCTACCCAAAGTCTACCCATACCTAGAGGGGATACTCTTCAAATAAAATATTCCATCATATAAATTTCCCAAAAAATCACTTAGATTTTCCCAAAAGGACCATCTCATCGCAAGGGTTCCAATGCCATATACATCTAGTCAAATAGATGCTCTGTTTGGAAGTTACATGCATTTTTTTGAAATAGGGGCTGTTTTGGGTCCAGGTCTGGTCCCACTCAGTCGGACCGACCTGACCTAGGTCTGAACTAGCCCAATGGGATCTTCCTGGGCCTCAACCCAACCTACCATTTGAGCAGGTCGGCTTCTCCAGACCAGACGCGACTCTGCCACGTCCATCCTGATCCAGGCAGCGCCAGCTAGCACTGCCACCTCAAGTCATCTAGTCTGCTCATGCGAACCTTTCATCCAAAAAGACCCGTAGCAATTCATGGGTCCATATCATGTCGCGACATTGTCTATGGCTCCTTCACGCATCTGCCTCCATCCAGAACCACCGTGGTGTCAACCCCAATGTTCAGCATGCGACCACTGCTGTGTGCCGGTGTGCAGACATATTTTTTTCTGTGGGCCACCAGACACACTCTGGTGGTCCGTTCTTTGACCCAAAGGGTTTTCTGGAACCATCAAGTCACATTCTTCATCACCTGGGGTTCAAAACTTCACTGATATCCCTTCTGTCAAGAAGCTCTTGATTGGCGGCATCTCTCGCACAGCCTCGATCCATTCATCGTCATCGTCGTCGTACCTCCATCGTCGTTGCACCAAGAATGGTTGTGCAAAAACCGACCGCTCATCATCCCGTGAATAACATGTAGAATGTGTGCTAAGGGGGAGAGGAAAACAAAACAACTAATTGAGGAATGGACCTCTGTCATCATTTGTCATGGCGTTGATCAGCTCCCATCAGAAGGATCAACGGGGAAAATGAAAATTTATTTATGAAACGATTTACTCCCCAAAGATAATCTTGATTTAAAAAATCCCTCCTATAAGAATGATCAAACCACGGGTCAAACTTTTCTTGGGTTGATCCGCATTCTTTATTTAAAACACAGAACGGGGAAAATAAAATAATTTAAATAACAACCCCTACCTAGCTCGGATCGTTCGTTGGTGATGAACGGTGTCGTTCCATTTGTCATTCTGTGATCCTTTTTTATGGCCATTTGTTGATCGTCATTGGTGACGATTCATTTGAAAAGAGGTTGGAATTCATCATCATCACCCACCAGATCTTCAGAGTAGAACCAGGATTGTGCCAACAATTCTGGTTTGTATGCTTGGACATTAAAGGAAGAAACAAGAATAAGCATTTTAGTTATGTTGTTTTTAGGAAGTCATTAGGCTATTTAATTTAATGAAACGGTGTATTTGGTTTCATTTCATTACATGTCGTTACATAGAAACGGTTTAAAATGTTCAAAAATAAAATAAAACATCCACTTTATTTAGTTTACTTTTTCTTAAAAATTATGAAAACAATATTTTCTGGTCGACCCACACCAGTCAATGTTAATTCCATTATTAGGTAATGTCGTCATTATGGATGTAACGATGCCCTTAGATTTTCAATCTGGACACCGATTTAGAAGCTTCCAAAATACAACACCCGCACCATTTTAATTTTCTTAAAAAAAACTCAAAAACTAACTTTCAGCCTCAACCTGTGTCGGTCAAGGTTAAGTTCTACCTAAGAGAAACATACCCTCATGAGTTCAATGGTACTATTTAATTTTCAATCTGAGTTACCGTTTAAGATTTATAAGAATTTTAAAATAAAATATTTATTTTTTAATTATTTTATTTACGGCCAAAAACTAACTTCCACTGTTGGCCTGCTCTGGACAACATTAGTCCCTTTCTAGGAGAATCCTGAAATTCTGATTTCAATAGTGCCCTCAGATTTTTGATACGAGAACCAATTAAAAAGATAGAAAAACCCACTTGCATGTTTAATTAATAAAATTTTAAAAAATCTTGAAAATCCAATCTGGCCATTCTGGATCTCAGAATTATGTGCCGTCTCAGAGCCTGGTCTCGTAAAAATCCCATTTAAATTTGAAAAAAAAATCCATGGAATTCAAATACATTAAATTCTCCCCACCTAAAGTATTTTCATCCCTGAAAAGAAAAATCCTAAACTCAATGGAATAAAACTGAGTTCATCAAGGGTCTTTGCATTGCTTAAATGTATGTACCTCGAGGAACCACCGAGATTGACCACTTTCATGTCTAGCTTATGCTAGGTAAACATCATGAAACAATAGTAACACATCTCTTTAGCTATGATAAGTGGGAAATGCACTAAGCACTGCGATCCATTTAAGGCCATGGGGTCTAGCAGCTCACCCCCATGCTAACCAGACGTGGATACAAATAGGCACCCATAGTTCAAATTCACCATTAGATGAACTATCCTAAAGCCTCCAAAAGATTTATGCATTCAAGGTTGATTCTAAACATATAGGGATATTTACGAATGAAATAGGGCTTCCCACGAGCGAACGTTGGCTCTTACTAGGCCCTCTGTCTACAACCTCCAATGGCCCACACAACTTGAAGAAACTGGAACACAACCACACTCACTAGTGGAATCTCAGCTGAGTATGGATAGTAAAAAACCATTTAATACTATTGAAACATCATGGGGTCTGACCCTTCTACCATAGAACAATCCAAATCATGACACTTTGCGAGAGTCCACCATTTTTTATCTGGGTTTCCCTTTCACTGCAAGGGAAAACCCATCTTTACCATTATAGAAACACCACATCCTTTTCCTAATACAGTCAATCTGGGTATGAATGGCAGTAGTCCATACCAAGAATGACGTCGCAAGGCCTTGAAGCCATGACTAAGAGATCCCAACCACAACTCTCACCTCCAAGAGTCAGGTCACATTATCATCACTAGTGTGTGATCAACTGGTCTCCTCTAGCAAGAGTCTCTAAGTGTGAGGGTCAAGTCCATAGTCCAACCAGAACCTCAAAGTCTCAAACAGAACTCATAATGAAAGGAGAATATCAAGCACATGTGTCTATTTAAAAAGGAATCCAAAATAAAAGAAATAGATCATACCTTGAATTTCTACTATATATTCTTGTTCATAATCAAAGATTGCATGAATCAATCCATTCCCACATCCTCCAGCTCCCTGATCATGGTGTGGACCACCTGGGGGCGGTGGTGGAAAAGATGAAAACTGTCTCACACCTCCTGCTTCTCGTCCAGCTCCTCTACCTTGCCCGCCATCTTTCAGAACTTCTTGCTCTAAGCATTGTCTCTACTAGGGAGTTTGTTATGCTGGCTCCCTATCAGTGGAATAGTGGGTTAGAAAATATCTTTCGAGATTACCCTATCCACTGCAAGTGTAACATCACCTCTCCAATGGTTGATATGCTCCTTGGTTTTGGTCCTGTTCCACAGACCCACATGTCTATGATTGGACATGGGTATTCCTCCTATGTCATGATCCCATTTCCTATAGTTTTCTAGATCCATAAGACACCTATACCTCATGACCTCTGTTTTAGGTCACATCTATATTTTCCTCTATGTAGCTCTCAACCACCAAGGCTCGTTCCAATACCCCAGCATATGTCGGAATGCTAAGGGGTATCACCGACGCTCTGATCTCCCAACATAGTCCTTGTTCGAAGGACCGAGCCCTAAAGTAAGGGTCCCGCACCATATTTTTAGAGTAGCGATAAAGATCTATGAATCTCTCTGAGTACACTGCTACCATAATGATGCCCTTCTGTAGGTGCAGTGGCTCTTGTATATGCACAGAGCATAAAGTCTCCGAGAAGAACTCATCCTTGAAGAGGCACTCAAAGTCAATCCAAGTGAGGGTCACCTCGCCATGCTTGTAGATCACTAATCTCCACCATCATCCTGTCGATCCCTATAGAAGGCTCACAGATAGTACTTCTATCTGGTCGAGAGGCATCCTCACTAGGTGGAAGACTCGTGTAACTACCTCAAGACAATCCTCATCTACCAAAGGATCTCTCTCACCTCGGAACCTAGGAGTTATCTACCTACAGAACTCATGTATTGCACTCAGCCTACGCACATCATCCACTAGTAGCACTAGTGGAAATTTTTTATCGATGGATGGCTTCATAACTAGTGCACAACCCTGAGGTAATGCCACATATTCAGTGCCCTGCACTGAAGCCTCTACTTGTGATGAATCATCATAATGATCACGTTGTAGAATCCTATATGGTTTCCATCATAGTGGAATCCTAAAAAATATCAATATGAACCGTGGTTAAAGAGTATATATGGATAGATGACTCAAGAAGTTCATGGAAAGCACAACCATTCATACATGATGCATATACCCTTTATTTCCCAGAAACCAGTGTTCCCCTGTAACGAGTCGGAAAACAGGTGCCCAGAGTCTTGGTGAATGGATACGTCCACTGCTGCACCAACACTGGATTCCTTGGCCTAAAATCCAAATTCGAAACATTTAACATTGTTTCCCAAAACCAAAAACAACATACCTTCGGTCTTTGAGGTAGAAACGACCACCTCTAATACCAATTTTTCACAACCCGTACCCTAATCATTGTGTCATGACTACCCCAAGCCCATCTCCCCAAGGCTAGGGGCTGGCGACTAGTGCCGAAGGAATTATTTGACAAGTGGAAGGAATTTTTCTGAGTAACAGTACACACACACACAACTCCCCTCCAAAGGTACTAGAATGTAAAATCCAAGGAAACCATGCATGCAATACACTAAGTAAAACACAACCAGAGTGCAATGGAAAGTAAAGTACAGTGTGGAATCCTGGGCCTGTATACAAGCCCACCAAAAGAAAAACAGAACAAAATTAAAACTCCAAGTCCCTGAAGCTCGTCCGCCGGGAAGCCTACCAGAAGGGTAGGTGAAGGGTAGCCGCCTGAAGCTATAGAAGTGCACCTCATTTGTCTGATCTCACTGAACACCACCAAACCACATTCCTCCCTAAACACCATCAAAACATCATTCTTCTTCACAAGACACGACATGTTTGGGAAAATCCTGTGTAGGGGTGAGTAAAATAATACTCAGTAGGGGCCCCAAAACCACAAAGGTAATACATAAGAGAAAAACCACAAAGGAATGAAAAATAATCTATACTCGAGTATATTCCCATATATATACCATGAATATCCAGATATACTCATCTTATCCACTAAATAAAACATGTGGTCCCAAACAAACAGCCAGTTTCAGGATTCTCATAGAAGGATCAAGTCATAACACACAAACCAAAAGATCACACTCCATGAGCTCAGCCATCCATGATGTAACCCATATGATATATGCACTCTATCAGGTTAAATCCTAGTAGTCTGAATGGAATGTCCAAGAGAAATTTCACCATAAGGAATATTATACAAGGTCCGACTCTAGTGCCTTACACTATAGGTTTAGTCGTCACAGTCATGCGCCCCATGTAATACTAAGGAAACCCAAGTGAAGAGGATTTCTCCTTGTCACTGCGCTCAGTTGAGGGAGCGCTTCTCCAAACTAACCTACAATACCTCAGTCACACTATTAAGGGGTGGCCCACACCTCAGTCTATCGAGGGATCACTAACTCCTATTTAGGTACTGTTTTCATTAAGTGGATGGGCCTGCTTCTCTCTACTATGTACGACAACCGAGGTAGCTTCATCTCTAATTGAGGACTTTTACCCTACCCATTAGGTGAGTATTACTCAGTAACTAGAGGACTTGTTCCCTGGTGAGACAGGGGAGTACTATTCATGAAGGACCTGCACCCTATATCAGTAGGGGAGTAAAACATCATATATCAAGGACCTGCATCATACCTAGTAGGGGAGTACCACTTAGTGACTAGAGGACTCACACCCTGGTAATATAGGGGAGTACCAACTCTGTCAGTTTGTTCACTAGGGGGGACCCGCACCCTAGTACATTAGGGGAGTACTGACCCCAGGCTAGAGGACATGCTCCCTTGCATGGAAGGGGAGTATCGACTCTGTTGTAGCACTGCGTAAGGAGGACCCACACCCTGGAATGGCAGTGGAGTACCGACTCAAATAATAGAGGACCCTCTCCTTACCCAATAGGGGAGTACTGACTCTACATGAGTTAGATATAGAGGACCTATACCATAATCTAATAGGGGGTACCAACTCCAAGGATAGAGGACCCACTCCCTGGCACGATAGGAGAATATCGAATCTTCCATTATGAAATTCTCTAAGAACCCTCTCCCTAAAATGTGGGGAGTCTCGTCTCTACCAAATAAAATGGATAAGGATTACATGCACCTTAATTCATAAAGGGAGTGACTTTCCTAATATCTCATCATAAGAATCACCCTGATTCTACCTAAAGTCTTCCCGTACTGGGAGGTAATACTCTTAATATCAAATAGGTTGTCATTAAAAATTCTAAAACACTCACTTGGATTATATAAAAAGGACATTCTCCTCTCAAAGGTCCCAACTCCATAGATGGCTCGTCAAACAGAGTCTTCATTTGGAAGTTATGAGCATTTTTGTGAAACAAGGGCCGGTTGGGTCCAGGTCAGATTCGACTCGGGTCTGACCCAGCCCAATGGGCCAAGCCCGACCCTCTAGGCTTATCCCACTAGTCCTCGGGTCCGTCCCGACCTTGTGATCTGGGAGTGGCCTGCCAGCAACAACTCAGCCCACCATTTGAGTGGGCTGGATTCTCCAGAATGGATGTGGCTCTACCGCATCCATCCTACCCCAGGTGGAGCCAACTGGTGCCACCACCTGAAGTCAACTGGTCCACTCATGATGATCGGTTCGTCCTGTAAGACCCATGAAAAAACATAGGTCCATATAATGTCGTGGATTTGGCCACGACTCCTTCATGTAGTTGCCGTCATTCAGCACCACTGCGGTGCACCGATAGATTTTTTTCTGCAAGACACCGGATGTGATCTGGTGGTCCATTCTTCGATCCGGATGGTGTTATGGAACCATCAGGTCACATTCTTCATCATCTAGTGTTCAAAACTTCATTTTTATCCCTTCCTATGAGAAGCGCTTGATTGGAGACATCTCTTGAACCACCTCAATCTGTCTGTCATCATCGTCATCACACCTCTGTCATCATTACGCCAAAAACAGTTGTGTAATGACCGACAACTCATCATCCCATGAAGAACACGAAGAACGTGAATCAAGGGGGGAGAGGAAAACCAAGCAACTAATTGATGAATGGACCTCTACCATTGTTCATCACGGCATTGATTCACTACCATTAGAAGGATCAATAGGGAAAATAAAAATTTAGTTATGAAGTGATTTACTCCCAAACGATAATCCTGATAGAAAAAATATGTCCCATAAGAACGATCGAACCACGGGTCAACCTATTTGTGGGTTGATTCAGGTTCTTCATTTAAAACCAAGAACATGAAAAAGAATGTAATTTAAATAACAAACCCTACCTGGGTCGGATCGTTCATTGGAAATGAACGGTGTCGCTGTGTTCTTCATTCTACAATCCTCTATTTATGGTCATTGGTCGATCGTCATTGGTGACGATCTGTTCAAAGGGGTGTTGGCATTCGTCCTCATCACCCACTAGATCTTTGAAGCAGAACCAGGATTGTGCCAACAATCCTATGTTGTCTACTTGGCCATTAAATGACGAAATGTGAATCAACATTTCGGTTACGTTGCTGTTATGAAGTTGTTACACTATTTCATATAATGAAACAGAATATTCAGTTTCATTGTGTTACATATTTTTGCGTTGCAATGGTTTCAAAAGTTTAAAAATAAAATAAAACATCCACTTTATTTTTTTTAACTTTTTCTTAAAAAGTTTGAAAAATGTCTTTTCCAGTCGACCCGTGCTGGTCGATGTTATGTCCATTCTTAGATAATGTTGTCATTTCAGATGCAACAGTGCCATTAGATTTTCAATATGGGCACCCATTTAGATGTTTCAAAAACCAGACACCCATGCCATTTTAATTCGCTTAGAAAAAAACTCAAAAACGAAATTTCACCCTTAACCCATGTCGTTCGAGGTTAATCTCCACCTAAGGGAAACACACTCTCATGAGCTCAATGGTACTCTTGGAATTTCAATACGAGTTACCATTTTGGAGTTATAAGGATTTGAAAATAAAATAATTGTCACTTAATTATTTTATTTACGGCCAAAAACTAACTTCCACTGTTGGCCCGTGTTGGACAATGTTAGGCCATTTCTAGGTGAATCCCGACATTTTGATTTCCATGGTTCCCAAGGATTATTTATCCTAGAACTGGTTCAAAATATAGAAAAACATTCTCTCACATTTAATTAATAAACTTTTAAAAAAAATTGAAAATCCATTTTGGCCACTATGGGTCTTGGAATTATGTGTCGTCCCAGAGCATGATATCATAAAAATAGCATTTAAATTTGAATAAAATTCCATGTAATTATAGGAAATTACATAAAAATATGATTTTGGTTTAATTATTATACCAAAACGAATAATTGAGCAATTATTTAGTGGTTTGAAACCAAGTCTTCAAAATAAATTAGATATAAGGGACTTCGGAATCTATGAAGAAATTGTTTGACGTGCACTTAATGTGTAAATGGGAGATGGAAACCCTTTTAGTTATTGTGATAAGAAAAGGAATTCAGAGTTTAATGGAAGCTCTAGTGGAATATCACATGGAGGGAAGAAAATAATTCCAACCTCCTACTTTCCAAAAATGTGGGAAGGATCACTCAGGTGAATACCTAAAACTAGAATGAAGATGTTTTAAGTATGTAAAACTTATCCATTGAGAAAATTACTATAGGATTAATGTGAATAATCCTATCAATGATTATAATTAAGAGAGGTTTCAATAGAATACACCACCCACACTTTAGTTCTATAGATTCAATGAGTTTGGGAAATATATGAATAAATTCCCTAATCCAAGGGATAATGAGAATAATAATCCATAACAACCTATGAAGACAAAGGGTAAATTGAATTTTTATGAAATCACAAAAGTAGAATTGAATCATGATAATTGGGGAACACTCATCTTCCAACTTAGTGCTGGGAATTTTATGTTAGAGTTTGTATGAAGGATCCCTATGAAAATATTATTTTCCATCCTTTACTCAAATTTTATGTGATTTTGAGCATTGATTATCTCTATATATATTGTAAAATAATGAAATCACATTTGATGTTCTAAATCATCCTATTAGCATATATCAGTGCAAGGATAATCCCAAACTTCTAATGGAAATGTTTTTTATGAGCTTATTTAAGAAATAAAGGGTCAATTATCTTTTGGAAGTGTATCTAATTTTGGAAATTATTAGGGTATATACATTTTGGTATGTGACTTTACTGATTAAAATTATTTCAAGATAATAGTTAATTTGATCATGGGAGGATATGAGATCAAACCATTCCAATCTTTGGGTATCAATTTTGGTCATACATATTTTGGAGGAGCCTTAAGGTTAACTATTTATGGAATGGTTTAAGTTGAACCTTGAGTGTTATTGATGAAGTATTATAACTTAATTCAATGTATAAATTATTATAACCATTTTGGTTTTGGTAAATATTTTGAGACAAATGGAAATACTTGTCACTTGTTTATGGATCTTATGATCTATTAAGAGATAATTTTAGTTCTTCAAGCATACAAAATCATCTTGTATATTCATTTCTTGTAGTAATAAATTAAGTTGAAATTGAAAAAAGCATAAAAAAATAGTGAAATTGTGATTGTGATATGGAAATAAATATAGTAAGTATATTTTTATTATTCACTATATTGATAGTAAAATAATCCCCCAAATTTGGGATAGTATTTGGAAATAAAATTTTATATGTTTACCTTCATATATTATGAAGTAATAGTCTTTTCACCCATCACATATTTATAGATTTATGGTGGTTAAATTTCTCATGAGCATGTTCTCTATCAATCCCTATTAGTCCTTGGGCATTAATTTTATCCTCCATGTCTATATTTTCACTCCCTATTAATGTTATTATATTTGTAAACCTAGTTATGTGTTATCCTATTTGACCTTATTATTTCCCTTTCTATCTTTTTAAGAGGAATTTTTATCAACCCTTTTATGATGTGGGTTTTCCACAAATGAATTTTCAATTTTCAAACCCTTGAATATTAAGATAAAGTTAAAATTATAAGAATGAAATTTATTTTAGGTGGGTATAATTTAACACCCAAATATTTTATTATTTTTTCAAATAAATGTAATTTCTTTGATAGATTGTATTACAAGAAACACCAAGTTTAAACAAATCGCAATATACTATTAAAATATTTAAATATGACCATCTTAACTTAGCTTTTAAATTGAAGGGTACGAATAAGAATAAAAAAATTATTAAAATTATATAATGTAAACATGTATATAATAAATTCTTTTTCTATCAATTGATTATAAATGAAAATAAAAATCATTTGAAAGTAAAAGAAATGTTTTTCTAAGAAACTATTTTTGGTAAGCAAAGTGTTTTTATCATAATAAATTAAATTTTACACTATTATTGAATGATTTTAATTAAATTTATATATATTATATATTGAATAAATTTTTTTATCATTCATCTAGTATTTTTTATAATCATAGGATAATAATAAATCTTGTTTTATGTTTAAAACTGTATTTTTCTGAAAAGTGGTTCTATCACGCAATTATAATAAAATTAATTTTTTCCACTTTTATAAAATGTATTTGAAATAATTAAATCATTTTTTTAAATAAACATGTAAAAATTATCTTAGAGTGAAATTTTGATAATTTTTTGAAATGAATAATTTTTCAATGAATAGTGAACAAAATACTATTTTTTATTAAAAACTGCATGTTCATTTAAAGTATTTACAAAGTTACATATTGTTTTTAAATGGTTTAAAAGTAAAATTAGATAAAATATATTATTATTAATATAATTTATTTCATTTTAATCAATATCATGTTTAATTTTGATATAAAATTTTTTATACTTTTGAAAGTTTTTTTCTTTAGAAAACTGTTTTTTAGTCACATCTCTGAGATTAATTTTAAATTAAATTCTCCCACTTATGTGAATTGAATTCTTAAAAATGTATAAAATATTTTTAATCATAATAATTAATATTATATAATAATTTTTACATAATATTTTAATACTGAACAGTAAACACAGTAAAAACTAATTATCACGATTAATGTTAAAACAGGTTTACCATGGGTTAAACAAAAAGATAAGGGTATATTTTCTAATAAAAGTTCTATAAAACCTATTTTATGGACATATTTAAACCTTATAATATCAAAATTTTGAATATATTTTCATTTGTAAGCATATTTCATGGCGATGACTTTATTATTTAGGATTCATTTGGGAAATTTCTGAGTAGTTTCCAAGTGGGTTCCTTTCTCCACTTATAAAAGGATATCTCCTATCCTCTCCTATTCACAATTAAAAAGAATTTTATTCAGAAAATACTTATCAAATTATTTTACTTAATCAACTGTAATCATCCTAGAGGCCTTATTATTTTAGAAAATCCTCCTAAGAAGACTTTTGGGGATAACCTAAGGACGTTGTCAGAAGTAGAGGTATCGTTCTTGACCCAGAAATTTTATATTATTTATTCTTCCACCTCATTAAAATATTATTTAAATATACTGATATAATATCATAATTATCTCCCATATAATTATATGTTATTATTATAGTCTCATAACCTTCATCCATCAACTCTTCCATTAAACGGGAAACGAAATCATCGATCTTGTGTATGGTGGACTACCTCCTCGTGAACCGATGTAATTCATTTTCCATCACCACCTTTAATGGATAAATATAATTATGGATTTAAAATATTTATATGATATTTATAAAATAATTATACTTAGTTAATTATAATATCACATATACCTTATTTCCTTCCAATATGTTATAAAATGATTACGTCGCTTATGCATACGTGTGGACTACCACCTCCACGAAGCGATGTGATATGTTTTTAAATTTATTTTGAAATGGATGGTAATAAGGATAGATTTAGTGAATATATATGATACATATATATGGAATAAAAATTATTTTTAAAATGTTATATATTATTTACCATTATTTCATTCCATCTGTCAAGAAATGGAAATAGTGTTCATGTGTACGTACGGTCTACCGTCTCTATGAACGATGTAATTCATTTTATATATCTAAATTTTATGGATTACTATAAATACATATATAATTAATATATATTATATTTAAATAATGGTTAAAATTCTTAGGATTATAGAACCATTTTTAAATAAAAAGGACCAAAAATAACAAACCAAAACATATATGAAAAACAAAATAGTTATTACCCAAAACATGATTTTAACAAGTAATTTTTGATAAAAAAGTAATAAAAGGTCATAAGGAAATAATTTATGGTATTATATATATAATTATGGTTATGTAATAGATTTATATTTGACCAATAATTATTATATATGATTTTTGAATGAATTTGAGACTTATTGTAAGGTATTTTCGTCTCACTTTTATTTCGGTGGGACACATTAAATATTCACCACTTATTTCTTTTATGTTGTGTACATAATGACCATGAATTTATTTTATAATTGTTTTCATGAAATTATTTTATATAAATATCCATATAATTTTCATTCTTTCATCGGGATTACAAGTCAAAATATATGAATGTGGTAAAGGTTTTATGTTATAATCTCATTGTTTATCGGGATTTTTTATGATTAAGTTTATAATGATGAAATATTATAATATATATTTCAATAAACTCATTAATTTTCCTATATTTGTTTATTTAATTAAAATTTAGGTTTTACTTTCATTTTACTCTCTTAATATACTCAATATTCCAAAGGAATTGTTTTAAGGGAAAATTACTTTATTTATCTCTTTATTTGAAAATACATTTTCTTCCATGTCCATGTTTTACAAAAATGTTTTAAATAAAGTTTTTAATATTAAAAAAATATTTTTTAAAATCATTTTTACCCATGTTTTATTTTAAAAAAAATAAAATAATCTCATTTTCATTTTTCAAACAAGGTACTTTTTTACTTTGACTCAAAATGTAAAATAAATCATTGTTTTAACTTTCATGGAATAAATGGTATTTTTTCCATCATGACCACTCAATGGTTTGAAGAATAATTTAAATGTTTTTAAGGTTATTTTTAAAGATAATTTTTTCTTTATTTTTTGAGAATTTTTATATTTGAAATAAGTGATTTCAAAATGCAAAAGTTATTTTTCTCAAGAAATGTTCCAAGTGATCTTTCAAAATCATTTTCCATATAAGATGAAATACTTTTATGTTACTTAAGATTTACTAGGCATATGATCAAATGATACCATATTTATTCTTTCTCTAGATGATTTATGATTACGATGACAAATGTTTATGAAACTCATTCTTTCCCATGGGTTATGTTGTGACGAAATATTTATGAAACCCATTTTCATTTCATGGATTATTATATGAAGAATGTTTTATGAACTTTTGGCACAAAAATTTATGGATTATGTGATGGGTGGGACCTATATCTCACTCCAATTAATTGGGTAAATATTTATAACCCATGAGTTAATTATGTTATACGTGAACTTGATTTCGTGTTTACAAAATTATGTGTGGACCTTATTACATATCCACGAGGTTATGCATAGACCTTCTTTCATATCCATAAGGTTATGTATGGACCTTATTTCATGTCCATAAGGTTATATGTGGACCTATTATCATGTACATAAGGTTATGTGTGGACATTATTTCATGTCCATAAGGTTATTCATAGAACTACTTTCATGTCCATAAGGTTATGTGTGGACCTGATTTCATGTCCATAAGGTTTTAAGAGGACTTAATTTCATGTCTGTAAGTTTATAAGAGGCCCTGATTTCATGTACTTAAATTTAAATTTGATCTTTTTTCTATTTATACATGTTCGTAATGTTATTAAATTATGTGTATGCCAAAAATATATGTCATATGCCAATGATATGTTCTTATAGCTCGTGTTCTTTGATTCCTTTGTGATTAATATATTATGAACTTCTGTGTTTTATGACATGAATCAATTTTATGATCTATTTTATGAAAGTTATAGTTTTCAAATGTTATTATAATGTTCTCATACCCTTATTCTCATGTTATGTTGATATCTCATTGTTTATCCTTACTGAGCATTTGAGATCACCATTTCTTATCTTTCATTTCCCTAGGTTATTAAGAAAGGTTTTAGGTAGGTTATTTCTATGAAGTGTACTATGTGATAAGATATTTATGGGATATCTTGAATATATTTCATGAAATAAGAATATTGTGTCTCTAGTCCTTAAATACACTAAACCTTTATGGTCATCAGGAATGTATTTGTAAAATGTATTGAGTATTATTCTAAGAAGATGTAATATTTATGTATAAAAATATTGGGTTATTATAGATAACATTTTCCCCCATCTACTTGTACGCATCTTAGGTTGATAGTGAATATAGGAATGACCCCTAAAGCCTACCTCCAATAGGCTCCAAGTCGGCGACTAGCACCGAGGGATTATGTTAGAAGTATGGGAGGTATTACACTCAAAAAATAATCCAATAAGAGAGATAAGATCCTCCATTCAACTCCACTTACCATATAATACAAAGGTTAAAAATTTCAATCCTAGCTACACCTATATAAAATATAATGTAATATAACCAAGGAAATGCATGACTAAGATCCAAAGTTCCACACCTAATCCTATGCTCCACTTCAGCTGCCCAAATAATAGCAGTCCCATTCTTCCTTGAACTGTCCTACAAAACAACACAAGAAACATTATATAGGGTTGAGAAATTAGGAGTACCAAGTAGTATAATATATTAAGTAGAAAAATATTATGTTAAATAAATGTGTTGGGAATGATATGTATAGAATCACTAAGTAAGAAAAATCTAGAAAAAAGAACAAAGATAAATCAAATATACCTAAATGTAAACTAATAATCCACCTTTAGTGGAATCACATGTAATCACTATATCACTTGACATGATCGAATCATAAATAAACATCCCAATCAAGACAACCATAATCAAGATATATTCCAACATATCGAGTTACCATCATAATTTACACCATTAAAACCTTCCATAACCAACACATCAATAGATGTCAACATCGAAGAAATATAACCTTCAATGGGGAAAGCTCTTCTCACACCCTTTTATTACTTAACACTTTTTTATACCATTATCATTAATATAACTTTTATATATAACCATATACATTAATTATATTCATAATTGAACCCTATTATTTTAATTGCATCACCAATGTTGCACCTGGATTTATCTTTATCATTTTATATTTCATCCACTTATTATTCACTACCTCATTAGTATTCATACAATTTCAAACCAAAAAAATAACAATAATTCAATTCATAAACTAGTTCTCATTCCAATAATATTTCACCCATTTTTATCCTCGTAATTTTATTAATTTAAACTTACCACAAAATGGAGGAGTCAATTCAACCATTTAACTATATTTGTGAATTCAAACATAAATATATACCATTATTCCAAATTACATACTAGGTATTAATTTCTTTATTTATACAGAGTTAACAACTAATAAATTCTAATTATTAGACTAATTTAACCATCAATCCACCTTCTAGAAACCAAAACATATAACCCTAACTATATTCATCACTAGTGAAAATAAATATGTATACTCAAAAATTCCAAATCCCAAAATAGTATTTCAAAGCATCGTTATACAATTATTATCTTTATACCATCCCACTCTAGAACCTATTATCTCATATTATATTATTCTATTCCTATAGATTACCCAACTAAAAAAAATAGCCCCAACTCATCATTCTATTAAACTATAATCTCATCCATCTTAACAAGCCTCTAAACATTTACCCAATAAAAATCCAAACTACTATTATAAAGGCCTTATAAATTCTAACTTTAGAACCCAAGTATTCAAGGAAACAATCTATAGTAAAGGATAAACATTAGAGGTGGTTATATCACTAAGTGAAATTAATATCTTCACTCCCCATATCAATTTCATATCGTAACTAACCCTGGGAGACCTTTAAAGACAAAAGAAAAAAAGACAACCCTCTAGTTATAAACTAAACCTAGACTTTACTAGGGGAGAAAAATATAACAAGGTACAAAATATTTAAGAAAACCTAATTCTATATGCATAGAAGATCATTACTTAAAAATTAATGAGAGTTATTTCTAGGTTACCACCCTTTTTTCAATTCCAATTTCAATCCCTTTAATCATCTCAATTGTAATTTTAGGTTTCCCTTAATTAATTTTTACATTATTAAGATTCTTATTAAATCATTAATTTAATTACAGATTCACATGATCAACCCATTCTTAATATTCCGCATATATTTTAACCCAACTACCAAGTAAAAGAAGTATAATTTAATAATAGAATTAAGAATGTATATATTATAGAAATAAAGAGGTCCAATTAAACTGATCATCTTCCCATCCATTCATACCACCTAGAATTGTGGTTTTATATCAACACATATAACATTTTATGTTTTAATAAACTATAACATGATTAAAATATTAAATAATAATTCATAAATCAATAACCATTAAAAATAATCATACAATATCCCCTTCCCCTGGACTGAACTCCACAACATTGGGCATGGGTGAAGAGTTAGTGAAGGAAAATAATAACATACAATAACCCCTCCTTTAGACAATATCTCAAAAACTATAAGCCAAAAGAGATAGTTATAAATTAAATATATAAGGTTAGAGAAACCCTTTCCTCAAACCATAAATCATCAACACTATTCCTAAGTAATTGGTTGTACTTAACATATTTTAAGGATTATTAGGTATAGAAATATTATTAAAGGTTGTATTTGTGTAAGGAATTGTATCGTGTAATTATTGATGGATGTTAATCAAGATACTTTTGGTAAAACCAAGCATTCAAGATAATGGTTTTAACAATAAAGAATAATGATAACAATTCCTGTCATTTGATTCGTCGGAATAAAAAAGGAAAGATTTTAGGTTCAAATGGGTAACTTAAACAGATCCTTAACATATCAAGCATAATATTTTCATAAGATAAATTTAATCTTGTAAATCCCATAAATCAAAAAATATAGTCAATTACAGGTCAATATAATTGGGTTGAACAACCATGACTCAGCAATGGTTTCAACCAATCCTACAGCATCACATAAAATATATAGAAAATTAATGCACAATATTTTCCTTCTTAGTTCTGTCATTCTAGTTTATTCATTTCCTTAGGTTAATTTATAATAATCATTTAATTTAAATAGAAACTTGATATTCTAACATTACACATAGAATAAAATATGAAAACAATAATTTATTACATGATGTGTTACACCAAAAAAGAGGGAGAGAGAGAGATAGGGAGTGATCGTGGTTGGGAATCATGTGAATAGGGCTTGTCCATTTGAAAAATAATCCTATAATTATAACTATAAGTCTTTTATCATCTAGTGTAATGGGAAATATCAAATTTTTATGGGAGTGAACTTCTAAATTTAAAATGGAAGGTCATAATTTTCGGTTGGTTTCATTTAAATGTAGTCAAAACCCTCTTTAAATCATTTAAAATAAAATTTTAGATTTATTTCATTCAAAGGAATCATTTTCATCTACCACAAATTAATAAAGTCTAAATATTTCTTTAAATAATTCTTTTATAGCCTTTATTTCATTTTATTTCTGAAAAACTGAGTTACAGAACCTGTTTTAGCCAAAAAAATGTAAACCTATATAAAAATAGACACCCTTACATAGAAAGGGTGGTATGTGTAATAGTAGTTTTTTTTACTTTTATGTATTTTGAGGAAGGATCTTGTGTAAAGTTATTTCTCTTTACCTTTACACTAGCTAAGTGAAACTGGGTGACCCTTATATAGATTAATAAATCAATTACCTAACTTTACATAGACCAAAACTACCCTTAGGTGAGCCTCAAATGATATTGGATGGACTTTACAGGGAATATGGGATTTCTAGTTTTCCTTTAACTGAGATTCATATGAAATTTATGCAAAAAGACTCAGAGGAACTTTATATAAAGATATAGGTATTACCTTCCCATGGGAGGTTCCCCTTCTGTAATGGTAAAGAGAAAAAATATAGAATTTCATTTTAAATTTCTAAATTCATTACAAAATTATAAATTCACATTAAAATTGTTGAATCACTTTAAAATCATCAGATTAATTTCTCAATTTCTCAAAACTACTTTTGAAACCCCCAAATAAATTCAAAACCATTTTAAAATAATAATTCCCCTAAAATTAAAAAAACAAATCCCTAGATAGTCCAATATATATGAATGAAAAAGGAATACAGCTTGAGAAAATTAGTTCCTTTACATGCACTAGTCAGTCCTCCTCTAGCCAACCTCACCCAAAAACACTCAGCCTCATCTTTTTGATGAACTGTCACACAACCCAAACATAATTACTTAACTCTCGAAGGAATAATGAGACAATCCAATTCCCACATAAAATTTTGAACCTGAATCCCGATTTAATTCCATGGTAGTATCACCAAACACCACCCAAGCCCATTGTCAACAAAAAAAACTCCATCTAACACCACATATAAATTCTAAGTATTGTATTTCTCAAGTATCCTAACAACCTACAAACCAGTATCCTAATTCCATGTCATCTATCCACTGAGTGGTCTAACTTCACTCGTAACCCTTCCAACATGAGGGAAACTTCACCATGATTGAGACCATGCTCCCCACCGTGGGAGTATCCTTATAGTCATTTATCAAACCAAACACTAATATCCAAAACCCATTCTCCTACTATTACCACATTTAATAATTGTATGTGTCTATACTACTCATACCTGTGATACAAAACAAACCACCAAGCATCACTTATTACCAACTCACTAGGAAAAAAATACTCTTCATTTAAAAATCCACTCACAATAAGGATCACATCCTATAATAGCTAATGGTTCACTCTCAATCATATGGATTCCCTTACATCACTCCTCAAGCACATACACAGCTAATCCCCAACACCACTCTCACCCACCAAATCAACCCTTGACATCGATCAAAACTCTGGGCCACCATGCCTTCTTGCATCTCAACAAAACACTACCATTGTAGCATTGATATGGCTTATCCACAACTGAATAATTATTGATAGACCATTTTATGTCACGTTCACCAATATAAAACACAAATGGGCATTTCATATACCTAGTGTGAACATATCCCTATGCACAAAGGATTTTTTCAAATGATATACCAAATATCACTCTCCTCTTAAAGGAAAAGTGATCCATCAAGAACCCTATCACAAGTTCTTACCCAAAATCCTACTCGATATAATCTAAATCCAATAGGTTAATGATTTTATAAAACCGGATCACACTACCAAACTCATGATCACATGAGTCAAATACCATTAAACGTAGGATCACATGAATAACCCACTAACCATTCCCCACTTCATGTCATCTCATCCTACCACCCAATTCATCTCACTCGTTACAAGTCTAACCACATGATTGCCTACCACTCAAATATGATTCCAAAACAATGATCATCTACCCTCACTCCTATCATGATATAGAAAGAACATCCAATACTAATAGGTCCAAGAATCTAACTAATCATACCCTCTAAAATCAGACTTAATACCAAGAATAAGGAATTCTTAAAGATATTGTTCAAGTTACCAATTTAGTTAATTAGAGTACCACCAAGAAGCTAAATGGTAAAATACCATATAGATTTTTTTTGACATTTTAAGTTACTAAACCCTATATCCTCCAGAAAACTTGTTCATATACTTAGATAACCTATCAAGTATACCTTTCCCTCATATAGTCATCACCAAGGCATCAAATGTCTGTACCGACCCACTAAGGGTCTCTATATGTTTCTTACAAGAAAGGGCTATATAGTATTCACCAAAGAATGTTTTTTACCAGGATTTTCATAACCAGTAAGATGAAATAATAAATTTTTTAAATAATTATAATTACACCATCATGTTATATGAGGAAATACTATATAAGTTTTTGTTAACACCTTAATCAACCAAACCCTCATCATTAAAATCAATAACGCATAAGAATACAAATTTCATGTTAATCCTACATTCAAAACTTGAGGCACGTATATGGACTATTTCCAAGGATCCAAAATCCAAAACCATAAATAAAAAATCATTAGAAAACACATATTATTAAATAAAAATCTCAACCAAAATAGAAAAATATAAGTATAGAAATCATATAACCATATTAACTAGGACTTCCCACTGGAATTTTTTCAGGACTCACAAGTTTGTGGTCTATCACAATCTTTGACAAATTCCTAAATATCATGTCTACTATCTCTAAAAATAGTAAAATAAGATAAAAGGTTATGATATCATTTTGTAATACCATGGTCCAACAAACAATCAACAGTTCCCTAGACCAAGGATCTATATGACCACAAGAACACCTCCCCATATCCTAGAGGTTGTTGACTAGAAACGAGGACCTAATCTATATAATGGGGAGACTATTACATCAAATCAGAGTACAACAATAGTAGAATAAATAATAAATAACCAAGAAATATCCATCACAACATCAGAGTATTCATAATCAAATAAACATAATGCTATAATAAATGTCTCATGTGAAATAATACGGTCATATATCCCAACAATACACCCACCAAATTGATCACATATATAAATAAAAAAACCAAAAAAACACACAAGGGTCCTACTACTATCCCAGAGACTCAATGCAACCTGGTCACCAAATATTAGTCAACATGCTCCTGCTCAATCCACTATAGTTCCCATAATGAACCTAAAATCATACATAAGGTATAAAAACACACCAGATATCATCTTTAGGGTGTAATAAATACATATCAGTAGGGTATCACCACATTTCCTTAGTATATTCCATCATATACATATATGCATGAGGAAAATAAATATAATCACACAAGAACCTCAAACTTTTTGTTTTAACTTGGTTACCATGACTCCATGTGAATCAATTCATCGTGTGTTAACCAAGCCACCATAATACATGATCATACCTACTTTAGCACCATGCTAGAATCTAGTCTTTTCCTCATTTCACCAAACCCAAAACCCAGAATATACCTAAAGACTCGGGCTAGGTCCTCTCACTATGCCTTGACTACTACTTGAAGGTGTTGGGTGGGGTCCTCTATAAAAACACTAAATCATCCTAAATATCTCAAAGGAGGTTTTCCATCAGCATTGAACTCTAACTTATAAATCAAGGAAAGGCCTCGTGCCCACATCTCGACCACTACCTCATCACACAAGGTGGGTCCATTATCCATGTATCGCATTACAACATGACCAGTCCAGTATTCTCACTCAAGGTTGTCCAGTATCCGGACCATTACCTTCTCACTTGATGAAAGGTCTATAGAAACACCTTCCCACTCAAGGTGAATATAGATGGTCTTAATCCACACCTTCTTAATCAATATATGCCCAAATTTCATGCACTACTAGGATTCCCTATCAATTATGGTGATCCTACTAGTTCCATCTCACTCATGGTGGTTCCAGAACTCAGGATCCATCTCCCATTCCATAGTTTATCTCCTATCACAAACACACATTCAATCACATGCATGAAATGAAAAATGGGTTCTGAATCCCATTGCAAAAGATCACCATATTATTACCCAAGTTCTAGTCACTTAGACCTATATACACACCTTGGTGCACCCCATTGTCCATCCATTCCTTGAAATTCTCCTAAGGAGTATCTAGAACACCATAGCGGTGATCCCATAGCCTATAGGATCCACCTAACCCAAACATCTAGAGGTTGGTCCATATTACCTACTAATTTCTACACCACAATCCTCACTTAGTTCCAATATCACATCACTCTCTAAAGATATCTAAACACACTACTCAGAGGATACCATACTCTATCATATCTTATTTATACCTGAAGGACTCCCTCACTCAAAATGCTTTCCATTACTCGATCCACCCTCAGGATGGTGTCACTCATCAAGCATGAGACGTATAGTCACCTCACCCATCACTCCAAGGCCTAATACTTCTTATTACTACCAAACTATCTTTAAAGAAAACATCCTTGTATACCCATGTCTTATCTCAAATTATGAGACCTTTACAAGGTCTCTTGTCAACTCACCCATCATCTCCTTCCCTTGGAAACATATTCGTTAAGAAATCCCAAATCCCCCAAGTGCTAATAAGCAATCATTCCAACCAGTGGTGGCTTGGTGGAACCCAATCCCTTATTATAATGTTTTCTTGGTCCTTATCCCTCTACCATATCCCATGAACAATCATAAAGAAAATAAATCATGCATATCAATCATATTTCATTGTTTTAAAGGGACCAACTGCCTCTATAAAGAAGTTATCACCCTCGCCAAGCTCCACACTACCTCATCCAATCTCTTCCATGATTGTATTGCTATCTAAGATCTTATATTATTCTATAAGACATTAATCATTAATTATAAACATTTATAATTAACTATAAAAACTAGAACAGTGAGTTATAACCACTAAAAAATCACTAAGCATCCTCACTTCGTCATAACTGCAACTAACTACACATAAAAGTTCTATGGAATACTCCTAACACCAAACCGAGTAGAATTAATAAACATCAGCACTTGATCACTCGCTAATTTCATATAATTTTGTCAAAAATCTAAATAAATTAGGGTAGTGTCTTACCTATGATTAAACAATGAAAGAGGATGTGTGATCACCATTCCAGGACATCCTTTAACTAAGCCACACAAAATCCCCACCATTATGGAAGATTTACACCATGATCTGGTAAAAATAATTAATAAAACCTAACTAAAATCACACTAAAATAAACAAATATGATTTAGGAAAAAGACCAAAGTAAGTATTGGATATTTTACCATAGATCCACCACTGAAATTCCACTGAAAGAATCCCTTGCTATAAGGGATTGATGGGAGAAAGATGGAGGGGGGGAGTCCGCTGAATGGCCTCTCCTAGAATACCCATCCTCCCTAAAAATAAAAGGAGGACAATTGTAAAATTACTGGACTATCCACTCTTAAAAAATAGTTCATGGGTCCTATTACAGAGTGTCCCCCTAACGCTACGACACAATGCTATACAGCCAGACCACATTATGTTGTGGCTCTCCGGGCTATGGTGTAGTCGACCCCCAAAGGTCAGGGGGATAATGTAACACCACAATATTTTAGTTCATAATCCTTTAAAAATAATTTAATTTTAAATATTTTGTGCCACATGAAACACCAAGCATAAACAAACCATGATATACTGTAGAAATATTATTATTTAAATATGACTATTGTAACCTAGTTGTTAGTTTGGCGGGTATGAATATGAGTAACTGAATTATGAAATATATGTTTAAATTTTTTTGTTATTAAAATTTTTTTATTAGTTCCAAGGAAATTTAATATAAAAAACTTAATATAATAATTATTAAACCCTTAAAATTACAAAAAAGACATTTTTATATAAAATTGAGTTTTCTTATATTCTGTATTTTCATTTACAAGATAAATTTTTGAATTTTATAAATAATATTTGATAAAATGAACATAATTTTTTGATATCATTGTATCAAATATATCTTAGGGATAATTTTATTAGTATTCTAAAAAGATTTATATTTAGGTGAATAGTAAAAAAATGCATATTTTTATAAAACTGTCATTTATTTTAAAGTGTTACCCATTATATTTTTTATTTGTTTAAAAGTAAAATTAGTTCCCTTTAATTATAAATAATCAAATTAATTCAATGGGAATCAAAATTATCCATGTATTTGTAATAAAACAATTTTTATACTTAAAATTAGTATTTTTCTAAAAATTGTTTTTTGTTGAATTTCATGAAATTTAATTTAATTTAATTTTTAACATTTCAGAAAATTAAATATTATAAAATTTATTCCCTATTTGGAATCATTATATTCAAATTTTTTGATAATTTCAATTTTAGTTTTAGTCATAATGAATGGTAACCATTATAAAATTTTGTCACTACAGTAAAGGGTAAAATGGGTTAAAAGGGGTTAAAACTATGGGATAAGGACTAAAGATCCATCAAAAACTTGAATTTATTTAATTTTATGAGTTTATTTTGAATATAATCATAGTATACTCAAATATATGTTATTTTGGTTCCACTTTCTTTTGATTATAAACTTTATATAATTTTAAAGTAAAGGATAATTAAAAAAATCTCACTCCCTTTTAATATCATTAATATGATTTCATAGAGATAAAAAGTAGTTATTAATGTTTCTGAAATTTTTTTAATATTAATAAATTATTTTTATGAAATTATTTTTTTTAAATTTTTATTGATGGTATAATTACCTTGAATGATCATGCAACGCCGACGTAGCGCTTGTGGAAGCAATAGAAAATCAAGTAAATAATTTTAAAAACATTAAAAGTAATATATTTTAGATGAATTATTGGCATTAAAAAAATTTATCGGACAATTATTATGTATTAGTGATGATAAAAGTATTTATATTCTAATTACATTGTTATATTGATGCCTTTAAAATCAAGATATATGAATAGTCATGAAAATGACTTTAAATGATATTTAATGATTATTATTTTTTGAATCATTATAAAATCATAAAAATACTATATTAAATAAATTAGATGATAAATTTTATAAAATATCATTCACAGTTAATGTATTTTCCAATATTAATTTTTAAAATTACTTTCATGACCCTAATAGATTGAAAAATAAGTTACCGTAGTTAAGGTAAAAAGGGGTAACAAGGGGGTTAAACTAAGATATATGGTTCAAAATTCCACTTAAACTTCAATAAATTTGATTGGTTGAATTTATATCTAACTTATAATCCTTATATTAAATTATATGTCACTTTGGATCTATTTTACATGAGTTAGACACATATTATATATTAGTATTTCATGTGTTTGCAAGATTGCCACTAACCTCACTTATAAAAGGAAACCTACTATCCCATATTCCACACTCCCATGAATATATTTAGATAAAAAAAATGCATTCCAAAATCCCTTAAAAAACCTCCTCCTCATGTCCTATAGGTTTATATCTCACAAAAATACCAACCTATAAATCTTAATTTGTAAGACAAAGGAGGTTTCTAAAAGAAGAGGTATAACTCTTAACCGAGTGTTTTTATATTTATTTCTTCTTAAAACTCCATAAAATATTATATAACCATGATCATATAATATCATAATTATATTCCATATACTTAAATTCTATTATTTTTATGGCACAACCCTTACTCATCTTCTTTTCCTTCCTATGGGAAATGAAACATCATTCATGTGTATATGTGGACTACCACTTCCATAAAGCGATGTGTTTCATTTTTCATCACCAACTCATATGGATGGTAAAATAATGGATAAAATAAAGACATATGATATTTATGAAATAATTATGATTATAGAAATATTATATATTACTTACTTTCTTACCTTTCAATATATTGAAAAATGATAACATCACTCATGTGTACATGTGTACTTCCACCTCCATGAAGTGATTTGATTCATTTTTTCTTATCCATATTTCATGGATGGTTATAAAATAGTATTTAATGTATAAAAATTATATCTAGTTCAGGATTAACTTTTTTTATTTATGTAATCATGATCCCTTTTACCATAGTCAAACCACCAAATTCATTTTGGACTAATAAACTGAATGTCCTCAAAACATCCAATGTGAACTTAACTATTTAAGTAACTAAATAAAACAAGGTAAAAATGAAATAAATGGAATAATTATAATTTAATAAAGATGAAAAGGTTTCTTAGTTAATTATAAAACTAATATAATTATATTAATCAGAAGGGTATACATATGAATGTAATAAGTTGGGAATCATGGTTAGGGACATTACATTAAAAATATTATTTTAAAGTTTTCCTTACAAATATTTTCATTTCATTTCAAGGTTATTTTAAATATTTTAAATTATGATCTTATTTATGATTAAAAGTTTTCTAAAGGAAATTTTTTACTATTTTTTCTTTTTTAAAAAATTATGAAAAGGGAATCATTTCAACATTTTTCATACAAGAAATTTTTGACTTTATTTTCTAAATTATGAAAATAATATTTGTTTTAATGATTATTGAATGAATTTATTTTACTACTATTATGACTGTTATTTTATTTGAATAATCCTTTACAAGTTTCGACGATTATTTTAAAAGAAATTTTTTTTCAATATTCTATAAATTTTTAGTTTTAAAAAGTTTTTCTAAGGAAATGCATAGTTTTAAACATTTTTATGGGATAAATGAAATGGTTTACCATTGGATAGTTCTATACTAGGATCATATTAACTATTATCATAGGATAGTTAGTTTTCTATCTCCAGAAGTAGGTAGATACTTTCACCAGGGTGAGTAAGATCTCCAGGCTGGTTGTATTGGACCAATTCAATGCAGATTGGATTATTTCAAAAATAAGATATAAATTATTTTTTTGGATGACAATGGAATGTAATAGGATACCTTTCCACTTGTGTTATACCATTATTTTTATTTTTTCTAATTATTTTTATGAATTACCACTCGAGTGAGAGATCGATTCCAAGATCGAGATGGTGCTGGTAGTAGTCAGTTTCTATACCACCTTACGGGATGGAACCAATAGAGATTCAAGAGTTGAAATTTTATTGGGAAGATATATACGATAAAGGTTTCATACATCCTAGTATGTCTCCATTGTTTTCTCCAGTTATTTTCACCAAGAAGGCTTATGGGAATTTGCACATATGTGTGGATTATTGGATATTGAACAAGATGATTGTTAAGAACAGATATCCCCTTCCACGCATCAATGATCTCTTCGATTGGCTAAGAGGTTCCAAGATATTCTCCATGATTTATTTAAGATCAGGATACCACCAATTTAGGGTGATACCATTAGACATACCTTAGACATTTTTTATGAGAAGTTATGGATTTTATGAGTTCTATGTGATTCTGTTTGGTTTGAAAAATGCACCAGCAACATTCATGGTCTTGATGAATCATATCTTTCATCCTTTTCTGGATTGTTTTGTGGTGGGTTTTTGTTAATTAAATCTTACTGTACTCCAAATTTGTAGAAAATTATTCCCAATATCATGATATCATCTTCAGGACATAGGGATTGCATTAGATTTAAGCCAAGATAACCAAATGAAGTTTCTGATTTGATCAAGTGTACTTCTATGTTGTGTCATCTCAGAGGATGTAGTGGTTTTGGAACCATAGAATGTCACATCCATGGTATATTGGGAGTGACCTAAGAATTTCTTCAATATTTAAATACTTTTGGGTTTAACAGGTTATTGTTAACACTTTATCAAGGAATTCTCCTATATGGAGTCACCAAAGTCTAGGATGACCAAGAAAGGAGTGAAGTTTGTTTGGTCAAATGATTCCAAGAGAGACTTTCAAGAGATGAAGAGTAGGCTGGCCTCAACACCTATCCTCCCAATACATGTTCTAGTTAAATAATATACCATAAACTATGACACATCTAGAATTATACTTGGAGCAGCTTTGATATAAGAGGATCGAGTGGTTTCTTATGAACACAGATAGTTGAGATCACATGAGAGGAATTTCCTTACTCATGATTTGGATTTATTTGTGGTGGTATATTCCTTGATATTATATAGATGTTATCTTTTGGGTGAGATATTTGTGGTGTGAATATACCACAAGAGCCTCAGGTACATATTTTCTCAGTGGGACATAAACCTTTGGTAGAGGTTGTGGGTCTAGTATCTACATTCTTTCGACTTTGAATTTTCTTATACCCCAATAAAGGGAAACATTTTTATCGATGAATTAAGATATAATATGTAGATAGAGGTAGTTTGGGAATATTGAGATAAGTGTCAGATGATGGATCTATTTTCATAAATGCATATAGATGTTCAAAATTCCCAGGGATGCGTAGCTTTGAATTTAACATCACATATTCATGTGTATCTTGACGAGATCAAGATAGAGCAGTTATCTTATCTAGAGGGATTGTCTCTAAGGAAAATCATATATGGTGGGGAGACACCATCAAGATTGTCTCTTGGTAGCAGAAATTCTCTTCTTTTTTGTGGCCAAGTGTGGGTTCTTATTGGATTACATGAGGAGATGATGAGAGATTTTAATGCATCTAGATGGACAATGAATCCTAGTTTAACAAAGATTGTGATATCTATAGATAGTACTGGTTTCTAGGAATGAATGAGGTAGTGGTATTCATGGTGAGATGTTTCACCTGTGATCAGGTGAAATCTGAGCATCAGAGGCCTGCTAGTCTGTAGCAGCCTATGAACATTCCAGAATTGAAATGAGATGATGTCATTATGGATTTTGTGATAGGATTACCCAGGAAAACCTATAAGAAATATATTGTATGGGTTATTGTAGATTGACTAATAAATGTATACCACTTATTTACTATCAGAGATACCTTCACTGTTGATGATCTGGGTAGTCTTTACGTGCATGATATAGTTCAGTTTCATGGTGTTCTATGGAGTATCATTTCTGATTGAGATCCTTATTTCATGTCTCAGTTATAGTAGGGTCTTAATAAGTCCCTAGGATCACAGGTTCATCTAAGCACAACCTATGATCCATAGACTGGTGTTCAACCTAAGTAGACTATTCAAATTCTATAGGATATTCTATGAGCTTATGTTTTGGATTTTGGTGGTTTATGGGAGAATAATTTAGCACTCGTGGAGTTCTTTTATAATAATAGATTTCAAGAATCAGTCCAAATGGAACCTTTTAAGGATTTGTATTCTAGGTTATGTTGTTCACCTCTTTTTTGGTTAGAGATAGGTGAGTTAGAACTTGTTATACCTAGTCTCATGCAGGATATGTCTGAGCATGTTCAATAGATTAGGATGCGATAGAGAAAGTAAAATTATTACAATGAACACTAGAGATAAACCCTAGAGTTTGACTTTGTCATCATGTTTTCCTTTAAGTGTCACCCAGTTTGGGGTAACACTATATCATAAAATAAGAAAATATATCACCAAAGTTTTTTGATTCATTTGAGATATTGTAAAATTTCAGTTCAATGACGTACTGATTATCCCTTCCACAATGCAACAGTTCCATGCACGACATGTTTCATGCGTCTCATCTTCTGAGATATTATCCTAACACTTACCATGTGGAATAAATTGAGGACATTTATCTTTTTTTAGATGATTCCTTTAATGAGAATCTCATATGGATTGAGTATAGTAGTGATAAGTATATTATAGGTAGGAACATGCCTCTAGTTTGAGTGCAGTGGTACCATGGGCTTGTTCAAGAGGAGACTGAGGAAATGGAATCTGATATGTAAGTATAGTGGCCCAACTTGTTCTCCAAAACCCCAAAGTGATGCTTATAGAATCTCAGGTATGAGTTTTTATATAGTGGATATGTTGTAAGATCCCATCTTTTTTCAGTTACATCCCTCTTTGAGGTTTTCATTGAACGTCTTTTTTTTTTGTTTTCCCATTGTCTTTAAACTATAGTGATCGAGTTCCTTGAGGATGGAGATATTTTAATGGGGTAAATGACATAAATTTCAGGTATGTATGTTTATTTTAATTAATTTAGTCTTGGTATAAATGTGTTAAAATGGATTATGAGGGTTTCCCATGAGTTTAGAGGGATTCATAAGTGGTTCGGCCTCTTCTATAAAAGATGGTATTAATGCTACCTATGAGTCATTTACATACCATGTATATATATTACACATTGTGTAACTGATTCTAGAAAGATTCCATGAAATGGGTTCATGAAATGAAATAAATACATTCCATTAAAATGGTTCACATTGTGTAATGTTCGAGTAGTGTTATTTTAACCCAAGGCGACACATTTTTTAGCATAACTTATAAATCAATAATTACACACCCTGTAAATTTTACATGACATATATTTATTGATATGGGTAGTTTTAAAGGCACTGTGAACTTATATTTCCTTCCATCCATGTGCATCTTTTCCACTCTAGAGCCTTAGGTGATTTATAGGAGATTTTGGAGTCTCCTCTTCCCTTAAAGGCATCCTAAATAAGAAATCAATCTTTAGTGAGTGGGTTTTTTTGTTTTCACCTCTCTTTATTCTTGTTCCTAGTTTTCATGGTGTAATCTTTTGACCACCATGGAAATAGGTTTTTATCTTGATCTTGTGTGATCTGGTTCTTCTTATGATCTTTTGTTCCTTCGTTCTCATTGGTGTTACCTTTTAGACATGTTGTTTGATCACCAGATAAAGGTAGGTGGTCTAAAACCTAACCCTATAGTTTTTTTAATTGTTTAAGTATGTGAAATATTGTGATTATGATGAAAAAATGTGTGAATTAATTAATTGAATAATTAATTATTATAAATCATACTTTGGATTATTCCTTGGATCCCTTTGGATCAAATGGTGTTTCAACCTAGCTTATGGATACTCGTTGGGTGAGAAAACCCCTGAAATAATAATGAATTGACTAATGGATTAAAGTATGTGTTATCATGACATGATACCTCAAGTGATTGCTTAATACAAAATATATTTGGTATTAGCTTATTTTTTGTTGAAATTACTGATGATAGTTTGAGATAAAAATGAATGTGTAATTTAAAGAAAAATGGTAATTTTTAGAATTAACCATTGAGGCTTATGATATGATATTGTGATGTCCTTACTATTATTAATTGTGTTGTGAATCATTATTTAATGATTGTATAGCAGGCTTGGACCATTTTTATGATGTACTACTTATAAATCGGTCTTGGTCCAGTTTCAATCTATAATACTTATATAGTATAATTGGCCCAGTTTTAGGATGAAATGCTTATATAGAGGGCTTGGACAAGATGTTGAAATAATTATACAGTGGGATTTCTGAAATGATGAAATGATTATATTGAGTTCTTGGCCCATTATGCTAAAATGATTATATAGATGTATTTTTCTATATATGTGATTATGTCATGGACATGTGGATTGGTTGGCATGGTTGTGATATATATTCATATATATTTCATCATGGTGACAAAAAAGGTTGTTTGATGTATTTTATTAATTTATTAATTAATAAACCTATTTATTAATTTATTGAATGCAATTATTATTATATTGGTTTTTTAGACACGGTGTTGTTGACCTACTAGATATCATTTGGAACCTGAGTAAATTACATGGATGTAGGTTTCGATAATGGAAAGGGACCTTGTTTATGATTGTTTTTTATTGGATGTGTTGGAGTTTGGATACAGGACTAACATGGGGTTTGGGACTAGGATCTTTTAATTTTATTTCTTTCATCTTGTATTTTATTTGTATTACTTCTAGTTTGACATTTAGATACATTTCGGCCTAACATTACATTGTTTATCATTTGATTTATTGGCTCTTACTTTACTTCCCAATTGTGTTTTGTACTATTTATGCTTTATCCATTACTCTGATATTTATTATTATTATATACTTCCATTGTATTGTAACTCTCTACTAGGGGGTATAATATCCCCACTATAACCTTTACACCCCCTCTACTACTTAGTAGCCTCTGGTGTATGGGTAGGCACGCATGAGGTCTCGTAACCAACCCGATTTGGTCACATGAGAGAGTGTTAGATAGGGGGATGTTACATGAATATGTATTATATTTATGACATAATTATGATTATGTAAATATAATATATTACTTAATTTCTACCTTAACATCTTTTGAAAAATGACAATGTTGCTCATGTGTACATGTGGATTACCACCTCCATGAAGTGATGTGATTAATTTTTATTGTCTATGATTAAAGTACGGTTCTAAAAATTGTATTAAATATATAAAAATGATAATTATTTCATGATTAAGTTCCTGGATATGATTTAACCATGATCCATTTGACTGTAGTCAACCTACCAAAGTCATTTTGTACTTATAAACTAAACATCCAACGTGAACTTAACCATTTAAGTAACTATATAAAACATGATAACAAATGAAATAAATGAAATAATGAAAATTTAATGAACATGAAAATGGTTCTTATGAAAGTATAAAATTAATATATTTTTTTTATTCAAGAGGGTATACATATGAACTAAATGAGTTGGGACTCTACGTAAGAGACTTTACTTTAAAAATCGGTTTTTATAGTTTTCTTTTAAACTCTTTTTATCTCATGTCGAGGTTATTTTAAATGTTTCAAATAATGTTATTATTTATACATCAAAGGTTTCTCCAGGTATTTTTTTTCTTTTTATTACATTCTTTACAATTCATTAAAAATGAATCTTTTCAATGTTTTTTATACGAGTTATTTTTGAATTTCATTACAAAAGTGTGAAAAGAATCTTTTTTAATGATTATCGAATGAATTGATTTTCCTAACATTATGAAAATTATTTTCATTGAATGTTTATTTAAAATTTTCCATGGTTATTTTCATAGAAAATATTTTTATCAATATTCCATAAATTTTACTTTTAAAATATTTTTCTAAGGAAATGGATATTTCTTCTCATTTTTATGAGATAACTGAATGTTTTATTACTTATGGTATTTAATTCCATTTAAAATGAGTTGTATAGTTCAAGTGAAATTTATATGTGTTTTTTTCAGGTTATGGTTCTTGGAAATTTTATAAAAATGATGGGTGACCTCAATATAACTCTGATTATGGGTGATCCCATTATATCTCTCCAATGAATTGGGTAAAGTGATTATGTTTATGAGTGATAGGTTGCTCCTGGAGATGTCAGAATTATCCAGTTAGGTGATTCCATTATAATGGTAAATGTAAAATAATGTACCAAGGTACATGAACGATATACTAGTAATGGTTTTAAAGTAAATCTTCGGATTTAAAAAGGTAAGAAAATGATATTATGTTTTTAAGGAAAGATTATTGCCTTTAAAAAAAGGCGTAAGGGTTCTTTTTCAAGGAAATATATTCATGAGTTTTCATGTTTTCCAATAAATCATTATGTTTATGATTTTTCCTTTATGATTATATAAGAAAATTTTTATGAAATATATTGAGGAATTAATTTGTTTTCATGGAAAAGTAAATAGACATTTGATCTCAAATTTTTATTATGAAAAAGTAAAATTTTCCTTTTCATTTTGTAGGTTAATAGTTTTACTAATATGTTTATTTTATTTTAAAACCCTTATTATTATTTTTTCACATCCCATATTTTCAAATGTTTTTCATAGGGATTGAGGATGATTATGAATAATAATAAATTCATATTTCTAGTTATGGTAGTTAACGAAGCAAGTGTGTCTTTATAAAGAACATTTTTTGTGAAAAAAAGGACATTATGTGGAAATATTCACTTTGTAATGTAATGGGTTTCTTAATTATATAAAATAATAAACCTAAAAAGGGTATGGGGTATTAGTGAAGAAATATATTCCATAAATCATTAATTTATGAGATGGAAATTTATGGGTTGTAATAGATACCCTGATACACCCCTCAAAAATATACCCCCTCACCCCAGGGTTGTGTTATTGTCTACCTTGATCAAGGCCACACTATGATGTGACCCTTAGGTTGCAGTACAACTCACCTAAAAGGGAAAGATTTAGCCCACTACCTCTTGAGAATCTACCATAGTGAGGTCTTGAGGTTGTGGAATGGTACTTCAACACAACACCACCATGATATAAACATCTGATATGCAGCATGATTACCTCTCTCATGGAAACACCGCAGTGCAGCCCCTGGGCTATTGAATAATCCAAACTTGGTGAAAAAAATTCAAATATCCATAACCCAGACACGCTATAATGCCCACAGTTGAGTCATGGTCCCTGTTAGAGCTGAAAAATCATCTCAGGGTCACCCTAACCCTTCCCGACGCTCACTTGATCACCATAACCACCAATTGAGCCTCATTATAGATCCAAAAACATATTCTTTGGATGTTCCAATTCTTGGAATCCCAATATGAATCCCAATTCATGAAATTAATCTTAATATAATATCAAAAGTCAAACTAAACCCAATAATTAATGACCCTAAAATTCACTGGGTGTTACACATGAAATGTATTAGGTAGTAGTTATTTCATCAATACATGATAGTCATTATATTTTATGATTATTAACTTAAAATCCTTCATTGAAACTGAATTTTTCACATTTTAAGAACTTTTGGTGGGTAGTTTAATAGCATACATACATTTATAGAAATATTTTTTTTTACTCTTGATTTACTTGTGGAAAGTTTGAGGTAAGTGTGTTATTTTTCCTTTCACAGTGTGAGATAATACCAAATGCATTACCATATATATTAAGTCCAATATTTCATGAAATCCATATTTTTTATTTCCTCTATATCTAAAAATATTCTAATAAAACTTTCACATATGGTTTAATCAACATTCATAACATCAATGTTATGGTTTACCTCTAAAAATATCAAATAATATAGATCGAATAATATGGTTCGTTTATTCTATGAATTTTTTGATAACGCAAACATTATATCCTCCCAATTGTGACATGGATGTTTTTTTATCTTGTTGTAATATTATTCAGTTTACAAAGGGTTTTTGGGGAAATCGTACTTTCTTAAGACATTAAATTCCTTTTTAAATCTTCAATAAGGTTGATCCATTCATGAAAATATTCAATGGACCATATAAACTATCTTTATTCCATTCTATAATTGATGATTTAAAGTCCTTTATTTGTAAATTGGATAATATTTACATCCCTTAACATTGTATCAAGATAAGTTTCCATATAAATGAATTTCATTTATAGTGAACATTACCATATAATGAAAAATAAAATAATCTTTGTTGTATACATCAAAAACCTTATCACCTTCCTCCTGTATAAATTTCAAATCATCAATCAATGGTGAAAAATAAACGTCAATATAATTTCAATATTTTTTTCCAAAAAAACATCAAACTCATCATAATACATTTTTTATTCTTATGTATATTTGATGATATATTTTAAACTACTAACATAATATTCCATGAACTATTTTGGAAACTGAGTCTTTCATAAGGATTCATTCCATCTATACAAAATCCAATTCTGAGATTTCTAACTTTATTTCCAAAATCATGAAATTATTGATCAAATCTCTTCCATTATAGTGAATATGAATGATGGTGTAGGTTTATATAAAGTATTCACTCATCTATATTCCATATAATCCTCTTTTCATCATTTTAATTTGAAAATAAATGCTTTAAATAAGGAATTAATAGAAAATATTAGATTGAATTAGCAAGAAGTGTGGTGTTTTCCATAAGAATGAATCACAGTTGGATCTTCCACATATTTTATATCATGATGTACCATATTTAATAATTTTTGATAAACACTCATATTCCTTCCTATATATAACATAGTCATTATGTAAAGAATGTATTTTCTTACATCCCAGTTTTTCATCATAACTGGAATCTGGAAGCCGGTTTCCTTCTATAATTTACTCTTTCAAAATTTTAATCAATTCAATGAAACTTTTGTCACTACAACCATCTATTTATTTTAATTTAAACAATCACAACATTGATAATAAAAAATTTAATTTAGTAGAACCTTTTAGTGTTTTTTTAGTATCTCTATACAATCTTTCAATGCGTGATGTTTTTTCAAAGGTTTAAATGACTAAATCATGAATTAATTCATCAAGATGATCCTCTATCATATACTGAACATCTTATTTAATGTTATATCTTGACTTATTTTTTATTTCACCATTATCAAATCTGTATAGATATCATTAAAACTATATAAAATTATATGGCAGTTGATTTCTCTATATCCTGATTTTCTCATATTCAAACAATTTATGCATGGTTAGAAAATTATATCTTTGTTTTCAATATTTGTTTTAGAAAATTCAATGAAATCACCAACCCCTTTCTCATAATCTTCACTATTTATTCCTGAATTTAACCAATTATGATTCACTAACTACTCAAAACAACAATAAAACATATAAATATATTAAAACATATAAATTGTAATATATATATATATATAGTTAATTCTAAAACATATAAACATATAAATTTTTAAACATAAAAATTTAAAACATTTAAACATATATAAATTTTAAATATAAATTTTAAAATTATTTATACACGTATAAAAATAAAATATATAACCATATAAATCTATTAAAATAATACATATATACAAATAAATTATAAATTTAAACATATATATAAACATAAAAATATAAATTTAAAACATATGAATTTAAAATATATATAAACATAAATTGAAAATAAATGAACATATAAACAAATAAATATATTCATTTAAAATATAGAATATTTAAACATATAAAAAATAAATACAATAATATATTTATATAAATTTATAATATGTAAATTTTAAAAAAATAAATATAAAAATTTAAAACTTATATATATATATGTGTGTGTGTGTGTGTGTGTGTCTATATATTTATATTAACATGTGTATATTTATATGTATATATATATAGACCCACCATTAGTGGTGGGGTGGTAAGGGCTTGGGGTGAGGGGAAGTTCGCGGGGTCAAGTCCCTGGGCCAGCAAGTTTACTGCAATTTGTTTCCTTGTATTGTGTTCCATAATGGTAGATATAATAGGCCTTATTATATATATATATATATATAATAAACACACACAGTAAAAAAACATATATATATATATGTGTGTGTGTGTGTGTGTACATTGTGTATATCGTATAATCATATAAATATATATATATATATATAAACACATTTAAACATTTATAAACATATATATATATATATGTAAACATATAATCATTTAGGAATATTTAAATATATTTATAAACTTATAAACATATATATAAACATGTAATCATATAATCTTGTCTATCAAAAAATATAATCATATACACACATATAGATCAATATGATATTCCATTAAAAATCAAAAAAAAATCACCAAAATCCAAATATAAAAAAAATATTTTAATATATTAAATATATAAAGAAAATAAAATTAAAATTGAATTTTAATAATAAAATTAATAAAAAATAAAAACAATCAACTAATCTAAGCATGAATACAATATAAACTTGTAAGCATATATATACACACACACACACATAAGTAATCATATATTCAAATATATCAAGAATTATGCCTAAATTAAATATATATTTAACATAAATAAATCTTCAAAACATAGAAATTAATAATTTAAAACTTGCAAAAAAATGGGGATCTCGATAGTATATTCATGATCGAAGAATGAGTTAGGTGGATGAAACTAATGAAGTGGAATTGGGTTTTAGAACATGATCGATGGAGGGGGAAGCGGTTGAGGGTGGTGGAGTGTGGCTGAGAAAGCTGAAACATAGCCAAAAGATTAGAAATATGGTGGTAGAATGTGATGGTGGAATGTTTCCAAAGGAAGAAGTGGGAGGTAATTTTTGAGTCATAAAGATTAGGGTTTTAGAAAATCGAGCCTCGATAAACTGAGGAGGAAAAAAATCACTTATGTTTTAAATTTTTAAAAGGTTTTTATCATCAATTAAATAATAACAAACATTAAATGTCTCTTTTAACATCGGTTTTATTTTACTCAATCTTAAAGGTGTGGGGTTTTAACATTAGTTATCATATAACTGACATTAAAACCCACTAAGATAGGGGTTTTAACACTGATTATATTAATAACCAATGTTAAAACCCTGATGCAAAAATCTAATTTTTTTACAAGTGTTATACCTCCTTTTTAGTTTTAATCATGATATAAATTCCCTAACTTTAGCATATAACTCATGTATTCTCATAAAATGTGTAGCTACCAAAATAGACCTTTGATATCTTTATCATTGGTTAATAGAGAGTACGCTTTATGGTTGCCTCTCGGAGGACTCTATGTATCATAATTCTTGAGAAAGGTTTTCTACCTAATTAGTTTTCTCTTTTGGTCACTCTGTGTGTGGTGATTATGGTATTTTTGGGTTATAATCCAAGAGTTAATGTTTATATTTACATCTATAAAGGTGACTAGGATTTTTCCAAGTATTAAATACTTATCCCCTATTTGAGTCAAATTCAAGTAGTAGATAAATTTGTCCTTGTTGTTGTCATGTTACTCATTCATGTTGTGAAATTACCTAATGTTTCAAAGAGTTATTCTAAACAACATTATATTAGTATATCTATAAACCCCAATAATAGTCCTAAAAGAATCATTTTTTTTATATCATTTCTTTACATCATTCTCTATGAAACCCCTTGTGAATCTTACTCTACCATTAGTTTCAATAGAGAGATTTCATGGGTATCTATTTGGTTTTTTATTTTAATGTAATAAGGGATCTTTATATTATGGAAAAAAATTCTTAAACCTCATTCCAATTTTATAAATTCCTCTCTTGACCCCTTATTCTCTTTATATATTTTATAACAAACAAAATTATCATTATATAAATTTTCTCTATATAAGTGGATACATTGAGAAAGAGATATATAGAAAAATATCTTCACAAATAATGCACAATAAACTCTTTTTTTCTATATTCATATATCTAAGGACCTTATTCTTCAAATTTTTTTCTAATAAAACATGAAAAAATCATTGTATACTTTGATGTAAAAATTTTTAATGCTAACCAAAGTTACTAAAACATATCACCCCTTGCCCAATGGAATAGGAATAGGAGGAGGTGTTATTAACCTTAGGTAACATCACCAAGGCACCAAATGCTGGAAATAAATTCTAAAGGAATAAGAGAACCTTGGGGGATGATTTACCTTACGAACTAAACAACCTATAAATAAATTAATACAACCAAAAAAATTATATAACACATGAGAAAATATTAATCCATATTATAAATGTACCAATACAAAAACAAAATCAGGGTAACATTGTAAAAATAAATAAATCAGTGAAAGGCTAAGACATAAAGTTGACAGACTCTTTCACCAATGTGGCACTACATGAGACAAAGATAAAAAAATTCCCTAGCACCAGATCTAGAAATCAACCCAACAATGTTAAGGAATACCACTAGTGAATTATGAAACCTTAACCTTACCTATATATCAATAGAAGAAAACAGCAAACACACCAAACCTACCAATAATGGGTGAGTATAACTCAGTATGTGTTCCCCAAATACTTCTCAACACATTCCACTAGGATAATAATGAGTTATCACATTTCATATAAAAGGTAAGAGAAGAAGAGAAATAGTATTTATCAAATCCATCAACAGTTTAAATGTAAAACATTAAGTAAAGCCTCTAAAAGTAATTCTTATCACTTGGAATAATTATTCTAATTCTGCATCTAAACACACACAATTCAATCAAACCATAGACCTCCCTATACTCACAAGTGGTGATTCATCCTTTACCCAAGTAATCTCTTGGTTAACCCATTTGATAGTGGTACTTCTATACATAATCCATCCATAAAATTACTTAAATAGTGGTACTTCATCCCTTCAACCATCCCGTATTAATATGAATGCACTCCAACACTATTATTCCAAATTTACAATAAAACATTTATTTAAATAAAATCTCATATTTTAAAACCAACTATTTTGAAATCACATAAAATAGGGGTTTTCCAAATCCATTTCATAGGGGATTTATAATAATGAATAAACACAATTTAGAAAATAACAATACAACCAGTTCTAGAATAGTGGATTGAGAGAGAATCCACTTACCTAAAATACAATTTCCCAAAGGAATTTTAAATGATTATAGGGATCAAAATTCTTCTTCTCAAACCCTTAACAAAACCAAAAAAGATCTCGTAAAAATATTTTTGAACCTATATATATGATCTTACACACTGACCTAACGTTTCACACAAGACAACATTAGTAGATTCAGTATAATAAAGAAGGAGGAGATCCTAACTTTTGATTCCACAAAAACACACTCAAAGATTCATTGTTGAAGGATTTCAGATTTCTTGGATCACTAAAAATCACCTAGGTAGGCCCTGGTAGTTAGGAGGGAGGAAGATAAATCATGTGAATCCTTTCCAAGTGTAGGAGGGAAAAATTAAAATCATAGTCCTAGAGGATTTTTGATGTAATTCATGAATTTACATCATGAATCACCATGGGGTCACATATGTTGAAATTCATGATGCGTTGGTTATTTTTTCCGGGGGAAAACTAATTTTATGTTATAATGTTTAATTTTACTTCATAAATGGTGTTTAAACCTTAGAACCTACCCTGGAATATTTATGTTGTAATTATACTATTTACAACGTAAATCTAACCTGGAAAAAGTAAGTCATAAACCTTCTTTTTACAATGTAAATTGTTCCTATTAAAAATTACATTATCCAAACTCTATGTTCATCCATTTTACACCTACAAACATTTCCAAGGACTAACCCATCTAGTCCAATTTTAAAAATAAAATAACAAAAAGGTTGTGTACCTCAAATTGGGGATGCTACATTCTCCATGCCATTGGTCTTTCCATCCTTGGGAAAATGGATGTCAATGTTGTATTTGAACAACTAATGACTTTTATCTGGTACAAACTTTTCCTATTATCATGTTTCCTCTTAAACCTGACCATACTTCCATAGAACTCTCACCAAGGAAATAGATATACCTCAAAGGGTCTTTTCCTATCTTTCCATAACCCATACCAGTTCATTGATAAAATTCATATCTGGAACAAGAGTAACATGATCCAAACTAATCACATGATGTGGATCGGGATGATACTTATTTAGTTTAAAAACTTGGAAGACATTTTAAATAGTACTAAACCATGGTGGTAATGCTAACCGATATGCAATAGTGATAATTCATTCAAAAACCTCAAACAGTCCCATATACCATGGTGTTAACTTCCCTTGTTTCCCCAAGCATTGATGACCAAGACTCAGTGAAACTTTCAAGAATATATGGTTTCTCAAATCAAAGGATAAGGGTCAATGATGACAATCTACATACAATTTTTGTTGGCTCTGAGTTGTATCCATCCCCTTCCATATCATTTGATTTTCCTCATAGTCTCATGGACAAGACACGGTCTAATCGAAGATGTCTCTCACATTTACACCCAACATAGAATATAAGGATAAGTATGGCCATATAAATCCTTAAATGGAACTATCTATATTTTCACCTAAAATATTTTATTAAATAATAATTCAACCAAAGGCATATAATACTCCCATGAGCCATCAAATTTCATTGCACGGTCTCTGATCATATATTCTATTGTCAGAATTAAGTGTTCTAAATTCCCATATGTATGCAGATGATATATTGTTCTCATGGTCAATTGACTCCCCAAAGACTATTATAAATAATTCCACAAATAAGAGGGGAATCAAGGATCTCTTCCAGAAATAATTGAAACTAGAATTCCATGTTACCTGACCACTTCTCGGAAATATAACTTTTCCAAATCCTCTACCATGTTGGAATCCCTGATAGGGAGAGAGTGTGTCGAATTGGTAAGTTGATCCACAAACACCCAAATCATATCATGCTTCTGTAAAGTAATTGGTAAACCTATGATAAAGTCTATTAAAATATGTTCCCACTTTTATATATGTATGGGAATAGACTATATCAAACCAGCTAGCCTTTGATTCCCTACTTTTACCTATTGTAAAGTTAGGCATTTCATCACAAAATCGGTGATCTTGTGTCTCATTCCTCACTTCCAGAAATGTTCTTTCATTTCATTGTACATTTTTTGAAAACCTAGATATATAGACCATTTCAAATGGTGATATAAAAAATAAGTTGTTACTTGAAATACTGAGGAAAAACAATTTGTTTTCTAAATTATAACAAATTTTTCTCATCCTCTGTCTAGCCATCAAGAGTCACACCACCATTTAGGTTTGACCTAATAGTGATACACTCAACTTATTCAATCTAATCCACTCTTACCAAATACATTAATCTAGGAAAAATACTAAATAGAAACAAAATTTCATTCTCACCCTATGTGGTACAAACCAGATTCATATCTGCAACCATGCTCATATGTTTCAATTGGTCATGAGCTTATATGAAAACTTTTCTATATGATTTTTTACTCAAATCATATACCACAAAATTCCATTTACCCGGTGTGTATACCAAGTCAAATTAAAACATCTAGAGTTACTTAATCCATCTTTATTGCCTCGTGTTCTTGTATTTTTTGAGAAAATATTTATTTACAACTCTTATGGTCAGTGAAAACTATTTACTTTTCCCCAAAGAGGTAATGTTTCCATGTATTTAATGCATAGAAAACCACTTCTAAATCCAATTCATGCGTAGGACAATTTTTCTCATGTGTGTGAAAATAAATCGAACCACAGGCCATAACATGATCTACTCGCATGATAACACAACCAATACCAGATCCAAATGCATCAAAAAATAACACATAATCATTACCTAGTTTTGGAAAGATTAATAGGGAGATGAGGTGATATGAGATTTAAATTTTGGAAATATTTTCTGATAGTCATCATTCCATATTAATAGAATTATTTTTATCATTAAATAATCTATTGGAGAAGAAATCCTAGAGAAATCTTGAACAAAATTATGATAGGATTCTTCTAATCCCAGAAAAATGTGTACCTCAAAATCATTCTGTGGTGTTTTCTAAGAGATAATTTCTTCAATATTCCTAGATCTAATTGTTATTCCTACTTTGAAAATTAAATTCCCAAGGAAAGGTACTTGTTGATTCCTGAAGTCACACTTAGAAAACTTTGTACACAAATGATGATTCAGAAATGTTGTAAGTACAATATCCAAGTGCTCCTCATAGACATTCCTACTTTGGGAATAAACTAGAATATCATTGACAAATAACATGACCAAATAATTGACGTACCTATGGAAGATATGATTCATCAATAACATGAAGACTGTAGGTTCATTTTTCAATCCAAAAGGTATAATTACATATTAATATTGGTTATAGTGACTACAAAATTTCATCTTTGGAATATCATCTTTTCTTACTCTAAGATGATGATACCCTGAGTGTAAATCAATATTAAAGAACCACTTGGATCTATTTAATTAATAAAATGGGTTATTGATTCAAGGAATAAGATACTAATTTTTTTCCATATCTTGATTCAACTTATGATAATAAATACACAACCATAGAGAATAGTCTTCCTTCTTTAAGGAAAAAAACTAGTGCAGGAAATGGAAATGTACTAGGTCTAAAAAAACCTTTGATTTCTAACTATTCAAGATGGACCCTTAAATCTAAAAACTCTTCTAGATCATTTTTTATGATCTTAAATAAATAGGGTTCGATCCAAAAATTAGGTCGATAGAAAATTTGATTTCCCACATAGGTGTTAACCCATAGAAATCGTTTGGAAAGGCATCCAGGCATCAATACACTATAGTAAGAAGACTCTCATTTCCTATTTTATCCGCAAAAAACAAGTTCATTACCACTAAATAGCCAAATATTTCTCTATATACTATTAATATAGGTCTTGATCTATCTAAATTTATATACTAATCCACCTTGAATATATTAAAATATCTATCTACGGACGTGAACATTAACTATCAAATTTGGAAGTCTATATGGGCTTTAAATCCCACTAGCAAATCCATACCAAATATTATATCATAAAAATACATATCTAGGATCTTCAAATCATAGATAAACTATAATGCATCAATTTTAATTGAACATAATGGTCATTTAAATCATATTCAATATTTCTATCTAAGGGTGTCTTAATACTCATGATTTGAGGTATTATTTCCATGTGAAATTCCAATCATTGAACCACTGAATAAGAAAAAAAATAATGTGATGTACTAGTATCAAATAGGACATCCATAAGAGTCAAGAATGGAAGGATGTTTCCACATACCATTTAGGGACTATGTTTCTTAGTCAGGATAGCTTTATTTTCTCTATAAAGTTATCAATTAGTTGTTGCAGGATATATTTTTCTTCCATGTTGTGTTTTTGACTAAACAACAAAAGTGTACCAAGAGGTCTCCTTCTTCACCTATGTCTATGGATGAAAACTAGTAGGATGGGACTGTTATGTTCTCACATGAGAGGCATGAGGCTGATTCGAACATACTACACCAGTTGATTTAAAAATTTTAAGAAAAAATATTTTTATATTCCCTTTATTACTATAGTTCTAAAAATTCCTCAATGGTGCAGTGCATTCATTTTTCCTATTCCCGAGTGAAAAAAATTAGAAAAATCATGATTTTCTTCCATATATTCTATTAAAGTTAAAAAATTCATAGGTTTGATTTTAAGTTCCACCACCTCCTAGAGAATATAAATATCTACTCTAGTTTTTTCTAGTATTACGGTTCCCACTTGTTCCCATGGAAACAAGCATGCTACCTCTAGTAGTATTTTCAGCACGATAGATTTTTTTCACTGCTTCCCTATTAACCATGTTAGCATAATCTGAAATATGGAAGATAGTTATCTTGGATTAGATCTCTATTCATAATCCTAAATAAAAGAGGCCCACCTTCAAGGACATAGTAGAAATTAATTTTAGAGAAAAATAGACCAAGTTCATGAACTTAGATATATATTCTATGAAAAATAAGTTGTCTAGATTTAGACTAGAAAAGTTTATTATTCTATCTATATTGGAAGTATAAGGATATAATTTGTTGTTAAATAATTCCTCAGAATCCTCCTATATAAGACATAGGTCATCTTTATATTGTAAATCTAAATCCCACCATTTTCACGAAATATAATCCATCAATAGCTTCACTTGCATCTCTACCAGTGTACCAAGGACATATAAGATTATATTCATTTAGTTGAGCTGCTCTTCAACCTTTTCTAACTCTGAGTCCCCTCAAAAAACTAGTGGATTCTATTTCTGAAACTTTAATTAATTATTCACTTTACTTGGTTCATTATTTTGATTCCCTCTATAGATGGCTTAAAAACCATGCACAATACTTTGTACAAGTAGTTGGTTCACCTATGGCTTAGGAACAACCACATTTTCCATAACTTCTTCTAGATAATTTCTATAGTTCCTACAAGTTTCCATCTATATAACCAGAATAAACATCGTTTATTTATCACACTCTTGGAACGGGGTGCTTGTAAATTTTCAAAACATCATAAATATCATCACTAGTATTTCCATTTTCAAAAACCAATAATTTTTACCATTTTACCCATTTAAAAAAAATAATTAAATAGAAAATTAAAAATTCATTCCTAGTGGTAATTATAATAACTAATGCATGATATGCTAAACTGCTTGGTTAAACCCATGATGATAAGTTTAAAACTTACCTAGAAGTGTCTTAGAACACTTTTTTACCCCGACTACCCTGGTAACTTGAATTTCAGCATAAAAAGTTTAGGTATATCTTTTAAGTAAGAAGTTTCATGTTTTGAAATTCTTATCTCCTTTTTAGCGAACCACACAAGGATCAAACAAGACTGATACCGTTTGAAACATCTTACCCCACAACCACTGTCTTAGGAAGATGTGTATGTGATACAAACATTAGGTGACATCCCCGAGGAACCAAAGACTAAAAATAAATTCCAAGGGTATAAGAGAACCTTGGGGGATGATTTTTGCTGAGAGATAAACAACCTGTCAATAAATTCATAAAACCAAAAAAAAATTATGATGAATTATAAAAGTATCATATAACTCAAAAGATTACAAATACAAAAACTAAATTAGAGTAAAAATGGAAAAAGAAGAAAATGACTCAAAGGATAAGACTCAAAGCATAAAGACTATAGAACCAATATGGCACCACACTAGACCAAGATACAGAAACACCCCAACTACAATTACTATAATCAACCCAATGATGTTAAATAATACCACTAGTGAAGTATGAAACTTTTCCTTTCCTTATATCTCGATAGAAGACATCTAAAAACACACTAAATTGACCAATAAGGGATTAATTATAACTTATTAGGAATTCCCCAAATAATTCCCAACACATGACACTAGGATAAGAACAACTTATCTCATTTTATATAAAATATAATAGAAGTTGATAAACAGTTTATATCAAATCCATAAACAAGTTACATGGAAAATAATTAAGTAAATTCTCTAAAATATTTTCTTATCACTTGGAATAATTATTCCAATTCCACACCCACTCACACTCACAATGAAATAAAACCATGAACCTCCCTATACTCATGAGTTATGAGTAATACTTTCACCAAGTCATCACTTGGTGAACCCATTTGATAGATTTAATTCTTCCAATAATCCATCCATACAATTAATTAAATAGTGGTACTTCCACCCTTCAACTTCTCCACATTAATTTGAATCCATGCCAACACTTTTATGTTAAATTTCCAATAAAAAGTTTATTTAAAATAAAAATCCCATATTTCAAAACTAACCCCTTTGAAATCACATCAAATAGGGGTTTGACAATTCCATTTCATAGGGTGTTTCTAATAAAACATAAAAACATTTTAGAAAAGATCAATCCAACTAGTTCTAGAATAGTAGAGTGAGATATAATCCACCTACCTTGAAAATGAATACCCAAATAAATTTAATATGGTTTTGTGCATCAATCATCTTCTTCTTATACCGTTAACAAAACCCAAACAGATCTCATAAACAGAGTTCTGAACCCATACATCTATTATTACACACCATCCTAAGGTTTCACGCAATAAAACACAAGGAGATATAGTAAGAGAAAGAAGGAGGGGATCTTAACTATTGATTCCACAAACAAAATCTCAAAGATTCATTATCGAGGGAGTACAAATTTTGAGGATTTCTAGAAATTGCCTAGGTACTACTTGGAATTCAACAGGGAGTAAGATAAAATGTGTGAACCATTTCCATGAATATAAGGGAAAAATCAAAACATTGGACCTATAGGATTGATGACATAATTCACAAATTTACGTTGTGAATCCCCATGGGGTCACATACACTGAAATTCATGATTCCTCTATTTTTTTAAGGAAAACCAATTTTACAACATAAATTACCATTTTATGGAACATCTATTTTTTATGCCCCAAACCATTACATGAATTATTAACTTAATAAATACAATGTTTATGATGTAAATATGTATCAAAAAATTATGTCGTAAACCTAATTTTTATGATGTAAGTTGTTCCTATAGAAATTTCCAATAGAAAAACTACATGTTCTTCCCTTTTACACATCTGAACATTTCCAGGTACTAACCTATTAAATCCCAATGTAATAATAAATGAACAAAAAGGTTGTATACCTCAAATAGGGGTGGTACAGTTACAAGGTCAATTTCAACATGATCCACTAAAATCAATCTAGATTCAATAAATGATCGATTTAAATAGAAAATTTCAAAATTAAATCCAATTTTATTTGTATAATATCAATAAAATAAATTTTACATGCCTAAAATGTTATAGAAAAGGAAAAATAATTCTTGTTCATTATTACGCATGACATGAGAAGATCTGATAATATGGAAAACAATAAAAAGTTGAAGGCTGGATGAGATAAGAGGACCCTAGTTTCATCACTAATGTTGAATCCAAAATTTAGGAATTGGAATCACTTATAAAGGATGGGATAAAAACTAAATAAGTCTTCATATCATCTAAGAACATTTATATTGTCAACCAGCAATGATGGTTCATATTCAAGGGTGGGTTAGATTGTTTGAATATATAAAATCTCTAGATTGGATTCAATGATTGAATGCATTTATGAGTTTAAGGATGAATCAAATCAAGATAAATAATTCATTCCTGAAGATGATATTATATATTGTAAACCTCATAAATCATTGGTATAACATAATCCTAAATGATCCTTTCCAGATTTTTTCATGAATAATGATATTTAAGGATATTTCAAGGTGAATAAAAGTATAAAATCTCATCCTTTACCTTTTTCAAAGATTTAAATTTATCCCTCCAAATTGGATAATTCTATCCTAATAATGGAATTTATCAATACAATAATTTCATTATCAATCATGAAGTCAAAAATTCTTCTTTACACCAATTTGGAATCATGTAAAAAATTATTCATGGTAGCTAATAAGGAAAACATTGTTATACTAGTGGTTAGGAAACCAATTCTTATTAAATGTTTCCTGAGTTATGTGATTAATAAATGTGTTTAGGGATCATAATTTCTAGTTAAATATATTCTTATTGGTTTTTTATCCTTCATTCTCTAAAAAGGGTCTCATGAAATAGTAATGATCTTAATAATGAGAACTATAACCTATAATGGAAAATAATTATAAAACCTAATCAAGTTGAAGTTATGGGATATATCAAAGAAGATATAAATAAGAAATCTTGTGATGAATCACATATATAATTCCTTAAAAAGTTTGATTATCCATCATGGGAGAATCTATTTTTCTTTGTTATACTTCCTCTTAGAATAAATGAAGATATCGATTCTAAAAAATGATTCATAGAGGTATGAATCCTGATATTCTATAATATGCTCTCAAATAAGTTGATGAGCTTCAAAATAAAGGCCTTATTGAGACAAAAAAAATTATGATGGGCTTTTGATTCAATATATGTTAACAAGTGATCAAAACAATTATAGTAAAAATCATATTTGTGATTAATTATCAACTTCTTAATCATTTTCTTGTGGATGATGTTTTTCTTATACTAAAGTGAGAAACACTTTTTTAAAATCTTCTATAAGAATAATTTTTATCATAATTTTATCTGAAGGATAATTTTTAACACCTTGTAATTAAAAGTAAAGATAGGCACAAAATGACATTTTGTATCATAATCCATCTGTTTCATAGGAATTTTTTAAAATTTAGCCTCAAAATCAACCCCTCGTTATTTTAGAAGTTGATGTATGGGATTTTTTATCCAAACTCGAAGAGTTATTTGGTCTATATCAATGACATAATACTTTTCTCTTCATACATAGAGTCTCACTTTATATTATTATCAAATTTCTAAAAAATAAAACAAGTTTATGGAGTTATGCTCTCTAAGAAGAATAAATTGGTTTGAAAAAAATATATTGATTTTATTTTCATGCATATCACAAAATATTAGTATCAACTATAAATTTATATTGTAATTAAAATTTATAATTTCCTAATTCAATATTTAGAATCCCAAAAAAACCAATGATTTTTGAGAATTTTTAGTTACATGTTTGAATCCATACATGACCTTGAAAAACATTGAATCATTTTATATTTACAATTGAGTGAAAATGATCCTAATTTGAGTTAAAATTGTATATAAGATATTAAATATTAGAAAAGTTTTCCAAATTCATTACTTACCCTAAAATATATTAGGATAAAGAGGATGAATCTAATAAAAATATTCAAGCAATTTATGCTTGGGGATAATTCTTTTGAAAGCGAATAAAATGGGGTAAAGGCATATATATAGTTATAAGAGTGGAGATTTATAGATGGAGAACATAATTATCATAAAATGTAAAAGGTTATTTCAGAAATGAAAATGGTAATAGAGAAGTTCCAAATTATCTCATTGGATAAGTTTTTTTAGTTGAAATGGATAATTTTTTTCCTCGTATGCTCTTGTTTAAAAAGAAAGTAGGGTTACTTAATGGAATAGAGCATGTTAGAGAAATACATGCTCACATGGATTGGGTATAAAAAAATTTAGTTCATTTAGGATCACATTTAATTAGGGTTAAGAAAATTAATTTTGGTCATGTAATGAACTAGCCCGGGTTGACCTAACCTATCACCCAAGACGGCCTGCCACATGGCCCGAAGTGCGTTCCTGATCATCATGGGCTAGTGAAAAGCACTCACAATAACCAAAAAATAATTGGGTATGGTTTCACCATTGGTAAAATAATAAGACTCATTCATGAAATGAGATTTCCACACCTGTAACATCAAAGATAACAACACATAAACAAAAATAAAAAGAGGAATGAAACATAAGATAAATAGATACCATAACCAAAATGTACATCACATACAAATCATGTCATAACAAGACATATACATACATGGTATCTCAAACCACAACCAAAAACCCAAAAGAATGGGAACAATTACAAACAAGGCCTACCAAAAAACCAACATGTACAAAACACCAAAACAACTCCACACGATCCTACTCCATGAGACCAAATCTCCTAGATAAAACATGGATGATGGTAATCAAGAATAGCCACCCTGGAACATAGTGCCCTTACCTTTACCCATGTACTGAAAAATTAAATATGCAAACTCCCAAAAGATACAAAAGAGGGTATGAGGTACAAATCCCAATAGGATTCCACTATAAATCTATTTAATTATTTTACCAATGTAAACCAATAAATTAGTTTGAAAAAATCTTCAAAACTAAACAACATAAAGAAAAACCAATTTCATTTAAACCTTTAAAATATATTTGGTTTTCATTTTCAAAAAAAACATGGTTTTCCAAAACAATTTCCAAGCATGGCTCAAATAGATAAGAAAGGCCATAAATAAACATAACAAAAATTATTAATAAGGGTGAGCATATACCTCAAAATCATATAAACATATAAATGGAAAATGAAAAAATTGGAATAATACATCTCATCACATCAAAATGGAACTAAAAAAATTCATAATTCATATAAACTAATGTAGGATGAGTGATGTGCACCTAGGGATCTAACCATCGGTCCTAACATGAGTGAGTAAACAAGTATGTCGGCTAGTTAAGAAAATTTAATCTCTTAAAGTCTTCATTGGATCTAACTCTAAGAGCTCACATGATCTATTGGTAACCAACATAGAAGATTGCATGTTATTTTTACTCAAAGGCTCTCTAAATTCCTTGGAAACAACTAGAGGCTCACATGTTCCTCCCTTTGAAGGCATGCATGGTCCCTCAAACAAACCCCTCACTCACATCCTAGTCAAACCATGTGCTACTCCATGCCAATACAGTCATAAACAAGTACCCATATACAAAATCCTATAACATAATACATTTCATAAAAATTGTTCCCAATTTATCAAAACACCTTTACAAAGGTAAAACCATTTGTAAAACCACTTTATAAGTCCATTTAAACCCAAAAAAACTGCTTTGAACCATTTTATCAAACACTTGGGGTGCACACATGCCACCCCCATTTGGAAAACCCTCTTTAGATGCCCAAATTGACAAAAAAATCCACGAAACACATAAAACATGGGATTCACACTAAGAATAAATCATTATAATGGAAATTTAAACATCACAAACTAAAGGAGGTTAGAATTTTAAAGGTAAAAAATGGAAAACGGCCTTAAATAGAAAAACTTACCTTAGATTAGGTCCATATCTCATCACATATAATGATAACCACCCAAATAAGGAAGAATAATTCCTAACACACCTAAACGATAAGAAAAAAAACTAAATCCCCCATTTAACACCCTATATTTTTTGAACACCTCCCCTAGGGTTCTATACTTCATAAAAAATGGAAGAACAAGTCTTAAGAAGGGGGAAAGAGGAAGAAACTAATAAAAAATAAACATTCCTCAATAAAATCATCAAGATATACAAGAAAAATCCACTAACAAGGAAGGGGAATAATTTCACGGAAAAATGAGAGGGAAAAAATTCATTGTGGAAGAAAAATGAGCCCCCAAATCATAAAAACCCAATAGGGGAAAATGGTAAAAACACCAATTTTTAAGTGACCTGTAAAGGTCGCATGGTTTGGCCTCACAGTCAGGAAAACCATGTGCTAATCCTGAAGGTTTCATTGTGCACCCAATAATGGTTATGCAGTTTCCCATGGGGTGTAACAAGATTTTGAAATTTGTTCCAAACCATGAAAAACTTCACAGTTAAAAACTGTAGCACCCTCACATGGTTATCCTCACGGTTAGGTAAAATGTGCGCTAACTATGTACCTTGGTCTATCTTCCCAAAAACTCTTAGTTTTGACCCCTATCACCAAGGAAATACCAATAAACTCTCAAAGATAAATAAAACTCAAAATTAAACATTCTAGTGACTCAACTTATGTCTTAGGTCATATTTCCATTTTATTCTTACCAGTTTGTGAGCCATCCCACATTTATAATAAATATAAAAACACTTTTTTTTAATATTAATTTTTAAGTAATGTTAAATATTAAACACATAATATTTGTCTCATAAATGTTAATTTATATATTTTTTCATGAAAATGATAAATTAGATTAAAATAACATCATAATAAACTATAAAACTCTATTCTTAGTCCAAAATCTAGCCAGTATATATTGAGGTCAGCCCTCTTAACCTCGCATTATTTTCTCATATGTCCATTTAATCCCATTTAAAATGTGATCAATTTTTTCTAGTTCATTCCACCATTTTATAAAGGTTGGTAGGCCTGGTTTTTGGGTCTGAATCCCTTTAAGAACCCCTAAAATAAAGTGATACCACAAGCTCAACTTATAATATGGTCAAATTGGTTCTCCCAATGTAAATTTAATGTTGGACATATTAAAGAGAAAATAATTTCTTATTTTACTTCCTATAAATAATTTAGAGAATTATCACATCATCTTTTCAAGTGGTTTACACTCTTAATTCACTGTTATTACCACATACAACCCAAGAAAACATCCTAAATGAGGTCTACATTATACAAGATCAGAATAATATTATGTATTTCTAGAAAATATGCATCAGTAAATTCTACCTTAAAAATATCTACTTGAGTTGCGAATTCCCATAGTTTTTCCTTTTTTAATAATCATAAGGCATCATATGGGTTATTTATTTAACTTTATGAGTGAATAATTCCTTATTTTATATTATTTTTTAAAATAAAATATAATTATCATCATCTTTAAGTGTACACTATTACTTTGATATCTCTCACATTGTCAACTCAATCGTGAGTATAAAAGGTAACAACATTTGAAAATTTTGTTGTAACATCCAGAAATTTTATGAAATATATTGTTTAAAATTAATTTAAATTCTTTAATGGATTTTTTAACATTCTATACATATTTTATCTTACATCATAATAAATACCATGTTTATCTTGCATTTCACGCAACATTGACTGCCTTTGATGACTTATGTTACACACAAGCCCAAGTATTACTAGAAAAAAATATACTATTAATATTATTATGATAGTTATAACCACACCGTTGGAATGGAAGGAATAAAAGAGATTAACTAAATTATGAAAATATATTTTACACAAGTTTATAAAATTAATTCTTTGGTTACCAATTAATTATAAATAAAAATAAAGACCAATTGAATATAAAGGATGTAACATCCCGCGTAATGATAGAATAAATCTTTTTAATATTTATTAATATATATGAATTAGATTTTAATTTTACCTTAAAATTTATTCTATTTTTGATAGAATACCCAACACGCAACAATGAGTTTCTCTGAAATCTTATGTTGTGCGCAAGAGAGAGTTATAACAAAAAATAATATATTGTTATCATTATTATTTTAAGTGGTAGTTATCATCTAGATATTATATCAGTGGGAAGGAATAGGATTAACTATATTATGTTTTCAATTGTTTATTATATGTTTTTACGATCATACAATAAATTTTATAGACTTAAAATAAGAATAAATCAAATTTTAAGCATAAAAAGATCTGTATTTTTTAAAGGTAGTTTTACCACCTTTTAATGGAGAACCTATTTTAAATATAATTTTTGACACTTTTATAATTTTTATATGAAATAATAAACTTTATTTTATAAATTTAAATATCAAAATTTACTTTTGGTGAATTTTTTTATTTTTATGAAAACGTTCATATTTTGATGAATAGAGAATAATATTGAATTTTAGTTCATAACTATTATTTCATCCAATTTATTTATATTGTAAAATTGGGTTTTTAATTAGTTTTAAATTATAATTATATCAATTTTATATCATTTAATCAAATTTAGTTTATTTTAAACAATTTCACATTGAATTTAGATATAAAAACTTATCAAATCTTTGAACTTTTACTTTAAAACCGCCTCTTTGTCATCATGTCTGTGGGATTTATTTAAAATTAATTCCTACCACTTCGGTAATTTTAATTTTAAAAAATGGATTAAATATTTTCAATAATAATAATTTATAATTTATGATAATTTTAATTTAGTTTTTTACCAAAAATATTAGTGAAAGTAAATAAAAAATAATTATTGTTATTAAGAGGGAAATTAGATTAACAGGGGACTAAACCTTAAACTTAAGAGCTGAAATAACTTATACTCTTGAAAAAAATACATTTTATGTTAATATTTAGAACCTATACTAATGTTTCTATAATTTCTAATATTATTGGATCCACTTGACATGGGGAAAAAGTGGGTGGAATTCCCTTTTTAAAAATTTACAAGAATGTCACTCCCCCTCCACTATAAAAAGGTACACACACTTCCCAATTGTTAAAACCTATTAATACCATTTAAATCATCCAAACCCTACCCAAATAATATAAAAACATTACTCCCCTCACCATATAGTCCTCTACTTGGTAATAAATCCATCCAATAAGTCCTTTGGTGTGAACAAAAAGGAGTTACCCAAAAACATGGTAAATTTCATCAACATGAATTTTTTACTTTGTTACCATCTACACTCCCTAAATTTATTATTATTCCATGATTATATAATAAAATAAGTATAATAAATATAATAAATATAATTCTATGTTTTTATGTTAATTTTTTTACCTAAACTGTCACGACCCGACCCTACCCGGGCTTGAGCCGCAACTACCCTAGGCCCGCCTCCATAGGCCAAGGGCTGGCGACCAGCGCCGAAGGCACAACAACTTGGGGAGGCCTTTGCCTAAGTACCTGTACACACACACGCAGCACACTCAATGCAAAAGTGCAGAGTAAAAGAAAAGAAAAGTAAAGAAAAAAGGAAACTGCTATATATAAACCACAAGAGTGCATCGACCTATAAACAGTACAAAGTAAAAGCTGAAGGTACACTGAAAAGTAAAGGGACAAAACACATGCCCAATCAGAAAAGTGCCACAACCTCGCAACAGGTAAACAAAAGAAAACAGCTGGAAGGGTCCCCCACCTGGAACCCAACTCCGACCACCACACGCGGTCCAAGCTCCCAAGCTCCTAAGCTCCTCTGACGTCATGACCAACCTGTCCGTCGTCTACAAGGGCACCAAGTGCGGGAAAATCCCAAGAAGGGGTGAGTATAAAAAATACTCAGTAGGATACCCAGAAGGCTCGAGGGAGCAACAAAGGATGTACCGAAGGGTGAGTAGTAGAGCGAACAGGGAAAAGTAAAGGAGTACAACCGAGAGTGTAGTAAAGATTCCAGCTCAAACCAACAAGAAGGAAGAAGGTAGTCTCATCCAGACACAAGTATCTGGAAACAGTGGGAAGATGAACTTCCTGTCGATTCTTCGCTAACTATAGCAGGAGAGTAGACTCATCCAACCATGAGAAGCTAGACACGGAAAGCACGTGGCATACCCCGCGCGTCTTCTCCTCTCCTGGAAGGAGAGTAACCAAACCCAAGAAGTGGGTACTGGAACAAGGTATATAAAAATACATATGCTCAATAAGAATCCCGAACAAGGTTGTAAGGGGATCTCCATCCCGTAGCTCAGCCCAATAAAATTGACTCGCCAACAGTCCCAAAAGTAACACCATCGATGCCCAGCATCCCACACATCCACCCCGAACTACAAGTCAAGGGCTCAATCACCGCACCTCGACACTATCCACTTTGGCCGGCACTGACTCGCCCACACAGTTTTAAGTCGCGTCACAAGGATGCGTCTCGGTGGGGAAAGCACTCCTCGTACTTGAGAGTTCTGGGGGACGCCAAACCACAACTCGTCACTGCCCCGCAGTCGAGAGGTCTGCTCAAATTCGACAGGAGACCCCCAGCCCAGCCCTGCTGGAGGGTCCCGGGAAATCGACGGGTTCCCACTGCAAGGAGACCTGGCAAGAGTCGACGGGTACCACACTGCCCAGTCCCGTAACAGGGTAATCCACTAGAGGGCGACCCGGCTAAAGTCGGCGATAGGACCACTGCCCAGCCCAGATGGAGGTAACCCGGAATCAGGGACCACTGCCCAGCCCAGCTGGAGGTAAGCCCAACATCAGGGACCACTGCCCAGCCCAGCTGGAGGTAAGCTCGGCATCGAGGACCACTGCCCAGCCCAGCTGGAGGTAAGCCCGGCATCGGGGACCACTGCCCAACCCCGCTGGAGGAAAGCCCGGAACTGCTCTGGTCATCCCTGCTAGATGGTAATGCTCAGTGAACACCGTTGTACTGGCCATCCCTTCTGGATGGTAACCCATTGGTGAGCCCTGCTCGAAACAACCTCAGCCCTGCTAGAAACAACCTCAGCCCTGCTGGAAACAACCTCAGCCCTACTGAAAACAACCTCAGCCCTGCTGGTATCAACCTCCTGGGTAGAGGTTCGGTGCCCGCATAAATTGTTGGTCACACCGAGTCCACAAGAACTCTACCAAGGGTCATGAAAGAATGGGAGAAAATCCTGAGGCCTCCAAGGTGATCACGATCCAATCCGCTGAGTCACTGTCGAAGCGGACCGAGTCATCTCATCACAGAAAGTGGGGAAACACCTACACTGTACGAACACCCGTAGTCGCAAACGATGTCGTAGTTCGAAGAAAGGGGCACGGTACTGAAACCCCTCACAGCTGAAGGAAAAGAGGAACAAACCATCTCTGCCGGCCAAACCAGAACAAAACTAGGGGAAAACTCAACCCTACCGGTCAACAAACGAGAACAGGACCAGGGAAAACTCAACCATGCTGGTCAACAAACAAGAAAAAAGGAATCCTCTACGTCGCGAGAGGTCAAAAGTACGCATAGCAGAACACGGCACGCACATGGGGTCCACACGACGTGTGGCCCCACGTCAACCCCAACCAAGCTCAGAAACATCCTCAGGTACAAACAACCACATGTACCTCCAAGCATTCCCGTATACTCACAGAGTATACCACGTTCCAGCACAAAGGCTATCGTGCACACGGCACCCAACGTCAACGCGAAGGCATGACATAACAACTCCAACCTGCCACCTCAACGGCTGAGGCACAGCCAACCACATCTCTTCACTCACACGGGAGTGCACGCGATCACACGCCAAGGGTTTTCTGCAAACACGGCGAGAAGAACCGCCATCAGGGCGCCTTTCACATTTCCACATTTAATAAGATCGTGCCAGACGCTCCGCACAACCAAACGGATCACATCGTTGAAATCCTCGTGGAAAAACACGCGAGATAGACTACTTACTCGCCTCAAACGGATATCCGACGGAAAAGTCGCCAACACCGCCTCACGCCCGCACGGCGTCCCGTGTACCCGAGCCTCGGCCCCGAAAACAGTCGGGCGCATCGCACCATTGTGATCCCCTCAGTAAAACACGTCAAAAAGACTACTCACTTGAGCACAACAAATATCCGAAGAAAAATATGCATTCCGGCGCACCGCACACGAGCGGTGCTACGTGGGACCCGATGAATAAGTCGTGAAACGCTGCACGCATCTCGAAATATGGGCCGTGGGGCCCACGCCTCAACTTTGGCCTCAACTCCTGAAACCACCTTGGAAAGATCCACCTCGGTTCCAGGGTTCCAACGCCACTAACGGTGCTCAAAACGGACATCGGACGCGTCTGCGCTGCCCAAAACAAGATCCCCTGAAGAAAACATCAAACAATATAAAGATGTGTCGCCCCTCTGAGGCCCCTCTTTTCGGGAATTAAAAATTCCCAAAACAATCTCAAAAATTCCGTCTCAATGATACGGTTCCACTGCCGCATACATCATGCAAATTGGAAACCCGTAATGAAAATTACGGGCGTCCGAAGAGGGGGGGGGACGGATCCCCTTGGGCTGGACCGGCCTGGGCCGACCGGTCCGCACGACCTGGGCTGGCTCGCGCCGGCCGGCTCGGTTTGGAGCGCCAGCCCACAACTCTGCCGCGTGGGCTGGCCGTGAACCCACAGTACACGTGGACATTCCTTCCTTGCCTGTCGTCCGCTGCGCAATGACCCGCGAGACGCGGGTCGTTTCTCCCCCACGGGGTCGCACGGCGACCCCGGTTCTCCCCTGCCCCGGCGAGCTCGGCCTCACCCTCGCCGTCACCCGGCTGCCCAGGCTTCTCACCCTCAGCGCCAACCTCCGCTCGCCCGGCTGAAGCCGCCGCCCTGCGCCTTGCCACGCCACCATCCGAGAGCCCCGCCGTTGTGCCATCCGCCGGAAGCCAGCCGTGCCGCCGCTCAAACCCGTCGGAAACCAAAAACCCGCAACCTTCGGCGGTCATTTGTGATCGACTCCGAACACTGATTTTCAATCCAAAAGATGCGTTGGGTAGCTAAAAAATTATACTACACGTTTATGGTCTTTTATTTTAAATTTGACGGTAATTAGACGGCAAAAAACAACTTGAAAGTAGAGTTTGGTAATGAAAATGCAAAAACCGAAAACTCCTACCTCGAAGGGCGTTGCCCGGCGCATCACGGAGAATCCGCCGCCGCGCCGCTTCCTTGTCGGAGCTACCTCGCCGAAGATCACCTTGTTGGAGCTGGAGTATGAGAGGTATAGGAGGGTTAGAGGAAGAGGCTTTTCTAGGGGAAGAGGGGAGGAAGGGGAAGGGGTGTTTAAATAAATTAATTAACATTTTAATTAATTTAAAACCCCCGAAAAGACCCGCATCCGAAACTCCCGACAGGGTCTAGGTTAAGCCTCCCCTAAGGTAAACACCACCTCCCGAGCACAACGGTGGTCTCAGAATTTGATTCTGAGCTCCCGTTTGAAATTTATAAAGATGAACGCCCAAAGCCTCCATATTACGAAAACGCCCCTGGGGCCATTTTTCACAGACGGCCCGCGCCCGCAAAACTTATACCCCTCCCAGGGTAAAAGGCACATTTTGAACTCAACGATGCCCTCATTTTTCCAATCTGATCCACCGTTTAAGAGATACTCGAGTTTAACCATTAAACGAATAAATAAATTAATTAATTTATCTGTTTAACGTTCCGAAAGCGAGCGAGGGGTCCAAACATCCCATGCAAACAAGTTTTATGTAGTTCCTAGGGTACACACCCCATTCCGGACCCATCCGTACACTCGTGTCTCTAATCTGGAGCACCGTTTAGGATTTATCCCATTTATTTGGCATGCCCAGTGTGAACGCACTGAAAATTTAATTCTGGCCACTCCGGGGCTCGAAATCGCACGCCGTCTGAAGGCGCTGCTCTGGAATAACATCAAGAATATTACAAAGTGTTTCACAAAAAAAATTGGGTTCTTACATAAACCTATACACACTTCCATAAAATGGGTAATGAAATTATCATTCGTGTACTGCAAACTACCACCTCACGTAACAATTTTGTTCATTTTTTCCTTTACCACCTATAACGGTTGGGTATTATAATGGACACAATATTTTTATATTATATAAATATAATATATTTATTATTTATTCATAATTTTTGAATTTTTATATACACATACCTTCATGCTTTCTATTTTGTGTAAATACGGTAACGTCATTTGTGGACATATGGACGATCGCCTCCTCAAAGCGACGTGATACGTTCACACACTACATGGAATGTATTGAGGATGGGTTTAATAAAAAATATGTGACATAAATAACAAATATATTATATTTATGGTATAATTAAATTTCTTTAAATATAATATATTTTATCTTCTTGAACACCTTTTCACACACTGAAAAAGTGATAACGTCGTTCGTGGGCGTGTGGACTACTGCCTCCTCAACGTGATGTGATTCTTTTTACATCACAAGAAATATATATATAGGTATTCATTACTAAATAATATGGTACATATTATATAACATTAATTATTGAAATATAAAGGTTACTTACCTTCTTTCCCTAACGATCATTGAAAAATGGTAACATTGCTCATGTGTACGTATGACCTACCATCTCCATGATTATAACATCGGTTTATTTTTCATAACCATATTTCATGATTGGTTTTAAAAGTATAATTGATATATAAATATGATAATTATTTCACAATTATTATTCTTGATATGTTTATATAACGGCCCCTTTGACCATAGTTGACCTACCAAAGTCATTTTTGACACATAAACCAAATATGGTCAAAACACTCGATGTAAACTTAATTGTTTAAGTAGTTGTTTAAAACATTGTAATAAGTGAAATAAAATTAATTATAAAAATTAATAAGGTTGTGAATAAATTAAACAATTAACATAGGTTTTTTATTCATGAATATAAAGACACACATGACAAGTCGGACTCAAGGTAAGGGATTTTGTCTCAATCTCCTTTCATTGAGATATTTCTTGATGATATGAACCTTTATTCTTTTATAAAGTTTATATACAGATCCTTTGAAATTAAATATCCATATTATATCTATTATCATGTTATTTAGTGTTTTTAAATGTTCTTATTTCATGTGCCTTATGATTTTAATGTTCAAAGTGGTATGGGATACTTTAAATGTTTAAAGATTTAATTTCAAAATAATTTATCCATGTCAATATTCTTGATATTAGTTTATATAATTATTTATATGGATATAAAAGGGTTATAAAGAAAAATTTTATTTATATATTTAATTTCCTTCAAAGTTTTCCAAAACGAATATTTTTACATGTTTTATACGGATCATTTTTATAGATGAAAAAAAGAATGTTACATTCTTAATGTACATGGTAACAATGACTTATCCACCACTATGGACATTATTTTATTTTTATTTTACTTTATAAGATTTCATGTTTCCTTAAATGAAAAATCAGACTTATCTTTTTGGAATTTTTTTATTGAAAATGGTTTTTCAAATAAAATGTTGTTTTTGGTATTGAAAATGGGTTCTTAAAAGAAAATGATGTTTTTATTTAACAGTGTTTTTCATATGGGTTTAAAAATAGTTTTTTAAATGGTTTTATGATTTTATTATTTTACAATGTATATGTTACTTGAGAATTATATTAAATTGGTGAGCCCAAAATAGATTATATGAAGGGTTTATCACCATTATAGCTCGCAGGTGAGCCCAATATAGCTTACAAGAAGGGTTGATCCCCATTATAGCTCATAGGAAACAGTTGAGCTCGATATATCTTATATGAAGGGTTGAGACACATTATATCTCACAAGTGAGCCCAATATATATTATACAAAGTTTTATCCCCATTATAGATCTCTAATTCATTGGGTAATGATAATGTTGGAAGTTGTCCTTATGGTTATTCTAATTAAAAGGTTTTTGAATGGGTTTTATGTATATGATGTTCTAAGTCAACTAAAGGGTTTTAATTTATTAATATGGGTTTTAATGATTTTCCTTGAGAAAAATGTGTGTTTTTTATTCATGTGAAATTTTTTTATTTCATGTTCTAAATTAACTTTAATGATAAAGGTAAACTTTATATGAGTTTTCATGTTTTTACCAAACTAACGGTTTCTTTTCTTTTTATACCCCTCACTAAGATTTTGTGTTCATCCCAAGTTTTTAAAATGATTTCATAAGATTTAACGATGGGTAAAGGAAATGAATAAGTCAAGTTGTAAGACTTGGAAATTTTCTAAGAAAATAATTCGTGATTTATTTTAAAAGTTTTATATAATAGAAAAAATGGATATTGTTCATAAGTGTCCACTTTGTATTTTGTGATTTTGTTATGTATGAGCTATGGACTAATTCTCTAAAAATATAAACCTGAAAAAATACTCAATATGAAAGAAAGTAATTTCTTGACTAAAAATAAATAATATTTAATGTTTAAGGCTAGGGCCATATAGTTTGGATCAAAGGATAGTTTTAGACAACTTTAATGGTAAGGATGGTCTTAATATAATTACCTTATAATATTTTACTTTATGGCTAAGTTAAAATGATATATCATTTAAGATTTTCATGTTGCTTCATCTAAAGCATGTTTTTTCAGAATGTTTTTCCATAGAGGAAACAAGAAAGCTATAGTGGTAAGGCATCAAGAAGAAAATATCATTCCAAAACAACATCCTGAGATGGTTGGAATTGGAATTTAGAAATTTTTTATAGTGATGGACTAATTTAACCAAGATATAAATGGTGTTAGTATCCATAATAAAGAGGAACCTGACCTACAATGAAGGAACATGATGATAGTGGAGTATTTTATTAGGAAACATCCCCCATCATTCAATGGATCATATAAACCAATGGTAGCCTAAGGATGGATCAATGCACTGGAGAATATATTTCAAGTCATGGGATGTTCATAATGTCCAAAGGTAACTATTTCCATCTATCATTTTGAAGGTGAAGTTGATCGATTGTGGTCTTTATTTAATAATACTAGAGAGAAAGTTGATCTTGATGTCATGGAATGGGAAATATTCAAGGATATTTACATTGAAAAATATTCCCCTAAGGTTATTAATATTAAGATGGAGAAACAATTCCTATATGTGAGGAAAAAAGATCAAGATTATTCGGCTTCATATGAAGAAAACCTCGAAATATTGGATAGGTATGTTTTGGAATTTATTCGAGACATTTAAAGTTAAATTAATAGATTTTTCTCTGGATTGAAACCAATTCTATGAAGATCTTTGTAATCTCAACAATTTAAAAGTTATAAAAAAGTTGTATGATGTACTGAGAAAGTTGAAATAGGGTTTTTTGACAATTACATGCCATAATATGACCCGAGTAAGAAATGATCAAGGTGGTAGGAAATAGAGAATAAACCAACTAATTATTATAGAGGTAAGCCTAAAACTTGTTCTAAGTGTGGTAAAATACATTTTGGGTAATGTTTTTCAAGTATTTAAATTTTTACTGGTGTGGTGAGTTTGGTCACAGGATTTATGACTGCAAGGAAAAGAGTCCCAAACAATCCAACAATGAGATTATAGATAAGTAGTCAACATTAAGATGATTTAGCTATAATGATTTGGGAAATTATGCTAACATGTGTATAAAGAATCTTACTTAGGGTGGAAATCTTCATGATCGGAAGAAAAAATGGATGGATAAATCATTTTCTACTTCTATAGTTGTGTTAGGCTATCTAGTGAATTGATGGAAGATATAGAGAGTTCTATATTTTTAAAAGTTTTATCATAATTCCATTGTCTTAGGAACCCCTATTTTAATAATGGAAATACCTTAGGAGACATTTATTGAGTTTCTATAGATGTATGAGGTATATGTTTAAAATTTATTTGAGGAAGAATAAATCTATTTTTGTGGATGTAAGTTTAATGGTATTGGTTACCATTAGGGTTATATATCCATGGAATGATTTAGTTTTAACTTGGGGTATTACTATTTAACTTTAGATATTAATGTAATATCTCATCACATGAATGTTTGAATTATCTTAATATGTGCTAACCATGTTGGTTTTGGTTAATATCTAAAGTTTATAGGAATATCGTGTTATCCTTTTAAGGATTATGTGATCCATTAGAAGTTGATTCTAGTGTTTCAGTCATGAAGAATCATATTGGATACTCATTTTTTAGAGCAAGATATGAGTTTTTAGTGTAATTTGATTAATGGATGGATCTTTACTCATCAATTAATTATACTTCCTTATGGTCTTAGTAAAAATAGTGAAGTAATCCTTCAACATTAGTAAAATGATCATGAAATAAAATGTTATCATACTACCATTGGTTATGACGATATAAATGAACTTTTCCACACCTATTTGGATTTTTGTTTTGTTTTCATTTACTTCCTCTTGACCACATTCTCTATCACTCTTTATTAGCCCATGGGAATTAGTTTTCCCTTCTAAATCCATCTTTTAATTTCCCAGAATTTTTCACCCTATGTGGAATCCTAGTTATGTGTAACTTCTAGTGAGATTAATGTTTCCTAGTTTCTCTTTTTAAAAGGATATTTTATTAACCCTTTTCATGATTTGGGTTTCAATAAATGAATTCTATAAATGTTAATCATTTGATAATAAAGATGAATTTTGAGTTTGAAATTCATTTTAAGGGGGTAGGATGTAACATCCTGAGATTTTATGAAATAAGTTTTGTCAAATTAATTTAAATTACTTAATGTATTGTGTTACATGCTATACATAGTTTAACTTGTATCACATGCAATACCATGTTTATCTTGTGTTGCACATAACATTGACTACCTTTGATGACTTATGTTACACACAAGCCTGAGTCTTACCAGAAAACAATATACTATTAATATTATTATGATAGTTATAACCTATCCATTTGAAGGGAGATAATGAAATATATTAACTAAATTATGAAATTAAATTTTACACATGTTTATATTATGATTTATGTGGTTACTAATTAATTATAAATGAAAATAAAGACCAATTGAATATAAAGGATATAACATCCCAGGTAAAGATAGAATAATTATTTTTAATATTTATTAATATCTATGAATTAGATAGTAATTTTAACTTAAAATTGATTCTATATCTGATAGAGTATCTGAAAAACAATAATGATTTTCTCTGAAATCTTATGTTGCATGCAAGACTGAGTTATACCAAAAAATAATATATTTTTAATATTATTATTTTAAGTGGTAGTTATTGTATAGTCATTTTATCAGAGAGAATGAATAGGAATAACTATATTATACTTACACATGTTTATTAAATGTTTTTACATTCATCCAAAAAAATTATAGGATTAAAATAAGATTAAATCCAATTTTAAGCAAAAAACTCTATATTTTTTAATGGTAGTTTTACCACCTTTTAATGGTGAACCTATTTTAAATAATTTGTTTGATAATTTTATAATTCTTATATAAAAAAATAAGCTTCATTTATTAAATTTAAATATAAAACTTTACTTTGGGTTAATTTTTCATATTTTCTGGAGAACTTTCACATTTTGATGAATAGTGAATAATACTGAATTTTAGTTCAAAATTAATTTTTCTTAGAATTTATTTATATAGTAAAATTATGTTTTTAATTGTTTTTAAAGTATAATTATATAAATTTTATATCAGTTAAATCAATTTAGGTCATTTTAAACAATTTCACATTGAATTTAGATATAAAAACTTAGCAAACATTTGAACATTTACTTTAAAAAACCCCATTTGTCGTCCTGTCTATGGGGTTAATTTTAAATTAATTTCTGTCACTTAGGTGATTTTAAATTGTAAAATTGGATTTATAATTATAATTATAATAATTTATAATATAAAATAAGTTAAAAATAGTTTTTTAACAAAAATATCAATGAAAGTAATTAAAATTAATTATAGTGGTTAGGAGGAAAATTTGCTTAACAAAGGACTAAACCAAAAACATAAGAGACAAAATGACCTATAAAATTTTCAAAAATCCATTATATGTTCATATTTCTACCATTAAATCCATTTTATTAAATTTTTACCATTATTGGATCCAATTGACATGGAAAAAACGTGGGTGGAATTCTCTTTTCAAAATTTTACAAGAATGTCACTGCCCCTCCACTATAAAAGGAACTCACACTTACTATTTCTTCACACCGATTAATACAATTTGGATCTTCCAAAACCTTCCAAAATAATCTACCAAAATCCCAACCTCACCCTATATTCCTCACCTTGGGCATAAATCCAACCAAGAAGTCCTTCGATGCAAACCAAAAGTAGTTACCCAAAAAAGATGTAACTTTCATCAACATGCATTTTTTACTTTGTTTCCTTAACCAATACCTTAATTTCTTATTATTACATGAATATATAATAAAATAATTATACTAAATACACTAATATTTTTTTATGTTAAGGGTTTTTCCTAAAATTACACACACTTCCATCAAATGCGTAACGAAATTATCATTTGTGTACGGCGAACTACTGCCTCACATAATGATGTCGTTCATTTTTACTTTACCACCTCTCATGGTTGGGAATTATGATGGACACAAAATTTTTATATGATATATATATATATATATATTATATTTCATATTTATTCATACTTATGTAATTTTTATATACTCATACCTCCATGGTTTACTTTTTTTTATAAATACAGTGATGTCATTTGTAGACGTGTGGACTACTGCCTTTTCAAAGCGATGTGATACGTTCAAACACTACATGAAATGTATAAGGATAGTTTTAATGAAACATATGTGACATAAATAACATATATATGATATTAATTACATAATTAAATTTCTGTATATATAATATATCATTTTCTTTAACACCTTTTCACATGCAGAAAAAGTGATAATTTCGTTCGTGGATGTGTGGACTACCACCACCTTGACGCGATGTGATTCTTTTTACATTACAAGAATTATATATATAAGTATATATTAATAAATGATATTTTATATATGATATAATTATCATTATATAAATATAAATGTTACTTATCTTCTTTCCATAATGATCATCGAAAAATGGGAATGTTACTCATGCATACGTACGGACTACCGTCTCTGTGATTGTAATGTCAGTTCATTTTTTATAACCATCATTCATGATTTTTTTTTAAAATTACAATTTAATTATAAATATGATAATTATTTCATAATTATTATTATTTATATTTTTATATAATGACCCCTTTGACCATAGTTGACCTACCAAATTCATTTTTGACAGATAAATCGTATATGGTCAAAACACCCGACGTAAACTTAATTGTTTAAGTAGTTGTTTAAAATATTTTAATAAGTAAAATACAAGTAATTATAAACTTGAAAAATGTTATGAATAAAGTAAATTATTAAAATAAGTTTGTTTTTCATGATGATAATAACACATGTGATAAGTCAGACTCAAAGTAAGGGGTTTCGTCTCAATCTTCTATCATTAATACATTTCTTGGTGATATCTACATGTATTCTTTTATAAAGTGTATATACACCCCCTTTGACATTAAATATCCATATTATATCTATTATAATGTTATTTAGTGTTTTTTAAAATTTTATTATTTCATGTGACTTATGATTTAAATGTTCAAACTGGTATGGGACACTTTGAATGTTTAAAGATTTAATTTCAAAGTATTTTATACATGTAAATATTCTTGATATTATTTTACATATTTATTTATATGGATATAAAAGGGTTATAAAGGTAATTTTATGTCTATTTTTAATTTCATTCCAAATTTTTAAAAAGTAATCTTTTTATGTGTTTTATACAGAATATTTAGACAAGCGACAAATGGAATGTTCTATTATTAACGTACGCAGTGATAATGAATTTTCCACCATCATGGACATTATTTTATTTTTAGATTACTTTGAAAGATTTCATGTTTACTTAAATGAAAAAATGTACTTATAGTTTGGGTATTTTGGTATTGAAAATGTTTTTTCAAAGAAAAATGTGTTTTGGTATTGAAAATAGGTTCTTAAAAGAAAATGATATTTTTATTTGAAAGTGTTTTTCATATGGGTTTAAAAAGAGTTTTTTAATGGGTTTTATGATTAGAGTATTTTAATATAGATATATTGAGAATTATATGAAATTGGTGATCCCAATATATCTTATATGAAGGGTTGAACCCATTTATATCTCAGAGGTTAGCCTGATATAGCTTATAGGAAGGGTTGAGCCCCATTATAGCTCATGGGAAATGGGTGATCCCAATATAGATTATACGAAAGGTTGAGCCCCATTATAGTTCATGGGTGAGCCCGGTATATCTTATACGAAGGGTGATCCCCATTATAGATCTACAATTCATTGGGTAATGATAATGTTGGAAGTATTACTTATGGTTATTCCAATTAAAATGGTTTTGAAAGGGTTTTATTTATATGATTCTCTAAGTCACCTAAAGTATTTTAATTGATTTCTTTTCATTTTAATGATTTTCCTTGAGAAAAATGTGTTCTTTTTATTCATGTGAAAATGTTTTATTTCATATTATCAAATATATTTTGTGGTAAAGGTAAACATTATATGAGTTTACATGTTTTTATCGAACTAACGATTTCCTTTCTTATTGTGTCCCTTACTGAGATTTTGTTCTCATCCCATGTTTTTAAAATGCTTTCACAGGGTTTTAGGATGGGTAAGGGAAAGGAAGTAGTAAAGTTGGAAGTCTTGGAGATTTTCCAGAAAAAAATCATTCTTTATTTTAAAAAATTAAGATAATGGGAAAATATAAACTATTTAGAAGTGTACACTTTGTATTTTATGGTTTTGTTATGTATGAGTTATGGCATAATTCTCTAAAACTCTAAACCTAAAAATATCCTCAATGTGAAAGAAAGTAATTTCTTGAATAAAACTAAAGATTATGTAATGTTTAAGGCTGGGGCCTTATATTGGTTTTATCATTTTAATAGGATCGATACATGAGAAAAAATATTACGACCAAATTTTAGGCCATTTAAAAGTAAAAATATTTTTTGTGTTCAAGTCACTTGTACTAATTATAGACAATGAAAATTTTAGGATGGTGACACTACTACAATAACACAAATATATATTTTTTATTTTCTATATTTTTCTATTTTTTCATAAAGGATCAAAATAATTCTTCAAAAAGATAGTGAACATGTGGACTATAAACCATCTAAATCCTACTGAAATACCACACCAACTTCATGATATGGATGGAATAACAAGGAATAATCTGGATACTTATCCTAAAAATAGAATCTATAATATTCAATCATGTATCATGAAATAATATATCATGGGTAAAATACCTTAATATAAATATCATTTTATGAAGGCGTGCTCATATGGTTCCTCAACCAGAGATTAATCTTTTTGGTTAGTAAGTTAACCATTTTTATTAGGGGAATAAACACATCATGTCAAAATAATTTTTTGATCTAGGGGTAGTTATGAAAACCCAAGATCACATGTGAATCATGTTATGTTATGTAATTATAATAATGGAGTGATAAGAAAAAAATAATGAAAATATGTATTGTTAAGATAAGATATATAGTGGATTGTCCTTCTATATAAGATATCATTGAATATTGTTAGAAATAAATTAGATAAATGGATTGGGAATTTGTAATGCCTCGACCCCAGTTACCCAGAGTCGGTGCATTATTACATAACATTGGCATGATCACAAAAGATCAAGTCTCGAAAGACCGATTAGTTTAGTAGCCTTGGAAGCACTAGATACATTCATAAATGTTATATTATATCATAAATTGAAAAACTACAATAACATGGTCTCCATAGTCCACACTCATATCCCCTTCAGACTATCCCTGCAGGTCAGTCATAAAATATTTCTTTATATCCTGGGAAAAATAAAACATAGAAAGGGGTGAGCTCAGATGCTCAGTAAGGATAACAATATTGCAGAAACTTTCATAAATAAACATAAACATTTAAGGCAATGTATAACAAAAAAACCTTTTAAACTTGAACTTTAGCATAATATGGAAAAAATAAAATTAAATAATTCCATTTACTTATTCACATGGATATTCTACAAGTCGAATAATCACATGCAATATCAATAACCACTTTCATAATGATGGAATGTATAATGTCAGACTATCATAACCACGTAGCCAAGGCCTCGTGCCAAGACTACAAATAAGATTTTGTAAAGGCCTCGTGAAAAGACACTAGTTTGTCTCATGAGACCTACCGATGCATCGAGGAGCTATAGCGGGCTCCACCCGTCACTTATTAAGTCCAATTCATTCCTTATATGAAAAGGTTTTAAACATATCATAAACCATAACATAATCGTATCACATAAAACATACATAAAGGAAACATAACATTTCCACATTTTAATCACAAGATATCAATACATCACATTGATATAATAAAACCATTTTCAATACCAAAATAAAATAAAATTAAAACATGGTATTTATTTTTCATTTAAAAAATTTTATGGCTTGTAGAGGAAGCCGAAACTCAAATTATGGTCACGGCGGCGGAGAAGTCGTTGTCGCCGCATACGTACGACAAAAAAACATTCCCTTTTGTCGTTTAGTGAAATTATTCGTATAAAAAATATTCCTTATGAATAAATGTAAATTCAAAGGGGTTTATACAACGTATAAAAGAAAGATGTGTATAAAACAAAATATGCCTCAATGAAAGGAGATTGAGACGAAGTCCCTTACCTCGTGTCCGACTTGACTCGATCATTCTTTAACCTCCTGAATAATAAACTAGAGTTAATTTATACTTGTTTAAGAACCTTTTTTAAGTTCATTATTGCTTTTATATCACTTATTACCATGTTATGAACATTATTTAATTATATAAGTTAATAACGGTCATTTTGTCGATCTTTGGTACTTGAGTTAAAAATAAACTTCTTATAATTATAAGTTGTTCATGTGGTAAAATATCCATTATATCCAGAATTATATTCATGATGTAGATATCATATATATAATATATATATCCAGTATATACATGCATTTATAATATTACATAACATTTAGAGGTAAGAAATAAAATGCACTGTTCATGGAGACGGTAAGTCGTACGTACGCATGAACGCTACTTTCATTTATATTTCATATTTAATGGAATGAAATCATAATTATATAAAGGTATGTTATAATTATAGTATAATATCATATATAATATAATTTACTTCATCCTCTATACGTCCCACATATGGCATTAACGATTCAAATCACTTTGAAGGGGTAGTAGTCCGCACTTCCTAAAATGAAATTATCACGTTTACCCATAATGGAAATCATAAAGGTGTGCCATAAATGAAAAATAAAAAAGCATAAGGAAAACATAAACATAATATATATCATATATAAATGTAGTGACATCTTAATGGCCACCATAAGAGGTGTTAAAAGAAGATTGAACAATCATCGTTTCGTGAGGCAGTAATTCGCCACCCACAGAAACAGTATGTTCTTTTAACCATTAGACAAAGGTGTGTGTAAGTGTAAATCAAATAATTATCATATAAAAATCCTATTATATTTAATATACTGTTTTTTTTTTTTACAAAATAAATGAATAAAAAGAGTTTAAGGGGTTGGAAAATCAAAATAAAACAAAAGAACATAAGAGAAGACATTACCTTAAAATCGGGTAACTCTTTTTGATTTGAGACAAAGGCTTCCTTGGGAAGATTTATGCCCAACTTGAGGCTTCTAAGATTAATATAGGGAATTTAAGAGAGTATTTAGGCAGAGGTTGGCCGAGCCAAATGTCTTTGAAGGAGTGAATAAGGTGGTAGAGGTGGGGGCCTTTTTATAAGAGGAGAGGAGGGGCACTCTTGGAATGTTATGAAATGTTACATTATTATGAAATGATTTTCGGATTTCAAAGGTCCCACGATTATATATTTAAAAGATAAGGTGATTAGTGTTCTAAATATACTCATCCAATAGGTTTTTGACAAGTGTAAGTCTTATATTTTACATCATCTTTTCATTTTATTTAAATCGTTAATTAATGAGGTAATCGCTGCATCATCATGGTGTGATAAATAAATTTATTTATTTAATGACTAAAAATTATAAAAAAATAACCATGATGTAATAAATCTTTTTATCTTTCCAATGGATATTTATAGTCGAAAATATAACTTGTATAGCCCCTTGTAAAAAAAATTTAGTAAAACAATACATGTTTGTGACATTTTTATTTTTACTTTAAATAAAATGTTATTAATGTCATTTTCTTACCCAAGTGGCTCCATGGGGTCCCCAAGTTAACCCATGGATTATATTGGTCGGACATGACTCATCCAATAATTCTAGGACATGTGTCAAGGTAATTTCATATTATTATAACATTATTTTTACCTTAAATTACACCAATTACCTTTAATCGCGATTAATAAAACTTAAAAGTTACTATTCACCAAAAAATTATTTTAATCCAATTGAACCACATTCTAATTCCTAATTACAACCATGTATGTCGGATTTTTGAAAATAAAATCACAAAAAGTGGTAAATTTTCATTTAAATGAAAAATCAGTTTTTTAACTACCACTTAGTGGTTTCACTATTCATCAAAAATTGAAGTTTTTCAGAAAAATACCAAAAAATCACCCTAAGATAAAATTGATATTCTGAATTCAAAAATTATGTCTATTTTACAAAATTCCAAACATATAAGTTGAATTAAATAATTTTATAATTAATTCTCGTTGTCAAAACAATTGGCGTGTTTTTAAGAAACAATATCAATCAAAAGATTAAAAATTATTTATGTCCAATTTCAAAGTGAAATTAATTCTAATGACCACCATTGGATAAAATTGTAAAATTATATTCTAATTATAACTTATAACCACTCAATATTATAATTTATCACTATTAATTATTTTTTATTGAAAATTTGTTTTTAATTAAAATTTAGTAATTTTCACTATTCATAAAAATATAAAAGTTAACGAAAAGTTCCAAAATTTCACCCTAGGATAAATTCGATATTCCGAATCCAAAAATGAAGTCTATTTTGAAAGATAAAATTTATAAAATTTCAAAAAGTGGGTATTACTATTCATAACGGCTACTTTGATTGGTCGCGATGTGTTAGAACTCGAGGTTGCGTACAACACACACTGCTCTATTATTCAAAGAGAAGCGTACTATGAAAGCTTGGGGTGTTACAAAATTCCAGTGGAGAATCATGTTAGTGTTGACTTTAATAAATTATATAGACAATGTAGTCAGTGAAACATCATTCCTATGTCAATATGCAGACCATGTGGAGAACCTAATTTATATAAAGGTTCTCATGTGTGGTTGGAATTACTTATGTAAAAATATATTTTATTAAATAGTATTTATATAAATTTTAGGGTTTGTGTTGGAGTATGTGTCTATGTAATTTGTCTTTAAATATACTTTATGTAAAGGTTTGAGATTCATTTTTTGATAAGGTAGATATGCATGGAATTAGGTCACTGGTCCCACTAGTCCTTTAGGATTTTCTAATCTCTTGTACACATTATTAATGAATATAAATATACATTCTAAGAACAAGTAGGGATCATTATTTGAGATAGGAATCCTACTATAATTTTTTATCACAATATCGCTTTTATTTTACATTCATCTCTTTATATTATACTACACTTAAATTTATGACATAACCTCCTTCATTTTTGTATCTCTTTTATAATTGTAATATTTTCATTATCATAATGATAAGGAAAAATGTTGTAAACCTTTAATTTTAGTGAATATTTGGGATAAATATAAGTCTAGTAGAATGGACATAGGAATCACATTGATCATGAAAAATATAAATTTTGTGTGAGATGTTTTTTATTTTTATTTCTTATTCAAGAAATAATAAATCAATTTTCTTCTTAAGAACACCAATTTCTAATCCCAAAGGTATGTTACTTTTTTTACATATATAGATGTCTCAACTTACCTTGAATTGATTGGTGATGTATATACTTCAATGTGTTAACCTCCAATATGACCTCTTATACATTAACCTTCAATTTTTTTTACCACATTTGTTTCAACCATATAAATTTTGAAAATAGAAATATCACAATGATATTGAAAGAATGGATTCTTTGAACTGATGTACAGAAGATACATGGATATGCATTTCAAATTATCAATTCATAATAACTTAAAGATGTGTTATGTAGTCTATGCATACATGTGTTTTTTATGCATTGAGTTGTATAACTATACATACATTTATAATAATAATAAATGAGAAACCAATAACAAATCACAATATGATATATGTTAATACCTAGTAAGTTAGGGTAAAACATCAGAAAAATATAGATACAAAGAACTTGATCATATCAAGGTAAACATATCACAAAAAATAGTATTCATTCACCACTGAAACACTAGATCAAATATCTAACAAAAACATACCACTCCACTAACTTCTCTACCCATTAATGATCCCTTGTCTTCAGTTTTACCAAGGAAAAGGGGTATATCTATTTGGACAAAAACTTTTAACAATAATATCATAACTCTTATAATTTTTAGGCCTCACTATAGCCTTAAATCAGGGGCACTGTTGTTGATGGAACTTCCCTAGGCCCTCCTCTTCTATATCCTCTCTACTTCCTATTGTGAAGATATTGAGAGTAATAATAACAAATGAATCTATAAATGATAATATAATTAAGGAAAAAATAAAAAGAATAAGATCATGGGACAATGTGATTTACATGGTTTGGGAAATGATCCTTACATCCATAGATATAGATAAATTTCATTATGTTCGAAATCAAAAATTATAGTTTGAATAACATAGTTTAAAACACATATAAACCTTATCTTTAATGAGATCATAAATAAATTTTGTTGTATAGTCATCCATGTTTCTATAGTTCCACCAACCGCACACTAAGTCAATTTTTCTATAGTAACTGATGGATTGATGCCTGTGGAGATATAGTGATATATTGGTGTCAACAGTCACATACTACTATAGTATTATGTTTAAGTTCACACTATTATAGTTCCTTATTAGTGTCTATGGTTAGAAATGAAATAGTTGTTCAGATTTTATACATTATCTAAAAAATAAAATCAGGGGCCTTTGGCCCCTTAAACCCTGAGAAGGGGTTCACTACCCCTGCAACCCCCAACAAACTCACCATAGAGGTCAAACCATAAGATTTTTGATATAGTGTACAAATTGTTCCACTAGAAATTATCCCAACTTCATCAAATGGATTAGGAAAGACCATTCCAATGCTTCCTCTAGTGTTATCTCTTTCTTCTACAATACAAACATAGAATCTAGCACCAAAATTCAACCCATGATGGAAGATGTCAAACCCATCCCAATCACCCTTGAAATAAACAAAAATATATTTTACATGATTAGATTAAAAATCCAACACACACTGGTAGACATCTCCCTGATTAATACCCAGAAGGATATCAGGTAGATCTCAAAGTTCATAGCTCGATATGGTCCCCAAAACAATGGTACCACTGGAACAAGAATCTTCATATATTTTGGAAAAAATGAAGATTATAATTACAAAGGGATGATAAGGAATAAAAAAAGAAAATAGATAATGAAAGTGATACTTGATATTCCCCCCAAGATGCTCTCGCCCAATCCAACAATTGAACCCACAACTAGAATAATCTTCCCTCCCCTTCTCTCACTATACCTCACCTTATTTAATATCCTAATATCCTCCCATAAAAACCCACCTAGTTGTCCACCCCCTAGTTTTATTCCCTCACCCACTACTAAAAATTCCAACCAACTATAGCTGACCCAACATAACCCTTGTGAAAAGTTATAACTTCACCCATATAAGATTCCATTACATAAAAAATAGATCCCTTATGTATAATCACTACCCCACCCTTTCACATATCCTCACATTCCTATCACTCTGACCCTCCTGAAATACCACCTTTCCCTCAAGGTGGTGGTTGTGTTTCATAGTGTGATGGCTTGGTCTCACCCCCCAATGTTTAGTTGAACAAAATTAGACATGAATTAGATCTAAATGAAAATATAGTGGTGGGGTTTCATATTCAGTGAAAGTTTTCAATTTTTTAAAATATTAATTCCCTCAAACATAGATAAAATAGTGATAAATTTCATATTAATCAAAACTAGAGATGATTCAACTATTTCTACCCAATTTTCATGGTTTTTCTCCACATTACCACCACCTATCCTACTAAAAATTAATATAACATCATTTTCATTATAATAAAAATGTGTGAATATAATGATTGATTGTGAAAGATCTCCTTGGGTTCCTCCTTCAGTTCCCTTTAGTAATCATACTCCAATAATTTATCATAATCCACCTGTTGAACATGTTTGATGATAATTTTTATTAATGTGTCATGTGTGATCAAATAATATAACACCTTTTTGGTATCTCAACATCATATCCATCATAGGATATATTTTTAGATGTTTGATAGAAATATGTGTCTTTAAAAATAATATACTTCTAACTCCTAGAATTAAGGATATACTTTCTTAGATCTATTTTCATCTCATAGTGCTCCAGAGCTTGGATATTTCTCAATATCTTGTACTTCATCTAGACATGACAATATTGAATGGAATAATTAATAGTAAAAGATATCTCATTTATATCATATCTATTTAACACTTTACTAGTTACCTTAAATGGGTTATTGTTGCTTATGATGCTCTCAAACGCACTAGGCTTATCTTGAATTTTGTTCATCTTATAATGGTGCTAATGGATTCTCTTCAATTATATCCTAATAACATCTCCGCCTAACTCAAAAAGTAGAGTAATATGATTTTCAAACATGAAAATATTCAAACCTTGTTTTACATATTTTCCACTGAACATAATTCCATCTTACACGATGAATGGATAGCTTTAAAAACTTATGTACTATCAAAATAATTGACAACCAGGTCAAGATGCATCACCTTTATAAGTTTATGGTGAATGTCATATTCTCCCATAGAATTCATATAATCTCTACTGGGATCATAAAACATGGCTACATGAGACAAATGATGAATGTGAACTATTTTCAAGCCTGGTTTAAGTGAGTCAAATTTAGAAAAGACATCTTCAAATATATTTAACTTTGGAATGTCAATGATTGCAAACTTAATTTTTCCACCAACTGGGTCACTTACTCACATTCATGGATAAGTATTACATTTAGTTTTTTATGTCTCTTTCTCATTTATGGTAGTAGAATATATTACTTCCCCCATATAAATAGTATATATAACTTGAAAATACTCCTTTTTTTGTTTAAGTTCTTAATTCTCTATATTTCCTTTATGGAATTCATCTTATGTGTATCCTTTAGGAAAATGTTTTTTGAACTCTTTTACAACCTTCACTTGGGCTTTTTTCCTTTTCTTTCTTCCCCGGTATCAACAATTCCCATATTGAGCAATTTAAGAGTCAATATTACTATATTGATCTACTCGCTCTATATTATTGAAACCACAGTCTTTGATGATTTATGTAATTCTAAAAATTCTTATTTCACAAACATTTCAATGTAAGCCTATGCATAAACCAATAGAACATGTGGAAACTCGAGTTTCTGCTTTGATCAGGTCCCCTCAAGATCAGGTTTCCAAAATATAGGGAACTTATAGCTTCCAACCGAAACACATTGCCCGTAGAAAAATTTAGCTTCAGTTGTAATAGAATCATACTCATTAATAGAAACACTTTCATTTTTTTCTAATATTTCATCTATATTTCCAAAACTAAACACCTTCAAAAAAGGGTTCACCTCCTTCCAAATATGGTAACTCATCTTGTTTATCAATAGTGTATAGATCCACCCAAATGAAATTATAACATGTATTCATTTCTCCCACAATATGAGGTTCCTAAGTATTTCTGTATCTTACCTCATTGTGTTCACCATAATGGCTAGGATAGTAAATCAGTTCTTCTATCGAGAATAGTTTTGAGTTATTCTAATCTCACTAGAAATTTTTAAGAACTTCCATATATTATTCCATTTACATCAAAGTCATGGGATCTTCCTATATGGTGCTTCTAAAATCCCCAAGTAGTTCTTCTTTTAGTTTTGTCCAGGTGAACTCATCCATAATTACTTTATCCAATAAAAACAAAAGTCCAAGCATACCTAGAATACATAGTAATTCCAAGGGTGCCTTTATCTTTTTAAGACATTGAAAAATTAAAAAACAAGCCTCTTCTCATGTGATCAAAGTCTCAATATTGTTTATAGAAATATATAGAATCATCTCCTGGATAGAGTACTCCTCCTGACTCATGATCATCCTGGCCAGTGCCACCCAGAGCTCAAACATTTGATTCTCCATACGTGTGTGAATTAAGATATTGTATCTTCTATGAGTAATTATTTAAGAAAAATAATAATAATCACTTGAGAAACCTTTAACAACTAGATATTTCAATTTACATTTTAATTAAATAAACAACGTGTCTTATAGATTTCTCTACATGCAACACAAAACTAAAATGAAACTGTGATATGTTTATACCACTAAAACATAACCATTGAATTAGTGAAAATGAATAAGAATAACCTATTTATGAAATATTTATGGAACTAAAATAAATGCTACTTTTAATATGAATGAAATTTAAATGGTATATCTAAAATTATTAATACGATCATTTTATGGTTAGAAATGTAATTTTCTAAATATTTCATTTTTATGTGATACACATTTATATTTCAAGTAAAGTATGATTAATGATGATAAAACTCATTTGATATTAATAATTAGGTAATTCTAATTTAATTATTAAATTATAGGAAATATGAATGAGAATGGTTAATATTCTAAAAAGTTAATTTACTATAAAATAGTTATTCATTATATATATATTTTTATTAAAAAGTTAAATTTATAAATTCTAGAATTTAAATTTGAAAAAAATAATATTTTTTTGAGTTCATAACATTAAAAAAAATTAAATATGGATTTTGGTTATTTTTCTAGAAAGATTTATTTTTAGGTGAATAGTGAAAAATACTATTTTACAAATAACAAGAATTTTATAAAATTATTAGTATATAAGTTTGAATTAAAAATTTATGAAACCTTTTTTAAGAGAAAATAGGTATTTTATAAATGAATTTATAATTTTAAAAAATATTTTTTTATTTACTAACCCATTTTTGAAATTTTAGAACTTAAGTTATATTTTTGAAAAAAAATGTTTTTTAATACATTAAATATTTATTATTTTAAAATTAACTTTAATAATTTTTTGAAAATTAATATTATAAAATGGATTTATAATTTTTAATACTTTTTTTCAAATTATTTTATAATGAAATTTTTATTTTTAGGCATAAATATAAGTTACCTTAGGTAAAAACCAATTATCGTGGTAAAAGCTAAAATGGTAAAAGTAATGATTTAAGGGGTAAAGGGATTGAAACATGATAAAAATAAGTATATAATTGAGTTTTTGAGGTGTATTTCAACCTTTTATCTTACCCACTCCATTATTTATCAATTTTAGATCCACTTTATTTGATATTGACTTCCCATTATTAAAAAAATAGGGGTATTTACAAAAATGACATCTTTTTTTTAGTTATAGAGAGGATTGTCCTATCATCACTCCCTTTCGCAACATAACCCACTTAGTTTAGCCCAAAATATATACAAACCTATCCATGACTTTCATATCCACCTTAAAGAGTTTCTAGGATTCTCAAAATACCATCTCACAAAGTCTTGACCCACTTTGCAAAGGATATAATCCTAGAAGTGAGGTTTACCTCTCTAGTTGTTCCTTTCTCATTTCTATTTCCTTATATCACTTCTTCTTAATTAAATTAAATTACACCATATTAAAATGATAACTTCAATACCATTATCATATTGGTATGTTGTTATAATGATAGTAAAATAAATAACATTTTTTTCTCTTTTCTTTTAATAAAAATGAAATCATCATTCGTGTGTTTTGTGGAAATCCACCTCCATGACGCAATGTGTTTAATTTATCTTCACCGCCCAATAGGTATGGTCCTAATAGGTAATTTAATATAAAGTATTATTTTTATAACATATTTAATATTCCTAAATGATAAACTATATTACTTCTTTCTCTCATTCCATTAAAAAAAATCATCATCCATGAGTACATGTAGGCTACCGCCTCCATGGAACGATGCATTCCATCATTCATTACAACTCTTCATGGTCAGTTATAAGAATTATTTTAAATTATAAATATGATTTTTTATTACTATTATATTTATGATAATACATATTTATCAATCTATTAATGATATGAACAATAAACAATTATTATAAAATCAACAGTCTTAAATAACCAAACTTAGAGGAAAACAATCACTTATTTCTATGTTATGCCTTTATATAAATTATATTCAACTTATAATTCTGTAAAATTATGATTCACCACCCTAATAAACAATAAATAATATAATTATACTTCTGGTATAATGATGCTACAACTAAACCACCTTATAATCATCCTCTATTCATGGTAGCCTCATGTTTGGGTCGGTTTGACCACCTACTTGAACAATATTATGAATTTATATCATATATGACTATGAGAACTTATTTAATAGTATATTATGATATAAATAAGTAAATATTTTTTTATGGTAATTTTATAACAATATTTAACTCATTAATTAATAAATCACCCTTAATTTATTAAGAATCAATGAAACATGATCATTGTCGATTTCATACTCATGGATCATAACCAAGACTACCATGAAATTAAATTATATATTTATAAAATATCTTGTAAAATATATTAAAATATCTTATATGATCTAATATAGTGATCCAAATCTTTTACACATATCGTGACATGATTTTTAATATAAATATTCATTAATTATAAATTGGGGATTGAAAGGGACTAGTGTATTTGTAAAACCAAGTACATAAAATATCAAAATGAAGCTAAAATAAAAAAAATATTTATTTTATCATCATTAGTGATCTTCTAAATCCCTTTTAACTCTTAAAAGTTCATTTGATAACCTAGAAAAATGTATAAAAAGGTTTGATCTAAAAATTCTAGTAGGGGAATAAACATGATGGAGAGGAATAATATATATATCAATAAGAATAATATAATATCAAAAATAAGAATGGATAATGAAAAATCATATGGGAGAATAACCTAAAAATGGTATCATAAGATTATGTCAATATAGGAAATTTCCAAAAACCAAAAACATGGCATAAACATGAGTCAAGGCTAACTGCCAAGAAGATATCACATGGTGGACAAAGTCCCATAATGGATTAGGTTTACTTATGATAATAAAAAAATTACCCAATGTGTTGGAGCACTACCTAGATGCACCCACCATAACATGTGTATGATTATGAGCACTATAAAAATGGAATTTATCATAAGGCATAAACATAAGGAATTTAATAAAAAAAACTTATGGCATGTATTACCCTTTCAAATTAAGGTAAAATAAGATTGTTGTATATGTAAGGGGAATATATACAGAATATGGATTCATCCTATAATATAAAATAGAGAGATAAATGGATTTATAGAGAGAATTTTCATAACCTAAATAAAAATGGTGGTTTGGAGAGATCCCTTATCTTATGTATGAATGTGTTCTACATTGAACTTAACATCCCGGATACTCAAATTAACTTCATTAATTAAATAATTAATTACTTTATCCATAAATATTTTATTTATTATAATTTTATTATGTTCATCTATAACAATTTTAAAAGAGATGTAATGTTTATTATCTCTCTTCTAGGAGGGTTTGTTTCAAGGTTCCATAGTCGGAAGACTTTTATATACTTATGGAATTTCTTTGTAAAATGGGAATGAAATTATAGAAGTGAAATGAAATGGTATTTATTAACCTTGAAAATTTTAAATGGTTCCATGCAAAAAAATTTCAATATATGAATAATCTATTTAATAAAAATGTTAATGTTAAATGGTTAGTTTATTTGGCACTTTTACCAACCATCACAAAACTAGTTCCATTTTATTTAATTAAATGGATATTAAAATTTTAAATAACTTAATATAATTTATAAAATAATTATTATAATCATATTTGACAAAAATAATATTTTTATAACCATCCTTGAAGACATTGGAGAAAAAAGAAGTGCGTTGTTCATGGAGGTGGTGAACCAACCCTTTTGTGAACATTATATTCGATTAAGAATCAAAATAAGGGAAGGTATAAGATGGATATCCCCTTAAAAATAACATTATAGTGTATTTATAATACATTATTCATTATTTTACTTTGGTTATTGGAGGTGAGGAGAAGGTAGAAGAAGAGAATAATTTGAAAGGGGTAAATTGAGAATATTACAATCTAATTCTTGTCTCCTTGAAATACTCCTTAAGGCACCTTGAAATGGTCTCTCGGTGATACCCAAAACACTTGAAAATGGTGTAGAGGCTTGGAAATGGAATTTTATAGAATAGTGGTAACCTCTAAGTCTTAGAGGGAGTGGGGATAAGGGGTGGTGAGGAGCAGTATTTATAAGGGGGGAGAGGGGTGTTTCGAATATTATAATCATTGGTTTATTATTTTTCCTAAAAACTATAAATACTATTGATTATTGTGAATATATATAGTAACTAGTTCATTTGAGTTCGGACTAATGGGTTCTTACATCATCCAGGACTCAAAAAAGAATGTATATCTCTTATTATGTTAAATACCTTATTTTACAATATTTCACTATTCACCAAAAATTCAACTATTTTAGAAAAGTGAATAAAATCCACCCTAATAATTTTTTAAATTTATATTCTGAAAATATAATCTATTTTATGAAAATAATTCTCAAAATATGATAATTTAATTTTTTTAAATAAAATCATTATATAATTTAAAAATGTCAATTTAATATTTCTAGCAATTTTCTGACTCTTAAAATTTACATATTGTCTTATAAAATTTTGTTACCATTATTATAGAACTTAATATTAATTTATAAATCCATTTTATCAAAATAAACTTTCTGTTAAATCATTATATTTATTATAAAACATGAATTAAAACATTTTTGTTTTAAAAAAATAACAACCCCTAATTTATCATTTTTAAAACATTTATTTACTTGTACCATGGTATAAATATATCATATTTTCATTTAATAATATGCCTAAATATTATCTTACACATACATATGTGTGGTTACTATTATAAATGTTTGTTTACTATTCCTTACGGTTGGATTACTATTCTATTGGTCAAGTAACTATTCCAACAATCAAATTTCTATTCCAATAGTCCAATTTTTAATAGTAATATGAGTTATTTAATTCCTATAAATACCTTTTATTTCATTCATTCTCCATTCACTTATATTTTATCTCAAGGTTATATTTGTTTCCATTTTCAATGTTAATACTGTATTAAAAATGTTATTTTTCAGTTTGGCAACTTTGTTCGTGAGTGCGGTCATTTTGGTGGACCGAGAATATCCAAATTTTCATATATTACTATCTTATTTTCTATTTTTTATCCCACTATAATATTTTCAGTTTTTATGGCCATTATCATTCTCTAAATTTAATTTTCAATTTATTATCATAAAATGTTGTTGGTTTCATTATTTGGTACATGTGCATAATATTATATTTCAAAATGTGACACAATTATATATTAATAAATGAAATTTCATTGGTAAAATTATAGGTCATTACATTATTCCCCCTTAAGAAATTCACCCTCAAAATTTCATTTTACATACCAAGTTATAAACAGGTGAGTGTACTTCAGCTTCATTTCTTCCACTAGTTCCCATGTTTCCTCCTCATACTTATGGTTTCTCTATAGAACTTTGACTGGGTGATTTTTCTTGTTGAATATAACTTTATCACTATGGTCCAAGTTCATTACAGGCTTATCCTCATAAGAGAGATCATTTTCCAGCTGTAAAAATTATGAATTCATTACATGTGAGAGATCTTGTATATACTTCCTCAATATGGATATGTTTAATACATCATGTACTTAATAAAGGGATGGTGGGAGTTCTAGTCAATAGGTGACATATCTGATGAAATTGAGAATCTCAAAGGTGCTGATGTACCTTGAATTTAGCTATGCCTTCTTCCCAAATTTCATAACTCTGTTCCTCAGATATATGTGAATGAATACTTTATTTCCAAACTTTATCTCCATGTGTCATCAATAATTGTCTGAATATCTCTTCTTTAAAATTTGGGAATCCCTAATGTGTTGTTGAATGGTCTTCACATTTTATACCATTTACTTGACCATTTCAAGTACCAACATATGGATTTCTCCAACTAAATCCCAATATAAAGGTGTTCTATATTTCTTCCCCTAAAGGGATTTATATGGATCCATTTGGATGATTTTGTGGAAACTATTATTATATGAGAACTCAATCAAAGGAAGATGTTGATCCCATCCTCCTTTAAAGTTCATTGAGAATTATCTTCACATGTCTATGAATTTCTTGATATTATTCTCATATTGGAAATCACTTTGTGGTTGATAATCTATATTGAAGTTCAACTCAGTGATTAGAGAATGTTTTAGACTTTTCAAGGACATAGATTTAATTCTAGGATCTTGATCTGATACAATAAATAGTGGTGTTCAATGCAGCCTCACCACTTCTTTGATGTATATCCTTTCAAGTTAATCGAGTAGGAAGTCCCCTCTAATCATAATTAAGTGAGTAGTCTTTGTAATACAATCCACCATAACCCATATAGAATTATTTCCTTTTAATGCCTTTAGAAAACTAGTGATAAATTCTATGGTCATGTTTTCCCATTTCAATATAGGTATGGGTAATTGTTACATCATCCCCTTATATTTTTTACTTTTAGCCTTCATTTACTAACATACTAGGAATTTTGATATATATTCTAGATCCTCTTCTTCATATTGTCCCATAAATAGTTTTCTCATAGATCTCAATACATATTCATTATCCCTGGGTGGATAGAGAAACTAGAGCTATGTGCATCATTAAACAACTCCTTATTTATATCAAGATTTGATAGTACACACATTCATGACCCAAATCTTACAACTCCTTCAATTTTAAACTCCTATGTTTTACCTTTTCTTATATATTACACCTTCTTTTGTATTTCCATATCATCTCTTTGTTCATCCTTTATCTTCTCCAGAAGGGATGGTTAAGTAATCATTTGAGAAAGGAATGATGATTTTACTTACATTATGATTCCCATGTCTATCCTCTGTAAGTCTAAGAATATTAGATCCTTATCAATTCTCATTATTGATAAGGTTTCAAGATCCTTTCTACTTAGAGTATATACCACTATTTTTTTCCAGGATGGTAGTTGATTGACTATTCATAATCCTTGATCATATGTAACCATCTTCACTCGAACATATTAAGATCCTTCTATGTGAATATATATTTTAGGATCTTATAATCCATATATATTTCACACTTCTCTCCTTGGAGATAATGCCACCATATTTTCAATGTGAAGATCACTGTCTCCAACTCTAAATCATGCGTTGGATAGTTCTACTCATGAACTTTCAACTAGCTTGATGTGTAGGCTATCACTTTATCATTTTTCATCAGTACAAAACCTAATCCCTTGTTTGAATCATCACTATATACTACAAAAAATTCCCCTATTGTGGTTAGTGTGAGGACTGGTGTAGAGTTAATCCTCTTTTTTAACTCTTTGAACCTCTCTTCGCACTCATTATTCCAGAAAAACATTACCCACTTCCAAGTCATCTAGGTTAGCAGGTTTTATAATTTTGAGAAGTTCCTCACAAATCATCGATAATACCCAGGTAGTCCCAAGAACTATGGATCTCCATTATAGATGTTGGTCTGGGACACTCCTTGGTATTCTTTATCATATAATGGTCTACACATATCCCTTTTTTAGTTATAAAATTCCCCAATAATGATACTTCCTCTATCCAAAACTCACATTTATTATACTTTTCATATATATTCTCTTTTTACGATGTTTTTATCACATTATTCAAATTCTCTTTATGCTCCTCCTTCTTTTTTGAGTATATTGGTATATCATCTATAAAGACTACCACAATTTTTTTGAGGTAAGTTCTAAAGACTCTATTCATTAAGTTCATAAAAATTGTTGGAGCATTAGTGAGTTCAAAGGGAATCACTATGAACTCATAGTGTCCATACCTCATTTGAAAGGTGGTCTTGGAGATATCATCCTTATTCACCTTTTATTGGTTATTTCCCAACTTAAGGCCCATCTTAGAGAAATAATGGTATCCATATAGTTTATTGAACAAGTCATTTATCATGGTAGGTGAAACTTTTTTTATTGTGATATTGTTGAGACCATGATAATCAATTCATGGGTGTATTGAGTCATCCTTATTCTTGATGAAGAGGACATGCATAACCCATGGTGAATCACTTGGGTGTATAAAACCATTTTTCAATTATTTTGTATATACTTCTTTAATTATTCCAACTTTGTGATGAGAATTCTATATGGAGTCTTGGATATGGATATGTATATAATAATAATTTCAATTGAGAACTCAACCTCTCAATTAGGAGGAATACCAAGAAACTCTTTAGGAAATACATCCATATAATCCCTTACAATAGGCATGTATTTGAGAATTATTATCTCCTTGGTCACAATCATTTAATCTATACAAGATTTCTCATAAAATAATAATATCCATAATTGAGATGAATATTCCAAAGTATATTCATCCTCCTTACACTTTTACAAAATCAAAGGATGGCTTGGGATGTGAAGAGTGATCTCCCTATCCTGATAGTTAATTTTGTATTTATATAAGTATATGAAATCCATGACTAACATAACATAAAACTTCACTAAATTAAGTAAGAAAATATTTTTTAGAAGTTTTATTCTATAGACATTGACTAGGAAGGATTTGTATTCTTGGAATGTAATAATTGATCCATTTCTATCCTCATAGATAAATCAAACTTCTTATTTTTAGGTGGTGTTTGAATTGTTCTACTAAATTTTCATGATATTAATAATTCATAGAAACAAAATCAAAAATTACATTAATTATTATTAAATTAATAACCAGTGAACCTGTCACTACATCATTTTCAAGGTCCACCCCAGTAGTAGTGATGTCATATTTCCTTCCTTTATCTCTAATCCATTGAGGTTTTTTTCATTAATTGTAACTAAAACCAATTGTATTAGGTAATTATCTAGTATAATTTATGCGTTCCTTGAATTGTAAATTCTATATAATAGGTTGAGTGTTGATCTGAACATTTATTCTTTCACATTAGTGGGATTCTTCATATCCCATCGACAATGATTAACTTGATGCCCCTTTTCCACATTTTAAGTATCTCTCAGTTCCCTTGATATATTTTATGGGATGATTCTTCCCACATTATTGATGCATGAGATTTTGGGTTTTATTTCCACCATGCGATTTATCCATTAATCCTCCTAAAGTAAATTATATTTTATGATTTTTATCTCTAGCCCCACGAGACCACTGAGAGTCACTTATCTCCAACTCAACCTTAAGGGAACAATGGAAAATATCTTCATAGATATCAAAGTCTCCAGTCACTAAATATTTTTGTATACTCATATTTAACCCACTAAATATGTGTTCTAACTTACTTTTAGTGTTCATGGAAATGTCAGAGGTGTGTCGTGTGAGCCTTGTGAAGTTTTCCCCCATACACCCCAATAGACTCATCTTCCTTTTGCTTCAGTATAAGTAACTCCCTATACATTTTAATATGAAGAGTTCAGGGAAATTTTTTATTGAAAAATATTTTCATGAATCCTTCCTATTGGATGGATTCAATTTCCTCTTTGGACTTTTTGTTCTTGATTAGGATCCAACACTGATCATATTCCCCCTCCATGTGATAAATATCCAACACAACATTCTCTTATTATGAGAATTGGATGATAGATAATATCCACTCAATAGAGTTAATCCATTGCTTCATGATTAGGGGATCAAAATATCCACAAAAGGTAGGAGGCCTTTGTTACATAAAGTGCTCGATTGTAACTTGGTCTTTCTTAGGAGAAGGAGGTTGTTTTACATGATTAACATTATTATTAATAACATTTGTTAGATGAGCCATAATTTCCATGAAGTTACCAAATCCCTCTCTCATATGGTTAGGCATATCATTCGGTCAATCATCACATTTCCTACCACATTGATTAATGGCACGATTCCTACTATTTCCTACCATTAACTAAAATAAAGGAAAATTGGGATGAGAATAATTTAATTAGTAAATGTGTAAATGGGAAACTATTAAATTAGAAGTAATAACTTATAAATCACATTTAAATTATAGCTTAAGAGTCTATAGGTTTTAAAACTAGGTTATCTATGGTAATTTCCCTATTATATTTTCTAACCTAACAATTTTTTAAAATCCATCACAAAGGTTCATAAAGAGTTTTTGAATTTACCAAAGAATATACCATGGGAGTGTCAAACCAATTGTGTATTAAGGACATATATTGTGAACCAGGTGATAATCGAGTCTAGCTCAATGTCCCGTTTTCAGGTTTTTACCCCTAGGTACAACTATACTAGAGCCACATCCACTTGTAGTATCTAGACAGGGATGTAATTTCATGGAAACCACTCACTCTATACATCACCAAAATTCCATGATATTTTCCTATACTTGGAATTATCCTTAAACTTATCAATAGGTTTATCACTAAATTATTCTAGTCCTAATACCCAAAAATAACAAGACTATCCTATGATGCCAATTATAGCGACCCAAACCTTTTACAGATGTCTTCACATGATTTTTAACATAAATATCCATTAAGTAAAAAATAAGGATTGAAAAATCCTAGTGTATTTGAAAGACTAGGTACATAAAACATCAAATTTGGACTAAAATAAATCTTTACTTCATTCTCCTTAGTGAGATCCTAAATCCCTTTGAGCTCCTAAAACTGTATAGGATAACCTGGGGAAATACATAAACAAATGGGTGAACTAAAAATCTTAGTAGGAGAATAAACATGATGAAGAGGTATAAAATATATATTAATAGGAATAATATAATATCAGAAAGAATCATGTATCATGAATAATCATATGGGATCATAATGTAAATAACATGGTATCATAAGATCATGGAAATATGGGAAAGTGGAAGTAATTTAAAACATGACATAGATATAAATCAAGGATAACTACAAAGACAATATCAAATGGTGAAAAAATTACAATAGTGGATTAGGTTTACTCATTAATACCATACATGGAATATCATGATACTAAAAAATTACCCAATTCATTGGATCACTATTTTTTCACACTCATCATAACATGTTCATGCTTATGTGCACAACAAAAAGGGAATCGATCATAATGCATAAACATAAGGAATTTGATAAAAGAACTTATTATATGTATTACCCTATAAAAATAAGGTATAATAATCATGGTATATATGTAATATAAATATATACAGAATATATAGGCAGCCATAACATAAAATAGAGAGATAAAGTTCATAACCCAAAGAAAAAGGGTGGTTTTGAGAGATCCCTTACCTTATGTCCAAATGTATTCTTCATTTGAACTTAACATCCTAGATAATAAAATTAACTTAATTACTTAGTTTATTAATAATATTATTAATCTATATTTTATTTATTATAATTTTATTATGTTCCTTTATAACCATTTTAATGAGATTTAATGTTTAGTTTTTCTCTTTCAGGAGTTTGTTTCATGGTTCCATGGTCGGATCACTTGTGTATACTTATGAGAGTTATTTTTCAAATGGGATAAGAATTATAGAAGTGAAATTAATTGGTATTCATGAACTTACATATATTTAAATGGTTCCATGTATCATTTTTTTTCCAACATATGGATGATCCATTTAATAAAAATGTTAATGTTAAATGGTTAGTTTATTTGGCAGTTTTACCAACAATCACAAAACTAGTTTCATTTTATTTAATTAAATGGTTATTGAAACATTAAAAAACTTTAAATAAGTTATAAAATACTTATTATAATCATATTTAACAATAATAATATTTTTATAACCATCCTCGATGGTGGTGGAGAAAAATGAAGTGTGTTGTTCATGGAGGCGGTGGACCAACCCTATTGTGAACATCATATTCATTTAAGAATCAAAAGAATGGAGGTATAAGATGAATATACCATTAAAAAATAACATTATAGTGAATTTATAGTAATGGATTAATTATATTAAGTTTGGTTTTGGAGATGAGTAGAATGTAGAATAAGAGAATAATTTGAAAGCGGTAAATTGAGAATATTACCTCTTAATTCTTGTCTCCTATAAATACTTCTTAAGGAGCCTTGAAGTGGTATTTGGGTGAGAAACAAAACACTTAGACATGGGGTAGATTCTTGGTAATGGAATTGGGTAGAATATTGGAAATATCCAAGGATTATAGGGCATGGGGGGAAGGGGTGGTGAGGGGTGGTATTTATAAGGGGAGGGGATGGGTGTTTTTTTAATATTATAATCATTATTTTATTATTTTGGATCAAAACTATCAATATTATTGATTATCATGACTATATATAGTAAATAGTGTATGTTAATTATAAATAATGGGTCCTTACATCATCCATGACTCAAAAATTCATGTATTTAGCTTATTATGTTAAATACCTTATTTTACCATATTTCATTATTCACCAAAGAATCAACTATTTCAGAAAAAAATCCTACCAATTTTTTGATTTATAGATTTAAAAAATGTAATAAAACTTTTTAAAAATAATTTTATATATTTGAGAAATTTAATTTTTAAATAAAATCCTTATTTAATTGAAAAATACCAAATTAATATTTCGAGCAATTTTCTTACTCTTTGAAAAATTACCTATGGTCTCATAAAATTATATTACCATTATTATACAACATAATATTAATTTATAAATCCATTTTATTAAAATAAATATTCTATTAAGTCATTATATTTATCATAAAAGTTCAATTAAAACATTTATGTTTTATAAAAATACCAACACATAATTTATCATTTTTAAAACATTTATTTACTTGTACCATGGTATAAATATATCATATTTTCATTTTATATGATACATAAATATTATCTTACACTTACATAGGTGTGTTTACTATTTTAACCATTATTTTACTATTCCTAACGGTCATATTACTATTCCAACAGTCATGTCACTATTCCAATGCTCAAATTTCTGTTCCAACAGTCAGATTTTTAATGGTAATATGGTTTCTTTACTTCATATAAATACCTGCTATTTCATTCATTCTTCATTCACTGTTATTTTCTATCGAGGTTATATTTGTTTCCATTTTAAAGATGAATATTGTATTACAAATATTATGTTTTATTATGACGTTTTTGTTTGTGAGTGTGGTCATTCTGGTGGATCGAGAACATCCAAATTTTCATATTTTACTTATCTTATTTTTCTATTTTTTATATCATTGTAATATTTTAAATTATTATATCCATTTCCATTATCTAAATGTAATGTTCAACTTATTATCATAAAATGTTGTCGATTTCATCATGTAGTACATGTTCATAATATTATGTTTCAAAATGTGACACAATTATATATTCAAAAGGGAAATTACATTGATAAAATTATATCATTACATATAAAAATGAAGTACTTTGTAAAAAATAATAGATACCAATACCTCTTTTAAAAAACTAGTTCAAATCAATAAATATTACTTACACCTGATGTTGAGAATAGGTAAAAATTAAATAATACATATATATGTATATAATGACTATAAATGAGGAGTAAAAGTGGTTATATTTTTTAATATGGTTATTTGGTATGTATTTAATGAACTTAATTTAATTATTTAGGATTTTTTGGTGAAAGTGAAGAATGAATCAGGACTAAGGTAAGGGTTTTCATCTCAAATTCCTATCTTTGAGACATGTTTGGTATTATACATATAATTTCATTTATATGGTGTATATACTACCAATTTTAGATACCATGTAATTAATTATATTTTAATAATGGTATTTAAAGGTTAATTACAATACCTCTCTTTCAATGGGTTTTGATTTAAATGTTACTCAAGTCATAGGGTTTTTTTGTCTCAAACATTAGTTCCATGAGACATGTTTATGTTATGCACCATGTTTTCATTTTAATGGTGTATTCACTTATCATGGATGTATATATTTTATTTTTTTTATTCATGGTAAATACTAATCCAAATCGATTACTTTTCATCAAATGGATTTTGAATCATTTGTTACCCTTATTGTAAGGATTTTTGGTAACTCAATTTTCATTCATTGAGTTTTGGTTGTTTCTATTATACTTATTTCGTGTAAGTTGGGTAAATTATTACCTTTGATTATATTATGTGGTATTTTCTTTATTTACATTTATACCACATAAAATCCCCTTTTGAAATATTTCTTACCGTAAGGAGTATGTTTCCCATAAGGAATATTGATAACTCAAGTCTCTTTTCCTGGAGTTATATTTTTTCATCATGAAATCTTTATTCAATGATTATATTATTCCACCATAATATTTTATTATATGTTAATTTCTCTACCTATATGGGGAAGATATATTTTTATTAAAATGAATGTGTTGTTACTGTTTTTACGATGTGATTTTTTAACAAAGGAATTTTCAAAATAATAAAAAGTTTTTTCCCTTCACTTTTATATGTTTTGAATTCAACTCCTCATTTATTCAAGATAATTTTTTTCAAGTATGCATTATTAGATATTATTTTAAAAATTAAAGTTTTTCAAATGCTTTCACATCACCTTTTTGAGAATTTTCATTTGGAAGTGGCATGTATGTTTTAATTTTACATCAATGTGAAAAATGATTTGTAAATGATCTTTTAAGTTTTCACTTCCACTTTCCTTTTAGTATTAAAAATGATTTTAACTCATGGGATTTATTTTTCCTGATTTATACTGTAATATATATTTATAATTTTTGGGATTGAACTCACGGTATCAAACAATTCGATTATTGATCCCTTATTTTGTTGTGTTGTTCGAAGCGTTCTTTTTGTGAGGTTGGTTTTTTAATTTATGAAAAAAACATTTTATGTATCCCTTGTTTCCATAAGGATATGTTACTTGGAAACCATCCACCTTCTTTCCTTCGGTTTCATATGATCATGTTATTCTAGTGTTGACTTAACTATTTACTCATTAACCTATATGGTGTGAACATCTCATTTTATAAAATTAATATTATATGATGTTCACCTATAAAGAAAGGTTGTTTATTGTATGGGGAAGTATTTAAATTATTGATTATTATTGACAACTAACATAGGTTAATTATATATTGACATTCTATATTTTTTATTATATGAATATCCAAGTTTTTATTCAGTCATAGGTTCCTTAGGGAATGGTATGAAGTATCTTATTGAATCTTTTGATGAATGAATTAGAATTAATCAAGTGATAGGTGGGTCCTAGAGTTATATAGCCCATCAATTCATCAATATGTCTCATGAGATGAAACAGCTTGGGTTTTAGTGTATACCTCTCCCCATATCAGTATATTGTCTTGGCATATTGGCATGATGACATGTTATTATAGTCTATCATTATGCATTCCATCAGTATAAGATCAATATTATTGATATCCATGTTTTCATTTATTATAATAGATATATAATGCTCTAAATTTTAGTTTAATATGGAATTATTCATATTATTTATTCTTGTCATATTATTTATGTCATGCTTATGTTTTTGACTCCTTTAGTTATATGTTTCCCTTAATGGGAATTTTATATCACCTCTTCTTATGTTTCTATTTCCCCATGTTATAAATAAAATTAGTACACATGATATTTCTATAAGTATAATATGTGTGGAAGAATTTTTTTGGAGATGTAAATTATTATTATGGATTAATTAGTTTCTTATTTAGTGGGAAAAAATAAAATGTCCCTTGGTTGAGAAAGACATGTGATTTATTAGTTTATGATTTATTCTAATTATCTAAATCTATAAACCTAAAAGGTATTAGTATTTTATTTAAGTCATGTTATTATGGGATAGTTATACCTGAGAATATATAGTTGGTATCGAAGCTAGTATGTAAATTATGTTTTTATGGAATTGGATCTGAGAGTATGGGTCTGAGGCCTCACATTTGGTATCAAAGAAGGGTTTAGATAACTTTATAGATTAGGATGATATGGGTTCAAGATAAATTGAGAGTTAAAAATGCCATCAAAGGTTGATAATTTATAATTTATTTAATTTCAAAGGTATAGATAACCCTTTAGGTCAGTTGAGGTAATATTTTGGAGATTATGATTAGATAACTTTAGTGAAAACCATAGGTATAATTATAGTGGATAATTCTAAGTATAGGACACCATCCTAAAGTTTTTATAAATTAGATATGTTATTTTTCTCCTAGAAATTACATACATGTGTAGATACAACATGTGGATATGTAGATAGAACTCCATCTTATCTAAGTTGTCCTCCAACAAAACAGATATGATCAATGAATTTCTTTCCTTCTTGGATCTCCTCTCTTCTTATCTCAAAAACAAATACAAAAATATTATTTTTTTCCTCCCTTATTCCAGAACTATTATGAGTAGTTTTAGAGAGTTTTCATGCCTCCAGTCCTTAATATGATGGTTGGGATCAATATTCCTTCCTCTAAACCTCCAAGATTATGTCATGTGTTCCCCTCATTTAGAGTGGTCAAAACATGTCTCTTCAAGTCAATTAAATCCCTTGAATCCTGATCCAAATATCCCCCTTTTTAAATTCAAACTGAATCTTAATTAATTTCTAGAAATAGCTAGATCATGGTGTGATGTTCCCTACTGCAACGTAATCCTCTTCAACTTCACCCAAATTGCTACATGGAGATCTCCACTGTGTCATGACCATCGAGTCAAACATGGATCCACAAAATCCAATTGATATCTCATTTTTAATTCCAGGAATTTCAAAATGTGATTTACCAAATCTCTTCAAATATTGAACCAGTTTCAGTGTGATGTTGTTCCTTATGGTGCAAAGTTATTCATCTTCATCCAATCAAGAATTTTGGTTTTCTTCCTAAAACACACCTCACATAGCACAGTCACCATGTTGTGACATGATCCTTGTTTCTTTTCCAAGTCTCTCTTTATTGTGACGTGTTGTATCTGATTTGGAATGCTTCCATCAACCTCCACATTACAATGTTGCGCCAAAAATTTATGGCCACTTGTTCATAGTGAAAACCATATTATGGCGGTGTGGTCTGTTAACATTTAGTCTTCCATAGTCTGGAATTACTCTTATGTACTTTGCACCTACTCTTACGCATGATAGGTTGTGGCGCGGTCTCTTCCTTCATGGCACAATACTCTTATATATCTAGATTATTTTATTCATACATGGTAACAACTACAACATGAAAAAAAATATTATTGTGTGGCCTCCACAGAATTAATTTTTCATGGAAAAATACTACTCTTACATGAAATCCACTACAGCTTTATGGAATGATATACTTGATGCGGAAACATTGGGAGTCTCAACGACAGAAAAGAAATAATTTAGAGAAGAGTAAAAGAGAAAAAACAGAATGAGAATACAAGGATTTACGTGGTTTGGGAAAAATCCCTACATCCACAGAGAGGCAGAATAACTTCACTATGAAAAATTCGGGAGTATAAATTATAGGAGTTTCTCATACACACACTAGGAAAACCTAGCCCAAAAATGTGCTAATGTAGAGGACTAAGCACTATTCCACAAACCATCATAAAGTCTACATTGTTACAGTGAAAAGAATCCACCCAAGTCAAAATTGCTACAGTGGATGCCGGATGAAAGTCCAAGGAGCTACAATGAATGGTGGTTGGAAGTCCACACTGCTACAGTGCTTCATCGATGTCAGTCGGCCAGATCTCTTATGGTTGTTAGAGTTACTACAGTTCCCCAAAATTTGGGTTGGGGCCCTTTGGCCCCTAGACCCCTAGAACAGGGACACGTTGCCCTCTGCAACTCCCAACAAGCTCACTACGAATCTCGATCTGCGAAAGTTGCAAGATGGTGCGCAGTATTGGCCAAAAACATTTGGCCCAACCAGATCGGGCTACACCAATCCAATCCACTACACTACTATGCTTCGATGCCACTTACTAAGAAAACTTACTTAATCTGAGATCTTCCTATTCTTCACTCACCAGTGGCATACTTTCCATTCACAACACCAATGTTAACTTGACGATTCATGAAATACAAGTTATTTTCCTCTTGTGCTCACATCATGTCCTCCCTTATTATGCATCTCATCCTCTATTCATCAGTGGAGACTAACAGAGGCACAATAGTGACTCAACTTTTGTATTACCATGGGATTCATCAACATGTCTTCCAGATTGTTGGTTCCACAAATCTTCTGCAATGTCATCAACCCATCCTATATCAAACCTCTGAAGAAATGATACCTCAACTAAATATGCTTCATCTGAGCATGAAATGCTGGGTTCTTTGCAATATGTATAGCACTTTGACTATCACAGTGGAATAAATTATCCTCTCTCTTTCTTCCCAACTCATTCAAGAAGTTCTTCAGCCACACCATCTCCTTCCTAGATTCTGGTACAACAATGTATTCTGCCTATGTGGTGGATAAAGCCACCACCTTCTGCAATTGTGATATCCAACTTACTGTATTTCTACCAAATGTAAAAACATATCCTGTGGTACTCCTCCTACTGCCAACTTCACCTCCAAGGTCAGCATCCACATACCACTACAATGAATTTCCTTTCCCAAAGCACAAAGATACCTCATTTCCACCCTTTAAATACCTTATTATCCACTTCATAGCTTCCCAATGTTTCTTTTCAAGGTTATACATGTACTTTCTCATAACTCCCACTGCAAGAGAAATGTCAGGTCGAGTGCATACCATGGAATACATCAGGCTTCCAACAATTGAGGCATATATAAACTTTTCCATGTACTCAGCCTCTTTTTTCGTCTTTTGTGATTTCTCCTTTGAGAGTTTGAAATGGCCTGCCAAGGGAATAGAGACTGTCATTACTTCCAGCATACTGAATCTTCCTAGAACATTCCAAATGTAGTTATCCTGTAATAACATTAAGGTTACAGCCACACCATCTCTCTTGATATTCATCCACAAAATCTTGTTAGCTTCTCCTAGATCCTTCATTTCGAACTCCTTAGTCAAATGCCCTTTCAACTCATGAATCCTATGCATATATGGTCCTGCAATGAGCATTTCATCCACATACAGAAGCAATGTAATATATTCATCACCAAAGGACTTGATGTAGCAACATTGATCCATGCCACATTTTTTATATTCATTTTTAGACACAAATGAATCAATTTTTTTGTTCCACTACTTGGGTTTCTTCTTCAATCCATATAATCTCTTCTAGAGTTTTCACACCAATTCTTCCTTTCTAGACTTAATATACCTCTGGCTGCTACATGTAGATGTCATCTTCTAGATCTCCATGAAGAAAAGTAGTCTTGGCATTAATTTTCTCAAGATGCAAGTCTTCTGATGCCGTAATTATGATAACCACCTGGATAGTTGTAAGCTTCACTACCAGTGAGAATATTTCAGTGAAATCCACTCCCTCCTATTAAAATCCTTTCACCGCTAGCCTTTCCTTGTACCGCCTCTTTCCATCATGTTCTTCCTTGACCCGGTATACCCATTTGTTATGAAATGATCTCTTTCCTTATGGTAGAGGTGTAAGCTCCCAAGTGTTGTTATCATGTAATGAGGAAATCTCTTCTTTCATAGCCAGCTCCCACTTTCTCGACTCTTTCAGTTGTATTTCCTCTTCAAAGCATTCTAGTTCTCCACCTTAAGTCAATAACATACAATGTAAGGATGGTGAATAACTCTACAAAGGCCTTCTCACCCTTGTTGATCTCCTCAACTCCATTGGAGTATAAGGTTCCACCAGTTCTCATGTCTCATGATCAGGTACACCTTCAAGCTCCACTTGATCTTTGCACTCCAATTCAATTTTCCCATTTTCATCTTCAACTGTATGGTGATCCTTGTATGTGACACCTTCATTTAATACCACGTTCTGGCTCCTTATGTCCATCTTATTGAGATCATCCCAAAAGCAGTAACCAAACTCCTCACACCATATCCAATAAAGAAACATGGCTTGGAATTATCATCAAGCTTGTCCCATGAGTTAGCATCAATATGTACATAAGAAAAGCATTCAAAGAATCATAAATATGAGAGTTTTACCTCCTTAACAGACTAGGGATCCTTAGGTATACATTCTCCCATTGGTACAGATGGACTCCTATTAATGATATATGATTCCATGTTCATTGTATCAACCCAGAAGGTCTTGCACAACCTTGAGTGTAACCTCATACTTATGGCATGTTCATTCAACGTCATATCCATCCTCTCTACCACACCATTCTATTGTGGTGTACCTATAATTGTCTTCTCCCACCGGATTCCATTTTCAAAACATAATTCTATGAACTAATTGTTTTTTTTACTATCCATTGTTGTCCAACCTCAAGCATTGCAGTTTTTCTCCTTACTCATTCTCCACCATGACCTTCTACTTATGAAACATCTTAAAAAAATCAGATTTTTTTCCATAAAGTAAACTCATAAATTCCTTATGGAGTCATCAATGAATGTCACATAATATTGTGACCCTCCAAGGGAATTTACTGGTGAAGTCCCCCAAACATTAGTGTGAACTAGGTCTAGTTTTCCAGCCTTCAGTGTTATGCATCCGTTTTCAGATGATACCTTCTTCTACTTTCCAAGGATGCAATCTTTACATAAACCAACCACCACCAATTTCAGCTCTGGTATTAGCCCTTTTATTTCCATCATCTTCATCTATTTCTCACTCATTTGGATTATCTTATAGTTCCACAGTTGAGAATCCCTGGTTGCATTTATCAATGCCACCATGTTCATGCAAGTCTCTGTCATGTTTTACAGAGTATCATTTTTTTATCCCCGAGCAATGATCATAGATCCCTTGGTAATATTCCAGACACCACCAATAAACATGGTACTAAAGCCTAAATCATCAGGTTTCCCAATAGAAATGAGATTTATTCTTAAAATAGGGATATACCTCATGTTTTCTAGAACCAGTAAACTCTCACTATTGGTCTTGATCCTTGCATCTCCTTTACCCACAATCTGGAAGGGTTCATCATCAGAAAGATGTACCTGAATGAAATTTCTAGAAACATAATTGTTTAGGAAACCCTTCTCCAATGATGAATGCAAAGATTCCCCTGAGTCTAAAATCCAAGACTCCATTGGGCTATCCACACTTAGCAGTATCACATCATCGGTTCCTCCAGCCACTATGTTTGGTCCACTGGTTTTAGGAACCTTCTGTTTATCTCTCCACTCCTTCTTTACATGTCCTTTCTTCAGAATTTTGAGTTTGAGAATAGAGTCATTCTCTCCTAGATTTATAATGCCCTAGGGTTTTTTCTCTCTCTGAGAATACCCTCCTTTAGGGTTTCTTCAACTCTCTTTCGTGTCTACTCTCTCCTCCAATCTCGCTCATTTTTTATTTTCATCAAGGGAGTTTCAGGGGTTCATCCCATCATGCTCGATTCGTCCTCATATGTGTAGGTAATTATTTTCAATCCCCCCCCATCCACCATGGTGTGTTTTATCCCCTAGTTTTTCTTAGATATGTTCATATATGGTTTCCCGGTGGGATCTGAAGTTTGCGGTGAGACCTGGTTTTTTCTAGTGCCTTGCGGGATAGAAGCACGTTCGATCAGTGAACTGGTTGCACTTCCCTCACCTCATAGATCTGGTTTCGGAGCTGAACACCATCGGAGTGGATCTTCTTGATTCTTTTTCCAATTGTTGGTCATTTTCTATTGTGGCGGTGAAGCTTCTAGATTGTTGGTTGCTTTGAGCGGAGGTTTGTGGAGGACTAGGGGTGGTTCTCGGCTTCTTTGTGCTCGGGTTTTGTGGAAGGTTTCTATGGTTGGTCGGTATGCTACCCCCCATGACGTTTGTGGACTGGTTGATGGAAGACCAAGATAATTGAGGATGTTTTGGGTTTTCTTGCTTCTTCTTGGACTTTGTGTCTTTGTTTGGCATGTTCTGATTTGGTCGTCAGTGTTCTTCTAGACTGCAAAAATCAGATCCAAAATTGGGATGCAATTTCCTGGATTTGCTTCTATGGGTGTGGATCCTGAATCTCGTTGATGGTTGTATGATGCTAGGTTGTGTGTCTTCAGCTGGTGTTTTGCAGGCAGTGTGATTCTTCTGGTTTTTATTTGCACTGGACTGTTTTTCATGTCTTCTTAGTTCTGCGAGTTCTTGAGGAGAAGACCTATTTTGGACACTGGGTTTCCTTTCTCCATTTGGTGCGGCACTCCATGTTGGTGTCACTGGGTGGGTGGCCTCGAATGAGGGATGGGTGTGTTGAAACCCATCATCCGACCACGCATCATCACATTGATGGACATATGGGTGCCTCGCCATGACACTTGCTTAGTGGTTTCAGTTATTTTTCTGTGTTGCATCAGGTTGAAATTGTTGGAAGTTCCTTTCATACTTTTTTAGGTGGGCATCTCGAAAGAGAGAAGGGTGTGTTGGCACCCTTCATCCGGCTCTCCTCCGCTTTCTTGGTTGGTTAGAGAGGTGCTTTGTCTTGTTGTACTTCCAGCATGGTTCAACTCTTGGCGGAGTGGGTGACACATTTTCTTGACTAATCTCACTGTGGGAATCTCTAGAGAGGGGGTGATGAAGATTTCTAGTTCATGTTTGTACATTTTCTTCTTTTGTACTTGTCAGACTTTTTTGACCTTTGTCTTTAAGGAATTTTTTCCTTCTTGTAATGGGTTCCATCTTTCTCAAACAGAAAAGAGGCTCTATATTTTTAATTCAATAAAGGGGGATTTGCCCTAAAAAAATCTAAACAAATTCTCTTTCTTTGAAAAAGTCCAGTAGCTAGGACTATCCCCCTTTGCCTTATCTCGAATTTTTCCTCTTGACTTTGATCACCCTCTTTCATTATCTTGTTGTGGGTATCTTCCTCTTTCTTCAACGTTCAGAGAGGAACTAGAGAATCTGCATGATTCTCTTCTTTGCATATCCTCATTGAGGATCAGGTCTCGTACATCTTTCAGAGCCAACTTTGAATTCCCCGAAGAACTGCTCATAGTTGTTACAGTTGCTTCCCAACTTTCTGGTAAAGAGGACAGTAAGTCCAGTGCACATACCTCATCCCCAAGATCAATTTTCACCAATGTCAACTGACCTATGATGGTGTTGAATTTGTTTATGTGGTCTGCAACAATGATCCCTTCATCTATTTTCATGTTGAATAATCATTTCATCAAGTGCACTTTGTTTGTCGCAGAAGGATTATCATACATATTCATGAGAGATTTCATCAGATCAATCATTTTCTTCTCCTATCTGATGTTGAATGCCATGTTTTTTTCCAACGTAAGGCGCACGACACCTAGAACCTTCCGATCTAGTAGCTCCCACTCTGACTACTCCATGTTTTTTGTCTTTAGACCCAGAAGTGGAAAATGCATATTTTTTTGTTAAAGATAATCCTCGATCTACATCCACTAGAAACAGAATTCAGTTCCATCGAAGCGATCAATATTCACCTTGCTTTCTTCCATATCCATCATGGAGAAACCCGAACACAACCTTTGATACCAGTTGATGCAGAAACGTTGGGAGTCACAACAACAGAAAAGAAATGATTCAGAGAAGAGTAAAAGAAAAAAAACAAAATGAGAATAAATTGATTTACGTAGTTCAGGAAAAATCCCTACGTCCACAGAGGGGCAGAATAACTTCACTATAAAAAATAAGGGAGCTCAATTTACATGAGTTTCTCATACACACACTAGGAAACTCTATCCTGAAAATGAGTTAATGTAGAGTATGAAGCACTATTCCATAAATCATCATAAATTCTACATCACTACAGTGAAAGGAGGCTACCCAAGTCAAAATTTCTACAGTGGCTGCCGGCTGGAAGTCTAAGGAGCTATAGTCAATGGCAGCTGGAAGTCCGCACTACTACAGTGCCTTATCGGTGTCGGTCGACCAGCTCTACTGTAGTGGTTAGATTTTCTACAATTCCCCAAAATTTGGGTTGGGTCCCTTTGGCCCCTAGACCCTCGGAGCAAGGTCGTGTTTCCCCCTGCAACCCCCAATGAGCTCATCGCAAAGCTCGACCTGCAAAATTTGTGGGCTGGTGCACAGTACGGGCCACAAGTATTCGGCCCAACCGAATTGGGCTACACCAATCCAATAATACACTTCACCAAACATCCACCATCCTTCGCCAAATCACTCCATGCATGTTCACAGTTCTTCAAATCTCCTACTAAACCAAAATAGACGATGTTATGCACATGCCTATCAATTCCAAATTGAGTATCACACTCCAAGTCTTGGTCGCAGTTCTAATGATTGATCTACCCAAAACCATATCCTAATATATAGAAATATCAAATCATCTTTACCATCACAGCTGCTTCCATATAGCCACTATAGTGGCTTCAATCCTTCCTCATCAAATCATTCATGCTCATCATCAAACTACAATGTCATGTATTTCATTGTTATACATTCCACACCAAATGAGGTTTCCATGTATAGTAACCAACTCCATCTTTATCCAAACATCACAGTCTTCAACATCACTTTATACATCAACTATGTCAACAACAAAAATCTAGTCTTCAATTATTATCAACAAATCCAACACAAAGTCTCTTGGTTACAACGTTCTCCTTTTTGGATTTTTGTCGACAATGCTTTTATAAATCCTTCTTCATCATTTAACTCCAAAAAATTCAAAGCAATGTGCATATTTATGGTTCATTATGCTCACTCCCCCTTTATCAATAAAATGAAAACAGTCTATTTCTTCAAATTTTTCTATTCATTATCTCCCTTTAAAACTTAATACCATGAGGGTAGCTTTATCAACTTTACCCCCCTTTGTTAACACAAATCTTACACCAGATTTTCATGTGCACTTCATACTCCTCTTAGAACCAGGCCACTTGTTGGGACTAACTGAAACTCTGGATTCTATCCTCTCTTCGATTTGTGTTTTGTGAGGGATAATATTTTCTTTTAGCTTCTTCCTTAACTGTGGTCATTTTTCATCCTAACTCCTATGAAAGTCTTCAAGTAAGCCCCTTTGACTCTTCATTTTTGTACAAATTTTTATAATGTCTTCATTCAAGGTCACTCCTTTCTTCAATCTTTGATTCTCCAACACCAAATCTTCCATGAATGCATAGTCCACCTTATGAATGATTTTTTGTTGATCAACATTATCTTTCAAGGTATGGATCTTACCTTGTTTACTGCATGAACATCCATCGGTTTAACGGCTTGACGTCATTTCCACTTCTATAGAATCTCTATCCACTCCAATCTTCATGGAAGAATTTGAATTTCCAGATTTTCACATATCTTCCAAAACAATGTTAAAATCAAATTTATCAATAGAATTAGAATTATTCACCTTTATTAGAGGGTCCATCTTCTCAAGAATTTTCTTCTTATCTCTCCTTTTCTTCTTGACTTTTGACATAAGGCAATTTTCTCTTGACTTGTTCATTGATTTCTCATTATCCCCATATTCAAAATCTACTCTTGGGGTAGAATCCACAATTACCTTTGCTTCCACTGATTTTCCTTAGAATTCTTCCAAGAGATTCCATATATTAAAAGCATGAGAACAATGAATGGTTTTCTTGAATACCTCACTGGTTTTTGTGTCTCTGCATCATGTGATCATTTATCATGCTTTCTCAAATCAGTATTTTGGTGCACATACTACACAATTTTATCACCACAAGCCTATAGAAATCAATAGATCTTCATTTTCCAACCGTAAAAGTTAGTAGCACTTAAAACAAGTGGTATCATCAACAAATCTAAAAACATATTTTCAAAATTGAACTCCAATGTCTGAACTTTTAGGCTCTGATGCCACTTGTTTGAACTCCAATGTCTGAACTTTTAGCGAGCATGGATTATGGAGAATGAGGGAGAAGAAAATAGAAAAAGGGTGTCGAACGTTAATGAATCTGGGTGCATGGTGTAGCAAGGTATGAAATAGTTAATTAACAATTATACAGTTGTCAGAATCAAGTCCTAGAGATTCCAATGGTCATCCTAAACACCCTTCATCCTAAACTTTTCTTTTCTCATGATCAGGTACTTTGGATTGCAGAGAATGGGTGACCGGAAACCGTATTTAAACATAAGGTAATAACTAACCCAATGGTCATGGTGGAAGCCTAAAGCCTAGATCTCCCATTAAAAAAACACATTCAATCAACTCAAGAAATGGTCATGCTCAAAAAAGGAAAGAATTAAAATCACACTTCCTAATCCTGCTTACAATGGTCATGCAAAAAGAATCGGAGAAGGGAAACCAATGAAGATCAAATGTGAAATCTCAACATGAGTTGCAATAAAAAATAAAATACCTTGAACATTTCATTCTCTTTCATCAGGCACGCCACAACACAAAGAAATCAGCCTCTCATGCTAGCCATGAGAGGGTGAGAAAAAAAGAATAATCAAAAACCAACAGAGCAACAGATATTTTATGACGCCGACTTGAGGGATTGGATGCGGGGGATTATATATTTCAGGCCTGGCACCACAGTGAAGGGGATCATCGGATGGAGGGGGAAAAAGCGATGTGATTCTCCGCCTATCTCTTCCTCCCGAACCTCGCGATGTAAATGAATTTTATGGCGTAAAAACACCTCTGTACAAATTCTACAACTCTTCAAGCTTCAACCTGTTCCGGTGTCATGCAACGTTGCATCGCGTCGCAGCGCGAAGTGTGTTTTGCATCCAAAAATCCGTTGTATCGTGCCAAAAAACACAAAACAATCTAAATAGTTCAAATATTGGCAACATTAATCAATTATTTAAATAAATCAATGTATTAAAACGCCCTAAAATATATTCATGAAATAATTTCACCACTCTTCTGCATCAACATAGCTCCCTAAAGCAACTTGCATTGTTGAGTACGGAATAAATACTCTGTTATACTCCATTTCGCTGCGCTTACAATCTTCTAAAACCGGATGAGAATTACCTCTCAATGTGAGGGACAATTTTGAGTACGGAATAAAGAGATGAGTCTTTGTCTTCCAATGTCAGATGAGAATACCTCTCAATGTGAGGGACAATTTTGTCTTCCAAATGAGCACAACAGCATGAAAACCTCTTATAGATGAAGATTATTTCACACTAACGTAATCTTGTGGCGCTCTACCTCTTCAACAACCGGATGTCGATAGAACTCGGTCTTCTCTGATCCGCCTCCAACAAACAAGATATGATGAATGAATTTCTTTCCTTCTTGGCTCACTACTCTTCTTATCTCTAAAAAATGGATACGGTAATATGTTTTTCTTCCTCCAACCCTTAATCTAATGGCTGGGATCAATCTTCCTTTCTCTAAACCTCCAAAATTATGTCATTTGTTCGATTCATTTAGAGTGGTCAATACATGCCTCTTCAAGTCGAGTCAAACCCCTAAATCTCAAGCCAAATCTCTTTTTTAAATTCAAACCGAATCTTCATTGATTTCTGGAAAAAACAAGATCATGGCATGATGTTCCTTACTGCAGTGTAATCCTCTTTGACTTCAGCCAGATTGTTGCATGACCCTCATTGTGGCATGATTATCGAGTCAACCACGAATCCACAAAATCCGGATGATATCTCATTTTTAATTCCAGGAAGATCGCAACATGATACTCCAAATCTCCTCAAATGTTGAACCAGTTGTGGCATGATGTTATTCCTCATGGAGCAAAGCTATTCATCCTCAACCAATCAAGAATTCTAGCTTTTTGCCTAAAACTCACCTCACCTAGCGTGGTCACCATGTTGCAAAGTGAAGCTTGCTTCTACTTCTCCAAGCCTCTCTTGGTTGCATCATGATATATCTATTGTGGTGTGTTTCCATCAACCATCACGTTGTATTGATGCACCAAAAATTTGTGATCATATGTCCACAACGCAAACTATATTGTGCCTTATGGTGCAACCTAGTGGTTGCGCTCTATGGTGGTTTTATGGGAGGTCCCGGTTTCGAGCCTCCCCGCATGCATTTATGTAGAATTTTCATTTGTTTCCCCCTTCCCCTACCGTTGTAAAAAAACTTATGTGGCCTTAATTTATCTTACATACTCTGCGTCTACACTTATGCATGATAGGTTGCAGCACGCCTCTTCCTTTACGGCACAATACTCTTTCGACTTTAAATTCATTTGTTCATACGTGACAACTTATATGACGAGGAAAGAACTCTTACAATGTGGCCTCTCCAGAATTTGTCTTAACATCCACTACTGCGTGGGCTACACTTGTTACGACGTGATATACTCTTTCTTCACCAAACTTCCACTGGCCTTCACCAGATCGCTCCAATCATGTTCACACTTCTTCCACTATCATAATAAGCCAAAATAGACAATGTTATGCATTCATACCTCTGATCAATTCCAAATTGATTCACACTCCCATTCTTGATCGCTGCTCCAATGCTTGATCTATCAAAAACCATATCCTTGGTATATAGAAATATCGAGGTGTGGCTACTGCCATAGCTGCTTCCATATAACCATTGTAATGACTTCAATCCTTCCTCACCAGATCTTTAACGATCATCATCAAACTCCAATGCCATAAATTTCATTATTATGCATTCCCCACCAAATATTGTTCCCATGTATGGTAACCAACTCCATCATTATCCAAAAATTATGAAGTCTTCAATGACTCCTCATATATCAATTATGTCAATAAAAAATCCAATCTTCAATTATTGTCAATGAATTCAACACATAACCTTTTGATTGCAACGTGATACAATACAACAAAGATAGTCTAGGGAGAAGCAACAATGCCCATGCCGAGTACGAGAGTAACCAAGGAAGATTGTTTTAAGGGCATGAGCATCAAACTTAATAATCAATGGTTGAGCATCACAAACATAACACTTGTAACCAAAAATACGAAGAGGCAACGAGTTAGGTGATGATTTCAAACACGAAGTATAGGATGGTGCCGCTTCCTAAAGGATGAACGATGGAGATCTGTTGATAAGATAGGTGGCAGTGAGAATTAAAACTCCCAAAAAAATAGTCGAAATCCTCATTTAAAGAAAAAAGAACGAACAACGTCTAACGAGTGTCAATTATTACAATCGACAACACTATTTTATTGAGGTGAATCGATACAGGAACTCTGATGTATAATGTCATGCTCATAAAAAATGGAACACCACGGGAAAACACCTACAACCATTTCCATAATGCAAGCATCAAATATTAGCTAAAACTGTGTAGTTATTTCATGATAATAGGAGCGGAATACAATAAATAAATTTAAACAAATTTTCAATAAAAACCCCAAGTCATATAAGAAAAACCATCGATATGAAAGTTCTAAGATGTCGATGAACCAATTTGTAAGGACTAAGGATGGGTCCCCATGCATCAAAATGGACTAAATTAAAAGGATTGGGCATTCATTGCTTTGAGAGTATAGGTGACCCAATGATGCTTGGTATAATGACATGGCTCACAATAAAAAAAACATAACTTAACTCCAGACAAAGCTGTAGAATAATGGGTGTAAGTGGATAACCAAGGAGAGAGTCTGGGTTGGATCAAGCACGTACATATACCACCTTAAATACATCCACTACTAAGCACCTGGGTCATCGAAATCTCTAGAAAAATAACTGAGGTAGATAATAATATGGCCTTACACTCCAAGTCAGTAATGATTTTACTAATGGACAGCAAATTAAATTAACATAACAAAACAAGTAAAGTTGATGCAATTTTCATAGCAAACATAATCAAGCAGCTTCCATAACCAATAATTTTAATTATTGAACCATTTACCAGAGCAATATTGTCTCCACTTGAAATCAAGCTATATGACTAAAGAATACTAACAATCATAGTGATGCTCTGAGGAACCAGAGTCATGAAGTGTTGCCAAGGAAGCTCATACGACATTCATATTGCACCACAAGGTTGCACAGAAGGGAAAGAGATGTGGCACGACATGGGGGCTACAATATGGGGGAACACGAGATGATGGAGATGCAACAAGGGGCATGCGGGAGGGGGTTTCACTTCAGGAGGCGTATGGAAAAAGGGGGCATGGTAGGAGGGGCGTGTCAGGGGAAGGGGGCCACGTTGGTGGGAAGGCTATATCGAGGGTGGGGAGTAAGTGGCATGGCGGGGAGAGGGCGCAACAGGTAGCAGGAAACCTAGGGTCAATTGATCCCCTTCCAAGTGCACAACCAGCCAAAACGAGAAGGGGGCAGCGCTCAGGGAGAGAGAAGGGGGTAGGATTGGGAAACCCCCTCTCAATACATGTTAAGGGAAATTTAGTTGGGTAGATTATTTATAAATTAATGAAAGAGTAAAAATAAAAACATCAAACAATGTGGGACTCTAATAATAAAAAATAATAATATGGTTTTTCATACTAATATAATCCATAGGTGATAGGAATGTGAGGTTGGGGTTGGCCTGGCCTCGTGGAGCGGTCCTAGGGGAGATCTTTTGCAGACCCCACATAAGGGTCCCTGATATGATACCGTATGAGTGTGTGGTATTCATTAGCGAAAAATGAAAAAACACAAGCGAAGGAAGAAGAGGAAAATGAAATTAAAAGAAATACAAGGAAAATAAATGGGAAGGGGGTGATCAATTAGGACCCCAAGGAGAATTTCCCCTTGAAACTCTAATTATAAAACGCCACAAAGGTTGATCACTCCTTTGATGAGCCTTACTTTAATTCACCTAATAACACAAGAAACACAGGTATAATAATGCTAGAAAACACTCAAATTCGAAATTAACCTCCAAGGAGTACAATGGGGTGGCTATTTATAACCAAAAGAGAGGAATACATGTCAAAATACCTATCCCACAAAAGTCTAAAGTCTATCCCACAAATTTGACTTTGTTTACACATTCCCATGTCTTTAGAGGACAATATATCTCCAAATAAGACTTTTTGAAACCACCCCAAAGACTTTGAGGATTCCCACCATGAATTTGGAGACAAGGGGCCCACCACTTTTGACTTTGGAGATTTCCTTCATGCGAGTGGATTAAATTTCATGGAAGCATTTGGGTGGGCCATTTAGGTTCACTTCTGGGATTTAATAAGTGTGATTAAAGGCCCAATTGCTCCTCCCATGCATACATGTTGGGCCTCCTCTTGTAATTTCAAAATGAGGCCATGTAAAGCCTCTTTCATCCTCCTAATTTTTCCTCTTGTAATTGGGCCACCAATCCCATGTAATGGGTTTTTTACGTTAATTATCCTTCCACCATCAATGTCTTGATTTCCTTCAACTCCTCGTTTCATGTGTGCACCGTGATTCACATCATCTCCTCCCTCTTCAAAAAGATTCTTCCTTGAATCTTAATATTCAAAAGGAGAGAGATCAAAAATATTAAAGGTAGCAATCACAATTCCATTCCTGCTGGGCAAGTCAATCATTTAGGTGTTATCATTGATTCTTTCTAAAACATGAAATAGACCATCTCCCCATGGTTGAAGTTTTTATTTTCTTTGATCTGGGAACCTTTCCTTCCTCAAATGCACCCACACCCAATCTTCGGGTTCTAGTACAACATTATTAATACCCTTGTTTTCTTGTTTTTCATATTGCTCATTTCTTATTTCAATGTTGGCTTTCACCTTGGCATGAAAATCCCGAAAAAAAATTTCCTTCTCTTCACCTGTAAGATCAATAACCTCATTAGTAGGCAATAAAAGAATATCTAATGGAGTCATTGGGTTAGAGCCATATACAATCTCAAAAGGTGAGAAGTTAGTAGTGGAATGCACTACTCGGTTATATGCAAACTCTATGTGTGGAAAACATTTTTCCCAATTCTTTATATTTTTTTGAATTATTGCACGCAAGAGGGTTGAAAGAGTCTTATTCACCACTTCAGTTTTCCCATCAATTTGAGGTTGTGCAACAGTTGAGAACAATTATTTAGTTTCCAATTTATTCCACAAAGTCCTCCAAAAGTGGCTAAGGAATTTCACATCTCTATCACTTATAATGGTTTTGGGCAGTCCATGTAATCTCACAATTTCTTTGAAAAACAAATCTGATATATGTATAACATCATTTGTTTTTGAGAATGCAATGAAATGGGTCATTTTGCTGAATCGATCCACAACAACAAATTTTCATCTTTTCCCGATTGGGATCAAGGCAATCCCAACACAAAATCCATAGAGATGTCGACTCAAGGATGGGATGGAACGGGAAAGGGGGAATACAATACATTAGGTTGAACCTTGGACTTTTCATGCTTACAAGTGACACACTTAACAAAAATTGAAATAACTTATTTTCTCATGCTTGGCTAATAAAAATGTTCATGCAAAGTATTAGTGTTTTATTAACCCCAAAATGCCCCATCTAACCACCTCCACGAGTTTCTTTTACAAAAAATTCTCAAGTTGAACAGTTTGGAATGCACAATTTATCCCTTTTGAAAAGAAACTCATCATTTTTGTAATAGTCTTTAAATCCATTTTTTCACAAGATGTCCAAATTTGAGAAAAATATTCATCATTTTCAAACATTCACTTTAGTAACTCAAGTCCAAGTAAAGGAGAATGAAGAGAAGTAAGAAGTTCATACCTTCGTGAAAGAGCATCAGCAACCACATTTTCCTTACCTTTTTTGTGCTTGATCACATGGGGGAAAGTCTCAATGAATTCTATCCAAGATGCATTCCTCCGATTCAACATACCTTGGGACTTCAAATACTTGAGTTTTTCATGGACAAAATGAATAATGAAATCTTTAGTCCATAAGTAATGTTTTCATGTTTCAAGGGTTCTTTTCAAAGCATAATGTTATTTATTGTAAGTTGAATAATTTAATGTTTCCTCATTAAATTTATCACTAAAGTAAGAAATTGGACGCGAATATTGAGTCAAAACAGCACCAATACCAACTCTCTATGCATCACACTCAATTTCAAAGACTTCGGAAAAATCTGGTATCCTTAAAAGGGGAGCATTGACCAATTTTTCTTTGAGTGTGTTAAAGGATTTTTCTTGTTTCTCACACCATTTAAAGACCACATGTTTCTTTACAAGATCATTAAGAGGTGCAGAAATGGATGGAAAATCCTTTTCAAACCTCCTATAGAAGCTTTCCAATCCATGAAAACTCTTAACCTCGGTTTCACTCTTCATTGTGGGCCACTCCTGAAATGATTTTATCCTTTAATCATCCACACAAATCCCTTCCTTCCCTAAAACAAAGCCAAGAAACACAATAGAATCCATAAAAATGAACATTTTTGAAGATTGGCATAAATCTGGTTTTCTTTAAGGGTCTCTCACACCAAATAAAAGTGTTCAACATGGTTGTCTAGATATTTTCTATACACCAAGATATCATCAAAATAGATAACCACGAATTTTCCAATGAATTAATAAAGGATATGGTTCATTAAGCTCATGAATGTACTCGGTGCATTAGTTAAACCAAATGGCATTACTAACCACTCATATAAACCGAACTTGGTTTTAAAATCAGTTTTCCACTCTTCTCATTCTTTCATTCGAATTTTTTGGTATCCACTTTTAAGATCAATTTTTGAAAACAAAGAGGCCCCATGTAATTCATCAAGCATGTCATCAAGTTGGGGGATGGTATAATGGTACTGAACTATTATTTTGTTGATGGCGCGACAATTCACACATATCCTCCATGTTCCATATTTCTTGGGTACTAGGATCACCGGAATGGCGCATGGACCCATGATTTCCCTTACAAATACTTTCTTCATGAGTTATTCAACTTGACATTAGATATCTCTAGTATCTTCCGGATTAGCTCTATATGTTGGCCTGTTCAGAATTGCGGCATTGGGTATGAAGTCAATCCTATGTTCAATACCTCTCAAAGGGGATAATCCATTGGGTGTTTCTTTGGGAAACAAATCACCAAATTCCTACAGTAAAGACATGAAATAAGAAAAAGAATGGTGAAGTTCATTAGTTGAAAGGTAAGCATCCTTACTAATGAGTAAGAACACTTTCCCGCTCAATAAATCACCTTTCACCTCACTTTTTATATAAAATAAACTCACCTTTCACTCAACACTCTTGTTTTCATCTCTTTGATTTCCCTCATTTCTTTTTATGTCACTCGGCTCTCCTTTTTCACTCTTAATTTTTCCACTCTTTTCATTTTTTTCTCTCATTTCTTTTTTTCTCAACTCATCACTCTCTTTTTTATCACTAAAAATTTTATTTTTCCCACTTTCTTTTTCACTCATTTATTTTTTATTTTTTCATTATTTATCTATCCTCACTTGATCTTCATATGATTTTATGGGACTTAGAGGAGTCAAAATAATCTTTCAACTGCTAAAATGAAAAGATAATCGGTTAGCATAGCCATCATACATCACCCTCATATCAAATTGCCACGATATCACAAGTAGAAAATTGTCCAGTTTGCATCGGATCGACATCACACAACACCTCATCATGATATTTTCCAATGGAAAAAATAAACTATGGATTGTTTTGTGACCCTCACTTATTCACTATCATTCAACCACTGCAATATATAAGGTCAAGTATGCCTTAGATTAGGAAAACTCAACTTCTCCACTAATAAGGTACTAGCCACATTAGTAAAACTTCCACTATCAATGATCATACTACATAACTTCTCCTTGATGTGGCACCTTGTATGAAAAATATTCTCACGTTGCTACTCCTCATGATCATCTTTTGGTCGAATGTTTAAAGATATTCTTTCCACCAATGAATCACCATGTATGGGTTCTTAAACTTTTACATCTGAACTCTCCTCCAAAGATGGAATATCATCATCGCTAGAGTGATCACTAAGGATGTCTCCATTATCCAAAATAATCATGGACCTTTTTTTTGGACATTGAGATGGAATATGACCATGTTCTTGACACTTAAAACACTTTATATCATGAGATTTAGAAGAGAAATTTGTGTCCATTTTTTCTTTTGAATCAGTGGGGAAGAACTTATTTTTGGACTCTTCTCTTTGTTTTAGAAGAAACTTGGAATCCCTTGGTTTTTTTTCATTCCACTTAGAAGTTGATTTTAGATCTTTCCTATTATCCTTCCAAAAATTATGGGAACTTACTTGACTCCTTCAAGAATTTAGTTGTTTTTTGACCTTCACCGCCTTATGTAGAAACTCCTCCATATCAATGTAGGTTTATAGTTCTTCCACGTCTCTAATTTATGGATTCTATCCATTGATAAACTAGCCATGGTAGCTTCACGATCCTCCTCCAAATTGGCTCGAATCATTGATATCTCCATTTCATTGAAGTATTCCTCCACACACATGGAACCTTTCACAAGTTTTTGTAAATTCAAATGAAAATATCAATAGTAATGACTAGAAATGTACCTTTTGAAAATTACTATCTTCATTTATTCCCATGTTTGATTTGGTCTTTCTCCATTTCGTTGCTAAATTACTTGTAATTGGTCCCACTAAATAATTTCATAGTCATTGAACTCAAGCGCCGCCGATTTTACCTTCTTCTCCTCTGAGTAGTAGTCAAAACACATGGTCAACCTTCCACTCCGATTCCAAATAATTTTTTGGGTCACTCTTCCCTTGAAAGGATGGAAGTGTCACTTTGATGCTTCCCAAGTCACTTTCTCTCCAAGCAGCACGTTTCCCTCACCTAGTAATTGATTCTTCAAAATCGGAGTACTCATCATCACCTTCATGAATTTCTTGCCTTCTTGGATCCTTTGAAGTTAAGTAACATTTCATATCATCCAACCTAGAATTCAATATTGTAAACTGGTCAGCGACAGCTTTCATGAATAATTTAATGTCGATATCACTTCTTTCTCCCTCACTTGCCATTTTTGTTAATTACTCACACTCTCTTTCTCTCTTTTTTTATCTCTCAAAATTTTATTTTTTCCACTTTCTTTTTCACTCATTTATTTTTTATTTTTTCATTATTTATCTATCCTCACTTGATCTTCATATGCTTGTATGGGACTTAGAGGATTCAAAACAATATTTCAACCGCTAAAATGAAAAGAGAAGCGGTTAGCATAACCATCATACATCACCCTCCTATCAAATTGCCACGATATCCCAAGTAGAAAATGTCTGGTTTGCATCGGATTGACATCACACAACACCTCATCGTGATATTTTCCAATGGAAAAAAGAAACTGTGGCTTTTTTTGTGACCCTCACTTCTCCACTGTCATTCAACCACTACAATATATAAGGTCTAGTATGCCTTAGATTGGGTAAACTCAACTTCTCCACAAATAAAGTACTAGCTACATTAGTACAACTTCCACTATCAATGATCATACTACATACCTTCTCCTTGATGTGGCACCTTGTATGAAAAATATGCTCACGTTGCTCCTCCTCATGATCATCTTTTGGTGGAATGTTAAAAGATCTTCTTGCCACCAATGCATCACCATGTATGGTTTCTTAATCTTTTACATCTGAACTCTCCTCCAAAGATGGAATCTCATCATCACTAGAGTGATCACTGAGGATGTCTCCATTATCTAAAATAATAATGGCCCTTTTTTTGGACATTGAGATGCAATATGACCATGTCCCTGACACTTAAAACACTTTATATCATGAGATTTAGAAGGTAAATTTGTGTCCATTTTTTCCTATGAATCAGTGGGGAAGAACTTATTTTCGGACTCTTCTCTTTGTTTTGGAAGAAATTTGGAATCTCTTGGTTTTTTTCATTCCACTTAGAAGTTGATTTTGGATCTTTCTAGTTATCCTTCCAAAAATTATGGGAACTTACTTGACTCCTTCGAGAATTTAGTTGTTTTTTGACCTTCACCGCCTTATGTAGCAACTCCTTCATATAAATGTAGGTTTGTATTTCTGCTACATCTCTAATTTCCAAATTCAATCCATTGATAATCCTATTCATGGTAGCTTTGCGATCCTCCTCCAAATTGGCTTGAATCATTGATATCTCCATTTCCTTGAAGTATTCCTCCACACACATGGAACCTTTCACAAGTTTTTGTAACATCAAATGAAAATATCGATAGTAATGACTAGAAATATACCTTTTGAAAATTACTATCTTCATTTATTACCTAGTTCAATTTGTTCTTTCCCTATTTCGTTGCCAAATTACTTATAATTGGTCGCACTAAATAATTTCCTAGTCATTGAACTCAAGCGACACCAATTTTACCTTCTTCTCCTATGAGTAGTTGTAAAGTCCAAACACATGGTCAACCTTCTTCTCCCATTCCAAATAATGTTCTGGGTCACTCTTCCCTTGAAAGGATTGAAGTGTCATCTTGATGCTTCCCAAGTCATTTTCTCTCCAAGCAGCACGTTGCTCTCGCCTAGTAATTGATTCTTCGAAACAGGAGTACTCATCATCACCTTCATGAATTTCTTGACTTCTTAGAGCCTTTGAAGTTAAGAAACTTTTCATATCATCCAACCTAGCATTCAATCTTGTAAACTGGTCTGTGAGAGCTCTCATGAATAATTTAATGTCGATCTCACTTCTTTCTCCCTCACTTGCCATTTTTGTTAATTCCTCACACACTCTTTCTCTCTTTTTTTATCTCTCAAAAGGTTACTCACACTTTATATCACAAAAACTTGGTTCCTACAAGTGTTCCTAAATAGAATCAAGAAGACAGCTAGTAGAAGCAATCAATTCATGGAAATCTTTAAAAATTAGAAATTTTAAAAGGGTTTGAATCAATGGAGTCCAAGAAATATGGGACGTAAATGAGAGAAATGGTTATAGAAGAAGGTTGGATATGGATGAATTAAAGAATATGGTGGATAAGAAAATGAAATCAAATTTATAACTTATGAGCGAACATAATGTTTCAAATGAGCAACTTATTTTTTTTATTGATTTTTTTTATTTTTTATTTTTTATTTTTTGCTACTCAATAAACAAGAATTGAGATACAAAGAGTGCGCTTTTGGTGCTCAAAGTAAAACAAATTAAAAATGTACTAATCTTATTGAAATGATGTAAATGGTTGAGATAACATGAACTTCAAACTCAAATGGAAATCCACCTTGGAGATTGTTAGATTTCACAAGAGTGAAATTGTAGCACAAATTGATTCGGCTATATCTCCAAATGTAGGTGTCAGATTTTAGTGTTTCAAAATAGAGAAGATAGATGAGATTATGAACTATTAAAATGACATATTATACATCCAGAAACTCAATGAAAAAGTAGAAGAAAATACTGAAGAAATCTTGTTTTTATTGGATGGCACCAACATTCACTATTCTGAGGGAGGCTGGAAAAATTCAAAGAAAGCTGCTTTAACAAGTTTAGCGTTGAAGGCTTGGATGGAACCTAGTGTACCAAATTTGTGGAATTATTATTTATCTCTATTTTCCCTCATTTTTTTTGTGTGTGTTGTATCCATATAAATAGGGTATGTGTTTATTCATTGTAATATAATTACAAGCTGATGAAATAAATACCATTTTGTTTCTATTGCATTTGTGTTGTTGTGATCACCTCAACTGATCTGTGTCCACGCAGTTGTGTTTGCTGCTAAAAAAACCCTCCTTCGGAAGATATATGCAAAGTCTGGTAAAATCGTGACCATAGAGGCTACTGTTGTCTCCCCTTCTGTGATTACGGGAATTGAATGGAAGGTTGCAAGGGGTCTTATTTTGGCTTCTGATGAGAAGGGAAAGGGAGTGACTACAACATATGATGTAGGACCTTTTGATTTAGGTGCAAATATCCATGTGAAGGAAAATACTTGGAATGATATTATGGAAGAGGGTTCTATTAATTTTGATTAGTATATTATCCCTAAAGAATCAAATGATAATAATTTGGCTCAACACCTAGGTGAGAAGGATATGAATTCTTATAAAGACATGGTTATGGTATCCACTGACTCACCTTCAAATCTTTGGATAGTCATAGAATGGATATTTTAAATTCTACTAATATCCTTTATCCTGGAAAAGGGATAATGTATGGCACTGGTACAAATACCCATCCTACTTTGGATGATGAAATTCATTCTTATTCATAGATAAGGATTACACCAATGGCTACACATGTTGGTACAATTGATAAAATAAATATTGGGATCTTGGACATTCAACAAGAAGTAAATTATGTACTGGTCGAGACACAAATGGATGATCAATCCATTAATGAAGATGTCACTCAAGACTTAGTTGTTCAACAACATATGGAAGAGAAAATGATTTCTTCTAAGGATCAAAAATGAAAAAAATGAATTTTCAATCTCTTAAGAAGATTAAAAATATAAAGAAAGAACAAGTAATATAGTTAGAAATTGGAAAGGTGCATTTTCCTATCTCAACTACTTCAGAGTTTTATGGTGCTACTTTGGGAATTGGAATTTCTGACCAGGGGATGCGGTCTCAATCCTTGGTTATTTTAGAGGTTTTATCACCCAATGATAAAGAATCAATTAATGCATTAGGTAGAATTCAGGTGACTACACATAACTCTTATGAAGTGATTGATTTTTTAAATGAAGTGAAATATAGTGGATTTCAGGAAGATATGGTAGAGAAATTTACAATAAAGGATAGTGAGGTTGTTTTACCTAACGAGCCACCTATGAGGATGGAGGTACAATCAGATGTTGGGATAGCTGACATAGAGGATGGTGACATTGAAGAGTTTTTTAGCAAAGTAAGGACATGGAGGAGAGGCCATCATCCTAGAGGTTGAGGTCGTAAGTGTGGATGTTTCCATTGGAATGCTAACCATGAAGCTGAGATTAGGAAAAAAATGGGTCCTGATTGAGTTTGATGAGAGTAGTTTAGCCATGTTTAACCCCATCCTCCTATCAGTCTTGATTTTTTTGTTCTTTCAATAAAATGGCTATTCCCCCACCTTTTTAATATATATATATAATTATAAATAAATATATTTATATAATTATATATATTTATATAATTATAATTATATATATATATTTATTATCATTTTATAATTATTTAAGTAAATATTTATTTTTTATAATTTTATAAATACATTTTTGAAAACTTTATATATATATTTGAATTATTAAAAAATATTAATATATCATATTTATATTAATTATATAAATGAAATTTTTAGTTAAGGTATATAAATAAACATTACTATTTGAATATAAATATGATAATTTTATATATATATTATTATTATTTTTTTATTAAAAAAATTTATCAACGCTAAGAATCATGCTGATAAAGTTTCACCTTTTTGAGGCATAAAAAATCACTCATAAAGGGTGAACATTTATCTTCATTTTTAATGCTGATAAAAGTTAAATGTACTAGTTCTTTTAGTTAGCACTGATAAATTCTTCCCTTTTATCAGTGATTTATATTTAGCACTGATAAAAGTTGGTGCGGCATAAGGTGTGATCTATGGTAGTGATTTATCGGTAGTGAAAATTTATAAAATGCTTTAGAGGAGTGAATATATTCCTACCCAGTGGTACAAAATTTATAATAAATAATGTTTTTTTATCTCAAGTCTAAATCATATATATTAAAAATCAATGATATTCTATAAAACAAATATCATATAGAGACATTGAATAAAGGATGGGGTCGTGGTGGAATACATGGAACAAAACTCGACTCAAGTGGCGTCAGTTTGTGTGGGAAAGGAGATTAGTGAAAATATATCTCTAGATTTGAACAAGAATATAGATCTTGGGAAGAACAAGTTTACTTCCATTATAGGTAAATATTCTAATTTAAGGTTTTTCGTTGACTCTTGGGCTGATAGAACTTGGTCGTGGAAAAATATCACAAAGAATGGTTCTTTGGCGTTCGTTGAAGCCAGCCCTAAATTTTTCAAGGATTGGATTGAATATTATCATCATTCAATAATCTGATGGCTATCTCCATAGGGTAACACATGGAAGCTGGGAGATTTTATGTTTCGACTTCATCAGATTTGAGGATTTGATATTTAGCGGATTGTTTCAATTAGTATGAGCTTCTTTCATATCATCTTCCCCTTGCAAGATCTAAAATCAAAATCCTGGACTTTTGGATTTATTTCTCTTAATTCAGGGACCCTTAGATTACAGGATTGGGATCCCTGGTTCAATCCAACAAGAGCCTATAGATCAACTACTCATTCCTGAGTTCGTATTAGATAGTTTTTGAATGTGAGATATCTTTTATCCTATCCCATGGATATGACTACATGTGTTTCTCATGAGGAGATATATATTTTATATCTATTCAGATGAGATAATTAAGTGTTTAAATCTTAACATGGAAGATACATGGTGATTTGGAAACTTAAGATATATTTCTTATCTTAACTATATTTGAAAAGGGAAACAATTAAGTCTTTAAAAGGGGAAGCAGATGGTGGAGAATATAGAGAGATATGCTCAAGATGCAATCCATCTAGATCAATAGTAAAGGGGCCATCGTGTTTTCAGTATCCCATTTGGGTCGTCATCAATGATTAAAAAGGCATCGACGGTGGATCTACAATGTGATGGGATTCCATGTTTGTGGTAGCATGTGAAGTGCATCAATATTGAGTAGGTGTGAAGCAGCAGTGATGTGATCAATGATCGGGGCCATGTATCGAGAGTATTTTTGATTGTGGTGATCATGTGACATGTCCTGATTGATTATCCATGGTACATCATGATGGCGAGATCATGTGTGAGAGAAATCCTTTAGGTTTCACAAGACGGTGTGAGGGTGATGCATGTTCAAATTTGATCTCCAAGGTAGTGGTGTTTCATCGAAATATGGGTGACATTTTGTCATAGATGGATATTTCGAGCATGGCATTGGTGATATGATTTTCAGAGAGAAGGAGGATGTGTATTGGGGTGTTGTTTTCACATAGGTTTATCTACGCTCTATATTTTTTAATTCAAGTTTAGGCATTACTTGGATTTCTTTGTACTCTCTAATTCATAGTGAATATTTTAGAATTATCCCATGGTTTTTAATCCTCCACGTTATAGGGTTTTTATATGTTAAAAATCTTGCGTGTTGATTTATTTATTTTTGTTTATATCGCTTCCATATTTCATCAGGTTTCTTGTAAATTGTTTCACAAGTGATTTTTATATCGAGATCTAGATTCTCCCCCAACAAGTGGTATCAAAGATGATGGTTCAAGTGTGCAATTTGATGTAATAATTTTGGATGTTTTCAACAAGATTAATGGTGTGAAATGAATAATATGGTTTGGAGAAAAAGCAGGTTGAGAGAGGTGTTTCGGGTCTTACACCTAATTTTTTTCACAATGTGCAACTTGTGAAGAAAGAATTAAAAATTGAATATCGAGGTTATTCACTAGCTCCTCGAGGTTTTGAACATGGGGTAATTTTTCTTACAGGTGCTCCAAATTATGTGGTGATCACGATTATGGGGGATACATATATTTCTGGTTTCATTTTTTTATAGAACAATGCATATTTAGATACGGGAAAGTCATCATCATTTGTATTTCTTCTATAGGGGGAGGAGACAGGTTTCTGTCAGATTTGCAAACATGTGTCATCATTTTTTATATAGAGGATGATGTTTAGTGCAATGACAATAAGTTTTTGGTCCAACTGAGTTTATTATATGGTATCTCTATTAACAGGCTGAAGGGTGATATTGATAATATTATGCCCAATGGGTGTTTCCAAATCTTAGATAAGATTGTTTTTTAATATGAAATATCTTTTATCCTATCACAAAAATATAACTACATGTGTTTCTCATGGGGAGATATATATTATATATCTATTTAGATGAGATAAGTGTTTTAATATTAACATGGAAGATACATGGTGATTTGAAAATTTAAGATATATTTCATATCTTATCTGTATTTAAAAAAGGAAACAGTAAAGGCTTGAAAAGGGGAAACAGGTGGTGGAGAACGGAGAGAGTGATACTCAAGATGTAGTCCATCGAGATCAAGATGAAAGGGGCCTCTAAATTTGAGGTAGCCTATATGGTTCAACATCAATGGAGAACGAGGCATCAATAGTGGATCTATGATTTGATGGCATACCTTGTTTGTGGTAGCATGTGCATCATGTCGATATTCAGCAGCTGTGAAGCAGTAGCGATGTGATCAATGATTAGGGAAATGTATCGAGATTATTTTTTATTATGTTGATCAAATGGTGTGTCCTTATTTATTATTGGAGGTACATCATGATGGAGAGATCATGTGAGATATAAATCCTTCAGGTGTCTCAAGACGGTGAGAGGTTGATGCAAGTTCATATTTGATCTCTGAGGTAGTGGCGTTTTGTCGACAGAAGGGTGACATTTTGTCACAGATGGATCTTTTAAGAATTTCATTGGAAAGATTATATTTAGGGATAAGGAGGCGGTGTATCGGGGTGTGTTTTTTACACGGGTATATCAACATTTTGTGTTTTCTAATTCAAGTTTGTTCATTACATGGATTTATTATTACTCTCTGATTCATAGTGGATATTTCAGAATTACCACATGGGTTTTTAATTCTCCGCATCATAGGGTTTTTCACATTAAAATTCAGGCGTTTTTTTATTGAAGAAGTTGGTTCCTTTGTCAAAGAACAAAGAACAAATTGTTATACAAAGAAAAAGGGGTTACATGAGTCTGAAAGACATAATCTTTTTACAGTCCTTATCATAATGAGGAAGTAAATCAATAGGAAGGTCATTCAGCCAGGTTATGACATGGTTAACTCCCATATTATCAAGACCATCTACAACCATTTTCGCTTCACAAAAGGTATGAGTGACAATGTAGCTGATCTCAAGAAGTGAAAGGAGGCAGTTCATCCAACAAGTTGTAAGCTGCCATGCAAGATGCACCACACCATTCCAAATAGCCTAGACAATAGTGGTAGAATCACTTTCAATCAAAATATTGTTCCAACCCTGTTTCTTAGAAAAGTAAATGACATGGATCACACTCATCATTTCAGCTTCCAAAGAGAAGATGATTCCACAGCTGCCAAAGAAGCATCTGAGACACTGCCCAAGGTGGTTTCTGAAAATAGCACCACAACCTGAGAGTCTCGAATTTCCTTTAGAAGATCCATCAACATTAAATTTAATCCAACATGGGAGTAGTATTTACAAAACACTTCAAAAGTGAATATATGTTGATGATAGATTCTATCAATCTGAAGCCATCGGAGGATCCCAAAGTCTTTAACATTGTTGTCACAATTAGCCTTCTGAATCGAGGCAGCTTCCCGAATGGAAATGAGAATCCAAGTCCAACCTTCATTTAGACTAGATGAGAAATTATTATGAAGAAGAGCATTTCTATTATACCAGATTACTTGGAAAATCTCAGCAATAATAGTTATGAAAATATTCTTGATTTGTGGAAATGTTTCTATATCCACACAATGCTTTAGTTCAGATCTTATTGAAACAATAAGTAACCATCTGCAATCAAAAATTTCAAAAATATAGTTACAAAGAGCTAAATCCATATCACAAGACAAAAAAAAAGATGGTTAGTATCTTCTCTATGTTGGTTACAGAGATGACACTTATAGAAAAGTTGAATCAAAAAATACTAAATAAAAACGTCAGTGGGGACTCTATTGTGAGTAATATGCCAAATAAGAGTAAGCCTCTATGGATTAATCAAAGGTTTGTCAAAAAAATTAATCAGCAGAAATTATTATCAGAGTTTAGATAGTTATGGTTGTAAAAAAAATTAGATTCTAGGATTCCATTATGAGAAGGTTACTAGATTAGGAAATATTTAGAATTTGAATAGGGATAATTTTCAATAACATGAATAATGTTATCAAGAAGACTGAAATTATGAGAATTTAAAACATCTCTGAGAGTACAGTCAGTGTTCTACGGTAAATTATTGGGTGGAATCATGGAGTTTAAAGGAACACCGGTCCATATGTCCAACCAAAATTTCATGGAAGAGTTGGTACAAACCATCCATCTAGTGTTAATCATGATGTTGGTAAAGGATTTCCTAATGGATGACCAAATAGAAGAGCTAATATAATTCATATTTTCTTTCTTTAACTTGTCAAGGAATATTTTTTTGGGGAAAGAAATGGAATCAGAGTTATTGTGAAGCAGGTTCCAAGTGAGTCTAGATTGTAAAGCATCATTAAAGATTTTATGTTCTTTAATGCCAATCTAAAGGCTTACAAAAAGTAGTCCAAGTAATGGTCACATGTTTCTTTTCAAGGGTACTTTCGATCCAAACAAATCTTTTGAAGTAAACATTTATTTTCTTAAGGAGATCAGAAGTCCATTTGTATACCATCAATGAGTAGACCATTTTAGAGACAATTATAGATTTAACAAGACAGATTCTGCCAGCCATAGAGAAGGATTTACCCTTCCAAGAGGAATGCTGATTGAGGATTTGGTCAATAGTGTTAGAAAAGTAACTAGATTTAGGCCTTCCCCAAAAAATGGGTACACCGAGATAAGTAAAAGGGTAAGATCTTTCTTTGAAACCTAAATCATTGATAATATTACCTTTTCTATTAGAAGAAACAATTTCCCAAAGAAGAAAAATTATTTTTTCCAACTAATGGTTTGACCAGATATTTCTTCATAATGTGAGAGGGAACTTTTGATACATTGAATATTACATTTATCTCCTTATAATAAAAGGATTATGTCATCATCATATAAAATATTTGTGGGCACATTTAAGTTCCTAGAATCCTAAATTGGTTTAATCATGCTCTAGTTGACAAGGAGAGTGAGAAATCTTCTTAAATAATCTTCTGTAATTGAAAAAATAATGGAAGAGAGGGGATCACCTTGTATAACTCCCTTGGTGAATTTAAAGTTTCCCTTAGGGGAACTGTTGACAATGATGGAGATGGTGGCTGATTTGAAAAAATAATTTATTCTATTGATGAAGGAATCATTAAAACCAAAACTTTGAATAACCTTGAAAATAAACCTACAATCAATGGTATCAAATGCTTTTCTGATATCAAGTTTAATAACAATATTTCCCCCCTGGTGGAATTGTTTAAGATGTTAGTGCATTCAGAGGCAAGGCAAATGCAATCTTGTATAGACCTACCCTTGATAAAGCCAAATTGATTCCATGAGAAAATTTTATTACTTATAGGAATAAGTATATTGTCAAGAAGTTCCGCAATGATTTTGTAAAGAGTTTTAATAAGCGCAATAGGTTTGAAGAGATGAATCTTAGTAGCATTTTACACTTTAGGAATTATAGAAAGAAATTGCACATTCAACCCATGAGGAATCACACCATTGGAAAAAAAATATTTGAAAAGTTTGCAAACAACAGTTTGAATAACCTACCAGAAGTGCTGATAGAAACCATTATTGAAACCATAAAGGCCCAAAAAACTACTAGGATTAAGGCTAAGAATAGTATCTTTGATTTAATGATCAAGTGGGATGCATAAAAGATAAGCGTTATGTTCCTCATTAATCATATCTGGGATGACATCAGGAATAAGATCTTTATTAACATCCAGGCCATTAAAAATATTTTCATAATAAGAGGCAACATGAATAGAAATTCCACCCTCAGTATCAATAAGGGTGTCCCCCGTCTCTAAGAAAAGTGAGAGGTCTACAAACTTTCCTGATTCTTTAAAGATAGTTTTAGAACATAGTGTTTCTATCACCATCCAAAAGTTATTTGCTTTGAAGATTTCCTTACACATGTTTTCTTTAAGGATGAGAAATGTGTTACGTCTCATAGAAGTGTTGATTTCATGTTGAGGATCTGTAGTGAAATCAGATCTAGTAGTGGTGTTTTGAAGTTGGATAAGTTCATTTCCAAGAAAAGTGATGTCATTGTCAATTTGTTTATATTTGGAACTCCACCAACCATTAAGACACTTCTTAAGATGTGTTAGCTTGATGATACAGGAAAAAACATCATTTTAATGATTCATAGATTCCCAAAAATTAATGATGATGTTAGAACACTCGGGTTCAAAGGACCAAGCATTATTAAATCAGAAAGGAAGAATGGGTTTCAGTATTTTGATATAAATGCTGACAAGGATGGGATAATGATCATATTTAAGCTTTGGTATGGTAATTCTAGAGAAGGTGTCCCATTTATCTAGAGTAGACTCATTCGTGAAAGCTCTATCCAATTTTCTAGCAACTACCTTGTTGTAGTTCCTTCTATACCAAGTGAACATGACACCGGTAAGGTTGATTTCTAAATGATTATTATCCTTAATAGAGGCTTTAAATTCTCTCGAGGAGATAGAAGAGTGGGACGGACCAATTTTCTCACTGGAGGTAAGAATCGCATTGAAATCACCAATCACAAACTAGGGATCAGGAATGTTTCTATATAAATAAGAAAGGTCCTGCCAAAGCGGTCTTCTATCTTGGTATCTATTTTTAGCATAAACCAAAGAACAAAAAATGTGCCAACAATCAAAATAAAATTCACAAGTAAACATCTTCTCAGAAACTTTGAAAACATTCACATTCTATAGACTTCAGGGTATTGTTGGTTTTGGTTTTGTTTGACAGGAGAGTGACGATTCAGATATGGTGAAGACTTAAGGGTTTGGATTTCTTTTATAGGGGGAGCATACATGTTTCTGTCAGAGCTTCAAAAAGAATTCATCATTTTTTCTGCAGAGGATGATGGTTGGTGTGATGCTAATAGGTTTTTGGTCCAACTACATTTGTTGGATGGTATCTTTGTTGACTGGATGAAGGGGGAGATTGATAGGATTCAGCCCGTGGGTGTTTCCAAATCCGAGATAAGATAGTTTTTGAATATATATATATATATTGTATCCTATCACACAGATATGACTCCATGTATTTCTCTTGGGGAGATATATCTTTTATATCAATTTAGATGAGATAGGTGTTTGAATCTTAACATGGCATACATGGTGATTTTGAAATTTATGATATATTTCATATCTTATCAATATTTGAAAAAGGAAACAGTGGAGGCTTTAAAAGGGGAAGCAATTGGTGGTGAACAGAGAGAGTGGTTCTAATGATGTAGTCCATCGAGATCAAGAGGAAAGGGGCCACCGTGTTTGCGGTTACCCATGTGGGTCATCATCAATGGTGAATGAGGCGTCGGCGGTGGATCTACGATGTGATGGGATATTGCATTTACGGTAGCATCTGCAATGCATCGACATTGATGTGTGAAGCAGCAGTAACGTGATCAATGATCGGGGCCATGTATCAAGATTATTCTTCATTGCGGTGATCAAGCGTCGTGTCCCGGTTGATGATTGGTGGTACATCATGATGGCAAGATCATGTGAGAGAGAAATCCTACGGGTGTTGCAAGACAGTGTGAGGCTGATGCATGTTCAGATTTGATATGTGAGATAGTGTTTTTCGTCGAGAGAAGGGTGACATTTGGTCAGAGATGGATCTCTCAAGAATGGAGTTGGAGAGATGATTTTGTGTGAGGAGGCATATCGGGGTGTTGTTTTCACACAAGTTTATTTAAGCTCGCATTTATAAATCATGTTTGGGCATTACATGGGTTTATTTTAATTCTCTCATTTATAGTGGATATTTCAGAATTTCCCTGTGGTTTTTTAATCCTCCGCATCATAGTGTTTTTTCCAAGTTAAAAAACATGCATGATGATTAATTTATTCTGCTTTATACCACTTCTATATTTCATTGCGTTTCTCATAAATTGTTTCACAAGCGTTTTTTATTCGGAGATTGGTATTCTCCCCCAACAGTTCCATCCAACAAGAGCTTGTAGATCAAATACTCCGCCCTGGGTTCAGATTAGGGGTTTAAATTGGTTCTTTTGGCATCCTTAGATTCTTTGGGATGTTGCTTCTACTGTCGGTATCCCTATCAAATTTGACATTGAAACCGAACTTGCAAGGTATGGGAACTATGCCAGAATTCTTGTAGAAATTGATCTTTATTCTCTACTGATTGAAATAGTTTTTTTGGTGGTGGATGAATTCAAATTTGAACTTTCTGCTGAATATGAGCATGTCCCGGACTTTTTCTTCAATTGCTTCCGCATTTGGCATCTTCGGGAAATATTTCTCAAGGAGATGAAATGCTCAAGAAAAATGGGCATAAATACTTGATATGATCATTTAGGACATGAAGGATCAATTATAATGAAAAATATTGATACAAGTATACATCAACATCAATTTATTGAGAAAACAATAGGCATTCATCATGGGGAGATTGATAGATTTTATTTAATGGATGTTTGTCTACTAACTTATCACTTATAAGAGAATTATGCATTCTCATTATGTTATTATGAATGCTCATGTATGCTTATTTACCATGGATTGCCTATTTTTTAGATAAACCATTTATATCAATGCTAGCTATATTGGAAGTGAATTTCCAAAATTTATATAAAGTACAAATTATGAAATATAAATTTGAGCGCACACCATTTAAATATTATATCAGAGGTGCATCTATTAAATGGTCATGTGTATTAATATATTTCGGTGAGTATATATCGTATGCTAGGCATGTTGATTAAAATAAGTATTGAGCATCATATACCATATTTAAAATGGTCTAGGAGAACCATTGAGAAGATGATCGAAAACATTTATATGAATAATTAAGATGTAAATGAATTCTTGGAAATCAACGGTCAAATTATACACACCACAACATGCTATATAAAATCATTGTTCATTGTGAGTAGAAAATAAATATATTTTCCTCCAAAGAGAAACACAAATGTATTGGCAGCATTATTTAGTTTTAGGTATATTGTCTCACACCGATGCCAAATAAATTATGAGATCTTATTAAATGTTGTTGATCATACATTTAAAATAGGAATGGAATTAAATTATTTTTGATGTGTGTGTGTTGAAATTAAAATTTAGCATCGAAATAATAATTCTTTAATAAAACAGATTCAGCGATGTTTCAATGAATAACCGGGGAAGTAATTGTTTTCCAGGCGGTTTTGATAACTATGACTCTTCCCAGGGCTCCCAGTCGGAGCGAAACCCTAAATTGATCTGCCCCGGAGTCCAGTGAAAATTCAACGGCACTGGTCCGGACATACCCCAGTATGGGCTGTGCTGCCATGCGATCACGCCCCACTTCCTCCACGCCCTTCCAGTCTTCCCCATCACCCACACTACCCTGTGCAAGTCTTCTTCCTCGGATTTCCGGACCACCCCCAGCATCCCTCCAACCACCACCAGCATGCTCTCCTCCATCCATATGTCGTCATATCCACACACCGCAGGCGGCAGCTCTTGGACGGCCCACATCTCACTGTAGCCGTCGATGCTTAGAATACGGTTGCCGTCTGGCATCATCCAGTGGAACACCCCTCGAATCACAACAGGAAACCCGCACCCCCTTACTCCCATATCCAGCAACTCAAAGTCGTCTTTTGATTTCCACGCCCATGCCTCCGAGTCAAACACGTTAAAGTGCATGACGCTTTGTCTCCAGAAGTCAGCACGCCTGCTCAATAACGTAAACAAATAAACCAATCTAATTTCACCGGTAAATCAAGAAACAGTTTATCAATCTACCTATTTCAGTAAATTGGTTTTTCTATTATATTATAAAATTTGCCAAGAAAAATGGAAGCTCACCAGCGTATGATTTTGTAGTGCAGAGGATGGGTGGTGATTACCAGCAGCCCCACACTGTCACTAATAGAAATGACTCGGTTGGGGTTTGGGATGCGTTGAAATTGTTTGGTGGTAGGTTTGCAGACGAAGAAGTGACCAACAACCCTCGGGCTGTTGTCGTAGCAGAATAGCAGGCCTTTGTTGGAAGACGCCAATATGAGGACAGAGCGGGATACAAAATCCAAGGGAATGTCCCTTTCGGCTTGCGCCTCCGTTACTCGAATACGGGGAGTATTTGATGTGTGGGCGTGGAATGGAAGAAGGTAACCTGAAATCACTCTGGATCGGAGCATGTGTTGGTCGGTAAAGTTGGAGCCACGGGTGATGCGGTTCCATTCCTTACACACCATCCTGCACGTCCTTAGGGTTTCTAAGGTCGCCCTACTCAGGATCTCAAAAATAATTTCAGACCGTATGCATGCCCCGTTACCCTTCCCCATGCCCGGTTCCTCAACCACAGAGGAAGAACAGACGCGGTTGAAATATATAGGAGATTCGCGATCCGATTTTGAGATTATTTAAATCTTGAAAAGAAAGGTACAGGATATGGGATCCGATTTTGGGATTATTTAAATCTTGGAAAGAAAGGTACAGGATATGGGATCCGATTTTGGGATTATTTAAATCTCGGAAAGAAAGGGGGGAAAAAACAAACCGGAGGCCTGCATATCTTTAACTTTTTTTTTTTTTTTTAAGACAAACCATATATATTAGATATCACCCAAATCCAAAGCACATAAATCCGGTGGAAAAGACCAAATCCAACAACAATAACCCCGATGTCTCCTAAAAGTAGCCAAAAAGTGGGCCGCCTGATTGCCCTCACTCCCAACAAAGAAAAATAACAGTAATAGAAAAGAGGCACAAAAAATTTAATGGTGGCCACCTTCATTCTCCACCACCGCATTGATAATAACTTGACAATCAGATTCGACAAAAACTTCCTTCATCCAAGAGACCCAATGAACTGCATACCCTTCCACAGGAGGAGACCAACAAGCAAAGTCTGATGAATGGTGAGCCGTAATAATAGAGTCTTCATGGTCTCAAAGAACTGCCCCTAAACCAATAGAACCATCTCCAGGAATAGGCGAATCCGTATTGAGTTTGAGAATGCCCAGGGGAGGAGCCATCTGTCCGAAGGGGAATGGACAGACAAAGGTGAGCGACCCCCCTCGACATCAAGCCACAGAGAACCCCAAGAATGAATCTTGGAATGTCAGACCCTATCATCTTTAACAATGTTCTCAAAAATGAATGCGTTTTGACGAAACCAAGTAATCCAAGCGCGGATACACAATCTTGCTATTTTTTGAGCAGACAAAGATTTGAACCAATCTTCCACAATGAGATTCAGATCCCCAAAATTCCTCCAGCGGATGAGATCCTGTGTCTCACACGTGGACCAAGGCCCAATGACCTACGAGCAGCAAAAAATGGCAGCGAAATCAGTCTCTTCCGTAACCCCACAGAGCGGGCACATGCCGTTTTTAGAGAGGTGCATCTCGGCTAGACGAGCATATGTGGGTAGGATACCCCCTAAGCAATTGTCAACAAAAGAGCTTGGCCTTCAGAGGAGAATTAAGATTCCAAAGATGTTTTCAAAGAGGGGGCCATGTACATTCGCCGCTTGTAACACAAGCCCTATATCCCGAGCGAACAGAATAGCAACCAGAAGACTCAAGAGACCAACACAACTTGTCTGGGCCCGCACCGTGGACCACATGGACTGCCAGGATAGCCTTACGATCTGATTCAGAGAACCAGTGCTCGAGCCTCTGGAAGTTCCAACCGGAAAGGTCATCATCAATAAGGAGATCGCTGACAACCGCCAGCTCATGGTCGGGCACATGCGAAGAAGCAGGGACCATGCCCTCCAGCCCAGGCAACCATGGATCATGCCAGAAATTGATCGAATAACCGCTGGAAATTCTCCAAAAAAATGCCGCGGTTCGAAACAACCTTTGGTCCCCACACACTTCTCTAGAAGAAACTCGGTCGAGGACCCAAGTTGGAGGTCAAAAAAATTTCATTGGGAAAATATTTAGCTCTGAAGACTTGCACACAAGTTGTCAGGGTCCATTAACAATCACCAACCTTGCTTGGCCAGAAGGGCATCATTAAAAAAATTCAAATCATGAAATCCCAAACCGTCGCAAGCCTTAGGGGCACACAACTTCTCCCAAGAGAGCCAATATAAATGTTTTTTCCCATTTGCATGACCCCACCAAAAGTTGGCAAGGGTTGAATGAAGTTGATGGATTAAGAAGCTTGGGAGCTTGAAAAGGGACTTCATGTATGATGGAACATCTTGGGCTATCGCTTTGATAAGAACCTCCTTGCCTACCCTGGAGAGATTTTTCCCAGACCAACCCTGGACTTCCTGTGGACTTTGTCAAGGATAAAGGAGAAGACCTCTCTTTTGGATTGTCCGAAGACCATCGAGAGCCCTAGATACTTGTTATGCTTCTCAACGACCTCAATCCCACATAAACCAGCAATGGAATCGCTCGTCCCAGCTTACATACCATGACTAAAAGACATCTCAGACTTGGAAAAATTAACTTGTTGTCCCGAAGCATTGGTGAAAGCATCAATGATATTGAGGATTGCTTGACACTCCTGAGAAGTTACTCTTGAGAAAATGAGACAATCATCAGTGAAGAAAAGGTGCGTAATGAGGATACTTTGCTGACAAACCTTGGCCCCATGGATAAGCCCATACCGAGCTGCTTTAGATAAAAGGTGACAGAAAATGCTTACAACAAAGAGGAATAAAAAGGGGGAGAGAGGGTCACCCTGCTCGAGGCCTCTGGATGGTTTAAAAGACTTAGTGAGGGAGTTGTTGACTTTGATGAAATAAGAATCTATTTTAACACAACTCATGATTTCCCTAACCCATTTTGGGCCAAAGACCAGTTTAAAAAAACCTACTCGAGAAGGCCCATTCCTCTCTATCATATGCCATTGAAAAATCCAATTTTATAGCTAAGATCCCCTCTTTGAGGATGAACGAGTTTTCGTTGAATGAAAGATTTCATGGGCCACGATGGCATTATCAGTAATGAGCCTCTTGGGAACGAAAGCACTTTGGTTCTCTGAGATAATTGAGGGAAGGATTCTACCCATGCGGTGAGAAAGAACTTTGGAGAAAATATTGTATATCACATTGCACAAGCTGATGGGCCTGAAATCAGAAATTCTAACTGGGCCAGCGATTTTTGGGATTGGAACGATAAGATTTTCATTGATCTTGTCCATACTAACAGAACCAGCCTATAACCCCTGTATCAGAGAAATAATATCTGGTCCCACAATATGCTAGAACCTTTTGAATAAAAGGGCATGAAACCCATCAGGACCAGACACCTTAGATGAATGGATGCTCTTTAGCCGCCACAACTTCTTCTCTAGATATATCAGCCTCGAGAGTCATGGCCATGGTCTCTAATACTTTAGGCTCAACACAGCTCAGAAGATCCCCTTGGGAGGTTCCCACCTTGGAACCAAAAATATTTTGAAAAAAAACATCAATCAACTCTTGAATTTCCACCTCATCAATAATAATGTTACCATTCTCATCCTCCAACCTGTAAATAAGGTTCTTACTTCTTCTAGAAGAGGCCTTTTGATGGAAGAATTTATTATTTTGATCACCCTGTTTAATGAAGGCCTCCCTTTATCTAGAGAACCAATAAATTTATTTGTCTCTCAAGGCCTCATCCAGATTCTTTTCTAGAGAAACAACCTCCTGCAGAGAAAAACCCAAAGAAGAACTTTCATAACATCAGACAAGAGCATTCTTGAGCCCACAGATTCTCTAATCAATGTCCCTAAAGTGATGTCGACTCCATCACTGTATCTGAGCATCCACCTCATTAGTTTTGTCCCAAACATAATCGTGAGAATGGGACCAAGTGGCTTTCACAACATCCTCACAACCATCCTTGTGGAGCCATATGCATTCGAAACGAAACCTCTGCTTTGGCTGACCGCTCCTGGGCACAACCTGTAGCTAGAGAAAGATGGGACAATGGCCAGGAGAGACAAGAGGTAAATGTGAGACCTCATACCTTGAGAATGATTGCATCTAGACACAAGATTCCAAAAATCTATCCAGCCTTTCTAAAATTCTGGAAGCAAGATTGCGTCCACGAAACCAAGTAAATGGGCTCCCCGAGTAACCAAGATCCGAGAGACCAGCCTGAAGAGAACAGTATCGCTTGAGGTGTATAGAAGAGTCACTCCGGCATGCGCCACCAAGATTCTCATGGTGATACAGGATCTCATTGAAGTCCCCACCACAAAAAATGTGACCCAACAACATATTTCCGATAGAAGTGACCAACTCCCAAGACCTCCATTTGTCGCTTGCTCTTGGCCAGCCATAAAAACCCACAAAGTGCCACACAGGTTCTTGAGGCTGGCAGATTGAGATGGTAATGTGGTGGTTGTAAAATTTAACCACCAAAGCATTGAAATCATCTTTTTCACATGAAACATAGTCCTCCAGCATGACCTGACCATCCGACCAAGAAAAAATTCCGAAAGCCTGTCTTCGAGGAAATTCCTCTCATGTATTAGCTTTCCAACATGGTGTTAGAAAGAAAGACCGTGTCAGGGCTGAACATAGAGCTCCATTGGTGGAGAATACGAACTGACTGTGGGTTTCTAAGACCACGTCCGTTTCAGCATAAGGTTTTCATTATGGTAGGCGGGGTTGGTACATGCCAGCCTCCGCCCATAGAGCTTAAAAAATAGAGCCATATTTTTTCACTTTCCATTTTTTTGGGAGATGACCCTCAAGAAGCGAGGCCTCAGAGCTTTGCTTGGAGATGAAAGAGACTGGATCATGGAAATAAAATCCCAGATCCCCTATGTAAAGCCGCTTTCATTTTCAAGGAATTTTTCACCCATCACAAATCCTCAATGAAGAGAAATTCCCTCCCCAGAAAAGGATATAGAAAGGTCAGTAGACGGAGAGAGGCCAGGGTTTGGAGGGATGGAACAATTCTGGGTCAGCTCGCGAGGGGCCTTAGAAGTATCCTTCGACCCTGGTCCTATCCTTGGGGATGGGATGACCATCCTTGAACAGGAAAGAACAGAACCACTAGGAACGTGTTGGGTGGCTGTCAAAAGGGACTTAGCTGGCAGGCCATTCTGAGTGGATGGAGATGTGTGAGGGGGATGAACTTCCAGGTCAAGGGTAACATGAAGTGGGGGGGGACCACCCTCACCTTCTTTTCCCTAGATGAATAGGAATCTCCTGCCCCATCAGATAGAAGCATGATGTCAGAAGGGGGGGACCTCCGCTGCCTCTGGACTAACCTAGGAAGGGTGAATGGGCCAATAAACGGGGGAAGACTCTAAAATATGGCATGCAACAACAACAGATGCATCTAATCCCTACGTAGGGGGGGGGCAAGAACTGAGGGACATGGCACCACCAGATGAGGAGGGGATGAGCTAACTAAGGCAGAAGGGAAACAAGGAAGATCCAATGAGATAACCACCACCTTGGCTCCCAAAGGGCCTTAGATCACCTGCTTGTTGAGCATAGATCTGGCCTTCTGTTTTTTAGCCTATGAGGTAAAGCTTCTCTCAGAGGGTTTAACTCGCAACCATGGGCCATATTGCCGCATCAATAATCCCTCCACACCAGGTTTCTTCATTCCACAGTCTTTAACTTCGTGACCAATGGTGCCACAGAAAAAACAGAAAGAGAGGAGCTTTTCTCGTTCCAAGGACACCTAGATCTTGTCATCCAAATGTTTCAAAAATAGATCTCACATAAGAGGCTAAGTGATATCCACCATAACCCTAATATGCACATAGGAACCCCACTAGATCAGATCTGAATCATCCCAGTCCAGGTGATCCCCCATAGTATTGCCAATCATGTGCATGACTTTCTCATTTAGATCGATAAAGGGAATGAATTTCACCTGTACCCAAAAGGGGGAATGGGATAAGGACATCTCACCTATGTTAGATCCATTTGAAAATTCATTAAGCACAATCAGGTGGTTATCAAAATACCATGGTCGTCCACTCAAAACTATGATATTATCAGTCTCCCTGGAGAATTCAAATACTATCATCCCATCTTTGATTTCCCTAATCGAAACCACTTCTTCCCATATCTATAAGGGTTGCATCATTTTTTTCAGAGTATTCATATTAAGAGATCTATAAGATGAAATTTTTTTCTACCAGGAGACATGACAAGCAGTTTTGGAGATTGATGAATTCTGTGGTGCGCACTTCTAGAGTCGAATTTTTATTATCCGTGATTGTAAACTTCTTCCAATGAGTAAACAGATCATTCTCCATGGTTGTAGATGAGGGAGTCATTGAGACAACTGTGAGGCTCGCCTCACACTCCCAAAAACCAAGGCAGCCTATGGAGAAAATCCTAAGATAAGGAAACCATCGCTCGTGAAATTGAAGATGTTGCGGCTCACAAATCTCTGACGTAAGGTGTCATAGAACACAGATCTCCTTCGCTGCCTACCACATTTCAGAGATCCAGCACCAAGGATCACAAATCATGACTGACAATAATAATCGATCTGAATAGGCATTGAAATCAGAGATTGCAGAACTTTGAAAGATCCCACCACACGACATAGGACGAGGCCGTCATAGATCCGTCGAAGTTCTAATGGAATCGAGGGACACGAAGGTCCACTGATGAGGCCAGAGGTTACCAAGAGAACATAGAAATGCCGGTGGAGGCGGGAAAGCCTGAAGAACTAGTGGTCGCAAAACAATAGTCAATCACCGACGATCGCAAGACGAGGCCATCAAAACTCGCCAATCCAAAATCATCAAGAACAAAAAAAAATACAGAACCGAGAATAGAAAGAATCACAGAATGTAGATCCACGCCTTCGTAGGCCCGATGAAGAGACGTCGAACTCGATGACCTCAAGAACCATCGAAGAACTCAAAGGCATGCTGTTTGTCACAGAACGTCGAAGAGCATGGGAGAGCCCGTAGAAAACTCCATAGGAAAATAAAATAGACCACACTAGGGAACAGATCCAACGTAGGTCCTGAATGCTCATAGAGAGAAAGGAAGTAGTGGCCCACTCCACTGGAGCATAGAATAACCGACGAAAACCATGAAAAACCCTAGATGAGACCTCTTTGTGGCATAGTGACTCCCAATTCTGAGACCCCTTATTTGAGAGTGGAATTAAAAGAATGTTTTGATCATTGAAAGTCATTGAATTTTCAGATGACCATGCTGCCCATTCAAAGGAATATATTTTTTATTCATTTTTATAAACCCTTTTTTTCTAGATGAGGGGTAACCTTAATATAGTCCATAGACACATAGGCTCCAAGCCTTAGTACATGGCCTTTACATGCCCAAGGAGCAAACACAATTTTATAAACCACATCAAATGACCTACAAAGGTGCACTGCAAGAAACCCCAATGCATGAGTGCATGAGTCTAATACTGATGAGAAGGCAATACCCTCTCATTCATCCAAATCTAGGAGCATTGATTGTGATTTCTTCTTTCTGTAACCCTGCCTGTGACTGTAACTTGGTATAAGACCCAAATAACTCTATAATTAACTTTCCCTCTGCACTATAGTCATAGCAGCCTACTGTCCCGCCCATCCGATCCCCTGATGACGGATGATCACCGCATCACCCCGCTGTCTCCTATTTTTTCGTCTAAGGAGGCCCCACCATTGCCGAAGCCCGTCGCCATCCTCCGCATGACCCCCATCATGATGCCTGCACCGAGGTTACTGTCCTGCACCCTTACCATCAATGAAGCCCACTACCATCCACCTTCATGTCTCCACCCAGCCACTGACCTCCCGATGAAGTCCGCCGATGAGGATACCTTTCCCCGTGCCTCGAAGCACCGCCGAATCCCCCCTCACACCCTACCACCTTCACCAGCGCGTTTCCGTGACACCCGCCTGGACGCTGCACTGGCTGGCCACAACCCCCACTGCATCCCAATAAATCCCCAAATAAGGGGCACCCATGTATTGAAACCTAGTTTGATGCAATCTTACATGATAGCCTTTACCACTAGGCTAGGACCCCAACTGTAGCCAGCTTCCCATTCTTATTTTTATTAAATACTTATTCTTCCTATATATATATAATATTTGGTACATATACATATAATAATATATATTAATTATTAAATAAATAAATATAATATATATGTAATATTTACCATATATCTTTATAATAAATAAACTTATATGTATTATCATATTTATTATGTATAAACATCTGGTGAAAATTTTCATAGAAAATTTGTCTGTGCAGATTTCCACAACAATTAAAATTTCTGCTTAAAATCATAATGCAAATATCTTAATACATAAATAAAAAATATAAATTTTTAGTAAAAAATTTCTTGAGAAACTTATAGTCCAAATCCCCACTGTAATATTTTAGTTCAAGTTTCCAAAATGCATATTTTCACAGAATTTTTATTATAATTGTACTTAAAATTTGAATACTGAAATTCTAAAATAAATTCACATTTAAATTTTCAGTGAAAATATATTGACACATAAATGAAAATTTTGATTTCGCAATGAAAATTAAAATTAATAATTTCTTATGGAAATTTCCGTTGAAAATTTCTTAGGGAAATTCCCAATTAAAATTTCAAGTACAAATTTCCACTGGAAATATATAGTTAAAATCTCCACATTAAATTTTCATTAAAAATTATCAATTATAATTACAGTGAAAATATATTAATTCATAAATAAAAAATGTGAAATTTCACTAGAAATGTTCATTGAATGTTTGTATTTAATGTTTTCATTGAAAATTTTTATTGTAAATTTTCCTGTGAAACTTTTTGTGAAAAATTATCATTTAGATTTCCAATGAAAATTTTCAATGTTTATTTTATATGCATCATGTGTGTGAGAGAGAGTGTGGGTGTATATATATGTGTGTGTATACCCTAATATAAACATACAATATATTTTTTTTGTGGAAATTTATCACGAAAATTTCCAGTGGATACATACATGCATAGATACATTGTATGTATATACATATAAATTAATATAAGTATATACATACATAAATTCATAAATCTATATTAATATAAGTATATGCATACATACATTCACATATTTATACTATAAATTTGCAATGAAAATTTTCATTGATAAATTTTTAAACAAATTATTAATGAAAATTTCTAATGTGAATTTGTATAGAAAACTTTTAGTACAAATTTCTAATATATATATACCACAAAAAATAATCAATAGAAATTTTATTGAAAATTACACACACACACACACTAATATCAATATACACCATAATAATACATAGTAAATTTATAGTGCAAATTTACATTATAAATTCTCATACATATATATTGAAAATTTACACTGCGAATTTATATAGGAAATTTAAAATGGAAATCTACAGTAGAAATTTCAAGTGACTATTTATAGTGTATATTTTAATGAATATAAGCAACACAAGAACACACGCGCAAGAAAAAACGCATGCATGCATGCATAAATTCACAATGTGATTTTCTAATGTAAATTTACACTCGAAATTTTTAGAGCATACATACATACACGTAAATTTGAACTAGAAATGTTCATTATAAATTTAAAATGGATATTCCTTATAAATTTTCAAGTGAAAATTTACATCAAAAACTTTTAGTGTATACATACAGACACATGGAAAATTTCAATGAATATTTAGTGAAAATTTCACAAGGAAACTTTCTCAATCTCTATAGAAATTATCAATGAAAATTCAAAGTGAAAATTTTCCGTTATCTGAAAATTTACAGTGAAAATTTATAATTCTCAGTGTAAATTCATACTCGAATTTAAATATAAGTATATACACGTATATTAATATAATTATATGCATACATAAATACATAAATTTTAAAATTGCATTAGAATTTTATAGTTATCAGAGGAAATTTATACTCAAAATTTGCATTGAAATTTTATACTTGAAATTTTATTTTTTAAAATCTAAAATAAATTCATATTTAAATTTATAGTGCAAATATATTTACTTGTAAACAAATAATTTATATTTTCACTAAAAATTTACGATGAAAATTTCCACTATAAATTTCCAATGTAATTTTTTACATAAAATCCATGGTTCAAATTTACCTTAAAATTTACAATGAAAATATGTCAAATTTCCACTTAAATTTTCAATGAAAATTTACAATGTATATTTTATACAAACCATATATATCCTAATATCGATATAAAATGTATTTTTTAATGAAAATTCATATTTAAAATTTTTAGTATATATATACATATATTTAGATATCGGTGTATACATACATACAAACATACATGTATATGCATATACATACACTGTTATAAATAGAAACTGAAATTTTCTAGTGTAAAATAGACATTGAAAATTTTATGTGCATGCATGCATACATACATACCTATCTTGTTTCTATTTTTATTTTTGTTTATTATTAAGTTTTTTTGAACAGTTCATATTAATATATATATTTTAAAATAAAAAATAGAAATTATAGTTTTTTAAAACATTATAAAAGTATATATATAAATTTAATTATTTATAAAATAATGGACAATATAATTTTTTATTTTAAAACATCATAAAAAATATATAATTTTTGATATATTAAAATTTAATTATAATATAAATATTTATTATAATTAAAATATACAGATTAGATTAAAAAATGACTTTATATAATTTTATTTTAAAACATTTAAAAAATGGGAAAGCATAAATATATCAAACTGTAATTATCAGCATGTATATAACAATACTTGGAAATATAGTACATTTAAAACCTTATTCACGTATGTAAAAATACATCAAATTATTCCTTATCTATATTTTATTTAAATTAAATATTCATTAAAAGTATATAAAAAAATAAAAAATACATGTTGAAGTTCCAAAGGATCGAATAACAACTGAGAGGGGGGGGGGGGGTGGGTGGGTGGGTTAAATCAATTATTCAATTTTTATAAGTTTAAATAATTTTAAAACTTAACCCCTGCAATGTGTTAAATCTTATAACCTCATTTGTTATTCGATCCTTTGGCGTTTCTGGTTTGTTTGGGGGGCTCGACGACGGCGCTCAGGACCAGATTGGGTGTTTTCAATGATGACAGTGATGCAACGACTAAGATGATGACCATGGGGGCCCTCCATATGATAAGGTTTATGGCGATGGCGAGAAAGGTGGTAGGGACTTCCATCGGCGAGTTATTCTTTTATACGCTTTCTGAAAAAAAATGGCCTAGGTAATTTTTTTTTAAAAAAATGAGCCTTAAAGTCGGAATCAGAGATGCTGCCTTTTCCCTAAAACAATAAAAAAAATTCAATTTTAATTATGTTTTTTTATATATTTAAAATTTTAATGTTTTATTATTATGTTGCTATGGTTATATATATATATATATATATAACTTAATGTTTCAACACAATTTATCTTTTAATCAAGTACGCCACTTTGCTAACCAATAAAATATAAACTATAAGACCATATGAATGAAATTTTAAACATTGATTAAACATATAATAAGTAGTCAAAAATAAAAATAATTTCTTAAAAAATGTTGATAAAAAATAATTTATAAGCTTTCTAATCCACCTACTTGAAACATAAAAATGTTTCAAGTACGTGACTTTTCCAGCCTATATAATATAAAATGTAATACCAATATGAATTAAATTTTAAACATTGATTAAACATATAATAAGTATTTGAAAATAAAAATAATTTCTTAAAAAATGTTGATGAAAAATAATTTATAAGCTTTCTAATCCATCTACTTGAAACATGAAAATGTTTCAAATATGTGCATTTTCTAGCCTATATAATATAAACTATAAGACCAATATGAATGAAATTTTAAACATTGATTAAACTTATAAAAAATTAGTTGAAAATAAAAATAATTTCTTAAAAAATGTTGATGAAACATAATTTACAAGATTTCGAATCCACCTAGTTGAAACTTAAAAATGTTTCAAATACGTGCCATTACTATCCTATATAATATAAACTATTAGACTGATATGAATGAAATTTTAAAAATTTATTAAACATATAAAAATTAGTCGAAAATAAAAATAATTTCTTACAAAAATGCTGATGAAAAATAATTTATAATCTTTCTAATCCACCTACTTGAAACTTAAAAATATTTAAAGTACGTGGCTTTGCTTGCATATATAATATAAACTATAAGACCGATATAAATGAAATTTTAAACATTGATTAAACATATAACAAGTAGTTGAAAATAAAAATAATTTCTTAAAAAATGTTGATGAAAAATAATTTATAATCTTTCGAATCCACCTACTTGAAACTTAAAAATGTTTCAAATATATTCATTTGTTAGCCTATATAATATAAACTATAAGACCGATATGAATTAAATTTTAAACATTGATTAAACATATAAAAAGTAGTCTAAAATAAAAATAATTTCTTAAAAAATGTTGATGAAAAATAATTTATAATATTTAGAATCCACCTACTTGAAACTTAAAAATGATTCAAATACATGCATTTTCTAGCCTATATAATATAAACTATAAGACCGATATTAATGAAATTTTAAACATTGGTTAAACATATAACAAGTAGTTGAAAATAAAAATAATTTATTAAAATTTTTTGATGAAAAATAATTTATCAGCTTTCTAATACACCTACTTGAAACTTAAAAATGTTTCAAATACGTGCCTTTGGTAGCCTATATAATATAAAATATAAGACCGATATGAATTAAATTTTAAAAATTGGTTAAAAATATAATAATTAGTTTAGTTTTTAATTTTTATTTATATGGGTCGTATAGTTTATATTTTATAGGATTTCAAAGTCAAGTAGGTGTCTTAGAATCCTCCTCGACATTCATTCTTTTCGCTCTCACTTCTGATTTACCTTTCTTACATTCTTTTCATTATAATTTATTTATTTTATTTATGAAACTATTTATTTTAAACAAATTTTTAGATGATTAGTCTATCTTTTAAATTTTATTTGCTTTTTTATACTATATATTTTTTAATCTTTTAATGTTATTTACTTGAAATTTAATAATTATTTCTATGTTTCAAGTAGTCGACTTTGAAAGCTGTAAAATATAAACCGTGCCTAAAATATAAATGAAAACTGAAATATTGGATAAACATATAAGAAGGGGTAATAATAATAATAGTATTTTCATTTCAGTAGACATAAAACATGTAAATGAACATCTAAAATCAATGTCTATGTCTGTGGTGAGGAGATTTTGTCCCACATGGTGGTCTGTGAATATGATTTCCACGTCGAGTGTGTAGTGGAGTCTGATGAACTAGAGAGGGTTGATCCTCGAGCACTGGAACGTCGACTATCGCATCCTATATCTGTGTGTTAGTGGTAGGAGTTGTCAACTGCATCTCGTACTGCCCTCCGGATCCTTCTCCCACTAGGGTGGTATAAGGACCTGCCATCATCATAGTGGGGAACCAAGACTGTGATGGAGATATACCCCAAGAATGTGATTGATCTAGACCCCAAGGTTGTGATGGATCTAGAACCTATAACTATGATGGATCTGGACCCCAAGGTTACGATGGATCTGGACCCCAAGATAGAGGTAACTACAGATATCCTGTCAGGAAGGATAGATCCTATTCCACCTGAGACACATCCTGAATCGGATGATCTTGGAATACTAGAGGGCTGACCTCTATCTATGTAACATGTGAGGCATCACATGTAGCATGACACTATCTATGTCACTGTGGTTGTGGCTCCTCAGCACCAGCAGCTGCTGCAGGATGTTCCTTTGGGGAAGGAACCTACTCTCTCTGGGCCAGACGCTCAAAGATGGTCTCATAAAGCACATGAAAAGATTCCCTTGCCTCCAGTGTTGTAGCATGGAAGGCTGCCCAACTAAAGACCCCCTCCTCCTCTTCATCACTCATGCGAACAAGCTGCTATGTGTGACTGCCCTATAAAGAGATTCAAATTGAATTAGAAAATAGTTCAATAACCAAACTAATGAAAATTTATTGACTTACCATCCTATTCATCTCTCTTCCATGTAGGGTAAGATATAGTATAGACTTCAGTCTATACCATGTCTCATACTCAACCTACTCTGAAATAAAGAATCGATTTGTAGGTACACCCTGAATACAAAAATTTGCACGTTTGTGCAAGCAGTCAATAAAGTGGGAAAGTACTCGGTGCCAGTCCTAATACTGCCTCCCTTTCAGCTTCATCTGATGAATCTCCTCTATCTGTCTCGACGACAATGGAATCGAATGAACACAGAAAAATTTGTGCATGACTCTATCTGGCTACAACCACTCAGTAATATAAAAGTTAATGAGGGAACTGTAGCCATATCATCCTCAAGACCAATAGTGCAATATGCTGGAAACTAGTTCACAATACTCTAGTATGGAAGCCCTGAAATCTAAAATGACATGTGACTTTTTCAAAAAATATCTTAACTAAAAACCAAAATTGATGTTATTATTAAATTTTTTAGAGAATGATAGATTGTATATACATACCTAATCAGGTAAAAGACAGTCCATCTTGAGATGATATACGCCCAAATGGTGTCTCAGAATCATGTCGAAATTATGTCGCTGACACCACCTATAAAATACATCATTGATAGTGACAAATAATGAGAAATTAAATTCAATAACTCCTAGTATCATCAGAAACCAATAGAAATGATTGATCATACCAGCGTCCACACAGACCGTCATGCAACACCTCCGTCTTGATTGGAGGACCAGAAAGCTCAGGGTGGAATGCGGGGATGCACTCTCATGACCACATCTGAATAAGGATGACACATCTCTTGAGACATGTGTGGTCCATGCGGGATAGCCCGAATAATGCTATGTACGTGTATGCCAAGCAGGCTGATCCCTAGTTGTATGTCTCGTTCTAATCAAAGTTCTCTAGTAGGGGTAGATACATCATGTGCATGTGCATCCCTAAGTGATCAGTACACATGGTCCCACCAATGAGCTGTAATATATATGCACAGGCATCACACATGACAATATGCTCATTAGCATCATTGGGTAAATGTGGAATATGTGCCTCTAACCAAGTCATAGATATGGACGCTCCATTTGTATCCCTACGGTTGGAAAAAATGTCATCACCTAACAAGCACTGAGCAAGGTCTGTCCATGCTTCACGAGTGAGTCCAATAATGGGTCTCCCCTGGATAGGAAGACCGAGAAGGACTGCCACATCCTAAAGGGTGATGGCCATCTCTCTCTCAGGCAGGTGGAATGTGTGTGTCTCTAGTCTCCGCCTCTCAATGAGGGCAACAAGTAGGTGGTGGTCTAAAAAGGTGAAATCTGATATGGCAAGGCCATAGAAGCCAACATGGTGTAAGTATGGTCTAATGGAATGTGGAGGATCCCTGTGAAGAAAATGGTGTGCTCGACGCACCCTGATCGATCAATCTGGACCACCCTCTAACACGACCTGGGAAATGTGGGTACGCTGCTGAGTGAGTAGTATGGTATCATCCATCTACATATAAACAAATGAAATGATTCATAAGTTTAAAAAATAAATATAACGTTATGGTCATCATAATTTTATGACTTTTAGAATTCAAGACATTCCATTTTTATTCACATTGTTTTATGAATTTATTTTTACCAAAAAGAAATAGAATTCTCCATGTATTTTGGTTTTGAATGAAATAAAGATAACTAGAAGAAATAAGAGAAAAAATAGATAATGGTAAAAACAAAATTTAAGAATTTCCCCACATATGATAATTGTGGAAGTAAAAACATTGATAAATGCTTTAAGGGAATATATCTTAGAAGAATCCAAGACACTAATGTAAAGAATATGTTATTGATACTTTTGAAGTGGAATGATTGATATTCTTGTGTATTTTGATCCAATACATATGTTGTGAAAAAACTTTATTAATGAAATTATCTTTGTAAGAATAATGTACTGTATAAGGTTTGTATTGTAATACCATTTCTTAAAGGATTTGAGAGAATATGTTGAATGGCACCAATGGACAAGAAATGTGATTTAGTAAAAATTTTAAACTCTCTTAAAACACATTATTTGGGGAAGATGACCCTAAATATGTGCCTAATTTTGAGAAAATTGAAAAAAATGATATATACCTTGTTTACCCTTACTGAGCATCTAATTTAACCCTTAATTATATTTTCTTTCCCCATGTTATAAAGTCTAATATGTCTAAGAAGGGTGGTATATATGAAGATTTTTTTGAGACTATATAGATCCTTTATAAACTAGTTGTTTATGTGTCTATGTTTCAAAAGTCAGTAGACTGGTATGATTATAGAATAGATCATTCTATTATTTAATGAACATTATTATACTTAGAGTTTATATCTTTGTATGAAAATTAATTGTCATAATAGTTTTTATATGATGAGGTTTTAGTTAACCATAGGATACTAGGATGTGTTAACATCTATGAAAATCCTGGGAATAATTCCAAGTATAGGATAACACCATCTTGTTTTGATAACAATTGTGAATGACCTAGGATAAACACAAGGTTTCATTGAATAAGGTTTCATGATTTAGACATTCAATGAATGATTTTATGTGATTTTATTCTCTCCCACTATGATCATTGTTTGTCATAATATTCTTTATTGTTTTATTCAATTAGTTGAACCCACAAAAATCATTTTAATGGTGAATACAATAGACAATTAATTGATTCTCTCCCTGAGCAATGGAATGTTATAGGATATGGAATGAAAAAAACTTGTTTCTATGCTAGCACAGTTTTTCAAGCTATGAATAACCTTTTTCTTTGAATGAGAAAATAAAGGACCAGAATTCTATTGGGTCTAGGTTTTTTGATTTTTTTAAGATTTTAGGGTTTATGTTTATGAATTTTGGGTTGGGGTTTAGGTTTTATGGTTTAGGGTTTATAATTTTGATATTGAAATTTAGAAAATATGTTTTTGGGTTAAGGGTTTTGCTTTTGCTTTTTGGGGTTTAGAAAACTGAGAAAAAAAGAAGAGATAACATCATATAATTTACAAGATGAGAATGTCACAATGAAGACAATACATCATTGTGGCTGAGAGTGTGAACTCGACCCAATAACATTAGGGAATCATTTTCGGTTATGACCTTATTTATGACATATGGTGAATCTCAAACTCTGCCCTTGTTCTTGAGGTCGGTCCATCTCATTACGCATCCTATTGGCCTTCGGTCTCCCACGAGGACGCAACCAATTGATGTCAGGTATCACTATCGGCTGGCCTTCCAACATTGGGAAATAACGATACTCCCCAATAGGTGTCCATGGTGTAGCATAATAGTTAGAAATGGTATCCATTTGGTACACTGGATCAACATATGCTTCCCATGATATGTTCATAGAGGCACATTCTATGATGGCGTGTGTTCATGGAAATTGTAAGGCCTGAAAGTTTCCACATTGACATTGCCTTGTTTCCTGTAATACCACCATTTTTCACCGATGTGATTTTTGATGGGGTTTGGATGATCTTGAACTTCAAATCAAGAGTTTTCTCATAAAAAAAGGAATACATGATAACCAAAAGCTTCTTCAATATTCTTTTCAATCTCTCGTTGAATGTGTCTTCATTACCTTAACCCCTTCTGTATTACATCTGATGCTAGTTTTTTTCTATCAACAAAGTATTTCACACATCGATATAATGTCTCCTAAACTAGGGAAGTTATAGGTATCTTGCGAAGCCCTTTTAAGACACCATTGATGCACTTCAAAATGTTTGTGGTCGTGTGTCCATGCCTCTTCCCCCCATCATATGCTAATGTCTATTTTTCTTTTGGGATCCGCATCATATAATCATAAACTTCTTGATTATCCTGGTGGATTTTTTCAAAACGTTCTTCAAATCACCATTGATCTGACTCATATGATACACATAATAGATGTTATTTCACATAACTTCATTTTATCTTTATGTTGAAATAGTAAAAAATAAAAAATACAATGTGTACCAAGCCTTGTGATTGCCTTCTTCATCGGTTCATTGTGGAATTTTTTATCCACATTGCTAGAAATGTGTCTAATGCAGAACTGATGATGTGGATTTGGGTATATCTATGTATTAGGATCTGCATTGATTGCCTCATTAATTTCCCGATGGTGATCAGATATCAAACAAAAACCCCAAATGTTGGTGAAATGGTTGCTGATACATGCCAGAAACCAACTCCCTGAATCATAGTTTTCTTTCTCTACAGAGGAAAAGGAAAGAGGAAGAGGTGAACGGTTTACATATTGAGTTTCCAAAATCAACAATACGCCCATTTATTTTCCATATAGAAATGTTCCATCAATCTAAATGAATTTTTTGTTGAACCTAAATGCAGAGATACAAAGGAGGAATGCCCAGAACAACTGATGAAATTGAACTTGAGATGGATCAAATAGGTTATTGTGACACATGTTTGTTTGTATCAAGATGAAAGACAACTTGGTTATGATTCCTCAGTATGGCTAGAAATTATGGTAACACCTGATATGAGTCATCCCAATCACCATAGACCTTAAAAATTTCCTTTTATTTTACTATCCATGACCTATTATAGGAAATGTTATAATCGAATGGATGTTGTATCCTCTCTTGCACATGGGCTATCAGAACATCTTGACATGTCCTAATCATCTCAACAATAATAGATGACACAAATTATGCATCCAATGAGGTATGATCTTGTGTCAGGCTTGGATGAATGCAAGTATGAGCTGCCTCAATCCTCGAGATTCTCCAACCTCCAAATGCAATGTCCAAAATCTCCCTCAAGAAAAATCTACAATCATCCCCATACTTCTCACACTATATGACATATTTACTATAACATGATTCATGAACTATATAGCTACAATGCCTCTCAATGCGAAATATCTTTAGCATTATTTTTAATGTGTTTTTAATTGGAAAATTCCTTCCAACATATAAGGTTTTTTCCAACTCACTAAACCTATATGGTACAACTCTCGAGAACTCAATTGTCAGTGTGAGAACATTATTGTTGAATTCAGGCACACGTTTCATTGATTCTGACCAAGATGGAAGGAGTGGTGGATGATTTATTATAGATCAAGGTTTATGTATAACTAATTAATTTCTCGAAACCTCCTCCCTAACTTTCGATAGTCCCTCCTCATCAGCATTTTTGTCACCATCTGATCCATCATTACAAAACTCCTCATCGGAAGTCAGATTGACATGTATATCTAGGATATCATCTAGGTTTCCCTCTTCTGCATCATTTGGAATATGCTCAATTTCATGGGGTAGACTGTCTTTAACCACTCTTGTAATTCTACATCTTTGTACAACTGAACATTGTTGTTGTACAGTAGAAACATCAACATGTAACTTTATCATGGTACCATCTGACCATTGAGAAAATAAATTAATTGCTTGTACCCACTGTGCATCAGCAACCAATGGACAAGCTAGATTCCACAGTGTTTCTGGGAATTGAAAATGACTATAGCTCATAGACTTGATCTCTTGATTGGGTCCCAGATCTAATGAACCACAAATTCTCTCTTGAAGGTCACTTATGGTTACACAATCAGCTATACTAACCACTGTTATTGGTTGTGTACTATAAGAAGATCCTTGCTCATTTTGAATAACCTCCCCATAGCAGTGCAAATAGGAAAACATGACTCTCTATGTCAAAAATGTTTCTTTCATCAAAATTATGATAGTGTAACAAATATTAACAATGATGTTTGACCATATAATATTTATTAGAATGAAATTTTAGGACTCCTTTTTATACCCTAAAATATGCTAATCATTATATGAATTCATGTTTCAATCCTATGTTCTTTATTAATTATTCTATAACTAATCATTGCTAATAATAACTATTATTTATAAACTATATAATCTGTATGATACTAACATTTTAAAACATTTTATTCTCCATTTCATTTTATATAATAATAATTTTCATTTTATCAACTTATTTTCTTAATAAAATTTTTAACTAATCAATCATTCTTTAATCGCTAGTTAATCATTATTAAGTTATTATTTAATTATTTATTCTTTAATCATTAATCATATTATATTCATTAGTTAATTACAATTAACTAATCATATATATTCATTTTTAATCCTAAGTTATCATTAATTAATCTATAATTAATCATTACTAAAAATATGTATTATTTATAAACTATATATAACTAATTAAACTACTTAATACATAACATCTTTAATTACTAATAATAACCTTTTTAACTAATCAATCATTCTTTAATCACCAGTTAATCATTATTAAAATATTATTTAATTATTTATTCATTAATCCTTAATAATATTATATTCATTAGTTAATTATAATTAACTAATCATATGTATTCATTTTTAATCCTAAGTTATCATTAATTAATCTATAATTAATCATTACTTATAATAAGTATTATTTCTAAACTATATATAACTAATTAAACTACTTAATACATAGCATCTTTAAGTACTAATAATAACTTTTATTTGTTAATTCTTTTGTCCTTATTTCATTCTATAACATCATAATTATCATTTTATCATTGATAAATATACTAATTTTATTTTTCTTTTCTTAGATATTTTAGTAGTTTATAAAAAAATCTGAATCATCTTAAGCATATCCCCCAGAATTTTCAAACAAGGAGTGCATCATGGCCCGTTGTCGTGTACCAGGATACCTTGGGTCAAGCCCGAAACTCCTTGTCAGAGTTTTCACTCCTAGGTACATCTGTTCTAGAGCCACATCCACTTGTATTTATCTAGACAGGGATTTGATTGCTTAGATAACCACATAATCTTCATGCTACCAAAATTTCACAATACTTAATCCTAATTTAATCCAAAGTTAATCTATACTTAATCTATACTTAATTTATACTTAATCTATACTTAATCTATACTAATAATAATAATTATTCCAAACTATATATAACTAATTACACAAACTAATAAACAAAATATTTAGAACTAACTAAATCACTTAAAAATGAAATATTTAAAACTAAAAAGAATTCAATTAAATAAATAAAAAACATTAAATTAAATAAAAAATACCTCTAAATGATGCTTTGAAAATACTACCTTCTTTTGGACCATCGACTACACCACACAAAAATTTATTTTTTTAGAGAGAGAAATAGTGAATTTAGGAGATAAGAGGTAAAAATCAAGTGAGGATAATGGATAGGATTCCCTTTTATAGGGAGCTGAGGCAAAGGCGGCATCGTTGATGCCGCCTTTCACCTATGCATGAGGCCAAAGGAGGCATCGGCGATGCCTCCTTTCACCTTACCAAGAGGTGAAAGGCGACATACCCCCTTCCGCCTTTTCTATGTCATAGATCTGATCCAAAGGTGGCATGGGGGAGGGAAGGAGGCATTGCTGATGCCACCTTTGTGGTGTATTTTTTTAAAAAAATTAACCCATTACATTTTTTTTTCAGAAAACATAAAAAAACTCACCATCGGCGGTTATGCGACGATAGAGGTCCGATGGTGATATTACTTGGGTGTTTTCTGCAAGAAATGGCGTGCACGCTAGTGGTGATCTTGGGGATGACCTCGGGATTCTGATCCATGGGTGGAAATACCTTGGGTGGAAGAAGAACTTGGGCAGAGGGATTAATTTGGTGGGTTTTTTTCATGTGGATGATGTCGGGCGACATGATTTTTCCAGACCATTTCGGCCACTTTTTGGATGTTTTTTATTTTTATATTGTTTGTATTTTTCTAGCATGTTGATAGGAAAGAATCTTCGGGATGACCTCGTGGTGGCATGAGACACTAATGGGAGTGATCATCTCAGGTGCCATATGCTGTCGATGGAATGAGACGCCGACAATGAGCATCTCCCACTAACAACATGCCGACATCACCACCTCCAACATCATACATCGGGTATGACCTTGATTGAGTGTGCGATGATGCTTAAGGGCATGGTCATGTCCCCGACATGAACGATTTGGCTTCCAAGATGATGACCTCGGGTGGAGTGTTGTCAGTGTACCTCATCTATGTGGTCGGGTGTGTAAGATCTTCGACGTTGCTAGTTGTCAGATCATGGATGCTTCATATGATGTGGGTCTTCATGCCTTTTAAATGGGTCTTTGGTCTTTCTATTTTCTTTTGGGTGGTGATTGGCCACTTTCATGTGTTGGTGGCACTCCATATGTCACATTCTTTGTCTTTTTTGTACTTTTATTTTAATTAAAAAAAATTAGGTTCGAATATTCTCGGTACCTGAACTTTCCTAGTAAATATATTTATAAATATTTGTAGATAAATATAAACATATTTATATAATTATATACATTTATATTATTATATATAATTATATGTATTTATATAACTATATATATTTATATAATTATATATGTATTTACCAATATATAAACATATACAATTATAAATAAAATAAATATATTTATTATTAAAATATATTTATTATTTAAATATATTTATTATAATTTTACAATTATTTGAATATATTTTTATTTATATATAATTATAATTATAAATAAGTATTTTTATAAGTATTTTTATATAATTATAAACATAATTATATAATTATATATATACATATATAATTAAATATTGATTAATTAATAAGTATATATAATTTTAAATATAATAATTAAATTTATTACTTAAATATGTTAATTATAATTTTATAATTATTAAAATATTTATTTATTTATTGGGAATATGGGAGGTCCGCAGGAGCTTCTCTCGTGTTCTCTCGATGGTGATTAGATTTCTCCACTCATGGTGTCTTCAGAACGAGCTACTTTGGCTAATCCCCCCTTTGTAACACCCCGCCCCTACCTCATTGTCTTGAGGAGGTGGTGATGGCTACTTGGCCTTAAGCGACATTCCCAAGATGCCAAAGGCTGACAATAAATGTCGAGGGCTTCAAGATCAAGTTGGGGAACAATTTTCCCTTAAGACAAAACCAACCAAATCATCCAATAACAACCACTATATGATGCATGTCAATTCAAATACCCAACCATACACTCCCAAAAGACAACCAAGTTGCTCCACAACACAACTCAAAACCAATACAACTAGACATTTCCACACAACATCACAGTACATTGCAGAAACTAAACAACCAAACACCACAAGCCATGAAACCACCACAGATCCACGCCAAGCTCCAAGCTCCAAGCTCCACCAAGGGATCACAATGCTACACTAAAGGAGGGTAATGCGTTACCTTTTCCCATGTCACGGTACACAACATCTGTAAAGACACCAACGTGCCAAAGCAGGGGGTGAGTACTAAAACTTAGTAGGATTTCCCCAAATGACTTCCCTACACATGCCACTAGGATGAAACCGTTAGAACATTATTATGAAAAAATTTATATCAAACAAATCACAAGTGAAACCGTTACCATAAGCCAAACACACCCTTACCAAGCTATCTCAACCAAACCAAACCACCGAGGGAAAGCCAAGAAACCATTTCATCATTTACACACTAGCCCACAATTTCCAACTTGCAAAGCAATGCACAACAAACAACCAAAACGGTGGGACTTCCGCCCAACCCGTTCCCCCATCTTCAGCTAGCAGGACTTCCCGCCCACTACCTGACAACCCAAAATGGTAACGGTGGGACTTTCCACCCAACTCATTCACCTTTTATAGTGAGACTTACCGCCCACTTTCACACAACATTTCAATCAAGCCAAACCATGCATAAAACCCACCAAGGTCACAACCACAAGCAATCAACCAATTCCATTGCATATCAATCCACTTCAATAAATCACCCATTTATTGAAAACCATTTTCCATGCCAAACATCATTTCAATAAAACAACCCTTTTATTGAAAAACCCTTTTTATCAATCATTTTCACAAATCAACCATAACATCCCATTTTAAAATCTCCATTTTAAAATCCACAAGAATAGTATTTCACCATAAAACACCCTTTTTCCCAAAAATCCCCGAAACATCACCCAAGATATTTCAAACCAATTTCGCACATCAAAACACAATTAATTTCAAGCACAAAAAATTAACTGTAACCAAAACCATTAGCTCTAACCAAGTGGAGTCAAGAGATAAGCCACCTACCTTTAGGGTTCCCGAGAAATCAACCTATAAGAAATCGTGCCTCAAATCCGGCGAACGCACCACCAGAACCTCTCTAGATCTACTTCCCTAACATCCAAAAGACTTAAAATTAACATCCAAGGCTAACACAACCCTATATCTACACACAAAAAGTGTAGATCTAGAAAACCAAGAAGGGGAGAGGAGTAGATCTTGAGAAAAAACCAAAGAAACCCTGAGAGAAGACTTACCCGGTAGCAATCAACTTCAAACCAACTTTAAAACCCTTTGATTTGCTTCCAAAACGAGTGGGGGAGTCCCTTAAACCCTTGAGAGCTGAAAATCCTGAGAGAGATTTGAGTGGGAGGAAGATTGGAGTGTTTTAGGTCAAGCCCAAGGGATCTCGAAACTTATAAACCTATTTTTAAGTGGCCGCACGGTTTGAAAAACCGTACGCTAACCATGCACACGCTACTACCCCGAGAGCAAGGGTCCACACGGTTTCCTTGCACGGTTTGGAAAACCGTGCACAGACCATGCGAAGCCTACTGTCTCCCTTGCACGGTTTCCTGGAGAATCTGCACGATTTCCACTAAATGTGCTCAAACCGTCCACCCCTTTAAAAGCCTTCAAACTCATCCAAAACCAATCCAAAATCTCCCAACCTCTTCCCAACTCATACCATGCACTTTAAACACATAAAAAATGCATAAAAAATGGCCACATAACTCAAACCAGGGGTGCTACATTCTCCCCACCATTGGACTTTCCATCCTCGGAAAGTAGTGAACCCGCCCTTTGCTGAAAGAGCTCGGGCCACTGCTCGACCATCTCTTTCTCCCGCTCCCAATTCTCCTCTTGAATCTGACTATGTTGCCACAAAACATGAACCAAACCGATTGTTTTACCACACAAGACTTTCTCTTGCCTATCCATAACCCGCACTGGCACGTGCACCAACGAAGCATCCAATTCTAGCTCAACATGATCCCATCGAATCACATGGTCACGATCCGACTAATACTTTTTCAACAGCAACACATGAAACACATTGTACACCACACTGAACCTATGTGGAAAATCCAAACAATAAGACACCTCACCAATCAACTCAAGAATCTCAAAAGGTCCAATATACTCTGGAGATAACTTTCCCTTATTCCCGAACCGACAATGTCCCAACCTAGGAGAGATCCTCAAGAAAACATGATCACTCACTTCGAACGACAACGACCGTCGACGATGATCCGCATAAGATTTCTGACGACTCTGTACTGTCTCCATTCTCTTCCTGATCAACTTGATCTTCTCCGTCGTCTCCTGGACAAGGCTCGGTCCAACCATTGAGGACTTACCCGTTTCCACCCAAAATAGTGGAGAACGACATGGCTGTCCATACAACGCTTCAAACGGATCCATCTGTATAGATGCCTGATAACTGTTATTGTACAAGAACTCAACCAACGAAAAGTGCTCCTCCCATGAGCCACCAAAATCCATGACACAAGACCACAACATATCCTCCAGAGTTTGTATCATCCTCTCAGATTGACCATCCATCAGAGGGTGATACGCCGTACTCATCGTCAACTACGTTCCAAGGGCTTGCTGTAAGGATTTCTAGAAACGAGATGTGAACCTTGGATCTCTATCTGATACTATCAAAACTGGAACACCATGCCTTTTTACCACCTCCTAGATATAGATTTTGGACAGATCCTCCACCGTATGAGATTCACGAATCAGGATGAAATGGGCCGACTTCATTAGCCGATCCACTATCACCCAGATGGCATCGTGCTTTCTGACCGTTCTTGGGAGACCTGTGACAAAATCCATCGCTATCTGCTCCCACTTCCAAATAGGGATTGTTAAAGACTACAACATTCCTGCTGGCATCTGATTCTATGCCTTGACCTGCTGACAAGTCAATCACCTTGAAACAAACTCAGCCACACTTCTTTTCATACCTTCCCACCAGAACTGCGCCTTCAGCGCTTTATACATTTTCTGAATTCCAGAATGAACAAACCACCTGGAATGATGATACGCCCTAAGAAGATCCTCCTGACATGAAATTGGTACAACCATCCGATTCCAAAAACACAAAACTGAATCTCCATTCAGTTTCCAACCCTCAATGTTCTCCCCACCATTGAGTCTCGACCCCATGGTCACACAATCAGAATCGGTTATCTGTGCCTCTCTAACCAGGACAACCAAGTCAGGAATCAACAAAACCGGAAATAAGACCGCTCTATCACCCTGGTCCTCACATTCCAACCGCATATCAACTATAACCGACATCAACTACCACTAGTCTAATGCCTGTTTTACCACCTGAGCATATGATTTTCTACCTAACGCATCCGCCACCGAATTTCCCTTACCTGGTGTGTACATCAAGTCAAAATAAAAAATCTAGAGATATTCCATCCATCTCCTTTGCCTCAAGTTTAAATCCCTTTGTGAGAAAATATGATTCAAGCTCTTGTGATCTTTATATACCATGGATTTCTCACCCAAGAGATAATGACGCCACACTTTCAAAGCATGGACCACTACTGCCAACTCCAAATCATGAGTTGGGTAGTTCTTCTCATGCACCCTCAACTTCCGTGAGTCATATGCAACCACATGATTCCCTTGCATGAGAACGCACCCCAACCCTAATCTCGATGCATCACAATACACCAAGTACCATTTTCCCAATTCTGGAAAAATCAAGATTGGTGCTGATGTAAGACGACCCTTTATCTCTTCGAAACACTGTTGATACTATTCATTCCACTAGAATGTAACATTCAAAATGTGAAAAATCATGAACAAAACGCCGGTAATACCTAGATAGACCATGAAAACTCCATATCTCAAACACATTCTTTAGCAGTTGCCATGAGATAAGAGCCTCTATCTTTTCCGGATCCACTGAAACACCTCTTTCAGGAATCACATGGCCAAGAAAATGAACTTCCTGTATCCAAAAGTCACACTTTGACAATTTGGCATAAAACCGATGATCCCTCAAGATCCCCAACACTGTCGCGAAGTGCCCGTCATGATCCACCCTTGTATTTTAATACACCATAATATCATCTACAAACACTACCACAAATGAATCCAGATATCTCTAAAATATCAGATTCATCAATGCCATGAACACCGCTGGAACATTCGTTAGACCAAAGGGCATAACCACATATTCATAATGGCCATATCTACTTCTGAAAGATGTTTTAGGAATATCATCCTTCCTCAGCCGCAATTGATGATATCCCCACCTCAGGTCGATCTTAGGGAACCACTGGGCTCCCCTCAACTGATCGAAAAAATCATCAATTCGTGGAAGTGGATATCTATTCTTTATCGTAACTTGGTTAAGTCTATGATAATTGACACATAGCCTCAAGGTTCCATCCACCTTTTTCATGAACAACACCGGCGCTGCCCATGAAGACGTGCTAGGCTGGATAAACCCTTTGTTTTCTAACTCTTCCAACTGGACTTTAAATACCCGCAATTCAGTGGGTGACATCCAATAAGACGTAAGTGAGATAGGACTGGTCCCCGGAAGGAGATCAATCATAAACTCCACTTCTCTTACAGGAGGTAACCCAGAGAATTATTCAAGAAAAAAAACCATGAACTGATCTACCACTACCGGAAGAACACTATGCTCAACACCCTCTACTGATTCCAACAACAAAACTGCCAACCGATACGATAACGTACCCACTTCTAGTGCCAACAAACCCATTGCACCCTGATTTTCATGCCTCTCTCTTATAAAGAGATGTCTAACACCATCGTGTGTCATAAAAGCCACTGTTCGTGCATCACAATCAATGTGAGCCTTAAACACCACCAGCCAATCCATTCCCCGGATTAAATCATACCCATCCATCTCAAGCATTGAGAAATTACACATTAGCTCAACCTCACCCATAATGATACAACATGCTCTACACAAAAAGGCTCGACACTCTCTTTTACCTAGAGGAGTTTGAAGTTTCAAAAACGAAGGCATCATCTCCAGAGTTAAACCCAGTAAAATAATAGCTTGAGAAGCAAGAAAAGAATGGGAAGCAGTCGTATCAAAATAAGCTTGCATCAACATGGAATTTAAAAGAACCATACCACACACCGTGGATGGTCCTATTTGATCATCCCCTACACCGTGCTCAGATCCAAACATATGTGTGCTTTCCATGCTATGCTCTTTATTATATAGCTGAAACTTCCCTTTTTGAGGAGTGTCACGAACACCCGACCTCGGAGAATTATGACAATACCACTAAAGATGCCCCATGTGCTTGCAGTTATGACATTCTTGAGGTTGTGCCTTACAATCCCGTTTCAGGTTTCCTACAGAACCACACTAAAAGCATCCTGTCTTACACTTGGGTCTCGAAGGAAGTTTTAACAATCTAGTGGTCCGGTTTTGATGTACTTTAAGTCATTGAGAAAAGGTTTCTGTATTGTTCTTTCTCTTAGTGTTGGGGTTCACACCTCCTCTCTCGAGGACAACCATGCTTCCATTACTTGGATTTCCAACCGTGATAGATATCGTAATAGGTGTATCTAGTTACAGTCTGACTGAACTGTTTGAAAAGCCTGAACAATGCTTTGGGCCAACTACTGGTTCACCTGGGGTTCAGGTGGAACCACATTTTCGATAGCTTCCTCCGATTGGTCTTGACGATGTCTACCCGGTTCCATTTCTATAAACAAAAAACAAACAACCATGAGTCTCACTTCTGTAGACATCAAGAATTCCTATTTCAAATCGCATTACACAACACTATCACAACGAGGATTTCCACTTTTCCACATTTTCCATGTTTCACCATTTTGAAAACTAACCCATTTTCAAAATACCAATTTATTCACCTTACAATTTCACACATTTGTATCACATCATAAATCATTACACCTCAATGAAATATGTATCCTAGAGGGAAGTCATTTCTACCATGCATGTCATGCTCATCTCATTGGCTACACCCACGATAATGAGATTTCTGATGCCTATAAGTGTCTCCAAAACACTTATGCACCCAACTCCCTGGTAACTTGAAGTTCAACATAAGAGGGTTAGCTACATCCTTTTATGCTATACATTTCAAGTTTCAAAATTCCTACACCTTGCTACCATCCCGACTCAAGGAATATACCACAAAGAATTTCAACTCCAAAACCAAGGCAGCAAAGTGACCAAACAACTGCTCTCACTTGAAAGCTAAGGATCTAACAAACTAATACCACTTGTAACACCCCGCACCTACCTCATTGGCTTGAGGAGGTGGTGAGGGCTACTTGGCCTTAAGAAACTTTCCCAAGACGCCAAAGGCTGGAAATAAATGCCAAGGGCTTCAAGATCAAGTTGGGGAACGATTTTACCTTAAGACAAAACCAACCAAATCATCCACTAAGATCCACTATATGATGTATGTCAATTCAATTACCCAACCATACAATCCCAAAAGACAACCAAGTTTCTCCACAACACAACTCAAAACCAATACAACTAGGAATGTCCACACAACATCAGAGTACACTGCAGAAACTAAACAACCAAACACCACAAGCCATGACACCACCACAGCTCCACGCCAAGCTCCAAGCTCCAAGCTCCACCAAGGGATCACAATGCTCCACTAAAGGAGGGTAATGCCTTACCTTTTCCCATGTCACGATACACAACATCTGCAAAGACACCAACGTGCCAAAGAAGGGGGTGAGTACTAAAACTCAGTAGGATTTCCCCAAATGACTTCCCTACACACGCCACTAGGATGAAACTGTTAGCACATTATTATGAAACAATTTATATCAAACAAATAACAAGTGCAACCATTAACATAATCCAAACACACCCTTACCAAGCTATCTCAACCAAAACAAACCACCGAGGGAAATCCAAGCAAACATGCCACAAATTATTTCATCATTTACACACTAGCACGCAATTTCCAACTTGCAAAGCAATACACAACAAACAAACAAAAAGGTGGGACTTCCGCCCAACCCGTTCACCCATTAACACCAAAACAACCAAAACGGTGGGACTTCTGCCCAACTCGTTCCCCCATCTTCAGCTAGAAGGACTTCCCGCCCACTACCTGACAACCCAAAGTGGTAACGGTGGGACTTCCCGCCCTACTCGTTCACCTTTTATAGTGAGACTTCCCGCCCACTTCCACACAACATTTCAATCAAGACAAACCAAGCATATAACCCACCAAGGTCACAACCACAAGCAATCAACCAATTCCATTGCATATCAATCCACTTCAATAAATCACCCATTTAATTAAAACCATTTTCCATGACAAACAACATTTCAATAAAACAACCCTTTTATTGAAAAACCCTTTTTATCAATCATTTTCACAAATCAACCATAGCATCCCATTTTAAAATCTCCATTTTAAAATCCAAAAGAATATTATTTCGCCATAAAACACCCTTTTCCCCAAAAATCCCCAAAACATCACCCAAGGGATTTCTATCCAATTTCTCACATCAAAACACCATTAATTTCAAGCACAAAAAATTAATTGTAACCAAAACTATTAGCTCTAACCAAGTGGAGTCAAGAGAGAATCCACCTACCTTTAGGGTTCCTAAGAAATCGACCCACAAGAAATTGCACCTCAAATCCGGAGAACGCACCACCGAAACCTCTCTAGATCTACTTCCCTAACATACACAAGCATTAAAATTATCATCCAAGGCAAACACAACCCTAGATCTACACACAACAAGTGTATATCTAGAAAACCAAGAAGGGTAGAGGAGTAGATCTTGCGAGAAAACCAAAGAAACCCTGAGAGGAGACATACCCAGTAGCAATCACCTTCAAGCCACCTTGAAAACCCTTTGATTTGATTCCAAAACGAGTGGGGGAGTCCCTCAAACCCTTGAGAGCTGAAAATACCAAGAGAGCTTAGAGTGGGAGGAAGATTGGAGTGTTTTAGGTTAAGCCCAAGGGATCCCGGAACTTATAACCCTATTTTTTAGTGGCCGCACAGTTTGCCCGCACGGTTTGACAAACCGTGCGCTACTTCCCCAGGAGCAAGGGTCCATATGGTTTCCTCACACAGTTTGGAAAACCGTGCGCAGACCATGTGAAGCCTACTGTCTCCCTTGCACAGTTTCCTGGAGAATCCACACGGTTTCCACTCACCATTCTCAAACCATACACCCCTTTAAAAGCCTCCAAAATCATCCAAAACCATTCCGAAATCTTCCAACCTCTTCCCAACTCATCCCATACACTTTAAACACATAAAAAAATGCATAAAAAATGGCCACATACCTCAAACCGGGGGTGCTACACCCTTAGTCAAGGTCAATTTAACTCCCACAAGGCTATTGCAGAAGGATACTAGGTTTCGTCTCATTTTGGTCGTTGCTTGAGGAATCTGAAAGTGAGGTCGGCTAAAATCAAAGCATCTTATTCCTTCCCTTGCAGATCTAAGACGTGTGATGCTAAACAAATATTTTCTTTAGGTAATTATGGGGTTTCAAAATGTATTTTTGAGGAGGTAATTCAGCTCTCATTCATGCTAATCATGATCAGATTATTAACAGGTTCAATATCTGTGAATTTTTTATTTTTGCAAGAATGGTTCTACCCTTGGGACAAAAACCATGAAAAACTGAAGATCTTTTCTGAAGGATTTTTTTTGCAAGGGGATTCAAAGATAGGAAATGTATTCCCATTGGGAATGGATACATCTATATTTTTTCCCATCATAATAATTAAAGAGGAAGGCATGGGGGCTCATCTTAATTTATCTCAATCTAGGTATGCTTTGTATCCAGGATTAACACCCTAGTTTGAATCCCTTTGTAATAAAAAATAGAAGGACTCATGTTTGGTTTCAGATCTATGGATTAAACTATATTTTGTGGCCTCCTCTAATTTTATTTCATAGTTACTCGACATTTGGAACACTGATTAATTTGGATCTTGCAATAGAGTAAGCATGATTTGGTTATTTCGCATGCTTCTTGGTGGAGGTAGATCTCAGTTCAACACCCATTGAGAATGTGATCCTATCCACTACAGATTTCAATTTTGAATTAACTATTTGATATGAGAAATTGCCACTATTCTGTAGTGGTTGTAAATCCATTGGACACACCAAAGGAAATTTTCGTAGGGATATTTATTTTGCTTATTATAATCTGAAAGGGCATGGGGCATCTAAATATAATAAGAAGATGTTGGATAAATAGAATTGTTTTCTTTTATGGTACTAACATTCACTGTTCTGATGGAGGGTGGAAAAATTCAAAGAAATATTCTTCAACATGTTTGGCATTGAAGGCTTGAGTGACACCTACTGCACCAAATTTGTGGACTTATTATTTATCTTTGTTTCCATTGTTTGTTTGGTGTGTGTTATATCCCTATAAATAATAAATGTGTTTCTGTGTTGTAACAAAATTCCATGATGAAAAAATAAATACTAGTTTGTTTCTATGACGATCTCAATGATGTTCTATGTTTGGCCATTTGGGGCTGTTTAAAAAGGTATATCAGTGAAATTATGTTTTTTCCCTCGGGCCAACGATGAGCCTCATGCGTTCATCAGGATTTTGGTTTATACATTTTGTGTAATACCCTTATATTCCATTTAATACTACATGTCCAACAATCTCTATGTTGGAAAGGACAAGACCTTATAGCAAAGTAGGACCACATGTCATGTGGGTCACTTATATGTTGTGTTCACCTTTAGGAATCTTAAAAATTACATATACCCTTCATCTAGACTCATATTTTGGAATGTGAGTAGCCTCTCCTAAGTGTTTTTCCAAATAGAATGAAATTATTCCATCCATTTTTTCTTTAGAGTAATGATGTTAAATTTTATGAGCATGATTCCTGGCTAGGCAGTGCCCGATGATAGTAGTGATCGCGCAGGATAACTAGAGATATTTCTGAGTTACCCTCAAGTAGGGATGGGAAGTGGAGTTCCACAATGTTTTGGGTGGTACCCTCCTGCAGGTCTAAGTAGTGGAGTTCCCTGACAATATTTTTGATTTACCCTTTAGTAGGGCTGGTCAGTGGATTTCTTCGATGTTCTGAGTGGTACCCTCCAGCTGGGTTGGGCATTGGAGTTCCTTGATGACCTTTCTGGGAGGTACCCTCTTGTAGGGCTGGGTAGTGGATTTACTCGATGACCATTACCAAGTGGTACCCTTTAGGCGGGCTGGGCAGTAGAGTTCCTCTTTGACTATTAGAGTGGAACCCCCTAACGTACTAGGCCATAAGTCCTCTACTTCAAGTTTGTGGCCCCTTAACTATACGACACAATGATGAGGTGTGGTTTGACTTGTACAGATACTTCTAGGAAGACGTTTGAGTTTTTGGGCATCATTGATGGACTTTTGGAACTGTAAGCTACTCTCCTTCCATGAGAGGTGAAGACAAGAGGGGTATGCCATGTGATTTCTATGTTTATATTCTTGTTTTTGGATGATTCTACCCTCCTACTATAGGTGGTGAAGACTCGACATGTAGTTCACCTACTCTATATGTCAATCCACGTGTGCTTGGATGAGACTACTCTTATTTTTGGAATGAGTTGCTAGATGGAGATCCAATTACTCGCTTTTTTGGGATTCTTTGACTGAGCATATATATGAAGGTTCTGGGTGCAACAGAAGCGTGGTTGTGCCGAAACCCAACTTTGATTTTTACCATGATCAATGATTATTCCAGGATCAATATGAAAATGAACTCTAGTCTCCATGGAATAGAATCAAATATTTAGATTAATAATTAAGAGACCCAAAAACTTTAGAGAGGATCTTACAAATTATGTTTGTAATTAATTTAATTAATTTCATAAAGAAAATAATACCTGGATCATCGGTATTTTCTTTGTTGATTATGTTGATCATCTGGAAAGACCCTTTTGGATTATATTGTTGCGCTTGCTAGGATCTAAACTAGAATTCATCTAGAAGTTATCCACACTCTAAAGACCTTTTATTGACACCACTTGTTCTTCGGGTGCTAGCGTGGAAAAGTGAGTGTCTTGTGTTGGTCGTTCTTGATCGCTTATTCTTAGGCCTTGAAGACCATCTCTTATTCTTGAGAGGGGCATGAAGAGGATTTGAGAGAGAAATTGTTCAGCTCAACAATTCTCAATTCACCGGGTGTGTTGTTCATTACATGGAACAATAGACATATGTGTCTTTTTATTGACATGGGGCTTCAATTACAATATTTAATTTCATAACAACAATTAAACAAATTCATAACCTTAGAAAAAACCTATGCTATTAATAATAATATCGCATCATTATTTATGGTTTTCCAACTTGCACAAAATGGAATTATAAATAAAATTCGTGTCACAAAATAATAGTAGTATTATTTTAATTTGTGCCAACTAATTAAATAATTATTTATCATCCTGCAAATAATTATTTTACTAATGGACTGCCCTTGGTCCTCTCGAACTCCAATTACATTTATTGAACACCTGAATAAATAAATAAATAATTTATTCTTATAAATAAATTTTTTATTTGCAAACTAGTAAATAAATATTTATTAAATGTTCAATAAAATAAATAAATATATTTTACCCACATTCTGGTGAAAAAATATTTATTTAATTTATAAAATCATTTTAACTTGAATAAAATTATTCCATTGTCTTGAGAATAATACTTATTAATTAAATTCAAATAGAATTTAACCAAGACCACCAAAAACACTTAGTGTGTGACCCATTAGGATTTTTTCTTGTTGGAATTAGGCGGGCTTGCCTAAAGTCTAAGAGTACTATCTATAAATGGGTCAATAAACCCAAGAGAAATAACTTAAAGTCCCAACAATGACATCCACATACAAACGCTCACTATGTCATATAGTCCCTTTGTCACAATATATCATCAAGAAAGTTTCATGATAGTGTCATCAACTTTTATGCTTGATATGTCATTCTTTGAATACCAAAAATAAACTCGTCGTTACACCATGTGTATGAAATTTTACGTGATGGTTTTATTTCAATAAATGGGCCGAGATATCAACTTCCATAAATGGTAGGGACAAATCCTTCCTTGACTTATCCATTAATAAAATTCCACTCATGACACACCCAACGTACCCTATGTCCCACCAACTGTTGGCGTGACAGTTCTCATCAGTAAATCAAAGTGCGCGAGTCGTGAAATATATTAATGATAATCTTAAAGTCTAATGATCAATACACACGCTCAGATATAGAAATATCTGATAACATCAAAACACGTAGAATTCCTACTAGCGGGTCTGTTTTCATAATCTCATGTCTTGAAGATTACCAAGTGTTAACTTCATGAGAAGAAGTCTCATCTTCTTATGAGTACTCACACCTAATATTTTGCATGATATTTGTCCCATCATAGTATGTCATCCAACCATAGAACTATATTTAAGAATATTTTTATAGCATTTTAAGGTCCTCATCATAGTGGGGAACTTCCATGACCTTATCAATGCAACAAATACTCTAGGACATTGTTACATCATAGATAGGAAGAACAATTAACTATATTTAATAAGATTATTAATATTTAAATATATTAAGTATCCATGTAATGAAAGTACAACTAGTTGGTTCTAGGACACCAACTCTTACAAACTCCAAATTTTACTAGAGCCAACTGCCTACGACTTTCAGTCTGCTATACCTCACTTGGTGATCATGTTTCTAGTGAGTCAAGCCTTTAGTCAAGGGGTCCACCATGTTTTCTTCCATGGAAATACTGCTCACTGCAACTTCACTCTCTAAGAAAAATCCCTCAAGAGATGATTATTTTGAAGTATGTGCTTTGTCCGCCAATGTGACCTTGGCTCTTTTGCGAGAGCCAACACTACAGTATTATCACAGTACAATGTGATGGGATCTTTACTACTAGGTATCACATCAAGATCCTAGATAAATATTCACATCCAAACTACTTATTTAGATTCCTCAGAAGCTGCGATATACTTAGACTCTACTGTAGAATCTGTGACCAGACTCTGCTTTGAGCTCTTTCAGCTCATTGCACCTCTATTCAAAGTGAAGATGTATCCCGTTTGCAACATCATGTCATCTTAATCAATCTAGAAACTAGTATCTGTATATCCTCTTATGACTAGTTCCTCATCTCATCCATAGAACAGGAACATATCCTTAGTATGCCTCAAATACTTTAGGATAATCTTGATTGACATCCAATGATGGTCACCAGGGTCAGCTTGATATCTGCCTACCGCACTCAATGCATAGGTGACATCCAGACTAGTATATAACATGTCATACATGACTGACCTAATCGATGATGCGTATTAAGTCCTTGCCATTATCTTTCTTTCCTCATGTGTTTGGGGAAACATTTTCTTGGAAATATGAATGCCATGTGATTTTGGAAACAATCCCCTCTTAGATTGTTTCATATTGAATATCTTTAGTATCTTATCAATGTATGTACTTTGACTTAGGCCCAACAATATATTGGATCTATCACGATGGATCTTGATCCCAAGAATATAAGATGCCTCACCCAAGTCCTTTATAGAGAAGTATTGATTCAAGCATGCCTTAACAGACTGTAAGACTGATATCTCATTTCCATTAAGTAATATGTCATCAATATATACTATTAGAAAAATGACTGCACTCCTACTAAACCGTTTGTAGACGCAAGGCTCGCATTCATTCTTGATAAAACCAAATTTCGTTATGGATTCATCAAAATGAATGTTCCATGATCTAGATGCTTTCTTTAATCCATAAATGGATTTCTGAAACTTGCATAACTTATTGGCATCCTTTGGAGTCATAAACCCTTCAGGTTGTGTCAAGTAGACATCTTCCTGAAGGTTCCCGTTAAGTAAGGCTATTTTGACATCCATTTTCCAAATCTCATAGTCATGGTAAGCGGAAATGGCCAATAGAATTCCGATAGATTTCAACATTTCAACTAGTGAAAAGGTTTCATTGTAGTCAATGACTTGACGTTGTTTGAACCCTTTTGAAACTAGTCGTGCCATTTAGGTACTGACCTGTCCTTCCATGTCTAGTTTCTTCTTGAATACCCATTTGAAACCAACAGGATTTACATCAACTGGAGGATCTACCAAAATCCAGACTTGGTTTTGGTACATGGAATCCATTTCAGAATTCATGGCTTCTTGCCACTTGGAATCATCTATGCCACTTAATGCTTCCTTGTAGGTTATAGGATCATTATTATCAACTAATAATGATTCACCATCCTTGGTAACTATAAAACCATACCATTCTGGTTCTCTAAACTCTATTGTACTCCTACACAACTCTTGTGTCTCTAGAACAGTTCTTTCATCCATAGGGATTTGTGGAATCTGTTCCTATACCAACTCTTGTGTACCTTGAGCCTCAACTTCACAGATGTCTATCTTTCTCCCAATATCTATTTTGGATATGTTCTCCCTCTAAAGGAATATGGCGTGTATTTCCACTATAAACTTTTTCTCTGAGAGGTTGTATAGGTAATATCCCCTTGTTTCCTTGGGGTATCCTCTAAAGGTATACTTTGTGCCTCGGGGTGAGAGTTTGTTACCTGAAGAGGCCTTACAAATTCATCACTTCCCCCACACATGTAAATTCAATAATATGGATTTATTTCTACTCCATAACTCGTATGGAATACCATTTATCAACTTAGTTGGTACTTGGTTTAGTATGTGCACAGCTGTTTGTAACGCATATCCCCAAAAGGACAATGGAAGACTCGCATGACTCATCATTAATCTCACCATGTCCAACAGGGCGCAGTTCCTCCTTTTTCTCACACCATTCCACTGGGGAGTTTATATAGGAGTGAGTTGGGATAGGATCCCAAAATCTTGTATGTAATCAATGAAGTCTTGATTAAGATATTCTCCACCTCGGTTTGAGCATAGTTTCTTAATCTTCTTACCAAGCTGGTTCTCAACTTCATTCTTGTATTCTTTGAACTTATCAAAAGAATATAACTTATACCTCATTAATTAGATATATCTATATCTACTAAAATAATCAGTAAAATTTATGAAGTATGAGTAGCCTCCCCTTTCTTCAACTAGAAATTGTACACACACATTGGTATTAACCAATTCAAGAAGTTATTTAGCCCTTTCACCTTTCCCACTAAATGAGGCTTTGGTCATTTTTCCTTGTAAACATGTCTGACATACACCAAGTGGTTTTAGTTCGAAAGAATCTAAATATCCATCTTGATGTAACTTTGTCAATAATTTATCGTTTACATGACCTAGCTGGTGATGTCAAAGTTGGGTGTGGTATGAGTCATGTGAAGTATATTTGTTATCGATTTCCATTACTTGGTTTGTATAATCCAACATTTAATGATTTTTGTATAAATTTTCCCTACCAAAACAAATTCTATCTTTGTAAAAGAAGCAACATTCATTTCCAAACTTGAAAACAAATCCATCTGTATCTAATCTGGATACAGAAATAATGTTTTTAGTAATAGACGACACATAATAACAACCCTTTTAACACAAGGATCATCCTAGTTGGAAACGTGAGGTGGTATTCCCTGACAACTACAACAACCAATCTAGCTCTATTGGCTGCTTGTAGATATACCTCCCCTTGTTCAACCTTCCTGAATCTACTTGGTTCCTGTATTTGGATACATATGTGAGCACCACAAGCTATATCTAATACCCAATTTGTAGAAACAAATATATTGCATTTGATAAAAATGTACATGAAGCTTTCCCTTTCCTTTTAGGATGGGTGCAGTTCTTCTTCTAGTGGCCCTTCTTGACACATGAAAAACAAATAGCCTCTTGTTCCCTTAACTCCCCTTTGATATTACTTTTCTTGGAAGTCCGTGAATAATCTTTGGGATTAAATCTCTTCTCCTTCCCATTCCTATTATTTACCATAAGGATAAAAGTATTTTCACACTTCATATCTTTGTCCACTTGGAGAATGAGGATAAGAAGATCTGATAGAGAATTTTCAATGTTGTTTATATTGAAATTGACAACAAAGTTAGAGAAGATCTGAGGGAGTTATGCAAGAATGATATCAGTGCCCGGTTCTTCGGGGAGTTTAAACCCTAGAACCTCAAGGTGCTCAATGTAGCCAATGAGCTTGACTACATGAGGCCCAGATGGGGCACCTTCTCCAAGATTACTCTAAAAGAGTGAATTAGAGATCTCAAACCTTTCCTATCTTGATCTCTATTAGTAAATACCATAGAGGTGATCGAGCATGAAATAAGCATCCATGTTTTCATGAGACTTCATTAGATCACTAGAAATTTATGATAACATCAAACATTGAATGCTGAATGCATAGTTCATATGTTTCTCATAGACCATAAAATCCTCATCACACACCTCTTTGTAAGGTGGATCAGGTTATGATGACTCTAGTATGTAAGACTTCCATTCATGGCGTAGGATAACCCGAAGGTGTCTGAACCATTCCTGGAAGTTACTGCCAGTGAGGATGTTGTCTTTATCTAGAATTGATCACAGGGATAGTGTAGTTGATGAACTTGTCATTTTTATTCTACAATTAAAAGAGAAGATAAATAGTACTTTCTTGATTACATTTTATGAGAAATAATAAATTTTATTAAGTCTCCCACTATTTTATCAAGTCCCAATGGCCATCACCATTGAACTCGGAATGTTCATTTGCCATGAAATTATTGTGGAAAAGATCCATATTCCCCTTCACATAACCCCAACAAGGGTTGGTGATGCTATTAGAATGTATTTAGGTAGGTAGGAATTTGCCAACATCAGGCTTGAAGCTCCTTGATCTGTTGGGTGGACTCCCTAATCCTAAAATCAAGAGTTTGGATTTCCTCAACTCTTGCCTCTAATATTACACCATGTCTAGAAAGGGCTACTCCTCTTGATATAATATGGTTAAGTCAACACAAAACCTTTGATAAGGGCTTCCTATATAAAAGTAAGTGTCCCAACAAGGGTTGGTCAAACACATTGTTTTATTGAAATTTTCCCTTAATCAAGTAACAGATGGCTTGGTCTGACTTAATATTTTATTTGAGGGATTTTTATCTCTTATGTGTGAATTTATTATTATCATTATCACATTATTTTTAATATTAAGTGGAACTTACTTATGTGATTAACCATGTCTTGATAATATTTATGCATAAGTTTGGTTTATTTTAGTTCCATCATGCATGCTTGTTTAATTCATTAATTATGTGATCGGGGAAACACATCCATAATGATAAAACATGAAACTAACAGAAATAAAATAATGTAAAGGGAATGATTATGATCTTTTCTAATGGTTAGTTTATCTAGTGGTTGATAAACTAACCATGACCTAGGGGAAAAACATATTGAACCTTTTGGGTTCATGTTTACCACTTTCCACCTGTTCACCTCTGTATCACATGGGATTGGTTTCATCTCGGCTCCAGCTTGAACCGCCTCCACTAGCTTGGGAGTTCCATCCATTACATATGCCTTTTTTTAACTCACATGTAGGTGAGGGGTAAAAAGGTGATTTACATAAAAGAAACCTTGGGCACATAGGCCTTACATATTAATGAGGAGAAGGCTCCCATGCCAACAAATTTAAGTTAAATAAATAAATTAAAATAAACCATCCACATAAAAAGGTCTTGGTCTAGCTAATTATCATCCATACATGAAACAATATTTACGCATAAATAAAACTAGAATTAAGTTATTTAATCATTCTTGTTTAAGATAAATCACACTCGAATCAATTAATTATCATCTTTAATTAATCAATCCTTTTATCTTAAACCTTTTTTTGGAATTTCCTTGAGATTATCATCCATCATAATTTTAAACAAATAAATTCATTTAAATTTATCTTTGTAGGTAACTTGTACCTTGAAGCCAACTCGGTGAATTCTTATTCATAACTACCCAATGAGTAGAAATGAACACTACGCCGATGTTAAATTAAACACACATATATAAAACACCTATAATGTGTTGTGCCTTAGCTTTATGTCCACATGATGGTACACGTCTCAAGAGTTTGTATAATATAATAGTAAATTTTAATAAATCTGTGTAATTTGGATGAGTACACAATGTGTAGTTCCAAAAACACATCGTGTACTGTTTTTCACCGTCCATCTGAAGTACATGCCTAAGGAAACCATGTGTGAGTGTACTTCGGAAATCTTCGAAGTACACAGTGTGTCATGTGGGCCACACGCCATGTAGTTCCTCATTACACAATCTCCAACCGGGCAAGCCGTGTACGGGCTATACGGTCCAACCCTAACCCTAAGGGAATACATGTCGTTTCCAGTGGGCCACACAGTGTGTAATCTGAAAACCGTGTGCCACCTGTTCCTGGTCAACACACGGAGTCATTAAGACTTAGGCAAACGCCAATGACATGGCTAGGTTTGGCAGACCAGACCCGGTGCATTGAATATTGGCTATACTGCGTGTACTTCCAAATAAACGTCATGTGTTTTTGTTTTTTATGTCTAGGAACCTTTGGCACCTCTGGATGAGATCCTCTATTTTATTTTAATCAAAATTAAAAGTAAAGATCATTTCTATAAAGTGAACAAGAAACTAAAGAGGAGGAACATATCTCAAGATTCAGATTTATAGAACGATTAACTTTAATTGAAAAAACTAAATGATTAAATACGTAAATCATCAATGAAATATTTAAATAATTATAAACTATGATGTAACCCCTCTGATACCACTTTATGGTTCTGGGTGCAGCAGAATCTTGGTTGGGTCGACACCCAACATTGATTTTTGTCATGACCAATGATTATTCCAGGATCAATATGATGATGAATTCCAGTCTCCATGGAATAGAATAAAATATTTAGATAAAGAAGGAATAGTCTAGAAACCTTTAGAGAGGATCTTGCACATCATGTTTATGATTAATTTAATTAATTTCATAAAGAAAATAATAACTGGATCTTCAGTATTTTCTTCATTGAGGATTTTGATCATCTGGAATGACCCTTCCAAATTATGTTGTTGTGCTTTCCAAGAACCGAACTAGAATCCATCTAGTAGTGATCCACATGTGCTCTAATGGCCTCCGATCGACGTTGCTCATTCTTCAGGTGCTAGTGCGGTGAAGATAGTGTCTTGTGTCAGTCATTATTGATCACTTATTCTTTGGCCTTGAAGAACGTCTCTTATTCTTGAGAGGGGAGGGAAAAGGATTTGAGAGAGAAATTGATTAGATCAGCAATTCTCAATTCACCAAGTGTGCGGTTTGGTACATGGAACAATAGACGTATGTGTCTATTTATTGACACGAGGCTTCAGTTACAATATTTAATTATGTAACAAAAATTAAATATATTCATAACCTTGGAGAAAACCCATGCTATTAATAATAATACCGCGTCATTCTTTATGGTGTGCCAACTTGCACAAAACAGAATTATAAATAAAATTCCACATCAAAAAATAATAGCAACATCATTTTAATTTGTTCCAACTAGTTAAATAATTATTTATCATCTTACAAATAATTATTTTACTACCGGACCAACCTTGGTCCTCTAGAACTCCACATCCATTTATTGAACACCTGAATAAATAAATAAATAATTTATTCTCTTAAATAAATATTTTATTTACAAAATAGTAAATATATATTTATTAAATGTTCAATAAAATAAATAAATATATTTTACCCCCAATTCGGTGAACAAATATTTTTTTAATTTATGAAATCATTTTAACTTGAATAAAATTATTCTATTTTCTTGAGAATAATATTTTTTAATTAAATTCAAATAGAATTTAACCAATACCACCAAAAACACTTAGTGTGTGACCCTCTAGGATTCTTTCTCATTGGCATTAGGTGGGATTTCCTAAAGTCCAAGAGTACTGTCTAGGAACGGGTCTAGGCACCCAAGAGAAAGAAATTAAAGTTGAAACAACAACATCCACATATGAACTCTCACTATGTAATATAATCCCCTTTTCACAATATCTCATCAAGAAGGTTTCATGATAGCGTCATCAACTTATTTGCCTGATATGTCATTCTTTGAATACCTCAAATAAACTTTTTGTTACACCATGGCCATGGAATTTCGCACGACGGTTCTATTTCAATCAAAGGGCCAAGATATCAACTTCCATAAATGGAAGGGACAAATCCTTACTCAACTTATCCATTAATAACATGCCACTTGTGACACACCCAACATACCCTACTTCCCACTAAATATCTATGTGACAGTTTTCTTCAGTAAATCAAAGTGTGTGAGTCATGAAATGTATTAATGATAATCTTAAAGTCTAAGGATCATTACACATGCTTGTAGATAGAAATATATGGTAACAAAAAAACACACATAATTCCTACCATAAGGTCACTTCTCATAATCTCCTGTCTTAGAGATTACCAAGTGCGAACTTCATGAGAGGAAGTCTCATCTACTTATGAGTACTCATGCCTGACAGTCTGCATGATTTGTGTCCCATCAAAGTATGTCATCCAACCATAGAACTATATTTAATAATATTGTTATATCATTTAAAGGTTCTCATCATAGTAGGGAACTTCCATGAACTTATTAATTCAACAAATACTCTAGGACATTATTACATCATAGTCATGAAGAACAATGAACAATATGTAATAAGATGTTTAATATTTAAATACATTAAATATCCATGTAATGAAAGTAAAACCAGTTGGTTCTAGGACACCAACTCTTATAATATATATATACATATATCCTTATGTATCCACACATTTGTATTTTATTACTCTTTTTCCAGGAGAGGATAAGACGTGTGAGGTATGCCACATGATTTCTGTGTCTAGATTCTCATGGTTGAATGAGTGTAATCTCCTACTATAGGTGGTGAAGACTTGAAAGTTAGTTCATCTACTCATCATGTTTATCTCCTTGTGTTTGGATGATCCTACTTTCACTCTTAGTTTGGGTTGAGCTATTCTCTTGACTATATCTTGCATCTACCATAGTTCTTTTCCAACTGTATCTCTAACCACTCCCCTTTCATCTTTCAGGGTGTATTATTTGGTATGTATATACTCACCCCTACTTGGGATTTTCTCGCACATGTTGTGTCTTATGAAAATGACAGATAGGTCAACCATGACTATAGATAAGATTAGGGATACTCGGTGCTTAGATATTATACGGTGGTCATAGCTTGGGATTCAGTCACTAGGCTCTCTCAGCAGTTTACTTTTCTAGTTTTTTGAGGATTGGACATATTTCTAGATGGGAATGTATTTTTTCCATTTACTTTTTAGTTTACACTACCATACTTTTGTATTTTCTATAGGTTCTTTCATTCATGGTTTAATTTATAGCAGTTTTGCATCTTTTACTCTTTGCCTATAAATTTTTTCATTGAGATGGCTATGCATGTGCATACAAATACTTAGGTAAAGGCCTCCCTAAGTTAGTTATGCATTTGGTTCTTGTTTCCACCCCTGGACTATGGAGGTGGGATTGGGGTAGTTGTAGCTTGATCCCTAGCTTGGGTTGGGTCATGATAGTCGTGACATCAAAAGAAGAAGAAGGGGAATAGTTCCCCCAATTCCCACTTCACATGGTACTTCCATCCAACCCAATTCCCACTTCACATGGTGTTTCTGTCCAACCATTTGTTTGTATCTCTCTCCTCCATTTGTGAGTCCCCCACTATCCACGTAAATCTTCCACTATTTTCCCTCCATTAAAAACAAAATCCCTTGGCCTCTTTTCTCCACACCCCTCTTTCTCCAAAATAATAATAAAATAAATAAATTCCCTCCATTACTGAACAAATAAAATATCAATAGAAAATTCAGAAAAAATTACCTTATGCAATTAAAAAAAATTATTCTTAAATTCTAAAAAAACAAAGTTGAAATTCTGAAAAAAATTGCAATCTACATTATCCAAAGAAATTAATTTCCTAGAAATTAAATTATATTTCTTTAATGATCTCTTCAACTTGTATCTATACATTTATGATGATGATGGATTCCCCTTTTCTTTATATTTCTCCTCCCCATCACATCCCTTGAAATGAATCAGTTGATTGAACCTGAATCCTTCAAAGAACTCTAGTTGTTATCCAATTAATATTCCCTCCGAAAAATCGAGACCTCCGTCAACGTAGTATCCGATGAATCATCTACTGGTTCAGGTATTTTTAAAGATTCGAAGCCCCATTTTGGTTCCCCTAGAAAAGAATAGTGTCACCTCCATCCAGTACGATGGTTTCTGATTCCCAGTGATGTCCCACAACAAGGGGGACCGTTCGAAGATCCTGATATAGAGTATTCCGTGAACAATAATCTGATCCTAGAATAGGAGTACACAGTGGAAGAATTAAAAATCAAAGTAATAAAATGCATTTTTTCCTACTGCTATTATTTTATTCCTATGATCACCTATAATGATCTGCTTATCTGCTTTCACATGGGATTTGGAATTTACTACAGCTAATGACTATGGTGAAGACATTATATCTGTTGGTCAGCCACCCGGATATGATACAATTTCATGGGTCACAAGGAAAACATGTTTAAGTGGGGATTTTAGAATACTAAAATTGTTTTATTGGATGGAACCAACATTCAATGTTCTGATGGAGGCTAGAAAAATTCAAATAAAGCTACTTCAAAAAGTTTAGCGATGAAGGATTGGATGGCATCGAGTGTACCAAATTTGTGGGATTTTTATTTATCTCTATTTTCCCTTATTTGTTTTGTGTGTGTTGTGTCCATATAAATAGGTTATGTGTTTATGAATTTTAATATAATTAAAATTTGATGAAAAAATTACCATTTTTTTTCTATTGCATTTGTGTTTTTGTGATCACCTCAAGTGATATGCATCCGCGCGATTGTGTTTGCTGCAACAAAAATCCTCCTTCAGAAGATATAGGCAAAGTCTGGTAAAATCATGACCATGGAGGCTACTATTGTATCCCCTTTTTTGATTACTGGAATTGAAGGGAAGGTTGCAGGGGGTCTTATTTCGGCGTTTTAGGAGAAGGGAAATGGAGAGAATACAACAAATGATGTAGGACCTTTTGATTTAGGTCCAGATATCCATGTGAAGGAAAATACTTGGGATGATATTATGGAAGAGTATTCTATTCATTTTGATTAGGAGATTATCCCTAAAGAATAAAATGATAGTAATTTGGCTCAACACCTGGGTGAGAAGGATATGAATTCTTATAAAGGCATGGTTATGATATCCAATGACTCGCCTTCAAATCTTTTGATGGTCCTAGAATGGAGATTTTAAATTATACTAAATATCCTTCATCCTGGAAAAGGGATAATGGATGGCACTGGTAAAAATCCCCAGCCTACTTTGGATGATGGAATTCATTCTTATTCATAGCTAAGGATTACACCAGTGGCTACACATGTTGGTACAATTGATAAAATAAATATTGAGATCTTGGACGTTCAATAAGAAGTAAATTATGTACCGGTTAAGACACCAATGGATGATCAATCCATTAATGAATATGTCACTCAAGACTTAGTTTATCAACAACATATGGAGGATAAAATGATTTCTTTTAAGGACTAAAAATTAAAAAGATGAATTTTGAATCTCCTAGGAAGATTAAAAATATAAATAAAACACAAGTTCCACAGTTAGAACTTGGAAAGGTGCATTTTACTATCTCAACTACTTCAAAGGTTTATGGTGCTACTTTGGGAATTGGAATTTATGACCAGGGGATGCAGTCTCAATCCTTGGTTCTTTTAGAGTCTTTATCACTTAATGATAAAGAATTGATTAATGCATTAGGTAGAACTCAGGTGACTACACATAACTCTTATGAAGTGCTTGATTTTATTAATGAAGTGAAAGATAGTGGAGTTCAGGAAGATATGGTAGAGAAATTCACAATAAAGGATAGTGAGGTTTCTTTACCTAACGATCCACCTATAAGGATGGAAGTACAATCAGATGTTGGGATAGATGACATAGAGGAAGGTGACATTGAAGAGTTTTTTATCAAGTAAGGGCATGGAGGAGAGGCCGTCATCCTAGAGGTTGAGGATGCAAGTTTGGTTGTTTCAATTGGAATGCTAACCATGAATTTGAGATTAAGGAAAAATAGGTCCTGATTGAGTTTGATGAGGGTAGTTTATCCATGTCTAACCCCATCGTCCTATCGGTCTTGACTTTTTTGTTCTTTCAATAAAATGGCTTTGCCCCCACCTTTTTAATATATAAATATATATAATTTTAATAATAAATAAATATATTTATATAATTATATATATATATAATTATATATATATATATATATTTATTAATATATATAATTATATAATTATAAATATAATTAATTAATTTATTATAATTTTATAATTATTTAAGTAAATATTGATTTTTTATAATTTTATAAATACATTTTTGAAAACATTATATATATATATTTGAATTATTAAAAAAATATTAATATATCATATTTATATTAATTATATAAATGAAATTTTTAGTTAATGTATATAAATAAACATTACTTTTTTAATATAAATATGATAATTTTATATATATTAATAATAATTTTTATTAAAATTTTTTTATCAGTACTAAGAATCATGCTGATAAAGTTTCACCTTTTTAGCGCTACAAAAGCAATCATAAAGGGTGAACCTTTATCTGTGTTTTTAGTGTTGATAAAAGTTGCCTTTACTAGTGATTTTAGATAGCACTAATAAATGCTTCCCTTTTATCAGTGCTTTATATTTAGCATTGATAAAAGTTGGTGCAACGTAAGGCGCGATCTATGGTAGTGATTTATCAGTAGTGAAAATTAATAAAAGGCTTTATAAGAGTGAATATATTCCTACCCAGTGGTAAAAAATTTATAATAAATAATGTTTTGTTTTATCTCAAGTTTCAATTAGATATATTAAACATCAATGATATTCTAGAAAACAAATATCTTATAGAGACATTGAATAAAGGATGGGGTCGTGGTGGAATACATGGAATAAAACTCGACTCAAGTGGTGTCAGTTTGTGTTGGAAAGAAGATTAGTGAAAATAGATCTCTGGATTTGAACAATAATATAGATTTTGGGAAGAAAAATCTAACTTCCATTATAGGTAAATCTTCTAATTTTAGGTTTTTTGTTGTCTCTTGGGATGATGGAACTCGATTGTGGAAAAATATCACAAATAATGGTGCTTTGGCATTCATCGAAGCCAACCCTAAAATTTTCAAGGATTGGATTGAAGATTATAATCATTCAATCATAGGATGGTTATCTCTACAGGGTAATGTATAGAAGCTGGGGGATTTTAAGTCACGACTTCATCAGATTTGAGGATATGATATTTTTCAGATTGTTTCGATTGGTATGAGCTTCATTCATATCATCTTCCCCTTGAAAGATCTCAAATTAAAATCCTAACATTTTGGATTTATTTCTATCAAGTCCGGGAACCTTAGATTATAGGATTGGGATCCCTAGTTCAATCCAAAAAGAGCCTATAGATAAAATACTCAGTCCTACGTTCATATTAGATAGTTTTTGAATGAGAGATATCTTTTATCCTATCACACGGATATGAATACATGTGTTTCTCATGAGGAGATATATATTTTATATCTATTTAGATGAGATAAGTGTTTAAATATTAACATGGAAGATACATGGTGATTTGGAAATTTAAGATATATTTCATATATTAACTATATTTGAAAAAGGAAACAATTTTGTCTTTAAAAGGGGAAGCAGATGGTGGAGAATAGAGAGAGAGATGCTCAAGATGTAACCCATTGAGATCAATAGGATAGCAGTCACCGCATTTGCAGTAGCCTATTTGGGTCATCATCAATGGTGAACAAGTCATCGACGGTGGATATATGATGTGATGGGATACCACATTTGCGGTAGCATGTGAAGCACATCAATATTGAGTAAGTGTGAAGCATTAGTGATGTGATCAATGATCGGGGCCATGTATCGAGAGTCTTCTTGATTGTGGTGATCAAGTGACATGTCCTAATTGATGATCGATGGTGCATCATTATGGAATGATCATGTGTGAGAGAAATCCTTCAGGTTTCACAAGATGGTGTGAGGCTGATGCATGTTCAAATTTGATCTCCAAGGTAGTGGTGTTTCATCAAAAAATGGGTGACATTTTGTCATAAATGGAAATTTCGAGCATGGAATTGGTGAGATGATTTTCAAAGAGGAGGATGTTTATTGGGATGTGGTTTTCACATAGGTTTATCTACGCTATGTTTTTTCTAATTCAAGATTATGCATTACTTGGATTTCTTTGTACTCTCTGATTCAAAGTGAATATTTTGGAATTATCCCATGGTTTTTAATCCTCCACGTTACAAGGTTTTTATATGTTAAAAATCATGCGTGCTGATTTATTTATTCTTGTTTATATCGCTTCCATATTTCATCAGGTTTCTCGTAAATTGTTTCACCAGATATTTTTATACCGAGATCCAGATTCTCCCCCAAAAATTGGTATCAAAGATAATGGTTCGGGTGTGCAATTTGATATGATAATTTTTTATGTTTTCAATAGGACTGATTGTGTGTAAGGAGGAATATGGTTTGGAGACAAAGTAGGTTGAGAGAGGTGTTTCGGGTCTTACACCTAATTATTTTTTTAACAATGTGCAACTTGTGAAGAAAGAATTAAAAATTTAATATCATGGTTATTCACTATCTCCTCGATGTTTTGAATAGGGGTGATTTTTCTTGAAGGTGATCCAAATTATGGGGTGATCACGATTATTGGGGATACATATATTGCTGGTTTCAGTTTTTTTTGACAGGACAATGCATATTCAGATATAGGAAAGACTTCATCATTTGGATTTCTTCTATAGGGGGAGCAGATAGGTTTCTATCAGAGTTGCAAATGGGTGTCATCATTTTTTCTATAGAGGATGATGGTTAGTGTGAAGTCAATAAGTGTTTGGTCCAACTGAGTTTATTGGATGGTATCTCTATTGATAGGCTGAAGGGTGAGATTGATAAGATTAAGCCCATGGGTGTTTCCAAATCTTAGATAAGATAGTTTTTGAATATGAAATATCTTTTATCCTATCACAAAAAATATAACTGCATGTGTTTCTCATGGGTAGATATATCTTTTATATCTATTTAGATGAGATAAGTGTTTGAATCTTAACATGAAAGATACATGGTGATTTGAAAATTTAAGATATATTTCATATCTTATCTGTATTTAAAAAAGGAAATAGTAAAGTCTTTAAAAGGGGAAGTAGGTAGTGGAAAACTGAGAGAGTGCTACTCAAGATGTAGTTCATAGAGATCAAGATAAAAGGGCCCTCTACATTTGAGGTATCCCATTTGGGTCAACATCAATGGAGAAGGAGGCATCAACAATGGATCTATGATGTGATGGGATACCTTGTTTGTGGTATCATGTGCATCGCATCGATATTGAGTAGGTGTGGAGCAGTAGCGATGTAATCAATGATTGGGGCAATGTATCGAGAGTCTTTTTTATTATGTTGATCAAATGGTGTGTCCGGATTGATTATTGGAGGTAAATCATGATGGAGAGATCATGTGAGAGAGAAATCCTTCAGGTGTCTCAAGACGGTGAGAGTTTGATGCAAGTTCATATTTGATCTCTGAGGTAGTGGCATTTTTTTGACAAAAGGGTGAAATTTTGTCACGAATGGATCTTTTAATAATTCCATTGGAAATATGATATTCAGGGATACAGATGTGGAATACCAGGGTCTGGTTTTCACATAGGTATATCTACATTTCGTATTTTCTAATTATAGTTTGGTCATTACTTGGATTTCTTTTTACCCTCTGATTCATAGTGGATATTTCGGAATTACCACATGGGTTTTTTATCCTTTGCATCGTAGGGTTTTCCATGTTAAAATTCAGGCGTGTTTTTGAAGAATGTGGTGCCTTGGTCAAAGACCAAAGAAAAAATTATTATACAAAGAAAAAGGGGTTACATGAGTATGAAAGACATAATCTTTTTACAGTCCTTATCATAAAGCGGAAGTAAATTAATAGAAAGATCATCTAGCTAGGTTATGACATGGTTAAATCCCATATTAGAAAGACCATATACAACCATGTTCGCTTCACAAAAGTTATGAGTGACAATATAGCTGATCTATAGAAGTGAAAGGAGGAAGTTCATCCAACAATTTGTAAGATGCTACGCAAGATGCATCAAACCATTCCAAATAGCCTAGACAATAGTGGTTGAATCACTTTCAATAAAAATATTGTTCCAACCCTGTTGCTTAGAAAAGTAAATGACAAGGATCACTCTCATAATTTCAGCTTCCAGAGACAAGGTGATTCCACAGCTGCCAAAGAAGCATCTGAAACACTGCCCAAGGTGGTTTCTAAAAATAACACTACAACCCGAGGGTCTCGAATTGTCTTTAGAAGTGCCATCAACATTCACTTTAATCCAAAATGGGAGAAAGTCTTTCCAGAACACTTCAAAAGTGCATCTAGGTTGATGATAGATTCCATCAATCTGAAGTGATTGGAGGATCCCAAAGTCTTTAACAGTGTTGTTACAATTAGCCTTCTGAATCGAGCCAGCTTCTTGAATGGAAATGATAATATGAGTTCAACCTTCATTTTTACTGGATGAGAAATTATTATAAAGAAGAGAGTTTCTATCATACCAGATCACTTGGAGAAGATTATCAATAATAGTTAAGAAAATATTCTTGATTTACTGATATGTTTCTATATCCACACAACGTTTTAGTTCAGAGCTGATTGAAATAATAAGTAACCATCTACAATAAAAAATTTCAAAGATATAGTTCCAAAGAGCTAAAGCCGTAGCACAAGATAGAAAAATATGGTTAGTATCTTCTCTATGTTTGTTATAGAGATGACACTTAGAGAAAAGTTAAATCCCAAAATATTAAAGACAAACATTAGTGGGGACTCTGTTGTGAGTAATATGCCAAACAAGAGTAAGCCTCTATGGGTTAATCCAAGTTTTGTCAAAAAAAATTAGCCAACATAAATTATTATCAGAGTTTAGATAGTTACGGTTGTAAAAAATTTTGGAGTCTAGGATTCCATTATGAGCAGGTTACCAGATTAGGAAATATTCAGAATTGAAATAGGGATAATTTTCAATAACATGAATAATGTTATCAAGAAGAATGAAATTATGAGAATTTAAAACATCTCTGATAGTACAGTTGGTGTGCTCCAGTAAATTATTGTCCGAAAGCATAGAGATTAAAGGAAAACCAGTTCAGTTGTCCAACCAAAATTTCATGGAAGAGTCAGTACTAACCATCCATATGGAGTTAATCATGATATTGGTTAAGGCTTTCCTAATGGATGACCAAATGGAAGAGCTCATATAATTCATATTTTCTTTCTTTAAATTGTCAAGGAATTATTTTTTTGGGAAAATAAATGGAATCAGAGTTATTGTGAAGCAGGTTCCAAGTGAGTCTGGATTTCAAAGCATCATTAAAGAGTTTAAGTTATTTAATTCCAATCTAAAGGCTTAAAAAAGTAGTCCAAGGAATGGTCACATGTTTCCTTTCAAGGGTACTTTCGATCCAAACAAATCTTTTGATGTAAAAATTTATTTTCTTAAGGAGATCAGAAGTCCATTTGTATACCATCAATGAGTAGATCATTTTAGAGACAATTGTAGATTTAGAAAGATAGATTCTACCAGCCATAGAGAAGGCTTTACCCTTCCAAGAGGAATGTTTATTGAGGATTTGGTCAACAGTGTTATAAAATTAACTAGATTTAGGCCTTCCCCAAAAAATGGGTACACCGAGATAAGTAAAAGGGAAAGATCCTTCTTTGAAACCTAAATCATTGATAATATCACCTTTTCTATTAGAAGAAAAACATTCCCAAAGAAGAAAAAATATTTTTTCCAACTAATGGTTTGTCCAGAGATTTCTTCAAAATGTGAGAGGGAACTTTTGATACATTGAATATTAGTTTTATCTCCTTATAATAAAAGGATGATGTCAACATAATATGAAACATGCATGGGCACATTTAAGTTCTTAGAAATCGAAATATGTTTAATCATGCTCTGTTTGACAAGGAGAGTGAGAAACCTGCTTAAATAATCTTCTGTAATTGAAAAAAAAATAGAAGAGAGGGGATCACCTTTTCTAACTCCCTTGGTGAATTTAAAGTATCCCTTAGGGGAACTGTTGATAAGTATTGATATGGTAGCTGATTTGAAAAGGGAATTTATTTTATTGATGAAGGAATCATTAAAACCAAAACTTTGAAGAACCTTGAAAATAAAACTCCAATCAATGGTATCAAAGGATTTTTTTGATATCAAGTTTAATATCAATATTTCCTCCCCTGGTGGAATTTTTTAAGATGTTAGTGCATTCAGAGGCAATAAAAATTCAATCTTGTATAGAACAACCCTTTATAAAGAAAAATTGATTCCATGAGAAAATTTTATTTCTTATAGGAATAAGTCTATTAGCAAGAAGTTTTACGATGATTTTGTAAGGAGTTTTAATAAGCGCAATATGTTTGAAGAGATGAATCTTAGTAGCATTTTACACTTTAGGAATTATAGAAAGAAATTGCACATTCAACCCATGAGGAAGCACACCATTGGAAAAAAATATTTGACAAGTTTGCAAACAACAGTTTGAATAACCAACCATAAGTGCTAATAAAAACCATTATTGAAACCATCAAGGTCCAAAGAAATATTAGGATTAAGGCTAAAAATAGTATCTTTTATTTAATGATCAAGTGGGATGCATAAAAGATAAGCATTATCTTCCCCATTAACCATAGCTGGGATGACATCAGAAATAAGGTCTTTGTTAACATCCAGGACATTAAAAACATTTTCATAATAAGAGGTAACATGATTAGCAATTCCATCCTTAGTATCAATGAGGGTGTCCCCATATCTAAGAAAAGTGAGTGGTCTACAAACTTTCCTGATTCTTTGAAGAGAGTTTTGGAACTTAGTGTTTCTTTCACCATCCAAGAGTTATTTGTCTTTGAAGATTTTCTTATGCATGTTTTCTTTAAGGATGAGAAATATGTTACGTTTCATAGAAGTTTTGATTTCATGTTGAGGATCCATAGTGAAATCAGATCTAGTAGTGGTGTTTTGAAGTTGGATAAGTTCATTCCTAATAAAAGAGACGTCATTGTCAATTTTTTTATATTTGGAACTCCACCAACCTTTAAGAAACTTCTTAAGATGTTTTAGATTGATGATACAAGAAAAAGCATCATTGTAATGATTCATAGACGCCCAAAAATTTATGATGATGTTAGAACACTCGAGTTCAAACGACCAAGCATTATTAAATCTGAAAGGAAGAATGGGTTTCGGGATTTTGATATAAAGATCGACAAGGATGGGATGATGATCAAAGTTAAGATTTGGAAGGGTAATTCTAGAGAAGGTGTCCCATTTATCTAGAGTAGACTCATTTGTGAAAGCTCTATCCAATTTTCTAGAAACTACCCTATTGTAGTTCGATCTATACCAAGTGAACATGACCCTAGTAAGGTTGATTTCTAAATGATTATTATCCTCAAAAGAGGCTTTAAATTCTCTCAAGAAGATAAAAGAGTGGGATGGACCAATTTTCTTGCCGGAGGAAAGAATCGCATTGAAATCACCAATCACAAACTAGGGATCAGGAATGTTGCTATATAAATAAGGAAGGTCATGCCAAAGCGGTCTTATATCTTGGTATCTACTTTTATCATAAACCAAAGAACAAAAAATGTGCCAACAATAAAAATAAAAGTCACAAGTAAACATCTGCTCAGAAACTTTTAAAACATTCACATTATGTTGACTTTAGGGTATTGTTGGTTTCAGTTTTGTTTGATAGGAGAGTGATGATTTAGACATGGAGAAAACTTCAGGGTTTGGATTTCTTTTATAGGGGGAGCATACATGTTTCAACAAGATCTTCAAAATGGTTTAATCATTTTTTTCTGGAAAGGATGATGGTTGGTGTGATGCTAATAGGTTTTTGGTACAACTACATTTGTTGGATGGTATCTTTGTTCACTGGATGAAGGGGGGAGATTGATAGGATTCAGCCCGTGGGTGTTTCCAAATCCAAGATAAGATAGTTTTTGAATATAGATATTTTTAATCCTATCACACAGATATGACTCCACGTATTTCTCTTGGAGAGATATATCTTTTATATCTATTTAGATGAGATAGGTGTTTGAATCTTAACATGGAAGATACATGGTAATTTTGAAATTTATGATGTATTTCATATCTTATCAATATTTGAAAAAGGAAACAGTGGAGGCTTTAAAAGGGGAAGCAATTGGTGGTGAACAGAGAGAGAGGTGCTAATGATGTAGTCCATCAAGATCAAGAGGAAAGGGCCCACCATGTTTGCGGTTGCCCATGTGGGTCATCATCAATGGTGAATGAGGCATCGACGGTGGATCTACGATGTGATGGGATATTGCATTTACGGTAGCATGTGCAATGCATTGACATTGAGAAGTTGTGAAGAAGTAGCGACGTGATCAATGATCGGGGTCATGTATCAAAATTATTCTTCATTGCGGTGATCTAGCGTCATGTCTCGATTGATGATTGGTGGTACATCATGATGACAAGATCATGTGAGAGAGAAATCCTTTGGGTGTTGTAAGATAGTGTGAGGCTGATGCATGTTCAGATTTGATCTGTTAGATGGTAGTGTTTCATCGAGAGAAGGGTGACATTTGGTCACAGATGGATCTTTCAAGAATGAAGTTGGAGAGATGATTTTTTGTGAGAATGAGGAGGCATATCAGGGTGTTGTTCTCGCATAGTTTTATTTATTCTCACATTTATAAATCATGTTTGGGCATTACATGGGTTTATTTTTATTCTCTCATTTATAGTGGATATTTCAGAATTGCCCCGTGGTTTTTTAATCCTCCACATCATATCATTTTTTCCATGTTAAGAGACATGTGTGATGATTAATTTATTCTGCTTTATACCACTTCTATATTTCATTGGGTTTCTCACAAATTGTTTCACAAGCAATTTTTATTCGGAGATTGGGATTCTCCCCCAACAGTTCGATCCAACAAGAGCCTGTAGATCAAATACTCAGTCCTGGGTTCATATTAGGGATTTAAATTGGTTCTTTTGGCATCCTCAAATTCTTTGGGATGTTGCTTCTGTTGTCGGTACCCCTATCAAATTTGACACGGAGACTGAACTTTCAAGGTATGGGAACTATGCCAGAATTCTTATAGAAATTGATCTTTATTCTCTACTGATTGAAATGTTTTTTTTGGTGGTGGATGAATTCAAATATTAACTTTCTACTGAATATGAGCATGTCCCATACTTTTTCTTCAATTGCTTCTGCATTTGGCATCTTAGGGAAAGATTTCTCAATGGGATGAAATGCTCAAGAAGAATGGGCATAAATACTTGATATGATCATTTAGGACATGAAGGATAAATTATAAAGAAAAATATTGATACAAGTATACATCAATTTATTGAGAAAACAATAGGCATCCATCATGGGGAGATTGATAGATTTTATTTAATGGATGTTTTTCTACTAACTTATCACTTATAAGAGAATTATGCATTCTCATTATGTTATTATGAATGCTCATGTATGATTATTTACCATGGATTGCCTATTTTTAAGATAAACCATTTATATCAATGCTAGCTATATTGGAAGTGAATTTCCAAAATTTATATAAAGTACAAATTATGAAATATAAATATGGCACACACCATTTAAATATTATATCAGAGGTGCATCTATTAAATGGTCATGTGTATTAATATTTTTTGGTGAGTATATTCGTATGCTAGCCATGTTGATTAAAATAAATATTGATCATCATATACCATATTTAAAATGGTCTAGGAGAACCATTGAGAAGATGATGGAGACATCTATATGAATAATTCAGATGTAAATGAATTCTTGGAAATCAACGGTCAAATTATACACACCACAACATGCTATATAAAATCATCATTCATTGTGAGTAGAAAATAAATATATTTTCCTTCAAAGAGAAAAACAAATGTATTGGCAACATTATTTAGTTTTAGGTATATTGTCCCACAATGATGCCATATAAATTATGAGATCTTATTAAATGTTGTTGATCATACATTTAAAATAGGAATGGAATTAAATTATTTTTGATGTGTGTTTTGAAATTAAAATTTAGCATCGAAATAATAATTCTTTAATAAAACAAGTTCAGCGATGTTTCAATGAATAACCGGGGAAGTATTTGTTTTCCAGGCGGTTCTGATAACTATGACTCTTCCCAGGGCTCCCAGTCAGAGCGAAACCCTAAATTGATCTGCCCCAGAGTCCAAGGAAAATTCAATGGCACTGGTCCGGACATACCCCAGTATGGGCTGTGCTGCCATGCGATCACGCCGAGTTTTTTTTTAATATACATTTTTTCAAAAAAAAATTTTTGAAAATACATCTAGGTTAAAAAAATTTATTTTTTTACCCCCCAAAGGCGGCACCTGGTGTGCCGCCTTTGGGGAATTTTCCGCCCAGGGCAAGGCGGCACATGGTGTGCCGCCTTTGCCCAAAAATAACCGCAAAGGCGGCACACCAGGTGCCGCCTTTGCCTAAATATTTTTTTTTTAAATTTTTTTTTTTATTTTTATTTTTTGTTTTGTTTTGTTTTATATATATATATATATATATATATATATATATATATAAAACAAAATTTTTTAGCAGAATTTTTCTGCTATTTAATATCCAGCGGTTCTGCCATTACAGCAGTCTGGATTCTGACTGATACCCTCACCCAGGACTCCCTTTTATAAGGGGGTTTGCCCTGAAAACAATACTGCATTTCCGATGTGGGATTCTGGTTCTCCTTTTCCTGCACAGTACATTCTGCGTTTCCGATTTGTGATTCTGTTTCAAGTACGCGACTTTGAAAGACTATAAAAGTTAAACTATAAGACCAATACAAATGAAACTTTAAACACTGAGTAAACATATAAGAAATAGTTGAAAACAAAAATAATTTCATAAAAAATGTTGATACAGATTAATTTATAAGCTTTCAAAACCACCTACTTGAAACTTAAACATATTTGAAGTACGTGACTTTGAAAGCTTATAAAAGATAAATTATAAGACCAATACAAATGAAACTTTAAACATTGATTAAACATATAATAAATAGTTGAAAACAAAAATAATTTCATAAAAAATGTTCACCAAAAACAATTTATAAGCTTTCAAAACCATCAACATGAAACTTAAAAATGTTTCAAGTTCCCGACTTTGAAAGACTATAAAACATAAAATATAAGACCAATATAAATGAAACCTTAAACATTGATTAAACATATAAGAAATAGTTGAAAACAACAAAAACTTCCTAAAAAATTTCCATAAAAATTAATTTATAATCTTTCAAAATAGTCTACTTGAAACTTAAAAATGTTTCAAGTACGCGAATTTCAAAGACTATAAATTGGCAAGAAGAACATATTGGATGACACTAGAGAACCCATAAATGTTCCCATGGTTGGGAAGATTCAACCAGGAAATCTAATCATAATATTCAGTATGTTCTACCTAACTAGGTTGGAACTTTATTCATGTACATGTCCACTTCCATGTAAGTTCATAGAGAAGAAAAAAATCCATAAATCCCCAAACCATAGATAGGATATAATACTAAACTAGAAAGAAATTTTTCACTAATATAGGTAGACTATAAGCTCCCCAGACCTAAAAAACACTATCCAACTAATAGAAGATTTCATTATATAATTCTCAGAATTGATGCCAAATCTAATAATATCCCAAATGACTCCTCTCACATCTAGAACGTGAATAGAAATGACCAATAAAATCCAATTCAGAGGCCACAAAGACATGATTTGAGAAAACTAAAACCCATCACCATTTTAATTGAAACCAGTACTATCCCTATAGGGGTGAAAATAATAGGGCACCCAAAATAGTTTTCAGAACCACATAAATAACATAAAAACCAATACAGTTCTACTCAACCACATGTAAAAATCCTTAATTCAAGACCATATAAATAGGACCTCATCCATCCTCTTGGAATAAAACCTATATCCAATCAATACCTCACACATTATAATATACTAAAAGGTCCATCAGACCTAATTAAAACTTTACTTAATAGAACTCATTTGTTCTTGACATCCCCATAGGGTCACCATATCATAATGTCTATAAAAAAACTAAACTTTGAGAAACTGACTAATAAAACACAACCATGAGACTACACTATCCTTAATTATAGAAAAAATCAAAAAGAGAATAAAAAAATACACCATGGTAATTCTAAGTCATTCCAAGAAGAAATCCTACAGCCCCCACTTGGACCTCACACCACACTTCCTTTAATAGGATTCTAAAATAAAAACCATGAAGGGGTCCTCCAAAAACCATTGTAAAAACCAAATATAAATATATAATATATCAATAATTTCCTCATATCACCACTTCATCCTCACACCTAAAATTCATAAGAAGTAAATGGTGTGTTCATCATGTATATAGAATGTTCCTCCTCAATCCTTACCTTCTCATAAAACTCTTCCCAACCTAACATGTACATCCAAATTATATGGAATGTCTCCCTTATACATAGCGTGCATATCAAATGGGGTACCTTACCATGTACCAAAATTTAATCTTTCCATGTTCCAACATGGAATCCTTCCATGTTCCAACATGGAATCTTTCAATGTTCCAACATGGAATCTTTCCATATTCCAACATGGAATCTTTCCATGTAACACATATAACTACTTTCTACATATAATAAATGGGATATGGTGATGTTACTTACATGTCAATATTCCCCCACATAGGGTATCCAAAAAACTAAAAATCCACACCCATATCTACTCTAAATTGAATTTCCCAAAAAAGAAAATAGTGTATCCACAAACCATTATTCACACGATTAATCAATCACATGTGTTGATAAATGCCAATGAGAGTCAAAGTTGAGGTAGATCAATGAGAAATCCCTATAATTTCAATCCATCGAAACAAGGATCCAATCCATCAGCAGCATATGAATTTTTCACTCTCAAAGATAGAGAGTAGAGAATAATGGTGGATTCCACAACAATAAGAGATATCCACATCGAAGGAAGAATAATAACATCCATTGTTACTTTGGTCTAAGAATATTACGGGTTAGAGTGGTCAAAATAATCTACTGAGAGCCTAAAAAAACCAAAGGTTCAAATTAGAGTTGATTAGGAGGAGTTAGTGTAACATCATATCCTGGGTGCCATAAAACCAGTGCCTCGGTTAGGAAAGGCCTTCAGTGGAAGCACTAAAGTGAGAAGGAAAGAGGCATTGTAGGTGTGCATGAATTATAAAATATTTTCATGAAAATTAAATAACACTTACATAAAATTATCATGGAATATTTTATATTTGTCTTTTTTAAATAAAATTGAATTGATATTCCATTAATTTTATATACATAAATATTGAGACCGATCTAGGTAGTGTTTCAGAAGATATATAACCATGTTATGAGTTTTTTGAGATTAGTCCAGGAAATTTTATGTTCAATGGATAGTGATAAAGATAAGGTCATTGAAAAACAGTTGCCTAATTTCATTAATATTGTACATGGGTAGATCATGTGCTTTGGTTTGTTTTTTGAGAAAGACTATATACGAAGGTTTTCCAGAAATATAAAAATTTGATAGATATATTTAGGAAAAAGTTCATATATTGTGTGATTTAGGAATTTTGAAGTCTTTTTTGGGACTCAGATATAGAAGAGGTCACCAGTGGGACTCTCGAGTAGGCTTATGAGATTTTAGAATCACCATGGATATAGTATAAAGATCCACCTATGGGAGTTAAGAGTTGTTAGTGAAGGTGGGAGCTTGTAATTTATAGTGGGACTCTAGATATGAAGCACTATTGGACTTATTTTTTATGGGGATACAACTTTCCCATGTTGTAACCGACTAAAAAAAGTGAATAACCTTTATCAAGGTGTAATAAATGGTTATAGTAAGGAGTAGGCCTTTGTAATGAACCTAATAAAATCCCTGTGTTTTTCATTGATTTTATTTTTTCATTCAGGCGGATTTTCAGAATTTAAGATAAGGGATAGATAGTTTAATCAGTCATAGATTTTAGATTACAGAATAGTGAATTTTTAAAACAATGTACTATGGATTCACCCCCCCCCTCATTAGAACCCAACTGATCCTTGGTTAAATCAAATGGTATCATAAAAAGATCCCCTCTCATGATAAGAAAACATTATGAGAAATGAAGGATCATAATTTAGTGAGAAACCATGGAATGCCTAATTTTAGGGAAATAACTACCATACATAGAGGAATATTATACTCTTTTCCTTCAATCGCTTTTCTTATAAATGAAAGACGTATCAACCATTAGATTACCACCTATTATTAAGTATTATTATTGTACTAAATCTAAAATGATAAATCTTGAAGTTGATGGAAAATATCATAATTATACCCTAATGGATTTATCAAAAATGTTATACACTAAAGCGATGGGTGTTGAAACTACCAACGATATTTTAGACAAACTAGGAAGTACTTATGAAGGAAATATTAATGTTAAGAGAGATAATATGAAAATACTAAGAATAAAGTTTGAGAATATTAAAATGGTCGATGATGAAATCATTGATGACTATTTCATTAGGTTCAATGAGATGGTATGTAATATCTATGGATTTGGTTAGAAGATATAAGATTCAAAAATTTTGAAAACACTTTTGATAAATTTCCCTATATGATTTGATGCCATGGTTTTAGACATGGAAGATAGGGAATATATTTCATTAGAGGAGTTATATTTTATTCTCATAGATTATGAAATGATAAAGGAAATGAGTTTCAAAAAGAAGATATAGATTATATATCCTTTGAGGCTATAAGAAAAAATAAGTTCAAATAATTGGAAATTGGGGAATCAATTGATTCTGATGATGATGAATTTGATGAATACATTAATGAAATTTATTCACCTATTTAAAGATGGATTATATAGGGTAAATGAATTTAAAACTAAATAAACCACTATGGTGATGAATCTATAATTTCATTGGAATCTTTTCCATGAATTTTATAATGAAAATGGATAATTTATAATTTGATAAAAAAAGTGAGAATCCTCTAAAATAGAAAAACGATATGAAGAAGACGTATCATTCTAGTAATAGACATAATAATTTGATAAGAAATTATTTAAAAGATAATTCATCAACTAGTAGTTCTTAAAAATATGAATTTAGTTTCATTAATCAAGTTGAGAAATTTTCAATTTATTCATATAGTAATGATAATGGTAAAGCTAGAAAATACAATAAATGGATATTAAAAGATGAGTTGGAATATTCTCTTGAGAAAACCACACAATGTTGTATCATTATGCCTATAATTTTTATTAGGATCATAAGAATATTATTCTAATAGATAAGTTAAAAGTGGGAATATTTTAGTATTAAAAAATGTAGTTTAAAAGAAATAAACTAAAAAATAAAAAACTCTTACATTTTTTATTGGACATGGTTCTCAGTCCAATCAAATAATCATAAATAGAAACAATTTGATTAAATCAGAATGTAAAAGATCAGAGTCTATATGAATCCGAGTAATCAGAGTACAAGAATCATAATCATGATAGATTTTATTAATTCAAAAGTTTTGTTATTATCAAAATCATATTAATATGGATAAAATCATAATAAAAATACTAATATGATGTTTTGAATTCAATTATATGTGTGGTGGAAATATAAAAACTTTTTACAAAAAAGAAATACAATTTTATACAAAACAAATAATGACTTTCAAATCCATTAAAAGAATAATGTCTTTTAACCTTAAGAGAATCGTATTCTATAACCAAAAAATAAAGGTGTCCCTTATTTTATAATTATAAGAAAGTCTATATTCTCTTAAAAAAGAAATACCTCGATATAATGAATGAAATGAATCTATCTTCCTATCCAAAAAATCCATAGATACAATGATCCGATTATCTATCTACCTAGCCCTAGTATCCCTCAAACTGATGGATCAGATTCCCTATTCAAGTAAATTGTTCTGAAATATTATAAATTAATTTTTATGGAAATTTTTTAGGAAGTTTTTGTTGTTTTCAACTATTTCTTATATTTTTAATCAATGTTTAAGGTTTCATTTATATTGGTCTTATATTTTATGTTTTATAGTCTTTCAAAGTCGGGAACTTGAAACATTTTTAAGTTTCATGTTGATGGTTTTGAAAGCTTATAAATTGTTTTTGGTGAACATTTTTTATGAAATTATTTTTGTTTTCAACTATTTATTATATGTTTAATCAATGTTTAAAGTTTCATTTGTATTGGTCTTATAATTTATCTTTTATAAGCTTTCAAAGTCACGTACTTCAAATATGTTTAAGTTTCAAGTAGGTGGTTTTGAAAGCTTATAAATTAATCTGTATCAACATTTTTTATGAAATTATTTTTGTTTTCAACTATTTCTTATATGTTTAATCAGTGTTTAAAGTTTCATTTGTATTGGTCTTATAGTTTAACTTTTATAGTCTTTCAAAGTCGCGTACTTGAAACAGAATTACACATCGGAAACGCAGAATGTACTGTGCAGGAAAAGGAGAACCAGAATCCCACATCGAAAATGCAGTATTGTTTTCAGGGCAAACCCCCTTATAAAAGGGAGTCCTGGGTGAGGGTATCAGTCAGAATCCAGACTGCTGTAATGGCAGAACCGCTGGATATTAAATAGCAGAAAAATTCTGTTGAAAAGTTTTGTTTTATATATATATATATATATATATATATATATATATATATATATATATATATATATATAAACAAAACAAAACAAAAAATAAAAATAAAAATAAAAATTTTAAAAAAAATTATTTAGGCAAAGGCGGCACTTGGGGTGCCGCCTTTGCGGTTATTTTTTGGGCAAAGGCGGCACACCCGGTGCCGCCTTGCCCTGGCCGGAAAATTCCCCAAAGGCGGCACACCAGGTGCCGCCTTTAGGATGTAAAAAAAAAATTATTTTAAACCTGGTGGTATTTTTAAGAATTTTTTTTTGAAAAAATGTAAAAAAAAAAATAACCCGATCACGCCCCACTTCCTCCACGCCCTTCCAGTCTTCCCCATCACCCACACTACCCTGTGCAAGTCTTCTTCCTCGGATTTCCGGACCACCCCCAGCATCCCTCCAACCACCACCAGCATGCTCTCCTCCATCCATATGTCGTCATATCCACACACCGCAGGCGGCAGCTCTTGGACGGCCCACATCTCACTGTAGCCGTCGATGCTTAGAATACGGTTGCCGTCTGGCATCATCCAGTGGAACACCCCTCGAATCACAACAGGAAACCCGCACCCCCTTACTCCCATATCCAGCAACTCAAAATCATCTTTTGACTTCTACACCCATGCCTCCGAGTCAAACACGTTAAAGTGCACGACGCTTTGTCTCCAGAATTCAGCAGGCCTGCTCAATAACATAAACAAATAAACCTATCTAATTTCACCGGTAAATCTAGAAACAGGTTATCAATATACCTATTTCAGTTTATTGGTTTTTTATTATATTATAAAATTTTATAAGGAACATGGAATCTCACCAGCGTATGATTTTTTAGTGCAGAGGATGGGTGGTGATTGGCAGCAGCCCCACATTGTCACTAATAGAAATGACTTGGTTGGGGTTTGGGATGGGTTGAAATTGTTTGGTGGTAGGTTTGCATACGAAGAAGCACCTGACAACCCTCGGGCTGATGTCGTAGCAGAATAGCAGGCCTTTGTTGGAAGACGCCGATATGATGATAGAGGGGGATACACAATCCAAGGGAATTTCCCTTTCGGCTTGCACCTCCGTTACTCGAATATGGAGAGTATTTGCTGTGTGGGCATGGAATGGAAGAAGGTAACCTGAAATCACTCTGGGTCAGAGCATGTGTTGGTCAGTAAAGTTGGAGCTACGGGTGATGGGGTTCCATTCCTTACACACCATCCTACATGTCCTTAGGGTTTCTAAGGTCTCCCTACTCCGGATATCAAAAATAATTTCAGACCGTAAGCATTCCCAGTTAGCCTTCCCCATGCCCGATTCCTCAACTACAGAGGAAGAATAGACACGGTTGAAATTTATAGTAGATACATGATCCGGTTTTGAGATTATTTAATTCTTGAAAATAAAGGTACAGGATATGGGATCCCATTTTGGGATTATTTAAATCTTGGAAAGAAGGGGGGAAAAAAACTGAGGCCCGCATATCTTTAACTTTTTTTTGAAGACAAACCACATATATTAGATATCACCCAAATCCAAAGCACATAAATCCTGTGCAAAAGACCAAATCCAACAAATATACTAGGACATTATTATATTATAGTCATGCATAACAATGAACAATATATAATAGGTGAACATTCATGTAATCATAGTACAAACAGTTAGTTCTCAGGACACCAACTCTAACAAACTCCCACTTGGACTAGAGCCAACTGCCAACAACTTTTAGTCTGCTAGACCTCACATGATGATCATGTTTATGCTGAGTTAAGGATTTAGTCAAGGGGTCCGCCACATTGTCTTCTGTGGAAATACTGCTCACCGCAACTTCACCTCTCTGAAAAAAAATCCCTCAAGAGATGACACTTCCGAAGTATGTGCTTTGTCCGCTGATGTGACCTTGGCTCTTTTGCAAGTGTCACCGCTGCAATATTATCACAATAGAGTGTGATAGGATCTTTACTGTTAGGCACTACATCCATCTCTTGGACAAAGCATTTTATCCATACTACTTCTTTAGCTGCCTCAGAAGCTGCGATATACTCGGACTCTGCTATAGAATCTACCACCACACCTTGCTTTGAGCTCTTCCAGCTCACTACACCTCCATTCAAACTGAAGATGTATCCAGTCTACGACTTCATGTCATCTTGATCAGTTTGGAAACTAGAATCTACATGTCCTCTGATGACTAGTTCCTCGTCTCCTCTATAAACTAGGAACATATCCTTAGTACGCCTTAGATACTTAAGGATAGTCTTGTCTGCCATCCAATCGCAGTCTCCTGGATCAGCTTGATATCTGCCTACCGTACTCAATGCTTAAGCAACATCTAACCTTGTACATAGCATAACATATATGACTGACCCAATCATGGATGCATAAGGGATCTTTGCCATTTTCTTTCTTTCCTCAAGTGTCTGATGACACATTTTCTTGGAAAGATAAATGCCATGTGACACTGGCAACAATCCCCTCTTGGACAGTTCCATACTAAATATCTTCAGTATCTTGTCAATGTATATACTTGGACTCATGCCCAACATTCTCTTGAATCTATCACGATGGATCTTGATCCCAAGAATATATGCTGCCTCACGCAAGTCTTTCATAGAGAAGCATTTATCCAACCATGCCTTAACTGACTGTAAGATAGGTACTTCGTTTCCAATTAGTAATATGTCATCAACATATACTATTAGGAAAACGACTGCACTTCCACTAAACCTTTTGTAGACACAAGGCTCACATTCGTTCTTAACAAATCCAAATTTCGTTACGGCCTCATCAAAATGAATGTTCCATGACCTTGATGCTTTCTTTATACCATAAATGGATTGCTGCAACTTGTATACCTTGTTGGCATCATTTGGAGTCACAAACCCTTCAAGTTGTGTAATGTAGACATCTTCCTGGAGGTTCCCGTTAAGGAATGCTGTTTTGACATCCATTTGCCAAATTTCATAGTCATGGTAAGCGGCAATGGACAATATGATTCTGATGGATTTTGGCATCGCAACCGGTGAAAAGGTTTCATCATAGTCAATTCCTTGATGTTGTCTAAAACCTTTTACAACCAGTCATGCTTTAGAGGTGCTGAATTGTCCCTCCATGTCCAGTTTCTTCTTGAATACCCATTTATTACCAATAGGCTTTACATCAGCTAAAGGATCTACCAAATTCCAGATTTTGTTTTGGTACATGGAATCCATTTTAGATTTCATGGCTTCTTTCCACTTGACAACGTCTGTGCCTTCAACTTCTTCCTTGTAGGTAAGAGGATCATCATTGTCAACCAATAACGAGTCACCATCCTTGGTGACAAGAAAACCAAATCGTTCTGGTTCTCTCACCTCTCTCCTGCTTCTACGCAGTTCCTGTGTCTTTGGAACATATTTTTCTTCCATGGGGCTTTGTGGAATCTATTCTTGTACCAACTCCTGTGTATCTTGAGCCTCAACTTCATCGATGTCTATCTCTCTCCCACTATCTATTTTGGAGATGTGCTCCCTCTCAAGGAATATGGCGTGTCTTCCCACTGTGACCTTTTTATCTAAGGGGTTGTATAGGTAATATCCCCCTGTTTCCTTAGGATATCCTATAAAGATGCACTTTGTGCCTCGGGGTGCAATTTTGTTACCTAAAGAGGCCTTAACAAATGCTTTGCTACCCCACACAGGTAAATTTGATAACATGGCTTTGCGTCCACTCCATAACTCATATGGAATACCATTTATCGATTTAGTTGGTACTTGGTTTAGTATGTGTGCTACTGTTTGTAATGAATATCCCCAAAAGGATAATGGAAGACTTGCATGACTCATCATTGATCTCACCATGTCCAACAGGGTGCGATTCCTCCTTTCACCTAAACCATTCCACTGAGGCTTGTAAGGAAGAGTGAGTTGAGATAGAATTCCAAACTCCCGTAGGAAATAAATAAAGTCCTGATTAAGATATTCTCCTCCCCTGTCTGAGTGGAGTTTCTTAATATTCTTTCCAAGATGGTTCTCAAATTCATTCTTGTATTCTTTGAATCGATCAAAAGAATCCGACTTATACCTCATTAAGTAAATATATCCATATATACTAAAATCAGCAGTAAAAGTTATGAAGTACAAGAACCCACCCCTTGCTTCAACTGGAAATGGTCCACACACATCTATGTGAACTAATTCTATAAGCCCTTTAGCACTTTCACCTTTCCCACTAAATGGGGCTTTGGTCATTTTGCCTTGTAGACATGCATGACATACACCAAGTGGTTTTAGTTCGAAAGAATCTAATACCCATCTTGATGTAATTTTATCAAATGTTTCTCATTGACATGACCTAGACCGTGATTCCAAAGTTGAGCGTGGTATGAGTCATGTGAATTAACTTTGTCATCAATTTCCATTACTTGGTTTGTGTAGTCTAACACATAAAGGCCGTTATATAAATGTGCCCTACCAAAACAAATGCTATCTTTATAAAACTAGCAACATTCATTTCCAAACTTGAAGATGAATCCATCAGTATCTAATCTGGATACTGAAATAATGTTTTTAGAAACAGAAGGCACATAATAACTACCCTTTAACACCAAGAACATTCCAGTTGGCAATGTGAGGTGGCAGTCCCTGACAGCTACAGTAGTAAGTCCGGCTCCGTTGGCTGCTCGTAGATCTAACTCCCCTCAATCTATCTTCCTGAATCTACTTGGTTCTTATATTTAGATACATATATGATCACCATAAGCTGTATCTAATACCCAATTTTTAGAAACAGATAGATTGAATTCGATAACAAATGCACCTGAATCTTCCCCTTGCTTCCTTGGCTGGGTGCAGTTTTTCATCCAGTGACCCTTCTTGCCACATGCGAAACAAACAACCTCATATTCTCTTGCCTCCACTTTGATCTTCTTTTTCATAGAAGGCCTTGAAGAATATTTGGGCTTAAAGATATTTTCTTTCCCTTTCCTTTTAATCACCATAAGGACAGAAGGCTTTTCACGCTTCATATCATTGTCCACTTAGAGAATTAGGATAAGAAGATCAGATAGTGACTTCTCTATGTTGTTCATGTTGAAATTTACAACAAAGTTAGAGAATCTCTAGGGGAGTGATGCAAGAATGAGATTGATACCCAGTTCTTCAGGGATTTTAAACCCTAGAACCTCCAAGCGCTCAATGTAGCCAATGAGCTTGACTACATGAGGCCCAGCTGGGGAACCTTCTCCAAGCCTGCTTTGAAATAGATCCTTGGAGATCTCAAACCTTTCCTGCCTTTCTCTCTCCTGGTATAGACCACAGAGGTGCTCGATCATGCTATAGGCATCCATGTCTTCATGAGACTTCATGAGATCACTATACATCTATGATATCATCAAACATTGAACGTCGAGTGCATCGCTCAAATGTTGATCATAGACCAGGAAATCTTCATCACTTGCCCCTTGGGCTGGCGAATCAGGAAGTGAGGACTCCAGCACATAAAACTTTCGTTCATGGCGTAGGATAACCCAAAGGCGCCTAAACCATTCTTTAAAGTTAATGCCAGTGAAGATATTGTCTTTATCCAGAATTGATCATAGAGAAAATGTGGTTGATGAGTTTTTCATATTGATTCTACAAATTAAAAGAGCATATTTATCAGTATTTTCTTGATTACATTTTATGAGAAATAATAAATTTTATTAAGTCTCCCACTATTTTATCAAGTCCCAAAGGCTCTCACTATTGAACTCAGAATGTCCAGTTGCTTTGACATTATAATGTCAAGGATCCATATTCCCCTTCGCATAACCCCAACAAGGGTTGGTCAAGCTATTAAAAAGTATTTAGGTAGGCAGGTCTTTTCCAACTGTGATCTTACAGTTCCTTGATCGGTTGAGTGGAATCCCCAATCCTGAAATCCTGACTTGGATTTCCTCAACACTTGCCTCCATTTTACAACAAGTCTATAAAGGGCTACTCCTCTTGATGTAAAATGTTTAAGTCAACCCAAAACTTTCATAAGAGATTCCTTTATGAAAGCAAGTTTCCCAACAAGGGTTGGTCAAACACATAGTTTTATTGAGTCTTGCCCTTTATCAAGTAACGGAAGGATTGTTCTGACTTAATATGGTATTTGAGGGATTTTAATCCTTTATGCATAGTTTCGCATTATCGAATTCTTGTTAATATTAAGTGATTCTTGCTTAAGTGATTAACCATGTTCTGATAATGTTTACTCATATTCTAGTTTTTATTTTATTCCATCATTGCATGCTTGTTTATTTAATTAATTATGTGATCATGAAAAAACATACATAATAAATAAACCATGAAATCAGACAAAAATAAAATAATATGTCATGATCATGAGCTTCTATTGGTTAGCTTATCTAGCGGGTTTTATAAGATAACCCTGACCTAGGGAAACACACCTTGAACCTGATGGTTCGTGTTTTGAAAGTCCCACCTACCCAACTTTGTATCTTCTTGGGTTCGGTTTCACCTCAGCTTCGAATTTTGAACCATCTCCTCTGGCTTGGGAGATCCTCTATTACATGGGGTTTACATTAAAGAAACCATGAGCACATATGACCTACATTTTATTGGAAGAAGGCTCGCAGACCAACAAATTTAAATTAAATAAATTTAAATGAAACCATACACACACAAAGGGTCTTTAGTCTAGCTCATGATCATCCATAGCATGCAACAACATTTACGCATATTTAGTATTCAAATTATTTTAATTTTTCTTTTATTTAAGATAAGTCGTGCTTAAATTCAATTAATTATGATCTTATAATTAATTAATTATTTATCTTAAATTACTTTTTGAATTTCCTTGATATCCTTCTCATCTATTCCTTGTATGGGTCTTTGTACATTGGAGGAAATCAGGTGAAATTCCATTTTGGAAAGTAAACGACGTGTAGGTTATGTTTACACGATGTGTATTTGTTTTCAACCTTTATCCGAAGTACACACTAGGGGATTTGGTGTGTTTTCTGTACTTTGGAAATTTTGGAGTACACGACGTGTTGATTAATCTAACATGACATGTAGTTCCTTGTTACGTGGTTACCGGCCTGGAAATCCCATGTACATGGTACTCGACTTCTCCTTGTATATGGTTTCACCTGGGTCTGATTGGACTACATGACGTGTTGATTCAACATACACGCCGTGTATTCCGATTTCCACATGCCATTCAGTTCTGGTCAACATGGTGTAATAAATACTTAGGCATGCTCAATTCACACAACGTGGTTTGGCGGACTAGTACCGGTTCGTTTAACCTAAGTACACGGCGTGTAGTTTTTACTACACACCGTGTATTCTTGTTTTGTACAAATAGAAAGAGTGGCTCCTCTGGATGAGTTCCTTGAATTTATTTTAATCAAAATTATAATTAAAAGGTCGTTTCTATGATGTGAATTGAGAAACTAAAGAGAAATAACATATCTCATTTAGTTAGTTTTATAGAATGATTTATCTTGAATTGAATCAAATATAAATGCATACATTTTCAAAGAAAATTAAATAACTATAATCAATGTTGTAACCTCCCTCTAATACCATTTGAAGGTTCCAGGCGCAGTGGAAGCACATGGATGGATGTGCCGCCTTGGATTTTTTTCATTAGTAGTGATCAATCTAGGATCAATACGACGATAAACGCCAACCTCCATGGATCAAATCACAGAAATAGACAAAGAAGCAGGATAGTCCCGGAACCAAAAATGAGGATCGTCACATGTTGATTATAATTAATTGAAAAGAAGTACCTTTTTTGCGTTCTTTCTTCATTGATATTTATGATCATGTTCTGATGTTATTTGTCATTGTGTCGTATAATCCAAGGATAGACTTCCTCTAGCAGTGATCCATACATGCACCACGTATCTCTGGATGTCGCTAAAGGATTATCCGGGTGCTAGAGTGGAGAAACCTTTGCTTGCGTTTTCCACCTTAGATCTTCTAGATCCAATGGAGGAGGATCTCTCTCAGTCTTGAGAGCTTTCTTGGAGGAAGGAGTTCTTTCGGTCTTGAGAGAATTCTCCAGAATTGTTGTGCACAACGATTGGGGAAAAGTTTTGGGGTTGTGAGGATATTTATAATCGGGTTTGAGGTTATAGAGTTATGACAATAAATAAACGTGTTACACATTTTATTTATTTCATTAACTCTTATTGAAAACCCCATGTTGACTAATTAATTCCTTAACATGCACCCACACTGATTATAATAAATATCATTTAATAAAACAATATTATATCCTCAAAATCCCGACAAGAAAAACTACATGGCGTGTAATCATTAATACACGGAGTGTACTTGTTTTTCATAAAAAACTAAACGGCGTGTAATCATTAATACACGGCATGTACTTGTTTTTCATTTCCTTTCCTAAATGAAAACTACACGGTGTGTAATCATTAATACATGATGTGTATATCTTGTTTTCATTTTATTCTTCCTCCATTATTAAAATGATTTAGGCTTCCTTGAATAATTATTAAACCATGTACGAGAATAATCTTTATTCTACCTGAGATACTTGGATACACTCAGTGTGTGACCCTCTAGGCCTCTTTCTTATTGGCATTAGGCGAGTTTGCCTAAAGTCTAAGATTACTGTCTAGCAACGGGTCAAGGCACCCAAGAAAAATAAGTTGACACCACATTTACGTGTCACCTCATACGAATGATTATCGTGTAATATAATCCCTTTTTCTCAATATCTCATCAAGCAGGTTTCATGGTAGTGTCATAAACCTATATTCTTGATCTTTCATTCTTTGACTTCCAGAAATAAACTCGTCGTTACACCATGACCATGGAATTTGGGTGAAAGTTCTATTTAAATTAAAGTCCCCGAGATATCTACTTCCATAAATATGGAAGGGACAAATCCTTCTTCAACTTATCCATTAACAACATGTTATTCATGACACACCCAACGTACCCTACTTCCCGCCAACTGTATTCGTGATAGTTTTTGTCAGAACATCTAAGTGCGTGAGTCATGACATGAGTTAATGATAATATTCCAGTCTAAGGACCATTACACACACTCGTAGATAGTAATGTCTGATGACACCAAGACATGCAGAATTACTACTGGCGGGTCTATTCTCATAATCTCCCATCTTAGAGATTACCAAGTGTGAACTCCATGAGAGAGAGTCTCATCTTCTTATGAGTACTCACACATGACAGTCTGTATACTATGTGTCCTATCATAGTATGTCATCCAATCGTAGAACTTTATTTAAGAATATTGTTATAACATTTCATGGTTCTCATCATAGCGGGGATCTTCCATGACCTTATTAATGCAACAAATATTCCATGACATTATTATATTATAGTCATGCAGAACAATGAACAATATATAATAGGTGAACATTCATGTAATCATATTACAAACATTTGGTTCTCAGGAAACCAACTCTAATAGTTGTCAGGGTCCTGTAATAATCACCAACCTTTCTTGGCCAGTAGTGAATCATTAAAAACATTCAAATTATGAAATCCCAAACCATTTCAAGCCTTAGGGGAACAAAAATTCTCCCAAGAGAGCCAATGTAAATGATTTTTCCCATTTGCATGACCCCACCAAAAGTTGTCAATGGTTGAATGAATTTGATGGATTAAGAATCTTGGGATCTTGAAAAGGGACTTCACGTATGATGTAACATCTTGGGCCATCGCTTTGTTAAGAACCTCCTTGCCTGCCCTGGAGAGATTTTTCCCCAACCAACCCTGGACTTTGCTGTGAAATTTGTCAATGATAAAGGAGAAGACCTCTCTTTTGGATTTCCTGAAGACTACCGAGAGCCCTAGATACTTGTTATGCTTCTCAAAAACCTCAATCCCACATTAAAAAGAAATGGAATCGCTCGTCCCATCTTGCACACCATGACTAAAAGACATATCATACTTGGCGAAATTAACCCGTTATCCTGAGGAATTGGTGAAAGTGTCAATGATATTGAGGATCGCTTTTCACTCCTAATAAGTTACTCTTAAGAAAATGAGACAATCATCAGTGAATAAAAGGTTCGTAATGGGGATAATTTTCTAAAAACCTTGGCCCCATGGATAAGTCCATCCCTAGATTCTTTAGATAAAAGGTGACAGAAAACATCTACAATAAAGAGGAATAAAAATGGGGAGAGAGGGTCACCCTGCTAGAGGCCTCTGGATGTTTTATAATATTTAGTGAGGGAGCTATTGAATTTTATGAAATAAGAAACAATTTTAACACATATCATGATTTCCCTAACCCATTTTGGGCTAAAAACCAGTTTACACAAAACCTACTCTAGAAGGCCCATTCCCCTCTATCACATGCCTTTGATAAATCCAATTTCATAGCTAAGATACCCCTCTTTGAGGATGAATGAGTTTTAGTTGAATGAAATATTTCATGGGCCAAGATGTCATTATCAGTAATGAGCCTCTTGTGAATAAAAGCACTTTGGTTCTCTGAGATAATTGAGGGAAGGATTCTACCCATGCGGTGGGAAAGAACTTTGGAGAAAATATTGTAAATGACATTGCACAAGCTGATGGGCTTGAAATCAGAAATTCTAACCGAGATAGTGATTTTTTGGACTAGAATGATAAGAGTTTTATAGATCTTGTCCATACTAACAGAACCAGACCATAACCCCCGTATTAGAGAAATAATATTTCATCCCACAATATGCTATAAACTTTTGAATAAAAGGGCATGGAACCCATCAGGACCAGGCACCTTAGATGAATGGATTCCCTTTAGGGACACTACAACTTCTTCTCCAGATATATCATCCTTGAGAGTCATGGATGTAGTCTCTAATATTTTACGCTCAACACAGCTCAGATGATCCCCTTGGGAGGTGACCACCTTGGAACCAAAAATATTTTGAAAAAAGCATCTATCAGCTCTCAAATTTCCACCTCATCCGTAGTAATGTTACCATTCTCATCCTCCAACCTGTAAATAAGGTTCTTACTTATTATAGAAGGAGACTTTTTATGGAAGAATTTAGTATTTTGATCACCCTGTTTGATGAAGGCCTCCCTTGACCTAGAGAACCAATAAATTTATTTGTCTCTCAAGGCCTCATCCAGATTCTTTTCTAGAGAAACAACCACCTGCAGAGAAGAACCCAAAGAAGAACTTTTGTAAGATCTGAGAAGGGAATTCTTGAGCCCACAGATTCTCTAATCAAAGTCTCTAAAGTGTTGTCGACTCTATCACTGTATCCGAGTTGCCACCTCATTAGTTTTTTCCCAAACATAATTGTGAGAAGGGGACCAAGTGGGTTTGAAAACATTCTCACAACCATCCTTGTGGGTCCATATGCATTCAAAATGAAACCTCTTATTTGGATGATCGCTCTTGGGCACAACCTGTAGCTAGAGAAAGATAGGAAAATGGCCAGAAGAGACAAGAGGTAAATGTGAGACCTCATACCTTGGGAATGATTTCATCCAGTCACAAGATTCCAAAAATCTATCCAGCCTTTCTAAAATTCTGGAAGCATGATCGCATCCACAAAACCAAGTAAATGGGCTCTCGAGTAACCAAGATCCAAGAGACCAGCCTGAAAAAAATAGTCCTACAAGAGGTGTATAAAAGAGTCACTCTAGCATGCGTCACCAAGATTCTCATGGTGATACAGGATCTCATTGAATTCCCCAACATAGAAAATGTGTCCCAACAACATATTTCTGATAGAAGTGACCAACTCCCAAGAAATCCATTTGTCGTTTGATCTTGGACAACCATAAGAACCCACAAAGTTACACATAGGTTATCGAGGCTGGCAGATTGAGATGGTAATGTGGTGGTAGGAAAAGTTAACCACCAAAGCATTGAAATCATCTTTTCACATGAAACACAGTCCTCCAACATGACCCGACCATCCGACCAAGAAAAAATTCTGAAAGCCTGTCTTAGAGGCAATTCCTCTCATGTCTTAGATTTCCAACAAGGTGTCAGAAAGAAAGACCATGTTGGGGATGAACATAGAGCTCCATTAGTGGAGAATACGAACTGACTTTGGGTTTCCAAGTCCATGTCCATTCCATCATAAGGTTTTCATTGTGGTAGGAGGGGTTGGTACATGCCAGCCTCCGCCCCTAGAGCTTCAAAAATAGAGCCATATTTTTTCACTTTCCATTTTTTTGGGAGATTACCCTCAAACAGCGAGGCCTCAGAGCTTCGCTTGGAGACACAAGACTGGATCATGGAAATAAAATCCCAGATCCCCTCTATAAATCCACTTTCATTTTTGAGGCATTTTTCACCCATCACAAATCCTCCATGAAGAGAAATTCCTTCCCCAAAAAAGGATAGAGAAAGGTCAGTAGGCAGAGAGAGGCCAGGGTCTGGAGGGATGGAAAAATTCTGGGTCAGCTCGCGAGGGGCCTTAGAAGTATCCTATGACCCTGGTCCTATCCATGGGGATGGGACGACCATCTTTGAACGAGAAATAACAGAACCACTAGGAGCATGTTGGGTGGCTATCAAAGGGGACTTAGCTGGTAGGCCATTGTGAGCGGATGGAGATGTGTGAGGAGGATGAACATCCAGGTCAGGGGTAACATGAAATGGGGGGGGGGACCACTCTCACCTCCTTTTACCTATATGAATAAGAATCTCCTACCCCCTCAGATAGAAGAATGATTTCGGAAGGGGGGGGGGACCTCTGCTGCCTCTAGACTCACCCAGGAAGGGTGAATGAGCCGATAAACAGGGGAAGACTCTATAATATGGCATGCAACAGTGACAGACACATTTAATCCATATGCAGGGGGGCTAGGAACTGAGGGACATGGCGCCACCAGATGAGGAGGGGATGAGCTAACTAAGGAAGAAGGGAAACAAGGTGGACCCAATGAGATAACCACCACCTTGGCTCCCAAAGGGCCTTAGATCACCTGCTTGTTGAGCATAACTCTGGCCTTCTATTTTTTAGCCTCTGAGGTGAAGCTTCTCTCAGAGGGTTTATCCCACAACCATGGGCCATATTACAGCATCAATCATCCCTCCACATCAGGTTTCTTCATTACACATTATTTAACTCCGTGAACAATGGTGCCACAGAAAAAACAGATAGGAGATTTTGAAATTCCAAGGACACCTAGATCTTGTCATCCAAATGTTTCAAAAACAGATCTCCCATAAGAGGTTGAGAGATATCCACCATAACCCTAATATGCACATAGGAACCCCACTGGATTAGATCTGAATCATCCCACTCCCGGTGATCCCCAATAGTATTTCCAATCATGTGCATGAATTTCTCATTTAGATCGATAAAGGGAATGAATTGCACCCATACCCAAAAGGGGGAATGGGATAAGGACATCTCACCTATGTTAGATCCATTTGAAAATTCATTGAGCACAATCAGGTGGTTATCAAAATACCATGGTCATCCACTCAAAACTCTGATCTTATCAGTCTCCCTAGAGAATTCAAATACTATCATCCCATATTCAATTTCCCTAATCGAAACCACCCCAATCTCCATAAGGGCTACATCATGTTTTTTAGAGTATTCATTTTAATAGATCTATAAGATGAAATTTTTCTTACTAGGAGACATGACATGAGGTTTTGGAGATTGATTTATTCTGTGTTGCACACTTCTAGAGTCGAATTTTCCCAATCCATGATAGAAAAATTCTTCCAATGAGTAAGCAGATCATTCTACATGGCTGTAGATGAGGGAGTCATTGAGACAACTATGAGGTTCACCTCACACTCCCAAAAACCAAGGCTGCCTATGGAGAATTTCCCAAGATAAGGAAACCGTTGCTCGTTAAATTGAAGATGTCATGGCTCACAAATCTTTAACCTAAGGCGTCACAAAATAAAAATCTCCTTTGTTTCCTAACAAAATTCAGAGATCCAACACCAAGGATCACAAATCAAGACTGACACCAATCATCGATCCGAATAGACATTGAAATCGGAGATTGAATAACTTTTAAAGATCCCACCACACGACGTAGGACGAGGCTGTCATAGATCCGTTAAAATTATGATGGAATCGAGGGACACAAAGGTCCACTGATGAGGCTAGAGGTTACCAAGATAACATAGAAATTCTAGTGGAGGCGGGAAAGCCTGAAGAACCGGCGGTCGCAAAACAACAGTCAGTCACTGATGATCACAAGATGAGGTCGTCACAACTCACCGATCCAAAATCATTGAGAACAAAAAAAATTAAGAACCGAGAAAAGAAAGCATCACAGAATGTAGATCCATGACTTCGCAGGCCCAATGAAGAGCCGTCGAACTCGAAGACCTCAAGAACCACCGAAGAACTTGAAGGCATACTGTCCATCATAGAATGTCAAAGAACATGGGAGAGCCTGTAGAAAACACCATAGGAAGAGGAAAACAAACCACACTAGGGAACAAATCCAACGTAGGTCCTGAATGCTCTTAGAGAGGAAGGAGGTAGTGGACCACTCCACCAGAGCATAGAAGCACCGACGAAAACCAGGAAAAAACCTAGATGAGACCTCTTTGCAGCAGAGAGACTCCCAATTCTAAGAACCCTTATTTGAGAGTGGAATTAAAGGAATGTTTTGATCATTGAATGTCAATGAATTTTCAGGTGACCCTACTGCCCATTCAAAGGTATATATTTTTTATTCATTTTTATAATCCCCCTTTTCTAGATGAGGAGTAACCTTAATATAGTCCATAGACACATAGGAACCAAGCCTTATTACATGGCCTTTACATGCCCAAGGATCAAACACAATTTTATGAACCACATCAACTGACCTACAAAGGTGCACTGCAAGAAACCCCAATGCATGAGTGCATGAGTCTGGTACTGATGAGAAGGAAATACCCTCTCATTCATCCAAATCTAAGAGAATTGATGGTGGTTTCTTCTTTCTCTAACCCCGTCTGTGAATGTACCTTGGTATAAGACCCAAATAACATTATAATCAACTTTCCCTCTACACCTTAGTCGTAGAAGCCTATTGTCCTGCCCATCCGATCCCCTACCGACGGATGATCACCGCATCACCCTGCCATCTCCTATTTTTTCATCCAAGGAGGCCCCACCATTGCTGAAGCCCACCTCCATCCTCTGCCTAACCCCCATCATGATACTCGCATTGAGGTTACTATCCCGCACCCCAACCATCGATGAAGCCCACTACCATCCACCTTGATGCCTCCACCCAGCCACTAACCTCCTGACGATGTCCGCCGATGAGGATACCCTGCCCCATGCGTCGAAGAACCACCGAATCCCTCCCTCACAACCTACCACCTCCGCTAGCGCTTTGCCGTGACACCCACCTGGACGCTGCACTTTATAGACACAACCCTTACTTCATCCCAATAAATCACCAAATATGGGGCACCCATGTATTGAACCCTAGTTTGATGCAGGCTTACATGATAGCCTTTACCACTAGGCTAGGACCCCAACTGCAGCCAGTTTCCCATTCTTATTTTTCTTAAATACTTATTATTCTTATATATATATATAATATTTGGTAAATATACATATAATAATATATATTAATTATTAAATAAATAAAAATAATATATATGTAATATTTACCACATATATTTATAATATATAAACATATATGTATTATCATATTTAATATATATAAACATCAGATGAAAATTTTCATAGAAAATTTGTCATGCATATTTCCACAACAATTAAAATTTACACTTAAAATCATAATAAAAATATTTTAATACATAAATAAAAAAATATAAATTTTTATTAAAAAATTTCTCTAGAAACTTGCAGACCAAATCCCCACCGTAATATTTTAGTTCAAGTTTCCAAAATACAGATTTTTACATAATTTTTATTATAATTGTACTTAAAATTTGAATACTAAAATACTAAAATAAATTCACATTTAAATTTTCAGTGAAAATATATTGACACATAAATAAAAATTCTGATTTCGCAATGAAAATTTAAATTAATAATTTCTTATGGAAATTTTCGATGAAGATTTCTAAGGGAAATTCCCAATGGAAATTTCAAGTACAAATTTTCACAAGAAATTTCTAGTTAAAATTTACACATAAAATTTTCATTTCAAATTCTCACTTTTAATTACAGTGAAAATATATTATTTCATAAATAAAAAATGTGAAATTTCACTAGAAATTATCATTGAATGTTTGTATTGAAAGTTTTCATTGAAAATTTTTACTGTAATTTTTCATTTGAAACTTTTAGTGAAAAATTCTCATTTAGATTTCCAATGAAAATTCTCAATTTTTATTTTATCTGCATCATGTGTTTGAGAGAGAGTGTGAGTATATATATATGTGTGTGTATATCCTAATATAAATATACAATATATTTTTTTGTGGAAATTTATCACGAAAATTTCAAGTGCATACATACATGCATAGATACATTGTATGTATATACATATAAATTAATATAAGTATATACATACATACATTCATAAATATATATTAATATAAGTATATGCATACATATATTCACATATTTATACTATAAATTTAAAATGAAAATTTTCATTGATAACTTTTCAAGCAAATTTTCAATGAAAATTTCTAATGTGAATTTGTACATAAAACTTTTAGTACAAATTTCTAATATATATTTACCAGAAAAAATAATCAATTAAAATTTTATTTAAAATTACACACACACACACTAATATCAAAATACACCATAATAATACGTAGTAAATTTCTAGTTTAAATTTACATTATAAATTATCAGTACATATATATTGAAAATTTACACTGCGAATTTACATAGGAAATTTAGAATGGAAATATACACTAGAAATTTCAAGTGACTATTTATAGTGTATATTTTAATGAATATAAGCAACATGTGCACACAAACACAAGAAAAAATGCATACATGCACACATAAATTCATAATGTGATTTTATAATGTAAATTTACACTCGAAATTTTTAGAGCATACATACATACACATAAATTTGAACTAGAAATTTTCATTATAAATTTTAAATGGATATTACTTATAAATTTTCAAGTGAAAATTTACATCAGAAACTTTTAGTGTATACATACAGACACATGGAAAATTTCAATGAATATTTAGTGAAAATTTCAAATGGAAACTTCCTTAATCTCTATTGAAATTATCAATGAAAATTCACAGTGAAAATTTTCTATTATCTAAACATTTAAAGTGAAAATTTATAATTCTCAGTGTAAATTCATACTCAACATTCAATATAAGTATATAAATGTATATTAATATAAGTATATTCATACATAAATACATAAATTTTAAAATTTCATTAGAATTTTATAGTTATCAGAGGAAATTTATACTCAAAATTTGCATTGAAATTTTATACTTGAAATTTTATTTTTTTAAATCTAAAATAAATTCATATTTAAATTTATAGTGAAAATATATTGACTTGTAAACAAATAATCTATATTTTCACTAAAACTTTATGATGCAAATTTACACAATAAATTTCAAATGTAAATTTTTACATAAAATCCATGGTTCAAATTTACCTTAAAATTTACAATGAAAATATATCAAATTTCTACTTAAATTTCCAATGAAAATTTACAATGTATATTTTATAAAGACCATATATCTCCAAATATTGATATAAAATTTATTTTTTTAATGAAAATTCATATTGAAAAATTTTAGTATATATATATATATATTTAGATATCGGTGTATACATACATACAAACATACATGTATAGGCATATACATACACTGTTATAAATATAAACTAAAATTTTCTAGTGTAAAAAAGACATTGAAAATTTTATGTGCATGCATGCATACATACATACCTATCTTGTTTCAATTTTTATTTTTTTTTATTATTAATTTTTTTTAATGATTTTATATTAATATATATATTTTAAAATAAAAAATGGAAATTATAGTTTTTTTAAAACATTATAAAAATATATATATATATAAATTTAATTATTTATAAAATAATGGACAATACAATTTTTTATTTTAAAACATCATAAAAAATATATAATTTTGCATATATGAAAATTTTATTATAATATAAATATTTATTATAATGAAAATATATAGATTAGATGAAAAAATGACTTTATATAATTTTATTTTAAAACATTTAAAAAATGGGAAAGCATAAATATATCAAACTATAATTATCAACATGTATATAACAATACTTGGAAATATAGTACATTTAAAACCTTATGCGCGTAAGTAAAAATACATCAAATTATTCCTTATATATATTTTATTAAAATTAAATATTCATAAAAAGTATATAAAAAAATAAAAAATACATGTTGAAGTTCCAAAGGATTGAATAACAACTGAGAGGGGGGGTGGGTTGAATCAATTATTCAATTTTTATAAGTTTAAATAATTTTAAAACTTAACCCCTACAATGTGTTAAAGCTTATAACCTTATCATGTTTTAATAAATACTCATACATGAAAAATTAAGAAACCAAGTAAAGCACATAATATTTACATGGTTCAACCTCAGTGTGAGAACCTACATCCTTACCATAGTCACTACCATGGGTCTATGAAAATTCATTAATTCAAATAAGTGAATAAAACTTGTGAGAACCCTCGTTAGACACCATCTATATCTCGATAGAAATTATTATACTGAATCTAACAAGTTGACAATGTTTTTTTACAAAACATTTAGCCAAAGAAAAAATATAAATACTTTGTTCAACATGATCTAAAAAAGTTCCTTAGCCCGATGACTTTTAGTCCAATAAACCTAGTTTTATTGACTCAGTCCGATTAACCAAGTACTATAGTGTGGAGCACTGTGATTTGGAATCGACCTTTGCTATCATATCCTTATGGTGAGGAATACATAATATTGGTGATAAACCACTTAGCGATGCAATGGTTTCCCAAGATAGATGTGTGTGGTGTAGCATGGTCTTGGTTTTGGTTATGTTAATGAGTGGGAGGATTGTGTTTTAGTGAATTGTGTGCCTTGGTTTTGGATTCACATAGCAGAAGAATGTTTCGAATTCAGAGATGGAACATACCTGGTTGGTGGTGAATTGATAGCTTGGGTAGGTTGTGTTGGAGTCAGTTCCCTATAACCAACTACTTTGTAATTTATGATTAACATATATTCATTATTTTGAATATTAATTAACTAATTATCACATCCTGTTTTTTCTTCTGTATGACATAGTATGTGATAATTTTCTAAGAGTAGTTGTCACACTAAAAGGTCACAACAGTTCTCTATTATGATGAGAACCTGGAGGTTCTATGACACTATTCTTGAATATATGTTCTATGACCAAATGATATCATTTGAGGGACACAAATGATACAAGCTATCATGGGTGGAGACTCATAAGACATTGATGCACCTTCTCATGGTGTACTCCCTTGGTAATATCTAATAGGATATTATGAGAACAAGACCCACCGGTAGAAAATCCACCTTTATAAGTGTCATTGGATGTTCCTATATGCAGACATGTGTATTGGTACTTAGAATTTATGATTATTATTAATGAATGTTATGAGTTTTGTACTTTGATATATCGACTAAAACCATGATGACAGATGTTCACACTGAGGTAGGATATGTTTGGTGCGTCATGAGTAATATTTCATTAATGAATAATATGGGAAAGAATTTATCCCTTCTGTTCATTAACAAAAGTAAATATCTCAGGCTCTTTGATGGAAATGATATAGTCTAAATAAAGACATGGATATGGTGTTATATAGGAAAGTTCTATTTTATAAAAGTCAAAGAAAGAGATATCGAGCATATAGGTTGATGGTACTAGTATGCAACTTGCTCGATTAGAGATATTGTGATAAATGGATTATATTACACGGTAATCATTCATATGGGGTGATGTGTCATTGTGACATTAAATTCTTTCTCTATGGGTGCCTTGGAATTTTTCTAGATGCTAACCTTAGATTTTAGGATGCTTCTCCTAATTCCAATCAGATAGAGGCCTAAAGGGTCACACACTAAGTGCATCCAGAATCTCAATTAAATAATATATTATTTAACATTTGAATAAATATTATTCCCGGTCATGGTTTTATAATTATTCATGCATAAAAAATCGTATTTATTCCATCACTAGTTATTCAAGAGAATATATTTTGAGCGTAATATTTTATAAATATTTATTTTCTATTTAGTAAATATAATATTTATTTATTTATCATAGAATAATGCAGTGATATTTATTTAATAAATAAATCTAAATTATTCAAGGTTTGAAAAATATTGTGGAGGAATTAAGGATTGAGTTTAATAGTTTAATGAGAAATAATAATATTGAATATTATTTGATTTAATAATATTTAATTATAATTCGAAAGTTAAGAGGATGTCGAGAAACAATGATATTATTATTATTTGACATGGGGTTTTTCAAGGATTAAATAAAATAAGAAAGGGAACTTGTGAAATTATTTTATTCTGACCATAGAAATATAAATACTGAGTTATGTTATTTTCTCATAAGATAATTCAGTTGTGCACAATGGATTTGGAGAAAACCACTCAATACTAGAGATCCCTATTCTACCAGAATGCTCTCAAGAACAGAGGGAAAAAAATCCTCCACCGAATCAAGGAGAATTATTTGGAAGAGGTTCTTGAGGTGATTAAAGGTAGATGACATAAGTGAAAGGATCTTCCGTGCTATCACCCAGAGAATCCTTCGGTGACGTCTGAAGATTCATGGAACACATGTGGATCAATACTAGAGGAAATCTACACTTAGTTTCTACAATTTAGTGAAAATTCATTAAAGATCTTTCACTGGACACATCAATTAATAAATAATTACTTAGAGGTAATTCTTATTTAATAAAATTAATTATAAACAATATATGTTGATCCCCTCTCTCTTGGTTTTAGTGTGATTATCCTTTTCTGATATCATTGATCAATTCCACAGATCATAATGTTCATTGTCATATAGATCTCAGATTGATTACCAATCATGAAAAAAGAAAAGTTGGGAACCATTCTTACCTTGCTTCTGATGCGCCAGAAACCTACAAGTGGTATCATATTAGGTAAATTATTGTTTATAATTATTTTAAAATTGTTTGTGATTTTACCATTTATAATTTAGTTTTTCAATTCAAGTTTAACTATACTTTTAATATGAATTTAAATATCTACTCATTCCTCATTTGTTTCTTATAGATCTAATTGAGAAATTTAATTTTGTGATTAAAACAAAATGGAGGAACTCATCTAGATGTGACAAGGTTTCTGGATGGAAAAAACTAGACTACATGATGTGTAGTCATGTTCAATGCATTATATTTGATTCAGAGACCAATTCGAGATTATGCATTGATTATGGAATTAATTACACAGTGTGTTGACCAAGATTAAATGGTGCACAATCAGATGGACTACACGTCGTGTGGCCTATTGTAAACAACATGTATTCCCTTTTGGTCAGATATGGGCTGTGTATTCCATACACAGCCTACCAAAACGATTACCATGTAACACAGAGTCAACATAGCGTGTGGCCCATTGGACATGCCATGTACTCCAAAATTTACAAGAATTCTTCACACGCCGAGTCCCTAGGCGTGTACCTTAGATAGAAGGTGAAATATGTACATGATATGTAGATCAGATCTACACACCACGTAATTTTACCAAATTACTCAGATTTAAAATTTATTTATTTCACTATGAAAACCTTGAGACATGTAATTACGTGTGGTCATAAAGATAATACACACCATGTGATAGGTTTTAATATACCTAAATATTTAAATGTTTAATTAATATATTTTTAATGTTCATATCTTCATATCATATATAAGTCATATTACAAGTTGTTACTCTACATGCATTAAAGCATAACACGTGGCCGAAAAATCATGTAATTTTTGTAATCATCCATGAAGTACATGTTGTGATAATACTTATTAAGTCATGTATGCCATATGTCAAAAGAGTAAAACAATATATGAGTATAATACATGTTTGGTATATTCAGACAGGTATTCACTGTGTTACCACTATGGTATATTTATGTACAAAGTTAATTTAAATGAATTTATTTAATTCGTTTAAAATTATAATGGTTGAGAATCTCAAGGAAATTCTGATAAGGATTAAGATAAAAGGATTGATTAATTAAATAAAATAATTAATGGATTCAAGCATGATTTATCTTAAATAATAACTATTAATAATTGAATGCTAGTTTAATTAAATGCATAATTCGTTCCATGCATGTGGATGATCATGAGCTTGACCAGAACTTTTGTATGTGATTGGTTTCATTTAATTTATTATTAAATTAATTTTTTATCATACATGCCTTCTCTCCTCATTATTATGTAGGGCCTGCATGACCATGGTTTCTTTCATGTAAACTCCCTTTTCCCCTCACTTGCGTGTGAGTAAATGACATATGTAATGGATGGAGCTCTGAAGCTAGTGGAGGTGGTTCGAGTTTTGAGTTGATGCGAAACCAATCCAAGCATATTCAAAGGTGGACAGATGGAAAGATGTAAACACGGACCTCGATTGGTTCAAGGTGTTTCTCCCCAAGGTCAAAAATTAGTTTATCAACAACTAGATAAAATTTCCATTAATATATACTCATGATCATTCCCTTTATTATATTTTTGTTAGTTTCATTATTATTTCATTATGGATGTTTTGTCACGATCACACAATTAATGAATTAACAAGCATGCAAGATAGAGCTAAAATAAACTGGATTATGTGTAAATATTATCTTTTACATGGTTAATCACTCAAGTAATCCCACTTAACATTAATAATAATGTGATAAATATAATAATAAAAAATTTACAAATAAAGGATAAAATCCCCCAATAAAATATTAAGTCATTATAGCCTTCCATTACTTTAGTTAGAATCAAACCATAGTTCAAAGTGCTTGACTAGCCAATGTTAGGGTGGTTTCAATTATTGTGGAATTATAAGTTGGGGTTTTGGGTTGACATAACCTAGTTGACATCTAGGGTTTACTGGTAAAGTAGGAATTAGTGTAACCAAGAGGAAAATGTTGAGGAAATCTAAAATTAATGATTTCAGGATTGGGGAGTCCACTCAACAGATCAAGGAAGTGTGAGTTAATGTAGTTGGAATTTGGAATGCTTACCTAAAACCTTTCATGTTTCTTGACCAACCAAAGTTGGGGTAATTAGAAGGTAAATATGGATCCTTTCCACTAGAATGTCCAAGCGATTGGATATTTTGAAGCCAATGGAGAGGGATATTGGTTTTTGATAAAATAGTGGGAGACTAATAAATATAATATTTATTTGTTTTTTTAAATTTTATCAGATAAAGTACTAAATCTCTCCTTATCTTATTTGTTGAAACAACATAAAAAATGACATCAAAAATATCATTATGATCCATAGTTGATAAGTAAATCCTTCTCACAATCACTAATTTCAAAGAATGGAAAAGGAACCTATGTGTCATCCTTTGCCATGAAAGGAAATTTTATGTGTAGGAAGAACCTTTACCAGTTGCACTTGGGAATGAGGCATGTGATGAAGATCTATCTCTCTATGAGATATATATGAATGAATCTACAAATGTTCAGTGATTCATTCTATCATCCATATCCAATGAGATTTTAAAGTAAAATGGGGATATGAATGCCTATAACATGATGCCTCAGCTTCAGGATCTCTATCATGAGAAGGAGAGATAAGAGAGGTATGATATCTCCAATGGTTTGTTCACAATTAGGCTTGGAGAGTCTATTCCAAATGGGCCTCATGTAGTCAAGATTATCAATTACATTGAATGCCTGGAGATCCTAGGGATTAAATTATTGGATGAGTTGAATACAGATCTCATACTATCATCATTGACCAAGACCTTATCTAGTTTTATTATCAATTACAAAAAGATAAATAATGAGAAGAGTCTTTCGGATATTATAAACTTAATACACCAAGTGTATAAGGAAATGGTGTGTGATAAACCTATAGTCCTTATCGTGAACAAGAAAAGGAAGAACAAAGAAAAGGGGACCAAGAATTATAAACAATCTAAAGCTCCCGAGAACCATCCTTATAAGAAGGGGAAGATATAGAGGGAGGGAAAGAAAAAAGAGGCAGTATGTTTTGTATGTGGTAAGCCATACCACTGGAAGAGGAACTGTAGGCAAAAGAAAAGGGAATCTAAAGGTGTATTCTTTATTATATTAAATATTTCCATTTATACACATTAGGTATTAGATAAAACTTGTGGTGCTCACATCTATATCCAAATACCCGAACCATGTAGATTTCAAAAGATTTCCAGAGGAGAGGTGGATATGTGAGTTTTCAATGGTGTGAGGCTGGCTACTATGGCCATTGGTGACTACCACCTTTCATTGGCAGTGAGAAATATTTGGTTTTAAAATATTGTTATTATGTAGATATGGTTACCAAGAACATAATTTTTGTATCATGTTTAGACACAGATGGGTTTATTTTCATGTTTGGAAATAAATTTGTTTTTTTATAAGGAAAACATATGTTATGGTATGTCAAATTTAAATTATAGTCTTTATGTATTAAATTATGAAAACCAAGTTTTGTAAATCAATAATAAATCATGTTCACATGACCCATATAACATCCAGTTGTGGAATCGCCATCTTGGTCATGTAGATGAGAAGAGTTTGAAAAATCTCGGTCAAGATGGTTATCTAGACTCTTCTAAGTTAAAACCAATTGATAGATATCATCCTTGCTTACAAGGAAAAATGACCAAACCAAGATTCAATGGGTAGGGTGAAAGGGCCACAAATCTTCTAGTATTGGTACACACTGATGTATGTGGACTATTTCTAGAAGAAGATATAGGTGGATATTATTACCTCATAAATTTCACTAATGACTTGATTAGATATGGATATATTTACTTGATGAGGTATAAGTTTCAGTCCTTTAATAAATTCATGGAATTAAATAATGAAGTAGAGAATCCACTTGGTAAGAATATAAATAATCCTTGATTGGATCAAGGTGGTGAATATCTTAACCATGAGTTCATCGAATTTTTACAGGATTTCGGGATACTATCTCAACTCACTCAAACTTATAAACTACAGTGGAATGGTGTTAGTGAAAGGAATAACTGTACCTTGTTATACATGGTAAGGTCGATGAAGAGTCATTATGAGCTTCCATTATCCTTTTGGGGATAATCATTACAAAATGTGGTATACACATTAAACCGAGTACCAACAATGAATAAAATGGAATTCCCTTAGAGTTATGGAGTTGAAAGAAACCCATTTTATCGCATACACATATATGGGGTTATGAAGCATTTGTTAAGTCCTTTTCAGGAAAAAAAAACTAGAATACCAGGGAATGAGATATATTTTTATAGGGTACCCTAAGTAAAAAAGGGATACTACCTATACAACCCCTCAGACAAGAAAGTGACTATTGTCAGACAATCCATCTTTCTTGAGAGGGAGTATATCCTAAAAAAGGATAGTGGGAGAAAGATTGACTTCGATGAAATTGATGCTCAAGATACATAGAAGTTAGTACAAGAATATATTCCATAGGTCCCCATGGAATAAGTAGTTCTTGAAACACAAGTATTGTGTAAGAGTGTAAAAGATTTAATAGAACCAGAGAGATATGTTTTTCTAGTCACCGAGTATAGTGACTCATTATTGGTTGAAAATGATCAACCTCTCTATTATGAGGAGGTAGTAGAGTGATTAAGAAGCTACAAGATGGCAAGAAGCCATGAATTCTGAAATGGATTACATGTATCAAAACCAAGTTTGGGTTCTGGTTGATGCACCAGTTGATGTAATGCCTGTTGGGTGTAAATGGGTATTCAAGAGGAAATATGACATTAAAGGTAAAGTAAGTACCTATAAAGAAAGGATAGTTGCTAAAGGGTTTAAACAATGTAAAGGAATTGACTATGATGAAATTTTTTCACCATTTTCAATGTTTACATCCATCAGAATCATATTTTCCATAGAATTTTACCATGAATATGATATTTGGTAGATAGATCTAGGTCATGGAACATTCAATTCAGTGAATCTGTAAAATAATTTAGTTTAATTAAGAATGAGTGTGAGCTGTTTGTTTAAAAGTGGTTTAGGGGAAATGTGGTCATTATCTTAGTAGTTTATGTTGATGACATAATAATTATTGGAAACGACATACCAGTCTTACATCCTGTTAAGGACTAGTTGAACAAGTGATTCTCTATGAAGGACTTAGGTGAAACAACCTACATTCTAGGGATCAAGATCATTCGTGATAGATCGAATAGTCTGCTTGGACTAAGTCAAAGTACATATATTGACCAGATACTAAATTGATTTAATATAGAACATTCCAAGAGGATATTTGTTCCAGTTTCATATGGGTTACATCTTTCTAAGAAAATGTTTCCTTAGACACAACAAGAGAAAGAGAGAATGATTAATATCCCATACACTTTAGTGATAGGATCAATCATGTATTCCATGTTATGTACTAGAATTTATGTTTCCTATGCATTGAGCATGGTAGGAACATATCAAGAAAATCTAGAAGAATAGCATTGGACTTCTATTAAGGATATCCTTAAGTATATGAGAATAACTAAGGATATGTTACTCATGTATGGAGGAGATGAGGAGCTGGCCATTAGGGGTTATACTGATGTTGCTTTTTAGATATATCAGAATGATCTGAAGTCGCAATCAGGATATTTATTCTATATTAAAGGAGGATCTATGAGCTGGAAGAGTTCAAATAATCCAATTGTTGTTGATTCTATAGTGGAGTCAGAGTATATAGAGGCTTATGATGCATCCAAGTAAGCCATTTGGATTCAGAACATTTTTCTAGTATCTTGATGTGGTGTATAGTAGTAAAGAACATATCACATTGTATTGTGATATTACTATAGTGATGGCTCTTAAAAAAGAGCCATGGTCACACCAACAGACAAAGAACATACTCCATAAGTATCATATTTTGATAGATTTTTATCAAAGGGGTGAAGTTGCAGTGAGCAGAGTACCCACAAAAGAGAACATGGAATACCCCTTGACTAAAGGCCTATCTCAAGATAAGCATGTGTATCATGTGATAGCTAACAGATTGAAGGTTGTTAGCAGGTGACACTAGTTCAAGTGGGAGTTTATTGGAGTTGGTTCCCTAGAACCAACTTATTTGTACATTATGATAAACATGTATTCACTATTTTGAATATTAATTAACTACTTATCACATCATGATTTTTCTTATTCATGACATAGTATGTGATAATTTCCTAAGAGTAGTTGTCACACTAAAAGGTCATAGAAGTTCCCCGCTATGATGAGAACCCAGAGGTTCTATGACACTATTCTTGAATATATGTTCTATGGTCGAATGACATCGTTTGAGGGACATAAATGATACAGGCTATCAGGGGTGAGTAATCATAGGAATTTGAGGCACCTTCTCATGGTGAAAACCCTTGGTAATATCCTATAGGATATTATGAGAACAAGACCCACCAGAAGGAAATCCACATTTATAAGTATCATTGGATGTTCCTATCTACGGATGCGTGTATTGGTCCCTAGAATTTGAGATTCTTATTAATGAATATTATGAGTCACATACATTGATGAATTTATGAAAATAATGATGAAAAATGTTCACAAGGAGGTAGGACACGTTGGGTGAGTCACGAGTAATATTGAATTAATAAATAATGTGAGAAAGGATTTATCCCATATATTCATTAATAGAAGTTAATATCTTAGGCCCTTTGATGGAAGTGATATAGCCTAAATAAATCCATGGACATGGTATTCTATAGGAAAGTTATATTTTTGGAAATTCAAAGAAAGAAATATCAAGCATATAGGTTTATGGAATTGGCATGAAACTTTCTCAATTAGAGATATTGTGATAAAGGGATTATCTTACACAGTAAGCATTCTTATGAGGTGACATGTCATTGTGACATTAACATATTTCTCAATGGGTTCCTTGTCATGTTTCTAGATGCTAACATTGGAATTCAGGCTGTTTTGCCTATTGGCACTGAGAAGGAGGTCTAGAGGGTCACACACTAAGTGTATCCAAAATCTCAATTAACTAATATATTATTTAACAAGTTTAATAAATATTATTCCCTATCTTGGTTTAATAATTATTCAGGTATTTTTAATCTCATTTATTCTGTCACTAGTTATTTGATAGAATATATTATGATTGGAATATTTAATAAATATTTATTTTCTATTTGGTAAATATAATATTTATTTATTTATTGGTGAATAATGTAGTGAAAATTATTTAATAAATAAACAGACACTATTCAATGTTCAATAAATATTGTAGAGGAATGGAAGACCAAGTTTAATAGTTTGGTGAGAAATAATAATATTGAATATTATTTTATTAAATAATATTTAATTATAATTTTCAAGGTAAGTGAATGTAGATAAATAATGATATTATTATTATTTGACATGGAGTTTTACTAAGATTAAATAAAATAAGAAATGGAACTTGTGAAATTATTTTATTCTAACCCTAGAAATATAAATAATCAGTTATGTTATTTTCTCATAAGACAATTCAGTCTATGCACAATGGATTTGGAGAAAACCACTCAACCCTAAAGAGCCCTATTCTCCAAGAACACTCTCAAGAAAAGAGAGAAATTCTCTTTTACCGGATCAAGGAGAATGCTTTGGAAGCAGTTCTAGGGGTGATAAAAGGCAGATGATGCAAGCACAAGGATCTTCCATGCTAGCACCCAGAGACTCATTTAGCGATATCTAGAGATTCATGGAACACATGTGGATCACTGCTAGTTGAAATCTATGCTTGGTTTCTAAAATTTAATGATGATGCACTATAGATATGTCACCAGAAACATCAATGAAGAAAAAATTCCTTAGAGGTAATTCTTTTTTAATGAAATAAATTATAAAAAATATGTGTTGATCTCATATATCTTGGTTCTGGTGTGATTATCCTTGTTTAATATATTTGAACAATTCCATGGATCACAATTTTCATCGTCATATAGATCTCATATTGATCATAAATCAGAACAAAAGCAAAGTTAGGAACATCCCTTATTACGCTTCCACTGTGCCCGAAACCTAAATGTTGGTGTGTATAAGTATATGAATATTTATAGTTCTTAGGGATAAAAAGTGTTATATTTGGGAGGTTTTAATGACCTGTATTTTTATGAGTTTTGAATTTTAGGAGAAATTTGAATTTTTGGTTTCCGAAGTAGGGGTGTTTTAAATATTTGGATTTAAATTATAATTGCAAGAGTCAGAACATATTAAGGAGGTTTTTCTTGAAGTGAATTGAGGATAGAGAGGCGTATTAGATGCTCAGATGATCAAGTGAGTATCAAGAGATTTAGGTGAAAGTTTGGTTTTTAAGGATGTATTTTCCCCTTATGCACGGTTATTACATGGTTAGGGTAAATTGTGTGGATTTGGTTGGTCTTGGGGGTACGTGCATGATTGATGGGTGGTTGTAGAGAACCCATTAAAACCTATAATTCTGTGGTAGAGGAATTTTTCATGGTTATCACATAGTTTTGTAAACTGTGTTGTCAAACCTTGTGGGTGTTGGTGTCTTGGACAGTGTCAATCTCATGGTTGGCACACAGTTTAGAAAACAGTGTGGAAAAACCGTGTGAGTTGCTCATTTGTCATTAAAATGTGGGATTTACCATTTTTACCTTATGGGTTTTTAACCCTATCCCCCTCTTTTCTCCCCATCGTGCATGGTTGACCTCCCCCTTTCATCTCTGTTGATTTCCCCTTGGTTTGGGGGATTTATGTGGTGTATATTTTGGGTACAGTAGAAGCATGTGGATGGGTGTACCCAACATCAATTTTACTATTAACAACGATGAATCTGAGATCAGTCATGATAATAAAATGCTGAATCTTCAGAATTGAACGTAGAACGAAAAGGAAATAGAGAAGTCCCAGAACCATAGAGAGGATCATCATATGTTGGTTATAATTAATTTAATTAAAAAAATAAGAATTACCATGATTGAATTATCTCTCCATTTATGTTTTTAGTCATGATCCAATGTGATCTGTTGTTGCATCGCATAAGCCAAGTGTAGGCTTCCTCTAGTAGGTGATAAACACATGCTCCACATATATTTGGACATTGCTAAAGGGATCTCTGGGTTCTATTATGGAAGATCCTTCTCTTGAGATGTCCCCCTTTGTTCTCCTTGAGATCTATTTTCAAATATCTCTCCTTGATCCGATGGAGGAGGATCTCTCTCATAACTTGGAAGTGTTCTTAGAGGAAAGGAATTCTCTCTTAGCATGAGAGCTTTCTCCAGATCCATTGAGAAAAACCACAATGAATGGCTAGGATTAATGAGAATAAGGTAATTTGGATTTATAACACCTAGAATAATGAAAAAATATAATAACCCATAGGTATTTATTTATTTAATTTAATTCTCAATAAGACCCCATGTCTAATAATAGCATTTGACTATTATTATTACTTTACATGCTCCTAGAGAATTATTCCTAATATTATTTAATTAAATAAATAATATTATTTATCACAAATTCCCAGAAAAATCACACGGTGTGTACTTTTGTTTTTTTTCCATTTTCCTTTATTTCCTCCACCACATTTATTAGACCTTAAATAATGACTGTATACTTCTTAAATAAATATCACTACATTATTTTCTAATAAATGTGTATTATTTCACCCACAATATATTCTCCTAAATAACCAGTGTCCAAATAAATGCGATCAGGAATCCTTGAATAATTATTAGACCAAAATTGGGAATAATATTTATCCAACTTGTTAAATGAATATTTAACTTAGATACTTGGATACACTTAGTGTGTGATCATCTAGGCCTCTTTTTCAGTGGAATTAGGTAGAGCCTACCTAAAGTCTAAGGTTAGTGTCTAAAAATATGCCAAGGAACCCATATAGAAAGAATTTAACACCGCGATTATGTGTCACCTCCTATAAACGTTTACTGTGTAATGTAATCCCTTTGTCTTAATATCTCTAATCAAACTGGTTGCATGCTAGTGCCATCAACCCATGTGCCTGATTATTATTTATTTGAATTCCCAGAATTGAACTTCCCCATTCCTCACCATGAAAATGGATTTATTTAGGCTATACCAATTCCATAAAAGGGCCAGATATTTCAACTTCCTTTATGGAACATAAGGGAAAAATCCTTTCTCACATTATCTGTTAATGCAATATTACTCGTGATGCACGCAACATATCCTACCTCACTGTGAAATGTGTTTCATCACAGTTTTTGTCAACACATCTAAGTGAACGAGTTGTAATAACCATTAATAATAATCTTAAAGTCTAAGGACCAATACACACATCCCTAGATAGGAACATCTAATGACACTATGAAATGTGGATTTCCTACAGGCGGGTCTCGTTCTCATAATATCCTCATGGATATTACCAATGACACACACCATGAGATGGTGCCTCAATATTTTATGAGTCCTCAACCCTAATGGCCTGTATTATTTGTGTCCCTCAAATAACATCATCCAACCATAGAATATATATTCATGAATAGTGTTATGTCACTTCCGGGTTCTCATCATAGTAGGGATCTTCCATGGCCCTTTAGTGCAATAGCTACCCTTAAGAAATTATCACATGCATTTTCATGCAGTAGAACAATAAAGATGTGATAAGGTATTTATTAATATTAAAATCCATGAATACAAGTTTATCATAAAGTATAAAGTAGTTAGTTCTTAGCCACCAACTCCAATAGAATCCCACTTGGATTATAGCCAACTACTAACAACCTTTAACCCACTAGATCTTTCATGATATTAATGATTATGTTGAGATAGGCCTTCAGTCATGGGGTCCACCACATTCTCTTCTGTGGTCACTCAACTCATTGCAACTTCACCCCTTTGATAGAAATCCCTCAAGAGGTGATACTTCTGAAGAATGTAATTTGTCTGATGAGGTGACCTTGGTTCTTTTTCAAGAGTCACCATTGTAGTATTATCACAATAAAATGTTATAGGATCATTACTGATAGACACCATATCAAGATCTTAGAAAATGTTCCTAATCCAGATGGCTTACTTGGGTGCATCAGAAGCCACTATATATTCAAACTCCACTATTGAATTAGTGACAACTAGCTGCTTTGAACTCTTCCATCTCACAACTCCTCTATTGAGACACAAAACATATCCTGATTGTGAATTCATATCATTCTAATATATATGAAAACCAGAATCAGCGTACCCTCTGATTATAAGCTCCTCGTCTCCTCTATACACCAAGAACATATCCTTAGTTATTATCAAATAATTAAATATATTCATAACACCTGTCCAATGCTATTCTCCTAGATCTGCTTGATATCTACCCACCATGATTTTTTCCTAGGAAACATAAAGCCTAGTACATAACATGAAATACATGATGGATCCTATAGCTAAAGCATGTGTGATCTTACTTATCCTATCTTTCTCCTTTTGTGTCTAAGGAAACATTATCTTAGAAAAATTTAGGCCATGTGACACTGGAACCAATACCCTCTTAGATTGTTCCATACTAAATCTCTCTAGTATCTGGTCAATGTATATACCCTTTCTTTGTCCATGCAGCCTCATAGATCTATCATGAATGATCTTGTCCCTAAAATGTAGGATACTTCACCTAAGTACTTCATGGAGAAACACTTCTTCAACCAGTTTTTAACTGACTATAAGACTGGTACATCATTCCAAATAAGTAATATGTCACAAACATATACTACTAAGATAACGATCACATTCCAATTAAAATTCTTATAAACACATGTATAAGATTCATTCTTAATGAAACCAAATTTCTTTATGGATTTATCAAATCAAATGTTCCATGACCTGGATGCTTGGATTAATCCCTAAATGGATTTCTGCAACTTGGAAACCCATTTGGCTTCACCTGGTGTCACAAACCCTTCTGGTTGTGCCATATAGACATCTTCCTGAAGGTTCCCATTATGGAATGTTGTTTCGATATCCATTTTCCAAATCTCATAGTCATGGTAAGATTCTATGGAAAGTATGATTCCTAAGGATTTAAACATGGATACTGGAGAAAATGTTTCATTATAGTCAATTCCCTTGACACTATCTAAATCCTTTAGCCACTAGCCTTTCTTTATAGGTGCTAAATTGACCTTCCATGTCTAGCTTTCTCTTGAATACCCATTTTCATCCAACAAGATTTACATCAACTGGATCATCGACCAGAACCCAGACTTGGTTCTGATACATGGAATCCATCTCAAAATTCATAACTTCTAGCCATCTTATAGCTTCTAAGATCTCTATTGTTTCTATGTAGGATAGAGGTTCATCATTGTCCAACAATAATGATTCACCATCCTCGGTGACTAGGAAACCTAATCTCTCTAGTTCCCTTACCTCTCTTGAGCTCCTACGCAATACTAGTCTTTCTGGAATCTCTTCCACAAGGACTTGTGAAACTTGTTCCTATACCAACTCCTATGTATCTTGAGCATAAAATTTGTCGAATTTAATCTTTCTCCCACTATCCCTTTTAAGTATTTTCTCCCTCTCAAGAAAGACGGTTTGTCTGGCGACATTCAATTTCTTGTCTGAAGGGTTATATAGGTAATATACTTTCATTTCCTTGAGATATCCTATAAAGATACAACTCGTGCTTTAGGGTTCTTTTTTTTTCCTGAGAGGGCCTTAACAAATGCCTCACATCCCCATACACATGTGTGCGAAAAAATAGGTTTCTTTCCTTTCCATAACATAGAGGGAATCCCTTTTTTCACCTTAATTGGTACTCAGTTTAATATGTATGCTACTGTTTGTAATGCATATCCCCAAAAGGATAATAGAAGATCTGCATGACTCATAATTGACCTTACTATGTCTAATAAGGTCTCGTTCCTCCTTTCACTAATACCATTCCACTGTGGTGTATAAGGAGGAGTGAGTTGGGATAGAATCACAGACTCCCATAAAAGGTCGATGAACTCTTGGTTTAGATATTCCCCCCTCTATCCGATCAAAGATTATTTATATTCTTACCAAGACGATTCTCTACTTTATTCTTGAATTCCATAAATTTCTATAAGGACTCTGACTTATACCTCATTAAGTAGATATAGCCATATCTGCTAAAATAATCTGTAAAAGGAATGAAGTAAGAATATCCACCTCTAGCTTCTATTGGAAATGGTCCACACACATCTTTGTGTACCAATCCTAAAAACTCTGTATCCCTTTCACCCTGTCCACCGAAAGGTGGCTTGGTCATTTTTCATTGTAATCAAGCGTGACATCTATCAGGTGGTTTTAGCTTAGTAGAGTATAAATAACCATCTTGGTAGATCTTTGTCAAGTGCTTCTCATTTACATGACTGAGATAGTGATGCCACAATTGGGTGTTGTATGAGTCATGTTAGTTTGTTTGATTATCTTTTTCCAACACTTGGTTACGTAATTTAATACATACAAACCGTTATTTAAATGTGCCATACCATAAAATATGTTGTTCTTATAAAATAAAAAACCCTTATTTCCAAACATGAAAATAAATCCATCCATATATAAACATGATATGGAAATTATGTTCTTGGTAACACTAGGTACATAATAACAGTTATGTTAAACTAAAAGAATTCTATTTATAAATGAGAGATGGTAATCGCCAATGGCCAATGCAGCCTTCCTTGTGCCATTGGCTGCTCAAAGATCCACCTATCCTCTAGAAATATTTCTAATTATACTTGATTCCTGCATCTGAATACATATGTGAGCCCCACATGCTATATCTAATATCCAATGTGTAGAAATGGAAAGATTACACTTGATAACAAACACACCTTTAGTGTCCGCATGCTTCTGGGTGTAGTTTCTCTTCCATTGGAATAGATTGCCACATGAAAAACATGCTGCCTTCCATTCCTTACCCTACCATTGGATCTTCCCCTTCTCGGAGGGACAATTCTCAGTGGATTTATACCATTTATAAATCCTTAGCCCCTTTGCATTGTCCTTACTCTTCTTATTCACCACAAGGAGTGTGGGTTTTTCATGCCCTATTTCCTTATCTACCTGGAAAATCAGGGTTAGAAGTTTCGATAGACACTTATCATTGTTTCTCATGTTGTAGTTGACAATAAAGCTAGAGAAGGTCTTGGGAAGTTATGATAGGATGAGATTCGTATGCAACTCATCTGGGAAATTAATCCCTAAGATGTCCAGATGTTCAATATAGCTAACTGGATTGACTACATGAGGCCCAATTGGCATAGACTCTCCAAGCTTAGTTGTTAACAAAGAGTTGGAGATATAATATCTCTCCTATCTCATATTCTCTTGAATGAGATCCTTATGGTGAGACATCATTCTATACACATCCATGTTTTTATGTTGCTTCAAGAGATCAGTAGACATGGATGATAGTATGAAACATTGGAAATATGTGTCATTATCAAAATGTTTCAGATAGAGAGATATTTCGTCATCACTGGCCTCATTTTTAGGCACAACTAGAACATGATCCTCCAACACATACAATTTTCTCTCATGGTGAAGGATGACGCATAAACGCCTCTGCCACTCCTGGAAATTGGAGCTGGTGAGAAGGTTTTACTTATCGAGTATGGTTAAAAATGATATGTCTGAAGTCATTTTTCTTGATGTTTCTACAAATTAATATGATAAAAAATTTAGTAATTTATCATGATAAAACCAAGAAAAAATTTAATAATTATTAGTATACCACTATTTTATCAAAATACAATAGCCCTCACCATTGACTTTGAAATATTCTATTGCCTGAATATTCTAGTAGAAAGGAACCATATTTTAGGTAGGCATTCCAAATTCCAACTATATTAACTCACATTTCCTTGATCCACTGAGTGGACTCACCAATCTTGAAATCCTTTTATTTTGGAATTCCTCAACCTTTGCCTCTTGGTCACACAAAGTCCTGCTATGGCAGTTAACCCTTGATGTGAGCCAAGTCACGTCAACCCAAAAAATTGAATTATAATTCCCTAATAATTGAAAGCACTCCAACTAGGGTTGGTCAAGAACTTTGAACTATAGTTCGATTCTAACCAAGATTATGGAAGGCTATACCGAATTAATATTTCCTTGAGGGATTTTATCTTTATACGTAAATTTCTATTTTATTATCATTATTACATGATTTTTAATATTAAGTGGGATATAATTAAGTTATTAATGATGTCTAAGATAATATTTACAAATAATACGGTCTTAATTTATTTCCATCTAGCATGATGGTATAATTCATTAATTGTGTGATTCTGACAACACACCCATAATAAAAAAAATCATGCAACTGACAGAAATAAAATAAATGGCATGATCATGATATTGATTTATTGGTTAGTTTATCTAGTGGTTGATAAACTAACCCAATACCTAGGGGAGTAAACACCTTGAACCTTTTGGGTTCGTGTTTACATCTTTCTACCTATCCACCTTTGTATCTCCTTTGGCTGGTTTCACCTTGGATCCTAACTTGAACCACCACCACTTAATTGGGAGCTCTATCCATTACATATGATTTTATCTCACACGCAAGTGAGGGGTAAAATGAGGTTTTACATAAAAGATACCTTAGGAACGTAGGAACTAAAAATTAATGAAGAGAAGGTTCACTGGACAAAAAAATTAATTTAAATAAATAAATTAAAAGAAACCATCCATATACAAAGGTCTTGGTCTATCTCATGATCATCCATATATACAACAATATTTACGCATAAATAAAACTATCATTCAATTCATTAATCATTCTTTTTTAAGATAAATTATGCTCAAATGAATTAATTATTATCTTTAATTAATCAATCCTTTTATCTTAAAACATTTTTATGAATTTCCTTAAGATTCTCATCCATCATAATTTTAAACAAATAAATTCATTTAAAATCATCTTTGTACGTAACTTATACCATGGATGCAACATAGTGAATTACCATTCTTAACTACCCAATGAGTAGAAATGAACATTACAAAGATGTTAAATTAAAACCATATATATAAAAAACCTATCATGTGTTGTGCCCCATCTTTACGTCAGCACCATGGTACACATCTCAAGGGTTTGTATAATTTAATAATAAATTTGAATAAATCTGTGAAATTTGGATGAGTACACAAAGTGTAGTTCCTAATACACAGTGTGTACTATCATTCACCGTCCATTCGAAGTACATTCCCGGGGATAAAGTGTGTAGATATAATTTGGAAATCTTTAGAGTACATGGCATGTCTAGTGGGCCACATGCCGTGTAGTATCCACATTACACAGTGTCCAGCCAGGCATGCCATGTACATGGTTCATGGTCTAAACCTAACCCAAAGGGACTACACACTGTGTCCAATTTTCCACATGGCGTGTAATCTGGAAACCGGGTTCCACCTGTTCCTGGTCAACACACAGAGTCATTAAGACTTAGAAAAACTCCAATTACATGGCTTGGTTTGGAAGACCAGTCCCGATGCATTGAACCCTAACTACATGAAATTTACTATCAAATACACACTGTGTGTTCTAGTGTTCTATTTCCAAGAACCATTGGAACCTCTTGAGGAGATCCCCTATTTTATTTTAATCAAAATTAAAAGAAAATATTGTTTTTTTAAGGTGAATGAGAAACGAAAGAGGAGGAACTGATATCGATATTCAGATTTATAGAATGATTAACTTGAATTGAAAAAACTAAATTATTAAATTCTTAAATCATAAATGAAAAAAATAAATAATTATAATCAATGATATGACCGCTTTGATATCACTTGTAGGTTCTGAGAGTAGTATAATCACGCGTATGGGTGTACCCAACTTTAATTTTACTGACAACAACGATCAATCCGAGATCCATCACGATGATAAAACACCAGATCTTTGGAATAGAATGAAGAATTAAAATGAAAGAGGGAAGTCTCAGAACCATAGAGAGGATAATAATATGTTGGTTATAATTAATTTAATTAGAAAACAAGATTTACCTTAATGAAATTCCCTCTCTATTGATGTTTACGGTAATGATCCAATGTGGTCTGTTGTTGCATCGCAGAAGCCAAGTGTAGGCTTCCTCTAGAAATGATCCAAACATTCTCCACGTATCTCTGGACATCATATAAGAGATCTTCAGGTGCTAGCATGGAAGAGCCATCACTTGCGATGTCTACCTTTGATCGCCTTGAGAGCCGTTTCCAAAGGGCTCTCCTTGATCTAGTGGAGGAGGGTATCTCTCGTAACATGATAGCATTCTTGGAGGAAAGGAATTCTCTCTTGGTTTTAGAGCTTTGTCCAGATCCATTGTTCACAACTAAAAAGAATGGATAAGATTAATAAGAATAATATAATTGGGATTTATAATACTTAGAATAATGAAATAAAATAATTTCCCATAAGTATTTATTTATTTCATTTAATTAATTGTAAGACCTCATGTTAAATAATAGCGTTTGACTATTATTATTAATTTACATGAATCCATATAATTACACTTAATATTTTTTAATTAAATAAATAATATTATTTCACACAAATTCCCAGAAAAAACATGGCATGTATATTAATATACATGGAATGTACTTTTGTTTTTCCATTTCCCTTTATTTCCTCTACCAAATTTATTTGACCTTGAATAATAATTATTTATTTATTAAATTAATATCACTGCATTATTCACTATTAAATATATATTATTTTTCCCAAAATATATTCTCTCAAATAACCAGTGTTGAAATAAATGTGATCATGCATCCTTGAATAATTATTAAACCACAATTGAGAATAATATTTATTCAACTATTTAAATGAATATTTAACTGAGATACATGGATACAAATAGTGTGTGAGCCTCTAGGCCTCTTTCTTAGTGGAATTAGGCGGAGATTTACTAAAGTCCAAGGTTATCATCTAGAAACACACCAAGGAACCCATAGAGAAAGAAGTTATTGTTGTAATGATGTGTCACCTCCTACAAACGCTTACTATGTAATGTAATCCATTTGTCTTGATATCTCTAATCAAGTAGGTTTTATGCTAGTGCCATCAACCCATGTGATCGATTATTATTTCTTTGACTTCCCAACATTGAAATTTCCATTCCTAACCATGGCCATGGATTTATTTAGGCTATATCAATTCCATCAAAGGGCCTAAGATATAAATTTCCATTATGGAATATAAGGGAAAAATACTTTCTCTCATTATCTATTAATGTAATATTACTCATGATGCACCCAACATATCCTACATATTTTAGAATAGTGTGTCATCACATTTTTTGTCAATACATCTAAGTGAGTGAGTTGTAATAACCATTAATAATAATTTTAAAGTCTAAGGACCAATACACACGTATCTCGATAGGAACATCCGATGACACTATGAAATGTTGATTTCCTACTAGAGATTCTTGTTCTCATAATATCCTCCTGGATATTACCAAGGGCGCACACCATGAGAAGGTGCCTCAAAGTTTTATTATTTCTCACCCCTAATGGCCTATATTATTTGTGTCCCTAAAATAACATCATCTGACCATAGAACATATATTCAAGAATAGTGTTATGGAACTTCCAGGTTCTCATCATACTAGGGATCCGCTATGACCCTTTAGTGCAACAACTATCCTTAGGACATTATCACATGAATTATCACATAGAAGAACAATTAATATGTGATATGGTAATTATTAATATTCTAATCCACAAATACTTGTTTATCATAAATTAAAAAGTAGTTGGTTCTAGGCCACCAACTCCAACAGGTGGAAATTCCTACGATATTTTGAGATATGATCACATCCTATTTTCTTCCTTCTTCTACTCCCTTCCATGAATTTGATTCTTTTCTATCTATAGGTTAGGGTTTGGAACCAATACCACTAATGAATGGTGGAATAGGGTGAGAACAATGGGGGTTTTCTTGTGAATCTGGTAGTAGGGATCTCAAGATGATGTATTAACACCATCATTCATTGTTCATCTTGAGGTATGTTGTGTCACAAATTTATTTAGGTTCTTTTTGAAATATTATATTTATTTGTCTGTTGATTTGGGTTATTTAATTTTTTATTTTTAATGTATTAGGTTTGGGGATGTCTTGGGAGTAAACTGCACCTCATTGTTTGAGGTTTTAGTGAGAAAATGTTACTAAGTAAATTTCTAGGCATTAATTACGATTAGAATTAAGTTGTGAAATTTATTAGAAATTTTTATAATGATTTTTTGGTGTTCTAGTTTGAGATAGGATCTTAGGTTTTGATACAAGCTATATGAGGATTAGAATTGCTTAGGCAGTAATGTACGAGATGTAATTAAAGGGAATTGCTTCATACAAGATAGGTGGTACTTGAAAATCTCTCTATAGTATATGATTTTGATATATCATGAGATATGTGTTTTCCATTGGTTATTAAATTTTAATTTTAAATGAAATTTTATTCTTAAATTACATCGGTAGATCATGAGTGTCAAGGGCCAATGGACTCTGATGCACTGGGCGATTCCTCGACTGTTGATGGTCGGTGGATTAAATAAATAATTACAAGTTGTGAGTTAGATGCAGCCTAAAGGGGTGATATTTAAATGAAATTGGATGAGTGAGATATATATGACATTGATGTAGGTTTCCATAGTTTCTATATGTTGGGAGTGGTGATGGACTAGGAATGTTTAGCCTGAGGTTTCACCATAAAACCAAAATGTTAGACTGTGAGGTTGTAGGTGTCATGATATAATTAGGGACATGTAAATTTATGTGCTTCCCTCTTAGTGATGGGTTTGTCCATAGGTATTTGAATAGGATATAGGACCCTAAGTAGGGTGCCCTCTGTGAAATATTACTTTAGGGGGCCTCATTGGGTTCCATCGTTTGATGTTAAACTTGGAGAGGGGTAGTGTAGAGGAGATGGACTATTAGACTAGGTTTCACCTATGAACCTGAGAGCTACTAGCTTGATACTTAGGAAAGTGAGAATAGATTTTTAAAGGTAAATGGAATAATGAATTAAATTTTAAAACTTATAAAATGAAAATTTAAAATAAATGTTAAAATGTCATAGATGATATGTGGTTTTGGGGATGGAGGGTCAAGGACCCCATGTTTTGGACATGGTTCTGGGGACCATGGTTCAACTTGATTTTGGTATCATGGATGTTGGATTCCACTTAGTGGATATGTGGTTCAAGGTAGGGGATGTGACCCCATAGGAGGGAGGATATGTGTTTTTGGGCAGGGGATACAATCCGCTAAGAGGACAGATATATGGTTCCAGGTAGGGGATGCAACCCCCTGTGTGGATGGCTTGTTTTGATTCTAGGGATGTCTATATTTTCCATGGGTGTATTATCATGTTATATGGATGGGTATGTTTCCCCTAGGTATTTACTTGTGCTTAGAGACATTCCGAAGCTATACGAAGCAGGTATAGTCGATCTCAGGTGTCAGTTTATAACCCGAGGATTGATGGTGGTTTATTTATTTGTTTTCAGTAGTTGTTTATTTATTCTGAGCATATGAAATGTGCAAACATAGTATATATTGGCGATTTATATGGACACCGTTGGTGGTTACCTACTAATTAATACTCACACACTACTCGTGCGACCATGAAACTTGGGTACCTGAGTAGACCTCATTGTTTGAAGGTTAAAGTAGGGAAAATGCCCAAAGTTTTTTGATCAGGATGGAGAAACTTAACGATATTTGTATATTGGGATTAAAGTGAGGCTAATAGATAGCAGTGCAGCCTCTGGTGTATTTTATTTTATTGTTTTATTTTTTATATGGGATCATCCCAATGGGAAACCAGATGTATCTATATTCTTGTTTGACATCATTTTTAATTTATTATGGAATGGTTTTGTTATCCTCATATATATTCATATTTATTATTATTATTGATGTTGTTTGGTTATTTTTTGTTGTTATTTCACTAGAATATGAGGGTATAACCTCTCTATGGTATCACCTTAGACCCTCACTGTTAGTCAAGAGGCTCTAACATATAGGGAGGCATGCTAGAGGTCACGTAACACTCCAGTATGATTATTGGAGAGTGAACTGGGTTAGGGTGTTACATTAAAAATGAAGAATAAAAATATGAATAAAATAATTTAAATAAATAGCTTGAATAAAAAAATAATTTTAATAATTTTAATTTTTAAAAATTCATAATTAACTTGAATAAAAAAGTATATAATTTGAATCTTTAAAATATATAAATTGAATAAAAAAATTAAATAACTTAAAACCAATAAGATGAATGTCGTAAAGTAAATAAACTGTATAAAAAATTTAAATTAAATGAATCACATTGTTAAATAAATGTTTTAATAAAATATTTAACTAAAATATTTTAAAATATAAAACGAATAAAAACTAAAATATGAAATTTTATATTTTAAAATAATTAATTTGAATTAATAAATTAAAATAAATAAATAAAATATTTAAATTAAACTTTTATAATGTTTTAAAATATTTAAATTATTTTAATTTGATTTAATGTTACAAAAAAATAATTTAATAAAATATTTCCTTAATAAATTCATATTTGAAATCACGACATTTGGGATAAAAATATATATGAAGGCATTATTCTAAAGAATTTTTTTCCATTTTTTCCACACTAATTACTTAAAAATATTATTTTAGTAAATATTCAACAAATAAAATTATTTGTTTGAATATTTAATAAATAATTTTAATTTCAAAATTTACTCAATATCAATCATCATAAAGAAAAATTATCCCATAGTATTTAAATAAATATTTGAATAAAAAATATGGATATGTTTAAAAAAAATAAAATGAGAAAAAATAAAAATAAATTATTTGAATATTTAAAAAATAATAAGATGAATTAAAAAAATTCAATATTTAAAATAAATTACCTGAATAGTTTAAAATATTTAAATTAAATTTATTTAAGCTATATTTATTTAAATTTAAAATTATATAAAAATAATTTAATAGAGTATTTTCTTCAGAAATTCATGATCGAGACAATGTCTTTTGTGATAAAAATATGTACAAAGACTACCTTAAAGTGTGTATATCCCATTTCCCCTCATTTATTTCTCCCTTAATTGTATTATTTGTTTTGTGAGTGGGTGCCCTAGATCCACCGTGAATGTGTACTTTGATTACAACCACATGTATACAGCTTAATATATGCATGTGTTTCACATAATGTAAGAGTAATATTAATTTTTCATGTACCATATATATTGTAATGATCTTAGATTAAATGTTGTATTGAAATGTTATAACCATTTTCATCTATACTGAAAACCTAGAGATATTATGATAGTAGCCTTAAACATGTGCCATGCGGTCTAGATATTTCATTCTGAAGGGACATTGATGATGTTTGATAACTAGACGTCAGGAGAACATAAGCATTGTGGCTTCTTCTAATAAATTTCACACTTGTTGATCTCGAGTATATGAGATCATGATGACTAAAATGCTAATAAGAACACCATATGTTTTGGGTGGTATTGGTTATTTCTATTTATGAACAAGCATATTGGTTTCCTTACTTATGATTAATGTATATCATTGATCGAAAACCTTTTTGTACATAATGGAAACCAAGAAAGTGAATGTTTATGGGAAGTAATCATGAATCAAAATTGACATTGATGATATTACACTTATTGAATAACCAAGACACTATTTATTGCTTTCAGGTATATGAAGAGATATCTTGAGCCCTGTTGACTGGGTTGGTAGTGCATTTGTTAAATCTATGACCATGATAGAAGAAGGTTAGTCCTTCTTGCCTGGATAAATAGATAATAAATAAAGAATGGAAGGATTATGGGACAAATATATACATCCTTCTTTATATGATATCTTTCAACAAACAAATTATATCATACGATGTATATTCACAGTAGAGGTTTTTATTGTTATGAATTGAACTTATATCATTAGTGTCCTTAATGTGCTTCTAAACACTACTTCTTGTGTCTGTGTATAACTAACTTCCATCATGATAAGGTCCCAGTGGGCTAGCCAGTAATTGTATTCAAAAGTTTGGCCAATTATGATGAATTGGGGTCAAGGATTTGGTGGACCCCCCAATGAGGGTCGGGTAATGTCCATGTGTGAATGATCACAGTAAATTAAATAAATTCATTTTTATTAATATTTAGAATAATAATAATTTAATTTTTTAACTCATTGTGTTTATGAGTTATTAAGTGAAATACACGGATAATATTTATAAAACAATATTCATTATTCAAGGTTCATTAAATATTTCAAGGGAGTTCGAGTCGAGTTAATGACATATATTTTTTTTATATAACATGATTTTAATGTTATAAGTGATAAAATATTTATGAAAATGGTGACATGTTATGACCCCTAATGCTGGCACATCATCAATTTGAAAAGTTATAGTTTTTATACTTATATGGATATTTCCCATTACTTGATTTGATACAGAATTCTTCTTCCATAGTTTTAAGACCAAGATGAGACAAGTCGAACCAACTCAATTAAACCGAACCAGCCTAGTTTTATATTGGAAAACCCCAAAAAACATATGAACAGGGTTTTGAACCCCCACCATGAACAATTTGGTTCCATGCAGGTTTTCACCTTAGTTAATAAATAAACAATTTTTATATTTTCCTAAAATAAATTTGGATTGTTATAATTTCCATGGATGGATATTCCTATGGGCTCTTTTCCCAAGGGAAATTATCATAATAGAAATTCACCTCCCAAAATCTATCTCATGTAATTGATCATAGTTGTTGGATCATTCTTAGATAATAAGGATTAATCTTTACCACTGATTACAACCTCTATGTACCATATATATATATATATATATATTTTTAATGGAAGTTATAACTTTAAAAACTAAAAATTTTCTCACTACTTCAACTCTACTTATTTTACATTACCATTTTTTCCATCACCATACCAATTATTTGATGCATGTATTGTCAATGATACACTTTACCCCTAATCGATCACATGTTTTTTTATTTTGAAATTCATTTCAGTTTCAAAAACATAAATCATTTTCATAACACGTTATAAAAAATATTGTATTCTCTTCATTATGTATCGTGATGACATTTTATTAATCACTATCATTGGTGTAATATAATTATTTACATGAAAGAGTTTCTTATTTTCAATATCATATATAGTTATATTTATTTTAGCTATTGATAACCTTGATAAAATACATAAATTATTTTCTTTATCTTTTGTTTTTGGAAAAATAATGAGCTCTTGAAGAGAAGTAAAGACTCACCATTGTCAAAGTCCCTAAATTGAATGTGATTTATTATTATTAAAATAGTGTTTATAATCAATGTGGTTGATGTTGAAACAAATATCATTCATCAAATTAAAAATGACTCATCACCACCTGAAGTGACTAAATGATGAACATCACATACCTATTTTTCACTAAAGTGAACATCACTAATCATGCGAGGATGACATAATAAAATTTCACATATTATACTTGTATAACTTAAATGTTTCAATCTTGATTATGATTTATAAATTCTCAAGATAGATATGATATATTTTCTTGTATTTTTAAATAAACATTCTATTTTTTTATTTCTTTTATATTATTTCTTATAAGTAAAACCTATTTACTATATTTTATAGATTTTCATATCTCAATATGGATGAAAACGTTGAATTGAATATTCATGTCATTGTTTTGAAAAAAACATAAAAACTGATCAAAAGTTTTTATTTCATTCTCTCGAGTGAATGAAAATATACACAATTTTTTTTAAATAAAGTATGGGGTGAATATGATATTTTTTAAGTAGTCATTGTGCATTATTTGTTTATAAAAAGTTATAATAATATAAAAAAATAAGTTGTTTTATGAGGATTCATTTTTAATGATCACAATTAATTTTATGAATATTTATAAAATAGTATATCCCTAAAGGATGATATGAAAATATTATCTTTTGAAATTATGTTGTAAAATATTTCCCATCTATCAAATTTTGGTCTTATAAAAGAAATATCAATAAAAATTATGATTTATCACGTGTTATCATATATTTTTTTATCATTAATCACATCTCTTTAAGAGTTCGTATATGCTCATGTATTTACATTTATCGGCTGTGAATATTAATGAATGGATTTAGAAGAGTGAATATATTCCTAACCAATGGTACAAAATTTATAATAAATAATGTTTTTTATCTCAATTCTCAATGAGATATAATAATCATTAATGATATTCTTGAAAATGGATATCATATAGAGAGATTGGATAAATGAGGTGTTAAAATATCTCTATATATAACAAGCATTCATAATAGATAAAAAATTATTGTAAAACATTTGTTATGTACAATTGAAAAAATTAAAGTAACCCAGAAGTTTAGTGATCCTATCACATTAAATACTTGACATGACCATTTAGGACATGAAGGATCAATTATAATAAGAAATATTGATAAAAGTATACATGAGCATCAATTTATTGATAAAAAGGCATACATCATGGGGAGATTGATGAATTTATTTAATGGATGTTTGTGTACTAAATTTTCACTTTTAAGAGAATTATTAATTATCATTATGTTATTATGAATTCCATTGTATGCTGATTTACCATGGATTACCTATTTTTAAGAGAAATCATTTATACCAATTCCAACTACATGGGAAGTAAATTTCCAATATTTATATTAAGTAAACATTATGAAATATAAATATGGGTGCACCTACATTCCATGTGACACCATTTAAATATAATATAATAGGTGAATCTATTAAATGATCATGTATATTATTATTTAATAGTGAGTATATATTCTAGTCTAGTCATGTTCATTAAAATAAATATTGATCATCAAATATCATATTTAAAAAGTTCTAGAAGAACCATTGAGAAGATGATCACAAGATTTATATAAATAATCAAGATGTAAAGTCTTGAAAATAAATAGTCAAATTATAAAAAAAGAATTAGTAATATAAAATCATTGTTCATTAGGAGTAGAAAACAATAAATATATTTTACTTTAAATAGAAAAATGAATATATTAGAAACATTATGTAGTTTCAAAAATTGTATTACACTGATGTCATAAAAAATATTATATCTAATTAAATGTTGTTGATGAGGCATTTAAAATTGACATGGAATTAAATTATTTTCGATGTGTGTATATTAAAATTAAAATCCAGCATCAAAACAATTATTATTAAATAAAATAGTTTTAACATTGGTTAAATAAAAATTCAATGAATTTAGTCCATTTAGGCATGTATGACTCCTACCTAGGCTCCTAGTCAGAGAAAAACCCTAAATTGATCATACTTAGAGTCCAGTGAAAATTCAACAGTAGTGGTTCAAACATACCCCACCATTTGGTGTGATGCCATGAAATCATGCCCCAATTCCTCCATGACCTTCCTGTCTCCTCCACTACCCACATTTCCCTCTACAAGTCTCCTTCCTATGATTTTTGGACCACCCCAACATCCCTACAACCACCACCAGCACGCCCCCACCTTAAATATGAAGTAATCTCCATACACCACCAACAACATCTCTTGGAGGCCCTAGCTCTCATTATGGTTTTTGATGCTCAGAATATAATTTTTGTCTTGAATCATCTAGTGGAAGATTACCCAAATCACCACAGGAATCCTACACTCCCTTCCTCACAAATCAAGAAACTCAAAGTCATCTTTTAACTTCCACACCCATGCATCTGAGTCAAACACATCAAAGTGCATGGTAGTTTCTTTACAGAAGTAAACATGCCTACTCCATAACATAAAAAAATAAACCTTTTTAATTTCATGGGTAAATTGAGAAATAGTTTATCAATCTACCAATTTTAGTAATTTTTTTATTATTATATTAAGGAACATAAAATATCACCAGTGTATGATTTTGTAGTGCAAAGGTTGAGTGGTGATTATCAATAGCCCCACATTCTCAATAAGAATGAAGTCTTTTTTGTGGTTTGGGATGTGTTGAAATTGTTTGGTGGTAGGTTTACAGTTGTAGAAGCAATGGAATGCCTATGATTCATAGATCACAAAGAAAAAATAATGAATGAATAAAAATGGTATTTATTTCAAGTTGAATAAAGATTAGAAAAAATTATTCTCTACACCTATATCTATCACATGGAGCTCTCCTGGAACTCAAATAAAATGGATCTATCTTTCTTGGATGATCTGAATTCTAGAAGGCTTTGAAATCCCTCCTTAGCCATGGTGGGAGGTGTCAAATTTGAAATAACTCCCTCCAATATCTCACCTACCATGGAATTATCCCTTGGATGATAAAGGAATATAGGGTGAACATGTAGAATGTGTAGTTTCCAAAACAGAAGTCCATGGGAGGTGAGGTTGGTGCACCAACTTTAAAAAAATGGTGGGTAGATGGATATCACCATCAATTATACCCCTCTAGATATAATCCGTTGGAGTATCTGCAAATTTATATCTTATCCTAAGAAAGAACATTTGTCAATATATCATTTGGGTTCACCTTTATGTGGATCTTCACAAGTCGCATCATTTGTCTATCCATCACTTCACGTATCCAATGATAGCGAATATCAATACGCATCATTTGGGAATAGTACATGGAGTTCTTGCTCAAGTCCAAACCACTTTCACTGTTGCAATGAACCTTGTACTCCTTCTAGATAAATCCAAGCTCAGGGAGAATATTATTTAGCCACAACGTCTATTTTCCATTTTCTGAAGCAATGATGTACTCTACTTCTTTCGTGGATAAAGTGACACACTTTTTCAATCTTTACTACCATAATATAACTTCTTAAAAAATATAGATGTATCCTCATGTAGAAATCATTCTATAAGGATATCTAGACATATATGCATCTGCATATCCCTACAAGAGAGGTTCAACTCCCCCATATCAAAAACATATCTTTGAAGTACCTTTAAGATACCTCAGAATACATTTGATAGCATCTTGGTGCTTCTTCTCAGTGTTGAAGAGAAATCAGCTCATGATCGCCACTGCATGGGTAACATTTTCTCTCATACTCACCATAGAGTACATCAAAATTCCAACCGCTGAGGAGTATGTTACTATCTCCATCACCTGAATTTCTACCTTGTGTGAAAGGCATGAAATCTTCCTCAAATTCAAATATTCATGAAGAGGAATGCTCATTGGTTTGTCTTGGCCATGTTGGAATGTTTCAGAACACGTTCAACATAATTCTACTAAGATAACCATAACAATATTCTCTTTCTATCACAAATGATTTGCATCCCCAAAATCTATCGAGCATCACCAAATTCCTCCATATCAAAAGAATTGGATAAATCCTTCTTCAACTGGATGATATTCAATTCATCCTTCCCAATGATCAAAATGTCATGAATATAATGTAGAAGAGAAACAAAGTTACCATCCTGAAATCTCTGGATGTACACACACTTGTCCGCCTATGTAAGCTTGAATCCATAACTCACCATTAATGAGTCAAACATATTGTACCATTGTTTGGGAGATTGTTTCTATCCGTAAAAGCTCTTATTCAATTTTAAGACGAGGTTTTATTGTCCAAAAACCTCAAAAACGTCAAGATGCTTCATATAGATCTCCTCAGAGAGGTCATTGTGAAGAAAAGTTGTCTTCATGTCCATTCATTCAAGATCCAAGTCCAAGTTAGCCACCAATATGAAAATGAAGCAGATTGAAGTCATCTTCATCATGGTTTAAAAAATCTCATCAAATTAAACTTATTTCATCTAAAGGAATCCCTTGACAAGTAACCGAGCTTTGTAATTGACTTGTTTTTTGCTTCCATACTTTTTCATCCTGAACACCCATTTTTTTTGTAGTGCATTATTACCTTTGGGTAGTTCCACAAAATCTTATGCCTGGTTCTTCATCAGAGACTCCATATCATCCTCTATTGCATGCAGCCACTTGAGTTTGTCAGGATGAGACACTGCTTACTAGTATCCTTCTAGATAACCCTCATCAGTCAGAAATAGGTTCTCAAAATCAAAATATTTTGTTGATGGTATCCTTCCTCATAAAGATCTTCAAACCTATGAAATGATATGTTTGGGAGGAACAATATCACCTAGATCTTGTGATGGGTTTTCAACTTCTTATGGAGAGGATTGAGTCTCCCCCTACTCAGTATCCTCCTCCACTGGCTCCTGGTCCACTCATGATGACTCTTCTTGAACCTCCTCCTCTTCATTGACACGTGGTGCTAATACATGCGTTGGATCCTGAATTGATTCCTAAAAACATTACCTTTAAGAAATTATAGGATTTTAGTGTCCTCAATCTTCCGGTTCTCATGGAATACAACATCTTTACTTATGATCACCTTATTCTCTTTTAGGCCCTAGAGCTTGTATCAAAACTCCTCATCTCCATAGACAATGAAGACTCATAGAGTATATCTCTCATATATCTTCTTCCTAAAATCCTTATATTCCTATGAAAATTCCAAACATTCAAATACTCATAAATGAGAGAAAGAGGGATGTTTACCCGATCATATCTTCTATGGAATCTCAAAATTCATTGGGATAAACGGTGACCTGTTGTTGAGGTAGAATGAAACCTGAATAGCTTCTCCCCATAATGGCATAGACATCTTAACCAAAATCATAATACTTATAAACTTATCCATAATGGGTTTTTTCACCCTTTCTAAAAATTCATTTTTTTTTGGGTGAGTGGACCATCCCCTCATTTCAGATGCCCTGGATCCTACTATAGGAATCAAATTCCATGGATGTGTACTCTCCTTCATTGTCTGAACAAAGATACTTTAGCTTTATTCCAGTTTCATGATCCACCATGGAATGGAACATCTTGAGGTAGTCCAATACTTGATCTTTTGTCCTCAAGAATAACACCCACACCCTTCTAGATGCATCATCAATAAAGGGTAAGAAATATTTGTTATCTCCCAGTGAATCCACCTCCATGGTTCCACATACATCAGAGTGAACTAAATCCAACAACTCCAATCTCCTTGACGAAATAGCATTGAATGATACTCTATGCTAATTTAAATAGAATTAGTATTTACAAGGATCAAGTGATGAATCCTTGTTAATACTGACATAATTCTTCTTCGTAAGGGTAGATAACCCAATTTCACTCATGTGTTCGAGTCTCCTATGCCACAGATTGGATGGAATCTCTCCTTCCACCATGTTGAGGATTTTTTCATATATCATCATATGATTTTTGTACAACATACTAAATATGTGTCCATGGGCGATGACAATGGCTACTTTTTTCATCTTCCATGATACATTGCTGAAGATAGTTTCATATCCTTGTTATTCAAAGGCTATACCTGATAACAGGTTGATTCGAAGGATTAGAACATACCGAACATACTTTAGGGTGGTTATGTATCAAACATTTTTATTGAACAGGATATCACCCATACCGAAAATCTTTTCCTAATTGGTATTTCCCATCTTGACTACACCAAAGTCACCATATTGATAAATCAAGAAATACTCATGATGTAGAGTGACATGGTATGATTCTACAATATCGACGACCCATTCCAGGTCTTAGCCTAATGTATGAAAGAATGTATCCTCTTTATTTTTGGAGAAAAGAACAACTTCTCTAGTGATGCTCACATTCATGTCTCAATTTCTTCTTATTACTTGCTACTTTTTCCCTTTTCTTATTGCAATTTTCATAAGTTATTCTTTATGTGTCCCTCCATTCCACAATGGTTGAATTTTTATTTTGGCCTCCTTCTATCTGTGAAACTTCCTATACTTTTTTATGGACTCTACTTCCTAACCCATGAACTCCTCCTCATTATCTCTCTCTTATCTAGAATGAGAGATTGCATTTGGTTGTAACTCACATACTTCCTTAGAGCCTCCTCGTTGAACAATGCATCCTTTACCATTTCCAATGTATATTTTCCTCCACGCTCTGAGTTGATGAGTGAGATGAAAAGCATAACCTAGCTATTGATAAGTGTGTAGAGTAAGTCGTTTTCCTAATATTCATCATTCAGAGTCTTACCTGCATCCACTAATTGATTTACTAGTTTTTGGAACTCACTGGTGTGTTCAACTATATAGATTCCACTCTATAGTCAGAGATTCATCAACCACTTCAATAAGAAGATCTTTTTCTGAGTGGTATTTGACTGGTATGTATTTTATAACTTCATCCAAAGTTCATACGCACTAATCTCATGTGCAACATGGTGGTAGAAACTGTGATCATTCCACTGGTATATTTGACTGATCATATTCTTGTTCAAATTCTTCAACTCCTCTTCCTTGGTGGCATCATGATTTAATCCCATATTCTAAATGGGGTCAAAAATATCTTTTTCATTAAGGAGATCTTCAATTTGAGTCTTCCAAATAGAGTAGTTTTAAGAATTCAACATGATCATCCCTACAATGGATAATCCTTCCATTGAATTTAAATTTTGATAAAATTGGCATAGAATATAAAAAAATGGACCTCACCTTTACATTTGTAAATAGTAAAAAATGCAATAATTGACTCATAGATCATTGAAATCGGACACTAATTGATCAAGAAATGACCAAATCAGTGTCAATGGATAAGATCATCTGATGATGTGGAGTGTATTTGTAGTTTCTAAAAAATTTATGAAAAAGTTTCCAACACAGAGACAATACCTTCTTCTCCAGCAAGGTGGTACTATAGCACCTAAAGTTTGACCAATCTTTGACTGAGCTTAAGGAGCCCGTTTTATCTCTATTTTCTATGAAATATGTTCTTCTAGAGTTGAATTGACACATACTTTTAGAATATGGATTTAAAATAGGATTTTTAAAAGCTTGAATTTTCTGGACATCGAAATAAAACTCCACTGCATACCACCATTTCACCAGAAATGGATATGATACCACTGGTTTTGATTCACTGATCACAAAGAAAAAATAACATAGGATGAAAAATTGTATTTATTTCAACTTGAATAAAGGTTACAAAAACTTCTTCTCTACACCTATCTCTCACACATGGAACACTCCTTGCTATAAAATACAATAGATCTCTCTAGCTCGGATGATCTGATTACTGGAAGGCTCTCTAGGTCCTCCTTTTATAGACATGGTGGGATGTGTCAAATTACACACAAATCCCACCAATCTCTCACCTACCATGGAATTCTCCCATGGATTCCAATGGAACATAATATACACATGTAGAATGTACACCAGCCAAAATGGAAGTCTATGGGAGGTGAGGTTGGTGCACCAACTTTGAAAAAAATGGTGGACAACTAGATATCTCTATCATGGCCCTGGGCTGCAGTCATATAAGAATAGAAGGCCTTATATGGAAGATGCCAATATGATGACTTTGGGGGAAAAAAATCCAAGAGAATATCTCTTTCTAATTGGGCCTCCATTACTTGAATTGGGGGAGTATATAATTGGGGGTGGGGGGTGGGATTTAACCAGATAACTTGAAATCATTCTGGATCAAAGCATGTGTTGGTCAGTAAAGTTGGGCCCATGGGTCATTCAGTTCCATTCGTTTCACAAAATCTTACATGTCCTTAGGGTTTCTAATGTCACCCAACTCAGGATCTCAAAAATAATTTCAAATGCTATGCAAGACCAATTACCCTCCACCCTTATTCTCGGATCCCCAACTACAGAGGAAGGATAGACGCAGTTGAAATTTATAGGAGGTTTTTATTGTTTTAAATTTTAAAAATAAGAGGCATTGAAGGCGGTATTTACTGTCCTAAAACACTGGTAGACATGACATCAGATTTTGAGATTATTTAAAATTTAAAAAGAAGGAAAAAATATGAGGCATGCATTGGTGAGAATTAGACCACGAGACTTGTGAGACAAGTGAAAAAAGTGGGATGGATTCACTGGGATAGTAGAGAAGGGATTTTTTAAATGGGTTTTTAATTTTTTTTAAAAACTGAATTAAATATTGAGTATTTTAAAAAATGGATTCTGTTAATTGTAACATACCATTACCGCTATAACCGGTACACCTTAAACCTTGTCATGATTTTTCTTTTCGTTGTTTTGGTTAAGGGTTGAGTTTTGTTTGGGAGGTTTCCTATAATGGTAAAGTCAGATATTTGTTGGATTCTCACACTTAACCAGATTTTTCTATAGGTTACCTAAGGGTTAGATGTCCTCTAATGATTCTCCAAAAAAGTCATGATCATCTTTACACCTTGATAGGTACATGTCATGAGTTTTCGTTACATGTCATGATAGTTTTAATGGACGGTTTTTAATTCGGGGCATTAGAATTAAAGTTGAGGCATCACACTTTTTGGTGGTTATGAATTTTGAAGGGCTCACGATGTGTATTGGGATTACACGTCATGTAATACCTTGTCTATATTTTTAAAATAGGCAATGCAGCTGACCTTTTATTCTTTCCTCTACTCCAGCTCCTTCTCCCTCGACCTAAGAAATTCCCTAGGTGATCTTGGACCTGTCTCTTCCTTCCAAACCCATTATTTTGGCTTTGGATTGTTGATACGATTTTGGTTTTATTCTTCAGCAAGTGTTCCCACTTGTTATTCATGTTTATCTCTTTCTCTTCTCTTGGGTTTTTAATGGATCATCTGGGGATTGATAGATCTATGCCCTATGAAGTTAGATCCTGCTTTTAGGATGGGTTTCAAGATCCCATTCACCTTCATTCTCATTGATAGGTGTTGTTGCGAGTGTTGTTCATTGGGAAAGAGATAGGTGGTTCCGTTCCAATTTGGAAAAATTTATTACTGATGTATTTCTTGATTTATTTCAACTGCTAATTTAAATTAAACTGCTTAAACTTGATTTCAATTTCTTTGATAAAATGCAATTATAGTGACTTGGAAGATTTGAAATGGTTTTGGAATGGGAATTTGGAAAATTTCCAATTCCATTGAATTAGGGTGTTTTTATAGAAATTAGTTGTTTTAAATTGTTGAATTTAAACTGTGGATTTTATGGAAATGTTTTCAATTAAATTTCTGAATTTAATTGTGGAAATAAATAGTGAAAAGGGATGGAATTGGTTTTTAATGGATTTCAAACTTTTGAAAATGGATTAAAATTATTTGATAGAAACCCATTGGTTTTATACTGTGGAAAGGGAGTGTTTTTGATTAAAACTTGTTTTGGTTTTAAATGGAAATAAATTATCATTTTTGAAATGGAAGAATGAGATTTATTGAAATTTAATTAGTATTAAAATAAATTTCCTATCATGTAAGAGAACATGAAAATATTAGGTAGTTGGTAAGTTTTTTGGATACACTCTACACTATTAAAATTTTCTAAAACATACCTACGACATGTCACATCTCTGATTGGAGGGTGATGAGTCACCTCTGGCCAGTGTCAGGGGGACTTGAGTATACTCATTTTGCTGTGATCACTTAGAGAGTGCCAAATCCTATATCTGGTTAATACTATCATACCTACTTGGTAGATGAACATGTTTCTCTCTTGTTTATTTATGTTTGAGATATAAATATATGCCAATGTTTTTAAACTACTTTACATGATTGCTGATTTTTACATAAAATGTTTTATGTAACTATTTTATTTAATCCATTTTTTTAGAAATATTCCATCCCATGTAAAGTAAATCTGATGCTTTAAATGTAATTTCCCATCATGTTGAAACTATATAGAATTCTTTTTTAAATATGATTTCGTATTTCCAAACATATTTATTTTTAAAATTGAAATAATTTCATTGAAAATCTATATTTGGAATCTCTTATGGAATATTTTGTGGCATCATACTGGGCTTAGACTCACACACTACTTTTTTCCTTCAGGTGCTTGTTGAATTTCTTCATCCACATTTGAGAAAGGGGAACAGATCTCTTTGTGGTGGATTAGCTGTTGAGCTTTGGACTTGGTGAGTTGTTTCCTTAGTTACCTTGGGGATATTTTTCCAATTTTAGTAATTGGGGTTCTTGTATATTGGGATTTTTATGCCTTGTTGTATTCTGATACTTTACTCACAGTGGAATTTCTTTTATATGCATATTAACTTGCTTGTATTTCTGCAGCTATGTTTTGTGGAAAATTCATTCCCACTAGCATCTTGTATGATGCCAGTTGCTAGTCACCAACCTGTATGTATTGGGAATGCCCTTTGGGATATGTTAGGGACGACTCAGATATAGGTTTACTAGGGTATCTAGGATGGTTCATGACAAATTGGTATCAGAGGGAGGTTGTTGAGCTTTTATATTCAAGTCAGTATGCATTTGTGTAATATTATCAGGACATATGAGGTAGTTGCAATTGAGTGCCTAACTAGATCTCACCACAATGAACCTTATGTCACCAGGGGTGTTTAGGGAAATATGTCTTGTTATTGAGTTCTATTATTTTCTCTATTTTTATTTGGATGGAGTGGAATCTAAATCTTGTTTTTCCCCTCTATTGGGAGTAGTTTTTCTTATCACTCAGTTTAAGGTTTAATATAATGTCTTACTTTTATATACTGATGCTGTGTAACATCATAATTCTAAGAAAATGTGTGAATTAGATATAGGAATAGGCTACTGCTGAACCTCAATAAGAAAATCCTGTTTCTGATCCAAATCTAATTGAGGTGATTGTTCACACTGTCCAAGCTCTGGGACATGAACCATATCCAGCTCCAATTCAGGATCTAGTTGTGGATCCCCAAGGGGATGTACTTAGAAATAATTATCAAGAGTTTATTTTCAAGAAACCACAAGTTTTAAAAGGCTCCACTAATCCTCAACATGTTGAGTAATGGTTGAGCAAGATAGAAAATTAGTTTGAGTTCTTGGAAATGTAGGGCGCGATCAAGGTGGAGTTTTTCTGGAAGGAAAAAGTTAGAGATGGTGGGAGATTATGGTGATGGTAGGTAAACACGAGGTCTTAGAGTGGAAAGTATTTAAGGTTATTTTCACTAACCAGTTCTATCAAGATTCAATGGTGTTTACCAAGGCTGTAGAGTTTTTCAAGCTTGAGTAGGCTGACAGAACCGTGACTGAGTATTCAAATATCTTTGCTGAGTTGGTGCATTTTTCTACTAAGATTATATCTAACGAGAGGATGAAGGATTTAAATTTAGAGTTGGGGATTTGATTAGATATCCATTCTTAGGTTTTCATGCTAAAGATGTAAACTGATGATGATGTGATGGATAGGGAAATGATGGTTGAGATGGACTTGGATGTAATTTCAGGGTTGATAGGAGTTCCTTTTTCTCCCAGTCTCACCATTGGTTCCTTCAAAGGAAAACATATGCGTGATGATCCTCATGGTAGTTTCTGATGGAAAAGTCATTAAAGACCTCCTAAAGACCCAGGAGTAAGTTCTATGAATTTCTATTAGTGTGGAAATATAGGACACTCCAAGAAGGTTTGTATTGAGGAACCCAAGTATTGTATCTCCCATGGATGTTTAGGGAACATACATAGATTATTTCATCACTTATCTACTCTTCATAGTAGAACATGATCATAAAATCCACCTAAAACTATGGGGAAATCAAATGATTCACATACAAAAGGGTTCCATCTATAGTAAACTGAAACAAAGCTTCTTCACATAGTGGAAGAGTCTCTAGAGGAAGCAGACACAGGTCCAATGACCATGACATGTATCATTACTATAACTTCGTAATTAGTGACTACTCTTTTTGATACCATTGTATATCATTCGTTTATTTCAACCAGTGTTGTTAATCTACTAAATCTTCCCACGGAGCTTTTATCTTACACAATTGATATTACTACACCCCTTGATACGAAGAGATAGTAAGGTCTCTATAGTCCTGATTGTTTCTTCTCTCCATCAGATGTTGAACTAGCTTGTAGTTTTCTGGTTCTCGACCTGAAATATCTTGACATCATATTCATGATGGATTGGATCATTTACAATAAATCTATAATTGATTTTTATCTTCTACAGGTCTACTTTACTACCCCTAGTGGTGTATCTCTTGTCTTTCTAGGAGATTGGGAGTCAAGGACGAGCAGAGCTGGGCCATATTATCTGGAAATGGGGAAAGTGATATCCGTGTTTTATTTTGATCTGGAGAAAGATTCAATGAGTTGTGATCTCCCCCCAGTCATCATTGAGTATCCTGACGTGTTTCCTTCATATTTCTCTGGCTCCACCAGTGATAGAGGTTGAGTTTTCTACTGAATTAATGCATGGAACTCAACTATTCTATAATTCCTCTTACTAAATGCAACCAGTTGAACTGAAAGAGCTAAATACCTAGTTGGATGATCTTCTTGAGAAAGGATTTATACTTCAGAGTGTGTCACCTTGGGCCACAACAGTTCTCTTTGATAATGAGGTTGATGGTTCTCTCCTTTTATGTATTGATTATTGAAAGCTCAATTGAGTTATGTTAAAGAAAAACTATCCATTACCAAATATTGATGATTTTTTTGATAAATTGAAAGGGTTGAAGTGGTTTTAAAATATCAAACTTTAATCTGGTTACCATCAGTTAAGGATAGCAAAATATGGCATTAAAAAAACGCCTTTCGGAGTAGGTATGGCCACTATGCGTAACTTGTTTTTCCCTTTGGTATGCAAAATTTTCCTGTAGTTTTCATGGATTTAATAAAAAATATTTTCCATGAGTATCTAGATACCTTTTTGGTAGTCTTTATGGATGAAATTATTAACTATTCCAAGTATAAGGAGGATCATGTGCAACATTTGAGAACAGTTCTGAGTCTGTAGAGAAATTAACACCTTTATTCCAAGCTTTCAAAGTGTGATTTCTAGTTTTGGGAAGTGAAATTATTGGGAAAAGTGGTTTTAGAAAAATGAATAACAATTGATCCTAATAAGGACAAGTTTTGTATGAATTGGGAGCAACCATGAATTGTCTTTGAGATTCAGAGCTTCTTGGGATTAGCCGGATATTACCACAGGTTCATGAAGGAATTCTCGAAGTTGGATTCTTTGATGACTTCTCTAACTAGAAAGGGGGTGAATTTTTCATGGAATGATAAATTAAAGATTTCTTTCATTGAGTTGAATCATATTTTGACTACTGTGCCAGTGTTGACTCTTCCAGAAGCCGGGTAGGGCTATGTGGTCTTTTGTGATGCATCAGGTTCTGGCTTGGGCCATGTTCTTATTCAGGGAAATAATGTAGTTGATTATGGATCTTGTTATCTTAGGACACATGAGAATAATTGTCCTACCAATGATATATAACTTTTAGCAGTAATGCACACACTTAAGAGTTGGCGAAACTACCTTTTTTGGAAAAAAGTTTACAGTGTATTCAGACCACAAAATCCTGAGTTATATCTTCTCTAAAAAAGATCTAAATCTTTGCTAGAGGTGTTGGGTGTAGTACCTGAAGTCTTTCAACTTTGACATCACCTATACCCCAGGTAAAGTGAATTTCATTGTGAATGTTTAGTGCAGGAAACGTCCAAACCATGCAGTGAAATATTCTTCAGAAGAGAGGAATTTAGTGGCTCTCTTTGCATAGTTTCATATTGGAGTCTAGGATAAAGGGGATGAGGTTTCTTTAGCCAATGTCTAGTTGATATTTTCTATTCTTGAGTTTATTCTTCATGATCATGATCTTGATGACAAGTTCTGTAGCTTTAGAGAATCTCTTTATGGCGGGGAGGTATTTTCCCAGAGGTCTTTCGCCAAAGAGGGTGTTCAATGTTTTCAAAATCACTTTGTTGTGCCATTAGCGACAAAGAACATAGTTATGGGGGATCACCATAATTACCAGTGGAATGTGCACCTAGGAACTACTAAGATGTTCTAAAACATGAGATGGTAGTTATGGTTTCTTGGTATGAGATGTGGCATTACTGAGTTTTTTTCCCGTTGCTATACATGCTAGCTCGTGAAAGATGAGCACTAGAACCCTTCTAGTTTGATTCAACCACTTCCAGTCCCTACTTGGAAGTGGGATGAGGTCTCTATGGATTTTGTGGTTGGGATACCTTATATGCACAGAAAGATGAATGTGATATAGGTTGTGATCAATAGAATGACTAAGATGGCTCACTTTATACCCACTCATGATATGACCAAAGTTGAAAAGTTGGGGAATCTCTATATGAAAGAGATTGTTCATTTTCATGTAGTTACATATTCTATAGTCTCTGATATAGATCCATAGTTTACTTCTTGATTTTGAAGAAGCTTTCAGAATGCACTAGGATCATAGGTTTTTTTAGAAAATCCTACCATCTGCAGTCGGATGGCCATATAGAAATAACTATACAGATTCTTGAGGATATGCTTCATGCTTGTGTTCTCAACTATAGCGGGGAATGGGATGGTCACTTGGATATGATTGAGTTTTCATATAATAATAGTTACCAGTCTACGATAAGAATATAATATTTTGAAGACTTGTATGGATGGCCTTGTAAATCTCCATTTTTATGGTCAGAGGTTGGTGAAAGTTCCTTGGTCGGAACAAGTTTGGTACAAGAGACAACATCAAAGATTTAGGTAATTCGTAATAGAATGTTGACCACAAAAATCCGATATAAGACTTATATAGATCGACGCCGTAGAACTTTGGAGTTTTTAGTTGGTTATCTGGTGTTCTTGAAGGTTTCAACCCAGTTTGGTCATCGATGGCTTGTGAGATAAGGGAATCTTTCTCCTTGATTTGTGGGACCTTTCAAGGTTATTGAGAAGGTGGGGGAATGTTGAGTTTCTTTTAGTATTTCCACTGAATCTGGAATCAATACATAACTGGTTCCATGTATCATAGCTAATAATGTATCTATCTGAACCATCTCACATTTTGAGCTCGAATGATATCGAGATTGAGCCTCATTTATCTTTTACTAAGAGACCAGTCAGGATAGTTCATTTTGAGACAAAGGTGCTTCGTGGGAGAATGATACCTTTGGTTCGAGTGTTATGGAAGCATGGTTTTGATCATCATGAGACGTGGGAACATGCGGAACTGATGAGAGAGGAGTGGACTCATCTTTTTGGCATGGAAACATCTCCATAGGTTTTTTTTGGGATATAATGTTTTTATGGTGGGGAGGTTGTAGCATCCCATTATCGCTCTGATAGGTATTCCTTAAACCTCATTGTGGTTTTCCTTTTCATTTTTTGGGTAAGGGTTGAGTTTGGTTTGGGAGGTTTCCTATAATGGTAAAGCCATAAATTTTTTGGATTCTCACACTTAACTAGATTTTTCTACAGGCTGCCATCAGGCCACACATTGTGTAATAGGCTTACACATCCTATAATGATCCTACAATCAAGTCGTGATCTACTTCACGCCATGATAGGTACACATCGTGAGTTTTTATTACACGTCTTGATGGTTTTAATGGATGGTTTCTAATTTGGAGCATCAGAATTAAAGTTGAGGTGTCACATTTTTCAGCTGTTACAAATTTTAAAGGGTTCACGACAAGTATTGGGATTACACATCATGTAATACCCCACTAGTGTTTTTAAAACAGGTAGTGTAGCTAGCCTTTTATTCTTTCATCCACTCCAGATCTTTCTCCCTCGACCAAAGAAATTCCCCAGGTGATCTCAGGCTTTCCCATACCTTCCAAACCCATTTTTTTGGCTTCAGATTGTTGATACACTTGTAGTTTGATTCTTGAGTAAGTGTTCTCTCTTATTATTCAAGTTTCTCTCTTTCTCCTCTATTGGGTTCTCAATGGATCATCTTGGGATTGATAAATCTATTCCTCATGGTGTTGTATCTTTCTTCTAGGTTGGGTTTCGAGATCTCCTTCACCTTCATTCTCATTGACAGGTGCCATTGTGAGTTTCATTATTTGGGAAATAGGTAAGTGGTTTTGTTCTAATTTGGAAAAATTGATTACCATTGTATTGCTTGATTTATTTCAACTGCTAATTTAAATTTAACTACTTAAACTTTCTTTCAATTTCTTTGATAAAATCCTAATCTAGTGACTTGGGAGATTTGAAATGGTTTTTTCATGGGAATTTGGAAAACCCCCAATTCCATTTAATTGGGGCGTGTTTATGGAAATTGTATGTTATAAATTATTGAATTTAAACTATCTATTTGATGGAAATGTTTTTCAATTAAATTGTTAAATTTTATTGTGGAAATGAATTTTGAAAAATGATGGAATTAATTTTGAATGGATTTAAAACATGTGAAAATGGATTAAAATGTTTTTTATAGAAACCCAATGGTTTTATCTTTTGGAAATGGATTTTTTTTATTAAAACCTATTTTGTTTTTAAATGGAAATAAATTGGAATTTTTGAAATGGAAGAATGAGATTTATGGTATTTTAAGAAGTCTTAAAATAAATTTCACATCATGTAAGAGTACATGAAAGCATGAAATCCTTAGGTTGTTAGTGAGTTATTTGGATACACTCTACGCTATTGCATCATTCTAAAACATACCTGTGGCAGGTCACATCCTCAATGGGAGGGTGATGAGTAACCTCTAGCTAGTGTTAGGGGGACGTGAGTATATTCATTTTGTTTTGATCACTTAGAGAGTGCAGAATCCTATACCTAGTTAGTACTATCACACCTACTTGGAAGATAACCATGTTGATCACTTGTTTATTTATATTTGAGACATAAATGTAGGCCAATGATTTTTAACTTCTTTATATACCTGTTTATTTTTACAAAATCTATTTTATGTAACTGTTTTATTTAAGCCATTTTTTTGAAATATTCCTTACCTTGTAAAGTAAATCCTATTCTTTAAAATTAATTTTACATCATGTTGAAATTGTATATCATGTTTTTTTAGATAATATTTTTTATTACAAAACCTGTTTATTTTTAAAATTGAAATATTTTCTTTGGAAATCTATATTTGGCATCTGTTATGGAATCTTTGGTGGCATCTTACTAGGATTAGGCTCACACCCTACTTTTTCCTTTGGGTGTTTGTATACTTTCTTCCTCCAGGTTTGGGAAAGGGGAAAGGATCTCTTGGTGGTGGATCCAGCTATTGAGATTTGGACTTGGTGAATTGTTTAATTAAGGACCTTGGGGATGTTTTTCCTATTTTAGTACTTTGGGTTCTTGAACTTTGGGCTTTTTATACCTTGTCGTATTCTGGTACTTTACTTCCAGTGGAGTTTCTTTTATATGAATATTAACATGCTTGTCTTGCATCCGCTATGTTTTGTGGAAAATTCATTCCCACTTGCATGTTGAATGATGCTAGGTGCTAGTTTCCAACCCATGGGGATCAGGAACACCCTTCAGGCTATGTTAGGTCCGATTTGGATATCAGGTTACTAGGGTACCTAAGATGGTTCGTGACAAGAACCGTGAATGAGGTTCATTAAGCGTGAACCCTATTCACGCCTCTTTATATATATATATATATTATTAATAATTTATTTACCTTATGAATAATATAGTATTTATTATTAATATTAATTTCTATGAATATTACATTTAAATATTAGTTAATTTTTTTTTATAAAATATTACCAATTTATTAATAAATAATATATTTATCAACAATCAATTGTATTATTTTTTATTAATTAACATTATATTATTATGTTATTAATTAATTATGTATAAAATCTATTATTTATAATATTTTAATTATAAATCTTAATTATTTTTTGTTAATATAATTATTAATTAAATATTAATAAATAATTTTTTTTAATTGTCAATTATATTATTTGTTATTAATTTTTAATACATTAATATGTTATTAATATAATTAATAGAATTATAACTAATATTTATTGTATAATAATGTAAATAAAATAATTTTTATTTAGAATATTATTTACTTGTTAATAATTATATTATTCTATTAATATTTTAATTAAAAATCTTTGTTAATTTTTTTGTTGATATAATTTTTAGTAATTTTATAATATGTAAATTAATTATTAATTATCAATTTTATTATTTATTATTAATTAATAATGTATTAATATAGTATTGATATAATTAATAACATTATTGGTAATATTTATTTTATAATAATGTAAATAAAATAATTTTGTATTTAGAAAAGTATTTACTAATTAATAATTAAATTATTCCTAATATATTATGTTGCATTATTAATTAATTACTTATATATGAAATAAGATAATATTTATTATTAATATTAATAATATTTATAGAATTGAACATAATAATATTATTAATATTTAACAATTAATTTAAGATGTTAATTTATTATATCTATACTTAGTATTATAATCCATATTATGTATAATAAATAATCATCTAAAATTAATTATTAAATATTAATAATATTTATTGAATTCAAAACAACAATATTAATATTAATTAATAATAAATTTAAGAATATTATTTATTATATATAATATGGATAATAATAAAAATTAGTATTAATATAAATAAAAAATAATAATGATCATTATTACCAATGTAGTTTTTTTAAAAGTTGGGTCTGAATCAACTTTTTATTATGAAAGTAAAGACCTATTTCTATCTAAGTAGATGGAGACCCATTACATAGCCTATAGGCCTAAGTCCAAGTGGCCCATGAACATGGCTCAAAATCACTAAGGTGCGAATGCCCTAATTATAGGACCGAAAGCCTATTTTTTGGCCCAAATACCCCTCCTACTAATAGTATTTCTACAATACTCATTCTGCTACAATACCCACTATAGTACTATCACTGCTACAATACATTCTATAGTACCCACCACTACTATAGTTCCCTCACTTCTATAGTTCACTGAAGCTACAATACCATTACAGTTTTTCTACAGTAACTTAGGGAGATCACCCCTGCCCAGTTTGGAACATGGGGTTTTTTATGCAGGCTTATGAGGTTTACCACTCATGAACCACCCCAACTGCATTATTTTTACCAATGTAGTTATTAATATTATCATTTCTTATTTTTTCAAAAATATTTTTATTAGTTTACAATTATATAAATTAATTGATTTATGTAACATTATGTAATATATTAGTATGTTTTGAAAACAATGTATAAATAATGATTTAAAAAACATATAACACGTATCAATCTAATATATGTATGTCTTCTTGATTCTCCTCTGTGTCACATCTAGGTGTATATATAATGCATTCATGCCATATCTATCTATATCTCTACTCTAGTGTACGCTGCTATGGTATATCATCTTTGGCACCCACCTCCACATCATCCGGTGTGGAAGGTGGTGGATGTACAATATCGCCACTTGTACCCTATCCTAACTCAAAGGATAGTGTTTGTTGGATGTAACTCTTTCCAACATTTGAATGAAATGGGTGTTGCACTACAGATATATGTGGATCAAAGACAAATGAAGAATGCAATAAAGACCAGTCAAAGTTAACATCTACAACAAAATCTGACATGCTAACAAACCCTGACTGTGCATGTGAATCTGGCTATGGCTACAGATCATACACAATAGAAGTTGGAGGAGCATCTGAATGGTCACAATGAACACCCTCCTCTTGTGAAACATCTTCATCCATAACAAGTTCATCACCCTTGGCACATCTATATTAGGCTCACATCAGCCTCTACATTCCCTGGGGAATCAAATAAATTACCATGATTAATCTTATCCATGGTAGGAATAAAATCTTTTATATCTATATGAAAATATACCTAGTCAAATGATCCTCCCTATACCAGATTAGAGATGTGATGGAGATGGGTGATACGATCATCCTATGAGAACAAATTATACTGTTAAGCAATGTTAATCAAAAAACTATTCATCATTGGAAGGAAGAATTTATAAAAATTCATGATATACCCTTCCATATCATGTAAGAATTATCACTAGGGACATATGGTTCTAGGGCGCATAATCGAGATGATTGAATAAATTCATACATACAGTACCGACCCCTCATAATCGGGACTCAGGTCATCTCACCCACAACTCAATATATCCCGCATGATATTTCCTCCATTCAAAGTCTCACTTCCCTGAAATCTAAAGAGAATAAAGTAAAGGTAATAGACTAAGAGATGTAAAAATGGGCTGATAAAATCTGAATGGCCTCATAACCCTATCAGTTTGATGCCACTCAACAATATGAAAATGAATTAGAATAACGATGCACGATATGACAACAAGAATCACAATGAAATATAATGGGAGGCTCCAGATGATATCCACATTATATGGAATTCATAAAATCTGAAAAAAAGAAGAATCAATTAATAAACGAGTAGATTTATAATAAAGAATAACGATTTAACTATATGATTAATAACCACTTATGCCATTTGGTCGAAGACTATCCAACATAAGTTTGTAAGCCTGGACATCATGTCTGGATGTATTTGAATATTGATGTGATTGAATCCACATTTATATAACATTGTTATAGTTATATTTCACAATAAAAAGTTATATATTTGATTTTGAAATTATAAGGAAGGAATAACATACCATCATCCATGTGAAGACTCTATTAAAATATTAGTAGGAAATAGCACACGTGCATGTGGAGACAAGCAAAGGATGTGATACCATATCCATATCTATATAAGAGTAATTTTTTTTATCTGCATCTTATTGACGTGACATGTGATATATAGTTCCTTGTATGTATATGTGAGACATTAAAACCCCCATCGATACTGCCCTCCCTAGTTTAAGTCCTCCAATAAAAGTAAATACATCAAATGTAAAAATGTAGTTTAATGATCAATAAATATCCTACCACCAATTACCCTTAAAATCCATGAACATGAAAATCTCAACACATTGATATCATTAGAATCATCATCTATATGAGGGACGTGTTGGTATATTCATGACAAGCATAATTGGCTACCGAAGACGGACCTGCCATTACTGTAGACCTCAATTCCTAGTAATCAATGAACCATCTCAAACCAATCTATACGGAATTGACCCATCACAGTCGCACCATCGACGAGGAGTCCCAATATAATGAACACATACTAGAGTGTAATAGCCACCCCTCTATAAAATGGAATATATGTGTCTTTGGCCTCCATCTTTCGATGAGTGAAACAAGGAGACGATGATTAAAAAATTTTAAGTCGCACATCGCTATGCCATCGAACCCAACATGAAGAAGATGAGGGATGATAATGGGAGGTGGTGCAACATGATGGAAATGATGAGTTCTCCATACACTCAATAGAGGCACTAGACATCCCTCTAAAACTATCCATGAAACATGCCTATCCTGGAATGTGATCAATGGAGGACCTTCCATTTTTATATTTGATATCATTGTTACTTTTTTATAGTTAATTAAACAAAATTTGTAAACTATTTTAAAAAAAACTACAAAAAACAAAATAAAATAGACAAATAGAATTTATAATTCAACATTATGATAAAAAAAGTGGTGAAAAAATATATGTGGATGATGTTGTTGTATTAGTATATAAATTTATTATTTTAATGATCTTAAATCATGTTTAATTTATTTCAAAATATTTTTATGTAAATCATCCAATATGAAAAGAACATATAGAACATGTGGCTGCTTAACGTATATGTGGCTGCTTAATGATCTAAAATGTACACATTCTTGATAAAATACATTGAATCGATAATGGATTACGGGAAGTGGAGCTCTATCATACCACTTGGGGATATCTCTTATGAGTATCCCTTCTGCATGTAAAATGCTACATCATAGCCCCCTCCCCATTACTGTGGCCAATATATCTCATTTCTGATATGATTTGACCTTGGTTATCCAAATGGGAACAACCAGGTAATATCAATACAATAATTTAAAACAATAGAAATGAAAAAAATCATAAATTAAAAAGAAAAAAATACAAAACATGGAAATATCAGGGACAAAAGTCAGCTGATCAGTAAGCAAGGTAATATAATGAAAGTCACCAAAAGGTATCTAAGGTGCACTATAATAGTTAACCAGAGTGATCACATGATACACTGAGTCAACATAGGGCTCCCATGATATGTATATCAATGAAAAAGATGCAAAAACATGTGCACATAGATATCTCAATTCCTAGATGTTACTGCAATCATAGTACCTATTATCCATCATGACCACCAATGCTTGACCACTATTTCTTGTAACTCGGTTATAGAAACCTATTACCTAAAAGTGGCTCTATACCTGGTAAATGGTTAGAACATGAAATGATGATGTTTCATGTACTATATGATCAGTGGAACTTGGGAAATGTTGATTAAAACACATTAAAATTTTCTTATACTAATAGGCCTATTGGGGCTGTTTTAACAAAGTACATCACACATCTATAAAATATATCTTGTACCAACCCTTTGATCGAAAATTTTCACACACCCTTAAAGAACCCATTTATGAACTCCACTATATCAGTGGTCTTATGGCCGTATCTCCTACCACCATCACTTGTTAATGACTATTTATACTTTAAAATACACATCATATATTCATACACATCTTGATTATCCATTCAAATTTCTTCAAGACATTGATCAAAACTTTCTTGTGGGGTATATAATGCTGAAACCATAAAATAATAATTCATTTAAAAGGTTATTGAATTTTATTTCAAAAAAAAAAATAATTTTAGAAAAACATACCCAACTTGATGACCACCTTCCTTATTGCCTCATATATGAAACTATTATACAAATTAATTGAAATATGTCAAATTCCATATCAACATTAAGAATTAATTTCTCTAAATGAAACACCATCACTATCAAGGGAAACTATAGTCACTTGATGAAGATCATATATCAGACACACTCTCTCGTTTTGTGTGACATGAATGTGTATACATGCCAAAAACCAACTCTATGATTCAAAATTATCCTTTTCAATAATAGTGAATTCAATTGGTAGAGGATCACAATTACCATACAATATGGAAGTAATAAGTAAAACAACCATATAATTTCCATAAAGAGAATTTCCATTGACATGAGTAAATTGTTTACAATAGGGGAAATTGGTGATACATGTTTGGAATGCCCACAAAATTCTATTGAACTTCTCCTTTGACTGATTAACTTGATGATTAGGGGAGATATAATAAACATTTCACAAAATAAAAATAATTTTATTTTTGAGAGATAAAAATCCCATAAGCTGTGAAAAAATTGCATATGATTCATCCCAATAAACATACACATCCACAATTTCCCTTTGTTTTTCATTCCAATCTTTTTAGTTTGATATATTATTGTTAAAAAATTATTGGATTCATTCCTGAACAAGGGACATAGGAACATCCTGAAACATTTATATCATCTCTACAATAATAGTTGATATAAACTCTATATCAAGTGAAGAGTGATATTATGATAATATTAGATATACACAAGTGTGTGATCATTCTCCTTTGTTTATATTCCAACATGAAAAAAATTTATCAGATATTTCCCGCATTTAGAATTTACATTTTGGCCCATATTTGTGATATCGAATGAGGTCTTTTTACTTTTTCGAATCATTAAACACAAATGAAAAATTACTCTCTATGTGGTATTGTTTTATCACGATTTTCGAAGAATCATTACTTTCAAACTGCTTCCCAACATAGCTGGTGTTATCAGTTGATATAGATTTATTCTTTATAATTATAGGGAATTCAGTAGTTGGTGTAATGACATCCCAATAAAAATGTTTTGCATGCGATAATCCTTCAAATACGGAAGTTAATAGTGTAGGATGATTACCACTAACTAGTGTATTCCTATCAATAAGAGGAACCTCAAAAGGTTCATTCCCCACTCACCCTCACCCACATCATCTCCTGATGCATCACCATATAATTCCTCATTAGATAACCTATCATTCGGTAAATCATAAGTACACACAGGGATGTCTCCTACATTTCCTTCCAAATTAAAATCATCTTCATCATAATTTGTTTCTATCACATGAGTCATATGAGCATGTAATTAATGAGTGTTGTAAAGGACATACTTGGAGTGTGTTTTCTCACCTTCAGAAAATTTCAGTGCTCTTTCCTTTCTTCTTCCCTTGATGGTGTAGGTCATGGGCGCGTCTCCACCTCCCCTCCTCAGTCTTCTTCAGCTAGGGAGTGGATAAGATGACCTTATTCACTATTGATTCCATCTAATGTCTCTTACTTTTCCCCTTTCACTAACTCATCATCTCTCCTTCGATTCCCTCCTATCGAAGTTAGCCCTAAAGTAAAATCCTGTGTGAATGGAGCTATATCAATTCTGATTTCTTCATTAGATTTCATGAACACATCGACAATTCTAGGTCTCACTTTGGTTACCCATTTTGGGAATAAAAAACCCTTTTTAGATACCTTAGAAAAGTTTTTTTCTCATAATAGAAGTTATAGGACCAGTTATTTGTTGGCCTTTTAGATCTGAAGCACATCCAGATTCATTTTTTGAACAGGGAAGATCTGATAAAAACTTGGAATAATTATCTATGAGTTATGGATGGATTTTGTTTTTCACTCTTTTGGTGGTCTTTTTATTTTGATCTGATGCGTGGATACTCAGTCACAGTGCTATGGATATCTCTTCTAGGAATTTTGTTAACTTTCCAAAATCTGATGATTCTTTGGTTGATCACAAACATAATAGGTTTCTACCTTTGTTTGGATTCCCAGACCAGTGTCATATGCCATCCTGTTTCTTTGAGAATTTTCAATGAAGTAGATGTTTCTAAGGGACTGTTGGACTCCATAATCATTAATATTTAAGGGAAAATTCATTAGAATCAAAAAGTTTTCTATGATTCTTGGGTTCCATTCTGTTTTGGTTGTCGTCGTTTGGGTAATGAAATTTACAGATGTCATCAAAGATCCTCTTATTTTCCTCAAAGTGCTCCACCTCATGGTCTTCTAGAAGATAATATGGTAGCAGTGTTCAATATCACATAGGTGGATCAAACAGGTACTAGTGGGGAAAGAACTTATTCTATTCTACATATGTAGGTAAACTTATTTAATCCAAAGGTGAGAGTGGTGGATGAGCTCGAAGGACCGCGATGTGATTTGGGTATCAAAAAATATTTTTCTGTTGTTGTTAAACCTATTAGTAGTTATCTATAAGAGAATGTAGAAGAGGACCAAGGGGATCATTTTTGGGAAGATCTTCTTGGTATAAAGGTGGACAATGGCTTGTTGAAGGACATGGATGACATCTTGGATAATCCCTCCAAGTCTGATAGACTCACAACTGATGAACCAAAGGTCACCAATATTTTCAAGTGTTTGAGGACCGATTTGGGGGGTTATCCCATTATTGTGATTGTAGATATTTTTATAGAGGTAGTGTTATTTGAGTAGAAACCTATTATTAATATTAGTTATGAGACCAAAGAGATGTGGTCACCGGTGCCAAGATCATCTTCCCTAGTTAGGGAGATTTGTGATCAGAATGCAACAAATTCTACGGAACTGGTGTCTTCTAGAAACCAAGATCAAACAAGACCTTTTAAGACTCATAACTATTTTGTAAATTTGGTTGGAAGTGAGAAAGGAGATTTAGATCATGAAGGGTGGCATAAAGTTATTAAAAAAAAGAAAACTAAATGGGGTGATCAAAATCAGTTGATGATGCCGAGATGGGTGACAGAGATAGTGACTCTCAACAAGAGATAGAGTATGAGAAGGATCATTATGGTGAAATGAATATTCGATCCAAATTGAGAAATGGAAAATAAGAAAACCTATAATCTAAGAATTTTACAATTCAAAAGGGAGAGGAGAAATCTAGGCTCGACAAAGATTATTCAAACCTACCTAAAACAATTTTTACCAGATCTTCAGGTAAGTTTATGAAAGGTGTAACAAGAAAAAATTTAACTGAATCATCATCCTCTAAAGTATTGAGTTCGGAACATGTCATGACAGGAGAACAATTGGTTAATAGAAATCCTAAAAGTGGAGAATAAATATGGAAAAAAAAGGAATAGTGGAATAATACAAATGGTTGTTTTTAGATCTCATCCTCCATTATAAGGAAGATATGCATGAAAAATTTTCTCGATACAAGCCTCAAGAGTGGAGGTCACACAAATTTATTAAATAAGGTTACAATTAGATATGAATGAAGATAAAGAGGCATGGATAGATAAGAAAAACCAAATACTGGATCAGGGATTCAATCAATTTAAAATTAATTTAGAGTAATTTATACATACAATGGAAAGAATGGATTATCACTTTGAAGAGCTTATCAATGAGGAAACGGTTATAAAAATAAGTACACTATATAGGGAATTATATAGATAGTATAATTAAATTAATCTCAGTTTAGTTTTTAATCAATTTGTGAGTTCCTTCAGTATGTAGGGGTTGTTTGTTATGTTGACTTTAGTTTCCCACTTCTCGTCAAAGTGTCTTTGTAATAAAAACATTACGAAGGACTGAATTCTATAGAGATCACAAAACATGGTTCTATAATATTTGGTTTCACCTCATCAATATCATAAATCACCATATATAATTCCACTAGACCATTACCACATTGTTTCCTAAATAACAATGATGCATACATCCAATCATCATCATTGACCAGAGGATACTCAGTGTGCCAAAAACATTCAAGATATTGAAGATGTTGATATATAATTGAAGCAATTGATTGATCAACACTAAGTTTTAACTGACTATGAATATTCTTGCAATATTCATCCAATATCACACAATCATAAATATTTTATACTCTTGATAGTTGAAGAATATATCTAAAACCCTACTTGGGATAAATTAACTCACCATTGCGATATATATTTTCAAACATGATTACCTAGAAAAAATAATTAATAAAATATTATATACTACATCATTAAATTTTTTAATTTTTTAATCGTTTATGAATAAATAATTAACTTGATCTTGAGAATTTTTCTATGGATTGGATTATCATTATTTAAAAAACCAACCAAAACCTAGGGGGGATCCTAGAACCTATATTATCTCAGATTTTAGAGACCATCATTCACATCTCAAACATGGTGTAAAAATATAGCTTCAAAAAGAAACACTTATTTTCAAATTCCCTTTTATTATAATGATACTCAATGGAAAGTGAGAGGGTCTTGAGGGAAGAGATACATTATATTTTTTATGTGGACATACAAGTTCTTACATACTCAGAGAGAGGGATGACACACATTTCATAAATGAGGAAAAGAAAACAAAATTATTACCAATTATATAACTAGAAAAAATGACATGAAATTTCAGTCATATATTGGTTATTCATCTCAAGATCATCTAATTATTTCAAATTAAATAATCAGATAAAAAAATAAAACATGCAATTTCAATCATACATTAGATGGCCATCTCAAGATCATTCAACATTCTACATTGCAAACATGTTTGTTCAAGATATTTATTATGTTCTAAAAATTGTATCTTTACTTATAACTATATTTAATAATATATATATAAGAATCTATTTATATTCATAATTTCATGATGATTTTTCCATGTTTCATGTGATAATCTATAACTAAAACCTTGATCAACATAAATAACCTCACCTTGAAGTATATTGACAATGATATAATTACTAAAGAAGTTTTGATAAAGCATTATATATTTTATACCACATCATCAAATTTGTCACATATTTTAATTACTTATGAATAAATACCTATGAATTGATCTTGATATATTTTATATGGATTAGTTTATAATTATTTCATAAACCAACCAAAACCTAGGGGTGAACTGTAATGGCCCGGGTATTAGGGGTCCATTACTTTGTGAAAATCTCATGTTGGGTTTTCTAGTCTGGGAATCTCAGTGAAGTTTGGCATAACGGTAGGCCTACCGGTAGCCTTAGCCTACCCGTAGCAGGCCTACCGGTAACTCGGTCTAACGATAGACGCAACCTACCAGTAGCTCTGTCTACCAGTAGCTTGGTTTACCGGTAGCTGCAGCTACCAGTAGCTCTCTCTACCGGTAGCTTGGTCTACCGGTAGTTGCTGCCTACAGGTATCTCGGTCTACCGGTAGCTGTAGCCTACAGGTAGCTGGCAGCCACTAGTGGTTCTCGGCTACTGGTGGCTCTCGCCTACCCCCACAGGTTCTTTCTAGTAGTGCTCCTTTTTGCGCAAATTGGGTTTTAAACCCCATTTTGACCCCTTTAAGCTTGTTTTAAAGCCCGGTAATGCCCATAAACGTTTTAATTAAATGTTTAATGAACTAACCTAGTGTGTGCATTAGTTTAAACCGCCCGACCCTTTAATGACGTGTGGGGCAGCGTGGTCAACCCACGACCCCGCGCTTTACGCGGTTTCGCGTTCTAATCTCAACTGTCCCCGACCTTATAAACAAAATGGTTCACCATAGGGTTCTTTTCTCGTTCACCCTACATTCAGATGAGCCACTTTTCGTTCAGGCGAGCCGCATCGCTATGCGTGAAGTTCCGCGCCCAGCCTAAGCATCGATCATTGACCAACAAGTAGGGAATTTCTCCTTCGCCTCTCACTTTTGTGTATCATCTGGGGTGGGTGTGCTTTTTATTCTGTAGAATTGGATAAACCAGACTTAAATAAATATAATGAACAAATTCTATAAAGAACGAAGGGGGGGCTGTGATCGTTGATGCTGTTTTATATTCTGATCTTCTTTCTGAATTGTGCGGGCTTACGCCCACTGAAAATCATGCCCGTTGGTGGTCTTTCTCTGTGCACTAATGAACCCCTGGTGATGTTTTAAATGACTTTTTTGTAATTATGAACTCCTGCTATGAAAAGGAAATTGGTTAATCATGTATATCCGGCTAAATAAATTGAGGCACTAGGATCAATCCTTCTATGATAACCCCCTGTTAAAGCACACGGAAATTGAAATCATGGAGTGTGTTAAATCTTATAAATATGAAAATACCAACATGGCCCTGCTTTGTGATGGTGGTAGTGGTTGGGTTGTTTTTCTTCACAGGCCGATTGCTGGAGATGTGGGAGGGGATGGGATCCCCTTTTTTTATACTCCCGATGGTTATGAAATTGGGGATGGGATCCCCTGTTGTTATGGGTTCGGTGGTTGTGAGTTTTAAGACCGGGTGGTTACCTTGTTTATATCACGAATTGGGGTGGGATCCTCTGTTGTTGAGAAACCCTTTTTTCTCCTGGATATTGGGAATGTGACTGTAACTTAGGGTTCTCTTTAGTTGATGTGGATTTACGAGAGAACCGGGTCTGGGTGTTATGGTTGATGCTTGACTGTTTGATTTCCTGGACTTGTGCCTATGCTTACTAGTTGCCTAAGTAGGTGCAGAACTTAATTAAACATCATTACTGAACATGAAAACAAGGATGAGACAATGGGTTTTCGTTTGGTATGAGTTGTGACTCGGAAATGAGTGCTGTTTGTGTCCTTTAGGCTGGCTGAAGAAAAACCTAACTTTGGGTGAGTGCTTGTTACCTATATATATACTTGTAGTTTTGTGTTTCTTATTCGCGCCCACATAACATGAGAACTTAGTGCCGAATACCCCCATTTCTTGGGGGAGGGTGTTTTTCCCAACACTATTATTAGTGGCTGGTTATTAGCTCCTTTTATGATCCATTTCCGAGATAGCCCAAGTATCTTCGGGCAGGCTGTGATGGCCTAAGGTCCATTATTAGCCCAAGAATCTTCGGGCAGGATAGTGTGGTGGTTGGCCAGGTGTGTGCGACAGGTGGTTTCCCAAGTGCCTTCGGGATGAGGCCCAGGTGTCTTCAGGCATGGTAGTGGATCTTCTATCCCAGGTGTCTTCGGGCATGGCGGTGGTTGTTCTGGCCTAGGTGTTTGCAGGCATGGTTACATGTGACAGTTGTGGCCCAGGTGTTTGTGTGTGGGATTCGGTAGTGGGAATGTGTGTGGTTGTGTCCCAGGTGTGTGTGGGTGGGTGTGGAAGTGGGAATGCAGTGAGAATGGTGGGATTGGTTCGATGTGTTGGATGTCTCAATAACCAGTGGTAAAGTGGTGTGTGGTACCCAAACATCGATGTGCTCTTATTATATATATTACTTGACTTTCGTTATTTGGGGAGTGTGCCTTGGTGAGGCTTGGGTGGATAGTTTACCTTGTTAGGTGTTTGGTTTACTCTTTTTCTCATGGGACTTTAGTACGTTCCCCCACTTGTGCATGAGAGTCTTTGGTTTTCCCTACTGAGTGTACTTGTATGCTCACCCTAAGTATATAAAACTGCTTTCAGGATTCCAGGAGGACTTCGGGGATCGCGCATGACCTTACTAGCTCGGACCTTTGGGGCAGTTGCAGTTGCTGTTTTTCCTTCTTTGGTACTTATCCTTATAGTCACTTTTGTACTTTGTGGCTTTTACTTTTGAAACATGCATGTGGGAATGGTTTACTTTTGGATTTACTTTTCTTTTAGTTTTGTTGTTGTTGGGTTTCATCATCTTATCTCCCAATCCTATAAAATAGAAAAAGGGTAATGCCTTCCATTTAGTGTGTGATTATATACCCTTGGTTCTAGTCGCCACTCCATGACCTATTGAAGGCGGGTTTCGAGGGTCATTATCTCTCATTCAACTTAAAGAAGGAAGAGCCTGGCAGTATGCTGACCCTTCCCTTCTTTTGGTGAAGGCGGGTCATGAAAGAATGGTATCAAATGTGATGTTTGAGAGATAGGACGGAGTCTAGAGTTAGGCACAGTGAGGATTTAATGGGATGGTAGGGAAACAGTGTTGGGTGACCTTGGTGCGTGAATTAGGTCAGGGAAGACCGGCTAGGAAACGAGATTTTAGGGCCCCCCGTGATCCGATGTAAGGACTCTGGACCTACCGTACGACCAAGTAAGGCCAAGCTGATTTCAGGGTAGAGAGACCCTAGGAAAGGTAAATGCATCATAATAACTTGTGTTCTCATTTTTATGGGGTGTTTTGGGAATTAAGAATAAACAAAAAGTTTAAGAAGTTTTAAAGACAGTATTCTGCACTACATGGGCTTAGGCATTACTTGTTTACCTTGCAGCTATGGCACCTGGAAGGCGACCACGTGTGGTATAGGCGATCGAGGCCCCGAATAATACCTTGGATGATTGATAGAGAGCTGATCGAGAGGAGGAGGACGACGAGTGGTAGAAGACACTTCGGGCCTTCCAGCGATAGACCCTCGAGAAGTATGAGGGCAACACCTCTAACATGAAGATGGACAGCTGACTAGAGGAGCTGGTGATTGACTTCGGCTTGATCCGGGCTCCGACCGAGTACTGGGTTCCTCTGGCCATTAGCCAGATGTGGGGAGCGTCACGTCAGTGGTGGACGCTTTACCTGGGGGAGAGGAGAGAGGCGGAGGTGGCATGGGCTGATTTCGAGAGGGAGTTCCGGGCGGAATTCCTCTCTTCGACGATGAAGGCGGAAAAGGGACAAGAGATACTCTCCCTCCAACAGGGGAGTATGTCAGTGAGGGAGTTAGGAATCAAGTTCAAGGACCTCATACATTTTTCTCCGGACCTCTTTCCAGACGATTAATATCGGGAAAGATGTTTGGAGGAGGCGCTCCGACCCTCCCTCCAGTATGTTGTTACCCCGTTTACCCTACCGATGTACTTGGAGGTCCAGAAGAAGGACAAAGTGGTGGACAGGATGCACACTCTAGGAGGAGTGTCATGAGAGGGGATCCAGCTAGGACCATCAAAGGGGAAGGCCATCAGCACCAGGCCTCCAGCATCAGGGCCCTCCAGGTTCTGACCAGCAGGGAGCAGGCCGCAGTAGTTTCAGTTCCGATCCCCTGGTCCTCACCCTTTTTCTTTGGGCCTAAGGCCGCGGTGCTTCGTCTATGGGAGCCCTGGACATCTCCAGAGTTAGTGCCCGGACTGGGTAAAGTACGGCGGTGGCGAACAACCCCACCACCTGCCCCAATAGTAGCTTCCATCCAGGCCTTTCCAGCAGCAGCAGAAGGGACAGCGAGCTCCCGCTCCTCCGAGGGAAGACGTAGGAGGAGGAGGCCGACCTCAGGGCACTCCTCAGGGACCTTGAATGGGGAATGGTCGGGGAGGTGGCCGACATCCAAGGGGCAGAGGAGCTGGGCGTGGACAACTACACACCCCGGAGGAAGTAGTTCCAGTAGGGCCGGAGGTTGTTTGAGGTACGATCAATTTGTTCAGTACCCTTGCTTTTGCCTTGTTTGATACCGGAGCTTCACACTCCTTTGTTTCACCCAGTCTAGCCCGTGCCTTGGGTCTAGATTCTAAGAGACTTCCAGTGACCCTGCTGTTGAGCACACCAGTCGGAGGTCAGACTGACTTGTTGTCTGTTTGTCGGGGATGCAGACTGATGATAGGGCCACATCAGTCAGTTAGGGATCTTCTTCTGCTATAGATACAACCATACGATGTCATACTAGGAATCAACTAGCTATTCTATGTGTGTGATTTCATCGACTGTTTCTGAGGAAGGGTTGTGTTCTCGGACTCGGGCGGCCGGCGTGTTACCTTCACCGGCGAGCGGAGCAGTCAGAAGGGTAGAATGCGAGAGGAACCCCTCCTCTCCTTGTTAGCTGAGCTGTTAGTAGAGTCAGTAGATGCTAAAATGGTGGAGGTACCAGAGATCGTCCGTGAGTTTATGGACATCTTCCCTGACGAGGTGACAACTCTACCCCCTCGACGTGATAGCGAGTTCGGGATAGACCTTCAGCCCGACGCTCGTCCGATCTTGATGGCTCCTTACCAGATGGAACCTTCAGAGCTACGAGAGTTGCAGATCCAAATTGACGATCTGATGAAGAGGGGTTATGTTCGGCCGAGTGCGTCACCGTGGGGTGCTCCAGTCTTGTTCGCAAAGAAGGTAGACGGTGGTCTCATGTTGTGCATAGACTACAAGAGGATGAATCAGATGACAATCAAGAATCGCTACCCTCTTCCGAGGATAGACGATCTTTTCGACCAGCTAAAAGGGGCAGGGTGGTTCTCGAAGATTGACCTGCGGTCTGGGTATCACCAGCTGAGAGTGAAGGAAAGTGACATCCTGAAGACGGTGTTCAGGTGTAGATATGGACACTTCGAGTTTGTGGTCATGCCCTTCGGTGTTACGAACGCCCTGCCTGTGTTCATGGGGCTTATGAAATCCATCTTCCGGGAGTACTTGGATCGGTTTGTGGTTGTGTTCATCGACGATATCCTGATCTATTCGAGATCAGAGGAGGACCATGCAGAGAACCTGAGGACGGTTTTGGAGGTCCTCCGATAGCACCAGCTTTATGGGAAGTTGTCGAAATGAAAATTGTGGACACGAGAAGTGCACTTCCTCAGGCACGTGGTGTCCGAGCAGGGGGTAGCGGTGGATCCATCAATGGTTAAGGTAGTTGTTTCTTAGGCAGCACCCAAGAATGTGGCAGAGGTCCATAGTTTCCTTAGGCTGGCTGGTTACTATCGGAGGTTCGTACCCAACTTCTCTCGAGTTGCAGCCCCTTTGACAACCCTGACCAAGAAAGACCAGGTTTTCGTGTGGAGTGAGTAGTGCGAGTCAGCCTTCAGCTATCTGAAGTAGAAGTTGGTTAGTGCCCCAGTGATGAGATTACCATAAGAAGGGGTGGCGTATGAGGTGTTCTGTGATGCTTCAGGACAAGGCCTGGGATGTGTGTTGATGCAGCAACAAGGGGTGATCTCTTATGGGTCCAGGTAGCTACGCCCTCATGAGCGTAATTATGCCACCCACGACCTGGAGCTTGTAGTGGTCGTTTTTGCGCTAAAGTTATGGCGGAACTACCTCATCGGAGAAAGCTTTGTGGTATTCATAGATCACAAAATCTTGAGGTATATCTTCTCCCAGAGGGACCTAAACTTGCGACAGCGGAGATGGGTGGATTTCCTCCAGGATTATGAATTCGAGATCTCTTATACTAAGGGCATGAGAAATGTAGTGGTCGATGCCTTGAGCAGGAGGATGTAGAAGGATGCGGTCCGAGAGTCGGCGGACTCCTGGAAGGCGATGGAGGAGTTGGATTCCTTACACTTGGATGCGAGGATGGATAGAAGTAGAGGTTTCCTATATCAGATGATAGTTCAGTCGTCTCTGTTTCAGCAAGTGGAGGAGTCTCAGTGGGGAGACCCAGAGTGCGAAGTGATGCGCGACCGAGTTGACCAGGGCAATGCCCCGGAAAGATGGACGGAGGATGGCCAAAACCGGATACTTTTCCAGGTAAAGCTGGTTGTTCCGGAGGCGATGCGCGACAATGTTCTCAGTGAGTTCCGCAACTCACCCCTGGTGGTACACCCAGGAATTTCCAAGATGTACCAGGGATTGAAGAGTTAGTTTTGGTGGCCCGAAGTGAAGCGAGCAGTGGTAGAGTTTGTGGCCAAGTGCTTAGTGTGTCAGCAAGTGAAGGATGAACACCGAGTTCCAGGCAGCCTACTGCAGTCTATTGATTTCAATGAGTGGAAGTGGGACAACATCTCGATGGATTTTGTCACGGGACTACCCAAGGTCCAAGGGGGATATGATGCCATCTGGGTGGTAGTGGATCAGTTGATGAAATCAGATCAATTTTTGGCGATCAGGGAGTCGAGTGAAGTGGATGCTTTGGCGCGAAGGTACGTGGATGAGGTGGTGTGGTTTCATGAATTATGAGGTCTATTGTCTCTGATAGGGATGCACGGTTTACCTCGCGAGTCTGGAGAGGATTTCAGCATGCTTTTGGCACCCAGATGCGCCTTAGCACTGCATTCCATCCCCAGAAAGATGGACAGAAAGAGCGCACCATCCATACCTTGGAGGATATGATGCATGCATGTGTTCTAGACTCAGGAGGATCATGGGTACGATACTTTCCTCTGGTAGAGTTTCCCTACAATAATATCTATCACTCTACCCTTGGTATGTCCCTATTTAAAGCATTTTACGAGAGGCCATACCACTCACCTATGTGTTGGACCAAAGTCGGAGAGGTGAGCATCCTTGGACTAGAGGTGGTGCAGAGCACGACGGAGAAGGTTTAGCTCATACGGGAAAGGATGAAGGTAGCCCAGGACCAACTGAATTTGTATGCTGATACCAGGAGGAGGCCCTTGGAGTTTGAGGTTGGAGACCACATATTCTTGAAGGTATCCCCTCAGCGTGGACAACAGAGGTTCGACAAGGGGAGTAAGCTTTCTCCGAGGTTCATCGGGCCCTTCGAAGTGTTGCGGCGGGTTGACGAAGTGGCTTATCAGCTAGCGTTACCACCACCGCTACTGAGGATACATGATGTCTGCCATGTGTCCCAGCTCTGTCGGTATCTGCACGATGATTCACACGTCCTTGATTGGGGTGATCTGGACATCGATGACGACATGACTTTTGTGGAGAGACCAGTGATGATCGAGGATTTCTAGGAGAAGGTGATTCGTGGGTGAACCATTCCCTTGGTTTGTGTGTTGTGGAGACATGGTGGGATTGAGGAGAGTACGTTGGAGAGGAAAGCACATATGCGTCCCCACTACCCAGAGTTGTTTTGAGTTTTGTTCTTTGTTGTACCTGTTGTGGTAGAACGTTTTGTCTTTTTGGATATGAAATGTACTGGTTTTCTTTCCTCTAGATGCGTGTGAAAAGCCCTAGCTATGGGGGAGGAGAGAACCCGACCCCTAATTAAGACGAATTAAGGTGGATGTGATTAAACCCATGTGGGTGAGTCAGTGATGCCCAAAGAAGATAATATCTTGACATGGGGAAGGAGACTCCGCAAACCCCACATGCCTGGGCAGTTTGACATGATATGTTTCTTGGTTCTTGACAGAAGGGCGTTTTTAGTTAAAATGAGGTTCACTCCTAAGAGGTATCTTTCGAGGTGGTTGTTCGGACCCTCTCTTTACTTCTGGGTTGTTTTGATTCTTGAGGAATAGAATCATTTAAGAGGTATCTGATGTAATGGCCCAGGTTTTAGGGGTCCGTTACTTTGTGAAAATCTCATGTTGGGTTTTCTGGTCTGGGAATCTTGGTGAAGTTTGGCGTAACGGTAGGCCTACTGGTAGCCTTAGCCTACCGGTAGAAGGCCTACCAGTAGCTCAGTCTACCGGTAGCCACAACCTACTTGTAGCTCTGTTTACCGGTAGCTCGGTCTACCGGGAGCTGTAGCTACCGGTAGCCCTATCTACCGGTAGCTCGGTTTACCGGTAGCTGCCGCCTACCGATAGCTCGGTCTACCGGTAGTTGTAGCCTAACAGTAGCTCGGTCTACCAGTCATTGTAGCCTACCGGTATCTCTCAGCTACCAGTAGCTGTCAGCCACCGGTGGTTCTCGGCTACCGGTGGCTCTCGCCTACTCCCACAGGTTCTTTGCAGTAGCGCTCCTTTTTGAGAAAATTAGGTTTTAAACCCTATTTTGACCCCTTTAAGCTTGTTTTAAAGCCCGGTAAATCCCATAAATTTTTTAATTAAATGTTTAAATAATTAACTTGGTGTGTGCGCCGGTTTAAACCACCCGACCCTTTAATGACGTGTGGGGCTGCGTGGTAAACCCACAACCCCGCGCCTTACGCGGTTTTGCGTTCTAATCTCAATCGTCCCCAACCTTATAAACAAAAGGGTTCGCCGTAGGGTTCTTTTCTCGTTCACCCTGTGTTCAGATGAGCCACTTTTCATTCAGGCGAGCCGCATTGCTATGCGTGAAGTTCTGCGCCCGGCCTAAGCGCTGATCGTTGATCAACAAGTAGGGAATTTCTCCTTCGCCTCTCTCTTTTGTGTATCATGCAGGGTGGGCGTGCTTTTGATTCTGTAGAATTGGATAAACCAGACTTACATAAATATAACGAACAGATTCTATAAAGAAAGAAGGGGGGGGGCTATGATCATTGATGTTGTTTTATATTATGATCTTCTTTCTGAATTGTGCGGGCTTCTGCCCACAGAAAATCATGGTCGTTGGTGGTCTTTCTCTGTGCACTAATGAACCCCTGGTGATGTTTTAAATGACTTGTTTTGTAATTATGAACTATTGCTGTGAAAAGGAAATTGGTTAATCACGTATATCCGGCTAAATAAATTGAGGCACCATGATCAATCCTTCTGTGATAACCCCCGGTTAAAGCACACAGAAATTGAAATCATGGAGTGTGTTAAATCTTATAAATCTGAAAATACCGACATGGCCCTGATTTGTGTTGGTGGTAGTGGTTGTGTTTTTTTTCTTCACGGGCCGATTTCTGGAGATGTGGGAGGGGATGGGATCCCCTATTTTTATACTCCTAGTGGTTATGAAATTGGGGATGGGATCCCCTATTGTTATGGGTTTGGTGGTTGTGAGTTTTAAGACCGGATGGTTACCTTGTTTATATCACGAATTGGGGCGGGATCCTCTGTTGTTGAGAAAACCTTTTTCCTCCTTGATATTGGGCATAGGACTGTAACTTAGGGTTCTCTTTAGTTGATGTGGCTTTAAGAGAGAACCAGGTGTGGGTGTTATGGTTGATGCTTGACTGTTTGCTTTCCTGGGCTTGTGCCTATGCTTACTAGTTTCCTAAGTAGGTGAAAAACTTAATTAAACATCATTACTGAACACGAAAACAAGGATGGGACAATGGGTTTTCGTTTGGTATGAGTTGTGACTCAGAATTGAGTGCTGTTTGTGTCCTTTAGGCTAGCTGAAGAAAAACCTAACTTTGGGTGAGTGCTTGTTACCTATATATATACTTGTAGTTTTGTGTTTCTTATTTGCGCCCCACCCAAGTAGATCACTTAGTGCGTAACACCCCCATTTCATGGGGGAGGGTATTTTTACCAACACTATTATTAGTGGATGGTTATTAGATCCTTTTCTGATCCCTTTCCCGGATAGCCCAAGTATCTTCGGGTAGGCTGTGATGGCCTGAGGTCCATTATTATCCCAAGAATCTTCGGGCAGGGTAGTGTGGTGGTTGGCCAGGTGTGTGCGGCAGGTGGTTTCCAAAGTGCCTTCGGGAAGAGGCCCAGGTGTCTTCAGGCATGGTAGTGGATCTCCTAGCCCAGGTGTCTTCGGGCGTGGTGGTGGTTGTTCTGGCCTAGGTGTTTGCAGGCATGGTTACGTGTGACAGTTGTGGCCCAGGTATTTGCGGGCGGGATTCGGCAGTGGGACTACGTGTGGTTGTGGCCTAGGTGTGTGCGGGCGGGTGTGGCAGTGGGAATGCGGTGAGAATGGCGGGATTGGTTCGATGCGTAGGATGTCTCAATAACCAGTTGGAAAGTGGCGCAGGGTACCCAAACATCGATGTTCTCTTATTATATATATTACTTGACTTGCGTTATTTGGGGAGTGTGCCTTGGTGAGGCTTGGGTGGATAGTTTAACTTATTATGTAGAGACCCGAAGTTTGATGTACATGGACATTACATTACTTTTACAGAATACTTAGTACATAACAAAAATAGACACACAAGGACCGTAATAGTTTAGTGTCTTTGGAAAATCGGAATATAATCTTCTAATCATGGTGAAAGATCTTCAACATCTCCATTAATGATCTTCCCCTTTTTTTTCTTACCTAAAACCTTTATTTAAATACTAGGGAAAATAAAACATATAAAGGGTGAGATCAAATTCTTAGTAAGGGTAAGCATAGAGAACATAAAACAATCCTTAGACATTTGAATGTAAAAAAACATGAGCATAAAATCTAAACATCAAAATCCTGAGCAATGACATAAAATATGGAAGTACATAAGGCATAGATCATAATGGAACATAAATCATGATAAAATAGCATGGGAATAAAACATGTAATTGTGGCAACCATTCAACACTTGTTATGATTTCCATAGTAGTGGACAAAGTCCCTTTCTGAATCGAGTTCACTCCTCGTTTCAGTCCTGTAACACTGAACTGGATTAACTTACCGTTCCAGCCATGTCTATCTCATGAGATATAAATCCTTACCCAATGCATTGGAGGGAGATATAGGTCCCAACCATCTCATAATGAAATCATTCTTACTTGTGCCACAACATAAACATAAATCATTCATCATAACCCAAAGAATAAAATGGGTTTCATAAACATCATTCCATCATCACATAATCCATATAAAAGAAATGGATATCATTTCATAATAAGAAAAGTGAAACCATGTAAATCATAGAGACATTTTACTTGAAACATACACATATGAAATAATGTCATATTAGATGGAAAAATGGTTTTGATAAAACACTTGAAATGAATTCTTGAGGAAAATATCCTTTCTTATTCAAAATCAATTTCGTTTCACAAAATGTCATGCAATTTTAAAATAAAGATATTTTGTTGAAAATATTCATGAAATATTTTGGAGGGAGCTTCATGAAAATAAGGCTTTATGAAACTGTAAAAATCCTTTCATGTCGTATAAGTTAAAAAAACATTCTTCTCGTACTTTTGCCAGAAAAGTCAAAAAGTACCTTGTAACGTAAACAAAAGAAAGATTACTTACATACCATATAGTAAAAGTCAAAATGGGTAAAAGGACTTTAAACATACATTACAACAATTTTATAAAACATGTACATGGATGATAGAAATAACCCCAGTAAATACTTACGAATAAGCAATCTCGGATAAAAATGAGATTTGCAAAATTATCCCTTACATTAGGTCCGATATGATTCGTATGTATCCGAACCTACCGTATAATGATTTAAATAATGTCATTTACTTATTAAATAATCATATTCATTGTTATGATATCATATATGTTTCACTTATGACCTTATATTACCCGTTCTTTTGTAAATTCCATGTAAAAGCAGCGTTTTGGGTAAAATCATTTCATTTATCATATGTGTTTCGACTTTTCGTTCTTGATATTATTACTTATATCCTGATTTACATAATTCCAGAATGTAAAACATGATTTATATATAATATATATTCATCATATACATATATATTATAGATCGATAAAAGGAAAGAAATACACAATTCATGGAGACGGTAGGCCGTATGTACGCATGAACGCTGTTTTCATTTCCTTATTGAATTGAATGGAATTAAGTAGATGACATACATATACATAAATCCAGTATCCTTATTATTTCATATATTTAATTATTACTTATTATTTATATTTTATAATCATTCATGAATGGTTAATCCTTGAGAATGAATCTCATCGCGTCGTGGAGACGGTAGTCCGTACGTACGCACGAGTGATGATATCATTCCCATGATCGTGGAATTGTATTGAAGTGTATGTATAATATTTCAGAATCAATATCACTTTATAATAATCATATATAATCATTATTTACACCATTATACCCATCCAAGTAAGGTGGTGGTGGAAAATAGATTACACCACGGCGTGGAGACAGTATTCCGTACATACGCACGCGCGGTGATTTCGTTTTCCGTAGGATGGAAATATGGTGAAATAGGGTTGTTTAATACTTATAATAAAATATAAGTATATGAGTGATACTTATTTTATTACTTCATAATGAAACAACTAAATAAGAAGAAGTATAAGAAGAAATAAAGTTGAAAGAATCGGTAACGGACATAACCTCTTCTTTGAAGCGCCTCTTCGAGACCTCCTATTAGGGAACTAAAATTGGTCTTTGAAGAAGACCAGGACCTCTAAGATGTTTCTAGGGAAGTGTAGAAGATAATTTTTCAGGGTTTGGCCGAGATTGAAGCCTCAAAGTGGTGTGAGGAAGATAGGGAGGAGGTTCCCTTTTATAAGGGAGGAGAGGGGCACCTTTGAAAAAACTAAAAATATTATTTTATTATAAATCATATTTGGTTTTTAATAGGTCCAAATTGATTTATTTCGAAGATAAGGTGGGGATGGGTCGAAATAATCTCATCCAATATAATTTAGAAAAGTTTAGGGTTCTATTATAACCTTATCATTTAGATTTAACTTTATGTTAAATAATTTTACTTTTACCGTGTCTTTTTGTTTTCTTACACTATAAGGTTAATAAACTTACCATAACAAGACAAACGAACCCCAAGTTGTTTATTATTAATATATTTAACCTTATCTAAGTCATTTGGCTGAACCTTAGATTTTTAGGAATAAAATAACAATTAATAATATAATATTTTTTTAAAAATATTTTATGTCAATTTTGACACTATTTGGAAATTTATTTTTGTGAAAATCATAACAAAATGATTAGTTCTAAAAAAGTTAATTAAATCAATACTAACATGTCATATTAACCTATAAAATTATTTGAATTCATAAAAAGTCTCAAATTACATTTATTTGGGAATTTATAACATCAATTATATCAATATTTCATTAATAATATAATTACTGCATCATCATTGTGTCATAAATAAATTAAATTATTTAAAGTCTAAAAATTACAAATAAAATTCCATTATGTAGGAAATATTTTTATATTTTTAATGAATATTTATAGTCGAATTTATCTTATGTATAACCCTATATTAAAAATGATTTACTTATTAAACTTTGACTTTAACTATTTTAACCCATCTTTAAATAAATTAATATTAAATGTCCTAATCTAATAAAAGTGGGACTAAATGGTCATATTTTATTCCTAAGGTTGTTTTTGGTCGAATTACACTTATCCAATAGAATTAGGACATGTGTTAGGGTAATAATAATATCATTTTTACCCTTAATTACCCTATTTACTTTTAACTGTGGTAAAAAAAGTAAAAAGTTACTATTCACCAAAAATTATTTTCATCTCATTGAACCACATTTTACTTACTTAAATCAACCATGTCTCTTGGATTTTTTAAATTCCATTCACAAGAGCGGTAAACTTAAATTTTATGTAAATTGGGAAATTCTCCTAGGAGGTGGGTAAAAGACGGTGAAAAGTTCAATAAAATTTTTATATATCTAAAATTTTTATAAAATGACTCCAATGAATTGCATTGAACTTATATAGGTATTATGTATCAATTTTGACCTAAAAAAATTTAAATAAAATAAATAATTATTTAAATAAAAATTCGGTTTTTAAATAGTAACCTAGTGTTTTCACTATTCATCAAAAATTGAATGTTTTCAGAAAAATTACAAAATTTCACCCTAGGATAATTTCGATATTACGAATCCAAAAATAAAGTCCATTTTGAAAAATAAAATTTAAAAAAATTTAAAAAGTGGGTATTACTATTCATAACAGCTAGTTTTAATAATATTTTAATAGCATATCGTTGTTTAGTGAAACTCGATATTGTGTACAACACACGCTATTGAGGAAGGTCGTGATTGCGTGTAATGCAATCCAAGTTAGGGTTGCGTGTTGTGAAAGACTCCATTGTTGTTTTGTTATAACAGAATCCAACCATTTTTCATTTATACATTGAATATATATATATATATATACTCAATGTTGCGTAGAATGACTATTATCAAACGAACTTGAAATTGTGTGTAACAAAATCTAAGAATAGTGTTGCGTATACAGAAAGCTAATACGGTGTTGCGTATAGTACAAGATAATATTGTTGTATCATAAAACACATGAAATCAAATAAATTAAAAAGAATACTTATCATAAAATATCAGGTTGTTACATTCTATCCCCCTTAAAATGAATTTCGCCCTTGAAATTCGTCGGGGTTATACATGGTTTTCTACTTGAAAGTTTCTTTAATTAAAACCCACATCGTAAAATGAAATAACAAAACTTATCTTTAAAAACTAAAGTATGAAATGTAACGGTTACCCAAATTAACTAATCACTGGGTTTCCACATAGGAGATTATAGGTGAAAATATGGATATGGAAGAGAAATCTAACCATCGTGTTCTGATGGAGAGTGGTAGAGGACATGACTATGAAAAATCCAACAATCACAAAGCCATAAATTTTTGATGATCTAAGGTACCATCTGATTCATTAGACATAAGGACACTAGGACAACATTTTTGGTTTTCAAGATCATTTCCCTAAAGTTGAAGAAATTGGAATGAGAAGAAATACTTTCGTGATTTTGGTACAGTCTCACCGTTGGTCGTTCCTTGGACAATTTCCACTTCATATCTTAATGGAATGGAGTTTAATTTTTCATTCGTGAAGTTTTAGCAGATCATGTGATAGAATGAGGGGTCATTCCATCTATTTCAAAAAAAAAAGGTTAGAAAAAGTTATCAAAAATACATAAGTCCATCTATAGTGAGATTAATCATATATGGTTCCTAAAATGGACTTATACTTCATATATCATACCACTTAATATAATAAAACTAGTTTCTAATAACCAGGGACTTCATGTTGGCCAGTGGTAGGTGATAAAGGCCTGTCGGACTTTGGTTGTTGGTTCAATTCCCATAGCCTTGTCCGACGCGATGGGTTGTCGCCCGTCTCGCAGGTTGTCCCTTTTTCTAAAACTATATAACATTCCTAAAATAATATCAAAAAGAATGTTCTAGCCTTAAACAATACTATCTGATGTCTGACATAACCCTTTCCAATCTTTAGACTTATCCAAAATACATCTTTCCAATCTCATAGTATACATAAAATGATTACTGGAAAGGTCACATAACAAGAATGTGAATAACATCATTTATCATACGATATATCTTGTTGGTCAAATTAAAAACATGTGAATAACTTAATAATTTATTCTCTTGAAAAATGAATACCCATTGAACCTTAGTAAAAACATGAGTGCTGTCAAAAGTTAACTCTTTCCACATACCAAAATCCCAAAATTTCTATATACTCAAACCATGATATCACTTTGTCTTTATATCAGTCATGAGCTCATGAATACTGTCAAACATTTCATTTTCTCTTTATCCCTTCATTATGCGCATATCATCTTCTTTCCAAAAATATCTCAATCACTTTCCATGGTTACCGGTACCATAAAATTATTGAAAACCACAATAGACCAATACATAAATATTCCAATATTTCACGATACCATATACAACATTATTTTGGAATCCCATTACATAAACACTTAATCATTCCACCACAACGTTGTCGTATTCAACATCGCCAATAGTGATTGCATGTGACTTCCCTTTGTCCTTTGCCTTAAGTGGTTGCTCATGTCGATCATCATTAACCCTTGGATTAGGTCATTGATTAGAATAATTCCCTATTTCATTGCACTTGAAGCATTGAAGTGTTGGTGGTGCATTCTCTGTAGTCTTTTATTTATCATTAGTAACCTTTTTTCCATTACTTCGACACTCAGCTGCTCGATGACCTTCTTTTCCACACTTAAAATGTTTTTTAGTCCCTTTAAGACAATCTCCACCATGCTTCTTTCCACACTTTGAGCATAAAAAAACATTCATATTCTTTTCACCATTATTCGGAGATTTCTCCTTGAACTCCATTTTTCGTTTTTTTGTCAAAACCATGAGATGGATATGTAACACCAAAATCCATTTCTACCTTGATAGCACAACGCACAATTTCTTGATAGCTACCAAAGTCTCTTATAGATAATGCCCTTTGAAGACTTCTTTTTAAGCCACTGAAGAATCGATCAACTTTACTTTCAGGTTGGATGATAAAGCCAGATGCATACCTTGCAAGCCTTGTAAAATTTGGTTCGTATATACCAACAGATTCATCATCCTTTTGTTTTAGTTCAAGAAACTCCTTCTCCATCTTTGTTCAAATAATATGAGGGAAGTATTTATTGAAAAAAAAGTTCTTAAACTCATCCCATTCCATGGACTCAATTTCATCTCTTGGCCTCATATTGTTGATAAGAATCCACCATTGATCAGCTTCACATTCCAAATGATATACTGCTAAGATGAGTTTATCATGTTCAGAACATTGAAGAACTGAAAATATCTTTTCAGTGGTACTGATCCATTGTTCAGCAACAAGTGGATCAGAAGACCCACTGAAAGAAGGTGGACGTTGCCTCATGAAGGACTCAATAGAATATTTTTCCCTTCTCTGCTCATTTGGAAGTCCAGAATGATTCATAGCTTGTGTAAGTATAGCAATCAGATTTTGAACTCCATCTCCCATATCATTGGTTTGTTCAAGAGGACAATCATTGCATTGTCCATTACATTGATCAACATGGTTCCTTCGGGATCCATCCATCATCTAAAACCCAAAAAGAATAGTGTGAGAGGAAAAAATAATGCTAGGGAAAACAACATAGTAAAGGGGGAGTACCCTCAATATCTAACATCTTAGGTTAAATTCTAAGATCGTTACTGTAGTTCTAGGACTATATCCTATACGTATACTTATCCTTAGGGACATCCCTAGACATACCTTATAAATATCTCTAGGGATCTCACTAAAGTTTTTGCATCCTAGTTTATAAAGGTTAACTAAAACTTTCCTCTGATACCAACTGTAGAGACCCGAAGCTTGACATACATGGACATTACATTACTTTTGCGGAATACTTAGTACATAACAAAAACAGACAGACATGGACCGTAATAGTTTAGTGTCTTTGGAAACTCAAAATATAATCTTCTAATCTTGGTGAAAGATCTTCAACATCTCCATTAATGATCTTCCCCTTTTTTTTTCTTACCTAAAACCCTTCTTTAAATCCTGGGGAAAAGAAAACATATAAAGGGTGAGCTCAAATGCTCAGTAAGGGTAAGCATAGAGAACATAAAACAATCCTTATACATTTGAATGTAAAAAAAACATGAGCATAAAATCTAAACGTCAAAATCTTGAGCAATGACATAAAACATGGAAGTATATAAGGCATAGATCATAATGGAACATAAATCATGATAAAATAGCATAGGAATAAAACATGTAATTGTGGCAACCATTCAGCACTTGTTAATATTTCCATAGTAGCCAAGGAATTGCTGCCAAGACCATCTTAGTGGACAAGGTCCCTTTCTGAATCGAGTTCACTTCTCGTTTCAGTCCTGTAACACTGAACCAGATTAAATTACCGTTCTAGCCATGTCTATCTCATGAGATATAAATCTTTACCCAATGCATTGGAGGGATATATAGGTCCCACCCATATCATAATGAAATCATTCTTACTTGTGCCACAACATAAACATAAATCATTCATCATAACCCAAAGAATAAAATGGGTTTCATAAACATCATTCCATCATCACATAATCCATATAAAAGAAATGGATATCATTTCATAATAAGAAATGTGAAACCATGTAAATAATAGAGACATTGTACTTGAAACATACACATATGAAATAATGTCATCTTAGATGAAAAAATGGTTTTGATAAAACACTTGAAATGAATTTTTGAGGAAAATATCCTTTCTTCTTTAAAATCAATTTCTTTTCACAAAACGTCATGAAATTTTAAATGAAAGAGATTTTTTTTGAAAATAGTCATGAAATATTTTGGAGGGAGCTTCATGAAAACAAGGCTTTATGAAACCGTAAAAATCCTTTCATGCCGTATAAGTTAAAAAAACATTCTTCTCGTACTTTTGCCAGAAAAGTCAAAAAGTACCTCGTAACGTAAACAAAAGAAAGATTCCTTACATACCATATAGTAAAAGTCAAAATTGGTAAAAAGGAATTTAAAAATACATGAAAACACTTTTATAAAACATGGACATGGATGATATAAATAACACCAGAAAATACTTACGAATAAGCAATCTCGGATAAAAATGAGATTTTCAAAATTATCCCTTACCTTAGGTCCGATATGCTTCGTATGGATCCGAACCTCCTATATAATTATTTAAATAATGTAATTGACTTATTAAATAATCATATTCATTGTTATGATATCATATATGTTTCACTTATGACCATATATTACCCGTTCTTTTGTAAATTCCATGTAAAAGCAGCGTTTTGGGTAAAATCATTTCATTTATCGTATGTGTTTCGACTTGTCTTTATTGATATTATTACTTATATCCTGATTTACATAATTACAGAATGTAAAAAATTATTTGTATATAATATATATTCATCATATACATATATATTAAAGATCGATGAAAGGAAATAAATACACCGTTCATGGAGACGGTAGGCCGTACGTACGCATGAACGCTGTTTTCATTTCCTTATTGAATTGAATGGAATTAAGTAGATGAAATACATATACATAAATCCAATATCATTATTATGTCATATATTTCATGATTACTAATTATATATATTTTATAATCATTCATGAATGGTTAATCATTGAGAACGAATCTCATCGCGTCGTGGAGATGGTAGTCCGTACGTACACACGAGTGATGATATCATTCCCATGATCTTGGAATTGTATTGAAGTGTATATATAATATTTCAGAATCAATATCACTTTAAAATTATCATATATAATCATTATTTACACCATTATACCCATCCAAGTAAGGTGGTGGTGGAAAATAGATTACACCACGACGTGGAGACGGTATTCCGTACGTACGCACGCGCAGTGATTTCGTTTTCCGTAGGATGGATAGATGGTGAAATAGGGTTGTTTCATACTTATAATAACATATCAGTATATTATTGATATTGATGTTATTACTTCATAATTAAACAACTAAAGAAGAAGAAGTATAAGAAGAAATAAAGTTGAAAGAATCGGTAACGGACATTACCTCTTCTTTGAAGCGCCTCTTTGAGACCTCCTCTTAGGGAACTAAAATTGGTCTTTGAAGATAAACAGGACATATAGGATGTTTCTAGGGAAGTTGAGAAGAGAATTTGGCAGGGTTTGGCCGAGCTTGAAGGCTCAAAGTGGTGTGAGGAAGATTGGGAGGAGGTTCCCTTTTATAAGGGAGGAGAGGGGCACCTTTGGAAAAATTAAAAATATTATTTTATTATAAAGTCATATTCGGGTTTTAATAGTTCCAAATTGATTTCTTTATAAGATAAGGTGGGTATGGGTGTAAATACTCTCATAAAATATAAATTAGACAAGTTTAGGGTTCTATTTTAACCTTATCATTTAGATTTAACTTTAAGTTAAATAAATTTACTTTTACCGTGTCTTTTTGTTTTCTTACACTATAAGGTTAATAAACTTACTATAACAAGCCAAACGAACCCAAAGTTGTTTATTAATAATATATATAACCTTATATAAGTCATTTGTCCTAACCTTAGATTTTTAGGAATAAAATAACAATTAATAATATAATAGTTTGTTTAAAAACTATTTTATATCAATTTTGACACTATTTGGAAATTGATTTTTGTGAAACTCATAACAGAATCATTAGTTATAAAAAGTTAATTAAATCAGTAATAACATGTCATATTAACCTATAAAATTATTTTAATTCATAAAAAGTCTCAAATTACATTTATTTGGGTATTTATAACATCAATTATGTCAATATTTCATTAATAATATAATTAATGCATCATCATTGTGTCATAAATAAATTAAATTATTTAAAGTATAAAAATTAAAAATAAAATACCATTATGTAGGAACTTTTTTTATCTTTCTAATGAATATTTATAGTTGAATTTATCTTATGTATAACCTTATATTAAAAATTATTTACTTATTAAACTTTGATTTTAACTATTTTAACCCTTCTTTAAATAAATTAATATTAAATGTCCTAATCTAATAAAAGTGGTCCTAAATGGTCATATTTTATTCCTAAGGTTGTTTTTGGTGTAATTATACTTATCAAATATAATTATGACATGTTTTAGGGTAATAATAATATCATTTTTACCCTTAATTACCCTATTTACTTTTAACCGTGGTAAAAAAAGTGAAAAGTTACTATTCACCAAAAATTATTTTCATCACATTGAACCACATTTTACTTAATGACTTCAACCATGTCTCTTGTATTTTTTAAATTCCATTCATAAAATCGGTAAAATTAAATTTTATGTAAATAAGGAAATTCTTCTAGGAGATGGGTAAAAGACGGTGAAAAGTTCAATAAATTATTTATATATCTAAAATTATTATAAAATGACTCCAATGAATTGAATTGAACTTATATAGGTATTATGTATCAATTTTTACCTAAAATAAATTTAAATAAAATAAATAATTATTTAAATAAAAAGTCGGGTTTTAAATAGTAACCCAGTGTTTTCACTATCCATCAAAAATTGAAAGTTTTCAGAAAAATACCAAAATTTCACCCTAGGATAATTTCGATATTCCAAATCCAAAAATGAAGTCCATTTTGAAAAATAAAATTTACAAAATTTCAAAAAGTGTGTATTACTATTCATAACGGCTAGTTTTAATAATATTTTAATAGCATATCGTTGTTTAGTGAAACTCAGTATTGCGTACAACACACACTATAGAGGAAGGTCGTGATTGCGTGTAGTGTAAGCCAAGTCAGGGTTGCGGGTTGTGCAAGACTCCTTTGTTGTTTCATTATAACATAATACAACCATTTTTCATTTATTCATTGAATAGATATATATATATATATACACTCAATGTTGCGTAGAATGACTATTATCAAACGAACTTGAAATTGTGTGTAACACAATCTAATAATAGTGTTACGTATATGACAATCTAATACGGTGTTGCATATAGCACAAGATAATCTTGTTGTAGCATAAAACACATGACATCAAATAAATTAAAAAGAATACTTATGATAAAATATCGGGTTGTTACATGTTAGGTGTTTGGTTTACTCTTTTTCTCAAGGGACTTTAGTACGTTCCCCCACTTGTGCACGAGAGTATTTAGTTTTACCTAATGAGTGTACTTGTATGCTCACCCTACGTATATAAAACTTCTTTCAGGATTCCAGGAGGTCTTTGAGGATCGCGCAGGACCTTACTAGCTTGGACCTTTGGGGCAGTTGCAGTTGTTGTTTTTCCTTCTTTGGTACTTACCCTTGTAGTCACTTTTTTACTTTGTGGCTTTTACTTTTGAAACATGCATGTGGGAATGGTTTACTTTTGGATTTAATTTTCTTTTAGTTTTGGTGTTGTTGGGTTTCATCATCTTATCTCCCAATCCTATAAAACAGAAAAAGGGTAATGCCTTCCATTTAGTGTGTGATTCTATACCCTTGGTTCTAGTCGCCACTCTGGGACCTATTGAAAGCGGGTTTCAGGGGTCATTATCTCTCCTTCAACTTAAATAAGGAAGGGCCTGTCAGGCTGCTGACCCTTCCCTCCTTTTGGTGAAGGCGGGTCGTGAGATGAACCCCTAGAGTCTCTATTATCGCATATTTCAGCAACCATTTGTCTAATTTCAAAAAAAAAATGCCTCTTTTCAAATTCCACTTATCAAATTCCACTTGTCAAACGCTTCTTGTTAAATGCCTATTTATTATAAAGTTACTCACATGAAAGTTAGGGGGTAAAGGGGTCTGAAATACATAACATTTTTTAGGTGGACATGTTGTTCCTTACATATGTAGAGAGGGATGACTCACAAGTCATCAATGAGGAAAAGAAAATGGAATTATTACAAATTATATAACCACATACACACAAAAATACATGCAATTTCAATTATGAATTGGTCGGTCATATCAAGATTTGTCGTCACACAATACTCTTAACAATTTTTTTGGTATACTTATTATTTTTGACATATAATATAACTAGATCTAATATATAATAAATATCTACACTCGCTTTTCAAAATGTTAACTCTTCAATGTGTGTATGTATATATATATTTTGGTAGATTTACTTTATTTACCTACATGAATCAAATATTATATTTTTTTTATTTTAGATATAATATAAAATAATATATACATATAAATATATTTAATAAATATAACATAAATATATACAAATTTAAATATATTCAACTTTATTTATTAATATTTTCTAATATAATTACATATACTTTTATAAACTATAGATTTATAAGTATAAGTATTACTAATTTATACATAAATACTGAAAATATTATTAATAATAAATTTTATTAAATTTAATCTATAAAAGTAATATAATTTTATGATATTTTCCATTTTGTTTAATTGCATATGTATATATAAATGTTTCACATACTTCTACTTTCCAAAATTTAAGTAATAATATTTTATACTTTATTACATAGTATAATAATTATTTATATTTAATATAATTTAAAATTTTCATTTAAAATTGTTATTTATAGTAAATAAGAGTAATATAATTTATACTTATATAATAACCATTAAAATACTATAAACTTATGTTATTTTCAATTTTATAAAATTATATATGAATATATATTTTTTTTCATAGTTGTACTTTCCCAAATTTAAGTAATTGTATTTCATACTTTATTAGTTGTAAAAATAATTATTTGTTCTTAATATAATTAAAAATTATTATTCATATAAAACTTGTTTTATACTGTTAACAAAAATAATATTATATGTATAAATAAATTTAAATATGATACTTAATATAAACAATGTATTTTTAAAAATTTATTTTTTATACAATATTTAGCTAAATACCTATGTGTATAAATCATTTCAATTTAAACTTATGATACTTTAAATATAATATATATTATATACATATAGATCTATTCAAATCTAATTACTCTCCATTTTAATTACAAATATATTAATTTTTTTAAAAAATAATATTTTCTTAAATATAAATTATATTTTATACATAACATTTTAATTATAGAAATTATATATTTAAATTTCCTAAATCATTAAATTTAAATTAAATCATATAAAACACAATAAATCATTCATAAATTAAATCATAAAAAGGAAAATAATTTATACATTCATATATTTATACATCTATGTATATTAAATAAATAAATCATATTAAAAAAATAATTTAAAACCATTGGACAATTAAAATTTTAAAAATAATTTTTACCTTATTAAAATATTGAAAAATATGTTGAGTATGAATTCTAGTAGGGCTTCATAAAAAATACAGAGGATAAAAATGAAAAATGGAGGGGAGAGGCACTGATTTTTAATGATTTTGGTGGTTAGGAGGAGTGAACCCCATTCAAGCCTCCTTTGAAAAAAAACTATGAAGGGATAATGAATGGGTTTCACACTTCCTTGGTGCTAGAGGAAGAAGTATAGATTCCATTCACACCTCTATCTTGCAATAGAGAAACATAAATAGGGTTCACGATTATCCAAACCCATTTTTTCAAATAGTTGTAACCCAATCTTGTTTTTTTTTAAAAAAATTGACAACACATTATAAAAAAAATCATGGGGAAGCCAGGCTGGAATGTGTGGAAAGTCAAAGGTCCTCAACTTAAGGGACCAAAAAATGAGAAAAATTCCAATGGAGGAATAAAATTATTATGAATTTTGAAATGAATTGAGATCCAACTTCAAATGAATTGAAATTCAAATTTTTTAAAAAACAATTAATGGTGCTAATGGAGTGGGGAATTCTAGTCCATGGGGAGAATCATGTGGGTTGTGGATTTTATTAAGCGGTCTATCCCAGTCCACAAAGAATGTAGGCTTAAAAAATAAAATCCTGTCCCTATCCATGTGGGACCCAAGGACTACCGGGCTGACCCACAAGATTAAATAAAATAATATATAATTTTTTTTCTTGGTGAAACATGATAATGTGGAGTGGGAAAATTGAAATTTGAGGTAGGGTGAAAATATTTAGTTTTCAATTAAGAGTAACCCTAAAAACAACAACAACCACTAAAAAATTATATCCTTAATGATTTATGTGATTAATATCGTCTCATGTAGTCTATTTAACTTGACTATCCAAACCAGTTTATGGAAAACAATACCCCTATACCTCACTTTAATGATTAAAATAATTGATATAATATTTATTACATATACATATAATTTTTATTATTTATTGTCTATACATAGGGATATTTCCAATGAAATTTTTACTAGAAATTTTATATGCAACATTTTTTTTAAAAATATCAAGTGGGAATTTCCAAAAAAAATTACACTTCAAATTTTCATTGAATATTAAAATTAAAATATATTAATTAATAAATAAAAAATGAAAAATTTCACAAAAAATTTGCATTGTAAAATTTCACTGAATTTTTTTATTTCAAACTACCACTGAAAAAATTAATTTGAATATCCACTAACATTTCTAGTGAAAATTTTCATTTGATTTTTATTATAATTATAGTAAAATTTTATTAAAAAGATTATAAAATAAATGAATTCTTTAATTTTTAGTTTTAATATATTATCATATTAGTTAATAATTTTGTTTTTCACTGAAAATTTGAACTATAAATTTTCTATATAAATTTTTAGTGCAGACTTCCATTGGAAACTTGTTGTACAAATTTTCACTGGAAATATGCAGTTTAATTTTTCACTTAAAATTACAATGCATATATATTAAAAAATAAATAAAATATTAAAATTTTAAACAATTAAAACTAAATCATAAATACATTAATACATATATAAAAATGTTAATTTTAAATGGAAATTTTCATTGAAAATTTGCCTGAAAATATTTCATTAAATATTTACACTAGAAAATTTTAGTTCGAATTTCCACTTACATTTCTAGTTAAAAGATCCATTTAATTTTTATTATAATTATACTGAAAATTTGATTAAAAAATTCTGAAATAAATATAGGCTAAAATTTTCAGTTCCAATATATTAACACATAAATAATGTAGGTTTCCACTAAAAATTTGAATCATAAATTTCTTATGAAATTTTCTATTGAAAACTACCACTGAAAAATCTCTATTCAAATTTCCACCAGAAATTCAGAGTTCAAATTTTCACTTAAAATTACTATGCAGATATATAAAAAAAATGAAAAATGAAAATTTTCACTGGAAAATTAATTTTTAAATTTTAATTATAAACTTTTACCAAAAACTTATTATATAAATGTATAAATAAAACTAAAATAAAATTATATTGTTACATAAAAAAAATATAAAATTTCATCAGAAATTTACATTGAAAATATACACTGAAAACTGTTAGTGTAAATTTCCATTGGAAAATTGTATTTAAAATTGTATTTTAAATTTCTAATATAAATCACCAATTTTTATTTTTTATGCACTAATATTTTACTGTTATCAGTTTAATTTCTTACTCAAAATTTTCATTGAAATTTTACACTGAAAATATGTATTAAAAACTTGATTATCAAAATTTTAAGAGAAATACATGTTTATATTTTCAATGTAAGGACCCAACCTTAAACATAACTTATTTTAGTTATTTTAAAACTAGAAATCACATTATTTTCTCAAAGATATTTTTAGTTTAGAGATTTATAGAATTATACAGAACAACTAAATTATTATAAAGTACACACTTCTACTCATTATCCATTTTTTTCACAAAACAAAAATAAAACACGGTTTCATTTCATGCTCAATCTTCAAAATTTTCCCTTTGATCTCATCCTTGTCTATATTCTCCCTTAAATCTTGTGAAAAATATTTTAAAACATGGGATGAGAAAAAAATATCAGTATGGTACATTTATAATGGGAAAATGTTATTCTAGTGGAAATCAAAAAAAATTTCGTAAAAGCATACCTTGTTATTCGGAAAAAGAAACCATATTTTAAAAAATTTCATTATATTAACTTTTTAAAATCAATTTATTTTCATGAAAAATCATTAGAAAGTATCTAAAATATATGTAGGAAACTTGGAAAATAATTTTCCATATCATCTTACAAATATTGTTCCACTCTTGGATACATAGGGAGTAACCATTATAGTTACATTTTGAATAATCACATAGCATTATTACTATAATCTCTTAAGGGAAACATAACTAGTTAACTCCATCCCATTACCCAAGTTACTCCCATTGGAGATCTATAACGGCCTCACACACCCTTGGTTTATCATATAACCACCTTTCCTCATAAAAAATTCTCATAAACCATAACATAAACATAACACATAATGTTTTCATAAAAGAAACATTCATGAGGAAAATAAAATTTCCATTATACAATCACTTTTTTAAAAAATATATGTGAAATCATAAATAAAAACTTTTTATTTGAAAATAAAATTACAAACATGTAAAGGAAGCTTCAAAAAAATTAAGTGACATGAAAGTGGGAAATCCCATTCATGTCATATATGTAAAAAAATTCATTCTATAAAAGGAACTTTAAAATAGGATTTTTAAAATAATGTCCCTTATAAATATCATATCAACGAATTGAGATTTAATAAAATAAATATATTATGTGTATTCACTGTAAATAAACATAAAACAAGTGTAAATATATCATAAGTTATTCTGAAGTTATTTTAGACATAATATTAGATGAAATAATTAAGAAGTATAAGTTTAACCCAAAGAGTGGAAATTGGGTTAATAATTCCCCTACCCCACATTCAACTTCCTTCAAAAGTGTTCAAACCTCCTGTACAATGGTTTAAAGAATTTTTGGTGCTAAAAATCATTTTAATGAAAACATGAATAAATTCAGGACCTATTCGAAGAAAATCCGGACCCAAACGAACCCAAAATCTTCAAAGGAGTCTGTTTCATGAATATCTCTCATGGAGACTCATCTCCACCATGACCACGAGAATCCTTTATGATGGATCTGCGAGTCTGATGAGCACTGCGATCACCAAAAATAAAAGTTTACGGTGCCCCTGTGAGCTCGATGAAGTCTGATGGAGCCATGCCATTTCGCAGTTCCCTTTTCCTCCATGACCAGCCCCACGATCATCCCTTTGATAGTACCACCATGAGTCTAATGAAGTTCAACAGAGATCCTGCCGCTTCGAAGCATCATTTTTCTTTACGGCATACCCAACGAGCTCCAAAAACCTCCATTTCCTATAAATACTTGGATAATAACCCCTCATAACCATTGTTACCCTGACCTTTCTCCTTCCAAGCTCTCGTTTCCTGAATCTCCTCACAAACCTGAAAGATGAATCACCCAAGGTACTTGAGCATTACGAGCTGTAACTCCCTTTTTTATTCATGGACCCTACCTATGGTATGGATTCCCTTCACGAAAGACTCTTACATTCATAAAAGAGGGTGACCCTTTGGGGTTCTCTAGTCTACAAAAAAATTAATCCTTTAGAGAGCACTCTCCTTATAATGATCCCTATGCTAAGGCGAGGCCATGCCCTACCAAGATTATTCCTTCATGAAGCAGCCTTCCTTCATGAAGCACCATTCATTCGTGAAGCACCCTTCTTTCACAAAGCACCCTTTCATAAAAAATCCCCTTTCCTTTACAAAGAACCTTTTTATGAGACCCTTGGATTCATGTTCTCCTTTACCATGCATCCCTCCACGCTTGTACAAAGTGATTTCTTGGTTCCACAAGGGTTATTTCATGTTGCGTTTCCCTATATTATGTTTCTTCTCATAGGTACACTAATATCTATTGTTTCTTCACATATCCATGCTATGATAGACCCCTTAATTGACCACTCATCTACCCCATCATGTGATGACATTTCTTGTGCCTTCCATTCCCCTTGTGTGGGATAGTACAAGTTATGTATGTCTTATGGGTGAGGAGTGAGCCCACATTATCTGAGAAACAAGAAATTAAATTTCCAAGCATCCACGTCCTCAACACAATATGTTAAACTGTAACTTTCCATATGCATGACAAGTCTGAGAGGATCATAAAGGGGATGGGACTAGGAACCTTTTTCTTCCTACCTTTTTAGTCCTCCCTCTATCACCCCCTTTGTGCTTTATCACCATGTTCTCCTCGGGCTGCTTCCATGCATACTCCCCATCCATCATTGATGTTCCTTAGTGGCACTTGAGTTTCCTTCTTGGAGTAAGTCCCAATAAACATATCCCTGGGCCACTAACCATGAATTATCCCTAAATCACCTCTTGTAGCTACACATTTTGTGACATGACCATCAAGTTTGTTGTTACCTCTTGTTCGTCACACTAAGCATGACTCACATGGGCTTAGAGTAAGCAATGACCATGAAATCTGCTTTGGGCCACTAACCATGCGTAATCCCCATCATGTCTTGTTTGGTCTGCTAACCATGCGTAAGCCCCATCATGTCTTCTTTGGGCCACTAACAATGTGTAATCCCCAGAATATCTTCTTTGTGATGCTAATAATACATAATCCCCAACATGTCTTCTTTGGGCCACTAACCATGCGTAAGCCCCCGGCCCCGTCCATTCTTGAACTATGTGGACTTTGATCTCTTCCTCCAAAGTAGGGTACGTAGGAAGACTCATTGAGCTTCAATCCTAACAATCCATCTGTTGTATCATTTTCACAACGGTTCACTCTTTATCCCGCATAATTTTAAATTTTATGTGACTCTTCATCCCACATGCCGTTAAACTGTATCTATGAACTACACAGATTTTGATCCCTTTTGAGTATATAGGAATCCTCTTTGAGGTTCAATCCCAAATAATGGTAAACTATGGTGCTCCCTCCTAGGGATGTACCCTCCTGATGTGACATATTCCCTGTTTTGGGACACATTTCTCGAATCCGCCTCCCCGAGGTGTTCTAATCCATCCATTACTACCCTTGTCAGTACCCGAGTAGCTAACCATGAATAATCCCCACACAATCCACAACCATATAACTAAGAGTGTCCCTACTGTTATGGGAAGATAACAATACGTAAGCCCCATCATGTGTCCAAGTGGCTGTCCATAGTTTACGTCCTGATTCTATAACTCATCCATGAACTATGTGGACTTTGATCCCTTAATTCTATACAAGGTACATAGGAAGCCTCTTTGGGGTTCAAGACCGTTACCCACAATCCATCTTGGTATCTCCTTTGAGCCTTTGTGTCTTGGGTAGATCATGCCCCAAATCGGAGGTTTTACATCCTTCAAGCCCTTATTCATGTGATCCAATTATCACGAGCCTCCTTCACATGTGTCTCATCTCCCATCAATAACTACATGGACATTGATTCCTTTATACAAGGATATATAATAAAACTCCATAAGGTTCAACAATAACACCATCATCTTCATGTCATTTCCATCTCATCCATTCCACCCACTTCTTAAAATCCTCCATCATTCATCCCGATTCCTATCCAAGCCGTCACACCCCGGTGTGATCATGCCACTCACATGGGAAACTAACCATGCATAATCCCCAACCATGTAATCCATCAACTTAACCTTATAAATATAAGGTCATCCACACTCTCACTGCTTTAGCAGCACCTGGGAAACTTACCATGCGTAAGACCCACACAATCCTCCCTCATCCAACTAAGAGTTCCCCTCTTATGAAGGGATGATAACCATGTGTAAGAACCAAATCACCCCATCAAACTACATGAGTTTTTATCCCTATCTTCTACATAGGGTACGTAGAAAGACTCCTTGAGGTTCAATCCCATCCAATGATAATGTTTGGTGTTCCCTGTTTTGGGGTGAACCTCCTTGATCCATCCTTTGTAGTGTTATATCAGCCTTTGTAGTGTGAAACCTTCCCTTTTTGGGACATTCCATGATGAGTACATCATCATGGGAATTTTGACCCATCCATATGGAAAACCTTCCAAGTGATCCCTACTAGGGATGTACCCACATGATCCATCCTTTTTGGTGTTCAAATCATCCTTCATGGTGTAAAATATTCTCTTTTTTGGACACACTATCCAGTGTCCATCCTCATCGGTCATTCTGATCCATCCATTGAGTAAACATTCTAGGTGATCCCTCCAAAATATATACCCATTTGATCAAAATTTATAAGTGTTATGATAAGTATGATCTGTCTATGAAAGATGTTAAACTAGAAGAATACCACATGTTGAACATGGGAAGTTGAGGAAAACCTTGATGATATGCCTCCAACATAATATTCCCCATAATCGATGTGGGATGCATCAGGCTTACACACCCTCAAGAAGCCCATTGACAAGAAAAAATTCAACTATACTAATGTTCCAGTGTCCAAACATTCTAGTGATGATAAAAATGACTACTATCTTAACAGAAGGTTTCTTCCAGGACTTAATCCTTTGGAATGTCCTGAAATAAGCAACATAGTCAACCTACATCCACGAAGAGATGGAAGTGTAAGGAGTTTCAAAAACAACATCTTAATCTATTAGGGAGACCCGAAGCAGGTGAAAAATCTTGAGGAGGAATCCATGGATAGAGAGACTAACATCCCATCATTCCATTTTGAATAAGGAGAAAAAATCTCCAATGAAGTGAGGAATGTTTCCAGCCTTTGGAAAGTAGGAATGCTGGGAAATTGTCGTGCGGGAACAGATGATAAACACATGAGGCGGGGATGCCCCAATGGAAAGCATCGGAAACAGAAATGGTGAACCCGACATGAATATTTTCTCCTAAAAAAATTGGGATTAGTAGCCTTCGATACATCGATAGATAATAATTTCACTGGATCCAGCTATTTGGTTCCAGGTCCTGCCAAGAAAATAGTGGGCCTCGTGTGGAACTCACCAAAATTTGGGGTTTAATTTTTTGGGTATTCCGGTATGTGACATCATCAACATGGATATTTCTATCTAACAATAGATGTATCAGTTATTTTGGGGGAAATGGGAACTGATTTCCTACTATCCATACTGATAGCTGAATCTTTTTACTTTACAAGACCCAAGATAAAAGAAACTAGTCACCTGCCGCCAACCGATGTTGGAGAAGGGGAAATGCCAATTTGGAAATCCCACATGGATCCACCTCCACCATGACAAAATCATCTACAACCATAGATACTTGGAACCCATGATCCATATCACTCTCATAATTTATCCATAGGAGGATGATTGACACTCTTATATGTTGATATGAATCGGAGGGGGTCATTCCAAAAAGGGATATGGCCTGACAGGACTTGGAGGCTTCTGCACCTCACCGTCACCACCGCCCTGAAGGTCCACACAAGGATCCACTTATCCCCACTACAACCTTCAACTATTTTAGGAGCCTCTACTCATAATTCCTTCATGATTCAACCCCTTATTCCAATGAGGTGTGGGATATCCAGATCATCCCAACCATGACCTTTTCCCAGGAGCTGCCAAGGAGGGATATCACTAGGTTGCATCAAAACCACCACCCATCCATTAAAGATGATGTATACATGGTCCAAAATCCTAAACCTTTGACCTAAGTTCGGCTGACTCGATGCCAATGTTGGGTGCAAGCTCATGAGGATGTCTGTTAGGGGGCGTCATCTTCTACAACTAAAGTGGACCATTCCACCCACAGTGCATTCTATCAGGTACCCACGACTATAGAGCATGGATTTACCATTTTTCAATTCAGATCGAGACCCAAGAGACCTCATGGGTAGGTTGGATTGACTCTTCCAATCATTGGCATGATCAACAATCATCACGGGCTAACCACACCGTGACTCACTATTCATTTTTACCCTTATACCACTGTGTAAAACATATTTTTTTAAAAAAATTAAAAATTTAAAAACAAATTTAACTTAATTTTTGACTCAATTATTTTGTGTTAATCACTATTAAAAAGTGAAATTTCACTTAATTTTATGGTTTTATTGATGTTGGAGGTGATTTGGAGGACTCAAGACAAATTTGAAGAAAATGAGCCAAATTGCGTAGGAATCCAAGTACATCGGTAGACTCAAACACATACTTATAATGATATGTGAATCTAATCAGGATGGGTTTTTTTGGTTTGAACCAAAATTTAGTTGGATAAAACTTTTATGAAGGAACCCAAGCCCAATTTGGCCATCTATTGGCCCATCCGAACCGATCTTTCCAAGCCACAAAGTCTGCATGAAGTCAAAAGTGGCTTGATGAGTTTCATACATATCTAGAGATGTAAGCCTATAAATGGTGGAAAACTTTTTGTGGATATATTCAAGAGGGGTGGAAAAATATTTTTTTTTTCCAGGTCGAGATAATTCCATTTACCAACCAAAAACTGAGATAAAAGTGGTATGACCTAAACTAGGTGCCCAAAACTACTTCCCATTTTTTCTATAAAAAGGCACCATGGGAAACTCATTTGAAAGTTCAAACTAGAAGAAAATATCTACCATTTTATATTCCCAAAGGATTATTCTCCTCATCCAAGAAGTTCTGGAGTCCCCTATCTTCATAGGGGGATCAATGATGATGGTGAAGTTCCACCCAATCCTTCTCCTCCTCTCGATGGAAAGCTAAATGATGGATGACCATATCGAGGGAGGTACACATAACATGGAGGGATTTATAGAGATTTTTATTCTAATGGTTTTCTATAATTTGTGTTTTAAATATTTCATTTATGTTTAATCATGATGATATTATCCTCTGAATGCATTTCATTTGTTATAATTAAGTGGTACACTTTTTATCTCAACACAGGTTAGGTTGAGATTTCAAGTGGGGAACTTAGGTTGTTCCGATGGGAAAACACAATAATCATTTTTCTCAAATAAAATCCAGATATTTTAGTATGATTTGGTATCCCATGTTCTATGCTTTAATTCCAAACCTTGACCTTTCAATTTTTATGTCAAGGGTTGCTTCTTTGTGCATCGTTTTAAGAGGAAAGAGGGGAATCAGGATCCTGACAACCATCAACCAAAGAATTACATTAAAAATTATAAATTTTTTAGAACAATTAACTATAAAATATGTGTAGTGAACTTGAAATGAAAAACTTCTCTCATAATTTGTAAAACACCACCTTAATTTATCATCAATTAAACTCTTTAAATCAAGTTATTTTCTAAAAACTGTTTTCAAAACCACCCCCCTCTTTTCTTCCTTTTTATTAAAAATTAACACTATAAACTACCAATGCTCCTTGATAGATGACCTAGAGTTATAAATAGCCAATAAATACCCTTTAAAAACATAATCAATTTGGTAGGTCATTAAAACATGTTTAAATTTTGGCTCCATTACTGGGGAGCACTTTTATTTTTAGTGCATGTTTTTGATAAGATTTTTGTAAATCATATGAATATTTATTTGTTTTATCTTATAACTTTACCTATATTTTTGTGTTTTGATTTAATTCTTTTGTAGGTTCTATGCATGAAATGTTCTACTTCTGGAGACTTACCACCTTTCGAACCTGAACTGGAGATGATCTTATGTATGTGACACCGAGACACACACAAGAATCCTTTGAAGGAGGACACACAAAACATTGAAACTTTCTCAAACCTTATTCTTAATTAAGAACCCACATTAAAACTGAATTAAAATTGCATAATATGGTTAAAAAAATAAAAATTAAAAGAAATAACCTCACCTGATGTTTATATCCAACCCATTTACATTCAATGACATGGCAAGACCCCCAATTTTGAACTTAAATCTGGTTTATTTCATTTATTACCAAGATTCCATAGAATCATGGGAGAAGATCCACCTGCGAACATGAAATAATTTCATACTATTTTTTCAACATTAAAACATGGAAATGTGGATGATGAACAAGTAACACTTAGGTAATTCCCTTTTTCATTATAAGATACTGTGAAATATTGTATTTACTATATTAATTCACCAATTAGAGGTTGGGCTAACATGAAACACCTTTTTCTTGAAAAATACATCCCAGCCTCTAGAAACACAAAAATAAGGAAATAAATATGTTGGATAAGACAACATCAAGGGGAAACACTTCATGAATACTGGGAAATATTTTAAAGGCTTTGTTTAGGTTACCCACACCACCAAACAGGTGATCAACTTTTAATTCAGTATTTTTATGAAGGTTTAATTCATATTAATCCAAATATGATTGAGGTTGCTAAAGGTGGTATGCTAGTTTATAAGAACCCAATTAATACAATAACCCTAATTGAGAACATAGATCAGAATAAGCAAAAATTTGGTTCAACGTCCACTGTACCCATTTGAGGTGTCCATGAGGTACAAATTATTGAGTTCGAGATGAAGGTGGACATGAAGTTCTAAGAGGTAAGTAAACTTATTCAAGAACTTTCTATTTAATAAGGGAAATATCAATCTCCTACTCCGATCCATTGTGGTATATGTTCCTCTGACACCAACTATTCTGACCAATTCTCCTAACTGAGAGAAACTTCTGAGAGTTGTGAGGAAATCTTTCTAGGCTTCCCCTGTAACCAGCCATTTAGGAGATAACCTTACTATCCATACAAACTTGGGTAGAAATAAAACAAAACATATAGGAAAGGGGGTTATTCAAACCATCCTCAACAACCATGGAACCAATATGAAAAAATTAGTCAACCACCACCACCCAAAAAACCCCAACCACCACAAAGGCCTTTACAACAACCCCCTCCAAAACCTGATCCTATATTAGATGATATGATGAAACAAATGTATTACAATAATCTTTAATTAAAAAAACCACCGAAGCATCAATTAATGACCTAAAAACCCAATTAGGCCAACTAGTAAGCTTGGTTGGGTAAATTCAAAGTCATGTATCAGGTAAACTACCTTCTCAACCACTAGTCAACCCTAGGGATAAGGGTAATGCTAGTGCCATCACCCTTAGGAGTGGAAAAAAACTTAAAATCCAAATGAAACCTATATTAGAGTCATCCCATCATGAGGAAACTACCATCCCAACCATGGAAAATGGTCTAAATTTTTGAAAACCATGTCCAGAGAGAAGACCTTCCAAAGGAAAGAGTGGATCTATTGATGAGTCACCTAGCCCAACTATTAATCTTCCATTTTATCAAAGGTCCACAAAACCAAGAAAAAAAAAGAAAATGAACTCGATAAATAAATCTTGGAAACTTTCAAAAAAGTGCAGGTTAGCATCCCCTTGATTGATGTAGTGAATCAAATTCCCAGACACTCTTAGTTTCTAAAGGAGATGTGTACACACCGAAGACAACTTTGAGGAGATGAGAAGGTGAGATTGGGGAGGAATGTCTCAACATTTATTGATCCATCAATTCTTATAGAATTCAATGATCCATGAATATTATAAATTACATGAACTATAAGGTAGCATTAATTTTCCAATGATATACTTGATTTGGGTGTTTCTATAAACGCGACACCTCACTCTATTTAATATTCATTGTAGGTTAGAGAGATTATGTCCACTGGAATTGTTGTTCAATTAGAAAATTGGAGTACAAAATACCCTTCTAGTGTGTTAGAGGATGTTCTTGTGAGGTTGTAAAATTTAATTTTTCCTACTAATTTTATGTGAAAAAATGGAATATGATAGGATGAATGGACACACCCCGATTATATTGGGGAGGCCCTTCTTAAAAACCAACTAAATAATAATTAATTTCCACGATGGTACATTATCTATGGAGTTTGGTGGAGACATTTTCCACTTCAACATCCTTGATTCCATGAAGCACGCCTCCGAAGAACATTCCCCTCTCCCTGTTAATTTAATTGATGTACTCCCTTCCCTTGAAAAATATATTTTCTTTACATGAACCACTTTTTGAGTTTTCATCCTTGATTGAAATTATAGGTAATGAATCATGCATTGATTATTTTATTGGTCTAGAAAAATGTCATACATGTTTGTTAATTGATGATTTCTTGAACACTGAGGATCACATAACCATCGATGACACTGATAATCTTGTAAAAGCTCATTCCTCATCTGAGGATAATACCATTGAGTAGATAGATGAGAATAGTGACCTCCCACTTCACATTCACTCCCATTAATCCAAAATACACCTGAATTGGAACTAAAAAAAATACCTCAAGATTTTAAATATTCCTATCTTGAGAATGGAAACAAGCTTCCTACCATAATTTCTATTTCACTCCCTCTAGAGCATGAATTTTAACTGCTTGAAAATTTGAGGGAGTATAAAGAATATTTGGGATGGAAATTTTTTGACATTCAAGGTATTAGACCATCAATTTGAACACATCAAATATTGTTAAATGATGAGGAAAAACTAGTGAGGCATTCGTAAAGTCAACTGACCCCAACCCTCTAAGAATTTGTTAAAGAGGAGGTAACAAAATTATTGGCTGCTGGAATCATTTACCCCATCTCTAATAGCCAATGGGTCAGTCCTATCCAAAATTTTCCAAAAAAAATGGTCTTCCAGTAATTAAAAATTTAAACAATGAATTGGTTCCAACTCATGTGTAGAATAGTTGTAATGTCTGTATATACTATCACGAACTAAACCAACACACTAGGAAGGATCATTTCTCATTTCCGTTCATTGATCATATTCTAGAGATTCTAGTGTGGAAGTCCTATTACTATTTCCTTTATGGGTATTCTGGATACTTTCAGATCTACATTTACCCTATGGATGAGGAAAAGACAACTTTTACTTGCCCCTTTTTCAAATTTTTATATAGGAGGATGCCATTTGGTCTATACAATACTCGAGGTACTTTCCAATGATGCATGGTTAGTATTTTTTCGGATTACATGGAGAATTTCATGCAAGTATTCAAGGATGATTTCAATGTTTATGGATCCTCTTTTGATGAATTCTTGAGTAGTCTTGGTTCTATCCTGTGTCATTGTATTTAATATAATCTTGTATTAATTTATGAGAAATTCCATTTCATGGTGACACAAGGTATAGTACTTATGCATTTCATTTTTGGGGATGGAATCCAAGTCGATAAATTAAAACTGGATATCATTTATTCCCTACCATTCCCCAAAAATATACAAGATGTGTAGTATTTCCTTGGTCATTCATGATTTTAATGTCATTTTATTCATAACTTTAGTATGATTTACCTCCCCCTCTATATATTTCTCCAAAAAGAAAATGATTTTTTTATAATGAGTGTGAGGAATATTTTAACAAATTTAAATGGAGTCTCACATCACCCCCGATAATATAACCTCCTCATTGGGATTTACCAATTGAAATCATGTGTGATGACTCTAACTATATAGTTGGGGTAGTCTTATCATAAAGGGTCCATAAATATCCACATGTCATTGCCTATGACTCACATACCGTAGACCCTACCCAAGAAAACTACACCACAACTGAAAAATAATTTCTTTCCATTTGGTTTTCCTAGGATAAATTCAGGTCATAAATTTTAGGTTCTAAAGTCATTATGTTCAAAAACCATTCAGACCTTTGATATCTTCCTAAGAAAACATAATCCAATCCACGTCTCATTCACTGGATGCTTTTAATTTAGGAATTTAATCCATAAATTAGGGATAAAAAAGGAGTAGATAATGTGATGGATGACCATATAAGTAGGATCCACCTATCCTCAGACATTGATTCATCCCCCTGTATTCCCATAAATGACATGTTTCCAGATGACCAATTGTACTGAGTGAAAGATGCTATTCCTTGGCATACCAAAATTGTAAATTATCTAGTAGCATATTTCATTCCTACTGATTTTAAAGAAAACTTAGCTGACCGTCTAAAACATGAATCTTGTTGGTACTTTTGGGATGACACCTACCTTTGGTACACATGTATTGATCCATTTCTTAGGCACTTTTTTTCGAATAGCAAGTTTTAGTCCATCCCTAGATTCTTCCACACTCTTGATTATGGGGTCCACTTTGGTCCATAATATAATTCTTGAAAGGTCCTTGATTCTGGTCTCCTATGGCTAAAATTATTTCGGGATTCCCATGATTTCTATAAAACTTGTCCTCATTGTTAAAGAATGGGGAATGTCTATAAAATAAATGAAATTCCACAAAAACACTTTCTCTTCCATGACATTTTTGATGTTTGGGGTATTCAATTTATGGGGACATTTCCCAATTCTTTTGGAAACTTATACATTCTTCTGGTAGTTGATTATGTGTCTAAATGGGTATAGGCATGATCTATAAGGATAGATTATTCCAAGACAGCTATGGAATTTTTGAGAACCCAAATTTTCTGTCTGTTTATATTACCTTTGTTTATCATCATTGACCAAGGATCTCATTTCTACAACCGAACAATGCAATCACTTCTACATTAGTATGAGGTCGGGAATCTCATGTCTACTACTTATCACCCATAAAACATTGGTCAAGTTGAGTTGTCGAATAGATAGGTAAAAAAAATTCTTAAAAAATAGGTCAAACTAATAGAAAAGATTGAAGTCTTAGACTCAATTATTCATTATGGGCATACCATACTTATTTAAAAAATCCCATTAGAATGTCACTATATCATCTAGTTTTTGGAAAGATTTCCCCCCCTATGGAGATAGATAATTGGGCCTATTGGTCCATTAAACAATGCAATTAAAATCTTTATGATGCATTTAATCAATGGAAGCTATAGATTCAGGAGTTGGAGAAAATGCATAGAGATTCATATGAGAACTCCCAAATTTATAAGGAGAGAACCAAGGATTCCCAAGACTATCTCATCCTTCATCATAAATTCAATATTGGTAATAAGGTCCTCTTTTACAATGAAAGTATGAAGTTTCATCCAGGTAAGCTTCATTCTTCCTGGTTTTTTCCATAAACTGTTACTAATGTCTATCCATTTGGTGTCATTTAGGTATAAAATGGAAAAATGAAGCAAACCTTTACTGTCAATGTGTAGAAACTTAAGAAATTTCACGAATCCCTTTAGAAGACCTCAATGGAGGAACTCCATGTTCAAGAATAATCCTACCAATTAAACTCACCAATTTTTATCCTTCCTTCCCACTTTATCTTTTATTACAGTGAGGACACTTCACACTCTAGGTGTGGAGGGATGGGTACAATCCTGGGTTAGTTAGGAATTTTCCTCATATTTATTCTTTCTTAAATTTTTTCTTTCTGAATAGTTATGTCCCTTCCCCACTGCCACCCATTTAACACCCTCACTTTTGTTCCATAATTTTAATTTTTATTCCCACTTTATCTTGGAAAATGATGCTCGCTTAATCTTGGAAGTTATTGAAAATGCATGAATAATTTCCCAATTTCAGGTTGTTTTAACATTTTCAAAAAAAAATTCAATGATATATTGTGTGTTTTAGCAAGAATTTAACATTGAGGTGTGAATTTTTCTTGAAATTTGGTTGTTTTCAAATGATATTAATGTTTGTATCACTTTGAAAACATTGAGAAAAATGTTACCTATTCTATGAATGGTTTATGGGAAAATTGTGTCACTTAATATATCCACAAATATTTACTCCCACCTATGTCATGTGATTTTTTTACTCAATAGAAGGAAAATATAACTTAGGTTAATATTCATCTACTTTCCAAAATGGGTTTTCCATACATTTGTTCCATGTACGATCATTTTCATTACTATAATTGATTGGAATTTGCGTGTGTTCCTATTATCCAACTATTTCATTCCATGAAAAAACAAAAAAATAGGGGTTGTGTCTTGGTCAGGTAAAAACCACCCTTCCTTGATCATTGATCCAATTATAACTATTATAATTAGTTTTGTGAGGAGATCAAACAAGGTCTGAGAGAAGAGTGTGAGATTTGTTCCAAGTGAAACTTTTTAAAAACACTATAATATTAATATTAATAAATGAGGGGAGTGATGAAATGTAAAAAATATGGGGATATCTAGGTCTGGAGCTTAAGTTATGACTTCAAGGAATTCATAAGTGAGTGGTTCTTGAAATTTAATTGCAAAAGATGTAGGGCAGGTTCATTGGATAAAATGATTTAAGCAGAGAAAGTTTAAAATAACCTATATTTACTAGATAAAAAGTGAAAAGAATTACATGGAATATTTCTCTCACACACACATGGAGAATTAGTGTCATGGTTAACTTGTGAACTAGTTTCTCATATTGTTATAATTCATCTCTTATAATTTCGTTCTGATATAATTTATGAGATATCTTTTCCCATGATCACTAAGAATAACTCTTTGGTGTGATTTTTGGTTTGATCACATTGCTTTCATGTCTTTAATTTTATTTTAATGTTAAATATTCATGAAGTTTGGAATATATCCATGCATAATTTTTTAAAATTTGACTTTTAATAAGATTTCAAATGTTTAGGTGTGGGGATGCAATCACACCACAATTCACTATTCATATTTACCCTTATACCACTATGTTAAACTGAATTTGTTTCAAAAATTACAAATTTATTAACAAATTTCACTTAATTTTTTATTAAATTATTTTGTTATAATCACTATTAAAAATTATAATTTCAATTTATTTTATGGTTTCATTGAAAGTGGAGGTGATTTGGAGGACCCAAGAAAAAGTTGAAGAAAATGGACCAAATTGCATAGGAATCCAAGCACAAGGTGGAATCAACCGTACACTAATACTGATTCATGCATCCAATTTGGTTGATATTTTGTGGTCTAATCAAAAATTCTGTGGGATAATAACTTTAGGAAGGAACCCAAGCCCAATTAGGCCATATGGTGGCCCATTTAGATTGATCTGTCCAAGCACCCAAATCTGCACGAAGTCAATAGTGGTGTACTGTGTTTAGTCCATATCTCAAGCTGTAGGACTCAAAATGGTGTCAAAAATTCTATAGAGGTAGTAAATTGGAGGGGAATTATATTTATAGTTTTTTTGAAGTTGATATAATTCCATTTAACTACCAAAAATTGAGATATAAGTGGTATGACCAAAATTGGGTGCCGATAACCACTTCCAATTTTGGCTATAAAAAGGCACCATGGGCACCTCATTTTCATGTTCGAACTAGAAGTAATGATCTAAAATTTTAGAGTCCCAAACGAGGACTCTCATCATCCAAGAAGTTCTGGATGCCCCTATCTTCTTAGGGAGATCAATGACGAAGTCGAAGTTCCAACGAAGCCTTCTCCTCCTCTCAATGGTGAGCTAAATGAAGGACGATCATTTTGAGGGAGCTACACATACTTGAGGGGTAGTTACAACACTTTTTATTCTACTAGTTTTTTTAATTTTTGTGTTAAATATTTCACTTATGTTTAATCTTGATGTTATTCTCTTTTGAATTCATTTCTTTTGTTATAATTAAGTGAAACATTTTTTATCTCAAAACCGATTGGGTTGATATTTCAAGTGGGGATCTTGGGTTGTTCCAATTGGAAAATCCCATAATCCTTTTAATCACACACAAACATTAGATTTTATTATGATTTGGTATACCTTGTTATATTCTTGAGGTCCAAACCTTGACATTACAATTGTTCTGTCAAGGGTTGCTTCTTTGTGCACCATTTTAAGAGGAAATAGGGGAATCAAGATCCTGTCAACCCTCAACCATTGAATTAAATTAAATCATATAAAATTTTCAGAACAATTAACTATCCAAGATGTGTAGTGAACTTGAAATGACCTCCTTCTCTCATAATTATTAAAACACCACATTAATTTATTAACTATTAAACTCTTTAGTCAAGTTATTTTCTTAAAATAGTTTTCAAAACCACCCCCTCTTTTGTTAATTTTTATTAAAAATTCACACTATAAACCACTAAGTCTCCTTGAGAGACAACCTAGGGCTATCCCTAGACTATAAATACCCTTTAAAAACACAATCAATTTAACGTGGCATGACAACGTGTTCACGAGTCAACCCTTGATGTCGATATTTAGTTAAAAGGTCCTCTCCATACCATCATCAACAAAGTGGAGGTCCTCCCCACTCTCACACCCAGCATGGGGGCCCTTCCCATGTTTCCACCACTAGTCGAAGTGTTTTCCCTCTACATTTTTTTCATCCAGCATGTGGGTCCTCCCCGTAACTTCATCATCTCCAGTGGAGGTCCTTACCGCTCTAGTAGCCATCAAAGTGGAGGCCCTCCCCACTTCATTGACAGATGACACAGAGGCCCTCCCCATGCTGAAGTTGGCCAAAATGGAGCCCATCCAAATGTCCCCACCAGCTCTAGATAAGGCCCTCCCCACTATATCATTACCAACTATAGAGGTCCTCCTTACGTGGCCATCAATAAGTATAGAGGTCCTCCCCATACCCAATCTCACCAACAAAAAGGTCCTCCCTGTTTCTTATTTGAAATATTACTAGGTTCTCCTCACACCAAACCTCATCATATTGGAGGTCCTCCCCACCCTCACGGCATTCAAAAGATAGGTCCCCCCACTCCAAAGACATCTGGAATGGAGTTCCTCCTTATATCCCGTCCATCTCAGGTGTAGGTCCTCCACACTCCAGCTCCAACCCACATAAAGTTCCTCCATGTGCCAGAGATCTACCCTGGCCTGAAGTGATGTCCTATGGTAGAAGGGAGAACCCTCGCCACTAAGGGATGATCTTTGAGAAACTGAAGATCATTTCCAATCTAGTTATCTTTTCACATTATGAAGCGGAGTGTGATTCAATGACAGAACCTTCACCCAAATCCTCTACATCAGAGTCTGGGGCAAGAACCATGCATGTGAACTTCACCCTTCTAGAAAGTGAAATACACCAGATCCATGAAGCCCCCCATATATAAATGATGGAATAAGAATATTTGGATCCTTTCTAGGGTATTTCTATGAAATCCTCTCTATCATCACCAGGATCATTATCTATCTCAACATGAGATCAAAAAGATTTTTTTTGGGGGTTGGTGGACGATGTGAACTATCCCAATTCGTTACTAACCACCACCAACTTTTAACATTAAGTGGTGGTTAGCACACCATCCTATAGGAATGTGATGATGTAGTCAGTACCTCCCTAGGGAGATAATCTAGTATGTAATGACTTGTTATCCCATGCAGTGTTCCCTCCCCCAACTAGTCATTTTCTACAATGTTCTATGTCTATTCCATTTCCAATTCCTCATCCTCCCCCAGCTAATGAATGTGGAAACCAAGGACCAGATCCCATTTCTGTATGGAGGAGCTTGTGGGACACTCATGCAACGAACTAGTTTCTCGAGATGTTCTAGTTGATCGATACTCCAGACTTCAATACTCTAGAGTCACTCACCTAGGACGAAGTCATTTGTTTGCACCGAACTATATGGATGAAAAATTTCAATATCCATCATCATCGGTTGGATTATCCAAAAAGCCCAAAAAATTATGATGAAATTGAATAGTAATGACACATGGTTGAGTTATCCATGATTCCTCTGGCTCAGCACCCTAAATCAACTAGTTACCACTAGACTCTTTAGAAATGATGTAATCAGAGCTTCACCGTGCTCCGCAAGATTATTGAGGAGGCGTCCCCACATGTCTATATCCAGGGATGGGGCAATATGCTAATATTCACTTTAGTTATATCCTACATCAACCTGACTTATCAGGTGATATTAATTATATACCACCAGGTGTATTCATGGTAAACATGGATGGTCTAAAGGAGTATGGAAAAGAGATAGGTCTCATTAAAGATAATCTTACCCCCAGGATGAAATAACTTTTGTTGGACCCCCTAGGTGTTGTCACTAATCAAAAAAGGTAGCATAATAGCATTGAAAACCCTTCTAAGTCATTGCCTCTTAGCCAGAACCCAAAAAAGGGTAAAGGAAACTCTGGGAAAATTAATCCCCATGACCTGTTTGGTTCGATATAGAAGATAGAGGATGACCCCCAAAGGCCACGTTTCTCAAAAAAAAAATTGCAACAGAAAAGGTCCATTGATGACCTCTTCACCCTAAACCTCACAGAATGACACCTATATTACAGTGATCCCTAGTATGATCCCAACGGTTCTCCATGGGGGCATCAGGGCCAAGAATAAGATCCCCTCAGCAAGCTTCCTTTAGTTGACCTCTAAAATCCCGCATACCTCGATAGGGTAGAGGCTAGAGTTTATGGTAAACGACCACAATATGCATCACCGAATCCCCCCGAGCTATGTGAGAATCTTCTCTAAGAAACAGCTCTATAGTTCATTACTCCAATAGCCCCTTAGGTATCTCTTCTGGATATTCCACCATCTTCTCTATATTCCATCCCACCAACAGCTCCCTGAATCATTCCACCAGTCTCTCTATGAGTCGCTGAGCTAGTCAATCATGTTTAAGAACCTGCCAATGCACTGGTGGTTAGGAATCCTTGCCAAGATAGGAACCCCTTCCAGGATGATATGATGGCCACATTCATTGCCTGAGTTGAGGCTCATAAATCCAGACAGGTGGAAATACCACTTGATGGAAATCCATATCCAAGATGGGTGGATGATATGACATCCCTAGGGATTCTAAAATCTTATATTATCCCCTTTCAATGAGACGGGAGACCCAATACAGAATCTGACCCACTTTATTTCAAGGTTTGGACCTATGTTGGGAACTCCATCATAGTAGGAATCTATCAAGATCCAGTGCTTCATACAGAGACTGGAAGGGCCCACATTTTTCTTGTACATCGAGCTACCCATCAGTTCCATAGTTGGTTGGGAGGATCTTCGTAGGTATTTTCTTTACCAGTTCATCTCCACCACTCACAGGACCAGTATTGATGACCTCTTCAAGTGAAAACAATGGCCAGATGAACAGGACATGGAATTTTTCACTAGGTTGAAGGGCCTCACATATTCACTCGATATGACACGGACTTAAGGAAAGATGCAGAAAATGGGCATGGGAAATGTAATGTCTGAACTAGTCCCATCCCTCATCACTTAGAAAATCCCAATTGGATTCTAGGATTTCTCTAACAAGGCTCAGTTCTTAGAGGAATCCATACAGCAAGCTATCCAGGCATGTTTGTTGCATCCCACTGCTCCAGTAAAAAGTGCATCCTAGGCCGAGACTGCTGTTGTCACATAGGTAGAGGCCCCCGAGCCACTAGAGTTATTACTGGTAGAGACACCTCTACAACCTCACTGAGGGAAATATGATCAGGCTTAGCCTCAAGCTAATCATTGCCTACTTCAGAATCAGAAGACACCGTTGTGTAATGCACCATCGCCACATTGGAAAGATAATAAAATTCCACATCCTCATCAGGCTCCATCCCCCCATGAGGGCTAGGCTACTAGGGTCTCTTTCCAAGAATGAAGAAACCATACCTAATTATTCGGAGAGTCTCATGTACTTGATTATGTCTAGAGTTCCTTGGATAAAGGAATCCTAAAGCTACTAGAATATAGGAGACCCCAAGAGGCTGATCTCACTAATCACCCAAACTATTTCCCCTATCATCGGTACCTCAGACATACCCTTAAGCAGTTCTATGTGTTAAAGGAATGGATTTAATACTAGGTTGATAACAACATAGTCAGATTGGTTCCTTCTTTGGAATAAGTCATGTGTGTTTCCGCAAAGCCTGCTAGAGACAACAAGGGTGAATGGCAGCGAGTCTATAGTCACGAGTCTTAGAAGTATGATTGCTTATTGGTTCACATGGTTGTTTATCACACCCAAGGTTTTATCAGGGACTCTTTGAATCATCCCTATCCTTATGAAGCCACTACACCTCCTTTATCTTCAACTTCCGCATCTACATCTCATCCTTCTCCTCAGAAGAGCAGGCGCCTATGACATAAGTGAAAGAAGATCCCCCCACCAATGCCGAGTCCAGTACAAACACTCAATGACATCATTCCCACAGAGATATGAATCACTCCTAGAATAATCCCAATAATAGAGGATTCCTCATGTGATGACCATGAGTTTTCCTTAGGGAATACCATCAAACTGGTGGAACATGGATCCTGGTGATCAGGAATGTCAAGAATATCATTCTAATGTCCATGGTTAGTGCCATCATCAATGTAGACATGGTTATAAAAACATTCATAATTCCTAGAACAATGCTTCTATAAAATCTTTACAAGCTACCGAGACCTGGTATCAGGTTCAATAAAGAGCTCATCATGCACGATCACCTCCTCCTACCTCAACAGATTCATTCCCACTACTGTTTGTGCTACTTGATCAGGCAGAGCCTCCATGAATATTCTATGTTAATCTTCATCAACCTTTGTCAAGACCTCAATCATCTAATAGTTATAAGATAATCATATTTCATGGTTTAGCTAGTGAGAAACAAGATATCCCTGACAACATCCAGAATCTACTGGTCTGACTAGGAGTGCCCGTCATGCCACCTTTTACAGAGAAAATCCCTACCAGAAGAAATGTGTTCCTAGTGTAGAAGTATAATGTGTTTAAGAAACTTTCTATAATTCCTAAGAAGATCTAAATCATCGATTACCTCCACATATTATAAGATATGTGTGAATCCCTTGAAAAATATTTAAGGATCCCCCTCCAGTTTGAAACAGAGGTAGTGGCAGTAGAATCCTTCCGTGTTGAGGAACTTGAGTGAGAAAAATGTTAGGCCATCATCTTGTTCATAGGATAAGAAGAAGGTTCTCCCATACAGGGGATCATTAACCTGTTATACATCACTGTACAATTCAATATTGTGGAAGATCACAATTATCTTTTAAACACATGTTTTGGGATCAATATTATCCCAATCTGAATGCTCTGTAATCTTGGACTGACTAAAGCAGATGTGAGTCCCTCTGACCTAAAGATTCAATGTTATGACAGGATAGAGAAAACCCTGTGTGGAAAGATCCACCTAAAGACCCAGTTCATTGGTATGATTTACACTAATGAATTCAATATTGTCTCACAGGGCATCGCCTACACCGCGTTGATGGGTACACCCTGGCTCTACTTGTATGCAGTATTTCCCTCCTCATTTCACTAATTCCTCATGTACTCCCTTAATAGTCGATTGGGTGTGTTATAAGGTGATGAATATCCCTTTTCCTCTTATAAATCTCACTACCAAGATTCCGACTATTATAGGACCAAGTAAAAACAGGTTTAGACCAATGAGGTTGATCACACTGTCGTTGTGGCTGATTCGTAGACAGACCAAGATGATGCCTTCATCCTCTCAATTCACTGGTTGAAGGCCACAACCCGAGACATGGGACACTAATTTGTTGTCTCTGGAAGGAGTGGGAATCACATTACCAGGTATGAGGAATACCATAAGATCACTTCATACTCCTATATGAATGAAGATCTAGTTATACCAGAGCCCCCACTCCGGTAAGGTATTAGGATGTTCGCCCCATGGAAACGACGATATGCTATACCTGATTTTTTTTTCATGTTGGGTTGAATTGACTCAAGACGATGCACCACTAATTCTTTGATATCATCAAGCATGGACCCTTAGGTCTAAGGAATGATGTAATTGGGTCAACAACTTTTTTCTCCATGGTCTCAGTAGTGTAGGAGTCTCCCAATGAAGATTCCACCACCACTCAGACTAGAACTAGTGTTCCTATGGGATCAAATGACTCAGAAGAGTTGCCTCATAATGATAATCCCATAACCTCATATGATGAAGAGTATTTGGAAGATGATCCACTCACTTTTGAGGAAGGAATCTCCACCACCGTTTACGAGTCAATCCAAGTGAATCTCGATATCGAGGCAGACTCAAGACCAATGTTGATCAGCACAACTATGTATGTAGAAGAGAAACAACAATATGTGGATTTCCTAAATCACCATCTAGATGTATTTTCATAGAGTTATGATGAGATTCTTGTACTAGATCCTTAGATCACTATCCGGTGTCTTGGTCTCCGAGTAAGTCATCATGGGTTCAAGAAGCCTCCCAGAAAGATGCACCCCCCTCACGGTGACATGGTCGAGGACGAAGTTGATAAGCTCATTAAAGACAACATTATCAAGGAAGTACAGTACCCCAGAAGGTTAGATAATATCATTCCCATCAGGAATAAGAATAGACCGATCATAGTCTGCATTGAATTCTGGGATCTCAGCCATCACTTTTGAAGGATTATGTTCCCCTTCCAATGATAAAGATTTTTATTGATACCACTGCTGGATTCTAGGACCAATCCTTCATGGATAGGTATTCTAGGTAAATCCAAATCTGAATAGACTCCAAGGATGAGGATTCCACTACCTTCAGAGAACCATACGACTCCTTCTATTACCAGATAATTCCTTTCAGTCTGAAGAATGTAGGTTTCACCTATCAGCGTGTTATGAAATGCATATTCAAGATTATCCTTAGAATATTGGTGGAATGATACATGGGTGATTTGGTGGTCAAATACCACTAGTGTTAGGACCATCTCATAGATCTTGAGAAAGAGTTCATCTTTATCCATTACCTCCATCTGAAGATGAACCCCTTGAAGTGTGACTTCAGGGTTACCTATAGAAAGTTCCTTTACTTTGTCGTTAGATATAGAGGCATTGAGATTGAACCAGATATGATCAAGGATATATGTCAAATTCCTCCTCCAAGAAACCTTAGAGAGATCTGAGGTTTTCAAGGCCACATTGTCTACATACGCTGATTCATTGTGAATCTGGCTAGAATGTGAAAGACCTTTTCCCAAATCCAGAATAAATGCAACATCTATCAGTGGAATGAAGAGTGTCAAAACACATTCTAGGAGATCAAGTAGTACCTTCTAGAAAATCCATTTATGATGTCACCTATCTCTAGAAAGTGGCTGGTCCTTTATATGACAACCCTGGAATGATACCTCGATGCCCTTCTCTCCTAGAAGAACAATGAAGGGATAAATAAATGTTTATTCTATCTCAGCCACATGCTCCTTGACAGTGAGACAAGATATTCCTCTATCATAAAGAGCTTCCTCGTGAGGGTTTTTGTAGTGTCTATGTTATGAAACTACTAGAAACATCCTGAGATATAGCTAGTGTATATTCTAAACCACCCTATATTGACATGACGTATAGCTCGGTGGGTAGTGATCATTCAGCAGTTCGACATCAGGTTCATTCCAGAGAAGGATGTCAAGAGTGAGGCACTGAAAGATTTTCTAGCAACCCATATAGCCCCTGCAGATCAGTCTCTAGATCTTGAATTTCTAAATGAGGCTATCCTTTCAATGGATCAGGATGTACCGTTTTTGCAGATTCACTTTGATGGTGCCTCATGGAACCCCATGGGTAGAATAATCAATGATACCAGACTCAATAGAGTAGGATCAGGTATCATATTCATCACTCCTACACAAGATGTATTTACCAACTCATTCTTGTTGTCAAAAGGCTGCACCAACAAAGAGGTGGAGTATCAGGATCTCATTTATGGCCTAATGTTGGCCCTCAAGATTGATGTTCCCCACCTTCATGTCAAGGGGGAATCCTATCTAATCATCAAACAAGTTAACAGTGATTAAATTTTCTGGAAGCTGGTGGTCATGCCCCTATTAGAGCGCATTTTCCAACCGACATCCCGATTTCCTTCTCGGCCAGAGGTTACTCAAATTCCTCAATCACAGAATAGTCAAGCTGATGCCTTGCCCAGCCTCACCACATCTCTCACAAATCTTGACCAGGATGACTTGATTATCCATGTGGCACATTGAAGGGTCATCACTGTCATCACTCTAGATGATGATGATAGCCAACAGGTAAGACATCTTACCAAAAGTTCCTCCACATTGGGACCTCCAGGTCCCCCTACCACAACAGAATACACCCCTGATTGGACAAATAGTTTTGTTGAGTACCTCCAACCCAGCATTCAATCGATGGAATGAGCTGAATGTGAGTGAATCCATCGGCGTGCAGTACGATTCACCCTACAGAGCGGTCCCAAACCTGAGTAGATCCTCTAAAAATGTGGGTTTGATGGATTTCTCCTCCATTGTATTCAAGGAGATGAGATTCCCCATGTTATTCAAGCATTACATGCTTGTTCCTATGGAGTTCATTAGGTAGGGTGAAAACTCTCCCACTAGATCTGAAGGTTGGGCTACTTTTGGCCCACCATGTTCCATGATTGTATCATGTTTTAAAAGAGGTTTAACACATGTAAGGTCCATTAAAATTTCATGCATTGACCACTAAATCCTCTTTATACTACCAAGTACACTTGGACCTTTGTGGTATTTGGACTCGATGTCATGGGCCATATCCACCAACAACATCTTTCTAGTGTAGGTTCATTCTAACCGTGATATATTTCTTCTCTAAGTGTGCATAAGCGATTCCAATCCAGGAAGTCAAGGCCCATTATATGATTGATTTCATGAGTTCCAACATAATCCATCGATTTGGAGTCCCTCAAACCATCCTCACTGATAATGAGATAAATTTCTGAGTAGCTGAGCTATAGAAATTTTATGCCAAGTACAACATCTAGTCCAACTATACTTATCATTACCATGCATAGGAAAATGGGAAGATCAATGTGTTCAACAAGACCCTCTCTAATTTTTTTTTTCAAAATATGGTTGGTTATAACAAGACAATTTGTCCAGAAAATCCACCAAATGCTCTCTAGTATTACTGGATAATGACTCGTACTTCCACCTAGGTGACCCCATATTCCCTTGTTTATGGAATAGAGGCAGTCCTACCCATCAAAATTATCTTACCATCACTCCATATAGATATCTACGATCAGAAAACTTCCTACATAGTAGAAAAAGTCTATCTGGATGAGCTGAAAACCCTCGATGAGAACATGTTTTGAGCCTTGCACACCTTGGAGAGGCACCAAAACTAGATAGGTAGAGCTTTAAACCAGAATGTTTTCCTCTGCTCATTCCTTCAAGGTGACACTGTATTGGCCCTAATAACTCCAATGATACCTGATAAGAATCCACCAAAATTGGAGCCCAAATGAAAAGGACCCTATATTCTTCACAAGGTCTACCATAATGGTGCATATTCTTTGGTCACTATGGATAGTGAGTGGATTACTCCTCCTACCAATGCCAAGTTCCTCAAGTATTAATTTGCATAAGAATCATTTTTTTATGTCCTACATGACATTAAACTATATGAATGTTCTGCATGATGTTAAACTACGAGAATGTCCCAAATGATGTTAAAATTTGAGAATTTCCTGCATGAAAATAACCTGTGAGAATGTCCCACATGACGTTAAATTGTGAGAACATCCCAGATGATGTTAAAATATGAAAAAATCCTGCATAATGTTAAACTATGATAACATCCCACAAGATGTTAAACTATGAGAACATCCCACATGACATTAAACTGAAAGAGCATCCCACATGATGTTAAATTGTAGGCCCATCCCGCATGACATTAAACTACATGGAGATCAGTTTTTCATAATTACCACATGATGTTGAATAGAACAACATTCTATAACTATGTGTGGATTGATTCCTTCCCTCAAAAGATATGTAGGAATTGCCAGAAATTTTTTCTTCGGGTCTAGCCCTAAGTTCCTCAATCTTTCATCTTATGGATTGAGGTTCCTCTTAGAAGTGTGTGGTATGGTGTGTACTTCATTGGTCCTCATTCACATCGGGTTTGAAATTTCCATACCATGTGAAACCCTTAGGAAGACCTCTACACCCCTATATTAAAGAGATACATATGGATTGATTCCCATTCTTATGGGATATCTAGGAACACTCGGACATTTTTTCCTCTAATCCAGCCCTAGGTACCACAAATCTTACCATCTCTATGACCTCTTTTCCTATGTTTCCTCAGATCACATGGGGTGGTTTCCAATTATTCTTTCCTCATTCACATTAGGTTTATAACTAATGCTTCACATATCCCCTTCAGGGATCTCCCCCTTAAGAACATCCTTACCGCATGACATTAAACTACAAAGACCTTCAAGAACTACGTGTAGCATCATTTCTTCCATCGCATGATATATAAGAATGCCCATACATTTTGTCTTCAGGTCCAGCACTAGGTTTCCCAAAATTTCGAACCATTTTGGCCTTACTTTATGGTCCATGTTCTACAACCTTAATCTAATATCTCTCTTGTCCCACCTGACATTAAAGTACACTATCCTGCCTACAAGACATTAAACTACATAGCATTTATGGTCCTTTCTGCATGACCTTAATTGGAAAGTGTCCCTTTTTCTTACATGATGTTAAACTATTTATTTTTCCTATATAATGTTAAAATGCATGACACTTATCCAAAATTCTTCTGGCCCCTTGGCCAAAGTCCTTTCTTGGAATCCCGTGGTGTGGTGTGGACTTCTATGATCCTTATTCACACCATGTTTATTTTACCATTCCATGCACACCATCTTTATAAAACTACTCTTCCCAATTTCTTGGCTGAAAACAATAAACTATATCACAACCTATTTAATTACCTCATTATGTTAAACTTCATGGCACTCTAAAACTCTGTATGGATTGATTCCTTCCCTCCTAGGATACGTAGGAACACCCGAAACTCTTTTTCCTAGGTCTATCCCCAGGTTTGTCAACCCATTTTCCATCTTTTCTCCACTCATCTTCTTGAGTCCTTTGACCTCTGTTATGCCTCTTTAGCATTCTCAAATGCACTATGATGTAGTTCCTAGAGTGTTGGATTCTACATGGAAATTCTCTCATTCCATCTCCATGCTTCACATGTCCCTTTATTCGGGACTCCATCATCTTTCACATATGAAGGGACCCTCTAATGGTATGGATGCTTATATTTTTGGCTCACCTACCATCCTGGGAAAACATCTTGGAGGATTTCGAATGAAAATTTAAGGTAATTACCTCCTTTTAGATATGGTCAATGGTTGACCCTCACTTGTCTATTCCCATCCTAGGTCACACGTTATGGATACAGTGACTTGAATATGGTCTGCAGTTATCCTCCATCGTTATGCCATCCCCATCATGTCCCAAATATCAGATGCTGTGATTCACGATTTCCAACTCCTTATGTCTAGGTAGAATTTCAACAACCTCAGTGTTACCCCTCTACACACCTTTGCATGTTAAGCAGGCTGATCATCTTCATTGGGATACTCTTGATCCCAACCTCTCTGTTCTTATGTTGTATGATTCTATGTGTAATGGAAAAAGACTATCATCACTCCTTATTTCATACACTGTGAATGTTTCATGTTGGCTTAGGAGTCTTGGTAGGATTTATTCCCACATAGTGGAGATACACAAACTCCATGGTCCAGACTCTATGACATTAAACTAATAGCTTTTACAAGCATCTCCATGGAACTTCCAGGAATGTGTTGTGTGGTATATGGGCCTCCTGGGTCCTCATTCATATCATGTTTATTGTAACATTTCACCAAACATTCCCCATTTATAAGTATCACATTCAGGTACAAACTCTATGATCTTAAACTAGGAGTTCACATCTCAATGTATAAGCATCCTGACTTTAAACTGTACACATGTGTTTTTGAGGGAATATGTGGCATGGTGCTGAGACATTTTTAGTCCCCATTCAAGATAAGTTTCTTTATGGCATCGCACTACACATTTACACTTTGAAAGCCTCAACTTGGGTCCAAGCTCTACAACCATAAACTAAGATCCCCATCATCCTTATCATATGATATTAAGCTACAACTATTTCATCAGGGATGCATAATGATAAACTACACAACATAATTATGCTTTCACTTCAAAAACATTGTCCCTTTCGCACTGGACATCTTCCATGACATCTTTAAGAACTATGCGTGGCTTGATTATTGCCTTCATAGGATATGTTGTGACACCCGAGCATTTTATCCCCCGATTCAGCTACAAAATCATGAAACTTTTCCACCTTCTTGGTCTAGGTTTTATCCTTGGGAAGGTGTGGTTCAGTATAGGACCTCTTTGGCCCTCATTTACATCGGGTTATTTACCAAACCATGTACCTCCCTTGAGAGACCTTATTTTATTTGGCCTTACTGCATGATGTTAAACTACATGGGAATATACCACACACATGACATTAAATTGGGAACCCACTATCCACACTTGATGACCTTAAAATAGGAGCTTCAGGTCAGAGCAACACAACCTTTAAACTATTCAAAACACCCCTTCGAGACCTGATCCTTTAGAATGCATTCATAACCACTAGAATATTCATTCCCTCACCTCATCTCTATGCTTCATGCATCCCCTTATTTGGGTCACCATCATCTTTCATGTCTAAAGGGACCCCATAAGGGTTTGGATGCTTGGACTTATGGATTGCCTCCCTTCCTAGGTTATCATCCTGGAGGGCCTTGAATGAAATTGTGAGATAGGTCCCACATTTCAAATACGTTCAACAATCAACCCTCACTTGTTTTTTTCCATCTTAGGCTACATGATATGGATACTATGTCTCAAACATGGTCATTAATTATCCTCCATCATTAAGCCACCCCCATTTCATCCCAAATGACAAACATTGTGATTAACATTTTCTTTCCTTTCTATTCTTATGGGTCTCCACCACCTTTGGTGTTGTTCTTCATTGCATCCATGCAAGTCGAGTGGGAATGTTGGCCCGATTTGGATTTTACCACCCCAAATTTCTTTTTTACTATTGTACACCCTCATGAGATGGGGAAAGCCCAAGATCACTCCTTTTTTCCTACATCGAGCATAGATCACGTTGGATTATGAGTTTTAGTGGGATCATACCAACACATGAGGCTATGAAACCATATGGTCCAAGTTCTAGAACTTTGAACTAATATCCCATCCATCCAAACAATATGATGTTAAACTATGCTACCCTATAACACACAATGTTAAACTATTGCATCCATACTGCATGACATTAAAATTCATGGGTCAGTCTTTTCATACGACCTTAAACTGCATCATCATTGTCCCAACTACATAATAAAAAACAATATAACATTGTGGTGTTATCTCTTGAGAGGGAATAACCTCTGTCCCTGGTCTTCCACCGTCTCACTTGTCAAGACCTACACAAGTCTTGATTCCTATAGAAACACCCGAACCTTTTTTTCTAAGTTTATTACTCAAAAAAATAGAAACCAAAAATAACAAACAAGAAATATCAAATGAATATTCTCTCTATTCATGGTTTATATCTTCACAATTAATTTATCCCTCAAGAACTACACATGGCTTGATTCCCTTCCTAGTGGGATATGTAGTGACACCTGAATAATTTATATTGGTTCCAACTACAACATTCCCCCCCTTTTCATGTCAAATCATTCACATACTTACCAATTTATCTCATAGTATACCTAGTGACACCTATAAACTTTGTCCATGAGCCCAACCATAAGCTATATGGTCCAAAATGTATGACCTTAAACTAAAATCTGATGTCTTTAACAAACAACATTAAACTATGACCCTACCCTTAACAAGTTAATAATGTCTCATGATAATTATAGGATGCTTCATCCACCTCCCTAGAGAGGATTTACCTCACTAGTGTTGGTCTCTCACCATGTCGTGTTCGTATAACTACATGCATCTTGATTCCCATCTTTATGAGATATATAGTTATGCATGATCATTTCACCTTGGGCCCAACCACAGGTTCACTGGCCTCCTATCCCTTTGTCCCTTTACGATCAAAACTCTATGACCATAAACTAGGGGCCTTACATGAATATGTGGTGTGATGATTGATGGTGGGTCCCCTTGACCACTATTGGTGTGGGGTTTTGTCCCTCACCACATCACATATATCTCCATCCCATCTATTCCTTTATATTTATATGATGTACAATCCTCCTTTGGCTCATTCACATCGAGTTTATCTCCTCTGGGCCATTAAATCATTCTAGGAATAGACATCATAGTCCATGTAACATGAATTTAAAATATTTTCTAGGGTCCAGGTAGTATGACCTTAAACAATATTCATGTCTCAGTTATATGACGTTAAATGGTACCATGCATCTTCATCTTTATTACATGATGCTAAACTACATGCTCATTATCCTCATTTTCATGATTTTAAACTGCAAGAAACCCTTGGTACTCACCAGAGATGTCCTTTCTAGAAAGTAAGTTTAATCCAAATCTAGACCGATACACTCACACCAATATGCTTTTTTCAAAGTGGAATAGTTTCAAGAGTGTTGGAATCCATTCTCATAGTCCATAACTCCACTACCATTCTTTGTGTGCCCCTTATTTGGATCCTCATCCTCATTCATGTTCGAAGTAACCCTCTAATGGGAGAGTATCATGCCTCTTTGTCTTACCTACCATACTGGCCATACATTCTAGAATATATCAAATGAAATTTCGAGTTTGGACTTGTGTTTTTTGAATACTGTCAGTAGTTGGCCCTCATTTGTTTGTCCCAATTTCAGGATAACAATATGGATACTATTTTTTGAACATAGTAAGTAGTTATCTCATATCAGCTTGCCATCATAACTATTTTTTGAATACTGGGTATCATTATTGAATCCTCCCATTCCCCTTTGTTTGGATTGATTGCAATGCCCCTAGAATTATCCCGCTCATGTATTAGATGACACTGGGAAAGGAAAGTTAGATGAACTAAGAACCCTATTCTCTAGTCACATCCCCCTCTCTCAGTCCAAATACTATTGGTAGTCAACATGTAGTAAACCCTGAGTGTTCAATGATTGACTAATTCTCTCATATCCAATGTGAACGGTTATATAGTTGTCCCCTATTTCTCACACCGAGCATGAACCACATGATCTTAGGGATTGATCGTTAGTTATTTGAGAGATATGATTGAGATACAATATTTAAAACAAGTAGAAAATATCCATGAATGAAGTTTAAATAAGCAGGTAGGATAGGAGAGTATGTTTCAGTTTGGCCAAAACATAGTCCTTATGGATCCAATCCCTTAATGGATTGCTTCAAATACACTACTCTCTAGCATGTAGCTTTTAGGATTTCTTTTTGCTTCCTAGGATCCTCCTTCTCACCGACGATTTTTGATTAATGATCATCATACCTGATCTATGTTCGGTCCCGTTTAGCTCAAATTTATACCACTTGATTTCTCACATGTGCTAACTACTCTTAGGCTTCCGCCATTTGGGCCTTTAGTCATTCAACGAGACCGAATTTCTCAGAGATGAATGTGACAAACTCTCTTATCTTCTCATCAAGGGACTAGATCTCATACTCTACCACTTGGAGAATCTAGATATTTTTGGACTTCTTTTGGCACCAGGAATTGTCCAATTTATGAAAACTCTATCAAATCTTCTCAGTAAGGTAGTCTTGGATCAGCATGTGCAAATTTCATGCATCCTCCCCTCCATCGAACATATCATGCAACCAATGTTGAAGCGATCTCATATATTATATCCAATCTGATTCATGATCTACATTTATGAATCATTTGATTAGCTTCCACACTCAACATTTGGTCTACTAACTATCCTCCACTGTGTTAGAATTAGATTCTTCTAGTTCTACTAGATCAGCTGGTTCATACTCAGAAAATGAGTATAGGAGTTTAGCATTAGGATCTTCTTTAGGAATCACATCTGAAGAGTCATGCTCTGAGTCATAAGGTTTTTCCTCATCACTTGAGTCTATCTAGATCATGTTGACCTGACCGACTCTAGGTTCCACCCTACCAATGGTGCCACTTGCGATTACAATTGACCACTCACTAGAAGTTTTTTTATTAATCTAGGATACTTGGATCCATACAGACTGACTACCTCTCAAGAAAGGGCCCCTGGGTCCTCCAGCCGTCTACAATCACAGTATGCCTACTATTCTGAGAATTGTTTAGACAAGGGTCATGTTAGCCAGTTTTATTGAGTAGATAGTATGTATAGATCCAAGAGGTAGGGAACTTATGGTGATCGAGCTCATACTCTCACCTTTGGCTCATCATTGCTAGAATACTGGGGAATTCCCCCATATATTATGATAGGTTATGAAGGTTCTAGGTAAACCAACCTTGCCTCTCCAGCACTGCTGGGATCCATGACTACTTTTTCCCTAGATGTGGGTCTCGATGTTTTTTTCCTCTGCACCCATTTCCATGCCTCCATCCCTCTCAGTAGGGAAAATTTGAACAACCTACTCCTACATGAATAGATTTTAATTGAGGGACCAAGATGAAGTGAAAGGGACAATATCATATAAGTATTAGTTAGAACTTACTTCGAGGGTCTCAATAAATCCACCCCCAGATGCTCCCTCCAGGTCCACTATTTCACGTTCTTCTGAAGAGGCTCCCCTTGAAGATGATTCCTCAGCACCCTTACAATATTCCTCATCACCGACCTCTTCCCCCTAGGATCCATCGAAACCATTAGTAAAGGGTAAGTGTTCCAAAAGTTGAGCCACTGATAGATTCAGAGGAGAATTCATGCCCAGCAGCTCCCTCCCTCAATTTGTAGTGGGTCGCGTGATGCCTTGGGAGTGCACTAGTTATTCTAGCTCCACCATGAACCATATTCCCTTATTTGTGGATGAATTTAACCCCCCATTGAAAATAAAATTTCTCCCAACTCCATCCCATACCTGTTATGGTTATCCCACATGTTGTTGATGTTGAGGACCTATCTGCAAGTGTCCCAATATTTCCATGATTCCAGATAGACAACATCATGAGGAAGTGAAAAGTGGTGCAAATGATTCCTAGGATCCTGAGGAGGCACCGTGTAGAACCCCCTCAGTGATTACCCTCTCTCCCACACCCTCTCAGTTGGATCCACTAGATCTTGGAATACTACCTCCCTTTCTTCATCTCCAGTCGGTGTCGGTTCATGGTCTGCTTCCCTTAATTGTTCAGCCCCGTCGCCATGATCTACTTCAGCACCACCCCCATGATGTCCCCTTGCTGCCACTCGACCCTGAATTCAAGGTGTGGGGACTGCTTCTTTACTAGCCCAAATTTTTGGATTCTTTAGTGTTTAACCTAGATAATCAACTACCCAACTTAGTGCATATTCATGAACTAGACGAAATACAGTGGCAGGAGGTTCTAACTCATTCCATATCTTCCCATATACTCACATGAAAATCAGCTAGAGTTGTATCATCATGAACAAGTGGTCCTCATGATGCACCCCCCAATTATACCCTCAGGTTCAGCCTCTTCATGCACTTTAATTGCCTTGAAAATCAATGTGAAGTGTATGGTTCACAAATCGGTTCAAAATCCACTTGTTCCACTAGAAATCCACCATAGATAGACAACATATTTGACTGATTTTTTATAGTTTATGTGCCATCTTTGTTGAATTCTCTCACTAGAAGAGGGACTAGATGGAAGTTGAGTTGGTATGATCATACAATATTTCTCAGCATGACCGCTAGACCTAGTTTGAGCAAGAAGCTCCCCACAATGTTTAGGATTGCTGGTTGATAGAATATACTCAATGGATAAATGGAATTGAGGTACTCATTACCTCCCATGTCTGCTGTGACCCATCTATATAACATGTGGAATGGCCCCCCCACACACTGAATGACCTCTTCTCTTGGATGATGCGCCGAAGTAAATTGTACAACTTCTCCAGCATCGGGACCCCCAGGTTGATGCATTGCCCAGAGGATATCATCACTGCCATGATGAATGTGCTTGGACACACTCCCACATGTGCATACCGCTCTGACAACATCCACTAACAGATGAGTGCTAAGATAAATCCAGCCTTCCTGACTATTGGTTTCTGCTCGTCCATGATTTTGTACCCCCATAGTTTGAAATGGATATCCTACAAGATCCACCAGTAAATTCCACCCTTGCCTCAATGATCCCCCCTTGGACATGTACAGAGCCTCACTAGTAATTTATTGGGCTCTGGTGGAATGTTTAAAAAGTATCCGAAAAAGTATTTGAGAGGATATCCCTGGTTTTCTTCTTGTCATTATTCTTTTCCAACACAAGATTTAGAAATTCCTTCACCAAAGGTGGAATCTATTCTACGTCCTCTAATAAATTCTCATCATGAAGGAATTATCCATACATTTCCCCTAGAATTGGGATTCCTAAGATCTGATAGAGATCCTAGAGGCTAATTCCCACCTCCCCATGATGCCAATGGATGGTGTTGGTATCCATTGGCCACCGACTCAGCAACTCTAGTATGATTTATTTTAGTTGAGAAACAAGGAATTGGAAAGCCCATGATACTTCATAAATACCTACTCACCTCAACACTATCTCAAACTCCGTGAAAGATGCACACACCCAGAAGACCCATACCCACTCTTCTATGAAGTTACCACCCTGGTGTAGATCCCAACCACTTGACCAACCCTTATTTGGGTTCTCAATCCCTGCCTTGATGATGGTTTTGTATTGGGGTGGGGATGTCTCCTTCTCTAAATCTTTCTCTTCGATGCTGTTAAGATTATTAAAAGGGAAGTGCAATGTGACATAAGTGTGGTCCATCCCAATATGGACATATGAAGCCCTATACCACTCTTGTTTTCTAGGTGTGGTGATGAACTAGTAAGACATATCATATATACTCACCTATGGAATGAAGATGTCATCTTGAAAACCAAAGCCATACAGTGGAAACCTATTACAAAGAGGATAGTCCTTTTGAGAATCTAACAAAATCTCCATCAATGACTCATGGTTAGAGTGTCTTCGAACATATTCCCTAATTAGGATATTGTTCTCTATTTCCTCCCTCAGAACGACATCAATAAGAACCTCTCAGGTAGCCTCCTGAGTAGACATCAGTCTCAGATTTAGAATATTTTTTGTTCTATTCACAAATCTCAATAATAGAGGTTGTTCAGATAGGTCATTTTCTAAGTGGATACCCATAGAATATCTTTTGTCCAAAAATGCGTCGCAAAGGAGGAGAAAATAAAAATGAACCAATTTGATGAATGGAGTTCATGGAGCAAAGGACCGAGAACTAGGTTTGTTAAGTCACATTCACGGGGTAGATCGCTTCATGAAAAAATAGATTCATCACAATCATTCATGGATATCCATTAAGAACAATGGGCCCATCACACCCTATTTATATGGGGGTCTCACCTGTGATTCATGGAGAACTTTTTTGATCCCTCCTTCATGGTAACCTTTTCCCACTGGAACTTCACAGTGCACTATGCTTGCATTCCTCGCAAGACAGATTCACGATCCAATATTTTTTTGGCGATTTACGCTAGAATCCAACCCTCGTTTATCCTAAGAGACCATTCTGAGGGGGGGGGGGCATTTATTGGCACCAACAATCTTGCTACTAAAGACATGGATAAATTCATGGATGGTTTGAAGAAGATAAAAAACCAAATAGCCCCAAAATCATCAAAGGATCCTGTTTCACGAATCTCCTTCACAGAGACTTCTTGCCACCATGACTGTGAGCATCCTTGATGGTGGCGCCAAGAGTATGAAAATCACTGTGATTTTCACAAAGCAATGTTGGCGATGTATCCATGAGTCTAACTAAGTTAGATGGAGCCCAACTGCTTTGAGACACCCTATTCCTCCCTGACCATCCCTGCGAGTGTCCCTTTGACAGTACCACCATGTGTCTGAAGAAGTTCGATGGATATCTTTCTACTTCATGGATAACTTTTTCTTAACTGTGATCCCTACAAGATCCACAAACCTACGTTTCCTATAAATAGCCTACTAACCCCCTTGTAACCATTTTTACCCCGACCTTTTTCCTTTAGAGCTCTCATTTTGTAAAGATCCTCACAAACCCGAAAGATAAATCACCCAAGGTACGTGAGAACTGTGATCCATGCCTCTCTTTTCTCTTCATATCCCCTTCCTATGGTAGGGATTACTATCACTAAGGTCTCTTCTCTTCATGAAGGATGGATCCCCTTCATGTTGGTCAAGGATCCACGAAGAATTAAGCCTTCACAAATCACTCTCCTTATTAAGATCCCTATGCTAAGGTGAGGCAATGCCCCATGAAGATAGTTCCTTCACAAAGAAAAATTACTTCATGAAGTACCCTTCCTTCATGAAGCACCCTTTCATCATAATGTTCCTTTCCTTCATGAAGCTCCTTTTTGCAATCCCCTTGGATTTGCGATCTCCTTTCCTATGAAACCCTCCAGGCCTGTACAATGTGATTTCTTGGTTCCCCAATTGGCGTTTCATGTAGCATTTCTCAACCTTATTCTTCTTTGAATATTTAAACTAACAACTGTTACTTCTTCAGATAACTATTCTAACATTGACCCCTCAATTAACCACTCCTCCACATCGTCATATCCCGAAATTGATTTTGCATTCCCTTCCCAAAGTGTGGGATAGTGCATGTTTTGTAAGTACTAGGGATGAGGAGAGATTCCTCATCACCCGAGCTGGAGGAAGTTAAACTGACATGAATTCTTGTCCTCAACACATGATGTTAAATTACATGCTTCCACATGTGTGAAAAGTATAAGAGGATAAGAGACAAGATTAGACTGAAAAACTTTTTCTTCCCTCCATTTTAGTCTTCCCTCTCTCACTATCTTTTTTCTTTTTCATCATGTGTGCCTCAGACAGCTTCCATGTGTAATCCCCATCCACCATTGGCGCTCCTTAGCGGCACTTGGGCTTCCTTCCAAGAGTAAGTCACAATATCCATCTCCCTGGTCCACTAACCATGCATAATCCCTACATCACCACTCATGGACACACATTTTGGGATATGAACATCATGTCTACTATTACCTCTTGTTTCTCACACCGAGCCTGACTCACATGGGCTTAGAGTAAACAATGACCATGAAATTCTCTTTGGGTTTCTAACTGTGTGTAATCCCTAGCATGTCTTCTTTGGGATGATAACCATGTATAAGCCCCGACATGTATTCTTTGGGACTCTAACCATGTGTAAGACCCAACATGTCTTCTTTGGGCCTCTAACCATGCATAATACCCAACAAGTTTTCCTTGGGACACTAAACCTGAGTTATCCCCAATATTTCTTCCTTGGACCGCTAACCGTGCATATGCACTAACATGTTCTCTCTAGGCTGCTAACCATGCGTAAGTCCAATGCCCCCTCTATTCCTGAACTATGTGTACTTTGATCTCTACCTCATATGTAAGGTATTTAGGAATACTAATTGAGGCTCAATCCCAAAATCCCATATTTTATGTCATTTTCATGACGGTTCACTATTTTACCCCCATGATGTTAAAATATATGCCACTCTTCATCTCACATGATGTTAAACTATATCTCCGAACTATGTGGGTTTTTATCCCTTTTGAATATGTAGGAAGCCTCTTTGAGGTTCAATCCCAAACAATGGTAAACTCTAGTGATCCTTCTTAGGGATTTAACCTTATGATGTGACATCTTCCCTTTTTTGGGATACATCTCCCAAATCCACCTCCCTATGGTGTTCTGATCCATCCATTGCTTCCCCTGGAATCACCCAAGAAGTTAACCATGCATAAGACCCACAAAATAAACACCCATAAAACCAAGAGTGTCCCTCTATTGATGGTAAACTAACCATTCATAAGCCCCAACATGTCTCCGGGTGGCTGTTCATAGTGTACGCCTCGATTCTATGCCCCATCCATGAACTATGTGGTCGTTGATCCCTACCTTCTACATAGGGTACATAGTATATCTCTTTGAGGTTTAAGAACATTACCCACCATCCATCTTGGTATCTAGATTGATCCTTGGGGTCTTAGGAAATCATTCCCCGACCTAAAGGTTTTACTTCCTTCGGGCCGTTATTCATACATTCCACTTCTCACGAGCCACCTCCACAGGTGTCTCATCACCCCTTCCAAAACTACATGGACTTTGATTCTCAACTACCTAGATATGTAGGATACCTCCCTAAGGATCAAATATAACACCTTCATCTTCATGATGGTTCCATCGAATCCATTCCACACACTTCTTACAATCCTACACCATTCATCTGGATTCCTATCCGGGCCGCCAAATCTTGGTGGGATCATGCCACTCATACAGGAAACTAACCATGAATAAGCCCCAACCATCTTCTCCATCACCTTACCCTTATCAGGGTAAGGTCATCCACACTCTAGCTTCTTTAGCATCACCTGGGTAGCTAACCATGCATACACCCCATAGAATCTTCCCTTATCCATCCAAGAGCTCTCCTCTTACGAAGGGAAGCTAAGCATGTGTAAGCCCCAACTCGCCCCTTTGAACTACATAGTTTTTGATCCCTGTATTCTAAACATGGTATGTAAGAAACCGTCCAGAGGTTCAATCCCATCCAATGATAAACCTTGGTGTTCCCTTTTTTGGGGTGTGCCGACCTGATCCGTCCTTTGTGGTGCCAGATCAGCCTTCATAGTGTGAAACCTTCCCTTTTTGGGACATGCCATCCCATGTCCATCCTCACGGGTATTTTGACTATTCCATATGGTAAAAATTCCAGGTGATCACTCATAGGGATGTAACTACTTGATCCATCATTTGTGGTGTCCAAATAAGCCTTCACGGTGTGAAATATTCCCTTTTTAGGACACGCCATCCAGGGTCCGCCCTCATCGGGTGTTCTGATCCATCCATATGGTAAACCTTCCATGTGCTCCCTCCTTGGGATGTACCCATCTGATCAGAATTTATAAGTGTTATGATCTATCCGATTGATCTTTAAAATATGTTAAACTCTCAGTATACCCTGTTTTAAATATGGGAAGCCTAGGAAAACCTCAGAGATATTCCTCTATCATAAGATTTCCTGTAATCAATGTGGTATTCCTTGGGCTTCCATTCCCTCAAAAAGCCCTATGATGAGGGAAAAATCAGGTGTACCAATGTTCCAACATCGAGACATTATATCGATGCCCAACATGACTAATATTATAACTGAAGGTTTCTTCCATGACTTGAACCTTTGGAATTTCAAAACATAATCAATGTAGTCAACCAACATCCATAAAGAGATGGCAATGGGTGGAGGTTCATGAACAATATCTTAATATACAAGGGAGACCAAGACTAGGCGATGAATTCTTAGGGGGAATCCATGAAAGGAGAGATCAACATCCCATCATACCATTTCAATCAATGATAAAACATCTCTAAATAAGTGATGAATGCCACTCGCCTTTGGAAAGTGGTAATTCATGGAAATAGTCACACATCAGCGGATGATAAACACTTGATGCAGGATCTCCCTGATAGAAATATTCAGAAACAATAATGTTATTAAATCATTATAGAACTATATTAACATTTTCAAAACCTTATGTGATGATTTTATAACATCTTATAACCCATTATTTAATAATATTAAATTATTTTAATGGTTTTGGGTGTGTTTGTTTCATGGTTTCATGATCGATTCATTTATGTATAATTATGGATGTTCTTATAAAATGGAATTAAAACTATAGAAGTGGAATTGAATAGTATTAATGAATATATGTAATTATTAATGTTACCATATATCATTTTTATTTCTTACATGAGGATGATTCATTAGATAAAAAATTAATGATAAGTGTTTAGTTTATTTTGATGGTCTTTTCCAAAATATCACAAACTAATTTCATATTATTTAATATTATATGTGTATATTATTTCCATAATAAGAAATAGATTATAATATTACTCTCTAAATATTATTTAATAATAATTTCACTTTTATGACCATCCATGAAGGTGGTAATGGAAAACAAAAAATCATTATTCACGAAGATGGTAAACTGACATAATTTGGATAATAGTTCTATTTCTTTGAATAAGAGGATATAAGAAATTAAATGGATATTTTATATTCCATTAGAAACATAAAACTATAGGATATTCATGACTATATAGTTATCATTCCTTTATGGATGAAGTATAGGGTGAGAAAATTGAAGAAGAAACAAAATTAAGAGACGTACTTTGGTAAAATTAACTCTTGAATATCACCTCCTTGAGAGACCCTTTAAGACATTGGATTCCATATTTTGGTGAGACTAGTAGCACTAGGACATGGGTAGAGTGAGTAGGAGAGGTTTTGGTAGATATTTGAGGATCTTAAATACTTTTTATTCTAAATGGGGTTGTGAGGAGTGGTATTTATACTTGAGTATAGGTGGGTTTAAATGATTAAAATAATGATTATTTTATATTTAAAGCCAACCACATTGAGGTAGAATTAATTTCCAAGAATTTATATGATAATTAATATTGTAAATTATGGTTACAGTCAATAAATACCTCAATAGACCAATAAATGTTTTAGTTTTTAGGTATTTTAATCCTTTAACCTTTTATCTTTAACCCATTTCATTTTTTACCTATACTGTGGTAAATATATTTTTTAGCATTGTAACTTTTTTATGCCTAAAAATGAAAATGAAATTAGTAAATAATTTGGAACATATGATTAAAAATATATAATTAATTTTAAAAAATTCAATTTACATAATTATCAAAATCATAAATAAAATTAATCCTGTAGACTCCATGAAAAAGCGGGGCTTTAAAGTGAATGGTTCAAAACACTGAAATGTTTTCATATCCAATTTCAATGCAAAATTGATTAAAATGGCCTAAATTGGTGTTATTGATGTATAATTTAACTAATTATACATTAAAATAATTTAAAATACTATTTAACTATATAAAATATTTATATGAAAAATCAGTTTTCATTTAAAATGCAATATTTTTCACTATTCATCAAAAACTGAAACTTGTCAAAAAAATACCAAGAATTAACCATAATATAATTTTTATATTCTATTAAAAAAATAATTTTTTTTCAAATAAAATTTATCAATGTTACAAAATTTATATTTAAAACAGGTGCGCCGTTAAAAGGCAGAAAAATTTCCTTTTAGAAAAATATAACTTTTTATGGTTAAAATTGTTTTTATTACTTATCTTATGAATATAAAACATATTGTAATAATTTAAGAAAAAAATTATTGGATATAAAAAATATAATTTTTTTAATATATTTCAAAAATAGTGATTAATTAAATTTTTTAAGATAAAATGGCATTGCGGGAATAACATTAGTTTATTAATAAAAAAACATCCTTTATATTAAATTATTTTTTATTTTAATTTTGAATTAATTGGTAAAAAATGAATTAATATTATAAAAATTTTTAAACTATATTTTCATAATTTATTTATTCTCTTTGGGTGTTAAATTTTACCCCATTTATTAAATCACATCCTCTAAATTTGAACTCGGGATCGAAAAACTAAGGGTTTTACTTTTTAAAATACAATTTTTGAAATCCCATATCAGAATAAGGGCCAATGAAACTTCTATTTGAAAAGAGATAAATAAAAGTTTGATAGTCACCTAAGACAATAGATACAATGTTTCCATGTAGTAAAACATAGACATGGAATAGAAATATGACTATCAAGTTCTAATGGAGAGTGATAGAGAACATGATCATTGGAAATTTAACTATCAAAAATCATAATTCTGCGATGAGTTAAAAGGATATTAATTTCACGATATGAAAAGTTAACATATATTTTTTTATTTCAATATCCTTTTCATATTTTTATAGAATTATATTACTACCTAGACTAAGAACATAAGGAAACATACTTACTTGAAAATTATATTTTCATCATTCAATAAATTTTCACAACAAAATCATCTTTTTCTCCAAATGATGAGTATTCAAGATGAAATTTCATACCTAAATCATTAGAACCAACTCCTATAGATCATAAAATCCATAAAAATATAACTATATATTCCTCGTATCTTTAGGAACTAAAAAAAACAAAAATTATTATTACAAGATATAATATTCCAAAAATTATTAACCTTTATATGAACAAAAAGTACTTTAATATCCAAAATTCAACATTAATACCCAATGTTCGTCATAGACCATTCACCAAATTACTATACTAAAAATTCCTCAAAATATTCCATACTAATATTGAAACAAATAAATTGGAAGGATTCAATCACATAGTCTTTTAAGATAAATTTAATATTTATCTTTAAATAATATCAATCACTCTTAAAGTCTCAAACCAAAATGTTATTTACCCAATCAAATAATATTATATATATAGTAGTCATTTCCATAAAAAATCTTAATCACCATAAATAAAATTTGTTTCCAAAAGATAAATCATCCTTTATTTCTTGAATAAAATCCCTACTATTCTATTTACCTTCATCATATAAGGTTCCCAAAATAGTAAAAATATTATGAAATAATATTAATCACTAAATCACTAAATCATTTTACAATCCCATGGTTATAAATATGATAATCATATGTTACCAAAATGAAAATAACCTATATCCACCAAATATTTTAAAGAAAACAAAATTTATACTAACCAGGACATCACATAGGCTAGTGGTTGGAAATGCACCCTTATCACTCTTTGGTTTTGGGTTCAATCCCCACGACCTTGATGGACACAACAGTTTGTCACCCATCCGGAGAGTTATAATTTTTCTAAAAATATATTAATATAATCCTTTTAAAATTCTCAAAATGTGCGAAACATCCTAAAAAATAACATTAATATATTTTAACTTCAATGATTATCTCATACCTTTCATTTTTCATCCCAAAAACAAAAAACCCATAATTTCCTCAAATTATGAGACCATAATCCAAATATATTGACCATATATTTATAATTATTTCTACCAAAAGTTAAGGAATTTTAACTCATATAAAAATTTTTAATATCATAAACATAAGGGTTACATGTACCTTAATATTTTATCAAAACTCAATCAACGTCTCTAATTTTTTTTTCACATTTTCAAAACATTTCAAAGGCATTGATTTCATCTAACATATGTTTCCAAATTTTTGAAATCAAAACCTACTATTGGAAATCCCTTAGGAGTTCCATGATTCAAATAATATTTTTAAAATACCACTATATCCTAAATTTTAAAACTTATTACATAAACACATCCTTCATTAAAATTCCTTCTTAAACCATTAACCATGCGTTTTCATCTTAATACTTCATTAATAAAATCAAGATATGAATTATATCATTATGATTCGTCAATATCAACAAAAAAATGTTTCATTACTATAATATAAGCAAATAATTAATAACTTAAATCCATACATCAAATTTTATTTGATATCCCCATTATGTTAAACTTATATAAATTAAATGGTCATGTCCTTTGTGGAATTTCCTTTTTTGAGAGACATGGTAAAGTTGAGTCTTTGATATAAAATGAAAAGGATACCCTGAACCATAAATTTTTTGGAGAAAAAAATGTGTTAGATAAGTCAAATAGTTTCTTACAGTTTAATTGAATACTCTAAAGGCTTTCAAAATCATTTGAGCAAGATTTTTCAATAATAGTTATAATCAAATCATCCTAAGTGGATATTATGGTTGGGAAATATTTCTTTCCTTACATCTTGATAAATGATACTTAATCTATAGAAAAGAACATCATTATAACATGAAATGAATTATTATATTTTAAAATGAAAATATTCCTTTTAAAGATCATACACATAGAAACTCTATAATTATTTAACCTTCAAATCCTTTATAACTAAATTGATTTACCTTTATGAATATAATATCCAAAATTATTATTATTATCCTAGAAATACATAAATTTTAAACAAGTGGTTTATATAAAATCAAACTTATAATAATTATTAAACTTTTAAACCTAATATGATATTTATATATCTTAATAAAACCATACAAGGAAACATCTTAATAATCAAAGTTGTCTAAACCATTCTATGATACCAACTATAAGGACCCTACCTTAAACATAACTTATTCTAGTAATTTTAAAACTAGAAATAATATTATTTTAAAAAATATATTTTCCGTTTATATTTTTATATAATTAGGGCATAATAACTAAAATATTAAAAATTGGAAACTGATACTCATTATCTATTTTTTTTCACAAAATAAAAATAAAAATAAAATGTGGTTTCTTTTCATGTTCAATCTTAACAATTTTCCTTTTGATCTCATCCCCGTCTCTATTCTAGCTTAAATACAATGAAAAGGTTTTTAAGACTTGGGATGATAAAAAATGCTCAGTAAGGGAAATAAGGGAAGGGAATACATTAATCCAATGAAAATCTATAAAACATTTTCATAATAAAAACAAGTTTTTATTCAGAAAAAGGAATCACCTTTTCAAAAATATCATTATCATACCTTTTTAAAATCAATAAATTTTTAATGAAAAATAATTGGAAAGAATATAAAATATAACTTGGTAACTTGGGAAATAATTTTCTATATCACCCTTACAAATATTATAGCTCTCTCAGCAACACAGGGAGTAACCAACATAGTTACATTCGAAATAATCACCTTATTATTATTCCTATAATATCTTAGAAGAAAACGAACTAGTTAACTTTTTCCCTTTACCCAATAAATTATAGATATATAATGATATCACCCACCCTAATTTTATCACATAACTACCCTTCCTCATAAACAAATACCATGAAAAAAAACATAAACATGACACATAAATCTTGTATAAAAATAACATTCTTTTGGAAAATAACATTTCTATCTTGAAATAACTTTTAATTTTTTTATAAATACGTAGAGTCATAAATGAAAAATTTTTATTTGAAAATGAAAATTTAAACATGTAATGGAGGATTCAAAAGAATTATGAGACATGAAATTGGGAAATTCTGTTCATTCAATATATGTAAAAAATATTCTTTTTGAAAAAGGAACTTTAAAAGTTGATTTTTAATGAAATTGCTTTATAAATATCATATCAATGAAGTGAGTGTTAATCAAATGAACTAATTATGTATATTAAATATAAATAAAAAAACAAGTGGAAATAAAAAATAAGATATTAAAAAGTCATTTCAGACATAATATTGTCATGACATAATCAATAAGTATAAGTTTAACCCAAATAATGGAAATTGGGTTAAGAATTCCCTTACCGCATGTTCTAATTCCTTAAAAAGTGTTAAAACCTCATTTATAATGGTTTAAATAATAATATTAACTCATATAATAACTATATTCATATTTATAATACCTTATTTAATGATTTTATGACATCTTATAACCCATTCATTAATAATATTTCATTATATTAATTGTTTTAGGTGCGTTTGTTTCATGGTTTCATGATCGGTTCATTTTTGTGTAATTATGGATGTTCTTGTAAAATGGGATTACAACTACAGAAGTGAAGTGGAATAGTATTAATAAAATTCTAGAATTATTAATGGTCCCATATATCATTTTTAGTTCTTATATGAAGATGATTCATTAGATAAAACATCAATGATAAGTGTTTAGTTTATTTTGGCGGGTTTTTTTGAATATCATGAAATAATTAGATCTTATTTAATATTTTGTGTGTATATTAGTTAAAAAATATGAAATAGGTTATAATATAACTATTTTAATATTATTTAATAATAATGACACTTTTCTGACTAGCCATGTAGGTGGTAATGTAAAATGGAAAATTATTATTCATGGAGATGGTAAACTGACAGAATTTGGAAAATAGTTTCGTTTATTTGAATAAGAGGAGATGAGAAATGAAATGGATATGAGATAAAAAATAATAAAAATAAAATTCCAGTATATAAATGATTTAGGAGTTATTATTCCTTTATGGATGAATTAGGTAGGGATAAAATAAAAGAAGAAAATTAATTAAGATAGGTACATTTGGAAAATTAACTCTTGAATATCACCTCCTTGAGAGACCCTTGAAGACCGTGGATTTGGTATTTTGGTGATACCAGAAGCACTAGGATGTGGGTAGAGTGAGGAAGAGAGGTTTGGTAGGATATTTGTGTAGATTAAAGTCTTTTGAGTCGAAATGGGGTGCGGAGGAGTGATATTTTTACTTGAGGAGAGGTGGGTTTATGAAATTAAAATAGGATTATTATATATTTAAATCCAACCACATTGAGGTGACATTAATTTACATGACTTTTTAGGACAATTAAAATTGTATATTTTGTTTAGGGTCGATCAATACCTCAAAAAAACCATTAAATTTTGTAGTTTTTAGGTATTTTAAGCCTCTACCTCTTTTAACTTTAATGAGTTTCGTTTTTTACCTATACCATGGTAAATATTTTTTTACCACGACAAAATTTTTATTCCTAAAAAAAAATTACCTTAAAAACTAATTTTGAACTTATGATTCCAAATATAGAATATATTTTACCAAATTGAATTCAAATAATTGGAAAAATCCGCTTTAAAATTAATCCCGTAGACATAATGAAAAAATAGATTTTTAATGTGAAAATTTGAAAACCTTGAAATGTTTTAATATCCAATTTCAATGTTAAATTGATTCCAATGACATAAATTTATTTTATTTATTTATAGTTATACTTATTATAAATTAAAAATAATTTAAAAGATAATTTAACTATATAAATTATTTAGATGAAAAAACAGTTTTCAATTTAAATGTGGTATTTTTCACTCTTCATCCAAAAAATGAAACTCTTTAGAAAAATGGAAAAAATAACCCTATGATAATTTCGATATTCTACCTAAAAATATGAAGTTTATTTTTTCAAATAAAATCTATAAATGTGTCAGAATTTAGATTAAAAATATGTCCTCCATTAAAAGGCTACAAAATTGACTTTTAGAAAAAATATAACCTTTTTATGCTTAAAATCGGTTTTATTTTTTTTCTTAATATTATCAAACATAGGAGATAAATTTAAAAAAATTTGGTTGGACATAAAACATATAAATTTTATTAATATATTTCAATAATAGTGATTAACTAAATTTATTAAGATATAATTCCATTGTGGGCATAAAAATAGTTTTTTTTAATATAAACACATCTTTTATAATCAATAGTTTTTTTATTTTAATTTATTATTAATTGGTAACATATGAATTCATCTTATAAACATGTGTAAACTATATTTTCATAATTTATTTAATTTCATTTTTTTCTCCATTCTAAGGCTAGGTGATTACTATAATATTTAAATATTAATGTTTAATCATTTTTTTAAGCAAGATGTGACATATCTTATATGATCTTGGGAATAGCATTTCATTTTAAAATCTAAGGGTGTTACAATTAAATGAAAATATATTAATACATAATATTATAATATATTTATTATTATTGTTTCTTATTTTTATTTATCCTATTTATTAATTTTTTCTATATTACTTTTAAAAACTCATAGTAATATATATATATATATATATATATATATAGTTAAAATAAAACAATGGATGCTATATTTTTTAAATTGTATGATGTTATTGAAAATTTTATAAATAAAAAACTTATGTTAACTTATATTATATTTTAAAATAAAATTCTAGACATTATTTTATATTTTAAAATTTTATAAAAATATATAAATATTAATATATAAAAAATGAGATGAAATTTTTTCTGATTTATGTATGGTGGTATTAAAATTGAATTGTTTTTTCACACACTCATGTTAATTTATTGTATTACGTTATTTGGTTTTATTTTTGATACATACCTTTTTGGAATACTAATTATAATTGGAGGTCAAATGGGACCCACAGATGTATGGCAGGCCAGTCTGCGCGAGCTGTAGTTTTTGCGGGTTAGATCAAATGCGGTTTGAATTTTTATAGGCCTAAATATTCAAAGCCCTAAACCACATAAATTAGCATGATAATGGATTAGACCATGGTCTTGCATAATTTTTGATAGGTATAAAAAAAATCACGTCTTTAACTATAATTAAATGAATGTTTTGATCATTGAATTTCATTGAATTTCTATATGACACTACTTCCTATTCAAAATTTTCATAAATAGGTATTCTTATTATATATATGTATGTATTTTAAATCTTGGATAGAATACTGATAGTAAAATATAATGAATATGGGATATACAGAATGAATATTATAGAGTATTCTAAAAATATGGAATCAATATTTGATAGGGGAAAATGATTTAAATTTATAACTGTGTTTTCAATTTCATTATACAGGAAATAAAAAAGGATTATGTAGTGATTAAAGGGGAGAGATTTATGCAGTAATTAAAGGGGTGAGTTAACTACAGGCCAAATTTGGAATATAATTATTGTTGTTCAATGGATTTTTTGGTATATTTTTTTTGGATAAATTGAAACTTCAGTAAACTAAAAGTGCAGCATGCACATATGAAAGACATATAATGACTGCCATTAAATTGAATATGCATATAGAATATGCACAACATACACATATAGAATACATAATTAAATTTTGAGTGCATATAGAATATACAAACATGATATGCGTACAAGAAATACACACTAACTAAAATCACTGGAATTGGGAATAAATATGCATAAAAAATTGATATTCTTAGAATTGAAAAGGATTTTACAGTCAATGCATACAAAATACAGAAACTGGTTATGATTATATATCTTGGTTATTGTGTATACGATACGAAAACTGAAATTGTATCTATATCATGATAGTTGTGTATATGATATTATTATATAGGAAATGAATAAAGATAATGAACAAGGTAAAAGGGGTAGTATGATCACTATGAATTTAATTTCATTATATAGGAAATACATATGGATTATTCCAAAATTAAAGGGGACAATTACCAGTAGGCAAAACACAAAGTTATCATTGTTTAATAGACTCATTGACAGATGCATCAGGATAAACTCTATTTTTATGAACATAGTAAATGGGAAAGTATGGTTATTGTGTATTAAATTTCATTATATAAGACATTATGAAGGATAAAACAAAATTAAAGGGGTAACCAGTAGAGAAAACACACAGTATAGTTGTCCTAGTTAGATAGACCCATTGATAGAAGATTCAAGATAAACTAAATGTTTAACACATCAATTTCTGGATAAATTGAAAATAAAGTAAACTGAAAGTATAGTATATATTAAAAAACCAATGTTTTAGTGTTTATATAGTAAATAATAAGATTTTTATAATGAGGAAACAACAAAGAGTGAATACACATTCATGAAAAATGAAATTTTGTATATGGAAAATACAATTATGTCTAAATAAAAGAATATAGTATACAATATGAATATGGAAGAGGCATGGGAGGCAAGAAAAATTCTGTATGCAATATGAATTTAGAAGATGCATGGAAGGCATGTGAAATTATGTATTTGTACTCTCAGTAAATTCGGTATGCATACTATATTGAAACAAAAACTTCTTTCAAAAAAATATACATTGAATTGAATGTAAATAAATAATATGAATATATGAAATGCATATAAGAAATTCACAATGGGTGACATTAATATAATGGATAAAAACTATTGATAAACAAAATTTCATAGTCTAATGATTGAAACTGATTTTACAGAAAATGCATAATGGATATAGAAACTGAATACAATTTTATGTCATGATAAATATGTATACAATATTATTATAGAGGGAAGGAATACCGATTTTGCAAAATGTAAATGAAATAGTATGACCAGTCTCTATAAAATCTGATTTCACAAGAAATTCATAAAGAATATATAGAAATTAAAGGTGATAGTTATTATCAGACCAAAGAAGAACTACAATTTTCATTGTCTAAAGATTCAGTTAGGACAAACTGAAATTTAAGAAGAAATCAATTTTTTCCATCTCTAAAATTATAGTAAACTAAAAGTGCTGTATACAATTATAAAAGATAAAATTACATTTAAATGAAATTGTGCTTCATTTGAAATAAATTACATTGAAAATTCATACAGAATATGAAGGGAAGATACCTCAGCAGCTCAAAAGAAAATAACATATATATATTTTTATTTGAGTGAGTGAATGTTGATGATGTTGAAGTTCCAATTATAGACACTATAACATCTATACTATAAAATTATGACACCAGTTTTAGGGGTACATGAAATGAAGTTTTAGATGTCAAGAAAGGAAACAATGGTTAGGAAAATATGAACACAGAGAAGGCTATGGTTAATGGGTGGCGAAGTAAAATAGTAATGTGAGAAATATTACCTTTTAGGGGGAGGAAGAGATGGTATTTGGAGAGGATTAAACTAAAGATTCATGTATTTAGAAAAATAAAAGTTGACCCTGATGGGATTATTCAATCGTCAGGATGAAACCGAGCATGATTAAATTGAGAGATGGAAGGTGGTGCTGATCGAAGAAATGTAAACCGTATTAAATGAAGAAGTTGAGGATTGGAAGTAGAATAGGGAGGGGGAGTCCAACAGGATGAAATGGTGCGGTGAATATTGATGATAATGAAATGAAGCACAGAATGTTGGTGATTATCAAATAAGATCAAAGAGGTTGGAAGGAGGGAGATGCTAGGGTTGGAAGAGAGTAGTGGGGGAGAGTAGTTTGCAGTGATGGAATGGAAATAGAAGTTGAATAGGGAAGGGTTCAACTATAGAGGTGGAAACACATGCTAAGGAAGAGATGTGCTTTAGTATTGATAGTGTATTTATACAAAATATATGCAATATTTTCTATATATATTTATAATATATGAACACATATTTACTATCATATTTATTATATATAAACATCCTGTGAAAATTTCCATAGGAAATTGTCAATACAAATTTACATAGGGAATTTTCCGTTTAAATTTCCACTTAAAATCATAATAAAAATATTTTATTACATAAATGAAAAATATAATTTTTGGTAGAATTTTCACTAGAAAATGTTAGAGAAAATCTCCACTAGAATATTTTAGTTCAATTTTACACTTAAATTTATAATGAATATTTTCGAATAATATTTATTATAATTGTACATAAAAGTTTATTAGAAAAATTATAAAATAAATTCATATATAAATATTCAGTTCAAATATATTAACACACAAATACACATTTAATTATCAATTAAAATTTAAATTATAGATTTCTTATGGAAATTTTCAATGAAAATTTCTTAGGGAAGTTCCTTATGAAAATTTAAATTATAAATTTTCACTGGAAATTTATAATGAAAATTTACAAAAAAAATTACATTTCAAATTCCCACTTAAAATTATATTGAAAATATATTAATACATAATTATAAAATGTAAAATTTCACCAGAAATTTAATTTGAATTTTTTTTGTTTAAATTTTCATTTGATATTTTTAGTACAAATTATCACATAGATTTACAATAAAAATTTTCATTGTATATTTTCTATGAACTATGTGGGTGTGTGAGCATATATATATATATATATGTGTGTGTGTGTGTGTGTCTGTGTGTGTATCCTAATATAAACATAAAATATATTTTTTGTGTGGAAATTTATCATGAATATTTTCAGTGTATACATATATGAATACATACATGAATACATACATTGTATGTGTATATTAACATAAGTATATACATATATACATTTATAAATATATATTAATATATTTTTATTTTAATTTTGAAAAAAGGATGATATATTAACCATTTAGATAAAAAGAAATAAGGGGGAACATCTATGAAGGAAAACAATCGAACCAAGAGTTATCCTCACCAGACATACCATGTATTTCCAAATGATGGGATGGCCAATTTAGCTTCCTTTTGATGAAGGTTAAAGAATAAACAATGAAGTAATGAATGAGAGAATGGATCTTCATAACGAGGAAAGAAATATATTAGAATCCATTATCATTTGTGTTGATATAATTAATTATGTCAAGCCAATCAGATTAAACAGTGATATCATTCCATCTATTTTCTCATGTAATGATTACACTAGCAAGGACACCATGGGCTTCAGCAATAGGGGGTTCCCAATAAGTGTTACACGACTCCTGTCTCACTACAAATATCCAAATAAAATGGATATAGACCATCAAACCAAGCCCGATAATCTCATCCTTAGAAACATATGTGTCAAGGTTGATCTTAAGGAACCCAATAGGGGGGATCCATCTAGCTTGAACTGAGTGAGATACTAAAAACACATTCTAAGAAACTTCAAAATTCCATAAATTAATTCAAGAAGTGGCCCATTTGATCCAAAAAACATATGATTTTGATATGTTATAGAAAATTTGATCATTCATTCTAACCCATATAATCCAATACAAGGTACATAATGAAGAAGCCATGTCTTTAAGAAATGTACATGACCAAAACATCAGCAACCTTGGGAGATCTAGTGCCATATCGAGCAGATGCTCTAAAAATGCTCCCCATATAATCCAAATAGAATTTTCCCCTAGAAAATGAGTGATTACAGGCATGGGTGAATTAATTTCATCAAAACAAAAAGGTTATCTCTGTTGATCGAAAACATGGAAGAAGGAAAGGAAGTTAGAATTGGGAAAAATACTGATGAAAATATTCCACCAGATGTAACAGATCTTTGGGGTGAAATACAGTGTCCAGACATTTTTTTATATCCCATCACCATCTACATTATGAGAATCAATCACAAGTCTATATCCCTATTTCATAGAATAGGATCATGAGATATCTTCACTCATAAAAAGAAAATCCTACCCCACATCCATCCTACAAGGGATGCTAAGGATGATCATTTTATACTTATCATTGAACTAAGAATAATTTTTTAGCACACCTAGTTTGATGTATGTAACCTTTAATTATGAACTTTTTATGAATATAAAGTGTTTGGGTAAAATTTGGAAGATTTTTGAAGGTTTTTGGAAGGGTTTTGAGGATTTTACAAGAGCACACAGTTTATAAACATTTAGTGAAAATCGTAATACACTTGCAGGAAACTGTGCACCATGTGACATGGGCCAGGGAGAAGGCACAAGGTTTTCCAAACCGTGAGGCCTCTCCAAACTAATCGTGCGAAATAGTATAATGGAATTATGCATGGTTTGCATGTGATTTGTCTAACCATGAGGACCAACTATTCAAGGTACACTCTTTTGGTAGTAGAATGTGCACAGTTAGCACATGGTTTGACTAACCATGTGTGATTTGTAGAAGTTGGTTTTAAAAAATAGATCTCATGTTATTTTAACCCATAACACCCCTTTTTAGACCCATTTAGACCCTCACTCGGTATTTCCTTATCATCAAGGCTAGGGATCCTCTCCCACTCATTTTGGAAACATTCCGAAGTGTTTTTTTGTTGGTTTGAAGCTGAATCATCCTTAGTAAGCCTCATTTCTTGGTAGTTTCATGGTTTTTATTAGACCTAATTCCCTTTCTCTCTTGGTTTATTAGATCAAATTCCATCGTGGATAGATCTAGGGTTTTTTATTCCAATAATGGTTATATTTGTCCTTTTTTATGTTATAGTAAGGGATCTAAGGCAATTTTTTGGAGTTGTCACTCAGATTTGGTGAGAGGTTTTACCGTTGGTCATTTTCACCAAAACCCTAGAGGTAGGTGTCTTCACTCTCTACTCCTCTGTTAATAAATTGAAGGTTTAATTTAAAATTATTTTTTTCTTGAAATTATTTGTGAAATTGATGTGAGAAGGTTGTGTGAAACCTCTTTAGTGATGGTTTGGGGGTTTTGGGGGAAATGTGATGTTGTTGTGAAATATGATTCATTGTTGGATTATAAATTAATGATTTTAAAATTAGTCTCTTGGTTTGATTTATAGAAATGGGTTATGTAAATGTTTTTCAATAAAAATTTTATTTTATTTAAATGATGTCTGGAAAAAATGGGTAAAATGGGTTTTGGTATAATTTTTGAAAATGTTGTTTGGATTAAAATGTTGTTTTTGTTTGGAAATTGTTGGGTAGCATGGTTTTGGAAAATATATTGGTTGATATGATTTTTGGTAAAATTTAATTTGATGGTTGTTGGCTTAAGTGGTTAAGCATGAGTTGGTTCTGATAGATAGTGGGTGTGGAGTACCACCATCAAAGGGTTGGAATGTGGTCATAAAGTACCATAATAAAAGAGGGGATGTGGTTTGGATGTGAAGTTCCCCCATCAATGGTAACACAAATCATGGGTGTTTGAGTTGTGTGTGGGTTTGAGGCACATATATTAAGTCATGTGAAATGAAATGGTATTGGACAACATGAAATGGGAAAATTGGTTAATGACTTGTTAGCTTGCTTTCCTTGGAAATGTGCTTGTTTGGGAGAACAGTTTTGGTAAGGATGTTCTTGCATTGTAAGAAATTGCTGAAATATTTAAATGGGTTTATAGAAATTATTTAATATAAATCTCATAACTTTTTATATCCTAGTTGTGTGAGTAGGGAAGTCATTTGGGGAAACCCTACTATGTTTCATTACTCACACCCTACTTTGTCACATTGGGGCTTTTTCATATATTGTATTTCGAGACATAGGTAAAAGAAAAGAATCTGATTTCTTTAGTGATAATTCGTGATGGTTTGGACTATTTTGTGGAGTTAGAGAATGGATCTTGGTGTGGAGATATGAAGATTTATCTTAGATTTCTTGAGTTTTTATTGTTTTAGTATTCTTCTTTGTTACTCTAATTCTAGTAATGCTGTTTGGTATGGTGGTATATTAGTATTGTTTAATTGTATTACATTGTTATCATGGATCATATAGTGATCTTGGTTATGGGGTATATGTTTGTGTTTATTTATCTTGTTAAAAGGGAAAATCATTCACCAGTTATTCATGAAGCCCTTGACTTTTATTTCCTACCTTTGGTGCCTTCGGGATGTCTCTTAAGGCCAAGTAGCACTTCTTCCCTGACTCAAGGAAATGAGGAGGGGCGGGATATTACAAGTTGTATGAGTTTATTCCTTTTTCACCCGTTGTCGGTCTTTGAGTTGGAATTATTTATCAATTTATTCTTTGATTTGGGATAGTATAAATGAGTAGGATTTTCTATTATTGAAATGTATAGCATAAAAAGACATAGATATTCTTTTTATGTTGAACTTCAAGTTACCTGGGTGTTGGGTAAATAAATGGATTGAAAAAACTTATAGGAATTTAAATAACATTATCATGGGTTTAGCCAATGAGACATGCATGGGATGCATAGTAGGAAATATTTCCCACTTGTATTTCCCACGTCATTAGGAGTAATGATTTATGTTTTGGTATAAATGTGAGGATTTTTGAAAAATCTAGAAATTGTTTTCAAATGTGTGATTTTGAAAGGAGAATGGTTGTGGTATTTTGAAAATTGGTTGATTTTCAAAAACATGGTTGTCTTTTCAAAGATGATTGAATAGGGAAATGTTGAATTTTGGAAATCATGGTTGTGATAGTTTCATGGTGATAAAATTATAATTTATTAATCCTTCAGTTTATAGAGAGTGATACGTATGGTGTTTCTTATGTGAATAGAGAATGTCACTTGGCATGCATCGTAGAAGCCAACTGGAGGAAGCTATGGAAAATGTGGTTTCACCTAAATGATAGGTGAACCATAAAATAGTTTAGAGTGTAGTGAAATATTTTAATGCTATGGATAAAGGGAACCCAAAAGATGAATTGAGGCATGTAGACCATTAGGTTCAGTTTCAGAAGTAGAATCCACCCATTTTTCAAGGTGATTAAGAACTAGAAAGGGAGGAGGCATGGCTGAATAGGATGAATGGAATATTCAATTTCCTAGACACACCAATGTAGTTGAAAGTCATGTTAGCGATGTTCATGTTGTAATATCTTCCATGTTAGTGATAGGTGTTGGAGGTCCAGGCTAAAGTGGAACAAGGTATGGCATGAGAGGATTTATAGAAATTGTTCAATAAAATATTCTATCCTCCCACGTTCAGAATTCATTGAATAATAGATTTCATCATCTTAAAATAGGATAACCTTTCAGTGATAGTGTATGTGAATAAATTCATGAATTTAGTCCATTTTTCACCCAAGGATGCTGCTACTACGTCATTGAAGGCGTGTAATTTTGAATTTGGGCTAAAATAATAAATTTGTTCAAATATTTCCATACATTTTATAACAGATTATATGGATATGGTTAATAGAGAAACATCAGTAGAAAGGGATATCTCAGGAGATACGGGTGGGGGAAATATGTGGATTCCTATAGGGAATGGTGGTAACTCTAATGCAGGGAGAAAGAAGAAGAGGGAAAATTATTTCCAAAGTGGGAGTATGGATCAAAATTTGAAATAAGGATCAGTAAATCTCCCTTTGAAACCTAATAGAAATTTTGGATGTTTCATATATGGATCTCTAAGACACATGAAGTGATAATGTACAACACCACCTAGATAATTCCGTAATTGTAATCAGATGGGGAATGCTTAGCTTTATTGTCACAATGCTCCATTATCAGGTGTTTGGGAGAATTCTCAGGGGTTGCAGGCATCATATGCCTCGATTGGATAAAGACAACATAATACCCCACACCATTAGAGAAAAGTTAGCCTCAATGATTCTAGAAATACCCTGACTCCTTAACATGAGAAATTTCAGCAGGGGAATAAAGAGAAAAGTGTGGTCAGTAAGCAAGTATTCGGAGCTGAGTAGGGTATCGTGAATGACCAAACTGGACCATCGACGGTGAGAGGTACAATTATTTTGAATTATAACCTTATGAAAGTGTTGTTTAATATAGGCATTTATCATTATTTAATTTCTTATCATGATATTGATTTGTTGGGTCTAAATGTTTAAATTATTCTTTATTCTTTTGAAACTTTAAACTCTTATGGGTCAAAGAGAGTTCCAATCCATTTTATGTTGAGAATGTCGTATAAATATCAATGGGGTTATATTGATATGTGACTTCTTAGTGCTTGAGATGGATGTTTATGATATAATCCTCGGTATATATTGGTTGATAATGTTTAAGGCCTACAACAACAATTATGCACAAAATTTTAGTTTCATGATTGATGATGGAATCGAGCATGTGAAACAGACTTATCAGCACTAGAAGTTATAATGACATCATATAAGTTGGAGGCTCTATCTTTGGCATCGATGTAAGAAATTTGGAGAAGAAGTATTCTGGTAGTTGTTGATTAGTTTTTAGATGTCTTTCCTGAATATTTCTTAAGGTTTTCACCTGTAAGGGAAGTAGAGTTTATGATTGATCTCCTTCCAAGGACCAGTACTATTTCTCTTCTATATTATTGGATGGAACCACCAAAATTGATGGTATTAAAGGTGTTCATGGAGGATCTAAAAAATGGGTTCATTCATCCTAGAATATCTCCTTGCATAGAACCAATTTTTTTTGTTAAAAAAGAAGATGAAACTCTTTGGATTTGTGTCTATTATCACAAGGTTATGTTATGATAAAGAAACAATATCCACTCTCATGCATTGATGATCTCTTCGACCAACTAAGGGGAGCATAATGGTTCTTCCAAATTGACATAAGATCAGGATATCACTAATTGTGAGTGTGGAAAGTGTATATTTTAAAAAAAAATTTAGGAGTAGAAATTTCCATTACAAGTATGTGGTTATGCCTTTTGGTCTTATAAATGTACAAAAGGTCTTTATGGAATCGATGAATCAGATATTTCATAGATATCAAGATTCTTTTGTGGTGGTGTTTATCGATGATATATAGGTTTATTCAAGGAAAATTCTGAGGATGATCAACACTTGGAAAAAATTTTGGGAATATTGAGAGATCACCGGTTGTAATCCAAATTATAAATGTGTGATTTTTGGATACAAGAGGTATGTTTCCCTATCCATGTTATTTATGAGAAAGGTGTTTTATTGGATCAGAAAAAGATAGAGGATGTCATCACTTGAAAAACCCCAAAGAATGTTTTTGAGGTTCGATGTTTCCTTTTTCTTGCTAGGTATTACCAAATATTTGTTCTTGACTTTTCATGAAAGGTAATTTTTTTTTCAAAATTATCATTCCAAATTTCCAAAACCCTCTTTTAGGGGGATATAGTTTTAAATATATTATAAATTCCAAATTGAGTTTGAGAAGTTTAAATCATATCATTTTATGTGTAAAGGGGAAAAATACATCATGTTATATTTTCATGTAATTTTTTTAATTAATGTATTGAAAATATCAATCCCATTTAGTTGATTTTATTTTTAGAATATTATTTGTTAAAAGGGCTTCAAGAAACATTAAATTATTCTCATCTTTTTTCTTTTAAATGTTTGTAAGTGTTAGATTAATGTATATTTATAATTATCATGTATATATCTAAATTTTATTATTTCCATATATAGTTATTTAAAAAACTGTTAATTTTTAGTATAAATGATACTTAAATTATTTTCTAAATGGTTTTTATTTTGAAATTATATATTTTAAATAAGGATATTAAGTTGTTTGTTACTTGAGTTAAATTATAAATTGGTGTTTTAAAGTGAGGAATCATATTTATTATTGAATAAAGTATCATTTTCATATATTAAACTGATTATTATTTTCATACATTAAATTTTTTTAATTTAATAGGATATTTGTATGAGTTGTGAAGTGTTTATAAATTAAATTTAGAGATGAATTTCTTGTTTTATATTTTTTATTTGGAATAATTTTTTTACGGATTTGAAGCTAAAAATTTATTTATTTCATTGGCTTCAAAGATTTTCTAGGAAATAAATGAGTTTCTATATATTTTTCTGTGTTTAAATTTTATTTAATTTTGTTTCCTTCAAATTATAATTATATATTAAAATAAAGTTATGTGATCACTTGTGATCCATTTCCCCCCTCAAACATCTTTGTTTGTTTTTAATTTTCCCAAATGGTATGAATAGAGGTTGTTGATATTATATGATATGTGAATTAATCCTATGATTGATAACTTTACTATTTTTGAAATAGGGGTTTGTTGGTGGGTTATAATATAAATATATACTTTGGTATTAATATAATACATGTTTTTGAATAATCTATAGAAAAATATAGTAACATTGAATCCAACTTCACTTATGTCATAAAAAACTATTTCATCCATTTGTTTCATGAAATTCCAAGTTCCTTAACCCTGTTTCAAAATCCAATTATTACATGAACTTATATGTTTATTGGAAATATTTTTTACACAAATTTATAAATCCAATTCACAGTTAAATGAAAAACAAGAATAAGAATTTCCAAGGGAAGTCTACCATCAAATAATAAATAAATTTTATTTATGAATATATTTATTACCAACTTTTTTTCCCAAAAAATATCAAATCGAGAACCTAGACTAATAATAACATGTTTACCCCAAGCTGCTTCTTTTCATGTCACCCATATGTAAAATGATAAATTTTCTAGAATCATAACTGATAACATTAAAATGTTAGGTTCCCCTTATTATAATTATTTATAACTTTATCCTTTGAATTTGAATATCTTATGGGTATTTATATATTTTTTGTAAAAATGAATATTTTATGAACATAATAGGATAAATATGAATAGAAAATGGATGCACACTAATCATATGATGAAATCATATGATTATGGAGTTAAAGTGTTTATCAAGTTTGTAATAGAGAATGCATACAACCCTTCTCAAATACTTTTTCCATGTTTACGCTATTGTTATTCAAGATAAATTAGTCTGAAAGAGTTTTAAGAACATTTGATTTTTCATGGAATAGATGACGGCTATAATTTTTTTTACTAAACACATGGTAAAACTGAACATGCACACCGATTAGATGATACAAATGTTTATGGATCATTTAATATAAATACCATTGTAAATAATAATTATGATCATATGGATAAAATTACAATGGAAATTGAATATAACCTTTATGATTTTCCAAAGTTTTTTAATAAGTTAAATAACTATACTAAGAGACCATTGTACACAAGTTGTATTAAATACACAAAATTTTCAACTGTATTGAAGTTATATAATTTGAAAGATGGAAGTAGATGGAGAAACACCAACTTTACCGAACTACTTGGTCTTCTAAATGATATGGTACCAAAATAAAATAAAATTCCTTATAGAACATATGATTATAAAAGAATGATACCTTTAATGAACATGATTAGTAAAAAAATACATGTTTCTTCCAAATTATTACATATTGTTTTGAAAGGACCATGAATCACTCATAAAATGCCTTAAGTGTGGCATGAATAAATTCAAGAAATACGAATCATGTACTTGGAAAGTTGTATAATAATTTACTATCATTACATGGTTTAGAAGACCATATGGATGTTGGGAAACCATGATACACTTGAAATCGCATTTATATATAGGAAATAATGATGGGAAACCATGTCATCTAGAATACTCTCCTTAGTATAATAAAATTTATTATGAGTATCTTAAATTTGGAAATGAGCCAACAAACTTCTATCATGTTTTATATATAGATGGAAAAAATCATTTTTGTGTACAGAGTAGTACACAAAGTTCATGGTCAATTATTTTGATAAATTATAACTTATCACCTTGGTTATGCTTGAATCTAAAATACAATATATTTTATCTGCTAATATCTGGATCGAAAAAACCTGGTAATAATATTAATGTATATATGGACCCATTAATCAAAGATCTAAAATTGATTTGGGATACATATGTAACTTTTTTTAATCCTCATAGAAGTTAATAATTCACAGTGAGGGTTATGTTGTATGGGAAGATAAATGACTTTCCTTTTTATGAAAATTTATCAGGAAATAACATTAAAGGAATGTTGGGGTACCCCATTTGTGAAGAATGAAAACAATCAGTTTGGTTGAAGCATTCCTCAAATTATTTGTTTTTAAGACATACATTTTTTTACCCCAGTAATATAAATACCGATCAAAGATGACAATGTTCAATGGGAATACTGAACAAGGTACGACATTGTCTCTACTAATGGGTGATCAAATATTCAATAAAGTAAAATATATTGACACTATTTTTGGTAAAACGTTATAATAAAACATTTTAAAATCAGTTTGTATAAAGAGATTAATTTTATTTAAATTATAGTACTGGAATTGTTTGTATGTAAGAACTTTTCTTAGTGTCATGAATACAGAAAAAAAATGTATTTGATAGTGTTATCAGCATGTTACTAAATGTTCCTAAGAAAAATTTGGAATCAAGGATAGGATGGACATGATTAACATGGGGATAAGGTATTAGTTGACATCAGTGAAGGGTAGAAGTCAGACGTTTCTTCCTCCAACAGCTTATAGTTTATCCATACAAGAAAAATTATAGTTTTTTATTTTCCTTAAAGGTGTAAAAGTTTTTGAGGGGTATTAATCAAATATCAAGAACATTGTGTCTATGAATAATTTGAAGTTATAAGGACTAAAATCACATGAATGTCATGTTTTGATGAAATATTTGATGCTCATAACTTTACATTGCATTCTGCCTAAAAATACATGACATACATTAAACAAACATTACTTCTTTTTTAAAGTGATATGTAATAAATTTATAGACTCAGTGAAATTTAAAATCACGAATAAGGATATTGTAGTCATATTATGTTAATTAAATATGGTATTCCCACTATCATTATTTTATATAATGTTCCACCAGATGGTTCACTTTGTTAGATTGTTTTAACTATGTGGCCCTGTCCATTACAAATGGATGTACCCCATTGAATGGTATATGAAGATTTTGAAAGGGTACATCATGAATCAATGTTGTCCAGATGGATATATTGAAAAACGATATATTGTTGAAGAAGATATTGGATTCTTTACCGACTACCTATCAAATATTGATAGAATTAGTCTCTTAAAGTCTTATCACAATGAAAGGATTATGGGAGAAGGGGTTTCTAGAAGTTATGTTGTTATAATTACCATCACAGAGCCCGATAAATCCCACCTATACATTTTAAATAATAGTAAAGATGTTTTCCCATACATTGAATCCCACAATGCTATTCTTAGACATTTGAATACATCAAGGTATGGAGGATGGATATCAAATAAATTTGATCAATAGTTTATAGGATGGTTTTAAGATCATATTTATAAAGAGTTATATGACAATCTGAATTCAATTTCCAAACAACTTCGATGGATAGCCAAGGGACCAAATGAAAATTTTATATCCTACAATTGGTATTTAATTAATTTTTAAACATTCTATATAAAATAACAAGATAACCACAATATGATGAAAAAATTGGAGTTACTCTTGTGGTAGAAGAGATGCACATATCTTGTTCTAAGTTTAAAAATCTATTTTATGAGAATATGTCATATTTTGGAATCATCCAATAAATATACGAGTTAGATTATACAAAATTTCAAGTTCCAATTTTCTATTTCAAATGATTTGATTATATAAGTGCAATGAAATTTGATGGAATGGACTTCGTGAAGGTGAATTTCAGTGTGGAGGGGGAAAAGGATGAGCTGTTCAAAATGGAATCACTAGAAGTGCATGTATTTTATGTCTCAGATCCAAAAAATAAGAATTGGTCAATTTTACTACTGGAAACTAACAAAAATATAGGGATAGTTGAAAATTCAATTGAGGATTATCTTTTCATTGGTAAATCTCAACTATTTCAATGCAGTCCCAATGCAGAAAATATCATGTACATTATAGGGGACTACAAAGAGGGGATTTGGATTTTCGATAGAGGAGTCAAATCTATTCAACCTTTAAATAAAAAAAAGTGATTTCAATGAAATGGATAAATTGTTTTTAATATACTATGATTTTCCTTATAATATTATGTATCCTATAATGTATTTATGTAATATAAATTAAATGTTTGACTGCTCATGCCAAAAATGACTTATACACACGATGATGCTACCAATATCCGGGAAGAAGAGGAAGTTGATTTTGAAACTATATAATTATTAATGGATCAACACCATGTTGATGAAAAAAAACAATAATGACACAACATCACAATTTTGACTAAAATTACCAAGGCAATAAGTAAGGGTATAAAATTTGAAGTTGGTTGGAATCAATGCAACCATCGTTTTATCCCTGAAAAGTCAATGATCATTAGTTATATTGGGGTCACAATGAGGTTGAATGTGCTGATTGATATTCATTTATAGAACCATGTCCAACCTATAATTAAGGAAACCTTTTGGGAATATATAAATGTAATGTTACGATATACTTTCACTATTTTACCCAAAAAAATATATAACTAAATGTCGATTTATTTTTCATTTTTCCCTATAGAGTTCATTTATTTTAGAATATTTTTGAGAGAAATATGTCTGAATGGCCATTTAAAAATCCCGTAGACTCTCATATAGTCTTCTTATTGAGTTTAATCTTAGGGATGCTAAGGAGAAAGTAAATCCCTACCCACCAGTTACTTATGAACACAATATAAAGAAGGAAACATGAAATACATTCATTAGTCAGCATGATGAGAAATAATTTTATGTTCATTATATTTTATAATATATTATTTGACATTATTTATTTTATCCAATTTGATTCAAAATTGTTAATTTATGAAACAACAAAGGAGTGCTGAAAATAAACAACATGCATCAAAACAAATGTAACCCTATCACAAAGTAAGGTTTGGGTACACTTGACTAGTGAAAAAATGGCATGTATTTTAAATAAACAATAAAAGTTTTATGTGATATATAACAACATATTTTCCTTTGTTTATATATATATTGATGAATCAAAAATTGAATCCACTTCTATCCGATATCAAGTACAAAGAAAGGAGGCTCGTATAAATAAAGAGGGTAAAATTATTAATGAAAAAAAATTAGTATGTGAAACATGTGTAATTATGGAATAATAGTAATCTATTATTCATTATAACAATATTACATAAAAATATATATTTATGTTCATATGTGTATTTAACGGTTTATACATAAGAATTGGTAGTGATCATACTTGTAGAAAAACTATGTTATGTAGCTTTGAAGTGGCCAGAACAACATGTTCACGTTAGATGTGTAGGTTTTGGATTGTCTCCTAGAATATATTTTGAGAAGAAAAAACTATAAGAAGATACATATTAGATGATTAAAGGATGGAAGGTGAAAATAAATGCTTTTCTATTATTTCCCAATATGGTTTGATATACCGATATATGGAAAAAGATAAATGTGAAACTGTATTGGAATAAAGATCATCACATGAAAAAAAATTACACCACTAGCATTGAGGATAATCATTCCCCTCAACTGCATACCTTACCTGAGGTAGTCAATTTTATCACTACTCTTTGTCCTAAATGTGATTAAAACAACTTCTGATAACTTTATATTAGTAAAATTAATTAGTGTAATATTTTATGTTATTTCTATCTATGAACACCCAAAAACCATGTAACACCTTGATATTTTGTGAAATATTATTATTTTTAATTAATTTAATCTTTTGATATTTTTTATTTCACACAACACTGAATATAACATTTTTTATATAAAAGAAAAAAGTTTGGCTTGAAATATATGCGACACCATGTTAAGATTATACTACCTACAACACTTAGATTAACTTTTGGTACATGTAACACTATATTTATCTTGTGATACACACAATTATAAGTTCTTTTGATATCTTGAGTTATACATAAGGCCGAGTTTTACCAAACTACAATATAATACTAATATTGTTATTAAAATATTATTATAGTTCCTACCTAACTATTGTAATAAAAGTTATGAATAAGATTAAAAAATTTGGGAAAATATGATTTACACATGTATGTAATGAGAAAATTGATTATCTATTAAATAGAAATTAAAGTAAGAACTATTTGATAATAAAGAAATTCCTTTTATAAGAAAACTATTTTTTCTATGTATAAAAAACATTTTATCACCATAAATTAAACAAAACACTTTCAATATAATTTTTCAATAATATATATATATATATAATATTCAATCAATATTTTTGATACTCATATAAAATATTTTATAGGCATTAGATAAGAATAAATCCAATTATATGAGTAAAAAGCGGTATTTTTCTAAAACATATTTTTATCACTTATTTATGGAGAATCATGGTTAAATTTAATTTTTAACACTTTTATAATTTTTATTTAAAGAAATAAACCCCAATTTTAAAATATCAATAAAAAATTACTTTGGGTGAATTTTTGGAATTTTTCTAAGAAGTTTCATTTTTTGATAAATAATGAAAAACATTGAATTTTAGTCCAGAACTACTTTTTTCATGTAATTTATCAATAAAGTTATGTAATATTTTAATTTTGTTTTAAGGTTTCATGAGATCAATTGTACAAAAATTCATCCAATTCAGGTCATTGGAACCAATTTCACATTGAAATTGGATATAAAATGATTTTTAACTTTTAAACATTTTTACATAGAAAACCTGCTGTCACGACACGTCTGTGAGATTAATTTTAAATTAATTTCTTACCCCTTATGCTATTAGAATTTAGAAAAATATATTAAATATTTTTAACCATCATAATTTATAATGTATAAAAATTAAACTTATTTTTTGACCCAACAAATTAGTGAATGTAATTAAAATTAATTACAATGATTAAGGTAAAAACAAGATTACTTAGTAGTTAAAATTTACTTTAAGGGGCGAAATAACCTATAAAAATGTCCAAAATCCATTGGATAGACATATTTAGACCAATTAAACTATTGTATCTAAAATTAAAAATTATTGTAGAAACATGAAGTAAGGGATACCTCTCAATAGTGATTACCTTTTTATATTTACAATAATACCACTCCTCCTCTATTATAAAATGGTACTCACCCCCTCACTTAATCAGACATATCAAGACACTTTGGCTCAAAGAAAAACTTCCCAAATATCTCCTAAATCTCACTATTTTTATCCTATAGGTCTCACTTTTTTCAAAAACTCTAAAAAAATAACCCTTTTAGTGAAAACCAAAAGGTGCTACCCAAAGAAGAGGTAACCTCCTTCTATAAGATATTTTGTTTTATTTTCATTCTCCACCAACTAAAATATTCTTATTCTATGATTATATAATAAAATAATTATCCTCAATATAATAAATTTTTTTATGTTAAGGGTGTGAACTTCACTCATAAAACCATCCATAAAATGGTATACACCATCATCATTCACGTGTACGACGAATTACCGCCCTACGAACTGATATCACTCCTTCCTCCATTGACACTTTTAAAGGTTATAAATAATGATGGAATTTATATTTTTATATGATATATATAATATTTATGATATATTTATTCTTATAAAATTATTTTGAAAAACGTACCTTCATGCTTTCATTTTTTTGTAAACATAATAACTTCATTTGTGGACGTGGGGACTATCACCACCTCAAAGCGATGCGATTCATTCACAATTTACATGGATTTTATTAGGGATGAGTTTATTAAAATTATATAATAAATATGAAATAATAATTATAAATTAATGATAATTTTATATACACACATATTTTTAATTTACATTATTTCTTTCAAAATTATAATAAAATGAAAACATCATTCAGGCGTATGTACCACCTACCATATCCATGAATAATGTATTTAATTTTCTATTTATACCTTTTATAGATTATTATAAATATTTATATACTGAATATATATGATATTTCAATAATTTTTTACATTTTATTAATAAGTAAATCATGATCTAAGTAATAGGATCAATAATCACAAGTAAATATATATATATAAAAGAAAGCGGTTATTACCCGAAAAAAAACATTTACATGGAATTTTTAATAAATAGGTAAAAAATTCATAATCAAATAATATAGGGTATAATTTATAAAAATAGGTTTTTTTGGTAGATTTATAATGAACTCATATTTATTATACAGTTGTTTTGAATGTGTACGATATAAGTCTAGACTTAAGGTAAGGGTTTTCTCATCTCACTTTTATTTTTGTGAGAGTTTTGATTTATTCACCACTCATTTATTTTATGTAGTTTATATACTAACCTTGAATGGATTATATATTTTTTATAATTAAATTTATGGGTATTTACAAACCCCTTTTATGATATTTATTTCATGGGGTTTATGGTTCAAATGTTTCCAAATCGGTAAAGTAATTTTGACTCAATTTTCCTTCTTTGAGACATATGCCATACTTTTTAACTATATTTATCTAAGAGGTGTATATAATTCCCTTTGAATATTAATATAATGAATATAATTATTTTAGTTATATTTTAAGCTTCATGTAATACTATTCTTTCTATATTATTATGATTCAAAGTTACCAAAGCGGTAATAGTTTATTGCTACAATCTCATCGTTTATTGATATTATTTATGATTATGCTTCCATTTGTGAAATATTTTGATCCATATCTCATTTAATCTCATGTTTTTTCTTATAATATGTTTATACACGATATATCCATGTATTGATAACATTTTTTCACTTTTTGGTCCTTAAGATAATTAAAAAAGTTATTTTAAGAAAGTCCAACTTTATTTATCTCTTCGGTCAGAAATTTGTTTTATTCACAAAACCATGTTTTATAAAAATATTTTCAAAAATGTTTTACTATTATGTGTAATAAAATTTTATACCCATGTTTTCCATTTTTAGTAATTTTTTTAAATGGAATCTCTTTATGTTTTTCTAATCAAGGCACTTTTCTAACCCTTTTACGGTGCAAAAGGAATGTTTGACACGTACGCATTTACCCATCGTCATTTCCTTGAAGCTTCCATTGAAATTTCACAAAGTTATTTTTAAAAGAAAATGTTTTTCTTAAAATTCTAGAAATTCATTTTTTAATGTTTTTTTAAAGAAAATGGTTTTCAAATATTTTTTATATGATTTTCCTAGATTCTTTTATATGTTTTCAATGTTATTTTTAAAGGAAAATGTTTCCAAAAAATTTATGTTTTAAAAAGAGTTTTTCAAAGCTAAAAGGATGTTTTTCTCATGAAATTTTTTAAATTATTTTTCATGATTTTTATACGTGTTTTCAAAGTTGTTTCAAAGAAAAGGATTTTGAAATTGTTATATATTTTAAAAAGTGATTTTCAAAAAAATTTATGTTCCATGTGAAATTTAAAAATATTTATTCATCTAAGTTGATATAATTCGATATAGTTTATTTATTACTAGGTTTTTGATCAAAGGATAACATTATTATTATTTATTTGAATGGTTTATGATTAATATGAAAACTTGTTAATGGAACTTGTTTCTCTTCTGAGGGTTATACAATGATAAATCACTTATGAAACCCACTAACTTTCATGGGTTATTCTATGTTGAAATGAATATGAAACCGGTATCTTTTCCATAGTTTATGATATGATGAAAGTTTTGTGATACCCATTTCATTTCATGGGTTATGTTATGGTTTTTTATGAAACATATCTTATTTTATGGGTCAATATATGATGAATGTTTTATTATCTTGTGGAAAACGTATGTATGATTTCATTATGTGATGGATGAGACCTATATCTACCTCAAATAAATGGGGTAAAGATTTATATATCATGAAATAACAATGTGAAACAAGTTAACGAGATTGATCCAAAATGGGAAATATGTGTTTCTTTATCCAAAATTGGAAATGGGTTTGTCCGAATCCACTATAGGAAATAGTTGTGTCCAGATCCACTATGGGAAACATGTGTGTCTGGATCCACTATGGGAAACATGTGTGTCCTAATCCAAAAAAGGGGAAATAGGTGTGTCCTAATCCACTATGTTGATGGTCTTAGTAGTTAAACTTGATACAGTAAATGGTTTTATATAGTTATAATGGTTCCACAATATTATGACATGATATTATGGTTCATAATTGATTTATGATGATTTATCACCCTTATAATTCATGTATTATGAAATGCCAATCCTTATTCCATAACTCTATATTGTGATCTTTGATTTCCATGGAATGATCTTCTAATGTTAAATCGTGTTCTCATACCATTATGATAATGTTATTCTTACATATCTCTCTTTTCTACCCTTACTTAGCATCCGAGCTCACCGCTTTCTTATGTTTACTTTTCCCAGGTTAGGAATAAAAGTTTCAAGTTGGAGTACTAAAGGGGAAGATATTTAACAGTGATTTTGATGATCTTTTACCAAGTCATAAGATTATGTTTCCTTGTTTCCAATGAAAATAAACTATTATGGTCCTTTGGCATGTATTTTTTAATGAGATGAATATTCATCTAAAATGATATAATATCCATGTATGTTAAGTCTAGGTTTCTATAGTTGGTATTAAAGGAAATGTTTAGTAATCCTTTGGAAATAAGGATGATAAAACTTTAGTGACATCCCTAGGGATATTTCTAAGGATATTTCTAAGGATGTCTCTAAGGATGAGCCTAAGGTGTCATAGATTTAAACATATATGTCTTGATTTTGAAATCCTGTAAGTAAATTTTCATGATTATGTGGTTTTATTCAATGATAAGTGTTTATCACACTATGAATTATAGTTTTAGTGAATGGTAGGAATCGGAAGAAATTGGGTTAAAATTGAATGTTTCATATGTGGAGAAAATAGGAATTATGAAAATTTATTTCCTATGTTAAAATCTCATGAAGAGAATTTGGAAGGTGGTTCATGTTTTGGTAATAATACTAATGATAAAGAGACCACAAAATACAAGTGAAATGTATGGGACATTCTAACAATATTGTTTACATTAAATGTATGAATCATTATTAGATTGAGGTTGAGGAACCTTAAAACATGATTCATATTTCATATTCTAGGAAATGGGTATTAAGGAATAAAATAATGAAGACTGAGTAAAAGTTTTGGAATAAAATTATATGATTTAAGTGTATATACTTCTAGAATTCAATGATTATGTTATAAGAATCATTAAATAAATATTTATTTTTAGTATAAGTTTGTCATTAAGGATTTAGAAGGATATGTTGAATGGAGATGTTGACATAGAAAAGTTATTTAATGAAAATATGATATTTTTATCAACAGAAAGTAACCCTTAATGTGTTCCTAATGTTGAGATATTATTATTTGGATAAAGATATGTTAGATATGAATATATAAATTGGATGGTACTGATCACCTTGGAACTCATTAAGGACATGTTAGAAAAGTGGTTTAGGCTATCATTGATGAAGTTTAAAATTTTTTTGATTTATGGGTTATATCCAATAAACTTTGGAATAAGGAAACATGCATGATCTTAATAATGATTTATGGTAATTCAGGTTATTACCATGTTTCAAGAGAATACATGATTATGGTATTCACATGTTTGGTTTATGGAAAATAAGAGATACTTTATGATATATGGGGGATCAATGCTAAATTTTTTTTGAGATATTTAGTGAACTTACTTCTAATTTTTTTTATTTTAAAATTTCAGAAGGGTTACAAGGTTGACCATTTATTGAATGGTTTAATTTAAACTTTGGATGAGGTTTTAGAGATTAAATCAATATCACTCCATACAAGAATTTATGAACATTGGATAAACTATTAAAAACATTTTATTTTGATTCTATATAAATATAGATGGGATTAATTACCATTATACCTCATGATCTATTAGTACTTTAGGGATGGAAAATTCACCTTCATTTCTTAGAGTAAGAGACAAAGTGGAAATAGAGTAAGGCCCAACCAAAGGTTGAGACTATGAATATGAAATGTAATGAAATCAAGTAAGTATATTTCCTTATGTTCTTAGATTATAAAATAATTCCCAAAATATAGGAAAAGGATATTGAAATATATTTATCCTAATATCTTCATTTCCTTAGAACTAATGATCTTATAAATCATCATAGATTTATGGTTTTGGGGCCCTTAACTTTCCACTGATCATTCACTTATTGGTTATAAATGATATTTATCACCCTCTATAATTACTGATGATTTTCCTCTATGTCCAATTTTCACTCCCAAACTATGTTTTCATACATGAAAAACTAGTTATGAGTTACTTTGGGTAACCATTATGGTTCCAACTTTCCTTTTTTAAAGTAAGTTTTAGTATTCATTTTTATGGTGTGGGTTTCTAAGAAAGAAACTTTCAAGTATTAAAACTTTGATAACCTAGATGAATTTTGATGGTGAAATTCATTTTAAGGGGGGTATAATTTAACACCCCATGATTTTGTGAAAAATATTTTTTGAATTAATTTAATCTTTTTGATATTTTTCATTTCACATGACACTAAATATAGATTTTTTTATATGAAAGGACTTTGTTTGGATTGAATTATACACAACACCATGTTAAGATTATACTACACACAACACTTATATTAACTTTTAGTACACAGAAAACTATTTTTGGATTTTGTTACACATAATTATGAGTTCACTCAATATATTGTGTTACAAAGAAGACCAGATTTTACCGAACTACAATATACTATTAATATTTTCACTAAAATATTATTATAGTTACCACCAAGGCGTTGGAATGAAAGTTATGAATAAGATTAACTAAAATTTTAAAATATGATTTACACATGTATATAATGTATCCTTTTATTATAAATTAGTATAAATTAAAGTAAGAACTATTTTAGAATGAAGAAATTTATTTTCTAAGAAAATTGTTTTTCTATGTACAAACAAAATTTTATCTCAATAAATTAAACAAAACAATTTTGATGAATTTTTTAAATAAAAAATATATATATATATATATATATTACATTCAATAAATATTTTTTATACTCATTCAATATATTTTATAGGTATAATATAAGAATAAACCCAATTATATGAATAAAAATAGGTATTTTTCTAAAAGGTAATTTTACTGCCTTTTAATTGTGAATCTATTTTAAATATAAATTTTTTACACTTTTATAATTTTTATTTTAAAAATTAAACTTTATTTTTAAAATCAGAATATGAAAAAAAATTGGGTGAATTTTTGGTATTTTTATATGAATTTTCATTTTTTTGGTGAATAATGAAAAACACTGAATTTTAAATCAAAATTACCTTTTCATATAATTTATTTATACAGTTAAATTTTATTTTTAATTTCGTTTTAAACTATAATTAGATCAATTTTTCCTAAATTAATCTAATTTAGGTCATTGGAACCAATTTCACATTGAAATTGTTTATAAAAACATTTCAATATCCTAATAATTTTTGAATAAAAAATCCCACTACTACGACCCATCCATGGGATTGATTTTAATTTAATTTCTATCACTTATTTGATTATAATTTGGACAAATGGATCCAGTATTTTTAGAAAAAATAATTTATAATTTATTATAAGTTCAACTAATTATTTGACCAAAAATATTAGTGAATGTTATTAATATTAATTGCAACTATTAAGGTAAAAACAAGATTACCAAGTTGTTAAAATTTCATTTAAGGAAAAAAATAACTTATAAAAATGTCCAAAATAACTTTTATGGACATATTTATATCAATTAGACTATTGGATCTAAAATATACAATTATTTTAGGTACATGATGTAAGAGAGACCACTTAATAGTGTTTACATTTTTATATTTACAAGAATACCACTCTTCTATTATAAAAGGGCACTCACACCACCTCACTTCGTCACACCAATAAATCCAATTGGGGTAATCCAAATCCTAAAAAAATATTGTCATAATTTCCTTAAATTCATACAATAGGCCTCAATTTGGGATAAAAGGAAACCATAGAAGCCCTTTGGTGCAAACCAAAAAGGGTTACCCAAAGAAGAGGTAACATCCTTCAACAAGCTCTTGTGTTTTATTTTCATTATCCACCCCCTCAAATCTTCTTATTACATGATTATATAATAAAATCAATATATTAAATATAATTATATTTTTTTATGTTATTTTATCTACCTAAAATCATGAAAACTTCCATCAAATGAGATACAAAATCATTGTTCGTGTGTATGGAAGACTATCGGCTCATGAAATGATGTTGCTCGTTCTTCCATTTCCACCTTTCAAGGTTGGAAATAATGATGTAATTTCGGTTTTTATATGATATTTATGATATTTATGATGTATATATGATTTATTAATTATTATTCAACACACATTATCATTATTTATATTTTGTTTGAACACGATAACTTTGTTTGTGGAAGTGTGGACTACTGCCTCCTCAAAACGATGTGAATCATTCACACTTTACATAGAATGTATTAAGGATTACTTTAGTAAGATTATATGATAAATATTAAATCTTAATTATACTGTAATGATAGTATATATATAAAAATATATGTCATTTACTTTCTTTCTATCAAAATGACAATAAAAGGGAACCATCATTCACGCGTATGTACAACCTACCGTCTGCATGAACGATGTATTTCATTTTCTATTTATAAAATTTATAGATTATTATAAATATGTTTATATTTAATATATATGATATTTAAATCATGTTTTAAATTATTCAAATAATTAAATCTTGATATAATTAATAGGTTCAATAATGAAAAGTCAAAACATATATGAAAAACAAATCTTTTATTACCCAAAACGTAACATTAACATGTAATTGTTAATAAACAGGTAATATAATGTCATTATATAATAATATATGGTATTATATATAAAACTATGGTACTTTGGTATATTTATAATAAAATTATATTTATTATATAGTAGGTTTTAACGTGTACAAAGAAAGTCAATACTTAAAGTAATAGTTTTATCATCTCACTTTTATTTCTCTAAGAATTATGCTTTATTCCCCACTCATTTATTTTATGTGGGGTATATACTACCCATGAATGTATTATATGATTTTTATACTTAAATTTATGGGTATATATATATTCCTTTTATGATATTTCTTTCATGGGGTTTATGGTTCCAAAGTTACCAAATCGGTAAAGTAATTTTGTCTCAATTTTCCTTCTTTGAGACACATGCCATGTTATGCACCTATATTTTTCTATGAGGTGTATATAATAAACTTTGATAGGTTATATCATGAATATAATTATTTTCATAATATTTTAATCTTCATTTAATGTTATTATTTACATATTATTATTATTGAAATTTACCAAAGTGGTAACAATTTACTGTTACAATCTTATCATTTATCAAGATTGTTTATGATTATGATTTCCTTGATGAAATATTATGATCCATATATCAAGAATTCTAATGAATTTTATAATACTATATTTATCCATGATTTATCCATGTATTGGAAACATTTTTTTGACTCTTTGGTCCCTAAGATAAATAAGAAAGTGTTTTTAAGAAAATACGACTTTAGTTTTCTCTTCAGTCGAAAATTTGTTTTATTCACAAAACCATGTTTTTTAAAAATGTTTTCAAAAATGTTTTACTATGATGTGTAAAATAATTTTTTATCCATGTTTTACATTTTTAATAATTTTTTTTAAAATGTATCTTCTTGTTATTTTTTTGATCAAGGTTCATTTCTATACTTTTTAAGGTGAAAAAGGAATGTTCATCATGTACGAATTTACCCACCATCATTTCCATTAAGATTACTTTGAAGGTTAAAAATTTTATTTTTTAAAATAAAATATTTTCCTAATATTTTCTAAATTCACTATTTTAATGTGGTTTTCAAGGAAAATTTTTTCAATTTTTTTATATGGTTTTCAATGATTCCTTTATATGTTTTTAAGGTTATTTTCAAAGGAATTTTTTTTTGAAAATGAGTATGTTTTTAAAAGTTTTTTTCAATGAATAAAGGATATTTTCCACAAAAAATGTTTAAATGATTTATTAGGATTTCTATATATGTTTTAAAAAAAATTTCAATGAAAATTATTTTTAAAATGTTATATGTTTTAAAATGTGATTTTCAATGAAAAGTTATGTTCCAAGTTATCTTTCAAAATCATTCCCAGTATAAGATGATATTATTTGATATAGTTTATGTTTTAATACGGTTATGATCCAAGGAAACCCTTATTATTCTTTCTTTGAATGGTTTATGATTAATACAACAATTTTTTTTATGAAACTCATTTCTCTTGCACGGGTTATACCATGAAAAAACTCTTGTGAAACCCATTTATTTTCATGGATTATTCTATGATGAAATTATTATGAAACTTGTATCTTTTCCATAAGTTATGATATGATAAAATGTTTTTGATAACCATTTCATTTCATGGGTTATGATATGATGTTTCTGAAACCCATCACTTTTTTATAGGTTATGATATGATAAATGTATTATTATCATATAACACACGTGTGTATGATTTCATTATGTGAGGGTGGGACCTATATCTCCCTCTAATGCATTGGGTAAGGATTTGTATCTCATGAGATAATGATGGGAAACAAATTAATGAGCTTGATCCATAAGGGGAAACATGTGTGTCCTGATCCAAAATTTGAAACAGGTGTGTCCTGATCCAAAATAGGAAATAGGTGTGTCCTGATCCACTATGGGAAATAAGTGTGTCCCGATGCACTATAAGAAATAGTTGTATCCTAATCCACTATGGGAAACAGGTGTGTCCTGATCTAAAAAAGGAAATAGGTGTGTCTTGATCCACGATGTTTATGGTCTTGGTAGTTAAACTTGATACATTAAATGGTTTTATATAGTTATAAGGGTTCCACACTTTTATGACATGAACTTATGGTTTATGATTTATTTATGATGATTTATCACCCTTATGATTCATGTCTTATAATCTGCAAATATTTATTCTATGATGCTTGATTATGATATTTTATATGAATGGTATGATATTATAATGTTGAGATCATGTTCTCATACCCTTATACTCATTTCATTCTTATATATATATATATATATATATATCACTTTTTACAATTACTGAGCATCTAAGCTCTCCCCTAAATAATGTTTACTTTCCACAGGTTATGAAGAATGGTTTTAAGTAGGTGTAATAAAGGGTAAGATGTAAATACCCAATCTTGATGTACATCGTCATTACATTACTTATTTAGAATACTTAATACATGACACATACAGACACCAAATGACCGTTTTAGTTTAGTGTCTTTGGAAACTGGAAACACATTATCATAACATGGTGAAATCTTTTCAAAATATCCCATAAAAGTCCCCCTTTAGTTTTCCTACCTAAAACCTTGCTTTATATCCTAGGGAAAATAAAACATAAAAAGGGTGAGATAAGATGCTCAGTAAGGGTAAAAATGGAAAATATAAAATAAAACATAAAAATAATAATGTAAATACAGGAAAATAAGTTTTTGAAAACATAACACATATACCATATATCAAAATCCTGAGTTATGAAATAAATCTTGGCAGTTCATAAGGCATAAATATAAAAGGAATCATGAATCATGATAAAATAGCATTGGAATAAAACATGGAATTTTTGAAAACACATAATCATAGAAAATAATTTTCATATTATCCAAGGATAATTTCCAAGACCCTCATAGTGCACAATGTACTATATTGAACACATTTCACTCTTCGTTCCAGCCTTGTATTACTGAACAATATTTACTTGCCATTCTAGCCCTGTATTACTAAACCAGATTTAATTTATATCCCAGTCAGGTATATCTCATGAGATTTAAATATTTACTCAATTATTTGAAGATAGACATAGGTCCCACCCATCTCATAATGAAATCATTCTTATGTGTTCCACAAAAACATAAATCATTCATCATAACATAACCCATTAAATAAAAATGGGTTACTTAAACATTATTCCATCATAACATAATCCATGAAAAACAAATGGGTTTCATAAATAGATTTACTTTATGAACATAATAAAACAATAGGAATAATAGAGATAGTATACTTGAAACATATTCTTAACCACATATGAAAAATAATTCTGATAAAACTCTTGAAACTAATTGTTTAGGAAAACATCCTTTCTTCTTCAAAAATGTTTTCTTTTCTTAAAGCGCCGAAAAATTTTAAAATAGAATAATTTATTTGACAATAAACTTGTAAACATTAATGGTATGTTTCATGGAAATAAGGCATTACGAAATCATAAAAATCCATTCATGCCATATAAGTAAAAAAATAATTTTTCTCATTCTTTTTTCTAAAAAAGTCAAAAAGTACCTCTTATGGAAAATGAAATAAATATTCCTTCTAAAGAATGTATTAAAAGTAAAAAATTGGTAATAATGAATTTAAACATCCATATGAGAATAGAAAAACATTTTTTGAAAGATGTTTTAGAAAATATGGACATGGATGATAAATAAACCCTAGTAAATACTGACGTATAAACAATCTCTGATAATAATGAGATTCCAAATTATCTCTTACCTTAGGTTTCATTTCTTCGATATGTGTCCTAAAATTCTTTATAGTGGTTTCAAAAATATTATTAAATTGTATTAGAACCATAATAATTTTATGGCATCCTACATGATTCATTTATGACTTTATATTACCCATTATTTAACAATTCCATGTTAAAGCAACATTTGAAGTAATAATCGCTTTGTTTATCATACATGTTTTTGACTTTTTATTATTGTTATTATTACATATATCATGATATAATTACATTAATAAGGTAAAAAATATTTTATATATCATATATATTAAGTATATAAATATATATAATATATTTATAAATGAAATGGAATACACCATTCTTGGAGACGATAGGCCGTACATTGGCATGAACATTGTTTTATTTTTCTTATTATATTGAATGGAAGAAAGTAAATGATATATATATATATATAATTATAGTAGAATTATTATTTCATATATTTCATTATTATTTATTATATATACTTTATAATCATTCTTGAATGGTTAACATGGGGAATGAATCTCATCACGTCGTGGAGACGGTAAGCCATACGTACGCATGAGCGACAATATCATTCCATTAATGGTAAAATGGTATAAAATTGGATATTATATTAATTATATAGAATCATTATAATATCATATTCATTATTTACATCATTTATATTTATCGTTATTCCCATCTAAATAAAGTGTAGATGAAAAATAGTTTACACCATGGTGTGGAGACGGTAAGCCGTACGTACACACGCATGGTGATATTGTATTTCGTAGGATGGGTAAAAGGATTAAAATGATTATAACATAATGATAAAAACAAATAATAATATATTAGATTATATAGTTATCATTTAGTATGGAAAAAACTTTGGAAAAGGAAGTATAAGAAGAAAAGAACTTTCAAAGAGTTGGTAAAACAATCACCTCTTCTTCGAGTGCCCCATTTTGAATTGCAAAAAATGACTCCTTAGGTTGGATTTATGCCCAACATATGGACTCATGGATGAATTTAGGGAATTTTTGTGGACAAATGGTCAGGTTTTTTCCTAGAAAAATGGCTTTATGGGTGTGAATAAAAGATAAGGAGAGGTTCACATTTATGAGAGAGGGGAGGGGAACTTTAAGAAACTCCAAAAATATTAATTTATTATAAACTGATTTTAGATTTCAAATAGATCCAAAGTGAGTTATTTAGAGGATAATATGGATATGGGTAGAAATAATCTCAACCAATTAATTTTATACATGTTTATGTCACAAAAGTAGCCTTATATTTTGGATTTAACCCTGAGTTAAACAATTGAACTCTTACTATGAAAACATTGAAATTATCATAGTTATTTGGTCTAATTAATTATTTTTATTAATTTTATAACATTTAATAAAATAGTATTTTTTTTAAAATATCATTTATGTCAATTTTGATACTATTAAATATTAGAATTTTGAAATATATCAAACCAACATGATAAATTTGAAAAAAAAAACTTCTGATATGTCAATAAAATATATGTGTTATCTATAAAATTATTAGATATCATTAATTATGTAAATTTTTATTTATTTAAATATTTTTAATTTCATTTATTTGATATCTCAATTTATCAAAAAATTATTACATCATTATTATACAAGACTTTAATTAAATTATCTATTCTCTAAAAATTTAAAATAAATTATCATGATAAATATAGATGTATTATATTTTTAATGAATATTTATAGTCTAATTTTTATTATTTATAACCCTATGTTAAAAATTATTTAGTTATTAAAATTTGAATATGATATTTTTTTCTCTTTTTTAAATAAAATATAGTAGATGTCCTAATCTAACACAAGTGGATTAAAAAGGATCATATTTTCTACATTATGTTTATTTGGGTTGAAAATAACTTATCCAATAAAATTATAACAAGTGTTAAGGTAATTTGGTATTATTATAAAATTATTTTTACCTTTAATTACTATATTTATCTTTAATCGGGTTAAATAATATTCAAAAGTTAGTATTCAAAAAAAATTAATTTGATCCCATTAGACCAAAACTTTAATATTTATTACAACCATGTGTGTAAATTTTTTGAAATTACATTCACATAAGTGTTAAAATTATGTCTATTGCTAATTTCGCAAATGTGGCTAGAAGGTGGGTAAAAGCGACGTTTTGAAGTTCAATAATTTTTATATCTAATTCCATTATAAAAATGATTTCAATGATATAAAATAGATTAATATATTTAATATTTATCTATTTTATCTTTAAAATGAATATAAATTAAATATAATTATTTAAATGAAAGAGTCAGTTTTTAACTACAACACGATATTTTTCACTATTTCTCAAAAATTCAAAATTTTTCGAAAAATACCAAAAATTCACCCAAAGATAATATTAATATTAAAAATTGAAAAATGATTTTTATTTTATAAAAATATATTTATATGAATGTCTAAAATTAATTTATCATTTTTCATAGGACATGAAAAACACTTCATTTGAAGAAAGAAAAGTCTGAAACATATAAAGACTTTACCAGAACTTATATTTTGTTCATTATCAAAACCATTATAACAAATATTTAATATGTATCTATTACTATTCATATGAAAAAGTTTAGCGGCTTGGTTATAGCTATCTTATTCAAATAATTATAATTATAAAGTGCAGTTTTTCAGAAACTTGGTGTTGCGTGTAACACAAGCCAAGTCAGTGTTGCGTGTAGTGAAAGTTTCCCTTGGTATTACATATAACATAATCCAAACATAGTTCTATTATATCCTAAAAAAAATATCTGGGTGTTACATTCTACCCCCCTTAAAATGAATTTCACCTTAAAAATTCATCTGGGTTGTCAAAGATTTAATACAATAATGTTTCTTTTATAGAAACCCACATCGTAAAAATGAAGTCTAAAACTTCCTTTAAAAAACATAGTTGGAAAATAACTATCTTAGAAAGTAAATCATGACTATGTATTTATGTAGGAGAACATATGTGAAGATTTTTTCATGGGGTAAGAGGGTAAATAATCAGAGAGATTGATAAAGATCACTGCTAATATGAAAGTGGGTGATCCTGAGAAAGTAAAAAATCACAAAACCATAATATAAAAGAAGCATGAAATAGGTCATTGATATCATTAAAAATTATGATAATATGAAAAAATTTTACATCACATTTCTTTTCCTAATGTTGAATAATTTTCTAGAGAAGATATACTTAATTGATTTTCAAAAAACTTCTCCATTTTGTGTTCCTAGATCAACTTCCACTTCATCTCATATTCTAATAAATGAAGTTTAATTTTTCATTCTAGAAGAATTATCAGATCATGAGATCCATAAGTATAATGATGGTTCATTCCATCTATCTTTATCACAAAAAATGTTATCACAAGTTATCCAATATACATAAATCCAGTTATAATGAGATAATAATTTATTCTAAAAAACTTCATCTGAAGATTAAATTATACTTTTTATAAATGGTTTACATTAAAAGATTTATAGAAACTGAAAATAAAAAATATAAAAAATAGGTTAACTAAATCGTCTTAACATTTATCTCTCATATCTCCTAAGACAGTTCTAGGTTGTTACATTCCAAAAAATTGGATACCTTAATCATGTATTCTCTTGAAACATGGTAATAAACTAAATTACCATAAATAATTTTAGAAAACATTCAATATTCATTATTTCATAGGTCACTGGATATATTCCTTAAATACAAGAATTTTTAAACATCTTCTATGATAACATAGAATACCTTGACAACAAGTCCTTATTTAGTTCCAAGGTAATCAATACCTTCCAATTTACTTATCCATATCCCACATATCTTTATCCAAACAACATTATCTTAACATAAAGAACATAATAAGGGATACCTTCACTTATTTAAAATATCACTTTGTCATTAAATAAATTTACCATTCCCTTGAAAACATTTAATATACACTTGTAAATATAGAGAAAAAAATATAAGTAAAAAATCCTAATATATTTCATCATAAATTTTGAAACAAAATACATAAAAACATTTAATATTACACTTCAACATTATGCCATTAACAAGGCTACCTCAATATATTACACAATACCTCTCCCATTTAAAATTTATTGTATAGTCTCGTCATCATCAACAATATAACCACTACTCACACCACCTTGCTGGTTCCCTTCAAGCGCTTTCATCTTGGGAAATTGAGTTACATAATGAAAATTTATTCCAAACTTAAAACACTTAACCTTAGATGATGAATTAGGGAGGATAATATTCACATCTATTTAATTAACTAAACTCTTCATTTTTTCCTTGTAGTCACTTGCTTTGTGTCCTTCATTTCCATAGTCAAAACATACTCTTATTCCTCTAACACATTCACTTAGGTGATTATTTTCACATTCTTATCATAAAGGAAAAACATCTTATTTACTCCAAGGTCTCTATTACCCAAACTCTCAATTACCTCTTTCTTTCTCTTCCTTGGTGAGTTCAAGAGTTGGTTAATGTAAACATTGTTAATCATGTTGCTTTAAAACTAGTTAGGAATGATCAAAACATCCTTCACTCCAGTAATCATCCCATTTGACTCCTCATCAATAGATTTTAAATCATAATCAATGTTAATCCAGTTCCTTATGGTTCCATCCATTTTCTGAAACCAAGAATAATCGAGTAAGATATGATTATCATATCTTGGAATCACATAATCATGCAAATTATATGATGTTTAAATTATGAAACCTTTCTTAAAGTATAAATCCTAATGTTTATCCTAGTTTATTAATAGCCAATTTATATTTTAAATCCTTCATGAGGGTTCATGAAGTGTTTATAAATTTCCAATGCATTTCTCATGGGAGTGTTAATATGGATGTATAACAAGGTCTGTTGTCATGTACCAAATTACCGTGAGTTAGGCCCAAAAATCCTATCGGAGTTGTTACTCCTAGGTACAACTATTCCAGATCCATATACACTTGTAGTTTTGAGATTGGGATGTATTTCTAGGAAACAACTCACTCTATCCTTTACCAATATTCCAAGACATTTTCCTATAAATATCCTTATCCTTAGACTTATCCATAGAAACATCCCTAGACATATCCGTAAAAATATACCTAGTGATGTCACTAAGGTTTTCTCATCCTAGTTTCCAAAGTTTAACTAAACCTTTTATTTGATACCAACTGTAATGACCCAAGATTGATGTACATGGTCATTACATTACATTTGTGGAATACTTAATAAATGAAAAAAATAGATGCCCAACAACCATATTAGTTTAGTGTCTTTGGAAACTATGAACAAATTCTCCTAACATTGTGAAAGATCTTCGACATCTCCCATAAAGATCTTCCCCTTTAGTTTTCCTACCTAAAACCTTTATCTATATCTTGGATAAAAGAAAACATAATAAGGGTGAGCTCATATTCTTAGTATGGGTAAACCTAGAAAATATCAAATAAAACATAAACATAATAATGTAAAAACATGATCATGACTTTTTAAAACCATAACACGTATAACATTTTTCAAAATCTTGAGTTATGAAATAAATATTGGTAGTTCATAAGGCATAATTCATAAAGGAATCATGAACCATAAGAAAATAGAATTGGAATAAAACATAGATTTATGGAAAAAACATAATCTTAGAATATAATTTCCATATTAGGCATGTTTAATTTCCAAGGCCATCATGAAGGAAAAAGTCCTATACTAAACCGAGTTCACTCTTCATTCCAGCCCTATATTACTGAACCAGATTTACATTCCATTCTAGCCCTGTATTACTGAACCAGATTTACTTAACATTACATTCTTGTATATCAGATGAGATATAAATATTTACCCAATGCATTGGAGGTAGATATAGGTCCCACCCATCACAAAAATGAAATCATTATTACTTACGCCACTGAAAAAAATCATTCATCTTAGCATAACCCAAGGAATAAAAATGGGATTCTTAAACATCATTCCATCATAATATAATACATGAAAAACAAATGGGTTTTATAAATATCATTTGATAATAAACATATTCAAATCATAGGAATAATACATATAGTATACTGGAATCATATACTTATTCTTATATGGAAAATAATTCTGATAAAACACTTGAAATCAATTATTGAGAAAAATATCCTTTCTTCTTAAAAAATGTTTTCTTTTCTTAAAATGATGCTCAATTTTAAAAGAAAATAACTTCTTTGAAAATAACCTTGTAAACTGGTAAGGAAATATTTATGGAAATAACGAGTTATGAAGGCATAAAAATAAATTCATGCCATATAATTTAAAAAAACATTCTTTTCATACTTTTGAAGAAAAAGTCAAAACATACCTTACATAGAAAAAGAAAGAAAGAATCCTTTTAAACCATGTAGTAAAATTAAATAATAGGTAAAAATGAAATTAAAAATCTATATTATAATATTAAAGTATTATATGAAATAATTTTTATAATACATAGACATGGATGATAAATAAACCTGAGTAAATACTTACATATAAACAATCTTGGATAATAATGAGATTGTGAAATCATTCATTAACTTGGGTCTGATTTCTTCTGTATGTGTCCGAAACTTCTGTATAGTGGTTTTTAAAATATTATTAACTTGTAACAGAACTATAATAATATATATGATATCATATATGATTCATTTATGAATTTATATTACCAGTCATTTAACAATTCCATGTTAAAACAACGTTTCGGGTAATAATCACTTTGTTTATCATACGTGTTTTGACTTGTTATTATTGATATTACTACATAGATCATGAATTAATTACTTCCATAATGTAAAACATGTTTTATATATCATAAATATTCATTATATAAATATATATAACAGATATATAAATTAAATAGAATACACTGTTCATGGAGATGGTAGGTCGTATGTACGCATGAACGCTGTTTCGGTTTTCTTATTGTATTGAATTGAAGCAAGTAAAGGGCAAATATATATATATATATAATTACAGTATAATTATCATGTCATATATTTCATGATTATTTATTATATATACTTTATAACCATTCTTTAATGGATAACGAGGAAGATGAATCTAATTGCATCATGGATATGGTAAATTGTACGTACGCACGAGTGATGATATCATTTACTTAATTGTTAAATGGTATGGAATTTGATGGTATATTAATTATAAACAATAATTATCATTTCATATTCATTATTTAAATCCTTTATATTCATTTTTATACCCATCAAAATAAATTATAGATGAAAAACAGTTTACACCATGGTGTGGAGATGGTAAGATGCACACACACATGCATGGTGATATTGTGTTTAGTAGGATGGGTAAAAGAAGTAAAATGGCTGTCTCATAAAAATAAAAAAAATATAAGAATATATTAGATTCTGGAATTATTTCTTTATTATGGAAACAACTTAGGAAATGGAAGTAGAAGAAGAAAAGAACTTTGAAATAGCTGGTAAATCAATTACCTCTTCTATGAGTGTCTCCTTTTGAATTGAACAAAAGGAATCCTTATGTTGGAATTATGACCAAATTATGCACTCTAGGATGAATTTAGCGAATTTGGGAGGAGAAATGGGAAGATTTTGGCTGAGAAAAAGGTCTTTAGAGGTGTGAATAAAAGATAAAGATAGGTTCCCTTTAATAAGAGGGGGCACTTTACAAAACTCCAAAACTGTTAATATATTATAAATTGGTTTTTGATTTAAAATAGAAAAAAGTGAATTATTTAGAGTATAATTTGAGTATGGGTCGAAATCCTCCTAACCAATGAATTTCAAATATGTTTAGGTCACAAAAGTAACCTTATCTTTTGGCTTTAACCTTTATTAAACAATTTAGCTCTTACAGTGACAACTTTTTTTACACTATAGGGTTAATATTGTTACTATAAAATTCCAAAAAAACCCCAATTGAATAAATTTTAAAATATTTAATATTATCTTATTTATTTTGTTAAAGTCTAGATTTTTATGAATTGTATAAAATTTAATAAAATAGTATTTATTTTAAAATATCATTTTTGTCAATTTTGATACTATTCAATATTTTCATTTTTAAATATATCAATTCAAGATGATAAATTCAAACCAAAACATAAATTATTTTACTAAAATGTCTAATTAATCTATAAAATTCGTGGGTGAAATTAATTATGTAAATATATATTTATTTTAATATTTTTAATACCATTTATTCGATATCTCAATTAATTAAATATTTACTACATCATTATTATACAAGACTTTAATTAAATTATCTATACTAAAAAAAATTAAAAATAAATCATCATGATTAATATAGATTTATTATCTTTATAATTAATATTTATAGTTGAATTTTAATTATGTATAACCTTATATTACAAATTATTTAGTTATTAAAATTTGAATATCAAATTTTTAACTCTCCTTTTAAAAAATATAGTAAATGTCCTAATATAATAACACTGGATTAAAAAGGATCATATTTTCTACCTAAGTATTATTTGGGTCTAAAAAAACCTATACAATGAAATTAAGACAAGTTTTAGGGTATATTTATTTTATTATAATATTATTTTTCCCTTTAATCATGGTAAATAAAATTCAAAAGTTACTATGCCTGAAAATTTATTTTGATAATATTAGAGCACATTTTTCATATTAATTACAACCATGTATGTCCATTTTTTGAAATTAAATTCACAAAAGTGGTAAAATTATGTCTAATGCTAATCCCACAAATGTGGGTAGAAGGGTAAAAGAGACATTTAAAAGTTCAAAATTATATATAATTCAATTATAAAAACGATTCAAATAAAATACATTGGGTTTATATATTTATTATTTATATATGATTACATTAAAATCAATATAGTGTAAAAATTATTATTTGAATAAAAAATTCTGTTTTTAACGATAACACAATATTTTTCACTATTCCTCAAAAATTAATTTTTTTTAGAAATACATAAAATTAACCCTAAGATAATTTTAATATTCCAAATTCATAAATGATGTTTATTTTTTCAATATAATTTTCTATGAGTGTCTAAAATGGATTTTACTATTTTTCATAGAAAGACATGAAAAGCAGCTCATTTGAGAAAATAGTAGTTTTAAACTTATAAAGACTTTACCAGAAATGATATTTTTTCACTATCGAAACCATTACAAATAATATTTCAAAATTAGTTCTTATTATTCATTTCATAAGTTTAATATCTAGGTTATAACTATCTTATATAAATAATTATAATTATAATTTATTGTTTCACATAAACTCGGTGTTGCGTGTAACACAAGACAGGTCAGTGTTGAATGTGGTGAAATCTTCCCTTGGTGTTGCGTATAACATAATCCAAATATAGTTATATTACATCATACACAGAATCTATATTTAGAATTGCGTGATGTGAAAATATCAAAATATTAAATCAATTTGAAAAAAATAAATTCACAAAATCTTAAGATGTTACATAATATCATTAAGGGATATGTTGAAGATCTTTCACCAGGTTAGAAGATTTTGTTTCCAAGATTCCAAAGATACTAATCTATTATTGTCCTCAGGCACATGTTTTTTTAATGTTCTGAATATTCATCTAAGATGTTGTAATAGTTGAGTTAGAAGTCTCTTTTTTACGTTTCCATTCCTTTTATTTTTGAAATCACAAACTATTTCATAAATAAATAAATAAATAATTATTTAATTTAAAATGTTTTTTAATTATTTTTGAAGAAAGCATACTTTTTTTCCATACACAGAATTCATTTCAAAGTATTCATGAATTAAAATCTATCTTATTCATTACAATTATGATAATGAGTATGGTTCTGATTATGACTAGATCTACCTTATCAGACAGTTTTAATGATATTATGTCTTATATTCATACTCATTCATGTTTTAATAGGATTTTACATCAGAATTGATATCATCATAGTCATACTCACTGAGAAAATCATAGTGACATTCTATAAGTAAATCAATCAGATTGACTAAAGGATAAATTCTGAAAAAGGAAAATTTTATTCTATTGTAATGGAATACATTTTACACTGAAAATGTGTAAAACAAAATGATTTCTTGAATTTTGTTATAATATGTGTGAAACAAAACAAATTAATTAATTTGGTTATAATATGACCATTGAAGTTCCAAGTGTCCTAGTCCTTGTGAAAAGCTTAGAGAAAATATGATTGTTGGAAATCAAGATGACCGTTGGAAGGCTTGCCTATAAATATCTAGTCATTTGAATATTTTTAAAGAAGATATAGACTCACGTAGAGACACTTAGTGAATACATTGTTTATTTTTTTAATATGAAAGTGCTCTGAAGATTAAAAGAGTGAACATCTTGTTCCTTGTATTTTTAATCTTTTTGAGTTCGTTTTGAAACCACTTAGTGCATCTGATTGTGAATATGATCGAGGGATTCTGAGGCTAGGAAGACTAAAATCTGGTCTACTTGATTTAGGGCTTATGGGGATAGCAAGACAGAGAATCCGATCATCGTATTGAGTGATCACATGGATAGTGAGACAGGCAGATCTTCATATCGATGACTATCTCTAGTAAGAGAAGGATATAATCTCTTTTAAGTATAAAATAAGGGGACCTTTATCCTAGGCTATTAAATACCATACTCTTTGGGTTAAAATAAGTGCATTCATTTGTTTACTTGTTTTCTTACAAGTCTTTTAATTTTTCATCATTCAATTGAAAGTGATAATTTTATATTCATTTTTTATTTGTATTTCATTTATCATAATAGATTTGATTACTATTTGATTGTTTTTCTTTGATTACGATTCAATACTCTTTATGATATAATCATTATTTTTATACTACTCTGATATTTCATAACCGTTTTGATTACAATACTTTTTGTGAATACTTTCATAAATCTTTTTCTTCTATGAATACAATTGAACTTTAAATATTTTTCCATTTTTATTGATTATGATTCTATTTTATATCAAAATGGAATCTCATTATGACCTATGAAATACATTTCAGAATCTACTTAATTACGACATTTTTATCATCAAACCCAATGGACATGTTTGATTACTGTTAAAATACATAAGAGTTTTTTGAATACGATTTGTTTAATCTTGTTAAACAATGTTTCTTATAAGGTTAAAAATGAACTTTTTTAAAATTACAATTAACCCCCTATTATGTTTACCCATCTACATATACATTTTGATCCAATGATTGGTATCATATCCAAGTCTTTGTAATACTAATACTAATGTCTAGTATCATTACAGAATTCCACTACTCTTATACTTAATTATCATTTTCTTCTTTACTATTTCAAGTTAGTTTTAATTTTCTTATAAAATTTTTGTTTATAAAAATTCATTACAGTAACATTTATTTTGGAGAATATTTATTTTGTATATGTTTCAAAATATAACAGGACTAAGTTAAGGATATATTAATAACCTCAATAACACAAAACCAACAATCTTTGATGGAAAAAATTATTAACACTATAGATATATAATGAATAATTTTTGTGATCAACAAATGAGTTGATAATTTTATAATGGTGACTAGTGATTATAAAATTCTTGATAAAGAAGTCAGAACCTTTACCAATCAACAAAAGAATGAATATCATTTGAATTAGAAGGTAAGAAATACCGTAAAATGTTCTATGATAGGAAACATATACCACCAAATTTCTTCTTGTGAATTATATCATTGTATTTTTAAATGTTTGAGATTACTCATTTTAGAACCTCAAATGTTGTTGAGACTAGATGATAAATTCTTAAATATTACTATCAATCATTTGAATTTCAATATGGAGAACCTATTTTAAAGGTACAACAAAGGTTAATAAAAATTGTTAGTAGTTTACAATCTATTGGAGAAAAAGGATTAGAAGATTAAATTCTTATTGAGAATATAATTGACATCATTCAAAATGAATATGAATATAAGAGAACAATTTTTGATGAATCTAGGAGGATAAAAAATGTTACTCTTGATGATTTATTTGGAAGAATATTTAAATATGAGAATTGGTTGAAAATATATGCTGATAAATAAAATAAAAAGAATGGTGGAGTTTCTTTTACTAATACTTCAAATCCTACAAAATCTCAGACTCTTGAAAATGTTTTCATGTAGATAAAGAAAAATAAAGTTGTTGTTCAATCAGATTCGAGTGAATCTGAATGTTTTGAGAATTAACTGGATAATAGTTCATGAATAATGAACAATATTATAGGTAATATAGATTTTTAGTATCATCCCAATAAAAGAAACAAGGATAGGAATGAAAAGAATGATATTTTAGTCACTTTTTATGAATCTAAGACAACTGAACATATAAGACCTGACTGTCCAAAGCTAAAATAGAAAGAACGAAAAGAAATTATGATAGAAATTAGAAAAATTATTTCAAGTCAAATGGAAATAATGTTCTGAAAGATAATTATTCATGGAGTTCTAGTGAAGGAGTCTCTTGAGACGATTCTTCTCATAATGGAAATTACAGACAGAGGAATATTTATCTCCTTTATAAAACAACTTTTGAAAATTAATGTTTCATGGATAAGGTACATACTACTAAATAATTAACTAACATGTATTTAACTTCCAATTACCCTAATGAGAAAAATTCTAAATCCTTATTTGAATAATCTTCCTAGAAGATAATACTTTAACTTATTATGATGAAGTATTTAGATTTTCTAGACACCTTAAAAATAAAAACCGTAAAGTTAGTAAGAAACCTGAAAAGGAAAATACTAGAATAAATGTTTTGAAAAAAAGAAGTATCGAATATTTCAAAATATATTGATATGAAATATTTTTAAATCGATAATATTACTAAAACTTTGAGAAATATAATTTTGAAATGGTTAAGATTTTAAATATTTTGTAAAAGTTATTTCTGAAAAAAACAATTAGAAACAAAACTCACTTATGAGACAAATACATATATGTATAAGGATTTAGTTATCAAACTAAAATCTGAAATTTATTCTATAAATAAAAAAGTATCAAATTTTACAATTGGAAAAGAAAATTTTGATAATATTTATCAACATATTCTTCCTCATGGTACGAGTTTTGGAATGGGTTATACCCATCAAAAACCTATTTTTAATAACAATTATTTTGTACCAAAAAGTGAACCCTTTTTCAAAAAATTTCAGAGTGGTGGTTAGTGGAATAATTTTTTTTCACTAAATAAAATTAATTCCTGAAGATTTCACAAAGTATATTTTTCAAAAAAGAAGGATTCCTAAGATATTTTTTTTAATATTTTCAGAACCAAGAAGGTTTTGATTCTAAAATTATAATTGTTTTTTCAGGAAAACAGAAGTACCAATAATAAGAATACTTGGTACATGGATAGTAGTTTTTTTCGACATATGAATGATAAAAAATATTTCTTTGAAAATATTATCAATTTGAATGGTGGAAAAGTTACCATAATAGATAATTCTCAAGGAGAAATTATTGGTATTGGTAACATTTTTCTTCTTGGAAAACCATTAATTTAAAATGTTTTATTTGTTAAAGGTCTTAAGAAAAACCTTATAAGCTTAATTCAATAATGCGATAAAGGTTACCTTGTGAATAATAGGAATGATAAATGTGCAGTACAAAATTCCAAGGATGAATTAATTCTTTTTACCCATTGACATGATAATGTTTACACATTAAAATTATAAAACCTTAGAATCCAAGACTTAACTAGTGTTAGTGAAATGGAAGATACATATTGGTTATCGAATAGAAGTTTAGGACATTATACACTCAGAAAATTATGTAAATTGTCTAAGAAAAGACTAGTAAAGGATCTATTGAAACTTAGATTTGATTATTTAAAAGTCTGTGTCCCTTTTCAATACGGTGAGCAACATAAGTGAATCTTTAAATAAATTAGTGAAGTCTCAACTTCTGATGCTTTATAGTTAGTGCACATGGACTTAGTTGGTCCCACAAAAACTGGAAGTATTGGAGGAAATCACTATTAATTTGTTTTAGTTGATGATTACACTAGATAGACTTGGATCTATTTCCTAGAAAATAAATCTAAAACCTTTTTTTGTTCCAACACATTTGTATCCAAAGTTAAAAATGGGAATACCTTCCCTTGATAACTATTCATTGTGATCATGGTGGAGAATTCTTAAATTATGATTTCAAATATTTTTATAGTAATAAAGGTATTACATATAACTTTTATGCTCTTATAACTACTTAGAAAACTATTGTTGTTGAAAGACTCAATAATATTCTTCAAAAAATAACAAGAACCCTATTGAGTGAATAGTAAATTGGTAAACATTTTTGGGTTGAAGTAGTTTGTACTACTTGCTATATTATAAATCGAGTTATTGTTGAAACCATTATTAATAAAACACCTAATGAGTTGTAGACCAGCTAAAAACCAAAAGTATATTATTTTAGAGTATTCATATGCAAAGTATTCATCCTGAATACAAAATATAACTTACATAAATTTTCACCCAAATCTAATGAAGGTATATTCTTAGGTTAATGCACTACTTATAAGGCACTGAGAGTTTTCAATAAAACTTATTACACTATTGAAGATACAAAACATGTTAAATTTGATGAAACAGATCCTTTTATTTTTTTGATAAACCCAACCAAAATCCTCTTATGTGTTTTCCAAAACTAATTTTCAACCTTTGTTAAAATATTTTTCTAATAAAGAAAATAATCAAGAAATATTCTTTTGAATTATTTACATAAGAATATTTTCTAACTTAACTTGAAGAACAGGTTTAACAAAACCCAAGTCAGTTGATTCATAGGAACCATCTGAGTGATAGTATCATTAGTGATGTGAATCAACTAGTTAGGACTAGAATTTCTTTAAGAAATAAAATAGAACATCTTTCTTTTCTTTCTCAATTTGAACCTAAAAATACTGATTAAGATTTAGCCGATGAGGATTGTATTAATGAAATGCAATATGATCTAAATTAATTTAAAAGGAATAATGTATGGACTTTGGTCAAAGGACCAAAAGAAAATTTAGTAATTATAGTAAAATGGGTTTTTAGAAACATGTGTGATGAAAATGGAATAATTATTAGAAATAAGGGAAGAAATTTTGCTAAAATATATAATCAAAAAGAGGGAATATCGTATCAATAAACCCATGATCCATTATCTTGACATCAATCTATTCGTATTTTATTAGCCTTTGTAGGATTATTTAATTTCAAATTTTTTCCAAGGGATGCAAAGTGTTATTTAATTAATAGTTATGTATAAGAGGAAGTTTTTTTGAATAACCTCCTGGTTTTTAAGTTACAAAATATCTTGAATATGTTTAAAAACTTACCAAAGCTTTATATGGTCTTAAACAGGCCCCTAGAGCTTGGTATGATAGTTTAACAATATTTTTGTTACAAAACAATTATGTTAAGTGAACTGCTGATCCAAATAATTTCTATAAATAATGTTCATAAAAATTCAATGACTATAAAAATATATGTTGATGACATTATATTCAGATCATCTCAATAATCCTTAACATATTCTTTGGTGAATTTTATGAATTTTGAGTTTGAAATGAGTTTGATGGGTGAATTAACATTTTTTCTTGGTTTTAAAATCTCTCAATAACTAGAAGGTACATACATATCTCGATATAAGTATATCAAATATATTCTTAAAAATTATGGATATAAAAACACTAAAAGTATTAATACTCTAACATATACCTTAAATACACTTGATCTTGATGAAGCTGAGAAACCATTTGATCAATTTTTTTGAGGTATGATAAGAATTTTACAATAATTAACAACTAGTCATATAGACTTAATGCTTTCAGTATGATTATGTGAAAGGTAACATGAAAATCCAAAGGAATCCCATTTAAAATCTATAAAATTAGTCTTTCGTTATCTAAAAGGAGCTACAGATTTAGGACTTTTCTATTTTTCAGGAAATAATTTTGAATTAAAAAGTTTCTAGAAATATGACTTTGGTGGTTATAGAATAGATAAAAATGTACTTCTAGATCATATTATTTATTAGGAGATTCATTAGTTTCTTGGTCTTGTAAGAAACAACACTCGATAGCACTATCCACTTCTGTAGTCAAGTATATGGTAGTTAGAAGTTTTTGTGCTCTATTGTTGTGGATGCAACACAAAATCACTGATTATGGATTCAGTTTTACTAAAACTAAAATACTATGTGATAAAACTAGTTCCATTCCATTAAGTAAAACTCCCTCACATCACTCTCATTCAAAAACAGAGATTCTCAGAATCAATTTCTTGGGGATCACAAAAAAAAGGAGATATCATTTTACAATTCATCATAATGAAGGAAAAACATTTTGATATTTTTAAAAAACCATTACCTTTTGATATATTTGAATACATTAAACCAAAGCTAGGAAAGATCAATGTAAAGTAATAATTCATATCAACTTCATGTTTAAACAGTATTCTTACATCAAGTTACTCTTTTTCATAAGGGGAGTACATATGATTGATTTTTTAAAAAAATGTAGTTTTTCAAAACTTTATTTTTCTAAGAATCATAATGTTTTCTAAAAATTTTATGTTTTCTAAAAAATCCATCATATTATGTTTTCCGCTTTCTAGTTTCTTTTAAAATCGGTTATGATTTTTTTTTCAAATTTTGAAAAATTTTCATATTCGAATTTTCAATCGGATTTGGAATTTTTTTCATATTCATGTTTTTAATTCATCTTGTAATTATAATTTGATTCTAATTTTTAATCATATATTGAAATTTAGCATATTCTGGGTTTACTTTAAAATTATTTTCATAATATGATTCTTTAATTACAAAACTAGTATATTCAACTACTTTAGTATATATAAAATTTGTCTTTCAACTATAACAATCTATTATAAATGAATGAAGAAAAAATTATAATTTTAATGTCACCACTCTGAAAGGTATTCTTCTTAATTTTATATTTTAACACTATTTCATTTTAATTAGTTTTATTTTGGTTTTTTGTTATTAAATTTTTTAATGTTTTTTTCAAATTCATTTACTTTCCCATTTGTATTCACCCAATATGATAAAAGTTTTAAAAAAAATCAAGAGATTATTTTCTTTAAAAAAAAAATTCTTCGAATATTATCCAAACTATCAGATCAGAGAGATTAAATATTAACCATTAGATCTATTTGGATGATGAAACATTACTTGATATTTCCTATGAAGTGCCCCCCTCGTGTCCCCCATTATATATCTCAATTTTTGGCCTCGAAGCTATGCTGTGTTTAAGACGCTTAACCCAATTCTCCCTCCATGTTCAAATCCTCTGTCTTAAGCCCAAATATGATGGAACTTTTGAAAGATTACAACAAGTGGTTTGTTTTTAAAGAATGTTTAGTTGTATAATCTTTTTATAAGAAGTATTATTTATCTTTGAGAAGAGTAATTGCAAGAAACCAGATCTTCTTTTCAGGTATGTATCTTGCTTTCTAGTTGTCTTTGAGAAATAGAGGAGTTTCTGGAAATTTATAGAGCACATTCCGTGTACTTATAATTACACGCCATGTAACTAGTTGCCGCGGGTGACCATGTACTGGCCGTGTAATGGCTGAGTACATAGCTGTGTGTGGTTACCGGGAGACCGGCTATGGCGGAGGCCAGAAAAGGCAAGTACGTGCCATGTAATTTTAAAGAACACGTTGTGTACTTTTTTTTCATTAAATGGATTAGGGTAATGTATAATGTACAGAACCATATTCTTCTCGACCTATCTCATCCGGGAGCAAACGAGACCACTAGATCTTCGCTGTGCCCCTGGATGGCCGTTCATTCTCTGATTCAACCGCCGTTGATTGTGCTGGAATCTCCACAGTAATCTCTTCCTTCTTCTAGAGCCTCACCTATTGATTTCTCATCTTTCACGAGTTATCCTCAATTGAAAATTTTAAATTTTTTTGTAGATCTATGGAATTATAGGGAGACTCAAGGCATGAGGTTCGCGTATATCGATCTCACGATGTCGAGGTAGGTGGTTTGTTCCTTTCTATAGTTAGTATTTGAGTTATATGTTCAAAAGTTCCCAATACCCTCATTCGGGGTATTGCGTGTTTAGGGTTGTAGCCATTTTATTTTCTTGATATGCCTTGTTTGATTGGATAGTGGTTAATTTTTTTAGAATAGGGTTATCTTTTCCAAGATATGGATGTTTTTCCCATCTTTTACTGTTTTTTATGGTTTGGTCTTGGTTTGCCTGTTAGGCTGCTGCTTTGTTTTCCATTCCTAGTATTATTAGGGTGGATTGATTATTATCTGACATGCTTGATATGATTTAGACTATTTATAAAAGTAGTACTTGAGGTTTACTTTGGCTTCCATGTATCGTTGTTCATGATTTACATACACAGGGCTGTGGGAATCTAGTGTAGTAGACCATAGGGGGAATAGATGCTGAGGGCTTCCCCAGAGTGTTTATTTTATTATTATGTTGCAAGAACATAGGGGGGATGGAATTTGTTCTCTATCAGAGTGTCTTTAGTTTCCTCAATATGGTCCACTGTAGGAATTGGACATTGATTGCTTCCTCAGAGTGCCTATTAGTTACTAATACAAGACCACAAGGGGAATTGACGGTGAGTGCTTCCTTAGAGTGCCTTTTCTAAAGTTGAACCATATGGGTTAGAATGTGTGTACTTCCCAGAGGGTTGATTTTGATTGTTTGGTAGAACCAGAGGGGTTAGGATGGGAGTAATTCCTAGATGGTTACCTTATTTTGATTTGCCGCTTACTTTTTATATGAAAATGAATGAAATTGAATATGTAGGATTGGTTACTTTTTAGTACTTCCTTGTTTACTGCTTCTTTTTGCATATTGCTTTCCATATATATTCATTGACTATTAGGAGAAAATATTTGGGTGGTTGCCTACTAGGATTAATCTCACACCTTATTTGGGTTATCCTTTTAGGACCAAATAGATTATATTGTTGTAGGTCTAGATAAGGTCAAGCACCCTTCTACTTCAGGTACTTGATTGTTGTGGTGATGGGAAGCATGGGACCAAGCTGAGGCTTGTGATGCTGTGGAGCTGTTTACTTGATTTTATTTTGTTCTTTGGTTTAGTAATGTATTCTAGCATTGTTAATTGTTTTAATGTTTTCCTAGACACATGTATCATGCATGATTTGTATATGTGTTCTCCAGTTGTTATTTACTTCAGCTGTTTACTTAGTGCATGTTTTACTACTTCTGTTATTGTTATCTATTTTACATCCGATGTGTTACTCTTCCAATGAGGGCATAGTTCCCCAATATCACACCCATGGACCTAGCTACTAGTCGGTAACCTCTGCCATTTGGGGAAATACGCTTGAGGCCATGTTACCAACCGGGTACGGGGTGCCTCTAGGTGGCTTCCATAACCAGGACCTTATAAAGTGGTATTAGAGGTTCTTTTATTCTTGACTTACTATTTGGAGCCTATAGATAGGGATAGGAAGGAATAGGTACTTGGTAATAAGATGTGCCTGGGAGTAGCTAACCCTTGTACAGGGAAAAGTCAATTTTCCTCGTTATTTCAAATTTTCTAGTTTTTCAATTTTATAGTTGATTTGATTTCATTGTTGGGTGATTCACATGATTTGTTCTATTATCAGTGATATTATTAGGGTTCTATTTCTTTTGAAACCCGATGAGTCGAGGGTATGACATCTCATGCATCATATAGACACTTGTTAGAAATCACATTCCATGCATTCTGACCATGCCATTTAGGGCGCATTAGTGATTTCATGTTGTTGATATAGATTTTGTGTTCAATATTCATATTGTTGTGATACATGCTTTAATATAATACCTGATTTTTGATAGGGTATTGAATTTTCTAAGGTTCCATTGAAATTGATGCCAAACTTTGGTTCTTGAGGTGTTATGGGCCCACATGGATTTGAATTTGGTCGATCATTGCCTCGTTATTCCTTGTATATAACATGTATAATATGCATGGATTTGATTCATGGGGAGTATGGGCCCTCACAGACCAGAATTTGGCACTTTAATGTTCTTTTTAGTGTTTTTCTGGGTTCCAGAGTAGTTTTTGAGGCTCACTGTCCAGAAAAACCTAGAATACATGGCGTGTAATGAAGAATACACGACATGTGTCCTTTTTTTGGGAAGTAACTATTTTTCTTAAGTACACGCTCTGTACTGTATGTACACACCGTGTAACCTCTAACAGTGTCACCGACTATGTGGGAATGGACATAGGGTTGGAAAAATATTTAGTGGAACATGCCATGTACCAGATGTACATGCTGTGTTGTATAGAACATATGTACAACCATGTGACTAATGACACTGGTGGATGTTGGGTAGCTAGTACACACCGTGTCTAGAACTAACACGCTATTTAGATTCAGCCGTGTAACCAGTCGTGTGAATAACAACATAGGTTGGTGAAGTTTGTCTAGTACACGCCGTGTCTTTCATAAACATGACATGTAGTAATGTTCTCGGGGAATCGTGTGTCTTAGCCGTGTGGAAGAACTTGGGCAGGGGAAGAGGATTCAAGTACATGCCGTGTGTTGGGACAACACACCATGTGTATGGGGTGTTACATGACCAGTTTTTGCAGAAGTACACACCTATGTGAAGGCTTGAGGGAACATGATGTGTAGTGGTCATACACGCCGGGTAACAATGTTTTTAAAAACCTGAATGATTTAATTATGTTGTTCCCTTCTTACACATATAATTTTAATAACTTGTCAATCTTTATCTAAGGTGTGCGATTAAACTTGCAGAGTCATTCCACCGAGATGTCCTCCGCTTGTATACCTGTTGTAGGTTAGTGATCAGACACCAGGCATGGCTGATCATGACTACCAGTAGATCCTCCTATAGTTCCAGTCTTGGAACCAGCCGTCATTCTGGACACTGGTGCTGACACATAGTTTTGAGAGGAATTTATGTGGTTTATGCAGACCTTCTAGGGAGCACCACATCTTTCCCCATCTATGGTAGAGTTGATGCCGGTCTTTTAGCTGTAGCATCCTCCCACCTTCATAGGAGACAGATGACCTCAGGATACTGAGTAATGGTTGGAATCCAAGCTGTCTATCTTCGATCATCTGTAGACGCCTCCAGAGGGGAGGGTCACACTCGCTATGTATATGCTTCGGGATTCTTTCAAGAGATGGTGGGATGTGATCTCACAGGAGGGACACCAACAAGTTAGGTCATAGGATGAGTTTCACCAAGCCTTTTATAACTACTTTTACCCAGAGACTTTGAGGGCCAATCGATCCCGAGAGTTCATGAGACTAGAACATGGTACTCTTTCAGTTATGGAGTATTCTTCTCGCTTCACAGAGCTGAAATGCTTCACACCCATCCTAGGAGGTGATTAGTTATTTCTAGAGAGAAACTTCAAGGATTGTCTCAGGCATGACATCTGATCTCAGGTGAACATCTTCAGGATGACTTCCATCACTTCTATAGTCAACTAGGCACTGATCACGGAGCAAAATATGATGGATTCCGGAGTTGTGATCCAGGGTATCTTTACATCCAGAGTTGGTATCCCTCCTACTGACAGCAAGAAATTCCATAGAGAGACTACGCGCAGAGATCCGAGGAGATGATAGAATTCTTATGGTAACCATGTGGTATGCTACCAGTGTGGGAAGAGTGGGCATATGAGTCCATATTTCCCAAGAGACCTAGTCGAGTGCTGATATTGTGACAATATGGGTTATCTTAAGTGGTTCTGTCAGTTATTCTCACCAGCAGCCGGTTATAGGAGTTCTTCTATGAGTCCTCATCGAGGAGCAAAACCACCAGTTTCTCATCAGTCTAGAAACTGGAGTTCTTCTGGCCATTTAGGTCGAGGTGGAGGTTACGAACGTGGTGGTCAGTCGGCAGGTTTTCAGCGATAATAGGGTGGATCAGCTTAGGGTGGCCAGGCAGGATAACAGGGCCACGGTACATACCAGACTTTTATAATGGAGCAGACCCAACAAGTGAAGGATCTGAGACCCTCTACAGTTCATGGTATGATTCTAGTTGCCTTAGATCTAGCTTCCGCTCTTTTCGATACAGGGTATTCCCATAGATTTATATCTATTGCTGTTGTGGAGAGACTTATGCTCTGTATCATTTCTTATACAGATATCTTGACGTTAGACATTCTGTTGGGTACAAGAATGACTAGTGTACATGAGTTTAAGGAGTGCCCTGTCAAGGATGGTGGTTGTCACTTCTTATGGGACCTCTATGTCGTAGAGATGAAAAGCTATGACTTCATTCTCAGAATGGAATGGTTAGTGCCCTTCCATGAAGTTGTCGATTTCTATCACTATAGAGAAAGTTTCATGTCACCATAGGGTCGATCGTTTCTTCATAAGGGAGAATGTGATGTCCAGGTGAGCAGAGTAGGACCTGAGCATCATGGGTTGGGAGGAGTTACAACCCAGATCACTAGTCTATATCTGGATGAATAGGGGACATCACATATGGACTTTCCTCTAGTGGTATATAATTTTAGGGTCATCTTTCTAGAGGAATTTTTAGGTTCTCCTCTAGAGAGAGAGGTAGACTTTTTAATTGATCTTGTTCCAGGAGCGGCACCGGTGTCCATTCCTCCTTATATGATGGCTATACTAGAGTTACAGGAGATCAAGAAGTAATTGGAAGAGTTGCAGGCAAAGGGTTTCATCTGACCCAGTACTTCTCCTTGGGGTTCACCTGTCCTATTTGTAAAGAAGGCAGATGGTACCCTCAGACTTTGTGTGGATTATCAGAAGTTGAACTAGTTGACGGTCAAGAACAAATATCCCTTATCGAGGATTGGTGATCTCTTTGATCAGCTTCAAGGATCCCAAGTGTTCTAGAAGATTGACTTGAGATCTGGTTATCATCAGTTGTGTGTTAGACCATATGACATACCCCTTATAGCCTTTCGGAGTAGGTATTGTCTATACGAATATGTGGTTATGCTGTTCGGTCTCAGAAACGCGCCTATAGTCTTTATTGTGCTGAAAAACCAAGTGTTCCATCCATACATGGATTCTTTCATGGTATTCTTCATGGATGATATCTCAGTGTACTCTAACAATCAACACGACCAAGAAAAACATCTTGATATCATTTTGAGTACACTGAGAGAGCATCAGTTATATGCTAAACTGTCAAAATGCCACTTTGCAATGGACCAAATCCACTTCTTGGGTCATGTTATCTCAGAGATAGAAGTATCAGTAGACCCAAGAGAATGTGAGAGCAGTAGTTTTCTTGGAGAATTCAAATAACTTCTTTGAGGTATGGAGTTTTCTAGGGCTGGTTGGATGCTACAAGAATTTTTTATAGTACTTTTCACACTTAGTAGCGCCACTGATGGGTTTGACTAAGAAGGGTGTGAAGTACTTATGGTCAGATTATTGTGAGTAAGCCTTTTAGAAGCTAAAATGGAGGTTGACTTCAGTATCGATACTAGTTTTTCCAATTCCACGAAAGTTAAATACTATTTACTGTGATGAATCATGTATCAGGATGGGAGAAGTTCTTATGCAGGGAGGATTCAATGCGTACAGGTCTCGACAGTTGATACCACATGAGAGGAATTATACGACACATGATCTCGAGTTGGCTGCAGTGGTTCATGACTTACGCTGTTGGAGACATTACCTATTGGGAGTTCATTTTTTGGTTTTCACTGACCAAAAAAGTCTCAAGTATATCTTCAGTTAGCATGGACTAAATTTGAAACAGTAAAGGTGGGTTGAGTAACTTTAGTCTTTTGACTTTGAGTTTGCCTTTACACCTGGGAAAGGCAACATTGTGGCTGATGCGCTGAGGCGGAGGACTCATATGTTGGATATTCAGGAGGCCGACAGTGAGTGGAAGCTTATAGCTCTGTTCTCTGAGATTCATTTGGAGGTTCACGATAGATAAGAGAATAATTTTCTTTCTTATATAGTTGTTACCTCTACTCTTCTTTATTGAGTGATAATGAGGTAGCTATCAGATTCAGAATGCCTAGTTCTATAGGAGAGTGTGTCAAGGGAGGACCCTATTACTGGATGGACCATAGGCGAGGATGATATATTTTGCTTTCATGGACACATATGGGTGTCATTAGACATATGTGAAGAGTTGATGCATGAATTTTATTCCTTAGTTTGGGAAGTTTATCCGGGTGTCACCAAGTTGTATCATGATATACACTGTCCGTATTGGTGGCCAGGTATGAAGAGAGATGTTTCGGGTTTTGTAATGAGGTGTACCACCTGTTAGAAGGCGAAGGCGTAGCATCAATGACCAGCAGGGATTTTGCAACAATTACCTATTCCCAAGTGGATGTGGAATGATGTTGTGATGGACTTCGTGACATGTTTACCGAGGTCACCTTGAGGGAATGATGCAGTTTGGGATATCATTGACAGACTCATGAAGGATCCTCACTTCTTTCCAATCAAGGATACCTTTAGTGTCGATGAGATGGGAAGGTTGTACATCTGAGAGATTGTACTCTTATATGGAGTTCCACACTCTATTGTTTCAGACAAGGATGCATGTTTTATTTCTCAGGTCTGGAAGGGGCTACAAAGATCTTTGGATACACAGGTACTTTTGAGTACAACTTACCACCCCCAGACAAGTGGCAAGTCCAAGAATACGATTCAAGTGTTTAAGGACATGCTTTAAGCATGCATCTTGGATTTTTGAGTTTCATGGGAGAAGCACATACCTCGTGTGGAGTTTTCCTACAATAATAGTTTTAATGAAACTATTCAGATGGCACCTTTTGAGGCTTTGTACGGTAGGCCAGGATAATCACCCTTATGTCCTCTAGAGTTTGAGGTCGGGGATCTGGTTTTCCTATGTGTCACACCAAGGTTGGGACATAGAAGGATTAGAAGACAAGGTAAGCTTTCACCAAGGTATGTTGGGCCATTTGAGATTTTGGAGAGAGTCAGGCCGGTTTCCTATCGGTTGTAGTTAGCTCAGAGGTATCGAGATATGCACGACGTCTTTCTCGTTTCTCAGATTCAGCGTTACTTCTTAGACCCATCTCATGTTTTCCAACCCGAGGAGGTTGAGTTAGAGGTGGACACATCTTTCAAGGAGAATTCTATCCAGATTTCTGATCGTAGTGCAAAGGTTCTTTGTGGCCGGTCTATTCCTCTGGTACGAGAGCTATGGTAGCACAGGTGTTTACAGGACGAGACTTAGGATAGGGAGGCCGATGTACTATCATAGTAGCCAAAGATGTTTGAGGATTCTTCTTTTATGCCGCCTTTCTAGAGAAATTCAGGGACAAATTTCCTTAATGGGGGAAGTTTGTAAGAACCCAAATCTTCTTTTTAGGTATGTATCTTTCTTTCTAGTTGTTTTTGAGAATAAGAGGAGTCTATAGAAATTTCAGAAGTACACGTCGTGTACCCGGTTACTACGGGTGACCATGTACTGGCTATGTAATGGCCGAGTACATGGCCGTGTGTGGTTACCTGGAGACTGCCTAAAGCAGAGGCTAGAAAAGGAAAGTACACACTATATACTTTTAAAGAACATGTTGTGTCCTTTTTTTTCATTAAAAAGACCAGGGTCGCGTCTGATGGAAAAAAACATCTTCTTCTTGACATATCTCGTCCTGGAGTGCACGAGACCATCGGGTCTTCACCGAGCCCCCAAATCACTGCCCCTCTTCAATTCGACCGTCATCAATTGCATTGGAATTATCACAGTAAGCTCTTCCTTATTCTAGAGCCTCACCAATTGATTTATCCTCTTTCACAAGTTATCCTCGGTTGAACTTTTTTTATTATTTTTGTAGATCTATGAAGTTCTAGAGAGATTCAAGGCCCTAGGTTATCGTATATCGATCTTACAACGCCGAGGTAGGTGGTTTGTGCCTTTCTGTAGTTAGTAATTGAGTTATATGTGCAAAAGATCCCAATACCCTCGTTTAGGGTATTGCGTGTTTATTGTTATAGCCCTTTTATTTGCCTTATTTGCCTTGTTTGATTGGATAGAGGTTAAATGTTTGAGAGTAGGGTTATCATTTCTAGGATATGGATGTTTTGACCATGTTTACATGTTTTTGAACGTTTGGTCTAGCTTTTCCTGTTAGGATGCTACTTTTTTTCCATGCCTAGTATTGTTAGGGTGGAGTGATTATTATTTGACCTACTTAATATGATGTAGACTGTTTAGCCAAGTAGTTCTTGATGTTTATTTTTGATGAGATGTATCATTGTGCACGATCGACTTACACAGGGCTGTGGGAACCTGGTGTAGTAGACCATAGGGGGAATGGACGCTGAGGGCTTCCCTAGAGTGTCTGTTTTACTGTTACGTTGCGAGACCATAGGGGGGATAGACATTGTGATCCATTAGAGTGTATATAGTTTCATAAATACACGCCAAAGGAGTAATTGGAAACTGAGTGATTCCTCAGAGTTCCTATTAGTTACAGATACAAGATCACTTGGGGAATTGACGGTGAGTGCTTCCTCAGAGTGCCGTTGGTAAAGCTGAACCCAAGGGGTTAGATTTTTTGTAATTACCAGAGGGTTTCTTGTGTTTTTTGGTTGAACCAGAGTGGTTAGGCTGTGAGTACTTCCCAGAGTGTTACATGATTTTGATTGGCTATGTACTTGATATATGAAAATGAATGAAATTGAATATATAAGATTGGTTACTTTTGAGTACTTCTTTGTTTACTGCTTATTTTTTCATATTGCCTTACATATATATTCACTGACTATTAGGCACAAATCTTTGGGTGGTAGCCTACTTGGATTCATCTCACACCCTATTTGGGTCATGCTTTTGGGCCCAAAAATATTATATTGTTGCTGGTCTAGATAAGGGAAAATTCCCTTCTACTGCATGTACTTGATTTCTATGGAGTTGGGAAGGATGAGACCAAGCCAATACTTGCGATGTTGTGGAAGTGTTTACTTGATTTTATTTTGAACTTTGGTTTAGTACTGTTTTCCCATATTGAGAATTGTTTGGTAGTTTTCCTAGACATATGTATCATGCATCATTTATATATGTGTGCTATATTTTTTATTTACTTCCTAACTTAGTGCATGTTTTATTGCTTCCTATGTTGTTATTTGTTTTACATCCACTATGTTACTCTAACAATGAGGTAATAGTTTCCCCAATATCACACCCAAGGCCCTCTCTTCTAGTCGGAATTCTCTGGTGTTCGGGGAAATGTACTTGAGGCCTTGTGACTAACCCAGTACAGGGCGCCTCTGGGTGGATTCCAGAACCGGGACGTTACAACAATAGATTTGCAAGGATGTCATTATTTATGTATGGAATATTCCAATCCCAATTAAGATTTGTTCTATCCGGATTCATTTATAGATTTTTATGATTCTATAAAACTTTTCAAATATTATGGAAAAGTAATGTTTTCTTTTCCTATATATGAGAAATGTTATAAGATGAAACCTAGGGATGCAATCATTTTCTTAAGTATCTGGAATATTTGTTCTAGATTACCCAGAAAACATGAGGAAGATAAATTTGGATGGTTTATTTTCTTGAAAATCAGAAATATAAAATTTGGTTCAATAATATAACATATTATTATGTTTCTAGATACGATTAGTAAGAAGATTTAGTCAAGCATGAAACACCCCAATAGGGCAATCATGTCCGAACCTGTTTGAGGAAAGATTGGGTTAATAAGTGATTATCCAATTAGAATAATGTGGGTTTTTTGATTTAAAATCAATTTTTTTTGTGAAGAACACTGAGGTGTATGAATTAGAAGTATAACCTTCTTCTAAGATAGATAATGTTGATAAAAAGTGAAATGCTGAATTCCTTCATAAAAAAAAACAAAATAAATCATCAAATGAAGTTTTTGATGAATGGAGTAGGAAAATGTCTAAAAGAAAAGAAGGAAATATTCAAATAAAACATATCCCAACTATATAATGTAATGTAAGGATTCAAGGTGAATAAATTTAAAAAAAAGAAAAATAAAAAAATAAAAAGAATATATTATTGGAAGCACAATTGTGTGACAGATTGATGAATGGTGTAGAATCGGCATATAATAATATCATTTTATGAAATTCAAATGCTGGATTAATTTTTCAAGAACAATATATTGTTTATATCAATTTCCACCCAATTAGATCTAAAGGAAATTATTTTTTTGATAAATAAATAGTTCAAATTTAGAAAGATGATTTAAGATCAAAATCTATTATTTTTGAATAATTTTTTAAATATACTGGGAAGCCTGTTAAAGGTATTGAAGAAGACAATATATTCAAAAAATAGAAGAGTTTGAAGAATAAATAGAAGAAGGTGAAGAATAAGAATAAGATAGTGAAGAATAAGGAAAATAAATTCAAGATAAAGTAGATTCAGAAGAGAAATAAGAGAATAATCATTCAAACTATTTTTCTATGATGAATTCTCAAGCCTCATCGAAATAATTTTCTTCATTGGGAATTAGAAAAGTTAAATATGACAATATAGAAAGGAAAAAGTTCCCATATTTTCAAGAAGAATAATCTTCATCAAAGAGGGATGAAAAAAATAAAAACCAAAATACTGAAGGAAGTAATAGAGTTGTTTTTGTTGAATAAATCAAAATATATGATGGAAAATAAAAATCAGTTTCAAAGAGTAAAAAAATAAAATTTGTTCAATAAGAGATTAGAACTATTCATAGAAATATTCAATCAGAATTAGAATATTTGAATATGATCACAGCTCAAGGTCATAATTATTTCTTTCATAATTTGAGAAGAATAGAGAAAATAATTACTTACTTTATTAGGTTAGAGTCCAAAGTTGATTTGGTTGTTAAAAATCAACACAATAATTAAAATTCAGTGAAATACTTAATTGAGAATCTGGTATGTTTGGAAGATGATTTCAATATTTTTAAAGAATGTTTTTAATCTCTTAGGAAAAGCAGTAACAAGAAGATGAAATGGTCTCACAACATTTATAATAATATCAAGATTCATGTTGACAATTTTTTGAAATTTAATAACTCTTTGGATAAAATTGACATTGCTTTTAATATTATTGAAAAGGATATGCCCACCAGGGTAAAATACCTCAACCATTTCTAGAGTAATTCTGAAAAGAAAACTCAAGATATATCAGATTTAAAAAAAAGTTTAAGGTTTATAATTTATAATATTTTATGGTTAAATCTCTATAAGGATGATATTGTTGATTTGAATAATTTAAATGATGTTTTCTAAGAAAGGATAAATGATCAGGAAGACCAGAATAAACTTTTAGAATAAAATATTCAATCTCAAGAAGAAAAGATAAAGGATCAAGATGAAGAGTTTTGGATTCTGTAGGAAAGGGTACAAGATATGGAATATAAAAACAATTCTCAAGGAGAGATTATGGACATGGTTTAAGAATATACAAAAGAGTTTAAGAATATGAAGACAATCGTCAGATATTTGGTTCCAAAGAAGGATTGATTACTTAAAAATCTTATTGACTTTTGTTGATTAAATTATCAATGAATGACTTTTTGATCTACATATAATTTGTTTGAATGTCTTCCAATTCCTAGTTGGTTAATTTTTTTTCATTTATTTAATATGATCAAGTACTTTGTATATTGTGTTTCGTATAATTGTTTATCTAACCCATTTTTTGGTGCAAAAATTTTTATTCCCTATTATATTTTACATATTGAAAAGGTGGAGAATGTTATATAATAGGGGATATGATTTAAGTAAGAGGAGATACACTTATAATAGAACAGAATACAATCCTTAGGTAAATTCTTATCCTAATCAAAAGTTAGTCATATTCACTATTGTATTCAGATGAGTTATAAACTCAGGGGGAGATAAGTGTTATTTTAAATTTTGAATATAGAAGTTCTTAAAAAGATAATGGACTTAGTTTTTTCAAAAGTTATTATATATTTTAGTCTTATGGGTTGTGCATTTCAAAAATGGGGAGATTGTTGAGTCAAAAGTCACTTTTTGAATTTTCCATTCGTTTTTTTGGTAAATCACTAAATCATTCTTAAATAATTAATTAACTGGTTCTTTCATTTCCAATGTGTTTTAATTTTTTTTAAGAAAACATAATTTTCTACCATACTTAGAATTCGTTTCAAAGTATTCATGAATTAAAATGTATCTCATTGATTATAATTATTGTAATGAGTATAGATCCAATTATGATCGGATTCACCTAATAAAATCATTTTTATGACTTTGTGTCTTTTATTCTTACTAGAAATGTTTTAATTGGATTTTTCATTGGAACCGATATCATTATAATCATACTCATTGAGGAATTCATAATGAAATTATATAATTATATCCATTGGATTGATTAAAGGATAAGTTCTATATATGAAAAACATTATTCTACTATAATAGATAAACATTTACACTAAAAATATTTAAAACAAAATTATGTCATGCATTCTATTATAATATCTATGAAAAAATGATGTCGTTTATTCAGTTATAAAATGACCATTGAAGTGATAGGTGTCAAGGTCATTGTGAAAATATTAGAGAGAATATGACCGTTGGAAATCAAGATGCCCATTGGAAGGATTGGCTATAAATACCTAGTCATTTGAACATTTCAAAAGTAGATGTAGAATGATGTAGAGACACTGAGTGAACACTCTGCTGATTTTTCTATTGTGCGAGAGCTCTAAAGCTTACAAGAGTGAACTGATTGATACTTGTATTTATAATAATTTTGATTTCATTTTATAACTACTTAGTGCGTGTAGTTGTGAATAATATCAAGTTTTTCTGAGTCTAGGAAGATATAAATATGATCTTTTTTATTGCGGGCTTATGGGGATAGAAATATAGAGAATCTGATCATCATATCGAGGGCTCACAGGGGTAGTGAGATAGACCAATCTTCCTATTGGTGGATTTATCTTGTAATAGAATTATATACTTTATTTTATGTATAAAACAAGGGGACCTTTATCCAAGGTTATTGTATTCCCTACTCTTTGGGTTAAAAAAAGGTTATTCATTTTTTTACATTTTTTTACAAAGTCTTTTAATTTATATGTATTCAATAGAAAGTGATATTCATCTTTCTATTTTTATTTCATTTATCATAATAGATTTGTTTATGATTTAATTTTTTTTACCTTTATTATTATTCTATATGATTTAAGACAGAATCATTTTTTTACTACTCTGATTTTTCATAATTTTTGTGATTATGATACTTTTTTTGAATACTCTAACAAATAGTTTTCTTTTGTGAATACAATTAAACATTAAATATATTTACATTGTTTATTTATTAAGATTCTATAGTCTATCAAGATAGAATCTCATTATGACCTATGTTATACATATCAGATTCTACTTGGTTATGATATTTTTATCATTGGACCTAAGGGCCAAGTTCGATTACTACTAAAATACTTAAGAGGTCTTTTGAATATGATTTGTTTAATCTTGTTAAACAAAGTTTTGTTTCAGGTTAAAAACAAATGTTTTTGGGTTGAAGTAGTTTGTACTACTCGCTATATTATAAATCGAGTTTTTGTTGAAACCATTATTAATAAAACACCTAATGAGTTGTAGACCAGATAAAAACCAAATGTATCTTATTTTAGAGTATTCATATGCAAAGTATTCATCCTCAATACAAAAAATAACTTACATAAATTTTCACCCAAATCTAATGAAGGTATATTCTTAGGTTAATGCACTACTTATAAGGCATTGATAGTTTTCAATAAAACTTATTACACTATTGAAGATACAATACATGTTAAATTTGATGAAACAGATCCTTTTGCTTTTTTGATAAACCCAACCAACATCCTCTTATGTTTTTTCCAAAAATAATTATCAAACTTTGTTAAAATATTTTTCTAATAAAAAAAAATACTCACGAAATAGTCTTTTGAAGTATTTACATAATAATATTTTCTTACTTAACTTGACGTACAGGTTTAACAAAACCCAAGTCAGTTGTTTCATAGGAACCATCTGGGTGATAGTATCATTAGTGATGTGAATCAACCAGTTAGGACTAGAATTTTTTTGAGAAATAAAATAGAACATCTTTCTTTTCTTTCTCAATTTGAACCTAAAAATCCTGATTAAGATTTAGGTGATGAGTATTGTATAAATGAAATGCAATATGATCTAAATTAAATTGAAAGGAATAATGTATGGACGTTGGTCGAAGGACCAAAAGAAAATTTAGTAATTATAGTAAAATGGGTTTTTAGAAACATGTGTGATGAAAATGGAATAATTATTAGAAATAAGGGAAGAAATTTTACTAAAATATATAATCAAAAAGAGGTAATATAGTATCAATAAACCTATGCTCCATTATCTTGACATCAATCTATTCGTATTTTATTAGCCTTTGTAGGATTATTTAATTTCAAATTTTTTCCAAGGGATGTAAAGTATTATTTTATTAATAGTTATGTATAAGAGGAAGTTTTTTTGAACAAACTCCTGGTTTTGAAGTTAAAAAATATCTTGAATATGTTTAAAAACTTAACAAAGCTTTATATGGTCTTAAACAGGCCCCTAGAGCTTGGTATGATAGTTTAACAATATTTTTGTTACAAAACAATTATGTTAAGTGAACTGCTGATCCAACTCATTTCTATGAATAATATTAATAGAAATTCAATGACTATAAAAATATATGTTGATGACATTATATTCAGATCATCTCAAGAATCCATAACATATTCTTTGGTGAATTTTATGAATTTTGAGTTTGAAATGAGTTTGATGGGTGAATTAACATTTTTTCTTGGTTTTAAAATCTCTCAATAACTATAATGTACTTATATATCTCTATATAAGTATATAAAATATATTCTTAAAAATTATGGATATAAAAAAACTAAAAGTATTAATACTCTAATCGGTACCTCAAATACACTTGATCTTGATGAAGCTGAGAAACCATTTGATCAATTTTTTTTGAGGTATGATATGAATTTTAAAATAATTAACAACTAGTCATATAGACTTAATGCTTTCATTATGATTATGTGAAAGGTATCATGAAAATCCAAAGGAATCCCATTTAAAATCTATAAAATTAGTCTTTTTTTATCTAAAAGGAGCTATGGATTTAGGACTTTTCTATTCTTTTGGAAATAATTTTGAATTAAAAAGTTTCTAGAAATATGACTTTGGTGGTTATAGAATAGATAAAAATGTACTTCTAGAACCTATTATTTATTAAGAGATTCATTAGTTTCTTGGTATTGTAAGAAACAACACTCAATAGCACTATCCACTTCTGTAGTCAAGTATATGGTAGTTAGAAGTTTTTGTGCTCTATTGTTGTGGATGCAACACAAAATCACTGATTATGGATTGAGTTTTACTAAAACTAAAATACTATGTGATAAAACTAGTTCCATTCCATTAAGTAAAACTCCCTCACATACCTCTCATTCAAAAAACATAGATTCTCGGAATCAATTTCTTGGGGATCACAAAAAAAGGAGATATCATTTTACAATTCATCAGAATGAAGGAACAACATTTTTATATTTTTACAAAACCATTACCTTTTGATATATTTGAATACATTAAACCAAAGCTAGGAAAGATCAATGTAAATTAATAATTCATATAAACTTCTTGTTTAAACAGTCTTCTTACATAAAGTTACTCTTTTTCATAAGGGGAGTACATATGATTGTTTTTTTTAAAAATTTAGTTTTTCAAAATGTTAGCTTTCTAAGAATCATAAAGTTTTCTAAAAATTTTATGTTTTCTAAAAAATCCATCGTATTATGTTTTCCACTCTCTAGTTTCTTTTCAAATTGGTTATGATTTTTTTTTTCAAATTTTTCATATTTTGAAAAATTTTCATATTCGAATTTTCAATCGGATTTGGAAATTTTTTCATATTCATGTTTTTAATTCATCTTGTAATTATAATTCGATTCTAATTTTTAATCATATATGAAAATTTACCATATTCTGGGTTTACTTTAAAATTATTTTGATAATATTATTCTTTAATTACAAAACTAGTATATTCAACTACTTTAGTATATATAAAATTTGTCTTTCAACTATAACAATCTATTATAAATCAATGAAGAAAAAATTATAATTTTAATGTCTCCACTCTGAAAGGTATCCTTCTTACTTTTATATTTTAACACTATTTCATTTTAATTAGTTTTATTTTGGTTTGTTGTTATTAAATTTTTTAATGTTTTTTTCAAATTCTTTTACTTCCCCATTTGTATTCACCCAATATGATAAAAGTTTTAAAAAAAATCAAGAATTTATTTTCTTTAAAAAAACATTCTTCAAATATTATCCAAACTATCAGATCAGAGAGATTAAATATTAACCATTAGATCTATTTGGAAGATGAAACATTACTTGAGATTTCCTATGAAGGGCCCCCCTCGTGTCCCCCATTATATATCTCAATTTTTGGCCTCGAAGCTATGCTGTGTTTAAGACGCTTAACCCGATTCTCACTCCATGTTCAAATCCTCTGTCTCAAGCCCAAATATGATGGTACTTGTGAAAGATTACAACAAGTGGTTTGTTTTTAAAGAATGTTTAGTTGTAAAATCTTTTTATAAGAAGTATTATTTATCTTTGAGAAGAGTAATTGCAAGAAACCAGATCTTCTTTTCAGGTATGTATCTTGCTTTCTAGTTGTCTTTGAGAAAAAGAGGATTTTCTGGAAATTTATAGAGCACATGCCGTGTACTTATAATTACATGCCATGTACCTAGTTTCCGCGGGTGACCATGTATAGGCCATGTAATGGCTGAGTACATAGCTGTATGTGGTGACCGGGAGACCGGCTATGGCGGAGGCCAGAAAAGGCAAGTACGTGCCATGTAATTTTAAAGAACACGTTGTGTACTTTTTTTTTCATTAAATGGATTAGGGTAACGTATAATGTACAGAACCATATTCTTCTTGACCTATCTCATCCATGAGCAAATGAGACCACTAGATCTTCGTTGTGCCCTGGATGGCCGTTCATTCTCTGATTCAACCGCCGTTGATTGTGCTGGAATCTCCACAGTAATCTCTTCCTTCCTCTAGAGCCTCACCTATTGATTTCTCCTCTTTCACTAGTTATCCTCAATTGAAAATTTTAAACATTTTTGTAGATATATGGAATTATAGGGAGATTCAAGGCATTTGGTTCACGTATATCGATCTCACGATGTCGAGGTAGGTGGTTTGTGCCTTTCTATAGTTAGTATTTGAGTAATATGTTCAAAAGTTCCCAATACCCTCATTTGGGGTATTACGTGTTTAGGGTTGTAGCCATTTTATTTTCTTGATATGCCTTGTTTGATTGGATAGTGGTTAATTTTTTTAGAATAGGGTTATCTTTTCCAAGATATGGATGTTTTTCCCATGTTTTATTGTTTTTGATGGTTTGGTCTAGGTTTTCCTGTTAGGCTGCTGCTTTGTTTTCCATTCCTAGTATTGTTAGGGTGGAGTGATTATTATCTGACATGCTTGATATGATTTAGACTATTTAGAAAAGTAGTTCTTGAGGTTTACTTTGGCTTCCATGTATTGTTGTTCATGATTTACTTACACAGGGCTGTGGGAATCTAGTGTAGTAGACCATAGGGGGAATAAATGCTGAGGGCTTCCCCAAAGTGTCTATTTTATTGTTACGTTGCAAGACTATAGGGGGGATGGAATATTTTCTCTATCAGAGTGTCTTTAGTTTCCTCAATACGGTCCACTGTAGGAATTTAACATTGATTGCTTCCTCAGAGTGCCTATTAGTTACCAATACGAGACCACAAGGGGAATTGATGGTGAGTGCTTCCTTAGAGTGCCTTTGATAAAGTTGAACCATATGGGTTAGAATGTGTGTACTTCTCAGAGGGTTGATTTTGATTGTTTGGTAGAACCAGAGGAGTTAGGCTGGGAGTAATTCCTAGAGGGTTACCTTATTTTTATTAACCGCTTACTTTTTATATGAAGATAAATGAAATTGAATCTGTAGGATTGGTTACTTTTAAGTACTTCCTTGATTACTGCTTCTTTTTGCATATTGCTTTCCATATATATTCATTGACTATTAGGAGAAAATATTTGGGTGGTTGCCTACTAGGATTAATCTCACACCTTATTTGGGTTATCCTTTTAGGACCAAATAGATTATATTGTTGTAGGTCTAGATAAGGTCAAGCACCCTTCTACTTCAGGTACTTGATTGTTGTGGTGCTGGGAAGCATGGGAGCAAGTCGAGGATTGTGATGTTGTGGAGCTGTTTACTTGATTTTCTTTTGTTATTTGGTTTAGTAATGTATTCTAGCATTGTTAATTGTTTTAAAGTTTTCCTAGACACATGTATCATGCATGATTTATATATGTGTTCTCCAGTTGTTATTTACTTCAGCTGTTTACTTAGTGTATGTTTTACTGCTTCTGTTATTGTTATCTGTTTTACATCCGATGTGTTACTCTTCCAATGAGGGCATAGTTCCCCAATATCACACCCATGACCCTCGCTACTAGTCTGTAACCTCTTCCATTTGGGGAAATACGCTTGAGGCCATGTTACCAACCGGGTACGGGGCACCTCTAGGTGGCTTCCGGAACCAGGACCTTATAAAGTGGTATTAGAGGTTCTTTTCTTCTTGACTTACTATTTGGAGCCTATAGACAGGGATAGTAAGGAATAGGTACTTGGTAATAAGATGTGCCTGGGAGTAGCTAACCCTTGTACAGGGAAAAGCCAATTTTCCTCGTTATTTCAAATTTTCTAGTTTTTCAATTTTATAGTTGATTTGATTTCACTATTGGGTGATTCACATGATTTGTTCTATTATCAGTGATATTATTAGGGTTCTATTTCTTTTGCAACATGATGAGTCGAGGGTATGAAATCTCATGCATCATATAGACACTTGTTAGAAATCACATTCCGTGCATTCTGACCATGCCATTTAGGGCGCATTAGTGATTTCATGTTGTTGAGATAGATGTTGTGTTCAATATTCATATTGTTGTGATACATGCTTTAATATAATACCTGATTTTTGATAGGGTATTGAATTTTCTAAGGTTCCATTGAAATTGATGCCAAACTATTGTTCTTGAGGTGTTATGGGCCCACATGGATTGGAATTTGGTGGATCATTTCCTTGTTATTCCTTGTATATAACATGTATAAGATGCCTGGATTTGATTCATGGGGAGTATGGGCCCTCACAGACCATAATTTGGCACTTTAATGTTCTTTTTAGTGTTTTTCTGGGTTCCAGAGTAGTTTTTTGAGGCTTACTATCTAGAAAAACCTAGAATACATGGCGTGTAATGAAGAATACACGACATGTGTCCTTTTGTTTGGGAAGTAACTATTTTTCTTAAGTACACGCTCTGTACTGTATGTACACACCGTGTAACCTCTAACAGTGTCACCGACTATGTGGGAATGGACACAGGGTTGGAAAATATTTAGTGGAACATGCCATGCACCAGATGTACATGTTGTGTTGTATAGAACATATGTCCAACCATGTGACTAATGACACTGGTGGATGTTGGGTAGCTAGTACACACCGTGTCTAGAACTAACATGCAGTTTAGATTCAGCCGTGTAATCGGTCGTGTGAATAACAACATATGTTGGTGAAGTTTGTCTAGTACACGCCGTTTCTTTGATAAACATGACATGTAGTAATGTTCTCGGGGAATCGTGTGTCTTAGCCGTGTGGAAGAACTCGGGCAGGGGAAGAGGATTCAAGTACATGCCGTGTGTTGGGACAACACGCCGTGTGTATGGGGTGTTACATGACCAGTTTTTGCAGAAGTACACACATATGTGAAGGCTTGAGGGAACATGCTGTGTAGTGGTCATACACGCCGGGTAACAATGTTTTTAAAAACCTGAATGATTTCATTCTGTTTTTCCCTTCTTACACTTATAATTTTAATTCCTTGTTAATCTTTATCTAAGGTGTGCGCTTAAACTTGCAGAGTCATTCCACCGAGATGTCCTCCGCTTGTATACCTATTTTAGGTTAGTGATCAGACACCAGGCATGGCAGATCATGACTACCAGTAGATCCTCCTATAGTTCCAGTATTGGAACCAACCATCATTTTGGACACTGGTGCTGACACATAGTTTTGAGAGGAATTTATGTGGTTTATGAAGACCTTCTAGGGAGCACCGCATCCTGCCCCATCTATGGTAGAGTTGATGCAGGTCTTTTAGATGTAGCATCCTCACACCTTCATAGGAGACAGATGACCTCATGCTACTGAGTAATGGTTGGAATCCATGCTATCTATCTTCGATCATCTGGAGACGCCTTCAGAGGGGAGGGTCACACTCACTATGTATATGCTTCGGGATTCTTCCAAGAGATGGTGGGATGTGATCTAATAGGAGGGACACCAACAAGTTAGGTCTTAGGATGAGTTTCAGCAAGCCTTTTATAACTACTTTTACCCAGAGACTTTGAGGGCCAATCGATATCGAGAGTTAATGAGTCTGGAACATGGCACTCTTTCAGTTATGGAGTATTCTTCTCGCTTCACAGAGCTTTAGCGCTTCACACCCATCCTAGGAGGTGATTAGTTATTTCTAGTGAGAAATTTTGAGGATTGTCTCAGGCATGACAGCTGATCTCAGGTGAACATCTTCAGGATGACTTCCATCACTTCTATAGTCAACTAGGCACTGATCACGGAGCAAAATATGATGGATTCCGGAGTTGTGAGCCAAGGTATCTTGACCTCCGGAGTTGGTATCCCTCCTACTGACAGTAGGAAATTCCATAGAGAGACTATGCGCATAGATCTGAGGAGATGATATAATTCTTATGGTAACCATGTGGTATGCTACCAGTGTGGGAAGAGTGGTAATATGAGGCCATATTTCCCAAGAGACCTAGTCGAGTGCTGATATTGTGACAAGATGAGTTATCTTCAGTGGTTCTGTCAGTTATTCTCACCAGCAGCCGGTGATAGGAGTTCTTCTATGAGTCCTCATCCAGGAGCAACACCACTAGTTTCTCATCAGTCTAGAAACTGGAGTTCTTCTATCCATTCAGGCTGAGGTAGAGGTCACGAACGTGGTGGTCAATCGGCAGGCTTTCAGCAACAACATGGTGGATCAGATTAGGGTGGCCAGGCAGGGTCACAGGGCCACGGTACATACCAGACTTTTATAATGGAGCAAACCCAACAAGTGAAGGATCTGAGACCCTCTACAGTTCATGGTATGATTCTAGTTGCCTTATATCTAGCTTCCACTCTTTTTGATACAAGGTATTCCCATAGATTTATATCTATTGCTCTTGTGGAGATTGTTATGCTCTGTATCATTTCTTATATTGATATCTTGACGTTAGACACTCTTTTGGGTACAAGAATTACTAGTGTACGTGAGTTCCAGGAGTGACCTGTCAAGGTTGGTGGGTGTCACTTCTTATGGGACCTCTATGTCTTAGAGATGACAAGCTATGTCGTCATTATCAGAATGGACTGGTTAGTGCCGTTCCATGCAGTTGTCGATTGCTATCACTATAGAGAAAGTTTCATGTCACCCTAGGGTAGATCGTTTCTTCATAAGGGAGAATGTGATGTCCAGGCGAGAAGAGCAGGACCCGAGCATCATGGGTTGGGAGGAGTTACAACCCAGATCACTAGTCTATATCTGGATGAATAGGGGACATCATAGATGGACTTTCCTCTAGTGGTATATAATTTTAGGGTAATCTTTCTAGAGGAATTTTTAGGTTCTCCTCTAGAGCGAGAGGTAGACTTTTTAACTGATCTTGTTCCAGGAGCGGCACCGGTGTCCATTCCTCCTTATAGGATGGCTATACTAGAGTTACAGGAGATCAAGAAGTAGTTAGAAGAGTTGCAGGAAAAGGGTTTCATCCGACCCAGTACTTCTCCTTGCGGTTCACCTGTCCTATTTGTAAAAAAGGAAAATGGTACCCTCAGACTTTGTGTGGATTATCATAAGTTGATCTAGTTGACGGTCAAGAACAGATATCCCTTATCGAGGATTGGTGATCTCTTTGATCAGCTTCAAGGAGCCCGACTGTTCTAGAAGATTGACTTGAGATCTGGTTATCATCAGTTGCGTTTTAGACCATATGACATACCCCTTATAGCCTTTCAGAGTAGGTATTGTCTATACGAATATGTGGTTATGCTGTTCGGTCTTAGAAACGCGCCTGCAGTCTTTATTGTGCTGAAAAAAAAGTGTTCCATCCATACATGGATTCTTTCATGGTATTCTTCATGGACGATATCTCAGTGTACTCTAACAATCAACACGACCAAGAAAAACATCTTGATATCATTTTGAGTACACTGAGAGAGCATCATTTATATGCTAAACTATCAAAATGACACTTTGCGATGGACCAAATCCACTTCTTGGGTCATGTTATCTCAGAGATAGGAGTATCAGTAGACCCAAGAGAATGTGAGAGCAGTAGTTTTCTGGGAGAATCCAAATAACTTCTTTGAGGTATGGAGTTTTCTAGGGCTGGTTGGATGGTACAAGCATTTTTTATAGTACTTTTCACACTTAGTAGCGCCACTGATGGGTTTGACTAAGAAGGGTGTGAAGTACTTGTGGTCAGATTCTTGTGAGTAAACCTCTAAGGAGCCAAAATGGAGGTTGACTTCAGTACCGATACTAGTTTTTCAAATTCCAAGAAAGTGATATACTATTTACTGTGATGAATCATTTATCAGGCTGGGAGAAGTTCTTATGCAGCGAGGATTCAATGCATACAGGTCTCTACAGTTGATACCACATGAGAGGAATTATACGACGCATGATCTCGAGTTGGCTGCAGTGGTTCATGCTTTACGCTGATGGAGACATTACCTATTGGGAGTTCATTTTTTGGTTTTCACCGACCAAAAAAGTCTCAAGTATATCTTCACTTAGCATGGCCTAAATTTGAAATAGTGAAGGTGGGTTGAGTAACACTAGTCTTTTGACTTTGAGTTTGCCTATACATCTGGGAAAGGCAACGTTGTGGCTGAGGCGCTGAGGTGGAGGACTCATATGTTGGATATTCAGGAGGCTGAGAGTGAGTGGAAGCTTATGGATCTGTTCACTGAGATGCATTTGGAGGTGCACGATAGATAAGAGAATAATTTTCTTTCTTATATAGCTGTTACCTCTACTCTTCTTGATTGAGTGATAATGAGGCAGCTATCAGATTCAGAATTCCTAGTTCTATAGGAGAGTGTGTCAGGGGAGGACCCTATTCCTGGATGGACCATAGGTGAGGATGATATATTGTGCTTTCATGGACACATATGGGTGTCATTAGACATATGTGAAGAGTTGATGCATGAATTTTATTCCTTAGTTTGGGCAGTTTATCCTGGTGTCACCAAGTTGTATCAGGATATACACTGTCCCTATTGGTGGCCAGGTATGAAGAGAGATGTTGCTGGTTTTGTAATGAGGTGTACCACCTGTTAGCAGGTGAAGTCATAACATCAATGACCAGCAGGGATTTTGAAATAATTGCCTATTCCCGAGTGGATGTGGAATGATGTCGTGATGGACTTCGTGACATGTTTACCGAGGTCACCTTAAGGGAATGATGCAATTTGGGATATCATTGACAGACTCACGAAGGATCCTCACTTCTTTCCAATCAAGGATACCTTTAGTGTCGATGAGCTGAGAAGGTTGTACATCCGAGAGATTGTACTCTTATATGGAGTTCCACACTCTATTGTTTCAGACAGGGATGCATGTTTTACTTCTCAGGTCTGGAAGGGGCTACAAAGATCTTTGGATACACAGGTACTTTTGAGTACAACTTACCACCCCAGACAAGTGGCAAGTCCGAGCATACGATTCAAGTGTTTGAGGACATGCTTCAAGCACGCATCTTGGATTTTGGAGTTTCATGGGAGAAGCACATACCTCGTGTATAGTTTTCCTACAATAATAGTTTTAATGAAACCATTCAGATGGCACCTTTTGAGGCTTTGTATAGTAGGCCAGGATAATCACCCTTATGTCCTCTAGAGTTTGAGGTCTGGGATCTGGTTTTCCTATGTGTCACACCAAGTTTGGGACATAGGAGGATTAGAAGACAAGGTAAGCTTTCACCAAGGTACGTCGGGCCATTTGATATTTTGGAGAGAGTCGGGCCGGTTGCCTATCGGTTGTAGTTACCTCAGAGGTATCGAGATATGCACAACGTCTTTCCCGTTTCTCAGATTCAACATTACTTCTTAGACCCATCTCATGTTTTCCAACCCGAGGAGGTTGAGTTAGAGGTGGATACATCTTTCAAGGAGAATTCTATCCAGATTTATGATCGTAGTGCATAGGTTCTTTGTGGCCGGTCTATTCCTCTGGTATGAGTGCTATGGAAGCACGGGTGTTTATAGGACGAGACTTAGGATAGGGAGGCCGATGTACGATCGTAGTAGCCAAAGCTTTTCGAGGATTATTCTTCTACGCCGCTTTTCTAGAGGAATTCAGGGACAAATTTCCTTAATGGGGGAAGTTTGTAAGAACCCAAATCTTCTTTTCAGGTATGTATCTTTCTTTCTAGTTGTTTTTGAGAAGAAGAGGAGTTTCTAGAAATTTCAGAAGTACACGCCGTGTACCCGGTTACTGCTGGTGACCATGTACTGGCTATGTAATGGCCGAGTACATGGTCGTGTGTGGTTACCTGGAGACTGCCTAAAGCGGAGTCTAGAAAAGGAAAGTACACACTGTGTACTTTTAAAGAACATGTTGTGTCTTTTTTTTCATTAAATAGACCAGGGTCGCGTCTGATGAAAAAAACATTTTCTTCTTGACATATCTCATCCTGGATTGCACGAGACCATCAGGTCTTCACCGAGCCCCCGAATCACCATCCCTTCTTCGATTCGACCATCATCAATTGCATTGGAATTAGCACAGTAAGCTCTTCCTTATTCTAGAGCCTCACCAAATGATTTATCCTCTTTCACAAGTTATCCTCGGTTGAACTTTTTTATCATTTTTGTAGATCTATGAAGTTCTAGAGAGATTCAAGGCCTGAGGTTCTCATATATCGATCTTACGACACCGAGGTAGGTGGTTTGTGCCTTTCGGTAGTTAGTAATTGAGTTATATGTGCAAAAGATCCCAATACCCTCGTTCAGGGTATTTCGTGTTTATGGTTGTAGCCCTTTTATTTGCCTTATTTTCCTTGTTTGATTGGATAGAGGTTAAATGTTTGAGAGTAGGGTTATCATTGCTAGGATATGGATGTTTTTGACCATGTTTACATGTTTTTGAACGTTTCGTCTAGCTTTTCCTGTTAGGATGCTACTTTGTTTTCCATGCCTAGTATTGTTTGGGTGTAGTGATTATTATTTGACCTGCTTAACATGATGTAGACTATTTAGCCAAGTAGTTATTCATGTTTACTTTGGCTGCCATGTATCATTGTGCAAGATTGACTTACACAGGGCTGTGGGAACCTGGTGTAGTAGACCATAGGAGGAATGGATGCTCAGGGCTTCCCCAGAGTGTCTTTTTTACTGTTACGTTGCGAGACCATAGGGGGGATAGACTTTTTTCTCCATTAGAGTGTATGTAGTTTCATCGATACACGGAAAAGAAGTAATTAGACACTGAGTGATTCCTCAGAGTTCCTATTAGTTACAGATACAAGATCACTTGGGGAATTGACGGTGAGTGCTTCCTCAGAGTGCCTTTGGTAAATCTGAACCCAAGGGGTTAGATTTTGTGTAATTCCCAGAGGGTTTCTTGTGTTTGTTTGGTTGAACCAGAGTGGTTAGGATGTGAGTAATTCCCAGAGTGTTACATGCTTTTGATTAGCTGTGTACTTGATATATGAAAATGAATGAATTAGAATCTATAAGATTGGCTACTTTTGAGTACTTCCTTGTTTACTACTTATTTTTTCATATTGCCTTACATATATATTCACTGACTATTAGGCACAAATCTTTGGGTGGTAGCCTACTTGGATTCATCTCACACCCTATTTGGGTCATGCTTTTGGGCCCAAAAAGATTATATTGTTGCTGGTCTAGATAAGGGAAAATGCCCTTCTACTTCATGTACTTGATTTTTATGGAGTTGGGAAGCATGAGACCAAGCCAAGACTTGCGATGTTGTGGAAGTGTTTACTTGATTTTATTTTTTACTTTGGTTTAGTACTATATTCCCTCATTGTGAATTGTTTGGAAATTTTCCTAGACATATGTATCATGCATCATTTATAAATGTGTGCTATATTTTTTATTTACTTCCTAACTTAGTGAATGTTTTACTGCTTCCTATGTTGTTATTTGTTTTACATCCACTATGTTACTCTAACAATGAGGGAATAGTTTCCCCACTATCACACCCAAGGCCCTCTCTTCTAGTTGGCAGTCTCTGGTGTTCGGGGAAATGCACTTGAGGCCTTGTGACTAACCCAGTACGGGGCGCCTCTGGGTGGCTTCTGGAACTGGGACGTTACAACAATAGATTTTCAAGGATGTCATTATTTATGTATGAAATATTCCAATCCCAATTACGATTTTTTCTATCCGGATTCATTTATAGATTTTTATGATTCTATAAAACTTTTCAAATATTATGGAAAAGTAATGTTTTCTTTTCCTATATATGAGAAATGTTATAAGATGAAACCTAGGGACGCAATCAGTTTCCTAAATATCTAGAATATTTGTTCTAGATTACCCATAAAACATGAGGAAGATAAATTTGGATGGTTTATTTTCTTGAAAATCAGAAATATAAAATTTGGTTCAATAATATAACATATTATTATGTTCTTAGCTATGATTTGTAACATGATTTAGTCAATCATGAAACTCCCCAATAGTTCAATCATGTCCGTACCTGTTTGAGGAAAGATTGGGTTAATAAGTGATGTCCCGATTTGAATAATGCAGTTTTTTTTGATTTAAAATCAATTTTTTTTTGTGAAGAACACTGAGGTGTATTCATTAGAAGTATAACCTTCTTCTAAGATAGATAATGTTGATAAAAAACGAAAGGCTGAATTCGTTCATCCAAAATAAAATAAACAAAATAAATCATCAAATCAAGTTATTGATGAATGGAGTAGGAAAATGTCTAAAAGAAAAGAAGGAAATATTCAAATAAAACATACCCCAACCATATAATGTAATGTAAGTCTTCAAGGTGAAGAAATTTTTTAAAAAATAATAATAAAAAAAGAAAAATAATATATTATCCGAAGCACAATTGTGTGACAGATTGATGAATGGTGTACAATCGGCATATAATAATATCATTTTAAAAAATTCAGATGCTGTATTAACTTTTCAAGAACCATATATTGTTTATATAAATTTCCCCCCCATTAGATCTAAAGGAAATTATTTTTTTGATAAATAAAAAGTTAAAATTTAGAAAGATGATTTAATATCAAAATATCTTATTTTTGAATAATTTTTTAAATATACTGGGAAACCTGTTAAAGGTCTTGAAGAAGACAATATATTCAAAAAATAGAAGAGTTTGAAGAATAAATAGAAGAAGGTGAAGAAGAAGAAGAAGATAGTGAAGAATAAGGAAAATAAATTCAAGATAAAGTAGATTCAGAAGAGAAATAAGAGAATAATCATTCAAACTATTTTTCTATGATGACTTCTCAAGCCTCATCGAAATAATTTTCTTCATTGGGAATTAGAAAAGTTAAATATGACAATATAGAAAAGAAAAAGTTCTCATATTTTCAAGAAGAATAATCTTCATCGAAGAGGGATGAAAAAAATAAAAACCAAAATACTGAAGGAAGTAATAGAGTTGTTTTTGTTGAATAAATAAAAATATATGATGGAAAATAAAAATCAGTTTCAAAGAGTGAAAAAATAAAATTAGTTCAATAAGAGATCAAAACTATTCATAGAAACATTCAATCAGAACTAGAATATTTGAATACGATCACAGCTCAAGGTCTTAATTATTTCTTTTATAATTTGAGAAGAATAGAGAAAATAATTACTTACTTTCTTAGGTTAGAGTGCAAAGTTGATTTGGTTGTTAAAAATCAACACAATAATTCGGATTCAGTGAAATACTTAATTTGCATTCTGGTATGTTTGGAAGATGATTTCAATATTTTTAAAGAGTGTTTTTAATCTCTAGGAAAAGTAGTAACAAGATGATGAAATGGTCTCACAACATTTATAATGATATCAAGATTCATGTTGATAATTTTTTGAAATTTAATAAATCTTTGGATAAAATTGACACTACTTCTAATTTTTTTGAAAAGGATATGGCCACCAGGGTAAAATTCCTCAACCATTTCTAGAGTACTTTTGAAAATAATACTCAAGATATATCCGATTTAAAAAATAGGTTAAGGTTTATACTTTATAATATTTTATGGTTAAAGCTCTATAAGGTTGATATTGTTGATTTGAATAATTTAAATGATGTTTTCTAAGAAAGGATAAATGATCCGGAAGACCAGAATAAACTTTTAGAATAAAATATTCAATCTCAAGAAGAAAAGATAAAGGATCAAGATGAAGAGTTTTGTATTCCGGAGGAAAGGGTACAAGATATGGAAGATAAAAACAATTCTCAAGGAGAGATTATGGACATGGTTTAAGAAGATTTAAAAGAGTTTAAGAATATGAAGACAATTGTCAGATATTTGGTTCCAAAGAAGGATTGATTACTTAAAAATCTTATTTACTTTTGTTTATTAAATTATCAATGAATGAATTTTTCATCTACATATAATTTGTTTGAATGTATTCCAATTCCTAGTTGGTTAATTTTTTTTTCATTTATTTAATATGATCAATTACTTTTTATATTGTGTTTCGTATAATTGTTTCTCTAACCCATTTTTTGGTGCAAAAAAATTTATTCCCTATTATATTTTAGATATTACAAAGGTGGAGAATGTTATATAATGGGGGATATGATTTAAGTAAGAGGAGATACACTTATAATAGAATAGAATACAATCCTTAGGTAAATTATTATTCTAATCAAAATTTAGTCGTATTCACTATTGTATTCAGATGAGTTATAAACTCAGGGGGAGATAAGTGTTATTTTAAATTTTTAATATAGAAGTTCTTAAAAATATAATGGACTTATTTTTTTCAAAAGTTATTATATATTTTATTCTTATGGTTTGTGCACTGCAAAAATGGGGAGATTGTTGAGTCAAAAGTCACTTATTGAATTTTCCATTACTTTTTTTGGTAAATCACTAAATCTTTCTTAAATAATTAATTAACTGGTTCTTTCATGTCCAATGTGTTTTAATTTTTTTTAAGAAAACATAATTTTCTACCATACTTATAATTTGTTTCAAAGTATTCATGAATTAAAATGTATCTCATTGATTATAATTATTGTAATGAGTATAGATCCAATTATGACCATATTCACCTAATCAAATCATTTTTATGACTTTGTGTCTTTTATTCTTACTAGAAAAGTTTTAATTGGATTTTACATTGGAACAAATATCATTATAATCATACTCATTGAGGAATTCATAATGAAATTATTTAATTATATCCATTATATTGATTAAAGGATAAATTCTATATATGAAAAACATTATTCTACTATAATAGATAAACATTTACACTAAAAATATTTAAAACAAAGTTATGTCATGCATTCTATTATAATATCTGTGAAAAAATGATGTCGTTTATTCAGTTATAAAATGACCGTTGAAGTGATAGGTGTCGAGGTCCTTGTGAATATATTAGAGAAAATATGACCGTTGGAAATCAAGATGCCCATTGGAAGGATTGGCTATAAATACCTAATCATTTGAAGATTTCAAAATTAGATTTAGACTGATGTAGAGACACTGAGTGAACACTCTGCTGATTTTTCTATTGTGCGAGAGCTCTAAAGATTACAAGAGTGAACCGATTGATCCTTTTATTTATAATAATTTTGATTTCATTTTGTAACTACTTAGTGCGTTTAATTGTGAATAATATCAAGTTTTTCTGAGTCTAGGAAGATATAAATATGATCATTTTTATTGCGGGCTTATGGGGATAGCAATATAGAGAATCTGATCATCATATCGAGGGCTCACGAGGGTAGTGAGACAGACCAATCTTCCTATTGGGGGATTTATCTTATAATATAATTATATACTTTATTTTATGTATAAAACAAGGGGAACTTTATCCAAGTTTATTATATTCACTACTCTTTGGGTTAAAAAAAGGTTCTTCATTTTTTTACATTTTTTTACAAAGTATTTTAATTTATATGGATTCAATAGAAAGTGATATTAATCTTTCTATTTTTATTTCATTTATCATAATAGATTTGATTATGATTTAATTTTTTTTACCTTTATTATTATTCTATATGATTTAAGATAGAATCATTTTTTTACTACTCTGATTTGTCATAATTGTTGTGATTATGATACATTTTTTGAATACTCTAACAAATAGTTTTCTTTTGTGAATACAATTAAACATCTAATATGTTTACATTGTTTATTTATTAAGATTCTATAGTCTATCAAGATTGAATCTCATTATGACCAATTTTATACATATCATATTCTACATGGTTATGATATTTTTATCATTGGACCTAAGGTCCAAGTTCGATTACTACTAAAATACTTAATAGGTCTTTTGAATATGATTTGTTTAATCTTGTTAAAAAAAGTTTTGTTTCAGGTTAAAAAAAATGTTTTTAAACATATAATTCACCCTACTCTTGTGTTTAACAATCTATGTATATATTTCAGTCCAACAGTAATATCCATATATGTTATGCTTGGGTCTCTATACACCACCTTGTTGTGAGGGGTATTGGGAAAAAAATCTTGGGAGATAAGATACATCATAAATAACTCCCAAAATATCACATGAGGGTGGGGATTGAAGTTTCTCAAGAGCCAAGAACTGAGTTTCCTATTCCACTTTATGATCCAAATATTAAAAGAGTCGATGATGTTATTGGATCTTTCGTAGCATGAAAATATATTCTTAAAAATATACCTGATGTATGACCTTAAAAAAATTTTCCAATGAAAAAACTTTAACTATTGATTAGAAAATCTCTAATGTGAGTTATGGTATTATAGATGGATAATACGATGGGGAAAATAAAGTCTAGATCAATAAAATCTAGTGAACTGACCATGAAAACAAAAAAACCTTCTAGGAGTACCTTCTCCCTACCTATTCCACTAAAAAATCTATTATCATTACAATATCATGCATAAACTACATTCAAAGATGGATATGTGTCCTGCATTCCATATTAAGAATAAATATTTAGACCTTTCATTATAGATGCATTTGGTCTCAAAAGTATAATTGAGATTCTGAAGTTTTATTGACTGGGAGTCTCAGTTATGAATACATGCATATGATACATTTTCAAAATATTTATGTCCACAAAATGATATAATATATTTGTTAATGTTAATAAATATTCATATTTTCTACAAGAATTTAAATTAGTAATAAATAAAGGGAAAACCCTATGAAGCACAGTTTAGATTCATTAATCCCTATATCATTTCTCTTGATGAAATTTAATTGGAGTTTAAAGAAATTGATAGGAAAAAATATGATCTAAATGAGGCATCTGAGAAGAATATAATAGATGGCATACTCTTTTGGATATCTACAATGCAGGTGAAAACACTACGATAATTTTAGGCTATACCATCAATTAAAAACCATTGGAATAGGATGGAGAAACATTTTTAGAGGTTATACAAATGGTTCTCCCAACCATTGGTTATATGCATGTCGGGAAAGTCCATCATAACATTTGTACAGGTCTATCATAATTTTGGTTTAACCAATGGTTCATAGAGAACCATTGGTATAAACCTATCCCAGTAGTTCCAAATCTTTGGTATAATACTATACCAATGATTCAAATCATTGGTATATGTCTATAGAAATGGTTCAGAACCATTGTTATAGGTATATACCAGCAGTTACTCTTGAACAATTAGTTTATGGGTATACCAATGGTTTTTATCATGTTGTTATAGTCCCCCCAATTCCCAAGCCTACACCACAACTACCCTTCCCACAAAACCTGCAAAAAATGAAGCAAGACCTACAACAAAAAACAGAACCTTCCAAACCTGCAAAAAAACAACAAAACTTTATCAAATAGCCCTGAGAATCCACACCATCACCCCACCGTAGTCAATTACCTTCCAAAATACATCAACAACCAATATACAAATAATTATAAAATAAGTAACCAATTAATTCATTGAAACTGTGGTAACACACATACAAAACATCACATATATTCATTAATAACAAACTATCAAAAATAAAATGTCATAAATATGATTAAGAAAATGTGAAGGATCAATATTCCCCACATTAACATCACCATAATCACTATTATACTTTCCCTTATCCTCAAACTCATCCTTGGCCTCATCCTCATCATCGTCTTCTCCCTCTTCCTCACCATCATCCTCACCATCACCATCTCCAGGAACATCATCATCCCAACCACTACTAGGAATACTGCCTGGTACACTATATACCATACACATCATTGAAATATATGCATCAAAAGATGTAGTGGTATATATTTGATGTTTTGGACATAAAACATACATAAATTTCATAATTTCTTCATTTTCCCTTTTATTCTATTCATGATATTGTATGATTTTTTTGGACTTTTATGCTTTGGAATACGCATGTGCTACACGTGCATTAGATTTTTTCAACTCAGTGCTACCAAAACTAGCACCTAAAGTGGTCCAATATATCATCTGGACCGTACTCTTCGCTAGTCATCAATTTACACTTCCATGGTGCTAATCTCCCAAAACCCGATTTAAGTGATCATTTGGCCCAAATTTTATATCAATGTCCTCAAAATTACAAAATTATAAATATAAATGGACTATTATGTTATAAAATAGTTATTAAATTTAAAATAATCAAATTAAAACTTATAATTTTCTACTCTGTTAGTTCATTTACTATGCTTCCATCTTTTTTCATTTTGTTCGGGATTTTTTTTTCTCAAGGCACAAGTCCTTAAATATTCAAAACCACCCTATGAAATGAAATTGAATTTAGAAAACCATAATTGAAAATATTTTATGGATAATGAATTTCATATCTAAAATCAAATGGATATTAATTCTAAATGATGAGGAAAAAACATATGGTATATGAATTATAGTGGTAAAAAATTCACATTCAAAGGTCTTAGGTTACACCTCCTTTAAGTGAAAATATCATATATGTGAATTTGGTATACCATGGATGGATAAAATAGTTTAATTAATACAAAAATAATGTAATTTTTATAAGTTTAACTCTCAAGAGTTATGAAATGGGAAACATAATGAGATATCTAATAACTACAAGTGATATGGTCCACTATGTATTGTATTTTATCTACCCTAAATTAATTCAGTATTAACTATTTAGTGTATCATGTCCATCGTGAATAAAATCATAATCCACAATGTAGTAAATCTTCTGAAACTAAGTACATTTTATTTTACAATTTCTTATTTGATTTTAGATTTCTAAATTAAATATTATGTACAGATTTGTCCTTCATTAATGAAAAACCAAATTGTTATTGAATTATATATGAAAATAATTTTCTAATTTATATACATAAAAGTGGATTGAATGAATGAATTTATAAAATATATGATTAATATGAATATATTATTCAAAAAATATCAACAATTATATTTTATACTAGAAAAAATTGGATTTTACATTTAATTAAATGAGTATAGTCATTTATTTGTCAAATTTTAATCATTTGTAAGTTCAAATATACTTCCACACACCTTATAAAATGTTTATTTCCAAAAAAAATATAATATTAATATGTATGATAAATTTTGTATAGAAAAGAATATTTATTTTATTTATTCATAATACTTAACAAATAAATACTTTATAACAGTATACCATATGTAAATTTAAATGTTTAGAGTGATATAAATGAAAAGGGAATCCTTATTTATTGAAATATACCACTAGTTTCTATTTGGAAATCCTTCCATCATATTTTAATATATAAAATTTATAAAAAGAATTTATCATTGAAAATAGTCCAGTTACAAATTATTTTTTTGGCTATGTGATAGAATGGATAAAATTGTTAACGATGTTGAACAAAACCTTCATCTCATCTATAAATAATGAAAATTTTTTAGAAATAAAATTATCATACAATATTAAAAGTGTTTTGTTCCTAATTCCACTCCTTTTTTGACATCATAGTCCACCCAAAATTGTGGAGGTATTTCATATCATCCTTATGTTTTTATTTATTCCCAACACTTCCAAACAAATTTTCAATAATAAAAAAAATATCAAAGAAAATCAGTGAAATTTTCATTCAAAAACCTAAAATTTGATTAAAAAATTGAACTCAGTACTCATCCAATGAGAAATCATTTCCAGATAATATTCTACCAGACATTCATTCATGACATGTAGGGCCTCTAAATATGTACTAACTCAAGCATGCTAGCCATAATATAACTAATGCTTATAAAATCTCCACAACTGACGCAATTCCTTGAGTTGTGTTATCCTCATAGCCTCACCATCAAGAAAATTAAAATTAATCTGACACCAAAATATAAATTCATATAAATAAAATAATAATATAAAATTAAATCCACTTTATTTGTTTACCCATACTTGTTCCCAAGCATTATTCTTTACTTCATTTGGCTAGTGTCTCCAAGAGAGTGTCTTGGTGGGAATGATGTTAGAGTATTTGGAAAGAATCACCATGAAACAACTACACACCCACCCTATTTTTCTAATCATTTAGTTTTCCTCATTGTAATCCATCATCAGCTATGTGTGGTGGTCCCACGCTACACACATGCATGTACACCCATACTGCCTATCATAAGATCCAAATATTAAGTAAAAAAACAAATATTATATCAATTAATAGTATAATGAACATAAAATTTGGTAAAAAAATTATTAGTGTTTTATAAACATACCTGAGGTAGTATGATCAGTGGGTGACACTAGATCCATAGGCTTTGAAGGAACATCAACATGGACATATAGAGTGGGTCCCAATGAATGCCTTTTGGGCTTAGAATGTGTTAAAGAAGAATTTGATGGAGAAGGAATATATAAGATCAATGATAATGAAGTAGAAGGAAAAGAATATGGAATAGATGTATGTGGAATTGCATAATATAGATGAGGAGTAGGAATCGTCATCAGATAAGTGAAAGATAGGTGAGGAGGGTCAGATGAAAATGGTGGTGAAAACATGGACAACCTAAATATCTCAGGTTTCTATAATGACACTATAGGATCAGAAGGTGGGGTTGATGGAATTTCATGGGGAAATATGGGGTGTAATCAAGTACTCCGAGTGGCGCACATAGACCTAGTACCCCCATTTTTCATCATCATGGGCACTGTAACCACTAGGATTGTAAGATACCTGACTTTGTGGAGGTATATATTTTCTTAAAATTTTGTTTCAATCTCTTTTCCTTGGAAAATAGAATGTTTCCAGGGAGTATGAGAAGCCTTGGGGTTGTTCTGGGGTTTTTGGACCAGAAAGGAAGGAGAATGGGGCCAACCTGGCCAAGGTGCACAATTGGCATACAGTTAGGTAAACCATGAGACCTTTCTAGGAAAACCGTGAAACCTTGGATAATGGAATTACACATAGTTGCAACATGGTTTATAAACAATTAATAGCCCCCCATTAACCGGGATACCTCACTCCCCTTAAGCTCTGGTTGGTGTACAATTTGTGCACTGTTTGGAAAACTGAGTGGGTAAACTGTGCACCCCTTTAAAAGATGAAAAAATTATGGTTTTCTGTCTCACTATTTTATATATCCCACCATATTTCTACCTCATTTAGTCCCATATCAACCCTAGGGATGATCCTAATCTACCAAATCTTCCAAAGGGTGGTTCTCATTCGATTCTTGTTTCTTTAGAGCACTGTTGGTTGCGAATTGAAGTTCTGAGTGAGTTTAATCCTGTCCTTTTTTCTCCTCTCCAGATTAGGTCTTGTAGCTTGGGATATATTATTATGAATCCATAAAACCCTCATTCTATAGTGTATTCTAGTTTGAGGCTTAAAAGGGTGTTTGTATTAGGATCTAAGGCTATGATTGAGAGGTTTTTCATCTATAGATTCAATGTAGATGGCCAATACATTATATCCCATGGTTTTTAGTGGATTTGTGCATATGAGCATGTGTTATTACTTATATATAGTTTTTATTTGAATTAATTTTGTGATTTTTGGTAGAATTAACATCCATGTGAGGATTTGAACCCCTAAAAATCTATATGGATGCTTTGTGGATTATTTGACCTATTTCAGGCTATCCATGGGGTGCACCGACATTCATGGACGTAGGAATTAGTAGTGTCAAGTGTGGAATTAATGCATGATAATGTAGAGGAATTGATGAATATTTTAATATGTTTATTTTAGTTGAAAATGGGATATTAATTGTCTTTATATATTTGATAATGGATTAAGGGGTTGTTTGACATGATATAGTAATGGGTTAAATCAGGTTAATTGAGATTGTGTCAAAGGTATTATGAATGATGTTGAAATACCTAATAGGGTTAGTATATATGAAATTTTGAACATTCTGAATTCATAATGTCTCATGAATTTTGGAATATTTTGAATGGGATGTGTCCTGAAAATGGGTTTAAAGGGATTAATGTGAATATATCAAATGGATTGTGATTTGTACTTGAAATGATTAAGGGGGTTAGTACACAGGAAATGATGAACGAGTTATGTGACATATCATATGGAAATGGTTGAATATGTTAAAAGAGTTAATTAATGATAAATAGTGAATATGATTAATGAGTTTAGGCATAATAAATTGGAATTGGGCTAAAGGACAATGCAATGAAAATGAAAAGTTTAAATGGGTTATGGAATAATATTTATTCCCATGTTTATTGTTTTAGATTATGATTGTTATTTTTATTTTTTGTGTTGGTTGTGATGTGTTATGTGAGGTCTATGTATATTTATAAGCACGTGAACATGGATTGGTAGAGTGGAGTATTGACATGAGGTTCTGCACCCACATGTTAAGTTAGACCGAGGCTTTAAAATCCACCCAACAATGAATGGGTTAGGGAAGGGGATGCAGTTCTATTCCCATAATGGTTTGTTTCCACATGAATCAAGGCTTCTAGGTGAGGATAATGTGGTTGTTGTGACATGTTTATCCATAGTGAGATATGGACTTGACTTATTATTTTATGTGTAGTGATGAATGCCTTAAAACCTTTTACAAATGATGTAAATTCCTAACCCATCAAACACATGTTGAAAATTAATTAAGTAATTAAGAAGATACAAATGATGAATTTGTTACTAAGGTTAGAAATGGTCAAATTAAAGATTGTTAACTAACAAAAACCAAACTGTTCTTTATTTACTTTTCAACTATTTATTACTTGCATGAACTATCTATTGACTAGATATTTTGTAGAAACCATTGGTTTTGGCCTATTTATTTTTACTCACACCATGCTTGTACCACCATTGGATACCCGATTATATGTCCTGCTTTTTGGAATGGTAAGGGTGAAGGACCTATACTAGGGAGTTGAGTTGGGCTTGGGATATGCATAGATGAGGTTCCAAACTTGGAGTCAGAACCATTTTGGGGATTCAAATATTGTTTTTTATTTTGAATTTTCCTACAATTCTGGCACACCTATCATGATATGAAATTTTATTGTTGGTTTGTGGTTTGTACCCACTATTGGGAGATGTTTGATTACGCATGTTCATTGGTTATTGATTATTTTTTTCACTATTTTATTTTTGTCTTCTATGGAATGCTCAGGTAAAGAGGACATAGTCTTAAAACATGACTTATTAGACCCTCTATACTAGTCAGAAACCACTAGTGTATGAGGATTCACGCATGAGGTCATGTGGTGACTCGGCTTGGGGCACCGATTTTGTGGATATCAGGTCGGGGTTGTTTTAATGTGGTACTAGAGAATTTATTTTCTATGGAATTATTATTTGGGATTGTAGATGGGAGAATAGTATGTGTCAAGATTTTGTAATCAGCTTTTACATGGGAGTAACTAACCCTTTTATGAGGAAAACCCTAGTTACCTAGGGTAGGAATTGTGGTTCATATTTCTTGTTGTCAGATTTGATGATATTTCACCATAGGATGATGAACTTGTAGTTTGATGTGAAAATTTTATGATATTTATCTAATGGATGAAATGGTATATGATTGAACATTCATTCATCATTATAGGCACCTAGGTATATAAGTAGAACGTACCCTGGAAGGAACACACAAGATGTGTTGAACAAAATACCTTAATATGTCCTCTAAGTGTTTTTGGTGTAATGGTGATTGTGGAAAAATCCAGGTGACTATAATTGAGTATGGATGGTCTTTTCGGAAATCAGGTTTTTATGGTGGCGTAATTTCCCAGTGTTTACCAAATTTCTGGGCCTTAAAATCGGGAAATTGATTTTTGAAAAGGAATGATTTTTGAAAAGGAGAGAACTATTTGTGAACCACAAAGGAGGTTTTCGGACCATGAAGAATGGTACGTTGACCATGAAGCATGGTATGTGGACCATGTATGGGAAATGGTTTGCAGGGTGGAAATGGTTTGCTGAAAAAAATGGTTCACGATGAAGGAATGTAGTACGTGGAAGGCTTGCTATACACAGGATGGAATTTCATTGGTGGAATTGAGGTAGAGATTTTTGTCACTATGAAAGAAGAGAATTATTATAAAGACCATGTACATAAATGCTTTTTAGACAAAAATGGTTTGTGGGATGATTGTGGTTAACAATAGATGGAAACTACATGGTGAAGGTGGTTCTACATCAAAGATTTCGTAAATATTGTATTAGTAGGTTATGAGGATCTATTTTATTATATAAATAGTATTAATCCCATCATTAAGGTAGATCAATTTTCATAAGAAAACATCTTTGATCTGGGAATTCAGCTAAGTCTAAACGTAGTTCTCGCGGGAGAATTCCACAAAGGGTGAAGTGGTTCACGTTGAAAACAATTCTACTGAAGGTTTTTGTGGCGAAATATAGCCTGTAAAGGAAGAAGGGTCTATGAATGGGAGGTGGTATATGGAAGAAGAACTAACCCACATAATTAGAGGTGAAACACGAAGGTGGTTCATAGAGTAGGTACATAGAGGTGGGATGTGATAGCACAAGTGGTGGCAGTCCGTGGGAGAGGTGATCCGGAAAGCATAACCACTACATAGTATGTGGAGAAATCAAGGTGGTTCTCGGAGGACTCAAGGAATCTTGAAAAATTAGAAAAATAGTTCCTGAAAGAAATTTTCTTTGACTTAATAGTACATATAAAGTTGGAATTAATATACGGGTGAAAAAGAACTTCAATAGAGAATCTTCCTATAATTGAGGATGTGTGTTATCATGAAAATGAAGGGACCTACAAGTCCATAAACTGTATGTGGATCCCTTCCAAGATTAGTGAGAAAAGTAAGAGGAAGACAATGATCCTTTCCACCAGTAGTGATTCAGAGGAAGTGACCTAAGGAGTGACCCTTGGGAATGTAGTGAGAAGACCTTAATTCTTTTAAATGTAGTGATCTTGTTCATATAAGTGATGTAGCACAAACCCTATAATTAGTAGTGAGCATTAGTGGATTTGGTATATTGTCACATCACCGATGTATGATCCTTGGATATATCCTAGTGAGGATGAAACAAGTAAAATCGTGGTTTCCTATTCATGATTTCATTTCTATTCATATATTACTACTGAAGAAAGTGAGAAGTGTGTTTTTTAAAGAAGGAACAAGATCTGAAGGGGCAGTGGTTTTAATATTTCATACCCTAATTTACCCCCCTCTCAGGGTATGACCTAGTGGACCTAACAACTGGTATCAGGGAGACCAGTTAAAAGTTAGTGGTTCTCTCTCAGTAGAAGAAATGGAGGTGTTCAATCGTAAAGGGATTAAGATCTTCGATAGGAGTAATTTCCAACTCTTGAAGAATCAGATGTTGTACTACTTCCGATTATTAGGAATGGATGTATTCACAACATATATGCATGTAATATCAACGGATATCACTAGTGGTGCTTTATTAGAATCTAAAAAATGTAATTGGATTATGATGCAAAAGGAATCAATGCCTAGGGGGGAACTATTTAGTAAAATATATACAAAGGTGATTTCATGAAAAAAAAATTCTATGTTGGAGAAGTTTTTGAATATTTAGGAGGGAAAATCAAAAGTTAGAGAATAAAATTTTCCTATTCAACATAACAAATATGAGGATCTCGTAATGAATCCTAATGAGACGGTTGATACAATATTTGACCGAGAAAATGTGGTGGTGGAAGACATGTGTAACACCCCGAGATTTTATGAAAAATATTCTTTTAATTTCATTAATGTCTGTGTTGTATGCTAAACCAAGATTACCTTGCGCTATACGCACCACCGTATTAGCTTGCAGTATACACAACACTATTCATGGATCGTGTTACACACAATTTTGATAATAGTTATTGTATGCAAAATTGAGTATATATATATATATATATATGCAATATATAAATGAAATATGGTTGGATTCTGTTATACGAAACAACGAAGGATTCTTTCAAAACACGCAACCCTGACTTGGCTTGCATTACACGCAATCGCGACCTTCCTCGATAGCGTGTGTTGTACGCAATACCGGGTTTTACTAAACAATGATATATTATTATAATATTATTATGAAGTATCCATTATTAATAGTATTAACAAAATATTGAATTTTATAACATTATTATTCATCTTACACATTTTCTAGGACATGGTATAAAATAAATTTTTCGGGTAAAATAAGTATTTTTCAAAAAATGAAGTTTTGCCGCCTTTTGATGCCACACTCACTTCAAATCTAGTTTTTGACATGTTTATAAGTTCAATTTGACAAAATAAAATTCTTCTTTTGAATCAGGGTATAAAAATTTACTTTGGATAAATTTTTGATATTTTTCTTATAACTTTCATATTTTGATGAATAGTAAAAATATGCTAATTTTTAATTAAAAACAAATTTTTTCATTGAGATAATTTATATGGATAAATTATAATATTGAATGGTTTTAAAGTATAAATAGAATATATTTTTACCATTTAATATAATGTATGTCATTAGCATTAATTTCACATTGAATTCATGGGTAAAAACATTTCAATCTTTGGCAATGTTTTAACTTCTAAAACCCGTTTTCTTAACAATGAGATTTATTTTAAATTAGTTACTGCAACTTATATGTTTTGAATTTTGAAAAATGGATTCCATATTCAGAATCCGTGGGTCCAAATTATGTTAACAGACTACTTTTTATTTTTGGGCATTATGAATAGTAACTACGGTAAATTTTATTTACCCTAGTTAAAGGTAAATCGGGTAATTAAGGGTAAATATAAGATTATAAAATTACCCTAACACCTACCAAAATCCTATTGGATGACTAAAAGTCGACCCATATCACCTAAGGGTCAGATTAGATTCATTTAATGAAATTTTGTCCATGAAAATAATTTAATTATTAAAACCAAAGAATGTGACAACATGTCGCTTTCTTAAATCTTATAAGTATAATAATTTTAATTTTGTGATAAACTTAATGAAACTTCGAACATGAATAGTATCCAGAAAGCTAATACAATTATCTCCATCATAGGAATTTATTTAGAATTTTTAGGGATTAAATAATTATCATTAATTATGACACAATAGTGATGTTGAAATTATTTTATTAATTAAAATATCAAATAAATTGTTTTAAAAATATTAAAATAAATATTATATGAACTATTTAATGTGCTAAACTAATTTTCTAGATACATATGAAATTTTAAGAATCTATTAAAGCTTTTAGTTCGAACATATCTTCTGTATATATTTTATTTAAATTCAAATAAATGAATAGTGTCAAGATTGACACTATTGTTATTTTATAAAAATAACATATTATAAAATTGTTTAAAAATCACAAAAATATTTAAAAATTATAAATTAAAATTTATATGGTCTAAAATGTCATAAAGTGTCAAATTATGGAAAATTAACAACACATATGTAATTATTTATAATAATTTAAAATTTAGAATATTATTACCACAAATAAAATTAAATTGATAAATAAGGATAAATCAAGTTGATAATGTTTAAAATAAATTTCTAACATGTCTAAATTTTTTTGGTTGATGAGATTACAACTCTATCTCATCTAAGCTTTGGATATGAGTCATTTTGGAAGTTTTTAAGTGGTTTTGGGATTTAATATAAACTAATATTTCTTATATTTCCAAAGGTGCCCCTCTCCTCCCTTATAAAAGGGAACCTCTTCCCTCTCCACCTCACACCAATTTGAGCCTTCAAGATCGTCTAACCCCTGCCACTTTCTCCTCTACACTTCCCTATAATCATCCTAGAGGTTCTGGTCTTCTTCAAAGACCAACCCTAGTGCCCTAAGTGGAGGTTAAGAAGAGGCGTGTCAAAAAAAGAGGTAATATCCATTACCGATCCTTTCCAAATTCTTTCTTCTTCAACTTATTCTTCTTTAGTTGTTCCATTATGAAGTAATAACATAAGTATCACTCATATACTGATATGTTATTATAAGTATTAAACAACCCTATTTCACTATCTATCCATCCTACGGAAAATGAAATCACCGCGCGTGCGTACGTACGGAATACCGTCTCCACGCCGTGGTGTAATCTATTTTCCCCCACCACCTTACTTGGATGGGTATAATGGTGTAAATAATTACTATATATGATTATTGTAAAGTGATATTGATTCTGAAATAGTATACATACACTTCAATACAATTCCACGATCATGGGAATGATATCATCGCTCGTGCGTACGTACGGAATGCCATATCCACGATGTGATGTGATTCGTTCTACATGATATTCATTGCATAATGATTATATAAATGAACTGAATGAATAAATATGATATATAGTACACTAATACCATTCTGAAAATGATGTATCTATAAACCTAAAGAGAAGAATAAGAATTTATTCGACAAAACACGCATAAGAACAAAAAGTTATAAACACCCGAATAACAAGTAGCAATGACATATTACTAATAAGAAGCTAAGAATATAAACATATATGATATCATAACAATATGTATGATTCTTTAATAATTCAATAACATTATTTAAATCATTATACAGGAGTTTTGGACACTTACGAAGCAAATCAGACCTAAGGTAAGGGAAAATCTCGCAATCTCAATTTTTATCCGAGATTGTTTATACTTCAGAATTTACTGGGGTGTATTTTATCATCCACATCCATGTTTCCTCAATATGTAATATTTTTTGATCCACCTACAATTTTTTAAATTCAATTTTACCCTTCGATGAGTTTTTAGTAAAAGATATGAAAGGAATCTTTTGTCGTTTTTTGTACGAGGTACTTTTTGACTTTTCCGACAAAAGTACGAGAAGAATGTTTTTTTAACTTATACGACATGAATGGATTTTTAAAAAATTATTTTCAAGAAGCTTACTTTACAAGATTTCAAGTTTATTTTTAAACAACTTCTTTTAGTTTAAAATTGTATGACATGTTAATAAAGGAAAATGTTTTTGAAGTAGAAAGGATATTTTCCTCAAGAATGGAGTTCAAGTGTTTTATCAAAATTATTTTCCATCTAAGACAATATAGGGTTCTGTTTCTATCCCTATTATTAAATTGATTTTATTGTGTTGTGATGGAATTATTTTTATGAATTCCTTTATCTTATATGAATTGTTTGATGATGTCACGATGTTTAAGATTCCCATTTTTATTACATGGGTTATGCAATGATGTATGATTTATGATTTTGTGGCACACATAAGAATGGTATCATTATGAGATGGGTGAGACCTATATCTCCCTCCAATGAATTGGGTAAAGATTTTATATCTCATGAGATAGACATGGCTGGAACGATAGTTTATACCAGTTTAGTGAAACAGGACTGAAACGAGGAGTGAAGTCGGTTCAAAAATGGACTTTTTCCACTAAGATAGTCTTGGCCATGAGTCTTGACTAATAAGAAACGATTCTCTATGTTTATGTGTGTATGCCACAAAGTTTCATGTTTTAAGTTATGATTATTGGGATTACATTTCACTATTATGATTTATACCATGTTATGAAATTATGATCTCTTTTGCAGGGTAAGATTTCCAAAATTTTATTATGTGATTGATATTTCTTTTGTTTACCCTTACTGAGCATTTGAGCTCACCCTTTTCTGTTTTTCCCCAGGATATAAAGAAAGGTTTGATGTAAAAAAGGGAAGATCTTTATGGGAGATGTTGAAGATATTTCACCACGATTAGAAGATTATATTCCGAGTTTCCAAAGACACTAAACTATTACGGTCCTTGTGTGTGTGTTTTTTGTTATGTACTAAGTATTCCGCAAAAGTAATGTAATGTCCATGTATGTCAAGTTTCGGGTCTCTACAGTTGGTATTAGAGGAAAGGTTCAGTTAACCTTTGGAAACTAGGATGCGAAAACTTTAGTGAGATCCCTAGAGATATTTCTAAGGTATGTCTAGGGATGTCCCTAAGGTTAAGTATAAGTATAGGTTATAGTCCTAGAATTACAGTAACGATATTAGAATTAAACCTAGGATGTTAGATGTTGAAGGTACTCCCCCTTGATTATGTTATTTTCCTTGTATGATTTTTTCCTCTCACAGAATTCTTTTTGTGTTTTAGTCAATGGAGGGAACCTGAAAGAATTCGGTTAGCATTGAATCCAATGGAAAAATTGGTGTCTATGAGCAACAAAATTGCGTAATGCCTAGATAGAAAGATATTGTGATTATGCCAAATTAGTCATCACGATATATGATTAATAAGGTTAAATTTTTTTGGTATGCCTAATTCATCAAATAAGAGGAAGATAGACTTTTATGCATGTTCGCATGTTGAGGAGCATAAAGAAAGGAAGATTGAGATTTATAAAGAAGGGAAGAAGAACCTTGAGGAATAAATCAAATGGAGGGACATATGTTATCTGTGTGGAGAAAAGGGACATAGAGTGATAGACTGTTATGGAGTTCAATGTCTTATTTGTGGAGAACATGGGCATTACCCAACTCAATGCCCTGACCTAAAAAGTTACTTCTAAATTAAGGAAGGACTTATTCCAGGACAATCATTGAAGATGATGGTTTGAAGTGTTTATGTATTGGTATTCAAGAATAATGTTATTGAGGTACTTTTATGGTATTTTTGAATATCTATGTATTGGTCCATTTTGGTTTTCTATAAGAATATGACATCAGTAACCATGAAAAGTGATTGAAATATTTTTGGAAAGCAGATGATATGCACATAATGAAGGGATAAAGAGAATCTAATATTTTTGATAGTATTCATGAGATCATGATTGATATAAGGACTAAGTGATATCATGGTTTGAGTATATATAATTTTTAGGATTTTGGTATGTGGAATGAGTTAACTTTTTACATCATTCATGTTTTCACTAAGGTTTAATGGGTATTCATTTTTCATGAGAATACAAGATTAAGGTATTCACATGATTGGAATGTGACCAACAAGATAATGGGGGATAAATGATGGTTGGTTTTCTTTATACTATGAGCTTGGACCGGAGTATTTTAGATAAAGATTGGAATGGATTATGTTGGACATAAGATAGTATTGTTTAAAGATAGAAATTTTTTCGATATTATTAATGGGATGTTATAGTAAAGTAGTTTTAGAAAAAGGACAACCTGCAGGATGGGCGACAACCCATCGCGTCGGATAAGGCTGTGGGAATCGAACCCACAACCGAAGTGCGAATGGCCTTTATCACCTACCAATGGCCTACAGGAAGTCCCTGGTTAGTAGAAACTAGTTTTATTTTATTAAGTGGTATGATATATGTAGTATAAGTTCATTTTTGGAACCATATACGATTAATCTAACCATAAGATGGACTTATAACTTTTGATAACCTTTTGTTTGAAAGAGATGGAATGACCCATCATTCTATCACATGATCTGCTAACACATCGCGAATAACAAATTCAACTTCATTTCTTTAACGGATGAAGTGGAAATTGTTCAATTCATGAACAATAGTGAGATTGTATCAAAATCATGCAAGTATTTCTTTTAATTCATCAACTTTAGGGAAATGATCTTGAAAACCAAAAATGTTGTCCTAGTTCCCTTATATCCGATGAATCAGATGGTACCTTAGATCATCACCAATCAATAGCTTTGTGATTGTTAGATTTTTCATAGCCATGTTCTCTACCACTCTCCATCAGAACTTGATGGTTATATTTTTCTTCCATATCCATATTTTCACCTATGTTCTCCTACGTGGAAACCCACTGATGAGTAAATTTGGGTAACCATTACATTTCATACTTTAGTTTTTAAATCCATGTTTTGGGATTCCTTTTTACGATGTCGGTTTCTATTAAACAAACTTTCGAGTAGTAAACCATTTATAACCCTGACGAATTTCGAGGGCGAAATTCATTTTAAGGGGGGTAGAATGTAACACCACGAGATTTTATGAAAAATATTCTTTTAATTTCATTAATGTCTTGTGTTGTATGCTAAACAAATATTACCTTGCGCTATACACAACACCGTATTAGCTTGCAGTATACACAACACTATTCTTGGATCGTGTTACACACAATTATGATAATAGTTATTCTACGCAACAGTGAGTATATGTATATATATATATATATATATTCAATGTATAAATGAAATATGGTTGGATTATGTTATACGAAACAACGAAGGATTCTTGCACAACACGCAACCCTGACTTGTCTTGCATTACACGCGATCGCAACCTTCCTCGATAGCGTGTGTTGTACGCAATACCGGGTTTTACTAAACAATGATATATTATTATAATATTATTATGAACTAGCCATTATGAATAGTATTAACTAAATTTTGAATTTTATAACATTATTATTCATCTTACACATTTTCTAGAACATGGTATAAAATAATTTTTTCGGGTAAAATATGTATTTTTCAGAAAATGCAGTTTTGCCCCTTTTGATGGCGCACCCACTTCAAATATAGTATTTGACATGTTTATAAGTTCAATTTGACAAAATAAAATTCTTCTTTTGAATCAGGGTATAAAAATTTACTTTGGATAATTTTTTGATATTTTTCTTATAACTTTCATATTTTGATGAATAGTAAAAATACGCTAATTTTTAATTAAAAACAACTTTTTTCATTGAGATAATTTATATGGATAAATTATAATATTGGATGGTTTTAAAGTATAAATAGAATATATTTTTACCATTTAATATAATCTATTTCATTAGCATTAATTTCACATTGAATTCATGGGTAAAAACATTTCAATCTTTGACAATCTTTTAACTTCTAAAACCCGTTTTCTTAACAATGGGATTTATTTTAAATTAATTACTGAAACTTATATGTTTTGAATTTTTAAAAATGGATTCCATATTAAGAATCATTGGGTCCAAATTATGTTAATAGACTACTTTTTATTTTTGGGCATTATGAATAGTAACTACGGTAAATTTTATTTACCATAGTTAAAAGTAAATTGGGTAATTAAGGGTAAATATAAGATTATAAAATTACCCTAACACCTGTAAAAATCCTATTGGATGACTAATAGTCGACCCATATCACCTAAGAGTCGGATTAGATTCATTTAATGAACTTTTTTCCATGAAAATAATTTAATTATTAAAACTAAAGAATGTGACAACATGTCACTTTCTTAAATCTTATAAGTATAATAATTTTAATTTAGTGATAAACTTAATGAAACTTAGAAAATGAATAGTCTCCATAAAGATAATACAATTATATACATCATACTAATTTATTTATAGTTTTTAGGGATTAAATAATTATCATTAAATATGACACAATAGTGATGTTGAAATTATTTTATTAATTAAAATATCAAATAAATTGTTTTAAAAATATTAAAATAAATATTATATGAACTATTTAATGTGCTAAACTAATTTTCTAGATACATATGACCTTTTATGAATCTATTAATGATTTTAGTTCGAACATATCTTCTGTATATATTTTATTTAAATTCAAATAAATGAATAGTGTCAAGATTGACACTATTGTTATTTTATAAAAATAACATATTATAAAATTGTTTAAAAATCACAAAAAATATTTAAAAATTATAAATTAAAATTTATATGGTCTAAAATGTCCTAAAGTATCAAATTATGGAAAATTCACAACACATATGTAATTATTTATAATAATTTAAAATTTAGTATATTATTACCATAAATAAAATTAAATTGATAAATAAGGATAAATGAAGTTGATAATGTTTAAAATAAATTTATAACATGTATAAATTTTATTTTTTGATGATATTACAACCCTATATCATCTAAGATTCAGATATGAGTCATTTTTGAAGTTTTTAAGTGGGGTTGGGATTTAATATAAACTAACATTTCTTATATTTCCAAAGGTGCCCCTCTCCTCCCTTATAAAAGGGCACCTCCTCCCTCTCCTCCTCACACCAATTTGAGCCTTCAAGCTTGGCTAAACCCTGACACTTTCTCATCTCCACTTCCCTAGAATCATCCTAGAGGTTCTGGTATTCTTCAAAGTCCAACCCTAGTGCCCTAATAGGAGGTTAAGAAGAGGCGCGTCAAAAAAAGAGGTAATATCCATTACCGATCCTTTCCAAATTCTTTCTTCTTCAACTTATTCTTCTTTAGTTGTTTCATTATGAAGTAATAACATCAGTATCAATCATATACTTATATGTTATTATAAGTATGTAACAACCCTATTTCACCATCTATCCATCCTACGGAAAACGAAATCACCGCGCGTGCGTACGTACAGAATACCGTCTCCACGCCGTGGTGTAATCTATTTTCCCCCACCACCTTACTTGGATGGGTATAATGGTGTAAATAATTAATATATATGATTATTGTAAAGAGATATTTATTCTAAAATAGTACACATACACTCCAATATAATTCCACGATCATGGGAACGATATCATCGCTCGTGCGTACGTACGGAATACCGTCTCTACGATGTGATGTGATTCGTTCTACATGATATTCATTGCATAATGATTATATAAATTAATTGAATGAATAAATATGATATATAGTAAATTAATACCATTCTGGAAATGATGTATCTATAAACCTAAAGAGAAGAATAAGAATTTATTCGAAAAAACACGCATAACAACAAAAAGTTATAAACACCCGAATAACAAGTAGCAATGACATATTACTAATAAGAAGCTAAGAATATAAACATATATGATATCATAACAATATTTATGATTCTTTAATAATTCAATAACATTATTTAAATCATTATACAGGAGGTTTGGACACTTACGAAGCAAATCAGACCTAAGGTACGGGAAAATATCGCAATCTCAATTTTTATCCGAGATTGTTTATAATTCAAAATTTACTGGGGTGTATTTTATCATCCACATCCATGTTTCCTCAATATGTAATATTGTTCCATCCACCTACAATTTTTTAAATCCAATTTTACCCTTCGGTGAGTTTTTAGTAAAAGATATGAAAGGAATCTTTTGTCGTTTTTCATACGAGGTACTTTTTGACTTTTCCGATAAAAGTACGAGAAGAATGTTTTTTTAACTTATACGACATGAATGGATTTTTAAAACATTATTTCAAAGAAGCTTCCTTTACAAGTTTTCAAGTTTATTTTTAAACAACTTATTTTAGTTTAAAATTGTATGACATGTTAAGAAAGGAAAATGTTTTTGAAGTAGAAAGGATATTTTCCTCAAGAATGGAGTTCAAGTGTTTTATCAAAATTATTTTCCATCTAAGATAATATAGGGTTCTGTTTCTATCCCTATTATTAAATTTATTTTATTATTTTGTGATGGAATTATTTTTATGAATTACTTTATCTTATATGAATTGTTTGATGATGTCACGATGTTTAAGATTCCCATTTTTATTACATGGGTTATGCAATGATGTATGATTTATGATTTTGTGGCACACATAAGAATGGTATCATTATGAGATGGGTGGTACCTATATCTCCCACCAATGCATTGGGTAAAGATTTTATATCTCATGAGATATACATGGCTGGAACGGTAGTTTATACCGGTTCAGTGAAACAGGACTGAAACGAGGAGTGAACTCGGTTCAGAAATGGAATTTGTCCACTAAGATAGTCTTGGCCATGAGTCTTGACTAATAAGAAATGATTCTCTATGATTATGTGTGTATTCCACAAAGTTTCATGTTTTAATTTATGATTATTGGGATTAAATTTCACTATTATGATTTATCCCATGTTATGAAATTATGATCTCTTTTGTAGGGTAAGATTTAAAAAATGTTATGATGTGATTGATATTTCTTTTGTTTACCCTTACTGACCATTTAATCTCACCCTTTTCTATTTTTTCCCCAGGATATAAAGAAAGGTTTTACGTAAAAAAGGGAAGATCTTTATGGGAGATGTTGAAGATCTTTCACCACGATTAGAAGATTATATTCCGAGTTTCCAAAGACACTAAACTATTACGGTCCTTGTGTGTGTGTTTTTTGTTATGTACTAAGTATTCTGCAAAAGTAATGTAATGTCCATGTATGTCATGTTTCGGGTCTCTACAACATGAGTGGTCTTTTACAAGTCATTTAAGATATAAATATTGTGAAGCGTATCTTGAGGAAACTTTCACCTTGATTCACTCTGAAAGTTTCAGTAATGGAATATAATAATCTAAAATAGACGACACTAGATAACATGCATAGTACCCTTGAAGAATATGAAATGTGAAATCCTGATAATGATGTTGTGGAAAATGAGAAATCCAAAAAGTTGACGTTCAAGTCCATAAAGAAGATCACCATTGAAGATAGACATGAAGATAAAGATATAAATGAGGTGATGTCATTCCTTTCCTAAAATATTCAAAGATGAAAATGAAATATTAAAGGGAACATTCCACTTGCCTATTTTCGTTTTGGAAAGGTTGGAAATATTTCAGCAAGATTCCCTAAGAAGATTTAGATAATGAAAAGGATGAGAAAAATTCACTATCTACACAAAGGGAGAAGAGTAGAGATTAAATTGATATACAAAACATAATGGGTGATCAAAAGGCACCAGTGTAGACAAGTAGGCTAAAGAATCAACAGAAATCATAGTACTTATCATAGGTAGATCCTAAATATTTTGATGTAGTATATGAAGATGTGAACTAGGTTTAGGCTACGAATGATGAGCTTGACCAAATTAAGAAGAATCGGATGTGGGAGATTTTTTTGAGGCTAACAAACAGTAATTTTATTGGGACAAAATGGATATTTTGAAAAAAAATGAATGAATATGGTGTTGCGATTTGAAGCAAACCAAGACTAGTGTGTAAAGGTTACTCCCAAATAGAGGTCATATATGTTGATGAAACATTTGAACCAATTGAAAATCTAGATACAATCATATTATTCTTGTCCATAACAGTGCAAAGAAAGTTCAAAGTTTTCCAGATGGTTGTGAAATAAGCATTTATAAATGGGGTTATATAATACAAAGTCTACATTGAGAATCCAAATGGTTTACTCATTCATGAATATGATAACAGAGTCTGTCAGCTAAATAAGGCGTTATAGGGTTTGAAGAAAGCACCTAGAGTGTGGTATTCAAGGTTTGAGCAGTTTTTGAAGAATCTCAGTTTCCATCATGGTGGAGTTGATTAAAATATATATTTCAATAATGAAAGTAATCAAAGTATGATGGTGTTGGTTTATGTCAATGAAATAATCTTTGTTGGATTAGATGAATCACAATGTAAACAGTTCTATGAATTCATGAAAAATGAGTTCGAAATGCTGATGATTGGTGAACTAACATTATTATTTGGTTTAAAAGTGACAAAAGGAAAGAATGGAACATTAATTTCTCAATATTAATATGGAAATGAGGTTTTGAGAATGTTTGGAATGGATAAATTCAAGGAGATAAATAGCCCTATGGATACCCATATTGAACTATCTCGGGATGATGAAGGAAAAGTGGTTAATGTCATAGAATATAGGCTGATCATTGGAAGCTTATTGTACTTAATAATAACAAAACCAGATATTGTTATTTCCACATGTCAAATAGCATGGTATCAAAGTAATTCCATGTAAAGACACTTACTTATAGTAAAAAGGACACTTTGGTATATCAAAGGCATGATTGATTTCATTTTGGTGTACAATTAAAAATATCATCAAGAGTTATTGGGATATACAGATGCAGAATGGGATGGTTCAGTAGATGATAGGAAATCAATATTAGGAGGTGCATTTTATCTTTGTAGATTGTGTATTTATTATATAATTAAGAAACAATATTTCATTTCATTGAACACCATTGAAGGTGAATACATTGCTGCTACTCAATTATGCATGCTATTATTGTGGATGAAGCAACAACTTGAAGATATGGGAGTTGAGGTGAAGTCTATGATTGGAATCCATTGTAACAATTAAAGTGCTATAAATATTAGAAAAATATAGTCCATCACTCTTGGACAATGCACATTGAAATAAAATATCATTTTACCAAGAAGAAGAGAGAGAAATGAATTTTGAAGTTGGAGTATGTGCCTACATAACAATAGGTTTCCAATATTCATATTAAGGCCTTACCCAGAGAAGCATTTGAGAGGCATCGACTGGCTCTGGGTGTCCAGTAGAATCCAAACACAAGAAAAAGTGTGGTTGTGGAACCCCCTATCCCTGATGTATGGTGTGTTTTTCCCTAGTGTACTGATATGTGTTCATTATTGTGTTGTAGACAACCTTGAAGTTCCCTTTAGATTCATTGATAAATGGGGAGAAATTGTGGCTAAAATGTGATAAAATATATTCTTCATGAAACATGGATAAGCTGCTAGGTGACCACTGAGATAGGGGGAGTTGAAGCTATTGGGGGTGCTATGATGTTGGGGGAGCTGATAAATGAGTAACGAGATAGGGGAGTTGAATTAATTAGGGGGAGCTGTGGTGTAGGAGGAGTATTAAACATGATGATTCTAGAAGTGACCAATCAAAATATTATATATCATGGTAGATGAGGTTCATGATGAAATTAGAAGATTTATTTTGGAATGAATTAAAGTGGTTCATTGATGAAAATTACATTATACTCTTTTTTCTCATGCCGATCAATTCTTATGTGGGATTAGAGTCTGTGTTGAGTAATTATTTTATCACTATCGAAATAATAAGAGGGAAATGGTGGTAGAAGAGGGAAAAATATATAATGATGTATCTAATTGATAAGAGTTGTCAAGAAACCCAAAGGGTGAGATTTTTTGGAAAAATTCCTCAGGATGTCCTCTCAGTGTTTTTGGGTGTGATTGTGTTTGTTAACAAATTCAGATGACCATAAATGAGGATGGTTGGTGTTTGTTGAAAGAAGGTTTTTAAGGTGGAGTAGTTTCTAAGTGTTTGCAAAATTTTTTGGGCCTCAAAAATGGGGATTTGGTTTTTGAAAATGTAGGATTTTGGAAAATGAGAGCACTGTTCATGAACTGTGAAGGATGGTACACAGACCATGAAGAACAGTATGGAGACCACAAAGCATGGTACACGAACCACATATGTGAAATGGTTTGCAGGGTGGATATGGTTTGTGGAATGAAAAATGATTCATGGAAAAGGTATGTGGTATGTGGAAGGCATGATGTATGCAGGATGGATTGTTGTTGGTTGAATTGAGGTGGTGATTTGTGGCACTGCGAAGGAAGAGTATCGGTACACGGACCATGTAGGGAAACAGTTCACTGATGAAAACAGTTCATGGGATGATTGTGGTTCAAAATAGATTCACAGTACATGGTAATGGTGCTGCTACATTGAATATTTAGTAAATCATGAATTAGAGGATTATGAGGATCTATATTTCTGTATAAGAAGCACTAATCCCATCATTAAGTTAGATAAATTTTCACGAGAAAACATCTTCTCCGAGGGAATTTAGTTAAAAATCAAAAGAAGTTCATGAGGTAGAATTCCATGAATGGTGAAGTGGTTCATGTGGAAGAAATTATACCGAAGGTTTTTTAGGGGCACTATAGCCTGTAAAAAAAGAAGGGTCTACAGAAGGAAGGTGGTTTGTGGAGGAAGAACATGACCACTTAAGTAGAGGAGATACGTGGAGGTGGTATGTGGTTGAAGTTCGTGGAGTTGTTATGTAGAGGAAGTATGCAGAGGTTGTTTGTAGAGGAAATACACAGAGGTGGTACATAGAGGCGGTACATGATAGCACAAGTAGAGGAAATCTGTAGGAGAGTCAATCCATGAAGAATACCCACTACACTATACGTGGAGAATGCATGGTTGTTCACAAAGGACTCTAGGAAATTTGAAAAAGCACTAAAATAGTTCACGAATGCAATTTACCCTAACTTAAGAGTATGAGGAAAGGTGGAATTCATCTATGGGTGAAAAATGAATTCAATAGAGCATCTACCTATAGTTGAGGATCGGTTTTTTCATGAAAATGAAGGGACCTACAAGTCCATAAACTATGAGTGGATACCATCCAAGAGCAGTGAGTGAAGGAAGTGGAAGACGATGATCCTTTCCACTGGAAGTGAGCTAGAGGAAGATACATAGGGAGTGACCTTTGGGAATGTAGCGAGTAGACCCTAAATCTTGTAATGGAATTGAACCTGATCATAGAAGTGATCTAGTCTTAACCTTGTAATAGGTAGTGAGATTTAGTGGATTTGGTACAATGCCACATCACCGTTGTACGCTCCTTGAACATAGCCCAGTAAAGGTGAACCCAGTAAAATCATGGTGTCCTGTGCATGATTTCATTTCTGTTCATATATTGCTATAGGTGAAATAGAAAAGTGTGTTTTGTTTAATGGGGAAAAAAGATCTTAAGGGGTAGTGGTTTTAATCTTCCATACCATGATTCACCCCCTCTTAGTGTATTTGACCTTGTGGAACTAACAAGATGGGTGTGTGGGGCATGGAAGGTAGGATTAATTTAACTTCCTGAAAAATTTGAAGAAAATGGTGTTTAATAAAGATGGTGAAAATGGTAAATTAAAAGAAAGTATGAAATGGTTAAAGAATAATGCTTAATGAAGGGTTTCATATGAGTTAAAAAATGGTAGTTATGACAAGTTTTGAAAAAGGAAAATGTGTTTAGGTGGAAAAGAGTGGTGGAATAAAAGTGGAAATTGGTTTAAAAAGTGGGTGTCTAATGAAATATTTGTATCGACATTCATTGGCTTACCTAGGATGAACATGACCCGTGATAGTAATAGTAGAGGGTAGTATTAGGAAAGTGATCATTTCCATTACCCGCTTCATGAAATTTTTGGAAAGAGACCTGGGGTGGGTTGTGAAAATCATATCTGATCTGAAAAGGGATTTTCAGTTGTAGAACCCTCTAATGTTTACTAGAGAGGGTAGACCAGATGTAATAGAGTTATGAATTGAGTCTATCTAGACTATATATGACCATTTGGAGAATCCTGCTAAGAAGAGAGTCAAGCTGGATGCTTACATTTTGTGTGGTCAAGCGATGTGATAGTGGGACATCCAGACTCGAGATAAAAAGCTAGAGACTATGGAGTAGAAGGAATTTTAGGGAATGGTTTTGGATCAATTCTTTGTCTAGAGACCCAGAAATGAGAGAGAAGATGAGTTCATGAGATTTAATTAGGGGAGAATATACGGGATGAACTATACATGATTGTTTACAATTTTTTAGTTCTTTTATCCAACATTTGTAGGATAAAATGATACTACAAAAAAATGATTTCAGGATGGGATTAAATGTGAGATTTAGTCTCAGGATAATATATTCAGGCTAAAGAAGTTAATAGAAGTGGTGAATCAAGATCGCATATAAAAGGGGAACTTGAATAAGGCTTCCAATGATAGATAGGTGGTTTCTGTTGGATGATCAGGAGCTGCAGCTTCATAGAGAAGGAAGTGTCATTATGAGAACATTATCTAGTGGGAATAAATGTGGCCATTCATAGGGAAAAATTACTCAGGATATTACCTAAGTAATTTTCCATCAGTGTGGTAGGATGGGACACTTACATAAATATTGTCCTTTACCACTAGTGGAGTGTTGAGCCTATGACAATATGTTCCATATATAGAGGTTCTACAGGAACACTTGATAGATAGGTAGTGATGGAGGAGCTAGATATAACCGAGGTGTATTAAGGGGACCTTCTACACCATATTAGTCTGGACGTTGGAGTTATACTGGAAGAAGTAGTAGATGAGGTGTACATGGTGTTTCCAAAAAATAATTCACATATTAGAAGAGTGGGGAAGCACATGGGACTGAGGTTGCATCAGAGGGAAGATGGAAAGGATAGTTGCACACCATTTAGCCTATTCTTATGGATCGTGAGGATGGACCATTGATAGTGAGATGTACTATTATTATAGCTTTTATATTATCTAGTTTCTTATTTGATACTGATTCCTCTCATTCCTTTATTTCATAAAAAATTATGAATGGTTTGAGTATAGAAATTGAGTTTGTGATTAGGGTGTTTATGATAGACACACCACTAGGAATATGGTTGAGGGACGTTTTCTCATGAAAAGGATGTTCTCTTGAGGTTTGGGAATATCACTTTCCAGGGATATTTACATCAATGACATGTCAAGCTTTGACCTAATTATGGATATGGACTAGTTAGTAGTATACCAAGCCTACATTCATTATAACTGTAGGATAGTTACTTTTACATATCCTAAGGGTAAAAACTATATTCACCATGGATAGTGGGATATCTAGGCCGGAAGAGTATGTCCAATTACTCAGCAACTAAGAGTGCTCATAACCCATGTTTGTATTCTATTTCTAGATGATAGAGGATTAATGAAGGATGAATTTTTACTTGTAGTGAATCAGTTTAATAATGTGTTTCCTGAATACTTATCCAGGCTGCAACCTGAGAGAGATGTATAATTTTCTATTGAGATCATCTAAGGGATGAGCTAGTTTCTATTCCACCATATATAATGGAATAGACAGAGCTTCAAGAGATCAAGACTTAGCTGGAAGAGTTATAGGATAAGGGATTTATCATCCTGAGTATTTCACCATGGGGTTCACTAGTGTTGTTTGAAAATAAGGTTGACATGACTCTACACTTGTGTGTTGATTAACGAAATTTGAACCAGATGAGTGAGAATAATCGATATCCTCTTCCATGTATCGATGATAAATTTTAAAAGTTTAGAGGATATAATGTATTCTTAAATATTTACTTGAGATAAGGGCATAATCAGTGGAGATTTAAGACTTCTGATATATGAAGGATTGCATTCTGGAGAAGTTATGACCTTTATGAGTTCATTATAATGCTGTTTGGGTTGAAAAATGCACTAGAAGTGTTTATAGACTTTATGTAAAAAATAATCCATCTGTATCTAGATAAATTTATGGTAGTGTTTTTGGAAAACATCTCAGTGTACTCCAAGACTAATGATGTTCATTCCCAAATCATTAACATCATCCTGAGTACATTGAGAGTTCATCAACTATACTCCAAGATATATAAATGTCAGTTTTGGGTTGATAGGGTACACTTCTAGGGTCACATCATCTCAGTGGGAGGTGTGTTAGTGGATCCATTGAATGTACAGGTAGTTGTATCTTGTGATAAACCCAAGAATGTTTTTGATATCCATATCTTTATGGGTTTGGCAGGTTATTATTGGATATTCATCTAGGACTTTTATTGACTAGCAGTGATGCATACAGGCTTGACCAAAAAGGGGATAAAGTTTTAATGGATGAAAAATATGAGAATTCCTTCCAGGAGCTTAAGAAGAATTTGACATCGACACCAAACATGATCCTATATGATCTAGGTGAGGATTATACAATGTATTATGAAGATTATGAGATTAGGCTCAGAGTTGTGTTGATGCAATGGGATTGAGTTGCGACACATTGGTCTTAGAAGCTAAGGCCTCATGAATGGAATTACCCTACAATCAACCTCACATTGGGAGCTTTAGTTTATGCTTTAAAGTGTTAGAGACATTATCAATTGTGTGAGAAGTTTACTATGTTTATCAATGATAAGTGTTTAAGGTATATCTTTTCATAGCAATATTTAAATTTATGGAAGTGGAGTTGGGTTTAGTATATGCAGTGATTTGATTTTGAGGTAGTATATACGCTCGATAATTGAAAATAAAATTCTGATTCTTTGAGAGAAAAAAATTAGACTTAGGTGATTTGAGTGTCTAGTGTTGAGTGGAAGATGATGGATCTACTAGCGGAGATGCATGTTTTTGTTCAAGAGAGTCATTGGTAGATGAATTTGGTATCAGTTTTAGTGGTGTCCACACTCTTGAGATGGATCAGGGAAAAATAGAATGAGGATCTATAGTGATTGTACTTGAGGGAAATCCTTGAAGATGGGGAGTCACCTTAATATTGGACCATAGATGAGGATGAGGTTTTCTATGTTAGGAATTATGTTGTTGTGCCTATGAGCATGAAAGAGGAGCTAATGCATGAGTTTTATGCCTCAAAGTTGTTTGTAAATCCATAGGTGACCAAAAAATATAATAAACTATGTTGATAGTTTTGTTGTTCGAATATGAAAAAGGAGATAGTAGGGTTCAAGACACGATGCTACACCTGTTAGTAGGTGAAGGTGGAACATCAATGACCTATAGGTTTTCTATAGTTGTTTCCCATTATGGAGTGGAAGTGGGAGTAAGTGTCTAAAATTTTTAGTAGGTATGTTATGGATTCCTTATAATTATGATGCTATTTGGGTTATTGTTGACTGACTGATGAAAGTAGAACATTTCTTACTAGTATGAGAGACTTTCTTAGTGGAGAAATTGGGAGAAATGTATGTTCAAGAGATATTCACGGGGTATGAAAAGCTATATTTTTAGATCATAAATGAAATTTCACTTTTCACTTCTAGCAAGGATTAATGAAGGTGATGGGTATACAGGTTTTTTGAGGAAATCTTTCCACCCACAAATAGATGAGAAGTCGGAGTGTACTATATAGGTGCTTGATGATATACTTTGGGAAAGTTTCCTAGAATTTGGAGGGTCTTGGGAGAAGCACTTAGATTTTTTGGTGTTTTTATATAACAACAATTATCAGGAAACTATTTAGATGTCACCGCACAAGGTTCTTTATGGTAGGCCATGCAGATCAACTCTATGTGGGATGAAGGAAAGTGAGTATGAGTTATTGGGTCCAAATCATATGTAGAAGACCTTGGAGTAGGTAGATTTGATTAAAAAATGTATGTCTATGGCTCATAGTAGATAGAATTCATAAGTTGAAAGACATCGATGACCCCTAGAGTTTACAGAGGGTGATCATGCATTCCTTAGGGTGTCACCAAGATTGGGTCACTACAGAATATGAACAAAGGGTATGATGGTGCCCAGGTTCGTTGGATCATTTGAGGTTGTAGAGAGAATCAGGCTGGTGGTGTACCAATTCATTCTTCCATAGAGATACAATGCCATGAACAATTGTTTTCAATGTGTCACAAATTTAGTGGTATCACCCGGACCCTTCTCATGTGATCGATGTGGATGACATTGAGCTTGAGATAAATATCATCATTGGGGGGCATTCAATGTGTGTGTTGGATCGTAGTGAGAAAGTGTTGTGGGGAAAGACTGCACTGTTAGTTCATCTATTTTAGCAACATGGGTGTGTGCATTAAGAATATTTGGAGAGAGTAATGGATATACAGGCTCAATGTCCTGATCTTTTTGAATCGGAATCTCAGAGATGCTCGGAATTACAGCTCGATGATGAGCTATTATAAGGTGGATATATTATAATATCCAAACCCTTTCTAGAGATCTCTCAGGATTATTTATGGGTATTATTTTTATCAGTGTTGAGTAATTTTCATTCGGGTTTTACCTTGGGGTTATTTTGGGTGAAAATAAAGAAAATTGGAAGGAGGGAAGTGCATGGTTGGAACATAGTTTTCACTAACGACAGGCCTTAACCCAAAAAACTGTGTATCCCTGGACAAATAGGTTTTTCCTGGATGAAAATGTTTTTTCAATCCACGCACCCTAAAAGGAGAAACCATGAAACCCCTAAAATAGGAACATAGTTAAGGTTCATGGTTAGGGAAAACCGTGGGCCACTACCCAGCAAACCATGAATACAATTTTAATTAATCTAAAAAATAGATTTAAAATCACGGAAACCCCCTAATTAACCCAAAATCATCCCCTACTTTAACAAACAGAATTTCACTCATTTTTTGAGGTTCATATATGCATTAATAGTACTCCCAACCAATGTTCTTGGTGATTCAATGTTTGGATCGAAGATATGCACCTCTCCCGATAAGTTCATCTAACCCCGCTTTCCATCCCATTCTTCTCCCATTATTCTCTCTTTCTTTAAGGGATTTTATTATCTATTTTTTAGATCTAAACCTAGTTTTTTGAGTATAGATCTATGATTTTAGATCTAGATATAGATTTAATATATCTTGACCTGTTTAATATTGATTTAGGTTTTAGATCTGGATCTCATTCTACGTCATTACTTACTGGAATTGGGTGATTTTGTAGGGTGATCTCTCATTAATAAATCAAGGTAGGTGGTATATTATTCAAATCCCATAATATTGATATTAATTAAGTGTATTTGATTGTATACTTTCTAGGTTTTTTTATCAATTGGGATCCCTAAATTGAATTAATTAATGTGGTCGATTAATTAATTGAGGAATTGTGAATTTGATTGAATATTAATGTTATGGAATTGGGATATTTATTTGATGAATTAATAATCAGAATATTGAATTTTGGATTTATGGATAATTCATTGTTTAATTAATTATTGGAATATTGAGATTTTCAATAGATTAATTAATTGTTTAATTAATTAATGTAACGAATGTTATTAAATAATTGCAGATTTAATTAATGGAAAGGATGTGATTAATAAATTGTTGAATTAATTAATGAGAATGGATATGGTTAATTAATTAGAGAATTAATTAATGGTATGAATGTGATTAATTAATGGTTAGAATAATTAATAAGATTTATTAGGATTATAGGATTAATGATGATTAATCTTTATTGATTTGATATAGTGAAGCATTTGATATTGAGATACATTTGTAATTGTGATATGTGTGATTGATAGATATACATGTACGGGGCACATACTGAAGCTCCAAATAAGCATATGGAATTGACTGATAAATGAGAGTGGGACATATAATGATTCTTCAAATACCTATAGAGTGTAAAAGTGCATGCATGTGATTATTTTTATGGGACAAGGGATGATGCTCCAAATAACCATATGGAATTGACTGATAAATGAGGGTGGGACATATAATGATTCTTCAAATTCCTATAGAGTGTAAAAGTGCATTCATGTGAATATTTTTATGGGACAAGGGATGATGCTCCAAATACGCATTGCATGTGGGACACAGACTGACACTCCAAATACACACAGGGTGCTATAAATGACATTCTATTACCACGGAATTGACATTGGACTATGGTTACAATTATCCATGACAGTGAATTGAAATGAAATTGATAATGAAAGACAATTTTTTAAATGAATAATGAATTGATAATGTGAAGTGGCTCAAACTCTGGCATGAGTCAAATCAGGTGTTGAGATTCAGGTTTCCTTGGGAACTAAGGGGTTTATGTGGTTTAATAATGAGAAAATAATAATTTTATAACTATTTACTTATGAATTTTACTTATTTTTTTATAAAAATACATACACTGTTATTGACTATATTTTCTAGATGCTATTTGCGGTGGACTATTGAGTTGTACTCACACCCTACCCAGGTTCCATGACCAGTACTTGAATTGATTTCATGGTTGTGGGACAAGATAAGAGAATAAGCCATGTGTTGGATGGTTATGTTGCGATGGAGCATGGATGATGGAACCATACATGGTTCAGGACCCACATGGAAGTTTTCTGTGTCTTTACTTTTGAGTTTTCATTTTGACACTTAGCATGTACATTAACATGACATATCTATTATTAACTTTTGAAATTGTATTCCAACTTTTGTTTATATTGTGATACAGATACTATTCTATTCATGGTTATATGTTATTCAGTTATTGTTTCTTATTTTCCATTGGTGTATTACTCTCATAAAAGCGGATATAGTCTCCCCATGATCAATATTAGACCTGCTCTGCTAGTTGGCATCCTTTGGCGTACAGGGAGGAATGCATGAGGTTATATGAATGACTAGAAAAAGTAAATTGTGTGTGTCACCTAGGTTAGGATGTAATGGGTTGAATGAGTGAGAGTCATGTAAATAACTCAAAATGCATAATCATCAATAAATGTTCCATGCCTCTTCATCGAATCAAACCACACACATTTCGTCATAGTGACTCGACTATGAGAGTAATAAGCCAATATTAGTATTTTCTGAATGAGACCATAATCAGATATATTTTCCAATTGGGGTCTACTATCTGATGCAATGGAATAACCTTATGTTGTGGAAATTACCATAACAACATCATTTTGTGTTCAAATGTACATTACTTTTTTAGTGATAATAAATCTACACCCATTGAGCACAATTGATTTGCATTCAAGAATGATAAAATTAAGACAAAGATATAAATCACTTATTTCCTCAGTGGCAGAGTTAGCATGAAAATGGAATACCTAAAATGTAAAAGAATATTAAACATAATTAAATATTTATTTTATTAATTTATTAAAATAATATTTCTACCTTCAAGTTAAACCAATCAGAAAAAACTTTTCTATATAGAGTATCTCTCCTTCTCAAAAATAATGAATGATTCATTCTATTTATAATATCTTTATGTTCCCTGCCAAAAAATAGATATAGTTTTATAGATATGTAAAATTACTTGAGATGAGATAAGATATATGTGTCCAAATTACTTAATTGATGTTTTCATCAAACATATAATTGTGAAACAAAACTGTGAAATGTGCCATATCCCACTCTTCAAGGCCAAATGTGGTCAATGTATATGATCCAGGAATACCCCTATTTGGAGAAGTGATGGAAAACTAGGTTCCATTTTCTCATATTATTCTTATTCATTTCTCATTGGTCTGTTTTATCTCATAGTGAGATAAAAAAATACATTCAACAAAAATCCATTCATTCTTGATAAAAGTAACATTTCATGATAGAACATTCACGTTGATTTCTATTCTAGACATAAGACTTCACTATGTACATATTTATTTCAGTTGGATGTATTAAAAAAATAAAAAGGTCCTCTAAAAATAATTTTAGATGGAAGATATATAGTTAGACGCAACATGCATGTGAAAATTGATGGAGGAAACATTTTATATAACTCACAAAAAATTCATGGTTCCTCTAACAACATTTTTTTAAGAAATAATTGGAAAACTTATTATCAAAGATCTATAAAAAATGGCACAACCAAATAACTGATACTCTTACAATATTGGACAGAAGATAATAGATTTACATTTGAATCAACTCATGTAGAAGGATGTTATAATCATGAGTCTTCAAATATTTCGGGTTCACTTCTCTTATATTGAAACATTTTGATACGTTTCATAAATATCCATTAGGAAATTTAATAGTCTATAGTACTTCCATAAATTGGTTTTTTTCTATAGGTGTCATCACATAAGAAGTTCATAGAACTTTCTATTTATTTTCACTCATACACGCAAGATGCAATTATGGTCTGATGCTCCAATCCAACAAGCCATGCCGAGAATGTAAACTATATATTTTTCTTTCCCTTGAAATTTAACATAATTGAAGGAAACATTTCACAAATATTCTTTTCAATTTACATTATATCTATGAAATTACATAAAAAATCAATTGACCAATAAAGCAACTCAAAGACGATACTTATCTTCTTCCAATTGTAACTAGTTTTAGTGGAAACATTAATCTTCTTTCTATATTTCATCTGAACCATACCAAATGAAAATTGAAATCTTTCAATTCATTAAGAAAACTAGTTCTAAACATACGCTGATGTGGATTTTTTTCCCTATGGTATTGTAAAATCTTCAACGATTTCCTATAAGGATGGTCTGTTGACAAGAATCTTTTATATCCCATAAAACTGAAACTATGATGATATTTAAGTATTATAGATCATGTGTTCTTCATAGAAATAGGACATGCTAGTTTACCCTTTATGCACCATCCATACATCATTGCAAAAGTAGGAAAACAATTGATCATCCATATAAGCACAACACGCATATGAAATATGTCTTTTGAACATGCATCATATGTACACAAACCCATATTCCAAAGTTGTTTCAACTATTTTATTGAAGGTTTCATGTATACATATATATCATTTTTAGGATCATAAGGTCTAGATATGAGTACACTAATTAAAGTGAAAGTCTTTTTCATACACATCCGTGGAGGAATGTTATAAATGTGTATTAAAATGGACCATGAGCTGTGTGAAGTAAGAATCTTCCCAAAAAGATTAAAACCATCACATCAAAGACCCAAAATCAAATTATGAACATCATATATAGGGTGAAAAAACTCATCATTATTATCATTTCTCTATGTATCATGACATCACATTTTTATTGATATTTAATAAGTCATGAAAAGATTATGGAGCCTGGGGATCAATTTAAGGTGACACATTACATTTTGTGAAACATGAGATAGTGTTACATTATCTTTTATCTTCCATTAGAATGTTTGACATATTATACAATCATTTCATTTAGTAGTTTCCTCCCTGAATAAGCTACAATATTTCAAGAAGGTATCAATTTTTTTTGGAAATCCAAGTTCCTCAACTAACTTCCATTCCATATAATGGTTTGAGGGTACATCTACATCATCTACAATTAAGTACTTCAAAAAGCTAATATTTTAATCAATGGAATTATTAGAAATACCATATATGGTTTTCCCATGAAATAGTCAGATTAAAAAATCCAACCTTTTTATTTTACAACATTGCCGATATACTGGAGTTGTGGGAGAATCATTCAATTTTTACATCCTTTCAACATCATAATTTTAATTACATGAAACATGTGTGCTCTTATCAAATTCTTCTTATCATATAATCCTTTCCTTATTATGATGATGAATAGATGCAAACCATTCATATAATAAATTCTCTAATCCAATGCCCTCTTTGGATATTGTAAATTTTGAAATTATATTTTCTCCTCATTGTGATACCACACATTGTAGTTTGTTTGAAAACCATATTTGGTCATATGGTAGCTGACTTATTCAAAGAACACAAAAGATCTTCCAACACAATTATAACTTTTCCAGTGTATGCGACCATTATCTAAATCATTTTTAATATTCAAAATCCAAAAATCTCTCCAACTTGTTTTAAATATCACTTATTATCCTATCTGTTTCATACATCCATATTTTTTCCATTCTGTAAAAATTTTTATATATCATATCCTAAAAGAAATTAAATAATATTGAAGTTTAATAAAAAATATATTTAGGGAAATGATATTTTTCCACTTTATATGAATCCATAACCTACACACTAGTCTACATGAGAATCATACTATAAAAGACATATATATATATATATATATCAAAATAAAATAAATATAAAACCATGATATTGAATTCAATTATATTAATGAGTAATAATGTGCCAAATCCATTAAGGGTCAATGATTTAATTATGAGAACATGTATTATAAAAATAACGACGGGTTTTATTTAAATGAGATGTAATTGAGTAAATAAATTGATGAGGCATAATGAACATTTAGATAGGTTCCTTAGAGACTCTCCCCTTCAATCTGGTCAGGTTCAGGTTCAATTGATTCAGTTTTGTTTTGTTTTGGATAATTCAATTTAATTAGGATCATTTAAATTTAGTTTTAGTTTTGTTAGGTTAGGTCATTTTTTATTAATTTGTTCCACTTCGATTTGGTTGGTGTTGTGTATCTATAGTTAAATTGTATAATGTTTGGTTGAAATTCATTTGTTTCAATTTAGGATTGTTTGAATCAAAGAGGATTAGTTCTTTTCAAATTGGATCTATTTACTTTGCTTCAAATGAATTCTATATGTTTGTTTTGTTTTGGGTTGGATCAGGATAATTAAATACATTTATTCTATTTGGTTATATATTTTCTATTTGATTTAGATCATTTTTGGGTAGTTCTATTTGTTTATGATTAGTTTAGTTCTGGTCGATTTATTTTGGTTGGGTTTGTTTTTTTTTGTTTTGGGTCGGTGCATGCCAATTACAGTTTTATTTAATATTGTTAATGTCAGTTCATGGTTGATCCTTACTATAGAATTTATTTTAGTGAGGTTAAATTTAGTTCAGTTTGATACCATTTAGTGTAGTTTAGGTCTACTCTAATCAACTTGGATCAGATAAAATCATTTAAATTCAATTTAGTTGGTTTGGTTGACTTTGTTCGATTATGATATATATATAAGATACGTTATTTCTGTTAGGTTTCAGTGTGTAATGGGTTGATATTTTCAATTAATTTATTTTCAAGCCTAATTACGTTAGTTTGGTACAATTCAATTTACTTAGGGTTGGATCAATTCATTTCAATTATATTTATTTATTATTGAATTAGGTCATCATTATAACAACCCTGTTCCTTATTACACTGTATTTCATGATTTATTATATAAGATTACACATAATAAAACCAAAAATATCAATAAGTATAGTGTCTTTGGGAATTAGGTAAATTAAAGAACAACATAAAACAAGGAATACTTCAACTTTATTGAAAAACTCCTTAACTTGAACATATTATTCCCTCATACTTAAAACTACATGGGATAACCTGGGGACATACATAAAAAGGGGTGTGCTACAAAGCCGAGTAAGGGAAAAAATTGGATAAAATGAAGAAAATAATACATTTTTTACAATAGAAATATCAATGGGGTATAAAAGGAGTGAGAATCATAAACATTAACAATGAGGCATGATATGGAATAATAACATAAACGGAACATGGGAAATGTGGAAACAACTTAAAACACTATATCATAAACATATTTCATGGATAAATTTTAAGAAATAAGGATGGAAAAATTCCCATAAATTAATAAGGTTTACTCCCTATCCATACATGGTGTATCATGATACTAAAAATTACCCAATGCATTTGAGTGCTATGTAATTCAGGGCGCACCCGTCAAATTCATTTCATTCTCATGCTTAAGTGTGCCACAAAGATCATAAAACATGGAATAATTTATCATCATATTTTATTAAATGATCATGGAGTGTGGAATAAATACATGTTTGTACCCAATCAACAAGTATATGTGCATAAAGGTGAAAACCCTTGATAGGAAATGGGTATGGGTTTTCACTACACAGTTGTTTGGAATGGAAAACTGCAGTGGAATTTTGGTAGCATAACGACGTCACCTAAAAATTCATAAAATGGAATGATGATAGTGAAAGGGGTATCTAATCATTTGGAATGAAAATGGACATTAATAGGTACATGTACTAAAATATCCCAATAATAGAAACTAGAAACAAAAGGCATAAGATAATGTAGAAACTTGAATAATGAAGAGAAGGAAATGATCCCTTACCTTGAGAGTGTGACTCCAAATGATTGAGAGGGGATTTTTGATAGCTTTGGGGAACAATGGATGGACTATAGAAAGGTAAGGGAAGAGTAATGACATGATCTATGTATTTTTAGTGAGGATAATGGAATATTGGATGAGTTTATATAAGAAAATATTGGGTAAATCCTTTTCATTTCTCAAAATTAGTTTTTGAAATCTATATAATAAAATAACCAAAACCAAAAATCTTACCACCGGTTTTCCATGGTTTCTTCCAATATGTGTGGTTTTAATTATTTTATAAAGATAATTTATGAACATAATGAAATAATACCCTTGCTGATGGGTAAGTTTGTCATACTCTTAATGAAATTATTTTAAAAACATAAAATATATTAATGGTTTTTGGAGGATTCATAAAGTATTTATAAAATTAATAAAATAAACATAAAATAATATTATTTTAAATGAAAAAATATATGTGGTCTTGGATACCATTTATATAATTTATTACATCACTTTTGTGTCATTATGATGTCATAAAACACACAATATATTTATAGGGTATTAAAATTTTACTCAAAAATTTGACTGCCTCAGAAAATTATGAAAAATTAACCATTGGATAATTTTAAAGTTAAGATTCCAAATATAATATTAATATTAGCAAAATAATTTTCTAAATATTTTTATTTTCACATTTAAAATAATAATTGAAATTTATTTTGAAATTCTGGGTTTTTTACAATAACAGTTTTCAAACCCTTATAAATATTACATTTGAATTTATAAAACATATATGAACATTTATATTAAAAAAAATTATTTAATAAAATTATTTTATTAAAATATTATTAATTTTAAAATCCATTAATACTTGAAAATAAACTTCTTGATTGAAATTTAATACTAATTGAAAATAAAATTTGTGTTTTATTTTATGAAAATATAAATCATTTATAAAGTAATGATAAGAAGAAAATATGAACATTATTCTATTGAAAAATCCAATATAGATGTTTTTATTATTATGGTCTGGATACATATCCATTTAATACACTAGGAAACTCTGTAAGGGTAAGGTGAATGACAGTGAGACTTTCATGGGCTGGTTCAACAGACATGATTTAGGCCGTGATCTCGACGGGCTAGAAATTCTCCCATAAATGGGTTCCCTCTTGATTCTTTTGTTGTATCTATGATTGGGTTTAGTCATGGGAAAATCCCAATGATGATATCTCCCTTGGAGACTCTGATAAATGGTCTTTATAGGGTACGATCTTACTGTATGATTCCATCACTTCCTTTATTTATGTCAATTATATTTTTTAAAACCCTATATTTATATTACTCATGTGATCGCTATTCAATGACTATTTTATCAATGGTAATGATTCTTAATATTATTTTAAATCTAACTGGATGACATAATCCAAATAAGTTCATGTGTCTTCTATATCCATAATATATAATAATGCATATAATTAAATCACAAGGGGAATTTTATTTATAAATGGTTTGGTCATTACAATCTTCCATCGATCACAAATTTCTCCCTCAAAATTTTCTATTCCCACACTAAGATAGATGAGGGTAATTTTGTTTCATCACTTCCTCTGGTTCCCATGTCACATCTTCAAACTTACGGTTTCTCTAAACCACTTTATCCAGGTGCATTGTCTTATTTTTTAGAACTTAATCTAAAGGATATGAGATCTTCACTAGCTACACCTAATATGAGAGATAATTATCCAATAGTACCACCTATGTATTGAATAAATGTGAGGGGTCTGGTATGTACATACTTAAGAGGGATACAAGGAATACATCATGTACCTAAGATAGGTAAGGTGGGAGAGCTAGTCGACAAGCCACCGCTCCAATACGATCAAGGATCTGAAAGGGACTGAAGTATCTTGGACAGATATATACATTCTTCCAAAATCATAATACATTATTACATGAAGATATGTGGATGAGTACCTTATCACCAACATCAAACTCTAGGTCTAATTTATGATTGTTAGCATAACTCTTCTTTCGACTCTGAGAAACCTTGATGTGTTGTTGAACTGTCTTAACCTTTTCCACCATTTTCTCAACCACTTTAGGACCTAGTAGTTTTCATTCACCAACTTCATCCCAAAATATTGGTGTTCTATATGTCTTCCCAAAAATTTCTTTATAGAGATCCACTTGGATGCTCGATTGGAAAATGTTATTGTATTAGAACTCAACTAGAGGAAAATGTTGATTCCATCCTCCTTTGAAGTTAATTGAGAAATATCTCAACATTTACTCAAGTGTCTAGATATTCTACTCAGATTAGAAATCAATTTCAGGGTGATAATCCATGATGAAGTACAAATCAGTATCCTGAGTGTGTTGGAGAGTCTTCTAGAATTTAAAGGTAAATCTTGGGTCTCAATTAGATACAATCGATAGTGTGGTTCCATATAACCTCACCAATTCTCTTATTTATATAATTTCAAGTTGATCAAGTGATAAGTCCACTTTAATTGAAATGAAGTATGTCGTATTTGTAAGATGATCCACCACAATCCAAAGAGAATTATTTCCTCTTGATGTCTTCGAGAGACAAGTGACAATGTCCTTGGTGATGTTTTCCCATTTCCATGTATATATGGGTAATTACTTTTTCATACCCTTAGATTATTTTATTTCTTCATTCACATACTAAAATAAATGACATCTTGATGTATATTTTATGATCTCCTAATTAATATTTTACAACTAATAGTGCTATCAATTATCTCAATACATATTTTTTCTTCTTGGGTGGATGGAGAAGGTTGAGCTATGTGAATCATACAATATCTACTTCTTTAACATATAATTTTATGGTACACATAGTCATGATGCAAGCCCTAAAAATCCATATTAATTAACATTGAACTATGAGGATTTCCCTTTTCGTAGAGTTCCCACTTTCTTCTAAATTCTCACATCAACTCTTTGAGCATTCTTCATCCTCACAAGAAGCGATGGTTGAGAAATCATTTGTGAACGGGTTTATTATTTTCCTTGCTTTATGATTCCCATGTACACAATATTAAAATATAAGAAGGCCAAATCACTATCAATTCACATCAATGATAGAATTTTTGGACCATCTTTACTTATATCATCTTCTACTTTATTTGCATTCCCATGATGATAGTGGATTGGTTAGTCATAGTCCTTTATTATCTCAAACCGTCTTCATTGGTATATATTTATCTCCTTATATGTGAATATATAGTTGAGTAATTTTTGATCCATATATATTTCACAATTCTCCCCAAAGAGATAATACCGCCATATTTTCAAAGTGAAGATCGCTGTAGCCAATTCTATATCATCTGTTGGTTAGTTATGTTCATGAAATTTATAATGCCTTGAAACATAAGCAATAAATTTGTCATTTTTCATTAACACAAAGCCCAAACCCTTTTTTGAAGCATCACTGAATACCATAAAATGTTCTCCACTTTTGGGTAGTGTGAGAATAAGTGTAGTGATAAGCCTCATTTTCAACTCCTTAAATCACTCTTTACATTATTATTTCTAAGAAAGCTTGACTCCCTTCCATGTAATCTTAGTTAGAGGGTTTGACAATCATGAGAAATTTCTCACAAATCGAAGATAGTACCTAGCTAATCCTAAGAAACTATGGATATCTATCACATATGTTGGCCTTATCCATCCTTCAATTACTTCTTTTTTTAAGGGTACACATATATCCCATTTCTTGTGATTATGTTCCCTAAGAATGATACTTACATCAATCAGAACTCACATTAGTTTTACTTGGAATAAATATTATTCTATCGTATGGTCTTTAGCACAATACTCAAATGATTCTCATGATCCTCCTTGATTTTGGATTATATTAGAATATCATATATAAAGAATACTACAAATTTGTCAAAGTAATCTCTAAAGACTATATTCATGAAGTCCATGAATATTTTAGGATCATTAGTGATTATGAAAGGAATTTCTATGAACTCACAGTATCCATACCTTATAGGAAAAGAAATATTTTCAATATCCACCTTCTTCATACTAAAATTTTAATATCCCAAACCCAAATCCACCTTGGAGAAGTATTGTTTGACACATACCTGTCAAAAAAATCATCAATACATGTAATATGATACATGTTATTTATTGTGATCTTATTGTGATCATCATAATCAATGAAGAGGTGCAGTAAACCATCATTATTTTTTATAGAGAGGACAGGTGCACCACATGATGAGGCACATGGGAATATGAACCCTTTATCTAGATTATCTTGTAGTGGTTTATTAGGTCCTCAATTTCCTCAACAACCATTCTATATGGAATTTTATATAAGAAAAACGACCTAGGAATAAGCTCAACTGGAAATTCAACCTCTCATCTAGGAGGAAGACAAGAAAATTATTCAGGAAAGACATCAGTGTATTCCCTCATAATGGGAATGTCTTCAAAGATTATATTTTCCTTACACTCAATGATACGATCTAGATATTCTTCTTTTTAGGGATATAATATCCCTAGTGGAGTTGATAGTGAAAAATATGATTCATCTATCTCCTTGAATATTTTTTTTGAATCAGAGGACAATTCATGATACAAAAGTGATTTCCTTCTCACGGCAATTTATGATGGATCTATATTGGGAAATCCAATATATATCTACAATAGCTTCAAATCCCACAAAAGGGAGTATGAAAAGGTTTATTGTGATGTTTTTACCAATAATCTTGACAGGGGAGGAGTTATATACATGGGATGTAATAATTTCCCCATTTTCTGTTTTCACTGACAGCTCTACTTCTATGATTTTTTGTTGTGTTTGAATAATTATAATTTAAAATATTGATATGAAATAATGTGTAGAACCAGAATAAAAAAGTACATTCTCTATTATTGAATGAATAAATAGAGTACTTTTCACCACTTCATTGTTGGGGTCTACCTTAGTGGTTATGATTGGAAAATCTCTCCCTTGATTCCATAGAGGTTGTTGAATTTCTCCAAAAACCCTTAGTTTAGCACTTTGTTTTGAAAAGTGTCATGGTTCCTTGTAGTTGAGGAAATGAACAATGTGCTAAGTTTTGAGCCGAGCATTTCTTTCCTCCATCGCATTAGTGGGTTTATCTTTTTGGAAATATCAAGCCAGGGGACCTTCCATCCCACACCTAAAGCATTTCGTCTTCACTCTTGAGTAATTATAGTATGCTTCTTTCCATACCTTTGAAAAGTGGGTTTTTGAAATTTATTAAAACCTTTAGACTTCTACTTCAAATCTAAAAAATTTAACAACACTTTCTACTTCTTATCCCCATGATACCATTGAGATTATCCAATCTGAATTTCAACTTTGAGGGAACACCAGAAAATTTCCTCAAAACTATCAAAGTCTTGGATTGCCAGATATTTTCGTAAACATGGTTTTATCCCACCAAAGAAGTGGTTAAACTTTAATTTAAGGGTAACGACAAATATTGAGGCATATCATGAAAGTCTTGTGATGTTTTCCTCATACACCATGATTGATTCATTGTATTTTTTTCTTTAGGGTAAAGAAACCCCTTTGCATTTTATGCTGGAGAGTGTGAGGAAAATATTTATCAAAAAAACATTTTATAGAATTCCTTCCACTCTATCAATTCAATATGTTACTCAAGAGTAGTATTCCGGATCAATTTTTATTATTGACCAGCTTATCCCTCCATATGATAAACATATACTAGAAACTTCTCTTGCTCAAAACACTGAAGGATGGAGAATATCTTCTCAATGAAGTTGATTAATTGTTTTGTGATTAAGGGATCATATAATCAATTGATTATAGGAGGCCTTTATAGAAAAAATCTCTAAATTGTAGCTTGTTCTTTCTTAGGGGGATTCGGGTGCTCCTCTTAATCTAGGTTTTTATTCAGAACCAGATTCTGCTGGGAGAGTATCATCATATAGTTCATGATTACCACTCCCATTGGGTTGGGAATCTTGTTGGGGAAGTTATCACTTTTCTCGTTAGATTGATTGTTTACCCGATTCCTCCTATTTCCAGATGTTGGATAGTATAAAGGGAAAATTAGGGTTGAGTATTTTAAACTATTAATCACATAGAAGGGAATCCACTGAAATTAAAGATATAACTTATAAATTAAAATTATTTCTATAACTTATCAATTTATAGGCTTCAATGTATGCTATCAACGATCTATTTCCTAAAATATATTATTTTGAATATTTTTCCCTTAATAACGGTTCATAATGAGATTATTAATTTACCAAATCATATCCCCAGGGGGTGTCAAAATTGGTGTAAATTAAGGCCCATGGCCATGCACTAGTTCTTGGTCAAGTCTAACTCAACATAATGTGTTCAGGTTTTATCCCTATGTACATCTTTTCCAGATCCACCCCCACTTGTAGTATCTATATGTGGATGTATTTTTATGGAAACTAATTTACAATTTAAAAACATTTAGTTAGGTCTTCTTATGTTTAGTTTTACTAAAAATGATTTCTTAAGAACTTTATAATCCTAATCCCAAAAATAACTAAACATTCCTTTCATACCAACTATAACTACCCTAACCTTTATTACAATTCATTTCCTGATTTATTACATAATATTACACATAATAAAACCTAAAATATCAAGAATAATAGTGTATTTGGTAATTAGGTACATTATATAACAACTTTAAACAAGGAATACATAGTCGTTATTGAAAATATACTTAACATGAACATATTATTACGTTATAATTAAAACTACATGGGATAACCTGGGAACATACATAAGAAAGGGGTGAGCTATAAAGCTTAGTAAGTGAATAAACATGGGATAAAATGTAAAAAATAATAATTTTTAGATAATAGGCATATTAATAGGTCATAAAAGGGGTTAGAATCATAAACATGAACAATGAGTCATGATATAGCGTGATAACATAAAGGGAACATGGGAAATGTTTCAACAACTTAAAACACCGCATCATAAACATAGGTCAAGGATAAGTGACAAGATATCATGATGTAAAAATTACCATATTGGAATTAGGTTTAATCATTTTCCCAATATGATTTCTCATGAGACTAAACATTACCCAATTCATTGGAGAGCTATATAATTCCAGGCGCACTTGTCACATTCATTTAACTCTAATGCTTAAGTGTGCCTCATAAATCATTAAAACTGGAATCATTTATCATAAAATTTTATTACATGATCATGAAGTGTGGAATAAAAACATTTCATTCCACAATAAATAAATAAAAGTTCATAAATGTGAACACTATTGATTGGAAATGGGTACGAGTATTCACTACATAATTGTTTGGAATGAAAAATCACAGTGGAATTTCTACTGCATAACATCATTACTAGAAAATTAATAAAATATGTTGATGAGAGAAAAAGGGGTATATAATCATCTTTAATGAAAATATATTGTAATAGGGACATTTAAAAACATATCCCAATAATAGGAATTGGAAATATGATGCATAAGCTAGTGAAGAAACTTGAATAAAGAAGAGAAGAAAAGGATCTCTTACCTTGAGAGTGTGACTCTAAATGCATGGGAGGGGCTTGTTGAGAGATTTGGGGAACCTTAGGAGAAGTATATACAGGGTAGGTAAGATTAAGGATGTGATATAAGTATTTTTGCTGAAGATAAATGTGATATTGGGTGGGTTTATATAGGAAAAGAGTGGGGGATTCTTTATTAAATTTCAAACTTAGGTTTTGGACACAATATAATAAAATATCAAAAAAAAAATGATACCATGTTTTTTCACAAGTTTTATACCAAGGGGAGTGTTTTGAAGTATTTTATAAGTACAAGGGACTAACTAAGTGAAAAAATTCGATTACTAATGTGGAAGAGAGTCATAATCTTAAAGAAATTATTTTAAAATCTTAAAATATATTAACGGTTTTTGGAGGATTCATAATGGAGTTATAAAATTAACCAAATAAAAATTAAATCACATTATTTTAATTTTAAAGCATATATTTTCTCTTGGATACCCTTTATAGTATTTATTACATCACTTTTGGGTCATTATTATGTCATAATATACACCATATATTTGTAAGGTATTTAATTTTATCCGAAAATTCGACTCTCTCAGAAAATTATGAAAAATTAACTGTTGGATAATTATGAAATTATGATTTCAAAAATAATATTCATTTTATTTGGATAACATGGAAAGACAGTTGCAGTGTGTGCATCCATTCCAGGTATATTATTCATTTTTCATCAATTTTTCTATTTTATAAATTATAAACACTAATATAAATGTTTCATTTTTCAGCCTTCTTAGTCAGCTCACCCGAACCACCCTACCCCATCTGCCTACCTTTCCCCATATGAGCATAATTCCTAGGTATATTATTTATTTTTCATCAGTTTTTCTATTTTATAAATCACAAAAACTAATATAACTTTTTCATTTTTCAGTCTTCTCAGCCTGCTCACCCGGACTACCCTTCCCCATCTGCCTACCCCACCTCGTATGAGCAGCCTTCCCATGTATATTATTTATTGTGTATCAATTTCTCTATTTTATAAATTATAATCACTAATATAACTTTTTCATTTTTCAGCCTTCCCAGCATGCTCACCCGGACTACCCTGCCCCATCTGCCTACACTTCCCCGTATGAGCAGCCTTCCCAGGTATATTATTATTATTTTCATAAATATTACTATTTTATAAATTATAAACACTAATATAACTTTTTAATTTTTCAGCCTTCCCAGCCAGCTCAACAAGACTACCCCACCCCATCTGCGTACATTGATTCTCCACCACCTCACTCAGACCAAAACGCTTATTATGAGTTTTTTGCTGAAGATCCTCACATAAATATTGTTGCATTAGGAATATTGCATTTTTTATGGATTTTGTACACCACAAGACTATGAAGATGGGTCAGGTTAGAGTATCAATAATCGTTATTATAGATCATACTGCTCTACTACCATTTCCTACCGCGGAGATCACCAGAGTAGGGGATTGTGTTGGTAATTTTTTACTTTGGCCAACTGGTTTGCTTTGCTATATTTCATATGAGGTATGTGTTTTTTAAATGTTAATTACGAATGACTCAAATTTAATTATAATTTTTTCTGACATTTAACTTATATAGGATTATCTGAAAGCAAAAGAAGATGCAGAGATGAAACAAAATGTTCAGGAACAATCGACTGTAGATACTTCAGATATTTCTTATGGGATACAAATATTATCTCAGGAACCTTCTTCATTTATTTTTTCCATGAGTTTTGGATGATGACCGATATATGCGGAAGAGAATATCCATTGAGATTAATCAAAGAAGATATCATCTATCTAGTAAATTTTGAAGAGATCGACCTAAATGTTGTGCAGTTGTTTACCATGTAAGTAAATTGACATTTGAATTTGTATTTTTTTTAATAAAATATGGTTTTAAATTGACTAACTAAATTTTCTTTTTCAATTAGGAATCTACACACAATTATTTTACAAAATAAAAGTACATACATTTACGGTTTTATAGATCGAGAATTCATTTCCATTAAAGTGCAATATGTGAGGAATCCTAATAGAGTTGCATATATGTGTGATAAATTATCACATACAAAGATTCAGTTCTAGTTTCTTCCATTTTTTGATAAGTAAGAACAGAAACATAATTATGAACTAATGATGATTATAATGTCATTAATTGTGAACTTTTTTGTATTTTAGGGGGAATTGGATGTTAGCCGTATTGTTCCCAAGTGAATGCATCGTATATTGGTTTTTCTCTTTATTAGGGAATGTTCGTAAAATATTTTTCACCTTATTAGAAAGGTATGTTTTTTAGTTTTTTATAAGCTCATTATGTTTAATTCTCATTGTTTAGATGGGTATTATTAGTTCATATATATGAAAATTCACTTCATGGAAAAAATTTAACAAGGAATACAAGTCAATAATGACACCAAATAAAATCAAATATGTGGAAGTATAGGTAATTAGATTTTATATTATAATTTGTACTAATTTTTTGTTATATATTAATTTTTATTAAAAACTTAATGTTTTATAACTGTAGTGTCATTGTCAACAAGGAAATGTTGAATGTGGTTATTATATTCTACAATTCATGTATGAGATAATCACAACTGGGAAAACTACTGACTTTGATAAGGTTAGTTGTTTTAATTTTTCTATATTTTCTTCCATATTATTCTATTTTTTTATCCAATATCATTCAATTTTATTGCAGGCATTCAATGATGCACAATCTTATTCCAAATATGATATGACCCATTTTCAATCTACTTTTGGAACTATTTATTATGTCCGATTAGTATTTGAGGTATGTATATTCTAATATTTATAAATAATATTATATATTGGTTAAAAAGACTATCTATTTTAAAATATTAGGTGTTTGAACCTAATAAAAATTAAATGAATGCATCAACAATAACCAACAATGAGCATGCCGTAAATTTCAGGTACATTTATTTTAATTCTACTTTATTTAGAAAGTGTAATCTTCGAAATTTTTATAAAAAAAATTTGTTACATTCAGTATAGGTTTTTTTATGCTTGGTATATAAAGGAATAAATAATCAATCAACAATGTGCTGAGAGGTTATGTACTATCCAAGCTAACATGAAGGCATGTCGTACCTACTACAACTCCATGCCCAAAAGGATAAAAAAATTAGAACTGACAAAAAACAATCCAAAAGTGCATTAAACATATTATATGGTATCCTTAAGGCATTGAGTATTGATTCAGGCCACAATGATGAACATGGGAACAATTTAAAAATGAAATTTTAGGGAATCAAACATCCAATATGGTTTCATGGGCTACATATGTACAATAGTGAAAATATCAGAAAACGTCTCTCAAGGCCACACACACACACACACCATTGTGCATACATCCTACTATATATCTATTATAATAAATGTACATACACTCAACCATCATGGGATATTAAAAAAAACATAAAAGGAAAAAATCACTAATTTCAAATGAGAAATAATGATCTTCCACCAAGTATATTCATTATCCATCTCATTCTCAGCCTACTTTATCTGATCAGCCATTGTAGCACAGTTTACCATCAAACCATCCCATTCAGCCTTAACCACAGATGCCACATTGCCTACAATGACATATTCTTCCAACATTAAACACTATAATTCATCGAGTTCTCTCAAGTGCCTCTACAATTTATTTATCTAATTTTTTATAATATTTATTGATGCATTTATATTTAACTAGAATCCATGTAAATATTATCAGTGACTCAAATGTATTTTGAACTTTATAATATAGATGAGTACATAATTTTTTGATTAACTAGATAAAATTATGTAATTTCTATATTTTTATTGAATTATAAATACTGTTTTATTTTTGTGTATATTGTGTTTTTAAAGGGGTTTCGATTTAATTGGAATGCAGTTTTTCTGAATTATTTGAAAAACATTTAACTTATGATGTTAGTTATTTTGAAAACCAATGTCGATTTAAAAAAAAGGGTTTTGGCTTTGGTTTTTTATAAAACTGACGCAAAAACCCCAAGCCACAATGATTTTAAGTGTCAGTTTTAGGTAAAAACGATGCTGAAAATCCGTTATCGGTGTTGGTTTATTTAATAAACCATCACCGAAATGCTCAAAGAAAATGATTTTCGGTGTTAGTTTTTTGAAAAATGATTCTGAAAAATCTGTTTTTCCATCACCTTTATAGACATTGTTTAAAAAAATGACATAAAAAAAAATAAAACCGTCGTTAAAATGTGTTTTGGTACTAGTGTGATATGACTCAAAGTGATTATTTCCAGTTTAAAATGACATTTTAGTAAAAACCACAAGTGATGTACCAAAAAAAAATAATTTTTTTTATATTTTTAATAATATATAAAAATGGTCCGTAAGTTATTTTTGGTATGTAAGAATCAATCGTACATTAATCTAACACACTGTCGTATCGGTATGACTCTAAGTGTGTGTTTCCATTTTAAATTATCATTTTAGTAAAAAAGACATGTGACATACTCAATACCAAGAAAACACATTTGGATTGTTTCAATACTGTATTAAAATGATACATATGACATTTTAGATGTGTAGGAATGAGATTCACCCCAATTTAATACAAAGTGTAGCTGATATGTCTGAAAGTGTATGCTGTCTATTTAAAATCGAAATTTTAGTTCAAAACGTGAGTCCCTCATTGAAAACAAAAAAAATGATCATATTGACTTGTTTTTATTTAAAATTTACATTTTAGTTGAAAACACAAGTCCCATACTCAAAACCAATAAAACACATTTTGGTTATTTTGAAACATTGGGAAAAAAATCTATAATTCATTTTTGAGATGTAGGAACCAACCAAACCTCAATCCGATACATGGTGTACCCTATATGACTCAGAATGTCTATTTTGAGTTTAAAATTGAAAATTTTGATGAAAATATGTGTCACTCAATAAAAAATGAGAAACAATTCTCATATTTTATTGATAATTTTGGAAAATGATTCATAAGTCATTTTTTATTTGTAAGAATCAGTCTCATGTCAAACTGGCACACAATGTGACCGATATAACTCAACGTTTTTCTTTTTAGTATTAATTGATATTTTAGTTAAAAAACAAGTGATATAATAAAAATCAAGAAAACACATTTATATTGTTTTTACACTTTATGAAAATGATCCATAAGAAATTTGTGAAATATAGGAATTAACCTCATGTCAATCCAACGCATGGTGTGATTGGTATGACTGAAAGTAAATGTTTTCTATTTAAAATGAAATTTTAATAAAACCAAACGTGATAGAATAAAAACCATGAAAATTAATTTTATTATTTTTATACATTATAATAATGATTCTCAAGTCATTTTTGATGTATAGGAACCAATCACACATCAATCCGACAAATAGTGTGACCAGTATGACTCAAAGTGTTTCATTTTATTTAAAATTTCCATTTTAGTAAAAAAGACAAGTGACATACTCAAAAATGATAAAAAAACATTTAGACTGTTTCAATACTTTGGGAAGATGATCCATAATTCATTTTTGATGTGTAGGAATTATCCAGACCTAAATACGATACATAATACGCCTGATATGAATAAAAGTGTCCGTTATCAGTTTAAAATTAATATTTGAGTTCAAAACATGTGTCACATAGTGAAAACCAAGCATACACACTCAAAATGGCTTGATAATTTAGTACAACGATTCATAATTAATTTGTAACATGTTTGAATCAGAATAATGTCAAACGAACAAATGATGTGACTGGTATGACTCAAAGTGTTCGTTTTCAGTTTAAAATGAAATTTTAGTAAAAAAAAGTGACATAATCAAAACCATGAAAACAAATTTATATTGTTTTTATACTTTAGGAAAATGATCCATATTTCATTTTTGAAGTCTAGGAATAAACCACACCTCAATTTGATGCATGGTGTGAAAAGTATTACTCAAATTGTGTGGTTTTAATTTAAAATATACATTTTAGTTAAAAACACACATCACATTCTCAAAACCAAGAAAACACATTCTGATTATTTTGATACTTTAGGAAAATTATCCATAAGTAATTTTTGATGTGTAGGGATTAGCCAGACCACAATACAATACATGGTGTTCCTGGTATGACTCAAAGTGTCTGTTATTATTATATAATTGACAATTTATTTAAAAACCTTAGTCAATCATTGAAAACCAAGAAAACATGAAAAAATAATATTGAAAATTTAGGACAACCCATAATTCATTTATGATATATAGAAATTAATGTACATAAATATGACACATGATGTGGTTGGTATAACTCAAAGTGTGTGTTTTCAATAGATAAGATTCATTTTAGTTTAAAAAACACATGACATGACCAAAAATGATAAAATGAGCTTATATTATTTTCTCATCATTTTATATGTTATTACATAATTAATTTCCAAATCAATTTTGTTATGTAATTAATTAGTTATTTTTCATAGAGATAATACTTGAATACAAATAAAAAATTGTGTGGTAGATGAAGTCTTGTTCAAAAAATGAATTTATCTTGAATTTACTCCTATCCATAATGAGTTTTTTATCACCATAAATGAGAACCAATTCCATAGAACCTTCTTTTGAGAAAACAAAAATAAATAGTGTTATGTGTAAGATTCAACTATAACCACTAGTGGAAATACAAGATTTAACATCGACGTAATAACGTCAGTTTTTTATAAACCGACTCCAATATTATGTGAGGGAAATTTATGGCATCGTTTTTAGTAAAACCGATGCCAAAAACAACTATTCGATGATATTTCGCGTCGATTTTGTGAAAACTAATGCAGAAAATAAAAAAAAAATTTGGCCTCAGTTTTGAAGAAAACTGACGCCAACAATAAAAAAATATTTTTGGTGTCGGTTTTAAAGAAAACCGATGCCATAAGTTGAAGTTTCGACATCGGTTTTCTCCAAAAACAATGACGAAACATAGAAAATTAGTTTATTTTCGGCATCATTTTTGGTAAAAACTGACGCTGAAAATAAAAAAGGGATTATTTGCGTTAGTTATTCTCAAAACCGATGCTGAATGTTTTTTTTAATTTTTGGTGTCAGTTTCTAACAAAACCGAAACTGAAAGTCTTTTAAAATTAATCGGGATCCTGAAACCCTCATTTTGTTGGATCATCGAAATCGAAACCCGCTGCAACTCCTTGGACTTCTGACAACCTTTGAAGCTCTATTTTTGATCTTGGAAGGCCATTGTTGACCGTTTTGTTCTATTTTCATGATTTTCGGTTTGCGTTCTTCATTTTTATCTCTTGTTTTATCTTCAATTATTAATTTATTCTTCCATAACTCTATTTTACATGACTTTCAATGTTGGTTTGATTTTAGCTGTTGTTTATCATTATTTTTAGTTTTGTATTATCATTGTTGGTATAGATTTTGTAGTTTTTGTTTTTCAAAGTCATTAAACCAATCACAGTTTGGATTGAGGATCTCCATTTGGGTTGAACTTAAAATTTTTGTAAGTTTATTTTAATTTTGTAGATAAATCATTTATCATTCAATTTTGTTATTGGTTTGCTTTAATTATTAGTTTATATTTTATTTTTAATGAGTTAGGACATGGTTAAATATTCTTTCAATAAATATTCTTAAATATCCTGTCGACAAATTGTATATTTTTACATTGACTCCAATCAAATTTCACCCAATACACTTACTGTATCCTTTAATTTAATGCACTCTTCCATACTTTTGACACATTCAACATCTAAATAATGAAACAACTATGTAAAATGAACTAATAAATTTTAGAAGAATGATATTATAATTAAATTATAATATCAATATAACACACATGTATATAATATGAAAATAAAAATTTTTCTAATTGTAAATGTGTTTCATATCTGATATTTTCTATCTGATTATCAATAGTTTTTATTAAATTTTTTTTTGTTTACAAATTATCTGATAGATATTGAAATGTTTATATGTTTTAATATATTCACCAAATATATTGTGATATCAGGTATTTAATGGATCGTAATTGGATTCATCTACAAAGAACCACCAGTGAATATGAAAAAGGAGTTGATAATTTTTTGGAATTCACTAAACGAAATCTTGAAAACATTGATTTGATTTTTTTTCCATGTGTGAAGTATGTAAATATGGGAAAGTTAAACTCTAGAGAAATCTAGGATCATCTCATTTGTTATGGTTTTATCCTTAATTATACACGTTGGATCTGTCATGGTGAATGAACTAAAAATTCAATATCCAATGTTGATGAAGATATTCATAATGAGGCAGAGGATCGTATTGAAGAATTAATTCATGATTTAGGTGTTGAAACCATCAGAAAAACACCAACTATTGAACTATTATATAGAGATTCTGAGAAACCATTATTCCCAGGTTGCAGTAAATATACTTTGTTATCAGCAGTTCTGAGATTAGTTAACTTGAAAGAAAAAATGGGTGGAGTGATAAATGTTTCTCCAGTTTACTTGAGCTTTTGAAAGAGCTACTTCTAGAAGGCAATGTGCTTTCAGATTCTAATTATGAAGTGAAGAAAATATTATTCCCAATGGGATTGGGTTATAAAAAGATACATGATTTCCCCAATGATTGTGTACTATATAGGAAAGAAAATGAATATTTATCAAGTCGTCCTACTTGTGGGACATCACGCTATAAGACAGATGGGAAAGTCAACTCAGATTCATTCTCAGGTGATGTCATCTAACTTCATGAAAAATCAATTTTGTACTTTCCAATGATATTTTCCAATATTTTTTGCATATAATTATGATAAATCAATTCTGATTCATTTTTAGGTACTAGAATCAAAGCTCCTACTAAAGTAATTTGGTACCTTCCAATAATTCCTCATTTGAAGCATCTATTTGAAAATTAAATTGATGTAAAATGGTTAAGATGACATTCAAATGAGTGCATCTCTGATGGTAACTTGCGTCACCCTTACGATTCACCACAGAGGAAGAGTTTGGATAAAAAATTTCATGATTTTGGAAGTGAGGTTATAAATATCATAATGGGATTGTGTACTAATAGAATGAATCCATATCAGAGCCTCAGTAGACAACATAGTTCGTGGCCTGTTTTTCTGGTAGTTTACAACTTTTTCCCACATCAATGTATGAATAAAAAATATTTTATGATGAGATTGATGATTTTTGGACCAAAACAACCCGGAAATGATATTTATGTTTATCTTTCACCTTTGATTTATGATTTGAATATTTGATGAGAGGATGTTGTTAAAGTTTTCGATGCATACAAGAAAGAGTATTTTCTTTTGTGTGCTATGATAATGTTCAATACAAACGAATTTCCTGCATATGGATTCTTATCTAGATATAGTGTTAAGGGAGATAAAGCATGTCAAATTTTTGAAGTACAAACATCATATTATCAACTGAAGAATGGAAGAAAGATAGTGTACATGGGACATCGAAGATTTTTGTGAATAAATCATCTTTATTGTAGATTAAAAAAAACATTTAACAGTTTACAAGAATACAACCTCACCCCTCAACCATTGTCAGTTGAAGAATACTATGACATGGTTAGAGATATTGATTCGACATTTGGAAAGAGAAGATGTTATTGTTTTCAAAAAACATATATGGAAGAAGTAGTCTAATTTTTTCGAACTACCTTATTGGAAATGTTTAGAGATAAAACATATCATTGATGTTATGCATGTTGAGAAAAAATATGTGACAGTTTGATTGGAACTTTGTTAGACATAAAAATAAATACAAAATATGGATTTCATGCTATATTGGACTTGATATTAATGAGAATACATTTGGAGTTAGCTCCCACTGTGAAAGGAAACAAAACATATTTACCTCCAGCTTGTCACAAATTAAGCAAGATTGAAAACATGAATATTTGTAAGTGTCTTCATGGTATTAAAATACCCAGTGGTTTTTCTTCAAATGTGAATAATTTGGGTTCATTGAAGGATTGTAAAGTAATAGGTATGAAATATCATGATTTCCATGTGTTTATGCAACAACTTCTACCAGTAGTAGTGCGTGGTATATTGCCGACAACTATCAGAAAGACTATCATCAGGTTATGTAATTTTTTCAAATCCATTTGTAGAAAATTCATTGATCCAAATTTGTTAGATGTGTTAGAGAATGAATAAACTCTTATTATTTGTCAACTAGAAATGTATTTACCACCCACAATTTTTGATATAATGGTTCATCTTCTGATTCAATTGGTGCATAAGATAAGAATATGTGGGATTGTTTTTTTAAGATGGATGTATCCTTTTGAAAGATATATGAAAATTTTGAAAGGATATGCTAAAAATACTTATCGATCAGAGGCCTATATTGTTCAAAAATATGTATCAGAAGAGGTGATTGAGTTCTGTATTGATTATTTGAATGAGGTGGAGCATATTGGTCTCCCTGTATCTCGACATATGACAGTTGATAGTGAAGGTATAGGGGTTCGAGGCTTAAATTCAAAGTTCATTCCACGTGATGAAGTGATGCAGGAACATTTATACATTTTTAACAACCCAGATGAGGTTCAATCATTAATATCCTCACATATTTCTAAATTAAAGTTACAATATCAGAAAAAATGAAAAGTGGTTGATGATTGAGCATAAGAAGACATTTGTTTCATGGTTTAAAGAGAAAGTCACCCCAGATATATCTGCATCAGAAACATTGAAGTGGTTTGCAGGGGGACCATCTCTTAATGTGATCACATGGTCTAGTTTTGATATAAATGGCTACACATTTTACACAAAAAACCTAGATGAAAAGAGTACCGTTCAGAATAGTGGTGTGATGGTTTTCACAGAAGTAGTGAATTTTTTGAGTGCCAAAGATAAAAACACAATTTATGCATCAACTTCATATTTTGGAGTTACTGAAGACATATGGGAAATTTATTATATTAAATTTCGAGTCACTGTTTTTAAGTGTAATTGGGTTGATTGTAATAGTGGTGTGAAACATGATGAATATGGGTTTAAACTGGTTGATTTGAAAAGATTTAATTACAATGAGGAACCATTTATCATGGCGACACATGAAAATAAAGTATTTTATGTCATTGATCTGTCGAATGATCAGTGGTTAGTTTTTTTGCAAGGAAAAAGATACCATTTGGGTGATGAGGATGATTCTGATGATGTTAGTGATTTACATGAGCCTTATTCATCTATTACGCAAATTCCAGATGATTACAATGTGTATAAGATAGACATAGTGCATGTAGTACGTATTGATCATGATGAAGGCATGTGGGAAAACAATAAATTAGTCTTCTAATTTTTCTGGTAAATATTTATATTTTGTTTCCATTTTTGAAACTTACAAATGCATGCCTCTTTTTTTACTTACTTATTTTTGTCTTCCTTGTTTCTAATTATTTATTTCTCTAATGATATGCAGGTTCACAAAATTTCATTACACTTTCTAGTAGCAATTTCAGATACAGATAGAGAGGAGTAGTTACCGAGGTATATCTATTTTGACATATTAATAAATATTCAGTAATATACTTATTTAATGAAATAAAATTGTTAATTTGAAAAAAAATTCAGGACTACTGATGCATCCTCGTCGGATGAGACTTCTCCTGTTAATACTCAAAAATCAAGTTCTCAAGTTGGTAAACGTGGTATTACACGTTTACCAAACTATCACATTCTCGTGATGTTGAAAAAGTAGACATCCATTTTGATGATAATAATAATGCAGTTGGCCCAAATGAAGTTCAGTTTTTCAATTATGTAGCGATGTAGAGCCATTGCATGATTAGTATTTTATATCCTAATTAGAAGTCAGTGGACAGGACGGTGAAGCAGCAGCTTTGGGAGGACTTTATGGTAACATATCTTAATTTATTTCTTTTATCTCATTTTTTGAATATTATATATTTTAAATGACATATTTAATTTATTCAATTATAGATGAAATTCAATGTTGGGGAATCCAAATAAATTAAAAAAAGACATATCTCTTTAGCGGCGGTTCAATGGAGAAATTTTAAAACCAAAATGAAAAGAAATTATGTTTTTGGAAAGAGAAGGTTTGAAAGACCATGTATTAAGTATCTGTATATATATTAAGAAACATGGAAGCGATTTGTTGATAGTCGTCAGAAAGATAAAATTCAGGTAAGATAATTGTTTTATATTTTAAAAATTATGCTATATTTTTCTTATTACTTAGTAGTTTATTTTTATATAACAGGCCTCTAGGAGATGTCATCAGGATATCCAGTTGAGAAACAATAACCCTCATACTTTATCACAAGGAGGGTATTCATATTTTGAGCAAAAAATGATTGAAGAAAAATTTGAATCATTAAGAGCTCGATCAAGTAGTGGTTCAGAAGAGGCCCAGTTTAGTCCTCCATCTCCTCCCACTCGCCCTGAGAAATGGAAAAGAGAAATAAGACGAGAAAATGAACAATATCTTATAGTGGAAGCTCAACAAGTGGCTGATAGAATTTTAAGTAAATATTATTTATTTTTGTAATAATTTTTCTATTTTATAATTTATAAACACTAATATAACTTTTTTATTTTTCATTTCAGGATGAAATTCAGGAGAAAGAGACACAGGGATATTTTATCCTTGAGGGTAGGATGGAAATCCTAGACACTTATTTGGAAAAGGTAGAACACCCCAGTCGTGGTAGATGATATTAGGTGGGTGTTAGTATTCAGAAGGGTTTTGGTAAGAGTAAGAAATCAAGAGACCCAGAAATAGAATCGTTAAAAGAAGAGATGAAAGATATAAAACACTCTATGGGTGATCAAATTCAAGCAGTAGTGCATAAGGCTTTATTAGAACACTTGGAAAGACAGTCACAGTCTGTGCATCCTTCCCAGGTATATTATTTATTTGTCATCAATTTTTCTATTTTACAAATTATAATTACTAATATAATTTTTTCATTTTTCAGCCTTCCCAGTTTGCTCACCCGGACTACCCTACCCCAGCTTCTTACCCTGCCCTGTCTGCGTAGCCTTCCGAGGTATATTTTTTATTTTTCATCAATTTTTCTATTTTATAAATTATAATCACTAATATAAATTTTTCATTTTTCAGCATTCTCAGCCTACTCACCCGGACTACCCTACCCCATCTGCTTACCCTACCCCATCTGCGCAGCCTTTCGAGGTATATTATTTATTTGTCATCAATTTTTCTATTTTATTAATTATAAACACTAATATAACTTTTTCATTTTCAGCATTCTCAGCCTACTCACCCCGACTACCCTTCCCCATCTGCTTACCCTGCCCCGTCTGCGCAACCTTTCGAGGTATATTATTTTTTTAATCAAATTTTCTATTTTATAAATTTTAAACACTAATATACCGTTTTCATTTTTCTTCCTTCTTAGCATACTCACTCGGACTACCCTGCCCCACCTGCTTACTTTGAGCCTCCACCTCCTCCCTCGGATGAAGCCTTATATTGTGAGCTTTTTTCGGGAGATCCTCATGTACATATTATTGTGTTAGGACATGTGCATTTTTTGAGGGACTCATTACATCATCAACCAATGCAGACAGGTCAGGTTAGAGTATATGTACTTTTTATTATAGATCCTACTTATCTACTACCATTTTCTACTGTGGAAATCACCAGTGTTGGGGAATGTATGGGTCATTTTTTACTTTGGACAACTTACCTTCTTCGTTATATTTCACATGAGGTATGCATTTTTTAAATATTAATTACAAATGATTCAAAATTACTTATAATTTTTTCTAACATTTAACTTATATTGGAATATCTGAAAGCAAAAGAAACTGCACAAATGCAACAACATGTTCAGGAACAGTCAGCTGAAGATACTTCTAATATTTATTATGGGTTGAAAAGATTATGTAAGTCCTCTTCTTCCTAGAATTTTATCTTTGAGTTTTTGAAGACGCCCGATATATGTGGAAGAAATTATCGATTGAAATTAATGAATGAATATATCATGCATTTAGTCAATTTTGAAGAGATCGGGCTGAGTGTGGTGCAGTTGTATTCTATGTAGGTAAATTGACATTTGAATTTCTATTTCTTTAATAAATTATTGTTATGTCATTGACTAACTATATTTTCTTTTTAAATTAGGTATCTACACAAGCTTCTTTTACAAAATGAAACTACAGGAATTTACAGCTTTGTAGATCTAGAGTAAATTTCCTTAGAATTCAAACATGTTAAGAATGATGAAAGAGTTCAATATATATCTGAGATATTATCATAGACAGAGATTCAGTGATGGTTTTTTCCATTTCTTGATAAGTAAGAACATCCACAAAATTATGAACTAATGATCATTATAATGTCATTAATTGTGAACTTTTTTGTATTGTGGGGACATTGGATGTTAGGTGTATTTTCCCCAAGTGAATAAAACTTATATGAGTTTTTCTCTTTATTAAAAAGTAGTGCATATACCATTTTCCACCTTATTAAACAGGTAAGTTTTTTTATAAGCTCATTATGTTTAATATTCATCATTTAGACACATTTTATTAGTTCATATATAAAGAAATGCAGTTCATGAAAACATTTTAATAAGGAATACATGTCAGTAAAGAAACAAACGAAAATAAAATATGTGGAAGTATAGGTAATTAGTTTTTATATTTTTGTTATATATTAGTTTTTATTATTAGTTAACTATTTTATAACCGTAGTGTCATCGTAAAAATGAACATGTTAAATGTGGTTATTATATTCTATGATTCATGTATGAGATAATCACAACTGGGGAAACTACTGATTTTCATAAGGTTAGTTGTATTAATTTTTTTTATATTTTCTGCCATATTATTTTATTTTTTAATTTCATATCATTCAATATTATTATAGTCATTCAATGATTCATAGTCTTATTCCCAATATGATATGACCCATATTCAATCTACTTTTACGAACTATTTTTGATGTCTGATTAAGATTTGAGGTATGTATATTCTAATATTTATAAATAATAATACATATGGGTTCAAAAAACTAACTCTTTTGATATATTAGGTTTTTAACCATCTAATAATAAAATGAATGGTTCAACAATAACCAACAATGGGCATGCCGTAAATTTCGGGTACGTTTATTTTAATTATACTTTATTTTGAAAGTGTAATATTCATAATTTTCTAAAAAAAAATTAACTTTCTGCGTCGGTTTTTTGTTTATTCTTGGTATATGAAAGAATAAATAATCAATAAAACATGTGATGAGAGGCTATTTACTATTCAAGATGACATGAACCCATGTTGTACCTGCATCAAATCCATTCCAAAAGGATAAAAAAGACATTAGAAGTGACCAAGAACAATCCAAAAGTGCATTAATCATATAACTTGGTATCCTTATGGAATTGAGTATTGAGTCAGACCACAATGATGATGAGTGAACATGTACTTGATATCTACATGGCATCAATTTATTTCATGGTACTTGGTATCCATAATGAATTGAATTTTAGGTCTAGCCACATGACTATAATAAGTACATCGTAATCATTGAGTTCTCTCAAGTGCCTCTGCAATGTCTTTATCTAATTTTTAATTAGATTTATTGATGCATTGATCTTTAACTGGAATCCATGTAAATTTTTCAGTAACTCAAATGTCTTTCCTTTGGTATCAAAGAATAGTTAGGCAGTGTGAGAGCTGTAAATGATGGAGTCGTGGGACTTGCAAATTTCGTAAAATTTCTTGAAGTCATTGATTGTAGGTACGTGTATTTTAATTTTACTTTATAATAACAATGTATAGATAATGCTTTTGATTAACTAGATATATGAATTTAAGTTATAAGAGTCATTGGATGATAAATACTATTTGATTGTTTTTGTATATTGTGTTATTTTTACAGGGGTTTCGATTTTATGTAGTTAGGGCTTGGCTTAGTGGTAATCACCCCTTAATTATACATGAAAATGGGGGTTCAAAACCCATTAGGTGCAGGGTACTACAACGGTACTATATCAGCGGCGACACTGTAGCATCGGCGAGCATTGTAACTGTGGTAGGTCACTGTAGTAGTGGTAGGGTGCTGTAGCAACGGCGGGTACTGTGCAGTACTATAGCAATACTATTCACAAAATGAGCCTTGGGCAAAAAAATGGGCTTACGGGCCATGTAAGGGGCTAAATGCCCACTGGGCCTTCGGGCTATGTAATGGGTCTCCCTCTACCCAGTTAAAAGAGGCCTTCGCTTTGCTTTAGTAATAAATGAGGATTCAACCCCAACCTTAAAAAAATAGGGGTTCGATTTTATTGGAAGTGTAATTTTAATTATTTTATAATTTTTTTAGTTATGGCATTGGTTATTTGAAAAACCGACACCGAAAGTTAAAAAAAAAATGAATTTTGGCGTCGGTTTTATCTTAAAATAACACCGAAATGCCTATCTAAATTCAATTTCGGCGTCCATTTTATCTAAAACCGATGCCGAAAATCATAATGAAATTATTTTTGGCATCGGTTTTTGAAAAACCGATGCCAAAAACTATATTTTTAATGTAACCTTTATAGACTTCGGTTTAAAGTTGACGTCAAAAATGAACAAAAAAACTGGCGTTAATTTGTGTTTTTATAATGGTGAACTCAATCCAAATAATAGTGTGTCTGGTATGAATAAGAGTATATATTTTTCATTTAAAATTGAAACTTTTTATTTTATTTATTTATTTATTGTATTTATTACATAATAATTGTTTTCTTATAAAGGTTTATTTTTTTCTCAAGGTATGGTGGTTTTTTCATAAAAGTCATGACCAGGGGTCGGGGAAAAAAGACAAAAGAACATTGATGTTTTTGAATGTTTGTGATAATTTTTACTTATGCAATTTTACAACCCAATTTTTGAAATGTCTATAGTAAATTTTTTTATTATATTTTTGTTGTAAATTTTTATCAATTAAATTATGTATTTACAACCTATATTTTCTATTTTTCATGTGCAGTGTACTATAATTTTAATAGAATTTTTAGAAGTATTCCCCTTTATCAGAACTTGTTACAACACTGATAAAGGGACATTTTATCAGTGCTACTAAAAGTGCTGATAAAGGGATCCCTTATCATTGCTAAATAAAAACGTTGATAAAGTGTGCCTTTTTTAGTTATTTTCTAGCATTGAAAAAATCCTAGGGATTTTAATCATGCTCTGGGTGTCAACACTTTTTATGTGTGATAAAAATGGCCTATTTTAGCAGTATTAAAGGCCTTATTTGTATTATTGATAGTTGATGGGTCTACCTCCTTCATCATCACATATTTTTCTTACTCTGACATGGCTCCTTTGAGAAAATCCAACGAGAAGTGATATCACTGAGTACTTACCTTTTCTGAATTATTAAAAACATGAAATATTGTATAATAATATGATAATAAGTTAATCACAATATATATTAAGATAATACTTTACTATCATATTAATTTTCAAAAATCTGGAACAAATCACTACTAAAAATATTCTTAAGTGACATCAAAACCCATAATGTACTCGGTCTAGGTAGATATGATAACCACTGGCTATAATAAGTACCTTCCGTATAGTACATTATCTTTTATATGACACTTTATAAAATTTTTATAAAGGAATACTTGTTTTGTATCTCCTTGATAACTAACATTCCAACATCTACAAAAAACCGAAACTAATCCTTTGATCTTTCTAAATTATTGTTGGATAGATCCAAATCCTATCCAGTACAGTTCTTTTGGTTCTATTTTATATTTTCCCTACTATGATTTTCACATAGCACTATAGTAAAACAGGCCTTTAACTATAATAAAATTTTCCTTTATCAACACTAGAAGAGCAATGATTACCAAATCATGACTAAAAGACCTTGGATTTTATCATTGATAGAAAAGTATTGATAAAGTAACCATTTATCTGATATTTTAGAAGGGATGATAAAGGACCCCATTTATTAGAACTTTTATTTAGCACTGATAAATTCATCCTTTATCAGCGCATTTAATAGCATTGATAAAGGGGTATAGTACAATGTTTCATAAGTGCACACTGCAACACCAGTTCTGTGTTCTATAACAACACACTACATCACCATAGAAAACAAAAAAAATTAGAAAAAAAGTAAAAAATATAGAATTCAAATGATATAAAATTCATAACACAAACATAATAAAAGAACACTATATTATAGACATTTCAAACACTGGTTTATACAATTAAATGAGTATGTACAAATTATAACATACATTCTAAAACATCAATGTTCATTTTTATTTTTCCAATGACCCTGACTTATTCTATTTCCAAACAAACCACCCCTACTCGAGAAAAGGAACGCACCTGTATATGAAAAAAACTCTTATATTAGTAATAATATAAAGAAATAAATTAAAGAGAAAGTGTCAAAATATCAATTTTAAACTGACAACAGATATTTTAAGTAATATAGATCACATCTTGTATTGGATTGAGGTGTGGATGATTCCTAAACATAAAAAATGACTTACGGACCATTTTAATAAAGTATAAAAACAATCACAATGTGTTTCCTTAGTTTTGAGTATGTTAGTTTTTTGTTTTTACTAAAAATAATGTCAATTTTATATAAAAAGGAGCACTTGGTCACACCGTGCATCAAATTAAGGTGCGTCTAATTCTTAAATGTCCCAAATTTCTTATGGAACATTTTCCTAATGTATTGAAACAATCCAAATACTTTTTCTCAGTTTTTAGTATGCCATTTCTCTTTTTTACTAAAATGCCATTTTAAACTAGAAACATGCACTTTGAGTCTTATCAGTCACATTGTGTGTCATCTTGATGTGAGAATGATTCCTACATATAAAAAATTACTTATTGAACTTTTTATTAAATTATCAATACAATATTAGTGTGTTTTCTCAGTTTTCAATGAGTGACACTTTTTAAATAAAATGCCAATTTTAAACTGATATCATACACTTTGAGTCATACCGAGTACATCGTGTATCAGATTTAGGTGCGTCTGATTCCAACACATAAAAAATTACTTATATACTTTTTTATAAAGTATAAAAATAATCCAAATGTGTTTTCTTAGTTTTGAGTAATTCAATTTTCATTTTTACTAAAATTAATTTCAATTTTAAATATAAAGATGCACTTGAAATTATACCAGTCACACTGTGCATAAAATTGAGGGTGGATGATTCTTTCACATCTCAAAAGAATTGTGGATCATTTTTTTAATATATCAAAACAATATTAATGGGTTTTCTTGGTTTTGAGTAATTCACTTTTCATTTTTACTAAATTGTCATTTTAAACTGGAAAGACACACATTGAGTCATGCCAGTCACATTGTGTGTTAGTTTTATGTGAGACTAATTTCTACACATCAAAAATGACTAATGAATTGTTTTTCTAAATTATCAAGTCAATAAAATCACGTTTCCTTGGTTTTCTTAAGTGACACTTTCTGAACTAAAATGTAAATTTTAAATTGATAATGGACACTTTGAGTTATACAGGGCACATCGTGTATCATATTGAGGTGATTCCAATTCATAAACATAAAAAATGACTTATTGATCATTTTATTATAGTATTAAAACAATCCTAATGAATTTTCTCAGTTTTTATTACTAGTTTTGTCTTTATTACTAAAATTAATGTCAATTTTAAATAAAAAGACACACTTTGATTCATACCAGTCACACCGTGCGTCAGATTGAGGTGATGATAATTCCTAAACATCCCAAATGGCTTATGGATCATTTTTTTTAAAGTATAAAAACTATATGATTTTTTAAATGTTTTGAGTATGCCACTTGTCTTTTTTACTAAAATTTCATTTTAAACTCGAAAGATGCACTTGAGTCATATGAGTCACATCGTATGTAGGATTAGATTCAGACTGATTCCTACACATAAAAAATGACTTATGAATATTTTTCCAAAATTTTCATGACAATATGAGTGTGTTTTAATATTTTTTAGTGAGTGTCACTTTTTGAACTAAAATGTCAATTTTAAACTGATAACGGACACTTTGAGTCATACCTGGCACATCTTATATCAGATTGATGAGAGGCTAATTACTACATGTCAAAAATGACTTGTGGATCATTTTAATAATGTATAAAAACAATCCAAATATAACACCCCAAGATTTTATGGTATGTATATTATTAAATAATATCAATTTCATTGATAGCTTACGTTATATAGATTATTGAGCTTAAACAAAAGATTAAATATCATTATTTGATTACTAAAGTCATCACCTAGCTGCTGGGAATGAATGAGATTAACTAAATTATGAAAATATATTTTACACATGTTTTTAAAATTAATTCATTTTTTACCATTTAATTATAAATTAAAATGATAACCAATTAAACATAAAGGATGTGTTTTTATAAACACATTTTTTATACCCATAATGACATTTTACCTTAATAAATTAAATTAATTACTATCAGTGAAAGATATTAATGAAATTTAGATTTTATATGCTCAATAAAACGTTTTTAAAACAATTCAATGTGTTTTATAGGATTATGATAAGAATAAATCCAATTTTATGCTTAAAAGATATACTTTTCTAAAAGGCAATTTTTCCTTTTTTAATGACACACTTGTTTTAAATATAAATTTTTACACTTTTATAAAATTAATTTGATAAAATAAAATTAATTTTTAAAATCATTATTTCAAAATTATCTTAGGGTGAATTTTTGGTATTTTTCTTCTAAGTTTAATTTTTTGTCGAATAGTGAGAAATAATTCATTTTATTTGAAAACTGCTTTTTCATCTAATTTATTTATATAGTTATATTATATTTAAATTGTTTTTAAAATATAATTATTTAAATTATAAATCAATAAAACCAATTTAGGAAATTTTAATCAATTTAACGTTGAAATTGGATATAAAAATATGCTAATCTTATGAACTCTCACTTTGAAAACCCGATTTTTCATTACGTCTATGGGATTAATTTTAAATATACTTTAACAATTATGGGATTTTAATGTGGAAAAATGGGTTCAATATTTGTAATAATAAGGTCCAAATTATATTTTAAGGTCAATGTAATTTTTAGTTATAAAAAATTCTCCATGGTAAAAAATTTATTTACCGTAGTACTTGTAAAATGGTGATAATGGTTAATGATAAAGGTAAAAGCTTAACATAACAAAAAATTTAAAAATTTAATTTTTGGATGAATTATTTATTGACTATAAAAATCCTCCACAACATTAATTAAAAATCATATTCATTTATATTAATTCCACCTTAATGTGGTTGGCTTTATATATAAAATAATCATTATTTTAGTCACTTAAACCCACCTCTCTTTAAATATAAATACCACCCATCACCACCCCATTTAGACCCAAAATACTTGGATCTACTAAAATATCTTAAACACATATCCTCATAACTCTACTTACATAAAAGATCTATTATTATCACTAGAATAAGAAATCCTAGGTCCTTAATGGTCTCTCAAGGAGGTGATATTGAAGAGGTAATTTTCTCATAGAACCTCCCTTAATTACATTTCCACTTCTACTTTAACCTAATATCATTCATAAATCACGTAATAATAATTCCATGATCATATAAATAATTTAATTTTACGTTTCTAATGGAAAATTCTATATCCATCCTTTTTGTTACCTCATCTTATCCAAAGAAATGAAACCATTGTCCAAGTTATGGCGATTAACCGCCTCCAGGAATAATGTTTATGTTCTTTTTCCACTACTGCCTTCTTGGATAGTAAAAAAACTATTATTATAGTTAAATTATATTTTAATAGTTATTCTATAACCATTATAATTTTCTTTAACTGTAACACCCCAAGTTTCCCCGGTACTATTTTCTTTGAATAATACAGTAGCGTGTGTCGTATGCAACTTCGAGATTCTAAAACACTACGACCAATCAAAATATCCGTTATGAATAGTAATACCCTCTTTTCGAAATTTTATAAATTTTATCTCTCAAAATGGACTTCATTTTTGGATTTGGAATATCGAAATTATCCTAGGGTGAAATTTTGGTACTTTTCGGATAACTTTTATATTTTGATGAATAGTGAAAATTACGAAATTTTAATTAAAAACAACTTTTCTAATCGAAATAATTAATAGTGATAAATTATGAATTTCAGTGGTTTTAAAGTATATTTAGAATGTATTTTTACCATTTAATAAAATTTTCGTCATTGGAAATAATTTCACAATTAAACCGGACATAAACAAGTGTTAATCTTTTGATAGTTATTATCTCTTAAAAACACGTTTTTTGTTTTAACAACAGGAATTAATTTTAAATTAATTTCTGCCACTTCCGTATTTTGAATTTGGAAAAATGGATTCCATATTTGGAATCAGGAAGTACAAATTTTGTAAATAGGTAACTTGTGTTTTTAGACATTTTGAATAATTAATTCGGTAAATATTTTATTTACCATGGTTAAATGGTAAATATGGTAAATAAGGGTAAAAACAATAATATTAGAATAATAATAAATTACCCTAAAATGTGTCATAAACATATTTTTTGATACATGTCCGACCGTGGACATCTTTGGGTCGATTTTGGGACCGCATGGATCCACTTGTAAGTGATAAGGACACTTTATATTAATTATGTTAAAATAAATACAAAAATGAAATAAGCATATATCGTTTAGAAAAACAATTTTTACATAGGGTTATATATGTTGTATTTTCGCCTATAAATATTCATTAGAAAGATAAAAATATTTCCTAAATAATGGTATTTTATTTATAATTTTTAGACATGTAATAATTAATATTATTTATGACACAATAATAATGCAGTATTTTCCTTATTAATGAAATAATCAAATAATTGGTATTATAAATGTTAAAATAAATATACTTTGAAAGTTTTGATGAAATACACGAGTTTTATTGGTTAATATGACATTATAGTATTGATTAAATTAATTTGGTTCTAATTAATAATGTTTTTAAGACTTAAAAAAAATCAATTATTGAATAGTGTCAAAATTGACATAAATGAGTTTTTAAAAAACGTATTATATTATTAATTGATATTCTATTCCTAAAATTCTATGGTTTGGAAAAAGGACTTATATAATGACAGGTGTATCATTAATGGACCACGTGGGGGTAGCTTGGATGTATATAGTATGTTTATTAACTATATAATATAAAAATACAAAGTGACATGGTAAATGTCAAACTAATTAACTAAGAGTTAAAACTAAAAGATAAGGTTAATATAACGACCCAAACCTATCTAAATTCTATTAGTTGAAATTATTTATACTGATACCCGCCTTAGACTTTGAATAATTTACATTGGAGCCTTTATAAACTGAATATGAATTTATTATAATATAATATTTATAGCTTTTCCAAAGGTGCCCCTCACCACTCTTATAAAAGGGTACTCCCACTTATCACTAATTCACACATTCAAAGCCTTTTGGATCGAACAAACCCTACCCAAATACTCTATGAACTTCCCTAAATTCAACCTAGAGGCCTTAGTTCGATCAGAAATCCAACATAAGGAGCCCTTTTGATCAAGTCAAAAGGAAGAACCCGAAGAAGAGGTAATATTTTCACCACCCTCTTTCAAGTTCCTTTCTTCTTCCACTTATTATTTCTTTGTTATTCCCATTCTAAAATAATAAATCCATTATCTTATATATACTATGATTTTATTATAAATATGGTACAACCATATTCAGTATTCTATCCATCCTTTTAATGACATGTCACCATACGTGCGTACGTAAGGCTTACCGTCTCCACGTCGTGGTGTAAATGTTATTCAAAACATTATTATTTGGATGGGTATAATAATGATGTGTAATTCATATAGATAAAAAATTTAAAATGATAATGATTCTGTATATATGATATACCATCCAATTATATATTATTTTAATATCAAAAGACTGATATTGTCGCTCGTGCGTACGTACAGACTACCGTCTCCACGAACGCGATGAGATTCATTCCCCATCATATCCATTCAAGAATAATTCTCATTTAATGATTAAAAATAATGTTTAAGGACTCGATATCATTCTGGATATAAATAAGATACAACCTATCCTAAACAAAAATGACTTATGTCACAAAACATATAAAAGAAAACGAGTAAGTTAACACCCGAAACAACGATAATACTAAGATATTATTAACAAATGAATTTTAAAAGATCATATATGGTATAATATTAATGTATATGATTCTTGTATAATTTAATAACAATTGTTTCACCATTATACAGGTGGTTAACCTACCCTCAACCAAGGAAAATACAATGTAAGGGTTTATTTCACAATCTCTTCATTATCCGAGGTTGTTTATACGTAATTATCTACTTGGACCTCTTTATCATCTACATCCATGTTTCTTAAAAATGTATTTCAAATCATTCTTAATATTTTAAATACTATGGGATAAATTCATCTATACCCTTTTTTAATTTTTATAAGAAGTTTATACAGGAATATTTCTGTCATTTTCCAAACAAGGTCCTTTTTAACCTTTTTTGACAGAATTAAGGTAAGAATGTATTTTTTTAACTTATACGGCGGGTACGGCTATTTTCCGCCATTCTAAAATCTTCGAAGCATACCTTACAAGCTTATAATAAAATTTTTCTAAGTAAATATTTTATTTTATAATTATGTGACATTCAAATGATTTCAAAAAAAGATATGCTTCTCTCAAATAGTTTGGATTTCATCTATGTCAACATCCTTTGATGGATTTTAAGTTCATTTGAATTTGATTTATTGTGATACAAAACTTTCATATTTTATTGAATGTTTTGTGATATGTTTGACTGTGGATGTGTTATTTTTATACCATTCATGGTTTATGTAGAAAGTATTGACATTTCGTATGCTAGTTTTAATACGAATATTTGTGTTATGTTTAAACCTATTCAAATAAGGAATGCATTGGACTTAATAAGTGACGGGTGGAGCCTGCTATAGCTCCTAGATGCATCGGTAGGTCTCATGAGACAAACTAGTGTCTTGGAACAAGGACTTGACAAAATATTTTTTGTAGTCTTCGCACGAGGCCTTGGCTACGTGGTTATGATAGTCTGGCATTATGTATTCCATCCTTATAAAAGTGGTTATTGATATTGTATGTGATTATTCGACAAGTAGAATATCCATGTGAATAAGTAAATGAAATTATTTCATTTTATCTTTGACATATTATGCTGAGGTTCATGTTTAAAGGATTTTGTTTTAGTTATATACTACCTTAAATGATTATTCTTATTTATGAAAGTTTCCCCCTTATTATTATCCTTACTGAGCATCTGATCTCACCCCTTTCAATGTTTTATTTTTCCCAGGATTTGAAGAAGTAATTTATGAATGACCTATAGGGATATTATGAGGGGATATGAAGACAAGAAGTTGTTGTAGTAGTTTTCACTTTATGATGTAATGTAAACTTTATGAATGTATCTAGTTATTCCAAGGCTACTAAACTAATCAGTCTTTCGAGACTTGATCTTTTGTGATCATTCCAATATTATGTAATAATGCACTGACTCTCAGTAACTATGGTCAGGGCATTACAGTTGGTATCCGAGGAAGTTTAGTACAAACCATGGAAGATAGATTTAGATAAACTCTAATTGGAGCACATTATCCTAAGATATACTTTGAGGATTAGTATAAAAGAACTTCCTAGAATTTTGGTATTGTAGAAATATTTTGAGTTTTCTGAGAAATATATCCCTCTCTGGATACGAGAAGGTAGAGGCAGCTGTGGCACAAATGTTCCTAGGGGTAAAACCTAAAAACACCGCTTTGATATAGACTCGAACGGAAATTGGTGCACGACAACGAGCCTTGCTATACTCTTGGTTACGACACTCCCAGGGGATATGCTTAGGATAATTCTCATTTTCTTTACAAACCATTATGAAGGGATTATGAATATATACTTACTCAAAGAAAACATTTTTATGATTATGTATTATATCCATAAATAGATCAATTTATGTTAAGAGTTTTACAAGTATAGAATTATGTATTTTGATTCATAAACTGATCTAGTTTATGCCATTGTTTAGAAATGGCACCTAGTGGAAGAAATGGAAACCGTATCAATGCACGCACTCCATGTAGGGATTTCCCTCTAGCTAAAGATAATTATAGTGTAGCTGGTGGTGCAACTGGTGCTAATCAACTAATCACCATACTGGGACAACTCACTCAGGTTATGAATAATAACCTTACCCATTTGGAGAACCCTGATCCACAGTGTGGAGGATCAATTTTAGATCGCTTCATGAGGCAGAAACCACCAACATTCAATGGGAGTAAAAATCCATTAGTAGCTGTGCAATGGATAAGTTCCCTAGAGAAAATATTTCAGGCTTTGGGGAGTAGTGAATGTGAAAAAGTTGTCATTGCAGTTTATCACCTCACTGGAGATACTGATCAATGGTGGTTATTGATTCAAAACATGAAGGAAGATGATGAAGTATCAAGTATGTAATGGAGGGATTTCAAAGAGATTTTCTTAGAAAAATATTTTCCTCGTGACCATTGAGCAGATATGGAAAGTCAATTTCTGAGTCTGAGACAAAAGGAGGATGAGAATGTCGCAAAGTACGAGGATAGATTTACAAGGTTAGAAAGGTATGCTGGAGATTATATACGCAACCCAAGAAGTAAGATTGATAATTTCTTTGATGGGTTAAAACCATTTCTTCGTGGAGCCTTAGTGTCACAATCCTTCTCGTAGTAAGAAGATATTGTGTCATGTTCAATCAAGACAAAAAAATAATTCTCTAAGTCTTATGACTTTAATGCAAAGCAAGAGAAGAAGAGATCTGCTGATCACTCTGGGAATGGAAATAAGGGGAAGAAGGGAAAATTTGAATATCCAACCTGCAGAAAATGTGGGAAGAAACACACTGGTACTTGCTTGAAGGGAATTAGAGTCTGTTACAAGTGTGGTGAAAAAGGCCACCAAGCTCGTGATTGAAAAGGGAAGAAAGAAGCTACCAATGTTCAATGCTACAACTATAGAGAGATGGGACATTATGAAAATGAATGTCCTAAGCATCAGGGGAACTTACCTCAGAAAATGCCAATGGATCAAGGCCAAGCTTATGCTATCACTACTGCTGAGGTAGAAGCTCCAAAAGACGTGGTGGTAGGTAATTTAATGGTTTCCTCAAGTTTAGAAAATGAATTATTTGATTCTGGATCATCACATTGCTTCATATCTTCCTAGTCTGTTAAAAAATTAGATATTTCCAATTTGATTTAACAAGGGAGTTGTTAGTTAAAACTTCTAAGGGAAGTATCATTGCAACAAAGTTTTGTGAATTAGTCCCCATTAGAGCACATAAATGTTCTTTATCCACTTATCTCATCGTCATACCTATGATTTAGTTTGATATAATCCTAGATATGGATTGGCTTTTGAACCATGATGTGAAGATTTATTGTAAGAAGAATGAGGTTACGATTTTTGATGATGATGATAAGGAACACCTTATCTTTAGAGTAGAATCGTCACCACCTAATTCTTACCTAGATCCACCTCCTGTAGCTCAACTAAATTCAATTATTGGGGAGGAAGAGAATTAAATTACTGTGGGTGAGGAAAGGAATGTTAAAATAGAGGATGTACCTTTTGGGAAAGAATATGTAGATGTGTTTCCGGAAGATTTACCTGGATATCCTCCAGAATGAGAAATTGAGTTTTCCATTGATTTAATTCCTGGACCAAGGCCTATATTGAAGACCCCTTATAGAATGTCCACTTTGGAATTAGTTTAACTAAATAAACAACTAGAGGAATTGAGTAATAATGGATTTATTCTCCCTAGTGTTTCTCTATGGGGATCCCCTGTTCTTTTTGTTAAAAAGAAAGATAAATCTATGAGGTTATGTATCAACTACAGGGAGATCAATGCTATAACAATAAAGAATAAGTATCCCCTACTTCTCATTGATGATTTACTTTACCAAATTCATGGAGCTCAATAATTTTCAAAGATTGAACTTCGGTCTGGATACCATCAGTTGTGTGTGAAGAAGGAAGACATTCCGAAGACAACATTTCGAACCAGGTACGGGCATTACAAGTTTACAGTAATGACTTTTGGGTTGACTAATGCACCCTCTATATTCATGGATCTAATGAATAGAGTTTTCAAGGAATATATAGATGAATTTATGGTGGTATTTATTGATGATATCTTGGTATACTCCAAAATCTACGAAGATCATGAAAATCACTAGCGAATTATCCTGAAGACTCTGAGAAGACATGAATTATATGGGAAGTTTAGTTAGTGTGATTTATGGCTTCAAGAGATTTATTTTCTTAGACATATTATCTCTAAAGATAGAATCTATGTTTATCCTTCTAAGACTAAGGATATCCAAGAATGTCTTGCACTGATGAGTATAACTGAGGTACGCAGTTTTATTGGTTTAGGAGTTTATTATCGACGTTTCATCCAGAATTTTTCCGGGTTGGCTAACCCATTAACAAATCTCACACGTAAAGAGGTTAAATTTGTTTGGACAAAAGAGTGTGAAGAATGTTTCGATGAACTGAAGATAAGATTAGTAATTCTCCTATACTTACTCTACCATCAGGGAATGATGGGTTCGTTATATATAGTGATGCATCGAAGAAAGGACTTGGTTGTGTCTTTATGAATAATGATAGGGTTATTTCCAATGCATCACGACAGTTGAAAATTCAGGAGAAAAACTATACTACTCATGATCTTGAGTTAGCATCTGTGATCTTTTCTTTGAAGATATGGAGACACTACCTCTATGGTGAAAAATGTGAGATTTATACTGATCACATGTGTTTGAAGTATATTTTATCACAAAAATAACTCATCATGAGGCAAAGGAGATGGCTTGAATTACTCAAGGATTATGATTTCACGATACACTACCACCTGGGGAAGGCAAACAAGGTGGCAGATGCTTTGAGTAGAAAAGATCATGGAGTTTTGAACATGATGAGAATTGAAAGGGATCCTATTTTCATTGATCTAGTGAAGATGGATATGGGAATTACCCTGGAAGGTGAAACATCGATACTTTTTCAAATGTTTTCCAAACCATCATTACTAGAAAGGATAAAGTGTTCTCAGACCAGCGATGAAGAGTTTCAAAAGAAGATTAAAGCTGTGAGTAATGGAAGATTGAGAAACTTTGTGTATGAAGATGGAATTTTGAAATTTGGGAAGAGACTTTGTGTTCCTGATATACCTGATCTAAAAAGAGAATTGTTGGATGATGCTCATTGTTTGAATTTCTCTATACACCATGGGAGAACCAAAATATATAGAGATTTGAAGGAACATTTTTGGTGGGACAACATGAAGAGGGAGATTGCTGATTTTTTGTCATGATGTATGGTTTGTAAACAAGTGAAAGCTGGAAGGCAACAGCCTGGTGGAGTATTGCAACCTCTTCCCATACCTGAGTGGAAATGGGATAATATTACGATGGGATTCGTCACGGGGCTACCAAAGACTCCTAGATGGAACAATGCAATATGGGTCATTGCTGATCGTCTTACCAAGTCAGCAAATTTTCTTGCTACAAGAGAAGATTTACCACTCAAACGTCTAGCAAGACTATATATTAATGAAGTTGTGAGAATTCATGGAGTACCCCTATCGATTGTTTCGATCGTGATCCCCATTTTACTTCAAGATTCTAGAAAAGTCTTCAGAAATCCCTGGATACTGAACTTCATATGAGCGCTGCCTAACACCCTAAAATAGATGGACAATCAAAATGGACTATTCGAACCTTAGAAGACATGTTGAGATCTTTCTCACTTGAATTTTAGGGTATGTGGGATCAATATTTACCTCTGGTAGAATTTTCCTATAAAAATAGCTTCCATTTGAGTATTTAAATGGAACCATATGAAGCGTTATACAGAATGAGATGTCGCACACCAACCTGTTGGGATGACGTTGGTGAAAGAAAACTTGTAGGCCCAGAACTGGTGGAGGAAACGATGGGGAAGGTGAAGGTAATCCAAAACCACATCAAAGCAGCTCAAAGTAGGTAGAAGATCTTTGCTGACAACTGAAGGAAGGATTTGGAATTTTAGGTAGTAGATCATGTTTTCTTAAAGGTATCTCTATGGAAGGGAGTTATACATTTTACCAAGAAAGGTAAATTGAGTCCCAGGTAAATAGGACATTTCGAAATTCTAGAATGAATTGGGGCTGTAGCTTACCATTTGGCAATGCCGCCAAGTCTCTCCAAAGTTCACGATGTGTTCCATGTATCACTGTTGAGAAAATACATTCCTGACCGAACGCATGTACTCACTTAAGAGGAATTAGAACTAGAACCCGATCTATCTTATTGTGAAGAGCCCGTTAAAATTCTCGATACAAGAGAGCAAGTGCTGAGAAATTGGGCGACTCGTCTGGTAAAAGTTCTCTGGAGGAACCATAAGATGGAAGAGGAAACGTGGGAACCCGAGGAACTTATGATGAAGAACCACCTGAGTCTTTTCGTGCGGTAGTATTCTAGAAATTTAGAGGACGAAATTATTTGAAGGAGGGGAGAATGAAACACCCAAAGCTTCCACTGTTCGATTTTTTTTTGAATAATACAGTAGCGTGTGTTGTACACAAATTCGAGATTCTAAAACACTACGACCAATCAAAGTAGCCGTTATGAATAGTAATACCAACATTTCAAAATTTTAAAAATTTTATCACTCAAAATGGACTTCATTTTTGGATTCAAAATATTGAAATTAGCCTTGGGTGAAATTTTGGTACTTTTTGGATAACTTTTATATTTTGATGAATAGTGAAAATTACTAAATTTTAATCAAAAACAACTTTTTTAATCAAAATAATTAATAGTGATAAATTATGAATTTTGATTGATTTTATAGTATATTTAGAATATATTTTTACCATTTAATACAATGTTTGTCATTGGACATAATTTCACAATTAAACTGGACATAAACAAGTGTCAATCTTTTGATAGTTATTATCTCTTAAAAACACGCTTTTTGTTTTAACAACGAGAATTAATTTTAAATTAATTTATCCCACTTATATGTTTTGAATTTGGAAAAATAGATTCCATATTTGGAATCAGGATGTCCAAATTGTGTAAATAGGTAACTTTTATTTTTAGACATTTTGAATAATTACTTCGGTAAATATTTTATTTACCATGGTTAAAGGGTAAATCCGGTAAATAAGGGTAAAAAAATAATATTATAATAATAATAAATTATCCTAAAACATGTCCTAACATTATTGGTTGATACATTTCCAACCATTGACATCTTTGGGTTGATTTTGGGACCCCATAGATCCACTTGTAAGTGATAAGGACACTTTATATTAATTAAGTTAAAATAAATACAAAAATGACATAACCATATCTTTTAGAAAAACAATTTTTACATAGGGTTATATATGTTGGAATTTAGACTATAAAAATTAATTATAAATATATAAATATTTCCTACATAATGGTATTTTATTTATAATTTTTAGACATTTAATAATTAATATTATTTATGACATAATAATGATGCAGTATTTTCCTTATTAATGAAAGAATCAAATAATTGGTATTATAAATGTTAAATTAAATTTAATTTGAATGTTTTGATGACATAAATGAATTATATTGGTTAATATTACATTATATTATTTCTTAAATATTTTTTTTTAGAATTAATGAAGTTTTTAAGACTTTAACAAAAATCAATTATTGAATTGTGTCAAAATTGACATAAATGAGTTTTTAAAACAAATATTATATTATTAATTGATATTCTATTCATAAAAATCTAAAGGTTGGGAAAATGACTTATATCATGATTGTTTTATCATTAATGGACCACTTGGGGTTCTCTTGGATGTATATAGTAAGTTTATTAACTATATAATATAAAAATACAAAGTGACATGGTAAATGTCAAACTAATTAACTAAGAGTTAAAACTAAAAGATAAGGTTAATATAATGACCCAAACCAGTCTAAATTCTATTGGTTGAAATTATTTCGACCCATACCCACCTTATACTTTGAAATATCCACTTTTGAGCCTTTAGAAACCAAATATGAATTTATTATAAAATAATATTTCAAGCTTTGCCAAAGGTTCCCCTCACCCCTCTTATAAAAGGGCACTCCCAATTATCACTAATTCATACATTAAAAGCCTTTTGGATGTACCAAACCCTGCCCAAATACTCTCTCAACATCCCTAACTTCAACCTAAAGGCCTTAGTTTGATCACAAAGCCAACCTAAGGATCCCTTTTGATCAAGTCAAAAGGAAGAACCCGAAGAAGAGGTAATGTTTTCACCACCTTCTTTCAAGTTCCTTTCTTCTTCCACTTATTCTTTCTTTGTTATTAAAATTATAAAATAATAACTCCAGTATCTTATATATAATATGATGTTATTATAAATATGTTACAACCATATTCATTATTCTATCCATCCATTGAATGACATGTCACCATACGTGCGTACGTACGGCTTACCGTCTACACGTCGTGGTGTAATTGTTATTCAAAACATTATTATTTGGATGGGTATAATAATGATGTGTAATTCATGTAAATAATAAATATAACATTATAATTATTCAGTGTATATGATATACCATACAATTATATATTATTTTAATATCAAAAGAATTATATTGTCGCTCGTGCGTACGTATGGACTACCGTCTCCACGAACGCAATGAGATTCATTCCCCATCATATCCATTCAAGAATAATTCTAATTTAATGATTAAAATTAATGTTTAAGGACTTTATATCATTTTGGATATGAATAAGATACAACCTATCCATAAAAAACACGACTTATGTAACAAAACATATAAAAGAAAATGAGTAAGTTAACACCCGAAACAACGATAATACAAAGATATTATCAACAAATCAATGTTAAAAGATCATATATGATATCATATTAATGTATATGATTATATTATAGTTTAATAACAATTATTTCAAAATGATATAGGAGGTTAACCTACCCTCAACCAAGGAAAAGTACAAGGTAAGGGTTTATTTCAAAATCTCTTTATTATCTAAGGTTGTTTATACGTAATTATCTACTGGGACCTCTTTATCATCCACATCCACGTTTCTTAAAAATGTATTTAAAATCATTATTAATATTTTAAAGACTATGGGATATAGTCATTTATAACCTTTTTTAATTTTTATAAGATGTTTATAAAGGAATATTTCTGTCATTTTCCAAACAAGGTCATTTTTAACCATTTTCGACAGAATTAAAGTAAGAATTTATTTTTTTAACTTATACGACAGGTGCGGCTATTTTACGCCGTTATAAAATATTCGTAGATTCCCTTACAATATTAAAAGAAAATTTTAAAATTAAATGTTTTATTTTATAGTTATGTGACTTTCAAATGATTTCAAAAAAAAGAGATACTTCTCTCAAACAGTTTTGATTTTATCTATGTCAACATCCTTTGATGGATTTTAAGCTTATTTGAAGTTGATTTATTGTGATACAAAACTTACATATTGTATTGAAGGTTTTTTAATATGTTTTAATGTGGATGTGTTATTTTTATACCATTCATGGTTTATGGAGAATGTATTGACATTTTGTATGCTAGTTTTAATATGAATATTTGTGTTGTGTTTAAACCTGTTCATATGTGGAATGCATTAGACTTAATAAGTGATGGGTGGAGCCCACTATAGCTCCTAGATGCATTGGTAGGTCTCATGAGAAAATCTAGCATCTTGGAACAAGGCCTTGACAAAATTTTATTTGTAGTCTTGGCATGAGGCCTTGGCTACGTGGTTATTATAGTCTGGCATTATGCATTCCATCATTATGAAAGTTGTTAGTGATATTGCATGTGGTTTTTCGACTAGTAGAATATCCATGTGAATAGGTAAATGGAATTATTTCTTTTTATATTTTCCATATTATTCTAAAGTTCATGTTTAAAAGTCTTTTTTTATTTATATACTGCCTTAAATGATTATGCTTATTTATGAAAGTTTCCGCTATATTGTTATCCTTACTGAGCATCTGAGCTCACCCCTTTCAATGTTTTATTTTTCCCAGGAAGTGAAGAAGTAATTTATGAATGACCTTCAAGGATAGGATGAAAGTATATGAAGATAAGATGTTTTTGTAGTAGTTTTCACTTCATGATGTAATGTAAACTTTATGAATGTATCTACTTATTCCAAGGCTACTAAACTAATCATTCTTTCGAGACTTGATCTTTTGTGATCATGCCAATATTATGTAATAACGCACCGACTCTGGGTAACCGTGGTCAGGGCGTTACATTAACTAGTATGTACTCATAATAATAATTAAAACTAAATTTTTTCATGGTGTTCGTAAAAAACACCCAAAATATACTAAATGTATATCATTAGTTTTTTTCAAATGAATCATACTCATATAAGAAATAAAAATGATATATGGGACCATTTATGCATAAGGAATTTAATTAATACTGTTTCATTCATCTTCTTAAGTTCTAAAACCATTTTTCAAGAACATTTATAATTATACACAGGTGAACCGATCGTGAAACCATGGAACGTATGCACCAAAAAACAGTGAAAGTAATGAAATATTATTAATTTATGGGTCATAAGATGTTAATAAATCATCAAATAAGGTATTTTAAATAGACATATAGTTCATTAATGAGTTAATAAAATTATTTAAACCATTATACATGAGGTTAATGTATGTACCACTAAAGTGAAGCGTGAGGTAAGAGGTTTATCGCCTCACTTTTTCTTTTGTTAGATATATGCCTTATTCACAACCTGTTTTTGTTGTGTGGTAAATATAATAATCCTTTGAAATTTTATATCACGAATCTTATAATTATCATGATATTATATGTTTCATTTAATTTTATTCCCTCATAGGGATTATAATTCAAATTCTTCAAATTGGTATGTGACACTTTGGAGTGATTAATGATTATTTTCCTTAAGAATTTTCTAATGATTTAATTTAATGTATTTTCATATATGTAAACATACTTTGTTGAATAGTTTTTTAGAATTTACTCGAATAATACCATTCATTATATTCCTTTATATGGTTTATGATTAGTTTTACCAGGGAAGTATTGATATTATGTATGATTAGTTCTTCAAATACAGATAGTTGTTGATTTTTATGGCGTATTGATTAAGTTGTATTATTTATTCATGTGAGGAATTAATTGGACTTAGTAAGTGATAGGTGTGTACTACTATATCCCCTCAATGCATCTATAGGTCTCATGTGATAATTGATATTGGGTTTTGGATGAGGCCTTACCCATTTATTAGATTCTTGATACAAAGGCATGATAATGTTATATTCTTGGCATAAAGCCTTGAAAATATTAAATTATTGGTAAAAATCATTGAATATATGTTTTTATATGTTTGGTATTATGAATTACATCATTATTAATTAAATTATTTATATTCCATTTCATTATTAGATTATTTATAATATCCATGGTTATGTTTCACCTTCATGTGTTTATTTATATAGAATTATTCGATCATTTTCACTCCTATCGTACTTTGCTCATGTTGTTGATTAAATGGTGTGTGTTTCAGATATTTACTTTTCTAAATTGTTTATGGATTATTTACTCATAAATTTTTCTATATGATTACCCTTATAGAGCATAGAGGCTCACCCATTTCATATGTTTCATTTTCCCCAGGATTTCATGAAGTATTTTATCACTGATATAAAGGGTTAAAAAATAGAATATAATGGAAGACTCAATTAATTTTTTTGTGTATTTTTTGTTTTTAAATGTAATATTAATTTGATTTATGTATATAGTTTACCAAGACTACTAAACTGTTCAGTCCTTTGGGATGAAATTCCTTATATCTTATGCCAATGTAGTAATGTAACCCCCGAATTTGGGAATCTGGGGTGGTGGTCATTAAATTTGGTATTAGAGAAAGTTTAGTATAAACCTTGGGAACTAGATTTAGGAAATCATAGATTATTAAACAAAACCATAAGAAAGAATTTTATGATAAGTATATAATAACAACTAAAAGAAACAATTTTATTTGATTATGATATTAGCTATGCATAAATTTTTCAATTCATGTTAAATATTTCACTAGTTTTGGGGTTATATATTATGATTTAATATAACATTGGCAGTCATTTATAAATGGTTACTATTGGAATAAATGTGAACTTTAACAATGAACATGATCCAAAGAGTAAGAATGATCACATTTTTTATGGTCTTAATCCAATATTTCAAAGGGAACTACCATCCAAAACATTTTCATAATATGAGGACATAGTATCATGTTCTAACTCGTAAAATAAAGAGTTTTCTTAGTATTATAGATTTGTATGGAAGCATGATAAGAAGAGGAAAACTAGGAAAAAGTTGAATAAAATAAAGAGGTGAAATAATTATTTTCTAACATGTGATTAGTATGGGAAGAATCACCCTAGGAAATAATTGAAAGGATTGGGTGTTTTTTATAAGTATAGAGAAAAGGGTCACTAAGAAAAAAAAATTAAAGATAAGAAAGAAATAACGGATATTCAGTGTTTCACCTATGTAGCAATGGGACACTAAGAAAATAAAATCACAAAGTGTCAAGGGAATATACCTCAGGAGAAGCTAAGGGATCTTGGTGAAGCTTACGCAATTACCATAGATGAAGAAGAATGATTAATGTGATTTATTTTGGATTTAAGAATAATTTTGTAAAAGTATTTTATCAATGATATTCTGGTTATAATAATCATGAGATATATAAGGATTGTACCCTAATACCTTTTGTTTAAGTATTTGGGGGTTTGTGATGAATAGTACAAGTAAACAAGACATGTTTTTCTATTGCAATTTGATATTTTGGGAAATAAATGATTTTGTGAAAATAAAATTAATATATTCTTTATGATTGAGATAATAATGAAAAGAGATATTTATGGGATAATATTGGTTACCATGAAAGTGGTTATTGACTTGAGGGTTTATGATGGGTTTACTACATATTTAGATTTACGGAATATATTCAACAACTCTGGATCTTATTTTTGGAAGAATTCTTGTTTTCCTTATGGTTTTAAGATGAAAAAGGTGATCATATATAATTTTATGTTATAATAAGAGTTACATTATGTTTTTTTGGTAATCTAATGTTGGTTTTGGAAAAATTTTAACCATCCCTATAAATATTTTTACTATGAATTTATATTGATTTATTTTGGTTGAGTCTTAATTTTAACTACTTGTGGAATAGATTAATTTTAACCTTGGATATTATTGTTTGTGGTTAAAGTATGATTTGTCATATTGGATAACATGTTTTAACCTTTTTGGTTTTAGTGAATATTGAAATTCTAAATGAATGACTTGTGGGTCTTATGATTCATTAATATGATTAAGGTATGAAAAATTCAACTTGAATATCCATTTCATAGCATAAGAGATGATTTGGAAATAGATCATATCAAAAACAAAGTATAATATCATGCATATGAAATGTAATTCAATCAATTAATTTTACATTTTTTAAAGTGCTTTTTTGGATAGTAAATAAATCCATAAACTCAATGAAAAATATTATGGAACAGAAACATTATCCATTTAATTATCTTTCTAAGAAATCAATGGTTATTTAACTAATCACAAGATTTATGAATTTCTAAGGGTTAACTTTATAATGATTATTTCCTATATCATTCTCCATTAGAACATGATAGTTTGATTTCTATTCCAAGTCCCAGTTTTCACATCCCACTAATGTTATCCTATTCAAAAGCCTATTTTTTTGTAACCATCACATCTTCCTTTACATCTTATGAATGGTATGTTTTATTAATCATATTTATGATTTGGGTTTCCCACAAAGGTATTTTCAAGTATCAAATTTTTATTTTCAAAGTGTAATTTCAAATTGTGGGGATGCAATTTTTTGAAGGAGAGAGAATTTAATACCCCCAGATTTTATGGTATATATATTATTAAATAAATTCAATTTCATTGATATCTTATGGTACACATAACACTGATCTTAAAAATTGATTCAATAATATTATTTAATTTTTATAGTTATCACATAACCGTTGGAATGACGAGAATGAATGAGATTAACTAAATTATGAAAATATATTTTAAACATGTTTATAAAATGAATTCATTGGTTACCAATTAATTAGAAATAAAAATGGGAACTATTTCAACATAAAGGATGTGTTTTTGTATAAAAACTATTTTATTCAAATAATTGAATCTTTTTAACATTCTGAAATTCTAAAGTAAGAACCTTATATTGATAACATTTATGACATGTGACACCAAGGGCGTAAGAGGATATAATACCCTGATATATTAAAAGTTATTTATTATTATAAATATATTATATATATTATATATTTTTTAAATCATACAACATCATGTTAGATTGCTTTACATGCAAGAGATACATTCTTTGAAAGCTTACATTATAAACAAAAACATGTTATAACCGAACTATAATATATTATAAAAATATTATTATTTATTACAATAAGACATAAAATAAACATTAAATTAGAGTCTATGAATAGAATTAACTATATTAAGAAAATATATGGTTTACAAAACATAAAAATGAATTAATATCTTAAAAATAAATTAGAAATGAATATAAGAACCGATTGTATATAAAGGAAAAAATTATTATTTTTATGCTCACAAAGATGGTTTACCCTAATAAATTAAATTTATCACAATTAGTAAGTTATATTTGTAACACCCCAAGATTCTACGGTACACTTCTCTTTGAATAATGCGATAGCGTGTGTTGTACGCAACATCGAGTTCTAACACACCACAACCAATCAAACTAGCTGTTATGAATAGTAATACCTACTTTTAAAATTTTAAAAATTTTATATCTCAAAATGGACTTCATTTTTGGATTAGGAGTATCAAATTTAGCCTAAGGTGAAATTTTGGTACTTTTTGGATAACTTTAATATTTTGATGAATAGTGAAAATTACTAAATTTTAATTAAAAACAACTTGTTTAATCAAATTAATTAATAGTAATAAATTATGAATTTGAGTGGTTTTAATTTATATTTAGAATATATTTTTTCCATTTAATACAATGTTGGTCATTGGACATAATTTCACAATTAAACTGGACATAAACAAGTATCAATCTTTTGATATTTATTATATCTTAAAAACACGCTTTTTGTTTTGACAGCGGGAATTAATTTTAAATTAATTTCTGCCACTTCTGTATTTGAATTTGAGAAAATGGATTTCATATTTTGAATCAGGATGTCCAAATTGTGTAAATAGTTAACTTTTATTTTTATACATTTTGAATAATTACTTCGGTAAATATTTTATTTACCATGGTTAAAGGGTAAATTAGGTAAATAAGGGTGAAAAAATAATATTATAGTAAAAATAAATTACGCTAAAACGTGTCCTAACCTTATTGGTGGATACATGTCTGACCATGGGAATCTTTGGGTTGATTTTGGGACCCCATGGATCCACTTGTATGTGATAGGGACACTTTATTTTAATTAAGTTAAAATAAATATAAAAATGACATAAGCATATATCTTTTAGAAAAACAATTTTTACATAGGGTTATATATATTGGATTTTCGACTATAAATATTAATTAGAAAGATAAAACGATTTCCTATATAATTATATTTTATTTATAATTTTTAGACATTAAATAAGTTAATTTATTTATGACACAATGATGATGCAGTAATTACCGTAATAGTGAAAAATAAAAATAATTGATATTATAAATACCCAAATAAATATAATATGAGACTTTTTATGAATTAACATAATTTTATAGGTTAATTGGACATGTTAGTAATGATTTAATTAACTTTTTTATAAGTTATATTTCTATTATTATTTTCAAAAAAATCAATTTTCTAAATAGTGTCAAAATTGAAATAAAAGAGTTTTTTTTAAAAATATTATATTATTAATTGATATTCAATTCCTAAAAATATAAGGTTCATCATAGAGACTTATATCATGATATGTGTATCATTAATGGACCACTTCGGGGTCTCTTGGATTTATATAGTAAGTTTATTAACCATATAATATAAAAATAAAAAGAGATATTGTAAAAATGAAACTAATTAACTAAGAGTTAATACTTAAATATAAGGTTAATATAATGACCCAAACCTATCTAAATTCTATTGGTTGACTGGTTTTCAACCCATATCCAACTTAAAATTTAAATAATCCACTTTGGAGCCATTATAAACCGAATATAAATTTATTATAAAATAATATTTCTAGCTTTTCCAAAGGTGCCCCTCACCCCTCTTATAAAAGGGCACTCCCCTTTCTCTCTAATTCACACATTCAAAGCCTTTTGGTTCTGAAAAACCCTACCCAAATACCCTCTCCACTTCCATCACTTCATCCTAGAGGCCTTACATTAGTCAGAAATCCATCCTAAAAATCCATTTTGATCAAATCAAAAGGAAGAACCCGAAGAAGAGGTAATGATTTCACCACCCTTTTTCACGTTCCATTCTTCTTCCACTTCTTCTTTATTTGTTATTACCATTATAAAATAATAACTCCAGTATATTATATATACTTTTATGTTATTTTAAACATGGTACAACCATATTTCAGTATTCTATGCATCCTTTTAATGACATGTCACCATACGTGCGTACGTACGGCTTACCGTCTCCACGTCGTGGTGTAATTGTTATTCAAAACATTATTATTTGGATGGGTATAATAATGATGTGTAATTCATGTAAATAATAAATATAACATGATAATGATTCTGTATATATGATATAACATCCAATTAAATATTATTTTAATATCAAAAGAATGATGTTGTCGCTCGTGCGTACGTATGGACTACCGTCTCCACGAACGCGATGAGATTCATTCTCCATCGTATCCATTCAAGTATAATTCTCATTTGAAGATTAATAATAATGTTTAAGGACTTAAAATAGTTATGGATATGAATAAGATACAACCTATCCATAACAAACATGTCTTACATAACAAAACTTATAAAATAAAATGAGTAAGTTAACACCCAAAACGAAAATAATAGTAAGATATTATTAACAAATCAATTTTAAAAGATCATATATGATATAATATTAATGTATATGATTCTTGTATAATTTAATAACAATTATTTCACCATTATACAGAAGTTTAAATGATAGAGAAAATATTTTCAATTAATTTATATTGAATATCATTGTTTATAATCCCAAAAAAATGTTATTGGATGGTTAATTGTCATGTTTTTAGGTTTTAGTGTTATTTTGAACCCAAATGTGAAAAACGACTATTTCTGGATTTTTGACAGATTTTTAAGTCAGGGGTATTTCGGTCATTTCTGGAAAAATAAGATTCCAAATTTTCTGATTCAATTTTTTTTATAATCCTTATTTTATTTCCTTCATTTTTGTATTCTGGACTAGGATCTGATTCGGCCATCTAAAGGGTCTAAGAATTCATTGAAGTTGGGAATATTTCCGGGCGGACAGCGTGGACCCACCCAAAATAATGGACATCAAACTCGGCCTACAAATATCTAAATGATGTGTTTCCACCTAGGCTATGACGAGGACATATATTTAAGACACTAAAAGAAATTTAGGGAATTTTGGAAGTAATTAAGGAGTCCATTAAACGACATACATTTGGAAGAACCATCCTGGAAGCTTCGTCCAGAAACAGAAATCGAGAATGAAAAATTCATAACCCCTTCATCCGGTTTTCAAATGAGCTGAAATTTTGGAGAGAGACGGAAAAGATAATTTTGCACAACATTCATGAAGGGTAGAACGCGTGAATAGGTCATTAATGGGGTCTAAAACTCTCAAAATTGTGGGGGTCGAATTCTGCCTATAAAAGGAGGAGAGCTCCTCCCCCTCAACACATCCCATTCTCCATCCCATTCCTTCTGGGACACCAAGGAGAAGAACTTCTCAGCTTTTTATTTTATTTCTTTTATTTTTAAATGTCTCTCCTATACTACATTATCTCTCTTACCCCATCCATGGAGGGGTAGTTTCATTTGAGTGATCGGAAAGAGGGGAGGCTGGACCTATGTGTTGTGCTTGAGTTTTTGTGCTTGAAATGAATAAAATTTGTTCTCCTTTCTTCTTCTGGTTCCAATTCTTAATTCAGTATTAAATTCTGAATGCGGTTGTGTTAAGGTTTTTATTCTGAAATTATAAATTTCTTTGGTCGATGATCACATCTCCCTCCACCCAATTCTAATTTGTATACAGTGGAACATGATTAGGGTTGGGTGGTGATTGCTCGACGATTGTCAAGCATGTGTGTAGGATTGTATGTTGAAATATTGGTTTATTAGGGAACAACAATTCCAGGTCTGGGATTGCTATAATTAATAAAGAGACCTTCTACAACCCTAAACACATTGGATGGAGGATAGACCAATCTAAGGTTTTAGAAAGGAAAATTCTCATCACATCTCTCTTACCAGTTTAAGGAAGAAGAAGATATAAAATTTGGAAACCATGATGGCACAACACTAAGTCTAGCCGAACCTAATCCGATCACCGTCTTTATAATTTTTTAAAATCAATCAATTTATTTTGTTTGTTTCTCTCATAGTCATTCATATTAATTAAAACCAATCTTTTTAAGAAAACCAAAAAAAAGTGACAACCTTGTTTTGTGTGCACTCCTCTTCGGGAGACTACCTAGGATCAACTGCTATACTATACTTAGGTAAATAAAATATTGTTTTGCCATGCCTCACGATAGGCATGCGTCAAACTTGGAGCCGTTGCCGGGGAGGAAGTGCCACAACCTATTTGTAAATATTTGACTTTTTCAAATTTAAAAATAATTTTTTTTAAAAAAAATTCTTTTTTCCATGATGTATTCAAATTCAAATTTTTATGCATGGGAAGATTACTCGCAGGTGCAATATCAAGAACCATAAATTGATTATCGCGACCTCAATGATTGGGTTAAAAGGATTAGTAATAATATGGATGATTTGGGGAGGAAAATGGAATGGGCATTGGACTATGTTCGTGAAAGGATGGAGCAACCCGACCCTGAGCCGAAGCAAGAACCTGAGATAGTGGTGGAAGAAATTTCACCACTCATCATTGAAGAACCAGAGGAGGAAAATGTCGGGGTACTTGAAGACTCATTCATCCTCACTCAACCAATTATACCCGAGATAGATGAAAAGGAGGATGACTTTCCTGCTGAGCCAAATGTGGGAGATCAACAAGAACTTGATGAATTTTGGAATGAATGTGAGGAACTTATTGATCTTCCCAAGACTTGAAAACAAGAAGAGCCTTCACCAAGGAAGGAAGACACCACCCAATTGGTGGAATTTTAAGTCAATATGGGGGAGCTTGACTACCTCCCTCCATCCAGTGATAATCAAATCCAAGTGTCACATTCAACTGAAGAAGTGATTGAAGCAGATCCAACTCAGGGAGATGATCCTTCCATGAACTCTACCTTTTCTGATTTCATTCAATATGATTTGAGCATCACTCCTTATAATTTTGAATTTTCAGATTTGGTCAATCCTTACATTGCCATAAAAGAAGATGAAAAAGAATATTCACCTGTTGAGGAACACCTGGAGCTCCCTGAAGATATTGATCATTTACTTGAGGAAGTCCATGAAGAGATACAAGTGGCTATGCATGAAGAACCAAATCTAAAAGCTACCAACCTTAAAAGGGAAGATTTTGAAATTAATATTTCAAATTTAAATGTTGAATCTCCCTTTGATTATTCTTTTCACGCAGCACATCTCGAGAAACCACTGGATTTTGAAGAACACTTTGCACAAGTAGAAACCGAAGAGGAGGAGGATCCATACTTCATCCTACCCCCGCCATGCAAGCTATACCACATTGAGAAGGGGGTGGATCTGGTGTACTCTATACCTGGAATCCTCCTCAATAAGGATAATGAAGCTCAAGCTGGGAAAAGCCACATGTGGTGGTTCAAATCAAAGAAGCTACATCCACCATTAGACTTTGTATAACAGCTGGTACTGCCCACTAGAGGCAGTAAAAGTTCAGGGCCCACTTGGGGGATCGTACCAAGGCTTATCCCTTTCTTTCTAGGAATTTAGATTTCAATTTCATTTCTTAGAAGTAGTTTAGCATTCATCCCTTTCCTCCTTATCATTTTGAGCTTTAATGACATGATACTTGTTCTTAATTTTGAAATTTTCTTTTGTAGGATCATGATGGTAGAAGGAAGCCCCAAAAATTTGTAAAAGGGGACTGAATCTTTATTTCAAAAGGGAGTTCATTTTTAAATTTTAAATTTTAAACTCCTTAAATTTTTTGTCCAAAACTTGTTTTAATCTTTAATGATAAGAATTGCATACCCACACTTGAATTAATGTTTTAATCAACTTATTTAGGAGACATGAGTTTATTAGGAATATTGTGATGCCATGTTTTATATTTCAATGTTAATGAGATTGAATGATTAAAATGGATAATTGGATGATTAAAGTGAAGAAAGGATATTGAAATAAGGACTCATGATTTAAGGGAATTAATTGATTCATGTAAATGAAATTTCCCTTCCATTTTTCATTCTTTGAATTTCGGAAATTCATGTGAATTAATTTGTTATTATTAATCATGCCATGAGTGATGGTCCAATATCATATTCTCATTCCTCAGAGGATTTCTAGACCAAATGTTTCCTATTTTATCTTGAGCATATTTCTTGAGTGATCTTGGGATGTGCCACCTGCTAGAACTTGTATTGAAACTTGTCAAAGCTATGACTGTACAAAACCACATTTAAAATGATTGAGGCATCTCTTTGGCTAGCCACATTTTATCCTAAGACCCACCTTTACATTTATCCTTCGTAAGCCCTTAGATTCTATGAATTTCCTTATAGGTTTAAGCCACATTACAATCCAATTTTTCCTTACCTACCTACACTTTTAGTATTTTTGCATGGTTATTTCAAGTTTGAGTGTGGGGGAAGGGCCTTTCGTGTGCGTTCCTTGGGATATGTATCATTTTTGGGTGGTGTAATGTGTGCGTCATCATTTTGGGCAATGTATTATTAGAAAATTGGGCATGAGTCATCATTTAATTATGCTTCTTTCATTTCATTCAGTTCTCCATAAAAAAAGAAAAGAAAAGAAAAGAAAATTCAAAAATTAAGCTGTTCCTTTCTGGAGCTTTACAAAAAAACAGGGAGAACTTGGATGATATCATTCTTTGTAATCATTTACTGACTCATGACCCATGTCATTAAAAGAGGAGTGGTGTTGTGATTCACATTTCAAGGGGATTTGAGTGAGGTTCATCTTGTTTTTTCACTTGATTAATCATGCATTGTACTTAAGAGTCAAACCTCCTACTTCTGGCCTTAAATTATTTCAATCATTTACCCACCAACCCTAAGCCACAGAGTCATTTGAACCTTTATTGCAAGTCCTCATGATTTTATGTGTGTTTTGTCTTTACAAAGTGGAGAAAGTAGTTACTTTACAAGCCTATGGATAAGGAGCATGTTCTCATGATATGAGTATAACTCCACTATTAATTGTATCATGAGTGATGAGAGAAAATATTCAAAAGCGAGGTAGGTCATGATTTGGCATGTTTAATAATAATAAATTGAGAAGCTTGAATGAATGAAAGGAGAAGCTTCATTATTTTTCAAAGGGGAAAAGTAAAATGCATGAATTGATTGTTTCTTTGAAAAATGGGAAATTAAATTGGTATTTTTGTGGAACTAGAAAATTTGATTGGACATTGATAATCATTTGATTTTATTCCATTTGAAATTTAAATATTGGTTACATTGATGTCCTTTGAATTCCATGTTGAGATTTTATGCTTGAGGAAAAGCATAGTTTAAGTGTGGGGGAATTGATAGAGAAAATATTTTCAATTAATTTATATTGAATATCATTGTTTATAATCCCAAAAAAATGTTTTTGGATGGGTAATTGTCATGTTATTAGTTTTTAGTGTTATTTTGAACCCAAATGTGAAAAACGACTATTTCTGGATTTTTGACAGATTTTTAAGTCAGGGGTATTTCGGTCATTTCTGGAAAAATAAGATTCCAAATTTTCTGATTAAATTTTTTTATAATACTTATTTTATTTCCTTCATTTTTGTCTTCTGGACCAGGATCTGATTCGGCCATCTAAAGGGTCTAAAAATTCATTGACGTTGGGAATATTTCCGGGCGGACAGCGTGGACCCACCCAAAATAATGGACATCAAACCCGACCTAAAAATATCTAAATGATGTGTTTCCACCTTGGCTATGACTATTACATATAGTGCAGACTATAAAAGAAATTTGTGGAATTTTGGAAGTAATTTAGGAGTCCATTAAATGACATAAATTTGAAGGAACCATCCTAGAAGCTTCGTCCAGAAACAGAATTCGAGAATGAAAAATTCATAACTCCTTCATCCGGTTTTCAAATGAGCTGAAATTTTGGAGAGAGACGGAAAAGATAATTGTGCACAACATTAATGAAGGGTGGAATGCGTTACGAGGTCATTAATGGGGTCTAAAACGCTCAAACTTTCGGGGGTCGAATTCTGCCTATAAAAGGAGGAGAGCTCCTCCCCCTCAACACATCCCATTCTCCATCCCATTCCTTCTGGGACACCAAGGAGAAGAACTTCTCAGCTTTTTATTTTATTTATTTTATTTTTAAATGTCTCTCCTCTCCCGCATTATCTCTCTTACCCCATCCATGTAGGGGTAGTTTCATTTGAGTGATCGGAAAGAGGGGAGGCTGGACCTATGTGTTGTGCTTGAGTTTTTGTGCTTGAAATGAATAAAATTTGTTCTTCTTTCTTATTCTGGTTCCAATTCGTAATTCAGTATTAAATTCCGAATGCGGTTGTGTTAAGGTTTTTATTCTGAAATTATAAATTGCTTTGGTCGATGATCACATCTCCCTCCACCCAATTCTAATCTGTATACGGTGGAACATGATTAGGGTTGGGTGGTGATTGCTCGACGGTTGTCAAGTATGTGTGTAGGATTGTATGTTGAAATCTTGGTTTATTAGGGAACAAAAATTCCAGGTCTGGGATTGCTCTAATTAAAAAAGAGACCTTCTACAACCCTAAACACATTGGAAGGAGGATAGACCAATCTAAGGTTTTAGAAAGGAAAATTCTCATCACATCTCTCTTACCAGTTTAAGGAAGAAGATATAAAATTTGGAAACCATGATGGCACCACACTAAGTCTAGCCGAACCTAATCCGATCACCTTCTTTATAATTTGTTAAAATCAATCAATTTCTTTTGTTTGTTTCTCTCATAGTCATTCATATTAATTAAAACCAATCTTTTTAAGAAAACCAACAAAAAGTGACAACCTTGTTTTGTGTGCACTCCTCTTCGGGAGACTACCTTGGATCAACTGCTATACTATAATTAGGTAAATAAAATATTGTTTTGCCACGCCCCACGACAGGCGTGCGTCCTTAACCTACCCCAACCAAGGAAAAGTACAAGGTAAGGGTTATTTCACAATCTCTTCATTATCCGAGGTTGTTTATACGTGGTTATCTACTGGGAATTCTTTATCATCCACATCCATGTTTCTTTAAAATGTATTTAAAAACATTTTTACTATTTACTAGAATACGGGTTAATGTCATTTATACCCTTGTTGACTTTTATAAGTGGTTTATAAAGGAATATTTCCTTCATTTTCCAAACAATGTCCTTTTTAACCTTTTCGATAGAATTAAGGTAAGAATGTTTTTTTAACTTATACAGCGGGTCCGACTATTTTCCACCGTTATGAAATCGTCGAAGCTTCCCTTACAAGCTTATAAGAATATTTTCAAAGAAAATGTTTTATTTTATAAATATATGACTCTTAAATGATTTCAAAATATAAAGAGATATTTCTCTAAAAAGAGTTTTCATTTCATCTATGTCAACATCCTTTGATGGATTTTAAGCTTATTTGAAGTTGATTTATTATGATACAAAACTTCTATATTATATTGAAGGTTTTGTGATATGTTTGACTGTGGATGTGTTATTTTTTTTACCATTCATGGTTTATAGAGAAAGTATTGACATTTTGTATGCTAGTTTTAATACGAATGTTTATGTTATGTTTAAACCTTTTCATATGGGAATGAATTGGACTTAATATGTGATGGGTGGATCCCGCTATAGCTCCTCGATGCATCAGTAGGTCTCATGAGACAAACTAGTGCCTTGGCACAAGGCCTTGGAAAAATCTTATTTGTAGTCTTGGCACGAGGCCTTGGCTATGTGGTTATTATTGTCTGGAATTATGCATTGCATCATTATGAAAGTGGTTATTGATATTGCATGTGATTATTCGATTAGTAGAATATCTATGTGAATAAGTAAATGGAATTATTTAATTTTATTTTTTCCATACTATGTTGAAGTTCATTTTTAAAAGGATTTTTTTTAGTTATACATTTCCTCAAATGTTTATTTTTAATTATGAATGTTTCCGCTATATTTTTATCCTTACTGGGCATTTGAGCTCACCCCTTTTCAATGTTTTTTCCCCAGATGTGAAGAAGTAAATTATGAATGACCTGTAGGGATAGTATGAGGGGATAAGAGTGTGGACTATGGAGACTATGTTGTTGTAGTTTTCATTTTTATAATGTAATGTAAAACTTTATGAATATATCTAGTGTTTCCAAGGCTACTAAACTAATCGGTATTTCAAGATTTGATCTTTCTTGTGATCATGCCAATGTTATGTAATAATGCACTGACTCTAGTTATCTGGGGTCAGGGCGTTATAGTTGGTATCAGAGAAAGTTTAGTACTAACCTTGGAAGCTAGATTTAGATAAACTCTAATTAGAGCATGTAGACCTAAGATGGACTTTGAGTATTAGTATAGAAGAACTTCCTATAATTTTGGTATTATAGAGATTTTGTGAGTTTTCCAAGCAATACATCCATGTCTAGATACGAGCAGGTAGAGGCGACTCTGGAACATATGTAGCTAGGGGTAAAACCTGAAAACACCGCTTTGATCTGGAGTCGAACGAGATCTGGTGCATAACAACGGGCCTTGCTGCACTCTTGGTTACGACACTCCCAGGGGATATGATTAGGATAACTATCATTTTCTTTACAAATCATTATGAAGGGTTTATGAATATATAATTCCTCAAAGAAAACATTTTTATGATTATGGATTATATCTATAAATAGTTCAATTTATGTTATGTTTTTTATAAGTATGGAATTATGTATTTTGATTAATAAACTGATCTAGTTTATGCCATTGTTTAGAAATGGCACCTAGTGGAAGAAATGGAAACCGTATCAATGCACGCAATCCATGTAGGGATTTCCCTCCTGCTCAAGAAAATTATAGTGGAGCTGGTGATGCAACTGGTGCTGATCAACTAATCACCATACTAGGACAACTCACTCAGGTTATGAATAATAACCTTACCCGTATGGAGCACCCTGATCCATTGTGTGGAGGATCAATGTTAGGTTGATCCATGAGACAAAAACCACCAAAATTAAATGGGAGTACAAATCCATTAGTAGCTGAGCAATGGATAAGTTCCCTAGAAAAAATATTTCAGGCATTGGGAAGTAGTGAAAGGTAAAAAGTTATCATGGCAGTTTACCGCCTCACTGGAGATGCTGATCAATGGTGGTCATTGATTCAAAACACGAAGGAAGATGATGAAGTATCAAATATGTAATGGAGGGAGTTCAAAGATCTGTTTTTAGAAAAATACTTTCCTCTTGACCATCAAGAAGGTATGGAAAGGCAATTTTTGAGTTTGAGACAAAAGGAGGATGAGAATTTTGCAAAGTATGATGCTAACTTTACAAGGTTAGCAAGGTATGTTGGAGATTATATACATAACCCAAGAAGTAAGATTGACCATTTCTTTGATGGGATAAAACCATTTCTCCATCGAGAATTAGTCTCACAATCTTTCTCATCGTATGAAGACATTGTCTCATGTGCTATCAAGACAGAGAAAGAATTCTCTAAGTCATATGACTTAAAAGAAAAGCAAGAGAAGAAGAGATCTACTGATCAATCTAGGAATGGAAATAAAGGGAAGAATGGAAAAGTTGAATATCCATCCTTTGGTAAATGTGGGAAGAAACACCCCGGTACTTGCTTAAAAGGAATGGGAGTCTGTTACAAGTGTGGTGAAAAATGCCACCAAGATCGTGATTGCAAGGGGAAGAAGGAAGCTACCGATGTCCAATGCTACAATTGCAGGGAAATGGGACATTATGTAAATGAATGTCCTAAGCGTCAGGGGAAATTTCCTCAGAAAAGGCCAAGGGATCAAGGCCAATTTTATGCTATCACTACTGCTGAGGTAGAAGCTCTGAAAGACATGGTGGCAGGTAATTTAATGGTTTCCTCAAGTTTAGAAAATGCATTATTTGATTCTGGATCATCGCATTGTTTCATATCTGCCCAGTTTTCTAAGAAAATTAGATATTTCCAATTTGATTTAACAAGGGATTTATCAGTTAAAACTCCTAAGGGAAGTATCATTGCAACAAAGTTTTGTGAATCAGTCCCCATTAGAGCACATAAATGTTCTTTATCCGCTGATCTCATCGTCATAACTATGATTGAGTTTGATATAATCCTCGGTATGGATTGGATTTCGGACCATGATGCGAAGATTTATTTTAAGAAGAAGGAGGTTACGATTTTTGATGATGATGATAAGGAACACCTTATCTTTAGAGCAGAATCACCACCACCTAATTCTTATCTAGATCCACCCACAGTAGCTCAACTAAATTCTATTATTGGGGAAGAAGAGGATGAAATTACAGTGGTTGAGGAAAGGAATTTTCAAATAGAGGATATACCTATTGTGAAAGAATATATATATGTGTTTCCAAAAGAATTACCTAGACATCCCCCAGAACGAGAAGTTGAGTTTTCCATTGATTTAATTCCTCGATCAAGGCCTATATCGAATACCCCTTATAGAATGGCCACTGTATAATTAGTTGAACTAATGAAACAACTAGAGGAATTGAGTAATAATGTATTTATTTGCCCTAGTGTTTCTCCATGGGGAGCCCCTATTCTTTTTGTTAAAAAGAAAGATGGATCTATGAGGTTATGTATCGACTACAGGGAGATCAATGCTATAACAATAAAGAAAAAGTATCCCATACCTCGCATTGATGATTTATTTGACCAATTGCATGGAGATCAATACTTTTCAAAGATTGACCTTTGATCTTGATACCATCAGTTGTGTGTGAAGAAGGAAGACATTCTGAAGACAGCATTTCGAACCAGGTACGGGCATTACGAGTTTATAGTAATGCCTTTTGGATTGACTAATGCACCCTCTGTATTCATGGATCTGATGAATAGAGTTTTCAAGGAATATCTAGATGAATTTGTGGTGGTATTTATTGATGATATATTCGTATACTCCAAAAGCTACAAAGATCATGAAAATCACTTGCGCATTATCCTGAAGACTCTGAGAAGACATAAATTATATGGGAAGTTTAGAAAGTGTGAATTCTGGCTTCAGGAGATTTCTTTTCTTGGCCATATTGTCTCTAAATATGGAATCTCTGTTGATCCTTCTAAGACCAATGCAATCCAAGAATGGCCAGCACCGATGAGTATAACTGAGGAACATAGTTTTATTTGTTCAGCAGGATATTATCGATGTTTCTTCTAGAATTTTGCCCGGTTGGCTAACCCATTAACAAAGCTCACATGTAAAGGGGTTAAATTTGTTTGGACAAAAGTGTGTGAATAATGTTTTGAATAACCGAAGAGAATATTAGTCAATGCTCTTATATTGACTCTACCATCGGGGAATTATGGGTTTGTTATTTATAGTGATGCATCAAAGAAAGGACTTGGTTGTGTCCTTATGCAGAATGATAGGGTTATTGCCTATGCATCGCGACAGTTGAAAATTCATGAGAAAACTATCCTACTCATGATCTTGAGTTAGTAGCTGTGATCTTTGATTTGAAGATATGGAGGCACTACATCTATGGTGAAAAATGTGAGATTTATACTGATCACAAGAGTTTGAAGTATATCTTCTCATAAAAAGAACTCAACATGAGGCAAAGGAGATGGCTTGAATTACTCAAGGACTATGATTGTACGATACACTACCACCCGGGGAATGCAAACAAGGTGGCATATGCTTTGAGAAGAAAAGATCATGGAGTTTTGAACAATATGAGAATTGAAAGGGATCCGATTTTCATGGATCTAGTGAAGATGGACATGGGAATAACCAGGGAAGGTGAAACATCAATGGTTTTTCAAATGGTTGCCAAACCATCTTTACTAGAAAGGATTAAGAGTTCTCAAACTGATGATGAAGAATTTCAAAAGAATATTAAAGCTGTGAATGATAGGAGATTGAGAGACTTTGTGTATGAAGAAGGAATTTTGAAATTTGGGAAGAGACATTGTGTTCTCGATATACCTAATCTAAAAAGGGAATTGCTGGATGATGCTCATAGTTCCAATTTCTCTATACACCATGGGAGCACCAAAATGTATAGAGATTTGAATGAATATTTTTGGTGGGACAACATGAAGAGGGAGATTGCCGATTTTTTGTCAAGATGTATGGTTTGTCAATAAGTGAAATTTGGATGGAAACAGCCTGGTGGAGTATTGCAACCTCTTCCCATACCTGAGTGGAAATGGGATAATATCACGATGGAATTTGTTATGGGACTACCAAAGACTCCTATAAGGAATGATGCAATATGGGTTATTATTGATCGTCTTACCAAGTCAGCACATTTTCTTACTATAAGAGAAGATCTACCACTGGAACATCTAGAAAGACTATATATTGATGAAGTTGTGAGACTTCATGGAGTACCCCTATCGATTTGTTCTGATCGTGATCCCCGTTTTACTTCAAGATTCTAGAAAAGTCTTCAGAAAGCCTTGGATACTAAAATTCATTTGAGCACTGCCTACCACCCTCAAACAGATGGACAATCAGAATGAACTATTCAATTCTTAGAAGAAATGTTGAGATCCTACTCACTTGACTTTCAGGGTCTGTGGGATCAATATTTACCTCTGGTAGAATTTTCCTATAACAATAGCTTCCATTCAAGTATTCAGATGGCACCATATGAAGCGTTATATGGAAATATTTGTTGCACACCTACCTGTTGGGATGACATTAGTGTAAGAAAACTTGAAGGCCCAGAACTGGTAAAGGAAACGATGGAAAAGGTTACGATAATCCAAAACCATATCAAAGTAGCTCAAAGTAGGAAGAATAGCTATGCTGATAATGGAAGGAAGGATTTTGAATTTCAAGTCAGTGATCATTTTTTCCTGAAGGTATCTCCATGGAAGGGAGTCATACATTTTGGTAAGAAAGGTAAATTGAGTCCCAGGTACATCAGACCTTTCGAAATTTTAGAACTAATTGGGGTTGTAGCTTACCGATAGGAAATGCCGCCAAGTCTCTCCAAAGTTCATGATGTGTTCCACGTATCTCTGTTGAGGAAATACATGCCTGAACCAACACATGTACTCACCTATGAGGAATTAGAACTGGATCTTGATCTGTCTTATTGTGAAGAGCCTGTCAATATTCTTGATACGAGAGAACAAGTACTGAGAAACCGGACGACTCGTCTGGTAAAAGTCTTGTGGAGAAACCATAAGATTGAAGAGGCAACGTGGGAACCCGAGGAACTTATGATGAAGAACCACCTGAGTCTTTTCATGCGGTAGTATTATAGAAATTTGGAGGACGAAATTATTTGAAGGAGGTGAGAATGTAACACCCCAAGCTTCTACGGTACACTTCTCTTTGAATAATGCAATAGCGTGTGTTGTACGCAACATCGAGTTCTAACAAATCACAACCAATCAAACTAGCCGTTATGAATAGTAATACCTACATTTTAAAATTTTAGAAATTTTATCTCTCAAAATTAACTTCATTTTTGGATTCAGAGTATCGAATTTAGCCTAAGGTAAAATTTTGGTACTTTTCAGATAACTTTAATATTTTGATGAATAGTGAAAATTACTAAATTTTAATTAAAAACAACTTTTTTAATCAAAATAATTAATAGTGATAAATTATGAATTTGAGTAGTTTTAAAGTATATTTAGAATATATTTTTTACCATTTAATATAATGTTGGTCATTGGAAATAATTTCACAATTAAACCGGACATAAACAAGTATCAATCTTTTGATAGTTATTATATCTTAAAAACACACTTTTTGTTTTGACAGAGGGAATTAATTTTAAATTAATTTCTGCCACTTCTATGTTTGAATTTGGAAAAATGGATTCCATATTTGGAATCAGAATTTCCAAATTGTGTAAATAGCTAACTTTTAATTTTAGACATTTTGAATAATTACTTCGGTAAATATTTTATTTACCATGGTTAAAGGGTAAATTCGGTAAATAAGGGTTAAAAAATAATATTATAGTAATACTAAATTACCCTAAAACGTGTCATAACCTCATTGGTGGATACATTTCCGACCATGGTCATATTTGGGTTGATTTTGGGACCCCATGGAGCCACTTGTAGGTGATAGGGACACTTTATTTTAATTAAGTTAAAATAAATACAAAAATGACATAAGCATATAACTTTTAGAAAACCAAATTTACATAGGGTTATATATGTTAAATTTTCAACTATAAATATTAATTATAAATCTAAAAGGATTTCATACATAATTATATTTTATTTATAATTTTTAGACATTAAATAATTTAATATATTTATAACACAATGATGATGCAGTAATTACCATAATAGTGAAAAATTAAAATAATTGATATTATTAATACCCAAATAAATATAATATGAGACTTTTTATGAATTAAACTAATTTTATAGGTTAATATGACATGTTAGGAATGATTGTATTTACTTTTTTCGAAGTAATCATTCTGTTATGATTTTCACAAAAATTAATTTTCCAAATAGTGTCAAAATTGACATAAAAGAGTTTTTAAAACAAATATTATATTATTAATTGATATTCAATTAATAAAAATCTAAGGTTCAGCCAAGATACTTATATCATGATAGGTGTATCATTAATGGACCACTTGTGGGTCTCATTGATGTATATAGTATGTTTATTAACCATATAATATAAAAATACAAAGAGACATTGTAAAAGTGAAACTAATTAACTAAGAGTTAATACTTAAGGATAAGGTTAATATAATGACCCAAACCTGTCTAAATTCTATTGGTTGAGTGATTTTCGACCTATCCCCACCTTATCCTTTAAATAATTCACTTTTGATCCATTAGAAACCGAATATGAATTTATTATAAAATAATTTTCTAGCTTTTCCAAAGGTGCCCCTCACCCCTCTTATAAAAGGGCACTCCCCCTTCTCACTAATTCACACATTCAAAGCCTTTTGGTTCGGCCAAACCCAGCCCAAATACTCTCTAAACTTCCCTAAATTCACCCTAGAGTCCTCAATTTAGTCATAAACCCATCCTAAGGAGCCCTTTCGATCAAATCAAAAGGAAGAACCCGAAGAAGAGGTAATGATTTCACCACATTTTTTCAAGTTCCTTTCTTCTTCCACTTCTTCTTTCTTTGTTATTACCATTCTAAAATAATAACTCCAGTATATTATATACACTTTGATGTTATTATAAACATGGTACAACCATATTTCAGTAATCTATCCATCCTTTGAATGACATGTCACCATACGTGCATACGTACGGCTTACCGTCTCCACATCGTGGTGTAATTGTTATTCAAAACATTATTATTTGGATGGGTATAATAATGATGTGTAATTCATGTAAATAATAAATATAACATGATAATTATTCTTAATATATGATATACATCCAATTAAATATTATTTTAACATAAAAATAATGATATTGTCGCTCGTGCGTACGTACGGACTACCGTCTCCACGAACACGATGAGATTCATTCTCCATCATATCCATTCAAGTATAATTCTCATTTTTAGATTAATAATAATTTTTAAGGACTTAATATCATTCTGGATATGAATAAGATACAACCTATCCATGACAAACATGTCTTACATAACAAAACAAATAAAAGAAAATGAGTAAGTTAACACCCAAAACGACAATAATACTAAGATATTATAAACAAATCAATGTTAAAAGATCATATATGATATCATATTATTGTATATGATTCTTGTATAATTTAATAACAATTATTTCACCATTATACAGAATTTTAACCTACCCCAACCAAGGAAAAGTACAATTTAAGGGTTATTTCGCAATATCTTCATTATCCGAGGTTGTTTATATGTGATTATCTACTGGGACTTCTTTATCATCCACATCCATGTTTCTTAAAAATGTATTTCAAATTATTTTTACTATTTACTAGAATATGGTTTAAAGTAATTTATACCCTTGTTGACTTTTATAAGTGGTTTATAATGGAATCTTACCGTCATTTTCCAAACAAGGCCCTTTTTAACCTTTTCGACAGAATTAAGGTAAGAATGTTTTTTTAACTTATACGGCGGGTGCGGCTATTTTCCGCCGTTATAAAATCATCAAAGCTTCTCTTACAAGATTATAAGAATATTTTCAAAGAAAATGTTTTATTTTATAAATATGTAACCCTTAAATGATTTCAAAATAGAAATAGATATTTCTCTAAAAAGTGTTTTGATTTCATCTATGTCAACATACTTTGATGGATTTTACCCTTATTTGAAGTTGATTTATTATGATACAAAACTTATATATTGTATTGAAGGTTTTGTGATATGTTTGACTGTGGATGTTTTATTTTTATACCATTCATGGTTTATGGTGAAAGTATTGACATTTCATATGCTAGTTTTAATACGAATGTTTATGTTATGTTTAAACATTTTCATATGGGAATGCATTGGACTTAATATGTGACAGGTGGAGCCCACTATAGCTCCTCGATGCATCGGTAGGTCTCATGAGACAAACTAGTACCTTGGCACAAGGCCTTGGAAAAATCGTATTTGTTGTCTTGGCATGAGGCCTTGGCTATGTGGCTATGATAGTCTGGCATTATGCATTCCATCATTATGAAAGTGGTTATTGATATTGCATGTGATTATTCGATTAGTAGAATATCAATGTGAATATAAAAATGGAATTATTTCATTTTACTTTTTCCATACTATGTTGAAGTTCAGTTTTAAAGGGCTTTTTTTTAGTTATACATTGCCTTAAATGTTTATTCTTATTTATGAAAGTTTCCGCTATATTGTTAACCTTACTGGGAATTTGAGCTCACCCATTTTCTATGTTTTATTTTTCCCAGGATGTGAAGAAGTAAATTATGAATGTCCTGCAGGGATAGTATGAGGGGATAAGAGTGTGGACTATAGAGACTATGTTGTTTTAGTTTTCATTTTTATAATGCAATGTAAAACCATATGAATATATCTATTGTTTCCAATGCTACTAAACTAATCGGTCTTTCGAGATTTGATCTTTCTTGTGATCATTCCAATGTTATGTAATAATGCACTGACTCTGGGTAACTGGGGTTGGGGCATTACAGTATTAGTGTGATATATATTATATATCCAATAAAATATTTTTGATATTCATCCAACAAATTTTGTTGGATTAAGTTAAAAAACCCCAATTTTATACATAAAATACTTTAATTTTATTAAGGCATTTTTACTGCCTTTTAATAGAAAACCCATTTTAAATCCAATTTTTGACAATTTTATAAATTTAATATTTCAAAATAATATTATTCTTTATAAGGGAGACATAAAAAATTTCTTATGGTGATTTTTCGGTATTTTCTATGAAGATTCATTTTTTAATGAATAATAAAAAATACTGAATTTTATTTCAATAAATCATTTTCATCTATTTTAATTTTAGGAATAAATTATGTTTTAGGTTGGTTTTAAAGTTTAATTATATAATATTGTAATCAATTAATCCAATTATTTCATTGAGTTCAATTTCACATTGAGATTGACTATAAATACATAGCAAACATTTAGACGTTTTTACCTTAAAAACCCACATTGTCATCCTGACTCCAGGATTAAATATATATTAATTTCTGCCACTTTTGTGATTGGAATTTTAAAAAATAAATTCCAAATTTTCAATCAGAATAATTTCTAATATCTAATAAGGTCAAATTAGTTTTTTACCAAATATATTAATGAAAGTGATTAAAATTAATTATAATGATTTTGAGAAAATTAAGCTTAATAATGGAAAAAACCTTTAGCTTAAGGCCTAAAAAAATGTATAAACTTTTCCAAAATCCATTTATTAGAAATATTTTAAAAATATCATCCATTGAATAGAATTTTGTTCATTAGTGTATAAAATAGAAATGTAAAAAACATGTATGAAATTCCTCTGTGAAAATATTACAAGAGTGCCACACCTCCACTATAAAAGGACCTCCTCTCCTCCCACTTCCTCACACCTCTTAAGCCACTTTTTCTTGACCAATATCTGAAAAAATCTCTTAAAAATCAATTCCCCTTCCTATAATCCTCCATTTGTGAAGAAATAAATCCAAGGATTCCGTTGGTTCAAACAAAAAGGAGTTACTTGATTATGCCGCAACATCTTTCCTTAAGCTTTTTAGTTTTATTTCTATTCTTCCTTCCCTAAAATATTCTTATTAAATTATTGTATTAAAATAATAGTATCCTAAATATAAAAGGAATTTTTATTATAATTTTTATACCAACACCTACACCCACTTCTATCTAATGGGTAATGAACATATTGTTTCTGTGTACGACGAACTACAACCTCACGAAACGATGATTGTTCATTTTTCCATTACCAACATTCATGGTTGGTCATTATGGTGGAAAAAATTATTGTATATGAAATATATGATATTTATAATGTATTAATTCATCTTTAACATTTATTTAGTACACAAATTCATGCATTCCATCTTGCGTAAATACGATAACATTGCTTGTGGAAGTGTGGACTACTACCCCCACAATGTTATGTGATTCCTTCATGTTACAGATGGAATGTATTAAAGATGAAATTAATAAAAATATAAGACATATATTACATATATATGACACTATAATTATAATATACATATTTTTCATTTAATTTTCAATATCTTAATATGATAAAGAAATGAAAGTATCATTCATTTGTTCGTACGACCTACCGTCTCCATGAACGGTGGATTTCATTTATTATCTCCAAACATTATAGATTATACTAAATAAATATGTAATGAATATATATGATAATTAAATCATGTTATACATTATTGATATGATGAAAAAATGATACAATTAATAAGAACAACAAATATCAAGTCAAAACTTACTTGTGAAAACTAAGCAATTAACACCCAAAATAGTCAAAATAATGAATGATTCTTAAAAAATGGATAATAAGACATTATAATAAGTTAATATATGATATTATGAATATTATTATGATTTTGGTATATTTTATTAAAATATTTTAAACCACTATACAAGAGGATAAATACCACACAAAAAAGGAAGGTTAAGGTAAGAGAATTTCATCTCAATTTACATTTCATTGAGACTTATTTATTATTATGCGCCAATTCACTTTTATTTGGTCTATATACTAACTTTTTATTACTATATCATGAATCAAATTAATCTAATGATAATTTAAGTTTCATTTAATTTCATACCTTTATGAATATTATGATTGAAATGTATCAAAGTGGAATGAGAAACTTTGGAATGTTTAAAGATTATTATTATCAAGATCGTTCTTAATGATTATATTTGAAATCTCACATCCTTTTGTGATTTAAAATCATACATAGAAACAGTCAATTTATTGTAATAATTTTTCAATTATAATATAATTGAATATCTATATTATCAAATAATGAATATTAGTATTTCCTAAATAGTATATGATTTTACATTAGGTAAATACTTTGAAAGTTATTTGATTTTTTTGGAAATATTGATAATTTGGTATTATTTATGAAATAAGGATATTTGATAAGGAATATTATTTATTTTGACTATTTTATATGAGGAATTATTTGAAAAAGAAATAATAGGAGTATCCCAGACTTTATATAGCTCCTTGATTCATCGATAGGTTCTCAAGAGACAAATAAGTTGGCCAAATTAAATGGGTTTCTATCCGTAGTTTTAAACCGTCTTTTGAATGGTTTTCATGGTATAAGTTTTCATGTGCCTTAGACATGATTTCCATTAATAAATAATTTACTTCATTTAGTTTAGTTATTATTCTTCCATGAGAGTTTTCGTCGACATATCTATTGATACATTTAATTTTCAGTTCATTGATTAAATGACATGTGTTTTAGTTTCATACATTACCGTATTGATTTTTCCTTATTTAGTTATTGAATTTCATGTTTTTTCAGTTAATCAACATTCCATGTTGATTTATTCCGAATAATTCATTATTGATTCTTACTTAAATACCCTTACTGATCATTTGAGCTCACCCTTATTATTTTTCTTTCCCCAGGTTATGAAGAAGAAATATTTGAATATGCATTCATGGATGCAATTTATTTCAGTTTATTGTGAAACATGTTTCATTTTGTATTCCCAATGTATTATGTGTATCATGTATGTAATTTTTCATTCCAATACTTCTAAAATAATTGTACCATCATGATTTTTTATAATAATTACAATTTAATAAAATAATGCACCGGCCCCAGGCTTTTGGGGTTGGGGCATTACAGTTGGTGTCAAAGGATGTTTAGAAATAACCTTGGAAACTAGATCTAAAAAACATATATTAGAGAACATAACCATATTATAAAATTTGAGTATAACTATTGAATAAAAACCTTAAATTTTTGTAAGGTAGATATTATGTGGGTGTTACTAGAAATGAAGACCTCTCTAGATACTAAAAATGGATGTTGTTCTGGAATAGATATACCTTGGAGTAATTACTCTGACAAGGTGTTTTGGGACTGACTCCGGGTAACATGCTACATGACACCATAACATACTATTCACATGGTTTGACACTCATAGGGGATACACATAAGATATTTCACATTTTCTTCACTAACCGTTATGGATGATTTAGAAGTAAAGATATCCCCAAAGAATCCATGATTATGATTATGTGATTATTTATGTATAAATTTCTTAATTTATGTTACTCCATATTTATAGTTATACAAAATTCATAATTTAATGATATAATCTAGTATATGCCATTGTTTAGAAAAGGAAAATGGAAGGAAGAATGGTATCTTCACTCCTGGAAAATGTAAATATTTACCTACCAAGGAAAAAAATATAGCTAGTATTGGGATTGAGAATGTCGTGGAAATATTAGGGTAGCTTAATCAGATTATGATACATAACCATACAAGGATGGAGAAACCTATCCCACAATAACATTTGATGATTTTGGATCACTTTATGCGATAGAGGACCCCATCATTTAGTGGGACTACTAATCCAATGGAAACTGATCAATGGATTAAGTCTCTAGAGAATATATTCATGGAATTAAGATGTGGAGAAAAGGAAAAGCATACACTTGTAGCGTATTGTCTCCAAAGTGATGCTGATAAATGGATTTTATTGATCTATAATACTAGGGATGAAGAAGATGTATAACTCATGTAATGAAGAGAATTTAAGGATACATTCTTTGATAAATACTTCCCTCATGATCATAAAATTGAGATAAAGTGAAAATTTCTTAGCTCAAGGAAACATAAGAATCACTACAAAAAATATAGGTGATTAGAAGGGTTTATTTATTTATAGGGGGTTATAAGGCCTTATAAACACTTAAGTGGAGGTTTCCAAAAACCACCACTAAAGTACCCACCTACTTTGATTAAAGGCGATTCTGGGTAAGTGCTCGAAAAATGGTTTTGTGTTTAGGGGAAATTAGATTTGAGGGGGTTTTAACCCCCTATAATTTTGCCCAAAATTCAGTATAAATAGGCCAGTTAGGGCTGGTTCTAACCCCCATAATTTAAATATTTAATTATGGGTGGTTAGAACTACTACTAATTGAATGTTAAACTTCAAATTTAGGGGTGGTTATATAACCGCCCCTAATCTATCCTATCTTTTTATCTATATGACCCCCATAACATGCCTGGACATGCCCCTTACGCCCCCATAGAAAACCCCTGAAACTCACAGCCCACACCCCCAGTGCCCCATGGGAAACCCCCTACAGACACCAGACACGTCCCTACATACCGCATGCACCCCCAAGATGTCCGGTGGGAAACCCCACTCAGGCCCCCATGACAAGCCCCCCTAAGAACCTTAACACCTCATTAGATTGCCCCTGACACCCCATGGAACCCCCGACAAACACTCCCCTAAAACAACCCTGACAGACAATCCCCTAGAACCCCCGACAAGGCAAGGCTGCCGATAGACACCGCCGAGACCAATGCGCATGCATGCATGCCTACAACCCACTGTGCAACGAAGGGATGAAAAAACAGGCCTCCATCAGATTTGAACTTTGTACCGGCCTCAACCATCTATAATTCCTTAATCGAATAATCCAATTGTATTTTGATATATTATATACCATATATTATATTTATTTACATATATTAAGTTACCTCTACATACATGCAGAAATTTTATATATTTGTTTATAATATTTATATAAAATATAGAAAAATAATTATATTTACATATATAAATATATATATATATATACATATATATTTGTCTTTGTGTGTATATTTATGTATTTATATAGTATTTACAGATATAATATAATTATAATATATATATATAAATATTTTTATGTACTTATATATATGTGTGTGTCAGTAACAATAATATTATTAATTATTATTATTATTACACTTATTTTTTAAACTATAAAAATTATATGTCGGTTTTATAAATACTATAAATTCATATATTTAATGATTTATATTATACATATATTATATTAAATACATTTATATTATATATTAATGTATGTAATTATATACATTTATATTATATAATTTATACTCACAAAATTAAAGACATTAATATAATTGAAAATATATAATATATTTAAATGATATATAAATATATTTAACAAATTAATTTATAACTGATAAGGTATATTAAAATAAATATAAAATAAATATAGAATTTATATAATTTATATATAATAAAATATTTATAGTATAATATTTATAATATATAATATATATTTAATTTTAATTTTTTCTATTATATATATTTGTATACATATTATAATATAAACATATTTTTACATAAATATACAATAACGATGAATTAAATTAATATATGTATAATATAAATTCTAATATAAATGTACTGTATTTATAAAACCATATATAAATTTTATATATTTGAATAAATATATTTATAATTACATTTTTATTATGTGTACCAGTATTTATACATGTTTACATTTTGGTTTATATGTATATGTATTTATTTAAAGTAATTATATAATGTATTTATATATATAAGAGTTTATAATGAATTTAAATACATTTATATAATGGGATTGTGTAATATATATATATATATATATACAAAAAATTGTGGCACACACACATATATTATAAAATTTGAATTTATATGAGATTTATTTTAAAAAATAGATAATAATTAAGAAGGGATAAAAATCCCCTCTTAATATGGATTAACAACTGTTTAAGAACCCCCTCTAATGTCATAGATTAAAGGGGGTTAAAACCCCCCTCTAATGTTATAGATTAAAGGGGGTTCACAACCCCCTCTAATGTCATAAACTAGAGGGGGTTCAAAACCCACTCTAATATCTTTAATTTAACGGGGTTCAAAACCCCCTCTAATCTAAGGGATTAGTAGTGGTTCATGAACTACTCAAATTTCATATATTAGATGGGGATCACAGCCCCCTCTAATGTCATACATTAGTTGGGGTTCAAAAAAACCTATAATCTAATGGATTATAGGTTGTTTATGAACCCTATTAATTTCTTATATTAGATTGGTTTTACATCCCCCACTAGTTTTATACATTAGAGGGGGGGGGGGGGTGTCAAAACCCCCTATAATATCGAAAGGAATATATATATAGTGCCTTGAAAATCCATCCAAACATATAGTGACACTAATTATTAAATTAGTAGTGGTATTAACATAATCACCTCTAAAATACATCCAAATATTAAATACATAATTCTAAAATTTTTAGAGGGGGTTTTGAACCCCCATTAAATTCGAGGATCAGTAGGGGTTGTGCCTAACACCATCTAAAAATAATCACTAATTTGAATTTTTTTTGTAGTGTAAGAGAGTGTTTCATATTATGAAGCTATTTTTACAAGGTTATCTCTAAATTCTGCAGATTATATAAGCAACATGGAGTGCAAGATTGACCACTTATTTTAAGGTCTAAGCCAAATCATCGAAGGGAACTGATTTCTTAGATTTTTTCATCCTATGAATATATATTTTTATGTTCCATGAAAATAGAAAAGTAATTCATGAGATCCTATGTATTCTAGGGAAACTAAGAGAAGAATATGTCATCTAAGAACCATGAAAAGGGGAATGAATCAATGAAGATGAAGTGAAATAATGATTTTCCAATATGTGATAATTATTGAAAGAATCACCATTATAAATTCTTGAAAGGATTTGGATTTCGATATCAGTGTGGAGAAAATGGTCGCTAGAAAAAAAATGAAAAGGAAATATGGAAAACACTACTATTAATTTTACAACTGTAAAGAGATGGAGCACTAAACAAATGAATTACCCAATCTTGAGGGGAATATACCTCTAAATAAGCTAAGGTATCAAGGTCATGCATATGTTATTGACATGAATGAAGTGGAATGATTAATTTAATTCCCTATTTGGATCTAATAAATATGTAGTGAAAGTTTTTCATTGAAATTTTTCTCATCATATGAATTATGTAATATATATAGATTATACTGCAATACTTTTTCATTATCGAATTGAGATCATATGCTTAATGGTACCAAAAAAATTTATTTAGTAGAAAGTTAATTTTTTTTGGAAAATTCTTGACTCAGGGAAAGACAACCATTAATACATTTCTAATGTGGATATAATGACGAAGAAATGATTTATTTGGACAAGTATTGACTACCATGCAATTGACTGTTGAAAAGTGGTCTATTCTATCAATGATGGAGTTTACAACACTTTTGGATTTAATGAATATATCTAATAACACGCCTCTTACATAATGAATAAGGAAGAATTCAGGTTTCCAATATGGTTTTATGGAGATTCAAGTTATTACCATATTTGGAAAGGATACATGATAAAGTTATATAAATGTTTGGAATGTGAAAATTTGGAGTTTCTCCATATTTAATGAAGGCTAATGATATGTTCATTTTGGAAATTTAGTGAACTTCTTTGTAAGGAATTAGATCATAATTATTTGTAAAAGATAATAATTTATGAAATTGATTAATTTGAACTTTGGAAATGGTTGTATAGATTGATATATTACATCATTCTATGATGAATCTTGTTCTAAGAGATGATTTAGAAATAGTTCAAGGCATGACCAAAGGATAATATTGTGTTTATAGAAACATAGAAATAATGTATATTTAGTTATATTCTTAGATAGTGAAATAATTCCTCAACTCCAATAAAATTGATCTTGAAACCAAAAATGTTGTCTTTGTACCATAATTTCCATGAATAATATGGACTCTTAGATCATTGTGGATTTATAGAATTCTGATTATTAACTTTCTCCAAACCATGTTCTCTATCACTCTCCATTATAACTTGATTGTTGTATTTTTTCTTCTGTATCCATGTTTCCATTTCCCACCTATGTTGTCCTACTTGGGAACCTAGTTACATGACCATTGTGTTTTCCTTTCTCTCTTATTAAGAATATGCGATATTAACCCTAATTATGTTGTGGGTCTTTCAATAATAGTTCATTTTCAATCCCTATATCACATAGATCAAGTTTAAATTTCAAGGATGCAATTTATTTAAGGTGGAAAAATGTGACACCCCTAAATTATAAAGTAAGAACCTTATATTTGATAGCATACATGACATGAGACACCAACCACATATGGGGATATAATAACATTATAATTTAAAATATATTTAATATTTTTAATAGATTCTATAGATTATATATTTTTTAAATCATGTCACACCAAGTAAGATTGCATTACACACAAGAGGGAATTTCATGAAAAGCTTACATTACACGCAATGCCAAGTTGTAACCGAACAATAATATATTATTAAAATATTATTATTTAATATAATATGACTTAACATAGCCATTAAATTAGTGTTTATGATTATAATTAACTATATTTTGAAAATAAATGGTTTACAAAAATATAAAATGAATTGGTAGGATACAAATTAATTACAAATGAATATATGAACTGATTGAATATAATAGAAAATATTATTATTTTGATGCTCACAAAGATGTTTTGTCCTAATAAATTAAATTAATTAAAATTATTTAGTGATATTAATGTGATATATATATTATATATCCAATAATTTTTTTTATTCATCCAATAGATTTTATATACATATGATAAAAATAAACCCAATTTTATGCATAAAATATTATATTTTTATTAAGGAATTTTTACGCCTTTTAATGGAGAAGCCATTTTAAATCCAATTTTAGAAAATTTATAAACTTAATATGTAAAAATAAACTTATTATTTGAAATATAAACATAAATATTATCTTAGGGAAAATGTTTGGTATTTTCTGTGAAGATTGATTTTTTAATGAAAAGAGAAAAATACTGAATTTTATTTCGAAACTACCTTTTGTTCTCATTTAATTATATGTGTAAATTTTGTTTTATATTGGTTATAAAGTTTAATTAAATTATATTTTTATAATTTCATCAAATTTATGTAAATGGGATCAATTTGACTTTGAAATTGACTATAAGAACATAGCAACCGTTTAGATGTTTTTACCTTAAAAACCACATTGTCGTCCTGACTACATGATTGAATTTAAATTAATTTCTCCAACTAATATTACTAGAATTTAAAAATATGGATTCCATATTTCAAATCATAATAATTTATAATGTCTAATGATTTAAACTTATATTTTTACCAAAAATGATTAGTAAATGCAATTATAATTAATTACAATGATCAAGAGATATTTTAGCATAATAAAGGACTAAACATTAAACTTAAAGACTAAAACGATTTATAAAATTTTACAAAATACATTTTCAAAAACTATTTTGACTCTATACTCCCTTTTTTAGATTTGGGTCAATTATTGGATCCACTTTCAATATGAAAATGATATATGGAATTCCTTTGTGAAAATATTATAGGAGTTCCACTCCTCCTCCACCATAAAGGGCCTTCTCTCCTCCCACTCCCTCACACCTATTAAGATACATTGGATTGACAAATTTCGGCCCATATATCTTCTCAATATCCATCACCTCATCCTAGAAGCCTCCCCTATAAATACCCAAGCTTTACGTACATGATCAATACATTACTTTTGTGGAATACTTAATACATGATACAAACAGATGCCCAATGACTGTATTAGTTTACTGTATTTGGAAACTAGGAACTCATTATTATAACTTGGTGAAATATCTTCATTATATACTATAATGATATTTCCATTTAGTTTTCTGAACAAAAACCTTTCTTTATATCATGGGGAAAAGAAAACACAAAAAAGGTGAGCTCAGATGATCAACAAGGGTAAACATGAAAAACATCAAATAAAACATGAACATAAGAATATAAAAACATGAGTATAACTTTTTAAAACCATATAACATATAAAATATATCAAAATATTGAGTTATGAAATAAATATTGGTAGTTTATAATACAGAAATCATAAAGGATTCATAAACCTTGAGAAAATAGAATTGACATAAAACACATAATTGAGGCAAACACATGAGCATAAAAAATTATTTACATATTAGAAATGGATCATTTATAATACCATAATAGTGGAAAAAGTCCTATACTAAACCAAGTTCACTCTTTGATCCAGCCCTATATTATTGAACTTGATTTACTTCCCATTCCATACCTGTATTACTGAACCAGATTTACTTGTCATTACCATCATGTATATATCATGAGAGATAAATCTTTACCATATGCATTTGAGGTAGATATAGGTTCCACCCATCTCATAATTAAATCATTCTAATGTTTTCCACAAAAACATAAATCATTCATCATAGAATAACCCAAGGAATAAAAATGGGTTTCCTAAACATCATTCCATCATATCATAATCCATGAAAAAGGAATGAGATTCATAAATAACATTACATCATAAACATAATAAAACCATAGGAATAATAGGGATTATAAACTTTAAACATATCCATACTCTTAGATTGAAAATAATTATAATAAAACACTTGAAATTAATTATTGTGGAAAATATCCTCTCTTCTTCAAAAACTTTTTAATTTTTTAAACACCACAGAATTTTAAAGGAAAATTATTTATTTGAAAATAAACTCATAATCTTTTATGGTAGGATTCATGGAAATAACATTTTATAAAATCGTAAAAATCCATTCATTCCTTACAAGATAAAAATAAATTCGTATCTTACTTTTTATAAAAAATTCAAAAACTGCCTTGTATGGAAAATGAAAGAATGATTCTTTCCAAACCATGTAGTAAAAGTCAAAAATGGGTAAAAATGAATTTAATAATCCATATGATAATATTAAAAAAATTTATGAAATAATTTTTAGAAAACATGTACATGAATGATAAATAAACCTCAATAAATACTTACATATAAACAATCTCTAATAATAATGAGATTGCAAAATTACCCCTTACCTTTGGTATGATTTACTTTATACATTCCTAAACTCTTATATAGTGGTTTTAAAAATATTATTAATTTTTAACAGAACCATAATAATATTTAATATATCATATGTGATTCATTTATGACTTTATATTACCCATCATTTATTAATTCCGTGTTAAAGCATCTTTTCGAGTAATAATCCCTTTCTTTATCGTACATGATATGGAATGTTATTCATGATATTATTAGTTAGATCATGATTTACTTACTTATATAATTTAAAAAATATTTTATATATCATATATATTCCGTATATTAATTTATATAATAGATATATAAATGAAATAGAATACACCGTTCATGGGGATGGTAGGATGTACGTACGCATGAACACTGTTTCCATTTTCTTATTGTATTGAATAGATGAAAGTAAATGATATATAAATATATATAATTATAGTAGAATTATTATTTCATATATTTCATTATTATTTATTATATATACTCTATAATCATTATTGAATTGTTAACATGGAGAATGAATCTCATCGCGTCTTGGAGACGGTAAGCTGTACATACGCACGAGTGACAATATCATTTACTTAATGGTTAAATGGTATGGAATTGGATGGTATATTAATTATACAGAGTAATTATCATTTCATACTTATTATTTAAATCCTTTATATTCAATGTTATACCCATCAAAATAAAGTATATATGAAAAACAATTTACACCACGATGTGGAGATGGCAAGCCATACATATGCACACATGGTGATATTGTTTTTCATAAGATGAGTGAAAAGATTAAAATAATTATCTCATAATAATAAAAAAATATCATAATATATTATATACTTAAATTACTAATTTAGTATGGAAAATACTTAGGAAGAAGAAGTTGAAGAAGAAAATAACTTTGAAAGAGTTGGAAAAACAATTTCCTCTTCTTCGAGTGCATTATTTTGAATTTCCCAAAAGGACTCCTTAGTCTACCAAAATTATGGAATATAGGATTAATTTAGGAAATTTTAGAGGACAAATGGTCATGGGTTGTCCGAGACAAAGGGATTTAAAGGGGCGAATGAAATAGAAGTAGAGGTTCTCTTTTATAAGAGACGGGAGGGGCACTTTATGAAACTCTGAAACTATTAATATTTTATAAATTTATTTTCACTCTCAAATATCTCCAAATTGAGATATTTTGAGTCTAAGATGTGGATGGGTATATATCCTCTCAACCAATGAATTTTAGGCAAGTTTAGGTCACAAAATTAACCTTATCATTTGTCTTTAACCCTAAGTTAAACAATTTAACTTTTACCGTGACAACTTGTTTTTTACCCTATAGGGTAGATATAGTTACTATCAAATGACAAAATAACCCTAATTGGATCATTTATGAAATATGTGACATTATCTTAGTTATTTGGATGAATTATATATTTTTATGAATTTTATAACATCACCAATATTCTATTTATTTTAAAATATCATTTATGTCAATTTTGATACAATTTAATATTTTCACTTAATAAAATATAAAACCAACATGATAAATTCAAACTAAAACTTCCAATATGTCACTAATGTAATATATAAAATTCTAGGATGTCATTAATTATGTAAATTTATATTTATTTTAATATTTTTAATATTATTTATTTGATATCTCAATTAATTAAACAATTACTCCATCATTATTATACATGCCTTTAATTAAATTATATATTCTCTAAAAACAAAAAAATTATCACGATGAAGATATATTTATTAGCTTTATAATGAATATTTACTGTTGAATTGTTCTTATATATAACCCTATATTACAAATTATTTTGTTATTAAAATTTCAATTGGACTTTTTTAACACTTCTTTAAATAAAATATAGTAAATTTAATAATCTCTCACTATTTTCCTAAAAAGGATCATATTCTCGACCAAAGTTTTATTTGGGTATAAATACATTTATCTAATGAAATTAAGACAAGTGTTAGTGTAATTTAATACTATTATAAAACAATTTTTACCTCTAATTCCTTAATTTACCTTTAACATTGTTAAATAAAATTCTAAAGTTACTATTCACCAATAATTATTTTGATCCTATTAGACCAAATTTTTCATACTAATTAAATACATTTATGTACATTTTTCAAAAGTTAATTCATAGAAGTTGTAAAATTATGTCTAATGCTAGTCTCAAAAATGTAGCTAGAAGGAGGGTAAAAGAGATGTTCAAATGTTCAATTGTTTTTTATATCTAATTATATTATATAAATGATTTCAAGGACCTTAATGTCTTAATACATTTATTATTTATCTATTGGGACTTTAAAATAAACATAATGTACAAATAATTAATTAATGAAAATTTCAGTTTTTAACTACAATAGAGATTTTTTCACTATTCATCAATAATTGAAACTCTTCAGAAAAATAAAAAAAATTCACCCTAAGATAATTTTGATATTTAAAATTCAAAAATTATTGTTATTTTATAAAAATAAATTTCTATGAGTTTCTAAAATAAATTTTATTATTTTTCATAGAAGGACATGAAAGGATATTTATTTGAGAAAATCGATGTTTTAAACATATAGAGACTTTACCAGAAATTATATTTTTTCATTATATAAATAAATATAACAAATATTTAAAAGTATTTAATAATATTAATATCAAATGATTAATAGATTGGTTATAACTATCTTATTTAAATAATTATAATTGTGAAGTGTTGTTTCACAGAAACTTGGTGTTGCGTGTAACGCAATCCAAGCCGGTGTTGCGTGTAGTGCAAGCTTCCCTTGGTGTTGTGTATAACGTAATCCAAAAATAGGGATATTATATCATAAAAAATTTATATTTAGTGTTGAGTTAAAGTGAAAATATCCAAATATTAAACCAATTTGATAAAAAATAAATTCATGAAATCTTCGAGTGTTACATTTTACCCCCCTTAAAATGAATTTTTCCCTCAAAATTCATTTGGATTATCAAAGGTTTAATAATTTAATGGTTCTCTTATAGAAACCCACATTTTAAAAATGATGTATAAAACTTATTTTTAAAAATTAATTGTAGGAAAATAATAGTTTCCCAAATTAAATCATGGCTAGGCCTCTACGAAGGAGAACAGAAGTCAAGATTTGGGCATGGAGGAAAAGCGTATATAATCATAAAGATTAATAAAGATCACTGATCAAAAGAAATTGAGTAATCTAGAGAAAAGTAACAGTCACAAAACCATAATCTAAAATATTCATATCATATGTCACTAATATTATAAAAAATTATTATAATAGGACACCCTTTTATATAACATTTCATTTCCTAATATTGAATAATTTTCAAGAGAAGATATACCTACTTGATTTCAGTATAAATTCCCCCTTTTGTGTTCCTTGATCAATTTCTAGTTCAGCTCATATTCTAAGAAATGAATTTGAGTTTTTTATTCCAGAATCATTAATAGATCATGATATCCATAAATAGAATGGCGGGACATTCTATCTATCTTTATCACAACAAAAATGTCTGCACAAGTTATCAAATATGCAAAAATCCACCTATAATGAGATAATAATTTAATATTAAAAAGTTCATCTAATGTTTAACCTATACATTCCATAAATGGATGACCTCAAAATCCTTCTTGAAAAAATACAAAATATTAGAAATAGGAGGACTTAATCTTCTTAACATTTATATCCCATATCTCATAAGACTATTATTGGTTGCCACATTCCTAAAATGTGAATAACTTAATCTTGTATTCTATTTAAAAATGGTAACAACATGAGTTACATTAAATAATTTTCAAAAACATGCATGCTTACTTATTTTATTGGTCACTAGATATATTCCTTAAATCCAATAATTTGTAAACATCATCCATGATAACATATACTACCTTGTCGACGAGTCCTTATTTAGATCCATGGTAATGAGTACCTTCCAATTTACTTATTCATATCACACATGTCATTATCAAAACAAAAATATATTAAAATAAAGAAAATATTAAGGGTTTTATTACCTTAGATAAAATTTAACTTTTTCATTAAATTACTTCATCATTCCATCGAAGACATTAAACATACACTTGTAAATACTGATCAAAAAACATAAGTAAAAAAATTCTTGTATATTTCATCACAAATTTTGAATCCTAATACATAAAAACATTGATTATTTCACTTAAACATTATGAAAATAATAAGGATACTACATCCTATATCACAATAACTTTTTCCATTCACATTTCTTATGTAGTCTCATTATCATCGACAATGTAACCATTACTCGCACCACCTTGCTGGTTCTCTTCAGGATACTACATCTTGGGACATTGAATTGCATAATGACCATTTATTACCCAGTAAAAACAATTAACGTTCGAGGATGAATTAGGGAGTCTAATATTCACATCCATTTCATTAACTAAACTCTTCATTTTTTACCTTCCAATCACTTTATTTGTTTCCTTCTTTTAAATTTTAAAAACATATTATTCTTCCTCTAAGACAGTCACCTAGGTGATTCTTTCCACATTATTGACATAATGGAAACTAATAATTCTTTCCTCCATGACCAAAATTACCCGAACTCTCAATGATCTCCTTTTTTCTCTTCCATGGTGAGTCTGAGAGTTTGTTAAGGTATGTGTTGTTAATCATGTTCTATGAAAACTGGTTAGGGAGGATCACAACAACCTTCACTTTATTGATAACCCCATTTTCCATCTCATCAATATATTTTCCATCATACTCAATATTAATACTATTCCTTATGGTTCTCTCCATTGTATAAAACCATCAATAATTAAGTATGATATAATTATCATAGCGAGGAATCAAATAATAGTGAAACTTTTATGATGTATAATTTATGAAAACATTATTAAAATATGATTACTCACATTTATCCTAGGTTATTAATATAAAATTTATATTTAAATCCTTCATGACGGATTATGAAGAGTTTGATAATTTCTAAAGAATATACCTCAAGAGTGTCAAACCAGGTGTGCAGTAAAGACTTTTTTCATGTACTAGATTACCTCGATTTAGGCATGGAACATATTTTCAGAGTTATTATCCCTAGGTACATATGTTCCCGAGGAACATCCACTTATAGTAACCAAACAAGGATTTATTTCTAGTAATCCACTCACTCTATCATTTACCAAAATTCCAGGACAATTTCCTATACTTTTCCTTATCCATAGTCATATTTTTAGAGATATCCCTATAAATATCTGTAAAAATATCCCTAGGGTTTTCACATCATAGTTTCCATAGGATAACTAAACCTCTACTTTGATACTAACTATAAAGAACCCAATCTTGAAAAACATGTTCATTATATTACTTTTATGGAATAAAAAATATGTGACGGAAATAGATGTCCAATGACTGTATTAGTATCATGTCTTTGGAAACTCTGAACAAATTCTCCTAACATGGTGAAAGGTATTCAATATCTCCATAAAGATCTTACCCTTTAGTTTTCCTCCCTAAAACCTTTCTTTATATCTTGGGAAAAATAAAACATAAAAAGGGTGAGCTCAGATGGTCAATAAGTCTAAACATGGAAAATAAAAAATAAAACATGAGAATAAGAATGTGAAAACATGAAAATAAATTTTGAAAACCATACAACGTATAACATATATCAAATAATTGAGTTTTGAAATAAATCTTGGCAAGTCATAAGGCATAAATCATAAAGGAATCATGAACCATTAATAAATAGAATTGGAATAAAACATGGAATTGTTGAAAATACGTGAACAGAGAAAATAATTTCCATATTATCCAAGGATCATTGGAAAGACCATCATTGTGTAAAAAGTCATATACTGAACCAAGTTCACTATTCATTCTAGACCTGTATTACTAAACCATATTTACTTTCTATTCCATCCTTGCATTACTGAACCATATTTACTTGCCATTCCAGTCATTTATATTTCATGAGATATAAATCTTTACCTAGTGAATTAGAGGTACTTATATGTCCCACCCATCTCATAATGAAATAATTCTTATGTGTTCTATAAAAACACAAATCATTCATCATAGTGTAACCCAGGGAATAAAAATGGGTTTCTTAAATATCAATCTATAATAACAAAATCCATTAAAAAATGTTTTTTATAAATAAAATGACATAATAAAAATAATAAAAACCTACGAATAATATAGATAGTATAATTAAACATATCCTTAATCTTAGATGGAAAATATTTCTATTAAAACACTTGAAATTAATTCTTGTGGAAAATATCTTTTTTTCTTCAAAAACGTTTTCTTCTCTTAAAATGAAATGAAATTTTAAAATAAAATAATTTATTGGAAAATAATCTTTTAAACTTGTAAGGGAAGATTCATGGAAATTAGGTATTATGAATGTGTAAAAATATATTTATTCTTTATAAGTCAAATAAACATTCTTCTCGTACTTTTTTTGAAAAAGTAAAATAGTACCTCGTATGTAAAATGAATGAAAGATTCATTCCAAACCATGTAGTAAAAGTAGAAAATTGGTATAAATGACTTTAAACATCCATATGAGAATATTAAAACATTTTATGAAATAATTTTTAGAAAACATGAACATGCATGAAAAATAAACCCAAGTAAATACTTACATATAAACAATCTAGGATAACAATGATATTGTGAAATTATCCATTACCTTAGGACTAATTTATTCCATATGTGTCCAAAACTAATGTATAGCAGTTTTAAAAATATTATTAAATTTTAAAAGATCCATAATGACATTTATTATATCATATATGATTCATTTATGACTTTATATTACCCATCATTTAATAATTCCATGTTAATGAAACATTTTGGGTAATAATCACTTTGTTTATCAGATGGGGTTTGACTTGCTACTCCTGATATTATTACATAGATCATGATTTACTTACTTATAGATTGCAAAATATTTTTTATATATCATATTTATTATTTATATAAATATATATAATTGACAGATAAATGAAATAGAATACACCATTCTTGGAGACGATAGGGCATATATACACATGAACGCTGTATCTGTTTTCCTATTGTATTGAATGAAATAAAGTAAATGAAATAAATAAATATATACATAATTACAGTAGAATTATTATGTCATATATTTCATTCTTATTTATTATATATACTTTATAATCTTTCTTTAATGGTTAACATAAAGAATGAATCTAATTGCGTGGTGGAGACAGTAAGCTGTTCGTACGCATGAACAATGATATCATTCCCTTATTGGTTAAATGGTATAAAATTGGATGGTATATTAATTTTACAGAATCATTTTAATGACATATTAATTGTTTAAATCCTTCATATCCATCTTTATAACCATTTACATAAATTATATATAAAAAATAGTTTACCCCACAACATAGACATGGTAAGCCGTACGTTCGCACACATAATGCTATTGTTTTTTATAGGATGAGTAAAAGGATAAAATTGGTTGTTTCATCATAATAAAAAAATATCATCATATATTATGTGATGGATTTATTACTTTAGTATGGAAACATATTTGTAAAAGGAATTATAAGAAGAAAAGAACTTTGAAAGAGTTGGTAAAATAATTACCTCCTCTTCGAGTGTCTCCTTTTTAATTGTACAAAATGAATCCTTAGCATGGATTTATGTCCAAATTATGGACTCTAGGATGAAATGAGGGAATTTGGGAGGATAAATTGGTAGGGTTTTGGCACAAAAAATGGATTTTGATTAGTGAATAAAAGATAAGGAGAGGATCCCTTTTATAAGAGAGGGGAGGGGCACTTTAAGAAACTCTAAAAATATTAGATTATTATAAATTTAGTTTCAATTTCATATAGATCAAATGTGAGTTATTTCTAGGATAATATGAGTATGGGTAGAAATAATCTCAACTAATTAATTTTAGACATGTTTATGTCACAAATTTAAGATCATCTTTTTTGCTTTAATGCTTAGCTAAACAATTTAACACTTACTATGACAACTTGTATTTCTACACTATAGGGTTAATATAGATACTATGAAATTCAAAAATAACCCCTATTGGATAATTTATGAAATATTTTAAATTATATTAGTTATTTAGAAAAATTATAGATTTTCATGGATTTTATATAATTTAATAACATAGTATTTATTTTAAAATATCATTTTTGTCAACTTTGAAACTATTAAATATTTTAAATTTTCAAAATATAATAAAAAAACATAAAAAAATCGAAAAAAACATCAAATATGTCAATAAAATGTCTAAATTTATATAAAATTATTATATTTCGTTCATTATTTAAATTTTTATGTATTTTTAAATTTTTAATGACATATATTAGATATCTCAATTAAATAAACAATTACTGCGTCATTATTATTCATGACATTAATTAAATTATTTATTCTATAAAATTAAAAATAAATTATCATGATTAATATAGATTTCTTATCTTTTTAATGTATATTTATAGTTGAATTTTTCATATGTATAACCCTATATTACAAATTATTTAGTTATTAAAATTTGAATATGACATTTTTAACTTCTCTTTAAATAATATATAGTAAATGTCTGAATCTAATAAAAGTGGCTTAAAAAGTATCATATTTTCAACCTAAGGTTTATTTGGGTTGAAAAAAACTTATCAAATGAAATTAGGACAAGTGTTAGTGTAATTTTATATTATTATAATAATTCTTTTCCTTTAATTACACTACTTAACTTTAACTGTGGTAAATAAAAATAAAAATTTTCCATTCACCAAAAATCATTTTGATCCTATTAGAGAAAAATTTTCATACTTATTACAACCATTTTTGTCCATTTTTAAAAATTAAACTCCTAAAGTTAGTAAAATTATGTCTAATTCTAATCTGATAAATGTGGCTACAAGGGGGGATAAAAGAGACGTTCACAAGTTCAATAGTTTTTTATATCTAGTTCTATTATAAAATTGATTCTAATGACCTAAATTGGATAAATATATTTATTTTTTAAATATTTTTACATTAAAATCAATATAAATTAGGAATAATTATTTAAATGAAAACGCCGGTTTTAAACTATAACACAATATTTTTCATTATTCATCAACAATTGAAACTTTTCAGAAAAATAAAACAAAATCACCCTAAGATAATTTTGATATTCTGAATTCATAAATGATGTTTATTTTATCGAAATAAATTTATATTAGTTTATAAAAATAATTTTATTATTTTTTCTAGAAGGACATGAAAACAGTTCAGTTGAGAGAATAGTAGTTTTATCATATAAAGTCTTTACGACAAATTATATATTTTCATTATCAAAACCATTATAAAAAATATTTAAAATTTAGTTATTACTATTCATATCATAATTTTAATAGCTAGTTTATAACTATATTATTTATATAATTATAAATTTAAGGTGTTGTTTCACAGAAACACAGTGTTGCGTGTAATGCAAGCCAAGTCGGTGTTGCATGTAGTTCAATCTTTCCTTGGTGTTGTGTATAACAAAATCCCAACATAGTTCTATTATATCAAAAAAAAAATTTATTTAGTGTTGTGTGATGTGAAAATAATAAAATAATAAATCAATTCAAAAAAAGTAAATTCACAAAATCATAGTGTGTTGCATCCCCTTGATCAGAAATATTTTTATGAAATCCTGTTGTTCAAAACAATGCAAGTTACCCAATTAAGAGATTACATCTTTCCTTAAGCATATTAGTTTTATTTACATTATCCTCTAACTCATATATTCCTATTATAGTATTTTATGAAAACACCATTATCCTCAATATACTAGGATTTTTTTATTCTTAGGGATCAACCTACACATAAACACACTTCCATCTAATGGGTAACTAATATACTATTTCTGGGTATGGAGAACTACAACCTCATGAAATGATGATTGTTAATTTTTTCGATTACCAACATTCATGGTTAGTAATTATAATGAAAAATATTATTATATTTGGTATATTTGATTTTTATAATGTCTTTATGTCACTGTAATTTTTGTTCAGAACATACCTTTATGCATTCCATCTTGTGTAAATACGATAATATAGCTGGTGGAAATGTGGACTACCACCCCTCAATGCGTTGCGATTCGTTCACATTATACATAGAACATATTAAAGATGATATTAATATAAATATATGAAAGTTATTACATATATATGATAATAGAATTATAATATATATATTTATCATTAACGTTTCATTTTCATAATATGACAAAGAAATGAAAGTTGTGTTCATGTGTACGTACAACTTACTGTCTTCATGAAAGATGAATTTCATTTCTTATCTCAAAAAATGAAATAATTTTATAAATATATATGTATAGAATATATATAAAAAATCAATTCTATAATGAATTCTAGAGATGATGAAATCATGATACAATTAATTTGAACAATAAAAAACAGGTCAAAACTTACTTGAGAAAACTAGGAAATTAACACAAGAAAAAGTCAAAATAATGAATGAATATTAACAAACGGGTAATAAGATATTATAAAAGTTAATATATGATATTATGAAAATGATTAATGTTTTGTTATAAGTTAGTAACATATTTTAAACCACTATAAAGGAGGATAAATACCACATAAGTAATGGAATGTTACGTTCTGAAAATTTCCTCTCAATTTAAATTTCATTGAGAATTATTTGTTATTTTGAATAAATTCACTTTTATTTTGTGTATATACAATGTTTTTATTGATATATCATGAATCCCATTATTTTCATGATATTCTTTATTTCATTTATTCTCACACCTTTCTAGATATTATGATTAAAATGTTTCAAAGTGGTATGGGACACTTTGGAATGTTTAAAGATTATTCTCTCCAATATTTTTTATAATGATTATATTCACAATCTCACTTAATTTTGTGATTTTTAACCTTATATTGAAATAATAACTTTAGTTTAATCAATTTTCATTGGAAATTTATTTGAATTTCCATATTATTTTACAATACATATTAGTATTTCCTAAACCATATACCATTTTACATATGGTAACTACTTTGACAGTTATTTGATTATTTTGGGGAAATATTGATAATTCCATATTATTTATTCAATAAGGATATTTTATAAAAAATATTATTAATATATACTAGTCTATATGGGGAATGATATGGATAGTAATTAAGGGAGGATCCCAAACATTATATAGCTCCTCGATGCATCAACAAGTTCTCATGAGACACATAAGTTGGCCAAATTATACGGGTTTCTATTTGTAGTTTTTAATCATATTGTGAAATGTTTTCAAAGTATAGGTTTTCATGTGCCTCCTACATGACATCCATTAATAAATAATTTCACTCATATATTTCTGTTTTTATTCATCATTGAGAATTTTCATCAACAAATATAGGGATACATTTCATTTTTAGTTCGTTGATTAAATGAAATGTTTTTTAGTTTCATACTTTTCCATATTTATTTTTCCTTATCTAGTTATTTAATGGCATGTGTTTTTAGTTATTCAGCTTTACATGTTGATTTTTTATCAATAATTCTTTATTTTTTCTTCTTTAATTACCTTTACTGAGAATTTGAACTCACTATTATTATGTTTCATTCACGAGTTTATAAAGAATAAATATTTGAATAAGCATTAATGGATGTAATATATTTTAGTTTATTCTATATCATGTTTTTTCCCAATGTATTTTGGTTATAATGTACGTATTCTATATGTCAAAGAATCCAAAACTAATAATTCCTTCATGATTTCCCATGTAATAATTCTAATATAAAAAAATAATGCACTAGATTTGGGCTCCTAGGGTTAGGGAATTACATTTGGTGTCAAAGTAAGTTTAGAAACAACCTTAGAAACTAGATTTAGAAAACAATGGTTTGGGAACATAACCCTAAGATAGAATTTGGGGATGAGTTTAGATGAAAATCCAAGAATTTTGGTAAGATATATATTTAGTGGGTATTCATGGGAATACATTATTTTTTGGATACTATAAGTGGATGTTGTTATGGATTAGATGTATCTAGGTGTAATAAATCTAACAAGGTATTCCGGTATTGACTCATGGTAACCTAGAACACGAAAACCAACCTTACTACACACCTGCTTTGAAACTCCTGTGGGATACACTTAGGATAGTTTACATTTTCATTACCTACCATTATGATGGATTTATAAGTATATATATCCAAAATAAACCATATTTATTAATATGAGATTAGCTATGCAAAAATTTCTTAATTTATGTTTGGCCATATTTAGAGTTATACAAAGTTCATAATTTTTTATCTAATCCTGTATATGCCATTATTTAGAAATGGAACCTAGATAGAAGAATGGTATCAGTACTCTTTGAAAATGTAGAAATTTATTTATGGAGAAAACCAATATATCATGTATTGGGACTGAGAATGTCATTGAAATAATAGGGTAGCTTTATCAGATTATGACACGTAACCTTTCTTGGAAAGAGAAACCAATTCCACAATGAGATTATATGATTTTGGATTACTTTATGTGATAGAGGACCCCATAATTTAATGTAACTACTGATCTAATGGAAGCTGATAAATGAATGAAGTATTTGGAGAAGAAATTCATGGAATTAGGATGCGGTGAAAAGGAAAAGGTTACATTTGTAGTGTATTATCTCCAAGGCGATAATGATCAATGGTGGTCCTTGATTCAGAATACTAAGGAGGAGGAAGAAATAAAACTCATGGAATGAATAAAAGTTAGGGATATACACTTCAATAAATACTTCTCTTGTGATCATAAAATTGAGATGAAGAGAAAGTTTCTTAGATTAAAGAAAAAGGAAGATGAAAGTGTTGAGGATTATGAAGATACCTATAAAAGGTTATCCATGTATGCTATGGATTATATATGAAACTTGGAGTAAATGATAGACAACATATTTGGGGGTATTAAGATAAATCTTTTAAGAGAATTGGATACTCAAAAAATTTCAATCTATGAATAGATGGTTTTATGTTCCCTCAAAATAGAAAAGGAATTCTCAAGATTCCATGTATTCAAGGGAAATGATGAAAAAAGTGGTCATATGAAAACCCTGAAAAGGGGAATGAGTCAAATAAGATTAAGTGAAGGAATGATTTTATAACAAGTGATAAATGTGGAAAGATTCACCCTAATAAATTCTTTAAATGATTTGGAGTTTGTTATAAGTGTGGTGAAAAGGGTCACTATAAAAAATAATGCAAAGGAAAGAATTAAAACACTGTTATTCAATTTTAAAACTTCAAAAAGATGGGGAAATACACAAATTAATTCTCAATTCCTGAGGGGAATATACCTCTAAAAAATCTAAGGGATCAAGGTGAAACATATGTTATTAACACGACCAAAGTGGAATAATTAATGTAATTATATTTTTTGATCTATGAAATATGATGTAAAAGAATTTCATTGGAAATGTTCTCATCTTATGAATTATGAAATATATAAGGATTCTAATATAGTAATTTTTCACTAATGATTTGAGATTATATGATAAATGGTACCAGAAAATGCATTCAATATAAATTTAAACATTTCTAAAAATTCATGAGTGAGGGAAATTAAACCCTTAATACATTTCTAATGAAGAGTTAATGATGAATAAATGATTGATTTGGAAAAGTACTGACTACTACAGAATTGATTATTGACATTTCGACTACTAGTCTATGATATCATTGATAGAGTTTACAAAACATTTGGATTTAATGAATATATCCAATAACATGTCTCTTATATAAGGAATAAGGAAGACTTCATTTTTCCAATTAGTTTTTATAGTGATTCAAGTTGTTACCATATTTCATGAGGATACATGATAAAGTTAATGACAAGTTTAGAGTGTGAAAAATTAGATCCACTCTATATTGATTAAAGGATAATGATAAGTTCATTTTTTAAATTTAGTGACCTTATTTATAAGGTTTTATATTATAATATTTTGGAAAATTTAACCATTTATGAAATGGTTTATATCGAACATTGGATGTGGTTTTAGAGATTTATACCTTACATCCCTATATAATGAATTTTATTCAAAGAGATGATGTAGAAATAGTTTAATGAATGAAAAACTGATATGTTTGATCTTATAGAAACATATCAAGTAATTATATTTACTTATATTCATATAGAGTTAAATAATTCCTAAAATCTAGAAAAATTTAACTTGAAACCGAAAATGTTGTCCTAGTACCTTTGTTTCTGGTGAATCAACTTGCCTATTAGATCACCATATATTTATAGCCTTTTGATTTTTAACTTTCCCCTAACCATGATCTCTATCACCCTCCAACATAATTTGATTCAGATTTTTTTCTTTTGTATCAATGTTTTCCTTTCCTAGCTATGTTCTCCTACTAGGGAACCTAGTTATGTGACTATTGGGTCCTCCTTTCTCTATTATAAAGAATAGGTGATATTAACCCTTTTATGATAGGGGTATTTCAATAATAGTTTATTTTCAATACCTCTATCACTGAAATCATGTTTAAATTGCGATGACATAATTTATTTAAGGTGGGGAGAATGTAACAGCCCGAAATTCTAAAGAACCTTAGATTTGATAGTGTGCATGACATGCGACACCTAGCACATAATGGTATATAATAACCTAATACATTAAAATATATTTACTATTTCAAAGAGAGTATATATAATCTATATTGTTCAAAGAATGAAAAAATGAGTTAGTTAGCATTACACACATGATATACTTTCTTCAAAATCTTACATTACACACCAGACCATGTTTTAACCGAACAATAATACATTATTAAAATAACCTAGACATTGAATTAGTTGTTATGAATAGAATTAACTATTTTTTGAAATTATATGGTTTACAAAAATATAAAATTAATTCATAGTTTACAAATTAATTAGAAATAAATATAAGAACCGATTGAATATAATGGAAAATATTATTATTATTATGCTGACAAAGCCATTTTACCCTAATAAATTTAATTAATTACAATTAGTGAGTGATATTAATGATATATATATATACATATATATTATCCAATCTAATATTTTTGATATTCTTCCAATAGGTTTGATAGACTTAAGATAAAAATGAACACAATTTTATCTATAAAATACTATATTTTTATTAAGGTATTTTTACCGCATTTTAACGGATAACCCATTTTAAATCCTATTTTGACACTTTTATAGATTTAATATGTCAAAATAATCTTATTATTATAAACAAAGACATAAATATTTTATTAGGGAGAACTGTTGGAGTTTTTTCTGAAAATTCTTTTTTAATGAATAGTGAAAAAATACAGAATTTTATTTCAAAACTACTTTTTCATCTAATTTAACTATATAGATATATTGTGTTTTATATTTTTTTTAAAGTTTAATTATATCAGATTTGTATCAATTAATCAAATTTAGGTCATGGGGATCAATTTCATATTGAAATTGACTGTAAAAACATAGAAAATATTTGGACGGGTTTACCTTAAAACCCGCATTTTCGTCCCGACTACGAGATTGAATTTAAATTAATTTATGCCACTTATGAAATTGAAATTTGGAAAAATTGATTCCATATTATTGAATCATAAAAATTTATAATTTACAAAAATTTCAAGTTATTTTTTGAACAAAAAAATTTTGAACGTGAATAAAATTAATTACAACAATTAAGAGAAAATTAAGTTTAATAAAGGACTAAACCAAAACCATAAGGCCTAAAAGGACCTATAGAATTGTAAAAAATCCATTTTATAGAAATATTTATACCATATACTTCTTTTTTATAATTAGGACCTTTATTGGTGCAAATTTCATTGTGAACATTGTTTATTGACTTCCGTTGTGAAAATATTACAAGAGTACCACTTCTCCTCCACTATAAAAGGTCCTCGTCTCCTCCCACTTCCTAAAAACTCTCAAGACACATTGGCTCCCCCATGATCATAAAACACATCTCCTAAAAATATATCTTATAATCCTATATTCCACCCATTGGTAATAAATCAATCCAGGTAAGCCGTTGGTTCAAAACAAAAGGAGGTACCCCATTAAGAGGCAACATCTTTCCTTAAGTTTTTCAGTTTCATTTCCATTTTCCACTCACTAAAATATTTAAATTACATTATTGTTTTTAAAATAGTGTATTTAATATAATAGGATGTTTTTATGATAATTTTTAGACCTGAAATTACACATACATCCATCTACTGGGTAACAAACACTTTGTTTCTGTGTATGGCGAACTACAGCCTCACGAAATGACGAATGTTCATTTTTTCATTACCATCCTTCATGGTTGGTCATTATGGTGAAAAATATACTTATATATAATATATATAATATTTATAATGTCTTTATTATTCTCTAATTTTTATTTAGAACATACCTTTATGCATTCTGTCTTTTGTAAATATGATAACATCGCTTGTGGAAGTATGAACTACCTCCCCTCAATGCGATGTGATTCATTCTTGTTATACATGGAACATATTAAAGATGATATTAATAAAAATAAAAGACATATATTAAATATATATGATACTTAAATTATAATATAAATACGTATCATTTATGACATATTGTCTTAATACAACAAAGAAATTAATGTATCGTTCATGCGTAACTATGACCTACCATCTATATGAACGATGCATTTCATTTCTTAGCTGCAAAAATTATATATATTTCTATATATATATTTAATGAATATATATGATAATTACATAATTTTATACATTATTTATATTATGAAACCATGATACAATTAATAAGAACAACAAACAACTAGTCAGAACTTACTTGAGAATACTTGGATATTAACACCATAAATAATCAAAATAATGAAATATTATTAACAAACATGTAATAAGATATTTTAAGAAGTTAATATATGATATGATTATTATTATTATTTTTATTGTATGAGTTTTTAACATATTTTAAACAACTATATAAGAGGATAAAGGTCACAAAAGAAAAGGAATGATAAGGTAAGGGAATTTCATCTCAATTTACATTTCATTGAGACATATTTCTAATTATGTGCCAATTCATTTTAATTTTGAGAATATACTAACTTTTTACTGTTATATAATGAATACCATTATTATCATGAAATTGTAAGTTTCATTTAATGTCATAACTTTATGGATATTATTATTCAAATGTTTCAATGTGGTATGGGACACCTGGGAATGATTAAAGATTATTCTCCCCAAGATTGTTCTTAATCATTATATTTTCAAATTGAATTACTTTCATGATTTATAACCATCTCATGAAACAATCACTTTATTTTAATAATGTTACAATGTATATTTACTTAAATATCCATATTCTCATACAATTAATATTAGTATTTCCTAAACCATATATCATTTTACTTGCGGTGTCTACTTTGATTGTTATTTTGTTTATTTTGGGGAAATATTGATAATTTTGTATTCATTATTTAATATGGATATTTGTTAAGGAATAATATTTATTTTGAATATTATAAATAAGGATTGATTTTTATTGGAAATTATTGGAGGATCCCAGACTTTATATAGCTCCTCAATTCATCGACAGGTTCTCAAGAGACAAATATAAAGGGCAAATTAAACGAGTTTCTATCCATATATTTAAACTATCTTGTGAAAAGTATTAGAATAATAGGTTTTCATGTTCCCTAGACATGAATTACATTAAGATATAATATAAATACTTTATTTTAGTTATTATTCTTCCATGATATTTTCCATTCACATATCTATGGTTACATTTCATATACAATTCATTGATTAAATGTCATGTGTTTCAGTTTCAGACCATGACATATTGATTTTCCCCTATCTAGTTTTTGAATGGAATGTATTTATAGTTAATAAATTTTCAATGTTGATTTATTTTCCCTTATTCATCATTTATTCTTCTATACTTATCCTTGATGAGAATTTGATCTCAAACTTATTATGTTTCTTTCTCTAGGTTTTGAAGAAAAAATATTTGAATAAGCGTCCATGGATGTATTTTATTTCAGTTTATTCAATATCATATTTTATTTTTCCCAATTTATTATGGTTATAATGTATGTAATATCTATTTCAAATAATTCTATACTGATCGATCCTTTGGGATTTGTTTCCGTCTAATAATTCCTATATAATAAAATAATGCACTAGTTCTAGGCTTCTGGGGTCGTGTCGTTACAAGTTTATCATAATAAATTAAAATAATCATTATAAGTGAAAATATTAATTAAATTTATATATTATATATCATATAAAATGTTTTTAAATTCATTAAATGTGTTTGATAGGCATAATATAAGAATAAATCAAATTTTAAGCATTAAAAGCTATATTATTCTAAAATACAATTTTTCCGCCCTTAAATAGAATACCTATTTAAAATCTTAATTATGAAACTTTTATAAATTTTATGTGAAAAAATAAACATCATTTTGAATATAGGGTTAAAAAAATTATCTTTGGGAGAATTTTTTAATTTTTCTAATAAGTATCATTTTTGATGAATACTAAAAAATGGTACAGTTTATTTGAAAACTACTTTTTCATATTATTTATTTATATAGTAAAATATTATTTTAAATTTATTTTAAAGTATAATTAGTAAAATTATACATCAATAAAACCGATTTAGTTCATTTTAATTAATTTCATATTGAAATTGGGTAGACACACATTTCAAGCTTTTGATATTTTCACTTTAAAAACCTGATTTTTCATTGTGTCTACAGGATTAATTTTAAATCTAATTATAAGAATTATAAGAATTAAATTTGGTAAAATGGATTATATATTTGGAATAATAAGGTAAAAATTATTTTTCAATGTAAATTTTATTTTTAGGTAAAACAATGTTACCATGGTAAAGAAATTATTTACTCTAATATTGGTAAAATAGTGACAAGGGTTAAAGATTAAAGGTAAAAGCTTAACATACATTAAAATTAAAAAATTTAATGTTTTTTGAGGTATTTTTTGACCCTTAACATCCTGAAAACCATGAATTAAAAATCTAATTCATTGAAATTAACTCCACCTCAATGTGGTTGGCTTTATATTTAAAATAATGATTATTTTAATAACCTAAACCCACCTCTCCTCAAGTATAAATACCACCCATCACCACCCCATTTCTATCCAAAATCCTTGAATATCCTCTAATATCTAAATATTCCACTCCTCATCACTCTACCAATGTCTAATTTCTTCTTGTATTACTAAAATACCAAATACAATGTCCTCAATGGTCTCTCAAGGAGGTGATATTCAAGAGGTAATTTTCTCAGAGCTCGTGTCTTAATTTATTTTCATCTTAAAATTTCTCCCCATATATTTCATCCATTCAGGAATAATAATTTTATAATAATTTACATACTATTATTTTATGTTTGTAATGGAATATCTAATATCTATCCTTTTTTATTTCCTCCTATTATTGAAAGAAACGAAACCATTTTCCAGGTTATGACGATTAATCGCCTCCATGAATAATGTTTCTCTTATTTTTTCCATTACTTCCTTCATGGCTGGACATAAAACTATTTTTATTGTTATATAATATTTTAATAGGTATATTAAAACCTATTTAATTTTTTTTAATTAATATATACCCATAATAGTAAATGTAATGAAACTAGTTCAAGGTGTTCAAAAAAAAACCCTCTAAAATAAACAAAACATTTATCATTAACATCTTATCAAATGGATCATCCTCATAAAAGAAATAAAATTGAAATATGGTACCATTTATTATTATATAATTTAATTAATACTAATTCATTCAACTTATGGATTTTTAAACCCATTTTAAAAGAATATTCATAATTATACACAAATGAAATAATCATGACCCCATGAAACGAACACACTTGAAACCATGAAATTAATGAAATATTATTATTGTATGGGTTATAAGATATTATAAAATCATCAAATAATGTATTAGAACTATTAACATAATTCATTAATGAGTTAATAAAATTATTTAAACCATTACATAAGAGGTTAAAGTATGCACCACTAAATTGAAGCCTGAGGTAAGGGGTTTCTCGTATCACATTTAGTTCTATGAGATATATGACTTATTCACCACTTATTTTTTTTGTGTGGTTTATATAAAAAAACTTTTGAAATTTTATATCCTTAATCTCCTTATTTTAATGATATTATGAGTTTCATTTAACTTTATTCCTTCACAGGGCTTGTAATTCAAATGATTCAAAGTGGTATGAGACACATTATAATGTTTAATGATTATTTTCCTCTGTAAATTTTCATTGATATCATTTAAATAATTTCAAGATATGTAAAAATCCTTTTATAAACCTTTTTTTGAGAATGTAATCGAATAATACCATTCATCATATTCTTGTTTGTATGGTTTATGATCAGTTTGACTGGGGAAGTACAGATATTCTACATGACTAGTTCTTCTAATACAGATAATTATTGAGTTTGTTAAGGAATGTTGATTTAGTTTTATTATTTATTCATGTAATGAATTATTTGGACTTAATAAGTTATTATTTGGGACCAATATAACATCAAGATTCATCGATAGGTCTCATTAGATAAACCATATTGGGTTTTGGATGAGGCCTTACCCATTTATTATATTCTTGGTATGAAGCCTTGACAATGTTAGATTCTTGGAAAAAATCCTTGATGTTATTAGATTCTTTGTATGAATCCTAAATATTATGTTTTAGATGTTTGATATTATGCATTCCATCATTATGTATTAAATTATTGATATTTTGTGTGATTATTCTATTAGTTATAATATCCATGGTTAAGTTTCATTTTTAAGTGTGTATTTATATGAAATTCTTTGATCATATTTCACTTCTATCATATTATGATCATGTTATTGACTAAATGGAACATATTTTAGTTATTTACCAATCCATATTTTTTATTCCTTATTTACTCATTGCTTCCACTGTACTCTTACCATTACTAAGAACTTGAGCTCATCCCTTTCATGAGTTTCATTTTTCCTCAGGATTCTGAGAAGTATATTATGACTTATATGTAGGGATACATAAAGGGGGAATAATATATTATTTAATGAAATTATTTTTTGTATTTTTTGTTTAAAAATTTAATGTCCATTTCACGTATGTATCCATTTTAGTAATACTATTAAAATTTTTGGTCCTTTGGGATGCGATTACTCATATCATATGCCAGTATAGTAAAGTAACAACCAACTCTGGGAAATTGGGGTTGGGGTCATTACACTGAATGTGTTTTCTTAGTCTTGAGTAGGTCAGTTGTGATTTTTATTTAAATTAATGTAAATTTAAAATAAAAATAGATACTTGATGTCATACTCTTACACCTTGCGTCAGATTGAGGTGTGGATAATTCCTACATACCCCAAATGATTTATAGATCATTTTCCTAATGTTTTGTAACAATTTTAATTTTTTTCTTAGTTTTGAGCACATTACCTATCATTTTTTCTAAAATTTCAATTTAAACTGGAAACACACACTTTGAGTCAGACCAGCCACATCCTGTTTTGTTTTAATGTGAGACTTATTCCTAAACTTGAATATTGAATTATGAATCATTTTCCTAAATTATCAATACAATATGAGTTCATTTTATCAATTTTCAATATTTCACATGTCTTTTTTACAAAAATTAATGTGATTTTTTTTAAAAAAGGACATTATTGGAGTCATACTGGGCACACCATTCATCAAATTGGGTGTAGATGGTTCAGACACATTACAAATGACTTATGGATTTTTGTTCTAATGTATCAGAAAAATATTAATGTGCTTGTTCAGTTTTGAGTAATTGATGTGTGTTTTGAAAAAAATGTAAATTATAAACTAAAAACATATAGTTTTAATCATACCGAGAACAATGTTTATCAGATTGGGGTGTGTCTGATTGATTATGAAATATGTGTTTTCATTTTAACTATCTATAAAAATCCGAAAAAGAGAGAACATGTTTCATTCTAATGTTTTAGAGAATCTATTCTCAGTGAAATACTTCACATTTTAGGATGCATGGGGTTTCGTCTTCCATAATAAAGGAACCTATTATCTCTTTTTTGGCTTTTTGAAAATAGTTTAAATAAAAATATGACTTCCCAAAGGATTTAAGAAAAACCAAATATGTGTTACATAAAAATGTTATAGAACTTAACTTAAAAATAGTACGTAAAAAATGAAAAAATTAATTAAATAAGTAGTAGGAATTCAACTTTTCATGATGGTTTTATAATTTCTTGACCCATTTAATTATTTTATTTATATTATTTTTATCCTCAAAGTCCAATCTGTTATGAGAATGAGAAACTTCGAACAAACTACCCTAACTCAAACAAAATAATCCACCTATATAAGAAAACAATTATTATATGAGTAATAATGAAAAGAAATAAATTAAACATAAATATGAAACAATACATTACTTCTATGGAAAATGTCATTATTATGAAAACATCAAGATTTTCTATGTGAATGAGCAGAGGTAGTGTCATTTTTCTTCTTACAAAGGAAATTGAGGGAACATGAAGAAAATTGATAAATTCCAACACATTAAAGACTAAAAGGTTTTGAGGGAGAAGAATTATATATATGTTTTGGTCTAGAAAGGCGTGAAATATGGTAAGAAAAATTCTAAAATAAACGAAATCTAAAAGGAATAATGAAAATTAAATAAACATTTCATTATATAATTTTCCATTAAAATAGTTAAAGTATATCATAATATTTCATTTACATATTCCTAAAGGGTTTACATTATTGTAGTTCATTCTTCTATGATATTGGTAACATCATCATGTATAGAAGATAATTAATTCAAGATTAGTCAATCATTTAATTTATATTATGTTAATATAACAGATAACATATGATATTATGAGAAAAAACATAGTTGATTAAAAAATAATTTTACCTTCTCATTGAATTCTCCTCCATTTTAAAGGGTTTAGGGATTTGTATCCTCTATTGAAAATACAATTCCCCTATTTGTGATCCCTTATAATGTAAAATACATTATCTACATTGTTACTGACATGAATTGATTATGATCTCCCAATGAAAGGGTTATCCTCGATTGAATTTTCATTTGACCTTACAGTTCATTTAGTCTCCAGTCGGACAATCAGCCAATTATTATTTTCTAGATCTGAGACACAAAATACAAGAAATAATTGTGATTCCATTATGAAAGACTCATATTTTCCTCCGTCCACACTAAAATTCACTTTCATGAATCCCATTTTATCAAAATTCACTACACTCTTATTGAAAACCCATTCAAATGAAAAATTAGCACTTGAAATGTTCTACATTCCAACTCTTATATATATTCCATAATTCCAAAATATGACACATTTTTATAAATTGGATTTTTATACTTAAAACCAGATATGTGGATCACTACCGTCAAAATAATAACTCAACTATTTTCCATTGTACTTCAGTCATTGGGTTATTTTAGATAGAATGAATAACCATTGATTAAAATCTAGTATATGATATAACATTTGTGTTCGGTCCCCTGGATAGACATGGTAGTCTTTCCGAAAATGAATTCAGATTTTTCGATAACTCCTTAAAAATTATATCACGGAACCATCCTATAAACTATTTATTATGTTTATTTGATATATATTCTAAAAAACTTAATGGATTAAAATCCCTAATAATTTCTTTTCGGGATTCAATGTACTGAACAACATTGTCACTATTATGTAAAATGTAATGGTGCGTTTTCTCATGCTCTATAATATTAATTTTAATAACATGTATTCCAAAAATCTGTTCATCCATAAGGCATCCATTGTAATGAGAATTTGGGAGACAAATGATGTCAACATTTTATAGGTAATCAGAATAGAATTCAATATATTCTTTAACAATATATCATTCTGTAATAGAGCCTTTTGGATGACATCGATTCGTGACACACCCTTTCAAAATATTCATATACCATTCAATGAGGTAAATGCATTTTTAATAGATATGACAAAATAGTTGAACCTATCTAACCAATTGAACCATCAGGTGGACCATTATATCAAATAATTATGGTGTGAAGAAGATATCTGATATACATAATATGAATGCAACCACATTATTCATTATTGGAAACTTATTTGAGTATATAACTTTAGTACATATATCTTTGAAAAATAATCATAGTCTAGTTGATTTATACCATAAATTTTTAGGAATAATGCAAAAGAAAGAAACATGCATCAAATATTCATAAAAACATTACAACCATGTGATTTTAGTCCCCATAACTTCACATTAGACATTGTCATGACATTCTTGATATTTTATGAATAGCCCTTTCAAACTTTTACACCATTAAGGAAATTGAAAAATTGTAATTTTTATTGTCTTGATAGTGTGTAAGATGATGTTGGAAGGAAAGTATTTACTTTACCCTTCACAAGTTCGAAATCTTCCCTTACCCCATGTCAATTATTTCAAAACTATCCTTGATTCAATATTTTTATTTTCCTAAAACATTTATAACATGATAATAACACTATAAAATATTTTTTTTTCTACATGAATGGAATCAAGAAAATGTATTATTTATAATGAATTTCAATATGGAAATTAAATGAAAATTGATCTCTTATTCAAACCAGATTTATTATGGTTTTTTGAAAATGTTTTACTGAAAGAAGTGTTAGTATCTTTTACATTATCAAATAGTTTATCACCAATTAGTGGAGACAATGTTGTACCTTGTTCGATATTACATTTAAATTCTATCATCCAGGATTGATATTTATGTCATCAAGGTAAAAATTTACAATGTATTTAAAACACAGACTTTTAGGAATGTTCCAACAAAAATGAGTCTGTGAATTAATCAGAAATGGGAGACCACAAAATTCCTTTAATGTGATATCCTAAAAAAATTTCGTAAGTGCGAAATTCATTTATCATCAAATAGATCATGACCCTCATTGTGAATATTAATTTCTATGAGAATCAAACATTGTAAAACCTGTATCCCACATAAACTTCAGATCTTCAATCAATTGATCCAAATAGACATCAATATCCTTACCTAGTTTCTTTGGTTGAGATATAAAAAGAGGCAACATAATGTATTTGTACTTCATTCATAACCATGGAAACAATTTATAATTTACCGACATGATGGGACATATACTATGAGTACTAATCTATAAACCCAAAGGATTTATTCCATTCGATGATAATGAAAGATTAATGATTATTGGATCATTTCCATATCCAAGATACTCATAATCAATTATCTTCTACTAAGGAGAATCTACTAGATGACATAAGTTCCCATATTTAATTCTTGTATTTTCATTCCATCTCAATTTTCATGTGGTTTTCTAACTTTCATATATTCTTTTAAAACATGGAATTATAAGAATGTATCATAAATATTTTAAAGTACTTGATTCATTTTTCTTGTATCAATCCACACAATACTTAGGGAATTTTATTAGTGATTAATCGTCCTTTTGAAAAAATATGCAATCATTTGTAAAAGCATTCATTTTTAGAGATCATTCCCATTGAACATAGCATTCATTTAGAATCATATGTTCGATATGAAAGTTCATTTTCTTCTGGTAGAAAATCATTTAAGAGACCATGTAGTTCTATAAAACTGATGTCACTCCATCCGTTTCCATATTTAAAATTATATAACTTCAATACAACTTTTAATGTAGTGTATTTAGTACAACTAGTATAAAATAGTCTATTACCGTAGCTATTTAACTAATCAAACAAATTTGGATAATCATGAAGGTCATCTTCAAGTTCTATTGTCATTTCTTCTATGTGATCTCCGTTAACATTTGCAATGGTATTCACATAAAATTATCCATAAACCCCAATATCATCCCAATCGGTGTGAACGTTTAATTTTTCACCATATTGTCTCCATGATTTATAGCTTTGATCTATTCTATGACAAATAAAATGTTCTTCAAAATCATTGGAATAAATTTTTCATGAATAACAACCATGTAAATAAGGAAAAAGGATTTGAGAAGGATTGTATGGCTAGTCTATTGCAAACATGATGAACTCTTCAACTCTGTCTTAATACTCATTTGTCAAATGATTAGTGTGGATCCATTTTCAATTCATATCCATTCTATTAGGATCATAAAATCCTAATTTTGTATAATAATTAAATAACCACACATAATATATTCATTGTCAATGGTGAATGTTATAGATAATTCTAATAAGGGGAACCCAAAATTTTATTATTTCAAATAATTTCAGCATTCTATGAAGGAAATGGTAATTTAATTTCTAAAAATAATTAATGCAATATGGTAGGTGTTATCCTATTAATTAATCCAAAGGTGAATGATATAAATAACTCTCATCCTCATCAACTTCATCTACCGAGATGTAATTATTGAATTTTGTTTCTTGAGACTCATCCCATATCTATTGTGGACATGAAAATAGGTTTCAATAACTAATCTGAGTAGTAGTCATCCCATATCAGATACCAATGATCATTCTAGATGACTACTACTCAGAGTAGTTCATTCTACAAAGAAGATATGGGGGATGAGTCGCATGCAATAAGATTAAATAATAACTATTCAGGATATGAAGCTAATGGGGATGGAAGTTGTACTCCATTTTGTTCTCTAAAAGGGGAAATGCCACCCATTTTTGAGAATTACACTATTGACACTAGTTATTAACTCATGGACTATTAAAGTTGAGATTTATATGGAATACATGTTCTTGTATATGATTCAAGGGGTCTCATTAGAGAGATGTTATGATATATGAAAAAACTATTTTTCACATGCCAATTTTAATTCACTAAATTTAATGAATAAATCACATTTAAATAATTTTAAAGGAAAATTAAAAAAATATAAAGAATTAAAATAATATATAAAAGTAAAAGGAGCATAGCGTAGGAAGAATTTATGAATGATAGAATTATTTCATTTTAAAAAATAATTTTGTTGGATGAATTTACAAATGATAGAATTATTTCATTCTAAAAAAATCACAATGTTGGAAATATACTCTATTACATTAACCGGTGACTACAATAATTATTTAAAATAAATAAAATTTGTATAATAGATACTATAATATTTATTAAATTAAGAAAACATAGTGGGTATTATTATTTATGTTAGTCTCATTATATTGTGAATATGTTTAATATATTTCATGTAATTAGTTTCAAAGATAAAAATACTCCATTTGACTATAGTTTTATTATTTTATTAATATAGACATAGCCATATCGCAACGTGAACATTCTAGTGATTTTTTCATTAATGTATGAGATATAATATAATAAACCAAATATCACATTTGTGGTTTTTCAAATGCATCAATACTTTATTAATGATAGCAGGGATCATTGGAAAAGTATGAATGGAAACGTTTTATGATTAAAACTGGCTAACAAATTCATGTTTATTTTATAGTGATTACATGAATACATTATGTATCAACCAATTCAAGTTGAAATAAAATCATGGGAGATTATCTATCCCAATTTGGATAGATATTTACACTTATATACTGTCATTTCTGGGGTGGTAAATAAATAAACATGCATTTCACATTTGACATTAGAGTAATAATTTAATACTTTTATAACATGTAGAATGAAAAAAAACGAATCATAATATTATTAATGGAATTTAAGTTATGTATTATTCCAATTAATCTTATTTACATTAATTATGTCAATGAAAGAACAATTTAAAGAGTTTATAGTTTCATTTATAATGTAAAGTCTAAACATATTAATTTTACACATGATATGTGAGACAATTATAATAAGATGGAACCATAATAATTATTTATGTAAAATCATGTATGAACCATACAGATCCATTTAGAAAAAATATATCAAGGGGTATTTCTAAATAAATTAATAGATAAGTTGGGCTAAAAATCTCAAAATGATCTATTTAGTGCAAAGCTTGATCATACACTAGTGTAATAATCATCCCTAAACCATTCCCCAAGCTAACCAAGGTTTCTCATGAAATATATGTAGATCCGAACAGTACAATATAACACATATCAATATAATCAAAATAATTATTAAAATAGTTCAAGAAACCTTAAATAACTTAGACCTTTGATCAACCTTTAATGAATGGCCCCCTTCATAATAACAAAAACAATATAATGTTATTAATGACCCATGATCAATCCATATTATATTAACAAACATATTTTTTCTTATGAATTAATAATGGGATTAACATGAAGGGCATATATAATAGACAAATATTAATATAAATAAGAAATAATATCAAACATAGCTTACTAACTTTTGAAATATGATAAAAGACATCAAAATTTTTATTTGAAGCCCATCCAAAACATTTAAAACAGTGAAAAGAAACAATGCATACTTGTTCTTTACTAACATTAAAATCTTCCTAAAAAATATTCAAACAAGGGAAAATTCATAGATATCACTGATTAAAACATAATGAAAATTAATTATAATTCATAGTAAATAATTTCATTGAATCAAATTCTATTTAAGAAAAAAAACGATGGGTTGAATTTTAAAAAACACATTGTATGCGATATTTCCCAGGAAGGAAGTTCAAAACTTTTAAACTTAAGAAAAACTCTTTTGATGTTAATGAAAAATGAATAAAAACACTTATAAATACATAACCCCACCATGGATAATTATAATATAATTTACTTCAGATAAAAACATGGATTTAAATGTTGTTATCATTAATAGTTCAACATTTTGTGTAATTTGAATAGAACTACCTACCAGAATGGATGAAATAAATGTGCAAACAAATTAATACACTACAAGGAAGCAAGAAAATACCTTAAATGGTAAATAAAAACAAAAACATAGAAACACAAAATTAGTAATTCATTCTAGAAGGAAAATCAACGACGTACAATGAATAATAAGTGATAATGGAAAAAACACAAAACATATATCACCAGACAAACAATAAATGAGTCAGGTGGAGGAGAGGAAAATAATATACCTTGGATTGAAGCTTTGAATCATCTGAGATAAAGTAGAGATAAAAAAAATTCTAGATTCATTCGAGCCTTGGATTTTATCAAGACTTGATTCATTTGAGGCTTGTATTTTAGAATAGTATTTTTTTAAGAATTTATTCGATCATTGATTAGAGTTTGGATTCAATGATGAGGAGTGCCATAATCATGTGGATTTTGTGGAAAGCTTCAGATATCATGACTGGTTCACAATTGGTTAGGGTTATTCAAAAATATTAAGGATACTTTTATCATCATCTCTAAAAAAGTGTTGATAAAGATATCTTTTAAAAAATCTAAATTAATAAGCACTATTAGAAGATATATTTAATAGCTCATTTTTCGTACAAATAAAGATAGAAATTTATTAGTGCTAAAAAATCACTGATAAAAGCCATCTTTATCAGTGCTAATGTTTTAGAATTGATAAAGTATTTATAATTATAATTATAAATGAAATTTTTTTATAATATATTTATATATTTATATATTTAATTAATATATATAAATATTAATATATTAAATATATTCATTACTTAAATATATTTATTATAATATTTTTTATTATTAATATATTAATATAATTATATATATATATATTGAAACACCCCAAGATTTTCTAAATAAATTTAATATTGAATGCATGAAACACAGATTCTCTACAAAACACAACATTGTTATAACCAAAGAAGTAAACATAATTTTACCACCCCTATGATTTCAATTTCAAAAATATGACAAACACATTTGTGATCAGTAAGTTATTTAGAGACTGATATGACCAACATAATTTTTAGTGAATAGTGACATTCCATTATGAATAGTAATGTCACCCTTATGAATAGTGACATACCCTTATGAATTTTAACCTCACCTATGATAGTATATATAATGGATTTATGTGGAAGTATGATGTACCTTTGTTTTGAAATATGTAAATAAATGTTTAAAAAATCATAATTTTATAATAAATTATGATTTAATAAAAAATTAAATTAATCATATTTAGAAAAATATTTTTTAAAAATTAAATTCATTTTTGGATTCAATATGTCGAAAAAGTTTTATGGAAATTTTTTAGGATTTTTCTGAAATACTTGAATTTTTGGTGAATAGTAAAATATGATAATTTAAAACAAATGCTAAACAATTGATTTATTGATTCATTGATGATGTTCTGCTAATGTAAGTAGTAATGTTTCGAACTCACATGCACATATTATTATTTTTGGTTATGGAATCATCTCTATTTCATGTATTATGTAAAAATAATAAACTAGTGATTAAAATATTTAGAAAACCCTCCTCCCCTCCACTATAAATACCACCACTTCCACCCTCTTATCTTCACTCCTCTCAAGACTTTTTCTTTATAAAAATTCTTCCCAAATATCCTTCTAATAACCTCCTTTATTCCCATCAACCCTTAGTCTCATAAAAAGATGAATTCTTCTTCCCTTAAGAGGCTCTTAAGGATGGATAATTCAGGTGGTAAACTTCATCTTTTATTTTCTTCTAATTTCATATCCCTTTGTTCTATTTTATTTCTTATCCTCTCCTTGGTAAAATGTAATGAAAACTATTTTACCATATATGTAATGGATATTTTTTATGCTAATCTGACAATTCATCTTCATATCTTATTTCCCCCTCATTTATGCTAAAAATGAAACATCATCTGAGATGTTTTGATTTATCACATTCAAGGATGATGATGCTTTAATTTTTTTTAACATTTTAAACTCTATTCATGAAACCATTTTTATTGTTGAACCAAAATATTATATATGTATTTTATCGTATGTAATTCTTTGGAGTCCTAATTAACTCATGATGAAAAATAATAATACCAAAATGGTAATTCTGAGAAAAATCACAAAATTAATCAAAGTGTTCCTCATTAATGTTTTATATAATGATTCAACTTCAATTAAAATAAGAAAATTAAATTTATATCCATTTTATATTCTTAATTTTTATCAACAACAGATAAAAATAAACTATGGACTTTAACTCCCGTCTTACATGATCTACAATACTCTTTTATAAGTGAGTCGATCATCAATATTATGAAAATGAGCACTCACGAAAAATAATGTTAAACCCTTTAACCCATCGAAGAGGCCATTCATGAACTTAATAAAGTCATAAGAAACAAAAAAAATGTATAAAGTGTTCTATAATTGTTTATTATTTAATCTAATTTGGTTATTCAAGTCATTAAGATTAAACAAATAACACCCTTAGATTTAAGGACATGGATCCTCTCTCTCGAATTTATTCAAGAATCCCCCCTATGTTGTGTCCTTTTATTTTTAATTCTTAATGATGGTGTATGTTTTCTAACCTACCCTATACTTCTGTTATGATGTATAAATGATGATACAACCCTTTACCACTCATTACTCCCTCACAAAATGCCTGTTACCATGCCGAAATGTTTGTAAGGGTTTCTTCATCTCACTTCCATTTTTGTGTGATATTATGTATTCACTACCTCTACTTTTGTATGTTGTATGTATACTACCCATTTATGTTTCATATAATTAATCTATTTATTTAAATTATATTCAATTTATCATTTTATGATTACTAAATTTTGGGAATATGATTCAATTGATTACAAATTTTTAAGTATTTTCTACCCGAACCTCCATTTTCATTAGGGTTTCTCTTATTATCTACTCACCTCAATGAAACTCCTATTTATTACTATGTAATACTCATAAATTATGTTTGAAGGTTTTATATATGTGTACTGAACAGAATAAATTTTTATTTTATGGGGAGTTATATGTTTTTAAAGAATCTTTCAAAAACAATTCTGAAATACAAGTCCGATGGAAGGAACTTCTCAAATTCGTACCTATTATGATGTTCACTCAATAATCTGTTTTAATACATATATATATTTATTAAATAATGCATTTTAACATGAAAAATATATTTTTTTTATTATTTATGGGTTTTTGAAAGAAAACATTCTTTTGCGCATTAAAATCCTTTAATATCTTCCATAAACAGCACTAAAATGTTTTATTTATAAAGCTTATTTAAAAACTGTTTAAAATTATTTCACCAAAATAAGAACTTATTTAAGAATAAAATATAATTTCTATGACCTTACATTTTATTTTATGGGATATCCATTTTTACAATATGATTTCATGACAAATAAAAATGATTTTCCAAAAGAACTATTCTTTCAAAAGTAAAAAAGGATTTTTCACATCTCACTTTAACGTTTGAGAGACATATTCCTTGTTCACAACTTATTTATTTATTTTGGTGTATGTACTACTCTTTATTATATCATATAAATAGTTTCATTATTCTCATGATATTATAATGGATTATTATTTTAATGTTTCATGGTGGTATTGGACACTTTGGAATGTTTATGCATTATTTCCTAAATGATTTTTCAATGGTCCCATTTAAAAGTATCTTCAACTATGCCAATGTGCTTTGTTGAATCGTTTACTTCATTGAGGTTTATATCCAATTATATCATCCATCATGTTTCATTCAATGGTTTGTTATTAGTTAGACTATTGATGTACTATCTTGAAATAATTCACCATATTACTCTAAATGGTTAGAGTTTAGGTATAATGTTTGGGGAGAGTTATTTACATTTCATATGATAGTTTCAATATGAATGTTTATGTTATTTATGTTTATCCTTGTTCATAAGTGGAATGAAATTGATTTAGTAAATTAAAGGTGGGGATCACTATATCCCCTCAGTACATCGGTAGGTCTCATGAGACAAACTATGGTCATGGCATGAGGCCTTGACAATATGGATATATATAGTAATGGCATGGGGCCTTGATGATATGGTTATGATGTCTCAAATTATTCCTTCCCTCATTATGAAACTAGTAATTTAATGTTCTTGAGGTTATTCATCTAGTATACTACCCATGTTTTTTCTTTAATATGGAATTACTTATTCATCTCTTATTCCTTCCAAAATGTGTTAATGTTCATTTTTAAAAGCATGTGTTTTCTATTATTCACCATGCCTAATGTTTATGTTTATGTTATCTACCACAGTATAGAATACCCTTACTAAGAATTATATCTCACCCCTTTCTTATGTTTTTTACTTCCATGTTTTGAGGATGATTATTCTATGAATGATTTGTAGGGTTAATCTAAGAAATTATGAGATTTTCTATTTAAGTTATTATATTTTTTTAGTTTTGAGTCGTAATTTTGAACTCTTGTATGTATCTTTTTTCCAAAACTACTAAACCAATTGGTCCTTCGGGATGAATATTCCTTGTATCTATGCCAATGTAATAAAATAAGGCACTAAATATGAGCATCTAGGGTTGGGTCCTTATAGTTGGTATCAAAAGAAGTTTAGTAGAAAACATGGAAAGTAGATATAGAAAAATTAGATTAGTGAACCAAACTATAAGATAGACATTTGGGATAAGAATACACGGAAATCCTAGAATTTTGTTAAGGAATAGATTATTTGGTTTATCAAGAAAATACAACCCTATCGGGATATGAACAAGTAGAGGTGGATTTGGCATAATTGTATCTAGGGGTAAAACCTGAAAACACCACCATGAGCTAGAAATTAACGGGAACTGGTGCACGACAACTGGCCTTATAGTACACTTGGTTCGACACTTCCTGGGGATATTCTTTCATAAATTCATAAGCTTATTGCAAACCATTATAAAGGATTTATTCCCCAAAAGAAACCAAATTATAAGGTTCTAGAATTTATGATGCATAAATTTATGTTATGTGTCATACCATGTTTAGAGATATAGAGAGTTCATATCATTATGAGCTAATATCTTATATAGAATTTATTATAATTGGATCCTATCAAAAGGAATGATAACTTCACGAATTCAAATGATGCAAAGAGTAAGAAGGATCATATATCTAATAGTCTTAAGCTATCATTTCAAAGGAATATAGTCTCCCTTGTATCCTCATCATATGAGGAAATAGTATCATGTGTTAACAATATACATAAATAATTCATTGACTCATATGTATTTGAATATAATAGTGAAAATAAAAGGATGTCCAAGAAAAATATATATAATAGAATGATGGGAAATAAGGGTTTTCCCTAATGTGATTACTGTGAAAAGAAGTACCCTGGTAAAAACTTGAAGGGAATGAGAGTTTGTTATATGTGTGGAGAAAAAGGAAAAGAATTTCATTATTTCAAATAAATGAAAAAAATATAATTTAAAATTATTCTATTGCAATTAGATGAGACACTATGTGAATCAATATCAGAAGCATCAACAGAATATTCCACAAATGATGTTACCGGATAATGATCAAATCATGATAGCACCAGAAATTAATTAGAATGATTAATATGAATCTTGAAGAATAATTTTATTTGAATATTTTAGCATCAATTTACTGGTTATAACAATTATGGAATATATGAGGATTTTACTATAGTAATTTTTATTTAAGGATTTTTGGTGGTATGATTAATGGTAATAAGGAAAAATGACTCAATAGAAGGTCAATTTTTTGTAAAATATATGGTCAAGGGATAAACATCCCTTATTATGTGTATAATAATTAGATGCCAATTTCGGAATAGAGATATGATATATATGGATAAAGTAAATAGGATATTAGAAACCACTATTGGAATGATTCTAAAGTATTGGATCTTGATCTTTTATAATGTAAAAAAAATTATGAAATGGTTTAAATTGTTCACTGTATGAGGTTTTAGAGGTTAATGAAACCACATGATGAAACTTATGCTAAGAGATAAATTATAGGTTTTTCAAGGAACAATCAAAGGATAAGATCATGTTTAGGAAATATAAATGTATATTTATACACTTATAGAGAAGAATAATCCCTCAACACTTCGAAAAAAAGCCTTAAATATTGTTTTCTTATCATAATATTTGATAACATTAATTATTTTTTTCAAAACTATAGTTTATTGTTTTTTGGTAATCTACTTTAATATAAAATTCTTTTCTATCACTATAAATTCTTACTTTTGTTTTTCTTCAATGGCTATGTTTTCAATTCCAATCATTGTCCCTCTATTCGAAATGATGATCTATTTATTTTTTTATTTAATTATTTATTATTATTATTATTACTATTTTGACCACCTCTTTTCCCTTGAACTGATTAAAGAGGATACCCTATTAACCCTATTTCTGATGTCATTTTTTCAGAAGGAAAATTTCGAGTAACAAGAAATAACATTCCAAGTGAAACATCAAATTTCAAGGCTGAAATTTTTGTAAGGAGGGGATAGTTTACCACCCCAATATTTTGAAAAATAAATTAAAATTGAATTTATGAAACACTAATTATCTAAAAAGAAAAACACTTTGTTTTAACCTATCCGGTAATCCTAATTTTACCACCCCTATAATTTGAATGTCGAAAATCTGACATACACGGTTGCGATCAGTAAGTTATTTTGAGTTTGATATGACCAACTTAATTTTTCATGAATAATAAAATACCCGTATGAATAGTAATATTACATTTATGAATAGTGAAATACCCTTATGAGTAGTAACATTACCGATAATAGTATATATATATATATATGATTTAATTACGAGTATGATGTACCTATATTTTGGAAGAAGTAAATAAATGTTTTAAAAATTACATTTTCAAGTAAATTATGATATTAATTAAATATTAAATTAATCATATTTAGTAATTTATTTTTGAAAAAATGACTTCATTTTTGGATTCTACATGTCTAAAAATGGTTAGGGTGAATTTTTGGTATTTTTCTGAAATACTTAAATTTTTGTTGAATAATAAAATATAATAATTTACAATAAATGATAAATAATTGATTTATTGATTCATTGGTGATTTTATGCTGATTTAAGCATCAATGGTTCTAAATATAATGAAAATATTAAAATTTTTTGTCTTTTAACTATCACTATTTATTATCTTATAGAAAAAAATAAACTAATGATTAAAATATTAAGAAAACCCTCCTCCACTCCACTATAAATACCACCTCTTCCACCCTATTCTCTTCACTCATATCAAGCCGTGTTAATTCTCCAAATTCTTCCCAAATATCCTCCCAATATCCTCCCCCACAACCAACAGACCTTGGTCTCATAAAAAAACAAAATTCTCTTCCCTTAAGAGGCTCTCAGGGAAGGTTAATTCAAGATGTAACATTCCTCATTTCTTTTCTTTCATTTTCATGTTCCTTTATTCTGTTTTCTTTACAAACATGTCCTAATATAAATGTTATGAAAACTATATTACCATACATGTATTTTAATTTTGTTATTATAATGTGATAATTCATCTTCATCTCTCCTTTCCCCCTCATTTTTCCAAAAAACGAAACATCGTCGGAGATGTGTTGATTTATCACAATCAAGGATGATGATGCTTTCAATTTGATTTAACTTCTTAAAATCTGGTTGTGAAACCATTTTTATGGTTGAACCAGACTATTATATATTTATTTTATCTTATGTAATGTACTATAATCCTTATTCACTCATGATGATAAATAATAATACAAAATAAGTTAATTTTGAGAAAAATCACCTAATTAATCCAAGCATTTGTCATTAATGTTTTATATAATTATTCAACTTCACTCTAAATAATAAAATGAATTTTATTAACATGTAATATTATTAACTTTAATTAATAACATATAAAATAAATTTTCACTATAAACACCCATCTTATATGAACTACCGTACTCTTTTATAAGTGAGCCGATCATGAATATTATGAAAACGAGCCCTCACGAAAATGGAAATTGAATACCTTAACCCATCTAAAAAAAGTAATTTACTTAATAAAGTAATAAAAAACCAAATAAATGTATAAATTCTTCTGGAATTTTTAATTAATGAACCCAATTAGGTTATTCAGTTCATTAAGATCAAATGAATAACACCCTCATATTTAATGTAAGGGATCCTCTCTCATGCATTTATTCAAGAATCACCCCTATGTTTTCCTCTTTTATTTTTAATTCCTAATGATGGGGTATTTTTAAAACTTCTACCATGCTTCCCTTATGATACATAAATTATGGGATACCCATTTACCTCTCATTAATCCCTCACAAGAACACCTGTTACAATACAAAAATGTTTGTAAGGGTTTCTTCATCTCACTACCATTTTTGTGAGATAGTTTTTATTCACTACTACTACTTGTGTATGATGTATGTATAATTACCATTGAATTTTCATATCAAAAATATGTTTATATTAATTATATTTAATGTATAATTTAATTATTATTAATTTTGGGGCATACGATTGAATTGATTATAATGTTTTTTGTATTTTCTACCTGAACCTCCATTTTCAATTGAGTGTCTCTTATTATCTACTCACCTAAATGAAATTCCTATTTATTAATATTTACTCCTCATAAATTCTGTGTGAATTTTTTATATATGTATACCTATCATAGTCATTCTTTGTTTTATGGGGAGTTACATGCTTTTAAATAATCTTTCAGAAATTGTTCTGAAATGCAAGTCTGATTCAAGGAACTTCTCGAATTCTTACCTATTTTGAAGTTCAATATATAATCTATTTTAATCCATATTTTTCTTTATAAACTAAATTATATTATCATGAAAAAGATATTTTGGTTCATTTATGGTTTTATGAAAGCAAACATGCCTTTTTCACTTTAAAATCTATTAATATGTTCCTCAAACCGCACTAAAATGTTTCACTTATAATGATTCATGAGGAACTCTTTTTAAAATATTTCACCTCAATAAGACATTATTTAAGTCTAAAATATATTTTCAATGACCATAACTTTTATTTTAGGGGATATCAATGTTTGCAATCTTATTTCATGAAAAATACAGATGATTTTATAAAAGAACTCTTCTTTCCAAAGTAAAAAAGTATTTTTCTCATCCCACTTTAACTTTAATGATATATATGCCTTGTTCACCACTAATTTCTTTATTGTAGTGTATGTACATAACATTGTTATATCATATAAAGAGTCTCATTATTCTCATGATATTCTAAGGGATTATGATTTGAATGTTTCATTGTGGTATGAGACACTTTGGAATGTTTAAGGATTATTTCCTCATGGATTTGTCAATGGTGTCATTTAAAAGTATATTCAACTATGTAAACATCCTTTTTTGAATATTTTACTTCATTGAGGATTATATAATATTATTTCATCCACCATGTTATAAATATTTGGTTGTGATTATTTTGACTGTGCATGTGCTGTCTTGAAACCATTCACCATATTACTCCGAATGGTTAGTGTTTATGACTAATGATTGATGAAAGTTATTTACATTTCATTTTTTAATTTCAATATGAATGTGTATGTTGTTTATGTTTATCCCCATTCATAAGAGGAATTCATTGGACATAGTTAGTGTTGGTTGGGGCCTGTTTTAGCCCCTCAGTGAATCAGTGCGTCTCGTGAGACAAACTAAAGTCTTGGTAGGAGACAATTACAAAATGGATATATATGGTATTGGCACGAGGCCTTAAAGGTACGGTTATGATGTCCCGCATTATGCATTCCCTCGTTATGAAACTATTAATTGAAATTTCATGAGTATATTATACTAGTAGAATACCAATGTTTATGCTTTAATATGGTATTACTTATTCAGCTCTTCTTCTTGCCATAATGGGTTCATGTTCATTTTTAAAGGCATGTGTTTTTAGTTATTCACCATTCCTACTATTTATGTTTATCATATTTTATGCTGTATTGGTTACCCTTACTGAGAATTTGAGATCACCCCTTTGTTATATTTAATTCTTCTATGTTATGAGGATGATTATACTGTGAATGAATATCAAGGTTAAGCTAAGAGATTATGGGATTTTTTTATTGAATTTGTTATGTTGTTTTTAGTTTCGAGTTATAATTTTGATCTTCTGTATGTATATTTTTTCCAAAACTACTAAACTAATCGTTCCTTCGGTATTCATCTTTCTTGTATCTATGCCAATATAAATAAATATGGCACCAACTCTGGGCTTCTGGGGTTGGGTCCTTACATATATAATTATATGTATATATATATTTAATAAATAAATATAAATATAAATTTAAATAGAGTAAATATATTAATTAATTAAATATATTTTTTATAATTTTATAATTATTTAAATATGTAATTATTTATTTACAATTATACAAATACTTTAAAAAAATATTATTTCTATATATTCATATTTATATCGTTATATATTCTTATATAATTATAAATATATATAAAGGATGGATCTCATTCCTTCTCGATCATTAAGTACTCTACCGGTGTAGGGTTACATCGATAGGGTGGCACTACATATGTTAAAGAAAATCTGGTCGCTGTATTAGAGCGATTGAAAATCGTTAAATTTTCATTAATTGCATGATTTATTTTCCCAAAAAGGTTCCAAGACTTTGAAAATTGAGGAACTGGTCAACGACTGTCATGTATCTGGGGATTCTTGAAATGGTAGAGCATCTCCATAGGATGTGGTTTTTTTCATATATTATTCTCTTCAGATGAACTGAAGACAAAAGCATGAGGTATGGTTTCAATTTCACTCATACTGGGTGTTATTCACTTTTGTGAATGTGACCAAAGTTTCAACCTGTTTGAAGTTAGCAGCTCCTACATCCAATTATGGGTCAAGGTCCACAACTTGAAATGGATTTCCTGGCATCCCATAATTTTTTATAACACTGCTTCGACGATTGAAATTCTTATAAAGATTGATATTGAGACTGAATTGGAAAGGTATAGTCATTTTGCTTACTTCATGGTTGAAGTTGAAAGTTGTTCTACTCTTGTTGATAGAGTATTTATTTTAATGGATGAGGTTGAATTATGTTTGCGCATTGAGTATGTGAATTTAACCCACTTCTGCTCTGTTTGCAAGGGGATTGTTCATGAGCCTTCCAACTGCAAAAGCCATTTGTTGTGTGATTACTGTTTTGGTAAATGACATGAGGAATGTTTGAGCTTTAAAAAGAAAAATGTGGGTATGTTGGTTGGATTGGTTTAAGAAAGAGTGGCAGCAACCCTCCTCCTGTAGATAAGTTGTAATCCTTATTCTTTACAGGATGGTAAGCATGATGACATTCAGTTTAGTGTATAAGTTAGTGTTGAGCCTATTTTGGCTATTTTGGAATCCTCTGTTGGGACTCAGGGCATGCAAAGTAATGAGAAATATTTGGATTAAATCTTCAAAGATAAGGAAAATGTTGATATAGATGGCGTTACAGTTGAATGGAAGAACTTGGTAATGGATCATGTGTGAGAATATGAAATTCAATGAGTGGTTGATCACCAACTCATGGCTGAGCAAGAGACTTCCTCAAGTCACCACAAAGTGCATAAAAAGGTGGATGTTGCTTCTCTTGTGAAGCCTCATAATAATGTTCTTGTTGATGCAGATGTTTTTCAAATGATTCCTTCTCAAAAAAACTTTTGCTTCTATATTTTCTCCCCCTGCAAAGGGGAGTAGTGCTTCTATGGATTTCAGATCATGGGTGTAGCATGGAAGGTGAGCAAGAAGCGTGTCTACTAAAAACATGGAGAATAAGGAGGCATCCTAGAGGTCATGGTCAAGGGAATGGACATGATGATGCATCATGGGGGCGGTCTACCAGGAATTATATAAAGGAGAAGCTCACACTAGAGTAATAAAGGACCAGGGAGATATACTACGCGATCCTTTCTCAAAAGCATTCACAATCTGAGTGGGAGTTGGCTGACGATGGTCTAGAATTTGGCAATGGTCATAGTGATGATATTGATCCTTTTGATATGTAACTCCTCTTTTTTGAGCGAGAGTTTGTCTCGTTTGTTTCTCCTATCTCCCATTGTCTACTTGTTACTTTTCCATTAATTTAATAAATAGACAGGAGCCTTGGCTTCTGGCTAGACTAACATCGATATATATATTTAATAAATAAATACAAATATAAATATAAATTTAAATATAGAAATAAAAATAAAAATAAAAATAAAAATAAAAATAAAAATAAAAAATAAAAATCGTAAATATATTCATTATTTAAATATATATAATCATTTATTTATAATTATATAAATACTTTTTAATAAATAATATTTATTTAATTATAATTATAAATATATAAATTTATAAATATAGTAAATATATATTTATAAATATTTTAAAATATATTTTTAACTTTATTAATTAATATATAATCTTAAATTCATGTATATAAAAATTGAGTGAAATTGAATAATTAAAAACGAGTATAGTTTAAAAATATTGGAAATAAAGGATGAGTATTATTAATTAAATATTAAATAATAAAAACATATGGATATAAACTAAAATAAAGATGAATACATATTTAAACGATTAAAACATATTAAATAAATAAATATATAAATAAATAATAGAAAATGATTAAATCCCCAAGAAAACAATTAAATCAAATAGAAATTATTAAAAATGAATTAATAACTAATTATAATAATATTAGAAATAAACAAATAATATTTAACAATTAAAGGAATAATAGATTAAATTTATGATATTATAATGAGATTCTAAAATGAATACTAAAATTTGAATAAATTACATAAATTTTAGGTGTAGTGATTCTATATAAGATTTCATTAATTATGTAAATATTTGTGTGTGTGCATTGTATAAAAAAATGAATTAATTATGTATTTGTATGTGAAATCAATGTAACACACATTTGATATATGTTAAATTGAAAAATAAAATGAAATTCAATTAAGCTTACTAATCAACGTAATTAGTAAGAATTTTTAATTAATATTAATTTTTAATTATAAACCATTCATCACTAAATATATGATTTATTTATTTTAAAACATAAATATTTTTTATTTTTTAAATTATATTTTAAGAAATATTATTCAAATTTATATATATATATAGGAATATATACATGAATATATTTTTATATTAGATATATTAATTAATAATTATGTATAAACACCATTAAAAATGAATAAAACATTAATATGTTTTTCATTATTAACTTTTTTTCAATTTCTATATTTGTATTTAATAAATATTATTTATTACCATTTATAATTAATATATTTATATATATCAAACTAATTTATTTTTATAAATAATTGTTTCTTTAATATTTTTTAATGATTTTTCAATTTATTCATTTATTCATTTTTTGTTTAATTGTTAGAATTTATTCATTTTCAATTTTTAGTTTAATTATTAAATTTTATTCATTTTATATATCTATATTTAATATATAATATTTATTAATATTTATAATCTATATATATTCTTATTATATTTATTAATTTTTATCCATAATTATTTAATTAACTAAACGTTTAATATTTTTATTAATTTACTCATTTTTAATTTTGATTTTTTTATTATTATGTTTTATTCATTTTACATATCTATATAATTAAAATATACTATATTTTTTAGTATTAATAATATATATATGTATATTAAATTTATTCATTTTTTTCAATAATTATTTAATTAATAAAGATTTTAATACTTTTTTAATTTACTTATTTTTAATTTTTATTTGTATACTTTTTTCATTTTATTCACGAACTTTATTAGTTCTAAAAATCATTGATAATGGTTACCATTTATCAGTGCTAAAAAAAGAGTTGATAATGGGTACGCATTATGAGTGCTAAAAATAAGGTACAGATAAAGGGTACCCTTTATGAGTGCTAAAAAAAGTAGGGATAAAGGGTATCTTTTATTAGTGCTAAAATAAGAACTGATAAAAGGAATCCTTTATCAGTGAATTTGGCTAGCACTAATAAAGTCCAGTGTTGTTAATGTCATGTTTTATAGTAGCGTAAAGTATATCAAACCTTAGTACATATCATGGAATATATGATAGATTCAAAACACTTAAGCATATCCAATCTTATTCATATTATAACATATGCGATTGATCCAAAAATTAAAGGGTGTGTAATATTATTCATTACAATCTCTTCCTATTTTGTAACATGTCATCTTGGAGAGATTTTATTCCATGTGACATAGGCATCAATCTTGTTCTTGAATCATTCAACATTTTATTTTACATTACCTTGTGAATTTTTGTAATTTGACTAGATCTATGAAACCCCATAGATATATTTTGGTAGATCATGTCACGTATATTTTTTCTTGATACGTTAATTCATTCTTATAAAAATCCTTTTATCTCAACTCATTATAAGAAAAAATATGTCTTTTCCATATGCTATCAACATATCTGACTTGGAAAATTACAACACTCTCACTAACATATTTTAGACACATGAATCAATTTCGTTCCGAAAAAATCAAACTCTGTTACACTAGGAAAAAGTTACTTATACCAATAGATTTTTAACATAAAAAAATATGTTGGTAAAAATGAGTAATTCCAAAAAATATTATATTTTTGGAATTGTTTTCAAATACTAACAATTATTTTTACCAATAGATATATCCATCAGCATTAATTGGTCTATACAAACAATTTTTTTGACTAATAGTCAAATATGTTTATTTATTACACTGATACCAACATTTTTTACCAATAAATAGATATTTTTAACAATAATTTTAACCAGCATATTTTACAATTACAAATAAATTTTATGAGAATAAATTCATTACTAAAAAAATCTTATTAATGATTAAATAAATAAATATATATATATATGTATTTATTATTAAGTACAAGAATTTCATTTCTCAAAAAGAATATATGGTTGTACATCAAAATAAAACACTAATAATTTAATAATTTAATAATATTTATTGATATATATATATATATAAATTATAAATATATTAAAAAAAATAATATAAAAAATAATTATTTGAGGTTCTTCTTCTCAACCCTATCATGTCCCACCATATCGGCCACAATTTCCTTAAAGTTCCTCTCCACCTTCATCTTCGCCTCTTTACCTCTACTCCCCTTCAATCGGCCAAGCTGCTTCTGCATTCCAATCATCCAGCCTAGACAAACACCACATCCCCTACGTCCTAGATGCACTTCAAGTGCTACCATCATGTTACCCTACTTTATCTCTCTTGTTCATGTCTTCAGTAGGCTAGACCATTATTATCAGATGTCTGGTGTTGGATTTGGTTCTCACTTATTTTTAAATTCATGATCTGTGAATGTAGGATAATGTGTATCAAAGGTAACCATATTTAATCTTAAAAGAGTAATTCATTTCTATTAATTATTTTTTAGAATGTAAATAGGGTTTATTCATGATTTTATTTTTTATTATTTATTACATATTGAATCATCATTTTACTTTTCTAATTTTAAAATCCTAATTACACTAATCAACACCTGTTCTAATTCCTCCTTATTTTTTCGAATTGTGATTTACTAGTTGATTTTTTTTTTAAAATTCCATATTTTATTAGGTTTAGATAGATATTTTGTTTTTGTTTTCTATTCCTGATATATATTACATAAGTTACAAAAAAATATTTTCTTGAAAGGGAAGTGTTATGTATATGTAGTAAGTAGCCATGCAGGCTGAATTAGATTCAATGCTTGTTGCCGCTGAATATTTATAATTTTGTTTTGAATTTTAAAAAAATTAAACCATGAATATATTTTTTTAATTTAAATGGGTCATAAATTCTTTAGCTCACACTAATTTATAATTGTTTACAACACTTTCTAATTATGATAAGTAATTCGAATAAACAAGTAGTTCTTGTTTTATCATTCAAAAAAATTTAAACATAATTTCAAAAATAAAATCCCAAATATAGGTGGTATAAAAACATATTTTCATTAGGAAATTTAGAAGATATTATACAAAATCACATATAATAATATATAAGGTCAATAATAATTTTATGATTAGTTTTTTCAAATGGACCCTTATTTCTATATTATATTTCATTTGATACATTTTCACCCATCATGATTTATTGAAGGAATAATAAAAATTTCAAACGTGGTATCACCTCATATTAATAAGTAAATTTTTATAAATACATTAAGTTTGAATATTTTTGTTTTATAGTAACATAAACTCGTGTATCACTACCTACACTATAAGAATAAAAACTCTTCATTGTCCCTTTTAGTTTTTTTACACTGATATTATTGAAACCATTATTGTACAACAGTGATGGAATATGTTATTTGGAAAATACTAGGCAAAACATTCAAAAAAGATTATTATAATTTGATGGATCAATGTGTGGTTAAAATATCAGTGATGGGTTATATAGGGTTCACTAGTGGGCCTTTCAGTTGTAGGAATACATACATAATATTCAATGTATGTAACTTATTCATCGTCGATTGATCATTAAATAGGTAGCTATAAATGAATATTTTTTTTCATACTTGGTTAATACTAATCACCTTTAATCACATTTGATCTAAATCTATTAACATGTGCTTTGAAAATTAATCTAAAGTTAATGAAAAATGACTTTGATTCATTTGAAAAAAATTAAATTTTCAAGGAAAATCCTTGTATATTTTTTTCTCCAACAATAAAATTGGGTTTCAAAATTGAACTTGGGTAGGCTAAAAATTATGATATTTTATAAATTAGTGTCTAAAAAGGTGTTGTACAGTATGATGAAGTGGACCCGATTACAAATCCATTTATATAATTCTCTATGTATTTCATATTTCAACTATGAAATTGATTTAGTGAAGTTATCATGGTAGCTATTAATCATATTAGGGGTATTTTTAATAATGATTGACATATGAAATTCTTAATTTTTGATATACTGGGGATGACATATTGATTTAACAATGGAGTATTCTCTCTTAGATTATGATCAGGAATTATATACCATTGCACATGCTTTGATGATTAATCCAAGAATGATTTGTTACCTTATTATGATTTTTCAAACCACTACTAATTGTTTGATTTCTGAATTTTTTCCCTTATGTTTTTATCCCAGGACTGGAATTTTCCACTTAAATGGTATAAAGATATACCCTTTTAGGGGAATCCAATTCTTCCAATTGGATTCTAAGGAACTCATTAAGCTTCTTTCTTAATGTTCATGTTTCTTATTTAATTATATTATGTTGTTTTCTATTTGAGGGAGGGAAGGTGAGAAGAGGGGAGTATTTTTTATTAACCAAATTCCCAAATGATTAAAATTTTAAAGATGGAAGTGGAATGTAGGTATTATTTTTACTCAGACATAAATCATTATTTGGCACATAAATTCATAGGGGATGAAATAGAAAATAAGAATACTAACTCATTTGAAGGAGAGGTTAAAATATGAAAATTATCTATAAAAATGAATCAACATACCTCCTCTACCCTAAAAACCTGAAAAGGATTTGTTATTTCATCTCTCCTCCCCCTCTCAATAAGCTGAAGTAAATTATTTTATTTTCACTATACTACCGTACAAACAAGATGAAGAGATGAGATTTTATTTTACCTCTACTCCACTACATTGAATCCTTCCCCTTTCCTCCACTATTGTATGGACCTAACCTTAAACATGAAATATTCTAGTATTTATAGACTAAAATTCATTTACATTCATTTCCTAGGATATTTTGGGTAATAATTTTAGAGTATTAGGTCATAAACTATATAGATAAAAACAATATTTTTACAAATTAAACATTTTAATTTAGTGCCAACATTTATCACAATACATAACCTTTAAAATAAAACATTATTTCTTTTCATGAAAAATCTTAAAGACTTCTAATTTGAATTATTCCTTTCCCTTACCCATCCTTAAACCCTATGAAAACATTTTAAATAATGGGACAAACCAAAAAATCTCAGTAAGGGACCTAAAAATATGAAATCCATTTGTCTAGTGAAAAATATAAAAACCCATGAAAACCCTTTTCTTAAAAACGTACCTTATTGTTAAAAAAGAGAATCATTTTTTACTTAAAAAATATCATTGTATTACCTTTAGAAATAAAACAATTTCCATGAAAATTCATTAGTAATCATTGAAAATTCATGTAGATTCCTTGGTAAATAAAAATCATAGAACCCTTATTAAATTATTACAATTCAAATAACAATATGGCCGAATTATAATATAATTCCCTCAAAAAGTCATTACCTAATAAATTAGAGAACTATTTTTACTCACCTATAGTATAAGGTATATTTGGATCATCTATGAGCTATAATTGGGAAAAAAGCTCAGTTTAAGCTGTATCAAGCTCACCTATGAGCTATAATGATGACTAACCCTTTGTAGACAATGTACAAGGACCAGATCTTTAATAAAACCAATGAAATATTCTTAAATACATGTGTTCAAAAAACATTTAGATATCATAATAAAATTTTATTTTATAAACTCATTTTCAATACCAAAATCCACAAAAGGGAAATATGGTTCTTCTTTGAATTAAACATGAATTATTATAAAGGAATACAAACTTTAAATAATGGTTATGGTTTTTGGAGAAGTCATTGTCACCATATATATTAAAATAGATCATTCATTTTTATCTTTTTGTAAAGAAAGCAAAAACATTATAAAAAATATTCTTTTTGAAAATCTTGAAATAATGTCAAAACATACATAAAAATATTATTTAATTCATTTATTTCTATATAAAAACATTAATATATTTTTTAAAAATGAAAATGGAAGGAAAATATTTGTTATGGTGACTTTAAAAAAATAATTTTTTAAAAGAAATACCCTTAACTCGAGTACGAATCAACACATATGTTCTTTGTCTTCTTGAGTAATAAAATTATGTTAATTTATTTAAATACACAGGATCATTTTTAAATTTAACTATTCATTTTATTTTATTTAACACAATTTTATATATAATTACTTAATAATTTAAGTTCATGTGAGACATTTCGATGATATTAAGTTCATAAGTCGAAAATGAATTCGGTAGGTTGAATATGGTGAAAGTGTAAATTATTCCATAATATATAGAATAATAATAATCAAATAATTATTATTTTTATACATAAATTATACTCTCATAATCAATAATGAAATATGGTTATGAAAAATGAACCATGTTATATTCATGAAGATGGTAGGTCTTACACACACTTGAGTGATGTTTCAATTTTTCAATGATAATAATGGAAAGATCATAAGTTTTATTTTATATTAATATAGTGATAATTATATTATTAATACCATATTATTTATTTAAACATGGTTATATATATCATTCATATGATTTGGGTATGAAAAAGGAATGACATCGCTTCATTGAGGTAGTAGTCCACACATATGGTCGAACGATGTTATCTTTTTTTAGTGAATGGAAAGGTAAGAAATAAAATAAAATAATATATTTTAATAATGATAAATATTTAATGAATATATTATATATACATTAATGCCATCATTATAATCAGTCGTGAAATAAGGTGATAGAAAATGAATTACATTGGTTCGCAAAGTGGTAGTTTGACTTGCACACAAATAAGGGTTTTGATTTCCATTTAAAGGAAGTGAAGATGTATATAGGTTTTTGAATTAACATAAAAAATTGACATTACATGTAATATACATGTTTTATTATTTTTAAAATTTTAAATAACATTTTATGGTTGAGGAAGAACAAATAAAACAAAAACACTCAGTTAATAATGATACATCTTCTTCAGACAATCATTAATGGTTTATACGAAATGATTTTATAGGATGGTTTTATGATAAAAAATCCTCTATGATGCGATAAGGGATGTAAGGATGGGATTGGGGAAAGAAATTTATGAAATAAATGGTTCTCTAAGTGTGATGTAAAGAGAAGAATATATTTCCTTTTAGAAGAGAGGGGAGGGACACTCTATGAATTTTCTAATATATTAAATTAATATAAATTAATTTTCAATTCCAAATATCTAAAAAATTATATATTTAAAATATAGGATGAGTAAGGATCAAATTATTATCATAAAATAATTTTTTGACCTGTTTGGGTCATATTTTTAATCATATCATTTGGTTTGGACCCCACATTAGTCCTTTTCACATATACCATGACAACAATGTTTTTTACTCTTTTAGGGTCAATATAGTTAATATAAATGAAAAAAGGCCAATAAATGTACCATGGTTGATATTCTAAACCAAATAATAATAATTTTATAGAATAAAATTTTTATATAAATTTTGTATCATTTAAAATAATATTATTTTTTATAGAATATCATTAATTTCAATTTTAGAACAATTCATTTACATTGACTTTAATAACATCAACAAAAAAATTTAATTTCGAAAAAAATATTTTATGTCATATATAACATTTTATTTTCATCTATAAAATTCTTGTATCACATTAATTTTCTAAAATTATATTACATTTAATATTTCTAATATAATATTATTGATTTCTCCATTAATTCAATAATTACTGTGTAAAATTTGTGTAAGAATTTAAGGTAATTATTTATTCAGTAAAAATTAAAAATAAATTTTCAGGATGAATATAAATCATTTATATTTCCAATTAAAATTTATATTCGAATATATGCTCTATTTATTCAAATTTTAAAAATAATCTAGTTTTTCAAAACAAGAGTGTGGCATTTTTTTCTAATCTCTACAAAAAATAATATAAAGCTCATAATCACACCCCAATAGAAAAATGAAAATATAACCAAATATTGGATTATTATTGATGATATGGACACATAAAATGAAATTATGTTATGTTTTAGGGGTAATTTATTGTCCTTATGAAATTATTCTTAACCCTTAATTACCAAATTTACCCTTTACTAGGATAACAAATTTTACTATGGTTACTATTCACAATGATTAAAAAACAAAAGAGAAATACTTACACATTTTTGAAATACTAATTTAAAATATGGAATCCATTTTTTATGATTCAAAACATATAATTTATATAATTTAATTTAAAATTAAACAAAAAAATAATATGAAAAATATTTTTTCAGGAAAATGCTATTTTTAATGTAAAAATATTTTTATACTAAATTAAAGTATAAAATTAATTTAAAAACCATCATTAAATTATTTTAAATCAAGTAGAGCTAATTAAATTTTAAAACTTATCAAAAATTTATTCTGGATTTGTAAATGTAACACCCCAAGATTCCATGGTACGTTTCCCTTAGAATAATATAATAGCTTGTGTTATACACAACTTCGAGTTCAAACACACCACAACCAATAAAACTAGCCGTTATGAATAGTAATAGTCACTTTTTAAATTTTTTTAAATTTTATTGTTCAAAATGGAATTAATTTTTGGATTTATAATATCAAAATTATCTTAGGGTGAATTTTTGCTGTTTTTCTGAAAACATTCAATTTGTGATGAATAGTGAAAAGACACGGCATTATTGGTTAAAACCAACTTTTTATTTAAATAATTAGTTATTTTATTTTAATTTATTTTAGGTAAAAATAGATACATCATACATATATATATTCAACATAAGTCATTGGATTCATTTTATAAAAAGTTTAGATATATAAAATTTTATCGAACTATTTACCATCTTATACCCACCTCCTAGGAGCATTTGCAAATTTATATAATTTTTTTTACTGATACTGTGAGTTGAATTAAAAAAATCTGAAAAACATGGATGATATTAGGATGTAAAATGTTGTCCAATAATATTAAAATAATTTTTGGTGAATAAAAACTTTTTTACTTTTATTTACCACGGTTAAAACTAAATAGGGTAATTAAGGGTAAAAATGATATTATTATTACCCAAAATCAAGATATAATTCTATTGGATAAGTGTAAGTCGACAAAAAACAACCTTTGGATTAAAATATGATCCTTTAGATCCACTTGTATTAGATTATGAAATTTATTATTATTTTATTTAAAGAAGAGTTAAAAGAGTTAAATTGAAAGTTCAATAACTAAACCATTTTTAATATAGGGTTATACATAATATAAATTCGACTATAAATATTGATTAGAAAGATAAAAATATTTCCTATATAATATTATTTTATTTATAATTTTTATACAATAAATATTTAAATTTATTTATGACACAATGATGATGAAATAATTACCTTATTAATGAAACATTAAAATAATTGATACTATAAATATCCAAATAAAACTAATTTGATACTTTTAATGAATTAAAATAATTTTATAGGTTAATATTTCATGTTATGGTAGATTAAATGAATTTTTTTTGAAGTAATAATGCTGTTATGAATTAAAAAAACCAAATAGTGTCAAAAATTACAGAAAAGAGTTTCTAAAAAATATATTGTATTATTAATTGATGTTCTATTCCGAAATCCATAAGATTATGGAAAAGGGACAAAATAATATTATATATGTCATTAATGAACCACTTTATGTTTTATTGGATGTTTATAATATGTTTATTAACCATATAATATAAAAATAAAATGAGACATGGTAAATGTCAAACTATTTAACTAAGAGTTAAATCTAAAATATAAGTTTAATATAGTGACCCAAACCGGTCTAAAACCTATTGGTTTAGAGGTTTTAGACCCATACCCACATTATCCACTAAATAATTCATCTTTGAGCCATTAGAAACTGAATATTATTTTATTATGAAATAATATTTCAACCTTTTCCTAAAGTGACCCTCACCTCTCTAATAAAAGGGAACTTCCCCTTCTCTCAAATTCACACCTTCAAATCCATTTGGCTCGGACAAACCCTGACCAAATATCCAATAAACTATCCTCACTTAATCCTAGAGGCCTTCCTTTAGTCATAAATCCAACCTAAGGGTCCCTTTTGATCAAATCAAAAGGAACAACCTGAAGAAGAGGTAAATATTTCATCACCTCTTTTAAATTCTTTTCATCTTCCACTTCCTCTTTCTTTGTTGTTTTCATTATAAAATAATAAATCTAGTATCTTCTATATACTGTGATGTTATTATAAAAATTGTACACCCATATTAATTTTTCTATCCATTCTATAAATGACAAAGTCACCATACGTGCGTACGTACGGATAACCGTCTCCACATCGTGGGGTAGTTTGTTATCCAAACAAATCATCATTTGGATGGGTATAATAATGAGTATAAATGATGTAAATAATAAATATAACATGATAATTATTCTATATATATGATATACCATACTATTATATCTGATTTTAATATCAAAACAATGATATTGTCGCTCGTGCGTACCTACGGATTACCATCTCGACGAATGCGATGAGATTCATCCACCATCGTAAAAATTCAAGAATTATTTTCATTTTATGATCAAAAATAATTTTTATGAACTGAATATCATTTTGTATATGATTCAAATACATCCTATCCATAATAAACATGGCTTACGTAACCTAGCATATAAATAAAAATGAATCAGTTAACACCCGAAACGATGATACTACTAAAATATCATTAAAAAAGAAATATTAGAAGATCATACATGATATCATATTAATGTATATGGTTCTTGTTTAATTTAATAACAATTATTTAACCATTATACAGGAGGTTAACCAACCCTCGACCAAGGAAAAGTATAAGGTTGTGGTTAATTTCACAATGTCTTTATTATCCAAGTTTGTTTTTACATAAGTATCTACTGGGAACTCTTTATCATACACATCACTGTTTTCTTACAGATGTGTTTCAAAACATTTTTTACTATTTACTAAACAATGGGTTAAAGTCATTTATTCCCCTATTTGACCTTATATGTTTTTAACGTAATCTTTCTGTCATTTTCTAAGCAAGGTACTTTATGACCTTTTCAACAAAATTAAGGTAAGAATGTATTGTTTTAAATTATATGGTGGGTGCAGCTATTTTACGCCATTATAACAACATCGAAGATTCCCATACAAGATTATAATAATATTTTCAAAATAAATGTTTTATTTTATAAATATATGACTTTTAAATGATTTTAAAATAGAAAGGCATATTTCTCTAAAAAAAAGTTTTCATTTTATCTATGTCAACATCCTTTGATGGATTTTAAGATTGTTTGATGTTGATTTATTATGATACAAAACATTCATATTGTATTGAAGGTTTTGTGATATGTTTGACTATGGATGTGTTATTTTTATACCATTCATGGTTTATGGATAAATTATTAACATTTCGTATGCTAGTTTGAATATGAATGTTTATGTTATATTTAAACCTTTTAATATGAGGAATGTGTTGGACATAGTATGTGACGTGTGGAGCCCACTATAGCTCCTCGATGCCTCGGTAGGTCTCATGAGAAAAACTAGTGTCTTGGAACAAGTCCTTGACAAAATCTTATTTATAATCTTGGCACAAGGCCTTGACTATGTGGTTATGAAGTCTGGCATTATGCATTCCATCATTATGAAAGTGGATATTGATATTGTATGTGATTATTCATCTAATATAATATCCATGTGAATAAGTAAATTCCATTATTTTATTTTATCTTTGCCATATTATGCTGAATTTCAAGTTTAAAAGGCTGTTGTTTTAGTCTTACATTTCCTAAAAATTTTATTCTTATTTATGAAAGTTTCTGCTATATTTTTATCCTTACTAAGTATCTGAGCTCACCCCTTTCTATGTTTTATTTTTCCCAAGATGAGAAAAAGTATATGATGACTGAACTACAGGGATAGTCTAAGGGATATGAGTGTGGCCTATGGAGACTATGTTGTCGCAGTTTTTCATTTTATAATGTAATGTAAAACTTATGAATGTATCTAGTTTTTCCAAGGCTACTGAACTGATTGGTCTTTGGGGATTTGATCCCTTGTGATCATGCCAATGTTATGTAATAATGAAACAACTCTGGGTAACTTGGTTCGAGGCGTTACATTTGGTATGAGAGGAAGTTTAGTAAAAACATTAGAAGCAATATTTAGAAAAATCTGATTAGAGAACATTACCATAAGATAGACTTTGAGGATTAATATAAAATAACCTCCTAGAATTTTGGTTCTGTAGAGATTTTGTGAGTTTTCCAAGAAATACATCCCTGTCTGGATACGAGCATGTAGAGGCAGCTCTAGCATATATGTACCTAGGTGTCAAACCCCAAAACACCGCTTTGAGCTAGACTTGAACAAGAACTGGTGCACGACAATGGGCCTTGCTGCACTATTGGTTACAACACTCTCAGGGGATATTCTTAGGACAGTTCTCATTTTCTTTACAAACCATTATTAAGGGTTTATGAGTATATAATTCCTTAATGAAAACATTTTTATGATTATGGATTATATCTATAAGCATTTAAATTTATGTTACCTGTTTTAAAAGTTTGGAATTATATATTGTGATTTATAAACTAATATAGTGTATGCCATTGTTTAGAAATGGAACCTAGTGGAATGAATGGAAACTGTATCAATGCACTTAATCCATGTAGGGATTTCCCTCCTAATCAAGATAATTATAGTGGAGCTTATGAAGCAACGGGTGTTCATCAACTTATCACCATACTGGGACAACTCACTCAGGATATGAATAATAACATTACCCGTATGGAGCACCCTGATCCACAATGCAGAGGATCAATGATAGAACACTTCATGAGGAAAAAAACAACAACTTTCAATGTGATTACAAATCCATTTGTATCTGAGTAAGGGATAAATTCCTTAGGGAAAATATTTCACACTTTGGGGAGTAGAGAAAGGGAATAATTTGTCACAGATGTTTATCGCCTCACAGGAGATGCAGATCAATGGTGGTCATTTATTCAAATCCAAATGGAAGATGATGAAGTATAAAATATGGAATAGAGGTAGTTTAAAGAGATTTTATTAGAAAAATACTTTCCTCGTGACCATCGAGCCAAAATGGAAAGACAATATCTGAGTATGAGGCAAAAACTGGATGAGAATGTCGTAAAGTACGAGGCTAGATTTACATGGTTAGAAAGGTATGCTGTAGATTATATACATAACCCAAGAAGTAAGACTGATTGTTTCATTGATGGGTTAAAACCATTTCTCCATAAAGAATTTGTCTCAAAATCATTCTCGTCTTATGAAGATATTTTCTCATGTACTATCAAGACAGAAAAGGAATACTCTATGTCTTACGACTTTAAAGAAAAGCAAGAGAATAACAGATCTGCTGAACACTAAGGAAATGGAAATAAAGGGAAGAAGAGAAAAGTTGAAAATCAATTCTGTAGTAAATGTGGGAAGAAACACCATGTTACTTGCCTGAAGGGAATGGGATCCTATTATAATTGTGGTGAAAAAGTCCACCAAGCTCGTGATTGCAAGGGGAAGAAAGATGATCTCAATGTTGAATGCTACTATTGTAGAGAAAGGGGGAATTATTGAAATGAATGTCCTAAGAGACAAGAAAAATTACCTCAGAAAATCCCAAGGGATCAAGGCCATGATTATTCTATCACTACTGCTGAGGTGGAAGCTCTGAAAGATGTGGTGGTAGGTAATTTAATGGTTTCCTAAAGTTTAGAAGATGCTTTATTTGATTCTGGATCATCGCATTGTTTCATATCTTCCCAGTTGTCTAAGAAAATTTGATATTACCAATTTGATTTTACAAGGGAGTTTTCAGTCAGAACTCTTAAGGGAAGTATCATTGCAACAAATTTTTGTGAATTAGTTCCCATTAAGGAATATAAACGTAATTTATCTACTGATCTCATCATCATACCCAGGATTTAAATTGATATAATCCTCAGAATGGATTTCCATTCAGACCATGATGAAAAAATTTATTTTAAGAATAAATAGGTTACAATTTTTGATGATGATAAGGTGTACCTTATCTTTAGAGTAGAAACGTCACCACCTGATTCTTATCAAGATCCTCCTCCAGTAGCTCTACTAAATTCAATTTTTGGGGGAGAAGAGAATAAAATAATGATGGGTGAGGAAAAAAATGTTCTAATAGAGGATTTACATATTGTGCAAGAATATATTGACGTATTTACAAAGGATTTACCTGGACATCCTCCAAAATGAGAAATTGAGTTTTCCATTGATTAAATTCTAGTTTCAAGGACCATATCGAAGACCCCTTACAGAATGGCCACTGTGGAATTAGTGGAACTTATGAAACAACTAGAGGAATTGATAAATAAGGTATTAATTCTCTCTAGTGTTTATCCATGGGGATCCCCTGTCCTTTTTGTAAAGAAGAAAGATAGATCTATGAGGTTGTGCATTGACTATAGGGAGATCAATGCTATTACAATAAAGAAAAAGTATCCCCTACCTTGCATTGATGATTTATTCGAACAAATTTATAGAGCTCAATATTTTTAAATGATTGACCTTTGATCTGTATATCATCAGTTGTGTTTGAAGAAGAAATACATTCCGAAAACAACATTTTGAACCAGGTACACGCATTACAATTTATAGTAATTCCATTTAGATTGACTAATGCACCCTATTTTTTCATGGATCTAATTAATAGAGTTTTCAAGGAATATATTGATGTCTTTGTAGTGGTATTTATTGATTATATCCTGGTATACTCCAAAAGCTATGATGATCATGATAATCACTTGCACACCATTTTGAAAACCCTCAGAAGAAATGAATTATATGAGAAGTTTAGCAAGTGTGAATTCTAGCTTCAAGAGATTTCTTTTATTGGACATAATGTCTCTAAGTATGGAATATCTGTTGATCCTTCAAAGGCCAAGAAAATACAAGAGTGGGAAACACCAATGTGTATAACTTAGGTATTCCGTTTTATTGGTTTAGCATGTTATCATCGGAATTTTTTCCAGAATTTTGCCTGATTGGCTAACCCATTAACCAAGATCACATGTAAAGGGGTTAATTTTTTTGGACAAAAGAGTGTGAAGAATGTTTTGAAGAACTGAAGATAAGATTATCCAATTCTTCTATCTTGACTCTACCATCATGGAATTATGGGTTTTTTTTAATGGTGATGCTTCGAAGAAAGAATTGGTTGTGTTCTTATGCAGTATGATAGGGTTATTTCTGTTGAATCACGAAAAGTAAAAATTAATTAGAAAAAATATCCTACTCATGATCTTTAGTTAGAAACTATAATCTTTGCTTTAAAGATATGGAGACATTATCTCTATGGTGAAAAATGTGAGATATATAACGATCACAAGAGTTTGAAGTATATTTTCTCAAAAAAAGAACTCATAATGAGGAAATGGAGATGTCTTGAACTACTCAAGGATTATGATTTCACAATACACTACCACTCGAGGAAGAAAAATAAGGTAGTAGATGCTTTGAGTTGAAAGGATCATGGAGTTATGAACAAGATGGGAATTGAAAGGGATCCTATTTTCAGGGATCTTGTGAATATGGATATGGGAATAATCATGGAATGTGAAACATCAATACTTTTTTCAAATGGTTGACAAACCATATTTACTACAAAGGATAAAAAGTTCTCAGGATGAGGATGAGTAGTTTCAAAAGAAGATTAAAGCTGTTAATGATGGGAGATTGAGTGACTTCAGATATGAAGATGGGATTTTAAAATTTGGGAAGAGACTTTGTGTTCCTGATATATATGTTCCAAAAAGGGAATTGTTAGATGATGCTCATAGATCCAATATTTCAATACACCCTGGTAGCATCCAGATGTATAGTGATTTGAAGGAACATTTTTGGTGGGACAACAAGAAGAGGGAGATTGCAGATTTTGTGTCAAGATGAATGGTTTTTCAACATGTGAAAGGTGAAAGGAAACAACCTAGAGGAGTCATGAAACCTCTTCCCACACATGAGTGGAGATGGGATAATATTACAATGGACTTTGTCATGGGACTACCAAAGACTCCAAGAAGGAATGATGAAATATGTTTCATTGTTGATCGTCTTACCAATTCAACACATTTTCTTGCAATAATAGAAGATTTACCACTTGAACTTCTAGCAAGACTATATATTAATGAAGTTTCAAGACTTCATGGATTACCCTTATCGATTGTTTCTGATCATGATCCCTATTTTACATCAATATTATGGAAAAGTCTTTAGAAATCCCTGGATACTAAACTTCGTTTGAGAACTTCCTACCACCCTCAAATTGATGGACAATTAGTAAGGACTATTCAAACCTTAGAAGACATGTTGAGATCTTTCTCACTTTACTTTCAAGGTATGTGGGATCTATATTTACCTCCGGTAGAATTTTCTTATTACAATAGCTTCCATTAAATTATTCAGATGGCACCATATGAAGGGTTATATAGTAAGAGATGCTGCACACCAACATGTTAGGATGATATTGGTAAAAGAATACTTGTAGGACCAGAACTTTTTGGGGAAACAATGGAAAAGGTGAAGGTTATCCAAACTCAAATCAAAGTAGCCCAAAGTAGGAAAAAAAGCTTTTTCGATAACCAAAGGAAGAATTTGGAATTTTAGGTAAGAGATCATGTTTTCTAGAAGGTATCTCCATGGAAGGTAGTTTTACGTTTCGGTTAGTAGGGAAAATTGATTCCCTGGTACATTAGACCTTTCGAAATTCTATAATTAATATGAGTTGTAGCTTATCGTTTGAAAATGCCTCCAAGTCTCTCCAAAGATCACAATGTATTCCACATATCACTATTGAGAAAATACATGCCTAGCCCAATGCATGTACTCACATATGAAGAAATTGAACTGGAACCCGATCTGTCTTATTGTGAAGAGCCTATGAAAATTATTGATACCTGAGAACAAGTGTTGAGAAACTGGATGTCTCGTCTGGTAAAATTTATATGGAGAAACCATAAGATGGAAGAGGCAACGTGGGAAACTGAGGAACTTATGATGATGAACCACCTGAATCTTTTTATGCAATAATATTCTAGAAATCTCAAGGATGAAATTATTTTAAGGATGGGAGAATGTAACACCTGAAGATTCCATGGTACGTTTCCCTTTGAATAATACAATAGCTTATGTTGTACGTAACTTTGAGTTCAAACACAGCACAACCAATCAAACTAGTCGTTATGTATATTAATACCCACTTTTTAAAGCTTTATAAATTTTAACATTCAAAATGGAATTCATTTTTGGATTTGGATTATCAAAATTATCTTAGGGTTAATTTTTGATATTTTTCTGAAAACTTTCAATTTTTGATGAATAGTGAAAAAACAATGCGTTATTGGTTTAAACCGACTTTTTATTTAAATAATTAGTTATTTTATTTTAATTTATTTTATTTCAAAATAAATATATAATACATATATATGTTCAACGTAATTCATGGGAGTCATTTTTAATAAGTTTAGATATATAAAATTTTATCGAACTATTTACCGTCTTTTACCAACCTCCTAGGAGCATTTGCAAATTTGTATAAAACTTAATTTTACCGCTTCTGTGAGTTGAATTTAAAAAATCAGAGAGACATGGTTGATATTAGTACGTTAAATGTGGTTCAATAAGATGAAAATAATTTTTGGTGAATAATAACTTTTTACTTTTATAACCACGGTTAAAAGTAAATAGGGTAATTAAGGGTAAAAATGATATTATTCTTACCATAGCACATTTATTAATTCTATTTTATAAGTTTAATTAGACCAAAAACAACCTTAGGAGTAAAATTTTATCCTTTAGGTCCACTTGTATTAGATTAGGACATTTATTATTATTTTATATAAAGAAGATTTAAAAGAGTTAAATTCAAAGTTTAATAACTAAACCATTTCTAATATAGGGCTATAAAATATATAAATTCAACTATAAATATTAATTATAAAGATGAAATTATTTCCTACATAATGGTATTTTATTTATTATTTTTAGACATTAAATAATTAAATTTATTTATGACACAATGATGATGGAGTAATTACCTTATTAATGAAAGATTAAAATAATTGATATTATAAATATACGAATAAATATAATCTGAGTCTTTTAATGAATTAAAATAATTTTCTAGGTTAATATGACCTTTTAGGGTTTATTAAATTAATTTTTTTTGAAGTAATAATGCTGTTATGAATTTGAAAAAAACAAAAAACCAAAAAGTGTCAAAATTGACATAAAAGAGTTTTTAATACAAATATTAAATTATTAATTGATATTATATTCTTAAATATATATGGTTCGGCAAAAATGATTAAATAATATTATATATGTAATTAATTAACCAATTTATGCTCTCTTGGATGTTTATATTATGTTTATTAACCATATAATATAAAAAGGAAAAGAGAGATGGTAAATGTCAAACTATTTAACCAAGAGTTAATTCTAAAAGATAAGGTTAATATGATGAAATAAACCTCTCTAAAACCTATAGGTTGAGAGTTTGTTGACCCATCCCCACCTTAGAATTTTAATAATTAATCTTTGAGCCATTAATAACCGAAAATTATTTTATTATAACATAATATTTCAAGCTTTTCCTAAAGTGACCCTCACTTCTCTTATAAAAGGGAACTTCCCATTCTCTCAAATTCACACATTCCAAGCCATTTGGATTGGCCACCACCTGACCAAATATCCTCTAAAATTTCCTCCCTTCATCCTAGAGTGCTTTTTTTAGTTATAAAGCCAACATAAGGATCCCTTTTGATCAAATCAAATGGAAGAACCAGAAGAAGATGTAAATATTTCACCACATCTTTCAAGTTATTTTATTCTTCCACTTCCTCTTTCATTATTGATTCCAATCTAAAATAATAACTCCAGTATCTTCTATATAATTTTATGTCATTATAAAAATGTTACAACCATATTCATTATTTTATCCATCTTATAAATGACAATGTCACCATACGTGCGTACGTACAGATTACCATCTCCACTACATGGTGTAGTTTGTTATTCTAACACTTTATCATTTGGATGTGTATAATAATGAGTATAAATGATGTAAATAATAAATATAACATGATAATTAATCTTTATATATGATATAATATCCAATTATATATTATTTTAATATCAAAAGAATGATATTATCTCTCATGCGTATGTTAGGATTACCGTCTCCACGAACGCGATGAGATTCATTCTCTATCGTAATCATTCAAAATAAATTTCATTTTATGATTAAAAATAATCTTTATGAACATAATATCATTATATATGAATTAAATACATCTTATCCCTAAAAAACATGGATTACGTAACCAATCATGTAATGGAAAATGAAACAGTTAACACCCAAAACGATGATACTAGTAAAGTATCATTAAGAAAGAAATATTAAAAGATCATATGTGATATAATATTAAAGTATATGGTTATTGAATAATTTAATAACAATTATTTCACCATTATACAGGATGTTAACCTTCCATCAACCGAGGAAAAGTACAAGGTAAGGGTTTACTTCACAATCTTATTATTATCCGAGGTTTTTTTACGTAAGTATCTACTGGGACATCTTTATCATCCACATCCGTGTTTTCTTAAAAATGTATTTAAAAACAATTTTTACTATTTAATATACATTGGGTTAAAGTAATTTATACCATTATTTGACATTATATGTTTTTAAAGGAATCTTTCTGCCGTTTTCCAAACAAGATTCTTAATGACCTTTTTGACAAAATTAAGGTAAGAATGTCTTTTTTTAACTTATACAGAGGGTGTGTCTATTTTATGCCATTTTAACATAGTCGAAGCATCCTATATAAGATTATAAGAATATTTTCAAAATAAATGTTTTATTTTATAATTATATGAATTTTAAATTATTTCAAAATAGAAAGACATATTTCTCTAAAAAAGAGTTTTGATTTCATCTATGTCAACATCCTTTGAGGGATTTTAAGATTGTTTGAAGTTGATTTATTATGATACAAGACTTCCATATTGTATTGAAGGTTTTTTTGTGATATGTTTGATTGTGTATGTATTATTTTTATACCATTCATGGTTTATGGATAAATTATTGACATTTCATATGCTAGTTTTAATATGAATGTTCATGTTATGTTTAAAACTTTTCATATAGGAATGCATTGGACTTAGTAAGTGTCACGTGGATCCTGATATAGCTAATTGATGAATCAGTAGGTCTAATGAAACAAACTAGTGTCTTGACCTAAGGCCTTTACAAAATCTTATTTTTAGTCTTGGCACAAGGACTTGACTACGTGGTTATGAAGTCTGGCATTATGCATTCCATCATTATGAAAGTGGTTATTGATATTGCATGTGATTATTCAACTAGTAGAATATCCATATGAATAATTAAATTGAATTATTTAATTTTATCTTTTCCATATTATGTTTTAGTTCATGTTTAAAAGTATTTTGTTTTAATTTTACATTGACTTAATTGTTTATGCTTATTTATGAAATCTTCCACTATATTGTTATCCTTACCAAGAATCTGAGCTCACCACATCTATATCTTATTTTTCCTAGGATGTGAAGAAGTATATTATGACCGACCTATAGTGATAGTCTAAGGGATATGAGTGTGGCCTATGGAGACTACTTTGTTGTAGTTTTTCATTTTATAATGTAATGTTAAACTTATGAATGTATCTTGTATTTCCAAGGCAACTAAAATGATCGGACTTTTGGGATTTGATCCCATATGATAATGCCAATTTTATGTAATAATGCATCAACTCGGGGTAACTAGGGTTGGGGCGTTACAATAAATACTTTAGAATAAAATCCAGTTTTCAGTAAAAATCATTATTTTTTACTATTCATTGAATAAGCAAAGTTTTTAGAAAATTATAAAAATTTATTCATAAGATAGTTTAGAAATGATGAATTGAAAAATTAAGTTCATTTTTCAAATTAAAATTATATAATATTTAATTTAGGATTTTAAATAAAACCAATTAATACATAAAATTCCTATTTGGTTGGAAATGCCGCTTTTTTAATTTTGAGTGAAAAAAGTTCTAATATTTTTAAAATGACTATAACTCCAGAATATATAAATAATAAACTTATAAAAAAAATTTATATCAAAATTACCTGGGCTATTACATTATTCCCCCCCTTTTGATATTTTGTTGCAATTTTATTCACATATTAAACAAGTGGGGATACCTTTCCCTCGTAACATTTTAAGACTGTCATGTTTATTCTTTAAAAATATGGTTTTTAAAAAATGCCTTAACTTTGTGAATCACCTTACTCCATACCAATTTTTATCTATGGTTAGGAATTTAAATAGTATATTATTTATAAGAAAGGTTATCTATCAATTTAGCGGCTTTAGGGATCAAAATAAGAGATGATTTTGACACATATTATCTTTAAATTGAAAAAAGAAAAACATTATATACCTAGGATAAACTCAGAGGAAAAACTAGTGAATATGAAAATGATCAAACTTTTTCTATAATTTCATATGGTCTAATGAATTCTGGATTTAACCTCCCCTTTTTACCAAAACACATAACATATTTCCATGCAGATACTTTAAGAAACACATGATCAACTACCACAAAAGAAAGATTTTTTCTCTGGTTATCTGCATAAAGTTTCTTCCTACTTGGATCTATCCTCATGTAATACTGAATCATATTCACCTTATACAGTTCTTTTTATATAATGCCTCATACTTTTTTTTATATTGGAATTAAAAATATTATTATAATAAAATTTAAGAAATTAAAGATGTTGATCTGAATTCCCCTAGTTATATATTAAACAAGTATGAAGCATGTATTTTATGTTCCGAATCATTTGTTTCATGTGTTATCAAATTGAGGATGAAAATCTACACTGAAATTAAATTTAGTACCTAAATACTTCTTATGTCCTTCCCAAAAAATAGATGTAAATTTGGGATCATGATTAGATATAAGGGATAAAGGAACTCCATGTAATCAGACTATCTCCTTTAGATAAAATTGATAAATTTGATCCAAATACATAGTATATCAAATGGGAATGAAATGAAAAAATTTAGTTAAGAAATAAAAATAACCCAAATTTCATTATCTCCTCATGATGTTTTTTGGAAATTACAATTTGAAATCCATGGATACATCCTCCCATTTACAAATCAATACTGGAAAAGGCTGAAGCATCCCATTGAACAATTTTCATTCTCCTTTGACCTATTGGTAAGTCAATAATTTGATTGAAAAGTTCGAAATATATATTTTCATTCCATCTGACTAGTAATACTCAAGAATATTTCTATACATAACATTGCTACTAGGATGAATAGAAAATGTGAAACTATGAGCTTACCTTAATAATTCTCTCTTTAATTAGTAATAACAAGGTACACAGAATATATTTCCAAATCTAAAAAAAAATTATCTATCAACATTAAATTTTGGAAACTATCCGTTAGTAAACAATTCTACATTTTCCTATAACTGAGGGCCCCCCATATAAACTTGATAAATTAATTCTGATGGATATAATTTTACTGACATCTGAAACAAAATAAAGGAGGTTCTTATGTCCTCAACTTCAAATCCCGAATTCATAAAATCATTTTCCAAAGGGTGTTCTTGCAAATTTAACATAGTTAATTTAACATTATTTCTCTAATTCAAATAATTGAATATTTTTTTGTTGATTTTCATGGATAATAATGAATCATGAAATCATAATCCTTAATTAGTTCTACCCAAATTCTCTATATCATGTTTAACTCTTTTTAAGTGAATATATACTTAAAACTTTTATGATAATTATATATTTCCAAATTGGATCCATATAGATGATGTGAATATGTTTTTAAAGAAAAAACCACAAAATATAATTCTAGATCATCTGTACGATAATTTAACTCATATGGTTTTAGTTGAACTGAAGCAAATGTAATTAACTAATCATCAGGATACAACAATGTCCCTTCAAAGAAACAACTCTTCAGATTACAAATCCACCATTTATATAAGGCATGGACAAAATTATATCATTCACTAATCTAATTTATATTTCTTAAAGATAATAATCTCCCACTTTTTTCTAGATGAATTTAACTCATTTTCATATTGACTTTGCCAGTGGTCTAGAAACCCGATTAAAATTTTCAAAAAACCTTTGGTAGTAAACCAATAGTAAAAGAAAACTATGAATCTATATTAATTTTTTTATTCTTAGACACTCTTCATACACATTATTTTTAGTAGGGTCAACTGTTATTTCATCTTTAGAATCAATATTCCCAAGGAAATAAATTTTTTTCTACCCAAATTTGTACCTTCTAAACATTCCATATAACTTCTTTTATTTTAAGGTTTGAAAAATAGTCATTGGGTGTTTTTCTTGATCCTCATGACTTTTATAATATTCCAATATATCATCAATAAACACAACCACAAAATTATCCATATATTCATCAAATATTTTATTCATAAGATCAATAAAAATAGCTGGTTCATTAAACAACATAAATGGCATAAATACAAAATTATAATGCACATATCTAGTCTAAAATTTAGTCTTCAGAATATATACCTCAATAACCATCAATTGATGGTACCCCAAACTAATATTAATTGTTTTAAAGTACTTTTGTTCTTTGGTTTGAAAAAAAAAATTCATCTATATGAGGCAAAGAGAACTTATTCTTAAAAAATTTGTTATTAAAGGATCTATAAACAATTAAAATACCCATGGAACCATATTTATTTTTTTTTAAAAAAATAGGCGCACCCCATGGTTAATTACTTGGAATAATGAAAATTTTATCTAATAACACATGAAATTTATTTTTCAATTGAAAATGTTCTACTCGATACATTCGATAAGGTTGTTTGTAAATAAGCTTTGTATCAGGTACTGTCTCAATAATAAATTCAACCTCTCTATTAGGAATGAAAATAGATAAATCATCAGGAAAAACACATTTACTCATTAAATAATATGAAATCATGTATCTTTAGAGTTTTTTCTTTATAAAAAAACATCCTATATAACTTTCATTTCCATTTTGAATCAATTTCTCAGCTTCATGGAAACTTATCCAAGGAATTAAATAATTGAAAAAAACTATCTTTACTTTTCATTATAGCTTATCATTATAAAAAAAATCTAATACATTACTAAAATCACATAACAATATACCATGGTATGTTTAATAAGATTTTTAGGAAAGACCATTCCACTGATAACAATAGGATGATTCCTATAAATCATGGTTTCTTTAATATTTACACTCGAAGGTTTCACTAAAAGTTATATATTCTTTTCATGATGTGATTTTCCTAGTATTTTTTTTCAAATTTCATATAAATGAATGCATGTGAATATCCAACGTTAAATAGGGTATTTTCATAACTCAAATAAACAACATACTCATCACCGCTTCATTAGATATCCTTATACCAACCGTGGTAGTTGAAAAATATTTTTCCACACCTCTCTGATTTTGGTCTTGATGATTTACATATTCTGAGTAACTAACATCAAACATATGCTAGGAAAATGACCCAACTTATTGAACCTAAAACATTACACTAATGAATGGATATCAATTAACACATTCTTTTTTTATTCAATACTATTATCATTGTAGTTACTAGACCTATGACTATACTTACCACACTAGTAACACTTTCTTGAATTCACGAGACATTCAGCAAGATAATACTTACCACAATTATCCCAAGATGATATCTTTATTTTATTACCTCCTATTTTCATTGATGAATTCTTCCCCATTGATTTCCATCCTGAATTTTTTTTGACTTGTTTTCATGGAATACATGACCATCAGTGAACTAAAATTATACCTTCTCAACACATCAAATATATTTATCATAACCCTGAAATTCATGGGAAAATAATACTATCTTATAGGGTGCTTCATACCTAAGTAAAAATGATTAATTCACTATCAAGATCCGAGATAAAATATGGTACATACCTGGAAAATCTTGTAAAATTTTCTTTATTCACAGCTACAAAATTTCTATTCTTTTTCCAAAATTACATGAATTATTTTTCCATTCTAATTCAAACACCCTTATTAAAATATTTCTCAAGGAAGATATTCTTCAATGTGTCCCATTACATGGAATAAATTTCATCTCTCTCTTTGGTATTCTTAACCATGACCTCCATCAATCAACTTTACCATTAAATTTATAAATGGAAAGGGTAACCTGTTGATATTCCAAACACTCCATGAATTCAAATATCTTATCCAGGAAATCGATCCATACTCTTACAACTATTGGGTAAACATATCCAATGAATTATGAAGGATGTTGTCTTATAAAATTCTCTATTATCTCCATGTTCTTCTGTTTTAGAGATAGATGCTATAGAGCATGGATACCACCGCCATTTATAGCTTGTTTCAACTAATCCATCATAATAAAAAACTTCTCATTTTTAATTCTTCCCATTCTCAGTTGCTAATTTTGAAGTAATTTTCATCTAGGTGCCTTCATACTATAACCTCTCTATTTACACTATGGAAAAACATTTCGAACAAAAATATTTTAGATGATATAACATGGTAATCTTCAAATTCATCACCATTTCAACTTAACCATGGTGTAAAATATTTTATGGGTATTCTATTATCAATATACTAACCCCTATATTTATCTAAAAGAAACTCTAATACCAAATGTAAATAATGAACCTTAAACTTTAAATATTCTAGTTCCATTAGACTCTAATTCACTTATTGCATTTCTGAGGATCATTTCAGTTTGGAGTTATAGAGAGTTACATCATAATTAATGCACATAAAACCCTATTTTTTCAAAGTGGACACTTCTATTCAGTATTAAGTTACCCACAATATTAAAATTTTAAAATAAAACTTGATTTATTTTCATGAAAGATATTAACAACATCCAACTTTACTTATTTCCTTCTTTTACCCACCCAGAAACCCTATGAAAAGCATTTTAAAACATGGGATAATCATAAAAGATCAGTACGTGACATAAAAAGAAGAAATCTTTCAAGATAGTGAAAAAATGAAAACCCATGAAAAACATTTTCCTAAAAATAAACACTTGTATTTGAACCGAACCAAATTTTCCTTTAAAAAGATCATCATATTTATTTTTTATATAAAAAATTATCCATTAAAACTCATTATTATGAATAAAAAATTATATAGGTTCCTTGGGATATAATAATAAAAGAAACCTTACAAATCCATAACAAATATAACAACAATATTTAAAACTTATGATATAATTCTATGAAAAATATAATCATTACCCAATGCATTGGAGAACTATCTGGGTGCACCCATCTTATAAGCTAACTTGTGATAACCCATGAGTTATAATGATGATTAACCATTTTCAGAATCTACAATAGGACCATCCATGTTCTATAATTGGGATATACCCTTAGTAAAAAATGTCCAAGGACTATATCATTAATAAAACCCTCGAAAAAATCTTATAAACCTATGTGCAAAACACATTTGGATATCAAATTACCCATTTCATTTAAAAAATAATTTCATTACAAAAAGATCATGTAAAATTTAAATAGGGGTTTTATTTAAATAAAAAATGAAATTTTGGAAAGGAATACAAACATCAAATAATGATTATGGTGGTAGAAAAATTTATTTTCACCATATATGTTAAAATATAACATTCCTTTTTGTCTTTTTGTAAATAAAGTCAAAATATTTTGTAATTTTTTTTGAAAAAACATGAAATAAATGAAAAATATAAATAAAAAATCCTCTGTAATTTATATATGTCTATATAAAAACATTAAGATGATATTTTAAAAAATATAGAAATGAGTGAAAATGAAATGGAAGGGAGACTTTAAAAAAATGTTTTATTTAAAACAATGTTCCTCACCTCGAGTCTGACATATCACGTAAATTATTTATCTTCCTGAATAATAAATTTATGTAAATTTATTTACATGATTATTAACCTTATTCAAGTTTATATTTATATTTATTTTTTTTATAAACATTTTATATAAAATTACTTAATCATTTTAGTTTATGTCAGATGTTATGATGATATTCAGTTCATAAGTCCAAAATAACATTGATAGGTTGACTATTGTCAAATTTGTTATTATTAAATCATCTAAAAAATAATAATATTGTAATAATAATCATTTTTATATATAATTCATACTTTTAAAACCAATAATGAATGATGGTTATGAAAATAAACCACGTTACAATCATGGAGATGATAGGTAGTACGTACTCATGAGTAACATTTTCATTTTTCAATGATCATTAAGGAAAGATGGTAAGTTTTATTTCATATTTAAAAATAATAATTATATCATAAATACCATATTATTTAATTAAACATACTTATATACATCATTCATGTGATGTGGTAATGTAAAATGAATCACATCGCTTCGTGGAGGTGGTAGTCCACACAGGCACAAATGAAATTATCATTTTTCAATGACTAGAAAGGTAAGAAAGTAAATGATATAATATATTTTAATAATGATAAATATTTTATGAATATCTAATATATACATTAATTCCATCATTATAACCAGTTTTAAGGAAGACTATGGATAACGAATTACAACTGTTCGTAAGGTAGTAGTCCACCTTACACAGGAACAATGGTTTTGATTAATATTTGATGAAATAGGAGATAGATATAGGTTTTGAAATAAATATAAAAACACTTAATTATATAAAAGATAATGGTATTTTCATTTTGGTACTATTAAGTAGTATTTGATGGCGGTATAAGAAGAAATAAAACAAAAACACTCGGTTGAGAACAATACATCTTCTTCAGATAGTCTGTTAATGTTTACACCAAAAGCATTTATAGGTTGGTTTTATAATAAATAAAGACACTAGGATGTTATTATTTACATAATTAATGTATTTTAGAAGGAATTGGAAGAACCAAATTGTTCTTCAAGTGTGCAGTAAAGATAAGACGCGATTCCCTCATACAAGAGCTGGGAGGGGGACTATTAGAATTTCCTAAAATATTTAATTAATATAAATAATTTTCCATTAAAAATAGATCCAAAATTATTTATTTATAAGATAACATGATTATTAGTTTAAATAATCTCATAAAATAGTGTTTGGAAAAGTTTTGACCACATTTTAACCCTTATAGTTTGTTTTTAATCCCCCCATTAATCTTTTTGACACATACCATGACAACAAGGCTTTTTTACTCTTTGAGGGTCATTATAGTAAATATAAATTTAAAAAGACCAATAAATAGTCCATGGTTGATTTTTTAAACCATATAATAATAACTTGTACTAGGATATGTTTTTCAGTAATTTTATATCATTTAATAAAATATTATTTATTACAAAATATCATTATTGTCAATTTTAGAAATATTCATTTAATTTGAATTTAAAAAAATCAATGGAAAAAAACGAAAAATAACATTTTATCACATCCATAACATGTTATTTTAATCAATAAAATGTTTTAATCAGATTAATTACCTCAAATTTTTTTTAATTTTTCATATTTTTAATATCATTTAATTTATTTTTCTATTAATTGAGTAATTACCGTGTCACCTCTGTATAAGAATTTATAGTAATTAATTATTTACTAAAAATAAAATATAAAATATCATGATTAGTATAAATGATTTATAATTAAAATTAATATTTATAATCAAACAATTATTATATTTATCCCAATTAGAAAAATATTAATGTTATTAATAACTAGAGTGTGACATTTTTTACTTTTCATTAAATAAAATATTATAAAGGTCATAATCACTCCCTATTGGAAAAAAAGGACATATAACCGAATATTTGTTGATCAATGATGATATGGATTCATAAAATAAAATCAATTAATGTTTTAGGGTAATTTTATAGTCCACATCTTATTATTTTTAACCCTTAGTTACCTGATTTACCATTTACTGTTTTAACAAAAATTAATATGGTTACTATTCATATTTACTAAAAATAAAAGAGAATTATTTTAAAAAAATTAACTCATGATTCTAAATATGTAATCAATTTTTTATTAAATATATATAATAGTATAATTTAATTTAAAATTAAATTGGAAAACTGCGATGAAAAATAATTTTTTAGAAAAATGACATCTTTAATGTGAAAATGTTATTACACAAAATTCTAGTATAAAATTAATTTAAAAAATAATAAATTTATTATTTCAAATCTCAATTAACTAATTAAAATTTTATAACTCATCAAAAATAGAATATTACTTTGTAAATACTTTAAAATATTATACAATTTTCAATGAAAATGATTATTTTTTTACTTTTCATTGAAAAATCAAACTTTTAAAAAGATTCCAAAAAATTACTCATAAGATAATTTTGAAATAATGAATATAAAAAGAATTTTAATTATTTCATATTTAAATTCAATAACATGGAAGTCAAGGTTTTATATAAAACCATATAGTACATAAAAATAATATTTGATTAGAAATACATCATTTTCCTTTTTACCGAAATATTGTCGAATATTTTTATGATGAATATAAATCTATAAAATACAAATAATGAATATAATAATTTTTTACTATTATAATTACCTTGGATATTACACCTACCCCCTATTGATCCAAACAATTTCATTGTTTTTTTTATTTCTCATGTGACACTATTGTTATTTTTTTTAAAATAACTTATTATAAAAGAATGATTATTTATTTATGGTCAACAATAATAGTGAGATGATGTGATATTTATTTAAATAGGTATTCATATTTAAAAATTAATGATTCAATTTATATTTCTATAATAAGTTGGATCCTTGAATTCAAACATGTACTATCATGTATGGAAATATTCATAAGAAGGTGTGAAATTACTTTCCCATCACCTATAATTATTGAAAAGTCATTTTTTCAAGTTAAGAATCTAATGATGAATTTATTTTATGAAACAATTTCATGTCTTAATATTCAATAAATGTATTATATTATGTGTCCTAAGAGCTGTATTTTTTATTTTAATTTTTAGTATATTGTTGTGGAAGTTGTTTTGAAGTGGAGTCATGTTTCCAAAAATCCATACTCAAAGGTCCATGTTGGTGCTATAAAAGTGGTTATCCTGAAAAAGTGAGATGAAAAACTAGAAATTCACAATTTTCCCATAAATATTCACTTTGGTTTGTTTTAATTTACCCTATTAGTATGTCAAGTGATTTGGTCGTCATGTTTCCAAATTCTTTAGGGTTTGATTGGAATAAATTATAAAAAACTGTTATAGTTATTTAGTTTATACATGCCTACCTAGGAAATTCCTTATTCTGAATGGACGAATAAATGGAAACACATTTTGATATTTGTGTTTTATTTTCTAACAATATCATCACTATAGTTATATTATTTTTGATATTTTTCATTCTTTACAAATAAACTTTTAATGGTAGGTTATACATTCTAATGTGTAATTTTAAGGTTTTAGAATCAATTTAATGAAAACATGATCATTTGTTAAGAAAATTTTATAATTTTAACAATATACTATATATCATATTTTTTAATTGAGTGAACCATGATTTAAAAATTATAGAGTTACAACTAATTGGATAATTTGTAAGATATTTTTTTAATTTGAAATTCAATTTGTATGTAAAATATATGAATTGGATTCCTGATTCTTTGAAAAATTCACCATCAATTACTGGGTGTTAGGTGAAATTATTATCATTTATTATTTGTTAGATTTGGATTATTTATTGAACTAATTTTATGTGTTATGGTTGAATGTTCCATGAAATTTATATCTATGATCTTTTTAGGGTCCTTTCAAGGGGATTTGAAGTTAACTCAAAGGCGATAGCCCATTTTTCCATTAGTGATATTATTACTCAGGTAATGCCCAACTTTCTTAATTTTTATAGAACTTTAGTAACTTCTTCATTATTATTTTTTGAGTTTATTTTGTGAGTTTTTGTTGGAATATTGTTTTTTATATAGATTCTAGTGAAGGAAATTGTGCAGTTACGGACTCTCCAAAATCTTATTGACCATCCTTGTATCATTCAAAATGTAGACCCTAGCTGTTGGTGACATGTTTTTTTTATATTTTTTGGTTTGTTAAAGTTTATGGTTCAATATGTTTTCTTATCGTCAGTTTTGGTTATAATTTTGGAAGTTTCAAATTGGTCTTTGTGGAGTTCACTTTTGATAGATCCATTCTTCTTTCTATGATTGGTCATTGATGTTCCCTACACACAATGGTTCACTAGCGGTGGACTATATTCAAGGTGTTTTTATTCAAAGATGTAGTGTGGAAAGCTAGAAGTTTCTGGACTAAGTATTATGTGATGTCGATTTTAGTGCATGAGGTATTCATACCTTCATTGGGTTTATATGATTTTCTTTCAGCCTACCTTGAATATGTATCATAGATTTTGTGTGACCATGGTTTATTAGATTAAATTAAATGACACCATAAAATCAATTCATAGTATTTTTTTTTGGTGTAATTTTTGGTTTCAATTCCATATTCCAGATCACATTGATATGGTTTTATAGATGTTAATTTTGTAATTATTATGTAATAATTATAATTACTATACTATATATAATATGTCTAATAAATATAATATAGTGTTTCTATGAGATATTATAATAATATCATATAATTTTTCATTTTAAAAAAAATTATAATTAGATGTTAATTTTTGATATATCAATTGTCAATAGATAAATTTGTCATATAAATCTATTTCTAAATATTTTAACCAACATATATATTTTGTATTTCTATTATTATAATTACAAAAAAAAAATTTATCTGTCACAATAACATTTAGTGATTGAGTTTTTACCAATAATTTAGTGATAGAGACATATATGTTGGTAAAACGTTTTACCAATAGAAAATGTTCCTATACACTGATATGATCATGTTGGAAAGGTTAAATATTGTTTAGTGCTATAACTTCCTAAGAAATGAATATTCTATGGTCATGATACTTAATTCAATCCATGAATGGGTCTCAATAACTCGCATACCTCATTGGAATTATTTGGTGTCACCAACCCTTTGTGGATTTGTTATATATATACATTCCACAAGGTTTACCTCAAGTAAGGTGGTATTGATATCTATTTTAGAAATTATATGATCCTTGAAGGCTTCTATATGACAACCCATATCTTTCATAACCTTTATTTCATGATTTTTTACGTAAAGATACACCAAATAATACCACATATGATCATGAGGCCTAGTGTATTTTGGTAATTAGGAATATAAAAGAACTAATTGAAATAGAAATACAAAAAAAAATTTCAAAAGCTTTTAATCGTGTTCTTATATACCATGGATCTTTTTAAACATCATGAGATAATCTAGGGGAGTACATAAGAAAGGGGTGAGATATAAATCCAATTAAGGGAATAATCAAATAAAAACATGATGAAAGTAATACATCTAAGTTAAGAGGGATATCAAGATGACATAAAATTGGTGATAATCATATTAGTCAATAATAAGGCTTGATATAACATGATAACATCAATGAAACATAGGAATGTAGAAACAACATAAAACATAACATCATAAATGTAAGTCAAGTATAACCACTGATATATCATAAAATTGTGTGATTAGCATAACCTCCCATAAACTATACATTATATATCATGAGATTAAATCGTTACTCAATGCATTAGAGGGATATATAATTCCATGCCCACCCGTCACTTTTATACAATGTATATGCATAAGTGTGCCATATATTTCATGAAACATAAGGATGTATTTCATCACCTTTAGACCCAAGATTAAGGGCCGTGCGTTAGATACATAGAATTAACCAATAAAAAAAAGATCTGTACATCTGGTTGAATAACATTTAATGTAAATGGGGATGGGTATTCACTAATAAAATGTTTGGAATGGAAAATCACAGGAAACTTTCGACAGCATAACGGTGGTGCTTAAGCATTCTTGGAAGAGTTTAATGTGAGTGAAAGTGGTCTCTAATCACTTATACATAATAATTATAATAATAGGTATTTAAGAAAACATATTACAACATGAAAAATTGGAGATCGAAAGGCATTATACAAAGCTATTTCTTGAATAATAAGGAGAAGTAGAGGATCCCTTACATTGATACGGAGCTTCAAAAATCTTGTGAGATTCTTCTTAAGAACTTGGGGGCACCATGGGAGGGACCTAGAGAGGTATGAGAAAAGTATTTTTACTATCCAAGGGTTTTTAGTGAATAAGAATGGGATTTTGGGTTGGTTTATATAGATAAAGAGAGGAGATTTTGATATTAATTTCCAAACATAGGTTTTTGACTCTTTATGTTAATGTAATAAAAACTATAAACCTTACTATGGGTTTTCCATTGGTTTATACCAAATAAGATGATTTTATTATTATTTCATAATTATAAGAACTGAACTCATTAAAATAATTCCATTATTAATGATGAAGTGAGTCATGTTCATAATGAATTAATTTGAAAACCTTAAAATATAATATAGGATTTGGAGGATTTGTTAAGGGTTTATAAAATTAATAAAATAACATAAAAAACATTCTTTTAAATGGAAAAAATTATTTTTCTCATGAATAATATTTATATCATTTTTATATCACTTTTTTGATTTTATGATGTTATAAAACACATTATAAATTTATACGATATTTAACTTTTACCAAAAACATCCACTATCTCCAAAAATTTTAAAAAATATATTGTGGGATATTTTGACCATGATGATTTCAAAAATAATTTTTATTTTATTAATTTAATACTCTAAATATTAAAATTAATAATTTTAAATAAAAAATCCCCATTTGTTGCAAAATAATTGATTTTTTGATAATAATGGTTTTTTAAACCTTGTAGAAATTACATCTGAATTCATAAAATTATATAATTATTTATATTTAATAAATATTATTTAATGGTAATATTTTATTAAAATATCAATTATTTAAAAAATTCTTGAATTTCATCAAAAATAGTGTCTTGGTTAAGACAATATATTTTTAAAAAATTAAATTTTTGATTCATCATAACAAAATATAAATTTTAGAAAACTCATTGTTTAATCATTTATAATGTAATAATAATAAAAATAGATAAATATGATTGTTATGTTAAAAAATAAAAATATAAAAAGTAACTCTATTGTGGTATATATACATAACCCCTTATTACACCAGTGTACTTTTTAAGGGTATGTTGTGCGATGATGACACATTCTTAGGGTGGTTTATAGATCATTGTTTGGACAATGATATCAACAATCTTGAACTTATCACATAAATGGTTTTGGTAATGCTTTAGTTTTTTAATATCAACTTGGCCTTAGTTAATGGAAAATCTTAGATATGAAATCTCCCTTATAATATTCGATAAATGGGATGCTTAGGGTACGGTCCTACTGGTCGGGACCATCACTCATTTCATACTTGTTAATTGGATTTATCATAACCCTTAATATATATTATCATAATTATCATTATATAATTACTATATTATCATCAATTATAATGTGTAATGTTATTTTAAATATAATAAAATATAATTTATAATTTTCCAAAATAACGAAAGTAGTGAATTTGTTCTAGAATTTCATTATTTAGTACGGAATTTATTAATTAAAATGCAATTTCATTTATAAAAATTCTGGTTGTTACATTATTCCCACTTTAGAAATTACACCATTTAAATTTTCATTTCATAAATAAAAATTGATAGCGTCATTTATGATTCATTGAATTTTTGAGATCCTATATCACTTCCTCAAACTTGTTTTTCCACCAAAACACTTTGACCGTGTGAGTCCTCTTGTTTCATAGAAATTTGTATCTCTGTTCTAAGATCTTCAATAACTACGACTCATATAAAAGGCCATTCTCCAATGGTACCACCTATGGATTTAGTACATGTGAGGGGTATTATATGCACTCCCTCAAGAGGAATACATGGAACACATCATGTACATGAGATAATTTTGAAGGGAGTGCTATTCAATAGGACACAGCTCTGATGAAATCAATGATCTAAAAGGGAATGATGTATATTGGACTATGATTTCCCTTCTTCACAAACCTCATGACATTCTTCCATGGTGACATGTGAAGGAACACCATATCTCGATCATCAAACTATAGGTATTATTGACGATTGTCTACATAGCTTCTCTATTGACATTGTGTGGATTTAAAAATACACTGAATGGTTTAAACCTTATTTTTAATTTCTTGGATAAGAAAATGTCTTATTATATTCTTCTCTCCAACTTCATCCCAGCATGTCAGAGATTGAAACATCATCCCATATAAATCCTCATAATGTTCCATTTCAATTATAGAATGGAAACTATTGTTATATAAGATATCTACCAGGGGAAGGTGATGATACCAACATCCTTTGCAATCCAGCAAAATTGATCTCACTATATCCTCTAGTGTTTTAATTTTTATGTTAGACTGGACATCCGTATGAGGGTGATAAGATGGTTTGAAGCTCAGTTCTCTATAAAACGATTTCTAAAGGGTTCTCCAAAACCATTTGGTAAACATCAAATATCGATAAGATAAAATATAGAGTGTAACTCCATGTAGTCTTACCACTTACCTTATTTATATTTTGGAATGTTGGTCAAGGGAGAAATAATACTAGATAGAAATAAATTTTTCTAACTATGTAAGGTGATAAACTATCACCTAGATGACATTTTTTCCTTTAATGGTCTTGAAGATTCCAATAATGAAATCCATGGCTATTTTTTTCTATTTCCATATTGGTATGGTAAATGGTTGCATCATGCCCTTAGACATATTTCATTTAGCCTTACCTTATTGGCACACCAATCATCGAGTAAAAAATTACAGAATCTCTATCTTCATGTTATCCCAAAAAAAACATTGATTCAAATCTCTATACTTTTTAGAACTTCCTATATAGATAGTGAAGGATGATATATGTACATCATCTAGGTGTACCCTCATCATTTTTGGTTTTGATGGGACACATATCAGAGTTTCAAACTTTATAACTCCATTTTTAGTAAAGTTGAACTCCAAATTATTTTTACCCATTTCTCAATCACCTCATCATCTTTCTTGGCCTCCTAATTCCTCTCAAGAATGGATGGATGAGAATTTATTTGAAAAAGGTAAGATGAAGACACTTTTATCATTATCATGTCCATACTATTCAAGTAAAAGAATATTGGATCCCTTTAAATCCCCATCACGGATAGGGTTCCATGATCCTTTCTACTTAGAGCATATTCCACTTTGTTTGCTTTCCTTGGATGGTAATGGATTAAAAACTCATAATCCTTGATTATCTCTAACCACATATGTTGGAACATATTGAGTTCTTTTTTGTGTGAATATATACTAGAGACTTTTATAGTATGTATATATGTCACACTTGTCCCCATAAATATAATTTTTCTAAATATTGAATTTGAATATCACTACATACAATTCAAGATTATGTGTTGTGTAGTTATTATAATGTATATTTAATTATCAGGAGGCATATTCTATCACTTTATTATCTTGCACTAGTACACAACCCAAGCCCTTTTAGGTTTCATCACTATAAATAAAAAATACTTCCTCACCGGTGGCTAATGTGATAACTAGTTTAGTGATTAACCTCTTCTTAATCTCTTTAAATATCTATTCAAATTTATTAGTCCAAATAAATATGGAACCCTTCCAAATTATCTTGGTTTTTGGGATTTAAAATCATGAGAAGTTTCTTAGAAATCTATGATAGTAACTAGCTAATCTAGGTTAACTATGGATTTATATCACAAATATTGGTTTGGGATATTATTTAATTACCACTATTTTTTAAGGATCTATATATATATATATATCCATTTTTTTATGATAATTTCCCAAATAAGGTTACATTATCTATCCAAAACCCACATTCAGGTTACATCGCATATAAATTTTCCTTTCGGAAGGACTTCAGTACAACATTCAATTGATCCTCATGTTTCTCATTTTATTTGGAGTAGATAAGAATTTCTTCTATAAAGACTACCATAACTTTATGGAGGTAATATCTTAATACTCTACTCACCAAGTCCATGAATATTTTTTTGAGTAATAGTGAATCCATATGGAATCACAATGAACTCATAGTGACAATACCTTGTATGGAAAAAAACCTTGGGGATATCAGCCTTCTTTACCTTTACTTGATAATGTACCCATCGAATATCTACCTTAGAGAGGTACTGGGTTTCATTTAGTGGATTGAATAAGTCATAAACAAATTGAAATGTATATTTTTTCTTTATTGTGATTTTTTAGATGAATATAGTTAATGTATAGGCACATTGACATATCCTTCTTCTTGATAAAGAGGTCTGGTGCACCCCATAGAGAAGCACTTGGGTGTATAAACCCATTATCCAGATTCTAATATAATTTCCTCTTAAATTCCTCATGTTAAATATTATCCATTATATATGGATTCTTGGATATTATAAAATCTCTAGGTATAAGCTTGATTGGAAACTAAACCTCTTGGCTAGGAGTAATACAAAATAATTCTTCAAGAAACACCATACCGTATTCCCACAAAATGGGTATTTCATTGAGAATGTTTTTTTCATTAGTCTCTGTAATTATAGAAAGATATATTTACTCATTTTTAAATAATATCCATACTTGAGATGATGATATAAAATTATTTTCAACCTTATCCTTATAATTTTATAATTTTTTTACACCACAATATTTTAATAAATACATAGCGAAATATACATCCTTGAGTATGAATAGGATTAAGTAAATTCAAAAAATGTATGTTTTGAACCTGAATAAAATGTATTCATTATTTATCAATTAAGTTTAATTGAAAATGGATGTCATTAGAAAAAAAAGAGATGTTTTTTTCTTTTGAGAAATAGTTTTTTGTGAGCAATGTATTTTTTTTCTTAATAAATTTTATTGATCACTATTGATCAATAATTTTAATGAATGTTTTATATTATTTGTTCAATAAAATGTTTGATCATTTATATAATATTTTTTTATCATAAATAGTATAATAATAAATCTAGTCATTTATTTAAAAATGATTTTTTAAAAGAGGTTTTCATCACATTTTGCACACCTAATTTAAAAATAATGTATAAAATTTATAGGTATGGAATAAAATAAAATTATTTAAATATTTAAAATCAACAAGATAAAAAATGTTAAATAGAACCCTTTTTTGTTCAATATGAATAGTAACCTTGGTAAAATTTATCACCTTGATAAAGGGTAGTTCAGGTTAATCTAGGTTAAAACTAAGTTGTAAGGCCATAATTTTTCATCCCAATTATGATTGTATGAGAATAATTAGACCCTTACCACCTTGGGCATAAAATATATTATTTTAATAGAAAATATTACATGATAATGAACTATGTAGTATTTAAATCAAATAATGTTTCAAAATTTCACCCTCTTTGTTTTTAATATCTCTTATGTGTCGGTATAGGGACACAAATAATTTATGAACAATAATAAATGTCTATTTTGATATTAATGAAATTATTTTTCTAAGAGAAATTTATTTTTATCTTTTAGTATTTACATAATGACCTTAATATCTTATAAAACACTGATTTATTGTTTATCCATTTAAAAAATATAATAAATGATTTTAAAAATATTAAAGGTGATATAGTTTTAACTATTTAATGTGTTAAATGAATTTTATAGATCTACATAAAATATAAGGGTGGTTCTAAATCATTATATTCCATTCCCTCATTTAATTATGTACAAAATGTTAAATTAAATCAATATATGGTTGTAAACATGAACCATAGTCTATTTATGGGGCACTTTTTATTTTATAGTAACATTATTAACCCTTAAAGGGTAGAAAACATTAATATTATAGTAATTGTAAAAGGGGTTAATAATTGTTTAAAAATAAAATATAAGAGTAAAAATGTGACTCAAATATGTCCAAATAATGTTGGATGGTTTTACTTAGAATAATCCTCATTCTATATCCTAATATTATCATTTTTGACCCATTTGGACATCAAAATTAATTTATATTCATTTAATATTTTAAGAACTTCCAAGAGAGACCCTACTCTCAATTATAAAAGGGAACCATAAATTCTATTATAAAACCACCTTTTGACTTATATATCACCCAAAATCTACCAATTTATCTTCTCCACATACCTATCCACATCATAGTGTTTTTTTATTCATAAAATACCAACCTTAGAGCCCTTTTGAGGAGATCTAAAGGACTCATTTCAAAGAAGAGGTAATCGCATTGACCAGTTTCTTTTAAATTATTCTTTTTCATATTCTAAATATTTTATAATATTCACAAAATAATAAATTAATTATTCTAAATATAATTAAATTTTATTATGATTATAAAAACACTATTGTACACCCTCTTTCCTGTTAAATAGGAAGTGAAAGGATCACTCGTGTGTACGTATGGCTTACCGTCTCCACATAGTAATACAACTCATTTTTCACCACCATATTTTATGGATGAGAATTATTATGGGATTAATAGTTATATAAGATATTTATAAAACAATTATACTTTTTTAATTTTCATATCATGTCTAACTTCTTACCATCCAATCCTTTGGTAACTGATAATGTTTCTCATGCGTATATGTGGACCACCACCTCCATGAAGCGATGTGATTCGTTATTTATTAATTTTTTTTAATTTTATTGTAATGAATATGAATTTAATTAATATATATGATATATATGATATAATAATTATCTTTTATATTTTAATTAATACTTATCTTTCTTTTAATCTATCCTTTAAAAAATGAAAATAATGCCCATGTGCATGTATGACATACCATCTCCATGAATAGTGTAATTCAGTTTTCCATACATAAATTTATGTGTGAATAGATATATATATAGATAATGAATATATATTATATTTATACCATCACTAACATTATAGATATTATGGAAATATGATCAAATAACAATACTCGAAACCACCAAACAAAAACCATCATGAAAAACCAAGCAATTATCACCGAGAATAGTGATTTCAATAATGAATTGTTAATTAATGGGTGATAAAAGGATAAAATTAAATAATATATAGTTCTATTTATATGAGAATTGTTCTATAATATGTTTTATAAAAAAACTTTATTTATTATGAAGGAGGTTAGAAATTGTATAAATGAAGTCAGACCTAAGGTAAGGGGTTTTATATTACAATATCATTATTTATCAAGATTGTTTATGATAAAATGTTTATGATCAAATATTATGACCAGAAACTCAAGATACTGATGAATTTTTTATCCAGTAGTTATATATTGAAAAAAAGTTTTCCTTTCATTTTTATCACATTTTTATTCAATATTCTGAAAATATGTTTTTAGGTTAAATAAAATTCCTTTATTTCATCAGTTGAAAAAACATTTTCTTCCATATCCACTTTTTTAATAATGTTTTAAATAAGGTTCTTGATATTATCATATGAATGTTTAACTTAATTTTTTCCCATGTTTTAATTTTTGTAAAACATTTTGAAAATTTCTTCTTTATTGTTTTTTCTAATTAGGTACATTGTGACTTTTCTAATAAAATTATTGAAGAAATTTTCTTAATATATTAATAATTGATGAAATTTACCATCTTCATAGACACTAAATATTATGAGGATTCATTTAAAATATTCCATTGTTATTTTCATTGAAATTTTTTTCCATAATATTTTGTAAATTTTTATATTTTTGAGAAGTGATTTTAAACAAAAAGGTTATTTTCCTTTGGAATGTTTTAATGATATTCTGATTCATCAATGACAATGAAATTCAATGTTGCTTATGGTTTAATAGGAATATGATACAAGGATACCATACTTATTCATATTATTATGGTTTATATTTGTGATAGAATGATGTTTATGAGACTCATTCCCTTAATATGGGTTATTCTATAATGGATTTTTTTATCATACCCATTTCTTTTCAGGGATTTTGATATGATGAAAGGATTATGATATTGTGTAAAAATAAGTATTATTTTCATTATGTGATAGGAAATATCTATATCCCCCTCCAATTAATTGGGTAAATATCGATACCTGATGAGAAAAACAGGGTTGGAATATGGAGTGAACCCAGTTAAATAATGAACTTTTTTCCACAATGATTGCATTGGGAGCGAACCTTGACTAGTTTGATAGTTTATGGAGTGAACCCATTCTACTACGATAGTCATGGAAGAGGGTCTCTAATACCATGGAAATGAATTTATATACTTATTTTAATTCCACAATTCTAAATTTTATGCATATATTATGCTCTCATGGATCACTTTCTTTAATAATTTTATGAGTCATGTCTTAAAACGACCATGATTTATGCCATGAATCAGGATTATAATCTATCACATGAATGTTATGGTCATAAAATTTTAATAACATGTTTCAAACAATTTTTCTCTTGTTATTATTATATTATCACTGATATCTCCATTTTTTACCCTAACAGAGCATCAAATATCACCCTTTCATATGTTTCCTTTCCCAAGTTATGCATAACATTTTTACGTATCATATGTCTAAGAAGGGTGATAGTTATTAAGATCTAAGTGGGAGATTAGTTAGAAAAATTGTGAACTAATTGTTTATATTCCCATGTTTTCAAAGATACAATACCGATATGATCCAAGAATGGATCTTTATGTTATGAAAAGAATATTCATCCACTAAGATGAAATATATATGTTTGAAAATTTAAGGTTTTTATAGAATTGGAGGATTACTCCTGAAATGGAGGGTTATTTTTCTTCTATAGAAGATTTATGTTAGATCTATATAAAGAAATAAAATACCTACCCAAAATTGAATTGAAGTATACTAAAGGAATTATCACATGGTTTTCTATGAAATTCATCCAAAAAAATTTGGCAGAGGATGAGTTATATGATTTTGATGAAACAACTGATGAATTTATTGTCTCTATCGATAACATGACTTACTTGTTTTAAGGTGGTGTTTGAATAGTTCTACTAAACTTGTGTTATATAAAATAATACATAGTTCCAAGACTAAATATTACATTCACTATCCTAGAATTAATAAATTGAATACCTATCACCACTTCATTGTTGGGATTGACCTCAGTTGCTTTGATGGAATATGTTTTCCTTTTCTATTTAGGTCTTGGAGGTTGTTTTCATCGGTTATTGTTAACAACCCTTTGCTTAGTGAATTGATTCACTTTGTTTCCTTGTTCTTTTTAGTAGAAAAATTGGAAAATAGGATGAGGGTTGACCTAAGAATTCATTTCTACCATGATATTAGTGGGTTTTTCCTATTGAAAATTGCAAGCTAGATTCCCTTACCTACCGCACCAAAAACATTTAATTTTCCTCATAAAGAAATTTCTTGGAGGCTTCTTCCTTTACTTTTTACAAGTGGTATACTGTACATTCTTTCCACCATGAGTTTTATCAATTACATTGCTAGGATTAATATCTATTATCTTCTTCATATATCTTGGTCTGTGAGACCTATGAGATTCACCAATCTCCATTTAAACTTTGAGAGCACATTATATGATTTCCTCATAGAATTCAAAGTCTTGAATTGAAAAATATTTTAATATACATGGATTTATACCACCAATGAAGTGGTCATATTATGTTTTAGGGGTGATGATAACGCCAAATGCATATCATGAATGTCTTGTGAGGTTATTTTCATACAGCCTCATGGATTCATCATCTTTTTTTCTTAATTATTAATAAATCCCAATCTATTTGAATTTAGAGATTATGGGGGAAATATTTTTTAAAAAGTGTTTTCTTGGAATTCCTTCCACTCCATCACTTTTATCTCCTCCTTAGGCTTCATATTTTTGACGAATATCCACCATTGGTCAGCTTATCCTTCTATATAATAAACATCAAGCATGAAATTATCTTTCTTAGATAATTTAATGAGGATGAAGATATTTTCAAAGGAGTTAATCCATTATTCTATGATCGAGGGATCAGTAGATCCCATGAAATTAAGAGGCCTTTATCACATAAAGGTCTCAGTTAAAACTTTCTCTTTATAGGGGGTATTCAAAGATTCATCCTAATTCATGTTTCAGTTCAAAACATGATTTAATTGAGAAATTATTATAATAATGTTCCTAAATCTTTCTCCCATCAGTTTGATAATATCATTTGAGAAGATGTCACATTTCCCATCACATTGGTTATTGGATCTATTTTTTAATACCAGAGAATGAATAAATAAATTATCAAGAGGGGGGGGGGGTGAATTGTGTTCATGAAATTTTAATTACGTCAAAACCACCCTCTTCATGATATGTGAGTTCCAATAATTTATTTAATATGATAATGAAGTGTAAAAATAAAATATCCAAGGAAAAACATAAAACACATAAGATTTATAGTGTTTTGGAAAAAATAAACCCTTTAGTCCACTCCACCAACACTACTCCCTGAGTTTGTTGATTTTCATGGTTTCATCCCTTTTTTATGGGATATCAGCTGAGTGAAAGCAGTTATTACTTTTTTAAAAGGTCCAAGATATTTCAATAAGGTTATACCTTTACAATACTTTTACACAGTATCAACACACTTAATCACAATGAGTGCATAAAATATTAAGAATAGAGACAAGGTTTGGAATAATGTTGCAGCACACAGTTGTAGGTAGAAAATGATAGTTGTTGATGATACACCCAGAGAAGATGAGTTTCTTCTATGTTTAGATGGTGTAGTTATTCATTTGTAAATTATGTTCTTGTAAGAACAACACTTTTAGAAAAACATTCATGAGTTCTTTCTTTTTCTCATGCTTTCAACTTCATTTTTAGATAGAAAAAAACTCTTATGTATATTTTATTTTTAATATGAACTTAATAAAACTAAATAATAAAAATGGTCAAGCAAATGATCTTTAAAAATTCAATAAGATAGGATCTTAATGGCGTGTTTCCTTATTTTCCAAATTAGGATAAATCTTCTATGATGGTTATGTACAGAATCTTATTTATATTTGTCCATTATAGAAAAAAACACTTTATCTAAATCAAAATTTCATTTTTTAGAAAGATATTTATTTCATTTTATTAAATAAATGAATTTACTTATAAATATATTTTACCAATGTTACAAGTATACTCATGATGATTTGTATGATGGATTATTCTTTATAAGATAAACACCTGATATCAATCTTCTCGTAAGACGATTTACAGAGAAGCATCGAAATATGAAACAAATATTTTAATTCTTTATTGTGTAATATAATAATTATTTGTAAGATAATATCTTACTAGTGTATGATAATTTAATTCAATAAAATCCTTGTATTCTCTTAAGCTATTCATTTTATGAATTTTCTTTTCACAAGATAAAAGACTTCTCATAATTTTCTTCTAACTATGATTTCTAACTTTGAACATGTGTAAGATAATTTACTATATTTTTAAGATTATTTATTTATATAGAGAGTTAAATTTTCGATGTTGAGCTTCTGTAAGATAAAATAATTTGACAGAGACTAAAAATACAATGAAGATACTGGATTAACATTATAAGATAATTATGTTACACATAAGATAATAAATTAGGGTAAGAAAAATCAAAAAACTAAAATTTAGTAGAATAAGTATATTTACACTCATGAATGATGAATTTATTTATAATTTATTCATCAATCATATTATTAACTATAAGAAAATATAGATGTAAGATTATAAAACAATTAATATAAATGCGAAAATAGATAAATAGGGATTTTTTTAAATCCTCAATACACATAAACAATTTAGAAATATTGGAACAACATAAGTTTGAGAAACAATCTCCTATTTTTTGATGATCACAAAACAAATTGACAAATTAAAATAAACGACAAAAAATAGTTTAATTTTTTTTAATTTTTATATCCACTTTTTATTCCCCTATATTTTATGATAAAAAAAATAAGTAAGATATGTAAATTAATATAAATAATGTCACACAAGAACAAGTGTATGTGTTTGGAATAAGATATAATTAATATGAATATAATTTGGCATGAAAGTATTAGAAAATAGAATTGTTATTATATATAATAATAAAAAAAGAACATATAACAAAAAGAATAAAAAACTAGACCTAGGAATAGTAATTCATAAAAAATTCATAAAGAAAATAGTAATTAAGAATAAATAATGACAATGTAAGAACATGGTTTTTCAATAAGGGATGAATCCTTTAAATTTACAATTTTAATAATTTTTTGACCAAAAATGGGTGGCTAGGGAGGATGTGGTGGAAAAAGGGGTGTTCGGGGATTGTTTAGAGATCAGAAACCCGGCTAGTAGAAGAATCCACTAGGACACATGGTTAGAGGAAACTGTGGATCCCATCCAGCATGGGTTTTCATAACCATGAAGGAATTTTTCAGAGGTGCAATCAGGGAGCATAATTTTCCCTAATCATGTGCATAGGGTCGCACACATGTGTGGGTGGTTTACAATTGTTAGCAGATCTATATAGAATTATTGGTTCAAGATTTCTCAAATCGTGTAGCTTAACATTGCAGGGTCCCTCCTTAGACATTTTGAGGCACACGATTGGCACACAGTTTGGCCAACCATGTGTAAAAATCATGGAACCCATAAATTTTGGCACAATCTACCATTTTCCCTTAAATGGTTATAACTTATACCTCATATATCATTAGCCCTATTTTCTAGTGGACATGAGGTTTTTATACCATTTTGAGATCAAGGATCTTTAATGATAGGATCTTCAATATCTCGACTTCCCAGACTCTGATTTGATCTTTTTTTTCCTTATTAGATGTTTTCTGAAAATATATTCATTCCTATTGTGCCTTTCATCATTTATGTCTCTTTTGACGGATCTATTTAGGTGTAGGCTCATATGCACTATTTTAAGATCGTTTTTCTATTTTTATATTTTCTTTTGATCCGTAACAAACCAAAGGCTGATACTGGACAAGTGCTCCTCTTCGGGCATAATGCAGATGGTCTAGTTTAAATCCCTCAAGTTGAGATGTTCTAAAATTGTTTCATTATTCTGCAAACTGGTTTTACAATTCATTTCCCCTAATTTAACCCACCTTTAAATAGATACCTTAATTGATAACCTTATGAACTTGTTTGGTCCCTTCCATTGTTTACACCCCATTGTGGCATGCCGGTCATTTTTTTCAACATGCTATAAATGACTAAATGGTAAAGCCATTGTCTAAATGGTTTTTGCATTACTTTTAAGTTTTGATAACATTTATGAAATTGGAAATTATTATAGTATAATACAATAAAACACTTGTCAATTTAAGATGAATTGAATGGTGGTTAGCAGTATGACCACATCATCAAATTAAATGGAAGAATGGTTATGCCCTTTTTATTATAGAATATTAATGATTTATGAATTATTTATTTTCTAATATTAAATACAATCATTACTTATCACTATTGATGTGTGTTCATGATAAACTTTTTAATTATAGTAAATGGGCATAGTGATCCTTATGCATGTTACATATATATATATATATATATATATATATATATATATATGCGCATGGAGACCCTTTTTCTATTATGATATATGGACCGAAAGACTCTTTATTACTATGATACTGGCATGGTGACCCTCAATTAATGTGATACAGGCTTGGAACACTTTATAAATTCGATTCAAGCATGGAGACCCTTTATACTTATGATATGGGCATGGAAACACTTAATAATTGTTATAGGGGAAAGGAGAACCTTTATTAATGTGATATGGGATTGAAGACCCTTTATAAAATTGATATGGGAATGGAAACTCTATAATATGATATGGGCATGGAGACCCTGTAATTTGATACTAGGTATGACAACCCTACTGATATGATACATGGGCATAGAGACCCTTATGATGATACATGGGCTTGAAGACCCTTACCACTATGATACTAGGAATGGAATCCTCAATAATTATGATATTTGACATGGTTTCCCTTGATACTTGTAATACCCATGCTATAGATAATGGATTTTTGAGTTACACCTCAGGTCCAAGCTTGTGGAAGTAGCCACATATATTGGTGTAGATGTAACTATGTATATAGTCCATATATGTGTAAACATGTGGTTACTTATTCAAAGACTATATATCTTAGGATTTATCAGATACTTCCATTCTACTGTACTTATTGAACTAGATCTGACCCTTTAGAGTTTTATTTACAACTTTCCATTATTACATGCACATAGCCATATTATAAATCTAGACTAGATATTTATAGAAAACTTTGGTGTTCGCCTACTATGTTTATATCAAACCCTATCTGGGATGCTGATGGTACCCAAACAGACTATATGCTTGTAGGTGTAGATTAGGGGAAACATATACTTATAGACGCATGACATAAGATGGGAGATTGGTAGTAGATGACTGGGGTAGAGTTAGGGATTATTGGATATTTTTAGGTATTTTTGTTCCATTTTTATATCATGTACTATATTGATTTCCTATTGCCATGTATAAATGTTTCCCTTATTTTTCCGAGACATGACATTATCAAATTTTGAATGTGATTCAGATGACTAATTTTGATAAATTTTAGTTCTTGTATGTTTATACATGCTTCTGCTGTATTTTATATTATTGATATGATTCCACTATTTATCTATTGGTTAAAATAATATTCTAATCTAATCAGAGGGTATAGTCCCTCCAAAAACACACCCTAGGCCTTTACTTCTAGTCAGAAGCCTCTAGCATGTAGGGAGGTGCGTTTGAGGCCATGTTGCACACTAGTTAGGGGTACCAATGAGTATCACCTGGGTTTGGATGTCACAAAGTGGTATCATAACATATTTATCTCATTTTTTCTTACTATTTCGAAATGTTAGATAGGATATTAGAAATTTATTATGATTTGGTAATGAGATGCTCCTAGGAGTAGCTAACCCACGTATAGGGTAAGGCCAAATTACCTGTTTTGTGACAAGTTGTTCTGTATTCTTCCAATTATAGTGGATTTGATTCCATAATTGGGTGAAAAACATGAATTGTGATGTTATTATTTCTATGATTTAGGATTTTATTTTAACATGGACCAATGAGATGAGGGAATTCATATCATGCATCATTGTAGGCACTTATTATAATTCACATGCAAGGCATTATTACATGCCATGTAGGATGCATTTCTTGACTGCATGACCTTATTGTATGTTCATTTTATGATGTAAATATAATCTATCTAATAGTTCAAGCATGGAATTGATAAGTGATTGGTTACTATTTAATGGATTCCACGCATCAAATTATGAGGTATATGAGCCCTTATGAAGTGGAAGCGGTGATCCATATAGTTAACCTTCTTAATGAAAATTACTATATAAATGAGAATTTAATTAAATGAAAATGAGATCCAAAATGAAATGGTCACCAATAAATAGGGATTCCAATTTCCATTTAAATGTTGTTTTCCTGTATAAATTTTTATTTCAAGTCTGTATACTATGACCCAAATAGTTCAACATAGAGCTTGTCCCAGACCCAACCTTTGTTTTGGGAAATATGTAGCATATATTATGTTTTATTTAATGTTCTTATCACCTAGACCATTCTCATTGAATAGGAAGAGGGGTACGACTATTATATAGGAATGATTTTTACTATCATGTTTGTGTATATGAAATACTATCGATGTTAATGCTTTCTGATGTGTGTATGGAATTTGTAGAGCTATGAAACTATGATGTCCCCCAATCATTTTCCAAGAGGTTGGCGATGACCATGATCTGGAGGTGGTGGGACATGATCCACAATTGATACCTATAGTTGGGCCACATGTTGTATCTGTTCTTATGCCCAATGTGGGTGATGATTCCCAATTTTAGGATATTTTCTACGACTTATACGGACTATACAGGGAGCTCCGTGCTCTGCCCCTTCTATGCGAGAGCTTACTAGGGTTTTTTTGTAGCAACATCCACCGACTATTTCAGGGGATGGTAGACCTTAGGCTGTAGGGCTATGGATCAATATTTTTATGTCTATATTATAGAATCTAGAGACACCTACTGAGGGGATATTGAATCTCACCACTTATATGCTTCATGGATTCACCAAACACTTGTGGGATATTCTAAACCAGGTAGGATAATATCAGGATGTGGCTTATATGGATTTAAAATTGAGATTTTATGAATATTTCATCCCTAAGACCTTGATGGTAAATTATTCTAGGGAATTCATGAACCTAATGTATGGTTCTATGTCCATAATGGAATATTCATCACATTTTATAGTGATTCAACACTTTACACCCATCTATACCGCTGATGAGCCAGAGAATGTGAGATGATTTAATGATGTCCATATGAATCTATTCATTCCCAAGTAAATTTTTTCTGATTAAAAACTATATATGATATTGTAAACCAAGATTTCATCCTAAAGAGAAACCTGGGAGAAGAAGATTTTGTGAGCCATGGTGGTTCAGAACTGAAACATGGTACTCATTTGACTTGTGGTTAAAAGTGAAACTTTGATACTATGTGCATGAGAAATGGCAGCCTAGTGACACCCACTGATTGTTATGTGGTTTTCCAATAGTGTGGGAATCATAGGAATCAGAATTCCTAATGTCTAAGATATATCGTTGATAATTGAAGCTATGGAATATTGGGGAATCTTCTTTGTTTCTACAGGACCTTCCCATCTGTTTCGAGTGGGAGAGGATCCATATCAACTCCACCTTCAAGAGAAACATCAATATCACCTCTACAGATGGGAAACATGAGTACTACTATTCATAAAAGATGAGGATGAGGTCATGTATAGGGTATCTAGGCTTCTGACATACATTTTCAACAAAGAATACTTGCTCTATTTAGTTAGGGAATAGCATAGGGCCAAGGATCTGGCCATATTTATTCTGTTCAACCTACACCAGAGGATTAGGGTTATGGGGAATCTAATTTTTTAGGTACTATTATATTCGATTGTACTATAGTCTATTCCATATTCTATAAAGGTTAATCACACTCTTTTACATCTTTTGAAATTCTTGAGAGGCCCAATATTCATATTGAGTACTCCTGTGGTGTTATGACACTTGACACCATTTTGGGTTTACCATAGGAAGTGTATTCCTATGTATAGATAATCTTCTTGAGGTAGGCATCCATAATTTCTTATGGTAACTCTTGATCTTAGAGATGAATAGATTCAATTTCATTCGTTTGATGGACATATTGATTCCCTCTCATGCCTATATTTATTTTTATCAGCAGAGGGTGTCATTTACATCACAAGAGGGTGGTAATTATATTTACAAGGGAGAGTGGGATGTCTTAGAGTATAGATAAATACCAAGTAATCATGGGCTAGGTGGAGTGATGACCATAGTGATATCTTTTTTATGGATGATCCGGGGTTAAATCAAAAAACATTCCCTCTTGTAATCGATCAATTTAGGGATTTTTCCCTAACAAATTTTTTGGACTACCTTTTGAGAGAGAGGTAGAACATACAATCGAGCTAGCGCCTGGGGTTGCACCAGTATGCATTCCTCCATATAGGATTGACACTACTGAGTTGTTGGAGCAGAATAGGTAACTAGAGGATTTAGAGGATAACCGTGTTGTATGGCCCAATACTTCTCCATGGGCTTCACCGATCCTTTTCAACAAGAAGAAAAATGAAACCCTCAGGATTTTCATGGATTACTGAAAACTGAATCAGATTATAGTGATGAAACAACATACCTTTCCACACATAGATGATTACATCAAAAATCATAGAGGAGTGAGGGTATTCTTGAAGATCGACCTATGATTGGGCTATCAAAAGGTTCAACAAAGGCCATTAGATATTCCATGTACAGTTTTCTATAGTTGATACCACTTATATTCGTATTTTTTTATGTCATTCATTATTACTAATGTGCCTTAACACTTTATGGATTTGATGGATATGGTTTTACATCCCCATCTGGAATCCTTTTCTTTGGACTTCATAGATGAAATCATTGTGTATTATAATACTTGAATCAACCATGAAAAAAATCTTGATAACATTGGAATACTTTGAGAGAGCACCAGATGTATGATAACTTAGTAAATGTCACTTCGGGATTGATAAGGTACACTTTCTAGGTCTTATTATCACAGTGGTATGAATTTCAATTGACCTAGAGAAGGTGAGTGCTATAGTTTCCTAGAAGCATCCTAAGAACATATTTGGTATAAATAGTTTCTTAGGTATACTTAGTTATTACATGAATTTTATATTGGACTTATAATTATTATAATCACCTTTTAAAAGATTGACTAAGAAGGGTGTGATGTTTGTCTGGTATGAATATTTTGCAATAACCTTTCCAGAGCTGAAAAGGATATTGATTTTAGCACTAATCAGGATTCTTCCATTTCCAAAAAATAGTCTATACCATGTATTGTGATGTTTCATGTATTGGGTTAGGGGTAATCCAGATGATGGAATATCGAGTCATTGTGTATGTGTCATGGAAGTTAAGGCTTCATGATATAAATTACCCAATAGATGATATTGATTTGGTAGTTGTTATAAACACTTTGGGTTGTTGGAGGTATTACATAAAAGGACATTGTTTTGGGATGTTTACGAACCAAAAAATCCTTTGGTATAATTTCATATCTTGTGACATGAATCTCTGGTAACGAATATGGGTTTAATACCTATAGTCCATTAGAATCATGCTTTCTTATGAACTTGGAAATGGAAATCCTATTACCAATTCTCTGAGTATGAGGACTCAGACACGTGAAGTTCAAGAAACAATTAGTGGATGGATTCTTATGACCCCAATTTTTGAGATGAGCATAGAGGTGCAGGACTATCTTGGAAAGTATTTTCATGCATCGTTATCAGAGACCTCTTCAATTATAGCAAGATTGATGATGAGGTTGTTTTCAATTCCTGAAGGCCTGGTCCACCGAGAGGGAATTTTTGGTAAGAACATTCCTCTTAATTGGTCTATCAATGATGATAAAACATTTCATATATGTTGGAATAACTGGGTTCCCATAGATATGAGAGAGGAGCTATTATAAGAGTCTCTTTCTTTTAGTGGTATTTCACCCAGGTATCTCCCTGATGTGTCATGATATACACTGATATTATTCATGTCTTGGGATGAAATGTCATATAATAGGTTTTATCACTAGGTGATACACCTATCTATAGGTGAAAGAATATTACCAGTGTGTTGTTGGACTATTGTCGCTATTTTCTGTCCTAATATTGAAATGGGAGGATTTTGTGATGTATTTTGTTGCCGGATTAAAGTGGCCTCTTAGTAAGTGACATAGTTCGGGTGTCATGGATCAAATTATGGAAGAGTCCAATTTCCTTCCCATTCGGGAGACATTCATAGTTGTTTATCTATGAATTCTATATGTTTCTGAGATTATAGAGCTATATGGGGTCCCTTGCCCAATTATTTAGATAGGGACACTCATTTTATATTGAGGTTCTAGAAGTTTTTATAGAGATCTATGGGTACACTGGTTCTTGTTAGAATAAATTTTCACCCTTAGATCAATGGAGAGTTGGAATAGACTATAAAGGAGTTAAAGGACATGCTCTGAGCACGAGTCCTTGATTTTGGTGGTTCTTGGGAAGAGCATATCCCTCTCATTGTGCTTACATACAATAGAAGTTATCAGGGGACAATATAGTTGACTCGTTATGAGGACAAGTATAGTATCTCGTTCCATTCACCCCTATGATGGTTAGAGGTAGGAGATGCACCACTACTGGATCCTCATTTATTTATGGTGATTTAGGATCTGATTGATCATATTAGGAAGCAGTTGTCTACTAATAATTCTAGAGGTAAATCTTATGTCGATCTCCGTCGATGACCTTTGGAGTTTGTGGTGGTGGTGGTGGTGGTGGGGGGGGGGTCATGTTTTCTTACTAGTATCACACATACATGGGAATAAATGGATATAGAGGCAAGGGACGTTTTCACCTTGTAACGTTGAGCCATCTGAGATGTTAGAGGGAGTTGGTCCAGTATCCTATTAGTCTCTATTACCTCAGTGGTACCATTCCATACATGATATATTCCATGTTTCACATATTTTCTATTATCATGCTGACCCATCTCATAATTTTGATCTTGAGGATGTTAAGCCAGATGCTAATTAATCTTTTGAGGAGTATCCTAGATGCCTAATTGGTTGGATCATGAAGGCTATCTGAGGTTGTCCTATCCCTTTAGTACATGTGCTATTCCACCATGACTAGGTACAAGATGAGGCTTGGGTTGTGGGTGGTCGATGTATGTTCTTATTGGCTGAAGTTACTCTCATACATCATTTCACCACCCATGGAAGGGAAATTCATGGAATTTTTTAAGGGTGGAAGAGTGTAAGAACTAGTTTTTCTTTAAGGTATAGATCCTATAAATTTTAAATTTTGATATTTTTTGACCTAAAATGGATTCATAGTTAATCTATGGAGGAAACAGCGGTGTCTGAGGCTTATTTAGAGCTCAGAACTCTGACTGGTGGAATAAACCACCAGGAAGAATGGTTAATGGAAACCGTACAACCCATCCTTTATGGTTTCTCTTACCCATTCATGGATTTTCAGAGGGGCAAGTAGGGCACAAAATTTTTCCAAAACGTGTGCCCAGGGCTACACGCTCTTGTAGGTGGTTTGTAATTTTTCATAAATCCATAGAGAATGAATGGAGTATAGTTTCTCAAACTTTCAGCTTTACCATGGGGGGGCCCTCCTTAGACAATGGGAGGCACAAAATTGGTGCACATTTTGTCCAACCATGCATCCAAACCATGAAACCCATAAATTCAAGAAAAAATTACCATTTTACATTGTATGTTTATAACTTACAACCCACCTATCATTTACTCTATTTTCTAGTGAACATGATGTTTTCCTCCCATTTTGAGATCCAGCCTCGTAAAATCTAAGATCTTCGATATATCGACTATCCAGACTCTAATTTGATCATTGTTTGTCTCATTGGATGCACTCCTGTAAGATATTAATTCACACTGATCCATTAATTATTTCTCTTTATCTTTTTAGATTTATTTAGCTACAGGCTCATATGCATTATTTTTAGGGTGTTAATCTATTATTCCATTTTATTTTGATCTGGACCAAAAAAAGGCCGATACTAGATGAGTGATCCTCTATATGTATAAGGTAGGTGGTATAGTTCTTATCCCTCTATGTTAAGATGTTTCATAATATGTTCCGCTATGTTTCACATGTTTCACCTTGTGTTGCCCCTAAATTTAATCCATATTTAAATGGTTACCTTAATCAAGAACCTTAGGACCTTCTTAGGTCCCTTCCACTAAGGCCACCCCCTTGTGGTGTGCTGATCATTTTTTACAACATGGCTATAAATGACTAAACAGTAAAACCATTGTCTAAATGGTTTTGGAAGGAATTTTATGTTGTGATATCATTAATTAAATGTTTAATTGTTGTTGTATAACATGGTTAACACACTTATCAATTTAAGATGAATTGAATGGAGGAGAGTGGAATGACCACGTCACCTAATTAAATGGAACTATGGTTACACCTATGTTATTGTTGAATATTAACGAGTTATGAATTATGAATTAGCTCATATTAAATCCAATCATTACTTATGACTATTGATGTATGGGAAAGACAAACCATGTTAATTATGGTAAATGGGCATGGAGACCCTTATGCATTTTATATATAAATATGGTAATGACTTACCTTTTTATTTTTTGACACATGGTCATGGAATCCCTTTATAAATGTGATAAGGGAATGATGACCCTTAATAAATGTGATATAGGAATGATGAACATTTATAAATGTTATATGAGCATGGATACCATTTATATATTAGATACGAACATGTAGTGCTTCAATAAATATGATACATACATGAAATAACTTTATAAATGTTATATGAGCATAACGACCCTTTTTGAATGAGATATGGGCATGGAGGCCCTATAAACTGATATGGGCATGGAGACCCTATAATATGATATTTGGAATGAATACCCTACTAATACGATAAATGGGAATGATGACCCTAATGATAATACACAAGCAAGGAATCCCTTACTACTATGATAGTGGTAATGGTGTCCCCTACACCTATGATACAGGGCATGGAATCCCTTGATTATTGTGATAATCATCCTAAAACATATAGTTCTTTGAGTTGTGACTCAAGTTCATGATCATGTTTGTAATGACTTATGTGGTTGTAGAAATAACTTTTTATATAGTCCATATATTTTTATACATGTTGTTTCTTATTTTGAGACTATTAGGATTTGGCCGAAGTAGGTACTATCATCCTGGGGTCCTTATGTTACCCGAGCTGAGCTATTATAGTTTTATTTACTAATTTCAATTATTACCTACACATTGCTATATTATAAACACAAAGTGGATATTTATAGACAACGTTGGTGGTGGTGGAATACTTAGTTAATATCATCCCCATATCCCGACCACCAATGGTCCCCAGATACACTATATGCATGCAGGTGTAGATAAAGGGAAATGTACACTTTTGGATACGTGATTTATTTCATGACTTAGGATGGGTTCTTGGTAGTAGATGTCCAGGCTTGAGACTGGGATGCTTGTATAGATTTTTTTCTTTTTTTGTTCCATTATTATATCTTGGAATTTATTGAACTCATGTTTCCATGTATACAATATTTCCATGTTTTGAAGAGACATGATAGTGTCATATTTTGCATACGGTTCAGATTACTGCTTTTGATTATTATTTAGTTCTAGGATATTCATACGGGATTATGCTTACTTTTTTATTATTGATATGAATCTTCTATTTATCTATTGGTTATACCACTGATCTACTCTGACTGGAGGGAATAATCTCCCCACATACACACCCTAGGACTTCGCTGCAAGTCAGTAGACTCGGGCGTATGAGGAGGGGAACATGAAGCAATGTGGCCCACCTGTTCAGGGAACCTCTGAGTCGTACTCGGTCCAAAAAATCACATATAATACATGAAATCATTTAGAAAGAAGATAAAAATTAATTTATTCAATAAAAATAAATAGATAATAAGAAAATAATGGCATTAAATTCAAAAAATAAAAATATAAGTAATAAACATTGAAATGTTTTTAATATTCCACGGTTAGGTAAAACATCGCAAATATGAAAGAAAGATAGTTATTTGGTGTTGGTCAAAATTTTTTAGGATGAATTTTGAAGGAAAAATGTTGGCCATCCAGGAAGAAGGGTGTAGGCATAGAAGTATCAACACTTTCTCCCAAAACACCAGTGAAATTATGTGAAGATCCAAAAAGTATAGATTTATCTCATTGATTGATCCATAATGGAGTGGAATTGATGTTGAGTGAAGATTTCTTAACTCATTCCAAATGAATGTGATCTCAACGGATGGAGGGAATCGTAGAAAATGTTTCAGGTAAATGTAATGAAACTTCTTTATAAAACCCGAGGTTCTATGTTGAATAGATCTCTATGTGATCAAAGATTTATTTAATCCTGTGGGATGTGGCAGCACTAGGATATGATATAGAAGGTCCAAGAGAACTTCTTCCATTGATATGGTACTTTACATCCACACCAATGTCGATTAACTTCACTATGTTGTTTTTGTTGAAATATAATATAATATTAAAACTATTCCATACTCACTGATGAAAATTTCAAAAAAAGTTTTAATGATTCCATTTTAGAACAATTTAGAATAAACAACTTCAATTCTATAAACTATTTATAAGGAATACAAACAAAACTGAAGATTAGTGTTGAAATAAAATGTGTTTGTTGATGAAAATCCACATGATCCATCTGTTTTCCTTTGGAAGAGATCCGATGCTCCTTTGGTTCACCAAATTCTTTTTCTTCATCAAATGAAGAGTCTAATCCCTTTTTATTCCCAAATAACTGATCAAAATCACCAAAATTTTCTTCCCACACTAAAACTTTATTCTCTAAGGATCTTACCATTTTTCCCAATCATGTGATAGTAAATCCTGTATCCTTTTGGGATTGTTTTGAGGCATCTTGAATGACTAGTTATTTCTCATTTAGAAGCGTAAAAATATCATGTTAAGAGAGATCCATATTTATTATGAGGCTTCTTGAGATTGATATAATTCTCCTAAAATCAAAAAATAATTCATTATTATTCTCTTGAAAAGTTTCTTGTGAAGGGAGCTCACATTTCCTTGAGGTAACTCCAGCAGACAACATGTCATATACATGACAAACTTCATCCATTTTTTATTCTAATGAATCATGATTGAAGGATACTTGATGAGAAGATTTTTTAGTTGATTATTGTGACACATTCTCCCTAAATGGTTGAACAAATAAATTTAATTCGTCACAATTAGATTTGGAGATCACTTATGGTTGAGTAGTTTGAATCCACATGACATATTCAAAATGGCTCAACACTATTTTACCAATAGTAACCAACAATTCCTTTGTAATAACAAGATCACTTGGAGTACTCACCTCTACCCAAGACTCAATCCACTCAGTTTTCAAGGAATTCAATTCATCTATTAGCTCATTATAACTATTATGATCTTGTTCATTGGTAGCATTGAACTATTCAATACGAATTTTAGAACAGGTATAGGTTATTTGAATTGAGGAAAATAATTCTTTTTCCCCTTTAACACTTCACCTTCATATTTAGAATTATTTTCACCATCTTGTTGGTTCTCACCAAGTTGAGGTATGTTTCTAATTAGATAAGATTCATCAGAATATGATCTTGACCTTCTTATCACAACATGTTGATAATTTTCTTCTACTTTATAATCATCAACATTATTAATAATATCATTTTGATTGATAAAATAAACTCATTCTCTTATAACTTTTTTACTTGATCAATTAAGTGAAGTTATCTCAAAAAAGGGATGTCTCTGGATGAAATAAATATAGTTTTACCTTGATCAATACTGATTAACCTTGTAATGGTTGAGGCCAAACCTACTCATGAAGTAGGAATTGGTGGAATTGATAGTTGAACAATGGAAAGCGATGGGGATTATACCACCACTTGGTAGTCTTTTAAATGATCATTTAGTAAATATATTCCATCAAATTTAATTTCTTAGGAGATAATGATGTAAAATCCATAGAATCATTCCTTGACCATTTCAATATCTAAAGGAACTTCAAATTCTACTTAAGCAATATATATTTCAATCAACTACATATTTTCACTTGAGGTAACCTGACCAAATACCTCAGCAGCTGCAATTTCATGAGATGTCTCCCCTGATCATGATTGGGGTCTATTTCCATCTCATCATCCATAAAAAATGGTAGTGAATTCCTTACTGAATAATTCTAGTAAAACCCACTACATTTAAAAACACTACAACATAAATTTGTTAGACCATGAAATGGGGTAGCAGAGGTGTCATCCATGGACATACCAGCCTTGATGAAAACTAGAGTCATGATTCCCCTAAATTGATAGAAATTAACACATTTATTTTCAACATGTAATTTTTACTTCACACTTTATCTATCAAAATTTATAGGTTTCTCTATATAAAAAGGTATATCAAAGTAACATCTTGCAACAAAATCTTCTCATACTCTCAATTTCTTTGAGATACCAATGACTAAATAAACATTACCAAAACTATTCTTTCTAGTTCTAAGAATTCTACTTTCTTTTTTTCAACATCAAGTGTTTCAAATAGGGAATTTATTAACATTAGAGGGATTACTTAATCAATGTTAGCGAGGTACATAATAAAATTGGAATAAAATTCACAATTACATTTAAAATATTCTTCCTTCACAATTGAGGATATCAAAAACTCTTTCTGGCTCATAGTCACAAAAAAAGACGTTCAACATATCCAAAATTAAGCACATAAGTTATATAGAAATCATGAACTTATTTTTCAAATAAAAACTTGGTTCTCTTCTCATAAAATAAATACCCCATCCTTGATGATTAAAAATATTTTTGTGGAGCATGAAATTTCTATCAAACCATTCCAAATCAACATCCATTCCACTTAACACTTTACTTATTAATCATGAATTCTTTGAGCTTCCAACAAAAACAAAATATACTCTCTTAATTTTCCTTTTTAGAAATGATGGTTTTGATGTATAAAGCATTAGGGATAGGAGGTTCAGAGAAATAATATGAGGGTTCTAATTTTCACCAAGTGTTTGTAAAGAGGATCGGGAAAAAAAGGAATTTTATTTCATTTGTTTGGCGGTAACCAAAGGTTTGCGCAATGTGATGTGTAGAGTAGTTATGAAAAAAATATCCTTGACGTATTATTAGGATGTGACAAATACTCCAAATGGTGGTGCTAAAATTTTAATGAAAGAAAGAACATAAAAATTTTCTCTATATGAATTTATGCTCACTTAGACATATTAAATAAATAAAAATGAATTATGTAAAATTAAACAAATGTAATTAACATTTAATAAAATAAATTATTTCAATAGGAATTTTATTTGATCATAGATACAACTATTCATTTTCTATGCGAATTTTTTTTAAATATATATCCACTAATTTTGAATGATTACTTAAGAAATGATTCCCTAAATCAATGTGTTTTGTTCTAGAATGGTTTATCAGATTGTTTTAAATGCTGATAGAACTTTTGTTATCACATTTTCTTATTTATATTATTAAAATTGAATCCAATGTCCATTAGGTTTTTTAATCCACCACACCGTTTCATAGAAACCTCAAGCTACAATATATTCACCTTCAACATTTGAAAATTCTACAAGTTTTGTTTTGTACTGGACCACGATACTATAGATTTAACAAGAAAATTATGGGTTCCAGAAGTGATTATACATACTATTCTACACCCACTGAAGTCAGAATATGAATATGAAGTAAAATAAAAATAAGTGGTTTTTTTTGGAAAAAGTAGAGAAAGTGAAACAATTATTTTTAAATACCACAAAATTATTTTGGAAGCATTTAAATGAGATTATTTTTGATGATATTGAAGTCTAGTATAATGATATAGTAAAAACATAATGAATAGAATAATTATGGTAAGATAAATCAAACTTCTAATGATTTCTCAATATAACTTGTTATCAACTAGTTCTATAGCCTCATCCAAGTCTACTCTAATATTGTAACCAATAGGAGTTGAAAAAGTCTTATAGTTTTCTTGTCCAAAATTTTTAAGTAAATAAAGCATGCATTTTATTTGGTTTAAAATATTTACAAAATATTTTTGATAAATTTTAAATCTAAGGAAATAATTTAACACCACCATCATGCTCATAACAAATTATTTTTTCAGTATACATGAAAAAACATTATATAATTTTTAGTTTCTTAACCCAAATATAAATATCATCATTATATATTTACATAAGAAACATAAAATTTATGGGGTTTTATTAAAAAGAGTGGGGTATTCCAATAACACATTAAAATAATTTGATAAAATAAAGGAGGTTATTCTTTAATACCATGATCTTGGTGATTTTTTAAGTCCGTAGAGAGATTTTTAAGTTTAAAAGAAGAATATTAAAGATTAAGGTCTTGAAAACTAGAAGTCTGCCAAAAATAAACTTCTTTTATTAAAAATGCCTTTAAAAATACATATTTTACATCCATCTGATATAATTTAAAATTCATATGAGATATATATTCTAGAAGGATTATAATTGCCTTTAACCAAGATACTATGGAAAGAATCTCATCCTAATACATTTCTTTCTTATTAGATATAACCTTTTCATAATAATATATATTTATTTATAGAGATCACACATTTATCATCCCATATGTTCCTAAATACCCATTTATTTCCAATAATAGGATAGTTAGATGGTCTATTAACTAACTCCCATACCTTGTTCCTCTTGAACTGTTTTAATGCTTATTATATTGATAAAACCCAAATACCAACATCTTAGTATTCTTCTATAGTTCAAGGTTCTAAGTTAGATAAAAAGTAATAGAATCATACCAGTTTTCCCACATTTCCTCTTATATTAACTCCTTCATTAAAACATCCTATACCTATTTATATAGGATAGTCCTTAATGTTTCTATGTAGTCTAGGTAACACTCATTCTTGTTCAATATTATCTACCCTTATAGGATTTGGATTAATGAAAAAAATTCCAAATCATCATTCTTTTTATTGTTAAAAAGATTTTCAGGATTCATGTATTCAATAAAATCACATAACTCATCATATCGAGTCATTTATTGATCAAAAGGATCGCTTTCATAAAACTTAAAATGATGTGATGTTTCTAAAATCCTTTAAAATTCCCTTAAAACTCAATAATATTTTGAACTAGTAGAATAACCTAGGGATATTTCTTCTTTAACTTTGGGATAAAATTTACCAAGATTGTTCTTGGTGGTTAAGATATAATCATTATCAAAACACTTTAACGAACCCTACCTTTGGTTTTCTATTATTCCATAAATCATAGAGTGTTTCTTTAATATAAGCCTCCTTAAAACTTTGTTAATTACATAACATGACATGTTTATAGATTTATCCTAGAAAATGAGTGGACATGTAATATTTACAAAACCTTATTTTGATATTTTATTCCAATGTCCCATTACACCTTGAAATAACACCATTTTGGTGAGGTGTATTGGGGGATGAAATTGTGTGCTTAATACCATACTTTGAGTAGAATAAATTAAATTCATCACTAAAAAAGTATCCCCAATGATTACTTCTTAATGACACAATTTTGGCATCCGTTTAATTTTTCAGAATTTTACAAAAAATTAATAAAAATAAAATAAGATTCACTTTTATGTCTCAAAAAGTAAACCCAAGTAAATATTAAACGTTAACAACTAAAACATAAAATAATATTTTATAGTGAGGATTTTCGTTCTATTAGTTCCAAAAATATCCATATTGATAAGATCAAGGTGTCTAGAAGTAGAATCATCTTTAATTTGTTTAAAAGATGACTTGTGTTGCTTTCCCAATTGACATGCATCCCATAATTTCCTTTTATCCAATTTAAGGTTTGAAAAATAAAAAAGTAAAATTGTTTTGGGTAAATTTCAGAAGGGTAAAACATTCTAATGTCCATGAATTCTCTGTCGAATCAAAGATTAATTTACATCCACATTCAAACAATTTAAATTCTTTCTAATCAAATAATTATGATCTATAGTATAGATATTATCTGTTCTCGATTCCCTAAACTTAAGAGAATTTGCCTTAAAGACTAAATATGCATTGTTAGAAAAATCAACCGAATAACCATCATTAGATAGTTGAAAAATACTTATCAGGTTGTGATTTAAGCCTTAAAGATAGATTAATTTGTTAATGATGATAGATTTTGGATCTCCAATAGATCAATTACAACAATCATTCCTTTTTCATTATCAAATAATGTGACATATATCTATCAATCTAAGATAATGAGTGAAAGGTATTTAAATTCCCACTCATGTTCCTTGAAAAACCATTTTCCATAAACCATTTTTATAAATTGTTTTTCACTGTGGTTTATGTGGCTAGTTCACGAAAATGAAAAACCAAACAATAATATTTTTTGGTACCTAAACGGTCTTGGGTCCAAAAATGTTAGCTATATAAGATCAGGAAATCCAAATATATTTTTATTTATAAAAATCAAAATTGGAATTAGATAAATTTTTTAGATTAAAAAATTTATTTATTCCACATATTTTAGTATTTATTATATAGTATTCATTTTCCTAATTTCCATTTTTTCCACAATGAAATCAAGTAATACAAGACACGATTTTATTTTTAGAATTTAGTATAATATAATTTTTATAAATCTTTGATTTTCACCCTTTCTTCCCATACCATAATTTTTCTCTATCAGGTGGGTTTTTCGAAGGATTTTATTTAAGTAACCACAAAAATAAAAACACTTTCAGAAACATTAATTTCATGAACATTTTTATGTAAACATTCAATTCTGTTTATGTGTTCAATAAAAAATGCATCATAATTTTCCAACTACTTTTTTTTAAAAAAAAATTCATATTTGTTTCGCCATTTTCCTTAGAAATATTATTTTAGGAATTTATTGGGTATTGGTATTTAATTTTTAGGCTTTCATAATTAGTTTCCATCATTGTGAAATATTCAATTAATTATTTATATGAAAAATTTTCATTTTCAAACTAAAAATCATGTATAAAAGAATAATAAGAGTGTACCTCATATGAATGTACCATAAAACACATGTTATCCTTTTGATTAGATACTTAAAATTATCATTATTAATATGTATAATCACTAAATTCTTCAGAATCACTCCCCTTGGATTTTAAGGATTTCTTTGATTTATTCTTATATCCAACCTTATAGACAAATGTTTTATCAGATTTGTATTTTATTACAATTAAGTGTAGTTTAGTTTAATGTGTCCAAGATTTTTTATTCATATCTTTAGAGTTTCTATCACATTTCATGTACTTGTTGAATGTTTTATAAAACCTCTTCCCATATTATTGAATTTTCCTATCATTCTTGAAAACTATACAAGGTTATTATTCTATCTTGAATTTATTGAGGTATCTTATTCTTAAGATGATTCAAATATTTGTATACCCTTATTATTATTATCATATTTATAAGTATAAACCTTCAAAGAAACATTTTCCATCATAATAAATTTATGTCCCCTCTTTAAAATTTTATTTCCACCATATACATCAATATATTTCTTATGAGATATTTTATTTTGAATATTTTGAACTTCATTAATTGTAAGATGGTAACTGAGATTCTACTCCAACTAGATTGTAAAAATCATAAAATATTCATATATTTCTCTTGATATGTAATTGGTGTTCCTAGAGAAGAAAAATTATTCATAATCTCAGTGAGTCTTCCAGTAAACTAGGTAACGATTTCTCCTTCAACCATTTTGGAGGTGTGGAACTTAAATTTGGTTGTATCATATCTGAGAGCCCATAAATTTTTTCTTATTTCATAAGAAACAAATATAGTAGTCCATATTTCATGGGATTTTTGACATTGAGAAAATCAGTTAAACTCATATAGATATAGTCTATAGATAATAGTGATCATAACCTAAGAATTCATATTACATCTCACTTCTATCTTAAGATCCCATGTTTATGGTTTGGTCACTAAATTTTTTTAAGGAGTAAAGACTTTTAGTTAAACCTTTAGGAAATGTTTCTTTATATAAATAATTATTCATGAATTCCATAAATATAACTATCACAACTAAAATAATGATCTCTAACCATTGAAACCCCTTCTATGTTGTTGGCCATATCAGTCGTTTGAATGTACATATTTGGACTTCAACCCTTGAAAAGTGAGAACTCAAGATTCATGAGCTATGATACCAATTTTTTTCCTAGATAATGACTGACAAAAAATCATGAGAGAGGGGGGTTGAATTTATTTCATGAAATTTTATTTACTTTAAAAACACCATATTCGTTATATATGAGTTCCAATTGTAACATCCCAGACTTGGTGAACTCATAAGTAACTAAGACTAGTTCATCAGATGGTCTGAAGAATACCTCTACATAATCCAATGATTTCTGACTTATAGTGAGGAACATGATGGTATGGTGGGGTTTACTAAACCCTCATGATCAGAGTAACTCAATGGTATAGTAAATGAATAAATTATAAATGGGATAATAATAATGAAATTCAAAGTAGCATAAGTATATCATCTAGACAATAGTAATAAACATTAAAAAAGTGACACTTCCGATGCCGGGTTGGATTAAAGTAAACGTCGACAGTGCCTCAGAAGACAATCCTAGACCTGCCAGCTGTGGGGCCATTTTTAGAGATTCTGCTGACCAGTGCCAGGGTTGATTTTACATTGGGTGTGGTATTGCCTCATCCCTTGATGCAGAGATTCTAGGAGTGATCGTTGCTGTTGATTTTTCATTACAAAGAGGACGGAAAAAACTTTGGATTGAAAGTGATTCTACCACCATTGTTCCAGCCATTTGGAATGGAGTCATTCATCTCACCTGGACGCTCACTATACTTTGGATGAATTTCCTGAATTCGCTACAGGAAATTGACTACATTGCCACACATGTCTTTCGTGAAGCGAATGCTATTGTTGATTCCCTTGCCAACAAAGGTGTTCACCAGAGAATGACATGGATGGATGGGCTGCTAGCTGATTTATTTCACCTCTTTGAAAGAGATTGTAATAATATCCAATCCTTTATACTCATGTAAAATTTTGCTTCTTTAATTAATAAATGGTGCTTCGGTCCTTGACCTAGGCATTACCATTTTTTTAAAAAAAAGTGACAGTGCACACAAAATGATGAGTATGTCATGGAGATATATAAAATGTGAACATATGTTCATATTTCAATATAAAAAATAAAAAAAGTGAAAAAATTCTATCCAATAACATCATGAGCCAATGATTAGTCCTGTGCTACCAAGATACCATCCTATAATTAATCAAGCATTGATGGCCAGGTGGTTTCCTTTATCCCTACCTATATCTATGAAGTCAATCAGGGTACCAAAAAATTATTTGAATAGGTTGTGGGATATACTCTATAGGAAACCACCAATGGTGTCTTCACAAGTCCAGTTCAGGAATATAAAAGCAATATTGTTTAGATGTAATGATAGGTAGTGGCATAAAATACATGAAATAAAAATCTTGTCAGGCTTAGACTCTACATGAGATTCCCAACTGGCTATACCTGCTTTAGATTATTCTTATAATGTCGGAACAAGGAACCTATAAGAGTTTAGGATTTACAATGTATAACCAAACAATACCAGTATAATTAATAATAAAATAGGACCCCAGGTAAAACCAGGTCATCTGAGTCATAATGATAGTAATTAATGATCTAATAAGAATCATGGCATCCTTGAAATTACAAGGTCAAGTAAAATCATAGTATATTAACCATGATGCAAAAAAATACAAGTTTAAGTATAATCCATGGGGTACACGCAATGAATTCCACTAAAATAATGTCTAATAGAGTCCATGTAGCCTCTCCATAGTAAATCCCAGGATAAAAATGACTGAGGACCTAGGGGAGAATACAAGGTACTTCCTATCCTAAGACATCGCTAAATCCATGGAGTGTATCTGATGTATTCAAATATATGGAAATGTTTCAAATGAATCATTAGTAAAACACTAAGGAATTCATGTATAATAATAAATTTTCTAAATTCTATAGTGTGTATCTCCATTGGAAAACATCCCAATGAATCATAATAGATTCCTTTTAGTATTGAAGACATTACCTCAAGAATCCAATGATGGATCAAGTCTAACCACTCCTATAATAATAAAATGTTCTATATTAGAAATATCCACGTTATGTTTAATCAATAAATAAAATCTATGTGATAATCATTCCAATTTATTCACTTTTATAATCAAAGACTATACCTTTTAATTCAATAATGAATAAGGCTATAAAAGGTGTCATACCATTAATTATTTGATTCCAAATTAATACGATCTAATATAAACATGGTTTCATAATCATAAGGTGATAATTTATCAATTTAAATCAGTCAAATCACTTGAATAAGGAAAACCAACTCAGCAGCATTCATTTTAGTTAATAAAATATAAAGGGCACATCGATATACATATGGAAAACCCAAAGGGGTGGGTCAAGTTGAGTTCAATGGCCTCCAAAAATAATAAAGGGCTTAATATGGGATTTATATGCCAAATTAAACACCCATTTTAAGTTAAAAAAATTGATTTTAGGGCTAAATCATAGTTGAAACTTGCACACAACATAAATGTGACAATTATAAATCAATGAGCCTTGAGGGAAAAGTCATAAAACACCTACCCTATGGAATTAAATGAACACTCATCTAGTATTGGCCTTTGGTTTTGTCTAAATTAGAATAAAACATAATAATATTAAAATTCCTATAAAATAGGGCATATTTTCTCACACCAAAATAGCACTGCAGATGGAGAGATAAACCATGAATGGAAGTAAGTGAATCAATGCTCTAACCGAGAAGAATCTAATGAGATAAAAAGTGGTCTGATCAGATTTTGGATGAGAAAAATAGACCGATTTCGGGATTTAAGCATGAGAGAGCTCCAAGAGAATAAAGAAGATGCTGCACATGTAGGAAAATGAAAAGAGGGTGAGTGTTTTAAAATAAATAAGGGGAAAATAATATATTCACCCTTATTTAAGTGGTCGCATGATTTAGATACACAGTTGGCTAAACCACACACCAATGATGTAATTTGAAATATCCATGGAAACCCCCTTACATGACTATCCCTCATGGTTTGGAAAAACCGTGCTCCAACTATGTTTTATCACTACCTAAGTGTCACTAATGGTGTGATCTAGGCACCCAGTTTTCCAAAATATGCGCCGTCCATGCGAATCCCTTCAACAACAAGTGTACAATTTTTTTCATGTACATGTGGTCTCCATTTCATGGGTTTTCAAACCGTGATCCCTTATATATGGGATACACTATTGAGCCACATAGTTACTATTAATCTTTCTCCAAATGTTCACCTTATACAATTTTTCCCAAAATTTGCGGTTTTGGGCACCGAACGTGCCCTAGATACTCTCAAACCCATATCTGAACTATTATGCTCTCTTATAAGAGTAAAAATTAATATTAAATATAAAAATAAAATATTTTATACCTCATAGAAAATATATTATATTACACCAATATTTTCTTTAATAGAAATAGACAACAAAAAGTAAAATCTCAAAAGAAAAAAGATTGAACACATGGGATTTATAGTGATTCGTGGAACAAAAATCCCATAGTCCACTTCACCAACACTCTATTCCATGTGTTTTGCAAGTTTCACTATATAGGCCCTTTTTCTGGGGGATCCCATTTGAGTTTATGAAATTGTTACTTGTTACTATGGTATTAGAGATTTCAACTAATCTCTCCTTTTACATGACTTTTCTACAGTCTCATTCTACTCAATCATAATTATTGTAGACAATAATAAGAATAAAAAAACAAGGTTTGGAATAATGATGAAGCACATAGTTGAAAGCAAAAACATCCTGTATTTGATGATAATTCAATAGAATATCATATACTTATAAGTTAATATATGTATGTTCATTGATTGAAAATGATATCATTTTAACTGCAATAGTTGAAGAAAAAATTTAGGAGTTATCTATTTTGGAATGCATGCATCCATCTTTTCATCATGAGACCAAATATTCTATATATATCTTCCTTTTTAATTTGATGTTAAGAAAAATAGACAATCACAATTGTAGAGTGAACAATACTTTGAAAGGATCATAGATATGTTCTTAATGACATTTTTCCTTCATTTAAAAATATTAAAAAAACCACTATGGTAGTGATGTCAGAAATATTATTTGTTTTGTTTTTCCAGTCTTGGAAAGAAGAAAATTTATCTAAATATATCATTCCATATTTTAATAGTTATTTTCTATGTGATTAAAATCATGAATTTAATTGTAAATAAATTATACCAATGTTACATTTATAATCATGAAGATCCATTGTATGGATTATTCTCCAAAAGAGATACATCTAATAACACCATTCACATAATATGATTTACAAGGTAACATCATAAGATGAAAAAAATATTTCAATTATATGTTGTGTATGATAATTATTATTTATAAGATGATATCTTACTTGAATATGATAATTGACTTCTATGGATTCCTTGGATACTCTTAAGATAATCCTTTAAAAATTATCATTTCATAAGATACAAGACATCTCATAAATTTCATCGAACTAAAATTTATTTCTTTGAACATGAAGAAGAAAATTTAATATCTCTGTAAGATGATTTACTTATATATATATATATATTTTAGATTGAGGGGCAACATGATAACATACTTTTATGTAGGATAAAAATACAATACAGATATTGAATTTACTATATACGATAATTACTTTATTTCTATGATAATCAACCAGTGTAAGAAAAATCAAAAAACCAAAATCACACATAATATGTATCTTTTCACACTAATATGATAAATTAATTTACAATTTATACATAAATAATATCATAAAAAATAAGAGTATTTTGTTGTAATATTCTGAAAGAAATAAGTTAAACATGTTTTTAGATTCACATGGATTTTTTGAATCATAAAAATGCATAAATAATTGTGTCATGTTGGAAGAATATAAGTCTATCCAACAAGTTTCACCTATTTCTACCCATTTACTAAAAAAAGGTAAATTATCAATGAGAATTTTTAAACTAAAAAATAAATAAATGGTAAACCATGACCATTAAATGGATAAATCATAAATTAAATATATTTTTAACCTTTGAATTTATAAGTTTCAATCCATGATCTATTTATAATATATAATTTTATGAGAATTTTTGTTCCCTTCATAATGGTTTGTAAAGAGAGTTTGAATTTTTCGAAGCATATACCCCGGGAGTGTCAAACTAGGGGTGCATCAAGTGCAATTTTCATGTACTGCATAACAACTAATTCAATTCCCAATATACCTTTTTTGTGTTATTACCCCCTTGTACATTTGTTCTAGATCCAAATTGTTGTGTAGTATACATATATGGATTTATTTTCCATGAAACCACTTACTCTATACTTTATAAAAATTTAGGATGTTTTATTATGTTTAGTGTTATCCTTAAAATTTTAACTAGGGTTTTCAAATCATAAACCATATAAACAAAAATACTTATCCTTTGATACCAACTATTTCAACCCATATCTTTCATACACTTTATTTCATATATTTTTCATAACAATAAATTTAGTACAACCCCAAAGGAACATTATGCCAAGTGTCTTTGTGTAATTAGGTACATAACATAAAAAATTACAACACAAATATAACAACATTATTTAATATCTCAAAATCATGCACTTATATTACATGGATATTCTAAAACTACATTGGATAACATCATGATGTATATAAGAATGTGGTGAGCTATAAAAACTTGTAATGGAATAATAAAATAATAACCAGATGAAATTAATTCAAGTGATTCAAGAGGCATATCAATATGTCATAAAAGGGTTGAGAATCATAATCTTGAAAAATTATGCATGATATAACATGATAACATCAAGGAATCATAAGAATGTGGAAAAACATAAAAAATGACAACATAAACATATTTCAAGGTTAACCATTGAGAAATCATAACATAGAGTGTTCTCTAAACCACCCTGATACCCTAGTACCTAGATACCCAACCTGAAAATTACATTTATTAAAGGGTTCTCCTGATCCCCAAGGGTTTGTGACCTATACATGGTATCATATTACAATAAAGAGGGAATTATTTCTCCATAAAACATTAGAATATAAAGAAACTAGTCAGGGTGCTAAACACTACAAAAGGAGAAAGTACCAGAAACCAAATAGGTTTAACAAAACCCAAAATAGTACATCATCAAAGTACTCATCAGAAGAAAAAAAATCCCAAAGAAAATATCAGTCCAAGTCTAATGTATCAATAACACACACATATTCTAAGAGGTGTTTTCCCTTTCCTTGTACCTAGAAGAATTAAATCTAGAAATTCCTTAAGGAAAAGGTAGTGTGTGAGATAAAAAGGCCATTAGGGTCTCACCAAGTGTTCTATAAAAAGATTCCATAATAGTAAGACAAATAATGATTTTAATTTTAAATGAAAATTGGATATGAAATAATATACCATTTTAATATTTAAAATAATACATTATTCTTTTCAAAGGATGGAAGACATTTCAAAAAATGGATTAAGTAAAAATTTTATATAAAACAATTTATATAAATCAGTAGGAATGAGTAACATAGTTTCAAAATAAATGAAATTTCTATATCAAAACAATTATGACGAGAACCATGATCATATACCTTATTGTATAGTAGTTCCCAATTATAGTATCCTCACAAATATCATATCATTGATCATGGATAATTTTTGTAGATATGTCCCTCATGTTCAGACTAAATAGGAATCATCAACATGCTATCTGGGATAAGATCTGTGAAACTAGGTTTTTTGTTAACATTTTCATCATCAGTACATTTCCAGGGAATCAAAATCCTAACATGATTTTTCAAAATAACCAACTAACTACAAAGGTTATCATGTGTTCAATAAATTAATCAACAATTGGAAATAATCACTTTTCAAATAAACTATAATTTACAATTCAACTGCCGAATTTTCAGCTTTGATAGGTCAATTGAATTTCAAAACCAAAACGCAGGTTTTTCATAAATTAATTACCATTAAATAAAAAACCAATAATTGATTTTTATCATTTTAATTTATCCTTTCTCTTAAATCAATTGTAAAATAATATCATAAATTATATTAATTTCAAAATATGTCCCAAATTCCAATTCCATTGTAATCAATGTTTTTTTAAAAAAATATGTTATTTAAAATTCAAAAACCATATCATATAAAATTAGGAATCCATAAATCAATTGAAAAAAATTATTAATAACATAATACAATAAAGGTTACAATTATATGAAAAATCTCAAATGTAACCACCTACAATTAATCATAGAATCAAATATCAACACCCGTAATGAGATCCCTCAATGAAGAACGATGGAAATGGTGACCTAGAAACCAAACCTAGAATTAAGAACCATTTAAATAGAGTTCAGATCAAACAAATATGTGATGATCTATTAAACTCTATGGAGGAAGAAAGGTGCTATTTTGAGATATTAAATAGAAGGAGATCTGCTTACCTTAGAGGGATCAGATCATCCACCAACATAAAGATTCTCCAAAGGAGGGGGTTGGTGGAGATATAATTGAATCTAGGGAGCCTTATAAATCCTATAATTCAAGTTAGTCATGATTTAGAGGCTTTATTATATTTAATAGAGGTTTTGGAAATTTTAAAACAATTTTCAGAATTAAAAAATCCAGGCACACAGTTAGCTAGGAAGGGATGAATTGTTTGAAAAACTACGCACCCTAACCATGCACCCCTACACGGAGGTGCATAGTTTCTATTAGGCTGGTTCACATTTTTTAATCCTGTGTTCCAATGATGAAAACATTAAATATGAAAGGTTTCATTGACTTCACTGGGAGGGGGCGGGGGTGGTTCATAGTTTGGGAAAACCATGCCCCAACTATGCAGAACCCAAAAAACCACGAGATTGTTTTTTTAAATTTCACTTAAATCACCCCTAAATAAGATCCAACCAAATGGGAAACAAAAAGGGTCAAGGAAAACCTAAAATAAAGTAAGAATCTGTTACAACCTCCTCACCCTTAGAACATTCTATCCTTATAAATCATGTCAAGATGATTTTAACTCAAAAGATGATTCTATTTCTCTATAATAACTAAATCCCTCTCCCAAGTCTCATTAATATTAGAATGCTCCCTTAGAACATAGACCAATGGTATCATCCTCCCATGAATCACTTTTTTTCCAAAAATCAAAAATCTTGACTGGAAGCTCAGTCATGCATATGTCAGGCTCAATATCAATATCCTCCCAACTCAATACGTGAGGTGGGTCAGAAAGATACTTCTAAATTTGAGATAAATTGAATGAATTATGTGTTAATGTAAACTATTATGGAAGTATTAAATGGTAGGACACTTTATCCACCTTCTAAATAACCTCAATAGTTCCAAGAAAATCAAGATAATTTTTTGCTTGCTTCCCAAATCATCGGTGAACCAACAGAGGGGAAACTCTCAAGAACACCCAGTCACCCATAGATAATTCCATTGGTATATTATGAAGATCTACATAAAATTTATACTAGATCTATGAATTTAACATTATATTAAAAATCAACAGAATATTTGAATAATTTACTTGAACCATGTTTGGTACAACCATGGAACTGTGTACAATCTATGACCAACAAAACAATGATTTTCACAGACAACCGTACATAGCCTCAAAAGGATACATTTTGATCATGAACTATTAATAGATTTTATAAAAACTAAACCAGCCCCAAATGGTCATCCTATGCTCCTCTAAACTCAAAAACATAATTAAAAATCATGAAATCAATAATCTATTTAACCCTCTCTATCTAGAAATCCATCTATAGATGATATGATGTATGCAAATGAACATCAGAACCAATCACCTCTTAATGACCTCGCCAAAAATTAGAGTTAAAATGTGGATATATATTAGAGACTATAATAGATGGAATTTCATTAATCCGAACAACATATTTCACATTGAGATTTACCAGCCTCCTAACCTTGGTTATATCAGGAATGTGTAAGAAGTGAGATAATTTGATCACCTGAAAGATCAAAACCCATATCACATTCTCCTTCTTTATGGTATGCAACAACCCCACTACAAAGTCCATATATTTGCCATCCCAATTCTAATTTGGAATTAGTAGTGGCTGAAGTAAACCTGGGGGTCTATGATGCTAATCTATGAACTTTTGCAAAGTATAGTAGTGTTGAATAAAATTACAAATATGCATCTCATACCTAGACACTTGAATCGTTGTTTCCTTCCATAGAACATATTTTTGGTTTTTAGGTGGAAACCCATTATGAATTATGGAAATCCACCATCACATATTTTTTACTCTAAAAGGTATAAAGTACTACTTCTATAAACATAGGATACCATTCGTGGAGAATAACCAGTCAACAATGGTCTCCCCACCATAACGAGAGCTCCCAATGCTATAGAATACATTATCAAGATGATGTTACTAAAGAAAAATCACAAGAAGATGTGTGGTAAACTGAAAACATATCAAAAAAACTTTCATCCTCTACCTATTAAACTCATATATGAAATTATGGAAAAGAACCATCAATTTACCCTCTAATGATTCTTTCACGGCTCAGGTCGTAAGTTTCCAAATCAACTCATCGACAACAACATTCCATTTCCCTTAGGATTAGGCAATGTTGAAATAAAAGGACTCCAGGTACTCCATCCAAAGAGTATGGAATAGATTAAAATCTATTTTGGAGAATATTTAACTTAGGGTTTTTTTAGAATAAATGGTAAAAATATCTCCAAAAAGTTAGTGTTGGTAACTTTAAAACACATGCATCACAGTTGTGAGTTGAATTTCATGGGTCAGATAATTATTCTCATGGGGATTAATATTTTGAGAACCATAGGATACCACATTTTCACCCAACATAAAAACATAGCCCCAAATAAAACCTTATACATCACATTAGACCACATAGCCCACCATGACCTTCATAAGCATCAACATAGGTGCAGAAGTCAAAATATGTTTCATATCAATAAAATAACTCTAACATTTATCATCCCAAATGAAAGTCACTAAATTACAAGTGAGATTGGTTATTGGAGAACCCAAATTTGAGAAATTATTTAAAATTGGTGATAATAACCTACTAAATACAAGAAGCTACATATCTTGAAAACATTATGTGGTTTCTCACAAGTCCTAAAAGCTTTCATATTCCCTAGATATAATGAGATACTATGTTTTGAGACCATTTTCCCATGAAATTCACTTCTCAAATCCATAAATGACATTTTTATATCTTGAAATAATGTCAAAAACTTATCAATAATTCTAGAATTTCTCTCAGATAACACACATGACCCCCATTAGAATTAGAGTAAACAAGGATTCCATGCACAAAAACCACCACAAATGTATCAATATACACATGGAAAATCCTATTCATGTTGTCTATAAATAATATAAGATAATTGGTTAGACCAAATGACATTATAAGATACTCATAACATCTATACCTTCTCCATAAGGTGGTTTTCTAAATGTTATATTCTTTTATTCTAGACTGGTGATAACACGATAGAGGGTCAATCTACGAGAACCACTTCACCCATTTAAAACGGTCAAAAAAATCATCAATACATGGAAATGAATACTTTTTTTCTTTACATAACTCAGTTGAGTTTCTAGTAATAAATAAATAGGTGAAGTGTTCCATAAACTTTCCTAAAAAAGGGAACAATCACCACTCATGGTGACTCACTCAGTTGTATAATGCCTTTCTCTAATAGATGATCCAATTGAGTCTTTAACACTTTAATCTCAGTTGGTTCCATGAGTTAAGAAGGAATAAACATCGATTAAGTACTAGAAACTAAATCAATATAAAACCCTACCTCTCTTAATGGTTTAAAACTATAGAAATCAAAAGGATGAATGTCAGGAAACTCAATGATAACTGGGGCGAGATTATTGCTCAAAGACTCCCACTCAAGGTTAAAAGAAAACACTAATATTATTTCCCCTAAATCTGGATAAGAAGGTCTGAATATACCTAAACTCAGGACCCATTCTCATTGAATGACACGACACACCCCATCAGGTGCAGTAAAGGAGACCCATAGAAGATAACTGTCAATTCAGTCCATATTAGAAATGATCCAATCTATCCTGAAAATGAAATCAACATGTTTCATTTGGTTAACCAGAAAATCCTAGGTAATACTGATCTCTAATAAATAGATGAAACAATAATGACAATATAGACCCTTCTATCTCTTCATTTTGAGGGGTGAAAAAATATCCATTACAGAAGTCAAAAGATCTATATGTTGATTTAGCAGGATCATAATAAAAGTCTATATAAATGAATGAGATTCACTTTTATCAAAAAAGTAGTCACTAAAGATGAAAATATAGTGAGTGTACCTCTCAAATTCACTAGAACTATACCATATTCCTCTAGAGACTCTTACACTAATTGAAGAAGCATTGTTTTTTATGTCTATGGATGTAACCCAATTGTTTCTGAAGAATCTGATTGCACCATCATAATTTTAGGTGTTGATGAGATAGTTCAACTAAATGGGGAATAAATTATATAATAGAATATCTAAAAGTGATATAACCATCTATAGGAGCTACAAATCATGGGTGCCTCAGTGCAAACTCGTTTTGAATACCCAGGTTTTCCTCACTAGAAGCAAGTCAAGGGGCCCCTGCAGGGAACTTCCGGACATCTGGAAGAACCTTTCAACTAAGATCAACCCTGAGACTCATAAAACAATCCATTTCCGTTGAAGGAACGCATAGAACTTTTAATTGAAGAAAAATTAACTCCTGTAAACCCAAACTCACAAAAAAGGTAAAGCTCAACCGTCAATGCACTATCTAACACGCCATCATAAGAACATAGCCTCAAGAATAAAACCTATCAATGAATATCATATTGAAGGAACATATTGAACTATTTTGTAATGCCCCAACACTAGAACCCTAGATTCTGTTCATTATTACATAACATAGGCATGATCACAAGGGATCAAGTCTCGAACGACCAATTAGGTTAGTAGCCTTTGATGTACTAGATACATTTATAAGTTTTACATTACATCATGAAATAAAAACATAAAAAAAACTTTTGTCCCATTTTGAACACAATTATATCCTTAGCCTATCCCTACAGGTCAACCATAGAATACTTCTTCACATCATGGGAAAAATAAAACATAGAAAGGGGTGATCTCAGATTCTCATTAGGGATAACAATATAGCGGAAACCTTCATAAATAAGCATAAACATTTAAGTCAATGTATAAGACTAAAACAAAATCCTTTTAAACATAAAATTCAGCCTAATATAGAAACGATAAAATCAAATAATCTAATTTAAATATGCACTTGGAAATTCTACTGGTCAAATAATCACATGCAATATCAATAGCCACTTTTATTATGATGGAATGCATAATGCCAGACTTCATAACCCCAAAGTCAAGGATTTATGCCAAGACTACAAATAAGATTATGTCAAGGCCTTATGCCAATACACTAGTTTGTCTCATGAGAACTACCTATGAATCTACGAGCTATAGTGGGCTCCACCTGTCACTTACTAAGTCCAATGCATTCCTCATATGAAAATGATTAATCATAACATAAACATTTTTATTAAAACTAGCATATGAAATGTCAATACTTTACCCATAAACCATGAATGGTATAAAAATAACACATCTGTAGTCATAAATATCTAAAAACCATCAATAAAATATGGATGTTTTGTATCATAATAAATCAACTTCAACCAAACTTAAAATACCTCAAAGGATGCTGACATAGACGAAATCAAAACCTTTTTTAGAGAAATATTTCATTCTATTTTGAAATAATTTAAATGTCATATAACTATAAAAGATAACATTTATTTGTAAAATATTCTTATAATCTTGATGGGATGCTTCGACGATGTTATAATGGCATAAAATTTCCGCACCCACTGTATAAGATAAAAAAGTCATTCTCAAGTTAATTTTGTCGAAAAGGTCAAAAAGTACCCTGTTTGGAAAATGACAGAAAGATTCCTTTAAAAACATATAAGGTTAAATAAAGGTATAAATGACTTTAACCCATTGTTACGTAAATAGTAAAAAAAATTTGATATAAATTTTAAGTAAAACACAGATGTGGATCATATAGAGGTCCCAGAAGATACTTATGTAATAACAACCTCGAATAATAAAGAGATTCTGAAATTAACCCTAATCTTGAACTTTTCCCTAGTAGATGGAATGTTAACCTCATTTATAATAGTTAAAAATTTGTTATTAAATTATACAAGAACTATATACATAAATATGAAATCATATATGATCTTATAATATTTCATTGTTAACAATATTTTAGTAGTATCATCATTTTGGGTGTTAACTGATTCTTTTTCCATTATATGATTTTCTATGTAAGTAATTTTTTTTTGGATAGGATGCATATTATTCATATTAAAAATTATATTAAGTCTTTAAACATTAATTTTTTAATCATAAAATGAAAATTAGTCTTGAATGGATACGATGGGGAATGGATCTAATCACCGTTGTGGAGACTGTAATCCGTACGTACACACAAGAAAAAATATCAATCTTTTGATATTAAAATTTTATATAATTGGATGGTATATCATATATAAAGAATAATTATCATGTTATACTTATTATTTAAATCATTTATACTCATTATTATACCCATCCAAATTATGAAGTGTTTGAATAACAAACTACACCGCGACGTGAAGACGGTAATCCGTACGCACACACGTATGGTGACTTTTTCATTTATAGGATGGATAGAATAATGAATATGGTTATAAAATTTTTATAAAAACATCACTGTATATAAAAGATACTAGAGTTATTATTTTATAATGGAAACAACAAAGAAAGAGGAAGTGGAAAAAGAAAAGAACTTGAAAGGGGTGATGAAATATTTACCCCCTCCTCGGGTTATTCCTTTTGATTTGATCAAAAGGGATCATTAGGATGGATTTATGACTAAAGTATGGCCTCTAGTATTAAGGGAGGATAGTTGAGAAAATATTTGTGATGGGAGTGTCCGAGCCAAATGGATTTGATGGTGTGAATTTGAGATAAGGGTAAGTTCCCTTTTATAAGAGAGGTGAGGGTCACTTTAAAAAAAGCTTGAAATATTATTCCATAATAAAATATTTTTTGGTTACTAATGGCTCTAAGAATAATTAGTTAAAGTATAAGGTGGTTATGGGTATAAATCCTCTCAATCAATAGGTTTTATATAGATTTAGGTCATCATATTAACCTTATCTTTTGGACTTATCTCTTAGTTAAATAGTTTGTCATTTACCATGTCTCTTTGTATTTTTATATTATATTGTAAATAAACTTACTATAAATTTCCAAGTGAACCTAAAGTGGTTCATTAATGACATATATAATATTATTTATTCCCTTTGGCTGATCCTTATATTTTTTGGAATATAACATCAATTATTAATATAATATTTGTTTTAAGAACTCTTTTATGACAACTTAGACACTATTTGGTATTTTGTTTTTGTTAAATTCATAACATCATTATTAATTCGCAAAAAATCATTTCATCAACCCTAACATGTCATATTAACCTTTAAAATTAGTTTAATTCATTAAAAGTCTGAAATTAGATTTATTTGAGTATTTATAATATCAATTATTTGAATCTTTCATTAATAAAGTAATTACTGCATCATTATTGTGTCATAAATAAATTTAATTATTTAATTTATAAAAATTATAAATAAAAAACCATTATGTAGTAAATATTATTATCTTTATAATGATTATTAATAGTCAAATTTATCTTATTTTTGACCCTATATTATAAATGGTTTAGTTATTAAACAATGATTTTAACTCTTTTAACTATTCTTTAAATAAAATAATAATAAATGTCCTAATCTAATCCAAGTGGATCAAAGGGGATCATATTATTTTCCTAAGGTTATTTTTGGTCTAATTACACTTATCATATCAGAACATGTTTTAGGGTAATAATAATATCATTTTTACCCCTAATTACCCTATTTACTTTTAACCGTGGTAAAAAAAGTAAAAAATTACTATTCACCAAAAATTATTTTCATCTTATTGAACCACATTTTACTTACTGATATCAACCGTGTTGCTCATATTTTTGAAATTCAACTCACAAAAGAGGTAAAATTATGTTTTACGCAAATTTGCAAATGCTCCTAGGAGGTGGGTAAAGGACGATAAAAAGTCCAATAAAATTTTATATATCTAAACTTATTTTAAAATGACTAAAATGAATTATTTTGAACATATATAGGTATTATGTTTCTATTATGACCTAAAATAAATTAAAATCACTAATTCATTAATTAAAAAGTTAGTTTTAACCAATAACATAGGGTTTTTCACTATTTATCAAAAAACTGAATGTTTTCAGAAAAATACCAAAAATTTACACTAAGATAATTTAGATATTCAAAATTCAAAAATTAAGTATATTTTACTGAATTAAAAACATAAAATTTTAATTTATTAATTTAAAATTAATTCCCGTTGTCAAAACCAACAAGCGGGTTTTTTAAAAAGTAAAAACTATAAAAAAATGACATGTGTTTATGTCAAATTTAAATTTGAAATTACTTATAATGACCTAAATTGTATTAAATGAAAAAAATATAATCTAATTATTCTTCCAAACCATTAAAATTAATAATTTATTACTATAAATTATTTTGATTAAAAATGTTGTTTTTGATTAAAACCTTGAATTTTTCACTATTCATTAAAATTTGAAAGTAATGAGAAAAGTACGAAAAATTTATCCGAACTAAATTTTTGTTTCCCACTTCTAAAGAAGCATTTAATTTCATTAAATTTAACATATAAAAGTTTCAAATATTGGTTTTAAAAAGGGTTCTTCATTAAATGGTGGTAAAATTGCATTATTTTTTGAAAAATACTTATTTTATATGGAAAAATGAATTTGTACTTATATTATGTCTAAGAAACACATAATATGGATGTTAAAATTATATATAGTATATAAGATTCCAAATTTAGTTAATATTATTCATAACCGCTTTTTGAACGATTAGTTTAGTAAGTTGTGGTGTGCTCGAACTCGGTGTTGCCTGTAGCGAAAGTTATAGAATTATTTTACAGAAATAATGTACTATGAAATCTTGGGGTGTTACATTCTCCCCTAGTTCAATAAATTGCATCCTCACAATTTGAAATTTTTCTTCAAAAATAAATGGTTAAAAATAGAAAAATACCTTTGTGGAAAACCCACATCAGGAATTGGGTTAATAAAATTTAGTGTTAATAAGACGGAAAGTGAAATGAAAATGTCACCACCAAATTATGATCTCGATTAAGAGAACATTAGTGGAAATTAGAGACACAAAATTGGAGGGAAAATTTAAATATTTATAAGGATAGATTGAGGTCATCAATCACAAAAAAGTGTAAATTTGAGGGCCTCAGTGCCATCAATCTACGATGATGTAAAATATCATCAATTCAAAAAAAACATATGGTATTGGGATAACACATTTTTGGTTTTAAGATCCCTTCCCTAAATTTTAAGAATCAATTTATTCATAGAATAAGAAGAATAAATATATATATACCTACTTGAAAAGTAGAGTTTATCCTTCAACTAATTCCTACAACAAACTCATCTTTCACTCCAAAAGATAATAGAATTAAAAAAAATTATATTTATTTTAATCATAGAGGGTTAAAAAAAGAATTTATATTCCTTTTTCATACTATTTAAAAAACTAAATTATACAAACCAGGGCATCACGTAGGCCAGTGGTATGTGATGCACCCTTGTCGCCCTTTGATTGCAGGTTCAAGTCTCACAGCCTTGATGGACGTGACGAGTTGTTGCTAGACCTCCGGGTTTCCATTTTATGACAATTCAAGAATAATCTCAATAAAATATTTAACCATAAAAATAGTATCCAATGTCAAACTGAATCGATTCCAGCCTTTAGACTTATTCAAATACTTCTGTCCAAACTCACAGTCCAAAATTTATAAGGAAGGTAAACACAATGAAGATCCTTTTTTCCACATAATAAAATGTGAATTCCTTCATCATGTAGTCTTTTAAAACACTGTAACACCCTAAATTACCATAAAACCTTATTTATTACATTCATGATCCCTTATTCCTTATAGAATACTAGATATACTCCTTATATCCAATTTTTTTTAAACTCTAACAATGATGGAATAACAAAACCATTAACTAGTTCTGAGGATGCCGATAATATCCAATATAATTTATCCAAATCAATTATCTCTTATTCCAAAATCAATACCTCAGTATCAGAACCACATTAATGTTTTGTCGTTCCTTTAACCTTTTATTTTTCCAAAAAGTTTAACTTTCCACTAAGTCACTTTTCTTGGTTTCACACAATCTCAAGTCCTTAATGAAATAGTACTTCAATACAATCCTTATATATAATTCTTATAACATGTACATCATTAATACAATAATCAAATGACATAATACTTTAAAAACAAAATAATAAATCTTAATAATTCCTCTTTATAGTTGGAAGTATCATAATTGGATTATTATCTAATATCAGCATTTTTGGTATACTCTGATGATTTGGACATTTATTTGCGTAGTGTCCCAAATCCTTGCGGATGAAGAATTGTACATTTGAAACCTTTTTCTTGCCTTGGCAATCACGTACTTGGTGTCCTTTTCTCCACACTTATAATAAACTTTCATTCCCTTCAGGAAAGTACTAGGGGGTTTCTTCCCTCATTTACTATAGAATGGATATTCAACTTTCCCTTCTTCCCCTTATTTCCATTTATAGAGTGTTCAGCAGATCTCTTCTTCTCTTGCTTTGATTTTAAATTTTTAAGACTTAGAGAATTCTTTGACTGTATTGATAGCACGTGAGACAATATCTTCGTATGATGAGAAGGATTGTGAGTCTAATTCTCAATGGTGAAATGGTTTTAACCCATTAAAGAAATTATTAATCTTACTTCTTGGTTTACGTATAAAATCTACATCATGCCTTGCTAACCTTGTAATTTTTGCCTCATGCTTTGCGACATTCTCGTCCTTTTTTGCCTCACACTCAGAAATTTTGTTTCCATATCCACTCAATGGTCACGAGGAAAGTATTTTTCTATAAAAATATGTTTAAACTCCCTCCATTACATATTTGATACTTCATCATCTTACTTTGTGTTTTGAATCAATGACCACCATCGATCTGCATCCCCCACGAGGTGATAAAATACCCTGACAACTTTTTCTCTTTCGCTACTCCCCAAAGCGTGAAATATTTTTTATAAGGAATTTATCCATTGCTCATATACTAATGGATTTTTACTCCCAATTAATGTTGGTGGTTTTTGTTTAATGATGCGGTCTAATGTTGATCCTCTACATTGTGGATCAGAGTACTCCATACGGGTAAGTTTATTATTCATAACCTGAGTGAGTTGTCCTAGTATGGTGATAAGATGATCCACATGAGTTGCTTCACCAGCTCCACTATAATTATCTTGAGTAGGAGGGAAATCCCAACATGGATTACGTGCATTCATATGATTTCCATTCCTTCCACTAGGTGCCATTTCTAAACAATGGCTTACACTATATTGGTTTATGAATTGCAATACATAATTCCAGACTTGTAAAATAGTTAACATAAATTGAAAAGTTTATAGACATAATCGATAATCATAAAAATGTTTTCTTTGAGGATGTATATACTCATAAACCTTTCATAATGGTTTGTAAATAAAATGATAATTATCCCAAGCATATCCACCAGGAGTGTCGTATCCAAGAGTGCAGCAAGGCCCGTTGTCATGCACCAGCTCCCATTCAAGTCTAGATTAAAGAGGTGTTTTTGGGGTTTACCCATAGGTACATTTGTTCCAGATACACCTCTACATGCTCGTATCCAAACAAGGATTTATTGCTTTGAAAACTAATAAAATCTCAAAAGTGCCAAAATTCGAGGAAGTTCTTCTATACTAATCCTTAAAGTCTATCTTAGGGTAATGTTCTCTAATCAGAGTTTTTCTAAATCTTACTTCCATGGATTGTAATAAACTTCCTCATATTCCAACTGTAACACCCCAACCCAGAAGCCTAGAGTTGGTGCATTATTACATAACATTGGCATGATCACTAGGGATCAATTCCTGAAAGACTGATCAATTTTGTATCCTTGGAAGTACTAAATACATTAAAATATTTTACATTACATCATGAAATAAAAAAATCAAAAATTTTCGTCCCCTTTTGAACACAGTTATATCCTTAGCCTATCCCTGCTGGTCAGCCAAAAAATACTTCTTCACATCCTAGGAAAAATAAAACATAGAAAGGGGTGAGCTCAGATTCTCAGTAAGGATAACAATATAGCAGAAACATTCATAAATAAGCATAAATATTTAAGGCAATGTATAAGACTAAAACAAATAGCCTTTTAAAAATAAAATTCATAATGATATGTAAAAGTTAAAATCAAATAACTCCATTTACTTATTCACATGGATATTCTATTATTCTAATAATCACATGCAATATTATTAGCCCCTTTCATAATGATGGAATGCATAATGCTAGACTTCATAACCCCATAGTCAAGGCCTTGTTCCAAGACTACAAATATGATTTTGTCAAGTCCTTGTATCAAGATAGTAGTTTGTCTCATGAGACCAACCGATGCATCGAGGAGCTATAGTGGGCTCCAACCATCACTTACTAAGTCCAATGCATTCCTAATGTGAAAAGGTTTAGACATAACATAAACATTTGTATTAAAACTAGCGTACGAAATGTCAATACGTTATCCATGAACCATGAATGGTATAAAAATAACATATCCACATTCAAACATATCAAAAAACCTTCAATACAATAAGGATGTTTTGTATCATAATAAATCTACTTCAAACATGTTTAAAATCCATCAAAGGATGTTGACATAAATTAAAACAAAACTATTTTTTGAGAAATATGTCTATCTATTTTAAAATTATTTAAAAGTAATAAAATTATAAAATAAAACATTTATTTGGAAAATATTCTTATATTCTTGTATGGGAATCTTTGACGATGTTATAATGGAAGAAAATATCCACACCTACCGTATAAGTTAAAAAAAGACATTCTTACCTTAATTTTGTCGAAAAGGTCATAAAGTACATTGTTTGGAAAACGACGGAAAGATTCCTTTCTAAAAATAGTAGTTCAAATAAGGGTATAAATTACATTAAACCATTGTCGAGTAAATAGTAAAAAATGTTTTGAAATATATTTTTAAGAAAACACGGATGTGGATGATAAAGAGGTCCTGGTAGATACTTACGTAAAAACAACCTCATGTAATAAAGAGATTATGAAATTAACCATTACCTTGTAATTTTCCTTAGTCGATGGTATGTTAACCTCTTATATAATCATTAAGACATTTTTATTAAATTATAAAATAACTATATACATAAATGTTATATCATATATGTTATAATATTTCATTATTAGCAATATTTTAGTAGTACCATCGTTTTTGGTGTTAACTGATTCATTTTCATTTATATTATTTGTTACATAAGTAATATTTGTTATGGATAGGATGTATCTTATTCATATTATGAATGATAATAATCCTTTAAACATTATTTTTCTAATCATCAAATTAAAATTAGTCTTGAATGGATACGATGAGAATAGATCTCATTGCGTTCGTGGAGATGGTAATCCGCACGTACGCACGAGTGACAATATCATAATTTTGATATTAAAATCGCATACATTTGGATGATATATAATATATAAAGAATCATTATCATGTTATATTTATTATTTAAAACATTTATACTCATTATTATACCCATCCAAATAATGAAGTGTTTGAATAACAAACTACCCCACGACGTGGAGACGGTAATCCGTATGTATGCATGTATAGAGACTTTGTCATTTATTGGATGCATAGAATAATGAATATGGTTGTAAAGTTTTTATAATAACATAAAAGTATATAGAAGATACTAGATTTATTATTTTAGAATGGAAACAATAGAGAAAGAGGAAGTGGAAGAAGAAAATAACTCGAAAGGGGTGATGAAATATTTACCTCTTCTTCGGGTTCTTCCATTTGATTTGATAAAAACGGATCCATAGGTTAGCTTTCTGAAAAGATTTTGGATTCTTGGATGAAGGGAGGATAGTTGAGAGGATATTTGGGTAGGGTTTGGCCGATCCAAATGGCTTTTATGGTGTGAATTTGAGAGAAGGGAATGTTCCCTTTTATAAGAGAGGTGAGGGTCACTTTACAAAATACTTGAAATATTATTTTATAACAAAATAATTTTCGGTTTATAATTTCTCCAAGATGAATTATTTAAATTATAAGGCAGGGATGGGTCGATGAACTCTCAAAAAATAGGTTTCATATAGGTTTATGTCATCATATTAACCTTATCTTTTAGATTTAACTCTTAGTTAAATATTTTGACATTTACGATGTCTCTTTGTATTTTTATATTTTATGTTTAATAAAAATACTATAAACTTCCAAGAGAACCTCAAGTGGTTCATTAATGACATATAAAATATTATTTAAGCCCTTTGGAAGAGCCTTAGATTTTTTGGAATATAATATCAATTAATAATATAATAGTTGTTTTTAAAACTCTTTTTGTCAATTTTGACACTATTTGATATATTGTTTTTGATAAATTATAACCGCATTATTAATTCACAAAAAATTCTTTCAATAAACCCTAACATATCATATTAACAAATAATATTAGTTTAATTCATTAAAAGTCTAAAATTATATTTATTTGTATATTTATAATATCAACTATTTTAATCTTTCATTAATAAGGTAATTACAACATCATCATTGTGTCATAAATAAATTTAATTTTTTAGTGTCTAAAAATTATAAATAAAATACCATTATATTGTAAATAATTTTATCTTTCTAATGAATAATTATCTTAGAATTTATCTTATGTATAACCCTATATTAAAAATGGTTTATTTTTTAATCATTGATTCTAACTCTTTTAACTCTTCCTTAAATAAAATAATAAAAATTGTCCTAATCTAATCCAAGTGGACCAAAGGGGATAATATTTTATTCCCACAGTTTTTTGTGGTCCACTTACACTTATCCAATTAGGACATGTGTTAGGTTAATTATAATATCATTTTTACCCTTAATTATGATATTTACTTTTAACCGCGGTAAATAAAAGTAAAAAGTTACTATTCACCAAAAATTATTTTCATATTATTGAAACACATTTTAATTAATGATATAAAATGTGTCTCTTATATTTTTGAAATTAATCTAACAGAAGCGGTAAAATTATGTTTTATTCAAATATGAAAATGCTCCTAGGAGGTGTGTAAAGGACGGTAAAACGTTCGATAAAATTTTATATATCTAAACTTATTTTAAAATGACTCCAACAAATTATGTTGAACATATATCAGTATTAGGTACCTATTATGAACTAAAATAAAATAAAATAAAATAACTAATAATTTAAATAAAAAGTTGGTTTTAACCAATAACGGAGTGTTTTTTACTATTTATCAAAAATTGAATGTTTTCAGAAAAATACAAAAATTTTTACCCTAAGATAATTATTATATTACAAATTCAAAAATGATTTTTATTTTATTAAATTAAAAATATATAAGTTTCATTTATTAATTTAAAATTAATTCTTGTTGTCAAAACCAAAATGGAGGGTTTTTAAAAAGTAAAAACTATAAAAAGATTGACATGTGTGTATGTCAAATTTAAATGTGAAATTATTTATAATGACATAAATTGTATTAAATTCTAAAAATATAATCTAATTATACATTCAAACCATTCAAATGCAAAATTTATTACTATAAATTATTTCGATTAAAAAAGTTGTTTTTAATTAACACATAGTATTTTTCACTATTCATCAAAATATGAAAGTTATCAAAAAAGTACCAAACATTCATCCCAAATAAATTTTTATTTCCTGCATCTAAAGAAGAATTTAATTTCATTAAATTTAATATATAAATTTTTCCAATATTGGTTTTAAAAAGGTTTCTCCAATAAAAGGTGGTAAAATCTCATTTTTTTTGAAAAATACTTATTTTATCTGAAAAAATGAATTTGTTCTTATATTATGTCTACGAAACACATAATATGGATTTTAAAATTATATATAGTATATAAGATTCAAAATGTAGTTAAAACTATTCATAAACTCTTTTTTAATAGTTAGTTTAGTAAGTTGTGGTGCACTCGAACTCGATCTTGCGTGTAGCGAAAGCTATTGAATTACCTTAATGAGATAAAGTACTATGAAATCTTGGGGTGTTACATGTTTAGTACTTATATTCTCATTTGATAAAATCTCAGGTGAAAACTATACAAGACCAAAAATTTGTTTTCATACTCCTTAATAGTCTTGTTAACTCTCTCAAGTTTGAAAAGCTCTATAGCCTTAGACAACACTATAGTGTATAGATAGAGCTGATCATTGAAAATAAATTTAACATCCTTCCACTCAAAACCATTTTTTTCTTCATTGTCACCATTGAATCTCCCCATATCCTATATATTCCCTCTAACACTAAGGTGACACACTTCATCTTAATCGAATCAATTGTTTAAAGTAAATAAAATAAAATATTTATCTTCATAAACCAATCCTCATCATCTTGAGTATCGCTAGATCCTTGGATTGCTTGTGGTTTTGGTGAAGGAACTCTTGAGCTTGATTATGAGATTCATCCCTCTGAGGTTCCACAACTAGATCTTGAATGGGAATGGGTGTATGTGACTATCCTAGATCTTGGACAACACAAAAAAATAATCTCAGCTAGATTTTGGTCTATGTGAGGATCCTATTTCTATAGTTCATCTACTGCTACCTCCTAGAGCCTATTTGCATGCCTTTTTCAGGTCATGATTCTAAATAACATCATAAAAAAAATTGAATACAGATCAAGATTACTAATATCAAAAAACTGAACATAATAAATGGAAAAATAAATTCCATCAGAAAATATATCATGATTTGGATGTTAACCTATCCAAAAAAAAGCAGGGAATACACTAGAATCAGTTAAAAGTATTCCTCAATAAACCATTACAAAACCACCCATTGTGTCTTAAGGATCGTTATAATGAGATATTTATAGTTAATATCTCATTAATACCTCCCATGTCCTTAAAAGATACTCCAAATAGCATACTGACATCAAGGAAAGATGCTTAAACTGTGGGTCTAAAACCACCTTTTCATGAACCATCAAAGATACCATAGTACCCTAATACCAGAGCTAGAACTGACATTTCTCAATGGTTATACCTGATCCCCACAGGTTTTTAACTATCACGTGATATCATACAAGAATAAATATGGAATTATTTTTCCACAAAAAAAACACAAGATAAAGAAAAAAGTCAGTATGCTCAAAGCTAAAAATGAATAATGCACCAGAAACGAAAAGGTATAATAAAACCCAAACCAATAAATAATAAAGGTACTCAGAATAAGGAAAAAATACCAAAGTAATCATCACTCCAATCTCAAAGCATCGAGAATATCCACCTCCTATAGAAGGTTATTTCCCTTTGCTTGGACTTATCAAAAGGAAATCTATAAATGCCTAAAGGAAAAGATAGAGTGCGAGCTAAAAATATTAGTAGGGTCTCACCAAGTGTTCCATAATATTAAAAAAAATAATGATTACAATTTTTAAATAAAAAAAATTCTTTTCATAAAATATCATTTTCAAAATTAAAAAAACATACTTATTTTCCAAGGATAGAAGACATTTCAAATAATGGATTACAAAAACATTTTATATAGAATAGTTTATACAAATTATATTGAATGAGTAATATAGTTTTATAATCAATGTCATATATATATCAAAATAATCACAAGAAGAACCATGGTCATCTCCCCTACATTATGATAGTTTTCAGTTATAGGACCCTCACACATCACATATCATCGATCAATTATAATATGTGTACACATACCCCTTGGGCTTAATAAGAATTGGACATATAAACATACAATTATGGATAATATCTATCAAAATAAGTTTTTGGTAAAGTTTTCATCATCAATCAATTTTCATGGAGTCAAAAACCTAGTGTTCTTCTCTGAAATAACCCACTAACTAACTAGGATATCATGTGCTCAATCATTCAATCAGTAATGGGGGAAAAATCTCATTTAAAATCAATCATTATTTACAATTTGATTTCCCAATTTTTAGTTTCAATATTCCAATTTGGTTTCAAAACCAAAACATTTGGTTTCAACAATTCACAACTTTTAAGTAAAAAACCAATAATAGGTTTATATCAATTCAATTTAATCCTTTTTATAAATTCAATACTCAAATCATTTAATCAATTCCATCAATTTAAAAATAATCCCCAAATTCAAATTCTATTAGAATTGGAGTTTCCCCATAATTTATGTCATTTTAAATTAAAATTCAAAATCATATACAATTTAGGTTTCATAACTCAATTGAAATAAATTTAAAACAAAAAAACTGACATTTTAATTATATTGAAAATCCCAAACGAAACCACCATCCTTTAATCCCTGTGTCAAATATCAACACCAAAAACGAGATTCACAAATGGAGAATAATGAAAACAGAAATCAAGAAGCCAAAAATAGAATCAAAATCCATTTAAATAGAGGTAGATCAATAAAATATGTTTTGATATATCAAACTCTAATGAGGAATGAAGGAGAGATTTAGAGATATTGAACGAGAGGAGATCCACTTACCAAGGGAACCAGATCTTCCACTAGCACTTTAATTCTTCAAAGGAGGTGGTTAGAGAGGCCAAAATTTCATCAAGGGAGCCTCATCAACCATGAAATTCAAGTTAGGGTCGAGTGAGGGGTTTCATGATCTTAAACAGGGGTTTTGAAAATTGAAAAAAAATCAGAAATAAAAACATCCATTCACATGGTTAGTAAGACATAACCACATTCTTAGAGAAACAATGCATCCTAATCATCTGCCTTTACACTACAGTGCATGTTTTCTATGAGGTGGGTGAATATTTATTCGAAAAGTTCCCAAAATATATAAACCCTCACTATCCAGGATTGTATGGTTTAAAATGGGGGGTGAACAGTATGGGAAAACTAAGCACTGACCAGGAACAACCCATAAAACCTCTAGACATTTTTCCTAATTTCACTTGAATCACCCATAAACATGATCCAAACATAATGGAAACAAACAAGGGTTAAGGAATACCAGAAAACAAGTAACATGATGTAAGAGTGTGATTAAGATAAAATCATGTGCACTATACATGGTATGTCATGATATAAAATCATTACCTAATGTCTTGGAGGGCTATATAATTCCATGCCAACCCTTCACTTTCATATCATGTATATGAATATGTGTGCCGCATAGTTCATAAAACATAAGGATGAAATTCAGAAAATTTAATGCCAAAATAAAGTATCATCGGTTACATAAATGGATTTCCCAAATTAATTATGGATTTTTATGTCGAGGTGAATACCTTTGAGTGGAAATGGAGATCAGTATTCACTAAAAATGTTCTGGCATGGAAAATCATAGGATAATTTCTGTAGTTTAACATGGGTGCATACAGATTTATTAAAGGGTTAAATAAGAGTGAAATGGGTGTATAATCACTTAGATATCATTAGTATAATAATATGGTCATGAATTGTAAATCATAAGGAATAATATAAAGAAGGTTCATGATTAAAAAGGAGGAGTGCATCCCCTACCCTGAGAGGGAACTTCTAAAAGCATGGGTGGAGATTCTTAATAGATTGGGGGAACCTTGTTAGGTCTATAGAGAGGTAAGGGAATAGAAAATTCTTTATATATGGGTTTTGAGTGATGATTAATGGGAGGTTTTCTAGGTTTAAATAAAAAAATAGATGATAAATATTTATTAATATCAAAACTTTCTTTTTGGACTCCATATGATAAAGTAATAAAAAAACATTACCATGAGTTTTTTACCATGTATTCTACCAAATAGGAGTGTTTTTGATTATATAATATGGATAATAACTTAAATAATTAATATATTTATATTGGTGATATGGATATGAGTCATGTTTATAAAAAATAAAATTTAAAACCTTAAAATATAATATAGGTTTTAGAGGATTCATTAAGGGTTTATAAAATTAAGTAGATAATTTAAAAAATAGATTATTTTATATAGGAAAAATAATTTTTTTTTCATGGATTCTATTTATAGTTTTATCAAATCACTTTTATTATATCATGATATCATCATACAGACCATATATTTATAGAGTATTCATCCTTTAACTAAAAATTTGACTATCTCAAAAAATTATGAAAAATTAACCATTGGATATTTTTTTCATGTTTATTTAAAAATTAAAATGTACTTTATTAAAATAATACTCAAACCATGATAATTTATAAATTTAAATAAAAAATCTCCATTTATTAAAAAATAAATGTTGTTTTATAAAAACAATATTCTAACCCTTATGAAAATTACATTTGACTTCATAAAATTATTTAATCATTTATATGTAATAAATATGTTCAAAAAATAATTTTTTGTTAAAGGACCATTTATTTGAATTGATTAAAATTGTATATTTCCCAAAAATTCAATTTTTGTTTCATTGTATGAAAATATATATTTTTAAACTAATTTAATTATATACAAATTAAAAATAATAAAAAGGGATAAATATAATCATTATTTTAAAAATTGAAAATAAAAAAAGTCATACTATTGAGATTTATATACATCATGCCTTATTACATGATTTTGCACCCTATGTGTATGGTGTACGATCATGACACATTCTTAGGGTGGTTTATAGAACAAGGTTTGGGTCATCATCATGATAATCTTGAACTTCTCCAATAAATAGTTTCACTTGGGCTTTAGTTGTTGAATATCAATTAGAGATTGGTCAAGGTAAAATCCTCGAGATACTATCTCTTTCAAAAGATCTGATTAATGGGTGTAATTGTGTATGATCCTATGCGTCAAGGTTGTCACCTCCTTCGTCTATTTGAATTAGATTTATCTTAATTCTTAATATATTCAAATCATAATGATCACTGTACAATAACTATATTATCAACATTTATGATGTGTAACGGTATTTTAAATCCAACAGGATATAACTTATAATGGAAAAAAATAACAAATGTAGTACATGTGCTTTATATAATTTCATTATTTATTATGGATTTTATTCATTTGGAAAAGGTAATTTCATTTATAAAATTTCTAGTCATTACATGCTATGATAAATATAATTCTAATTGATAATAACACAATGACTGTTTGAATGTTTCATTATATACTACACCTAGACATTTTTTTAAACATTATATAACTAATCATGCCTTATAAATACTAAACCTACCATCCATGTATGGATTCTTCTTGAATAGTCACCAATGGATTTAAATCAACTTGAGAAACCACCAAAATAAAGAACTAGATTTTGGTAAACAGAATCCATTTTTTAATTCATATGAACTATAAAATCTTAGATTATTATTATTTATTACATACTTGTAGGAATAATTATTCTCATTGAATAATATATCACCCATATAGGAGAGAAGACATCTTTATTTTTAACATTCCTATGTAGTATGTGTCCTTGGAACAAATCCTCCCTCTGAATCATGTGCGGTTTAGTGTTCCTCTTGGAAAATCACATGCATATAAATCCTTTCATTCATTTAAGACTTGATTTATCCAAATTTATCAAAAGAAAAATACTTCGATATTAAATCAATATAATAAATATTAGGTATATTAATATCTTAATTATATTTTAGGATAATTAAATATGATACACTTAGTATTTTCTTGAGGTACATTTGTTTCTAAAATTAGCTTTATCAAAACATTATCCTCAAAACACCTGAATATGAGACGTAATGACTTTGCATAATATTGTAACATATATAATATATATTAGTCAATATAGGTGATATATAGTAAATTGTTACACAACTATTTTCAAAACATGTATTGGAATAAATTATGAAGTCACACAATACATATAATACTCATACTTGATTCTATTTTTACTTCCATCAATAATATTATGTATATTATGTGATGTGAGATTATGAGTAACTATAATCTACATTTATATGATTGAAAAATGCTTGGTTAAAATATTCATCTACTATATCTCATGGAGGAACTAATATATTTTAATGAATTCTTTCATCACATCCACTTTACATTCCTAAAATATTTTAAAGGAATCTCATTAGGAAAATAAATTTTCTTCTATCCTATCTATAAAACATTAAGGTCACAATTAATTATAACTGTTATTTGGGTCGGGTCTTGGTTCATCCATATGTGTCAGGACATGGTAGAGGTGTTGGAAGTGTCAATATAGGTAAAGGATAGAGCCTTATGAGTTAGACCAGGCTAAAGGGTTTAATTTTTATGTTTTTGTGGGTTTTATAGCTTTATTTTTCAGTTATTTAAGAGTTTATAGATACTTGAAAGGATTTAAAAATTTTGTTTTATAGTTTTTAGGGGGTTTTGGGAGTTTTATTAGGTTTTATGTAAAGATAATTTTACCCATACTAGATTGAGTAATGATAAATTCCGATGAAAATGGTTCTAAAAAGACTTACTATTATGAGTAAGGGTCATTTTTTCCTTACTAATTTGGGTAAAGTTCATTTTTACCTTTTCATTTTAGTAAAGATAAACATAGATAAAGTTTTTTTCTAGGATCCTTAACATTATGGATAAGGGATTTTTTATTCTTACTCATTTGAGTAAGGACCGTTGATCCATACTCATTTGTGTAAGGATCATCTCATATTAATAGTGTTTTTAAAATATTTACTATTGTGAGTAAATTTCTTTTTATCCTTTCTAATTTGAGTAATAATCATTTATCCTTACTCATTTGAGTGTTGTTATCGTAGATAAGAAACATTTACAAAACCTTCCAAATATTTAATAAACTACTAAAAACATTTTTAAGGGGAATGAAGGTATTCCATGATCCGTACATAGTGTAAAAACATCCAAGAACCCACATACCCCTTTCTACTTCTCTGAGGGAGATCTCCTTCATTTTTTACTAGAAACTCATGTCATCTTAAATGGTAGGGATCTACAAGTAAAGCTAATAATTTTTTATACATCCTCTCTCTAGATTTATCTATATTTCTTCACACGTCCCACAGAAAAACCAAATTTTAGTTTTTTTATATTTTTATAAATATTATGATTAAGGTTAAAATAACAAGTGATTCCGAATGATAGGATTCCAAAAAAACAATATATAGGTGGTTCCTAGATTTTTACTGAAGTATGCATGTTTCATGCGATGTGTGGAAAAATATTATATGTGGGGTGGCTTGGGTATGGCCTATTATGAACTTCTTAGAGTTCAATTTTTCCAAGGAGATACGAGAGGGAAGTTACATGTAGGAAATGTTGTGGTTGATCTTGATATGAAATGGAAGGTGTGATATGTGGTTCCTTAGACAGTTGTTCATGATGACTCTAGTCCTAGAAATAATATTCATGATGTTTGTGAGGAGATGGTTCCAAAGAAAAGAATTTGGTGTGGCTCATGTGTCTACAAGTGATGTTGATAATCAAGAGTGAGGTTATGTTGTTTATTGAGATAAATCATATGGTATTGACCATTAATATGGTTGGGAGACATGGTTTGCAGGTGGAATGAAATGTTCACTAGAGGTATGTCCCAGATGTTTTGTGATTCCACCCACTGTGGGTGGTCTATGGGGTAGTTGAGGTAATTTTCACATAGTATAGGATCTATGGTTGGGGATGAATACTCACTGTAAGGGGAGGAATCCATAGATTGAGGGAAATAGGCTATGGTTTTTACCATCAGTATATAATCGGTGATCACCATATAAATCAATTATTGGTTGTGGTTGAGACCAAAGGTTAGGGGATAAAGATCATCATTCATGTGGGGCTGATGGATCGGGACATAGAAGAAAAATAATCATATTTCCTTAGAATTTAGGGCTATTGAAATGTAAGTGGTAAAGTATATGGATGTCCTTGAGACTTTTAAGATGACTCATGGATGTTACTTTGGAGGTCAGGGTGGCTTGGATAGTTATGTGGTTATGATTTTTGTGTGTTATGTGATTGGAGGTATGATTGAGGGTTCTATCTATATGACATACCGTAGATGTATCTATCCACTCTCACTTTGGATGAGGCATATAAATGCTTGATTAATTCCATTCAAAAAAGGGGAGTAGGTTTTGTTATATGATTGATTGTCGTTTGTTATGTTCTTCCATACACTAATATATAAATGGATATAATATTGGGACATCAATGGTGTTTACCATTGCATTCAAACTCACACCTTGTATGGGCCCTTTGATATGTGTGCTAACTTTATAGATTTGAGTATAGGATAAGGAAAAGGTTCAATTCTAGGAGCTTAGTGGACAAGGATATGTAGATGATTTTAAGACATGATATAATGAGTTGGTAGATGGGAAAAGTGATTCCTCAGTGCCAAGATAGTGGCTAATGTAGTTATCTAATACATGTATATATGTGATCATCACATAAGTGATGTTTTTTATTTTGTATTATTGTCATGACATAGTAAATATTAATTGAGGTGATTGTGTACTTATTTTGGATTCTTTTTACCATTGTTTTAAATTTTTTATGATTTATCTGAGTTATTGATTCTACCTTTTCATCATCATCATAATCAACATTATCATCATCATTATTATCATCATGATCATTATCATACTTATCATTATCATCTTCCACACCACCCCCAGCACCACCACCACCACCATCACAAATAATACCACTATGACCACCAAAATTATGATCAATGGGTATAGTCTCCTCAATATCACCCAATATACCCTTGATACTAGTCAAAAAACTTTTGTGTATGGGGACACATGCCTAAGGTGACATAGCGACTGCCAGTCTGTGCATTTTCTAGTAGTTAGATGAGGTGGGGTATCATAAAGTGGTATCATATCTTGAGTATTACAAGCTAGTACATGATCATGATTGTTATAAAGTGGTATCAAGGTTTGGTTTCTTCCAATGATATTAAATATGGGTTATTAAATAAATGGTTTGTTAGTTGAGTTGTGGTAGGCATGAGGTTAGGTAAGTGTCCATACTGGGAAGAATGTTGTGTTGTGTGTCTAGATAGAAACTATAGGAATTCAAGTTAGAGTTAACATGGAATATGATATATTTTATTCTATTTTTTGGCTATATTTGAGTAGTTTGATTTGGATTAATTATTGTTCAATGTTTTTGATTTTTGGTTTGTGTTATTTTCTCTGAGAGGAAAGAGGGAGTACTCAAGAATCATGTTAGGCACATAGGGATAACATGAAATATGTGTGTTTCATGTTATTTTTAATTGAATATATTAATAAAATAAAGGGTTTATCTATTTAAAGTTTCATAAAATTGATAAATAGTGTTTTCTTAGACAGTCTCTTATAGAAATTCCACAGAGAAAACCCATGAAAGGTAATGATCTTGGTTTTAAAATGAAAAGGGGTTTGACTATTTAAAGGGTCAACAACAACCTATATGGTGTTTTTTCATATAATTTATTATTGTAATTATACCATGCTATTCCATCTATGTGATTTCTCATGTGAATGTGTATGTGATATTGTTTGTGTGGTATCTGACCTTGACATGGGTAGGTGGGGGACACAAGGTCAGATGATGTGTTGCTTGGGTGTGGTAGGGATGTGTAAGGGATAGTGGGTCACAATGTCTGTTATAAAAATTCCAATTTTAAATATCTGGACAGTTGTATTTTTTTATTATGGTATTTGGTTCTCAATGGGATACCACCAATACGAACTTAATTGGAGCATCAGGAGGGCAGAGATATGGTGCCACCGAGGCATGCATGGGATGAGAACCCTGAGGGTGGGGGTACGCATGAGCCCCATGTAGATGATCTAAGGTAGAAAGGAAATACACAATGGGTATAAGAGAAGAGAGTGGTTAAATGAGTAGCTTAAGGAGATCTTAGTATGGGTTATTCAGAGTATTGATTGGGGAGATGAGGGAGATGAGAAATCTATGGTGTATTTCATACGACAGTTCCTATAATAATATCCATCTTTATTATAGGGGGATGTTAGACTGAATGTGAAAAAGTATGGGATGTAGTCTGCATATATGATATTTGACATAATTGAGGTTCCTCTAAGGTGGGGGTTGAAGTTAGCCTCAAATATGCTCATAGAACCATCAAAACATTGGTGAGGGGTACATGTATAGGTGTGAGGGAATGAGGTGATGACATCAAAGGAAAAAAGTTCATATATTTCAATCAATTAATCTCAAACAAATTGGGCTTATATTGATCCCATGAGTTCATGAATTTACTATTGAGAGAGACCTAAATTATTGATTATGTTGGGAGATTCAAAAACCTATTGTGTTTCACGTTGATGGTGAGAAGAGATGAAATCACCCTGCTGTATTGATTTGAGGATGGTTTATGGAATTACATGAGGGTGAATATGTTTCTATACCAATATGTATGGTCGGTTCCAGTGATACTGGAGGTTTGGAACCCATTATCCATATGTGAGGCCCTAAGGAGACCCTGTAGGGTAGTTAGAGAAAAGGTGTGATGATGCCACCACAATGTGAGTCATTGATGACATGTTTCTAGTCTGGGAAGGCGAGACATGTTTTGTCCTAGTGTGATATAATTCCAAAGGAGTGTTAGGTATGTATCTAGATGGGTAATCTATAATGGTTTTTTTGGCAGAACTCATAGACAACTAAGAGTTATAGATTAGGGTGAACTCAGGCATTTAAGGTAGGACCAGAAGCAGTACTAGGTGCTAGTAACCGAGATGTGTATTCATGTGTAATACCTAAAAGTGTTATGGATTCCCAGTAGTGGGGGAAGTGGTTGATAGTGATGAATACTCCATATATAGGAAATGCATCTGATATCAAGGATTCAAGGGACCTATATTCAGTTGATAAAATATATTCAGAGTAGTATCGATTGTTGATGATAGTTAGAGGTACAATATGAGAATGCGACTATGGTTTTGGTTTTTTATGATAGATAATGGTTCAGAATGTGAATATATGATATGTGAATTATCTTGGTTTTTTAATATATGAGAATCATATATTGATGTACCCATTGTTGTTAGTTGTATTTGTTGTCAATATGTGTAAATAGGTAACTCATGGAGTCTTACTTCCTTTGAATATCTTTTTGAATAGATTCAAATGGAAACCATAACATTTTATGATTAGAGAGATGGTTTTTAGGGAAAACATAGGTGATGAGGTTGAGTGCCTTGTAACACCCTGATATTTTGAAAGAATACTATGTTTGATATCATATACAACATGCAATAATGAGATTATATGAACCACAACATATTATTAATATATTATTATTTAAATATGAATATTAAAAAATAGCCTATAAATTTGAGGAAGTGAATAATATTAAATAATTTATGAATTATATATAAATTTTCTAATCAATATAAATTAATATACACTCAAATTTTAATAAAAACATTTATTTCAAAAATAATTATTATTTCCTTTTGTAAGAAAATATTATATTTAATTTTTGAATATTCTAGAAAATTTCTTTTCTAAAATGAAAATATTTTTTAAAATCAAAATATGAACATTATAGTTGGGTAATGTTTTCTTATTTTTTTGGAGAAAATTTATTTTTCAGTGAATAGTGAAAATAACGATGTTTTTGTAAAACCTTCATTTATTTTAATAAATCATGTAATTGAAAATTTTAATTATTATTATAATTTTATTTAAAATTAAATATGAATTATTAATTAACATATTATCCAATTAATTAAAATTATATCATTTTATACTTGATTTTAGTATAAGTTTATTTTTAGGATTAATTGTTTTAAAAAAAATTGTTTTAAAGTGCATAATGTTCATCTATATTAATTAATTAAAATATCCCACAATAAAGAATGATTTAAAAAGAATTTATATTCTCTATATCTATATAAATATGAATTTAAATTCATATAATTATGATTGTAAGTCTTAGAGTCAATGTAAGATCATCTATTAGTTGAAATATGCATTTCTTGAAAACTCGTTTTAGACACATTTTATGGTTTAATTTTAAATTAAATTATTCCAATTCTATGATTTTAATATTATAAAATGTATCAAATATTTTTAATAAAAATTATTTATATTAAGTAATATGTTCAAATTATATTTTGGTTATAATGTATAGTAAAAATTGAATATAAAACTACTAACCATGGTGAAAAATTTAAATGGTAAAAATTGTGTACCCTTAGAGGTAAATGGAATAACATTTTTATTTATGAATATTTGCAGTATATATAAACCATATAATACCTAAAATATATTATTTATCAATTTGGGAGGAATTTTTCAGGAGAGGGACTCCCCTTTATTGAATAGTTTTTAGTATTTACAAAAACACTCATCGATTATAAAAGGGAACCCTCCCCTCACATCTTCACAATTATCAACAAAATTTATTGACCAAAACCTAAAAAAATATATCCAAAAAATCCTTTTTCAAATTTTATATCTTTTTTCTTCTCAAAATACAAATATTAGGGTCTTTAAGTAGAGATCCAAAGGAGGATCTTATAAGAAAATGTAATCATTTACACCGAACTCCTTCTTTTTTACTTCTCCCTTTTCCACCGTAAATTATTTTTTTACAATTATAATATAATAAAAATAGTCTAAAATATATACATTTATGTTCTTATGTTTATGGTATAATATTTATCCATCTAAAAATCCATAAAATGGGAATGAAAACCATCGTTTGCGTGTACGATAGACTACCACCTCATGAAATGATATAATTTGTTTTCTATCATCAACTCTCTTGAATATTCATAATGATGGATTTAATATTTATATATGATATTAATGAAATATTAATAATTCTAGTAAATTAATTTATCATCTAATTTCTTAGCTTAACATTAATGAAAAATTTATAATTTCATTCGTGTGTACGTCAGACTACCACCCCTTGAAACAATGTGATTCATTTTTTTATTACAACATCGAATTGATTGCACCAGTAAGTTTATCTAAAAAATTATATGATATTTATGATATTATTATAACTATTTAAGGATAAATTAGCACTTAAATTCTTTACGTGATGATAATTGAAAAATGGAAACGTTACAAAAGTATACATTAGACCTACCATCTCCATGATTGTAACGTTGTTCATTTTTCATAAACATAATTTATGGTTATTTTTAAAATTGTAATTTATATGTAAAAATGACACTTATTACATGATTATTATTCTATAAATTAGGAAACAATGACCCTATTGACCACAATCGACACACTGATGCCCATTTGAAATTATGAAATGATCGTCCTCAAAACACCCAATGTGGACATAATTGATTATGTAAATAAACCGATCCTTCCTAAACCCCTAAAGGATAAATGTTGAGGGGAAAACATTACATAGTCCATAGAACCATAGGTAGTAATATTTAATACATTTACATTTTTTTTCTTGAAGACCAAACAATCAACATCAATCCCGCCCAACTCATGCTATTTTGGGCTCTAAACTATCCATCCTACAAAGTTGCTTAGCAAGCAATCGCTATGCATGAATACACGGGCTTGGTACATATGGAAAATAAATACCATCTCATTCATCCAAATTTTAGGTATTTTGAAGTGGTTTCTTCTTTCTCTGACCTCATATAGGACAAATCTCGATATCCACACAAATTTTTGCTTCATTCATATCTTCCATCAAGCCAAAAACATCGCCTCACTCCATCAAAAATCCTCTGTCAGAACATAGTACTCCTGAATCTTGCTAAAGTTCCACTAAAGAGGTTTGAGAGCCATTTTATGAAGTAATTAGGATCACACCACTGTCAATGAGAATCCTCCATCATGCGCTCCTCAAGCATGCCAATGCCCCTTGTTTGAAATTCCCCACACAACATATCATCAATGAATCCCTAGACCATTCACTGTCTAAGACTGACCCTCCACATGAACTACCGACACTACATCTAATTCACCCCATGCCATTCATTTACAACAATATACGTAACACCCCAATATTTCATAGTAAGTTATTTTTTTAAAGTAATTCAATAGCTTGCGCTACATGCAACCCCGAGTTTGAGCACACCACAACTTACCAAACTAGTCATTCAAAAGAGGTTATGAATAGTATTAACTATATTTTGAATTTTATATAATCCATATAATTTTAGAATCCATATTATGTGTTTCTTAGACATAATATAAGAACAAATTCATTTTTTCAGATAAAAGATGTTTTTTTCAAAAAATGAAATTTTACCACCTTTTAATGGAAAACCCTTTTTAAAACAAATATGTAAGATTTTTATATATTAAATTTAATGAAATTAATTTCTATTTTATAATCAAGACATAAAAATTTATTTTGTATAAATTTTTGGTACTTTTCTAAAAACATTTATATTTTGATGAATATTGAAAAATACTAAATTTTAATTGAAAACAACTTTTTTAATCGAAATAATTTATAGTGTTAATTTATGTATTTGAATAGTTTGGAAGTATAATTTGATAATATTTTTATCATTTAATAAAATAAAGGTGATTCTAGGTAATTTCACATTTAAATTCGACATAAACACATGTCAATCTTTAGATAGCTTTTACTTTTTTAAAACCCGCATTTCAGTTTTGACAACGGGACTTAATTTTAAATTAATTAATTTAACTTATATGTTTTGAATTTGGTAAAATAGAATTCATTTTTTAATTCAGAATATCAAAATTATCTTAGGGTAAATTTTTGGTATTTTTCTGAAAACATTAAATTTTTGATGAATAGTGAAAACAATGTGTTATAGTTTAAAACCGACTTTTTATTTAAATTATGATATATTTTATTTAAATTTATTTTAAGTCAAAATAGATATATAATACCTATATATGTTCAATGTAATTCACTAGAGTCATTTTATAATAAAATTAGATGTATAAAACTTTATTGAACTTTTTGCCGTGTTTTACCCACCTCCTAGGAGCATTTGGAAATTCACATAAAACATAATTTCATAGCTTATGTGAGTTGAATTTCAAAAATCTGAGTGACACGGTTGATATCAGTAAGAAAAAAGTGGTTCAATAAGATGAAAATAATTATTGGTGAAAAGTAACCTTTTACTTTTATTTACCACGGTTAAAAGTAAATAGGGTAATTAAGGGTAAAAATGACATCATAATTACCCCAAAACATGTCCTAATTTTATTGGATAAGTGTAATTCGACCAAATACAACCTTAGGAATAATATATGATCATTTATGTCTACGTGGATTAGATTAGGACAATTATTATTATTTTATTTAAAGAAGTTTTAAAAGAGTTAAAATCAATGTTTCATAACTAAAACATTTTTAATATAGATTTATACTTAAGATAATTTCGACTATAAATATTCATTATAAATATAAAGATATTTCATACATAATGATATATTATTTATAATTTTTATATTTTTAATAATTTAATTTATTTATGACACAATGATGATGCAATAATTACATTAATAATGAAATATTAAAATACTTGATATTACACATATAACAATAAATGTAATTATAGACTTTTAATAAATAAAAATAATTTTATAGGTTAATATGACATGTTAGGGTTGATTAAATGTATTTATTTCGAAGTAATAATGTTTGTAGGACTTTAGAAAAAATCAATTATTAAATAATGTCAAAATTGACATAAATGAGTTTTTAAAACAAATAAAATATTATTTGTTGATATAATAATCCTAAAAATTTAAGGTTCTTCTATAATACTTATATAATTATAGGTGTATCATTAATTAACCACTTTGGGTTATCTTGGATATTTATAGTTTGTTTATTAACCATATAATATAAAAAAAGAGACATGGTAATTGTCAAACTATTTAACTAAGAGTTAAATCTAAAAGATAAGTTTAATATAGTGACCCAAACCTGTATTACACCTATTGGTTGAGAGGTTTTCGACCCATAACCACCAAAAAATTTAAATAATTCATTTTTGAGCTATTATAAACCGAAAATGATTTTATTATAAAATAATATTCCAATTTTTTTCTAAGGTGCCCCTCACCCATCTTATAAAAGGGCACTTCCCCTTCTCTCAAATTAACACCTCCAAAGCCATTTGGCTCGGCCAAACCAGGCCCAAATATCATACCAATTATCCTCCATTCATCCTATAGGCCTTACGTTATTCATAAATCCAACCTAATGAGCCCTTTTGATCAAATCAAAAGAAAGAACCCGATGAAGAGGTAAATATTTCATCACATCTTTCAAGTTCTTTTCTTCTAACACTTCCTATTTCTTTGTTGTTTCCATTCTAAAATAATAACTCCTATATCTTCAATATAATTTGATGTTATTATAAAAATGGTACAACCATATTCCTTATTCTATCCGTCCTATAAATGAAAAAGTCACCGTACAAGCATATGTAAGGATTACCGTCTCCACGTCGTGGTGAGGTTTGTTATTCAAACACTTGATCATTTGGATGGGTATAATAATGAGTAAAAATGATTTAAATAATAAATATAACATGATAATGATTCTTTATATATGGTATACCATCCAATTATATTCGATTTTTATATAAAAATAATGATATTATCACTCGTGCGTACGTATGGATTACCGTCTCCACGAACGTGGTGAGATTCATTCCCCATCGTAATCATTAAAGAGAAATTTTCATTTTATGATTAAAAATATTGTTTATGAACATAATATCATTCTATATATGAATAAAATACATCCTATCCATAACAAACATGGCTTACGTAACCAAGTATATAAAGGAAAACGAATCAGGAAACAACTGAAACGATGATACTACTAAAATTTTATTAACAAACCAGTATTAGAGGATCATATATGATATCATATTTATGTATATAATTATTTTATAATTTAAAAACCATTATTTTACTATCATTCAAGAGGTTGACGTACCGTCGACCAAGGAAATGTACAAGGTAAGGGGTTTTCATCTCACTTTTATTCCCATGAGATTCATGCTATATTTTCCACTACTAGCTTTTGTGTGGTGTATGTACTACCCATGATTATATTGTTTGTGTAATATAATTTAATTTTTGGGTATTTTCATAATAATTAGATGGTCCTTCTATCATGGGGTTTATGTTTCTTAAGTTACCAAATCAATAAGGTAACTTCAAATTTCAATTTTCACTCATTCGGGTTTACCAAAACTTCATTGTTTAATTTAGCCCAATATTTTGTGTGAAATCACTAATTATTTACATATTTAGTAATTTACACACCCCTTTTAATGTATATACTTTTGATACAAATAATAACTCTATTTTTAAATTCTCAAGTCATCGATATAAACATGATAAGAGTAATTTTAACTCAATTTCTATTTATTGAGTTAAACATCCAAGTCATTGGTGTTGTTTTTACAAGAATATGTGTGAATGTCCTATGATTTATTTACAATAAATATCCAATCATATTGAGTGTATTTATATTTTTCCTACATAATTATTTCATTTATTTATCCATAACCTAAAGACACAGTCTTTATAAAGGAATTCATCCCATCTTACATTCCATTGAGAATTATTTATTGTTATGCGCTAATCCACTTTTATTTGTTGTATATACTGTACTTTGAAATATTATATCATGAATTAATTTATTCTATTGATATTATAATGTTTTTATTACCTCAATTATTTTTATTCAAGCATCTCCCATTTTGTTAGGAACTCTAAATAAAATATCATTTTAAATATTTTAATTTTTTTCTTCTAAATCATTCTCAGTAATTTCCATGTTTTAAAAATGGGTTTAAGTTTTTATTTATATGGACATTAATATTTTAAAATTAAAATTAATTTTAAAAGTTTAAAAGGGGTATGGGACACTTTGATTCAAAAATCCATTTTAAACAGCTTCTTGATAAATAGTGATACTTTTAAATGTTTTAAAGAAAAGGGGGATATTTCTCTCAAATAGTTTTGATGATGAAATTAATCTATGTCAATATACTTCATTATTCTCGATTGAGGTTGATTTATTATAATATTCGATATTGTATTGAATGTGTTGTGTTTGACTTTGGATGTGTTAGTTTTATACCATTCATGGTTTAAGAAAAAAGTATTGACATTTTGTATACTAGTTTTAATAAGAATGTTTATGTTATGTTTAAACATTTTCATATGAGGAATTCATTGGACGTAGTAAGTGATGGGTGGAACCCACTATAGCTCTTTGATGTATCGGTAGGTTTCATGAAACAAACTAGTGTCTTGGAACAAGGTCTTGAAAAAAAATATTATTTGTAGTATTGGCACAAGGCCTTGATTATGTGGTTATGAAGTCCGGAATTATGCATTCCATAATTATGAAAGTAGATTTTGAAATTAAAAGTGATTATTCAACTAGTAGAATATCCATGTGAATAATTAAATGGAATTATTTGATTTTTTCTTTTCCATGTTATGCTGAAGTTTATGTTTAAAAGTCTTTTGTTTTAGTCTTATACATTGCCTTAAATGTTTATGCTTATTTATAAAAGTTTCCTCTATATTGTTATCCTTACTGAGCATATGAGCTCAAAACTTTCTATGTTTTGTTTTTTCTAGGATGTGAAGAATTATTTTATGGTTGACCTGCAGGGATAGGCTATGGATAAATGTGTGTTTAAAAAAGTAAAATAAAGTTTTTTATTCTTTTATTTCATAATGTAATGTGAAATTTATGAATGTATCTAGTACTTCCTAGGATACTAAACTGATTGGTCTTTTGGGACATGATTCCTTGTATCATTCCAATGTTATGTAATTAAAACTCACTCTGGGTAACTGGGGTCAGGGCATTACAATTAGTATCATAGGATGTTTAGTATAAACCTTGGAATCTACATTTAGAAAAACTCTGATTAGAAAACACTACTCTAAGAGAGACTGAGGACTGTATAGAAGAACATCCAAAAATTTTGGTAATGTAAAAATTTATTGGGTTTTCAAAACAATACATTCCTATCTAGATATGAGCAGGTAGAGGCGGCTCTGGCACAGATGTACCTAGGAGTGAAAAATTTGACAAAGAGTTTCGGGCTTGACCCGGGGTATCTTAGTACAAAACATCGGGCCTTGCTACATTCTTGGTTTCGAAACTCCTGGGGGATATTCTTAGGATAATTAACATTTTCTTTACAAACTGATTTGAAGTACTATAATATAAGATGAGAATAAATAACCGTCGTTAATCCTAAGGTGTTTCAGATTGAAAATAAGGTGTTATGATATTCTCTAAAAGATTTTATGACTCACACTATACTTTATTATGTTAGTCAATGGCTGGATTCCATGGAAGTCATAGGAACCTTGAAATGATGTACAAGGCGTGCACAACAAAGGACATGAGCAACAGAATTGAATTTTGATAGGTGTGAAAGATATCATGTTCATTCTGAATCATTTTTCCAAAAAAATGATCAACAACATATATATTAACCAACTCCCAGACTCAACAAAGCGGAGAAATTCAGTTAATTATAAGAGCTCCAGCAGTGGAGACCATGGAGAAAAGAAAGATCAATTTCCATCATGCAGAAAATGTGGAAGGTGACACCTAGGGAAGTGTCTCAATGGAATAAAGAAATGTTTTATATGTGGGAAAGATGGACATAAAATAAATAATTTCTATGGAAAAATGAAGAGTATTATGGAATAAAATAAAAATGATCCCAAGAATCCATTTACAGTCATTTTCCGTAAATGTAGGGACCTGGGCATTACTTGAGTGAATGCCCTATTCATAGGATAACCACATGGTCAAGGATAATCTTATGTGGAAATAAATGGATGGTGAAATGTTTAAAATTATTAGTGCCCTTTGTTGATGGGATTACTTTGGAATACTTTTCTCTTATGTGTAACCCTACAATTTATTATTTGAAAATGTTTTTAGGAAGAATAATGTTTTCTATTGTTGATATAGTTATAAATAATCATTTGGGTTTATATGATCCTTGAATTTGAGGCAATTACATGTTATTAAAATTTGGGATGAAAATATGAGGTATGAGAAAAAATTTGTGGTGAAATTATGTTATAGTTATTTTGAGGAATTTCTCTCCTTTTGGGAACGTTATAAAATATAGTTTTTGAAAAAGGACAACACGCAGATTGTGTCACAACCCATAATGTCGGACAAAGCTGCAAGAATTAAACCCACAACAATAGTGCGATTTGGATTTATCGCCTACCACTTGACTACATGAAGTCCCTAGTTAACATGACTAATTATTTTTAGTTAAATGATTTAATTTATCAATAATAAGTTGATTTGGTATCTTATGTCCTATCAAATGGATATCCTTAGTATAGGAAAATGATTTAGGGATTAAGTGATAAATGTTATTTTGGAAGACGTTCGCTCTTTTCGGAATACTATATGCCTAAGGAAAATAGAATACTATGGGATTTCCTTTGAGGAGTAATGGTGGGTTTTTATCTATGTTTTTATTGTGTATTCATAGCGATTTGTGTTATTTATTGAAATGATTAACCTATCATAGAGAATATGTGATTCAGTTAATTAATTTTAAGTATGTGAATTTAATAGTAGTCGATGTTATTTGGAAATATAATTTAACATGGAAGACTGTGTAATCAGTTTCTACTATGTTTTGGGTTTAAATAAATTTTTTGATTATATTGAAGGATTTTAAGGACAATTGTTTATTGAATGGTATTTATTAAACTTTGGGTATTGTTGGTTTAATTTTTGAAATTAAGATAAGTATTTCTTTCTCTAAAAAATTTTACTCTTTGGGGATCATATGATCTTGTACTAACCATTTTGGTTTTGGTTAATCTCTAAAGACAAGGTAAATATATATAGTTTATCCTTTTTGGAATATGTGATTCTCTAGAAGTTGATTCTAGTGCTTCTCGTGTGACCAAGTCATCTTGAAAACTCATCGTTTGAAAAAAAAGATGAGTTAGTGGTAGAAATTTATTAATGGATAAAACTCTACTTAAAAATTAAATATACATATTTATGGTCTTATTCAATCTCATAAATAAATACCTCAACTTTATGAAATTTAACTTAAAAAAACGTTATCCATTTACTTTTTCTACTAGGAAACTAATGAACATTTATCTTATCACAAGTTTGTGGTTTTTGTTGTTAAACTTTTCCAAATCATATTTTCTATCACTCTCCACCAGAACATGACACTTATTTTATCTTCCATATCCATGTTTTCCTACATGGAATCCAAGTGTGGGTTACCTCGGGTGTCCTTTGTACTTCTCTCTCTTTCTTTTAAAGAGATAGTTTTATTGACTCTTTTTCTGATGTGGGACATTAAATGAAGTTCACTAGACCAATTTTAAAATTTAGAGGCCGAAATTTATAAAAGGGTGGAAGAGTGTAACACCCCATGATTTCATAGCAAGTTTTTTTCTTTAGAGTAATTCAATAGCTTGCGCTACACGCAACACCAAGTTTGAGCGCACCAGGACTTACCAAACTAGCAGTTTAAAAGTGGTTATGAATAGTATTAACTAAATTTGTAATTTTATATACTCCATATTATTTTATAATCCATATTATGTGTTTCATAGAAATTATATTATAAAGAAAATCATTTTTTCAGATAAAAGAATTATTTTTCCAAAAAATGCAATTTTGCCAGCTTTTAATGAAAAACCCTTTTTAAAACCAATATTTGACACTTTTATATATTAAATTTACTAAAATTAAATTCTTTTTTAGAATCGGGACATAAAAATTTATTTTGGATAAATTTTTGGTACTTTTCTAATAACTTTTAAATTTTGATTAATACTGAGAAATATTAAATTTTAATTGGAATTTTTTTTTAATCGAAATAATTTATAGTGTTAAATTATGTATTTTAATGGTTTGGAAGTATAAATATATTATATTTTTATCATTTAATACATTTTAGGTTATTATAAGTAATTTCACATTTAAATTTGACATTAACACATGACAATTTTTTGGTAATTTTTAATTTTTAAAAACCCACTTTTCAGTTTTGACAATGGGAATTAATATTAAATGAATTAATTAAATTTATTTGTTTTTAATTTTTTAAAATAGAATTCATTTTTGAATTCTTAATATAAAAATTATATTAGGGTAATTTTTTGGTATTTTTATGAAAACATTCAATTTTGGATGAATATTGAAAAACACTACTTTTATAGTTTAAAACTAACTTTTTATTTAAATAATTATTTATTTTATTTAAATTTATTTTAAGTCAAAATAGATATATAATACCTATATAAGTTCAATTTAGTTCATTGGAGTCATTTTAAAATAAAATTAGATGTATAAATTTTTATTAAACTTTTTACCATCTTTTACCCGCCTCCTTGGAGCATTTGCAAATTTGCATAAAACATAATTTTACTTCTTCACTGAGTGGAATTTAAAAAAATCAGAGAGACACTATTGATATCAGTAAGAAAAATTTGGTTCAATGAGATGAAAATAATTTTTGGTGAATTGTAACTTTTTACTTTTTTTTAACACGATTAAAAGTAAATAGGGTAATTAAGGGTAAAAATGATATCGTAATTACCCCAACACATCTCCTAATTCTATTGGATAAGTTTAATTAGACCAAGAAAAAACTTAAAAATAAAACATCATAATTTATCCCCACTTGTATTAGATTATAAATTTATTATTATTTTATATAAAGATGAGTTAAAAGAGTTAAAATCAAAGTTTAATAACTAAAACATTTTTAATATAGTGTTATACATAAGTTAAATTCGACTATAAATATTTCATATAAAGATAAAAAGTTTTCCTAAATAAATATATTTTATTTATAATATTTAGACATTAAAAAACTTAATATATTTATGACAGAATGATGAAACAATAATTACCTTAATAATGAAATAATAAAATAATTGATATTATAAATTTTCAAATAAATGCAATTTAAGACTTTTAATAAGTGAGAATAATTTTATCAGTTAATAATACATGTTATGGTTGATTAAATGTATTTATTTAGAAGTAATAAAGTTGTTAAGACTTAAAAAAACAATTATTAGATAATATCAAAATTGATATAACTGGGTTTTTAAAATAATATAAAATATTATTGGTTGATATAATAATCCTAAAAATCTATGTTCTGACAAAAGACTTATATAATGAGATCTGTATCATTTATAAACAACTTGGGGTTTTATTGGAAGTTTATAGTAAGTTTATAATCCATATAATATTAAAATACAAAGAGACATGGTAAATGTCAAACTATTTAACTAAGAGTTAAATCTAAAAGATAAGGTTAATATAGAAAGCCAAACCTATCAAAAACCTATTGGTTGAGAGGTTATCAATCCATTCCAACCTTATCCATTAAATAATTAATTTTTGAGAGATTAGAAACTAAAAATTATTTTATTATAAAATAATATTCCAATCTTTTCCTAAGGTTCCCCACAACCCACTTATAAAAGGGCTTTTCCCCTTCTTTCAAATTCACACCTTCAAATCCATATGTATCGGCCAAACCCTGCCCAAATATCCTCCCAAATGTACTAACTTCATCCTATAGGAATTTATTTAGTCATTAATGCAACCTAAAGATCCCTTTTGATCAATTCAAAAGAAAGAACCCGAAGAAGAGGTAAATATTTCATCACCTCTTTCAAGTTATTATCTTCATCCAATTCCTATTTCTTTGTTGCTTCCATTTTAAAATAATAACTTCAGTATCTTCAATATTATTTTATGTTATTATAAAAATGGTAAAAATATATTCATTATACTATCCATCCTATAAATGACAAAGTCACCATATTTTCATATGTACGAATTACCGTCTCCACGTCGTGGTGAAGTTTGTTAATCAAACACTTCATCATTTGGATTGGTATAATAATGATTATAAATTATTTAAATAATAAATATAACATGATAATAATTCTTTATATATGATATAACATCCAATTATATATTATTTTAATATCAATAGAATGATATTGTCACTCGTGCGTACGTACGGATTACCCTCTCCACAAAAGCGATGAGATTCATTCCCCGTCATAATCATTAAAGAATAATTTTATTTTATGATTAAAAATAATGTCTATGAACATAATATAATTATGTATATAAATAAAATACATCCTATCCATATCAAACATGGATTACGTAACCAAGCATATAAAGGAAAACGAATCAGTCCACACCCGAAACAAAGATACTACTAAAATATTATTAACAAATCAATATTAAAGGATCATATATGATATCATCTTCTTGTATATAATTATCATATAATTTTATAACAATGATTTAACTATTATACAGGAGGTTGTCGTACCCTTTACTAAGGAAAAGTACAAGGTAAATGGGTTTTCATCTCACTTTTATTCTCGTGAGATTCGTGCAATATTTTCCACTGCTTCCTTTTGTGTGGTGTATGTACTACCCATGATTGTACTGTTTGTGTAATATAATTTAATTTATGGGTATTTAAATCATCATTGGATGATATTTATTTCATGACGTGTATGTTTCATATGTTACCAAATCGTTATGGTAATTTCAAATTTTAATTTCCACTCATTCAGTTTTACGCAAACATCATAGTTTACTTTACCCCAAGATTATGTGTGAAATAACTATTTATTTACTTCTGTAGTAATTTACACTCTCCTTTTCCTGGATATACATTTTAAACACATAATCACTCCATTGATAAATTCTCATGTCATCGATATAAACTTGATAAGAGTGATTTTATCTCAATTTCTATTCATTGAGTTAAACATCTAAGTCATTGGTGTTGTTTTTACATGAATATGTGTGAATGTCGTTTGATTGATTTACACTAAATATCTAATAATATTGAGTGTATTTATATTTGTCACACATAATTATTTCATAGATTTATCCTTAACCTAAGTATACAATCTTTATAAACGAATTCATCCCATCTTACATTCCATGGAGTCTTATTTGTTGTTATGCACCAATCCACTTTTATTTGGTGTATATACTATACTTTGACATAGTATATCATGAATCCCTTTATTCTCATGATATTATAATTTTTTTATTACATAAATTATATTTATTCAATCATCTCTCATTTGGTTAGGAACTCTAACTAAAATATCATTTTAAATGTTTTAAAAATTTATTCTTCTAAATCATTCTCATTAATGTCCATGTTTTAAAAATGGTTTTAAGGATTTATTTGTATGGACACTAATGATTTAAAATTAATATTAATTTTATAATTTTCAAAGTGGAATGGTAAACATTGATTCAAAAATCTATTTTAAACAACATCTTGATAAATAGTGAGACATTTAAATGTTTTAAAGAAAAGCGGTATATTTCTCTCAAATAGTTTTGATGATTAACTTCATCTATAACAACATCCTTCATTATTCTCGATTGAGGTTGATAATTATAATCCTTCATATTGTATTTAATGAGTTATGTTTGACTGTTTCTATGTTATGTTTATACAATTAATGGTTTAATGATAAAGTATTGACATTTCGTATTCTAGTTTTAATATGAATGTTTATGTTATGTTTAAACATTTTCATATGAGGAATGCATTGGACTTAGTAAGTGACAGGTGGATCCTGATATAGTTCCTCGATGCATCGGTAGGTCTCATGATACATACTAGTGTCTTGGAATAATTATTTGACAAAATCTTATTTGTAGTCTTGGCACAAGGCCTTGACTATATGGTTATGAAGTCTGGAATTATGCATTCCATCATTATGAAAGTAGCTTTTGATATTACATGTGATTATTTGACTAGTAGAATACCCATGTGAATAAGTAAATGGAATTATTTTATTTTATCTATGCCATATTATGAAAAAAATTATGTTTAAAAGGATTTTGTTTAAGTCTTATACATTTCCTTAAATGTTTGTGCTTATTTATGAAAGTTTGTGCTATATTGTTATCCTTACTGAGCATCTGAGCTCACCCCTTTCTATGTTTTATTTTTCCCAGGATGTGTAGAAGTATTTTATGGTTGACCTGAAGGGATATTCTTAGGATATAAGTCTATTTAAAAAGGTGACATAATGTTGTTGAATATTTTATTTCATAGTGTAATGAAAAACATATGAATGTAATTGGTACTTCCAATGCTATTAAACTATCAGTATTTCAGGACATGATTCCTTGTATCATGCCAATGTTATGTAATAATTCACTAACATTGGGTAACTAGGGTTGGGGCGTTACAAGATAATTGACACTAGAACTTCCCACTTTTGTGTACTACAGACCCTAATGGTGGAATGAAGTCCCACATAAATTTCAACTACCCAGGATAAATGGGTACTACAAGGAATTGATTCTATTCTCAAGGAGGTTTTTATGGGATTCCATTACCAATAGTCTGAGGCCCAAATTAAAATTAAAAATTTTATTAAAATAATTATGTAAAGGGATTATGTATAAGGGATTAAACCTAGAAAAGTATATTATGAAAAAAATATTTTATTTAGTATTATTATACAATATATAAAAGAAAAACATGACAAATATTAGACTTGAGGTAATGATTTCATCTCAGAACCTCATTACAATACTCACATGTCTTTTATGCACCAAATTTCTCTCAAATTGTGTATATAATATCAATTTACATATTATATCACGAATCATTGTCAATTCATGACAAGTTAAGTTAAAATCCATCTACTTCTTCTATGGGAGTTATGATTCAAAAGTTACAGTAGCAAAAAAGGTTTATATTTAAATATCATTCTAATCACATTTTTTATGCTTGAATTTCCATTGTAAGAAATTATATGATATTTATAATAAAATCATTTCATTTTATTCTCCTCTCATTATTTATGAAATTTTCATTTAATATAAACATTTCCTCTATCCATTACATTAAAAATTTGAGAAAATGTCTTTAAGAGAAATTATCCCCATTTATAACTTATGTTAAAAATCCTTTTTCTTCAATATCCATATTTTATAAAAATATTTTCAAGAATATTTTTAACATTCCTAAAAAGAATTATTAAATAAAATTTTACCAAATTTTACTTTTATAAAATGGTTTGAAATTAATATTCTTTTCATTTTCCAAATGTGTCACTTTTTAACCATTTACAATAGTGTGAAAGAAATGTTAATTTTTACTTATACTGAATGTACAGATTTACTCATTGTCATGACCCGTGAACTATTTGAAGATTAATTTATATTTTTCTATGGAAATTTTTAATAAAATATTTTTTATAATATTTTGAAAATTACTATATTTTGAAGATGTGATTTCAAATTGGAAAGGTAATTTTTCTCAAGAAATATTCCATGTAATATTGAAAAAAAAAAACAAATTCATCAATGAATAAAACCTTTAATGTAATTGATTAATTCTAAATTATGAATATAATTCTCTAACATATATACCTATATTTTCTACCGTACTTTTTTGGTGTAATAAATGCCTTATTTTCAAATCTCAAATGCCTTCATTATGAAATTTCATTTGATTATGAAATGAGAAAACATTAAGCAACCCATTTTATTCCATGGGTAATTATTATGTTTTTAACTTATGACTGATTTACTTTTTATTTAACACATAATCATGAACATGCTATGATGGGTGCACCCAAATAGTGCTCCAATGCATTGGGTAATGTTTTTAGTCTCTAGAGACATTATGTATTGGATTAGGGAGTAATAGTAATCCATTATGGGACATTTCATACAATGTGATATTGTCTTAAAAGTTAGCATTGACTCATGTCTATGAATTTTTATATGTTTATTCCACATTTACTATGATTCCTATATCTTATAATTCCATGTAATTTATGCAATGCTCCCTTGTGATTACACAAGAGCCTTAACTTTTTGGATATCATGTTATACCATTGAGTCACAGATTATGTTTCCTTATCATTATTATTATATTACTAGGATTTAAGATTACAACTTTATTTTATGTATTTCCCCAGGTTATTCTATGAAGTATTAGGTGATTAAATGGATTTAGGATCTCACTAATGAGAATAAAAATAAAGATGCCATGTTTTAGTTTTCTTTTGATGTTTTATTACCATAGTGTTCCAAATAATCCAGCCCTACTGATTTTAGGGTTGAAATTAATAGATGTTTATGTGATAAACCATGTAGTAATATGTATAAAAGTATTGGGTCTCTATAGTTAGTATCAGAGAAAGGTCTATTTATTTTTTGCGTAATAGGATTATAATAATTTAATGATATCATCGGGGATAGGTATAAGGATGATTCTAATTTTAAAAAATACCCTGGAATTTTGGTGAAGTATAGAGTGAGTGGGTTCAAATAAATTGTAACCCAATCTGTATATTACAAGTGGATGTGTCTCTAAAATAGTTATAACTAGGGGTAATAAATTTGAAAATTTCACATTAATATGGACTTGATTGTCACCTGGTGTATGATAATGGGACTTACTTCCCACCTAGTTTTATATTGTTGGGGGAGATGTTTTAAAAATTCGGGAAATTATTTTTGAACCATTATGAATGACTTTAAAAAAAATTTATTTTAGAAAACATAAAAGGATAATTTTCCATGGTTAACCTCAATTAAAACCTAGGGAATATTAATTTTGGATATACTTATCAATTATAAGTTATTTGTTCAAGGATTATATGTTTAACTTTTTTAATATTAATGCATTATTATATTTTCTGTTTTATTATTTTTAGTTAATTATGGGAAATAGGATAAATCATTCCAAAAACTAACGTGATTATAAATTTAATGATTTTCGTAATGAGATTTCTAACCAAATGGGAACAAAAGTTAGAAATATTGTGATCATTCCCAACAATCTTTCTCAAATTATTATTAACAACTATAACATAATTGAATTACCAAAAATCATAAAAGAAGTTATGGATTTTGTATCATGGTAATTAAAGTGTTAAATATGATAAATAAATAAAGATTAAATTTTTAACAAGTCAAAAATGTGAGAAGAGAAACAAAAGAAAATGTTTTAATAGGACTGGAATATGATTTATATGTGGGAATGGAGGCCACAAAGCAGCTAATTTTCATAAATGAGTTTTCCTATTAACATGAATTAAGTAAATAATGTTGAACCTAAGGCATATCTAATAGTTAAAAGCCATATTTTTGGGAGATTTAGTGATTTCCCAAGTTAATTCACCAATCCAAGGATTAATTGCAAAGGGACTATGATATTAAAACAATTAAACTAGAATGATTTAATTTTTTAGGTTTTGAAACTCAAGAATAATGTATTTTAAGTACTTTTATTAATATTATAATGGTTATAATATTCATGAAGCTTGTAATGAATTTTTATGTAGTAATATCTCTTAAAGGATTTTCAAGAATATTTTGAATTGAATAAATAACATAGAAAAGTTTTTTATTGGTAATGTTATATTTTATGGAGAAATACATTATTATGGAAAAGATAAATCTTTTATATGTGTTTACTATCGAGGAAAGTATTTTCAATTAATACTATTTGATATTTTGGAAAAAATAATCCCTATTAAATACTTTAGTGGTTAAAAATTTATTTGATTATAAACTTTATATTGGGGATATTTTTCATATTTTTGGGAAATTTTTTGGAATTATATAAATATAGCTTGGGAAAAACGACAACCCACATGCTGGGTGATGACTAAATGCATCAGAAAAGGTCATGAGGCATGAACCCATAACCAATTGGTGATAAGGGTTCATCACCTACCACTGAAATACAAAATGTTATGGTTAGTATGGAAATGTTTTTACTTAAACGATTTAGTGGATAACTTTGATGTTTATTTTGGGAAAGATATGAGAGGATCAAATATTTTTCAATTTTTAGGATTCTTAGATTATTAGTGACATTTTTTGAATCCTTTTATGGGGTTTAGATATATATATATATATATATATATATATATATAACCTTTGGGTTTAACATAATGGATTTTTTGAGAAGAATGCTATTATATTTTGAGAGGTATAAGTTCAATATTATGAAATAACTTTTAGGTTAAAACCTTATTTCATGATGATGTTATTAAACTTATTTTGGATATAGGGTTATTTATTTAAGGAATGACCTATGTTAAACTTTTGGTTTTATTATTTAATTTTTTAGATTAAAATATTTATATTTATTTTGATTATTTTCTGACATTGTGGTAACCAGTTTGGATTTTATAAATATAAGAGGAATAAATTTTTACTCTTTTATAGATAACATGACCTGTTAAAATTTAAATCTAGTTTCTTAAGAATAAAAATTTAAATTTTATATTCATTCCTCAGAGTAAGAGCTGAATTGAAAATTGGTCAAATCAAAATGAAAGGTTGAAATTGTGTTTTTGAAATAAAATGATATAAAGTAAGTATATTTTTGGTTTTTCTCTATATTGATATTAAAATTAATCTTTTAACACTTGGAAAAGTATCTTCACACAAAAATGTTACGCGATTACCTTTATATTATATGAATCAATGGTCTTTTAATTCATCACAGATATATGGTTTTGTGGGTGTTAACATTCTATTGATAATTAAATTTCTTGTGATCCATGATCTCTATCACTCTACATGATTATTTAAGCTTTAATATCATATCTATATTTTCAATTTCCACTAATTTTATATTATTTTGAAGCCCAGTCTTGTGTTTCTATAGATGAACATCAATTTTCCTTTTACCTCATTTAATATGATGTTTTATTAGCCATTTTTTATGATGTGGGTTTCCCACAATGGATGTTTTCAAATGTAAAACCCATTATTACTGATCATATTTAAAAAATATAGGGACTCAATTTCTTTAAGTTGATATAATACAACACCCTCAATATTTTGAAATAACACAATGTTCGATAGCATATACAACCCAAACCACTAAGATTAAACAAATTGTGACACATTTTTAAAATATTATCATTTAAAAATGATCATTATAACCTAGAAATTAAATTAGAAGGTATTAATATGATAAAATACATTATGAAATATACATAAATGTTATAATAAAAATAAATTTGATTATAAATTATTTTTAAATAAACACTCAATTTGTATTCAAAACAATCATTTCAAATGTGATTTTATTGATTTTTGTGAAGAAATATGATAAATAATTTTTGAAACATTTAGAAATTTTATATTTTAAAATGGAAATATTTTTTTTAAATAATCATATTGATTTTAATTTAGGGTGAAATTTGGAATTTTTTAGAAAATATTTATTTTTCATTGAATATTAAAAAACACCGACTTTTAAAAAATTAAAATTTCTTTTGATAAATTATGAAATTTAAAAGCACCATTATAATTTTAACTAAATTTAAAATTATAATATATTATATATATATATATAAATTTATTACCCAATTAAAAACATTTAAATTACCTTTATACTATATTTTATTATATGTTTATTTGTAGGCTTACAAAATATTTTCATGAATATTATTTTAAAGTGCACAATGTTACTATATTATAATTTATTAAAATAAATCCAAATAAGAAATTATTTCAATAAAAGAATTATATTATATATCAATAAAAAGTAATTAATATTAATATAAATATTATTTCATGTTATATAGTTAATATTGGGTCATCTATTGCTTGAAAAATTAATTTTCAACATGTTTAACAGGATTAATTTTAAATTAAAATGATCAAATTATGTGATTTTAATTTGATAAAATTATTTAAATATTTTTTATTCATCATAATTAATATTATATAATAATTTTAATTAATTTTTTTATAACTAATGGTAAAAATAGTAAAAAAACATGTTACCGCGGTGGAAAATAAAAATTGTAAAAATTGGGTAACCTTGGAGGTAAATGGAAAAAAATGTTTAAAACATGTAACTTAGTGAATGGTGTAGGTTTATATATACCATATAACTCCTAAAATCTTTTATTTATCAATTTTGGAGGCACTTTTCTTGTTATTGACTTCCCATTATTGAATAGTTTTGTGTATTTACAAAGATACCACTCCTCCTCAATTATAAAAGAGCACCCCTACCTCACTTATGTAAACCAATAAATCCATTTTTACAAACAAAAAAATGAAAATATTTATCCCCAAAATCTTTATCTACATTCAATAGATTCTGTTATTACCAAAAATTTCGACCATTAGGTCCTTAATAAGAGATCTAATGGGGGATCTTCTAATCAAAGGTAATCGTCTTCACTGAGATCCTTCTTTTTTACATAGATTTTTATAGATTTAGTTATTTCCTAAAAATTATAATATAATAACAAGTGTATTAAATATATAATGATATTTTTTTATGTTTTTTTCATAATATTTATCCATATCCAATTCAATCAAATGGGAAACGAAACCATTGTTCGTGTGTACGAAAAACCACCATCTCACGAACTGATGTAATTCATTTTCCATCATCACCTATCAAGGATATTCATGATGATGTGTTTAATATTTTTATATGATATTAATTAAATATTTATAATTATTTAAAACAAATATATCACATACTTTCTTAAATTACAATCTATAAAAAATTATAATGTTGTTCTTGTGTACGACAAACTTCCTCCTCATGAAAATATGTAATTTTTTTTATTACAACATAACATGGATGGTATATGTAAATGTATTTAAATAAATAATCTGTTATTTATGATATTGTTGTTATTATTTAATAATAAAATAATACTTACCTTCTTTCCATCATGATCGTTGAAAAATGGAAACGTTACATATGCGTACGTATAGCCTACCGTCTCCATGATTATAACATAGTTGATATTTAGTACCTATAATTAATCATTATATTTATAGGTATAAATTATGTATAAAAATGATAATTATTTCATGATTATTATTCTGGAGGTGATAGAACAATTATCCATTTGATGATTGTCAACAAACCGATGCCGTTTTGAAATTATAAAGTGAGCATCTTCAAAACACCCGATGTTAACATAACTGATTATGAAATTAAACATATAATTATAATTAATTAATTAAATGGTAAAATTACAAGGGATTAAACTAGTAAAATTTTCTTATTAAAAATAATAATTGATATTTTTTATTACACATGAAATAGATGACATACATGAAAATTCTTGGACTCGAGGTAAGGGTTTAATCTCAAAACATCATACATTGAGACACATGTTCTTTTATGAACCAAATTTGTTATAAATAGTGAATATAATTACAATATTAAAATTATTTCATGAGTACGTATTAATTAATGATAATTTAATTTAAAATTCATCAATTTTATGAGATTTTTGATTCAAAAGTTACCAAAGCCGTAAGGGTTTATGTTTCAATATCATTTTAATTGGGATAATTTATGATTGAATATTAATTATAAGAAATTATTTGTTTATTGCATAATAATAAAATTTAATTTTATTATCAAATAGTTATTAATGAAATTCTAGAGTAATAGTAAAATTTCCTTCTCTTTTGTACTTAAAATATCAAGAAAAACGTTTTAAGAAAAGATGACATCATTTCTCTCTTCGATCAAAAATATTTTTATATTTTGTATCCATGTTTTGTAAAAAAAATTCATAAATAATTATAACATTACCCAAAATATTTATGAGACACATTTTTACCAATTATTTAATTTTTAGAATTTTTATGGAATCTGTTGTTCTTCTAAATGAGGCACTTTATTTATCCTTTTTTAGAGTAGCGTGAAATGAATGTTTCTTATAACTTATATGTCATGTATGGAATTACCCACCATAAGAACCACTCAATTACTTGAATATTACTTAATAATTTTTCATGTTTCTTTTTAAATAAATTATCTTCTATCATATTTTGGAAATTTTTATATTTTGAAGATGTAATTTCTAAGGGAATTGGTTTTTTTCCGAGAAATAATCCAATTAATCGTTCTAATGATAGTTTCATCAATGAACATAACCATAGATGTTATAGATTGCTTCTATATTATGTATATATCTCTATAAAATATATACCTAGATTATTATCCTGTACTTTTATAGGATATTACAAGACTTATGTTCATCTCTCCAATTCCTTAATTATGAAATTTATTTTGATTATTATATGAGAAAATATTATACAACCCATTTCCTTCAATAAATAATATCAATTTTTTATGTATTATGATTGATTTTATTTTTTTGAATCATTTTCACCATAATTATTGAAGCATTATTTTATCATCATCCTATTAATGAGAAGTTTATGGAATATATAGAATTTGAAATTGTTTTTTCTGATAAATTTGAAAACTAGAAGAAGTATGTCTCTATCTAGACATTCCTTGTTCTCTTCAGGACATGTTGAGGTGGTTTCTACTACCAGGGTTATAATTTTATTTAAAAGGGGTCAAATCAATATTTTTTAATTTTAAAATATACAAAAAATTGGAAATTTCTTTTGTTTGGTCTGGAATTCCAATGTTAAGCCAATAGTTATTTCAGTGTCCAAACATTCATCAATGATGGCACTATTCTTTACGAATGTTGTCCTTGTATTCATATCCAACTTGATTAGAATATTGTTTGAAATTTTGATTAATCAAGTACTGGATTTGGGATTTTATTTTAACAATTTAACATTCATTTACATGCCAATAATAGTTCCATTAACTCCTTTAATAACTTTTTTCCCCTTTAATATTTATGCATTGGGTTTTGAGCTATAGTTTTGAAAATCTTCCTAAGCTCTTCATCTGTTTTTCTAGTGTAATTTTCTCTAGCAGATTGGTAAATGAATTTATGAGTATTATGCCAAAAACCATTATAGAAATCATCCTTAAGTAGGTGAAAATGGATTAATAATGAGATAATTTTTTAAGAAGGTTCCTCAACCTATCCTAGGATTCATGAAAAGCCTCTCTATCCTCTTTAAAGAATCTTATAATCTTGCTTCTGAGTTCTCCCTTAAGTATTCTTGGATAAAATTTCATTATGAAGGAATTTTAGATTTGTTCCCATGTTTCAAAATTATTTTCATTAAGGTCCAAAAACCAATTACCTACATTTAATTTTAGACCAAAATAAAAAACTCTTAGTTTTAGATAATTTTCACTAAGACCTTGTAGTAGTTGTTTCTTCACTATGTTGTAAAATCCCAAATGAAGGATAAGGATTCCACATCAAGAATTCCATTTAATGATGACAATAGTGAAAGGTATGAATATTTCATTTCACTGTTTTGGGACATAGGTTTAAGTCCAATAGAAGAAGGATTACTTAACAACTAAGGAAGTTGATACTCCATCATCCTACCCATTAAAAATTTTATTGCATTATTTATTGTTGATTATCCTCAGTAGACATCTCTATCAAATTCTAAATTTTATATTTTTGTTTTCTCAGATATCTTAAATATTTTTCAACTTTATCTTTAATGATATCTCGATTAATAGACACAAATCTATTGTTCATGCACTGAAAAAGTTATCAACAACACACAATAGAATAATATTTTTTTTGATTTTATTACAAAAATTTTTATGTACATTTTTAGATTTCTTGGTTTTGTATTTTTTATATTTTTATAATTGTTTTATTTATTTTTAATTTTCTTGACACATGGAACTATCCCTACTAGTGGAGCCAAACTTTTATGTTAAAAATCATTGAGTTTTCCCAAATTAAATTCCAAAAAATAATATATAGATGAGAGTAGGTTATCATATGCATAGTGAGGGAAATGGTGGTGTAATATATAAAATGACTAAAACCAAATATAAAAGAACGAATCAAACATGTATAAATTATCTATTGTGACGAAAATATTAGTCAATACAGATATTATTTAATATATTAATAAAAACATCAAAAAGATAATATATTATATGATGAATAAAAATGAATAATAGGGATAATTTTGATTGTATGGTTAATGTATTTCTAATTTGTGAATTTTTTTAATTCAACCAAAATTCAAAATCATGATTTCAAAATCTATGTTGAGAAGATCGACTTCCAATAGGATGATTCTTCAGTTTGTGACTATAAAACTCATTCGTGGTCTAAAAACCAATTACCAACATTTAATTTTAGACAGAAAGGGAAAACTTTCATATTCAGATAATTTTCACTAAGACCTTGTAGTGGAAGTTACATCACTATGTTGTTAAAATCCATAATGAAGGATAAGGATTCCTCATCAAGAATTCCATTTAATGATGACAATAGTGAAATGTATGAATCTTTCATTTCATAGTTTTGGGACTTAGGTTTATGTCCAATGGAAGACGAATTACCTAACACTTGAGGATGTTTATACTCCCTCATCCCAGGTCATTCAAATTTTTCTTGCTTTATTTATGGTTGATTATCCTCAATAGATCTCTCTCTCAAATTTGACATTTTATATTTTTGTTTCCTTAGATCTCTTAAATTTTTTCAATTTTATTTTTAATTAGATCTCGATAAAGAGACATAAATATAGTGTAAATGCACTCAAAAAGTTATCACTGACAAACTAGAGATTAATATTTTTTTAGATTATTAGGAAAAATTTTATGTATATTTTTAGATTTATTTGTTTTTTATTTTTTATATTTTTATATTTGTTTTATATGTTTTTAATTTTCTTGACACATGGAAACATCGCTAGTGATGGAAGAAAACTTTTATGTTAATAATCACTGAGTTTTCTAAAATTAAATTAAAATAATTACTATATAGGTGAGAGTAGGTTATCACATCCATAGGGAGGGAAATAGAGGTGTAATCCATAAAATGACTAAAAAACTATAAAAGAACAAATCAAACATGTATGAATTAGCTGTTGTGATGAAAATATGAGGCAATACAGAGATTATTTAATATATTAATAAAAAAAAGACAATGATAATATATTAGAAGATGAATAAGAGTGAAGAAGATTGGAAATTTTGATTGTATGGTTAATGTATTTCATATTTCGGAATTTGTTTAATTGAATCAAAATTCTAAATCATGATTTCAAAATATATGAAGAAGAAGATGTTTTGTTTGACCATGATTTCAAGCTCCTCTAAGTGCTAGAGCTCCTTGTTCTCCATTGACAGAAGTCTCATTGATGAATCTTGATCAACGTATTATAGACTGTGATTAGATGATGGTCATCCACTCATGAATTATGGATCATGGAACCATGGATTATGATCTCTCTATCTGTGTATATTCTCCTCTTGAAAAAATAATTCATGCCCATATCAATGTGTGCTCATGATCACTACATGGAAACCTATCCCCGAGATCCAAATGGCATATAAAATACTATATATTTTCATCATTAGGTGACTTGAGCATCACTCCTATACAACAGAATGCACAACTACTCAAAACTCTGTGCGATGGAGTTACCATGATCCAACTCTAAAATTCCATCTACATCGATGGATCAATAGCCGTGATAACTGAGTGAGTTTGCTCAAATATCTAGTTCCCTTGATGTCATGTAGACAACCTCCTTCATGTATCTATTTGGTTGACATACCCATTTTGTCACATTTACATTTTGATGTGACATAGCCATTTGGTCATGTTGCCATTTTTTTGACATAACTAATTTCCCATGTAGGTGATTAGATTACATAGAAAATTGGTTCCAATGTAGGTTAGTGCACTGTGGGTTCTCACATGGCCACTGAATATTAAAAAGCACGGTAACTTGGATTTCATGGCACGATAACTTTCTTATGTTCATATGGTCTGTTGAACAATAGTTTTCCAGGTAGGTTCACAATCACTGTAGTGACCGTGCATAGTATGTTAGAAAAGTTATTATAACGACCATGGCATGTTGATTATATTATCCACAACATGCGTTTCTCCTGAAAAAATAAATAAGTAAATAATTTAGATGCCTAATAAAATTAAAAAATACTAAAATAAAAATAAAAATAAAATATGTAATTTACAAATAGAGGAAATAATTAATTTATTTATTTAATACTGACATAAAAATGTATTTAGAATTTATTATTTTAAAATAAAATATATAAAAAATTTAAAAAATTTAAAGAATGAAACACATTATTAAATCTATTATTTTTAAAAATAAAAAAAGAATAAAAAATTCAAATAATTCGAGTAATAATTTAAAAATATAATCAAATAAAAAATTACGAGTTAGAATAAAACAACAAATTTAACTGAAACTAACCTAATGAATAAAATAAACAATTAAATAAATATTTTAACAAATAATTACCAAATTTAATAATTGAACCTAATATTATCAATATTTATAAAATAACCAGTTAAAAAAATATTTTTATAATCAAAATACATGTTAATTAAATAAAATATGTGGAAAAATGAGAGAGAAAAAGGCCACATTAAGTTAATTCCCTTATCGAAAGGTATTATTCTTACTATGTCCCATGTATTACTTCACCACATGTATTTTGTACCACATTCTCCCCTCAATGATATGTTACTACGCCATTATTAGATAATTGCACATGGAATCTGTAGAGACCCGAAGCCTGACGTACATGGACATTACATTACTTTTGCGGAATACTTAGCACATAACAAAAAACACACACACAAGGATCGTAATAGTTTAGTGTCTTTGGAAACTCGGAATATAATCTTCTAATCGTGGTGAAAGATCTTCAAAATCTCCCATAAAGATCTTCTTTTTTTTACCTAAAACCTTTCTTTATATCCTGGGGAAAAGAAAACATAAAAGGGTGAGCTCAAATGCTCAGTAAGGGTGAACAAAAGAAATATCAATCACATCATATACATAAGCACATAACTTTTGGAAATCTAAACCTGCAAAAGAGATCATAATTTCATAACATGGGGTAAATCATGGCAGTGAAATGTAATCACAATAATCATAACCCAAAACATGAAACTTTGTGGCATTCACACATAATCATATAGAATCATTTCTTGTTAGTCAAGACTCATTGCCAAGACTATCTTAGTGGACAAATTCCCTTTCTGAATCGAGTAACCCTCGTTTCAGTCCTATTTCACTGAACCGGTATAACCTACCGTTCCAGCCCTATCTATCCCATGAGATATAAAATATTTACCCAATGCATTGGAGGGAGATATAGGTCCCACCCATCTTATAATGAATCCTTTCTTATGTGTGCCACATAATCACAAATCATACATCATCGCATAACCCATGTAATAAAAATGGGATTCTTAAACAACATGACATCATAAAACAATTCATATAAGATAAAGGAATTCGTAAAAATATTTCCATCACAACATAATCAAATCCATGTAATAATAGGGATAAAAACATAACCCTTTTATTATCTTAGATGGAAAATAATTTTGATAAAATACTTGAACTCCATTCTTGAGGAAAATATCCTTTCTACTTCAAAAACACTTTTCTTTTCTTAATATGTTATACAACTTTAAAATAAAAGAAGTTGATTAAAAATAAACTTGAAAACTTGTAAAGGAAGCTTTTTGGAAATAATGTTTTAAAAATCCATTCATGCCGTATAAGTTAAAAAAAACATTCTTCGTACTTTTGTCGGAAAAGTCAAAAAGTACCTCGTATGACAAAAGATTCCTTTCATAGATATTACTAAAAACTCACCGAAGGGTAAAAAAAATTGATTTAAACAGTTGTAGGTGGATGGAAATAATATTATATATTGATGAAACATGGATGTGGATAATAAAATACACCCCAGTAAAGACTTACGAATAAAAAATCTCAGATAAAAATGAGATTGTGATATTTCCCTTACCTTAGGTCCGACTTGCTTTGTGAGTGTCCAAACCTCCTATATATGATTTAAATCATGTTATTGACTTATTCCAGAATCATATTCATTGTTATTATATCATATATGGTCCACTTATGACTTTATATTACCCGTTCTTTTGTAAATTCATGTTAAAGTATCGTTTTGGGTAAAATCGTCTCATTTGTCGTTCGTGTTTTTAACTTGTAATTATTCATATGATTACTTAGATCATGATTACTTAATTCCAGAATATAAAACATGATTTATATATATATATATATTCATAATACACATATATAATAAATCAGTAAATGGAAAGAAATACACCGTTCATGGAGACGGTAGTCCGTACGTACACATGAACGCTGTTTTCGTTTCCTTATTGAATTGAATGGAATTAAGTAGATGAAATACATATAAATATAAATAATTCCAGTATCATTATTAGGTAATATATTTCATTAGTACTTATTATATATTCTTTATAATCATTCATGAATGGTTAATCATTGAGAATGAATCTCATCGCGTCGTGGAGACGGTATTCCGTACGTACGCACGAGCGATGATATCGTTCCCATGGTCGTGGAATTGTGTTGATGTGCATGTATACTATTTCAGTATCAATATCAATTTATAATAATCATATATAGTTACTCATTACACCTTTATACCCATCCAATTAAGGTGGTGGCGGAAAATAGATTACACCACGGCGTGGAGACGGTATTCCGTACGTACGCACACGTGGTGATTTCCATTTTCCGTAGGATGGATAGAAGGTTAATTAGAGTTGTTTCATATTTATAATAACATATCAGTATATAAGAAATACTGATGTTATTACTTTATCATGAAACAACTAAAGAAGAATAAGTTGAAGAAGAAAGAAATTGAAAAAGATCGGTAATGGATATTACCTCTTCTTTGAAGTGCTTCTTTGAGACCTCCTTTTAGTGAACTAAAATTGGTCTTTTAAGAAGACCAGGACCTCTAGGATGATACTAGGGAAGTTTAGAAGAGATTTTGGCAGGGGTTGTCCGAGGTTGAATGCTCAAATTGGTGTGAGGAGGAGAGGGGGGAGGTGCCCTTTTATAAGGGAGGAGAAGGGCACCTTAGGAATATTTCAAAATATTATTTTATATTAAAGTCAAAATCAGTTTATAATGGTTCAAAAGGGTCATAATTCGAAGCTAAAGTGGGGATGGGTCGAAATACTATCATCCAATAGGATTTAGACAAGTTTAGGGTATTATTTTAACCTTATCAATTAGATTTAACTCTAAGTTAAATAATTTAACTTTTACCGTGTCTTTTTGTTTTCTTACACTATATGGTTAATACACTTACTATAACATTACAAACGAACCCCAAATTGTTTATTATTAATATATATCCTTATATAAGTCATTTTGTCGAACCTTAGATTTTTAGGAATAAAATAAAAATTAATAATATAATATTTGATTTAAAAACTATTTTGTGTGAATTTTGACACTATTTGATATATGATTTTTGTGAAAGTAATAACAGAATTATATGTTCGAACCAAGTTTATTAAATCAACACTAATATATCATAGTAACCTAGAAAATTAGTGTAATTCATAAAAAGTCTAAAATTACATTTATTTTGGTATTTATAATATCAATTATGTCAATATTTCATTAATAAGATAATTACTGCATCATCTTTGTGTCATAAATAAATTAAATTATTTGATATTTAAAAATTACAAATAAAATACCATTATTTAGGAAATCTTTTTTATCTTTCTAATTAATATTTACAATCGAATTTATCTTATGTATAACCCTATATTAAAAATGTTTTAGTAAATAAACTTTGATTTTAACTCTTTTAACTCTTCTTTGAATTAAATAATAATAAATGTCCTAATCTAATCCAAGTGGGACTAAATGATAATATTTTACACTTAAGGTTGTTTTTGGTCGAGATAAACTTGTCCAATAGGATTAGGACATGTGTTAGGGTAATATTAATATCATTTTTACCCTTAATTACCCTATTTACTTTTAACCGTGGTAAATAAAAGTAAAAAGTTACTATTCACCAAAAATTATTTTCATCTCATTGAACCACATTTTACTTACTTACATCAACCGTGTCTCTCGGATTTTTTGAAATTCCATTCACATAAACGGTAAAATTATGTTTTATGAAAAATTCAGTTTTTAACTACCACTAAGTAGTTTCACTATTCATCAAAAATTGAAGGTTTTCAGAAAAATGCCAAAATTTCATCCTAAGATATATTTCATATTCCGAATTCAAAAATGAAGTCTATTTTACCAAATTCATAACATAGAAGTTTCATTAATTAATTTTATAATTAAATCCCGCTGTTCAAACAAATAGCGTGTTTTTAAGAAACAATATCTATCAAAAGATTGACACTTGATTATGTCTGGTTTAAATGTGAAATTAAAACCAATGACCAAAATTGTATTAAATTGTAAAAATATATTCTAAATATACTTTAAAACCACTCAAATTAATAATTTATCACTATTAATTATTTCGATTAAAAAAGTTGTTTTTAATTATAATTTAGTAATTTTCACTATTCATCAGAATATGAAAGTTATCCGAAAAGTACCAAAATTTCACCTTAGGTTAAATTCGATACTCCGAATCCAAAAATGAAGTCCATTTTGAGAGCTAAAATTTCTAAAATTTAAAAAGTGGTTATTACTATTCATAACGGCTAGTTTTAATAATATTTTAATAGCATATCGTTGTTTCGTGAAACTCAATATTGCGTACTACACACGCTATCGAGGAAGGTTGCGATTGCGTGTAATGCAAGGCAAGTCAAAGATGTGTGTTGTGCAAGCTCCTTTTGGTGTAGCGTACAACACAAGACATTAATAAAATTAAAAAGAATATTTTTCATAAAATCTCGGGTTGTTACATTCTACCCCCTTAAAATGAATTTCGCCCTCGAAATTCGTCGGGGTTATAAATGATTTACTATTCGAAAGTTTATTTAATAGAACCCACATCGTAAAAAGGAATATCAAAACCAATCTTTAAAAACAAAAGTATGAAACGTAACGGTTACCCAAATAAAATAATCATTGGGTTTCCACATAAGTGAAAATATGGATATGGAAGAGAAATCTAACCATCATATTCTGATGGAGAGTGGTAGAGAACATGGCTATGGAAAAGCCAATAATCACAAAGCCATAAATTTGTGACGATCTGAGGTACCATCTGATTCATCAGATATAAGATCACTAGGACAACATTTTTGGTTTTCAAGATCATTTCCCTAAAGTTAAAGAATTTGAATTAGAATAAATACTTACTTTATGTTGGTACAAACTCACTGTTGTTCGTGCCTTTAACAATTTCCACTTCATCTCTTAAATAAATGAAGTTGAATTTGTTATTCGTGAAGTGTTAGTAGATCATGTGATAGAATGACGGGTTATTCCATCTGTCTCAAAAGGTTAGCAAAATTTATATACATAAGTCGATCTATAGTGAGATTAATCATATATGGTTCCTAAAATGGACTTATACTTTATATATCATACTGCTTAACATAATAAAACTAGTTTCTACTAAACAAGGACTTCCTGTACGCCAGTGGTAGGCGATAAAGGCCAGTCGCACTTCGGTTGTGGTTTCGATTCCCACAGCCTTGTCCGACGCGATGGGATGTCGCCCGTCCTGCAGGTTGTCCTTTTTCTAAAACTATATTACTATAACATCCCATCAATAATATCGAAAAAAACTTCTATCCTTAAATAATACTAACTTATGTCTAACATAATCCATTGTAATCTTTAGGCTTATCCATCATACTGCAGTCCACTCTCATAATATAGTGAAAACGATTACCAGAGATTTAATACTGTCGTTGATCCCCATATATCATAAGATATGTCTTGTTGGTCACATTTCAAACATTCAAAGGCCTTAATCATGTATTCTCTTGAAGAATGAATACCCATTGAACCTTAGTGAAATCATGAATACTGTTAAAAGTTAACACTTTCCACATACCAAAATCCAAAAACTCTATATACTCAAACCATAATATAACCTTCTCCTTATATCAGTCATGAGCTCATGAATACTATCAAACATTTAATTTTCTCCTTATCCCTACATTATGCGCATATCATCTACATTCCAAAAATATCTGAATAACCTTCCATGGATACTGGTAGCATTATTCATACACTTTCAAAACTCAAGGAAAGACAATAGTGTAACAATCCTTAGATGTCTCGTTATTCCAACATTACACATGACAAACATGTAATCATTCCACTACATTCTTAAACCATTGTCCAAGATTCAACAATTCTTTCATCTCACATATCATTTGTAGTCTCTTCATCATCATCAACATAAATACTTCCCATACAACCATACTGATTCTCTTCATGAGAATTTCCCTTAGGGCATTGGTTTGCATAATGCCCGTACATTCCACATTTAAAACATTTAACCGTTGTTGATGTCGTAGCAATACCATTATCCTCATCCCTGGTGTTAACTGAACCTTTTCCTTTGCACTTACTGGCTTTGTGTCCTTATTTTCCACACCCAAATCATCTTACAGTTCCCTTGAAACATTCTCCTTGATGCCTCTTCCCACATGAATTACATAGGGGAAATTGAAATTTCTTTCCTCTATGATCATCATGAGACTCCATCTTTCTCTTATTAGTCGAGTCAGGAAACTTACCAAATTTTACTTTATTGATCATATTATGAGATTGCTGATTCGGCATAATAATTATGTTTGGACTTCCAAATCCCATTTCATTATGAAGAATATCATTCCATTGTCCATCATATCCTCCATTATCGTGAATCATCTTGTTTCCAGCCATTTTCTAAAACCCAAAAAGAATAGTGTTAGAGGAAAAAATCATAATAAAGGGGGAGTAACTTCAATATCTAACATCTTAGGTTTAATCTAATATCGTTACCATAGTTATAGGACTATATCCTATACGTATACTTATCCTTAGGGACATCCCTAGACATACCTTAGAAATATCTCTAGGGATCTCACTAACGTTCTCACATCCTAGTTTCCAAAGGTTGACTAAACCTTTCCTCTGATACCAACTGTAGAGACCCGAAGCCTGACGTACATGGACATTACATTACTTTTGCGGAATACTTAGCACATAACAAAAAACACACACATAAGGATCGTAATAGTTTAGTGTCTTTGGAAACTCGGAATATAATCTTCTAATCGTGGTGAAAGATCTTCAAAATCTCCCATAAAGATCTTCCTTTTTTTTACCTAAAAACTTTCTTTATATCCTGGGGAAAAGAAAACATAAAAGGGTGAGCTCAAATGCTCAGTAAGGGTGAACAAAAGAAATATCAATCACATCATATACATAAGCACATAACTTTTGGAAATCTTAACCTGCAAAAGAGATCATAATTTCATAACATGGGGTAAATCATGGCAGTGAAATGTAATCACAATAATCATAACCTAAAACATGAAACTTTGTGGCATTCACACATAATCATATAGAATCATTTCTTATTAGTCAAGACTCATTTCCAAGACTATCTTAGTGGACAAATTCCATTTCTGAATCGAGTAACCCTCGTTTCAGTCCTGTTTTACTGAACCGGTATAACCTACCGTTCCAGCCCTGTCTATCTCATGAGATAGAAAATCTTTACCCAATGCATTGGAGGGAGATATAGGTCCCACCCATCTTATAATGAATCCTTTCTTATGTGTGCCACATAATCACAAATCATACATCATCGCATAACCCATGTAATAAAAATGGGATTCTTAAACAACATGACATCATAAAACAATTCATATAAGATAAAGGAATTCGTAAAAATATTTCCATCACAACATAATCAAATCCATGTAATAATAGGGATAAAAACAGAACCCTTTTATTACCTTAGATGGAAAATAATTTTGATAAAATACTTGAACTCCATTCTTGAGGAAAATATCCTTTCTACTTCAAAAACACTTTTCTTTTCATAATATGTCATACAACTTTAAAATAAAATAAGTTGATTAAAAATAAACTTGAAAACGTGTAAAGGAAGCTTCTTGGAAATAATGTTTTAAAAATCCATTCATGCCGTATAAGTTAAAAAAAACATTCTTCATACTTTTGTCGGAAAAGTCAAAAAGTACCTCGTATGACAAAAGATTCCTTTCATAGATATTACTAAAAACTCACCGAAGGGTAACAAAAATTGATTTCAACAGTTGTAGGTGGATGGAAATAATATTACATATTGATGAAACATGGATGTGGATGATAAAATACACCCCAGTAAATACTTACGAATAAACAATCTTAGATAAAAATGAGATTGTGATATTTCCCTTACCTTAGGTCCGACTTGCTTTGTGAGTGTCCGAACCTCCTGTATATGATTTAAATCATGTTATTGACTTATTCCAGAATCATATTCATTTTTATTATATCATATATGGTCCACTTATGACTTTATATTTCCCGTTCTTTTGTAAATTCATTTTAAAGTAGCGTTTTGGGTAAAATCGTCTCATTTGTCGTTCGTGTTTTTAACTTGTAATTATTCATATGATTACTTATATCATGATTACTTAATTCCAGAATATAAAACATGATTTATATATATATATATTCATAATACACATATATAATAAATCAGTAAATGGAAAGAAATACACCGTTCATGGAGACGGTAGTCCGTACGTACGCATGAACGTTGTTTTCGTTTCCTTATTGAATTGAATGGAATTAAGTAGATGAAATACATATAAATATAAATAATTCCAGTATCATTATTAGGTAATATATTTCATTAGTACTTATTATATATTCTTTATAATCATTCATGAATGGTTAATCATTGAGAATGAATCTCATCGCATCGTGGAGACGGTATTCCGTACGTACGCACGAGCGATGATATCATTCCCAGGGTCATGGAATTGTGTTGATGTGTATGTATACTATTTCAGTATCAATATCACTTTATAATAATCATATATAGTTACTCATTACACCTTTATACCCATCCAATTAAGGTGGTGGCGGAAAATAGATTAAACCATGGCGTGGAGACGGTATTCCGTACGTACGCACGCGTGGTGATTTCCTTTTTTCGTAGGATGGATAGAAGGTTAATTAGAGTTGTTTCATATTTATAATAACATATCAGTATATAAGAAATAATGATGTTATTACTTTATCATGAAACAACTAATGAAGAATAAGTTGAAGAAGAAAGAAATTGAAAAAGATCGGTAATGGATATTACCACTTCTTTGAAGTGCTTCTTTGAGACCTCCTTTTAGGGAACTAAAATTGGTCTTTTAAGAAGACCAGGACCTCTAGGATGATACTAGGGAAGTGTAGAAGAGATTTTGGCAGGGGTTGTCCGATCTTTAATGCTCAAATTGGTGTGAGGAGGAGAGGGAGGAGGTGCCCTTTTATAAGGGAGGAGAAGGGCACCTTAGGAATATTTCAAAATATTATTTTATATTAAAGTCAAAATCGGTTTATAATGGTTCCAAAGGGTCATAATTCGAAGCTAAAGTGGGGATGGGTCTAAATACTATCATCCAATAGGATTTAGACAAGTTTAGGGTATTATTTTAACCTTATCAATTAGATTTAACTCTAAGTTAAATAATTTAACTTTTACCGTGTCTTTTTGTTTTCTTACACTATATGGTTAATACACTTACTATAACATTCCATACGAACCCCAAATTGTTTATTATTAATATATATCCTTATCTAAGTAATTTGGACGAACCTTAGATTTTTAGGAATAAAATAACAATTAATAATATAATATTTGATTTAAAAACTATTTTGTGTCAATTTTGACACTATTTGATATATGATTTTTGTGAAAGTCATAACAGAATTATATGTTCGAACCAAGTTTATTAAATCAACAATAATATATCATAGTAACCTAGAAAATTAGTTTAATTCATAAAAAGTATAAAATTACATTTATTTTGGTATTTATAATATCAATTATGTCAATATTTCATTAATAAGATAATTACTGCATCATCTTTGTGTCATAAATAAATTAAATTATTTGATATTTAAAAATTAAAAATAAAATACCATTATTTAGGAAATATTTTTATCTTTCTAATTAATATTTACAATCTAATTTATCTTATGTATAACCCTATATTAAAAATGTTTTAGTAAATAAACTTTGATTTTAACTCTTTTAACTCTTCTTTGAATAAAATAATAATAAATGTCCTAATCTAATCCAAGTGGGACTAAATGATAATATTTTACACATAATGTTGTTTTTGGTCGAGATAAACTTGTCCAATAGGATTAGGACATGTGTTAGGGTAATATTAATATCATTTTTACCCTTAATTACCCTATTTACTTTTAACTGTGGTAAATAAAAGTAAAAAGTTACTATCCACCAAAAATTATTTTCATCTCATTGAACCACATTTTACTTACTGACATCAACCGTGTCTCTCGGATTTTTTGAAATTCCATTCACAGAAACGGTAAAATTAAGTTTTATGAAAAATTCAGTTTTTTAACTACCACTTAGTAGTTTCACTATTCATCAAAAATTGAAGGTTTTCAGAAAAATGCCAAAATTTCATCCTAAGCTATATTTCATATTCCGAATTAAAAAATGAAGTCTATTTTACCAAATTCATAACATAGAAGTTGCATTAATTAATTTTATAATTAAATCCCGCTGTTCAAACAAATAGCGTGTTTTTAAGAAACAATATCTATCAAAAGATTGACACTTGATTATGTCTGGTTTAAATGTGAAATTACAACCAATGACCAACATTGTATTAAATTGTAAAAATATATTCTAAATATACTTTAAAACCACTCAAATTAATAATTTATCACTATTAATTATTTCGATTAAAAAAGTTGTTTTTAATTATAATTTAGTAATTTTCACTATTCATCAGAATATGAAAGTTATCCGAAAAGTACCAAAATTTCACCTTAGGCTAAATTCGATACTCCGAATCCAAAAATGAAGTCCATTTTGAGAGCTAAAATTTCTAAAATTTAAAAAGTCGTTATTACTATTCATAACGGCTAGTTTTAATAATATTTTAATAGCATATCGTTGTTTCGTGAAACTCAATATTGCGTACTACACACGCTATCGAGGAAGGTTGTGATTGCGTGTAATGCAAGGCAAGTCAAAGATGCGTGTTGTGCAAGCTCCTTTTGGTGTAGCGTACAACACAAGACATTAATAAAATTAAAAATAATATTTTTCATAAAATCTCGGGTTGTTACAGAATCCACTTATTGATATAATCAATCATTGATACCACTTATACTATTAGTGATATCAAATTTTTATAATTTATCCCATCTTTTTAGTTAACTAAAGGGGTAATAATTTCTATGAATTGACCATCCATTCTTACTAGTGAATACATATAGCGAGAGGGGATTTTAAAAAACCTCCCCATGCTAAGGGGGGTTCTTAGACAACAAGATTCAATTGATTAATTAAAAAATTTGGTTTGTACAGCAGCATTATAAAGATATAAAACAATTTTTGATTCATTCAAATGTTTTACACCTTGATAATTACTTGCTCCACCTTAGATTTAATGAAATGGTAACATATTTCCATGTGTTTCATTGTTGAGTGTGGTATTGGGTTCTTTGTTCACTCAATTGTGATTTTATTATTACAATAGATCACCACAGGTTTTGTCACATATTCACCAAGATAATTCAACTATTTTTTCTTCAAAATCAATGGTATAAATTCATCCATATATAAAATATAATCTTCCTTAGTTGTGATAGGATATATTCTTTTTTTCTCACTTTATAAACCAATACATTTTCTTACAATTAAGAATTCACCTCAACTTAAGGATTTTTTATCTACAAAATCTCTAACACAATTTTAATCTGAATATGCTAGTAAATATTGATCTTTTACTACATTAAATACCAATTCCTAATAAAGAGTTCCTTGTATGTACCACTTGATTCTTTTCATAGATATAATATGTTACTCTATTATATTTCTTTGAAATTGATCTTCTAATCATGTTGTTCTGACAATATTCTGTCTTTTTAATATCAGGTAAAACAAGATTCTAATCATTATTTGATAAAGTGTTGGATCTATAGATATTTTATATAAATGTTTCCCAATTTTCTTTCCAACCATGATTTGAGTTGAAACAGGTTTTCAATTATATATTTCAAACTTTTTCTAAAAATCCATTGTATATTTATATAAAAAAATAAATTATTATTCCTTCTATTGTTTCACTTTAAACCTATGAAAATAATCAAGCTCAATGATCATTGAAATATCAAACATGAAGATCATTAATTTTGAAAATTACACCTCTTATTTAATCTTTAATCCTATAATGATGATATCATGAACACAGAAAAATATCATTAATTTCTATTTCTATGAAGATTTCACATATATTCTGTGATTTACACCACTACTCTTGAATTTTGTTTCCTTAAGTAGGAATATATACTATTATACCATGCTTGTTTTTCTAGTTAAATCCATTTAAAGATTTATTCAATTATTTATACATTTGATTCATCATCACCTATATGTAATACCCTCAAATGTTTAGTATATATTTACTTATTTAGTATTATATTCAACAATTGTATCCTTATATCCATTTGATAAACATTAAATCTCTACTGAGTAACTACCACCATGAAAATCGCGATTAATTCAAGTCTCATAGCTGGTGAAAATGTTTCAACCACATACATGACTTTAATATGATAATAGACATTACACACCAATTTTTATTTATTTTGGATCACCATTCCATACTAATCGATTTTTTTTAACATCCATTTTGTTATGATGAAATTTCGATCATTTGACCATTCTTTAAGCTATCATGTTTGAATTTTCTAAATTATATATATATATTCATTTATTTCCTTTACCTATGATTAAATATATTTCACTTCTTAAAATGTTTTTAGAATTACCTATGATAATAGGTCAATGTACTCTATATCCCTCATTCTATGAGTCTAAATTGGATCAATTTTATCTCCAATAATATTAAATCTATAAATTTTAACAGTTATTATAATCCTCCGAGTCAATGTTTTAATTTTTTGAACAATAAATTAATCCTCAAAATCAACAACAAAATATTCATAATTTACAAAATATTTATGTCCTCATAATTTATATCAACTTTATTTTCCTCATTACAAATTTCACCCAAATATAAATTTATAAATTTATTTCTAGATTCTTGTTAAATAAATTTAACTTCATTTCTTTCCAAAATTTTATTCATCCTCTTTTTGATGAATTTATATACTCTACTCATTGGTGAGTGGTCTAAAAATAGTACATTATTATATGAAACACCATATTTACTCGATTTATTTATATATCCATGATAAATAATTTTCTTCTAAACATCAAAAAGTGTTTATGTGTTGGATTCCTTCCTTTCCACATTTCATAAGGCGTATTCTCCTTTACATGTCTTTATAAAGCCTAGTTTTGATTATGAATAGCCACTTGAAGTGTTTCCTTGCAATAATGATGCATAAATCCACTCCCAATGAGCTATGTATTTTACATATTATTCACCTTTCAATTTTTATTCTAAATAACACCAATTTCAAAATATTTTTCACTAATGAAACCTAATGTTTAATGTCATGTTTCTCTAAATAATTTCTCATTCAATGGAAGTATAATTTTTTCCATTATATAATTAAAAAAAATTAATTTATCTTTTGATTTCATTTTTTATTATTTTTCAAAACCTTATAATTTACTATAACCCCAAATTTTTTTAACACAATGAAACCCATATTTTTTATTATTCAACAAATAGTATGAAATAAATATTTCCATGAGTTTTAAGATGTTTCATTAGATGTCACACATCTATATAAATAAAATAAATAAAATTCTATTCCTTTTTTATTTTTTTTGTGGGGATTCTTCTCTATCATTACACTCATGCATGAATCACAAGTCTTACCTCAACCCCACTTTTTACTTGTAATATCAATCAAAACATTAAAATTTGATATATATTCAAGATTTTTCTGAATGTTGCCAAAGTTTTATGTGACAGATTATTATCATCTTCCATCATGTGTAGATAAGTATTCTTCTTATTTTCCACTTGTTAAAAGTTTCAATTTTTTCTCTACCCCTTTATAAAATATTTTCAACCCTTTCCTTTTATAAGGAAACACTTTAGATTGAATATAACTTCAAGTCTTGAATCTAAAATTTGACTCATTCTAGAGAGATTGTGTCGAATTCTATATACATTGACTACCTTAATATTCTTTGATTTATCTCTATACGACACCATGTTTTCTCATTCTTTGTTTTTTAAAGATTGAACATTACCAAAATGAATGGTTCTATCAACATTCCTAATCAAATTATTCCAAAAATTCTTGTTTACTTTCACATGGGATGAAAACTCACTCTCATGAATCCTTATGTTGTCATTCAGTATGGCCTTGAGAGCAATCCCAGATATGATAAAATTTTCATTAATATTTTACTTATGTGAAATTAATATTTACATTGAGACATAAGATCACATCTCCTAATTTACTACAACATGAGTAGTATAATATTCTTCTACGTATTAAAAAGGAATAAAATTATTTCCCCATAAAGCTATGTTCACTTCTCTTACTTCCATCATCCTTATCTTTCTTTTTAAATAACTTATTCTCTTCATTTTCCCATAATAAAAAATTTATGGAAAATGTTAGAATAAAATAAAACAATATCTATAAAAATAATTTCTTATTTGGATCAGAAGATATGTTCTCATTCTCATTTGTTGTCTTCTAAGTAATTTTACATTCAAGAGACTTTAAAAATCCTTAAAATAGATTATGGTACAACATAAGTGAAAAGGCACCCTTGTAACCGATTAAATCACTCGGGGGGGGGGGGGGGGGTTGAATCAGTGATTAATAATTTGTATTAAATATTCTATTTTGAACAAATTTTATTACTTGTTACAATAAAATGAATTCACTATTAAAAATTTCCATATTTACACATAGACAAGACATAACAGATATTACAAGGGTCACTACTCAACAATAGTAGCTAGGCGTTGGTATAATCTGGAAACACCAATGATCACATAATACTTTATAATAAATATGATTTATTATAGTAAATAGGTGATAGAAATGAACTTTTAATACACCATAGTCTATGAATGGTTCAAGTCCATTCCACATAGTGATGATAGGTCTAAGAGTTTTGGAACAACAAGAATGTTTCTTCCGGACTCATAATTTAATTATGTTTTTATGAAGTTTCTTCCTTATATACAATATTAATTGGAGAAAGTCTTCATTTCTCTTTCATCAAACTATTGAACAATAGTGATAAAGAATAACTTATTATTCTCCCTTCACACACATCTTTATTTGTTGATACATACTCAATATTTTATATGGTTTTATTAGTATAAAAAATTAACTTATTTTTATTCTTCTTATGATATATATTTTTTAAATAATATTAGGAACATTATTTTAATAATTTAATGGAATCTCCATAACTACTTGAATTAAAAAAACATCTTGTTTGAGATTGTTCAATATTCCTTAATACTAGTTAAGGGTTACATTTTAAATTTATATAAGACTCATCCTTTTCAAATAATGCATGGTATTTGAATATTCTCACCCATTAATTCTTCAGAACTTTCATAGATTTAAATTATTTAAAATATTTATGTGCATGGAATAATGCACCACATTCAACATGTATATCTTCTTTATCAAATTTCTAATTTCATCTTGAAATTAACTTAATCATGAAGGATTACACTCATAAATAATAAACTTAGTCAGAAATACTAACATTCACAACAATGAATTACAATTGGTGTAACATAATGAATTACGTTTATTTCTTTTTTAAATTTCTTCTACATATTAAATACATACATTCCACTAAAAAATATAATACATTATGTTCATATTATTCAATACTAAAACTTATTCACACTTAAAGCATCACATCTAGTTTGATTATTTGAATCACATTATCTTGGATCATGATCATATCGAATAATCATTATTCTTAAACAAAGAATAATTGTTGAAAAGAAATGTTTTATTTAAAAAAATTAAATAAACAAAACCCATAAACTCAATTGTCACCTAGAAAATTCATCAAAAAAGTTCACTATGTCTGGATCGAATATATAATGCAAGACTGATGAGATCCACCACATGAATTAGTTTATAATGACCATTTGAGAAAATAAAATCGACCATATAACTAACCACTATTTTTCTCTAAGGGTTGGATCAACCACGTAAATAAATATAGATCGTTCGTGTGAAGTATATGATTATTTCATTGACCACATTTATAAATTCAACTGACCACACAATGAAGTACAATAAATTTTCATAATCTAAAATCATTGGATCTACTTTTTTCATAAATTTTAGATTTACTATGCCTGTGTTAGTTTGGAGATTCTATAATTTATTTTTTTGAATCTAAACCTCTATAAAACCTCTTTAGTATTACTCAAAAAACACAAAACATCATCAAACATGTTGTTTAAAATGTCAATACATCCACCAAAATATTACCTTGATTTATTTAAGAACAATTTCATAATCATCACATTTATCTTGGAATATGATCGATGTGTTTCCAATAAAACCCTATGAAATAAACTACATCAAATTCATCCTCCATCAAAATCAACTCTAAAAAACCATGGAATCAGTAATTTAAAAATTTATATTTTATTGGAAAACAATGAATATAATCACCTTCAAGAACAACCAACCTTTCAAATTAATAATAATCCAATAGTTATAATTCTACTTGAGTGAACTAAGTGCATGAAATAAGAATATTAAATAATAATATCATGTTTTCCATAAAATAATGATTTTCATTTAACCTATTAAAGGTCAGATTCTATTCATTCGACCCAATTAAAAACCAATAATTTTTTTCCTACATGTACTTAATGAAAAACTATTAAAAAATATTACACATGTAGATTATGAATTCATATTTTATTCTTTTTAATCCACAAAATACATTCACTCTCTAGATAGGTGAGACACATATCATTAGAAATTATCGTTAGTGTTTTCCAACCCTTTTATTGGTATAATTGATAAATGTAGAAAGAAATATACACAAGTAAATTTATGTTGCCATTTTATCCCCCCATTTGAAAAAAATACTAATAATATTGTGGAATAGGGGGAAACCACCACACATTAGCCACATGAGAGGGGATATTTAAATCCCATATCTAACCTAAATCTTTTAAAAGAATCATTTGGAAATGGTTTGGTGGAATCATCGATTATTTGCTCCATTATTGGATAAAATTCATGTTTTAGAAAATTTATATCTAAAATCTATTTGATGATGTGATATTTGATATGAATGTTCCGAATTCTTGAATATTGGAAATTGCTCTTCGACAAGTTTATGACATTTTGATTATCAAAACCTAAGAAAAGTGGTGACTCCACTCTCACCATATGGTCTTCCAAATGAGTTTTCATCGACATTAATTGAGTACTGTCAATGATTGAAGAATTATACTCTGCCTTAGTAATTCATTGTTTCAAAAAACTATATTACATTATGTGACCAAAAACATACCTATCACTAAGAAAGAGTAGTCTACTAGATGTGAATTTTCTATCATCAACAATTCCCACACAGTCTACATCTGAATATCCATACATATTTAACACTTATTTACTATCAAATTTCAACCCAATAATAGTTGTACTTTTTATGTATATAAAGATAATTTTTCCAGTCATGTGAAGTGACATTTTTGGAATAAATTGGAATTTATCATTAATAGTGTTAACATAGACTATATGTTCCCTTGATGCTGTTATGTATAACAAACTTCCAACCATATTTCCGAATTAACTTTCACCCACTTCCTTTTCTTTATCATATGTGAAAACATATATTCATAGGATTAGATGAGATGACTAGGGTATCTCCACATTAAATGGGTTGGTTGAATCATGATCTTCAACTTGAAATTCTTCAGAAATTCCATCATTTATTGTAACTTATTGTTGTTGTTTATTCCAACCAAATTCAACTTCATCACCATGGATAATTTTTGTTTCATGTTTGTATTCTTTATTTACATGTTCTCGAACATTAATATCATTAGTATCTATTATATTATTTTTCTTCTTGTTGTATCCTCGGTATACTATTCCATTTTATGGATAACATTGGAAAATTCCATCAACAACTTTTATCTCAAACTTCTTATGATTTTAACCTTTGACATTGTAATTTCAAAGGATACTAAAAACCAATAAATAATTAAAACCTGGGGTGTTATTATAATATATCTCATATGGTGACAAGTTATAATTTTTCTGTATAAGAACTAATTTGGAATATACACTTCTTCTCATGTATCATATCTACCAAAATACCAAGAAGTATCAATCTCTATTGACATTGATCATCCATCTATACTAATATTTTATTCTTCTAGTACACAAAACCATATTTTGTGGTGTATATGTTTTACTAAGATCATGATGAATACCATTCTTCTTATGGTAAAATTAAAATCATTCTTTTTTTCACTCAACACCACTGTCTATCTGGATATTCTTTAAGAGGCAAACACACTCCCTTTCAAAACCTCTCCTAAAACTCTTGAATATATTAATGGATTTTGATTTTGGTTTCCTAAATTTGATTTATATGATGAATGTAAATCCATCAATAATAAAAATAAAATACATATCTCCCTTTTTTATTTCATTCACATGGTTCCATATATTTTAAAATGAGTGAATTTCAAGGGATGGTATTTTTGAATCTCAATATTCTTATGGGATGAATTTGCAATATTCCCCTTGTGGAATGTAGAGAAATCCAGTACCATTATTTAATCATATTAATAATATCATTAACCCCTTCTATTTGAATAATTTTTCTCATAACCTTATTGAAGATATATATATTCCTTCTCTGATATAGTTTATTTTCTTCTTTTATACTGCGTGAACATGAATTTTAAACATCTCCCTCTTTGAATAAGTTACCCTTAGTCTGCTATCCTCTTGTAACAATCCTACCAACTTCAATAATTTTCACTTGAAATCCATATTTTATGAAAATAAATTAATTCCATTCATAACGCAGTTGAGGAAAATTTAACATATTATTTTTTAACTCATAAAAAAATTAGCTGTTCATTGAAACCTTCTTTACTTAACTAAAGGAATATAATCCAACTCATTTTATCTTGAGTGACCCATCATTACCAATTGTCATTGCGCCTAATTTTTGATCTTCAAGATTCCTCAATAGATTCAAATCTCCGATCATATTTGAAGAGCATACAATTTATAAAATCCATTGACATTCACCTTCTAAATCTTTGAAAGAAACTACAATAATACGAACCCTATCTTTATCATCACTCATTACCTCCCAATCCTTTTGATAATTTTAATTTATACTCTATTTTAATGATATAAGGATTATAAATTTATTTTAATGATGATAATATTGATCACATCTACTATAGAAATCCTCAAGAACTTCAAACATATTCTCTAAATTCTATGATGAATTAATTATTTTATTCTAAACGTGCAACTTTTGAGTGGGTAGATTCCTACTCAATATTTTACCTCCAAGACATGTTGCTTCATAGGAGTGTTCATAGATAAAGACATTGTATATTTATATAAGAATCCAATATAGTAGAAAAAAAATTCTATTAAAGTCATAGTTTCATCTGTAATCCATTTGCAGTCCAGAATCTATCACATGCCTTTATTAGCTTTATGACCATAATATTGGCTTCTTTTTATGAACCTATATTTTTGTGATTACCTTGAAAAATTCTTCACAACATAGGCCTTTTTATCCACTTAAATTTCCCAAATTGTATCACCTTTTGTGTATATCTTTAGGTTTTCAAAATTTCATGATTTTTGTGATCCACACGATTCAACCACAAAATTGGTATTAAAAATGTTATTCTTATTATTTGAATTATCACCGATATTCCCATTAATGATTTCTCCCTTTTCTAGGGATTTTATTAGGTCATTAAAATACTCTTCCCACTTTGAGAATTCCCTAAATATTTGGATATAGCTTTTGAAATTAGATCAATATTTACCGAATTCTTCTTCAATAATGACTAGTCATTGATGAGCAACATCCATCTCTAGCACTTTATTAATTATTTTTTCTTCATTATTGATGTTAAAAGTATTTTTATCATTATTTAATTTATTTAGATCAATGATTTATTTTTGTAACATGGACTTCTCTTAAATATGTTTATATTCTAGGCTTCTAATAGGTTGATAATCCGTTTTAGATTAGTTTTTATTTTTCAAGACAAATTTTTTTTGATAGACATTATTTTAGCCCTCTATTTAGAATAAACTCTATTTGACTTTATTTCTCATCCCTCTAAAAAACTAATTACACAACTTGTGAAGTTTTACCATTCACCTTTGAAATAAATATTTTCTCATCATTAGTAACAAAAGTCTCAACATCCCATTCATATTTACTGTCATCAATTCCATCATGATTTGATATGAAGTTTCTATTTTTATATTTATATACCTTCTGAAATTTAAATTTAAATACGTACTTTGAATTATCAACTTATTTTGAAAAGAAATTCTGGGTCTCACATCTTTTTTATCACTAAATTCTCATTCCTTAAATGTTGGGTAGTTTGCTATATAGTGTCTAATAGACCCACAATAGAAAATTATTAAAGGTAGAATTCCCTTATAATTTCCCATACATATTATGAATTCTCTATTGAAAAGTTAAATTAACCCATCAAACTTATCATTCACCACATCTTCCATGTTAGAGCAGTTATATCCATATTTTTTTCTTTTCTTCTTACATTTCTCTTTCTTAGAATCCTTAAATTAAATATCTTTCTTGATATTTTATTTCTTATTGGTATAATTATCTCCTAATATATCATAACCAATGAGAATAATATATTGGTCATAAAGTGGGATAAATCATGGATCCTTATAATCCATTGCAGAAAATTTTGCACTAAATTTATCTTGTAGTATCCACATGATATTATTAGAAAGAAATTAATCCTTTTATGTTTCAAAAAATCTCTAGCCTATAATTATAAAATCACTTAACATTATAAATAATTCATCAATGGATTCTTAAATTATCATATTCATATATTCATACTTCAATCTCTATATTTGTAACTTTTCTCAGTTTACTTGGTCCCCCCTTCATAAATGTTTTCTATCTTATCCTAAACTCCATTAGCCACATTGATTCCTTTCACTTTCAAAAACTCACTTTCTGAGAGAGAATATTATATAACATTTTTAACACATCATTCATTTTTATGATTTCTATTACCCCTTACTATTATAATAGAACCTTAAAAATGAGGTGGAAAACCATCAGTCGTTGCTTACATGACATCATAATTGTTATCCAATAGATACAAAAACCTCATTTCCTTCCAGACATGGTAATTTTACTATAAAATATGGGAATACCCTTTTCGTTAACTGAGATTAGATTACCCATTGTTGATAAAAAAATTAGTGAAAATTTTATTTATTCCATAAACATCAAAGAACATTGAGTCAATCAAAGGGACCGTGGATCATATACTAATTGGGAAACAACCCAAAAGAACAATGAAATACCTGGGGTGGTGAATCAATTACTAATAATTTATTTTAGGTTCTCCCTTTTTAACAAATTTTATTATCATTTAGAGAATAATTAATTCACTAACAAACACAACCATATGAACACACAAATAAGTCACACTAGATTTTATAAGGTCCATTACTCAATAAGTGTAGTTGGTCCTTGGTATAATCTCAAAACACATAATATAACACAGTACACAAGAATCAATCTTATAGATTACAACAACTAGGGAATAATCATGAAATTTCAATAAAACATAGTCTACCAAAGGCACATGTGCATCCTAAATAGTAATGGTAGTCCAACGATTTTTGGAATAACTAGAAAGTCTCTTCAAGATTTAGAATTCATGTATATTGATATTGTGCTATGTCCTTCTTCAAAACAGGCACTAGAGAAATTATTCCGTTCTCCTCATTCAACCTCTTACCCAACATTTTTTAAGATCACCTTATTCTTCTTTATTCAAACCCTTATTTATTTTTCCATAACAATTAATATTCTCTAGGGTTTTAGATGTATCATAAATTCACTTGTTTTTCTATTGAGCTAACATATATTAATTGAATAATTGTGAGAATATTATTTCCATAATTTTATAGAAACCTCATGATTACAGAAAATTAGAAAACCACATCTTTAAAATTATTCATCCATTTGATAAAAGGTTTTAAGGATTATATTTAAATTTTATTAAGACTCATCATTTCTAAATCACATAGGATATTTGAATATTCAAATCTATAACATATTCAAAAATATAAAAAAATTAAATTATTAAAAACACCCACATTCATTGAATCATATTTTTCTTTCCATATAGATTAATTATCCATAAATACTTATGTTTATAGAACATAATTATGATCAGTGCAACAAAAATAGTTACATTAATGTAATTTCCCAAAAATTTCCTTAGATCAAAGACTTATGTTCAACATAAAAAATAGAATACTCAGAATTCATCTTATTTTCCAATAAAATTTATTCAACCTTAAAAAATCACCTCTAGTTTGATGATTTTATTTTCAACATCTTGTATCATGATCATCTCATGTGATCATGATTATTATACCATAAATAATAGTTCAAATGAAACACCTTATTTAAAAGACATCTGAAGATATTAATCCTAGAAACTCACATTTTCCACCCAATAGATTCATCAATAAATTATCAACATTTAGATCGACCATATTAAACAACGATGATGGGATTTTCCACATGAATCTATTTGGATAAACAATACAAAAAACTTCAATCAACTGAATGGATTACTTTCAGTTTCTTATAAGGTTCAGATCGAATACAGGAACAAATATGGATTGAATGTGTGAAGACTATAGTTATTCAATCAACCACACAAACAAGTCCAATAAAATATGATATAGAAAGGTTAATAGATCCACCATATGTACAAATTTCTTACCCACTATTCCAGTATGATTCTATAAATTCCAAGCATGCATCTTTTTTGAATAAAAACCACCACAAATTGATTCAAGTATTCCTTAGATAAGACAAAAAATTTAAAACATGTCATATAAAATGTATCATAATCCACAAACACGTTCACTTGATTTTATTAAGAACATATTCACAGTCATAAAACTTATCTTTGAATATTTTTTTTAAAAGGTAATGCTTTGGTCAAAGACCAAAGCATATTTTATTGATAGGCAGAAAACAAATTACAAAAAGTGAAAGGATGGGATTTTTTATAGTCTCTATCAAAAAGATATAAAATGTCAGAAGGGACAACATCCATCCAAGTCATACCTTGATGGACGCCTTTATTGGCTAGAGCATCAGCAACGACATTTGCTTCGCGGTAGGCATGAGTAGCTATATAGTCAATCCCATGGAGAAAATTAAGGAAGTTCATCCAACGAGCAGTGAGAGACTAGGCTAGATGAATGTTGCCATTCCAGATTGCATGATTAATAGTGGTTGAATAACTTTCAATCCATAACTTTCTCCAGCCTCTCTGAAGAGAAAAGTAAACAGCATGAATGACGCCGAGCATTTCTGCCTCTAGGGATGAGGAGTGACCACAACCAACAAAGAAGCATCCCTGACACTGACCAGCTGAGTCTCTGAAGATAGCACCACAACTGGCAGGACCAGGTTTGCCTTTGGAAGCGCCATCAACATTCACCTTGATCCATCCTGGCATTAATGTTATCTTTGAATATGATTTATTTATTAACAACAAAATAAAATACAAGGGACCATATCCAATTTAACCCATAATAAAATAAACTCTCTTTATCGATGGACTCAACAATAATTTTCTATAAAATGATAACTTCATTAGTAGAATATATTTTATCCTTATCTCCACATGTTTATAAACATTGAATTGATACTTAGTTTTTTTATAATCCCTTGATATTTAAGAGTTATCTCAAATATTTCTCTTTCCATTCTTTTTAGCACCTATTATCATGGTTTTTTATAATTCTCCTAACAAATAAATTTAAAATTTACCCATGCCATTGGGACATCAATCATTCATTAATTTCTTAACACTCCAAATTATTCTTTTTAAGTATTTCCCAAAATTCTTCATATAAGAACTTTATAATCCATAGATTCATCAATAAACAACTTTATTTTACCTTATCCTTAGTCTTACTCTATAATTTTACCACTTATTCTTCAAGAGATTCAATATTATTTTCTATCTCCTCAAAACTAAAATTAATTAATTAATTATATTTTCTATATCTTCATTTTTTATCATGAAATCCAAAATTTTCATGGATTTTATTCCACATCCCATTGATGTTCTACTACTTTATCTAACTGAGTGATTAGATCTTTGAGTTATTCAATATACACTAATGATTCTTTCAATATCCCACTAATATTTTCTTATTCTTCTTTAATTTTATTCTAAGAAACAAAAGAGCACCATAAATTCCAGTATTAAGATTAACAATACCTTCAGATTGATTTCCTTCTTTAGTTTGAGATAAAAACATTGTTTCCATTTCCATCATATAATCCTCTAACCTTGAATTAAACTCATTTTATCCTTCTTAAAAGTGAACTTTATCATCATCCTATTCTTTTCTCACCATGATATTCCTCTATAAAATATTTCAGGATGTTATTCTAAATTTGATGATTTATTTATATTGAATATTCATTTACTATACTTGTATGAATTTAGCTTCACGTTTTTCACCTTCGAGACTCCTTCGATATATTACAATAATGTTCCCAATATTTCTATATTGAATGAAATACAATGGAAACTTTCAATTAAATATTCCATTACCTCTTTTGAATTTTCTATCCATAAGTAATATAAATTATTCACTTACTTATTTTTTCCCAATCTATATCATCATTGATATCAAGTTCTTCTATGAAATTGAATTTTATTTACTAAGATAAATAATATTATATACCATTTTACCTTATATGTATCCTATATGAAAATAATTTTTTATAAAAATAATTAAGTGAAAGTTCCACCATGTTTCTTTCTTCAAGAGTTGATTCTATTAGGTTATAAAATGGTTAATACCTTCTCATATTTTTCTTGACAATATCTATATCCTTTATTTTAGTACCCAGTCCCTTAATGGATCCAATAAACTTAATGGTTGATCTATATAAACTATCACCATTATCATTTGGATACAACATCTATTTATCCAAATTACTTTCAATCACATGAAATTTTACCTATTTCACAATATTCTTTATATATATTTTTAAAATTTATCTATACTTTCCTTCATAGATGTGAAACTCATCACCTTTATATATATTTCATTTTAAAAATAACTAAATCAATAATTTTATAACATTGCGTTATTGTTAAGAAACTCATTTACCATTTTGTCCAATGATAATTTTATGGCATCAATAATATGAATTCTTTGTATAATGACACAAAAAACATCAAGAAAAAGATATTATAGTTGAGATATCATCATTTGTTTAAAATATAATAATTTCACCAGTATTTTAAGTTATTGGAACTTTGGTTTCGTGTATGTAAAACCATATGTCTATCCTTTCATTATGAGTATTCTATTTGTGACATGTTTGGGTAGAAAATTGTTAGATTTTGAGTAAAGGATAGAGGTTATTAAAGACTCTTTATTTTAAAATAGGATATACCACGACCTCTATGGAATCTATGTTGGTCACCAGTGAGCCCTATGGAAAAGAGGAAAGGAAAGTCGAAAGGAATGGGAATGACCATAGTTCTGAAACACTAGGGAAAACCTTTATTCCATGAACATAGAAACCTCGTCGTACCTGTGGTAAGGGAAAATAAATTTCTTTAGACACATGCCATCAGGGTTGTCCATGTTGGGCTAGAAAGTTCGAAGCCACCATGCAATGGAGGACCCTATAGTGGTAATTGAATGGGTTTTGAAGTGGTCTAAACCAAAATAATTATTCATGGATTTAATTTGATTCAAGGGGAATAACTTGAGAATTAATTTAGGCTTCTTAATTGTATTAATCAATAATTTATTTCTCTGTTAATAAATTTTTACCTCGTCTCCTTGGTTTTCCATTGATGAAGATGATTTTTCCATATGTAATTCTGATGAACAAAAAATTAGTTTCATTAAACTTATTTCATTGAGGATACTAATTTTTATATTCCTGATCCTCCTAAACCATTTTTATCATCTTTCTAGAAGGGTATCATAGGTGAATGTGAGGAGAAGGGGTCCTCCTCTCCGGAGCTGACTCTGATGACCTAGGTGTCGATGGCCTTTGCACCAGCCCCTCACCCATCAGGGTTAGGGTCCTTCTTCACATCTTAATGGGTCTCAACATTCATACTTCTCCACTTTATTGAACCTTAAATTCTTCCTTCCCTTCCTTTCGATCTCTCATAGCTAAAAGGTTTCAGATCTATTCGATAGACCCCCGCTGCTCTCGATTTCATCTTTAGAATTCATTGAATCTTCTTCCCATCAGTATCTTACATTGATTCGCAGATTCAAGAAATGTTGGTCATCATAGACCCTTTTGACAGATTTGTATTTGGATCCTCAGGTTTAATGGAGGGAGAAACTGTTAGACTCCTTGACTCCAATCACGGTTAGGTTTTCTTCTAAAAGCGATTTGATTTTGGCCTTGTCGAGCACACTGCACATCTGTAATGGATCTCGATTCCACCCCTTCAAATGGTCATATGATTTTCAAATGGGGCATGATTTTACAACCATTTATATTTGGGTATGGTTTCCTCACCTTATGATCCCCTTTCAAAGTCTATCTATTCTTCATATGTTAGGAAACCTTGTTGGGCATTACCTACTTTCTAATCATTAGAATAAGGTTGTTTTCCATCTCATTTCACCAAGTGTCTATGTTTATATTGATATGTCGAAGAATTATATTGTGTCCTTTTGGGTTGATATTGGTGGATAGTTTAGTTATAAACATTCAGTTATATTTGTGTCTTGGTGTGACTTTTGTTGTCTATATAATCGTATGGGGTATAAACATGAGGCTTTAAGGTGTGGGAAGTTGGTTCAGAAGGATTCCATCTTGGGTGAAACCCAATTAGTGTCGGTCCCTATTTGGATGTCTGATGACTATGGTAGAGGCTCTATTGTTGAATTCATTGAATCCTCTAAAAACCAGGATTTATCATTTTCTGATTGGATCATCTAGAATTATAATTTTTAATTCTTGTGAATAAACCCATGTAAGTTGAAAGAAAAAAATATCTCTACCTAATGATCTGAAGTTCAAGGATGACTTTATTAGACTAGTAGGTTATATTAATGGACTGAATAATCTAGGGGTTTTGGTTTATTAGGGAAATGCAGTTCTCATGGGTGGTTTTGATGATGCAACTCACTCTATGATGGAAAGGGACTGAGATGGAACTAACTCTTCTATGGAATTTTATTCAGATGAAACTCACTCTATGATGGAAAGAGTTATATATGAAACTCACTCTGAGATGTTAATAGATTCTCTTGTTAGTGTAGTGGAATCTAAAGTGAATGAGGCACCTCTAAGGATTCACTTGGGTGAATCATATGTGGAGGTGGTGTGCGCAGGGAGTGGTATTAGTGTTGGATGCTGAGAAGTGGTTTCTAATGACCCAAGGGAGGGTAATTATACATGTTACAATGTCCTGGGAAAATATTTAGGGGTTATAGAATTTATCAACAAAAATATTAGTAGAGAGATGGCAGCCATTAAGTTGGGTAATCTCTTTAAATGAATGCCGATTGATGATCTGGTTCAGAAGTTTGAGGATGATGAAGTCAGGCCCTCCATGTAAGGGAAAATTGTCTTCAAGTGTTAGTCTAATGAAGAATAAATAGAGGATGTGGTTTTGGGAGATAGGCCTCCAAAATTAAGGAGAAACAGGAGCAAGAATGGAATCTAGAAAGAGAGGAAAAACTCAACCTTTTTACACATCCAATAGAGATACATTTGTAGAAGAAGATGAAATCTAGGTAGATAGACATCGATACCTCTTGTCTTCAGTGCATGTTAGGTGATGTGATCGATCAATCATTGGAATTTCTTATGATCTCAGAAGAATAACTTGTTGAACATGTTCTTTCACTCAATGCTACTAAAGTATAAGATGATAGAATTAATGGGAGGTTATTAAGGATGTCTCTCAATGAGGATAAATATACAAGGATTTACAAGAAGGAAACGATTCTTATTAGGGTACTCAATAATTGTAAGACCATCCTTGAGGAGTACATACAATTATTGAAAAAGATAGCCTTTCAATTTGAATATCTACTAATAGATAAACCAGACACCTAAGATACCAATATCTCATATAAATTGTTTAGGGAGATTAAATCTGGTATGCTTAAATTTCACTTCAATTCCTATGTTTTTTTTGGGTGAAATCTTGGTTTCTCACTTTTTCCATAAAAATTCTTGAAATTTTTTTTTTAATTTGCAGTCATCATTTAGAGAAGAATAAAATCATGGATGTTGAATGATGTTCTTATTTAATCAAAACCACGGGAGCCTCTCTTGTTCTTCTTTAAGATATTCCTTGAGAAAAAGATTTCTCCTTCATCCACAAGATCCAAATTCTTCCATTGATGTTGTTTAATGTGAGTAAGTGTTGATTCCACTATAGGATTTTTCATTCATGATAATTATTCTAGAATCATATCATTTTTGATTCAAATCAATTTTTGGAACTCTTATCTTGAAAAATAATTAAATTTGGAGTGAAAATGTGGTTCTAGTGATGACTTGAATCACGAAATTGACTTAGACATGATATAGTTAAGAAGGTCCTTACCATGCACTGACCATGTATATGATTTCTAGCAAGATATGAAATTATGTACTTATATTCCTAGATCATGTTTGATATTTGGCCACATGTATGTGTGTGTGCATAGCCCGTGAGACCCATGTTAGTGTGGTATCACATGTGTGTGTATATGGATACTGAAACTCATAATTATTATACTTTATATACCTATATGTGTTATTCATGTTTTGTGATGTATAGACTTTGGATGTTTCACATCAGCTAAAAAAATCAAAAATGGAACTTTGTGGCTTGGTTAACCCTTATAGGGGGGTGTGATGACATGTGATGATGATGATGATGGATTGAGACATATGAAGGGGTATGATAGCCTTGTATCTTGAACCGAGGTATTTCATGGATAAGATGACTCCGTAGCATTACCTGAGGTAGAAATATGTTATAAAGAACCCGTGGTTTGATTGATGATTATAACAGGGCTTACCAGCCTTATGTCTCAACCTGAGACTTGTTAACCATACGGCCACTGAGTGTAATGTTCCATGTAGTTGGAGTGAGATACATGTGGTGAATTTTGGCCAATTCTAGTTCATGAATTTCATTATAATCTCCATTCCAACATGGATCCAATGTTGTTACGATAAATGGTTTGTGGTAGCTTAGTTAGCACGTGACATCTCGGAATATAGTTGAATGTTATTTGATTGTGCCAGTATTTATTGTCATGGAATACACTCTTTTACATGTACACTCATTTTATGTTTACGTTGGTGGGTTATTAATAGGTTTATACTGCCACCCTGTATGGGAATCCATGCTTGTGAATACTTTATAATTAGGGATATAAGAAAGGGGGAGGCCATGGTGTAAGATCTCGAACTTTTCTGAAGTTTAATCGGACTTGTTTTATGTACTAATTTTCTTTATTTGAGTAATTTTTGTTTGATTTATATATTGTGATGTGTTTGGATGGAACTCTGAGAAAAATGAATGAAAAAGTGTTGTGCATGGTTGGAGCATTGTTAGCTTACACCATGCACCCTATCCCAGCTAACTATGCGAACCTAGGTAGAGGGGATTCACACGTCTAGGTAATAGTTTTGAAAACAGTGCACCCTAAAAGGATTAGTTGTGCACCCCTATAGAATAGGACCACAGTTAGTGAAGACCATGTGCCCCTGGCCCAACAAAGCATTCACTAGAATTAATTAAGCCCAAAAATTATTTTAAATTTTTTTTGAACCCCCTAAAATTTCCAATTTGACCCCCATTCAACCCTAGGAGGTCTTTCACGTTATTGAAGCTCTCAATATGAATTTACAGCCCTCCAAACCACCATTATTCATGATTTGAATTCCATATTGAAGGGTCTCTCCTCTCCTGGTATGTGAATCCTATTCTGGTGCCTCACTCATGATTCCCCTATTCTTTCAACTTTCATTCAGAGATGTAATAAACTATCAGGTATATATATATCTATTTAGTGAGATCACGATCTATGATTCTATATCTAGATCCAGTTTTATGAGATTTTGATTTCTTTAATATTGATTTGGTATTTTGAGATTCAGATCTAGATCTACATTATTATGCGGCTAAATTTTTGGGGATTACCACCAAGCGATTATTCTTCGATGAATTGAGGTAGGTGGTCTATTATTAAAATCCCATAGTCTTATTATCAATTATTTGCATGTGATTCTATAGTTTCTAGAGTTTTTTTAAAAATTTGAATTCAAAATTTAATTAATTAATGTTGTCAATTTATTAATTGAGGAATTGGGGATTTGATTGAAAAATGGAAATTTTGGATTTGGGATAATTAATTAGTGAATTAATTATCAATGTATTCAATTGTAAATTGAAAATAGTTAATAAGTGAATTAATTATTAGATGTTGAGTTTGTGAAATGGTTAATTAATTATCGAATTGACTAACAAAAGAGATGTGATTAATTAATTAGTGAATTAATTAATGGGAAAGACATGGGTAATGAATTGTTGAATTAATTAATGGTTTAATTAAATAATAGACTAGGATTAATTAACATAAAAATTAATTAAAAAGTAGCTGTAGTGGTTAATTGTGACCAGAGGATTGATGTTGTTTAATATTGGTTGATGTGACAATGTAAAAACATAGGATAATGAGATTCATGTGATATTGTGATATGTTATGAATTATATATATTCATAATTGAAAAATGGGGTTCTAGACAAGAAGATCTATGAGAATGATATATATATATATATATATATATTTGTGGTTGATAAATGGGGTTATATACATGAAGATGTATGCCAATTATATATATATATATTTTCATGGTTGATAAATGGGTTGTTAGACATGATGATCTATGCCAATATATATATATATTCATAGTTGATAAATGGGGTGCTAGACATGAATATATGTACCAATAAAATATATTCTTGATTGAGAATTGGGGTGCTAGACATAACAATCTACACCAATGAAATATATTCTTGACTGATAATTAGGGTCCTAGACATGACATTTTAAACATATTATATTTATACATGATTGATAAATGGGGTGATACACTAGGTGTTCTACACCCAAAATAATGTCACTAGATTATAGTTACATGTTTCCATACTAATGCAATATTATTTGATCATGTAGAATGTTTTAGACCCCACACTGGCCGAAACGGGTATTGAGGTATGAGTGTCCTCAGAAACCATGTGGTCAATGGGGTTTAATAAAGATTAATTGAATATATGATAGTCGTTTACTTATGTATAAGGATTATCTATTTATACAAATTCATACAATCTTTATTTACATGATATTTTTTTTAAACCATTGGTGGTGGCCTAAGGAGTTTTACTCATACCCTACTCTAGGGGTACCCAAATAGACATTATTATTGTAGGAAAGGTTAAGGGGAAATTACCAATGTATGATGAATTATTTTGGGATGGACCATGGATGAGGGAAAAAATGTTGTTCGGGAAAAGCTTGGGAGTTTTTGGTGCCTTTATTTTTAGTTTCCATATTATACACTTGACATGTAAATTTGAATGGAATGTTTTAAGCTTTATTTTACATGTTGTATTTATTTTTTTTGATTATATTGAGATATGATATTGTTTATGGATATATATTCTTCCATTATTGTTTATTATTTATGCGGGTGTATTAGTCTAATAAAAGTGGTTATAATCTCCCCATGATGAACTTATCAAACACTCACTACTAGTCGGGAGCCATTGGTATATGTGGAGCCATGCCTAAGGTAATGCGACCAACTGGATTGGGGAACTAGCATGTGGCACCTATCCCGGGACATTACAACATTTTATTAGAACCCAATTTTTTTCATCTTTTGTCTTAATATTTGTGAAAGGTAGATATGAGACTGGGAAGAGTGGGGCCTTGTTTATGAACTTGTGCTTGGAATTATCGAACCCAAACATGGGGGAGATTCAAAGTACCCAATATGGGATTGTTGTTATTATTGTTTTCTTTTATAGCTGAATATTATTTCACCTTAGGTTGAACACTTTTTTTATACGATTATTGTTTTAAAATATTTGTTGATATTTGACTCATGGACCAATGTGGAATGAGTGTTGATAAGGAATGCATCATTCTAAGCACTTAGGATTATTTTGTGACATGCATCATTTTAGACCCACATGAAAAATGAGATTTAGGAAGTTGTTGAACTTGTAGTGTTTTCTAGGATTGGGAAACTGAATTGAAAATGGTTCCTAATATGTAATCATAAGGGGTAAAGTTATACAATAATATGAATAAATATGTTTCTAAATGAGAAACATGAATATGATATGTGTTTATGCTTATTAACCAAGACCTTGGTATAGGGTGGTTAAGGCTAGTGGGAATGACTCCGTTTTGACCTCATGGAGAGGTTTGTGGAATATGAATTATTAAAACCATATGTGAAATCCTAGTAATGTGATAAATTTGTGTTATGATTCCTAAATTTGTGTTTTTAATTGATATGTATGCCTTCATGATGAAACCTATTAAATGGACAACAAGAGGAGATGGATGGAGATGATTTACCAATAGTGTAACCTGAGGAACTAATAGTTCTTAGGGGAGGAAGTAGGGGAGTAGTTCCGAGAGGAAATCACTCAATTCATTGAATTAAAAAAAGAGACTTAGGGAAGGTTGTGAATAGAATTTTTGACTTGGAAAGGAGATTTTCAATTACAAAACCCATGGAATTTTACTAGACAGGTCTATCTTGAGGGATTTGAGTTTTTGGTTGAGTCCATATAGGCGATACTTGACCATTTCGAGACTCCAATTGGGAAGATCGTTAATGAAATGGAAGGCCTTTTTAGGGATGTTCCCGGAGAAATTTTAACTAGAGATGCTAATACAGGAGAGAGAAGCAACCTTCTTGTGGGAATCTAATGGAAGCATGTCCACGATGAACTATGCTAGATGCTTTACAGATTTCATGCACCTTTCTCTATATTTTTTGGTATATGATGGTACTTTAACAAAAATATATTAGGATGGAATTAAGTGTGGAATTAAGTACCAAGGTAATATATTTAGGTAGATAAAGATTTTTGAATTTGTGAACGAGGCCCTCATCTAAGTGGGGAACCTGATGTATGCTTCCAGTGGTGGAAAAGTGGTTTATTTTGCCTGATTTTTAGGTACATATTTTTAGAGTAGGAATCATTTTTTTGATAACATTAGATAGGGAAGTGGAAGGCAGAGTGACCAGTTAAGGTGATCAGTCACTCGAGATCCTTCCCAATATATTTTCCACTAGTGTGGTAATCTAGGACACATTCATAAACATTATCGACAACCTATAATTTAGTTATGGTCTTGTGGGAGGATGGGTCATCTACAAAGGTTGTACCAGAACCCACAACAAATGGTTAGTAATGTTGGGCTAGAAAGAACCAATGTGCAGGAAGGAGACCATCTACACCATGTCATTCTAGCATCTAGAGTTTGTCTGGACAAGGCTATAGAGGAGTGGACATGGTGATACTGGAAAAGAGATCCCATATTCACTGAGTGGTTCAACATAGGTGAGTCAGATTAAATCATAATAAAGAGGGTCCAGATAGTTACATGCAATTCAGCCTACAATTATGGGTAGAGAGGATGGACCATCGACAACGATATGTACTATTCTTTTAACTTCTAAATTATCTAGTTCCTTATATGATATTACTGCCCCTAATTTCATTATATATATAAAAATTTTCAATGGTTTGTGCCTGACAGTGGAGTTTTTGAGTGGGGTTATGACTATAAACACACCGTTGGGAGTGCGGTATAGAGACATATTTATGAGAAATTTATGTTCTCTTGAGATTAGGGAGTATCATTTTATCTAGGATCAATATATTCTTGACATGTCATTATTAAACCTAATTATGGGAATGGACTGGCTAGTCGCATAACGATCCCACAAAGACTATTACCATAGTAGATTGATGTTTACATCTTCTAAGGGTGACCATTAAATTAACCACGGTGAGTGGGATATCTAGGCAGACCAAGAAGGGCCAATTACACAAAAACTAGGAAAGACCATAGCCCAGGTTTCTAGTCTATTGATGGATGATGGGGATGTTAGGCAAGATTTCTTTCCACCAGTAGTGGAAGTATTTTAGTAAGTCATTATTGATTACTTCCTTAGGATTCTGCCTAAGAGATATGTGGAATTCACCATTGATATCATTAAAAAGGAATGATCCAATGTATATTCCACCATACATATTGGAACCGGCCGAGCATCAAGTGATCAAGTCTCTGATGGAGGAGTTGAAGGATAAAGGGTTTATCTATATGAGTATGTCACCTTGGGGATAACCTGTGTTGTTAGATAAGAAGGATTATGGGACTTTGTGTTTATATATTTATTACACAAATTTGAATAAGATAAATATAAAAAACCGGTATCCTCTTCCATGTACCGACGATCTATTTTACCAGTTGAAGGGAGATTTTGTATTCTTGAAGACCGACTTGAGATTAGGGTATCATCAACTAAGATTTCAGACTTATGATACACAAAGGAATGCTTTCAGAAGTAGGTATGGGCTATAATAGTTCCCTTTAATTTCATTTTGTATGAAGAAAGGACAAAAAGTGTTTATGTCCATGATGAATTGAATCTTCCATCTGTACCTAGATCAATTTGCAGTAGTTTTTAGAAATAACTTCTTGGTGTACTCAAAGACACATTGCAATCATGCCTGACTTCATGACATCATCTGGAGTGCACTGAGGGAGAATTATCTATAATAAAAGCTATCTAAGGGTCAATTTAGGAATTATTAGATTCACTTTTTGGGACACATCATCTCATAGTGATGTGTGTTAGTGGACCTATATAAGGTTCAGGTAGTGGTTTATTGGGATCAACCCAAGAATGTTTATGATATTTGTAGATTTATGGGGTTAATAGGATATTATCAGATTTTCATCTCAGAATATTCCTAATTGGAAGCACCACTCTCAAGTTTTACCGTGAAATGGAAAAATTTTAAATGGTTGGATGCATGAAAGAATTCCTTACAATAGTTGTATAAGCACATGAAATCAGTTCCCATCATGATCCTACCTAATATAGGTGTGGAGTATATGGTGTATTATGATGATCCTAGGATTCGAATCAGAGATATGTTGATAAAAGAATATTAAGTTGTGGCATATGTGTCTCAAAAACTAAGGACACATGAATATAACTACCAAACATATGACCTCATGTTCGCCGTAGTGATTTATAATCTGATGTGTAGGTGACATTATCTGTTGGGTGATATGTTTATTGTGTATATAGACCAAAAGAAATTGAGATTCATTATTTCACAAAGAGAATTGAATCTTTGATAGTGGATATGGGTATAATATATTTAGTCATTTTATTTTGAGCACGTATATATTCTTGAGAAGGTAAATAGTGTGGATTAAAATTTTAGCATATAAATTTAAACATAGGTAATTCAAGAGTCTAGTGATGAGTGTGTGATGATGACTTTACAAGTTGAGGTGCATGTTCTGGTTTTGGGGAGTCATGAGTAGATGAATATTGTATTATTCTTAGTGGATTAGAAACTTTTGAGGTAGATTCGATAAAGATAGTATGAGGATCTATAATGTTTGACCTTTAGGGAAACCCTTAAAGGTAGAGAGTCACCTCATATTGGAGGATAGATGAGGATTATATCAACTGTGTCAGAAATCAATTTATTGTTCCTACATGCTTGATAAAGGAGATGATGTTGGGATTTCATGCCTTTATGTGGGTGGTATATATAGGTGTGAAAAAATTTACCATGACCAACAATGATAGTTTTTTTTGGTCGGCCATGAAAAAGGAGACATCAGGGTTCGCGAAATGATGCTACATGTGTCAGCAGGTGAAGAACCAGCATAAAAAACATGAAGGCTTATTGGATCCATTAAACATTTTAGAATGGATGTGGGATGATGTGATAAAGGATTTTGTGGTTTTTCTCTAAATTATTCCATGTAAGAATGGTTCTATATAGGTTATATTGGATTGACTGATGAATGTAGTGCATTTATTACCCTTACAAGAGACTTTCTCAATGGAGAAGCTGGGAGATTTGTATGGTTAGGAGATTGTAATTATTCATGAGCTACCACAGACTATATATTCATTTTATGTCTCATTTTTTACATCATTTTTTCTATAATATCATGTATAATGCACTTTATACACATGTATTGTTGACTATAATTTTTCCCCACAAATAGAATGAATGTTGGAGTATACTATATAGGTGCTTTATGATATATTTCAAACATGTGTTCTTGAAATTGGAGGGTCTTGGAAAAAACACTTGGATTTAGTGGAGTTATCAAATAATAATTGTTATCATGAAATAATATATATGGAATAATACGAGGATATTTAGGGAAGGACATCCAGATCACTGCAAGGCTCGATGGAGGCAGGTGAGTCAGAGTTGTTGGGAATGAGTCACATGTAGGAGAAGTCAGAATAGGTGATGCTAATTCAGAAACATATGGATATGGCGTAGAGTAGACATATTTATTATGATGAAAGACATCGATGAACTCAAAAGTTTATACAGGGTGATCTTATATTCATTTAGGGGATGCCTATATTGGGTCACTATAGGATACGAAGACAGGGAAAGTTGGCACGATCGTTCATCGGACCATTTGATGTTGTGGTGAGAATAGGGTCGTGCCATACCAATAGGCTCTTCCACCAAAATAAAGTTCTATTAAATATTTTTACCTTATATCAAAACTTTGGCAGTATCGCCCTAACCCATCCCAAGTGATCTATATGGATGACATTGTCCTTGAGGTAGATGTGTCCTTTTGGGAGCATCTCATATGTGTGTTGGATCATCATGAGAAAGTGTTTTGTAGAAATACCATTCCAATAGTTTTTGCATTGTCCAAACATGGGTATGTGTAAGAGGAAACATGGGAAATGGAATTAGAAATGTCAGCTCAGTGGCCCGATCTTTTTGAAATGGAATCATAGATAATCTTGGGAGTGTATCCTGAGGATGAGCTATTCTAAGTTGGGAAGATTGTAAGATATCAACCTTTTCTGGAGGTGAATCGAACTTGATTTCATGTAATCTTTTTGTACTTATTTGATTATTTTTTGTTTGAGTTATAAAATGTAGTGAGTTCAGGTGGAATTTTTAGAAAAATGAATGAAAAATGGTTTCTCACAGTTGGTGCATGGTTAGGTCAAACCGAATACCGCAAGCTAGCTAACCGTGAAAACCATAGTAGAGAGGATTCATACAGTTGGTATATAGTTTGGAAACCCATGTTCCCTAAAATAAGTAACCATGAAACCCTATAGAACATGCACATCGTTGTCACATAGTTAGGCTAAACTATTCACCCCTATCTAGAAAACCATGTGCGAGAATAAATTGAGCTCAAAAAATATTTTAAAAACTCTACAGATCCCCAAAACACGCATATTTCGAATCCATTTCATACCTAAATGTAATTTAATTTTTTTGAGCTCTACAGATGAATTATAATCCCTACTTACCTTATTTATTTATGATTCGAATCCTAGATCAATGGTATACTCCTCTCATAGTATGTGAATACTATCCCTGTTCTCTCATGCTTCCCCTACTCTTTCCGCTTGCTTTCATTGATGCAATCCACTATTATGGGAAAATATATTTCTATTTGGTGAGATCTATATCTAATATTTTTGATCTAGATATTTTATTACAAGATCATTATATCTTTATTCTTCATTTATGGTTTTGATATTCAAATCTAGATCTTTGTCGTTGTGCCGCTCAATTTTTGGAGATTTCCTTTGGGAGATTATTATTCAATGAATTGAGGTATGCCGTTTATTATTCAAATCCAATAGTCTTATTATCAATTATGTGTATGTGATTGTATAATTTTTATAGTTCATCAAGGGATTGGAAATCCAAATTGAATTAATTAATGTGGTCAATTAATTAAATCTGGAATTGGGGATTTGATTGAATAATGGAAATTGTGGATTAGTGATAATTAATTGGTGAGTAAATTATCTATGTATTGAATTTTAAATTGAGAATAATTAATTGGTGAATTAATTAATAGATTTTAATTTGTGAAATGGTTAATTAATTAATGAATTTATTATAATAAGAGATGTGAATAATTAATTGATGAATTAATTAATGGGAAATATATGGTTAATTAATTGTTGAATTAATTAAATGGAATAGATATTATTAATTAATTTTATAATTAATTAATGGACATAGATTAATTAATTTATGAATAAATTAATGGATGTTGAGGTGGTTAATTTTGCCAATAGGATTAATGTTTTTTAATTTTGGTTGATGTGATAATGTGAAAACATGTGATAATGAGATACATGTGATATTATGATATGTTTTGAAATATATATATACATGGTTGAATAAAGGGGTTCTAGAGATGAAGATCTATGAAAATGAAATATATATATATATATATATATGCATGTTTAATAAATGGGGTGCCAGACTTTATGATCTACACCCGTGATATATATATATATATATATTCATGGTTGATAAATGGGGTTCTAGACATAATGATCTATTCCAATTATATATATATTAATGGTTTATAAATTGGGTTCTAGACATGAATATATATAGATGACTTATATGCTTCATTGAGAATTGGGTTTCTCAGCATGAAGATCTATGTAAATGACATTTATTCTTTATTTACAATTGGGGTGTTAGACATGACGTTCTATGCCTATGATATATATGCATGATTCATAAATGGGTTAATAGACATGGAGTTTGAAACACAAAATATTGGAATTTTATTATGGATCAAAGTGGCTACAATAATGAAATATGAGTTGAAAATGTAATACGATTAAGACCGAGTGCGGGCTGAAGTAGGTATTGAGCTGCGTGTGTCATCAAAAATCTAGTGGTCTATGAGGATTAATAAAGATTAATTGATAATATGATAACTATTTAATTATGAATTGTTATTAATTATTTATATAACCACATACACTTTTTATTGACTGGTTATTTTTTAGACACCATTGGTGGTGGCCTATTAAGTTGTACTCACACCCTACTCGGGCTCCCAGATCAATACCTACATAGAATTTATTATTGCGGGATAGGTTAAGAGAAAAGGCCCAATGTTGGATGAATTGAGGATGGATCTTGGATAAAAGAACTAGACATGGATTTGGAATCATTACGTATTCGTCAATGACTTTATTTTTAATTTTCATTTTAGACACTTTGCACATACATTTTCATTGCTTGTTTTCTATTTTTTTTGGATATTGAATTAATTACTTTCATTATCTTGAGATATGGAATTGTGTTTAGTTAAATATGATTATAATATTTTTTATTATTTATAGTGGTGTATTTATCTTACAAAAGAGGGTATAGTCTCTCCATGATTAACATATCAGAAATTTGTTCCGATTTAGAAGCCTATGGTGTACAGGGAGGCATCCCTAAGGTTATCTGACTAACTGTCTTGAGGAACTTGTGCATGGAACCTGAGTCAGGATGTTGCACATAGTGAAAATGATCTCGGAGTCAGAAAAATGTGTTTATAGGTGGTACTGGGATAGATTCTAAAGGGATAATTTAGTGTTTTATTTACATACATGTCTTTCTCATAGTCTTATTTGACCTTCCACCAAGGGAATTATTAGTTTACTATTCTATATGACTTGAGATACTTACGATGCCATTTTTTATAGAATTATTTATTATTCCATTATGTTATCATTTTTTTATTCTTAATTTTCTTTATTGATACTGAGGTTATAGTGTCCCCACTGACAATGTTCAATCCCTTGCGGCTAGTTTGAAACCTCTAATGTACAAGGATGCATTCATGGGGTTATGTGGAACTCTAGGATGGATTGTTTTATTTGGGTTACGATGTTACTAAATTGTATCAAAGAGGGGTTCCCCATTTCTTATTCTTGAATATGTTTTGGTGAATTTTGGAAATGAGATAGGCTATATTGATCTCTCGAAGGGGGCCATTATATTCCGAGACAAATCAGGTGTAATGGATCTTCGAGTTTCCCTTAATGGTATTTTAGTTCAAATTTTATGGGATTGGGGTTTGTTCATAAATCATGATTCAACACGCTGGATCACATGTCAAATATATATATATTGAGTTCTTCATGGTATTTCCTTAATTAAATTCCTTGATTCCTGATAATTGTTGAGTGATATATCTATATTTTCTAATTTTGTAATATATCTATTCTAGAATTGATTTTTTATACATAGGAATGTTTTTTGTTATATGTATGAATGAGACTCATGCACAAGTATGGAGAACTACTCAAGATCCTTGAATGATATTAGTAGTGTATCTTCTTGGTATAAGTAGCCTCCTAAAATAGTTTTTTCATAGAATTTCCTTGTGTGTGGTTTTTAACTACATAGGTTGTTATCCATGTAATACACAAAAGGTATTTTGATCATATATTTTCATTTCAGAAAATTCCTCCCCAATGTCGAATTATAGAACCACATATAGAAGTAGGCTAGGATAGTCCCACAAGGGAGGAAATACTAGTTTTACCACCATACATGTAGGAGAATTATGTCACCCAAACTCTAGTTGTTCATGCAGAATTGTCAAATCATTCAAGAATCTTACACATAATTCTTTCTCAAGGTGTTGGAGTTTCCGAGATAATGGTTGACTATATGAAGAAATTTCCTCTCCAACACCCTCCATCCTTCTTGGAAACTAGAGTCCCTCACGATGTTGAGCTATACATTGATATCACAAAGGGGATTTTTCATATAGTAGAGACCCTTTAGGATAAATGAGTAAAGTTGGTTGCTTTCATGCCTCAGGAACCTTCTATGAGGTGGTGGGGCATTATAAATTGGGTTGGGAGATGTAAAGGTATTACATAGATGACATTAAAAGACCTATTTTCAAGGAAGGCATCCTAGTTACACTAAATTTATGCCACACATGGTATTAATGGAGGATTAGTAGGACTTCATGATGATTTTTATTACTTGGAACATTTTATAGAGTTAATTAAATTTGATCCTCTCTTGTCTGGGAACAATAGATAAAAGACTAGGAAGTTCGAGATTTTCCACCAACCCGAGTTGTGACTCTAAGCCAGAAACTTAGACCGGAAAATATATATAGAGGTTCTTTTCAAATACAAGACAATTAATAAGGGTCAAGAGGAGGATAAGTACATGGGTCTTCTTCCAGCCTTTAGCAGACTTCCTAGTGATATTAGTTGGAAGAGGAAGGAAGATGATTTGTTCTAGAACATAGTTGCGGTTCTTCAACACCTTCGGTAGGAGGAAGAGGTCCTCAGTGTTTCAACTATATACATAATGTGAAATAACAATTTTTTTAACAATTCCTTAGATTAAGACTCACTGGTGTAGTATGATGGGGCATAATAACCAGTTTTGTGTGAGGGTATTACAGACAAGTCCTTGCGGTGTTGAAAATAAACACAGTCTATGAACGTAGGTTCTTTATAGGGTCTTAAATAGTAATCCACAACCCAAAATAACTTGAAGACCTAGTAGAGTCACAGACCATTGGGGAATGGCCATGGTTTTGATGTAGGATGTATGTAATATACTAGGTCCCAGTTGGTGGATGTGAGGAACTATTAGCAGTCTGAGGTATGGTCTTGATTACATATATGGAGTTTATTTCCTTGTTTTATACTGGGATTACTATTTATTTATATATACAAAATTTGTTTTTAGAAATCATTTACTACTCAAGTTATCTTCTGAGTTACTGTGTAATGATAGACCCTTGGGGAAGAAAGTGGATTATCTTCACAGATACCCATGATGTCCATTTGTTGTTTCTAGCCACAAATATCTATATTATCTCATGATTCATAAGATAAATAACTTCAATGTGATATTGGGAATGGAATTGTTGAATACTCATTAATAACACATAAAATTATATAAGAGAGAAGTATCCTTTACTACACCTAAGGGATATAATTTTTTTTGATTGGTGAGTGAGATGTTCGAGAAGGTCAAGTGCGACTAGACCAAACTTAAGTGGGAGATATTACAACCCAAGTATCTGAAATTTTTCATGTGGTAGTTCCAACCTCTCATTATACTCTAGTGGTGGACCTATATTAGGATATCTTAATGAATGAATTTACAACTATCCCACCTGAAAGGGAAATTGAATTTGAGATAGAACTCATGGCATGGGTGAAACTTATATCAATTCAACTATATTATATGATTCTATATGTGTTGAAGAAAATCAAAAGAACATCTCAATGATTTAGAGGTGAATGGTTTTATCAGACCATTAAAAATCCCACTGGGGTGATGCAATATTGTTTAAAAAGAAGGAAAATGGATATCATCAATTGCGTGAAGACTAATGGAAGCTAAACCAAGTTATAATGACGAATAATACCCCATTGATGAGGATCAATGACTAGTTTGACCAATTGTTGGAAACATGATGGATCTCTGAGATTTACATATATTAATGATACAAATAGTATCATTTCATAAATGATTATTTTAATAAGAAAGTGTTTAGGGGTAGATACAGAATACATGAGTATCTTATCATGTCCTTTGGATTGAAAAAATGGACTAAAAGTGTTCACAGTTTCTAGGAATAATATTTTCCATCTATATCTTTAATTTTTTTGTCATTGTATTCATGGATGATATCCTAATATATTCAAAGAAAACATATTTTCATACTTGGAACCAAGATATTATACTGATTACACTTTGAGTGCTTTATATTTATGCCGAACTATTGAAGTTCCACTTTTTCATTTAAGATGTATAGTTCCTTGGGCCAGAAATTTTTGTGGAAATAATTTTATGGACCTTGATAAGGTTGAGGCGATGATGTATTGGGATAATTTTAAAAATTAGTTTTAGAGTAGGATTTTACTCATGTTTTTTGGATACCATTGATAGTTCATATATTATTTCTCCCATTTGGTGGCACTAATAACATGAACTTCCAACAAAGGAGAGGAGTTTGAATGGAATGACCACTATAAGGTGGGGGTTTTCCAGCTAAAGTAGATATTTATAATAAATCTTATTTTAATTATTCCAGATCATGGTATTAGATATTTAGTTTACTGAGATGCCTCTAGTATTGGTTTGGGTGCTGTGATAATGTAGATAGACTTGGTAGTAGCTTGTGGGTCACATCAGCTAGGACATCATGAGTGAAATAACCAACACATGACTTATATAAAAAAGCAATGGTAAAAAAATTTAAGTGTTGGGAAAATTATCCATTTAGAGTAACATTTATTATTTAAATGAACCAAAAGTCCCAATGTTGTATGAAATCTCAGTGGGATCTCAACTTTAGGTAGATACACTGCGTGGAGTATCTATTGAATTTTTACTTTGGGATGATATATTCTTAAAGGAAGTGGAATGTAATTTCATATGATATCAATAATAAAATTATATTGATGCATGATATTGATGAGAGGTCTTCATAGGAATAATGGTGTATAACGATTTTGATAGATTATTGGATTTTGGATGAATTCTAGGATCATGTTTTGATTAATTGCACACCTTTGGTTGTCACTTCATCTTTGGTGGACCTTGTTAAAGCAAGGAAACTATCAGACCCTGAGTGCATAATGATTTTTGAATTCTTGATGGGGGATGATTCTATTCCGTGTGAGTCTTCAAATGTGGATGACAAGATCTATGTTCATTAGAGGTTATTTGTGCCAGATTCCTTGAGAAAGGAGCTAGTGAGAGGCACTCATGATTCAAAATGGATACTTCATCCATGCTAAACAATGACGTACCACGACATGTGACATCTATTCCAGTACCCTGATATAAAAAGGTACATCACTGGTTTTGTTTCATGATTCCTTTCCTATCAAAGGAAAAATTTCAAGAATTATTATCTTGGTGGTTTGATTCCACCACTTTTGGGGCCAATGTGGATGTTTGATGATGTGATTATGGACCTTGTAATTGGGTTATCCTAAACCTGGAGGATTCATGATGTAGTTTTGGTGGTTGTTAACCAACCCATGATAGTTCCCATTTATTACCAATTCAAGAGACTAACCCTATAAAAGAGTTAGGAAAGGTGCATATTCTAGAGATTCTAAGACCAAATGGAGTGGTTTCTAGTATTATATCAGAAAAGTAAACCCTTTTTATAGTGTGGTTTTTGAATGTTTTGTAGAAGGATTTGGGGACTCAGTTAAAGGTGATTAAGGCATACCATCTATATGCTGATAGAAATTTATAGATGATTTTTTATATCCTTGAGGATATACCTCATGAATGAATCTTAGAATTTGGTAGAGCATGGGATGAGGATATATCCCTAGTAGTTATTTCATATAATAATAGTTTTCTGTTTTTTTGTTTATATGTCACCTTCAACGGATCTATATGGTCATCCAAGCTGTTCACTACTATGTTGGCATGATCCTGGTGAGACAATTTGTTTTTGGCCAAGAATGGTTTAGGAGACCTCTAAAAGAGTAAAATTTATTAGGAAGCAGTTGTTCACCTCTCAAAGCATGCTATAATCATATTCATATTGGATGAAAAAACCTTCGAAGTTTATTATTGGAAGCTAGGTTTTATTTAAAGTGTGACCTCGGTTGGGGAATCATCATTTTTAGATGCATGGAAAGTTGGAACTACAGTTTGTGGGACAATTTTAGTTCAAAAATGTATTAGTGTAGTTTTTTACTAACTATACCATCCTCAACATTATCAATTAATGCATGATGTGTTCCATTTTTCCTAGTTTTGGAGGTACATTCTAGATCTTGTGCATGTGATCTGTTACTAGGATGTTTATTTAGAACCAAAGACATCTTTTTTGTAGTTCTTGATGTAGATTATAGATCAAAGTGATAAGGGGATAAGGTGGAATATGGTTCAACTTTTTAGAGTCTTATGGAAGTATTTATGGAATCAAGAGGAGACTTGGGAGTAAGATTTTGATGTTTTAACTTAGTGTCTTGAGTTATTTGATTAGGACTACTAGAAAATCTTCTTGAAGATAATAACCCCAAGAGGGGGATATTTTAAATTAACATATTTTTTTGATGTATACAAAACGTTATCTCTATCCTTTTATTATGAGTATCTGAGTTATTCCATGTTTGGGTAAAAAATTATGATCTTTTGAGTAGATTTTAGAGGTTTTTGGAGACTCCTTGGTTTAGCACAGCCTACACCACTACCGTGGTGTAATATGGGTGGACCCTAGTGATACCTATGTAAAATATGTAAGGAATGTCTAGGAATTGGCATGGACATATGTGTCAATGCTAGAGAAACACGTATGAGCCATATATATAGATACCTCCCCACATCTATGGTGATTGAAAAAAAATGTGTGTTTGGAAACACACTGCAGGCCTTTGAAAATTCAAGACTACATATTTGAAGCCACCAAAAATTGTTAAAGGCCATGATGATGGTCGTTTTGGTTTTAAAATGGACGAAATATCCATTTTTATTTTGTCGAACATCCTTTCATTGGGTTATGTTATTTGGATAGTAACAATACTCTTAACCCTCTTTTCTCAACATTTATAGAAGAATAAAACCATATAAGATGAGGGATTTTATTGTTAAATTAAAATTATGGGTGGAACACCTCTTCTCCTTTGTTCTCCAAGAAACAGATTTATCCTTTATCAACTAGACCCAAACGATGCCACTGATGGTGTTTAAAAATTGTAAGTGTTGATATACCCAAAGATTACTCTTTATTGAGTCTTTTTCTAGAAAAATACCATGTTGGGTTGGAGTTAGTTATAGAATCTCTAGTCATTCAAACTTGTTCTAGTTAGAGATAAAATGTGGTTTGTGGGATTGAATTGTTGAATAATCAGGATGTTGAAATCGAAACACTTGAAGTAGGATGATCCTTACAAATTAAATACCATGTATATGAATGTTATCCTGATATGAAATTGTTTGATTATATTATTTGAACATGTTTTAGTTTTGATTACATGTCTGTGTCTGCGTATACCCATGAGCCCCATGTTTGATTATGATCAAATGATTATGTATATGGATATTGAAACTCATACTTGTTATAATTGTTAAGCCTATATGTATTTTTCCTATTTCATGTTATCAATGGAGTTTAGAGGCTTCATAAAAACTAAAAAATGAAATGTGGAAAATCATGGCTTGGTTATCCCATAAAGGGGGAGAAGTATGACATAGAATGACGATAAAAATAGACCAAGATATAAGTAGGGGTATGAAATCCTTGAATATTAAACCAAATAAGCTCCATGATATAATTTCCATGTAGCCCAACATGTTGTAAAAAATGGGTGTGATGACCTTGTGGTATGACCTGAAATTGTGATGTGGCTCAGCGACCACATTGGTTGACCCGATACTCATTATCCTTGTGGAAACTCAGAGTCATTGGACTTGTGGATTATTTAGGATACATTTGGTGAACTTATGGTTGATTCTAGTTCATGAATTACATTATTATTTTCATTATTATATGGTTATGAAGTATTTATTCAATACCCCAATACAATAAAATAACACTATGTCCAATAGCTTTCTTAACAGACAACACCTAGCCCTATAAAAATTGTGGTATACTATATAATTATTATTATTTAATGTGACTATTATAACCTAGATTTCAAATTGTATGGTATAAATAGTAATATATTTATTATAAAAATATGTATAAAAGTATTATATAATGAAAAATTACTGATTAATTTATAGTAAATATGTACTCAATTTTCAGCATTATCATTTGAGGCTTAAAAATATGTTTTCATAAAAAATAATTTTTATTGATTTTTATGGGAGAATGTTTAAATAATTTATTTAAATTATATAAATTTTATTTTATAATAATTTTATGACATTTGTAATCAAAATATCAAAATCTTCTTAATGTGAAATTTAGGGTTTTTTTAATGATTGACTTTTTAGTGAAAATTAGAAATACTAATTTTTATAAAACTATCATTTATTTTCATTAAAAAGCCCAAGTATGCTTTGAATTTGATCTTAATGCAACATAAATCTTGTTTAATTATATATAATCTAATTAATAACATTTTATTACTCATTATACCTGATATTTGTGTAACTTCATTTTTGGGCATAGAGAAGAATTTTTAGAAAAACTTTTTTTCATTATGAATTAGTTTTATCAAAAATTAATTTATACAATCGGTATAAATATAATCATTAATAAAGGATTTAATATTTTGAATCAAGATGTTAAAATTTGGTAAATTGTTCCCATCAATTTTTTATCATTATAAATAATAATCGTAGTTAATAGTTTCAACTCAATAAGAGTAAAATGGATAAAATTGAGTTAAAATTACGATACCAGGACTTGAAATCAATACAATACTTTCATTTAATTAATTTCATCTAGTTAATTCTAAAATAATTATCCTTATTTTAAATATATGTATTTTTGTCCCATTTTTCATTGAAAATGATAGTTATATTATTTTGTGTTATGAAAAATCCAAAATGTCTCCCTCTTGCTTTTAATTTCACTTTTATGTTCACATAGGGATACGATGTTGTTATGAATGAATATAAAATTTTAGGTTAAACTATATTATTTTTATTAATTTTTATTAGTGGAACAATAATCTTAACTTCTTATACAATGCTAACCTAGTGCCTTTGCAAGTATTATAAATATCAAAGTAAATGACTCGGAATACATCAAATGAAATAGTGTTTGGATAAATTATGATATTACACAAATTTTTTTTAATAAATTTAATACATTTTTAAAGTGATTATATTCGAATTATATACCTTTCATGACACATTTATTTTTAAAATATGTGAAATGTTTTTAAAATGGCTTTAATGGAATTTTATGTTAAATAATATAATTCTAAATGATTTAAAATTATAAAAATATTCAAAGCAGATTAGGGTGATGTGATATAGTATAAACATTCATCCCTTCACCATTTGTGTGATTATATTTACCTTATAATTAAATTTATAATCATTTAGTATTGAAAAAGATGTTACCACATATAAGGATAAAAAAGGTTTCTCAAGGTATTAAACTAAATTAATAAAGATTAAGATGACCAAAAAACATCCATAAATCATATAGGATGGATTTATTTCAACCCTTATCACCTTATGATCAAAAATAAAATATTTATGGGACATTTTGAAATGAAAATAACCTAATAATATTTAAATATATTTACATATAAAAAGGGTGTCTTGTCCCTCACTTATAAACTAGGACCCCTCTCTTATCCTCTCCAAACAATATGAGCAATTTGTTTGGCCAATACCAAGCCAAATAAATTAATAACATCCCTTAACAAGTTCTAGAGGTATTATTTTGGGAATAATACCCACCTTATAGGTTATAGGGATTCATGTGTAAAAAAAAGATGTTTTTCGAGGAATATATATAGCTTTTAACCGAATTTTTTATTTTTATTTCTTCTTACACATCCTAAAAAAGTATTAAACAATTTGTGATATAATAAAATCAATATATCCTATATACATATATATTATAATTTTTATTTCATAATATTAATCCATATCCTTCATTATCTATTAGGAAAATACCATCATTCGTGTGTATGGAAGACTACCACCGCATGAACTGATATAATTAGTTTTCCATCACCTCCTCTCACAACTGATTATAATGATGGAATTGAAGGTTCTAGTCGTAGTGTAAGCATGGTTAGTTCACACCCAACATTAATTTTTACCATTATAAATGATTATTCTTGGATCAATATGAAAATGAACTACAGTCTCCATGGAATATAATCGAAGAATTAGATAAGTAAAGAAGAGGCCTGAAACCTTAAGAGACGATATAGCACATAATGTTTATAATTCATTTAATTAAATTCAGAAAGAAAATAATACCTGTATATTCAGTATTTTCTTTGTTTATGATGTTTATCATTCGGAATGACCCTTCTAAATTATTTTATTTAGTTTTCAAGGATCCAAAATAGAGTCCCTATAGCGGTGGTCCACACATGCTCTGATGGCCTCTGATCGACACCACTCATTCTCCAGGAGCTAGTGCGGAGAAGCTAGTGTCTTATGTTGGTTGTTCTTTATCTCTTGTTCTTCATCCTTGAATAACATCTCCCATTATTGATATGGGTGGGAAGATGATTCAAGATAGAAATTTTTTAGGGAATTAATTTTCACTTCATCAGGTGTGCGGTTCGGTACATGAAAAAGGGACGTACATGTCTATTTTTTGACATCGGGCTTCAGTTAAAATATTTAATTTCATTAAAAAAATTAAATACATTAAAAACCTTATAGAAAATCCATGATATTAATAAAACACCACATCATTATTTATGGTGTGACAACATGCGAAAAACATAATTATAAATAAAATTCCATGTCACAAAATAATTGTTGTGTTATTTAAATTTGTGAAAACGAGTTAAATAATTATTGGACATCTTGAAAATAATTATTTTATTATCGGAATGACCTTGATCTACTCAAACATTGCTTCTATTTATTGAACACATGAATAAATAAATGAATTATTTATTCTCTTATATAAATAATTTATTTACAAACTAGTAAATAAATATTTATTAAATGTTCAATAAAATAAATAAATATTTTTTATTCAAAATCTGGTGAATTAATATTTATTTAATTTATGAAATAATTTTAACTTAAAAAAATTATTCCACTATGTTGAGAATAATATTTATTAATTAAATTCAAATAGAATTTAACCGAGACCACCAAAAACACTTAGTGTGTGACACTCTAAGATTCTTTCTCATTAGAATTAGGAGGACTTTCCTAAAGTCCCAGAGTATTATCTAGTAACTGGTCAAGTCTACCAAGATAAAGAACATAAATTTGAAACAATTTCATCCACATACAAATGCTCACAATGTTATATAATCCCCTTCTCACAATATCTCAACATACAGGATTCATGACAGTGTCATCAACCTTTATGCTTGATATATCATTCTTTAACCACCTGAAATAAACTCACCATTACACCATGTCCATATAATTTCATGTGACAGTTATATTTTAATCAAAGGGTTGAGATATAAAATTCCATAAATAGAAGGGAAAAATCCTTCTTTGACTTATCCATTAATAACATGCATCTTTTGTTGCACCCAACGTACACTACTTCCCACCAACTATCTGCGTGATAGTTTTTGTCAGTAAATAAAAGCGTGAAAGTAGTGACATGTATTAATATAAGGACCCAGACTTAAAACATTACATAATATTGAATTAGATGAATAATTCACGTTAAGGATCTTTTCAGGTTTAGTGTTTTAGTGAATTAGGACATAACTATTACATCTCAACTTGAATATTACAAAGTAGACACTTCTACTATAACTGATTTTTTTTCAATTCCTTAAATAAAACAAGAGTTATTTTCTTGATATAAACCTTCTTGAATACTTCCTTTATCTTACCCTTCCTTATATCCTGTGAAAAACATTTTAAAAAGATGGGATGAGCATAAAAAGATCAGTAAGGGATATAAAAATACGAAAAGAAAACATTAGTCCATGTATACATAAGAATCAATGAAATCAAATATTACTCATAAAACATAAGAACATTAAAATACCTCATTAAATTATAAGATTTATGAATAACTCATAGAAATCATAAGACATAAAGGTAACTTGGGGCATTCATTACATTCTTACATAGGGAGTAACCCTCATGGTTACGTTTGGAATACCCATTACAATATATTCCCTAAATCTATTTGGAGAAACCTTAGCATTTAACTCCATTACGTTACCCAATGCATTTGAGAGATATCGCAGGCTCACCCACCCTTAGTTTATCACAAAACCACCTGACTTCATAAACAATTCCCAAGAACCATAACATAATCATATCACATAAAACATGCATAAAGGAAACATAACATTTCCACATTTAAATCACAAGATATCAATAAAACACATTGATATAATCAAAAAATTATCAAAACAATTTTCAATACCAAAATAAAAGAAAATTAAAAGATGGTATTTATTTTTCATTTAAAAAAGTTATGGCTTGTAGAGGAAGCTGACACTCAAATAATGGTCACGGCAGTTGAGAAGTCGTTGTCGCTGCATATGTAAGACAAAAACATTCCTTTTGTCATTTAGTAAAATGGTTCAGGTAAAAAGATTACATTTGAATGGAATTAAAAGTCAAAAGGGTTTTATACACTGTATAAAATAAGGTCGTGAAGAAATCAAAATATGCCTCAATGAAAGGAGATTGAGATGGAGTCCCATACAAAGATGGTATCCTTAGATTAAGGATAAATCAATTACATAATTATGTGTAAAAAACATAAATACACTCAATATAAGTGGATATTAAGTGTAAAAAAATCAGAGGTCATCCACACATATTCATAGCATGACATAACCAAGAAGTAGAGGTTTAACCCAAATAATTGAAATTATGTTAAGAAGTTCCCTTATAGAAATTTGACATCCTAACGGTGTCACTTTAAAATTCAGAAAATGAGTTAATGAGAGATAAAAAGGGTATCTCATCACATGGAAATAAAATTTACAGCAATAAGGATATATTAGAACATATTCCAACATAATAAGATGTAAATTAAAAGACCTAACAAAAAGAAGTCTTTTAAAAAGAAGAGGGTGAAAGGTTCCCTTACCGAATTGGTAACATACGAAACATACACCCCATGAAAGAAGGACCATAAAATGTTGATGTAAATACCCATAAATGGATTTATATTACTCTAAGAGTAGAATAATGGTTAGTACATACACCTCTCAAAGGAGATAGTGGCAAATATAGCATGAATATCACGGGAATACAAAGTGAGATAAAAACCCCTTACCTCGTTGTAATCAATCATGTCGTATGAGCAAAAGATAATAATAAATAAATTAATCACATAATACCATGAATATAAATAGAATCATGATACTATATATCAAATTACAGAACACAATACACTACATGCAATAAATAATTGGCGAGCAATGGAAAACTCACAGAATTAAAAGTGAGATAAGAAATCCCTTTCCCTCAAGTCCGACTTGTCCTGTTCCTTTCTTTATATTCATGAATAATAAACCTTGGTAAATTTATAATTACTCAAGTAATTACATTAAAGTTTATTATTAAATTCATATCACATATTATCATGTTATAATAATTAGTTAATTATGTGAGTTCATATCATACGTTTTGTCGATGTTCTGTACATGAGTAAAAAATGAACTTGTTTGAAAAGAATTGACCATGTAGTTATAAGTACATCATCTCAAGAATGGTATTAATGATTTTAATATCATATATATCCATTAAATATTCATTTTGTACTATTCCATAACATTTGTAGATAAAAAAATGAAATGCACCGTTCATGGAGACGGTAGGCCGTACGTACGCATGAACGCTACTTTCATTTCATTGTCATATTAAAGAAATTAAAACTAAATGAGACATATATATATATATATATATATTATAATTTAATTATAATATATATGTTATATGGGTAACATAATTTAATTAATTTAATTCTTTATTAGTTTCATGTTTGGAATGAACGAGTCACATCACTTCAGGGGGCGGTAGTCCACACTTCCTTAGATGAAATTATCGCATTCACACAACATGAAAAGCATAAGGATATGTTTTAAATATAATATACTAAATAATATATGGGAAATAAATATAATATATATCATATATAAATATATTTACATCATAATGACAACTATGAAAGGTGTTAAAAGAAGATTGAACAATCATCATTTCGTGAGGCAGTAATTCACCACCCATAAGAACAGTATGTTCTTTAACCAATAGATGGAGGTATAGGTAGAGTCCTTAGCATAAAAACATCCTAGTATATTTAGGATACTGTTTTTATTATGGGATCAAATAATAAAAAAATAGTGGTGAGCGAAGAAGGAAAATAAAATAAAGAAACTCGAGAGAAGACATTACCTCTAAATTGGGTAACTCTTTTTGATTTGAGCCAAAGGATTCCTTGGAAATACTTATTCCCAAAGTGAGGCTTCTATGATTGGGAGAGGGATTTGGAGAGATCATATGAGCAGATTTTGGATGAACCAATGTCTTTAGAGGTGTGGGTAAGGGGGTAGAGGTGGGGGCCTTTTATATGAGGGAGGAGGGTCACTTTTGGAAAGTCTTGAAATGTTACTTTATTATAAAATGATTTTAGGATTTTTAAGGTCCCACAATGATATATTTAGAGGATAAGGTGGTAAGGGTTATAAATTCACACATAAAATAGGTTTTTAAAAAGTGTCAGTCTTAGAATTTACATAATCTTTTCATTTTATTTAAATCGTTCATTAATGAGGTAATCACTACATCATCATGGTGTCATAAATAACATTATTTATTTAATTTCTAAAAATTATAAAAAAAATACCATGATGTAGGAAATCTTTTTAGATTCACAATTAATATTTATAGTCTAAGAGATAATTTATTTAAACAAAATTAATATTGATTTACTTAGGATATACAAACTTTTGTTATATTTCTCTTCTTTTTTAAAAATGAAGTCATAAATGTCACTATTACACCCATGTGACTCCATGGGACCTCAAGCTTGGTAAAAATCTTCCCATAGTCAGACATGACTAAAAAAATGGAATTTGGACACATGTTGGGGTCATTTTATATTATTATGATATTATTTTATTACCCTTAAGAACCCGATTACTAATTAATCACAACAATTAAAGATAATTACCGTCGTTACTATTCATAATGTCCATAAACAAATGAGTATTAATTACATAATTATGACCATATGATTCCATGTATGTAATCCAGTTTACCAGATTCCAAACACTGAAATTTCAGTAAATAAATTAATTCCTATTGTCACAACCAAATTTGGATTTTTTAAGAAGTAAAATTTATCAAAAGATTGACTTGTTTTTACATCCAATTGAAAAGTGAAATTACTTACAATGAACAACATTGTATTAAGTTAAAAAAAATTCAATTACACTTTAAAACTAATTAATAGGACAATCTAACTATATAATTAAATTAGATGAAAAAGTAGGTTTGAAGTGAAATGTAGTATTTTTCACTATTCATTAAAAAAGAAAATTTATTAGAAAAATACCAAAAATTTATCCAAAGTAAATTGGATATTTCAAATTAAAAAATGATGAAAATTTTATCAAATTCAAAACATAGAAGTTTCATTAATTAATTTTATTATTAATTCTCGGTGTCAAAACAAATAGTGTGTTTTAAGAAATAATATCTATAATATGATTGACATTTGTTTATGTCCAATTTCAAAGTGAAATTAATTCCAATGACCACCATTGAGTTAAACGGTAAAAATATATTCTAATTAAACTTTAAACCCAATTAAAAATATAATCTAACCATATAAATAAATTATATTAAAAGGAGGGTTTGAATTAAAATACAGCATATTCATTATTCATTAAAAAAATGAACTTTATCGGAAAAATAACAAAAACTTACACAAAGTAAATATTGATGTCCTGATTATAAAGAAGGATTTTATTTTGTCAAATATAACATATAAAATTGACAAAAAGTAGTTTTAAAAAGGTTTCTCCCTCAAAAGGCGGTTAATCTACCTTTTAAAAAATATTAGAATATTTATGCTTAAAATTGGATTAATTCACATTTTAAGACTCTATCATTTATTGGGTAATTTTTAATTTTTTTAACAAACATATATAATAATTTTGTTGTTAGTTCTGTTCATTCCTTTCTTTACAATTTCTAGGAGTTAACTACCATTTAAAATAATATTATAATATTATTAGTGTGCAATGTAAGATTTAGAAGAAACTCGTTGTTGGGTATTGGGTACGCCACCAAACATAGAATTCCCTTTAAAGTAATATTAACATTTTAGTCACTAATATTAATAAATATGATAATGTCATATTCTTTATTTACCTGGGATGTTACAATTAATGATAATATTAGTGTCTAAGCATTATTATACGTGCTCATAGTTAGAAATACCCAATGACACCAAAACATGCTGAATTACAATTGGAGGGTCTATTATCTGAATCTCCTGTCTTGGATATTACCAAGTGAGATATTCATTATAGGAAGTCTTTTCAACTTATGAGTCCTCACAACTGATGGTATTCATGCTATGTGTCCCATACAGAAATTTTATAGCCTAATGACGTCACATTAAAATTCAGAAAATGAGTTGATGAGAGATAAAAAGGGTATCTCATCACTTGGACATAAAATTTACAGCAATAAGGATATATAAGAACATATCCCAACATATGAATATGTAAATTAAAATACCTAACCAAAATAATTCTTTTAAAAAGAAGAGGGTGAAAGGTTCCCTTACCGATTTGGTAGCTTATGAAACATACACCCCATGAAAGAAGGACCATACAATATGGATATAAATACCCATAAATGGATGTATATTACTCAATGAGTAGAATAATGGGCAGTACATACACCACTCAACGGAGATAGTGGCAAATATAGCATGAATCTCACAGGAATAAAAAGTGAGATAAAAACCCCTTACCTCATTGTAATCAATCAATTCGTATGACCAAAATATAATAAGAACCAAATTAATCATAGAATAACATGAATATAAATATAGTTATGATAATATATATCAAATGGAAGTACACAATACACTATAAGAAATAAATAATTGGCGAACAATGGAAATCTCACGGAATTAAAAGTGAGATAATAAATCCCCTTACCTCAAGTCCGACTTGTCTTGTTTGTTTCTTTATATTCCTGAATAATAAACCTTGGTCAATTTATTATTTCTTAAGGAATTAATTTAAAGTTTATTATTAAATTCATATAACATATTATCATGTTATAATAATTAGTTAATTATGTGAGTTCACATCATACGTTTGGTCGATGTTTGGTACATGAGTCAAAAATGAACTTGTTTGAAAGGAATTGCCCATGAAGTTATAAGTAAATCATCTCCAGAATGGTATAAATTATTTAAATATCATATATAACCATTATATATTCAATTTTTTCTATTTCATAACATTTGGAGATAAAAAAAAATGAAATGCACCATTCATGGAGAAGGTAGGTCGTACATACGCATGAACTCTACTTTCATTTATTTGTCATATTAAAGGAATTATAACTAAATGAGACATATATATAGATTATAATTATATTATAACATATATGTTATATAGGTAACATAAGTTCATTATTTACATTATTTATTTATTCCATGTTTGGCATGAACGAGTCACATCACTTGAGGGGATAATAGTCCACACTTCCTTAGATGAAATTATTGCATTCGCACAACATGCAAAGCATAAAGATATGTTTTAAATATAAAATAGAGAATCATATAGGGGAAGAAATATAATATATATCATATATAAATATAGTGATATCATAATTTCCACCAAGAATGGTGTTAAAAGATGATTGAAAAATCATCGTTTCTTGAGGCAGTAATTCGCCACCCATAGAAACAGTATGTTCTTTAACCATTAGACGGAGGTGTGTGTATGTTTAGGTAGAGTCATTATAATAAATACATACTAGTATATTGATTATAATTGTGTTATTGTGGGATCAAATAATTAGAAGATAGTGGTGAATGAAGAAGGAAAATAAAAGAAAGAAACTCGAGAGAAGACATTACCTCTAAATCGGGTAACTCTTGTAGATTTGAGCCAAAGGCTTCCTTGGAAAGACTTATGCCCAAAGTGAGGCTTCTATGAGTTAAATAGGGATCTGGAGAGATAATATGAGTATATTTTGGACGAGCCATGGGCTTGAGAGGTGTGGGTAAGGGGGTAGAGGTGGGGGCCTTTTATAAGATGGAGGAGGGTCAGTTTTGGAATGTTTTGAAATGTTACTTTATAATAAAATGATTTTCGAATTTTACAGGTCCCAAAATAATACATTTCAAGTATAAGGTGATAAGGGTTCTAAATCAAACCATAAAATAGGTTTTGGACAAGTGTATGTCTTATATTTTACCTTATCTTTTCATTTTATTTAAATCGTTCATTAATGAGGTAATCACTGCATCATCATGGTGTCATAAATAAATTTATTTATGTATTGTCTAAAAATTATAAAAAAATACCATGATGTAGGAAATATTTTTATCCTTCCAATGAATATTTATAGTCTAAGATATCATTTATTTAAACAAAATTAAAATTTTTTTACTAAGGATATACAAACCTTGTTATATTTCTTTTCTTTTTTAAAAAATAAAGTCATAAATGTCACTATTACACCCATCTGACTCCATGAGCCCTCAATTTTGGTAAAAATATTCCCATGGTCTGAAATTACTCAAAAAAGAGGATTTGGACACATGTTAGGGTCATTTTATATTATTATTATTATATTATTATGTTACCCTTAACTACCAGATGACTAATTAATCACGATAATTAAAGATAATTACCGTTGTTACTATTCATGATGTCCAAAAACAAAAGGGTATAAGTTACATAATTTGGAACTTATGATTCCAAATATGGAATCCATTTTAGCAAATTTTAAACACAGAAATTACAGTAATTAATTTAAAAATAATTCCCGTTGTCAGAGCCAAAGACGGGGTTTTTAAGAAGTAAATTTTTTCAAACGATTGACTTGTTATTTCATCCAATTGAAAAGTGAAATTACATCCAATGAAAAAAATGTATTAAGTGATAAAAAAATTCAATTACACTTTAAAACCTATTAAAAAGACTATAGTACTATATAATTAAATTATATGAAAAAGCAGTTTTGAAGTAAAATGTAGTGTTTTTCACTATTCATTAAAAATGAACATTTGTCAGAAAAATACAAAACATTTACCCAAATTAAATTTGATATTACAAATTAAAAAATGATTTCCATTTTACCAAATTAAAAATATGGAATTTTCATTAATTAATTTTATAATTAATTCCTGCTGTCAAAACAAATAGTGTGTTTTTAGGAAACAATATCTATCAAAAGATTGACACTTGTTTATGTCCAATTTCAAAGTGAAATGAATTCCAATGACCATCATTGAATTAAATGGTAAACATATATTATTATTAAACTTTAAAACCGATTAAAAAGATAATATAACCATATAAATAAATTAGATTAAAAGAGGTTTTGAATTAAAATACAACATTTTCACAATTCATTAAAAAATGAACTTTATCGGAAAAATAAAAAAAAATTACACAAAGTAAATTTTGATGTCCCGATTATAAAGAAATATTTTATTTTTTCAATTATAAAATATAAAATTGGCAACGAGTAGTTTTAAAAAGGGCTCACCATCAAATGGTGGTTAATCTACCTTTTAAAAAATATTAGAATATTTATGCTTAAAATTGGATTCATTCGCATTTTAAGCCTCCATCATTTATTGGGTAATTGAAAAAATATTTAACAAACATATATAATAATTTTTTTAGTTTTTTATATTCATTTCCTCCATTACAACGGCTAGGAATTAACTACCATTTATAATAATATAATTATATTATTAGTGTGCAACGTAAGATTTAAAGAAACTCGTTGTTGCGTATTAGGTACACTATCGAACATAGCATTATTTTTAAATTAATATTAACATTTTATTCACAAATATTAATATATATGATAATTTCATAATCTTTATTTATCTGGGATGTTACATCCTTCCCCGCTTTTGGAAATATTTTCCTCACAATTTTAATATTGGGCTCGAAAATTTCATTGAAAGCCCCACATCGGTAAAGGAGTAAATTAAACTATCACATTAAAAGAAAGAAAGAAAATTACAAAGGTCACCCGAGACAATATATACTAGGATTACATGAAAACAAGGATATGGAAGAGAAAATAAAGGGTCATGTTCTGATGGAGAGTGATAGAAAACATGTTTGAGATAATGTTAACCACCATAAAATCACAAACTTGTGATGGGTTAAACAGTATTTGATTCCCCAGTAGGAAAAGTTAACAGACAACGTTTTTGTTTTAAGTTACTTTTCATTAAGTAATTTATTTTTGAGCTTAACTATATCATAAGGAAACATACTTACTTGTCATGTAGACTTTCATATCATACTAGATTTCTTACACAAACTCAGATTTTCTCCAAATGATGAGTATTCAAGATGACTTGTTTGCATTAAGAGTGCTAAAAACAACTTCGAGAGAATAACCTAATCCACAAAAATGAACTATATATTTCCCATGTCTTAACCAAAACCAAAATGGTTTGTACAAGATCAGATAATCCCCAAAAAGGATAATGTTTCACAAAAATAAAAACTACTCTTAATCTCTAAAATTTTTCCAACAAAACCCAAAGTTCATCAAAGTCCATTCAATAAACAGATATCCATAAAATTATTCAAAGTAATCCAAACTAATATTTAATCCCAAATCTCCGAAGGATTTAATCACATAGTTTTCCAGGATAAATCTTAACATTTATCTCCAAATAACATCAGTTACACTTAAAGTCTCATATAGATAAGTAATTAACCTACTCACATATCCTACATGATAGGTTAATCATTTCTCTGGATAACCCAAAATCAACTTATTCTTCATTTATAAGATCATCTAACTGAAAATAATTAGTCATACTAACCAGGGACTTCATGTAGTCCAGTGGTATGCGATAAATACAAGTCTCACATTGGTTATGGGTTTCATTCCCATAGATTTTTCTGACGTGACGGGTTGTCACACGGTTTGCGTGTTGTCCCTTTTCAAAAACTACATAATTTTATAAAATTCTAAAGAAGAGATTACTTCATAAAAAATAACCATAACATATTTTTACCACAAAGGTTATCTAATAACTTTCTTTTTTTGCATCCCAAAATGTAATAAACTGTAATTACCTCAAATTCAAGGATCATGTAAACCCAAATGGTTCTTTATAACTATATCCACAAAAGAAAAGATAATTATTCCTTGAATAAAAATTTCATATATCAAACATCAGGGTTACACATATTATAAAAAGTCTTCTAGTGTAATCCCATCATCAAAAGAGGTTAATACTTTTATGAATTTCACCATCCTAAAATCTATCATAACTCTTGAATCCCTTATATTTTGACTTCTTACTCATTCAACATTATTCATGATCCAATAACCATTACTTTACATCTTATCCTGAAATACTTCTTTTATACAAAAAAATAATGAATCATATCACTAGATTTAAATAATAAGAAAACATATGTTAAGTAATAATCCATACATTTCATTAGTCATTGTCAGTTTCTTCATCCTCAATCGGAATGGCATTAGGTATTGGAAAACAAATATTTGTACGATCTTGGTGATCCCATTCCTGGAACTTCTTAGTAGGACATGTGTTTTCATAATTACCATGCACACCACATTTAAAACATTCAATTGATCCTTCATAAATAACATCTTTCCCTTTATTATAGTCAACTAGATGCTTCCATTTTCTATGGCATGTTCTGGATTTATGACCTTCATTTTCAAATCTATAGCATCATTCTGTCCCTTTGAAACATTTTCCTAGGTGTTTCTTTCCACATCTTTGACACATAGGTTTTTGAACACACTTACCTTTATAATTATTACCAGAACTTCCATAGGGATTTGTTTCTCACATATATGATTCCTTATAAAATTCACTAAGGTTCAGGTGGCCAATCACGAATGCAGATAGTTGGTTGAGAATAAATACAAGAGTTCTCATTGTTGCTCCCATATCATTCAATTTCTCATTCGAAAAACCGTAACAGTTTTCTTCAAACCCACTGTTACTTTGGTTCCTGCTAGATCCTGCCATTTACTAAAACCAAAATGATCAGTTTGATTATATCAGCAAAAGCATGATATAATATATTATTAGGAGGGTAAATACTAAGATATACTTATTCATGTTATCTTAAACTCATTCACTTTATAAAAATAACTATGACTCTTTCTATAATCCTACCCATTATGGTAATGTCACTTATTCTTAAAGAATACCCTAACCTCTAATGTTATCTAAACCGACCTCTGATACCAACTATAAGGTCCCGAACTTAAAACATTACATAATCTTGAATTAAATGAATAATTCACATTGAGGATCTTTTTAGGTTTAGAGATTTAGAGAATTAGGACATAACTATTACATCTCAACATGAATATTACAAAGTAGACAATTCTACTATATCTGATTTTTTTTCAAATACTTAAATAAAACTAGAGTTATTTTCTTGATATAAATCTTCTTGAATACATCCTTTCTCTTACCCTACCTTATAACCTGTGAAAAACATTTCAAAAACATGGTATGAGCATAAAAATATCAGTAAGGGATATACAAATATGGAAAGAAAAAATTAGTCCATGTATACATAAGAATCAATGAAATCATAACTAAAAGTTTGGGGTTGAACCCCTTTATTAAAAAAGAAAAATACAGCAGCAATCCTTTTTGAACCGGGTAAAGGAAAACCCATTACAAGCCCATAGGCCCAAAGACGCATAACCACAAGATTCAAAATCCCGAGAGCCCAAAGGGACAAAATCCACTATAAAAACATAGCCCCCAAAATCCCATGAAGATAAAGTCCATTACAAGAGAAACCAAGAAATCAAAACCCTAATCACAGGTGACCCACATTGCTAGTGAAACCCTTCATAACCGTTGTTTCTACTGGCCGATCATGTCCAGCCTGTTTCCGATGAGATCCACCACTGTGATGACAACGCAGCAACGCCGCATCGCCATCATACCCCCACTCCAGCCGCGAGTCATCCCCTCCCAACACCTTCGTCCGCACTAAGCAGTCACTCCACTGCAGTTCAACACTTCATAAACTCGTGCCCGCACCGTCGCCGTGAACCGCATCTCGCCCGCGCCATCTCCATGACCATTAAATTAACCATGGTGAGTGGGATATCTAGGCAGACCAAGCAGGGCCAATTACACAAAAACTAGGAAAGACCATAGCCCAGGTTTCTAGTCTATTGATGGATGATGGGGATGTTAGGCAAGATGTCTTTCCACCAGTAGTGGAAGTATTTTAGTAAGTCATTATTGATTACTTCCTTAGGATTTTTCCTAAGAGATATGTGGAATTCACCATTGATATCATTAAAAATTAATGATACAATGTATATTCCACCATACATATTGGAACCGGCCGGGCATCAAGTGATCAAGTCTCTGATGGAGGAGTTGAAGGATAAAGGGTTTATCTATATGATTACGTCACCTTGGGGATAACCTGTGTTGTTAGAGAAGAAGGATTATGGGAGTTTTTGTTTATATGTTTATTACACAAATTTGAATAAGATAAATATAAAAAACCGGTATCCTCTTCCATGTACCGACGATCTATTTTACCAGTTGAAGGGAGATTTTGTATTCTCGAAGACTGACTTGAGATTAGGGTATCATCAACTAAGATTTCAGACTTATGATACACAAAGGAATACTTTCAGAAGTAGGTATGGGCTATAATAGTTCCCTTTAATTTCATTTGGGATAAAAAAAGGACAAAAAGTGTTTATGGCCTTGATGAATTGAATCTTCCATCTATACCTAGATCAATTTGTAGTAGTTTTTAGAAATAACTTCTTGGTGTACTCAAAGACACATTGCAATCATGCCTGACTTCATGACATCATCTGGAGTGCACTGAGGGAGAATTATCTATATTAAAAGCTATCTAAGGGTCAATTTAGGATTTATTAGATTCACTTTTTGGGACACATCATCTCATAGTGATGTGTGTTAGTGGACCTATATAAGGTTTAGGCAGTGGTTTATTGGGATCAACCCAAGAATGTTTATGATATTTGTAGATTTATGGGGTTAGTAGGATATTATCAGAGTTTCATCTCAGAATATTCCTAATTGGAAGCACCACTCTCAAGTTTTACCGTGAAATGGAAAAATTTTAAATGGTTGGATGCATGAAATAATGCCTTACAATAGTTGTATAAGCACATGAAATCAGTTCCCATCATGATCCTACCTAATATAGGTGTGGAGTATATGGTGTATTATGATGATCCTGGGATTCGAATCAGAGATATGTTGATGAAAGAATATTAAGTTGTGGCATATGTGTCTCAAAAACTAAGGACAAATGAATATAACTACCAAACATATGACCTCATGTTTGCAGTAGTGGTTTATAATCTGATGTGTAGGTGACATTTTCTGTTGGGTGATATGTTTATTGTGTATACAGACTAAAAGAAATTGAGATTCATTATTTCACAAAGAGAATTGAATCTTTGATAGTGGATATGGGTACAATATATTTAGTCATTTTATTTTGAGCAAGTATATATTCTTGAGAAGGTAAATAGTGTGGATATAACTTTTAGCTTATAAATTTAAACATAGGTAATTCAAGAGTCCAGTGATTAGTTTTTGATGATGACTTTACAAGTTGAGGTGCATGTTCTGGTTTTGGGGAGTCATGGGTAGATGAATATTGTATTAGTCTTAGTGGAGTCGAAACTTTTTAGGTAGATTCGATAAAGATAGTATGAGGATCTATAATGTTTGACCTTTAGGGAAACCCTTAAAGGTAGAGAGTCACCTCATATTGGAGGATAGATGAGGATTAGATCAACTGTGTCAGAAATCAATTTATTGTTCCTACATGCTTGAGAAAGGAGATGATGTTGGTATTTCATGCCTTTATGTGGGTGGTATATATAGGTGAGAAAAAATTAACCATGACCAACAATGATAGTTTTTTTTGGTCGGCCATGAAAAAGGAGACATCAGGGTTCGCGAAATGATGCTACATGTGTCAGCAGGTGAAGGACCAACATAAAAAACATGAAGGTTTATTGGATCCATTAAACATTTTATAATGGATGTGGGATGATGTGATAAAGGATTTTGTGGTTTTTCTCTAAATTATTCCATGTAAGAATATTTCTATATAGGTTATATTGGATTGACTGATGAATGTAGTGCATTTATTACCCTTACAAGAGACTTTCTCAATGGAGAAGCTGGGAGATTTGTATGGTTAGGAGATTGTAATTATTCATGAGCTACCACAGACTATATATTCATTTTATGTCTCATTTTTACTTCATTTTTTTTAGAATATCATCTATAATGCACTTTATACACATGTATTATTGACTATAATTTTTTTCCCACAAATAGAATGAATGTTGGAGTATATTATATAGGTGCTTTATGATATATTTCAAACATGTGTTCTTGAAATTGGAGGGTCTTGGAAAAACACTTGGATTTAGTGCAGTTATCAAATAATAATTGTTATCATGAAATAATATATATGGAAGAATACGAGGCTCTTTATGGAAGGACATGCAGATCACTACAAGGCTCGATGGAGGCAGGTGAATCAGAGTTGTTGGGAATGAGTCACATGTAGGAGAAGTCAGAACAGGTGATGCTCATTCAGAAACATTTGGATATGGCTCAGAGTAGACATATTTATTATGATGAAAGACATCGATGAAATCAAAAGTTTATAGAGGGTGATCTTATATTCCTTTAGGGGATGCCTAGATTGGGTCACTATAGGATACAAAGACAGGGAAAGTTGGCACGATCGTTCATCAGACCATTTGATGTTGTGGGGAGAATAGGGTCATGACAAACCAATAGGCTCTTCCACCAAAATAAAGTTCTATTAAATATTTTTTCCTTATATCAAAACTTTGGCAGTATCACCCTGACCCATCCCAAGTGATCTATATGGATGACATTGTCCTTGAGGTAGATGTGTCCTTTTGGGAGCATCTCATATGTGTGTTGGATCATCATGAGAAAGTGTTTTGTATAAATACCATTCCAATAGTTTGTGCATTGTCTAAAAATGGGTATGTGTAAGAGGAAACATGGGAAAGGGAATTAGAAATGTCAGCTCAGTGGCCCGATCTTTTTGAAATGGGATCATAGATAATCTTGGGAGTGTATCCTGAGGATGAGCTATTCTAAGTTGGGATGATTGTAAGATCTCAACCTTTTATGAAGGTGAATCGAACTTGATTTCATGTACTCTTTTTGTACTTATTTGATTATTTTTTGTTTGAGTTATAAAATGGAGTGAGTTCAGGTAGAATTTTTAGAAAAATGAATGAAAAATGGTTTCTCACAGTTGGTGCATGGTTAGGTCAAACCGAATACCCCAAGCTTGATAACCGTGAAAACCATAGTAGAGGGGATTCATACAGTTGGTATATAGTTTGGAAACCCATGTTCCCTAAAATAAGTAACCATTAAACCCTATAGAACATGCACATCGTTGGCACATAGTTAGGCTAAACTATTCACCCCTATCTAGCAAACCATGTGCGAGAATAAATTGAGCTCAAAAAATATTTTAAAAATTATACAAATCCCCAAAACACGCATATTTCGAATCCATTTCATACCTAAATGTAATTTAATTTTTTTGAGCTCTACAAATGAATTATAATCCTTAATTACCTTATTTATTTATGATTCGAAGCCTAGATCAATGGTATACTCCTCTCCTAGTATGTGAATACTATCCCTATTCTCTCATGCTTCCCCTACTCTTTCCACTTGCTTTCATTGATGCAATCCACTATTATGGGAAAATATATATCTATTTGGTGAGATCTATATGTAATATTTTTTATCTAGATATTGTATTACAAGATCATTATATCTTTATTCTTCATTTATGGTTTTGATATTCAAATCTAGATCTTTGTCGTTGTGCCGCTCAATTTTTGGAGATTTCCTTTGGGAGATTATTCTTCAATGAATTGAGGTATGCCGTTTATTATTCAAATCCAATAGTCTTATTATCAATTATGTGTATGTGATTGTATAATTTTTATAGTTCATCAAGGGATTGGAATTCCAAATTGAATTAATTAATGTGGTCAATTAATTAAATCTGGAATTGGGGATTTGATTGAATAATGGGAATTGTGGATTAGGGATAATTAATTGGTGAGTAAATTATCTATGTATTGAATTTTAAATTGAGTATAATTAATTGGTGAATTAATTAATAGATTTTAATTTGTGAAATGGTTAATTAATTAATGAATTTATTAGAATAAGAGATGTGAATAATTAATTGGTGAATTAATTAATGGGAAATATATGGTTAATTAATTGTTGAATTAATTAAATGGAATATATATTATTAATTAATTGTATAATTAATTAATGGACATAGATTAATTAATTTATGAATAAATTAATGGAAGTTGAGGTGGTTAATTTTGACAATAGGATTAATGTTTTTTTAATTTTGGTTGATGTGATAATGTGAAAACATGTGATAATGAGATACATGTGATATTATGATATGTTTTGAAATATATATATATACATGGTTGAATAAAGGGGTTCTAGAGATGAAGATATATGAAAATGAAATATATATATATATATGCATGTTTAATAAATGGGGTGCCAGACTTTATGATCTACACCCGTGATATATATATATATATTCATGTTTGATAAATGGGGTTCTAGAAATAATGATCTATTCCAATGATATATATATGAATGGTTTATAAATTGGGTTCTAGACATGATTATATATAGATGACTTATATGCTTCATTGAGAATGGGGTTTCTCAGCATGAAGATATATGTAAATGACATTTATTCTTGATTTACAATTGGGGTGTTAGACATGACGTTCTACGCCTATGATATATATGCATGATTCATAAATGGGTTAATAGACATGGAGTTTGAAACACAAAATATTGGAATTTTATTATGGATCAAATTGTCTACAATAATGAAATATGAGTTGAAAATGTAATACGGTTAAGACAGAGTGCGGGCTGAAGTAGGTATTGAGTTGCGTGTGTCATCAAAAATCTAGTGGTCTATGAGGATTAATAATGATTAATTGATAATATGATAACTATTTAATTATGAATTGTTATTAATTATTTATATAACCACATACACTTTTTATTGACTGGTTATTTTTTAGACACCATTGGTGGTGGCCTATTAAGTTGTACTCACACCCTACTCGGGGTCCCAGATCAATACCTACATAGAATTTATTATTGCGGGATAGGTTAAGATAAAAGGCCCAATGTTGGATGAATTGAGGATGGATCTTGGATAAAAGAACTAGACATGGATTTGGAATCACTAGGTATTCCTCAATGACTTTATTTTTAATTTTAATTTTAGACACTTTGCACATACGTTTTCATTGCTTGTTTTCTATATTTTTGGATATTGAATTAATTACTTTCATTATCTTGAGATATGGAATTGTGTATAGTTAAATATGATTATAATATTTTTTATTATTTATAGTGGTGTATTTATCTTACAAAAGGGGGTATAGTCTCTCCATGATTAACATATCAGACATTCGTTCCGATTTAGAAGCCTATGGTGTACAGGGAGGCATCCCTAAGGTTATCTGACTAACTGGCTTGAGGAACTTGTGCATGGAACCTGAGTCAGGATGTTGGACACAGTGAAAATGATCTCAGAGTCAGACCAATGTGTTTATAGGTGGTACTGGGACATATTTTAAAGGGATAATTTAGTGTTTTATTTAAATACATGTCATTCTCATAGTCTTATTTGACCTTCCACCATGGGAATTATTAGTTTACTATTCTGTATGACTTGAGCTACTTATGATGCCATTTTTTATAGAATTATTTATTATTCCATTATTTTATCATTTTTTTATTCTTAATTTTCTTTATTGATACTGAGGTTATAGTGTCCCCACTGACAATGTTCAAACCCTTGCGGCTAGTTTGAAACCTCTAATGTACAAGGATGCATTCATGGGGTTATGTGGCACTCTATGATGGATTGTTTTATTTGGGTTACGATGTTACTAAATTGTATCAAAGGGGGGTTCCCCATTTATTATTCTTGAATATGTTTTGGTGAATTTTGGAAATGAGATAGGCTATATGGATCTCTCGAAGGAGGCCATCATATTCCGAGACAAATCAGGTGTAATGGATCTTCGAGTTTCCCTTAATGGTATTTTAGTTAAATTTTTATGGGATTGGGGTTTTTTCATAAATCATGATTCAACACACTGGATCACATGTCAAATATATATATATATATATATATTGAGTTCTTCATGGTATTTCCTTAATTAAATTCCTTGATTTCTGATAATTGTTGAGTGATATATCTATATTTTCTAATTTTGTAATATATCTATTCTAGAATTTATTTTTATACATAGGAATGTTTTTTTGTTATATGTATGAATGAGACTCATGCAAAAGTATGGAGAACTACTCAAGATCCTTGAATGATATTAGTAGTGTATCTTCTTGGTATAAGTAGCCTCCTAAAATAGTTTTTTCATAGAATTTCCTTGTGTGTGGTTTTGAACTACATAGGTTGTTATCCATGTAATACACAAAAGGTATTTTGATCATATATTTTCATTTCAGAAAATTCCTCCCCAATGTCGAATTACAGAACCGCATATAGAAGTGGGCTAGGATGGTCCCACAAGGGAGGAAATACTAGTTTTACCACCATACATGTAGGAGAATTATGTCACCCAAACTCAATTTGTTCATGCAGAATTGTCAAATCATTCAAGAATCTTACACATAATTCTTTCTCAAGGTGTTGGAGTTTCCGAGATAATGGTTGACTATATGAAGAAATTTCCACTCCAACACCCTCCACCCTTCTTGGAAACTGGAGTCCCTCAGGATGCTGAGCTATAAATTGATATCACAAAGGGGATATTTCATATAGTAGAGACCCTTTAAGGTAAATGAGTAATGTTGGCTACTTTCATGCCTCAGGAACCTTCTATGAGGTGGTGGGGCATTATAAATCAGGTTGGGAGATGTAAAGGTATTACATAGATGACATTAAAAGACCTATTTTCAACGAAGGCATCCTAGGTACACTGAATTTATGCCACACATGGTATTAATAGAGGATTAGTAAGACTTCATGATGATTTTTATTACTTGGAACATTTTATAGAGTTAATTAAATTTGATCCTCTCTTGTCTGGGAACAATAGATAAAAGACTAGGAAGTTCGAGATTTTCCACCAAACTGAGTTGTGACTCTAAGACAGAAACATAGAACGGAAAATATATATATAGGTTCTTTTCAAATACAAGACAATTAAGAAGGGTCAAGAGGAGGATAAGTACATGAGTCTTCTTCCAGCATTTACGAACTTCCTAGTGATAGTAGTTGGAAGAGGAAGGAAGATGATTTGTGCTAGAACATAGTTGGGGTTCTTCAACACCTTCGATAGGAGGAAGAGGTACTCAGTGTTTCAACTATATACATAATGTGAAATAAATTTTTTTTTGACAATTCCTTAGATTAAGACTCACTGGTGTAGTATGATGGGGCATAATGACCAGTTTTGTGTGAGGGTGTTACAGACAAGTCCTTGTGGTGTTGAAAATAAACACAGTCTATGAACGTAGTTTCTTTATAGGGTATTAAATAGTAATCCACAATCCAAAATTACTTTAAGACCTAGTAGAGTCACATAACATTGGGTAATGGCCATGGTGTTGATGTAGGATGTATGTAATATACTAGGTCCCAGTTGGTGGATGTGAGGAACTATTAACAGTCTGAGGTATGGTCTTGATTACATATATGTATTTTATTTCCTTGTTTTATACGGGGATTACTATTTGTTTTTATATACAAAATTTGTTTTTAGAAATCATTTACTACTCTAGTTATCTTCTGAGTTACTGTGTAATGATAGACCCTTGGGGAAGAAAGTGGATTATCTTCATAGATACCCATGATGTCCATTTGTTGTTTCTAGCCACAAATAACTATATTATCTCATGATTCATAAGATAAATAACTTCAATGTGATATTGGGAATGGAATTGTTGAATACTCATTAATAACACATAAAAATCTATAAGAGAGAAGTATCCTTTACTAAACCTAGGGGATAAATATTTTTTTGATTGGTGAGTGAGATGTTCGAGAAGGTCAAGTGTGACTAGACCAAACTTAAGTGGGAGCTATTACAACCCAAGTATCTGAAATTTTTCATGTGGTAGTTCCAACCTCTCATTATACTATAGTGGTGGACCTATATTAGGATATCTTAATGAATGAATATATAATTATCCCACCTGAAAGGGAAATTGAATTTGAGATAGAACTCATGGCATGGGTGAAACTTATATCAATTCAACTATATTATATGATTCCATATGTGTTGAAGAAAATCAAAAGAACATCTCAATGATTTAGAGGTGAATGGTTTTATCAGACCATTAAAAATCCCACTGGGGTGATACAATATTGTTTGAAAAGAAGGAAAATGGATATCATCAATTGCGTGAAGACTATTGGAAGCTAAACCAAGTTACAATGATGAATAAAAACCCATTGATGAGGATCAATGACTAGTTTGACCAGTTGTTGGAAACATGATGGATCTCTGAGATTTCCATATATTAATGATACAAATAGTATCAGTTCATAAATGATTATATTAATAAGAATGTGTTTAGGGGTAGTTATATAATACATGAGTATCTTATCATGCCCTTTGGATTGAAAAAATGGACTAAAAGTGTTCACAGTTTCTAGGAATAATATTTTCCATCTATATCTTTACTTTTTTGTCATTGTATTCATGGATGATATCCTAATATATTCAAAGACAACATATTTTCATACTTGGAACCAAGATATTGTATTGATTACTATTTGAGTGCTTTATATTTATGCCGAACTATTGAAGTCCCACTTTTTCATTTAAGATGTATTGTTCCTTGGGCCAGAATTTTTTTTGGAAATAATTTCTATAGACCTTGATAAGGTTTAGGAGATGATGTATTGGGATAATTTTAAAAATTAGTTTTAGAGTAGGATTTTACTCTTGTTTTTTGGATACCATTGATAGTTCATATATTATTTCTCCCATTTGGAGGCACTGATAACATGAACTTCCAACAAAGGAGAGGAGTTTGAATGGAATAACCACTTTAAGGTAGGGGTTTTCTAACTAAAGTATATATTTATAATAAATCTTGTTTTAATTATTCCAGATCATGGTATTAGATATTTAGTTTACTGAGATGCCTCTAGTATTGGTTTGGGTGCTGTGATAATGTAGATAGACTTGGTAGTAGCTTGTGGGTCACATCAGCTATGACATCATGAGTGAAATAACCAACACATGACTTATATAAAAAAGAAATGGTAAAAAATCTTAAGTGTTGGGAAAATTATCCATTTAGAGTAACATTTATTATTTAAATGAACCAAAAGTCCCAATGATGTATGAAATCTCAGTGGGATCTCAACTTTAGGTAGATACGCTGCGTGGAGTATCTATGGAATTTTTACTTTGGGATGATATATTCTGCAAGGAAGTGGAATGTAATTTCATATGATATCAATAATAAAATTATATTGATGCATGATATTGATGAGAGGTCTTCATATGAAGAATGGTGTATAATAATTTTGATAGATTATTGGATTTTGGATGAATTCTAGGATCATGTTTTGATTAATTGCACACCTTTGCTTGTCACTTCATCTTTGGTGGACCTTGTTAAAGCAAGGAAACTATTAGACCATGAGTGCATAATGATTTTTGAATTCTTGATGGGGGATGATTCTATTCCGTGTGAGTCTTCAAATCTTGATGACAAGATCTATGTTCATGAGAGGTTATTTGTGCCAGATTCCTTGAGAAAGGAGCTAGTGAAAGGCACTCATGATTCAAAATGGATACTTCATCCATGCTAAACAATGACGTACCATGACATGTGACATCTATTCTAGTACCCTGATATAAAAAGGTACATCACTGGTTTTGTTTTATGATTCCTTGCCTATCAAAGGAAAAATTTCAAGAATTATTATCTTGGTGGTTTAATTCCACCACTTTTGGGGCCAATGTGGATGTTTGATGATGTGAGGGTGGACCTTGTAATTTGGGTATCCTAAACCTAGAGGATTCATGATGTAGTTTTGGTGGTTGTTGACCAACCCATGATAGTTCCCATTTATTACCAATTCAAGAGACTAACTCTATAAAAGAGTTAGGCAAGGTGCATATTCGAGAAATTCTAAGACCAAATGGAGTGGTTTCTAGTATTATATCAGAAAAGGAAACCCATTTTATAGTGTGGTTTTTGAATGTTTTGTAGAAGGATTTGGGGACTCAGTTAAAGGTGATTAAGGCATACCATCTATATGCTGATAGAATGTTATAGATGATTTTTTATATCCTTGAGGATATAGCTCACGAATGAATCTTAGAATTTGGTAGAGCATGGGATGAGGATATATCCCTAGTAGTTATTTCATATAATAATAGATTTCTGTTTTTTTATTTATATGTCACCTTCAATTGATCTATATGGTCATCCAAGCTATTCACTACTATGTTGGCATGAGCCTGGTGAGACAATTTGTTTTTGGCCAATAATGGTTTAGGAGACCTCTAAAAGAGTAAAATTGATTAGGAAGTAGTTGGTCACCTCTCAAAGCATGCTACAATCATATTCATATTGGAGGAAAAAACCTTCAGAGTTTATTATTGGAAGCTAGGTTTTATTGAAAGTGTCACCTTGGTTGGGGAATCATCATTTTTAGATGCATGGAAAGTTGTAACTACAGTTTGTGGGACAATTTTAGTTCAAAAATGTATTAGTGAAGTTTTTTACTAACTAGACCATCCTCCACATTATCAATTAATGCATGATGTGTTCCATTTTTCCTAGTTTTGGAGGTACATTCTAGATCTTGTGCATGTGATCTGTTACTAGGATGTTTATTTAGAACCAAAGACATCTTTTTTGTAGTTCTTGATGTATATTATAGATCAAAGTGATAAGGGGATAAGGTGGAATATGGTTCCACTTTTTAGAGTCTTATGGAAGTATTTATGGAATCAAGAGGAGACTTGGGAGTAAGATTTTGATGTTTTAGCTTAGTGTCATGAGTTATTTGATTTGGACTACTAGAAAATCTTCTTGAAGATAATAACCCCAAGAGGGGGATAATTTAAATTAACAGATTTTTTTGATGTATACAAAACGTTATCTCTATCCTTTTATTATGAGTATCTGAGTTATTCCATGTTTGGGTAAAAAATTATGATCTTTTGAGTAGATTTTAGAGGTTTTTGGAGAATCCTTGGTTTAGCACAGCCTACACCACTACCGTGGTGTAATATGGGTGGACCCTAGTGATACCTGTGTAAAATATGTAAGGAATGTGTAGGAATTGGCGTGGACATATGTGTCAATTCTAGAGAAACACGTATGAGCCATATATATAGATACCTCACCACATCTATGGTGATTGAAAAAATGTGTGTTTGGAAACACACTGTAGGCCTTTGAAAATTCAAGACTACATATTTGAAGCCACCAAAAAGTGGTAAAGGCCATGATGATGGTCATTTTGGTTTTAAAATGGACGAAATATCCATTTTTATTTTGTCAAACATCCTTTCTTTGGGTTATGTTATTTGGATAGTAACAATCCTCTTAAACCTCTTTTCTCAACATTTATAGAGAGTAAAACCATAGAAGATGAGGGATTTTATTGTTAAATTACAATTATGGGTGGAACACCTCTTCTCCTTTGTTCTCCAAGAAACAGATTTATCCTTTATCAACTAGACCCAAACTATGCCACTGATGGTGTTTAAAAATTGTAAGTGTTGATTATACCCAAAGATTACTCTTTATTGAGTCTTTTTCTAGAAAAATACCATGTTGGGTTGGAGTTAGTTATAGAATCTTTAGTCATTCAAACTTGTTCTAGTTAGAGATAAAATGTGGTTTCTGGGATTGCATTGTTGAATAATCAGGATGTTGAAATCGAAACACTTGAAGTAGGATGATCCTTACAAATTAAATACCATGTATATGAATGTTATCCTGATATGAAATTGTTTGATTATATTATTTGACCACGTTTTAGTTTTGATTACATGTCTGTGTCTGTGTATACCCATGAGCCCCATGTTTGATTATGATCAAATGATTATGTATATGGATATTGAAACTCATACTTGTTATAATTGTTAAGCCTATATGCATTTTTCCTATTTCATGTTATGAATGGAGTATAGAGGCTTCACAAAAACTAAAAAATGAAGTGTGGAAAATCATGGCTTGGTTATCCCATAAAGGGGGAGCATTATGACATAGAATGACGATAAAAATAGACCATGATATAAGTAGGGGTATGAAATCCTTGAATATTAAACCAAATAAGCTCCATGATATAATGTCCATGTAGACCAACCTGTTGTAAAAAATGGGTGTGATGACCTTGTGGTATGACCTGAAATTGTGATGTGGCTCAACGACCTTATTGGTTGACCCGATACTCATTATCCTTGTGGAAACTCAGAGTCATTGGACTTGTGGATTATTTAGGATACATTTGGTGAACTTATGGTTGATTCTAGTTCATGAATTACATTATTATTTTCATTATTATATGGTTCTGAAGTTTTTAGTCAATACCCCAATACAATAAAATAACACTATGTCCAATAGCTTTCTTAACAGACAACACCTAGCCCTATAAAAATTGTGGTATACTATATAATAATTATTATTTAATGTGACTATTATAACCTAGATTTCAAATTGTATGGTATAAATAGTAATATATTTATTATAAAAATATGTATAAAAGTTTTATATAATGAAAAATTACTGATTAATTTATAGTAAATATGTACTCAATTTTCAGCATTATCATTTGAGGCTTAAAAATATGTTTTCATAAAAAATAATTTTTATTGATTTTTATGGGAGAATGTTTAATTAATTTATTTAAATTATATAAATTTTATTTTATAAAAATTTTATGACATTTTTAATCAAAATATCAAAATCTTCTTAATGTGAAATTTAGGGTTTTTTAAATGAATGATTTTTTAGTGAAAATTAGAAATACTAATTTTTATAAAACTATCATTTATTTTCATTAAAAAGTCCAAGTATGCTTTGATTTTGATCTTAATGCAACATAAATCTTGTTTAATTATATATAATATAATTAATAACATTTTAATACTCATTATACCAGATATTTGTGTAAATTCATTTTTGGGCATAGAGAAGAATTTTTAGAAAAACTATTTTTCATTATGAATTAGTTTTATCAAAAATTAATTTATACAATAGGTATAAATATAATCATTCATAAAGGATTTAATATTTTGAATCAAGAAGTTAAAATTTGGTAAATTGTTCCCATCAATTTTTTATCATTATAAATAATAATCGTGGTTGATATTTTCAACTCAATAAGAGTAAAATGGATAAAATTGAGTTAAAATTACGAGACCAGGACTTGAAATCAATAAAATACTTTCATTTAATTAATTTCAGCTAGTTAATTCTAAAATAATTATCCTTATTTTAAATATATGTATTTTTTGTCCCATTTTTCATTGAAAATGATAGTTATATTATTTTATGTTATGAAAAATCCAAAATGTCTCTCTCTTGCTTTTAATTTCACTTTTATGTTCACATAGGGATACGATGTTGTTATGAATGAATATAAAATTTTAGGTTAAACTATATTATTTTTATTAATTTTTATTAGTGGAACAATCATCTTAACTTCTTATACAATGCTAACCCAGTGCCTGTGCAAGTATTATAAATATCAAAGTAAATGACTCGGAATACATCAAATGAAATAGTGTTTGGATAAATTATGATATTACACAAATTTTTGTTAATAAATTTAATACATTTTAATGTGATTATATTCGAATTATATACCTTTCATGACACATTTATTGTTAAAATATGTGAACAGTTTTTAAAATGGCTTTAATGGTATTTTATGTTAAATAATATAATACTAAATGATTTAAAATTATAAGAATATTCAATGCGGATTAGGGTGATGGGATATAGTATAAACATTCAACCCTTGACCATTTGTGTGATGATATTTACCTTATAATTAAATTTATAATCATTTAGTATTGAAAAAGATGTTACCACATATAAGGCTAAAAAAGGTTTCTCAAGGTGTTAAACTAAATTAATAAAGATTAAGATGACCAAAAAACATCCATAAATCATATAGGATGGATTTATTTCAATCCTTATCACCTTATGATCAAAAATAAAATATTTATGGGGCATTTTGACATGAAAATAACCTAATAATATTTAAATATATTTACATATAAAAAGGGTGTCTTGTCCCTCACTTATAAACTGGGACCCCTCTCTTATCCTCTCCAAACTATATGAGAAATTTGTTTGGCCAATACCAAGCCAAATAAATTAATAACATCCCCTAACAAGTTCTAGAGGTATTATTTTGGGAATAATACCCACCTTATAGGTTATAGGGATTCATGTGTAAAAAAAGATGTTTTTCGAGGAATATATATAGCTTTTAACCGATTTTTTTATTTTTATTTCTTCTTACACATCCTTAAAAAGTATTAAACAATTTGTGATATAATAAAATCAATATATCCTATATACATATATATTATAATTTTTATTTCATAATATTAATCCATATCCTTCTTTATCTATTAGGAAAATACCATCATTCGTGTGTATGGAAGACTACCACCGCATGAACTGATATAATTCGTTTTCCATCAACTCCTCTCACAACCGATTATAATGATGGAATTGAAGGTTCTAGGCGCAGTGTAAGCATGGTTAGTTCACACCCAACATTAATTTTTACCATTATCAATGATTATTCTTGGATCAATATGACAATGAACTACTGTCTCCATGGAATATAATCGAAGAATTAGATAAGTAAAGAAGAGGCCCGAAACCTTAAGAGACGATATAGAACATAATGTTTATAATTCATTTAATTAAATTCAGAAAGAAAATAATACCTGGATATTCAGTATTTTCTTTGTTGATGATGTTTATCATTCGGAATGACCCTTCTAAATTATTTTATTCAGTTTTCAAGGATCCAAAATAGAGTCCCTATAGCGGTGGTCCACACATGCTCTGATGGCCTCTGATCGACACCACTCATTCTCCAGGAGCTAGTGCGGAGAAGCTAGTGTCTTATGTTGGTTGTTATTTATCTCTTGTTTTTCATCCTTGAATAACATCTCCCATTATTGATATGGGTTGGAAGATGATTCGAGATAGAAATTTTTTAGGGAATTAATTTTCACTTCATCAGGTGTGCGGTTCGGTACATGAAAAAGGGACGTACATGTCTATGTTTTGACATCGGGCTTTAGTTAAAATATTTAATTTCATAACAACAATTAAATACATTAAAACCCTTATAGAAAATCCATGATATTAATAAAAATACCACATCATTATTTATGGTGTGAGAACATGCGAAAAACATAATTATAAATAAAATTCCGTGTCACAAAATAATTGTTGTGTTATTTAAATTTGTGCAAACGAGTTAAATAATTATTAGAAATCTTGAAAATAATTATTTTATTATCGGAATGACCTTGATATACTCAAACATTGCTTCTATTTATTGAACACATGACTAAATAAATAAATTATTTATTCTCTTATATAAATATTTTATTTACAAACTAGTAAATAAATGTTTATTAAATGTTCAATAAAATAAATAAATATTTTTTATTCACAATCTGGTGAATTAATATTTATTTAATTTATGAAATAATTTTAACTAAAAAAAATTATTCCACTATGTTGAGAATAATATTTATTAATTAAATTCAAATAGAATTTAACTGAGACCACCAAGAACACTTAGTGTGTGACACTCAAAGATTCTTTCTCATTAGAATTAGGAGGACTTTCCTAAAGTCCCAGAGTATTGTCTAGTAACTGGTCAAGTCTACCAAGAGAAAGAACATAAATTTGAAACAATTTCATCCACATACAAATGCTCACAATGTTATATAATCCCCTTCTCACAATATCTCATCATACAGGATTCATGACAGTGTCATCAACCTTAATGCTTGATATATCATTCTTTAATCACCTGAAATAAACTCACCATTACACCATGTCCATATAATTTCTTGTGATAGTTATATTTTAATCAAAGGGTTGAGATATCAACTTCCATAAATTGAAGGGAAAAATCCTTCTTTGACTTATCCATTAATAACATGCATCTTTTGTGGCACCCAACGTACACTACTTCCCACCATCTATCTGCGTGATAGTTTTTGTCAGTAAATAAAAGCGTGAAAGTAGTGACATGTATTAATATAAGGACCCAGCCTTAAAACATTACATAATATTGAATTAGATGAATAATTCACCTTAAGGATCTTTTCAGGTTTAGTGTTTTAGTGAATTAGGACATAACTATTACATCTCAACTTGAATATTACAAAGTAGACACTTCTACTATAACTGATTTTTTTTTCAAATCCTTAAATAAAACAAGAGTTATTTTCTTGATATAAACCTTCTTGAATACTTCCTTTATCTTACCCTTCCTTATATCCCGCGAAAAACATTTTAAAAACATGAGATGAGCATAAAAATCTCAGTAAGGGATATAAAAATACGAAAAGAAAACATTAGTCCATGTATACATAAGAATCATTGAAATAAAATATTACTCATAAAACATAAGAACATTAAAATACCTCATTAAATTTTAAGATTTATGAATAACTCATAGAAATCATAAGACATAAAGGTAACTTGGGGAATTCATAACATTCTTACATAGGGAGTAACCCTCATGGTTACGTTTGGAATACCCATTACAATATATTCCCTAAATCTATTTGGAGAAACCTTAGTATTTAACTCCATCACGTTACCCAATGAATTTGAGAGATATCGCAGGCTCACCCACCCTTAGTTTATCATAGAACCACCTGACTTCATAAACAATTCCCAATAACCATAACATAATCATATCACATAAAACATGCATAAAGGAAACATAACATTTCCACATTTCAATCACAAGATATCAATAAAACACAATGATATAATCAAAACATTATCAAAAAAAATTCAATACCAAAATAAAAGAAAATTAAAATATGGTATTTATTTTTCATTTAAAAAAGTTATGGCTTGTAGAGGAAGCTGACACTCAAATAATGGTCACGGCGGTTGAGAAGTCGTTGTCGCTGCATACATAAGACAAAAACATTCCTTTTGTCATTTAGTAAAATGCTTCAGGTAAAAAGATTAGTTTTGAATGGAATTAAAAGTCAAACGGGTTTTATACACTGTATAAAATAAAGTCGTGAAGAAATCAAAAGACGCCTCAATGAAAGGAGATTGAGACGAAGTCCCGTACAAAGATGGTATCATTAGATTAAGGATAAATCAATTACATAATTATGTGTAAAAAAACATAAATACACTCAATATACGTGGATATTAAGTGTAAAACAATCAGAGTTCATCCACACATATTCATAGCATGACATAATCAAGAAGTAGAGGTTTAACCCAAATAATTGAAATTATGTTAAGAAGTTCCCTTATAGAAATTCGACATCCTAACGATGTCACTTTAAAATTCAGAAAATGAGTTGATGAGAGATAAAAGGGTATCTCATCACATGGAAATAAAATTTACAGCAATAAGGATATATTATAACATATTCCAACATAAGAAGAAGTAAATTAAAAGACCTAACAAAAAGAAGTCTTTTAAAAAGAAGAGGGTGAAAGGTTCCCTTACCAAATTGGTAACCTACGAAACATACACCCCATGAAAGAAGTACCATAAAATGTTGATTTAAATACCCATAAATGGATTTATATTACTCTAAGATTAGAATAATGGTTAGTACATACACCACTCAAAGGAGATAGTGGAAAATATAGCATGAATATCACGGGAATACAAAGTGAGATAAAAACCCTTTACCTCGTTGTAATCAATCATGTCGTATGACCAAAAGATAATAATAAATCAATGAATCACAAAATACCATGAATATAAATATAATCATGATAATATATATCAAATTACAGTACACAATACACTATATGCAATAAATAATTGGCGAGCAATGGAAAACTCACAGAATTAAAAGTGAGATAACAAATCCCTTTCCCTCAAGTCAGACTTGTCTTGTTCCTTTATTTATATTCAGGAATAATAAACCTTGGTAAATTTATAATTACTAAAGTACTTAAATTAAAGTTTATTATTCAATTCATCTCACATATTATCATGTTATAATAATTAGTTAATTATTTGAGTTCATATCATACGTTTTGTCGATGTTCTGTACATGAGTAAAAAATGAACTTGTTTGAAAAGAATTGACCATGTAGTTATAAGTAAATCATCTATAGAATGGTATTAATGATTTTAATATCATATATATCCAGTAAATATTTATTTTTACTATTCCATAACATTTGGAGATAAAAAAATGAAATGCACCGTTCATGGAGACGGTAGGCCGTACGTACGCATGAACGCTACTTTCATTTAATTGTCATATTAATGGAATTAAAACTAAATGATACATATATATAGATTATAATTTCAGTATAATATATATTTTATATGGGTAACATAATTTAATTAATTAAATTCTTTACTAGTTTCATGTTTGGAATGAACGAGTTATATCACTTCAGGGGGCGGTAGTCCACACTTCCTTAGATGAAATTATCGCATTCACACAACATGAAAAGCATAAGGATATGTTTTAAATATAATATAATAAAGAATATATGTGAAATAAATATAATATATATCATATATAAATATATTTCCATCATAATGACCACTATGAAAGGTGTTAAAAGAAGATTGAACAATCATCATTTCGTGAGGCAGTAATTCACCACCCACAAGAACAATATGTTCTTTAACCAATAGACGGAGGTATGTGTAAGTGTAGGTAGAGTCCTTATCATAAAAACATCCTAGTATATTTAGGATACTGTTTTTATTATGGGATAAAATAATAAAAAGATAGTAGTGAGCGAAGAAGGAAAATAAAAGAAAGAAACTCGACAGAAGACATTACTTCTAAATTGGGTAACTCTTTTTGATTTGAGAAAAAGGATTCCTTGGAAAGACTTCTGCCCAAAGTGAGGCATCTATGATTGGGAGAGGGATGTGGAGAGATCATATGAGCAGATTTTGGATGAGCCAATGGATTTAGAGGTGTGGGTAAGGGGGTAGAGGTGGGGGCCTTTTATATGAGGGAGGAGGGTCACTTTTGGAAAGTCTTGAAATGTTACTTTATTATAAAATGATTTTAGGATTTTGAAGGTCCCACAATGATATATTTAGAGGATAAGGTGATAAGGGTTATAAATTCAGGCATAAAATAGGTTTTTGACAAGTGTTAGTCTTAGAATTTACATAATATTTTCATTTTATTTAAATCGTTCATTAATGAGGTAATCACTACATCATCATGGTGTCATAAATAACTTTATTTATTTAATTTCTAAAAATTATAAAAAAATACCATGATGTTGGAAATATTTTTAGATTCACAATGAATATTTATAGTCTAAGATATAATTTATTTAAACAAAATTAATATTGTTTTACTTAGGATATACAAACTTTTGTTATATTTCTCTTCTTTTTTAAAAATGAAGTCAAAAATGTCACTATTACACCCATGTGACTCCATGGGACCTCAAGCTTGGTAAAAATCTTCCCATAGTCATACATGACTCAATAAATGGAATTTGGACACATGTTGGGGTCATTTTATATTATTATGATATTATTTTATTACCCTTAAGAACCCGATTACTAATTAATCACGATAATTAAAGATAATTACCGTCGTTACTATTCATAATGTCCATAAAAAAACAAGTATTAATTAAATAATTTTGACCTTATGATTCCATGTATGTAATACATTTTACCAGATTCCAAACACTTAAATTTCGGTAATTAAATTAGTTCCCATTGTCACAACCAAAGATGGGTTTTTTATGAAGTATAATTTATCAAAAGATTGACTTGTTTTTACATCCAATTGAAAAGTGAAATTACTTCCAATGAAAAACATTGTATTAAGTGAAAAAAATTCAATTACACTTTAAAACCAATTAATAGGAAAATATAACTATATAATTAAATTAGATGAAAAAGTAGTTTTGATGTTAAATGCAGTATTTTTCACTATTCATTAAAAATGAAAATTTATCAGAAAAATACCAAAAATTTATCCAAAGTATATTGGATATTTCAAATTAAAAAATGATGAAAATTTTACCAAATTAAAAACATATAAGTTTCATTAATTAATTTTATTATTAATTCCCAGTGTCAAAACAAATAGTGTGTTTTTAAGAAATAATATCTATCATATGATTGACATTTGTTAATGTCCAATTTCAAAGTGAAATTAATTCCAATGACCACCATTGAATTAAACGACAAAAATATATTCTAATTAAACTTTAAAACCAATTAAAAATATAATCTAACCATATAAATAAATTAGATTAAAAGGAGGGTTTGAATTAAAATACAACATATTCATTATTCATAAAAAATGAACTTTATCGGAAAAATAACAAAAACTTACACAAAGTAAATATTGATGTCCTGATTATAAAGAAGGATTTTATTTTTTCAAATATAACATATAAAATTGACAAAAAGTAGATTTAAAAAGGATTCTCCCTCAAAAGGTGGTTAATCTACCTTTAAAAAAAATATTAGAATATTTATGCTTAAAATTGGATTCATTCGCATTTTAAGACTCTATAATTTATTGGGTAATTGTTAAATTATTTAACAAACATATATAATAATTTTCTAGTTAGTTCTGTTCATTCCTTTCTTTACAATTTCTAGGAGTTAACAACCATTTAAAATAATATTATAATATTATTAGTGTGCAATGTAAGATTTAGAAGAAACTCGTTGTTGGGTATTGGGTACGCCATCCCACATAGAATTCCCCTTAAAGTAATATTAATATTTTAGACACTAATATTAATAAATATGATAATGTAATATTCTTTATTTACCTGGGATGTTACAATTAATGATAATATTAGTGTCTAAGAATTATTATACATGCTCATAGTTAGAAATACCCAATGACACCAAAACATGCAGAATTACAATTGGAGGGTCTGTTATCTGAATCTCCTGTCGTGGAGATTACCAAGTGATAAATTCATTATAGGAAGTATTTTCAACTTATGATTCCTCACAACTGATGGTATTCATGCTATGTGTCCCATACAGAAATTCGATAGCCTAATGACGTCACATTAAAATTCAGAAAATGAGTTGATGAGAGATAAAAAGGGTATCTCATAACTTGGACATAAAATTTACAGCAATAAGGATATATAAGAACATATCCCAACATATGAAGATGTAAATTAAAATACCTAACCAAAAGAATTCTTTTAAAAAGAAGAGGGTGAAAGGTTCCCTTACCGATTTGGTAGCTTACGAAACATACACCCCATTAAAGAAAGACCATACAATGTTGATATAAATACCCATAAATGGATGTATATTACTCAAAGAGTGGAATAATGGGCAGTACATACACCACTCAACGGAGATAGTGGAAAATATAGCATGAATCTCACGGGAATAAAAAGTGAGATAAAACCCCTTACCTCATTGTAATCAATCAATTTGTATGACCAAAATATAATAAGAACCAAATTAATCATAGAATAACATGAATATAAATATAGTTATGATAATATATATCAAATGTAAGTACAAAATACACTATAAGAAATAAATAATTGGTGAACTATGGAAATCTCACGGAATTAAAAGTGAGAAAAGAAATCCCCTTACCTCAAGTCTGACTTGTCTTGTTTGTTTCTTTATATTCCTGAATAATAAACCTTGGTCAATTTATTATTTCTTAATAAATTAATTTAAAGTTTATTATTAAATTCATATAACATATTATCATGTTATAATAATTAGTTAATTATGTGAGTTTATATCATACGTTTGGTCGATGTTTGGTACATGAGTCAAAAATGAACTTGTTTGAAAGGAATTTCCCATGTAGTTATAAGTACATCATCTCCAGAATGGTATCAATTATTTAAATATCATATAAATCCAGTATATATTCAATTTTTTCTATTTCATAACATTTGGAGATAAAAAAAATGAAATGCACCATTCATGGAGAAGGTAGGCCGTACGTACGCATGAACTCTACTTTCATTTATTTGTCATATTAAATGAATTATAACTAAATGAGACATATATATAGATTATAATTATATTATAATATATATGTTATATAGGTAACATAAGTTCGTTATTTACATTCTTTATTTATTCCATGTATGGCATTAACGAGTCACATCACTTGAGGGGATAGTAGTCCACACTTCCTTAGATTAAAATTATTGCATTCGCACAACATGAAAAGCATAAAGATATGTTTTAAATATAAAATAGAGAATAATAGAGGGGAAAAAATATAATATATATCATATATAAATATAGTTCTATCATAATTTCCACCATGAAAGGTGTTAAAAGATGATTGAAAAATCATCGTTTCATGAGGCAGTAATTCACCACCCATAGAAACAGTATGTTCTTTAACCATTAGACGGAGGTGTGTGTAAGTTTAGGTAGAGTCATTATAATAAATACATACTAGTATATTGATTATACTTGTGTTATTGTGGGATCAAATAATTAGAGGATAGTGGTGAATGAAGAAGGAAAATAAAAGAAAGAAACTCGGGAGAAGACATTACCTCTAAATCGGGTAACTCTTGTTGATTTGAGCCAAAGGCTTCCTTGGAAAGACTTATGCCCAAAGTGAGCCTTCTATGAGTTAAATAGGGATGTGGAGAGATAATATGAGTATATTTTGGACGAGCCATGGGCTTGAGAGGTGTGGGTAAGGGGGTAGAGGTGGGGGCATTTTATAAGATGGAGGAGGGTCAGTTTTGGAATGTTTTGAAATGTTACATTATTATAAAATGATTTTCGAATTTTAAACGTCCCAAAATAATATATTTCAAGGATAAGGTGATAAGGGTTCTAAATAAACCCATAAAATAGGTTTTGGACAAGTTTATGTCTTATATTTTACCTTATCATTTCATTTTATTTAAATCGTTCATTAATGAGGTAATCACTGCATCATCATGGTGTCATAAATAAATTTATTTATGTATTGTCTAAAAATTATAAAAAAATACCATGATTTAGGAAATATTTTTATCTTTCCAATGAATATTTATAGTCTAATATATCATTTATGTAAACAAAATTAAAATTGTTTTACCAAGGATATGCAAACCTTTTTATATTTCATTTCTTTTTTAAAAATAAAGTCATAAATGTCACTATTACACCCATGTGACTCCATGAGCCCTCAATTTTGGTAAAAATATTCCCATTGTCGGAAATTACTCAAAAAAGAGGATTTGGTCACATGTTAGGGTCATTTTATATTATTATGTTACCCTTAACTACCCGATGACTAATTAATCACGATAATTAAAGATAATTACCGTCGTTACTATTCATAATGTCCAAAAACAAAAGAGTATAAGTTACATAATTTGGACCTTATGATTCCAAATATGGAATCCATTTTAACAAATTTTAAACACATAAATTGCAGTAATTAATTTAAAAATAATTCTCGTTGTCAGAGCCAAAGACGGGTTTTTTAAGAAGTAAAATTTATCAAATGATTGACTTGTTATTTCATCCAATTGAAAAGTGAAATTACATCCAATGAAAAAAATTGTATTAAGTGATAAAAAACAATTCAATTAAACTTTACAACCTATTAAAAAGACTATATGTCTATATAATTAAATTATATGAAAAAGCAGTTTTGAAGTAAAATGTAGTGTTTTTCACTATTCATTAAAAATGAACATTTGTCAGAAAAATACAAAACATTTACCCAAAGTAAATTTGATATTCCAAATTCAAAAATGATTTCCATTTTACCAAATTAAAAACATGGAATTTTCATTAATTAATTTTATAATTAATTCCTACTGTCAAAACAAATAGTGTGTTTTTAAGAAACAATATCTATCAAAAGATTGACACTTGTTTATGTCCAATTTCAAAGTGAAATGAATTACAATGACCATCATTGAATTAAATGGTAAACATATATTACTATTAAACTTTAAAAACGATTAAAAATATAATATAACCATATAAATCAATTATATTAAAAGAGGTTTTGAATTAAAATACAGCATTTTCACTATTCATTAAAAAATGAACTTTATCGGAAAAATAAAAAAAATTACACAAAGTAAATTTTGATGTCTCAATTATAAAGAAAGATTTTATTTTTTCAATTATAAAATATAAAATTGGCAACGAGTAGTTTTAAAAAGGGCTCACCATCAAATGGTGGTTAATCTACCTTTTAAAAAATATTAGAATATTTATGCTTCAAATTGGATTCATTCGCATTTTAAGCCTCCATCATTTATTGGGTAATTGAATAAATATTTAACAAACATATATAACCATTTTTTTAGTTTGTTATATTCATTTCTGCCATTACAACGGCTAGACATTAACTACCATTTATAATAATATAATTATATTATTAGTGTGCAACATAAGATTTAAAGAAACTCGTTGTTGCGTATTAGGTACACTATCGAACATAGCATTCTTTTAAAATTAATATTAACATTTTATTCACAAATATTAATATATATGAAAATTTCATAATCTTTATTTATCTGGGATGTTACATCCTTCCCCCCTTTTGGGAATTTTTTCCTCACAAAATTTAATATTGGGCTCGGAAATTTCATTGAAAGCCCCACATCGGTAAAGAAGTAAATTAAACTATCGCATTAAAAGAAAGAAAGAAAATTAAAAAGGTCACCCGAGACAATAGATACTAGGATTACATGAAAACAAGGATATAGAAGAGAAAATAAAGGGTCATGTTCTGATGGAGAGTGATAGAAAACATGTTTAAGAGAATGTTAAACACTATAAAATCACAAACTTGTGATGGGTTAAACAGTATTTGATTCCCCAGTAGGAAAAGTTAACAGACAACGTTTTTGTTTTAAGTTACTTTTCATTGAGTAATTTATTTTTGAGCTTAACTATATCATAAGGAAACATACTTACTTGTCATGTAGACTTTCATATCATACTAGATTTCTTACACAAACTCAGATTTTCTCCAAATGATGAGTATTCAAGATGACTTGTTCGCATTAAGAGTGCTAAAAACAACTTTGAGAGAATAACCTAATCCACAAAAATGAACTATATATTTCCCATGTCTTAACCAAAACCAAAATGGTTAGTACAAGATCAGATAATCCCCAAAAAGGATAATGTTTCACAAAAATAAAAACTACTCTTAATCTCTAAAATTTGTCCAACAAAACCCAAAGTTCATCAAAGTCCATTCAATAAACAGATATCCATAAAATTATTCAAAGTAATCCAAACTAATATTTAAACCCAAATCCCCGAAGGATTTAATCACATAGTTTTCCAGGATAAATCTTAACATTTATCTCCAAATAACACCAGTTACTCATAATGTCTCATATAGATAAGTAATTAACCTAATCACATATCCTCCATGATAGGTTAATCATTTCTATAGATGACCCAAAATCAACTTATTCATCATTTAGAAGATCATCTAACTGAAAATAATTAGTCATACTAACCAGGGAATTCATGTAGTCCAGTGGTATGTGATAAATACAAGTCACACATTGGTTATGGGTTTCATTCCAATAGCTTTTTCTGACGTGACGGGTTGTCACACGGTTTTCGTGTTGTCCCTTTTCAAAAACTACATAATTTTATAACATTCTAAAGAAGAGATAAATTCATAAAAAATAACCATAACATATTTTTACCACAAAGGTTATCTAATAACTTTCTTTTTTTGCATCCCAAAATGTAATAACCTGTAATTACCTCAAATTCAAGGATCATGTAAACCCAAATGGTTCTTTATAACTATATCCACAAAAGAAAAGATAATTATTCCTTGAATAAAATTTTCATATATCAAACATCAGGGTTACACATATTATAAAAAGTCTTCTAATGTAATCCCATCATCAAAAGAGGTTAATACTTTTATGAATTTCACCATCCTAAAATCTACCATAACTCTTGAATCCCTTATATTTTGACTTCTTACTCATTCAACATTATTCATGATCCAATAACCATTCCTTTCCATCTTATCCTGAAATACTTATTTTATACAAAAAAATAATGAATCATATCACTAGATTTCAATAATAAGAAAACATATGTTAAGTAATAATCCATACCTTTCATTAGTCATTGTCAGTTTCTTCATCCTCAATAGGAATGGCATTAGGTTTTGGAAAATAAATATTTGTACGATCTTGGTGATCCCATTCTTGGAACTTCTTTGTAGGACATGTTTTTTCATAATTACCATGCACACCACATTTAAAACATTCAATTGATCCTTCATAAAGAACTTCTTTCCCTTTACTATAGTCAACTAGAAGCTTCCATTTTCTATGGCAGGTTCTGGCTTTATGACCTTCATTTTCACATCTATAGCATCTTTCTGTCCCTTTGAAACATTTTCCTAGGGGTTTCTTTCCACATCTTTGACACATATGTTTTTGAACACACTTAACATTATGATTATTACCTGAACATCCATAGGGATTTGTTTCTCACATATATGATTCCTTATAAAATTCACTAAGGTTCACGTGGTCAATCACGACTCCAGATAGTTGGTTGAGAATAAACACTAGAGTTCTCATTGTTGCTCCCATATCATTCAATTGCTCATTCAAAAAACCGTCACAGTTTTCTTCAAACCCACTGTTACTTTGGTGCCTGCTAGATCCTGCCATTTACTAAAACCAAAATGATCAGTTTGATTATATCATCAAAATCATCATATAATATATTATGAGGAGGGTAAATACTAAGATATACTTATTCATGTTATCTTAAACTCATTCACTTTATAAAAATAACTATGACTCTTTCTATAATCCTACCCATTATGGTAATGTCACTTATGCTTAAAGAATACCCTAACCTCTAATGTTATCTAAACCGACCTCTGATACCAACTATAAGGTCCCGACCTTAAAACATTACATAATCTTGAATTAAATGAATAATTCACATTGAGGATCTTTTTAGTTTTACAGTTTTAGAGAATTTGGACATAACTATTACATATCAACATGAATATTACAAAGTATACAATTCTACTATATCTGATTTTTTTTCAAATCCTTAAATAAAACAAGAGTTCTTTTCTTGATATAAATCTTCTTGAATACTTCCTTTCTCTTACCCTACCTTATAACCTGTGAAAAACATTTCAAAAACATGGGATGAGCATAAAAATATCAGTAAGGGATATACAAATATGGAAAGAAAACATTAGTACATGTATACATAAGAATCAATGAAATCATAACTAAAAGTTTGGGGTTAAACCCCTTTATTAAAAAAGAAAAATACAGCAACAATCCTTTTTGAACCGGGTAAAGGAAAACCCGTTACAAGCCCATAGGCCCAAAGATGCATAACCACAAGATTCAAAATCCCGAGAGCCCAAAGGGACAAAATACACTATAATAACATATCCCCCAAAATCCCATGAACATAAAGTCCATTACAAGAGTAACCAAGAAATAAAAACCCTAGTCACAGGTGACCCACATTGCTAGTCAAAGCCTGTATACCTGCTGTTTCTACTGGCTGATCAAGTCCAGCCTGTTTCCGATGAGATCCACCACTGTGATGACAACGTGGCAACGCCGCATCGCCATCATACCCCCACTCCAGCCGTGAGTCATCCCCTCCAAACACCTTCGTCCGTACTAAGCCGTCGCTGCACCGCAGTTCAACACTTCACGAACTCGTGCCCCACATCGTCGTTGTGAACCGCATCTCGCCCGCGCCATCTCCATGACCATCTAAAAATATAGATCCATATATCCACTCCTCCTCCGTCAATCCATGCACACCATCATGATTCCAGGACCACCGAGGGTTAAACAAATCACCCCTCCAAGGGTTGAATCAGACCAGATCTCATCTGTTTGGACCAGATCTATGTATGTTAGCCGCCAACGAGAAGCCCCCAACTCCACCCACATGCATAAGCATCACTGCCGCGAGCATAAAACCTAGATCCACATTCTCCAGGGACACCGCTGCAAAGAGGAGACCGAAGTTGAAGCTGTCGGGCCTGCACCATCACCTTAACCGAAGCCAAGGAAGCATTCGCCGCTGAGGAGGAGCCATCACCGAAGCCACGACCCCCTAAAATCTATCAAAGTTTAATTCTTCTCAATGAAATAATACTTTACTCATAAAACATAATCACTTTAACATTCCTCAAGAAATCATAATATTTATGAATAGCTCATAGAAATCATAAGACATAATGGTAACTTGGGGCATTCATAACATTCTTACTTAGGGAGTAACCCTCATGGTTACGTTTGGAATACCCATCACAATGTCTTCCCTAAATCTATTTGGAGAAACCTTAGAGTTTAACTCCTTCATGTTACCCAATGCATTGGAGAGATATCTCTGGCTCACCCGCCCTTATTTTATCATGGAACCACTCGACTTCATAAACAATTCCCAAGAACCATAACATAATCGTATCACATAAAACATGCATAAAGGAAACATAAGACTTCCACATTTCAAGCACATGATATCAATACAACACATTAAATTAATCAAAACATTATCAAATCTATTTTCAATAACAAAATAAAGGAAAAGTAAAATATGGTATTAACTTTTCATTTAAAATAGTTATCGATTGTAGAGGAAGCTGAAACTCAAATAATGGTCACGGTGGAAGAGAAGTCGTTGTCGCTGCATACGTAAGACAAAAACATTCCTTTTGTCATTTAGTAAAACGATTAATGTAAAAATATTCCTTTTGAATGAAATTAAAAGTAAAAAGGGTTTTATAAACTGTATAAAATAATGTCATGTAGAAATCAAAAGATGCCTCAATGAAAGGAGATTGAGACGATGTCCCGTACAAAGATGATATACTTTGATTAAGGATAAATCAATTACATTATTATCCTTGAAAAATATAAATGCACTCAATATAATTGGATATTAAGTGTAAAACAATAATAGGTCATCTACATATACTCATAGCACGACATAATCAAGAAGTGGAGGTTTAACCAAAATAATTGAAATTGGGATAAGAAGTTCCCGTACCGAAATTCGATAGCCTAATGACGTCACATTAAAATTCAGAAAATGAGTTGATGAGAGATAAAAAGGGTATCTCATCACTTGGACATAAAATTTACAGAAATAAGGATATATTAGAACATATTCCAACATAAGAAGATGTAAATTAAAAGACCTAACAAAAATAAGTCTTTTAAAAAGAAGAGGGTGAAAGGTTCCCTTACCGAATTGGTAACCTACGAAACATACACCCCATGAAAGAAGGACCATAAAATGTTGATGTAAATACCCATAAATCAATTTATATTACTCTAAGAGTAGAATAATGGTCAGTACATACACCACTCAAAGGAGATAGTGGCAAATATAGCATGAATATCACGGGAATACAAAGTGAGATAAAAACCCCTTACCTCGTTGTAATCAATCATGTTGTATGACCAAAAGACAATAAGAAATCAATGAATCACAGAATACCATGAATATAAATAGAATCATGATAATATATATCAAATTATAGTACACAATACACTACATGCAATAAATAATTGGCGAGCAATGGAAATCTCACAGAATTAAAAGTGAGATAAGAAATCCTTTTACCTCAAGTCCAACTTGTCTTGTTCCTTTATTTATATTCATGAATAATAAACCTTTGTAAATTTATAATTACTCAAGTACATACATTAAAGTTTATTATTCAATTCATATCACATATTATCATGTTATAATAATTAGTTAATTATGTGAGTTCATATCATACGTTTTGTCGATGTTCTGTACATGAGTAAAAAATGAACTTGTTTGAAAATAATTGACAATGTAGTTATAAGTACATCATCTCCAGAATGGTATTAATGATTTTAATGTCATATATATCTCGTAAATATTCATTTTGTACTATTCCATAACATTTGGAGATAAAAAAATGAAATGCACCGTTCATGGAGACGGTAGGCCGTACGTACGCATGAACGCAACTTTCATTTCATTGTAATATTAAAGGATTTAAAACTAAATGAGACATATATATAGATTATAATTTTAGTATAATATATATTTTATATGGGTAACATAATTTAATTAATTAAATTCTTTATTAGTTTCATGTTTGGAATGAACGAGTCACATCACTTCAGGGGGCGGTAGTCCACACTTCCTTAGATGAAATTATCGCATTCACACAACATGAAAAGCATAAGGATATGTTTTAAATATAATATACTAAAGAATATATGGGAAATAAATATAATATATATCATATATAAATATAGTTCCATCATAATGGCCACTATTAATGGTGTTAAAAGAAGATTGAACAATCATCGTTTCGTGAGGCAGTAATTCACCACCCACAAGAACAGTATGTTCTTTAACCAATAGATGGAGGTATGTGTAAGTGTAGGTTGTCACGACCCGTCCTCGGGGCCCGTTTCGTTACTACCAAAAGCCCGCCTTCTATAGGCCAGGGGCTGGCGACTAGCACCACGGCGTAAATCCCGATAAACAGGGAAGGTATTGCCTTTGTAAAGTAAACAAGCACCTCAGAGTAAGCAAGCAGAAAAAAGTAATCACTAAGTAAAAACAGAGTACAACTTCAAGTGCAGAAAGTAAGTGGGCCAGAATACAAACCCAAACTGAAAGTAAAGTACAACTCAAAAGGGAAAACAACAACTGAAAGGTAAAAGCCGCTACGCCGAGCTGTCCACTGGGAATCCCACCTGAAGGGTGGGTACAGATAGCTCCACTGCTCCTCAAGTCCCACCGTCTTCCCCGAGTACGTCCCGCCCAGTGATCCTCCTCCAGGTACCGTCCTGCTCTGCAAGCCTCAACCACGATCAACGTTGTCCGTCGTCTGCAACCAACACAACGTAGTGCGGGCATAGCCTGTGCAGGGGTGAGTATAAGCTACTCAGTAGGAACCCCGAGACCCCCAAAGGTCTCCCAGAATCCAAAAAGGATAATCCAAAAAGGAAAGATACAATCACTAAGTAACATCCGACACTACTTAGGTATATTCCCATACATATACCTAAGTCATCAATCCCCGTTCGGCTCCAACATCCGAGCCCAAGCACAACCCAGTCCACACCGGAAAGCAAACGTATACCCACACAGGATAGCTCAACACAATCCACAAAGGATAGCAAACCGTAAATCCACAAAGGATAGTTCAACACAATCCACAAAGGAGAGTAACACAAGATTCAGCTCACACAGGTTCGATCATGAAGTTGAACCCAAAGCTATTGGGAAACTCCTTCTCAATCAAGTGCAGTGGTTATGCCGCTACAACCAAGCGCTTCCCTTTTACCTTGGACTTCTGTAGTTCTCCACCAATCAGGTACTGTGGGCCTGCTGCTACCTCCAAGCACTCCCCCGTGCTGTTACAACCATGTACTCCTCCGTCGTGGGTCTGCCGCTACAACCAAGCGCTCCCCTGTGTCGCTACAACCCAGCGCACCTCTGTCGTGGGTCTGCTGCTACAACCAATTGCTCCCCTGTGCCGCTACAACCAAGCGCACCTTTGTCGTGGGTCTGCTGCTACAACCAAGCGCTCCTCTGTGCCGCTGCAACCAAGTGCACCTCTGTCGTGGGTCTGCCGCTACAACCAAGTGCTCCCCTGTGCTGCTCCAACCAAGCACTCCTCCATCGTGGGTCTGCCGCTACAACCAAGCGCTCCCCTGTGCCACTACAACCAAGCGCACCTCTATCATGGGTCTGCCGCTACAACCAAGCGCTACCCTGTGCCGCTACAACCAAGCGCTCCCCCGCTGGGCTATCCTTAACACACCGAGTCGTTCGATCAGCAGTCGTCAAGTCTCAACCATCTCTAGAGTTTCCGCACACAGCATGCTAATTTCGGGAGGGTCCACTCCACGAGATAAGAGGTTGATGCATCAACTGACATGTAGTCCAGAGTTGACGTATCCCAAGATGTACCGTAGTGGTCACTACCGAAAACACAGAGGATTCCCGTACGGTTTTCAACATCGTCGTAGTCGAATCCACTGAGGATCTTTGTACAGTCATCACCGTCACAGCAGTAGTAGCAGCCAGCTCTAAGGTTCCCGCACACAGCAAGCTCGTTTGGGAGGGTCCGCTCAATGAGACGAGAGGCTGATACATCAACTGAATTAAAGTACAGAGTTGATGTATCCAAAAGTTCCGTATCATCAACAGGAACTCAACGTCGCAGACGGCGCTTCAATCGACCCGACCGTACTCCACCTACGTCCAAACCTCGGGTGGAGTATGCCAAAAGATCCGTCTCACTTAGAGGAATCCACCAAAGTCGACAGCACGTCAATTGGACATCCGGAGCTCAAGATATGAGCGTTTCCGCTCCGAGGGCCCGGTTGGTTTCGTGTATGAACCAACCCGGCCGAACCCAAAGTATTCCTAAACCTTGAGTGCAATATACTGAAACGACCGTCTCAATCCAAGGATCGTGTTGCCTCTGACGGCGCATCGTTCGAAGGCCCGTAGCTCATGTTACGGGCAAAAGACCAAAAACGGTCCGAAGACAGGGGTCTGGGCCCGGGCCGACCCGGCCCGACCCCCCCTGGGTCGGCCGAACCGGGTCGACCCGACCCGGTCCAACCCGGCTGGAACCGGTCCGACCAGGCCAGGGCGCGGCCCGGCTTGGCTCAGCCGAGCGGCTGAGCAGTGCGGGGGGCTCGCTGCCCCCGCGTGACAGCACCGCGGCCCCCGCGGGGGGGCCGCCCTAGTCAATTGACGTGGCAAAATCCACGTCCCGCGTGTGCGCCGGACCCGCGCAGCCGCGGCTTCAGCCGCGGCGGCCTTTCCCGGCGACGCGCCGGGGCCCCGCCGCCGCCGGTGGCTTCCGCGGGCCACCGGAGTTGCGCCGGTGGTCCGTTTTCCTTCCCATCTGCACCGTTGTTCCTCCCAGGATCCGTTCTTCACTACGGGATCATCAAATCGCCCTTGCGTTACGTTTTGTCGTCACCCGCCAAATCCACACAACAACGAAGAACTGCGGAGGGTTGTCGGGCCGTGTTCGTTTGGACCGCACCCTCCGCGTTAGGCGATAATAATTGGGAGGATTAAACAACACATCAAACATCAATTTTCATAAATTAAAATTGTTCTTATCAAATCAGGTTCTTTAATTTAAAAGAAACGATCACGGGAATATAGATTATTTCACAAAAACCCCTACCTCGTCAAGTGTCACACGCGCGTTCTTCACGGAATTGATCGCCGCAGAAGGAGGCGATCATCGCATCATGGAAGGCGTCGCGTCGTCGCGGAAGGGCGTCGTGTCGTTGCGGAATATGGTGCGTGTCGACGAACTCCGAGGATCAAGAAAATAATGATATAATTATATCGATTAAATCCATGTGTTGTTATAAACCACAAAGAAGACTAAAGAACCACAATCTCTCACCTCAATGGATGATCGAAGATTTTGTTGCGGATTAAGGAACGTCGCCGAAGAACGTCGCGGGAGAGGAAACGTCGGAGTCGCGGCACATGACGTCGCGTCGTCGATTTTCGCGGGTTCGGCGTTCTTTGTCGGAGGCCGGCGTTTTTCGCGTTCTTCGCGTTCTTCACGTTCTTCGCGAAGGAGGATGAAGAATTCTTGGTTTCTGTCAAATCCTCCCAACAAACATTTTTCCAGAAGTCGTGCATTGGTCTTATTTTATTATTACACCAACAGATTTCAAACAGGTTAAGAAATGAATAAATTAATTCGTAGAATTAATTCAACGAAGAAAACCGCCCAATTAATTTAATGAATAAAACCGCCCAATTAATTGGTGCGTTAAGAAATTAAGAAAACACGTCAGTTGACTTTCATAATGAAGGGTTTTTGCGGGTGCGTTAATTAGCGGAAAAGAAACGGTGGGGCTCGTGTGGGTCCCACCTCACAAATATCCTACCAAGAGGGTAGGATATTTTTGGATAGCACCCTATCCGCATGAACTCAGCTTAAGCCCCTTTAAGTGGCTTCAAGTGGATTCCAAGTGGCTTAAGTGAAATAACATAAAGTTTGTCGTACAATTATTTTATTTCTTATCTTTAAGACCGAAAATTAAAAACCACACCCGAGCAAACGCAACTCCGGAAGAGGCGTTTCTAAGCAAGTACCGGCGCTGCGATTCCATCGGTGCCCTCAGAATTCGATTCCGAGCACCAGTTCAAAAGTTAGAAAAACCCGCTCGTCCGTTCATTGAACGTACCCGAGCCAAACTTCGTAAAATGATTCCGGGCACACTGGGCCTCGGAATCAGGTGCCCTCAGAAACTGCGCTCTTGTAAAATTCCAAAGAAAATTAAGAAAAAAAAATTTACTTGAAATTTAAGGGTCTTTACATAGGTAGAGTCCTTATCATAAATAAATCCTATTATATTTTGGATACTGTTTTTATTATGAGATCAAATAATAAGAAGATAGTGGTGAGCGAAGAAGGAAAATAAAAGAAAGAATCCCGAGAGAAGACATTATCTCTAAATTGGGTAACTCTTTTTGATTTGAGCCAAAGGATTCCATGGAAAGAATTCTGCCCAATGTGAGGCTTCTATGAGTGGTAGAGGGATGTGGAGAGATCATGTGAGAAGATTTTGGATGAACCAATGGCTTTAGAGGTGTGGGTAAGGGGGTAGAGGTGGGGGCCTTTTATATGAGGGAGGAGGGTCACTTTTGGAAAGTCTTGAAATGTTACATTATTATAAAATGATTTTAGGATTTTGAAGGTCCCACAATGATATATTTAGAGTATAAGGTGATAAGGGTTATAAATTCACACATAAAATAGGTTTTTTACAAGGGCCAGTCTTAGAATTTACATAATCTTTTCATTTTATTTAACTCGTTCATTAATGAGGTAATCACTACATCATCATGGTGTCATAAATAACATTATTTATTTAATTTATAAAAATTATAAAAAATACCATGATGTAGGAAATTTTTTTAGCTTCATAATGAATATTTATAGTCTAAGAGATAATTTATTTAAAAAAAACTAAATTTTTTTTACTTAGGATATACAAAACTTTGTTATATTTCTCTTCTTTTTTAAAAATGAAGACATAAATGTCACTATTACACCCATCTGACTACATGGGACCTCAAGCTTGGTAAAAATCTTCCCATAGTCAGAAATGACTAAAAAAATGGAAGTTGGACACATGTTGGGTCATTTTATATTATTATGATATTATTTTATTACCCTTAACAACCCGATTACTAATTAATCACAATAATTAAAGATAATTACCGTCGTTACTATTCATAATGTCCATAAAAATAAGAGTATTAATTACATAATTTTGAACTTATGATTCCAAGTATGTAATCCATTTTACCAGATTCCAAACACTGAAATTTCAGTAATTAAATTAATTCCTGTTGTAACAACCAAAGATGGGTTTTTTAAGAAGTAAAATTTATCAAAAGATTGACTTGTTTTTACATCCAATTAAAAAGTGAAATTACATCCAATGAACAACATTGTATTAAGTGAAAAAAAATTCAATTACACTTTAAAACCAATTTATAGTACAATCTAACTATATAATTAAATTAGATGATAAACCAGTTTGGAAGTAAATTGCAGTATTTTTCACTATTCTTTAAAAATGATAATTTATCAGAAAAATACCAAAAATTTATCCAAAGTAAATTGGATATTTCAAATTAAAAAATTATTAAAATTTTTCCAAATTCAAAACATAGAAGTTTCATTAATTAATATTATTATTAATTCTCACTGTCAAAACAAATAGTGTGTTTTTATGAAACAATATCTATTATATGATTGACATTTGTTTATGTCCAATTTCAAAGTGAAGTTAATTCCAATGACCACCATTGAATTAAATGGTAAAAATATATTCTAATTACACTTTAAACCCAATTAAAAAGATAATCTTACCATATAAATAAATTATATTAAAAGGAGGGTTTGAATTAAAATACAAAATATTCACTATTCATTAAAAAATGAACTTTATCAGAAAAATAACAAAAACTTACACAAAGTAAATTTTGATGTCCTGATTATAAAGAAGGATTTTATTTTTTCAAATATAACATATAAAATTGAAAAAAGTAGTTTTAAAAAGGGTTCTCCCTCAAAAGGCGGTTAATCTACCATTTAAAAAATATTATAATATTTATGCTTAAAATTGGATTCATTCGCATTTTAAGACTCTATCATTTATTGGGTAATTGTTAAATTACTTAACAAACATATATAATAATTTTGTAGTTAGTTTTGTTAATTCCTTTCTTTACAATTTCTAGGAGTTAACTACCACTTAAAATAATATTATAATATTATTAGTGTGCAATGTAAGATTTCGAAGAAACTCGTTGTTGGGTATTGGGTACACCGTCGAACATAGAATTCCCTTTAAAGTAATATTGACATTTTATTCACTAATATTAATAAATATGATCATGCCATATTCTTTATTTACCTGGGATGTTACAATTAATGATAATATTAGTGTCTAAGCATTATTAAACATGCTCATAGTTAGAAATACCCAATGACACCAAAACATGCAGAATTACAATTGGAGGGTCTGTTATCTGAATCTCCTGTCTTGGAGATTACCAAGTGAGAACTTCATGATAGGAAGTATTTTCAACTTATGAGTCCTCACAAATGATGGTATTCATGCTATGTGTCCCATCATAGTATCTCATCCAATCATAGTTATATATTTAAGAATATTGTTATATCATTTCAAGGTTCTCGTCATATAGGGGAACTTCCATGACATTATCAATTCAACAAATATTCTATGACATTATTACATCATTGTCTTGAAAAACAATGAAAAATATAAAATAATATATTTAAATTTAAAATACATTAAATATTTATGTAATAAATGTGCGACCGATTGGTTATAGGAAACCAACTCTTACAAACTCCCACTTGGACTAGGGCCAACTTCCTATAACTTTCAGTCCTCTAGACCTCACATGATGTTCTTGTTTCTGCTCAGTCAAGGATTTTCTCATGGGGTCCACGACGTTGTCTTTTATGGAAATAATTATCATTGAATCTTCACCTATTTGAGAAAAAAATCCTTAAGAGATAATACTTACAAAGTATGTGATCCATCCCCTGATGTGACCTTGGATCTTTTTCCAGAGTTACCACTACAGTAATATCACAGTACAGTGTGATGGGGAATTTTCTACTAGATATCACAACCAGCTCCTGGATAAATATTCTCATATGAAATTCTTCTTTAGATTCCTTAGAAGCTATGATATACTCAGACTATACTATATAATCTACGACCATACCCTTCTTTGAGCACTTCCAGCTCACTGAACCTCCATTCAATGTGATGATGTACCCTATTTGCGACTTCATGTCATATTGATCAGTCTAGAAAGAATCATCTGCATATCCTATGATTACTAGTTCCTCATTTCCTCCATAAACTATGAACATATACTTATTACTCCTCATATCCTTAATGATAGTGTTGACTACCATCCAATGTTGGTCACCTAGGCCAGCTTGATATTTTCCTACCATAGTCAATGCGTAGGCGACATCTAGCCTAGTACATTGCATGACATACATTAAATACCCAATCATTGATGTGTATGGACTCCTTTCCATTATCTGTATTTACTCATGTGTCTGAGGACACATTTTCATAGAAATATGAATTCCATGTGACTTTGGAAACAATATCTTATTTGATTGTTTTATACTAAATTTCTTCTATATATTATCAATGTATTTAATTTTATGTAGGTCCAGTAAACACTTGGATCTATCACGATTGATCTTGATCCCAAGAATATATGCTCCCTCACCCAAGTCTTTCATGGAGATGCATTGATTCAACCATGCATTAAAAGACTGTAATACTGGTATCTCATTTCCAATATGTAATATGTCATCAACATATATTATTAGAAAAATGGCTGCACTCCCACTAAACCGTTTGTAGACACAAGGATCACTTTCATATTTGATGAAACCAAGTTTTGTTATAGATTCATCAAAATTAATGTTCCATGATCTTGATTCTTTCTTTAATATATAAATGAATTTCTGTGACTTCCATACCTTACTCGCATCCTTTGGAGTCATAAACCCTTCAAGTCATGTCATTTAGAAATATTCCTGAATGTTCCCATTAGGGAAGTCTATTTTTACATCCATTTTACAAATCTTATAGTAATGTTAAGAGGAAATGGACAATATAATTCTGATGGATTCCAGAATTGTAACTGGAGAAAATGTTTCGTCGTAAACCATACCTTGATGCTGTTTGAACCCTTTTTCAATCAGTCATGCCTTATAGGTACTGGCTTGTCCTTCCATTTCCAGTTTCTTCTTTAATACCCATTTTCAACCAATAGGCTTTACATAAACTGGAGGATCTACCAAAATCTAGACTTTTTTTGGTACAAGGAATCCATTTCAAAATTCATGGTTTCTTTCCACTTGGCATCATCTATGCCACTTAATTATTATTTGAAGGGTAGAGGATCATTATTATAAACTAATAATGATTCCCCATCCTCGGTAACTAAAAAACCATACCATTTTGATTATCTAACTTATGTTGTACTCCTATACAGTTCTTGTGTCTCTGGAATAGTTATTTCTTCTATGGGGATTTCTATAATCTTCTCCTGTACCAACTCTTGTGCACCTTGAGGCTCAAATTTATCAAATTTAATCTCTCTGCCACTATATCTTTTGGAGATTTTCTCTTTCTCATGGAATATGGCTTGTCTAGACACTATAACCTTTTTTATGAGGGGTTTTATTGGTAATATCCCCTGTTTCCTTGGGGTATCCTATAAAGGTACACTTTGTGGCTCGTGGTGCTGGTTTGTTAACTTAAGAGGCCTTAACAAGCGCATCGCTTCCCCACACATGTAAACTCGATAAAATTTCATTCTTTCCACTCTAGAACCAGTTTGGAATACCATTTATCGATTTAGTTGGAAATTGGTTTTGTATGTGCGCCATTGTTTGTAACACATATCCCCCCAAGGATAATGGAAGACTCACATGACTCATCATTGATCTCACCAAGTCCTATAGGGTGAGGTTCTTCCTTTCATTTACACCATTCCACCGGGGCATGTAAGGTGGAGTGAGTTGAGATAGGATCCCAAACTATTGTAAGTAATCGATATAGTCTTGATTAAGATATTCTACACCTAGGTCTATACAGAGTTTCTTAATATTCTTACAAATCTAGTTCTCAACATCTTTCTTGAATTATTTGAACTTATCAGAAGAATCCAACTTATACCTCATTAAGTAGACATATCCATATCTACCAAAATCATCAGTAAAAGTTATTAATTATGAGTATCCTCCTCTTGCTAAAAATGGAAATGGTCTACACACATTGGTATAAACTAATTGAAGAAATTCTTTAGCCCCTTAACCTTTCCCACTAAATGGGGCTTTGGTTATTTTTCCTTGTAACATGCATGACATACACCAGGTGGTTTTAGTTTGAATGAATATAAATATCCATCTTGATGTTACTTTTTCAAGAGTTTCTCACTTACATGACAAATCCGGTGATTAAAAAGTTGGGTGTGGTATGAGTCATGTGAATTATATTTATTTTCTATTTCCATTACATGGATTGTGTAATCCAACACAAAAATATCATTGTATAAATGTGCCCTACCAAAAAAAATTCTATCTATGTAAAATAAGAAACATTCATTTCCAAAATTTTATACAAATCCATCTATATATAATATGGATATAGAAATAATTTTTTTATTAATAGATGGCACATAATTACAACCCTTTAACCCCAAGATCATCCCATTTGTTAAGATGTGGTAGTAATCCCCGATAGCTATAGTAGCCAGTCTAGCTCCATTAGATGCTCGAATATCTATCTCCCCTTAGAAAATCTTCCTAAATCTACTTGGTTCCTATATTTGGATACATATGTGAGAGCCAAAAGCTATATTTGATACCAAATTTTTATAAAGAGATAGATTTCATTCGATAAAAAACTGACCTAAAGCTTCACAACACTTCTTAGGCTGGGTACAATTATTCTTCCAGTGGCCTTTCTTTCCACATGTGAAACAAATAGCCTCATGTTCCCTTGCATCCCCTTTGATCTTCCTTTTCATGGAAGCCTGTGAAGAAGCTTTGGGATTAAATATCTTCACCTTCCCTTTACTCTTATTCACCATAAGTACAAAAGTATTTTCATGCCTTATATATTTTTCCACTTGGCGAATGAGGATAAGAAGATCAGATAGGGACTTCTTAATTTTGATCATGATGCAATTGAAAAAAAAGTTGAAGATACTCTGAGGGAGTGGTGTGGGAATTAGATCGATGCCCAGTTCTTTGGGGAGTTTAAACAATAGAACCTCCATGTTCTCAATGTATCCAATGAGTTTACTACATGAGTCCCAGATAGGGCACCCTCTCGAAGCCTACTCTAAAAGATTTTCTTGTAGATTTCAAACTTTTCAAGTCTTTATCTCTCCTAGTAAAGACCATGGAGGTTCTTGATCATGTTCTAAGCATCCATGTTTTCATGAAAATTCACGAGCTCACTAGACATTGATGATAACATCAAACATTTAACATCGACTGCATCATTCACATGTTTTTGATAGACCATGAAATCCTCATCACTCCCCTCTTGGATAGGTGGATCAGGTAATGGTAAATCAAATAAGTAAGACTTCCGTTCATGGCATAGGATAACCCAGAGGAGTCTAAACCATTCCTGGAAGTTACATTCAGTGTGGATGTTTTCTTTATCTAGAATTTATCACAAGGATGGTGGGGTTGATGAACTTTTCATTTTTACTGTTCAATTAAAAGAGCATATCATTAGTACATTCTTCATTACATTTAATGAGAAATAATAAATTAATTTTATTAAGTCTCCCTTTATTTTATCAAGCCCCAATGGCCCTCACCATTGAACTCAGAATGCCTAGTTCTCATGACATTCTAGTGGAAAGGATCCATATTACCCTTCACATAAACCCAACAAGGGTGGTTCAATCTATTTGAAGGTATTTTGGTAGGTAGGTCTTTCCCAACTGAGGGATTGTCGTTCCTTGATCTATTAAGTGGACTCCCCAATCATAAAATCATGGCTTTGGATTTACTCAACTCCTGCCTCCAATATTACAACATGTCTAGAATGGGCTACTCCTCTTGATGTAATATGGTTAAGTCAACCCGAAACCTTTCATAAGGGCTTCTGGTATAAAATAATGTTTCCCAATAGGGTTTGGTCAAACACAGATTTTTATTGAGTTTTCCCTTAATCAAGAAATAGATGGCTTGCAATGAATTAATATTTTCTTTAAGGGATTTTTATCTCTTAAGTGTGAATTTATTAGTATCAATATCACATTTTTGTTAATATTATGTGGAATTTAATTATGTGATTTTCTATGTAGTGATCATATTTACGCATAAGTCCTAGTTTATTCTAGTTCCATCATGCGTGCTTGTTTAATTCATTAATTATGTGATCGTCACAACACATCCATAATGATAAACCATGAAACATAAAAAATAAAATAAATAAAATGGAATGATAATGTGATTTTCTAATGGTTAGTTTACCTAGTTGTTGATAAACTAACACTGACCTAGGGGAGAAACACCTTGAACCTTTTAGGTTCATGTTTACAGCTTTCCATCTGTCCACCCCTATATCTCTTGGGATTGGTTTCATCTTGACTCCACCTTGAACCAAATCCACTAGATTTAGAGTTAAATACATTACATATGGTTTTAAACTCAGACATAGATGAGGGGTAAAACAGGGTTTTACATAAAGGAATCCTTTGGCACACATTCCCTACATATTAACAAGGAGAAGGGTCACAGACCAAGAAATTTAATTTAAATAAATTAATTAAATGAAACCATCCACATATAATGGTCTTGGTCTAGTTCATGACCATCCATACAAGATACGATATTTATGAAAAAAATAAAAATTACATTCAATTCATTAATCTTTCATTCATAAGATTAATTACACTTGAATCAATTAATCATCATCTTTAATTGATCAATACTTTAATCTTAAACCCTTTTCTAAATTTCCTTGAGATTCTCATCCATCATAAATTTAATCATATAAATTCATTTAAAATTATATTTGTACAAAACTTTTAAATTGGATGAAACCTGGTGAATTCTTCTTCATAACTACCCAATTAGTAGGAATGAACATTACAAAAATGTTAAATTAAACACACATATATAAAATAGATATCATGTATTGTGGCTCATCTTTATTCCCACACCATGGTACGCATATTAATGGTTTGTATAATATAACAATAAATTTTAATAAATATACATAATTTGGATGAGTAAACGGCATGTATTTACAAATACATGTTGTGTAATATTGTTCACCACACATCCGAGGTACAATCCCGGGGATATGGAGTGTGAGTGTAAAATAGAAATCATAGGAGTACATGACATGTCTATCAGGCCACACGCTATGTAGTATCCATGTTGCATGGTCTCCAGCTAGGAAAGCCATGTACGAGGTACATGGTCCATCCCAAACCCGATGGGACTACACACCGTGTTCACTAGGCCACATGGTGTGTAATCCAGAAATCGCATGCCACCTATTCCTTGTTAACACACAGAGTCATTAAGACATAGAAAAACACCAATGACATGGCTTGGATTGGAAGACCAGACCCAGTGCAACGAACCTTGACTACACGGTGTATACTGCCGAATATATGTTGTGTGTTCTAGTTTTCTAATTACATGATCCTTTGGCACCTTCAGATGAGATCCTCCATTTTATTTTAATCAAAATAAAAAGAAAAGATCATTTCTGTAAGGTGAACGAGAAACAAAAGAGGAATAAGATATTTCGAGATTCATATTTCTAGAATGATTAACTTGAATTGAAATAACTAAATTATTAAATGCGCAAATCATCAAAAAATTATTTATATAATTATAAACTGTGATATAGCAGCTCTAATACCACATGAAGGTTCCAAGCATAGTGGAAGCATGATTTGGCCGTCACCCAACATTAATTTTTACAAAGATCAATGATTATTCAGGGATCAATATGATGATGAATACCAGTCTCAACAGAATAGATTTAAATATTTAGATTAAGAAGTAAGTGGCCCAAAACCATTTGAGAGGATCTTTCACATCATGTGTATAACTAATTTAATTAATTTCATAATGAAAATAATACCTGGATCATTGGTAATTTATTTGTTGATGATGTTTATCATTAAAAATGACCCATCTGTATTATCTTGTTTTTCTTGAAAGGTTCTAAACTAGAGTCCCTCTTGTGGTGATACACAGTTACTCTGATGGCCTCTGATCGACACAAATCATTCTCCGAGTGATAGTGCGGCGAAGCGAGTGTCTTGTGTCAGTCGTTTTTGATCGCTTTTTTCATCAGCCATGAATAATATCTCTCATTCATGAGAGGGGTAGGAAGAGGATTCGAGAGAGAAATTGTTTAGCTTAAAATTATGAATTCCCAAGGTGTGTGGTTCGGCACATGGAAAAATAGACGTGCGTGTCTATTTATTGACATGGGTTTTTGATTATAATATTTAATTGTGTAACACAATTAAATATTCTTATAAACATAGAAAAAACCAATGCTATTAATAATATTATCGCATAATAATTTATGGTGTGAAAACATGAACAAAATGAAATTATAAATATAATTCCATGTAACAAAATAATAGCAGAGTAATTTTAATTTGTGCCAGCATGTTAAATAATTATTTTTCACCTTGAAAATAATTATTTTACTAACAGACCGGCCTTGGTCTGCTCAAAATACATTTCCATTTACTGAACAAATGTATTAATAAATAAAAAATTTATTCTAATAAATAAATATATTATTTACAGACAAGAAAATAATTATTTATTAGATTTTCAATTTAATAAATAAATATATTTTATCCACAATCTGGTGAATAAATATTTATTAAATTTACGCAATCATTTAAACTTAAATAAAATTATTACACTATCTTGAGAATAATATTTATTAATAAAATTCAAATAGAATTTAACTGAGACCACCAGAAACACATAGTGTGTGACTCGATAGGATTTATTCTTGTTGGCATTAGGCGGGCTTTCCTAAAATCCAAGAGTAATATCTCACAACAAGTCAACGTACCCAAGAGAAAGAACATAAAGTCCCAACATTGACATCCACATATGAACACTCACTGTGAAATATAATCCCTTTTTCACAATATCTCATCAAATAGGTTTCTTGATAGTGTCAAATACTTTTATCCTTGATACATCATTCTTTGACTACCTGAAATAAAATCGACATTAAACCATGGCCATGTAATTTCATGTGACAGTTCTATTTTAATCATAGGGCCAAGATGTCAACTTCCATAAATGGAAGGAACAAATCCTTCCTCAACTTATCCCTTAATAACATTCCACTTGTGACACACCCAACATACCATACTTCTTTCCAACTGTATGCATGACAGTTTTTTCCAGTAAATCAAAGTGCGTGAGTCGTGAAAAGTATTAATGATAATATTTAATTATAAGGATCATTACACACACTTGAAGATATAAATATCCAATGACACCCAAATATACAGAATTACTACTAGAGGGTCTGTTCTCATAATATATTTTCGTGGAGATTACCAAGTGTGAACTTCATGAGAGGAAGTCTAATCGGCTTATGAGTACTCGCACCTGACGGTATGAATGCTATGTGTGTTATCATTGTATGTCATCCAATCATAGAACTATATTTATGAATATTGTTATATAATTTCAAGTTTATCATTATAGAGGGGAATTGAAATGACCTTATCAATGAAATAAATACTCTAGGACATTATAACATCATAGTCATGCGGAACAATTAACAATATCTAATAAGATGTTTACTATTAAAATACATTAAATATCGATGTAATCAAAGTACAGCCAGTTGGTTGTAGGACACAAAATATTACATGTTTAAAGAATATATGTGCTATTCATGACCAAATTATCATTATGTAAAGAAAATATATCATCCATTTTCTTTCTATTCCCTCTACTAAAAAGGACAACATCATTCAAGTGTACATGTGGATTACCACATCCATGAAGCGATGCGATTCATTTTTCATCACTTCCTGACATGTATGGTATATATAAGAGTATAGAAAGTGATAATATTATATTGATGATATAATAAAAAATATATTAATATAAAATGATACTCACCTTAATTTCATTATGTTTTTTTGAAATCGAAATGTTACTCATGCATTCATACGAACTACATTTTCCATGATTGTAACAAAATTAATTTTTCATAACAATATTACATAATTGGTTATAAAATAATAATTAATGTATAAAAATGATAATTATTTCATGATTATTATTCTGTATATGATGGAATAATTACCTCTTTGACCATGAACAACATATCAATATCATTGTGAAATTGCGAACCATGTGTCCTCAAAACACCTGGTATGAAAATAACCGAATAACTAATTGAATATGTCCAAGAAATAAAAGAAAAAATGTTGTAATGATAATTTAATAAACCTATAAATGGTTCTTATACAAATAAATAATTAATATATGTTTAATATATGGTATCTAAAGGATATACATAGAAATTATGGACTGAATGTAAGAGGTCTGTTAACTCAATTTTACATTATTAGGTTATAATTATACTTCATTGAGTATGTTATTCCAGGAATCATTGTTAAATGAACTATTATTTTATTATTTTTTATTTTAATTTTTTTATATTGTATTAAAATATATCCACATAATCACTTCATTGGTTAATTATAACTTCAACGATATGATCTTTTTTCAAATCATTATCTCAATATTTTTTCTTTGAGACATGTATTTTAATATAAACCTCATTCCATTTATAAGGTGTATAATATATGAATTTAGATATTATATCATGATTGAATGTTTTATCATGATATTTAAATTTCCATTAATGGTTTCAATTTCATGATATGTTGATTCAAATGTTATAAAAGTTGAAAGGGTTTTCATGGCCTCAGTTCCAATTATTTGAGACAAAATTTATGATATGCACAATGATTTATTATATATAGTGTAAATAATAGACCATGAGTATGTTTTAAAATATCATTTTATAAAAATTAATGGTTTTATAAAATCTTTTTATGTTTCTTTATTAATTGTATTTTTGATTCAAGTATTACCCAGGTTATGATGGATTCTCATCACACTTTTATTTATATAAGAAAAATTCTGTATTAACTAATTGTTTATTTTTGGTATTGTATATAATACACATGAATGTATTTTATTATTATTATCATAAAATTATTGGGATTTTGAAATCCATAAATGGTCTGCTCTTTTATGATATTTTGATTCAGAGATTACCAAAGAAGCTTGGGTTTCTCATTCCAAATTTTCTTATTTGAGACATCAGTTATGTTTTGTATATATATTATTTTATGATGTGTATATACCAACACTTTGAATGGTTATATCAAGAATATAATTCTTTTCATAATATTTATTTTCTCATTTGTAGTTATTATTTTATTGGTGTTATGATTCAAGAGTTTCAAAAATGGTAATGGATTTTTGTTTGAATCCCATTTCAAAAAAAAATTGTTTATTCTTGAATTTACATTGAGAAAATTATATGACTCTCACATAATAAAACCCTTCATATTTGATATCTTCTAATTATTTATGGATTTTTTATATTTTTGTACCATTTTCTCTAATTTTTACTCCAAATGGTAAAAAATAGTTTTTATGAAAACCCAACATTATTTCTCTTTTTTTGGTCAAAAAACTATTTCTTCTATAATTGTGTTTCTAAAATTATTTCTAGAATGTGTTTAAATATTATTAAATTATTTTTTAATGTTAATTTTACCCGTGTTTTAATTTCAATTTTTTTAAAATTTAATCTTCTTACTGGTTAATGAGTAAGGTACATTTTACTAAAGGAGTGAGTAAAATATTTGTTTTAATGATTACAACATAGGAAAAATTTCCCACAGTCATGACCAATCAATGATTTAAATTTTCATTTATATGTTTCCATGGTTATTTTCAAATAAATTATTTTCCTTAATATTTTGGAAATATTTTTATTTTAAATAAGTGATTTGAAATGGAAAATTATCTTTTCATCATGAAATATTCCAATGATCTTTTAAAGAAAATTTTCATCTATGATAACATCCTTTGACATTACATAGGATTTACTAGGGATATGATCCCATGATAACATCCTTATTTTTTGTCAGGAATCTTTTTGATTTTGACGATGATAATTTTCTGAAACCAGTTTATTTTTTTGGGATATGATATCAGGAAATGATGAAATTTTGATGAAACTCATTACCCTTAAATGGGTTATGATATTATAAATGTTTTATGATTATGTGGAATACATATATATGAATTTAATTATGTTATGGGTGGGTCCATAATTATATACACCTCCAGTTCATTAGGTAATGATATACAATTTTCTAGTTTGAAGTTACTCGTAAGTGATGATGGTGTTAACTAAATATTTCTTTCACCTAGATATGATGGAATTTACTAGATATAGGATACTCTTAGGTGATATGTGAATTTTCTATTTAGGTTATTCACTGATTAAGGTTTTATGTCGAAATATACCTATAAATTTTTTCAATGTATTATATGAGTTCTATTGAATCCTTTTCTAAGGATTGTATTCACATGGATCATTTTTGTTGAATTTTATAACTATTATATCGTGTTAATTAATTTTTCCATGTCTCATGATTTATGATCCCTATTTGGATATGTATTAATTAAGTTATGTGTATGAACCAAACTTATTAATTATGCTTATGATGTGTTCCCATGGATCATGATTTATTATGGATGATTCCACACTCATATGTATTACATATTTATATTGAAAAAATATTATTTCATGATTCATGATTAAATATATTTGAATGATTAGGTTTGATTATTATAAGTTGTGATCATTTTATGACACACTTAATCTTATCTTATGTTTGTATATGATCATCAATATATATATCTAACACTTCCTATTTATTCACATATGATCTCACCATTTATTATGTTTCTTTTCCCTAAGATATGAAGAATGTTTTTATGTATTATGTCTTTAATAATGGTGCTAGTTGTGAAGGTTTTTATAGGAGACATTTAATATCTTTCATGAAATATAATGTTTATGTATCTAGTCCACAAAGACACTAAACCAATATGGTTCTCAGATTTATAATAATGTTATGTATTCAATATTAAACTATTACGATGAGATATTTATATACAATATTATGGGTCAATACAAGGTATGGTTGGAGGTTTATGGAAGCTTGGTTAGTGCATGACCACTCTGTATGTGATTGGTTGTTTTTTCTTAAACATGTCATTATTATCATGACATACATTATTATACTTGTGAACTCTTGTTAAAGAAGAATTTGTGGTTCCCCACTAGGTTTGTACTCACATGTTTCATGAGTATCCTAATGTGTGTACAGACTTCATGATCATGGATACATGAAAGGGGAAGGCCCTAGTGATACGGATCTAATAGGTGGAGGATGGTGTTCAATGGTTGTACTGGGATGGATTCCAGAGGGTTATTATAGTGTTTTATTTAACTACATATTTTTCTCACACTCTTGTTTGACCTACCACCTTGGGGATCCTTAGTTTACTATTATGTATGTCTTGAGATACATTCCAAGTTTTTTTTATAAAATTGATTATTATTCTAATGTGTTATCCTATTTCATTTTTATTACCTAAATTTATAAATACTGAGGGTATAATCTCCACATTTAATATGTTTAAATCCTCACTTCTTGTTGGAAATCTATTTCATACAGGGAGGTTCACGTGAGGTTATATGGAAATACGTCCCAAACCAGGAATCTCAGGTCATGGCATTACACATCTAATAAAGAGGTCATTTTTATGTGACAACATTCTCTAAATATAAACTCTATTAAATTTAGTTTCATCAAGATTAACTTTATGTCATTGATACCAATTATTAAAACCCTAATATCCCGAAAAAAAATTAGTGGGGGGGGGGGTTGGTTAATTAAGGTGATAACTTATTATTACCTTCAAATGGATCTTATTCCATAGTGATAATAATGATATGTACCTATCATAATCAACCATGCATCTAATGAATCTATGTATAGATAGTATGTGTATAAAAAAATGGTTTTAAATGGTTCAAAAAATAGGGATATTCAAAAGAGAATATACTAATTAGGTGTCAATATAATAGGGGAATCACTATAAATTATTGTTAGTTTTATAATGTAGTTAATGATCACTTCCATAACCTATGGGAAATACCTTCTTCATATCCACACAGTTCTTGAATGAAAAAATTAAAAAATCATTGAAACACATGTCCTCACAAGGATATCTCAAAAATTATCAAACTCTAATCATTATGGGTATTCTCTTTTATGACCCAACCTTTATAAAAAAATCCATAATTTCAATAATACTCATATATATAATAAAATTCTATTTTGAGAATTCAGGACTCAAAAATAATATTTATTATATTTTTCTCCATCTCGTGTTTTGTATCTATTTATTTATCTAATATTTATCTAATGTGTTCTTTAAATTGATCTTCCAAATCTATCCTCCTTTGAATTATACATTTCACCTAACTATTCGTCTCTAAAACCATCCATCATGGATGAATTAAAAATTCTAAAATCTAAGTCAATCCACCCATATGTGAAAAATATATAAGTCTTCCAACATTTACTGTAATCCAGTTAAATCTTTCTTTTTTACTTGCATGATCCTTCAAATATACATTGGTTTAAAACTCATTGTCCCATGAAAAACAAAATTACAGTGTAACACTTGATTCTAGATAAATGCAAAAATTATATATATCTTCATTGTTGAATGATCCAATCTTATTATCTCCAAAACATTACTTTATTGTAGCATGAGAAGATACATTATGTCATGAAATAAAATTCGAGAGGAAACAATAATTTTTAGGGAATGTTCATTTCCATTCAATGTTAGAAGAACATGGTGTAAAATTTTACATTACATTTTGATTTCTTCATTAGTCATGCAACCATAAAATACCTTACATGAAAGGAATATTCCATAATTCACTGACTAATACAGTGTAAAAAAATCGTGTTGTCGCTTGGTTTTCACTTCCTCACTACAATAATATCCAATCTTTCCAAGAAGTATCCATTCTTATATACACTCTTCACCATCTCACATAAAACTTTAAACACCTTATGTATATCCTATATTGAAAAAAACACAACACGTTTTCCATCCTATAAAGAATAGTTTAAATATTATCCTCACCCACAGACATTCGGTCTAATATTCATAATATTGAGTGTATTATTTTTATAATTTTTTTCCAATTATTTTATTTTCATGGATTTTTTCCTTTTTTACATCTTTGTTTCATATGTATTTTATTAAAATATAATGTTTATATGACATTTAAATTAATTATTTATAATTATTATGTGTTTAAATACCAAGAATCAAAATGTATTAAATAAAAAAAGTGATTCTAAAAATAGGGAGTAACATAAACATATTTCAAATATAGGATTGATTTTACGAATAAGAGAGTGAAATATTTCAGATAATGTATTACTCTATTTTTTTTTGAATAAGTTCTTTGCACGTATAATTCCATGTAGTATTTATTTTATAATATTTTTTTATTTTTTTTTGTTTTCTTTACACACATACCTAAAAAAAAATTTAAATAATATTAAAATGGTTTTTATTCATAATTAATTTAATTGAAGTATTCTAAAAACATTTTTTAAAATAATATTCATACATTATTATTATAATTAAATGGATCTTAAAATCCATTTCAGTTTTTCTATTTTATATTTAGATTCCAATTTCCTAGTGTTTGAATAAACATATGTTAAAAATGATATTGTTTAACATTATGTGATTAATACTAATGAAATTTTAATGTAAATAAATTATAATCAGTTAATCATAATATATTACTAATAATTGAAAATAATTTAATTAATGAGATATAATTAATTATTAAGAATTTATTATTGAGAATTATTGTTTATGTATTAACATTAATGATGCGAGACACAAAGGGCAATCAAATATTCCCAGTGTAGGATAATGAAATAATGAAGGGGATTTGAGATCCATATAAAAATGTTTTCCACAAATACTGAAGCAGAATGGGCTCATATGAAAAACACACTTGGTAATGAACATGTTAATAGATACACACAATGAAACACTTGGGTATAATATTTCATTGCAGTATTGTGATCCCAGATCACTAATCCAATATTTCAATTCACATGGATGGAATACCCAAGAGAAATGGAGAGATAAATATGATCATCACATTGGAGATAAAAAAATATTTGATTTTCACTAATAAAAACATGAGTGGAATGAAAATTTCATGAGAGTGATTATTTGTAGCAGAAGGGTGATACAAGACTTAATGATATTATCCTCAAAAGTCATAAATTAAAAACCTACTAGTCCCCTTAAATTAATACAATTTATATCATATGGAATATTTATAGAAACGTATCCCATATATTGTTTCAAATAGAATGCATAACATGTGACTTCAAATGTGTATATTTTTTTACTTTGATTTCATACCCTATCAAACATGACTTCTATAATCCCCAAGGATGACTATTTGATTTATCCATTTATATTTCACTTTAGAAATCTATGATAATGTGGCTTAAGACATGTAAATAATATATAGTCCTAAATAAGGTTTGTAATAAGTTTATATTATTCATTTATACATGGTGATACAGATTGGTCCTTTAATGTAGTAATATGGGATAATATTGAGACCTAAAGTCTTTTCAGACCCTCTCACATCATTGATCCATACAACTGTAAACCCCCCTTAAGAGAAATGGGGTTAACACCATTGGATTGACATGAACCATCCATCCCCTCTTGAAAATTAGTCATCCTTGTATCCTCATCACCTTCACTCAAAAAATAATAAATACTGTAATTATTTAATATAACACTAACCCCAAACTCACCTAGGAGTGCGTTGTTGTGGTATTTCAATAACTGGGACGGATCCATCTAGACATGGCATGCATTTCAACCATTATTTATTAGAAAATCTTTCATTGTCACGTGAAACAAAACAAATTCACCATAATTAAATAGAACCTACCCTTTTTGCACAGTAAATGTAGTTTTGGGTCATTTACTCAATATCAATATTAACCACTTCAAAAAACTAATCGAAAAAATTTAGTACGATTATTTATTATCCATTTTTTCTCTTTCCTATAATAGTAAAGGTGACAGATATTTACTAAAATATATAAATCATGTTATATTATTCATCTATATAAATAGCTTAGATATATATGTTATTTATTTACTAGATTTTATTTTTCCATATCATCGAAGGTATAAAGATGCATCTATCATATGGTGTAATTTATTGAATAGCCTATGTTATGTGATATCAAATGAATTATATATTTCCACAAATTTCAAATAGTTTTCTTCAGTTATGTATTACAGAGTTTGTTTTTTGAGTAATGAAACAATTTTTGAAATAATTGAAATATTCAATGATCATAACACTCCAAAGAAAATGCATTATGGTAACACATATAGGCTACCACAACACCTTGTGTTACTATTGTTTTTATTAATTTAGTATTATTTTTGTGTAATTTTGTTTTTTGGTGGATTGAAGACAAATATTCTGAATATGTTGTATTTTATGAGTTTTTGATGGTTATCCCACATGATTTGTTGAACCACAAAAGAACCACAAATTTGGGTTTGTATCTTTATAGTAACATTTATCATGGTTATCAAAAAAATTTATAAATCATGAAGGGTCTCAAGGGAAACCAGACACCATGATTTCGAGGTACCAATATCCTCTACATTGTTGGCATATGATTTACTAGACCCTACATCCAAATCATTCACTTTACCAAAATATTTAAAATTTATCAAAATTAAATATATTCAATTCCCAAATTAAAACAACAAAAATCACTATTTACACTCCTCTCTTTCTAAAAAAACAAATTAGGACCCACTTTCATGAACTTGAACTCCCCTCTTCTGATCCTTCCACAAAAATGGAATTTTCAGGCGATTTATCCACAATTGAAGGCTATAACACTAAGGTATGGTCTCCTCTTCCATTCTTTTGTTGTCACTCATTCTTTATTCTCTCCCAATCATGAAACCCATCTCCAATGAACCCTATTGTGTTAGTTTTAATATATTTTTATGATTCATTTGGTGTTACCTAATGTTATTCATTTCATGGACCTTGTTCATCCCATATTTAATGTTCCAAACCACTCACCATTGATTTAAGGTAGGTTTTCTCATGCCCCAAATATTAATTTTTAAAACCATCTATTTTATACCATATAAATTGTTTTTTTAATTTTAAAATTATCATATTAAACTTCTTAATGAGATTATTAAACAAAAAATTCTTATTTCCCATTTAGTTCCATAAAAAAGAACAATGTTTTTATTTAAATAATTTTTTAATATGATTTATTAAAATATCAAACAACATTTTCTTATTAAATTTCTGAGAAAAATCATTGAAATTTATATTGATATTTATAATCATTTTGTGGGTTTTTAAATTTATCTTTCAAGGGTTTTAAATTTAATTTCAATTTAGAATTTAAATTCCACGTATTGATGTATTATTTGAATGTTTTATTTGAATAAAACGTGAGGTTTAAATGTGTTTTGACCCTATTTGGGTTATTGGATATATTAAGGAATTATGTTTCACTATTTTTAGGGTCTTTTATATTAATATATTTATTCTTACATGTATTTAAAGGGTGATTATGAATGTTATGTTTTTAATAAAAATTTTATAAGTGATTTCAAATTGTGATTAATTGACCAGACCTTTGGGTAGATTTCAAAAATACAAAGTTGGAACTCTAAAATTGTTTTTAAAGTGTGTGAGTGTGTGGAAAACTATTCTATCCCCTTTTATTATTTCCCATATATGGGTGGTTCTTTGTATGTGGTGACCAGTGATGTATGGATAAGGGGTGTTTCTACATGATGAATTTAGAAGTTAGAGAGATCTATTAATATTCTTTTCTTGTGGACATTGTTTAGGTTACTTGATCACCTCTAATTTAATAATGGAAATGGTATCCTAGGTAGCTAATTATGTTCCTAGATTAGTATTACGCTAATGTTGTGTAACCTAATAGCTAGATCCCCAGGAGAGTTTCTCCCTCCATGGGGTTTATATTATAAATGATCACTCTTGAGAGGGTGCCTGATGGTTCTTGTCTCATTTCCAAAATCCCCCCCTAGAGGGAGGGTATTTTGATGATACTTGTTCTATTAGCATACTAGTAAGATATCTAGGTGTATTCTATGACACCTAATTTATTTATTGGTATTCTGTGTAGGGAACCATTATCTTTTGATTTATTGGTTTCCTTTTTTATACATTTGTTGTGGGATCCATATCTTGTTTACTTTCATTATATTATCATTGACTTATTATGCCTATCTTATATCATTCCTTACTCTATTTTTTCTTGGTTTTTTTTATTTAATTATGGTTTAAAGAGGTGTTGGGAACTTTTCTAAGTTAATGACATTTTTCTTGAATTTTCATTATGGATTTTTAAATGGGTGTTTTGTTTTTTAAATGTATTAGTGCAGTGGAATGATTTTAAAGTGATTATTTTCATTTAACCAAAATAAAAATTATATTTTATAAAATTGGAGTAGACTTGATATTGGATTCTCATGAATCTATATTTGATAATAAAACATTCTAATTGTATTTATTACTATCTCGAACTTGGACATTAGTTAAGATTTTGACATGTAAAAAGGAAAGTGGTGACCTAATGTGAATTTTTATTCTCATTCTTATATTACATCTTAGTTTTATGTTATATTTTAGCACATTATGACTCATGGTGCATATCTAGTGTCAAGGATTGTTAGTTAATTCAAGAAATTTTTATGTTAGTTTATTTATATTCCTTATTGCATCATCCAAATACTAATTTACCACTTTATTTACTTTAAGGGTGGTTCATTATATATATGTGAAGTTATGGAGGATATGGGGAGGGATATTTTTGTGGTGTGAGTTGGGGATGAGTAGCAAGATTTATTTTTTTTAGATTTTTTATTTTCATCTGCTTATTTCATTTGGATAGAATATCTGACTTTGAGATAGTTCATGAAAAATTTTCTTTTGAATGCCCCAAAATATTGTAACCCTAGTTTAAGGGTGAAACTATTCCTATTTCTTGTTTCTAATTCCCAGAGTATGCCACTAGCTCATTGATATTGATTAGTCCACTTGGGTATATGGTGAACCAGGATGGGTTTTGGTTCAGTTGGATGCCTTGGTTGGTTCATTAGAAATGTTATTAGACCATAGGTTAATTTGTTAGATCCCAGGTTCTTGAAATTATATTATGTTATTTTGGGTTTCACAGTATAGAGGAAGAATTGTATGGTCCTCAAGACTCACGACGTTAGTCTTTTAGTGGGTTCTTGATAACCACCCATGACTAAAACTCTTGAGTTTCCATGGGCAATGGGGATTCGAATTTTGAACTCATATTTTTTTGATTATTTTTTATAATATGCTAATTTTCATTTAAATGGTGAGATTCCATGGGATTATTTTTTGGATTTTGACCTGATAAAATATGAAATATCAATGTAGTAAGGTTTGTTTCATAGCTTGATAAACAATAAAATGAACAAATGCTTGAACTAGGAACATTACCAAAATCATTTATTGGCGGAGCCACGGTCCATCAATATATTTGTCAGAGTCATGTAAGGTTGTATATTCAAATTTATTTTTTTTAGAACCCGTGATTCTTAATTATTTGCACTGTGAAGTGATTCAAGTAGGTCCTTGTGATGTGTTGAGAATACTCTGATACATTTTTGATTATAATTATGGGGTTCCCATGCTTATGTGTATTGTGTGATTTATTTTGGGTGGAAAAAAGATAATTTTAAAAATATTGTTTTTCAAATCATTTTTGGGTGTTTTTTTGAAAAATAGATTTTTTTTCTTTTCATGGATTGTAAAATAAATGTTTGTATTTAAAAATTGGATTTAATAAAATGTTTTGGAAGGTGGGAGTTAGTTATGTGAATTTTGGTTGATTTATCTAAATTGTAATGGAGTGTTTTAAGGGGTTGCGGTGTTTTCAAAAAGGAAATTTGCTAGTATGAATTTTTTTTGAATATATATTTTTTAACTAGTAGTTAAACATTACATTTTTAATATAATGTTATATTATTTTTCTTATTTTTGAAAAAAAAATTGGGGCTTAATTTCAATAAAAATTTGTTTCAGGGCTGTGTTATTAGTGTGATGTGTTCTATTAGATTTATTATTTTGATTTTTTCAAATAGTTATGGTGATAATCCTTAGTATGATGAATGAGACTTGATCTACTTGGGTTTGTGTCTTGTGTTATTTATAATCTACCTATGGAAATGTCATGTAAAAGGTGAATGGTTTGTTTCGAGGGATGAACCTAAATGTGATTCTCTTCATCATTTTTGTGAAATTTATCTAGTTAAAGTCCCCACCATGACCCAATATTGAGTGGTAGATCCAAAAATTCCCTTATATGTGGAAAATGGTTCAAGGATTTTGAATGTTTACCCTCCCACTTTAGTGATGGTCTAGGTTTTCCATGACTATGTGGGAATTACCTAGTTGAACACCATAATAATTTGTGAATATAAATTATTAGGTCAGTACATTGTTTTTGGAGACTCTATTTTTAGTGAATTAGGAGTTGTTAAGATCATTTTAGGTTTTTTTCTAGTTGGTTCTTTGGGTGATTCGATGTGAGTGCTCATGAGACATTTTTTATTCTCATGGTTCTTGGGGCTCCATGATAATCCTGTTTATCAATGTTTGAGTCCCAAATATAGTGAACTATGATTTTGGTTTTGATGGGTTTAACATGGGGAATTAGGTAGGTTCTTGGGGTTTGGAAAAGGATTTGGTTAGACCTATGCTAAGGTTTCATCCAGTTGTATTTCATTTGATTTAATGGGGGTAGTATTCATTGGGTGAGGTTTAAGGTTACCTCCACTTTCAAATTCCAAACCTATGGTTATGGTAATTTTGTTTTATGGTGATTGATTTTGATTTAGGGCATTTATTTTTTAGTCATTTGGAGATAATACCTTAGTTGGGACTTATTTTTAGAGTTCTTGGATTTTCTCACCCCGTTGATGGTGTTTTCTTTGGGTTTTTGACCTATCTTCACGGATGCCTGATGTACTTGATAGAGGGATCATGATTTCTATTTTCTATTTTGGGATGTTTACTTTCATGGTGTTGTTTCATCTAGGGAGTTTATTAATTTCAATCCCACCTTTTTAGATGAAGTATAAATGGTTGGGAAACCCTAATAGGTCTAGGAATTCATTATGCCATGTGTCTCTTATTGATGAGGTGAATTCTGCTCAGAGATGTTGGATGTTTCATGAGGATTTGGTCCATAGATCTTTGAGAGTAGTTTTGGTTGGTGGTCTCTTTAATTTAGATTCATTCTAGTCACTCATACCTCTAACATATTTCTCAATGGGTCATTATTTAATGTGCTCAATTTCCTTATGACAATTCTCAAGGATGTCAGGGGGAAGAGGCATTGTAATGTGGAGATTTTAACACCCATTTTTACATCTATTTTATTTATGTAATATTATTTTGGGATAAGTTAAATTTTTAGTGTCTTCTAACATAAATTTTTAAAAATAGTAAATTTTATTGGTTTTTCACGGTTAGCTTACATGATTTTGTAATAATAATGTTAGGTGTTTTTAAATTAATCTTTTAAGGGTTTTAATTTTCAATTCATGTTATACATCAATGACACAGATCAGGAAGAAAGCATACATTCCTATGTTGCCAGCCAAATAATACACAGAGTGTTCTTCTCATATACACGCAGTGTTGTCCCTTCTAGAAGCGGTTGGTGTATGACGATTGATATTACCCACCATGTGAGGTGGCATTACATGTTGTGTACTCCCACCAACCAGGCGTCAATGTGTTCCAAGTCAAGGGTGGTGTAGTAGCTCACCCACCATCAGAGAAAAGAGAGCCAAACCATGATGACCAGGGCACATGATTTGTAATATTTGGTATATTTATTGTATTCCAAAAAACTATAAATAGGAGGGAAGGCCCTCCAAGTTCATAATTTCTCATTCAAAACCAGACCATGGGGTGAAATTTTAGAGAAGCCCATGAAGAGAAGGAGAGTAGAGAAGAAAGGAGGTGCTACCACTACCTCCACGATGATCTTGAATCCAAAGATTGTGCCATGTTAAATTCAGGAATCACAAGAAGTTTTGTTACAAGCTATTCAATGAGTATCTAAACCCCATATGTGTTGGGTATTTGGATGATTATGGGTTGTATTTGGTCAAATGTTATATTATACTTATGTCATTCATTCTTCTCCCATAATTCCTCAATAATCCACTCCATATTTTGCTAGAAATCTCGCACCAGACCAAGAATATGATTTATAAGGATCTTCTAAGGAATTATGACTAGGAACAACCATGATCATTGGACATGCTTTCTATCTCAAGAGGGATGTAATTAATAAAATTAAGAGAGATAAAATTCCAGATCAAGGAATTGGTTTCTATTGATTTAATAAAAACTCACCAGACCTAGGGGGTTTTGTTACAATCATAACCAATATATTTGGGTTATTATGATCCAAACAACCTAATAAAAAAATTTATTAAATAAAAAACATTAAAAATCCCAATCACTATTGCATTCATCGCATTTTTCATCAAGAATCAAATTTTACCACCTTTCTTTATTTTTAATTTAAGTTGTTAAATCAATTTAAATTCAATCACCATGTTATTAGCACACAAAAATTTACACTAAATTTCAGAAAAATTCACTAAATTAATCATAGGGTATAAAAAACACAATAACTCCCTCTTCCCGTGGATCGATTCCCTACTAGCGCTATACCTATTTGAGTAATTTAATTTGGATTGTCGAAAGTAACACTTTGGCATAAATGATACCAAATTTAGGCACCATTGCTGGGGAGTGGAAAGTAAATGGTGTCTTGATTAATCAGTTTGTATTAATTAATGTGAAAATAAAAATTATAAATTATAAAAAAATTCAATTCATAATCTCATTTCTGTTATTCATTATTTTATTTCCCCTATTTTATGGTTGGTTTTTGTTTACTATTGTGAACATTCATATGTACATGAGTGGATTAATCACAAAATCCATGAGCAAAAAATCATTGAACATCCTTTCGCTTGATATATAGATTGAACGAATGATCTAGCGGAGATGACGTGCACTTATGGATGAGAACAACTAGAACACTACCATGGCGAACATAGAAGAGGGAGATCCAACTACTATCCAAGGAGTTTGATAGCCATTTTTCTCAGATGAAAATTGGAACAAACAAATAATACCAACCCCATTTGATCTATGGTATGTCCCAAAAAAACTCTAGTAGTTCCAACAAGAGTGGTTACCATACCTACAGCTAGTTTAGAGGCCATATTTTGTTCCGGAGGAACAATTTGTGGCCCCACATCCTCGAGACAAACTGCCCCAAATTCCATACCCTTATGGAATAATTTCTTCTTTCCATTTGAGGGGTAGATATAGGAATTATTAGACCATCGATGCATGCCCCACATTTAGAGATCAACTAGGCCATCATGAAACTCATTATAAACATGGTGAAATTTGGAGGATTACATAGTGATGAACCCAACACTCATCTCTCCAATTTTCTGGAGATATGTGACACCTTCCAAAACCACGGTGTATCCTAGGATGTCATTCGCCTTTGGTTATTCCCACACTCTTTAAGGGATAAATAGAAGGACTTGATCAAAGGACTGCCTCATTGATCCATCCTCACCAAGGAGGTGTTATCCTAGTCTTTTCATTCAAAATATTTTCCACCCTCCAAGACGATGACACTGTGGAATGAAATTCATAATTTCTTGTAGCATGATTCATAATTTTTGTATGAATGTTTGGAGAATTTCAATGAAATTATAAGGAAGTTCCCTCATCATGGCCTTCTATTATGGATTAAAGTCCAAAATTTCTATGGTGGACTCACAATGAAAACCAAATCCATGGTGGCCGCAGCTACTAGAGGAATAGTAATGAGGAAATCACTAAAGGAACTCTCCGACTAGCTCGATGATATGCCTTCAAATAACATCCAATGTAACTTGGAGAGAGGAACTCAGAAGATAGGCATGCACAACATTCATACCACTATGATTCTTCCTGCTCAACTCGATGTGGTGTCTCAGAAGATCGATGGGTTAATCTGAAAAAGTCATCTCAATTTCAAATGGTGAATCACCTAGCATGCTTTGAATGTGGTGAAAATAAAAACATGGATGATTGTCAAGGGAAAAATTTTGGTGCCTCAACATGTGAGGTAAAGTATGTATCTCAGAATAGAGTTCCAAATATGTACCCTCAACAAAAAATCCTGACATGGAATGATAATTCAAATACAGGATGGGGGAAACAACCACAAACTTCTCAACCTCAAACCCAAAGGCCAATCGGTTCTTGAGAAAAACAGTACCCGAATCCCAATCCCACACAGCAGGAGGGATCATTTCAACAACTAGGGTATCAAAACCCTTGTCTATTACAACAATAGAGGCAAAAAATACCTCTATCAGCTGCCCAAAAACATCCATAATAACCCCCATCAATGATGGAGTAGATGACGAAAAAATTCATAACAACTAATGAAATAAGATTCCTAAATCAAGAGGCATCCATTCAAGGACTTGAGAATCGGATTGGGAAACATTCCAACCATATCTCTTTAAGTAATCCTGGTACATTATGGGGTAATACCACGAAGAACCCATAGGAAGAATCCAATGCCGTCATATTACGAAGTAGGAAAGAGCTACCTTACAATACACCATCAAATCAAGGGGAATCCAAAACTCCAAATAAACCATCGTCCTCTTTTGACAAGGAATTAAAAGTAATGGAGTCTCTATCTAATTATGTACTACCAGAGATCATACATGGAAAGGGATAGGAAGTGGTTAATTCTTTTGAACCACCTTTCTAATTCAAGCACGAATAATGCCTAGGAAGCTAGACTGGAAATTCAAAAAATTCATGGAGGTATTCTTGAAACGTCCATTAAATATTCCTTTAATCGATGAACTTTATCAAATGAAAACATACAAGAATTTAATTAATTAGATTCTGTCCAAAAAAATGGAAGATTTGGGGACCATTCCTCTCACTATAAAATTCTTAGCAGTGTTACAACATTCTCTTCCTCCCAAACTTCGACATACAGGTAGTTTCACAATCCCTTGAGCAATGGGATCTTGTTATTTTGGGAATGATATTTGTGTCTTGGGGGAAAGTGTTAATCTTATGCCCTAAAGAGTTTTCAAATCTCTGGGGCGAAATTATATCTGACCAACTTTAGAAGCCCTTTTTCAAGTGGATTGATCCATAAAATATCCTAAAGGGATACATGAGGATGTGATCATCAAAGTGGGACATCTTATTCTTTTGGCTGACTTTGTCATACTCGACTTGGAAGAAGATCAAGAGGCACCTCTCATTATGGGATGACCCATATTGGCCATTGGTAAAACATTGATTGATGTTCATCAAGGCGAATTGATCTTCTGAGTAGGAGATGAAAAGGTATCTTACAATGCACTCAAAGAAGTTATCTAGGTATCACTGATGAAACATGAGAACTGTTATGCATTGACCACTATGAAAGTTCACTTGTTCCACATTGAAGAAAACATGAAATTTTGTTCAATAACTAATGAATCATACCTTAATAACATCCATCCTTATTTTGAACCAGAAGAGTTAGGTGAGGGTGTTCAATATTTTCAACGCCCAAAAATTCCAGATATTCTAGAGTAGGCCATGATAGAACCAAATGTGCCCTTAGTTCTAAAATCCCCACAACCCTCTTCCACCATAAAATTCGGGTAGCAAAATGCTTAGGTAAGGTCGAACCAACAATGTAGAACAAAGGCGTTTCCTGAGAGGCAACCCATATTTTACACGTCGTGTACCACCTATACACATGACATGTACTTATATTTTTATTATTCATTATAAATATTATATATATAGATATTAAATAAGATAATAAACAGGTATGATGTCAGTGTTGATGGTAGGGTCACTGGAATATATCTGAGCCACCACCAGGTTGAATCCCTCAATACATACCTTCGGCACAGGGTTCATGCTTTTTATACCTGTGTTTAGTTACATAGTGTGTGTGGTGTTTATAAAAATAATAAATATGTTTTTAGAAATAAAAGAAAACCAATGATGGGGACGGACCGGCTTGCCAGTGTCATAAACTGGATCCAAAAGTCTGAGGTTTGAATCCAAACCACTAGCCCATTTCCATATTTATTTCATATTAATAAAATCACATGGTGTGAATTTTGATATACACCATGAAATTCATGATTTCAATAATTATTTAAATAGTTTTTGAAATAATAAAATACATATGGGTGATGTCGGTAGATTGGAAGAGTCTCGGACTTGGAATCAAAAGACCTAGGTTTGAACATAACTATCCTCTATGATTTATCCCTTTTAATCTAATTAAAACCACATTCTATGAATTTTCTTCATCATGTGTATAATTGTATCCTTAAATTTAATATCTCCAGTAATTATAAATAAGCAACACTAAAACATTTTCTCTAGTGGTTGAGAACTTACGTTCAGAATAATTGATCGCCAATTTGAATCACACCCCATGCACCGAATCAAAGGCCGTATTTCTCTTTTTCCAATTTTAGAACACACGATGTGTATTTCTCCAATCCATTACATATATAGATGTATTTTTAGTAAATAATAATATATATTTATACATATATATATTTCCTTTTATTTTCATTTTTAATAATGATTATTATATATCTTACTATAGTAACTATATTATACAATATTTAAGAAAACAAAAAAAAGACACAACATGTACTCTTTAATACACGTCGTGCACTCCGAATATAAAGACCGATCCCTTACCAAACCTCAGGCCATGTCGCGAGACCCATCCTCCTCCCCTTTTTCTTCTCCTGCATGCCATCCACGCTCCTCAAACTCCATGACATCCATGGATTATGAGTGTTTTATAGCCATATTTCTGCCATATTTCAATCCTCACACAAGTTACGCCATTCTACACTCCTTATATCGCAGTTTACATCACATTTAGGTTGATTTTTGATAATCAAACCATTAGGCTTCTAGTGCAGTTTACATGGTGTGCGAAGAACACATTTCATGTACATACTATAAATGGACACACATGGAAATTTTCACCATTTGAAAATACATGATGTGTAATTATTTAACATGCTGTGTACTATGCCTCCCCTGGCCATCTAGCCCAGACATTGTCATCTAGGACACGACCCCCTTCCCATGTCACCAGACACGTCATGTCTATTCGGGACATGTCGTGTCCTCCGACCCATCTAGGGACTCCGTGTGGATGGTTTAAGTTTCTTTCACACCATGTTTACATAAAAAGAGTGTTCACCTTTCCACACGACATGTATGTTGTCTAATTACTTTCACTAGTCGATCCGTGTTTGGATCCTTACATAGAAATCACTCCATGTTGTGGCCCATGCTTTTTACACCTTTGATACAAGTCGTGTACTTGGATTTTTCCAACCACATGACCTCATGGCTTGTATATTTAGAGTACAGAGGTTGTTACATAGATGTTAATACATGTTTTGTACCCTGGATCTAAATGTTGTGTTCTCCAAAATTTTCTGTTTTCTCACATTTTATTTCATTCTTCTTTTGTTTTGTTTTGTTTTCTTTTCATCCAGGTATGGTTGGTAGAGATCGCGAAAGTGGGAAGTGTCCTGATTCTGCTACTAAGGTCGAGTAGCCTCCTCACCGTCAGATTCATATTTGACATTCTGAGTGGCCCACATTAGACTTTCCGGTTTTCCATCCCCCTGTATTGGTCGCTATGCATCATCTTCTGATGCAGCCTCCACCTGTGACATCTACCAATTCCAAAGTTCTTATGGCTCCATCTCCAGCTACTACGAGTCCTCTAGTGGCAGAATATGCTCTATCCACTAGGGTAGAGAGTACCTCTACCATGAATCCATCTTCTAGCTCTATTCCACTAGAGGAACCCTCCACGCCAGCAGTGGACCTGACTAAGCCAACAACTCCACCCACTGGGAATTTTGGAGGATATAGGGAGCTCCTGGAACATAGCAATCTGGTTGAGGAACTATAGATCATCACTCATACTTACAAGGATTTTTTTCCTAGAGTTCATGGTGACCTTTGAGTTCAATGGGACCACCTACCATCAGACTCCCACCGATAGCGCTACCCCTGTCGACATTCTTCTAGGGGACCGCCTGTTTTCCCTCACCATGGAATATTTTGGCCTAGGGTACGGGTTCTACCCCCATCCTTCCTCCCCACCTCTTGTTTCCGCACTTACTCGCACCAAGTGCTCTGACCTCATTTCCATGTGGCAGGATCTTACAGGGCCTGACCAAAGGCACACCCCCATTACAAAAAAGAGAACACTAATCCTTGATACTCCCCCTCATTTCCTTCACATGTGCTTTAGTTCAATTCTTTTTCCTCACAATGAGGATATGGGTGTCATGTATTTCAAGTACATGGATATCCTCACTTAAAATGTTTGGAAGGGCTACCCTGACCTCCCTTTCATTGTCTCCACCTACATCCATTATATGATTCACAGTCGTTAGGGGAACCTGAATGACAGATTCTATGCCACTCACCTAACACACCATTTGGGAGTATTTGATCTTACCTTGCCTCATGAACCTTTGGGATCTCTTAAGCATCGTGAATTTTTCATTCTTATTCTCACGAGTATGGATGAGAAATGGGGGGAGGACTACGGGATTGTGCAGGATGCCCCTGCTCCTTTGGATGTGAGAGATGATCTAGCTTCTTCCACTAGTGCTTCTGACCTGGACCCTCCCAATCCAACCGCAAGTATTCCCTCACTGCCCCACCCCCTTCTTCCAGCCATCATTATTCTTCTTCCATCCCCTCTTCTTCTCTGCCTTCCAACTCCTTACTTCCAGCCACACCCTCGGCTAATATCTCCTTCTCCCTCTCCCTAGAAAATCTGGAGCGCTTCTCCGATTCTATGGCACATAAACTTGTGTGGCTCGAGTAGATGTTGGGGAGTCTTCTTCACCACCATGGACTTTAACTACCAGTGAAATCCCCTACTTCGGCGCCACCCTCTTCTCTTCATCCTTCAACTGAACAGCCTCTGCTAACTACTCTGGTCATGGATTAAATTATTCTATCTACTGCTGGCCCCACTACTACCTCCACTACTGATCTTCAGGTGCCTGTTGTTCTTACCATTTAGAGTGCAGATCTCCTACCTCTAGTATCCGTTGTAGCTACTTCACCATTGCCCAGTTCTTCAGTTGAAAATGATGAGTTTTCTGAGGTGACCTAGTGACTGGTTTATTGGAACATTTATTTATATTCTATATATCTTTTTTTTCTATTCTTGGGATGTGATGATGTATGTATCTAAATATTTTTTCCCTTCCCTCAATAGTTATAGGTACTATAGAGCGACATGACCATAACTATTTCGACTACTTATCCCATTTTTGACGGTTCACCATGAGGGGAGCATTTTTCATTGTTTTTTTCTCCATTGGACTTACTTCTTTAGTTTCTTTAACTCATCTTCCACCCGCTATTTTCCCGCATTCTCTCCTCTTATTTGGTATTGCACTTTGGAGACCATGTGTTGTATTAAGTGTGGGGGAGAGTGTCGGGTCACAGTAGGCTCTGCCTTAAACTGATGTAGGAGACATCAATAATTATTGAAATATTTTAAACTATGGATAATTATTGATTAATTATAATTATAAATAATTAATACATAATAGGAAATTTTAAAAGAAAATTTTTTATTTCAATTTTCAATGTATTTTTAAATGATTGCTGATATAGTTTTATTCTAGATTTAAATCCATGAACATATAAATTTATTAGAACTAATCATTTTTACTCATGTAATTACTAGGTTGACCTCTGTATTTTCCCATTCCTATGATGTATTATAAGTCTTTTTGACATATTAATTCTTATAACCTCTTTTTTGAGAGATTATTGGGATATGCATAACTACATGATCTTGATATCTTTTCTCTAAAAAAAATCAATATTTATGAATCACATTAAAATGATTGAGGCATTTGATTGTAATTCACCCCCTTTGACGTTGAGACCAATGCTACATCTGTTCTTCCTAAAAACCATAGAAACAATGAACTGCAATGATTGGAAGCTACATTACTAGCCTATTTTCCCTTCCTACCCTAATTCTTTCCAAAAAATTTATGATTATTAACTTGATCTTTAGAGAGGTATTTTTGGCCATTCATGGTATATTTCATTGAGAAACCATACATTTAAGTGTGGGGGACTTTATCAATTGTTCATTCGGGTAGAAGGGTTTAAAAACCACTAGTCAATATATTCTTAGTGGTCCCTATAATCAAAAAAATAAAAAGTGGGACCAGATACATTGTTTTTCGTTATTGATAGTTTATGGGCCCATATTGGCATGGTAATATCATGGTAATTATACACTTTGAAATATATTGATTAGGGGTGTATTTTCATTAAGCATTATTTTGAATATCATGCATTATTTTTTAAGAATTCAGCTTTATTTTCAAGCCTCTAAGATAAATTTTCATCATTACCTACCAAACCTTAGACACAGAATTATTTGAACCTTATTGAAATCCCTCATGATTTTTGTGATTTTTCTTCTGATGTGGAGAATGATAACACTTGAAATTTTATGGATAGAGTTCATATACTTAAGGTTTAGAATATATCAGATTAAATAAACATGAGTGATGAGTGTGGTACTTTTTGGTGATGTAAATCATAATGTGGATTGTTTATTTATGAAAAGTTATATAATGTGGATGAAAGAGGATGAAATTTTATTAATTAAATTATATATAAGGTATGATTAGAATATCTTTGGAATTTAAATATGTTTTGTTCCTTTTCAAATATTCTAATGTGGCTATAGTATTTACAATTGTAATTAGTTGAATTCTTCCCTTTTTAGTGTACGGATTCTATTAATTTGATTTTGAGATCTTCCTTGAGGACTAACAATTGACTATTTATGGGGTAATTTGATGTTCTTATTTTATTATACTTTTTCATATATATTAAGGAGCATAAACACATGTTTTTCACTAAAAATTAATTGTTTTGTGGATGAAATTCTTTATATTTTGAATTATGATGATTTTTAGGTGTTTTACATCCAATGTCACAAATTGGGAAAGGATAGAACAAAAATTAAAATAAAAACATCATGTAATTATTAAACACGACATGTATTATTGCCACGATAGGAATCAGGAAGAAATCAAACATGCCCATGTTGCTGGACAAAGCATACACGTCGTGTTCTTCCCATATAAATGCGGTGTTATTCCTTCTAGATGCGACTGATGACCAATGATTGACATTACACGCCATGTAGGGAGGAATTACATGTCGTGTACTCCCACGAACAAAGTGGTGCCATGTTCGTAGTCAAGGGATGTGCGGTATCTCACCCACCGATGGAGAAAATAGCGCCAAACCATGTTTACCAGGGTACATGCCGTGTAATTCCTGGTACATGATCTGTATTCCTAAAAACTATAAATTGGAGGGTTGGCCCTCCATGTTTGGAATGACTCATTCTAAACCAGACCAAGGGGGGAAATTTTGGAGACTCCCAAGAAGAGAAGGAGAGAAGAGAAGAACGTCAGTGCCACCACTACCTACCCAACGATCTTCAATCAAATGTTTGTTATATATTTAATTCAGGTATCACAAGTAGCTTAGTTAATATCTAATCAATGAGTAGCTAAACCCCCTATGTGTTGGGGTTGTGGAATATTATGGGTTGAACTTTTTTAAATGTTATATTATACTTGTGTTATTCATTATTCTCTCATAATTCCTTAATAATCCTTTCAATATTTCTCTATTAATCTTGTATTAGACCATGAATAAGATTTCTTGGTATATTCTATATAATTATGATTATGAACATCAATGACCATTGGATGTGCTTACCACCTCAAGAGGGCTTCAATTAATAAAATTACGAGAGAAAAAATTCTAGAACAAGGAATTGGTTTCTATTGATTTAAAAAAAACTCACCAGATCAAGGGGGTTCAGTTACAATCATAACCCAGAAATTTGGGTTATTATAATCTACAAAAACCGATAATCAAATTTATTTAACAAACAACATTAGAAACCCACATCCTTGATGTATTCTTCCCATTTATAATCAAGAATCGATTTTTTGAATTTTTCTTTATCTTTAATGTAATTTGTTAATGAAATTGAAATTGAATCACCCTTTTGTTAAAACACAATCATCAACTATAAAATAGAGAATAATTTACTAAATTAATCACAATCTAGAAAAACCAAACACAATAACTCCCCCTCCCTGTGGATCAATCCCTTACTTGCACAATACATGTTTGGTTAATTTAATTTGGATTGTCAAAAGTAAAAAATCTGTTGAAATTATACCACCATGGTAGCTAATGTGGATAACTGATGTGTATTAACCTAGTGTGGTGTAACTCACTAGATAGAGCCCCGGGGTGTTAAGCCCTTGTAGGGGTGAATATTATAGATGATCAGTATCGAGAGGGTTCCCAATAATGATTGTCTCAGTTTCACTAGGCCCCCTAGAGAGAATGTATTTTGATGATACTAGGTCTATTACCATACTAGTTAGAGCCCTAGGTGTATCCTATGATACCTAATTTTATGATTGGAAGTTTGTGTAGGAACCATTATCTTGTGATTTGTTGGTTTCCATTTTATTCATACATTAGTTTTGGAATCCATATCTTATTTACTTTCAATATCTTCACATTGACTTATGATTCATATCTTATATAATTCCTTACTCCTTTTTTCATGGTTTGATTTATTTAAATAGGGTTTAAAATTGTGTAGGGATCTTTTTTTATGTTAATGGCCTTATAATTTAATTTTCATAGTGGATTTGAAAATTGATGTTTGGTTTTTTAAATGGATTATGAAATTAGAAAGATTTTAATGTTATTTTATTCATTTAAGGAATATATAAAATGAGGGTTTATAAAAGAGTATAGGAATTTATATTGGTTTCTCATGAATATATGTTTAATAATACAACATTCTAATTGTATTTAAAACCATCTTGAATTGGGACATTAGATAATATTTTGACAACTGGAAAGGATGGAAGTGGCCTAATGTGAATTTTTATTCTCAAGCCTATATTACATCTTAGTTTTAGGTTTTTTAACACATTTTCACTGATGGTACATATCTAGGTTAAAGTATTGTTAGTTAATTAAGGTAATTTTTATTTTTGTTTAGTTACTATCCTTGTTTCGTCATATAAAGAGTAATTTACCACTTTCACTACTTTAATGGTAGTTTATTATATATATGTGGAGTTATGGAGGATAGGACAAGGGATGTTTTTGTGGTGTGAGTTAGGGGAGAGTAAAGAGATTTATTTTCATTAAATTGTTTATTTTATTCTACTTATTTATTTTGTATATAATTTCTGACTTAGAGAAAATTCATACCAAATTTTATGGTGAAAGTACCATTGTGTTGTAACTCTAATTTCTGGGTGAAACAATTCCTATTTCTTATTTCTAATTCCCTGGATCTTGTCACTACCTCATAGGAATTGATAAGGCTACTAGGGTAAGTGGTCAACTATGATGGGTGTCGAGTAATGTGGAAGTATAAGTTGGTTCATTAGAAATGTTATTAGAACATTGGTTCATTGGTTGGATCCCAGGTTCATTAAAGTATATTACGTTATTTTGGGTTTCATGGTAGAATGGATGAATAGTATGGTCATTAAGACTCATGAGGTTAGTCATTAGTGGGTTCTTGATAACCACCCACCACTATAACTCTTGTGTTTCCATGGGTAGATGGGATTAAAATTTTGAACTCATAATTTTTTGGATTATTTTTGATAAAATGCTATTTATTGGTAGAATGGTGGGTTTCCTTGGGGTTCTCTCTTGGATTCTGATATGAAAAAATGTGAAATATCAATGGCGTGAGTGTGGATTTCATGGCCTGATAAACAAATAAATTACAAAATTCTCGTACTAGGAATGTTCCAAGAATCATTTCATGGCCAAGCCATGGTCCATGAATCTATATGGTTGAGTCGATTAAAGTTTAATATTCCAATTGATTTTTTTATTTAGACCCCATGATTCTTAAATATTTGTAGTGTGATTTGAATCAATTAGGTCGTTGTGATTTGTTGATAATGTTGGGATAATTTTTTTATTATAATTACGGTGTTTCCATTATTATGTGTGTTGTGTGATTTATTTTGGGTGGAAAAGGGATTTTTAAAAATATTGTTTTTCAAATATTTTTTGGGTGTTTGTTTGAAAAATTGTTTTTGTTTTCATTTCATAGATTTTGAAATTATTTAATATTTAAAAAATATGGGGTTTGATAAAATTTTTTGGAAATTGGGAGTTGGTTACATATATCTTGGTTGATTTTCCAAAAAGGAATAAAGTGTTTTAAGGGGTTATGGTGTTTTAAAATAGGATGTGTTCTAGTATGAAATTAGTTTTTGAAATTCTTTTTTTAATGTAATTAAAATTTAAATTTGTAATAAAATGTTATGTGATTTTCGTTAGTTTTGAAAAGGATATAGGGGTTTAATTTTAATAAAAATGGGTTTTAGTGATGTTTGATTAATGTGATGCGTTCTATTGGATTTATTATTGTTCATTTTTCCATTATTTATGTAAACACTCCTTATTTTGAATAATGAGACATTATATATTTGAGTTTGTGTCTCGTGTTATTTAGGATCTACATGAAGAAAATTCATGGAAAAGATGAATGGTTTCTTTCAAGGGATGAAATGACATTCAATTCTCTTCGTTACTTAATTGTCTATACCCTAGTTAAAGTCCCCACCCATACCCAATATTTAGTGGTAGATCCAAAAATTCTCTTATATATGGAATTTGGATCAAGATTTTTTGAATTTCTACCCTCCCACTTTATTTATGGTCTAGTTTTCCAAGACTATGTGGGAATGACCTTATTTAGCACCCTGATAATTTTTGAGTTTTTATTATTTGGATAGTACATTGATTTTTGAGACTTTGTTTTTAGTTAATTAGAAGGTGTTATTAACCATTGAGGTTTTTTTGGTTTAGTTGGCACATTGGGTGATTCTATGTGTGTGATAATGAGATATTGGTTATTCTTGTGGTTTTAAGGCCGTAGCGATAATCATGCTTATGAATGATTGAGTCCCAAATATAGTGAATTATGATTTTTGTTTTGATTGGTTGCACATGGAGTATTAGTTAGGTGATTGGGGTTTTAAAAATAATGTGGTTTGAATTATGCTAAGGTTTCATCCAGTTGGATTCTGTTATATTGACTGTGGGAAGTATTTAATGGGTGAGGTTCTAGTTTACATTCCCTTTAAATTTTCAATCCTATGGTTATGGAAATGTTGATTTATGTTGATGGATTTTGATCTGGGGAATTTATTTTTTAGTTATTAAGAGATAATACCTTACTTGGGACTTATTTTGAGAGTTCTTGGAGGTTCTCACCCCTTGGTTGGTGTTTTCTTTGAGGTTTTGATCTATATTTTTAGATGCCTGATTTACACGATAATGGGGTCATGATTTCTATTGGTTATTTTGGGAAAGTTTACTTTCTTGGTTTTATTTCTTCTATAAAGTGTATGTATTTCTATCCCACCATTTTAGATGAAGTATAAATGGTGGGGAGACCCTAATAGGTCCGGAAATTCATTATTCCATGTGACTCTTTTTGATGAGGTTAATTTTTCTCTGAAATACTAGATGTTGCATGAGGATTTGGTTCACATCACTTTATAAGTAGTTTTGGTTGGTGGTACCTTTCATTAGGATTTATTCTATTCACTCATACCTCCCACATCTTTCTCAATGGGTTAAATTTTTATTTGATCTATTTTCTTATGTCCTTTCACAAGGATTTTTTGTGGAGAAAGCCTTATAGTGGGGATATTATAATATCCAATGTTATATCTAATTTATTTATTCAATATTATTTTTGTATAATATAATTTTTTAGTGGCTTCAGGCATCAATTTTTGAAAATTTTATATTTTATCACTCTTGTATGGTAAGCTTGCATGATTGAATAATCAATTTGAAAACCTTGAATTTGGGTCCATAACATTATAGTTACATTTTTCATTATTAGTGTGTAGTTTCATAAAATCATTGGGGTGCTAGGGAAAATTGTGAGATATTATTTGAAGCTCTCGATATCATCCACATGGTTGTAACACATCTTAACAAACTTTTCTTCAAGACCATGTTCCGCACCAAGTTATTAAAATCCTCAAAATTATATTTTCTCCCCCCCAAATGAAATATAGTAAAATACTTATTTTATATCCCCCTCATGGTTTCATTACCTGAACATAACCCCCTCTTGTGCGTGTAACCCTCCTCTATCCTTCCTCTTCCATGGAATTTTCATGCGATTTATCCATGAATCATGGTCCAAAATCCAATATAGGGTCTCATTTTCTCCTCTTTCCTCCTCACCACTTTCTTTCTTCTCTCCATGTTAATTCAACCCTCTTCAATGAACCCTAATGTGTCAGATTTTTTCTGGATTTTTGTTATTCCATTGATGTTAGGTCATGATATTCATTTCTTGGACTCCATTTATCCCATCATTGATGTTCCGAAACATTTATCATTGATTTGAGGTTTGTTATCCCGTGCCCTAAAAGTTAATTTTTATAACTTTTGATTTATTCCCTTCTAAATTCTTGTTTTCATTTTTCAATTCTATAATGAAATATATTCGTAAGATTATTAATGATAAAAATTGATTTCTCTTTGATTTACATAAAAATAGAATAGGGTACTTATTTAAAGAATTGTGAAAATATGATATATTTCAACCATACACACCCATTGATTTTTAAATTTTCTAAATGAATGTTTTAAAATTATTTTGATATTTAAAATAGTTTTATGTGTTTTAAATTTATTTTTATGGGGTGTAATTTGTATCTCAAGTGGCACATTAATTTCAAATTTTTGAAAAATTATTTAATTGTTTTTGAATAAAATGTTAGTTTTAAAATTGTTTGGACCCTATTCGGGTCATTGGATAGATTACAGAATGATGTTTCAAGATTTTAAAGGATTTTAATAAAAATATGAGTGAATCATAAATGTTTTTCATGGGTTGTTTCAACTTAAATTATTTTAAGTAATGTTTTACAAGTGATTTAAATTTGTGATAAAGCTTTTCAAACTCCATGGTAGATTTATAAAAAAACTTTTGGAAGATTTAAATGGGTTTTCAATTGTGTGATTATGTTGAAAGATCTTTCACCCCCTTTGATTATTTCTGATAGTCCTGTGGTGTAGTATTTGTGGCTTCCAATTATGGATGGATAAGGAAATTTCTATACAAGGTCATTTGAGTTGAGATAGAGTTATTTTCGTTCATTGATTGTGGATATTATTTGGTTTACATGATCAAATTCACATTATTATTGGTCATGGGAACCTAGATAACTAATTTTAGTCCTAGATTCATGTTACAATAGTGCGGTGGATCTCAATATCTACTTCCGTTGGAGAGTCGCGCCCTCCTAGTGGTATATGTTATACCCATACAACCGGGAGAGGGTGTCAGATGGTTCTTTCCACAGTTTCACTAGGGGTCCCCTCTATAGAATTTATTCCAATTATAATATGTATTGTGTCCTACTCGTTATATCTCTAGTTTTATACCATGACAAAAAAATTCAGGATTTTAGATTTTTATAGGGAACACTTTTTTATGATTGATTGGTTTCCCTTTTTTGTCACTTTTGTTGTGAAACCCTTATCTTGTTTACTTTTATTTTATTTTACTTGATGTGTGGTGCCTAATTTGTAATGTTACATACTCCTTTGTGCTTGTTTTTTACTTTAAATGGGTTTCAAAGATGTTATGGAAACATTATTAAGTTAATGGTTTTCTTCCTGGATTTTTAATGTTGATTTATAAATGTCTGTATTTTTTTATAAATGGGTTTGGATAACATAAATATTTTAAAGAGATTGTTTTCATTTATGTAAAATAAAAAAGGAAAGTTTATAAAATTGGAGTAGACTTGTTATTGGCTTCTCATGAATATATGTTTCACAAACCTACATTATGATTATACTTCAAACAAGATTGAAATGGGGTATTAATTAAAATTTGGGCATGTGTAAATGTGGGAGGTGGCCTACTGAGTGAATTTATGATCAATCATATATTATAACCTAGTTTCATGTTTTGTTTCATGTATTTATCTCTTATAAGTTATTTCCAATATTAGGTATGGTTAGTCACTTGTGAGTATTTTGGGGTTGGTATTTATTTCATTTATTTAGTTTCATTATTTCATATAGCAAATAGACCATAAATATTTTTACCTTAATAGTTTTATATTTTATATATGTAGAGTTATGGAGGAAAAAACATTGACCTATTCTGTGGTGGGTGTTATGGGTGAGAAGTGGTATTTCTTTATTTAAATTTTTTTAAATTATTTTATCTATTTATGAATATTTATTTTTTCATGGACATATGACATAGAGACGCATCATGCATGATTTTCTAGAGGAATTCCTATTGGGAATCATCTCTTATTTAAGGCCAAAACCATTTAAATTTTTTTATCATTGATTACTTTGAACTTTTTACAATCTTGTGGGGATTGGAAATGCCTCTTAGTTCAATGGAGATTCGGGATGGGTTTTGGTTTAGGTTACAGCCTAGGCTGGTTCATTATAGATACCAGGAATAGGAAATTGACATCTGAATCCCTTAATTAAATATAGGAAGTCTAATTAAAGTATGGGATCCTCTTGAGAGTATAGAAATTATTTATAGCCAATTTGATTCTCTCTTATTCCATGTTCTCTATTTTTATTCAAGGGGATGGTGCTAGCACACCTTTAGAGTTTATTTTAACTTCTTGTAGTGTATGCGAATTATTTTTTCTAGAGTACTACCTATGGAGTAGAAATTGTTTTGCCTATTACAGAGTGATTTACATCAAATATACATAAAAAAGATGGTGTTTACAGGAATGAGGTATGTGTGTTTTGTTTTATATCATTCATAACATGTTTATTTAATGACGATATAGCACAAATTTTACTAGGGGTTCCCATTTTTATGATAATGCTATGTTACTTTAAAACCTATTGATGGGATTAGAGAAACCTTCATCATTGAATCAACACGTTTTCATACTTATTTTATAAAGAACATGTCTATAATAATTTTATTTAGATTATATCATAACATATCATCTGTTTTGGCTAAACATTATTCATTGGATTGCTTTATCTGTGTTTACAATATGAGATATTTCAATTTCAGAGCCCCCTGATGGATTTGGTTCCACTGAGAGGGGGGGGATCAGTGGTATAGTAATTTTAAAAATTCATTTTTCTACTTTTAATTAAACCTCTTAAACTTTTTATTGTTTTTATCATCTCTATAATTATCTCTCAATCTTACTTCATGTGAAGTAATAAAATAAGATATGGAAACACACAATATTTAAAATGTTTAGAAATGAACAACATACTCCTTGACACATTGGTTAAACCCCCAAAACATGGATTGTTTTCACTATCTTCACATGTGAATAAAATTTATTTTAGATCAAAATGAAAGCCTTATTCTCTAACTCCAACTGGGAGGCTCCATTTTATTTTTAATTCATCCAAAATTCTTCTTACACTATCTATATCTAAGAGAATCTTTAGACTCATCACTCTAACAAAAATACTTCAACAGCTCTTGGAATCAACTAGAAGAATTTACATTTGATGAATGCTTTGATAATATACATATTTATCTTTGATATTACTCCATGATCACATAGTATCTAACTTGATCATGTACTTCCTCAATAACTTTAGTAGTACTGGTATCAAGACACCTTCTAGATTTGGTGCAATCTAGATTCACATTTTCAAATTTTGAGGTATTTGAAATGTCCCATTAATAATTACCTAAAATTATCTCACTCCCAAAATTCTTCATGCAAAAATGATGCATGAAGTCTCAAAAAGATATTTCATTTCATTATGTTATCATCATCATTTGTATGCACATTTTAATACAAAACAATGTGGTTCATGGGTTATCAATAATCCCATGATATAAATTTCATCATTTAGTTTGTCTGTTAAATGAGTTAAGAATTAATAACTTTTAATTTTCTTCTTAAATTAAATATTAATACCCCAATATGGATATTAGAATTATTTACACATCATACACACCCTATTGAAAATGTGTTTTGATTTTTTATTTTCCTCACTTGAAATACCCAGATGAGTATTATTATTCTTCTTGAAATGAACTATTTGAAATACCTAAATGTATTTGGGTATTAACTTCCTATTATTTAATACCCCATAATTTGTGTGGGTATTATACTCATGCATTTTAACTCAAAAATACCCGAGGGGTATTCTTCTTCTTAAAATCGAGGAAATAGCACCCACTGCCACCCTTCTTTAACCACACAAAAGACTCATGTTTCCTTTTATTCATTAAAAAAGATATTCATATTTGAATTAATAAATGTTCATCTCATCCTTAATAGTTCCTCCAGCCTCCTACATGAATTTTCATGCATCTCTTTTAAACACCTGATATATCGGGTTTATATTTTCATGATAAATGATAAAAAATGACCAAAGTCTCAAACATGACTATATTCATCATATTGTATCGAAACATCAGCATCACATCCTCTATTTATTAACAAGGAAAACTAACATCATGAAACATCTTCATTTTTAATACCCATAACATTGAATTCATTCTCGAAACCTCTTCATTATTTTTTTCATTCATGCAATGTGAAGTTTCGTACATGAATTATATTGATTATACCTATTCATAAATCAAAACGTTTAAATCTTCTATGTGGTATCTTTAACAGAAAACCATCACACTCTGGATCTTTGGTTCATGCATTTCTTGGAATGAAAATCAGGCATGAAATGTTCTTACATATCTCTTAGATCAGAGGAGAGTACTGTTTCCATTTATAATATACTAATAGCCTCATCCAGGATCATTATAAATTATAAAATGGTGGTAGATACAGTATTAATAGATTATTGGATTGTTGGAGGAGGAAAACAACACCGCTGCTTCGAATAGACGGTTCAGATTGACATAATCAAACAGATCCCTATATATTCTTTTATTTTTAAAAAGGGAGACTAGTTACCAAATCTCCAGTATCCCACATCGAATTTATCCATGGTAGGTGCTACAATTTAACATTTTATTACTGCATCTAGTCCACCAGAAATCTTAAATAGATATTGGTACCGCCCTGTGATGGATCTCCTTTCTATCAGACTATCCCACAAGGTGGCACCGTTACTGCTCACTACACTCCCTCTAGGTCTTATACCCTGGTCCCACCCATTAATTACACTTGGGGTCATACCTGGACTGGTTCCCATGGGAACAACTGACCTCCTAGTCCTTCATGAGCCCTTGGTCACGATGGTCGAGGTAGGATAGTAGGTTCACCTAATTTTTTTAAAGATGAGAATTTTGCCCCTTAAAATTATACTTCCAAAAATGTCTTATTGAAATTATTATTCCAAGACAACTCATCTATTCATCTTCTTCTTGATTTTACATGAAAATATATATATATATTATTATAGCCTTCTCAATTCAACAGTATAATTCAATGTAATTGTTTTTCCATCTTCATGAAATATAAAACACCTTTCACGAACTTCCTAAAATTCATTTTACATGGCCTTCTCAATTCATCTTCATGAAAATCAATATTTTCATTGATAATATGAATTTTTATCCTTTTATAAAAAAAGTATCATCAATGAAACAGGTCTTGGACCTTAGGATCCATTAAAAAATATTCAGAGTAAACATGGAGAACTATTCAGGCTTTAAATCCAATGATATCATGTGAATCTATAACAATTCCCCAAGCATCACTAAATTGTCCACATATTTAATGATTAAAAAAATGATGACTGATTTTAAAAAATAAAACATGGGATAAAAAATCTCCCCCTTTGTATTTGTTTTTCAATACCTCTTAACATATTAAAAAGTCAATAAGTGTGCTAAATATTTTATCCATCTTATTATAAATCAAATGAAAAGGAAAATTGAGTGTAATTTTCCTATACTATCTTCCTCTCATGAAACATGATTATCTCCCTAATATGAAAATTTCATGATCACTTCAGAGAGAGGTAGTTTCTCACATTGATCTCCTAATAAAGAGATTTATTTAGTTAACTCTATGTCCATGTTGTCTAACCCGGTCTAGGAAACAAGAGAGATACAACCAAGTTTGTCTAATCTGTCAATAAATTACCATGCTTGTGAAACCATTGTCATAATTTATGAATTCATATGATAGGGGCTAGGTTTATTAAATAAATGATAAATCCCACACACAATTTAACAAACGCATTTGAATAATCATGTCAAAAAGATATATATATATCACCCTTTGTCTCATCTCAACATTAATCAAACAATCCCCCCTTAATTGATAAGATAATACAATTTAGAATATGGCATAAATGTGTGAATGATATAGCTTGATCTTCAGTTTTGAATCTGTCCCATGGTTTTTATATTAATTCTTATGGATTCTCTACATCAATCAATGGAATCATTTATAATCATAGAAATTGATTAAATCCATTTTGGGAAACAAATATATTTCAACTGCCCACATTTTAGCTTAAAACACATTAAATAATGGGGAATAAGTTGGATCCTTTTTTGTTCATATAGAGGTACATTAAGGCTAAGAAATACCCATCATCTTAGGTCATTATTTTATCCCAATTTTAGTTCAGTTCTTATAATCTTGGTGGGAAATTAATTTTACCGCCTCAGATGTTGTAACAAAATTATTTAGTTTATTTTTAGAAATTTTTTCACCTTCCATAAATTGTTTAACAAATTTTATTAGGGTTAGAAAAAAAACTAGTAATTCTTTCATGACCTTTTTTAAATAGCCCTTTTCTATAGGAGAGGTTATCTCACTTTTCTTATGTTTTGTCCTATATTTCTCAGTACTGAGATGAACAATTCTTGACGTATACTTAAATATGAATTAGTTTTTCGGAATACATAAACATTATACAAACAAACAACCAAAGACTCTAATTAGTCTTGTTCCTTTGGAAATGTGGAAACATAAATACGGGTACATAAATGAGATACTTCGTCTCTTAATATGATATTATTGACTTGAATCCTTCTTAGATACCTCAAACATATTACATATCATCATAACCTGGGGGAAAGGAAACGTAAAATGGGTGAGCTCATATGCTCAGTAAGGGTAAAAATGTGAGATATGGAAGCATAAACATTATCATACGGGGTATGAGAACATGATCATGAAATTAAAAGATCATAACATGGATAAAAATGATCATAACATGAATAATGGAATAATGTTTTGAAGATTATAAGGCATGAATCGTAATTAAATAATTATAATAGGCCATGAAATCATAAAATAGGAATAAAACATGGAATTGTGGTAGATTTATAGGCATATAATAATGATTTCCATAATAGCTAAGGAATTGCTAAACATAGCCATCCTGATTGTATGGGTTCACTTCTTATACAATCTCGGTAGTCATGGTTAACTCCCATAACCATATTGGTAGTAATTCCCTACTACCATAACCATATTGGTAGTCATGGTTCACTCCCATAACAATATTTACAGTAATGGTTGACTCCCATAAACATCTTGGTAGTCATGGTTAACTCAAATACCATATTGGTAGACAAAGTCCTTAATGTCTATCACATGAGATATAAATATCTACCGAATTCCTCGTAGGGACATGTAGGTCCCATCCATATCATAATCCAATCTTTTATATATGTGCCAAAAAAACATAAAACATTTATCATAAACATAACTCAAAGAATAAAATGGGGTTATTAAGACTCATTCTACGAGAAAATAATCAGGTAAAACAAAAAGATTTCATAAATAAATCAAACATAATAAAACCATAGAAATAATAGGGACATTATACATGAAATGCATCATTATTAAATAGTTCCATCTTATATGGAAAATAATATTTATAAAACACTTGAAATTAAATCTTGAGGAAAATATCCTTTTCTTTATTAAAAACATTTTATTTTCTTAAAATGCTAGGAAATATTAAAAGAAATAATTTTCATTAAAAATATCCTTGAAATTCTTTAAGGTATGATTCAAAGAAAAATGGTTTTATTAAATAATAAAAATACATTTATTATGTATAATTTTAAATAAAAAATTCTTCTTGTACTTTTACCACAAAATTCAAAAAGTAATTCATTTGGAAAAATGATAGAATCCTTTCAAACTGTGTAGAAAAAATTCAAAAAATAGGTAAAAATGAAGTTAAAAATCCATATGATAATTGACCATTTTGGGATTTTTTTAGAAAACATGTATATGGATGATAAAAATTACCCAATGGAGTCTTAAAATGAAATAATCCCAAATTTAGAGGATATTTTGAAATCACATATCATCACATAACAATAAATTTAATTGTATACCCCATGTAAAAAAACTATAATAATATGGAAATATCAAACTATTATGGATAATACTTAAATAAGACATTATTGGGTAGTATATACATCACTTATAATAAATAAGTAGTGTATGAGGCAAGTTTCTCATAGAAATAAAGGGGAGAAAATATCCCCTTACCTTGTGTCTTGACACTCTTCATACTCGAACAAGCTTCCTTAATAATATATATAAGTTTATTAAAAATATTTTATAGAATAATATTCCTATATCTAATAAAAAATATAGTTTTATTATTACATTATAATACAATCTTTTCATTGATCCTATGTTTAGGTTCCACTTCGGGTAATATTCACTTTGTTCTTTGCATGTGTCTTAATTTGTTATATCATTTTTATCCATTATATATATATTACAATAATGTAAAATATAAATAATTATTAAATGGAATACCCTGTTCATGTAGACGGTATGTCGTACATATGCATGAACACTATTTTGGTTGTAATTATCGCATTGAAAGAAGGTATGTAAATGTCATATATATGTATATGTATGTACACATATATATATATTATAATAATTATGACTATATAATATATTTCATATATTTTCACTGAACGCATCCTTAATACATTATTAGGTGGTGCGTGAATGAATAACATCACTTTGAGGGGTGGTTGTCCACAATTCCTCATATGAAACTATCATATTAACACCCAATGGAATGTAAAATGATATGAGTTTTAAAAAAGAATAAATATGATTAAATAAATAAAAAATATAATATATGAAAAATATAAATAGAGTGTACATGATAACGACCACTATGATTGGTGGTAAAGGAAAAATGAACAATCATTGTTTAATGATGCAGTAGTTCACAGTACATAGAAAAATTATGTCCAATATCCATAGATGGAGGTGTGTGTAATTTTAGGTATATATAATATCATAAAAATATCCTATTATATTTAGAAAGATGTTTTTTCAAAAAAATAATGGAATTAGGAGAGTGTAGAGGTGGAGAAGGAAAATGAAGGAAATGAGCTTGACTGAAGACGTTAACTCTAAATTAGGTAACTCTTTTTGATTTGTGACAAAACACTTCCTTGAGTTGCCTTAGGACAAAGATAACTCTTCTTGGAGGAAGGTTTTAAGGTTTTGAGCTTATTTTCTCAAAGTTTTAGTTATACAAGTGGATTTATAGGTGTGAGGAAATGGGTTGAGTTGGTGCCCTTTTATAAGAGGGAGGATGGAAACTTTAGGAAACTCAAAAACAATTAATTTACGATAAATTGATTTTGAATTTCAAATAGATCCAAACTGAGTTATCTATAATATGAGACGAATATGGGTCTAAATACTATAAATTAATTAGTTTTATAAATGTTTATGTATCAAAATTAGCCTTATATTTTGGATTTAACCCTTAGTTAAACAATTTAACTCCTACTGTGACAACTTCTCTTTTTACAATATCAGGATAATATAGTTACTCTAAAATGAAAAATGAACCACAATTCAATAATTTATGAAATATTTAACACTATCATAGTAATATAGATGAATTCTAAAATTTTACTAATTTCATAACATTTAATAAAATATTATTTATTTTGAAGTATCATTTATGTCAATTTTGATACTATTCAATATTTTCTTTTTTAAAAATATAAAACCAACATGATAAATTCAACCCAATTATTCCAATATGTCACTAACATGTTTATGTTGTCTATGAAATTCTTTTATATCATTAATTAAGTAAAATTTTATTTACTTTAATATTTTTTATATCATTTATTTGATATCTCAATTAATTAAACAATTACTGCATCATTATTATACAAGCCATTACTTAAGTAATTTATTCTCTAAGAATGGAAAATAATTTATCATGATGAATATAATTTTATTATATTTTAAATTAATATTTATAGTCTAATTTATCTTATTTCTAAGAAAACATTAAAATTTTGCAGTTATTGAAATTTGAATATGACACTTTTTACTCCTTTTTTAAGTAAAATAAAATAAATGTCATCATCTAACAAATTTGGCTTAAAAGGATAATAATTATAACGTAAGGATTATTTGGTTAGAAAGAACTTATCCAATTAAATTATGACATTTATTAGGGTGATTTTATGTTATTATTATAATATTTTTACCTTTAATTATCCTATTTACCTTTAATTATGGTAAATATAATTTACTATTCACTTTTGACAAATAATTATTTTGATCCTATTACCCCACATATTTCATATTTAATAAATCCATTTAATTCATTTTTTCTATATTCAATTCACAAAATCAGTACAATTACGTTTAATGCTAATTTGGACAATATGGCTGAAGTTGGGTTGAAGAGGCGCTCAAAAGTTCAATAATTTTTTATATCACATTCTATTATAAAAGTGATTCTAATTACCAAAATTGGTCTAATATATGTATTATTTATCTGTTATGACACTAAGATCAATTTAATGTAATATAATTATTTGAATGAAAATGTTGGGATTTATCTTCAATGTAGTATTTTTCACTACTTATCAAAAATTGAAACTTTTCATAAAAATCCCAAAATTTCATCCTAAGTTAATTTTTACATTATGATATAAAAATTAATATATTATTTTTTAAAAATAACATTCTATGAGTATTTGAAATTAATTTTATTATTTTTCATAGATGTACATGATAAGCAGTTCATTTGAGAAAATAATAGTTTTAAACATATAATGACTTCAAAAAAATTACATTTTTCATTATCAAAACTATTATAAGTACTATTTAAAAAGAAGTTGTTAATATTAATATTAACAGTTTATTTTATAGGGTATAGATATCTTATTGAAATAATTATAATAGTAAAGTGTTGTTTCGTAGAAACTCGGTGTTACATGTAATCAAGCCTTGTTAGTGTTGCGTGTAGTGAAATATTACCTAGGTGTTGTGTATAAAATAATAAAAAACCTAGTGATATTATACAAAAAAATGTATATATATTATTTCATGAGGTGAAGATAACAAAATATTAAATTAATTTGGAATCATAAATTCACCAAATGTAACATCCCAGGTAATTAAAGAACAAAGAATTTTCATATTTATTAATATTTACAAATTAAATATTATTTTTAATTAAAAGGGGTTTCTACGTTCGATAGCGTACTCGATACGCAACGATGAGTTTCTTTGAAAACTTACGTTGCACACAAGTAATAAAATAATATTATTTTAAATGTTAGTTAACAAGTAGCCGTTGTACTGGCGGGAATGGATAGAAATAACTAAAATATGATTATATATATTTTTACATTTACCCAATAAAAGATAAAGGATTAAAATACGGAAAGAGTTCAATTTTAGGCATTTATACCCTAATTTTCACTAAGGGTTCACTTATCACCTTTTGACGGCGAACCGTCATTAAATATAGTTTTTATCAATCTTATAAATTCTATTGGACCAAAATAACTCTTCTTTAGAATCGGGACATCAAAATTTACTTTGTGTAAATTTTTGGTACCTTTCCGATAAAGTTCATTTTTTAATGAATAGTGTAAAATGTTGTATTTTAATTCAAAACCTCTTTTTAATCTAATTTATTTATATGATTAGATTATATTTTGAATTGGTTTTAAAGTGAAATTAGAAAATATTTTTACCATTAAATCCAATAGTGGTCGTTGGAATTAATTTCACTTTGAAATCGGACTTAAACTAGTGTCAATCTTTTGATACTTATTGTTTCAAAAAAACACGCTATTTGCTCTGACAGTGGGAATTAATTATTAAATTAATTAATGTGACTTATATGTTTTGATTTTTGTAAAATAGACTTCATTTTTCAATTCGTAATATCAAATATAGCTTAGGGTGATTTTTTGGTAATTTTCTAAAAAACTTCAATTTTTGATGAATAGTGAAACCACTAAGTGGTACTTATAAAAAACTGATTTTCCGTGTAAATGAAATTTTTCCATCATTGTGTTTTGATTTTAAAAAATCTTACATACATGGTTTTCATTAAGAAGTAAAATGTGGTTCAATGAGATTAAAATAATTTTTTGGTGAATAGTAACTTATTAAGTTTTTAATCGCGATTAGTGGTAATTAGTGTAGTTTAAGGTAAAAATAATGTTTTAATAATATGAGATGAGCTTGAAACATGTCCTACCCTCATTGGATGTGTCATGTCCGACCAAGAAAAGCCATGGGTCAACTTGGGGACCCCATGGAGCCACTTTGGATGGGAAATGACATAAATAACTTTTTATTTAATGTAAAAGTAAAAATGACACAAACATAATATGTTTTACGAAAAAAAAATTTACATGGGGTTGTAAAGATCAGATTTTTTGATTATAAATAGTCATTGGATAGATAAAAAGATTTCCTACATCATGGTATTTTTTTATAATTTTTATACTTTAAATGAATTAAATTATTTATTACATCATGATGATGCAGCGATGACTTCATTATTTAATGATTTAAATAAAATGGAAAGATAATGTAATATCTAAAACCTACACATGTCCAAAACCTATTGTATGTGAATATTTAGAAGCCTTATCATCTTATCTTCGAAATATATCAATTTGGGACCTTATAAATTCGAAACACTTTTGAAAATAAAATAATAGTTTCATGATTTCCAAAAGTGCCCCTCCTCTCCTCTTATAAAAGGCCCCCACCTCTACCTCATTTCACACACTCCTAAAGACTTTGGCTCGGCCATCCCCTGCCCATTTACTCTCTCCACATCCCTCTCCTCATCCTAGAGGATTCCCTTTGGGCAGAATGCTTTCAAAGGAAGCCTTTAGGCTCAAATCAAAAGGAGTTACACTTTTAAAGGTAATTCATTCTCTCTTGTTCATTTGTTTTATTTTGCTTCTCCAACCCCCTAAACTCTTATTATTTACTTCTTTTGTAACAACACCAGTATCTTAAATATACTAGGATGTTTTTATAAGATTTATTCGTGCTACACTCTCACACAACTACATCAAATGGTTAAAGAACATACGGTTTCCGTGGATGGCGAAATTCTGCCTCCTGAAACGATGATTGATCAATACTCATTTAACACCTTAAAAGGTGGACATTATGATGTAACTATTTTTATATATGATATATTATATTTTTATTCTTTCCTTAAGCTTATTTATTTTTCATTTATGGAATACCATTATTGTTTCCATTATGGGTAAACATGATATCTTCATTTTAGGAAGTGCGGACTACCGCCCCCTGAAAGTGATTTGATTCGTTAATACCATATGTGGGATGTGTAAAAGAAAAAGTTAATGATATTATATATGTTATTATACTGGAATTATAATATACTCTTATATCATTATGATTCAATTCTATAAAATACGAAATAGAAATGAAAGTAGCGTTCATGCATACGTACGGCTTACCGTCTCCAGGAACGATGCATTTCATTTATTACCTCTAAATGATTATGTATTATTATAAATACATGTATATGCTGAATATATATGATATATATGATATCCAAATCAGTAATTTATTTCTAGATATAAAGAACCTTTGACCAAATTAACAACATGTATGTGTAAGAAGTCTATTTTTGACTTAAGAACCAAATACCGACAAAATGAACATTATTAACTTAAATGATTACATGATGTTCATAACATGGTATAAAAGGAATAATGAACTTGAAAAAGGTTCTTAAGCAAGTAGATATTAACTCAAGTTTATTATTCAGGAGATTAAAGAACGGTCGGGTCAAGTCGGATATGAGTTAAGGGACTTCGTCTCAATCTCCTTTCATTGAGGCATATTTCGTTTTATACACAACTTTCTTTTATACGGTGTATAAACCCCTTTGAATTTTACTTTTATAAAAAAGAAATCTTTTTCTACGAAGCGTTTTACTAAACGACAAAAAGGAATGTTTTTTTAACGTACGCGGTGACAACGACCTTTTCCGCCACCGCGAGTATTATTTGGTCTTTGGCTTCCTCAACAAGCCGTAATGTTTTTAAAATGAAATAAATACCATATACTCTTTTATGTATTTTGGTATTGAAAATGGTTTTGATAAAGGATTCTATTATGATATATTGTGATTGAAATGTGGAAATGTTATCATTCCTTTATATTGGTTTTATGTTTTATGATTTTATATTGGTACTTGGACATTTGACGGGTGGTTACGTGATAAACCATATGACGGGTGGTGCCATGAATACCAGTACGGGTGGTTACGGTGTAACCACCAATGCATTGGGTATGGAAGTCGGCCGTATGGATATTCCATTAAGTATGTATGGAAATTGGCCGTATGGCTATTCCATTAAGTGATATGTGTGGAAGTCGACCACATGGTTATTCCACTTAAGTATGTTTATGTCCCAAGTGACCTTTATATATGCTATGTGTTCTTTATATGGGTTTTATGGTAATACTTTGGTTACAAAAAGGTAAGTAATGATACTTTATTTAGTGAAGAGTTTTTACTACTTCATGATGGTGAAGGTATTACTTTGTTAGAGTATACATGGTTTACTTGATGTTTGAAAAAGTAACAGTTTTTATTCTTTGTGTATCCCTTACTGAGCCTTTTATGCTCACCCCAAGTTTTTTTCGAAATGTTTTTCACAGGAATTAAAGTGGAATAAGGTCAAGGATGGGATCAAGGGAATGTGATGCTATATAAGACATGGAACTAGACATGTTTCTTTTTAAGAGTTTTTTTCTATTATGGAAACTTAGTAGAAGTGTCTACTTTGTAATCTTTTGATATTTAATAGTTATGTTCTAATTCTCTAAAACTCTAAACCGGAAAAGATCCTCATTGTGAATTATTCATTTAATTCAATATTAAGTAAGGTTTAAGGCTGGGGCCTTATAATTGGTATTAGAGGTCAGTTTAGATAACTTTAGGAGTTAGAATTATATTAAATGATTATCCAAAAATATTTCTTTATGGTCAAATTGAAATGATATAGCATTTGAAGATTACCATGTTGCTTCATCTAAGACATGTTTATTAAGAATGGTTTTTCATAGAGGAAACAAAACAGCTTTTCTGGGAAGGCATACAGAGGGAAATGACCTTTCAAATCAGTATCCTGAGATGGTTTGAATCTGAACTAAACAGTTTACTGTAGTGATGGCTCAGTTGAATCAGGTGAAAAATGTTGGTTGTTTTTATTGATGATATTTTGGTTTTTTCTAAAAGTAAAGAGGAGCATGAAAGACATTTAATGGTTATTTTTCAAACCATAAAAGAAAAGAAATTGTAAGGGAAATTCAGCAAATGTGAGTTTTGGTTGCAACAAATTTCTTTCCTTGGTCACATTGTTTCAAAAGATGGCATAACCGTTGATCCTGCAAAAAAAAGTTGTTGAAGAATGGCCAAGACCCAAAAATGTAACTGAGATTCGTAGCTTCCTTGGTTTTGGCAGGCTATTACCGAAGGTTTGTTAGAAATTTTTCACGGTTATCTAGTCCAATTACTAAGCTAACTCGGAAGGGTGTTAAGTTTATCTGGACAAAAGAATGTGATGATTGTTTTCAGGAATTGAAAAGAAGATTGGTGAATGCTCCAGTTTTGGCACTACCTTCCAGGAATGGTGAGTTTGTTATATACATTGATGCTTCATTGAAAGGACTTGGTTGCGTCCTATCGCAGAATGATCAGGTAATTGCTTATGCTTCATGACAGTTGAAAACTCATGAGGTAAATTACCCTACACATGATTTGGAATTAGCTGCTATTGTTTTCGCTTTAATGATTTGGAGGCATCATTTGTATGGAGTAAAGTGTGAAATATATACCGATCAAAAACGTTTAAAGTATATATTCACTCAGAAAGAATTGAACATGAGACAAAGGAGATGGCTAGAATTAATCAAGGATTATGATTGTACAATTCATTACCATCCGGGAAAAGAAAATAAAGTGGCTGATGCTTTGAGTCGAAAAAGTAATGCTTCATTAGCAATGTTGCGTTTGGAACGTGATACTTTGGTTAAAGATTTGATGAACTTTGGCATAGAAGTTGTTGGTACAGGATGTTCTTCTGTTTTGTTTCAGGTATCAGTGAAATCTTCTCTATCAGATAGAATCAAGCAAGCATAGAAGCGAGACAGTGAGTTGAAGAAAAAGGTAGAGCTAGTTCAGAAAGGTAAGATGCCTAAATTCAAGATTGATAATGATTGTGTTTTGAGGTTTGGGAAGAGATTATGTGTGCCTTGTGATTCACAGTTGAAGAATGAGTTGTTATGTGAGGCTCATAGTTCCCTGTTTTTAGTTCATCCTGTCATTACTAAGATGTACAGATATCTGCGGGAGTATTACTGGTGGGATGGAATGAAAAAAGATATTGCTGATTTTACTGTGAAGTGTCTGACTTGTCAGCAGGTTAAAGAAGAGTGGCAGTTACCGAAAGGGATGCTTCAGCCTTTACCAGTGCCAGAGTGGAAATGGGAAAACATATCCATGGACTTTGTTGAGGGATTACCGAGGACATCTCTAGGTAGTAATGCAATCTGGGTTATTGTTGATCACTTGACTAAATCTGCTCATTTCCTTGCTATACGAGATACGTTTTCCCTAGATCAACTTTCCCGTTTGTATCTTAAAGAGATAGTCAGGTTACATGGAGTTCTCCTCTCCATTGTATCTGATCATGATCCCAGGTTCACATCTAACTTTTGGAAAGGCCTTCAGAAGTCGTTGGGTACTGAAATAAATTTTAGTACAGCTTTTCATCCTCAATCAGATGGGCAGTCAGAACGAACAATTCAGACATTGGAGGATATGCTACGTTCTTGCTCTATGGATTATCAGAGAAGTTGGGACAAACATCTTTCTTTGGTTGAGTTTTCTTATAATAACAGTTTTCATTCCAGTATACAGATGGCACCTTTTGAGGCATTATATGGGAAGCGGTGTCGAACTCCGGCATTTTGGGATGAAGTGGGTGAAAGGAAGCTGATGGGACCAGAATTGGTAGAAGAGATGGCAGAAAAAGTTCAGTTGATTCAACAGCACATGAGAACAGCTCAGAGAAGGCAGAAGAGTTATGCGGATAACCGGAGGAAGGATCTATCTTTCGAGGTAGGTGATCATGTTTTTCTCAAGGTTTCTCCTTGGAAAAGTGTGATGAGATTTGGTAAGAAAGGAAAGCTGAGTCCAAGGTTTATTGGACCATATGAAATTCTAGATAAAGTTGGATCAGTTGCTTACCGAGTGGCTTTACCTCCGAGTTTATCTCAGGTACACAATGTTTTTCATGTTTCGATGTTAAGGAAGTGTATGCCAGATCCATCTCATGTTTTGAGTCCAGAGGTAGTTCAGCTGGAGGAGAACCTATCTTATGAAGAACAACCAGTCCAGATTCTTGACCACAGGGAGAAGGTGTTACGGAATAAGGTGATTCATCAGGTAAAGGTTTTGTGGAAAAACCGTGTGATTGAAGAGGAAACGTGGGAATCTGAAAATGCTATGAGGGATAAATACCCCCACTTATTTTGATAAGTGAATAAAATTGCGAGGACGTAATTCCCAAAAGGGGGGAAGGATGTAACATCCCAGGTAATTAAAGAACAAATAATTTTCATATTTATTAATATTTATGAATTAAATATTAATTTTAATTAAAAGGGGTTTCTACATTCGATAGAGTACTCGATACGCAACGATGAGTTTCTTTGAAAATTTGCGTTGCACACAAGTAATAAAATAACATTATTTTAAATGTTAGTTAACAATAGCCGTTGTACTGGCGGGAATGGATAGAAATAACTAAAATATGATTATATATGTTTTTAAATGTTTTTACATTTACCCAATAAATGATAAAGGCTTAAAATATGGAAAGAGTTCAATTTTTGGCATTTATACCCTAATTTTCACTAAGGGTTCACTTATCACCTTTTGAAGGCGAACTGACATTAAATATAGTTTTGATCAATCTTATAAATTTTATTGGACCAAAAATAACTCTTCTTTAGAATCGGGACATCAAAATTTACTTTGTGTAAATTTTTGGTACCTTTCCGATAAAGTTCATTTTTTAATGAATAGTGTAAACTGTTGTATTTTAATTCAAAACCTCTTTTTAATATAATTTATTTATATGATTAGATTATCTTTTGAATTGTTTTTAAAGTGAAATTAGAAAATATTTTTACCATTAAATCCAATAGTGGTCATTGAAATTAATTTCACTTTGAAATCAGACTTAAACTAGTGTCAATCTTTTGATACTTATTGTTTCATAAAAACACGCTATTTGCTCTGACAGCAGGAATTAATTATTAAATTAATTAATGTGACTTATATGTTTTTAATTTTGTAAAATAGACTTCATTTTTGAATTCGTAATATCAAATATAGCTTAGGGTGATTTTTTGGTAATTTTCTGAAAAACTTCAATTTTTGATGAATAGTGAAACCACTAAGTGGTACTTATAAAAAACTGATTTTCTGTTTAAATGAAAATTTTCCATCATTGTGTTTTGATTTTCAAAAATCCGACATACATGGTTGTAATTAATAAGTAAAATATGGTTCAATGAGATTAAAATAATTTTTTGGTGAATGGTAACTTATTAAGTTTTTAATCGCGATTAGTGGTAATTAGTGTAGTTTAAGGTAAAAATAATTTTTTAATAATATGAGATGAGCTTGACACATGTACTACCATCATTTTATGTGTCATGGCCGACCAAGACAAGCCATGGGTCAACTTGGGGACCCCATGGAGCCCCTTTGGTTGGGAAATGACATAAATAACTTTTTATTTAATGTAAAAGTAAAAATGACACAAACATAATATGTTTTACAAAAACAATTTTTACATGGGGTAATAAAGATTGTATTTTTTGATTATAAATAGTCATAGGAAGGATAAAAAGATTTCCTACATCATAGTATTTTTTTTATAATTTTTAGACTTTAAATAAATTAAATTATTTATGACATCATGATGATGCAGCGATGACTTCATTATTTAACGATTTAAATAAAATGGAAAGATAATGTAATATCTAAAACCTACACATGCCCAAAACCTATTGGATGGGAATATTTCGAAGCCTTATCATATTATCTTAGAAATATATCAATGCGGGACCTTATAAATTCGAAACACTTTTGAAAATAAAATAATAGTTTCATGTTTTCCAAAAGTGCCCCTCCTCTCCTCTTATAAAACGCCCCCACCTCTACCTCATTTCACACACTCCTAAAGCCTTTGGCTCGGCCATCCCCTGCCCATTTACTCTCTCCACATCCCTCTACTCACCCTAGAAGATTACCTTTGGGCATAATCCTTTCAAAGGAATCCTTTAGGCTCAAATCAAAAGGAGTTACACTTTTAAAGGTAATTCATTCTCTCTTGTTCATTTGTTTTATTTTGCTTCTCCAACCCCCTAAACTCTTTTTATTTACTTATTTTGTAACAACACCAGTATCTTAAATATACTATGATGTTGTTATAAGATTTATTCGAGTTACACTCTCACAAAACTACATCAAATGGTTAAAGAACATACGGTTTCCTTGGATGGCGAAATTCTGCCTCCCGAAACGATGATTGTTCAATACACATTTAACACCTTCAAAGGTGGACATTATGATGTCACTATTTTTATATATGATATATAATATGTTAATTCTTTCCTTATGCTTCTGTATTTTTCATTTATAGAATACCATTATTGTTTCCATTATGGGTAAACACGATATCTTCATTTTAGGAAGTGCGGACTACCGCCCCCTGAAAGTGATTTGATTCGTTAATACCATATGTGGGATGTGTAAAGTATAAATTTAATGATATTATATATGTTATTATACTGTAATTATAATATACTCTTATATCATTATGATTCAATTCTATAAAATACGAAATAGAAATGAAAGTATCGTTCATGCGTACGTACGGCTTACTGTCTCCATGAACGGTGCATTTCATTTCTTACCTCTAAATGATTATGTAATATTATAAATACATGTATATGCTGGATATATATGATATATATGATATAAAAATCAGGAATTCCATTCAGTATATAAAGAACCTTTGACCAAATTAACAACATGTAAGTGTAAGAAGTATATTTTTGACTTAAGAACCAAATACCGACAAAATGAACATTATTAACTTAAATGATTACATGATGTTCATAACATGGTATAAAAGGAATAATGAACATGAAAAAGGTTCTTAAGCAAGTAAAGATTAACTCAAGTTTATTATTTAGGAGATTAAAGAACGGTCGGGTCAAGTCGGATACGAGGTAAGGGACTTCGTCTCAATCTCCTTTCATTGAGGCATATTTCATTTTATACACAACTTTCTTTTATACGGTGTATAAACCCCTTTGACTTTTACTTTTATACAAAAGGAATCTTTTTCTACGAAGCGTTTTACTAAACGACAAAAAGGAATGTTTTTTTAACGTACGCGGTGACAACGACCTTTTCCGCCGCCGCGAGTATTATTTGGTCTTTGGATTCCTCAACAAGCCGTAATGTTTTTAAAATGAAATAAATACCATATACTCTTTTATGTATTTTGGTATTGAAAATGGTTTTGATAAAGGATTCTATTATGATATATTGTGATTGAAATGTGGAAATTTTATCATTCCTTTATATTTGTTTTATGTTTTATGATTTTATATTGGTACTTGGACATTTGACGGGTGGTTACGTGATAAACCATATGACGGGTGGTGTCGTGAATACCAGGACGGGTGGTTACGTTATAACCTCCAATGCGTTGGGTATGGAAGTCGGTCGTATGGCTATTCCATTAAGTATGTATGGAAATTGGCCGTATGGCTATTCCATTAAGTGATATATGTGGAAGTCGACCGTATGGTTATTCCACTTAAGTATGTTTATGTCCCAAGTTACCTTTATATATGCTATGTGTTCTTTATATGGGTTTTATGGTAATCCTTTAGTTACAAAAAGGTAAGTAATGATACTTTATTCAGTGAAGAGTTTTTACTACTTCATGATGGTGAAGGTATTACTTTGTTATAGTATACATGGTTTACTTGATGTTTGAAAAAGTAACAGTTTTCATTCTTTGTGTATCCCTTACTAAGCTTTTTATGCTCACCCCAAGTTTTTTTCGAAATGTTTTTCACAGGACATAAAGTGGAATAAGGTCAAGGATGGGATCAAGGGAATGTGATGCTATATAAGACATGGAACTAGACATGTTTCTTTTTAAGAGTTTTTTTCTATTATGGAAACTTAGTAGAAGTGTCTACTTTGTAATCTTTTGAGATGTAATAGTTATGTTCTAATTCTCTAAAACTCTAAACCTGAAAAGATACTCAATGTGAATTATTCATTTAATTCAATATTAAGTAAGTTTTAAGGCTGGGGCCTTATACCAATGCTTAGGTTGTTACATTCTACCCCCATAAATGAATTCTCCCTCAAAATCCATTCGTGTTGTCAATGGTTTAATACATGAATGTTCCATTCATAGAAAACCACATCATAAAAAGCAATTTGAAAACACCCTTTTAAAAAAGAAAAGTTGGAAACGAAATTTTACCCAAAGTAACTCATAAATAGGTTTCTACATATGAGAACATAAGTGAATATTTGGGTGTTTTGTAAAATAATAAATAATCATAGATATTGATTAATATCACTATAAAAAAAGGTTGATCTATAGAAAGTTAATAGTCATAAAAAAGAAACATTAATGAGGCCATTAATATCATCAATATGATGATAATATGACAACCATTTACAACATGATCCATTTTCCTGATGTTGAATAATTTTTATGAGAAGATACCATTACTTGATTTCACTTAAACATCACCCTTTATTGTTCCATGACCAATTTACACTTCCTTTATTTTTCCATGAAATTAATTTGAATTTTACAATCCTGAAGCATTTGAAAATCACGAGATGAAATATAATTCATTCTATCTATCTTCAACAAAAAAGGATAGCATTATTTATAAATTATTTATAAATCTACCTGTAGTGAGATTATACATTAATATCACAAATATATCTAAAGAATAACTTAATCTTTCTATAAAAGGCTAATCCCACAATCCATATGAAAGATAAAAATCCAAAATATTAGAAAGAAGTTCACTAAATTAGTTTAACATTTATCTATCATATATCATAAGGTAGTTCTTGGTCCTCACATTCCAATCATGTCAGCACCTTCATCGTGTATTCTATTGAAACATGGAAATAAGCTGAATTACCATACATAATTATGGGAAAAATGAATTTTTACTTATTATTATGTTGAAAAGATGTATAATTCACCCATGATAGAATAAACCACATGTCAATAAATCCTTAATCAGTTCCAAGGTAACTAGTATTATCCAATTTATTTATTCACATCCAACATATCATTATCCAACTATAATTATATTAACATAAGGGACATGTTAAGGGTTATATTTCCCTTAAAAATGTGTTATCAAATTATATCATCTTACCCTTAAATCACTTTTCTAGTACATTAGAACTATTCAACATAGGCTTACCAATCATTAGTGAAAAACATATACTAAAAACACTTATATATAGTGATTCATATAACATAATATTTGAATTCTGAAACATATTCACCTCATCATTGTTGGGAAGTGTCTTCAAATTTTCTTTATAATAAAAATGATGATCACAAATTTATATATTATTATCATAACATGACTAGGATTTATCAGAAGAATCATAATTTTATTATTTATTACATGTTGTTCTTTTCAATTTAGCTTCAAATGGAGGTGTCTTTATATTTACATTAATATTCTTATTCAACCTCACATCCTATATTTTCTATAAATTCTTTCGAGTCTTGGGATAAATCTCTATATAGTGTACCTCACTCATTTCATAAAATTTACGCTACATAGCAACTCAATTTCATCTTTAGAGGTGGTCGACACTTTGACACCCACAGTTGATCCCCAGGCTAGCTAGGTGTTGTTGGGGGGGGGGGGTTAATCAGTGGTACACTCATTTTTAAAAAATAATTTTTTTTACTTTGAGTTCAAACTCTTGGAATTATTATGGTTCCTGATTCACTCTATAATTATCTCTAAGTCTCACTTCTTGTGAAATAATAAAATAATAGAGGGAAGCACATGATATTTACAAGGTTCAGTAATGAAAGGCCGACACTTTTCCATATTGTTTAGACATCTAAACATGGATTATCATCATTATATACAGGTGTCAATAACATTAAATTATCTCAAACTGAGATACTTTTACTTATAATCTATCCTTGATACTACAATTTCATTTTTTGCCAAACAAAATACTTCTTTCTCTAGCTCCAACTGAGTGTCTCCTTTTACTACCGAATCAATCTAGAAGACTTCAACTACTCCCATCACCAATTCTAAGACACCACCTTTATTTATGGATTTTATCCAATATAAGTTGATCTTTTATCTTGTTCTACAATATTTTAGGATCTAAATTTCTCACTCACTTCCTTAAGAACATCTGTAGTGCTGGTCTCGAGACTCCTTCTAGATTTGGTGCACTCTGTATTCACTGCTTTAAATACTAAGGTACATTAAATCAATCTTAATGAATAACCTAGCTTTGAAAAACTCTCAAAATTCTTCTTTCACAATGGGTTCAAGGTATCTCAAAATGATCATTCAATTCAGTACAATACCACCATCACTTGCGTGCACATATTTATACTTAACAATGTGGTGCATGGTTTATAAATAATTCCATGATCTAAATTATTTCATTTAAATCCTAAATTAATTTTTTTAAGAATTTAACACAATAAATTTTATTATTTATTCAAAAATTAATACCCTAATGATCATATTTTAATTATTTACTAATATAAAATACTCCATTAAAAATGGGAATTAATTTTTTATCTATCTCATTAGAAATACACGAATGTGTATTATGATATTTAATGAAATTCACCATTTGAAATACGTCAATGGATTAGGGTATTAACTTTATCTTCTTTAATAACCCATAAATTTCTTGGTTATAATAATCATGCATTGTGATTCAGAATTACCCAAGGGGGTATTCTTATTTCCCATTTAGAGGAAGGATCACCCACTTCAACCCTTGTTTCAGCACCTGAAGGAATCATGTTTTCTTTTATTATTCACATAGAATATTCATATTTAAATACCCAAATATTAATCTCATAATCAATAGTGGATCACACTATCTACATTCATTTTTATATGCCAAATTTTAACACCCAAATGATCATGTTACTTCATCTACACGACAACTTAAAAATTCAAAAAGAATAAAACATAATTCCCATTCATCATGTAGCACCATAAATGACACATATCACCCCTATTTCTCTATATGGAAATCTAACATCACATGACATATTCATTTAGAATACACGTTGAATGAAACTTATTCACTCAACCTCTTATTTTATTTTTTATGCAGGAAATCTGAAGCGACCTACATACGTTATTTTGATCATACCTGTTCATAATTTATGATGTTTAACTATTCTAGGTGTGATATTTATTAGGAAACCATCATACTCAGGATATCTGGTTTATGCGTGTCCATGCATGAAAATCCTGCTCAAATGTTCATAGATATTGTTTGGATCAGAGGAGATCATCATAGATATTTCAATTGAGTTTGTGGCCACCAAGAATATATTAATTGATTGAAAATAGTGGTAGATCCTCTTTATGCTAATGCCTAGATCATCATTGGATGAAGGAAATGCTGTTACTTTAATGAGATGGTTTAGATCAGATCAATCCTACGACTCCCATTATATAAATACCTTTTTAAAATGGGTGAATAGTTCCCACCTTGTTGCTATCAGACATCAAATTTATCTATGGTAGGTTCTATGATTTATCAATTAATCATGACCTCTTTATTTCCAAAAATCCTAAAACCCTATTGGAACCACCCCATGCCTTCTCTAATTTCCACTAGGCTGCCCCACATAGTGGTGCAACTACTAATCCCCTTATTTTCTCTAGGACTTATACATGAGGCTGCCCTTCATTGTCAGCAACTATCTTTCTTGATATGGTTCCCTTGGGCACAATTGACCTATTTATCTAACATGATCCCTTAGTCGAGATAGCTATGGATGGATAGTAGGTTAGTCTTATTTTTTAAAAGGAAATCAATTTCATTCATCAAATTATTCTTTCAAAAATGCCATATTCAAATTATAATGATAAGAAAAATCACCTCTTCATCTTCTTTTTTATTCAATATGATATATATATATATTTCATGGCCTTATTAATTCCCCACTATATTCAAGGAAATACTCTTTACATCTACATGCTATATAAAACACCCTACATGTACTTACTCTACATCATTTTTCATGGTCTTACTCAATTATTCTTTAAGAAAATCCATTTTGTCATTGATAGTAATATTTTTAATATTGTAGTTAACAAAGTTTCATCAATGGAAACATTATTGGAACATAGGATCACTACAACATTTTTTAGAGTAAATATGGATATCTATCCAAGATAAACATCAAAATTCATCAATTGAAAGCATAAATGTTATATAGGCATCACTACTTTATCCACAAATTAAATTATAGACAATAAATTCTGACTGATTAACAACAAGTGCAACATGGGATCCAAAATAATATACAATGTAGTGTTATTTATGGTCATAGGGTATGACAGGTTGATTTATAGAATATGTTTTTTCATAACTCATGTTTTGACACTACTTCGTAACCAACCATAAGTGTTATCATAATAAAAATCAACATTAATGGTTTTTCAAAATAGATAATCACATTATAACAATGATATTGGTGAAACCAATAATTATGATATAGTTAATGAAATGAACCACACTGTACAATATAACATATCATAAAATATGAATGACAACCTATCATAGCACATATCTTATGATGTTATTAAATCATGGAATATTATGGATTGTTTCACCATCTATTATAAAATATTACATGGAATTAAAATTAAGTAAATTTTAATGTAAAATTGATTATGGTTTTTCAAATTTTTATAAAATGTTAGTGTTTGGAATTATATATGGAATATTTTTATGCCTAAAGTAAATATAAAATGTTCATATTGATATCTATTGTAATTAACAAGAAGTTTAAAATGATATTTGTTTACTGAATAAATTTTTTTTACATATTATATAATATTATACACATAAAAAATATAGTTAAAACAATAAAATTTTATCTCATTAACAATTATCATTACATTAGTCAGTTATCAAAATAAATTAAAATGCTAAACATTACAAATGGACAAATAATATAAAATAGAATATCTAAAATCGAAAATTATGGATCACCCTAATCTTCTAGAATCATCACCCCACTTAAAATGTTATATAAATGAAAAAAATATTATTAATCAAATCAACATCCTATGAAATTAAAATATATCATTACAGATAATTTTTTATTGAATTTTTGAGTGAAATAATTAAGGGGTATTTATAGGGAATTAGGGAAATCTAAATGTTTGGATTCAACAGTTATATAATCATTGGTTAATATGACCATTAGTAAATATGATCATTGGTCAATATTACTATTCTAATAAATATCATTTGATGATAATTTTACCATCAAAAGTAGTGCATATAAGTAGAAAATAAAATGGATTATTAATATAGAAAAGAGAATCGATGGCATGAACTCGTATAGTCATGCCATTTGAATCCCATTTGTCAGAACTTGGGAGGGAGATATCAACACTGGATGGGGTTCACCCATGACCAAGGTGTCCTCAAGCCCCCAAGGATCCATTCCTCAAGATCTATGAGTAACTCTTTATGGTAATAGAATTATCCTTCCATTTACTTAAATTTAATAAACTTATAGTTACCCTCTCTTATTACCCTTTTGATCATCCCTTAATTCAAAATTATGTTTTATCAATGGTATACCCTTTTCCCCTCTCAGTTTTCCCATTTCTAAAACCACATTTTATACCCATCATGCAACCAAATTTACTTCTCAAATTTATCTCTCTACTAAAGAAATTATGTTTTATTTTCCAGTTTTGAATGACCTAACCACTTTTTTTCTTTGGTTATTCACCTAGATATAAAAATGATATATTTTAGTTGGGTATTTAATCATAATAAACCCATATTCCCATTTTATAGGTTAAAATTTATGTTATGATTATATATTTAAGAACTTTTATATAGAAATATTTTGATATGAAACCTCTTTATTTTCCCATGGGTTATTAATGAAATGATTTATTACAATATTTTTGGATCACATTAACAAATACATATAAATGGTGCACCATTATTTCACTCCAATGCATTGGGTAAATAATTAAATCTCTATATATGACATGTTTTATAATACCTTGGTAAATAACCTTCGTAATTTTCATATTCGACACGTCAGGGAAAAACCATAGTGAAATGCTTAAGAATGTTTCATATATATTTTGTATCAAAATTTACATGCTATGGTCCATTTTGAGTTTATTATTATATTCATCATGATCTGTTGTTCAATCTATATTGTGACACCTCATCTTCTTATTGATATTCCTCATCATTTCATTCTAAATGTTTCCCTCGGATATTCCCTTACTAGGCCTCCCGATCACCCATTTATGTTGATTTATGTCCCTCAGATATGAGATATAGTAAAAATAAATTAGGTTGAAATCATGATGTTTTCTTAAAGTGATATTATATGATTTTATAATGTTTTCATGTATAAGGTACCTTATTTACATGAAAAAAAACTTTAATATATCCTCTATTAGTACCATGTGATGAAATGATGTGTAATAAAAATAATAGATTCCATTATTGGTATGAAAAGGAAGGATTAGTTATTTATCAATATTAAAAATTTAAAAATTTAGTATGAATCCGAAGGACCAATCCATATATATGAAAAAATCCTAGTATTTCTGGTAAGAATTAAGTATGTGTTTTCCAAACAAATACCTCCATGTCTGGATAATACAAGTGGATGTGGCTCCATCATAGATGTGACTCAGGGTAAAACCCAAAAACAATGATATGATATAGCCTCAAACGAGAATTGGTACATAGAAATACGCCTTTTACACACTTGATTTGACACTCCTAGCGGATATGATTGGTTAATAAGATGCTTTTTATGAACCTTGAATAAGGAAATATAGAAAATTTAATTTTTATTAGAGGATATTAATGACTTGTTTAAGCATGATGTTTTAAGTCATGAAATACATTTAGAATTTTAAGATTCATAAAGGTAACATGATTATCACTAAGGTTTTGGTCTTTTAGAAAAATTGGGGGAAATTGGAGTAACTGTGTAAATAAGGAGTGAAACTAATGATGCACTGGAAACATTCGAATGGAAGTTGGAATGGAAAAAATTCATGAGGATAATGAATCAAATATCTCATGTTTTGAACAATGTTGAAAAAAAATCCATAATGGAATTTTCCCAGTGTTTTTTAAGAAGATTTTTTTGTTGAAAAATCTAGATAACCGCATTTCAAAATGGTTGGTGTTTTCGAAGAAAATGATTAAGTTGGCACAAGTTACGAGTGTTTGCAAAATTTTTGGGCATCAAAATCAGGAGTTTTTTATTTAGAAAAGGATGGTTTTCTAAAAATAATTTGGTGGATTGCAGTTCATAGACTGCAAATCATGGAGTACTCGGACCACGTAGTAGTGTTGCTATGCTATGATGACCACAAAGGAGGTATGCGATCCAGAAATATCAATAAGCACACCACTTATTGAAATAAGTTTTCGGGAGGATCTTCATTCATGGGAGGATATTCATTCATGGGGGGATAATCATTTTATAATTGAATTAGTGATTTAAGGATCCCCAGCAGGGTTCTTTTTTGGATGACATCGGCCGCAATAAAGGATAAAGGCACTATGTAGACTGCATAGAAAGTTTATAGTGAAGGATATACCACATATGAGTTTTGGGTATTTGTGATTAGAAGGTTTTGTGGGATTTATTTTTCTATATAAAGGACCATATAAAATCATTAAAAATTAAGTGAATTCCATTAGAAAAGATCATTGATGGAAGAATTCCGGTAAGCCTAAATTAGTTGGAGAGGGAGGATTTCACAAAGGAGAAGTGTTTGGCGAAGGATAAATTCTGTGAAGGAGAAAATTCACAAATATAGTTCACAAAATGGGTTGGTGGGGTTTAGTAGCTCACAATGAAAAGGGGGCCACAAAGTAGAGGCAGTCTGGGAAGCATCGAAGGTTCAAAAGGTAACACCCCTCTGTGAAGCGGAGGTAATCCATGAATAAAATGTTTTCCATGAAGAATTCATTCCATGTGTTGAATGAATGTTCATAGAGGATTTAAGGGAATTTGTGGAGGGTTAAAGAATGTTTTGAATGGGACTAAAACTTTTCATGAATGTAATTTTTACAAACTAATGTTTATTAGAAAAGTGGATCTCATCTACTGGGTGAAAATATGACTTCATGTAACCCTAATATATGTGTGAAACAATTCTAAGGTGATTCAAAATAATTGGACTCTTCTAAAGAAGCCGTGATCACAATTTAGTTGATTGAGTAGTTATCTTTAAAATTGTGATTGATAGTAAACCATGGGGGACAGTGAGTCTGATATGAACATTTTAAGGGAAGTGATCTAGGTAATAGAAGGGATATATCCCTAGAATTATTTTTCATAGTGATCCTTAGGGGATTTAGTACATCGGCATATGTTTGTTGTACGTTCTTTGAAAATATTCCAGTGGGGTGAACCAAGTAAATTTTTTGTGCCACACAATTTCATTTCTATTAATACATTTCTATGGTAAGGTGAGATAAGAATATTTTTCTAACAGTGAAATAAGATCTGAAGGGTTAGTGGTTTTAATCTATCATATTTTGATTCACCCCTATCTTAGAGTATTTATCCTAATTGTGCTAAGAAATTGTATTAGAGAAAAATTTAATTTTTGTGTTTCTATCCAAGGGATTTCAATGGAGGCTTTCAATCATAAAGTAAATCCAATATTTTATAGAAATAGTTTTAAATTATGTAATAATTAGAAGAAGTGGTTTTTTTTCTACCAATAGGCATGGATTTGTTTATAGATGAAATGAATGGTATTTAATCTAGTATGGATGGTGGAGTTTTAGTAGAAGATGAATATAGAGAAATAGATTATAAAGACAAAGTAATCAATGCATTAGGGGATACTTATCCATTGAAATATATTCGAAGGTGATGTCATGTTAAACAACACATGCTATGTGGGAATTGATGCTCAATATTTATGAGGGTGAATCAAAAGTCATAGAATCAGAGATGAATGTCCCGTGGAACAAGTATTATGATATGAGAATGCCCCCTAATGAGTATATAGATTCAAGATTTTACTAGGTTAATGTTATTGTTTAATTTATCCATGGTTTTAGAGAAATTAATGAAGACATAATGATTATTATTCACATCTTAAGATGACTTCCACCTCGGTTCAATCCAAAATTTATTATTTTAGATGATAAATATACAAAGGAGCTGACATTGGATAGTTTACATAGTACACTTGTCACATATGAGATGAGAAACGATGATAATGATTCTAGGGAAAAAGAGAGGTCTAAAGATATGGAATTCAGGACTATGAAGAATCTCACCATTGAAGATGGTCAGGAAGAAGATGACGTGGATAAGGTGTTGTCATTCCTTTCCTGAAATCTACAAAGAGGAAATGGAAAGTTCAATGGAAAACCCCCCACTTTTCTGATTTCAATGTTCAAAGGATAGACATATTTCAATAAGTTTCCCTAAGAAGTTTCAAGAAGATGATGAGGATGATGTTGAAATTCTCTTGAAGAAGTCTTCAGCCTATGTGAATGGTAAGAAAAATAATTCATGAGAAATTTATTCAAAAATATGAATATTATTTCATAAGAAAATTAATGTTCATAAGAATCTAGGGTTGAATATAGGTATAATTACAATGATCATGGAGATAATTCTATTGTGGAAGTTGTTGGTTTCTCCCAAAAATTGAAGAAAGTGACAATGATGGAGAAGAAGTCAAAGTAAGGGTTGATATGTAGGATTAATTAGAAGCATCTCTTGAGAAGATAGATGTTAGGAAAGATAAAATGAAGAAATAAAACAGAGTGGTTCATGGTGCCAAATATTATATGAAATTTTATGTAGAAGATATGTTTAATCTAGAGGAAGAAATTGAAAATCCGAAGTATATAATGCAAAGAACTCCGAAATGGTTGATGACTACATTCTCCAAATTGATGAAAATAAAAATTTCATTGATAGGTTGAATAAAAAAATTAAATATCTAGTAAAATTAATTTAAGAACATGTGGAGGATGTATTTAGATTGTGAAGAAGATTTTAGGATTAGGAAAAAATCTTGACTCCTAGGATGACATCAGCAAATCATATTATTCAGGTGACCAAAAAAATAGAAGTGGTGAATAAAGTAATAGTAAAAAAGTAACAATAATTGAATTCAAATTATAAGGATGGTATGAGGATTAATAAAAAATATAATGTATTAATGGTTGAAGTTAGCCTAGAATAACATGATCTGAGATTAATTATTGATTTGGGTAGCAATTTGTAGCATAAGATTTATAGAACCCAAGGGAAAACTTGTAGTACAGTGGTGACACATTGGAATAACCCCACTATTTTATATTATTGTTGTGGAAAGATAGGACACTAACAAAATTTAGGTTCAATAACCACGAGGTACATAATAAAACAAGACCAATAGAGGCATCCATAAAGTGCTCAATATTCAATGACATCATTTTATTGTAACTATATTAGGTTTAGAGGATTCGGAAACAGGGAATGATATTGTTCATAAAAAATGCAGGAAATGTGACAATGTAGACTGAATGTGTTCATAAGTAGAAGATCAACCTATCATCAAATGATCCAAAAACAAAAAATTGATTTCAATATCTATAAGATGAAGTTGGTCCATCATACTCTGAGGAAGATCAAGATTATCAATCAATACTAAGTGGAATTCAAAAACATGGATCAAAAACAAAATGGAATACCAATATGTGGTTGTATAGATTTCCCTGAAATCTTAAGATCATTTTGGTGTACGAATCATTGATAGTGGTTGAAAATCCCATTTGATATAAAATAATGATCCTGTTATAAGGATAACATATGATAAGGAGGGTGTTTTCAATTTGGGAAATGATGAAGGTCTAAAGGCAATTGCCTCAGAAAATTCCATATTTGGGGGAAATAAATGAGATTTGATGATGTCTTAGTAGTTGAAGGTCTCAGTCACAACTTTATTAGTGAAAGTAAACTATGTTACTTAGGGAAAACTAGGTGTTTTATTAAAAATATTTTTATCGTAAAATGAATATATGGTGTTGTTGTTCTATAGGGGAAAAAATGAAAAAGGGGAATCCCTACCATATATGTGGGAATGATGATATTTTCTTTTTTATTTAAAAAGGATGAAAATAGGTTATGGGATAAACAACTAGAAAATCTATTCCAACCACCTATGAATTATCTAGTCAAATGTGATGTAGCTCGTGATATCCCTAAACAATAATGTGATCATACTCATACATGTGTTGCTTGTCAACAAAGGAAGATTATCTAAAATACGTACAAGGAAAAAGAAATAAAGTTTACCATAGTGCTTGAATCGGTTCATGCATTTTTATGCAGACCTATCTTACTAAGAGCCATTGACGGGAAGGGGTATTACGCTATTCTCATCGATGATTCAGTAGTATGGAATAAGGATTTATCATTAACCTCATGTCTGATTAGATAAATTACGTGAAATAAAATCAGAGAAATATGAAAGGATGATTAGATAGAAAATTCTAACATTTCATACTAATGATGATATGGAATTCACAAACTTTAAAGTGGAATGTTATTTTGAAAACACAAGATAATGGATCATGATTCAGAAGTGAGAAATCCTCAATGAAAATGGAGTGGTTGAGAGGAGAAATCAGATAATAAACATCGTGGCCAGAACACTTCTTATTGAAAAGGACATAATAGATAAATTTTAGATGGAAGCAGCCTTAACATCGGTGTACATATCCAATAGGGCTTAATTTTTTCTAAAGGAAAAATAGACTATGTATGTGATGTAATATAGAAAAGAACCAACATTGAAATACCTTCATATATTTATAAGTATACGATTTATTATCAATTAAGATAAAGATATGAAATTTGAATCATAAGAATATGATGAGATATTTAATGGATATTATAGAAAAATAAAATCATTTAAATGTTTTATCCAGATTCTTGGAATGTTTCTTTAAACAAATGATGTTATAGTAGTAGATAATGAAAAAAATCACGAACTAAACAATGACTGGTTTCCAGATAAAATTAACGAGGATGTAAGCACCTTAGGGGGGTTTGAAGTGGAAAATGATGATTTAGAGTAATATAATGATGATTAAAATGATGAAATAAAATCTATATATGCACTGAATCTGAAGAGTTGAGCTGAAATTGACAAAAAAATATCCTTCCTGAATAGAAAGCACCAGTTCAAACATGAATAATGAATTCGTTACAATAATAATCCTTTATATAATAGGTATATACTGAATGTTTTGATGAAGTATCTTGCGATGAGAACTGATTTCATGCTATAAATGAAGAGTTTGATTAGATTAATAATAATCAGATATAGGATATTTTTCTGAGACCAATAGATAAAAATTCTATTTGTACCAAATGGGTCTTTCATAACAAGATGACTAAAGATGACATAATGAGCCGAAATAATGCATGATTAGTGTGCAAAGGGTTATACTAGATATTGGGTATTAACATTGATGAAACATTTTCAATTATTGCATGGATAAAGATAATCATATTATTCTTGTCCATAATAGTGAAAATAAGGTTCAATGTTTTCGAGATGGTTGTCATGTCAAACTTTATATATTGTGTTCTGGAAGAAGAATTTTATATTGACCAGTTAGGTAGTTTTCTAATTTAATGTGGTGGGTTTTTTTAAAATCACCAGGTTAGTAATGATAGTAACCAGAAGATGATGGTGTTGGTGTATATCGATGAAATAATATTTGGTGGACCAGATGAAGCATAGTGAAAATAGTTCACAAAATTCATGAACAGTACACTAAAAATGTAAACGATTAGAGAACTAATGTTTTTACGTGGTTTACATGTGACTCAAGGAAAGAATGGCTTATTAATTTCTCAATCTAAATACTTCAATGAGGTTTTGAGAATATTTGGAAAGGATAATTCCTAGGAGAAGAAAACTCCCGAGGATGCTTAGATGAAACTATCATGTTATGATGAAGAAAATATAGTTAATTTATTAGAATATATAAAATTATTAATATTTTATTTTACTTGATATTTCTTAGAGATGATATTATTTTTTCAATATTTCAAGTATCAATATATCAATAAAATTCAAAATAAATCAACTTAATTGTAGTTAAGATAATACTTCAGTACATTAAGGTATTGATGGATTTATTTTTGATGTACAATGTAAAATCCCAAAATTATTTATTGGATATATAAATGTAGATTGGGAAGGATCAATATATGATATAATGTCAATGTCAGGTGTTGTTTGTTTCTTGGCAGATCATTTATTTATTTTCTAAATGAGATAAAATATTTCATTTCATTGCACACTAAAAAAGGTAAATATATTGTTTTCACCCAAGATTGCATGCCGTTATTGTGGATGAAGCAACAACTAGATGATATGAGAGTTTTGGTGAAGTCTCTGATCATAATCCATTATGATAATTAATGTTCAATAAATCATAGAAAAAATTTTGTACATCACTCATGGAAAAGGAAAATTGAAATCAAGTATCATTTTTTAAGAAGAAAGTGGTAAAATAGCTTTTGAAGTTGGAGTATGTGCCTAAAAACTACAGGTTACAAATATTCTAACAAAGGACATACTCAAAGAAGCATTTGAATATAATTGAATTGATATTGGAGTTCATTCAACACCTCACACTTGAAAAAGTGTGTATATAGGACCCCTCTCCCTGATGTATGATGTTTTATTCCAATTTCAATGATCTTTGTTCTTTTTCCTATTTCATACCAAAATTAAGTGACCTTCATGTTCGTTGAAAGGTGTGGGGTAATTTTGGATATAAAAGGGGATAAATTTAATTAATCAAGATGTGGGAGAATCTGATAGGGGGATAAGTGGAGTATGTGGAGTTCTAAATCTGGTGATTATAGTGGTGATAGATCAAAGGTTATATATTATAATAGATGGGGTTCGTGATGAAAGAAGGAGAGTGGTTTTTGAATGAAGATGATGAAAATATAATTCAACTCTTATTTATAATGGAGATCATGGATCATGTGATCTTAGATTATGTGCTATGTAAATAATTGACCACTATTAGAATCCCCAAAGGTGAGTTTTGATATAATATGGAAGAAACATTAATGATGTATCAAATTGTGAAGAGTTTTCAACAAACCTGAAGGGGGAGATTGTTTGAAAAACCCACCTCAACGCGTCATCTCTATGATTTTTGGTTGATTTTGTATGTGGATAAATCAAAATGACCAATTTTCAATAGGGTTGGTGTTTCCAATTTAGATTTTTAAGGTGGCATAGTTTCCCAGTCTTCAAAAAATTGTTTGGCCTTAAAATCTGAAGTTTGTTTTTTGGAAAAAGAAGGTTTTCTAAAAAGAAGATCATGGAATACAATTCAAAGACATCAAATTAGGTAGTTTTCAGTCTTCATAGTATCATATTTACAATATACAAACTGAAAAATAGGTATGTGAACTACAAAGCGTGCTACACAAACCACATAGAAAAATCAGTTCATGGGAGGCTCGTCATTTGTGGGACGTTCTTCGTTCATGAGAGGATCATTGTTTTCAAATTGAGGTGGTGATTTAAGGAGATTAAAAGGGATTTTTATATATGATATCATCTTCTACAAAGGATAATGGTGTTATGGATACAATAAAACAAGTTCTTGGTGAAGGTTGTTCCACATAAGGGTTTTGATTATTTGTGATCAGCATGTTTTGTGGGATTAATTTTCCTACATAAAGGACCCTAACAACATAATTAACATGTAGTGAATTTCATTAGAGAAGATCATTTATGGAATAATTTAGGTAAGTACAATGTAGTTCATGAGGGATGATTCTTCCAATGCGAAGTGTTCAAGAGGGATCAATTCTGAAAAACAGATAGTTTTTTATGACAATTCACAAAATGGTTCTTTGGGCTTTAGTAGATCTCACAGAAAAAGTGGGACATGATAAATAGGCAGTTCAAGAATCATTGATGGTTCATGAGGAATCATTCATATATGAATCAGAGGCATTCCATGGAGAAAAGTTTTCCAATTAAGTACTTGCACCATGCAATGAATGATATTTTCAAAGGATTCAAGGTAATTTGTGGAGGGTGAAAGTAAGTTCTTAAAAGGACTAATATATTTTATGAAATAAATTTATTAAAAGTGAAAGATCAAGGAAAAATGTATTTCTTCTACTAAGTGAAAACATGACTTCATTTTACACTCATATATTTGTAAAACAATTATGAGGTGATTCAGAAAAACAGGAGACTGTTCTGGAGGAGTAGTGAGCACATATCAGTTGAGAGAGTATTGTGATTTGAAATTGTCAGTGGTTGTAAAATTGGAGGATAGTGAGTCATCTTTTAACTTTTTAAGGGTAGTGAGCCTGATTATTTAAGTGATCAAGCATGAACCATATTTTTGGCAGTGAGACTTAGTGGATTCAGGGCATTGACACATTTCTATTGTATTCTCCTTGGACAGATCCCAATGAGGGTGAAAAATGTAAAATTGTTATGTATCATGCATGATTTCATTTCTATTTGTACATTTATATAGGAAAGGGATATAAGAACATTTTACTTAACAATTAAACAAGATCATAAGGGGAAGTTGTTTTGATCATTGATACCCCGATTCAGCCCACTTAGTTTATTTAAACTCGTCGAGATAAAAAACAATAACATGAATCATGTTGGGAGATTGGATTCACCTTTAAGGGAAAAACATTCCATTAAGTCTTTCCTGCATAAATAACCACCTTCAATCAGTGGATCTACCGACCCGTTGATTTATAAAAAAAGGAAAAGCTCTATAAAAATATCTTTTCTACAATCCCTTTATTTGAGAGTGTGAAAGTCACCCTAACAGTATACTACTTAGTTGGAGAAGTTGATCAGTTGTAGAAATTGATTAGAAAAAAGAATCCAAGAAGGGTGATCTATTTTATAGACTAGTATGTGTTCAGGGGAATCTTTATCAATATATATTTCCCCCTTTCCATGAAAAAAATTGATAATCATTTCCAATAAATGTTCAAATCATAAGACAATGGAGATTAACCACCACAATCCTCAGAATAGGCTAAGAGAGAAAGGTCAATAATTTTCTATCATGATAGCTAAAGTAGAGGGTATGAATGATGTGGTGCAGATACACTCATTGTTATCTTAAAGCTAGCAAGTATTTTTTTTTATTTTGGTTCAATGAATTCCTTTATAACATCCCATTTTGAAATGAACATATAATCTACCCATAAAAATGGGGGAGGATTAAACTAGCATCAATATTGTATTGAAACTATAGTATTAACTTTGGTGAGTACCATGTCACCGAAAATATAGTTGTTATTCCAATGGTGGAATTTGAATCTATAATAGGGATGGATTGGATCTCATTATATAATGATAATATCAACGGCATATGTAAGGAAATTTTCGTAGTTTTTAATGGAAAGGTTATAGTTTTTTTCAAAGGAGAGATATCCCAGCCTGTTCTTTGTCCCGAAGAACCACCCATAGATTTTTTATGGAGATGATCAGTAAAGAAGGAGAAGGAAATGATAGTATAATGAAAAATAATTTACCCATAATTGTGGAATAAATTGACATATTTCCAAAATAGTTACATGAAACTCCCCCAGAAATAGAGTTATATTTATTCTTTGAAATCATACTTGGATCCAAACTGATATCAAAGACCTCGTATAGAATGGAAAATTTGGAGCTAGTGGAATTAAAGACACGACATCATGTTATATTGGATAAGGTAATTATCCAACCTATTATTTCTCATTGGGTATCACCTACTCTCCTTGTGAAGAAGAATTATTGATCAATGCGAATATGTATAGGAAAACAAGTCGACCAACCCAATGAAGGTGGGGTGCGAAAATCCTGACATATGCTAGGGAGGAGTAGTTCCATGTTGTCTTGTTTGGGTGATTCCCTCTAAGTCCTAAACTTCATGTAATATTCTCTAATCCATTAGGCCTTGTAAGGGTTCCACCTTACCCCTTTAATGGTGGATTATCAAGAATAATAAAAAATTAAGGCCTTTAGGCCATTCTGACCCAATTAATGGTTATGAAAGAAGTTATTCCAAATGCTTCCATTAGAATAATATATGGGAATAATGAGTTTGTTTTTATGCCATTTGGCATGAGAAATGATCCTATTATATTTATGGATTTGATAAATAGTCTCTTTAGTGACTACATTCAAAAATTAATGGTATTTTTTATTGATGATATTATTATATACCTCAAAATTTGAGAGGATCATGAGGATAATATAAGGGTTATATCAGTAACTCTAATGATGGAGAATCTATTTGGAAAATTCATTAACTCAAAATTTCGATTATAACAAGTTTCATTCTTAGGGAACATTGTTACCAATGAAGGAATCTCTATTGAACTTATGATGAATAAGGCTTTATAGGAGTGGCTTCATACTAACACAATAATTTAGATTCACAGTTTCCTTGGATTAGTAGGATAATATATGAGGTTTGTGAAGAAAAATTCTTGATAATCTAAACCACTAACCAATTTAACATGAAAAGGGGATAAGTTAATCCTAACAAAGGTGTGTGAAGAATGTTTCCATGAACTGAATAATATATTGGTTAAATAACAAATTTCAACTCTACCCTCCATTGGAGAATGATTAATTATTTATAGTGATGCATATCTAAAAGGGATTGGGTAATTCATCATGGCAAGTTATAAGGTTATTTCTTATGCATATCATCAGTTAAATCTACATCAGAAGAATTATCTTAGGCATGAGTTGGAGCTATCTATAGTTATTTTTTATCTAAAAATATGGATACAATATCTTTATGGGGATAAATGAGATATATTCACAGAACACCAAATATTGAAGTATATTTTCATGAAAAATGAAATGATCATGAGATAAAGGAGATTTTAAAGACCCGGAAATTTCAAGGGAATTTTTTTCTAAATTTTCTTTGGAATTTTACAAGAACACAGTTTCTGACGGCGCCTGATTCCGAGGCCCGGTGTGCCCAGAATTAATTTATGAAGTTTGGCTCGGGTATGTTCAGTGAACGAGCGAGCGGGATTTTCTATCTTTTGAACCGGTGCTCGGAATTGAAATCCGATGGCACCGATGAACTCGCAAAGCCGGTAATTGCTTAAGGGAACCTTTACCGTAGTTGCGTTTGTGCGGGAGAAGAAGTTAATTAATGTGGTTTAATTAAAAAGTAAATAAAATTGTTAAATCAATTTTATTTCTTTTTCAAGGTGGTTAGTTTCTCCCATGGGAAGTTGGTGGTGGGGCCCACATCCACCCAACTTCCCATGTGTGGATAATTAAAAGGGTGGGTCCCACACGAACCCCCCACCTTTTCAATTTTCCCCTACCTCCCTAACCCCTCTTAACCCCTCACATTCCAAACACCCCATTAACTCACCTTCTTTAATATTTGACAACTTGTTGTAATTAATTTGGTGAGTTACATGTAAGTTTTTGAAATTCAAACAATTGAATTTGAAATGATTTGTTGTGTTAATAAAATAAGTTTAGAACTTATTTTATTAGGGGTTGGTGTTGGGTTGTTTGAGAGCTTTTTGGAGAAAAAGCTAAGGAACACCTTCTTCAACATCGACGAAGAACATCGTTCTTCATCGAAGAACATCTCCGCCGAAGAACGTGCCACCTCTGACGAAGAACGCTCGTTTTCCTTCCACGGAATTTCTCCCCTTCTGTGGTGAGACTCTTAAACGGATCTTCTTCTTCCCCTTCATCATCAACGGATCGACGAACAAGCTCAGAAGCATAATTGGGTAGAAAGCGACGACGGCTTCGCCTTCCCTCGAGTCGGACGAACGCCGATGTCCCCCTTCGACGTCGTCATCCTCGCGATGCCATACTGCGACGAACCGCGAACGATGACGCCTCCTTCCGATTGGCTTATACCCAAGGTAGGGGGTTGTATTCAATTATTTATATTTGTTCAAGATTTCCGACTTGATGATCTTCGTGGTTAAAACCATTTGTTATCGAATTTGGACTTTGTGGTTTGAAACCAAATGATAACGAATAACGTGAGGGGGGCCGGACCGCACGAACACGGCCGACCCTCCTCCTTTTTTCTTTGTGGTTGGTACGAGGAAGTGTGGTGCCATCGCACTACGCGGTTTCATGCGGTAGATATGCGCAGCGCCGTCGCGCCGCGCCGTGGAAAGGAATTCAAGGACGTGATGTCGTCGCGCTGCGTCGAAGAAATCCGAAGACATTCGCGGACGGAGTGGGGCCGCGGCGCCAACGCGCCGCGTCGGAGAACCACCAAGACGGCGCATTTCGTTTTTGACGTGCAGATTGACGGGCGATAACAAACAAGGCTGCAAGGTAATTTTGAGGCCTCCGCAGTGAAGGTCGGGTCCCGGGAGGACCATAGGCGAAGACGGCAGGAGAAACGGACCACCAGAGCGCGTCTGGTGGTCCGTGGAAGGCGGTGGCGGCGCCAGCGGCCGGCGGGTCGCCGCCAACCTCAAATAGCGGCGGGCGGGGGACACCCCGCTCCGCGTTTCGGCTTGGCCACGCTGGCCGAGCCGCGACCGTTCGGGCGGACCAGACCGCGCCAGACCAAGCCGGACCGAGCTGGGCCGGGCCGGGCCGGGTCACCCTGGGCCCAGACCCCCGTTTTCGGACAACTTTCAGTCAAAAGCCCGTATCATGAGCTACGGGTCTCCCAAACGACTCGCCGTCAGCGGAAACATGATCCTTGGATCGAGATGGTCATTTCGGTATATCGCACTCAAGGTTTCGGATTACTTTGGTTTCGCCCGGGTTGGTTCGGATACGAAACCAACCGGGCCCTCGGAGCGGAAACGCTCGTAACTTGAGTTCCGGACGTCCGATTGACGTGCCGTCGATTTTGATGGATTTCTCTAAGTGAGACGGATCTTTTGGCTTACTCCGCTCGAGGTTTGGATGCCGTCGGAGTGCGTTCGGGTTGGTTCTCTCACGAAACCAACCGGGCCCCTGGAACGAAAAAGCCAATAACTCACAGACCATGCGTCCGATAGTCGCGTCGTCTGTTTCGTTGAATTCCTCTTGATGAGACGGAAATTTTGGCATAATTTGCCCGAGTTTTGGATACAGTTGGATAATGGCGGGGTTGGATCGTACCCGAAATCCATCTGGGACCTTGGAATGGAAATGCTGACATCTTTCAGACTGGACGTCCGTTTGACGAACTGTCAGCGGCATTGGTGGTCACGTTAAGAAACGGTCCATATGAGTGTTCGGGGTATAGTTGAGTTACAGCCGGATTGGTTCGCACACGAAGCCAACCGGGCCCCTGGGACGAAAAGGCTAACAACTCACTGACCGGGCGTCCGATTGACGCGCCGTGTATTGCGTTGAGACCCCTATGACGAGGCGGTTCTTTGAGATACTTCTCTGTGGGACTTTGAGATACTTGGAGTATCGACCTATAGCTCGTGGAGCGGACCCTCTCGGAGACGAGCGTACGGAGTACGGAAACCGTGTAGACGACTGAGACATGACGACTGCTTGACCGACTCGACATGGAGTGAGTCGACTAGACCAGTGGACGGAGCGCCCGGTATTTGGTGACAGACCCATGGCGGACGGAGCGCCCGGTAGTTGGCCGCAGACCCACGGTACTTGACAGGAGGAGTACCTCTGTAGGCTATTAGGGGGAGCGCCCGATATTTGGCGACAGACCCTCAGTGGACAGAGCGCCCGGTAGTTGGCCGCAAACCCACAGTACTCGACAGGAGGAGTACCTTAGCAGTCTTCGGTTAGTGAGCAGTACCTCGGAGTCGTGGCAGGACCACTGTACACTCCAGAGACGGAGCTCTTCAGCAGTTATGGTTTCGATAATGAAAATACTGGTTTGAGCTGAGACTTTTGACCTTTGTGTTTACCACATGATTGAGATGGGTCACTTTATAACTTAGGTATATGTATGGGAATATACCTGGGTAGTGGTTACCCGTTGATTTCACAATCCTTGTGTTTCCTCATGATCGAGATGGGTTACTTGATAACTTAGGTATATTTATGGGCATATACCTAAGTAGAGGTTATCTGTTGAGATCTTCTTTGTGATTATCCTTGTTGGTTTAGTGAGACCTTGAGGGTCTCGGGGTCCCTACTGAGTATCGTTGTACTCACCCCTGCACGGGCTATGCCCGCACCTCGTCGTGTGGGTTGCAGTCGACGGGCAGTGCTGACAGAGGCGGAGTGTTCGAGGACTGGACGGTACCCGGAGGTGGACTATACGACGATTCAGTACCCAGAGGTGGACTACGCGATGATTCAGTACCCGGAGGTGGACTACACGACGAGATGACACACAGAGGAGGTTGACGGGCGAGAACGTGGAGGAGGCTATCTGTACCTACCCTTCAGGTAGGATCCGTGGTGGACGGCCAGGAGTTGCGCTATCTATACCTACCCTTCAGGTAGGATCCGAGGAGGAAGACCCAGGAGCCACTTCCATCCTTCCAGCTGTTATCTTTTCTGTTGTACTTGTTCAGTTTTAGTTGTACTTTCTTTTGGGTTTTTATTCTGGCCCATTTACTTTTCAGCACTTCTCTTGTACTTAGTGTTTACCTTTTCCGCTTGCTTACTCTGTGGTGCTTGTTTTCTTTTATAAAGGCAATGCCTTCCTATTTATCAGGATTTACTTCTTTGGTGCTAGTCGCCAACCTCTGGCCTATGGAAGGTGGGCTTGGGGTAGTCACGGCACGGGCCCCGAGGACGGGTCGTGACAAATTGGTATCAGAGGAGTTCGGTTCTACCTCAGAACTTATAACTCTGATGTTTCTTTCTGTGAAGCAATAGTGTTAAGAGTACCGAGTGTGGTTTTTAGTTCAGGGAGTCGAGTGTTGGTGCGGGCGGCCGACATATCCATACACCAGGACCCTGAAAACTGATTTCCGACATTGTGCATGAAAACAATGATTGCGTGTGTGTTTTCCAGAAGTTTTATTTAAATGTCAGCTCAAACCAGGTCAGCTCACCAGGTATAATCGTTTGACTGTGTCACATTGTTTCTTTTAGGATTGACTGTATTAGGCAATGGGCGTGGTTCATCCAGGGGATGAGACCGAGTTTCTCTTTTCGGCAAAATAGAAATTTTAGCAGCTCTTTCAGATCATATGCAAATCAGGTGCAGATCATCCAGGAGAGGATGAAGACTGCACAATGCAGAATGAAATAGAAATCTGGCTCCAGTCTTAGAGACTCGAGCGTGTTAAATGTTAAAGAAGTGGAATCTTTAAGGATAGATGAGTCTGCGAAGTAGCAGACGTGGAGGCAGATATATGAGAGCAGTATGAGGTGGTGTACATATTAACATGCTACAACCACCCGCCTTAGTTATTCCCGCCATGCTCAGGAAGGTGGAGGGCAGAGGAAGAGTGCGGCTGCATGCAGTCAAGGAGTGTGACCCAATGAATCTAGAAATGATTCAAGGGACAGTCTATGTCCACTACTAGCTGCTGTAGTAACGGACGTCGATATGAATCATTCCTTGCTTTCACAAATCTTGTTTCAGACCTAGAGTTTCCGGTAAGCCGTGGACTTGACCCTAACATCTGGAGATACATTGGGAGGAGACTCAAAAATCACACTTACGCTGACAGTGTGGTCAGACCCTCGAGGTGAGAGTTCCGGTTGGAATCTCTTGGTGGCAGTGTCGAGTCCTTACGATGTTAGTTTTAGTATGGAATGGGAAATAACTATTCATACTCAAATTGACGGTTTTAGGCAAACGTCGGGATGGGTTTTCCTTGGTCGGCGAAAAGGAAACCCCAGGCAGCACCGGATAAACTCTTTCACAGGAGGGTGCGACCGATCACTCTTGAGTCGGTCAACCTTACCCTCGTGGCAGCAGTCGTTTTAAGTTTCTGTTCTAAACAGGAGTTGGAGACCTCTGAGTTCGAGAATGACGATCACGTCCTTATACGGGTCTCACATCGACAAAGTTTACGGAGATGTGGCCAAGGTGGCAAGTTATCTCCGAGGTTCAGCGGACCTTCTTAGGTTCTCAGCTGGGTAGGCGGGGTGGTTTACCGCTTGACCCATTCACCACAGTTGCACCAGGTGCACGACGACTTCCACGTATCTCAACTGAGGAGATACTTGCTCGACCCGTCGCATATCATCGACCATGAGGAGCTGGACGATGGCGATGGGGTGTCTTTCACGGAGGTTCCAATGGGGATCGAGGATCGACAGGAGTGGATCCTACGAGGACGATCGATTCCTCGGGTGAGCTTTCTTTGGTAGTATGGGAACCTCCAGGTAAGCACATGGGAGCGGAAGGGTTAGATGTGTGCTCTGTACCGCTTTTGTGACCCTAGTCTGTCTTAGAGCTTTACGGGGACGTAAAGCCCTGAGGTGCGAGTAATGTAAAGACCCAGAAATGTCAAGGAAAATTTTTTCTTAATTTTCTTTGGAATTTTTCAAGAACACAGTTTCTGACGGCGCCAGATTCTGAGGCCCGGTGTGCCCGGAATTAATTTCCGAAGTTTGGCTCGGGTACGTTCAGTGAACGAGCGAGCATGATTTTCTATCTTTTGACCCAGTGCTCGGAATTGAAATCCGATGGCACCGATGAACTCGCAACACTGGTAATCGCTTAAGGGAACCTTTACCGTAGTTTCATTTGTGCGGAGAAGAACTTAATTAATGGGGTTTAATTACAAAGTAAATAAAATTGTTAAATCAATTTTATTTCTTTTTCAAGGTGGTTAGTTTCTCCCATGGGAAGTTGGTGGTGGCGCCCACATCCACCCAAAATCCCATGTGTGGATAATTAAAAGGGTGGGTCCCACACGAACCCCCCACCTTTTCAATTTTTACCTAACTCCCTAACCCCTCTTAACCCCTCACATTCCTAACACCCCATTAACTCACCTTCTTTAATATTTGACAACTTGTTGTGATTAATTTGGTGAGTTACATGTATGTTTTTGAAATTCAAACAATTGAATTTCAAATGCTTTGTTGTGTTAATAAAATAAGTTTAGAACTTATTTTATTAGGGGTTGGTGTTGGGTTGTTTGAGAGATTTTTGGAGAAAAAGCTAAGGAACTCCTTCTTCAACATCGACGAAGAACACTGTTCTTCATCGAAGAACATCTCCGTAGAAGAACGCGCCACCTCTGACGAAGAACGCTCGTTTTCCTTCCACGGAATTTCTCCCCTTCCGCGGCGAGACTCTTCAACGGATCTTCTTCTTCCCCTTCATCGTCAACGGATCAACGAACAAGCTCGGAAGCGGAATCGGGTAGCAAGCGACGACAACTTTTCCTTCCCTCGAGTCGTACGAACGCCGACGTCCCCCATCGACGTCATCATCCCCGCAACGCCATACCGTGACAAACCTCGAACGGCGACGCCTCCTTCCGATTGGCTTATACCCAAGGTAGGGGTTTGTATTCAATTATTTATATTTGTTCGAGATTTCCGACTTGATGATCTTCATGGTAAAAAACCATTTTTTATCGAATTTGTAATATGTGGTTTGAAACCAAATGATAACGAATAACATGAGGGGGGCCGGACCGCACGAACATGGCCGACCCTCCTCCTTTTTTCTTTTTGGTTAGTACGAGGAAGTGTGGTGTCGTCGCACCACATGGTTTCATGCGGTAGATATGCGCGGCGCTGTCGCTCCGCGCCGTGGAAAGGAATTCAAGGACGCGATGCCGTCGCGCCGCGTCGAAGAAAACCGAAGACATCTGCAGACGGAGTCGGGCCGCGGCGAAGGGGCGCGGCACCAACGTGCCGCGCCGGAGAACCACGAAGACGACACGTTTCGTTTTCGACGTGCGGATTGATGAGCGACGACAAACGAGGCCGCAAGGTAATTTTGAGGCTTCCGTAGTGAAGGTCGGGTCCCAAGAGGACCATAGGCGAAGACGGTAGGAGAAACGGACCACCGGAGCGCGTCCGGTGGTCCACGGAAGGCGGCGGCGGCATGCCACGCCGGCGCGACGGCGCCGACGACCGGCGGAAGGGAGGCGGCCGACTGTTCGCCGCCGGCCTCAATTTGCGACGGGCAGGGGACACCCCACTCCGCATTTCGGCTCAGCCATGCTGGTCGAGCCGCGGCCGGCCGGTCGGACCGGACCGAGCCGGGCCCGGGTCGGGTCGACCCGGTTCGGCCGACCCAGGGGGGGTCGGGCCGGGTCGCCCCGGTCCCAGACCCCCGTTTTCGGACCACTTTCGGTCAAAAGCCCGTAACATGAGCTACGGGCCTTCAAACGACTCGTCGTCAGCGGAAACGCGATCCTTGAATCGATATGGTCGTTTCGATATATCACACTCAAGGTTTCAGATTAATTTGGGTTCGGCCGGGTTGGTTCGGATACGAAACCAACCAGGCCCTCGAAGCAGAAATGCTCGTAACTTGAGTTCCGGACGTCCGATTGACGTCGCGTCGATTTTGATGGATTCCTCTAAGTGAGACGGATCTTTTGGCTTACTCCGCTCGTGGTTTGGATGCCGTCGGAGTGCGGTCGGGTTGGTTCGCTCATGAAACCAACCGGGCCCCTGGAACGAAAAAGCCAATAACTCACAGACCGGGCGTCCGATAGTCGCGCCGTCTGTTTTGTTGAATTCCTCTTGATGAGATGGAAATTTTGGAATACTTCGCCCGAGTTTTGGATACAGTTGGATAGTGGCCGGGTTGGATCGCACCGGAAATCCAACCGAGACCTTGGAATGGAAATGCTGATATCTTTCCGTTTGACGAACCGTCAGCGGCGTTGGTGATCACGTTGAGAAACGGTCCCTATGAGTATACCCAATGAGTGTTCGGGGTATAGTTGAGTTATGGCCGGATTTGTTCGCACACAAAACCAACCGGGCCCCTGGGATGAAAAGGCTAACCACTCACAGACCGGGCGTCCGATTGACGCGCCGTCTGTTGCGTTGAGACCCCTATGACGAGGCAGTTCTTTGAGATACCTCTTCGTGGGACTTTGAGATTCTTGGAGTATCGACCTATAGCTCGTGGAGCTGACCCTCCCGGAGACGAGCGTACGGAGTACGGAAACCGTGTAGACGGCTGAGACCTGACGACTGCTTGACCGACTCGACTTGGAGTGAGTCGACTAGCCCAGCGGATGGAGCGCCCGGTATTTGGCGACAGACCCACGACGGACGGAGTGCCCGGTAGTTGGCCGCAGACCCGCGGTACTCGACAGGAGGAGTACCTCTGTATGCTATTAGGGGGAGAGCCCGGTATTTGGCGACAGACCCTCAGCGGACGCAGTGCCCGGTAGTTGGACGCAAACCCGCAGTACTTGACAGGAGGAGTACCTCAGCAGTCTTCGGTTAGTGAGCAGTACCTCGGAGTCGTGACAGGACCACTGTACACTCCAGATATGGAGCTCTTCAGCAGTTACGGTTTCGATAATGAAAATCCTGGTTTGAGCTGAGACTTTTGACCTTTGTGTTTACCTCATGATTGATATGGGTCACTTGATAACTTAGGTATATGTATGGGCATATACCTGGGTAGTGGTTACCCGTTGACTTCACAATCCTTGTGTTTCCTCAAGATTGAGATGGGTTACTTGATAACTTAGGTATATGTATGGGCATATACCTAAGTAGCGGTTATCTTTTGAGATCTTCTTTTTGGTTATCCTTGTTGGTTTAGTGAGACCTTGAGGGTCTCGGGGTCCCTACTGAGTATCGTTGTACTCACCCCTGCACGGGCTATGCCTGCACCTCGTTGTGTTGGTTGCAGACGACATGCAGTGCTGACGGAGGCCGAGTGTTCGCGGACTGGACGGTACCCGGAGGTGGACTATATGAGGAGTCAGTACCCATAGGTGGACTACGCGACGAGTCAGTACCCGGAGGTAGACTATCTGTACCTACCCTTCAGGTAGGATCCGTGGTGGACGACCAGGATCTGCGCTATCTGTACCTACCCTTCAGGTAGGATCCGAGGAGGATGACCCAGGAGCCGCTTCCGTCCTTCCAGCTGTTATCTTTTCTGTTGTACTTGTTTAGTTGTAGTTGTACTTTCTTTTGGGTTTGTATTCTGGCCCATTTACTTTTCAGAAATTCTCTTGTACTTAGTGTTTACCTTTTCCGCTTGCTTACTCTATGGTGCTTGTTTTCTTTTATAAAGGTAATTCCTTCCCAGTTATCGGGATGTACGCCTTTGGTGCTAGTCGCCAGCCCCTGGCCTATGAAAGGTGGGCTTGGGGTAGTCACGGCACGGGCCCCGAGGACGGGTTGTGACAGAGATGGTTGGAACTTCTTGAAGTCTATGAATGATCAATTCATTTTCACCCTAGAAGTGAAAACAAATCTGATAATGCATGAAGTTAAAAAGACCTTATTATGTTGGAAATTATTATGATTCAAGGAGATCCTTTGATCAAGGAAATAGTAAAATTGGACATGGGAATTGTAAGGGATGGAGAATCATCAACCCTATCCCAAAATATTTCTCAACTATCATTACTAGAGAAGATCACGAATTCTCAAAGGGAAGATCCTTTGTTACAAAATAAGATAGTGGATGTGAAGAATGAAATGTTTCCTGAGTTAAATATTTATCAAGAAGGTATATTGAAATTTCATACAAGTCTATGTATACTATCTATCCAATAAATAAAGAAGTATCTAACAGATGCTACTCATAGCTCTATATTCTTTATACATCCTCAAAGAACTAAAATGTATAGGTACCTTTGTGATCATTATTTGTGGGATAATATTAAAAGGGAGATTGGTGACTACACTGCAAGGTGGTCAGTATGTCAACATGTAAAATTACACAAAAAACTTCTTTAAGGGATATTTCAACCACTACCCATACCAAAGGGAAGTATGACTATATCAATATGTAAATAATCACTAGTGTCCCAAGAACATCCCATGAAAATAATGAGATATTGGTTATAGAGGATAGGCTCACAAAGACTTCCCATTTCATTGATATTTTGGAAGATTTCACTGTTGGCCAACTATCCAATATATAAATAAATGAAGTGGTGAGGTTGCTTGGGGTTCCACTTTGTATTATTTAGGATGATGGTCCAATGTTCACATCTAAATTCCAAATAATTCTTCAACATGATCTAGATATTGAATTGAATTTTTGTATAGCCTATCACCCCCAAACTGATGGCCAATCTGAATGTTCTATTTAGACACTCGTGGAATTACTGAGAACATGTATAATAGAACTTAATGATAGATAAAATCAACACCTCCAATTTGTTGATTTCTCATACAATAAAAAATTCCACTCAAGTATTAAAATAACACCATATGATTATCTAAATGGAATGTGTTTTAGAACTCATACTTGTTTGGATGAAGTTGTTGAGAGGAAGTTTCAAGGACCCAATCTTGTGAAAGAGATGAAAAAAATGGTTCATGTCCTCCAACAACAAATAAAGGCTTCATATAGTCGGTATAAGATCTATGATAACAATCATTGAATGGAATTGGAATCTGATGTTGGGGACAATGTTTTCCTTTGAATATCATAATGGAATTGATTCATTTGATTTGATAATAAAGGGAAGCATAGACCTAGGTACATTGAATCCTTTCAAATCGTTGATTTCATAAGAGTAGTGTCCTATTAGAGAGCACATCCAAAAAATCAATCTCATGTTCAGGTTTGATTCCATGTATCTATCTTGAGGATGTGCATACATGATCCCTCACCTATACCAAACCCTATAGCGCAATAACTGGATCATTAACTCCCTTACGAGGTGTAGATGGTGGAGATCATGAACCGCATTGAAAAAGTTATACACCATAGGACAAACCACCAATCCAAGGAGTTGCAGAGGAACCATAAATACGAAGAATCAATGTGGGAACTAGAAGAGACAATGAGACAAAATTACCCTCAGTTTTCTAAACTGAGAGAATGAGATGAAATTTTGTGGATGAAATTTCTCATGAGGGGAAGAATGTAAAGACCCATAATTTTAAATGATATTTGTTTCCTGAATTAATATTTTCTATATATCATATAATATTATACACATTCAAAATAAATAGATACCAAGTTTTTTTATGTCATTAAAAATGATCATTATATTAGTCAACAATAAAACCAATTAAAATTCTATACATTAAATTTGGATAAAAAATATAAAATAGAATAGAAAAAATGGGAAAGTATGGATCACCCTATTATACTAGAATCATCTCCCTAACTAGAACTGCTATATAAATGGAAATATATATTATTTAAGAAATCAAAACCATATGAAATGATAATACAACCTTAGGGAGAAATTTGAGGTGTATTTTTTAGTGAATAAATGAAATGGTATTTATAGTGTATAAAGGGAAAAGTGCCAATTGGGATTTGATCATTATTTGGCCATTAGTAAATATGACCACTGGTAAAAATGAACATTGGAAAAAATACCCTTGGTTAGTTATTTTTCCAATATAATTTGTGATAATAAGTAGTAATGACTATGGATGATTGACATAGAATGTCACCACCAGTCCCCCATTTCCCATGTTGTGACTACCCCATGCTCTCCATCCATAGGCCAGTGGCAGGAGACTAACACCAAATAGGAATATACCAAAAAGAGAAGGCATTTACCTTTAATCCTATGCACATACAAAAAGATCAAATAGAATAAATAAACACATAGTAAGCCACAATTATCATTGAGAAAACTACTGAGAGTACAATACGAACAAAAAGTACAAGGGTCCATAACATTATACCAAAACCACAAATAAAGGTACAAATTCCAAGGTACATCTTCTCAAGACCCTACCTGAAGGGTAGGTGAATGGTAGCTTCCTATAGCCGTAGAAGTACGCCCATCTGTCTCGTCTCACTGAGCGCCACCTAGTCCTAGACCACTAAGGTCTCCATCGAAGCATCGATCACCTGCATGAGACCTGACATGTGTGGGCGAAGCCCATGTAGATGTGAGTATCTCAATACTAACATGGACCCCAAAACACAAAGGAATGTCCATAAAGAAATACCACAAAGATAGAAATATCACACTATATATAAAGCAAATTATATAAAGTAAGACTATCAGTCACAAAGCTAAATCATCTAGTACTACTGAAGGGATCATCCCTGAGGAGTCACTAAGGATTGCATGGATACTAAATCACTATTTTCCACTCAGATACTAGACAATTAAAGTCCACTCTGCTGCTAGACCACTGAGGTCTGCTCAACTGGTGGACAACTAAGGTCCAGATGGATGTTGGACTACTGAGGTATGATCTGCTACTGGACCACTGAGGTATGCTCTCCTCCTGGACCACTCAGGGCTGTTGAGCTACCGGAACACTGACATCTGCTCAGATTCTAGACTACTAGGGCCCGCTCCCCTACTAGACCACTATGGTCTTCTGAGCAACTTGACCATTGAGGTCAGCTCATCTTTTAGACCATCAAGGTCCAACTCATCATATCCCTTGTGTCACATCCAACTGTAGTATTCCTATTCTCAAAGTCTCTTAACTTCTGGAGATTCAACTCCTCAAGCCATCGATCATATCTCGACATCAATGAAAACTCATTTAGATTATACTCAAAGGACTGTCTCACTGAAAGGTTCCCAACGCTACTGGAAACATTTCAGTTAGATGCCCAGCCTGAAAGATATTGGTTTTTTAGAAAATATGGGCCGGTTGTGTCCAAACCTGGTCTAACATGGTCATAAAAACCTGACTAACCCATCCTGTGGGCCCTGCATGAGCTAATTATTTTATACTGAACCAACCAGACCCGGCCCGGCTAGGCCTGGCCTTGTGGTCATGCCCATTGGATCTTGCTACACTGACCCAGTTCGGTCATGGGTCTTGGACATCAGGTCACCCAGTGTCCTGTTAAACATTCTCCGGCCCAGTCTGAGCTAGTCAGACAAGTTAATTTCCAGCCAGGATTCACATCTTCCTAGTTTCCTATTCATCCCAACACACAATGGCGGGCCCATTCTCCTCCATCTCGGGCTTCCCAACAGCCAGGTTCACTCCATCGACCCGACCTAATGCCAGGGCCAAATTGCTACTCCCACCCGGCCCACTAGGTGGGATAGTCCGCTCCACCTAGGACGTGACGGGCGACACATCCCCCTTTGCCATGGCATCAGGTTATGACCTCCAATTCCACATGCCCATCATGGGGTTGGCTGGATCGTCCTTACGTGGTCCAATAACAGTGTTCCACCACCAGGCGATGAAATGGAGTTCCATGTCGCCCATGCTCCACCGTGGACTACCCTAGCCATGGACCATATTGCCTCCCGCAACCACACCACTGTGATTCCTTGATTCCACCATCTGTCGAGTGAGTGGCCTCCACTGCTAGGTGGATAAACCGCTACATGACATCCCCAGTGCTTCCACACACCACCTCTAGTGGCCCTCCTTCCATGGGTCACCACTTTCAGTGTGGTGGTTTGATTTACATTTTGAAAGAATTGTTTCAATCCTCGGTTGCGCCTAGAACCTCCCTAAAAAACCTGACATGAAGTCATGGGCCCATCAGTGAAGAACAACAATGGAGAGAGAGTGGATCATACATAACACCCAATGAAAAATATGATCCTTTTTTCATTTTGGACCATATCTATTCTTATTAGCGGGGTCAAGAAGAATAATTCAATAACTATGATTTTTAATCCCCAACATCAACCCAAAACATTTAACCCTAGTCCAACAAGAAGTAATCATCTGTAAATCAACTTGTTAAGGAGTTGATCAACATTATTAATTTAGAAGGGAAGAATAAAAGAACAATAATTACATAGTTTTAAACCCCTACCTCGAAAGAAGGAGAGTTTTCAAGGATGATCTTATGTCGATCTCGTATCTGGAATCCACTTCCCAAGGGTATCTTCTCTATTTTACAATTTTCCTCTGTTCGTCATTAGAGAGGATTCCTTTGTCATTTGTTAGAGGAATTCAAGGGTTGTTTGTTAACCCTTACTCCCAATTTAATTAAATAAGGATGATGTGTTTCATGTTGTAGCATCACCATACTGATTCATTTATGATGTTAATTAGTTGACTTAGCATTTCCTTGTATTTTCACCACACCACTGATGAGACATTGCATAGCACAAAAGAAATATAATAAAAAAATTAATATATTTTATTTTTCATCCGAAAAGTCATAAAACTATCTTTTTAGTCATCTCATGCCGGTTAATTTTACGTCCTTTATAGCCGAATCCCGATGCACTGAGATCAACGATGACCTCATATTTTTGATTTGGGGTATTGGTTTAAAAGATAGAAAAACCCACAAGTACTATTTTTTAATGTACATAATAAATTGTTCAAAAATAAATTTTGGCCACTCTAGGACTCAAAATCATGTGTTGTCTCAGATCCTTACTCAAAATAATACTACTTAATTTTAAAAAAATTACAATGAATTTTGAAACATTAAATTACCTCCACCTTTAGGGCTTTATGACCTCATAAGACAAAATAAGGGATAGTCAAACAAATGGGGGTACTGAGAATGATTTTGAGCCCCCACTCCCATGTTCAATTTTGGAGATTTATGTGCTTCCAATGGACATGTACTAAAGGAATTAACCGTCCATGAAGGTTTCTATATTGTTGATTCTCTATCTCTACTGGTTACTCTGAAAATGTCACCTCGTCGTCAATCTCGAAGTCAGTGTGGTTGATGACGTGATAAGGGTCATGCACCTATCTCCTCAACTAGGATACATGGAAGACATATTTTACTGAATATAACAATGGAAGTCGAGCTAAGTGGTATTCCACCCATCCCACTCTGCTCAATATCTGAAAAGTTCCAATGATCCTCTAAGATAACCTACCTCCCCAACCCAATCTCCGCATCCCTCATTGAGGAGAGACCCATAGGAATACATGGTCCCCCTCCTCAATATTTGAGGATCTCCATTGCCTATCAGCATATGAATTCTTTCAACTCTATCTAGTCTTTATCCACTCTCTTATGACCTTCACCTTCTCAGTGGTATCATGTACCATCTCTAGACCAAATAGTGTTGAATCCCTTGCGTCTTTCTAGCATTATGGTGGCTTGTATAGTCATCGGTACAATTCCTCAAACCGTACCACACTAATGGTGGAGTGGTATCTATTATTTTATGAAAACTCCAACAGTGTTAGGTGGTCCTCCCAATGTCATCCAAAATCTAGGACACAAGCACAAAGCATTTCCTCCATGGTCTGAATGGTATGCTCTGTCTGGCCATCAATCTGGGGGTGAAAGGCTGTGCTCAAGCGTAGATGAGTCCCAAAATACTATTGAAATACCTTCCTAAATAAGGATATAAAGTGTCCATCATGATATGATATTATAGTATATTGGACTCCATGGATTAAAACTATCTCTTGTACAAAGAGGCATCCCATTCTCTCTACTAATCCCTACTCTCAAATGGGTAGGAAGTGGAACGACATGGTGAGTCAGTCTACAATCAGCAAGATGGTTTCATGCCCCTTGGATGTATGTGGTAAAACTATTGCAATGTCCATCGATATCCCATCCTACATCCCCTAAGGTACCTTGAGGGGTTGTGTCAAACATGGTGGAACCTGGCACCCACCCTTCACTTGCTGACAAGTGAGGCACCTCAAGGCAAACTCTTCCATTGCCTTATTCATCATGGACCACCAGTACTGACTTTGGAGGTCCTGGTACTTCTTCTTCACACCAAGATTTACTACCAAAGGGGATGTATGGTACTCAGTCATCACCTCCTCCGCAACGTCATGGGTACTACGGTGCATCCTCTAAAAAGGATGATGTGCTCCCCACCTTTTGAATATCCATTAGGGTAATGCCTTGTCGTTATCTGGACAAGTGTTGTCTCATAACTAGAATCTCCATGTTGGGACACACTCAATTATAGTAAGAGTGGTGAGGAAAATGTAATCCAATGAATAAAAACAGTCTCCTATCTATACACGAAGGATATCTAAAGCAAGGAAAACTAATCTAAGGCCTTGTTCAGTAGATGTGAACTCAATCTCTTTTTGAGAGTATCTACCACCACATTACCCTTCCTAGGAGTATAGACTATCTGAATGTCATAGTCATGGAGGAACTCTATCCAACACTACTCTCTCATATTCAGATCCTTATTATAAAATATATACTTGAGAATCATGTTGTCAGAGTATGTGATGAATCGATCTTCCATAATGTAGTGTCTCCACATCATTAGTGCGAAGAATAATGCTTCTAACTTAGAGTCATGAGTTGCGTAATTCTACTCATGCAGTCTCAATTGTCGTGAGCTATAAGTGATCCCTACTTTTCCTAGCATAAGGACAGAACCAAAACTGGTTCTTAATGCATCATAGAACACCATGTTTGTGGTTACCTCTACTGTAAACCCCAGTATAAGAGCACTCATCAAGCTATCACTCAGTTACTAAAAGCTCTGCTGTCATCTTTCCTTCCACATGAAGGTTTTTCCCTTCTTCATCAATTCCTTCATGGGTGCTGCCACTCTGGAGAAGTTAGGTACAAACCTCCGATAGTACCCAACCACACCAACAAAGCTTCACAATTCAGTAAGGCTCTTGGGTGGTTACAAAGAAAGCAACACCTCAATCATTGCTGGATCCACCATAACTCCATCATCTAAGATGACTTGTCCCAGGAAGGGGACCTTTTGTATCCATATCTCACAGTTTGAGATCTTTCTATAAATATGGTGCTCTTATAGTCTTTCCAAAAGCGTCCTTAGGTTTTCACGCGCTCCTCCTCAGATGCTGAACATACTAAGATATCATTAATGAAGACCACTAAAAAAAGCATATGTACGACTAGAAGATCCTATTCATGAGTCCAATAACACTACTGGGGAATTTTTCATGCCAAACGACATTACTATGTACTAGTATTAGCTGTTGAAAAATCTGAAACCATATTCAAGGTGTCCTTATCTTGTACTAGAAGACGGTGATAACATGATCTATGGTCTGTATTCGATAACCATCTCTCCCCCTTCAGCTAAATGAAGATGTCATCAATCCTCGATATATGATACTTGTTCTTCATGGTCTGCTGGTTCTGGAGCCATATGTCCATGCATAACCACAAGATTTCATATGCCTTCTTGGAAAACAAAACTGGGGATGCCCATGGTAAAAAAATTCGAATTCAAAACCCCTTACTCTACAAGTCCTTCAATTATACCCACAACTCTCATTGCATTGCAAGAGACTTTTGATATGCATGTGTAAATATCGGTGTCATCCAAAGGTACAGATCAATGCTGAATTTTACCTCACTAAGAGGAGGTAATCCTAAAACTTCCTCTATTATTACTTCATCAAACTAATCCACCACTATAGAAAACTGTGGAATCATCTCAACAAATACACCAAGGGTCATGCTAGCCAACTGATGAGTTATTAGCTGCACCCTCCTATGTCTGATTCCATCCCACACTGTTCCATTTCCCTTCTCGCCAACAAATGAAAACTGGTTCCCATCTCAATGGACACACCAAATTGTGTTCCCAAAATAGTCGATTTGGTCATGAACTGTTGAGATCTAGTTCATACCCAAAATGACGACGTAAGGACTCATTGCCTCTATTATAAGGTCCAAACCGAATCTATCACCACAAGAGTAAGATCACACTTTTAGCAACAGTGTGTGATATTTAAATCCCCTCTCGTAGGATTCTACAATTTTAAGGATCAAGCTAATGGATCTATCACAATATATGAGCTCCGAAAAAGTTCCAGGATAAAGAAGGGGTGACTAGAACTTATTTTTACAGGAACTAAAGCTAATGTGGAGAAGACACAGATAATACCTCGTATGATCTCTGGGATGATGGGACTGTATGCCTCGATCGCCTGAAGCTAAGCCCTCCCCTTCCCACCTGCTCAAGGAGGTCGGGATGGACCTCATGGGGGTTGTGGTAGTAGTACATCATACCTAAACCCACCTTATACTACTCATCCCACTCCTATACCATTTCCTATGCCTGGGGGACCACCCTATTTCAATCTATGTCACTGCCTTGGAAATCCCTCAACCGTATTTCGGTGCTCTCCGTGGTTATTCAAGAAATCCCAAGCCATGTTCCCTTGCCCGCCACACGCATTGTATACTCTGATCTTCTGATTACTCCCTCTACCCTGGGAGCCATGCACCTCTTACCCAAAGTAATTTTTTCATCCTCAAAATAGTATTTCCTATTTAGGCCTCTGTGAAATTTGTCAGCTACCCTCCATGGATGACTCGGCCACCTATCGCCTGGTGGTAGCTCCCACCGTCAATGCCAACTTTTTGAGGAATCTCTCAACTAATAGTGCTCATTCCAGCACCCCAGAAAACGTAGTGATTCTAAAAGAAATCATCGATCCCCTAATCTCCCATTGGAGTCCCTGATTAAAGGTCTAGGCCCTAAATAAAGGTTCTCATACCATACCTGTAGAGTAACAAGAGAGTTATTTGAACCTCAAGGAGTACTTATCCACTGTCAGGATCTGTTACTATAGGTAGAGAAGCACCTTTATGGGCTATGAGCAGAAATTTTTAGGGAATAACTCCTCCTTGAAATGTCACTTGAAGTCAGACCAGGGGAGGGTTTCCTCCTCATGAGTCTAGATCATCAGACTCCACTATCTCCCTACTAAGCCCTATGGACAACTCGTGGCTAGAACTACCATCTAGTCAAGTGGCGTCCTCACCAAGTGGAAGACTCACATAACTGCCTTCGGCCAATCCTCGTTGACTTGGGGATCTATCTATCCCCAAAACCTGAGAGGTATATGTCTTTGGAACTCGTGTAAGGCACTGAACCAACCTACATTCTCTAACCATAGAGCCTGAAGTATCTACTGTCCACCGAGTAGTGGTATCTCTAGGACACTACCTTAAGGTACCATATTGACAATGATTGCTATACAAAAGCCTCATCAGTTGGTGGACCATCCTCATGGTCACATACATGAATCCTGGATGGTTGTCTATGTGGAAGCATCATGAAATAGATCAAGATGAATCAAAATTAATAAATTATAACTAGTGATATGTCTTTTAATTATAATGATTATGATAAATAATTCAATGATTCTTTAAACGATTGTTATCATGTACTGTGTCGGAAAGAAGAATTCAGGGTACTGGTGTATGGATACGTCGACTGGTGCACTAATACTAGACTGCCAGTCTAAAAATAAGCACTCGATACACTTAACACTATATACTTATTAAAATTTTCAGACTCTTAGTTCTTCTGGTTGAACCAACATGCCCACTGATAGCACTTTGTCACGACCAATCCCCTAGGTCCCATTCCGTGACTACCCAAATCCCACCTTCCAAGGCCATGGGCTAGTGACTAGCATTGAATATGAAGATACCAAAAGGGAGGGAATTTTATTTTAAACCTATACACACACACATTGATCAACCGATTGAATTTAAACACCAAAAAAACCACAAAATTCACTAAGACAACTAATGAGAGTACAATAAAAACTGAAGGTACGATGGGCTAGAATACAAGCCGAAAACCACAAAGGAAGGTACAACTTCCATGGTCTGTCTGCTCAAGACCCTACATAGTGTGTAGGTGAAGGGTAGCTGTCTGAATCCATATATGTATGCATGTCTATCCCTTATCACTATGTGCCACCTGGTCCTAGACCACAAAGTCCACCGTGGAAGCTTCAATCACCTGCATGGGACATGACATGTGCGAGTGAACCCTGTGCTGGGGTGAGTAAAACAATACTCAGAAAGTACCCCAAACCACAAAGGAAATACCACAAAGAAGGACTGCAAAGCCAGAAATCTCACCCCAGGTACAACTCAAAGAATAGAACGTAAGACTTTCAATCGTAAAGAAATATCGTCATGTACTATTGATGGGATCATCCTTGATGAGTCACTGAGGTTCACTTGGATACTTGAAAACTGAGGTCAGATTACCTACTAGACCTTTGATGTTTGATTGGCTACTGTACCACTGAGGTCTTCTCGGCTGCAAGACCATTATGGTCTATTCCGCTTCGGGACCACCGAGGTCCGCTCACCTGTTAAACCATTGAGGTCTTCTTGGCTGCTGAACCACTAAGGTCTGCTGAGCTCCTGGACCACTGAGGTCCACTCGGTTGCTGAACCAATAAGTTCCTCTCCTATACTGGACCACTGAGGTCCACTAAGCTACTAGATTATTACGGTCCTCTCAACTCCTAGACCACCGAGGTCCCAATAATAATGTCCTTCATGTCACTACCAGCTATTGGATTCCCTCTCTCTAGTGTGCTTGACTCCATGAGATTATAATCTTCAATTAATTGGTCATACCGTGACTTCAATGAAAACTTTCATAGAGCATACTCAACGGAATGTCTTCTCGTAAGGGTCCCCATGTCATAGGTGGTGCTTCAATCAGATGCTTGGTCTAAACGATATTTGAATTTTATTAAACATGGATTTTTTGCATTCGATCCTGGTCGTACTTGGTCAGATAGACCCATGAAACTCATCTGAGGGGTCCGACATGATCTAGCCCATTTTGGCCGACCTAACCCATCCTAGTTGGATTGGGATGACCTGGTCTAACATGGCCTATGGGGAAGTCCCTATTAGGCCATGTAGGACCTAGCCCAATTTGGTCGGGGGTCCATCCCATCGGGTCGCCATGAAACCTGGTCCACATTCTTCGGACCTATCCAACTTTTTTGGGATGGTTTATTTATAGATGGGTCGTACAATGGCCCAGTTTCTTATCCTGGATAGCCCACAATTGCATGCTAATTTTCCCCCAACCTGAGTTTCCTAGCATCCCGATTTGATCCTACGGACCGATCCAATGTTGGGTTAGGCCGGATGTTGGTTCCGACCTGATGCTATGTCCCGCCTGATGCTTGGTCTCTCCTAATGCCAGGTCTGGCCTAAGGTCGAGTCCAGCCTCATGCCAGATCCATCATGATTCCGTGTTCGGACTGAATTTGGGTCCAGCCGGATGCCGGGTCCGGCATGATGCTGGGTCCATCCTGATGTTGGGTCCGGCCTGATATCGTGTCCAACCAGATGCCAGGTCTAACCTACTACTCTAGCCTAGCCCCCTAGGTGGGCTAGTCCATTCCACCTGGGATGCAGCAGACGCCACGTCCATGCACCACCAATGCGACTCGATGGAGCTGCATCCCCCTCCACTGCGACTTCATGCTGTGACATCTGATGCCACAAAGATAGCCTAGGGCGGGTTGAGTCCTCCACACATGGTCCGTTGACTGTGTGCCACTACCTGGTGATGCAACATTGTGTTTTGTCACCCCTTCTCCGTCACAGACCACCCTAGCTGCATAAATATTTTACACCTACTTCCATGTCATCATGGGTACTTTTGATGCTACTGTGGGTCCCTAACATCATTGTCCATCAAACCGTCGGCCTCTGCAATCGGGTGGCTCTACGGCCAGCGACGACCACCCTCCTTCCACGGGCTTCCACTATCGGTGTGGTGGTCTGATTTCCATTCCAAAGGCATCATTATGATCATCCGGTGGCTGCATTAATAACTATGTCATAAAGGCTACCTTTCCATCACTCTTGGGGTCTATTCGTGCTCAAAACATTAAAAAAACCTAACTTGACCTCATGGGTCTGTCATTGATGAATAATAGGGGAGAAAGAGGGGATTACAAAGAACAACCAATAAAAAATCCAGGCCCTTCTTCATTTTTTCCTAGATCTGTTATTGATACTGGGGTCATGAAGTGTAATTTGATCCCTATTATTTTTAATCCCCAACATCAACCCGCTATATCTATTCCCAATACTGCAAGAAGAAATCATCAGCAGATCAACTAGTTAGTGAGTTGATCCGCATTCATAGTTTAGAAGGTAATAATAGTGGAACAATAATCTCACAAATTTAAACCCCTACCTAGAAATAAGAGGAGTTGTTGAGGATGATCTCTTGTCGATATCTAGTGTCGAATCCTTTCTTCAAGGATGTCGTCTCCATTTTATAATTATTCTGTGTTAATTTTTGGAGAGGATTCCTTCGTCGTTCATCATAGGAATTCTAGGGTTGTTCATAAACCCTTAATTACTATTTTATTAAAGAATGAAGATCCTCTTCATGTTGTAACTTCACCACACTGAATCATTAATGAAAATTATTAATGGATTCATCATCACCTCGTATCTTCCCCATAGTGCCGACGAGTTATTGTGTAATGAGGAAAGAAATAAAATAAAATAACTTTTTAATTCATTATTTTTTTTCCTGAAAAGTCCAAAAACTATCTTTTTGTTCAACCCATGCCTGTCAATGATAGGACCTTTCTAGGAGAATCTTAAAGCTAGGTGCCCAATGGTGCCCTTAATTTTTTGATCCGGGCACCGATTTAAAAGATAGTAAAACCCGATCACACAAATATTTAATGAACATTAAAACTATTTTGAAAATACATTCTTGCCACTCTAGGCATTGGAATCACGTGTCATCTCAGAGCCTACTCTCAAAATAATCCCATTTAATTTTAAAAAAAATACATGGAAATATAGAATATTACATAGAAATGAGAATTGATTTCCTCAACCAATAGAGTTATACCATTTGAATCCCATTTTTCAGAACTTCAGAGGGTGGTATCATAACTAGGTTTCACACCAGTCTATACCCAAGAAGATCATCGACAAGTGAATCTTCAATGAATTATCTTATGTGAGAAGTTCAAATAACTGGATATTACCACTCTGTTGATGTTATCGAGGCTATGCCAAAAAACTACCATAATCACACACCTTACCCTAAGAGTATATGAAGGTGTAATTAGGGGTTATGTGTCTAGACCTTATTCACAAAAATAAGAAACTCCTTCATATAAATAAAATTTTAATTCCACCAATTTCTCTTAAGATTTTTTTTCTTATGAAAAACTATGTTTAATTGAGTTTAATTTGTTTTTTTGATTTTTTGGAGGCAAATAAAACATAACAATTTTTATATAAAATATATACACTTTTATAATAAACATAGGTATTCTAAATAATATTTTTTTAATAAAATAGTTTTGTAAAACACACATTTCAAAAAATAAATGTTGAAATAATTATATAGTGTCTTAGGAAATGTTTATATGTGTCTATAATCACACTGTCCTTCAAAATTATTAATTTAAAATAAATTAGGATTTTTATATTTAAATGATAAAATTATTATATTTAGAGAATTTTTATGTTAAAATAAACATCACATTTGAAATTAATACATTCAAATTAGGTTCGGGTGAATTTATGGTAATTTTCTAAAATAATTTAATTTTTCTATGAATAAGAAAAATACAATTTCTAGTTTTTGGTACATTTAATGCAATATTTTTTATGTAAAAATATTGTTATATTTAAATAACCAAAATAAACGACCTGAAATAGGTTATTTTATTAATATTATGTATTTTAATTGATTTTAATAAATATCCAAAACATATTAGTGACTCTCCAATGTCTAGAATGTAATCTTTTACTTTAAAAACATTACTTTTTTGGAAACATTACTTTTCCATGAAAAATAAGTAATAAAAAATGAGTCTCTATTCTATTGGGTTAAAATAAATTAAAATATGTCCCAAATGTCCAAATCCATGAGGGAAAATCCATGTTTAAGTCAATGGTTTTTCATTTTCCACAACTGAGTTTTCCAAGTCCTATATTTGTAAACAATTCCTCTATTGTTTCTATAAATACACACCTATTTCTCAATTTAAATTCACTAAAAATCATTCTTCCATAATTTTCTGGTGGTTTTTACAACCAATGAGTCCCCCAAGTTGTTATAAAGCCCACAAGGTTCCATTCTTGAAGATCTAGGAGTAAATCTTCTGGGTAAGAGAATTATCCTCCCTTTCTGTTCAATTCAAAATCCAGTTTTTGTATATGTCTTCTAAATGATATGGTTAATTTATTTTATTACACTTTTTATTTAGGTATTTAAACATAATAAACCCAAATAAAATTTTCATGGGCTTGAATAATGTAATGATCTTGTCTATAATGACTTTTTATGCCAATATTTTGAAAAAAACCCGTTCTTTATTTCTACCCAGGTTAATAATTAAATGATTTATTATGAAATATATAGATCAAATTAATTATGACATATTAAAGGTTAACCGTAATATAATTCCAATGGCTTGGGTAAATAATTTAATCTCAATATAGGACATGTTTTACGATACCTTGCGGAATAATATTGGTAATTTTCATTTATGACAACTTGAGGACCAAAATTAGTGATATGCTTATCAATGTATCACCTAAATATTGTATCACCATCTACATGTTGTGGTTCATTTTCATTTTATTATGATATTACTTAATATCTACAATTCATGATTTATTTTTATGCCTCATGTTCATATGGATAATCCTAATGATAACATGCTAAATGTTTCCCTTCCCTATTCCTTTACTGGGACTCATTCTCAGCCTATTCCATCGATATATGTACCTATTATATGAGATGATGTAAAAGTAACTTCAGGTAAACCCATGAAGGTGTATTCAAGTACACTTGAAATTATTTTTTATTTCTTTATATATTATCTAGCTTTTTTTCGAGAAACTAAACATTAAAAGATAATCTGTTTAGACCATGTAATGAAATGTTAGGAAATAAAAGGTGGGATTCCATATCTATCATTTGTTAAAAAAGTAAAATGTTTATTTATTTATTTATTCCTATTTAAAAATGAATTTATAAAAAATATTCAGAATATGTCAATATTATCTCTTCTCAAATTAATGTGATAAATTGATTCATATAAATTTATCATGCCATGCATTACTTTCTAGGCATGAAAATGTATGACTTCAACTTCCCCTACCTGGAATTTAGTTTGTTATGCAGTTATTAAATTAAATTTAGATGATGAGTAGAGTTTATATATATTATATTTTAATGTAATAATTGAGTTAATGTTTCCCTTTAGAAATGAAACATTTGGTATAGTTAATTTGGGTCAGAGGGAATCGGCTTGGAAGCTTATACATTATATATAAATTTTTGTTTGGCTATCTATCACTCTATGATTACTCATCTAGGGATTATTGATTTCATATAATTATTATCCCCTATTTAAAAAGGATTCATATAAATCATGTAGTAGATGCCTTCAGATATGTGTAAATATGATTGGAATCTATTTTTATGTTTGGAATGAAAATTGTGGGTTGTGTGAAGAGTTAAACATTAATATGATATGAATATATTAATTTATGGGAAGGAATAATGATTCCAAAAATTAAATTGGTATAATAATTTAGAAATATCTGATTACAACAAGAAATAATAAAGAATTTATGTGCAATAATAGTTCTGGATTTAATATTAATATTATATATATTAAATTTAGGATAATTAGAAAACCCCTCAAATACTACCTGTAATAATCGTTATAAAGAAAAAATATCAAGAACTCAATTATCAAACTAAGAATGATCATTATAAAGTAGGGTTCCCATAGATTCTCTTTTGTAAGGCATATTAGGTATGGGTAACCCTAAAAGATAGTTAAGCATATCCCATTGAGATATTTGAGTAACGATTAGTTGGGATGGACTCCACGTATACTAACCAGTTTGGAACATGGTGGATGTAACTAAAGAGGTGAGACCCATAGGGAATACATTGGGCGTTGAGAAGAAAATTGAAGTAGATGGTATAGTTTCTCCCTATAGAACTCATTTTCTTGCAAAGCGTTATAATTTTTTTTTCCTGGTATGGAGTATTAAGAATCCTTTTCCCCAATTTCACTAATAAATTCCATTAGTATATTTCATACCATAACAAATCATTACGATCATGAGATATATCAAATATATATCAATGATTCATTTATTAATTTTAATTTTGTTGAGGATGTATATATTATATATCATGATGGTTATAAAGTTACAAATGATTTTGCTTAGGCTTTCAAGCTGCAATGATCCATTTATGGATTGAATAAATTTTCCCAATGATGGAAAATATTGATAGATGAAACAATTAAAGGGTTTGGATTCATCAAGAATATAGATGATTATTTTTTATACAAGCAGGTTAGTGGGAGTGTTGTGACATTTCTGGTATTGCATAGAGATGACAAACTTATTGTTGGAAATGCTATCACGACTCTATATTATTTAAAGGTGTTCTTATGAAAATGATTCTTAATGAATGAAAATGGTAAATCAGTCTAGATAATGGGTATGATGATTTATAGAGGCTGATTAAAGTGGTTTCATGGATTGTTTCATAATACATATATTGGTAAAGTATGTTCCGTAATATAGAGAACATAAAGATGGGGTCTTTCTCAGTGTTGTGTAAAATGAATCTTAGTATGATTCAAGATATTATTAAAGTGTTATATATGATGAATAAATTTTTTTATTCATTCACAATTGAATCTATCATTTATTCCAAGTTATATACTCAAACTAATGTCTCTTATTCAATGAAAATAACAAGAAGATACCTATCCAATCTAGGTTAAAGTCATGAGATTAAAGTAAATAATATTCTCAAGTAAATTAGATGAATTAATGATATTTTATTAGTCTTTAAAGATAAGTATGATCTCATTGAACGAGGGTAAACTAAAAATTTGATGACTTATACTGGGGAAATGTAGATGCAATTAATGTGTGAGATGTTTTTTCTCATGTTAATGAATGTCCCTTATATAGAATATAAATTATGATAATTTTATATTACAATAACATTTTCCAGTCAAGTGAGTGATTTAATATAGAACCTAAATACAATAAATTATGATGTAATAGAGGTAAAGGATTTCAAAAAATCACAAAAGATAATACATACATTTCTTACAATAAGAAATTCTTTAAGTTGGGGAACTGCAAGAGGCATTCCAATACTGTCTAAATTATACAACCTTCTTTAATTGTGAGATACTCAGTCATGGAATATTAAAAATAACTTAATGTGTAATTTTCATAATATTCTGAATATTTTTTCAACTCACTTTGATGATAATATATTCATTAAAAATTAATATCTTAACTGAGAAGATTCCATAGTTGATTGACTTTGGAAAATATGTTATTGTAACAATGGTTTTATATTGTAGGATTTCGTGAATATATGTTTATGGAATTATGGTGAAGAATCATTGGATGTCATTATTGGAATATTTTTGTGTGTTCGAGGAAGAATTGTTGTAATTTATGTTTAAAGATGATTGTATTTGATGCATTTTTGAGAATGTACATCCCTATGTGTTGGTTTATGATTTGAGCCATTTGACATGCTCATGTAAGGGTAATCTGGAAGTTCTACACCTCATGTGAAGGAAATGGATGAAGGTTTCACTGAGGGTAAGTAGATTTCACTATGTAAAGGTAGATCTAAAATAATAATGTTGTGAAAGGTTATGTAGGTCGGTCATATAAAGGTAGACATGGTTGAAATTGATTTGTGCTCATGTATGAGTATATGTTTGATGAATGAATATTGGTGAAATTAAATATTTAAAGATTAATGAATTTAATGGATACACTGTGTGAAAATATAGGCATAATCCCATAAGGGTAAGTCATGGCTCACCCATAAATATCTCCAAAATGATAAAGTTTTGTAAATGTAAATGTTGTCCTTGTAAAGGTATATATGGATGTGAATAATGGTAACTCGATGATAGAATATGGGAATTTGTTAATGTGAAAAGTCTAACCCAGCACTTTTAATTTAAATCCTAGCTCACATAATGGTATGATTGAAGGGGTTCAATGATGATTATAGTGTCATGAAAATAGTGACCTCCATGTAGTGATAGGAATTTTTATTTGAGGTTTCACCTGTGTAAAATGATGAATCCCTCTATGGATGTGTTGATAACCATGGTGAAATCATGTGGATATATGGTGGAGTGATGCATCATGTCATGATTTTTTCCTGGAAAATTGTCATGAAAAATACACCACGTAATAGAGGAAGGCGTGTTGTTCATTGGGTATTCCTAAGACTATTACCAATATGAGAAAGGTGAGTGCTTTTAAGGACATGTATATGATCTTATAATTTGTCTATAAAATTCAATGATATATAGAAGATTGTGTTTATGGATGTTTTAAGAATTAATGTATGGAATAATATGCAGAAATATAAGGGGAAAACATATTTTTTCAAATACAATTCACATGATGGAAATATATATGAAATAATAGTAAGAGTTATAAATGTATAAGATCATGGGTGTATTATCAAAGGAGTTAATTCAGATAAAAAATAGTCATAACACATAATATATCATGAGACATTTTAGATATTTTGAGAATATGTTTAATTGAGTTTTTATACTGCTATAAATCAGGTGTTTAAATAGAGGAAATATAAAACAACGATTCAAATAGTAAGATTGAACCATATTTTGTTCAACCATAGTTTTTATAAGTGAAAAACTATTTTAAAATATCATGGAGTCTAACATGGGGTTATTAATTTTAATTTAACACTGTATTCCTATCACATGGTATAGATTTAAGAATCATAGAAAATAATGGATACCATTTGTAATATTTATTATTGGATGTTGAATGTATTATCATAGGGAGGGAACATACATATCCATATTTCTATGAATAAAAATATGAGAGAGAGCCTAAAGATAATTACATATTTTATTCATCAAGATAAGAAGAAAGAATGAAGAGAACCAGAAAATATTGATAAATCTCGAGTTAATAGATGATCGATGAAGAGGAGTCATGGAGGTATACTATTTTCACATCTTTTTTCTACATTGAAGGTTGAAGGTTCATGAAAATAAGATTAATTCCATTGTGATATATAGGTGAAGAAGAATAGATGGGAACATGATGATTCCAATGAGAAATTTTCTTCATATGGATTAAACGAGTGTTAGTGCTAATATATTTTTGAGAAGTCATAGAGTTATCCTTGGAGAAATTAGATTCTCTTTTTTGGTGTTTAAATTGGAATACACAATACTCAACCCCCTCCACGGATTTTGAAAAATCTAGATTTATAGAAAACGGGGATCAATAAGCATGGAGAATAATGGAGATTCTACCAGGACATAAATATTCAAGGAGTTTGAGCATCTTATATAGTATATAAATATACAATCAAGTATATAAAATATTAAACATACCATGAAGTCTATAATATAACCATTCCTCACTTGATCAATGTGTGAGTGTAGATAAGAGTCATTGAAATTGGTATCACCCTTCTTTACCTACCACCTAGGCATTATTGGGCCAACTTTGTCCCAAAAAGTTTTATTAGTGCTAAATGGTTCTGACATGGTTGTTCAATATCTATCTATTTTTGGATTTGTTGCATACCTGAAATTAATTTTTAAAACTCCACTTTTTAAAGGAAATTAATTTGAAGGTTTAAAAAGAGAAATTTAAATGTTCCTACATGCTTAAGGAAATGAGGTTATGGAATTGATTCTTTGAGATGATGATTTTTCAAATATTAGTGAGGGATTTATAGATTAGAAAGGATAAATAAAATACTGAATAAATCTCTATCCAATGAATTATTCAATAATATCACACAAATTGTGATACTATAATCATTATGTGCAATACTCTTGAAATAATATATGGAAAATCATGGGGAGTAGTGATACTTGGAGAAATCAATACTGAAGAAGATAAAAAATTGGCTAGGTAGAGGAACCTATAAAGAAGTTAGGTGAAGAGTTCCATATGAAAAATGGAAAAAATAAGAATAAAACCAAGAAGAAGGATCCTTTAAATATTTATTCTACATATAAGGTAAATAGTTTTTATTTTATTGGTACAAATGATTCTAATATTCCTTGGAGGATTCTTGAATATATTATATTTCAAAAAAAATGTAAAATGATCACCAATGATGTTGATGGTTTTGGGAATAGCTAAATATCTTATCGAGGCCAATCCAGACTAATGTTTTTGGATTCCATTGATCATTTTCATATTTTACAAGATTTAAAGATCATTCCCTAGGAAATTTTTCCAATAAACTATTTATAAGAAAGGATATCAGAAACAAGAAATGATTTTTTTCATGTGAAAATTATTTCTAATTTAATTAAATTAAATGAAAGAATACTTCATTCATGAGATTTATATTTATAGTAGACTTTTACCATTTGACCCAATTTTTTTAATCCATCCTTTATCTCATAGGATCTATGTGTAGAATACCTATAGAGGTGATTCACACATTCTCCTATGATCTTAGAATGACACCATTGACTTACCGGGTTCTATAGTAGTCAGTTGATTATATTGATTTTTCATCTAGATCACTTCACATTTCTTTGAACTTGAATAAATTATCTTAATCCACTCATTAATGGGAGGATGTGAGAATGAAGAGGAGGATTCTAGAGAGTAATATGGTGTACCCAACAATTCTTTATTAACCTCAATTAGAATATATTAGTGGTATATTTATTGACCTTGGGTTTGGGTTTTTAATTTAGTTAATTACACAAGTTATCTTAATAAAATTTTTAACACATGCCTAACCCCATTCCATGTATTAAAATAATAATATTATTTTTCTACCATGACATTCACTAACTTGAACAATGGTAAATATTATTTCACTTTCATGTTAATTAATATTTATAAATTGGCCCAATTTTGGTCCACTAGTCATCCTCAATATTTTTTAATACCCAAAAAATTAAACATTTATTCATTAAATATATAAATATTATATATCCAGGTAATTTAATAATCACATTACAAATAAATGTTTATTTAATTATTGTGATCATTTATCTTGAATAAAATTATTCCTCAGTGTTGAGAATAATAAATATTCCAATAATTAAAAGGAAATATAATTTAATTGAGATCAACAGAAACACTTACTGTGTGACTATATTGTATTCTTTCAGATTTAAATATGGTGAGATTTCCTAAAGTCTATGATTATTTTCTAGTAATGAGTTAATACACCCATGAAAATGATGTTAATGATACAATGATGAAAACAATATATGAGTACACAATGTGTAATATAATACATTTTTCATAATATAACATCAAGAAGGCTGCACACCAACATCATCAATCTGTACGCTAGATACTTATTTATTTGAATACTTGAAATAAACTCATCATTAATCCATGAAAAAGAAATTTAATGTCACAGTTTTATTTCAATCAATGTTATTTGATATTAGCTTCCATAAATAAGGATGGGACAAATCATCGTTGACTTACTCATCAGTAACTCGTCATTCATGATGCAACCAACATAACCTACATTCCACAAACATATTGCATCATGGGTTTTTCAGTAAATATAAATATGTGATTAATTACATCAATTAATAATAATCATAAATTATAAGGACTATTACATACAAGCACAAATAAGAATATCCAATGACAAAAATATGCATAATTGTTATTGATAGGTTTATTATTATAATCTACCATCTTGGAGATTACCAAGTGAAAACCATGTGATATGAAGTCTCATATACTTATGATTGAATTCACATGATAGTAGACATACTTTATTCAATATCATAGAATGTTATCTAACTGTATAAATAGATTTAAAAATATAGTTATTGAAGTCCAAGGTTCTCATCCTAACATAGAACTACCATGCCCTTTCTAAAAAGAAATATAGTCTTTGACATAATTATATTAAATTCATAAAAAAATGTGTGTTATGTAATAAGTGGTTGAATTAATATTCATTTCCTTGAAAATATATGTAATCAAATGTACAATTATTTGTTCCTAGAATACCAACTTTAACAATCTTCTACTTGGACTAGAGCCAAATTCCAATTACCTTCTATCCACCAGACACCACATAAAGACCATTTTAATGCTGATTTAAGGGTTTATCCAAGGGGTCTACCACATTTTATTCTGTGGATACTCGGCTTATTTTAACATCGACTCTCTCAGAAAAATCCCTCAAGAGATTATTATTTTGATGTACACTATCTATTTTTTTATGTGTCCTGGTCTACTTTATAGGAGCCTCTACTTCTATATTATCACAATAGAGTGTGATATGGTCTTTACTACTAGGTACAAACTCAATCCCTTGGATGAATCAATGTATCGAATCTAAATCTGTAGCTGCCTCAAAAGTCTCAATATACTCAAACTCTACAATAGAATCCATGGCCACAACATTCTTCAAGCTCTTCCAACTCACAACACCTCCATTAAGGGTGATGAGGTGTCCCAACTATGATGTCAGATCATTATGATCTATTTGAAAACTATAATTTTCATATACTACGATGAATAGTTCCTCATCATCTTTATATACTAGGAATATGTCCATATTTAATCTCATATTATTAATGACAGTACTAAATACCATCCAATGGCAGTCATGTGGGTCACCATTATATCTTCCGACCACTCTTAAGGTGTAGGTGACATCTGATCTAGTACATATCATATCATACATGACTAACCCAACCACTGGTTCATATAAAACCCTTACCATCCTTTTTCTTTCTACATGTGTCAAGGACTCATTTTTTTGGATATATGAATGCTACGTGACACTGGAATGAATCTCTTCTTTGATTATCCCATATGGAATCCCTTTAATATATTGTCATTATAAGTACATTGACATAGACCAAGAATTACCTTGTATCTATCATCATGGATCTTGATCCCATGAATATATTCCATTTCACCTAAGTCCTTTTTGGAGATGTATGTTTTTAACCTGTATTTGATCGACTATAAGACTAGAATTTCATTTCCAATAAGTAGTATTCCATCAAAAAAAACTCTTAAAAAATGACCACACTCCCTTTAAAAAACTTATAGACACAAGGATCAAATTCATTCCTTACGAGAAAATTTATTATGGATTCATTAAATTTAAGGTTCCAAGACCCAGATTCTTTCATTAATCCATAAATGGATCTCTGCATCTTACCTACCTTATTGGAAAGGATTCAAGTGAAAAAAACTATAGGTTGTGCTAAATAAACCTCATTCAGAAGGTAACCATTAAAGAATTCCATTTTGACATTTATTTTTCAAATATAATAGTCATACAAATCTAAAATATTATGTTGAATTACAAATGGATTTCATCATAGAAACTAGTGAAATGTTTTCATAGTAGTCAATGCCTTGATACTATTTAAACCCTTTTTCAACTAGTCATTCCATATAAGTACTTAATTATGCATTCATTTATAGTGTTATACTTAATAAACATTTAAAAATAGTATTATTTATATCTAATGGAGTACCTTTAAAAAATATAGGATTTGTTTCATTACATGGAATCCATTTTAGAATTCATATCTTTTTTCCACAAAGAAACATCTTTTCCACTTACTACTTCCCTGTATGATACATTATCATTATTATCAACTAATATTGAGTCACTATCCATGGTAAATTTAAAACCATATCTTCTAGGTTATATAACGTCTCATATACTCCTAGGTAGTACTTATTTCTCAATAACATCTTCTCCCATAGGGCTTTGTGGAATCTGTTCCTATGCCAATTCATCTATGATGTGATCCTAGACTTCATCAAATTCTATCTCACCCACATTATATCCTTTTGAGATGTTCCCCCTCTTATGAAATATGGAATTCCTTACTATAATTAATTTTTTTATTGGTTGTATAGGTAATGTCCCCTTTCTTCCTTGGGGTATCCTATATAGGTGTACTTTCTGCTTCAGGATGTATGTTTTTTTCCTGAAGAGGACTTATCAAACACTTTTCAACCCAAATAATATATGTATGAAAACAAATGTTTATTTCCACTCCAAAATTTACATGTAATACCATCTACCACTTTAGTTGGTTCCTTGTTTAGTATTTTTGCAGCTGTCTATAATGTGTATCCCTAATAAGATAATGAAGGTCCTTCATAATTCACCATTGATATCAATGTTTCTAACATGGATAGGATAATCCTTTCACTTATACCATTTCATTGAGGTGTCTATGGATGAGTGTGTTTTATATAATTCCAAACTACCAAAAATATTCAATGAATGCTTGATTAAGATATTCTTTAGCCTAGTTTGAGCAGAGCTTCATAATCTTCTTACCTAGTCCGATATCAACAAAAATATTGTATTATTTGAATTTATTGAATAAATATCAGTTATAGATTATCAATTAGAAATATCCATATCTACTAAAATCACTATTAAATGTTACAAAGTATGTGTACCCAACAGTTTCTTCCACTGGAAATGGTTCACACACATCAATATAAATTAATTCAAGAAGTTGTTTAGACGTTTAACCTTTTCCACTAAATGGGACTTTAGTAATTTTTCATTGTAATCATACATGTTATATACAATGTGGGTTTAGTTCAAATGAATATAAATATTATTATTGGTTTAATTTGGTCAAATTATATTTTAACATGATCTAGTTAATGATTCTATAGTTGGGTGTGTTATGAATCATATTAGCTAGTTTTGTTATCGATTTCCAATTCATGGTTCTTATAGTCCAACATGTAAAGATATTTATTTAAATATTACTCACCCTAACATATATTTTCATTATAAAATAAGTAACAATTATTTCAAAATTTGAATATAAATCCATATGTACCGTCTATTTATACAAATATAATGTTTTTGGAGACTATTGTTACATAAAAAATCATTTAAAACCAAGACCATTCCCATAAAAAATTCTTGGTGGTAGTCAACAATATCTATGAAAATATGTCTGGCTATGCTGACTACTCATAGATCCACATCACCTTGTGGAATATTCTATAACCTTCTTGGTTTCTATATTTTAACACTTATGTGTTCACGACATGCTGTATCTTATATCAAATTTGTAGAAATTGATAAATTACAATTGATAACAAATTCACCCGAAGATTCCCCATTTTTATTTCTATTAGAGTTATTTTTATTCCATTGGGAATTCTTTCCATATATGAAAAATATATCATTATATTCCCTTGATTTTACCTTGATATTTCTCTTCTTTTAAGGCCATTGTGAATTATATTTCGTTTTATATATCTTTTCTTGGACTTTCCATTTATTCTTTATAAGTATAGAATGATTTTCTTACTTTATATCCTTGTCCACATTGAGGATGTAAGTGAGAATATCTGGAAGAGAGATCTATATGTTTTTCATATTGTAATATAAAAAAACAAGTAGAAGATCTGAGTGAGTGATGAAAGTATTAGATTAGTGTGTGGTTCATTACGTATTTTAAATGCTAGAACATTTAGGTTCTCAATGTAGCTAATTATTTTTACTATACAAGGCCCAAATGACACACCTTCTCCATGCTTTCTATGAAAGAGTGTCTTGGATATCTCAAAACATTATTATCTTTATCTCTCATGAATATAACATGGGAATGATGGATAATTATATATGTATCCATGTATTCATGTGACTTCATGAGTATCAGAGACATGGATAAGATAATTAAACACTGAATTTCAACCAAATCACTCAACTATTTATGATAGATAGTGAAATAATCTTCACTTTCCTTTTTAGAGGGAGGATCAAGCAGTGAGTAGACAGTCTTTATCAAAACATTTATTGCGTGGATAATGTGGTTGAAGTTATTTTCATTATTTTGTAATATTGAAAGTGTATATAATTAGTACATCCTTTGATTAAAATTAATTCAATTATGAAAATTCAATATTTTATATGTCTCCCACTATTTTATCGAGTCCTAATAGATCATCATCATTGGACTCAAAATTTACAGTTTCTCAAACATTCTAGTGGAAAGGATCCGTATGACAACTCTCCAAACAAATGTGAGGGATCGGTCAATTACTCAATGTTATTTTTGGTAGGTAGTTATTTTCAAATTATGAGCTTATATGTCCTTAATTCATCATGTGGATTCATCTCATTTCATCTGTTTTATAACATACATGTAGGTGAGAGGAGCCAATTGATTAGTAAAGGGGATTTACAAAAAACAACCTTTCACACACATTTCCTACATAATAAAAGATGGAGGGATGAACCATTGACCATCATATTTAATTTTATAATAAATAATTTGAAAACCATGAAATAAAATTAACTAAATTAAATTAAACCAACACATATATAGGTTGATTAAAATATCATAATCAACCATACACATGTAGTGATTACTCAATTAAAACAACACACTTGAATTCATTTAAATTCATTCCTCAAAAAGATAATAAATCCTAAATTAATCCAATTAATTATATTGCTAATAAATTAATTCTTTTTGTCTTAGTCCATATAATCATCCAAAAATTACTTCCCACTGTGATTTTAAATAAAATAAATAATTTAATTTAATTTAAAACTCAATAAAATAGTAAACAACATTGTACTTACTAGAAACTCGACAATTACCTATCCTAATTACTCAGTATAGTTTTAATTTTCAACAATCCACTCATAAAAATTATTCTATACATGGAATGTGTCATAACATTATAGTTTGTATTTCTAATTTAATTCTATATGCAGAACATGAAATTTTGTTGTATGTACAATTTAATGCATTTAGTCTTTAATATACAACTACAATACGTGATTCATTGTTTCAAATATTACATGTAATTAATTAAGAATTTAATATAATATTAAACCTAAAGACGAACATGTACTATCAACTTAATTTCACATAGAAATCAGATTATTAACATTTAACAAAGTAATCAATTAAATTTAATATTAATGTGTAAATAGCTAAAGTACCCAACATGTGAAATCCGGCCATAGAATGTGTACTTCTATTCAATAAAAAACACTTTCACACACCCAGAGGTTCAGATTATACATCATGTAGACATTTATGAGGAACACAATGTTTTTGAAGAATACTACACATATACATCTTGTTACTCTATTTCCAGTTTTCATGCATCATGTATTAAATACATACAGTGTGTTAATTACCCAAAACCAATAAACCCCATATTCTCTACTTTGAAAAAACATGGACTAAATGGAATGCACTAAAAAAATAAATTTTCAACATTGTATGAAAAAAAAGGTTTATTTATTTCATGTGTTGTGTAAAAATTACATGATGACCCAGAGTCCATGCAGTCATCCTTATAAAATGAACAAGGATACATGATGTGTAGAAAATGAGCATATTCCATGAAATCTTTTACTATCTATCCATAATTCATGGTACATCTAGATGATTTTTTCATATGTGATATTCATTAATTATTAACCAATCTAGGTAATATGAGAGGGAATTGAAGAATAAGAGAAATAGATTTAGAATATGGATCAAGAATGAATTAAAATTTTAATTATTTTATCTCTTAAATTCACAGTGATCAAAAATAAAATAAATAATTATAAATTTTAATGTTACGACTTTGATAAAACGTAATAGTTTCTTCTATAAGGGGTGTTTTTTATTGGGGAAAATCCTATATAAAAAAATGTTGTATTTGATGGATCATTTGAATATTTTACCAGATGTAAAATTCATTACCAATGAAATTTTACAAGAGAATATTGACATGAAGAGATTCTGGAACTAGGAGAAGATATTTTCACATTAAATTTATAATATTTAAATAAAATAAGATGAAATATACCTCATGATTTAAATCAATATTTATAGTAGATGTTTTTCCTTTGGAACTCTTCTCAGTAATCCATCGTTGCACTTGTAGGATAAATGTGTGTAATCCCTCTAGTGATGATCCACACATGCTCCTATGATATATAAATCACACCGATGAATCACTAGGTGATAGAATGGTTTATTGATCATATTTTTTTCATATTAATTTCTTAACATTTCATTATTATTATGGAGTCCCTTATTTTTATTAAATATTATTTCATATAAATTTACTAATAGAGGATATTTCAAAGTTTAGTGTTTTGGAAATGAGGTACATAATACCTGAAAACATAAAAAATTATTCTATTCAAAAGAAAATTTTTATTAAAGGCACATCATCTGTAAATTTATAGAATCTCAAAACATGGGGACATATATCAATGGAACATGTGTGTAGAATGATCAATAAGGGAAATCATGTGAAAAAATTTACATGTGATCCTGAGAAATATTGATGAGAACATTATGAATATCAATATGGCATGAGAAAATTTAACATAATTCATATAATAAATAATTTAACATGAATCCAAACATGGAAATGTGGCTATAAAATTTAATTGAGTAATTCATAAGCATATCACCATGGTTTATCACCGAGTTGTCCTAAAAATTAGTAATGTTATTCACCAAGGTATCATAAAATTTTTCATCTCTGGGGATTAAATTATGTACCCAATGCATTGAAGAGATATCATTAAAAAACCCTCAAATGTATTAATAATGTGATCCACATAGGTAATAATAAAAAAATCTCATAAGTAACACATGGAGAATAAAATAAATGAGTTTTATTTAAAAATCATGTGGTTTTAGAATGTGCATAAAAACACGAACTTTTTGTCATTTTAAACTCATAGAAAATGAATTTAGGTTTCATGTATGATAATCCCATAATTAAAATATATAATTTTGAAATATATATTAATAAACCTAGAGAAGATATATGTTTGGGTATTCCCAAAATAAAAAATAATAATTTATTGAGTAAACGAGATAAATGATGAGATGAAAATCCAACAGCATAATTAATATGAAACCTGGTTTTATAAAACCTGAAAAAGAGAGGGGACATGGCTCTTCGATTTATAAATTACTCTTAATATAGTAATGGTATATTAGAAAATTTATAGAAGTACATATGGAAATTTTATATACATACCACTCAAAAAGATAACGTGGAAGGATAATTGACGATGTGATTTCCCTTACCTTGAAGAGTGACACCAAAAACCTAAATATTGAGATGTTAGGGGATTTAGGACACCTTTGGATGATTCATTTTAGGTAATACTATAATAGGGTGTAGAATATTGAGTTGGGAATGAATTATAATGGTTGAATGAGTGGATATTTTAATCATAAGTGAAGGAATTTTTTATTAATTTCTAAGGACACCTCAGTAGTGGTATTTGAATATCAATGGGCTTTCCCAAACTCTTTGCCCATGGTATTGGCAATATGGGACACCTAATATCAAATTTTAATCCTAAATAGTCAACCACCCCTGTATCTTATGTATTACATCATTAATGATATCATTAAACATACTGAAAACTCAAATCTGTATTTTTTTACTATTCACTGAAAACAACATATTTTATAAAAATCCCCTAAATTCACTTTAAAAAAAATAAGCATTCTGAATTCAAAAACGAACTCCATTTTATGAAAATTATTTCATAAATATGATAAATTTAATTTTTATGTTAAATCCTTATTTTCTCGAAAAATATTAATACTTAATGACTTTATAATACATTTATTTACTTATACTGTGATATAATTATATCACATTACCATTTAAGACACCTAAATTATATCTATACATCCTTAGGTGAGGTTACTATTCCAATGGTTGTATTTCTATTCATAAGGGTAATATTAATATTCCGAAGGGTCATGTTACTATTCACTGAAAAATAATTTTATACTTTCAGACCCTAAAAATATTACTAATCACGACTGTGCATGTCCATTTTTTGAAAATCATTTCTCAAAATCAATTATATAATTTATAAAAATTATTTAAATAAAAAATACAGTATTTTTCAATATTCATAAAAAATACAAAACTTCTTAGAAAAATACTAAAAATTCACCCTAGAATATTTTTGACATTTGAAATTTTAAAAATAATGTTTATTTTACCAATATAATTCTCCAAGTATTAAAAATATATTACATGTAAAATTTTTAGAATTAAAATAAACTTATCAAAATTTTCCCCATTAAACATATATTTTATTATGGAAAATTAATCTTAAAATAGAAATGATGAAGTAAAAATTTTATTAAAACAAAGGGATTACTAGTTAAGTTACTAAGGCCATAACACATAACCCCTTATAACACATGTATATGACCCGAGGGTAAGGTGTGTGATGATGATAGACTTTTTGGAGGCTTAGATAACATCGCCCAAGTGGTAATCTCTACTAACATGAACTTCCTTTGTAGGAGATTCTATTCAAACTTATTAGGTTGATGTTCAGCTTGGGCTTGGTGCAGAGAAAAGCCCAATGACACTACCTCATTCCCAGGCTCTAAAAAAATGGGCTTTTTACAACTCATTCTGTTGGATTGGTGCATCATAGTATATTTCTATACTAATTAAACATTATCATGTCTATTTGTAAACAATAACTCTAATGTTAAGAGTATTGTTTACAATGGTCATATTTACCAACAAGCATAATCAGACAATGGTTATGTAACGGTCTAAACCCAATGGTCTCATATCAATTATAATGACTTCATTAATATAGGGATATAGTTTTATTGAGTAAAAATTAATATAACACAAATTTTCAGGAAACAATTATCATTCAAAAAGTTAGGTTCATTTAATTCTTCCCCATTAAGATATTTCTTCCCTGAAATTTCAACTTATTCTATCAGTTGTGAAATGGTGAGTGTACTTATGCCCCATTGTTTCCTTAGGTTCCCATGTCACTTCTTCATATTTGTGGTTCATCCACAACAAATTAATGAGGTGGGTTGTCTTTTTTGCATAGAACCATTTCTCTACAGTCTTAGATCTATCTTGGATGATCTTCATAAGAGATGTCCTGTTTTAGTTGTAAAACCTCAGGATTCAATACATGTGAAGGGTTACGTATGTACTTCATTAAGTGATATATTTGGAAAACATCAAGAAATTAAGCTAGATTTAGAAGAAGTGCAGGACGATAGGCCACTACTCCTATGCGATCAAAGATTTCATAGGGTCCAATGTACTTAGGTCTAAGATTCCCTATCTCCAAAACCCCATGACTCTTTTCCAATGTGAAATGAAAAGGAATAAATTTTCACCAACATCAAACGCCAAGTCCCTTCGTAGTTTTTTAGCATTACTATTTTTCTAACTCTGAGCATCCATTAGGTGTTGTTGGATGGTATGAACTTTTTCTGCCATCTCTTATTGAAGATCAGGCGCAATAGGCTCTCTCTCACTAGATTCATCTCAAAGAATAGGAGTTCTACATAGCTTCCCATATAGAGCTCCATTGGGCACCATTTGAATTCTAGAGATGAAGATTAAGTTTTATGAGAACTCAACTAATGGGAGATGTTAATCCCAACCACCTTTAAATTCAATTGAGCATGTTATCAGTATATCCTCGAGTGTCTGAATAGTCCATTCAGATTGGAATTAGTTTGGGGATGATAGAACATATTGAAATTCCATTCGGAACATGTCAGTCCAATACCATGAGGGGGGGTGTATCAGGGTATGACTGATTAGATCCAATTCCCCTTTGGATATTATTTCACTCTTAAAAAAACCCACTTCTCTCTATTTACCATAGAAAAGTTAAAACTGAAAATAAATTAGTCATAGGACACATCAATTTTACACGATTCACCCTTACTAGGCTATATCCAAGGAGCATAAAACAACAATTTTCCGTTGTACCACATCCACTAAAAATGCACTGCTACTTACAAAGTTCAAAGTGGACTCACTATTTCTCCTTGTTTACAACCAATCACAATATGAAAGCTCATCGATATATCAACTAAAGTGTTATCACTACTTCTTTAGAAGATTCAATCATATTTTAAACAATTTTAGGTCCCTTCATTATCAATAATGAATACATCCTCCAATATATGTAGAATCTCCATTGATGTTCCACTTTTATCCACTGAGGAATTACCCTTTATTAATGAATACTGGGAAATACTATTTAAAATACATTTTCACATCACACTAACTTCAAAAAGATCCTTATTTCATAATGATTGAACAAGACATCGTGAAGAACCTTCTTTTGCAATGCTCAAACAACACATCATGAAAAAACCATCTTTCCAGAAGCTCACGTCCTTCACAATGATCACATAAACTTTGTGAAGCCCAACTCTTTTATGAATCTCAACTATCCTTCTCGAAGCTCCACACTTTCGGTCAGTTTTTATAGCCGTAGAGAATTTCTTTACTATGATGATTATCTAAAAAATTGGTTGGAATTTATAGACTTTAGGAATTCTTTTTTATGAATCTCCTTTGTGAACCACCTTCACTAACCACTTTCATGATTCTAGATCCTTAAGATCCTAATTTAGTGTCTCCTTCCCTTCTGAAGGGGGTAGAGGCATATTTTTAGGCGTTTCCATAAACTCCAGAACCATCTAGGCCATGTAAATGCCATTTCATAGATCCCACACTTTTCCACCACAATGATCCATATTTCGTAAATCTCTATAGACATTTTTTGTTCTAAATGTTCCTTATAGTCATTGGTCCTTCTATATACATTTTTTCCAATCAGGATTCTCAATTTGTAATTCTCTTCCCCATCAATGTTCACGATGTTCATCATAGTCATATAGATAATCGTCATAATTATTTGCGCCTTCGTGAAACACAACTCGCAAATCCCATGTTAACAAAAATCATACCTTTTCCATATTTTGATGATATTTTTTTGGAAATTCACATTTTTTTATGTTCACCAAAATCCAAATTTTGGGCACAAAAATTTGAAAAACATTGGGAAAAAACTTCACCTTGCATACAATATTTTCTATACAACTTACATGAAATCCATTCAATAATCTTGAATCAATTTGGACATTACTACTCCAAAAAATCTTAGGACTCCAAAAAATACCTTTAAAACCACCTTTTTCAACAAACACAGTCAACCCAAAAATGCTGAAATGTTACCTTTTGGTATTTATCCCATCCATCTCAACTTTGGGTTTGTTGAAAACACATTAAAAAATTTGATACCTCTGTGTAGCTCCATCCATCTCCAACCACCATTTACTTCATATGATTTTGATAGAAATCAATGAATTACTCTACACATACTCTATGCCCACATGAGCAATGGCTGACATGAGAAACAACAAAAATATGAAATGTTCATCAATGATTAACATTAGGTCCTAAAACTAATGAATTGATTCATCACAAACCACAACTATCGTGATATGTATTGTTTGATCAATAAAATCTATAATTATCAAATTTAAAACTCCCCATATCTGGTTGCTCCCCCTATATCTCTACTCCACCGGTCAGCTTCAACCCATGTCTTGCCAAGGACATTTTCAACCTTCTTTTTCCACCATTTCTCCCCTTTGAATAGTCACTGCTTCTACCTATTTTTCAACAAACACAAAGTTCACTCCATTTTGTTATGAAACATGGTAATGAGCACAGATATATATATTAGGTAAAATAAAATCATACCTTAGGGAGAGGGGGTCCCCACAACCACACTTTTTCAAGTGCGGGGAGTCAACTGAACTACTAGAGCTAGTCGATCCATCTAAAATTCTTCCTTGCGAAATGCCTTTGTTAGAATGTTTGCAACATATAGGTCTATAAGAACATACTCCAACTTCATAAGCCTTGGATCTACCTTCTACTTGATAAAATGATATTTTATTTCACGGTTCATTTTCCATTATTTATGGATGGTATTTTTTTGTAGAATTATAGTACATGAATTGTAACATTGGATTATGATCAGTGACTTCACTACATATCCCATATCATCTGGCTACTAATTCAACCACAATAGTTGTGTGAACGCTTCAGTGGATGCAATATACACAGCTTCAATAGTACAGAATCCATCAAGATAGAAAACATCTCCTGATGTTGACTTCCTATCATCTAATGAACTGACCCTATCATCATCCATATATACCAATAACTTTGGATGATATTTTTCATTATACATCAAGATGAAGAAAACTATTCCATTGATATACTAAAGTATTCTTTTTTAATATAATCATGAAACTCTCCATTGAATTTTTTTTGATATCGTTCTTCTTGGAATGTGGAAAACACCACATACGGTCATGTCACTGTTAAGTACAACAAGCTTCTAAGGATCTACTGGTATTCTATGACATTAACCTCTTTTCCTTCTTCATAATTTTTATAGTTTCATCTAGGTAGACACCATATTTTTCATATCCTTGGAATTATCCATTATAAATCTCCTCAAAACCTCCTTGGTATATTAGGATTGTGAAATGGAAGTTTCATTCCTTCCTTATGTCACCTATAAACAAAAGATAACATCGCCTCACCAATCATTGACATTTTGAACTCACTTTTCATGAATTTGGAAAATAGTCTGCATTGTGATTCATATGATCCAAAAAATATTATTTCATCAGCATAAACTAGAACCATCTTCCTTTGTTTTCTTTCATCATTGAAATATATATTGTAATGAACCCCATTACCCGGAAATCCTATCTTTTGGAAATATTTATCTAGAATTGAATACCACGATCGGGATGCTGGATTCAACCCATATAGTTCCTTCTTCAGATGGAAAAAATTATTTTAATATTCATTTATTAGAAACCCACCTGGTTTTTTGATATACACTTTCCTATTCTAGAACCCCATTCAAAAATTCAGAATTGAAATCCATCTGAAAAACATTGAACTTCCATTTCACTATAGTGGCCATGAATAATCTGGTTGTCTCCAACTATGAAATAGGTGAAAATGTTTAATCAACATCGATACCCATTATTTAGGTGTTATCTTTGCACACTATCCATGATTTGTTTTGAATATTTTCACCATATTCATTCGTTTTATTATGAAATACCCATTTAGTCCTAATGACATTATTATCTGTTGGCCTCGAGAAAATCTCACATGTATAGTTCTTCTAAACCTCGTATTTATCTTAATTCATAGCTTGAACATAGTTATCTTCTCTAGTTGTATCAGAAAAACATTTAGGTTCTACCTAGGATAAGAGAGATGCATGCTATAATGAATTCATTCATCTAGTTCGAACTGGTGCAGTCTGATAAAAAATTATATTTTTACTATCAATCTCAGCCTCAATATCTGGATTTTTTGTAGAAACAAACATGAATTCTTCTTTTTCATCATTAGTATCCTCTTCTAAGTCTTCATTTTCCACTTCTTCTCCCTTTTTGTTTCTTAACACCTCATCACTTTCATCTGGAAACTATTCACTGTGTTGTTGAATATTCTCTTAATTTTCCACTATATTGACATCATTTCCCTTAAAAACCTTTCCTATCCTCATATAAAAGCATTTATACTCGTTGATTTCTATTGATTATCTAAGAAATATCCCCAGACATTCCATGTGACTCAAATTTCAAATGTTTTTCTTTTTTGAGAAAAAAAACTTACTTCAAAAGATTCAAAAAAAATTAACATCAGAGTCTTTCTATACCACACCTCAATAGAGTCTTTCCATCCTTTGGAAATAACAGATACCTATTGGAAATGTAAACCGATGTCAAGACTACTTCATTCCAATAATTCCCTAGTAGATCTTTTTCAATGAGCATCATTCCAGACATGTATTTGATTATCTGATTTCTCTATTCATCCAATCCATTTTTATGGGGAGTTATCAGTGTAAAAACATGATTCCATATCCCGTATTTCTCAAGATAGTCTTCCACTTGACTGTTTGTGAATTCTGTACTATTATCATTACAAAACATCAGAATTTTCTACCCAAGTAACCTTTTTGATTCCCTCTGAAACTGTGTTATGCAACTGAACACATAAGAATTATGGGAAATGACAAATAATGATTTTATTCTGATATAGTCATCAATGAAAAGAATATAATATCTCTTTCCATCAATGGATCTTAGTGAGATTTGTCCTAAAATAGTTCTATGCACATATTCATGCACTCTTGTTAAATTATTTTCCATTTCCGTGTACATATTATTGATGAACTTCCCTTATTAACGTGGATTGAAAATATGAGTATGATCATGTGATTTCTTAGGGAGGTCTCTAGTTGCCTCCCAAATTACCATATCTCTAGGTATGGTTGGAATAAATGATAAATTCATTTATGCAACAACTTATTTTCATTCTCTCTCAATAAAAAGCACATATCTTCTTCAACACATACAAGGTACAGATTTTTATTTTTCTTCTTTACCTATATGAAATCAACACCATCTATTACTTTGACAATACATGTATTCATAGTAAATCTTATAGAATGCCCAGAGCCACATAGTTGACTGAATCTAAGCAAGTTGTGACCGATACCTTCAACTACTAAGAAATATGAAAATCTTATTTCATTACCCCCAAAGCTATCCTTTACTGAGAAAATAATATACACTCCTTCTACATTTCAAAAAATTAAAACTCCTTCTCTTCAATATTTTATGCTTATAACAGGATTTTTATTTCCTATCGTATGTGATGTGAAACTACTATCATGGATCCATACATTAGAAAAATATGATAATTTAAAGGATATTTCGGCAACCACTTCCTTATCTACTCTTTTCTTTTTGATCCTTGGTTTTGATGCCATACATGGTAAAAAATTATTATATTGACATCCCTCCGAGCGTGATAGACCAACTTCATCCTGCAAATCTACAAACCGAATTTAAATTTTCATCTCCCATATTGATTCTTTGATTTGATACTTGCGATCACTTTGATTTCTCCTTAAAAAATTCCTCTACATGGCTGATGTAAAATACTTATCCATGTTCCCAAATACTATACACCAAAAAAAATGTCCCTCGAAAGATGTTCTAGAGTGACATTCTCTATTTGGATTCTACTTCTATTCTTTTTCTCTTCAGTATCTCTTGGATATGGAACACACATTTTGTGATTGTCCCATCATTCCATAGCAATAAATCATAATGTAGGGTTCATTCTTACATGTCACTTATCTACTACAAGTTGTCTCTTGGGTTCTCCGAATCTTCTGATTCTACTTCATACACAAATAAATTTTCAATTCACAAGAAGCTTCTTGCAATCTGACTTTAACCGTGACAAATTTCTATTTTTGATCAATCCCCATTACCAACATTATAATCTATATTTTCCTATTTATTTTGTTTTTATGGACCCTTACACTCCAATTCCGAATTTTCCATCTTCTGAGTTCTATTCGCTACTGATTTCATACTAAGAATCAAGATTTTTTCTTGATCCTTATCTTTTCATCATAGAAAAGAAACATCCTCTTCATGTTCTTTGATACATTTCATTTCATCCCTTACACTGTTATTCAGAATATTGATTTCACTTTTCTATTCTACAATTTTTATCTTGTACTCAACATCCTTATCTAAGCTCTATGGAATTGAAGACTTAAGTATATCAATTAATTTCATATTCTCAGACTTCTATTCTTCATACTACTATATATAGAGTTTGTAATCATGAAACACTTTTCCGGATTCCTTCTTTTGGCTCACCAAAAATTTATTTCCTCAAGAGTTTCTTCTAAATCGTTCTCCATATCAACTCATCCTTCAACATATTCCTCACCAATGTTGGTTTCGTCCTTTTTTTAAGCACTGATGACCACTACCACTATAGAAGTTTATCGAAAATCTTTTCAGTTCTCTATCTCTATAATATCTTAAACCTTGTTAACTTTTGATTCATTAGTACTTTCATATTCTTGTGAAAGAACATTTATTTTATTAGTGAAATTTATCTTGAAATGCTTCATTCCCTTCACATATGATGAAGACTTATTCATGGGAATTTAATCATAATCCACATCATCTTCTTGGATCATCATAGGGTATCTTGTTTCAATATGAAAAATATTTTCACACCTGTAGAACGAAAGTTGGTGTTTCCCTTTGAAGTTTCTTTTCCCTCTTCGATGTGTCAAGGAAAGGAATGGTATCACATTGTCTGTCTCTTCTTCTTCCTGAGAATATTCCATGGCTAGTTTTTCATGGACTTGAATTCCATCTCTTTTGAGTCCCCCTTTTAAACAAAATTGGTATCATCATTTCTCATTTCATATGAAACTAGCGTACTATGAAAATTATCCAGTGTCTGATCTTTTAGATATTTATGTTCCAATACTAAAACATTATTATTAAACCATGGTGGAATATTCCTAAATATATACATCAGAATATTTTTATATTAAATGAATTATCTACCACCTCACATGTATTCAACTAGAACAATTACCCTATCAAAGAATGAATCAAAAGACTCATTCGAGTTCATCATCAGATCATCATACTTATTCCACAGATCATGCCTATTTTACAATATGAACATTGAATATCCTTTATATATATTAATTTGATTTTCCCACATAGTATGTGATGTTTTTCATGAAATAAACTTTTTATTGTTTTCATTGGATAAGGATAAACCTAATGCATTGATTCCGTTGGTGTCAACATCTAATTCACATCTTTCATATTCTGATAAAGAACCAATATTGATATTGGATAAAATACCATGCATCTCTTCTGTAAACACATCAATTCCCAAATATGGTAAGTAGTGTTGCATCCAATTAATCCATAGTTGGTTAATGTTTCCATAAATTATTGGGATTATTTTTTGATTGACCACCTAGATTTATTCTACTAAGATAGAACCACTAAAATTAACCATTCCCTTTGATACCAATTATCAGTCGCACTAGGTCAAATACCCTAGGGATAGAATCGGGTTATTAAATATTAATTCCATTTCCACTACAGATCAGGCTTCACTTTTATGAAAGAACCCTACCCTCTCTCTCTCTACCATAGAAAAGTATGAACTAAAATTAAATCATGCATAACACACAAAAATTTTACTTGCTTCACCATTACTAGGTTATGTCCAAGGAGAATATAATGGAAATGAGATAAAGTACCAAACCCACTAAAATCACACTATTGTTTTCAATGTTAGAAGTGAAATCACTGTGCCTCTTGGTTTAAAACCAATAAAAATATGAAATCTCACAAATCTATCAACAGATGTGAGGTCACTACATTTTCGACAGACCCACTATCATTTTAAAGACTTGTTGGTCCTTTAATTACAACTAATGAATTAAACCTACATTTTATTTAGACGCTCTATTAATGTCCCACTTTCATCCACTAATGAATACCAAATTTCCACAGAACACTAGGAAATCTATTTTAAATACTTTTGAAAAGCACAATACCTTCGCGAAGATCCTTATTTCATGAAGCACAAAATATCATCTGTGAAGAACCTTATTTTGAGAAACTAAAACAATACATCATGAAGAAACCTCATTTTTTGAATCTCTTGCATTTTTTAAAGGTCACATCACCTTCACAATGCTCATGGATTTTTATAGCCTACATGAATTTCCATACATTTGCAATGCTTTGACCATTTGGTTGGAATTTATATCCTTCACAATGCTCTTCACATGAAACTACTTTACAAACCACCTTAGGGAACCACCATAGTGATTTGAGAGCCATATGATCTTCTTCATATATCATATGCTCTTATGAAGTGGGTAGAGGCCCATTTATAGGCATTTAAACTATATATAGAACCTTATAGGTCATGTAAGTATAATTTCAGAGAGCCCTCACTTTTCTGCTGCAAAGCTCCATTTTTAAAAAATCTACATGAATGTTTTCCATTTGCGGTGCTCATCATAATCATAGTTCCTTCTGTCAAAACATCGAACCTCCACGATTCTGCATTCATGATGCTTCTCACCTTCTCCAATCATGATGCGCGTTATAGTTTCATAAATCACCATCACAATTCTTTGAGCCTTCGCAAAACACAACTCTCAAATACTATATTTATGAAATTAATGTTGTTTCCAGACGTTGAAGATATCTTCAAGGAAACACACTTTTTTTGATTCCCACCAAACTCCAAATTATGGACCCAAAAATTTGGAAAACACAGGGAAATGTCATCACCTTGCGGACACACTTTTTTGTATAGCTTCCATGGAATACATTCCTTAATCATGAATCATTGTCGACATTCTGAGTCAACAAAATATTTAGGCTCCACAACATACCTTCAAAACCCACTTTTTAAAAGAATAATATCAACCCATAAAATTTTCAATGTTATCATGACTTATTTTTTCACTACAACACTCATAAAATTTTGAAGAATTTTCCAAAATTTTGATGTGAAATTTGGGTCATGATCTGATATGATAGAATGTGGAACTCTATACTGCTATACCAGTTACTTCTCATATATTATGGTGAGTGGTTCCAGAAAAAATTCCTCTCAAATTGAGATAAAATGTCCAGTATTGGTGACACAGTCCACTATCACAGTATCACATTGTTTCGTTTGGTTGTTCTTGGGAAACCAGTGAAAAAGGTCCATGGTGATATTCTCCCATTTCTATGATGGAAAGGGTAGTGGTTGTAATACCTCCTTATGAATTTGTCACTCTACCTACCCTTGTCAACACACCATGAACCATGTAGTCTAGTTAGGAATCTCTTATTTTATGTTATCCCATCAATAGTAATCACAAATTTCTATATACATTTTTGTAGTTCTAGTTTTTATTGAGAAAAAGACCTATGAGCTTCATCCATCCTCTCCATCTTTATTTCTGTAAGAGATGGAACACACATTCTTGTATGAAATTTCAGTACACCTTCTTGATCAATATTGAACTCATGAAGCACCCCATTCTTAATAGCCTCTATCGTCTTCTATAACAAAAGATCTTCCGTTTGATATTTCTTGACATTCTCTAGTAATTATGGTTGGGAATTAATTTTGGATAGGGATTATGATGCCCAATACCTTACGATTTCCAGGTGTAGTTTTACTAGTTCTATGATCAAATGATATCTTTTAATCCTCATCATTTCCAGCATAATAGGGTCTTTCCTACTTAATTCATTAGTGATTTTTTTCATTACTATGATGATATTTAATTGAACAATCATTATGTATAAGTAGTTCCAACCATCTTTTATAACTTATGTTCAAATAAATTTTCATGAATATATACAGTCCGACTCTATTGGTATGTGTATATATCACATTTTACCTATAAATATAGTGCCTCCATATCTTCAGAGAAAAAACAACCAAATCTACTTTTAGATCACACATAGGATAGTTCTTCTAATGATGATTCAACTATCAAGATGTATAAGCAATCATATTCTCATTTTCATGAGGAAACAACCAATCCATTTTAGAGATGTGTCGATAAAAATAACAAATAATTCATTGATATATGGTATAGTTAACCCATTTAAAGTAACCAATCTCTTCTTTAGCTCTTGGAAACATTGTTCACACTCTTTTGTCAAGATTAACTTGACCCCTTTTTAGTTAACTTGGTTAACTGATTATAATTTCACGAAATGTTTTTAAAAAAACTCATATATTATCCCTATAATCCATGGAAACTACGAATCTCAGTTATTGTGGTAGTCTGATGCCAATACTCTACATTCATTGTCTTGGTGGGGTCCACAGATATTTATTCATTGATTACAATGTTCCCCAAGAAAGTAACTTGTTTAACCAAAATTCACATTTTCTGAACATTCCAAATAGTATCTCCTTCCTTATAGTTTTCAATACAACCCTTTGATGATCCTCATGATCCTCATATATTTTGTAATATATCAAAATTTCGTCAATAAAAACTACAACAAGGTAATCCAGGTAGTCCTTAATGATTCTATTCATCAACTCCAAAAACAATAGAAGGATCATTAGTCAAGTTGAAGGGCTTAAAAAAATCATAATTCCCATATGTCGATCAGAAGGAGGTCTTTGGGATATCTTTTTTCTTCAACCTCAATTGATGATAACTAGATCGAAGGTCAATCTTGGAGAAAAATTTCGCCAGACCCCGCTAGTCAAATAAATCATCAATTCTTGGAAGAGGGTACCTTTACTTCAATGTGATCCTGTTTTATTCTCTGTAATCAATTCATAAAAACATTGATCCATCCTTCTTCTTTATAAAGGGAACATGTGATCCCCAAGGAGATATACTTTTCTGAATAAACCCCTTCTCAAAAAGATCTTGGAGTTTCTTATTTAACTACCCCAACTCCATATTTTCCATTATATACAGGGTCTTGGATATCTTCTTAAAATGAGTCATAAGTACAATTGAGATCTCTAAATCTACTTCTGGGGGAGTCCCATGTAACTCCTTATGAAATACATCAATGTATTACTGAATTATGGGGACATTCTATATATGTATAATTTCATTAAATTATCCACCTTCACAGATTAACTCCTCAAATAAGGCCACTAGTGGGGCTTATAGGGAAATATCAGGTTGAGGTATCTTCCCTATGAAAAAAACAATATGTTTTCCATTCAATACTATTGAGATTTATTTTCTTTGGTAGTTGATTTTATCATTATATGTTGAGATCCATTCCATCCCTAGTATAATTTAGAATTCCAATACGGGGATGATTACTAAATTTTTGATTAGATTGTGCTCCCTAAGGTGAATACTATAGTATCTATACAATGTTAATACTTTGATAATCCCGTCAAAATTATTTGAAAGAGGGAATTTATGTGCATAATTTTAATCAAATAATAAATATTTTTTGACCTATTTGAATTAGAAAACCCATACATTTCATTATTTTATTAAAAAAATTTAAAATTTGAATCAAATAGTGAGAGTTAAAATGTAAAAAATGGTAAAATTTGGAATTTTGATATATTTTAATCATAAGGTGATTTTGGTTTTAACATTTCTAATAATAATCCAATTTTGTGATTATTTTTTATTGTATTCCTTGGTTAATTTTCTTAAACTTTTTCTTATGAAAAAAAATCTGATTCAAAAAACTAATGGCCATAAAAAATAGATTAATTTAGAAAATCTTCCAAGTGGACACCATGGACCCCACCTATGAAATATAAGCATAAGTCTGGCTACACACCATCAATAGAGGTGATTACACATGTATATGAAAGAGGACTCAAAAGATACTTCTAAAATTAAATTTAATAGAGCTATTAATACATTATGGTAGAAATTTAATTACATACATTCAAGGAGGATTCATGGAAATCTCATTTGGAAAAAAACATCACCAATAAAAAATAAATAACTCTTATATCCGGAAGATAATTATTCTACCATTAATAGTGTGAATGTGAAAAAGATTATTCATAACATTAATTAAGGGTGAAATGCATGAATAAATCATTTAATTGTGAAACATCGTGTGTACTATTGATGCCATGGTTCTGCCAATAAAAGGAGGGGAGGTCTTACCACTCAAAACATTCCATTCCTTCCCATTCCATCTGAAGGACCTAGGATGAGATTTTCACTGAGGGTGGTCGACCACACATCTCCCACATTTTTTATTAAAAAAAAATATATTTTTCTCCCCCTCCTTTTTCAGAAACAATTTTCCTAAAAAGAATAATAATAATAATAATAATTTGAATATTTTTTATAATTTTTATTATTTTAACATTAATTATAAATTATTTATTTTTCTACATATTTATTCTATCTCTATCCTCCCATCCATCCACAATTATGATCTCCTACACTAGGAAATTAGAGGCTAACCCCAAGGCTTGGCCCGGGGAAAGATCAAAGAGTTCCTGAATTTTTTTTAATGTTTGTTATAAATTTTTGGTAGATTTGAGTAGCATTCTTGGGTAATGTGAATGTCCCTAATGTGGGGAAACCCCCCGATGAAATGAAAATCAAAAAATTTCTATTATATAAATAAATATTGATTCAAACATGAAATTTACATCATTGTATTATCATACTAGAATCAAACACATGATGGAAAATAATGATTGAATCCAAGACTGAACCATAAAATAATCTACTTTCTTTCTAACTTCAATCCATTTAGACTATCATCTTAGTATAAATTATTAATTCTTATTTTACATGGAATTGTTTTTTATAAAAATAATATAGAAAAATATATATATTTTTTGATATAGATGAAGTAAATGAACCACATGGAGAAGGATTCTCAAGAGAGATGACCCATGTCAGCCTCGGTGCTGCACTATAAATTCTTTTTTATAATTGATTTTGTCCACAACCCGCGATAGGCATGCTTCAAAATGGGCACTGTTTCTAGGGTGATAATTAGTAGTTTATTTAGTTTTTCTATTTTCAGGATTTATGTATATTTTAATTACTTTAAAAAACCATAAAAAAATTATTCTTCTATTATGTTTTCAAGAAATCATTATTTTTATACATCAAAAAATTACACAGAGGTGAAATAAAAAGAAAAAGATTATTCATAGAAACCTCTACATTTAAGGTATAACTCTATTATGATAATGGTAAATCAAATAGAAATAGGCAATGAAATATGGATCTCACTTAATGATTTGATGTCCATGGTCGATAAACTCTAAAATAATTTAAAATGATTCAATGCCAAGAAGGATGCCCCCTGGTCATTTTTAATTTCACTGAAGACATCTATGAAGTCGAGTCCAATCTCATAATGGAGGAGCCTAACTACCTACCTCAATTCAGTGATGATGAAATCCAAGAGTATCATTGCATCGATGATGTTATTTGAGCCAAAAAAACACTGGGGGATGATACATTCTTGAACTCAAACCCATTGTATTTTATTAAAACTAATTTTAGTATAAATCACAACTATTTTTAATTTTTATAACTTGATGACCCCTGTTATGCCCTATAGGATGAGGAGAAAAAGGAAATTTCACCTATTGAGGAACATTTAGAGATCCATGATCACATTTAATATTCAGTAGAGGGAGTACAAGAAGAGAAAGGTAATGTTGAACTATAAGAAACAATGGAGGAGGAGGTTCCATACTTAATCCTACCCCACCATGAAAACAATACAACATTGTGAAGGGGATATATCTAGTATACTATATAAATGGATTTCCCCTCCACCAAAAAAGAGGACAAATAAATGATGGGAAAAGAAACATGTAGTGGTTCAAGTCCATGAAAATCAACCCACTGATAGACTTTGGAACACAGATGGTACTACCCTATGGAGGTAGTAAAGTTTTAGGGCCCACTAGGCTGATCATACCAAGACATATCCATTAAATTGTTTCTATGAATTTAGATTTCAATTTCATTTATTAAGATATAGTGAGAAATGATTCCCCCTCAATCTATCTTCTTGATCATAGATGACATGATCCTTATACTTAATTGAGTTATTTTCTTTGATAGGTTCATGATAGAATAAGGAAGCCTCATAAAGTGAAAGATATTTACATTACATCATGGGAAATGGAGTTTTTTTTATTTAAAATTTTAATCTCCTCAAATTGTTTCACCCAAAACCAGTTTTCAAATTTATTAATAAGAATTGCATGCCCACAATCAAATTAATTATTTACTTGACTAATCTAGGAGACCTGATTTTATTAGGAGACATTTGATTTTATGTTTTATATTTCAATGTTGATATTATTAAATGAGTAAAATGGTGTATTAAATATTTAAACTGAAGCACATATATTGAAATGAGGATGCCCGATTTGATGTAATTAATTAATTCATGTAAATGATATTTCATAAACATTATTCGTGCTTTGAATTTCTGAAATTGTTGTGAAATGATTTTTTATTTTTAATATTCACTTGAATGATTGTCCAATATCATATTTCATATTCCCTGGAGGATTTATAGATAAAGTACTTCTTATTATATATTGAGCATATTTCATGAGTGATCTTGAGACATACGACCTAATTAAACATGAATTTGAACATGTCAATGATATCAATGTGAAAAAAATACATTTAGAATGATTTAGGAATACTTTTAAAAGCCAATTATCTTTTAGTTACCACATTTACATCAATCCATATTTTATCCCATAGATACCATGAATGACCTTAATAGGAATGTGCCATATTTCAATCCAATTTTATCCATTCCTACCATCTTCTTAGTATTTTGATGATATTTGAATGTTATAGTGTGGGGGGGGGGGGGTTAAAGGGAATAATGGTGGATGGGATGATATACGTTGTAAATAATAAGTGAGGGGGTGTTATTGTGGTAATTTTAAATGTTTGGGGAATCATTCATTGTACACTATTTTTTCTCCTCTTGAATAAAAAAAATAAAATAACAAAAAGAACCAAAAAATAGATAAATGGGATGTGATTTGGGTAATCCAAAAAATTACAATTACTATACAAATGATTTATATTATATGTGGTTATGAGGTGGATGTGTGGTTTATTCAAAATCATAAATTTAGAAAAAAAATGTTATTTGAAAAAAAAAATGGAAAAAAATTCAAGGGAGTGTATAAACCATTCATTGTGTGTAAACTAATCAGGATATTTAATTTGAGTCTGGAGGAATGTTCATACTTGTTACAATTTGAATGGGATAATTCTATTACACTTTTAACTTTGAATAAAATGATATATTAAATAAGAGTTAAACCTCTAACTTGATCATTTTTTAACATCAAATTATACCAAACATAATCCTCCGAGACATTATAACCTTAATATCATGTCCTCATGATTTCATGTTCTTTTAGTCTTTACAAAGATGAGAAATTAGTACATTTACAATCCTATGGATAAGGATCACGTTCTAATTATTTGATCATAATCTTACTTGAATTGTATAATTAGTGATAATAGAAAATAATCAAAAGTGAGGTAGAAAATGAATTGGCATGTTTAATAAAATTAATTAAGGAGATTGAATGAATAAAAGGAGATGTTCCATCATTTTTTAATATGGAAATGTAAAATATATGAATTTATTTTTTCTTTAAAAAATGATACAAAAATTTATATTTTATGTTTATTTTTTAAAATTTGATTGAATATTGAAAATTATTTGATTCTATTTCCTTTTAATTTGAATATTGGTAATAATGGAGTCCTCTAAATTTCATGTTGATATATTATTTTTGAGGACAATAATGATTTATGTGTGTAGGTATTTGAATGAAAAAATTTACGTGTATAATTTTAATAAAATAATAAATATTTTTTTGATGTTTTCAATGAAAAAACCATTGTATTTTAATGCTTTATTAAAATAATGGGAAATTTTAATTATAGAATCAAAAAGGGAAAAATGTTAAATTTTATTAATTATAGAATTTTGAAATATTTTTACCATAATGGTGGATTGTTCATAACTTTTAATGTATAATTCCAATTTTAGGGATTCTATACTTGACTAATTTTCATAAAATATTTCTTCGGGAGAAAGACCTGGTTCAACCATCATGATGCCCAAAAATATTATTGAAGTTGGAAAAACTTTTGGGCTGACTACATGGACCCCCTATGTAATAGAAGAATATATTTGGCTACACATATCCAATTATGGTTATTCCACCAGGATATGAAATATGAATCATTGAAGCATTCTTCTTCTAAATTTCATGGAGATATTCATCCATTATGGTGGAAACTGAATAACATACATTGATGGAAGCTTCATGGAAATCTCAGAAAAAATGTCACCACAAATAAAAAATTCATAACTCCCCCATCTAGTGGCCACATATACTCAATTTTTGAGGGTGAACAAGAAATATGTCTATGAGAAAATTCTTTACAGGATAAAATACATAGATCAATCATTTATGTAGGATACTATGCATAAACTTGGGAAGGAATACTTTTTCCCATAAAAGGAGTGGAGGTAATCCTTCTCAAATCATTCCATTCCATCCCATTCCATCACTTTTCATTTAAGGCACCAAGGATGGGATCTCCTCTAAGGAAGGACGACCATAAATCTCCCCAATTTCTTCTTCTTCATTTTATTTTTTATTTTCATTTTAGTTTTGTTTTAGTTTTCATTTGAATTTTAATTGTAATTTTTTTTAAATAAATTTAATACATTCATTTTTTATTTAGTTTCAAATGTTTTACTTATTCTTATTTAAATATTATATTTATAATTAATTATTATTATTATTATTATTATTATTATAGATATTTTTATAAAATCACAATCTTAATTTAAAACTGTTTTGTTTTCTCTCTCACTCTCCTTTTTCATAAACTATTATACATAATAATAATAATAATAATTATTATTATTATTATTATTATTTTAACATTCATTATAAATTATAAATTATTATCTATCTCTATCTCTCACTTCGCCCATCCATCCACCTTTGTGATCACTTAATCTCCTAAATGAGATGATGTACCTATGACTTGGCTCAGGGGGAGGTCAAGGAGTTTCTGATTTCTCATTAATGTTTGTTTTACATTTGTGGTAGATTTGACCAGCGTGCCACGGTAAGGGGAATTTCATTGATGTGGTGACAACCCACAATGAAATGTAACTAAAACTATTTATATTATATTAAATAAAAGTGATTAAAACATGATAATTCATGTTTTATTTATCAATACATAATCAAACAAGTGATTGAAAATAATGATTGAATCAAAGACTGAACCCAAAAAACCAAGTGATTTCTTCAAAACGTTATTCAATTTATAAATGAATCTTTGTATAAATTTATAAATCTTATTTTAAATTCCATTTCTTTTAATAATAAAAAAAACAAAAAAAATATTGTTTATGTGATATAGAAGAATTAAATGAACAACATTGTGAAGGATTCTATGGATATATGAACCTAATCATCCTATGTGCAAGACCAAGAAAAAAAATTATAATATCCTTTTTCCACACCCTGTGATTCAGATGAGTCAAACCTAATGGTTCCATTACCAGAATTGTAATCAATAGTTTATTTACCTTTTCTATTTTAAAATTTTATATAAAATTTAATTACATAAAAAATGTAATTTTTTTCTTCAATGATGTTTTAAAATGATAAAACCCATATATCATGGTTTTATTAAAATATTATGCAATTTTAATCATAGAATGAAAAGGATCTAAAATGTAAAAATTGGTTAAATCTATACTTTTGATAGATTTTAATCATGAGTTTATTTTTGGAATATCATTTAAAATAATAATCCAATTTGAGTGATTATTTTTTTTGGATTATTTTGTTAGTTTTCTTAGAAATTGTTTTGAGGACCCAAAGATGATTTATCCAAATAGTGGCATGAAAAAATCAATTATTTTTGAAAATCTTCTGGGTGGAATGTGAGGAATCCACCTTCGTAATGATAGCATAAGTCAGTCTACCCACCTACAATTGAGTAGCTTCCACATTAATATGAAAGAGGACTCATATATGCATTCATAAATTAAATTTTATGTAGAGGTAGATAATTAATGAGTTAAGGGTGCCCTATCTGATTCCAGAAAATACCTATAGGATGCTAATGATTATCTAGATCAAATTGATAAAGACTACTTAAATTAAAGTATTAGGAAGGAGAAAAATACAATGGAGGATGCTGATGGATACGTTACTCCTAATCTTAGGAAAACAAGGAAACATAGAGATTATGCTAATCTCAAAATAACAATTGTCCCAAGAACATTTGACACCTCTACGAAGGAAGACATTGAAAATCCATCAAAACCAATAGTTGTACCTCTTGGAACCTCTAGTTTAGATGAGGAGTACTATGATCCAAATAATGAACCTATGTAAAAATATTCTTATATGATTTACGATGTATTAATCCAAGCAGTTGATGAATTAATGGATATATAAGATGAAATAACTTTTGAGAAATACAAAAATGATCTTATCACTGCTGAGGCGTACCTCCAAACCAGAAAGCATATGGTCATCAAGATGGTGTAGAAATATAAAAGAATCCATAACATCAAATTTAGAGACAAAATTTTGGAATTATCTCTTACCTTCATAAACATTTTTGAATCTATTGTTTTTTGTTAGTTGATAAGATAATTCCTATGAGTTTCAACGTGTTTTGGCATGATTTCTGAAATATGAATTTTATTCTTTATGTGGCCATCTATCCAATTTATCCGGACTTAAAAGATTGATTTGTGGACAAGCATCATATTTTGACTATTTTACTAAATGGTTTTTCTTAAATGAGAGAGATCTTGGCCAACTTTACTCCAGATTATAGCACATGATGACGAGGATTTATGTTAGTACAAATAAGTATATATTAAAATCTTTTTCTTTGAGAAGCCCGTACACCAATTCACACCCAATTATCTTCATTTCAGTTTCCTAATGGCCACTATTTTCTTCTATGAAAAAAAATGGTAGTTTTGAAAGACTATATGGAAATATATGGTAGTTTAACTCTCCAAAAAAATCATCCAACTAATGAATGAAATGGAAAAAGTGCTGATAAGGGAATTTGGCAGCTGGATTTCAGTTCATGTTGTACCCGGTTTTTTAGACTGAGTATGTTGTATGATATTAAGAGTGTTCATGGCTCCAAGATAAGATATCATCATATTTCTCCCACTAGAGTCACATCTAGTTTCCTTTAAGGGATATTTCTTCAAGATTTACTTGCTGTCATTAGCCTTCATGGAGGTTGTCTCTATTGGAGGACAAGACATCATGAACATGTATTTTGAAATATGAAATATGGTTTGTCTTTCCTGCAATCCCATATTGTAATCCCCTCAATACCCTCTTGGTGTGAGTCATTTACAAAAACTTTTTGTATTTTTTTATTTATTTAAATAAATTCCTTTGGGGTTCGAATAGGGAGAACAATAAATGTTACCAATTTTATAAAAAAACATAATTAAAGTAATTATGTAATCTAACTATAATAAAATAGATGAAGAAAAATTAGGATTGAATCCAAGTCTGAACCCCAAAATCAATTGTTTTCTTCCTAACTTTAATTTGATTAGACTGGCATCTTAGTATGACTTTATGATTTATATTTTACATGCCATTTTTTTAATAAAAAAAATCAAAAAAGAGATAGATCAGGTGATATAGAAGATGTAGATGAACCACATTAAGAATTCAACTCAAGAGAGACGACCCCGGTTAGACTATGCATTTCACTATGAAAAAATTTATAATTTTTTTTTCAATTCCCCGCTATAGGCATCCATGAAAACTAGAACCATTAATTGGGAGATAATCAGTAATATATTTAATGTTCATATTTTCACATTTTATATAGATTATAATTAATTTTAGAAAAAATTATAAATATACTTCTCATGTGATGTTTTCATGCAACCATTATTTAAATACATGGAAAAATTACTACAGGTAAAATAAAATGAATCAAATTATACTCAGAGGTCAATCTAATGAAGGTAATATTATCTTATGATAATGGTCATGTTTATGGAAGGAATCATATCATCATGAATCTCACCCGAAGATTTGATGGCCATGGTCAATGAACTCCGAGATGACGTAAAAAAATTCAAGTTCAAAAAGGAGGGGGTGTTGGTCTTTCCTAATTTCACTAAAGACATCCAAGAAGTTGGGATAAAAATTGAAATGAAGAGCTTGACTACCTACCTCCATCCTGCGATAATCAACTCTAAGAAGAAATTTCCATCAAAAAAGAGATTCAAACCATAAAACCTCCAGGAGATGATACATTAATTAACTCAAACTATTTTGATTTTATTGAAAATAATATTATTATAACCCTCAAATATTTTTAATTTTTAGAATCATTTGACTCTTATTATACCTTAGAGGATGAAGAGAAAAAAAATTCACTTGTTGAGGGTCATTTAGAGATCCCTGAAAAAATTTAATATTCCCTAGAGGGTTTATAAGAAGAGATAGATAATGTTAGACAAGAATCAATGATGGAGGAGTAGGTTCCATGATTTATCTGACCCCTGCCATGAAACAAATACCACATTGCAAAGGGGGAAGATCTGGTATACACTATAGATGTAATTCACCTCAACAACAATGATAGATAAATGGATTCTTGGAAAATAAACTTGTGTATGTTCAATTCCAGGAAGATCCACCCGTAGAATTACTATTTAGAGCAGCTGGTACTACCCTATAGTGGTATTAAAAAATCAAGGCCCACATTGGTGATAGTACTAAGACTTATCCCATTCATTATTCCAAGTAATTTTTATTTTAATTTCATTTTATAAGAAGTAGTGCATCATGAATCCCCTTCCCTATATCTTCTTCAGATTCAATGGATTGATCCTTATTCTTAATTTTAGTGGTTTTATTTTGTAAGTAAATGATGGAAGAAGGAATAATCAAACAGTCAAATAGAAGGACTATACTTCATAGAAACATGATATCATTTTAATTTTTTAATCTCTTAAACTCCATTCATTTTTCATGAAAAACATTTTTTTGAGTTTTAATAATAAGAATTTCATTCCCACACTTGAATTTATACTTTACTTGACTAATCTAAATGAAATGAGTTTCTTAGAAATATTATGATGTAATGTTTTATATTTTAATTTTAATATGATTAAATAATTAATATGGGGAATTGAATTTTTAAATTGAAGGATGGATTTTGAAATGAGGGCGTGTGATTTGAAGAAATTAATTGATTCATGTAAATGAAATTCCACAACCATTTTTAATGATTTTATTTTCTGAAATTCATGTGAATTTAGTTTTCACAATAAATCATTCCTTATGTTATTTTTCAAAATAATTTTTCCCATTACTAAGAGGACTTCGAGACCAATTAATTCATATTATATCTTCTGAATATCTCTTTAATGATGTTGGGACATGCCCCCATCTAGAACATGAATTTTATCTTTTCCAAGCTGTTACTATGAAAAGAAACATTTATAAATATAAACACATCCTTTGAAAATCCACATATCCTTAAATTACCACCGTTAAATCAATTATTGTTTTATCTCATTAATACCATGAATGAAATTTATTGGGATGATCCATGTTTCAATCAATTTTTATCCATTCCTTCAATAATATTATTATTTGCATGATATTTAAATGTTAATGTACGGGGGGGGGGGGGGTAAAGGGAATCATGTTGGAAGGGATGATATACATTTTAAGGAATACGTGTGGGGTGTTATTTTGGGAATTGTAAAAGGTATTGGAATCATTCACGGTACATTATTTTTTCCCCTCTAGGATATAAGATAATTAAAATATCAAAAATAACCAAAAAATGAGATAAATGTGTTTTGATATTGGTTATAAAAAAACACCATTACACGACCTATGATTTCTTTCTTACATGGTTAGGTGGGGGAAGTGAGTTTTACTATAAGTATTATCTTTCAAAAAAATAACAATATGAAAAGGAACTTTGGAAAAGGCAAAAAATTCAAGAGAGGGAAAAATTATACATTATGTTTAAACTAATCATGATCTTCAGTTTGAGTCTGGGGTAATATTGGTAGTTGTTACCATTTGAAGGGGAAAATATCATTAAACTTATTTATATTGAATATAATGTTTATTATTTAAGAGTTAAACTTCCTCTTTGAAATTTATTTTTTATCATCAATGTATACCAACCATAATCCTCATATTCATTAGAATTTTAATCCCATGTCCATCGGATTTTTTGAGCATTTTTTCTTTATGAAGTGGAGAAAGTCATACATTTACATGTCTAAAGATAGGGAGCATATTATAATGATTTGAGTATTACTCTACTTTAATTCTATCATGATTGATTAGAGTAAAAAATTTAAAGTGAGGGAAATCATTACTTAGTGTGTTCAATAATGATGAATTGAGGTTATTGAATGAATTAAAGGAGAAGTTCCATCATTTTTAATGGGTAAAAGTAAAATTCAATAATTTATTGTTTCTTTTAAAAATGAGAAGTTAATTGATATTTTAGGTCTATTTTTAATGTTTAATTTGAAGTTGATTTTTTTATTTTATTACTTTGTAATTTGAATATTGGTAACATTGCTGTCCTATAAATTCCATGTTATGATTTTATTTTGGAAGGCATGGTTTATGTGTGGGGGTATTTGATAGAGAAAATTTATGTTCATATTTTTAATCAAATAATGAATTTTTCGATGATTTTAAGTGACAAAATCCATTTGTTTCATTTTTATATTATAATAAGTTTCAATTATAATCATAGAATGAAAATGAAATAAATTTTAAATATTGGACAGATCCATAATTTTCACATATTTTAATCACAAGAGTATTTGGGTCATAAATTTTAAAATATTAATCCCATTTTAGTGATTTTTTGGATTCCATGATTTATTTTCATTAAATTTTTCTTAGGGAACAAAAGTTGATTCGAACAGCAATACGGTTGAAAAAATTAATGATGTTCGAATATCTTCTAGGAGGATTTCATGGACCCCACCTCTATAATGAAACAATAATTCGGGATACACATATCCAATTGAGATTATTCCACCTTAATATGAAAAAGGAATCATATATTCATTTTCCAATTAAATTTAATGGAGAGTTTCATCCATGATAATGGAAATTTGTTTACATACATTGATGGAATATTCTGGGAAATTTTAGCCATAAAATGACATAGAAAACATAAAATTCATAACTCTTACATCCAGTGGACAATTAGGATTAAATTAAAAGGGTGAATGCGAAACACATTTATGAACAACATTTATGAATGATGAAATGCATGAATCAATCTTTTAATTAGGATACTACATGTCATGGTTTGAATCCAAAATTATTCTTATAAGTGGATTAGAGCTCCTACCTCTCAATGAATTCCATTTCATCCCATTCTATCCATGTAACCAAGGAGGATATCTCCACTAAGGGAGGCTATCCAAAAATTTCTCCCTGATACACATCTTAATATTATTTAGTTTTCTTATTTCGGTTTTTTTTTTAAAAATTTAAATATTAGTTTTTATAATCCATGCCTTTTTGTTTATCCATCCATCCCACAATTAATACTCTCAATTCTCTCTCTCTATCTATATGTATTTATCTCTCTCTCTTCTCCCATACATCTACCATTGTAATCTCTTACTCTCAGAAATGAGAGGCAAACTTTGATGCTTGGCCCAAGAAGTAGGTCATGGTGTTATTGACTTTTATTTAATGTTTTTTTATGTTGGTGGTATATTTGAGTATCATGCATTGGGGAGGAAAATTTTCATGATAGGTAAAATTCCCCCAAGGACTTAAAACTCAAACTATTTCAATTAATGAAAATAATTGTAACTGAAACATGAGATTTAATGTGGGTATTATCAAACTATAATCAAACATATAAAGGATAATTATGATTGAATCCAAAATAAAATCCCCAAACCAATTTATTTCTTCCCTAAATAATACTATTTAGTTTCCATATTAGTATAATTTTTAATTTCCATTTTTATCATTAATCAAAAATACAAAAATTTTGTAATTATTTTATTAAATTTATAAAAACCACAATAAGAGATTTATTTGGTTATTTATAATAGGTAGGTGAACTAAACAGAAAGGCTTCTCATGTGAGAAGACCCTGGTTAGCCACAATTCCACACTAAGGAAAAAAATAATTTCTTATGACCATGCCCCATGATAGGCATGCATCACTCTTGACTGAATTTTCATCTTCTTGTAGTTTAGGGATTGATTATATATTCCTTGAAAGCATAGAGTAAATAACAGAATATGAAGAATAAGAATCAAGAAAAATACTTGCCAGATTTAAGAGAAAAATGAGAGTACCTGGTGCCACATCATTCTGAGCTTCAAATGTAGCATTCGTGATAGAGAAAGCATAAACTTTCACCTGTGGTCTATATTAAGGATGATAGTGATTCCTCTATAATACCATTATATTTGAATATTGATTAGAGAAGTTCCCAATATTTCTACACTTGAATCATTAGACTTAAGATAGGGCCGACACCATCTTCCCTTTGTCGTTACTGTTGGGAAGTTGAGGCTTCACCTCACTATGAAAATTCTGAGAAATATTGCCTTTTCTTCCACATATGTATCTTTTCCCACTCTTGATTAGGCAGTTCGCAAAATGATTACTACCACATTTATTGTAATTTGAATTTTGCACATGCTTTACCACTCTTCCTTGGTCAAAGATCATCCCCAAGGATGTCTCCAATGATCACATCTTTTCATTAAAAATTTGTCACCACAACGTCCCACCAAACCCCAGTTCACCTTTCACTGCACTTTTCTTGATCTGCTCATAGTTTTCATTGTACAAGTTGTCATGATTCTTTCATATATGAGGTCTTCGTCCCTTGAATAATCTATCAACCTTCCCACTATGATCCATGGAAAATAATGAGTTCTAATGAAAAAGTCTTATGAATTTCATCTCATATCTTCCCATAGATACATTTTCCTCCCATTCCTGATCTATGAATCCCTACTCTATTTTCATTCACAATGAACATGGGAAATATTTTTTCAAAAAGGATCCCTTAAAATTGTCACACTCTATAGGTTTAATATCCCCACATGGATTCATATTTTAACCATTTTCCACCACTAATCATCTTCTCCATCTAAACGGTAAACTCCGAGGGTGAATTTATCTTATTCTGAAAAATTGAGTATAGAAAAGAACTTTTCTATAAAGATTACCCTCTTTTCAAAAATCAATGGGTCAGTAAATCCACTAAATGATGGTGGTTGCTTACACATAAAGGACTCAATATAATATTGTTCCTTTATAGTAAATCTAGTCTCTCATCATGATTCAGGTTATTTCCAACAACCCAAGTCATTTGAATCAACATTCTCATGAAGGTTTCCAATCTAGCTTCCATCAGGAGGACATCGATTCCTCGTCCATTGTTGTCACTATTTAGGCAGTTTCCCCTATTTTATTCCATTTGATAAAAGAATAAATCCATAGTGAGAGACATGTTTCATTTAATATTCTTATAGTCCCAAGGGAAGATTTAGGTCCCATAAAATAATTCATAGATATTTTATTCATTAAAAATTGTTAAATTTTCAATATATCCTTCATAATGATTCATAAAAAGCTTACGATTAACAAAAAATATTCCCCGAGAGTGTCAATCTAGGAGAACAACAAGGCCCGTTTTCATACACCAGTTCTAGTTCAAGGCTATCTCAATGATTTTTTTGGGTTTTACCCCTAGGTATGTATATGCAAGATCAGCATCCACTTTTTCATATCCATACATGGTTTTGTTCATTTAGAAACTACTTATGAAATATTTCACCAAAAAAATATTAAATATTCCTATACTTAAAATTTTCTACCGGGTTATTATTCATTTTTTATATCCTAATTTTTAAAAAATAACTAAACCATCATTTTTGACCAACTATAGAATCCATCATATTTAGTACATAAAATTAAATAACATTTTACAAACAGAGGATCTTTTAATGTTCAGTTTCTTGGTAACTAGATACATACTCTATGAAAACATAGAACATTATTCAATTCCCCAAGAAATGATTATTCAATTTTAATACTAAGTATTTTTATATCATCTCATAACCTAGGGACATAAAAAAAGGAAAGAGTGAACAGAAGGTCAAGTAAGGGAAAATAACTGAAAAGTTTACATGCGATCTTGAGAAATATTGATATGAACATGATGAATATAAATATAGAATGAAAAAGAAAACATGTGGCAAATCATAAATAAAATAATTTGAATCATAACATGTAAATGTGGATACAACATTTAATTGAGTTATTCATAATCATATCACCATTTTTATCACCGAGGTTTCATAAAAATTACCAGGGTTATTAACCAAGGTATCATAATACTTATCATCTCTAGAGATTAAATTCATTATTAAATGCATTATAGAGCTATTGAGGTTCACCATTAAAATGATTAATTAATTTTATCCAAATAGATCATAATTAGATATCGAATAAATAACTTGTATAGAATAAAATAAAGAGATTTCATTTCAAAATCACTTTGTTTTAAAAAGTGTATTAAAAAACGATCCTTTTTTCACTTTAAACCCATAGAAATGGAAGATGGGATTCATGTGTGTTAATACTATAATTAGAAGAGATAATTTTTAAATCTATCTGAATACCCCTGGAGAAGATATAGGTTTGGGTATTCCCAAAATAAAATAAAATAATTTTTTGATAAAAGGTGATACATTTTGAGAAAAAAATCTCGTAACATAACAGGTATGAAACATGGTTTTAGAAAACATTATGAAGAGAGGGTAATAGGGTCCTCCATTCATAATTTAATCTTATTATGGTATAGGGATAGAATGAAATGTAATGAATGACATGATATGGAAATTTGAAATACATACCACACAAAAAGAGTACATAAAAGGAAATGAGAGGTTGAGATTTCCCTTATCTTGAATAGTGAATCCAAAAATATGACAATCGAGACCTTGTGGGATTTAGGACACCTTGGGAGGAATCATTAAGAGGAAATAATATAAGATATTTGAGGATAGTAAATTCGTAATTATATCTAATAGGGGAATGGATGGGTATTAATAGAAAAAGTGAAGGTTTTTTATTAATTTATAAGGATACCTCAGCTATGGTATTTGCATAACCATGGCCTCGACCATGGTATTTTCCAATGCTATTGGCCATTTGGGAACCCACATATAATATTTTTATCTAAAAAATATTAACATCATCTTATCTTACTCATTTCATCATTAATTATGTCGTTAACCATACTAAAAACTCAAAACTATATTTTATTATTCACTGAAAAACAAATTATATTATAAAATTCCCATAAATTCATCCAATCCAAAATATTAATTATGAATTTAAAAATTATCTACATCTTAATAAAATTATTTTTTAAATAGGAAAGATTTAATTTTTAGTTAAATTCATTCTTCACTTGAAAAAATAATAATAATTAACTAATAATTTATATAACATTTATTTACATATACTTTTATATAATTATATCAAATTTCCATTTAAGAAGTCTAAATTATATATATACTTCCATTGGTAAGGTTACTATTCCGTTGGTCATATTACTATTCATAAGGTTAATATTACTATTCTAATGTGGCAATTTACTATGAAAAACATTTATCCTATCATACCCAAAATGACTTACTGATCCCAATCTTGTATGTTCATTTTTCAAAAATAATTTCATAGAATCTATTATTTAAGGTATAAATATTATTCAAATGTAAAATATATTATTTTCATTATTTATAAAAAATATATAGCTTCTTAAAAAATACAAAAAAATATCCTAGATTAATTGGGAATTAGAAATTCACAAATGATATTTATTTATCCATTATTACACTTTTAGTTTGATAAATCTAGGGAATGTACAATTTTTACCTATAAAATAAAATTATACAAATTTTCTCAATTAAAGATATATTTTATAAATAAAAACTATTCTTAAAACAGAAATGATGAAATACAAATATTATTAAAACACAGGGATTTAAATTTAAGTGACCAAGGCCTTGACACATAACCACTTATAACACCCACATCTGACCTAACTGTAAGGTGTGAAATGACGATAGACTCTGGTGGAGGCTCTGATAACATCCCCCGAGTGGTAATATACACTAACATGAACTTCTCCCATAGGTAATTTCATTCAATCTTAACATATTGAAGATCTTCTTGGGCTCGGTCGAGAGAAAAGTCCATTGAAAATACCTCATTCCCACACTCTGATAAATGGGCTTCATACAACCTGATTTTATTGGATGTGGTAGTAAACTCTTATTTCTATATTAATTAACCATTACCCTTTCTATTTATAAATAATAATAATAATGTTAAGTGTATAGTTTATAATTGTCATATTGACCAATGGTAATAATTGACCATTGGTCAAATAATGGTCAAAATAAAATGGTTTCACTTAAATTATATTCACTTCATTAATATATGGATATATTTTCTTTGAGTACAAAGGAATATAACACAAAATTTTAGGAAACAACAATCAACCAAAAATTTTGGGTCGTTACATTCTTACCACCTTAAAAAATTTCATCCCCAAAATTCCAACTTGTTATCTGAGTTGTGAAATGGTGAGGGTACTTTTTCATTATTGTTTCCTATGGTTCCCATGTCTCTTCTTTAAATTTATGGTTCCTCCAAAATAGTATAATGAGGTTGGGTAGTGTTTTGAAATAGATACATGTCTATACGGTACAAGATCTACACCAGTTGCTCCTCATAAGAGTGGCCATATTGCAGTTATACAACCTCAAGATTTAGTACACGTGAAGGGTCAAGTATGTATTTCCTTAGGAGAGATATGTGGAATACATCATGATCTTGTGAAACATTTGGATGAATTTCAATCCAATAGGAAGCTTCTCTTATCTGATAAAGGATTTAATAGGGTATAATGTACCTAGAAATGGGATTCATTTTCATCCCAAACCTCACGACTCTCTTCCAAGGTGAAATTCAAAGGAATAATTCTTCACCACAATAAAAATCCAACTTCCTTGGATGATTGTAAGAATAACTCTTTGGATGAATTTGAGCATCCTTTATGTGTTATTGTAGGGAATGAACCTTTTCTTCCATCTCTTACACAAGATCTGGTCCAATATGCTTTCTCTCATTGGATTTGTCCAAACAAGTAGGATTTCTTCATCGCTTCATATATAGAGCTTCATAGGGTTCCATTTGAATGCTCTAGTGGGAGATGTAGTTGTATGAGAACAAAAATAATGGGATATGTTGATCCGATCCTCCTTTAAATTCAATTGATCACGTTCTTAGCAAGTCCTTGAGTTTTTAAAATATTTCATTCATATTGGCCATCATTTTTGGGATGATAGGCCATGTGGAAATTCAATTTTTCACTAATATCATATTGACGAATTATCTATATTTTTGATGTGAACCTTGAATCATGATCAGATACTATAGAAAGTTGAACTCCCTATAGCCTTACCACTTCATTCATGTATATCATGGAGAGTTGGTCAAGAGGTAAATCATCCGAAATTGATATTAAATGGTCGATATTGGTGAGATGTTCTGCTATAACCCACATCACATTGTTTCCTTTGGAAGTTCTTAAGAGACTATTGGCAATGTCCATGGTGATATTGTCAAATATACATACTAGTAGGGGTAGGGGTTTTAATACCCCTTTAGGATGTTGTCTCTTTACCTTCACTTGTCGACACACTAGGCACCTTGTATTATAGTCAACAATCACAAATTTCATATTATTCCACAAATAATTATCAAAATGGTTCCTATACATTTTAGTAATTCCAAGATGTATATAGAAATTAGAGACATGAGATTAATCCATCACCACCTTTATCATTTATTAAATATATAGAGCACATATTCTTGTACAAAATTTCAGTACACCTTCATAATCAATATTGAACTTAGGAAACATAATATTCTTAATGAGCTCTATATTTTTATATTATAAAGGATCTCCCCATTGCAATTTATTGATTTTATCTAGTAATGATGGTTGAGATACCATTTGGGTTTGGGTGGATGATGTCCCTTACTATAGGATTACCATGACTAGTTTTACTTGGTCATTAATCCATGGATATCTCTTAACCCACATCATTTCCAACATAACAAGGGCTTTCATGTTTAATGCATTTGTGAATTTTTTTTATCTTTTGAGAAGATAATAAATTGAACAATCATAGTATTTAATAAGTTCTATCCATCTCCTATGTCTCATGTTCAATTACTTTTTCATGAAAATATACTTCAAAATCTAATGGTAAGTGTATATAACACATTTATCCCAATAAATATATTGCATCAATATAGTTAGAGAAAAAAAACTGTAGCTGGTTCCAGGCCATGCATAGAATAATTATTCTCATGAGGCTTCAACTATCAAGATGCGTAAGCAATCACCTTTTCATTTTTCATAAGGACACACCAAATCCATTTTAGACATGCATCACCAAAAATTACAATGACTTATTCGAATGAGGGTAGTGTTAACACATATGTAGTAAACAATGTATTATTTAGCTCTTGGAAACATTCTTCACACTCTTTTTTTGAAATAAACTAGAACCCCTTTAAAGTTAACTTGGTTAATGGATTATAATTTAATGAAATATTTTTCATATTCATCCTTTACTGTATTTCTCATACAAGGGAAATATGAGTCTCAGTTATTATTGTAGGATGAGGCCACTCCTCTAGAAACTTTGTCCTCATAGGGTCAGCTGTGATTCCATTATTGGTAACAATTTTCCCTAAGAAAAAAACTTTTTACCACCAAAATTTACTTCTTTTAAACATTCCAAATAGAATCTCATTTTTAGAGTTTTAAATATAACACTTAGATGATCCTCATGATCCTCAATACATTGAAAATATGTCAAAATATAATCAATAAAAAGTGAAACAATGTTATGAATGTATCCCATAAAAACTCCATTCATAAAATCCATTAAAATAGCCAAAGTATTAGTCAACACGAAGGGAATTACAAAACAATTTTATTTACCATATCTTCACTTAGTGGTAGTCTATATAATATATTATTTCTTCACACTCAATTGATGATAAACAGATCCAAGATCAATCTTGGTGAAGAATTGATCCTTATAATGGTGGTTAAATAAATCATCTATTCATGGAATATGGAACTTGTTCTTCATTATGTCCCCATTTAGTGCTCTATAATCAATTCATAACTGCATTGATCCATCCTTATTCATCAGAAAGATAATTGGTGCTGGACAAGGATACACAATTCGATATATAAGCTTATTCTCCAAATGATCTTGGAGTTCCTTCATTAATTCCCCCATCTCCAAATTTTCCATTGTATATGGGTTCTTTGATATAATATTTGAACCAGGAATTAGCTCAACTCAGAAATCTACCTCCTAATCTGGGGGAGGCCTAGGTAACTCCGTAGGAAATATGTCATTGTATTCATGCATGAAGGGTACATTTTCTATATGTATACAATAATTTCCATCTTCATATTTACAGATAATCTCTATACATTAGTATTGGGGTGGTGCTTATAAAAAAAGATCAGGTCGATATATATCCCCTTTAAAAACAAATCTATATTATCCATTCAGGACTAATGATATTTAATTGATTATATAATTTACTTTAGAATTACACATTGAGAGCATATATATCCTCAGTATAATTTTGAATTCTAGCATGGGAATGACTTCTATATTTACGATGATATTGTTCTAAAAAAAGTGAATACTAGAGTATCTATACACTTTAGATTCCTAGATAATACCACCCAGAGTCTTCACAGTACGGTATATATCTAGATGTTTTGGGATTGATTCTCTATTATTTATAAACATGGAGGAAGTAATGGAATGCATAGAACCATAAATCGGAAAAGTACTTTCTAAGTATGAGGGAACAACAAAAGTTACTTCCACCACATCATTAGCGGAATCAATATCAGCTGTCGCGATAGAAATATAATGATATTTCTACATTTCCCTATACTGAGGTTGATAGTGACACCCCGACACTGCCCTAAAATTTAGATAGTAGTTGGAAAACCTCTCATGCTTCCCACACTCAATTCATAGGACATCAGGTAGGGCCTACACCATCTTCCCTTTTTCGTTAGTGTTGGTATGTTGATGCTTCACCCCAATATGAAAATTATGAGATATATTCCATTCTATTCCAAACTTCTTAGATTTCCCACTCTTGAGTAGGTAGTTCCCCAAAGGCTTCTTCCCACATTTTTTCATGTTTAATGTTTCAATTTCTCTCCTCCTCTTCCTGGGTAAATTCATTTCCCCATGTTTGGTTCCAATGATATATTCTATTCATTAAAAATGTGATAACACTACGTCACCCTAAACTCATGTTCAACATTCATATCACTACCAATGATCTCCTCATAGTTTTCATAGTCTTGGTTGGAATGATTTTTCAATAGATAAGGTCTTAGTACACTGAAGAATCTATCAACCAACCCATTGGGTTCCATGAAAAAATATTAAGGTGTAATGAAAACATCTTTTGATGTTAATATTATAGATTCCAAAATATTCATTTTCCTTCTTTTTTATCTCAATGAATCACTTCCCTATTTTTTCTCATTGAACATGGGTTATTTTTTTTTAAAAGGCCCCCCTAAACATATCCCACTCCATTGCTTCATTCTCCCCTCATGGCTTCGTCTTTTAACCGGTGTCCACTACTGTTCAGATAATCCCTTTAAATGTTAAACAAACAAGGTGAATTTATCTTTTTCTAAACAATGGAGTATAGAAGTAAACTTTTTGATTGAGCTTTTCCACTGGTCCACAATCAATTGGTCGGTAAATCCAATGAAATTTGGCAGTAATTAATTAATAAAGGACTCAATAGAATGTTGTTCCCTTCATAGGGAATTTGGAACCTTATATTGATTCATGTTATTTTCCATAACTAAGGTCAGTTGATTCATCATTCTGAAAAAGGTTTCCATTATGGCTTCTGTCCAAGTACCATCAATGCCAGGTAAATTACAATCACTATTTATATAGATTCTTCTATTTTCCTCAATTTACTATTATAATAAAACACTTGGAACAAATGTGTTTAATTTAATAATATTATAGTTTCATGGGAACATTTATGTCACATAACATCATGCTTAAACCTATTATTCATTAAAAAAGAGTAAAATTTTCTATAAATCCTTTATAATGATTCATAAAAATCCTGTGATTAACCCAACATATCCCTTGGGAGTGTCAAACTAGGAGTGAAACAAGGCCCATTTTCATGAACTAATTCCCATTTTAGTTGATCTTAAAGTGTGGTTTTCATGTTTTACCCCAAGATACATTTATTATCGATCAACATCCACTTGTTCGTATCTAGAAAGGGATATATTTTCCCAGAAACCACTTACTTAATATTTTATAAAAAACACTAGAATTTTTACTATATGTAAACATTTCTTTAGGGTTCATAATAATTTTTTCATATCCTAATTTCAAAAAATAAGTAAACCAAAATTTGGTTCCAACTATGGAATCTGTATTTTTTATTAAATAACTTTACATATCAATTTACAAATAGAAAACATTTAATGTTTTGTGTCATGGAACTAAGGTACATAATACATGAAAACACAAAATACTATTCTATTACACATTAAAGGATTAATAAAGGTTCATTCTTAGTAAATTTATTAAATCTCATAACTTAGGTACATATATCTATGGAAAGGGTGAGAAGAAGTCCAAATAATGGAAATGAAGTGAAACAATTTACATGTGATCTTGAATAATTTTGATAAGAACATAATGAATATAAATATGGAATTAAAAAGATAACATGAGGCATATCATAAATAAACTAACATGAATCATAAATTTTAAATTTATATACCAAATTTAACTAAGTCTTTCATAATCATATGAAAATGTTTTATGAATGAGGTTTCATAAAAATTACCCTGGTTATTCACCAACGTATCTTAAAAGTTATCATCTCTAGAGAATAAACTATTTACCAAATAATTTCAAACACTATCAGGATGAAACATTAATATGTATTAATTAATTTGAGACCCATATATCATAACAAATCATCTCATAAATGACTAGTGGAGAATAAAATTAATGGTTTCCTTTCAAAATCATGGTGTTTTAAAATGTACTTAAAAACAAGATTCATTTTTTTTATTTTTCCAACCCATGGAAAATGAAGGTGGGTTTCATGTATGTTTATCACATAATTAAAAGGGAAAATTTTTATGTGTATTTTAATACCCTAGGAGAATATAGATGTTTGTGTATTCATAAAATAAAATAAAGTTATTTTGTTGATAAAAAGATTGAATTTTTCAGACAAAAATCTGGCAGCATAATGGGTATGAAACATGGATTTAGAAAACATTAAAAGAGTGGTGGAAAGGGTCTACCATTCATAAATTAATCTTAATATAGAATAGGAATATAATAAAATGGAAATAAGTATATGATATAGAAATTTTAAATACATACAACACAAAAAGAGAACTTGAAAGAAAAATCGATGTTGAGATTTCACTTTACATGAAGAGTGAGTCCTAAAACATGAATATTTTGACCTTGGAGCCTTTAAGAAACCTTTTAAGGACCCCTTGGGAGGAAATAATTTCAAATATTTTAGGATATTGAATTGGGAATGAGTTATAATGGAAGAATGGGTGGATACGTATATAAAAAGTGAAAGTGGTTTTTATTAATTTCAAAGGACACCTAAGTAGTGGTATTTGAAAAACCATGGGCTTTACATGGTATTTTCCTATGGTATTGGAATTTTGGGACACCTAATATCATATTTAAATCCAAAATATCTGACCATAATCTTATATTTCTGATTATATCATTAATGACGTCATTAAACATGCCGAAAACTCAAAACTGTATTTTTACTATTCACTAAAAAACAATGTATTTTATAAAATTATCATAAATTCAACCTAATATAAAATCAATGTTCTAAATTAAAAAAAGAACTCCTTTTTAATAGAATGATATTATAAATATGATAAATTTAATTTTTATGTAAAATACTTATTTAATTGAAAATTACTAATACTTAACTAATAATATCTAAAACATTTATTTACTTATACTATGATATAATTACATCTCATTACAATTTAAGAATGCTAAATTACATATATAATTCTTTATGTGAGGTTACTATTCCATTGGTCATATTATGATTCATAAGGGTAATATTTCTATTCCGATGGGTGGAGTTACTATTCACAAAAAAAATCGATCATATCCGACCATAAATATCTTACTGATTGAAATCCTGTAAGTCCATTTTTTGAGAACCATTTTACCAAATAAATAATTTAATGTATAAATATTAATTTAATGAAAAATAAAATACTTCACTATTCATTAAAAATATGAAAAATGATAGAAGAATTATAAAAAATCATTATAGATTAATCTTGAATATTGAATTTCAAAAATGAGGTTTGCCTTACCATAATAATATTCTAAGTATGATAAATCTATGAAAAGTACAGTTTTTACATTTAAAAAAAAATTATAAAATATGTTTAAATAAAAAATATATTTAATTATGCAAAACAATTAATAAAACGAAAATGATAAAATAAAATTTTATTAAATCAAAGGGATTACTATTTTAGTGACTTAGGACATGATAGATATGGCTTTATAACACCTTCATATTACCTAAGGGTATGGTGTGTGATGCTTCTAGACTCAGGGGATGGCTAAGAAAACATCTCCAGAGTGGTAATCTCTACTAACTTGAAATTATCCCGTATGTGATTTTGTTCAATATTAACATGTTGAAGATCAGAATGGCCTTTTCCTAGAGCAAAGTCGAGTGACAGTACATCCTTCCCATGCTCTGGGAAATAGGATTTGTTTGAACTGATTCTTTTGGATGAGGCCATCAACTATTCTTTCTACTTTAATTAACAATTATAATTCCTATTTATCAAAAATTATCATAATAATAATATTATAGTTTCCAATGATCATATGTAATAATGGTTATATTTGACTAACTATCATTATAATGGATGAAACCTGATGGTCTCCTGACAATTATAGTCAATTCATTAATATAGGGATATATTTTTGTTTCGAAGAAAATAATATAACACGCATTTTCATGAAACAATTATCATTCTAAAAGTTCAGGTCCTTACAATTAATGATGAATTTTTTTTTGATATTATCATTATTAAGAGGAGGCGAAATGGAAATAGATTATTATAATGAGAAATCCATTATGTGTAAGTATTCTCAACTATCCACTATTATAATGATATAAGAATCTATTTATAGAACTATGGCTAGGGTTTGTAATTTAATTAATTTCACAATTTCTCTTCATAAAACGTCAATCCCTTGTTTGACCCCATTCTTGGTATTAAATTAATAATTATTTTTTATTCCACGGTGTATGATAACTAGTACAATGATAAATATTATTTTAGTAGATTGTAAATTAAGATTTATCACCAAAATAAATCTTCATTCACTAGTCATTTCTTGGTATTTATTGAATAACAAAATAAATTATATATTAATTCATTTAATAAATAAATAAATTAAAATTATATATCCATGTAATTTTACAATTATAGAGTGAATAAATATATCATTAATTTATGTGATCATTAATTCAGAATAAAATTATTCCCTAGTCATGAGAATATTATTTATTCCAATCATTATATTCAATTGGAATTTAATTGTGATTAATGGAAACTCTTAGCATCAGATCCTCTATGATTCTTTATCATTGGAATTTGGTGGGATTGCCTGATGTCCAAGAGTACTGCCTAAATATGGGTCAAGACACCCATGAGAACGAAGTTGATGCCATAATATCGAAAACAACAGATGATTTCTTGCTATGTTGTATAATAATTTTATCACAATATCAAATCATATTGGTGACCAAGTAGTTTCTTTAACCAATATTCTTAATACGTCTTCTTTTGACTATCAAAAATAAACATTACATTACACCATGACAATGGAATTTAATGTGAAAGTCTTATTTTAGTCAAAATGCCATGATATCTACTTCTACAAATATGGAAGGGGAAATCACTTCTCAAATTATTCATTAATGACATGTCATTCGTGACACACCCAATGTTCCTTATTTCCCAGGAACATATAAAATCATAGTTTTGGTTTTTAAATATATTCACATGATTCATGACATACATTAATAATAATCCAAAATTTTAGGGACCCCTGAAAAAATTTTATAGCAAACCTGAATAATGTTTCTCTCAAAAAATGGATGGATTTTTCCCTCAACACTAGAAGATATTTCTCACACACCCATGAATATGCCATTTCATTGTATAATCACTCTTGGGAACCATAATACACTGCCTGATATCTATTTCTAAGAATAATTTTGATACATTTCACAATCATTATCTCGTCACACCGAATAATTGAATGTTATATGATTATGCATAAACATTCATAATTTCTATTGGTTGGCCTGCTCACATAATATCCCATCTTAACGATTACCAACTGAAAACTCCATGAGATAAAGTCTCTTCTTCTTACAAGTAATCACACCTGGATGTTAACATACTATATGCCCCTTCATAAAATGTTATAAAACTATAGAACTAGGTTTTGGTATATCATCCTGAAATTTAAAGGTTCTCATCATATCAATGAACTATTATGCTCTTTTCAATGTGATAGATACTCTTGGAATTATAACATTTAATTAATATATAAAAATGATTAGTATATAATAATTTTTTTAACTAATACTGACTTCTAATAATATACATGTAATACAAAGTAAAAAAAGTTATCAAAAAAAACAAATCCAATAAATATTACACCCACTACTACCCTTATAGAAAGTATGAAACAATATTGTGATGTTTAAGAAAACCTAGGAATCTATTTCTAATATGAAGGAGATGAAATTACACTTAAATAATGATTCAGTAAAGATAAATATTTTAGAAGTGTCTCTTATGTTTAATGAAGAAGAGGAGAAGAATAAAGTATTCCTCACTGGTCTCTCATTCCATACCATGAGGAAAGAGGTAAAATATTTTGGAATATCCCTCCATTTTTAGAAAAATCATGTTTAAGGATGCATGAAAAATTAATAAAAATAAGCGGCAGGTATAATTTGGATTAGTCTTATAGTAGAGAAAAAACCCAATCTGTGGAGGATAATGAATGTTAGAGTAATTGTATAAAAAGAAATATTCACATGTATTTTTGAAAAACAACCACTATCAATGTTAGGAAGAATAGTGAAATAAAATGGATTGGATCATCAAGACCCACCAAAATCCACCACATTAGGATTTTAGATGTATCCCTCTCCAAATGTATTAAAATGATTCTAATTTTTTTTTAAGTGGTTCTTACATAAGAGGTTGATATGATCATTGAGGTTTTATGCATTCCAAGAACATGGATATATTGAGAGAAGACAATGATATGAAAGAAGAGTTAGAGGTTCAAATTTTTATAATTGGTATGATTACATCAAGGCCATGAATTGTATCAAAAATTAGAGAATAGAATTCACTCTGATGATTAAATCTGAATATGAAATATGTATCATTGAATGAATAGAACAAATGATATAGTGCTTGACATGGAGTTAAGAAGTTGTAAAATATTTATTTGATTGTTTTAGTGGCACCAACCTACAATTGAAGATTCTAATAATGGAATAAGGTCATATATTTGTAATTAGTATCAAATCATCAGGAGGAATAGAGAAAATTGGAACTAGAGAAAAACAATTCATAATTATCGTTTTTTTATTATACTAACAAGTGGTGTTAACTAATTATTCACAAGATACTTATAATATTTTTGATAAAGATTGATTGATCAATAATGTGGTTCCCCATGCTGAAGATTATATCCTTAATTGGTATATATAAAATTCTAATGGAATTTAGGGGGAGTTGATGATGATTACTCTAAGGCCAATAACCCTTATTTAAAGATAGTATTTATCTATTAATAATTGTATGTTCATGAGTATTAATTGGTATCCCATATAAGTGGAAGCAATTGATTCATCCTATTTAATGCCTCAAAACCATTAATTTATTTCTTATTCATCGATTCTTTGGTTAAAATGTTCCAAAGATCAGAAGTATTGTTAGAAATTAGGAAGTGTGAAGATGCTTGTATTTATTGAAAGAATGTGAGTGACATTGATAACATTGATATTGTTAACCTAAACTATTGTTTCTTACACCTTTTCCCTAATAAGTAGACATATAGTGTTTTTTGATGACTATAATTCCAGGTGTTAAATTCACTCCCTGAGATCAATAAATAAAAGTAAAGTTGATTTTGTCAGAAAAGTGGTTTTATGGATGATATGACAAACTTGAATTCTGTTTAAATATTATCATTAATTGGAACCAATAAATGGAGAAATTACCAAAGAATGAATACTTAATTGGTTATAAATATATCTTAATATATTTTTCATGTTGTTGTGGTAAAACAACTACTTTCCACAGCAATATATTTTTCAATAACATTAATAATATTTTAAATAAGGCATATATTATGAAAGAGGTAGTAGATCCAGGTTTGGGGAATCACTTGGAGTTCATAGAAAAAATGGGGAGATATTGAATGTAAAAAACTATATTTATTTACCATTTCATTATTGATCTAAAAAGGATGGAATAATTCTAATAAAGACCCCCTTTTTATTTTGTTGGACAAGGGTGAGAATGATTTCGAAGATTAATACACAATAAATCCCTATATTTAGAACATGGAGCTATAATGGGTAGAAGTACATATGGTCAAAAAATTTCAACAAAACCCAAATGGGGATAATGTTTCAACCATGGTTTTATATGATTGGATTTAATTTTTTTTTGGAATTATAGTGAATAAGCAATAGATTTCATGTTTGAAATATTATTGTGGATTCAAGGATCTCTTGCTGGAGGTTAGGTTTTATGATGAAGTAATTTGAAGAATTTTTATGAAGATACATCCATATTTGGTGGATGAAGATTTATGTAATTTGACATTGACAAAAAAGGGAAATAATTAATCTATATTACTCACATGAATGTAATAAATGAAGGATGGATGAAGGTAACTGGATTTCACAACATAAAGGTAGATCTAAAATAATAAAGATACAAAATGGTATACAAGTTAGTTTCATTAAGGTAAATAAGGATGAAACTTAATTTTTTACATATAAAGATATATGGTAGATTGATTTGTAACGGTAAACATTAGAGTTCTGAATATAAGTTAATGAAATTGATATTATAAGTAAGATTAATTGTAGCCTCACATAAGGGTATCTTAAGCCTCATGTAATTGTATCTTCAAAATACTAAAAATACTTAAAGATAAACATTGGATGCGTAAAGGTATATAGGGATGTGTATAAAGATAAATCAATAACTATATATTAGAATTTATTAATACATAATTTTTAACCCAACATGTATGAGGGTACTCCAATCTCAAATATGTGTAAGATTTAAGGGGTTCAATGATGTTCAAAATGGATTTCAAATGGTTACCAAACCATAGATCATCAAATTTTGATTTTAGGTTTTACATGGGTAAATGGGGAAGACCTTGGTTGGGATGTTGAAAGCCATGATGGACCCATGTGAAGAAAAGGTAGATCAAAACATCCTTTCAAAAAATTTGGAAGGAAAATAGGCAATAAAACGAAACCACAGCATAGAGGAACGTGTGGTGTACATTGAATTTTTTCAAGGTATAACCAACATGAGCATTGTGAGATTTCTCAAGGGTGTGCGCATGATCAAATAAATTATCTATGAGTTTCAATGATATGCATTCAATGGGTTTTTTGGAGTTTTGAAGAATGCATGGATGGATTTATATAGAAAAAAATATTAGTGAAAAATATATATTTTTTAAATATGAAGATCATGATGGAAATATATATGTTGTAATAATCAAAGGTTTAAATATATAAGTTCAATGAAGTATTATCAGAAGAGTTATATGATATATGAAACCTTAGTGGACAATAAAAAATATCATGATATAGGTGATTGATTTGATGAATGTTTTTTATTGATATTTTATGTTATAATTTGAGAGTTTAAATTGAGGAAATATTATGTAATTGTTCAACTGGGATGTTTCAGCTAACTTTTATTCAAAAAAAATATTAAGAAGAGAGAAAATATATGTGAAAATTGTGGATCCTTACATAGGGGATTTATTAGAATTTAATAACAGGTTCAAACACATGGGATAAATAGAAGAATCATGGAGAATAATGGATATCTGATGTAATATCCATTGTTGGCTATTGTTCATGGAATATGAGAAAAATTTTATCAAATAATCATGGAATTTATGAAAAAAGCGACTTCCAGGAGCATATTTCAAATTCAAATTTCAATGAATAAAAATCAAAGAGATCCATAAAATAATTCTATTTCCAATTATTGATAAGATAAAGGAATAAATAGGAAACCTAAGAATATTTCTATATTTGGAGTTAAGAGATGAAGGAAGAAGACTTTCTATAGAAGTATATCATTATAGTATATCTTATTATATTTAAGGTTGAAGGTTCATGAAAAGAAGAGAAATGCTGCTATGATATTTGGATATCAAATAATTAAAGGTAATAAAACAATTATAGTGAGCAATTATCTTCTTTTGATGGAAAAGACTCTTTCTAATAGTATATTTTTGGAAAATCAAAGATTTTTCCATACGTAGTGAAGATTATATAATTTTGTTTTTAAAAAACAAGTCATGAGAATAAACTAAATACAATGATTTGGTCACATCTATATATAAAAAAAGTACAACAATAAGAAAGAAGCATAACAAAGAATCCATCCAAAGATAATGATGTTAGGTGTTTCAAAAACCATTAGTAAACATGAAGAGACCATCATTTATATCAACTATAGAATCAACCCTTTTATCTGAGAACTAACTATTCCTCACACGACCAGTTAATGTGAGTAGATAATAGGAATTACTCCAAGGATTGGTAGTTCTTATTTCATAAAAAACTTTTAATATCCCTAGACAGAGTATTACTACCCTAGAACCCTATGAAACTATTCGCGCGTGCTCCTTGGATTATCCCATAGTAGGGAAAAAAGTAAAATATTATTTGTGTGCCTATATTGCTTTCCACATCTACTTTATCATTTAGGGAAATGAATTTTATGAATAATATATTAAAAATTTTCTTGTTATCCAAAGAATAATTTCCATAAGACAGAATGAAAAAGAAAAATAAAAGTGTAAATTTGTACCACAATAATTCCCCCTATCAGGGATCATTTGGTCAATTTTTCTCCCAATATATCTTAATTATCTTAATTCATATTCTAAGAAAAATTAAAATCATATATTGAATAATTACAAGTAGTGAGAAAATTTATTGAAAATGTTTATCAAGAACTCACTACATCTAAAAAAGAATGATTTATTTATAAAGATTTCCAAATGGTGTTACCAAATTTCCTTGATTCATATTAGTCTGAAGTAAGATCACTTATTACTGTTTATACCAAATTAGGAAGAATAAAAAACCCACATTCTAATAATTTTGGGAAGGTTCAGACCAAGTTTCCCCTTGAGTGAGTGATAGAAATATTAGCTATATTTATAAAAATATTAAATAAATCACATGATGAGAATCAAAAAAAAAGTTTATTCTTAAAAAGATTCTATATTAGTATGTAGATAAAGAAAATGAATATTCTATGTATCAATTAAATTTTATTGTAGGGGAGGTGTTTTGAGATGGATCTATTAGTGCTCCGTGAAGGTTAATGAGTTTTATTTCATTAGGTGACTTATTAAATATTTCTTTATAACTTTTATATTTTTTTAAATACTTTTTTTGTCAATAGAAACAATATATGATAGAGATGATATGATATCTTCATTTTGTTTTAAATTTTACCTTATTGGTGGATCTATTAGCTGGAAATGTCCAAAAAATCCACCACAACAGAAGCAAAAATATAGGTAGAGTACCTCATTGTATCAAATGATGTGAATGTAAGGGTTTGGATTAAGAAGATTATTATTGACCATAGAGATTTTCCTATAATTAAAGGATAATTGAGCTTTATTATCAATATAATGGTGCTATTTCTCTAGTAAAGGAACCGTAGTCTCACCAAAGGATCAAAAACATCATTTTCACATTTTTTTTCAATATATCATTTCTGTGGGTGGTGTAAATATATGTTGGGTGGATATATACAAAATTATAATAGATCCTTGGAAAAACCAATTAATACAAGAAAAACATGGGGGGCATGTTGAAGATGTCATTGTTTTAGGGAATTGAGGGTCAAAACTCCGGGTTAACTATTTTTTGAAAGTGACTGGGATTATTCGGTGTGGAATGCATTTATAGACTTCAGAAGCCTGACTTACCAAGAGATATCGAGTGAGAAATTTTTAACCCTATGCCTCCAAGGATCAGGAATAATTTTCTTAGAGAAAAATTGAAGATCTATCATTCTTGATACATGCTTTTGGTACTTCTAGAAAATGATTAATGAGGAAACACAGAAAGATGTTACCAGTACTAGAACATGTATTACCTTAAAAAAACACCTTAATTGATCTGATAATTCTCTTCAGGGACTCGAATATGGAATCCTTCCTAAGACCTATTCTAGTTTCTATCCCCACTCACAATTTGGTTACCAGTCATGGGAAGGGCCATTGGGTTCGGTGGCACCCGCACTATTTGGGTTTTAAATTGAACACTGATGGTTACTATCACCTATGTTTCATGTGGGGTGGAGGTGTGATCTAGGATATATAGGGATCATTCATACTAGACCTTTTTCATACCCTTTATGAGGAAAATCACTTCAATTGAATGCCCATGTGAATCTCACTAGTCTCCATTTATGTAATCATAAAAATATCCACCTTGAAGCATGTGAGAAATATTCTCTTACAATCTTCAATTCACTATATGGAATTGGAATCATCAATGGGTCTATTTCATACACTATTCAACGGTGTGAGGGCCTTAGGACCGACCACATGGATTACACACATTTTACACAGTGAATTTAGTTGTTGAATTTATTGATCAAAGGTTACTTAAATTGAGTGTATTTCTTATTTTTATGGTCTTGGTTTCTTTCCACCCAAGGGGTTAAACTTTATTAAATCATATTCTCTACATCTTCACAACATCAGACATCCATGAACCTCAATGTTCGTTTTTTCTATAATTTTTCATGTACTACACTTTGATAAAAAAATTAATATTTATTAGTGGTATCATGGTTTTCTAAATCATTAATTCATGGGTGTTATATATTTTACATGAATAGTAGAATAATAATATCCCCTCTATGTATGACTTTGAGTTGTCCTTAATAAATGACCATCATAGTGTTTTATGGATTTTGATTATATATTAAGATCAAAACCAGTATAATATTATATGTAACATAGAGTAGCCTCATAAATAACCAAAGAAGAATTATTATCCTTTTAGACCCAGTAATGATTGTAACATGGAATAAAATAAGATCATTGATATAATTATGTGATTATACATAATATTAATCCCCATTATCTATATTTGGAATGATACATTGCATTTGAACATTCATACTTTGATACATTTATTAGTCTATCCTTAAGGATTAGCCAATTAGTAGGTGGTTGGTTATGTTTCTGATCATGTCTTTAGTTGTGTTCAACCATGATGGGATTTTTCCAATTATATAACACGAAATGTCAAATGAGTATTTTATTGAGATGTTGATGTAATGAATGCCTATTTTTAAAAAATTAACATTTTATATGCTAATCTATAGGAATTATTTACATGTGATGTAATAATTTTTTATGATTAATATAATCCTAGAATAAGAAATGTATAAGTTATCCTGTATTAGATTGACATATTGCATTTATAGTGGACAATAAATCTCATTTAAAAAGGGACTATATAAGCATAGATATTATGTATATCATCCATATTATGGTGGAAATGTTCACATATATATATAAGTGTGTTTGATAGAGATCACTCAAAAACCCTTTACAACATGAGTAAAAGTGGGATTTTTCTAGAGGCCACTATTTGATTATATTTATGAATTAGGGAATTCATATTTACTTTCAAAAATAAAAATGGTCATAGGGTTAAATGGTTAGGCCATATAATATGAATTAAAATTTCAAAAAGAAAATTTATTCCAAAATGAAGAGATTTTGGTAAACAATATCGAAAGGAGTCTATATGAATTCAAAAATAATTGTCTAATTTTTATTAATGTCTGATGATATTTTATTATAAATAGGATATTGATGTATTTGAACTAAAATAATTGAATAAAATAATAAGAATCACGTATATAATTATCCCTGATATGCATGTGATTCATATCATTGGCTATAATTTATCCACATTGTAGAATGAAGTGAGATGCATCTATTGCACAAGATAATATATTGAATGGATTACGATATATGATATCAGATTAATTGTATTATTCTATTTATTAAAATTGGGTTTATACAGTTATGAATCATAGAGTTGAATAATTTATGAAATGGAAAACTTATTATTATCATTGATGCATTCATTGAATATGACACTCCAATAGGCATGTGTCATGGTAGAACATATTGTCTACTCGGCATTTGAAGCTGATGATCAAATCCATTCATTAAATAAAGTAGGTTTTTATAGAGGACGATATCCACTTTTTGGGAGTGTAACGGTTCTATTTATCTAATACAAAGATCAATTTTCACATATTATAAATTTTTCTTTGAAGAGGAGGTGATAAGAAACCTTTGGAGTTTATGGGATCATCTCATAGTGTATTCGGATTATAGTGTATTGTATACTAAAGGTGAAGAATAGAGTCACTTGGTTGTTTCTAGGTGGTCACCAAGAAATAGAATAAAACGGGATAAATATTACTCAACTTGTTATACACATATTTTGAATTATTTTACAGAATATATATTTATTAAATGATGTTAGGAAAAATATTTTATTGGGTTTCTTCCACTATTATGAGCATTATACATTCTTATAAAACCCATCAAAAGGTACTAAATTAATATGTGAATGTGGGTTAAATCCATAGTCAGCTTTGAATAATTAAAATTGAGTATTATGGTGTTTGAATCTATTATCTGTGAACTCCATGTGTGGTGAACACACCTCATAGGTATTTATATTCGTTTTGAAAACAATTTTTACCATTAAGGATACCATTTTAACCATCATATTTTTTTATCCATTGGTTTTGGAATAAAATATTGGTTTATAATAATAGCTACTTTCCAATTTTATGCCATAATGTTTTTCAAATTTTTCTTCTAAATTTGGTACATCTATTCATAATAATAGGTCATTGGATTACAATGTGTCCTGAAAACATTATTGTAGAATATTATAGTTATATAGGAGGAATTTTTTTGTGATAACAATTAAATGTTCCATTTTTAAAAATTAATCCACTATAAAAATATGTAATTAATCTATATATTTTTCCTTTGTGACCCCACAAAAAAGTAAAAGTATTAGGTGATAATTAATACACCTGAGTAACCACATGACTTCTTCAAAACAAATTGGTCTGATTTTGATACCAAGAAATGAATAAATCTTCCAAATACATGAACATGTATTATGCCTAATACATGACATCTAAAAAACCCCCAGGCCTGACACGAGGCCTATTCAAATTCCATAGCCTATATATTATTGTATAATGTATCAAAAAAACCTAAGGATCTATGTAAGTATAAAAATTCACTGAACATAAATAAAAAGTAATAATGATAAGATATCCAAAAAAACATTATTACCAGCTCAAAAATACACATGTTATTCCATATTTATCATAAAAAAACAATTCATTTATTTTATATATACTATTACAAACAATTAAACCCCAATTATATATACATTTTGAAATATTTTTTTTAAGATTTTGTACTTAAAAAACACTATTTTAATCAATTAAATCCACATTTCAATTAAATAATCATTTTTCAATTATTCATTAATTAATTTACCTTGTAAAATTAAACTAAATGTAAATTCGTATAATAAAAACCATTTTACAACTAAAAATGTTCATTTTAAATTCACTAAAACACATCACTAACTCAAATTTTCATACAAGCATTTACCCAATTTTATATGTATTTTCTTGAAAAAAATACATTCTCGAGAACATAAACTAAAGTTATTCACAAATAATATCATGCCATTAATCAAAAACAATTTCCCCCAATTCACACAATAATTGTATGAATTTATATATAATTAATAAATAATATACAATATCCTAAAATCGCATTAAATTCAAATTCTGTTCACATAAAATCAGCATTAACTCTTTCAATAATGATGACATTTTTTTTAATAATTATTTCACAATATATCTCTTTAGATCATTATTTAAAAATTTTAATTCACATTTCCATACCTAAAACACTTTAATAAGATATATTTTTCTATTGAAAACACATGTTAAATCATTCTCAATCAATTAATATAAATTCTCACATCATCAATCTCACTAAAATAATTAAATCTTAAGATAATACCACATTTCATAAAAAGTCATGTAATAATATTCCAAATTATACAAGATACTACATAGCCCACACTAGACTAAATATCCCTCAAAGAAAAAGGTTCAATTACACTTAAAACACATAGAATCCATAACATTTCTAAACAAGAGTCATATAACATGTATTAGAATGAGGTTATATTTTTTTCAGTCTCATAAAAAGATATGGATTTAAAATCACTTAAGATGAACCCGACATCACCAACAAATCATGATTCTACTAGTAAATTAACGATAAATCACTCTATGAAGATAGAGAGAGAAATGGAGGGATATAAGAAAAATATTTTACTAAAATGATTCCACTAGAAAAATTAATTTAATGATTTAATCTAATACTCATGAATATGAAATTACCACAATTTTATCATGGAAGAAAATTTAGAGCTTCATCGAGTACTCCATGACTATCCACCGGACACCTAGGGGCTAGTATTGAATCACATTCTCCCATACTGTCTTGTATGGTACTTAGAACCTTACCACTAAGTACCTAGTGGTTTTATTGCAACAAATCGATCATGGTAGAACTTATATCCCCCTTATATCAACATATTTTACCCACAAAACACAAAATTATTCTTAAAACAGGATAACTTAAATCAAAGAACATAAAAAATTTAAATAAAATACATACCACATGCCCAAATTCTTTCGAACTACGCACTATAAGTTTTCGTATTCTTGAGAATTCTTAATAAGTGTATCCAATGAATAATTCAGACCATTGGTATTTTAACCATTCTTTTCCCTCCCAATTATCCTCTTTCAAAAATCAATGCTTCCATATAACACTTAAATGTGGCATTACATTACCCTATAATCTCTTCTCACTATAATCATCACAGTACATTTTTATTTAGATGAAATATAAATCCATATCTAACTACAAATCATCACATTGATGCATGTGTGACAATCCTATTCCAATATCCTTAGATGCAACACATGATATGCTTCATGCGTTACAATCTATTTATATGGTAATTATAAATTATAAGAAGCCACGGTGACCCGCTCTGATATTTTAAATGGTATAAAAAAACCATGGAACTCACTTACCATGATTATCAATTTATCACTGTCTAATTGTATGCATTACACAAAGGAAGGCATGATCTCCAATATCAAACTCAAGAGATTTATGTATTCAATCATCATATGAGTTATACCTACTATGACACTTAGATAATATATTCTTAATAATATACACCATATTGAATGTCTCTTCATCCATGCAAGGACCAATGATAAATATATCTCCAGATTCCATCCAACATAATGGTGACCAACATGACCTTTAATAAAAAAATTAAATGGATCAAACTAAATTTATTCTTGAGAGCCATTTTTATAAAATGATCAATCAAATACACATGATCATCCCATGCACCTCCAAAATCAAGAATTAACATATGAAGTATATCATCAATAATCTAAATGGTACACTTAGATTGACTACATGTGTACGGATGATAATTCATGCTCAACATCACTTAAGTACCCATATTCTTCAACAATAATTTCCAAAAATGTGATATAAATCTCAATTCAAGACTAAAAATAATGATTTTGTGTATCCCATGAAGTCTAAAAATTTATTGAACACAAGGATTCCAATAATTATAAATTGTCTAAGATTCTTTAATAACGGTAAAATTTGCAACTCTATTCATCTCATCAAAGTCATTTGAAACTAAATCCTTTCCCTCTGAGGATGTCATGGAATCTATCACAAAATATGTTGTAATGACTTCCCAATTTTCACTATATAATGGTTAATTATTGGAGATTTCTCATGAAAATTTTATGTTTAGATTTTACCCTATGACTGGTAGAGCATTATAACAAACCAAACTGGATCATCCATCCATCATATTTCTAACTCAGCTCACTGCATACATAAGGAGCATCCACAATCCCCCAGAGGTGAGGATTAGTATCAATGCAATCACACGTAACTTTTGGGGATGGTTTCACCCCCAATGAACTAAATTAAAACATTAAAACAAGGAATAATAGTAAAAAGGAAAGACACAATCCATGTGACATATCATTATGTAAAACACCAATATAATATATAAAACTAAAATGGAATATAAAATAGTTTAACGTATAACAAAGCTAATACAAATCTTGATCTAACCAATTCTATTAAACCAATGATCCCATCACCAACTATATTTTACTCTATGATCATAACCATCATCCTCAAAACACCAAATTCAAAAGGAAGATGGAACTATATTGAACTTGAATGTCAAACCCTAGAGAAACCTCCACAGTACATGGAGACTACATCCCCACTAATGTGAGTTTGTTGGTTGTGAGTAGAGTCTATTAGTATACCACTCTGAGTCCAATTAATTCCTTTAATATATGAAACCAAGCACATAATATTGGAAATAATATATAAAAATAGGATTCATTTTACTTTACATAATATAGGAGTAAACAAAGCATGTAACATGAAGTTTCTCAAAGAATCTCCTTTATAAAATAATCAATGGAATTTTTTAACCAAAAATAAATCCATTTTGATGTTCTAAAAATTTCTCTTTAAAAATTACACACTTATGAAAAACAAACCCACACATGATTTAAAATTTTTAAAAAGCATTCCATCCATGAATTCATCTATAAAAACAATTCCCCCTTTTAATTTATAATTCATTACAAACCCAACACAAAGAAACACCAAAAAACAACAGAAACAATAATGAAACACAACCGTAATTGGTTATAAATAAATACAATAAAAGGATTGAATAAAACATGTAAACAACATGAATGAACCAAAATAGGATCAAAACATCAAAAAATTCAATCCATGAAATAATCATAATAATACATACAAAAAAATACATAAAATAAGAAACATAGAATGGGGAAACAACATGAGGACTAACAGGACATCAAATGGAACATATAAGTTAACCAACTGCCGATAGGTTAATTGTCGCACATCTTTCAACCAAATAACTATAAGAAGTATCTTCGATTAAAAACCCTTAATCCAGGAACACATACAATTAGGGGGGATAACTAGTGATCAACCTCAACCATCCCACCAATACCCTACTACTTTCCACTTAGTTTCCTTGGTTTACTCATGGAATAATAATAGAGGTGGTTGATGAAAAATAACACTATCATAGGTAAATATCAAACCCCTTGGACTAACATCAAAATAAAATCCTTTCTACCTCCCACACTACCCGTAAAATTAACCCAACACTTATGGACCACATGAATAAAATAAAAAATCATCCATCATGTGGATTAACATACACATCAACAATAAAAAAGGGGGATAAACAAAGGAATAATCAATATCACATGAAAAAGTGCCAAAAAATCCGCCACTTATCACATATAATAAATATAAATTTGTAAATAAATTTATATAAACTTATAGAATATAATAATAATCCAAGAGAAAGAATAATAAATTTCCAACACCATTAACCAAGTCATGGTAATGATATTTTTTCTTTATAAAATGAATCCACCATGTTAAAAAGTTTAAAAAAATTAAACACAAAAGGGAACAAAATTTTAAAAACCCTTTTTGGAAAAATCATAATGAATAATTTTATTTCATGATGAAAAACATATTTTAAATTTTATCAAACATAAATAATTTATAAAACACTAATTTCAAACCAAATTACATAGAACATGACAATTTACCATCTTTTTCAAACGGAAAATAACTACTTTAGCATTGAAAACGTCTAAAAATTAAAACTATATATCAAATACTTAACTATGTTAAATCTAAAATACATTTAGATTATAAAAAATCACGGGACTCTTAAATAAAAGACAATGAATTTGAAACACCTACCTAAAATGGAGGAACATTATCGCCTTCTACGAAATCGACTGAAAACAGAATAAAAAGACGGATCACGACCCATAAAGAGAAAAATAAAATAAACTTTAGCACAAATATTGGCAGAAATATCTTCCAAACATGGACACATGGGTTTTAGGAGATGTTGAATAATTTAAGAAAACCAAGAAGAAAAAGTAGAAGACCCCAACTTCTTGAACCAGGTGATAAATCACTAAGAAATCACCATGATATCACATTGAATAATCTATGTAAGATCCAAGGAGGGATGTGAAAGGATCTATGATGAGGGGAAAATTTATGGGGATGGAAAGAGAAGAAACCCCACATAAAATAACCCAAGAGGAAAAACCCATCTTAATATGGGTTTCATTGTTTACTCACATAGTTTAATGAACTATGCAGTAACCATAAATATCCACACTGTTATGTGTTGACCATTATTCAAAATTAGGTGAAATGGTTTGTTTTACCATCCACCAACAATGTAACCTATAGAAAGCCACTCTAAGAGGCTATATAATAAGGATGTATGGTAAACCTAACTATGAAACTTAATTGTGAATCCTATAAAATACCCCAAACATCACCATTATCAACCCAAAACATCACCAACATATGGGAATAAACCATCCATAAATTAACCAAAAATAATATTGGAATTATGGGAGTCAAAAACTCTCCGACATACCAATTTATTCCACCAGAATATCCTATGTAAATATGGAAATAAAATTAATATCCACATCACACCTTCATAAAATGAAGGAGCATTGGATGATAAACCCCAAGAAAGGTCCCTAAGATGAAATTCTCGAGAAGGGATAATTCCTCAAAACCATATCAAAAAATCATCAGGGTTTCCAAATTTATAAAAAACAAAATCAAAGTCATCAATGTAAGACCCTAGAGGAAATGGATACTAGGTACAGTTCTCCTCACCATTTAGAAATATCCAAAATAGTTTAAAAAAATAGACCACCTCCAAAAAAACACCATTATGGAGAAAATCTCCAAAGATATCCAAAGAACACTTAGAAACAAGACCTCACTTTCTTAAAGGAAAATGAACATTAAAAAACTCATAAATCACATATTAGAGCCATAACAAGCTTAACACTCACCTCCATAAGGGATAACACTAAAAGCATGACATAATAAGAGACATGATGGGCACTTGTCGTAGTTCACCGTACTGTAGGGGTATAGTAGGACCACAAGATGGAACACCATCCCATGTAGAACCCCACAAAAATTGTACTAAAAAGTGATCAAAGTATCAATGTAAAAAGTTGTCCTAATTACCCACATACTGACATAAATGTTTATTATTCTCATATCAATATGAATGTATACTTAAAAATGGTCATGTTATAATAAAACAACGAATGTCTCAAAGAATACAACCAAACAACAGTGAATGCACCGAAGATAAAAAAAATGACATCTCACAAACTAGAAGGTAAGTACACCAACAACAGTATTTCAAAAGTAAAAACATATACAAGAAAAACAACTAACTAACCAAAATTCAGTTTTTACCTTTTCAAACATTTTTTTGAAAAACATGTCAAAGAACAAAACATAAATTTTATTGAACTACTTTTAAAATAATTTCCATAATAAAAATTTAATGTGAATTAATACACCACTCACCCATTATATTTATAAAAATTCCAAAAGTTCCACTTTTCAACGGTTGGATCCCGACATTCAACTATAATTTAAAAAAAAAAACGAAATACATTTTGAAATACATCTACCAAATGGGTTTCTAAAAAACCAATAATGAATAATTTCAAAAACCAATAGATTTTTCTATAAAGACCATCAGTGGGATTAAAACCCCTTTTAAAATATCAAAAATTGATGTAATCATCGTCAAAACCTTTTAAAATATCACATTCCTGAATCACCTATAAAAATCACTGGGAAGCTATAAACCGGATTTTTTTTAATTTCATTATATGAACCAAATGAGCTCAAAAAACATTTAAAGTGACACAAAAAATATTATATCAACATTTAAAATTTATAAATACTTGTCATTTCATGTATAAATTGAAAATATAAGTGAAAACCATCATTCAAGACGAAAAAATAAATTCACCTTGAACACATGAAAAAAACCTAAAAAATACATTATGCAAGGGTAAAACCTTAACACTCTGAAATTTTAAAACTATAGATCAATGAAGGAACACAATATATAATGGAGGAGGTCTAACCCATAAGAACCACACCATAAAAATTGAATCCCATGGAACAACACTATCTTTTCCTCTATGAATTTTTTGGATGCACTTAGATAATAAAATAAGATGTGATCCCAATCACCTAGGGTCCAAAAACAAAACAAATATCACCATAACCACGGGAATCAAACAATCACCATTTAAAAAAATTATTTGAAAAAAAATTTCAATCCAATTTTTAAATACCATTTAAATGATTAACCCAATACTGAGACCCATTAGACATAAAAGTCATTTAGACTATGTTTTAACCCCTTTATTTTTCATAGAGTTATATATCATTTCCAAAAAAGGGAAATTTCACACTCCTATATAATTTTTTTTATCTCCACATTGAAATAAATCCTCTTAAGGGAAAAAAATAATAAAACAAATTTTAAAACACCCACTTTACGTATTAATGTGTTTTAAAAAATAACACTTTATAAACCTAAGTGATTTTTAACTGAAAACATTTTCCTTAGCCTGATTAAAAAAAACACACAAGGTGTTCAAACTGCTATATAAAATGATTTAATAATATCAAATTTATCAATTCAGAAACTAATTTAATACTTTAAAAAAAATTCCCCAAGGGAAAAAACCAATCACACCAACACACATCTCAGATAAAACCACATTTATTAGCCACACTTTCAATGAAAAACCATACTAAATCTACCCTATAATATACTACCCCAATGGAATACTCCACTGGATTCAATTTGGGATGAATGGGGGGGGAATCCTATAGGTTATTTTTCGCTATGCATGATTTAATGCACAGGCTAGAAAACTGTGTTCCAACCACGGAACCAATAGTATAATGGTTGTAGATCCGTGTCGCTTGGTCACCGCACAGTTTACCAAACCATGTGTGCTAATCCAGAAATCCTAGGTTGTCCACCACTTTGAAATAATAAAATCAAAATGACTACCAAAATTACTTGTACACTAAATAGGGATCTAAAAATTATCACAACATATCATAAATCCATCAAAGGGTCCGAATCCAAACTCAAGATCAAGACACAATCACGATACACCCATGGAATCTCAAGATTTAATGTGACCAATAGTTGGCCATGACCATTACCGCACACTCCACCCAATCCCCAATGACAACCCTAATATCCAAACTGCCCACACACACTCCAAATAACAAATTAGGTTCTTCTAGAACATTTTAATCTTTTTCAATAAACCTTATCGAATACAATTTTGTAATGAACCAACCTAAGAAATACATCCATCATATTTCCAAGATAACCCACCACATACATGTGGAGAATCTATAATCCCTTCAGACTGATGATAAGAATAAATGGAATCATACATATCCACTGGGGATGATTTCACCCTCAAGGAACCAATTAAAAATAAAAAATCATGGAATAAGAGTAAATAGAGAAGATTTATGCCAAGAGTCATCACATATAAGTACATAACCAATCAAAAATTCAAATCTACAATAGAGGCTAATATATAATAAACACAGAAGAATCTGATACAATGTTTGAGGAAAATGATTACATAAAATAAATAGCCTAATCACCAACTACATTTGAATCTTTACTCACCACCATCATTCACACAAGACCCATTTATAAAGGAATACTTAACCGTATCCGACCTAAATACTAAAAAATCGAGATAGATGCAAGCTTCATGAGAAAAACATAACAACCAATGTGGGTATTTTGGGTGTGCGCCGAAGGTAGTAGGTTACCACCAAGAGCCCAATTCATTCCATTTATTAAAGAGACATGCTCACATGCTCAGAAATAATAGTCATAAATAGGGTTCATTTTTTGATACATAATATATGAGTAAAATATCATGTAACATGAACCTTATCAATGTATTAATTTCATAAATCAATCTATGTAATGATTTTATCAAAAACCAAGCCATTTAAATGTTATGACCATTTTTTTTAAAAATACCACACTTTTCAAAAATAAACCAACACATGGTTTAATGAATTTCAAAAGAATTCTGACCAAGAATTCCAAATTGAAGACCCTTTCACCATTTTTCTATTAATATTATTTATACACCAAAAAATGGTAAATAAGGACACAAGGGAAAAAATAATGAAACAAAACTATTTAACGTTACGAATAAGGACTATAAATGAATGAAATAAAGCTAGTCGACAATATGACTAAACCAATAGTGGATCAAAACATCAAATAAATACATCTAAGTAACAAAAATCACCCATTCAAATATATACAAAAAAATAATAACATATGATACATAGAATGAGGAAAAACAATAAGGAATAACCGGACAACAACAAGAATGTATTGGTGGACCTACTACCAATAGGTAAAAAAGCACACATCAATCAACCATGTCAATCTATGATACCTCATTAGTGATAAACACCCATAACAATAATATTTACTACTATTGGGGACTATCCAATAAAAAACCTAAACTAGCCTTATAATTCCACACTACTTCACACTCAGAAGCCTTAATTTCCCCAAGGAATAATAATACTTGGTTTCCATGATTAATAACACTGTAACATAAAAATAAAAATTCCCTAGGGACAAAATTAAAATAATTACTTTCCCACCACCCATTATATCCGTAAAATGAGACCGAAAAAATAAGAACCAATTGAGTCACATCACGAATCAAGCATCATGTTGATAATAATACACATAAAAATAACCAAGGGGGATCAACAAGGGAATAATTGACATCCCATAGAAATGTTACGATTGAGCCCTCACATATCACATTCTATACAAATAATTATTCAAATATATTTTTATAACTATTTGGAATCTATTCAAAATTCAAAGGGAATGAATGATGAATTTCTAACACCATAAAAAGAGTCAAGAGAACTATTTTTTCTTTATAAAATGATGCCACCACATTAAATAGTTGATACCATTTAAACAAAAAGGTAACCAAATTTGAGAACCCTATTTTTTTAAAGCCTAATGAATAAGTGAATTATATTATGAAAATAATCTTTTTAATTATATAAAACAATAAAAATTCAAAAAATAATAATTTCAAACCAAATTCCATCGAAAAATACAATTCACCAACTTCTTCCAATGGAAAGAACCACTCAAGAAAAGAAAACCTCAAAAATCCAAACTATATACCATAAATGTAATTACATTAAATTCAATAAACTTTTAGAGAAACATGAAATTATTTAACTCTTAAATTAAACATAATTAATAGGAAAAACCTACCTCAAGTGGTGGAACATTCTTTTCATTGATGAAATACACCAAAAATGGATTCAATGGAGGGATCACAACCCTAAGAAACAAAAAATTAAATTTAACACATACCTAGACTGAAAATCATCCACCCATGGTAACTAGGGTCATAGGATAATAGAAAAATAAAAGAAAGAAACAAGAAGAAGAATATTTAGACCTCTACATATTCAATCGGGTTAAGAATCACCAAGAAACCACCATGAAATCAACTTGGCTTGGGTTTAAAAGATCCTAGAAGGGATGAGAATGACACCATGATTTGGGGAAAAGATAGGGGGAATCCATGATAATGAGACCCACTTAAAAATAACTCCATATGAAAAAATTACCCTCTTTGGGTGGGTTTAAAGGTTTAATCACTGGATTAAACAAACAATGCAGTAACAACATAGATCCACACTGTTAAGAGCTACCTGGGAAGAACAATTACAATGTATGATTTTTTAAACAATGCACCAACCATGAAACATTTTTAAATCCACTATAAATGGAGACACTCCTATAATTCATTGTTAAACTAACATTGAACCTTGATCATGAAACCCAGAATAGCCCCCAAACATCACCATTTTCAGACTATATTACCATTGACTAAATGATATACAACATATATCAGTTACCCCCACATAAAGGTGACCCTATGGGTGTCACAAGAATCATAAAATGAACCATGCCACTTCTTCTCTCATGCCATAAACCAAAAAATATACAAATAAATTATGTTATATTTTGGTCAAACTAGGATGAAAGTTCCATTTTGAAATGTGTAACTGTATCACCAATTGATTTATATATTCCATAATAAAAAAATATTCTCATGGAAAAAAATATATAATTGAAACAAGGATTCCACCAATGTATCATCTCCCCACCAAAAAAAATTATCTTCGAAAACTCGACACCAGGAATCTAAAATATTTCATTCATTCACTCACTCCTTCAAATATTTAGTAATTGTAAAATGTTCCCAAAAAACATGAACATCCTTTTATATGAAATTAGGATTAAAATCTGATAAAAGAGTCAAAAGATGCCACTCCTCTTACGATTTTTAATCTACATCCACCTAAGGCTTACTACTCAAAGGATTAACAATGAAATTATACTTCTAAAAATACATATCATCTCAAAGTGGAATGAATAAAAATATGAAAACCATCTAAACTATTATTAATTAAAATTATATTTATGTATATATAATATATGCTTTTTTGTTTTGGGTGTCCAATAACCATCCCATTTAAAAAACAATGATTCTACTTTAGAAGTGCATAAATAACTGTTCAAAGATTTATAACATGTGGAAGGCCATTATTCTTATATGACCTATAATGTGAAAACTATAGTCTACCACTTAGACCACTTTTATCATCAAACACCATAATCCCACACTAGTGGAATTTAAATAATCCTTATTGCGCTTCCCTAGATCTAACAACATGAGAATATGTGCTGAGGACAATCTTCTTTCCAACTATTTTAATTTAACCTAAAATCTATTATCCTATGATAATTTCATTCCCTTTAAATTTAATGTTGTAATTAATATATATACATGAGATTAATATTTGCTAAACCAATGATAAAAATCTACAAGGACTAGGAAACTCTAAATCTTATAGTCATTCTTGGGAACCTCCCATGAAATAACAACCATTAATTTATTGGGATCCACTAATACCACATATTAAAAAAATAATATTCCCAATTTACTTCACCTATAATATTAATAATGTACACATTATCATATTAATATACAAGTGGTGAGAACATAATGTGTCTAATGTAATTTTCAAATATTTCCCAAACACTGTATAGGATCGTCGGTATATCAAAATATAATCAATAAATAAAATCATGAATGAATCCAAATATGAATGGAAAACGTGATTCATTAAATATTTTAACATAGTCATTGTGTTTTTTACTCTGAAAATGATCATAAAAAATTCATAATGGCCTCATCTCATTCGAAAGGATTTCTTTAGTACATCTTCTAATTGCACCCTCAATTGATGATAACTCCACCAAAGATCGAACATTGAGAACCCACGATACCATCATAATTGATTGAAAATAATAATAATTCCATAAAAATGAAAAACATTATTAATGGTACCCTAATTCAACCTATGATAATCAATAAACAATCACAAGTCCGCACCATCCTTCATGGAAAAAACCACTATAGAACCCCACATAGGAACACATTTGACGATAAAAACCATTATAATCCAAATATTCTAATAAATTTGTCCATTAATCATTACTAGTTTCTATCATGTGATTACGATGTATGAAGGTAGGCTTTGTAAATGGTACCAAGTCAACAAAAACATTTTCTCTCCTTCTCTAATGGAAATAAAATGAAATATTTCGTGAAAAAACCATAAATATAAATATATCAACCACACGGGAAAAACTACACTACTAACACCCTCATTTAATCCAATAACAATACCAACTACATGAGAGGAAATATTTCTCATTTTCCCAAAAACATTTCTAATTATATTGTAATTGTATTCAAATTATCTTAAGAAAACATAAAATTTATCAAAATATATAGATAAGGTCCATCATCCATAGTAATGATTTATATGTGTCCAAAACTTTGTTAAAAATAAATTTCAATAATCAAGTCAAAGACTTCAATATCTAAAATGAAGAAGTACAAACAATGTTCCCATCCACTAAAAGTAATGGCACAATATGAGCTTCTCCTAATGTAATCCTCACTTCTTCCTAGTGTAGTATTCATATAAAAAACACTAGATATAATATGAACTTATAAATTGATATAAATAACCAAAAAAGTTGTATAAAATAATTAGAAGCACTAGAATCAAATTACACACTATTAATGGTAAAGGTAACCAACATTGTACTTCTATACATGGAATACCCTTGAAAACACCCATAGACTAATTTTCAACATCTAATAACTTTCCCGACATTAATCCTCTACCCTTACCCACGGTTTCTTCAATCATTGTATCTTCTCACTAATTTTGTCCTAGTTAAGCCTTTCCAGCTCTGTTACTATACCTCCCAGAAAACACATGACTTGTGATTTACTATGATGCATGATCCCATTCATGGGATGCCCGCATCAAATATGAATCAATAACCACACTTCTCTAAGATAGATTCGATTTTTTTAATATGTCATACTTTTCTTCATGAGTAACACCCCTTTACCACACTAGAATAAATGGATAGGGTATGAATTTTATGACAATACTTATAGCACTAAAATAGTATCCTACCTCTAGATGATGGAGAAGAAAAATTCATTCCCTGGACACTTAATCCATGTATATCAATGCTATAATCATCTCCATTTATCTTGTTTCATCCTCTAGTCCCACCTTCTCCCGCAGAAGCCCTATTTTTTCCCTCAATATCCTTCTCTACCATGAGATCATTATTCCCAACTTATATTAATGTAGGTAATCAAACGATTCAAACCCTCAATTGAATATCCTAAAATATCCCATATTTATAATGATGAGTCCTTGAGGTCATAGATCATATTTCAGAGTGAAATGAATAAATTATATAAATATGGTTTCATAATTTATAATAGACACATTTCACCACTTTAACTCCATAATCTTTTGTCCTTTTCCATCGTCAGGGTTTGAGGGTAGAATATCCTTCAAAATATAGATTATAAAGAATTGATAAACACTGGGACATATTTACCTTATCCTAGATATCCCACCAAGATTATTCACGTCCTCTATGTATAATGAAAAATAACTTCACTTTCTTTCTCTCTGGTGTGTCTATCATCTAAAAATTCTATCCATTAACTTCAGCCACTCTTTAGCTCAATGAAGTTGAAAATATCTCCTAATTATAAAATAATTCTATGTTTGAATATATATAACCACATTACACCCCTTTTCTTCCTCATGATTCGGTCTCCCTTACAAATTATGTATTAATTTGAGATTATTTTTAAACAATATTCTTCTATATTAATGTTTTAGGATCTTCCATTATAGAAAAATACTCGTCCACCCCCTCCACATGAACCTATATAAATGTTTATATTTAACTTCTCTCCAACAAGACCCTTCGATACTTATCTTTTTCCCATCATTCTATAAAAGCAACACATAAGTTAATAACGGACATAAAAATTTCCCACAAATAAACACAATATACATCACTTCCTTCAAATAATCACAAATAAATTATTTAAATGAAACCAATCACATTATATCAAAAATTTATATCATAAATTTAAATTAATTAATCCACTAAAAATAATTCATTTATAAGAACATAAATTAATTTATTAATAATTAAATCATTCAACTAATATGAAATAAGAATTCAATTATAAACACATTCACACACACATATGATGTTTCTCTATGCGTGAAAATGATTCAGGGATAACCCATTACTCATATTTAATTAGAATGAGTACTTTACTTCCAAAAAATATTTTATTAACAAAATTACCAAAAATAAATAATCCTTTGGTATCATGGAATTATACAATGATTTTATTCGCAAAGATCACATAAATAACTTCTATACCATGTCCCAACTCATAAAACCATATCTACCACTTACTTAAGTGCCAGGACATCAAAATAAGTTACTCTGATATCATTTTGTGACACCCTAGCCTAAAATGCATATTCCTTCATTGAAAAGATTCAAATTTACTCAATTTTTCTCTCCAAGCACTAGTGGTTAGTGGCTTGTGTTGAGGGTCTACAGATATTTCATAGGGATCAATTTTTCCCCATATTGATTATTAAAAAAATGAAAATGTAAGAAAACTACAATAACAAGTAAAGGAAATAAATTATAATATAAAAAAATATATCTATATAACATCTCTAAAATTCCTAAATTTATCATACATCGAAATTGGGAATCAATGTAAAACATAATTTTCAAAAAAAAATTACCAATACAATGTAATGATCATGGATGTAAAGGAAGTAAAACACCATTTATTGTAAGAACCCAGATCTTCGTTTTCAGGTATTTTTTTCTTTTTCTTGGATTTTTTGAGAAAATATGGGTTTCTGGAATGTCTTAAAGTACACGCCGTGTACTTTATGAGTACACGCCGTGTACTCCCTTGCCGTGCTAAGACATGTGTTGGCCATGTCCAGGCCACACACACGGTGTGTAGGGGTAATGTGGAGGCCTCTTAAAGCGGAGTATGAAAAAGTAGAGTACACTCCGTGTACTCAAGAAGTACAAGCCGTTTAATTTATTTTTTCATTAAATGGACCGGGGTCACGCCTGGCAGACAGAGAGCTCTTCTTCTCCAGGTTCTACGTCCGTGAGAACTCGTACGACCATGAAACATCTACGGATTCTCGAACCTCCATCCGTTCTCCGAATCGACCATCGTCGATTGCATTGGAACCGCAACGGTGAGTTCTTCTTTATCCTAGAGACTTTTTTTTTCAATTCCTCATCTTTCTTAAGTTATAGTGGGTTGAACGTTTTGTTCATTTTCATAGATCTATGCCGTTCTGAGGAGAATCATGCCTCTTGGTTCAAGTATATCGATCTACTAGAATCGAGGTAGGTTTTTTGTGCCTTAACAATGGATTTCATTGAGTTTTATGTGAAAATTCCACCAATACACGTGAATGGGGTATTGCGTGTTTACCGTTATGCCCTTGTTGTTTTCCTGCCATGCTTGCATTCTTGTGTAGAGGTAAATTGATCATGTTTGTGGATAATTATCATGCTTTGATGTTTTTCCCATTCTTTGTTCTTGTGAAAACCTTTGGGTATCTTTAGACTTTGGTCATTATACCTATTTCCATGCCTTGTGATCGTAGGATGGAACGATGTTGTTAACATGCTTGTTTCTCTGTAGACTATTTAGCCAAGTATCTCTATAGGTGTACTTTGGTTAGCCAAGTGGCTCTATAGGTGTACTCTAGCCTTATATAATTACTATGCACTGACTGGCACGAGACCATGAGAACCCGGTGCTATAGACTATAAGGGATAGACCGAGTGAGCTTCCTAGAGAGTCTCAGATATTATATACTATACGGGGATAGACCGAGTGGGCTTCCTCAGAGAGTCTTGGACATTATAGACTATAAGGGATATACAGAGTGAGCTTCCCAGAGAGTCTTAGTTATTATAGATTATCAGAGGGTAGACTGAGTGAGCTTCCTCATAGAGTCTTTACCTTGATTGAAAGTCTTTAAAACCTTCCTAGGCTGGAGGAGGAATTGAGAGAGTGAGATTCCTTAGAGAGTCTTTGGTATACCTGAGGCTATAGGAGGATTTTCCGCATGATCTTCCTCAGAGAGTCTCTAGAACTTGGGGCCAAGAGGGTTAGACCGCGTGATCTCCCTCAGAGCGTCCCTGACTACACTGGACAATAAGGGAAATTGACCGAGCGAGCTTTTACAGAGAGTCTTATAAATTTGTATGACCAAACCAGAGGGGTTAGGATAAGTGCACTGCCCATAGGGTTGTGGTACTTCTTGGATAGGACCAGAGGGGATGGCTGCGAGTACTTCCCAAAGGGTTTCCTTTTTTTGTTAGCTGTTTCTTCACTGCTACATGTTGTTATATGGATTGATCACTATTGTATATCATCCTGTTTACTGCTTACTAATTACTGCCTACTATTGCTGCTACTGTTTACTACTTATTGTACTATTACCTTCCATATACTCACTGACTATTAGGCACATATCTCCTAGTGGTTTCCTATTGGGATTTAGTCTCACACCCTTTTTGGGTCCTACTTTTTGGCCCAAAAAGACTATGTTGTTGTAGGTATAGACAAGGTCAAGCCCCTTTCGACTTCTGGTACTTGATTGCTTTGGAGTAGGAGAGCATGGGACCAAGCTTTGGCTTGCGATGCAGAGGAGATGTTTACATTCTTTTGTACTTGTTTTGGTACTATGTCTTGTATTTTGGCATTGTGACTTGGTTTCCAGCTTTCCTAGATATGTATCATGCATCATTTCTTATATACATATGTGCCCAAGTTGTTTATCGATTTAGTGTTCTGCTATTTATTATTTATGGTTATTTACTACTTCCGCTATTGCATGTTTATTCCCTTCCACTGTGTACTCTGCCAATGAGGGAATAGTTTCCCCACTATCACACTTGAGGCCCTCGCTGCTAGCCGGCAGCCTCTGGCGTTTGGGGAAATGCACTTGAGGCCATGTGACCAACTTGGTACGGGGTGCCTCTGGGTGGCTTCCGGAACCGGGACGTTACAAGTGGAATCAGAGGATTCTTTTCTCTTGATTTATAGTTTGGATCCTTTAGCCATGGATAGGACAGATTCTATACTTGGTAATAATCTGTGCCTAGGAGTATCTAACCTATGTATAGGGAAAGGTCATACTACCTCTTTTATTGCAGTTTTCTGGTTTTGAGATTTTACAGTTGATATGATTTCACCTAGAGGGATTTACATGACTTGTGTTGTTATTGTTGTTGATATTATGGTTCTAATTCTGTCGCAACTCGATTAGATGGGGGTATTCCATCTCATGCATCATATAGACACTTTTTAGGAATCAAATGCCATTCATTATTTCCATGCCATATAGTATGCATTAGCGATTCCATTTTGTTGTGATAGACTTTTTTAGATTATGCATGCTGTTGTGATAGATTCTTTGATAGAATCTATGCTAGTTGATAGAGGACTGTTTGTATTGTACTTTTCTTAAATGAACACCAAATTTTGGTTCTTGAGCTGTTATAGGTCCTCTTGAATTGGAAATTAGTGAATCATTGACCTTTTTTTCCTTATATATGACTGTATTGGATGCCAATATTTGATTCATGGTGAGTATGGGCCCTCACGGATCGTAATTTGGAACCTTCATGCCTTGTTTCCTGTGTTTCTGGGCTTCGGTGCAGTTTCGGAGCTACTGCCCGGAAAAACCCAGAACACACGACCTGTACTTTATGACTACATGTCGTGTAGTTTCAGACCATTTCACTGACTGTGTGAACAGGAACACGGTGTTGAGGAAATTTCTTTAGGAACATGCACTGTACGGTAGGTGCACGCCGTGTAGTTTAGAGCCGTGTACCCAACCGTGTCACTAACAACACGGGTCGGGGAAGCTCGAGTAGAACACACCGTGTTTTTAAAGAACACGCCATGTAGTCTTGTTCCAAGTACCCAGCCATGTCACGAATAACACAGGTCGGTGTTATCTTCTCGTTTACACGTCATGTTTTTTCAGATCACACTGAGTAAGGGTCACCCGTGTAGCCGACCGTGTAACTAACAACACGGGTCACCGAAACCTTGTCTAGTACACACTATGTCCTTAGTGAACATGTTGTGTCATCTAGGGTTAAGAGAACCATGTGGGTTAGCCGTGTAAAGAGATTCAGGCATGGTAATAGAGTTCAAGTACACGCCGTGTGTGGGGACAACATGCCGTGTAATTGGGGTGTTACACGACCAGAGGTGGCAGGAGTACACGCCCCGATCATTGGTTTGAGTGAACATGCCGTTTACTTTTTATACATGTCGTGTAGTCGTGTTTTGTAAAACTTATATGTTTTCCTTCCCATGTTCTAATTTGGTACACTTGTGTTCTTAGTCATTGATAATCCAGATCTAAGGTGTGCTTTTGATCTTTCAGGGCGATGCCTCTAAGAAGTCCTCCGGTTCTACGTCAGTTGCCAGACGGTGATCAGATATCTGATATGGCCGATCAGGGACCTCCTGCAGATCCCCCTGCTGTGCCAGCCTTGGCACCAATAGTCATACCCGTCACAGGTGCCGATGAGGAGTTCTGGGAGGATTTCTTGAGGATGATGCAGACTTTTCAGGGAGCACCGCCTCCTGCCCCGTCGATGGACGAATTGACGCGGGTCTTTCAGCAGCAGCATCCTCATACATTCTGAGGGGATAGAGGACCCAAGGCTGTAGAGTCATGGTTATAGTCCACACTGACAATCTTTTAGCATCTAGAGATACCCCTAAATAAAAGGTTAAGTCTTGATACTTATATGCTCCGAGACACTTCCAAGAGGTGGTGGGAGGTGAACTCGCAGTCAGGGCGCCATCAGATTATGTCTTGGGATGAGTTTTGCTGCACCTTCTATGACTAATTTTACCTATAGACCATGAGGAACAATCGAGACTGGGAGTTTATGAGTCTACAGTAGGGTACTCTTTCTGTTATGGAGTACTCATCCCATTTTACCGAGCTGTAGTGCTTCACGCTGATCCTATCAGGTGATGAGTTGTTCCTTGCTAGGAAGTTCGAGGACGGTCTCAGGCAGGAGATCCATTCGGTGGTAAATATCTTTAGGTTGACTTCGATATCCTCTATCGTCAACCTGGCGCTGATCACTGAGTGCATCCTGAGAGATTCTGGAGCTGTGAGCTAGGGCAGTTCGACATACAGAGCTGTTGTTCCTCTTACGGATAATAGGAAATACCGCAGAGAGTTTTCTCATAGAGATCAGATCTGGCGGGATGTATCTTCGAGAAGTCAGGTTGTATGCTACCAGTGTGGTTGGAGTGGGAATACCAGGCCTCAGTGCCAGAGAAACCTGATGGAGTGCCGATCTTGGGGAAATATGGGCCACCTCCAGCGTTTTTCTCAGATCTTTTCATCGTTAACTGGTGGTAGGGGTTCTTCTATGACCTTGTGTTTAGGAGATGTATCACCAGTTTCTCACTAGTCTGGGAACTGCAGTTCTTCCGACCGTTCGTTCCGAGGTGGAGGTCACGACCATGGTGGTCAGTCACCAGGTCCCTAGTGACATCTGAGTGGATTAGCTCAGAGTGGTCAGCCAGGGGCGCAGGGTCGCGGTACCGGCCAGACATTCTCCATGGAGCAGACCCATCAGGATCAGGATCCCGGAACTTCTACAGTTCAAGGTACGATCTTAGTAGCCTCAGTTTTATCTTCAGACATATTCAATACTAGTGCTTCACATAGCTTTATCTCTATTGCTGTTGTGGAGAGCCTTGGGCTCTGTTTCTTTTCGTCTTCCGACATGTTGACTCTTGAAACGCCTATGGGAATGAGGACATCAAGCATACGTCAGTGTAGAGAGTTCCCTCTTGAGGTTGCAGGGTGTCTTTTTTTATTTGACCTCTATGTCATATAGATGACAGGCTATGACTTAATTCTCGGGATGGACAGGTTGGTTCCCTTCGAGGTAGTCGTCGATTACTATTTCCGTATGGTGAGTTTCATACCACTTGAGGCTGGATCTTTTCTTCAAAGAGTCGAGTGGGATGTCCAGGTGGCTAGAGCTGGACCAGAGCATCATGGGCTAGGAGGAGTTACAGCCCAGATTTCCAGTCTTTATCTGGATGACCAGGGGACTTCACAGTTAGAGTTTTTTCCAGTGGTGGATCATTTCAATGATGTATTTCCAGAGGAATTTTCATGTTTTCCACCAGAGTGTGAGGTAGATTTCTCGATTAAGGTCATGCTAGGAGTGGCACCAGTATCTATTTCTCCTTATAGGATGGCTACACCTGAGTTACAGGAGCTCAAGAAGTAGTTATAGGAGTTACAGTCAAAGGGTTTCATCAAACCCAGTAATTCTCCCTAGGGTTCACCTGTCCTATTTGCGAAGAAGGAAGACATCACCCTTCGGCTTTGCGTGGATTATTGGAAGCTGAACCAGTTGCCGGTTAATAACCGATATCCCTTGCTGAGGATCAATGACTTCTTTGATGAGCTTCTAGGAGCCCAGGTGTTCTCGAAGATTGATTTGAGGTCCGGTTATCATCAGTTGCGCGTTAGAGAATCAGATATACGTCTTACAACCTTAAAGAGTAGGTATGGTTTATACGAGTATATGATCATGACATTCGATCTCACTAATGCGCCAGCAATTTTCATGGCACTAATGAACCGAGTGTTCCATCCATACATAGATTCCCTTGTGGGGGGTTTTTGTGGACGACATCTTAGTGCACTCTCACATTCTTCATGACCATGCTACCCATCTTGAGATCATTCTGAGTACACTGAGGGAGAATCAGTTATATGCTACGCTCTCGAAATGCCACTTTTGGATGGATCTGATTCACTTCTTGGGTCATGTAATCTCAGAGACAAGAGTATTAGTGGACCCAAAGAAAGTGAGAGCTGTAGTTTCCTGGGAGAAACCGAAAAATGTCTTTGAGGTGCGGTGTTTTCTAGGTATGGCTGGTTCCTACAAGAATTTCATATAGGACTTTTCACACCAAGAAGCACCAATGAAAGGTCTGACCAAGAAAGGGGTGAAGTTCTTATGGTTTGATTCTTGTGAGTCAGCCTTTCAGGAGCTGAAGGGGAGGTTGATATCAGCACCGATATTAGTCTTTCCAGAGCCGGGAAAGATCTATAAAGTCTACTGTGATTCTTCAGTTGTCGGATTGGGGGCTGTTCTTATGCAGGGAGACGGAGTCGTTGCGTACGAGTCTCAGCAGTTGAGGCCACACGAGAGGAACAACACAACGCACGATCTGGAGTTGGCAGCTGTTGGTCATGACTTACGTTTTTGGAGACATTACCTTCTAGGAGATCACTTTGTGGTTTTCACCAACTACAAGAGTATCAAGTACATATTCACTCGGCGTGATCTGAATCTGAGATAGTGCAGGTGGGTCGAGTATCTTCAGTCCTTTGACTTTGAGCTTACCTATACACTAGGAAAGGGAAATGCAGTGGCTAATGCGTTGACCAGGAGAACTCAGATTCAGGCAGTTCAGGAGGCCAGCAGTGAGTGGCATATTATGGCTCTGTTCTCTGAGATTCACTTGGAGTTTCTTGACAGACAGGGACACACTTTTCTTTCTTCTGTAGCTGTTACCTCAACACTTATTGATCGGGTACAGATGAGGCAGCTATCAGACTCAGAAGGCCTAGTCCTATGGGAGAGTGTGTCAAGAGAGGAACCACTTCCTAGATGGACAGTGGGTGAGGATGAGGTCTTGCATTTTCAGGGATGCATATGGGTGTCAGCGGACATACGCGAGGAGCTGATGCGGGATTTTCATTCCTTAGTTTGGGAATTTCATCCTAGCATCACCAAGATGTATCGTGATCTACACTTCCAGTACTGGTGGCCAGGTATGAAGAGATATGTTGCTGGTTTTTTCATGAGATTTTTTACTTGTCATCAGGTGAAAGAAGAGCATCAACAACCAGAATGGATTTTACAGCAGTTACCCATTCCTGAGTGGAAGTGGAACGATTTCGCGATGGACTTCGTGACCGGGTTACCGAGGTCACCTTGAGGGAGTGATGCTATTTGGGTTGTCGTCTACAGGCTTACAATGGTTTCTCACTTCTTGCCGATCAAGAAGACCCTTAGTGTTGATGAGTAGGGGAGGTCGTACATCTGAGAGATTTTACGTCTGCATGGAGTTCACCACTCCATTGTTTCATATAGGGATGCACATTTTACTTCTCGGTTATTGCAGGGGCTTCAGAAGGTTTTGGGTACGCAGGTACATTTGAGTACAGCATACCATCCCCTGACTGATGGCTAGTCCGAGCATAACATCCATGTGCTAGAGGATATGCTCCGAGCTTGCATTCTAGAATTTGAAAGTTTTTGGGAGAATAATATTCCTCTTTTGGAGTTTGCCTATAAAAACAGTTTCCAGGAAACTATTCATATGGCACCTTACGAGGCTTTGTACAGTAGGCCATGCCAATCACCCTTATGCTGGATGGAGGCAAGAGAGGTAGCTTTGCTGGGGCATCGTATTGTTTAGGAGACCTTAGAGTAGATAGAGTTGATTCGAAAGAGGATGGCTATAGCACATTCTCGACAGAAGTCTTATGCTGATTAGCGGAGACGACCTCGGGAGTTCGAGGATGGGGATCAGGTTTTCCTGCGTGTCGCATTGAAGTTGGAACTCAATAGGATTCTGAGATAGGGTAAGCTTTCACCGCGGTACATCGGGCTATTTGAGGTGTTGGAGAGAGTTGGTCCGGTTGCCTATCGGTTTCAGTTACCTCAGAGGTACCAGGCTATGCACGACGTCTTCCACGTTTCTCAGCTCTGACATTACTTTTCAGACCAGTCTCATGTCTTTCAACCCGAGGAGGTTGATATTGAAGCGGATTCATAGTTTGAGGAGAAACCCATCTGGATTGTCGATCACAGTATGAAGGTTCTTTGTGGCTGGTCTGTTCCTCTAGTACGAGTGCTATGGCAGCATGGGCGAGTGCAGGATGGGACTGGGGAGAGGAAGGCTGATGTATGATCGCAATGGCCCGATCTGTTCGTGGTTTTATCTTCTATGCCTCGTTAGGGAAATTCAGGGATGAATTTCATTAAGGGGGGAAGTTTGTAAGAACCCAGATCTTTGTTTTCAAATATTTCTTTCTTTTTTCTATAGTTTTTTTGAAAAGAGGGGTTTTTGGAAATTTTTGAAGTACACGCCGTGTACTTTATGAGTACACGCCGTGTACTCCCTTGTCGCACCAGGCCGTGTGCTGGCCATGTCCAGGCCATACACATAGTGTGTAGGGGTGATGTAGAGGCCGCCTAAAGAGGAGTATGGAAAAGTAGAGTACATGTCATGTACTCATGAAGTACATGTCGTGTACTTTTTTTTCATTAAACGGACCAGGGTCGTGCCGGATGGACAGAAAGCTCATCTTCTCTAGGTTCTTCGTCCGAGAGAACCCGTACAGCCGCCAAACTTCTCCAGATTCCCAAACCTCCATCCATTCTCTAAATCGACTTTCGTCGATTGCGTTGGAACTGCAGCGGTATGTTATTCCTTCTCCTAGAGCCTTGTTTCCCAATTCATCCTCTTTCTTAAGTTATCATGGGTTGAAGGTTTTTTGAGTTTTTGTAGATCTACACCGTTATGAGGAGAATCAAGCCTCGTGGTTCAAGTATATCGATCTCCTAGGATCTAGGTAGGTGGTTTGTTCCTTACCTTTCGATGTATTTGTGTTTTATGTGAAAATTCCACCAATACCTGTGAACGGGGTATTGCGTGTTTACCGTTTTTCCCTTGTTGTTTTCCTTCCTTCCTTGCATGCTTGTGTAGAGGTAAATTGATCAGGTTTGTGGATAATTATCATGCTTGGATGTTTTCCCCATTATTTGTTCTTATTACAACCATTGGGTCTCTTTATACTTTGGTCGTTATACCTGTTTCCATGCCTTGTAATCGTAGGATGGAATGATGTTGTTAACATGCTTGTTTCTCTATAGACTGTTTAGCCAAGTAGCTCTATAGGTGTACTTTGGTTATCCAAGTAGCTCTATAGGTGTAATCTGGCCTTATAGCATTACTATGCACTAACTGGCATAGGACCGTCAGAACCCGGTGCTATCTATAAGGTATAGACCGAGTGAGCTTCCCAGAGAGTCTCAGATATTATAGACTTTACGAGGATAGACCGAGTGAGCTTCCTCAGAGTGTCTTGTACATTATAGACAATAAGGGATAGACCGGGTGAGCTTCCCAGAGAGTCTTAGTTATTATAGACTACAGGAGGGTAGACTGAGTGAGCTTCCTCATAGATTCTTTACCTTATTTGAATGTCTTTAAAACCTTCCTAGGATAGAGGAGGAAATGACCAGGTGAGCTTCCTCAGAGAGTCTGTGGTATACCTGAGGCTATAGGAGGATTGACCGAGTGAGCTTCCACAGAGAGTCTCTAGACCTTGGGGACAATAGTGTTAGACCGCATGATCTCCCTCAGAGAGTCCCAGACCAACCTGGACTATAAGGGAAATTTACCGAGCGAGCTTTCCCAGAGAGTCTTATAAAATCATATGACCAAATCAGTGGGGTTAGGCTGAGTGCACTACCAAGTGGGTTGTGGTACATATTATATAGGACTAGTGGGGATGGCTGCGAGTACATCCGAGAGGGTTTCCTATTTGTGTTAGCTGTTTCTTCACTGCTACTTGTTGTTCTGTGGATTGATCACGGTTGTATATCATCCTATTTATTGCTTACTAATTACATCCTACTATTTCTGCTACTATTTACTTCTTATTTTACTATTACCTACCATATACTCACTGAATGTTAGGCACAAATCTTCGGGTGGTTGCCTTCTGGGAATCTGTCTCACACCCTGTTTGGGTCATGTTTTTGGGCCCAAATAGACTATGTTGTTGCAGGTATAGACAAGGGAAAGATCCCTTCGACTTTTGGTATTTGATTGCTTGGGAGCCGGAGAGCATGTGACCATGCTTTGTCTTGTGATGATAAGGAGCTGTTTACTTTCATTTGTACTAGTTTTGGTACTACATCTTGTATTTCAACATTGTGACTTGTTTGGATGGTTTCCTAGATATGTATCATGCATCATTTTTTATATACATATGTTCTCCAATTGTTTGTTGATTTAGTGTTCCTCTGTTTAATATTGTTGGTTATTTACTGTTACTGCTATTGCATGTTTATAAACTTCCACTGCGTACTCCGCCAATGAGGTCATAGTTTCCCCACTATCACACCCAAGGCCCTCACTGCTAGTCGGTAGCCTCTGGAGTTTGGGGAAATGCGACTGAGGCCATGTGACCAACCGGGTACTGGGCGCCTCTGGGTGGCTTCCAGAACCAGGACGTTACACTTATAATGCTAAAATTCAATGGAAAATAGCTTCAAGTTTCCTCTAAACATCATATAAATGATATTGATGCCTCTTAAATTTACCTATAATATCATTCACATTATATTTATTCACACAACGTGGGTACATGATTGTAGTGATAATAAATTCCAAATTGAAACCATTTAAATGTTGAACATCTCTTGGAGTTTAATGTGATCAAATATAAAATTTTGAAATATATTGAATTATTCAAAGAAATCATTTACAACATGAAAGATAAATTATTAGGTTCTAATAAAGTATCCTTAGTAACTTTATACATTCTTTATCCAATAAATGTGTGAATATGACATAAACCATGAAACAAATATTCTAAATACATTTTCTTATCTGTCTATTGATAAACCCATAGCATCTCATAAATCATAGGCCTAACGAAAGACCTAGAAAAAACCCATGAATCACACATAATTTTATTAAGTATCTACATTTCCCATGTCTCATTTATGTAGTAAAATTAATGAAACTTTTATAATAAAATAATCCTGTTAGATAACCCAAACACAACTTTTTTGAGCTCAAGAATCCCTAAGTCATTCAACATTTATCCCACACAAACAACACATTTATTTTTAAAATAATATTTTTAAGATATAAATCAAACTAAAATCTTATATTATTTGATATGTTATTTATAATAAGTATTATTCAAAAAAAATCTATAATATGATCCCTTTATAATTTTCAATAAAATCATCATTATCAAATCATACACTGTTTTATTTACCTCTCTAAATCAATCTAAATGTAAATTTATGTAATAATAAATCACATTATGACAAAGAAAATTCATTATAAAATAACTCAATCTAATTACCAAATCATGTATTGTTTTAAATTTTTTACTCAATTTTTGATGCATTTTGACAAAAATAATACATTTGGGTAAATAATTTAACCCATGAAAAAATAATATTATAAAATATTTAATTCACAAGAAATATCAATAATTCGTAATATAACTATTTTAATTAATATAGTATCAAACAATATTTTATTACATCCAATAAATACATAAAACATCAGTATCAATTAAAATAAAAACACTAATAACTCTATTAATAATGATAACATCAATTTCAAGAATTATTATTCTACTTATCCCTATAAATTATAATTTACCACATGTTATTTAACATTAATAGAAATAATTTTTTTTTTAAAAAAAATTTCACTTAAAAACACATGTCAAATTATTTTAAATCAATTAAATTAAATATTGGAATCATTAAACCCACAAAAATCACTAAATCATAAAACATGTTAATATTTTCTTATAAAATATCACAATTAAATCCTAAAGTGGGCATGAGATTACCGACATAATAGTTGATGAAAAAATATCATGAATAATGAAGGGTCAGTCACCCCTATAAAATAAATTACTCTAAAAATTGAAAAACTAGAGGCATATAAGAAGAAATAAAATTAAGTAGTAAGAAAATATAAACACCATCACACGAAATTATAGGGGTTTTGAAAGTCTTGAAAATGAGTTTACCACCACCAAAGAATCATGATTATATTAAGAAATAAAGTAGAAATCACAATAATAGGATAAAGTATAAAATTGAGATATTGGAGTGGAATAAATTAATCAAATAATTCTATTTGATACATAAATAGAAGTATTTAATCCAATTCACATGAACATACAATAAAATAAATTCCCTCATTGAAAAAATTAAGAGACTTAATAGGTACCTAGTGTTTGGATACTAAACTCCTGGTGAATAGTCCAGAAGTACCAACTCCTCTAATATCCATCCAAGTACCCAGTACACTACCACTAGGTACCTAATAAACTATCACCCGGTACCCAACGGGTTTTATACAATAAATCTAGTAAGGTTCACCTCTATGCCCCTCCCTTATTCTTATTTCACCAAAACCAAAAAAAATCTTCTCGAAATTGTTTAATATAAAGAAAGAAATACCAATAATCTTACTAAAACACACAACCAATGTCTGATGATTCTATATTTATTTTTTCGGAATGAAAATTTTATCAATAAAATAAAATGAAATATACATCATTAATAAAAAAATTCCCAACTATTTCAAGGTTTATAATGATTAAATGGTTTACAAAAATACATATTAGTTTCATATAATTCCTTATTGATTTGAAATCTATGGAGTATAGAATTCAAAATGTATAAAATAGTATATATTTAATAAATTGAATGATCCTAAATGTTTTCTTTAATATTTTATGATTAATAGAATATAGTAATGACTCAATGAATTCCAGTCACCATGAATATAACCTATTCAATTAATGTTTTCACCTTATATGTTTAAGGTAATCATGATAAGAATGGATCAAAAATTCCTTTAGACAATTATAATGTTTCCATGTTTTCAATAACATAAGTAATTCATGTAATTTTTTTCATATGATTCATAATTTATCGTCCGAACATTTGACATTTCACTAAAATAAAAAACAGTCAAAACATCGTGAATGAGTACTCCATTGATATCAATTTCAATTTCATCATATTTAATTTCAACAATCATACCAAAATTCATGAGTGTCAATATAGGGGTGTGTTTCAGTCTCTTATTTGGATCATATAAATCCCTATCATGATATTTTTACCACTTAAATAGAGCATTGTTTTTTGTAAACTATATAAAGGGTGCCCCTATTATACCAAATTAATTCACAAATATCCAATAAGAATAAGAAAATCCATCAAATCATCTAGATAGCCTGATGAAGTTTTTTGTTTATGACACTTGAAGTACATTAAAACTGTAATTATATAACTAAATTATATCACCACTCATAAAAAATCTTATGTAAACAATTATTTCCATGGAAATTATCATTTTGTAATATTTCCAAACAAATTTTACACTCCAATTTTTTTGGGGGTAATTTCTTAAAAAATATATGTGATCTTGTAAATTCCTACTGTATTCCAAACTTCATCAATGTACACTAGTATAAAATTTCATATATATGAAATTAATACATGATTCACTAATCTCTTGAAATTTCTATGTGTATTTGTGAGACCAAAATACTCACCATATAGTAAAAAAGATTCTTTTTTTAAATGTTTTCAACCACTTTCCATACTCCGTCACTATAATTTGGTGATATCCACTTTTTAAATCAATTTTTGGGAAATCTATAGACCTATTAAATTTATCATCTATATCACACAGTTTTGGGATAGGATGATGATACCTTGCATTGATGAATTTAATTCCTTAATATTTTTTTTCACAATATCCCTACCCATCCTTCTCTAAAACTAGTAGCACTGGTATTCCACATGGTTTGAGGCTACATATGACATATACCTTATCCAATAACTCTTAAACAAACCTTTTTTTATTTCCCCCCTTCATGTTTGTGTGATATACAATATGATTTGGTAGGTATTCTCTGAATATGATATCAATTTTATGCTCAATATTTCTAATGGGAAGTAAACCTTGTGTAACCCCCTATTGAAAGACATCATCAAACCTATATGATGAAAGTTGAATAATATTTTTCAAAGATTCTATTAACTGGTTAGTTTCAATAATTACATATATATATACATGATAACTATGTGGTTTTTTTCATAAAATCAAAGCTTCCTTAACCTCACCCTTTTTTCATCATCATAATTTTTTTCTGAATCACCTCATTTTCCCTCTTATTTTTCCTTATGATTAATCTAATAATTTTTATTATTATATAATATTTTATTATTCCATCCTATTAATTTTTCCCTTTTTATTGGTTTCTAATTCATTTTTTCTCTTTCATTACATGACCATTGAGATTTTTATCAAGGAATATGAATATAAGGTTAACCATCTGCACATAGAGTATCAAAGAGTGATGGTTTAGAGAAATAATCATGAGTAACATGCATATAATACTACTATAGAAGATTTAACAGATAATGGTATTGCGTTATAATAAAATATCACATCATAAATCGCTTTTATGAATATATATAGTGATTAATACCTTCATATACTTGGTTACTTTCAGATAGTCATAATCATTTAACTAGTAAATTCATTATGGATGTCATTTCTTATATGGTGTATGTCCCATCATCTCCACAATATTGGTTTACACCAAATTGACGAAATATCCTCCATAAAAATGAAACTATATACCTTTATATATATTTTACATAATTTGATGAAAATTTATCCATTTTATAATTTTCAACAACAACAATTTTTACACTATTCAATCTTCTAGTAATAATAAATAAACCTTCTTCTAAAAACCCACCATTACATATAATTAAGGAATACTCTTCTTATTCCTCATATGGATTCCCATCAATATATTATTTGGATTAATTTATGATGATTAGGTTCATTAGTATGGGTACTTGTTAGAGATGTTTCATCTTCCTTGGTATGTGAAAAAATAAATATCCCTATCTCTCGATTGGTTATACTATAAATTATAATTCATATATGGGGGAGTAACCTTATATATTTTACATTCATACAACTATTTTGGATGATATGTTACTTGAATATACATCATTTTACCACTCGATGTTGTGAATAGGCTAGTTGGTTTGCTCATGTTTCTTACCCTTTTGATAATTTCTTAATATTTTTGGATTAGTTGAGAATATATTATATTTCAATATAGTGGTACATCAAAAAATGATCATTTATCTCCCAATTGGGGCTTTAAAAAATATATTCCATGGTTTCTGTGGGGTTAACCCCAACATTTTGTCGAACCATTGTATTTTAAATCTCTATGTATTGATCATCATTATTTTTACTCCCTTTGGGTACAATTTAAATTTTGTTGTTATGGTCCTTGTGATAGTGTGATGGAACAAAAAAATTTCTCAAAGAAAAATCATGACATCCCATGTATTTATGGGAACACACCATATCATGCTTGGTCTTTTTACATTTAGTTCCATAAAATGTGGACATTATAAAAAACATAAGCAAATCAATGTTCATATTTTTCTCCTTAGAATAAATCCAATAGGATAATACTTTCTCAATGTACACATTCAAATCTAAATTTTCATTGGGTCACAAATACCCTAAAATGGGGGGACTGTTAACATAATCCCACTAAAAATTTAATACTCCATAAATATCTATTTACTTGTTCTTGGTTTCTGGAATAACTTCAATCATTACATGAATGATCAATAATTTTTATAATAAAATTCCATGTCCTACTCCAGGACGTGGGAATGAGTTCATTCTATAGCGTGTCATGAATTACTATAGATATTACTTGGTCTCGGATGTTTAAATGTTAAAAATCTATTCATGATGCTTCTCCAACTTCCTATTAAGAAGATTCATAAAATGGATCAACGCGTTTTATAATTGGAGTTTAGTAGATTCTATCATGGGAGATATATTTTGACTTTCTCTGTCACACACATGAGAGATTATCTTCCCATGATATTATACCACAGTAAGATAAAATTAAAAATCAAACAAATGCACATAAATGGCCAAAAACACACACCCATACATAAACATATTTTAACACGATGATACACAAACTGATACAATGAGATACACACTCACAACCCCACATAAAGATGAACATACACACTAAAGGGTATGAGCACACACACACACACAAACTCCATGAACCAAAAAAACATTAAAGTACAAACAATCACATTTCTTTTCCTCATTTATGGCGATTATTATCACCAAAATCAATTTCTAGGATCTTATGGAGTTTTTTACTTGATTAAAAATCACACACCACCAAAAAAATACTCAACAAAGTAGATGAATGTGAAATAATTATCAATGAATATTTGGGTGTGATGTTACCTTTGATTTATTAATGGTTTTTTATTATTTGCAATCATTTCTATGAAAAATATCAGGATATTAAAAGGATTATGATATAGATTTGATTTTTTGATATGGTTAGAGATGGGCTCCAATGGTTGAAAAAGGTTCATTGTTGGATTGAACTGATTCTGAAATTATAAAGTTCCATAGGACCTCATATGGTTGATGGTTGATGTTTTTAAGGTTCACAAGATCATATATGGTAAAAGGTTAAAGATCATAAGGTTCACTATACCTCATAAAGTTAAATATTACAAGGGCGGTTTGTACTTCATACATTTAATACATAAATTTAATTAGTTTTGGAAATATACATTGTAATGTTTGTACATGGAATTTGTATGGTTAAAAAATGTACATTTAAAATTGATAAAAATAATCAAATACACTATAAGGTTACTCTAAAAAATTTATATGAATTTTTTGAATTTAATTCTGAAGAAGATATTAATTCTGACAATGCTTGAAATGATCCTTAAATATTAATTCATCACATTTATAATGTGATTCAATTTGTTTCATATGATTTTCAAAAACGGTAATATTTATGAAAATATGTTTTACTTTTCAATTACTATGTTATTAAATTGTGAGAAGGGTATATAATATGAGTATATTATTGAATAATTTAATAAATTATTTTTTAAATATTAATATGATGATAGTTCTCTAATTTTTTTCCAATAATAACTTTCATGAAATAATGTAGTGATTTAAGGTTTTCTATTGACTGTATGAACTTCACGATATTGATTTATGTTTTGTGTAACTTTTTAATGATTCAAGAAAATAAATATGATGGATTTGATATATTATAAAGAGTTGAAGAAAATGGGTATTTTAGGAAATTCAAAAATAAGTTATTTGTGATTTATTTTATGAAGAATTAGGATACCAAAGAATTCAATATGAATTGGTTTCTAGTTAATTAAATGGTAGTTAAGTAATGTCTCCAGAGAGATGTAGTTAATAAAAGGGGAGAATATTTTGAGATCATGGTGCATGGTTTTTAGGCAAATTGAATTTAAAATTGAAAGGATCATATTATTAGATTCTATTGAGTGATGTCTTGAGTATAATAAGACTGTAATTATTTTTCCTGAATTACACTATTTTTCATATTTTTAGTGAGTTTTTCTATAGGGAGAAATCTGGGAGAGAGGTTGGATGACTATTATTTAGTTGTGTATTAAAATATTGTGTGTAAAATAGATATTTAAACCTATGATAAGAGTAGAAGAGAAACCATACTGATTCATGAGTGTTTAGTGAATCATGTTTGATTATATTACTAAGAAGTAGATCTAGATTAGATTTTACATGGGGTGATAAAAATTTATTTTAATTTTTTCTAGGCTCATTTTGGAATATCAATATCAAGTGGTGCTTAAGACACCAAAAATTTTAACTGATATTTCTCATTCTTAACCTATAATATTGTATCGATATATAATACACTATGAATCATGAAACGAACAGTGAAATACTATAGCTATGCATGTAACTGGAATTAAATTGTTATTATTGTGAAGAATCCATGTTTGGGGATACTAACCAAACATGTCAAGGAGTAGGACTCCCAATAAGGATCTAGAACATGCAATATTTATTTATTCCAGATTTTTTTATTTCAGGTGAAAGGGAGGATGAGATTTTATATATGAGTAGATAAAATCCTAACATGTCGAAAAGGATGACTCAAAAAATCATAAAAATAGTTCTCTAATGATTTATATTCCCGCATCTCAGTAGAACATCACATTCTTTGGAACTTCAGGGTTGGAAAGGGGTTACAAGAGTTATGAATGGTGAATAAATAATTGTTGGGTATGATATGAAAATTACTTTTATAATTTTTATGAAATATAAATTTTTTTTGAAAGTTTAATCCAAATAAAACAGATATGAAAAAAAAATAAAAAAAATGAAGTTGAAGAATGTTGTAATATTATGATATATTAAAGTATGATAATGATTTAAATCACCAATCAATGTAGTAGAAATCATGTCCTATATTTTTTGAATATCATAAAAAATGTATTTTCTTAGTATTGTAAAGCATGATATTATGTGTTAAGAGAATTTGATTTATATTTTTATATTACATAATCCACATATATAAATGGAAACTCAAAAATAAGTATTTATGATTAATTCAATCAATATGGGTTATTTTAAATTTTCACAACAATGGTTAATTTTTAAGGTTTTCAAAGAATTATTTCTGTAATGGGTGCATAAAATAGTAATACACGAAGGATAATGAAGAAATGAATAATAAATAATATATCGATGCCAACTATTTCATCCAAATATCTTATATAAAAAACTCGAGACAGTAATGGTGACCCAATTTTTAGAAAATAGGATGATAATTGAATAGTAAGGTTTGAGGATATATGTGAAGTAATTTGTAAACCAAAATTATAACGGGATAGAATGGTTACCACGAACAATACAATTGATATTTTAAGTGTTAAGAAATCAACACAACTATACACTGAGTTCAATATATGAATTGGGTGATCTGTGATCTTGGATTACCAATTTAAGATAAAAATTTGTAAAGATAGAATATATAAGATCAAAAAATAGTTAAATAAGATACTTATAATAGATAGAATAAACTCATATATTTTTATGAAATCAAATTTTAATGAAATACAACTACTAAAGGGAATGTAATAACCCCATCATGAGGGGTTTGTGGAACCACAATAACATTGAATTTGGTGAATATAGAGTAGAATATATCCCAAAATTTGAGATTTTAAATTGACTTTTGAGGACTGAGACATATCTAATGAGTGTTTTTTATGTTTTGAGGCCTTTGTGAGCTTTAATTGTGTTTTTTTTGGAAATTAAAATAGATCGTAATCAATTGAGTGACAACCCATGAGAATTTTTATCGCAGGTATACTCGAGACATTCCATGAACTTTTGCACTTAGTTGTATGTGATTTCTATGTTATTGTGATACCAGGTGTGTTTTTATTGGTTAATACCATTTTAATTAATTATGGTGTTTCGGATAATTATGTATAATTATTTATATTTTATTATATAAATAATTATATAGTATGATATGGGATCATGTGCTTGAGGATTTGGTGGGTGTGAGCTTGGATGGATTTGATGAATGTGTCTCAATGGGATAACTATATATATGAGGTATGAGGCCACATTTATATTAATATATAAGCCTTGTGTTATTTATATTGTCAAGTAATGACATGGGGGTTTGGTTTTGGGTAAATTCAATAGGGATCAAGAGTTTTTAGTTTTGGAGATGATTAGGTAGAGCATTTTAGTATAGAAATCAATGATTCATAGTTGGTTAAATAATTTATATAGATCCCAGTTACTATGTCACTATGAATAATGTGTGGTCGTTTGTCTTAATAAACACAAAAAGAAACTTTAGGTTTAGAACTATGTCATCCTAAGTCAACTCACCCTACAACATCTCGATGGAAGAAAAATGTTACCTCAGGCGCACATCCCCATATTCTAGAGGCTATCAACTAATAGTGGGGAACTGTGGTATTATAGGGTGGTGACTATATCCTTATACAAGACTAGAACAAAAAATAAGAAATAATATACAACCATTAATCATATTATCCAATATAATTAAATAAATCATCATGACCATAATGGACATAAAGAATAAAATTTTATACATGCTATAAAATAAAAAAAATAAAAAGTTTCAAAAGATTCATGAATAACCAATAATATATCCCATGGTAATATCATATAAAATATAAAACAAATTTAACTAAATCTAGAAAACCACATCCTAGTCCCACGTCCAAATACAATACCACCTCTTGAATGTGTTGAAGCTAACATGTTCAACCATCAATAATCATGCCTCTTCCCTACGTGTACTTGTGACCAGGAGGTAGATTTGCGTACCAATGTTCCAAGTCTACCTAAGCAGGGTGTGAGTAAAACTTAATAAGAAGCCACTAACAATGTACCAATCATAACCAATATATAATGTATATATAAAATGTGATACAGATAGAATAAAAAGTTAAAAAATACATACAAAATAAATATCCTGGCCATGAGGGATATCCAATCCACCTGTGTGTGATTGTACATTCTTCATCCAACACATATTGTATTTTATCATGATACCTCAATACAATGAGGAATAATGACCTTCCCCATAATAATCACATATATCATATACCTAGTGGGGAACTCACCTCCCTAAACCCATATCTTATATATTCACTAAGGGTGGATTATGATCTATCTAACACCATATAAAATATTATACACTTAGTGGAAAGATCGGCCCTCACCAAAACTATCCTATATATAAACACCCATGGGGAAGAGTGTCCCCCCCATGACGATGTAATATATAAATACCAAGGGTGAATTATTGGCCTACCCAAAACCCTATAATATATTATCTACTGAAGGAGGAATAGAGACCCACCCTAAAACATTCTCATATATCATACACTATGGGGGATGAGTAACCCAACTTAAAACCACATAATATAAAAATTCCCAAGGGGGTATATGGACCTTCCATGAATCTATATCATATATATAAATTGGAAAAATATAGCCCCACCCCATAACCATCTCATATATCATACACAACGAGGGGGAGTATCCTTACTCGAAAGCTTCTCATAGAAATAACTCACATGGTTAAAGAGTGTACCACCTTGGGACCATATCATATATAAAAACCAAGGGCAAAGAGACGTCGACCCTGGAACTATCTCATATATCATACACATGGGCGGAGATCATCCCACCCTAGAATTCATCTTATAGTAAAACACCATAGGGGAAGAGAGGCCCACCCCAGAAACATCTCACATAAAAAAATATGGGGGGAAGATAAACATACCCCAAAACCTTATACATTTCATAATTTAATCATTAACCATGTCATATAATTTTAACAGTTTATTAATTATACATGTCATACCTTTTTTAAAGCTTCCAATTTGGGCTTCCTAGTTGTTCGTAGTCGCCCAACATAAATACATGGAGGGTATTATCGAATTTTTCATACACCCAACCAATGTTATAATCCCCTATTAACCCAGTTTTGACACTATAATATCTTGCATTCTCTACACAATATCTACCTAGGGATCATTCTAGGGAATTTATATTCAACCCACTATTTCATAAATTTTATTACTATATTCTCATTATAATTATTACCATTTTCAACACAAAACTGGGGAACATACTATGGTCCTCTAGGACACATATAGGTTTGGAAACCCTAAAAGGGACACTTTATATTATTCCCAATTATAAGGTCAAATAATGTCACTCGAAGGTTAAAATATCCTCCAATATATCCATGATCACATATTTTCCCAATCAGCTATATAGGAAGTACAACATAAGCACAATATAGAAGGGGTAACATATCATCCCTCTTACCACCTTGTCATTCTAGGTTGGTTCTCAAACACCAAACCTACACATAAATCCTAACCTTAGTATACCCCTATTCCAATAATTATAAACCAATCACACATCCCTACACAGTGGGAGCTGATAATATAAATTCCAAGGTCCAATATGTTCATTTTTTGAATTTATACCCCTCTAGAGTTCATATATCATATTAATCATATTTATAGTTTGGACTACAAACATTATTATTTGGGGGAATAAGATTATGTTTAAGTATATATCATGGCCCATGAAACATATGTTTTATTCACGAGGTTAAAATGAGAAATTCATTTTCAATTAATGTTCAATCACACCCTAGTGTTGGGAGACTATGTATAAAATGATACATAATGTAATTCATAATCATTTGAGAGCTTTTTTAGGGAAACTACCTAATTTTGAGTTACCCCTTTATGTGTGACTCGGCCAACAATGTTGACCATGCTGAATTGGCCATCATCCATCAATACGAGGCCCAAGTCCATAAATGACCACTTGATTTATAAAAAATCACATAAAATTAATTTACAAAAAAAAGTTAATTCCATAATAAATCCTCTAGTAATAATCAAATATATTCTCATTGGGTGATTTACCATGATTAAAACCTTGAACAATAGAGTTTTTACTACACTTGTTATTCACCTAGAAATCTAATATAGAAAAGACCTAACTTTTTAGTTAATATCACCCATCCGTTTCATACAAGATGATGGGAATATAATAATAATACAAGGCAATGTCATACCAAAATTAAATCACATGAATCCTATGCATTCAAAATCATATCATCCCCTTTATCATGCCCGAGACAAACCCTATTATGTCAGGATGATTCCACTATTACTATTTGAAATTGTCATCTGATCCCTAGCCTAGAGCTAGTACAATCAATTATAAACAAAGGTGATGAAGAAACAAGGAATAAAAATAAAATTATAACATATATTACAAGGAAAAGGACATTCAATAACTACAAATCCAATATTTTGAAAGGGTAAAGGGGAAGGGAAAATGAGATTTACCTCCCCTAATCAAAAATCCCAAAAATACCTAATTATTTTGGGTGTTTCTAATTTGGAAGACCCAAAAATATCATATTTCCCCTTTTTAAAATAAACTGGATAGGGGATCTATTATGGAATGAACCATAGTGCTCATGTTGTAATATTAATGCTAGAAAACCCTCATGATATGGTATCTTAGGTTATAATGTGGCACAATTTACCTGGTCAAAACTAGAATTTTCCACACTAACAAGTGTAAACTTATATAATGAACCTATACTTTATAATGAAGCCAAAAACATAGAGAATCCTAATTCTAATACCTTCTAAGAACACTCCATGAAACAACCCACCCCAATGATGTGAGCTTTCCACCAAATTATCCAGATGAACTTTCCACCATCCTTAGGGTCTCCAATCCACTACACTAATTTTTCGGAAATGTATGGATTGAACAATACTTATTGATTAACCCTTAAACATCACCCTTTAATATTATAGTAACCTTTATATATTTGGTTTTATACCAATTTCTGTAACCCTTAAATATCAATTAAGTAACCCCTACATATCAAAAAATTTAATAGTTTTATAAACCATTACATATTAGAGTTATCCTCACATATCATCAAGATCAATCCTTACATATTAAAGAATTTTTCTCATTTTTTGACCTCTATATATCATAGTAACCCTTACGAATCATTCACATATAATGTTATGTATTGAGTAATTTATCAATTATATAAATCTTATGTATCCTTGGGTAACTATTACATATCATAGTGTGACCCTTATATATCTTATTAAAACTCAATAATTTCATATTTTTAAATATTCATGGTCTAGATAACCATCACATATTGAATTTTACATAGAAAAACTCTAACATATTACATTTTCCATAGGGAAATCCTTAAAAATTGAGTTCTGTTCCCTTAGGCATTAACTAGATAACCCTTACATATCACAACTATTTTACCCTGAGGTCCCACTGATCTCTATATGAGTGGGAGAATTTGAGTGACTTGGAATTTATTATTATCTTATATTCAATTGGATGTTATATTTACATTGAAAGATACATGAACAATCTAGCACAATGACCGCACACAAGCAGAAACCATATGATAGACGTTAAAGAATATTGAAGACAATGATCTTTACTATGTTCATACACACCAAGATATATCCAATGAGATTATATCATTATTATTTTGATATACCAATTAATTACTACTCCACTTTTTGTGATAATTAGTTTTAAGATAAGATCACCAATCACCCAAGGTCTATAGAATCTTAAACTCTTAAAACTGGATCTTATCAAGAGGGTTATAAAAATGATAATGTAGGTATTTAGTTGATCTCACATTGTTTCCAATAAAAGGTAAAACAAAAAACAATAATTTTTGTTATCCCCCACTTTTTAATCTTAAATTATATAGACAAAATATTTGTTCATGACTAGTATTCAATTAAACTTAATCAAGTCTCACATTACATCATAGACTCAAATATTCAATAAAGTCCATTGTTAATACATACTTCTTCTTTATCTCCAAATTTTCTTCTATTAATTTATATGTGTGTCATATTATCATTCAATGAAGTAGGTTCTATATTTTAAAAGAATTTAGAAATTCAATTTCAAAATTCAATTAATATTCAACTTCCAAAAACCTCCCATTTAGATCCATCTATTGGATCTAATCCCATTATATTTAAACCATTGATATTCGATAAATGAAATTCATGGAAGTGTCATAATATTCTAAACATACTATAGAATGAAAAATCATCTAATCTATTCAAAATCCCTGGGTTCAATTATTCAATACATGATGTTATTTATAACGCCATGAAATATTATTTTTTATCTAGTTTTCATTAACTACTATATGTGTCACTACAAAAAATAAATCAAAATGAAATTATAATAATTTTTAGTATAATTATTTCGAATCTTAAAAATCACAACCATGTATCCTTTTTCATAATTTAGACATTATAGTGTGGTATTTAGTTAGTAAAAAATAGATTATGTTCTGATTAAAAAACCAAGGCATGGAAATTTATAAGTGTTCTCAAACTCGAAACCAATTATGGAATGAATTAATCTTCATGACATGGGTGGATTAATATTGGTTGAACTACTAAACATATCCTATTCCTTCTTCACTATGTGGCTAATATATCACAACATGGCATGAGTCCTTAAAATACTTCTTAATTATATAACCTTACATTTACTATAGATGATCATTATATAATAACTTCATTATTCTTGTTGTTACTATTATTTTCCTTTTTTCTTACCATGTCTACTCTTCCCGGTATGTCAAAAAATCCCACGGTATGACCGACAACTCTTCTATAAATTTAACAAAAGATAAACCATACAAAGCTGAAATATAAATCTTATGGATGAAGTGAAAATTTACAAATTTCCTAAATTCAAAACCTTTCGCAACACAATCCATTAGCTCGCAACATGAGAAGGACATTTCTGGCTACTTCTTGAATCTTCAAAATAAAACATCATCCATGTTAACTCAACTCCACACACATTCTTATACCACAACTAACTTCATATTAATTAAAAATAACAATAAATGCAATAATTAAAACCTTCAGTTTCACAATTATCTACATTAAGATTTAGTTTTTATATAGTACTTATTGATCAATCCTCCAAATAATCCATTATAGATTCTAGATTACTCGTTTCAATCCTGACCCCCTATAGTCCAGTAATATTTTCTTACAATTTTCCCCCTGTGAACAATATTTTATCCAGTATAATAATAAAATTAATATTTTTCTTCTATTCAGTTATGATCATATCACTGAATTATTGAATATAGTACTATTCTAAAAATTTTGAATGGAACTTTTATCAAATTCTCCCGGCCTACATTAGTCAAATCATGTTTTTAGAAATATGATAAATAATAAATCACTAAAATTTTTTCCATAATATCTGATCAAACCTATATTCATCTTCTAAGTCCCCATGAATAATATCTTCACTATATTGGTATACACAACATCTGATAAGTTTCTAAAAGTACAGACAATTTTAAAATGAAGCAGTATATATAATGGAGAGAGGGGATTTTCAAAAAATTATTAGCTTGAGGGAGCTGGTTGAACTCCAAGGTTTTACTTGAGCTTCTCAAACAAAAGTACAACTAATGGATTAAAAAACATTACCATCTATTTTATTCTACATTCCTACAATCCCTATCTTCATAATGGATAGATCTACCATTTCCATTATTAAATGTCACTGAATATCAATATTCATGGTATGAGAGTGTTGAACAAAAATTCAATGTCAATTAAATGGAAACATGGTAATAAAATTGGACCAATATTGGTTGTGGTACCACTTCTACAGGATCATATAATTATTTCTTCATCTATATAAAAATTATACATGACTTGGTAGCCAAATAATAATTTACCTCTACTATAATCTAGGATACATTGTATCATTTCAAACTTTTCCATCAAACAATGTATATTCCAATATATACATATTTTAAAATCTTGGACTTTAAATATAAAATATCACTATCCCAATAATAATTATAATAATCAATAAAAATTATATTTTATCCATTGTTAAAAACCAAACCCTAATCCATAGTTTCATATATGTACCTCATTATTCCATTCACTGCGAAGATGTGTTCTTCCCTTGTACAACTCAAAAACCATACTTCCAATCCTGTAACATAGATGATATTAGGCATGGTTTCTATAAGTTATATTAAATATCCTATAATTCTTCTATATGTGTTTATTCTACTCCCTCACATTCCAAATTTTTTTTCTGCTTCATTTCAAATTTTATTTCAGATGATCCTTTTCTTTATTCTTCTATTCTAAATTTATTTTATATAACCATTTTAAATTTTACATATGACATAAATGTATGTCCATACATTTTAATGAACTATCATCCTAAGAAATTATGTTAAATATCCCATAATTTACATCTCATCTTTAGAACTCATTAATTGGGAAAACATTTTATTAGAATTATACTTTCTACCACTATTTATAATATCATTGACATACAAAATCACCATAAACTACTACTTATTTATGTTTTTCACATAGTCATTGCAATCAAACCCACCTCTCTGGAACTCAAAATTTTACATATTTGATTACATCCATTTGTACCAAGATCAAGGTTCTTTAAAGAGCCATATAATATCTCTTTCAAACTACATACTTTGTAATAATAAATTCCATTGAGAAATACTATCAGTTTTTTATATAGACTTCTTCATTCAGAACCAAATTCCTAATTTGTTTATTCACATCCATATGATAAATGCTAAACATAAATTGAAAAATAGTTTATATAAAGTTTCTAAAAGATTTCATTATTTCCACAAGATAATAAATTTCCTTAATATCAATTCCTTCAACTAGTTTATACCCTTTACATGCAACAATCAGTTTATTCAAGACCACTCTAATGTGTTTATCAATATTATTTTTTGTAGAACCAATTAGGGATAATAACATTAGTATGTCCTAGTCTTCCCACAAGTTCCAATGTTTGGTTCTTGTAAATTTTGTTTAATTTCTCATTCATGGAATTCTCCCATGATTCTTACTTTGATAATTATTCAAATGAACGGAGATATACCTATGATAATAGTGTGGAGTTCATTAATCTTATCATCCTATAGGTCTACATTGGTGTATATTTTTCTCTAACAAGGTTTATATGATCAAAAAATCTTCTAATTCTTATTGATTGATTCAATGTTTGAACCATTTTATGAATATTTTATTGGATTCAATATTTGATTAGTAGCCTAAAAAAAAACTTTCTTCCACATTATCACCACACTTTCCCTGATTACCCTATTTATTCTAGTTTAATCATTTTATTACATATAATTTAAGATTATAAAATGAGGGATTCCAACCATGAAACATTTCAAAATGTGTTTTATCTTTTCTATGACTAATCAATGCTTGATTATGGATGTAAAAATCCACTTTCATAGACTCCTTCAAATATGATATAGTGATTCCACACTCTATCAATAATATATTGAATATATTTTATTATATGTGTTTGCTTCTTTAAATAAATCCATTTTTTACGAGTCCCAATATCAGATACTTCATGCTTCTTTACATGATTCTCCTGATAATTTTTATCTAAATGGATGTATATTCTATTCCATTATATGACCATAGAATAATTATAGTTATTCTAGTTTCATTTTTTTCTCTTCTCTGGAATATCTTAATATAGGCCAACACTTCTCTATTATACCACATAATTATAAAACATCCCATCCCATTGACGCCATAAAAAATAAAATGAAATACATCTCACAGTATGTTCCTTCCTAACTGATCTGACAACATACAATGGTCTAGGAAAAATTCAGCAAACCCAATGCATTATTCTTGTATGAAGGATACATGTTTACCACCAAATTTCCTCTTATGCCTGAATCATAATCATTTTCATTATTCCTTTTCAATAAAGGAATATCAATAAAAGCATTCAACCTTAATTAAATATTTATGAGCTACTTATTAATGTGGCTATGCTTCAGGTTTCATAGACAGCCCTCCTCTTCTATCATAATGATACAATTATTATTTTTTATTTTCACCTAATATTGTTTTACATTTAATCTTCATCCACATATGAGATAATTTAAAACATTTTATTTGATATCAAAATCATTTTAATTGAACGTGACTTTCAATACCAAGTCAAATAAGTGACTTACATTAAACATATTCTATTGGAGGCCATTAATATTAATAATATCTGCTTTCTTCAATTACTTTATAGCTATGAATGTTTAACCACATCCTTTGATTTTTATAGTATAATCATTTCCAAATAAAATAGTTCTGTCAACACTTCCTTTAAAATTCTTGAAAAAATTTATTTTCTTATCATGTGGGATGAGAACTAACCATCATGAATGCACTTACTAATGATTTTAATTGCTTTCATGGTTTTTAGAGAATAATATAGATCTCTTTCATCTTCTACTTATTCTCTTTCTAGGAAATTATAATATGTGTTTAGACATATGTCGGTCTATTCACAAATTCATAAAAATAACAAATAAAATCATATTTATCTTCCTCTACTAGATAATTTTTGTTATCTAATGTATAATTTTAGAGTTTATCCCATAAAAAACATCCAAAATTATCTTATATTTGGAAGGATTATTCCAAAAGTAAGAATAGTTGAAATAAGATCCATTAATTTTGTTTCTGTTATGATATGAATTATATAATCATCATATCCTTCATTAAATTACATTTTAATATCATCTAGAATAACATTTAGTATCACCATAATAGTATAATGTGTGGAATATGTATCCATAAAATTAAAACATCATCAGAGTAAATACTTTATTACATCCATCTCTCTGTACATACCTAGATTTTGAGTAACTCCTTAAATGTTGGTATGTTCTTTATGATTGAAAATTATCTCTTTTTATACACTTACCTCAATTTTCAAACATTCTAATACTACATTATATGTTCCAATTTCATATCCCATGCCACTTTTACCCATAGAATTGGGTATTTGATAATTCATTACATCCTTAAAAGTTCCATATTTATCTCATTCCTTAAATACTTCATCTGAAAACATCCCTCACTAATACTATTTCTTTAATACATATATATTAATTTTAGGCCTCAACATGATTCTAAAATATGAAACTTTAACTTTTACTATATCAATATTTTAAACTAGATTCTTGATAGACATATTGATATCATCGATGTTCTTAGTCTATTCCTCAATGTTGAACAAGTTGTTCACTGATTCATCATGTTTCACTTATACATTCTCACATTATTTCACTACTTTCTTTATGTGATTAAATTATATTTTATATTTATCAACATAACATGAGGATTCCTCCTATAATAACATATTATTTATATTATTATTTATTTAAAAATTAATCTCATCAATAGATCATTCCAATTCTTCCTTGATATCGACTAATCCCTTTGGATGATAATCCTATTCCACATAAAGATTGTTTTTATCCCTAAAATATATCATAAAATCTTATATTTCTAAGATAAAATATGTTTCAAGGTCTTCCTTCTGATCTTCCTCAACAACTTCTTACTCTTTTATTACCAATACAATTATCCAAAATTTCATTCAATGTCCATTTTATAAATTAATGTTCCTTCTAGGTGAAAAATTATCTTGTTTTTGTGAGAATTCGGACTCGTTATCCTCTCCATCAAATATTTTCTGAAACATAGCAGTAATATGCTTAATATTTATAAGAAGAAAGAATGAAAATGTAAATTTCTTTCAAATATTTCTTTTTTCTCTTAAATTTCTTTGTTACACTTGATAAGTAATAATCACTTATATTATCTTAAACATTATCCTCCTACACCTCTTACTTCTATACTAAGCTAAAAGAAATTTCTTTATTTTAATGTTTTAAAGATATTTCAAGCTTTATTCACATTTCATACGTGACCCATTTTATTTGTAGATCATCAAGAGGTAAATCCCCAAGATTTACTTCCTCAAGTGAAAAAAAATTGGATTGTAAATTGGGGGAAATATCTATATGATATTATTTACTATATAAACATCTTTCATTTCATACAAATTTATTTAATAAAACAAATTGATTCAATAAATATATTATTGAAACTATCAATATTTTTACTTGAACTCATGTTCAAGTCATCAACACTATTTCGAATAACCCATGGAATTTCCTCCACTATGTTATCATCTTCATAGATATTTATAGTTCTGTCTCACATTGCTTGGGTGGATTATAAATCCATCAAATTAATTTATAACTAATTAGAAAATGCATCTTCCAAAATCATTCAAATCATTAAAATCATCATTTAATTATATCTTATCATCTTCTATCAAATTTCTGCTGGTGGAATCACTTTTTTGGATTCCATGGACTATTTTGAATAAAACAATTTCCCAAGAGATCGTATATGTGATATAATTATTTTATTTTATACAATATAATTTCACCAATCAAATAAGGGTACTCTATTTAAATTTATAATATTCTCCATGTCTCCAAATTCCATTGATGAATTCACCAAGAAATAAACAATTCCACTAAACCAATTGTTGTATCCTATGGTCCCACTAAACACCCTAGGAAGTAGAATTGAATTAGGGTGACATAAAATTTGTTCTTATCTAATATTCAATTGGTATTATCTTTTTGTTGGAAAAGACATGATGAATCTATCATAATGACAACACATAATCAGTAGCCATATATAGGATGAGATCATGGTGTGACATAACCTTTTCTTGATACTTACCAATATTCAAATTAAACATTATCCATATTAACCCAATCCCATACACCATAACATATAAAAAAACATCAAATGACTTATAATAGAAAAAAAATCCAATCATTAAAATTCATGCCTACAAAAACAACCCTTACATATCACACACTACATACTCCAATGCATTTAATATCAAAAATATCATATACCACAACGTAGGGAACAATTTTGCGGAGTGTCCAACTACCTATAATATTAATTCATTTTATTTACACATATACCCTAACCCTATACTCACACAACCTCATAAAGAACCTCTTAGGCATCTAATCCCATAAAAAACCCCCTTAGCGATGTTATATTTATTAGAATTTAAATATGAAACCCAGTTATCAATACATCATCTACTATGGGACAAAAAATTAAAATTTTCCATTATTTTCAATAACATTGTACAAAATAAGATGTTACAACACCCCACTATAATTCAACTCATCTCTAGTAAATTTTATCATGAATCCTCTATAAACCATACCTATCACTGAGATTTAATTAATGACCCAAATTTTATATCCTTTTATTGTTATGGTCATGTCGAATCTGAAACCAAACCATCTCCACTCTTCAAAACCATATGAGCCTCTCACCCTAACCCCTCCCAACACCAATAATTCCTTAAAAATGTGATTTGAATCTCTATAAATAAACACACTCAATAACATGTGAATGCGCTAGTTGGAAAAAAATTTTATATAAAACATATGAATACCCTCCATCCCATGAATCATGGAACTGATTTGCTTCACCCAATCAATGAAAATACATTATTTTTTATGAAATTTATTAATTCTGAGACCACATACATCATACACCATATATTGATGTCATTGGTTTATAGAATACCTTGACACACTTGGTGTCACACTTGTGTATCACCTGAAAATCCTCATTAGAAACATTCATCTCACTCCCATGTCTTATCAATAATGAGTAGCCCGACTTCATTATGGTTGTTGGCTTATTGGAAACCAGAACCGACATTCCATGAACTAGGTAACTCTACTAGTGTGTTTCTTGAAATTCATACCCAATTATACATCCCTAATTTCATGCTAAATCTAGTTACCATTAACTACAAAAAGTATTGACACAACATGGTTCTCATTGACTGACACCCTTTTCTAGGTATTCTCTATTTACCGTAGATATTCTAACAGCTTCCATCCAAGAATCATCCAAAAAATGTAACCACATCTGGGATGGTTCCCTTAACACCTCACCATCAATTATTAAAAAAATTCATGGAATGAGTTCTAAAAAATTAAAAAATCCATGGTGTTATCCTCACTATATAATTCCCCACAACACTGATCCATGAGCATAAAAATGCCTAAAATATACCACCATATGAACATTAACACTCATCTAACCTGATCATATTTCCCTAGGTGTTAATGATACTGTAGAACCCCACTAAAAAAACATTCTACTCTATCGATAATCCAACTCTGTACACTTGGTCCATATGGATCTAACTAAACGTCCATGAAATTTCGCACAATCAGTTACTCTCGCATTCAATCTTAATATAGTCCCCACTTATTCTAGCTTTCTGATCACAGTCCATCTTATATCCCACTCACCATTTCCAAGCCACTCTCTTGACTCATTATCCATCAAACTAATTCACTTGATCCTGCATCTTTTCCAACACCCAAAAATCATCATATCAAATTTAAATTAAAAAAAGGTTACAAATCATCTCTCATTTGATAAGAAAATATTGAAATATACACCATATCATAGCCCCTCTACCATTCCATCATTTCACCACTATGATCTCATCCCATGCAATGGTCATACCATGATTCACTTTCTCTCCCTAGAAAAACTACTCCTAACCATACCATCATGTAGATCATACCTTAACCACAAAACACCAAAGCATCATATTTTAACAACATTTTTTTCCTTGATTGAAAGAAGGGGTCCCACAACTCTCTTCCATCATATCACATATGGTCACTATCGATGAATGATTTTCCACTGAGACCATCGACATCTCATAACCTTACCTCATACAATTGGGTAACCATGGAGTTGTAGCCCCAAACATAACATAATGGAATCCCTCAGGGATTGACACATCATACTGTTCTCAATGGACTAAGTACATACATCTTAAAATGACATATCCATATATTAGTATGGTATCACTATAAGAACCTTTCATTTACATCTGTCATCATGACCATAGCCAAAATGTAAAAGGGACCTACACAACTCAATCCACCTCTCACAGAGATTTACCCATAATCCACCCATCTTCATGTGTCAAATACCATAAAATTCCAATTATGCCTCATAAAACACTAAGCGTACCTACCATAGGCTATGATTTGGTTACACCAACCAAGAAAAAACATATGTTTAACAAGATATCACTCTCTTAAATAATGATGAGAGAGTATTTATCAATCAAATATCACAATGGTTCTCAAAAGACCCCATTAACCAAAAAAAATATCCCAGATGGTGTATATACTGGTGCATTCGTACTACATCAGTCAATTCATTCCATCTTTGGTCATATCCCATCATTCCTAGGCTCACACACTTAAAAAAAACTTCCGACCATTCCTATCACACATGTCACACACATTCCAAACATAAATCACCCTATATGATATAATTACAATAATATAACCATGAAATCCTTTATATGCCTATACCATATACTTGATGGAAAGTAATGTTGATCTATCCTAACAATAAAATATACCTGAGAATCCCATATCTAATGGAATTTATAATATTTGGTTAGTTCTCATCTTATGTTACCCTCATACATCAAAAACCTTCCAAAATAATAACAACAAAAGGATGTGTAACACATATATAGAAATTTTATCACCAATATGCCTATTTTATTGTCAACATCACTTTAATATTCCACCCAGACCATTACAATACCCTAATAGGTTGCAACTCATGGAGTAATATCCACTCTCTTATATTAGATACCATTAAGTAACTCACATGTTAATGCCCCTACTCTAGTGTTATTATATATTAATATATATCAAGAAACTTCTCCTCAAGTCAACTAACCACTCCTTGACACTAATCTACACAAAAAATTTGTATACAAAACGTCCCCTAAAGGATCAAAATTCCATACACATGCATACAATATCTCCCATTGACAATCTGACTCAGTAAAATTATAATTATCTTGTTTAGTTAAGTATTATGTCCCCAATAATTTATTTTGGAAAACACAAAATATGTTTTTATTAATTATTTAAATAATAAAACCCTATTTTATTTTCAATAAATTAGTTCATTATCTAACATAAGAATTCAACTGAAATATGAACCAATATACCTAATATGATTCATTAAAACCCCCTCTCCTACCACCAAAGATAATAGGAAAACCAATAACATAATAAATACAAAAAATAAATCATATTAGATAATAATGAACTCCATTAAAATACATAAAAACTTCAAAAATCCTCACTCCCTAGTAAAATGGGCTTACACACATGTTGTTGCTGGCTAAGAACATGACATAACATCCATACAAAGTTCCAACTAGTCCTATCTAGTGACTAACTTATCTCAAATATTAATACAAATAAAAAATATATGATACCACTTTTTAATGTCCCAATCTGGATCAGTCCATTCTAACATGATTAGAGCTCTATATGACATTAGGATTTCCTCCCCATATGCCAGAGTTTTCCAACTAGCTGTGAGGGTCAGTGGTGTAATAAAATGGAGACTATAACCTCATATTAAAGTATAGTAAAGAATAAATAGTGTATAAATAGTCATTAAAATATCCAAAACAGTGAAATTATATATCATAAAAAAATAACCCAAATAATAAAATGAACAAAATGTTATAAGAAAATGAACTATCTAAAACATCACATGATCAAGGTAGAAGCCAAAACTATATCCCATTATCAGATCATATATAACACATAATCAAAGTAAATAAAACAAAAAAACCATAAACTAATCCAATGTACCAACCTCACCCTATCTATTGACTCCATCTATGTTGTCTTATATATCCATCCATCCCCAATCTTCAATCGTATCTATACCTATGATCATTAGGTTTTCATAGGTACTATTGTTTAGGGCCACCTGAACATTGTGTAATTATAACATAGTAGGACACTACCACTAGTTTACTAAACATAACCATTATCTACAGTGCATGCACAATGTGATGTGCTATGAATAATAAAAACCAAACAATATACAAAATATTTTTTAGTAAAACAGGTACTATCCAGGTCCTTCAATTGCAGCCATACCTACTTCAAACAATACCACATGTCTTTGTGCCTGAATCCTCAACACCCTAGGGGGAATAAATTACCCCTATATAACCATATCATATATCATATTCCCAAGATGGACTAAAATCCCTACAAAAAACTTCTCTTATATAAACACTCAGAGAGATATGTCATGTTTCCTCATAACTATCTCATATATCATACACCCAATGGGGAAGATAATAGAACCCCAAAACCATATCATTCATCATACATACATGGGAAGGAGAGGCCCACCACAGAACCATTTCATATGACATACAGACACGGGGAAACATTTCCTCACCCAGAACCATCTCATATATCCATCACCAAGGGGGGATCTATAATCCAACCCAAAACTATCTCATATATAAACTTATAGGGGGATGGAGATGCCCTCCATAAAACCATATAAAATATAAAAACATAAATAGGAGGATTTGACATCCTAGAACCATATTAATTTTCCATAAATCTAGGTGGAAAGTGGGTCCCATCCAAGAATTATTTTATATATCCTCAAAAAAGGGGGACGAAGGACGTCCTCAAAACCATCTCGTATGAAAACACCTATAGGAATAGAGTGAACAATAGTGTAGCCATATAATATATAATTCCCTTTGGGTTATGATAAAATTTCATTAAAACCAACTCATATATCATAAACCGTTGGGGAATAAGACTCTACCCCTAAACCATCTCATTTATTAACACCTAGGGGGTAGAGTGTCCCAACATGGAAACATCTCATATATAAACCCATGGGGGGGATCTACCAACCCCAGAACCATATCATATATAAACACACATTCGGGAAGAGAATCCCTACCTATATCCATATCATATATAAACAACTAGGGGAAGAGTAGTCTGCTCTAGAACTATCTCATATATTATACACCTAGAGGGGATGAACAATCCACCTTCAAAAAATATCAAAGATAAACACCTAGAGAGAAAGAGTAACCCAATGGAAACTATATAAATTAATTAATTTATGAAATAAAACTTTCATAAAAATTTCAAGAAATATTAATTAGAATTTATATGAAAACCAACTGTAACATTTTGGTTTTTCAAGAGGTGGGAACTCACCTAACCAAACTAGATGGAGGGTATCACTAAATTCATTACACACCAGGATGAGGTTTCAATACAATGATAACCTTGGGATACCACCATGTTATGCAACATTTAACACAATAAATCATCATAGGGATCATATTAGGGGATTTATATTCATCATATTAGGGTATAATTTTAATTTAGAGCACCCCTCATTCTAATTACATTATGTGTTAACAAAAAACATGGGAACTCACTACAGATCCATTGGTTATATCAAGGTCCACACACCCCATATGGGTTCTTTTATCTCATTCACAAATATAGTGTCATATTTCATCACTTAATGCGAACAAAATACCTCAATATGTCTAAGATAACATCATTCTCCAAACGAACACATATGTAGTAGAATGAAAAATAAATAAAAAAGGGATAGAATAAAATCCCTATCACTTTTAATCAATGTTATTTTGAACCTCACACGCCCAATATACACATAAATAATCTTTATAGTATACCCTAAATCAAACCATTCCAAAACTATCACAGTCCTCTACTCATAGGGATCTAAAGGCACCTATTACAAGGATAAACATGTCCATTCACCAATTTATACAACTCTATGGTTAATATATCACATAAAAAATATTCATGGTTAATATTTTGACCATGGGTTATTATGGAAACACACTTAGTGTTCAAGGGTCAATCATGGCATAGGAATTTTTTTATTCAAATGGGATAAAGGGAATAATTAATTTTATATTCAATGTCAGTCAAACACTAGTGGAATGAATATATATGAAATTCCACATAATATAATGTATAAACCATACGGAGATAGTTAGGGACCACCCTCATCCTTCAATGTTATTTCATTGAAGAAAAAAACAACCACCAGTGTCGATTAATCTCAACCGACCATTTCATATCAACATAAGTCCTGATTCTATCAATAACCGCAAAATAAAACATAAAAAATTCACAATTAAATTAAAAATTAGAAAAATGTAAATTCCATAATTAATCCTTTTGGAATAATCAAATAACTACTAATTGGGTGATATAATATCACCTAAACCTTGATAAAAGAGGTGAAAAATGTCCATGGTATCCACAAAAGCCACTATTATACAATAACCTTAATTTATCATTTTGACTCACCCATAAATTATTCCCAATCCATTTAAAATACAAAAATTACACAAAGCGGTGACATAACTCAATTAGATTTCAAGAAACATAGAGTTTTCATCCTATGTGGTTCTTGTTTGTCCAACCCAAGAAAAAGACCATTGTATAAGGAATATTCAACAGTACCACAATGAAATTTTCTCTGAATTCTCACCATAGGAACACTACAATATGTGGATAAAAATCAGAATAAGAATCAAAGATTAAGAATAAAATTACACCTAAAATGATGAAGAAAACAACCTTTAATCACCATGGATCAAGGATGTTGAAATTGAGAAGAGGAATGGAATAAAATCTTTACCTCTCCCCATTTATACATATAAAAAATTATAATTTTTGAAGGGGTCTTGAAATTTGAAATTCCTAGAAAACCATCATAACACGAGATAAAAAACTAAAGAACAAGACCATTATGGTGTAACCCATTGGGATCATGGTGCAACTAATATTTCAAACTCCCCTCATGAAATGAAATATTGATTCATGAAAAGGTACAACTTCCCCAACTTAATCGACACTTGACCTCAATACCATGGGTGACATTATAGTGTGATGATGACCTTCATGATATAACCAACCACCTAGATCATCAAAATTATAATACCTTCTGAAGACATTTTATAACATAACCTACCCTCTAAAATGTGATATTTTCACTCACAGAACCCTCATTCCATATACCTCATCCTTAAAATGTTCAGTTCATCAAAAACCATTTTTAGAAAATCATTGATTCACCCTTACATATCGATTGACACTTGCATATAACCCATACATATCAGACTACCCTTTACATATTGAGTACCTTATAAATTCTAACAACCCTTATGTACCAATAAAGAAACCCTTACATATCAATTACATTGACAATTTTATAGATCCATACATATCATAGTTACCCTTACACATCATCTAGATCAACCCATATATATTGACGAATTCACCAATTTTATGAAACCTATGTATTAGAGTAAATTTTACATTTAATCATGATCAAACATTATATAGTGGGGACTTTACAAATTTTTATACTCATACACATCACTTTGTAACCCTAACATATCACATGATAACCCTTTGGTATCACATTGTAACATAATACTTTCCTAAATTATTAATATTCAAGGGTTGGTAATCCAATTTCTACTTCCTTTTCCATATTCAAACCCTTATATATTGTATTTTCTATAATTAAAACCTTATATATTGAGTTATATACCTTTACTCTTATATAGGAGAACACTTAAATATTTCAACCCTTACGTGTCACAACCCTTATGTATCCTAGACCGTAGACTCCAACACTTGAAATCCCACAAATAAAAGATTCTACCCTATAACACCCACTATTTTTCATGAATTTTTTTCAAAATAGATGTAAAGACCCGAAAAATTCAACGGAAATGTTTTCTAATTTTCTTTGGGATTTTAAAAGAACGCAGTTTCTTACGGCACTTGATTCTGAGGCCCGGTGTGCCCGGAATTTCTATCCGAAGTTTAGCTCAGGTACGTTCAGTGAACGAACAAGCGGGTATTCCCTTCTTTTGAACCGGTGCTCAGAATCGAATTCTGAGGGCACCGATGGAACAGAAGTGTCGGTAATTGCATAGGAAGACCTGTTCTGGAGTTGCATTTTCACGAGAGAAGATAATAAAAATTGTGGAAGTTTAGTTAATAATTAAACTACAATTTTTATTTCCTCTTGATAGTTTTTAGCTTTGGGTGGACGTTGGGTAACTACCCAACTTCCAAGGGAGGTTATGAGGGTGGTGGGGCACACACGAACCCCACCCCTTCAAATTCCTTAACTCCCTCAACTCTTCTTTAATTTTGATAACTTAATAAGTAATAACTTATGTTATTAATGAGGTGAGTTTAATGTGTGTGTTGGTTTGAAATTCAAACTCTTGTATAGTTAATAAATTAAGTGAGAGCATAATTAATTTTGGGTTAGTTTCTTTTGGTGAAGTCTTGGGGAGAAAAAAGCTAAGGATTGAAGAACTTATTCATCTTCAACGAAGAACGCGAAGAACACATCGAACTCCATCGAAGAACGCCGAGTCCTAGGAGACGGACTACGCGACGCTGTATTCTGTGACGGTTCTTCCGTGATGTCTTCTTCCGCAACATCTCCTTCCGCAAAATCTCCTTCTGCGACGTCTTTTCCGTGACGAATCCTCATTCGACGAACCTACGTTCAAGCTCGCACGAGGTAGGGGTTTATTTATTTTATTTCGTTCGTGAATTATAGTTTGTCGTTCTTCGTGGATATACGACCAAATGATTTCGATTAACGAGAGGGGTCTGGACCGCACAAACACGGCCGACCCTCCTCCCTTATCCTTGATGTTGTTTCTAATATGGTTGGAACGAAATGGCATGGTGCTGTCGCACCATGCGGGATCATACGACAAGTAATGCGCGGCTCCATTGCGCTGCGCCGTGAAGTTCAACCAAGTCACGGCACCGTCGCGCCGCGTCGGGGAAAACCAAAGACACCGCGGCCGGAGCGGGGCTGCAGTGGAGGGGCGCGGTGCCATCGCGCCGCGCCGGATGAACCAAGCCGAGGTTCGTTCCGGGCCGCGGCTGAGCAGGGTGACCGGCGGTCGGTTCCGGGCCGCCGGTGTCGGAGCAGGGAGGGGACCGGCCGTCGCCGGTCCCGTGGTGACAGAAACCGGCCGGCCGGGGCGGGCCGGCCAGACAGGAGAACATCCAGGGGTTCAAACCCCCGGCCATCCAGCAAGCAGCCCCCATTAAGGGGGGACGCGGTTACAAATCACAGGGGGCAGCACCCCCCCCCCCCCCCCCCCCGATAAACCGAACGGCTTGGCCGTTCGGCCGAGCCAGCTGGCGCCGCGCGCCAGTGCGCCAGACCGCCAGGCCGAACCGGACCCGGGTCGGGTCGACCCAGTTCGGGCCGACCCAGGGGTCTTGGGCCGGGTCGGTCCGGGCCCGAAACCCCCGTTTTCAAATCCTCTTCGGTCTTTTTCCCATAACATGGGTTACAGACCTCTGATCGACGCACCGTCAGTTGAGATGCGATCCTTGGATCGAGACGGTCATTTTGGTATATCACATTCAAGGTTTCGGAATACTTTGGGTTTGGCCGGGTTGGTTCGTACACGAAACCAAGCGTGCCCTCGGAGGGGAAACACTCATATCTTAAGCTCCGGATGTCCGATTGACGTGCCGTCGACTTTGTTGGATTCCTATAAGTGAGAAGAATCTTTTGGCATACTCCGCCTGAGGTTTGGACGTAGGTGGAGTATGGTCGGGTTGGTTTTCCTTAAAAACCAACCGGGCCCCTGGGATGAAAAGGCAAATAACTCTCAGACTGGGCGTCCGATTGATGCGCCGTCTGCGACGTTGAGTTCCTATTGACGATACAGAACTTTTGGATACATCAACTCTGGACTATGTGTCAGTTGATGTATCAGCCTCTCAGCTTGTGGAGCGGATCCTCCTGAACGAGCTTGCTGTGTGCGGGAACCCTAGTGCTGGCTGCGTTTGCGACTGTGATGACGACGACGACTGTACAGGGATCCTCAGTGGATTCGACGGCGACGACTACATCACTCAGCGATCCTACAAGGATCAGTGCTACCGATCCTGTGTGGGTCTGATCCTGTGTGGGTCAGCGCTCAGCGGTTCTGTGTGAGCCAGCGCCTACAGATCATGTGTGGGTCCGATCCTGTGTGGGTCTTTGCAGGGGTTAGTTACCTATCGATCCTGTGTGGGTCTGATCCTGTGTGGGTCTTTGCGGGGGTTAGTTACCTATTTATCCTGTGTGGGTCAGACCCTTCCTGGGTCATTCCGGCGGATAGTTACCTATCGATCCTGTGTGGGTCAGAGCCTTCCTGGGTCATTGCGGGGGTTAGTACCTATCTATCCGTTGTGGGTACGATGACTTCGATGAATCAGTGGATATATCTGATCATCTCTATCGTCATACGATGAAGTCTACCTGTGTGAGATGAATCCTGTTTTTCTTTCCTATGTGGATTCTTTTGTGCTATCCGGTGTGGATTTACGTTTTTCTTTCCTGTGTGGACTGGGTTGTACTTGGGCTCAGATGTTGGATCCAAACGAGAATTGATGAAGTAGGTATATGTATGGGCATATACCTAAGCAGTGTCGTGTGTTACTTCTTGATTGTATCTTTCCTTTGTGGATTTTGGGAGACCTTCGGGGGTCTCAGGATTCCTACTGAGTAGCTTATACTCACCCTAACACGGGTTATGCCCGCACTAAGTTGTGTTGGTTGCAGATGACAGATAACGTTGATCGTGGTTGAGGCTTCCGGAGCAGGATGGTACTTGGATGTGGGCCACTGGGTGGGACGTACTCGGAGCGGTCGGCTGGACCCGAGGAGCAGTGGAGGCTATCTATACCCACCCTTCAGGTGGGATTTCCAGTGGACAGCTTGACGTTGTGGCTTTACTTTTCAGTTGTTGTTTTCCCTTCCAGTTGTACTTTACTTTCAGTTTTGGTTTGTATACTGGCCCACTTACTTTTCCGCACATACTGTTGTACTCAGTTTTATTTAGTGTTTACTTCTACTTCTTGCTTTCTCTATGGTGTTTGTTTACATTACAATGGCAATGAGTTCCCTTTTTACTGGGAATTACGCCTTGGTGCTAGTCGCCAGCCCATGCCCTATGGAAGGCGGGCTTGGGGTAGTCACGACACGGGCCCCGATGACGGGTCGTGACAAATTGGTATCAGAGGAGTTCGGTTCTACTGCAGAACTTTGGACTCTAATCTTTTTCTAGGTGAAGCAATAGTGTTAAGAGTATTGGGTGGGGTTATCAGTCCATGGATTCCAGTGTTGGTGCGGTGGCCAACGTATCCGTACACCAGGACCCTGACTTCTGATTTTCGACTTAATGCATGAAAACATTGATTGCATGTGTGTTTCAGGTTTTATTTGTGATTAATTTGTGTCAGCTCACCAGGTATACTGTTTGATCGTGGCGCACCTGTTTCTTTTCAGGATGGCCCCACGATGGCAGCCAGCTAGGGTTCCGAGAGTTATGCGTGATGACAACCCACCGAGCGACGAGGCCTCAGTGTAGGTGTAACAGCCCAAGATTTTATAAAAAATATTCTTTTTAATGTCTTGTGTTGTACGCTACACCAAAAAGAGCTTGCACAACACACATCCTTGACTTGCCTTGCATTACACGCAATCGCGACCTTCCTCGATAGCGTGTGTTGTACGCAACACCAAGTTTCGCTAAACAACGATATGCTATTAAGATATTATTGAAACTAGCTGTTGTGAATAGTAATAACCACTTTTTGAAATTTTGTAAATTTTATTTTTCAAAATGGACTTCATTTATGGATTCGGAGTATCGAATTTAGCCTAAGGTGAAATTTTTGTACTTTTCGGATAACTTTCATATTCCGATGAATAGTGAAAATTACTAAATTATAATTAAAAACAACTTTTTTAATCGAAATAATTAATAGTGATAAATCATTAATTTGAGTGGTTTTAAAGTATATTTAGAATATATTTTTACAATTTAATACAATGTTGGTCATTGGATGTAATTGCACATTTAAACCAGACATAAACAAGTGTCAATCTTTTGATAGATATTGTTTCTTAAAAACACGCTATTTGTTTTAACAGCGGGATTTAATTATAAAATTAATTAATGCAACTTCTATGTTATGAATTTGGTAAAATAGACTTCATTTTTGAATTCGGAATATGAAATATAGCTTAGGATGAAATTTTGGCATTTTTCTGAAAACCTTCAATTTTTGATGAATAGTGAAACTACTAAGTGGTAGGTTAAAAACTGAATTTTGCATAAAACTTAATTTTACCGCTTCTGTGAATGGAATTTCGAAAATCCGAGAGACACGGTTATTATCAAGGACTAAAATGTGGTTCAATGAGATGAAAATAATTTTTTGGTGAATAGTAACTTTTTACTTTTTTACCACGGTTAATAGTAAATAGGGTAACTAAGGGTAAATATGATATTAATATTACCCTAACACATGTCCTAATTCTATTGGACAAGTGTAATTCGACCAAAAACAAACTTAGGAATAAAATATGACCATTTAGGCCCACTTGGATTAGATTAGGACATTTATTATTAATTTATTTAAAGAAGGGTTAAAATAGTTAAAATCAAAGTTTAATAAGTAAATCATTTGTAATATGGGGTTATACATAAGATAAATTAGACTATAAATATTCATTAGAAAGCTAAAAAGATTTCCTACATAATGGTATTTTATTTGTAATTTTTAGACATCAAATAATTTAATTTATTTATGACACAACGATGATGCAGTAATTATCTTTTTAATGAAATATTGACATAATTGATGTTATAAGCACCAAAATAAATGTAATTTGAGATTTTTTATGAATTACACTAATTTTCTAGGTTACTATGATATATTAATGTTGATTTAATCTACTTGGTTCGAACATTTAATTCTGTTATGACTTTCACAAAAATCATATATCAAATAGTGTCAAAATTGACACAAAATAGTTTTTAAATCAAATATTATATTATTAATTGTTATTTTCCTAAAAAATATAAGGTTCGGCCAAATGACTTAGATAAGGATATATATATTAATAATAAACAATTTGGGGTTCGTTTGGCATGTTATAGTAAGTGTATTGACCATATAGTAAAAGAAAACAAAAAGACACGGTAAAAGTTAAATTATTTAACTTAGAGTTAAATCTAATTGATAAGGTTTAAAATAATATCCAAACATGTCTAAATTTGATTGGTTGATGAGGTTACAACCCTATCTCATCTAATCTTCGAATATGAGTCATTTTTGGAGGTTTTTAAGTGGGGTTAGATTTATTATAAATTAATATTTTTAAGAATTCCTAAGGTGCCCCTCTCCTCCCCTATAAAAGGACACCTCCTCCCCCTCCTCCTCACACCAATTTGAGCTCTCAAGCTCGGCCAACCCCTGCCAAAATCTCTTCTCCACTTACCTAGCAACATCCTAGAGGTTCTGGTCTTCCTCAAAGACCAATTCTAGTGCCCTAAGAGGAGGTCTCAAAGAGGCGCTTCAAAGAAGAGGTAATTACCGTTACCAATTCTTTTATCTTTATTTCTTCTTCCACTTCTTCTTAGGTTGTTTCATTATGAAGTAATAACATCAGTATCACTCATATACTGATATGTTATTATAAGTATGAAACAACCCTATTTCACCATCTATCCATCCTACGGAAAAAGAAATCACCGCGCGTGCGTACGTACGGAATACCGTCTCCACGCCGTGGTGTAATCTATTTTCCACCACCACCTTACAAGGATGGGTATAATGGTGTAAAGAATAACTATACATAGTTATTACAACATCATATTGATTCTGATATATTGTATAATTCACTCCAATTCAATTCAATACTTATAGAAATGATATCATCGCTCGTGCGTACGTACGGACTACCGTCTCCACGACGCGATGAGATTCATTCTCCATATTAACCATTTAAGAATGATTATAAAGTATATATAAGAAATAATAATGAAATATATGACATTATAAAGCTACTGGATTTATGTATATATATACATATGTATGTCATCTACTTACTTCCATTTCAAGACAATAAGGAAAGGAAAACAACGTTCATGCGTACGTACGGACTACCGTCTCCATGAACGGTGTTTTTCATTTTATTTATCTACCTATTATATATATATATATACTGAATATATATGATATATAAATCATATTTTATATTCTGGAAGTAAGTAAATCATGATATAAGTAATAATGATGTCAAGAACAACAAGTCAAAACACCTACGATAAATGAAATGATTTTACCCAAAACGCTTCTTTAACATGGAATTTACAAAAGAACGGGTAATATAATGTCATAAGTGAACCATATATGATATCATAACAATGAATATGATTCTGTAATAAGTCAATAACATGATTTAAATCATTATACAGGAGGTTCGGACACTTACAAAGCAAGTCGGACCTAAGGTAAGGGAAATATCACAATCTCATTTTTATCCGAGATTGTTTATACTTTGGTATTTACTGGGGTGTATTTTATCATCCACATCCATGTTTCATCAAAATGTAATATTATTTCCATCCACCTACAATTGTTTAAATCCATTTTTACCCTTCGGTGAGTTTTTAGTAATATGTATGAAAGGAATCTTTTGTCGTACGAGGTACTTTTTGACTTTTCCGACAAAAGTACAAAGAATGTTTTTTTTAACTTATACGGCACGAACGGATTTCTACTGTTTTATAAAGCCTTATTTTCATGAAGCTTCCTCTAAAATATTTCATGACTATTTTCAATAAAATCTCTTTCTTTTAAATTTGCATGATGTTTTGTGAAAAGAAATTGATTTTGAAGAAGAAAGGATATTTTCCTCAAGAATTCAATTCAAGTGTTTTATCAAAATTATTTTCCATCTAAGATAATAAAGAGTTCTATTTCTATCCATATTTTTACATTGATTTGACTATGTTGTTATGGAATTATGTTTATGAATTCCATTATCTTATATGAATTGATTTATGATGTCATGATGTTTCAAGAATGCCATTTTTGTTACATGTGTTATGCGATGATGTATGTGTTATGATTATGTGGCACACATAAGAAAGGATTCATTATAAGATGGGTGGGACCTATATCTCCCTCCAATGCATTGGGTAAAGATTTTATATCTCATGAGATAGACATGGCTGGAATGGTAGGTTATACCGGTTCAGTGAAACAGGACTGAAACGAGGATTACTCGATTCAGAAAGGGACTTTGTCCACTAAGATAGTCTTGGCAATGAGTCTTGACTAACAAGAAATGATTCTCTATGATTATGTGTGTATGCCACAAAGTTCCATGTTTTATGTTATGATTATTGTGATTACATTTCACTGCCATGACTTATCCCATGTTATGAAATTATGCTCTCTTTTGCAGGTTATGATTTCCAAAATGTTATGTTCTTATGAATATGATGTGATTGATATTTCTTTTGTTTACCCTTACTGAGCATTTGAGCTCACCCTTTTATGTTTTCTTTTCCCCAGGATATAAAGAAAGGTTTTAGGTAAAAAAAAGGAAGATCTTTATGGGAGATGTTGAAGATCTTTCACCACGATTAGAAGATTATAGTCCGAGTTTCCAAAGACACTAAACTATTACGGTCCTTGTGTGTGTGTTTTTTGTAATGTACTAAGTATTCCACAAATGTAATGTAAAGTCCATGTACGTCAGGCTTCGGGTCTCTACAGTTGGTATCAGAGGAAAGGTTTAGTCAACCTTTGGAAACTAGGATGCGAAAACATTAGTGAGATCCCTAGAGATATTTCTAAGGTATGTCTAGGGATGCCCCTAAGGATAAGTATACGTATAGGATATAGTTCTAGAACTATGGTAACGATATTAGATTAAACCAAAGATGATAGATATTTATGTTACTCCCCCTTTATTACGATTTTTGCCTCTCACTCTTTTCTTTTTTGGGTTTTAGAATATGGCTGGAAACAAGATGATTCACGATAATGGAGGATATGATGGACAATGGAATGATATTCTTCATGAGCAACCAAATGAAATGGGATTTGGATGTCCAAACATCATTATTATGCCGAATCAACAATCTCACAACATGATCAATAAAGTAAAATTTGGTAAGTTTCCTGACTCGACTAATAAGAGAAAGATGGAGTTCCATGATGATCATAGAGAAAAGAAAGTTCAATTTCCCCTATGTAAATCATGTGGGAAGAGGCATCAAGGAGAATGTTTCAAAGGAACTGGAAGATGCTTTGGGTGTGGAAAAGAAGGACACAAAGCCAGTAAGTGCAAAGGAAAAGGTTCAGTTAACACCATGGATGAGGATAATGGTATTGCTACGACATCAACAATGGTTAAATGTTTTAAATGTGGAATGTATGGGCATTATGCAAACCAATGCCCTAAGGGAAAGTCTCAGGAAGAGAATCAGTATGGTCGTATGGGAAGTATTTATGTTGATGATGATGAAGAAACTACAAATGATATGTGAGATGAAAGAAATGTTGAAGCTCGGTCAATGGTCTAAGAATATAGTGGAATGATTACATGTTTATCATGTGTAATGTTGTATAAGTAATCTCATGGAATAAGGAGACATCTAAGGATTGTTACACTGTTGTCTTTCCTTAAGTTTTGAAAGTGTATGATGAATGGTACCAATAACCATGAAAGTTTATTCAGATACTTTTGGAAAGTAGATGATAAGTGCATAATGAAAGGATAAGAAGATAATGAGATGTTTGATTGTATTCATGAGCTCATGATTGATATAAGGACTAAGTTATATCATGGTTTGAGTATATAGAATTTTGAGGATTTTGGTATGTGGAAAGTGTTAACTTTAAACTGCATTCATGTTTTCACTAAGGTATTCAAGAGAATACATGATTAAGGACTTTGAATGTTTGGAATGTGACCAACAAAACATATCTTATGGGGATCAACGATGGTATTAAATCTCTGGTAATCGTTGTCACTATATTATGAGAGTGGACTGCAGTATTATGTATAAGCCTAAAGATTAGACTGGATTATGTTGGACATAAGTTAGTATTGTTTAAGGATAGAAGATTTTCGATATTATTGATGGGATGTTATAGTAACGTAGTTTTAGAAAAAGGACAACCTGCAGGACGGGCGACATCCCATCGCTTCGGACAAGGCTGTAGGAATCGAACCCACAACCGAAGTGCAACTGGCCTTTATCGCCTACCACTGGCCTACAGGAAGTCCCTGTTTAGTAGAAACTAGTTTTATTATATTAAGCAGTATGATATATGAAGTATAAGTCCATTTTAGGAACCATATATGATTAATCTCACTATAGATCGACTTATGCATATAATTTTTTGCTAATCTTTTGTTTGAGACAGATGGAATGACCCGTCATTCTATCACATGATCTGCTAACACTTCATGAATAACAAATTCAACTTAATTTATTTAAGAGATGAAGTGGAAATTGTTCAAGGCACGAACAACAGTGAGATTGTACCAAAATAAAGTAAGTATTTATTCTAATTCAAATTTTCAACTTTAGGGAAATGATCTTGAAAACCAAAAATGTTGTCCTAGTGATCTTATACCTGATGAATAAGATGGTACCTTATATCATCACAAATCTATGGATTTGTGATTACTGGCTTTTCCATAGCCATGTTCTCTACCACTCTCCATCAGAACATGATGGTTAGATTTCTCTTCCATATCCATATTTTCACCTATGTGGAAACCCAGTGATTATTTTATTTGGGTAATCGTTACATTTCATACTTTAGTTTTTAAAGCCAAGTTTTGGTATTCCTTTTTTACGATGTGGGTTTCTATAAAAGAAACTTTCGAATAGTAAACCATTTATAACCCCGACGAATTTCGAGGGCGAAATTCATTTTAAGGGGGGTAGAATGTAACGGCCCAAGATTTTATAAAAAATATTCTTTTTAATGTCTTGTGTTGTACGCTACACCAAAAAGAGCTTGCACAACACACATCCTTGACTTGCCTTGCATTACACGCAATCGCGACCTTCCTCGATAGCGTGTGTTGTACGCAACACCAAGTTTCGCTAAACAACGATATGCTATTAAGATATTATTGAAACTAGCTGTTGTGAATAGTAATAACCACTTTTTGAAATTTTGTAAATTTTATTTTTCAAAATGGACTTCATTTATGGATTCGGAGTATCGAATTTAGCCTAAGGTGAAATTTTTGTACTTTTCGGATAACTTTCATATTCCGATGAATAGTGAAAATTACTAAATTATAATTAAAAACAACTTTTTTAATCGAAATAATTAATAGTGATTAATCATTAATTTGAGTGGTTTTAAAGTATATTTAGAATATATTTTTACAATTTAATACAATGTTGGTCATTGGATGTAATTGCACATTTAAACCAGACATAAACAAGTGTCAATCTTTTGATAGATATTGTTTCTTAAAAACACGCTATTTGTTTTAACAGCGGGATTTAATTATAAAATTTATTAATGCAACTTCTATGTTATGAATTTGGTAAAATAGACTTCATTTTTGAATTCGGAATATGAAATATAGCTTAGGATGAAATTTTGGCATTTTTCTGAAAACCTTCAATTTTTGATGAATAGTGAAACTACTAAGTGGTAGGTTAAAAACTGAATTTTGCATAAAACTTAATTTTACCGCTTCTGTGAATGGAATTTCGAAAATCCGAGAGACACGGTTATTATCAAGGACTAAAATGTGGTTCAATGAGATGAAAATAATTTTTTGGTGAATAGTAACTTTTTACTTTTTTACCACGGTTAATAGTAAATAGGGTAACTAAGGGTAAATATGATATTAATATTACCCTAACACATGTCCTAATTCTATTGGACAAGTGTAATTCGACCAAAAACAAACTTAGGAATAAAATATGACCATTTAGGCCCACTTGAATTAGATTAGGACATTTATTATTAATTTATTTAAAGAAGGGTTAAAATAGTTAAAATCAAAGTTTAATAAGTAAATCATTTGTAATATGGGGTTATACATAAGATAAATTCGACTATAAATATTCATTAGAAAGCTAAAAAGATTTCCTACATAATGGTATTTTATTTGTAATTTTTAGACATCAAATAATTTAATTTATTTATGACACAACGATGATGCAGTAATTATCTTTTTAATGAAATATTGACATAATTGATGTTATAAGCACCAAAATAAATGTAATTTGAGATTTTTTATGAATTCCACTAATTTTCTAGGTTACTATGATATATTAATGTTGATTTAATCTACTTGGTTCGAACATTTAATTCTGTTATGACTTTCACAAAAATCATATATCAAATAGTGTCAAAATTGACACAAAATAGTTTTTAAATCAAATATTATATTATTAATTGTTATTTTCCTAAAAAATCTAAGGTTCGGCCAAATGACTTAGATAAGGATATATATATTAATAATAAACAATTTGGGGTTCGTTTGGCATGTTATAGTAAGTGTATTGACCATATAGTGAAAGAAAACAAAAAGACACGGTAAAAGTTAAATTATTTAACTTAGAGTTAAATCTAATTGATAAGGTTTAAAATAATATCCAAACATGTCTAAATTTGATTGGTTGATGAGATTACAACCCTATCTCATCTAATCTTCGAATATGAGTCATTTTTGGAGGTTTTTAAGTGGGGTTAGATTTATTATAAATTAATATTTTTAAGAATTCCTAAGGTGCCCCTCTCCTCCCCTATAAAAGGACACCTCCTCCCCCTCCTCCTCACACCAATTTGAGCTCTCAAGCTCGGCCAACCCCTGCCAAAATCTCTTCTCCACTTCCCTAGCAACATCCTAGAGGTTCTGGTCTTCCTCAAAGACCAATTCTAGTGCCCTAAGAGGAGGTCTCAAAGAGGCGCTTCAAAGAAGAGGTAATTACCGTTACCAATTCTTTTATCTTTATTTCTTCTTCCACTTCTTCTTAGGTTGTTTCATTATGAAGTAATAACATCAGTATCACTCATATACTGATATGTTATTATAATTATGAAACAACCCTATTTCACCATCTATCCATCCTACGGAAAAAGAAATCACCGCGCGTGCGTACGTACGGAATACCGTCTCCACGCCGTGGTGTAATCTATTTTCCACCACCACCTTAAAAGGATGGGTATAATGGTGTAAAGAATAACTATAAATAGTTATTACAACATCATATTGATTCTGATATATTGTATAATTCACTCCAATTCAATTCAATACTTATAGAAATGATATCATCGCTCGTGCGTACGTACGGACTACCGTCTCCACGACGCGATGAGATTCATTCTCCATATTAACCATTTAAGAATGATTATAAAGTATATATAAGAAATAATAATGAAATATATGACATTATAAAGCTACTGGATTTATGTATATATATACATATGTATGTCATCTACTTACTTCCATTTCAAGACAATAAGGAAAGGAAAACAACGTTCATGCGTACGTACGGACTACCGTCTCCATGAACGGTGTTTTTCATTTTATTTATCTACCTATTATATATATATATATACTGAATATATATGATATATAAATCATATTTTATATTCTGGAAGTAAGTAAATCATGATATAAGTAATAATGATGTCAAGAACAACAAGTCAAAACACCTACGATAAATGAAATGATTTTACCCAAAACGCTTCTTTAACATGGAATTTACAAAAGAACGGGTAATATAATGTCATAAGTGAACCATATATGATATCATAACAATGAATATGATTCTGTAATAAGTCAATAACATGATTTAAATCATTATACAGGAGGTTCGGACACTTACAAAGCAAGTCGGACCTAAGGTAAGGGAAATATCACAATCTCATTTTTATCCGAGATTGTTTATACTTTGGTATTTACTGGGGTGTATTTTATCATCCACATCCATGTTTCATCAAAATGTAATATTATTTCCATCCACCTACAATTGTTTAAATCCATTTTTACCCTTCGGTGAGTTTTTAGTAATATGTATGAAAGGAATCTTTTGTCGTACGAGGTACTTTTTGACTTTTCCGACAAAAGTACGAAGAATGCTTTTTTTAACTTATACGGTACGAACGGATTTCTACTGTTTTATAAAGCCTTATTTTCATGAAGTTTCCTCTAAAATATTTCATGACTATTTTCAATAAAATCTCTTTCTTTTAAAGTTGCATGATGTTTTGTGAAAAGAAATTGATTTTGAAGAAGAAAGGATATTTTCCTCAAGAATTCAATTCAAGTGTTTTATCAAAATTATTTTCCATCTAAGATAATAAAGAGTTCTGTTTCTATCCATATTTTTACATTGATTTGAGTATGTTGTTATGGAATTATGTTTATGAATTCCATTATCTTATATGAATTGATTTATGATGTCATGATGTTTCAAGAATGCCATTTTTGTTACATGTGTTATGCGATGATGTATGTGTTATGATTATGTGGCACACATAAGAAAGGATTCATTATAAGATGGGTGGGACCTATATCTCCCTCCAATGCATTGGGTAAAGATTTTATATCTCATGAGATAGACATGGCTGGAATGGTAGGTTATACCGGTTCAGTGAAACAGGACTGAAACGAGGATTACTCGATTCAGAAAGGGACTTTGTCCACTAAGATAGTCTTGGCAATGAGTCTTGACTAACAAGAAATGATTCTCTATGATTATGTGTGTATGCCACAAAGTTCCATGTTTTATGTTATGATTATTGTGATTACATTTCACTGCCATGACTTATCCCATGTTATGAAATTATGCTCTCTTTTGCAGGTTATGATTTCCAAAATGTTATGTTCTTATGAATATGATGTGATTGATATTTCTTTTGTTTACCCTTACTGAGCATTTGAGCTCACCCTTTTATGTTTTCTTTTCCCCAGGATATAAAGAAAGGTTTTAGGTAAAAAAAAAGGAAGATCTTTATGGGAGATGTTGAAGATCTTTCACCACGATTAGAAGATTATAGTCCGAGTTTCCAAAGACACTAAACTATTACGGTCCTTGTGTGTGTGTTTTTTGTAATGTACTAAGTATTCCGCAAAAGTAATGTAAAGTCCATGTACGTCAGGCTTCGGGTCTCTACAGTAGGGCCCTTTGTCAGCAGAGGCACTGGCGGTAGCTCTACCCGCCGAGCCACCGATGCTTCCAGCCCCAGCCGCTGATGATGCACGTCACCTTAGTGCACTGCATGAGTTCCAGCGCCAGTGACCACCCAAGTTCCGCGGGGAGATGGACCCCCAGGCAGCCGAGGACTGGCTGGAGGCAGTGGTGAGAGTTCTCAGGTTATTGAGGACACTAGGAGACTCATGGTGATCCTCGCAGTGAGCCTACTGCACGCAGAAGCATGTAGATGGTGGAGCATGATTCTCTAGGTGCACGATGAGGCATCTCTCCTCTAGATGAACTTTGAGAGCCTCTTCCGCTCGGAGTTCGTCCCAGCCACCGTCCGTGCGGTGCGCATCAAGGAGCTTCTTGAACTGCGGCAGGGCAGCTTGACAGTCACCCAGTACTCGACAAGATTTACCAATCTCTCGCGCTACTCGACGGAAATGGTACGGGACCCATTCTTCCGGGCCTAGACCTTTGAGCAGGGATTGAGACATGAGATTAGGGCATCACTGATCTCCCTCAGCATTCCGACTTAGGCAGGAGTACTGGAGCGAGCTCTTCTCATTGAGAGCTTTCTTGCTGAGTCTACACCACCAGCGTGACCTACTACAGGGAGAGACATGGTGGAGTCTTCTGCAGCCGGCAGTAGACAGATGTCGCAGAGGTCTAAGCAGGCCAGGCCAACGGGCAGACGACCACAGGATACTGGATCGGAGGTGCGGGGCACACGCAGCAGAACCAGCCTTACGAGTGGAAGATAGTGCTATGCATGCAGCGGGCAGGGCCACATGGCTTGTGACTGCCCGACCCGCCATGCAGAGGAGCAGCAGACGGTTGGAGAACCACCTAGGCAGAGGCAGAGGTTCAACCGTGGTGGTCCGTAGGGAGAAAGTGGATGAGGTCGAGGAGTTGGTCGAGCTGCAGGTGGTGGACGGCGTTTTGAGGCTCTACCACCACCACCACCAGGAGGTCTACCCCGACCTCAGGGGAGAGCACAGCTTCAGGCAGCTGAAGCTTACGATCATGGAGCTCCAGAAGTGGGTGGACAAGTGCGGGACTAGCTTCAGGCATAGAGGCCCTTGACCATAATCTCTCTGGCTTCATTGTTTGTGTTGCCTTGTGTCCTTGTACTTTGATTTGAAGTAATAAAAGATGCTTGCAATAGTGACGTTTTCTTTCTTGTATTTTTTTTGTTAATACTATGAGGTGCCGGTTAAAAACTGTTGACTTGACCCTCACTTGCAAGATTATTACTGGAGGAGACCCAGTGACCACACTCTTTTGCCGACAGTGTGACTCAACCCTTGGAGGCGAGAGTAACGGTTGGATCTCTTGGTAGCAGCGTCAAGGCCTTACGACGTCATCCATGCCATGAATTAACTAATCATGACGGGATTGACTGTATTAGGCAAGGAACATGGTTCATCCCGGGGATGAGACCGGATTTCCCTTTTCTGCAAAGGAGAAATCATTGCAGCTTTGCAGAACGTTAAGGAGGAAGGGGAAACCCTTCGTGTGGTCAGACAGATGTCATCAGAGCTTCCAGGAGCTGAGACAGAGTTTGACCAGCGCCCCTAGAGGCGTGGATAGAGATGGAGTAGCCTTCCTTCAGTCTCTCACAGTCACCCCTCCACTACTGCAGTGGGTCAGGAAGGCACAGCGTGGGGACGCTGACTGTGAGACGCGGCGTGCACAGATATCCTCAAGACAGGCACCTGATGGTTTCTCCTTTGGAGCAGAGCGTGACATCCTTTTTAGAGGACGTACCTTGGTACAAGTTTCCTTAGAGGAGGAGGTGCTGAGAGAGTTTCACACTTCCCCTTTGGCGGTGCATCCTGGAGTGTCGAAGATGTAGCTGGATCTTAGAAGACAGTACTGGTGGCTGGGAATAAAGAAGGTTGTGGGGGAGTTCATTTCTCGATGCCTCACCTGCCAGCAGGTGAAGGCAGAGCACCAGGTACCAGAGGGATTGGTACAACCCTTGGAGGTCCCGGAGTGGAAGTGGGATGGGATATCTATGGACTTCTTGACTGGACTTCCACGCACTTCCAGAGGACACGAACCCATTTTGGGTGATTGTCGACCGACTCACCAAGTCGGCTCACTTCATACCTATCAGAGAGCAGGGCTCAGTGTAGAGCATGGAATGTCTCTACGTCCAGGAGATTGTGCGGCTTCATGGTGTGCCATCATCTATCGTCTCCGATCAAGATGCTCGCTTTACTCCCCAGCTTTGGAAGGGGTTGTAGGAGGAATTCGGGACGCAGCTACGTCTGAGCACTGCCTTTCACCCTTAGAGGGATGGTCAGACCGAGAGGACCATTCAGACTCTCGAGGACATGCTCCGCGCATGTGTCCTCGACTTTAGTCACAGTTGGGAGGACCACCTACCCTTGGTGGAGTTTGCGTCCAACAACAGTTACCACTCCACCATCGGGATGGCACCATACGAGGCGTTGTATGGCCGACCTTGCAGATCTCCTTTGTGCTGGACAGACCCTGGGGAGTCAGCACTTGTGGGACCGGAGATGGTCCAGGCCATGAAAGAGAAGGTCCAGGTCATCCAGGAACAGATGAGGATAGCTCAGAGCCGGCAGAAGTCATATGCTGACAGGAGGCGGAGGCCACTAGAGTTTGAGGATGGCGACCACGTCTTCTTGAGTGTCTCACCTTGACATGGATTACAAAGATTTGGCCGAGGCGGAAAGTTGTCTCCACGCTTCATCGGACCCTTCCAGGTCCTCAACAGGATTGGCGAGGTGTCTTATCGCCTTGATCTACCACCTCAATTGCACCGGGTGCACGACGTCTTCCACGTATCTCAGCTGAGGTGATACGTTCCCGACCCGATGCATATCATTGACCATGGGGAGCTTGACGTTGATGATGGGGGACTTTTACGGAGGTTCCAGTGGAGATCGAGGATTGAAAGGAGCGGGTCCTACGTGGATGGTCGATTCCTCTAGTGCACATCCGATGGTAGCACGGGAACCTCCAGGAGAGCATTTGGGAAAGGGAGGCTTAGATGCGTGCTCAGTACCCACATTTGTTTCTCTAGGTTATGATGTATCTTTACGGGGACGTAAATCCCTGAGGTGGGATTAATGTAAAGACCCGTAAAATTCAATGGAATTTTTTTTTAATTTTCATTGGGATTTTACAGGAACACAGTTTCTGACAGCACTTGATTCCCAGGCCTGGTGTGCTCGGAATTTCTATCCGAAGTTTAGCTCGGGTACGTTTAGTGAACGAACGAACGGGTCTTTCTATCTTTTGAACTGTTGTTCGGAATCAAATTCCGAGGGCACCGATGGAACTGAAGCGCCAGTAATTTCTTAGGAAGACCTGTTCCGGAGTTGTGTTTTCACGAGAGAAGATAATAAAAATTGTGGAATTTTAGTTAAAAATTAAACAAGAATTTTTATTTCCTCTTGATAGTTTTTAGCTTTGGGTGGATGTTGGGTAACTACCCAAATTCCAAGGGAGGTTATGAGGGTGGTGGGGCCGACACGAACCCCACCCCTTCACATTCCTAACTCCCTCAACTCTTGTTTAATTTTGATAACTTAAGAATTAATAACATATGTTATTAATGAGCTGAGTTTAATTTCTGTGTAGGTTTTAAATTCAAACTCTTGTCTAGTTAATAAATTAAGTGAGAGCTTAATTTATTTTGGGTTAGTTTCTTGTGGTGGAGTCTTGGGCAGAAAAAGGATAAGGATTGGGGAACTTCTTCATCTTTAATGAAGAACGAGAAGAACACATTGAACTCCGTCGAAGGACGCCGAGTCCCTGGAGACCAACTATGTGACGCCATATTCCACGACGGTTCTTCCATGACGACTTCTTCTGCAACGTCTCCTTCTGCAACATCTCCTTCCGCGATGTCTTTTCCATGACGAATCCTCGTTCGAAGAACCAACGTTCAAGCTCGCACGAGGTAGGGGTTTATTTATTTTATTTCGTTCGTGAATTCTAGTTTGTCGTTCTTTGTGGATATATGAGAAAATGATTTTGATTATTGAGAGGGGGCCGGACCGCACAAACACGGCCGAACCTCCTCCCTTATCCTTGATGTTGTTTCTAATATGGTTGGAATGAAAGGGCGTGGTGTCGTCGCACCATGTGGGATCGTGCAACAAGTAATGTGCAGCGCCATCGCGCCATGCTGTGAAGTTGAACCAAGTCGCGGTGTCGTCGCGCCATGTCGGGGAAAACCCAAGACAACGCGGCAAGAGCGGGGTCGCGGTGGAGGGGCGCGGCGCCGTCACGCCGCGTCGGACGAACCAAGCCAAGGTTGGTTCCGAGCCGCGGCTGAGCAGGGTGATCAGCGGCCGGTTCCGGGCCGCCGGTGTCGGAGCAGGGAGGGGACCAGCCATCGCCGGTCCCGTGGTGGAAGAAACCAGCCGACCGGGGTAGGCCGGCCAGAGAGGAGAACAGCCCGGGGTTCAAACCCCCGGCCGGCCAGCAAGCGGCCCCCATTAAGGGGGGTTGCGGTTACAAATCGCGGGGGGCAGCACCCCCCCCCCGCTAAACTAAACGGCTCGGCCATTCGGGCGAGCCAGCTGGCGCCGCGTGCCAGTGTGCCAGACCGTCGGGCCGGGCCGCACCGACCCGGTCCCGGGTCGGCTCGACCCGGTTCGGGCCAGGTCAGTCCGGGCCCGAAACCCCTGTTTCTGGATCCTCTTCTGTCTTTTTCCCATAACATGTGTTACAGACCTACGATCGATGCACCGTTAGTGTGATGCGATCCTTGGATCGAGACGGTTGTTTCGGTATATCACACTCAAGGTTTCGGAATACTTTGGGTTTGGCCTGGTTGGTTCGTACACGAAACCAACCGGGCCCTCGGAGCAGAAACGCTCATATCTTAATCTCCGGGCGTCCGATTGATGTGACGTCGACTTTGTTGGATTCCTCTAAGTGAGATGGATCTTTTGGCATACTCTGCCCGAGGTTTGGACGAAGGTGGAGTACGGTCGGGTTGGTTTTTCCTTAAAAACCAACCGGGCCCCTGGGACGAAAAAGCCAATAACTCTCAGACCGGGCGTCCGATTGACGCGCTGTCTGCGACGTTGAGTTCATGTTGACGATACAGAACTTTTGGATACATCAACTCTGGACTATGTGCCAGTTGATGTATCATCCTCTCGGCTCGTGGAGCGGACCCTCCCGAACGAGGTTGCTATGTGCGAGAACCCTAGTGATGGCTGCGTTTGCGACTGTGACGACGACGACGACTGTACAGAGATCCTTAGTGGATTCGACGGCGACGACTACAGCACTCAGCGATCCTACGTGGATCAGTGCTACCGATCCTGTGTGGATCTGATCCTGTGTGGGTCATTGCTCAGCGGTTCTGTGTGAGGCAGCGCCTACAGATCCTATGTGGGTCCGATCCTGTGTGGGTCTTTGCGGGGGTTAGTTACCTATCAATCCTATGTGGGTATGATCCTGTGTGGGTCTTTGCGGGGGTTAGCTATCTATTGATCCTGTGTGGGTCAGACCCTTCCTGGGTCATTGCGGGGGATAGTTACCTATCGATCCTGTGTGGGTCAGACCCTTCCTGGGTCATTGCGGGGGTTAGTACCTATCGATCCTTTGTGGGTCTGACGACTTAGATGAATCAGTGTATATATCTGATCATCTCTATAGTCATACTAAGATGTATACCTGTGTGAGATGAATCCTGTTTTTCTTTCCTATGTGGATTGTGTTGTTCTATCCTGTGTGGATTTACGTTTTTATTTCCTGTGTGGACTGGGTTGTACCTGGGCACAAATGTTGGAGCCAAACGAGAATTGATGACTTCGGTATATGTATGGGCATATACCTAAGCGGTGTCGTATGTTACTTCATGATTGTATCTTTCCTTTGTTGATTTTGGGAGACCTTCAGGGGGCTCGGGGCCCCTACTAAGTAGCTTATACTCACCCCTGAACGGGCTATGCCCGCACTACGTTGTGTTGGTTACAGACGACGGATAGCGCTGATCGTGGTTGAGGCTTGCGGAGCAAGACTGTACCTGGAGGTGGACCACTGGGCGAGACATACTCGGAGCGGTCGGCTGGACCCGAGGAGCAGTGGAGGCTATCTGTACCCACCCTTCAGGTGGGATTTCCAGTGGACAGCTCGACGTTGCGGCTTTACTTTTCAGTTGCTGTTTTCCCTTCCAGTTGTACTTTACTTTCAGTTTGGGTTTGTATACTGGCCCACTTACTTTTCTGCACATACTGTTGTAGTCAGTTTTACTTAGTGTTTACTTCTACTTCTTGCTTGATCTACGGTGTTTTTTTACTTTACAAATGCAATGCCTTCCCTTTTTACCGGGAATTACGCCTTGGTGCTAGTCTCCATCCCCTTCCCTATGGAAGGCGGGCTTGGGATAGTCACGGCACGGGCCCCAAGGATGGGTCGTGATAATAGAAATTCATATCAAGGGAACCCCATCCCTACTTTTACACTAACTCGAGAAACTGAGCCACCTAACAAGCCTTTGGTCACATCTAGACATACCTCCTATTAATTTTTTAATTATCATAATTCTAATATGAAACCCAACTTACAAAATACTCACCTCTCTGGGTCCAAAAAATAATATTCCCCTTAATTTTAAAAAATATGTCTTGCATAGTTCATTATAGGAATATATTGCCTATTTTTGAGGTAGAAATCCATTAGGATGGTATGAGATCCTAATAATCTTTTTACTTATCGTAAAATTATAAAGAAACTGCTTTCAAATGTTTAGAAGAGATTTTAACATTTTAGAGAGAGCTTGGACTTGAAAATAGAATTTGAATGGACGAAGCTTCTCAAGTTTAGTATATCCTATTGGTGAGGTACCACCAGAGTGGTCAGTGGATTATTCAGTGAAAATGGCTTTGTTTTATGTATATTTGTATTAGGATAGTAAAATAAGGAAATTATTGCGTTTGTGTCCGATTATAATGATACTTTTTTCAGGCATTAGTCATGATCCTTAAGAGAGTACGCTATATATCCTCGTGATCATGGGTGAAGACCCGTTGTTGGGGTAGGTAGAGATAATATATTAATGATTGGTTAGATTAAATGCTTAGTGCATTGTTTATTTGAATAAATTGTCTTTGATTATTGTGATCTTGATATTAGTAGTTGAAATTTAGAATGGGCTTTTGTACATTAGTTGAGACCTAATCATATAAGGCCTATGAAATATAAAATCATAGTTTGGTGATAGATATGAATCAACATCATTGAGTATAAACTAATACATGTTCTTATAAATTGAGTGAAATGTTTATTTGAGCAATACAGAATAGATAAATAGTTTAATATAATGGTATATAGGTCATAGTGTGTGATCTAAATGATACCACTATTATATAGTAATGGTTTTCATTATGGTATAAGTAAGGAGGGATATGCTAAGGGAGATCAAATCCTAGGTAGTGATTTAGGATATTAGATGTTTTCAGTGTGCTAGATTCATAGAGGGAGTTAAAATTTGGATTCTTACACCATATATATGTTTATTGTTATGCTGAATATATTGATTTAGCATTTATATGAGATAATAAGTATTCTATGTTAGTGGTTTAGATTCAAAAGACCCAAGGGTATACTTAGGGTAACTTGATATTCCTTTCAAAGAGTGTGGTATAATGTGATATACCCCTCTATTGTTCTATATATTCTTGTAGTATGATTTAATTGTTATGTTGGACTTCATTCTCCCAAGTTGGGTGAGTCATAAATATCCCACTATGTTTATTCTTACTTTTGGTAGATGGTTCATGGTCCACCATTAGAATATTCACTATTATATGTCTGGGATAGATTGATTTTATTAATGTGTCTCATTACCTGTCCGTGGCATGAATATTCTAGTTATGTTACTAGGAATCCTTTATAGTTCCTAACATGGTAGGACTGGTTATTTTACTAGGACTCCATTATAGTCAACGAAATGGATATACTAGTTATATATAAGGACTCATTCCTTGTTTGTGATTGTTTTAGATTGGTTATTGAAAAAAAAGATTATTAGTTAGTGGTGTTTGTTGGTATGGTTCAAATGATTTATTGGATTCAAAACACATTGTATGGTATATTGTTATGGTGTCCTGGTTAGAACATAATGAAATAAATTGATTGATTTCATATTATGTGTTACGAATTTACTTATTTTTCTTATACACACACTAGAATATCATGGAATACATTAAGTGAGCCGTTATCACTGTCCTGTTGAGATATATTTTTCACATATTTCATTTGTTCTCTGTTATAGGTTCATAAATTATGATTAATATATAGTTTTGAGGTATGTTTATAAATAAAATCATATCAATGATTCTCAACATGGATTCGAGATGTCACCGAGCAGAGGATCAAGGTTTTATGTTGGATTATCTTAGTGTATATTTCAATTTTTCACCTTTTTTATATGATCAACGCATTGGGAAGTCCATTTATATTTTATGATATGTATGGAATAGATACATAATTTTATATAGTATTAGTGTATTTTATTTGATTATGTCTAGGCCATTACTATAATTACATTTATACATACTCCGATTATTACATTTATATATTCTTTTTGATTTATTGGATATTAATTACTTGTGATACCGATAGATCACTCTCCCATAACTTCTTTATAGTCTTTATCAACTAATCATTAACCCTAAGAAAATATGGAGGTGTGCCTAAGGTCAACTAGAGCCACTTATATATGGTACTATTTGAGTAATTTAGATCAGGTTGTTCCAAGTGGTATCAAAGTATTGTTTTGGTTGTCTTACTTATTTGGGATATGATTGATATAGATAGAAAATAGTTAAAGCATGGTATATAAATTGATTTTTTCTTTAGGGACACATGTTTGGTAGAATGTCCATGTTACCATAGAGTGAGAGTGAGGTTATGGTTTTAACTATTATAGATGATATTTTATTAATGAATGATGTTTTAGTCATTAATTAATATTTTACACTAGGTCTGGGGTGGTAAGAGGCATGAAAACATTCATTATACTTAGTATGTGGGATAATTTGTATTGTTCATGTGTACATGTGATTGTATAGTGGTAAAAAAAGGAAAAAGTACTTTTTGAAAATAAAAATTGGAATGATAACTTTGGGGGAAGAGTTTTGGTTAATTATAATATCTATAATATGTTATATTATGTATTCCTGAATATCCTCTTTGGGAAACCTTAATTAAACAAAAAATGTATGGTTTTTTTGTGTTATTATCTAATCATGATGATATAACCAATATGTGAATACGGTGTACAACATCCCCACATGGGTAGGTATAGATTTAGTTGTCTAAGGTATGGTTGACACAAGAAAGGTTCTCCAAGGATATGTGATTGAATAAGGAATATATTTCATTGATTGGTTAGGCACATTTGACAATTTTGGGTACGCATGTGGGGTGCCTTGTGGGGAGCTTAGATTATGATGGTAAAGTGGTGATTATGAGTATAAAAGAGGGATAGTTACTATGGTGTAAAGACCCGTAAATTTCAAGGAAATTTTTTTACTTAACTTTCTTTGGAATTTTACAAAAACGCAGTTTCTGACGGCACCTGATTCCGAGGCCCGGTGTGCCCGGAATCATTTTCCGAAGTTTGGCTCGGGTACGTTCAGTGATCGGATGAGCGGGTTTTTCTAACTTTTGAACCGGTGCCCGGAATCGAATTCTGAGGGCACCGATGAAATCGCAACGCCGGTATTCGCTTAGAAACGCCTCTTCCGGAGTTGCGTTTGCTCGGGTGTGGTTTTTAATTTTCGGGCTTAAAGTTAAGAAATAAAATAATTTAGCGACAACTTTATTTTATTTCACTTAAGCCGCTTGGAAGCCACTTGAAGCCACTTAAAGGCGGCTTGAACTGAGTTGAACTGGATAGGATGCTATCCAGAAATATCCTACCCCCTTGGTAGGATATTTGTGAGAAGGGGCCCGCACGAGCCCCGCCGTTTCTTTCCGCTAAGAAACGCACCCGTGAAAACCCGTCTTAATGAAAGTCAACTGACGCGTTTTCTAAATTCTTAACAGACCATTTAAATGGGCTGTTTCTTTCGTGATTTAAATGTCCTGTTTCTTTCGTTGAATTAATTCAACAAATTAATTCAATCGTTTCTTTACCTGTTTTCGTGTGTTGACATATTAATAAAATAAGACCAACCCAAAATCTTTTGAGAAGATTTGAGAGGATCCTTGTTTCTTCTTCTCCCTCGCGAAGAACGCGAAGAACGCGAAGAACGCCGAACCCGGAAATCGACGACGCGACGCCTTGATCCGCATCGCCGACAACGTTCTTCTGCAACGTCTCTTCCTCCGCGACGGATCTTCGATCGGATTCTTGAGGTAAGAATCTCGGACTTTCCTTTTTATCTCCTTCGTGGTTCTTAACCAAAAACACGGATTTAATTAATTAAATTAAATCTGCTGTTTCATGGTGCGTTGAGTTAACCGACTCAACACCGGATTCCGCGACGACACGACGCCTCCCCGTGACAATGCGACGATCCCTCTCTTCCGCGACGAGCTTTTCCGCGAAGAACGCCCACGCGCGACGATCGACGAGGTAGGGATTTTTATAATTTTGGAATACCCCTCTTTATATTCCCGTGAACGTTCTTTAAAAATTAAAGAGCCGATTTCAAATGATCAATTTTATTTTATTAAAATTGTCGGTTCATGTGTTGAACAATTTCTCCCATTGTTTATCTCTAACGCGGAGGGTGTGGGCCAACGAACAAGGCCCGACGACCCTCCGCCGTTCTTCTTTTTGTGTGGAATTGACGGGTGACGACGGAACGTGCCGCAATGGATGTTGGGTGATCCCCCAGTGAAGAACGGAACCCGGGAGGAACATCGGCGCAGACGGGAAGGAAAACGGGCCCCCAGAGCGACTCCGGCGGCCCGCGGAAGCCGGCGGCGGCGCGGGTCGCCGGCGCGGCGGCGCCGGCGGTCGGAGGCGGCGGCGCCCTGGCGCGCCGCCGGACAGGCAGCCGCGGCTGAGCCGCGGTGGCGGCCAGCGGACCCGCGGTCCGCGGGTTCGATTCTTCCGGTCGGGACGCGACTATGCGCCGCGTCCGCTGACGACCCGCGCGGCCCGCACGCGGGCCGCGGCTCCCTCGACCGTGGGCTGCGCCCGCGGCTTCCACCCGCTCCCCTCGACAGAGCCGAGCCGGTCGAGCCGAGCCGGCCGGGCCGGGCTGGCCGGGCCGGGCCGGGTCAACCTGGTCGGACCCGGTTCGGGTCGACCCCGTTCGGGCCGACCCGGTTCGGCCGACCCAGGGGGGGGGGGGGGTCGGGCCGGGCCCGGACCCCCTTCTTCTGACGTTTTCGTTCAAATGCCCGTATCATGAGCTACGGGCCTCCGAACGACGCGCCGTCAGTGGCAACGCGATCCTTGGATCGAGACGGTCGTTTCGGTATACTACACCCAAGGTGCACCTTCCTTTTCGGGAGCCTACGTAGTTAAAACTCCGTAGTTAAGCGTGCTTGGCCTAGAGCAGTGATCAGGATGAGTGACCTCCTGGGAAGTTTCCCAGGGTGGGTGTGAGACGGAAAGACCAATAACTAACAGACTGGGCGTCCGATTGACGCGCCGTCTGTTTCGTTGAATTCCTCTAAGTGAGACGGATCTTTTGGCATACTCCGCCCGAGGTTTAGACGCATGTGGAGTACGGTCGGGTTGGTTTTGCCTTAAAAACCAACCGGCCCCCTGGGACAAAAAGGCCAATAACTCTCAGACCGGGCGTCCGATTGACGCGCCGTCTATTGCGTTGAGTTCCTTTTGATGAAACGGAACTTTTGGCCTCCTCCGCCCGAGTTTTGGATGCAGATGGATAGTGGCCGGGTTGGATCGCACTGAAATCCAACCGGGCCCCTAGAACGGAAAAGCTGATATCTTTCAGACCAGATGTCCGTTTGACGAACCGTCAGCGGAATTGGTGATCACGTTTAAAAACGGTCCCTATGAGTATACCCTGTGAGTGTTCGGGGTATAGTTGAGTTACGGCCGGATTGGTTCGCTCAGGAAACCAACCGGGCCCCTGGGACGAAAAGGCTAATAACTCACAGACCGGGCGTCCGATTGACGCGCCGTCTGTTGCGTTGAGACCCCTATGACGAGGTGGTCTTTCGAGATACTTCCTTTCGGGACTTTGTGATACTTGGAGTATCGACCAGTAGCTCGTGGAGCGGACCCTCCCGGAGACGAGTGGGCGGAGCACGGAGACCGTGTAGCAGACTGAGACCCGACGACTGCTGATCGAACGACTCGGTGTGCGACAGAGGTGCGCTTGGTTGTAGCGGCACATGGGAGCGCTTGGTTGTAGCGGCAGACCCACGACAGTTGTGCGCTTGGTTTTAGCGGCACATGGGAGCGCTTGGTTGTAGCGGCAGACCCACGACAGAGGTGCGCTTGGTTCTAGCGGCACATGGGAGCGCTTGGTTGTAGCGGCAGACCCACGACAGAGGTGCGCTTGGTTGTAGCGGCAGACCCACGACAGAGGTGCGCTTGGTTGTAGTGGCACATGGGAGCGCTTGGTTGTAGCGGCAGACCCACGACAGTTGTGCGCTTGGTTGTAGTGGCACATGAGAGCGCTTGGTTGTAGCGGCAGACCCACGACAGAGGTGCGCTTGGTTGTAGCGGCACATGGGAGCGCTTGGTTGTAGCGGCAGACCCACGACAGAGGTGCGCTTGGTTGTAGCGGCACATTGGAGCGCTTGGTTGTAGCGGCAGACCCACGACAGAGGTGCGCTTGGTTGTAGCGGCACATGGGAGCGCTTGGTTGTAGCGGCAGACCCACGACAGAGGTGCGCTTGGTTGTAGCGGCACATGAGAGCGCTTGGTTGTAGCGGCAGACCCACGTCAGTGGTGCCCTTGGTTGTAGCGGCACATGGGAGAGCTTGGTTGTAGCGGCTAGCACGCATTACTCGATAGGTGGAGTACTACAACAGTCTTAAGTTAGTGGGCAGTACCTCGGAGTTGTGACAGGACCACTGTACACTCCAGAGATGGAGCACTTCAGCAGTTATGGTTTCGATGATGAAAATCCTGGTTTGAGCAGAGACTTTTGACCTTGTGTTTTCCTCATGATTGAGATGGGTTACTTGATAACTTAGTTATATGTATGGGCATATATCTATGTAGAGGTTATCTGTTGAGATCTTCTTTGTGGTTATCCTTGTTGGTTTTAGAGAGACCTTGAGGGTCTCGGGGTCCCTACTGAGTATCGTTATACTCACCCCTGCACGGGCTATGCCCGCACCTCGTTGTGTTGGTTGCAGACGACAGGAAGTGCTGATGGAGGCCGAGTGTTCGAGGACTGGACGGTACCCGGAGGTGGACTACACGACGAGTCAGTACCTGGAGGTGGACCACTGGGTGAGACGTGCTCGGAGCGGACGGCGGGACCCGAGGAGCATTGGAGTTATCTGTACCCACCCTTCAGGTGGGACTTCCAGAGGACGGCTCGACGCTGCAGTTTTTCCTTTCAGTTGCTGTTTTTCCTTTCAGTTGTACTTTACAGTTGGGCTTGTATTTCCGGCCCCTTTTACTTTCACCACAGCTTGTACAGTTTTTACTTAGTGTTTACTTTACCGCTTGCTTACTCTGTGGTGCTTGTTTACTTTTCAAAGGCAATGCCTTCCCTTTTTGCTGGGATTTACGCCTTGGTGCTAGTCGCCAGCCCCTGGCCTATGGAAGGCGGGCTTGGGGTAGTCACGGCACGGGCCCCGAGGACGGGTCGTGACAAATTGGTATCAGAGGTGGTCGGTTCTACCGGGGACTCTGATCTTTCTTCTATGTGAAGAAATAGTGTTTATCGTATTGGGTGTGGTTATCAGTCCAGGTAGTCCAGTGTTGGTGCGGCGGCCGACGTATCCGTACACCAGGACCTTGACTTCTGATTTCCGACTTAATTCAAGAAAACATTGATTGCATGTGTGTTTCAAGTTTTCCTTGTGATTACTTGTGTCAGCTCACCAGGTATATTGTCCTGACCGTGGCGCGCTTGTTCCTTTTTTCAGGATGGCCCCACGACGACAGCCAGCTAGGATTCCGAGAGTGGAGCGTGATGACAGCCCACCGAGCGTCGAGGACTCAGTACAGGGCCCTTTGACAGCTGAGGCACCGGCGGTACCTATACCCGCCGAGGCACCGATGCTACCGGCCCCAGCCGCTGGCGATGCACGTCGCCTTAGTGCACTGCATGAGTTCCAGCGCCAGCGACCGCCCAGGTTCCGCGGGGAGACGGACCCTCAGGCCGCCGAGGACTGGCTGGAGGCGGTTGTTCGGGTTTTCAGATTAGTGAGGACACCAGAAGACCTCATGGTGATCCTCGCAGCGAGTCTCCTGCACGCGGCAGCAGGCAGATGGTGGAGCTTGATGCTCCAGGTGCACGACGAGGCGTCTCTCCTCTGGACGGACTTTGAGAGCATCTTCCGCTCTGAGTTCGTCCCAGCCACCCTCCGAGCGGTGCGCATCCAGGAGCTACTACAGCTGCGGCAGGGCAGCATGTGAGTGGCCCAGTACTCGGCGAGATTTACTGATCTCTCGCGCTACTCCACAGATATGGTACGGGACCCGTTCTTCCGGGCCCGGACCTTCGAGCAGGGACTGGGGCATGAGATCAGGGATTCGATGATCTCCCTCAACATTCCGACTCAGGCAGGGGTGTTAGAGCGAGCACTCTTAGTGGAGAGTTTCCTTGCTGAGCAGTCTCCAGTAGCAGGACCCACCACTTACCGGCATGCGGCAGAGTCTTCTGTAGCGGGCAGTAGACGGATGACGCAGGGGTCCAAGAGGACTGGACCTACAGGTGGTCGCCAGCATGACTCTGGATCGTTTTCACGAGGCACTCGGGGTGGGCAACGACTTGCCATGAGAGGGCAGTGTTACTCCTGCGGCGGGGTTGGTCACATGGCTCGTGACTGTCCGACCCGCCATGCGGATGACCAGCAGACGAACGAAGGACCCCCCAGGCAGAGGCAGAGGTTTGATCAGGGCGGGCCACAAGGAGCAGGCGGCCATGATAGGGGAGTTGGTCGTGCAGCAGGAGGTGGACGGCGCTTCAGGGTGTTGCCACCACCACCACCAGGCGGTCCACCCCGACCGCAGGGGACAGGAGGACATGGGAGAGCTCAGCTTCAGGCAGATGAGGCCTACGATCATGGAGCTCCGGGAGCAGATGGACAGGAGCGGGACTAGCTCCAGACCTGGAGACTTTTGTTCACGTTGCATCTAGTTTTGTTGATTTATGTTTGTAGATGCTTTGTGTCTTTGTACTTGAGCTGCAGTAATAAAAGACACCTTTTCTTGTGGCATTTTACTTTCCTGTCCTCTCTTGTGTTGTTACTAAGAGGTTCCGGTTTAGACTATTGACTTGACCCTCACCCGTGAGACATCTACTGGAGGAGACCCAGTTATCACACACTAAAGCCGATAGTGTGACTCAACCCTTGGAGGCGAGAGTAACGGTTGGATCTCTTGGTAGTAGCGTCGAGGCCTTACGACGTCATCGTTGGTATGGATTAGTATCATCCATGTCGGGATTGACCGTATTAGGCGAAGAACGTGGTTCATCCAGGGGATGAGACCAAATTTCTCTTATCGGCAAGGAAGTAATCGTGGCAGCTCTAGTGGGACCAGAGGTGGTCCGGGCCACGACAGAGAAGGTCCAGGTGAGCACATGGGAGCGGAAGGCTCAGATGCGTGCTCAGTACCGCCTTTGTATCCCTAGTTTGTGTTGAAGCTTTACGGGGACGTAAAGCCCTGTGGTGGGAGTAATGTAAAGACCCGTAAATTTCAAGGGAATTTTTTTTCTTAATTTTATTTGTAATTTTACAAGAACGCAGTTTCTGACGGCGCCTGATTCCGATGCCCGGTGTGCCCGGAATCATTTTCCGAAGTTTGGCTCGGGTACGTTCAGTGAACGGATGAGCGGGTTTTTCTAACTTTTGAACCGGTGCCCGGAATCGAATTCTGAGGGCACCGATGAAATCGCAACGCCGATATTCGCTTAGAAACGCCTCTTCCGGAGTTGCGTTTTCTCGGGTGTGGTTTTTAATTTTCGGTCTTAAAGTTAAGAAATAAAATAATTTAGCGACAACTTTATTTTATTTCACTTAAGCCGCTTGGAAGCCACTTGAAGCCACTTAAAGGCGGCTTGAACTGAGTTGAACTGGATAGGATGCTATCCAGAAATATCCTACCCCCTTGGTAGGATATTTGTGAGATGGGGCCCGCACGAGCCCCACCGTTTCTTTCCTCTAAGAAACGCACCCGTGAAAACCCGTCTTAATGAAAGTCAACTGACGCGTTTTCTAAATTCTTAACAGAACATTTAAATGTGCTGTCTCTTTCGTGATTTAAATGGCCTGTTTCTTTCGTTGAATTAATTCAACAAATTAATTCAATCGTTTCTTTACCTGTTTTCGTGTGTTGGCATATTAATAAAATAAGACCAACCCAAAATCTTTTGAGAAGATTTGAGAGGATCCTTGTTTCTTCTTCTCCCTCGCGAAGAACGCGAAGAACGCGAAGAACGCCGAACCCCGAAATCGACGATGCGGCGCCTTGATCCGCATCGCCGACAACGTTCTTCTGCGACGTCTCTTCCTCCGCGACGGATCTTCGATCGGCTTCTTGAGGTAAGAATCTCGGACATTCCTTTTTATCTCCTTCGTGGTTCTTAACCAAAAACACGGATTTAATTAATTAAATTAAATCTGCTGTTTCATGGTGCGTTGAGTTCACCGACTCAACAACGGATTCCGCGACGACGCGACGCCTCCCCGTGACGACGCGACGATCCCTCTCTTCCGTGACGAGCTTTTCCGCGAAGAACGCCCACGCGCGACGATCGACGAGGTAGGGATTTTTATAATTTTGGAATACCCCTCTTTATATTCCCGTGAACGTTCTTTAAAAATTAAAGAGCCGGTTTCAAATGATCAATTTTATTTTATTAAAATTGTCGGTTCATGTGTTGAACAATTTCTCCCGTTGTTTATCTCTAACGCGGAGGGTGTGGGCCAACGAACACGGCCCGACGACCCTCCACCGTTCTTCTTTTTGTGCGGAATTGACGGGCGACGACGGAACGTGCCGCAACGGATGTTGGGTGATCCCGCAGTGAAGAACGGAACCCGGGAGGAACATCGGCGCAGACGGGAAGGAAAACGGGCCACCGGAGCGACTCCGGCGGCGCCGGCGGTCGGAGGCGGCGGCGCCCCGGCGCGCCGCCGGACAGGCCGCCGCGGCTGAGCCGCGGTGGCGGCCAGCGGACCCGCGGTCCGCGGGTCCGGTTCTTCCGGTCGGGACGCGGCAATGCGCCGCGTCCGGTGACGACCCGCGCGGCCCGCATGCGGGCCGCGGCTCCCACGACCGCGGGCTGCGCCCGCGACTTCCACCCGCGCCCCTCGGCCGAGCCGGGCTGGCCGGGCCGGGCCGGGTCAACCAGGTCGGACCCGGGTCGGGTCGACCCCGTTCGGGCCGACCCGGTTCGGCCGACCCTGGGGGGGGGGGGGGGGGGGTCGGGCCGGGTCGGCCCGGGCCCGGACCCCCTTCTTCTGACGTTTTCGTTCAAATGGTCGTATCTTGAGCTACGGGCCTCCGAACGACGCGCCGTCAGTGGCAACGCGATCCTTGGATCGAGACAGTCGTTTCGGTATACTATACTCAAGGTGCACCTTCCTTTTCGGGAGCCTACGTAGTTAAAACTCCGTAGTTAAGCGTGCTTGGCCTAGAGCAGTGATCAGGATGGGTGACCTCCTGGGAAGTTTCCCAGGGTGGGTGTGAGACGGAAAGGCCAATAACTAACAGACTGGGCGTCCGATTGACGCGCCGTCTGTTTCGTTGAATTCCTCTAAGTGAGACGGATCTTTTGGCATACTCCGCCCGAGGTTTAGACGCAGGTGGAGTACGGTCGGGTTGGTTTTGCCTTAAAAACCAACTGGGCCCCTAGGACGAAAAGGCCAATAACTCTCAGACCGGGCGTCCGATTGACGCGCCGTCTATTGCGTTGAGTTGCTCTTGATGAGACGGAACTTTTGGCATCCTCCGCCCGAGTTTTGGATGCAGATGGATAGTGGCCGTGTTGGATCGCACTGAAATCCAACTGGGCCCCTGGAACGAAAAAGCTGATATCTTTCAGACCAGATGTCCGTTTGACGAACCGTCAGCGGCATTGGTGATCATGTTGAAAAACGGTCCCTATGAGTATACCCTGTGAGTGTTCGGGGTATAGTTGAGTTACGGCCGGATTGGTTCGCTCACGAAACCAACCGGGCCCCTGGGACGAAAAGGCTAATAACTCACAGACCGGGCGTCCGATTGACGCGCCGTCTGTTGTGTTGAGACTCCTATGACGAGGTGGTCTTTCGAGATACTTCCTTTCGGGAATTTGTGATACTTGGAGTATCGACCAGTAGCTCGTGGAGCGGACCCTCCCGGAGACGAGTGGGCGGAGCACGGAGACCGTGTAGCTGACTGAGACCCGACGACTGCTGATCGAACGACTCGGTGTGCGACAGAGGTGCGCTTGGTTGTAGCGGCACATGGGAGCGCTTGGATGTAGCGGCAGACCCACGACAGTTGTGCGCTTGGTTGTAGCGGCACATGGGAGCGCTTGGTTGTAGCGGCAGACCCACGACAGAGGTGCGCTTGGTTGTAGAGGCACATGGGAGCGCTTGGTTGTAGCGGCATACCCACGACAGAGGTGCGCTTGGTTGTAGCGGCACATGGGAGCGCTTGGTTGTAGCGGCAGACCCACGACAGAGGTGCGCTTGGTTGTAGCGGCACATGGGAGTGCTTGGTTGTAGCGGCAGACCCACGACAATTGTGCGCTTGGTTGTAACGGCACATGGGAGCGCTTGGTTGTAGCGGCAGACCCACGACAGAGGTGCGCTTGGTTGTAGCGGCACATGGGAGCGCATGGTTGTAGCGGCAGACCCACGACAGAGGTGCGTTTGGTTGGAGCGGCACATGGGAGCGCTTGGTTGTAGCGGCAGACCCACGACAGAGGTGCGCTTGGTTGTAGCGGCACATGGGAGCGCTTGGTTGTAGCGGCAGACCCACGTCAGTGGTGCGCTTGGTTGTAGCGGCACATGGGAGCGCTTGGTTGTAGCGGCTGGCACGCATTACTCGATAGGTTGAGTACTACAACAGTCTTAAGTTAGTGGGCAGTATCTCGGAGTTGTGACAGGACCACTGTACACTCCAGAGACGAAGCTCTTCTGCAGTTATGGTTTCGATGATGAAAATCCTAGTTTGAGCTGAGACTTTTGACCTTGTGTTTGCCTCATGATTGAGATGGGTTACTTGATAACTTAGGTATATGTATGGGCATATATCTAAGTAGAGGTTATCTGTTGAGATCTTCTTTGTGGTTATCCTTGTTGGTTTTAGAGAGACCTTGAGGGTCTCGGGGTCCCTACTGAGTATCGTTATACTCACCCCTGCACGGGCTATGCCCGCACCTCTTTGTGTTGGTTGCAGACGACAGGCAGTGCTGATGGAGGCCGAGTGTTCGAGGACTGGACGGTACCCAGAGGTGGACTACACGACGAGTCAGTACCTGGAGGTGGACCACTGGGCGAGACGTGCTCGGAGCGGACGGCGGGACCCGAGGAGCATTGGAGTTATCTGTACCCACCCTTCAGGTGGGACTTCCAGAGGACGGCTCGACGCTGCAGTTTTTCCTTTCAGTTGCTGTTTTTCCTTTCAGTTGTACTTTACAGTTGGGCTTGTATTTCCGGCCCCTTTTACTTTCAGCACAGCTTGTACAGTTTTTACTTAGTGTTTACTTTACCGCTTGCTTACTCTGTGGTGCTTGTTTACTTTTCAAAGGCAATGCCTTCCCTTTTTGCTGGGATTTACGCCTTGGTGCTAGTCGCCAGCCCCTGGCCTATGGAAGGCGGGCTTGGGGTAGTCACGGCACTGGCACCGAGGACGGGTCGTGACATATGGGCATTGAAATAAGTAGGTTGTCTTATTCACACTGGCCATGAAGTAATGTGAGTGAGTGTAATGCACCATGAAATGTACGAATCACTGTAGAAAAATAAGAAATTAATGATGATTTTTTGCAATGATATTAAATAACATGAATAATATATATTTATTTATTGTTATATGTTTTTATTGATATATATATTTATATATCAATTTTTTATATTATGAAATAAAACATAAACACACAAACATAGGAATATAGAATTTATAATTTAAAAAATCATAACAAGTTTTATATTTTAATGAAAATTTAGTTTGAATAATATATATTTGTGTGTATAAGGTAGTTAATGGTTAGAGTCTAAACTCAGATCTATTTCAGTCCTATAACATTTTAAGTGGGTTTGGTGACATATCACACACCATAAACTCAAACCTGAAACAGCTAATTAGCCACGGGACTGGAAAGTGTAATACCAAACCCTTTAAAACAAATAAAAAAATAATATTAAAAATTAATAATATTATATATATTTATAGATTTAATAAAATTTATATATATTGAAATTCAAGTCTACATCAACCGAGTATGCCTCTCATTTTAAATTATAGGTTTTTAATTGGGCTACATTACCATTTTATAATTTTACCTCCAATGGCCCGAAGACCATTATTTTTTATTGATTTTGATAATACACCTTTCAAGGGGTGAGGTGGAACCCTTACAAGGCCCGTAGGCGTAAGTATTACATGTCCTGTAGGCCTTAGAGGAATTCATTTCTCGTACGCTTCAAACACTACATACAACCCAGACTAATTAATTGGAACTGCTACTCCCTAGCATCTTCATTGTGAAGTCAACTCTCCACCATTGTATGGCTGTTCAGCTAGGCTTTCCTGTGAATGCATGGGCTTGTCCAGATGGAAGGTTCCTTACCCACTCATTCTTGAAATTTGTTTAGCTTCGGTTATGGTGAATGCTCCATTCTCCTCCTCCTTCTAATGTTTGTTCCTTGTTGGTTGTCTGGTTATCATCTGCACTAAAGGTGGCTCGAAGTCCATGAGGTGTCCCAAAGGCCTTATTGAACAGGAGGCCTGGGTGGCCCAAAGGCCTTAAAGGACTCGGGGACCAAATCGGTGGCCCGAAGGTCCAAACGGGGGAATATTCCCGGCTGCTACAGTTCCCAATACAGTACCTGCTACAGTTCTGCACAGTTCCTACTACAATACCTGCTACAGTACATGCTACATTACTTGCTATAGTGGATCAAATTTTGGGTCTACCTAGACTCATATCCGGTACTAATGGATCAAATTTTGGACATAGAATTTCAATACATAGAGGATCTTTGTTTGGGATTAGTATACCAAACATATTAGAGGATCTAGGACTGGAACAAGTATTTTTGGACCAATTTGGACTCATTTAAAGCCTTTAGTGCATGTGAACATGTATGAAATATATCATTAAATGATTAAATTTTTATGTCTAAATACATATCTATATCCAAAAATATATACAAAAACACAAAATGAAACTTTATAAATGAAATTTAAAAATAGAGTAAATCTATGAAAATAAAAATTATAATTTATTATTTGAAAATAATTATTGTTTATGTGTGTGTGTCAGTGGGGGGTTCATGTAACTGGTACACACATCCCATCACTAGCATCTGACATCTAGGGATAAATTCCCTAAAAAAATTTGTTACCTTAAAATATGTGTAGGGAAGGTATTTTCCGCCAATAAATTCGTACAAGATGGCTTGTGGCATTTGTCACCCACTAGTATATGGCTCCTTTTATGATGATTGGGGTGGGTAGTGGGGGCCGAAATTATGTTGGCTACAATAAAACACTCCTTGCAACATGATTCAATTGGGAGAGTTGAGCCCTTCGGTGATAGTGCCACACTCGATGGAGGGGATAGTGATAGGTGGGGTCCGGACATCATAAGGGGAGGATCCTGATGGTGTAGAATGAACCCCAAGATGAGATGGTGTTAGGAGGGACGATTTCTATAGTTTTTATAGGTACTCATGATGGCCCAACACAATGGTTGCAGCTTGTTGTGCGATCGATGTACCCCTGACCTTGCAACTGGTAACATGAGGGCTTGTCACTAGGGTAGTTGGAAGTGCATATGAGGAGCCCTCAATGGTGGTAGATGGGGGTGTAACACCTAAGGATTTTAATATAACATGGTGTTCAATAGTGTATCCAACACGAAACACTGAGTTTAAATGAACTGTAATGTAGTATAAAAATATTATTATTTAAACACTACTGATATAACCTAGCCTTTAAATTGATGGGTATAAATACTATTAACCATATTATTAAATATTTTTAAAGTTCCACATTAATATGAATTTACTTATAAATTATTAATATATAATCAATCAAAATTTAATAATGATATTTTATTCTACAAAAAAAAGATTTCCTTCATAAATGATTTTTATTGTTTTTGGGGAGAAAATCTTAAATTTAATTTATGGAAATTATAGAAATGATATTTTGTAATAGGAATTTTTTTTGAAATCAGAATAATATAAATAATATAGGGTAAAATTTTAGGATTTCTCTAAAATGTTTTATTTTTAAGTGAATAATTAAAATTACTGATTTTCAAATACTATCATTTATTTATATTAAATTATATAATTTTATAGTTCCATTATATTTTGGATTTGGTTTTAATTATAAATATAAACCATTATATTTATTATAATCTAATTAATTTCATTTGAATCATCAACTTTCCAAATTTTTTTATAAGATTATATTATTCTTAAAAATGTGGTTTTATCTAAACTATTCTAAAATGCGTAATGATTTTCCATTTTAATTAGAAAAAAAATCCCATAGTAAAGAAATATTTAAATTAATATATTATATTATAAATCAATTTTTATGAATTTTAATACAAATTGTAATTATTTATATTCATTGAGTTAGTATAAGATCATCTATTTCTTGAAAAATTCTTTTAAAAAACATATTTTGACACCTTTTGGGGGGTTAATTTTAAAATGAAATTTTCCACATCTATATTTTGAATTTAGATAAAATAAATTAAATATTTTTAATTATTATAAATACTATTATATAATATGTTTAACTATATATTTTATCACAATGAATATTAAAATTAATAAAAATATATTACCAAGGTTAATGTTAAAACCGGTTTATCAGAGGTTAAACATAATAGGTAAATGGAGTAAAATATTTATAAAATGATTCTTTTTGAATGGTGGAGGTTATTATCAACCATAGAACCTTTCCATTACAATATTTATCAATTCGTTGGGCTCCTTTTTGATAGTTACTCCCCATTATTGAATAATTTTATGTATTTACAAAATACCACTCTCTCTCATAAAAGGCAGCTCATCTCCTACCGTTTACACGCATCACATGCCCTATTTTTCATTCAATACCTAACCATGTACCATAACTACATACATAATCATGTCCTATAAATCTTTTTATGAAAAATACAATATATGAATACTTTAAGTATAATCCTAACGAGGTGGTCTGAAGAAGATTTATCAATCTTAACCAATAATATTTATTTTAATTATTCTTAAAAATCAATAAAATCATAATAAAACAGGATGACATATCTTAATAAGTATATAAAATTTAATATGATATTATTATGTTAGTTTAATGACCTAAATCAATCACCTATTCTATCAAATGGGAAAGGAAACCATAGTTCGTGTGTACGGTGGACTACCGCCTTATGAACCGATGTAATTTTTTTTCCGTAATATTATATAATGGATGTTAATAATGATGTATTTAAAGTTTATATATGATATTCATGACATTATAATCATTTCATATATATCCAAACCTTACCATGAACTGAAATATGATAATGTTGTTTGTTTTCACAACATGTTACCACATCAGGACGTGATGCGATTCATTTTTATACCGCATTATATGGATGATATATGTATGTGTATTTAAATATATAATATTATAAATATTATATTATATTAATTATGTAATTTCAAAATAAAACATACCTTATTTCCATCATTATGGTTGAAAAATGGAAACATTACACATGTATTCTTACGTTATACCGTCCCCATGATTGTAATGTTTTTCATTTTTCCAAACCATAATTCATGGATATTTTATACATTATAATTTGTTTAAATAAAATATAACAATATATTTATTATTATTCTAGATATTATGGAACAATTACCCCTTTTACAATGGTTAACACAATGATGCAATTTTGAAATTTTGATTTGAGATTCCTCAAAACACCTAATGTGGATATAATTGATTAAGTAAATAAATATGTCATTAAAATAAATGATGTAAATGGTTTTAGTATTAGGAATTAAAACTGAAAAAGGTTCCAAAAAAATTAATAGTTGATATAATTTTATTATATATATTATAAAATACGTACATGACAATGTCTGGACTCTAGGTATGGGTTTCATCACAACACGTCCTTCTTTGAGACACATGTTGTATTATGAACCTAATTTAACTTAATTAGTGTATATTATTCCCCTTTACATATTATATCATGAATAATTCATACTTAATGCTATTTTTTGTTACAATCCATTTACTTCATTCGTGGTATTTGAGATTCAAAATATACCAAATCCGTGTTTTAATATCATTTTAATCAGGATTGTTTTTTATTGAATTTACATCATAGGAAATTATTTGATCATTGTATAATAAAACACATAAATTTCTTATCTTATGGTTATTGATGAAATTCTCACATAATAGTTCTGTTTTCTTCTACTTGGTATGTAAAATTATTGTGACAATCTTTAAAAAAAATATAACTTCATTTCTCTCTTCAATAAAAAATCCTTTATCTTTGATATGCATGTTTTAAAGAATAATTCAAGAAAATTTTTAACTTTATAAAAATGATTTTAAGGACATTTTTTCACATGTTTTAATTTTTAAAAATGGTTTTAAAGGAATATTCTTTTTTAGAAAAATAGACTTTTTAACCTTTTACCAATAGTGTGAAACGAATGTTTTATAAACTTATACTACTTGTTCAAAAATATCTATCATAATGAAAACTAAATTACATGGATATTAATTTATATGTTTCCATTATTATTTTTTTAAGAAATTAATTTTAATAAATTTTATATATTTTTTACTTTTTTAAGAAATTATTTCAATTTGAAAATCATATTTTCATTACAAAATATTCTATGTAATATTTTAAATACGTTTTTATCAATGATGAAAACCTGTAATGTCATTGATTTATTATAAATTATATATATATGTCTCTAAAATATATACCTTTATCTTTCATCATAAATTTTTAGGTTAATACATGCCTTCTGTTCATCTCTCAAATTATATCATTTTGAAATTTCCATTAACTATGATATGAAACAAGATTATGAAAACCATTTCTTTCCACGGGAAATTTTTAATTTTATTCTTTATGATTGATTTACTTTTTGGGGTACACATGATCATAGAAAATTTTATGATAGGTGTTTCCGTATATCACTCCAATTTACTGGGTTAATATTTAGTCTCATAAGGCATTATGTATGGGATTAGGGAGTAAACCAAATCCATAATGTTCCTCTTTCTACAATGTGAAAATTTTTTAGTAAGTTAACGGTTACTCATGTTTATGTCATGTTATATGTTTTGGACACATTTCCTATTATTCCATGAACATATGATAAAATGTTCTATATATTATGGTCCCATGTAATTACTCTTGGGAAAACCCTTTTATGATATCAGGTTATACTATTGACTCACCAATTGTGTAATTTATAATATTTATCCCCTTACTATGTTTTTTAGCTCACCCCTTTTCCTTATGTATACCCCAATCTATCCCATGCAATTTAAGAGATAAAATGGATTTAAAATATCATTATGGAAAATAAAATAAAAAGTTTTATTTTAGTATCACTTTTATGTATTATGAACCTAGTCTTCTAAAGACAGTATGCCTCTCAATCTCTAGGTTGCGATTAATGGATTTTTATGCTAAAAATCATGAAATTATATATGAAAAAGTCTTGGGTCACTATAGTTTGTATCTAAAAAATGTCTTGTTATTTTTTTATTAATATTAGATAAATATATAAATTCTTTAGGTATAATACTAATCATAAGAAAACATCCATTAATTTTGGTAAAGTATCTATTAAGTAGTTTAAAAAAAAAAATAAATCCCTATTTGCATTCAACATGTGTATGTGGCTCTAGAACAATTATACATAGGGGTAATAACCCTAAAATGGAGCATTTATCTGGACTTCTTCATCACATAGTGCATGATAATGAGCCTTACTACACACCTAGTTTGACACTCCTTTGGGGAATTCTTTCTAAATTCACCAAATTGTTTACAAACAATTATGGAGGAAATAGAAAGAAAATTTGGTCAGAATACATAATAGGAAACATTAAAATGAAAAACCTTTATTGAAAAATAAAGGTTTATATATTAGGATATACTTATAATTTATAAGCTATTCTTTATAGGTTTATACGTTTACCTTTTGTATGTTAATGCACTGTCATATTGGTTCTTTTATTATTTTTTGTTAATGGTGGGAAACAGTAGAAAGCAATACAATAACCAATGTGATAGGAAGTAAAATGTTTGTCCTAATGAGATAACTAAACTAACGGTAATGGAATTTAGACATATTGTAATTACTTCAAATAAGATATCTAAAATTATGATTACCAAATAGAATGTAGTATTATTTCCAAACACGTCAAAGAAGGGAAGGATTCCATCTCATGGAAGTTCCAGTGTATAAGATTATTATGAACATATGATTCAATTGCTTACATGTTAATAATGTTGGAAGAGGCACTATGGGAAATGACTTAGAGGAATTGGAAGATTTGTTATGTGTGGAAGAGGATGGAATAAATAAGCTAACTACCAAATAAAAATGAAGAGTCTAGTTAAAAATATGTTGGGAAATAAAGGTAATTCAATGGAACTACTAATTGTTTAACGTTGTAGATGTGGGAAACAAGGTAATTATATGATTCAATGCATTAATAAAAGGATTAATTCCTGTTGGCTTGTGTTAGGAAAATCATTGAAGTGGAATGATTGATATGTTTAGGTGTTAGAACTTGAGAATCATGTTGTTGAAGAATTTTTATCAATGGTATGCTAGTTATAAGAATCATGAAACATAAAAGGATTGTCTGAAAGTATATTTTATTTAATGATTTGAATGAGTATGTTTAATATTAAAAATGAAATGGAATGTTTATTTAATGATAATGTGATTTATTATGAAAAAACACATGAATTAGGAGCTCAAAATATTTTATATGTGGTTTATGTTGATATAATTAAATGTAGTTAAGATTATTTTATTTTGTGAGAAAAATTTCAATAAAGTATAATTTAGAGGTTAAAAAATTATTTTTTATTAATGTTTGTTTGATTTCATCATTTTAAGAATGTTAATCTAATTATATTAATATAGTTTTAGAAAATTGAAAAATCCCATGCTAGGAGAAAAATTCTCATATCTGGAAAGGTTATAGGGCTTGAACCCACAACCAAATGGTGATAAGGGTGAAAAACCTACCACTGGAATTTATGATGTAATGGTTAATATGAAATTGTTTTTTCTTAAATCATTTGACAGATAATATTTAATTTGATTTTGGGAAACATATTACAGAATCAAATCGTTTTGAATTTTTAGAATAATGATGAGATTAATGATATTTTGAGAAATGATTCACTGTGTAGGGTTATATTTAACCCATAGGTATAAAATGTGATTTAACATGAAATATTGGTTGGGAATAAAACAATTAAATGTTTGACTTCTGAGGAGACTTGGGATATAGGATTATTAATTTGTTTAATATTCTGTGTTGAACCTCTAGTGTAAATTTTGAACTAAATTATATTATTTCCTCATATGAAGGTATATAAATATTTTACCTTGTAGTAACCCTTTCCAGTTTCGATTAGTATTTTTATATAAAATGAATATCTTGAGGTCATTATGGGGAATCTTACTATTCATTAAATGTTATTTTTTATTCTGTCATGAGAAAATCATCTTTACTACTCATATTTTGGAGAAATATATGATATTGTGGGGAAAATGATTAATGGATGAAATTATACTTGTAAAATAAGTATATTTTCTTATGTCTGTAGTCTAGATGGTAGAAGTATCCCACATCTTTTGGAAAAATATTATTGAAATAAAAATTTTATTCATTTTCAATAAATCAATGGTCTCTTTACTCTTAAAAGATGTATAATGTTATCACCTAAATTTATCATTTTTTTCAATACATGTTTTCATTTCCCACGAATGTTCCCCTATGTGGTAACCTAGTTATGTGATGACCATAATATTTAATTTTCCCTATTTTTAAGAGGATGTTTTATTAACTGTTTTTATGATTTGAGTTTTCTACAGTGAAATTTTTAAATATTAAACCATTGATTATAGAGAACAAGGTAAAATTTTGAGGCAAAAATTTATTTAAAGGGGGTATAATGTGACACCATTATATTTTAAAATAACACAATGTTTGATAATGTATTCTACATGAAACACTATCTTTAAATGAACCATGTTACAATACTAAATATTATTATTTAAACGTGACCAATATAACCTATTAATTAAATTGATGGATATCAGTAGTATCAAATGATTTATGAAATATATATAAACATCCAAATAAAATTAAATTTATTTATAAATTCTCAAAATATATTTACTTAACTATTATTAATGATATTTTATTCTAAATTGTTTTTTTAAAAAATGATTTTTTATTTCATTTTGATAGAAATATTTATATATAATATATGTAAATATTAGAAATTTTATTTTATAAAATTAAAATAATTGGTTATATAACCATATTATAATTAACTTAGTGTTATTATTTTGAATTTTGTAGAAATGTTTGATTTTTCAGTAAATAGTGAAAATTAATGTTTTTAAATACTTTTATTTTTTTCACTAAATTAAGTAATTTAAAAGGTAAATTATAGTTTTTATTTTGTATTAAATTTAAAACTGATCAATTTGATATATTATTATCTATTTATTTCCATTTTAATCATCAATTTTCATGATTTTTGTAGAAGTTTCTTATTATTCTTAAAAACATGACTTTCGAAAAACTATTTTTAAATTCATAAAGCCTATTCATTTCAATAAATTAAAACAGCACCTAATAATGAATGGTTTAAATTAAATTCATATATTTTACATTTATTTATCTGAAATGGAATTTATAAAATGATTATTTTTAGGTATAGATTAAATATAAGATCATCTGTCGCTTGAAAATTTAATTTCATGAAGAACCATTTTTCGACACATTTTGTGGGTATAATTTCAAGTTGTATTATGACACTTATTTGATTTTAATTTTATAAAATTGATTATATTTTTGGAGTCATAATAAATAATATTATATAATATGTTCACCATAATTTTTGATAATACATGGAAATTTTAGGGTCTAGTTAGACCAGCACTAGAAATTGTTAATAAACAATTATATGTAAATGTTTAAGAAGTGAAAAGGGAATTTCATAATCAATAGTGAGACAATGCTATCCTGTTTTCATCCACAAATGATTCCAAAAAATCACAAGCCATGACAGAAAACCTGGTAGTCATTTCCATTACTTCTATCTATGGAAAAGCGTTAGCCGCTTGATTGGATTCCATATACATGTGTGCGATGAAAAAGCTGAGATGCTTAACCCGATTAAGGAATACAATCCAATGAAGTATAATTATAAATCGGGAAATACTAGTCTTTGACTTAAGAGCATTTTATTCATGTTCAGAGTCTAATCAAATCCATAAATTATTCCATCCATGAAAAACTTCATATGTGACAACATAGATGATGGCCCATTATTCATCTTTGTAAGAAATTATCATCCAAATAAAATGGTGGAAGAAGCCTTTGATGAATTTATAGTGTGATGAATATTCCTAAATAACGAATTCATCCTAAAATTCTTATTATAGATTCATCAACATGAGCATCAATACGTGGTAAAATAGAAGGAATCCAATGAATGATCTTGATCATCTTCAGCTTCTTTGGTCTACTCGAGACACCCAATAGCTGGAGTGCTTGTAGTTCAATGACTATATTGTCCATGAATCCATTCAAGATGGTATCAATAACATTTATGTCATTATGCATGTCAATTTTTCATGCATGAAGCGATAGTACATTACTGATAAATTGTAGACCTTTTCAAGAAACCTAGATAGTATAACAGGCTGCTACTACAACTACAATAAGATGGTTCTAAATCTTAGTACATAGGGCGGATTTAGTGATGTAGATAATCATGTGTTCAACCTTCCTATAATAAAAAAGTATATATTTACAATTTCACCAATGTAACTCCATATACTTTGAGAAAGTAAGGAGAAAATGAATATATGTTAGGAATTTTGAGCATCATTTTGATAGAAATGTCATGGAGAAACAAAACATTGTCCACCCTTTCTCAATTGATCATATGTGAGAAGACTATTCTTCCAGATTTTCTATTAAAGGATAAGGCTTTATGGTTGACGAACAATATCTTTGATCTTAAGGATCCAAGAAAGAGTTTGATTGGATTAGTCAACCAACATTTGAAAGAATTCATTGATATTGAAATGTCAATTTCTCTTCGACTTCCGGATCAGAGTATCCTCATCCATAAAAGAATAACATTAAATTTTAAATTTTGATTGAGAATCCACTATACACTCAATGTTGATTCCTGTTAGCTATAAATTCAAATACAAACATGCCAAAAAGATAATTGGGTTTTTCTCTAGTGTTCAAAGGAGAATCTAGCCGAGAAGACTTCCAACAATTATGGAAATATTTTATGGTCACAAGCCATTTTGAATTATTAATGATATCATGAAAAGAGTTCCTAAGAAATGGACATTAATATGAAGCCAGATAATTTCTATTCTCATTATGGATCTTTATTTTAAACATATTTGAATAAAAATAACTTTAAGAGTCATTAGAAGTTAAGATATTTTCTGTGAACATATTAATATTTCCATGACTGAAAATCTTGAGAACATTGATTCCAAGGTTCCCCATCTCAATGGTATTAATGTAATCCTTCCAAGATATTTTGATTATATTTTTCTCAATAATAGAACCTGTCCAGATAAAAATCATCATCATTCCTTGAAGTTAACTTAGAAGACTTCTTGTCTATCTATAATGCAAGAAGGGGTAAATTTTTTTTGATATGATCACCAAGTTCACAAGACATACCCACCCAGCTTGAGATATGGATTTACTATTAAATACATCCATCTGTTTAATGTTTCCTGAATAAATACTATCAGGACATTAACTCCGTAATTATTTTTGTCAATAAAGAATTGTAAAAAAAAAATTAGCTATGAGAGTTGATGTTAAAACTAGTTTGCCTAGGTATAAAATATATTGTTAAAGGGTGTAAAATGTTTTAAAAAAGTTTATTTTTGTATGGTGTTGGTGTTTCATAACCATATAACCCCTCCAATACATTATTTATCAATTTTTAATGCAATTCCATTGAGAGTGACTACCCATTATTGAATATTTTTAGCTATTTACAAAAATTCCACTCCCTCTCACTTAAAAAATGGAAGCCCATATCCTTCACATTACAACCTTAAAAATCTTTTTGGTCCAGAAAATTAATTCTCAAATACCTTACAAAATTACATACCCATTATTTAGAATCCTTTGCTTGATCATAATTCAAATCGAGGAATGATTTAGGTATAATCTGAAAGAGGTGGTCTGTAGTAGAGGTATAATTCTAAACTGACTATATTTGTTTTATTTCATCATCCACCTCATTAATATCCTACTAAATCATAATTAGAAAATAAAATATTTATATACTATATAATATTATTTTATTATGTTAATTTCATGACATAAATAAATATCATCTTCCATCAAATGGGAAACAAAACCATCATTCGTCCATACATTAGACTACCACATCACAAACTGATGTAATTATTTATTTGTCATTTACATTAATGGATTTTTATGATTATGGATTTAATTTTTATATATGATATTAATAAAATAATATTCATTATGTATCTAATTACCTTTCCATGAAATTAAAAATGATAATTCCATTCGTGTGTATGAAAGACATCCACCTTACGAAGCGACACGATTCTTTTTTTAACCACATCATGAGGATGATATATATAAGTTTATTTAACAAAATAATATGATATTTATGATATAATTTTTCTTATATGAAGATAAATTAACATAACACTTCTTACCACCATGAACATTGTAAAACGAAAACGTTAGACATGCATATGTATGACCTATCATATTCATTGTTGCAGCGTAGTACATTTTTCATAACCATAATTCATCGTTATTTTTAAAATTATAATTTTTATATAAAATTATAATTATTTCATGATTATAAGTCATTAAAAATGAGAAAATGTACTTTTTCACCACAGAAAACACATCGATCCCATTTTAAAATAATGAATTGACCATCCTCAAAACACCAGACATCGACATAACTAATTAAGTAATTAAAAAATTACTAAGATAATTGAATTAAATCATTTATGTGTAATTTATTAATCCTTTAAATAGTTCTTAAAAAAATAATTTATATATTTTTATTATATAGTAGATATAAGACATACACAAAAATATTTTCACTCAAGGTACGAGTTTTGTCTCAAAAATTCCTTCTTTGAGGAACATGTTATTTTATCCACCAAATTTCTTTTAAATGGTTTATATAATTACCTTTTTCATATTATATGATGAATAATTCAAAATAAATTATATTTTATGATACAAATTATTTATTTCATCCATCAAAGTTAGGATTCAAAATTTACCCAAGTGATAACGAGTTTTCTTTCAATTTCTTTTTAATCAGGAATGTTTATGTTTTAATTTACACCATAGAAAATTATATGATAATTGTATAATAAAACCATTTAATTTTACTATTATATGTTAATTAATTTTATTTTCTATTAATTGAACCATTCTCCTCTCTATGTAACTAAATATGATTGAGAAAATTATTTTATGAAATGCTAAATTGATTTCTCACATCTGGTAAAAATCCATTTTCTTCCACATAGAGGTCTTCTAAAATCAATTTGAATAATTTTGTTAACATTATAAAAATTATTATTTTAATAAATAATGAAAAATTATTTATTAATTTTTTTAAAATAGTGTAATGAAAATTTTAAATATTTTTCATAATAAGGGATTTTAATGCTTTTTACAACTCTGTGAGGGAATTTTTTTTGATTTTATAAGACATGTATAGAATTACCTAACATTATGACCTCCCTATTTTTTAAACATTAATTTACATATTTCCATGTTTCTTTTTAATTAATATTTTTTTATTATAATTTATAAATATTTATAATTTTAAATAGAGATTTCAATGGTCAAGGGGTTTTTCCTCATAAAATATTCCTTGTAATGTGTTAAATATATTTTCATCATTGAAAAAAAAACATTGATGTTATGGATTGACTCTGAATTAGGTATACATGTCTCTCACAAATATATATAGACTATAATCTATTAATTTGATAGGGAAATACATTTTGTATGTTCTTTCTCACAAGTTCCTTCTTTACAAAACTTCTATTGATTATGATATGAGGCAAGATTTAGCAACCCATTTATTTCCATGTGAAATTTATAGGATTATTACTTATGATTGGTTTCCTTTTCTATACCCATAATCATGAACATGTTATGATGGATTTTACAATATATAACTCTAATTCATGGAGTAAATATTTAGTCTCATGTGTCATCATGTATGATATTAGGGAGTAAAACTAATATATTATGGGACTTTCTCCACCGTGTGATATTTTCTAGGAATTTATCCTTCACATAGGTTTATATCATGTTAAAGGTAAGTTTCACATTTAGTATTATTCAATGATTATATGATACCATGTTTTTATGTTATCACCCCGTGTGATTACTCTTGAGACTACTCTTTTATGATATCATTATCCAATTTTGACTTTCATTTTATGATTCCTTATCATATTTATTCCCTTAATGAAATTTTTAGCTCACCAGTTTTGCCTATATACATCCCAGGAAATCCCATGTTGTTTAACATCGCAAAATTATTTAGGATACCATTATGGAAAATAAAATAAAGCTTTTATTTTAGTCTCACATTTTTGTATTATTATCCCATTCTTTCAATGAAACTAGACCTCTCGATCATTGGGATGTAATTAATGGATTCTTATGATAAAAATTATGTAATATTATGCATTAATGGCTTGGGTAGCTATAGGTGGTGTAGTCCATGATCCTAATAAAGGGATGTCAATGACATGGGGGATGTCACTTAAACAACTAATAGATGATGTCGGTGATGCCACTGGTGCTTAGTTGGTGCGTGCAAGGCCTTTGGTCCTAGGACCATATGGGCTATTATTTATAGGTCTTATAGTTAGAATGTAAAATATAACTATTTCATTGGGTCTTTGTTCCACATAAAATTCAATAAATAAGATTGTAATGTTTTCCATTAAATCATATGGTAATGTATGAGGCTTGGACCAATGGGGTGCCTAGGGTGTGTGTGTGTTTTCTTTCATGTAATTACCCCAACTATAATAAATAATAGTGTGTGCGTACACGTGCACATAATATTTTTAATTCAACGATGAAATTTAATGCATGCGGATACACACACAAAAAAATATGTTTACATATGTTTGTGTAATATATATATATAATTTATATTTGAATATAAAATATATTTTATAGGATAAAATTTATAATTTATCAAATTAAAAGATGAATTATATGTATATTTTTTTGTAAATAATATATTATAAATATATTTTAATATATACATGTGTGTCTGTGTTTCAATATAAATTTTAGATTACATAAGATCAATTCATAAATAAATAAATATATAAAATTATATATTATTATTATATATATGTATATGTGTGTGTATTTAAATCATCTTTTTAGAAGATATGAGCAATTAATATATATTATATAATATATAAAATAAAATATATATCATATAATATTTAAAATTATATATATTTTATAAAAATAGTGTATACTACTTTTTTATATAACAATATTCCAAAAATACAATCAAACAAACAAACATACATGGATACAGAAAACAATCATAGGTACATACCTACATACATACCTATGTCCATACATACATTCATATGTACATACATTGAAATAAAATTTCTATTATATAAATTATAAAATCAATATATATTATATAACCTTTTAAATAAAATATATATAATTTAATATTTAAAATAATATATATTATATAATAATAGTATTTCCTATTTGATATTTTTATAAATCCACATTGAAAAATATATACGTTCATGAACGCATGTATATATACATACAAAGATACATAAATGAATACATATATACATATGTACCTATATATACATATATACATATATACACTTATACACATATATGTAGAATATATATTAAATAAAGAACCCAATCTAGTTAGTTCATCTGTGTTTGTTTTAATAATCAATGACCAAGTTTGAATCTCGACCACCAACATTTAAAGTGGAATTTTCGATAGGGTGGCCTCTATATGGAAGGGAATAGTCATTAGCACTAGGTTATTATGTGAATGATGATTCAAGATAGTGGTAGTATAATGGACCAGACCTCTTCGATCCATTACATTGTGAAAATCTGGTGTTGGAGGTGTTCCAGGAGGTCAAGGTGACTTATCCCCAACACTTTTCCAAATTTCCAGTTCTGTGAACTGTGTTTCCAGTTTTATGAATACTATCGGTAGGTGAACAACGTTTCTATCGGTGAGGTTCAGTGAACGGTATTTCTACCAGTGAGGTTTATCGGTGAGGTCTATCAGTAGACTTGTATAGTGTTTCCAGTTTTATGAATAGTATCGGTAGGTGAACAGTGTTTCTGTTGGCGAGGTCTATCGGTAGACTTGTACAGTGTTTCATGTTTTATAAATAGTATCGATAGGTGAACAGTGTTTCTATCGGTGAGGTTCAGTGAATAGTTTTTCTATCGGCGAGGTCTATCGGTAGACTTGTACAGTGTTTCCAGATTGGTAGACCTATACAGTGTTTCCAGATCGGTAGACCTGTACAATGTTTCCAGATCGGTAGGTGTATAGTGTTTCTAGATCGGTAGACTTGTACAGTGTTTCTAGAACAGTGAAGTGGTTAGGTTTATCAGTAACCTATAATGGTGAGGTGTATCAATATCCTCTAATGGTGATGTCTATCAGTAACCTCTAACGTTGAGGTCTATCAGTAACCTCTAACGAAGAGGTCTATCGGTAACCTCTAACGGTGAGGTCTAATAGTGACCTTTTCTTTCCTTTTCCAAATTTTGAGTATGTGACCAGTGTTTCCAGCTTCCTACAGTATAACCCCTTTGACGTTTTTTGACGTAAAATACATTTAAAGGATTATTTTAAGAACTTTAAGGCCGATTCAAATGCCATAAATCCTATTTTAATTATCCATATAGCTCAGGATGTTTTTTAACATGGTCAAACCACATGGGATAATGTGATCCGCTTTTAATGGAGAATTAAGTATATCTTAAACCGTCGCCCCATTAAATCTTCAAAAAAGACAAGATATCATCCTCCCTTGTATTCCCTCTTTGTTCTCGGCTAGGAGATGCTAGAACCCTTCAATCCTTCATGTAGGAGTTTCACAATCAAACCCTACTCCTCCGATTGGTTCCGCTCTGTTTTTTATGAAACCAAGCTGTATCGATCAATATTAGATATAAGGTATGTTTTTATCATCGTTCCTTTGGGATCATCTTCCCCTGTTTGTCCTTTCTATCTTATAGAATGTAATCTCCATGCTTCTAATGGGGTTTACTTGGGGTTTGGTTGGTGCGGACGTATCGTGGCATCCCCAGGTGGATGCCGTTGTCGCGAGAGGAGGATCATGACCCGTTGTGTGGATAAAGAACGTCAATAACTCTTCAAGGTAGGGGATCTATGGCTTCTCTAATTTTTTATGTGCAATCGTAGAGTTATCATGATTTAGCCCTTTGGATCACAATGAAATTGACCTAATTAAATACTTGAACTAGATTAGAAGAATTGGTTTGATCACATGTTTTTGCTTTGTACCATGATAACGGTTTGCCTCATGTTTTGATAGATAGTGTGATATCTATGATTTCTTTGATTATATTTTTGTTATTGATTGAAATTGATAAAGAACGTAAAGCCAGAATTAAGTGATAATTAATTGGTTAAAGATAAAGAGGCATGTAAATGAATCTGGTTGTTGCCGTTGTTGTAGTTGTTCTAATTTGATGTTAATCAAATTGGAATAATAATCATGTTAAATCTTTTGTGATAGATTACTGATTAGGTTTCCCGGAATTGGAACCTACAAATTGAATCTGTTAATTCAAGAGGGATTGAAGAACTAGTTGGTTGATAAAATCTAACACCTGGTAGGGTTCTTAGTTAACCTCATGTTCATAAGGATGAGTGCCTTGTGCTTTAGATCGATGAGTGCTCATTATGTATGAAGGATGAATGCCCTGTTAAAGGGCCAATAGCCCATTTGATGTGATGTTTGATTTCATTCTGCTTGTGTTGTGATGTGAACATGGAGGGGTGTTGTGATATGTGGATGCAAGGAGGCCTTATGGTTGTGGAAGTGGATGAAGCCTAGAGTTCCGAGATGCATCAGTTTATGCACGTGGGTGTTGGGGAGGACACAAGTGATGATGGAATGGGATGGATGTGTTCGTTGTATGCTTGGTGAATTTGATTGAATGTTTATCTACTTTACTTTTCCCCACTGCTCAAGGTAGCTGGTCTTGCTTACCCTTCTTCCAAAGGAGGCGAAGACACGCAGGGTATGCTACGTGCTTTTAGTGTTTATCTTCTAAATGTAGAATGATTCTACGCTCTTGCTATAGGAGGCAAAGACTTGACGGGTAGTACATATAATCATCGTGTTGAGCCACCTTGTGTTTAGTAGCATATAATTCATTTCGAGAATTCCTGGGAATATGGGATGTAATTATTAATTGAATATCTGAATAAATGGTGTTAAACCATGGGGTTGGTGTTTACTGAAACATAATGATGAGGTAGTAATCATTTGAAGGAACAGTTGACTTTGGGTGTGTTGCTAATGAAATTTAATGAGGAATTGTTCACAGTTAAATAATGTGTAAATAATTAATTAACGTAAAGTGCAATTGATAAAAAATGGAATGGAAGAATCTAATAAAGTTCTTTAATTGGTTGTGCGCTTATAGGAAACCTAGTCTTAGAAATAGCAGCCCGGAGTCCGAGAGACGTTAGTTGCAGTTGTGTCTAAGACTAGGTAATGCCCATAGTGTGGTTGTGAGATATAATATATTCTGTAATTTTTATGTTTCTATTTTCTACTCCACCCTATCAATAAGGGAAACTGACACCCCGGGGATTCTGGGCCCTAGGGGGTGTTTTCCCCAACATTCCAGTGGGAGGACGAATGGATGACTAACCCCTTTGGCCCCGCTCTCTTCTCATGGTAGATACTTGTGCCAATAGGCATAAAAGTTAGTTTCGACATATATCTGTGTAGAGGGTTGTAATAGCTTTTGGTTATTTCAACCTAATATATTTTGGATATAGTATCCTATGGACTACTATAGGGGTAACGTGTATTGGATGTGATGGTTTGAGGATCCCTACTCAGTGTATGGGCTATAATGGCTTGAGGTATAATACCCGACGTATGATACACATTATGCAGGGTATGGTGGATCCCGGAACTTACCTGGTTACTTTTGGTTGTGTGGATGGTGTGGTGATTATCCTAGGTGTCTGCGGGTAAGCCTTTGTGGTGCATGAGGTGCATATTATGGTGCTTCGCCCAGGTGTCTGTGGGAAAGACTTTTTGGAGAGAGATTCTTAGGACGTGCGACATTGGGGAAAAGCGGAAAACCAGTGGGGATGTAGTAGTGGGGTACCCTTGATATTCTTTATTATATAATATATTCTTGTATGAGTTACTTGGTGAGAGTAGCCATGGTGATTTTGGGAAATTGGTATACATGTTTAGGTGACGAGATAGTTTCCCTTGTTGTTCACTTTGATATAGCATGATTTATTTACTTTGCACGAGAGGCTTCAGGGAGGGTCTTACTGAGTATACTGTTATACTCACCCTATGTATATATAAACTGTTTTTCAGGACACTTAGAGCATGATGGTGATCAAGCTGGTTTCTACTAGCTTGGGGTTGCAGGAGCTGTTTGGGCTTGTGGCTGCTGTTGTTTTTACTTTCTTTTGAGTACTTGTAGTTTTCCCCTTTCAGTTGTAGTACTTCTGCAGGTCATTTCATATGTGTACTTGGGTTTTCATTTATATTGTAGTCTGAGTTGGAGTTGGTTGGTTTCTATCTTATATCTCTCTTCCACATGTGTTTTCATAGAGGGTAATGCCTCCCATTCTGTGTGTTACTATACCCTCGGTGCTAGTCACCCACCTAGGGCCTACTAGAGGCGGGAATTGGGGGGTCATTATCTCCCTTCTCACATTGTCGGCCCAGGAGGGGTACACTTTGTGGGGAGGGGGTCGTGAAAGAGTGGTATCAGAGGTCTGGTTGAGGGATAGGATGGAGTTTGGAGTTCGGCACAGGTGAGGTTGCATGGGATGGTAGGGCAATGGTGTCATTCATGTTTAGCAAGTGGGGTAAACACTGGAGACTGGTATAGACATATGCATTTAGGCCCCCCTATGATCTGTTGCACGGACCTTTAAGTTTACAATGGCTACTAAACCAGGTGATACTGGTTGCAGGGTAGAGACCTAGGAAAGGATCATGCATCATTCTTCCTTGTGTCTGTGTTTGAATGGGTAGACCTTGGTATAGGTTAACCTAAAATGAATAAAAGAAAAAAATTAATTAATTAATGTTGAGTCTCCATATTCCAAGCATAGGAGATTTAACGGTTTGTTATTTTACAAGTATGGATCCAGGCCGACGTCCTCATCAGGTTTGCGTAGAAAATGTCCAGTAGGCTGTTCCAGCGGATCAACACAGGGTAGAGATTGACGACAACGACACTTGGAGGAAGACTCTCTAAGAGTTTCAGTGCCAGAGTCTGTATAAGTATGAGGGATCTGTTTTAGATGCAGTCACAGAAGAATGGTTGGAGGATGTCGAGATCAGATTTAGTTAGATTCGTGCTCATAAGGAGCACTGGGTGTCCTTGGTGGTGACAATGCTACGTGGAGCAGCGAGGCAGTGGTGGCGCTTGTTCCTCGGGGATCGTGAGGAGTCGGTGATCTCATGGGAGGAGTTTCGAGAAAAGTTCAGAGTTGAGTTCCTTTCTTCGACTATGAAGGCTTCCATTCTTTAGGAGCTTATTAACCTTCGACAGGGGAGCTCCAGTGTTCGAGAGTTTGGAATCTATTTTAGGAACCTTTTACCATATGCTTCGGACATGTTACTAAATGTGGAGGCAAGGGCGAGGCATTTTGAGGAGGCTCTATATCCAGAGATGCAGTGCTAGTCAACCCATTTATGATGAAGAAATATCTTGAGGTACTGGAGGGGGATGAGGTTATAGAGAGGACTTTTTCTAGGATCGGATTATCACAAGAGTGGAATCGACATGATTCCTCACGAAGCAGAGCTGTGGTCCGGGGTTCCCAGTTTTCAGGACAGAAGAGTTTTCGTTCAGCCGGGGGTAGGTCCTAGCCCTTCACATCTCGTTTCTCTGGAGGCAGCAACTCTCAGGTCTATTTCAAGGGATTAGATGGTTGTTTTTCTTGTGGTGGTCACGGCCATCAGCAGTGGGAGTGCTCGACCTTTCAGAGCTGTCATCGTGTAGCATGCACTATGCTCTAGGTTCCTCCGTTGAGGCAGTAGCATCCAGTTGCACCAGCTTTAGATCACCAGAGGGGAGATGGGGTTGGCAGAGGACAACCCCATGATGCTCCCCGTCCTCAGAGAGAAGATTACAGTAGTGGTGGTGATCATCATCAAGGTCATAGAGGCCATGGAGGAGGTTGTGGTCCGCTTCATGCTCTAGCATTGCCAGCACCAGGCAATACAGCAATCATTTGAGGTCACCATTTCTTGTTTTCTACCTTTGTGTATGTCTTGTTTGAATCAAGAGTGACACACTCCTTCATATCACCTACCCTTGTCCATGCGTTGGGACTTCAGGTAGAGAGTCTTCTATTGCCATTGGTGTTCACTACGCCAGTTGGAGGCCGAGCTAACTTGTTTGAAGTATGTAGAGACTCTAAGCTAGTGTTGGGGCAACACCGCTCTTGGGGAGATTTCCTATGTTTACAAATACAACCATATAATGTCATCCTCGGCATGGATTAATTGTATTCAGTGCAGGATATCGTAAATTGCTTTAGGAATAAGGTCGTTTTACTTGTTTTGGATGGAGAATAGGTGGTGTTTGTTGGTGAGAGAGAGCCTCGGAAGGGTCATAGGCGTGTTCCATACTTGTCGTCCTTGATGGCTGAGATGATGCTGAGTTATTTAGAGGTTCAGCAGTTGGCGTTTCCTAGGGTCGTAGAGGAGTACCCTGATGTCTTTCCAGAAGAGGTTGTATCATTACTTCCTTGATGAGAGATTGAGTTCGGGATCAAGCTAAATCTAGGAGATTCTCCTATATCTATGTCTCTATATAGGATGGACCCTTATGAGTTGTGAGAGATACGTATATATCTTGATGGTCTGTTGCAGTGCGGTATTGTTCGGCCAAGTGTGTCACCATGGGGTGCACCTGTTTTGTTCGTGAAGAAGGCAGATGGCAGTTTGTGGTTGTGTGTCGATTATCATCACTTAAACAAAGTGACAATAAATAATCACTATCCTCTTCTATGGATCGATGAATTATTCGATCAACTGAAGGGTGAAAGTTGGTTCTCAAATATTGACTTGCGGTCAAGATATTATCAGATGTGTGTGAATGATGAGGATATTCCTAAGACTACTTTCCGTCGTCGTCATGGGCATTATGAGTTCATTGTAATGTCATTTGGAATGACGAATGCTGCAGCTGTTTTCATGGGTTTGATGAATGCTGTGTTATGTGAGTTCTTGGAAAGGCTTGTGGTAGTTTTCATTGACGACATCCTTGTGTACTCCACATCTGAAGAGGAGCATGCAGAGCATCTACGAGCCGTTTTAGGAGTTCTTTGTCAACATCAGTTGTTCGAGAAGTTGTCGAAGTGTGTGTTTTGGGATCGAGAAGTCCGTTTCACGGGGAATTTTGTGTCCCAATAAGGAGTAGCTATGGGTCCCTCGAAGATAGAAGCAGCGGTGTCTTGGACAGCCCCCAAGACAGTGTCAGAGGTGCGATGTTTCCTTGGGCTCGCAGGATACTACAAGAGGTTCATAGCCATTTTCTCTCGAGTTTCGACTACTCTGACAGCTTTGACAAGAAAATATTAGGCATTCATATGGACTGATCAATGTCAGGCATCTTTAGAGTATCATAAGAAGAATTTAGTGAGAGCTCCAGATCTTTGTCTTCCAGTTGAGGGAGTTTAGTTTGATGTGTTCTGTGATGCTGCACATCTGGGGTTAGGCTGTGTTCTCATGAAGAAGAAGTCAGTTGTTTCTTATGGGTCTCGGCAGTTGTGTCCCCATGAACGCAATTATGCCACTCACGATCTTGAGTTGGCATCCGTTGTGTTTTCTCTGAAGTTGTGGATACATTACCTCTTTGGTGAGTTCTTTTTGGTTTTCACCAATCATAATATTTTGAGGAATGTTTTCTCTCAGCAGGACTTGAACTTTTGACAGCGTCCGTGGATGGAGTTTTTGCAGGAATACGGCATCAAAATATCATATACACCTAGAAAATGGAATGTTGTAGCTGATGCGCAGAGCCGAAAGTCATGTAGTGATGATGTGTGTGAATCCCGTGATTCCTGGAGAGTAATGGAAGAACTGTCATCATTACATCTTGATATGGGAGAAGTTGGGGGTAGATGCTATCTTTTTCAGATGACAATATAGTCATCCCTGGTGCATAAGGTGGAAGAGTCCCAATTGGGAGATCTAGAGGTGGAGGTTTGGAGAGAACGAGTTGTTTGTTGTGAGTCCCCTGATGTTTGGTCAGAGGATAAACAACACATATTATTGTATCATGGAAGGATTTTTGTTCCCTTGGAGATGCACGAGACGGTTCTCAGAGAGTTCCACAATTTTCCTTTAGCAGTACATCCTGGTGTGGCAATGATGTATCGATCCTTGAGGAGTCAGTTTTGGTGGCCTGGTATAAATAGTGCGGCTGTGGAGTTTGTGTCTCGATGTTCAGTCTGCTAGAGGGTGAAGGCTGAACACCGTGTTCCTGGCGGTCTTCACCAGCCATTAGAGATTCCTCAGTTGAAGTGGGAGGTCATATCAATGGATTTTGTTATAGGTTTACCTCATGCTTTGGGAGTACATGATGCTATTTTGGTGGTAGTAGATTGTTTAACAAAATCGGCCCACTTCATAGCGATCAAGGTGTCGAGCTCAGTGGATGTTTTGTTGAGGTAGTATCTGGAGGAGGTGGTGAGACTTCATGGAGTCCCTAGGATGATCATTTCTGATCAAGATCCTCATTTTACCTCCAGGGTGTGGAGAGGTCTCCATCATGCTTTTGGTTCTCAATTATGACTTAACACTGCTTTTTATCCTCAAACGGATGGTCAGACAGAGCGAACCATCTAGAATCTTGAAAACATGTTACACTCTTGTGTTCTTGATTTTTGAGATTCATGGATGAGGCACTTACCCTTGACGGAGTTCTCTTACAATAATAGTTTTCACTCCACTATCGGTATGGCACCGTTTAAAGCCTCGTATGGCTGACCTTGCCGTTCTCCTTTGTGCTGGACTGGGGTCGGAGAGTCAGCAATTCTCTGACCGGAACTAGTGTAGAATACAACAGAGATGGTTCAGGTAATTCATGAGAGGATGAAGATAGCGCAAGATCTTTAGAAATCATATGCAGATCAAAGAATGATACCCTTAGAGTTTGATGTTGGGGATCATGTGTTTCTAAAGGTGACTCCCCGTCATGGGCAGTGAAGGTTTGGTCGTGGAAGTGATCTTTCTCCCCGGTTTGTTGGGCCTTTAGAGGTGTTAGATTGTATTATAGTTGTGGCGTATCGAGTTGCACTTCCCCCTAAGATGAGTCGGATACATGATGTTTTCCATGTATCACAGCTCCGCCGTTATCTTCATGATGACTCTCACATCATCGATTGGGGAGATATCGATGTTAATGATGATTCATCCTTCGAGGAGCGACCTGTGGAGATCCAAGACTACAAGGATAAGGTGTTTCGTGGGCACTCTATCCCCTTGGTTTGTGTCTTATGGAGACACGGTGGCATGGAAGAGAGTACCAGGGAACGTGAGTCATAGATATGTTCACAGTACCCAGATTTGTTTGATGTTTAACTCTTTTCTTGTAATGATGTTTCCTTTGTGGTTATATCTTTCATGTTTTATTTATGAATTGTTCCTTTGTTGCTTTTGTGGCTCACACTCTTTTGAGAGGTATCTTGATAGGTGGTTTTTTGGACCCCATTTCTTTTGGTGGGGTTTGAATTCTCAAGGACGAGAATGTTTTGAGAGGTATCTGATGTAATGTCTCGGACCTCTCCGGTCCATTACTTTGTGAAAATTTGGTGTTGGAGGTGTTCAGGGAGGTCAAGGTGACTTATCCCCAACACTTTTCCAAATTTCTAGTTCTATGAATAATGTTTCCAGTTTTATAAATAGTATCGGTAGGTGAACAATGTTTCTATTGGTGAGGTTCAGTGAACAATGTTTCTATCGGTGAGGTCTATTGGTGAGGTCTATCGGTAGACTTGTACAGTGTTTCCAGTTTTATAAACAGTATCGGTAGGTGAACAGCGTTTCTATCATTGAGGTTCAGTGAATAGTGTTTCTATCTGTGAGGTCTATTGGTAGACTTGTACTATGTTTCCAGATCGGTAGACTTGTACAGTGTTTCCAGATTAGTATACTTGTACAGTGTTTCCAGATCGGTAGGTGTACAGTGTTTCCAGATCAGTAGGTGTACAGTGTTTCCAGATCGATAGACTTGTACAGTGTTTCCAGAACAGTGAAGCAGTGAGGTCTATCGGTAACCTCTAACGGTGTGGTGCATCAATAGCCTCTAATGGTGAGGACTATCGGTAACCTCTAATGGTGAAGTCTATCGGTAACCTCTAATGAAGAGGTCTATCGGTAACATCTAACGATGAGGTCTAATGGTGGCCTTTTCTTTCCTTTGCCAAATTTTGAGTATGTGAACAGTGTTTCCAGCTTCCTACAGTTTCACCCCTTTGATGTTTCTGTTGATGTCAAATACATTTAAATCCTTATTTTAATAAATTTAAGGCCGATTAAATTTCCATAAATCCAATTTTAATTATCCCTATAGCTCGGGGTATTTCTTTTACATGGTTAAACTGCGTGGGATAATGTGATCCGCTTTTAATGGAGAATTAAGCGTATCATAAACTGTCACCCATTGAATCATCAAAAGGGACAAGATATCGTCCTCCCTTGTTCTTCATCTTTATTCTTGGCTAGGAGACGCTATAAACTTTTAATCCTTCCTGTAGGTGTTTCACAATAAAACCCTACTCCTCCGATTGCTTCCACTCTATTTTGGATGAAACCAAGCTACATCGATCAATATTCGATATAAGGTATGTTTTTATCATCGTTCTTTTGGGATCATCTTCCCCAGTTTCTCCTTTCCATCTTATAGCATGTAATCTCCATGCTTTTAATGGGTTTTTCTTGGGGTTTTGTTGGTGCAGACGTATCGTGGAATCCTCGGGTGGATGCAGTTGTTGCGAGAGGAGGATCGTGTCCCATTGTGTGGATAAAGAATGTCAGTAACTCTTCGAGGTAAGGGATTCATGGATTCTCTAATTTTATATGTGCAATCGTAAATTTATCATGATTTATCCCTTTGGATCACAATGAAATTGACCTAATTAAATATTTGAACTAGATTAAAAGAACTGGTTTGATCGCATGTTGTTGTTGTGTACTGTGATACCGGTTTGCCTCATTTTTTTCTAGATAGTGTGTTATCTATTGCTTGCTTTGATTAGTTCTTCATTCCTGGAGGAAATTGATAAAGAATTTATAGCTGGAATTAATTGATAATTAATTATCTAAAGATAAAGAGGCATATAAATTAATCCGGTTGTTGCCATTGTGGCAGTTGTTCTAATTTTATGTTAATCAAATTGGCATAGTAAGCATCTTAAATCTTTTGTGATAGCTTACTGATTAGGTTTCCCGGAGTTGGAACCTACAAATTGAATTTGTTAATTAAGGAGGGATTGAAGAACTGGTTGGTTGATAAAAGATAACGCCTAGTAGGGTTCTTAGTTACCCTCTTTTTCGTAAGGCTGAGTGGCTTGTGCTTTAGAGCGATGAATTCTCAATATGTATGAAGGCTGGATGCCTTGTTAAAGGTCCAAGATCCCATTTGATGTGATGTTTGTTTTCCTACATCTTGTGATGTGATGTGACCTTGGAGGGGTGTTGTGATATGTGGAGGTAGGTAGGCCTTGTGGTTGTGGCAGTGGATGATCCCTAGAGTAGCGAGATGCATCGGTTTCTGCATGTGGTTGTCGGGGAGGACACAAGTGATGATGGAATGGGATGGATGTGTTTGTTAGATTCTTGGTGAATTTGATTGAATATTTATCTTCTTTACTTTTACCCTCTACTCAAGGCATCGGGTCTTTCTTACCCTTCTTCCGAAGGAGGTGATGATGCACGTGGTATGCCACGTGCTTTCCGTGTCTATCTTCTCAAAGGAGAACGAGTCTACGTTCTTGATATAGGCGGAAAATACTTGACGGGTAGTACATCTACTCACCTTGTTGATACCCCTTGTGTTTAGTAGCATAGAATGCTTATCTATAATTCCTGGGAATATGGGAAGTAATTCTGAAATAAATATCTGAAAAAATGGTGTTAACCCATGCGGTTGGTGTTCGCTGAAACACAATGATCAGGTAGTAATCATTTGAAGGAACAATTGACTTTGGGTGTGATGTTAATGAAATTTAATGAGGAATTTTTCATCGTTAATTAATGTGTAAAAAATTAATTAACATAATGTGGAATTGATAAAATAGGGAATGATGTAATCTAATAATGTTCTTAAATTGGTTGTGTGTTTATAGGATCCCTAGTCTTAGAAATAGTAGCCCAGAGTCTGAGAGACGTTAGCTACAGTTGTGTCTAAGACTAGGTCATTCACATAGTGTGGTTGTGAGATATAATATATTCTGTACTTTTTATGTTTCTATATGCTACTCCACCCTGTCAGTAAGGGAAACTGACACCACGGGGATTCTGATCCCTGGGGGGTGTTTTCCCCAACATTCCGATGGGAGGACGAATGGCTGACTACCCCCTTTGGCCCCACTCTCTTCTCTTGGTAGATACTTGTGCCAATAGGCACAACAGTTAGTTTCCCCATATATATGTGTAGAGGTCTGTAATGGCTTGTGGTTATTTCACACACACATATTCTGGATATTTTATCCTATGGAAAACTATAGGTGTAACATGTATTGGTTGTGATGGCTTGAGGATCACTACTCAGTGTATGTGATATAATGGCTTGTGGTATAATACCTGACGTATGATACACGTTATGCGGGCCATGGTGGCTCACATAACATGCCTGGTTACATTTGGTTGTGAGGATGGTGTGGTGCTTCGCCCAGGTGTCTGCGGGCAAGCCTTTGTGGTGCACAAGGTACAGATTGTGGTGCTTCACCCAGGTGTCTACGAGCAAGCCTTTTTGGAGAAAGATTCTTAGGACGTGCGACGTTGTGGAAAAGCGGAAAACCAGTGGGGAAGTAGTAGTTGGGTAACCTTGATATTCTTTATTATATGATATATTCTTGTATGCGTTACTTGGTGAGAGTAGACATGGGGAGTTTGGGAACTTAGAATACCTGTTTAGGTGACGAGTTAGTTTCACTCGCTATTCACTATGCTTTAACATGATTTCTTTAATTTTCATGAGAGTCTTCGGGGAGGATCCTACTAAGTATACTGTTATACTTAGCCTATGTATATATAAACTGTTTTTTAGGTCACTTGGAGCATGTTGGAGATCAAGCTGGTTTCTACTAGCTTGGGGTTGCAGGAGCTGTTCGGGCTTGTGGTTGCTGTTGTTTATACATTCTATTGAGTACTTGTAGTTTTCCACTTTTAGTTGTAGTACTTCTACATGTGATTTCATATGTGTACTTGGGTTTTCGTATATATTGCAATCTGAGTTGGAGTTGGTTGGTGTCTAACTTATATCTCTCTTCCGCATGTGTTTTCTTAAAGGGTAATGCCTCCCATTTTTTGTGTTACAATACCCTCAGTGCTAGTAACCAACCCGGGGCCTACTGGAGGAAAGACTCGGGGGTCATTATCTCCTTTCTAACATTTCCGGCCAAATAGGGGTACACTTTTTGGGGAGGGGGTCGTGACAGGTAGTGTGAGGTGCTATCGAGTAATGGGGGATGTGACATGCTTGTCAGGTACTAGTGGGATGGATAATTTTTATAAAAAAATTTCTAAAATAAATTATATTTTTTAACCATGTTTTTAATTGGATAAAAATAAATATAATTTTATATGAAATGTTATCTCATTTTTATTAATTTTTACACACATCACTCATGTTTTTTTAAAAATATAGATAAATAAGGTGAGAGTAATTTTTTTTTGTTTCAAAATAAAGCTAATTTCCCATGTTTTTAGAAACACAGAAAATCATGAACACTTCATTTATCACACAATGACATTCCACATTCCTATTAATTTATTATTTATTTGTTTTTAGATATTTCCTTGAGATTTGGGTTAAATTGCACAGTATTTTTTTAGGTTTCACTACTACGAACATAGTTGGGGAAAATTTAGTAAAAACTATGTAGAAAATTATAAAAAATATATAATTCTTCATTAATTAGTAATTTCCAGGATAGTGCATGATTAACTTAACTATTCATATAAACCATATGGATTCCTAAGTGTGAAAATTGAGGGGTTAACGGTTGGCACACATTTTGGTAAAAATACAACCTATTTAGGTTTTAAAAAATCAAAATCTTTATTCATCAATTCCTATTATTTTAGAAATTTCATACTCCTATTTATTCACATTCATATGAATTTGTCATGGTGAGTTATAGGCATTGATTCCTTTTTCACCCCTTAGGTTTTTATTGGACCCTATTTTATCTTAGGTGGATTTATTATGGTTTGGAATCATCTTCTTATTTCCACTACATTCCTTTTAGTTTCTTTCACATCTTACCTTGGGGATCTAGATCTGAGGTCTTAGATTTTATTTTTTTTTCTAATCATTGCATCTAGGGCTTGTATATATCATCATGATAACTAATATACCATTTTTCATATAAGGTGTTATGTTTCCTTTGGTTTGAGGTATCTTACTCTATGCATAGTTTGTTAAACGTTCCAATAATTGAATTTTTGAGTTTTCTAAGATTGAATTTATATACTATTTAGAAATGGAGTTAGTTTTGGAAGTTGATATAATTTCATTTTTTATTTGGAAATTTTAAATCCATGTAAATTGTTTTTTAATGTCTCTTAAGCTATGATTTGTTGAATATGGTTTTTTGAAACCCATTATGTTTTTTAAAAAAATGCCTTTATGATTACATTAATAAAATTTATGCATTAAAAAGGTAATTAAATATAACTATTGAATGTGAATAGTTTTTAGGGGGAAAAACATAATAACTAAAGATGATTTTCTAATTAAATGGGTATTTGTAAATGAGGATTTAATTATTGTTGACATTTTTTGTTATTTATTGGTTCTAATTAATCTTCTTGATTCTCATGATGTTTAAAATCATGTTTTGAGTTTCTAAATGAGTTTATTAACTATGTTCAACATGGAATTATGTTTTAATTTGGTTTCAAAGTGTTTCATTAAGAATATATAATTATGTTTATGCACAAAAAGATATTTCCATGTTTCATTATTTTTTTGATGGTTAAAAGAATATTTAGAAAAAAAATCAAGGATTTTATGATTTATGTTTTCAAGAAGAATCCATGCCTGGTTGGGAGTTTATAGAAATGGTTTGGGTGTGGACCTTCTATAATGTTTATTGTGATCAATGGTTGAATCTTTCATGTTATGTTTTTTAATAGTGTTTACTGGATAAAAGTGGGTATATAGAAGAGGGTAAAGTTTTTTTATCTATTATTTGTTTTTCATGTAATTGATTTTGGATTTTTTACTCACCTCTCTATTTTTTATCATGAGAACCCGAGAACCTATTTATGGAATGTTAGGAATGTTAGTTCTATAAATAACATGCCATCCCCAGCCAAGGACTATGAAAATAATTTAAATAAACACACCATGATATGTAACTGGTAGTCAATTTTTGGGGTATCCTCATCCACTAGGCATTGAAACAACTATCACTATAGATTACACACATTATGATACGATTGATTCGATCATTGATATAATACATGGTCCTCATTTTCCTTGAAACTAGTTCATTCGGGACACTCCCACGATGTAGTCTACATTGAATTCTTTCTCCAATTACGGGATTCATTTATTGTTTATGTTTTCTTATGGTCATTTTGGTGAATGATATTACTATTGAGTTTAAATCATTTATTCTATTAACAAGAACTCTAGATACTTTAGTTCCTTATCAATCATTTATTTCCATTACTTATGATGCAATGTTTTTGGGTTATCACAGATACTTCTGCTTTTCATGTCCATAAATTTATCTATTTCATGGTTTGAATTTTTTTTGCAAGGAATATTTTTGGTAGTAAACAAGAAATGAAGAGTTTTCTGGTCAATTATAAATCTCACTATATTAAAATGGGTTTCTAATACTTTGTTCAAAAGGGGTTACCTATATTAGGGTGGTTTTCCTCATTTTTTTCTAAAAAAATTGTATTGTGATGGATCATTTAATATTTTTTATTTCATTCCATATTCTCTCCCGATTGTAGTAATTTAAGGTTGGTCATTTCATAAAAAGGTAAAATGTCTTGTTTTTGTCAAATTGAGTTAAAATTATGGTATTAGGTGATTGCTCTTAAATAAATTGAAAATATTAAATTTCTAGCTACCTTTTTCTAATTATAATAGGATATATTTTCATTTAATGTTTATTCATGGTGTGTGAGGAGAATACCAAATTGGATTTTGGTTATTCTTATATAAACATTTTAGTTTTTGTTCACATTCTCAAAGAGATCCAACTTGTGGACTCTTTAGTTTTGTTTTATTTTGGATTGAGTGTTAAGGACTATGCTAGATGGTGAATATTGGTTACAAATAGTCTCTTTGTTTAGTATTTCAGTTTACATTTGGTTATTATTTTGTGTATGTATCGACAAGTATGGTATGAGTTGTTTTTATTGGGATCTTTTTCAGTTTTTTGGTACCTATTTTATATTATGTGTGTGATGTGTATGTTTTTTTATTATGACCAATTTATGTTTTTTAAATTTAATATGTTTAATTTAATTTTCAATTAATTTTAAAATTATGGTTGAGTCATACCAAATTTCTAATAAATTTCTATTTTTTATATTTAATTATTAGTTTGTCTAAAACCTTACCAAGAGTTATTCCTGAATTCCCATGAACTAGTTACCATCCCATGGGTATCATGACAACCCTATGACCCTTTCTGTGGGATAGATCAGGTGATTGAGTTTGGAGAAACCCATGTTGGTTCAAATAAACTGTATCAAATTAGCATTTGTTATTATTTTCGTTCTTGTAGATTGGTGATGGGAATGTCAAAACTCGTAAGGTTGGTACAGGGAGTTTATAGCTAGATCTTTCTCATTTGGAGCATTAAGTAAGCATGTTATTTCTTTATGTGAGTCATGATTTTGAGATTGTTCCTTATTTATTTTGGTTGTATTTTTGTTTTATATTGATGGAGTTTTTAATTTTTTTGATGATATGAATTTTTTTAGATATTTTACCTATTTTGGGATGAAAATTGGAGTGTGAATGGGGGTTCATAGTTTGGTCACATATTCTAGAAAATCTTGTGTATCCCATGCACATAGTTTTGGGAATCTCTCTGATATTTTTGTACGGTTTGTGCACTATCCACGATACTAGTTAGCTAAACCATGAATAAAAAGTAACTCCTATTTATTTATTTATTGGAAAAAAATTCGTTGGGCTTTATTTTGATTAATTATATATAGTATTTGAATAATTACGTTAAGTTTCTTTAATTTCATGATGTTATTTTATTGACTTTTGTTAGTGCTTTTATTTGAAAAATTGATTTCATGTGGTGAGGGTTATGTTATGGAATTAAAAAATAGGTTATATAAGATAGTATTTACATGATTTAAATATATTAGACTATCAATGTGCTTTCAAAAAATGACTTTGGAAATTGTATATTTGTTCTTCAGTGCTTTTGATTTTAATTTTTAATCTAGGTTTCATTCTGAAAAAAATTTAATGCAATAATTGGTTTCAATATTTATTTTGTGGTGGATGCTTAAATTTAAGTGGTGAAAAAATGTTTTTTAAATTTAACAAGGAATACTTTTAAAGGGAATTAAAATGAATTTAATGGTTAATGTGTCGTATTGTTTTTTTGAGGGAGAAAAGGTTGGATTTTTTTGGGTGAATCTCTTTGTTTTTATGGAATTTAAAATAGACCATTTAATATTAATATGTGTTTTGATTATTTTATGGTTAATTGTGATTTTATATTATGATTTTTCTTATATTATTCTTATGGTACAAGTTTTTCTTTAGATTGATATATCATATTGATTATATGCAGTTCTTTTGATTTAAAGCCCCACCCAAACATTAATTTTAAGGGAAGATCTATCAACTTATCGTCATTATGGTTTTTAGAATATTCTTTGGGGGATATGTGAATCAACGTTCCAATTAAGAAAGACAATCGTGGTGGTCTTATAGATACATGTAGTAATCTAGTGGCACCTTTTAGGATAGTCCACTGAAATTTTTTATTTCTTATTCTCATCCTTTTCGACATGATGTGGCTAACCTATAAGATCCTTTTATCCTTCATCTGCATGATTAAACTTAATGTTAGCGAGGGATTCCATTTTCTCTTCATATAATTATGGAAATGTCCCTTGGATGTATATACTAGCATGAAAACTCAATTTTAGAGTGTATTACATGAATTATAATACTTATATGGGTTTAACCATGTTGGTATAATCATTAAATAGTGGGGATACCTCTTAAAGATATCTAGATTAGGTTATGTCCATTGAAATTTGGGTTTCATTTGTTTCAAGACAATTGTGTCACAATATTATTGAGTATCATAGTGGATTTAGATAAGTTTTATTTCCCATCCGATTAATCAATAATGATTTAAAAATGAAATATCCTAGAGTTACAATACCATATTTAATTTATTTTTTAGTTTTATTGCCCTTGTATAATTAGTGACTTTCAGTGGGAAAAGGTTTTATGGTTGGGAGAATTTTCATACCCCTACCATTTATATTCCTAAGATTTTATTTATTTATTGTTTTTAGATTGGCCCTTGTTTTTATGTTAAAATATTTACAAATTTAATTTTTTTGAGGTTTTTGTGCTAGTAATATGGTTGGAACACAATTAGAACTAACCCTACATATAATAATGAAAAATATATAATTCCTTATTAGAAGGTATTTTCATGTTTTTTGCATGGTTTACATAACAATGTGGCCAAACCATGCAGCTTCCTAGGTGTGTCCAGTGTGGGGAACATGGTTGGAACCTAGTTTGGTAAACCACATGGATATACATTTTGACATATATTTTTTTGAAAAGAGTGAAATTCCTATTCATTTAATCCCTGATTTAACCCTCATTTTTCCTTCTTTCTCCCAATCAATGAATAGTAGTCGTAGAGAGCCCAAGGTCTAGCTCCCTTTCCCCCCATTAATTTTACTTCATTTTCTTTGATTCTAAATGGATTTTATTAGGTTTGGACTTATATTCGTGTTTCCAATATATCTTTTCTAGTTTCTTCTTCAGCATTGTTCCTATGGATCATATCATCAGAACCCTAGGTTTTAAATTTTTTATTAATTTTTTGGTTCATCATGTCTATGTTCTAGAGATCTCATCAAAAGAACTCATCCAAATTTGTTCACCAAATAAAACCTATTTCCTTGGTTATGCTGTAGATATATCCATGCATAGATATTTAAACATTAAAAAACATGGTTTCTTGAGTTTTATAAGCTATTATTTATGTAAATTTATGTGACTGGTATTTTGAAAAGAAAATATAATTTCATTATTTCATTGGAAGTTTTAAATTATTATAAATGGAATTTTTAATGGATCTTATTTCTTTTAGAGTTCAAGCTGATTTTCGAAGAGAATTTAGTTTTTTTAAAAGGAATTACAGATATTTAACGCCATTGAATGTCTTTTTAGGGGTAATAAATTATGAAAAATGTTTATTTTCAAATTAAATTGGTACATTCAATTTGAGAATTTATTTTTGAAGATATCTCTTTTTCTATATCATGATTATTATCATTTGGTTTGATTATCATGATGTGTAGTGATGTTTTAAATCTGTTTTTGAGTTTTGTATTGACTTATTTTACTATGAATGGAATCAAATAAAGTTTCATTTTGGTTTGTAATTTGATTTAAAAAAATTGCGTTTTTTTTTCATAAAAAGAAATTATTTACATGTCTAAAACTTTTGATTAAATTTCCAGAACCTATTTAGAAAATTATTTGATGGATTTTATGGTTCAAATTTTATAGAGGTATCATATCACAATTTAAACTTTGTGGAAATGGTTTGTGTGTCACCCTTATTATGTGTTGATTGGATATTGATGGTTTTATCAAGCATGATATGTTTGATAGAGGTATTTCATAGGTAAAATTGGGATTGGATATGCGGTGGGGTTTGTTTTATGTGTTATTTCAATTTAATTTTATTTTTTTGGGTAACGGACTCACCACTATTTTATTGATAATGGGAACCCATATATTTACGTATATAACTATATGAAATGTTCTTATAAGAATGTTAAACCATCCCTAGCCATGGTCTATATTGAAACACTAAACATACTTTACCAAGTAATATATTAGGGTTCCACATTGGTGGGGGGGGGGGTAGGATTAATTCATTAGGAAATATGATTACTCTCCACAACAATTGTGATATGTTAGTTGTAATTGGTTCAATCACAGAGATAGTACAATATTAACAGTTTCCTTGACATTAGTACATTAGAACCACTCCCATAATGATTTTCACATTTTTTTGTATCATTTATTATGAGATTAATTTATTGTTTATATTTTTTGTACCTAATTTACTGGATGTTATTACTGCATACATTTAGTCATTTGTTTTCTTTACTTGATTTTCTACTACTAGTGTCCACATTTAGTCATTTTTTACCTACATTTCAAATTCTTTTATTGATATTTATATTTTATAGTTCTTCATTTCATGTATCTACATTTATCATTGAAATGTTTTTAGAAATAATGTCATGAATGTTTTTGGAGTAATAATAAAATAATGGTTTTATGCTCAGTTTTAAATCTCACAATATTATAATGTTTTTCTTAAACTTCATTAGACATGTAAAAGTGGGTTATTAATTTTCTATTTATTAATGTTTTGAATTATATAGGGTCATTTAAAATTATTTCTTTCTTTTGATGTTCTTCCCCTCTTATATTTCTTTAAGGACAATATTTTCTTCTGATGTAGAACGGTTGGTTTTGGTCAATAGTAATTCAAAGGACTGTACTATATGATTGGATTTAAATAAAATTGAAAGATTATTCTTGTAATTTTATTTTTAAATTTACATGACAAGGATTTACTTTTAAAGGTTATGCATGGTTAATAGGGAAGATAACTATTGGTATTTTTCGCATACATATATTGACATTTTATGTATCTTTTGTGTTCTCAGGAAGGTCCATCGTGTGAAATATTTATTTTATATTTATAATGGCTTAGGTGTTAGTGATTATATTGAATGCTGACCATGGGTCACTTAAAGTCTCTATGTTTATTATTTGGGTTTTCTTTTCGTTATTATTCTATGTATGTTTTTTTTCAATTTGGTACCTATCAAATTTATTGATATGTTGTTTCGTTATTTGGTACCTCATTTATATTATATATGTTATATTTATATTTATTTTCATTAGGCATAATTTTGTTTATAATTTAATTTAAAACTATTTTTTTTTATTTTGTATAGATGTATGACCTATAAGTGAATCATTCCATATTAATTATAGATTTATACTAGGTATTTATTATTATTTTTGTCAACCATTCATAAGCATGATTACATGATTCATAAGCATTAATTTTGAGCCTGTGGTGATCAGTAATTTCCTTTTGGTCCATTCAATGGGCTGAATTAGGTTTTCAGTTCAGGAGAAGCCTAGTTTGTTTTGTGGAAAAAATGGTTTATAATTACCCATTACAATTTAGGATGTTATCACATATTAGAGATAAAAATTTAAAAACATGGGAGGTAGGTACTGGGAGAGTCTATCTATCTCTTTCCCATTTAGATCCTTCTGTTACCAAGAGTTTCAGGTTGTGATTTATTATTTTTAACCTTTTCCCCATTTAATTATAATATATTTGGGTTTATATTAATAATTTTGGGATTCATGTTGAAGTTATGTGGGATATTTTAATATTTTACTTGTTTTTTAGTAGGAATATGAGAGAGATTTGTAGAACAAAGTTAGATCTGACGACCTCATAGACCTTGTAGAACCCGTTCACATAGTTATAAGAATCTTTTAGTGACTGTTAAATGTTTGGATCGTAGTCCACCAACTATTCAACAAATCAATGAACAAACACTAAACCTATTTAATTATTGTGTTGAAACTCATTTTATTTAGGTTTCACTTTTATTAAGGGTAATTTTTATTAATTATGAATCAAGTATTGTTTTTATAATTTATTGATTTTATTTTTATTTACTTTTATTTATTTTGTTTTTGTTTTTTCTTCAGAACTTGTTTTTCATGTGATAAGAGTTCAGTAAATAAGTTATAAAAGGAGATTCATAAAATGGTTTTGAAACGAATTATATATTTTATAATTCAATGGTTGTTTCAAAAAATGAATATCATAATTATAGATCACTACTTATGTGAAGTCTTGGAATTATTATTATGGGTTTCATTTTGAACAAATTTTAAAAGAAGTTGTTTGAATAGTGGGTTTTTGTTGAAATATTTGTTTTAATCATTGAGTCCTTGGTTTTGAAATATAAGAAAGAAAAATTTTAAAATTAATTAAAATTAAGTTTATGGTTAGAATATATAATTATTTTATTGATGAACAAATCGATTTGAAATTTGGTTTAAAATTAATATCACCATTTCAATGGAATTTTAAATAGGAATATCAATTTTTGTAAGTGTTTTGATTCTTTTTATGGTGGTTGTGATCTACTTCTTTGGATTTATTCGGATATGATTCTTCTGGTTTGATATTTTATTTTGATTGATGCCTCCCTCGGCATGAATTTAGATCTTCCAATTTTCATCACCTCTCAAACTAAATGTTGAGTGGTAGAGATTAAATCCTATCATTCTTATGGTTGGTCAACTTATATTTGGTGGTTCCATGAATTGATGTGCCCATTGGGATGAAAAATCTTGGTGGTGGTCTAGATCAAGGTAGTTATATGGTGGAACCATTCAAGGCATTCCCCTTCTTTCTATTTAAATTCTATTTTCCCACCTTATTCCCTTGATGTGGTTGTCCTGATTGTTCATGTTGTTCCAATTCAAGATTATTGGACATTGTGGTGATTTTAGATTTTATTTCCACTCATTGTGACCATGAACACAACAATTATATAGTTATACTAGATTGAACCCTCATTTTTCAGATGTTTTCCATTCCTTGTGGTGATTTCATGGGCTTAACCGTGTTAGTGTAATGTTTAATAGTTGGGAGACCTCTTGAAGTTTTCAAGATTTACATATCTCATTCAAATTTTAGTATGATAGTGCACTACACCTATTATCTCCAAGTATTATTGGGTATCATCAAGGATCTTGAAAAATGTTTTTATTGGTTCCGTGGTCTCTGAGGGTTCAAAAATTATATCTACCAATGTTCATCTTTCCACATTAAATTATATTGAGTTTCACAGTCCTTAATTCTATGTGAATTTTTAAGTGATGAATGTGTTATGTGAGGTAGAATTGTCACACCAAAATAACAACCACACCTCATTTTTCTTGTTAAATTATTTTTTGTTTAAAAATAGTTTTTTAAATGTTGATAATTACCCATGTTTATAGAAATATTGATAATTTCCCACACATCATTTACCCATTCCCCCTGAAAATAATGTGTATATAAATTATCTATATTCTTATATGTATATGACATAAAAATCAATAGTAAATTTTCATTGGTGAATGATGGTATGATCTAGGATTTCCAAGTTAGGAAATGTTCTTGGTATATTTAAGCAATCCAAAAGGGATATTTTATCATGGGATTAGTTTCACTAAATAAAATTCCTCGTATACCTTAGAAAATAAATAATAGGGAGTGTTAAGAGGAATTTAATTGACGAAAAAGTAATGCATGGTCAGTAATTTATCCATGTGAGCCTCAGATTATTGAGATAGGAAACATGATATCATGAGTCAGGTGTTATGCAAGGGTAGTATGGGAGTGTATACAAGATTTTTTCCAAAATTAATCTATATCAATGAGGGAAAATAACAATTGAAAGGTTTATTGAAACACACTCTTGATTAGGGGAAGGCGAGTGAATAATTAAGTGAGGTTCAATGAGAATCCATGTGGGTGAGTAATAGAACAAGTTAGTTACATCTGAGGTTTAATTAACAATATGATTTCTTCTGAATAGGGAATGTGTCAGTCCTTTGAGAGTCACATAGGTCATTGGGACCTAGAGGTTGTAGTGAGATTAATATAGAGTCTTGGTATTTTTATATTATAGATATCATGAATCCATGTCATGGGAGTCTGGTGTTGTTTAGTGACGAAATTGAGTGAGACAAATGATAAGCTTAGTGAGATAACAATGCAATAGGTGTCATGTATCATAACGATACAATAATATATAAGTTTCCATCTGTGGAAGGTTGGGGAATCGATGATAATTCTAGAATAATATGTTTGTTTTTAGTGTACCCTTAATGGAAATGTGACACTTGTATGGCCGTAAGAAAATTTTCTTTTTTTGAGAATCCCCCATAAACATTGGCTGTTACAATGCTAGACTACCAATATGATGGGTAACATTATTGAGAATACTATGATGTCTTTACAGCCCAACATGAGATGTGGCAGGGATATTTTCAAATCAAGTGAGAATGGTTTGGGAATAATGGTACTGGTAATGGTAGAATTAGAGTATGTGAGTAATCTAGGTCTTTTGATGAGGTAATTCCTATATTGGGGCTCACACTATTTATTTCATGAGGGTGTGGACATTATGAAAAGGAAAGGTGTTAATGTAAATGGTGTCTTGATGGATGAATCTAAAACCATATGGCTTTATGTTCAATGTCAATTCTTGTAAGACAATAGGTGTGTTTTGGTTTTTCCATTAAATTTAGTAACTTATTCGACCAGATAACATGGATTAAAACTATGATGATACTTGAGAATTAAATATTACAACGTGAACCATATTCTAGGTATGTTATACGAAATCTAGTTTGATGCTTGTAGCAGAACCGAATGATTAGGAATTAGGTTTTTCCTAGAAATGTTGGTGTATTGATGAGATGAACTGTAGTTGGTTCCTAATTAATTTTTTGTAGTGTTAACCATGGATTTGGATATAGTTAGTGACATTGATAATTGGCAGGATTCAGGATTCAAATAATTATTGGGTTATGACTCGGGTTTGGAATATGTTAGCATTCATGGTTATATTACCTCTATGATGGGTTTTCATAATTGAGAGGGGTGTTTTATAACACAATTTTATTCATAGTTAAGTTTAATTATTTTTAAATTCATCATTCAAGAAACAATTAATTATTATTACGGAGAAAAATTGAAATTTTAGTGATTTTTTTGGGATAGGGTGGCTGGATCCCATTACTGTATACATTTAGAGTTGTAAATGAGACATGATATCATATTCCATTCGATGAGTTAATGTTTTTAGATATTTATAGATGATTCTCGTGGATGAGAAACCATATTTTTTGGATTTTGTATTGACTTCCACAATTTTAGTTTGGTGGAACCTGGGGAATTTTTAAATTGGTGAATCTGATGTAGGGGTGTTTTATAATTTGATATTTGGTTTTGTTTTTTTCAGTCTTGGAACATCTGAACAATGTTCTTTTATTTAATTTTATAGTAATCAAGGAGTTTTCTTTGTGTTTGAGGATAAATTTTATTGTACGGTAAACTATATTAAAATGATACACTAACCACTGAGTACCTTATATTGGATTTCTAAGTACATGATAGTAATGTGAAAAGGGAAATATAACCTAATGTTCGACCAGGTGGTCAGTGGATCACCAGCAGCAGACTGGTACCCACTAAGAAGTTAGTGTTGGCCACTGAGTACCAGGTAAGTAATTTCCTTCTTTTTAAAAAAAGTAGAATAGCCACATTTTATCAATCTTCCCCTCTTATTTTTTAGTATGTATAGGGATAAATAGAGTGTTACATGGATAGATCCTCCCCTATTTACCTCTCTATATTCATATTGTATGGGGGTTATTTGAGTGCATCGTTAACATGTTTTTTGGTATGTTTTCTCTTCCATCATTCTCACATCCATATTTATCATTTTCATAGATATAAAATTCAGGGTTCTCATATAGGGATTTATATTATTTTTCAATAGGGAAAGGAGAAATCCAATTTAGATCAAGGTTATTTTTTTATGTGGTGTCTGGGGAAAGCAAATAAGGGAGAACACATCCATTGATATGTGTTTTGATATAGATGAATTTCCTGATAATTTTACTTAGGTATTTGTCAAAATAATTTTAAAATTAACAATATTTGAGTGATAAAACATGATTATTTTTAAGATAATATACCGCATACATTCCATGATCCTTGTACACATCATTCGATGCAGTCTTAGTGCCACCAGGTTACCCATTGAGTTTTTCTTGGTTTATGACATTGGTATTAATTGTTATTATTGCTCTAATTAATTTTGATTGTGTATAATTAAGTATATAAAATGTTATTTCATGATATAGTGTCTTTTGTGATAATATATTTGGAGGATAAAATCGTGGGTGGATTATATAATCATGAATGATGGGGTTACCTCTGAATATAAGGTAGGTGGTACCATTAATATTATAACATACTCTTCATGTTATATTTAAAATATTGAACTGGCATGGGGGTTTTATTTAGATAACATGAATAAGGACTGAGATTGTTTGATTTTAAATATGTTTATGTAGATCCACATAGTATCATAAAGGTTGTTCCACACTAGGTTCAATGATTTTTGGAACACTTGACAACTGTGATACTGTGGGCCATGTGTACTAGTTTAGCTCATCAAACCCAAAATAGGTCTTTCGGTTTGAAAAAATGTAAAATTGTTTAATGATATTATTACTTTGATTGGTATGAAAGATATCATGGGATAAAAAATTATTTTTGATAATTTAGGTGACTATTTGTCTATTGTGTAGTTTAGATATATGATTTTTATGGAGAGTCCATATTTGGGCTAGGAATTAGATTGGGTGAGCCTTTTAAATCATGTTACATCATGTCAAGAAAGACAATTTAGACATTTTATTACAGTATTAATTGAAAATGGTTCCATTTTATGGACATTGACAATGGTCTATTGGATGGAGGTGGTTTTAGAGTTTATTTGTCTAGTAATTATCGAATGATCTTTAAGAGAGTATCTTGCATGTCCCAGTGATCATGGGTGAATACCCAACATAGGGGTAAGTTGAGAGGTTTATTGGATGATGGGTTAACCAATATTACTAGTTCATGGTTGGTTTGGGGAAATGTTCCTTGATCATTTGGACTATAATGATAATATGGGAAATTGGAAATTCCATTTTTATATGACTCTTGTGACCTAATTAGGTAAGCCCTATAGGATATGAAATCACTATTGGGAGATGAATTTGTGTTATTATCATTGAGTAATAATTGAAATATTTTCCAGAAAATGAGTGTTTTTTTTGATTGAGTGAGAAGAAATAATTTATTGGTTTAGATTAGTGTTATATAGGTTTAGTGTGTGATAATGATGATAACATTATTGAGTTGGAAAATTTTGGATTAGGTTATGGGTTAAGTGTCTATTTGAACAAGGAAGAAATCTTTAGTTGTATATTATAATATGAGAAGTCATGGTTGTGTAGGATTCTAACTAAGAGATAGGTTTGGGTTGTGTATGACATATATCATTTTTTTACAATCCCTACAATATTTATTTTTTTATATTAGGTGATTTTTATCTTATTATGGTGGATAAGATGATAGAGACATAAGTCGGTACTTGAGGACCCATGATGTTACTTTTTCAAAGTGTGGTATGTTTTGATATAAAAATCAATTGTGATATCCTCTCCAGTGGTAGGTCATGATTAACAATATATACTTCCTTATGTAGAGAAGGGTAAGTCATAAATCCACCCTTAATGTGTATTACTATAACCAATAAATGTGTATTGATCCACATACTCGGATATTCAGTGTTATATGGCTCAGATAAATTTGTTTTGTTATTACAAATCTGGTTAGTTTGTGGATTATATAATGTAATTATGTTTTTGGCACTCCTTTGTAGTCCATATCATGGATAAACTTCTTGTGCTACCAGAAATTCTTGCTAGTTGAAATCCTAAGAAATTGGTTTTGTTACCAACAATCCATTGTATTTTTCATCATGGATAGACCTGTTATATATTGATACTCCCAAATTGTATATGGATTGGGTATACTAGTGGTGAAATGAGATTCCTTGTTTTTTAGGGGTGAATTTTGGTATAATTTTGAAGCTTCATCAACTACAACCAAACCAGGTAGGGTTGGGTATTGTGTTAGTCTAGTTAGCACAAATTGAACGAATTTTATTAAATACATGTTTTTTTAATATTGTACCTATTTTTATCATACATCCACTGTTGTATCATGAAATATATTAACGACCTCATTAGTGGCGTCAAAACAAGATTTATTTCCCACACCCTAAATTTAATCCCTGGTGGATGTGTAGAAATTACATTTGATATGATGGTGAGAGAATATGTTGTATAGGGGATTAGGCTACTATTTCTCAACTAGGTTTTGATATGATACCAATCAGAGGAAGAATGTTTTATAGAGGAGACTCATCATTTATTTTTCTCTTTTATTTTGACATTTTTTATGACTAGTCCAATGGATAATCCCTTTATGTTTTATGAAATGTATATCCGACATAGGTAATTTCCTATATCATGTGTGTAGGTTATTTGATGATGGTTAAATAATTTCTATAATTCCATTTAGGAATATTATGGATATTTCTTTTATGGATGTTTATTGATTTATATGATATTGATTACTCATGAAACTGAGATTATAATATCCTCAATATTGGTTAAAGACTCTTACCTCTAGTTAGTAACCCTTCAATTATCGGAGGAATGCATACAGTTAGATAGTGCTTCCCTACATGGTTACTATTTAGGTAATTTCGGATGATGTGTTACTAGGAGTGTCTATTTAGGGCCAATGGGTGATACACCAATAAAATTTCTAATACTATAAATTCAAAAATTATAATCAGACTCTTCCCTTTAAAGTCAAAAACTCTATCATAAATGAATACATTTTAGAAAAGTATCCCCTAAATTTTTACTTCCATAACGTGTAAAACATGTCAAAAAAGTGTAGATATCTAATTTGATTCCATAGATATTTTGATTTGACTTTTTTCCCACCACACATGAATATTTATATTCTCCCTAGGAATTGAGATACTAAATTTGTGTAACACTGAGTGTTGGACTTCCTAAATCACATTTGGGCCTAAATATGGGTGATACGAAGCCCATTTTCTCCGTCATAGCATGGTTTGGTGCATTGGGTATATAATTATGTGATGTAGTATATTATTTTCATTTTTATTTTTTATATCACCCTTGCATCATTGGACCTTACGACTTTTACTCGTTGTCATGAGAAATTTGATCCACACCAATGAATTGATTTACATATAATAGAAATGTATTAAAAAAATGAGATAGTATTATTAATATATAAACATTCAAACTATGGAAAGGAGTAACCTAAATCCCATATTTAATATATTGAAATGATTTTAAGAACCTCTTCCTTATAAAAATAATTTTTCAATGAATTTTTATTATTTTTTTCAGAATAATTTCATCAAAATAATTTCAGAAATAAAAAATAGATTTTTTTTAATTATATATATATAAATTAATGAAAAAATAAAAACTAATAATAAAAAAGTAGCAGAAGATGTTTCATTGTAAAATTATTTCATTGAAACGTTTTAAAGGAAAGAATTTTCTGAGATAATAACCTTCTCCATAAAATTCATCATAGTTTGAGAATTATTTTGATTTTTTTATTATTCATAGTGATATTTGACATGGATAATTGGGTGTGAATTAGATCTGAATGCTTGACCATTATATTCTCTCAAAATCAGTGATCAAGAATGGAATCCAACCATCCCGAAATGGTCTTGGAAGTTTCCATAGAGAAGTTTTGGAATCACAAAAAAAACAAGCTAAAAAGGGTGCTGCATTCATGGAGGTTTTGTGAAAGTGGAATGATAAAGAGGATAACTCATCAAATTAGGCATCACATGAGTCACAAGTATATAGAAATTATAAATGAAGATTAATATTCATAGTTAAATAGGATGAAACGAAGGAGAGTCTTTACATTGGAAAATTACCCCTTGTGAGTTACATGATTTTGGAATAATGGATAAGCCCATGAATACAGATTATTGGAAGTTGAATATATCTTAGATATGAGGATTTAGTATCTAGAAGATCAACTCAATTGTAATGGGATACTTCCACCTAGTTTTTTAATATGAGTTAGGATGATCTATTGCTGGGAAATTTAGTTTATACAATCTCATTCCATGTCTTTTTAGGATCTCGATGTGGGAAATCAATTTCAACCCACATAAAGAAAAATACCAATGACTAGATTTGGGTTTGGCTTCACAACTTTAGTTTTCTATTTTGGCATCATCAATTCATAAATGACATTGTATCCTGTATTGTATCCACCACGAAACTAGAATAGAACATGATTATTAGAAAGATGCAATACTTTGAAATAGTAATGGTTACTGTTGACCTCCTGAAACCCTTTCTAAATAATGGCACCCTGTTAGTTAATGTAAAAAATGATGATGTTTAATTTCATTATGAATTCATCCACACTTATTTGGATTTTGAAATATTGTTGGGAATCCAATTTCAATCTATTGGTTGGTTCAAAAACTATAGGTGAAGAATCTTAGTTCCTCCATGATTAATGAGACAATGGTGAGATATAAAGATACAGTGGATAAAAATGTAGTTCTTGGCCCCATGAAGTTTTAGGAAATCGCCTCTGGGTAGGATTCAAGGCATCCTTCATATTGGGACAATGGCCCTTCTGTCTCTCAAGGTTAGTTTTGTGATGGAAGAGATTTTTATTGTTGCAAAATGAATTAGAATTTTCTCTAAAGGTAAAGAGATATAGGTTAATATTTATTATATGGTTCTATGAATTAATATAGTTCTTGTAAATGAAAGAAGAAATACTGAGGTGCCTACACATAGGATTCCATGGATCTTAATAACTTCCTATAAGTAAATAAAGCTAATAGTGATATCTGATGAAGGTATGGGTCCATGGTTGGTTTGGATTGGAGTGTGTTTATAGAGGAGGAAGTATTAGAATACCCTAAATCGAGATGTCAATGAGTAATAACTCCATCCCAAGATCATTAACCTATGAACATATGGGTATTAATCCTTAGCCTCCCATTGACGGAAACCAAATCTGTGAAACTGAGACTAAATCACTAAAACTAGCAGAGCTAGGCATTTTGCCTAAGTTAATCTAAACTATGGATGTAGTCTACAAGGATGAAACTATGGATAATATGGCCCTTTCATCACCGTTGGAGGAATTTTTATAATAATTAAGGTTAATATTTTATTCCTTCAAAAGGTGTGATCCTAGATATGGATAAAGTGGTCTATAGAACCAAAGGGGATGGTTACAAGGAGTCTCTATGGAGGCATCCTCTCCCAAAACAGAACCCTAATCCTTAGTGAACCCTCCGACATGCAATGGAATATTGAAATGATATAATAGTACCAAGAATTCAACTTTGGGTGTGATGAAATAAAAAACCAATCATGGTATGAAATTAATACACTATATGGTAATTTTAAAGTGTTAGAAAACCTTGACACTATTAGCACTCATAAGAACCACATTCTAAATAATCAACTGTTAATTTTTAGTATTTCTGAGCCCAATAATAATTTGATTTCACTAATGTCAAACAATTACACAATCATGGTTATAATAAAAATGGAATAAATCAACATACCAGAAAATTGAAAACCCTTTGGGTTTTGGGTTCCAATAATGTAACCAGTTGCAATGTTGTTCACAAAACTCAACAGATGATCACCATTGGGATTTCTACTGAATTTGGGAATTTTATTTATTATTTGTCAGTATATAAAGTAAGAAAAAACCTATGATTAAAAATTGGGAATATCATGTATGATATTCAAGGGGCGTGGGTACACTTAAGTGATTTCAATGTGCCGTTGGGGAACAATGAATGAAGGGGGGGGGGGGCTAAACATGAAACTACTACTAGGGAATTTAATGAATGAATTGATCCTAATGAACTTGTTGATGTAAATCTATATGGATATAGATAACCCTGGTATATGAAATATGGGAATATGAATATGTATCCTAAACTATATTAATCCTTTGATAAATTTAGTACACTGAATCATTGGGTGGTAGTGAAACTCACGGATCCCATTAAAAACAATTCTACCCACCACCATATCATGACTACCATTAATAATGAAAAGGAAAGGGGTTTATTTACATTTTTATTTTAAAATGAATAGGTTAAAAATTAATACATCAAGAGAAATTTCAGAGAGTGGTAGGATATTAAAGAATGATGTGATGATATATTTTTATGTTTTCTCAAACATAAAAAACTAATGTCATGAATTAAATCTTGAAGCGTGGAGTTATTCACATCCAAGGATGGGGAAATTATTTCTCTGAGAAATGATCTTGAGAACCTTTATAATTGGTATGATGAGGAGATTAACATGTATTAATTTTTAATAGTGGTTGAAATTTCTTGAATACTTCATGATAAAATCAACCTAAAAGAGGAAATATTGTAGGAAATTTCTAGAAAAAATGGATTAATAAATGGGATCAAAACATGTCATTTTTAAACAAACATCATATGGTAATAAATTTATAAAAAAAATTCTTACATGAAAAAACAATATGAGATTATTATTGGGAATAAGGAAATTAAAAAGCACATTGTTGGCTACTACAATGATCTATTTAGCAGTTTCTCATTTCGACCTTACTGATTATAGGAATTTTATTCCTAGGGCCAAGGAACATTTGAATAATGTGGTGCTAAATTGAATCCTAGATCTAGTGGAATTCAAATATTACACTTCTTCAAATAATCCATGTAATTCCCATAGAATGGATGATTTTAATAACCTCTTCTTTCAGTAGTAACAAGATATAATAAATGGTGATATTATAAATATGATTTTTCAAGATGATTTCCCCCAATGATACATTAATGAAGAAAGATTGATAATGAAGTCACTGAGTGGGCTATAGACAACCACTATGGATGTAAAATCTCTTAAATGTTAGGCATTACCGTTTAATATAAAACACAGTTGGGATATAGGATAAATAACCACCAAACAACACCACTAGGTAATATCAATGTAAAACCAAAACCATCCCATGATGATTTAGTATAAATAAACCAATAAAAATAAAGTCTCCCATATAAATTACTAAATGAAAAGTTATATATTATCGACTCAACAAATTTTCTTACCAATGATCTCAATAAAATAAAATTATACTCAGTAGGATCATAGACAAGGTATCGAGTGAACATGTGAGAAGAGAATTTTATTATTGTATAAAAAATATCATAACCAATAGGAACCTATGTAGGTAAACTAAAAAACCAGTCCTCACAGTGAATCAAAATAACAAAACATCAATGCTCACTGCTCCTATTTCACCACTAATTTTCCACTCTCCTACGCAACGTCAAAAATACTATGTTCCCATCCATTCCATACATATAACATCACAACTATATCACATAACATCTCACCTAAATACACCTGATCCATCCTTCATGTGGGTCGAGAACCATCCTGTCCGACCCCACCCCCATGCGGTCTAGAATCTACTTCCAGCATCATGTATCATCTTGTCACATATCACTCATAGACACCAATACAATCACGACACATATCATCATATGACCAGAGCAGTTGGATATCATGAACATTATAGACATCAACCTCATTCCCTCCACCTACCACAAAATACCCCCACCACATATCACATCACTACACTACCTCATCACATCATATCTCTCTTGAAAATACCAAGGACAGCACAACTGGGTAATCTCCAACAACAACTTATATCATCACTCTTATTAAAGGAATAGTGGGGAAGAACTAGTATCCATTCAACTGTGTCACGATGATCCTAAATTTTATTGAAAAGACATAAAACCTATAACCCTTGAGTTTTGTTACGATTATCAATATTTTGTGGGGAATGTATACAAATAAAATAATATATATGATATATAGAAAACACACAATACCCAACCTATAGGATCACAACAACTGCACTTGTGCAACAACAACACCACCATTTTACCACATGTCAACCATCATTACTACTAAAACCAATATATGAAACACACAACACCAATAAAAATAACCACGCACACATTCCCACGTTCATTTACAAGTTTATCACATTATAGATATGGAATGTTCCGCTAAAATTCATTTACTAAGCCACATTATTCAAATTTACCCAGTCTGATCATCTATTCAATTCATTTAAGAAATTTACCACACATCAACCATAATCCCATTCATTATTCACTTATAAACCCATATTGATTCACTTTATTTTCTTAATTTATTCCATGGACAACCAGGAAGCCACCACAACCACACTATACCACAACTATCCCAATTTATATAAACCATCACCAGAACACCATGTAAATAAGACAACCACCAGATAACATATCCTCAACACAACCAAAACAACATCATAAAACACCGACACATGGTATAACACCACCATACATTATAATTGTTGCACATATCCACCAATACACACCATAAACATCACCTAACTAATGCATCACAATTTCCCACATCACATCCTTGTCATCCAACCACAACATCAAAACTGCCACACATCACACAACCCATCCAATAACTTCTACCACCTCAGAATAAACTTAATCATACAAGGAGACACAAAAATTTAACCACATTGAAAACCAATACATCCCAAATTCCAAAAATTATTCAAGTTATTTCAATTAATTACTTATATTTTCATCATGATTATTATCAATGAAACTAGATTCCATTTGAAGTTAATTTATTATCCAAATATAAATTCATTATTCTTTTAGTAATGGTACAATAAAACCACAACACATCAAGGATCTAGAGCATAATGAAGGATTCATACAATAATTATTTTCACTACAATCAACATGAATGCGTGATATCATAAACAACATAAATCCAGGAAGTAATGTATTCATTATCTCTCCCATACATGTCAATTGGAGTTATTCTAAATAACTATCATATTATGAGGACACTTACTATCCTCCCAATGAAAATTAAAATAAATAAATTACATCATATTGAATATAAAATAGGGTAGAATTAGAAACCCTACCTCAAATAATATTTCACGTCTCACTATGCACCACATGGTGAAGAGGAAATATCATACATACAATAGTTGCACTAGAAACTCTTGATCCACTTGAACCACATCAAGGGATATTTGATCACACAATAAAAACAAATCCCAAACAAAAGAAACATCACCATAGTAAATCCCATAGAAAAATAATGGAAGGAAACAAGGGTATAAGGGGAAAATAAATCTACACCAATCAACAATGAGAATCCTTGAGAACCTAAAAATCAAGGTGAGGGAAGACAAACTAGAAAGAATCCAAAATATCATAGGTTTTTTCCACAATGAGATAGATATGAGTGTCTGAATGAGGAGAATATCAACCAATTGAGATATATATACTAGCTGTAAGTCACATGAATTATGGTGTAAACAAATATTTTATATCATACCTTCTAAGGGATCATAGATTGATATCATTAACTCCACTTTCAGAGAGATAGAAATTTGAAACCTTAGTACCTACTAAAATTCAGAGTACCACTGGCCAATATTGACTTACTCGATAAATTCCTAATTTACGACGTATGATCATTTCACATACACCCCTATTACATATAAAATCCATAAATCATCAATCCTTACATGCCTTAATACACTAACATACCATGTAAACCATTATTTTATGAAATAACTATCTGCTTCAACACAACAAAATATCCAATTATTCTAGACCCACTAAGAACTCCTCTAAGAACATTTCAACCATAAGCTTTGAAATTTATAAGGCTGGAAAGTAATTTATAATTACATTTGATACATCTCAAACAATTATCATTCATGAGAATCAGAACAAAACCCAATAAAGGAAAGCTATCTAAATAGCCACCCAATAAGATATATCATAAGGATCTCATTACAACTCAACACTACCACCATAAAAACACAACAAGTCAAAATTCCCAGAAAATATATTGCAAAACCACATTACAACCTATTATAAGAAAACAAAAATACATCCTTCAACACCAAAAACAAACTGAATACATTCCACACAACTATCTACCAAACTATATTAACCATGACATATCCCAAACCAATAACAACTACAACCAGCACACAACAGTACCCTCAACACAAAATTTAGGGAAGTCTATCCTCTATGTTAAGATACTATCATCTTTAGGAAAATCGTACTCACCCAAACAGTTTAAATCATGTTTTACTGCAATATGATTAGATTAGTAACCAGGTCTTCCACTTTTCATATATCGAAATCATTATCACACATCAAGTAAAAACACATTTAATAAAATAGTAATATCCAAAATCATAACATCATTGAAAATAGAATAAATAAATGATCCAGACAACTATGGATGCTAGGAACACTTCTGTGTGTCTGGATGCTATGTAATCTCCTACAAGACAACATGCATCCAAAACTATTTAACCAAGAGGATTGTTCATCCATGAAACAACATCTCTAAACGTTTCCAAATATATACTGGATGATCCTTGGATTCCATGTCATCATCAGTATCCAACACTCCCCAATCTGTTATATGGTAGCCATAAAGATTTTTTCAAAGAATTAATAATATTTAAAGGGAATTGTTGATCCTCTCCAACCATAATGGTAATTCCAACTAATATTCCACCTCACCAACTCACCCCAAAACCACGAAGGACCCAAAAAATTGGGAGAAAGCTTACTTCCCCAACCAAAACCTTGTTTCTAATATTTAAGGGATACTCTCAAGAAAACATGGTCTCAAGATTATAACTCCATGGGTCTCCACCTATGATCAAGATAGGTCATATCATAGTCCCACACTTCCCTCATACTCTCTCCAACCATCAATATCTTCTTATTAATTCCCTTTACAACATAATTATCATTAACTACTGACTTTATAACCTTTATCCTCCACAATAGAGAATGAAAAATTTTCTCCTAAAAATTCCCATATTGATCCATGAAAATGGATGGTTGATAAATGATATATTATTTAAAATAGACCTGAGGTAGGTGAATTAACCATGATTCACCAAAGTCCAAGACCCAAGATTTACACATATCATATACCCCCCGAGATGGTATTAAAGGTGTTCCCATTTATTAGAGGGTGGAAGGAAATGTTGAGATGTATTAGGTATCTAAAATCATTCTATAATACCCTCTAAATATGTGAGGTAAAATAAGGATCTAGATCTAATATAATGGTCCTCATTATAATGTGAATCCAAACCACATCATCCACATACCGCCTCACTAAAACATCCACAACACTCAACTCATGAATAACTAAAAATACAGCCAACATCCTTAGTCGGTCCACTTTCACCCAAATTGCATCACACTCTTCATAAGTATGGGGTATCATGATGAAAAAAATCATTAATATTTCCTCCCATTTCAACATGGGAACATCCAGGTACTAGAACAAACATCCCCTAACATGGTTCCCTTCTTTCACGTGCTTACAAAAATGAAAACTCTCCAAAAACTCTACCATTAACCATTTCATTCCTAGATATTGATGTTGTCTCCTAAATCCATGATATATCTTTGTCACACCTTGATGAACTATTAAATGTGAAATGTGAAACTCAATAGGAACTCCCTCACACATTAACAACAAGGAAAAATATCTCCCCTAGAACAATACCTACTTCTGACCATCCTATGATTATTCCTCCAATGAATCACTATTGAAAATACTGTTTCACTTCACCTCCACCATTATGTCTCCCCATTGAGACTCCTCTACTTAATAAATCATCGATGAATACAATATCATCAAAAAAATAAAAGAATGGTCACTTTTCTCTCCCATGTCAAGATACATTAGTATAATCCCCACTATCTGTTTGAAAACATCAGAATACTCCCAAACCACATATGCTAATGACTTCCGACTCAATACTTCAACAAAAACATTCCACTTTCCCGAGTTATTAGAAATCTCTAAATTGTAATCCTAATAAAACTATACCCAACTCTATTGGTAAAGATTTAGATATCACTAAGAGAAACCATATTTCATCATCTTGTTGACTTTGAAAACCAAAATGAACATGTGTATGAGGTAGTTCTTCCACAACATTAGAAAAACCTAACTATCGCAAGAGATAGAGATTGGGTGGGAAAGCTATTCTCATTGGTATGTAACTACAAAGACCCATATGTGACCACAACCATTTATTTCATTAATAAACATCATAAACCTAGTTGGGAATCATTACAAAAATTCTTAAAAAAAACCTCCATAGGAAACTGATGTTTTAGAGTACTAACCTACTTCTCCTTCAAGTAGTCGAACACTACCTAACACTAATCACACCCCACAAAATCATGATACTTGTTGGTCAACACTATTAGTGGGGATTTTACTTGAGTTAAATTGGGAACAAACCAATGATAATAGAATGTGAATCCAAAGAAACTATGAAACTATTCCAATATCTTGGTATATACTAAAGAAAAGCTTCCTCAACCTTTAGTAGGTCCACTAAATCACCATTCCTTTACACCACATATTCAAAGAAACAGACCTCCTGCATACCGAAATTTTCCTTGGATAACTTCCCATGGAGTTGGTTGGGTCATAGAACATAGAAGAAATATCTATGATTCTCGAAATTATCCCCCTATAACCACATGTAGATCATGATATCATCATGTAATTTGATAGTTATCTGATCTAGGAATTCTCGAAACATGGAGTTCATGAGCCCCATGAATATGGATGGTTCATTTTTAGCACATAATGGAATGACTAAAAACTTGATGTTCCCTTTCCTGCATATGAAGGTAGTCTTCAAGATATCTTCATCATCCTCCCTAATCTAGTGTTTTCTAGACCATATATATACCATAGAGTGAAAAATAGCTCCTCTAAACTATTCAAACCATTCATCTAACTTCATAAGAGGGTAGTAGTTCTTGACTGTCACCCGATTCAAAATTTGATGGTGTATACTCAACCTTAGAGTACCATCCTCATTCTTAGTGAACAACACTGGACCACCCCAAGGAGACACACTAGGATGGATTAAACCCCTCAACAATAGATTTTACACCTAAAACCTCAAATCACTAAACTTTATAGGAACCATTCAATATGAAGCCATCGAAATTAGAGACGTGGCCAGATAAAACTCTATCCCACACAGGATATTTGGTCGGGGAAGAAGAAATTCCTATAGGAAAACATCTATGAAATATTCCACAGCCCTAGGAACATCTCAAACATAATCATCCACTAAGAGCTCCCCAAACTATGAAAAATGAGTCTCCACTTTCCTAAAGCATATATCATGATGTTGCTTTCTTATGAAATCTACTAAATGGCCCTCAACATTGGAAAATTAAACTCTCCTATAAAAAATGTATATGAATTCACACATAAAATACTTCCAATAACTACTGTGGATAAAATTGTAGGGATAAATTTGTATTAAGAAGAAGTCACCCACTGACTGGTGCTTTTCCATCATCACTCTATATGCCCAACACACATAAAAATATATACCGGAACTCCATCCAGAATGGATAACACAAAGGGAACTAGAAGTGTCTCTATGTCTAGTACAATAATATTGACCAATGTAAGAGAAAAAATTGAGTATGAGGCTCATGAATCAGAAAAATTACACACAAGGGTTGAAGATAAGCTGGCTGTACCTCAAAAAACTCCATGATCAGCTGGCATTGTTGCCTCTAATGTATGAATATGACTATGTACTACTCCTTAGCCTCTATGTTTTTGTCCTTTATTACCATTCTATAGACTAGGTACCTATTGAAAAGCACCATCATGAGGCTTCCCTCTACCAATACCACATTATCTCTATTTATGAATAACTCTCCATAGTTCTTGCTACTAAAACTGCCTCGGAGGCAGCTGCTACTACTACAAAAAAAGGGCATAAACACCCACTAGATAATGAATTTAATTGGTAGTTTCACATTGAGTCTAGATAATAAAATTTCCTTTAATGACATAACAAGAAATCAAGAGGCCTTAATAGGTGCTCGTCAGCCAAATACTATTGATGAATGGAGAGGGATATACTGCACTCACATTACCACTTATCAGAACCTTGACTGCATGAACACTAGTGGACCCCTATCTGTAATTCTACTCCACAAGATACCATTATGTCCACCCTATTTATGCTAAAATCTCATTTAATGAATATTCTCAAAATCCCTTCCTTTTTTGGAAACTCTAGGTATGAAGGTAGTGTAAAGAGGGTGACCAAATACCCAATAAATGGGAACAAATCCTTCATGAGATGGCATGCTATGGACTCTTCATATAAAAAAAACTAGAGAAAAGTATATGAGGTCCTTGAACCCCATACCAAGCTCCAACATTATAAAAATCCCCTATTTATGGGAGAAAATTACAGAATATTGACTTCCATCATATTTAGGGATATGATTTATAAATATAAATACTTAAAAATGTTTGGAAACTACACTGATGCCTCTTTACAATCACCAAGAATAAATTTCCACCATTGACGCGCAACTATCCAAAAATTATTAACTAAAAAACAAATAACTCCATAAATTCTTGGATTAGAGAGAATGAAATCAAAAGCTCCTTTAACCAGTGTTCTTTATCCTGGTCCTAGATACTCCCCTCACACTTCCCCAAACTCTACTATTTAAAGGCACCAAAATCTCACTTCCATTCTTCATTGTCACCTACTGGATCAATCCTCCAATGATCAATCATATCCTCCACCTAAGTATCATATACCAAAGCTACTTGAGTAAAATGACATGAAACCATTCCTAAAAATAAATAAGAACCCCACAAACATGTTATAATGGAAATTGAAAAATATTATTTATTTATTTCATTTTATTTTCCAAAAAAACCCAAATTAATACGTGGAATAAATCAATCTGGATTCATGTACCTCCCTTAGGTATCTTCCCTGCAAATAGGTCCACCTCACATGGTCGTTCAATTATATTAGAGTTTTTTCATTGGATTACAAGGCCCTAAAATCCCATGGCATATGTATTATTTGTTGCCTATGTCATGCACCAAGATCAACTGGAACAACTAACCTACCAACCCATGAAATCCTCATTATTCCTAACCCGAAAATTTATCCTATCTCTCAACAATAAATATTTTATATTACACTATCATGACCCCCCTGAATATACCATGATTATTGAAGAGAGATAATGAACCATGAGTTTTTCATCTAGTAGGACTTGGGTTGGTGACCAGCACCGCAGGTATAAAATCTATTAAATGGGAAGAATTACCCTATATTATTAAACACGATTTAGATATATGATAAAAAACCACTAAACCACTCCGAAAAGTAAAATAAAAGTAAACCCAGAACCATCCCACAATGGATGAACAAAATTAAACCAATAAAAATAAAACTCTATAATATAATATTCTAAAAGTAAAGTGTTATAGAAGAGACTCAATAGTAACTCCACCCCAAGATAGAAATGTAGAACATGGACACCAATGTACTCTTGGAAAACTGAAAAATAACTATATTTTTAGGGTGAGTATGAAAGTATACATAGTGGGATAATATCCAAGTTCTCAAGTGCACATGTGAAAATAGAATGTTAATGCACTAGCACACACACATCATAACCAACAAGAACCTACATAGAACAAATAACCAAAACCAAAATCACCATGTCCCGCTCACCAAATAACATGTCTAGTATAATAACATAACATTATGATTATAACAAATCATGGCATCCCACTACCTCTTCCCCACTGATTTGTCGTTGTAACCAGAGAAGTAAAATTTCTTATGCTATCATCCCTTCTATACATATCACATCACAACTAAATCACATTACATGTCACCCAGAGACACGTGGCCTTATCTGATGTGGGTAAGGACGAATCCCAACCAACCCCTCCCTCATAATGTAAATCATGTGGTACTAGTACTAGGTATCATCATATCACATATAGCCTAAAAAATATGGTCCATTACAACACCAATAAAAATATAATCCGAGGAACAAGGTTTCATAAATGTGATGTAAATCATGAACATTCCGTCCATCTACGATGAATGACCACAACCACATATCAAATCACATCACTACCTCATCACATCACTGCCTCATCACATCAAATCTCAGTGGAAAATAGTTGGGCGAACACTGGAAGGTAATCTCTTTCACCATCCTGTACCATCACTACTATTAAAGAAAGAACGGTGAATAGAGGGTAGCGAACCATCTATGTCACAAGTATCCTATATTGTGTGTAAAACAATCATAACCCAAAAACCTATGTGTTTGTTAGGTAATCCAACTTTGGTGGGGAACATATAGATATAACATAGAATACATGACATATATATAGCACACGATACGCAAGCTATGGGATCACAAAAACTTCACTAGCACAAAAAAATCACCCCCATTGCACTACACATAAACCATAACAACCTCTACAACCACTATATGAAAAAAAACACACAACCACACACAAAAGAAAACATATTCCCGCATTCTTTTATAGGTTCAACACTTTCACGATATAGAAAGGTCCACTAAAATTCATTTACTGTGTCACTTTATTCACATTTACATAGACTATTCATTTATTCAATTCATTTAATCCATTTACAACACATAAAACCTCATCAGATTCATTATTCATTTACTAACCCACACTTTTTTGTTTTAGAATTGTAATTTATTCCATGGTAATGAAGAAAATAACAAAAAAACATCACACCAAAGCTATCCCTGTAAAGACCCTTAAATTTTAAGGGAAATTTTTTCTTCATTTTCTTTGGGATTCTACGAGTACACAGTATCTAACGGCACATGATTCTGATTCCCGGTGTGCCCGGAATCAATTTAAAAAGTTTAGCTTGGGTACATTCAGTGAACGAATGAGCGGGTTTTCCTAACTTTTGAACCGGTTCTCGGAATCAAAATCTGAGGGCACTGATGAAACTGCATCATCAGTTTTTGATTAGGAAGTCCTTTTCTAGAGTTGCGTTTTCTCGAAATTAGTTATTTTAAAAAAAATGGATTAATATTAAAGTGAAATAAAAATATTGTTATAATTTTTATTCCACATTCTTAGGTGGTTTAGCCCATGTGAGGGAGTTGGGGTGGGACCCACTGATGTTCTGACCCCCCTTGAGAGGATTTGTAACACCCCGAGCTTCCATTATACGCTTCTCATTCAATAATGCAATAGCTTGCATTGTACGCAAGTTCGAGTTCTAACACACCGCAACTAATCAAAGTAGCCGTTATGAATAGTAATTACCACCTTTTACATTTATAGAAATTTTATATTTCAAAATGGACTTCATTTTTGTATTCCTAATATTGAAATTAGCCTATTTTGAATTTTTTGTAATTTTCTGAGAACTTCCAAATTTTTATGAATAGTGAAAAATACATAAAACAACTTTTTTAATAAAAATAATTTATAGTGATAAGTTATACTATAGAGTGGTTTTAAAGTATAATTAGAATATATTTTTACCATTTTATCCAATGGTGGTCATTAGAATTAATTTAACATTGAAAATGGACATAAACAATTGCCAATCTTTTGATATAAATTGTTTCTTAAAAACACGCTATTTGTTGTAACAGCGGGAATTAATTATAAAATTAATTAATGCAACTTATATGTTTGGAATTTTTTAAAATAGACATCATTTTTGAATTTGGAATATCAATTATAGCTTAGGGTGAAATTTTGGCATTGTTTTGAAAAACTTCAATTTTTGATGAATAGTGAAACCATTAAGTGGTAGTTAAATAACTGATTTTTCATTTAAATGAAATATTACCACTTCTGTGATTTGATTTTCAAAAATCTGACATACATGGTTTTCATTAAGAAGTAAAATGTGGTTCAATGAGATTAAAATAATTTTTTTTTGAATAGTAACTTTTAAGTTCTTAATCGCGATTAGAGGTAATTAGTGTAGTTTAAGGTACAAATAATGTTATAATAATATGTGATGAGCATGACACTTGTCATACTCCTATTGGATGAGTCATGGCCGACCAAGACAACCCATGGGTCAACTTGGGGACCCCATGGAGCCACTTTAGTTTGAAAATGACATAAATACCTTTTATTTAATGTTAAAGTAAAAAATGACACAAACATAAAATGTTTTACTAAAACAATTTTTACGTGGGGTTACACAAGTCAAAATTTTGATTATAAATATTCATTAGAAATCTAAAAAGGTTTCCTACATCATAGTATTTTTTTTATAATTTTTAGACATTAAATAAATTAAATTAATTATGACATCATTATGATGTGGCGATGACCTCATTATTTAACGATTTAAATAAAATGAGAAGATAATGGAAAATCCAAGGCTTACACTTGTCCAAAGCCTATTTTATGAAGAGATTTCGAAACCTTATCACCTTAGACTCGAATTATATAAGTGTGGGACCTTTAGAATCCGAAAATCATTGTGAAATAATGTAACATTTCAATCTTTCCAAAAGTGCCCCTCCTCTCCACTTATAAAAGGCCCCCACCACTCCCACCTTATTCACACCTTCAAGCCATTTGGCTCGGCCAACCTCTGCCCAAATACTCTCCCAACATCCCTCTCTTACTCCTAGAAGCCTCACTTTGGGCAGAACGCTTCCCAAGGAAGCCTTTGGCTCAAATCAAAAAGAGTTACCCGATTTTGAGGTAATGTCTTCTCTAATGTTGTTTTGTTTTATTTTTCTTCTACAACCCCCTAAACCCTTTTTATTCATTTCTTTTGTAACAAAACCAGTATCCTCAATATACTAGGATGTTGTTATAATAATGATTCGAGCTACACTTACACACACCTACATATAATGGTTAAAGAACATACGGTTTCTATGGATGGCGAATTTATGCCTCACGAAACGATGATTGTTCAACACTCATATAACACCTCCAAAGGTGGCCATTAAGATGTCACTATTTTTATATATGATATATAATATGTTTATGTTTTAATTATGCTTCTGTATTTCTCATTTATGGCATACTTTATGATTTCCATTATGGGTAAAACACGATAATTTCATTTTAGGAAGTGCGGACTACCGCCCCCTCAAAGTGATTTGAATCGTTAATGCCATATGTGGGATGTATAAAGGATGGAGTAAATGGTATTATACACTATATTATACTGGAACTATATTATAAATTTATATCATTATGATTTCATTCCATTAAATATGAAATTGAAATGAAAGTAGCGTTCATGCGTACGTACGGCTTACCGTCTCCATGAACGGTGCATTTCATTTCTTACCTCTAAATGTTACGTAATATTATAAATGAATGTATATACTATATATATATGATATATATGATATCTACATCATTAATATAATTCTGGATATAATGGATATTTTACCACATGAACAACTTATAATTATAAGAAGTTTATTGTTGACTCAAGTACCAAAGATCGACAAAACGACCGTTATTAACTTAAATAATTACATAATGTTCATAACATTGTAATAAGTGATATAAAAAGGATAATGAAATTGAAAATGGTTCTTAATAAGGTATATATTAACTCTAGTTTATTATTCAGGAGGTTAAAGAACGGTTGAGTCAAGTCAGACACAAGGTAAGGGAACTTCTTAACCCAATTTCTATTCTTTGGGTTAATCTCCTACTTTCAAATTATGTCATGATATTATTATGTCCTATTTTGTATTTTTACTTTATTTATGTATACCTATAGTGAATACACATAATAGATCTATTTTATTTTAAAAATGATCTTTTAAGGACTACGTCTCAATCCCCTTTCATTGAGGCCTATTTGGTTTTATACACAACTTTCATTTTTATGGTATATAAACCCCTTTGACTTTTAAGTTTATTCAAAAGGAATATTTTTATATGAAGCATTTTGCTAAACGACAAAAGGGAATGTTTTTCTTTCCGTACTTATGCGGCGACAACGACTTCTCCGCCGCCGTGACCATTATTTGATTTTCGTCTTCCTCTACAAGCCACCATTTTTTTAAGGAAAAATAAATACAAAGTTTTAACATTCTTTTATTTTGGTATTGAAAATGGTTTTGAAAGCATTTTTGTTATATCAATGTGTTGTATTGATATCTTGTGATTGAAATGTGGAAATGTTATGTTTCCTTTATGCATGTTTTATGTGAAACAATTATGTTATGGTTTATGATATGTTTAAACCTATTCATATGAGGAATGTATTGGACTTAATAAGTGACGGGTGGAGCCCGCTATAGCTCCTCGATGCATCGGTAGGTCTCATGAGACAACTAGACGTGGAATTGGCTGAGGCCCTTTCCCAATTTGATTTATGGTTTTGGCCGAGGCCTTAATCATTTTAGACGTCTTGGCCGAGGCCTTGACAAAATGTTTCAGAATGTCTGGCATTATACATTCCCTCATTATGAAAGTGGTTATTGATGTTGTATGTGATTATTCGACTAGTAGAATATCCATGTGAAGATGTAAATGGCATTATCTCATTTTACTTTTGCCATATTATGTTGAAGTTCAAGTTTAAAAGGCTTTTGTTTTAGTTATACATTGCCTTAAATTTTAATGTTTATTTATGAAAGCTTCCGCTATATTGTTAACCTTACTGAGCATCTGAGCTTACCCCTTTCAATGTTTTAATATTTTTCCAGGATGTGAAGAAGTAATTTATGAGTGACCTGCAGGGGTAGTCAGAAAGGGATATGATTGTGGACTATGAAGACCATGTTATTGTAGTTTGTTTACTTTTTGATGTAATGAAAGAATTATGAATATATCTAGTGTTTCCAAGGCTACTAAACTAATCGGTCTTTCGAGACTTGATCTTTTGTGATCATGCCAATGTTACGAAGTAATGCACCGGCTCTGGGTAGCTGGGGTCGGGGTGTTACAGTTGGTATCAGAGGCAGTTTAGTACTAACCTTGGAAGCTAGATTTAGATAAACTCTGATTAGAGCACATAGCCCAAAGATAGACTTTGAGGATTAGTATAGAAGAACTTCCTAGAATTTTGGTATTATAGAGATGTTATGAGTTTTCCGGGAAATACATCCATGTCTGGATACGATCAGGTAGAGGCGGCTCTGGCACAGATGTACCTAGGGGTAAAACCCGAAAACACCGCTTTGAGATAGACTCGAACGGGAACTGGTGCACGACAACGGGCCTTGCTGCACTCTTGGTTACGACACTCCCGGGGGATATGCTTAGGATAATTCTCATTTTATTTACAAACCACTATGAAGGGTTATGAGTATATACTTCCTCAAAGAAAACATTTCTTTTTATGATTATGGATTATATCCATAAATAGTTCAATTTATGTTAAGTATTTTACAAGTATAGAATTATGTATATTTATAAACTAATATAGTTTATTCCATTGTTTAGAAATGGCGCCTAGTGGAAGGAATGGAAACCGTATCAATGCACGCACTTCGTGTAGGGATTTCCCTCCTGCTCAAGATAATTATTGTGGAGCTGGAGATACAACTGGTGCAGATCAACTTATTACCATACTGGGACAACTCACGCAGGTTATGGATAATAACCTTACTCGTATGGAGCACCCTGATCCGCAACGTGGAGGATCAATGCTAGACCGTTTCATGAGGCAACAACCACCAACCTTCAATGGGGGTACAAATCCGTTAGTAGCTGAGCAATGGATAAACTCCTTAGAGAAAATATTCCATGCCTTGGGGAGTAGCGAAAGGGATAAGGTTGTCATGGAAGTTTACCACCTCATTGGAGATGCCGATCAGTGGTGGTCGCTGATTCAAAACACAAAGGAAGATGGTGACGTATCGAATATGGAATGGAGGGTGTTCAAAGATCTGTTTTTAGAAAAATATTTTCCTCGTGACCATCAAGCAGATATGGAAAGGCAATTTCTGAGTTTGAGGCAGAAGGAGGATGAGAATGTCGCAAAGTATGAGGCTAACTGTACAAGGTTAGCGAGGCATGCTGCCGATTATATACGTAACCCAAGGAGTAAGATTGATCGTTTCTTTGATGGGTTAAAACCATTTCTCCGTCGAGCTTTAGTATCACAATCCTTCTCATCATACGAAGATATTGTCTCGTGTGCTATCAAGACAGAAAAGGAATTCTCTAAGTCTTATGACAACAAAGTAAAGCAAGAGAAGAAGAGAACGGTGGAACAAGAGACAGATAAAGGGAAAAAGGGAAAGAAGGATTTTCCATTATGTGATAATTGTGGGAAGAATCACCCTGGTACTTGCCTAAAAGGAATGGGAGTTTGTTATAAATGTGGAGAAAAGGGTCACCAGGCTCGTGATTGCAAGGGAAAGAAAGAGGCTGTCAAAGTTGAATGCTACAATTGTAGGGAAACAGGGCATTAGGCAAATGAATGTCCTAAGCATCAGGGAAACTTACCTCAGAAAAGGCCAAGGGATCAAGGCCAAACTTATGCTGTGACTACAGTTGAAGCGGAATAATTAATGTATTGGTGCTTTTGGAATCAAGGATTATATTCTGGTTATAAGAATAATGTGATATATATATATATGGATTGTACTGCTGTACTTGTTGATTTCAGTAAGGTTTTAATATGATTAAGGTAATCATATTTTTAGTATGTGACAATAAGAGAAACTTTTCTTTGTTTGGGGAATCTGATGTTACAATTGATTTTGGAATTTAGAGACCTTTTAGAGAAAGTCTGGACGGAGGTATTTTGGATAACTATTAAGGTTGGAATGGATTAAGTTGAACCATGGATAGTATTGTTTAAGGTTAAAGAATTTCTGAAGATTATTTTTGGAATATTATAATACTATAGTTTTAGGAAAAGGACAACCTGCAGGGTGGGGAATAACCCATCGCGTCGGACAAAGCTGCAGGAATCGAACCCACAACCATAGTGAGACAAGCCTTTATTTCCTACCACTAGCCTAGAGGAAGTCCCTGGTTATTACAAAATAATATTACTAATCTAAATGGTATGTGTTAACATTTGGAACCTTATACAATTAGGATAAGTATAATATTTTTGGGTTCTATTATCTTTTTGAGTGAAAGGTGAGTTGAAGGTTGAAACTCTAATTGTCAAGCATAAATATATATATACCTATCTGTTATTTAATGAAGAAATTAATTCTTAAACTTTAGTAAAGGGATATTAAAACAAAAAAATGTGTTACCCTAATACCTTATGTCTTGTTGAACTGATGATATTTTAAATCAACACAGATTGAAGGCTTTGAGGCCCTCAATTTGACAGTTGATTGTGATTGATGACCTCAATCACTCCCTACAAATATTTACGTTTTTCCTCCAATTATATGTCTCTAATTGCCACCAATGTTCTCCTTATCGAGATCATAATTTGGTGGTGACTTTCTTATTTCCATTTCCCTCTTATTAAGGCTAAATTTTATTAACCTTATTTCCGATGTGGGTTTTTCCTCAAAGGTATTTTCTATTTTCTACCTTTTATTTTCAAAGAAAAATTTCAAATTGCGAGGACGCAATTTATTGAAGGAGGGGAGAATGTAACACCCCGAGCTTCCATTATACGCTTCTCATTCAATAATGCAATAGCTTGCATTGTACGCAAGTTCGAGTTCTAACACACCGCAACTAATCAAAGTAGCCGTTATGAATAGTAATTACCACCTTTTAAATTTATAGAAATTTTATATTTCAAAATGGACTTCATTTTTGTATTCCTAATATTGAAATTAGCCTATGTTGAATTTTTTGTAATTTTCTGAGAACTTCCAAATTTTTATGAATAGTGAAAAATACATAAAACAACTTTTTTAATCAAAATAATTTGTAGTGACAAGTTATACTATTGAGTGGTTTTAAAGTATAATTAGAATATATTTTTACCATTTTATCCAATGGTGGTCATTAGAATTAATTTAACATTGAAAATGGACATAAACAATTGCCAATCTTTTGATATAAATTGTTTCTTAAAAAAAACGCTATTTGTTGTAACAGCGGGAATTAATTATAAAATTAATTAATGCAACTTATATGTTTGGAATTTTTTAAAATAGACATCATTTTTGAATTTGGAATATCAATTATAGCTTAGGGTGAAATTTTGGCATTGTTTTGAAAAACTTCAATTTTTGATGAATAGTGAAACCACTAAGTGATAGTTAAATAACTGATTTTTCGTTTAAATGAAATATTACCACTTCTGTGATTTGATTTTCAAAAATCTGACATACATGGTTTTCATTAAGAAGTAAAATGTGGTTCAATGAGATTAAAATAATTTTTTGGTGAATAGTAACTTTTAAGTTCTTAATCACGATTAGAGGTAATTAGTGTAGTTTAAGGTACAAATAATGTTATAATAATATGAGATGAGCATGACACTTGTCCTACTCCTATTGGATGAGTCATGGCCGACCAAGACAACCCATGGGTCAACTTGGGGACCCCATGGAGCCACTTTAGTTAGAAAATGACATAAATACCTTTTATTTAATGTTAAAGTAAAAAATGACACAAACATAAAATATTTTACTAAAACAATTTTTACGTGGGGTTACACAAGTCCAAATTTTGATTATAAATATTCATTAGAAAGCTAAAACGATGTCCTACATCATAGTATTTTTTTTATAATTTTTAGACATTAAATAAATTAAATTATTTATGACATCATTATGATGTGGCGATGACCTCATTATTTAACGATTTAAATAAAATGAGAAGATAATGGAAAATCCAAGGCTTACACTTGTCCAAAGCCTATTGGATGAAGATATTTCGAAACCGTATCACCTTAGCCTCGAATTATATAAGTGTGGGACCTTTAGAATCCGAAAATCATTGTGAAATAATGTAACATTTCAATCTTTCCAAAAGTGCCCCTCCTCTCCACTTATAAAAGGCCCCCACCACTCCCACCTTATTCACACCTTCAAGCCATTTGTCTAGGACAACCTCTGCCCAAATACTCTCCCAACATCCCTCTCTTAGTCCTAGAAGCCTCACTTTGGTCAGAACTCTTCCCAAGGAAGCCTTTGGCTCAAATCAAAAAGAGTTACCCGATTTTGAGGTAATGTCTTCTCTAATGTTGTTTTGTTTTATTTTTCTTCTACAACCACCTAAACTCTTTTTATTCATTTCTTTTGTAACAACACCAGTATCCTCAATATACTAGTATGTTGTTATAAGAAGTATTCGAGCTACACTTACACACACCTACATCTAATGGTTAAAGAACATACGGTTTCTGTGGATGGCGAATTTCTGCCTCACGAAACGATGATTGTTCAACACTCATATAACACCTCCAAAGGTGGCCATTAAGATGTCACTATTTTTATATATGATATATAATATGTTTATGTTTTACTTATGCTTCTGTATTTCTCATTTATGGCATACTTTATGATTTCCATTATGGGTAAAACGCGATAATTTCATTTTAGGAAGTGCGGACTACCGCCCCCTCAAAGTGATTTGAATCGTTAATGCCATATGTGGGATGTATAAAGGATGGAGTAAATGGTATTATATACTATATTATACTGGAACTATATTATAAATTTATATCATTATGATTTCATTCCATTAAATATGAAATTGAAATGAAAGTAGCGTTCATGCGTACGTACGGCTTACCGTCTCCATGAACGGTGCATTTCATTTCTTACCTCTAAATGTTACGTAATATTATAAATGAATGTATATACTATATATATATGATATATATGATATCTACATCATTAATATAATTCTGGATATAATGGATATTTTACCACATGAACAACTTATAATTATAAGAAGTTTATTGTTGACTCAAGTACCAAAGATCGACAAAACGACCGTTATTAACTTAAATAATTACATAATGTTCATAACATTGTAATAAGTGATATAAAAAGGATAATGAAATTGAAAATGGTTCTTAATAAGGTAGATATTAACTCTAGTTTATTATTCAGGAGGTTAAAGAACGGTTGAGTCAAGTCGGACACAAGGTAAGGGAACTTCTTAACCCAATTTCTATTCTTTGGGTTAATCTCCTACTTTCAAATTATGTCATGATATTATTATGTCCTATTTTGTATTTTTACTTTATTTATGTATACCTATAGTGAATACACATAATAGATCTATTTTATTTTAAAAATGATCTTTTAAGGACTACGTCTCAATCCCCTTTCATTGAGGCATATTTGGTTTTATACACAACTTTCATTTATATGGTATATAAACCCCTTTGACTTTTATGTTTATTCAAAAGGAATATTTTTATATGAAGCATTTTGCTAAACGACAAAAGGGAATGTTTTTCTTTCCGTACTTATGCGGCGACAACGACTTCTCTGCCGCCGTGACCATTATTTGATTTTCGTCTTCTTCTACAAGCCACCATTTTTTTAAGGAAAAATAAATACAAAGTTTTAACATTCTTTTATTTTGGTATTGAAAATGGTTTTGAAATCATTTTTATTATATCAATGGGTTGTATTGATATCTTGTGATTGAAATGTGAAAATGTTATGTTTCCTTTATGCATGTTTTATGTGAAACAATTATGTTATGGTTTATGATATGTTTAAACCTATTCATATGAGGAATGTATTGGACTTAATAAGTGACGGGTGGAGCCCGCTATAGCTCCTCGATGCATCGGTAGGTCTCATGAGACAACTAGACGTGGAATTGGCCGAGGCCCTTTCCCAATTTGATTTATGGTTTTGGCCGAGGCCTTAATCATTTTAGACGTCTTGGCCGAGGCCTTGACAAAATGTTTCAGAATGTCTGGCATTATACATTCCCTCATTATGAAAGTGGTTATTGATATTGTATGTGATTATTCGACTAGTAGAATATCCATGTGAAGAAGTAAATGGCATTATGTCATTTTACTTTTTCCATATTATGTTGAAGTTCAAGTTTAGAAGGCTTTTGTTTTAGTTATACATTGCCTTAAATTTTAATGTTTATTTATGAAAGCTTCCGCTATATTGTTAACCTTACTGAGAATCTGAGCTCACCCCTTTCAATGTTTTAATATTTTTCCAGGATGTGAAGAAGTAATTTATGAGTGACCTGTAGGGGTAGTCAGAAAGGGATATGATTGTGGACTATGAAGACCATGTTATTGTATTTTGTTTACTTTTTGATGTAATGAAAGACTTATGAATATATCTAGTGTTTCCAAGGCTACTAAACTAATCGGTCTTTCGAGACTTGATCTTTTGTGATCATGCCAATGTTACGAAGTAATGCACCGGCTCTGGGTAGCTGGGGTCGGGGCGTTACAGGATTTAAGATGAGGTGGGGCCCACATGAGCCCCCACATTTTCATTTTCCCTTAACTCCCTTTTAAAACATCTTTTGTCATTAATGTTTCCAACTTATCACTTCAATTAATTTTGACAAGTTATGTTTAATTAAATGAAGTGAATTAAATTATAAATGTTTGAATTTTAAAAGTGTTGGAAAAAGAAATAAAATAAGGCTAAAGCCTTATTTTATTTTGGTTTCTTCGTTGTGTCGAGAGAGGGAGAGTTCTACCATTGAAGAACTTCATCATCCTCCTTGAAGAATGCGAAGAACACCGACGCGCCTTCCTTCATTCTTTTTCCCGCGTCAAAGGAAGGGAGATGCCGTTTCACCTCGGAGAATCTCCATCAACGTGTATTGAGCCACACCCCGCGATGTCGTTTTCCACGATGATCATCGATTGTCAACTCATTATCAAGGTAGGGGTTTGATTTTGTTCGTGAATATTCTTTGTCGTTCATCGTCAATTTCTTTGGGCCGCTGGTATAAATTTAACGGGAGGAGGTCGGACTGCACGAACACGGCCGACCCTCCTCCCCCTTTGTTGTTGTGTTTGTTGTGGCTCGAAAGAAGGTGGCACGGTGCAATGACACCATGTGGGAACTTTGAGGAATGCGTCGAAGAAGCGCGGCACAGTCGCGCCGCGTCGTTGAGGTCGAAAGAAGCCGCGGCCGGAGCGGGGCCGCGGCGGAGGGGCACGACGCCGTCGTGCCACGCCGTTCGGACCAAGGCCACGGCCAATGCCACAGCGGAGTAGGGAGAAGCGGCCGGAATCGCCGGCCGCCGGCGCGTTGGAGGAGTGGGACTGCGGGGTCCCGCGGCGGCGGCACCGGCAGGCCAGCCGGGACGGCCGTTCGGAGAAGTCTGGGGGTCGTAACCGCCCCGGCTGGAAAAAGGAGCTCAACCAACGTGGGGGCCTCCATTTCAAAACCGGGGGGAAGTGCCCCCCCCTTCTGCGACAGATCGGCCAGCGCTGAGCTGGCCACGCATGCCACACCCGCACCAGGCCAACCGGCCGCCCAGGATGGGCTGGGCCGCGCAGGCTAGGCCGGGCCATGCCCGCTGGGCCGGTCCAGACCCGGACCCTAGTCGGGTCGACGCGGATCGGGCTGACCCAGGGGGTCTTGGGCCGGGTCGGTCCGTGCCCAAAACCCTCTAAAACCATTCATGTTCATTTAAATTCTTGTAACGTGGGCTACGGACCTCCAATCGACACACCGTCAGTTGAAATGAAATCCTTGGAACGAGACGGTTTTTTCAGTATATTATACTCAATGTTTCAAATAACTTTGGAGTATGGGTGGGTTGGTTCGAACACGAAACCAAACTGGCCCTCGGAGCGGAAACGCTTATAACTTGAGCTCTGGACGTCCGATTGTCATGCCGTCGACTTTGTTGGATTCCTCTTAGTGAGACAGACCTTTTGGTTTACTCCACTCAAGGTTTGGATGCAGTTGGAGTATGATCATGTTGGTTTTGACTTACAAACCAACCAGGCCCTTGGAACGAAAAAGCCAATAACTCTCAGACCAGGTGTCCGATTAACGCGTCGTCTGTCGTGTTGAGTTCCTATCGACGAGAAAGAACATTAGGAAACATCAACTCCGGACTACGTGTCAGTTGATGTATCGATCCACTTGGCTCAAGGAGCGGACCCTCCCGGAATCGAGCATGCTATGTGGGGGAACCCTAGGGCTGGGTACGACATCGACGACGATGACAACTGCACTGAAATCCTCCGTGGGTTCGGCAGCGACAACGATTGCACTGAAATCCTCTGTGGGTTTGACAACGATGATGACCGTACTGAAATCCTTTGTGGGTTCGATGATGATGACTACTATTCTTGTATCCTATTTGGGTCCAGCAGTACTACTGTTCTTGTATCCTACATGGGTCCGACAATGTTTGAATCTGTTCTTGTATCCTATGTGGGTCTGGAAGAGAAGCTGGTATTGTATCCCATGTGGGTCCGACAACTTAGCTGGTTTAGTATCCTATGTAGGTCCTAGCTTAGATGAATCAGTGGCTACATTTGATCATATCAATCACCTTATGAAGAAGTATACCTGTTTGAGTTGAGTCTTGAATTTCAATCATTATCTTTGATATGATTGACTTGCTTCCTATGTGGATTGTGTTGTGCTTTCTTGTGTGGATTGGGTTGTACTATCCTGTGTGGACGTGATCGAACTTCGGCTCAGATGTTGGATCCTAACTGGAATTGATGACTTAGGTATATGTATGGGCATATACCTAATTAGTGTTGGATGTTACTTCGTGATTGTATCTTTATTTTGTGGATTATCCTTTGTGGATTCTGGGAGTCCTTCGGGGGTCTCAGGGTCCCTACTGAGTTGTGTATACTCACCCCTGCACGGGGTATGCCCACACTACGTTGTGTTGGATGCAAACGATGGAAATCACTGTAGGTGGTTGAGGCTTGTGGAGGAGTCAGTACCTGGAGGTGGACCACTGGGCAGGACGTACACGGAGCGGACGGTTGGACCCGAGGAGCTGAGGATGTAACACCCCGAGCTTCCACGAATACACCTCTCTTTCAATAATGCAATAGCTTGCATTGTACGCATGTTCGAGTTCTAAAACACCGCGACTAATCAAAGTAGCCGTTATGAATAGTAATAACCACTTTTTAAAATTATAGAAATTTTATATTTCAAAATGGACTTCATTTTTGTATTCCTAATATTGAAATTAGCCTATGTTGAATTTTTTGTAATTTTCCGAGAACTTCCAAATTTTTATGAATAGTGAAAAATACTTAAAACAACTTTTTTAATCAAAATAATTTATAGTGATAAGTTATACTATTTAGTGGTTTTAAGGTATAATTAGAATATATTTTTACCATTTTATCCAATGGTGGTCATTAGAATTAATTTAACATTGAAATTGGACATAAACAATTGCCAATCTTTTGATATAAATTGTTTCTTAAAAACACGCAATTTGTTGTAACAGCGGGAATTAATTATAAAATTAATTAATGCAACTTATATGTTTGGAATTTTTTGAAATAGACATCATTTTTGAATTCAGAATATCAATTATAGCTTAGGGTGAAATTTTGGCATTGTTCTGAAAAACTTCAATTTTTGATGAATAGTGAAACCACTAAGTGGTAGTTAAATAACTGATTTTTCGTTTAAATGAAATATTACCACTTCTGTGATTTTATTTTCAAAAATCCGACATACATGGTTGTCATTAAGAAGTAAAATGTGGTTCAATGAGATTAAAATAATTTTTTGGTGAATAGTAACTTTTAAGTTCTTAATCGCGATTAGAGGTAATTAGTGTAGTTTAAGGTACAAATAATGTTATAATAATATGAGATGAGCATGACACTTGTCCTAATCTTATTGGATGAGTCATGGCCGACCAAGAAAACCCATGGGTCAACTTGGGGACCCCATGGAGACACTTTAGTTATAAAATGACATAAATACCTTTTATTTAATGTTAAAGTAAAAAAATGACACAAACATAAAATGTTTTACTAAAACAATTTTTACATTGGGTTACACAAGTCCAAATTTTGATTATAAATATTCATTAGAAATCTAAAAAGATTTCCTACATCATAGTATTTTTTTTATAATTTTTAGACATTAAATAAATTAAATTATTTATGACATCATTATGATGTGGCGATGACCTCATTATTTAATGATTTAAATAAAATGAGAAGATAATGAAAAATCCAAGGCATAAACTTGTCCAAAGCCTATTGGACGAAGAGATTTAGAAACCTTATCACCTTATACTCGAATTATATAAGTGTGGGACCTTTAGAATCCGAAAAGCATTGTGAAATAATGTAACATTTCAATCTTTCCAAAAGTGCCCCTCCTCTCCACTTATAAAAGGCCCCCACCTCTCCCACCTTATTCACACATTCAAGCCATTTGGCTCGGCCAACCTCTACCCAAATACTCTCCCAAAATACCTATCTTACTCATAGAAGCCTCACTTTGGGCAGAACTCTTCCCAAGGAAGCCTTTGTCTCAAATCAAAAAGAGTTACCCGATTTTGAGGTAATGTCTTCTCTAATGTTGTTTTGGTTTATTTTTCTTCTACAACCCCCTAAAATCTTTTTATTCAATTCTTTTGTAACAACAACAGTATCCTCAATATACTAGGATGTTGTTATAAGAAGGATTCGAGCTACACTTACACACACCTACATCTAATGGTTAAAGAACATACGGTTTCTGTGGATTGCGAATTTCTGCCTCACGAAACGATGATTGTTCAACACTCATATAACACCTTCAAAGGTGGCCATTAAGATGTCACTATTTTTATATATGATATATATTATGTTTATGTTTTACTTATGCTTCTGTATTTCTCATTTATGGCATACTTTATGATTTCCATTATGGGTAAAACGCGATAATTTCATTTTAGGAAGTGCGGACTACCGCCCCCTCAAAGTGATTTGAATCGTTAATGCCATATGTGGGATGTATAAAGGATGGAGTAAATGGTATTATACACTATATTATACTGTAATTATATTATACATTTATATCATTATTATTTTGTTCCATTAAATAGGAAATTGAAATGAAAGTAGCGTTCATGCGTACGTACGGCTTACCGTCTCCATGAACGGTGCATTTCATTTCTTACCTCTAAATGTTACGTAATATTATAAATGAATGTATATACTGGATATATAAGATATATATGACATCTAAATCATGAATATAATTCTGGATATAATGGATATTCTACCACATGAACAACTTGTAATTATAAGAAGTTTATTGTTGACTCAAGTACCAAAGACCGACAAAACGACCGTTATTAACTTAAATAATTACATAATGTTCATAACATTGTAATAAGTGATATAAAAAGGATAATGAAATAAGGTAGATATTAACTCTAGTTTATTATTCAGGAGGTTAAAGAACGGTTGAGTCAAGTCAGACACAAGGTAAGGGAATTTCTTAACCCAACTTCCATTCTTTGGGTTAATCTCCTACTTTCAAATTATGTCATGATATTATTATATCCTATTATGTATTTTTACTTTATTTATGTGTACCTATAGTGAATACACATAATAGATCTATTTTATTTTAAAAATGATCTTTTTATGGACTTCGTCTCGATCCCCTTTCATTGAGGCATATTTGGTTTTATACACAACTTTCTTTTATATGGTGTATAAACCCCTTTTACTTTTACGTTTATTCAAAAGGAATTTTTTTATACGAAGCGTTTACTAAACGACAAAAGGGAATGTTTTTGTCGTACGTATGCGGTGACAACGACTTCTCCACCGCCGTGACCACTATTTGAGTTTCGGCTTCCTCTACAAGCCATACCCTTTTTTTTAATGAAAAATAAATACCATGTTATACTTTTCGTTTATTTTGGTATTGAAAATGGTTTTGAAAGCGTTTTTATTATATCAATGTGTTGTACTGATATCTTGTGATTGAAATGTGGAAATGTTATGTTTCCTTTATGCATGTTTTAGGTGATATGATTGTGTTATGTTTAAACCTATTCATATGAGGAATGTATTGGACTTAATAAGTGACGGGTGGAGCCCGCTATAGCTCCTCGATGCATCGGTAGGTCTCATGAGACAACTAGACGTGGAATTGGCCGAGGCCCTTTCCCAATTTGATTTATGGTTTTGGCCGAGGCCTTAATCATTTTAGACGTCTTGGCCGAGGCCTTTACAAAGTGTTTCAGAGAGTCTGGCATTATACATTCCCTCATTATGAAAGTGGTTATTGTTATTGCATGTGATTATTCGACCAATAGAATATCCATGTGAAGAAGTGAATGGCATTATCTCATTTTACATTTACCATATTATGTTGAAGTTCATGTTTAAAAGGCTTTTGTTTTATTTATACATTGCCTTAATTGTTAATGATTATTTATGAAAGCTTCCGCATTATTGTTATCCTTACTGAGCATCTGAGCTCACCCCTTTCAATGTTTTAATATTTTCCAGGATATGAAGAAGTATTTTATGAATGACCTGCAGAGATTGTCAGAAGTGGATATGAGTGTGGACTATGAATACCATGTTATTGTAGTTTGTTTACTTTTTGATGTAATGAAAGACTTATGAATGTATCTAGTGTTTACAAGGCTACTAAACTAATCGGTCTTTCGAGACTTGATCTTTTGTGATCATGCCAATGTTACGAAGTAACGCACCGACTCTGGGTAGCTGGGGTCGGGGCGTTACAGTTGGTATCAGAGGCAGTTTAGTACTATCCTTGGAAGATAGATTTAGATAAACTCTGATTAGAGCACATATCCCGAAGACAGACTTTGAGGATTAGTATAGAAGGACTTCCTAGAATTTTGGTATTGTAGAGATGTTGTGAGTTTTCCGAGCAATACATCCCTGTCTGGATACGAGCAGGTAGACGCGGCTCTGGCACAGATGTACCTAGGGGTAAAACCCGAAAACACCGCTTTGAGCTAGACTCGAACGGGAACTGGTGCACGACAACGGGCCTTGCTGCACTCTTGGTTACGACACTCCCGGGGGATATGCTTAGGATAATTCTCAGTTTCTTTACAAACAACTATGAAGGGTTATGAGTATATACTTCCTCAAAGGAAACATTTCTTTTTATGATTATGGATTATATCCATAAATAGTTCAATTTATGTTAAGTGTTTTACAAGTATGGAATTATGTATTTTGATTCATAAACTAACATAGTTTTTTCCATTGTATAGAAATGGCGCCCAGTAGAAGGAATGTGAACTACAACAGTACGTATGATCCAAAGAGTAAGAAGGATCGTATCTTTCACAGTATTAAGCCAACATTTCGAAGGGAAATAGTCTCCCATGTGTTCTCAACATATGAAGAAATAGTATCATGTGTTAATAAGATAAGTAAATAATTTTCTGAGTCCTATGGATTTGAAGCGAAGCAAGAGACGAAAGGGATGGAAGAGAGAATGATGGATAAAGAGATGAGGGGAAAGAAGAATTTTCCAATATGTGGTAATTGTGGGAAGAAACATCATGGAACTTGCCTAAAGGGAATGGGAGTTTGTTATAAGTGTATAGAAAAAGGACACAAAGTGCGTGACTGCAAGGGTAAGAAAATGGTTTCAAATGTACAATGCTTCTTCTGCAAGGATTGGGGACACTACGCAAACCAATGTCCAATTAATCAGAGTATTCCCCAAATGATGTTATTGGATAATAATCAAGTTATGATACTACCCCAGATGAGGAGTAATTATTAGAGTTCTTATGTTTTTATTAAATAATTTTGTAATTTGAGTGTTGTATCAATGATGTACTGGTTATAATAATTATGGAGTATATAAGGATTGTACTGCAGTACCATTTCATCAAGGACTTGAGATCGTGTGGAACCAAGAAAAGTGACTCCACAGTTGGTTAAATTTTTGGAAAATATATGGTTGAGAGAAAGATAAACCATAATATGGTTCTGATACTGAGATTGTGATTTTGGAATAAGAGGTGATTGATTTGGATAAATTATATGGGATATACTTAACTTCCTTGAAACTGATTGATGTTTTGTATACATTTTTGGATAGAAGGGGTATATCTAGTATTCTATAAGGAATAAGGGATCATGGTAATTCAGTATGTTTAAAAAGAATACATGATGAAGGTGTTCACATGTTGTTACGTGGGGAAAAGGATCTTCATTATGTTTACCTTCCTTATAAAATTTGGACTGTGAGTTGGACAGAGGTATTTTGGATAACTATTAAGTTTGGAATGGATTAAGTTGATCTTTGGATAGTATTGTTTAAGGTTAAAAAATTTATGAAGATCATTTTTGGAATATTATGATACTATAGTTTTAGTAAAAGGACAACCTGCAGGGTGGGGCATAACCCGTCGCGTCGGACAAAGCTGCAGGAATCGAACCCACAACCCAAGTGCGACAAGCCTTTATTTCCTACCACTAGCCTACAGGAAGTCCCTGGTTATTACAAAATAATTTTACTAATCTAAATGGTATGTGTTAATATTTAGAACCTTATACAATTAGAATAAGTATAATATTTTTGAGTTCTATTATCTTTTTGAGTGAAAGATGAGTTGAAGGTTGAAACTCTAATTGTCAAGCATAAATATATATATACCTATCTCTTATTCAATGAATAAATTAATTCTTAAACTTTAGTAAAAGGATATTAAAACAAAAAATGTGTTATCCTAATACCTTATGTCTTGTTGAACTGATGATATTTTAAATCAACATAGAATGAAGGCTTTGAGGCCCTCAATTTGACAGTTGATTGTGATTGATGACCTCAATCACTCCCTACAAATATTTACGTTTTTCCTCCAATTATATGTCTCTAATTGCCACCAATGTTCTCCTTATCGAGATCATAATTTGGTGGTGACTTTCTTATTTCCATTTCCCTCTTATTAAGGCTAAATTTTATTAACCTTATTTCCGATGTGGGTTTTCCACAAAGGTATTTTCTATTTTCACCCTCTTATTTTCAAAGAAAAAAATTCAAATTGCGAGGACGCAATTTATTGAAGGAGGGGAGAATGTAACACCCCGAGATTCCACGAATACGCCTCTCTTTCAATAATGCAATAGCTTTCATTGTACGCATGTTCGAGTTTTAAAACACCGTGACTAATCAAAGTAGCCGTTATGAATAGTAATAACCACTTTTTAAAATTATAGAAATTTTATATTTCAAAATGGACTTCATTTTTGTATTCCTAATATTGAAATTAGCCTATGTTGAATTTTTTGTAATTTTCCGAGAACTTCCAAATTTTTATGAATAGTGAAAAATACTTAAAACAACTTTTTTAATCAAAAAAATTTCTAGTGATAAGTTATACTATTTAGTGGTTTTAAGGTATAATTAGAATATATTTTTACCATTTTATCCAATGGTGGTCATTAGAATTAATTTAACATTGAAATTGGACATAAACAATTGCCAATCTTTTGATATAAATTGTTTCTTAAAAACACGCTATATGTTGTAACAGTGGGAATTAATTATAAAATTAATTAATGAAACTTATATGTTTGGAATTTTTTAAAATAGACATCATTTTTGAATTCAGAATATCAATTATAGCTTAGGGTGAAATTTTGGCATTGTTCTGAAAAACTTCAATTTTTGATGAATAGTGAAACCACTAAGTGGTAGTTAAATAACTGATTTTTCGTTTAAATGAAATATTACCACTTCTGTGATTTGATTTTCAAAAATCCTACATACATGGTTGTCATTAAGAAGTAAAATGTGGTTCAATGAGATTAAAATAATTTTTTGGTGAATAGTAACTTTTAAGTTCTTAATCGCGATTAGAGGTAATTAATTAGTGTAGTTTAAGGTACAAATAATGTTATAATAATATGAGATGAGCATGAAACTTGTCCTAATCTTATTGGATGAGTCATGGCCGACCAAGACAACCCATGGGTCAACTTGGGGACCCCATGGAGCCACTTTAGTTAGAAAATGACATAAATACCTTTTATTTAATGTTAAAGTAAAAAATGACACAAACATAAAATGTTTTACTAAAACAATTTTTACGTGGGGTTACACAAGTCCACATTTTGATTATAAATATTCATTAGAAAGCTAAAAAGATTTCCTACATCATAGTATTTTTTTTATAATTTTTAGACATTAAATAAATTAAATTATTTATGACATCATTATGATGTGGCGATGACCTCATTATTTAACGATTTAAATAAAATGAGAAGATAATGAAACATCCAAGGCATAAACTTGTCCAAAGCCTATTGGATGAAGATATTTCGAAACCTTATCACTTTAGCCTCGAATTATATAAGTGTGGGACCTTTAGAATCCGAAAAGCATTGTGAAATAATGTAACATTTCAATCTTTCCAAAAGTGCCCCTCCTCTCCACTTATAAAAGGCCCCCACCTCTCCCACCTTATTCACACATTCAAGCCATTTGGCTCGGCCAACCTCTACCCAAATACTCTCCCAACATCCCTATCTTACTCATAGAAGCCTCACTTTGGGCAGAACTCTTCCCAAGGAAGCCTTTGGCTCAAATCAAAAAGAGTTACCCGATTTTGAGGTAATGTCTTCCCTAATGTTGTTTTGGTTTATTTTTCTTCTCCAACCCCCTAAAATCTTTTTATTCATTTCTTTTGTAACAAAACCAGTATCCTCAATATACTATGATGTTGTTATAAGAAGGATTCGAGCTACACTTACACACACCTACATCTAATGGTTAAAGAACATACGGTTTCTGTGGATGGCGAATTTCTGCCTCACGAAACGAGGATTGTTCAACACTCATATAACACCTTCAAAGGTGGCCATTAAGATGTCACTATTTTTATATATGATATATATTATGTTTATGTTTTACTTATGCTTCTATATTTCTCATTTATGGCATACTTTATGATTTCCATTATGGGTAAAACGCGATAATTTCATTTTAGGAAGTGCGGACTACCGCCCCCTCAAAGTGATTTGAATCGTTAATGCCATATGTGGGATGTATAAAGGATGGAGTAAATGGTATTATACACTATATTATACTGTAATTATATTATACATTTATATCATTATTATTTTGTTCCATTAAATAGGAAATTGAAATGAAAGTAGCGTTCATGCGTACGTACGGCTTACCGTCTCCATGAACGGTGCATTTCATTTCTTACCACTAAATGTTACGTAATATTATAAATGAATGTATATACTGGATATATAAGATATATATGACATCTAAATCATGAATATAATTCTGGATATAATGGATATTCTACCACATGAACAACTTGTAATTATAAGAAGTTTATTGTTGACTCAAGTACCAAAGACCGACAAAACGAACATTATTAACTTAAATAATTACAAAATGTTCATAACATTGTAATAAGTGATATAAAAAGGATAATGAAATAAGGTAGATATTAACTCTAGTTTATTATTCAGGAGGTTAAAGAACGGTTGAGTCAAGTCGGACACAAGGTAAGGGAATTTTTTAACCCAACTTCCATTCTTTGGGTTAATCTCCTACTTTCAAATTATGTCATGATATTATTATATCCTATTATGTATTTTTACTTTCTTTATGTGTACCTATAGTGAATACACATAATAGATCTATTTTATTTAAAAAATGATCTTTTTATGGACTTCGTCTCGATCCCCTTTCATTGAGGCATATTTGGTTTTATACACAACTTTCTTTTATACGGTGTATAAACCCCTTTTACTTTTACGTTTATTCAAAAGGAATTTTTTTTATACGAAGCATTTACTAAACGACAAAAGGGAATGTTTTTGTCGTATGTATGCGGCGACAAAGACTTCTCCACCACCGTGACCACTATTTGAGTTTCGGCTTCCTCTACAAGCCATACCGTTTTTTTTAATGAAAAATAAATACCATGTTATACTTTTCTTTTATTTTGGTATTGAAAATGGTTTTGAAAGCGTTTTTATTATATCAATGTGTTGTACTGATATCTTGTGATCGAAATGTGGAAATGTTATGTTTCCTTTATGCATGTTTTATGTGATACGATTGTGTTATGTTTAAACCTATTCATATGAGGAATGTATTGGACTTAATAAGTGACGGGTGGAGCCCGCTATAGCTCCTCGATGCATCGGTAGGTCTCATGAGACAACTAGACGTGGAATTGTCCGTGGCCCTTTCCCAATTTGATTTATGGTTTTGGCCGAGGCCTTAATCATTTTAGACGTCTTGGCCGAGGCCTTGACAAAGTGTTTCAGAGAGTCTGGCATTATACATTCCCTCATTATGAAAGTGGTTATTGTTATTGCATGTGATTATTCGACCAGTAGAATATCCATGTGAAGAAGTGAATGGCATTATCTCATTTTACATTTTCCATATTATGTTGAAGTTCATGTTTAAAAGGCTTTTGTTTTATTTATACATTGCCTTAATTGTTAATGATTATTTATGAAAGCTTCCGCATTATTGTTATCCTTACTGAGCATCTGATCTCACCCCTTTCAATGTTTTAATATTTTCCAGGATATGAAGAAGTATTTTATGAATGACCTGCAGGGATTGTCAGAAGTGGATATGAGTGTGGACTATGAAGACCATGTTATTGTAGTTTGTTTACTTTTTGATGTAATGAAAGACTTATGAATGTATCTAGTGTTTCTAAGGCTACTAAACTAATCGGTCTTTCGAGACTTGATCTTTTGTGATCATGCCAATGTTACGAAGTAACGCACCGACTCTGGGTAGCTGGGGTCGGGGCGTTACAGAGGAGGCTATCTATACCCACCCTTCATGTGGGACATCCAGTGGATGGATCAACGTTGCTGCTTTACATTCAGTTGCTGTACTTTCTTTCTAGTTGTACTTTACTTTCAGTTTGGGTTTGTATTCTGTCCCATTTACTTTCCGCACTTACTATTGTTCTCAGTTTACTTAGTGTTTACTTCTACTGTCTTACTATGTGGTGTTTGTTTACTTTATAATGGCAATGAATTCCCCTTTTTGTCAGGAGTTATGCCTTGGTGCTAGTCGCCATCCCCTGGCCTATGGAAGGAGGGCTTGGTGTAGTTACAGAATGAGTCCCAAGGACGGGTCGTGACAAATTGGAATCCGAGGAGTTCGGTTCTACCGTAGAACTCAGGACTCTGATCTTCTTTCTATTTGAAGCAATAGTGTTAAGGGTATTGAGTGTGGTTATTAGTCCAGGGAGTCCTGTGTTGGTGTGGTGGCCGACGTATCGGTAAACCAGGACCCTGACTTCTGATTTCCGACTCAATGCACGAAAACATTGATTGCATGTGTGTTTCAGATGTTTTCTTTGTGATTACTTTGTGTCAGCTCACCAGGTATACTGTTTTGACCGTGGCACACCTGTTTATTTTTTCAGGATGGACCCACGATGGCAGCCAACTAGGGTTCCGAGATTTGTGTGAGACGATAGCCCACCGAGCTATGAGGCCTCGGTGCAGGGCCCTTTTACAGTAGGGGCACCAGCGATACCTCTACCCGCCAAGACACTGATTCCACCTGCCCTAGCCACTGAGAGTGCACGTCGCTTTAGTGCACTCCACGAGTTCTAGCATCAGAGGCTGCCCAGGTTCCGTGGGGAGATAGACCCGCATGCAGCTGAGGATTGGCTAGACGCGGTTGAGCGAGTTTTTGCGTTAGTGGGGACACCAGTTGACCTCATAGTGATCCTTGCAGCGAGCCTCCTGCACGCGGCAGTAGGCAGATGGTGGATCTTGATGCTCCAGGTGCACGGCGAGGCGTCTCTCCTCTGGATGGACTTTAAGAGCCACTTCCACTCAGAGTTAGTCCCAGCCACCCTCCGTACAGTGCGCATTAAAGAGCTACTACAACTGCGGTAGGGAAGCATGACGGTCGCCCAGTACTCGGTGAGATTTACCAATCTCTCCCGCTATTCGACAGACATGGTATGGGAGCCATTATTCGGGGCCTGGACCTTCGAGCATGGACTGAGGCATGAGATCAGGGCATCGATGATCTCCCTCAGCATTCTGACGCTGGCATGAGTACTAGAGCGAGACCTTCTCATAGAGAGCTTTCTTGCTGAGCCTACACCAGCAGTGAGGCCTACCGCATGGCGACACGTAGTAGAGTCGTCGGTACCTGGTAGTCGACGGACGTCAAAGGGGTCCAGGCGGACCAGACCATCAAGAAGATGACCTCAAGACACTAGCTCAGAGGTTCGGGGCACCCGGCGTAGAGCCAGCCTTCCGAGGAGCAGACAGTGCTACGCATGCGGCGGGCTGGGCCACATGGCTTGTGACTACCCAACCTGCCGTGTAGAGAAGCAGCAGACAGTTGAGGGGCCACCCAGGCAGAGGTAGAGGGTCGACCGTGGCAGTCTGCAAGGAGCATGCAGACGAGGCATAGGAGTTGGATGAGCAGCAGGTGGTGGGCGATGCTTTGAGGCTTTACCACCACCATCACCAGGAGGTCCACCCCGACCACTGGGAGCTGGCGGACAGAGGCAGGCTCAGATTTAGGCAGCAGAGGCCTACGACCACGGTGCACCAGAGATGATTCGAGGTACTATCTGTGTCTACTAAACACTTGCTTTAGTTCTTATAGACACAGGAGTGAGTCATTATTTTACTTCCGCTGCCCTTGTTTGGAGCTCGGAGATTCCAACGGAGCCATTGGCTCGATCCTTACGTCTAGAGGCTCCTACGGGAGCAGACTCAACGATTACGCACTGGTGCTGGAAGTGTGAGATTACTCTAGGAGGCTAGAGCATCAGCTGGGATCTTCTTTTAGTGTCATCGAGGCCTTACGACGTCATCTTGGACATGGATTGGTTATCTGCAGTCCATGCTCAGATTGATTGTATTAGGCGCAAGGTGTTGTGTGTTCGCACCGATGAGAGAAGGTTCCCTTTCACCGGCGAGAAGGAAACCTTTGCAGTGCAGGATGGACTAACGCAGAGGAGAGGACATCCCATCACTCATCAGTTGGCTAGCCTCATCCTAGGAGAATTTGACGTGCAGAGTCTGAGTTTTCCTGTAGTGGTGGATCAGTATGCGGACGTTTTTCCTAATGACGTTCCAAGACTACCTCCTCACAGAGAGGTAAAGTTTTATATTGACTTGTACCCTAGGAAAGCCCCGATATCCACTCCAGCATATCATATGGCCCCCGTAGAGCTTCGAGAGTTACATGTATATTTGGAGGACTTGCAGGGAAAGGGATTCATCCAACCTAGTGTTTCACCCTGGGATTCCCCGATTTTGTTCGCCAAGAAGGCAGATGATAGATTGTGACTGTGTGTCGACTATCGTCACCTGAACCAGGTGACCGTGAGGAACAAGTATCCGCTACTGAGGATTGACGCCCTCTTCGATCAGCTCAAGGGAGCACGATGGTTCTCGAAGATAGACCGCATGTCAGGCTATCATAAGCTCAGAGTTCGGGATGAGGACGTGCAGAATATGGACTTCAGATGTTGGTATGGCCACTATGAGTTCTTGGTGATGCCTTTCGGTGTGAACAATGCTCCAGCAGTGTTCATGAGTCTCATGAACATGATCTTTCAGCCATACCTCAATTGATTTATCATGGTCTTCATTGATGACATATTGATATACTCGACCACTGAGGAGGAGCACGCCCACCACTTGCGGGTTGTACTGGACACACTTCGAGAGAACTAGCTTTATGGTACGATCTAGAATATTCAGTTCTGGTTACGTGAGGTCCACTTCTTGGGACATGTCATCTCTGAGGCAGGAGTTGTGGTGGATCCAACAAAGATCGAGGTAGTGCTAGCTTGGGAGCCACCCAGGAGCATGACGGAGGTGCGGAGTTTCTTGGGGTAGCTAGTTACTACCGGAGATTTGTGACAGAATTCTACAGAGTTGCAGCACCGCTCTCAGCTTTGATGAAGAAGGGGAAACCCTTAGTGTGGTCACAAAGATGTAAGCAGAGCTTCCAGGAGCAGAGGCAGAGGTTTACCAGCACACCTATCTTGAGGCTACCGGAGGAGGTAGTAGGGTACGTAGTCTATTGCGATGCATTAGGGACCCGACTCAGATGTTTCCTAATGTAAGAGCTTGCGGTGATCGCCTACGGATCACGACAGTTGAGGCAGCATGAGCAGAACTATGCTACCCATGACTTGGAGTTAGTAGCAGTGGTCTTCGCTATGAAGATGTGGCGACACTATATGATGGTTGAGCGCTTTAAAATCTACTCTGACCACCAAAGTCTCAGGTACATCTTCTCGCAGAAGGACCTGAATCTGAGACAGCGGCGATGGCTCGAGTTCCTCCAGGAATATGACTTTTAGATAGTCTATACTCCTGGAAAGGGGAACGCAGTAGCCGATGCTCTCAGCAGGAGGACGGGAATTCAGCTACTTGGGGAGGCGACAGAGAAGCTAGCCGCTTTGTAGATATCTTTCATGGATAGAGATGGAGTAGCCTTTCATCAGTCACTCACAATCACTCCTCCACTTCTTCAACGGGTTGGAGAGGCACATCATGAGGACGTTGACTGTGAGACGTGGCGTGCACAGATATCCATAGGACATGCACCTGATATATTCTTTATAGGAGAAGAGCATGTCGTCCTTTTCAAAGGACGTACCATGGTACCAGCTGCTTTGTAGGAGGAGGTGCTGAGAGAGTTTCACACTTCCCCTTTAGCGGTACATCCAGCAGTGGAGATGATGTACCAGGATCTCAATCGTTAGCACTGGTGGCTGGGTATGAAGAAGGTTGTGGCAGAGTTCGTTTCTCAATGCCTCAACTACCAACAGGTGAAGGTGGAGCACCAGGTACCAGCAGTCTTGGTACACCCCTTGGAGGTCCCGGAGTGGAAGTGGGAAAAGATATCTATGGATTTCATGACTATACATCCATTTACTTCCATAGGTCATGACTCAATTTGGGTGACTGTCGACCGACTCATCAAGTCGGCCTACTTCTTACCCATTAGAGAGTAGGTCTTAGAAGAGAGCTTGGGACGTCTCTACATTTGGGAGATTGTACGTCTTCATGGTGTGCCATCATCTATCGTCTCCAATAGAGATGCTCTCTTTACTTCCCAGATTGGAAGGGTTGTAGGAGGCATTCGGAACGAAGATATGTCTGAGCACCGCCTTTCACCCTCAGACGGATGGTCAGATGGAGAGGACCATTCAGAACCTCGAGGACATGCTCCGTGCATGTGTCCTCGACTTTGGTCGCAGCTGGGAGGACCACCTACCCTTGGTGGAGTTCATGTACAACAACTACTACCACTCCACCATTGGGATGGCACCATACGAGGCATTGTACAACCGACCTTGCAGATCACCGATGTGCTGGACAGACCCTAGGGAGTCAGCACTTATGGGACCGGAGATGGTCCAAACCACGACAAAGAAAGTCCAGGTCATCCAGGTTGGGATGAGGACAGCTCAGAGCTGACAGAAGTCTTATCCTGACAGGACGCGGAGACCGCTAGAGTTCGAGGATGGCGACCATGTCTTCTTGCGGGTCTCACCTCGACCTGGATTACGGAGATTTGGACGAGGTGGAAAGTTATCTCTGCGCTTCATCGGACCATTCCAGGTTCTCAGCAGGATAGGCGAGGTGGATTATCACCTGGCTCTACCACCTCAGTAGCACCGAGTGCATGACGTCTTCCATATATCACAGCTGAGGAGATACGTGCATGACCTGACGCATATCATCGACCATGGGGAGCTGGACCTTGACGATGGGGAGACTTTTCCGGAGGTCCTGGTGGAGATCGAGGATCGACAACAGTAGGTCCTACATGGGTGGTTTATTCCTCTAGTGCACATCAGGTTGCAACACGGGAACCTCCAGGAGAGCACTAGGGAGCGGGAGGCTCAGATTCATGCTCTGTACCCTCATTTATTCCCCTAGATTGTGATGTATCTTTACAGGGACGTAATGCCCTATGGTGGGAGTGATGTAAATACCCATAAATTTCAAGGGAATTTTTTTCTCAATTTTCTTTGGGATTTTACGAGTACGCAGTATCTGACGGCACCTGATTCCGAGGCCCGGTGTGCCCGAAATCAATTTCAAAAGTTTAGCTTGGTTATGTTCAGTGAACAAACGAGCGGGTTTTCCTAAATTTTAAACTAGTGTTCGGAATCGAAATATGAGGGCACCTATGAAACCACAACGTCAGTTTTTTCTTAGGAAGACCTTTTCTAGAGTTTCGTTTGCTCGGAATTAGTTGTTTAAAAAAAGTGATTAAGATTAAAGTGAAATAAAAATCATGTTACAATTTTTATTCCACATTCTTAAGTGGTTTAGCCCATGTGAGGGAGTTGGGGTGGGACCCACTGATGTTCTAACCCCCCTTGAGAGGATTTAAGATGAGGTGGGGCCCACACGAGCCCCCACCTTTTCATTTTACCTTAACTCCTTTTTAAAACCTCCTTTTTCATTAAAGTTGCCAACTTATCACTTCAATTAATTTTGACATGTTATGTTTAATTAAGTGAAGTGAATTAAATTATGAATGTTTGAATTTTAAAAGTGTTGGAAAAAGTCATAAAATAAGGCTAAAGCCTTATTTTATTTTGGTTGCTTCATTGTGTCAAGAGAGGGAGAGTTCTACCATCGAAGAACTTCATCATCCTCCTTGAAGAACGCGATGAACACTGATGCGACTTCCTTCATTCTTTTTCCCCCATCAATGGAAGGGGGAAACTGTTTAACCTCGGACAATATCCGTCAATGTGTACTGAGCCACACCCCACGACTCCATTTTCCGCGACGCTCATCGATCGTCAACTCGTTATCGAGGTAGGGGTTTGATTTTGTTAGTGAATATTCTTTGCCGTTCATCCTCAATTTCATTGGGCCGCTTGTTATCAATTTAACAGGAGGAGGTCAGACCGCACGAAAATGACCGACCCTCCTCCCATTTTGTTGTTTTGTTCGTTGCGGCTCAAATGAAGGTGGCGCGGTGCAACAACACCGCACAGAAACATGGAGGAATGCGTCGAAGAAGCGTGGCACCGTCGCGCTGCGCTGTTGTGGCCGAAAGAAGCCGCGACCGGAGAGGGGCCGCGGAAAAGGGGAGAGGCACTGTCGGGCTTCGCCGGAGAACCACGAAGAGACAGCGGCTGGAGCATGGCCGTGACGGAGGGGCGCCACGCTGTCGCGCCACTCTGGTCGGACCAAGGTCGCGGCGGAGCAGGGAGCAGCGGCCGGAACCGCCGGGCAGCCGGGCTAGCCGTTAAGAGAAGGCTGGGGGTCGTAACCCCCCCCCCAGCTGGAAAAAGTAGCGGCCCCCACATGGGGTTCCGCCATTTCAAAACAGGTGGGTAGCGCCCCCCTTCCGCGACAGCTCGGCCAGCGCCGAGCTGGCCATGCGGGCCGCGCCCGCGCCTGGCCAACCAGCCGCACAGGCCGGGCCAGGCCACGCAGGCTGGGCCGAGCCGTGTCCACCAGGCCGGGCTGCGCCCTATCGGGCCGCACCCGGACTCGAGTTAGGTCGACCCAGTTGGGGCCGACCAAGGGGGTCTTGGGCCGGGTCGGTCCCGGCCCAAAACCCCCTAAAACCAGACAAGTTCGTTTAAATTCCCGTAACATGGGCTACAAACCTCCGATCGATGCACCGTCAGTTGAAATGAGATCCTTGGATCGAGACGGTCGTTTAGCTATATTATACTCAAGGATTCAGAGAACTTTGGAATATGTCCGGGTTGGTTCGAACACAAAACCAACCGGGCCCTTGGAGTGGAAACACTTATAACTTGAGTTCCGGACGTCCGATTGTCGTGCCATCAACTTTGTTGGATTCCTCTTAGTGAGACAGACCTTTTGGATTACTCCAATTGAGGTTTGGATGCAGTTGGAGTACGGTCGGGTTGGTTTTGACTTAAAAACCAACCGGGCCCCTGGAACGAAAAGGCCAATAACTCTCAGACCGGGCATCCGATTGATGCGCCGTCTATCGTGTTGTGTTCCTATCAATGGGATATAACTTTGGGATACATCAACTCCAGACTATGTGTCAGTTGATGTATCGAACCCCTTGGATCGTGGAGCAGAACCTCTTAGAATCGAGCATGCTGTGTGCAGGAAACCTAGAGCTGGCTGATATTGCGACGACGATGACGACTACACTAAAATCCTCCATGGGTTCGGCAGCAACGACGACTGCACTGTAATCCTTTGTGGGTTCGGTAGCGATGACGACCGTACTGAAATACTCCATGGGTTCGATGGTGATGACTACTGTTCTTGTTTCCTATGTGGTTCCGGTAGTACTACTGTTCTTGTATCCTACGTGGGTCCGACAATGTTTGAATCTGTTCTTGTATACTACGTGGGTCTGGAAGAGTAGCTGCTCTTGTATCCTACGTGGGTCCGATAGCTTAGCTGGTTTAGTATCCTACGTGGGTCCCATATTAGATGAATCAGTGGCCGCATCTGATCATCTCTATCACCTTATGAGGAAGTATACGGGTTTGAGATGAGTGATGAATTTCAATCATTATCTTCGATATGATTGACTTGCTTCCTATGTGGATTGTATTGTGATTTCCTGTGTGGATTGGGTTGTACTATCCTGTGGGGATGTGATTGAACTTGGGCTCGGATGTTGGAGCCAAACTGGAATTGATGACTTAGGTATATGTATGGGCATATACCTAAGTAGTGTTTGAGATTACTTCGTGATTGTATCTTTCTTTTGTGGATTATCGTTTTTGGGTTCTGGGAGACCTTCGAGGGTCTCAGGGTCCCTACTGAGTAGCGTATACTCACCCCTTCATGGGATATGCCCACAATACGTTGTGTTGGATGTAGAAGACATACAACGCTGATCGTGGTTGAGGCTTGTAGAGCAGTTGGTACCTTGAAGTGGACCACTGGACGGGACGTACACGAAGCGGATGGCTAGACCCGAGGAGCTGAGGTGGCTATCTGTACCCACCCTTCAGGTGGGACTTCCAGTGGACGACTTGACGTTTCTACTTTACATTCATTTGTTGTACTTTCTTTCCAGTTGTACTTTACTTTTAGTTTGGGTATTTATTCTGGCCCATTTACATTCCGCACTTACTATTGTACTCAGTTTACATAGTGATTAATTCTACTGGCTTACTCTGTAGTGTTTTTTTACTTTATAATGGCAATGCCTTCACCTTTTTGTCGTGATTTACGCCTTGGTGCTAGTTACGAACCCCTGGCCTATGGAAGGTGGGCTTGGGGTAGTTACGGTACGAGTCCCGAGGACGGGTCGTGATAATCCCAACACACAAAATCCATCACCACAACACTAAATAAGCATTCCAACCACCGCCCAACATCACCACTACTCAACCCGCACCACATCGCACACCACCACAACATGGAACAACACCACCACACATCATCATGACATATCTCCACCATTATGCACCATAACCTCAATGTAAGTTCAACATCACAACTGTCCACATCGCATCCATCAAATAAAAATACCATATCCTGACCCCCCAAATCACACATACAAGCATGTAAACATCACTACCTCAGGAAAACCTAAACCACATAGGGAAAAACCACCAAAGAACTGTAAATAACTTTAAAAAATCCCAATATTCACAAATTTTTTAAAGGGATTTCAGTTACTTATTTGTTTTATGTCGTATGTTACACCGGTCAATAGATTTATGTAGAAAACTCACCTTTTAAGCTATAAAATCTTCAAAATATCAACCCCCAATCAAATTCAAGGCACCTATGTCCAAATTTCACTTAATCCATAAATTACACTTTTATAGTGTAAACCCATTTGATTTCCACCCCTCTATCATATAATAAATTTTATGATTCCATCCTTACAAGATATAAAACAAAAAACATACAAATTAATCACATATTTTATGCATTAAACCCCTACTACTAAAAATGTATAACTACAACACCTTCATACCCCCTCATACATCCTCTACAGACTTTCAAACCAAAAAACTCGAAATTTAGTGGTCTGAATTTTCACAGAGCATTATGTGATTGATATTTTCATCCAGAATGGTATTCTTCCCATGGGAATAAACTCTCAATTTTTACTTATTTTACCCATTTCTGATATAGTGGTCTCACTAAACTCTTTTGAGCGTACATATTTATCTAAATCAGTTTATAATATTCATATTAAGTTCTTATACACCATGAAATATATCTTCACTGACATGGTAGTCTCTTTTAGTCAATAATGGTTTGTTTACAGAGGAGGGATACTAGACATCCACTTTGATTCATATGAGTGCATTAATTATTCTCAAAGTCCCAACATAAATGGAATACATTCATTGAATGCTGATGTCAGGAATAAATTTGAAAATTTAAACAGTGATTTTATGATTGAAGACCTTCCCAGGTTTGGTTTTAGTTATTTTTTCAATGACATTAACCTATATTTTTTTTTCCAATCATAAGTATTTTCTTATCTTGTGAATGTAATAATAAAATGATAATTATCCTTATCCTATAATATTTGGTAGGGGATATATTATTCACAACAATTTTTATAATTTCTAAAAATTATCTAAGTATACACATCTCTGACTTGGTTGAGAAAAAAATTTATTGCCTATTAATGATGGGATATGCGAAATGAGACAATCTCACTTGTTTTATAATGATGACTAGATTTTATTTCTATAAGAAGGTTGGATGAAAATTGATTCAATAAAATAAGTCATTGATCATTATGGGAACCTATATAATCAATATATTAGTGGGAATAAATCACAATTAATTTTCATAAATAATTTTAAATATCAGAGGATATTGAACATAAAAAATAAGGATGATCATTATAAGGGGTACTCCCCCCCTTTTCTGATTTGGTCATACCCCTATTCTGGGGAAGATAATGACTAATTACATTAGGGATATTTTTAATGGAATTAAGGAATAATAAATCAATGGGAAAGAGATATCACTCTCCCTTTGTAGAATTATTTTCCTAATTAATGGAATTTCAATTTCAAATATGGTTTACTCCTTTAAAACATATAAATATCCATCTTATTTGTTTTGAAACCATAATTAATTATTTAGGAAATTCCAATGGATTGGATATATTTATGATTTGAAATTAGTTGTTGTCAACATGAACACATGTTTTACACATGTGAAGGAAGGAGGCTTGGACATTACAATCAATTCCCTTTTCATTGATGCTCCCTAGGATCATTTATTAAAGAGGCTTCTCACAATAAATTTGGACAAAAAGAATATTGTGTGAAAATATTTGTTAAGTGGATATATTTTTGGAGAAATCACTACATCCTATCTTCCATATGGAATTGTATCATGAATTCCAAAACATATGTTATGTATTATAACATATGGTTATACTCCCACAAATATGAATAAATACTATAGAAAGATATATTGTTTAGATATCCCTTGATAAAAGTCTTTAATAAGAATATTTAGGATCCCAATGTGAGTATTTTGGACAAGGTAAGATCCCCTCTTGATCAATATCCTAAAATTATTATATATTATATCTATTCTTGAACATTAATTACTAATAAGGACTCCGTAATTCTGGATCATTCATGGAATAATTGTCTTACATGGAAGATATTTTATAACTTATTCATGGCCATTCCCCCAAACATGGATTTTTTAGATTTAATTATACAATAAATGTATCAATACTTCTTCTTATATAATGAGATAAATGCTAGGTTTTTATAGATTTCCCTTTGGCTCTTGAATTATAAAAAATATATTGAACCAATTATCTAAATTTATTGAAAGGTGATATGGTTCATACTATACCAAGTATATTCTTATTCAAATTTTGATTTGGTAAAACCATATGGAATAATGTTGATATACTCTTTGAAGTGTTATAAATTTGTGCAATTAATCTAAATTCCCTCTTTTCCCAATACAACTTTGAAGAAGGCTCTACCATAATCAATAATATTTTCTAGACTGCTATTTCCAAAATTTACTACTTCAAATGGTGGAATAGGAATTCAATTTGTAATGATAATCCTTCCACAAATCTAAATGAATTTACAAGGAATATCGTTTCTACTATCATGGTGTAATCCAACCTGAATATTGCATGGTTGGTAATAAAATCTAGAAATTTTTTAAATAGGTTTATAATTTAAGGGAATTATAAAAATTATAATAGATATATCCTTATATTTTTAGACGTCACATTACTGTTTGGATCATGATTAATATGGATAGTGAATCAAGAGAAAATACATGGACTACTAGTTGTGGTGCAATCATCAATGACCAAAAAAGATAAGCTCTCTCATGATTCTTGAATGACTGTGAAATGACTATCTTTATTAAGTTGAGATGTAAGTAGTGATCCCGTTGATGTTGATTGTGATATTTAACAACTAGAGAAACCTTTGTCTTGATATGGAATCCAAAATTATTGTACATAACATCATGTTGTGGGATTATTATTCCTCCTAGAGGATCATAGTATATTATGAGGATTTTCGGGAATATTTTGAATCAAAATGACATGTATATTTCTCATACTTATAGGGGTAACAAATTCATTGACACTTTATCAAACTTAGGAGTAAGGATGGGGTTGTAACAAGCATTGGTTCATGATGGAGAAGACAAGGGTATTTTATTTCTATAAATTTATAAAACATCATATTTCTATTTTTTATAATTTTCTTTCATCCATAGAGTTTTACACTAGAGAATCCGATTATTATTATGCAACATTGATTTACTGAATTTTTTTATTTATGGTTTTGTTGTTATGTTTTTTACACATTCTAAAGAATATTATAATTGACCTATCAGTTTTTTAGATGGTTAATGTTGTGTTTTTATGTTTCATGAATGAAAAATTTACAATTCATTCAAATTTACTTTTAGTAGTCAAAGAAAACTGTTTAGATTAATATTTCCATTTAGAAGTTAAAATTTTTATACTTTTTTTATAGTTTAATTAATTTATTGTTACATGATTTGAGTTTATTAATAAAATTTTTTTAAACAATAAATCATTTTTTTAAAATAATATTTTTTTGTTTCATTTGAAAATATTTGATTTAGGACATTCCATCTATAAATTTATTTACTGGAAATTTATAAATTACATTGCTTTTTAGGGTCTTTTTAATTGTTTTATTCATATAAAAAAAATCAAATTCTCTTTTAAATTAAATATTTCATAAACTTAAGGGAAATTTTTGGTTTTAATGACTCATTCAATTTATTAATTTGATAACATTTGTAGCACCGATTTAATATTATGTGTTTTTAGTGTTTGTATTGTTTTTTTATTTTGGGTTAAAAAGAAATATTCTATGTGAATAATATGTTCTGTATTCTTGAAGATATTTTCCTTTTTTATTTCTATAATTTATGTACTTTTTGATCATTTTTAATTTAATTTCTCAATTTAATATATTTATTAATATTTTTAAAATTTTTGTTTTGTAAAATAAAACAAAAATTATGCTTATATAAAGAATATTATACAAGTGTAAAAGAAACATCTATTTCCAATTATTCTATTTGAATGTTATTTTTTATGACATATTAAATGAACAATTTAATTTCATGTTTATTTTTAGCGTAATTTTATTATTTTATATTTTTGATAACATAAATCATATGTTATGTGAAGGTAAATTTTTTGTTAGTACTTGAAAATACATATGATCTTAGTATATTCGTTTCATCTATTTTCCTTACTATAATTCCCTAATCCTATTATTCAATTTAATTATATGTATTTTTGAATATTCATTATTTTATTCAAGAAACACATAGTTAATGATATATTAAAAATAATATTTTATATGTGTATAATTAATGACTTTAATGTGTTCATCATTAATCTTATAGTTTTATGATATATTATTTAAATTTTTCAATTTCATTTTATGAGTTTTTATTTTCTATTAATTTTATTTGGAGATTAGAAAAAGAAATTCCAATTAAGTATAAATGTGTAAAAGGATTTTTTTATTGTAATGTCTGTATTTAAAATTATATTTCAATGATTAATGGTTAAATAAATTATCATATTTCAGGTTTTATATTATTTTGTGTTTTAATATTGATTTTATTATGGATACACTTTTGTTTTGTTAAACATAATGTTTTGTAAGTTCAATAATAAAATTTATATCATTGTTTCTATTTTTAAATTACTTTTTTTGATGATTTATAAAGTAAATTAGTGAATTTATATGTTTTTTTACTTTTAGTGTATTTGTTTTTTATGCATTTATACAAAATACCAGTTCTATTTTATTCAGTTTTAAAATCTGTAGGTTTTGTTACGATTTATATGAAATAATTAATTCATATTATATATTATGTTAAAAAGAGAGATAATTTTTTGTTTGTTTTAATTTTTGAGTTATTATGGATACAGTCCTATTGATTTTGTTCTCTGTATTGTGATGTTAGTGTGGATTTTAGGATGAAAGGGAAACATAAGTTTTTATTACTTTTTTAATGTTATTTAGGATATTTTTTATTGAAATATTATCTTGTCCTGTCTAATTTGATTGGATAATTCCAATTGTTCATATTGGGTAAGAATTAGGATTTAAAATTTATGTTTATGATGGATAAAAGAAAATATATTAAATTCCTTTTAAATTTTTTTATAATTTCTGATATACTTGATGAATTTCATCAGAATAGTAGTGATGACGAAAATATTTGGTTGATATTATCTTATTTTGGAGATGGTGGTCTACTGGGGAAGTAATGTATCCATCATGTGAATCATTGTTTGAATGGTAGGATGTTGTCTAATATTTTTGATATTATAAAGATATCCGAAGATTATCAATATCAATATAGTAAAAGACTATGTAAATATGTTAATGACATTGATTTTCGATTTATGTTTATGAAAAATGAGTGGTGTATAATCTTTGATCAATATTATTAATATTAAAATGGTTTCTGACATTATATATTGTTTTAATTCCATATAAATACTATTAAATTATTAATGAGTTCAATAGAACGCACACATGAACAAATTTCTAGCTTTATATCTTTTATGAAATAAATTTTATCAAGAAATATCCTTATATTTCTTGTTCCAAACTAGGATTTGTCAAAACATGTTCTTTATAATGTCACATACCAACAAACCTATAACAGAATTCCCTAATCCCACTCCAAATAGGACATGGGATGGAAAGTATTGATGAGGTATCCACACAAAATTATGAAAGGAATTACCTCTAAATATAATGTAAAAATTATACTTGCACCATTATCTACCATGGAACACATTAATAATAAATAATTCCTTATAAAAAACTCATATATAATCGATATCTTAGTAAGAAAATAAATAATATGAAAATGAATATTTAAATTCCAAAACACACATACATCTTTAATAGATAAATAAAATAGAATTCTAAAAAACAATGTAAAAAATTTGGACATCCTATTGAAGATTACAAGACATCAAAACACATTTCTCTTTTCAATATACAACCTCTAAGATTATCCAATAACTACAACAGTAGATCTTTATAAACACAAGAGTAGAAAACCCATTCGTAGGCATACATCGTTGAGTGATAATACTTAGTATGTATGTCCCAAGATGTGGCCCGACCCCATAAAGACACATTTTTCTACCTCAATATGTAGTAATTAATGTATAGAAAATCCATCATCACAAAAAATAATCATCATTCATAATAATATTCTTGACTAATTATTATCATGTTACCAATAAGTAACTATATTTATTCTCAAAATATAAATAAAAACATAAAAACATAATATATATATATATATATATATATTTGTGTGTGTGTGTGTTGAATTCACATTTCCAAAATATCAAATTTTGAAGTGTCACAAACCAACCAGGGATACCCCATGGATGGGCACCCAATCTAGTGTGTGGAAAGGTAAAAAGGGCCTTTTTTATTCTTATGAGCATAAAAGTAGTTCCGAAGCACTAATAAACATACGTTCATAACTATTTCCCCAAAATAAACCAACAATCAAAAAAGATCTCCAAGTAAGAATCTGACCTGATATCAAACTATGTTGGGTAGTTATGAATCCAAAAAAAATATAACAATAAATCCTCAAAAAAATATATTACAAATGAAATATCAAAGGTAGTCATAACAACTGATAATACAATGTAATCATATATGTAAAGTAAAAAATAACGACATGAATACATGTACAAAATGGAATTTAATGGGAAGATAGATTGTTAATATAAGAGTGACTATATAATATCAATCTAAAAATGAATCACAATAACCACATCCCTTCTCCATTTGACATGGGGTCCCTTGCCTCCCATGTCACCATTGACAACTCGAACTCAGCTAACATGAGAATCCACCACCCCCAATTGATTATTTTCTTTATCTTGAATTTTTCTTAACAAGGTATACATACATCCATTGGGCATATATAGGTTGTGGGTATAACTATTCCATTAGGATCACACCAAGTGTTCCATGGAAAATTCATTTAAGAAAATGCAAGCATGTTAGTGCGGAAATAAACCATATGAAAATATTCCATTTAAAAATATAATATAAAGTAACATATCTATGATTTATAAAAAAAATTATATTAAAATAAAATATATATATAAAACATTTCAAAATTTCACTATTGGAAAATCCATAATGTATCTAAGGTAAAATCACCATAATATCCTCATTCTATCTCATGTATAAACCAGTCACATATAATCCACATGTGGTGAACTAAGGAGAGCTACATCCCATTCTAAGAGACATGGTGATAATCTATCTATGTGGAAACATGATCATATCATCCAATTATTAATGGTGTAATTTAGTAATTGGTTTGATCAAAGTCTACCTAGATAATATCAATTCTTAAAGATACTAATCCTAGGTTTCCTATCTATGCATCGGGGTTGTCATGTGCCACCCCCAATTACAATATTATAATTTCATCATTAAACCATCCCATTATTCAATTTAATTTTTAAAAATAATTTAATGAAACAACTAGAAGGAAGAATTCATTTCTACATGAAAAACAATATTTTCCAAACCAATTTCATTACCCATATCAATGAAAATAATTCCAAACCACCATATTTCCAATATTAGTTCTCAATGATCATATAACATTCATTACAAACATGTGAAATAATATTTTAATCATAATCAATCGCTTTATATTCCTTAAAAAAATGGAAACTCAAGAAACAAACTAACTTGACCAAATGAAACCATTTTTAAATAGAGTGAAACCACTTATTATGGGGGAAAACATATTTATAAGTAAAGATAAATAACTAAACATAAAGAACTAGACCATAATAATTGTGCAAAAAATCCCTAGGCTAGCATGAGCATTCAAGAGAATGAAAACCAAGGAAAATGGGGAAATTTAACCAAATATGATATAATAAATAACTTACATGATTATCTCAATGAAATAATAGTTGAAAAATCTATAAAAATAAATTGTAAAGGAGGATATGAGGGGTTATTTTCATGGGGGAGTCATTCGAATTTGAATGAGGGAAGACTAATATGAGAAAGTGGTTAAAATAAGTAATATGGAACATGAAATTTTTCATTTTAAATGAACCAGTAAGGCTACATAGTTTAGAAAACTGTACACCAACTTTGAAAATGGAACTGGATACACCTAGGGGGTCCACATGGATTGGACACATGGTTTGAAAAAATAGTCACCGATCATGTGAAAACCCCTATAATATGTTTTATACCCCTTCAAATACGAGTTTCATGTTTTTGAATAACCTTTTGAAAATAATTTTATATGCATAACTATCATAATATATAACAATACAAATTAAATTCTCCCAAAAAATTGAAATAAAGGATTCAAATTTACTTATAAGTATCCCCATAAAAAAAATTGCACTTTTAATGCAATAATTCTCTCCACCATATCTCCTTTCCCCCTAGAAACTCAACTTGATGAATGGTGATAAAAATATTGGACAATTAGACACTCGTATTGGATTCCCACTCCCTTTTATTATGTGAATAACTTTTGTGGTTCAATAATACACAAAAAAATGGTATAGAAATTACCCAAAACACATTTTTAAAGGATTTAATAATCCTGATCGATTGCTTTGCCATTGAAGTATATAGATTTAGATCTAGATCTTCTTAGTTCAAAACATTTTAGTAGTCTAGATGGTACATATTTAATTGGGATATGTAGAATAAATTTTAGATCGATGTCAAGTGAGGAATAAACACAAATTGATACTTCACCATTCTAATCCATTCAATGATCACAAAGGGTCCTTCAAATCTCAGAAAAAGATTTACCTACTTACTGAGTGGTCGATGACCTAATGGAGGTGGCACCATTAAAAAAAACATGTCACTAAAAAATCTCCATAGGATGGAACTGGTGATTAGTATAATATTTTTAGGGACTTTGAGCCATCACTAGTTACTTTTACATAGTCCGAATCTTAATCACAATATCATGAATAATATTTAGTCCCACTAGGGAAGTCTCACCCACCTCACTCAAACAAAGGGGAGACTAACATAGATGGCTATGAAAAGAATTAAACTGACCCATTTTGATACAATAATGGTAGATATATAACATAAATCAACCAATGACTTATGTTCATCCCACAAGAACCTAGAAATCTAAGATAAAAGTATAGAACATGTCCTCTAAAATCTAGATCACCCACTCAGTTTATCTATATTTTTATGGAAGATAATTTATACATATCTTCAACTGGTATCCAATATTATCTTATATTTATTTCAAAAATTAGTAGTTTAATCTAAATAATCTATCATAAATTATAGTAGAAGGAACCTCATTCAATCCCATGACCATCTATACTTATAGCTTCTTAAGATCCCCCACCTCAGTGTTATCTTTGAATGGATTAAAGTGAGTTCATTTGGTCAATAGATCAATCATTAACCAAATAGAATTCATACACTAAGGTATATGGGGAGATATAATAATGAATCCTATGGATTTATCATCCCAATTATAGGTGGTTATAGAATAAGTTGGAATCGAACCCAATGTTTTTGGAATCTAACTTTATCCAAATGACTTGTATAAAATTAAGACAAAAAAATACTCTATGTCAAATTTCATACAAGGATGCCAGTATCAGGACATGGTGTCATAATATATTTTGGTGGTACCTAGATAGATTTAATATTTAGAGTGATAAAAATAATTTATCACCTCTTTACTCATGGATAAGGTGATGAAATAATAGATTCTTAATCAAAGTATGTCCTAGAAAAATAGATACCACACATTGGTGGTCTCCCCCATATTTACGATCCTTCTAATACATTAGTTCTCATTAAGACTTAGTTTCTCTAGATGAATAATATCAAGAAGAGAAGGTATCAAATGAATATCATTAATAAAATTATACACAATAACTACCATTGAATCCAAATACATCATAGGAAACGAGGACCATAATATTTCACAAATACTAGACACAAATCAATAGAGGGAAAAATAAAACATCTATACATGTTCCACCCATTTCATTTTCCTAGGATTCAAATATTTTTGTCATATGATATATCTCAAACTCTTATTATTAGATTATACTTTGAATGTTTTTACACAAAGATATTTCATGCAACACTTTAGCGGACTCCTAAACACTACACACTCAATATCAAGTGTTGAGTAATTATTTTCACATGGTTCCAATATTGAGGGCCATACTCCACCACACAATCTTTTAGTATAACCATATAAGTTAATCTAATACCCAAAACAACATAATAAACATCATAGACTATTTCAAACATAGTTATAATCAATGTAGGGTCTGATTTTAATCACTACATCAATTCATCAAATGATACTTGGAATAATTTGAACTATATGAATTTAACCTCTTTCCGAATGTGAGTAATCAAAGGACACACTATCCTAGAATAATCCTTAAAAAATTACCTATAGTGTCTAGCTAGATTGAAGAAGCTCTGTATCATGGAGAAATTACTTAGTTATTCCCAATACATCACCATTCTCACAGTTTTTGGATAAATAAAATTCATTATTCCATCACTTCATGTCACAAGAACATGATTTTCTAGACCTAAAAGATATAATTTTATTAATTTTTATAAATTCAATGATAAGAATTATTTCCAAAATAAATTATCATACAATGCCCATGATCATCTTGAATATTATGATAAACCTAAATATTATCCAAAAATAACAACACAATGGAATCAAGTCATTAAAGTAATATTTGGTTCAAAAGTTTCATAAAGGCCTAAAAATTATTTGGTAAAACAAATGACGGCACCAGGCTTTCAGAATGACCATACATGCCTCTAAAATTAGTCTTATTAATATCAAACACCCTTAATCCGAGTTAGTGATGCCCTTATCCAAACCATCATTCCCATTTCAACTGATTGAAGTTGCCATAGTTGTGCAAAATGGGGTATTTATTCTTAATTTTTAACAAATTCAACTTTCTTTAATCAATGGTTAAGCATAGAGTTACATACAATGTCATAGTAAGGGGAACCGAGGTGGACCACAGAAATACACTAGGATGGATGAAACTTTTTGATTATAATTAATTAAAATGAATATTTAATTATTTTATATTCATTGGAAATATATGATAGTAAGGAAAATAGATTGGTTGTGTCTCAGGAACCATATCTATCAAAAAAATTACATACTATTCTAGATCTAATATTGAGAAGTTATTGGGAATCACTTTGGGAAACTCTCTATAAAACAATTGAAAATATCTCTCAATGTTCTCTTCATTATCCTCAATTATAATAGATAATATCTTAAATTTCAATATGAAAACCTCGAGTAAAGGAGGTCCCACTTGACTAGAACATGGGTCCCATTATTCATTAATTAAACATGATCTCCCATCCGGGGTGGTGAATTTCAACCTCTAATAAGAAAAATCAATATAGGATTTAAAGTTAGACATAAAATCCATCTTTTTAATACAATTAAAGTGATCTAATTAAAGAATAATAAATTACCGTGATAGCTACACTTTGTTATAAAGACAATACTCGTAGGACATCAAAATCTTCACACCTTTTTCTTTCCAAGAAGTGTTAATATCTTCATTATATAATGTATATGATCAGATGAGAGATTCAAACAATCTCAAGAAATGGGTAAATATTAATGAATTAGAGGCATGTTTAGAAAATAAAATTGTCTTTATTGATAAGGAAATAATAATTGTACCCCTCAAATTCACTATTATTTTAATATATTCCGTAAAAATTTCTCTACAACATGAAATTTTCTTTATTATGATTATGCTTGACATCTACCACTACATTGAGTCTCAACCCTCAGTTATATGTAAACCCAACATGATCCAATCATACCACTATTACCATGTGATCTAGGTCCGGTTTATGTGGAATAATTAGAATGAATTGTCAATCCTTTAGGAGTCAAAGATCCCACACCAATTCATGGAGAGGTTATGAATCTAAAAAATTTATATAATTTCATAACTATACCCTATAGTGAAAATACTTAAGGGATTATTGACATAAAGATTTAATATTCTTAGTATTTCCCAATTGATAGCAGGTAAACGGTCCACTACCCATTGTTTCTAGTGATATAGGCAGGGAAGGTACCTAGACCCATTGTCACTTCCACATATAGGATAATCTCACTAACTCATATTTTCGGAGTAACCACCTTCACTTAGACTAGGAAGGGAAGGAGAATCATTTATTATTGAAATATTAATTTGTTATATCTCCACCATTAGGGATTGAGCTACCAATTCTATATTGGTGAAAAGATTCAATAGAAAAACATAACATTGAATGGCCATTAGAAATCCAATCCTAAAACACCAAGAATTACCTTCATTATTAGAAACTATATTAGGAGATAAATGAATGAGACTAATTAAATATTTAACATATTCAATAACCATTCCGTTTCCATTTTTTAGGAACACATATTTTGATACATGTCCAACAACAAGGTATTTGGGTTGAACTACCGAGTGAATATAAATATGATTCCATTTCACTCAAGATTCATATGTAGATTATCCAACAAAACAGACTCCCACTATTTTTGAATGAGGCCTTCAAGAATAAAAGTGACACATTTAACATGAATGTCCACCTAAATCACAATAAATTCCAACATTTTTGAAAACATCATTGTTCAATCATCTTCCCCTTGATGAGAGTTTTTCACTTGAAAGGATGGAGAAATATGTCAAAGAAACTCCATAGACCCATCCTTATCATGACGTAGAAATGGATATACGTAATTTTATTTGGGAAGGAAAAGGGCCACTATTTTATCCATATAATATAAAATTATTTCCACTAACTCTATAAGATTTTGGTCACTAGGAGTATTAGGGCATGGAAAATTATCCACAATATCCTGTTGAGGGTTCACAAGATGTTTCTTGAGGAGAAATAATACCACATTAAATCAAATAAAATGAGAAATTCATTAATATATGTAAATAAAATCAATAAAACCACAAGTTTTCCATTAGAGACATTAAGAATATTAATCAATCATCTAAAAGATTTAAAACAAGAAAAAATCAAAATTTACACTATATATGGTTGGCCGCATGGTTTAAAAAACCATGCCCCAACTCTGTGGGATTCACTTGATGGTTGGAGCTGAATACACAGTTTGGATTCGTAGTTTACAAAACTATATACTAATATTAAAATTTATAGTATAACTTCTTTAATTCAGTGACACAAATTGTTCATACAATATATATCGCATGCGCCTTAGATGTACACCATAGAAAATTCATCTTACCCACCAATCATTGCACTAAAATCTCTCAAAAATAGAAAGAAAAATTCAAATACTAATTTCATGATGTACCATTGAATTTTATAGCTCATTATTACGTGTTTTTCTTAATAACATACTCACAATCTAACCCTTAATTCCAAATTATCCTATCACCCATTTACATTAACTTCCCAAATACTATAAATAAAAAACATGGCTTTGATTGCATTCTGACATAAACAAACTCATGATACCATTAATCAAAACACCCAATCTAATTTATATAAAATATTGAAGGGTTTTCCTGATCACCATAGTCTAAAAATTAGATCTTTGGCATCAAGAAACATACATTGATAACAGTTTCACCCAAATATACTAACTTTAAAAAAAGGTATCCATCTTAGAACTCAACATTACCTCTAAAAAATTTGGAAATTAATGCATCAAAAATAATGAAACTATAAAAATAAGTCATCAAAAAAAGTGAATTAATGGAATCTCAAAGTAAAACATAATAACCAATTCAAAAAGTTAATAATCTATACATAGTGTAAGTGGTAGGTTAGTCATACATGTACAAAATGAATGATATTTGAAGATTAATTGGAGATACTAGTGTAAGTATAAATAATTAAATAAAAAATAAATCAATATAAAATTTTCCCATATACCTCTAAAATGTGGACTTACTCTCACCATGTCTCTAACTAGAATCAGAACATAGAAAACATAGGAAACCAATTCCTCCAAGAAGTTCCTTTATTGAACTTGAATTTATTAAAATGTTCTCTACATACATCCATTGGGAGTTTTAGGGTGTGATCTTAACTATCATAGTAATATCCCACCAAGTGTTGCATGACAATCCTTTTTTTGTTAATTGAATCATGATAGTTAGTAAATAAACCATATAGATGTATTCTTTTATAATATTTCATAAAAATTAATGAATCCATGATTTATAGTAGTTTGAAAATTAAAATAAATGGCATATAAACAAATTTCAAATCAAGAAAAATCAGAGAATCACTAAGGTATCTAAGGTCAAGGAACCCAAATATCCTCACACAATCTCATATAAAAATCAATCATATTGAATCCACATCTTCCTTGCTTTGCAGAGCTATGTCACATGCCTAGTAACATGGTGAAACTCAATCCAATTGGCACAAAAACCATACAATATATTTATTAGTAGTGTAAGTTAGTTATTGGTGTGTTCTAAGGCTAGGTAAACAATGTTATTTCATAGAATAAATTTTCTTATTTTCCCCACATAATTAGCAAAGTTTCCTTGCACTATCCTCTTTTCAATGAATTATAATTTCATTATTAAAAAATCCCACTATTCCATTTCATTTTAAATTGGCCTTCCATCAAACACATAGTTTGAATCATTCATTTACCTATAAAATACATAATTTTATAAATCAGTCTAATTTCACATTTGAAAGAAAACACATAAAACAACATTATTGACTACATCAATTCTTAAAGATCATATAACATTATTTTAAATCATTTTAAATACTATTTTTATAAATAATAAATAACATTGGATTCCTAAAATAAAGGAAACTCCTGAGGCCACCGACCACGAACTAGTGAAACCATAGTAAAATAGAATGAATCCACTGTATATAGTGGACAAAGGCCTTTAAAAGTGAAGAGAAATATCTAAACATAAAAACACATAAAATAAAAATTATTTAACACAAATTATATAATTCCATGGCCATGTGGGAAGATAAAGATCAAGGAAAATAGAAGAATAAAACCAAGGAAGATAAATGGGATCAAATACATAATGATCTGTAAGTGACTCTACGTAAATAATACATAAAAAATTAGAAATTAGGTGAAGAGGTGAGATTGATGTGAGACAGGCATAATAGTTTAAAATGATGAAGAAATAGGGTTTAAACATGTTAATATGAATAATAACAACCAGATAATCTCACATTTTAATAAAACTAGATAGACTATAAATTTTACAAAATCATGCCCTAACCATGTGGATGACAGAAGAGAGAATTTTTAGAGATGCTCAGTTTGATAAACCATGTTACCACCACTCTAACACCACTATAATGTGTTTCAGAAAATGTATGGATATGTAACATAGTTTTCAAAAACCATGTGAAAACCGTAATACATGCAAGACTATCCTAGTTACCAAAAAATAAATAGAAAGTCAACCCAAGAATGAAAACTGATAAATATAACTAAATAACGAACCCCATTACTAAAAATGACCCCATGGGTGTGACAAGAAGGCCCCATAAAACTAAATATTGTTAAAGAATCACCATGTACTCATATCTCTATTAGGAACCGACATAAATGAAGAGAATATCTATTCAATAAACACTATTTGTATGGATAACCCCTGTAATCCACTATTGATAGATGTTGTAACTTATTAACACTATATATAGATGATATTTGGTTACTATATATACCTTATATATAAATAATTATTTCATATCAAATTATATAACAAGTTATATATCTAATGAATCATCTTAGTTGCACCACTATATCATGTCTCATGAAATTAACCACCTTGGATTTACCCCAAACATGAGACAACAAACAACTTACCTAAAGTATTACCCATAATATCAAGAGGATAATTATATGTGGGGTGGGGAGACACAATATAATGCGATAATGGTTTCCAAAAATATCTCAGCTCAATAAATTTGACTTCCTTAAAAAAACAAAATAAAAAATTGGGTAAATGTATAATAATGATAATGTCAAACCTCATGATAATGAAAAAGTGAAAAACAATATTATCCCATTTTAATGAAAAAAAAATTAAAAAGTTAAATTTATGGACTAACTATATGACATCATCAACAATACATCATCAACCCAACTCCAAGCTCTATGTAGGAATTCTTTCCAAAGAAACAAAGTCCATGTACTATGTTGATGTATTACTTAAAATAAAACATGAAATAGATTTTAATATTCACTATAGTGAATGTGTGAGATATGTGTATACATATACATAGTAGGATATTTTACAAAGTCCTCCATAATAATTTTATTATAATGATAAACCAATCATGCAAGTTTCAACTACAAATAAAAATGTATGAATATTTTTGAAACAATAAACATGGACATGTCACTTTTAAATGAGATTATGTAATATAGTTTAATAAATATCTATAGAAATATTGATATATAAGTTAATGGGAATAATTGGTCACACCAAAAACTATCCAAGAATCATTGGTGATAACCTAGTGAAACACTTTTTTGGGAAATATTATGTTTCTTTTACTAAAATATAACCATACCAATATATGTGGATCTTCTCTATGAAAATAAAAAATATGTTTTAGTCTAAGGATTTATAATTAATAAGTTCATATATGTTAACCCAAGATTTAACATGACTAATATGTACACAATAAGGGAAGTATCAACTAACTTCATTTTGTAATGGTTTAACCATTAACTTTCATGGACACATCATGGAAGTATAAAGATATCTATAAGAGATAATGTTACTATAAACTCATTTAAACACATAACAGGTAGGATAATGATGAATATACTGGGTAAAGATTATCCATAATTCAATCATGGTAGTTTTACTTGGTTCCCACTAAAGTACCCAAATTTCCCATGACATGTTACCATAAATGAAAAGGTTGAATATGATCAATGATGGTGATGATGTAAAATTAACCCAGAAAAACACACGTAGTGGACACATTGGATGAGTCATAGAGATTGATTAACCATTGGCTTATTGTAGATCATTTGGGGGTGATTCTTGTTCTTTAAATTCAAGTATAAGAATGATATTGAATATTACAAACCAAAAATTTAGTAGTGTTTATAGGATCAATTTCATTTTTTATCAAACAATTCTTATATATTTGTAAAGGATAACATGTTGAGTATATTTTAAAAATTGTTTAAGTATGAAATAAATTTCCTTTTGACTTAGATACTTTCCACTTTAAATTTTAGTGAGACCCATGTATATAAGTATAATGAATGTATATTTTATCTACATTTATTTTGTTATTCAAATGAAATCCACCTTTTTATGTGGATGCAGATTCGTTTTTGAAACTAGTGTTCTGGGATACATCAATGTTCAATTTATTTGAATATAGATAATGTGTCATTTAGCCCATTAATGAGTGAGGTTAATGATGATAACAATTAATATGAAATATATAAATGTAAAAAAAATCAACTATTTATAGCTTTATATATGAAAGGGCCTTCCACTGAGATTTCCTAACCTATATGAAAAATTACATAAAATTGTAAAATCTAAAATGGGCCTAATCTTGTATGAAGTTGGTTAGTTTAATCCCAACACAATGATTTTTCATGCCTAATCACCCAACATGAGAAATGGTCAATTAAACAGTCACTCAAAAATTTCCACACAAATTCTTGAAATAGGAACTAAAGCATAAACCATGAGGTGGAAATTGTGAACATTCCACGGCTAGTGTCTTTTCATGGTTCTTGAAAACATGACATAATATCAATGTGAGAATGATATAGGAAATCATTTTTTGACTCATCATTGTTGAATATCATGCTCCTTCATCTTATGAACACAATAAGAGATGATGTGTAAATATTTCATTTATTGTTAAGGGAGTTTTATAATTTAATAATTAATGGGCATTGTTTTAAATAGTTGTAATGGCGGGAATCCAAGTGTTATCCATGGAATAATCTATGAAATGTCATGAATCCAATAGGATTATTTTTCAATGTAGGAGGCCAATATATTAGAGTTTGTTGACCTCATTCATATTCAAATTAATTCTTTATTTTCATGTTAAAGATTTGTAAACATCATTTATCTTCATTTTCCTACATGTAGGAGGGGATAACTCATCTTTAAAGAATAAATGATCTTAAATTTTTTTACTGATTTCAATTGATAGTGGATACATTTGGAGGTAAGAACACATTGGTTACTACTGAGAAAACATATTCAAGGTCAATAATATTATGGATTCATCATATAATGTCAGGTAATATCATTTTATGCTTTTTTAGTTTATTGTTATTGATTTCTTTCCCTTTAGGTCATGTTTTCAGGATTATGTTTATCTTACTATAATTAATGATTTAGAGATGTCCCATAAAACTCTTTAATTCAATAGAAGCCATTATTGGTCGAGAATTGATAAGATGAAAATCAAAACAATGAAAACAATTTGGTATTAATGAAGAACCATTACCAGGGTAATAAAACCACATCATGGTTTACTATGTTTATCCAAAAATGGGGTTATTAATAAAAGTAAATCATCATTTATGAATTTTTTTAAAAAAATGGTGTGTTTATGAAAAAATATGGTGTTTTCATACCATAAAAAATATACTAATTTTTTTGACATTACTGCACCATGATTTTCTTATCAAAACATCCTTGTTTATTGAAGTGATATTTCCATGAGTAAAACCCCATCTTGGTGAATGTCGGTTCGAAATGGATTATGTTATTACTGTATAACAAAAGGTTTTATGATTGAATACACTGTGCTTTAAGGTGGAACTATTGAGAAAATGTTTTTTTCAATAATGCAATGGATAGAGAAACCATGTTGTTGTTCTAGGCTATGTTTAGTAAAAACTCCTTCACCTATATGGGTGCAATTTAATTAAATTCTTATGAAAAGTGGTTTTGATAGATTATATATCTCTATAAAATCATTATTTATCATTTTGAATAATTTAGTTGTTCATTTATTTTTAATATATATATATATATATATATTATTGGTATTATGAATGATGTATTATTTTTATTAAATTATTTAAAACAATTCTTATAATTATCATTCCATAAATACAATAGATTCATACTTGGTATGATATAAAAATAGATTTTGATTTTTTATTTCAGTAAAAAATTGTATAATAAGAGTTTGTTTCGATGAAACATAATAAGTGTGTCAGATTTATTAGAATTGACATCTCAGTTGAGTATTTATACAAGGATAGTGGGACTTTGGCCATTTTTTTCATTGGCCTGGGGGCCTCGGTCCTGTTTATGAATTGCATGTATTTGTTACCCATCATTCTATGATATTACTTTCGAGGATTTTGGTTCTAAATAAATTTAACCCCTGACATGAAAGGGTTTTATGTAACATATGCATGATATATATTTGGAAATGTTCATAAATTAGTGGATTATATTGTTCATAAATTAAAAAAATCATGGGTTGTATATAGTGTTATCCAGTAATATATTTAGATCAAATTAATTTGGTTGAAGGAATAATATTAAAAAAATCGATACATTCATGATGAAATAGATGGATTAAATTAGATTTAAATATTGAAGGAGATGTAATATTTATGTATGATATTCATAATATTCATATATAAATTTTGAGACTAAGAAATATTTAAAAATACTACCTGTGAGATTCTCTATAAAGTAAAAAAATTTCACCTCCAAATTAACTTTTTTATTTTGAAACACTTTTAAGGGGAAATTGAAAACCCTCACATTTAAAACAAATCAAGTAGAAAAAGAGAAAAATTACTTATTAAAGACAACTCTACGAAAGTTGGAATCACATTCCCTAAACAATTTCCAAGGAATGGAATTTACCTGTCTATCTGGATCATCCTTTAAGATATCTTCATAATGAGACGCTAGGTAGTCGCAAGCTTGCTTGCACTCTTCTTTACTAATCTTTCCCATGTTGAAGCCTCTAACAAATATACGATCTTGCTTTTAAATCCACTCACATTTCTCCATAGTAGTATCCACTTGGAGTAATCTTTCCATAATCTGATCCACCTCTTCCTTCATCGCCTTAATCGTCAGAATGACCTCCAACATTTCTTCACTAGAGTGCATGAGAAGATCCATATTATGTTCTAGATTCGCAACCTTATATCTCTCTGAGCCATCAGGATTCCCTACCTCACACTGTTGTCCAGGTAGGAGAGAATCCTCCTTCACCAGCATCACCCCTTCGGATTGCAGATGTATCTCCCCTTGTTGGTCCTCCAACTTCTTGTCAGCATCCCCATGAGGGGTCGCCAAATCTACCAAGGTACCTTCTATATTTGAGGCCTCTTTGTCGTGCTCTTGAGACCCGATGTCTCCAACATGATGAACCACCTCACCTTCCACTATCTGGAAATCATGTTCCTTGGATTTACCATCTTTTTTGGCTGACTGAGTCTCCATTGGCCAAGGAAGGTAGGATTAGTCTTTGAGCCCCTTTGGTTTCAACTTCATGGAAACAATGCAACTCCCTGGGTCCCTATTTTCCTTGTTTCCCTTATTCCTTCTTGGACTATGTAGGCCTTTACCAAACCCTCCTATAACATAGTCATTTTAGGGTTGTCCATCTCCATCAGACTCGGTGGAACAAATAGAGTTTCTTTCAATCCCTCCCTCATTACTCAAACAATCAAATCGGTTGTTTCAGTTGAGACTGGCCAGATTTGTCGTATTGGTTTGGCTTCTTACACCATGCGATGACTGCTCCCATACCTGGCCATCCATAGACTTATTACCACCATTTGGTTGTATCTCCCATTCAGAGTTGTTGCTACTTCCTATATGGACAACCATAGAATAGGTGCATGGATTTTAGATCGCATCTCCCTTTGCACCCCTGTCGCCTGGAGGACTCGCCAGATCGCTCCTCAGCCTGTTAAAATTCTAGATACCCTCGGTTCAGGAGGTAAAACCATAACTGGGTTTTTCCTCACTGCTTCCCCTAAAAATATGGTACCATCATTCTTTCCAGAACCTCGACCAAATCCTTCACAGCCATCAACTGACCCGTTTGGATCCGAATGCAGCCCCAGAGCCTTCTGCTGGATGCTAACATCATAAAAACATTTCAAGACCCCTATCATTCATAATTACCAAACCTAAAGGGAATATACACATGGATTATCTTGTGAAATACAAGGGATATATGGATAACCGTAGAAATTTGGTATCCTCATTACATTTTGAGTTCACAATTACACGTAGTGTGGAAACACTAAAGGTTAGAATACTGGATGAATAAAGTTGATTTGATTTATATGATGGATTTGGTCAATGGGTTGTCCACTCAAATATCCATGATTCATATGTCCTATTATTTTCATGATAGAATATCAAATTAACAATAAAATGGGGGAAATATTAAATCTAAATTTTTTTTATTGTGATGTATAGATATTATCCCACTAAATTGACATGATTTATGGCGTAAACATTTTTTGTGGTAGTATTTCTATATAATTCTGTACTAAAATAATTTAATATACTTTACTTAAAAAATATATTTGTTTTTATAAATGATGAAATAAATCAGGATCATCATTTTTAGATCTCTTTTAAGATAGATCTAGAGCTTAATAGATTGGTATCTATGGTTGAGAAGTGTTCTCATTTAGAAGAATGAGAGTATAGATGTAAAGGTTAAAAAAATTAATTTCTCTAATTTTGAATCATGGGTATGGATACTAAGTGCACATCATATATTTTTACAAATAAAAACAAACATAGAAATACAAGATAATTGATAAAAGGATAAGTAGGTTTATATTCTAGAAATTTGGTGAATGTTTTTTGATAGTCGTAAAAACATATGATTTAATTCTACCTATTTGATTGGTTCTATAATCAGAAAACTATCATTATTTTCCTAAAAAATATAGAAATTAAATTTATATATCTTTGGTTAGATAAGAATTTATTTTAATTATTATTAAAAAGATGAGTTTTTTATATATGAACAAAAAGTTTTATGTCATTATGAATATGCTGAATGGTTGACACATTCTACACATGGATAATCTTGTCTATAACATTCAACATAATAATTTTATGGTTTAATATACAACAAATTATTTTTAGCATTGTATATTTGGAAATATAGATGAGTGACACAAATAAAGACTCCATATTGATGGATTTTGGTACTCATTTGATTATGAATCATTTGAAAAATGGAAATATTATTTGTTAGGTAAAATGAACAAAACGACTTTGACTAGAAAAGGTGAGTGGGAAATTGGATTAATAAATCCTATACATTATGAGTCATTTATACAAATGAGTACTAAAGTTAAGGGTTGGGTTAGATAAATCATAACATTTATTGATGAAATTAATATATGTGGTTATGTATTTATTTCCCAACATAATATTGAATCATACTAAAAGTTAAAGTAGGTTAAAAATGAAGTACAAAATCAACTCAAAAAATATATTTAGATTAGTTGATTAAAATAGGATAGAGAATACTAGATACAGGAATTTACTGACCATCTAAGAGATCGTGGAATTATTTCATAATTAAATCGTCTTATAACACCATAGTGGAATTGTATGTTTTTGTGGATGAATAATAATTTTTTTGACATGATTTTTTTTGATGATGAGTCATTGTGACCATGTTATATCATTTTTGGGATATACTATAGAAGTATTATCTTTAAAACTAAGCAACATTTCATCTAAGGAATTTATAAATAAACAATATGAGATATGGACTAGGAAAAATATTATTATTTATTTTATAAGGATTTTTGGTTGTGAATATTTTTTTATGACTTATATATTTTGAATAACATGCTCTAAAAATAGATAAATTCCTTTATTGGTTACCCTAAGTAAATGATTGGATAATATTTGTATAATCCTATCGGATAGAAAGTATTTTTGGCTTCATGTATTATATTCATGAGAATAATCATATTAATAGAGGTGTGAGGATGAGGAAGGTTAAAATAAAAGTATTTCAAAAAAATGGATCTTGAGGTAGATAATGATATGATTTTATAAGAGATTATGGATATAAAACTAACTCAGGTGGTAGAAAAACCTCTAGGGTTTGGTATATTTTAATAACATCATGAGAGATAATAAAAACTTATGAAAAATGTTGATAATTTAATGTTTATAGGTGATGAACATATTTTTTATTTAGTGGAAATTGAGGGTTATGATTTTGAATTTTTTTTAGAGTCCATGTGATCTGAAAAGTTCCCTATACACACAAAACATGTTTGGGACTGGGTGGATGCACAAAAAGTGGTGAGACCCATAGTGTGGAAGTGGATTTTCTCTATGAAAATAGAAATATATGGTATAATTTATACCTATAAATATCACTTATTGATATACTATTAGAAATAAATTCATGGTATTCACTATATATAACCCTTTCACAACATGAATTGAAAATGTCCATTAAAATATTTCTTACCATAAAATCTCTTTAGGACTATGTGATTTATCAAATAAAAGATAAACCCCACTTGACTGAAAATGATTTTTTTATGAATGTGTACATGATAAACCCAATGGTTTTGAAATTGAAAATGAGGAGACTGAATATTAGAAGATATTATAGGCCATTTATAGAATGAATAAACCATATTATAGTAAGACCATATCGTCTGATAATGCAATCATGTCTTTATTGACATCAAGAATGTGGATGATTATTTTATATACAATAATTTAGTGAGAGTGATATTTTATTTATGGTTTTAAATGTGGATGATGCACCATTCATTATACAAGATATCTAAACATTACATTTTGTAAAGGTGGGGTTGGGAAAATGATTCTTGATGAAAGATACAAGTGAAATAACCTCTATAATAGGCATGAATTTATATAGATATAGATGAAAGATGATTATTTGAATTAGAAAAATACATATGCTATTTTATTTCAAAAAAAATTATTATAGGGAACTAAAAGATGAGTTTTTAACTAGTTTTTTTAAGACACATGTATTATAAAGGTTAAATTTTCTTATAATGAAATAAGAAAGAGGAAAAAATAATATTACCTATGCATCCCTAATGGGATCTATCATGTATTCCATATTATTTAATTGAACTAATTTCTCTTATAATTTCAACAAAATAATTATATACCAATCCAATCATTATGCAAGTCATTGTATTTATATTAAGAAAACCCTTAGGTACTTGAGAAGTAGGATTTGTACTTTTCATTTGGATGTGAACATGAGCTAATTATAAAGGGTTACAAGATAATAGTTTCCAAATTTATAAGAATGATATGAATCCTCCATCTATTATTGTGATCATCCAAAATAATAGAAATATTATATATAATTTTTCCAAACAAGACATCATGGAAGACTCAACATTAGTGGTATAGTACATCACTACATTAGATGTAATAAAAAAGATATTTGGATTGGGATTTATATCACACAACATTTGGTGGTTCCTCGAATTAAGTGATTAATTGATATTTACATTGAATGTTATAGATCCATTTATCATTCTATTGAATTTTAATCTCACCAATGGTCCTAACACATCCTTTAAAATTATCATCACATTTGATAAATCATTGAGAGGGTTGATGAAATGATATATTAAGTGGCCAAAAAGGAGAATACAATGGATCCATTTTCAAATACATTAATTTAGAAGAGGTATATGGGGCATGTAAAGTATCATTGTATTATATTCATGAGATAATTAATGTAATAGTTGTTTATAATGTAAATGTTTTAGGATTTCATAATAATGGAAATCACCATTTATCATTCATTCCATGTGTGTGTGTGTATTACTTGAATGTTAGAATTAAAAAATCCCCTCAAAGTATGAATTTTAACTCTCCCAAATAAATGATCATCATAGATTAATATGGGTTTTGAATATATATTAGGATTATCAGGTGTAAAATATGTTATACAATACATAGTAAACTTATATGATATTAAATAGATATATATTATCAAGACAGGCTGATGAAGTATACCACCTGGGCAGTCATATAGTCATTGATATACTTTGGGATGTATGTGTAAAATCATGATTTTGACCTTAAAATTTTATTTATCTTCTATGGATAAGTTGGAATTTATTTAAATTATATTATTTAATCATTTATCTAAAAATATTAAATTGATAATTTTACTTATATATTAGAATGAAAACAAATTAACTAGAAATCATAATTGGATTTAGATTTCAGGGTTTCTATTAAGTAAGGTCAAATAATATAATAATATTATTTATTAAAAAACATAGTTTTACCTTTATATCCCCTACATAATTTCTTTTATTGAGGTTATCATTCAATAAAAATTGATTCCTATCTTTCCTTTGAGAGAAGGATGTCCACTGGAAGAGAATTTCTTGATGATCAAGTGATTATCACACAAACGATATGGGTATTTGGATTTATCATCAATATTTATTAAAATTTATGCCTATTTAATTCCCTATTTTTGTTCATGGTATAAATCAATTAATTTTTAGAGAAATTCTAGACTTTTATGATATGGTTTGAAACAAGAACAGTGAACATTGGTTGGTCAAAATATTATTAACATATTTTTGAGTAATTATAGATAACTATGACTGTAAAAATATATTTCTTGAATTTAGATTCCCCAAAAAAAATTCCCAATATGATATCATATATATTATTCAAAATCTATCAAAATATCCAATGATACAACTTTTTTCTATGATTTAATTTAACTTTTAGAGGTACCTTAGGGATGAAATTTTAATAAATTTTTTGTAATTTAAATATCAACTAAAATATAGAATTAATTATCAGGAAAAAAATATTATACTATGTAGGTATTGATAAGAATAATAAAATGGGACAGATTTGAAATTAATCGGTTGAGGAATTTTAAGTTTATTTTGGAGATAACATTTTCACATTTCCCCATTAAATCTAGTTATTGTGGAACATAATTATTTATATAAAATAAAACGGTCAGGAATCTATGACCCTAATGAAGAAATTAAGCTTCTGTGTTAATTTATATGTAGAAAAATATTTCACTTTTTATAATTCAACTACAGGAAGTGGTGTCCACCAGTTGAGAAGTATGTTTTGGGTCATTTGATCATGCCACAAATGGATTGGATCAAGAAACATACAACCTAATTTCATGGTGTTCCTAATAACAATATTTTTGGTGTCTAGTTTTTGCATGGTAAACTAATCAAAATATTTGATAAAGAGATATTCACTACATCACCCATACCCCTATCCACATGCAGTGTTGATAATGGGTGATGTCTGTCATCTATTTGATGTGATCAGATTGAATCCCACTTGGCCACATTATCCTTATATAATTTCCCACCTCTAAAAAATGAAATTGTTCTATACTTCTGATTGGGTGACATCCCCCATGACCATTCCACCAACAAAAGTAATCAGATAACCAAAACATGAAATTATGGTCAGCGTAGCACGATAGACCATGATCAATTAGAGGTGGTGTGTGGGGGTTCCATGTATTAACCCCACTATCCAAGATACACCCTAGTGTATTAGGGTGTGTGACATGTCTATTTAATCTCTATAAACCTCCATTGGAATCCACTCAACACTCTAGACCCATTGGTTTATACTTTTAAACATTTTGGAAATTTAAAAATATAAATTCTCCGAACTACATAGAAATGAGTACTCTTCAAGTGTTAAATAAATTAAATTATATTCTAACCTTTATTGAGGCACTCCCTTAATGATATCAACAAAATTATAACATTAATTGGTATAATTTTGACATCATTATAAAAATTCTATATTTCTTTAGACATTAATAAATGAATTATAAAATAAATATTTCAATTAATATAAAAGATATTATGTATTGATATAAATTAGTATGAAATGATATTTATAATATGAATGTAATGGTTAGATGTGATGAAGTTATGGATTATGATATGTGAGACTTAATATAATTCCCTTTACTCTAGTTATGATGTTTTAATTGTAAATTTTCTCAATAGAAAATTTTCATGTGGTTTATCATCCTTTTTTAAAAAAATAGGCATCTAACTAATGCAAGAAATGATTATCGTCGATGATTATTCAATACTTACCATTTATATTGATGTAAATTATTACCAACAACTATTCCAATCGTATTCATTCACAACCAATACACTATGGTGGAGTTACTAAGGATTATGTTTTTAAAAATAATATCAATAACCTAGTATCACAACCATATTATTGATGCATCTCCCACATGTTACACTCTCTAGGACCTATGTGGACAGTGATACAATAGTTTTCATTCGATTTTTCCACATCCCTGGATTGAGAGGATCATCGATATTTCATTAACTATAGGGATGAAAATTTACTGTAGATTTCCAAAATAAGGCTATAATACTAGAAATATATATTTCATAATGTTTCTAGATATATCATTATTACTATACATATGAGTATTTCTTCTATAATTCTATGGATAGATGGAGATACACATTTTATTTAGCTCCACCTATGTATTTGGGATCATCAATGATTATATTTTGAACATGGGATACTTTTAATGTGAAATAGCAAATTTTTTTTGTATTTATTAGTTTTCACATAGAGAGAGATCAAAAGATATCATATGATTGTTTACGAATATTATTACGTCTCATGAATCAATGAGATTATTTTTTATTCCATTCCATAATTTCACATTAAATTTTTTTTGGAAAAAATATCTCAAGGTTCCTGTTTTGAGTTTTTGTGTTGTGTTTGTTGAAAAAGAATGTTTAAAAAGTCTAGATTGGATAATCCCATGGATCATTAATGACGAAAAAAATCTATGGATGATTTTGGAGTTTTTTTCAAAAGGTTTCATTGAATTTTGAATAAATGTATGGATTCATTCATAAGTTTAGTAGCCTCTCATGAATGTTGAGTTGTAAAAACATGTTTCACAACTATAGTTACATGCCATTAGTGAGAACAAAGATGATGTGTTTTATTAGAATAGATGGGTTTTGAAAATGGGTTGGTCCCACCTACATATAGGCCACTAATCACATAATTAAATAGATAATAATATTAATGGAAAGGTTGAGTGATTTGTTTTTTGATAAGAATTATTCTAGAATATTTCATATGTGAAGAAATCATATATCACTATCAGATAAACATTTAAAGGAACATATTCTATATGAATTAATGGTCTCCGAATGTGGTTTACAGTAATAATTTTTTTACGCAACGAGGGTTATAAAAACCAAAATTTAATTGAATAATTTTTTTGAGGAAATGTGGACTTGATCATTTGAATGAAATAAGTGCATCATGAAACACTAATTTTAGAGTAATAAAAGAAAATTAAACTCATTATAAAAATGTATTAAAGGAAAAATGGGTATAAATCAGTATAGAGTTATAAGAACATTCAACATGTGTTTGGTAGTGAACTAGGAGGGACATTGAGTCCACTATAAAGAGGAAAACAAGTTGTTTGGTTTTTTGACAGAATATTCATTTTTTAAACATGATTTATAGTGAATAATAGTGTAAGGTGAACATTATTATGGTACATCGACGCATCACCGTTGCATAATCCTTGAATAATCGTAGGGTAGGTGAGACATGTAATAAATTTTTATATGCCTCTTTACAATAATTATCATTCCATATATGTTGTGTAGGAGAGAGGTTTTACTACTAGTAGTGGAACAAGAATATTATTGGGGGTTATCTAAAATAAACGAACATTCCCGGATTAATCCACCCACCTCAACATATTTCTATTATATAAGGATGATATGATTTATCATGGAAAATGTATCGAGAAAGGTGAACACTCCCTTAAACAAAAGTGATGGAAACATTAGATAACACAAGGATTCTGATCTTCAATGGAAATAATATTTAACTATTGAGGAATAATATGCATCACTATTTATATTCATTATGAAAGGTTACTTGAATAATTTCTATTAATGGTTTGTTTATGTAGGAATATTGGATACCTATTTGAGGGAAATGACGATGAGTTTGATGATGAATCTAAGGGAATCAACATGTTAAGGGGTTATTTTTCTATCAAAATATAAATGAATGTGATGTCATATAAATCCTCACATGTAACTTTTGAAATGTAGAATAATATATATGGATAAAAATTAAATGAAAGAGGGGATAAATTTAATGTTCCATAAAATATGTACAAGGACTTGAGGATTCACTTTAATTAATCTCTTTATGTATTATTTGGTCATGTAAACAAGAATGTGAATGATAAGCATGGACATTGAGAAACCCCTTTTTATTTGAAGATCTTAAAGCATATCCTGAGATGATCAACACTAAAATTAGATCCAAATGTATCTATTATTTATGATCAATAACTAATAGATCTTACATTGGATAGTATTCAATGTACTCTTGTTGCATATGGGATGAGAAATGATGACAATGGGGTTACAGAAAAAAATGTATAAGGAGGTTTCATTCATTGAATTGGATAATCTCACTATAGAGGATTATTATGAAGAATAATTGGTTGATGAATTCATTTCCTTCATTTACTTAAATATGAAATAGGAAAAACTGGAAATTCAAAAGGAAACAAACACTTACATGATTTTGATGTGAAATGTTTGGGTACTTTACAACAATGTGTCCTAAAAATGATCAAGATGATGATGAGGTTGATGAGGTCCCCATAAATAAATATTCTAAGAATGTGAATGGTTGGAGGAGTGATAAGAAAAATTTATATAAGAATAGGAACCTGTTATTATAATAGGATAATAAATTATAAGAGATATAATTGGATGAAATTGAGGGATGAAAAGTCATTAAGGAAGATAATCCTACGGATGTAGTTGGAAAATTTGAAAAAGAGATGAAAATGATGATGATCAATTAAAATTACAAGGAAGGGATGTTCTTTAAGTAGAGTTAGTTGAATGTCTTGAACACATAAATCTTTAGTGATCCAAATAAATATATCCAATAAATTTCATCGTGATGTCAAACTCTACATGTGTTAGTAAGAAAAAAAGGAGTATGAGTTGATGGACAACATTGAAAATATCATATTTGAAAAGTGAGAAAAATCAAAGAATGTTTTCAAGTACATGACAAATGTAATGTCCTATATTTCCCATTTATTATTTTTTAATATTATAGGGGCTAAATTGAAGCCTAGGCACTGAGATGGCATGTGATTAAGAGGCCTGATGTGCATAGAATAAAAGTTTGGAAAATATTAACTATATTAATTATCATATATGAGATTTTTTTTCTAAAAAAGTGGAATAACAAATAAATGGATTTACAGATAATAAATCCAAGTGCACCATTACATTTAGAGTAGCAGATTTAACCTATGAATGACCTATCATTGGCTGGTAGGAGGCAACTTTGAAAAGTAGTCTTGGGAATTTTTATTGAATAACATAAATTGAAATATTTATTTTATTTTCAATTTTGTTGATGGAGAAACATGATGATAGATTTATTTTAAATCAACCATTAGGTAGAGATCCAGGGTTAGGATCATAACCCTGGAATCATCTAGAGACTCTAGAAAGAACCCCCTATTGAATTCTCTCGGTGGGTAACGATGGAACTACGGATTACATACTTTCGTACTCCGATCATGGAAGATATTTCCAGTGGAAATAAATCTTCACCTTAAAGAAATCAATCATCTAGGTAGGATTCATTATTTATTATTTTCCATCCATGTTCATGAATTCAATGATGAACATAGACCAACCAACGAACTAGTTGATCCATGGTTTGATCGTTACCTTGTAGGAGAAGATTTATTTATAGGATTTTAGGGGTTTGATTATAGAGAATTGATTTTGATTTTTTTATCATTCTTATGGAAATGGATTGAGGATGGAATGAACAAAGACTTAGGATCATTTATTGAAATTTCTCCTTATGTATTTTCGACCCCATTTTCTATGCATTTCATTAATTGTTAAATGGGTTATTGAATGATCAATTGCTTCAAATTCATTTCATGCCACAACAATATGAAATTTGAGGTTCGACAATGGAATGAATTGATAAAATGTGGGACAACGATGGAAATAGAAAGATCAAAGTGGATCAGGGGAAATCGTTCTTCATTCATTTTTTATCAGAACATATTGATATGAATTTACAATAAGATTCAAGGCTCGAAACACATTGATATGGTGTTATGTTGGTGAAACGACCTTGGATATGGATTTTCAAGTTGAACTGACCACCGGAACATGATCTATATAATCAGATGAGGTTAGTGTGAGGAAGAATATGGGCTTCTTGAAAACCCATTACCCATGGCATATAGTCCCATCTTCGTGACATGTGTTCATCTATTGTGTAACTCAGCATGTTCATAGGATATACACAGACATAGGTTGGAGTACACAGGTTGTCTATACAGTGTGTACTCCCCCCACATGGCATGACCTGGACCACGTACTTGGGAAACCATGTGTATGAGTACAAGTGTAAGGTTATAGTGGATGACGCCATGTACTGGCACATAGAAATAGTTGATGGATAGACCTCGGATGGTAGGTCACGGTGTGTGACTCCTTCTACAAACCTCATACTTCCTTTTCTACACAACATGCTCCAAGGACACGACCTGTTGTACACAGCATGTACCTTGGGTCAAGGGACATGATGTGTGACTTTATTACACTCCATATAAACCTTCTACAAGTTTTTATCCCCTCGTCCTATGTATTTTGGACATGTTTTGTTAGGGTTCACTCCCTTTATCAATTCCTTATAGTTTGGTTCAAACCATTTCCTACTGCTAGAACTACGATCCCTTTAGCAGGACAACCGGGATAGAGTTGTTGGAATCTCCTGAGAGGATGGAAGAAAGATCCTCTATTCATCTTTATGACATTTGTAGAGTCCTTCATATTGATGTGACCAATCCAACCAGACATCAATCCTTTACCTATAGGGTTAATCTAGATGGAATTTTTAGGTATCACCCCATGGACTTGGCTATGATACTAATACTTTTTATTATATCCTTCTCTTGAGATCCTTTACTGTAACTCTCTTGTGAATGTTCATGATGAGCGTCGCCTCTCAAAAAGACGTCATCACTACTATTGGACTTATGATTTCATTCGCCCTGATTAGTTAATTGTGGAATGTTCAAGATAAATCAAAAGAGTCTGTATGCGTTAATTGGGACTTATCTCACAACTGAGTGAGATGGTTTGAGTATATCTAGATATTTTTTCTATATGTGTGGTAGACATATACATAGGTAGATATGATTATACCTTCAATTTTTATATTATATGGTGTTTCTAGGGTGTCCTATTGAGTATTGTTTTACTCAACCCTACACAGGCTTTACCCACATTTGTCGTGTCTTGTGCAGACAATCGACCCTTTTCCAATGTCCTTGGCAGACTAGGACTGGATAGTTCTTAGTGAGACCAAACAAAGTGAGGTGTTCTTATATGTAAATAGACGATAGTCCTATTACCATTTGTTTATATGTTGGAATTTTGGTTTACATAATTATTTTTGGTGGGCCTTTATTGTTGACCAGTTTACCGTAATGCACATTACTTTCCTATCATACTCTGGTTGAGATAGTGGTATGCATGCATATGAATCTTAGTGATTTTTACATTTATGATATTGGGAGACTCAATATGTGAGCATGCCTACAAGTATATAGGCAATGACTCCCATGTTAGTGATATGACTACTTGGTGCTAGTCATTATCCCCTAGACTATTGGAGGCATGTTTAGGGAGTCACGACATAGGACCCTTAGGTACGGGTCATGATAGAGTTATATATGATAGGGTGGATCAAATTTAGGACCAGGATTATGTGAGATTGGATTTGGGAAATAGTTATAAGTGTTCATAGTTTGGATTTCTAGTTAGGGAATCTAGTTTTGGGGTGGCAACCAACGAATCCAAACACCTAGACTCCTATAACATTCTTGTGAGTTTGTACATGAGAACACTAGTTGTCGAAAAAATAATGGTACATGCATCCTGTATGAATGGGTTGTATTTTCCATGTCATTCATGAGTCATCTCTCTAGATATACTAATTTCACATGGTATATATTGTTTGTTACAAGATGCATCCATAATGCAAACCAGATGGGATTTAGCATTTTGATATTGAGAATGTCCCCCAAATTGATGAGGCTTCGATACATGGACCAGTTCCCAAGATGATACCTCCACGTGGTTCTCTGGCCATACCGCCACCGGTGGATCAACACTATGTACCTACTGTACCAATAGATGTGGAGTACATTATGAGTGTGATTTATGATTTTCAGATATAGAGACCCCTCAGATTCTAATAATATCCCACCCTCAGCTGGCTGAGGACAGGCTAGGGTTGATGAATTGTGTTTTCTATCTAGTTTGGACACTAGCAGATTAGATGTCGGTCTTGGTGGAAATCCTTTTTCATGGCTCATCTGAATGATGATGGATTTTAGTTACCCAATCCTACAATAAGGCAGATCTTTCAGGGTCAATGTTTTAGGACCTTTTCATAGAGAAGATATATTATAATATTTTTAGGGTTATGAATTTCCAATAGTTTCTATATCTCTAAAAGGATGACATGTAGGTATCGAAATTTTCATCGAGGAGTACCAATCACTCTAGGTAAAAGCTTTGTATGATAATTTATCAGCACTATATGGATCATACCTTCATGTGATGTATTTTTAGAGACATTCGACCCAACAATACGCCTATTTTCATTCATACTTATGATGGGGTGATAGAATCATCCTGGGTGGTTGAGAGTAGCTTGGCTGGACATATGTAGCAGGAAGTTGTCCAAAGTTGGAAAATTGGATGTTAGACCTTGAATGCAGGGACCCGAAATCAGTCTCAGTGACATGGAGGTATGAGAAATTTCATGTGGAGGCCCCAGGATTGGGGATCTATAGTGAAGAGATCACATGGAGAGTCTAGTCGTCCCCGAAAAAGGTGGTGTTACTAATGTGGTGGAAGAGGGAATCTTGCACAAGATTGTATGACCCACTATACAACTGATAGAGAAACCTTAGATGGACCAATTAGGTAGAGTAAATGGATGTATAAGTTAGTTTCTTAGTGTGGTGGGTGTAGTAGAGGAGCTCTAAGAGAAGTGGAAGGTAGTCAATGTTTCAAAATTTTACCACCACCACCCCCATGTGGTCCACCCCTGGATTATGGAGCTGGAGGATAGGGGAGGGGACAACTGCATGCAGCTGATGATTATGACCCAGGATCCCCAAGTATTATTATAGATAAGAAAATTTTCTTTTATACAATATATTCCATGCTGATAGACAGAATTCAAATTAATTCCTTTATTTCAACGTACATTGTACGATACATAAAGATTCTGGATGAACAGTTGACATGATCTTTACTCTTTGAGACTCCTACTAAAGAAGACCTGATGATCATTGATGTAATTTGATAGTGTGATATGAATCTTGGAGGAGATAAATTCGGATGGGAAACCATGGTCATGGCATCAAGGTTTTATATTATCGTTCTTTGTATTGATTGGTGATCTATATTCCATGACCATATTAATTGTTTTAGGTGAAGGGTGCGGTGTTTTCACAATGATGGAATGAGTTTTTCAATTCTCATTGAATAGGAAACCAAGGTAAGACAAGGTAGACTCAGGAATATGTGGTTACAACCAATTACTCATCAGTTGGCTAGACATACCCTATATGTAGCAAATTTTACGAGCTTCTAGATTCCTGAAGTGGTATCCAAGTATGAGGATATTTTCATTAAGATGTTCCAATTTTATCTTCCCACTAAGAGATAGTTCATATAGTTTATCTACACCTCAGAACGACACTGATATCTATTCCCACCTATTAAACGGATCTTACAGAGCTTTGTGAGTTGAGGGCATAGTTTTAAGACATGCAGAGGATGGGAATCATGATACCTAGTGGTTTACCTTGAGCAACCCCAGTTTTTTTTCAAAACTATAGATTTGATATTAAGGTTGAGTATAGACTATTTGTGCTTGAACTAGGTGATTAGGAGGAATGAGTATCCACTATCAAGGATAAATGAACTCTTCAATTAGTAAAAATGGGCATAAAGTTTCCCAATGTTTGAAATTGGATTCAGATATCACCAGTTGAAAGTACGGGACAAAGGAATAATAGAGATGATACTCTGACGTCGCTAGAGTAACTTTGAGAACAAGGTAATTCACATTGGAAAGGAAATTTTCTCATCAGTGTTCATGGGACTCATGAACCAGATATCTCATCACTCCATAGACTAGTTCATGGTTGTCTTCACCAATGATATCCTTTTGTACATGGAGTTAGTGGAGGAGCACACAAGACACCATATGATAGTCATGGATGTACTATGAGAGCACCATATCTATGGGATGATCTCAATGTTTGAGTATGTGATTCATGCAGTACACATTCTGGGAAATGTTATGTCATTGGATGGATTGTTAGTGGACCCAGGCAAGGTTGAGGTTGTGTTATAATGGGAGGAACATAAGAGTGTGACAAAGGTGTGGAGCATCCTTGGACTAGAAGGATAGTACTGGTGATCCATACCTAATATCTCCATGATATCATCACCTATGAAATCATTGAATCAAAAGGGGAATATTTTTGTGTGGTCAGAGAGGTGTTAGTAGGATTATCAGTAGTGAGTCAGAGTTTAACGAGTGTGCCCAATATTGAGATTTCTAGTGGAAGGTACCAATTACATCGTGTTTTTTGATGCATCAAGAACCAGACATAGTATTTTCTGGACGTATAGGAAAGTAGTGATATCAAATGACTTATTCTAATTGGGACCGCATGAGTAGAACTACATGACTAATGATATTGAGTTAGCAGTGGTAGTCTTCATATTGAGGATGTGGTGACATGACCTGATGGGAGAGCAGTTTATCATCTACTCCGATCATAAGAGTCTCAAATATATCTTATCTAAGAAAAATATCAACACAATATATAGGTTATGTCTATAGTTCCTCCAGTTCTATTACATTTATATTTTATATAGTCTTGGGAAGGCAAACGTGGAGGAAGACGCTTTTAGTAGAAGATCAAGTTTTCTATTTCCGAAAAAGAAATTAGAGTTGTTTTCATCATTGTAGTTATCCTTTGTAGATAGAGATGGATAATATTACCAACAGTTAATTGTTGGTACACCTATACTATTTTTGTGAGTTAGGGATGCATAGATTGGGGATACCAACTATGAGACCTTACATGCTCTGATATCCATGTGGAATACTCCAAATTTATTTTCAAAAGGTGGGGAGCATGCCATTATTTTTAGAGGATGTACAGTAGTACCCAAGGAATTGTTGGAAGATGCTTTTGAGAGATTTTCTTATTTACCCTTTGTTGGTAAATCTTGGTGTGAGGAAGAAGTACCAGGACCTCAAACATAATTTTGGTGGCCAGTAATGAAGAAAGGAGTTACATAGTTTGTCTCAGAATGAATTTTCAATCATAAAGTGAATGCTGAGCACCATTATCTAGCAGGGTTGATTCAACCCTTGAGGTTATGTAATTGAATTGGTATGGTATATCAATGGACTTCATAATAGGTGTTCCATATTAATCTATGGGACATGATACCATCTAGGTGATCATTTACAAACTCATCATGTCATACAACTTCTTAGATAGCTGTGAGTAGAGTTTAATAGAAAGATTAGGAGGGGTATATGTATAGGACACAGTTTAAGTCCCTGGAGTTACATTGACAATAGTTTCATATTGTGATGATTTTTATACACCCTTGTTTTGGAGAAGATTTTAGGAGGCTCTTGGGACACATTTATTCTTGATCATTGTGTTTCACCCACAAATTGACAGCAAGATGGAGCAGATCATTATGGTTTTGGAGGACATGTTGTGATCATTCATGCTATAATTTTTTCATGTTAGAGAGGACGCTTCATGGGTGACCGATTCCTATACTATATTTTTAGTGGTATCATGAGAATCTACATGAGAGAAATTGGGAGATTGAGGCTCAGGTTCATGCTTAGTCCCCCCCATCTTCATAAGTATCCCTTACTTTGGATTTTGGGGGGCGTAACTCCCTAAGGTGGGAAGATTATAATATCCTGGATTTTATATGTATTATTTTCAAATATTATATGCATTAAATTCAAGAATAGAATTTGAGATGAAATTTTCATTCAAGGCCTGATGTACCATGAATAAATGAATTAAAAATATTAAATATATTGAATACAACGCTCAAGGGTTGTTCATGAAAAATAATAATAACTTATAAATGTGTGAATGGATCAAAAATAAGGTGATTACATTTCATTCCGAGTAGAGAATTTACCTTAGGTGTGACCTAGAATTTCCTAAAATGGGTCTACTATGAAATGTAGTAACATGAGTATTTAATGAATAAAAAGTTGGAATATTTATTTTATTTTCTATTTTGTTGATGTAGAGGTATGTAGATGGTTTTATTTACATAATAATTTAGGAAGAGCTATTGGTTTAGGATCATAACCCTTGAATCATTTTGAATATCTGGAGAGAAAACCTAGGGGAATTCTATCAGTGAGTGAGGACAGAACTGGGGATTGAAGATCAAAGATCACCATTTATGATAAATCATGCTGGTGGAAATCGATCTTAAATAGTGAGTGATCCATTATTCAGGTCGGATGTGTTATTTTTGGATTTTCCATCCCCATTCATGAATTCAATGATGAAAATTTACCAACCATTGAACAAGTTGATTCATGGATTGATCATTACTATGATGGATGGGTTTTATTTATGAGATGTAAGGGGTTTGATTATTGAGAATTGACCTTGATTGTTTATAATTATTATAGGAACTGATCAAGGAGGCAGTGAAAAATATTCTAGGATTGTTCCATGTGAATTTGTCACCCCCATTTTCTATTTGTGTTCTTCTTTATTCAAAGGTTTATTGAACGATAAATTATTGCACCATAATTTCTTGGTGCAACAATCTTAAATTAGAGATATGACATCGGAACAACTCAATGTTGGTGTGATGATGATAGCGGTAGACCAAAGGAGGCGAACCAGGATAAATCATTCATCAAGATGTTTGCATCAGAATAAATAAATAATCATTTTATAGATGATTGAAGTCCTGAAATAGATTTATACGTTGTTAGGGTGGTGAAATGAAATTTGTTCTAGAGTTTCTAGGTGAAAAGATCTACAGAACGCGATTCTGATAATCGACTGAGGTGAGAAAGAGGAAGAAGATGGATCTTTGGAAATCATTATACAATAAATGTGTAGTCCAATATACATGGAATGTTTTCATCGAATGGGAGACTCAGTGTGAACATGGGAAGTAAATGAACATGAGGTGGAGTACACCGGTTGCCTACACAGCATATAATCCCCCAGATGGTGTGCCATGGACCAAGTACACAGGTTATCCCGTGTACTAGTACACATGTAAGGTTACACAAGATGATGTCTTATACAGGCACACAAACAAAGTGCACAAGAAGAAACCATATTGTAGGACATGGTGTGTGACTCCTTCTAAATGTCGTGTAATTTTTTTGTACATGACAGGTTCCTGGGACACATTCCATTGTTCAAGGGAAATTCCTAGGTTCAAGGGACATGGTGTGTGACCTTACTACACACTTTGTTCCCCATATACATGGCTTGATACCCTTTCCCTCTAGATTATGGAGAAGATTCATTAGGGATTGTTCACTTTATTTTTTTATTAAAGGTATGTGTGAATCATTTCCTTCTTATAGGACAATGATCCCTTCAGCAGTACATCCTAGATAGAGTTTTTGGAATCCCATAAGAGTTTTAGTGTAGGATCCTCTATTCATCTTCATTCCCTTGGTATATTCATAAGTATTTATTTGACCAATCCTACAAGACATTGATCCTCCTCTGAGCATGGTAATCCAGATGAAGCTGTTTGGTTTCACCGCATTTCCCTGGCTATGATTCTCTTCTGTTGTATCATATCATTCTCTTTAGATCTTTTAGAAAAACTCTCTCATGATGTTTTTTGATGGTAGTACCTCTTGTAAGGATGTCATCACTTATATTAGACACATGAGTCCCTTCTCCTTGATGAGTTTATTTTGGAATCATCGAGCTAAATCCCTAGTGCTGGTACATTGTTGTTGTGACATACATCTAGAATGTGTGTCTTGGTTCGAGTATATCTAGATATTTTTTCTCTATATGTGGTAGACATATACATGAGTATGGAAGACTATACCTTCCTTTTAAATAGTTAATTTTGGTTCTGGGTGTTGCCGAATGTGTATTTTTAAACTCACGCCTGCATGGAATTTTCTAGGCAAGTGTTGTGTTATGTGCAGATGGTCAACCTGTTGTCAATGTCCTAGGCAGATGTGGAATAGATTGTTCTTAGAGAGACCAGATAGACTCAGGTGTGTTTTAAGAGCTACAAAAAGTAGTCCCAATACCTTTTTTTCATGTTAGATATTTGGTTTATTGAATTCATTTTTGGTGGGCTTATATTCTATCCTAGTTTACCTTACTGCACTTTATAGTCCATTAGTACTATGGTTGTGATAGTGTTATAAATGCATTTGGTTCTTAGTGGTTTTTATATTTTATAATTTTTGGGCTTGGAGATGTGTGCATGCATACATGTACATAAGAAATGCCTCCCATAGTAGTGATATACCTACTTTGTTCTAGTCACAAGCCCCCTGGCCTATTGGAGATGGGCTTAGGGAGTTACATCATGGGCCCCTCTTGGATGGTTTATAACAGTAATGATTAAAAAATAATGATGGATTATAAATTTTTTACAATCAAACTGAAATATCAAGTCAAACATATCAAATATATTGAAGAAGAAGTCAATGGACCCTAATGAAAAATGGAAGATCTTGATAAAATCATGATACAAAATATAATATTAGGAAATCAGATTTCATGAGATAAGGATAATACGAAGGAGAAACATAGTGATCCAACAAAATGGTAAAAATATTTTATATCAAAAATTGATATAATTTTAATTGTATATGGCTTGATCACAAGTAGAAGGCAGTGGTAGTTTATTATATTCCAAAAGAACCAACTCCACTATTGAAGGTTGATTTGGATGTTACTCATAATTATATCACACAGAGAACCAAGAATATCACTAGTGTTATAATAAATCCCAAAAAATATGAACCATATATAATATTTATTACTATGGAAACATAGTTTATTCTAAAACATATGTGTTCCACATCCAAAATGTACTGAAAGGATCATGATTAATGATGGAATCCAAAAAATGTTTTATATTATAGATATTCTTTCAATGTAAATTTCTCTAGTGTGGATGATTTGGGAATATTCCCACATATTTCTTGTTAATAATGTTGAGGAATATTCCTATGACGACCCAAAGTAGTCATACACACAATAAAAAGAGTCATCAAATGATTTGAAAATAAAAAAATTGATTTTAATTTTTTAACAATGATGTGGGTCCATTATATTGAGAGGATGATTAAATGTTCAAGTCATAACTGATTTTGAAAATACAAAGATAAAAAAGAAAAGATTTGATAAAGATGTGGTAATAAAATTTTACTTGAGAGTATAAAATAATATGGGTGAAAATATTCTTGATAAATGTTTTACCACTCATATGATGGGAAAAAATATTCTAGTCATGCACATCACATAACCAAAAAGAATCAATTGATTTGAAAATGATAAGGGTTTAAAATATATTCGATCACAAAAATCAAAATTAAGCTATAAAAAAGACATATGAAATGAGGTTGTATTGGTTGTTAAAGGTCATTGTCACAAACTATTGAGTGTAATTGAATTATGATACTCTATACATCAAGTGAATATCACTAATATGAATTGAATCAAAAATGGATATGATGTTGCAGTTTTGTTGAAACGAAATTTCGCAACGGGGAATCTCTACCTCATTGGTGGAGAAGATGATATGTTCTTTCTATCAAAGTGAGAAGAAAATATATAATTTCATAAATGGAGAGGTAAAATTAGTGGAAAATCCTTTGAAAATATATTAAATAAAAATGGAGCTCATCTACACCCGTTACCATGTCGAAATACCGTAAGGGATTTCACACTCCTCATTTACATTCAAACTATTCGTTTATATTGTGAATATAAATTCCATTAAAAATATTTGTAAAAGTATATATATGACCTCTTACCTTCCATTTCATTTATATATGATTATATAACCTTCTATATCTCATCAATCATTTTTATTAATTCTTTTGTCACACCATTATGCTATCAAAATTTCACCATGATTTTCCAAGCCAAAGTCACTGTGTAGTGAATACGAAGACCATTTCACTATCAAGGGTATTCAATTTTATGAAAATTTACTTATTGATTATGGAGTTTTTTGTATTAATTCCACATTCCTTTATTTCAGAATAAATGATTATGTTTAATGAATCCATGTTATATGATCTATGTGGCACACTTATGCATGAAATGAAATGATTAAGAAGGGTGTGACCTGATAGCGCATCAATGCATTGTGTAATGATTAGTATCATGATACGTCAAGTGCAATGAGGGTTTACTTGTTATAAATAAAGTTCAATGAGGGTTTACTCATTCTCCATGTTCAATGATCATTGACTCATGCTAATATCATGATAAATGTTGTTTCCACATTTCCATGTTATGATAATCATGTTATATCATGATTTTATTTCAATGTTTTTTCATGTGCTTCATGGATATGCATATTTCCTAAAATGTACTATATTCTTCATGTTAGGATTTTTTACTCCATTAATGTGATTTATAGATCAACCTTTTCTTATGAATATCCTCATGTTATCCCATGAAAATCCATGTACGAAGGAAGTATGTGGTCATGTAAAATAAGTTTTAAATAAAAATGTTGTTTTTTATGTTTTATGTTGTTATATAATGTTCCTAATTTATCAAGACACTATAACTCATGATCATCAGTGTTTTATTAAGTACATTTTTACGTAAAAAATCATGTTTATGTGTGAAATAAAGATTAGGGATGTTATAACATTGAAGTTGTCAAATGTCATTATATAGACACATTTATGAATTCCTATGTGACCAATCCAACCTCTATCTGGGGTTGAAATATTAGTTATGTTTAAAATTATTAAAGGAAGTTAATTTAGATGTTAAATGAAATAAAGGAAATTTTAATGAAAATGAAAAGTCACTTGGACCTTGTGAAATGGGTTATTATAAAAATTGGTGAATGTGATTAAATAAATAGTTAAATGTTATAAATACACATTTTTTCTTATGATAATATATTAAATGAAATGTTTGAGTATACTATTTGACATCTAATATGGTTGTTTTTAATTTTTTAATGGGTGTGTTGGACTTGAATCATCAAACTCCTAGGACACAGGATGTTGTAAATTCCATTCCTAAACATTGAAAGTTGATTGTTAAACAAGAAAATCCATGAACCCTTGATATGGAATTTTGGACCTGAAATCCCATATCATAGATTATGACTAGTCAGACACGAATTTTCATATCCCACACTTGAATTTCTGGGTGCATTACACTTATTTAAAATAATATGAGGCCCTTATGTCATTTTATAAGGATGAATTGGTCATATTCCCCATGTATATACCCATGAAAATATATATTTACACATAGATAATATCACATGTTTACAAACATTATAGTATAGTCCAAAGTAGGTATAGTCATTCAAGGATCCTATGAGGATCCAGATTCAGACAAGGCTTATGTGTATTTTTCTTCCATTCATTTATTATGCATGTAGAATATTCATTTTATATTCACTCACTTGATAGTATTTGAAGCATTTGTCGTGGAGAATTGAGTTTTTCTCACACCCTATTCAGGATGACTTTTAGTACTTAGGAAGACCACATGGATTCTCGCTGGGACATGGGGAAGCGACCTTATATGGATGCTTGATTTTTTTATACTAGGATGTAGTACCAGTGAAAATGACAGATCAAGTACTCATGAATCTATTGGATTTTTTTACACTTTTTTTATAACATATATTGATATATTCTTACTCCCCATTTTTGTATAACATCATTATTTTGTATATGATTTTCATTATTTTTATTTATTGATCTATTTAGACGTTTATTTTTTTTACTACATTATTTATTATTTTCACAATTTTATTATAATTAGGTTTCCCCTACAAATCTATTATTTAACACTATGATCCATTCATATAATTAGGTTATAGTCTCCCCACCGTACCACATTAGACCCGTACTACTCGTCGAAATCTCAAACATATGGGGTGTTTCACCAAATCCCATGTGGCCATGGGTCGAGATCATGATGTCATATTAAAGGGAAAATTATGGATGATAATTTTAAATTTAGTACACAAATAAATGGTAACCTTATAAAAGTATAATGGGTAACTCATTATTGACATATATTCCTTAACCTATGAATTTATAGTTTTCAATCGATGTTATACATGGTCTATTGCCTAGCTTGAAATTTTATGAGAATATTTTCCCATTATAATGGTTCATAAGGCGTTTGTAAATTTATTAAATATTACCCCCCATGAGTTTCAAACTAGGTGTATAGAAATTCCTCTTTGTCATATAGAAGGAGGAGATCACATTAATACCCAATGCGGTCTTTTTAAGGTTATTACCCCTAGGAAAAAATGTACAAGATCTGCATCCACTAGTAGTATTCGGACAAGGATTTTGTTCTTTGTAAACCACTTACTCTATAATATACCAAAATATAGGGATTAATCCCTCTATTTAATATTATCCCAAAATATTTCAATATGGTTTTATACTCCAAATCCAAAAAAATTCGTAGATATTCCATTGATAACATCTATGGAAATTTATACCGTTTATATAACTTATTTCATTATCTATTACATAATGATAAACATAATAATATAAAAAAAGACCAATAGGACTAGTATATTTGATGTACTATAAACATTGAACATTAACATGAAATGTGGATCAATTGTATTATTGAAATCTCCATAACAGGGCCTTAAAATATATTGACCTTATAATACTTCAATGGATAACCTAAGGACATATATAATAAAAAGGGTGAGCTATAAATCATAGGAATGAAATATTCAAAACATAACTTGATGAGAGTAATACATGTGATACTATAGGCTTATCTAGGTGGCATAAAAGTGTGAGAATTATAAACATAATCATTGAATCATGATATAAGATGATAACATCACGAAAAAATGGGAACGGGGAATGAAAATATAACATTAAATCATAAGAATACGTTGAGGCTAAACCCTGAGACATAATAAAAAAGTGTTATTAGGATAATTTCCTGTGCACCATACATGGTTTCTTTAGACATTAAAACAATACTCAATGTATTGGAGGGATATATAATTCATTCCTCCCCCATCACATTCATATTAGGTACATGAATTTTTGTGCCCCAAAGATCATACACTATAAAAATTACTTTGATAACATTTAATCGCATGATTATGGAGTGAGGGTAACAGAAATAGGTGTCCCTAATTAATGCACGATAGATACATATAGGTGAATACTATTGAGTGAAAATGGTGATGGGTATACACAGAAAAAAAATTTCATTGAAAATCACGATATAATTTCTACAGCACAACGGGTAAACATAATGGTTTATAAAAGTTTTAACTGAGATTGAAAGTGGTATCAAATTACTTGTGAATCATAAGGATTATATAAATATATACAAAAATATTTTCCAACATAAGAAACCTAAAATAAAAAGGCATAATACAAAGAATTTACTATAATAAAGTGTAGGAGGAATATAATCCCTTACCAAAAGAGGGTTATTCTAAATTTTTGGGATGTAACATACTATTACTATTTTCATGTACTTATAATCCCCCCATTTTATTAATGATTTGTTCTAGATTCATTTAGGGGTTCACCAAGTGATATTTTGAAAATTTTTAAGGGTTTTGGGTTATGCACAATGTAACAGCCCAAGATTTTATAAAAAAAATATTCTTTTTAATTTTATTAAAGTCTTGTGTTGTACGCTACACCAAAAGGAGCTTGCAAAACACGCATCCTTGACTTGCCTTGCATTACACGCAATCGCGACCTTCCTCGATAGCGTATCTAATACGCAATACCGAGTTTCACTAAACAACGATATGCTATTAAAATATTATTAAAACTAGCCGTTATGAATAGTAATAACCACTTTTTAAAATTCTGTAAATCTTATTTTTCAAAATGAACTTCATTTTTGGATTCGGAGTATCGAATTTAGCCTAAGGTGATATTTTGGTACTTTTCGGATAACTTTCATATTTTGATGAATAGTGAAAATTACTAAATTATAATTAAAAACAAATTTTTTAATCGAAATAATTAATAGTGATAAATTATTAATTTGAGTGGTTTTAAAGTATATTTAGGATATATTTTTACAATTTAATACAATGTTGGTCATTGGATGTAATTTGACATTTAAACCAGACATAAACAAGTGTCAATCTTTTGATAAATATTGTTTCTTAAAAACACGCTCATTGTTTTAACAACGGGATTTAATTATAAAATTAATTAATGCAACTTCTATGTTATGAATTTGGTAAAATAGACTTCATTTTTGAATTCAGAATATGAAATATAGCTTAGGATGAAATTTTGGCATTTTTCTGAAAACCTTCAATTTTTGATGAATAGTGAAACCACTAAGTGGTAGGTTAAAAACTGAATTTTGCATAAAACTTAATTTTACCGCTTCTGTGAATGGAATTTCGAAAATCCGACAGACACGGTTGATATCAGTAAGAAAAATGTGGTTCAATGAGATAAAAATAATTTTTTGGTGAATAGTAACTTTTTACTTTTTTTACCACGGTTAATAGTAAATAGGGTAACTAAGGGTAAATATGATATTAATATCACCCTAACACATGTCCTAATTCTATTGGATAAGTGTAATTCGACCAAAAACGACCTTATGAATATAATATGACCATTTAGGCCCACTTGGATTAGATTAGGACATTTATTATTATTTAATTCAAAGAAGAGTTAAAAGAGTTAAAATCAAAGTTTATTCACTAAAACATTTTTAATATGGGGTTATACATAAGATAAATTCGACTATAAATATTCATTAGAAAGCTAAAAAGATTTCCTATTTAATTATATTTTATTTATAATTTTAATACTTTAAATAAATTAATTTATTTATGACATAACGATGATGCAGTAATTACCCTTTTAAGGAAATATTAACATAATTGATGTTATAAATGCTCAAATGAATGTAATTTGAGACTTTTTATGACTTAAACTAATTTTCTAGGTTACTATGATATATTAGTGTTGATTTAATAAACTTGGTTCGAACATATAATTCTGTTATGACTTTCAAAAAAATCATATATCAAATAGTGTCAAAATTGACACAAAATAGTTTTTAAATCAAATATTATATTATTAATTGTTATTTTATTTATAAAAATCTAAGGTTCGGCCAAATGACTTAGATAAGGATATATTTATTAATAATATACATTTTGGGGTTCGTTCAGCATGTTATAGTAAGTGTATTAACCATATAGGGAAAGAAAACAAAAAGACACGGTAAAAGTTAAATTATTTAACTTAGAGTTAAATCTAATTGATAAGGTTAAAATAATAACCTAAACTTGTCTAAATCCTATTGGTTGATAGGATTTCGACCCATCCCCACTTTAGCTTCGAAATAAGACCCTTTGGAACCATTATAAACCGATTTTGACTTTAATATAAAATAATATTTTGAGATATTCCTAAGGTGCCCCTCTCCTCCCTTATAAAAGGACACCTCCTCCCCCTCCTCCTCACACCAATTTGAGCACTCAAGCTCGGCCAACCCCTGCCAAAATCTCTTCTCCACTTCCCTAGCAACATACTAGAGGTTCTGGTCTTCCTCAAAGACCAATTTTAGTTCCCTAAGAGGAGGTCTCCAAAAGGCGCTTCAAAGAAGAGGTAATTACCGTTACCAATTCTTTCATCTTTATTTCTTCTTCCACTTCTTCTTCTTAGGTTGTTTCATTATGAAGTAATAACATCAGTATCACTCATGTACTGATATGTTATTATAAGTATGAAACAACCCTATTTCACCATCTATCTATCCTACGGAAAAAGAAATCACCGCGCGTGCGTACGTACGGAATACCGTCTCCACGCCGTGGTGTAATCTATTTTCCGCCACCACCTTAATAGGATGGGTATAATGGTGTAATGAGTAAATATATATGATTATTATAAAGTGATATTGATACTGAAATAATATGCATACACTTTAACACAATTCCACGACCATGGGAACGATATCATCGCTCGTGCGTACGTACGGACTACCGTCTCCACGACGCGATGAGATTCATTCTCCACATTAACCATTAATGAATGATTATAAAGCATATATAACAAGTAATAATGAAATATATGACATAATAATGATACTGTATTTATGTATATTTATATGTATGTCATCTACTTAATTCCATTCAAGACAATAAGGAAAGGAAAACAGCGTTCATGCGTACGTACGGACTACCGTCTCCATGAACGGTGTTTTTAATTTCATTTATCTATCTATTATATATATATATACTGAATATATATGATATATAAATCATATTTTATATTCTGGAAGTAAGTAAATCGTGATATAAGTAATAATAATGTCAAGAACAACAAGTCAAAACACCTACGATAAATGAAACGATTTTACCCAAAACGCTACTTTAACATGAATTTACAAAGCAACGGGTAATATAAAGTTATAAGTGGACCATATATGATATCATAACAATGAATATGATTCTTTAATAAGTCAATAACATTATGTAAATCATTATACAGGAGGTTCGGACACGTACAAAGCAAGTCGGACCTAAGGTAAGGGAAAATATCACAATCTCACTTTTATCCGAGATTGTTTTTACTTTGGTAATTACTGGGGTGTATTTTATCATCCACATACATGTTCCCTCAATATGTAATATTATTTCCATCCTTATACAATAGTTTATATCCAATTTTACCCTTCGGTGAATTTTTAGTAAAAGATACGAAAGGAATCTTTTGTCGTTTTTCGTACGAGGTACTTTTTGACTTTTCCGACAAAAGTACGAAGAATGTTTTTTTAACTTATACGGCATGAATGGATTTTTAAAAAATTATTTCCAAGAAGCTTACTTTACAAGTTTTCAAGTTTATTTTTAATCAACTTCTTTTATTTTAAAGTCGTATGACATGTTATGAAATGAAAAATGTTTTTTGAAGTAGAAAGGATATTTTCCTCAAGAATGGAGTTCAAGTATTTTATCAAAATTATTTTCCGTATAAGATAATAAAAGGGTTCTGTTTTTATCCCTATTATTACATGGATTTGATTATATTGTGATGGAAACATTTTTATGAATTCCTTTATCTTATATGAATTGTTTTATGATGTCATGTTGTTTAAGAATCCCATTTTTATTACATGGGTTTCGTTATGATGTATGGTTTATGATTATGTGGCACACATAAGAAAGGATTCATTATAAGATGGGTGGGACCTATATCTCCCTCCAATGCATTGGGTAAAGATTTTATATCTCATGAGATAGACAGGGCTGGAATGGTAGCTTATACCGGTTCAGTGAAACAGGACTGAAACGAGGGTTACTCGATTCAGAAAGGGACTTTGTCCACTAAGATAGTCTTGGCAATGAGTCTTGACTAACAAGAAATGATTCTCTATGATTATGTGTGTATGCCACAAAGTTTCATGTTTTATGTTATGATTATTGGGATTACATTTCACTTCTATGATTTATCCCATGTTATGATATTATGAGATCTTTTGCAGGTTAAGATTTCCAAAAGCTATGTTCTTATGAATATGATGTGATTGATTTCTCTTTTGATTACCCTTACTGAGCATTTGAGATCACCCTTTTATGTTTTCTTTTCCCCAGGATATAAAGAAAGGTTCTAGGTAAAAAAAAGGGGGAAGATCTTTATGGAAGATATTGAAGATCTTTCACCACGATTAGAAGATTACGTTCCGAGTTTCCAAAGACACTAAACTATTACGATCCTTGTGTGTGTGTTTTTGTTATGTACTAAGTATTCCACAAAAGTAATGTAATGTCTATGTACGTCAAGATACGGGTCTCTACACACAACTATCGCATGGGTTTTCCAAATAGTGCGTATTGCTAGTGAAAATATTGCCACCAAAGAACTGGTGGTCTACATGGTCATCTCATAATTTTTCCAAACATGCACCTACAAGGGAGAAATTGTGCATCCCTACCCAACTTACCATGTGTAAGGGAGAAATTAATTCTGAAAATTATCTAAAAATTATTGAAACCCCACTCATACCCCCTCTTTACCATAACATGACCTAGAATAGTTTCCTATATCATGTAAGCTCTCAAGGACCCATTTTTTATCCTTAAAACCATTTACAATGCAGATCAAATCATGGAGAACATCATTATATTTTCTATGAGTATGTTAATCTTCTCTTATTGGTACCTCCTCATCTCTTCCTTTCTCCTCCATAGTGGTTTTAGATATGCGTGTTTCTAGAGGATCTAAATTTCATTGTTTTGGATAGAGAATCTAGGTTTCATTCTCAAATCCCTATTGCTCGTGTTCTTTTATAGAGTATACTATTACAAGATTTGTGAGACATGACCACTTAGTTTCGGTTGGTGGTCCCATATGACATTGAGCAACTTATTTGTACCAAAATTTCATGATTTAAATTAAATTACTATTAACTATATTATTAACAACACAGTTCACATCAAATTGGAATTTGAATTATATTTTGTTTGAAAACTGGGGAAAACCCTGAATTCCAGTTTAATGGGATGTGATTTAGATTGGATGTAAATTTTGGAATTAGATTTGTCGAAATCAAATTGTGGAATTGATTTTTTATAAAATAGATTTAATTATTTTGATAGGAACTCTTTGGATTTATACATTAAAAAGGCATCAATAGATTAAAAACAGGTTTTGGTTTTTAAAATCAAATTGTCATATTGAAAAGGAAAATGGGTTAATATAATTTTGAAAAGCTTTTAAATAAATCTCACATTATTGATTTTTTTTGAGAACATAAAATTCTAGGTAGTTAGTGGGTTATTTGGGACATAAATTCTATGTTTGACACCGTACCACAATAACTAAAACACACTTCAATAGATATTATCCCCAATGGGTTGTTGATTATCCCTATTTGACCAGTTTCTGAGGGATGCATGTATATATATATCCATGGTGGAATCTTATCAAGAATATGAGGCCAAGAGATGAAATTGAGTCCATGGAATGGGACGAGTTCAAGAACTTGTTTTTCAGTAAGTACTTCCCTCGTATTCTTCGAACAAAGATGGAAAAGGAGTTTCTTGAGCTGAAGCAGAAGGATGATGAATCTGTTGGTATATACGAAGCGAATTTTACAAGACTTGCAAAGTATGCATCTGGCATTATCATCCAACCTGAAAGTAAAGATGATCGATTTGTCAGTGGCTTAAAACCAAGTCTTCGAAGGGCATTAGCTATAAGAGACTTCAGTAGCTATGAAGAAATTGTGCGTTGTGCTATCAAGGTAGAAATGGAAGTTGGTGTTACATATCCATCTCATGGGTTTGACAAGAAACGAAAGATGGAGTTCAAGGAGAAAACTCAGAATAATGGTGAAAAGAAGATGAATGTTTCCTTATGCACAAAGTGTGGAAAGAAGCATGGTGGAGATTGTCTTAAAGGGACTAGAAAATGTTTTAAGTGTGGAAAAGAAGGTCATCGAGCAGCTGAGTGTCGAAGTAATGGAAAATGGGATTCTAATGAAGTGAATAAAGCAAACACTGCAGAGAACGTACAACCAACACTTCAATGCTTCAAGTGCAAGGAAATGGGGCATTATGATAATAAATGCCCTAATCCAAGGGTTAGTGATGATCGACATGAGCAACCGCTTAAGGCAAAGGACAAAGGGAAGTCACATGCGATCACTATTGGCAATGTTGAATATGACAACGATGTGGTGGAATGATTAAGTATTTATGTAATGGGATTCCAAAATAATGTTGTATTTTGGAATATTGGAATATTTATGTATTGGTCTAATGTGGTATTCAAAGTGATTGAGATATTATGCGCATAATGAAGGGAAAACGAGAAAATGAAATGTTTAACAGTATTCATGAGCTCATGATTGATATAAGGACTAAGTTTGAGTATATAGAATTTTGAGGATTTTGGTATGTGAAAAGTGTTAACTTTTAACTGCATTCATGTTTTCACTAAGGTATTCAAGAGAATACACGATTAAGGACTTTGAATGTTTGGGATGTGACCAACAAAACATACCTTATGATATATGGGGATCGATGATGGTGTTAAATCTCTGGTAATCATTTTCACTATATTATGAGAGTCGACTGCAGTATTATGGATAAGCCTAAAAGATTGGAATGGATTATGTTGGACATAAGTTAGTATTGTTTGTTTTTTTGATATTATTGATGGGATGTTATATAGTTTTGGAAAAAGGACAACCTGTAGGACGGGCGACAACCCATCGCTTCGGACAAGGCTGTGGGAATCGAACCCACAACCGAAGTGCGACTGGCCTTTATCGCCTACCACTGGCCTACAGGAAGTCCCTGTTTAGTAGAAACTAGTTTTATTATATTAAGCAGTATGATATATGAAGTATAAGTCCATTTTAGGAACCATATATGATTAATCTCACTATAGATTGACTTATGCATATAATTTTTGCTAACCTTTTGTTTGAGACAGATGGAATGACCCGTCATTCTATCACATGATCTGCTAACACTTCATGAATAACAAATTCAACTTCATTTATTTAAGAGATGAAGTGGAAATTGTTCAAGGCACGAACAACAGTGAGATTGTACCAAAATAATGTAAGTATTTATTCTAATTCAAATTTTCAACTTTAGGGAAATGATCTTGAAAAAATGTTGTCCTAGTGATCTTATACCTGATGAATCGGATGGTACCTTAGATCGTCACAAATTTATGGATTTGTGATTATTGGCTTTTCCATAGCCATGTTCTCTACCACTCTCCATCAGAACATGATGGTTAGATTTCTCTTCCATATCCATATTTTCACCTATGTGGAAACCCAATGATTAGTTTATTTGGGTAACCGTTACGTTTCATACTTTTGTTTTTAAAGATTGGTTTTGATATTCCTTTTTACGATGTGGGTTTCTATTAAAGAAACTTTCAAATAGTAAACCATTTATAACCCCGACGAATTTCGAGGGCGAAATTCATTTTAAGGGGGGTAGAATGTAACAGCCCAAGATTTTATAAAAAAAATATTCTTTTTAATTTTATTAAAGTCTTGTGTTGTACGCTACACCAAAAGGAGCTTGCACAACACGCATCCTTGACTTGCCTTGCATTACACGCAATCGCGACCTTCCTCGATAGCGTATGTAATACGCAATACCGAGTTTCACTAAACAACGATATGCTATTAAAATATTATTAAAACTAGCAGTTATGAATAGTAATAACCACTTTTTAAAATTCTGTAAATCTTATTTTTCAAAATGAACTTCATTTTTGGATTCGGAGTATCGAATTTAGCCTAAGGTGATATTTTGGTACTTTTCGGATAACTTTCATATTTTGATGAATAGTGAAAATTACTAAATTATAATTAAAAACAACTTTTTTAATCGAAATAATTAATAGTGATAAATTATTAATTTGAGTGGTTTTAAAGTATATTTAGGATATATTTTTACAATTTAATACAATGTTGGTCATTGGATGTAATTTGACATTTAAACCAGACATAAACAAGTGTCAATCTTTTGATAAATATTGTTTCTTAAAAACACGCTCATTGTTTTAACAACGGGATTTAATTATAAAATTAATTAATGCAACTTCTATGTTATTAATTTGGTAAAATAGACTTCATTTTTGAATTCAGAATATGAAATATAGCTTAGGATGAAATTTTGGCATTTTTCTGAAAACCTTCAATTTTTGATGAATAGTGAAACCACTAAGTGGTAGGTTAAAAACTGAATTTTGCATAAAACTTAATTTTACCGCTTCTGTGAATGGAATTTCGAAAATCCGACAGACACGGTTGATATCAGTAAGAAAAATGTGGTTCAATGAGATAAAAATAATTTTTTGGTGAATAGTAACTTTTTACTTTTTTTACCACGGTTAATAGTAAATAGGGTAACTAAGGGTAAATATGATATTAATATTACCCTAAAACATGTCCTAATTCTATTGGATAAGTGTAATTCGACCAAAAACGACCTTATGAATATAATATGACCATTTAGGCCCACTTGGATTAGATTAGGACATTTATTATTATTTAATTCAAAGAAGAGTTAAAAGAGTTAAAATCAAAGTTTATTCACTAAAACATTTTTAATATGGGGTTATACATAAGATAAATTCTACTATAAATATTCATTAGAAAGCTAAAAAGATTTCCTATTTAATTATATTTTATTTATAATTTTTATACTTTAAATAAATTAATTTATTTATGACATAACGATGATGCAGTAATTACCCTTTTAAGGAAATATTAACATAATTGATGTTATAAATGCTCAAATGAATGTAATTTGAGACTTTTTATGACTTAAACTAATTTTCTAGATTACTATGATATATTAATGTTGATTTAATAAACTTGGTTCGAACATATAATTCTGTTATGACTTTCAAAAAAATCATATATCAAATAGTGTCAAAATTGACACAAAATAGTTTTTAAATCAAATATTATATTATTAATTGTTATTTTATTTATAAAAATCTAAGGTTCGGCCAAATGACTTAGATAAGGATATATTTATTAATAATATACATTTTGGGGTTCGTTCAGCATGTTATAGTAAGTGTATTAACCATATAGGGAAAGAAAACAAAAAGACACGGTAAAAGTTAAATTATTTAACTTAGAGTTAAATCTAATTGATAAGGTTAAAATAATAACCTAAACTTGTCTAAATCCTATTGGTTGATAGGATTTCGACCCATCCCCACTTTATCTTCGAAATAAGACCCTTTGGAACCATTATAAACCGATTTTGACTTTAATATAAAATAATATTTTGAGATATTCCTAAGGTGCCCCTCTCCTCCCTTATAAAAGGACACCTCCTCCCCCTCCTCCTCACACCAATTTGAGCACTCAAGCTCGGCCAACCCCTGCCAAAATCTCTTCTCCACTTCCCTAGCAACATACTAGAGGTTCTGGTCTTCCTCAAAGACCAATTTTAGTTCCCTAAGAGGAGGTCTCCAAAAGGCGCTTCAAAGAAGAGGTAATTACCGTTACCAATTCTTTCATCTTTATTTCTTCTTCCACTTCTTCTTCTTAGGTTGTTTCATTATGAAGTAATAACATCAGTATCACTCATGTACTGATATGTTATTATAAGTATGAAACAACCCTATTTCACCATCTATCTATCCTACGGAAAAAGAAATCACCGCGCGTGCGTACGTACGGAATACCGTCTCCACGCCGTGGTGTAATCTATTTTCCGCCACCACCTTAATAGGATGGGTATAATGGTGTAATGAGTAAATATATATGATTATTATAAAGTGATATTGATACTGAAATAATATGCATACACTTTAACACAATTCCACGACCATGGGAACGATATCATCGCTCGTGCGTACGTACGGACTACCGTCTCCACGACGCGATGAGATTCATTCTCCACATTAACCATTCATGAATGATTATAAAGCATATATAACAAGTAATAATGAAATATATGACATAATAATGATACTGTATTTATGTATATTTATATGTATGTCATCTACTTAATTCCATTCAAGACAATAAGGAAAGGAAAACAGCGTTCATGCGTACGTACGGACTACCGTCTCCATGAACGGTGTTTTTAATTTCATTTATCTATCTATTATATATATATATACTGAATATATATGATATATAAATCATATTTTATATTCTGGAAGTAAGTAAATCGTGATATAAGTAATAATAATGTCAAGAACAACAAGTCAAAACACCTACGATAAATGAAACGATTTTACCCAAAACGCTACTTTAACATGAATTTACAAAGCAACGGGTAATATAAAGTTATAAGTGGACCATATATGATATCATAACAATGAATATGATTCTTTAATAAGTCAATAACATTATGTAAATCATTATACAGGAGGTTCGGACACGTACAAAGCAAGTCGGACCTAAGGTAAGGGAAAATATCACAATCTCACTTTTATCCGAGATTGTTTTTACTTTGGTAATTACTGGGGTGTATTTTATCATCCACATACATGTTCCCTCAATATGTAATATTATTTCCATCCTTATACAATAGTTTATATCCAATTTTACCCTTCGGTGAATTTTTAGTAAAAGATACGAAAGGAATCTTTTGTCGTTTTTCGTACGAGGTACTTTTTGACTTTTCCGACAAAAGTACGAAGAATGTTTTTTTTAACTTATACGGCATGAATGGATTTTTAAAAAATTATTTCCAAGAAGCTTACTTTACAAGTTTTCAAGTTTATTTTTAATCAACTTCTTTTATTTTAAAGTCGTATGACATGTTATGAAATGAAAAATGTTTTTTGAAGTAGAAAGGATATTTTCCTCAAGAATGGAGTTCAAGTATTTTATCAAAATTATTTTCCGTCTAAGATAATAAAAGGGTTCTGTTTTTATCCCTATTATTACATGGATTTGATTATATTGTGATGGAAACATTTTTATGAATTCCTTTATCTTATATGAATTGTTTTATGATGTCATGTTGTTTAAGAATCCCATTTTTATTACATGGGTTTCGTTATGATGTATGGTTTATGATTATGTGGCACACATAAGAAAGGATTCATTATAAGATGGGTGGGACCTATATCTCCCTCCAATTCATTGGGTAAAGATTTTATATCTCATGAGATAGACAGGGCTGGAATGGTAGCTTATACCGGTTCAGTGAAACAGGACTGAAACGAGGGTTACTCGATTCAGAAAGGGACTTTGTCCACTAAGATAGTCTTGGCAATGAGTCTTGACTAACAAGAAATGATTCTCTATGATTATGTGTGTATGCCACAAAGTTTCATGTTTTATGTTATGATTATTGGGATTACATTTCACTTCTATGATTTATCCCATGTTATGATATTATGAGATCTTTTGCAGGTTAAGATTTCCAAAAGCTATGTTCTTATGAATATGATGTGATTGATTTCTCTTTTGTTTACCCTTACTGAGCATTTGAGATCACCCTTTTATGTTTTCTTTTCCCCAGGATATAAAGAAAGGTTCTAGGTAAAAAAAAGGGGGAAGATCTTTATGGAAGATATTGAAGATCTTTCACCACGATTAGAAGATTACGTTCCGAGTTTCCAAAGACACTAAACTATTACGATCCTTGTGTGTGTGTTTTTGTTATGTACTAAGTATTCCACAAAAGTAATGTAATGTCTATGTACGTCAAGATACGGGTCTCTACACACAACTATCGCATGGGTTTTCCAAATAGTGCGTATTGCTAGTGAAAATATTGCCACCAAAGAACTGGTGGTCTACATGGTCATCTCATAATTTTTCCAAACATGCACCTACAAGGGAGAAATTGTGCATCCCTACCCAACTTACCATGTGTAAGGGAGAAATTAATTCTGAAAATTATCTAAAAATTATTGAAACCCCACTCATACCCCCTCTTTACCATAACATGACCTAGAATAGTTTCCTATATCATGTAAGCTCTCAAGGACCCATTTTTTATCCTTAAAACCATTTACAATGCAGATCAAATCATGGAGAACATCATTATATTTTCTATGAGTATGTTAATCTTCTCTTATTGGTACCTCCTCATCTCTTCCTTTCTCCTCCATAGTGGTTTTAGATATGCGTGTTTCTAGAGGATCTAAATTTCATTGTTTTGGATAGAGAATCTAGGTTTCATTCTCAAATCCCTATTGCTCGTGTTCTTTTATAGAGTATACTATTACAAGATTTGTGAGACATGACCACTTAGTTTCGGTTGGTGGTCCCATATGACATTGAGCAACTTATTTGTACCAAAATTTCATGATTTAAATTAAATTACTATTAACTATATTATTAACAACACAGTTCACATCAAATTGGAATTTGAATTATATTTTGTTTGAAAACTGGGGAAAACCCTGAATTCCAGTTTAATGGGATGTGATTTAGATTGGATGTAAATTTTGGAATTAGATTTGTCGAAATCAAATTGTGGAATTGATTTTTTATAAAATAGATTTAATTATTTTGATAGGAACTCTTTGGATTTATACATTAAAAAGGCATCAATAGATTAAAAACAGGTTTTGGTTTTTAAAATCAAATTGTCATATTGAAAAGGAAAATGGGTTAATATAATTTTGAAAAGCTTTTAAATAAATCTCACATTATTGATTTTTTTTTGAGAACATAAAATTCTAGGTAGTTAGTGGGTTATTTGGGACATAAATTCTATGTTTGACACCGTACCACAATAACTAAAACACACTTCAATAGATATTATCCCCAATGGGTTGTTGATTATCCCTATTTGACCAGTTTCTGAGGGATGCATGTATATATATATCCATGATCATCTATTCAAGTGTGCAAGGATTCCTTAACCACAAGATATAATACCTCTCAACAGGTGAACATTTTTATCTTCTATGATTATTTGTATATATATGCCATTTTTTATAAAACCTCGTTACACATTCAATGTGAATTTAAAAAAAATATCTAATTTTTTTGATCAATTGTTTAAATGTATCCATCAATTCAAATGAAAATAGTTTTTTTTAATATTCTCTTGTACTACGATGCTTGTTTGGTTGAAAATTGAATGTATTATTTCATAATTATTGTTACATATTATTATTTAATCTATGGTGAGAACCTATTAGGGTTTTAGATCACACCCTACATTTTCCATTGAGTGTTTGTATATTTTTTTCCCAAGTTCGAGCTAGGGGATATAACCAGAAGTAGGTTGTTCTTGTGGTCGATCCTTGGGACTTAATAATCACTGTTCATTGGGACATGAGTTATTTACTATTTATTTTCTCGTACATTGTGGTTTTAATTTGGGTTTATATGCCTATTTGATTTATGGTATTGTTCTCCCTGTAGAGTTTTCTTTTGATCATACCAAATGATATCAGATTGTTCCTCCATTTATGTGAAAAAAAATTCCCACCTTTATCTTTTATGATTATAGGTTCATGTTGGAAACCAAGGAGGATCAAGAATTCCCTTTTGTCCATTTTGAGATCGTCTTTGGTGTCTGGATACTAGGGTGTCTGGTTCGGTTTAGGACATGGTGGTATCAAAGGTAGAGTTTAAGATCTTTCCGTGATGTCTATTTGTTTTTTGAGATCATCTTGGGAACTTTGTTGTAGTAAAGAGTGAGTTTCTACCCATCATTCATTGTAATGGGTGTCACATCACAATGTCTGTTTCAAGAAAGATTTCTTCAGGATTAATTCTAAACTCTTCCTTGATTTTGATTTCAAAGGGTTGAAATCCAAATATTGTTTATCTATATATTGGGAATACTTATCCTTCTTTCTCCAATTTTACTGTTAACCCAAGTATCATTTTTGATGTCCTCAATGTTTTCTACTATGGTTATTTATCATCATGCCTCTCAGAATTCATGTGAATAGGTTCAAAGAGGAAGTTGGTCATGAACCATAGTAATGAAATACTACCTGGGAACAAAATATTGTTGAAAACGATGTTAGTTCTATACATGCTCTGGAACATGCACCTACACCTATTCCAATTAATGGTCATGTTTTGGAACCTCATAAAGATGACTTCTGAATTTTTACTCAAGAATTCCTTCACTATAATCCATCATCATTATAAATCTCAAATGATCCTCAAGAGTTTGAGGAATAGTTGATAAGGGTTGAACATTCATCTGAATTATTGTAAGAACCTGATTCTATCATGGTGAAAAGTGTCACCATCAAGCTAGAGGGATGAATAAGTAGATTGTGGGACCTGATGGTGATGGCGAAGATGCATGAGAGATTAGAGTAGAAATAATTTAAAGTTCTTTTCACTTACTAGTTCAATCTAGAGTCATTTGTTTTGTAATATTATTGTGTTATTCAAACATGATAAGGCTAATGGGAATGTGATCGAATATGAAAATTTCTTTTCTGAACATGTGAAATTCGCACATGGATTTTTATTAGACCAAAAGATGAAGAATATATGGTTTAATATGGGACGTCGATCTGATATCCATTATCAATATTTAAGGATAATTCTCCCTTATTATGGTGATGTGATGGATAGAGTTTTGATGATTGAAATGGATAGGTCTAGAAAGTATGGGTTGACAATAGTCTCTTTTTCTTTCACTGGTAGTTCTATGAGTTCAATTATATTAATGATAATGCGTGATTAATCTCATGGTTGTTATCAACATCAGGATTATTATAGACCTCACCTAGTTATGATAATATTTCCTTTTATTTTTTAATAGTGTGGAATGCTTGGATGATCAAAATAAGTTTTCACCGAGGTACCCAAGTAATATGGTTCCTGCGGACGATCAGGTTACATAAAGATGTTCTGTCATGTCTATTATTCTCCCTATAGTAGAAAAGAATCATCGATAACAGAAAGTACTGTGGTGAAATTAGATTCTTCATGGGAAAAGTATCTCTATCCACATGGATCTGAAACAAATATTTATCTCACAGTGGAATAGAATTTAGAGTAAGTAGATATGTTTCTAAAAACTGTGAGAGGTACCATCACTATAGGTTCATCATTAGTGACTTCTTTATTTGATACTAATTCATATCAGTCATTAATTTCAGATCATATTTTGAGTATGATAAACCTTCCTATAGATATTTTTTCTCATGTGATGGATATTACTAAAACCCTTGGTATAAAGAGAGATCATGTTCTCTACTGTCCTACCTATGTTTTCATAATATTAGATTTCATGATTTCTTTGGGTTTCATGTTTCTAGACATGAAACATATTAATATCATATTCAGGATCGATTGGATCATAGATAATAAATCATAAATTTATTTCTATCTTCAGTGGGTCTCCTTTACTACACATGAAGGGGTATTCTATTTCATTCAGGGAGAATGAGACATGAGGTTGAGTAGAGAATGAATTTCTTATCCAAAGTTGGGGAATGTAATATTTTTATTTGACTTGTTATAAAGAGAGAATATTTGAGAATTGATATCCATCCACATTTCATCATGTTTCTTAATGTTTTTCATTATAACTATCTCGGTCTTCCATTGGTATGGTTGTTATTGTTTTCAACCGATTTATTACCTGGTACTCAGCTAATATCTTTTCCTTCTTACATTATAGATCCATATGAAATGAAAGAGATTAATACATAGCTGAATGATCATTTAATTAAATTATCTATATTTCTTAAGTGTGTCACCTTTGGAAGTGCCAATTATATTTTCTATGAAATAAGATGGGTCACTCCACCTTTGTGTGGATTACCGAAAAACTGTTGAGTTGTGGCGTAGAACAAGTATCTATTGACATGGATTGATGATCTGTTTCACCAGTTAAAATTGGGGAAGTTATTTTTGAAGATTGATTTTGATACAGTTATCACCAATTGTGATTAAATGAACATGTCTCTCTAAAAACACTATTCCATGGAAGGTATAACAATTAGGAATACCTTTTCATGCCTTTTTTTCTATCCAATGTTCTTGATTTTTTTTATAGATTTAATGGACATGATATTATCTATGTATCCCGATACAATCACAATGATATTTTTGGATGAGATTCTTTTTAACTATAATGATGAGAAGGATCATGTGAATCAACAAAGATAAGTTATGGTAATGTTGATAAATCATGGACTTTATTCCATGTTATCGAAATATCATTTTTAGATTCGAGAAGCGAAATTCATCGAACACATAGTTTCAAAACATGGAATCTTAGTTGATCCTGAGATGGTAGAAGTTATTATGACTTGGGAACAACCAAGAAATAATTTTTATATTTAATGATTCTTGGTTTAGCCAAATATTATCATAGGTTTCTAATGTAATTATTAAATTTGTATTATTTATTGAATACAATAACATGGAAGAGAGTAATGTTTGTTTATGATAAATAATTCTAGAGTTATTTTAGTTGATTTAAAAAATAATTTTACTAATCTACTATTTTTGACTCTTCTATAGTTCTGGAAGGGCGATGTGGTATTATCTCATGCATCAGGATTAGGTGCTGGCTTTGTTCTTATACAAGTTGATCTTGTTGTTTCGTAGGGCTCTCAGCAACTAAGGCCACAACAGAAGAATTATCTAACTCATTAAAATGGACACGTATTTTTGATGAAGGCACATAAGAGATGAAGAAATTACATTTTCATAGAATTGTTTAATATGTATTCCGACCAAATGAGACTGAGTTATATTGTTTCTCAAAAATATTGGAATCTCCTCCGTAGGTGTTGGGCGGAATTCTTATTATCTTTTAACATTGAAATCACTTATACTCTAGGAGAATGGAATTTTATCATAGATTTTTTAAGAAAGAAACACCCAACCCAAGTCATGATTATTCACTCAATAGAGTAGAAGTTTACTGATACATTTAGATGGTTTCATATTGGAGTCTTGGAATTAGGGTACGATGTTAATTTGGCCAGTTTTTACATGACCTCCCCTCTTCTTTAGATGATTCTTCTGGAAACACATTTTAATGATGATTTCCCCACAATTAGAGATACTATTTACGTTGTAGAGACTGTTACTGAGTGGTAATTATACGAATAGGATATTCTATGTTTTTAGGACCGATATGTTGTACCTTTTTATTTGAGAAAAGATATTATGGGGAATTTTAATAATTCACAATGGGGTGTGAACCTAAAATCCATGAATATATTCTATGACACACAATGATAATTCTTCTGACCAGTTATGAGGTGACACATCACTTATTTGGTCTATCATTATTATATTATCCAATAGTTCAAGGAAAAGCTGCATAGACCATTGGGTTTTCTTCAAACACATCAAGTGATAAAATGGAAGTTGGATTATATCTAAATTGACTTTTTGGTTGGGTAGACATGTACCATGAGAAAGAAAAATGTGACATGGGTTGTGATTAATAGTCTAAAAAAACCACTCACTTTTTACCTATTCATGATACAAGAAATGTTGAGGAGCTAAAAAATCTCAATGTGGGGGAGAGTTTAATTTTCATGGAGATTTATATACTATAGTATATGATAGAGATCCCCATTTTACATCTTTCATTTCGAGAGACATTCAAGAGGCAATCAGATATCTAGTCCTTTTATGTGTGTTATAACATCCACATTCAGATAGATGGATAGAAAGAGCTATAAATATTCTTGAGGATATTCTATGCGTCCACATTCTTGAATTTTGTTTGTCATTGTATTGAAATTTGGGGATGGTTGAAATTTATTATAACAATAGTCACCAACCCAGCATCTGAATAGATCCTTTGATGCCATGTCTAGTTGGCCATGTAGATCTCCTATGTGTTGGTTGAAAATTAGTGAATGTTACTTGATTTAATAGGTGAAAATAACGATTCATTTGATTCATAAGAGAATGTTAATGTCACATATCTAGTACATGAAATTTTTTGATCGTCACAGCAGAAATTTGAGATTTTTATTTGTTGATTTGGATTTATTGAAAGTTTTTCCTCATTTATGTCATTGATAGCTTGTGTGGAAAGTGAAGATTGTTCATTGTTTTGTGGGACTGTTGAGGTTGTTGAGTAGGTGGGGAACAAGGATTTTCAATTATCATATCCACCATAGTTGGCATTGATAGATAATGTGTTCCATGTATCTAACCGATGAATGTATCATTTTGATCCATATCATTTTCTGAGTTTTATTGGTTTTGATGTTGTGTCTAATTTATCAATGTATGAGAATACAATCAAGATAGTTGATTATGAAACCAAGTTACTTCATTGGAGTATGATACATTCAGTTTTAGTTCCATGGAAAAACATTTCTCATACTCATGATACTTGGGAGAGATATATGAACATATGCGATAATAGTGTCCTCATATTTTTGTCTCAGAAACTTCTTGACCTGATTTCAATGGAAAAAAAGTTTCTATGATGGAAAGGTTGTAACATATTGTTATCAGTTTTAGGTACCCCTCATCCTATTTTTTATTCATGCATTGGATTAGTTTTCATGGGTGTTTCAAGTGACATTTTAAAAATTTTGGAAGGCTCTTAGGATGTTCACATTTGTTTCATAGTTTTCCAAACCATGTTCCATGAAAGTAAAAACCCTTCCGACCCAGGTAGTGAGGGTTTTCATAATTTGGGCATAGTTTGTCAAACTGTGTTTCCACCAAGGAGAAACTGTTAAACCCATTGCTAGAGAGCATGGTTAGGGTGCATGGTTTGAAAAACCATGTGTACCTACATAGCAACCCATATGCATGGAAAATATTAATCCAAAAAAGATTTTATGGATTCTTTAACCCCCCATTCAGACAACTACTGGTCCTCAAATCAACCGAGAACAATTTACTAGGTCTTAGAACCTCTCAAGGAACCATTTTGGATCCTCTAAACCCCATTCAAGGTGGATTTAAGCTAGTCGAATAACGTTCAATCTCCTTTGAGTATGTGAATCTGATCTTCTTGGTATATCATGATCTCTTAGTCTCTCCTCTTTATCATTACATATATCCTAATGTAATTTGAGGTAAAAAAACTCTACTGTTTTGGATCTTATATCTAGTTATGATTCACGTATCTCTACTACTGATATACTTTATTGGAGTTTCCCATTGATGGAGTTGTGGGATGCGATATCGTTGTTTTGATATGTGGTTTTGTATATGTTTGACCAATTGATTTAACCTTAAATTTCATGACGTAAAATAAATTTTTTCAATATGAATATGACAAACACAATTGTCATTGAATTGGGATTTCAATTTTTTTTGCATGAAAATTGGGGAATGCCCCTAATTCCATTGAATTGGGGTGTGATTTAGATTTGTTCAAAAAAATGTGGAATATGATTTATGGAATTTGAATTGTGAAATTAATTTCGTAGAAAATGGAATAATTTTCTTTTTATAATAAGCCATTGGTTTTATATTAGAAAATGGAGTGAATTGATTAAAAATCAGAATTTTGTATATTGAAATAGGAAATTGGTTAATTGTATATTAAAAATTGTTAAGGAAAATTTCCCATCATTTAGTATTTATTAAGAACATGAATGAATATGTAGTAAATGAGTTATTTGGAAAAAACGCTATGTTAAGACTACCTAAAACACAGTGCAGAAGATATTATCCCCAATGGGTTTTTGATTATCCATCATTCACTAGTGATTGAGAAATGAATGTATATGTATTACCATGACCACATATTCATGTTTTTGATGAACCCATAACCATCAATTATTACACCTCTTGTAAGATGACCATGAATCTCATGTGTGATTATTTTCACATATATTCCATTTTTTTGTAAAAATGTTTTACACATGCCTTATGAATTTATATAAACTATTTTATAAAAACTATTTATTAATCCAATGTTTAAAAGTTTCCATCAATTGAAATAAAAATAATGTTTGGTTTTAAATATTATCTTATACTATCAAGACTATTTTATTGAAAATAGAAAACACTATTTGTTTAGTTATTATGGAATGTAATTAAGGTATCACTGGGGAGACGCTACTGGGAATTTAGATCACACCCTACCATTGAATTTAGGTGTTTTTTGATTTTCTTCTGCCTAATTTAATAATGGTGAAACCCCAATCATTGATGGTTCTTGTAGTAGACCCTTGGGACATTAAGAGATTTTTTCATTGAGACTTGGGTTTTTCACAGTGTTTTTGGTACATTTTGGTTCCACTTTTTAGTTATATACCTATTTAAATTCTAGTATTGTTCTTGTTTGTCTTCTTGATTAAATTATACTAACTTGTATCATTTTCCTCCATTATTTATGTTGGAAAACCATTCCCACCTTTATCTAGTATGATGAATGTTACTAGTAACCATACCATGGGGATTGAGAATGCCCTTCTGTCCATGTCAGTATTGGATCAGGTGTTTGGTTGGCAGGGTATATGGTCCAGTTCATGAAATGAAGGGATAGTTTTTGAGCTTTGGAATAGCACAAGTAATGACCTGTACTTATTAAATAAAATTCCCATTTTTATTGAGTTAAATTCCCTATTAAGTATTACGACTATAGAAAAAATGGTTTTATTTGTGTTCATTATATATAATCAGATTTAACAGAGATTTAAGAATCAAAACTGTTGACAATATAGCTGTTGAAAAATAATCATATGATTAATATATATATATATATATATATATATATATATATTTGGTTTTGATAAATCAAATTATTATGGACAAAGAATGTGGTGGCCTCAACCAGTAGGATAACACCTTAGGAAGGCCATTTATCAAAGATTCTAAGGGTGATAAAATTTATTTGATTTTCCATGACCTATCCCAATCTAAGATCCAATAACTAAATCATGATTAAAACTATTTATAGATTCATTACAAGCTCCTCGAGATCATGACACAAAAAATTTATGTTGAACCACCCCATGAAAATCACAATATCACAAACATTTCCATTAGGTAATTTTCGGGTGTAACAAATGGTTATGTACGAAGACCCCAATGAATATGAATATGTATATTGAATAAAATAAAAAAAATTCCGAATTTTTATTTCTTTTTAAATGTTGTTAATTTTGATACGGTAAAACAAATATTGTATTTTTCAGAATATGGAATTTTTATTAAGACATTTAATTTGATGAATTAATTGATTTTTTAAATAAATAAAATTTTTATAAAATTTTATTATTAAATATTTATTATCAAATTAGAATTATAATATAATTGTTTATGATGTAAAATTTTATTTTAATAAGGGCTCCAAAACTGTTAATGTTAAGAAACATAACATTTTGGATCAAATATTAACTCTATTTTAAAAGAGAAAAATCATATATTTAGAAAATTATTTTTATAAAATCAATATTACTTTTCAAATCAATGCATATAAATTATAAATTAGTGAATTTTTCATAATTTTTATAGATGGTCAAATTTTTGGGTCAAAATTAAATACGGTACAAATATACGGTGGGTATTATGAAACTATAATTTCCCAAAAGTGAGGTAATAAATCATATTAAAGGTATCCAAGAAAAAGTAATTTTTACGCTTTATATTTATATGTTTTTGAGGTTATTGTTGTCATTTTATAAAGCCTTTATCAATCATAGGAAACATATATTATATTCTATGGTTTTTAAATTCATTATTGAGGAAAATGAATCACTTGCACATCACCAAGGCTAATATTTGAATTATTATTGAACCTGTTATTAAAAAATAATGAAACAAATCCACATTAGAATAATACAAGGGATAAAACCATGGTATGGTTTGTGGTTTTCAGTACATTATTGTATTGAGTTCTAAACCTAGGTCTATGAAATAATAAAGAACTCTCCTCTCTCTTCCTATTTAAACTCACCCATGAAAACATTACTCTTCACTAAAAAACCTTAGATAACATAAATAATCATCCCTCCCTTATATAGATTACCAAAATTTATCCCCAAGCTCTTAATAATCACTTTAAAATCTTTTAGAATGACCCTTTCTATGCAAGGGATCTCCCTCTCTTATATTTAATCAATCAACTATTTAATGTTTTGCCTCTTAATTTAAATTTTTATTGTTTGTGTATGTTTTTATTGTATTCCAATTATTATAATTTTAATTTCTATGTTATGAGTGTCCCATTTCACTAAAATTAATCCCTCCCATGAACCATTATGTACACATGTTGTGCTACCGAAATTGTCCAGCGATTTCTATACCAAATGTGATAGACCTCTCCCACTTTTTTAAATTCAAGAACCGTCAATATATTTATAAATTTTAATATAAATATCTCGTTTTATCAAAGAATTATTAAGATAAATATATTATTCAATAAATTAAATAAAAATGATATATCATTTCCCACTTCTATTTTTATTGGTTACCTAATCCACTACAATTCTTAAATCCTCTCATTCCCTTTGTCATTTAAGAATCTTTATCATTTTATGTCCTTTTCATTCCAATACATAATGTTGGGATATGATTATTCACATTAATATTTCTTTCCATTTGATATAAAAATTATTATATGCCTATTTAACTCCACAAAAACCTTTTTTTGAATCTCCATGTACTTCTCTTATGTTGCTGAAATGTCACTGTGTTTTCTCTATGACAATTCTTTTTTGTGAATAACAACGTTATTTCCACTCATGGGTATTCACATAGACATAACTAAACATATTTTTTAAGGAATTCAATGTATGTAACCCAAAATTATTTAATTTTTGGAGTAAATGTAATGAAATATATTCTTATTCGATATGATAGATATAGCACACTTATTCATGTATATGATATTTCTACGATTAGTGAGCCCATATAGCGATCCAATGCATTGGGTAATGTTTTAGTCTCATGAGATGAAATGTATGGTGCACAAGAGGTTATCCTAGACCCATTGTGTTATTATTTCTTAGTGTTTAACCTTGACACAAGTTTATGATGTCATGTATATAGGTGTTTCCACATTCCCATTTTTCCTCTTTGTTATCATGTTATATCATGCATCATTGTTAATGTTTACAATTCCTAAATATTTTATATCCCATTAATATTAATATTTTATAAAAGGTACTAGATTATCCATGTTATCCATTAATTATTCCATTATTTTGATTAATATATTTCGACATTCTTATGTATTTATATAGGTTATCCCATGAAGTTTTATGTAAAATGGAATCTCATTAGCATGTTATGGATGTTTTCAATAATGCTAGTGTACACTATTTTTTATTTTTTTGGTAATTTAACTAATTAACCAATTAAAATATAATTATATATATTATAGATTTCATTATGTGTATTACTATGTATTTAATCATTGATTAATTTTTAATAATAAAAAGGGTTGTCATAGTCTGTCATGAACCAGCATGGGTAAACCCTGAACCAGTCACCCGAGCCTGCTCGCGACATGACTTGAATGGCACTCCTAACACCCAAGGGATGGAAATTAGTTTTTGGAATCAAAATGTGATAGTTGGGAATAATTTTTCTGATAAAAATAACATAGATTACTAAATAGAAACTGAACAAACCAAAAACAACACTATCAACATAAATGAAAATAAACTGTGAAGTGAAACCTACCTCAAGTGACTTCTTAGGTCAACACGGAATACAAAAACACACTCATTCAAAGAGATACCCAAACTAGAGGAACTAGAAACTGAAAAATAAGGCAGGTGTGAGAACCGAGATGTTTAATATTAATTCTAGGGATAAAAAACTCCATATTAAATTACCTTTAAAATGAAACTCAAATAATGAATGTTTGAAAATAAAAAAATATAAAAATAATATTTACCATTCTCAAAAATTTATTTTATAATTTCTAAGAAAAATATTTCTATTTTTGTCATATTTTTAAAATAGATTACAAGCATTCATAGTCATTTTAAAATGGAAAAAAAGTAGTATAAATTTAAATCATGAATTTTTTTTCAAAGGGGAATACAAGAATGAATAAAGTAAAAAGTAAATAATTTCATATATACCATGTAGTAAGAGAGAACCATGATAATTTTCTATAGGTATCTATAGATGGATCCCTAATAACCTCTTACCTTAGTGAAATGTTGTATAGAAACCACGGAAACTAGCATTATCATGCATGACCCAATAGTTGAGGACATCCCTATAACCCTAGTGGTATCCAATCATCACAAATTTTTTGTTAGTTTTATAACACCAATAAGTATAGACAAAAGTGTGATAAACCACTTCTGTATCGTCTAGCATACTAGTCCTAGTTTTCCCACCGAGATTCCCAGGTTCCCTATGTTCTTAATTTCTAGTTTTGATGAGTTTTTATCGAGAAAACATTTATTAACTTATCATTTTATGTACATAAAAACAAATCTATCCTCTCACCATCGTTATCATTCCTTGACAGCATCCTCAATTATTAGTCATAGAAAAAAATTATAGCCTCTTCACTAGGAACATATCATGAAGTACATATCAACACATATATCACAATTCACAAACAAAGAGGGAATGACTGAAGAGGGGTTTTAGACTTTTGCGAACCATTTTAAATTTCCAAATGGACCTCATTAATTTAAAAAGATTATAGTAATTATATAAAGACACCATTTTCAAAAGAAATTTAATTTACAAAACCATTTAAAAAAATAATGTTAAACAACCATGGTACCACACTTTTTAAAACAACTCAAAAACCACGCTTCAATCAAAGAAAATCATTTATGAAAGGAAATACACTATTTAAACATCCATTCACATCAAAGACCATAAAACTTTCCTAACATACCAAATCAAGGGATTTCCCTTTTTTAAGGAAAATCGCACACCAATCCATCTTCATCCAAAATCAACATTCACAACAAACACACACACAAATCATTTAGGGAATCCATTTTTAAATTTTTAACATTATAACAAATAATTGATAAATTTAAAGGTATTAGATTTTCCAAACAAGTTCGGGAGCATATATCGAGAGTAAAAATTCACATTAGAAATGTAGATATATTATGTAAAACAATGCAGAACTATTTATAATGATCACATCTAAATTTCAATGCTTATTGATATAATGCATAAATTTAAAATATATTTTTAAACCCATAATGAAATTATGAAAATCCAATTAAAGGGTTTGGAATAGGGGGCCTACTTCATGGTAGAACCACATTTTTTTTCATCCCTTGGTTCGGTCTTACTATAATCAAGTACTCTCCCCAGATCATATACACCTTCACAAGCATGTAAGGAAACCTTGCCCATATGCACAAATCTGCATGGCCATGAACTTGTGGAAGGGGATCCAAACATATATTATTATGTGTAAATACTAGTCTCCACTCACATACATATGCATTTAGAAAGACACACACACACACATGTGCATAGTCACACCTATCCTTGTAAACATATATTCAATAACATGGATGAATATATGTGTAATGGGGGACCCTACATACAAACATATACTTACCTATGAATATGTTGGCGAGTCACCCCTGACTCGACAACTAAAAATCACAAAGAAGGGACTAACGCACTATAATAAAATTAGTATGAACATTAAAACAATTAATGATCCTAATTTAGATGGTTTAAAACCAATAAGTGGAAAGCAAATACCACCTCTAATAATGACAACCAACTAAAACAAGTTGAACCGCCTCACAGTCGGTGGAGGTTGTTAGAACATGCACCAAAGGCTCTCAAGAGAACAATAAAACAACCATAGAACTAAAGAAGGCTGATAAACCAGATTTCCCAAAGACCATGGGTTAGGACAAACCCTATGGAGTGGTGGATATGCTGAAATGTGGCTAGAAATATGGAGGAGAAGGGAGGAGAGAATCTTTCTTGGTGATTCTGACAAGGAACACAAAGAAATATGTCCCCAAAATAGCGGATCCAAGGTGGGATGTGGAGGGTGGTAACACATTTCAAAGGGGAACCCATTTTTGGGTTCTTTGGGACGCGAATCAAACAAGAGAGGGGAGATGGAGAGAGGGTCTTAAGTGGTGGCTTTTTAGAAGGAGGCTATGGGAGGTGAGCTAGTCGGCTGAGTTGTAGTCTTCTACTCCGAGAAGGAAGGGTTCAGGTGTGCGTGCAGGAGAGGGAGGAAGGGGGTGCCTAATGGGGTATGGGGGAGAAAAGAAAGAAGACCCCCTTTTTGATATCTAAAAAATTAAAAATAAAAAAAAATAAAAAAAAATACTAAGCATAAGAATAATAATAATAATAACAATATGAATAATAATAACATTCATAATAATAATATGGATATTATTATTATGTTTAAATGTTCTTTTATTTTTTTACATTATTTTTCTGGTATTATTTTAGTTTTCATTTAAAAATTGTTTTATCTTAAAACATAGGCAGACCACATGGTTACCTAATCAAATCCAAAGGGTTCCCAAATAGTACTCTACTAGCACGTTAGGTGCTTCTAAGCCCAAAATGCCCATTCCCAAATAAATCATAAAAGAAAAAAAATATATAATCTACCCACTCCGACACAAAATAAAATTAGTCTAAGGAATAACAAAATACTCAAAATAAAATAGAAGTGTTGGGTCAGGTGTTACAATTCTCCCCACCATGACACATATACCCCCAGAAAGACTCAAAAGACACATTTTTATAAAGCACAAATAAAAAATGAAATGATTTTGATGACATTAACCCATTAATTTATGAAAAAATCTATGAACTCACTCGATAACAAAAGGAATAGTCAATGAGATCCCCATATTGGAACCACTAAATGAGAAGGCACATTGTGAAGGATTCTCATATCCGAAAAAAAACCCACAACATGGAACACCCTGACACAAATCATAGAAATTACCAAATCTTGGTGGATCTTCCATAGAAATTCTTCCAGACACCCATTACTCAGCTAAAAATTACCACATTCAGGGTCGGGAGGAATATGATCAAAAAATTTCCCCATAAAAAACTTTTTGAAGACCATGTTTCCCTTGGGTTTGTTTCATTATTTTATCCCCACCATATTAGGATTCAGGTGAACATTGACCCTTCATAATCAAAACCACTCAAAAAACCAAACCAAACTCCAGACACCTGCGAGTCCAATGATAGGTATCCACACCATTTAATGAAGATGCTAACACACTTGGGTTTGACCATCCTTCATGAACCCTCCAACATGGACCAATCCCCAACACAAGATATGGGGTTCCAAATGGAAGAAACCTAAAACAAACAACAATTTCCAACTCATCACATCCTCAGAATAGAAGCATCTCTAGTAGGTAAACCCGAATCCCAAACCTGTTAAAGAGGAATACTATCCACTCAAAAGTTTATATCATGATACATAACAATGAAATCATTTAGAGATAGTCCACCATGTCATTCATATAAAAAAAGAAAAAAACAACCACAATAAAGGAAAATTCAACTAGTGTCATATCTAATGTCGGAGGCTATAGGTTGGATTCACATCCCCCTGGCGACTACACAACTACATGAAACACTCCACTCTAGGACCAATGGATAGAGTTATGATGTCTTGAAGCATCTTCTACACCATAGTCAGGAACTAATATCCTTCAACCAAGGCATCATCCTCTCAAAAAATAGCTTACAGAACCTTTCTGCATCCGAAACCTTAACAGGCCTTCATAGGATTATGGGGTAGTGGATTAGAGACCCAATACAACCACATTATAAGCAATGAACGTGTGGTCTTCATATCTAGAAACATGGAGTGTTGTGGGAGACACCCTAGAAACAGGTTCCTCCAGTTTTCATTACTCATAAGTTATAGAACCTTTTACCATCATTTCAAAAGAACTAAAATTATTTCTGTCACATTCCACTCATTGTGACTCGTCTTGCAAAAAGAAAAGGGTGCATACCAATTATCAATTTTTACAAGGTCCTTTTAAGAAACCAATACTCCTAACACCCTCATGAAATATAGAGTTCCCAATGAATGAAGACACACACAACTTCCTCAAGTTATACCAAAACAACTATCATACGTCAACCACCACTTGGAAAACAACAGAACATATAAAAAGATATATACCCCTACAATACATTCATAGATTGGGTAAAACCATCAACTGAAAAAGATTCCTCAATGTCCATTGGAAATTTCTGGGATTCATATTCTAAATGATAAAAACGCATTCAACTCAAAGAGAATCACAAAAAAATCTACCACATCTAATCATAAATGTAATCTCAACTCGATCACCACCCAACCCACAAACACCAATTCAAAAACCAGACATCACATAAAAAAATCAATATTCGAAATCCAATTTTATATATATAAAAAAATAATTTCAACAACAATACCCACTTCAAAATCAATTTTCATTTCCAGTCATTTTTTGAAAAAAAATCATTCCACCACACTGACATATCAAAACATGATTTTAGAAAACAAATAAGTCTTTGAGACTAAGAACCCACCATTGGTATTCCTTGATATCTCACTTCTATATACAATCACATTCCACACTTCCACCCTCAAACACATACCAACACCACATCCTCTATACATATACATGAGAAACCATCATGATACCAAAGGTCAAACAAATCATTTCCAAATTCTAATTTCCATGAAACTACCATTTTCGATATATTTTTTATAGAATCATTCTATGATACCCAAATAGTTACAGAAAGAACATCTGTATTTTTAAAAAAGTAATTTCATTTTAAAAAAAACAAGATTTTCATTTTGGAAATCCCCTTTCAATAGGCCAATCATCAATTTTTCAATTTGAGAAAAAAAACCCCAAAACCAACTAAAACTGACACCAAAAACATGAAAAAGAAACCAATTCACTCAAAGAAACAATATTTGAAATTCTAAAATAAAAAAATGCTACAAACAGCTTGGTCACATGGTTTGGAACACCGTGCACCAACCATGTGAGCACATAGAATATCATCAAAGGTAATTTCATGGTCAGCACATGGCATGCCCAACTATGCACAACAATCATACACTCTTTCAAAATGAACACAAAATATCATAACTAACCAGAGACACCTAAACTGGACTAAGGACCTTGAAAAATACTTAGATCCAAACATAGATTTTGAGGAAAGACCATCTGAGTCTACCATGGAGAATCAAGTGTAATTCTGAATTTTGGGTCATCAAGAACCTACCCAAAATAGACCATGAGGATTATGACAATCCTAAATCCAATCTACTAGACATCCACAAAGGACATGGGATAAATAAACTATGATACCATTTTTTTCATGAATGGCCATGGTTCAACAATGAACTGGTCACCTGATCTGGATCACGATAAGACCTGAAGGGGGTTCCCAATCCCCAAGGTCTGGATATTAGTGTTGGGTATCAAAATGATATTTTTGGGAATGGTTTGTCCCATAAAAAAAGAAATATAACTGAAAAAAAAAACAAAAACAACACAAGAAGTGGAAATGAAAATAAACTATGCATCGAAACATACCTCAAGTGAGCTCATGTGTCACCACGAAACACAAAACCCCACGCTCACTAAGAACGACCCAAAATAGAGGAAACTAAAACTAAAAAATAAAGTACGTGTTAGCACTGAGATGCTATGTATGAATTACAAGGACAAACTATGTCGTATTACCTTACCATTAAATAGAAACTGATATCATACTAGTTTTAAAATTAAACCACATAAAAATAATACTAACCATTTGTAAAAATTTATTTTATCATTTAAATGAAAAAACATTCCATTTTTATCATATTTTAAAAATAGTTTACATGCATGCATAGTCAATTTAAAATGGAAGACATGAAGTTTAAATTAAAAACATGCATTTTTTAAAAAAGTGACCAAAAATCATTAAGCAAATAAAAAGGAAACAATTTCAAAAACACCATGTTAGAAGCGAGCACCATGTTTAATATCTATAGCTAACTAGAACATATGGGACTTAGGAAACTCACTCCTTAATGAAATGTGGTATAGAAACCATGACAAGTAGCAGTATCATGCATGAGCCACTAGTATGGGACATCTATATAAATCTAGTGGTCTCCAATCATATTAAATGATTAGTTAGTGTTGTAGCATCAATTCCGCTAGAAGAAACTAGGATGAAGCACTTCCATATCGTTAATCATACTAATCTAAGTCCGCTCACCTAGATAAACAGGTTTACCATGTTCTCCATTTCAAGTGGTGGTGATTTTTTATCAAGAAAACATATATTAATATATGATTTTCCTTATATAAAAACACATCCAAACACTCACCGCCAATATCTATCCTTGAGCGCATCCCTCATTATAATTCACCCAAAAAAACGCAAGCCTATTCACTAGGAACATATCATAAAGCACATATCAACACATTTATCTCATTTCTCAAACAAGGATGGGAATTCACACAAGAAGGGTTTGACACTTTTAAAACCATTTAAAAGTATTAGAAGGGTTCCAATAATTTATAAGGAATAATAATTCTAGAAAAATTCCATTATACCAAGACTTTAATTTCCAAAACCAATTTAAATAAAATACAATTAAACCACCAAGGCACCAATACTTTTAAAATAACATAAAAACCAGGCTTCAATCAATGAAACACAATTAGGATTGGAAATACACGATTTATCCTTGAATTCACATCAAATTCCATAAAACTTTCATAACTTACCGAATCATGGAATTTATGTTTTTAAATGAAATTCACACAGCAATCCATCTTCATTAAAATTAAACAATCACAGAAAACATACTTGTAAATAATTTATTGAATACACTTTTAAATATTTATCTTTTTAAAAACCAATTGTGAATTAGAAATGTACTACATTTTCCAAACAGGTTCGGGAGAATAAATCAAAAGGAAAAATTAACATTGGGAACGTAGATAAATTATATAAAAAATATATAATTATTTATAACAATTACAAAGAGATTTAAAATATTATTCATAAACAACATAAATATAAAATATATTTTTAAAACCATCTAGTAATTTAGAAATTCAAATTAAAGGGCTTGGAATAGGGGACAAACTATGGGTAGAACCAAACCGAACATTCAGCCATTGGAGATTTATAACTAAATTCTTCTGATCCCCTTCTATGATAATGCACCTTCACATACTATTAAGGAAACCTAGACCCTTTTAACACATCCTCATGGCCAGTATATTGTGCACAGGAATCCTTACATATATGCTTATTTTCATACACTAGTTTCCACTCACCTACGAAAACATTTTCATGTATATACATATATATAAATTGTCACACCTGGACTTATACATTTATATTTACTAAAATGGATGAATATCCATGTTACATGGGAACCTACATATGTACATATACTAACATAGGAATACGCAGGTGAGTCACCCTTGACTCAGTGACTCAAAAACACAATGTAGGACCAACCAAATATAAGATAAAAAGTAAGAACCTCCAAAAAATTAAATATCATAATTTAGATGGTGAGAAACCATGTAGTGGAAAGGAAATATCACCTTAGATAATGCCAAAAAACCAAAATAATAATAACCACATCCCCTTCGATAGCAGTTGTCAGAACATGCACCCAAGTGTGCTGAGAGACAATTTTCACAATGCCAGAACAAAATAAGATTCATAAATTGGATTACACTAAAACATATGGTTTAGTTTATCCCTAGGGTGTGATGGAAAGGATAAACTATGGACGAAAATTTGGAGGATAGACACTTCCTTTGTGATTCTGACAAAGAACACAATGAAATATGACCCCGAAATCGTAGAACGAAAGCGGTCCATGGATGGTGTTCATGTGGTTCAATGGGGTATTCCATTGGGGGTCCTGTGTGATACAGGTCGAAGAATAGAGGGCAGATGGAGAGCAGGGTGTTGGTGGTGGCTCTCCAAAATGATGTTGAAGGAGGGGAGTCGGCCAGTACGAGGGTGGAACACTACTCAAAGAGGGACGTGGGTTGGGAGTGTAGGTGGGAGAGAGTGGATGGGGTTGTTGCATGGGGTAAGGGGAGAAAATAAGGATGCCCTCAATTAGGTTTTCCATAAAATAATAAAAAATAAAAATAATGAAAATAAAATTGAAGCATATTAATAATAATAATCATCATAATACTAATAATAAAAGTCATAATAATAATATGGATATTATTAGTATTACTATTAAGTGTTCTTTTATTTAATTATATATTTACATCATTTTTCATATTCTATTTTATTTTAATTTTAAACATTATTTTATCATAAAACATTGGCAGAGCACACGGTATCATGGGAGAGGATATAGGGTTCCAAAACCATGCTCGACTCATGCACTAGGTGCTGCCTAGGCCAAAATAATCATTTTAAAAAAACCCTAATGAAACAAACTGAGAATCAACCTTGTCCTACCTAAAAATAAATAAGACCAAGGATGAATAAAGTAATTAAAATAGAGGAATAGTGTCGAGAAAGGGTGTGAAATAGTTGGTATAGTTATTTTTGTATTAGGATTAGAAAATTCTAGGGAAAGCCTCAGGGTAAGAATAAAACATAATAATACATCTCTAAATTTTTGTAAATCATAGAGTATGTTGTTTACAAGAAAATACATCCATATTTGGATAATAAAAGTGGATGCGGAAATGACACAGATGTAGCATGAGGTAACACAAGAAAATACCACATTTCACTAGAATCAATCAGGATCTTGATTATGATGACATGACTTAATACACAACTAGTTTGACACTAATGGGTATATGATTTGGTAAATTCAAAAGAAAATTATGATCCACTATTAAGGGAATAAATTTTACATATGATTCTATGTTATGAAATTGATCGTGGATAACTTATATCTAAGTCTCTAAATTTATGGGATATTGATATACATTTTATTAATAAATAATACCTTTAACATTATTGGAATCCTATCTATGTGTTAAATATTTTAAAAAAAATTATTCTTAATATTCAATTTATTCATGAAAATTTCAACAAATATGTGGAATTTAGTAGACAACCAATGTGAAAAGAAATGTGATAACTTCCCAAAACAAGATGCCTAAATCGATGGGAGTATGAATCATGAACTTTATGATGATACTATCTTATTTGTCTCATGTTATAAATAAAAAACTAAATTAGTAGGAACACCAAAATACCCCTAAGAAAGAACACGCTTCAATTGATACCGTTATCTGACAAGGTCCTCTTATAGTTAATGGATCAGATGTTTACATAATCAAAGAAAAATGGATCAAATTCATTGAGATGATCTTCTATATCCCTTTGTGTTTGGAAAAAGATAATATTATTTTATTTGTTTATCATATGGTGGGAGAAGATGATCGATGGTTCATATTGACAAAAAATATGATACCTGAAGAAGAGATCGAAGAAAAAGGTAGGATGGAATTATAGAAAATGTTTTCAACAAATATTTTCCTTACACTCTCCTACCTAAAATGCAATGGTATTTCGTTTACTTCATTAAACAATGATGAATCCATTGTGCTGTTTGAGGAAAAATTCAAGAGACATTTATGATACGCCTCCATCATTTTCATTACCCTTGAATTCAAAGTTGACCATTTTTTGGTTGGTCAAAACCAAGTCTATGAAAATCCCTAGTGATCCTAGAAATGGAGAGATATGAGGAAACTTTTCATGATCCCTCTATGTAAAAATATATTTTGGTTAATCTCATGGCCCTCATGAGGATATGAAGTGGAAATTGGAGTTTTATTATGGTGGGTCGATGGAGAAATCAAATGGTGGTATGAAATATAAACATCCCACTTCTCAAAAGTGTGGAAAGAAGAACACCTAAAATTGCATAAGGAGATAAGGAAATGATTTTGGAGTAGAAAGGAAGGAAACTTAACTAGAAATTCTTGATGGGAGAAACCCACCAATGTAATGGAAGAGAGGAATTATGATGTCAAACCAATGCATAATTTCAAATGAATAAAAGACAATAAGAAATACCACTTTGTGAAGTAATTCAATAAGACACGAGTTGTCAGGGACAATCAATGCCAAAAACATATGATACAACAAGGGAGATCTTATGACATCTCAACCACTAAGGTGAATCATGATAATGATGTGGTTATAGGTACACTAGTTATTTATTCATAAATAGAAAATTAACTTTTTTATTCTAGTTTTATACATTCCATGATATCGAGAACATTTTGTAGAACTATTAAAACACCCCACAATTCATTAATGTAGAGCAATCAATGAAAATTAAAAATGTGAAATTATTGCATCCCATGTATATATTTCCTTACCTGTAAAATTTTTTAAGTTGAACATACCATAAAACATTGTGACACACCCTTTAGTTGAATTTAATGAAATTATGGGTAAGAATTGACTTTCCTTATATAAAGACAACATAAATTTTTCTGAGATGGAAATCACTTTCTATGTCATGAATTGTCTGTTGAATCTAGAAAAGTGAAAGGTGGAAAATGAACCTTACTTAGAAAAAAACATGTCATGAATGGATATTATTGTCCTATGAGAAAGTGTATATAGCTCATATGATTGATTCAAAGGGAAAGATCATCCTTGAATACTTTCCCGTTGTGACAGAATACACTGATGTGTTTCTAGAATAATTTCCTAGTCTTCCTCCAAGATAAGAAGTTAAATTTTCAATATATATTATACCTTTATCATTATCAATATCCAAGACTCCATATAGAATAAAATAATGTTGAAATTTATGAAATTAAGAAACAAATAATTAGAATCTTGATAAAGGATTTATACACCCAAGTGCTTCGCCATGTGGTTCACTAGTTCTCTTTGTCAAGAAGATGTATGGGTCTATGAACCATTACAATGATTAACATGAGCTCAAGAAGATCCAAATAATGAAAAATTACCCACTTAAATTTATTTATTACTTGTTCATTCAGCTACATGGTGCACAATACTTATCCATGCTGGATTGTTTACTATAGTTTTATCATGTACGGGTGAATAAAGAGGATATCACCAAGAAGACATTATGTACAAGGTACATGCACTACGAGTTCAGAGTAATGCAATTAAGAGTAACTAATTATCCAACAATCTTCCAAGACCTGATGAATTGAGTCTTTAGATATTATATCAACAAACCTTATCTAGTTTTTATAGATGATATTCTAATATACTTCAAAAGCAAGAAGGATCATTAGGATAATATTTGAATTGTTCTAGGGACATTACAAATGAAGAAGATTATTGAAAAGTACCTCAAATGATAGTTCTTGTTAAAGTACATTTCATTATTGGGGAATATTATCACATGTAATGAGATATTTGTGGACCCGTGAAGGATGGAGGTAATTGAAGGATGGATGAGGTGAACATCTGCAATAGAAATATGTAGTTTCCTTGGGTTACCTGGGTATCATGAATGATTTTTGAGACATTTACAATGATTTTCCAACCCTCTAACCAAGATAACTAAGAAGTTATTAAATTTTGTCAGGAATAATGAATTTGACGTGGGATTTGATGATTTTAAAAAGTGTCTCATCACTAAACCTATAATTTTTCTATGCATAAGTTGGAAAATTGTCCTGCCATACAGTGATGCTTTATAGAATGGCTTGATATGTGTACTAATAAAGAAGGAAAAAATTGATAGCCTATGCCTAAGTAAAATTAAAATTTCATGAATAGAAATACCAAAATCATGATCTAGAGTTGAGTATCTTGGTCCTCTCATTAAAAATATAGTGGAAATATATCTTTGTGTAGAAGTGTGAAATATATACAGATCATAAGACCCCCCAAGTATATATTCACATAGAAAGAGATTAATATGAAACAGTGAAGGTAGTTAGGTATAATTAAGGGATTTTAATTCTTAATCCACTACTATCATAGGTAATAAAACAAAGTGGAAAATTCTATATGTAATAAATGATGCAAAAAATCTTTCATTGATTATAATTAAGAATAATCTAATCATATCAGACTTGGAAAGGATGAACATGAGAATAATAAAGGAAGAACAACATCAATCCTTAAAACAAATTTATCAACCATCCATTCTAGATAAGATAAAGGATTCTCAAAGATATTATGTGGGAATTAATAAGAAGGGGGAAACATTAACAAAAGTTAAATCCTAAGAGTTCAAAATTAATGAGGAAGAATTTTTAATATTTGGGTCAATAAAATGTGTACTATAAAATCCTATGTTAAAGAAGGATATGATGGATGATGCATGGAGCTTGACCACACCATCCATCTAGGGATCAGAAAGAAATTTCATGGTAATGGTGGAAAATATTGGGGGGACAACATGAAGAATTAGTTCATAGAATATACGTCAACAATGTCTTTTATGTTATTAAGTTAAGGTTGAAAGGAAAAAATATAACCGATTATTTTACCATTACCCCTGCCAATTTGAAAATGGGAAAACATAACAATGGACATTGTCACTAGTCTTCCAATGAAATCAAGATAAAATAGTGTTATAAGGGTTGTAGTGGATAATCCTAGAAAGACATATCACATCATTACAATCCAAGATGACGTCTTACTCGATCAAATTGAAACGATAAACATTAGAGAAGTGTTGAGGCCACATGGACCACAGAAATCGATTAAATCTAATCAATATCTGTGATTTACCAGCAATTCTAAGAAAATTCAACAACATGATATAATCACATAGTTGAACTTCAACAGAACTTATCACCCTCAAACTGATGTTTATTCTATATAGGCTATGTATATGCTTGAGGACATGTTCAGATAATTATCAATGGACTTCAAAAGAGAATGATATCAATATATTCCTTTGATTGAGTTCTCATATAATAATAGTATCCACTCAAGAATCTAAATAGATTTATATGAATCACCTTAATGGTAGAGGTGAAAAAACCAGAATACTGGGTTGAAGTTGGTGAATGAAAACTATTAGGTCTTGAAATAGTTGAGGAAATAGTGGAAAAGTTCAAGACCATTGAATAAATCAAAAGGGATAACCTGAGTAGAAAAAAGAGATATGATGAAAATATTCAACGAGACCTATAGTTTTTGTTTAGATATAATATAAGGCCCCAGCCATAAACCTTACTTAATCATGAGTTATTACAGGATTACACATTGAGGATCTTCTCAGGTTTATAGTTTTAGAGAATTAGATCATAAAACATGCATTACATTCCACATTTAAACAAAGTGGTTAAATAAAAGATAGTATTCATTTTCCCCTCAACGGAAACATATTTAAAATAAAACATGGATTCTTTCTTGACACTTCCGTGACACTATCATCATATCATGTACCTTTCCCTTGACCTGTGAAAAACATTTCAAAAAAACATGGGATGAGCATAAAAATCTCAGTAAGGGTTATAAAAAAAATGGAAAGGAAACATGAGTTCATATATACATAAGAATGAAATCATACTTTACCCATAAAACATAGGCACTTTAACATACCTCATCAAATCATGAATAAATCATAGAAATCATAAGACATAAAAGGTAACTTGAGGCATTCATAACATTCTTACGTAGGGAGTAACCCTCTTGGTTACTTGTGGAATACCCATCACATTATATTCCCTAAATATCTTCGGAGAAACCTTAACGTTTCACCCCTTCACGTTACCCAATGCATTGGAGAGCTATATCGGGCTCACTCGCCCTTAGTTTATCACGAAACCACCCGTTTTCATAACAATTCCCAAGAACCATAACATAAACGTATCACATAAAACATTCATAAAGGAAACATAACATTTCCACCTTTCAATCACAATATAACATTTTAGTATATTGAAATAATGAATCCATTCAAAAAGAAACCATTTCCAAAACCATTTAAAACATTTAATAAAGATATTTTTGAATCAATGTGTCCCATACCACCTTGAAGCTTTTAAAATTTTAAACCATTAATATCCATATAAATAAATCCTTCAAACCATTTTGAAAACATGGATATTAATAAGAACAAATAATTAAAACATTTAAAGCGATATTTTGGTTAAAGGGGTTCTACCAAAATTCGAGACACTTGAATACAATAATTGAGGAATAACATTTAGTCAGAACTTTATAATATCATGAGAATAAAAGGATTCATGATATAATATTCCAAAGGACATTATATACAACATATAAGAGTGAATTGGTGCATAACAACAATGAAGTCTCAATAGAAATGTCAAATGTGATGAATTCCCTTATAATGAAGGTATCCTTAAATTAAGGATAATTCAATCTCAAAATTATGTGTGACAAAAATAAATACACCCAATATAAGTTAATATTAAGTGTAAAACAATAAAAGTTCATCCACACATATTCAAAAGATTACATATTCAATAACTACATGTTGAACCCAAAGAAATCGAAGTTATGTTAAAAAGTTCCCGTGGTAAAATTTGACAGCCTAACGGCATCACTTAAAAATTCAGAAAATGAGTTGATGAGAGATAAAAAGGGCATCTCATCACTTGGACATAAAATTTACATCAATTAGGATATAAAAGAACCTATCCCAACATAATAGTATGTGAATTAAAAGACATAACAAAAGAATTATTTTAAAAAGAGGAGGGTGAAAGGTTCCCTTACCGACATGGGTGTCTTTCAAGACATGCACCCCGTGAAAGAAGGGCAATACAACATTGATGTAAATACTCATAAATGAAATTATATTACACAATGAGTAAAATAATGGGAAGTACATACACCACTCAAAGGAAATTGTGGAAAATGTAGCATAAATCTCACGGGAATAGAAGTGAGATGAAAAATCACTTACGGAAACTCAACAGCCTAACGACGCCACATAAAACATACAAAAATGGATCGATGAAATCAAATAGGGTATATAATCATATTAAAATAATGTTTACAGAAAGAGGAATATAAAATAACATCCCCCAACATAACAAAGAGGAGCTTAAAATAAGTTATATAATGGAGAGTACCTAAAAAGAAAGAGAGAGGTTAGATCTCTTACGAAAATTCGGCAGCCTAACGGCGCCACTCAAAACTTCCAAAATGGTTTGATGAGAGAGAATTGGGTCTCTCATCATATGAAAAATAAAAATTACAGTAAGAGTAATATAAAATAACATCCCAATAACAAGAAAGATGAGCTTTGAAAGGAATGACATAAAAGGTTGTACTTAAAAAGAAAGAGAGGAGTAGGATCCCTTACCTCGGGTCCGACTTGACTCGATCGTTCTTTAATCTCCTGAATAATAAACATGAGATAATTTATAATTCCTTATGAACCTTTTTCAAGTTCATTATTCCTTTTATATCACTTATTACCATGTCATAAACATTATGTTATCATTTAAGTTAATAATATTTGTTTTGTCGATATTTGGTTCTTAAGTCGAAAGTGGACTTCTTACAAGTACATGTTGTTCGTGTGGCCAAATGTTCATTATATAAATAATTTTATTCATGATTTAGATATCATATATATCATATATATCCAGTATATTCATGCATTTATAATATTACATAACATTTAGAGTTAATAAATGAAATGCACCGTTCATGGAGACGGTAAGCTGTACGTACGCATGAAAGCTACTTCCATTTCTATTTCATATTTAATGGAATTAAAACACAATGATACATAATAGTATTTTAATTACAGTATGGTATCATATATAATATCATTAAATATATCCTTTATACGTACCAAATATAGTATTAACGGATCAAATCACTTTGAGGGGGCGGTAGTCCGCACTTCCTTAAATGAAGATATCGCGTTTACCTATAATGGAAACCATAAAGGTATGACATAAATGAAAAATACAGAAGCTTAAGTAAAAAATAAACATATTATATATCATATATAAATATAGTGTAATCTTAAAGGCCACCTTTGAAGGGGTTAGAAGAATGTTGAACAATCATTGTTTCGGGTGGCAGAAATTCGCCATCTAGGGAAATAGTATGTTCTTTAACCATTAGATGTAGGTGTGTGTAAGTGTAGCTCGAATACTTCTTATAACAACATACTAGTATATTTAAGATACTGGAGTTGTTACAAAAGAAATTAATAAAAAGAGTTTAGGGGGTTGTAGAAGTCAAATAAAACAAAAGGACTCAAGTGAAGACATTACCTTAAAATCAGGTAACTTCCTTTGATTTGAGATCAAAGGCTTCCTTGGAAAGGATTATGCCCAATGTCCGGCTTCAACGAGTTATAGAGGGGTGTGGATAGAGAAAATGTGCAGGGGTTGGCTGATCCAAAGTCTTTGGAAGTGTGGGTAAGGAGGTAGAGGTGGGGGCGTTTTATAAGAGGGGAGGAGGGGCACTCTTGGAATGGTATAAAATGTAACATTATTTCCAAATGAGTTTCGGATTTTAATGGTCCCACATTGATGTGTTTAGAGGATAAGGTGATAAGGGTTCGAAATCCACCCATCCAATAGGATTTGGACATGTGTAGGTCTTAGATTTTACATTATCTTTCCATTTTATTTAAATCGTTAAATAATGAGGTCATCACTGCATCATCATGATGTCATAAATAATTTAATTTATTTAATGTCTAAAAATTACATAAAAAATACTATGATGTAGGAAATCTTTTTATATTTCCAATTAATATTTATAGTCTAAAATATCATTTATGTAGACAAAAGTAAAAATATTTTACATAGGTGATACATTATTTGTCACATTTAACATTTTTTAAAAATAAATAGATAAAAAGTCACTTTCTCACAAAAGTGATTCCATGGGGCCCCCAAGTTTGGCACAAGGCATTCCATGGTCGGCCATGAGACAACCAGTAGCCGTAGGACAAATTGTTTGGTCATTTATTATTATAATGATATTATTTTATAATCTTTAACTACCTGATTACTCATTAATCAAGATAATTGAAGATAATTACCGTTGTTACTATTCATAATGTTAAAAAATAAGTGTCTTAATTACAGAATTTTGACCTTCTGATTCCAAATATTTAATCCATTTTACCAAATTACAAACACATAAATTGCAATTATTAATTTAAAAATAATTCCCGTTGTCAAAACAAATAGCGTGTTTTTTTGAAACAATATTCATGAAACGTTTGGCACTTGTTTATGCCCAATTCCAAAGTGAAATTAATCCCAATGACCATAGTTGTATTACATGGTAAATATATATTCTAATTAATCTTTAAAACAAATTGAAAAGATAATATAACCATATAATTAAATTATATGAAAAAGCAGTTTTGATGTAAAATGCATTATTTTTCACTATTCATTGAAAAATGAACATTGTCAGAATAATACCAAAAATTAACCCAAGGTAAATTTCAATGTCCCAATAATAAATAATATGTTTATTTTGAAAAATAGAGCTTATAAAATTTTCAAATTGTGTATTTAAAAGAGGTTCACCATTAAAAGGCGGTTAATCAACCTTTTAAAGAATATTGGAATGTTTACACTTAAAATTGGATTCATTCGCATTTTTAATCCTACAACATTTATTATAAAGAGTAAAAATATTTGACAAACATATATAATCATTTTTTTGTTAGTTCTGTTCATTACCGCCATTACAACGGCTAGGCGTTAACTACCATTTAAAATAATATTATTTTATTATTAGAGTGCAACGTAAGATTCCCAAGAAACTCGTTGTTTCGTGTTGGGTACGCCATCGAGCATAGCATCCCCTTTGAGTAATATTAATATTTTATTCACAAATATGGATAAATATAAAGATGTCATATTCTTTATTTACCTGGGGTGTTACATCCTTCCCCCATTTTGGGAATTGCGTCCTCACAATTTTAAAATTGGGCTTGGAAACATCTTTGAAAGTCCCACATCGGAACAAGAGTCGGTAAAACAATCACTTTAAAATAAAGAAAGATAAGTACGAAGGTCACCCGAGTTAACACATACTAGTATTCAAAGTATGAAAATATGGACATGGAGGAAAAAACAAAGGGTCATGTTCTGATGGAGAGTGATAAAAAACATGTTTTGGAGAAAGTTAACCACAAGAAAATCACAAACTTGTGATGGGTTAAACGGTATTCGATTCCCCAGTAGGAAAATTTAATAGACAGAATTTTTGTTTTAAGTTAATTTTTATTGAGGAATTTATTCATAAGGAAACATAATCACTTATCATGTTGACTTTCAACTTTTATTAGATTCCTTACACAAACTCATATTTTCTCCAAAAGACGAGTATTTAGGAAGACTTGTTCAAATTAAGAGTACTATAATAAACTTCTAGAGAATCAACTAATCCACAAAAGAGAACTATATACTTCCCATGTCTTTAGACTTTAACCAAAACCAAAACCAAAAAGGTTAGTACAAGATCAGATAATCCAGAAAAGGATTACCCTTTATAAAAAGAAAATCTATGCTTAATCTCCAAAAATTTTCCAACAAAACCCAAAGTTCAACGAGGACCATTCGATAAACAATTTGTCCATAAAACTCTTCAAAGTACACCAAACTAAGGTTGAAACCCATATAATTGAAGGATTTAGTCACATAGTCTTCCAAGTTAAATCGTAACTTTTATCTCCAAACAACATCAGTTGCTCTTAATGTCTCGTATTGAAAAGTAATTAACCTAATCACATATCCTCCATGATAGGTTAATAAATTTCCATAGATAACCCAAAATCAACTTACTCTTAATTCATAAAATCATCTAACTAAAAAGAATCATTCAAACTAACCAGGGACATCACGTAGTCCAGTGGTAGGCGATAAATACCAGTTGCACTTTGGTTGTGGGTTCGATTCCCGCATCTTTGTCTGACGCGACGGGTTGTCACACGGTCTGCGTGTTGTCCTTTTTATAAAACTCCAAAAATAACCCTAACATGTTTTAAACTCAATATATTCCTTATACCTCTCATTTTCATCCAAATTTTTTACGATATCAACATCTTAATTCTTGATGTCTTATTTCACCACCATAAGATAAAATAAAACAATTCCCAAAAAGAATAACATCATACCTTGATCATGGCGTCCACTCGGTTTCATTGTCATCTTGCTCACATAGGTAGAAGTCCTATGCATTACAACAATGATTTAGAGATCCTTCAAAATCATTTGCTTCCTTCATTCAAATACACCTTGTACAACATGGGTCATATGGGTGTTCGTAGAAAAACAGTTTTTGAAAATAATCATGTATGACATATAATTCCAAAACATATGATAAAACATGATTTCTATAAAATAGTCAGATAGAATTTGAGTTGAAACATTCTATTATTGGTCCCTTTAAAATAACATAAGTATGTTCAGAGAGACTATATTTTAAAATCAAATATAAATAGGTTGCGAAAGGGTCTCCTTTCTCAGCACCATTTTTAAAATCATAATATGCTTCAAATTCTTGTGATAAGGTAAAATATTTGAAAATACCTTGATAATATTTACCTTTCTTGAAAATATGAGAATATTGTGAAAATAGTATTTGTCTAAAAACAACCCATGATCCACGATGATAACGAGGTATAGTGGAGGTGTTTGATATCTCAAACAACTGTTCGCAAGTGAGTTGTATGCTAGAAAACGTTTCACAATCATCCGAACATGACTTTGCAATAATTATTGCAAGCATGTCATCAGGAAGAGATAGGAATGTAGTTTGAGATCCTTCTCCTTCCATTCGTAACCGACTTTACTAGACCTGAAAAAAAGTTATAAAACAAGGATTTAACTGAAATAATAAATATAGTGACTAATCATGTGTCTAACAAAAACTCATAATCCCTAAAGTTGTCTAAACCAACCTTTGATACCAACTATAAGGCCCCAACCCTAAACCTTACTCAATATTGAGTTATTACAAGATTACACATTGAGGATCTTTTCAGGTTTAGAGTTTTAGAGAATTAGATCATAAAACTTGCATTACATTCCACATTTAAAAAAAGTGGTTACATAAAAGATAGTATTCATTTTTCCCCTCAACGTAAACATATTTAAAATAAAACATGGATTATTTCTTTACACTTCCTTGACACTATCATCATTTCATGTACCTTTCCCTTGACTTGTGAAAAAAATTTCAAAAAAACTTGGTATGAGCATAAAAAGCTCCGTAAGGGTTATAAATAAAATGTAAAGGAAACATGAGTTCATATATACATAAGAATGAAATCATACATTACCCATAAAACATAGGCACTTTAACATACCTCATCAAATCGTGAATAAATAATAGAAATCATAAGACACAAAAGGTAACTTTAGGCATTTATAACATTCTTACGTAGGGAGTAACCCTCTTGGTTACGTTTGGAATACCCATCACAGTATATTCCCTAAATCTCTTCGGAGAAACCTTAACATTTCACTCCTTCGCATTACCCAATGCATTGGAGAGCTATATCGGGCTCACCCGCCCTTAGTTTATCACGGAACCACCCGTTTTCATAACAATTCCCAAGAACCATAACATAAATGTATCACATAAAACATGAATAAAGGAAACATAACATTTCCACATTTCAATCACAATATAACATTTTAGTATATTGAAATAATGAATCCATTCAAAAAGAAACCATTTCCAAAACCATTTAAAACATTTAATAAAGATATTTTTGAATCAAAGTGTCCCATACCACCTTGAAGATTTTAAAATTTTAAACCATTAATATCCATATAAACATATCCTTAAAACCATTTTGGAAACATGGATATTAATAAGAACAATTAATTAAAACATTTAAAGCGATATTTTGGTTAAAGGTGTTCAACCAAAATTAGAGACACTTGAATACAATAATTGAGGAATAACATTTAGTCCGAACTTTATAATATCATGAGAATAAATGTATACATGATATAATATTACAAAGGACAATATATACACCATATAAGAGTGAATTGGTGCATAACAACAATGAAGTCTCAATAGAAATGTCAAATGTGATGAATTCCCTTATATAGAAGGTATCCTTAAATTATGGATAATTCAATCTCAAAATTATTTGTGAAAAAAAAATACACCAAATATAAGTGGATATTAAGTTTAAAACAATAAAAGTTCATTCAAACATATTCAAAATATGACATATTCAATAACTACATGTTGAACCCAAAGAAATCGATATTGGGTTAAAAAGTTCCATTGGAAATATTCGACAACCTAATGACATCACTTCAAAATTCAGAAAATGAGTTGATGAGAGATAAAAAGGGCATATCATCACTTGGACATAAAATTTACATCAATTAGGATATAAAAGAACCGGTACCAACATAATAGTATGTGAATTAAAAGATATAACAAAAGAAGTCTTTTTAAAAGCGGAGGGTGAAAGGTTCCCTTACCGGCATGGGTGTCTTTCAAGACATGCACCCCGTGAAAGAGGGGAAATAAAACATTGATGTAAATACTCATAAATTAAATTATATTACACAATGAGAATATAATGGGCATTAAATACACCACTCAAAGTAAATTGTGGAAAATGTAGCATAAATCTCACGGGAAGAGAAGTGAGATGAAAAATCCCTTACGAAAACTTAGCAGCCAAACGACGCCACTTAAAACATACAAAAATGGATAGATGAGATGAAATAGGGTCTCTCATAATATTAACATAATGTTTATAGAAATAGGAATATAAAATAACATCCCCCAACATAACAATGAGGAGCTTAAAATAAGTGACATAAAGGAGAGTACCTAAAAAGAAAGAGAGAGGTTAGATCTCTTATGAAAATTCGGCAGCCTAACGGCACCACTCAAAACATCCAAAATGGATTGATGAGAGAGAATAGGGTCTCTCATAATATGAACAATAAAAATTACAGTAAGAGTAATATAAAATAACATCCCAATAACAAGAAATATGAGCTTTGAAAGGAATGACATAAAAGGGTGTACTTAAAAAGAAAGAGAGGAGTAGGATCCCTTACCTCAGGTCCGACTTGACTCGATCGTTCATTAATCTCCTGAATAATAAACTTGAGTTAATTTATACTTACTTATGAACCTTTTTCAAGTTCATTATTCCTTTTATATCACTTATTACCATGTCATAAACATTATGTAATCATTTTAGTTAATAATATTTGTTTTGTCGATATTCGGTTCTTAAGTCGAAAGTGGACTTCTTAAAATTACATGTTGTTCGTGTGGCCAAATTTTCTTATATCCAGAATTTTATTCATGATGTAGATATCATATATATCATATATATACATTATATTCATGCATTTATAATATTACATAACATTTAGAGTTAAGAAATGAAATGCACCGTTCATGGAGACGGTAAGCCGTACGTACGCATGAACGCTACTTCCAGTTCTATTTCATATTTAATGGAATTAAAACATAATGATACATAATAGTATTTTAATTAAATTATGGTATCATATATAATATCATTAAATATATCCTTTATACGTACCACATATGGTATTAACGAATCAAATCACTTTGAGTGGGCGGTAGTCCGCACTTCCTTAAATGAAGATATCACGTTTACCCAACCATAAAGGTATGAAATAAAAGAAAAATAAAGAAGCTTAAGTAAAACATAAACATATTAGATATCATATAGAAATATAGTGTCATCTTAATTGCCACATTTGAAGGTGTTAGAAGAATGTTGAACAATCATCGCTTCGGGAGGCAGAAATTCTCCATCCACGGAAATAGTATGTTCTTTAACCATTAGATGTATGTGTGTGTAAGTGTAGCTATAATACTTCTTATAAAAATATCCTAGTATATTTAATATACTGGAGTTGTTACAAAATAAATGAATAAAAAGTGTTTAGGGGGTTGGAGAAGTAAAATAAAACAAAAGGACTCAAGTGAAGACATTACCTTAAAATCGGGTAACTTCCTTTGATTTGAGCTCAAAGGCTTCCTTGGAAAGGATTATGCCCAAAGTGAGGTTTCAAGGAGTTATATAGGGATTTGGAGAGACAAAATGGACAGGGGTTGTCCAAGGAAAAGGCTTTGGAAGTGTGGGTAAGGAGGTAGAGGTGGAGGCCTTTTATAAGAGGAGAGGAGGGGCACTCTTGGAAAGGTATAAAATGTAACATTATTTCCAGATGAGTTTCGGATTTTAATGGTCCCACATTGATTTGTTTCTAGGATAAGGTCATAAGGGTTCTAAATCCACCCATACAATAGGTTTTGGACATGTTTAGGTCTTATATTTTACATTATCATTCCATTTTATTTAAATCGATAAATAATGAGGACATCACTGCATCATCATGATGTCATAAATAATTTAATTTATTTAATGTCTAAAAATAATAAAAAAAATACAATGATGTAGGAAATATTTTCATATTTACAATTAATATTTATAGTCCAAAAGATCATTTATGTAGACAAAATGAAAAATATTGTACATAGGTGATACATTCTTTGTCACATTTAACATTTTTTTAAAATAAATAGATAAAAAGTCGCTTTCTCACACAAGTGATTTCATGGGCCCCCCAAGTTTGGCACAAGGAATCCCATGGTAGGCCATGATAAAAAAATTAGCCGCAGGACACATGTTGTGGTCATTTTTTATTATTATGATATTATTTTATTATCTTCAACTACCTGATTACTCATTAATCAAGATAATTAAAGATAATTACCGTCATTACTATTCATAATGTTCAAAATTAAAAGAGTCCTAGTTAAATAATTTGGACCTTTTGATTCCAAATATTTAATCCATTTTACCAAATTCCAAACACATGAATTGCAATAATTAATTTATAAATAATTCCCGTTGTCAAAACAAATGGCGGGTTTTTTTGAAACAATAATCATGAAAAGTTTGGCACTTGTTTCTGCCCAATTCCAAAGTGAAATTAATCCCAATGACCATAATTGTATTACATGGTAAAAATATATTATAATTAAACTTTAAAACAAATTAAAAAGATAAAACACCCATATAATTAAATTATATGAAAAAGCAGTTTTGATGTAAAATGCAGTATTTTTCACTATTCATTGAAAAATGAACATTGTCAGAAAAATACCAAAAATTAACCCAAGGTAAATTTAAATGTACCAATCATAAATAATATGTTTATTTTGAAAAATAGAGCTTATAAAATTTTCAAAAAGTGGATTTAAAATAGGTTCACCACTAAAAGGCGGTTAATCGACCTTTTAAAGAATATTGGAATGTTTACGCTTAAAATTGGATTCATTCGCATTTTTAATCCTATAACATTTATTTTAAAGAGTAAAAATATTTGAAAAACATATATAATAATTTTTTAGTTATTTTTGTTCATTCCCGCCTTTACAATGTCTAGGCGTTAACTACCATTTAAAATAATATTATTTTATTATTAGTGTGCAACGTAAGATTCCCAAGAAACTCGGTGTTGCGTGTTGGGTATGCCATCGAGCATAGCATCCCCTTTAAGTAATATTAATATTTTATTCCCATATATGGATAAATATAAAGATGTCATATTCTTTATTTACCTGGGGTGTTACATATAAGGTATTCCTCTTCATATATCCATGGAATAAATTCATGATATTTTGGAAGAAGGTAAAGCATAGTCCATGTGGCATCCACCCCTTTGAGATATTTGCTCGCATCAGAGTAGTTTCCAATAATATTTTTCTCAAACCTATCCCATATAATGTTCATAATATATTCCATGTACCCCATTTTAGTAAGTACATTTAAAACCCCACCCATGTATTGAATCTAGAGGTGATACCCTTGAAAAATGATATTTTGTATAAGGAGATCCTAGTGAAGATATTAGATTATAGAGACAACTTTCTATGAAATAAGATAATTCACCTAGTCAAAGTGATATTGAGAAGACAAACATTATAGTAAGTGGCATGAGAAATGGAGGGGGTGATGAATCAATATAACCCACATCCATTTTAGTGTGTGAAATGAGAATTTTGATGGAGTAATTCCTAACCGAGGGAAGATTGTAATGACTCAAATTTTTTAAATGATATTCCCTTTTTGACTGAATTAAATTCTCTATTATGTATTTTAGTTATAAAAAAAATTCATTACATTGGTTTTATTAAATCCTATTTTATTTTAATTACCATTAAGAATCATAACTTTTGATAATATAGCTATTGAATAGTGATCATATTTTTAGTTTATATGTAGGGTTTTGGTATGTCCAATTGGCATCAATAAAGGAAGTAATAACATTGGACAATATTTTTGTATCCTTTGAATCCCATTTATCAGAGATTATAAGTAATATATATTTACTATTATTTTCCCTTTACCAATCCTAATACATTAACTAACAACTAATGCATGATCCAAACCAATTATAAAATAATTTCAAGCTCATCGAGATCATGACCCAAACCGTGTATGTCTATCCACCCAATGAAAATATCACCATCAGACACCCTACCCCTAGTAAATTTGATAGTGTAATATTGGACTCTATATCAAGACCCTTAAAAATATTATTATTAATATATAATCGAATTATTAATATATTTTAATCTTTTTGTTATTACTTTATAATTGATATTGGTTTTGATATTATAAAACACAAATTATATTTTTATATTGTATGAAATTCCAATTAAGTCATTTATTTTGGTGAATTAATATATTTTTGAGATAAATAATATTCTAATAAAATATTTTTAATAAATAATGATTAAAAAATTTAAATGAAAATATAAATTTTTATAATGTCAAATGTAATTTTTCTATGTTCTTAAAAACTATTATTAAAAAAAACAATACATTTCTTAGTAAATGTCAATTAAATTTAAAAAGTTAAAATTACTAAAATTATAAAACTATTTTGACAAAAAAATATAATTTTTTGAATAAAAACATAATAACTTTTCAATGCATATATTTTCACAATTTTCTAAGGTAGTCGAATTTTCGGTTAAAAATAAGATACTGTATAAATATAAGGCATGTATTATGACATCATAATGACCCAAAATATATATAATAAACTCTATAAAATTTGTCCCAGGGAAAATATATGTTTTAATTTTAATTTAATTTGTTTTTAGGATATATTATTAAATCTATAATACTTTTTTGAATCCTCTAAAACCTATATTGTATTTGATTGCTTTAAAATCCTTTCATGAATAACATGTTGCACATCAAAACACCAATGGTAATATTTTAATTAGTTTATACCATTTTATTAAAAAATAATGTCAAATTTTTTTTTAAAAAAATCCTAGGGAAAAGGAAATGGTATGGATTTTGATTTTTATTACTTTATTGTATGGAGTTGAAAACCTAGGATCGAATAATTATAATGAACTCCCCCCACTTTTCCAAAATAAACCAACAAAACAACCCATTCATATTACCTAAAAAACTTTGGATCACATCCATACAAAAATATACCATCTCCAAATTCCTCTCAAGGTTCCCCATATCCCTTAATAACCTCCCCTAATGCTTTTAGAATCATCCTCTTAATGAAAGGGATCCCCTCTTCTTTTTATTCAAGAACATATTTTACGTTATGCCTCTTAATTTCCATTTTTTATTGATTGGTTATGTTCACCTAAATACCTCTTACTATCCCAATTATCCACATGTTATGAGATACCCCTTCCACTTTCATTAATATCTCCCAGGAAACATTATATACACTCATTATGCTGTCAAAATTGTCCTTGGATTTTCCATTACAAAATGGAGGGACCTCTCCCTATTCATTTCAATTCAAGAGCCTTCATTATATTTATCAATTTCAATGTAATATTTTTATGTTACCATGTCATTTCAAATATAAATATACCATAAAATATATTTCCTAACAATTATATATCATTTATTTCCTCTCATTATTGTGTTTAACTAAGATGATACTATGTCAAAATCATCTCTTTCTCTTTATTCAAGAATATTATTCATTTTATGCCATTTAATCTCTAATTAATAATTTTGGGAGATGCTTCTACAAATCCCTATTACTTCTCATTTTATTTCTTAATGTTGATATGGCATGTCTCTCTCATTAAACCAATTTATGAACCTTTATGTACTACTGAATATTTACTATCATTTTCCAACACATATCATCTTGATTGTGAATTCCATACCTATTTCCACTCAAGGGTATTCACCTAGACACACTTATTTATATTTTATTGTGGAATTCCATGTATGTAAACAAAAATCCTTAATCATGGTAATAAATGTGATGAAATATGTAATTATTTTATACGATCTATGTGGAACACTAATGCATGACCCTAATATGATTATGATGGGTTTTCCAAGATAGAACTCCAAATAATTTGGTAATGTTTTAGTCTCATGAGATACCATATATTGTGTGATTTTGGTTATCTTAAGCACATTAAATAATGATATCATAGTTTTTGACCTTTAACTTTGTTTATGAAGTCATGTTTAATTTTTTTTCCACATTCAGATATTGCCTTCATGTAATGATGCATTATAATTTCCCATTTTTCATGTTTACAATTCTCACTGATTATATGACCCATTCTTATTATTATTATCTATAATTTAATACCTTCTTCATGTTATGGTTTTTTTATTCCCTTACTAGGTTTTATAACTCACTCTTTTCTTATGTATTTTCCCATGTCATACCTTATTGTTTTATGTATGAATGAATTTTATGAGAATGATAAGGAAGTTTTCAATAATCTAGATGTACTCTTATTTTTAGTTGTAATGTAATGTACCAAATTACCCAAAGACAACAGACATCTCAATCATTTGCGTTTTATTATAGATATTCATATACAATAATTAATGAATTAATAAATACATGTTTTTGGCATACCTCATGAGGGATTTAGAGAGTAGTAGATAGTGTAACATAATGATAAAGGGTTTTGAGTGCAGAGGAGTGGGAGGTTTGGTGTGTATTTATAGAAAAAGAGAGGGAAATTCATTATTAATATATAAAATTACGTTTTGGACTCCTAATAATCAAATAAAAAATACATTCAAATGTTTTTCCCAAGATTTCTTCTAAATTATAGTGGTTTTTTATATTTTATAATTCCGCATACCGAAAATATGAAAGTAATATCATTTTTGATGCGAAAGTGAGTCATATTCATAATGAATTTATTTTAAATCCTGAAAATATAATATTAATTTTGGAGGATTCAATAAGGGTTTAAAAAATTAGCCAAATAAAGTACAAAACATTATTTTAAATTTCTAATATATTTTGGTCATTTAATCTCTTTATAGTTATTATTTCATCACATTTAAGCTATTACGATGTTATGATAGATATCATATATTTATACTATATTTATTTTTTACACAAAAAATTTTTGTTATAAGAAAATTAGGAAATTTTATTTAGGATAATTATGAAGTGATGAATTCAAAATTAATATTTATTTCATCAATATAACCCTCTAAATATAAGAATATACACTTTTAAATAAAAATCCTCACATCATGTAAAATACTTGTTTTTATGATACTAACAAATTTATGACCCTTATAAAAACTACATTGGACATAATTAAATTATATTATCATTAATATTTAAATATATTTAATTTTATAATATATTTTTTAAAATAAAATTAATTTCAAAAATTCAATAATTTTTCCAAAACAGCATAATAATTGAAACTAAATATTTCTCAATTTTTTCAGATTTCATCATATCATAATCCAATTCATATAAAAGTATTTGTATAATAATTTATAATATAATGATAATAAGTGATAAATATAATCAATTTTCTTTTAAAAAATAACATATAAAATTCATATTTCTAGGGTCTGTGATAGATAACCTCTTATTACAACATCTTACACCCAAAGCATATGATGTAAAATGGTGATTCTTTCTTGGAGTGTTTGTTTGAACATGGTATGTGATGTGATCTTGATAATATTGAACTTATCTTGTAAATGGTTTTTCTTGAGCTTTAGTTTTTTAATCTGATATGGGGCATAGACAAGGAAAAATACCAATGACATTATCTCCCTCAGAAGCTATGATTAATGTGATTCATTTGAAATGATCCTACATGTAGAGGCAATTGATTCTTCCATCAATTTTAGTAAGAATTTATCAAAACCCTACACATATAATAATTTCAAAAGTCGCTATATTGCAGCTATATTTTACAGAATCGTGATTCTTAATTCGATTTGTAATTAGATATGATATATTTTATAATGGTATAAAATAAAAAAAATTAGTGAATATTATTTATATAACATCATTACAAAATATGAAAATTATCATTCACAATGGAATTAATTTTTTTAAATTTCAGGTCATTACAAGGAGGGGATGCGAGTACTTTATGAACAAAAAAGCAATTAGGGAACTTTATTGAGAGACAAATGAGTTCTCAAAATGCGATTTATTGTAAAATATGTGGGTAGTGAGTATTATTTAAATACTAGGCTCAGTAATGTTATTTGTGATTCTGGTATATTAGCACATCACTATTATAATCTTATTGGATTATCCTAGTGTGGGTCAACCAAGTAAAATTTCCTTGTGTCCTTAATTTAATTTTTTTTCAATATGTACTATAAGGGAGAGAGATGTTACACTACCTAAAATTTGATAAAAAATTTTAGTGATCATCATTTGAAATAAATTGGAATACATTTATTAACCCCAATTTATATAGTTACCTTTCTAGAGAAGGTAAAAATTATTATTTAATGAACTATTTATTTCTATATGTGCATTAATCGAATGATTGGGAGGACCGTATTGAGTATTTTTATCGTTTCTACATTCACACATTCTATATTTTTCTTCTTTCTAGAGAAACTATTAGGGGTATATTGGTTGCACTTGGGATCATAGTAGGATATATAAAATTGCGTAGCTTTACTTTTATTCTTTATTTTTTTAGACACATGGCTCTATTCCATTTCGATTTCCTAGAACAATTGGGTTGGGAAATCTTATTAGGGTTTCTACATGTGTCTTACATATCACATGTCCTTACACATCTTAAAAAATGTAGTTGGATATTTTATATTATACATTATATAATTTTTTCTCATATATAATGAGTTGTGATGTTCACTAGAGGTAATGACCCCCTTATGAGCATTGATTCCTCAGTACGTGCAGCTTGACCTTGAACATGTAGTGGTTGATTTGAGATTTCAAATTATTATTGAGAAAATATTTTACATATTGGTATAATAAAATATATTGGATATTAGATAAGGTAAAATGTGCAGGTTTCACATGAATATATAAATGAACACAACATATGGAACACCTGTTTGTATATCTACAGAAGTGGACTTAGTAAGGGATGCAGTAGCCAATGTACTATCGAGTTTTTCTCTTACTGATGATTAAAAATTTATAACCTTGAGATAATAAAATAATTGGTACAAATGAATAATAGCGATTCATTCATCATATGGGATATTATTTTCATTCAATCTTCTTATTCTATTTTTTCAGTAAAAGTGTTAATTTACATAATATATATAATGATTATGCCTTATATTAAGGGAAAAATAACTTATTTTATAAAAATATGATATGTTATCATTCCGCCAAGGATTATGAGGGTCAAATCTGAGAAGTTGGAGTTTGTACACCATGCCTCCAAAATAGATGTTCTAGAGGGTTCCAATTCACCCAGAGATCTACATGCCCCATGGTAGGAGAAGGATATTAAGAATATTTGGTTTATACAAAATATTTCATAAGGATATATATTTTGGTGTATGGGATTTATCAATAACACATTTTCACCATTATAGGTCGACAAGGTTCTATGTAAGATATTCACATAAAGCTACTTAGTGTTGGATGGAGGAGATATAGATTACATTTTAACTATTAAAATCTCTATCATAGTACTGAGTGTGAATAGAATCCATCTTATTAAAAGATGTTAATATATAGTGGTGGATCCTCATATGTGGAAATTTCAATAATACTACCTATGAAATGTAGGAGATCAATACTCTCCTCAATATTGGTTTTCATCAATGATGTTATAGACTAACAAGATGTAAACACTTTTGGAGGTCTCTATGATAGATTCATTAGTTTGAGTGTTTACTTATTGATTCATGCAATTGGTTCAATATTCACCCAAAATGAAAGTGAACGAGGATTGAAGGGAGGGTATCTTTACGTAATCCCTTCAATCAAATATTTTGTTCTCAATTATAGTTATATAACCAAGTACCTATGTTGAGGTTATAGAGAATAAATAGGTTCTAAGAGGATGTTATTGAGGACCAGTGTGATTTAGAGTGGATATCGGAGATATATTTGTAGTATGTTTGTTCAGAACCCATATAATATTAGATATAGGTAGTCTTCATTGGGACCATCTTAGTGTCGGGGATAACTTGGTTCAATTTTATTCCCCTTTCCCAATCCTTCTACATCTCTAAAATTTGGCTAAGGCAGTACTCATCATGCATGTTTGATAGTAGTGAGATAGTGTTTAGGAATTTTATATGGTGGAACAAGTCTCAAGAAGGATAAGTATACAAAATCACATTCTATATAGTAGAGGAGTGTGATTATGTATAGACACATATTTCAAGATTGATAATTTATACCCAATATCAGATGATATGTACACAAGGAGGATAAATTTTCCATGTTAATGCTCTAGGAGGAGGAGAGACAATATATGGTTATCCTTACCCACCACTTCTATCTGCTTGAAAAAATGTGTGACAAATTCACCCAAAGGCCAGGAAGGTTCTAGGAATGTTATGTCGGACATATTTTAGGTAGATTACCGGTAGATATATGTGACCACAATAGTTAATACTGAGGATCTAGTGGGAGTGGAGGTGGATAGAGCTAACATTACTCTATTATTCACTTTATTCTATGTTTTGATAGACACATGGGAAACCCATTCATTCACACCCTATATTATTCCAAGATAACATGACCTTTCCTTTTCAAGGATCTATAATCCTTTGACTATACGGAACCCAAATAGATGGATATGTATATTATGAAATGTATTATAGGGATGATTACCAGTAATTTCATATAACAGGATGTCATCTAACCTTATAATCTAGGATATGGGAATATATAACTCCTTCCTTATCACCAATTACTAATCATCTATTAGTTCATGGGTGAACTATTTTTTCTAGATAGTGATCTATACCATTCCCTATTGAGTGTAATATCATTATACTGGATATTGGGACCTTTTATTTGAGAAGAGGTATTATTCGAGGTAGACCATCAATGCTCTATTAGTAATAATTGAAATATGAGTCACAAATATTTAATACCTATACTTTCATGTGGTGATGAGAGAGTAAAAAGATGTATTCCCCATGGAAATAGTTATCTTTACTACTTGGTGGGAGGTGGAGATTAGTGTCAATATAGCACCAGGAGCTGTGCCTATTTCTTTGTCACCCTACCAAATTCCATCTTCATAGCTTCACGAGTTAATGGCGTAGGTTAATGAAATACACATGATGGGATTTATACCCCACTGTGTTTTACAATGGGGTGTTCTAATCATCCTTAAAATGAAGTCCAATGAGAGTTTGTGACATTCCATTGATTATTGTTGGATAAACTAGGTGAATATTAAGAACATGTATAATTTCTCAATATTAAGGAGTATCTTGAACAGTTGAGAGGTGATATAGTTTTCAATAATATTGACAATATATTAGGGTATCATCGGTTAAGATTTTTTAAAAAATATATCTAAAATATGATAATAAAATGTAGGTATGAAAATTAGGATTTCATCATTATTACATTTAGGGATCTGAATTACTTTTTATACCTCTACAATTATATATACTGAGTGTCATAGCACTATTTGTGATGTTTTATCATTTTATTGATTGATGATATAACAGTATATTCTTGAAATGAGGATTAACATGCATACCAAAATTTGAAAGTTTTAGATACACTATAGGAAAATTAAATATATGGGAAGAAATAAATGTTTTAGTTTTGGATCCTACATGTTTATTTTTTGAGTCATGTTATATCAGAAGAAGTTGTTTTACTCGGTCATTATATGGTAGATGGAGATCATAATCCGGAATCACAGAAGAGTGTGTTTTAGTTTATAATTTTCATTTATTTTGATGGATATTAGCAATTCTTCATCCCAACATTCTCATGGATAACTACTCCTTTGTCAGCCTTGAAAAATAAATGGATTATTTATTTAGATGGAGGGGATTTAGAAAAAAAAATTCAGCTAAAAGAAAATATTCTAGTTCATCGATTCTTAGAATTACAACCACAGAAATGTATTATAATTTGTATTTTTAGGGTTTATATTAGGAAATTTTTGTAAATTGACTTGGGATTATTAGGTTATTCTAAAAAACATCATGTGGTTTCTGAACCACATGCGATATTATACTGCCCACGACATAAAATTTGAAGTATTGGTCTAGACATTAAATTTCTAGAGGAGATATATTAATTTGTAATGTTTTTTTTGTTTTCATTTTCCATAAGATCATGAGATACATCTTATAGTAGTAATATAAATTTCAATAATGACACTGGTTGTAGTTCCTTCAAGTCTATAACTGTGAGTTTACCAATAATCTCTACAATGATATTTCCAGGGTTGATTCTCTGATATGGATTTCATATCAAAATAAGATTTAGGGGGCCTAATATGAGAGGATATCAATAGAGAATTGTAATAGAATAATTATAGATATTTTGGATATTAATGGATGAGTCAGTCTATTTTAATTAATGATTATCTCTAATCTAGTGAAAAAAGTTGTGGATGATCGCTTTTGTGTCCTTAAGTGTGAGGTTTTATTATATAACATCATCCATGGGGAGTCACATGGGGGTTCAAATTTTGTTGGGGAAAGCTAGACTCTTTTTAAGGTAAATATATATTTAAACCAGGTGCTAAGTGAGGAGGTGTTGTGAGAGTACTCTCTTTAACCCTTTGTGGTTCACCCTAATGAAGGAAATATATATATGGACTCGACAAGGTAGTTTTAGTGGATTAATATGAAGCATGATATATTAATGTTTATGATTTTTTGCCTCACAATTCAGAGGGTGAAGGAAGGGAAATGTGTCCCAACTAGGTTCTTAAATCCAATAATTATGACATAGTGGAACTAGAATGGAATATACAAGTAATTTGTCACTATTTTCTATATATGAACATAAGATTCAATGTTATATGGGTTATCATGGATAGAATTATAATTTCACCCCACTTATTACCCTTTATGGAGTAAAAACTAGTTTTTCATTTGGAAAATTAATATGTTCAAAAAAATATTTAATTTTCACAATGATCATGTATCTATATTCTTTGATCGAGATATAAGTTTTACTTTAAGGCTGTCACATGGTATAAAATAGGCTTTATGTACCCTATTATGTCTTAGAACTACCATCCATCCTTAAACTGATGATAAAAAAAATACGTACTATCCAAAATTTGGTGGGTGTTCTAAGGGATTGTGTCTTATATTTTGAGGGATCTTGGTTAGATCCATTTTTAATAGTAGAGTTTCATTATGACAATAATTATCAATCAAGTATTGGAAAACATCATTTCTGTCATCTCATGGGAGAAACTATAGATCAACCATGTATTAGACTGAGGTCACATATGTAGCTTCTTTCTTCCTTGATTTATAATTGAAAACTATAGTTTCTATTGACATAATTAGGAATTTATTGTTTAAAAAATCATATGTTAAACAAAGGAGAAGTCCCTTGAAGTTCTAAGTGGGTAACCATGTCTTCTTATAGGTTTCTTTAGGGAGAGGGTATTAGAGGTTTGGGAAGATTATGAAACTATTTTTGAGGTTTATAGGGCCTTTAATTATCTTGGAGTGATCCATAGAGTGGTATTATCTGGTGTCACTACAACCTCCTCTTGAGTATACACAAAAATGTTTCCACATATCTCAGCTTTAGAGGTATCTCCTTCTGTATAGACCTAATATTCAAATTTCATAATCTACATTTTTTTTATTAGAATTAAATTTCCTTATTTCTATTGTTATTAATAGTTTATGGTTTCAGAGAGTTAGGTAATAAATCATCCATAAAAATCATATATACTATAAAGTGTACTATTCTACATAAAATAATTTTTTCCCACAATAGAAATATTTTAAAATGAAACATGTTTAAATTTCATGAAAAATTTTCATAACATTAATCTTTACTTATACATTGTTCATACCCCACTGTAGAACATGTTAAAAACATTATAAAACATGGTATGAGAAAAAAATCCAACAAGGGATATATAAAATAAATAAGAAACTTTTCAATCCCTAAATAATAGAAAAAAATTCCCTTTTTAATGTAAACATTATCATAAAAATATACTTTTTCAGAAACAAGAAATCAACTTCTCTACCTAAATATTTTAATAAAAATTATTATAATAAATATTAAATGTACAATAAAACTCCTAAAGGTTTCTTAGAAATCATGAAATAAAATGAACTGTCTTTCAAAATCAATAGACATTTAACCAAAAATAAGTAGAATATAAATTTCATTCAAAATAAGCATGTATTACATTTTATAAAATCATTAGATTTCTTTGAAAACCTATAGAAAGAATAAAAAAATCTCAAGGGTAAATTGAGACATCATTTTCATATCACATTAAAAACAACTCTTACAAATTGAATAACCTCAATGGTAAAAATGGAATGAAATTCATAGTAAATTAAAAAATATTTTTGGATTAACATAACTAGTTAACACCATTACATTATTCAATGTACAAGAGTGTTATAATGGAATCTATCATCCTTAGATTATAACAAAACCACCCATCCTTGGTTTATAATGGAACCAAAATATCCTCATTCATAACCACCAATAACTGTATCCTAATAATAATTTAGGAATGGTTTCATCATAAACAAATTATTTTCCTTCACAAGGAAATATTTTTGGATCTTGATATATCCCTTTCTATTAAAACCAAATTTTCAAAAAAAAAATTCACATAACAGATAGAATGAGTGGTTTCCTATAAAGAAAAATGGTAGATTATAATGGAAAAAAATTGGTTTTAGTGGAGGGAAAATCAATTGATGATGTATATTTTTAAATATCAAATTTGTCTTTTTCCTTTTGTAAAGAAAGTCAAAAAATTATTTATAAGATACATAAAAAATCACTTTGAAATTTTTTTGAATGAAATTATAAATGAGTTATAAAATATATTTTATAATCCAATTATTTTTATAAATATATATCAATAAAATAAATTTATTAATTTTAACATGGAGTGAAATGGTTTTCAAATAATCATTTAATTGTTAAAAATGTATGTTTTTAATATATATTGTGCCTTACATTGAGTCTGAATCATCATGTACATTCTATATAATTGTTAATATTAAATTTGTGTTAATTTTTTACGTATGTAATTATTATTTTCATGTTTATTATTGATTTTATTTTATTATAGACCATGTTATATTTAATTATATAATCAATTAAATTCACATTATACATTTTGATGTCATTTAATTTATGTGGCCAAAATGACTAAGGTAACCTGAATAAGGTACAAAATGTCATTATTCCATAATAAATACAATAATAATCATGAAATATTTTTAATTTATTATGTGAATTATTATTTTATAACCTACCATGTAATATGGTTATGAATGATGAACTACATTACAATCATTGAGATAGTAGGTTGTACGTACTCATGAGTAGCATTTGTAATTTCAATTATCATTATTGAAAGAAGTTAAGTATTATTTAAGATTTAAATAATGAAAATTATATCCTAATGAAAATATTTTTCCTTTAAATAATATTTTATATATCATCTATGTGATCTGGTTATGAATTATTAGTCGCATCACTTCGTGGGGTTGGTAATCCACCCGTATACATGAACAACATCATCATATTCGAATGGATAGAAAGGTAAGAAAATAAATTTTATATTATATGTAATGAATGAAAAATATTTAATTTGTAATATATATATATTATTTCATCATTACAACCATCCATGAGTGTTGTTGATGGTAATTAAATTACATCGGTTCGCGAGGTGGTGGTATGCCATACATATGATTAAATATTTCCTTTCCAATTTGAGGGAATAAACATATGGATATAGGTCATGAAATTAATATAATAAAATATAATTATATGGGAGATGCCTATATTATTATTCATTCATAGTTGTATAATATTTAATTAAGGTGGAATAATAAATAAAACTAAACCATTTGGTTAAAATCTATAGCTCCTCTTCAGATATTTTAACGTTCCTTAAATATTAATGTAAAAACCCGAATATTATTTTCCGGTATGTTTTATTTTTTCTGGTGTTTTTCAGAAAATAGGAGTTTCGCGAAATTTATTAAGTATATGCCATGTACTTTAGAGTAGATGTTGTGTACTGAGTTTCTGCATGTATCAGTGTGCTGGCTGTGTAATAGCCGAGCACACATTCATGTGTGCTGACTTGGAGACCGCATAATGCAGGTACTGGTAAGGGAAACTACTTGTCGTGTACCTCTAATGTACATGACGTGTACTGTATTGTTTTATTAAATGGACTAGGGTCACATCTAATCAAAACAAACAACTTCTTCATCACTTTCTTTGACCAAGTACGTCTATAAAATGCCGATTCTTCCCTGAGCCCCTGATCAGGGATCTATTCGCTGAATAAACTACCATTAATTGTGTTGGGATCGCCAAGGTTTTCTCTTCCTTCTTCTAACGATTCAACTTCTGATTCCTCTTCCTTCAAGAGTTATCCCCAGTTAAGAATTTTTAGATTTTTTGATGATATATGTTGTTCTTGGGAAATTCAAGTCTTGAGGTTCACGTATAACGATTCTACAACACTCAAGTAGGTGGTTTGAGCCTTTCTATAGATAGTCTTTGTGTTATATGTTCAAAAGTTCCCAATACCCTTGAACCTTGCATTCCGTGATTACTATTTTAGACCATTTATTTTCCTAGTATTCTTTTATGATTGATAAGAGGTTAATTGAATGTGAATAGGCTTAATTTCTATGATTTAGAAGTATTTTCCCATGCATATTTTCTTATTAGGGTAGTTTGGACTAGTTTTCCTGTTAGGCAGCTTAATTCCATGCCTAGTATTGTAGTATGTGTGATTGTTTATCTAACATGATGTTATGCTATAGACTATTTATCCAAGTAGTTATTGAGGTTTACTTTGGACGGTTTGCATTTCTATACTCGATTGACTTACACAGGGCCGTGAGAACCTGGTGTAGTAGACCATACAGAAATCTGACATTGAGCACTTCTCCAGAGTGTCTATTCCATTACGTTGTGAGACCATAGGGGGAATTGATGTATATACTTTCTCAGAGTGTTTTTACTTCTTCGGCGTGAGCCACAGGTGGAATGGGATGTTGAGTTCTTTCCCAGAGCACCTATTAGTTACCGATATGAGACTATAGGGAAAATTGATGGCGAGTGCTTCCTTAGAGAGTCTATGATTAAGTTGAACAAGAGGGGTTAAACTATGTGTATTTTCCAGAGGGTTGCATGTTCATGTTTGGTTAAACTAGAGGGGTTAGGATTTGAGTTCTCCCCAAGGGTTACCTACTTTTTATTATCTTCTTGCTCGATATATGAAATCGAATGCTTGGATCTGTAGGACTATTTACTGTTGAGTACTTCCTTGTTACTACCTCTTTTGTTTATTGCATGCCATATACATTCACTGCTTGTTAGGCATAGATATTTGGGTGGTTTCCTATTAGGATCAGTCTCACACCCTGTTTTGGTCATGCTTTTGGGCCCAATGAGATTATATTGTTGCAGTTATAGATAAGGGAAAGCGCCCTTCTACATCAGGTACATGATTGCTAAGCAGCTTGAGGGCATGAGACAAAGTTGAGGACTGTGATAATGCTGGATTTTATCTATTTTCTTTTGTACCTGGGTTATTTCTGTATTCCTGCATTGTGATGTGTTTGGATACTTTCCATGACATATATATCATGAATCATTTATATATTTCACCAATTATTTATTCTTCAGTCTTTTGATGATTACATTTTTATTTTATTATTAAAGCTTATGCAATTACCATCTATTTAACTTATACTGTGTTACACTACCAATGAAGGCATAGTTTCCCCACTATCACACCCAATTCCCTCACTACTAGTCGGCATCCTCTGGCATTCACTGAAATGAACTTGAGGTTTTGTGAACAACCGGGTACAGGGCGCCTCTTGGCGGCTTCCGGAACAGTGATGTTACAATGTGGTATCTGTGGAATTTATTACTTCTTAACTTATTATTTAGATCATATAGATTGAGATAAGAATGAATATGTACTTCGTAATAAGTTGTGCTAGAGAGTAGCATACCCATGTGCAGGGAAATTCCAATCTACCTCGTTATTTCAATTTTTATGGTTTTTCAATTTTACGGTAGATTTGATTTCACCATTGGGTGATTCACATGATTTGTTCTATTATCGTTAATAATATTGAGAATCTATTTCTGTTGCAACCCGTTGAGATGAGGGTATTCCATTTCATGAATCATATATACAGTTTCTAGAAATCACATGTCATGCATTCTTACCATGCCATTTAGGGTGCATTAGCGATTTCATGTAGTTGTGATAGATGTTGTGATATATATGCATGCTGTTGTGACAGATGACTTGGTAGAATACCTGATTTTGATAGAGGTATTGTATTGTGTATAGTTTTTTTGAATGAATTCCAATAATTGGTTCTTGTGGTGTTATGGGCCCTCATGGATTAGAATTTGGTGGATCTTTTGCCTTCTTTTCTTGTATATGACATGTATAAGATGCCAGGAATGATTCATAGGGAGTATGGTCGCTCACAGATCAGAATATGGCACCTTAAATTTTTGTTTCAGTGTTTTATGAGTTCCGGAGTAGTTTCTTAAGGCTTACTGTCCGAAAAAACCAGAATACACAGCGTGTAAGGATAAATACAAACCATGTGTCCTTCTGGTCAGGAAGGAACTTCTTTATATAAGTACACACCATGTACTGTATGTACAGACTGTGTAGTATCTTACCATGCCACATTATTTTTTGGCAGAGACACAAGGTTGGGAAACATCTGGTGGAACACACAGTGTACTGGATGTACACACCGTGTTGTGTAGACCATGTGTTCACCCATGTGACTAATGACATAAATGGATGAAAGTGTAAAATATACATGCCATGTCAACTATGAACACACCGTGTTGTGTAACTTGAGTATCTGACTGTGTATCGAACAACATAGATCAGTGAAATCTTTCAAGTACATGTCGTGTCTCTCTGGAATAGGCTGTGTAGAGTGTGTCGTGTAACAAACCATGTGACTAACAACACAAGTCAATGAAGTTCATCATGTACATGAATTTTCCGGAACTAACACTCCATGTTTTCTTATTCTAGGAGAACTATGTTTTTTTACATGTTAGGGAACTTGGGTAGGGTAAGAGGATTCATGTACACTCCATGTGTTAAGGACAACACGCTGTGTGTTTGTGGTGTTACACGACCAGTTTTGGGAAGATGTACATTCCCATGTGAAGGCTTAAGGGAACATGTCGTGTAATCATTATACATGCCTTGTATCCATGTTTTAAAAAACATTAATTAAATCTTTCCCTTATTCATTTGTTACACTTATAGTTTCCATCCATTGATAATCTTGATCTAAGGTGTGCGCTTGGCCTTGCAGAGTCACGACACCGAGACATCCCCCTGTTGTCTGCTAGTTTCAAGGTAGTGATCAGACACCAAATATGCCTAATCGGGAACTACAAGTAGATCCTCATGTTGTTCTAGTCTTGGCACTAGCCATCATTCTAGACACAGGTGTAGATGGACAATTCCTAGAGGGATTTATAAGGATCATGCAGACCATCTGTGGAGTGCTGTATCTGCCCCCTTCTATGCCAGAGTTGACACATGTTTTCCCATAGGAGCATCCTCCCACCTTTATAGGGGATGGAGGACCTCAGGCTGCAATGTCATGGTTAGAAGGCATGTTTTCTATATTAATTCTTTTAAAGAAACCTCTAGTGTTGAGAGTGAATATCTCTACATACATGCTTTAGGATTATGCGAAGTGATGGTGGGATGTGATCTCACAAGCGGGATAGTAGTAGGTTATGACGTGGTATGAGTTCCATCATGCCTTCTACGACTAATATATCAGGAGACTTTGAGGGAGGATAGAGCCTGAGTGTTAATGAGTCCAGATAAGGGTACTCTTTCAGTTATGGAGTATTCTTCTTGATTCACTAAGATTCAATGATTCATGCCTATCTCAGGAGGTGATGATTTATTCCTATCAAGGATGTTTGAGGATGGTATTAGACATGAAATATAATCTCAAGTGAACATATTATAGTTGAATTTCATTACATCTATAGTCAATCAGGCGCTAATCAAGGAGTAAAATCTGAGGGATTCTAGACTTGTGAGCCATGGAGACATGACATCTGGGGTTGGTATCCCTCCTATTGACAGGAGGAAGCGCTGTAGGGAGTTTTCATGCAAAGATCCAAGGAGACGAGAGACATCTTCAGGTTGTCATGTGGTGTTCTAATAGTGCGGGATTAGCGAGCATACATGGACAAATTGCCTGAGAGACCCAACAGAGTGTCGATCCTGGGGAAAGATGGGTCATCTTTAGTGCTTCTGTCAGATCATCTCACCAGAAGCTGGTGACATGGGTTCTTCTATGACTCCTCATTTAGGAGCAACACCACCAGTTTCTCACTAGTCTGGGAACGGGAGATCTTCCAACCATTCAAGCTGAGGTGGAGGTCGTAGCCATAGTAGTCAGTTTCTAAGATTTCAGTGAAAGAAAGGTGGATCACCTCAGAGTGGTCAGGCAGTGTCATAGGGCTGTGGTGTAGGCCAAACTTTTGCAGTGGAGTACACCTAGCTGGAGAAGGATCCCAGACCCTCTACAGTTCAAGGTACAAACTTAGTTTCCTCAGTTTTATATTACACACTTTTCGATACAGGGTCTTCCCAAATCATTATATCTGATACTGTTGTGGATAGCCTTGGTCACGATATCATTTAGTCTACTGATATCTTGACACTAGACACTCTGTTGGGGACTCAAACTGCTAGTATACGTTAGTGCATGGAGTGCCCTCTTGAGGTTGGTGGGTGTCACTTCTTATGGGGCCACTATGTCTTAGAGATGACATGCTATGATGTAATTCTCAGAATGGACTAGTTTGTTTTCTTTCAGGTTGTTGTAAATTTCTATCATTATAGGGTGAGTTTCACGCCACCAGAGGGCAGGTTGTTTCTTCATAAGGGCAAATGGGATGTTCAGGAAAGCATAGCAGGACCCGAGCATCATGGGTTTGGAGGAGTTACAGGACATATTTCTAGTCCTTATCTAGACAACCAGGGTACTTCATATATAGACATTCCTCCATTGGTGGGTTGTTTTAGGGATGTATTTCGAGAGGAATTTTTAGGTTTGCCTCAAGATCCTATGGTATAATTTTCTGTTGTTATTGTGCTAGGAGCAGCACCGATGTCCATTCATCCATATAGGATGGATACACCTGAGTTACAGGAGCTCAAGAAGTAGTTGGTGGAGTTGTACGAAAATGGTTTCATCCGACTTAGTACTTCTCCTTAGTGTTCATCTGTCCTGTGTCTGAAGATAAAAGATTGTACACTCAGGCTTTGTGTGGATTATCAGATGTTGAACCATATGAGGGTGAAGAAATGATATCCCTTCCCAATGATTTATGATCTCCTTTATTAGTTTCGAGGCGCCCATGTGTTCCTGAAAATTGAATTGAGGTTATGTTACCACCAGTTGTGCATTAGACCATCAGATGTACCTCTTACATCCTTTCGAAGCAGATATGGTCTATACAAGTATGTCGTTATGCTGTTCTATCTCATGATTGCGCCTATAGTATTCATGGAACTGATGAACCGATTGTTCGATCCATACTTGGATTCATTCATGGTGGTCTTCATGGACGATATCTTAGTGTACTCTCACACTCGACACAACCATGCCACACATCATGAGATCATTTTGAGTACACAGAGATAGCGTTATTTATATGTCATGCTTTCAAAATTACACTTATGGATTGACCAAATTCACTTCTTGGGTCATTTTATTTTAGATACAAGGGTATCAGTAGACCTTGAGAAAGTGAGAGTAGTAGTTTCCTTGGAGCATCCGAAGAACATCTTTGAGGTAAAGAGTTTTTTGCAGCTGGATGGATACTACAAACATTTCATACAAGACTTTTCATGCATATAAGCACCACTGATAGGCTTGACTAAGAAGGAGGAAATGTACATGTGGTCAGATTTTTTGGAGTCATCCATTTAGGAGCTGAAACAAAGGTTGAGTTCAGCACCAATACTAGTATTTAAAATGTTGGGTGACAACTATGTTGTGTATTGTGATGCATCAGATATTGGGCACAGAGCTGTGCTTATGAAGGGGGTAGGAGTGGTTGCGTATGGGTCTTGATAGTTAAGGCCACATGATAGAATCTACAGGATGCACAATCTCTTTATTAATGAAGATGTTCACGCTTTACAGTATTGAATACATTATCTTCTAGGAGATTATTTTTTGGTTTTCACTGAACACAAAAGGCTCAAGTATATCTTCACTCTACGTGACATAAATTTTAGATAGTGAAGGTGGTTTGAGTACCTTCCATCCTTTGAATTTGTGCTTACCTATATGCATTGGAATGGAAACATAGTGGCTAATGCACTGAGTAGGTGGACTCAGATACAGGCAGTTCAGGAGGCCAGTAGTGTGTGGCATCTTATGAATCTATTCTCTGAGATGCATTTGGAGATGCATGAAAGACATGGGAAAACATGTATTTCTTCTATAGGCGTTACCTATACTCTTCTTGATCTAGTGGGAATGAGGAATTTATCAGATTCTAAAAGACCCAGTCCTATTGGAAGGTGTGTTAGTAGAGGACCCATTATTGGATGGACCATAGGAAAGGATGATATCTTTCATTTTCATGGGAGCATATGGGTGTCAGTAGATATACGTGAGAAGCTGATCTAGAAGTTTCATTAATCAGTTGGGTTAGTTTATCCTTGTTTCAACAAGTTGTATCGTGATCCACACCATCAGTATTGGTGTCTTGGTATGAAAGGAGATGTCACAAGATTTTTCATGAGGTGTTCCACCTATCAATAGTTAAAGGCAGAGCATCAATGACATGTAGGGATTTTAAAGAAGTTACCCATTCTTGAGTGGAAGTGGAACAATGTTGTGATGGAATTATTGATAGGTTATCCAAGGCCTCCACGAAGGAATGATTCAATTTGGGATTTCATTGATAGACTCATGAAGTTTTCTCACTTCGTGAAGATTAAAGATACCTTCAGTGTTGATGAGATAGAATGACTGTACATCTGAGAGATTTTATGTCTACATATGGTTCCACACTCCATTGTTTCAGACTGGGATGCACATTTTACTTGCTGGGTCTGGGAAGGGCTTTAGAAGGCCTTAGGTACACAGGTTCTTTTGAATATGCCATACCATCCACAGAGAGATGGCCAGCCTGAGCATACGATTCCAGTGCTTGGGGACATGCTCTATACATGCATTCTGGATTTTGTAGGTTTTTGGGAGAAAAAAATACCTCTTGTGGATTTTTCCTATAATAATACTTTTCAAGAGACTATTCTGATGGAACCTTATAAGGAATTGTTTGATAGGCCATCCCGATCACCATTATGTTGGATGGATCCTGGAGAGAAAGCTATACTGGGAGCTCGTCTAGTCCAGGAGACCACAGAGCATATATAGCTGATTCGGAAGAGGATGGCTACTGCAAAGTCTCGACAGAAGTCTTATGCTGGTCGACAGAGAAAATATATGTAGTTTTAGGTCGGAGATTAGGTTTTCCTGCATGTCACACCGAGGTTGGGACACATGAAGATTAAGATATATGGTAAGAATTCACCAAGATACGTTGGACCATTTGAGGTTTTAGAGAGAGTCAGGCTAGTTTCCAATCAGTTGCAGTTACCTCAGAAGTACTGATCTATGAAAGATGTCTTCAGAGTTTCTCACCTTCGAAGTTACTTCCTAAAAACGTCTAATTTTTTTAACCCAAGGAGGTTGAGTTAGAGGTTTAAACCTTCTTTGCGGAGCATACTATCTATATTGTTGATCACAGTATAAAGGTTCCCTATGGTAGGATTGTTCCTCTGGTACAAGTTATATGGAATCAAGGGAGATTATAGGATGAGACTTGGGAATTGGAGGAAAATGTTCAATCGTAGTGGCCTAAATTTTTGGAGAATTCTCCTTCCACGCCGCCTTGCTTGGGAAATTCGGGGATGAATTTCTATAGTGGGGGGGGGGGGGGGGGTAGATTGTAAGAACATGGATATTTATTTTATGTACGTTTTCATTTCTCTTGTGTTTTTTGAGAGAGACATAGTTTCTAGAAATTTCATATGTACACACCATGTATTTTATGAGTAAACGACGTGTACTCAGTTGTCACGTATAGCTGTGTGATGGTCGTGTAATGGTCGTGCACACTGTCATGTGTGGTGACCTAGAGAATGCCTAATGTAGGGGCTAGTAAGGGTAAGTACACACCTTGTACTTCTAAAGTACATGATGTGTACATTATATTTATTATTAAATAGATTGAGGTCATTTATAATCGACAAAAATAGCTTCTTCTTGACCTTCTTCAACCGAGAGGGTCGATACGACGTCGATTATTTCGCCAGCCCCCAATCGAGCATCCTTTCTCCAAATCGACCGTCGTCGATTGCATTGTGATAGCCATGGTAAGTTCTTCCTTTTTCTAGAGCATCATCTCCTGATTCCTCCTTTTTCAAGAGTTGTCCTCAGTTGAGGGTTTTTTGAATTTTTATAGATCTTCAGTGTTCGTGGGATATTATGGGATTGAGGTTCACATATAATGATACTAGTACACCGAGCTAGGTAATTTGTGCCTTTCTGTATATAGTTTTTGAGTTATATATGCAAAAGATCCTAATACCCCTGAACAAGGTATTGCGTGTTTATGGTTTCAGCCATGTTATTTGGATGCTTTTCTTGTATGCCGGAGAAGAGGTTAATTGAATGTCAATAGGGTTAATTAAAATGATTTGGAAGGGTTTTCCCATGCATGTTTTCTTGTTTTTTCTGTTTTGTCTAGTTTTCCTGTTATTATGCTTACATCCATGCCTAGTATTGTAGGATGGGTGATTGATTATCTTACATGATGTTATGCTGTAGACTATTTAGCCATGTATTTCTTAAGGTTTACTTTGGACGGTATGAATTACTGTACTTGATTGACTTACACAGGGTTGAGAGAACCAGGTTTAGTAGACCATAGTGAGAATGGACATTAAGGGCTTCTCTAGAGTGTCTGTTACAGTATTTTGTGAGACCATAGGGGGATTTGACGTATGTACCTCCTCAAAGTGCTTGTAGTTCCCCGAAGTGGGATATAGGAAGAATGGGACACCGATTCCTTCCCTAGAGCACCTATTTGTTACCGGTACGAGACTATAAGGGGGTTTCATAGTGAGTGCTTCCTCAGGGAGTCAATGCTTAAACTGAACCAGAGGGGTTAGACATTTTTTCCTTCCCAGAGGGTTTCTTGTTATTGTTTGGTTGAACCCGAGGGGTTAGGCTATGAGTACTCTTAGAGGGTTACCTACTTATGATTACATGATTTCTTGATATAGGAAATCAAATGCTTTAATCTGTCGGACTATTTACTATGGAGTACTTCCTTATAACTACCTCTTTTGTTTATTATCTGCCATGTATATTCAATGACTGTTAGGCATAGATCATTGGGTGGTTGCCTACTGGTATCAGTCTCAAACCCTGTTTAGGTCATGCTTTTAGGCCCAAACATAATATATTATTGCAGGTATATATAAGGGAATACTCCCTTCTTCTTCAGGTACTCGATTGATGAGGACCTAGAGATTTTTCGACCAACTGGGGAATATGATGCTACTAGAGTATATCTGTTTTCATTTGTACATGGGTTATTTCTGTATTCTAGTATTATGACATGTTTGGATCCTTTCCTAGATATATGTATAATTCATCATTTATATATGTGCTCTTGTTATTTAATATTCAGTCTTCCACAATTTACTTTTTTATGGTAGTATTACTGCTTCCTCTATTATGATCTGTTTTACTTCTGGTGTGTTACTCTTCTAATGAGGGGATTGATTCCCCACTATCACAACCTTGACCCTCGCTACTAGTTGGCAGCCTTTGACATTTCGGGAATCTATCTTGAGGCCATGTGACCATCCGGGTTCGAGGAAACTCTGGGCGGCTTCCAGAACTGGGACATTACACTTATGTTATTTATGGATGGTATTATGACTCAAAAATTACCATTATGAGTATGGGTGGTTTTCAAATAATGGATTTAGGTTGGTATTGGATGATCCAAAATTATTTTTAAGTGTGAAGAAAAGTGTATAGTATGTTCTCTTTTATAAGGGAAGGGAGAAACATTCTTGTCATTTTATAAAGTATAAAGTTAATATAAATTATTTATCAAAGAATAAATGACCAAAAATGTTATTACGAGAAGACATGATTATTATGGGTTGAAAAAATCTATTAAAATAAAATTTGAAAATTTTTATACTTTTTTCCCCTTAATTTTTTAACCTCTCGATATCCATTTTGATAGTTACATCGATAACAAAGTGTTTACTATTTTATGTTTAAAATAATTACTATAAAAGTAAAATTGACCGATAAATAGACTATGGTCGATATTTCTTACCATATACCAATTAATAGTACGAATATATTATTTTTATGAATTTTAAGTCATTTAATGATGTAATATTTATCAAAAAATAAAATTAATTTCATTCTTGGAATTATAATAAATATTATACTATAGTAACTATCTAAATCCTGTTGAATGGTTACAAAATGAAATAGATTAGTTGATATAGATTATATGGTGTTTATATAAAAATTAAATAAATTTTGTGTAGGTTTTTATATCATTTTAATCCTTACTTTATTGACTAACCCATTGGTTAGCCATTTTTAACCGTAATAACGAGATTATCCTTTTCGATATTAATCAAGTATAATTTTACTTATATGGTGATACTTGGGTCATAAATTTCCTTATTATGATATTTTAGACAATTTATAATTCTGATTTTCCATTTCTAATTTTTTTCTCTGATTTTTTATAATTTAAAAAAATATTACATAACATAAAATATCATAATAACATTTTCAACATTATTAATATAATTTGAAATTGAAAACAACTTGAAAAAAAGAATTTGGATGTAAACCTGTAACACATCCACAAAATGTTATATTAAATATAAAAAAATCTTGGAAAAAAGTAATTAATTGAAATTTAATTATTATTAAAAAATTTATAATCATTTAATTTTTTATTAAATTAACAAATACTGTTTAAATGTTGTATAAGTATTTAAAGAAAATATTTCATCAAAAAAAATTAGAAATAAATTTCCAAGAAAAAATAATTTATATTTGAAATATACATTCATAAGTGATCATAATTTGTTTTTATCCCTGTAACAAAATATTATTGATATCATAAGTAAGAAAGTGACATTTTTTACATTATCTTTTACATAACTATTAAGTATGTAAAACTTATAGAAATATGTTACCATGTTGACATATTTTCAAATCATGGATTGAAATCACTGAAATAAACTCTTATAATAGGATAAATTGAAGTGTTAGGGACTTTTTAGTGCATATCATAATATATTTTACCACAATAACATGATTTACCCGTACAATGATAAAAGTTATTTACTATGGTTACTATTTATATATAAAAAAATAAAACAAAACTATTTAAGTTTTTTTAACACATTATTAAATATATGGAATCCATTTTGGATGTTTCAATTTCAATAATTTGTAAAAAGTAATTTAAGATTAAAAAAAGAACTGAATGAAAACCCTTTGTTGAGAAACATGTCTTTTTAATTATGAAAAATGGTTTTATAACAAATTCATCCAAAAAATAGTGTAAAATGAACATAATTGGATTATTAATAATGCAATAGAACTAATTTCACTTATAAACCATTCATAAACAAAATGTAACTATGAATATGTTTTAATAAAAAAAATACACTTTTCAATAAAAAGAAGTATTTTTTCTTATTCATTAAAAAATAAATATATTTCTAAAAATATCAAAAATTCACTCTAGGATAAATTTGTGATGATGATTTAAAAAATGATATAAATTTTTTTCATATATGATTCATAATAGTTCCATAATGTAATTATTATATTCTCTTACAAAAATTAATAATTATCATTTTTGAAGAAAAAATATTTTTGATGAAAAAAATGAATTTAATGGAAATTAAGTGTTTATTTTCTATAAATTAATCAATAAATTTTAATTGATTATAATATATATAAATATATTTCATTATGCGGTTAATCATATTCATCCTCCCAAATTCAAATACATGTTTATAGCAGTTATATTTAAATAATAATATTTTATTATTTATTTAAAATTGGTGTTTCATATATTATATGCAATTGAGCATAGTGCATATTTTAAAACATCAGGATATTAAATTTTCACCATTAATAAATTACAAACTAAAACTTTGTACATGATATAGGTAATAAATGGTTTGATATTTTAAAATACAATTTTATAAATCTCACCTCGTAAAAATGGATAATAAAACATCCTCTGAAAAAGTGTGAAGGAGAAATTAAAATGTCATCAGGAATAACCAATATTGGGTTTCCGATTAAGAAAAAAATTGTATGAAGTGAAAATCTAGACATGGAGAAAAAATATAATGCCAAAATAATAATTGATAATTATAGATAACATTTATCATAAAAAATATAATTTTCATGAGAAAGTTGACGACCACAAAACCATGAACCAACAAGGTGTAAAAAAGGCCATCAATTCATCAAAAATGAACGTAATAGAATAATAATTTTGTATTATTTTCTATTTAAGTTTTTTTATTAATAACATTACACTATAGAATAATAAATTAAGGAAAAAAAATTACATTGAAAGTATAATTTCATCCTTTAATCAATTTCCACCCAATATCATCGTTTTATCAAAATGATGAGTATTCAAGGTTAATTTTTCTTGCCTTATATACTAAAATATAGATCTAATGGATTAAAAAATTTCATGAAATTAAAAAAATATATTCCAATTATCTTTAGACATTAACTATCAAAAGGATATCAAAATTTAATATAATTCAACAAATTATTTAACATTCATATGAAAAAATAATACAACAATCTCAAAAATCTGGCAGTAATACAGAAATATTAATCTAAATCATTCTATAAATAACAATCCTTAAAATGAAACAAATATTTCACATTAATATTAAGACGTAAATAATAGAATGATTTGATCACATATTATTCTAAGATAAAATTAACATTTATATCCAAATAACATTAATCAATATTAAATTATCATACTAAAAATGTATATTTTCTGATCAAATAATCTCCAAGATTTGTTATTCATTTTTACATAAAACCTGAAAAAACATAAATCCTTATTAAAAGTATACATACATCAAAAGTATATTTTATATTGATATATCAAATAAAATGCAACCTTATCTAATAATATTACTTTTAATTTAAATATATAATTTTCCCCAAAATATTGTTATCTTGTTACAAATTAAAAATTATAATATACTCACTAAATTTCATTTCAATGTAATGGTTTTCTAGATTATAAAACATATGTTCTTAGATAACCCATAACTATCACAACATTAATGATCAGACAAACTCTAAAGGTTATCAATAGAATTAAACATAATTAAATTATACAAGAAAATTATTAATCAAATAATGTTTTCACAAGAATCAATACTACATAAAATGGTTATGTTGTCATTAATTTATCTCAAAATACTCTTAATAATCATATACATATTACACAAAAACCTAAAACATTTTCCATGAATTTGGAAATATGATCGAACATAAACATATAATACCATTATGGTATCCATAATGCTAAAGTAAACCTCTCACGAAAACATCCCAATCACCAATGTTATCTAAAATGTTCCTATATTACCAATTTTAATGAATTGAACATAAATATTTCATAATATATTGTCTTTTGGCTAGAAGTCAATTTATTGAATTCTGGAGGAACATTATGTTTAGGGTTTTAGAGGGTTAGATCATAACTCTTACATAAAAACCCTATATAGATCAAAGTGGACAATTAAAATCAGTATATATTTTCCCACAATATAATACCTTTAAAATAATTCTTGTTTTCATTTAATGAAAAATCAAAATATATTTCAAAATGACTTCTTATTTTTACATAACCTTCCTTAAACCATTATAACAACATTTTATGATTTGGTATGGGAAAAAAATATAAATAATATCTATATAAATGGAAATAAGAAAAATGTTAGTCTGTAAATATTTTTAAAAAAATATCATTTTGAAAATAAACATTGATATCAAATAAAAAATTTCATACCAAAGATATCATATTATCAGCCTAATTTTTTTCCAAAAACATTTAATATGAATCATTAGATGTATAATAAAATATATAATTGTTTCTTATAAATCATAAAAATTGAATATTTTTTTTTTCAAAAAGCATAAAAATGTTACCCTAAAATATTTTCATATACTTTCCATTAAAAATAATCTAGTATTACCTTGTATAAATAATAAGAATTCTATAAAAACCCTTATAATGAATAAACATATCACTTGGTTAACAGGAGGAAACATTTCCTTATCACTCATACAATTACTCTTAAAAATGGAATATCCATCTTTGTAACAAATAGAATAACATTCGTATTTTTAAATGGAATAACCTTCACGATTATAAATATGACAACCTTCATTGTAAATTCCATTAATATCTTAAGATAAACCTAATTGGTTTACTCCATCCATCATCCCAATCCATTGGAGAGATCGAACATGCTCAACCATCCTTATTTTTTAATGGAACCAGATATACTAGATATATAATGGAACCACCCATTATCATAAAAAATTCAAAAGAATAAAAAATATTCATATTACAAGAAATATTCCATCATAAAAAAACAAATTTTCACTCTTATGAAAACATATTCATATCATGATATATAGATATCCATTAAAACCCAATTTTAATAACTTATATCACCATTATAAATAAATGTCTGATTTTTCATTGAATATAATAGAATCATATAAAGGAGAAAATTAAATAATATAATTTTTTTTGGTAAAATACATTGATTATGTATATGTTAAAACATGACATTACTTTTTTCCTTTTCTGTAGAATGTCTAAGGTGTTCAATATAAAATACAATCACGGATTAGTTTTGAAAACCATTGAAGGAAAGTAAAAAAGAGATAAAAAATGTCTTTTCTAAGTCATTTATTTCTAGATAAATACATAAATAAAATAATTTTTATAATATGGATATGGTTGAAAATTATTTATAATATAAACTATTAAAATACATAAACTGATGTTTGTCATGTAAAGTGCATCATTCCTCGAGCCCGGGTCATCAACTATTTTCCTGGTCTTCATGAATAATAAACTTTTGTAAATTTTGAACATTATTTGGATCATTTTACACATTTATTATAATTATTATTATTATTATTATTATTTTATTTAATACATTGTTATATTTAATAACATAATCAATTATGTTAACATCGGATGTTTTGATGATATTCAGCTTATGTGTCCAAGATTACTTAGATGGGATGAATAGGGTAAAAATGGTCATTATTAAATAATATAAAATACAATATTCATTATATAATTATCATTTTCACATTTAATTTTTTTTTAAAACCAACAATGAAATATGATTATGAACAATAAACTTGATTAAGACGAGGGAGACGACATGGGGTACAAATGGCCGAGTAATAATTTCCATTTTCCAATGATGATTTTGGAAATAAGGTAAGTATTATATTATATTTCAAGAAATATAATTATAGAAATTATAACATATTATTTCTTTAAATAAATTTACATATAATATCCTTGTGATCTGGATATGAAAAATGAGTCATTTTACTTCGTGGAGGTGGTGATCCACACATACTTACGAACGATGGAATCATTTTTCAATGGATGGAAAGGTAAGAAATTAGAATATAGTTTACCTTTACAAAAGGATAAATATATAATTAATATAATACATATATTTTCAATTCATCATTATAATAATTTTTAATTTGTGGTTATTGAAAATATATTACATCGGTTAGAGAGGTGGTAGTCCAACGTACACATGAACATCAATTTAATATCCCACTTGATGGAGAAAAGAGATGGATGTAGTATAATCCAGTAACATAAAAACATATAATTATTTTTCATAAACATATGTTATTATATAAGATTATTCTTAAAATAGTTGAAGGAGGTTGAATAATAAATGAAACAAAAACAGTTGGTTAAAATATACACCACTTATCTACAAAATATCCTTATACTTAATCGTTAATCCCTTTAAGGATGGATTCATGTCTAAAAAAAGAAATATTGAATTAGAAAATGGATTACCGTAATGTATTTGGGTATGGTTTGTAAAAAACAATAGGAATTTTAATTTTGAATAAATGAGTAGAATATGTATCCTTTTATAAGTGAGTGTAGGGGCATTAGGGTAATTTCTTACTATATTAAATTAATATAAATTATTTTACCTAGAAAAATGGAACCAAAATGATATATATCAAATATATGATGATTATGGGGAGAAATAATATTATAAAATTTAACTTGGACATGTTTAGGAAATGCTTTTACCCTTATCTTGTTGTTTAAATCACATCTAACCTTTTTGACAATTTCAATGATAACAATGTTTTTTACACAATAGGTTTTACGATCATTAATATAAAAGGAATGTAGATCGAAAATTGGAACATGGTTGATATTTTAAAATATATCCCAATATCTTGTACCATGATAAAACTTTGAGGAATTTTAATTCAATTAATAAAACACTATTCATTAAAAAATATCATTTGTTTTATTTTTCTAATTACATGGAATATTATTACATAATATGTGTCTAACTCATGTAAAATTATTTAAAATTAATTTTAATTTTAATATAATTAATATTTGGTATTAATAAAATCAGCCAACAAAATTTTTATTGGTTTTTATATCATTTTAAAAATTATCTTTTGGATTAAAGACATAGATTAGCAATTTAAACTATGACTACAATAATTCTTTTTCCAATATTAATGGGATACAAAAATTAATATAATGTAAAAATTGGGAAATAAATGGATAATGTATGACATTTTAAAACATATATAATTATAATATCCCTTTTTATTTTTTTTATTTTTTTTAATAAATAATTAATTAACATAAAATAACATTTATGTAGTTTTTGACACTACTCATTTAATTTTATTTTAAGAACAACATCAAAACAAATGAATCAAAATATAATCATATTACACATAAATAAAATTTCATATTTATCTTAATAAATTCTTATCATATAATAATTCATTTAAATGATTTTTTACCTTTAATATATTCAGAATAATTAATTTTATTTTTCTATTAATTGAATTATAATTTTGTGAGCATTGTGTTATAGTTTACGGTAATTATTTCTTCACTAAAAATTATAAATTAATTAACATGATAAAAAATAATTTATATTTTAAAAAAAATTTATAACCAAACTTATGTAGTTTTTATCCCTATCAGAAAATATTATATACATTAAAAAAAAGAAAGTGACTATTTTAACTTTATATTTTCTTAAATATTATAATGGTAAAAATCAATGAAATATCTAATCAAGTGGAAATATTTCAGAAACATGGATAGAAATTGATGTAATAAACTCATAAAACTGGATAAATTAATGTTTTATGGTCATTGTTTAGTCCTTGTCATATTATTTTCAACATTAATTAAATTTTTAACCTTATTGTGTAGAAAATTATTGACCATGATCACAATTCATAAAAAAACAAAAAATAAAAGGATACTATTTATCAAATTCAGACCACAAGATTCCAAATATGGAATATATTATTAACTATTCCATCTAAATAAGTTGTATAAATTAATTTATGTGGAGACTATAATATATAATGAAAATCATTTTTTCAGAAAAATTAAAAACTTACACAAATTTCAAAAATGAAATTAATTCCAATGAAATTAATTAAATTACTAATAATATAAGAGATATAATTTTAATTTAGATCAATTTTAAAATTAAATGAAATATTTTATAGTTTTTAATCATTATTTTAGTTTTCATTTAAAATCAATATCTTTTATTATTCTCTTGTAATTCAATATTTTAATTATGATCTCAAAAAATCACTATAAGATAAATTGGAAATGGATATTTTAGAAATTATATCACTGTTATCCAAAAAAATTCCTAATATTTCACGAAATTAATAAATTTATTCTCTCACAAAATTCTATAAAACCCATTTTTGAAGAACACAAATTTGTGATGAATAAAATAGCTTTACTAACAATTGAATGCTTCTTTCTTAAGAATTAGTCAAAAAATTTGTATTGAGTATAACATTTATAAATATTTCATAATCCTATTAGTGTAATGAAATCCTAACAATTATATAGGTAGACAAATACAGTCATATTTATTTAATAATATTTCATTCTTTGTTTAAGATTGGTTTTTCTTGGGTGTGTGATATGACACATAATATTTGTTTTAAAACCTTGTTATATTACAACATGATATATCTGATATCACTGATTTGGATTACTTAAAACATGAATAGTTTCCCTCACAGGTGGAGAATCTTAGAGAGATACATTTATTTTATTATTGGGTGGCCTGTGGAAAAACATATCTCTTTGTTCAAGGTGATTTGGAGGCCGAAACGAATATATGAGAGTTCTTGGGAGATTAAGGGGTCAATGTGACATTAATACACCCACCTTTTATCATGAGGAACATATCTAATTGTACTTTTATATTGTTCATATTTAATTTTAAGGATGAAAATTTTTATGGTGTGGATGATGTAATCTCATAAGATTTACCTTAAAGGGTTGATTACCTCTGGTGAAATATGTAGCTTTTAATAGATTTTTTGGATTTAATTATCTATCTAAAAATGAAAAAATGTAATTTTTCCCATATTTAGGAACTTTAAAAAATTATTTAAACATATTAATTGAATTTAGTCTATGTGGATTTTTTTGGAGGATGTTTGATTTTATTTGAAATTTTGATTTTTTTTAAAATTTAATGAGGTAGAATAATAATATTATTATTATTAATTGAAAATGAAAATTCTCCATTAATTTCCCCTATGTATATAAATTTTCTTTTATGAAAATTTTCATTCCATAAAACCTAAATCCATAATTTATATAGAGATAAATATGTCTACTAAAAGATAATTTATGGATGATGAAGGGATTAATGTATAAAATCTATGATTATTTGGATTTTTTATAATCATTTATTGAATTTTATGTCTCAAGATGTAGCACCCTTAAATTAAAACAAAGGTACTCTATATTTGATAGCATATGTTACAAGATGAAAATAGATTAAAAGGGAATATTACACCCCATGAATTTACGATATAATAAATTTAAAATAAATTCAATCTTTTTGATAACTTACAATAAACGCAACACCCGGATTAAATGAAACAAGATGCAATATTAATTTTTTTTATTTAAACACGACCAATATATCATGGAAATTAAGATTGATTGTATGAATAATAGAAAATAAAATAAGAAAATCAAATTGTTTATTCATAGTTAAAATAAATTAGATAGTTATCTATTAGCTATAAATAAAATAAGATCCATTTGAATGAAAAAGAAATGTTTTTAAATAAAATTCAATTTTTTTTTAAAAACTTCATTACTCACACTTTTTAGAAATAAATTTATATACACTGTTACCAATTTATAAAAATTTATTTGGAAAAAAATTAATTTTTTAAATCTTCTTGTCAAAAATAACGTTGGGTATATTTTTGAGATTTTTTTTAATATACTAATTTTTAAATGAATAGTTTAAACTAATGATTTCTACTTAAAATGTTAATTTAGTTTTAATAAAATACAATATTAAATTATATTTTAAATTATATTTAAAGTAATATTAGTTCTAATATATTAAAATTTAACTAATTATAGTCATTAAAAAATTGAATATTTAATTTTTATATTAACACATTCTATACTTATGAGAATATTGTATTTCGAAAACCACTCATTCGTCTCGTTTAATATTTAATTTATAATTGAATGTTGTAACTTCTATAAATTCATTTTTTTAAAATTGATTAAAAATTAAAAATTATCAATAAAAATAATTTATATTATTTAATAATTTCAACATAATTTTTGACCAGAATGAATTCTGAAAACTAGATAAATTTAATTACCTCGGTTAAGGTAAAAATTGGATTACCAGGTGATTGAACTAAGAAAATAATAGTTAAAATGACATAAAACTAATCAAATTATTATTTAATAGATCAAATTTGACCCTTACCACCTTAAGATTTGTATTTATTTTATTTTGGGAACCTTTTTAATGAAATTGGCCTATATAATAATTTATGTATTGAAAAAGACAAAATATCAACCTCTTACTATTTAATTTCAATTATATGTTCAAATATGGAAAATAGAAATATATGGAAGAATAAGAACCTTAATTTTTAGAATATGTAAATTATTTTCAGAAGTGTAATTTATTTTTATTTTTTATTAGTCCTATAATTACTTTAAATTGTTATGAAACATTAATGTGGTAATTATTTAGTTAATAGAAGAATTAAATAAATGATACTAAAAATAATAAATTTACATTAATTATATTCAATTATTATGTAAAATTAATTTTAAGATAAATATATCATGTTACATATGTGTGAACATTATATAATCCAATTACATAACTGTGTTGATATTTTGTAATTCTAATTAAATAACATGTGCCAAAATGGGTAATAATGATATTTTTTTTAATAAATGATATTTTATTAAATGATTTAAAATACCTAAAAATAATACATTATTTAAAGTGTTTTTAAAATGGTTAAGACTATATACTATGGTCAATTATTGTACTAATTGTTCTTTTATAGTAACAATATTGTCCCATAAAGAGTAAAAACATTATTTCTGAATGATTTCGGGAATTTTGAAAAATGATATTACTCCCCAACTAAAAAGGGCACTCACTCACCTAACATATTCATACCACTCAATCCATTTTTCATGAAAAAACAATTTGGATATCCCTCCCCATAATCCTTACCCACAGTATAGATCTTTTCTTTTCAAAAGGCCAACAATAGGGTCATTAAGAAGATATCGAAATGTGGTTTCTTTAAGAGAACAAAATTTTCTTAACAAATATAATTCATTTTACTTATTAATTTACAACAATAAATAATTTATTAAAAATTTCCACATAATAACACATGTATCTTTTATATTATGATATGTTATTATGGTTTTTTCACAATATTTATTGTTCTCCACTTCCAACAAATGTGAAATAATATTTTCCATCCTGTGTTTGACGGACTACGACCTCACGGACAGATGTAACTCATTTTCCATAAACACATCATATAATTTGATATAATGATGTATTTAATGTATATATATATGATTTACATTATAATTATAAATTTAAAGTTATATTAACTCATAACCATTTTTACATTTCATTCTGTTTAATATATGACACCGTCGCTTGTGTGTACAGTAGCCTACAACCTCACAAAGAAATGTGATTAATTTTTCTATAACCATTTAAAAAGAATTTAACATAGATAAATTTAATTAATACATGTGATATAAATAGGAACATATATCAATATATTAAAATTAATATATCATATAGTTTATTACCCTTGCACCCTTTAAGGGAATGATATCACCCCATTGAGTATATACGACCTACAGTCTCTACAAAGTGATGTTATTCATTTTATTTGTATAAATTTAAAGAATAGTAATAAAGATGTATATAATTGAAAAATAAAATTAAGAGTACTAATATTATTTTGGTGATGATTTAATTATAACCAATTTATATGAACTAGAACATTCATGAAAAAACACTAATGACAAAACAAGGCAATTAACTCCCAAATCAATGAAAATAATTAAATATTATTAAAGAGATTGTAAAATTTTATAATAGGATCATATATCCTTGAAATTATTTTAGGGATATGTATAGCCCCGCATTCTTGCTACATCTACGGAATTCATGCTTTTGAAGTGCGTATCTTGTTCTTCGATGGATCTTTCCCCCATAATTCAATTTTTTGCCGCCTAGTTTATCTCCTAGAACACATCAGATTAAACTCCTCTCTTGCTTCTAGAACCATCATGAATTTAACCCATTCTAGTTGCACTTCATAAAACTTCGGTATCTTGGGATTCATGGAGGTAGCATCTGGAGAGTTTCGCTCTATATATTCCCTACTTCCTTTATTTGGAGATTCACATGTTTATAGTCTGTTTTTTTGTGATTCGTTTCTATTTTATGCTTCTAAATTTCATTTCATCTATTTCAAACCATTTTTTCATTTTTCCTAGATATAGATTTTCATTTTCATTTTTTTCATTTGGTTCTTTTTTGGGCTTGAATATCTTGTAGTAGTTTCTTGGTGTTTTTCTGTGAAGACGTGGTTGGTCTCATGGTTTTCGTTTCCTAGTAGGGGTTCCATTAGTAGGATTCTTTGGTCGTGCTGGTTTCTGAATCCCAAAATTGTGGCATTGGTCTATTTGAAACACTGATTTGGATCCTGGTTTCCTCAAATATTCGCCATGTCTGATTCAAACAGTGGTACTGATGATGCTTTGGGATGTGAGTTTTAAGTAATTGACAAATTTTAGAATGTTTTTTACTTATGGTGGATTCACTCTGACCATGGGTCCCTAGAGGGATGGATCTTCATGATGATTTTTTGTGTGGCTTCAATCATTTTGTGGCTTTGATGGTTTTTGGTGGTATGTTTTTTGTTTTAATTGGTGGTGATAATGAATTTTGGGTTTGTTTTCTCTGGTCATCAGTCCCGACAGTTTGGGCAGCATTGATGTCAATGATGATGGTGGAATTCCTTTATAATGATTGTGGATAACAGTGATGAGACTCTAGCTAACATGATGACTCTTGGACCAAGGTCTCCTTAGGTTTGGTGTTGGTTTTGAATTCTAAAATTTTTTTAAACATTTTTTATATATGGATTTTCCTAATGATGTTTGTGGGTGTCTCTTATCCTTATATTGGTATCTTGAAAAAAAAACTTTTATTCCATATAGGTTTATTTCAGAATTTTATCTTTATTCGATATTGTTTTAATTTCATTCTCCATTTGTGGAATTATGTGATAGTTCTATCTTAAAATAAATCTATATTATTATAATATGTTCAGTTATGATGTTATTAATATAACAGTACAATTTTTCACAACATTGGAACATAAAATTATTTAGAAAATATTTTTTAGAAAATCAAAACATATTTTTCTCTTCGGTCGTAAATACTTTTTCCCCAAAATCCAGATTTTTTCTAATTTTTTTTAATTTTTTTACAATTTTAAAAAATATTTAATAAAGGAATTTATATCATTTTTTACATTTTTTTTGAATGGAATCTTCATGTCAATTTTAATATAAGGACACATTTTATTTTACTAAAAAAATAAAATTAATATTTCTTTTAACATGCATGGCATGAACATAATTTCATGACATCATGACCACTCAATGTTTTAAATATTATTTTACAAGTTATAAAATTTTATTTTAGAATAAATTATTTTTGAAATATATTGTGAACTTTTGTTAATTATTTTGAAATAGAAAAGGGTATTTTCCTTAAAAAACATGTTAAATTGTCTATGGTATTTCTATTCAGCAATGACATAATCACATTATTATACTTATAATACATTGTGGATATGTTGTATTCATATCATCCTTATTCATTATTTTATTTTATTTGGTCAGATTGATAGAGGATGTAAAATATTATTAGCATTAACCCTATTACTCTTGATGGTTTATAATTATGTTTATTGGATGGTGGTGACTATTATAATTTCATATTATAGTTTTTTTCGATGAGAAAATTATTATGATTTTGATTCAACCCATTAATAAGTGTAATGAATTGTATTTTTTATGTGAATGTTGGGTTCCAGTTATAGATAGACCTTTTTTGCATCGATAGGTCTCATGAGACAAAATAGTTTTCCAAATTAAACGGCATTCTACCAACTGATTTAAATGGTATTGTGAATGGTCTTAAATGTATGTTTCAAATGTATAATATTTGAATTCCCCCATTATTAATAATTTTTTTGATTTCTATATTATTATTAGACTAGTTACAATATCCATTTATGATTTACATGATTATATGATAATTTTAACGGATTTATTTGATAATCGTTTAATCCTATCATATAATTCTCAAGTAATTGTTCTAAATGGAATATAATTTAGTTATTTATCATTCCATATTTATTATTTATATTAATTCATGATAGAAAATATAAAAATAATACTCTTAATGAGAATATAATGTCACATATTTCCTATGTTTTATTTTCCCCATGAAACAAAAAAGTGTTTTGGTATTTACATGTAGTGATATGATATAAAGAATAATGGGGTTCTCAAATAAAACACTATGTGTATTTGATGGTTTCAAATCAATTTCAATTAATGTATGTCTCTATTTTATAAAGACTAATAAATTATTCATTCCATCGGGATGTGATAACATAAATAATGTTGTAATATAAAATAGTGGCCACCAAATTAGGGTTACTATAGTTGAGGTAATTAAAATTAGCAAAGAGGAAGTTAGGAATAAACTGTGGGAACTATATTTAGGATACAAAGAGATAAGTGAATATAAACCTATGATAAAAAGTGATGATATTTATATAATAACATCCTAATGTATTGGTAAGGTAGATATTATGTCGTTTTTCTTATAAGACATCCATTTCTGGAAAATACTAGTTGGTGTGGTTCTAAAACAGATGTAACTAAGGGTAACACCACTAAAAAATGAAAATTGAGGTTGACCCATGAATTAACTAGTAAATGATTGTTGACCTTACTATCCACCTAGTTTGACACTCTTGGGGAATATGTTTAGTATAAATAATTTTTTTTACAAATCATTATGGTATATATCAATTTTTTTTTGATTTGTATACTTTACAAAAGAAACCATGTTTATGATTGTGAGATTATCCATGAATAAATAGTTCAATTTATATTAATTGTTTCACTATTTTTGGGACTATAATTTATGATACATAATGTTATGATCTAATCTAGTGTATACCATTTTTTAGAAATTTTACCTAGGGTAGGGAATGGGAACCATATCAATGAACTCAATCCAAAGACAAATGATTATGATTTCATTTCTAAGATTAAGAAAATATTTCTATGGGAACTAGTCTCTTATACATTACAATCATATGAGGTTATAGTATCTTATTATATGAACATATAGATATAATTTTATTTTTATTATTAATTATAGTGGAATAAAGAGTAGAATATGATGGAATATATAAAATGGATAATGGGAAGATGGAAAATTAGGCTTTCCCCATACGTGATAATTGTGGATAGAAACATCCCTGTAGTTTTTAGAATGGAATGTGAGTTTACCTAATGTTTAAAGTGAATGGCCATCAGGAACATGAATGAATGGATAATAATGAAACATTTTATTATTATTTTTTCAACTGTAAGGAGATGGGGGAACTATAAAAATAAATTATCCAAACTCCACGAAAATAAACCACATAATATGTTAGGGGATCAACGTCATGTTTATTCTATTACTATGGATGAAGTGGAATGATTTAATTGATTGTTTATTTTTACTCAAGAACAATGTTACATGAGTATTTTTATTAGTTATAACCAAGTTATAAGAGTTATAAATGTAAAAACATTGTACTATAATAAACTTTCTTGATGAATTTGAGAGTGTATGTTTATTGATACCGAGGACTAGGAAAAGTGATTCAGTGGAAAGTTGATCTTTTTAGAAAATACATGTTTCATGGAAGATAACCTTTAATATATTCTCTATGTTGATATAATAATCATAAATAGATATTTATTGGATAGTATTGGTGTAGAGGCCCGTAGCTTAACGTACATGGACATTACATTACTTTTGCAGAATACTTAGTACATAACAAAAACACACACACAAGGACCGTAATAGTTTAGTGTCTTTGGAAACTCGGAATATAATCTTCTAATTGTGGTGGAAGATCGTTAATATCTCCCATAAAGATATTATTTTTTCAAACCTAAATTTTTTCTTTATATCCTGGGGAAAAGAAAACATAAAAGGGTGAGCTCAGATGCTCAGTAAGGGTAAACAAATGAAATATCAATCACGTCATATTCATAAGAACATATCTTTTGGAAATTTTAACCTGCAAAAGAGATCATAATTTCATAACATGGGATAAATCCTAGTAGTGAAATTAAATCCCAATAATCATAACTTAAAACATGAAACTTTGTGGCATACACACATAATCATAGAGAATCATTTCTTGTTAGTCAAGACTCATTGCCAAGTCTATCTTAGTGGACAAAGTCCCTTTTTGAACTGAGTTCAATACTCATTTCAGTCCTGTTTCACTGAACCGGTATAACTTACCGTTCCAGCCATATCTATCTCATGAGATATAAAAACTTTACCCAATGCATTGGAGTGAGATATAGGTCCCACCCATCTCATAATGATACCATTATTATGTGTTCCACAAAATCATAAAACATACATCATTGCATAACCCATGTAGTAAAAATGGGATTCTTAAACAACATGACATCATAAAACAATTCATATATGATAATGGAATTCATAAAAATAATTCCATCACAACATAATCAAATCAATGTAATAATAGGGATAGAAATAGAACCCTTTATTATCTTAGATGGAATTTTTTTTTGATAAAACACTTGAACCCCATTCTTGAGGAAAATATCCTTTCTACTTCAAAAACACTTTTACTTATTTAACATGTCTTAAAATTTTAAACTAAAAGAAGTTGATTAAAAATAAACTTGAAAACTTGTAAAGGAAGCTTCTTGAAAATAATGTTTTAAAAATCCATTCATGCCGTATAAGTTAAAAAAACATTCTTCTCGTACTTTTGTCGGAAAAGTCAAAAAAGTACCTCGTACGGAAAACGACAAAATATTCCTTTCATATCTTTTACTAAAAACTCACCAAAGGTTAAAATAGGATTTAAACAATTTTAGGTGGATGGAAATAATATTACATATTGGTGAAACATGGATGTGGATGATAAAATACACCCCAGTAAATACTAAAGTATAAACAATCTCGGATAAAAATGAGATTGTGATATTTCCCTTACCTTAGGTCTGTTTTGCTTCGTAAGTGTCCGAACCTCCTGTATAATGATTTAAATAATGTTATTGACTTATTCCAGAATCATACTTATTTTTATGATATCATATATGGTCATATTCTTAGCTTCTTGGTAGTAATATTTCATTGCTACTTGTTATTCGGGTGTTTATAACTTTTTGTTCTTATGCGTGTTTTGTCGAATAAATTATTATCATTATCTTTAGGTTATAGATAACTCATTTCCAGAATGGTATTAGTGTAATATATATCATATTAATTCATTAAATACATTTATATAATCATTATTAAATGAAGATCATGTAGAACAAGTCGCATCACATCGTAGAGACGGTATTCCGTACGTACGCACGAGTGATGATATCGTTCCTATGATCGTGGAATTATATTGGAGTGTACGTATACTATTTCAGAATCAGTATCACTTTATAATAGTCATATATAGTCATTATTTAAACCATTATACCCATCCAAGTAAGGTCGTTGTGGAAAATAGATTACACCACGGCGTTGAGACGGTATTCCGTACGTACGCATGCGCGGTGATTTCCTTTTTCCGTATGATAGATAGAAGGTTAATTAGTGTTGTTTCATATTTAAAATAACATATCAGTATATAATAAATACTTATGTTATTACTTTATCATGAAACAACTTAATAAGAAGATGTTTAAGAAGAAAGAAAATGAAAAAGATCGGTAATGGATATTGCCTCTTTTTAACGCGCCTTTTCTTAACCTCCACTTAAAGAACTAAGGATGGTCTTTTAAGAATTCCAGGACCTCTATGATGATACTAGGGAATTGGAGAAGATATTTTTTCAGGGTTTGGCCGAGCTTGAATGCTAAAATTGGTGTGAGGAGGAGAGGGAGGAGGTGCCCTTTTATAAGGGAGGAGAGGGGCACCTTAGGAAAATCTCAAAATATTATTTTATATTAAGGTCAAATTCGGTTTATAATGGTTCCAATGGGTCTTATTTCGAAGATAAAGTGGGGATGGGTCGAACTCCTCTCATCCAATAGGATTTAGACAAGTTTAGGTTATTATTTTATCCTTATCAATTAGATATAACTCTAAGTTAAATAATTTAACTTTTACAGTGTCTTTTTGTTTTCTTACACTATATGGTTAATAAACTTACTATATCAAGAAAAACGAACCCCAAGTTGTTTATTATTAATATATATAATATTATATAAGTCATTTGGCCGAACCTTAGATTTTTAGGAATAATATAACAATTAATAATATAATATTTGTTTTAAAAACTAATTAATGTCAATTTTGACACTATTTGGTACATGATTTTTATGAAATTTATAACAGAATGATAAGTTCGAACCAAGTTACTTAAATCAACAATAACATGTCATATTAACCTAGATAATTATTTTAAGTCATAAAAAGTCTCAAATTACATTTATTTGGGCATTTATAACATCAATTATGTCAATATTTCATTAATAAGGCAATTACTGCATCATCTTTGTGTCATAATAAATGATAAGTATTTAATCCCTAAAAATTCTAAATAAATTTCTATGATGTAGATAATTGTATTATCTTTCTGGAGACTATTAATATTCTAAGTTTCATGAAGTGTATCACTAAATTAAAATTATTATATTTATAAGATTTAAGAAAGTGACATGTTGTCACATTCTTTGGTTTTAATAATAATTAAATTATTTTCATGGAACAAAGTCCATAAAATGAATCTAATCCGACCCTAAGGTTATATGGGTCTACTTTTATACATCCAATAGGATTTTTCCAAGTGTTAGGGTAATTTTATAATCTTATATTTATCCTTAATTACCCGATTTACCTTTAACTATAGTAAATAAAATTTAGCGTAGTTGCTATTCACAATGACCAAAAATAAAAAGTAGCTTATTAACATAATTTGGAACCACTGATTCCAAATATGGAATCCATTTTTCCAAATTCAATACACAAAATATGCAGAAATTAAATTAAAATTAATCCCGTTGTCGAAAGAGAACGGGTTTTTCTTTAAAACATTGCAATAGATTGAATTGATTTAACCTACGAATTCAAGGTAAAATTAATGATACTGACATAAATTATATTAAATGGTAAAAATATATTCTATTTATACTTTAAAAACATTCAATATTATAATTTAACCACATAAGATATTACGATGAAAAATTTTGTTTTTAATTAAAATATAGCATGTTTTTACTATTCATTAAAATATGAAAGTTATCGGAAAAATATCAAAACTTTATCTAATGTAAATTTTTATATCCTGATTCAAAAGAAGAAATTTATTTTGTAAAATTGAACTTATAAACATGTCAAAAACTATATTTGAAGTGGGTGCGCCATCAAAAGGTGACAAAACTGCATTTTTTGAGAAATACTTATTTTACCCGAAAAATTTATTTTGTTCTTATACCATGTTCTAGAAATGTTTAAGATGAATAATAATGTTATAAAATTCAAAATTTAGTTAACACTATTCATAACGGCTAGTTCATAACAATATTATAATAATATATTGTTGTTTAGTAAAACCCGGTATTGCGTACTACACACGCTATCGAGGAAGGTCGTGATTGCGTGTAATGCAAGTCAAGTCAAGGGTGTGTGTTATGCAAGCTCCTTTTGGTGTAGCGTACAACAAAATACATTAATAAAATTAAAAAGAATATTTTTCATAAAATCTCGGGGTGTTACATTCTACCCCCCTTAAAATGAATTTCGCCCTCGAAATTCGTCGGGGTTATAAATGGTTTACTATTAAATAGTTTCTTTAATAGAAACCCACATCGTAAAAAGGAATACCAAAACCAATCTTTAAAAACAAAAGTATGAAACGTAACGGTTACCCAAATAAACTAATCACTGGGTTTCCACATAAGTGAAAATATGGATATGGAAGAGAAATCTAACCATCATGTTCTGATGGAGAGTGGTAGAGAACATGGCTATGGAAAATACAGAAATCACGAAGCCATAAATTTGTGACGATCTAAGGTACCATCTGATACATCAGATATAAGAGCACTAGGAAATCATTTTTGGTTTTCAAGATCGTTTCCTTAAAGTTGGTGAAATTGAAATTAGAGAAAAATACTTTCGTGATTTCGGTATAGTCTCATCGTTGGTCGTTCTTTGGACAATTTCCACTTCATCTCTTAAAGAAATGAAGTTGAATTTGTCATTTGTGATGTGTTAGCAGATCATGTGATAGAATGATGGGTCATTCCATCTGTCTCAAACAAAAGGTTAGAAAAGTTATCAAAAAATACATAAGTCCATCTATAGTGAGATTAATGATATATGGTTCCTAAAATGGACTTATACTTCATATATCATACTGGTTAATATAATAAAACTAGTTTCTACTAAACAAGGACTTCCTGTAGGCCAATGGTAGGCGTTAAAGGCCAGTCACACTTCAGTTGTTGGTTCAATTCCCACAGCCTTGTACGATGCGATGGGCCGCCGCCCGTCCTACAGGTTGTCCTTTTTCTAAAACTATATTACTATAACATCCCATCAATAATATCAAAAAAACTTATATCCTTAAACAATACTAAATTATGTCCAACATAATCCATTTCAATCTTTAGGCTTATCCATAATACTTCAGTCCACTCTTATAATACATTGAAAATGATTACCTAGAGATTTAATACCATCTTTGATCCCCATATATCATAAGATATGTCTTGTTGGTCACATTCTAAACATTCAAAGGCCCTAATCATGTATTCTCTTTAATACCCATTGAATCTTAGTGAAAACATGAATGCAGTTAAACGTTAACACTTTCCACATACCAAAATCCTCAAAATTCTATATACTCAAACCATGATACAACCTTCTCCTTATATCAGTCATGAGCTCATGAATACTATCAAACATTTAATTTTCTCCTTATCCTTTCATTATGCGCATATCATCTACATTCCAAAAATATCTGAATAACCTTTCATGGATACTGGTTACATTAATCATACACTTTCAAAACTCAAGGAAAGACAACAGTGTAACAATCCTTAGATGTCTTTTTATTCCATAGTACCATGAGATTACTTATACAACATTACACATGATAAACATGTAATCATTCCACTACATTCTTAAACCATTGACCGAGCTTCAACAATTCTTTCATCTCACATATCATTTGTAGTCTCATCATCATCATCAACATAAATACTACCCATACGACCAGACTGATTCTCTTCATGAGACTTTACCACAGGGCATTTGTTTGCATAATGCCTGTACATTCCACATTTAAAACATTTAACCATTGTTGATGTCATAGCAATACCATTATCCTCATCCCCAGTGTTAACTGAACCTTTTCCTTTGCACTTACTAGCTTTGTGTCCTTCTTTTCCACACCCAAAGCATCTTCCAGTTCCTTTGAAACATTCTCCTTGATTCCTCTTCCCACATGATTTAAATAGGGGAAATTGAACTTTCTTTCCTCTACGATCATCATGAAACTCCATCTTTTTCTTATTAGCCGAGTCAGGAAACTTACCAAATTTTACTTTATTGATCATACAATAAGACTGCTGATTCGGCATAATAATGATGTTTGGACTTCCAAATCCCATTTCATTTGGTTTCTCATGAATAATATCATTCCATTGTCTATCATATCCTCCATTATCGTGAATCATCTTGTTTCCATCCATTTTCTAAAACCCAAAAAGAATAGCGTGAGAGGCAAAAATAATGCTAGGAAAAACAACATAGTAAAGGGGGAGTACCCTTAATATCTAACATCTTAGGTTAAATTCTATGATCGTTACCATAGTTCTAGGACTGTATCCTATACGTATACTTATCCTTAGGGACATCCCTAGACATACCATAGAAATATCTCTAGGGATCTCACTAATGTTTTCGCATCCTAGTTTCCAAAGGTTGACTAAACCTTTCATCTGATACCAACTGTAGAGACCCGTAACTTAACGTACATGGACATTACATTACTTTTGCGGAATACTTAGTACATAACAAAAACACACACACAAGGACCGTAATAGTTTAGTGTCTTTGGAAACTTGGAATATAATCTTCTAATCGTGGTGAAAGATCTTAAATATCTCCCATAAAGATCTTCTTTTTTAAAACCTAAATCCTTTCTTTATATCCTGGTGAAAAGAAAACATAAAAGGTTGAGCTCAAATGCTCAGTAAGGGTAAAAAAAGAAATATCAATCACGTCATATTCATAAGAACATATATTTTGGAAATCTTAACCTGCAAAAGAGATCATAATTTCATAACATGGGATAAATAATAGTAGTGAAATGTAATACCAATAATCATAACTTAAAACAAGAAACTTTGTGGAATACAAACATAATCATAGAGAATCATTTCTTGTTAGTCAAGACTAATTTCCAAGACTATCTTAGTGGACAAAGTCCCTTTCTGAACCGAGTTCATTCCTTGTTTCAGTCCTGTTTCACTGAACCGGTATAACCTACCGTTCCAGCCATGTCTATCTCATGAGATATAAAATCTTTAACCAATGAATTGTAGGGACAGATAGGTCCCAACCATCTCATAATGATACCATTCTTATGTGTGCCACAAAATCATAAATCATACATCATTGCATAACCCGTGTAGTAAAAATGGGATTCTTAAACAACATGACATCATAAAATAATTCATATAAGATAAAGGAATTCATAAAAATAATTCCATCACAACATAATCAAATCAATGTAATAATAGGTATAGAAACAGAACCCTTTATTATCTTAGATGGAAAATAATTTTGATAAAACACTTGAACTCCATTCTTGAGGAAAATATCCTTTCTACTTCAAAAACACTTTTCCTTCCTTAACATGTCTTACAATTTTAAACTAAAAGAATTTGATTAAAAATAAACTTGAAAACTTGTAAAGTAAGCTTCTGGAAAATAATGTTTTAAAAATCCATCCATGCCGTATAAGTTAAAAAAACAATCTTCTCGTACTTTTGTCGAAAAAGTCAAAAAAGTACCTCGTACGAAAAATGACAAAAGATTCCTTTCATATCTTTTACTAAAAACTCACCGAAGGTTAAAATAGTATTTAAACTATTGTAGGTTGATGGAAATAATATTACATATTGGGGAAACATGGATGTGGATGATAAAATACACCCCAGTAAATACTAAAGTATAAACAATCTCGGATAAAAATGAGATTGTGATATTTCCCTTACCTTAGGTCTATTTTTCTTCGTAAGTGTCCAAACCTCCTGTATAATGATTTAAATAATGTTATTGTCTTATTCCAAAATCATACTTATTTTTATGATATCATATATGGTCATATTCTTAGCTTCTTAGTAGTAATATTTCATTTCTACTTGTTATTCGGGTGTTTATAACTTTTTGTTCTTATGCGTGTTTTGTCGAATAAATTCTTATTCATATCTTTAGGTTATAGATAACTCATTTCCAGAATGGTATTAGTGTAATATATATAATATTAATTCATTCAATTCATTTATATAATCATTATGAAATGAAGATCATGTAGAACGAGTCGCATCACATCGTGGAGACGGTATTCCGTACGTACGCACGAGTGATGATATCGTTCCTATGATCGTGGAATTGTATTAGAGTGTATGTATACTATTTTAGAATCAGTATCACTTTATAATAGTCATATATAGTCATTATTTATACCATTATACCCATCCAAGTAAGGTGGTGGTGGAAAATAGATTACACCACGGCGTGGAGACGATATTCCATACGTACGCACACGCGGTGATTTCCTTTTTCCGTAGGATGGATAGAAGGTTAATTAGAGTTGTTTAATATTTATAATAACATATCAGTATATAAGAAATACTGATGTTATTACTTTATCATGAAACAACTAAATAAAAAGAAGTTGAAGAAGAAATAAATTGAAAAAGATCGGTAATGGATATTACCTCTTTTTGACGCGCCTTTTCTTAACCTCCACTAAAAGAACTAAGGATGGTCATTGAAGAAGACCAGGACCTCTAGGATGATACTGGGGAAGTGGAGAAGATATTTTGGCAGGGGTTGGCCGAGCTTGAATGCAAAATTGGTGTGAGGAGGAGAGGGAGGAGGTGCCCTTTTATAAGGGAGGAGAGGGGCACCTTGGGAAAATCTCAAAATATTATTTTATATTAAGGTCAAATTCGGTATATAATGGTTACAAAGGGTCTTATTTAAAAGCTAAAGTGGGGATGGGTATAAATAATCTCATCCAATATGATTTAGAGATGTTTAGGTTATTATTTTAACATTATCAATTAGATTTAACTCTAAGTTAAATAATTTAACTTATACCGTGTGTTTTTGTTTTCTTACACTATATGGTTAATAAACTTACTATATCAAGCCAAACGAACCCCAAGTTGTTTATTATTAATATATATAATCATATATAAGTCATTTGGACGATCCTTAGATTTTTAGAAATAAAATAACAATTAATAATATAATATTTGTTTTAAAAACTAATTTATGTCAATTTTGACACTATTTGGTACATGATTTTTATGAAATTCATAACAGAATGATAATTTCGAACCAAGTTACGTAAATCTGCAATAACATGTCATATTAACCTAGAAAATTATTTTAAGTCATAAAAAGTTTAAAATTACATTTATTTAGGAATTTATAACATCATTTATGTCAATATTTCATTAATAAGACAATTACTGCATCATCTTTGTGTCATAATAAATGATAATTATTTAATCGCTAAAAATTATAAATAAATTTCTATGATGTATATAATTGTATTAGATTTTTGGAGACTATTAATTTTTGAAGTTTCGTGAAGTTTACCACTAAATTAAAATTATTATACTTATAAGATTTAAGAAAGTGACGTGTTGTCACATTCTTAGGTTTTAAAAATAATTAAATTATTTTCATGGAAAAAAGTCCATAAAATGAATCTAATCAGACCCTTATGTTATATGGGTCTACTTTTAGCCATCCAATAGGATTTTTCCAAGTGTTAGGGTAATTTTATAATTTTATATTTACCCGTAATTACCCGATTTACCTTTAACTATAATAAATAAAATTTAGCGTAGTTACTATTCACAATGCCCAAAAATAAAAAGTAGCTTATTAAAATAATTTGGACCCACTGATTCCAAATATGGAATCCGTTTTTCCAAATTCAATACACAAAATATGCAAAAATTAAATTAAAATTAATCCCATTGTCAAAAGAAAACGGGTTTTTCTTTAAAACATTGCAAAAGATTGAATTGATTTAACCTACGAATTCAAGGTAAAATTAATGCTAATGACATACACTATATTAAATGGTAAAAATATATTCTATTTATACTTTAAAACCATTAAATATTATAATTTAACCACATAAGATATTACGTTGAAAAAAGTTGTTTTTAATTAAAATATAGCGTGTTTTTACTATTAATTAAAATATGAAATTTATCGGAAAAATATCAAAAGATTATCTAATGTAATTTTTTATATCCTGATTCAAAAGAAGACATTTATTTTGTCAAATTGAACTCATAAACATGTCAAAAACTAGATTTAAAGTGGGTGCGCCATCAAAAGGCGGGAAACTGCATTTTTTGAAAAATACTTATTTTACCCGAAAAATTTATTTTTTTCTTATACCATGTTATAGAAATGTGTAAGATGAATAATAATGTTATAAAATTAAAAATTTAGTTAACACTATTCATAATGTCTAGTTCATAACAATATTATAATAATATATCGTTGTTTAGTATAACCCGATATTGCGTACTACACACGCTATCGAGGAAGGTCGCGATTGCGTGTAATGCAAGTCAAGTCAAGGATGCGTGTTGTGCAAGCTCCTTTTGGTGTAGCATACAACAAATGAAATTAATGAAATTAAAAAGAATATTTTTCATAAAATCTCGGGGTGTTACAATTGGGGACCCAAAAATTGGTTAGTTATTGGATAGTTTATGTTGTCTTTTTTGTAGTTTACTTCATGTTGGGATTTTTGTAATTTATTAAAATGCCTAATATTTTTCTCTAAGTATTCATGTTTTAATTAATGTATTATATTGATCAATGTATTCACATATTTGGAATGTGAAATTAAGAGAAAATTTATATAGTCAGGGGGGTTGTAATTTTGATTCATTAACCTTCCTTTTAAATGTGGATATAATTATTTTAGAAAATACTTAATGATAACTATTTATAGAATGAGTTATGTTTAACTATTGATTTTATTGAATAAATTATGCTAACCATTTTGTTCTTGGAATATACCTAGATATATTTGGGATGAAGTTTCATTATTAAATTGAGCTAATCATCAGTTTAATTTTATTTTTACTGATTCATCCATGAAAATTTCTTCTTGAATAGTCATCGTTTGGGTATAATATGGTATTGTGATGAAAATTATTAAATTATGAAATTATACTAGTTATGTAGTTGTATTTTCTAATTTTCCTTGTGTCTATGGTTAATGAAACCTTGATATTTAAGAAATAAGATCTTGAAATAGTATTTTTATCATATTATCTAAATATCAACTGAATTAATGGTCTTTTGACATATCACAGATTTAGGGATTTTTGGTTTTCAAAATTGACTTAATCAATATAATTATTTTGAAAAATAAATTATATCACCCTCCATCATTATGTAAGAATTATTCTTTTCTTCTATGTCCATATGTGTACTTCAAATTTATGTTCTATTACATGGTCACCTAGTTATGTGATTATTCTTCATGAAATTATTACTTCCATTTATATTTTAACAATAGGTTGATTTTTACCAATATAATGATGTTGTATTTCAAGACTGGTATTTTCATATGTCAAAACATTAATTACCACGATCAAGATTAAATTGTGGTGGAAAAATTTATTTATGTGGGGTATAATGTGACAAACTGAGAGTTTATATGTGGAATGCCATATTTGATAGATTATACAACATTAAACACCATGATTAGAAGAGAGTAAAAAAATCAGAGACATTATGTTATATTTTACTCTAAATAAATTCAATCTTTTCAAAATATTGCAATAAATGTAACACAGGGTTTCACTAAAACATGATAGTCTATTAAAATATTATTATTTAAACATGACCATTATATGATAGTCCTTATGATAGTGTGTATGAATAGTAATAACTAAATTATGTAAATGATATGGTATAAAAATGTATAAAATACATTAAATGGTCATATATTTAATATAAATAAATTAAGAAGCATTTGGAAGACAATTATATGTTTTTTTGAAAAACAATATTTTTTAATTGGAAAATTAGTCGCTCTTTGCACACATAATTTAAAATTATTTTTTCCTATTACATAATTTATACTTAAAAAAATTAAATTTATTTTTTCAATCTAAATTTCAAAATTATCACAGGTTTTAATTTTAATAATTCTTGTAAATGATTAATTTTTTGAAGAATAGTTAAAAATAGTAATTTTTATTGAAAACTACTTTTTCATTTAAATTTTTTACAAAGTTAAATTAAATTTCTAATTTTTTTCAAAGTAAAATTAGATGTATAATTTTATAATTTAACTAAATAAAATATTGGAATCAATTTTATATTTAATTTTGATATTGAAACATTCTATACATATGGAGTTGTCTCTTCGGAAAACCATTCTTCCATCGCATATGCAGTTTAATTTTAAATTAGATTTTACAAACTATATGAATTAAATTAGGAAAAATGGATTCCATATTTTTAAAAATAATAATTTTTTACCAAATGATTTAATCTTAATTTATGACCTTAATTAATATTTGAAACAGTAATTAATTAATTACCATAGTTAAGGTAAAAATTGTTTTAATGAGGGTTAGACTAAGATCAAAAGTTTTAAAATGAACTCTAAACTTATAAAATTCCTATTTAATGTCAATATTTTTAACCTTATAGCCTTATTATTTATTTTATGATTTTTTAAAATTAAATGATTTTTACATGAATAATAACTTACATAATGAATAATAGAAAATGTAACCCTCTTGATATTTATTTTCCATTATCTGTTCACACTGGGAAAAAGAATGATAAGAAAAAATATAGATTTTAATTTTGAGAATAAGGAAATTAATTTCATGAATGTATTTTGTTTTTAATTATTACTAATAATTAAATTATTTTACATTCATACACAATGCCAACAGAATAATTATTTAGTTAATAGAAATATAAAAAATGACAAAAAATAGTAATGTTAAAATAAATTGGATGAATTATTATGTTTATTTATTTTTTTAGATAATTTTATTATTTTTTACTGGTTTGAGAATAATATATTTTAATTCCATAATTTTCAAGATATTATTTAATTCAAATTAAATGAATAGTGTCAAAATTGACATTAATGTGAATTTATTATAATATGTTATATTTAATTAAATGAGTTAAAATTAATAATAATAATATTTTTCCAATTTGATTTGAAATGATTAATATTATAAATTATGGTCCACTAATGGACCAATTTTTATTTCATAGTGGCTATATTGACCCCTAATGTGTACATTTTTTTTAAAACAAATACTATTAATGATGTATTCTCTCTGAATACATGCACTCGTGATTGAATTTATTTTCCACCCATATAAAATTTTTATTTTAAAAATATTATTTAAAATTTTGAATTATTGGGTTCAAAATATTTTATATGTATCATTTTATTTTAGTCTTACGGTAATAAAATACTAAGGTTATGAAAATAACTATCATGGTTCAAAACTAAAAAGGTAAAAGTAAGGAATCATAGAAGTTATGGAACAAAAATTTTAAGACATGTGTCTTATTATGTAGTAGAGGTTTTTAATGAGATTATATTCCCTAAAAACCATTAATTTTAAATCTTTTTGCGACATTCCAGGAGAGTTACTTCCCATTATAGAATATTTTTGGATATTTACAAAAATGAAACCCATCATCAGCTATAAAAGGGAACTCACTCCCATCACTTATTCACACATATCAAGCCATCTATATTGAAACAAACCACATAAATACATCAATAAAATCATTAACAACATTCTAAATCTTCATATTATCCAAAAATACAAACCATAAGGTCATTAAGAGGAGATCAAAATGAGGTTTCTCAAGGAGAAGATAATTATCTTCAGTATGTTCATTATTTTTATTCCTTGTATTTAATATTTATATTATGTATTAATTTTTAAAATATAGTAACATAGGTATATATAATATAAATATATGTTATAATTTTTTTTTAATAATTTTTATCATTCTCCACTTCAATCAAACGAATTACGAAATTTTTTATCCTATGTACGGAGGACTACCGCCTTACAAACTAATGCAACTTGTTTTTTTCATAAAAACATATAATGGTTAGAACTAATGGAACACTTAGTGTATAAATATGTGTTATTTATTATATATAATAACTTTTTTAGTCAAAATATCATTCATACATTCATTCTTTCCCTTCTGTATAAAATATGATAACGTCCCTCGTTTTTGTGGTGGACTACCTCCTCATGAACTGATCTGATTAGTTTTTATGTTATGAAATACTAGGAAAGTAATATGAATAAATTTAATGTATATATATGATATAAATTATATTATATAAATCATGTGAAATTAATAAATCATACAGTTCCTTACCCTTTCACCATTTCATGGAATGATATCATGGCACAAGTATACATATGACCAACCATATCTACTAGGACATGTGATTCCGTTTCTATGCCCAATTTTCATGATTTTTCATAAGGTATTATATAATGAAAGAAAATAATATTTTTAAAATTAATATCATGATGATGATGATGGAACTATATCCATTGTAAATAATTCAAACACTTATAACAAAACACACATGATAAAACATGGTAATTAACACCCAAAATAATGAAAATAATGAATCATTTTTAAGAAAAGGGATGTAAAATTTTACAATTGGATCATATATTGTATGATATATGTGAATATGATTCTTCATTATATTTACAATAAACCTATATTTATTAGATAATATGTTTGGACAAATATATTGGGCATTGATTATGAGGTATGGGATTCTCATCTTACTTTTATGTTTTTGAGACATACCCCATATTCACCCCTTATTCCTTTTCCTAGTGTTTATAATTAGCAATTGATATGTTATATCATGCATCTATTTATCTTCATTTAATTTTATGCTTAATTTTCTGATTATTTATTTTACGGTTCGTACGATTCAATTGTTACCATAGTGGTAAGAGATTATTTCACAATATCATAATTATTTGGGATTGTATTGTTTGACACTCCATTGGGGGAATTATTTGATATTTATTTCTAAAAATAATTATATATTCTTTTAATCTGATTATTCATGAGATTTTTCATGTAATAGAACCTTTTTTACACTCTTTTCTACTAAAAATTATTGAGAAAGTGATTTTAGGAAAATCAGATCTTATTTATCTCCTCGGTCAAAAATGTTTTTTAATCAAAATCTAGGTTTTCTAAAAAATCCAAAAATGTTTTTAAACATTTTTAAAATGATTCATTAAATTAACCTTTACAAATTTTAACTTTTTACAAAATGTATTGCAATAAATCTTCATATATATTTTGAAACAAGGCACGTTTCACTTTTATAGAAAATGAGATACGAATCATTAATTTAATGTGTATTACATAGACATAATTTTACACCATCACAAACTCTAAATGTTTTAATCATTATTTTATACGTTTTAAAATTTATATTAAAAGATAAGTATTTTAAAAATACTTTTTAACTTAATTGAAAAATTATTTTCATTGTGAAATAGTTATTTTTCCTAAAAATGGATTCAATGTCATTTTTATGGGATTTTTTATTCAAAAACGACTTAAACCCTTTTATATAGATTTAATACAAGGAGGATATGTTATATTATTGTCATAAGTATTATTTCTGAGTATTTTTTATGATAAGTTTGACTAAGGATGTACAATTTAATTACAATTATCTATATTACTCTAGATGGTTTGTGATTATACTTATTAGAGTAGGGTGTGTAGTAATATTTCATATGTTAGTTTTTCAATAAAAATGTTTATGTCTAATATGTTTCACCCCCTTAATATGAAGAATGATTTGGACTCATTATGTGATTGGTGGGGCCTGAATATTAATATACCCTCAATGCATTAACTGGTATCATGAGAAAAGTATGTTGAAAAAATTAGATCGATTTATACCAACAGATTTAAATAGTCATGTGAAAGGTTTTTAAATTATGTTTTTTATGCATGTAATTATGCATTACCTAATTATGAATTAGTAATATATTTATATCTTACTTACTCATTTATTTAAAATATCATTGGATATGTTTTAATATTATGTTATTTTTTATGTTTCTTTAATAGATGATAATTTATTCCTTCCATATCATGCTCAAGGTATTATTTTAAAATGAGTATGTTTTAGTCATTTACATTACCGTATTTATATGATTTTTCGTGTGTTGTATATTCCGTCGTACGTATACCCTTATTGAGCATCTGATCTCAACCATTTCTTATGTTTTATTTTCCCAGTGATACTTGGAAGTGTTTTTTTATTGATATGTATGGATACACAATGAGGAATAATAGATTTATCAATGATAATAAATAGTTTATTTCATCATTTAAAATGTATGTGAAATCCATGTATGTATAGTGTTTATCATGAATATTAAACTATTCACTCCATCGGGATGTGATACCATATATCGAGTGCCAATATAATAATGTATACATTGCCTCCGGGTTATTAGAGTATGATTTTTTACACAATACATTAAAATTTTTATATTTATGTTTATTCAATGAAAATATTTTAGAAATATAAATATGTTATTTGTAAACAAATATATGAAAAATGGTCATTACTTGGTAAAAACTTAATGAACATATTTTGAGTAATTCTAGAGGGAATTTTGAATCTCAAAAATTCCCACTAGAATTTTTATCCATAAAAAAAAATTCAATGTGAGTTTCATATAATTTATTATTCACCTAAAAATAATCCAATTCTATAAATTTTTCAAAAAATTTCAAATAATTTTTTTGAGATATTTTAGAGAAAATATTTGTGAAATTTAAAATAATATATATACTAAAAATTACATTTAATTTTTATCAAAACATATAAAACTATATAGATTTTATAATTATTAATATAATCAAACTAGGTTGATATTAATACAATATAAAAATTAAATTTTATATTATATGTTTTTTTGTAAATTTCCTCATTTTGTAGTTTTTGAGGAACATAACGTTTGATTTGATATATAAAATGCATGTTTCTATAATAATTTTGATGAGATAATGTTACAATAGAAATTTAGAGGAAAATAAAAAATTTATATATCTACAATTTCATCGTCAGTAATTAAAAAATTAAACAAAAATGGGTTTTGGGGTGCTTGATAAATGAACGAACAACTCGGATTGGTCCATGTCTACCCAAGGTTTGGGGCATATGTTTCACACCATACACAATGCTAGTCCTAATGTGGTCATCCGGTCAAATGATCTGATGGTGTGATCTTTTCTACTTCACCCCTACCTTATCCCATACATGGTATCAATAGGCGTTCTGGTGGTCATTTGATCAACATGATCAAATGGAATACTATTAGGTCAATCCATCCATGTAGGTGAACCCCCTAATAAAAAAGATCCATATGATACTTTAAATTAGAAAATACCCCATATGTCCATGTCAACCACCTGGGTACCAATTTGGCATAAGATGATATGCACAAACAGGGATTCCTGATCAATGATCAGACACCTACTAGGTGATGGAACAAATTTACGATTCTTACATGAAAAGACTCACCTGGGTCAATGTGTAGTGGTTCCACATGTCCCACCATTTAGATGAGAAACCCCATAGTGCATAGGGGTAAAAATCATGAGCATTTTGGCTATGAATTCTCTTTTAAACTACTATTGATACCTGATATCCTTTTTTTACTTCATTTACCATTGTGGATTATAAAATGTTTAATTTCAGGAATGTTTGAGAAACAATGACCCTCTATATGATGTGATAACTCACCTATGTACCAAAAATTAATAACGAACTCACTTGATGATATAGAAATCTATAGAATGTTCATTAATCAATAATAAAAATGAAATATAAACTTATATATTTATATTGAAATTATTAAAATAATTATGATATAAGTGTTTTATTTATTATGAAATGAATAAAATATTTTTCTAAAAAATATATAAATTTTTAGTGTGGGAAGGAAATGGTATAGAGTGAAGAATAACTCATCTGGATTTTTGGATATTAGAACATTAATTTCACACTATATTTTTTGTTTTATTTTTGGTCAATATAGTTATTATCGGAACGTAAATGTGAGTGAAAAATGGGTGGTGGAGTGAGAATTGACTAACTCAAGAAAGAGTAATGTCTACCTGTATCATAAGGTATAAAATAGATTAAATATATATTCTATTAAATATGAAAAGGAATTTTCCATTTATTTTTTATTAAATGAAATATTTTTGTTCTAATTCTATTTTAATAACATGGATGGAATGATTCAAGTATTAGAAAAAAGGCATTATTATTGATTGAGTTGGTCATCATGGAAAATTCTTGGCTAATTTAGAGGTACTATCTACAATAATTGATATAAGTTGAAGAAAATGGATAAACTAAACTACTAGTAGACATATTTTATAGCTATGTTTAAAATTTTTAAAATACCTTCAAATTATTAATATAATATTGCTGAAATTATGGAGGAACCATCCTTGTGTTACTTAGATATAAGGAAATTTAAATCATTAAAAATATACACATGGATGTTTCCTTATTAAGGTAGATTTCATGGATGAAATGAGAAGTCAATAATGGTACTCAAAAACCTATAATTTAGTGTATATATGATTCAAGTAATTTTGAGAATGGTAATGAATATGTTTAAGATGTTTTGATAAATTTAAAATTATATTTTAGGTTGATCTCATAAGTATGTGAATAAATGAGATAAATTAAAGTAAATATGGAAAAATTTAATGAATTTTGGAGATAAATCTAAAAGTTTTCACTGTATTGACGTTTTTGTAATATTCATGAATTTCATTTGACTTCATGAATTTTCATAAAAATTATCTCTTATGTCATAAAAATGAAAATGTCAAGATATCATAAGACTTATAGTAACGTTTTGAGACTTTATAAGGAGTTGATATGGATTTATATAATGTATTAAATACTCTAGTATATAATTTAAAACACATTAAATGGATGGAATTTGATGTATGTAAGTTTTCGGGGAATATCATTACTCTTTCCTCCAGTATATGATCATGTTTTTTTTCATGTAATGCATTTATGAAAATTTTATAATACAATTATAGTGGGGAAGTCCTTTTAGTTTGAAACAAATAAGACTTTTAGGCTATCTCATATTACTTCCATGAAGATATTTTATGAGTTTGAGCCATCGCGTAAAGATTACATGAGTTGTGTAATACATTGATTAGTCCACTTAATAGATTTCCTATTTTTTGTAAGATTTATGAGGCGCATTATATTTCAGAGGTATAATAATTTAATGAATTATTTTGAATGAAAAATTTATATTCCATAATTAATATTCTAAATATAGAATAAATTAACATTATTCAAAATCCATTCATTCAAGATAAAAACATCATGAGGACTTTGGATCCTTGATTCAGGAATGAATTGAACAATATTCAATGCGATGGTTATAATAAGATCATTAATATATTTTTTGAGATTTTTGAATGAGAATATTTGAAAACCGGTTTTAGGGATCCAAATGTAGATTCAAATTAGATGGAACTCAAGTTTAAAATGAATTTTCAAAAATTAAAAAAACATTATGATTCAAGTTACGGATTGAGAAATATCTGATCTCCATAATGTAGAGCATAAAAAAAGTAGAATGAATTTATAAGAATGTTATTGATTCTAAAATGAGAAATTGAATATTATTCATATATATAAATTTAAATGTGACGTTTCATATGATGTACATCAAATAAATTATATATCAAAAATCGAGTTCTGTTCATGATGGGAATGATAAGAAGATATTTTGGATGAGTCGGTATTCTGATAGTAAATACAATCTAGAATTTTTATAAATTTTCATCAACGTTATCATATCGATAATGAGATTAGACAAGCCACAAATGATTTTCCATATATTTTTATATAGTGGAAATGATGTTCTATTTGTGGATATTTGTGGATATATTTTTAGAATAGGTGTATTAAATCCTAATGATTAAAATTTATAAATACATATTTGGATAAACTAAAAAGTTAAAATGAAATGATATAAGAATTTTTTGGAAATCAGTCTAGTGAACCATTAGAGTAAAAAATAATATCTGAGATCATTGGGATAATCCCACAAGATGTTTTAGAGAAAAATATGAATGGAATTATCTGGAGAATATGGAATGAAATTATTTTAACAGATGTATTAAATTATAAATATAGAAAATATTATACAAGGAACCTATATAAAAAGTATTATATGACAGGAGGATAAAACGTGTAATGAACTAAGAGTGTATTGAAGTGACGATATTGATGAAAACTGTCATATCATGGTATAATTAGAACAGATGATCTCATGATACAGTAGAAACCCTTTTGGGAATAAAATATTTGAGGAAGAATAATATGGTTCACATGCCAATTATTAGAAGAAGCATTACTGTATAAATTCTTGAAATAGAGGAAGAAGAAGTCCATTTAAGAAAGGATGAAACCATTAAAACTATTCCCTGATTATCTATTGAATCACTTTAATAATATTGAAGAGATACTGGATATTTGAAGATCACGAGAGATCGAGTTAGAGATACCCTTGAATAGTATTTGAATAATAATTGGGTGTTTTGGATGACAACAATGATTGAGTTACACGATGGGTTAAGAATATTAAAATGAATACAAGGACACGACGAGTTAGGGGATCTAATTTTATGTGGATATAGTTTCATACTTTATTGATTGAATTTGTACTTCATAAGTGGTAAATGTTAATTTACAGAATAATGAAATCATAGGAGAGTCTTCTTCACGCATGTTATATGGTGAACTATGATTTAGGATGTTCCCTAGCCATTATATTTTAATGGATGATTATATTATAATATAAAATCTGTGATGTATATGAAACTAATGATTGTAATGTGAATGTTTCCTCAAAGGGGATTGACCTTCTAGTTTTTTTGTAGTACAATTTAGCTTTTATATTGTATTTCTTGTGTAATATTGGGCTTGGTTGAATAAAAATATATCCATTTATATCGAAATAGTTAATAGGGGTTCAGATATCAATATTGGAAAAAATTTTGAATGAGAAAATGAAATTTGGTAAAATAATTTAGTAGAGCCAAATTCACCCCATCATTGGTTTCTACAATAGTACACTGGGAATATGAATTGTATTCGAGCTAACCTAGTTCCCTTTTAGATATATTTACTTTAATGACCCAATTATCTTTATATGAATATATAAACTATAAATTTTAATATTATTAAGAAGACTATTATATGGAAGGATCATATTCTATAATTGGTAAAGCTAATTTGATAATATAGAGTATGATTTTGAACAATATTAAGAAAATATAGGATAGAAGAAAGGAAATATAATAATAAATAAATGAGGTTAATATTATAGATATAAATAATCATAGTAGTAATCAGATTTCTAAATATGTTGAAGATGATTCCTATATTGATAAATGTATATCAACATGTGAAAAATATTATTTCAATGAATCACTTAGTTATTTTTATTATGAAATCAAGTTTTATCTAACAAAGATCAATATTAATGTTTACATATATATATTTTCTAACATTGAATGGATACTCGATGAAATGTCACAACTGGAATAAGAAGTCATTGCAATGGAGGAAGCATTGTTAATGAAGGATGGAAGTTAGAACACCCTCACAAAAAATGTTAGTGTAATGATTGAATCTATTTTATTTTTAAATGAAATAAATTAAATTATAAAATAACAATTTCAATGAGATATTTTTGAGAAGTTTATATGTGAGAATGAAATTAATGAATACATCCATGATTGAAAATATATATATAATTCCTCTACCTATTTCAATTAATTTCAACTAGAAATTATTGGAGATAAGGTTAACAATATATATAATTATCTTATTGAGATAAGTCTAATGAATAACCATCAAATATATAAGTCAATTAGTGATTTTAATCAATGGGTGAAAACACTTGAAGACTATAAATATATCCTTCATCTGAAATTTCTTGAGTTTTATATGAAACTATGAAATTTGGAAATCACTAACGTTGGATCTTCTAAATCATCGGAGAGAAAATATGTTTCTTAACAAGGTTTATAGATTCTTTTTAGTTCTAAGAATAATATAAATTGGTGAAAATATATTTATATCCTATAGATATCCATCTATTATAAGATCATTGATTAAGGATTCTCAATGTCTAGTAACATCAATATTCACCAAATATATTTTATTTTTTAGTGAATGATAAACCCAAAATAAATAAATATGTGGGTGGATAATAATGAAGGTAAACTCTCCAAGGTGTTAATGTTGTATGTAAGAATGTATAGAAATTGTGTCTCACCAAATGGAACCAAAACTTTGGTCGATTCCATCTACAAATAGAATGTCCCTAAATCCATATTTACTACACCTAAAGAGAAAAAGGTGGGTTTTTTGTCACTATTGTTTTTATTTGATGATTAGAAACATGTAAATCGACTAATAGAATAATATTCATGTTTATAAAATTTATAGAAGGCCTAAATTTTGGGGGAGTAGAGGTGAAGGAATGAAGAATCCTTCTGGAAATATATAGAAATTATGGTATAAGAAAAATATGTTAATATGAAATATATTTGAATAAATTGTAATCATATATGAGAATTTAAAAAAATAGGTCATTGTTATGAATAGTTATAGTACCTATTGACCAAATTCAAATCCAATGTTGATGATAAATTAAGGCCTTAATAGTTAAAGAATAATGTGACAAAGGAAAACAAGTCTTCCTTATAAAAGCAATGAAATGAAGATAAATGAAAAAATATCACCCAAGAAGACTATAAAGAATGATTATAATAATTTCACACTTACATAAAGAATATTATTCTATTTTATTATTTGAATTCAAAACAAGCACTACTATAAAATAGCTATAACAATCAATAAATAATAAATTTCATTCCTATAATGAAAAGAAAAATTCCATGAATGAGATTATAGGATTGAATTAATGATTGACACACTTGAAGAAGTGATTCTAATGCTGCTGATGGGTGGAAATTAAGAAGCTACTGAGGATGTGTATGGAATGTGAAAGTACTATAAACAAATATCTACTAAGTTCATGACCTGAAATCCAAACTAAGAGATTGTTTTGAATGGTAATTTCAAAGAACTAATGACTTAATTTAAAGAGAATGATTATATGAATATTGAGTTACCAAATAGAAATAAAAATGTTAATAGACCCCAAGATTGCTTAATCATATGTCCAGACTAGGTGGAAGAGTCTACAATAATGGAGAAAGGTGAAAAAGATGAATTTTTTCCTAATTGCCCTTGTGAATATAGAAAAACCCTAAAAGGAGAAAGATATGACTTAAATAAAAAACATACCATATAGAGTAAAGAATTATTGGAAAAGAAAGTGATAAACAATAATGAAGAAATCGTTAAACTATAGGTCCTCAATAGAATGGGTTTCTGGGATGAGATCCAAGTTCCATCAGAGTTTCTCACATTAGAGAGATGATGAAGATCCTCCTTATTCCCATAATTTTAATGTTTTTAAATTTTGTAAAAGTTGATTGAAGGTGAAGAATAAAGGAATAATATTTATGGAGGGTGTGATAACTATACAGCTAAAAACATTCATCCACTAGGGATATTTCAAATTCAATAATGGAATTAGTCTTAAACTTGTATCAAACATGAAAAACACCCACGATGAAGATAATTTAAGTGAATCCCTTAAGAGAGAGATGATATGAATAATTCTTCTAGAGATTTATTCTTTTATATTAAATTAGGATTTCTTGGAAACCCATGAAAATATTATTGATGTGGTATTCTTTCACCTTCCCATCACTATCATAGTTTTATTTAATATGATTATCAAATGCGGTGGGGTGATTCTGAAATAAAATTAGGGAGAAAAATAATTTTAACATAAAATATTCGAATGTTTCTGATGAATCACGGTTCATGCTTATTAAATCTCTATAAAATTATTTTTTGAAACTCTAAAATGAAGGAATACAATATTTTTATCAAATTTACCAAAATTATAGAAAACATTTTTATCTAAAATTATTACTCATCTGTTCTACAGAATCTTATCCCAAGTTAATATATAGTTGGTCAAATAATGTCAAATTACTAAGAGAATTTTTTACCACCCTCTTATAAAGAAAAAAATTATTTATTCACACAAAAAGTTGGGTAAAATTGTTTTGGAAAATAAATGGGGAGAAGATGGTTTTTAAAATTATAAAAATTAACATGGATGAAATTTTACCTTTTAAGACCCTAGATTATATTTATAACATCACAATATGGTGTATAAGACCCTAAAATGATGTTTAAATTTATTATCACTAAGGGAAAGATTCAATATATAGATTCAATACATAATGTTGGAAACTGAAATATATACAAAGGTAGAGATTAAAGTTACCCCTATATTACGTGTTATATTTATTGTGAATGATGATATTGGATGAAATTCAAGGTGATTGGAATATGGGTGATAGAGTAAGAATCCACACACTGAAGAAAAATTAATGGATTACTATATATTAAATGGTAAAAGATATTAAATCATCTTACAATAAAATTTGAAATGGATCCTTTAGTCATATTTTGGAAAAAGAATGAAGTTTGTACTACAACTTGTTGAATTACCCGGCTTGATGGATTCAAGTAACATCCCAAAAAATAGATGTGTCATTAATAAGATCTTCAGGTAAATGAATATTTATATGTTTGGGGTACTTTTTATAGTAGATTATATAAGTTAGAGAAGATATATGTAATGATTTTTTTCTAGGAATCTTGAATAACTAAATTTAAAAGATTTAAAATAGGATCAAAGTTTCGAGAAAAGATAACTAAAATTACTGAGGAAGCATCCATGCCTTACTCATAATGATGGTTTCTAAAATTAATAAGTATCTTCAAATATATGATGGCTTATAAAGGCTGAATTTAAGGATGAATTTAGAAGGTAGTAATGGTACTTGTAACACTCTACATGAGTGTTTATATATTGTATGATTCTTTGGGAATGGTGATGAATATTTTTATGAAGTATTGATAAATTAAAAAGAGTATTTTGATTTGATTTGATGAGTATGAGAGTCCATAAGATTAATTGATTTAAACTTATATTCATTTGAATACTTTTATTGATAAATATGATAATTGTATAAGTATAATATTTTATGAATGACAAATTATGTACATATCACCTTTTGATATTTTGTATAATCTTTTCTCCTAATATAAAAATTTTACTACGTTTTTATTTCATAAGACTTCTGGTGATTTTGAAAGTGTTTCAAAGGATTATGTTGGAAATTACCTGATTCACATATTACTCTTGATATGGACTGAATTTAACGTTTGTAGGAAATTATTATATATTATAGTAATTTTTATATAATTTATGACCATACTATTATGTACTTAGAAATTGAGGAAAATATCACATGTCTTTCAAAGAAGAGTATGTCATTATGTCTGGAGAAAATCTAAATTTTAGGATTTCATATCATATTTATAGCTATATCACATATGAATTCGTGTCATATTATAAAACATAGTTGAGTAAAATAATATTTTCAGTACTTCTCATTATAATTTTATTAATTAATGTAATTCTTTTTCTGTGATAATGACTTCATTTAAAGTTGAATATAGATAATTTTTCTGAATGAAATACTGGGTTTCTAGAATTAATATTCTGATGACAAAATTATTATAATGATTCCAACATGATTATTTTTTGATCAAATAATCCTGAAGAATTATTTATACATCATTAATTCTTGAGTTTAATAATATTAAATTATAAATATAATAGAATATAACTCTTCTTTATATGATATTTTTAGATGTGATTATTTTCAAATGATTTTTTATGATCAAAATATTGATTCATATCCAAAGGTACATTATATTAACGTCAATGTTCCACAAATAAAAAATTCTTTGATTTATGATATGGATTGAGAAAAATATGAACTTAAAGTTGTTGAGAATAAGATCAATGTAGGATGAATTTCTTTGAAAATATTTGAGCCAAAAATGAGAAATTCAATATTACCTAAATATGAAAATTAAAAACTGATGATACATGAGTATGATTTCAATAGGAATTGAATATCATAATGTTAGATATGATTCATGATTGGAAATAAAAGAATTTTTTTTATTGAGTTCTTAACTAGAGTTTATAGACGCAATATGGATTCTATGTTGAATTTAAAATATTCTCTCATTCTATAAATGAGATGACCGAAAATATAATTCCTTTATACTGCAAGTTTTATATCGTAGTGAAAATTATTTATTTTTGGACAAGTGTGAAGATATTTTGGGAATAATAGTCTATTATCCTACTATATAAAATATATGTTTAATTATTTAGTGAAGAGTAAAATAAGAAATAATAAGACAAATGATGTTTCAAAAAATCATCTAGCACAACCATTATAGTAAAAAATAATATTCGAGATCATGGGGAAAATCCGACATGATATCCAAGAGAATAGTCTTAGAAAAATAGATGGGGATCATGATACCAAAAAACCATGGGATAATCTTTTAATTATTGATATATAATATATTATTATGAGGATATATGTATAAAATATAAAACAAGAGAGACAAATAGAGAAGGTGTTGTGAACTTAGAGTGTTCTAGAGTGATAATAGAGAATAAATGATATCTCTAGAAGAAGAAGTGAGAAATTCGATCATGTTTACAAGTATAAAATCATCTAGGTATCAATTAATAGTAGAAGAAAACGAATAATTATGATGACATTTTAGTTACATACAAGACACAAAGATCCAGAAGTTTGAAAAATGGAGGAAGAAACGTTTTGAAGGAGAAAGTATGACACCACTACTTATGTTCATTATTGATGTGTTGAAGAACTTAAATATTATTTAGGACATACTAAATATTTTATGATTATAAGATCGTGAGTTACAAATGTTTGTGAACATGTTTTGTACAAGAATATGGATATTAGATGATAAAAGGACACAATACTAGGAAGGTGTTAAAATATTAAAATGAAATCAAATTCATTGATAGGAGGAAGATCTTATTCTTAATGTAGTGAAATCCTATGATGATTGAATATCTACTTCACATGTGGTGAAATTATATAGACTAGTGGAAAGTAAGTATATGGAAACCAAGTGAGTAAATTTTTCGCCTGTATAATAAGGTCACCTTTGTTATAGTATGATATTTGGACAACCAAATTTTATTAATGATATAACTATAGTGTAAAATCATTGAATTATATGATATAATTCCCAAAAGGTAGTAGGATTATTACGAGGGGTTGAGAAATGTAAAAATACCATGTGATTCATTATACCATATTACTTTTAATGCATTTAGTATAGTGGGATAAATGAATAAAAATAGATCCATTCAAATCCTAGAATGTGACTGGGGATCCAATAAAAAAGGCATTATAAAATATAATAGTCAAATTTTAATTTTGTTGAATGAATTTTCCCACAGGTATTATTTTAATGTTTCTTGAATGAGTGCTTTGTGTAGTTTAATAGATTAATTGTGTGTTAATTAAGGATTTTGGTTGTGATTTATGCTATTACTTATTAAAAAATTATAAATTCTTATTTCATGTATAATTGATTTCTCTTTGTGGGCCATGTAACTAAACTGAGTATTCTTTCTCACCCCTGCATGTGAAATTTCACTCCTTCAATTTTTGCATGATTATCATTAAGAGAACAATAGAAGAACATAGGAGAAATAGTAGGTTGTTGGTTCCAGAACACATTTGAGTTATTTTTTTCTTCTAAGAGACTCATGGTATTTTTAACATTTCATTTACATGTAATAATGGTTTAAGACATCTGTTTTAGGGTTCTATGGGCATATTTTAAAATTCATATCTTTTCACTTTTTAACTCATTTAGTTTAATGTTTTATATTATACAATGTAAATTTTATTTTCTTATAACATGAGTTGTGATGTTCATTTGAGGTAATGATTCAAATATCTATGTGGTTACCTCAACTCTTATTGCTATCCAATGACTTGACTGACTGAAAATTATTATTTTTATTATGAAAACACTTTTGAGGAAAAGTGAGAAACCTTAAGTTCCAACAGGCACAAACAGCAACAAACAGAAGATCAGAAACACCCTCACCCAAGCACAGCAGCAACCGCCAACTCCAGAGAAGGACCACTCGGCGATCCCATGCAAGCACGGTCCCTCCCGATGGCAAGCCATCCCTCCGTATCCACCACATCCCTAATGGCCTGCAGAGGAACAAGCAGCATGCTCCAGCCCGACCGAGCCGAACTGACCCTTCCGTATTCCTCCCACAGCCAGAATGAAAACTCAACACAGCATAAGTTAAGAAACAAGTAAACTAGAATCATTGAACACCAGATGTATTTTACCAGAGTCAGTGACTCTGAACAGTTTCCAGGATAAACTAGATACCTGCAGGAAAGGATCTCCCCTTATTAGTTCTTCAAAGGAGGAAGTTAGTGAATTCCAGACCTGCATATATTCCTCAAGCCTGATTATCCCCTTATTAAAACCTCCAACCAGGATCGAGTCCTGTTTATCCACCCAAGCATACTGGTCCTCCTTAAGCTCCACTTCAAGGTTCCTACCCATAATCTTGGCTGCATCTTCTTCCGAGGCGTTGAGATACAACACCTGTTCGGACACCACATCGCCAGAGCTTAGGACCAAATCCAGGGACGGATCATGTTGTCCATCTGCCTTTTGGTTATACCTGGACTCCTTGTCTATCTTCTCCACCAAAATTTTCTTTGCTGAACGGGTCTTCATAGGAGGAGGTAAGGAAGAGTAATCCTTCCTACCCCTCCTACCCCGCTTCTTCCTGACCCTCCTCAAACCCGATTCTGTTTCGGAGAGACTTCTACAGACCACGTCACATTCATTTCCCCTTCCACCATCCTCATACTCTGAACAGGTTTTTCCCTTAATCCGACCTTCCAACAAAAACCCCATAACCAATATATCAATTCTATGAAAAATTGAAATAATGCATATATTAATAATGAACACATAAGTATACATTACATTGATGCTGACCACAAAAATGACACATATTGCTTAATATGTATCATTTAAGAGAACACTACTCCATTTTGTATCCATATTATGATTCAATCAAACAAATTTATTTACATAATCAATTTTTATTCCAAAAAATGTTTGTATTTAATGAATCAATATAGGGAGGATGAGTGAGAAATGGGAGAATTAGTATAAGGAAATAAAAATTAAAACCATAAATTTTGATTAAACTATATCGTTATATAACCCATGGGGTGACTCCTTGAGTGACCATGCATTAGTTTCCCCCAATGTCCCAAAGGAATTCTTTTTTATTTTATTATTGATAATCCCCCTTTTAAGGGTTGAAGAGTAACCCATACATGACCCGCAGGCCCAAGGCACAAGGCCTGAAAAACACACAATACATGACCCGAAGGCCCAGAGGCATACCATGCATTACTTGTATATTCACAATCTAAGAGTAAATTACTGGTTAGTTAAAACTCTATGTTTCCCTTTTTGAACTTCATTTTACCAAAGTTTAATCTTATGAAAATTTTATATTACAAAATACTAGCTTAAAAATTTCTGTGATTCAAACATTAAATACTAATAATCATCAATCATTGGTGTAATATGAATCATAAATTATGATTCATAAAACAATCCAACGTGGATACTTTTATAGTATAGTTAGATTATATAGAATCAATATGAAAACTCCATATCATATTAAACGATATACCAAAATACATTGAAAATTAATTTAATTCGATGAATACCATACCAAACAACATCACCATATTTTAAACTTTCATATAATCGTAAAAAAATCATTTATATAAATTCATTATACTAAATCAATTTCAATATCCCAATTTCTTTAAATCTTTATAGGCATAAAACCACATCACTTCTTATTATATCACATACAATAAATTATTAATCCATATCCAAAATTATTTTATATAACTTATTAAACAGTTTTTGAAAACTATCATTAATTTTTTCGTGTATCATCTTATATGAAATAAATTGTGAATACCCATTCAAAATGAATTTTTGATACAATCAAAAACACTTTTATATTAGTTCTAGGAGTTCTGTAAAACAGAATCCCCATATAGTCAACCAAAATGTGTGACCACATGTGAATTTTTATCACTGAAAACAAATATTAATTCTTGAATTCATGTATGTAAACAATGAGTTGTCTCTAGAAATGCATATGTGTTACCCAACTATAAAGGTATCTAATTTAGTATCCATAAAACATGTATATCTCTATACACATTTCTCCCAGTTATATCATATAAAAGAAATAATTTTTATACAATCCCTTTGTCAAATATATTGAGAAACTATGAGAAATGGAGTATTAAATAAGTTTGATTGAAACATTCATTATCAATTACCATAGTATAGACTGTACTGATTGATGAATACATCACATTTCCATAATCTATGTGGATGTGAACATCATGTTCCCCTCACAAAAACTGAATATAACATCACATGTATTATCTATTTATAATTGTACTCTCCTTTATTTTATCTTGATAGATGGTCAATATGGAATAATAATAATACGAGAGGATAAATCCCATCTTGGTTATGCCTCCACGTCCAACCTGATCAACAAAATCCCGAACCACCCCCTAATTAGACCTGCCTAAATTTTTGGATAGGAAAAACATCAAAGTATGATGTTTAATATTCTATGTATCTTTCCAACCATTCGTGTTGGTAAATCAAAATATAAATCATTAACCCCTTATATACCATAGAAATTATGCATGACACTCCTTTTGATATAATTGGTGGGTCATCCAATTTAAAAAACTTGTTTGTGAGTCATAGGAATATTTTATTTATCTATATGAAATTCAAACCATGTTAACTTATTTTTTCCCAAATGAATAATACTCTATGAAAAACATAAGTTAGGGATAACTCAATGTTATACTTTGAGGAGTTAATTATCATTACACTTCATGTAATATATATAAGCATCAGGGAATATGGATAAAGTGGACAATTCCTTTTATATAAAATGATTAATTTTATATTCAAAAAATACTTTATGAATCTTAAAAAACCCATATATAAGAATCCATATAATCATATCACATAAGATATACTAAAAAAGAGGCCTTTGGTTTGGTACATGTTTTATGTTTTGTAATACAAATTAAATATCTATGCAATTCATTCCACATATCTATGTGAACCTCAAATAATGACCTACCACGAAAAACTTTTATTAATTAATGTATGTGATGAAATAATTTTTGAATAATGTTGAGACATACGAATCATATTCCTAATGATCTAGCCTTTAGAAAATCATTAAAACTAAAATTCGTCCCAATATCCATTATTATGATCTTAATAACTTCTATTCCATAGTTATCTATATTTTTTTATTCATCATTATCTTTCTTGTAACATTACCATTAAACCATTTTCATGATATCATTTTTTAACAATATGCAACTACTTACATTTTATTATTTAACAAAACATCCTAAACTCCATTAGGATATTATGTTATATTCATTTTTTTATTTTAATTTAATGTATCTCTTTATATTTATCTTTATTGATATAACGTATACTATTTTTGGTTATTATGTGACTTTAACATTGAGTTTAAACTAAAATAATTTTTTGTCATACTTTTAAGTTCTATAAGTATAAATATAATTACCAGAGCATTTTAGATAATATATTATTTTATTATTATCATGAAAATATGTAAAAAATATTTATGTTATGAAATAAAACTTATTTTATTTATGTTAATGTTTTTTTAAACTAGAACATTATATTTATATCATTTATGGTATTAATTTGTTTATAGAGGTTGAGCGAAATATATATTTAAATATTTTAAATAATCCTTTCATGGGTAGTGGGATCACATCCCTCATATTTTTACAGGAATCTTGATATACTATATTGTCCTACATAAAACTCATTTCATCCTTATCTTCTTTTTAGGAATGTTATAGAATCCGATGAGTCAAAAACATGTTTATTGAAACTATCATATCATATTTTTCATAAAAACACTTTGTTTTATGAAAATTATCTTATCATATAATAAAATAATTTTTAAAATAATTTTTGTTTATTAAAATCCACTTAATCCTAATATAAACCATTCAATTCAATACCATGACATAACACCCAATTATTTTAAAAACAGAATATAAAAATAAAGATTCATTAATCATGTTCATGATCTGGAACTTTAGTCGGTTTACATCATTTTTGAAATATAAAATTGGTATTATATTCACTTCTAAATTAATGAATTTATTATATATCATTGATTTTGAAATGGATACTTATATGCTATTTCTCCAAAACCTTATAGTATCATGAACAACCCCCTCATATGGGAACATTACCCTGCTTTCTAACAAAACCCTTAGGTTTCAATGACTGAGTCTAACTATTGGAGAAAACCAATATTATATTTATAGATTAAACCTTTTCCATTTTTAAGTATTAGTAGAAAACATAATCCTAGACATCACATTTCTTATTCTTATATCCACAACACCTTAAGAAAAACTAATGGGAATCATATATAAATATAATGAACATTTTCAATGGATGAAAACAAAAATCATAGTCAAAACTATTTTCAAGAATAAATGTGTAAATATAACTTTTAAATAGATTACATAGAAATTGTAGATAGTAGAAACAATATTCCTCTCTAAGAATGATACGTCTTGAAGGAAATCATGAAGAGAAGTGAATAAAACCACCTTGCCTTTGAGGTGATACGCTAGCCAATGAATTTATGATCATGTCATGAGGATTCTCAAACAAAAAAGGGTCTTTTCACCTTTTTAGACTAGATAAGTATTTATTAGGAAGAAGGATTATTTGGAAGAGGACCATACACATCACAATACTCAATAGGATAGGATCTCATCCACTTATATAGATGAATCCCGAGGCATTTTCTATTCATAACACATTTTTTTATTTATGAAATTTGTGATATAATTCCTTAAATGATTTCAAGGATTTTAGTTCAAATAATTTGATACATTCATAATGGATTTGTCTGTTGAAATAACCTTGGAGAAATAAATAATATATATATATATATATATATATATTAAAATTAGGAGTCACATGAATAAATTATTTAGGCATCATATTCCTATATTAAATGTACACTATATGTAATATTATATATATATATATATCATCCATCATATGAATGTGTACATGTATCGAATCCACCATATTCATGTGTACATGTATCTAATGCATGTATTATTTAATGAAAATACAAAAATCTCCCACTTACAATAAAAGTAAATATGTACTTTATAAAAAAATTATTAATATTAGGGAATCCATCAAAAATTATTTAGATATGGGGTTCCGTCAAACACTCTTCTTTCTGAAAAAATTGATTATTAAAAAATTTAACCTTATCTAAGGGACTAACTTTGTTATCTTGGGGGTATTAGCTGTGTTGGTAAAAATTATCATATCCATATTCAATTGATGCAATCAATGAGTGTACTATAGAAATGAATCAGTGCAACTCATGTTACTAAGGGTTTTGGGGTGATCTCCACAAAACAAAATCATGTCTCAATACAAACTCTTCCACTAACACATGTATCATATAAATCCAATATATACCTATATAATACTATTTTCCATAGCGTCAAGTGACCACTAGACATGGAACATGTCAATCTAGTATTGAATTCTCATATATTATTTATTGTATAAAAAATACTTTCCATGTTAATAAATAAATCACATGTAATTCATCTATATGATAATTAAATCTAATGCCACTTATCCAATAAGTTGAATGTGTCATATATAAAAAAACTAAGAATGGAATTTCATTTATGTCATATCATTCAATGAAGGGAAACATGTCTTTATCATTTCATTTAGGTGGATAAATACCATTTTAGTTGTACTGTATCCACTAACATGATCATTAATATACCCATCCAACCCCATATTAGCTAAGTTAAAACATTGAATTGCATTTGTTGGGTATCCAAATATTATGGTTCTCATTATTTGTATCTTTCCATTGTTATACAAGAAGGATTGGTAATAAACATGCATCCCTGGGTATATATATTACTGTATGACATTCCATGAGATATAATTTCATGGATCAGTCCAAGTAATATGTGTCCATTTATTAACTCATGAATCTAAACATTGTATTCGGTATAAAATCCTATGTAATTAGCACATGAATCTATTCATGGTCATATTATCATATCATCAAAACCCATAATACTCCATGATGATCATGTAATAGGTTCAACTGAATGTCCGTAAATTGAAAGAAATTTATCATTTGACCATTATTGTAATGAGAATGTAAAAACACATTAATGAATGATACATGGCTATTGACTTTATTATAATTATGTGACATGTTTAAAGAAAATAAAGCTGATATATTTTGTGTTTAGTGTGGATATATTCTATATGACTCTCATGTTTTTATTTCAGTAATGTTTTTTAAACATTACATGAATATCTAATTTTCACCACATCCCAATGTGATGATATAATAAAATTCTTCCACTAACCTTTTAGTGATTAAAATTTATGAAAAAATCTATTTTTAATAATAGTGATACATTTGAATCATATTTCATAAGTTCCACTCTTTAAAACTATATTCAAACTCATTAACATCATAACATTAAATATAATAACGTTATATTTATTTATACATAGAAATATTTTTCATCCTAAAATCATCATTAATTATGAAATCATTCCATAATACCTCATCTTTTATGTAAATATAAATGTTTAAATTTTTATCCAACATATCATAATATCTTTTATGATAAAATAAAATTCACTTCATTGTTGAAAACACATGTTACCATTTAAATTTACCTATACAACTATTTCATCAAACTTTTAGAAAATAAATAATGTTTCACTTTATAAAAATGATGAATTAATAATGGAATTCACTTTAATAATATAAATAAATTTAACTATTTTCATTTTCTTCACTACCCTATGTCATATATTCTTTTAGGATACCATGTATTATTCACTTTATAATGATAAATTTATACAAATTTATATATTTATTTTTTGTACCAAATCCAAAAAAAATTAATACATTATGTGAAGAATCAATTATAATCTTAATCAAATCTAATATTTCATTGGTAAATTGTACCTTCACTAAGTTTAAACTTACCTCCACTAGCCTCATAAATACTATCTTATCATCAAAATATATTTCGATGAAACAAAAAAACCTAAATTGTGTTTAGGTATATGAAACTTATTTACTCTTATTTGAAATATTGGAAACATAATATATTGTTTCCATATCTCATATAGAATTCTATGTGTTTAGAGTATTTTCTAGAAAAAAGAAGATTTTATTCAACATATTACAAAACTATGGGTGGGAATATAATTCCGTAATATTTTAATAAATAGATAGATAAAACTTTAATATTTGGATAAGAACATTATCCAATAAAAATCAATATAATCTATATATTCTTCTCAAAATAATTTATAGAATCAAAAAATTCATAAACCCAGCTTATACAATTAACATTCTCATGTTGTTCATAAGAAATATTTTTTACCACATTTTATCATATAAGAGAATTGATATTATGATACACATATAATCATACAGTCTATATAAATATCATTAAATTCATATTAATGATGTAGTAACTATTTATTAGATCACATGAATGAAACCAATACACTATTTCAATTATTCCTCATATTTTGAAATCTAGTATATTTGAAATACTCTTAAAACCTACACTTCATGTAAGATCCCATATTTCATCATAAGGTATGTTCATTATTATATTATAGTTTAATTCCACATTTGTTTTTTATTGAGTGTTTTTAAAATTACTTTAGAAGGCGCATGGGTGTTCCCATGGTTCAGGAAATGAAAAATTAGAAAAGGGGGATCTCTGGGAAATTTGCACGGTTTATGCACAGTTTGGAAAACTGTGAGAGGGGAGACCATTTAAGTGGTGGAAATCTACATGGTTGGAGCACAATACAGATAACATTGTGAGATAAGTCCATGTGGCCAGTATCCTATTCACGATGTGTGAACGGTTTGGAAAACCATGCAGCTAAACCGTACAGCCTAGAAACATTGATAAAAATCCAAAATTTTCCATCCCTGGATTTTAAACCACAAATTGGGTTTCAAATCAATTTTTTTACTTTAAAACCCTAGTAAAGAATTTGTATGAAACAATATTCCATTAGGTGATTCTTTTTCAAATATTGTCCATTCGAAGTGTCATTGGATGTGGATCGATGCCCTGGGTGTGTCTAATTCTCCTCTTGCTTCCTTTTTTCGGATTAGGGATTGTGGTTTCTACCATAATTTCCGAAACCATAAAACCCTCTTTTTGTTGTGGATCCTAGGGTCGGGATTCAATTGGTACTTTAATCTAGATCTACGTCCATGATTAAGAGTGCATACATCATCAGATTTGATGTATGGGGTCTACTTGTATTATACCATAGTTTTATTTTATATTTTTCCATGGAAGCTTGTGTTCATATTTTTATCTAATTTTGTTCTTGGGTCCCTTGGAGTATATAATTAAAAGGGATGTCTAAGTGACCAATTGAAACCCACATGGTCCCCATTGGATGCATGGAGGATGACTTCACCATTTTTGGTCCACTCATTGGGTGTGTCGGTAGTGTCAGTCCTAGGGAATGGTAGGGATAAGTGATGGTTTTCTGAGTGAAAATATGAAACCCATGTAGAACTTGTTATAATGGTTGATGATTTTTATATGGTATGATAATTAATATGCTTGTAAGGGGTTTTTGGAATGAGATAAAAATGGGTAATTTTTTTAAAAGTGATTATGTTGATTGTTTAATGAATTGTGTATTAAAATGAAAAAGGAGATTATTGCACATTAAATGGTGTACTTGTAATTGAGTAGTGGAATGGGAAATGCGGAATATGTTAATGAGACTTAATAAGGGAATGGACAAATTTGTGGAATGGTTAAATGCATGAGTATTAGGTGGTACACCAAAATGATTAAATGTAATGAAGGTATTGTGTCATGTGATAAGAGAATTATACTTGAAATGCATAAGTGGGTAAATTTTCGAGAAATGATAAATGTGATAAATGGGTTAATGAAGGGTAAATGATGAATTTTTATAAGGCATAGGGGCTGTTCAATACACCTAATGGGTTAAGGCAGAATAATGGGAATTTGGCCAAAGGTATATGAATGGTATATGGTAAATGCATTAATGGGTTAAGTCATAACATTAGTTCCCATGTTGGTTGTTATGTTTTGTAAATTTTTATGGTGCTGAATATACTTGGTTGTGTTACTGTATAGTTGTGGTGACATGATAAATAAGCATGTGTACATGGCTTAGTAGAGTGGTTATTGAATGAGTTTCTGCACCCACGTGTCGAGTTAGACTGAGGCTCTAAACTCCACCCCCCAAATGCACATGTTATGGAGAGGAATAAATGCTTTATTCCCCTAATGGTTTAATTCTTCCCAGAATATGTCTCAAAGGTAAAAATAATGTGTTGATGTGATATGTGGATCCCTAGTGAGTTGGGACTTGATTTTTCCCCTATGCATTGTGATTTATTTCCTTATACCCTTGTGTAGATGATAATTATGCCTATCCCATGGAACATGTGACCAATTTTGATTTTGTAATGAAGATATTATATGAATTGGAATTGGGATAAATTCTAGTCCTAAATTTAAATGAACCTTGGTAAATAATGGTACCCAAACTATCCCTTTCTTACTTAGAATTCATTTTGTACTTGTAGGCACTATCTATTAGACATGATATTTTGTAGACACAATTGGTGGTGGCTATCTGAAGATTGTACTCACACCCTACTCGGGCTGTCGTTGGGTACCGTAGCTGATCTCTTCGTTGGAGGACAGGATGAGGGAAGAGGCCCTATTTTGAGATGTTGAGTTTGGATTGGGTGGTACATGGAGAAGTACCCAATCATATAGTTGGGAACCATTTGGGAATTTGGCCTTTTGTAAAATTTGGGGTTTTAATTACTTTTTACTACATTTATGGCATGACATGGTTGTATATGATTTGTGGTTCGTACACCATTTGGGAAATGATAGGTTTTGAATTTTTATTGGTTGTTCCTATTTTTTCACTATTGATATTGTTTTCTGCTATATATTACACTTTTAATATGGGTATATTCTCCCCCCATGACTTAATATACCCTCAATGCTAGTCAGAAACCTCTTGCATATGGGGAGGTGTGCTTAAGGTAATGTGACAACCAAGCTCAGGAACTGGTTTATAATATTTGGATCACGGAAGAAAGGACATGATGTTGTGCATTCATGCATCATTTTAGGAACCTAAGGATATAGGCTGCATGTATTTTTATAGGCACACACATGGGACTAGTGTATGTTGAGTAGATAGTAGAAATAATTTTTACTTCATTGTAAATATGAAAAAATGATTATTAATAATGGTAATGAATGTGGGTGAATTAAAAGAATTAAATTTAATAGTTAAAGAATAAAACTTATGAAGAAATGTTATAAATGGGTTAACATTTTTGGTTGTGGTATATTTTAATGGTTGATTAGGTGTTTAAAATAAATATAATTTCATAATGATCATAAAATTATTAATGAATTTTCCCATTGAAAGGTGTAAATTAATTAAAAACATAGTTGTAACAAGTTCTGAAATGGGAAATGTGCCTATGAGGGATGAAATTTTGTTGTAAAATATGAATTGGGTCAAAGATTTATTAAAGTGATTTTTTTAGTTAATTGGTTACCCCATGGTTTCCATGACCGGGGTAGTTATTGTACATGCAATGTTTTATGTATGGAGATGACCGTTTGTATTTATTATGATGAATGGTTTGTCTAAGGTTGATAGTGTGATATTTGTTTCCATCTGTGGTTAAATATTATTGGTCATTCTTTGAAGCATCTAGTGGAAAATAAGTTTAAAATGAGAATTTTTTAGTTAATATATGATTATTTTGGGTGGTATCAGTTTGACCCTTGTATACGTGGTTTGGTCAGTGAGAGTTCCCTAGTTTGAGACATGGAACATGGATTGTGAGGCCTTTTAGAACATGATATTTTCTAGGTGGTGTGGTTATGGAACCGTTGGTAGGGTTGTGTCCCTTGGGTGGAGAGATATTATTGGGAAATGTGAGTGAGGAAACTCTCATGGTTCGTGACCATATAGAGTGCATGACGGAACCTAATGACGGTGACTGGGTCTTGGTGAACTTTTGATTAGATACCTTGCATGTTGTGTCTTGAAATTCATAGTGGATGTTTTTCTCGTTGTTCCAATGAATGATTACACCTTTGGTGTGGAACCTAGATTAGACGGTTGTTTCATGCACTAGGCATAGTTTGCATCAGAATGAGAGTGAGAGATCCTTTCATGAGCATTTTTTGGTTCTTGTCCTGATAATAAGGATTTGGAGATATGACCAATGGATTCTCTTGGTTGTGAGTCATTTCTAGGGGGTTGGAATAATTCAATATTCATGGGTACCTATGAGAGAGGTTAGACATGCCTTCTAGTGCTTTTTGGTGTGTATCACACATGTGTGTGTTTTGGACATTGGTAGTGGTACTCAGAGGGTCCCGTGGTTCATGATTGGCCTTGAGGGATAATTTGGATGGTTGATGGGTGGTTTGTTCCCCTCCAGTTTTGGTTTTGAGGTGATAGTTTCAGAAAATCCCGGATGACCTCATCGGAGGATAGGCTAGCGGTGTAACTACCTTTGAATATAAAGTATGGGAGATTCTTTAGAGGTGTTTTAAATGTGTACCGGGTAGTATAATGATTTATTAAATGATATAGTTATACCCAGTTCTTTCGTAAGGGCACCTGAGTGCGCATGATCAGATATAAGGTTTGTTTCTAAGGGTTGTATCATATAGATTCCTAAAAAACCTTTTTGGATGAATAATATTGGATTCTTGATGTTTTTTTTTGAGTAAAAGAGACGATGGTGGATGAAGTGTGGTTATATGCTTCCGCTCAATGGTGGCGCCCTAGGTGAGGGTGGTCATATGGTTTAATTAGATAGTATGAATGGTTTGGTTTTTGGGTGAGATGTAGTGGTCCTCTTATAGCTGATGAGGATGACTAACCAAGATACATGATTAGGTATGTAATTAGTCTATGGGATATAGAAAAGTTTTGGTTGTTTATTTGAGATATTTTCGGGTTGATTGGTGTGGTCGACCACTGTGTGATAGTTCTTCGATGTTTGGGACACATTGGAAGAATTCTAGTGGTGTGAAGGAAGTAGTACCAAATTAAATTTTGGATTACAACTTCTTGGTGATTTGGTCTTGGAGTGATTGTTAAACTTGGTTGGAAATCTAACCTGTATGGTTGTGGTTAAGTTTAGATGAAATGTGTTTGACATGGAGTCCTAAAATTCTTGGTAGGTAATACTGTCCCAAAGTTCAACATAAAAAATGTATAAGTTGTTTGTGGAGTTCTTCGATGGCTTCTTAGTGTACTTCATCTAGTTATGAGCATTCCCAACATCTTGACATCATCCTAGGTATGTTGAGATGCTCTGGAGCATGCCAAGAGACGTGAAAGTGTTTCATTGGATGAGGGATATTAAGAAGTTTATGCTCATGGAAACCTTATATTTGGATGTTTTTGGTGGGATGTACACCCTCGATGGCTTGGGGTGAGGTCCTATGGATGGACCGAATGGTGACAAACCCCATGGGTGATGTTCATGGATGTTGAGAATGGGTAATATGTGATGTTAATTTTTTTTTAAACGGAAAAGGCTCAGTGGCCAGCTCTATGGATGGGGGTTTGTCTTTTGTATGAGTGTAAGAAGCTGTTTATGGATTCCTTCATGGTGAGCAATGGAAATGACAATCCTAAGGTGGGGAGTGATAAATTAGTCTTGAATATGGATAAGAGAACATTGCTTTGACGTAGTGGATCTGGGGTTCCAATGAGGATGCAATGATGTGCATGACAGGTTCCTCGAAGTGGTATTTAGGGCTTGGACGTGATTTCGAAAGAGGGAAGTGTTGGCTCAGAGATCATGTTGGTTCCATGTGAAACATTCAATGGTTTTACATGAGTCAAAAAAGGGTGTGGATGGATGTGACAACAGTTTATGTTAAGCAAGGTTGGGATCTATAACTCCAATGATGGTTGGGGTTAGACTCTGGAAATTTTCCTTTTGTGGTTTCTGAACGTTGTGAAGTTGAATAACCTTAGCCATGCAATGTGGTGTCATGCTAAGGACGGTGTCGATAATGATCTAGAGAGCATAATTCAGTGATGGTGGAATTTGATTGGATTTCCGGAAATGACCTCAGTGGGTGTTTGGGATGATAATGATAGGCTTAAAGATAGTAATCACCTTTTTAAGGTGATAATGTTGTAGCATACCATCTATAGAAGGGGTGTGTTCTGAGAAAATCCAGTCAGAGGTGGTTTTAATTGAGATGGTGAACTTAAATGGGTGTAGTGAGAGTGACCCAACTCCAGGTTCATGTTTTAGGGGAAAGTGCATTTTGAAATGATTTTGTGCATGAGTGAGGCCAGGATGATGTTAGTCCTTCGATGGACGGTGTAGGAATGTCCTTCCAAATGGTTTCTATGGTATAGATGGATTCCAATGTAGGATAATTATCTATATATTCTTGGGCATGGTGAGTTAGAATATATTTGGTGATGGAATTTTGGGTTGTGTTCTAGTGGTCCTTCGTCGAGGGAGGGGGAGCCATCTAATCGAAAATGGTGGAGGGAACCATACAAGATAAATGGTTGGTTGATGACATGATTGGAGTTCGGGTTGGAAGGACTTGAGTGGTCCCCATGTGTGTGTGTTTTCTCTGTTTCAATTTTTGTCACGGTTTAACTATTCAAGTAGCCGAGAGTTTTGAGTTTTGTTTGGATGTATAGTTGTGGAATGAAATCATCAAGAAACCTTGCGGGAAGGGTCATGTTTTTTCTATAGGGTGATATCTGGTTTTGGTTGCCATTAGAGTTGTTATAATAGAAAAAAAACCTTTTGGATTAGGGCATGATTTTTATTGAGGAATGGGCCGAGGAGGTGCCAATTGGTTCCACCATGATGATTCGATGTTTTGTGTTATGTTTTTGTGTACTATGAGTTGGGAATTGTTTCATATGTTATCTTTTCAAAGATCTGGTGGTTTGGTATGGTTGGAGGTGATGAATCCATTAGGATTTTCATCTCGTGTTGTAGTAGTTGTGAGGATGGAATGTGGGAATGCATGTTCCCTTAATCAGTGTTCTTCAACATTGTTATGGTCAATTAAAAACATGGAAATCCATAATGGATAGGAAGTCCTAGTGAAATGGTCTTTTGTTATGGAATCATAGTGGAACTTGGAAGAGCAGCTCGAGGATGAGCTGTAATGGGGTGGGGAGGCTGTACGATCTCACATTTCCTTATAATAAATATTCTTGCATATGATTGAGTTTAAGTCCCCGTATGTGGTTAATTAAGTGTTTTCCCAAGTTCTTGAGATTTCAAGGGGGTCTTTTGGGGGTTTGTGACACGAAAAAGGGAAAAAGGGTTCTTTGGGAAATCTACACAGTTTATGCATGGTTTGGAAAACCATGGGAGGGGAGACCATGCAGGTAGTGTCAATCGTCATGGTTGGCACATAGTCTGTAAAAACCGTGCGATAAAAGGGTGTGAGGGAAGTAGCCTCATCCTGGTTGGCACACTGTTTGGAAAACTGGGCAAGGAAACCACACAACATAAAACTATGAGAAAATTACAATATTTTCCATTTAGGGATTTTAAAACCCAACTCAGGTTTCTCCACCTTTTCACAACCATTAACCATAGTGATGAACATGGATCACCCAATATACCAAAAGCTGATTCTCCCTCAATTCATGGAAATTTGGAGCACTGTTGGTTGCCGATCGAAGCCCCAAGTAAGTCTAATGCTCCAATTGCTTCCATTTTTCAGATTAGGAGTTGTGGTTTCTTCAATATCCTTCTGAAACCCTAAAACCCATTTTTTCTAAGGGAACCTTCATTGGGGCTTCAAGGGGTTCTTGTATCCGAATCTATGGAAATGATTTGGAGTGCATACATCATCGGATTTGATGTAGGTGGTCTACAAGTATTATCCCAAAGATTTATTTTAGATTTCAGCATGAAATCATGGTTTCTTCTTTTTTTCTAATTGTTTTCTTGGTTCCTTTAGTGTTTTGGATAAAAGGGGTGCTTATGTGACCAATTTAAACACTCATGGTTCACATTGGATGCATGAGGGATGAATTGTCCATTTTAGGGCCACCCATGGTGTGCGTCAAAAATCATGAAACTAGAGATTGATAGGTATACGTGAAGGGTTGACGAGGGACAGTATAAAACCCATATAGAACATGTTTTAATGGTTGATTATTTTTATGTGTAATAATAATAGAAACCCCTATGATGATAAGGAATAGGGTGTTGTTTGGAATGAGATGGAAATGGGAAATTTGGTTGAAAGAGATTATAATCATTTTTTATTGAATTGTGGTTAGAAATGCCTAAGGGGATCAGTGCACATGAAATCGTAAACTTGTAATTGAGTAACAGAATGGGAATTGTGGAATCTGTTAATGATATGTAACAATGGAATGGATAAATTTTTGGAAGGAGTTAATAAATGAGAATTTAAGTGGTGCACATAATTGATTGAATGTAATGAAGGGATTGTGTTACGTGATACAAGAAAATTCCTTTACATGAATAAGTGGGTAAATGCTTGTGAAGTATAAATGGGATAATTGGGTTAATGAATATTCAATGATGATTTTTTCTAAGACATAGGGGTTTTTGAATAAAACTAATGGGTTAATCCAAGAGAATAGGAATTTGGAAAAATAGATATGAATTGTAAATGGTTAATATATTAATGGGTTAAGGAATAACAGTAATTCCCATGTTTGTTGTTACATATTGTGAATTATAATGGCATTGAATATAATTGGATGTGTAATGGTATGATTGTGGTGACTAGATAAATAAGCATATGAAAATGGAATGATATAATGGGGTATTGACCAGTGGTTTTACTACCACTTGTAATGTTAGACTAAGTATCCATACTCCACCCCAAAATGCAAGGGTTAGGGAAGGTGATGGAGCCTTTATTCCCCTAACAGATGCAGTCCACTCTGACTATTTCTTTGAGGTGAGGATATTGTGTGGATGTTATATTTAGATCCCCAGTCAAATATGGACTGGAATTTTTCCCCATTAATTTTGATTGATTTCCTTATACCCTTGTGTAAATGATAATTATGCATAACCCATGGAACATGTGATCAATGTGGATTTTGTAACGAAGATGGTATATGCATTGGAATTGGGATAAATGATAGTCATGATTTTAAATGTACCATGGTATCTAATGTCACCCAAATTGTCCCTTGCTTAATTAAAATTCATTTTGTACTTATATACACTATCTATTAGATTAGATATTTTTTGGACACTGTTGGTGTTGGCCTACTGAGTTTTTTACTCACACCCTGCTCAGGCTACCATTGGGTACATGAATCATTCTCTTGGTTTCTGGTCAGGATGAGGGAATATGCCGTACTCTGAGATGTTGTCTTTAGATAGGGAGGTACATGGAGATGGAAAAAGTCATACATTCGGGACCCATTTGGGAATTTTCCCTTTTGTTAAATTTTGTGTTTTGATCACTTTTCACTATAAGTATGGCATGAAATTGATGTATTTGATTTGTGGTTTGTACCCCATTTGGGATACGTTTGGTTATGAATGTTTATTAGTTATTCATATTGTTTTTCTTATTGATATTGTGTTATACTATGGGTTACTCTAGTAAAGAGGGTATAGTCTCCCCAAAATTACTTATTGGACCCACTCCTCTAGTCAACAACCTCTGGCGTACAGGTAGGCACACTTGAGGTCATGTGATGACCAGATGCAGGACACCAGTTTAGTGGCATCCAAGTCAGGTACATTACCCCTATTATTACATACCGATCAAATCAAGAGAATATACTTCAATAACATTAATGCATGGAAAGTATAATCAATGATGATCCAATAACATCATTATGTATTCTAGATAATCCCATTTTATGGAACCAATACACTTTCGTGATATACACCAAAGTATCAAATAAACAAAACTAACTTTTTGAAGAAATATTGTTTAAATTTCTATTATTTCCACTCCCAGTATTGAACATTTACCTCCTTGTACTATTTTATCAGTATGGTAACTTATGAATTATATCCCTTTGTTCAATTTTCCTCAACATTTGGAGAATATGAAGTAAACTTTTCTCGAAATGATTCATATATATGGATGATGAAAAAATAATGAATTATTTTACCAGAATAATACTTTTAGTATGTCAAAGTCACTAGATTATAAAATAATAATGAATATTATTGACATACACAATAATATTTTGTGTATGAGTGGAGTCAAAAAATAAATTGTTAATTTTTGGATTAAATGCCTCTGAAACTATAATTGAATGTTTATATGATCTACAACAACAAGTATCTATTATTGAAAAACATCAAAAAAATGGTTACTGAGGATGTAAATTATCTAATATAATGAATATTTATATAATTCATGAAATTTTTTAATCCATTGGGGTGATGAGTTACTTACTTTAAGGTTCTAATTTTAGGGACTAATTTAAAATTATAGTTTAAGGATAGAGAAGGTTTTATCAACAATAAAATTTCTTATCAAATGAAAATCATGGTTTATTTCGTTTTATTAAAAAAAATTAATGATAGTTGTCCCACTAAAATTGATGACCCTAGACATTATACCGATTTAGTGATCTATTATTCCAATTTCACTGAGAAATGACCCCAATTTGGCATGAAAATCACTATATTACTTATTAGGAAGGGGTTATTCCCAATCATAATAGTTCGGGTTATTGGATATTTAAAAAGATATCTCATTATTCAAATCCAACATATGGATTAACTAAGAATTACTCCTTTGGAATCATAACCCATTCTGTTTCCAAGCTATGTTTTTTCAACAGATAACATATAATAAATATAACACAAGACAATCCATTGGAACACCACTTTGGAATGAAACTGCCCATTTAATAAACATAGGTAAATCCTTACATTCTTAACATAAAAATGAAAATAAAAGGGTGTAGGGACCCATACTTTTCATACATAGATATTACATATTTTTAGACTAACACTCATTTCATTTTACAAAAAACATGCATGCGGAGCATAAAGGTTTTATATATTTGGAGGCATGGAAACATAAACGAAGGGATCGTAAGATATTATATGTTTCCAGGATAGTTCCTCATAACATGAACCCTTATTATAAATATCATACTTATTACCTTTTCTGAAACATAGGGATATGAAAAAAATGAAAGAGTTAGCTTAGATTCTCAGTAAGAGTTAACAAAGGTCATATTAATGATTACATATACTTAACCTAAAAAATGGTTATGAGAAAATGAGTATAAAATTGGAAAAACATACCTTACATATCATAGATCATAATATTGAGTAATGTTATAAATATTGGTAGTTCATATGACAGAAATCATAATGGAATCAGAAAGCACGAGCCATGAGAACATAACATTGTCCATAGAAATATATTGTTGTCAGACAGAAATAAATATATACTAATTTCCTTAATAGTCATGTATAATTTCAAATACTATCATATTAGTTTGGTTTCAATCCTGGAATAATCATAGTAGTCATGGTTTACTCCCAAGACTTTCATTATATACAAATTCAGTTACTTAAATAGTTTTACTCCCCATTCCATTCCTATTTATCTCAAGAGATGTAATGCCCCGACCCAAGAAGCCCGGAGCCGGTGCATTATTTTAATACAACGTAATAATTACAAGGAATCATGTCCCGAAACACAAATAATTTATGAAGTCTTGGAAACAAGATACATACATAAGTTCAACATTACAACTTGAAAAGAAATACGACACTAATTTATTCCATTAGAATCATCCAAGCCTCCTAGATTATGCCTGCAAGTCACTCATAACTAACTTCTTCATATCCTGGTAAAATGAAACATAATAAAGAGTTGAGATCAAATTCTTAGTAAGTGTATTCAATACAGCATAAGATAACATAAAAATTCGGTGTGGTGAATAATTGAAAACACATTCCATTACAAATAATAAACATAAGCACTTTATAACAGGAATATGAGATAATTAAATAATGCCATGATAAAACATAGTCATGGGTATTCTACTAGTCAAATAACCATATGAACCATCAATATTATTTTCATAATGTTGGAATATATAATGCATGACATTATGAAACATTTTCTCAAGGCCTCATCCAAGACGTCTAAAAATGATTAAGACATCAGCCAAAACCATATATCAATTTGGGAAAGGCCTTATCCAATTCCACACCAACTTTCCTTCTGAGACCTACCGATGCACCAAGGAGCTATAGTAGGCTCCACCCATCACTTACTCAGTCCAATACATTCCTTATATTAAAAGGATTAATCATAACATAAACATTCTTATTAAAAATTATATAAGAAATGTCCAAACTTTAACCTTAAAACATGAATGGTATAAAAATAATACATCCATATTCAAACAAATAAAAAAAACTGTAAATTCAATATGGAATATTTGTATCAAAATAAATAAACTCCAAAAAAGTGTAAAATTTATCAAAGGATGTTGTCATAGATGAAATAAAAACTATTTGAGAGAAATATATCTTTATATTTTGAAATAATTTAAGAGTAATATAATTATAAAAGAAAAAATTTAATTTAAAAATATTTTTATGATCTTGTATGGTAAGCATCGGCATTGTTATAATAGTGGAAAATATCCGCACCTGCCTTATAAGTTAAAAATTCATTCTTACTTTAATTTTGTCAAAAAGGTTATAATGTACCTTGTTTGGAAAACGACAGAAATATTCATTTCAAAAAATATAAGGTCAAATAAAGGTATAAATGACTTTAAACTGTAGACTATTAAATAGTAAAAATGTTTTGAAATACATTTTTAAGAAGACATGGATGTGGTTGATAAAGAGGTCCTAGTAGATTCTTACAAATTAACAACCTTGGATAAGTAAATAGATTGCAAAACTAACCCTTACCTTGTACTTTTCCTTAGTCGATGGTATGTTAACCTCATGTATAATAGTTGAAATATTTATATTAAATTATTCAAGAACAATATACAAAAATATGATATAAAATATGATTTTATAATATTTCATTGTTAATAATATTTCAGTAGTATCATCGTTTCAGGTGTTAAATGATTAATTTTATATTATATGACTTGTTACGTAATACATTTTTATTATGGATATGATGTTTTTGATTCATATTCAGAAAGATATTACGTTTTTAATCATTTTATTTATTTATAAAATGAAAATTATTCTTGAATTATTACGATGGGAAATGAATCTAATAGTGTTCGTGAAGACATTAATCCCTACGTACGCAGAAGTGACAATATCATTATATTGATGGTTAAATCATATGTAAGTGCATGGTAAATCATATATACAGAATCATTAAAATTTTATATTTATCATTCACATCATTTATACTCATTATTTTACCCATACACGTAATGTATAGTCTAAATAACAAACTACTGCACAACGTGGAGACGTTAAGCCATACGTACGCACTTATGGTGACTAATTAATTTATTGGATTGATAGAATAAAGAATGTGGTTATTAAATATTTATAATAAAATCACATTTTATATAAGTTACTAGAGTTATTATTTTTGTATGGAAACCACAAAGAAAGAAGAAGTGGAAGAAGAAAAGAACTTGAGTGAGGGGGTGAAATTATTACCTCTTCTTCATGTGTTTCCTTTTGAGTTGATCAAAAGGGCTCCATAAGTTGGATTTATGATCAAAGTAAGGACTATAAGTCAATGTGAGAGTAGTTGGGAGGATATTTGAGAAGGGGATGGCCTAGAAAAATGGATTTTGAGGTGTGATTTTGAGAGAAGGGGAAGAACCCTTTTATAAGAGAGGTGAGGGTCACTTTAGGAAACATTTGAAATAGTTTTTTTTATAAAACCAATCACGGTTTAAAATGGATCCATGTTGATTTATTTAGAACATAAGGTGGTTATGGGTCGAAATACTCTCAACCAACAGGTTTTACACATGTTTAGGTCACCATGTAAACGTAATCAATTAGAATTAACCCTATGTTAAATAGTTTAACTTTTACAATGTCCTCTGGTATTATTACTATAAATGGTTAATAATCATATTATAAAATTACAAGATATCACCAAGTGGTTAAATAATGAAATATTAATAATTATATAAGTTATTTGTCCAAACATTAGATTTTTAGGAATATTATATCATTTTATAATATAATATTTTCTTTAAAAACTAATTTATGTCAATTTTAACACTAATTAGTAATTTTTTGAAAGTCATCACAACATGATTACTTCAAAAAAATTCATTTAATCAACTATATTATGTCATATTTACCTAGAATGTTCGTGGATTGAAACCAAAAATTTTAATTCTATTTATTTAAATATTTATAATATTAAATATTTTAATATTTCATTAAGAAGGTAATTACTGCATCATCATTGTGTCATAAATAAATTTAATTATTTAATGTTTAAAAATTATAAATAAGATACAATTATGTAGTAAATCTTTATATCTTTCTAACAAATATTTATATTCTAATTTTTCTTATGTATAACCCTATATTGAAAATTGTGTAGTTAATAAACTTTCAATTTAACACTTTTAACTATTCTTTAAATAAAATAATCATAAATGTCCAAATATAATCCAAATTTACAAGGGTCAATTTTTTTTAAGGATGATTTTTGTCGAAATACTCTTATCCAATAGAATTAGGACATGTGTTAGGGTAATAATAATATCATTTTTACCTTTAATTACAATATTTATTTTTCACCTTGGTATATAAAAGTGAAAAGTTATTATTCACAAAAAATTATTTACATATTATTGAACCACATTTTACTTACAGATATTGGCTGTGTTTCTCGGATTTTTTTTAATTCAACTCACAAAAGTCGGAAAATTATGTTTTATGCAAATTTGCAAACATACCTAGAAGGTGGGTAAACGACGCTAAAAAGTTTAATATAATTTTATACATATAATCATATTATAAAATGGATCAAATGAATTACATTGAACTTATATAGGTATTATTTAACTATTTTCACTTAAATAAATATAAATAAAATAAATAATTATTTAAATAAAAATCCGATTTTAAATAATAAGGTAGTATTTTTCACTATTCATAAAACATTTAATGTTTTTAGGAAAATACCAATAATTTATCCAAATTAATTTTTTTTGTCCCACTTCTAAATAAAAAGTTTATTTTTTCAAATTTAATATACAAGTGTCAAATATTTCATTCAAAAAGGTTAACCATTAATATGCGGTAAAATTGTAATTTTTGAAAAATACATCATTTATCTGAAAAATTAAATTTGTTTTTATATTTTGTCTAAGAAATGCATAATATGGATGTTAAAATTATATATAGTATACTGGATTAAAAATGTAGTTAATGCTATTCATAACTACTTTTTGAACATCTAGATTGGTAAGTTGTAGTGCACTCGATATCGGTGTTGTGTGTAGCACAAGCTATTGAGTTAATTGAATGAGATAACGTACTATGAAATATTGGGGTTTTACATTCTCCCCTCCATCATAAAATTTCATTCTCGGAATTTGATAATTTTCTTTGAAAATAATAGGGTAAATATAGAAAAATACCTTTGTGGAAAACCCACATCAGAAATTGGGTTAATAAAATTTTGTCTAAATAAGAGGGAAAGGGAAATGAAAAAGTCACCACCAAATTATGATCTCGATTAGGAGAACATTGGTTGTAATTAGAGAAATGTTATTCGATAAAAAATGTAAATATTTATAGGCAGTGACTGAGGTCATCAATCTAAAAAACATGTAAAATTGATGGCCTTAAATAAATCAATATAAGATGATTTAAAATATAATCAGTTCAAAAATACATAATGTATTAGGATAACAAATTTGGGGTTTTAAGATTCCTTCCTTAAAGATTAATAAATAATTAATTCATAGAATAGTTTGGAAAAATATACTTAACAAGTAGAGTTTAATCTGTCAACTAATTCTTACCACAAACTCATCTTTCACACCAAAAGACAATAGAATAAATAATATTATATTTATCCTAATAATTTAGGGTTCCAAAAGTAATTAATTTATATTTCATTTGTCATAATATTAAAATAAATACATTATAAAAACCATGACATCACGTAGGCCAAGGGTTGGAGATTCACCCATATCTCCCTTCAATTGCAGTTTCAAGTCTCGCAGCCCTGACCGATGCGACGAGTTGTCACCCGATCCCCAGATTATAATTTTTATAACAATAAATATATAATCTTAAGAATTTCATTAACTATAACAATAGTATCAATTGGCAAAAATAAATCATTATAAACTTTAGTCTTGTCTAAAATACTTTTGTCCAAACTCAAATTCTCAAATTTGTAAGGAAGGAAAACATAATGAAGATCTCTTTTTCCACATAATAACATGTGAATACCTTCACCATGTATTCTCTTAAAACATTGTAACACCGTAAATTACCATAAAACCTTATTTAATTTGTCCACGCTCCTTTATTCCTTATAAAATACCAGATATACTCCTTAAATACAAAAATGTTGAAAACTACAACAATGATGGAATAAAAAAATAATTAATTTGTTCCAAGGTACTCAATAATAAACATTATAATGTATCCAAATAAATTATATCTAATTATGAAATAATTATATCAGTTTTAGAAACATAATAATGGATATGTTTCCCCCATCCATATATATTCCATATTTTTTTTCTTAAAACTATATTACTTTACTTGGTACCATAAAATCTCAAATTCTTAATGAAAATGTACTACAGTAAAATCCTTATATACTATATAATTCTTATAACATGTACATCATTAATACAATACTCAAATGACACAATTCTTCAATAAGAACATAAGAACACTAATCATTCCTCTTAATCTGCGGTAGTATCATAACAAGTTTATTATTTAATAGTAGCATTTGGGGTATAATTTGATGATTGGGAAATTGAATAGCGTATTGTCCCAACTCCTGGAAGATGATGAATTTTACATTTGAAACCTTTTTCATACCCTTGCACCCATGTACATGATGTCCTATTTCTCCACACATATAAAAATATCCCATTCCCTTCAAAAATTTACAAAGGTTAATCTTTCCATAGTTATCACATAAGGAAAAATCCTTCTTAACCTCTTTCCCTTTATCCATCTTTCTCTCTACCATCCTTTTCATCTCTTGCATCCCATCAAGCCATAAGACTCATATAATTCTTTACATATCTTATTAACACATGATACTATTTCTTCATATGATGAGAATACATGGGAGACTATTTCCCTTCTAAATGTTGGCTTAATACCATTAAATATATGATCCTTCTTTCTATTTGCATCATTTGTATTGTCGGAGTCCTCGTTACTTCTACTGGTTGTCATTTATAAACAATTTATTACACTAGGTTAGTTTATGAATCACAATGAATAATTAAAAACTTGTAAAATACCAAATGTAAATTGAAATGATTTTCCATATAATCAATAATCATAAAATAAATGATTTCTTTGAAGAAGTATTTACTCCTAAATCTATCACAATGAATTGTAAAAAAATGTGAATTATTCTAAGCATATCTACCAAGAGTGTAACTAAGAGTGAATCAAGGCTGGTTTTTGTGTATCAAGATACCCCATGTCAAGCCCAAAAATACTAGTCAGAGTTTTCACTCCTAGGTACATTTGTGCGAGAGACACCTCAACTAGCTCACATCTAGAATGGGATTTATTTCATGGAAAAGACACAAAATCTCTACATTACCAAAATACTAGAAAGATATTCTATACTAATCCTCCAAGTGTATCTTATGGTAATGTTTTCAAAGAAGAGTTTATATAAATCTATTTCCATGGTTATTGCTAAACTTCCTCTGATACCAACTATAATGCTCTGACCCCTGAAACCCTTTGCGGTGCATTATTTTAATACATTGGCATGATTAAAAGGAATCAATCCCCAAAATACCGATCAGTTTAGCAGTCTTGAAATCATCATATATACATAAGTTCAACATTACAACTTGAAAAGAAATAAAAAACTAATTTATTCTATTAGAATCATCCAAGCCTCCTAGATTATGCCTCCAAGTCACTCATAAATAACTTCTTCATATCCTAGGAAAATGGAACATAAGAATGGGGTGAGCTCAAATGCCCAGTAAGAGTATGAAATAGAGTGGATGATAACATAAATATTATGCATGGTGAATAACTGAAAACACATGCCCTTTCAAATAATTATAATGAACACATTATGGTAGGAATATGAGTTTTGTAAATAATTCCACAATAAAACATAGTCATGGGTGTTCTACTAGTCGAATAAACACATGAACCTTAAATATTATTTTCATAATAAGGGAATGTATAATGCGGGACATTCGGAAACATTTTCTCAAGGCCTCAGAAAATATGTCAATAAAAGATTGAGGGCTCATCCAAAACCATATATCAATTTGGGAAAGTCCCCGACCAATTCCACATCAAATTGTCTAATGAGTCCTACCACTGCATCGAGGAGCTATAGCGGGCTCCACCCATCACTTACTATGTCCAATACATTCGTCATTTGAAAATGTGGAAACATAACATAAACATTTGTATTAAAACTAGCATACGAAATGTCAATACATTAACAACAAACAATGAATGGTATAAAAATAACACATCCATACTCAAACATATCACACAACTAAAAATACAATATGTAATATTTGTATCATAATTATTCATCTTCAAAAAAGTGTAAAATTTATCAAATGATGTTGAAATAGATGAAATCAAAACAATTTGATAGAAATATCTCTTTCTATTTTGAAATAATTTATGAGTCACATATTTATAAAAGAAAACTTTTATTTTGAAAATATTCTTATATACTTGTAAGGGAATATTCGATGATTTTATAATGGTTGAAAATAGCCGCACCATCCCTATAAGTTAAAAATACATTCTTACCATAATTTTGTCGAAAAGGTAATAAAGTACCTTTTTGGAAAATGATGAAATCATTCCTTTACAAACATATAAGATAATATAAGGGTATAAATGAATTTAATCCACAATATACTAAATAGTAATAATATTTTGACTTAAATTTTTAAGAAAACATGGACGGGGATAATAATGTTGTCCCAGTAGATACTTATGTGTTAACAACCTCGAATAAGAAAAGAGATTGTAAAATTAACACTTAGCTTATAGTTTTCTATTGTTTATGGGAGGATAACCTCTAGTATAATAGTTTAAACACTATTATTAAATTATGCAAGAAATATATGCATAAATATGATATCATATATTATCTTCTAATATTACTTTGATAATAATTTTTCAGTAGTATCATCGTTTTAGGTGTTAACTGATTCGTTTTCCATTATATTCTTGATTACATTAGCAATGTTTGTTATGGATAGGATGTATTTGATTCATATTCATAATAATATTAAGTTCATTAACAACATTTGTAATCATAAAATGAAAATTATTCTTGAATGATTATGATGGGGAACGAATCTCATCACCATCATGGAGACGATAATCCATATGTACGCACAAGAAACAATATAAATATATTTTCTGTGAAATCATATGTAATGGGATAGTATATCATATTAAAAGATTCATTAACATGTTATATTTATCATTCAGATCTGTAAAAATCATTATTATACCCATCCAAGTAATGATGTTTTTGAATAACAAACTACACCACGACGTGGAGACGGTAAGTCGTACGTACACACATATGGTGAATTTTCCATTTATAGGATGTATAGAATAATGAATATGATTGTATCATATTTTTAATAAAATAATAGTATGTAGAAGGTTTAGGAGATATTATTTTAGTATGGAAACAATAATGAAAGTAGATGTGGAATAAAAAAGAACTTGAAAGAAGGTGGTGAAATTATTGCCTCTTCTTTGGGTGTTTCCTTTTTAGTTGATCAAAAGAGATCCTTAGGTTGGATTTATGATAAATGTAAGGAATCTAGGTAGAATTTAGGGTAGTTGTGAGGATTTTATAGTAGGTATTGGATGATCAAAATGGTTTTTGAGGTGTGATTTTGAGAGAACTGGAAGTACCTTTTTATAAGTGAGGTGAGGGTCACATTAGGAAAAGTTTGAAATATTATTTTATCATAAAATCATTTTTGATTTATAATGGCTAAAAATTGATTTATTTCGAATATAATGTGGGTATGGGTAGAAATAATCTCAACCAATATGTTTTAGACAAGTTTAGGTCACTATATTAACCCTATCTTTCTGATTTAATTCTAAGTTAAAAAGGTTATCTTTTACAATGTCCTCTTGTATTATTCAAATAAATCATAAATAAACATACTATAAAATTCCAAAAGAACCCCAAGAGGTAAATTAATGACATATAACTCATTATATAATTCATTTATCCAATCCATAATTTTTTTTGAAAATTTTATGATATAATAATATAATATTTGTTTTAAAAACTATTTTATGTAAATTTTGACACAATTTAGTATTTGATTTTTTTCAAAGTCATCACAAATTGATTAATTCGATCCAAATACATTTAATATACCATAACATGTCATATTCACCTAAAAATATCGTGGATGGAATCAGAACTTCCATGTTATATTTATTTTAATATTTATATTATCAATTATTATAATATTTTGTTAAAAAAGTTATTACAAGAACATCATTATGTCATAAATAAATTTAATTATTTAATGGATAAAAGTTATAAATAAAATACCATTATGTAGGAAATAATTTTAGAATTCAAATAAATTTTTACAATAGAATTTATCTTCTATTTAACCCTATATTAAAATAAATTCATTAAACTTTGAATTTAATGCTTTTAAACCTTATTTAAATAAAATAATAATAAATGTCCTAGTCTAATCCATGTATAACTAAAGGATCATATTTTTGTTATAAGGTTGATTTTGGTCAAAGTAAACTTATCCAATAGAATTAAGAAATGTTTTAGTATAATAATAATATCATTTTACCTTTATTTTTCCTATTTATTTTTAACCATGGTAAATAAAAGTCAATAGTTACTATTTAACAAACATTATTTTCATTTTATTGAACCACATTTTACTTACTTCGGGTTCCCCCTCATCCCTTGAAAGGTGGGTTTTCTAAAATAAATAAAAATGAAGGCCTTCAGGCCATTCAGAGTAACCGTGTCTCTTGGATATTTGAAATTATACTCACAAAATTGTTAAAAGTATGTTTTATGCAAATTTAGAAACGTTCCTAGAAGTTTGGTAAAAGACGGTAAAAAGTTCAATAATTCTTTTTGAATCTAATATTATTATCAAACATCCCCAATTAATTACACAGAACTTATGTGGGTATTATGTATCTATTTTGACATGAAATATATTTAAATAAAATAAGTAATTATTTAAATAAAAATTTGGTTCTAAATAATAAAGTCGTGTTTTTCACTATTCATTAAAAATTGAAAGTTTTCAGATAAATACAAAAAAATTATACAAAATAAAATTTTATGTCCCACTTCTAAATAAGAATTTTATATTGTCAAATTTAATATAAAAGTGTCAAATATTTCATTTAAAAAGGTTCACCATTAATAGGAGGTAAAATAACATTTTTTGAAAAATACATCCTTTATCTGAAAAATTGAATTTGTTCTAATATTATCACTAAGATTCACATAATATGGATGTTAATATTATATAGAGTATATAATATTCAAAATGAAGTTAAAACTATTCATAAACACTTTTTGAATGGCTAGTTCGGTATGTTGTGGTGTGCTCAAACTCAGTGCTGCGTGTATCGCAAGCTATGGAATTACATTAATCGGATAACGTACTACAAAATCATAGGATGTTACAATAGATATCCATAATTACCTAATTAATTATAGGGATATATAATTTTGGGCCAAAACATCACATATTGAAAATTATTCTGATGTTTTACAAAAGAAAATAAATCATTAATCATATTAATAACAATTAAAATATGGGTTTGACAAACAATTAATCATGATATAACATTTGAAAAAAAAAATATTTTTAATCATTTCTTCAAATCATAATAGAATTACCCTTGGAAATGGAACAAGTTTCATTACACTATTTTCATCAGACATGCAAACGATCCTCTGATATAATATGGATTATATCATTTTATGATATCCATAGTACATCATAATTGGAATCACGGGTTTTTGTAATTAATGAATATAAATAATATGAAATGTTCATTAAAAAAATTCGTGAGGTAAATAAAATTTCCTCTTTTAAAATCTATTTTAAAACAAACAATTAATAAAAATTAAATATGATTTCCATTGAAAATAAAAATGGAAAGTTATAAAGATATCTTTTATTACTTGAGTGGTCATGATGCTGTGAAAAGTTTGTTATGTTGTAGAATTCAAAATAAAATGTACCTTTCACAGCTTTATAAAAATATAAAACTATACCTCTTCCAGAAAACAATACGAAGAATCCTTTTAAATTTTTTTTTAAAAAAGTAAAATATATATTAAAAATGACATTAAAACTTCATATTATAATGTAAATTTATTATTCAAAAAAATTTAGAAAATATGGATATGTAAGAAAAAATATTTTAAACCAGAGATATAGATAACTCCAATTTTTCATAAAAATGTTCATTCACACTCATGAGTACATAAATGGAAAAAAAATAAAACAAGAAAAGTATTATCTTTAAATAAACATAATAAAATAAAAGTCGTGATTTTATATTAATTTATATCATAATATTTTATCATCACAAACATTATCATAATCAATCTTGATAAATAATGAGAATGTGACATAAAACCCTCACCATTTTGTTAATTTTTGTATAGTAATCCTCACGAATGAAAGAACCTCATATGCATTTGTAAATCCAAATAAATTTTATAATAATCATCATAAAATATATTAATAGGAATTACATAAACAACATAAATGAAAAATGTCGTGAATATGTAATGGAACTCATAGAAATAAATGTGAGATGAAAATTTATTATTCATTTATTAATAGTTCTTTATTTAAATCAGGGTTTTTGGAGATAACCACTTCATCTTTCACTTTTTTTTGTTTGATAATTTTAGTCCCTATAATTTGATCATGGTTACATTGTATCTAAAAATTAACTCATAAAGTAATTATAATTTATATTAATTATATACAAATGCATTGTCACCCATAATAGCTAGAGACAAAAAAATCAATTACAGCCTTCACTGAGATGGTGGGATGTAAAAACACATGATCATTACATGAATTTTTTGATAGATTGAATGAAATAATGTAATTTAATATTTATATATTAAAAATAATTATAATATCATATATATCATATATATATTTAATAAATCCATTTTTATTTTCTTCTATGTAATATAGAATCAAAAAACAAATCACATCACTTCGCCATGGTGGAAGTCCACACGTATGCATGAGCAACATTATCATTTTCTAATGGATTAAAGGATAAGAATTTATATATGATATTATAATTTTAAAAGTATAATTATATCATAATGATCACATATGTATATTAAATACAAAATTTTCTCTATCCACGATAGGTGGTGATGGAAAATTAATTACATCGTTTCATGAGAGAGTAGTATATTGTATACACGATTGAGGATATTGATTCACATTTAATTGAAGAGGATATGAAAATAAGTTATAAAATTAACATAATAAAATATCAGTATATTTTACTTATAGTTGTTATTATTTCATCATGTTTAAATAATATCTTAAGTATGTAGAAGAAGAAATAAAACAAAAACTCATTGTTAAGAACAATACCACTTCTTCCGAAAACATCCTTAGGATTACAAATATTACCTACCTCGGATAGTATTCTTATCAAAAAAAGGTAATATTGTTAATGGGGAGAAATTTAAAGGATGTTTTTCAGCTTTTCTCTTAAAAATGGTCTTGAAGTGTGAAGTGGATAGGAGAGGAGTTTTTTATATGTGGGAGAGGGGACCCATTTTGAAATTTATTAATAGAATACAATATTATAAATTAATTATAAAGAACATTGATTAAAAATGGATATATATTTAATCATTTTATTGTAAAATATATAAATATGTCCATAAATTAGGATTTATACAAAATTAATTTTCAGAATTACCATTAGATTTTGGTTTAACCCCTAGTACACCTGTTTAATCACTACACCTGGTAAGATATTTTTAATGATTTTACTATTAATAATGGCTATATATTAATTTGAAATTATTAAATACAAGTATTTATTGTTATTATATATATTTAAACCATTTTATCATGTTAAATTCACATAAGTGTAATAATTTAGTCTAAAATTAAATCCGTAAGAGTGAAAAAATGTGATTTTCCAAAGAAAATTATTCCCAATGTTTGAAATCATTTTATGTCAAAACACAACATAAAATTAATTTCAAAAATATAAATTGGTTAAAATCTAATAAAAATTATTAATTTTAATTTTATAACCATTTTAATAAAAAATTTAACTTTTTAAATTATTTTTACTAAAAGATGTTTTAAAAAATCAAATTTTTTCACTATTTATCGAAAATAACTCTTTTTAGAAAATTAAAAAAAAATGTAACTCTAAGATAATTTGTACATGTTGAATAAAAAGTGAATTTAATATTTTTTAATTAAAATTTTAAATGATAGAAAATAAAAAATAAAACGTGTTCTCAAAAAGGGGCAAAACTATTTTATATACAAAAAACTATTTTAAGCATGCCAATGAATTTATTCTTATCCCATACCTATAAGAAATAATTTATTAATGATAAAATATGTTTTTGGTTATATTTAATTTAAATAATTAAAAAATAGTTATTAATTATAATTATTATGATAAGATCACATTTCTCAACTAAATTTTTTTTTTAGAAAAAACATATCTTTATATTTTCAATGGAATTTTTATATTCATTATTAATCAATTAATAACCAAAGGTGTATATTAGACATCTGTAAACCGTATAATTATAATTATATATATATATACATATATATATTAATACATACTAATTAAATGGATAGGGTACAATGATATACTATATTATAGTTAATTCTATATTCAGGTTTCGTGTATCGTAAGCTATCGAAGAAATTAAATTTATTTAAAAAAATATATTTCATTAAATCTTAGGGTGTTACATTATAAACACATTAAAAATAATCTAAAACATGGTATTACATCACTATGATAAAAAAAATTAGAATAATTTTTCCTCAATGCAATCTTAGGATCCCATATAACTTCCTCAAATTTCTAATTTATCTAGATAACATTAACTAGATGAACAACCTTATTCAGTTTCACTTAATCACTTTTTTTCATGATTTCTACCAATTATTCTTCATCATAAAGATTATTTTTTGTTGGTATGACATCTCCGTTAAATATATGTTAAGGATTAGGTATGTACTTCATCAGGGGATGTACATAGAAAACATCATGAACTTCAATCATGTTTGGTGAAAGAACCAAGCGATAAAATTCCATTCATACTCAATAAAGATTTTCAAAAGGTCCAATATACCAATGGATAATATTTACCTTATACATGAATATCTTAAACAAATTTTATAGAGATATTCATTAAAAACCCATGTAAATAAATCAAATTTAATTTCACATTTATGATTTTCAACATAACTTTTCTATTGATTTTGAGCAGCCTTTCTATGCTTCAGAATGTTTATAAATTTATAATCCCTTTTGTCAGAATGATAGGTTCAAAAAATAATTATCTATATTAAATTAAACTAGAACAATGGATTTATAAATTTATTTTTATTTGGGGATTCATAAGGATCCATCAGAATTCTTTAATAACAGCTGTTGTTCAAAGAAAACTTGACTAGATAAAATTATTGATCCTAAAACCAATGAAATCAATAGAATAAGGTCTCAATGGATAATAAATTGTTTTATCAGTTCTCTTATATTTAACATCTGTCATATGATGATTTGTAGTGCTAAAAAAATTACTATATCTCATGTTCATTTTGAATATGTTATTAGGGCTTCGAGGTAAACCTCAAATCCTGATCTGCTACAACTAATTGATGTACTCCATATAACCTTAAAAATTAATTAATTTAAATTCTATTAAGTGGATTAAGATATAATTCCTATCTAATTTTAATGAAATGTGATAAATTCATATGTATATTGACTACAATGAAAATAGTATTATGCCCTATTGGTGTTTGGGAGAGATTGATGACAATTTCTATGGTGATGTTTTCCTATTTCCATTTTGGTATGTGTAAGGGTTGCAACATTCCCCTAGAATTTTTTCTCTAATCCATAACATTTTAATAATCCAAATATTGAGATTTAAAATATTAAATATCTCTCTTCATTTCATCTGGCCAAAAATCTATTTTATATCATTATGTAGATTCATAATTATAGGAAAAATAGAGAATGAAGAACCGTGAGCCGCCTATAACAACTCCCTTAAATCTGTTATGGATAGAAAAAATACATGTTTCTTGAACTTTATCAATACATCACAATAAATGAGGAAATGAGGAACGTTTATAACATTAATTTTCATTTCTAGAACTTCATTTTTCACATCTGTAATCTTCATCTTGATATAATGTAGAACAATAGTTTGGGAAAGATAATATTTTTCACTTTATATATAGATTTCAATACCCTCATTTAAAAAATATATAAATATTTGATCTTTTGTGATCCTAATCATTTATATGCTATCATGATTCTTTTGACTAAAAGAATTACCCCATTTCTAACCTTCCATGGGTGGAAATTTATTGACCAATCATAATATTTATTAAAATCCAACCATAATCTCTAGAACATATTCAACTATTTCAGTGTGAATATATATATTAATTTTTTTATCAGTATATAATCACACAATTATCCCTAAAGAAAATTCCTGAATATATTTAATGAACATATTACCATAGTTGAGTCCAAATCCATAGTTTGGTAATTTTCCACAGGAACCTTGATTTTTCGTGAGTCATTAGATATTAAAATATCTATTTGGATGAGAATTCATACCAAAACCTTCTTTAATACATAACTACATATTATAAAACCTTATTCAATACATTTTAATGTAGGAATATCTGTACTCATAAATCTTGTATCCAGTTCTTGGAAAATTTCATCACATTCATCTCTCCAAAGGAACTTAAGTCCATTTTAAGTTATCTTGGTTAGTGGATAGGTCATCCATGATAAATTTTTCATAAAGAAACAATAATATCAATCCAAAACAAGAAAATTATAAGTCTCAGAAACCATGGTTGGTCAAGACTAACATTAATTAGTACCCATATTTTATAGATCCACTCTCGCTTGAAATTATATTACAAAAAATGAATCATTGTTATATCCAAAATTAATTGTTTTTAATTTTTCCACTAAACATATCCTAACTTCTAGTATTCAGTACAATCGTCAAGTGATCTTCAAGTTCTTCCATTCCCACTTAATATATTAGGACATTTTCTATACAAACTATAAAAAAAATGTTCAAGGTAATATCTAAATATTTTAATGAATAAATCAATGAATATTGAGGGGTAGTTTACATTACCAAATGCCATCAATATATATCACAATGTCCATAACATTAATGGAATACAGTCATGGGTATATCCTCATTCATAACCATAAAATTATGACATACATAATGGGGATCAATCATGGGAAATTATTGATCTCCAAGTAGTTTGTAACAGAATTCATAAATATAGGGTAGAGGATACTTTTTATTGATTGTATTCATGTTCAGTTATCGAAAATCAATATAGATCACATAGATCCATACCTCTTCTTAAAAAATGGAATAGATGCACACCATGATGACCCACTTGTTCGAGTAAATGATTTTTCATTATTCAACTAGATTATCTTATTCAATTCTTACATCTCAATCAGGAAAAATCTATATAGAGGGTTTTGAAATTGGAGTACCCCCCAGTTTGAGTACTATTGAGAACTCAATTCCCCAATTCGGTGGAAGATTATGAAATTATTATGTAATTACATCAAGAAACTCTCAAAAAATAACCATATCCATTATATTTTGTTTCTCGCAACCAATATGAGAATAAAAATTTTTATAAATTCGAATCAAGACCTATATAGTGGATGTGATTTCAACTGAAAGTTCAATTGTATTATCACACTAATGGATGATCATAGGTTCGTTCGGAATATCAAATGTGTATTCCTTTCCTCAACAATTTTTCTATGATTTTTGTAGTGAAGTCAAATTTATAAAAAAGATTACACAAAATCCAACCAGAGGGATAATAACAAGATTTTATAAAGAAAATTTCCAAAAACATCAAGCAGGTTAGAATCATAGAGATGAAATGTGATAATCATTCAATTGGAGTTTTTTCACTAAAAATTCAACACCCATTTTTTGGGTTGAATTTGGATAAACATTGTTAATTCAGTAGATATAAATATTAAGTACATCCATAGTCATATAAAACATTTGTTATTGTAGAGTGGATAATAAATGAACATTCACCATGTCGTTATCATACCCCTAATCATAAATAGTGTTCACATGATATTTGATTTGTCTCTTGTTTTAATATGTTTCAAACCTTTATCATCATCAATAACATTTATATTGGAGAACTAATTAGAAAAACTCCCACACTCCATACATTTTTAACAATTGAGTGTGGGTGGGGAATTGTATGAAGATTTATTCATATTCAAATAATTATTTAATTTCTTCCCATCACATCATTATTCAATTTCCTGATATCATTATTTTACACAGTTAATACATTTAAAATTCCCCTTAATATAACTTCCCCTATGTTTCCTAACATAATTTGATCAAACAGTAGTGATCATAATCTTATCACATATGTTTTTATAATTTCCATTGAATTCGATATTTATTTTATTATTAAAACCATAAGATAAAAGGGTAAATATAATATCAAATTCCTCCTTGATATATTATAAAAATATTTCATCATATATAAAAAATTATATTACATATAACAACCTTATGAGACTAGGTTTTATGACCCTATGGACTAGATCAAAATTAATATTAGGTAAGATGATAACTCCATAAGCATACCACAGAAGTCTTAAAAAAATTATCTCAAAGGTACCATTAGATTTATCATCTTTCCAATTTAGCACACAAAATTTCTTCTCAATTTTTATATATAGAATAAGAGGAAAGTTCTTAGAAAGAAATAATATATTAAATTTATCCCACTCCATGGATTCAATTTATTATTATTGCCTTATATTCTTGAAAATAGTCTTCCATTGTTCTGAATCTCCATCCAAATGATATAAAAGTAAAATGAGTTTTCATTCATTAAACCCTTCACAATTAAAAATAATTTTCCAATTTTATTGATTCATTACTCAGTAACTAGTGGTTCAATAAACCTACTTAAAGAAGGTATACATTCCCTTATAAATGATTCAAAAAAATATTGTTACCTATTTTCCATGTTTTTATGTTCAGCATGATACATATCATGAAAATGTTGTGTAAGAATATAAATTGGATTTTTCATTTCAGGTCCAATTAAATTTTGATTCTCTGGTGAATAATAATTGAATTTTCCAACACTATATTCATTAACATGGTTTATTTGAGTTCTATAAATTAACTGAAACCAAAAGTTACATTATGAGTAACAATAATCCCACTAGAAAACCATATAATCAAGAAAAAAATATTTTAGGATTTCTAAATCATGAAACCTTATTTTCAAAATATGGAACATATGATATTACCTATATCATTCATGTTCATTATCTATTCAAATCCGTTATTATGGTTAAAAAATATACAAATAACATATGAATATCCCCCATTATTTTCAAACCAAGTGCACAGTAAGGGCACAGTCACCCTGCATAAGAGTGATGGATGAGATATAATATACCAAATCTTTTCGAAGTTATTATCCCTAGAATAAACTATGAAAAACCACATCATCTTGTAATATCTAAAAGGTATGTTTTTAGTGGAAAATGATACTCCTTTTATTACTATTACATAGGAAATTATAATATACAAACGATTATCCAATAGGTTTTCACTATATTTTTTTCATTATAGATCCCAAAGGATAACTAAAACTATCATAAAATACCAACTATAGTGACCATTTTTCTCATAGATATATATAAAATCATAATAGAAGAATATTCATTTCATTTAACAGAAAAATTCTTGAGGATCATAGATGTTTAATTTTTTATAAGTACAGATACATTGAAAACAGTTTCATAAGATATATTCGTCATCTCCCACTTATTTTTTCATAACTATAATACATTAAGAAATATCATAATTAATACCCTTCATTACAACATGAGGAAAAAACATCTAGAAGGGAGATCTTAGAAGCATTTTAAGGGTAAACAAGGGAGATATAAATGATCACTTAAACATAACATGATCATATAATTATTATAACATTAGCATAACATTTTTAAACCATACGCTTCATATCGTTGATCATTTTTATGAGTCACGACATAAAATATTAAAATTCGTAAGACATGAATCATAATGGTCTCAAATATCATAATCCATGAGGACTTAACGTTGGCATAAGACATAGATTTGGGTCATAAACATAATATTAATTAATTATTTTCTCAATAGGAAAGGTTAATTTTAATGAAATTCATAGTTTAATGGGTTCACTTCCCAAACTATTATAGTAGTCACGGTTAACTCTCAAGAATATCATTGTGGAATGAGTACCTTAATAAACTAGTTTCAATGCCCATTGCCTCCCTATTTGTCTCTTGGGATATTCTTCATTTCTAAATTGATTGGAGTGATATATAATCCTGATCCCGCCAAATACATAATGAAAATGAAACATATATGTTCCAGAATGTAATAAAACATTCATGAATTCTTAACCTATGTAAAAAATGAGTTGCAAAACCATTTCACTAGGATATGACCCATGGAAAAGAAATAGATTCCAAAATCATTTCATCTATTAATGACAACATATGCCATGGAAAAATGGATGAGTTTAACAAAAATATTAGCATCATAATTATATACCATCTAGAGAAAGAAAATGATTTCTATACATGGATCATCTCCCTAGTAGATCATAAGTTTAATCAAGGGTTACTATCATTGATGAATATAAATACCAACAAAATATCATTAAAATATTTTTGTGGAAAATAACTTTTATACATTGAAAATAACATTTTAAAACTAAAAATTATAATAATATTTTAAACATATTTTTCTTTTAATATAACAAAAAAACATATAAGGGAAGCTTTGAATAATTGAGAAATCATGACAATGAGAAACTCTGTTTATTCTATATAACATAGAAAAACATTCCATTGAATACATTGAAAAAGAATAAAAACATACCATGTTATGAAAAAATTAACAATGATCTGTGTAGGTTTTTTATAAGATTGATAAATGGGTAAAAATACCATAATCCATTATAGATTAATATTAAAACAAATCATGGAAATATTTTTTATAACATGGAAATGGAAGAAAAGAGATTTATGTAGTTCTTCCTTAAAAATTTTATTTCACTATCCTAGGGAAATAATGAGAGGAAAATAAAAGGAAAACATGTATTCAAAAGAAAAAACAATATTATACGAAAAAATGTTTTTCATGAGACATATATCATAATATTTCATCATCAAAAACATAATCACAAATATTCTTGATAAACAATGAGATTGTGATAAAAACCATGAATGATTTTGTAAATTTTTAGTTGTAATCCCCATGAAATAAATAAATATATATAGATATTTAAATTCCAATAAATTACATAATAAGAATCATAAAATAAAATTATGTTTTCTATATACACTGCATAAAATAAATATGTGTTGAATATGGTATGTTTCTCATAGAAATATATGTGATGTGAAAATCAAATAACTTGAGATCCACTTTCTTCGAATGCACATTAAGATCCAATATCAAAATTTAAATTTATTACAATTATATAATATTACTGTACACACACATATATATAATATCATATATTACATAATAATAATATTTTATCATCAATTGTTTTTACAGTTCTTTATTTAAATCATTATTCCTGTTGATAACTAATTTTTTTTTCAAGAATGTTTTGGTTTCATAATTTTCATCCTTATACATTGATAATTGTTCCATCATATCTAAAATGTAATAATTATATAAATATTATATATATTCATTATATACATATTTATAGTGACTCATAAAAATTTTATAATGAAATTAATGACATTTGTTATGGAGACTTTAGTTAGTATATACATAAGAATGATGTTTATAGTTTTTAAGGGATAATTAAAAATAATGGAAAATAGTATCTAAAATTTATTGAATCATTTTAATATCATATATACACATATATATTCAAAAAATACATACTTCTTATCATATATTTAATGAGGAAATGAAAAATAAATTGCATCGCTTGATGGAGACAAAAGTCATCATTACATTTTAACCCCATTATCATTTTCCCAAGGATCATAGAGAATGAAGTTAGATATGATATTATAATTAAAGAAGTATAATTATGTCATGAATATAATATATATACATTAAATATATCATTATCTTCAGTCATGATAGGTGATTATGAAAAACAAATTATATTGGTCCTGGGGCGGTAGTCCACTATACACATAATGGATTGTTTTTTACCCTTAGATGAAATTTGGAATGGATATATGTCATTAAATTAACATAATAACTTTTTGTACATTTAATATGAATTTTTTATTATTTTTTCATGATTAATGAAGTTTTAATGGATGCATTAGAATAAAGAAAATGAAAATGCATGGTTAATAACTATACCTCTTCTAGAGAAAATGTATTTAATATTATACCTTACGTTGTTCTATAATGGTTTTATGATCAATCCAATTAATATAGATTGTGGGGAGGTATTTAAGGAGGAATTATGTTTGTGTGATGTCCAAACTAGAAATCTATTTACGTGTGGAGAGGAGAGGATAAGAGGTGTCCTTCTATAAGTGATGGAGGGTACCCACTTTTAAACTTCATAAAATAAAAAAATTACATAAATTAATTGTAACTATTAATGTTTTAAAATCGATACATATTCAAATTATTGAATTATTAAGTTTTAAATATGTCCAAAAAATGTAATTCAATGATTTATAATTTGTTAACAAACCATTTATCATTTCGTTTACCCCTAGTAAACATTTTATAATGTTAAATATAATAACATATTCAAAATAATTTTAATTTTCATAATAAAAAAATATATATATAATTTATTACATAATATAAGTTATTTTTATTGAAAATATTAAATCCTTTTTATAAAATTCCACCCAAATAATATGATGATTTGAATTTTTATGTAAACCTGCAAGCATGATGAAATTCGGTTTTCCAAAGAAAATAATTTCCTACCCTTAATTTTGGTTTTTAGAATTCATCATAAAATTTATTGAAATGATAAAAATTGGTTAATGATAATATTAATGACCTAATATTAGTTTTAAAAAAACCATAAAAATTGATCTTTTTATGTCCTTTCAGTGGAATGGCAATTTTGAACAAAATTATGTTTTTTCACTATTCATCGATTTTTTTTCAAATTATCATTAACTCGCACAATGATAATTATAAAATTTTAATCAAAACCCGATGTTATTATTTTATTATTATTTTTATATTGTTTAAAATAAATAATTCTTAAATTGGTATGTAAAACACGCTGATTCCACATTATAGTAAAGTACAGTATTTATGCATGCAACTAGATTTATTATAATCCAATGCAAAGAATTTTTTTATGAATCCTAATACAAAATGTTTAATATATTTATTTAATATCATTTAAAAATAACTATCAGTTTAATTTATTATGATAAAATCACATTGTGTGAATTCTTTTTTTCATAAATAAATCCTCTTTATATTTTCAATTTTTTTATTTTCATTTATATTCAATTTATAGTCATTGAATTTATTTTATACATGTGTATAACATACTATTTATCTATTTTTGTTTAATATATTCAAACCATAGAATTTAATTTCTAGGTTATAATGGTATAAAATATTATAGTTCATTTGGACTCAAGGTTGTGTATATCACAATCTATTGAAGAAATTTTATTTATTTTAAGACAATATTACCTAAAATATCAGGGTTTTATAAGTGGTACACCACATCGGTGTTAAAACCTTGCTGGAAGATCATGTTTTTGAAATGGGTTTCTTTGGAATGAATCTCAGAACTACTATTTGTGTGTTTTAATTTTTTGGCCTCACTAATTTAATATACGTCATATGCATATTATATTCATAACTATTAATTATTTTGTAATATTTATCATTTAATTTTTTATTTACTTTTGAGTATGCATACGTATAACTATTCTGTTTTAGGAATAACTATTCTAAACACTAAATTAATTTTTTCACATTACATTAATCTGTACCACATTACAAAACCCATAGCTATGTGTTAATCACCCAAAAAATGAAACTCAATTACTCATTAATATCCAAAAGAAAAATTTGTATATTGTTTATTAACTCTTATGGTAAAAGAATAATGTTATATGATATTTATATACTCTCCATTAGCAATCCAAGAGTGACATATAACCCACACCATTCTCTTTTCATAACCATGGAAAGCCTCCAAGAATGTATGTGGTCTAACCCTATGTCCCTCTACTATGGGAGACATTATTCAAGAAAAAACTAAATTCATGAATAATATTACACCTAATGTGTATAAACGTTTCCTAATAACTATTCTCAAGCACATATATAAAATTAAAAACTTATATTAAGGTAGATGATAAATAAATTTTATGATATCAAACCTACCATTATATGAATGGATCTTTCCTAGAATCAATTTTTCTTATAAATGGGCATGCACAATTCTAATATTTGGTAAAATTTTTAATGAACTTTTATATCATGGAAAATTAATAAATAAATAAACAATATATTTATTTTCTAGAAAGTGAATCATTTATGAACTATTAACAAATAAATGATAATTATAAACATTTTATAATTTTTAAAGTGTAAATATTTTATATTCATTCCAAATTTTATACTGTTATATTTTATATTAAATATAAACTTATTATTATTTTTAATTATAATCATTTTATAATCCAGTTTATTTTATTTAAATGTTATATATAATCTAAATATCATATATCTTATAATTTATAAACACTTATAAATCATATCTTATATTTTCTATATAATCCATTAATTTCTATATCCTAAGGTATGCCATTTTTTTTTGCAATAGTTATTTTAGAATATCATTCTTTAATATTTGGTAAAAATGTTTCACAAAAAATTATTTAATTTACATTTAATAATTTTTAAATAAATAATTAATTTATAAATTCCTTATAAATTAAGAAAACCCAAAATAATTTTTATTTTAATTTATAAACATTTCATAAAATATAGAATCCATTTAACATTAAAAAATATTGTTTATTCTTACCCTTATGTAGAATCTCTAATGTTTTTAAGGGTATCCTCTGTTTTAACCTTACACATAAACATTTCATAAGGGTAAATATGGCTTTCCAAAGGATGCATTAATGTAATCTTAATGTTACCATGATGCAACTCAATTGAACATCACTATATAAATTCAATAAGTAGATTAACATTACGTATCCTCCTCGCCTAAATGAACATCCTTTTAACAAATCCTTTGTGAATGTGGGATCTAAAAAATTAATACATTGGGTATTGGTAATCACCAAATTCCTTTATGTATTAGTTCTAATAACATTATATGTAATGTTAAAGAGCCAAAAAACCTTATATCAACCCCTTTTCATAAGGTTACTATCTTTACACAACCCTTCCATGTTAATTACTAATGTGGTTTCCCTATGGTACACATTATGAATAAGTATACCATGTTAGGGTATCACATAAGAGTAAATCATATTTACATTTATGCAAGGAATATCTTTTTATTAAATGATTTTTCCATTTATAGTTATGTTTTTTGTCAAATATAGTGAAAAAAATTTTTAAAAATATTAAGAACATAACTTTGATACCAATCATGGGAATAATATGGACATGTAATGATCATTTTAGTATAATAAAACTCAAAATAAAGTCATCCCTATTTTCAAAAATCATTATGTAATTAATAATAGAAAATAGAGTACTTGGAAATCTATAAATGTAGTGACTATATTATCCTCTTCAAATGAAAATTCTTGAAGGAAATCAACATGATTAGTGAATGAAATAGCCTTTCCTTAATGGATGCATGATCATCTAATTTGGATTCTTGAGCAATAGAATGGGTGATAGCGCATTCTTGGGTGAGATGACCAATGCTATGGATAAAGATATATTCAGAATAGGCTCACACATTGTACACCACCAAACATGAGTTGAGATCGTCCTATTATATAGTTGAATCCCAAGGCATCTTCTATTAATAACACATCATATATGTTTCTTACTATTTGGGTATAATTCATTAAATTGTTTGAATGAATTTAATGTAAAGCATTTAATCCATTAATAATGGATTGCAACTGATGATCAAACCTTTTAAGAGAAATAAATTATAAATATATATGTATATATCACACACATACACACAGATATATATATATATTATATTCCTATATCACATTCATGAAAAATATATACATTATATGCCTCAATAAAATGTACACTATATATAGTATCATATATTATATATACATGAATTACATCCATCACATGAATTTGTTCATGCATAAAATGATTGTATATTTTATTGCACAATGAACAAAGACATAGAAAAATTTTATTTTATTCATTCACATTGTCAGAACATTTCAAATAATTATTTTAGAATTAATTCAATAGATAGATCATGCATTAAATGATATTTCCACTCTCACAAAATTACTAAAACACAATCACATTATGTATCTGAGTAGAGTCTATTATTACTTTGGTAACATAGATTAAATTAAGTTTAAACCTTATGTTACTAAATTTATTATCCCCATAATCATTTAGATGCGTTTCTTGAGAAAAATCATTAGTTTTTTAACTAGTAATGGTTTACTTTGACATATATTATTTTTTTCTTAGATAAGAATATTTCTTATGAATCTATACCTGTCCAAGGAGTTTCTTACAATAATATTCATCTTTTAATGGAATGATTTCTAAATAATGATGATGATGATGCCATTAATATAGAACATAATCCTTTTTCAAATGAGTATCATGATTTATATATATTTACTAATGAATTTAATTAAATCTTCTTACAATAAAATGATAAACCCTTTTTGTATGAATAATGTATTTATGTGGTACTATATCCGTATTTCACTTTGATTCTTATTTATTTATCATTTATCCCATTACATAGTTATTTAGGAATGGCATCATTAAAATCCTTTCAGATATGACCCTTAGATATTTGAAAAGCTAACTCATTATCCCTATCCATCTTATATATTCACTCAACATTATTTCTCTGGTTAAATTTACATATTAGGGTCACATAGCTATTTGTAACCCAAATAAATTTAAAAAAATGGTCAACTAATCCAATTCATTTTACTGATTACATTCTTCCCTTAAATAAGATACTCTAGGGGAACCCTTATATATCATGACTTACATTATTAGTGATCGGGGACTTAAAAACTATTCTCTTTGGAAATAATTTTTGAATTTGTATTTTAAAGGTATTTAATTTCACCATATTAGATCATGTATAATATTTAAATTTATTCATGCTTCTAATGATTTTTCTTCGAATATTATTCTTTTCTACCAAATCATTACGTTGAAATCATATATATGGGTAACTCTTTATAGAACAAATATCTTTTTTTACTAATCATAATTAAAGGATAAAATATTTATAAACATCCAAATTCATCATATACATAGTTTATATTAATAACATTCATGTAATGGATTTCAATAATGAAAAATCAATTATACCCAAAACAGTACTCTTTGCGTGATTGATATCCAACCCCCAAAATTATAGACAATGCACAAGCATATTTTCTTGTGGTCAATCTGAACAAATTTCCTTCTACACAAGGTTACTTTACTCAAGAGATATGTTAATTACATCCCAATTTGGACAAATAATATATATAAACTATAATTGACTTCTTAACTCAATATAATAACCTCATACAATCCAAATTCAAGGTAAAAGAAATATAAATCAACAATTATACCTAACTATAAACCCTTAAATGCATGTATGATTTTTAAAGAATGATTTTAACACATTTATACTATATAATAAATCAATTTTTAATAAAAAAATAATATTAATGCATAAATTTGGTAATAAAGTAAAAAATAATAATTCATATATTTAGTCATATGATAAAAAGTCTATGAACAATTGATAAATAAAACTATTATATTAACTTTACCCTTTTTTCATTATTTTCAAAAACTTCATAATTAAAATAAATCTAAACATTTTATATTTATCTAATATTATCTCCTTCATATTATCTTTTATTGGAAAATCTACAAAAATATATGATATTAAATGAAATTGGAATATTTTATATTCGAAGTCTATTATATAAAAATTTTACATAATCTAAATATCAAAAAGTTAATATTATTCAATCATTTGATTATATAAATTATCAAAACTCTATTTGACATGGTTTAAAAAATTTCTCAAATAAGGCCTTTAATTTGAAAATTCCAAAATAAATATTATAAAAAAATCATAATAATAATATATATTCATTTATATGTAGATTGATTCTACAATATATGAACACTTAGTTAATTACTCTTATAATTTCAATAGAAATATTTTATAAAAAACATATAATCCATTGAATATAAATTCAAAAGTTTTTTAATACAAGATTTTAATATTATAGATATTTATTTAATAATGATTCATAAACATTCAATAATTAATTTTAAACAATTTAAAATCTAATAATTTATAAAAATTCATAAATTACATAAATACCACAAAATAAAATTTTCTATAACATATAAATAATATATAAATTATGTAATTAAATTATTTATTGAAAATTTAAGAAAAATATATTTTTCAAACATATAAAAATTTAAAATATCCATTATATAGTAAATGATGATTGATAAGTTGTGCTGCATAAAACCCCTTTACCGCAATCAATCATACATAATGACATGTAATTTAGCTTATTATATAACATTTGATGCATATAAATAGTACCTTATGATTTTTATCACATCACTATTACAATATGATTCTTTGTTTTCAATGCAATAAATAGTATAAATCATTATTTTTGTATGCTATTATTGGACAAATCATAACATATGATACACTGAATCCAATGGATTTATTCTAGATTATCAATTTTGATATCATATATTATATATAAGTGATCCAATCATAGATTATGATTTCATATATTGTAAATGATATCATAGTTCTATCATGTAAAATATCTTTATACCATTCTATGAAAATTAGACAACCTAAACTCATTAAAAGCAAATAATAATTCAATGATTGAAATTTTATTATTCAATTTACCATGTAACCAAAATTTTGTTTTCAAAATCCACATCCTATGTCCATTAATATAACTTTATGAGTGATCTAAATCATTGAAACCAGATTATTTAGTCAACATCAATTTTTAGTAGTTCTCATGAAATCCATATCTTCAATTAATATGGTTCATTTATTTGTTCCTCAATATCATTCCATGAAAATAGAAAATAGTCTTTCCAATAAAATAAATCAGTATATTTAAAATGTCCCTTTATTGTTGTTATGTTCTTTATTATTCATTATTAACAAGTCAAAAAATTACTATTTTACACTTAATTTCAATAATTAATTTTATTAATATTACATTAATTATACAAATATATATGTATATTCACATGATTAAGTCATCAATAATTAATTTCATTTTACACTCATTATTTTAATCTACAAGAAATCTACATCATTTAACTCAATTTTAAATAATTAAATTGATGTTTTTAAATCTAATCCGAATACATTAAAAAAAATTCCTACCACTCAATCAATAATTTATATCTTTATTATGAAACGCAAGTAAAATACACATTTTAATTAAAACGATTTTCATAGGTGTACATAATATTTGTTTACCTACAAAAATAACTTATTTATCAATATAATTGTTTATATGATGAAAACATTTCATACGTAATCAAACTAATGAGACAAATTCATTTCAAAAGCATGTCTAGGCCATCAAATGGAGAAATTTTTGACGATGAAAATGACTATAAAGTATTTATAATATTATGAGTTATATATAATACAATGTTACAGATTGTTCTATAAAATAACTAAAATCATCCAAATAAGGTTATATTGGGATTATATGGCCAATATGAGTGAAATAAAATCTTTTCGGCATTTGAAACAGGCTTTTTCCTGAACACCTTGGAACAAAAAATACACTAAATGAATGAGGGTGTGGAACATGAGACCCCCATATGCGACCACTTGTAATCCTGAATGTTATATCCCAAGATACATGCTCCACCAAAATTTAGACAGATGGTATAATTCAAATAAAAAAATCTGTATAATAACATTCTATACATATTGTGTATTTTCATGTCGTTGGCCTCATTGGATTCAATTCAAAATTATCTATACAATTGTATATAACTTTCAGTAAATTATTCAATGATTTATGTTATTCAACATTTTATCAAAATAGGCATCAAAACACCATTCTAAAATATTTATAAATATTTAAATCAATATTTCTAAAAAATTATATTAATTAATTCATATTTAGGGATAAAAAAATTATAAAAGATTATAATAACGAATTTATGTATTTTCCTTCAAATATAGATATAATTTTGGGATTATTTATCTTCTATTTAAGAATAATCTTAATCCATTTCATAGATTTATGGCATTCAAATTTCATCATATTTATAATTAGTTAGTATTTTTTATATATGGATTTCTCATTATAATTCAATCAGTAAAGAAATTATAAGATGAAATTGATTTTAATGATTATGATTAACACAAGGGAGTATTAAAATCAGTAAACCTATCAATTTTTCAATTTAATCCTTATTATCTATTAATGTCTATAATTTCAATGGAAACCATCATGTTGAAATAAATCCATAGCCTTTCATCCATGTTAGTTGATCACAATAATGAATATATATATGTATTCTATGTGAAATAACATATAAATTTTAAATTATATATATAAATATTATTATCATAAAATATCACCATCATCATGAAAAATTTCAAGAAATTTCTATATATTTTCTAATTTTTATCCTGATAGAAACAATATATTCAAGAATCAGTGAAGATGTCAAATTTTTAATCCAACAATACAATAAATATGAACTTAAATTTTTAAATTTTTTAATATAAAACCTATATTTCCTTTAAAAAATATAATTTTATTTCAACCTCAACCAAGAATGATTCAATACCAAGAGAAATAAATATATCCTATAAAGTAAAAATTGAAGTCATATTCTGAGTAAAAACTTAATCAATATTAAATAAATTCTATAATATAACATTATTCATACCTTAAAAACATTTTTTCCGTGAAAATAAATTAAACTACAACCATCCTAATAATTACATCCTTAATTCCAATGATTTCATTTCAAAAATAAAACTATGTAATTATATTTATAGAAATATAGTGTAAAAAATTATATAATCTCATGATAAACATATCCAAATATATTCAAATGAAAATAACGTATACTTAGGATTCCACTCTAGTTTAAAGTAGTCTACCCAATTTATTTATGGTATATCCTCATGTTCCCACAATAATTAATCAATTAGAATACAAGATTATATTTGGGATGTAAATCCTTGTTTTAGTTCATCGAAAATGCATTCAATGGAATAAAATTAGTATAAAAATTTCATGATATGACAGATCATTGGACTTAGTGTGAAGAAAATTTTAGTAGGTTCAATATAGGGGAAAATCACTATTGGTTGTCATTATGTTAAAATGGATTTATAATGGAACGTTAAAAGTTTCAATGTTTTGGAATGATGAGGGGTCACCGGTTTGGTATTCAACACGATGCAATCATTTAGAGTTTTCTACAATATCAATGAAACATATTTAACATGTTAACTAGATGAAACCTAGTAAATATGTTATTGGATTCTAGTGTTATGTAAGTAATCATACACATTAACTGATAGTGTATAGATTAAATGTACTTAGTGAAATTTTATCGTAATCAATTTTTATTTAAATTATAAAAGAAGGGGAAGAATAATGTCTTTCTCTTGAAAAAAAGATATTTTTTTAAGATCATAGATTTTTGGGTAATTCAAGGTGTTTGTTTATTTTGCATTTCTTATTGTGTATTCTCACCAGGGTAAACATTGTGAGGTGTGTAGTGTGAGACGACATCCTACATCTAGAGCACATATATGAGGTCATCCTACTAGATTACAACTTCCATTTTGAATCATCTAGTTATATAATTCTAAAAGGGCACATCTGTTATTCGATTGGAACAACTTTATATTGTTTTATCATATGAATAAGAGATTAGAGGTAATCCAAATAAGAATTATCTAAGAGCTATGTTCAATTGTTTCTCAACACACCATATTCAGCTCGTATTTTTTTAATCCTTCCTTCATTATATCTTGAATATAGTGATAGATATTATCATCAAAATATATTAAATTAGATGATAACAAGATTTAAGTTGAGAAGTTTCATGGACAAATTTTATTTCTAGAAAATGAATTTGGAAGACCATCTGATTAAGAATGACATTGATGTTCTATATATTAGCTGTTGTTTGGATAAAATTGAAAAGGAGGATTGGTAATAAATGGATAAGAAGGAGTTGGAACTGGTAAGGATTTCATTTGTACCAAAAATGAGTTATAACATAGAGGAAAACAATATAATAATATATGTGATCAGGGAATTGAAAAATATATATGACATAGATACAGTAATGAACAATACATTCATGATTCTGTGAATACTCAACATATGAATTTAAAAGGGAATAATAAACACCGATCATGTCAATGGATTTAACATGATCTACGTCCATCTTGAATATTTGAAGTCCGCATTAATGAATGATGTGCAGGAACTACCTATGATATATTCCTTTTTAAGGGGTTTGGATAAAACAGTGACCATTATTCGTAAATCTATAAAAAACAATTTATTAGTTGATGATATGTTTAACCCATTCTTGAATGGGGATTTTTTTTAACAAAGTCAAATTACCATACACTTTTTATCTTAATAATGATATATGAGTATAATATTCTCAATAGAAGAACAATTATAAGAATCCTTTAGTATATATTCAAATGGAGAAGAGCTAAGGAAAGTCGACTGGTTCTTATCCTATATCATGTTATTGTAGAAAAATATGATACGTCAAAAAGGACTCAAGGAGATGAAATGATATATCTATAAGAACACTAACTTATATAATCAGAAATTCCTTCGGAAATATTAAAAGTGTTAATGATATTTTTCTCAGTGTCAATTTTTTTATGTATGGAAGATATGTGTCTAGATGTTTGAGGAAGTACATTCTGCAGGTGATGATTCAAAAAAAATTTATCTTAAAGGGATATATAAATTTATGCGTGGAGAATGGGAGTTTATTGAAAATGATAAAACATAGAAATATCTTAGGGTAGTATAATACCTTGATTCCATAAGAAAATTTGATAAAATAGTTCATGAGAGTATCATTGAGAATGATGTATGGAAAGTGACCGGAGGATCTATTATATTTATAGAAGGTGTAAATAATGAGATGTTATGCATGAATGGAAGAACAATTTTTGTGACCCTGACCCCAAAAGTCTTGATACGGTGCATACTTCCATTACATTAGCAATGAGAAAAGATTCATATCCAAAATGTCCTATTCGTTTAGTTTTCTTGGTAAACTAGATATACACTTGAATCAATTTTTAGAAGAATTATAAAATTATAACCTATTTTTTTCATTGAAAAATATCATAATTTCATATACCATATCCTTTCTTATATTTCTTAGTACACTTCATCGAATCCTAAGGAATGTAAAATAATTATTAATGATCTCATATTCTTGGTAAGGTTTATGTACTGTTGAGGATATCATGAATCAATAATGAATACAAAATATTTAAGGGGAAATAAATATACAAACATAAAATTTAAATTACTTGATAATGAATAATCAATTATGAAAGGTAAAAAACTGAATACACATTCCATTTAATAAATTACCTTATAATTAAATGGATCAATATATTTTTTCATAGTGGAAATTTCAAGGATAATAATAATACAAATTGAATGATAGTAATTATGAATAATTAGACATTATGTTTGGTTCACATGAATATATATTTTGTAAAGAAAATTCAAATGATGGTTTAAAACTAAAAGAAGAAACCCATTTAATTCGTCCAATTATTTTTTCTCATGATATCTATAGATGTATTAATGGGTTATATAATGTTGGGCCCCACCTATCACAACTTGTCCAAAGAATTCCCCATATATAAAATAATGGATTATGTCATGAACAATGTGGTTTATCATTATCCATATTGAGTAAAGAATATAGATTTTTCAATATTTCCCTAGATAATCAAATAACTATCAATAAAAATTCCATACATAGAAATATTATATGTTGTAAGTAATAATCAGATAATGGATAAATAATGTGGATATTTAGATGGAATTTAATTTCAATGGTCTCTAGAATGAGAATGACTCTAGGGTAATTGAATTAATAATAAAATTATTCAATGAAGTAAATGTCAATAAAATCCATGGTCAAAAAAATCATAATCCAAACATTGTAATAATAATTATTGTGTCTATATGATGTATCCCCATTTGAGTAATAATAAGGTAAATTGAATTTTATGAAATAAAAATCACATTTAGAAACATTTTTGAGGAATATAACCTATTAGTTTTGAAAAAAAATATTTTCATTTGAAAATAAATATGAAAAAAAAAACTTTTAAAAAATATAACTAAATATGAAAGGAAATGTCAAAAATTATGGGGTTAATTCCATTAATGTAAAAACAATATTCCTTTAACATTGTAAAAAGGCTCCAAAAGTTACTTTTTTGGAATGACATCGGAATATTTCATTGATTTTTTTTAAAATTAATGAAATGTGAAATCATATGTTTTAATTTATCATTTTAATAATTATAAATAAATCATTACCAAAACATTTTCAAAAAACATGGTCTTGTTTGAAAAAAATATTCCGACGGAAGAGAGAACTAAAGTTAGATTTTATGAAAACATTTTCTCAACAATTTTATGTACCAAAGAGTTTAAAAAAGACATTATCTCATCAAAATTATCATTAATAACCATAGTAGTGTAATATTAATGTGTTATTAGGAACTTTTCCTATAATTTCCTTCAACCTATGTTCATGAATAAAAAATCTCATTTGGGTTGAGATTGTATTGCAAACCCTTAAATGGATCATAATGTAAAAGTGAGAATGATTCAATGAATATATTATGTATATAATCTATAAAATAACAATGAATTAGTGGAAATAAAACAAAATATATTCAAATTTCATTAGACACATAATCGTTGAATATCAAAGAAAATGAAGGAATAATAAAACTAAATGAAATGAAATTAAGTTATAAAATTCTTTGCCACCTGGTAACTCTTAATCCAAATCCCATTAGATGAAATAATTAAAATGAATATTATAATATGATGTATAATTAATTATTAATTATATTAAAAGTAAAGGTGTACTATATACACCATATAAAATAAACTAGTTTCATAACAATACAATATTCCTCAATGAAATGAAATCTAGATGGAATCTCTTACCTCATTCTTTCCTTTTTGTACATTCATTAACATAAAATATTTTAGTTTAAAATATGTTATTAACTTATAATATAACTATATTAATATTTATGATGTCATATATTATTATTTTATAACATATATTTTTTTTTCTTTTCGTTAATAATCTTTCATTATTTTCATCATTTTGGTTATTAATTGACTTGTTTATTAATATGTTTTTGCCTATTATTTATGTGTCTTATGAATTAGATCATGATTTAATCAACTAAAAAATTTATAATAGGATTCAAATATCATATATATTTTTTATATATGCATTTTGTGAAATCCATAAAATAAGGTGACCAGAAATGAAATGCACCCTTAATGGAGACGTTAGGCAGTGAATACACATGAAATTTGTTTCCATTTTCTCGGCATGTTGAAATAAAAAAAAGAATATTATAATTATTTTTATTATCATTAAATTATTATATTTTTATCATATATATATATATATATCTTATTTTTAATAATTGCATCTAGAAAATATTCCATGTAAAGCCTGAATGAATCACATTTCTTTGCGCGACGGTAGTCTGCCGTACACATAAACATTGTTATCAAATTCTCACTAAATAGAAATAATGAAGGTATGTTTTATATTATAATTATAGAAGAATAAATACGTAAAAAATATCATAAATATAAAATCTTAATATTATGACCATCATTATTTCAAACCATGATGGTGGTAATTGAAAAGGAAAGGCATTGCTTCCTGAAGGTGTAGTCTGTCATACACACGCATGATTCCTTCATAACCCATTTGATGGAAGTGAGTGTGTAAGTAGGTCATACCATTAATATAAAAATAATATAACAATATTTTTTATATTTATGATATTTTAAAATCATGGTATAATAACAATTTAAGTAGTGGAGAAATAAGTAAAATAATGATGCATGTTGATGAACATTACCTCTTCTTCAACGAACTCCTATTGGTTGGCACAAAAGGTATTCCTAGAATGTATTTATGCACATATTTAGGTATATAGGATATGTTAAGTTATTTTTAAGTACATATTTATGCTTTTTTAAGATCCATTTTGCATTGGTGGTGTGAATAAGTGAGGGGAGTGAGTTCCATTTTATTGTGGAGGAGGAATAACATTCCTGTGAACACCAAAAAGTATACACTATTGGGTGGTCTATATTACATAATTATCCTCCAATATTAATATTTTATAGATAAAATGGGATATACGGTCTAAATATTACATTAAAATTGGGGTTGGAAAAGTTTTTGGTCATTTACAAGAAATATCATTTAAGATTAACCACTACGAAAACTCATTTTTACCTTAACTGTTGTGATTGAAATTAACTATTCCACCACTCAATTTAGAAAAAATATAATATAACCATATTAAAAATGAAAAATTATGTTTATCCCAAATATGGAATAAATATTCCAAAATTCAACACACAAAATTGATAGAATAAAATTTAAAATTTATCCCCTAGATGTGATTATAAAGCGGGGGTTTGAAGTGAAAATGATCAAAACATTGAAATGTTTTATGTCAACACTTATTATGAAATTTCATACAATGAAAAAATGGGATTAATATTTTTATAATTTATCTAATGTAACTTTGAAACCAATTTATAATATAATTTTACCTTATAATTCTTTTAGATGAAATGTTTGTTTTCTTGTATTATTCGGTATTTTTCACTCTTTATAAATAAATGAATCATCTCATAAAATACCATAAATCACCCTAAGATAATTTTGACATTAATAATTTTAAAATAATTGTCATTTTTTATGTTAAATATATAATGGTTTCAATTTTTTAAAAATAATTTGACCATTAAAAGGTGAAAAAAGTTTCATTTTAAAAAATACATCTTTTTATATGTAAAATTGGATTTCTTCTTATCATATTCATATAAAATATATTTCACGACTGTAAAAATATTTTATTTTATATATTATATATAAATTTAATTATGATAATTCACTAATAGTAATTAATTTAATTTATAAAGAAAAAACACCTTTGGCGAATGAAAATAATATTTTTAAAAAATATTTTCATTATATTCAATTGGTCTTTATACTCCTTTATTTTATAATTTTTAACCAATGAAATCAACCATATATTTTTATAATTTAGTTCATAAAATTAATTATATACAATTAAACATCTAGGAAGTAGTTTTTATTTGAAATATCAATAATAACAGTATACAATAGTATATTATAACCTTGTATTGTGTGAAATGAAATATTATAAAGGAACTCATTGTTGCATATAATGTAAGATAAACATAGTGTAACATTAAATGAAAGCTATAGAATTTATTTATTTTAAATATTAAAAATATCATAGGGTATAGGGTTTTTATATTATATTATATTCTTGGTGTTGTGTTTCATATATGTTATTTAATACAATGTTATTCGTTTAGTATTTTGGGGTGCTAATTTATCCATACCTTAAATAAATTCCATATTTGAAATGAAAACATTATCTTAGAAATCAAGGGTGTTACATTAGGAAACACCATTTTTAAAAAATCTATATTTTAAAATATATTTCAAAATATACTCTTTATAAGAGAGAATCATAATTACAAAGGTCACATTGAATAATATATAACCAGGTTTCTTTGTTAGAGTGAATTTGTGGAAAGTTAAGCAATGTACATAGTGGAAAATCATGAATAATTATAGGGATGGAATGAGGTCATCGATCATAATAAAGTGAATAATAAATTAAATGTTTAGGACCTCAATTCCCTATATCAAATAGGGTTAAAAAGGACATTGATATCATACAAAATGATGGTAATAGGATATAATATTATATGATGATATTTTTTTCTATATTTGAGGTAATATATTAATACTTATAAATAAAAAGGAAATATACTTACATTATATGTTTCTATTTCATAAAAACGATTTCATCCTTTTTTATTCTTCAATTTCTAATTAAATGAAATGAATATTCAAAAATGATATTTATTATTCCTGAATCACTAAGATTTCAGTTTTAGTAGATCATAAAATATATAAAAGTGTTAAATGTATATCGATCTATATATACCTATCTTTCAAAACAAATATTTTTAATACATTAATCTCTAAACCTCAAAATTCATACCACTAGTTCATTATTAATATTTATTCCTCATATTTTTTAATAAAAATAATGACTTATTAATAAGGCCATTACTTAGGTATTTAGATTCTGTTAAACCATTATCATCTATCGATTCTGGTTTCACTCACTGATTGATTGCTAGAAATGATGGGCTGTCACCCAGAATATAGGTTTCCATTTTCTAGAAAATATTCCTATATTTTTCACAAAAATATGTTGGACATCCTTGAAATAAAATTTATCATTAACAACCCTTTCCCCAAATGATTTCAATATAACATTTTCTGACAATGTATAAAAATCGTATTTCTATATCAACTATAATGTATCTCAATACCATTAAAATTATTTCCATAAATCATAAATGCATTATTAGTCAAATAACATTTTCAGTAAAACATAACCATTCTTTAATTTTCACCCAAATTATCTATAATCATGGTAGACTCTTATCACACAAATCCTAAAATTAGTATATAATATTTCATCATATGATCGAACATGAAATCAAAAAACATGATTGTATCAATAAATATAAAGGAAATGAATACATAATATATTCTAAAATATAATAAAATCCATATATGATTCATGATTCTTGTAACAAATACATTGTTGATAAATCACTTCATCAATTTATTTTTTTAATCATAAAACATAAGTACATTACCTATTTTATTTTGACATAGGTTATTAAATGGTCTAGGGGTTAGACTTTAAAATAGTTAATTGACTCATGTAATGCCTATGTTCCCCACATTTAAGGAAATGATATTTAAATGGATCCTCTGGAGGGGATTTATTTCATTTCATTTTACTCTACTGTTATCCTCAACATTTATTTTCTTTATTACATCGAAATAATGATTTTCAACATTCCATTGAAACATATTCAAATATGTCTCCATCCACATCTTCATCATAATGTAATTCATTCCTTCATTTATCTATGTACTCCACCACTCATGTACTTATAAAACTCTATACTTATCTTATTTGGTGAGTTTGGGAGTTGGTTAAGGAATATGTTGTTAATAATATTTCATGAACACTGATTAGCCATAAACATGACATATTTTCATCCTATCACCATACATTTTTCATTCTAATTTTCACCACATTGTTTTTCATTTTTAATGTTAACATGACTCTTTCAGGTTCTAGGAATTTACTAAAACAAAAAAAAAATATTGTGAGAAATAGTTAACTAAGTAAAAAAATATGTATAAGATTCCTAAATCACGACACCTTATTTTAAATGTAAAACATATTAAGTGTATCCTAGGTTACTTTTTCTCATCTTATAGTCAAATCTATCATAATGGTTTGTATAGAAATTGTGAATTATCATAAGTATATCCCTTGAGAGTGTCAAAATAGGTGTGTTGTATGTCACATTGTAATGTTCCAAGTGAAACTTAATTCAAACTCGACACATCCTTTTTAGAGTTATTACCCCAAGGTAAATATTGGGGAGAACGACATCAACGTTTATTATGAAGACATGGTTGCATTACTATGAAGAGACATATAATATCAACCATTACAAAACATTATAATTTTCATCTATATTTATACACAAATAGTACCAAATGGTTATGTTCCCTAATCTATGATTTCCTCATCATGTTCCCAAGGTTTCTACTAAACATGCTAAGATTACAAATGTACCAACCCCTACCCCAGTATCATGGAGTCAGTGCCTATAAACATTATATAGGCATAAATAAATGATTTTCATACTAAAGAAGTAGTCCTTTTTGAATTCTTGATAAATAGACATATACATGAGTCTTTTATTTATAATACATAAAAATATTACAACATTTTTTCTGTATTGAGAATAATATTATTTTATCCATTATATCATTGTATAACTTTCTTTGTACACTTCACAGAATATTTGTGTAATAATTTTAGAAAAGGGTGACCCCAAATTATCAACAAGGATTAAGTATAATAGAAGAAATAATGAATTATTAATGAAGAATTAATATAGAAATATATATAACTTAACAGACGTTTCATTTAAATAATTTGTTAAGGAATAATCAATATTACATGGTAAATAAATAAGAACACCTGAAATTTAAATAACTTGATATGAAATAATCAATATGGAAAGGTAAATAACTGAAAACACATTCCATTTAATCAATTCAATGAGAATGAGATGATTTCATATTTTTTTTCATAGTAAAAAAATCAAGGATAGTAATAATTGAATCTAAAATAATAAATTCTTAATTATTGGATGTCATGTCAGAGGAACATGAAAACCTACACCGTCAATACCAATCATAAGATAGTTTAATACTAGTGGTAGAAAACCACATAATTTGGGAAACTGATATGTATCATAAGACCTGCCTATGCATTTAGGGGATATATAATATATATTCCCAACTATCACTACAAGTGAAAATAATTCCTCACATATCGTATAATAGATTTAGTTCATGAACAATGTGACTTATCAAATATATTTATTTTGTAAAAATACATATTTATTAATATTAATCAGATAATCAAATCACTATAAATGTAAACTTTGTACGTAAAAATTTTAAATGATTTTGACAATAATCATTTCCATGATATTTAATGTGGATATTTTGGGGAAATTTAATGTTTAATTATCATTGAAAATGAAGAACTCACTGGGAAGTAAATGACCTAAAAAATGATCCAAGGAATTTGAAGTAAATACTAGCCTTACATGAAATAATCATAGTCAATCCCGATGAATAATAAAGATGGTACCAATACAATGTATACCCATTAGGTTAAAAAAATGCGTCTAATAATTTATGACATAAAAATTATCATTAAAAATAACATGATGAAAACATACTTTTCATTTTGAAAACATTTTGGAAATATTTTTCGCTAAAAATATATTTAAAATATAATTTCAATAGAAATAAATCTTCATAATTTAAAGAAAAGATTCAATAACATCGATGTGGTTAATTCTATATAAAGAAAAAACCACAATCCTTTTCAATTATAAAAATGTTAAAAAATTAAATTTTATGAAAAGTAAATAGACAAATTGATTGAAAAAATATTTAAAAAAAGAACAATTATGTAGAAATTATATTTAATATATAATTTTTAAAAATATAAAGGAAATATTTTGAAAATATTTTCATAAAACATGGTTTCGTAAGAAAATTGATTTGTGACTTTAGAGAGTAGTGAAGTCATAGATTATTAAAACATTTTATCATTAATTTTATGGTGAAACATTCTGAAAGAATCTATATATCTCATGAAAAGATAATTAATAAAAAAAGTAGAATAAAATTTATGGGATTATTGGAAAATGGTCTTATAATTTCCTTCAACTGATGTTCAATAACAAATAATATCTGTTAGAATTATTTTCTGACATTCACCGTTAAAATGATCATAATGTTGTAGTAAGAAGGATTCAATGAATTATTTATGTTCATAAATTATAAATCATCATAAAATAACTACAAATACAAAAATATATTTTCTAACGTAATTAGTCATAGAATTTTATAAAATCAAAGACAACGAAGGAGTAATATAACCCAATTTACATAAAATGAGATATATAATTCTTTACCAATTTGTAACACTTAATTTAAATACCCACACGTGAAATAATTAAAATTTAAACATAAATTACCATGATCAATGAATTATTCATGATATAACATGTCATGGATTACTATATACTCAATGTAAAAGAAACTACATGCATACCCTTACAATAGGCCTCAATAAAGTGAAATTAAAATGAAATCCCTTACATCATGCTTTCATTTTAGATGTACTCACTTCAAACTCTTGTATAGTGGTTTTAAAAATGTAATAAATTTATATAATAACAATATAAATATTTATTATATCATATATGAACCATTTATAACATATTATTACCCACTCACAAATTTTATTTCATTATTTTCATCATTTCAGGTAATAATTATCGTGATTTGTTGAGTATGTTTTGAATTATTATTTTATTTCACTTAATTAGATCATTATTTAATTATCTAAATAATGTAAACCATGATGTAAATATTATTCAGATTCAGTATATATGTCTTTATAGTAATCCATAAAATAAAGTGATAGGAAATGATAAGCACCATTAACAGAGGTTGTAGGTCGTACATAGGAAGAAATATTGTTTCTATTTTCATGTTGTATCAAAAGATAAAAAGTTAATGAATTATTTTAATATTATAAATCTAGTAATATATTTATTTCATATATATAAGATATTTTTATTAAAAAATTCCTTAATAAATTCCCTGTAAATTGTGCATGAATCACATCACTTCACAAGGCGATGGTCCACCATACACACGAACCACATTATCGTATTCCCACAACTTGGAAAGAATGAATGTCAGTGTTATATAATAATTCAAGAATCATAAATACATAATAAATATCATATATATATATATATATATATATTATTTACATCATTATTCCAAACCATTATTCTCTTAATGGAAAAAAGGAAGGGCATCAGTTTGTGAGGCGGTAGTTCTCTATACAAACAAACAAAGACCTTGTAACCCATTTGATATAAGATTGTGTGTTTTTGGGTCATACCCTAAAAAAATACAACTTAATATATTTATTATACTGATATTATTATGTAATCATGGTATAAAAATAATTGATGGAGGTGGATTATAAAATAAAACAATGATACACGTTGGTGACCATTACCTCTTCTTCAGTTAACTGTTATTGGTTCTCACAAAAGGTCATCATTGGACAGATTTATTCCAAACATAAGGCTTCTATGAATATGGGAGGTAATTTGGGAATTGAATTTTTTAGGGTTTTGTCTATACAAATTTCCTATTATGTGTGTATAAGTGAGTGGAGTTAGTTCCCTTTTATAGGGGAGGAGGAGTGACTCTCTTGTAAATACCCGGAGGTAATGACAATTGAGATGTCTCCCTTACCTCATGTTCCACCAATAATGAAATTTTTTCGATAAAATATGGGATATGGTATAAATATGTCCAGAAAATTATTTTTGGACTTGTCTTGGTTAATTTCCACATCATATCATTGAATATTAACCACTAAGTAAACACATTTTACCTTAATTCCTGTGATTAACGTTAACTGTTTTCAGTAAAAATATTGGTAAATAATTAGGTTGAAATTTTTATAAATTATAAAATACTTTTATTCAAGATATGGTATCAGTTTTTTTAAAAATTCAACCATATATTTTTATATGTCATTTAATACTATTAATTTCCACAAATTTAATGGTTACGAGATAATTTCCATTTTAAATAAAAATAATAATAGTATATAGTTATTCAGTAATACCCGATCTTGCGGGTAACACAAGCATTCAAAGGAAGTCATTATTTTGTGTAATACAAGATAAAAGAAGTGTTTATGAATTACAATATATAGAATATTTTAATTTAAAATAGTAAATATATTATAGGGTTCTAGTGTGTTATATTCCATCCTATGAATGGTCATGATTTTTGTACAATCTATTAATTATATTGTCTTTCATTCTGAATTTTGGGGTGTTAAAGTATTTGAAAATTCAACGACTGAAAGTAAATCATCAGATTATCTGAAGGTTTAGCATTGTAGGATTTACCATCTCAGTGAATAGAATGTGGAAATTTTAATGGTGAATTTCATAATGAAGCATGAACACATAGAAATAAGAATATATAGAAGATATGTTGTAGGGAAACAGAGAATGGTGTCCCTAAACAAAGATAGACATAAGCCGAGGTTTTGAAATTTTGAATGAGTCCACATTGATGTATGGGGAACATCCATTATCCATCCTATCATTGGTTCTCTTTATGTTTAATCTTTAATTGATGATCAAAATTGATAATTTTGTGTTTTATTTTTAAATCACATGTCTGATGTCATTTAAGATTTCATTCAATGGAAAAACATGGTGGAATGGGAAGATTCTGAAAGAAAATATTATTATACTTTATCAATAGGGGTGAATACATCAGTTTCAACTCCCAAAACATATATAATAATAAGGGAATACAGTATGATAATAAGGTTCTTGTAACACAACAATATAAGGGGTGGCTAACACGATGAATAAAAATTTAATGGAGATGGATCAAATAATGTATTTTCACTATGGAATGTTTATAGTAATTAGGGTAGAGGAACTGAACACAGTAACATAAATTATCAATAGAATTCTTGAATTGGTATGTGAATAAGAACACTGAAGGTTTTTATTTTCCAATAATTGACTAAAATTGTATCTTATTAGTGTATTTATAGTTTTGGTGGATGATCATTTTGACACTAAGGATAGGCAATGGTTTTAGATTAAGTTGAATGTATAATTTTTCATTGGGTATAGTAATGAAAACCTAGATTTCTATAAATGGGATGAAGATAAGTCATAAATCCTTAAAAGGTTATATATGTACATAAATGAAAGATTTTAATGGGATGAATATAACATGAAATTGAAGGAATATGATGGGGATATATAAACAATTGAATTCCATGTTCATTGATGTGAGAATAATGATGGGGAGAAAATTCTGGTTTGCCAAAATGGAATCACTGGAAGTCCAAAGGTGAGGCCAGCGGAAGATATGGCAGAAATCTATAGGAGACCTAGAGCATGAGTGGTTGTGTAGAAAGGTTGGTAACCATATGTTTGAGTAGAAATGATAAATTCATAAAAAACAACCCATTTTATAAGATATATTAGAGTTTCATGACTAGTTCATATATTCGGGGATGATAAAAACTCTCTCCTTCAAACAATGTCATGGAAACCAAAGATCCGTGAAGTGGTGACTACACTAAATAATTTTATACAGTTGAATTGAATGATGGATGAAAATATGTATTTATCAAAATCTAATAGAACATGATACATCTTGGAATTAATGATATCGAAAAGGCTTGTAAAACCCCAAAATTTATTGGGAAAAATATTATGCTTGATATCTTTTATGGAATGGTATAACCAGCTTTAAACTAGTTCTAATATATTATAAATATATTATTATTTTAATGTGACCACAATAATATGACCATTAAATTGGATGATATGAATAATATTAATAGCATTATAAAAAATCTATATAACTTTTTAAAATAATTCAAATCTATTTATTGATTCATAACAAATAGGTACTCAATTTTATGTAAATACGTTTTATGCTATAAACAATTCTTGAAAATATTTTATATAACATATTCTTATAGAAAATAAAATTAATTTATATAAATTTAGTAAATTTTATTTTATATAAATAATACAATTATTTAAAACATCTTATAAATATTATCTTAGGATGAATTTTACTGATTAATTTATGAATCTTTTTTCAATGAATAGTGAAAATAATGATTTTTGTAAAATTATCATTTCTTTTAATTAAAAAAAATAAAATTACAATTATTTTTTAAATTTTATATTAATGTGAAACAATTATCCTTTAAATATAAATAATATAAATTTTTACATATGAGTCAATATTATATTATATTTTTCTATAAGTTCGTTTTTAGGAATAAAAACAAATTTTTTCTAAAAACTATTTTTTCATTCTGTTTTTCAAATTTATATTAAAATTAATTTATTACTGATATATAAAATTGACCATGAAATATATATTACATATTTTTAATCATTAGGTTGAATGTTTTTATTTAGGACACTTATTTTTTACCATTATGATTTGTAACCGTGAAAAATATTTTTTAGCACAGTAAGGGTAAAATAGGTAAAATAAGGTTAAAAATATTTAATAAGTCATATATATCTCAAAAAATTTCCTTTATTTAATTTTATAGTTTCCTTTAAACCGTACATATCTTTTATTTTATGGCTTTCCATGTTCTTTCAATGTTTCCTTTGATAATGACCGAAATGTTTTTTTAAGTAAATAATAAAGTGTAAATATTACTTTGTTTGTCTTAATATCCCAAATATTTTTACCTTGGGAAAAATTATTTTATGTTATATTATAAATATTTATTTTATTTATTAATGATTTTATTATATCATGGTAATTTGTTTCAATATTTTAGTGATGGAATATTCATCATAAATTATTACATGACGTTAACACAATTGTTCAGTAAGTAATAGAAAAATTTAATAATTTATATTATCAATATAAAAAGTAATAATTTTTGGATGAATTATTATTTTTCATTAATTTTTGAGACAAATATAACATAATAGGTACATGTTAAAATTTTATATTTTAATTTTATTTCTATATTGTTGTATTTAAATTCCAACTATGTGAATAGTGTTTAAAATGAATTTAATGATAATTTATGTTATATAATTTATTATTAAATGATTTGAAATTCAAAAAAAATTCTATTTGGAACATATAGTGGTATATGGTACACAATATCAACCATTTTCCACTAATGGGTCATTATTTATTTTATAGTATCTTTCTTGACCACAGAATAGTAAAAAAATTGATATTGTTGTAATCCTCCATTGGGTTAATGAGGGATCAAAGCTAATATATAGGGGTAAAAACATCATCTAAACATGTATTATTTTATTAATGAAGGAATTTAGACATTTTATCATCATATATTCAAAATTTAGAATCATTTGGGAACTATCACATGATAAATAATTTATTATATTTGAATCACGTATGTAATTATAAGTATGTCTTTTAATTCCCTATAAAAGAACACCATCACTCTTCTATTACTCACACCACCAAAATCCACATATAACAATAAAATCAATATATAAAACATTATTAAATTCATTATCTACATTATATATTTTGTTTTATTCTGAAAATTTAATCTCTATAGTCTTTAAGGAGGGATCCAAATGAGGTTCTTCAAATTGCAAGTAATTGTCTCAACAGAGCGTTTTCATTTTAACTCTTCTAATACCTTGTTAAACTCAATCCAAAGTATTAAAATAAAATAAAACCAATATATAGGATATAATTATATGTCATTAGGTTCATTTCATAAAATATTTCATCATCTTTTCTATCCTACCAGGAATGAAAACATCATTCATGCATACATGTATAGAAAAACCTTCACAATGTAATGGGTTTCTTTTTTCATCAACGCCTCAAATGGATGGTTATTATGAGGGATTTATTAAATATTTAATATATTAATGAAATATTTTTTTCAAAGTATAATATATTAAACAATATCTTACACTTTTATCCATTAAAAATGATTATGTCACTTGAACATCTTTGTGGAATACCACCTCCATGAAGTGATATATATCATTTTTATGCTCTCCTTTCAATGCTTTTTCTAAAATTTACTTGATATATTAAAATTTTATTTTTTATGATTATCATTTTTCTTATGATGGACTAATTACCACATTGAACATCCTAAAATTATGAAATACATTTTTCAATTATGAATCTAATGTACTCAAGACATCTGATGTGGACTTAACATATTAATAATTATATATGTCATGGAAATAAATGAAATTAATTTTTTAATGATAATGTTGTAGACATGAATATTTATCATAAAAATGTAAATATTTAATATAAATCCTTAATTTAAAGGTATAATAACATTAATATCGAGTCAGGAATCGTGGACAGGGGTTTCTTAAATTAGTTTCCACTTATTTAGTTATATATATAAAATAATTACTCTATTATTGCAATATTTTGTGTGAAATTACCTATTATTGTATTATGTTATTTCTACATGTTTTTTTAAATGCTACAAATAATAAATTCATTGATTTATTCGAACTTAATTGATATGATCTATATAAGGATTATTAATTAGTATATTGTTTCTTTAAGACATATCTTATAATATGAACGTACGCCCTTTTATAATGTGTAAGTGATTTATATTGAGATATTTTATTATGAATTAATATTTCATCATGATAAATGATGTTAATTTTTGGTTTTATCTTTCATGTGATATTTATTCAAATGTTATAATAGATTCAAAGGTTTTCATGGCCTCAATTTCAATTCATTGAGACATAAATAATGTTATACTCCATGATTTTTTATGGTAAACTTATTTTACCCATAAATATAATTTAACATATTATTTCTGGAAAATTATGGGGTTTATAGATTAATTCTATGTTCCTTATTTAAATAAATATTTTATTCTTGTTTTACATTAGTTGTGGGGGTTTCTCATCTCAAACATCCTTCTTCAAGTCATGTTCTTGATTGATGCACCTCTATTCACTTATATGGTGTATTAGTGGAATCATGACATATAATATCATGAATAGTTTTTAAATTGTTTTATTTATATTAATTTTTATGTTATTCATTTCAAATGGATTTTGGTTTTGAAGGGATCTAAAGGTGTAGTATTTTAAAAAAAAAAAAATTTCTTTAATGTCTTTTCTCCAAAAAATTCATCCCTGCTCTTTGTATTATATAAATAACTTTATTTTATAAAAATATTATTTCCTAAATTAATTTTCAATGATCCATGAACTTATATTAAAAGCATTTGAGAGGGAATTTTTTAATATTTTCCACATGGGTCACAATTAACTCTATTTACAAAAGTTGGAAATGAATGTTTATTTTTAATGTTTATGTATTAAATGAATATTACCACATTAATTTCATTTAATTGATTTTAAATTTTTGTTATAAGTAACCATGATCAGTTTAGAAAAAATAGTTTTCCCAATATTTTGAAAATTTTAAAAAATATTCCCAAAAGATAAGTTTATTTTACATTATTTTGAAATAAATGATTTAAATGTTATTTTAGGGGTAGTTTACTATATATCAAAATAATTTAATGATTCTTCTCAATAATTATAAATATTATATTCTGACACTGTATGTTCTTAATTTATGGATTGATTTGGATGACTTTTTTTTTAAAATTATAATGAAACCCATTTATTTTTATTTTGTAAATCATACAATAATGTAATGAAAGAATTTTTTAAAATTTTTATGATGAAAATAAAAGATTCTATTTATTATATTATTTTATGATACTTAGAAATTATTAGTGACGATGGGTGATAATGATATAGACCATTATGATTGGTGAACTCGATGTAGATTATATGATGTGTGAGCCCAATATATATCTCTAATCCATTGGGTAATGATATGATGTAAAGTGATCAAATGTTACTCTTTCGTGACAAAAAATTTATGTTACTCCTAAATGTTGATTATGTTATGTTTCTCCAAAGAGATGCAAGAGTTAACTGATTGTATGTTACTCTTATGAGGTGGTGAAATATTCTTATAATAGTTTATTTTGAAGAGATACAAGAATTACCCGGTTAGGAGTTTCCATGATGAATGTTTAATATTCTAGGATACCTACGTAGTTTTAAAATTCTTTCTATGAGTTCAATGTATCATTTCCCCAAAGATGGATTTTATATGTATCATGATTTTCGATTTATGTGACTTATATTTATGTTAACTCTACATTCCATGTCTCATGATTTAGGATCTAGGTTTTTATGTGTATGAATTTTATTATGATATTAATCATAAACATTGAATATGTAATCATAATCATATTATCATCTTATTCTCACTGATGATATTCAATTTTTATTCTTATATTTACAATTACTGAGAATTTCATCTCGCCCTTCTTATATATTACATTTCCTCGGGTTATGAAGAATGATGTTAATTAATTATTTCTAGAAATTTCTAATTCTAAATAATTGTTTTAGATATTTGAGATTTATTATGAAAGGAAAAAATAGGGTATAGTGGAAAAAATAATCACTCAAGGACCAAGGTATTGTTAAGGAAGATTTTATTCTAATTATCTAAAACTCATTACCTAAAATGTCTTTATGCATGTAATTAATGGAATATTTTCTATTGATGTTATATGTTTTGGATTACTAAAATCGGTTTATGTTTTTCGGTATAAAGGTCATAAATAGTAATATTATTATTTTAGAACTGAATATTAAAATATCGGTTTAGAGATATTATAGTTGGTATTAGAACAAAGGTTTTGATAACTTTATAGATTATGACGTTTTCATGTAAGTTAAAATTACATGTTATGGATACCATCATGGTTTTATTAGTTTAATATTGTTCATTATTATAATTTTAGAAATGATAGCATCTCTGATTTTATGTGTACTATTTTTGGATATTATATAGATCGATTTTAAGACCAGTCATTGATATGGAATGTAGTTCCGTGGCTCATTGTTCCAGAATAAATTTTTATAAAATAATTAAATTGTTAATAGCAGAAACATTTGGTTTTCATGAAAATGTATAATAACTCTTAAACGGTTATGCAGATCAAAATTATTTGGGCACCATTGAGCTAAGAATGGTGACTTTACCATTGGTGAAACTTAACATTAGTCAGCGTAGGTTGTTTGTAAAAAACTAGTCATGAGATGTGACAATAATAAAGTAAATTAACAAAAATTATTTTTTTGACGTAGAAGCTAAAAATCAATAAAAATATTATAATGGAAACTTTCCCAGGTTAGTTGCATAACCCTATAAACTTTGGAGCACCATTAGAGATGACATTGAGGATTCTCTCCCAGGTGACTGCAACTAATCGTGGATTTATGACAGATGCACCTCAGATTCCAATGACTATTCATATGAAAATGATGTGGTGACCATTCAGTGGCTGTGAGTGATCCAAATTGAGGTAGAGCTTTTAATATTTATTTTCATTCCCTATTATTAAATATCAAAATGAATGTGGAACAATCAAAAAATAGATTGATCCATGGTTCGATCATATCCGTGGGATGGATTTGTTTTAATGTAATCATGGTTTATTAACTATGTTTTTCTAACCCCAAATCCACTATTCTTAATCTTTGACCAATATATATTATCCAACAATGTTAAAACATTGTTAATATACATTTCTCCATCTTTTCTATGTGTTTTTCTCTGTTGGAAACCCCTAGTTCAAAGCACGGCATTGTCGGGTGGCTTCAAGCATCATCTAATGGCCAGATTCAAGGAAAATCCACTACTGGGACTGGATCAAATTTAATGAGGGCCCATGAAGCTTAAAATTGTGATTGGTTAGTTTTTTGGTCTTTGGAGGAGGCATGGTGGTCCACCAAAGGGGCCAGTAGTTTGACAGAGAGCATGTGCAGACGGTAGTGACAAATGATGTGGCAATGATAACAGAACACGATAATGGTAGCAGGTCATGGGTGATGAATGTGGAAACAATGGTGGGTACGATGGAGTGGTAACAGGGAAGAAAGCTATGTGAGACACGGTAGTGAAAATGGTTTGCGCAAGGCAGGCCAAGTTAGATGAGGGGTCTGTTCTGTCAAGAGGGCCTGGATGGATTATGTGAACCTACATCGAACTCGGGTCTGATCTTGGTAAAATGATGGCAGATCTCGGTGGGGACATTTTTGATGGTCGATCTCAGGGTCACGACATCCCAAGCGTCCACTGGCGCACCAACCGTGATGGTCGAACTTGGGTGCAGTGACAATAGGGCATGTCAATGGGTTCTGTTGACCTACCACAACGGTTGACCATTGTGGTATACTACGGTTGTCAACCATAGTGGTAGGTGGGACCTACCGCATTCGTTGGTATGCCTACCTAGGTAGTCCTAAACACGATATCTCTCAAACAATCATATCTTATAAAGAAATAATCCAATCTATGAGGCATCTACAGTGTTAATACCCTAATGTTGAGATGGTAATTTTGGACCATGTGGTTAGTTTTTAGTTTGGAACTGGGTAGGATGAGATCATTACATTGGTCCTTCCCTTGAGGGTTTCATAAGAAATTATGTCCACATCACTAAATTGTAATCACCTCTAGAGACTGAGAAACATATAGTGTATGGTATCTCTCCTTAGGACTAGAGTGTGACTCTCTATCACCCCTAGTGGAGTGTTAGGAATTTCGTTACCTTCGTGAGTAGGATGATGATCTTAATTCTAGTGGGCCTCATTGGTAGTGTCTGTGGAATCCCCCTGTTTGTTCTCGGCATGGTCCCTTACATAGCGTGTAAATCCTGATTGTGTACATGGTATCTCTTAGTGTGTCTAGGTGTGATCTATGGTGTCTTATGGTATGTTCTTATAATGACCTCAACTTTTTGTATCATAGTATTCATTTACCAAAAACATTCTCATTCAAGAAAGGACCAAATGAGGTAGACCTCTATTGGAGAGTGTATAATGATATCATGGCTCAAGGAGTGAGTTCTCCTATAATGAGCTTATTTCAGGCAGAATCTAGGGGCTGGATGTTTTTTACAACCACCTCATAGTGTGGTGTTTCTCATGATTATATCTGGATAATAATGATATATGCGCTCTATATATATACCCTTATTGAGCTAACTGTACATTCCATTTTTATTCATTAATTTTATTGGTTTGGGGTGTTGGAGTTTCCTACTATGTATTGTTATACTCACCCCTAAATGGGGAACATGTTGTGTTTTGTGCAGACAATAAACCCTTTGATGGTGTCCTGGGTGGATGAGGACCAAAGGGTGCATAGTGAGGTGAGACAGACTGAGTTGTGGTCCTGGGACGTTCAGACGATAGTCTACATACCTTTATATTCATGTTTTACTAGTATTACTAACTCTTTGTGGTGGGCTTGAATTTGTCCATATTTACATTCTAGTACTTTTACTGTTATACCCTATTATGAGATATTAGTGGTATACATGCATTTTTTACTTAGTGGTTTTTACGTTTTAAATTTTTGTGGATTATCGATATGTGTGTGTGTACATGTACTTTGGAAAATGTCTCCCCATTGTGAGATATGCCTAGTAATTTCTAGTCACCAGCCCCTTGCCTATTAGAGGCAGGATTGGGGTTGTCACGACAATGGCCCCTATAGGATAGTTTGTGACTTAAAAACCACTTTTGAGGTTTTATGTTAGGAAATTTTAAAGCGATTAATTATATTTTTAGAGATGTTTTATTTGGTTGAAATAAAATTTAACCTAGGTGTATAATGTAATTTTTGAAATTGTTTTATTTAAACTATGTTTACTATTCTTGATTTTTTTGATGAATGTATTATTTTTTCCAATGACGGTTTATTCAGTTTCTTTGTTATCTTACTCTATTATAACCATTTAGGTTTTAGTAAAGACATGAATATAATATTTTCATCCTTTTATATACCATATTTTCAACTATTGGTTGACTATTACTCTTTTTTAATTAAATATTATTAATCTTTAATTGGATAAAAAATGAGATAAAGGTGGAAACATATTAGAACGTGTAACCAAATAATGAAATTTCATATATAGATTTCAAAAAATCAAGTAAGAATGTTTCATTATGTTATTAGTATAGATGGTAATGTAATTACTCAAATCCAGTAAAATGATCATTAAAAAAATTATCATATTACATTCATTTCTGGTCTTTTCACACCTCATTGGTTCTTGGTTATGTCGTAATTGGAAATCTCTTGATCATTACCTTTCTCTTGATCAATGTTCTTTATCATACTTTTTCATTAAATGGAAATTATATTTTTCTTACATATCTATATTATAAATTACCAGTACTTTTAACCTATATCGCAACCTACTTATGTTTTATTCCAGACGAACATTATACTTTTATTTTCCCCATTTCGAAATGATGTTTTGTTATCCATTTTTATGAATATGGTTTTCAAAAAAGGTATTTTGAATTATTGGAAATTTCATTGCAAATATTAAAACATTGATGATTTAATTTATTTAGGTATTAGGTAAGGAAGAATGTAACACCCCAGAAATTTAGTAAAAATGATTACTATGACCAACAATATTTTTGGCACAAAAAAACGACCTTAAATGAACTATGATATAATATAAAAATATTATTGTTTTTATGTGGAAATTATAAAATAACAATTAAATTTAAAGGTATGAATAATAATTATAACATTATTAAATACATATATAATGGATTTAAATAATTCAATTTTTTATGCATATAAATGAGTAATAAATTATTTCTAACGTAATTTTAAGCTTCAAAAACATGTTTTCATCGAAAATATGTTTTATTGCATTTGGTGCACATATATTATAATTAAATTATAACTTTTTAAGGAAAAAAATTTAGTTAATGAATATAATTTTTTAAATAATTATTTTATTTTTATATTAGAGTGACTTTTTGATATTTTCAATAAATATATATTTTTCAGTGAATAGTTAATATTTCTGCTTTTTGTGAAAATGTTATTTCATTTCATTAAACAGTATAATATAAAATGACCATTATGATTTAAATTATATATAAAAGTGAAATATTCCTCATATAATTAGATATTATATATTTAATTACATAATAATTACAAATATAAATTATTTTTGTATAAGTTTACTTTTAATGTTAAAACCCATTTTTCAAAAAAAAATGTCTTTCATTGGGTTTTACACATTTATATTAATATTAATTTATGAAACTACTATAAATTTATTGTTGGAAAATTTACTCCATATTTTGAATCATTCTACTAGAATTAGGTAAAGAGTTCATTTTTATACATTGTCATTGTTAGTGGTATCAATAGAAAATATTTGTAACCACGGTAAGGGTAGAACATGAAAAACTGGGTTAAAACTATAGGCTAAAGCCTAGAAATCTCCAAAACATTTACCTTTTTTTAATTTTATAGGTTACATCCATTCTTATAATGTTATATTTCTTCTTTATTGAATTTATTTATAATGTATTTATAGCACACCTAAATATTTTAATAATCCCAAATCATGTGTATAATGGTTTTATTGAATTTATTTTTCTATGTTATTAAATAGTTTTCTTTCTAGAACATAAAAATATGGACAGGTCTAAAACATACTATGACACCCTAACACATTTTAAATGTGATTACCATGTGAATACATTTAACATTCCATAAATTTCATCTAAACATAAACCCTTACCACATGTTATATTTCACCCTTGATAATACGATCAAACTACCTACTAGGCATTCCGACCATGTACCTGATTGTGAGAAGCAGTGAGGTGTTTGTATTAAAGAAACAACCTATATCATGGAGGTATAATAATACCCTTTTATGGTATGTATAATTTATATTAAGTAATATATTTACCACAAATAGAAAAATCTGCTGCGTGAATTCCTGAACCTAACCCATAAAGAAAAAACCAACCACATGATGGATTGGACTTACCAAGAAAATTTTCAATGCCAACTGATAAGGATATTAAATATCCATAATTTATATGAATATATATTGAAGTGTTTAAATTAGTATTAGATCATTTCACTCATCCAATTGTATTTTTTTGAATAATTTAATGAATCATAAATGAATTTAATATTTCACTGACTATTATCTAGCAAATACATTTAGCGAAGACCAATTTAAGAATAAAATATTATCACGTGGAAAAAATGATGGAAGTTATAAATGATCTTAATAAGTACATTATATGATTCTAAACATGCACCAATGCTATATAGAAGAATTTAAGAAATTATTTTTTTAACTCATTGTGAAACATTTCTGTGCATCATCCAATGTTAAAATCAATGTCATCAGACAATTGAAAATATTCAGATTGAGATGTATCTCATTTTTAATCTCATATCTGATGATATTTTTCTATTTATTCCTTACATTGGATAGGTTTTTAACTCAAATTATTTTTAAAAACAATAACTCCCATTTTAAAATAGAGAGTCTATGATACTCTCTCAAATCATTCATTTTTATTCTCATAAACTACTGTGGAAGAGGTCTTATATGAGATGGTATCATTTCCATCCCACTGATGACAATGTTAGGGGTTCTGTACACTGATAGCCTTGTTTGATGTTATCTATAAAGATGAATACGACTTTCGGATCAATTTATGTAATTGTAAACTCCTTGGAAGCATGTGATATACATGAGGAGGGAATTATGTGTTGGCTTGAGACAAAGCCACTAGTTATATTTTGAATTTTTTTATTTTATTTATTTATAATAATCAAATTCAATTAGTTTCAATCATTTATTTATTAAACAAAACTATACTCTCACTGGTAACTCAATATAGTTTTTTTACAAAGTTTTTTATATGTGTAGACTTGTTTAAAAAATTAATGTATTTAGAAATGTATTATAACCAAGGAGTAATCTATAATTTGAGAACCCTTTCCAAATATTTAATTTTATATTTCGACTATTTTAATTAACTAGTTAATTTTTTTTAAATTGGAAGATTTATGTGTAAAATTTTTTTAAAAAAAATATTGGAAACTCAATTCACAACCTCTAGAGTTTTCCACAGGGAAAAATAAATGGAATTAGTGTAGATTAAAAATATCTTTTTATTGAGATCTCGTTTTATCTAGGGGTCATAAATTTATGTTTTTTTTCAAAATTTAGTTCTTTATGGATAATAATATACAATAATGAAAATCTACAAACCTTCCACCTCATTTTTACGGAACAACTTTTTCTCAATGTAAAATCAAATTTAAGATTCATTTATAATGTATGGGATTCGATATATGTGATGTCATTAAAGATAAATTTTATACCCTCTTTCTACTTTATCTTCTTGGGGTCATTATGACAAGGTAGAATATGCATATAACTATAAAGATATGAATTTTTTATATTATTACTTAGAATAATATGAGTTTAATATAAAATTTGTTTTTACTACTACTTATGAACTCTAGGACTACCTTTCTATATCTCAAGAAGGGACTTCAAATTTTAAATAAATGTATTTAAAGACATATACTATTAAATATGATATCATCAAGATAAATCCTATTTAATATATTTTTCTTAAATATTATAGGTTTCTTTATATTTTTAAGATGGTGTATTCTCTTTGAATGAAAATTACTTAACAGAATCAACTCATGGGACTTCTAATATGCTTACCAGATAGACAGAGACAAACATATGTGTCCATAATATAGTCCTGAAAAAAATATCAGAGTACCAGTAAAAGAGATTACGGAAAATACCATGATGTATGAATAATAACTAAAAGTTAACAATGAAGATGTGTATGAACCATAAAAGAAGTAATTAGGCTCTAAAATTAATGATTCCAAAAAAATGAATAAGGTAAAAGTGGAAATTTCCCAGGATGAGGAATAAACATCAGACATGGATGATGAAATGGAGAGTTTGACTTGACATTTTGAAATGTTTTATTAAAAGACGAATATTTTAAGAAATCAAAAACAAAAGTAATTATGATAATTAGTGAAATGGATAAAATAATAGAAGAAAAATTATCCATAAAATTAAATAATATGTTATGAAAGTAAAAGAAAATTAATTATTAATATAGACATTACAAAGATCAAATATAAGATTAAATATTAGGGAAAAGTGAATTAATACAAAAGGGAAATGAAATCTTCTTTGAGAGACTGTGAGGATGGAATAAGTGATTCAGACTCGACCAGAGAAGAGGAAAATTACAATGCTAATATGTGTTTTATGAAAAACACATTAGAGGTATTAAATTTTTCTTCAAAATAACATGTATTATTTTTATTCCGTCTGAGACTGAAAATATGATGTAATTATCTACATTTATTAATTATTTGAGTATTTTAACCTGTTGGAAGACACGTTTATTGAATTAAAATTAGTTTTGAAAATTTTAAATATAATTCATTTTATAGATGATCATTTTGAAAATTTGCACACAATAGTGGAGGGAAAAAATTTCTTACTAATAAAAGAAAATAATGAGCTGAAATTATATAGAGTCTAGTTAAAGAATGATCTGGGGAAATTTAATAATGTAATATTTACATCAACACATATTCTTGGTAAAGACCAACTCTTAAACATAGTACTGGAATTGGATATCAATTTAAAATTTGAAAATAAATAAGAATAAAATTTTACCATGTTGAAGTTAACTATCTCATATAATATTTATTATTCTACTAGTCATAATAAATTGTTTATTTCTAATAGTATATGATCTTCTTATTGGACAAAAGTAATGAAATTATGGATTTATAAATAACTTTTTACTAACACCTCTTGACCCAAGAAAATATGTGCACCAAAATAATTTTTTTCTTAAATTTATTTTATAGGAAATCTACTTGAATACTACCAATAAATACATTTGTTACCTATACCCTAGATGATCCAGGTATATGACTGAGGACTACCCAATTTTCACGAACCTTGTAAAGGATTATGTTGGAAATGTAACATTTGGTGACATAGCCAATGATACAGTTATTGTTTTTATTCAAACCAATAACATTTTTTCAGTTTTAATTTCTAATAATTTATTTTTAAATGGAATAAATAAAAAAAATCTTAGAGTTTCACAACTATTTGATGATGGTTTTCATGTAAGTCTTTAAGAAAAAGCTTTTATTTTCTTCATTTGAAATATTATTTTGTTTTTATTATTATGAGAAATGAAAATGGAATGAGAGATTTGGACATTTCAATATAAACTCATATAGAAAGATAACTAGGAGATGTTGTTTTAATGATATACCAAAGCGAGAATTCCCATTAGAAAAAGTAAATAATCCCTATCAATAGTTAAACCATATTAAAATTTCAATCTATCTGAAGAAATATGTTCCATCTTCTCAACCATTAGAGTTTGTTAACATTGATTTTTTGGGACCTTCTAGAGTTTCCATTTTAGTAGGAAGACAACATTCGTAAGTTATAATGGAAGATTATTCACGATATTCAGGGGTGTTTTTCCTTTTTCATTAATGTGAATATCTATTTTATTTTTCTAAATATGATAGATATATATAAAAACATAGTTTACTTAGAATAGAGGCATTAATATCATGTTTGTAAGTTTGAGAATAACAATTTTGAATAATTATTATCAAAACATGAATATAGTCCCTACTTTTCTTCTCTTAGGACCCCCAAAAACAAATGATTTAGTAGAAAAGAGAAATATAAATCATCATGAAATTTACCATAACATGCTAATGGATTATGATTTACTTATATATTTTTTCCATATGTTGTGAAGACAAAATAATATATAAGTAATACAGTTTTAATTAGACCTCTTTTAATAATACCCCTTATAAATTATGGAATGGTTGAAATCCAAAATTCAATGAATTTATATTTTTGGTTATAATCATTATAATCAATAAAAAAGAGAATTTAAATATTTTCAATTCTAATAGAGATGATGGATTCTTACTTGGATATTCTATGTCAAGTAAATCATATAGAATTTAAATAAATGGGCCAAAATTGGGGAAGTATCTATACATTCTGTCTTCCTTGGGTATATTATTGAAGATTTTTTTAATAACCAATTTTTTCAAAACCCTCACTATCAAAATAGTGATTATAAATCAACAAAATCATTATAAAGTATAAAATAAACTCCAAGTTCTAGGTATTATAGGTTCATCTCATTTTTAATATCCAAATGTTTTACCTAAGGAATAGATGAATGTACATTATTTATTAAAATAATATTAATGGTTTTTTTGTTAACCAATTTATTTTGATTATATTATTAATGGATAATAAAGAAGTTATTTTAGTTCCATGTTATAAAAAAATATGCAATGTGAATGTGAAATGAGGTTGAAGGGTGAACATAAATTCTTTATTGGTTTTAATATTTGTCATAATAAATATGGAATAATTTTGATGAAAATAATGTAAACTGATGATATATTAATTTTTTTCATCTATTGAAATAATTGTAGTCGTACCATAGTGTTCATAACTTCATTCATATATTATTACATGGTTTTAAGTATAATTACCCACAAAATTACTTGACAACGATTGTAAAGACTAGTATCTTGGAAGATTAGGATACATAATTAAAAATAATTAAAATAGAATAAAAATATATTGTTTTAATCTTCATAATGATCCCTTAACTCTATTTTAGACCGTATACTATAATTGTGCATTCATTGGAATACATGTACAAATGGGATGATCTAAGAAGCCTAGTATATGAATAAGAATATGAATAAAACATAGAACATAGGTTTGAAAGAATAACATGATGTCATAAAGGAATGGAACATCAATAAACCTAAGGAATTATAACATTTTTAACATGGGAACATATAGACTTGACATCATAGGAATTTTGAAACAATATATAACATGATATAAACATGAGTCAAGACTAGATGCCAATACATGGTGGGAAAAGTCTCAAAAAAGAATCAAGTTCACTCCCTGTCTAAACATGGAATCTCATGAGACTAAAAAGTATCCAATGAATTGGAGATCTCCATAGGTACAACGTTCATAAAATGTCATAAATAATTGTACCACATTAATAAAAACATATGGGTTACCCGTGAAAGGAAATGGGTATCATGATCTTGTCACACGACATACCAAATGAGAATATCATATATGTTTCCATGAAATAATGGATAAAAACATACATGGGAATTAATATTGAGTAATAGGAATAAATTATGATACTTTATTTCCAATTTTATTGTAAACATGTAAATGGAGTGTTTACGAAACATTAAAAATGAATCATTTAAGTATAGGTTAAGGAAAAAATTAAAGAGTATTTAAGGAGGAAAATTCAAATTTGATTTCATAAAACTAGAAATGAACCAATATAGTTATTCAAGAGAAAATGAGCTATTTTAGAAAAAATTTAGTCAAAAAATATATTATTGAGAGCACTTGAAAATGGTTAAGAAATCGTGATCTTCCCTTGAATCGGACTTGCTTATTTGGAATAATTGAGTAGGGAACCTTTTTAAAACATGTTTTTTCCCATCAAGGAAATATGATATCAACTTTATATATGATTTTGGAACATATAAATTGAATTTATAATAAAGAAGAAAAAATATGGAGGCTCAATAATGTGGTAAAGAGAGATAAATATTAACCCAATGTGAAAAATGGAGGTTCGTGTAGAAACCCTTACCATATGTTCAAAACGACAATGCACCTGTAAGTAATGTGCTAAATAATCAATTTTGAGTAATCAATTAATTATTCCAGAATATATTCTAATATTTTTTTTAAATTTTTATTATGTTCATTTATGGTCTTTTGTTGAGTTATAATATAAAATATTATTCTTTCGGAGCATTCATTTCCTTGGATTTCATGATCGGTTTACTTTTATAAGACCATGGAAGATAATGTAATGTGGGGGAAATTTTTTGGAATTAAAATTTTATGTAATTAATGATATTAAAATCGATAAATTTTTCTTATATATCATTTGGGTTTATGGAAAAATGATGAATCATTAGACAAATAGTTAATGATAATCATTTGGATTAATTTTGGTTGTTTACAATCAAAATGGAATAATATTGTTTTATTATCTAGTATTATATAAATATTTTTGTTCTAGAATATAAAAATGTTATAAGATATTTTTTTAATATTCATAATCCATTATAATGGTTTTAATGGCATCCTTGAAGGTGAAAATTGGAAATTAAAACATGTCATCCTTGATGTCGATAAAACAACACCCCATGAATGATTTTTCCATTTTTAGAATAAAACATAGTGGATAAGGGGTTTGATGAATGATAATTCCATTAGAAAAATAACATAATAATATTATTTAGTTATAGGATTCATAATACAATATGGAAGTGATTATTTTTGTGTATAACACAAAATGTAAAGAACATGAAGATAAAAGAAAATTAAAGAGACAGGATATTACCTATGGAATTTCTCCTCCATCAGAACCTTCTTAAGGAAAAGGCTTGGGTATTATGATTAAAACATGATATCATGGACATGGGGTAGAATAGTGGGAAGGTTATTTGGAAGAAACTAAATAAGTATCATTGATTGAGTGGTGTGAGTAGAATAGGTTCAAAGGGGTTGTATTTATAGTGGAGGAGAGGAGTATTTTCTCATTATTTTATTGACAAGTATATAATTTTGGCACCAAAAATCAAGTAGTGATAATTTCATGAATAAATAAATTATATATACAATGATAAGAATAAATTATAATTATTACATCAACTTTGAATAAGGGAATAATTTATATTACTTATAATGTATTTGTACCGTAAATTACTATATTTTACTATTCATCAAAAATTCAATTATTTTATAAAAAATACAAATACATTTCTATAACTATATTTTTATGTTTAGAATTAAAAAATTAAATAAATTTTTTAAATAAATTTTTTAAATATTATAAATTTTATTTTTAATTAAAATAATCATTTACTTTGAAAAAAAAATCTTAAGATTATCATGGATTTTTAAAACATTGAAAAACTACATAAGGTCTCATAAAACTATATTATAATCATTTTATAAAAAAATAATGAAATATAAATAAATTTCATGGATATATTTTCTTTTGAAAAATTATATTAATTTTTAAATTCATAATAAACACTTATGTTTTTGAAAAATATTTATAGTAAATTCATAATTTATAAAACATTTACTTTCTTATAATATGATATAATTATATCATATTTTTATTTATAATATGAACTAGTATTATTTAAACTTTTTTGGGTGTGGTTACTATTCAATTGTTTGATTTACTATTCATAATGTTTACATTACTATTTCAAAGGAAAAGTTATCATTTAATCTGTATAGATTCCTTACCTTTAAAAAATACATCTTATTTCATTAATTATTCTTTTAAAAAGTTATTTTGTTCTATATGTTATCTTTTTGAGATTTATACTATTTGAAATAATTTTTAGAAGGGAAACTTCATTGATAAAAATTTTGGGTCGTCACATTCTTCCCCCCATATGAAATTTCTCCCTTGAATTGTTTTACATTATATGTTGAAAACCGTTGTGGGTACTTCTCTTTCATCCGTTTCTCATGTTCCCATGTTTCCTCTTCATACATATGGTTATACCATAGTACTTTTTCATGGTGATTAGCCTTATTACAAATAAATTTCTCTCCATGATCCATGATCATCAATTTTGGGTCCTCGTATGAGAGATCATTTTCCAATTGTACCTCCACTATATTTTGTACAAGTGATGTATATGGTATGTACTTCCTCAAGAGGGATAACTGGAATATATTGTTGAGTGAATAAGTTTTCCTTATTAATTTCCCATTTTTTATGTTTTTAAAATCACAAGCACTCTATCTCACGGAAAAAAATATGTTAATAAATATTTTTTTAAAAAGGAATATTTTCTTAAAAAGGAATATTTTCCATCATCATGGAAATTTTCTTTTTACTAAGATTTTTCTCAGTAATGAAATTTTTCATCCCCAAGGAAAATTTAACCTTACCTATTTTTCATTGTTCATATTTTAGTTTCTCTAATTACAACACTTTTTATTCCAATGTAAAAAATTCAATTCCACATCTAAAACCTCAGAATTATATAAATACTTAGATATAGAGTATTCTGTTTTCAGGATAAGAATTCAGGTTATGAATTCTCTAAAATTTAGGTTCTGAATTCTCTAAATTCAGACTCTAAATTCCTATGATATCAAATTCATAATACCATAGAATTCAGACTCTAATTTCATTAGAATTCAGAATTCAAATTCTCTAGAATTCAGGGTTACGAAATATATGAAATTCAGAATCCAAATAATCTGAAATTCAGAATTGGAATTCAAATTCAGATTCTAAATTCTCTAAAATTCTAGTTCTACGGAATTCAGATCCCGAATGATTTAAAATTATCACTCTGAATTCCATAGATTTTATACTTCTTAATCTCTAAAATAGATTTTCCAAATTCATTGAAATTAAGAATATGAATTCTCTGAAATTAAGGTTCTGATTTCTATGAAATTCATGTTCTGAATTCGCTGATATCCAGACTCCAAATTCCTCATAATTCAGATTCCGAATTCCATAGAATTTAGAATCCTGATTTTTTATAATTCAGACTCTGAATTTCATAGAAATCAAACTCCGATTTACATAGAATTTAGTCTAAGAATTCCTTAGAATTAAAACATAGAATTCCCAAGAATACAGGTTCAGAATTCCTTAGAATTCGGAATCCAAATTCGATAAAATTCATCTTCCGAATTCCTCAGAATTCAGAATCCAAAGTATATAGAATTATAATTCCAAATTCCATGGAAACAATAATCTGAATATCTATGTAATATAGACTCCTAATATTTAAAACAAATACTCTGAACTTTATATTTACTGAGACTCTGAAAAATGAATTTTATTAAGAAACCATATTTTTCTTACCCTTTTTATATTTATGAAACATTGTTGTACAATCTGTTTCTAACTAACTTCTATTTGAGTGACATGTGTATATGTCCCTCTGAGATTGAAGCAAAAATATGACTATTGTAGGAGGGAGACAAACTTTGAAAAAATGCCTATAAATTGGAGCTCATTTGAACGAGCTTAGTACTTTTGATGACTGTTCTAGAACTCTAGAGACCTCATTATACTAAAGTGATTTTTAAAGAGAGAGATACTCTCAGGATTTGTGCGTACTGAATATCTTGTTCAGTTTGCTTCGTGGGACTCCGAATTTTGCTGAGTAAATTCATGGGCTTCTGAGGATAGGAAGACAGAGGTGACGAATACCTAAAAGTTCGCGGATTTCCTTGATAATGATGTTAGAGGTTCTGACTACCATGATGTTCGATGTCTTATAGGGATAGCAAGACAACCTCTGATTTTCATATTAATGGCTTAATCTGGAGTGGGTAAGATAGACTTTCATGAAAGTATAAATCAAGGTACCTTTATCCATGGTTTTTGGATACCCTACTCTTCAGGATAAAAGACTCTATACTTGTTACTTGTTTTGTTTCAAGTTTTTTTTTCACTGAAATTTTATTACTATGGAATGTATAACTATCTTAAACATTCTTATACTTGTATACTTAGATTAGTTTGATTCTCTACTCTTTAAGGTAGAATATCTGTCCTTGTAAACTTATTATATATTTCATTTACGGAACCATTTTTCCAGAACCTAGCAGATATGTAGAACTAAGAGGCTTTGTGAATTTACCTTGTTTAAACTTCTTAAATATATTTTTCCTTATGGTTAAAAAAAGTAATGTTTTATACCAACATTAATGATTCCAAAGGAATTTTTAAACTATAAAATTCACCCCCCTCTTGTATATTAATCATCTACATTTTTATTTCGATCCTAAAATTGTTATCAGATGATGTTTCTGAAATACTTATATTCATATATAATTTTTTTATCTCATGTTTTCATTTTTCATACAATTTTCCTTGCATTTCATCTCTCATAATTTTTTAAAAAACTGTATTACTAAAAATAATTATGTGGAAAGATTTTTTATTTTAGATGGAAGGAATGAATGTTGGTTCGATTGACAATATTAATCCTACTATAACACATATATTTGATGGGAATGATTATGAATATTAGAGAGATCGTATGAAGACTTTGGTTATTAACACTGTATTAGAGAAATTTTTCATGCCTATGGAAGGATATAAAATCCATGACAAAGAACTCAGTACTATCACCCACCAAGAAAAGCATGAATATCTACTAAATTACAACGTATGCAATACTTTTTTTTGTTCTATGAATAGAAATATATATACCCATATTTCCTCTTATGAAGCAGAAAATTGTATTTGGATGATTCTTGAAGTAACTCACTTTGGAAAATCAAATTTATTGAAACTAGAAGAGTTATGATCAGAGCTAAATATCATGGTTTCTGATTTCCTTATGGAGAACCCATATGTATGGTACAACAACGATTCATGACTATTGTTAATAATTTACAATCTATGGGTGAGAAAGGTTTATATGATGAAGCTCCTGTAGACAAAATCATAGACTTGATTCCTAAAAAATGGTATTCTAAGAGGAAAACTAAAGATGAAAATAGGAAAGTTAACCAGATTTATCTTGATGAGATTTTTGGAACTCTTCTTCAACATGATACTACAATGAAGAGTGATGATGATATAAATATGAAAAATAATGTAAATGGAAGTGTTTATTTTACAAAAAATTTAAATAATATAAAATTCAGGACTCTAGAGAGACATACAAGATCCAAATCTGAGAGGACTATAATTCAATCCGAATCTAGTGGAAATGAATCTCCAGAAAATGAGTTAGCCAATCTTTCCCAAAGGATGAAAAAGATTGTTTGACAGAGGAACGTACAAATTAGATAAATAAATAAATAATTAAAAGACAAGAAAGATTCAAAATTCAATTTATATGAATACAAAAGAGTAGGAAATATTAGGCCAGATTGTCCTTTGCTTAATTGAAATGATAGAAAGGAAAAGCATTCTGAGAGGAATATAATGAAGTACTACAAAGATAAATCTAAGAATGTTTTTATATCCAATGACATCTGGAATGCCTGTGGTGGTGAATATTTTTAAGAATCCCCAGATTACAAATCTTCTGAACAGATGAATCTTGGTCTATTAGTCATTCTACCTGTTGGAAATCTTTGTCTAATGGCTAAGGTACACAATGCTGAATCTGTCACCAATGTATCTTTGAAGGCTAATTATTGTTATAGTAAATATTATGAATCCTCAGATGAATAATCTTCTTCTAATGAAGATAATAATTTTCCTACTTACGAAGAAGTGTCTAGGATTGCTAAGCTCATTGATAATGAAAATTATAATGTCAAGAAAAATCTTTATAAAGAAAATTCAGGAATTACTATTCTTACTAAGGAAATATCAAATCTTTCAAATGATCTTGATAAGAAAACCCTTGATTTTTAATATAATTCAAAAAATCATGGGGACATTAATTTTGAGAAGTATAAACTTTATATGGATCTTAAAAAAGTAATTTCTAAGAAAAATGTTTAAGAGACTAAATATAGTGCTAAAATTAATTTCTTTAATGATAAAAACATAGCTATTAAATTGAACTCAGAAATATTTTTTTTGAGGAAGTTTTTTTAAAACATTAAATTAGGTAATGAAAATTTTGATAAGATCTATTCCCCAATTAACCTTCTAATGAATAATTCTAGTTTTGGTTATACCATTTCAAAACCGATTTTCAGTAATAAAAATTTTGTTCCTCAAATTTCCCCATTCTGCACTAAATGTTAGTGTGGTGGACATTGGGAATTTTTCTTCCATAAACAACACTCAGTCATTAGGTTTTCGTAAAGCATATTTTTCTAAAAAATGTGGTTAACTAAAATTTTGCTTTTTGAAATTTCCGGATCCAAGAAAGTTTGGGTTCCGAGTGTCTAATACTCTTATTTTTAGGAAAATAAAAAAAGTACCAACAACAATAGATGGTATATAGATAGTGGATATTTCCGACATATGACTAGTAAAAAAAACATCTTTGAAAAGATTATCTAGATGAAAGGAGGAAAAGTAACATTCAGAGATAATACTTAAGGAGAAATTATTGTTATAGGTAACATTGTTATTCTTGGAAAAACATTTATTTCAAATGTTTTATATATTAAAGGTCTCATGAACAACCTCGTTAGCATAAGTAAATTATGTGATGAAGGTTACCTTGAAAATTTAGGTAATGAAATGTTCTTAGTAAAAAATTCCAAGAGTTTATTCTTTCTGCCAATAGGCAAAAGAATGTATAGACACTAAACTTAGAAGACCTTAGGAGCCAAGATCTACATTTTCTCAATGCAATGGAAGATCAATCTTAGTTATGATATTGTTTTTTATGACACTGTAACTTTATGAACCTATGTAAACACACTATGAAAAGACTAGTTAAGGATCTAGTACAACATAGATTTGATTATTCAAAATTCAATGATCCTAGTCAATATGGAAAGAAAGAGAAATCAATTTTTAAATCAATAGGTGAAGTATCAACTACTGATTCATTATATTTAGCGCATATGGAACTTTTTGGTCCAAGACAAACTTGAAGCATTGGTGGAAAATATTATGTATTTTTTTTAGTTGATGAATACACTAGATTTTTGTGGGTGCATTTTCTAAAAAATAAATATGAAGATTTTTATTATTTCAAAAGATTTTGAGCCCATGTAAAAAATTAGAAAAACATTCCATTTATAACTATTCATAGTGATCATAGAGTAGAATTTGAAAATTCTTATTTTGAAACATTTTTGTAGTAAAAAATGCATTACTCATATCTTCTCAGCACTAAGAACTCCTCAACAAAATTGTTTTGTTGAAAGAAGAAATAGTATTCTTCAAGAGATAACTAGATCCATGTTGAGTGAATATTTGATAGCCAAAAAAATGTCGTCTAAAGCTGTATGTACTTCTTGTTATACTATAAATCTAGTTGTGATTAGGCCTTTTCATAACAAAACTATTTATGAGTTATGGAATGGTAGAATACCTAGACGTCTTTACTTCAATGTATTTTATACAAAGAATTAATCTTGAATAATAAAGATAATTTACATAAATTTTCACCCCAATATGATGAAGGAATATTCTTAGGATACTCCACAACCTTTAAGGCCTATAGAGTTTTCAATAAAAACCCTTGTACTATTGAAGAAATTTTTCATGTCAAATTTGATGAAACTGATCCTTTTGTTTTTAATCAACCTCAAACTACATCGTGAGATGTGTTTTCAAAAACTAATCATCAAACCTTGATAGAGGATCCTTCTGTTAAAGAAAAGTTCCATGAAAATATTTCATTAGCTTTACCCCAGAATATTTATTACCCTATGTTGATAAACAAGTTTTACAAAACGCAAATTAGTTGTTTCTAAAGAATCATATCAGTGATAGTATTATTGGTTATGTAAATAAACCAGTATGGACTAGAATCTATTTAAGGAAGCATGTTTAACATCTTGCATTTCTTTATCAATCAGAACCTAAAAGCACTAATGATGATTTAGGTAAAAATGATTGGATTAAAGCCATGCAAGATGAGAAAAATGAGTTCGAATGAAATAATGTATAGAACTTGGTTGAAAGTCCTAGATAAAACATTATTATTAGAGTAAAATGGGTTTTTAGAAAAAAAATGTGATTAAAATAGATTCATATTAAGAAATAATCCAAGATTAGTTGCTAAAGGCTATAACCAACAAGAAGGAATAGACTATGAAGAAACCTATGCTCCAGTAGCTAGACTTGAATATATTCGTATTGTACTAGCCTTTACAACATTCTTCAATTTCAAACATTTTCAAATGGATGTTAAATGTGCTTTCCTTAATGGTTATGTTCATGATGATGTTTTTGTTTAACAACAACCTGGTTTTGAAGATACAAAACATCCTAAACAAGTTTTCAAACATACCAAAGCTTTGTGTGGACCTAAACAAGCTCCTAGAGCCTAGTTTGAAAGAGTTACAATATTTTCTCTTCAAAAAATTATGTTAATGGAATTGAAGATCCAAACTATTTCATAATGAAATATAGGGAAAAAAATTAATTGTTCAAATTTATGTTGATGACATTATATTTGGTTCAACTCAGCAGTCGTTATCTGATTCTTTTGCATATCTAATGAAATATGAGTTTGAAATGAGTATGATGGGTGAGTTAACATTTTTCCTAGGGTTTCAAATTTCTCAAAACCAAAAGAAACATATATATCTCAATATAAGTATATTAATGATCTTCATAAAATGTATGGATTTGACAACACTAAAAGTATTATTACTCCCATTGTTACATCAAATTAACTTGATCTTGATGAAGTTGGGAAACCAATGGATCAAACATCATTCATATGTATGATAAGATGTTTACTATAATTGATAGCTACTCAACCGGGCATAATTTTCTAAGTATTCTTATGTGAAAAATATCAATCCAATCCTAAGGAATCTTATTTAAAGGATGTTAAATGATTTTTTCACTACTTAAAGGGAACCATGGATTTAGGACTCTTTTATACCTCTAGAAATTATTTTGTTTTAAAAATATATTCAAATGCAGACATTGGTGGATGTAGAATGGATATGAAAAGTACACTTGGAACTTCTCATTTCTAAGGAGATTCAATAGTTTTCTTGGTCTTCAAAATAGAAACACTCTGTAGGACTTTCCATTACTGAAACTGAATATGTAGCAGCTGGAAGTTGTTGTGTTCACATATTGTGGATGTGACACACACTCACAGACTATGGTATGTGTTTTACCCAAACATTTTTTTTGTGATAATACTAGTTCCATTTACTTTAGAAGAAACCATACACATCACTCTCATGAGAAACACAAAGATATTAGGCACCAATTTCTAAGGGATCACACACAAAAAAAAGAGATATAATACTTTAATTTATCAGAATGCAATATAAACCTGGATATATTTTCACAAAATCATTACCATCCGATAGATTTGAATACATTAAACAGAAGTTAAGAATGATAACTACAAGGAAATCTTCGTTATTATCTTCCTTTTGAGACCTATCTCCTTATAATAACAATATTTTTTTCATAGGGGGACTACATTTTCTTGTTAGTAAAATTTTTTGTTATATAAATTTCTCGTAATCTAAAATTTTTATAATCTAAAAAGTTTCATAATTAAAATTTTCAGAATCTAAAGTTCATCATGAAGAATTTTACTTATTACAAATAATCTTCCTAGAAAACCTAATGGAATGATTCCATTCCTAAATTTTCATAATAATATTTTACATATTGGAATTCTCATTTTTTTTCAAAATTTTCAGATTCACTTTTCCTTAAATATGAATGTTTTTCTTAAAAACCTCAAAAGATCATAATCTATCAAAAATCATTCTTCATCTATAATCTCAGCCATCAAATCATTTCATGATTTTTTCAACAATTGGATCAATCAGGGAAGTTTAATCGTCACTTCAATTGCCTATATAATGTACCCCTCTGGTGGTTGTCCCACATCGAATCCCCTTCTCTTGCGTACTGAAGCTCTGCCCTTCCTACTTAAGACCATTCCGAATTTCTCATGTCTTCTTTAGTTTTGACTGTCTAAAGTAGCATCTCCTCAGAATCAAATGTTAACCGTAAAAGAAATCACTGAATGACATATTAATTGTGAAATGTTGGTTGACCAAGACTTCTTTAATAAGTATTATTCAATCATCTCATAGAAAATCATGTTAAATAGCTCGGAGGTTAATGCTATATCTATTCCCAAGGAAGAGGATCTGGTGATTCCGTAGTTTCTAGTAGAGTACTATGAATCCATATATTTTTTCAATCAATGAGGAAAAGAGAAATTTTCGTTCAAGAGTTATGGAAAGACATACTCTCTTTCTTATTCTGGGGAAACTAATATCATTGGATTCCCATAGGAAGGAGAGAATAAAATTTGTTCGCATATGTTACTGATGTTGAAGGAAGATTTGATAAAGAGAAGGCCAGAGAGTGACTTGGTTTGGTTGGAGTCTATAATCCAAATATTATTCATCTTTCATCAAATTTCAGGATTATTGAACTTTGGGTTCAAAACATTATCATTTTGAGGAAAGGAGATAAATATAATCAGAAGAAAGGGGATATATTTGTTTTGGATTTCATAGTGAACCTCTGAAAGCTAAATCTACTTATGTATATTTTATTAATGATTGACAATATCACGAATTGAACTCTAAAGTCTCATATTATCATGTATCTGGAAATTATATCAAAGATCATCATTTCATGTCTAGTATCAATGAAAATTTCCATCAAATCGAAGTCATGAAATTTCATGGTAATGTTTCTAAGTGATGAAACTCTAGAAAGAATGAAAATTGGATTTTTTGGGAAATCCAGAGAGTTTTATGATTTATCACATGAATATTTTGTTGTATTATCAATGAAACATATTTTGGATGAATCCTCTACAAAAGGTGGAAGGAAAATGAATGTAATTGAAATTCAAGAGATATCAAATGTTTTTGTTGCCAAGGAAATTAAATATTTAGAACCAAAGTCAAAGAAGAAAAAATCATATCCTGATGAGGTAGTTTCAAAATGGAGAGAGGATAAGAAAAAAAAGAAGGGGAGCCTATATTTGTCTTGGACCTTGATGAAGAAAAATCCTTGAAGATAAATGATGCTGAGAATCGTGAGAATCAAGAGAAAGATAATAAGGAAAAGATGATGATTTATGAGGTTGAGATGGTACAATCACTTCTTAAGGATTCTGAGAGAGCTTCTGAGAAAATTCCAGTATGATAATCCTTTTTAATAGAATGAATCACAGAGACTCCGAGAATGAAGTTGGTGATTTCGGATCAAGATCAAGAAGAAAAAATAGTAAAAGAAGAAGAAGTGGATGAACAATATAAAGGTAGAAGTTATATAGAAGATATGATAAAGAAATTAGAAAATTATAATGAGAAAGAGATTCCTTCAGAGAAGTTAACAATCTAAACATCTGAAGATGAGTCTTCAAAACTTGCTACCCAAGAAAAGATGAGAAGGGTGAGGAAGATGTAATTAAATTGTCTGATGAAGAAAGTAGAAATTATTATTTCATACAACTAGAGGGTGATGAGGTAGGAGATGATAAGGAATAATTTGATGATGATAAGATAGTTCAGCTATAATATCGTGAACATGAATCAAATAAACAAGAATAAATCATTTCAAGAACAGATAAGGGAAAGCATGTGCTGGTTGATATTCCAACCAAGTCTTTTATCAGTAAGAAAGATGTTGGTTCTTCATCAAAGATGAAAGCTGATGTGCTTGAAATGTAATCCTCTTCAACAAAGAATTCGAATTCATAATCATATTCTCATGGTTATGAATTTGTTTTTTAGACTTTGAGGATGTAGGATGGTTTAATTCCTTTATTTCAGAGTATAGACTCAAGATGTCAGATGATTCATCATTCCTTAAATCAGAAAATAGATTCTGTATCAATGGTGATGGATAAGTGTGTAAAAAATGAGGCTGATTTCAAATGTTTTTTCATTAATTAGGAATCCCATAAAATATCTTTCAATAAGATGACTTGTTAGTCTAGGTAAACTATTGATGAAATAATAATTTTCGATGAGTTTCAAGATAATGTCAAAGATTCCTTTGAATCCAAAGAAGGAAAGTTCAAATATCTCCCAAATTATTTTAAAGAAAATCTATCTCTTGAAGAAACTACTCAGAAGTAAGATGTGAAAGATCTGAATGGGAAATTGCATTCTGTTTCTCTGAGTAGGAAGAGGGAAAGGGATCTAAGAATCAAACTTTAGGAAAACATTGCTAAACAAGAAGAAGCCTTGATGGCTTAGGCTGAAATTATTAAGGCTCAAGAAGAAAAAATTAAAGCCTTAGAAAATAAATGTCAAGATCATGATCATATTTTCAGGCACATGGAAAATGATTACATTGAACTGAAGAAGCGGAAAACTATTGTGAAGAAGCATATTCTAGAGAAAGAGGAATAATTTCATTCAAATTTGATCATTTTTTTGTATTTCCCAATTCTACAAATTCATTCAATTTTAGTGAAATTTTCATCACACTTCATATTTTTGGTTGTTTAGTACTAAAATTTCAAGTACCATATTTTCTTTTCCATTCCCTTTATTCTATTTTTAAAATCACAAAGGGGGAGAAAGGAATGTCAAAAAATAATATTAAGTAAAGATGAATTTTTCCTATTTAAGGGGAAGATATTCTATGGGGGGAAAGTTTTTATGATGACAATTTTTGTATGAATGAAAATGTAAAATATCATTCAGGAAATCAAGAATACGATTCTTATGGATTTGAAAGCCTAAGAGGGTGTTAGTCGTATTCATTAGGATCCATATGTAAAGGGAGATAACTTTTTATTTTAAAGTTCATAAAAATTTCAACATCCTTAAATTCTTTTTAGTAAGGATGTTTGTGCTTTCCAAAAAAAGGGAGATTGTTGAGTCAATAAGGTTTCCATAGAAATTTTCCATTCCATTATGTTTTGAAAATTACAAAAAATCTATCTCAAGAAAAATTTTATTTTCCCTAATATTTATGTTAATAAAGAAGATTTTCATTCCTTGTGGAAATTCTCTTTTTACAATGATTTTTCTAAATAAAGAAAATTTTCTTCCCCAAGGAAAATTTATACTTATAGGTTTTTTTGTTAATATTTTAGTTTGTCTAAATGTTTTTATTCCAAAGAAAAAAATTCAGTTTTACATCTAAAATCTTAGAATTCTATAAATTCTTAGATATAGATATTCAGTTTTCATGAACAGAATTCTGGTTCTGAATTCTATGAAATTCGGTTTTCCGAAATCTCTAAAATCAGTCCCCAAATTCCTATGAATTAAGATTCACAATTCCTTTGAATTCAGACCTTCAATTCCATAGAATTTAGACTACGAAATCACTGAAATTCTGGTTCTGAATTCTATGAAATTCGGATTCCGAATTCTCTGAAATTTAGAATCCGAATTCACTGAAATTGAGGTTCTAAATTAACTGAATTTAGATTTGGAATTCCTTATAATTCGGACTCCGAATTCCATAGAATTCAGAATCTGAATTCTATGAAATTCAGGTTTCGAATTTTCAGAAATTTAGAATCTGAGTTCTGTAAAATTTAGGTTCCGAATCCCGTAAAATTCATGTTCGGAATTCTCTGAAATTCAGGCTCTGAATTCTATGAAATTTAGACTCTGCATGCCTCTAAATTCTTCTTTTGAATTCCTTAAAATTTGGACTCCAAATTCCTTATAATTGAGACTCTGAATTAAATAGAATTTAGACTATTAATTCCTTATAATTCGGACTCCGAATTCCTTAGAATTCCGGTTTCGAATTCCATAGAATTCAGACTCCGAATTTCTCAGAATGTGGTCTCTGAATACTAAAGAATTCTGATTCTGAATTCATTAGAAAAAAAAATCCAAATATCCATGTAATATAGAATCTGAATTTTTTCCTCTTAGACTCTCAATTTTATTTTTCCTTAGACTCTAAAAATGACTTTGATTAAGCAACCATATTTTTATTACCCTTGTTATAGTTAGAAAATGATATCATACAATCTATTTCTAAATAACTATATTTTGAGTGACACGTGTACAAGACCATCTGAGATTCGAGGAAAAATATGACCGTTGGAGGAGGGAGCCGACTATTTGGAAAATTCTTATAAATAGGTTCTCATTTGAATGAGCTCATTCCTTTTTATGATTGTTCTAGAACTCTAGAGACCACATGTTGTTGAAGTTATTTCTAGGGAGAGAGAAATACTCTCATGCTTTGTGAACACTGAACATCTTATTCAGCTTGCTTCCTATGACTCTGAATGTTGCTGAGTACATTCAAGGGCTTCTAGGGATAGGAAGATAGAGGTTCTGACTGCCTTAATGTTCAAGGACTTCCTTGATCAAGAAGACATATGTGCTGACTACCTTGAAGTTCGAGGTATTGCAAGGATAGCAAGTCAGACTACGATATTCCTATTGAGGGATTACCCTACTGTGGGTATGATAGAATTTCTTGAATATATAAATCAAGGACCTTTATACCAGGTTGTTGGATACCTTACACTTTGGTTTATAGATTCTATACTTTTTATTTGTGTTGTTTCAAGTTTTTTTCTCCTACAATTTAATTATTAAGGAACGTATAACAATCTTTTACTTTCTTATACATGTATACTCTAATTAGTAATATTCTAGATGATTTAAGGGAGAATATTTTCCCTTGTAAACATCTCATAAGTTTCATTTCTGGAACCATATTTCTGGAACCTAGCAAGTTTTTAGAACTAATAGGTTATTTGAATTTACCATGTTAAAAATTGTTAAATATATTTTTCCTTAAGGTTAAAAAAGAAAACTTTTATAACAACTTTAATGGTTCAAATAGAATTTTTAAATTATTCAATTAACTCCCCCTTGTATATTGAGCTTCTACATTCTTATTTCGATCCTACTTATATCATGTCCTTGTTAGTTGGTCTGTGTAAGTGCTAGTCGATAGGCTACATCTATGACACGTTCTTGAATCTCGAAGGGGTTGATGTACCTAGGACATAACATTCAATTAGTTCTAAATGTCATGATCCTCTTCCACGGAGTTATGTGGAATAATTCCATGTCTCCAACCTTAAACTAAATGTCTCATCAGTTGTTGTTTTCATATAAATTTTGTTAACTTTGGGATTCCATGATGTACTAGTGAGTGGGTTTCACATTTTCAACCATTTCATCAACCATTTCAATTCCTATAAGATTATGTTCACTATATTCCTCCCATAATTCTAGTTTTCTACATATTTTCAAATATAGGGCTTTATATGGATCAATTTGTATGCTCATGTGGAAGCTATTATTGTAGGAGAATTTGACTTGTGGTAGATGTTGGTTCGATCCACCCTTTATGTATTTGGTACTTTCCCTAAACATATCATTCAATATCATAGTGATACACTTATATTGTAAATTATTTTGAGTATGATAGGTTCTAATGATGTTCAAATCTGGGTTAATAGCATGTTGTGGACTTCTAGAACATAGAGGTAAATCTCATATCTTGATCATAGAAAATTGATAGTGGTACTCCATGTATTCTTACCACTTCTTTGATGTATATATGTGAAAGTTGATCTAGTGAGAAATACTCTTAAATTAAAATAATGTGATAAGTCATTGTTAGACGATCCATAATGACCCATATCGCATTGTCTCCTATGGATGTATTTAGATGTCAAGTGAAAAATTTAATTGTGGTGTTTCCCACATCTATGCTGGTATGGTTAATGGTTTCATCATCCCTGTTTTGCTTTTTCCATTCATTCCTCACATGATAACATACTAATCACTTTGATTAATATTCAGTGATCTCATTTTCCATATTGTACCACCAATAGTTCTCAAATAGATCTTAATACAGGTTTTTTCTCCCAGGGTGAATAGGTATGGTTTAGCTATGTGCATAATTTAGATGATCCTACATAATCTTATGATTTGATTGTGCACAATGTCATGACCCAAATCGCATGACTCATTCCTCATCCATTTTTTATCATTATGGATTTCTCTTTTCTAATTTCATCCACTTTATAATGAATTTACACCTAATTTATTAGAGCATCCTTTATTTTCTCAATAAAATATGGTTCAGAAATCATTTTAGAATATATTAATGATGTTACTTACTTAATTATTCCCATGTATTTCCTTTGAAAATATAATAAGATTATATCCTTTTCAATTATCATCAATGATAATGTTGTAGGATCCTTTATACTTAAAGAATCCACCATCTTTTTTGCATTACGATGATGATTGTTTATTGAACATTACTTATAATCGATGAGATATAACTATATTATATGAAACATATTAAGATTTTTCAATGTGAATATATTTTTGAAACTCCTATGACTAGTTTATATTATTCACATGTCCTCATATAGAGATTGCCGCCATATTTTCATTGAAAATATTACAGCTATATACTCCAGATCATTAGTGATATAGTATTTCTAATGAATTTTCAAGATCCATGAGGTGTAGGATATCACTTTATCATTTTTCCTTAGTACAAATCCCAATCCATTCTTTCTGTCATCACTGTACACCACAAAGAATTCCCCACATATTGATATCTTGAGAACTAGTGCAATGATAAGCCTTTTTAAACTCTTTAAAGAAGTATTCATTATCAATTGTCTATACAAACCTCACTCCTTTACAAGACATTAAGGTTTATATGTTTGAAAATCATGATAATTTCTCAAAAAATCACAAGAATTACCCAGAAAGATCATGGAAACTATTGATCTTCATTATAGATGTGGGCCTAGGCCACTCTTCTATTTCCTTTTTCTTGGAAGGGTCCATAAATATCCATTTTCTTGTGATTATATTCCCCAATAATGAAACTTCCTCCATCTAGAACACAAATTTACTGTACTTTGCATATATTTTCTCCCTTCAAAAATTCATTAGAATAATATCCAAATACTTATCATGATTATTCTTTTCTCTTGGATAATATTAATTCATCATCAATAAAGACCACAAAAAAATATTCAAGGTAATATCTATAGACTATATTCAGTACGTCCCTAAATATTGATAGAGAATTGGGGAGTCTAAATGGAATAACTATGAACTGATGTTGTCAATACCTTATTTGAAAGGAAATTGTGGGAACAAATTCCTTTATTCCCTTTAATTGGGGATATTGCGACCGAAGAACCACCTTAGAGAAATAAAATTTCTCACATAGCTGATAAAACAAATCATATATCTATGGGAGGGGGTATTTGGTATTTTTCAGGATTTTTTTGAGTTAATGGTAGACATAAAAGAGGTGCATTGATCTATTCTTCTTCTTGAAAAATTGTGCTGGAACACCCCATGGTGAAGCACTCGGGCATATACAAACATTTTATAGATTTTCCTTAAAATACTTATTTAGTTCTTCCTACTCAATGGTGTCCATTATATATGGTGTCCTTGATATTTTCAAAGATACTGGATTAAGTTCAATTGAGAACTCAAACTCTCGATTAGGTGAAAGACTAAGAAACACTTCAAGGAACTCATCAATGTATTTCCCCACAAAATTAATGTTATAGAGCTTGATTTTCTCATAAAACATAATCACTTGAGATATATTTGATTGCTCATAATGTTAAATATCCACAATTGAGGAATTGATTTTGAATGATATTCATATTCCTCCTTACACTTGTACAAAACTGAATGATAATTTTTGATTTGAAGAGTGGTGTCCCATTCCTGATAGTTGATGTTGGATTTATATAATGATAGCCAATCCATTCCCAATGTACCATCAAAAACTACCAAAGGGTGTATAACAAGATTTGATGGGAGGTTTTATTGAAAAAAACTAACTGTGGAGGAGTTATAAACATTAGATGAAATAATAAACCCATTCACTATACTCATAGATAACTCAACCTCTAAATTTTGAGGTGGTGATCGAATATTTATACTGAACATGCATGATATGAAAAACACGTAGATCAATAATAAAATTTTATGTTTTATATTATTTAATGAATAACTACTGTACCTATCAACACATCATTATTAGGCCCCCACAAAAATAATAAAGAAGGAATATTCCATTCCTTACAACCTAGGATGATTTTTTTTGATTTCCGCCAATAACCCTTGTCTTATAGAAATGGATCGTGTAATTTTCACGTGCCTTGAAGATCAAACAATTCAGTATAGAATATGTTTTTATATGGACATTCCATTATTCTTCCTCATTAGATGGATTCCTGATATCCCTTTCTATGTTATTATCCATATTCCCTTCTCTTCCAAATTTGAAGCATCTATTGGTCCCATTTAGGAACATTCTGGGGTTATTCTTCCAACACAATTGACATGTTGGATGTTAGTTCATCTTTCCATCATGATATTTATCTATTGATCCACCCATATTAAACCAAATTTTCTTCTTTTTTCAAACATCCCACGAGACCATAGATAGTCTCTCATATCAATTTCTCCCTTAAGGTACAAATAGAAAATTTTTATATAGCTATCAAAGTATCGAATTAATAATTCTTTTTGTATAATTTACTTTTTCTACTAATGATGTGATTTACCATATATTCAGTGTTGATGACAATGTTGAAGGATTATCTTTCATTCCATGTGATGTTTTCTACATACATCCTGATAGAATCATATTAATTTTTCATCAGACGAAGGAATTCCAATTCCATTATTTGAAGGAGGGTTATAAGAAAATAATTAATGATTTTTTTCCTTGAAATCTTGGAATCCCTCCATTTTATTACATAACTTTTAATTACATTTTCAAATAGAGGATCTTTAAAGTCTTCTGTACTTGAAATCAAAAACATAATACATGAAAACAACATAAAAAATTCTTATAAACCACTCGTAAGGATTTATCATAGGGTCAACCTATGTAAAATTATTTCATCTCATATATTGAAGATATACGTCAAAGGAATGGGGGTGCCAAATGCTCAGTAAGGAAAACAATGGAAACATTTGACATGTGATCTTGAGAAATATTATTATGAACATGATAAAATTCATAATGGCATGAGAAATGGAAGAATAGAAATATCATAATAAAAAGAACTTGAATCATAACATGAATATGTGTCTACAACATTTCATCTAGACATTCATGAACATATCACCAAGGTTTATCCCCGAGGTTTCATAAAAATTAACAAGGTTATTCACTAAGGTATCGTGAATCATGTCATAACTAGAGATTAATTCTTTACCAAATGAATTGGATCAATATCAGGTTGAACCCATAATATGACTTTATTTTCATGTGATCCACATATATCACAATCAAATGTTTCATATATAACCCAAAGAGAGTAAAAGAAATGGGTTTCACTCCAAAATCGTGTCGTTTTAAAAGTGCTTAAAAATAAGATTGTTATGTCATTTATAACCCATTGAAAGGGAGTGAGGGTTACAAGTATGTCAATTATAGAATCAAATATATCATTTTTTTATATCTTTGAACACCAATAAAATCGATATAGGTCAGGGTATTCAAATAAATAAAATAATAAAATTCCTTTTGAAAAAGAGAGAGAAGTTTTGAGATGAAATTTCTATAGCACAATGGAAATATAACACGGTTTTAGAAAATAATATTAAAAAAGAGGAAAAGGGTCGAACAATAATAAATAATTCAAAATAAATTATGGGTACATAATAAGATCATGGTATGGATATTTTAATGATATTCCATATGAAAAGGAAACAATAAGGAAACGAGAAGATGTGATTTCGTTTACGAGAAATTTGGCCGCCTAATGGCATTAATTAAAAATTCAAAAAACAAATTAATGGGAGTCAAAATGGTCTCTAAAAAATTAGACATGAAATGGAATGTAATTAGAACATATAATAACAGACCCTCATCATAAATATATGAAAACTAGAAGACACAACATAAAGTATGTGATGGCCTAAAAGAGGAGGGTAAAAGATTCCCTTACCTTCAAGAGTAACTTTGAATGCCTGAAGGTTGGGACCTTGGGAGTATTGAGGGTACCTTTGGAGGAATCCTTGAGAGGAAAGGAGAACATAAATACATTGATGATGATTTTGGAAGGAAATTAATGAGGGAAATGGATTGGTATTTATAGGAAAATTGAGGGAATAAATTCTTAATTTCCAAGGGACAACTCATCAGTGGTATTTGAAAACCCATGGGTGTTCCCATGGTATTTACCCATGGTATTGGACACATGGGAAACCTCGTAGAATATGTCACTATTAAAATTTCTACTAGAAATCATACATCATTATCACATCATTAAAGATTTCATTAAACACCAAAAACTCAAAAATGCATTTTTACCATTCACCGAAAATTCAACTGTTTTAGAAAAATACCAAAAATTCACCCTAACATAATATCGATGATCTGAATTCAAAATTTAACTCCATTTTATGAAATAAATTTTCTAAATATGTTTTACTTTAATTTTTAAATAAAAACATTATTTATTCCAAAAATACAAGTTTAAAACTGTAACTCATTTTGTAACACCTTAAAAAAATAATCAAGGTCCCATAAAATTATCATATAACCATAATAAAATAAAGTAACAATATATTATTACATTTTATGAAAATATATTTTCATTTTATATTATTAAATTAAATATAAAATTGTAAATAAAATATTTATGACATAAAAAAATACCAAAACATATACTATGATTGTTTTTTTAAATTTTAATATGTTAAAATTGTATTTATACCTTCATGGTGAAGTTTCTATTTTTTGCCCAATTAACAATTCATTACTATTGATATGGGTATGTTACTATTCATACTTACTATTCACTATAAATCACATTGATCTTATTAGACTCTAAAATTCAAACTGATCACAACTATAGAAGAGCATTTTGTGAAAATAATTTCACATTATTAATTATTTAAAGAATACATAAGTATTTTAAAATACTACTTTTTCCTAAATTCTTCAATAATACACATCCTATAATTATCCAGATATTTGAAATTCACAAACTTTTCAATAAGAAAAAAAATTTATTTATATAAAAGGATTACAGAAAGAAGCTAAGGTCTCGTTACATAGCCCCTAATAAGACCAGCATAGGACCTAAGTGTAAGGTGTTATATGGTTATAGAATCTTGGGGTGGCTCGGACAACATTGGCCGAGTGTTGGTTTCTATCAGCTTGAACTTCCCCCTTAGGCGATTTCATTCAAGCTTTATATGTTGACGTTTAGCTTGGGCTTGGTCCAGAGCAAAGCACATTGATGCTACCCCCTTCCCAAGCTCCGGTATATGGGCTTCATATGGCCCGAGTCTACTGGATGAGGCCATTAAATATTCTTTCTATATTAATTAACCATGATAACCATATTTATAAAAAAACAACATTAAGATTATAGTTTCTAACGGTCATATTGACCAATGGTCATATAACAGTCGAAACCCAACGGCCTCATTTTAATTATACCCACTTCATTAATTAAATGATATAGTTTTGTTGAATATAATATAAAATAATACACAAAATTAGGAAAAAAATTATAATTAAAATGATCAGGTTGTTACAAAATCAGCACATTTCATGTAGATAATTTTCTCCTTGGAATTTGGGTTCTTGATCAGTATCTACCAAGGATCAACATACCCATCAAAATCAAAAAATAGAAACACAACTTTCTATTCATTTCAGCATTGGAGGACAAATAATATATTCTCAATAGAGTTAATCCATTGATTAATGAGGAGCGGATTAGAAGATCCACTATACATGGGAGGACTTTACCTTATGAAGGATTTAATGGAAACGTTCTATTTATTAGTATAAGGAGGTAGTTCCACATGATTCATGTTATTATTACAAACATGTGCCAGTTGAATAAGTAGTTCGATTATTTTTTGAGCAACAATTCCCACAATATTTTTCATATAGTTGGGGAAATATTCATATTTATTATCACATTTATTTTTGACACATTTTCTTATCATTCAAGTAATTAAAAATTAAATATAAATTAAAATTTCGAGGCTTGAATACATTCCTAATAAAAATATAAAAAAACACTGAACATATAAGGATAAATTTTAATATGAAATGTTTATCCTGACGTGTCATTCACGATGGTTAAATCTATGTTATACATGATCTATTTACTAATGTATATTCTTATAGGATTTTTTTTATTTTAATAATGGTTTGTATTGAGCATATTAATTTACTAATGCATATCCCCTAAGAGAGTAAATCCAAAGGTAAAGTGAGGCCCATTTTCATATACTAGGTTACCCTTAGTTAGGAACATAACACCTTGTTAGAGTTATAATTCCTAGGTACATCTATTGCAGAGACCCAAAGCTTGACGTACATAGACATTTCATTACTTTTACAGAAAACTTAGTACATAACAAAAACAGACACACAAGGACAGTAATAGTTTAGTGTCTTTGGAAACTCAGAATATAATCTTCTAATCATGGTGAATGATCTTCAACATCTCCATTAATGATCTTCCCCTTTTGTTTTCTTACCTAAAACTTTTCTTTAAATCCTGGGGAAAAGAAAACATATAAAGGGTGATCTCAAATGCTTAGTAAGGGTATTCATAGAGAACATAAAACAATCCTTAGACATTTGAATTTAAAAAAACATGAGCAAAAAATCTAAACATCAAAATCTAGATCAATGGCATAAAACATGGAAGTAAATAAGGAATATATCATAATGGAACATAAATCATGATAAAATAGCATGGGATGAAAACATGTAATTGTGGAAACCATTCAGCACTTGTTATGATTTCCATAATAGCCAAGGCATTGCTGCCAAGACCATCTTAGTGGACAAAGTCCCTTTCTGAATCGAGTTCACTCCTCATTTCAGTCCAGTAACACTTAACCGGATTAACTTACCATTATATCCATGTCTATCTCATGAGATATAAATCTTTACCCAATTAATTGGAGGGAGATATAGGTCCCACCCATCTCATAATGAAATCATTCTTTCATGTGCCACAAAATCATAAATCATACATCATAGCATAACCCATGTAATAGAATGGGATTCTTAAAAATCATTCCATCATAACATAATCCATATATATAAAAAATGAATATCATTTCATCATAAGAATAATCAAACCATGTAAATAATGGATACATTATACTTGAAACATAAACATGTTAAATAATTTCATTTTATATGGAAAATATTTTTGATAAAACACTTGAAATAAAATCTTGAGGAAAATATCCATTATTCTTCAAAATCATTTTATTTTCACAAAATGCCGGGCAATTTTAAAAGAAAATGATTTGGTTAAAAATATTCATGAAATCTTTTGGAGGACGCTTCATGAAAATAAGGCTTTATAAAACTGTAAATAACTTTTAATGCTATATACGTTAAAAAAACATTATTCTCGTACTTTTGTCGGTAAAGTCAAAAGGTACCTTGAAGGGTAAATAAAAGAAAGATTCCTTCCATACCATGGGGTAAAAGTCAAAATGGGTAAAATAGACATTAAACATACATAAAAGAACTTTTATAAAACATGGATATGGATGATAACAACAACCCTAGTAAATACTTATGTATAAGCATCCTCAGAAAAAAATGAGATTTGAAAAATTATCCCTTACCTTAGGTTCGATATGCTTCGTATGGATCCGAACCACCTGTATAATGATTTAAATAATGTCATTGACTTATTACATAATCATATTAATTTTTATTATATCATATATGTTTCACTTATGACCTTATATTACCCATTCTTTTGTAAATTCCATGTAAAAGCACCGTTTTGGGTAAAATCATTTCATTTATCGTATGTGTTTCGAATTTTCATTATTGATATTATTACTTATATCCTGATTTAAATAATTAAAGAATGTAAAACAAGATTTATATATAATATATATTAATCATATAAATATACATTATAGATCGATAAAAGGAAAGAAATACACAGTTAATGGAGACGGTAGGTCGTACGTATGCATGAACGCTGTTTTCGTTTCCTTATTGAATTTAATGGAATTAAGTAGATGACATACATATACATAAATCCAGTATCATTATTATGTCATATATTTCATGATTACTTATTATATATATTTTATAATCATTGATGAATGGTTAATCATTGAGAATGAATCTCATCGCGTTGTGGAGACGGTAGTCCGTACGTACGGACGAGTGATGATATCATTCCCATGATCGTCGAATTGTATTGAAGGTTATGTATAATATTTCAGAATCAATATCACTTTACAATACTCATATATAATCATTATTTACACCATTATACCCGGCCAAGTAAGGTGGTGGTGGAAAATAGATTACACCATGGCATGGAGACAACATTCCGTACATACTCATGCATGATGATTTCGTTTTCCGTAGGATGGATAGATGGTGAAACAGGGTTGTTTCATAATTATAATAAAATATCCATATATGATTGATACTGATGTTATTACTTCATTATGAAACAACTAATTAAGAATAAGTAGAAGAAGAAATAAAGTTGAAAGAATCGGTAACAGACATTACCTCTTCTTTGAAGCGCCTCTTTGAGACCTCCTCTTAGGGAACTAAAATTGGTCTTTAAAGAAGACCAGGACCTCTAGGATGTTTCTAGGGAAGTGGAGAAGTGAATTTGTCAGGGTCTGTCTGATCTTGAAGACTCAAAGTGGTGTGAGGAAGAGAGGTAGCAGGTTCCCTTTTATAAGGGAGGAGAGGAGCACCTTTGGAAAAACTAAAAATATTATTTTATTATAAAGTCATATTCGGTTTTTAATAGCTCCAAAATGATTTATTTCAAAGATAAGGTGAGGATGGGTTTAAATCCGCTCATACAATTGAATTTAGACAAGTTTATGGTTCTATTTTAACCATATCATTTATATTTAACTTTATGTTAAATAATTTTACTTTTACCATGTCTTTTTGTTTTCTTACACTATAAGGTTATTAAACATACCATAACAAGCCAAACGAACCCCAAGATGTTTATTATTAATACATATAGCCTTATCTAAGTAATTTGGCCAAAATATATATTTTTAGGAATAATATAACAATTAATAATATAATATTTCTTTTAAAAACTATTTTATGTCAATTTTGACACTATTTGGACAATGATTTTTGTAAAAATCATAACAGAAAGATTAGTTCAAACAAAGTAAATTAAATCAATAATAACATGTCATATTAACCTAGAAAATTATTTTAATTCATAAAATGTCTCAAATTACATTTATTTGGGTATTTATAACATCAATTATGTCAATATTTCATTAGAAATATAATTACTGCATCATCATTATGTCATAAATGAATTAAATTATTTATAGTCTAAAATAAAAAATAAAATAACATTATGTAGGAAATCGTTTTATATTTCTGATGAATATTTATAGTCGACTTTTTCTTATGTATAAACCTATATTAAAAATGATTTACTTATTAAACATTGATTTTACTATTTTAACCATTCTTTAAATAAATTAATATTAAATGTCCTAATCTAATACAAGTGGGCCTAAATGGTCATATATTATTCCTAAGGTTGTTTTTGGTCGAATTACACTTATCTAATAGAATTAGGACACGTGTTAGGGTAATGAGAATATCATTTTTACCCTTAATTACCCTGTTTACTTATAACCGTGGTAAAAAAAGTAAAAAATTACTATTCACCAAAAATTATTTTCATCTCATTGAACAACAATTTACCTACTGACATCAACCGTGTCTCTCAGATTTTTGAAATTCCATTCACAAAAGCGGTAAAATTAAATTTTATGTAAATTTGGAAATTTTCCTTGGAGGTGGGTCAAAGACGGTGAAAAGTTCAATAAAATTTTTATATATATAAAATTATTATAAAATGTCTCCAATGAATTGCATTGAACTTATATAGGTAATATGTATCAATTTTTACCTAAAATAAATTTAAATAAAATAAATAATTATTTAAATAAAAATTCGGTTTTTAAATAGTAACCTAGTGTTTTCACTATTCATCAAAAATTGAATGTTTTCAGAAAAATAACAAAATTTCACCCGAGGCTAATTTAGATATTACGAATCCAAAAATGAAATCCATTTTTCAAAATAAAATTTACAAAATTTCAAAAAATGGGAATTATTATTCATAACGGCTGGTTTTAAAAATATTTTTATAGCAAATCATTGTTTAGTGAAACTCGGTATTGCGTACAACACACGCTATCAAGGAAGGTCGCAATTGCGTGTAATGAAAGCCAAGTCAGGGTTTCATGTTGTGAAAGACTCCTTTTTTATTTCATTATAACAAAATCCAACCATTTTTCATTTATACATTGAATATATATATATATATATACTCCATGTTGCGTAGAATGACTATTATCAAACGAACTTGAAATTGTGTGTAACACAATCTAAGAATAGTGTTACGTATATGGAAAGCTAATATGGTGTTGTGTATAGAAAAAGATAATCTTGTTGTAGCATAAAACACATGACATCAAATAAATTAAAAAGAATACTTATCGTAAAATATCAGGTTGTTACATTCTACCCCCCTTAAAATGAATTTTGCCCTCAAAATTCATCGGGGTTATACATGGTTTTCTACTTTAATGTTTCTTTAATTGACACCCACATCGTAAAATGAAATACCAAAACTTAACTTTAAAAAATAAAGTATTAAACGTAATGGTTACACAAATTAACTAATCAATAGTTTTCTACATAGGAGAACATAGGTGAAAATATGGATATGGAAGAGAAATATAACCATCATGTTCTGATGGAGAGTGGTTGAGGACATGGATATGACAAAATCCAACAATCACAAAGACATAAATTTTTGATGATCTATTGTATCGCCTGATTCAACAGACATAAGGGCACTAGGACAACATTTTTGGTTTTCAATATCATTTCCCTGAAGTGGAAGAAACATGGAATGAGAAGAAATTCTTTCGTGATTTTGGTACAGTCTCACCATTGGCCGTTCCATAGACAATTTCCACTTCATCTCTTAAAGAAATGGAGTTGAATTTTTCATTCGTGACGTTTTAGCAGATCATGTGATATAATCATGGGTCATTCCATCTATCTCAAACAAAAGGTTAGAAAAAGTTATCAAAAATTCATGAGTCCATCTATAGTGAGATTAATCATATATGGTTCCTAAAATGGACTTATACTTCATATATCATTCCACTTAATATAAAAAAACTAGTCTCTAATAACCATAGACTTCATGGTGGCCAGTGGTAGGTGATAAAGGCCTGTAGCACTTTGGTTGTCGGTTCGATTCCCACAGCCTTGTCCGACACGACGGGTTGTTGCCCGTCTCGCAGGTTGTCCCTTTTTATAAAACTACATTATAATAACATTACTACAATAATATCGAAATGAAAGTTCTAGCCTTAAACAATACTATCTGATGTCTGACATAACCCTTTCCAATCTTTAGACTTATCCAAAATACATCGGTCCAATCTCATAGTATACAGAAAATGATTACTGTAAAGGTCACATAATAAGAACGTGAATAACATCATTTATCATACGATATATCTTGTTGGTCAAATTACAAACATGTGAATAACTTAATCATTTATTCTCTTGAAAATTGAATACACATTGAAACTTATTAAAAACATGAGTGCTAACAAAAGATAACACTTTTCACATACCAAAATCCCAAAATTCCTATATACTCAAACCATGACATCACTTTGTACTTATATCAGTCATTAGCTCATGAATACTGTCAAAAATTTCATTTTCTCTTTATCCCTTCATTATGCGCATATCATCTTCTTTCCAAAAATATCTCAATCACTTTCAATGGTTATCGGTACCATAAAATTATTGAAAACCGCAATAGACCAATACATAAATATTCCAATATTTCATGATACTAGATACAACATTATTTTGGAATCCCATTACATAAACACTTAATAATTCCACCACATCGTTGTCATATTCAACATCGCGAATAGTGATCGCATGTGACTTCCCTTTGTCCATTGCCTTAAGTGGTTGCTCATGTAGATCATCATTAACCCTTAGATTAGGTCATTGATTAGCATAATTCCCCATTTCATTGTACTTGAAGCATTGAATTGTTGGTGGTGCGTTCTCTGTTGTCTTTTCTTTATCATTAGTAACCCTTTTTCCATTACATAAACACTCAGCTGCTCGATGACCTTTTCCCCACTTAAATCATTTTCTAGCCCCATTAAGACAATCTCCACCATACTTCTTTACACACTTTGAGAATAAGGAAACATTCATCTTTTTTTCACAATTATTCTAGGATTTCTCCTTGAACTCCATCTTTCGTTTCATGTCAAAACCATGAGATGGATATTTAACACCAACTTCCATTTCTACATTGATAGCACAACACACAATTTCTTCATAGCTACTGAAGTCTCTTTTAACTAATTCCCTTCGAAGATTGGTTTTAAGCCACAGAATAATCCATCAACTTTACATTCAGGTTGGATGATAAAGCGAGATGCATACCTTGCAAGCCTTGTAAAATTTTCTTCATATATCCCAACAGATTAATCATCCTTTTCTTTTAGTTCAATAAACTCCTTCTCCATCTTTGTTCGAAGAATACAAGGGAAGTACTTATTGAAAAATAAGTTCTTGAACTCGTCCCATTCTCGGGATTCAATTTCATCTCTTGGCCTCGTATTCTTGATAAGATTCCACCATTGATCAGCTTTACCTTCCAAACGATATACTGATAAGATGAATTTATCATGTTCAGAACATTGAAGAACTGAAAATATCTTTTTAGTGGTACTGATCCCTTGTTCAGCAACAAGTGGATCAGAAGACCCACTGAAAGAAGGTGGATGTTGCCTCATGAAGGACTTAATAGAATATTGTTCCCTTCTCTGCTCATTTGGAAGTCCAAAATGATTCATAGCTTGTGTAAGTATAACAATCAGATTTTGAACTCCATCTCCCATAACATTGGTTTATTCATGACGACAATCATTGCATTTTCCATTACATTGATCAACACGGTTCCTTCGGGTTCCAACCATCGTCTAAAACTCAAAAAGAATAGTGTGAGAGGCAAAAAACATGCTAGCGAAAACAGCATAGTAATGGGGGAGTACCCTCAATATCTAACATCTTAGGTTAAATTCTATGATCGTTACTGTAGTTCTAGGACTATATCCTATACGTATACTTATCCTTAGGGACATCCCTAGAAATACCTTAGAAATATCTCGATGGATCTCACTAAAGTTTTCGCATCCTAGTTTCCAAAGTTTAACTAATCCTTTCCTATGATACCAACTGTAGAGATCCGAAGCATGACGTACATGGACCTTACATTACTTTTGCAGAATACTTAGTACATAGCAAAAACATACACACAAGGACAGTACTAGTTTAGTGTCTTTGGAAACTCGTAATATAATCCTCTAATCATGGTGGAAGATATTCAACATCTCCATTAATTATCTTCCCCTTTTTTCTTACCTAAATCCTTTCTTTAAATCCTGGGGAAAAGAAAAAATATAAAGGGTGAGCTCAAATGCTCAGTAAGGGTAAGAAAAGAAAACACAAAACAATCCATAGACATTTGAATGTAAAAAAACATGGGCATAAAATCTAATCATCAAAATATTGAGCAATGACATAAAACATGGAAGTAAATATGGCATAGATCATAATGGAACATAAATCATGATAATATAGCATGGGAATAAAACATGTAATTGGGGAAACCATTCATCACTTGTTATGATTTCCATAGTAGCCAAGGCATTGCTATTAAGACCATCTTAGTGTACAAAGTCCCTTTCTGAATCGAGTTCACTCCTCATTTAAGTCCTATAACACTGAACCAGATGAACTTACCGTTCCATCCATGTCTATCTCATGAGATATAAATCATTACCCAATGCATTAGAGGGAGATATAGGTCCCACCCATCTTATAATGAACTCATTCTTTCGTGTGCCACAAAATCATAAATCATACATCATAGCATAACCCATGTAATAGAATGGGATTATTAAACATCATGCCATCATTACATAATCCATATATATAAAAATGGATATCATTTCATCATAAGAAGAATAAAACCATGTAAATAATGGCAACATTATACTTGAAACATAAACATATTAAATAATGTCATTTTATATGGAAAATATTCTTGATAAAACACTTGAAATGAAATCTAGAGGAAAATTTCCTTTCTTCTTCAAAATCATTTTCTTTTCACAAAATTTCATGAAATTTTAAAATAAAAGGATTTTATTGAAAAAAGTCATGAAATATTTTGGAGGAATCTTCCTGAAAATAAGGCTTTACAAAACTGTAAAAATCCTTTCATGCCGTATATGTTAAAAAAACATTCTTCTCGTACTTTTTCCAGTAAAGTCAAAAGGTAGCTTGAAGGGTAAATAAAAGAAATATTCCTTCCATACCATGGGGTAAAAGTAAAAATGGGTAAAATGGACATTAAACATACATGAAAACACTTTTATAAAACATGTACATGTATGATAACAATAACCCCAGTAAATACTTACGTATAAGCATGCTCGAATAAAAACGAGATTTGAAAAATTATCCCTTACCTTAGGTCTGATATGCTTCATATGGATCTGAACCTCCTGTATAATGATTTAAATAATGTCATTGACTTATTAAATAATCAAATTAATTGTTATTATATCATATATGTTTCACTTATGACCTTATATTAGTCGTTCATTTGTAAATTCCATGTAAAAGCAGCTTTTTTGGTAAGATCATTTCATTTATCGTACGTGTTTCGACTAGTTTTTCTAGATATTATTACTTATATCATGATTTACATAATTCCATAATGTAAAACCTTATTTATATATATATTATATATTCATCATATACATATATATTATAGATCAATAAAAGGAAAGAAATACACTGTTCATGGAGACGGTAGGCCGTACGTACGCATTAATGCTATATTTGTTTCCTTATTGAATTGAATGGAATTAAGTAGATTACATAAATATAAATAAATCCAGTATCATTATAATTTCATATATTTCATGATTACTTATTATATATATTTTATAATCATTCATGAATGGTTAATCATTGAGAATGAATCTCATCACGTCGTGGTGACGGTAGTCCGTACGTACGCAAGAGTGATGATATCATTCCCATGATCGTGGAATTGTATTTAAGTGTATGTATAATATTTCAGAATCAATATCACTTTACAATAATCATATATAATCATAATTTACACCATTATACCCATCCAATTTAGGTGGGGGTGGAAAATAGATTACACCACGGCGTGGAGACGGTATTCCGTGCGTACGCACGTGCAGTGATTTCATTTTCCGTAGGATAGATAGATGGTGAAATAGGGTTACTTCATACATACAATAAGATATCATTATATGAGTGATACTTATGTTATTACATTATAATGAAACAACTAAATAAGCATAAGTAGAAGAAGAAATAAAGTTGAAAGAATCGGTAACGGTCATTACCTCTTCTTTGAAGCGCCTCTTTCATACCTCCTCTTAGTGCATTAATATTGGTATTTGAAGAAGACTCGGACCTCTAGTATGTTTCTAGGGAAGTGGGGAAGAGAATTTTTCAGAGGTTTTCCAAGCTTGAGGGCTCAATGTTCTATGAGGAAGAGAGGGAAGAGGTGCCCTTTTATAAGGGAGGAGAGAGGAACCTTTGGAAAAACTAAAAATATTATTTTATTACAAATTCATATTCGGTTTTTCATAGCTCAAAATTGATTTATTTCAAATCAAAGGTGGATATGGGTCGCAATAATCTCATCCAATAGAATTTAGACTGGTTTAGGGTTCAATTTAAACCTTTTCATTTAGATTTAACTTTAAGTTGAATAATTTTACTTTTACCATGTCTTTTTGTTTTCTTACACTATAAGGTTAATAAACTTACCATAAAAATCCAAAAAAACCCCAAGTTGTTTATTATTAATATATATAACGTCATATTAGTCATTTGGAAGAACCTTAGTTTTTTAGGAATAAAATAACAATTAATAATAAAATATTTTTTTAAAAAACAATTTTATGTCAATTTTAACACTATTTGGAAATTGATTTTCGTGAAAATCATAACAGAATTATTTGTTCGAAAAAAGTTAATTAAATCAATACTAACATTTCATAGTAAGCTAGAAAATTATTGTAATTCATAAAAAGTCTCAAATTACATTTATTTGGGTATTTATAACATCAATTATGTCAATATTTCATTAATAATATAATTACTACATCATCATTGTGTCATATATAAATTAAATTATATAAAGTATAAAAATTAAAAATAAACAACCGTTATTTAGGAAATATTTTTATCTTTATAATGAATATTTATAGTCGAATTTATCTTATGTATAACCCTATATTAAAAATGATTTACTTATTAAACATTGATTTTAACTATTTTAACCCTTCTTTAAATAAATTAATATTAAATGTCTTAATCTAATCCAAGTGGGCCTAAATGGTCATATTTTATTCCTAAGGTTTTTTTGGTCAATTTACACTTATACAATAGATTTAGGACATGTTTTAGGGTAATTATAATATCATTTCTATCCTTAATTACCCTATTTACTTTTAACCATGGTTAAAAAAAAGTAAAAAGTGACTATTCACCAAAAATTATTTTCATCTCATTGAACCACATTTTACATACTGACATCAACCATGTCTCTCGGATTTTTGAAATTCTATTCACAAAAGCGGTAAAATTAAATTTTATGTAAATTTGGAAATTTTTCTAGGAGGTGGGTAAAAGACGGTGAAAAGTTCAATAAATTTTTTATATATCTACAATTATTATAAAATGACTTCAATGAATTGCATTGAAATGATATAGGTATTATGTATCAATTTTGACCTAAAATAAATTTAAATAAAATAGATAATTATTTAATAAAAAAGTCAGTTTTTAAATAGTAACCCAGTGTTTTCACTATTCATCAAAAATTGAATGTTTTCAGCAAAATACTAAAATTTCACCCTAGTCTAATTTCGATACACCGAATCCAAAAATGAAGTCCATTTTGAAAAATAAAATTTAAATTTTTTTTGAAAAGTGGTATTACTATTCATAACGACTACCTTTAATAATATTTTAATAGCCTATCAATGTTTAGTGAAACTCGGTATTGCGTACAACACACACTATTGAGGAAGGTTCCGATTGCATGTAATGCAAGCCACGTCAGGGTGGCGTGTTGTGAAAGGCTCCTTTGTTTTTTCATTATAACAAAATCCAACCATTTTTCATTTATACATTGAATATATACAAATATATATACACTCAATGTTGCATAGAATGACAATTATCCAACGAACCTGAAATTGTGTGTAACACAATCTAAGAATAGTGTTGTGTATATGGAAAGCTAATATGGTGTTGCGTATAGCACAAGATAATCTTGTTGTATCATAAAAAACATGACATCAAATAAATTAAAAAGAATACTTATCATAAAATATCGGGTTGTTACATCTATTGGAGAATGTCATCCACTTGTAGTATCTAGACTTGGATTCATTTTATTGATAAAAAACAGACTCTATAGTAACCAAAATTTTGCAATGTTTTCATATACATAGTCTTATACATAATGAATTAAATCATGATTTCTAATCCTAATCCCAAAAATAACTAGTCCATGTTCTGATAACAACTATAGTTGTAACACCCCAAGTTTCCACAATACGCTTCTCTTTGAATAATACAGTAGCGTGTGTTGTACGCAACTTCGAGTTCTAAGACACACCAAAACCAGTCAAACTAGCTTTTATCAATATTAATACCATCTTTTTGAAATTTTATAAATTTTATATTTCAAAATGGTCTTCATTTTTTTGATTTGGAATATCGAAATTAGCCTAGGGTGAATTTTGGAATTTTTTTGAAAACATACAATTTTTGAGGAATAGTCAACAACACTAAGGTATAGTTTATAACCGAATTTTTATTTAAATAATTATTTATTTTTATTAAATTTATTTTAGTTCAAAATAGATACAGAATACCTATATATGTTCAATGTAATTCATTGGAGTCTGTTTATAATAATTTTAGATATATAAAAATTTTATTGAACTTTTCACTGTCTTTTACCCATCTCCTAGGAGAATTTGAAAATTAACATAAAACATACTTTTACCAATTCTGTGAGTGGAATTTTGAAAATTTGAAAGATACGGTTATTATCGAGGAGTAAAATGTGGTTCAGTAAGATAAAAATATTTTTTTTGAATAGTAACATTTTACTTTTATTTACCACGGTTAAAAGTAAATAGGGTAATTAAGGGTAAAAATGATATTATTATTACCCAAACACAAGACCTAATTCTATTGTATAAGTATAATTCGACCAAAGAAACATAGTAATAAAATATGAGTGTCTTTGGTCCACTTGGATTAGATTAGGACATTTATTATTATTTAATTCAAAGAAGAGTTAAAAGAGATAAAATCAAAGTTTAATAACTAAATCATTTTTAATATAGGATAATAAATAAGACAAACTCAATTATAAATATTAATTAGAAATATAAAAATATTTTCTACATAATGGTATTTTATTTATAATTTTTAGACAGTAAATTATTTAATTTATTTATGACACAATGGTGATGCAGAAATTAACTAATCAATTAAAGATTAAAATAATTGATATTATAAATATCCAAATAAATGTAATTTATACTTTTTATGAATTCCACTAATTTTTTAGTTTAATATGACATATTATGGTTCGTTAGATGAATTGTTTTCAAAGTAATAATGCTTTTATGAATTTATAAAAATAAATTTCCAAATACTGTCAAAATTGACATAAAAGGGTTTTTAAAACAAATATTATATTATTAATTGACATTCTGTTCCTAAAAATCTAAGGTTCGGCAAAAGGACTTATATAATGATAGGTGTATCATTAATGAACCACTTGGGGTTATCTTGGAAGAATATAGTATGTTTATTAACCATATAATATAAAAATACAAAGAGACATGGTAAAGGTCAAACTATTTAACTAAGAGTTAAACCTAAAATATAAAGTTAATATAGTGAAAAAAACCTATCTAAAAGCTATTAGTTGAGTGGTTTTATATCCATACCCACCTTAGCCTCTAAATAATCCATTTTGGAGCCATTATAAATTTGTAATAATTTATTATAAAATATTATTTCTAGATTTTCCTAAGGCGCCCGAAACCCCTCTTACAAAAGGTCAGCCCCCTTCCCTCTATTTCACAACTCCAAAGCCTTTTTTCTCGGCCAAACCCTGCCCAAATATCCTATAAACATTCCTAAATTCATCCTAAAGGCCTTAATTTAGTTATAAGGCCATCTTAAGTTACCCTTTTGATCATATCAAAAGGAAGAACCTGAATAATAGGTAATAATTTCACCACCCACTTTCAAGTTCTTTTCTTCTTCAACATTTTCTTTATTTGTTATATACATTCTAAAATAATAACTCCAGAATCTTCTACATAATTTGATGTTATTATAAATATGGTACATCCACATTCACTATTCTATCCATACTTTGAATGACATGTCACCATACGTGCGTACGTACGGATTGTCATCACCACGTCGTTGTCTAATTGTTATTCAATACATTATTATTTGGATGGGTATAATAATGATATGTAATGCATGTAATTAATAAATATAATATGATAATTATTCTGTATATATGATATACCATCACATTATATATTATTTTAATATCAAAATAATGATATTGTCTCTCGTGCGTACGTACGGATTACCGTCTCCACGAACACGATGAGATTCATTCCCCATCGTATCCATTCAAGAATAATTTTCATTATAATATTAAAAATAATATTTAATTAATTTATATAATTCTAGATATGAATAATATACATCCCATCCATGAAAAATATTACTCAAAAAATAATTAATATAAAGGAAAACGAATCCGTTAACACCCGAAACGACGATAATACTAAGATATTATTAACATAACAATGTTAAAAGATCATATATGATATAATATTAATGTATATGATTCATGTATAATTTAATAAAATTTATTTCACCATTACAAAGGAGTTTAACCAACCCTCGACCAATGAAAAGTACAAGGTAAGGGTTTATTTCACAAATCTCTTCATTATCCGAGGTTGTTTATAAGTAATTATCTACTAGGACCTCTTTATCATCCACATCCATGTTTTTGAAAATGTATTTCAGAACATTCTAACTATTTTATAGACTATGGGTTAAATTCTTTAATACCATTTTTTGAATTTTATAAGATTTTTATAAATTAATAATTCCATCGTTTTCCAAACAATGTCTTTTCTAACCTTTTCGACAAAATAAAGGTACGAATGTATTTTTTTAACTTATACGGTGGGTGAGGATATTTTACACCGTTATAAAATAATCGAATCTCACCTTAGAAGCTGATAAGAATATTTTCAAATTAAATTTTTCTTTTATAATTATGTGACTTTTAAATGATTTCAAAAAAGGATATATTTCTCCCAAATAGTTTTGATTTCATATATGTCAATATCCTTTGATAGATTTTAAGCTTATTTGATGTTGATTTATTATGATACAAAACATCCATATTGTATTGAGGGGTTTGTGAAATTTTTTACTATGGATGTGTTATTTTTATACCATTCATGGTTTATGGAGACAAGTATTGACATTTTGTATGCAAGTTTTAATATGAATGTTTATGTTATGTTTAAACCTGTTCATATGATAAATGAATTTGAATTAGTAAGTGACGGTGGATCCCACTATAGCTCCTTGATGCATCGGTAGGTCTCATGAGACAAACTAGTGTCTTGGACAAGGCCGTGACAAAATCTTATTTTTATTCTTGGCCCAAGGCCTTGACTATGTGGTTATGATAGTTTGGAATTATGCATTCCATCATTATGAAAGTGGTTATTGATATTTCATGTGATTATTCGACTAGCAGAATATCCATGTGAATAAGTAAATGGAATTATTTCATTTTATTTTTGCCTTATTATGCTGAAGTTCACGTTTAAAAGGATTTTGTTTTAGTTATACATTGCCTTAAATGTCTATTCTTATTTATGAAAGTTTCCTCTATATTGTTATCCTTACTGAGCATCTGAGCTGACCCCATTCTATGTATTATTTTTCCTAGGATGTGAAGAAGTATTTTATGACTGACCTGCAGGGATAGTCTAAAGGGATATGCGTGTGGACTATGGAGACTATGTTGTTGTATCTTTTCACTTTATGATGTAATTTAAAACTTATGAATGTATCTAGTGTTTCCAAGGATACAAAACTAATTGGTCTTTCGAGACATGATCATTTGTGATCATGCCAATGTTATGTAAAAATGCACCGACTCTGGGTAACTGGGGTGAGGGCGTTACAGTTGCTATCAGAGGAAGGTTAGTACAAAACTTGGAAGCTATATTTAGATAAACTCAGATTAGAGTACATCGATCTAATATGGACTTTGAGGATTAGTATAGAATAACTTCCTAGAATTTTGTTATTGTAATTTTGTGAAATTTTCGAGAAATACATCCCTTTCTACATACAAGCAGGTAGAGGCGGCTCTGGCCCAAATGCACCTATGGGTAAAACCCGAAAACACTGCTTTGAGATAGACTTGAATGGGAACTGGTGCACGACAAAAGGCCTTGCTGCACTCTTGGTTACGACACACTCAAGGGATATGCATAGGATAATTATCATTTTCTTTACAAACCATTACGAACTGTTTATTAGTATATAATTCCTCAATGAAAACATTTTTATGATTATGGATTATATCCACAAATTGTTCAATTTATGTTAAGTGTTTTACAAGATTGTATTTATGTATTGTGATTCATAAACTAATATTGTGTATTCCATTATTTAGAAATGGCACCTAGTTAAAGGAATGGAAATCGTATCTATTAACGCACTCCATGTAGGGATTTAAATCCTTCTCAATATAATTATAATAGGGATTGTGATGTAACTGGTGCTGATCAGCTAATCACCATACTAGGAAAATTCACTCAGGTTATGAATAATAACTTTACCCATATGGAGCACCCTGATCCGTAGTGTGAAGGATCAATGTTAGATCACTTCACGAGGAAAAAATCCAACATTCAATGTGGGTCTAAATCCACTAGTAGTTGAGCAATGGATAAATTCCTTAGAGAAAATATTCCTTTCCTTGGGGAGTAGGGGAAGAGAAAAAGTTTTCATGGCAGTTTACCGCCTCACTAGAGATACTGAACAATGGTAGTAATTGATTCAATACAATAATGAATGTGATGAATTATCAAATATGGAATGCAGGGAGTTTAAAGTGATTTTAGTAGAAAAATACTTTCCTCATGACCATCGAGCGGAAATGGAAGAAAATCTCTGAGTCTGAGGAAAAAGAAGGATGAGAATGTTGCAAAGTATGAGCCTAACATTACAAGGTTATCGAGGCATGATACTGATTATATACGTAACCCAATAAGTAAGATTGATCGTTTCATTGATGGATTAAAATAGTTTCTTCGTTCAGCATTAGTCTCAAAATCATTCTCATTGTACAAAGATATTGTCTCATGTTCTATCATGACAGAAAATGAATTCTCTAAGTATTACGACATTAAATAAATGCAGGAGAAGAAGTGATCTGCTGATCACTCTAGAAATGGAAAAAAGGGGGAGAAGTGAAAAGTTGAATATCCATCCTACAGTAAATATGGGAAGAAACACCCCAGAACTTGCATGAAGAGAATGTGATTCTGTTACAAGTGTGGTGTAAAAGGCCACCAAGATCGTGATTGCAAGGGGAAGAAAGAAGATACCAATGTTCAATGCTACAATTACAGGGAAATAAACATTATGAAAATTAATTTCCCAAGTGTCAAGGAATCATACCTCAGAAAAGGACAAGGAATCAAGTCCAATATTATGCTATCACTACAGCTAAGGTAGAACCTCCAAAAGACATTGTGAAATGTAATTTAATTATTTCCTCAAGTTTAGAAAATTAGTTTTTTGATTGAGGACCATCTCATTGTTTCATATCTCCCCAATTTTCTTTTAAAATTAGATATTTCTAATTTGATTTAACAAGGTATTTTTCAGTTAAAATTCCCAAGGGAAGTGTCATCCTAACAATTTTTTGTGAATCTGTTCCCATTAGAGCATATAAATGTTCTTTATCTACGGATCTAATCATCATACCTTTGATTGAATTTGATGTAATCCTCGGTTTGGATTGGATTTAGGACCATGATGCGAAGATTTATTGGAAAAGAAGGAGGTTACGGTTTTAGTTGATGATGATAAAGAACAACTTATCTTTAGAGAGGAATCATCACCACCTAATTCTTATCTAGATCCACCCCTAGTAGCTCAACTAAATTCAATTATTGGGGAGGAAGAGAATGAAATGAATGTGGCTGAGGAAATGAATGTTCATATAGAGGATGTACCTATTTTGAGATAATATGTTAATGTGTTACCAGAATATTTTCCTGGATATCCTCTAGAATGAATAATTGAGTTTTCCATTGATTTAATTCCTCGTTCAAGGCCTATATTGAAGACACCATATAGAATGGCCACTGTAGAATTAGTGGAACTAAAGAAAAAACTAGATTAATTGAGTAATAAGGGATTTATTCACACTAGTGTTTCTCCATGGGAAGCCCATGTTCTTTTTGTTAAGAAGAAAAATGGATCTATGAGGTTGTGCATTGACTACAGGGAGATCAATGCTATATCAATAAAGGAAAAGATTCCCCTACCTCGCATTGATGATTTATTTGACCAACTTAATGGAGCTCAATATTTTTCAAAGATTGAACTTCGATCTGGATATCATCATTTGTGTGTGAAGAAGGAAGACATTCCAAAAATAGCATTTCGATCTAGGTAAGGGCATTATGAGTTTGCAGTAATTCCTTTTGGGCTGACTAATGCACCCTTTGTTTTCATGGATCTAATGAACAGAGTTTTCAAGGAATATATTGATGAATTTATGGTTGTATTTATTGATGATATCTTGGTATACTCCAAAAGCTAAGAATAACATGGAAATCACTTGTGCTTTATCTTGAAGACTCTAAGAAGACATGAATTATATGGGATGTTTATCAAGTGTGAATTCTGGCTTCAAGAGATTTCTATTCATGGCCATATTGTCTCTAAGGATAGAATTTCCTTTGTTCCTTCTAAGATAAGAGCAATCCATGAATGGACAACACCGACGAGTATAACTGAGGTACATAGTTTTATTGGTTTAGAAGGTTATTATCGACATTTCTTCCCGAATTTTGCCCAGTTGGCTAACCCATTAATAAAGCTCACACGAAAGTGGGTAAAATATTTTTGGAAAATAGAGTGTGAAGAATTTTTTGATGAACTAATGAGAAGATTAGTCAATGCTACTATATTGAATCTAGTGTTGGGGAATGATGGGTTTGTTATTTATAGTGATGCTTTAAAGAAAGGACTTGGGTTTGTCCTTATGCAGAATGATAGGGTTATTTCCTATGCATCACGACATCTAAAAATTCATGAGTGAAACTAGCGTAATCCTGATCTTGAGTTAGAAGCTGTAATATTTGCTTTGAAGAATTAGAGAGACTATCTCTATGATGAAAAATGTGAGATTTATATTGATCACAAGAGTTTGAAGTATATTTTCTCACAGATCTAACAAAACATGAGGCAAAGGAGATGGCTTGAACTACTCAAGGACTATGATTTCACGATACACTACCACCCGAGGAAGGAAAACAAGGTGGAAGATTCTTTGAGTAGAAAGGACCATGGTGTTTTGAACTAGATGAGAGTTGAAAGGGATCATATTCTCATGGATCTAGTAATGATGGATATGTGAATAACCATGGAAGGTAAAACATCAATGCTTTTTCAAATGGTTTCCAAATCAACATTACAAGAAAGGATAAAAATATATTAGGCTGATGATGAAGAGTTTCAAAAGAATATTAAATATATGAATTATGGGAGATTGAGTGACTTTATGTATAAAGATGTAATTTTGAAATTTGGGAAGAGACTTTCTGTTCCCAGTATACCTAATCTAAAAAGGGGATTGTTGGATGATGCTCATAGTTCCAATATCCCTATACACCCTGGGATCACCATGATGTATAGATATTTGATGGAACATTTTTGGTGGGACAACATGAAGAGAGAGATTGCTGATTTTTTGTCAAGATGTATGGTTTGTCCACAAGTGAAAGCTGGATGGCAATAACCTGGAGTAGTCATGCAACCTCTTCCTATACCTCAGTGGAAATGGAATAATATTACGATGGAATTTGTCATTGGACTACCAAAGACTCTTAGAAGGAACGATTCAATATGGGTCATTATTGATCTTCGTACCAAGTAAGCACATTTTCTTGCAATAAGGAAGTATTTACCACTTGAACATCCAGCAAGACTATATTAATGAAGCTGTGAGACTTCATGGAGTACCCCTATCAAATTTTTCTGATCGTGATCCACGTTTTACATCAAGATTCTGGAAAATTCTTCAGAAATCCCTGGATATTGAGCTTCATTTGAGCAATTCTTACCACCCCCAAACAGATGGATAATCAGAACAGACTATTCACACCTTATATGACATGTTGAGATCCTGCTCACTTGACTTTCAGGGTATGTGGGATCAATTTTTACCTTTTGTAGAATTTTCCTAAAATAATAGCATCCATTCAAGTATTCAGATGGCACCATATGAAGTGTTATATGTAAAGAGATGTCACACACCAACTTTTTGGGATGATGTTGGTGAAAGAAAACTTTTAGGTCTAGAAATTGTTGAGGAAATGATAGAAAATGTAAGGGTAATCCAATCCCACATCAAAGCAACTCAAGTTAGGATGAAGAGTTATGCCAATAACCGAATGAAGGGTATGGAATTTCAGGTTGGAGATCATGTTTTCATGAAGGTATCTCCATGGAAGGGAGTTATATGTTTCAGTAAGAAAGGTAAATTGAGTCCCAGGTATATAGGACCTTTCGAAATTCTAGAAATAACTAGGGTTGTAGCTTATCATTTGGTAATAATGCCAAATCTCTCCAAAGTTCACGATGTGTTCCACGTATCACTTTTGAGAAAATACATGCCTGACCTAACACATGTACTCACCTATGAGGAATTAGAACTGGAACCTGATCTGTATTATTACGATGAGCCTATCAAGATTCTTGAAAAAAGAGAACATGTGATGTGAAACCGGATGACTCATCTGGTAAAAGTTATATGGAGAAACCATAAGTTGGAAGAGGCAATGTGGGAACCCAAGGAACATATGATGAAGTAACACCCGGGTCTTTTTATGCATTAATATTTATGAAATTTTGAGGATGAAATTATTTGTTGTATGGGAGAATGTAACACAGCAAGCTTCCACGGTATGCTTCTCTTTAAATAATATAGTAGAATGTGTTGTATGCAACTTTGAGTTCCAATACACACCATAACCAATAAAACTAGTAGTTATGAATAGTAATACAGACTTTTTCAAATTTTATAAATTCTATCTTTTAAAATGGACTTCATTTTTGGATTTGGAATAACGAAATTATCATAGGGTCAATTTTTGGTATTTTTTTGAAAACATTCAATTTTTGATGACTAGGTAAAAACATTGAGTTATAGTTTAAAACTGAATATTTATTTATTTAATTTTTTATTTTATTTAAATATATTTTACTTCCAAATAGATACATAATACATATATTGGTTTAATGTAATTCATTGGTGTCAGTTTATAATAATTTTAGATATATAATATTTTTATTGAACTTTTCACCGTCTTTTACCCATCTCCTAGGTCAATTATCAAATTCACATAAAACATAATTTTACCTCTTATATGAGTGGAATTTTGAAAATCTGAAATATACGGTTAATATCAAGGAGTATATTGTGGTTCAATAAGATAAAAATATTCTTTTGGTGAATAGTAATTTTTTTCTTTTATTTAACATGGTTAAAAGTAAATAGGGTAATTAATGGTATAAATGATATTATTATTATCCTAAAACATGTAATAATTCTTTTTTATAAGTATAATTAGACAAAAAAACACCATTAAGAATAAAATATGAGCCTCTCTAGTCTACTTGGATTATATTAAAACATTTATTATTATTTAATTCAAAGAATAGTTAAAAGAGTTATAATCAATGTTTAATAACTACTTCATTTTTAATATAGGGTTGTACATAACATAAATTAAATGATAAATATTAATTATAAAGATAAAAATATTTCCTACATAATGTTATTTTATTTATAAATTTTAGACATTAAATAATTTAATTCATTTTGGACACAATGGTGATGTAGTAATTAGCTAATTAATGAAATATTAAAATAATTGATATTATAAATACCAAAATAAATGTAATTTGAGACTTTTTATTAATTAAACTAATTTTATAGGTTAATATGACATATTATGGTTGGTTATATTATTTTTCTTTTAAGAAATAAGGATGTTATGAATTTATCAGAAACAAAATAACAAATAGTGTCAATAATTGACAAAAAAGTGTTTTTAAAACAAATATTATATTAGTAATTGATATTCTATTTCTAAAAATCAATGGATCGGCCAAATGACTTATATAATGATATTTGTATCATTAATTAACCACTTTGCATTCTTTTGGAAATATATAGTATGTTTATTAACTATATAACATAAAAATACAAAGGGACATGGTAAATGTCAAACAATATAACTATGAGTTAAATCTTAAAGATAAAGTTAATATAGTGATCCAAACCGATCTAAAACCTATTGGTTGAGTAGTTTTAAACCCATACCCACCTTATCCTTTAAATTATCTATTTTAGATCCATTAGAAACCAAAAATGATTTTATTATAAAATAATATTTCTAGCTTTTCCAGAGGTGCCTCTCACCCCTCTAATAAAAGGCACTCCACATTCTCTCTAAAGCACCCCTTCAAAGCCTTTTTCCTCGGCCAAAACCTGACAAAATATCCTCTAAACTTCCCTCACTACATACTAGAGGCATTATTTTAGTCATAAATCCAACTTTTGACGCCATTTTGATCAAATCAAAAGGAAGAACCTGAAGAAGAGATAATAATTTCACCACCCTCTTTCAAGTTATTTTCTTCTTCCACTTCTTATTTCTTTGTTATTTAAATTATTAAATAATAAATCCAGTATCTTCTATATAATATGATGTTATTATAAATATGGTACATCCATATTCATTATTATATCCATCATTTGAATGACATGTAACCATACATTCGTACGTACGGATTACCATCTCTACATCGTGGTGTAATAGTTATTCAATAAATTATTATTTTGATGGGTATAATAATGATGTGTAATTCATTTAAATAATAAATATAACATGATAATTATTCTGTATATATGATGTAACATCCAATTATATATTATTTAAATATAAAAAAAATGACATTGTCGCTCTTGCGTACGTACGGATTACTTTCTCCACGAACGCGATGAGATTCATTCCCAATCGTATCCATTGAAGACTAATTTTCATTAGATGATTAAAAATAATATTTAAAGACATGATATCATTATGGATATTAATAAGATACATCCCATACATAACAAATATTACTCACATAACAAAGACTATACAGGAAAATAAATCCGTTAACACCCGAAACAACGATAATACTATGATATTATTAACAAAACAATGTTAAACGATCATATATGATATCATATTAATGTATATGATTCTTGTATAATTTAATAACAATTATTTCACCACTATAAAAATGTTTAATCTATCCTCGACCATGGAAAAGTACAAGTTTAGGGTTTATTTCACAATCTCTTCATTATACGAGGTTGTTTATAAGTAATTATCTACTAGGACCTCTTTATCATCCACATCCATGTTTCTTAAAAATGTATTTCAAAACATGCTTAATGTTTTATGGAAAATGGGTTAAAGTCTATTATACCCTTGTTTGACTCTTTATAAGATGTTTATAAATGAATCCTTCCGTCGTTTTCCAAACAAGGTTCTTTTTAACCTTTTCGACAAAATTAAGTTAAGATTGCCTTTTTTAGCTTATATGGCGGGTGCGGATATTTTCCACCATTATAAAATCGTCAAATCTTCCCTAAAAAGATTATAAGAATATTTTCAAAGTAAATGTTTTATTTTATATTTATCTGATTTTAAATGATTTCAAAAAAGGAGATATTTCTATGAAATAGTATTGATTTCATCTATGTCAACATCTTCCGATGGATATAAATATTATTTGTAGTTGATTTATTATGATACAAAACATCCATTTTTTATTGAAGGTTTTGTGATAAATTTGACTATTTATGTGTTATTTTTATACCATTCATGGTTTATGGAGAAGGTAGTGACATTTTGTATGCTAGTTTTAATACAAATGTTTATGTTATGTTTAAACCTTTTCATACAAGGAATGCATTGGACATAGTAAGTGGTGGGTGGAGCCCAATATAGCTCCTCGATGCATCGGTAGGTCTAATGAGACAAACTAGTGTCTTGGCCCAAGGCCTTGACAAAATCTTATTTGTAGTCTTGTCACAAGGCCTTGACTATATGGTCATGACAGTCTAGCAATATGCATTCCATCATTATGAAAGTGGTTATTGATATTGCATGTGATTATTCAACTGGTATAATATCCATGTGAATAAGTAATGGAATTATTACATTTTAATTTTCTATCTTAAGCTGAATTTCATGAAAAAAATTCTTTTGTTTTAGTTATACATTTCCTTAAATGTATATCCTATTTTATGAAAGTTTCCGCTATATTCTTATCCTTACTGAGCATCTGAGATCACCCCTTTCTATGTTTTATTTTTCCTAGGATGTGAAAAGTTATTTTATGACTGACCTATTGGGATAGTATGAGGGGATATGAGTCTGGACTATGGAGAATATTCTGTTGTACTTTTTCACTTTATGATGTAATGTATGACTTATGAATGTATCTAGAGTTTCTAAGGCTACTAAACTAATCGGTATTTCAAGACTTGATATTCTGTGATCATGACAATGTTATGTAATAATGAACCGAATCTTGGTAACTGCGGTCTGGGCATTAAAATAGTGTCCCTAACCATTTACACATATTTTTACATGATTTTAAGCATAAATAAACATCATATTACACCCCATGGATTGTAAAGTTAGTGTCTTGGATGAATTGTTAAATTAATTAACTTCAGGAAACCAAAATTTAAAAATATTGTACTTAATGTTCATAATTATCCCTTAACTCAATTTTAGCCCATATATCTAAATACGAAAACTCGGGGAATACATGGACTAGAGGGATAAGATAAAAATACTAGTAAAGAAATAAGCATAGGAATAAAACATAACACAAAGGATAGAAAACAAAACCTGATGACATAAGTGAGTTGAACATTAATAAACATAAGGAATAATAACATGGATATCATGGGAATATATAACTATCAAATCATTGGAATGTGGAACCAACCTATAATATTACATAAAGATGAGTCAAGTCTACCTGCAAATACATGGTGAAAAAAGTCCCATAAAGTACGCGGGTTCACTCCTTATCCCAATATAATGTCTCATGAGATTAAACAAGACCAAATTCATTGGAGTGTTATCTGGTCTCACCACACATAACATGATCATAAATATGTGTGTCACATGAAGAATAATTATAAGGGTTTTCCATGGGAAAAAATTTGTATCATAATCACATCACAAGGCATAATAAAAGGGCATATAATAAATTTTTCAATGAAATAATTGATTAAGAACATACAAGGTCATTTATAAGGTAATATAGGAATATATAATGATATTTCATGTCCATTTTATGTGGAAATATTCAAATGGAGTGCTTAAGATATATTAAAAATGATTTATTTTAGTGTGATTTATGGAAAAAATTAAAGTGATTTTAATGAGGAAAAAGAATATTTGTTTTCATAAAACTAGAAATGAACCAAGATATATTTTCAATATAAAATGAGTTATTTTATAAAAAAATGGAGTATTAAAATATATTATGTAGTGTAGTTGAAAATAGGTAAGAATTCGGGAAGTTCCCTTCAATTAGGCTTTCTTATCTGGAAGAATTGAGAATGGAACCATTTTATGACATGTATTTTCCAATAAAATAAGGATGATATGATTTGGATATATGATTTGGGATCATATAAATATAATATAGAATAAATACTCAATAGTAATGGGGCCATAAATTTTATTGAAATAGAGAGAAAGTGTTACTCGAAAGAAAAAATGGGAGTTCAGGTAGAATCCCTAACCTTATGTGTGAAATTTTTCAACTCTTATATATAATGTCCAAAATAATAAAATTATATTCATTAATTAATATTTCTGAAACCTCTTATACATTTATTTAATTTATTATAGTTTTATTAAGTTCATTTATTATCATTTTGATATGTTAGAGGATACAATTTAATTGTTTTGCAGTGTTCATTTCCTTGGATTTCATGATCGGTTTAATTGTATAAGGGAAAGGAAGATCATTTAAAGTGGGGGTAATTATATACTTTTAAAATAATATATTAATAAGGAAATCACATAGGTGAAATTGGTTATATTTTTCATTTTTTATTTCATGAGAATTAATCTGTAGAAAAATATTTAATTATATTTTTTAGGTTAATTTTGGCTGTTTTCAATCAAAACGAACTAATTTTGATTAATCATTTTGTATTTTACAAATATGTTAGTTAAAAATATAAAATGGGTTTTTAAAATATTTTAAAATCTATTTTAACAATTATAATGGTTTTAATATGTAACTTCTCGGGTCTGGGTGCCACACAATGGGTGCCCCGAACCCGGTTCGCCACGTGACCTCAAGCGCATTTCCCCAAACGCCAGAGGCTGCTGACTAGCAATGAGGGACCAGGTCTGATAGTGGGGAAACTATGCCCTCATTTTTCAAATGTAGTGCAGTGGAATATAAAATAAAATGTACAATGATAGAAGAAGCATTAAACCATACACAACTAAAATAAACAACAGCAGTGGATATAACCAACAGTTTATAGAAAATGATGCAACATGTCTCAAGTTCTAAGAAAACTACCTGAACATGTTATATATCAGTATAGTATAACAAAAGCAGAGTACAAAAAAACAAGGCAAAACAACTGTCAGTGGCATCATGAGCCTAGGCTCGGTCCCATTCCCTCCTACTCCTTAGCAACAATCAAGTACTTGTATAGGAAGTATTTCCCCTATCCACACCTGCAGAAACGTAATCTGTTTGGGCCGAAAAATGTGTCCCAAACAGAGTGTGAGAAATAAATTCCTAGTAGGCACCCAGTAAAGGCTCGTGCACAACTACATGTAAGCATGCAACAATAGTGTGCAGTAGTAAAATGCAATAAAGTAAGCAGTACTCAAAAGTAACTTATTACCAATTATATTGCCATTTTATTATCCATTTAATCCATTTAATTTAAAATATCACCATAGGGAATATTCTAAATAACCAGCTAATGTCCTCAGACATGTAAACTCCTACCCTCAGGTAAAGAGAATCCAACACAAGAATCTCCCCTCAGGCATAACAGAGTTTTCCCTCAGGCATAGGTAGTATGGCCCACAGGCACAAAATCAGCTGCCCACAAGCATGGAAGAAGTTGCCATTGGGATGAGATAACTACTCCCCACAGGCTAAGTAGTGCAGTGCCCACAGGGTGATCAAAACAACTCTATTAGGCTAAACATGTAATCGTGCCATGCCCAACATATCAAAAGGTAGTAAACAAGCAATTCCTCTTAAGGAAATTCTACAATTACTACTTTAAAGGCATACCCTCGGGTATCCTGGCCAAACAGCTAAACAGTGGAACACACCCCCGGGGTGGTTCCTGGATCCAAGCACATTTTATTATCATAATTAATCACCTATTAAATTCTATGGGTTAAATATAGCAATGTCCTTAGCCACATGACACCTCAACATGGGTTCGTGGCAGAAACACGCAAAAAAAATCATGACAGTTGGAAAACTAAACACTAAACCACCTACCTTATACGCTAACGAACAATATACATGAATGCCGACTCCAGAAACGCCCAAGAACAGTGTAGATCAGATGAAGAACAAAACTTGCTTAACTTCAAATAACATCTGTTAGGAGAATAATTGGCATGCACCACGCTAGGAGAAGAGCGGGCTTACCCGTGCGGTTCCAACGAGATCATCCGAGGCGGAATCAGATTCCAGACGAACACCCGATGGATCTTCAAAGGTTCAGCCTCCTCCTTTGGCTCCTAAACGGCTCAAATGCCTCCTCTGCGAAATGAGGAGGCTAATTCTGGTTTTAAACTGAAAAAAAGTTCATGGCGTGTACATCCAAGTACACGACGTGTAATCCTTTCTTTTAACTGTTCCTCTGGCGGCACTGCCACACTATTCATCTCTCGACATGAGTACACGGCATGTACTCCTACGTACACGGCGTGTACTGCCGCCCAGCTAGTGAATACTCCACCGCCATACTGTTTTGGCATGCCGACTGACTACACGGCGTGTACAAGACCACTACACTGCGTGTAGTCAGTTCCTACACACTTTGTCGCCGACAAGACTATATGCCCCGTGTACTCATCCCTACACGACCAGAAGTACATAGCGTGTTGAAAAAGTACATGGCGTGTACTTCCATAATTTAGGACTTTCTCCCATTTTCCATATTTTATTAAAAACAATTATGGAAAATAGAAAAGAAGAAGCCCGTACCTCAATGAAAAGAATAAGGTTCTTACAAACTTTCCCCCTTATAGTAATTCGTCCCGGAATTTCCCTTCTGAGGGTGGAGAATATATTGTCGTGAACAACTCCACCCACTGAGCACGTATGTCGGCCTCCCTTTCCCAGGTCTCATCCTACACTCGGCCATCCTTCCATAGCACATGTATGAGAGGAACTGACCGGCCTCGGAGAACCTTCATGCTCCCGTCAATGATATGAATCAGATGCTCCTAAAAGGTAGCATCGGCCTCCAGCTCAACCTTCTCGGGCTGAAAGACGTGAGACGGGTCTAAATGATAGCAACACAAATAAGATATGTGCAAGACGTCATGCATGGCTTGGTACCGCTGCGGTAACCACAACCGATAAGCAACTAGACCGACTCTCTCAAGAATCTCAAATGGTCCTACAGACCGTGGTGAAAGTTTACCCTATATCTTGATCCTCTTTTGTCCCAGCCTCAGCGAAACATGTAGAAAAACATGATCCCCGACAACGAACTCCAAATGTCTTCTGTGGCGATCAACATATGGCTTCTGATGAGACTGTGTGGTAGCCATCCTCTTCTGAATCAACTGGACCTGCTCAGATGTCTCCTGCATGAGTTGTGGCCCTAGTAAAGCTCCATCTCTTACCTATATCCATCACAAGGGTGAACGGAATGGCCTGCCGTATAAATCCTCGTATGGTGCCATCTCAATAGTCACCTGGAAGATATTGTTATAGGAAACTCGAATAAGGGTATATGCTTCTCCCAAGACCCCCCCAATGTCTAGCATGCATGCATGCAACATGTCCTCTAACACCTGCATCGTACGCTCTGATTGGACATCGGTCTGAGGGTGGTAAGCTGTGTTTAGAAGAACCTGTGTACCCAGTGCCCTCTAAAAACTCTGCCAGAAAAGAGACGTAAAGCGGGTGTCCCTATCAGAAATTATAGAATGAGGGACCCCATGAAGACGTATGATCTCTCAGATATACAGAATTCCGGGCTCATCAACACCGAAGGTCTCCTTGATCGGCAAGAAGTGAGCTACCTTCATGAATCTGTCCACAACAACCCACATGGCGTCATTGACTCTATGTGACCTCGGAAATCCCGCCACGAAATACATCGCGACATCATCCCATTTCCACTCTAGAATAGGTAACTGTTGTAACCGTCCGGGTATCCTCTGGTGCTCTGCCTTCACCTGCTAATAGGTGGAACACCTCGTAACAAAACCAGCTATCTGTCTCTTCATAACCGGCCACCAGTACTGACGCCTCAAGTCACGATAAATCTTGGTAATCCCGGGATGAACTGCCCTAGCTGAAGCATGATACTCCCGCATCAGCTCCTCGCGTATATCCCAAGGAACCCAAAATCCTCCATGGAAACACAAAACCTCATCATCACCTATCATCCACCTAGGTGAAGGGTCCCCACTTGCCACCGACTCCCACAGAACTAGGCCTTCTGAATCCGATAGCTGTCTCATCCTCACTCTGTCCAGGAGGGTAGAAGTCATAGAAAAGGATGAATGATAAGTTTTCCTCTGACTGTTGTGCACCTCCAGATGAATCTCAGAGAACAAGGCCATGAGCTCCCACTCACCACTGGCCTCTTGCACTGCCTGTATCTGAGTCTTCCTGCTCAGTGCATCAGCTACTGCATTACCTTTACAAGGTGTATAGGAAACCTCAAAATCAAAATCGAAGGACTGTAGGTATTCGACCCACCTCCTCTACCTCAAAATCAAGTCATGTGAGTGAAGATATACCTGAGGCTTTTGTGGTTGGTGAAAACCACAAAATGCTCCCCCAATAGATAATGTCTCCAACAGTGCAACGCATGTACAACTGCAGCTAACTCGAGATCATGCGTCGGGTAATTCCTCTCATGTGGCCTCAAATGTCGAGAACTGTGCGCCACAACTCGGTCGCCCTGCATCAACACTAATCCCATCCCATTACCTGATGCATCATAGTAAACTGTATAGATCTTCCCCGGCTCTGGGAGTATCAGGATCGGTGCTGATGTCAAACTTCCCTTCAGGTCCAGAAAAGATGCCTTTTTGGCTTCCGAACAAACGAACATCACACCCTTATTAGTCAGACCTGTCAATGGTGATACTAAGTGGGAGAAGTCCTGTATGAAATGTTTATAGTAACCATCATTCCCTAAGAAACTCTGTATCTCGAACATGTTCCTAGGATGCTCCTGGGTAACTACTGCTCTCACCTTCTCTGGGTCTACTGCAACTCGTTCCTCTAAGATAATGTGACCCAGGAAATAAATATGGTCCATCCAAAATTGGCACTTTGAGAGTTTAGCATATAGCCGATGATCCCTTAGTGTACTCAATAAGATCTCAAGTTGGGTGGCATGGTCATGTCGAGTGTGAGAGTACACAACTGTGTCGTCCACGAATACTACCCCAAAAGAATCAAGATACGGATGGAATACATGATTCATCAGAGACATGAAATATGTTGGCACGTTTGTGAGTCCGAACGGCATAACCAAGTACTCATATAGACCAAAACTACTCTTGAAAGCTGCGAGAGGTATATCAGATGGTCTGACATGAAGCTGATGATATCCTGATCTCAGGTCAATATTCGATAACTCTCGTGCTCCACAAAGATGATAAAAAAGAACATCAATCCCCAGTAAGGGATATCGGTTCTTAACCATCAACCGGTTTAGCTTTCGATAATCCACGCAAAGTCTAAGGGTACCATCTGCCTTCTTCACAAAAAGGACTGGAGAACCCCAAGGAGAAGTACTGGGTCGAATAAACCCTTTTCCTGCAACTCCTCCAACTACCTCTTGAGCTCCTGCAGCTCAGGTATAGCGATCCTATATGGAGGAATGGATACCGGTGCTACTCCTGGCACAAGATCAATGCAGAAATCCACCTCTCACTCCGGAGGCAGACCTGAAAATTCATCTGGGAGGACATCCCTGAAACGATCAAAAACAGGAGGGAAATCCACCTGACAAGTCCCCTGTTCATCCAGATATATACTCGCAATCTGGTTTGTGACTCCACCTCGCCCACGATGCTCTAGTCTAGCTCGACTCTCCTGAACATCCCATCCGCCCTTATATAGAGACTATCCACCTTCGGAAGATGTGAAACGCACCCTGCGACAATAGCAGTCTACAAAGGCTTGAAAGGGAACCAACCAGTCCATCCCGAGAATGACGTCATAAGCTGTCATCTCTAAGACATGGAGGTCCCAAAGAAAGTGACACCCACCAACCTCAAGGGGGAACTCCTTGAACTGATGCACACCATCCGTTCTAGTCCCCAACGGAGTGTCCAACGTCATAATATCAGAAGATAGAGAAACACAGATCCCAAGGCTCTCTACAACGAGTGCAGATATAAAACTATGCATAGAACCCGTATCAAAACGTACGGAAGAAAAGACATAAGATACTAGAATAGTACTTCTGACTGTAGAAGGTCCAGGATCCTGCTCCTGCTGGGTTTGTTGCACTACATATATCTGCCCAGTGTTGCGGCCCTATGGCACAACCTGGCTACCCTGAGCTGTCCCACCATGCTGCCTCTAAGATCCTGGTGTCCGGCTACCACGACCATGACCACCATCTGTGCCTGCACACCCTGACGTATTCTAGTTCACCGACTGGTAAGAATCCATTGTTCCTACTCCCACACGCGGAGTCTGCACAGAACCCCTCTCACTAGCCACTGGTGTAAACACCCTGAAAAACTGCTACAGATGTCCCATCTTGCCGCAAGCTTGGCACTTCACTGGATCACGTGTACACTGTGGCATATTGTGCCCCTCTCTACCACACTGGTAGCACATAACCTGGCCACATGAAGCATTCTTTTGACTGGTACTGCTGCCCTGAGAGAAGTCCACTTGTCTCTTACTCTTGCCAACAGAAAAAGTAACAGTAACTGGTGCTGGAGCACCTTGTCCCACACCACTAGATTCTCGAAGGTTCCTCTCTGTGATCAACACCCGGTTCACAATAGCGTGTATAGTAGGAATCCTGAAAACATTCACCAGCGCTCAGATGTAATACCAAAGACCATCCTCAAAACATATTGCTCTCAACATCTCATCACCCACTAGCACGGGTGAAATGCGTTGAAGCTCCGTAAAACGATCAGAATAGTCCATTACCGACATAGCGCCCTACTGCAGATTCATGAACTATTGAGCTTAATCTTCTCTCAGCGTCTCCGTCATGAAAAAGTCATAGAAGACTACCTAAAATTCTTCCCATGCCATGTCCCTGTAATGCTCTGACTAGGTGGTAACATCCAACCACCTCTTGGTGGAATCACACATCATGTATGTCGCGAGCTTGACCCTCCACCCTGGAGGCGTCTCAAGATGCTCAAAAATAGTCTGCATCGACCCCAGCCACTACTCCGCAGCCTGTGGTCCGCCATCCCCAGAGAACATAGGCGGATGCTGCTGCTAGAAGTTACGTGTCAGCTAGGCCATAGATGTGGCAGACTGCGGTGCTCTCTGAAAGGTCTGCATGAACCGCAATAAGCCTTCACGGAACTGCACCTCCATGCCTGTGTCTAGTATTACAGCTGGTGCTGCATCTGTCTCTATTGGAGGATCAACTGGTAGCCCATGGACCACCATCTCTGGAGTATTCTCGTTTCCACTCTCCTGGAGAACAACGTGTAGTCGTCTAGGCGGAATGACACTACAAGTTCAAAAAAAACCATAGGATAAGATTATCAAAGACCGAAGACGAGGAAACCCAAAATGGAACAGAAGGAATAAGGTATTCCAAATTTTCAAAACAAGTCAACACAGTGTGTATATTGACTACACGACATGTACTTGACTTCCCTTCCCCTACCCGGGTCCGTCTGCAAGGCAAACCACATGGCTCCCGTTTGAACAAAAACTACACGGCATGTATTTCTTATAAACAGTGTGTATGGTGTTATTTCCAACTGCCCGTGTCATCTGTGACATGGCCGACTACTCAGCTTAACACTACACGGCTTGTTACACGCACACATGTCGTGTCAACAACCCTGTTTCCCAGTCACACAGCTAAGTCTACACGGTCTGTCCTCATACAAGACTACACGGCGTGTCCCAAAGGTACACGGCGTGTTCAAGGAGAGGTGACACTGACCCGTGTTGTTAGTTACACGGCCGAGTCCCCAGGTCACACTAAACACCATGTACATCATTGACACGGCGTGTTCTGTATAGGAGTTCACCGACCCTTGTTTTTAGTTACACGACCGGACTACGGGTCAAAACTACAAGGCGTGTATATCTAGTACACATCGTGTTTTACCCAAGCTCTTCCCTACCCCGTGTCACCTCCCACACGGTTTGTGACACGGGAAGATCCTACACGGCATGTACTTAAAACGTTCATTCTTCTTCCCGAACAGAAGGCCATACACGACATGTGTAAAAATACTACATGTCGTGTATAATGGGTGTGTGAAGAGTATGTCCCAGAAACTTCTCCAGAACCCAGAAAATACTGAAACCAACACCTAAGTGTCAAATTCGGACCCGTGAGGGCCCATACTCCCCATGAATCAAAGATTGACATCTTATCTGTGTTATAAATAATAAACAGTCAATGATCCACCAAATTCCAGTCAATGGGGACCCATAGTCCCCAAAAACCAAAGTTTGGCGTCCATTCTATAAACAGGATTACACAACATACCCTATCAAACAGCAGGTAATTATCAAGAAGCTATCACGACAACATGATTTTCTAGCTCAACAATTATCACAACAGCATGAAATTTCTAATGCACCTACATGGCATGGAACTATGCATCGCATGTGATTTCTAGCATGTGCCTAAATGATGCATGAGATGGAATACCCTCATCTCCTCGGGTTGCAACTAAAGAGAAATAAATTATAATAGCACAATCATAAGTGTGTCACCCAACGGTGAACACATATCAACTGTAAAATTTTCAAAATCAGAAAATTGCTAAATACGAGGTAGATTGGCTTTTCCCTATACACGGGTTAGCTACGCCCGGGCACATCTTATTACCAACTACTGTTCCTGTCCTATCCCTGACTACAAATCCAAATAGTAAGTCAAAGTAAAGAACTCCTTTGATACCACTTTGTAACATCCCGGTGTCGGGTGCCACTCAATGGGTGCCCCAAACCCGGTTCGGCACGTGTACTCAAGTGCATTTCCCCAAACACAAGAGGCTTCCGACTAGCAGCGAGGGCACAAGTCTGATAGTGGGGAAACTATGCCCTCATTTTTGTGAGTGAAATACTGCGGAATACAAATAAAACATACAACAAACAGTGGAAGAAGTAAACCATACACAACTGAAATAAACAATAGTAGTGGATATAACCAACATTTTATATAAAATGATGCAACATGTCTCAAGTTCTAAGAAAAAATCCAGAACATGTTATACATCAGTACAGTACAACAAAAACAGAGCACAACAAAACAAGGAAAAACTACTGGTAGTGGCATCGTGAGCCTAGGCTCAGTCCCATGCCCCCTACTCCTCAGCAACAGTCATGTACCTGTATAGGGACGTTTTCCCCTATCCACACGTGTAGAAACATAATCTGTTTGGGCAGAAAAGCGTGACCCAAACAGGGTGTGAAAAATAAATTCCCAGTATGCACACACCAAAGGCTCGTGCCGAACTGCGTGTAAGCATGAAACAATAGTGTACAGCAGTAAAATGCAATACTGTAAGAAGTACTCAAATGTAACTAATTCTCAGTTATATTTCCATTTTATTATCCATTTAATCCATTAAATTTAAAATATCACAACAGTGAATATTCTAAATAACCAGCTAATGTCCTCGGACATGTAAACCCCTACCCTCAGGTAAAGTGTATCCAACACAAGAATCTACCCTCAGGCATAATAGAGCTTGCCCTCAGGCATAGGTAGTGTCGCCCACAGGTATAGAATTTGCTGCCCACTCGCACAAAATAAGTTTCCCTTGGGCCGAGTTAACTAATACCCACAGGCTAAGTTTTGTAGTGCCCACTGGCTTCTCACAACAACGCCCTCAGGATAAACAGGTAACCGGCCCATGCCCAACATATCAAAAGGCAGTAAACAAGCAATTCCTCTCAAGGAAATTCTATTATTACAACTTTAAAGGCATACCCTCGGGTATCCTGGCCAAATGGGTAAACAGTGGAACACACCCCGGGGTGGTTTCTGGATCCAAGTAATGATCCCAACCAATATTTTATTATCATAATTAATCACCTATTCAATTATAGGTGTTAAATATAGAAACGGCCTCAGCCACATGACACCCAAACATGGGTTCATGGCACAAAAACCCACAAAACGCACGGCAGTTAGAAAACTAAACACCAAGCCACCTACCTTATACGCCAACAAACGATATAGACGAACACTGACTCTAGAAAATCCCAAGAACGGCATATATCTGACGAAGAACAAAACACGCTTAAACTCAAATAACTTCTATTAGGAGAATAATTGGTAAGAAACACGCTAGGAGAAGAAAGGTCTTACCCAGGCGGTTCCAACAAGATTGTCCGAGGCGGAATCAGATACCAGACGAACACACTATGGATCGTGAATGGTTCGGCCTCCTCTTTTGGCTCCAAAATGGATCAAATGCCTCCTCTACCAAATGTGGAGGCTACTGCATGTTTGAAGCCGAAAAAACAAATTACATGGTGTGTACTTCCATGTACATGGCGTGTACTCTGTTCATTTAATTGTTCCTCCGGAAGCACCGCCTCAATGTTCATCCATCGACAGGAGTACACGGCATGTGCTCCTAAGTACATGATGCGTACTGCAGCCTAGCTGGCGGCTACTCCACCGCCTTACTGTTTTGGCCTACCAACAGACTACACTGCGTGTACAGGACCACTACATGGCTTGTATTCAGTTCATACACCCTTTTTCGCTGACAAGGCACACGCCCCATGTGCTCATCCCTACACGGACAGAAGTACACGGTGTGTGGAAAAAGTACACGGTGTGTACTTCCAAAATTTTGGATTTTTCCCTGTTTTCCATATTTTATTAAAAACACATAAGTAAAAGATAAAAGAAGAATCTTCTACCTCAAATAGAAGAACCAGGTTCTTACATAATACTATCCATGATGGAGGTAAAATAAAATAAAAACATATCTTCCTTGAAAGTGATAAAATAACACCTCATGAATGAAATTTTATTTTTTTTGAATAAAATGTAATGTAGAAGGGTTTTGATGATGGATTATTATATTATCATAATAAAATCTTATTATATGTACATAAATTTATTTATTATACCATTTGGTTGAGGGGAGGTGAGGAGAAAATAAAAAAACAAATGAACATAGAAGGAAAAATATTAAAAAAAGATGATTTTACCTCTTGAATTTACCTCATTGAGAAACTCCTTAGAGAAAAAGTTTTAGTCCTTTTTAGACCAAGAGATCCTGGATATAGATTATAGTATTGGAATTATTATTGGGGAGATCATGGACAATGCTCAAGGCTTGAATGGTCCAATAAAAAGTGGTGGTGAGGGTTGTATTTATATTGGATGCGAGAGGCATTTTCTCATTCTTTTATTCATTAGTTTATTATTTTGGAACAATAAAAGTAAAAGAGATGATTTGATTAATAGATATAGTAAATAGAGAAGATTATGTTTAGATTATGATACATAAATCAATGATAACCCAGGTAATAGTTTATTTTACTTATAATATAAATATACTGTAAATTACAATATTTTACTATTCACAATAAATACAACTATTTTAGAAAAATCACAATAATTCACCCAAAACATTTTTTTATGTGTGAAATTTGAAAATATACTCTATTTATTTATACCAATTTTCTAAATATGTGAAAATTAATATTTAATTAAAATCATCATTTACATGGAAATTTTTTTTTTTTCATTATAACTGATTTGGTATCTATTTGAAAAATTAATTAAGGTCTCATAAAATTATCTTAGTATCATAAGATACCAATGGAACTAATTATCAATACCTTTTACCGAAATAAAATTTCTTTTAAAATGTTATATTATTTATTGAATTGAAAACATACATTTATGTTATATTAAAATATCAACACTAAATTAATTACTTCTAAAACATTATTTACATATACTATGATATAATTATATCATATTTTCATTAATAAGATGGATAAATTTTATTTATACCTTCATGTGTTATGATACAATTCTACTATATTGTTTAATATTCATAAGGGTTGCATTACTATTTGAATGGACATGTTACTATTTCATCGGTATATGTACCATAAATTTTATAAATTCTTGTTATTTCATTCATTCTTCATTTATAAATCTTTTCTTTTGTTTTATATGTGGTGTTTATGTGATTTATACTATATAAAATAATGTTAAGAAGGACAATTTCATTGATAAAATTATTTGGTCATTACATAAGCTCCCATGAGTAGTAGATGCCTGATAGATATTGATTAAACATAGAAACTAATTGATCAAACAACTTAGAGAGGTATGATTGGAAATTTACTATAATGAACTTCTAGTAGATCAAATAAAATTTTTACTATGTACATGTGTTCTCATTTTCAATAATACCCAAAAGAGTTGCAATTAATAGTTTTAAATAAACTTCAAATAATTCAATAATACAATCAAATTATTATTATTTTAGTCTGAAGGAATGGAATTTGATTTATTTGGTTATTTAAATTCTAATTTAAATTTTTGTTTGTTAGATAAAAATAAAATTTCAGAACATGTCACTTTTTGTGAAAGTATATATTTTCATTATATATTATGAAGTTGAATTAAGATGAATTATCTACTACCAAAGATGAGTACACAGCTTCAAGAAGTTGTTGGGTACATATTACGTGGATGGAAAATACATTAATAGACTATTGATAAAATTTCATATATTTTACTATAAATTTTGAAAATACATGTTTGATAAATATTTATAAGAATCCTATATCAAATTACGAAACAGAAAAAATTTGTATAAGACATCAAATTTTGAAAAATCATTTTTAGAAATTTGATCTGCCTCTTGATGTCATTGGTACTGAACTTCAGCTTTTAGATTTGTTTGAAAACTCAGAGAATTTTGAGGCAATTAATTGTATCATATATAAATTTGTGATGATATATTTTTCCCAATTGTGTCAATAAAATTTCATCCTATGATGTTATTTATATTGCACTTAGATTTAATATTCTGATATTTTGTGAAAGTGACCAGGATGCATGCTTCTCATGGTCAGTACGATGACCATTCGATTTTGTTCATACAATTATAATACCCCCATGATCACTTACTCATGCGGACACTATACATAATGTGATTATTTTATCACATAGTCACAATGATTACCATGAATATTTTATTTATATTGTTAGAATTCCAATCATGAGTTCATTATTAGAATGACTACCATAGTTATGTTTCCACTAATTAATGATAAGAATTCCTCCAATATATGTTTACATGGTTATTTTGTAAAACCATTTTTCTGGTATTTTACTTGAGTATGCTATTGTTTTTATATGTAACGGATTCAATTATATTTTGAATCATAATATGAACCAATGTGTATATTTTCCCAAAAATATTATTTATCGTTTTTGAATCATTACCTTCCACAAAAATTCACCTCCATCTCATTCATTAACAAAAAACATTCGGTATCAAGACCCCTTCACAATCACGAATACTATAATAATTGAATATAAACCAAAAATGATAGGGATGAAATGATGGTTGGAAACCAATTTTCTTGTTTAGTAAAATTGGTCATCAATGTCAATGTAGTTGATAATTTATCTTCAGAACATCAATATATTTGAATAATCAACACATGAACATCTTGTCTCTATTGAAATGGGAATAGATGCACCATGGTAAAAATAAAGAAAATATTCTGTTTGGAATGTGATTCAGGTAAAATGGTGGGATTCATGGTTTAACAAAAATAGATATAATTTCTATCCAAATCATATTAAGGAGTCATATGTGGGGAGAGACTAAGGATACTGTTATTTTGAGTATTAATGATGAGGTTATGGAGTTATCATCAAGGTGAGGGAAAAAGTGTTTAGGTGTAACTCATAAAGGAGGGGTTGGTGATTAAAAAATCTTGTATCTAGTTACTCATAGACAAATTATGTATCAAAATTACATAAATGAAATCACTAGGAATGGATCTCCTAAATGAAATTTGGACAATGAATTATGTTTCCAATATAGGCTACTAGTTATGTTTATAAATAATGTAAATTTTAAATTGAAAAAATATTTCATTATTCTATGACATTAGGATATTTTATCTCGTTTTTTATGAAGAATGGTCTTGAGATAAACCTATCCAGATATAACATGAGTTCTCTTGTTGAAATGTGTAATAATACATTAAAATTCAGTTCTTTTCTGTACCAAAATATTATATTATCTTTTTTAGAGTTTAAAGTTTTCATTTTTTAGGTGTGGGTTAGAATTACCTCATCAGATGCTCTTTTCCTGACATTGATGATAAACTAGAACCCCTAAAAAGGGGAATTGGTTTTTGACCCAGAAACAAATTTTGAAAAACATTATCTTGTTAATTACTCAAACATACCTAAATATCATGTTGATATAGGTCTAGAACCTGATGAGATAGATGTGTATATGAATGATGAGGTGGTTATTTGAGAGAAAAAAGTTAAATAAGAAGTTTAATTGGAATATTTGGATGATGTAGCAAGAGCTGCTCATGAGGATATAAGGGAAGAATATCCTTACATTTCTTTTGGGTCTCCAAGGTCCACGTTTCCCTTTCTATCACTCATATATTATATTTGGTCTACGGATCTGGATAATACATATATTTTTATGAGTGACTTTAGTCTTATGATGGATGAGTTCGATGAATGTCAATGTGATGAAGTATGTTCAGGTGGATCACCTGTGATTAAAATTACACCCAAAAAATCTATTCTAGATGCACCTTCTAATGAGGATAAGTCCCATGTATCTCTAGTTTTGGAGCAATATTATCTAGGTTCAGATGATTATTAGGGCAGTTCACCTATACATGGTAGGCCTATCATCCCTTCTACTCAGAGGGAACATGAGGGATCCATTATTGCTCTATGGATACCCTTGAAATACTTGTTGTATATCCTAACATACCTTTTTTATACCATATTCTATATGTTATCTTTGGTCCAACTACAACAATTGAATGTAAAGAAACTGAGAATGTTGGTACAATAATTTTTTATGTTGTGGCTGATGCTCTTGGTTTTCATGCGAGAGATGTGGTTACTTGTATTGACCCAACCTTATGCATTTTATATTCTTGTGTTATTGATATAGAATTCACTTTATTAAAACTCTATGTATAATATAGTTTTTTAGTTTTAGATAATTAGTAGCAACACAAACATAGTAAAACCATATAATAAAAGTGGAAACCTATATTATGTTTATTTATGTACTACTAAACAAAATCACTTAAAATAAAATACAGTTTCTTTACATGATAAATCATAAAAATATTCAACACTGATTCCACCTTTTTCATAACCATCCTCAAATCCTATGAATTTTTTTAAAAAACATGCGATGAGTAAAAAAAATTTATTTAGGTATGGGAAAATAATTAAAGAAACCTCTAGTTTATGAAAACATGTAATGTTTTTCATCTATAAAATTAATAATTAGGTCAAAAATAATCATTTTAACCCCTAAAAAATCACATATCTTCCCAAATCATTTCAGAAGACATTACAAAGGAAATAATGTTGTAAAAAATTAATCTCATAAAGGATTCCTTTAAAAAAAGAAAATATATTATTACTTATTTCACAATGATATACTTACCCCCATTAAAATCTATAATATTAATTATATTAAACATAATTACATCATATTTAAATGATAAATCATAAGAATCCAATAAAAACCCATGGTAATAATAGATAAAACATCGTTATTACTTGAGACATTCTTCTCCATACCACAGTTACAATCACTAACCATATAGTCAACTTTCCTAACCCATGAATTAGAGGACATATCATAACAACCCATATTTGATTTGTCACAAAACTATCCATCATTATTTAGTAACATAACCACCTGTAATCACAACAATACCAGAGAACCATAACATATATATAATTCATAAAAATATTCCTATAGAAAATAACATTTTCATTTTGGAAATAATTTTTTTACAAAAAATATGCATAGAATAAGGGAAAATTTTCATTTTAAATAACAATATAAAATATTATATGATGTATAAAATAATTATTTCATTATGATAGTAAAAAAATATTCTAATTCTACATAAGTGAAAAACATTCCTTTCAATTTGTTTTTGAAAAAGGCACAAAAAACTACATTTCAAAATTGTGAAAAAGAATCCATTCAAACCAGATTTTTAAAATTAAAAAATAATTAATAATGAATTTAAACAATCACATAATAATATTAATAAACATTTTTAAATATTTTTTTGAATGAAAATCAATTATATGTGGAATAAAAATATCTTTTTAATGGAAACATAAAATTAAATAATTTTTAAAAGAAAGTATGTTACGTTTAACCTAATTCATCAAATATGTACTTTATAATCCTAAATAATAATAAAAATTAAATTTTAAAAATTATTAAGAACCTTTTTCATGTTCATTATTCCATTAGTATCACTTATTAACAAGTTATATACAATTACATTGTCATTTAAATTCATATTGTGTGTTTGGGAAATATTCAGAACTTAGGTACACAATATCGTTGGTAATATGACTATTGTCAAAGAGGTAATTCTTCCACAATATTCTAAATAATAATAGTGGAATAATTGTAATTTTTTTATATAAATTATACATTTAAATAAAATAATTGATTAATGATATGAAAAATGAATTTACTTAGAATCATGGAGATTTTAGGTCATATGTATGCATGAGTAACTTGTTCATTTTTCGATGATCATTATTGAAAGAAGGTGAGTATAATTTTTTATTTACTGAATTATCATAATATAATAAATATAATATTACTTCATTAAATATTCCTATCTATATAAATCGTGTGATGTTCTTTAAAAAATGAATTACATCACTTCATGGAGGTTGGAGTCCTAACGTACTTACGAATGACGTAATCAATATTAATTGAATGGAAATGTAAGAAAATAAATGATAAATTTTATTTTGAGAATGAATATTTTTCCATTAATATAATATATAGGAAATAATTCCATCATTATAACTGGTTTTGATAGATAATGATAGAAAACTATTTACATCAGTTTGCGAGGTGGTAGTCTACCGTACACTGTAAAGATGAATTATGTTCCCATTTGATAGAAGTTGAGATCGATATAGATCAATACACTAACATAAAAACAACATAGTATAAGTAAAATACTAGATTTATAATTTTATCATGGTTGAATAAGGAATGAGTTATGTGGAAGAATAAACAAAATAGAAACACTCCATTATAAGAAATACCTGTTCTTCAGACAATCTCCTTTTATTAACACCTTAAAAAACCTAATAATGCTTTTATGGCTAAAATCGTACTTTTAAAACGAGGGGAGGGATGGTAGTAATTTTTTTGGAGATGTTGTAAGATCTAATTTTTTTGTAAATGTTATTAAATGAGAATAATATGTTCCCTTTTATATGATACATGAGAGGAACTCGTTGAATTTAGAAAAATATTAAATTAATATAAATTAATTTGCAATTATAAAAGGATCAAAATATTTCTATTTAAAATAAAATATTATTATATTTCTAAATAACAACATTTAATACAAATAGCAATGTTTTTTGTATATTTACACTCCTATCTTTTGGTACTAACCACAAATTAACACCATAAACTCTTACCTTGAAAACATGGACTTTACTTTTTGAGGGTTAATAAAGTTACTGTAAACTGGAAAATGAAACATTAATCGAGAATTGATGACATTTATAACATTATCACAATAAATTTGTTAAATTTAATATTTTTATTAATTTTAAATAATTTAATAAATTATTATAAAATATTAATAATGTAATCATTAAAAACTATTCATTACTTTTCCATTAATAATATGAAGATTAGACTTATAATTTGAATAAATGATTTTATTATATCCATAAAATGGATTTGTTATATATAAAATTAATGTATTAAAATAAATATCCACAATTATATTTGTTTTAATATTTTTAATACAACTAAGTTTATTTTCCATTTATTAAATAATCATGGCATCAACATTTTGCAACCATTGGAGGCAATAATTCTTCTTCACTAAAAATTAAAAATTAACTTTCCTCATGAAGATAAATATATCAGATTTAAAAATTATATTTATAGTTTAAAATATATTCAAGATAACACCATATTAAAAATAATACTCCTATTAAAAACAATATTGTAACCTTATTGAATTGTCATTAAATAAAATATTATAAATGTCATATTCTCAAAAAAATTAATCCTATAGGGTCATAAATTTTACCATTTAATGATTATGGTCTAGATAGAATTATAAAATAATATTTTACCAATTTTTTATTCCATATTAGGGTTTTATCATTTTATTCTTATCCTAAATTACCTAATTTATTATTTAATAATGTAATGAAATTACTAACTTTACTATCCATATTGTACAAAAAAATAGAATGGAACTATTTAATAAATTTTGAACTGATGATTCAATATATAGAATCCATTTTTCAACATTCTAATCGCATATGTTTTAGAACAAAAAAAGTACTATTATATTGAAAAAAAATTCAAGGAAAAAAACGTATTACTAAAAATTAATTTTCAATAAAAAATCATATTATATTAATTCATGTATAAAATAAATTTCAAAATCCATAAACAAATTATGTTAAAAAAAATTAATCGATATAAATCTTTAAAATAATTAAAAATATAATTTTTATTAATAAGTAAAATAAAATTCATTTTTCAATAAAAATCAGTTATTTCAGTATTCAATAATGAATAAATATTTTCATAAAATTATCAAAAATTCGTCCAAAGGAAATTTTTTGCATTGTGATTTTAAAAATGAAAATTATTCTGCAAATAAAATTTCTAATATTTCCAAACTTAAATAATATAGTCACCCATAAAAATAATTATTAATGAAATTGTATCTTTTGATGAAAAAATATCATTACTAAAAATTTACTTCTATTTAAAAAATCATTAATTAATAGATTATAAAGGAGTTGAACCCTTATATATTTCATAATTCAGTTAATACTATTCAGTACTTCCAATTTAATGGCAAGGTAATTTTGATCATATATATATAATAATATATATATGGTAGTTTAATCATGGTGTCACATATTCTTTTATTGAACATAATATATTTTTAAAAAATATCATATTCCTTCAACCCCTTTAATGATAGTTTATCCTTCTATTTGAGGTCAAGATAAAAAAATATGTGTTTGAATTTTCAAAAATAAATTTCTTAAAGTCACACATTTTAAAAAGGACTAAAAAATTTCCCACCAGATAATAGGGAAAAGGGAAGTACAAAGGCAATATAGAATAACACATACTAAATTTAAAAATTGGAGAAAATAAGATGTATGTCAAAACATGGATATGGAAGCAAAAAATCATTACCATGGATTGATAGAGATTGGCTTATAACATTTTCGTGAGAAATTTAACCATTAAGAAACTATAAATCTATGATGGGTTAGAAGGACATTGATTTCTAGGTATGAAAGGTAAATAGATAATTTTTTTGTTTCAAGAACCTTTTCCTCGAGTTAGAGAATCCCATTTCCATATATTATATGAACATGGAGAAATACACTTACATGAAAATTATAATTTCATCATTTAATCAACATTCACAACATCATCATATTTTTCTCAAAATGATTATTATGATTTTTTCTTGTATGAGGCTCTAAAATCAACAAACATTGAATAACATAATGTACAATAGGATAACTATCTATTACACAAGTCTTTAGGAATTAACAAAAACCAGAATGGTTAGTATAACATATTATAATTCATCTAAATGATTAAACCTCCATACTAAGAAAAAATAACAAAATCTACAAAATTCATCAGTGAAAACAAAAAATAATCTTATATTTTTCAATAAATAATTATCATTAATTCCCTTAAAAAATATTCCAGCCTAATATTGAATCCCAAAAAAAGGGAGGATTTAATTCAATTTTCTTCCAAGATAAAATTTTAATCTATACCCAAATCACGTTAATTACTCTTAATGTATCATTTAAAAAAATTATATGAAAAAATAATTTAATCATCATGAAATCCTATTCATTTAAATATAGATCATTAATCCCAATAGGCCCCAATATAATTGTAAAATCCATGAATTTCTCAAAGGTAAAGACCATTTATTTTAAGATTAAATTCCATTTTGTCCCTATTGATGGTGTCTAATTATGTTAGAGAGGTATTGTTTGTTTTCGAGTCTATTTTAGAGCCTAAATCCCTAATATGGAAAGAAGAATACTAGTTCTCATGGTTAGTCAAAACTATACCGCGCTGCCCACAAGATTTCCTGAAATTGGACAGCTACAAACAATGGGCACCTAGGGGATGCACTATTGGTCTTCAACCATGAAAAACATGGAACATGAACATGAGATCCAACTTTAGTTATAGAAAATGGATTTCCCATATTTTTCACATGTTTAAATAAACCATAAACCTAACTATGTGGGGTTATCCTTTGAAGAAGTGGCTTGTCCCATGGTTTATGCCTGACTTGGGGAATCGTGTGGACAAACCTTGAGAAGCTATTTTTTAGGTTAAATTTAAAAAAAATACTATATTAAAAGATTTTAAACCTATACTTTCATCTCTATCTTCATTTCTAGTGGCTCATTCACATCCTTCTTCACATGGAGCTCCCCTCTCCCTTAATCTAGGGATCAAAGTAACTCCATGGTTTATTATTTGTTTATATCACCATTAGATCCAATATAAATTTTATTTAATGATCCTCAATCGTAACCCTTATATGTAAAATTACTTATTCAACATTTTATGCAATATTAGTGGAGGATCATTTTCCTTATTTTTAGGGGATTTCATTATTTCTATGATTTCTCCCAGTCCTTCTTGAATCAATGACCAACAATAGATGAGGGAAGGTATTGGATTCTATGGTTGGTGATCTAGAGTATTAACCTTTTTTTCTTTTCACATTATATCATTTATCATCGTTCAACAATTTAGACCCTTATGATAATTCCTATAAATATTTAATTAAGTTATATTTAAAGATTTACTGTGTCAATTTCAACCTAATATAGTGAAGAATCAACCCCTTGTGTTTATCACATTGACCTATGCCACCCCAATGTGTGTGATACTCCTTTGAGGCATAATTCCCCTTCTCAATTAATTGTTAAATTAGATTTAGTGTTTTTCTTATTGATTAATGACTTGTGGAAATTAATTAAGTTTAATTTAATATTTATCCCAAGGTTAGGTTCCTTTTACTACATGTCATAAATGATTCTCCTAATAAAAATATATGCAATCCTTCTAAAAATATATTATAAGTGAGTTTACCAATAGGTTAGAGAAGATTCCTTATTTCATGCATCAAAAATGGAATTAAAAATATTTCTCTTGGTATAAATGTGGTTTTGAATGATTTCACCTTAAGGTTGAGGGTAATATAAGGGGTATCTACCAAATGACCCCTTAGATGAAATCTTGTACCATATTATTTGAATTGTAAAAGTCAGGTAAACACATTTGGTGTGAAACTAGCAATGCCTAAAATTGGATCACCAAGCATCTTTTATTTTACCTCTAGATGAGTTACATAGGTTCTCTAGGGGAGACCCCAAGAATTGGATTAATGGAATGACGGTATCACCATGCAATAATAAAAATTTGGTCCCCAACATTTGATTCTATGCACATATTCATAGGTTAGATCATATTGTTTTTACACTGTTCCTAGTGTGACACAAGGGAATTCATTCATGGTTTACAAAGGATAGGATCTTTATCCATATTAAAATTAATGAGACCCTTTAGTGAAACATAGAAATTCCTTTAGAATTTCCATGGATGTGATTAGGGAGAATATTTATTTTAACTATTGTTTTGTCAATTAAATATATAATGTAAATGAATGATTCCAAATAAGTATCATCCCCTTTATCTTGGATACTTAGGGACATGTCCTCGAACCCCAATCATAATCTTAGAGGAAGTCCATCTCCATACACAGGTTTATTAGCTGGTTTAACTTTAAATAATATGTTGATTTCAGATTCATAAGCATAGGATGAATCATGTAGAATTTTATAGGTACCCTAATGGAACACAAAAATATATATTTATTTTGTCGTTATTGCTATAACACATTTCTTAATTAGGAAACTATGTTCATTTTATATTTTCATTAATGGATTGTCTTAGGAATTGTCGGTGGAAGCCTACTCATATTGTATCACACATGTTTCTTCAGAAGACTTTGGTACCATATATGAATTTATGTTTTTAGGTGTAGATAAATGTAATAAAGAAGATTCCAATTATTTATTTAAAGTTCTAGGATGAATTATAGAGAAAAGGACTAATCCTATGCCAAGATGCAAAATGTATTATTATTTTCCTTTTTTATTTTTTTATCATGTTGTATATTCTTCTATCCTATAGCATCTTGCAGGACCATTTTTTAATAGAACCATCATATTTTATTTAATATTTATTCAACTTCAATTTGATGATTTATAAGGCCTAGCTTAAATCTATTTCTTTTTCAACTATATTTTTTTATTTATGGTTTTTTTATTTATTATTTTTCATTTTATACTTTGTTCAGTTTGATATGTGTGGGTATAGACTCTCAAAAGTCACGACCTAGTCCTTCAACTATATTCGGTAGCCTCTGGCATTTGTGGAGGCATGATTGTGGTTTTTTGTCCCCCATATTTGGTAACTACAATGTTGCATCTGGGGTGGGACACGAAAAGTGGTATGAAATATTTTTTTTTCCTTTTTATAAAAATGTTTTGGTTTGGAAAAGATACTCAGATAATGTTATTTTAGAATTATTTTATTCTCAGGAGAAGCCACCCCATGTATAGGGGAAACCCTTATATCATGTGTTGGGTAGATGATATTATTCTTTGTGCTTGTTATAGTTTCATAGATTTCACCATTGGGTGAAAAAAAAATTTTTAATGTTATCAAGGATGATATTATTAAATGGGGTTTTAGCCCCAACCCAATGGTATTAAGGAACCTCAAAGCATCAATTACTAGGAATAATAAGACATTAAATTACTTGAATTATTCCATGACATATTTACATTCATGCACTCATTGCCTACATTTCATGTGACTAGTGTTTGTATTTTTTTTTATTACTTATGGTAATTTTATTTTTACATATATATATGTACATACATTTAACATAGATGATTACAATATTAAATTGAATTGGGCACCTTATAAAAGTGTGACATGAGACCATGACCATGACACTACCCATTTTGTGGGATGTAGGCAATGTCTTGTATGTTCCATATATGAATCTTTCTTAACCCAAAGAACTGTTTACAAGTGCACTCTAGGGGGATCGTAATGTATGTATAGAGATGATTTTTACATGTCCTTCTTTATCCTATTCTCTTATTGTTATAAATCATATTTGAGGTGTTCTCTTAGAAATGGCCTAGTTATGTCACAATGTTGATCTCATGATATATGCCTAGAAAGTTACATGTGAATACACCTAAGGTGGTGAACCATGAGCCACCCAAGATACATCTTGTAGTGTCACCTAAGGAACCTCGTATAGGTCTTCCAATGTGTGTCGATGCCTAGTGTTGGGATACCATCCTTTGTTTTGTTAAATAAATTCAGGGAGAAATTCAACCCACCCCATCCATGGATGAGATGAGTTGTGAGTTCTAGGAGAATAATTCTCCCACATTTTCAAGGGATAGAAGTTATGAAGCTTCTAAATCTTGGCTGGAGGTTTTACTTTCGATCTTCTAGAATATCGAGATTCCTCTAGAGTGGTGGTCCAAGCTCACGACCTATATGCTATGTTATTTTACCAAACGTTGGTGGGAAATTATCACATAGGTAGGTCGATATTAGGGTATGGTCAGGGGGATTTTTCATATATCATTCTTTGACTACCTATCCCATCAGACATTACGAACCCATACCATTTGAAAATACATGCACATTTAGCAATGACAAATGTCTTTAATAGAATACTCAGATCGTTTCAAAAAATTATAGAATCTTTCATCGACCTTGAATGTTGATGGGATGAATAATATAAGGCGATTTGAGGATTCCCTTGAATATTCCATCTACTCACAGGGTAACTTCTTTCAAATGGAAACTCTTTCTATGATAGTGGTATTTTCACTAATACTAGTGAGAAACCCAAGAGAATAAGGGGATATGAAACATGAAGTTCATCTTCATGGAAAAGTAATCGTTTATTCAATGATAGGATGAGATGATTTGAGGATAAACATATGAGAAATACCAGGCATGTTGAACAAGGTGACATCTATGTGGTGTGTCACCAGCGGGGCAGATCATGTCAAAAATATTACCAGTGTATGTGGAACCGGATAGAATGAGAGTCTTGAAGCAGGATCAGTCACCTTCAATGTTTCTACTGATCCTTTCTTCCAGTTCCAAGTGAGTAAGAATCTATTCCAACATCACCGTTATGTGTAGGATCAATGCCTCTTTATCTTCCAGGAAAATGGTCTTTTATAGGCCCTTTCAACTAAGAAGGCTATCGTTGTTATAGAACTCTTGCCTCAGAGCTTCTGTGTTAGATGAGTGGACATATTATAGATACTCAGGAAACATCTCGAGGTCATGGTTCATGGAACATTATTTATAGACTACAGTAGAGGAGAAGAGTCCAGGGATGTCTATAGTTTGAGGTACTATTTTGGTATCCTCCAATCTAATTTCATCCCTTTTTGTTATAAGTGCATCACACTCCTTTCTATCTACTTCAAATACGGGTTTTTTGGGCCTAGTGATTTTGTAATCTATTGGAATAATGACCCTCAATGTACCATTATATTATTTATTAGAGGTTATATTATAGTTCAAGGAGTTAATCCTTTAGAATGGTGGGTATCATTTTCTATTGGGTTTTTGTGTCCTTGAGATGACCTTCATCGATGTCATTCTTAGTATACATTAGCTTGTGCCTTATCAAACTCTATAGGATTACTATCACCATAATGTTTCTTTCTCATAACCCAATGGAAAATTGTATATCCATAAGGGATATTGGGATATCTTTTCATGTAAATATGGAACCAATCATACCAGGATTGGTTGAGTAACAACCAAGATAGCTAGTATCTTCATGAGAGATCAAGGAATACAATCTCATGGATTTTCCTCCCATCTTGGAAGATTTCATGGAACACATCCCTAACAATTAATCTAGATTACCTTTTAAAATAGAGGCTTATTTCACCACAGAATGTGTTCCAGGTGTGGCACCAGTCTATACCTCTGTAGAGGATGTCACCAACAAATCTCAAATAACTCAATAAGTAATTGGAGGATCTCGAGGCTACGAGTTTAATCTGTCCCATAAAATATCAATAATTTTTCCAATTCATTTTCACCAAAATTTAGGAAAATACTATTATATTGTGCATGGATTTCCACTGGTCTAACAAAATTAAAGTAAACAACGGGTATCCACTTCCACGGAGAGATGACCATTTCGACCTATTTCGAGGATTGACAATTTTCACAAGGATTGATTTGAGATCTGGAATACATCACAAGTGTGTGAGACTATCTGACATATAACACATAATGTTTTAGATCTGTAATGTTGTGTATGAGTTCATGGTCTTGGAGTTTGTTCTGATGATCACATCGGTAGTCTTCATGGATTTAATGAATCGGGGTTTCCATCTGTATCTTGATTCCTTTGTGGTAGTACTGGTAGGTGACATATTATATTATGGACTCACTAGACACGACCATGCCAACCATCATGACATTATGCGGAGTACACTGATAGAGAACTCTCTATATGTTAATCTTACTGAATTCCACTTATAGATTAGTAAGGTTCACTAATTTGGTCATATCATTTCAGATGTCAGTGTATCTGTTGACCCCTAAAATTTTAGAATCATGGATTCCAAGGAGGATACCAAAAAATTGTTTTAAATATGAAAATTATTAGTTATATATGGATACTACAAGTGAATCATTGAGTTATTCTCACACCTGGCATCGCGGCTTATGGGATTGACCAAGAAGGATGTGAAATTCCACTAGAATGAAGCATGTGAGGTAGATTATCAGGAATGAATGCGAAGATTGACTTCAACACTGACCCAAATTCATCATCAGATGAAAATATTCTATATAGTCTATTTTTGTATCTTTCGGAAATGATTCGGTGGATATTCTAATGCATGGTGATCATGTTGTTGGATATGGATCCTTCCAGCTAAGGCCCTGAGAGTATAATTAACCTAAAAATGACATCAAGATATAAATTCTGGTCAATGCATTATGTATTTGGGGAAACAACCTATTGGGATTGAAATGTTTGGTCTACACTGATCATAAAAATATCAAATACATCTCTTCTCAGTGATACTTAAATATGAGGTAGTACTGGTGGGTAGAATTCCTAAAACGATTTGAAATTAAGACTGCTTACACACATGGAAAAAGAATTTTTTTAGTTGATTCATTGACCCATAATTCATAGACACAAACTATCAAAGAGGCTATAAGTGAGAAGATGATGATGGATATGTTATTTTATATGCGTATTGAGGTCTAATAATAGAATTGAAAAATTATTTTAGCTACTTCGATATTGAAATGATCCCTTTTAGAGTGAGTTTGGATGAGGTAGTTGTCAGATTCTGTGGAATCCTTCTTGAGGGTGATAATCAAAGTCGATAACTTTCCTTCTTGTTTTGGTGCTGATGGAATTGAAACCCTCCTTTTATAAGGCCTTGTATGGGTGCCTACATATATGTACATGACTTTATGAGGGAGTCACATTCCTATGTTTTGGATGTTCATCCTTTTCATACTATGATTAACTAAGACATCCACCATTCGTATTTTTGGCCATGTATGAAAAGTAATATATAAGGTTTCATCAATCAGCACTACACCTATATTCATGTGAAGGTAGAGACCTAGTGTCCTAATGGAAATTTACAACCTCTTTCCATTCCTTAGTGGAAATGGAATGATGTCACCATGGACATCATGAAAGGATTGTTGAGATCCCCTCAAGGTAGTAATAATGTATCAGTGATCATCGACAAGATGACCAAGGTTTCAAAATTACTACTCATTCGAGATACCTTCAATATTGAAGAGATAGGAAGTCTATACATTAGAGAGATATCATGCCTACATGGTGTTTCTAATTATATCATTTTCTACAGAGACACCCACTTCATGTCACCATTCTAGAAATTGTTGCAGAGGGAGCAAGGTACAATAGTTCTCTTGAGATGATGTATCTCCATCTAACTGATGTGTAGTATGAGAAAACAAAAAAGATGTTTTAATATATGTTGTGAGCCTATATCCAAGATTTTGGAGGTTTTTGGGAAAATCATATTTCTATGGTTGTGTTTTCCTATAACTATAGTTTTTAGGAAATGATTATTATGATCCCATATAAGGCCTTCTAGAGTAGACTGTAAAATTCACCTCTATGCTGGCATGAAAATTGGGAGGCTTCTGTACTGGGTCATCATATTGTGAATGAATATTCAAACAATTTACATATGATTCATATGTGTATGGATAAAACTCAATAATTGTACAATTCATATACCTATAATCATCACAGACCTCTAGAGTTTGAGTTGGGACATCGGGTCCTTCTGCCTGTATTGCCTAAATTTTGTTAGAGATGAATTGGGAGATAGAGAATGTCATCTAGTTGATATGTCAGACCCTTTGAGATAGAGAAAAGAGTCATTCTGGTAGCCAATCAGTTTCAGTTACCATAGAAGTATGTTTCCATGTATGATGTCTGCCATGTATTTCAACATTGACTATATCATCATGACCCATCTCATTCATTCAACCCTAATGATATCTAGCTGGAAGAAGATGTGTGATGTTTCACTACCCTTGAATGGAAAACATGGGGATGATTAGTCTTCCGAAGTATAAGTTGTAACATCATGTTTTATTAACATGGTTCCAACCATTTGCTTTTAGTATAAATTGAATTGTTTTGAAATAATGATGTTCTATTACGAATTTGTGGATGTCTTGGGTAAATTTGGGGATCATTTGTATCCTAGATCCAAAAAATGAGAAACGACAGTTTAGGCTTCCAGGTTAATATAAACCATGATTCCCAGCCAGAACAATTAATAGACACCATGCTTCTAAGCCCACATGGTTTCCCTAAATTGTTACCCAATAGACATTGGAAACTGGAGGCTTCATGGATTGTCAACAACCATACAACCAAAGTCACATGACCTTGAAATCCACCAATATTTAATTGAATATTATTTTCTCAGGGTTTTTGCATAGTTAAACAATCATTTTTCTTAATCATACGTGTTACCCCATCAAAGTAGTGTCTCGGATCACGATTGGTGCATGGTTTGTCCATCCATGTGGAAAACCCAAATTTGATGAAGAATATTAAAAAAAATCCTCATAAATTATATTAAAAATATTCTTTCTTCTTCATTTTCATATCTAGTGGATCCTTCCCATCCTTCTTCATACAAATATCCCCTCTCCCCCAAGATAGGGATCAAGTTATGTCCTCTATTCTTCATCTATTTTTTCTCACTGTCAGAACCATTGGAATGATCTCAACTGGCTCCTTAATCCCCTTATTTATATTTCAAGTTCATCATCCCATCTAATTTCACTATCTCATTGGTATCTAGTTTTCTCAATTTTTATGGCATTTACCAATTTCAACTATTTCTTCCAATCTAGATTGAATTAATGGTCAACGCAGGATGAGGGAAGATATACAAGGATAAGGTAGGTGTTCTAGGCCATTTCCATTTATTTCATTCTCATTTATAACATGTGTTCTCATTCCATGATCCATACACTCTTGAAGACTCATCCAAATGATTAATTTATTTAAAATGAATGATTTGTCATGCCACTTTTGACTAAATATAATGGAAAATCAACCTATTAAGTTGATCACCTTGACTGATTCCCCCCAATGGGTGTGCTCCTCCTTTGGGGCATTATTTACCATAACACATAGTTGTTAAATTTCCTTGATGGTGTTTCATGTTGATTAATTTGTAAAGAAAATTAATTATGTTTAATTTTATAATTATACATGGGTTATTTTCCACTTAATACAAGCCATAAATGGTTTTATCAATTAAATACCAAGTAAAACTTGTTAAATCAAGTTATAAATGATATGGACAATGGGTTATGCCATATACCTTATGTTTTGTTTCATAAATGGAATGATTAATATGAATTTTCATATAAATTCTTGTTTTGAATTATTTCACCATATTATCAAGGGAGATACCTTGGGCTCCGATTGAAGGACCCCTTGGATGAACTATTGTGTCTTATTGTTATAATTTTTAATTCTTTGTAAACATGACATAAGAGACACTAGTGATTCATGGAGAGGGATAACCCATAATTATTTGTTTTCCTGTTGATGATTGACACCAGATCTCTATGGGAGACCACTTGGACCTCCTTGATGGAACTATGGTGGTAGAATTCCACAAAAGAGACATGGTCCCCTCTGTGGGATACTAGGTATGGACTCAGTGGTTAGTTCATATTGTTTTTAAACCATGCATATAGTGACACTTGGGGATTCATTATTGGGTTTCCAAGGATGGTATCCTTATGTATTGGATATTTACCAAGCACCTAGAGCAATACTTTGAAATTACATTAGAATTTACATGGACAGGCTTAGGTTGAATCATTATTTTAATAAGAGGGTTTTTATTAAATTTAAATGTTAAATGAATGATTTAAAATAATAATCAACCCCTTGGTTTTGGAAAATTATAGACATATCCTCCAAACCCAATCAAAATATTTGGTGCAGTCAATATCCTTACGCCTAATTATCAGTCACATTATCTTCATCAGGTCCCTTGGATTAGAATTATCAGATCGGGGCAAAGATGGTAAAATTGGACATGTATCCTAACATATCCAAGTTCAATATATATTTTTGTTTTTTATTAATCTCACATAGTTATTAATTAATGATTAAATTTAATTTTATGTCACATGAATGTATTGGCATATACACCTTGGGTGGAGGCTCAGAAGATATTGTATCTCACACCCTATGTGGTCATCATTTGGTACTATAGGGGACTTTACGGCTACCGTTTTAAATAATGTGTAGCCAAAAACATCCAATTCATGATTGAGAGTTCTAGGATGGAGTTCCAGGAAATGGAACAAGATAATGCTCGATATTCTAGTTATAGATGTTTGTGGCCCTTTTTTATATATTTTTATTATGTTTTATATGATTGTATCCCCTACCGCCTTGCATTTCCATTTCTTATAGCTCCTTCATCTGATTTAACATATTTATTCATCTTCTATTTTTTTTATTTTTACTACTTATCTTCTATATATTTATTCCATTGTTGTAGGTTTCTTATTTATGCTTCCACTATTTATTATATATCATTTTATAAGATTCCCACTTTGATCTATGAGGGCATAGTCTCCCCATGGACAAACCCAAGGCCCTAGCATCTTTTAATCATCCTTTGACATTTGAAGAGGCACACATGAGGTGTTGTGGCCACAGTCTCGGGACACTAATCAGTGAAATCCAGGGAATGAAGCTACTAAAATGATATATTCTTCCAAAAATAATTCAATATATGTTTCTCAAATAATATCATTTAGGGTTCTATATAACATAATAATATAGGGTTCCCAAAATAGTGAATGTCTTCTAAAATAAAATTATTCACTTAATCACCAAATAATTTTCTAATTCCATATATAAAATATAACTTCTGAAAATGAACTTATCTTTTATCCATCATATAGTAAAAATAAAAAATCAAAATAATCAGGAAATCACATAGGCTAGTGGATGGTGATGCAACCTTTTCTACCTTCGACTGTGGGTTCAATCCCTACATCCTTTTGAAACGTGATAGGATATCTCTTGGCCTATGGGGAGTATTTTTTCTAAAATAATATTTCTTATAAAAATACAAGAAATGTGAGAATCATAAAAAAAATAACCATATATATTCCATATTAAAAAATTGTTTTAACCTTAAAGGTTATCTCATACATATAAATTTTCATCCCAATATGTAATAACCCATAATTACCTAAAAAATGTAAGTATCCAGAAATATAATTATCACCCTTAAAATTTCACAAAATAAATACTCAAATGGATATTATGATACATTGAACTTATTATCAAAATTAAACTTATAAAATAAATATAGCTTCCTTAACTCATAAAAACCCTCTTAGGAAAACATCATAATCTCCAAAAATGACTGAATCCTCCAATAATAGTAACTATAAGTACATGACCTTAAAATTTATATATATAAGTGTCACGACCCGCCCTCGGGGTCCGTGCCGTGACTACCCCAAGCCCGCCTTCCATAGGCCAGGGGCTGGCGACTAGCACCAAGGCGTAAATCCCGGTAAAAAGGGAAGGCATTGCCTTTGTAAAGTAAACAAACACCACAGAGTAAGCAAGCGGAAAGTAAACACTAAGCAAAAGCAGAGTACAACTGAAAGTGCAGAAAAGTAAATGGGCCAGTATACAAACCCAAACTGAAAGTAAAGTACAACTCGAAAGGGAAAACAACAACTGAAAAGTAAAAGCTGCTACACCGAGTTGTCCACTAGAAATCCCACCTGAAGGGTGGGTACAGATAGCTCCACTGCTCCACGGGTCCCGCCGTCCGCTCCGAGCACGTCCCGCCCAGTGGTCCACCTCCAGGTACCTTCCTGCTCTGCAAGCCTCAGCCAAGATCAACGCTGTCCGTCATCTGCAACCAACACAACGTAGAGCGGGCAAAGCCCGTGCAGGGGTGAGTATAAGCTACTCAGTAGAGACCCCGAGACCCCTGAAGGTCTCTCAAATCCACAAAGGATAAACTACTAAGAAAGGTACAATCACGAAGTAACAACCGACACTGCTTAGGTATATGCCCATACTTATACCTAAGTCATCAATTTCAAATACGCTCCAACCTCCGAGCCCAAGTACAACTCAGTCCACATAGGAAAGTAAACGTATTCCACACAGGAAAGAAAAACGTAATCCACACAGGATAACACAACACAATCCACACAGGAAAGCAACAGGATTCAGCTCACACAGGTATACTTCTTCAAAAGACGATAAAGATGATCTCTGATCCATCTAAGTCGTCGGACCCACGAAGGATCGATAGGTAACTAACCCCCGCAAAAGACCCACACAGGATCGGGCCCACATAGGACCTGTAGGCGCTGGTTCACACAGGACCGCTGAGCGCAAAGACCCACACAGGAACGGACCCGCACAGGATCGGGCACACACAGGACCTGTAGTACTGATCCACGTTGGATCGCTGAGTGTTGTAGTCGTCTTCATCGAATCCACACAGGATCTCTGTAATGTCGTCGTCGCAGTCACAGTAGCAGTAGTAGTAGTAGCAGTCACAGTAACAGTCGCAGCTAGCACTAGGGTTCCCGCACACAGCAAGCTCGTACATTTGGATCCGCTCCACGAGCCGAGAGGCTGATATATCAACTGTCACAAAGTCCAGAGTTGAGGTATCCAAAAGTTCCGTATCGTCAAGAGGAACTCAACGCAACAGACGGCGCGTCGATCGGACGCCCGATCTGAGAGTTATTGGCATTTTCGTCCCCGGGGCCCTCTTGGTTTTTAAGGAAAAACCAACCCGACCGTACTCCACCTGGGTCCAAACCTCGGTCGGAGTATGCCAAAAGATCCGTCTCACTAAGAGGAACACAAAAAAGCTGACGGCACGTCAATCAGACGTCCGTAGCTCAAGATATGAGTGTTTCCGCTCCGAAGGCCCGGTTGGTTTCGTGTACGAACCAACCCGGCCGAACTCAAAGTATTCCGAAACATTGAGTGCAATATACCGAAACGACCGTCTCGATCCAAGGATCGCGTTGCCACAAGAAGGTTCATCAATCAGAGGTCTGTGGCTCAAGTTATGGCCAAAAGACCGAATCCGTCTCGAAAATGGGGGGTCCGGGTCCGGGCCGACCCGGCCCGACCACCCTGGGTCGGCCCGAACCGGGTCGACCCGACCCGGGTCCGACCCGGCGCGGCGGCGCGGCCCCGCGCCGCTGGGGTCATGCGTGGGGGGCTAAGGCCCCGCTTCCATCAGATTAGCGGCGCGGCTTTTAGTCGCGCCTTTGGAAACCCCCCCCCCCCTCGTGGGGGGCCTGCTTTGAAAAGAACCGGGGGGCCGCCTGCCCCCCTCAAGGAAACCGCCCCCCCTAATAAAATGGGGGGGGGGTTTAGAGCTGGCACGGGGAATTAAATTCCCCCGGCTTTTGACCTTCCGGCCGACCACCTGGACGGCCGGTTTTTCTCCAACGGGACCGGAAAACCGGTCCCCTTCCAGTTTCCGACGCCGGCGGCCCGGTGTGCCGCCGGTCTTCCCGTCTCACCGCGGCCCAGAACCGCCCGCGGTGTTCGTCGTCCGGCGCGGTGCGACGGTACCGCGCCCCTCCGCCGCGCCTTTGATTCCCTTCGACGCGGCGCGACGGCGTTGCGTTCTTGATGAACCTTCCACGGCGTGGCGCGACGGCGCCGCGCAATATAATCGTGTGAAATATCTGTGTGGTGCGACGGCACCACGCCATCTTGTTTCAACCGCAGGATAAATTATCAAGAACAAAGGAGGGGGTTCGGCCGTGTTCATGCAGTCCCCCCCCCCCTCACGTTAAACAATAACACATATTTAAATATCCAATATCCTCACGTTAGTCATGCTAGAACCACGAACAAGAATAAATAAATAAACAAATAACAACAAAACCCCCTACCTTGGGTTCAAGTTCGAAGATTGTCAACGACCCGCGGAAGACAACGTCGCGGAGGTCGGGCGTCGCGGTAATCGTTCGTCAAATCTGATGACGAGGAGGTAAGTCCGAAGAGGAACGTCGTTGGAGAATCTTCGTATGCCGACAAAGGAAGTCCGAGGAGGAAGCGACGTTCCCATTCGTTGACACGGAAGACGAAGAAGAGAGGAGCAGCGTTCTTCGTCGGAGCTTGAGCGTTCTTCGTCAAAGCTTGAGCGTTCTTCGTCAAAGTTTGAAGAAGAAGGAGAAGAACCCAAAATGCTCTCAAGATGGAAAAACAATTCTAACCAAATAAAATAAGCTAAGAGCTTATTTTATTAACTCAACCAAACCTTTTTGAATTTCAATGGTTTGAAAAAGTTTAAACAACTCAACCTAATTAATAAGCTAAGTTGTCAAAACATTTAAAGTGGGGTTAAAGGGAGTTTTGAGAGAAGTTGAAAAGTTGGGTTTCGTGTGGGCCCCACCACACTTAATCCTCCCAAGGGAGGTTATGTGGATGTGGGTCCCACCTTTAACTCCCTTTGAGAGAAGTTAACTAACATAAAAAAAATAAAAAGTGTTCCACATTTTTATTCAACTTTTTATAATTCTCCTAAAAATTAACTTTCGTCCCGCAATAAACACAACTTCGGAAAAGGTCTCCTTAAGCGAATATCGGCGCTGCGAGTTCATCGGTGTCCTCGGATTTCGATTCCGAGCACCGGTTCAAATGTTAGAAATTCCCGCTCGTTCGTTCACTGAACGTACCTGAGCCAAACATCGGAAATTGATTCCGGGCACTCCGGGCCTCGGAATCAGGTACTGTCAGAAACCGCGCTCTTGTAAAATTCCAAAGAAAATTAAGAAAAAATTTCCATTGAATTTTACGGGTCTTTACATTACTCCCACCTCAGGGATTTACGTCCCCGTAAAGATACATCAAAAACTAGGGAAACAAATGAGGGTATTGAGCATGCATCTGAGCCTCCCGCTCCCATGTGCTCTCCTGGAGATTCCCGTGCTTCCATCTGATGCACACAAGAGGAATCGATCGCCCACGTAGGACCCGCTCCTGTCGATCCTCTATCTCCACCGAGACCTCCGTAAAAGTCGCCCCATCATCAACGTCAAGCTCCCCATGGTCAATGATGTGCGTCGGGTCGTGCACGTATCTCCTCAGCTGGGATACGTGGAAGACATCGTGCACCCGGAGCAACTGAGGTGGCAGAGCCAAGTGATAAGCCACCTCGCCAACCCTGCTGAGGACCTGGAAGGGTCCGATGAAGCGGAGAGATAACTTGCCGCCTCGGCCAAATCTCCGAATACCACGTCGAGGTGAGACCCTCAAGAAGATGTGGTCGCCATCCTCGAACTCTAGTGGCCTCCGCCTCCTGTCAGCGTATGACTTCTGTCGGCTCTAAGCTATCCTCATCCGCTCCTGGATGACCTGGACTTTCTCTATCGTGGCCTGGACCATCTCCGGTCCCACAAGTGCTGACTCCCCAGGGTCTGTCCAGCACAAAGGAGATCTACAAGGTCGGCCGTACAATGCCTCATACGGTGCCATCCCGATGGTGGAGTGGTAGTTGTTGTTGTATGCAAACTCCACCAATGGTAGGTGGTCCTCCCAGATGGGACCAAAGTCGAGGACACATGCGTGGAGCATGTCCTCGAGAGTCTGAATGGTCCTCTCCGTCTGACCATCCGTCTGAGGGTGAAAGGCTGTTCTCAGACGTAGCTGCGTCCCGAACGCCTCTTGAAACCCCTTCCAAAGCCGGGAAGTGAAGCGAGCATCTCGATCAGAGACGATAGATGATGGCACACCGTGGAGCCGCACAATCTCCTGAACATAGAGACGTCCCAAGATCTCCACTGAGCCCTGCTCTCTAATGGGTAAGAAGTGTGCCGACTTGGTGAGTCGGTCAACAATCACCCATATGGAGTCGTGACCTCTGGAAGTGCGTGGAAGTCGAGTCACGAAGTCCATATATATGTCGTCCCACTTCCACTCCGGAACCTCCAAGGGTTGTACCAAGCCCACTGGTACCTGATGCTCTGCCTTCACCTGCTGGCAGGTGAGGCATCGAGAAACGAACTCTGCTACTGCCTTCTTCATGCCTGGCCACCAGTGCTGTCGTATGAGGTCCTGGTACATCTTCGCCACTACAGGATGTACCGCCAAAGGAGAAGTGTGAAACTCTCTCAGCACTTCCTCTCGCAAAGCGACTGGTACCATGGTACGTCCTCTGAAAAGTATGTCGTGCTCTTCTCCAAGAGAGAAACCATCAGGTGCCTGTCCCGAGGATATCTGTGCACGCCGTGTCTCACAGTCAGCGTCCCCACGCTGTGCCTCCCTGACTCGCTGCAGTAGTTGAAGAGTGACTGTGAGAGACTGAAGGAAGGCTGCTCCATCTCTATCCACGAAGGATATCTGCAAAGAGGCTAGCTGCTCTGTCGCCTCCTCAAGTAGCTGAATGCCTGTCCTCCTGCTGAGGGCATCGGCTACTACGTTCCCCTTCCCTTGAGTATAAACTATCTAAAAGTCATAGTCCTGGAGGAACTCGAGCCATCGCCGCAGTATCAGGTTCAGGTCCTTCTGCGAGAAGATATACCTGAGACTCTGATGATCGGAAAAGACTGTAAAGTGCTCGCCCATCAGATAGTGTCGTCATGTCTTCAAAGCGAAGACCACTGCTGCTAACTCCAGGTCATGGGTAGAATAGTTCTGCTCATGCGGCCTCAAATGACGTGATCCATAGGCGATCACTGCCCGCTCCTGCATCAGAACACATCCGAGTCCGGTCCCTGATGCATCGCAGTAAACTACGTACCCTTCTCCCTCCTCGGGAAACCTCAAGATAGGTGCGCTAGTCAATCTCTGTCTCAGCTCCTGGAAGCTCTACTGATATCTGCCTGACCACACGAAAGGTTTCCCCTTCCTCCTTAACGTAGGACAAAGATGCAAAGATTTCTCCTTTGCCGAAAAGTGAAATCCAATGTCATCCCCTGGATGAACCACGTTCCTTGCCTAATACAGTCAATCCTGTCATGATTAGTTAATTCATGGTGTGGATGACGTCGTAAGGCCTCGACGCTGCTACCAAGAGATCCAACCATTACTCTCGCCTCCAAGGGTTGAGTCATACTGTCGGCATCCGTGTGTAATCGTCGAGTCTGCTCCCGTAGGAGTCTCTAGCCGTAAGGATCGAGCCAACGGCCCTTTCGGAATCTCCGAGCTCCGAACAAGGGCAGCGGCTATGAAAGAGTGACTCGCTCCTGTGTCTATAAGTACTGCAGCAAGGGTGGAATAGACACAGATAGTACCTCAAATCATCTCGGGTGCGCCGTGGTCGTAGGCCTCTCCTGCCTAGAGCTGTGCCTGTCTCTGCCTGCCAGCTCCCTGTGGTCGGGGTGGACCTCCTGGTGGTGGTGGTGGCAGAGCCTCAAAGCGTCTCCCACCACCGGCTGCTCTTCCAGCTCCTCTGCCTCGTCCGCCTCCTCCCTACGGACCGCCACGTTCGACCCTCTGCCTCTGCCTCGGTGGTCCCTCAACTGTCTGCTACTCCTCGGCACAGCGGGTAGAGCTACCGCCGGTGCCACTGCTGACAAAGGGCCCTGCACCGAGGCCTCGTCGCTCGGTGGGCTGTCGTCACATTCGACTCTCGGAACCCTTGCTGGCTGCCATCGTGGGGCCATCCTGAAAAGGAAACAGGTGCGCCACGGTCAGAACAGTATACCTGGTGAGCTGATATAAGTAATCACAAAGAAAACATTGAAACACACACGCAATCAATGTTTTCGTGCATTATGTCGGAAATCAGAAGTCAGGGTCCTGGTGTACGGATACGTCGGCCGCCGCCCCAACACTGGACTCCCTAGACTGATAACCACACTCAATACGCTAAACATTATTGCATCACATAGAAAAGATCATAGTTCGCTGTAGAACCGAACTCCTCTGATACCAATTTGTCACGACCCGCCCTCGGGGTCCGTGTCATGACTACCCCAAGCCCGCCTTCCATAGGCCAGGGGCTGGCGACTAGAACCAAGGCGTAAATCCCAGTAAAATGGGAAGGCATTGCCTTTGTAAAGTAAACAAACACCACAGAGTAAGCAAGCGGAAAGTAAACACTAAGCAAAAGCAGAGTACAACTGAAAGTGCGGAAAAGTAAATGGGCCAGTATACAAACCCAAACTGAAAGTAAAGTACAACTCGAAAGGGAAAACAACAACTGAAAAGTAAAAGCCGCTACACCGAGCTGTCCACTGGAAATCCCACCAGAAGGGTGGGTACAGATAGCTCCACTGCTCCACGGGTCCCGCCGTCCGCTCCGAGCACGTCCCGCCCAGTGGTCCACCTCCAAGTACCGTCCTGCTCTGCAAGCCTCAGCCAAGATCAACGCTGTCTGTCGTCTGCAACCAACACAACGTAGTGCGGGCAAAGCCCGTGCAGGGGTGAGTATAAGCTACTCAGTAGGGACCCCGAGACCCCTGAAGGTCTCTCAAATCCACAAAGGATAAACCACGAAGAAAGGTACAATCACGAAGTAACAACCGACACTGCTTAGGTATATGCCCATACATATACCTAAGTAATCAATTTCAAATACGCTCCAACCTCCGAGCCCAAGTACAACTCAGTCCACATAGGAAAGTAAACGTATTCCACACAGGAAAGAAAAACGTAATCCACACAGGATAGCACAACACAATCCACAAAGGAAAGCAACAGGATTCAGCTCACACAGGTATACTTCTTCAAAAGACGATAAAGCTGATCTCTGATCCATCTAAGTCGTCGGACCCACGAAAGATCGATAGGTAACTAACCCCCGCAAAAGACCCACACAGGATCGGGCCCAAATAGGACCTGTAGGCGCTGGTTCACACAGGACCGCTGAGCGCAAAGACCCACACAGGATCGGACCCACACAGGATCGGGCCCACACAGGGCCTGTAGCACTGATCCACGTAGGATCGCTGAGTGCTGTAGTCGTCGTCGTCGAATCCACACAGGATCTCTGTACTGTCATCGTCGCAGTCACAATAGCAGTAGTAGTAGCAGCAGTCACAGTAACAGTCGCAGCCAGCACTAGGGTTCCCGCACACAGCAAGCTCGTACAGGAGGATCCGCTCCACGAGCCGAGAGGCAGATACATCAACTGTCACAAAGTCCAGAGTTGATGTATCCAAAAGTTCTGTATCATCAACAGGAACTCAACGCAACAGACGGCGCGTCGATCGGACGCCCGGTCTGAGAGTTATTGGCATTTTCGTCCCCAGGGCCCGGTTGGTTTTTAAGGCAAAACCAACCCGACCGTACTCCACCTACGTCCAAACCTCAGGCAGAATATTCCAAAAGATCCGTCTCACTAAGATGAACACAACAAAGTTGAAGGCACGTCAATCGGACGTCCGTAGCTCAAGATATGAGCGTTTCCGCTCCGAAGGCCCGGTTGGTTTCGTGTACGAACCAACCCGGAAGACCTCAAAGTATTCCGAAACGTTGAGTGCAATATACCGAAAAGACCGTCTCGATCCAAGGATCGCGTTGCCGTAGACGGTTCGTCAATCGGAGGTTCGTGGCTCAAGTTATGGCCAAAAGACCGAATCCTTCTTGAAAACGGGGGGTCCGGGTCCGGGCCGACCCGGCCCGGCCGGCGGAGGTCCGGCGCGGCGGCGCGGCCTGGCCAGCGGCAGCGCGGCCTGTCGCCGCTAGGGTCACACGCGGGGGGCTAAGCCCCCGCTTCCAGCAGATTGGCGGCGCGACTTTTAGCCGCGCCTTTGGAAACCGCCCCCCTCCCCCTCGTGGGGGGCCTGCTTTGAAAAGAACCGGGGGGCCGCCTTCCCCCTCAAGTAAACTCCCTCCCCTAATAAAATGGGGGGGTTTTAGAGCTAGCCGGGAGAATTAAATTCCCCCCGGCATTTGACCTTCCGGCCGGCCACCTGGCCGGCCGGTTTTTCTCCAACGGACCGGAAAACCGGTCCCCTTCCGGTTTCCGACGCCGGCGGCCCGGCGTGCCGCCGGTCTTCCCGTCTCAACGCGGCCCGGAACCGGCCGTGGTGTTCGTCGTCCGGCGCGGTGCGACGGCACCGCGCTCCTCCGCCGCGCCTCTGATTCCCTTCGACGCGGCGCGACGGCGTCGCGTTCTTGATGATCCTTCCACGGCGCGGCGCGACGGCGCCACGCAATATAATCGTGCGAAATATCTGCGTGGTGCCGACGGCACCACGCCATCTTGTTTCAACCGCAGGATAAATTATCATGAACAAAGGAGGGGGTTCGGCCGTGTTCATGCGGTCCGCCCCCCCCCTCACGTTAAACAATAACACATATTTAAATATCCAATATCCTCACGTTAGTCATGCTAGAACCACGAACAAGAATAAATAAATAAACAAATAACAACAAAAACCCCTACCTTGGGTTCAAGTTCGAAGATTGTCAACGACCCGCGGAAGACAACGTCGCGGAGGTCGGGCGTCGCGGTAATCGTTCGTCAAATCCGATGACGAGGAGATAAGTCCGAAGAGGTACGTCGTTGGAGAATCTTCGTATGCCGACGATGGAAGTCCGAGGAGGAAGCGACGTTCTCTTTCATTGACACGGAAGACGAAGAAGAGAGGAGCGGCGTTCTTCGTCGAGCTTGAGCGTTCTTCGTCAAAGCTTGAGGGGTTCTTCGTCAAAGTTTGAAGAAGAAGGAGAAGAACCCAAAATGCTATCAAGATGGAAAAACAATTCTAACCAAATAAAATAAGCTAAGAGCTTATTTTATTAACTCAACCAAACCTTTTTGAATTTCAATGGTTTGAAAAAGTTTAAACAACTCAACCTAATTAATAAGCTAAGTTGTCAAAACATTTAAACTGGGGTTAAAGGGAGTTTTGAGAGAAGTTGAAAAGCTGGGTTTCGTGTGGGCCCCACCACACTTAATCCTCCCAAGGGAGGGTTAAGTGGATGTGGGTCCCACCTTTAACTCCCTTTGAGAGAAGTTAACTAACATAAAAAAAATAAAAAGTGTTCCACATTTTTATTCAACTTTTTATAATTCTCCTAAAAATTAACTTTCGTCCCGCAATAAACACAACTTCGGAAAAGGTTTCCTTAAGCGAATATCGGCGCTGCGAGTTCATCGGTGTCCTCGGATTTCGATTCCAAGCACCGGTTCAAAAGTTGTAAATTCCCGCTCGTTCGTTCACTGAACGTACCCGAGCCGAACTTCGGAAATTGATTCCGGGCACTCCGGGCCTCGGAATCAGGTGCCGTCAGAAACCGCGCTCTTGTAAAATTCCAAAGAAAATTAAGAAAAAATTTCCATTGAATTTTATGGGTGTTTACATTACTCCCACCTCAGGGATTTTACGTCCCCGTAAAGATACATCAAAAACTAGGGAAACAAATGAGGGTACTGAGCACGCATCTGAGCCTCCCGCTCCCATGTGCTCTCCTGGAGATTCCTGTGCTTCCATCTGATGCGCACAAGAGGAATCGATCACCCACGTAGGAACCGCTCCTGTCGATCCTCTATCTCCACCGAGACCTCCGTAAAAGGCGCCCCATCGTCAACGTCAAGCTCCCATGGTCAATGATGTGCGTCGGGTCGTGCACGTATCTCCTCATCTGGGATACGTGGAAGACATCGTGCACCCGGAGCAACTGAGGTGGCAGAGCCAGGCGATAATCCACCTCGCCAACCCTGCTGAGGACCTGGAAGGGTCCGATGAAGCGCGGAGATAACTTGCCGCCTCGGCCAAATCTCCGAATACCACATCGAGGTGAGACCCGCAAGAAGACGTGGTCGCCATCCTCGAACTCTAGTGGCCTCCGCCTCCTGTCAGCGTATGACTTCTGCCGGCTCTGAGCTGTCCTCATCCGCTCCTGGATGCCCTGGACTTTCTCTGTCGTGGCCTGGACCATCTCTGGTCCCACAAGTGCTGACTCCCCAGGGTCTGTCCAGCACAAAGGAGATCTACAAGGTCGGCCGTACAACGCCTCATACGGTGCCATCCCGATGGTGGAGTGGTAGTTGTTGTTGTACGCAAACTCCACCAATGGTAGGTGGTCCTCCCAGCTGCGACCAAAGTCGAGGACACATGCGCGGAGCATGTCCTTGAGAGTCTGAATGGTCCTCTCCGTCTGACCATCCGTCTGAGGGTGAAAGGCTGTGCTCAGACGTAACTGCATCCCGAACGCCTCCTGCAACCCCTTCCAAAGCCGGGAAGTGAAGCGAGCATCTCGATCAGAGACGATAGATGATGGCACACCGTGGAGCCGCACAATCTCCTGAACGTAGAGACGTCCCAAGATCTCCACTGAGCCCTGCTCTCTAATGGGTAAGAAGTGTGCCGACTTGGTGAGTCGGTCAACAATCACCCATATGGAGTCGTGACCTCTGGAAGTGCGTGGAAGTCCAGTCACGAAGTCCATAGATATGCCATCCCACTTCCACTCCGGAACCTCCAAGGGCTTTACCAAGCCCACTGGTACCTGATGCTCTGCCTTCACCTGCTGGCAGGTGAGGCATCGAGAAACGAACTCTGCTACTGCCTTCTTCATTCCTGGCCACCAGTGCTGTCGTCTGAGGTCCTGGTACATCTTCGCCACTCCAGGATGTACCGCCAAAGGAGAAGTGTGAAACTCTCTCAGCACTTCCTCTTGCAAAGCAACTGGTACCATGGTACGTCCTCTGAAAAGTATGTCGTTCTCCAAGGGAGAAACCATCAGGTGCCTGTCCCGAGGATATCTGTGCACGCCGTGTCTCACAGTCAGAGTCCCCACGATGTGCCTCCCTGACTCGCTGCAGTAGTGGAAGAGTGACTGTGAGAGACTGAAGGAAGGCTGCTCCATCTCTATCCACGAAGGATATCTGAAAAGAGGCTAGCAGCTCTGTCGCCTCCTCAAGTAGCTGAATGCCTGTCCTCCTGCTGAGGGCATCGGCTACTACGTTCCCCTTACCTAGAGTATAGACTATCTCAAAGTCATAGTCCTGGAGGAACTCGAGCCATCGCCGCTGTCTCAGGTTCAGGTCCTTCTGCGAGAAGATATACCTGAGACTCTGATGATCAGAAAAGACTGTAAAGCGCTCGCCCATCAGATAGTGTTGTAATGTCTTCAAAGCGAAGACCACTGCTGCTAACTCCAGGTCATGGGTAGCGTAGTTCTGCTCATGCGGTCTCAACTGACGTGATCCATAGGCGATCACTGCCCGCTCCTGCATCAGAACACATCCGAGTCCGGTCCCTGATGCATCGCAGTAAACTACGTACCCTTCTCCCTCCTCGGGAAACCTCAAGATTGGTGCGCTAGTCAATCTCTATCTCAGCTCCTGGAAGCTCTACTGACATCTGTCTAACCACACGAACGTTTTCCCCTTCCTCCTTAACGTACGACAAAGCTGCAAAGATTTCTCCTTTGCCGAAAAGTGAAATCCGGTCTCATCCCCTGGATGAACCACATTCCTTGCCTAATACAGTCAATCCTGTCATGATTAGTTAATTCATGGCGTGGATGACGTCGTAAGGCCTCGACACTGCTACCAAGAGATCCAACCGTTACTCTCGCCTCCAAGGGTTGAGTCATACTGTCGGCATCAGTGTGTAATCGTCGAGTCTGCTCTCGTAGGAGTCTCTAGCCGTAAGGATCAAGCCAACGGCTCTTTCGGAATCTCCGAGCTCCAAACAAGGGCAGCGGCTATGAAAGAGTGACTCACTCCTGTGTCTATAAGTACTGCAGCAAGGGTGGAATAGACAAAGATAGTACCTCGAATCATCTCGGGTGCTCTGTGGTCGTAGGCCTCTGCTGCCTGGAGCTGTGCCTGTCTCTGCCTGCCAGCTCCCTGTGGTCGGGGTGGACCTCCTGGTGGTGGTGGTGGCAGAGCCTCAAAGCGTCGCCCACCACCGGCTGCTCGTCCAGCTCCTCTGCCTCGTCCGCCTCCTCCCTGCGGACCGCCACGTTCGACCCTCTGCCTCTGCCTCGGTGGTCCCTCAACTGTCTGCTGCTCCTCGGCACAGCGGGTAGAGCTACCGCCGGTGCCACTGCTAACAAAGGGCCCTGCACCGAGGCCTCGTCGCTCGGTGGGCTGTCGTCACATTCGACTCTCGGAACCCTAGCTGGCTGCCGTCGTGGGGCCATCCTGAAAAGGAAACAGGTGCGCCACGGTCAGAACAGTATACCTGGTGAGCTGATATAAGTAACCACAAAGAAAACTTTGAAACACACACGCAATCAATGTTTTCGTGCATTAAGTCGGAAATCAGAAGTCAGGGTCCTGGTGTACGGATACGTCGGCCGCCGCCCCAACACGTGACTCCCTAGACTGATAACCACACTCAATATGCTAAACATTATTTCATCACATAGAAAAGATCAAAGTTCGCTGTAGAACCGAACTCCTCTGATACCAATTTTTCACGACCCACCCTCGAGGTCCGTGTCGTGACTACCCCAAGCCCGCCTTCCATAGGCCAGGGGCTGGCGACTAGCACCAAGGCGTAAATCCCGGTAAAATGGGAAGGCATTGCCTTTGTAAAGTAAACAAACACCACAGAGTAAGCAAGCAGAAAGTAAACACTAAGAAAAATCAGAGTACAACTGAAAGTGAGGAAATGTAAATGGGCCAGTATACAAACCCAAACTGAAAGTAAAGTACAACTCAAAAGGGAAAACAACAACTGAAATGTAAAAGCCGCTACACCGAGCTGTCCACTGGAAATCCCACCTGAAGGGTGGGTACAGATAGCTCCACTGCTCCACGGGTCCCGCTGTCCGCTCCGAGCACCTCCCGCCCAGTGGTCCACCTCCTGGTACCGTTCTGCTCTGCAAGCCTCAGCCAAGATCAACGTTGTCCGTCATCTACAACCAACACAACGTAGTGCGGGCAAAGCCCGTGCAGGGGTGAGTATAAGCTACTCAGTAGGGACCCCGAGACCCCTGAAGGTCTCTCAAATCCACAAAGGATAAACCACGAAGAAAGGTACAATCACGAAGTAACAACCAACACTACTTAGGTATATGCCTATACATATACCTAAGTCATCAATTTCAAATACGCTCCAACCTCCGAGCCCAAGTACAACTCAGTCCACACAGGAAAGTAAACGTATTCCACACAGGAAAGCAAAACGTAATCCACACAGGATAGCACAACACAATCCACACAGTAAAGCAACAGGATTCAGCTCACACAGGTATACTTCTTCAAAAGACGATAAAGATGATCTCTGATCCATATAAGTCGTCGGACCCACGAAGGATCGATAGGTAACTAACCCCCGCAAAAGACCCACACAGGATCGGGCCCAAATAAGACCTGTAGGCGCTGGTTCACACAAGACCGCTGAGCGCAAAGACCCACATAGGATCGGACCCACACAGGATCGGGCCCACACAGGACCTGTAGCACTGATCCACGTAGGATCGCTGAGTGCTGTAGTCGTCGTCGTCGAATCCACACAGGATCTCTGTACTTTCATCGTCGCAGTCACAGTAGCAGTAGTAGTAGTAGCAGTCACAGTAACAGTCGCAGCCAGCACTAGGGTTCCCGCACACAGCAAGCTCGTATAGGAGGATCCGCTCCACGAGCCGAGAGGCTGATACATCAACTGTCACAAAGTCCAGAGTTGATGTATCCAAAAGTTCCGTATCGTCAATAGGAACTCAACGCAACAGACGGCGCGTCGATCGGACGCCCGGTCTGAGAGTTATTTGCATTTTCGTCCCCGGGGCCCGGTTGGTTTTTAAGGCAAAACCAACCTGACCGTACTCCACCTGTGTCCAAACCTCGGAAAGAATATTCCAAAAGTTCCGTCTCACTAAGATGAACACAACAAAGTTGACGGCACGTCAATCGGACGTCCGTAGCTCAAGATATGAGCGTTTCCGCTCCGAAGGCCCGATTGGTTTCGTGTACGAACCAACCCAGACGAACTAAAAGTGTTCCGAAACGTTGAGTGCAATATACCTAAACGACCGTCTCGATCCAAGGATCGCGTTGCCGCAGACGGTTCGTCAATCGGAGGATCGTGGCTCATGTTATGGCGAAAAGACGGGGGGTCCGGGTCCGGGCCGACCCGGCCCGGCCGGCGGCGGTCCGGAGCGGGTGGCGCGGCCTGGGCCGGCGGCGGCGCGGCCTGGCGCCGCTGGGGTCACACGCGGGGGGCTAAGCCCCCGCTTCCAGCAGATTGGTGGCGCGGCTTTTATCCGCACCTTTGGAAACCCCCCCCCCCCTCGTGGGGGCCTGCTTTGAAATGAACCGGGGGGCCGCCTGCCCTTCAAGGAAACCCCCCCCCCCCCCCAATAAAATGGGGGGGTATTAGAGCTGGCCGGGGGAATTAAATTCCCCCGGCTTTTGACCTTCCGGCCGGCCACCTGGCCGGCCGGTTTTTCTCCAACGGGACCGGAAAACCGGTCCCCTTCCGGTTTCCGACGCCGGCCGCCCGGCGTGCCGCCGGTCTTCCCGTCTCACCGCGGCCCGGAACAGGCCGCGGTGTTTGTCGTCCGGCGCGGTGCGACGGCACCGCGCCCCTCCACCGCACCTCTGATTCCCTTCGACGCGGCGTGACGGCGTCGCGTTCTTGATGATCCTTCCACGGCGCGGCGCGACGGCGCCGCGCAATATAATCGTGCGAAATATCTGCGTGGTGCGACGGCACCACACCATCTTGTTTCAACCGCAGGATAAATTATCAAGAACAAAGGAGGGGGTTCGGCCGTGTTCATGCGGTCCGCCCCCCCCCCCCCCCCCCTCACGTTAAACAATAACACATATTTAAATATCCAATATCCTCACGTTAGTCATTCTAGAACCACGAACAAGAATAAAAAAATAAAAAAATAACAACAACAACCCCTACCTTGGGTTCAAGTTCGAAGATTGTCAACGACCCGCGGAAGACAACGTCGCGGAGGTCGGGCGTCGCGGTAATCGTTCGTCAAATCCGATGACGAGGAGGTACGTCCGAAGAGGTACGTCGTTGGCGAATCTTCGTATGCCGACGATGGAAGTCCGAGGAGGTAGCGACGTTCCCTTTCGTTGACACGGAAGACGAAGAAGAGAGGAGCGGCGTTCTTCGTCGGAGCTTGAGCGTTCTTCGTCAAAGCTTGAGGGTTCTTCGTCAAAGTTTGAAGAAGAAGGAGAAGAACCCAAAATGCTATCAAGATGGAAAAACAATTCTAACCAAATAAAATAAGCTAAGAGCTTATTTTATTAACTCAACCAAACCTTTTGGAATTTCAAAGGTTTGAAAAAGTTTAAACAACTCAACCTAATTAATAAGCTAAGTTGTCAAAACATTTAAAGTGGGGTTAAAGGGAGTTTTGAGAGATGTTGAAAAGTTGGGTTTCATGTGGGCCCCACCACACTTAATCCTCCCAAGGGAGGTTAACTGGATGTGGGTCCCACCTTTAACTCCCTTTGGGAGAGGTTCACTAACATAAAAGAAAAGTGTTCCACATTTTTATTCAACTTTTTATAATTCTCCCAAAAATTTACTTTCGTCCCGCAATAAACGCAACTTCAGAAAAGGTCTCTTTAAGCGAATATCGGCGCTGCGAGTTCATCGGTGTCCTCAGATTTCGATTCCGAGCACCGGTTCAAAAGTTAGAAATTCCCGCTCGTTCGTTCATTGAACGTACCTGAGCCGAACTTCGGAAATTGATTCCGCGCACTCCGGGCCTCGGAATCAGGTGCCGTCAGAAACCGCGCTCTTGTAAAATTCCAAAGAAAATTAAGAAAAAAATTTCTCTTGAATTTTACGGGTCTTTACAATAAGTGTATTTGATTTTAAATTCACATACCTCACATTTTGAAGATATTTCCTCTATAGAGTTTTAGATAATTGGGACCAACTATTACTTAGTATGCCCATACATTATAAGTGAAAACCTATACTCAGTAACAATTTTTCTCACTAAAAAATACATTAAAAACATGATTTCCTTATATGATAAATATTCACAATTTTAAACACATCTTCTTCCTTTTTCATACCCATACTAAATACATGTGAATTTTGATTAATAACATTGGATGAGAACATAAAACCAAGTAAGGTACCTAAAAAGAAACAAAGAAACCATTATTCGATGATCACTTATAATAATTTTCATTTTTCAAAATAAATATTGGGAAAAAATAAACATTTTCATACACATGAAATCACCTCTCATGCTAAAAATTTTCCTAAAATAGTGCATAAATATTCTTAAGTGAAAAATTAATCTAATAATGGTTTTCGTGAAAATTTGAAAGGCTCGTAACAATTATTCCACAATGTAATAATTTTTAGCATTAAAAAGTATCATGTGATTTCCATAATATATAATATCATCATATTAAATTGAGAAATCAAAATATTCCCATACAAACCCACCATTGGAATAGATAAAATAATGAATGTAAATTTTGGCCTAATTTTCCATATAACTCTTTCAATTAATCTACAAATGGGTTAACCGTACAATCACCTTCTATATAAAATGCATTGAATGTTATTACATAACCACCCATACATTGTTTATCAAGTAACCACAAATTAAATGTTAACAAAATAACCACCCATTATCATAAAAATTCCCAAGAACCATAACATACACATAAATCATAAAAAGTTCTTTTGTAAAATATCTTTTTCATTTTCAAATAACTCATTTTTAGGAAAACTGTTCACATACAATAGAAAAAATTCATTGAAAATAACCATGAATAATTTTTATAGTAATATTAAATTTATTATGTAATAAATATAGTGGCAATCTATGATCATTCCATATAAGTCAAAAAATATTCCTTCCATACTTTTATTCAGAAAATTCAAAATGTGCCTTGTCTGTAAATAGGAAAATTGATTCCATTAAAAATGATTTGTAAAAATTAAAACAATGGAAAATTTTTATTAAAAAAATAATAATAATGAAAAAATTATTTAAATAATTTTTGCAATAAATCACATGGATAAGGGAAAATTTTTTTAAAGGAAACTTTTTAAAAAAAATTTTTTAAATGAAACCACATACCTCAAGTTTGATTCATCACGTAAGTCCTTTATCATCCTGATTAATATACCTTTCTACTATTATAATTTCAATAAAACCATTTTAAATTTTATTTTTCCGTTTATATCCCTTATTAAAATTTTGTATATAATGACAAATAATTTAAATTTACACAAGGTGTTTTGAAAATAATTATTACTTAAGACTAAAATGGCTTTAACAATTGGACTACTCTCATAGAGGTCATTAATCTAACATGTATAGAATAATAATCATGGAATTATTATCATTATTATATAATAATTCTATGTTTAAATCCACTAATTAAATATGGTTATGATAAATGAAATATGTTACAGTCATTGAGATGGTAGGCCGTACGTATGCATCAGTAATTTGTAAATTTTTCAATGTTCATTATAGAAAGAAGGAAAGTACATAATATCTTTAATGAATGATAATAATATCTCAAAAATCATATTATATATATATATATCATTATTCTGATGTGGTAGTGAAAAATGAATCACATCACTACACAGAGGTGGTAGTCAACGCATACGCACGAATAACGTTACAAAATTTATCTTCTTGGAAATTTGATCATTTAAGTAATATATTATATTTTAAGAAAGAGAAATATTCCAGGAATATTGTTTCTAAACATTAATTCTATAATTATAATCATTATTGATAGATGATGATTGAAAAAATAATCACATCAGCTTGTGAGGCCGTAGTCCAACAAACACAAGAGCGATGAATTGTTTTCCCATTTGATGGAATTGTGATTGATATAGGTCATTAAAATGTAATGATAACAAAAAAATATAATTAGGATATGAGATTTATTATTTTATAATTTTTTAGGAAGGTTTTAGGTATGTTGAAGAAAAAAAAAAGAAACTCTTGATTTAAAATGATACATCTTCCACAGAATCTCCAAGATTGAATCCTTAAGACCACAAATGATGTGTCATACCTAAAAATAATTTTAGAAAGATGGGAGGTATTTTAGATATGTATTTTAGTTGGTATTTTTAGAACCAAATGGGTTTTTATGTTCAAATAATTGGGAAATGTATGTTCCATTTTATATGATAAAGGAGGGGAACTCTAGGAATTTCTTAAAATTTTAAATAAATTTAAATTAATGTATAATTAGAAATCATTGAAAATTTTTTAATTAGAATTTAGGCTGAGTATGAGTATAAATAGACTCATCTAATAAAAATTAATCATGTTCTGACTATATTTATACCTTTATTGTTTGTTTTTAACCCCAATATAACTTTTTTTACTTTATAGTGACTACATTGATTTTACTCTAAGGGTTAATTTAGTTACAATAAAATGAAAAATGATGCATAAATGGACCATGGTAAAGATTATAAAACATATCCTAATCACCAGTATAAATTACTATTTTTTTATTTTTAAATCATTTAATAAAATATTATAATATATCTATAATTTCAATATTAAGAAATATTGATTATATTGACTTCAATAATATCAAGAAAACACTTATAATTAAAACAAATTATATTATAATATCCCTAACATGTCATGTTAATCTATCATGTTCATGGACTATATTAATTATCTAAAATCAAATTTATTTTAATAATTTTAATACCATTATTTGATTTTCCATTAATTAAATAATTACTCGATCAGTGTTGTGAAGGAATTGAAGGAATTTATTTCGTTAAAAAAATGTAAAAATAAATTAACATGATCAATGGAAATCAATAATATTTTAAAATAATATTTATATTCAAACATAACCTTTGGATAACACCATATTAAAAATATTACACCTCTTAAAATCAAGAGTGTGACATGTTTGACTTTTTTTAAATGAAAATATTATAATGGGAATAATCTCATACGAGTGTCATGAAAAAGGTCATAAATTCAACTTTTGATAGATTATGGAAATATATACAAATATATTAATATTTTTGTATGTGTTGGGGTTATATTTTGGCTCATATCATTTAATTTTTAACCAATATTACATGATTTACCCTTTACTATGGTAATATTATTTATATGTTTACTTTCCATATAGGAACAAAATTTCAAGAAATATATTTTCTAAATTTATACCTATTATATTTTAATATGGAATCCATTTTTCAAATTAAAATCACTAATGTTTTATAGTTTTAAATAAAAATTAATCACTGAAACGCAATGAAAAACCCGAATTTGAAAAAAATCCAAATTTCTATATAAAATATTTTTATACTACATTCATGTATAATATACATTTAAAAACCAATAATATGATTATTAAAAAAATAAATAAATAAAATTTAAAACTATTGAAAATAAAAATCTTACCTTATAAATAAATAATGTTTTCAACAAAAATCAGTATTTCTCCCTATTCATAGAAAAATAAATATTTTTAGAAAACTCTTAAAAATTATTCATAATATAATTTTTAACATTCATAATTTAAAAATGAAATTAATTTTTTCTAAAAAATCTATATTTTCATGAAATTAATTATTATACTAACCCATAAAAGTCATTTTTTTAGAAAACATATTTTTTGAGGAAACAAATGACTTCACTAATAATATAGTAATTATTTGAAAAGCATTAATTAATAAATTTAAAAAGAGTAGGACCCTGAAAAATTAAATAATGTGTTTAATAATATTATTTTACACTAACATAATGGACCAGTTATATTGATAATATTTAAATAATAATATTTCTAGGCTAATTTAAGCTCATTGTTTCTTGTCTTATATGTTTTTAAACATAGTATTTTTTTAATGTCCGCATGTTATAATACTAATTCCATATCACTAAATAAGCTATATAGAGGTGAATTTGTATACAATTTTCTTGTATTTGAAGGAAGGAAATAAGATTTGATATACATACCTTTATCTGTTCAACATTATATGTCCCTACAGATGAATTTTTCATGCTAAAATCATATATTATGGAGATGTTTTGTCATCATTTTATTAGTTGTTACAAACTCATGAAAACTTTTATAGGAGAATACATTATTGATGATATTATCAATGTAATATATCATCTCCAACCTATATTTAATTTCAAAATTGAAATGATATAGAATTTGATTTATGATTTTCAAAATCTAGTTGCTGATCTTGAAGATGATCTATGTAATATGATTATTTAGTTAAAAAAAAGTTTTATAAATGTTGTGTCTGATACTTCCCTTTTATCTCATCTCTATCATCCACTTATCCAAACATTTATTTTGGAAAAATTAGAAAAATCATAAGAGATGCGAAAAAAATTATTTTGAATGTTTCAGGAAGACTAAGGAAAATGTGTTTGATGGGTTTCAAACATATGCTGCAAAGACATTGAATCAAGTAAGTGAATAAGTGAAACAATCTAGGAAATATAGAGACACAGTAAATAAGGATATTGATTTTAATCCTTACGCTTGATTACTAATATTCAATTAAATGTTAATGTTTGAACTCCTTTATTTGATAGAAATATATGTTCATTTACTCAAGCTTTTAGGTATCAATTTTAATAGATCAAGTCCACGAATGTAGTTTTGGATTCTTTTATAGAGAATAGATATTATTTGCCTCAAGATTTGTAGCATAATTATTGATATGTTAGTGACTTCAAACATTTTATGGAACCCCGTATCTACCCCTCCTAAACTGTTGTGCTACTTGTTTCATCCATTCCTTTGTCCCCAGATCTAAAAATTTACCCCTCTACTATCAATCCTTTCATCATATCACTTGAAAACAACTTGCAAAAAGTAATTTTTTTAGAAGATTATTCTTTGGTGAGACTCCCTCCTCATGTTCACCTAAGAATTCCTCTTCCCCTTCTTCTATAAACACTGTAAAGGACCCTATCCTTCCTGAAGATGTCAAAGATGTCCCAAATTCATATTCAAATTAACATATCTAATATTTAATATTTATAATATATTTGTTGCATCTTTTGAAGTATTAAGGGAGTATTATGTTTTATTTAAATTCGATTTGTTAAAATATTACTTGTAATTTTCTTTTTAATAAATTTTAGATATTATGAAATGGTGGAATAATGATTAAATTAAAATAAAATGATTTCTTTTAAAAAAATTCATGATTTTGGGGAAATTATAAACAGACTAATTGAATCCTATGAAAATATAATTTTTATATTCTCCATTCATTTTAATTTACTTTTATTTATTTTTTATAATCAAAAAAGATAGAATATTGGTTTTATCCACAACCTATTAATTTCAATAATCAGAAAATATATTTATAATATTTTAAGGAATTTGATGTCTGATATTAATTAATGGTTATCTAGAAAAAACATAAAAAATGGTTTTTTATTGAACATACACTAATGCAAAAAACATTTTTTACATCACCATTTTTACGTTGGTTATATATAAACGACGTGATAATCTGTGAAATGTGGTTTTTTACATCGGTTATTTTATAACTGAGGTAAAAAATGCAGTGAGTATATTTTTAACGTCGGTTATTTTAATAACCGACTTAAAAAATCACGCCCGTTCTTTTTTTACGTCGGTTATAAATTAACCGACGTAAAAAACCAAAGCACGAGGTTTTTTACGTCGGTTATTTGATTACCGACGTAAAAAACGATATATATATGTGTTTTTTACATCGGTTATTTTATAACCGACGTAATAAACGTGAATTTTGAGGCCTTTTTGACGTCTGTTATTTTATAAGCGACATAACAAAACAACCCGCATGTGTTTTTTACATCAGTTATACAATAACCGATGTAAAAAACTATGATTTATGATGTATTTTTTATGTTGGTTCTTCTTTAACCGATGTAAAAAACCAACATGCTGATTTTTTTACGTCAGTTATTTTATAACCGACTTAAAAAAAGTTGTATCTGATAAATTTATAATGTCGGTTATTATAATAACCGATGTTATAAATGTAAAAGAACAGTTTATAATGTCGGATATTAAATAACCGATGTTATAAAACATTTAAAAAAATTAACAAGCCCCGTGGATTGTCATTTACGATTTTTTGATCGACAATCCGGCGGCTCGTCTCTCTCGCGTGGTAAACCCTAATCGGCTCGTAGTTCTCACTTCGTTAAACTCGTTTTGCCTTCATCGTTTATCATCTTTAGTCTCCTCAGATCTATCATCTCAACTCACAACACTCAAGTAAGCCTTCCACGAATTTATTTCTCTCGTTTTTTTCGGATAGTCTATATATATGTTTTGTGATTTTTGTGTTTAAACTAGGTAATATTCTTCCATTTTGAACCCTCTTACCTCTTTTTTCCATCATCATCTTATTTATCATCCCTAGATCTATTATATCGACTCGCAATATTCATGTAAGCCTAAAATACTTCTATTTAGTTTGTTTTTGTTTCACGAATGCCCAATATTGATTGTAATTTTTGTTGTCATTGACAACTAATGATCTCATTCACCTATATTACTGCATAGAATGGTTATTAATAAAATTTACGAATTCATAAATGATATTTCATGTGTTTTTGTTGCTTATGTTTATCCTATTTTATATGAGAATCTATAAGAAATATAATGTAATGGATGATGACCTCTATGGCCCTTCTATTCATCGCTATGTCTCAGGATTCCTAATAAAAATTGGTTCTGCTGAGGGCTTACCCCAGTATTTTTTGAGGCTTTGGCCAAGGCCTTGACAATTTGTTTAAGATTTCTATAATTATCACTTACCTCATTATGATATTAGTTATTGAGAAAATTTGTGATCATTTGACTAGTAGAATGTCATTAGTTATTCTTAATTATCATATGATCATTTAAGTAGCCATATTTAATAATATTTAATTCCATTTATTTTATGATGAAATATATATTAAATTCATGTGTTTTTAGTTGTTCACCATGCCTAGTTTTTATATTGAAAACATTGTTTTGGGGGTTGTCCGAGGGGGTGGGGGGCTGTCCAGAGGGTTGGGGGGTGTCCAGGGGGTGTCCAAGGTGGTGGGTGGGTGTGGGGGCTGTCCAAGGGGGTGGAGCCTGTCAAGAGGGTTTTTGGGGTTGTCTGGGGGTGGGGGTGTCCAAGGGGGTCGGGGGTGGGGGTGGTGTCCAGGAGGGGTGGGGGTGCTGTTTGGAGGGATGGGGTGTTGTCCTGGGGGTGGGGGGATGTCCAAAGGGTTGGGGGTGTCCAGTGGGGTGTCCAAGGGGGTAGGGGGTGGGGGGTGTCCAGGAGGGGTGGGGGTGCTGTCGAGAGTAGAGGGGGGTTGTCTAGGGGGTGGGGGGTGTCCAGAGGGTTGGGGGTGTCTAGGGGGGTGTCCAAGAGGGTGGGTGGTTGTGGGGGACTTTCTAAGGGGGTGGGGCCTGTCCAGAGGGTTTTGGGGGTTGTCCTGGGGGGGGGGGTGTCTCTCCAGAGGGTTGGGGTGTTTAGGGGGGGTGTCCAAGGGGGTAGGGGGTGGGGTGGTGTCTAGGAGGAGTGGGAGGTGTTGTCTAGAGGGGTGGGGGGGGGGGGGGGGCTGGCCAGGGGTGGGGGGGGGGCTCTCCAGAGGGTTGGGGGTGTCTGCGGGGGTGTCCAAGGGGATTGGTGGATGTGGGTGGCTGTCCACGGGGGTGGGGGCCTGTCCAGAGGGTTTTGGGGGTTGTCCGAAAGGGTGGGGGGGGGGTGTCCAGAGGGTTGGGGGGTGTCCCAGGGTATGTCAAAGGGGGCAGGGGGTCGGGGGTGGTGTCCAGGAGGGGTGGGGGTGTTGTCTAGAGGGGTGGGGGATGTCCAATAGGTGGGGGGGGGGGGGGGGGATTCCCAAAGGGTTGGGGGTGTCTAGGCGAGGGGGGGGGGGTCCAAGGGGTGGATGGGTTTGGGGGGCTGTCCAAGGGGGTGGGGGAATGTCCAGAGGGTTTTGGGGGTTGTCCGGGGGGTGGGGGTGATTCTCAGGTTTACTCCATTTTCTCCAATTTTCTATCAACCATGTAGGCACCATGGTTTCCTTTGATTCAATGGAATTTAAAACTGTTATATCTAACAATATTTTGTTTTAAAAATAATATTTAAGCACATTTATTTAAATACCCATAGATTTGTTTTATATTTCAAAATTTATTTACATTAAAATTATGATTGTTTTCATATAAACATATATTTGTCTTAACTTAAAAATATATATTTTTTTGATATTATTTATAGGTAATAATGAGTTGAAGATGGATTACGACACATCGAATGAGCAATGAATATGAGGAAGGTGTTGATGCCTTTTTGGAATTTTCTAAACGAAATGTTCCAAGTAGTGAAATTTTTTTCTACGCATGCTAGAAATGTTTGAATATGAAAAAGTTGAAAAGTAGAGAGATAAAAGATCATCTGATTTGTTATGGTTTTAATCCAAGTTACAACCCTTGGATTTGGCATGGTGAAACTTGACGGAATGTCACTGATGATGATCATTCGCAAGATGGTAACTCCGATGGAATTGAAGAAATGATTCGCGATATTGTAGGAGAACAAATTGAGATAGAACTGACAATTGCGCATCTATATGGTGATGCTGAAAAACAATTATATCCTAGTTATACAGATTTTACGGTTTTGTCAGTGGGTTTAAGAATGATTAACCTGAAGGAGAAACATTGATGAAGTGACAAAAGTTTTATAGAGCTGCTACAATTGATGAAAGACATTCTTCCAAAAGATAACGATCTTCCAGATTCACATTACAAGGCCAAGAAAATATTATGCACAATGGGATTGGGATACAAGAAAATACATGCATGTCCGAATGACTGCATTATATATTGGAATGAATATGAATTTCTGTCAGAGTTTCCTAAATGTGGGACATCACAGTTATGGTGAAAGAAAAATCACAGGCTGATATAGAGATTACAAAGCTCCCTTCAAAGGTATTTTTGTATCTTCCAATAATTCATCATTTCAAATGTTTATTTGCTAATTCACATGATGCAAAAAGGTTAATATGGCATGCTGATGAGTGGGTATGTGATGGAAATTTTTTTCATCTAGCTGATTTTTTACAATGGAAGAAAATTGATGCACAGTATTATACATTTGGAAATGAAATTAGAAATCTCAGACTAGGGTTTTGCACAGATGGAATGAATCCATACCGATCCCTCAATAGCACACATAGTTCATGGCCTGTTTTATTGGTAATTTAAAACCTCTCTCCTGAAGTTTGTATGAAGTGAAAATATATCATGTTGAGTATAATGATCTCTTTTCCAAAGAGGCCCAGCAATGATATTGATGTTTACTTTCCACTGTTGATTGATGATTTGAAACTGTTATGGGTTGATGGTATTAGGTTGTATGATCCTTATAAAATGAAATATTTTCAACAGTATGCAGTGCTTTTGTTCACTATAAATGACTTCCCAGCATATATAATGTTTTCTGGATACAAGGTTAAAGGGCATAAGGCATGTCCAATTTGCAAACAAAAAACGTCATATTGTCAATTGCATCATGGGAGGAAAACAATGAACTTGGGTCATCGAAGGTTTTTTCATATGGATCACCCATATAGAAGAATAAAAAAGAAATTCAATGGCCCACACGAATTCTATACTGCTCCAAAACCTTTATTCCCTGATCTGTATTTTGAGAGGGGTAAAAACCTTGATTTGACATTGGGAAAGACACAAAAATCTAGTAATGATATATATTTTTTGAAGAAAAGGTCAATATTATTTGAGCTACCACATTGGAGGTATCATGAATTTAAACATAATATTGATGTCATGCACGTGGAGAAGAATATCTGTGATTGTTTGATTAGAACATTGTTAGATAGTAAAGGAAAGACAAAAGATGGGTTGAATGCATGATTAGACGTACTATCAATGGGAATAAGTTTGGAGTTAGGTCTCACTCCTAAAAGAAGATGAACATTTCCTCCCCCGGCTTTTCATAAATTATCGAAGAGGGAGAATATTAGCTTTTGTCAGGGTCTTCATGATATCAAAGTGCCTCAAAAATATTCTTTAAATGTAAAAAATTTTGTCTCATTGAAGGACTTGATGTTTATAGGTATGAAATCACATGATTGTCACGTCATGATGCATCAAATTCTTCCAGTTGCATTGCATGTAATATTCCCCATTTACGTCAGAAAGACTATAATAAACGAGTTAATAATGAGGGAAAGGGGATTCGTGGCTTGAAAGTCAAATCATTGTCATCTGAACAGATAAAGAAGTGAGAAACATACATCTTGAATAACATAGTTGATGCTCAACCGTATATGACATTGTATATTAATGAGTTGAAACAATGTCATCCAAAGAAGAAGAAAATGTGGATTTTGAATGAGCACAACAAAACTTTTTTGTCATGGATTAAAAAGACCTTTCTTGGTAGATCAGCTATATCAGAGACATTAAAATGGATAGTGGGTGGTCCATGTTAAAATGTGATAACATGGTCCAGTTATGACATTAATGGCTATACATTTCGTACGAAAGTTCAGGAAAATAGAAGTGCATTTCAGAATAGTGGTGTATTGGTGTTTGCTGAAGCATTTCATTTTTCGAGTGCTAAGGAAAAAAACCCAATTTCTGCATCAAGTGCATATTATGGAGTGATTGAAGACATATGGGAGGTTGATTACATTAAAATTAAAGTTCCTGTTCTTAACTGTAAATGGTTTATCAGTAACAACAGTGTCTGAGATGATGAATTTAGAATGTCACTTGTTAATCTGAATAGATTGGAAGACTCAGCTGATTATTTTATAATGGAAACACATGAAAAACAAATTTTCTATGTAGTACATCAATAAGATATACAGTGGGCTATTGTTTTACAAGGGAAAAAATAATATTTTGGTGAGGATGAACTTGATGAAGATGCTGATTTATGTGAGATCCCTACTTCCATGGAAAGATTAACAGAACATAATGATCATCATGTTGAAGTCATGGTTTTTTCCATAAGGAACGATCACGATGAAGGAATTTGGGAAAACAATCCATTTGTACATTCCTAAAATTACAGGTAACATATGTTTATTTCTTGTTTACATTTATTTTTTTCATAAATGATAGATATTTTAGGGTTTTTATTTATTAAATCTTCTTTTAAAACAAAATAAGTATATGTTTTTCTTTTTATTAAGTTTAGATCGATTACTTTATCATATTTATAACCATTACATGAATTATATATCTATTATTTTTGTTCAGTGAAAACTACATTACCATGTTTACCAAGTTTACTATGTTTACCATTATTACCATCTTGACTATCTTGACCATCTTTACCATCTTTACCATTGTTTAACATGCTTACCATATTACCAATGTTTACAATAATGTAACTTAGTACACTTTTATATTTTCTGATTACAGTAGTATTAAAATATTTGAATTTGTATATTTGTGAACTAACATTTGTTTTTTTGATTTGAAGGATAATGAAATATCATTCAGTTGATCAACCACATGATTCTAGAGATGAGCATATTGGTCATACCTCTGGGGATGAACATTCACATGCTCCTATTACGACAAAGATTTCAAAGTTTCGTAAACGTTGGTGCACACGTTTACCAAAATTATCACTTTCTCGTACGTAGGATCAGAGGATAGTTGTTGAGTTTGATGATGATTATATTCCTAGAGGTCCGAATGAAAAATATTTTAAGATTTTTGTAGAAACTCATGCTAAGAGAAAAGTAAGCCTTCTGTATGATGACTGGAGAAGTGTGGATTAAGAGATAATCTCTTAGTTGTGGGAGAAGATTTTTGTAAGATCTTTTGTTATTGTTTAACTATTATTTTAATGTTTCTAGTATATATAATATGTTTTACCTCTTCTTTATCAGATGACATTTGATATTCCTGACACTGGAGGAGTCAGGAAGAAATTCTTATCGTTGGTTGCCCGGAGATGTAGGGATTTCAAATCAAACCTCTCATCTAATTTCATTTATGGTCCTAGGAGTCATGACAATCCATGTCGTATATAAACATTTATAGATGGAGACACATGGAGATAATTTTTTGAATGTTGGAGAAAAGAGTCATTTTTGGTAAGTTCAATGTAAACTTTTATAAGATCTCTTATATAAATTATCTTATTAATGTTTTTTTAATCATTTATTATTCTTAATTTAAATAAAACAAGGAAAGATCATCAGGAGATCCAATCTAAAAATGTATACCCTTATAGTTTATCTCAGGGAGGGTATGCATTTTTGGAAGAAAAAATGATGGCGGAAAAATTTCAACAACTAAGAGCTGAGTCTTCAAGCTCTGGAGAGGTGGCCACTCCATCCCCTCCATCTAGACATGAAAAATGGAAGAGAGCTCAGAAGGGAAAAAAAGGGCAATATCTTTCGGAAGAATCAAGAATTGTAGCTGAGAGGATTGTAAGATATCTATTTTATTTATTTAAGTTAACTATTTTCTTCATATTACATTACAGAAATGTTCAATTAATTAATACAGGACTCTCTTGAGGAAGAGAGTTCACATGGGACATTTACAACTACTAGGAGGGAAGATATTTTATCGGTAGAATTGGGAAGGCCCGAACATCTTGGTCGAGTAAGAGGATATCGTTCAGGTTTATCGGTAAGAAAAGTGTTTCCACGTTCTACAACTTCTAACGTTGAGAGGGTTTATAAAAAAATAGAATCCTTGGAGGCTGATGTTCATAATATTAATGCGATGATGGAGGACAAGATTATAGCCTCGGTGTAGTCTATGTTTGAAGACATGAAAAGGCAATTTCAGACTGCAGCTCCCACTCCTCCACCTCCCCCTAGAGACCCCTTTATTTATCCTCCACCTCTGCCAGTAGCTCCCACTCCCCCACCTCGGCCTGTGGATCCCATTTTTTATCCTACTCCTCCGCCGCAGCTTCCTATTTATTGCGAGTTGTATGCTGATGATTCTCAACATCATATAGTAACAATTGGTTTGGTATATTGTATAGGAAATACTGTTCATCATCAACAATTAGAGGTAGAGAATCAAAGGGTCACTGTACATGATATTATAGATTGATCAGCACGGGTACCATTACCTACAGATGAGGGTGGCGACAGTTGGACATAGTATCGTCAATTTTTTAATTTGGCCATCAAGACTTCTTCGACTCATTACCATAGAGGTATGAATGTTATATCTTTTAATTTATTTTTTTTATTGATGTTGTTTTATCATTTGAAAACTAATATATTTTTTAAATCTATTTTTACAGGAATAATTCAAAGGTAAATAAATACTGTATACACTGACAAATGGATATGACATCAGATACAAATTCTAGTAGTCTTGACAGATTGTCAAGATATTCAAATTTGTTGGTGGGTTATTATGAGTTTCCAATTGATGATCATGTTTGTGGACGTGAAATAAGTGTGAGGATTATGAAAACTGATATCATGGAGCTTGTTACTGGAGATATGTTGGGCATCAACGCGGTGCAAATTTTTTCCATTTAAGTCTTAACACCTTTTCCCTGTGTTATATTTATTAAAAATGTATACTTATGTATATTTTGTATTAGGTATCTTTATAAAATCTTTGAGAGGAATGAGCTGACAGAAGTATATGGATTCATGGACCTGAAATTGATTTCCCCTGAAGCGTGTGCATTGAATGGGGAACAAATAATGGTTTATATTGCTGAAATACTTGAAAAGAATTTAGTCACACAATTTTGGATGATGCTTTTTTGTGAGAGGTATGAAACACATCTCTCTCAAAGAGTTAATTATCTTTTAAAATAAAAAACCACTAACGTTAAATTTCTATTTATTAGTGATCATTGGATGTTAGGGGTTTTTTTCCCATGGGAGAAAGCACTTTATTGGATATGCTCTATCTATTATGATGTGTGGGATAGTTTTAATAATATATTGGAAAAGTAAGTTTCAATTTCTCAAAAGTTTTATATATTATAATGAATTTTAAATTTACCCCATTCGTATTATTTTCTAATAGTGCATGGGCCTACTTTTGAAAAAACACAAAGAAAAGGAGTGAAAAGATCCAATATGTAAATGCGAAGGTAAATATCCATTTATAATTTGTACATTTTGATTTATTAAATAAAAACAATATATTGAATTTACACTCATTCAAACAGAATTGTCATGACCAATAAGGTGTAATTGAATGCGGATATTATATGTTAAGATTTATGTATGAAATAATAACAACTGGGACAGTTGTGAATTTTGACCTGGTAAGATTTCCACTTAAACATTTCCATAATATTTCAATTTTATTTATTCATTATACACGTTAACTACTATCCTTTTCATTTGTAGCTTTTTGATGACCCTCAACCCTATACTGCCTAAGACATCAAACACTTACATGTGGAGTGGTCAAATTATTTTACAGGTTTGATTGAACTTGAGTTGTTTGTAATGTAAAAAGTAATTTTGAATATTGTTGTTTTAATTGTGTATTTGGTAGTTGTTTAGGTTGGATTTAGTTTTTTTATGTTGACAGTGTAAGTTTTGAATGTCATATATGTTAATGTTTAAGTTTTCTATACTTCTTGTTTTGGTCTACTTATGATGGTTTTTAGGGTATGGATTCTGGTCTGGGGGGAGGGGTTCCAAGGGTGTGGGGGGGGTGTTCAGTGGAGTTGGGGGGGTGTCCAGGGGTCTGCGAGGGCTGTCTGGTGGGGTGGGGGGGGGGGGGGGGAGTCCAATGGGTTGGGAGGACAGTCCAGGGGTGTGAGAGGGCTGCCCAGGGGCGTGGGAGTGTTGTCCAGGGGGTGAGGGGTATACATGAGGGTGGGGGGGGGGGGGGGGGGTTGTCCAGGGGTGTTTGGGGCTGTCCAATGGTGTGGTGGGGGGGGCTACAATGAGGTGGCGGAGGGCTGTCTAGGGTGTGTGTGTGGGGGGGGGGGGGGGTATACATGAGGGTGGGGGTTGTCCCTGGGTGTTTGGAGCAGTCCAGGGGGGAGGGGGGTAGTCTAGGGGTGTTGTGGGGGATGTCAAGTGGGGTGAGGGGGTGAGGGGGTGCTTTTCAAGAGGGGGGGGGGGGGTTGTCGAGTGGTGTTTGGTGCTATCCAGGGGGTCGGGGAGCATCAAAGAGGTGTGGTGGGGGTTCAAATGGGGCGGGGATGTCAAGTGGGGTGAGGGGGTGATGTACAGGAGGGTGGGGGTTTTTGAGGGGTGTTTGGGGCTGTTCATGGGGTTGGGGCAGTCCAGGGGTGCGGTGTGGGATTTAATTGGGTGGGGGCTATAATGTGGGGTGGAGGGGAGTTGTTCAGGAGGGTGGGGGGTTGTCGAGGGGTGTTTGGGTCTGTCCAGGGGGTCGGGGGGGGGGGGGGGGGGGCAGTCCAGGGCTGTGGTGGGGGATCCAATGGGGTGCGGGAGGGCTGCGTAGGGGGTATACATGAGGGTGGGGGATGTCAACTGGGGTATGTTTTATATGTTATCAATGTAAATGCTTAAATTTTCTTTAGTTCTTGTTTTGATATCCTTATGTTTTTATTGTACGATTTCTTGATTTGGTTTCTTCTTAATTCTGGCGGAGAGCAGAGGACTGCATTGAATTCTTATTTAAATAAAATTGGATTCCATGTCGTTTATTTTATAACCAACCTGATAAAGAAATTGGGAAGGGTTTATCACATCGGTTTTTTATAACCAGCATGATAAACACATGTCGCATCGCTCAGACGTGATAAAATTCTAGGGAAATAATCGACGTGATAAAAGTCCAGGGAAATGGTTTATGACGTCATTTATTTATTAACCGACGTGATAAACCCCCTCCCCCCCCCCCCCCCCCCCCGAACTGGTAAAGAATGTTGGTTATTATATAACCAATGTGATCATCCATCACCCAGGAGTTTATCACGTCTGTTAATTAATAACCGACTTGATAAACCAGGGGTGGGGTTTATAATGTGGGTTATTATATTCCCGACGTGATAAACCCCCCCGGTTTATCACGACGGTTATATAATAACCGATGTTATAAACCCCACCCCCCAGTTTTTTCACATCGGTTATTAATTAACCGAGGTGATAAACATCGCGATGTAATGTTTTTTACATCGCTCTTTACGTAATCGACATAAAAACATTATTTATAACGTCATCCGTATTAACGTCAGCTAAAAACCAACGTAAAAAATGAAAAAGAACTGACGTAAACCACATTTTCTGCACTAGTGATTCAATGACACTCTAATGCATGTGAAATGTACTTACCATGTGAAGACCTTGAGCCCACTGTGAAGGTCAAGTGGCCATGTCACCATAATAGATATTATATTTCACCTGACCACACGAAGAAACAACCAACCATATGTACCTAACATGTACCTGACCATGAGAATCGATAATGTGACTATCTAATTAAAGAAACATGTTTCATGGATAAATAATGTTTACATTCCATGTATGTAAAATTTTCATTATTTAATATACCTCCCATGTATATATTTATGGTGAATTTATGATGAAACAACCTAATCCATGATATCATGAACAACTATATAACCAAAAAACCTACCATATGAAGGATTGAACTTGCTAATAAAAGTATTATTTCAATCTTATTGTACCACCATATCATGAGATTAACTAATCGTGCATTAATTAAACATATATTGTCATGTATAACATAGTATTTGCGCATTTCAAATATCTAATGGCTTGTTTCTGATTCGTTAAATGAAATATCAGATTTATTTTTCACTAAGGGGTAATTGTTATGATAATCCCTTAAGGATGAAAACAATATTTATTTAAAAAAATGATGTAATGGGAACATGCTATTACAAAGAATAACTAAGGAACATATACGTGATCCTATGATACAAAGAAGACTATAAAAAACGCAAATTTTCTTTAAAACACTGTTGAACATGTCCAATATTTTTCAAAAAGAAATTCACGGACCTCGGGCACTCAAATCTATTAAAATAGAGCTACATCTCATTTCGTAACCGATATCTCTAGCTCATTTCATATTTATTCCATACATTTAGATATGTTTTTTACTATATATATTTGTAATAAAAATTCTCCAGTATTATACTAGAGAGTACATGATACTCTCTTAAATCGTTCATTTGTATTCCCACATACAAATGTGGAATAAGTCCTATTATGACCTAGTATCAGTGAACCTGAAAATTACCCCACTTTTTAGGTGTATATAAAACAATACAATAATGGATTACCAAAGACTGTGTTACTATAATACCTTTGTAATCATGGAATATAGATTTTCTACCTTAGTGATAGATCATAAATGGTTCTCATAACATTGTGAACACGTAATCAAGTTCCCATATAAACCTATGGACATTAAACCAAGGCCATGAATAACATTATGAACATGTTATAATGTTCACACATAAAATTTATGCACATGATTCATCCATCATTAATCAATTCATTAGAGGTAGATATAGGTCCCACTAAACTCATAAAAACATCATTCATAAATTTTCCACAAAATAAAAAATCTATCACATCATTTCTTATATAGTGAGATAGATTTTATATAAATAAAATCATAACCAATGAAATGAAATGGTTATCTTTAAAATTTTATCACATCAAAAACAATGAAAAGAGATATGTTTCATAATCACTTCATGAAAGGATAACCGGGTAAAAGAAGTGGGATTCAAAAGCTTAAAACCCATTAAAGAGGAGTGGGGTTCAAACCATATAACTCATGAATGTGGAATAGGTTTTATAATATAATTCAATCAAAACATATGCCTTTTCTAGAAATAATGTGAATGGAAAATTTGGATAATTTCTTATAAGGGAATGAGTAACATTAACAGATTTCATCTTAAACAAAAAATAACATGGAAATATATTTTTAATACATTAATTTAGGATATTATTCATTATTAATTTTAATGTAATTTTTAATACATAAAACCATTTGAAAATAATTTTATTAAAATATACATTGAAAAATTATAAATATGCCTTAAAATCTTTTTAAAAACTTTTTCCCTTGAAATCATATAAAATAATATTCAAAACATTTTAAAATTCCATTCCTATAAAAAATTTGTAAATGTATAGAGAAAGAATGAAAGATTATGGAAACAATTTCATTGAGAATACTTTTAAAACCCCTCTCTTAAAAATTATCCTTTTAAACAAGAAAACAAATCTTCATAGATATGAATTCTTTTAAACCCATACATGTCATACGTGATGTAAAGGGATTTCCATTTTTATGGTAAAAGGGTCGAAATATGATTTTTTCTGAATGAGACAAGAATATTAAATTGAAAAAATTGTTATAAAATTTAATTATTTTAAATTATTATAGGATAATATTATATTATTTATGGAAATCTATTTTCTATTAAACGTGATTTTGATGGAACATAGATTTCCGACCGAAGAGTGGGTAAAGTCGGGCTTTTATAAAAACACATTCTTAACTCTCTTATGAACCAAATAGTTCAATAATGGGCCCAATTAATTAAAATGTTATGTAATAATATATAATAATTAATCTCAAGTGTTTTCCTAAGAGTTGGATCATAAAAATTTATAACATGAAGCATAGTCATTAACAATCTCGAAAAATAAGGAGATTGTTTCAGTAAACTCTTACTAGATGGTGAAATGGGATTACAATCTCTATGTGTGAAAATAAATAAATTAAGAATAAAATATCATGAAAATAAGGAGATTAATTTTATAATATGTAAAAAAGGAAATATATACATCTAAAAAAGAATTTAGGTTCACAACAAAAATTAATTCTCAGAGAAGGGAAATTGATACAAAAATATATTCCTGATTTGGTAAAATTTGAAAATTAAACCCTTGAATGAAATTTCATAAAATGGATATGTAAATACAAATAAATATAATTATATGAGTCATAATATTCATTAATGGGAACTACATACATCATATAAATGAAGTGTGTGGGTAATAAGGAACGTATCTCACAGAAATAAAAGTTGGATGAAATTTCCATTACATTGTGTCTTGACTGTGGTTATACATAGTGAAACCTCCTGTATAATAAATATAAATTTATTTTATACCCTTTTAAGAAATATATTATTATATCTAATTCTTTATATTCTTTTATTATGACCCAAATATTACCCTCTTGTTAACAATATTATGTTATGTTTTTATTCCAGGTAATATCTTCTTCGTTCTTCATAAGTGTCTTAATTTGTTTTATATATAGTTGTATTACTTATATCTTTATTAAAAATTATAAAACATGATATAAAGAAAAATTTTATTCATTGAATTTTTATTTTTATAATATATTTAATATATATTTATGAAATGCTATACACTATTCTTGGAGACGGTAAGTCGTACGTATCAGTGAACATTGTTTCCCTATTTATTGTCACATTGAAAGAATAAAATAATTAAAAATATGTGTATATATATAATATAATTAAATTATAATTATAATTTTATATATATCATATTATTTCACTAAAAATGTACTTAATCCATTCTATGTATTGTGTGAATAAATATCATCGCTTTGAAGGGGTAGTAGTCCACATTTCCTAAAACGAAATTATCCTATTTACACAAAATTAAAAGTTAAATTATATTTGTTGTAAATGAAATAAATACGGCTAAATAAATAAATAATATAATATATGACATCTATAAATAAACTTTCTGTCATAATGACCACCGTGATAGGTGTTAAATTAAAAATGAACAATCGTCTTTTAGTGAGATGGTACTTCTCCATGCTCATAAATAATATGTTCGTTATCCATTTGAAGAATGTGTGTATATGTGTAGGACAAAATCATAGAATAGAAACATTATAGTATATTTATGAAAACATTTTAATTATTATTTCAATGAATAATGACAGTGGAGTGGGCGGAGAAAGAAAATAAATGAAAGGAGTTTGAGAGAAGATGTCATATCTTAAACCAGAAAATCCTTTCGGATTGTTACAAAATGATTCCCTAGATTGATTAATTTTAAAAGTATGGATTAAAATAGGAAGAGATAGAGGTTTTGAAGTTTAATTTTTAGGTCTTGAAAAATAAATTTGTGGGAGGTGTGAGGAAGTGGGAGAAGAGGCTGCCTTTTATAGTGGAGTAGGAGGAAAACTCTTATAAATATTTGAAGAGAGAAATTCCACCCATGTTTCTCATTTTTCAATTATATCCAATAATGGAACCAATTATATAAAAGGTGCTCTAGAGTAAAAATATTTCAATCTAATTTCTCTTTGAAAATTTTCTAGGTAAATTTGTGTCTTAAATTTAAGCTTTATGTCATTAGTTAATATTGATTGTACCTTAATTGATGTAATTAATTTTAATTACATTAACTAATATTTGTTGGTAAAAAACTAATTTTACCATATTATACATTTATTATTATCATTATTATAAATATGAAATAAATATTGAAAAAATTCAATCACATAAGAAGATGCAATTAATTAAAATTTAATCTTGTTTACGGGATGACACAACGTGTTTTTAAAGTAAAAAAAGATCAAATGTTTGCTATGTTTTTATATCCAATTTTAATGTGAAATTGTTTTTAATGACCTAAATTTGATTAATTGGATAAAATATTATATAATGAAACTTTAAATGAAATTGTAAATGTAATTTTCCCTTATATATAAATATATTAAAATGTAGTTTTGAACTGAAATTCAGTATTTTTTCATTATCCACTATAAAATGAAACATCATTGAAAAATTACAAAAATTTTCACTAACATAATTGTTATTTAACTATTTAACTATTTTTTTTACAAAATAAATATATAAAACTACAAATTTTTGATATAATATTTTCTGTCTATTAAAAGGCTGCCAAACTACCTTTATAAAAAATAGGTTTTTATGCATAAAATTGGGTTTGTAATTATATTATGTCTATTGTATCTTTTTTATGAATATAAAAAATATTATATAGAATATATAACATATATTGTAAATTAATATCAGTCACTAAATTTTAATTAATATTATTTATTAGGGTATAAAAACTTTGTGACCATAAAAATAAAAATAATATCATTTATATGCAATCAGTTTTCATTTTCTTATCTAATTAATTTGTATCCAATGAATTCATATTAGATATTCATAAAACAAATATTTTCATAAGTTATTTAATAATATTTATAACAGTAAATTTAATATCTAGGTTATATCTCATTAAATAATAATATTTTTAACTATAGTTTGGTAACACATGGTCTTGTGTGTGGAAGAAGCCGTTGGGGAATGTAAATCTTGCATGTGATGTGTTATTTCCTTGGTGTTCTATATAGATAATGTTAAAAATTATGTTATGGGATGTTTAGAATAATATGATGTTGCGTATAATTCAAGAAAATAATTGTTCATTAATTTAAAATAAATTATTTTTTAATGTTGCCTGAAATGGAATATATCAGAATGAATAAATTAATTTTAAAAATATACATTTCAAAAAATCTTGGGGGTGTTAAATTACACCCCCTTAAAATGAGTTCTCCCATGAAATTCATCTTGGTTATAAAAGGTTTTTTGCTAGAATGATTTATTCATAGAAGCCCACAAAGTAAATATGAATACTAATACATCCCTTAAAATGGGAATATTGAAACCATAATAGTTACCCCATGTAATATATAACTATGTTTCCTCATAGGAGAGAATAGGTTTGGAGTGAATATTGTAGATGGATTAAAATCATAAATATTTAATGGGAGTGATTGAGGTCATTAACCATAAATAATTGAATTATCATAGAATGGTTGATGGACTCAATGTCATATCTCTGTGATGATTTAAAAGGCCACTGGTTCAAAAAAATAGGTATTAGGACAACATAACATTTTTTGATCATTATATTATCATTGAGTAATCCATTTTTTTAACAAAAATAAAAGGAAATACAATTTCTTGATTATATTCCATTTTTTAGGAACAGTCCCAACCATTTTTTTGGCCTTGATATATTTCCACTTCATATCTTACCTTTATAAATTAATGAAATTAATTTTTTCATTAAGGAAGTATAAACAGATCATGAGAATAATGATATGTAAACACATATATCTTTTGTTACCATCAACTCAAATAGGTTATCCAATATTCATAAGTCCTCACGTGGTGAGATAATACAGTAATCTAAAAAACATTAATTGAATATTGAATTATACTTTCCATAAATGGTAAACCTTATAACACTTAAAAAATATAATAATCCCTTTCTTCCTTAAATATGCTCTTATATTATACCAAAAAAATTTATTTGATACTTGGGTTCATCCTTAAACCAATAGAACATTAAAATCATGTTTTTAATCCAAAATGGATGTAGCGGGATAAAATCACATGAGTATTCCATAAAGGATGAAATTTTTTTATGATAATAATTATTTATACAAAATTGAACATGAACATCCCAACTAAGTGGGCGTAAAGGACACATTTTCCCCTAGTTTCATTATACACTTCATCCATTGTGATTTCATAATATTTCCCTTAGTCCACATTCCTTAAAGGTTTTTCTGTCTTATCAACCACATTAGCCCTTGGATTAGGGCATTGATTCTCATATTTTTCAAACCATATGCACATGAAACACTAATGTGTGGGTGGTTCAATTTATTGAGATTTATAACCATTAATTTCATTGAATTTCCTCTTCTCATAACTTATACCTTCTTTTTCTTGTTATACATTCTTCCTACACATGATGAAACATCATGTTCCATTCAATAACACTCATAACATTTCATTCCCATAGTTTTCAAAAGTAGGAGTTTGAATCTTTTTCTTCCCTAAATGGTTTTTATATTCCCCTTTTTACTACATCTTTTACTTCTTGTTAAAATGATGTGATTGATATTTAACACCAACCATCGTTTCAATGTTTATTGAAAAACTAAACATCACTTCATAAATACTAATTTATCTTATGGATAACACCCCTAAAATACATAGAATTATTCCACTAAAGAACCTCTCAATTTTAACTTTGTGAGGGATGATAAAACCAAATGCGTTCCTCGCATGCCTAGGGAAATTAGCCTCCTAGGTAACGAAAGATGCATCATATTTTTTCTTCCACTCAAGGAAAAAATTTTCCATAATAATATGAAAAACATGAGGAAAGTACTTTTTGTAGTATATGTTCATCATATCAACCCAATCCATATATCCAATTTCATATTTCATCCTCGTATTCTTGATAAGATTCCACTCGTGGTTTGCTTCAACTTATAATCAAAAAATATCTAGAATGAAAATCTTCTAATCTAATAACTTGAGAATGCATATGATCATTTCAGTTATACTAATCCAGTGTTCAGAAATAAGTAGATCATATGACCAACTGAAATATTGTTGATGGTGCCTCATGAAGTACTCAACAAAAACATTGTTCCCTAATTTTCTCATTTTGAAACTAATCAAGATTCATTGCATTAGAAAGCTGTGAGAGTATAATCAATGAGTTTTTGTTTTCAATCCCCCATAGAATTCAGAAAGAATGAGGAAATTAGTTTCATTATACATCTCAATCACTATTAATGTTGTTCTTTTGGGTTCTATATATTGACTAAGACCTAAATAATAGAGTAAAAACAATTATCATAATGAGGAACAACATAATCATGAAAAATTACTTATATGATGTTTAAATTCTGGAGCCTTAATCAATATTTGAAACATTAGGTTTATCCAAGGTTATTCATCTGCAACTTCTATTTAAATCATTCAAGATGTTTCATAATGTGTTTCTGAATTCCCAAAGAATATCCCATGGGAGATTTAATCCAAGTGTAATAAAAGGCCCTTTTTTGTGTACCAAATTACCCTAAGTCATACCTGGTACATTTTTTCAGAGCATCTACCCTGAGGTATATATGGGATAGATCATCATTCACTTATAGTGTCTAGACAGGGATGTATTTCCATGAAACCACATACTCTATCCTTTACCAAAATTGTAGGACATTTTATTTACTAGTAACTCATCCGTATACCTATCCATAGTGACATCCCTAGAAATATCCTTATATATATACCTTGGTATCTCAGAACTTTTTTTTTCTCATTCTAGTTTCCAATGTCTATGTAAAACTTTTATCTCATATTATCTATAATTACCCATTATTGACATACATAGACATTACATCGGCTTTGCATAATATTAAAAACATCACCAAAATGGAACACAATGACCATATTAATTTATTTCCTTTTGAAAAATGGAATATAAATACTCTATATCATTGAATGATCATTAATGTTCCCCACAAAGATCTTCCCCTTTGTAATTCTACATAAAATATATTCTTAATAACTTGGGAAAGGAAACATAAGAAAGGGGTGAGCTCAAATGATCAGTAAGGGAATAAGAGAAATGCATATGGATATCTTAAACATATGTGTATAATAACATGATAAGAATCATTATAATATCATAAACTACATATTAATGATTAGAAACATGAATCATGGAATTATTAAAAGTAGATCATAAGACCTGAAAATTATATAAATCAAGATAATAAGACATTAAATCAGAGCACGTGATTGAATAAAAGAATTATATAATGCACATAAACATATAACATAGTGAATATGAATAAGTTGAAATAAGTTCACAGATTAAGTTCATGAAATGATATCTGGTCCTCTCATATACTTATTCACATGCAACTATGTCCAATGATAATGTTGTGAACATGAAATCAGGTTCATGGAAAACATTGTGGTCATGTAATTAGGTCCATGTATAAACTTATTGACATGAAACTAGGTTCATTCATAACATTGTGAACATGAAATATGGTTCATGAATAACATTATGAACACATAATATGGTTTACTCATTACATTGTTAAAATGTAATTAGGTTTACCCATAATCATATGGACATACAATGAGGTCCATGCATAACATTGAGAATGTGAATTTAGGTTCACACATAAACATAATGATATGAAAGAAATTCCATACAAAACATTGGGAACATGTAATCAGGTTCACGAATAACATTTATACACAAGAATCAATAATTACCAAATTCTTTAGTGGGGAGATATAGTTATCGTCGAACTCATAATAATGCCATTCATACATGTTCCACAAAATAAAACTTCCATTATATCCTAAATCTTTAAAATATATTGGTTTCATAATCACTTCATGAAAGAATAACCCGTGAAAATAACTGGGTATAAAAAGTATAAAACCGATAAAAGATGAATGGGATTCAAAAGGAAATAACTCATGAAATTGGATTTGGTTTCATAAACATCATACAAGAAAAAAATATACTATTTTGAGATAGAATGTGAGTGTAGAATTTGGATCATTTCAAAGAAGGAAATTAGTAACATAAAAAATGTAAAAATAAATATAAAATTAACAGGTATGATATTTTGAATATATTTCATGAGTAAATTATATTTTCTTCTTCAAATTTTTTAATACATTAAAAAATTTAAAATTAATTTTAATAGAAAATAAAATGAAAAATTATAAAGAAAATATAAATTAATTTTGGAAAAAAATTTACGTGAAACATATAAAAGATGCTTGAAATAATTTTGAAAACATTTTTCATTTATAACTATTAAAATAACATTGAAATCATTTTAAAAAACATTTTCTTTGAATTTTTTTGAAAACATATAAAGAATGCAATAGAAATAAATTGAAAACCATTTCTTTTAAAATAACATTAAAAATAATTTCTTAAAAATTGTCAGGACCTATCCTCGAGGCCATGCCGTGACTAGCCCAAGCCCGACTTCCATAGGCCAGGGGCTGGTGACTAGCACCAAAGGCATAAATACCAATAAAAGGGAAGGAATTTCCTTATATAAGAAAACAAACACCATAGAGTAGGCAAGATGAAGTAAACAACAAGTAAACTGAGTACAAGAGTAAGTGAAGGAAAGTAAATGGGTCATTATACAAACCCAATAGAAATTACAGTACAAATGAGAAAAGAATGTACAACAGCTTAAAAGTAAAGAAGCAACCACCAAGTCATCCTCCGAATACCCCACCTGAAGGGTGGGTACAAATGGTCTCCTCTGGTCCTCGAATCCATCCGTCCGCACCATGTACATCTGCCTGATAGTCCTACTCCAGGTACCGTCCCACTCCACAAGCCTCAACCATGATCAGCGCTGTCCGTCGTCAGCAACCTACACAACGTAGTGTGGGCATATCCCGAGCAGGGGTGAGTATACGATACTCAGTAGGGACCCCGAGACCCCCGAAGGTCTCCCATAATCCACAAAGGATAAACCAAAATGTCAATATACAAACACGAATTATCAACCAACTCTACTTAGGTATATTCCCATACATATACCTAAGTCATCAATTCCAGTTCGAATCCAACTCAAGAGTCCGAGAACATCCCAGTCCACACCGGAAAGTACAACACAGTCCACATAGGAATGCAAGTCAATAATATCAATGATAATGATTGAATGTCAAGAATAAACTCACATAGGTATAAAAAATGTGAAGAGGGTTTGAGATGATAGATGTATCCTCTGAATCATCTCCCCTGTCGAACCCAAATAGGATCCAAGTACAGAAGTCGTCACTGTCGAACCCCCGTAGGAACCAAGTACATTAACCATCACTGCCAAACCCACATAGGATCCATGTACAGTCTTCATCACTACCAAACCCAAGGAGGATCCAATTATAGTCTTCCTCGCTGCCGAACCCACGTAGGATCCAAGTACAGTCGTCCTCGCTACCGAACCCACGTAGGATCCAAGTACAGCCGTCATCGTCGTCGTAGTCGCAGCCAGCTCTAGGGTTCCCGCACACAGCACGCTTGATTCTGGGAGGGTCCGCTCCATGATCCAAGGGGGACAAGACATCACTTGTTACGAAGTCCAGTGTTGATGTATCACGAGGTTCTGTCTCTTCAATAGGAACTCAACACGATAGACGGCGCGTAAATTGAACTCCCGGTCTGATAGTTATTGGCCTTTTCGTCCCAGGGGCCCGGTTGGTTTTTAAGCTGAAACCATCCCGACTATACTCCAGCTGCATCCAAACCTCAAGTGGAGTAAGCCAAAAGAACCGTCTCACTACGAGGAATTCAATGTAATTGACGGCACACCATTCGGAAGTCCGGTCGTTACGTTATAAGCGTTTCTGTTCCAAGGGCCCGCTTGGTTTAGGGTTTGAACCAACCCGGCCATACCCAAACTTCACCAAAACCACGAGTGTAATATACCGAAACAACCATCCCGATTCAAGGATCCCTACACAAGTGACGGTGCACCGATCGAAGGTCCGTAGCCCACGATATGGGCAATTTAACATACCTCGTCCGAAAATAGGGGGTCTGGGCCCGGTCCGACCTGATCCGGGTTCGAGTCCGGCCCGATTGGGAGCGGCCCAGCCCAGCTGGCGTGGCCCTGGCCCGACATAGCTTGCGGCCGGGATCGGAAGCCGACCATGGATCGGAATCCGGCAACGGCTCGGCTGTCGGCTATGCGGGGTGCGAAGTGGGAACGACCCCCTTGTTTCCAAAATAGCCGACCATAATGGCCGGCCTTGGGGTAACCGCGGGACCCCCTCAGGTCCCACCTCTAGGTGGTGTTGGAAACTGGCTTAGCCGGCCGTCCTATTGATGACTATCGCGGCCTTAGGCCATGGCTCCTGTCCGACCGACACCGTGAGACGGCGTTGCGCCCCTCCGCCCCGGTCGTGGCCACCTTGATGCTCTGTCGCGGCGCGATGGCGTCGCTCCCCTCCGCTGTGGCCCACTCTAAGCTGTGGCCGCCATCGGCCTCACCAATGCGGTGCGACGGTTCCATGCACCTCCTCCGCGGCCCACTCCGTCTGCAGTTCTCTACGTCCCCGCTCGGTGCAACGACTGTCACGACCCGTCCTCGGGGCCCGTGCCGTGACTACCCCAAGCCCGCCTTCCATAGGCCAGGGGCTGGCGACTAGCACCAAGGCATAAATCCCTACAAAAAGGGAAGGCATTTCCTTTGTAAAGTAAACAATCACACAGAGTACAAGCGGAAGAAGTAAACACTAAGTAAAAACTGAGTACAACAGTAAGGGCGGAAAGTAAAAAGGGGCCGGAAATACAAGCCCAACTGTAAAGTACAACTCGAAAGGGAAAACAACAACTGAAAAGTAAATCTTCTACGCCGAGCTGTCCACTGGAAATCCCACCTGAAGGGTGGGTACAAATAGCTCCTCTGGTCCTCGGGTCCCGCCGTCCGCTCCGAGTATGTCCGCCCAGTGGTCCACCTCCGGGTACCGCCTCGTCGTCACGTCCACCTCTGGGTACCTTCTCGTCGTGAGGTCCTCCTCCGGGTACCATCTCGTCGTATAGTCCACATCCAGGTACCGTCCAGTCCTCGAACACTCGGCCTCTGTCAGCACTGCCCGTCGTCTGCAACCAACACAACGAGGTGCGGGCAAAGCCCATGCAGGGGTGAGTATAACGATACTCAGTAGGGACCCCGAGACCTTCAAGGTCTCACTAAACCAACAAGGATAACCACATAGAAGATCTCAACAGATAACCTCTACTTTGGTATATGCCCATACATATACCTAAGTTATCAAGTAACCCATCTCAATCATGAGGAAACCCAAGGATTGTGAAATCAACGGATAACTACTACCCAGGTATATTCCCATACATATACCTAAGTTATCAAGTGACCCATCTCAATCATGAGGTAAACACAAAGGTCAAAAGTCTCAGCTCAAACCAGGATTTTCATTATCGAAACCGTAACTGCTGAAGAGCTCCATCTCTAGAGTGTACAGTGGTCCTGTCACGACTCTGAGGTACTGCTCACTAACCTAAGACTGCTGAAGTACTCCTCCTGTCGAGTACCGCGGGTCAGCCACCTAGACACAGTAGTGCTCCCCGCCGAGGTATGTCACCCAAAAACAGTAGTTCACACCCCCTAGTAGCCTGCTGAGGTACTCTCCGGATGAGTACCGCGGGTCTGCACTGTCACACAGGTAGTGCTCCGTCCGACATGGGTCTGCACCTCATAAAGTAGTGCTCTGTCCACTGGGCTATTCGACTCACTCTAAGTCGATTCGGTCAAGCAGTCGTCAGGTCTCAGCCAGTTACACGGTCTCCGTACTCCGCAAGCTCGTCACTGGGAGGGTCTGCTACACGAGCTACAAGTCGATACTCCAAGTATCTCAAAGTCCCATGAATAGGTATCTCAAAGGACCACTTCGTCATAGGGGTCTCAACACAACAGACGACGCGTCAATCGGACACCTGGTCTGTGAGTTATTAGCCTTTTCATCCCAGGGGCCCGGTTGGTTTCGTGAGCGAACCAAACCCGGCCGTATCTCAACTGTACCCCGAACTCTCATAGGGTATACTCATAGGGACCGTTTCTCAACGATATCACCAACTCCGCTGACGGTTCGTCAAATGGACGTTCTGTCAGAAAGGTATCAGCTTTTCCGTTCCAAGGGCCCGGTTGGATTTCTGTGCGATCCAACCCGGCCACTATCCATCTGCATCCAAATCTCAGGCGGAGAATGTCAAAAGTTCCGTATCGTCAACAGGAACTCAACGCAACAGACGGCGCGTCAATCGGACGCCCGGTCTGAGAGTTATTGGCTTTTTCGTTCCAGGGGCCCGGTTGGAATTTTAAAGCAAAACCAACCTGACCGTACTCCACCTGTGTCCAAACCTCGGGCGGAGTATGCCAAAAGATCCGTCTCATCAAGAGTAATTCAACGAAACAGACGACGCGTAAATCGGACGCCCGGTCTGTTAGTTATTGGCCTTTCCGTCTCACACCCACCCTGGGAAACTTCCCCGGAGGTCACCCATCCTGATCACTACTCTTGGCCAAGCATGCTTAATTATGGAGTTTTAACCACGTAGGCTCCCGAAAAGAAAGGTGCACCTTGAGTATAGTATACCGAACCGACCGTCTCGATCCAAGGATCGTGTTGCCACTGACGGCGAGTCGTTTGGAGGCACGTAGCCCAAGATACGGGCATTTGACCAAAAGTGGTCCGAAACTGGGGGTCTGGGCCCGGGCCGACCCGGCCCGAACCCCCCTGGGTCGGCCGAACCGGGTCAACCCGCCTCGGGCGGCGACCCGGCCCGACGACCAGGCCCGGCTCGGAAAACCCGGCACGACGGTGCGGTCCGGCGCGGCGGCGCGGTCCGGCGCGGCGGTGCGGTCCGGCGCAGCGGCGCGGGCCGGCACGGCGGCGCGGCCGGGGCGCCGTTCGTGTGCCGCGCGCGGGGGGCAAAGCCCCCGCCTTTCCTCAGCTAGCGGCGCGACAACCTGCCGCGCCTAAAGAAAAACGGCCCCCCTCACGTGGGGGCCTGCCTTCGAGAAAACGGGGGGCCGCCTGCCTCCCCCCCCTTTGTGAAACCGGCACCCCACATAATGGGGGGGGGCATTAAGGCTGGCCGGGGGAAATTATTTCCCCCGGTTTTCTCCCTTCCGGCCGGCCCGACCTGGCCGGCCGGTTCTTCCTCAACGGGACCGGCAAGGCCGGTCCCCCTTCCGGCTTCCGACACCGGCGGCCCGGCTGGCCGCCGGTCTTCTCGTTCTGCCGCGGCCCGGAACCGGCCGCGGCCTTCATTTTCCGGTGCGGTGCGACGGCACTGCGTCCCTCCACCGCGGCCCCGCTCCGGCTGCACCGCCTTCAACTTTTTTCGACGCGGCGCGACGGCGCCGTGCGTTTCTTGCCGCATGATCCTGCGCAGTGCGACGGCACCGCGCCACACCCGTTTCAATCCACAACAAAATCAACATGAATAGGAGGAGGGTCGGCCGTGTTCGTGCGGTCCGTCCCCCTCATGTTATTTGATAACAATCGGCCTTTAATGAATGATAAACTTTCACAATCATTTAAATTAAATAAAAAGATTTGGAATCAAGGCCCGACAAATATAAACCTTCAAGTTCGAAGGAGAGATCCACATAACTTTAAAAGGTTAAAACCCCTACCTTGATTTAAGAGGTGACGAGATTCGGCGTCATGAAAAGAGATGTCGCAGAAGAAGACGTCGTCGGTATTGCGGGTATGGCGTCGCGGAAGACGGTTCCCGAGAACGTGGCGTTCATCGTCGATGTCCAATTGTTCTTCGCGTTCTTTGTCAAGAGGATGAAGAAACTTCAAGACATCTAAACCTTCTTTCGAAAAGCTCTCAAACAACACAACCCAACCAAATGAAATAAGTTCTCCACTTATTTAATTAACTTCACATGGCTTTTGAAATTCAAGTGTATGAAACTCAAAAGACTCACACAACTCACCACATTAAAATCAACTCATTTAAGACATAAGTTATAACTAAGTTAAAATAATTTAAGTGGGAGTTGAGGGGTTTTAGAGGATATGAAGAGGTGGGGTTCGTGTGGGCCCCACCACCCTCATAACCTCCCAAGGGAGGTTGGGTGGTTACCCAACTTCCACCATGAGCAAACACTTAGAGTAAGTTAATAAAAATTGTAGTGTAGTTATAAAATAAACTTCCACAATTTTTATTATCAACACTCCTATAAATGCAACTCCGGAACATGAGTTTCTAAGTAATTACCGGCGCTGCGGTTCCATCAGTGCCCTCGGAATTCGATTCCGGGCACCGGTTCAAAAGATAGAAATTCCTGCTCGCTCGTTCACTGAACGTACCCGAGCCAAACTTCGGAAATTAATTCCGAGCACACCGGGCCTCGGAATCAGGCACCGTCAGAAACTGCGTTCTTGTAAAATTACAAAGAAAATTAAGAAAAAAATTTCCTTGAAATTTCCGGGTCTTTACATTAATCCCACCTCAGGGCTTTACGTCCCCGTAAAGGTTCAACACAAACTAGGGTCACAAAAGTGGTACAGAGCACGCATCTGAGCCTTCCGCTCCTATGTGCTCACCTGGAGGTTTCCGTACTGCCAAAGAAAGTGCACCCGAGGAATCGATCATCCTCGTAGGATCTGCTCATGTCGATCATTGATCCCCACTGGAATCTCCGTGAAAGACACCCCATCGCCATCGTCCAGCTCCTCATGGTCGATGGTATGCGAAGGGTCGAGCACGTATCTTCTCAGTTGAGGTTTGTGGAAGTCGTCGTGCACCTGGTGCAACTGCGGTGAATGGGTCAAGCGGTAAACCACCCCGCCTACCCAGCTGGGGACCTAAGAAGGTCCGCTGAACCCCGGAGATAACTTGCCGCCTTGGCCACATCTCCGTAAACCTCGTCGAGGTGAGACCCGTATAAGGACGTGATTGTCATCCTCGAACTCCAGAGGTCTCCATTTTCTGTTAGAACTGGAACTCGAAAGGCTGCTTCCACGAGGGTAAGGTTGACCGACTCAAGAGTGATCGGTCGCACCCTCCTGTGCAAGAGTTACCCTGCACTGCCTGGGCTTTCCTTTTCTGCCGACCAAGGAAAACCCATCCCGACGTTTGCCTAAAATCGTCAATTTGAGTATGAACAGTTATTTCCCATTCCATACTCAAACTAACATCGTAAGGCCTCGACACTGTCACCAAGAGATTCCAACCGAAAATCTCGCCTCGAGGGTCTGACCACACCATCAGCGTAAGTGTGATTATCGAGTCTCCTCCCAAGGTATCTCCAGACGTGAGGGTCAAGTCCACGGCTTACCAGAAACTCTAGGTCTGGAACAAGATTTGTGAAAGCAAGTAATGATTCCCATCGACGTCCGTTACTACAGCAGCTAGTAGTGGACACAGACTGTCCATTGAATAATTTCTAGAGCCATTGGGTCACACTCCTTGACCGCATGCAACCGCACTCTTCCTCCTCCCTCCAGCTCCCTGAGCCTGGAGGGAATAACTAAGTCGGGTGGTTGTACAATGTTAGGATGTACACCACCTCATGCTACTCTCTTAGCTCTACCTCCACGTCTGCTGCTTCGTAGACTCATCTATCCTTTAAGCTTCCTCTTCTTTAACACGCCCGAGTCTCTAAAACTGGCACCGGTTTCCTGTTTCTTACTGTACTGTGCAGTCTTCATCCTCTCTTGGATGTCCTGGACCTCCTTTAGTCTCACAAGAGCTGCTATGATTTCTTCTTTTCCGATAAGAGAAATCTGGTCTCGTCCCCTGGATGAACCACATTCGTTGCCTAATACAGTCAATTCCAGCATGAATGATGCATTCATGCCATGGATGACGTCGTAAGGCCTCGACGTAACTACCAAGAGATCCAACTGTCACTCTCGCCTCCAAGGGTCGAGTCACACTATCAGCATCAGTGTGAGGTCACTAGGTCCCCTCCAGTAGAAATCTTGAAAGTGAGGGTGAAGTCAATAGTTTAACCGGGACCACTCAGTATCAACCAAACAAAAGGACAGGAAAGAAAACAAAGATAAGTGTCTTTTTATTATTGCATCTCATAGTACAAAGACACGAATACAAAGCAACATGGAACTAGATGTAAAAAGGACTTATCCACTAGTTCCTCTCCTGCTCACCTGCTCTCAGAGCTCTACTGCCTTGTCCACTGCTCGACTGTTGCTTAAGCACTAGTCGCTGCTTCTGTCTCGGTGGCTCCTCCAACACCCACTGATCAACCGTACAAGGATTCGGACAGTCACATTCCAGGTGACCCTTTCTGCCGCATGAGTAACATTTTCCGTTTCTGGCACGCCTGGCTCTGACCCCACCTCTGGTGCCCTGCACCACTGGTCCTAAAACCCGAGATCGTCTAACTGCTAGTATGGTCCTCCTGGACCTCTTCATCATCTGTCTACTGCCCACAGATGACTCGGCTACAGATCGAAAAGCTCGCGGCAAAGGTAGAAGCTCCTGTACACGCTCGGGGTGTAGAGATACTGGCACAAAATCCACCCTGAAGAAGGTCTCAAAGTCTTCCCATGAGAAGTTCATCTCATCGCAAAACTGGAACAAGTGGCTCCACCACCTGCCTGCTGCTGCCTGAAGGAGGCTGGTAGCAAAGATCACCATGAAGTCTGCCGGCGTCCCCACTAGCCTGAAGACTCTCACCACAGCCTCCAGCCAAACCTCAGCCGCCTGCGAGTCTGTCTCTCCCCGGAACCTGGGTGGCCTCTGGCGCTGGAACTTGTGCAGGGCGCTCAAGCGTCGTGCATCGCCTACTGCAGGGGCTGGTGGCATCAGTGGCCTAACGAGTAGCAGTACCGCTGGTGCCTCCGCTGGTGCCTCAACTACAAGAGGGCCCTGTACCGAAGCCTCATCGCTCGACAGGCTGTCAGCACGCACATCCCTCTGGTCTCTAACTGGTCGTCCGTGAAAAGGAATCCTGAAAGAAACTTCGTGACACAGTCAAACGTTTATACCTGGTGAGCTGACCTGGTTTGAGCTGTTTTAAGGGAAAACATTTGAATACACACACGTAATCAGTGTTTCGTGCACAAAGTGGGAAATCAGTTTTCAGGGTCCTGGTGTATGGATACGTCGGCCGCCCGCACCAACACTGGACTCCCTGAACTAAAAACCACACTCGGTACTCTCAACACTATTGCTTCACAGAAAGAAATATCAGAGTTATAAGTTCAGCGGTAGAACCAAACTCCTCTGATACCAATTTGTCACGAACCGTCCTCGGGGCCCGTTCCGTGACTACCCCAAGCCCGCCATCCATAGGCCAGGGGCTGGCGACTAGCACCAAGGCGTAAATACCGGCAAAAAGGGAAGGCATTGCCTTTGTAAAGTAAACAATCACACAGAGTACAAGCGGAAGAAGTAAACACTAAGTAAAAACTGAGTACAACAGTAAGTGCGGAAAGTAAAAAGGGGCCGGAAATACAAGCCCAACTGTAAAGTACAACTCGAAAGGGAAAACAACAACTGAAATGTAAATCTTCTACGCCGAGCTGTCCACTGTAAATCCCACCTGAAGGGTGGGTACAGATAGCTCCTCTGCTCCTCGGGTCCCGCCGTCCGCTCCGAGTATGTCCGCCCAGTGGTGCACCTCCGGGTACCGCCTCGTCGTCACGTCCACCTCTGGGTACCGTCTCGTCATGAGGTCCTCCTCCGGGTACCATCTCGTCGTAGAGTCCACCTCCAGGTACCGTCCAGTCCTCGAACACTCGGCCTCTGTCAGCACTGCCCGTCGTCTGCAACCAACACAACGAGGTGCGGGCATAGCCCAGGCAGGGGTGAGTATAACGATACTCAGTAGGGACCCCGAGACCTTCAAGGTCTCACTAAACCAACAAGGATAACCACATAGAAGATCTCAACAGATAACCTCTACTTAGGTATATGCCCATACATATACCTAAGTTATCAAGTAACCCATCTCAATCATGAGGAAACACAAGGATTGTGAAATCAACGGATAACTACTACCCAGGTATATGACCATACATATACCTAAGTTATCAAGTGACCCATCTCAATCATGAGGTAAACACAAAGGTCAAAAGTCTCAGCTCAAACCAGGATTTTCATTATCGAAACCGTAACTGCTGAAGAGCTCCGTCTCTAGAGTGTACAGTGGTCCTGTCACGACTCTGAGGTACTGCTCACTAACCTAAGACTGCTGAAGTACTCCTCCTGTCGAGTACCGCGGGTCAGCCACCCAGACACAGTAGTGCTCACCGCTGAGGTATGTCACCCAAACATAGTAGTTCACACCCCCTAGTAGCCTGCTGAGGTACTCTCCGGACGAGTACCACAGGTCTGCACTGTCACACAGGTAGTGCTCCGTCCGACATGGGTCTGCATCTCAGAAAGTAGTGCTCTGTCCACTGGGCTAGTCGACTCACTCCAAGTCGAGTCGGTCAAGCAGTCGTCAGGTCTCAGCTAGTTACACGGTCTCCGTACTCCGCACGCTCGTCACTGGGAGGGTCTGCTCCACGAGCTACAAGTCGATACTCCAAGTATATAAAAGTCCCATGAATAAGTATCTCAAAGGACCGCCTCGTCATAGGGGTCTCAACACAACAGACGGCGCGTCAATCAGACACCCGGTCTGTGAGTTATTAGCCTTTTCGTCCCAGGGGCCCAGTTGGTTTCGTGAGCAAACCAAACCCGGAAATATCTCAACTGTACCCCGAACTCTCATAGGGTATACTAATAGGGACCGTTTCTCAACGATATCACCAACGCCGCTGACGGTTCGTCAAACGGACGTTCTGTCAGAAAGGTATCAGCTTTTCCGTTCCAGGGGTCCGGTTGGATTTATGTACGATCCAACCCCGCCACTATCCATCTGCATCCAAATCTCGGGCGGAGAATGTCAAAAGTTCCGTATCGTCAATAGAAACTCAACGCAACAGACGGCGCGTCAATCGGACGCCCGGTCTGAGAGTTATTGGCTTTTTCGTTCCAGGGGCCTGGTTGAAATTTTAAAGCAAAACCAACCCGACCGTACTCCACCTGTGTCCAAACCTCGGGCGGAGTTTGCCAAAAGATCCGTCTCATCAAGAGTAATTCAACGAAACAGCCGGCGCGTAAATCGGATGCCCGGTCTGTTAGTTATTGGCCTTTCCGTCTCACACCCACCCTGGGAAACTTCCCAGGAGGTCACCCATCCTGATCACTACTCTTGGCCAAGCATGCTTAACTATGGAGTTTTAACCACGTAGGCTCCCGAAAAGGAAGGTGCACCTTGAGTATAGTATACCGAAACGACCGTCTGGATCCAAGGATCGCGTTGCCGCTGACGGCGAGTCGTTTGGAGGCCCGTAGCCCAAGATACGGGCATTTGACCAAAAGTGGTCCGAAACTGGGGGTCTGGGCCCGGGCCGACCCGGCCCGGCTCGGAAAACCGGGCCCGGCGCGGCGGCACGGTCCGGCGCGGTGGTGCGGTCCGGCGCGGCGGCGCGGGCCGGCACGGCGGGGCGGCCGGGGCGCCGTTCGTTTGCCGCGCGTGGGGGGCAAAGCCCCCGCCTTTCCTCAGCTGGCGGCGCGCCAACCTGCCGCGCCTAAAGAAAAACGCCCCCCTCACGTGGGGGCCTGCCTTCGAGAAAATGGGGGGCCGCCTGCCCCCCCCCCTTTGGGAAACCGGCCCCCCTCATAATGGGGGGGGCATTAAGGCTGGCTGGGGAAAATTATTTCCCCTGGTTTTCTCCCTTCCGGCTGGCCCGACCTGGCCGGCCGGTTCTTCCTCAACGGGACCGGCAAGGCCGGTCCCCCTTCCGGCTTCCGACACCGGCGGCCCGACTGGCCGCCGGTCTTCTCGTTCTGCCGTGGCCCGGAACCGGCCGCGAACTTCATTGTCAGGTGCGGTGCGACGGCACCACGTCCCTCCACCGTGGCCCCGCTCCGGCTGCAGTGCCTTCAACTTTTTTCGACGCGGCGCGACGACGTCGCGTCCTTGCATTATTTAACGACGCGGTGCGACGGCGCCGTGCGTTTCTTGCCGCATGATCCTGCGCAGTGCAACGGCACCGCGCCACACCCATTTCAATCCACAACAAAATCAACATGAATAGGAGGAGGGTCGGCCGTGTTCGTGCGGTCCGGCCCCCTCGCGTTATTTGCTAACAATCGACCATTAATGAATGATAAACTTTCACAATCTGTTAAATTAAATAAAAAGATTTGGAATCAAGGCCCGACAAATATAAACCTTCAAGTTCGAAGGAGAGATCCACATAACTTTAAAAAGTTAAAACCCCTACCTTGATTTAAGAGGTGACGAGATTCGGCGTCGCGAAAAGAGATGTCGCAGAAGAAGACGTCGTCGGTATTGCGGGTATGGCGTCGCGGAAGACGGTTCCGGAGAACGTGGCGTTCTTCGTCGATGTCCGATTGTTCTTCGCGTTCTTTGTCAAGAGGATGAAGAAACTTCAAGACTTCTAAGCCTTCTTTCCAAAAGCTCTCAAACAACACAACCCAACCAAATGAAATAAGTTCTCCACTTATTTAATTAACTTCACATGGATTTTGAAATTCAAGTGTTTGAATCTCAAAAGACACACACAACTCACCACATTAAAATCAACTCATTTAAGACATAAGTTATAACTAAGTTAAAATCATTTAAGTGGGAGTTGAGGGGTTTTAGAGGATATGAAGAGGTGGGGTTCGTGTGGGCCCCACCACCCTCATAACCTCCCAAGGGAGGTTGGGTGGTTACCCAACATCCACCATGAGCAAACACTTAGAGTAAGTTAATAAAAATTGTAGTGTAGTTATAAAATAAACTTCCACAATTTTTATTATCAACACTCCTATAAATGCAACTCCGAAACAGGAGTTCCTAAGTAATTACCGGCGCTGCGGTTCCATCGGTGCCCTCAGAATTCGATTCCGGGCACCGGTTCAAAAGATAGAAATTCCCGCTCGCTCGTTCACTGAACGTACCCGAGCCAAACTTCAGAAATTAATTCCGGGCACACCGGGCCTCGGAATCAGGCGCCGTCAGAAACTGCGTTCTTGTAAAATTACAAAGAAAATTAAGAAAAATGTTTCCTTGAAATTTATGGGTCTTTACAACAACACCCCGCCGCCTTCACCTCAAACATCGTTGATGATCAACAATAATAAAGGGTAGGAGGATCGGCCGTGTTGGAGAGGTCCAATCTCCTCCCATTATGATGATAACAAGAGGAAAACGTATACAAGATTCCAAATGACAAAACAAGAACAATTTTAATTCATTAAAATTGAACATAAATGCTACTTGATAATTGATGTCGAACATCGGCGTCGCGGTCGACGACATCGTGAGATAAGGATTCGTAGATGTCAGTGGAGAGTGTCCGAGGAGGAAGCAGCATCTCCCCTTTTTTCTCAGAGAGAAGAAAAGTTGGAACATCATTTTTGATTTCCTGTGCCAGCATCTCCTCCCTTGTCGCGGAGGAAGAAGAGTAAGAAGAATATGGGGTCACCGAGTTAATGATCTTTATCGAAGACTAGGCGTTCTTCATTGAGGATGAAGTTCTTCAAAACTCAAGAGCTCTCTTCTCTTACCCTCAACAAAACAATTTCCAACCAAAACAAAATAATGTTCCTCCTTATATTATTTACTCGTTCCAAGATTTTCAAAATTACAAAATTCAAATCCTCTTAATTAATTAAATGTTGAGTTGTTTAATTTAATTAAGAGGTATTTTGGAAAATTAAATTGGAAGTGGAAGAGATACATAAATAAAAGGGGGGGGGGTTAACAAGATTAAAGGGGGAGAGATAAGGGGTTAGAGAATGTGAATGGTTGGGACTCGTGTGGGCCCCACCTTAGAAATATCCATACATGTGTAGTTAGAAACATGTGGGTCCCACCATAACATCCCCATGTAGATTTAAACCACTTTAGAAAAAGAAATAAATTTGTAACATAATTTTTTTAGTTTTCATTTAATCCACATTTTTTAACAAATCCTCCCGAGCAGATGCATCTTCGGTAAATGTCCTCTTAAGCAATTACCGTTGCAGCGGTTCCATCGGTGCCCCCATATTTCAATTCTGAGAACCTGTTAAAAAGATATAAAAACCCACTCGTCCAGGTATACTATATTAACTGTGGCACACCTATTTCTTTTCAGGATGGCCCCACGAGGAGAGCTATCTAGGGTTCCCAGTTATGTGTGAGATGGAATCCCACTGAGAAATGAGGCCTCGGTGCAAGGCCCCATTACAGCAGAGGCACCAGCGGTACCTCTACCCGCTGGGCCACCGATACCTCCATCCCTAATAGCGGAGGGTGCATGCCGCCTAATTGCACTGCATGAGTTTCAGCGATAGAGGCCGCCCAGGTTCAACAGAGCGACGAACCCTCAGGCAGCCGAGGTTTGGCTGGAGGTTGTTTTTCGAGTCTTCAGATTGGTAGGGACACCATCATATCTTATGGTGATCCTTTCCACGAGTCTCCTGCACGTGACAGTAGGTAGATGGTGGAGCCTGATACTCTAGGTGCACGATGAGGCATCTCTTCTATAGACAGACTTCAAGAGCCTCTTTGACTTGGAGTTCATTCCAACCACACTCCGTGCGGTGCCCATCGAGGAGTTACTACAGCTGTGGCTGGGAAGCATGACAATATCCCAGTACTCGGTGAGATTTACCGACCTCTCATGCTACTCTACAGACATGGTACGGGACCCATTCTTCTGGGCTCGGACAATCGAGCAGGGACTGAGGCATGATATCCGGGCTTCGATGATATCCCTCAGCATTCCGACACAGGCAGGAGTACTGGAGCGAGCCCTTCTTGAGGAGAGCTTTCTTGCTGAGCCTACACTAGCAGCGAAACCAACCACAGGGTGGCCCGTAGAGGAGTCTTCTACAGCTGGCAGTAGATAGATGTCATAGATGTCTAAGTGGCCAGATCATCATGTGGGCATCCTCAGGATACTGGTTCGGAGGTTCGGGGAACACGCAGCAGAGCTAGTCATACGAGAGGCAGACAGTTCTATGCATGTGGCGGGCAGGGCCACATGGCTCGTGACTGCCTGATCCACCATGCAGAGTAGCAGCAGATGGTTGAAGGACCTACCAGGCAGAGGTAGATGTTCGACCGTGTTGGTCCGTAGGGAGCAGGGGGATGAGGTAGAGGAGATGGCCGAGCAGAAGGTGGTGGACGACGCTTCGGGGCTCTACCACCACCACCACCACTATGAGGTCCACCCCTGACCACAGGGAGCTGGCAGCCAGAGGCAAGCTCAGCATCATGCAGTGGAGGCCTATAACCACGGTTCACCTGAGATGATTTGAGGTACTATCTATGTCTAATCCACCATTTCTACAGTTCTTATAGACACATTAGCAAGCCATTCTTTCATTTCCACTGCCTTTGTTCGGAGCTCGAAGATTCCAATAGAGTTGTTGCCTTGATCCTTACGGCTAGAGACTCTTACAGGAGTAGACTCGATGATTACACACTGGTGCCGATAGTGTGAGATTACTCTAGGAGGCGAGATCTTCAGTTGGGATCTTCATATAGTGGCGTCGAGGCCTTACGACGTCATCTTGGGCATGGATTGGTTATCTACGGTCCATGCTCAGATTGACTGTATTAGGCATAAGGTGCGGTGTGTTCGAACAGATGGGAGCAGGCTCACCTTCACTAGTGAGAAGGGAGACTTTTCATCACAGGATGCACTCACGTAGAGGAGATGAAAACCGATAACCCATCGGTTGGCTAGTCTCATCCTCATAGTGGTTTATGTGCAGAGTCTGAGTTTTCCTATTGTGGTGGATCAGTATGAGACTTCATTTCTGACGACGTTCCATGAATAACTCCTCGCAGTGAGGTAGACTTCTATACTGACATGTACCCTGGGACAACCCTGATATCTACTCCAGCAAATCAGATGGCTCCTGCTGAGCTTCGTGAGCTACATGTACTGCTGGAGGACTTGTAGGGAAAGGGATTCATCCGACCCAGTGTTTCACCCTGGGCATCCCTGATTTTGTTCGCCAAGAAGGCGGACATAAGCTTGCGTCTTTGTGATGATTACCATCCCCTGTACCAGGTGACCATGACGAATAAGTATCCACCCTTGAGGATTGATTACCTCTTTGATCAACTCAAGGGAACATGATGGTTCTCGAAGATAGACCTCAGGTCAGGCTATCAATAGCTCAGATTTTGATATGAGGATGTGCAACAGATGACCTTCAGGTGTTGGTATGGCCACTGTGAGTTCTTCGTTATGCCTTTCAGCATAAAAATGCTCCACCAGTGTTCATGAGTCTCATCAACAGGATCATCCAGCCTTACCTCGATCGGTTTTTCATATTCTTCATCAACGACATACTGATTTACTCGACTACAGAGGAGGAGCATGCCTACCACTTGTGGGTTGTACTAGACACACTCCGAGAGCACCAACTTTATGGTAAGCTCTCTAAGTGTTAGTTTTAGATTCTAAAGGGCCACTTCTTGGGGCATGTCATCTTTGAGGCAGGAGTTGTAGTGGATCCTGTGAAGATCGAGGCAGTGCTTTCTTGGGAGCCACCCAGGAGCTTGACGGAGGTGCGAATATTCCTAGGTCTGGCTGGGTACTATCAGAGATTAGTTCCAGACTTCTCCAGAGTTGCAGAACATTTTTCATCTTTGAAATAGAAGGGGAAACCCTTCGTGTGGTCAGATAAATGTCAATAGATCTTCCAGGAGAATAGACAGAGATTGACCAGTGCGCCCATCTTGAGGCTACCGGAGGAGGGCGTAGGGTATATAGTTTACTGCGATGCATCAGGGACCAGACTCAGGTGTGTCCTGATGTAGGAGCAGGCAGTGATCTCTTACAGATCAATATTGTTGAGGTAGAATGAGAAGAACTATGCTACCCATGAACTGGAGTTAGCAGCAGTGGTCTTTTCCTAAAAGATGTGGCGAGACTATCTTATGGGCGAGCGCTTTACAGTCTACTCTGACCACTAGAGTCTCTCGTATATCTTCTCGTAGAATGACCTGAACCTGAGACAGCGGCGATGACTCGAGTTCCTCTAGGACTATGACTTTGAGATAGTCTATACTCCTGGGACGGGAAACATAGAAGCAGATGCTCTCAGCAGGAGGTCGGGCATTCAGCTACTTGGAGAGGCGACTGAGCAGTTAGCCGCTTTCAAGATATCCTTCATGAATAGAGATGGGGAATCCATTCTTCAGTCGCACACAGTCACTCATGCACTAATTCATCGGGTCAGGGAGGCACATCGAGGGGACATTGACTGTGAGACGCGACGTGCCCAGATATTCACAGGACATGCACCTGATAGATTTTCTTTAGGAGGAGAGCACGTAATCCTTTTTAGAGGATGTACCATGGTACCTGTTTCATTACAGGAGGAGGTTCTGAGAGGGTTTCACATTTCACCATTGGAGGTATGTCCAGGAGAAGCGAAGATGTACCAGGATCTCAGAAGATAGCACTAGAGGCCGGGTATGAAGAAGTTTGTGGTAGAGTTTTTTTCACGATACCTCACCTGCTAGCATATGAAGGTAGAGCAACAGGTACCAGCTGGCTTGGTACAACCCTTAGAGGTCTCGGAGTGGAAGTGGGATGTGATATCTAAAGATTTCGTGACAGGACTTCCACTTACATCTAGAGGACACGACCCCATCTGGGTGATTGTTGACCGACTGACCAAGTCTGCCCACTTCTTACCTATCAGAGAGCTAGGATCACTGGAGAGCATGGGACACCTCTACGTTCATGATATTGTACGGCTTCATGGTGTACCATCTTATATCATCTCCAATTGAGACTCTAGCTTTTCTTCCCGGCGTTGGAAGGGGTTTCAGGAGGCATTTGGGATGCAGCTATGCATGATAACCGCCTTAGACCCTCAGATGGGTGGTTAGACGGAGAGGACCTTTCATACTCTCGAGGAAATTCTCTGTGAATGTGTCCTCGACTTTGGACAGAGCTCAGAGGATTAACAACCCTTGGTGGAGTTTTCATACAACAACAGCTACCACTCCACCATCAGGATGGAACCTTACGAGGCATTGTACAGCCGACCATGTAGATCACCTCTGTGCTGGACTGACCCTGGGGAGTCAGCACTTGTAGACTTAGAGATGGTCCATGCTACGATGGAGAAGGTACCGATCATCCAGGAGCGGATGAAGACTGTTCAGAGATGATAGAAGTCCTATGCTGACAGGAAGCAGATACCACTACAATTCGAGGATGGCGACCACATTTTCTTACGGGTCTCGCATCGACGTGGATTACAGAAATTTGGCTGGGGCGGCAAGTTATCTCCGCGCTTCATCGGACCATTCTAGGTCCTCAGCAGGGTAGGCGAGGTGTCTTACTGCCAATCCCTTCCACCTCAGTTACACCAGGTGCACGTTGTCTTCCAGGTATCTCAGCTAAGGAGATACGTGTAGGATTCGATGCATATCATTGATCACGAGGATATGGACATCGATGACTGGGAGACTTTTGCAACGGTTCCGGTGGAGATCGAGGATCGATAAGAGTGGGTCCTATGCGGATGGTCGATTCCTCTAGTGCACTTTAGGTGGTAGCACGATATCCTCCAGGAGAGCACATGGTAGCGAGAGTCTCAGATGCGTGCACAATACCCTCATTTGTTTCCCTAGTTTATGATGTATCTTTACGGGACGTAAATCCCTGAGGTGGCAGTAATGTAAAGACCCATAAATTTCAATGAAAAAATTTTCATTCAAATTTATGGGTCTTTAAAAAAATGGATCATTTAAACATGAAATTTATGATTCAAAAAAATATGGCTCGTAAATCCATTAATGTCATAGGAGTTAAAAAGAACATTCCTTTTTCATGGTAAAAAGGGAAGAAAATTGATTTGTTTAAGAGGTGATAATAAGATTCATTCTAAGACATTCTCAAATGCAAAAAGGTAAAATATTCCTTTTAATGATAATAGTATAACAATATAATATTCATGGAAACCCTGTTTTAGAAAACATGGGCTTTATGGAACACACATCTTTTATCGAAGATATGGTGAAGTCGAGCCTTCCTAAAAACACATTCATAACAATCATATGTAGAAAAGAGTGGAATAGTGGTACCAATACATGAATATATTATGAAATATCAATGGATATGGAAACTCATCAGAATTCATGAGTGATGGATAACAATATTTCATTGAAGGAAGGATCATAATTTATAACCTCGAAAAATGATGAGATTGTATCAATAAACTATTACTACATGGTATCATGGTACCCCACTCTCTATGTTTGAAAAGGATGTTACATGAATCATAAAAAATAATTTAAAAAGGATATTTAAGATATAACAAGTAAAATTTAATCGAAAACAACTCAAAGAATAATTTTGTTTCATAAAAAACATGAGTCTCAACGAAGGCAAATTGAGACCAAACTATATTACTGAATTTGTAACATTTAAAACATAAAATTTATGAAAAATTCAATAAAATTTTTATTTAAAAAAAATAAATTGATTTATAGTAGACATACAATAAATTAATGTCCCTTACATACACCACACAAAAGAAGTGAGTGGTGAATAAGGCATGTATCTCACAAAAATAAAAGTTAGATGAAATTTCCCTTACCTTGTGCATTGACTCTCATCATACTCATTCAAAAATCCTATATAATAAATACAAATTTATTATAGATAATTTACATAATAATGTTATTATATCTAGTACCATATATGGTTCTATTATGACTTATATTAACTTCTTATTAAAAATTATATACTAAGGGTTCACATTGGTTAATATCCATTTTGTTCTTCACATGTCTCTTAATTTGTTATATCATCCGTCTTTGTAAATGTTTCATGATAAAATTCTTTAAACAATAATATAAATTTCATTTATATTATTTATTTTTTTATTTGAACAATATATAGAATATAGATGTATGGAATGTGATACACAGTTAATAGAGACGGTAAGATGTACTTACTCATGAATGTTATTCATGTTTTTGTTGTCATATTGAAAGAAATATAAAAATTACACATATGTATATATGTTTATAATATTATTAAATTATAATTATAATGATATATATATATATATATATATTTCATATAATTTCACTAATACCATACTTAATACATTCTTTGTAGTCTGTGAATCGATAACATCCCTTTTCGAGGGTAGTAATCAACACCTTCTCAAACAAAATTAACATATACATACCAAATGGAACGTAAAATGAGATTCCTTTTAAAAGGAATAGATAAGATTAAATTCATAAAAAATATAATATATTACATAAATAAAAGTCTTTTCATCATAATTTCCACTATGAGAGATGGTAGAGGAAAAATGAACAATCATGGTTTAGTAAGGTGGTAGTTCACCGTAAACATGAACAATATGTTTCATACCCATAATATGAAGGTGTGTGTTTGTGTAGTAAAATAAATTTCCATAATAAAATATTATTACATTTAATAAACCAGTTTTTTATACATTCATGGAATAAATATAGAATAGTGGACGTAGACAGGGAATAAAAGAAAGTAGCTTGAGAGAATATGTTACCTAATAATCAGGTAACTCATTTTGGTCTGTTCCAAAAGGATTTCTTTCATTTAGTTATTCTAAAATTTAATATTCAAGGAGTATGTTGGGTATATTGGTAATGGTATTGGGTATAAATTTTTCAACCCTATGTGGTTTTAGATGTGTTAGGAAGTGGGAGGAGGTGAAACTTTTCTATTGTGGAGGAGTGGGTCTCTTTTAAATATTTGAACAGAGAATTAAACACACTGTTTTCTTTTTTAATGTGGTTGAAATATTAGAAACAATATTCTAAATAGGATTATAGGGTCGATATATAGTAATAAAATGAATCTTTGAAAAATTTCATGGTCATTTTGTGTCTAAAATTTAAGTTTTAGACATTTGTGAAGCATACTTTTTCCTTCAATGATGTAATTAATTTTAATTACATTCAAAAAAATTTTAGGTAAAAAATTAATTTGACCGTATTATAAATTATACATTATTCTAATTCCAAATCTGAAATTAATTTTGTGAAATTACAGTTAAATAAAATGTATAAATTAATTTAAATTTAGTCCAATTATTGGAACGATATAGTGGGGTTTTACATTAAAAATGATCAATAGTTTTTTATGTTTTTTATATTAAATTGCTTGGGTCAAATTACATAAATAGGATTAATTTATTAAAATAATATATTATTAATATTTGAAAATATACATAACATTTAATTTATAATTGTAAATAAATTATATGAAAACGTAGTTTTGAAGTAAATTCAGTATTTTTCACTATTCATTGGAAGATGAAACTTCACCAAAAAATTCAGAAAAAAATTTCCTAACATACATAAAATGTTATGATTTCAAATATTAAGTTTATTTTTACATATTTAACCAAAAACGTTTCCAATAATTTGATTTAAAATGAGTTATCCATTAAAAGGCGGTAAAACTACCCTTATAAAAAAATATTTGTTTTAGAAAAAATATTGAGTTTATTATTTGTTAATTTCTATATAATCTGTTTGATGAATATAATTTTTTTAATATATAACATTTATATTAATTTTATATCACTCACTATGTTTTTATAAATTTAATTTAGCAGGGTAAAAGTGCAATGTGAAAATAATAATAATAATATATTCCTTTATATTCAATCATTTTTCATATTCATTTATAAATACATTTTAACCGAATAATTCATAATATTTTTATATAAACCACATATTTTCATAAGTTAGTTAATACTATTCATAATAGTCTACCTAATATCTTGGTTATATCTCATTAAATAAAAATATTTTTAACTATAGTTTGGTCACACTTAGTCTTGCATGTTTCACAAGAAACTGAGGAAGGTCTATATAGCATGTAATGTATACTAACCTCTGTGTTCCATATAGAGAATGTTAAACATTATGTTGTATGCAGTGCACGATAACTTGATGTTACATATAACTAAGTAAAAATAGTAATTTAATATAAAATTAAATATATTTACAAATACGTGAAATGAAAAATATCCAAATGATTAAATTAATATGAATTTGTTTTCAAAAAATCTCAGGGAGTTATAGGTCATGCATTACATAATAAATTTTTCATTGAATATATATTTCTATTAGTGTATCTTTACCAAAAAAAAATTGTATAGTATTTGTAAAACCTGATCTAGGTATTTGATCAGTTTATTTAATAAAAACTTCTTCGTTGAATGTGATTTCCATGTCGATTGGATTAATCCTTGCAAGATATTGAACCCATTGTAAAATTCAAATTGTGTTCTTTATTTTTATAAATTATTAATACTAAAAAATAATTAATCTCAATCCCATGTTTATTAAAATCCCATTCTCTGATAGTGAAATCATATTACTTCTCTAAATTCTGTGTTTGATATGAGTAAGCTTGATTCCAAAGTTAAATCATTTTCCAAAGTATTTTAACAGTCTAGTGATCGGGCTGTTGAGAAAATTTTGAAAAGATCATAATATTTTGCACTATTTTTTTTCCTGTTTGATTTTATTAATTCTGTAGGATTATGTTTTAGTTTTTTATATGAAAATTTTATTGGAAGCTAAATCCACCACCTCTTGAGTATTATACAAGGACATAAAATGTTAAGTTTTTTAATGACCATAATAGTATTTTAACTAATGAATAAATAAAAATTTCCATTCACATTATCTTAATATATTTAATTTTTCTAATATTTATAAAAAGAGATTAGTTTCTATTACAAATATTGGTTTTAATTATGAATTATTGGTTAACATGGATTTGTTTCTAATTTTTTAGTTTTCTTATAATTACCTTATGTGTGGATGAAATTCTAACACAATGACTTTTTAGGTAATATAAAAATTAAATAAATGATATTAATTACATTTAATGTAATAATATTTTGATAAATTATCGTGTTCCATGAATTTTATATATAAATATAACAAATAAGTGATGTTTTAAAATAATATTCTAACTCCATTTCAATCTTGTTGTCTTTAATTTCAAAATATGTGAATAGTCCCAAGAATGACTTTAATGATATGATATATTAAATAATATATTATTAAATGTTTTAAAAAACATAAAAATATTTTATTTGGACAACTCAATGTGATGTAGTCTATAATATCATTAATTTTCCAATTATCTATCAATTTTTATTTTATTGTATCTTTTTATATCCCTAAAGGTGAAACCACTTTGATATGTTGATAATCATCAAAATGGTAAACAAGGAGTTAAAAGTAAGAGAAAAGTGTTATAATATTACAAAAAAAATTATAAATTTTATTGGATATGAATATTTTTACTCGTAAAAATCCTATAATCTAAATAAATAATTTTGGGTCTAGTTTCACATGAAAAATAATTTATTGTATTAAAATATTTTATGTAATTCCATTTTTGTTTGTTGCTTCACCATAAAAGGACTACACCCCTCCCTTCAAACTCATACAACCATGAGCCTATTATCATGTCCAAACTATTGAAGAAACACTTATTAACAAAATTATCTATATTATTGTGGTTATTATTTTTTTACAATACCACCTCCAATTTCCTTAGGGAAATGTCAAAATAAGTTTCTTCATAGAGGTGGTAATCTTATCAATCGATACCTTTCCTTTTACTTCTTCTTATACCTCCAACAATTCAATCATAGAAATTATAATATTATTAAATCAATATATAATATATAATTATATTTCACTATGTTAATTAAATAACCTTATTTATCTCTTTTTACAACCAATGGGGAACTAAAACCTATATCATGTATAAATGAGGACTACCACCTCAACCTGGTGATGTGTCTTCATTTCCATCACCACCTCAAAATGATAGCTATTATGACGGATTTAATATATATATATATATATGACACTAATTGTATAATTTGGATTTTTAAATATAATATATTACTTATGTTTTTACCCTTCCACATACTAAAAAACAACAATGTCGCCTGTGCGTATGTGTGGAATACCACCTATATGAAGTGATGTGATTAGTTTTTCCCATATCTAATTATTGAATGATTATAAAATTTTATTTTAGGTATAAAAATGTTATTTATTTAATGATTAATATTTTGGGGATGATGGTTGAATTACCCATTTTACCTTAATAATCCTTGACAATTCATTTTTCAATTATGATCTGAATGTCTTTAGAACACTTAACATATATTTAATTTATTAACTAATTATATATGTCATTTAAATAAATGAAATATTTTTTTATGATAATGATTTAAATCATTGAATGTTCTTTTATGAAAGTAAATACTTAATATAATTTTATATTGTAGGAGTTATTGAATGTACAGAGCAAGACGAGACTCGGGGTAAGTGGTTTCCTATCACAATTTTCATTAATTGGTTTATAAATATACTTCATTGACTATGTTAGGCCCTGATTGTGGGTGGAATTACATATTATTTTATTATTTTATATTTCCACTTTTTATGGTTTTATAATTGTTATGAATGAATATTTACTTTTTTAATTCAAAATTTAATGTTATGATATTTGTAAGGATTATTTGCCTCATTTGTATTTCATTGAAACATGTATTGTAATAAGCATCTACTTCCATTTAAATGTTGTATTCAAATCATTTTGAGATATTACATCATTAATTAATATTTGATTTTGATATTTTAAGTTCATTTGAATTTTTGTCAATCAATATATGTTAATTCAAATTTAACAAATGCATCATGGGGTTTTCGAGTTTCAATTTCAATTCATTGAAGAAAAATTTAGGTTATGATTCACGATTTATTTTATATGGTGTAAATACTTTCAAATGAATGCGAATTAAAATATTCCTTCATGGAAATGTTCAATTTTTTAATTATGTAATGTTATTTCATTCATTGTATTTTAATTCAAGAATTAACCATGTTGCAAGAGTTTCTGGTCACAAACTTCCTTCCTTGATATATGATTTTCCTTAATGAAGTTATATTTATTTATTTAGTGTATTCAGAAACATTTAAATTATAACACCATATCTATATTATATGAATGCTATTTTATGTTATTTGTTATTTCCTTTTTACAAATGTATTTTGTATTAAATGTCCCTGATTTTTTATTGCAATGAATTTGTTGTTTTAACATTAATAATTGTTTTTAACCAAACACTTCCTTGAAGTTATTTGACACAATTCAATTATTTTTCATTTATAAAAATAAATGATTTCATTAATTTATTATACATGAACATTGAACATCTTTTAAATGTTTTGAAACGAAATTTATAAACATTTTCCACATGGGTCACTTTTAATTCTCTTTATAAATGTTTGAAAAGAATGTTTAATTTTAACATTTACAGCATGGAAAAGTTTTCACATTATCATATCCTATAATTTATATGAAGCATAATTTATATGTTACTATGGATCATTCCAAATAAAATATATTTCATTATGTAGATAAATGTTTTATAAAATATTTTCATAAGATAATTCTAATATCCATTTTTTAATATTTTTTATATAATATTTTAAATTGATTTTCCTAAATATCAAAAACCATGAATGATTCCTCTAGATTACTATGAATATAATATTATGATACCATAAATCTTATTTATATGGATAGATTACAAACATTTTTTCACTGAGATTATCAAATTACTTATTTCTTTTCCCTGTGTAAAAGAACTAATAAAGGATTGAATGATTTTTTTAAAACATTGATTTGGAAAATTAATGTTTCTCTATGTTATTTTCCTATATTTTATCTATACGTTATTGATAATGATAGCTGATCCGGAAAAAATTTAGAATGATAAGTGAGTCTGATAGAGTTTAGAATACGAGTGTACTTGATATAGCTCTCTAACACCTTGGGTAATGTGACAACGTTAACTTTACAAATGCTACTCCTAAGTGATGACATATTTTAACTATTATTGTTCAGTCTAAAGAGATATGTGAATTATAAGGTTATGCGATAACATGATAAATATTTGATGTTCCATGATATCTATATAGTTTTAAAATTATTTTTATGAGTTTTAATGGATCCTTTGATCAAGGATTGATTTCAAACAACTAATGATTAATGACTTATATGACTATGGTCTTATGTTAATTATTTACACCATGTATCATGTTTTATGATCCATGTTGTGATGGTTATGAAATTTATTATGTTATTCTCACCTGCTTTGATTGTTTCATCAAACCCTTATGCTCATCTTATTCTCACGAATGAAATTCAATTAATAATTACAATTTTTAACCATAAAATGCTTTTGAGCCCACCATTATTATATTTTAATTTTCCCAAGTTTTTGATGAATTATTTAAAGAAAGGTTTCATTTTTGAATAATTCTATAGGATATTTTTAATAGTTATTTTTAAAAAATATTAGTTTCCCATAATAGAGAAAATGATCACTTGAGTGCAGGTGTATTATTATATAAGAGATTATTCGAACTATCTAAAAATATAAATCTCAAATGTCCATATATATGTTTGTGATCCAATTTTTCTGATTATGTCAAAAAATTTGGATAGCATAATTAAAGTCATTTTTTAATATTTTCAAATCCAGTAATATATAGATTATTTTTTAGCATCGAGTAAAGGAGTGTATGTTCAAGGATACTATAAAGTAACTTGAAAATATTATTGTTTTATGATTAAATGATTATAATGATATAATAAAGAATTTTTTGGCATGACTAGAAGTAATAAGATTTCCCAAGAAATAAATTACTTAATTTAATAGAAAATATCTCATTTGTAGTTAAACATTTTATTTTATAGATTTCTATGGGCATGGTAGAAATATCAGATCTATACTTTGGAAAAATTGAAATAAATATAACATTCCATTATAGCAAGTTAGGTGAATAAATTTATATGCAGAATCATGAATTTTTCAGAACATTTTTAAAAGAGAAAATGTATTGTTTATTAGAGAAGAGTTTTTATGGGATTTGGTAAACACACAGAGAGTAGAATCAAATGTTATATATATTTATACAAGAAGATTGATTCTTGTGGTGCATTAAAGATAATTTCTTTTAAATGAAGGGAGGGGATGATTTAAATATTATCATTCTACCTCATTATAGTGAATTAACATTTCTTACAAGAATAGATGGCATATAAATTAAGAAACATAAAAATGATTTTTCTAGAAGGTACAAAATGAAATATCTCGAACAAGATAAGAAGATATTATTGATAAGGATCTAGATATATAGGAGAGACTAAACCATGGGATTAGGATAAATGGATTACATTTGAAAGGTCATTCAAATAATTTGAATGACTATAAGAAATGATATCTCACCCCCATTCATTTTATACATAAAATTTCCTATTTTAATAACTTGATCATTTGAAAAATAGCACTTATACATGTAGAAAGTGACATATTCATCATCTCTATGAAGATTAATGTATGCCTTGATTTGTATTCATCTTGATATTTTGTTATTATTTGGAGTTACAAACAAATTAATGTCACATCCTGGAAATGAAAATTTGGAGGATGTAAAATGGATCCCATAGAAATTTAATTTAATAGAGGATATTACCTTAGGATATGGGGTAGATGAACCATTGTGTGTAAATATTGATACTATATTCCTTGGTGATTCATGAAACTATTATATCAGAATAGCATTCATATTTACATATAGAGGAACAATGATAGGATGGATAAAACACTATACTAAATTGTTACTCTCCATATAATAGATTCATGGTATGTTGAAATAAATAGAGTTAAAAAGGAAAATGATTGGATGATGTATTTTCCGATGGAGTTCATAAGAAATCAATAAGGTGGAGTTCTATTCAGTGGTTATTAGAGAGTAATCTACTTGGCCTGAAATCTAGTTTTCCAGGAAAGGAAAAAGTATATCAATATAAAATGTCATTTCATCTAGAACATGTGGGTGGATAATGATCTATAACTATAGAAGATATTAAAAATATAGAATTTTGTGAACATGTTCCCTGAGGATACAGTTAATGAAATCATGTGGTAGAATCATGACTCAATGTTAATTTGGTTAATGGATGGAGAAGGTGGAGGAATGATATATATTGTGGGAAATAAAGAAGGATTTTCTCTGAATAAATTTTAGAGAGTCTCCAAGGATCCATTAAACATGTCTTTATGTTGTATATTATATGAAGGTGAAGTCCAGTCCGAAAATTATTTTTTTTGGATTTAAGTTTACTATAATCTTTTCATATATTGGGAGATAATTAGATTTGATTAGAATAAAATGGAATTTGGGACTCTCTAGGGGTGCTAAGACAATATAATGGATTTATCTTCTAAAAAAGTATTGTTGGAGCATTTAAATTTTAAAATTACATTAAATTTTATGGGTCATAATGTTGGATTCCAAGATGAAGCGGCCATGAAAAATATGTACATAATTTTAGGGAAATCAGATTAAATTGCTTAATGAATGACACATGGTATATTAGTTCTTGGGACATCAATGCTATATAATTAAGCGAGACACAATAATTATGAGTTTTTAGATTATTTATACATAGTAATCTTGTTTTATAATATATTTTACATTAGAATATAATGGAAATATAATGAAAATATTTCTCTTATGTATGTAAGAAAAATATACAATGAAACCTATGTTATTTTAATCTTCTGTTCCTATGGGTTTTTATACATTTCTTATTATATATTCTCATTTGGTGCGATGGAACACCACGATAAATTACTAAAATATTCCTTGGTAAGGAGTCTCCAAACATATCCCAATATACGAACTCTAACCTAACACATTAATACAAATTATTCACATCTTGTAATATCGATCCGTAAACTCCAAAATCCCACCACGAATTGTATATGGTCTAGTGACCCATAATAGGGTATCCAAAAAAAATTACATGAGGAAAAATATATGAATATATCCTAAAATCTACTGAAAACCTTTATACACCATTTTATACATGAATATTTTAAAATTTAATACAAAACATAAATATATAATAACATACTTAATAATAAAGTATATATAGTTGTTAGATGAACATCTAAATAAAAAATCATTATCTTAACAAATTTAATAAAATGGAAGTCAGGAAAAGAATGGTGCCAATGTTTTTATCCAATTAATGAATCCAAAACATGTCCTACCATATCTCATTTCAGTCAACAATATATAAATTATGAAATAATTAAAATTCAAATATTTCATGAACACAAATGTGGAAAGTGCATGAAAAGAAATAACCTATTGAAATACCTCCTGAGAGGTGATATGTCAGGCATGCCACAACGATCCTTCCACTAAGAGGTAAAGGGTTTTTATAAGCACTATGATAGAATAAACCATAAATTAGTGGAAATTTCATGAACATTCTAAAATAAGGATAAATCACAAACAAATAATAGAATGAAAAATAAAACATAATATATATACCTAAATAAAAGTAAAGAAACCAGAATTCATACATTTAATAAACAACTAATGTACATAAACTGAAATAGATGGTACAATGGAGAGAGAATAAAATGCTTAATTACAAGAGATATAAAATTACTGTATTTGTTAAAAGGGAAATCAACACAGTATCTAACCACCATCGTGATGGTTAGTTACCTTGATCCCCATTAGGATTACCAATGCTCTAACTCCATTAGCACATGACTCTGCTGTCTCAATTCTTGAAAGGCCTCCAACATGTACATCATCTACATGATTATGTTTTCACACCTCAATGAAAGATGCCTCTCTGAACAATCTCAATGTTAAATAAAAAAGAATAATGGCACACTAGAGGTAATGACAATCATATAAATCACCATCAAACCTAATGGATTAATTATGTTAAATCTATCTAATAAAATGTAAACCATTAAATGAAATACAATATCTTATGCACCCTCCCCAGTAGCCCTATAATTTGGGTAATGCTGAAAGTATCCTTCATTGCATTGATCCTAGAATTAGGAACACAGAAAGAGAAGTATAATTGTACCTTAAAATATTATCACCCAGTTCCCAGTATCCCATAACAAGAAATATAAGAACACCCTACTCTATGTGGAAATTTACTTAAGGGAAAATACATCCCTTTCCCATCCAACACAAATCATAGAATCCCAATGCCTTCATAGAACTTGTAAAAAGTAATGTTAAACATTTAAAACATATAATATAGGAAAAACCAAATCTCCTATAGGATCAAACTCATGTGTTGGAGAACTAAATCACTCCATGTTCCATAATACTCTGATATCACAAACCATCGATAGAGTTCAACTGTCCACATTAACAAGAAAATAAATATGAAACTATAGCGGGAGACCCATGAATCCTTGAAATTTTTTAACTAATTGAACGAATATCAATTATAGTAATCGATCCATACTTTTCAAACAATAGCTACCAACACCAGGCTAATATCCCATCCGTATTGAGTATTTCACACAATTTCAATATTGGGAGACAACACAAGTAGAATAACATTACCTTCTACAAAGTAAAATATGATGAATCAAGTGGGGGGGGATCTATGAAGTCAAATAGTAGCATGGTTGACCCATAACACACGCCATCTAATTTATTAATAACTAAAATGACAGAGGTGGTGACCCACACCTCATGCCAACATAAAAAACATGGGAAATAAAAAAAATATTGTAGGTTTTTAATGTTAATTCCACATAGAAATCAAAGATATTTCACTAGTGGAGAGGAAAATATTTTATACATCCCAACTGATAATTCATCATCCCTATTCATAACTCAAGATGAAAAGTCAGAGATAATGAGAGAGGATGTCTATTTTTTGATTGAACACTGGCCCTGAAGTCCATCCAGATTAGGGAAGGATCAAAAAAAATCTACATTCCACCAAATATAAACCACATGAACCAATACTGATAAGGGGGTTCATGATAAAATGTTTAAACCTATATGAGTACCAATTATTAATATTTACCATTGAATTTATCTACAATTAAGATGGTAACCCTCATGCCTCGGGGAAAAATGGTGTCTGAAACTCGATGTCCTTCAAGGAAACCATAAACCCCCAAAACAATCAGAGGGTTCCAATTACATAAAACATATGAGGGGCCCACATCCAAAGTTAAAATGCACCCTAATAAGTCATCCACTCTCACAATAGATCTACAAAATTATTAGAGATTTGTAATTGATGCTAGGGATTGGATTTCACAACCAACCCGAGTCATCTCACTAATAGCCTCGAATAGTGAATAAGTACCCCTTTGTGAATTCCATATAGAAATATACATAGAATAGACTATTTACTTTTCCAAATCTATCCCCACATTGAGGAAATGAACAAACCCTAACTACTAGGACAATACATGATGTGTACTATTGGAACATAATATGTTCACCCTAATTATTTCTTTAGGAATTTACCTCAGCACAAATCATCATTTACATCCAAATCATTGGAGATAATCATATATTAAATGGTGCGCAAGGGGGTTGGGGTCTTTTTATTGTAATATAATCAAATATGTGTTTTTTATCACAAATGGATTATACTATACCTACCATAAACCCCATATAGTGTGATTGGATATGTATATGTCAAGAAATTTTTCATATAACCAAGGATCCAACACAATGTGTCCATATGGCCAAAACATAATGTGGAAATAATCAATAACAAAATATGAATTGGATAACTATACGATATGTATTCCTGTAACTACACACAACGTAGTTTGGAGTTCTGGATGTAGAATGTTTGTGAAGAACCTAATCTCACCCAAAAATCCTCGAATTCCATCCAATTCCAATGAAAAGACATACAATATAAATGAAAATTCCACGAATTGGAAGTAAAATGACATAAGAATCAACATGAGATGGAAATGAAAGTAATTATCCCTACTTCATGGTGGATTCCAAATCCTTATGATCACACACATTTGACCCTTGACCCATGATCAATGTTTCCTGGTCTACAACTCTAACTCCTCTAACTGAAATCACATAAATCGCCTGTCTCAGTTCCACTGAATCATTTACAAAGGGGCAAGGAGTCTCCCATCATCTATATTAGTCAAGAAAGAGAGATGTTTAGGGTTACATAAAAACTAATTAACTAATATAAAAACCCATTTAATGGGCATTACTCCTTGACTAATACATATAGAAAGAATACAGCTTTCCTAGGTAAAATGTTTAATTTCTGACACAATTAAAAATTTAGAATTTCATTAATAAATTTTTGGGATACATCAAGGATTGGACACATCAAAATAAATAATTTCTATTTATTAACTATTTATCAATTTTTTAATACACATCTAGCTTTGAACCTCACCAAATTAAGACTCATGGATAAAATCCACATCTCAATAATAAAGGAATATTTGAAACAAAATCTTGTGTCATTCTCTAGGGTAAAATGACTATTTCAACCGTTGTCGGTGCCTATTGATACAAAAATCACAAATGTGTTGGGACTTCAATATTGAAAAATTTAGGTCGCTATAGTACATGACTATGTATGCAAGGTTGAGAAATAATACTCAGTATAGGCATCCTATGTAATGTGATGACCCATTAAAACCACTAGTGTCTACATGATTCTATAATAAGTATTGTACATTTTAATCCAGAATCATGGAAAATCATCATTAGTTATAATAATATTGATGATTACTTATTATCAATATACTTATAACTCACTATAGTCATGTTCACCAAATAATTTTTTATTTATATATATGTGTGTATGTGTGTGCATGAATGTGTGTGTATAGAATTCACATTTCTAAAATATCACAACAATAAGGACCCCATCCAATGAATCTCCTACGATGTTCTATTATGTCATGTCTTATTCCAAAATCAGATCTTTTCATTGAGTTTACCTCAAACCAATTGTAATGGGTGATAAATAGATATGTACCCATTGCATCATCATGAACCTCAATCCCATAGTTATGGGAGAGAATGATTATGAACCCATGATCATTACCTATTTCAATCCCATTCTAGTGTGTCAATTTACGATCAATGATCAAGGGTGTCATCAATAGTATCTAACCCATAACATTAGATAAGAATAAGAATAGATACATAAAAACATATATATATATATATCTGTGTGTGTGTGTGTTAGTGTCATATACATCCTCTATCAGAGAGTAGTGAGAAAAAATAATATATTTGAGAATATGTGATAGCCCAGATAGTCTATACTATTTATCCTATAAACATTAATGGGGTAGGAATTTAAAAAATATAGTTTTATCAATTATGCACATTAAAAATACCTCAATATATATATTTTTTATTAATTTTTATCCCTGATTGGTGACAAAAATTCAATAATAAAGGGAATTCATTTGTCGTGTTAACTGAAACTAGTGACAATGGTGACCCTTATCAAGGCAAAAAAATGAGATAACGAATATATCCCTTTATTAATGATTTTATTATTGATGATAATGTTTTTCCATTTATTAGTTGTAAAATTATTGTTTTTTTTTGGTGAAAACAGACGTAATTAATAAAAAAAATTACATTATAAACTATTGAATAACATATTTCTGTATATAAATATATTAATTTTTATATAGATATAATCATTTTTCATAAATATGATTTATATAATACTAAATATGTATTTTAATATAATATATAATTGATTTTTTATGGTTTATAAAATAAATAATTTATATGGATTTATAATAAATTAATTAGTATCAGTTAAAAAAATTAACTATAATTTATTCATATAAAAAATTAATAAATCAATTAACATCATAAGATAAGTTGAAATTTCGATAAAATTTAAAATGGTCATAATTTTTTATCTGGGTGTCCTTTTAGGATTATTGTGATGTAAAATGAAATATTTGAAAAAGATATAGAGCATTTGGTTTGGTTTTTACTCAATACCTTATTTTTTCAAAGTTTGAAAAGGCTAGGATGGCTTCAAAATCGAGTTTTTTAGTTTTGATACACTAAATTTTGCACATTCAAGGATATTTCAACATCATTTAAGAGGGATTACTTAACATTATTCATTCAGGATTTCTTTTTTTCATTGGATTACATTCATAGGAATATCATGGTGTTGAATTTTTTTCATTTTTATATTTCAATGTTATTTATTATCAAATTAATGGATTAATATACAAAGAAATACACATTTGAATGTATTTTCGTATAAAACATTATTGTATAAATAATGAAATATTGATATATACATATAAATTTTATTATTATGTATATAAAAAATATGAAAATTAGAAATAATTATCTATTTTATTGAAAATAAAAATTTATCCATTTTGTTTACCATATAAAAATGAATGAAATTATTTATACCTATATAAATGTATATATAATTCTAATATATAAATATTTTATGTAACTTTTATTATACATTTATATGTAATTTAATATGTTTTAATACATTTAAATAATAAATAATGAAATATGCATATATAAATATATATAAATATGTGTATATATAAAAATATAGGATAATTTTTAAAAATGAAAATATAAAAAATGAAGATTCACTAGTCCAGTGGTGAGGGTTGTTATTAAGAATTTGGTTACTGGGGGTTTGAATATCACCTCCTTAAATTAAATCAATATTGAAGGGGTGGTGTTTTTATGGGACTGAGGGGGTGGTGTCATCTGTTTCTTGTATCCCCAATCCGGTGGGGTCACGTGTGTGATGGTTGTCGATTGAATTTTTTTCCTAGATTTATATTTTTTTTATAAAATTACAAAAAAACCATTACCATAACATTTTTTAATAATGATGAATGGATCTAGCTATAATAGGTTCTTATAATGTTGGAACATTTTTATCACTGATAAAAGTGAATTCTAGCACTTATAAAGGCCTTATATAGAGCATACCAAACCAAATTCCACTCAATAATTCTGTTATCCCAATTAGCCACTTGGACTCAAGAACATTTGGCCAAATTCCATAGGCTATCAACTAGAAGCAAGGGGCCTTGGGTGTATTTGTGGGAAGAAAATTACTCCATACCAGAGTGGAACACAATATAATAATTGCCCTTGTAAATAGGGGGAGCACTATAATATGAATGAAATAAATAAACATCGGAAGGCTTATATATATGCAATTCCAGAAGTCACGTCATAAATAAAATTATGATACATGTCATTTTTTTCTAATATAGAATCGAAAACATATTTACAAGACATATATACAATATATGTAACCAAAGTAAAAAAGGGAAAAAGTTCTACCTTTATATAGAATAATGAGCCTCAGCCCGATCTCATGCTCCCATGCTCTTAATAATGGTACAAAACAAAGCATTGAACTATGGGAACTATCTCTAGTCCATACATGTGTCCATAAAGTATGTTAGGGTACATAAGGGTGGCCTAAACATGGTGTGAGAGAATATCCGAATAGGTAACCACCCACATTTCAATTCAATTATAGGTTGTTCAATAAAATAAACTAAAGGGTTTAAAGGTAAACAATTAATTAATAAATAATGTAATGATTCTCATACAAAGTAAGTATTGGATGTGATACCACAACACCTCATACGGCTCCCTCCAAAACAAGTGTAAGCTATTATTCTATGGATGCAACATGTAATCGAATGTATACCCCATCTCCTCACCATACAACCATATGACCATATCAACAATGGCCTTTCCAGGCAAACTAAAGTTGTAGAACATCCATGTCCAATCCATTCAACAAAGCATATCATATTTTACATGGTCATTCCCTATTATCAAATTATGCCACAATTACAATGGTCATGACGTATAATGAAGTGTTATTCCATGAAGGGTCGGATCCAAGGTGTATAATACCAAGGCATCCTCATCATGTCCCAGCACCATCTCAATGAAAAAATGGTTAGGAACTAGTTTAATTCCATGGAGCATGTCAACTAAATATTTTCTACATGGGTCCAAGAAAGCTGGAACTAAGCTGTTGCAAGGCACATGGAATTCCCTGAACTCAAGACCTAAGGCTCTTACATTATCCAAGGTGTCCACCACTACAGCAAAATACAGGGAGTAACATCCACGGAATCAAAATGGAATCAATAACCTCAGTATACCAACCTAGGTATCCCCTACCATTTCATATACATCCTTATATATCCATTAACCAAATATATTACCATTTTATACCATGAGTATACCCACCCATCCTTTAAAACTCACATACAATGCAACTAACGAGTACAACAACTCATTAAAGCAATTAAATATATGCCATTTAATCAAATCAATCATGGAATAATATGATAAAGTCGTTATTATAGGATGTATATCTATTATTCTTGCAATTAAATATCATTTAATTAATTTGTAGATTTATCTAATCAAGAAAGATCATAACACACCCCTCGGGTGTTTCAATAAGGTAAAAGCATGTGAAATTCACCTAGAACACACCATGGGTTTCCTTGGTTCTAGAGACAACAACCAACACATGTCAAGTGTAACTAAGGGATTCTCTAATAGGTCCTAAGTCACTTAATTCAATTTATAATTTCAATTTTAGGGCCTTATGAAAAATTATTGCTGGTGGAACAAATGTAGCTTGGTTTACAACGAAAAAAAACAGTTGGAAAATTATAGGTCACCGGTAGTGTCTTGGTAGTAGATTGCTCCTCTAGTATCGGCACACAATTCAACATATATTGAGGGAAATTTGGAGAACAGAAGATGAACCTATAAATAGTGAATATGAACATAAAAATAAATAGTACATCTGATATCTAAAAGAAAAATGAAAAACTGAAAATGAATTGACTACTCACTGAGGCGGATCCAATGGGATGACTGGCGCTTGAATAGGGCCTCATATGGAAGATTGGAATCAAATTCAAGAATAGTCTCCCTTGGAAGCTCTAAAAATTTTCTTCAATGTTTCATAGGATGGAAATGAGTGTGTATGTTTAAATTTGATTTAATTTATGTTTTCATTTAATAAATTGAAAAATTAATTGGGATACATGGTCTAGACACATGGGTTGAATAACCATACAAAATCCGTGCATGATCTATTATAGGAAATGGACACCTAGACATTTTCGTTGCATTGGTTGACTAACCATGCCGAAACCATTCAAAACCCATTGTAAAAATTGCAGATATTGTCAAATGTCCATTCTTCCCAAAGAAAACGGTTTGGCATAACAATGTGGACTTCCTCGACTCTCTCCCAACAACTCAAAAAGTTTGTTAAACAATGCTGAATGCCCCAAATGGTTTAAAAAAACTAGGCACCATGCTTATTTCCACCCAAAACATGGGTTTTGGGATCCGAATTATCCCGAGACATCTCCAACACACCTCTTACCTAAAAGGGAATTCATATTAGTTCATATTAGTCATTCAAAAAAAAATAATGGATTTGTCCTTCATAATAAAACCTAGGTTTGTTCAGTCATCCCCCTAAAAGAAATTCATCCCAAAAGTTCCTTCTCAAGGGTTATCATGATTCTTCTAAGAATAACTTTGACCACTGATTATGTACATCATCTTCCCTATCATGAATATCAACTTATAATAGACTGTGTTTCCATAGCACCCATACTAGAGAAACTGACCGTCCATGGGGATCCTTTTTTCTCCTATCAACTACACGAATCGGATGCTCCTAAAAGGATGAATTCACCTGTAACTCAACCACATTAGGCTGAGAAGCATAATATGGTTCTGAGTGATAGTAACATAGATGAGATATATTGGATATATTGTTCATGGATCAGTACCAGTGAGTTAATTGTAACCTATAATATATCAGCCTGAAACTACCCAAAATCGCGAATGGTTTGACATATCACTGTGAAATTATACCCTATTTCCTGATTCACCTATGTTCTTACCTCAGTCAACCATGTTGAAAGACCTTATCCCAGAACATAAACTCTAGAGGATTTCTACAGCGATCAACATAAGATATATGTGAATATTAAGAAGTATCCATCCATTTCAAAATCAACTATACATACTCAATAGAATCCTTCATGAGTAAAAATCCTAGTAAATCTACCTCACCTACCTATAACCGGCTCATGGGTGATCAGAATGGCCTTCTATACAATGCCTAATATAGATCAATCTATATAGTATCTTGATAGATATTGTTGTAGTCTAACTCATCCAGGTTTATATGCTTCTATAATGTGCCGCCAAAATCATAGAGGCATACTCATAGCATATCCTTAAAAAACTAAATCGCATTATCTGACTGGCCATCTGTAAAAGGGTTATATGTTGTGCTTAGAAGCACCCAAGTACCAAGAACCCTTAAAAAGTATTGTATATATGAGTCAAAAATCATGAATCCCTATCTTAAAAAATAGTGTGTTGGACCCCATAGAGTTTTACTATATCAATGATATACAACATACCAATCTCATTAAAACTAAAAGTATCCTTGATCAGTACTAAATTGAATCCTTCATGAGACTATCAATAAATACACACACAACATCGCTACCGCAAGGAGTCCATGGTAATCTGGTCATGAAATACATCGTGACATCATCCCATTTCCACTTGAGAATATGTAACTGATATAAAATTCTAACTAGTCTCTAATGTTCTAACCTAACCTACTAATATGTTTAATAGATCGTAACTAAATAAGATGAATCTATTTTCATACTTGGCCTGTAGTAATAATGACGCAACAAATGGTACATCTTTGTCAAATTAGGATGCACTACCAAAGTAGATGCATGAAAATATCACATTAACTTATTTTATATGTCTATGGAAACCTATACATGACCTCTTACAAACATAATGTCATACTCACCTATGGTTAAAATCGAAGGAGGGTCCTCACAAGACACACTCCCCCATAGAAATAGGTTATATGATTCTAATAGATGCATCTTCCTCACTCTAACCATTAGGTTATAAGTCACAACTATGGATGTTAGACAATTCTATCACTAGATATCCTTCACCTTGGTGTTCATCTCAGAGAACAAAGAAATAAGATTCCAGTTAATGCTTGCCTTATGTACTACATATATTTGTGTCCACCAACTTGGTGCATCGTCAAATAAATTTCATTTCCCATGTATGTAGCCATACTCTAATTGAAATTATTATAGGCACTCAACCAAAAATTTTTACCTCATATTCATATCACTCTATGTAAATATGTACATGATTTTTTGGTGGTCAGTGTGCACAATATAAAAAATCTCTCCATTTATGTAATATCTGTAATAGCACAACACACGAACTACTACCTCTAACTCGAGATCAAAAATTATGTAATTACTCTCATGCGACCTCAACTATTCAGACTCAAACACCACAAATATACCTCCCTACATCAGCACATCGGGAATCCTGATACTTGATGTGTCAAAATACACATTGTAGATACTTCCCTGGTTTGGCAGTATGAGTATTTGTGCTGAATAAAATCTCCCATTCATCTTCTGAAAGGAAGTCTCACTGGTGTCTGACTATACAAGCTTCACACACATCATATTCATGCCTTTTAGTAGTATTTATATTCCTTGATAAGTTGTGTATGAAATTATTATAATATCTTTATATCCCCAAGAAACTCAATATATCCAATCCATACATTGTTTGCTTCTTGGAAACTACATCCTCCGCCTTCTATGTGTCTATAGATACATCAATATTCAAGATAATGTCATATTGGAAGTGAATCAAATCCATCTAGAAGTAGTAATTTGTTATCATAACTTATATTTTATGCTCTCTAATACTATCCATAAGATTCTCTAGGGGTTTGGAATGGTTATGCCAATTGGTATAATACACCTAGTTAACATCCATTAACAACACCACTAACGAATCCTAATAAGGATGAAGAACTCATATCACCAGCAACATGTATACTATTAGTTCATTCATGATTCCAAATGGAATAACATGATACTCTCATAAACCATACCTGATATATAATGTTGTATAAGGTATGTCTCTAGGTCGAACACATACATGGTTATACAATAAGATTAAATCAATTTTTGATAACACTCGAGCTCCTTGATCCTAATCAAATATGTCATCTATCCATGGATGAGGATAATTGTTATTAACTGTAATGTAGTTCATTTTTTTATAATCCACACATATCCTAAGGGGACAATCTAAATTTGTCACAAAAAGGACCGGTGAACTCCATAGGGATGTACTTGGTCGAATAAACCCCTTTGCCTCCAAATCCTCTAGCTACCTCTATAACTCCTGAAACAGAATCGTAGTAATCTTGTAAGGAGGAATGGATACCAGTGCAGCTCCTTGAACTACTTGATGAAGAAATAAACCCTTATAATTGGAGTAAAAGCAAAAAAATTGTCCATAATAATGTCCCCTAAATGATCAACCACTTGATAAATGTTTTCATAACAAGCTCCTTGATATTTCAGATACACACTAGATAATTAGGTAGTCATCCTACCCAACCCATGATCATCTAGTCGGGCTTGGTATTCCTGGGTATCCCATTCACCATTGTGAATATTATGTGCAATAACTTTTGATGTCAAAATCATCGTCTGGCGATAAAAATCAATATAATCTCGATAAGCAACCAGTCAGTCCATCCCATGTATGATGTCAAATCCTATCATCATGGGGAAATAAAGATCTAGATGAAGTAATACCCACAAAATTCATGGGGAACTACCTTCATGGGTTCACATCTTCCATTATGATTCCCAATAGAGAGTCTAGAATCATATTTCACTCAGAACCAAATAATTCAATCCTAAGGAAATTCAACAAAGGGGAGGATATGAAACTATTCTATATAACTATATAAAGAGGAGAAGAAGAAATAATATATGATGATAATATCATAACTCTCTCCATAGAAGGTCCTAAACCAGAAACCATATGGGATGGATGCATATAATATATATGAACCAATCCACAACCCTATGAAACGTTCTCAAACCCTAGAGTAGGCCTACTATGGTATCTCAATGTAACAAGTTCATAGCTTCATTGACCATAACCACCACTTCCTTGACCTAATCAACAGGAAATACCCCATCTCCCTTCCAGATGGAGAGTATATGAAGTCTCTCCTAAACCTGGGGTTAGAGCTGCCCCCTACCACTCACTACTATAGGGACAATCCTGAACAAACACTATGCGTGTTCCATCGTTCTATATGTTTTACACATGACTAGGTAATAATTTCATAAATTCCTTCTATGGACCCCTCTTCAACACTTATGATATAATAATATGCTATAAATACATATAGAATGATTGGTAATCATATCATAAGAATCTTCAAAATACCAATTCATGCCACTGGAAGTCATTCTACAGGGCTGAGAGACTATAATTCTAATCTATTCCCCACCAACATACCATAAGTTTGACTATGTACTTAATTCATGATTCAAAATTTCAGTAATAAAGGTAAATCTAAAATTTTTGAACAAATACCTGATTGCAAGATTGAGACCGTCCTTGAATAGTATCTCCCTTGATAGCTCATCAGTAAGGCATATTGGCACGAAACACAACAACTCTATAAAGCATGTCATGTACTCCATTACATTCATTTCACCCTACTACAGATTGAGGAACTCACTAAACTTCTCCGCTCATAGAGTCTCAGGTTAAAGTTATTCTTAGTAACTGGTTTGGAAATTATCCCAACACATAACTAGCATCCTGTCAGATTGGTTCAGAACATCCATCTAGCACTTTGCTACTCCACAAAGAATATAAGCAGTGAGATTCACACTCCTCTATGGAGGTGCATCCAGATGATCAAATATTGACACTGTAGTCATGAAACATACCTCAATATCATGTGGTAATCCATCCCTTGAAAATGTTGGAGGAATCTACTGCTAAAACACATGTATCATCCCATCAATATACAAGGTATGTTGTGGTACTCCCTAGAAATTCATAATGAAGATTTAGAATCCCCCATAAAATTGTTCCTCAAAAACTATTTTTGGAATAATATCTGGTGATGTAGTTGTACCTTAATGAGGATCCACCTCTAGCCGATAAACCACTACCTCTAGAGGATGATTATCGCATACCTGTGGTCGTATGACAAGAGGTAATCTGGGGAAAATGCCAAAACAATTTCAGGCACACACCATAGAAAATAATTATATTGATGAAAATAGATCACAACTATTGTAAATGTTAAATACCTCCTAAAAATAGTCCATACAAAATATCTTTCTATTAAAACCATGAATTTAAAAAGTAAAGTCACAAAACTCATTTGAGACACTACCACATTCCCACTCATAAGAAAGGTCTAGGTCATGTATATTTTAAAATTTTCAATGTTTCCTTTTCAATTGAAATTTATTTTACATTTAATAATTGTCATTCATTTATTAAAAATGTTTAACCGATGTTATACCAAATTCCAATCCTTTAGGGATCATAAACCCACATGAACCAAAATATTTCTCCTATATAATCAATACCATATCAGATTCACTTTATATAATAGGATAAAAAGGCGCATCACTTCCCAATCCATAACTTTCTTTACTCATCATGATTTGAAAGATGGAGTCACTTCTCTATCCAATAAAAAAATAACACAATAGTTGGAACGACTATATTATCACCTATCAGAACAACATGCAAATAAGAACTTCATTTAAATGGCCTGGCATAATGAATGAAATGTGATTTAAAAAATGTTCATAAAAATAATAATGGGATTGAATAACCTCATCTCTTCAGGCTCTACCAAAAATATAACCCATATTCATATCTATAATAACATAATAACTCAAGTGCATCACCTAATGGTGGAATCAACTAATCTATAATACTAAAAAATTAGAAAATATCCATTTCATCCAAGGAAATTATTCTTTTTTCCTATGCATGGGTTACCTAAACCAAAGCAAAACTCATTAACAAAATCACATCCATTTTTATCCCTCTCTATTTCCACAAAAAATTAATGCAAACTGAAAAATAAATTGCTATAATACCACTTTGTAACTTCCCAAACCTAGATTCCATGAAATAGTACCCCCAGTCTAGTTGGACATATGGCCTCAAGTACATCACCCCAAATGATAGTGGTTTATAAATAGAAACAACAGATATGGTTATGTCCATGAGGAGAGTATTCCAACATTATCAGAGTGCAAAACATAAGAAGACCAATGGTAGTAGATAGCGGAAGTATTATAATATCAAGATGATAAAAAAATAGAGAATGAATAATATATAACCATTTCCAAAAGTCACCCCATATACAAAATAAGGATTCATATCATATTTATCTAATAAAGCATCCAAATCATGTACCCATGGTAGATATATAATACATGTAATAAATGTAAAAATTGGAAAAAGGTGATATCTCTAAATATAATCGCGAGAATTATCCAGGTATCATGCACCCATGCTCATAAGAATGGAATAAATAACGATTTTAATAGTGTGTGTTTCCATGGTCCCTAATCACATCCATAAAGTCTATTTGATTACCCAACAGAGGCACAAAAAAGGTGTCAGAAATAATCTTAGTAGGTAAACACCTGATGATCTTTACTATTCCGGGTTGTGCATAATAATAAGATAAACTAAGAGAAGGTAAATAGTTATGTAGTAAATAAATCTAAATATGACCATGGAAATTATGTCCTACAAGTGATACCACCAAATCCTCAATAGGATACCTACAAAATAAGTATCATCTACTATACCAGGGAATACCCATGTAAATGAATGTAAAACCCAAAGCTTCATTGTAAAACCATAGATCCATATCAACCAAAACTATTCCCTATAACCAGATGTGTGATAACATCCACTATAGAGAAATTCAACCAAGCATATAATATTTCCTTATTGGTGTGTCGTATAATAAATGTGCATCATTATTACCTCATATATTCTTTATAATTAACAGTTAGACAAAGAAGTTCAAGATCTATGGTGGGATGAAAAAGGCATCCTCATCAAGTCATGGAAGAATCTCAATTGATACTCGATTAGGAATAGGTTGGATTCTTAGTAGCATTTCAACCAATAATATCCTAATCGAGTCCAACCATTCCAGATTCAAGGGGTAGCAAGGCCTAAATAATCTCATGGAATCATTACGCAAGGAGAACACTCTATCCAAGGAATCCACTACAACGTCAATTTTAATCGAGTAAAATCCAAGGAATCTATATTAAATGAAGACCCATGGTATACAAAACTTGGAGTCCACTTCCATTTCAAATACATCATACTACATCCATGAAACAAAACTATTAACATTTCATACCAGGATTAAACCCACCCATCATTCAAAATTCACTTTTAGAATAACTAATAAGTATACTTATTTATTCAAAAAATTCCATTTATTAAATATAATCAAATAACACATGGAATAACATAATAACATTGGTCAAGGAGGCATTATAAATCTTAATCATGTAATTCAGTTCCATTTAATAAGTTATGGGCTTCCAATAATTTGGAATGCTCAAAGAACACCACTTTGGGAGGTTTAACGAGGCATAATCATGTGCAATTCACATACCACACCCCATGGGTGGGCCTAATTATGGGGCCTCCCTTGAAGGGATTACACCTACCATGACCAAGCTTATTTCCCATAAAAACCATGGTTTCAGGATCCGAACAAGCCCTATACTCCTCCAGCGTCCCCATTACATCAAAGGGAAATCATATTAGTTCACATAAATAATTCACACAGAAAGGGAAGGGATTCTTACCTCATAAGAAAACCCAGGTTCTTACATTATCTATAAAAATGAGGTTGACCAATTTTTCTTATATTAGTATTTAAGAAATACATGATAAAAATTTATAGCTTTTTCTTAAATTAAATAGATTATTGGAGTTAGTTCGTTGATTCCTCCTAAAATTTAATTACCTTCCCCATAATAATTTATATTTTTCTAAAAATATATAATAAAACATTATAAATTTATAAAATTCCAATAAAGAGTGCATTAATGTTTTCCTGAATTAATTGAATGTATCTTATTATTGAATTCATTATATTCTTCAGGTAAAGGATGCTATGAGACTGGTTATTAAAAGGGTTACTAGAGCATGTATGTGTTTGTTCAGTGGAGTATTTTACTAGGGTTCTACTTCAACATTACCAACTTTTGATGATGGGATTGGGTGGTTTCATAATGGGGGAATCAATCTCAACATTCATCAAAGATAGATTCCATGAAGTCTTCTCGGGCTTAGCAAGATTTTTGATTTGGTTTTTTTCAGGGTAATTGATAAGGCAATATTGCAGAATTATACTTATTCAAAACTCCTTTTAATAGTGATAGATAAAATAACTGATAAAATAATAAAATTATATATTATTAAAAACATATTTTAAAAATAAAATATATTTCTATCGATATGTATATATATATATTTGTTTTTAACATATATTCTTATATATGATTTATATAAAACTAAATATTTATTTACACTTAATATATAAAATATTTAGTGATAATTGGTTTATGAAAAAATAAAATCTAATATAAAATAGTAATTTTCTAATTAGAATCATGTAGCAGATATTTAAAATTAATTTCATTATAGATAAAATTAATTAATTAATTAAAAATTTAGGAAATGTTGACAATGGTGTTGAACATTAAAAAACCCTAACTTTTGATTTGAATCTCTATTTGGGATCAAAATTATTTCAAATAAATTCTTTTGAATAGATCTAGGCCATCAAAATAGAAGGGATAACAATATTTTATTTTCTCAATAGAACGACTTAAAAGTCCTAGAAATATATTTTTTGCTAGGATACACACATATTTGAGCATTCGATGGATGCTTAGATTTTTTATGATTTTATTCTTGTATTTTTTGGGTGATGAATTAATTTATTCCTTTGGAATATATTTAAATGGATGTTATTTAGTATTAATTTTAATTTTGTTTTTCATATTATACTGTTATTTTTAAATATATATATATATATATTAAAATATAATTTTATAAATAAATATTTAAATATTTTTACATGTGAAATATAATTTTAAATATATGAACCATCTGGGACTAAAATTTATAATCAATTTTATTCAAAATAAAAATTAATCAATTTTATTTACATAAAAACATTTGAATATATATATTGATAAAAATGTTTTTATATTGTTTACATATAAATATATATGTGTGTGTGTTTTAATAAATACACATTCACCCACACAGATATATATATATATATATTCTACAATATGTTAGTGAATATTAATATATATTGCTTTTTAATTAATATAAATATGAATATATATAAATTATATGCACACACACAAATACATACATATAAATATGCAATTGGAAGATCTTATGAGAGGTAATATCACCCCTAAATTATATATATTATCATGTTTCCAATCATGGAAACCTCCCATGGGGGTGGATTTATGGTCTATTTATGGACAATGATGCGAGTTGGGGTGCAGACCCAGGTACATGCTAAAACATCAAAGAAGTGGTAATTTCACCCATATAGGTGTGCATGATTGTGTGTTAGTTTTTATCTCAAAGACCAAAAATATATATAAATACACACACAAAAGGAATTTCACACAACCATATCTTTTATAAATATTTATATAAATATATGTAAAAAAATAAAAATATAATCGTATATGAATAAATAAATATATCATTAAATATATAATAAAATACTATATGGTTGTGGTAATGGATTTTAATTTTAACATGGAGGTCCCACATTGAATCTAGGCATATGTGACTATGTAAAGGGTGGGGGAAATGGTGAAAAGGGGGGATTGATTACTTTTCAGGTTGGGTGATGGTGGGAGTCATCTATGAGAAGAAGGATGAGCGGGCGGGGGGGGAGGGGGAGTGTATGTGAACTCATAAGGGAGGTGGGGGTGTGGGTGGAGTTTATAAATAATTTTTAAAGAATCATTTCTCAAAATTTTATCTATGTTTTTTAGATATGTTAAATTCACCCTTAATTGCTACTGAAAATGTGATGATAAAAGGAGAATATAATAGTGATTTTAAGCACTGTTAAACACTATCTTTATCATTTATTCTATAGGTGCTGATAATCGTAACTATATTTATAATTTATTATCGTGTGAGAAATTTTATAGTGGTGAAAGATCTCATTTGGATTGATGATAATGATAGATTCTATACTAGTAAATCAATTTTGGGGTTTCATGTAGTTTGAGATAACATAATTTGACTGATTTGTTCAAATTAGATTGAATAGATATTGTTATTTGTAACTTGTTAGTGAATGGTTTTAAGAATAAATAAGATTTTATACTGTTTTAAAAGAGATGATATTGCATCACTAGTTTTTGGATTTATGGATTTTCATGTGATGGGGTGCATGTAAGAATAAAATTCCTTAGTGTGGGAAATAAACTCTTCATGGGGTTTCATGGGTTGGTTCATATTGCTTAGATCCCATATATTATCTAGTTATGGAATTGATATCATATCACATTCATACACCCTTTCATTGGTTTCTATGCATTCAGGTGAACAACTAGTTTTGGATGAATTTTTGAGGATGTAGATGATTTATTCTCGTGGATGGAAGGTAGTTGGACTTGACCAACAATTAAAAGATGGACCATAATTGACAAACTATAATCCATGTTTTTTCTTCATTTTTTACATATTTTTATTGAAACATTAAATAAAAAACATCGGGTGAGATTTAAAGCTATTAATCCTATGTCTTGTGGATTAAACCTTACTTTTTTAAACCTATGATTAATTGTTATTAATAAATATAACCTATAAAATAGTGTTCGTATGACCAAAAAAATTATTTTATAGGGTTGATCCATATTATGATCTTTAAATAAGAGTAAATGCATAGATGTATTCATCTACCTCTAATCCAAATCAAAGGGTGAGTTTGAGAGTAATCCAAATAATGCATTGTTAATAATAAAAACCCCCAAACTCTGTCCTATATAAAAGTAAAAATGTTTGTTGAGTAAAAAAAGAACACCAACTGAGTAAAAATCAATATATTAGTAATAAAAAACCTTCCACAAAATGATCCACAATGTGAGCGTACCACTATCCTAAAAATTATACATCATTGACCCCAAAAAATAAAATATCAATATCAACTATTGAATTATTCAATTCACCAAGTGACCATAATATTATTATCTGTATAAAAATCCTACCACGACAACTATAACATTATGAGTTATTGAAATGATTGATAAAATTTTCTAATCATAATCAATCTATAATAGTTACTATAAGTCTAATTCCATAATTAAAAATGTTGATATGATTATACCCCATTATCATTACATGAATAAAAAATATAGCACCACCTTTGAGATACATCACTATCATTAGAATATTTATTTAACATTATCGAGTTAATTATTCATATTTTCATGTTCATCATTCATAATTGGCTTACCATAGCTTATTATCATAATTCTACATTGATTTTATTTATAAATAAATAAATAAATACACATAAAAACTATGACACGCACACATCATTAATCAATATCTAGAAAATTTAATTTATTCTCTCTATTTAAATCACCATGACATTTATTTTTTACCACCATTTAAATATTTAATTCCATTTATTTCACTTGTATCTCGTGACTTCAAAAGAAATTTAAATGACTCAATAAATAATTCATATAATTATTACACAACATTAGTCAAATAAATATTCTAATCCAATTATTTTCATAATTTTAATGATAATTCATTTACCACTAATAATATTTCAACATGTATTTTTTAATGATAATAATCATCCACATTGATAATTTATATTATTTTGGAATAATCATCAATATCATAAGATGCCCGTTCCCTTTTTCAATAATTCAAAACATATCTAAGAAATTATTTTAATTAAAATAATCAATTACAACAATAATTAGAATTATTTTAACTTAAATAATAACAAATCACTTTTTATCATTATAATTGTTTTCATTAACATTAATTAACTTAAATCATTTTTAATTGAAGTCAAATTCATTTGAATAAATTGTAAAACTCATTAACGAGACTAATTATCAATGGTAAAAAATATGGAAGAAATATAACTGAGATCATAATCCATTTTTGAAACAAATAAGCCAAACTAATCTTATCAACTTCACCAAAATCATCCGAACAAGGTTCTATTAGGCCAGGGAGGCCAATACGTGTCCTACGCAATTTTCAATTCAAAAAAATATAGTTTTCAATTTTCACTTATAATCTTTAGATAATATAAATAAATTTTTTTGTGTCAAGTGGTAGAACAACATTCCAATAAATGAGGACTAGACTAAACCAACTATAATCTATAATCAACTATTTTTATCATTTATCGAATGAACATGGTATCACTATTTGACTTCCCACCTCTATGCCGAATCCATATAAATCCATTCTTCTATTATATTTATTTGATGACGATAGTTCATATGGTTAACTCTTATGTTGATCCCCACTCTATGTGGATATGTGTCTATATAGACCGTTATCTAATCCAGGGAATGGATACATGCATGAATCCATCTTCACTAACATAAATTGAATAATCGCAAGGCTAAATGATTATTCCATGGACATTGAATTTTGAACAAAATTATTATAATTTTTTTCCTATCCATAAACAACTAACACTCTACCCATGAATATAACCTACAAATAGACAACTCAAAAGTATTATAAAATTTCAAAGCAGATTTGTTTCACTAGGAGAATATTTGAAATATAACCTACAAACTGTGAATCGAATAAATATGATACCAAAAGATAATGATGATGTAAAAATAATCTAAACTTGTATCCATAATAAATTTCAATCTACCATTATATCATATTGTTCTTGGCCTCATTGTATTTTTCTTAAAACTATCTACACATCAGAATAACAATTCCCCTAGGAATCATTATTTATTTATATAACTTTTAGTTTTCTCTAAATACGCATAAAAAATATATCACAAATATTTGTAAAACCATAAATACGATTATCCAAAAAATAAATCTATACATTTATATTGAGACATATAATCAAATAAATGAAATATTATATTCACGATTTTATTTTTTATCCATCAAATATTTATAATATGGTTTAGATTATCGAAATTTTATATAAGTATAACCACAATTCATATCTGATATTGATGTCATTCAAATTTTAATATGTTAATTTTTATTTGATCATCATCATATATGAATTTCACAATAATATTCAAAAACAAAATAAAAAAGGAAGAATAAATATATTTTTAGGCTTGAGTTTAAAATTAATAGAATTTAAGAATCAAATAATGATTCACATTTCATTGTTAAATCCTATTTCCATGAAAAATTATACAACTATTGTTGAATTCGATAATTTAATTTAAACAGAAACTCTATCGCCGATGTCAATTAATTATAATAATGAATATATAAGTGAATTTTAGGAAATATAAAATCGTTATTAAATAATTTTTTTATTTAATGTTTACTTAAAATCCCCTCACCATCTTGATAATTACTAACATTTCCAAAAAAACCTAATATCTTCCCAATTGAAATACTTGTTTACGAATCGACTATTAACATTATTTCCTAGTCTACATTACATTAAGGATGATTAAATGAATTTAAATTTTTTTAAATTTAATATTTCACTTAAAAAATATAAAAAATTCCTTGTTTTGGATTCAATAATGATGGACATCATTAAATTCAAAAACATCAAAACCGAACTCAAATTATGAGTATATTCTATGTCATTCTCCAAGAAAATATGTGTTATTAAATATAATATTTATGTGAAGATGAAAATTATTATGTTTATTAATATTATATAAATATAATCTAAATATTTATTACTCTCTTAATTAAACAAATATTTATGTTCATTTCTATCAAAACCATCAATCTAATTATAGAAGTATACAAAAAAAATTTTCCAACATTATGTAATGAAATATGAATTATTTTTATTATTGTATAAGAAAATGATACAATTAAAACTTATACATTCACAATAACTACTAAAAAAGTGGTTAACAAATAAAAAAAATGATATGAGTATGTGGTAAAATTCATTAGCTCAATGTCTCCTAAAAAATCAATGTAATAAAAATCATTATTACAATTAAGAAAAATTATAGAATTAGGAAAAATAATTGTAATTATCAAATTTTATAATTATAATATTACTATTATAATTGTTATTATGAAATTCAATACATACTTTTAATAATAAAAATAATTTTGTAATATTATTTTATAATAATTATCCATTTGTGTGAATGATTTTCAATGAAGATAGTGATTTATTTTAAAAACTAAATTTATCATAGTTAAATATATATTTTTATAAGATGAATTGAAAAATTGAATATATGACATCAAAATTATTTATGAGTGATGTTTTGGTATTTTTTATAAACAAAAAAATACAAAGTTGAATATATAATAAGTAAAGTATATGACCAAAAAATTCATATAATGTCTATGGATACCATAACTTATTATAAGATGATTTATTAACTATTAATAGTGATTATGTAGAACATTATTATGATTTTTTAGTAGAAATTATTATTAATTAGAATTAAAATAATCATATATTCAATATTGTTTCATAAAAACTCATCTTCTACCTTATAAATAGTAAATATTAACCCAATTATTCTCACTTGAAATATGGATTTATAACTGATTTCCCTCTAAATATCTCTCTTCTTAAGTTATATATTTATTTTAGATATGTTTAGAGATTATGAATGTTTTTTTCTAAAGATAAGAAAGGAGATAAGGCTCGTGTTTCTCTCTCTAAATATCTATCTATCTCATGTATTTATTTTGTTTAAAGATCGATCAAATTTTAATCCCATTTCTATTTATGATCATATATCCATTTGATACTATTTTTATTATGAAATATTCATAAAATTTTAATATATCCTATATTTAATACCATTTTAATAACCAAACATGATTGAAAATCATTCTTCTATTATTCAAGTAAACACATTTCTTTTAAATATTTTTAAACATCTTTATATGTCATGTATCTATCGTACTATCAATATATCATTTTCGTGAGGGGATATATTTTCTAAAGAGGATATAAAATATATAATTCATCCATTATCAGTAAATTCCTTGGCACTATTTATATTGAAAAATGTAAGGGACCAATTTTTATGAACATTGTCTTTTATTATTTTTTGGTTCTTGTAGAGGGATGAGTGGGAGTTTGGAGGTGTTCTATGAGTGGAATGATGAGTTTTGGATCTATGGTTTCGAAAAAAATTGTAGTGTAGGTAGAATTGGAGGCCATTCTAAGGTTATATCCATGGGGATTGACCATTTTTATGTTTTTTTGTTAATGGGATTAGAAAATCATGGTGAACCTATGATGTTGGTTGGGGTCTGGGTCATTTTTTTGATGTGGTCATGTAGGTTGGTATCTTTAATGCTAGGAAAACATTGGGGTTTAAACTCCTATTTGAGTGTATGTAGTGTGTTTGGTATTTTCATATGTAATGTGAGGAGAGGAAATATTCCATTATTTAATGGTGTGTGGTGTCATCAATGGTCTAAAGGAGGAAAACAATCTAAAATTGTAGTAGTTTCACTAAGAGTGGAATTTATAATCTTTCACCATGGAATTTGGGGAATGGTGAAATGTGTGATGTGGTTGTTGTGGTTGTTCTGAGTTGAGGAGAGGTAGTTTTATAAATGTGGAATCAAAAAATAAATAAAATATCTTCCACTCGATTGTCCGAGATGTGGTGGAAAAGATATGGTGGGGAGAATTGTTTCATGTTATGGTGGTGTTAATAGGGAAGATGTGGTCATGGGAAAAACAACAACATTAGGGGATGAGTCTCTATGGTGTTAGTTTGACTCAGTCAGTTTTTAGCAGTTTGGATTTTTTATTCAATTATTTCACATATGTTTATAGGCTTTGTAATTATCAATAATTGAGTTATGTAATGTAGTGATTTAATCATTACAACCTCCCCCTTAGTTGAAACAAATTTGGTGGGGATTGATGGGAATCCCTCATTTTTATTTTATTCTCAGGGTGTCCATTATCTGTTTCTCTTTTCCATCATTCTGACATGCAATACAGGAAATATCAATTTCTGCGATAGCCCAATCAGTCCTTGATAATATTCCATACCGGAAGACTATTTGTGACCGGATTCAAATCCCTTTACAAATAATATGAAATAAAAAATTATTTGCAATTGGAAAATGAAATAATCATAAATAATTTGTGCTCGACATCCCTCCACAATGTAGGAAAGGTTATTTGGGACAAAAATTGGTTCCCATCACAAATACCCTTTGTAATTTATTTACTATGGTGACAAGAGAATGTTCCTGTCGCAAATAGCCTTCCTTATTTATAGTAATTTTCGATGGGTCATTAATACTAATCACAAATACTCAGTCGACCTGTGAGTATTTGCGATGGGTACCGTTGAAAATAAGTTTTTTACCGCCACCTCACTTTTTAATGTTGGGTACTATTTATGATGGGTACCATCACAAATATTAGTATTTGTGATGGTATTACTATCTCTAATAGTATCGTAAATTCAAATTTTACCTATATATACCTCCCAGAATTATTTTCAATCATTCTCCATTTGAGCTCTCATATGCTAAACATTCCTCTTATTCCCTTCAATTATTTAATTAAAAGATTTAAATTTTATTGGGAAATAATTCTTCCGTTTTTCATCAAAAAGATGCTTAATTTTTATGGTAATTTTATAATGTTTGTAATTTTTTTAACTAATTTTATTTTATAGTATTATTAAATATTATTTATTAATAGTAATTAGTGTTTATTAGAAGTATTGTTTTTTAAATAGCAGTCATTTTTATAATTAGATGTATTGTTTTAAAATAATATATAATTATTTTCAATTTAAATTAGTGTTGTTCAACCAATGTAACCAGTTTTAATTTTCAATAATCTGTTTTAATTATCTGTAAGTTGGTGTTATTAACAGGAATTACTTATAATTGATAATTAAAAAGTATGACTTAATAAAACATAGTAATAATTTATAGATCTTAGTAATTATTAATAATAATTTTTAGTAATTTTTATTAAATAAAATTTAATAGTAAAAATGAAGGTTAAACCACTATAATTCTTAAAAATTGGCTGCAATTAGTAAAAATTAATAGTAAATCACATTTATGCTTAAAAAGTTGCATTAGTAGTAATTTTTCCTACAAATTAGATGTAATTTTTATAGATATGAAACAATGAACATGAAATCACTATAATTAGTAAATATTTTTTATAATTATTAAAATTTAGTGATAAATAACTATAATTATTTTAAATTACTTAATTTGAATAAAATCATAAAAATTAAACATTAATTAGTAAAAATTATCGGTAAATCCCTATAATTTGTAAAAATAGTTATTATGACTGAATATTGTTAATCATTAGCGGGGATAAGTAAAAATTAGTAAAAATTTTCAATAAAGAATTATAATTATTAAATAATAGAAATAATTAGTAAATATTAATTATATTTCACAATAATTATTAAATATTTATTGTAATTACAAAAAACAAGTAAAAATTTCCAATGAAGTAAAAGTAATTATAAAAATTTAAAGTTAATTCACTATAATTAGTAAAAATTATCATTTATTAGAAATAATTAACATTAAATCACTATATTTATGAACAATTTGTGGTAATTAGTAATATTTAGTAAGAATTAGCAGTTATAAGAAATTAATAGAAAAAATTAACATTAAATCACTTTAATAAGTAAAAAGTAACAGTGATTAATAAAAATTAGCAGAAATTAGTTAATTAACTAAAATTTAGCAGTAAATCACTAATATTATTAACAAATAGTATTAATTATAAAACATTAGTATAACTTACATGTAAATTAGTAAAAATTTACTTTAAATCACTATAATTAGTAAAAAATTGCAGTGATTAGGAGAAATTAAATGTTATTCAAAGTAGTTATAAAATATTATTGGTAATTAGTAAGAATTAGTTAAAATTATTAGTAATTAGAAATATTAGTAAAACTAATACTTAAATCACTATAATCAGTAAAAAAAATAATGGTAATTTATAAATATTTTCTATAATTAATAAAAATTTGCAATAAATCACTATAATTTTTAAAAATTATCAATAATTAAAAATTATTTGTAACAAAATTTTATAAATAAATATGATTAAGTTAAAAATTATAGTTATTAGTAAAAAATATTATAAATGAAATATAATTATTAAAAATTATCAGTAATTAGTAAAAATTACTAAAAATTATCTTTAAAATAGTCAAACTTAACTGTAAATCACTATACATAGTGAAAATTACTATTAACTAGTAAAAATTAACTATGTATCACTATAAATAGTTAAAAATCACATCTAAATAGTCAACATTAGTAAAAAAATTCCAATAATTTTCAAAGATTCATAAAAATTAACATTAAAACATAGTAATTTGTAAATAGTAATGTTATTTAGAAAAAAATAACAATAATCAGTATTAATTTGTGATAAATCACTATAATTATTTAAAATTTGTGGTGATAAGTAAGAATTTTATAATTTAAGATTAAATAACATTAATTAAGTAATAAATAGTTTTTATTAGTTAAAAATAATATAAACTCAATATTATTATAAAAAATTAGCATTAATTAATAAAAATTAAGAAATGATACCAACAAATTAGTTTAAATTAACTTTAAATTACTATAATTAGTGGAGATTAGTAATAATTAGTAAAAATTAATGTAAAAACACTATAATGATTAAAAATTAGCAGTAATTTGTATTAATTAGTAAATATTACTTGTAAATTTATAAATATGAGTATATATTAGTGTTAAATTTGTGAAAATTAAAAAAATTAACCATAATTAGTAATATATTGCTACATAAGGGGAATGATGGAAATGTTCTGAGGATTTTATGAAGGCAACTGTAATTTGAAATAATTTTGGTGACCCTAAACCAAACAGTACAAATGGGGAATCAAAACTGTTAAATCCTATAATGTATATATGGTCAATGGGTTTTGATTATATAAACATGTATATGGGGACTCCAAAAAAATGTTTTTGTTTTTTGAGAGGATCTCATTATGTAGAAATTGGTGTTGATTTTTTTTATAATTATGTAGGATGTAATTTATCTATGTTATATGTGACATAATTACGAAAAAATGTTTAAATTTCAAAGGTTGGATAATGATAGTGGTCTGTCTGTTCTTTCTCACTATGGAATCATTGATATTAAATACAAAAGGCATCATGATGAAAATTTACTCATTTTATTGGATATTATGAAAATAAAATTATTTATTCAAATTATTTTATTGCTCCAAGAGTGTTAAGTGATTGGTAAAGAATAATAAAAATGAAATATATTAGAAACCATTTTTTCCAATATGGATGTGGTTTTTCTGAAGTGCAAGGAATTGAAATTACTATGAGATAACTCAAATTCAGTAATTTCATGAAGAGACATGAATATAGAAAATGACACCCCACCGTTATAGGTTTATGGTGATGATGATGTTGTCAATGTAATAAAATAATTTGAAATAGAAAGTGATGAAGAATATGAAACTGCTATAAATATTGATGATACTAATGAGGAATATGATGATAATGACACTGTCATATATGAAGATGAGGAAGAAGATGAAGAATAAAATAATTAACTAGTAGTTATAATCATAATATATATTATAAATTTTTTAGTTATTTTATTAAAAAAACCATCATATCATGTTTCTGATGGGAATTTCAATTTATCTAATTGATTTAAAATGTAAGATAAGGATACACTACCTAGTGACAAGCCTCATGATTCCTCACTTGAACCTCAGAAAACTGGCAGTTTAGTTTCGACATAGATTGGGTCATAGTTTTATGATACTGATGATTCCTCACCCTTTACCTGAGTGACATCTATGTCTTGAGTTTGATCCAGAATGGATAGGTATGTTTATTAGTGAATTTTAGATATTTTAATTAAATTTCAATAATTCATTTTCAGACTAATTTTTTGATTAGTTGTTCTATTTTTTCATAGATTTTCACATTTTACTTTTTAACAGGGGAGTTATGTATTGAATATTTATTTTTCTGGATCGGGGGTGACATAGGATTAGATTCCCATTGATGTTCAACACCAAATGTTTGATCATTGGATGGATCATGAATTAATAGTAGTAATTATTAAAATTTTTAGTTATTAAATTGATATTATTAATTAGTGGTAGGGTATATGGTGTCCTCGTCGACAATATCCTAAAGACCATTATTTGGGAGGCTCGGTAGGTCTTTATATGTGAGTGTTTCATCAGATTTTATAAAATCCTATGAAGAAAACTATGCAGAGTGTGGGATTTGTGGAATTTTATCAGTCTTATTATGCCCACAAACAAAATTACAACTCTCCTTAGGTTTTGTATGGATTATATTCATACCATATGGGGGAATGTTTTCATAATAAAGAATCATTAGGTTGGAAGAATCATGTGAGGCAAGAGGTGGTGCATGAGGCTTTTAGTGGTATGTTCAATACACATTGATGACATATGGTTTGTAATTTTATAATAATTTATATTCCATTAAATGTAAACTATTAATTTTATTCTCATATAATCTTTTAAACATCACAATATTGTGGAATTCGATGTTTAAATGAGGATGTCTAAGGATCCTATCAATGGAGTTATTAGAGGTGGTCTCTAGAATCATATTGTTTTCAGTATTGTGTTTTTGAGTTTTAAAATTTAATATAAATAATATTTTAACTACATTATTTGTAAATTGCAGTTGAACAAGTCAAATGAGGGAACAACTTCTTAGACATATGATGAGATTCAAACCAAGACTGAGGATCAAAGCTCAAGTGTAGAAGGATTTTATGACACAACGTGTATGTGTGTAACTCAAAATGACTTCAATAATGGCTGAGTTGTGGGTATCATATATTTATTGAGACCAATGAGTTGTTATGGTACCATTGCAATGTTGTTGTCCAACTCCAGGGGTTCTAATGGATAGACTTCATCATCTGATGTGAAATATGTGGAGAGGTTTTGATCTCAGAGTGAGAATATATAGGCCATAAATAAAGAGAGGGAAGAGCTTTGTCAATAGTTGGTGGAGGAGGAGTAGATTCATTGATGGTAGGATAAACATCCGAAGCAGAAAATGGAGTACATGTAATGACTAACCTCAGGTTTTGTGATTGGGTTCTCTCCTACACCTTCTCTATATGACCATCCGCCTCAATGGTTATTGTATTTTTTTCACATTTATTTTTATTAAAATTTGATGAACATATTTATTTTAATATTTTTACTAATTCATATATTCACAGTTTTATATAGTTCATTTTTCATTTTTTATGAATATTTTTTTCTATCATAATTTTATTTTTTTTATTTTATTTTACATTTTTTGTGACTATAATTTTAACCCACCGCAAATAATAATTTATGATGAGAAAATATTCTCATCAAAATAGATCTTTATTTTATTCCTAAAAAATTTATTTTTCATGGGATACGTACCCATTCCAAATAAATATTTTTTCCCACACCATTTTCACCAAGAAGCCATTTTCAATGGGACCACATCGTAGAAGAAATGTAGAAAATAATGCATTTTACAGTAGTGATGGTCTTGAGGAGATCACCTCAAGTTCCATTGAGTATACTATGCCCTCATATTCTACTTTTTCTATCTCATGTTTAGTTTATTATGAACATATCTTCTATTTTGTGGATATAATTTTAGATTCTTTATTCTTTATATAACTTATATATTATGAAATTACTTTATTATTGATATAATATGGAATCACCAGAGTTAAAATATTTAATAAAGAATACATTAATTATTATCCCCCAAGAATCCAGTGACTGTAATTATTTTTATTCTACTTTTTATGTTATCCCTACTCATAAATACATGGAACGTACATCTTTATCAATGATTGTAACCCACATGATAAATCCTTTGGGATGTGACAATTTTTTCGACTTCACCCTCTGAAAACAAACCAAAACAAAAAATTCCCTTAGATATGGTATTTTATTACTGTACTGATAAGATTAGTTGAGGTTATATATTCTAGGGGTAAGGATTTTATTTTATTTTAAATTTTATTTAAACTCTTACCTTAGGTCGGGTATCAGTGTTTAGGTATTTGGGGAGGGGATTACTTTTCATCACTTCTTTCACTACTCCCTTCTTTCTAGCATTGTTTTGTGGGTTTTATACTCTGGAAATTGGATATTGTATTCTATGTGATTTTTATATTTCATTTCATTTGGTTAATATTACCATTCTTATTATAAGCCCTCTCATTCATTACTAAAATATTTCACCATTATTTTCTTTTTATGTTTTTACTTATATATACTGTTGGTTCTATTTTATAAGAGAAATTATCTAATTTTTGAAATGGAAATAGCAATGTAATAATTTAGATTAAATTAAACATAATTTTATATTTTTATAATTTGTTGGTAAGTCATATATATATATTCCTCTTCATAAATTTTATGAACATTTGCTTGGAATTAAAAATAATAATATGGAATGATAATGAATAACTTTCCATGAAGAACATGTTCGATAATATTCTTCACTGTACAACCATATATTTATTATATTTTTGATGCTAAATATTATTGAAAATGTAATGCATAAAATATGTGTAATGAAATTAGGTCAACAAGGGTAGATACTGAGAGGGGGGGGGGGTTAATTTGGGTACGATATATTAAAAAAATTGACTCTTTTTGATCTTTTTTTTGGTTTGACAAAACTCACTTATCTCTTCTTCCCATTGAATATTATGAAAAAGAAATAAATCATGTATAATAAAAATCAATTTTAAATGGTTCCCCATCACTGGGCTATGTCTAAGGAGAATACACTAGAATTGTGCTAATGTAAAAAATCCACTATAAGCGCACTGTTGTTTATGTGTTTGATGTGGTCTCATTGTCCCTGCTAGTTTCTAACCAATAATAATTTGGAAGCTCACTACTCTATCAACTAAAGTGATGACTGCTTCATCAGAAGATCCACTCAGAGTTTATATACTTGTAGTACCATCCATAATCTCAAAGGAATGGATGCTCCACTATTTGTAGATGCTCTATTGATGTCCCACATTCATCTACTAATGCATAGGACATTACCATATCATTATTTGGAAACCTAAAATACTTTGTGAAACCCTTACTTTATCTTTCAAAAATCATTAATGACTTTCATGTAGGATTCCATTCTTCTCAGAAAACATTCGTTGGCCATAACTTCATCTTACGCACAACATTCGTAGCTTGTGCGCAACTCAAAAGCTTTCGTGAAACACCATTTTCATAAAATTCATACTCAATCCGGAGTGTTGATTCTCTCTATGTGTTGATATTATTAAAATTATTTGGGATCAACTCTTATTTATAGGCTTTGCTGAACCCTACACGGAAGATTCACTGCATCATGATAGATCCCCTCAGTGCACACAAACCCCAATTTTACATTGAATTGGGCATATATGTTTCCATCACACACATTTCCAAATCTTTCGCACACATCAAGGATTTTCAATTTTTCCGATGTTCTGATCCCAAAACATTCCTTGCATGCAAGTTTCTAAACCACCGTAAATCATATGCGCAACTTTCTTTTTTTTAAAAAAATCAATACTTTTTTATTATTCTTTCACAAAATATGATTTAAATAATATCTCTAGAACTATACAAATCACCATCTAAAACATCTTTATCAAAAATCAATCCCACTTTGTCAACAAACCCAATCAACCGAAAAATGCATCAATGTTTCCATAAGGGACTTTTTCTAAAAAAAGAGAAGTTATAAGAAGATTGAATTTAAATAATAATAAGTAATTAAATTTATTATTATATATAGCCAAAGGAAAAAAAGTATGAAAAAGGTAAAACATGGTAATGCTATAAAATGATATTTAGGTAATGTTATTCAATATTTACAGAGTTGGGTTACTAATAAAAGTTTTTAGGTAAAAAACTATTTACATGATAATATATTTTAGAAGGTTTTAGGTATAATTACCAATAAAATAACATACATTTCCATTATGTTTTAGAGTGATGTTAAGGTCTAGATAATATTTTGGGATAAAAATTTATTGTATTTTATCATCACGTTTGGAAGTTTAATATTTAATATGTATATCCATTCCTTAATAGAAATATTGATCCTCGATTAGTTTGTTGAGAATGTAGAGGTCCTTTAGAGTATTTGGTCTAATATATATTTCTTGGGTGTAACTACTGGTTATGTTTGGATTCATATTTGTGATAGATTCCAATATAAAAGAGAGATGTGTGTGTGTGTTATTGTGGGAGGATCGATCCTGGGGGTTGGATGGTTTATAATGTAAGACTGAGTGGCGATTATTAATAATTATTGAATGGTTTATGTGATCTGAGAGAGTGTCATAGTTTCATGTAAATTTTGGGGTTTCCTTAGAAATTATGAGTAAAGATGATGTCTTTGTTGTATTCCTTTGATGGAGTGGGAAGAATCCTAAATTGACCTAAAAATACTACAAGTGAAATAAATAAATGTATAAATTTTTTAATTTATTATAATAAATGACGTTGAATCCAAAAAATGCGTTGGAATACCAGTAATATAATTTAGGATGGATTGAATGCTAAATTTTTTAAACAAACCGACCCCTTCACATTATTCTATTCCTCAGTTAATAAAAATGAAAAAATGTTCAAATATGTGGATGTATACGTAATGAGTTATAGAATGAAATAAATGAATATGTAAACTTGACATGGGGTTAAAATAATAATAGATTTTTATTTTTATTATGGAATGATGATTTAAGAAAGATGAACTGAAATGAATGGTTTTTTATGAAGGTTATAATATGATAACAAGAAACCATGAATTTGTTGGGGGTTAATTTTTAAAGTGTGTAATTTTGAAATATACAATGGAAACAAGGAATATAAAAGAATCTTGGATTATGATGGATAATGAATACTTATGTGGTCAGGGTATTTTATGCTCTAACACATCAATATTTTTTTTAGTATTGTTGGGATGATGGGAAATGGTGTTGATGATGTTAAAAATATGATATCTTGAAACCATGTATAAATTTCTGTTTTTTATGACCATGAAATTTATAAATTTCTGTTTTTTTGTAACTCCCCATTGCCTTTTTCTCTTTATTATATTATTAATGATTTTTCCAGTGATGATATATGAATATGATTTATCAACATTATGTGATGGTTAGTATGGTTGTGGATTTTTATGATTCTAGTTCATGATTATGTAAATCTGTTGTCTCTTTTGTTTATTTAAAATAATTAATTATTCATGAAATATGGTGGTTTTATGTGATGTAATTGGAAATGGTAATAAGTATTACATTCAACTATATGAACTACTTAACTTTATTTTTGTTTCCTAATTTTCCTTATTTATTTCTATACATGACTACCCTGACACATTTGTTTCTTTTGGATTTTGTTAAGATTTGAAATTTTATCTGATGGAGTACTCTTGATTTATCACCCCTCTAAAATATCTTGAGTTTTTTAACATGGAAACCCATGGGATATTTGAGGTTCTTCCATTCAGGTTGTTGGAGTGTCTCATTAACGTCTTGAACATATATTATATGTAGTTTCATTTTAGATTTTACCATGTTGTGATAGTTGGTATTGGGAAATGGTAAATTATATATATATAATGAAAGTGGGAGTTTATTGGTGGATTGGTTATATTTCTGTATGAATTAAGAGAGTAAGGACTCCCTATATTTTGATAGATACCCTCAGTTCAAGTTACCATCATGGGGCCCATTGGAGGTGGGATTTAGGGCCCACACATAGAAGCTTTACCATTCGATTTGTTGTTTCAACAAGGGAGGGTTATGGAAAATTGGTATATTATACATTGGTTAACAGATACAATAGGGTTATAAGTTTGGAATGTTGTCCCAAAAGTACCATGGAACATACACTATAAGACAGTGGGGTGCATTGTAGTTAGAATCAACTTACAATTTTTTTGGAACACCATGGGTTTGGAATGACCATAAATATGAACTTCCTATCTAGTTACATGTTTTTTTAGTATAGAAGAAAAGATATGGAAAAAATACAACTGATAACAAAAAAAATTCTGATAAAGAACCACTATTAATGAAAAAAGAAATAACATTAAATAAATATAACTAGTGACATTATTATCTTTGAGTAATATCAATACTTCCGATCAACTAAACCATGAATATATTTATAAAATCCCTTGTAAGAAAATATAAAATTCAAATTCCACATTATTCAGGATTATTTTCATATACAATGAAATATTAACCATCATCATCTAAAAACTCACCAATGGTTTTCATCATCTGATGATATTATTCTTGTAAAAATACAATTCCAAGTGATTTGATAAATATAATCAGTCTTACATCCTTATTTAATTATATTTCCATATTAATTGATTCATAATTTAATTTTTTTTGAAAATTAATTTCTATGGATAAAATATAACTACAAATTGTGTTCATGTTAAATCAAAATAATAAGAAGTGTACTGTGATTTTCAAAGGAAATATAGAAATTGAGTAATTACCTCTTTAATTTACCCCTTTTTGGTGAACATAAAGAACATATGTAAATTGAAAATTTCCACTAAATTTTTAATTAATAATCCATGTATGTTTTTATAGAATTATTTTGTTTTTTCTTAACATCAAATATTAAAAAATTGAATATATACTATTAGTATAAGTTGTTAAAATAAATTTACTCAAATATAACCCTTTTTAAACAATGGGAGCATAAAAATATATAATACTTTATTAAATGTAAATGGAAAATTTTTCCCCATTAAAATAAATAATTTTTGTTCTCCCTTTTATGGAAATAACATAATTTTTTTAATATATTAACATATACCAAACTATATAAATTCTATATCTCTTGGTGAGTTTTAAAATGAATCATGGAATATTAAATAATGAAATTATTTTTATATTTTGTCAAAATGTAAAAATCACATCATTAGTTTTATAAAAAAATTTAAGAATAAAAACATAAATTAAACTAATGGATGATAAAATTTAAGAAATTGAACCTCATAGATGATATTTCTCATTCAAGGATTGTTCCAGAGAAAAATATACCTTGAAATTTATATTTTTCCATAAAAAATTTATTCATATTAGAAAATACAAAATAAAGACCTCTAGTTCATTAATTAACTAATTCATTTAAACTTTTAAAATACTTAGAGTTATATAGTAAATATTACATTCAACAAAACAACAAAAATATATTTAAAAAAAATTAATAATGTAAAATAATACAAACCCTTTATTGAAGATATTTTCTATTTGTAGATATATAAAAAATACAAAGTAAATTTATGATCAAAATAAGTTCATCATTCCTTAATTTATTTTTAAATATTAGAATATATTATAATTTAATGGTTTTTTAGAGATATCAATAAGTTGAGTTTGAGATCCAATAATTTTAAGAATAATACCTCCTTTTAGGGTGTGATCCTTAATAAAATGTTGTTTTCAAACTATATGATTTACACATGAGTGATATGTTTTGTTCTTAGACATTGAAAAACCAATTATTATATCATAAAGGATTGGAGTTTCTATGTAGTTCAAACCAAATTCTATGATTGTGTGTCGCATCAACAACACTTGTGAATAATAAATTATAGATACTACATATTCAACATTACTATGTTAAAGTAAAATTGAGTATGTATTTTTCTAGAAGAATAGAATAAAGTCTCACCTAATTAAAGATACATTCTATATGTTATTTTCATATCTAAGCTATAAAATCCAATTTTTTAATCCAAGTAACATTTATGTTGAAACTTTTTTTCTGATGAATAAAACAATCCCAGATCTGGGGTTCCTTTAAGATATCCAAAAAGGAGTTTTATTTATTTAATAAGTAATTCAATTAGATTATCATGGAATATTTTTAAAAATAAAGTAAATTTAATAACTAGTTGGGTTTTTTAAAATTAAAACATTCAATGACACCAGTATAAGGTTTTGTATCAATGTGTTTCTCAGTTTTATTATGATCAAGTTTGATTTATGCTTCCATTAGTGTAATTATACTTGAATCATTAGAAAACCCATAATGTTTTAGTAAATTTGTACTATATTTATATTTATTTAATATAATTTTATCCAATTTTTGAGTGATTTGATAGAAGGAAAAATAGATGTTCACCCATCATTCCCATTTAAAACTTACTTTTCATAATTTTTGAAATAATTTCAAAAATATATTTATTTGTTAAACCAAAAATAATCAAATTGACGTAAATTTTGATGATAATGGTGACATTAGAATCATTTTTTATAAATTTTTTTGGCACAACATTTCCTAGAAAAATATTATTTTTATGTAAATATAAATTATGTCGATTATACCATGCTCTTGGGGCCTTTTTAAGTTCATAGAGTGCTTTGGAATGTTTGAATACATCCTCCAAGAAAATTAAATCTTCAATAGTATGGGTCTTTCAACATAAAATTCCTCCTAGAAAATCAATTTAGGAAATATTTTCACATACATTTCAAAGAATATAAAAAATTGATGCATCATGAAGGATTGTAAGATCTAGATAGATTCAATTCTAGATATGAGTGAAGAAGGTTATCCATAGACAATGGCTTCTTTATTAAAACTACCATAAGTAAAAAGTATAAGATTAATACTTTCAATAGTTCCATTTTCATCACATTTATTTCTAGAAACCGATATAACTCAAATCGTAAGAAGGAATTTCTGACAGTCAAGCATGATCAAAACATGATTTTGATTAAAATAATTTAGATACCCCTATAATTCCATTATCAAAATTTTTTCACCCAAGTAATCATATTATATTCAGGTTAAAATTGGGTTATAAATTCATATTTTTCACTTTATTTTTTTGATGAACATATTGTTTTTTCTTGTTGGATTATATCTCCAATGATATGGTTAGTGGGATGACTGTATAAGATTTATTAATTCTTAGTTAATGTGGTAATTTGGTCTTCAATTATTGATTTTACATACTACATTGAAGTATTTTATTGATATTGGTAATATGTTGGAATTATTTATAGATGGATTTCTACTAATTATTATGAATTATCTTCAATAAAAAATTGTATTTTAAAAAAAATAATCTGATGGAATATGATTTGAAAAAATTATAAAAATTAAGGTATTTGTTTCAAAAATATATATCAAAAAAATTTCTTCAATTGAATTATATTGTTTATTAAAAAAATTATGTTGTACTAGTTATATAATAACAAAAAAAAACCTTCATTATCCTTAAGATGTAATTTATGATGTTGAAATTTTGTATTCATGAGGAATAAAATTCATCTAGAGACTCTGAAGTAATTTTTTTGGGTTTATTTCAATCAATAATTAATAATTTATTTTATTAACGAATGGATAATGTTAAATTAGTTATACAGTATAGAAAGAATTATACACTAGATTGGAGAAAAAATATTAGCCAAAAAAACTAAAATATCATTGTTTATGTAAACTCGGGTCGGGCCACCGCACTCGGGTCAGGCCACCGCCGTCGCGCCAGGCTGCCGCCCACTGGCCGAGCGACCACCCTCAATCTTAGTGGTAGCCCTCGGACCGGGCCGCCGCCCTCGAGTCGGGCCACCTCCCTTGGACCGGGCCGTCGTTCTCACTCCAAGCTGCCGCCCGAGGACCGGGCCGCCCCTCTCGCGCCGAATCTCCTCCCTTGGACCGTGTCACTGCCCTCGGGGCGGGCCGCCACCCTCACATTATGATGCCACCCTCGGGTAGGGCCGCTACCATTGCATCATGCCACAGCCCTGGCATTGTGTCACCGCCCTCGGTCCGGACTGCCGGCCTCACACCGGGCCACCGCCCAAGGACCGGGTTGTCCCCCCCATGTGGGCCACCATATTCTCATCAGGCCAACCTATTCTGGATGGGCTGCCCTTGCAGGCCGCCCCTCTTGTAGGCATGATTGGAAATTGGCCTAGTGGGCCTTGTTCACCATGACCCATCCCAGATTGGGTCAGACTGAACCCGGGGCCAGAAACACTCAAAGGACCTTATCATGAGAACCAAATTCCCGTTTGACGAACCTTCTGTGGCGTTGGGACCCATGGAGCGAGACTGTATTATTTACATGCTCCATTAACGTTTCGGATAATCATGGAGTGTAGCATGGTTGGATCGCAACCTAATCCAACCGGGCCCTCGGCATGGAAATGCCAATAACGCACAGACTGTGTGTCCGATTGATGCGCCATCTATTACATTAGAACCCTTTTGACATGGAGGGTCGCTGGGTAACTTCTTTGTAAGTATTCATACTGGTTGATATAATATTTATGTCATGGGGATCGTTTCTCCTAAAAGCACTATGTACAAAACCCTACGAATGGCTGAGACCTGATGACTACTGACTTTTCGACTCATACTGACTTGACGACTACGGTACGTGATGGAAAGGGGTACCTCAGGAAGACATGGTGCGAAGCGGACGTGGTACGCGATGGGGAAAAGTACCTTAGTAGGCCATGTTGGGGGAGGGCAGCACTTTGTGACCTGACAGACCCATGGTACGCGGTGGTTAGGAGTAACTCTGTAGTTCAAGGTTAGTTGGAAGTGTCTATGTCTTCCTATGTGGTACTTTACCTGTGTGATACTTTACCTTTGTGATTTAACCCTGTGGTTTTCTGTGTGGAACTCTAGAGGACCTTCAGTTTCTCAGGGTCCCTTATGAGTATCGTTATACTCACCCATGAATAGGCATCGCCCGCACCTTGTTGTGTCTTGTGCAGATGATGAGAAACTAGGCTAAGGTTTGGGGGATCCAAGTCCTGGAAGAATGCAGAGTCGACAGACGGACGTTGAGGGATGAGGAGGCGATAGGTAAATACCCTTTAGGTAGGAACCTCAGATAATGACACATTAGCTATTGCCCTTTATTCTTTCTGTTGTACTGTACTTTCATCTGTACTTGTAATTTTACAGTTGGGATTCTATTCCAAACCCTTTTTCTTTCATCACTCTTTTACTACAGTATTTTACTTCACAGTTTCTTCATGTTGGGTTCTTGGACCATGTGCTCATATAGGATTAAAGGCAATACCTTAGTATTTTTGGGAATATGGAATTCGGTGCTTGTCGCCAACCCCTGGACAATGGAAGGAAGGCTTGGTGTAGTCACCGCACGGGCCCCGGGGGATATGTCATTACATGAATTACTTTCTGTTTTGATAAAACTAGGGGCTAGAATTTTTATGTGATAAACGATATTTTCAATGTTTTCGTTAAAGGGGGAGTATTTATAAGATATTTTTTGTTGTTTTTTTGGTCTTATTAACATAAAAATATATACCACTTTATGATATAAGGTGGAGTAACATATGTGGGTCCAATAACTATAACTCAATGTATCTATAGTCTTCATGATCATTATACCTATACTCTTTCATAACTTTTTTTTGTTTTCAATCATTCTTATTCAATTTCATACAATTTTGTAGAATTTAAAATTTCTTCGTACATTCATAGAAATTAACATCAAATGATTTTTGATTGTCATGTCTATCCTTTTAATCCTTTTTATGATTATATCAAAAATTATTATTTTCAACAATCCTATTCAACCCTCTTCCATGTTGAGAAATCTCAATATCACTATCATCTAAATATCTTCAATCTAAATTCTTATATTTCTCCATTAAATCTAGAGGTTTAGAAGAATTAACAAAATAATTAAATCGAAATGATTTTGAATTAATAAAGGTGAATGGAAAATCCAATCAATTTTTTCTTTATTAATTTTTATCACCCCCTTTGGTTTTCTTTCATATTTAATTAAATTACAAATAAAATCTTCAAGGCTTATCTTAGTAAAAAGTTTATGGTTTTTGATTGCTTTCCGCCCTAAATAATAATACTTATACATAATATTAATAAATAATTTTATCAATGAAACAATCTATTGATTCTTTCCAAAAAATATATTTTTAATTATTTATATTAGTAATAAAATTTTGATGAATTTTATTCACCATTTTACCCAGTAAGAAATAAAAATTTTAAAATTTACATAAAAAATTTATCTTTGAGTTTCTAACATCATTAAAATTATATAATGGGTGACATGAATTTATTTTATATTATGTTTGATGTCCTATATGAAGATATCTGAACCTAGATATTTTTTTCATTTAATTCAATAATGCCTTTCGTTGTGTGTGACAATATCAATATTTATAATTTTCATCATGAGAAAAATGAATAACTTCATTCTCCAAAATATATTAATTTCAACTATCAGGAGAAAATTGTCAACTTTTGTAAAATGTGGATACCAGAACCCATTGACTAGAATCTTGACTCGTGGAACCTTGAAAGATATCAGGCACCCACTACATGCACCTAATATCAGATAGGGTATAAATGAATATATTGGGGATACAAAAACCTCTAGATAGAGTTATAATTTCATAAAAAATACTTCCAAACATTAAAACCAATCATTATTATATCACAATAGTTTTAACTGAAAATAAATAATTAATCAAAAAATTACCACAATCTACAACTGGTGAAATATTTCTTCAACCACTGTAGATCCCCTATAGACTGATCAAGTACACACAATAATAGAAGAAAATTAAATCTAAGAAAAAATAAACACAAATTGTCTTAACCGATGTACCAATTCTATTTCCCAAATCCAATGCAAGCATACTAGATAAACGAGATTTAATGGACCATTCCCATGTCAAGACATATTTGAAACCACAAGTAGTATTTACATGGTAACCCAATGATGACATGAGCATGATGTGAGTGGAACTGAATTGGACAACACCAAATTCATCCCTAAAATAACCCATCCAGGAACTAGGTTCATTATATATCAGTCAAGATTTAATTGATAAATTTTTTTTGATAAGACATATCAATTATAGGGAAAAAATATCCATTGAACCGGGGGGTCTGTCTTTCCCCCAAGAATGGTAAAAACTGATTATTGTAAGGGATGGGATGACACTAAGCATGTCACGAAGACCATTTTAACCAACTTTTGTCCATAGGTAATATAACTATCACTAGTCCAAACAAGTGGAACATAATGGTAATATACCCTTACCAAAGGCCCTAGAATATATTAGGGTATTGTGTTCACCCTAGGTTTAACCATAATTTATAGATTCCATGAGTGGTCCATTTTCAACTCGAGTATACCAATAATTTCCACCATCCTCTCGGGGCCCTTTTTTAATCCAGGTATATCTATAATTTCAAGCTTCCACATGGGGTCCTTGTTCACCATATGTTTAACTATAAGTCCCAGAATCCAACTAGCATCTCTGTTAACCTAGGATGTTACCATATGTCCCAACCTCCTACGACATGGTTCACCTTGTTGTCCATATATGTCAGTAGTAAAAATATAATAGTGATATAAAACATATAAAAATAAAAAAAAAGTATTTCATTTTAAGAACAAAAAACAAATAATTCTATTAGGGTTTTTGACAATTCATTTCATGTTGGAAATAGACATTATAATTTATTAATTTATATTCCATGTTTTACCAAAATACATTTATTAACAACTAGTATAATTTCTACCTAATAAATTTTATTAAATAATTTCCACCCATACCCTTTTTAAATTTACTTTTCATTATTTATGTTGTATCTTATAATTTAATTCATTAAACTAAACTAATTTAAATGTCTTTATCACCATTCTTATCTACCATTATAGTAATCCCACACCAAAAAATTAATTTGCATAATAATAATTGATGTTTAGGAAATTCCCTTTCAAAACATTATGTTTACACCATCAATTAATCAATATCCATTTAACAGAGTAATCCATTTCATTTTTCCTATCTGTATTATGTTCAGTGATCAATTAGATTCATCCTATAGATTTCTGTATTTAATTATTTAAAATATGTACTACAAATTATTATCTAATTTTATGGTAAATCAAATTATAATTTTCATTACATGATATTTCATCTTATATAGGGTCTAGACATATTAAATGGGATATTTTAAAAAGGTAAACCTTTAATTATACATTCAATAAATTTTGACCAACACATGAAGAGGCCAGCATAGCATCAATGCCCACATGCTTTAGGAAAATAGGGGAATAGTAGCGTTTGATTGAAGGAAACACAAACCATAGAATAATAAGATTATACATGCCCAAAATCAAGATGGAATTAGAATTATAATGGAAGGAAATGTGAAATTGGAAAATTCCCTAAAATAGCGAATATGAGATCAATTTGGTGGGACATCCCTTAATAGTGATGAAAAGTAATAAAGGAGAGAGGTGAATTTATATTCTTTACACAAAAATTTTATAACACTAAATAGTGTTTAAAAATACCATACATTGTGTGGGATCCTTACAATGAAAGACGGGAGGTGAAATTAGTATGTAATGGATGTAGTTTTAGACAAATGAAGGGGAAAATCAGGTTTAAGGGGCAATGATTCATAAGGAAAAATTTGTAGTTTTTCAGTTTTTAAATGGGAACATGTATTGGAAAAAAATTGAAAAATTATTCTCAGTATTTTATTTCCTCACATCCAATAACAATCCATATCACACAGTTACAACACAATATTTTACAAACCATGCACTAACCCTTTGACATGTCTCTACAAATTTTTGTAGACGGAAATAGTTGCAGATAGATCCCAACATGTTTTTGAAATTGTAAACCTAGTCATTTTAGGATTCGTGTTTGGGGGGTAATGGTTATCAATGACAATGTGTAAATATTTCTCCCCATTATACAACAAAAAAAGTTAGATTTTGATTCTTCCAATAGTCAGTTTCTAGCCAAAATCTTCTAGAGGATTAATTGAACCTCCAAACCCCTAAGAAAACCTCATTATGATAAATAAAATGAGGGTTTAATGGGAGTTAGATAGTTATGTACCTTAAATAGGGGCTAGGGTATTAAAAATTCCCCACCATATGGAAATTACATCATGAGGTAGATATTGATCTTTAATGAGCCTATGATCCTGAAACAAAATCATGTAACTACTCGATATAACCGTGTTCATCACATCCAATATAGTTCATGATGGTTTTACCACTCATATCGGCACCACCAAAATTCTAAAATTCACCAACATCACACACTTATGGCGAGTTCCATTGTTATACCAATCTGATTCCACTTGATCATTACCGCAAGAACACATGACCATATTTCTAATAATAGAGTATTAATTCACAATGACCACACTCGATCATATCATCACATCATAATCCTAAACACTCATTAATTATGACTAGTTACTATAAAATAGAAATCCAATGGATAGAACATTCGTTGGAAATATAACCATAATTTCTCTATCTAGGATTCACATACATGAGCGATATAATTATATGATAACCAACACTATCTGGGTTACAGAACTCAACAATTAGTACATTTACTAGTCTATAATAAAAGTAAAACCTAATAACCATAAAAAGTCTTTTTTGAATCTTTGAATGTCCAAATAATTCTTGTAATTCCCCACCCCCAATTACCCAGAGTTAGTCCATTATTACATAACATTGGCATGATCACAAATTTTCAGGTCTCGAAAGACCGATTAGTTTAGTAGCCTTGGAAACACTAGATACATTCATAAGTAATAAATTACATCCAAAAGTGAAAAAATAAAACAACATAGTCTCCATAGTCCACACTCATATGCCTTCAGACTATCCCTACAGTTCAGTCAAAAAATACTTCTTCACATCTTGGAAAAAACATTGAATGTGGTGAGCTTAGATTCCTAGTAAGGATAACAATATAGCAGAAACATTAATAAATAATCATATACATTTAAGGAAATGTAAAACTAAAACAAAATCCTCTTAAACTTGAACATTAGCATAATATGGAAAAAATAAAATGATGTAATTTTAATTACTTATTCACATGGATATTCTGCTAGTTGAATAATCACATGAAATATCAATAACCACTTTCATAATGATGGAATTCATAATGCCTGACTATGATAAACATGTAGTCAAGGCCTTGTGTCAAGAATATAAATAAGATTTTTTCAAGACCTTGTTTCAATCCACTATATTGTCAAATGAGACATACCTATGCATCGAGTAGCTATAGCGGTCTCCACCCATCACTTACTAAGTCCAATGCATTCCTCATATGAACAGGTTTAAACATAACATAAACATTTATATTAATATTAGTATACAAAATTTCAATACATTCTCCATAAACCATGAATGGTATAAAAATAACACATCCACAGTCAAACATATCACAAAACCATCAATATTATATGTATATTTTGTATCATAATAAATCAACTTCAAATAAGCTTAAAATATATCAAAGGATGTTGACATAGATGAAATCAAAACTATGTGAGAGAAATATCTCCTTTTTTGAAATCATTTAAAAGTCACATAATTATAAAAGAAAAAATTTACTTTGAAATTATTATTATAAGCATGTAAGGGAAGGTTAGATTATTTTATATTGGCGGAAAATAGCCGCACCCGCCTTACAAGAAAAAAAGACATTTTTACTTTAATTTTGTTGAAAAGGTCAAAAAGGACCTTGTTTGGAAAACGATGGAAATATTCCCTTATAAACATCTTATAAAAATTCAGAAAAGGGTATAAATGACTTTAAAAAACACTCTATATATTAGTAATAATGTTTTGAAATACATTTTTAAGAAATATGGATGTGGATGAAAAGAGGTCCTAATAGATAATTACGTATACACAACCTCGGATAATGAAGAGATTGTGAAATAAACCATTACCTTGTACTTTTCCTTGGTTAAGGGTAGGTTAACCTCCTATATAATGGTGAAATAATTTTTATTAAATTATACAAAAATCATATACATTAATATGATATTATATATGATCTTTTAACATTGTTTTGTTAATAATATATTAGTATTATCATCATTTCAGGTGTTAATGGATTCATTTTCCTTTATATTATTTTTTATGTAAGTCATATTTTTTATGGATGGGAAGTATATTATTCATATCCAGAATAATATCAAGTCTTTAAACATTATTTTTAATCATGTAATAAAAATTAGTTTTGAATGGATACAATGGGGAATGAATCTCATCGCGTCTGTGGAGACGGTAATCCGTATGTATGAATAAGCAACAATATCATTCTTTTGATATTAAAATAATATATAATTGGATGGTATATCATATATAAGGAATCATTATCATGTTATATTTATTATTTAAATGAATTACACATCATTATTACACCCATCCAAATAATAATGTATTGAATAACAATTATACCACAACGTGGAGATGGTAATCCGTACGTATGCACGTATGGTGGCATGTCATTTAAAGGATGGATAGAATAATGAATATGGATGTACCATATTTAAAATAAAATCACAGTATATAGAATATACTGGAGTTATTATTTTAGAATGGAAATAAGAAAGAAAGAAGAAGTGGAAGAAGAAAAGAACCTGAAAAAGGGTGGTGAAATTATTACCTCTTCTTCGGGTTCTTCCATTTGATTTGATCAAAAAATCTCTATAAGTTTACATTATGACTAAATGAAGGCCTCTAGGATAAATTGAGGGAAGTTGAAAGGATATTTGGGCAGGTTTTGTCCGAGCCAAAAGGTTTTGATGATGTGAATTAGAGAGAAGGGGGAGTTCTCTTTTATAGGAGGGATCAGGGGAACCTTAGGAACAGCTAGAAATATTATTTTATAATAAAACCATTTTCGGGTTTTAATTACTCCAAAATAGATTATTTAAATAATAAGGTGGGGATGGGTTGATAACCACTCAACCAATAGGTTTTATATAGGTCTGGGTCACTATATTAACGTTATCTTTTAGATTTAACTCTTAGCTAAATAGATTGACATTTACCATGTCTCTCTGTATTTTTATATTATATGGTTAATAAACATACTATATACTTCTAAGTGAACCCCATTTTGTTCATAAATTATACACCTATAATTATATAATTCCTTTGGCGGAACCTTATATTTTTAGGAAAAGAATATCAATTCATAATATAATATTTGTTTTGAAAACTTTTTTATGTCAATTTTGACACTATTTGGTATTTTGTTTTTGATAAATTCAAAACAGCATTATTACTTCGAAATAAATTCATATAACCAACAATAATATGTCATATTAACTAATTAAATTAGGTTAATTCATAAAATGTCTCAAATTACATTTATTTGGATATTTATAATATCAATTATTTTAATATTTTATTAATTAGGTAATTACTGCATCACCATTGTGTCATAAATAAATTAAATTATTTAATGTCTGAAAATTATAAATAAATTACCATTATGTAGGAAATATTATTATATTTCTAATGAATATTTATAATCTAATTTATCTTATGAATAACCCTATATTAAAAAATTTTAGTTATTAAACTTTGATTTTAACTCTTTTGACTCTTCTTTGAGTAAAATAAAAATAAATGTCCTAATATAATTCATGTGGCCCAAAGAGGCTCATATTTTATTCCTAAGTTTTTTTTTGGTCGAATTATACATATCCAATATAATTATGAAATGTGTTAGGGTAATAATAATATCATTTTTACCCTTAATTAACAATTTTACTTTTAACCAAGGTAATTAAATATAAGAAGTTACTTTTCACCAAAAATTATTTTTATCTTATTGAACCATATTTAACTCCATGATATTAACTATTTCCCTTGTATTTTTTAAATTCCACTAACAGAAGTGGTAAAATTATGTTTTATGTGAATTTGCAAATTCTCCTAGGAGATGGGTAAAAGACGGTTAAAAGTTCAATAAAATTTTTATATATCTAAAATAAATATAAACTGACTCTAATGAATTAAATTGAACATATATAAGTATTATGTATCTATTTTTGCCTAAAATAAAATTAAATAAAATAAATAAAAATTTGGTTTTAAACTGTAACTCAGTTTCTTTCACTATTCATCAAAAATTTAATGTTTTCAGAAAAATACAAAAAATTAACCCAAAGCTAATTTCGATGTTACAAAACAAAAACTAAAGTCCATTTTGAAGGATAAAATTTATAAAATTTAAAAAAGTGGTTATTAGTATTCATAACGGCTAGTTTGATTGGTTGTGGTGTGTGTTAGAACTCAATGTTGCATAAAACACACGCTGTTGTATTATTCACAAAGAAGCGTACCATGGAAACTTGGGGTGTTACATTCTTCCCACCTTCAAATAATTTCATTCTCGAAATTTCTTGAATATTACTGCATAAAAAGTCTCGGGTGTTTCTTCATTATAATTTCCTCAGGTTCCCACGTTGCCTCTTCAATCTTATTGTTTCTCCATAGAACTTTTACCCGATGAGTCGTCCTGTTTCTTAGAACATGTTCTCTTTTATCAAAATTAATGACAGGATCTTGGAAATAAGACAGATCGGCTTCCATTTATAATTCCTTTTAGGTGAGTAAATGTGTTTGGTCGGGCGTGTATTTTCTCAACAGTGATATGTGGAACACATCATGAACTTTGGAGAGATTTGGATTCATTGCCAAATGATATGCTACAGCCCCAATTCATTCTAGAATTTCGATAGTTCCTATGTACAAGAGAATCAATTTACCTTTCTTACTGAAACGTATAAATCCTTTCCATGGATATAACATCAAGAAAAAATGATCTCCAACCTGAAATTCAAAATCTTTCCTTCGGTTATCGGCACAGCTCTTCTTCATACTATGAGCTGTTTTGATGTGGGTTTGGATTACCTATACATTTTCTATAGTTTCCTCAACAAGTTCTGGGCCTACATGTTTTCTTCCACCAACATCATCCCAACAAGTTGGTGTGCGACATCTCTTTACATATAACGCTTCATATGGTGCCATCTGAATACTTGAATGGATGCCATTTTTATAGGAAAATTCTACCAAAGGTAAATAATGATCCCACATACCATGAAAGTCAATTGAGTAGGATCTCAACATGTCTTCTATGGGTTGAATAGTCCATTCTGATTTTCCATCAGTTTGTGGTTGGTAATAAGTGCTCAAACAATGCTCAGTATCTAGGGATTTCTGAATACGTTTCCCGAATCTTGATGTAAAATTTGGATCACGATCCGAAATAATTGATATGGGGTACTCTATGAAGTCTCACAACTTCTTTAATATATAGTTATTCTAGACGTTCAGGTGGTAAATCCCCCCTTATAGCAAGAAAATGTGCTGACATGGTAAGACAATCAACAATGAACCATATTGAATCGTTCCTTCTAGGATTCTTTTGTTGTCCCATGACAAATTCTATCGTAATTTTATCCCTTTTCCACTCAGGTATGGGAAGAAGTTTCATGACTCCTCCAGGATGTTTCCATCTAGCTTTCACTTGTTGAAATACCATACATCATGACACAAAATCATCTGTCTCCCTCTTCATGTAGTCCCACAAAAAATGATCATTCAAATCTCTATACATCTTGTTGCTCCCAGGATGTATAGAGAAATTTGAACTATGAACATCGTCCAATAATTCTCTTTTTAGATTTGGTATATCAGGAACACAATGTCTCTTCCCAAATATTAGAATTCCACCTTCAAAATCAATGTCACTCAATCTCCCATCATTCATAACCTTAATCTTCTTTTGAAACACTTCATCATCAGCATTAGAACTTTTTATCCTTTCTAGTAAAGATAGTTTGGAAACCATTTGAAAAAGATTTGATGTTTGACCTTTCATGGTTATTCCCATGTCCATCTTTACTAGATCCATGATAATAGGATCCCTTTAAACTCTCATCTTGTTCAAAACTCCATGATCCTTTCTGCTCAAAGAATCTTCCACCTTATTTTCCTTCCCTGGGTGGTAGTGTATCATGAAATCATAATCCTTGAGTAGTTCAAGCCATCACATTTTCCTCATGTCGAGTTCTTTCTGTGAGGAAATATATTTCAAACTCTTGTGATAAGTATAAATCTCACATTTTTCACCATAGAGATACTGTATCCAAATATTAAAATAAAATATTACAGCTTCTAACTCAATATCATGAGTATGATAGTTTTTCTCATGAGTTTTTAGCTTTCGTGATGCATAGAAAATAACCCTATTATTCTGCATAAGGACACAACCAAGTCCTTTCTTTGAAGCATGACTATAAATAACAAACCCTTCATTCCCTGATGGCAGAGTCAATATTGGAGAATTAACTAATATTCTCTTCAGTTCTTCAAAACATACTTTATACTCTTCTGTCCAAAAAAATTTAACCCCTTTTTTGTGAGATTTGTTAATTGTCTAGAAAATTGGGAAAAATTCGGGTGGAAACGTCGATAAAACCTGCTAAACCAATAAAACTGTGTACATCAGTTATACTCATCGGTTTTGGAAATTCTTGTATTTCTCTTTACTTAGAAGGATTAATTGAAATTCCATCCATAGAGACAATATAGCCAACAAAAGAAATCTCTTGAAGCCAGAATTCACACTTGTTAAACTTCATATATAATTCGTGTCATCTCAGAGTCTTCAGGATATTGCACAAGTAATTTTCATGATTTTGTAGATTTGGGAGTATACCATGATATCATCAATAAATACCACTAAAATGTCATCAAGATATTCCTTGAAAACTCTGTTCATTAGATCCATGAAAACAGAGGGTGCATTTTTCATCCCAAAAGGCATTTCTGTAAACTCGGAATGCCTGTACCTGGTTCAAAATGCTGTTTTCGGAATGTCTTCCTTCTTCACACACAACTGATGATATACAGATCAAAGGTCAATATTTGAAAAATAATGAGCTGCATGATGTAGGTTAAATAAATCATCAATGCTAGGTCGGGGATACTTTTTCATTATTGTTATTGCATTGATCTCCCTCTTATCAATGCACAACCTCATAGATCCATATTTCGTCTTACAAAAAGAATAGGGGCTCCCCATAGAGAAACACTAGGGAGAATAAATCCATTATTACTCAATTCCTCTTGTTGTATCTTTTTTCCACTAATTCCATATTGTCTATTTTAAGGGGTCTTCGATATAGGCCTTGAACCCAGAATTAAATCAATGAAAAACTCAATTTCTAATTTTGGAGGATGTCAAGGTAAATTTTATACAGACACATCAACATATTATCTCACAATACATACATCCTCTATTTGAACATTCCTTTCCTCAACCACATTAATTTCAATATCTTCCTCCCAAATAATTTAATTTAGTTGAGATACTGGGGGGTGGATCTAGATAAGAATTAGGTGGTGATGATTCTCCTCTAAAGATAAGGTGTTCTTTATCATCATCATCTAAAATTGTAACCTCCATATTCTAAAAATAAATCTTCGCATAATGGTCTGAACTCCAATACATATCAAGGATTATATCAAATTCAATCATTGGTATGGCGATGTGATCAGAAGTTAAATAACATTTAAATACTCTAATGGGAAAATATTCACAAAACATTGTTGCGATGATACTTCCCATAGGATTTTTTACTGACAAATCCCTTGTTAAATCAAATTGGAAATATCTAATTTTTTTAGAAAACTAGGAAGATATGAAGTAATGTGATGATCCAGAATCAAATAAATCTTTTTCTAAACATGCGGAAACCATTAAATTACCTTCCACCACGTCTTTTGGAGCTTCTACCTCAGTAGTAGTGATAGCATAAGCTTGGCCTTGATCCCTTGGACTTTTCTTAGGTAAATTTCACCAACTCTTACAAAATTCATTTTCATAATGTCCCATATACATGCAATTGTATCATTGAACATCAGTAGCTTCTTTCTTCCCCTTGCAATCACGAGCTTGGGGGACTTTTTCACCAAACTTGTAATAGACTCTCATTCCCTTCAAGAATATTCTCGGGTTTTTCTTCCCCCATTTACTGTAGGATGGATATTCAAATTTTCCCTTGTTCCCGTTATTTCCATTTCCAGAGTGATCTACAGATCTCTTCTTCTCTTGCTTTGCATTAAAGTTGTATGACTTAGAGAATTCCTTTCCTTTCATGAAAGCCAATGAGACAATATCATTGTATGATGATAAGGATTGTGAGACTATTGCTCGATGGAGAAACAATTATACTCCATCTAAAAAATTATCAATCTTACTTCTAGGGTTATGTATATAATCTGCAGCATGGCTCGCTATCCATGTAAAGTAAGCCTCATACTTTGCAACATTCTCATCCTCCTTTGGCCTCAGACTCAGAAATTGTCTTTCCATATCCGCTCGATGGTCATGAGGAATTTATTTTCTATGAAAATATCTTTCAACTCCCTTAATTCCATACTTGATACTTCATTTTCATCCTTCGCGTTTTGAATCAGTGACCACCATTGATCAGCTTCTCTAGTGAGTTGGTAAACATCCATGACATCTTTTTCCCTTTTGCTACTCCCCAAGGCATTGAATATTTTCTTCAAAGAATTAATCCATTTCTCAGATACTAGTGGATTTTCCCCCCCATTGAATTTTGGTGGTTGTTGCCTCATTAAGCGATCTAACATTGATCATCCACACTGCAGATCAGGGGGCTCCATACGGGTAAGGTTATTATTGATAACCTGGGTGAGTTTTCCCAATATGGAGATTATCTGATCAGCAGCAGTTCCATCACCAGCTCCACTTTAATTATCTTGAGAAGGAGGGAAATATATACATGGAGTGTTTGAATTGATATGGTTTTCATTCCTTCCACTATGAACAATTTTTAAATAGTGGAATACACTAGATTAGTTTATGAATCACAATACATAAATCCAAACATGTAAAACACTTAACATAAATTGAACAGTTTAAGGATATAATCCATAATCATAAAAATGTTCTCTTTTAGGATGTATATGCTCATAAACCCTTCATAATAGTTTGTAAATAAAATGAGAATTATCCTAAGCATATCCCCCGGGAGTGTCGTACCAAAGAGTGCAGCAAGGCCCGTTACCGTGCACCAGTTCCCATTTGATTCTAGCTCAAAGTGGCATTTTCGGGTTTATGCCTAGGTACATCTATAACAGAGCTACCTCTACCTACTCATATCCATAAAATGATGTATTTCTCGGAAAACTCACAAAATTTCTACAATACCAAAATTCTACGATGTTATTCTATACTAATTCTCAAATTCCATCATAGGTCTATGTGCCCTAATCAGATTTTATCTAATTCTTGCTTCCTAGGTTTGTACTAAACATCCTTTGATACCAACTGTAATGACCTGAACCCAGTTACCCAGAGTCGGTGCATTATAGCATAACATTGGCATTATCACAAATGATCATGTCTCAAAAGAACTATTAGTTTAGTAGCCTTGGAAACACCAGATACATTAATAAGTCTTACATTACATAATAAAGTGAAAACTACAACAAAATAGTCTCCACAGTCCACACTCATATCCCCTCAGACTATCCATATAGGTCAGTCATAAAATACTTCTTCACATCCTAGGAAAAATAAAACATATAAAGGGGTGAGCACAGATGCTTAGTAAGGATAAAAATATAGAAGAAACATTCATAAATAAGCATAGACATTTAAGGAAATGTATAATTAAAACAAAATCCTTTTAAACATAAACATTAGCATAATATGGTAAAAATAAAATGAAATAATTCCATTTAAATATTCACATGGATATTCTACTAGTTGAATAATCACAGGCAACATCAATAACCACTTTCATAATGATGGAATGCATAATTCTAGACTGTCATAACCACATAGTCAAGGCCATGTGTGAAGACTACAAATATGATTTTTCAAGGCCTTTTTCCAAGACAGTAGTTTGTCTCATGAGACCTACCGATGTATGGAGGAGCTATAGCGGGCTCCACATGTCACTTACTATGTCCAATGCATTCCTCATATGAACAGGTTTAAACATAACATAAAAATTCGTATTAAAACTAGCATATGAAATGTAAATACTTTCTCTATAAACCATGAATGGTATAAAAATAACACATCCACAATCAAACATATCAAAAAACCATCAATACAATATAGAATTTTGTTATCAATAATAAATCAACTTCATATAAAAATAAAATCCATCAAAGGATTTTGACATAGATGAAATCAAAACTATTTGAGAGAAATATCTCCTTTTTTGAAAAAAATTTAAAATTCACAAAGTTATAAAAGTAAAATTTACTTTGAAAATATTTTTATAAGATTGTAAGGTAAGTTTATACTATTTTATAGTGGCAGAAAATAGCCACACCCGCCGTATAATTTAAAAAAAGACATTCTTACCTTAATTTTGTCGAAGAGGTTAAAAACGACCTTGTTTGTAAAATGACAGAAATAATCCTTTATAAACATCTTATAAAAAGTAAAAAAGGGTATAAATGACATTAACCAATAGTCTATAAAATAGTAAGGATGTTTTGAAATATATTTTTAAGAAACATGGATGTGGATGATAAAGAGGTCCCAGTAGATAAATACGTATAAAACGCCTCAGATAATGAAGAGATTGTGAAATAATGGAATGACCTGACCCCAGTTACCCAGATTTTGTGCATTATTACATAACATTGGCATGATCAAAAGAAATATCAACTCTCGAAATACCGATTAGTTTAGTAGCCATGGAAACAGTAGATATATTCATAAAGTTTTACATTACATCCTAAAAATAAAAACTACAACAAAATATTTTTGATAGTCCACACTCTTATCCCCTCATACTATCCCTACAGGTCATTCACAATGTACGTTTTCACATCCTGTGAAAAATAAAACATAGAAAAGCGGTGAGGTCAAATTCCCAGCAAGGATAACAATAGAGCATAAACTATTATAAATAAGAATAAACATTTAAGGCAATGTATAAATAAAACAAAAGCCTTGTAAAACTGAACTTCAATATAGTATGGCAAAAATAAAATGAAATAATGCCATTTAATTATTCACATGGATATTCTACTAATCAAATAATAACATGCAATATCAATAAACAATTTCATAATGATGGAATGCATAATGCCAGACTATCATAACCACATAGCCAATGCCTCGTGCCAAGACTAAAAATAATATTTTTCCAAGGCCTTGTGCCAAGGCACTAGTTTGTCTCATGAGACCTACCGATGCACCGAGGAGCTATAGCGGGATCCACCCGTCACATATTAAGTCCAATACATTCCCATATGAAAAGGTTTAAACATAAAATAAACATTCGTATTAAAACGAGCATAGGAAATGTCAATAGTTTCTCCATAAACAATGAATGGTATAAAAATAACACATCCACAGTCAAACATATCACAAAACCTTCAATACAATATAGAAGTTTTGTATCATAATAAAACAACTTCAAATAAGCGTTAAATCCATCAAAGGATGTTGACTTAGTTGAAATCAATACCCTTTTTAGAGAAATGTCTCTTTATATTTTGAAATCATTTTAGAGTAATATATTTATAAAATAAAACATTTTCTTCGAATATATTCTTATAAGCTTTTAAGGGAATCTTCGATGATTTTATAATGGCAGAAAATAGCCGCACCCGCCGTATAAGTTAAAAAACATTCTTACCTTAATTCTGTCGAAAAGGTTAAAAAGGAACATGTTTAGAAAACGACGGAAATATTCCTTAATAAACCACTTATTAAAGTCAACAAGGGTATAAATGACTTTAACCCATATTCTAGTAAATAGTAAAAATGTTTTGAAATACATTTTTAAGAAACATGGATGTGGACGATAAAGAAGTCCCAGTAGATAATAACGTATAAACAACCTCGGATAATGAAGAGATTGTGAAGTAACCCTTACCTTGTACTTTTCCTTGGTTGGGGTAGGTTAACCTCCTGTATAATGGTGAAATAATTGTTATTAAATTATATATGAATCATATACATTAATATGATATCATATATGATCTTTTAACATTGATTTGTTAATAATATCTTAGTATTATTATCGTTTCGGGTGTTAACTTACTCATTTTATTTTATATGTTTTGTTATGAAAGGCATGTTTTTTATGGATATTTTGTATCATATTCATATCCCTAATTATATTAAGTTCTTAAAAATTATTATTAATCTTCAAATGAGAATTAGATTTGAATGGATACGATGGAGAATGAATCTCATCGCGTTCGTGGAGACGATAGTCCGTACGTCCGCACGAGCGACAATATCATTCTTTTGATATTAAAATAATATTTAATTGGATGGTAATATCACATATACATAATCATTATAATGTTATATTTATTATTTACATGAATTACACATCATTATTATACCCATCTAAATAATAATATTTTGAATAACAATTACACCACGACGTGGAGACGGTAAGCCATACATACGCACGTATGGTGACATGTCATTAAAAGGATGGATAGAATACTAAAATATGGTTGTACCATGTTTATAATTACATCAGTTTATATATAATATACTGGAGTTATTATTTTATAATGTTAATAACAAACAAAGAAGAAATGGAAGAAGAAAGGAACATGAAAAAGGGTGGTGAAATCATTACCTCTTCTTCGGGTTCTTCCTTTTGATTTGATAAAAGGGCTCCTTAGGATGGAATTATGACTAAATGAAGGCCTCTATGATGAAGTGAGGGAAGTTGAGAGAGTATTTGGGCCGGGTTTGGCCGAACTAAAAGGCTTTCAATGTGTGCATTAGTGAGAAGGGGGAGTACCCTTTTATAAGAGGGGTGAGGGGCACCTTTGGAAAAGCTAGAAATATTATTTTTAATAAATTCATGTTCGGTTTATAATGGATTAAAAGTGGATTATTTAAAGTTTATGGTTAGGATGGTTTGAAAACCACTCATCCAATATAATTTATAGAGGTTTGGGTTATTATAGTAACCTTATCTTTACGTATTAACTCTTAGTTAATTAGTTCACTTTTACAATGTCTCTTGGTATTTTTATATTATATGGTTAATAAAATTACTATATACATCCAAGAGACCCCCATGTAGTCCATTAATGGTACACCAATCATGATATAAGTCTCTTGTGAGAACCTTAGATTTTTAGGAATTGAATATCAATTAAGAATATAATATATTTTTTAAAAACACTTTTACATCAATTTTGACAATATTTGGAAACATGATTTTTGGAAAATCATAACGGAATGATTACTTCGAAGAAAGTTAATTAAATCATTCCTAAAATGTCATATTAACCTTGAATACTAGTGTAATTCATAAAAGTCTCATATCATATTTATTTGGGTATTTATAATATCAATTATTGTTATTTTTCACTATTATGGTAATTACTGCATCATCATTGTGTCATAAATAAATTAAAATATATAATGTCTATAAAATATAAATAAAATACCATTATTTAGGTAATCTGTTTATATTTATAATGAATATTTATAGTCGAAAATCCAACATATATAACCCTATGTAAAAATTGTTTTTCTAAAAGATATATGCTTATGTCATTTTTGTATTTATTTTAACATAATTAAAATAAAATGATCCTATCACCTAGAAGTGGCTCCATGGGGTCCCAAAATCGACCCAAAGATGCCCATGGTCGGACATGTATCAAAAAATAAGGTTAGGACACGTTTTAGGGTAATTTAGTATTACTATAATATTATTTTTTTAAACCGTATTTACTGAATTTCCCTTGAACCATGGTAAATAAAATATTTACCGAAGTAATTATTCAAAATGTCTAAAAATAAAAGTTACCTATTTAATCAATTTGGAGATACAGATTCCAAATATGGAATCGATTTTTCTAAATTCAATCATAAAAGTGGCAGAAATTAATTTAAAATTAATTCCCGCTGTCAAAACAAAAAGCATGTTTTTATGATACAATAACTATCAAATGATTGATACTTGTTTATGTCCGGTTTAATTGTGAAATTATTTCCAATGAACAACATTGTATTAAATCATAAAAAATATTCTAAATATACTTTAAAACAACTCAAATTCGAAATTTATCACTATTAATTATTTTGATTAAAAAAGTTATTTTTAATTAAAATTTAGTAATTTTCACTATTCATCAAAATATTAATGTTATCCGCAAAGTACCAAAATTTCACCTTAGGATAAATTCGATACTATGAATCCAAAAATGAAGTCCATTTTGAGAGATAAAATTTCTAATATTTTAAAAAGTATGTATTACTATTCATAACGGCTAGTTTGATTGGTTGTGGTGTGTTAGAACTCGATGTTGTGTACAACACACGCTATCAAATAATTCATAGAGAAGGGTACCGTAGAAGCTTGGGGTGTTACATTCTCCCCTCCTTCAAATAATTTCGTCCTCGAAATTTCTAGAATACTACCACATGAAAAGACTCGGGTGGTTCTTCATCATAAGTTCCTCGGGTTCCCACGTTGCCTCTTCTATCTTATGGTTTCTCCCCAAGACTTTTACCAGACGAGTTGTCCGGTTTCCCAGTACTTGTTCTCTCATATCAAGAATCTTGATGGGCTCTTCCCAATAAGACATATCAGGTTCTAGTTCTAATTTCTCATTGGTGATTACATGTGTTGGGTCTGGCATGTATTTCCTTAACAGAGATACGTGGAACACATCGTGAACTTTGGAGAGACTTGGCGGTATTTCCAATCGGTAAGCTACACCCCAATTCGTTCAAGAATTTTAAACGGTCCGATGTACCTGGGACTCAATTTACCTTTCATACCAAAACATATGACTCCCTTCCATGGAGATACCTTCAGGAAAACATGATCACCGACTTGAAATTCCAAATCCTTCCTTCGATTATCGGCATAGCTCTTCTGCCTACTTTGGGATGAATTGATATGGTTTTGGATTACCTTCACCTTTTCCATCGTTTCCTCCACCAGTTCTAGGCCTACAAATTTTCTTTCACAAACGACATCCCAGCAGGTTGGTGTGAGACATCACTTTCCGTATAACGCTTCATATGGTTCCATCTGAATACTCGAATGGAAGATATTGTTATAGTAAAATTCAACCAGAGGTAAATATTGATTCCACATACCCTGAATGTCAAGTGAGCAGGATCTCAACATTTCTTCTAAGGTTTTAATAGTTCATTCTGATTGTCCATCTATTTGAGGGTGGTAGGCAGTGCTGAAATGAAGTTCAGTATCCAAAGCTTTCGGAAGACTTTTCAAGAATCTTGAAGTAAAACGTGGATCACGATCAGAAACAATCGATAGGGGTACTCCATGAAGTTTCACAACTTCATCAATATATAGTCTAGCTAGATGTTCCAGTGGTAGATCTTCTCTTATAGCAAAAAAATGTGATGACATGGTAAGAGGATCAAGAATAACCCATATTGCATCGTTCCTTCTAGGAGTCTTTGGTAGTCCCATGACAAAGTCCATCGTGATATTATCCCATTTCCACTCAGGTATGGGAAAAGGTTGTAATACTTCACAAGGCTGTTTCTTTCAAGCTTTCACTTTTTTACAAACCATACATCTTGACACAAGATCGGTAATCTCCCTCTTCATGTTGTCCCACCAAAAATGTTCCTTCAAATATCTATACATTTTGGTAATCCCATGGTGTATTGATAAATTGGAACAATGAGCATCATCCATCAAATCCCTTTTTAGATCAGGTATATCTGAAAGACAAAGTCTCTCCCCGAATTTCAAAATTCATTCTTCATACACAAAGTATCTCAATCTCACATCATTCACAGCTTCAATCTTCTTTTGAAATTATTCATCATCTGTGTGAGAACTCTTAATCCTTTCTAGTAAAGATGGTTTGGAAACCATTTTAAAAATAATTGATGTTTCACCTTCCCTGGTTATTCCCATGTCCATATTCACTAGATCCATGAAAATTGGATTCCTTTCAATTCTCATATTGTTCAAAACTCTTTGATCTTTTCTCCTCAAAGCATTTTCCACCTTGTTTTCTTTCCCCGGGTGGAAGTGTATCGTACAATCATAATCCTTGAGTAACTTATGCCATCTCCTTCGCCTCATGTTGAGTTCCTTTTGTGTGAAAATATACATCAAACTCTTGTGATCAGTATAAATGTAATATTTTTCACCATAGAGGTAGTTCCTCCATATCTTCAAAGAAAAGATCACAGATGATAACTCACGATCATGAGTAGGATAGTTTTTCTCATGAATTTTGAACTATTGTGATGCATAGGCAATAACCCTATAATTCTTCATTAGGACACAACCATGTCTTTTCTTCGATGCATCACTATAAATAATGAACCCATCATTCCCCGATGGTAGAGTCAATATAGGAGCATTGACTAATCTTCTCTTCAGTTCTTCAAAAAATTCTTCACACTCTTTTTTCCAAACAAATTTAACCCCTTTATGTGTGAGCTTTGTTAAAGGGTTAGCCAACCGGGAAAAATTCTGGACGAAACGTCGATAATATCTTGCTAAACCAATAAAACTACGCACTTCAATTATACTCATAGGTGCTGGCCATTCTTGGATTTCCTTGGTCTTAGAAGGATCATCAGAGATTCCATCTTTAGAGACAATATGGCCGTGAAAAGAAATATTCTGAAGCTATATTTCACACTTTCTAAACTTCACATATAATTCATGTCTTCTCAGAGTCTTCATGATAATGCACAAGTGATTTTCATGATCTTCGTAGCTTTTGGAGTATAACAAGATATCATCAATAAATACCACCAAAAATTCATCGAGATATTCCTTGAAAACTCTATTCATCAGATCCATGAATACAGATGGTGCATTAGTTAATCCAAAAGGCATTACTGTATACTCGTAATGCTCGTACCTGGTTCGAAATGCTGTCTTCGGAATGTCTTCCTTCTTCACACACAACTAAAGGTATCTAGTTCGAAGGTCAATATTTGAAAATTATTGAGCTCCATGTAGTTGGTCAAATAAATCATCAATGTGAGGTAAGGGATACTTGTTATTTATTGTTATAGCATTGATCTCCCTTTAGTCGATACATAACCTCATAGATACATCATTATTTTTAACAAAAAGAACAGGGGCTCCCCATGGAGAAACACTAGTGAGAATAAATCCCTTATTACTCAATTCATCTAGTTGTTTCTTTAGTTAAAATAATTCTACAGTGGCCATTCTATAAGGGGTCATCGATATAGTACTTGATCCAGGAGTTAAATCAATGGAAAACTCAACTTCTCATTCTGAAGGATGTCCAGGTAATTTTTCCAGAAACACATCTACATATTCTTTCACAATAGGTACATCCTATATTTGAACATTCCTTTCCTCACCCACTGTAATTTCATCCTCTTACTCCCCAATAATTGAATTTAGTTGAGCTAGTGGGGGTGGATCTAGATAAGAATTAGGTGGTGACAATTCTTCTCTAAAGATAAGGTGTTCCTTAACATCATCATCAAAAATCGTAACCTCCTTCTTCTTACAATAAATCTTCGCATCATGGTCCAAAAACCAATCCATACCAAGGATTATATCAAACTCAATCATAGGTATGATGATGAGATGAGGGGATAAAGATCATTTATGTGCTCTAATGGGGACTGATTCACAAAACTTTGTTGCAATGATACTTCCCTTCGGAGTTTTAACTGACAACTCCCTTGTTAAATAAAATTGGAAATATATAAATTTCTTAGAAAATTGGGATGATATGAAATAGTGTGATGATCCAGAATCAAATAATGCATTTACTAAACTTGAGGAAAACATTAAATTACCTGCCACCATGTCTTTCAGAGCTTCAACCTCATTAGTAGTGATAGCATAAGCTTAGCCTTGATCCCTTGTCCTTTTATGGGGTATGTTCCCCTGACGTTTAGAAATTTATATGCATAATGTCCCATTTCCCTGCAATTGTAGCATTGGACATCGGTAGCTTCCTTCTTCCCATTGTAATCACGAGCTTGGTGGCCTTTTTCACCACACTTTTAACAGACTCTGTTCCTTTTAAGCAAGTACTGGGGTGTTTCTTCCAACATTTACTACAGGATAAATATTCAACTTTTCCCTTCTTCCCTTTATTTCCATTCCCAGATTGATCAGCAGATCTCTTCTTCTCTTGCTTTGCTTTAAAGTCATATGACTTAGAGAATTCATTCTCTGTCCTGATAGCACATGAGACAATGTCTTCATACGATGAGAAGGATTGTGAGACTAATTCTTGACGGAGAAATGATTTTAACCCATCAAAGAAATGATCAATCTTACTTCTTGGGTTACGTGTATAATCTCTAGAATACCTTTCTAACCATGTAAAGTTAGCCTCATATTTGCGACATTCTCATCCTCATTTTGTCTCAGACTCAGAAATTACATTTCCATATCTTCTCGTTGGTCCCAAGGAATGTATTTTTCTAAAATCAGATCTTTTAACTCCCTCTATTCCATATTTGATACTTCAACATCTTCATTCGTGTTTTGAATAAATGGCCACCAATGATCAGCATCTCCAGTGAGGTGGTAAACTGCTGTGATAACGTTTTCCCTTTCACTACATCCCAAAGCCTGAAATATTTTATCTAGGGAACTTATCCATTGCTCAGCTACTAATGGATTTTTACTACCATTGAATGTTGGTGGTTGCTACCTCATGAAGCGATCTAACATTGATCCTCGAATCTATGGATCAGGGTTCTCCATACGGGTAAAGTTATTATTCAAAACATGAGTGAGTTTTCCCAGTATGGTGATTAGTTGATCACAGCAGTTGCATCACCAGCTCCACTATAATTATCTTGAGCAGGAGGGAAATCCATACATGGAGTGCGTGCATTAATACAGTTTCCATTTCTTCCACTAGGTGCCATTTCTAATCAATGGCATTAACTAGATCAATTTATTAATCAAAATACATAATTCCATAGTTATAAAACACTAAACATAAATTGAACTATTTATGGATATAATCTATAATCATAAAAATGTTTTCTTTGAGGAACTATATACTCATAAAACCTTCATAATGAATTGTAATGAAAATGAGAGTTATCTTAAGAATATCCCCTAGGAGTGTCGTAACCAAGAGGGCAGCAAGGCCCATTGTCATGCACCAGTACCCGTTCGAGTCCAACTCAAACCAGTGTTTTCGGGTTTTAAATCTAGGTACATCTGTGCTAGAGCCGCCTCTACCTGCTCGTATCCAGACAGAGATGTATTTCTCAGAAAACTCACAAAATCTCAACAATACCAATATTCTAGGAATTTTATCTGTACTAATCCTCAATGTCCATCATAGGTCTACGTGCTCTAATAAAAGTTTATCTAAATATAGCTTCCAAGGTTTGTACTAAACATCCTTTGATACCAACTGTAATGCCCTAACCCCAGTTACCGAGAGTCGGTGCATTATTACATAACATTGGCATGATCACAAGAAAGATAAAATATCTAAAGACCGATTGGTGTAGTATCCTTGGAAACACTAGATATATTCATAAAGTTTTACATTACATCATAAAAATGAAAACTACAGCAACATAGTCTCCATATTCCAAAATATTATCCCCTCATACTACCCCTGAAGGTCATTCATAATTTACATCTTCACATCCTGGAAAAAATAAAACATAGAAAAGGGGTGAGCTCAAATTCCCAGTAAGGATAACAATATAGCAGAAACTTTCATAAATAAGAATACACATTTAAGGCAATGTATAACTAAAACGAAAGCCTTTTAAAAGTGAACTTCAACATAGTATGACAAAAATAAAATGAAATAATGTCATTTAATTATTCACATGGATATTCTACGAATCGAATAATCACTTGAAATATCAATAACCACTTTCATAATGATGGAAAGCATAATTCCAGAATATCATAACCACATAGCCAAGGCCTCGTGCCAAGACTACAATTAAGATTTTTCCAAGGCCTTGTTCCAAGGCACTAGTTGGTCTCATGAGACCTACCGATGGATCGAGGAGCTATAGCGGGCTCCACCCGTCACATATTATCCGATGCATTCCCATATGAAATGGTTTAAACATAACATAAACATTAGTATTAAAACTAGCATACGAAATGTCAATTCTTTATCCATAAACCATGAATGGTATAAAAGTAACCCATCCACAGTCAAAAATATCACAAAACCTTCAATACAATATAGATGTTTTGTATCATAATAAATCAACTTCAAATAAGTGTAAAATCCATCAAAGGATATTGACATAGATGAAATCAAAACTCTTTTTAGAGAAATATCTCTTTCTATTTTCAAATCATTTAAGAGTCATATATTTATAAAATAAAACATTTTATTTGAAAATATTCTTATAAGTTTTTAATGGAAGCTTCGACGATTTTATAACGGCGGAAAACAGCCGCACCTGCCGTATTAGTTAAAAAACATTCATACCATTATTCTGTCGAAACGGTTAAAAAGGACCTTGTTTGGAAAATGAGGAAAGATTCCTTTATAAAACACTTATAAAAGTCAACATGGGTATAAATGAATTTAACCCATATTCTAGTAAATAGTAAAAATGTTTTGAAATACATTTTTAAGAAACATGGATGCGGATGATAAAGAAGTCCCAGTAGATAATCATGTATAAACAACCTCGGATAATGAAGAGATTGTGAAATAAACCTTACCTTGTACTTTTCCTTGGTTGGAGTAGGTTAAACTCCTGTATAATGGTGAAATAATTGTTATTAAATTATAAAAGAATCATATACATTAATATGATATCATATATGATCTTTTAACATTGATTTGTTAATAATATCTTAGTATTATTGTCGTTTCGGGTGTTAACATACTCATTTTATTTTATATGTTTTGTTATGTAAGACATGTTTATTATGGATAGGTTTTATCTTATTCATATCCAGAATGATATTAAGTCCTTAAATATTATTATTAGTCTTCTAATGAGAATTAGAATTTAATGGATACGATGGAGAATGAATCTCATCGCGTTCGTGGAGACGGTAGTTCGTACGTACGCACGAGCGACAATATCATTCTTTTGATATTAAAATAAAATTTAATTGGATGGAATATCATATATACGGAATCATTATCATTTTATATTTATTATTTACATTAATTACACATCATTATTATTAAAATACAAATAATAATGTTTTGAATAACAATTACACCACGACGTGGAGACGGGAAGCCGTACGTATGCACGTATGGTGACATGTCATTCAAAGGATGGATAGAATACTAAAATATCGTTGTACCATGTTTATAATAACATCAAAGTATATATAATATACTGGAGTTATTATTTTGTAACGTTAATAACAATGAAAGAAGAAGTGGCAGAAGAAAGGAACTTGAAAAAGTGTGGTGAAGTCATTACCGCTTCTTCCGGTTCTTCCTTTTGATTTGATCAAAAGGTCTCCATAGGATGTCTTTCTGACTAAAGGAAGGCCTCTAGGATGAAGATAGGGAAATTTAGAGAGTATTTGGGCAGGGGTTTGCCGAACCAAAAGGCTTTGAATGTGTGAATTAGTGATATGGGGGAGTGCCCTTTTATAAGAGGGGTGAGGCGCACCTTTGGAAAAGCTAGAAATATTATTTTATAATAACTTCATATTCGGATTCTAATGGCTCCAAAGTGGATTATTTAATTTTTAAGGTGGTTATGGGTTGAAAACCACTCAACCAATAGAATTTAAACAGTTTTGGGTCACTATACTACTTTATCTTTAAGTATTAACTATTAGTTAATTTGTTTCACTTTTACAATGTCTCTTTGTATTTTTATATTATATGGTTAATAAAAATAATATATACATCCAAGAGACCCCCAAATGGTCCATTAATTATACAACTATCATGATATAAATCTCTTGTCCGAATCTTATATTTTTAGGAATTGAATATTAATTAATAATATAATATTTGTTTTAAAAACTCTTTTATGTCAATTTTGACACTATTTGGAAAATTGATTTTTGTGAAAATTATAACAGAATGATTACTTCGAAAAAAGAAAATTAAATCATTCCTAAAATCTCATATTAACCTATAAAATTAGTTTAATTCATAAAATGTCTTATATTATATTTATTTGGGTATTTATAATATCAATTATTTTTATTTTTCACTGTTATGGTAATTACCGAATCATCATTGTGTCATAAATAAATTAAATTATTTAATGTCTAAAAAATATAAATAAAATATCATTATTTAGAAAATATTTATAGATTTCTAATGAATATTTATAGTCTAAAATCCAACATATATAACTCTATGTAAAAATTGTTTTTCTAAAAGATATATGCTTATGTCATTTTTGAATTTATTTTATCTTAATTAAAATAAAGTGTCTCTATCACCTACATGTGGCTCTATGGGGTCCCAAAATCGACCCAAAGATGCCCATGGTCGGACATGTATCCACCAATAAGGTTATTACATGTTTTAGGTTAATTTATTATTACTATAATATTATTTTTTTAACCCTTATTTACCGAATTTACCCTTTAACCATGGTAAGTAATATATTTACCGAAGTAATTATTAAAAATTCATAAAAATAAAAGTAACCTATTTACACAATTTGGAAATCCTGATTCTAGATATGGAATTAATTTTTCGAAATTCAAACCCAGAAGTGGAAGAAATTAATTTTAAATTAAATCCCGCTATCAAAACAAAAAGGGTGTTTTTAAGATATAATAACTATCAAAATATTGATAATTGTTTATGTCCGTTTTAATTGTGAAATTATGTCCAATGACCAACATTGTATTAAATGGTAAAAATATATTCTAAATATACTTTAAAACCACTCAATATCATAATTTATCACTATTAATTCTTTTTATTAAAAAAGTTGTTTTTAATTAAAATTTAGTAATTTTCAATACTCATCAAAATATTAAAGTTATCCGAAAAGTACCAAAATTTCACCTTAGGCTAAATTCGAAACTCCGAATCCAAAAATTAAGTCCATTTTTAGAGATAAAATTTCTAAAATTTTAAAAAGTAGGTATTACTATTCATAACGGTTAGTTGGATTGGTTGTGGTGTGTTAGAACTCGATGTTGCGTACAACACACGCTGTCGCATTATTAAAAGAGAAATGTACCGTAGAAGCTTGGGGTGTTACAAATAAAACTGTACCTTGTAATTTTCTGTGGACGAGAGTAAGTTAACCTCCTGTATAATGGTGAAATAATTGTTATTGAATTATAAAATAATAATATACATTAATATGATATCATATATGATCTTTTAACATTGTTTTGTTAATAATATATTAGTATTATCTGAGTTTAGGGAGTTAACAGATTCATATTGCTTTATATTTTTTTTTTTTGAAACATATTTTTTATTGATGGGATGCATCTTATACATATCCATAATTATATCAACTATTTAAACATTATTTTTAATCATCTAATGACAATTAGTCTTTAATAGATATGAAGGGGAATGAATCTCATCGCGTTTGTAGAGACGGTAATCCGTACATACGCACGGACAATAATATCATTATTCTGATATTAAAATAATATATAATTGGATGTTATATCATATATAAAAAATTATTATCATGTTATATTTATTAATTACATGAATTACACATCATTATAATACCCATCCAAATAATAATATATTGAATAATAATTACACCACGACGTGGAGATGGTAATCTGTACGTACGCACCTATAGTGACATGTCATTAAAAGGATGGATAAGACAATGAATATGAATGTACCATATATATAATAACATCACATTATATATAAGATACTGGATTTATTATTTTATAATGGAAATAACATTGAAAGAAGAAGTGGAAGAAGAAAAGTACTTGAAAGAGGGTGGTGAAATTATTACCTCTTCTTCGGGTTCTTTCATTATATTTGATCAAAAGGGATCCTTAAGTTGGATTTCTGAATAAATGAAGGCCTCAAGGATGAATTTAGGGAAGTTGATTTGATATTTGAGTAGGGGTTGGCCGAGGAAAAAAGATTTAAATGTGTGAATTAGAGAGACGTGGGAGTTCCCTTTTAAAAGAGGGGTGAGGGGCACCTTTGGAAAGGCTAGAAATATTATTTTATAATAAAATCATATTCGGTTTATAATGGCTCGAAAATGGATTATTTAAGTCTAAGGTGGGGATGGGTCGAAAAACACTCAACAAATATGTTTTAGATAGGTTTGGGTCACTATATTAACTTTATCTTATAGATTTAACTCTTAGTTAAATAGTTTGACATTTACCATGTCTCATTGTATTTTTATATTATATTGTTAATACACATAATATATACTTACAATAGAACCCCCAAGTGGTTCATTAATGATACAAATATCATTTTATAATCCCTTTGTCCAAACATTCTATTTTTAGTAACATAATATCAATTAATAATATAATATGTGTTTTAAAAACACTTTTATGTCAATTTTGACACTATTTGGTATTTGTTTTTTTTTCTAATTTCATAACAGCATTATTAATTAGAAAAAAATTCATCTAACCAACTTTAATATGTCATATTAACTAATAAAATTAGTGGAATTCATAAAATGTCTCAAATTACATTTATTTGGATATTTATAATATCAATTATTATAATATTTCATTAATTAGGTAATTATTGTATCACCATTGTGTAATAAATAAATTAAATTATTTAATGTCTAAAAATTAAAAATAAAATACCATTACATAGGAAATATTTTTAGCTTTTTAATTAATATTTATAAACGAATGTATATTTTTTATAACTTTATATTAATAATTTTTTAGTTATTAAACATTGATTTTAACTCTTTTAACTCTTCTATGAATTAAATAATAATAAATGTCCTAATCTAATCCACGTGGACCAAAGAGGCTCATATTTTATTCCTAAGGTTGTGTTTGGTGGAATTTTACTTATCCAATAGAATTAGGACATGTGTTCGGCTGATAATAATATCATTTTACCCTTAATTACCCTATTCACTTTTAACCATGGTAAATAAAAGTAAAAAGTTATTATTCACCAAAAATTATTTTTTTCTTATTGAACCACATTTTACTCCTTGATATTAATAGTGTATCTCGGATTTTTGGAAAAATCCACTCAATGAAGCGGTAAAATTATGTTTAATGTGAATTTTCAAATTCTCCAAGGAGATGGGTAAAAGACGGTGAAAAGTTCAATAAATTTTTTATATATCAAAAATTATTATAAACGGACTTCAATTAATTATATTGAACTTATATAGGTATTATGTATCTATTTTGACCTAAAATAAATTTAAATAAAATAAATAAAAATTCAGTTTTAAACTATAACTCAGTGTTTTTCACTATTCTTAAAAAATTGAATGTTATCAGAAAAATAACAACAATTCACCCTAAGCTAATTTTGATATTATGAATCCAAAAATGAAGTCAATTTTGAAAGATAAAATTTATAAAATTTCAATAAGTGGATATTACTATTCATAACGGCTAGTTTGATTAGATGTGGTGTGTGTTAGAACTCAAAGTTGTGTACAACACACGCTACTGTATTATTCAAAGAGAAGCATACCATGGAAGCTTGGGGTGTTAAAATTCTAACAAACTGAAACTTCATCCAAGAAATGCTTGATGCTGCTTCATCCTGACAGTGTCGTGAAGCCATCTTCCATGTTTCAAGACCATATTCATCACTATATTAATTTCATGTTCAACTACAATGGAATTCTTTATACATGTATGCAAATTGTGGATGATTTAGTGCCAATTATATTTTAATACTCTATGGATTGACTATGTTATTAACCCAGTCATGTCCAATCCCATATCCCTCCCCACCATAAGTCATTAATTAAAATTGATGAACCTGAGTCTCAAAATTCCCACTATTGAAATTACATATCAAATGAGAGTATGATGGTTTTTCAAGATTCAATGTAAAAATGTGATCAAACCATACGTTTAAATTTATGAAAAATAGATCTTGAAGAATGGAACTCCTATCTTCTAATCATATGATCTATTCTAAAGAGCCAGCAAAACCTATACACTAGACCAACCAAGATAATTCCTCTTTATATGTCCATATAAAACATAGAACATGTCATTTGTATTATATAATAAATTCTAGAAGTTGTTCCCAAGATGATACATCAACTTATAATTGAAAACACCCTAGATAGTCCATCCCATGTTGTCAGGACCTGACTGAAGTCAGGCCTCCAGCCACAAACTACCACAATCTGGCCTCATAGGTCAGGGGGTGGTGACAAGTGACCAATAGAATATCCTAAATGGGAGGAATTTTCCTACGTACATTTGTGCACACACCCCACAATATCATTGATGATGTGTAGAGGAATAATAAAAAATGATGAAATATATTTAGATATAATCCAAGAATTCATAACCTATATTGAGTAGAAGAGAACGATAGTGAAAAATATAATGTAAAGGTAAAAACATGCCCAGTAATAAATATGTCCCAACCTGACATATAATGAAAGATAAAACTACATAGAGATCCCATCTTCAGATCTTTGAGTTACAACCAATAATCGTGATCCATAGAACCCATGTATACTTATGTTCAACTCAATTCCCCACTGATATGACTGTTATCTCCATATGACATGAAATGTGTGGGAAAATTCCATGAAGGTGTGAGTACAAACATACCTAGTAGGAAACCACAAAAGATTGAGGTGGACAAGTAAGAGATACAACAATAAATAACGAGGGTATATGCAATATATATTCAATGAGAAAAATTCAACCCCAATGAAGAGTGATTAGCTTCATTAAAGGAAATGGGGCCTGATACGTTGAGTAGGTGACCTACACATTGAGTCTTCACAACCAATAATGAGATAATAGAATCATCTACCCATGATAAGAAAAACATGAAAAGTATGTGGCATACCCCAAGAGTTTTCACATATCATGGGAATAGTGTAACCAAATCCAAAGGTATGGACACCTAAGAATATATAAATTTATGAACACACTTAGTAAATTAATTCATAATGAGAGAGTAAGGAGATCTCCATTTTGAAGCTCATCTAAGGAAGAAGAGTATTTAATAGATAAAAATTTCTCTCATGGATTCCCATCATCTCAAACATCTTCCCATTTGAAATTGTACTAGTAAAACCATGCCTTGTCACTATGCTCTATAATAGAGTGGGAAAAAAATTAAAGTAGAGGACATGCATCATAATACTCTAGTGGGGTTAAATTATGCTAGTATCCATAGAGGACCCAAATCTATGCTAATGGGTGCTTCCACTCTAGTGACATGAGGACCCGCACCCTATGTTGATAGAGTGGTTTCCACTTGGTAGGTTGAGGAATTGTGCCTACACTGATGGGGGGTTCCACTCTATAGTTTGAGGACCTGCACCTTGGTCTGACATGGTGTTTCTAATCGGGTCATTACAGACTCACACTGTATCTAATAGGGGTTCCACTAGAAAGTGGAGGACGCATGTCCAGATAAAATAAGTGTGCTATAATCTTGTCATCAAGGAACCATGACCAATTTTATTGGGGGATTCCCCCTAGAAGGTAGCTATAGATAACCCACTCCCATGAAGTGGGGGGGGGGGTTACACTAGAATGGTTAAGGATCCACATTATGAAGTTTTATAGGGGTTGATTTATAGTTAATGAATATCCTCTCCTTATCTGATAGAGGGTTCCGATCTACATGGAGCCTCAGGAAATCCAACATGATATAAGACATTATCATGAATCTCCTTAATAAGCACCATATACATGAAATTACACATCATTTCTCAAATACCACATCCTAGGGAAGCATCATGTTTTGTGAAAAACATTTTGGGTAGTATAATTGGAGTCCAAAAACATGGTTCTAATAAAGGATATTCAGAACTGTGATATTTCCTCATTGTTTCCAAGGGGTACATACTGTGTGGTTCCACATCATAGCTTATCCATGTCCTTGGATGATAGATGGATCACATCCCATATTGGTCTGCACTACATGTAGATAGTCTTTATGGAATATCCAAGTACTCAGGGTCCCTGTCCATGATCCATGGTCATGTCCATGTACATTGGTACATGGATGTGTACTACACCCCGTATCTGTGTACTCTAGTACACTAAATTATTACTAGTTGTGAAATATCACACAATAATCCATCCATGTGTTCTACTAAATTTCACATTCATCTAGTGATGAGGTATATAGGATGTTGGAAGTCTACATGTTGTATTACCCATATGATTTCCCGTAATATTGTCTTCCATATATAAGGGGCTATATGCTGTGTGTTCATCCTTATACACGGTATGTATTTTTGTTGTTCACAAAAATACAGATCCTCCTCCCATGATTCAATTCAAGCTATTTCACAATAGATACCACATAATTTCAAGCCAAAATCATTGTATCTAGGCCTAATATTTTTTTTGTAGGATTTATTCATTGGAAATTCCATTCAATCATTCCTAGGTGGTTCTCCTTTCATCCCGCAAACCTCAATATTAGAATGATTATTAGATCACAGATCCTCAAAACGATCTACCAAATCCTTCAAACATACCATATTTGTGATTAATTCAATGATTAACTCCTCAAGAGTGATTTTATCCTAATTTTGGGAGTTTTATTGGGATTTGTACCTCCTAGGAATGTCACACCAGGTCCATAGGGTCCAACTAGTAAAGAACGTGAAGAAATCGAGTGGAAATCCACAAGAACCTAATTTTAAACAATTTTTTCCATGAGTTATTGGCCAAAAATCAATAACATGTATCCAAGGTTAGAATACAATGGGAAACCAATTTAATCTAGTACCTACGAACATGCCAGGGATAAAAAATTGGTGTAGATCAATAGAACAGATTGATCTACAAAAATAAATTCATTAAAAACGGGATTAAACCATATATTGAATATTAGTTCTTGGATTTTGGATCACTTGTCATCAAATAAAATTCTCACTAAAAAGGGGAAGATGTCGCAACATTTTATGCATCCTGATCTACTCCAATCTAGTGTTTCATCTTCTTCTGAGTTGATTCACAAATATAAGGAGGAAGGGGAAGCTCTTAATATATTACGGGGATGAGTCTACCCCTATGTGAATCACTAGGGGATTATATTTATAAATTTTTTATCTTGGTTAAATTGAATGAATGAATTGATTTATTTATCCACAAAACGTACTTCCAAAAATCACCATGTCTAAACACTTCCTACCGACCTATTTTAGGACAAACCTAGTGTAAATTAAACATTCTAAACTAGATCGTGGTATTAAATTTATGATTCCATGATTATTTTTCAAATTTATCACATTTTCATAAATATAATGTTCACAAACTACATAAAATATATTTCTTATTTTTGTAAAATTGAATTGGGGAACACCGGGCCAATGAATCGCACACTGTCTCAGTTCCTAGATCTAGAAATATATATAGAAAAATTAAAATGTCTTATAATAAAATAACATGGTCTCTACTTCATTCCTTACTTGAATATTCTCATCCTCAAAAATAAAATCTTGGAAAACAACCTGGGACACTGAGACTACATCTGGATCTCCTACTCTTAAGAGATCTCTTTCATATTCTCATGAAACCAAAACATGAAATCCATGGGGATGGTCCATCAATATAGGGTCATCTTCTATCGATCCTTGTTCACCACTGGGTGTTTCACGAATTTGGATCAATCCTTTATTTCTTACTCTCCTTAGTTGATGATGTGTGTGGGTCAGGCGCATTTCTCCTAAGCTGCGACACATGGACAACATCGTGAACCCACTCTAGATGTGGGATTTGGGCGTGGTGGTAAGAAACCATAAAAACCCTATACATGATCTAAAATTTCCATATTAAACTCTAATATAGCTTGCCTCCTCCTCTGAACCTACACAATCCACATCATGTAGAGTATCTTAGATAAATTTGGTATACCTTCTTGAACTCTAATGGAATACAATGACGATCTGCGTAAGATTTATGCCTGCTCTGGTCCATCCTATTCTTTTCATGGATGAGATGGGACTTCTTCATTATGACCTACACCATATTTGGGCCCAAAAAAGATGACTCTGCAATCTCTGTCTAGCACAAGGGAGACCTATAGGGTCACCCATACATGGCATCATAATGGACCATGTTGATGGTAGAGTTCTGTCTATTGTTGGAAACAAACTCTGCCAAGATAAAATGATCCTCCGACCATTGGTCCATGTATAACAAACAGTACCTTATTGTATCCTATGGAACATGGATATTGCGCTCGGACATTCCATCATTCTTCAATCCGGGTGTAAAATGCTACGGTTATCTTAATTTGGGTCCAAAATTCCTCTTGTAGGGCTCTCCAAAATCGTGATATAAACAGAATATTTTGATCAAATACAATGATCGAGGGTACCACATTAAGGTGAATGATCTCCTATTCAAATAATTACTCTAAAATCTCTGGCATATTTTTCTTTGATATATTAAAGAAGTGTGCCAACATCTTGAGTCAGTCAACTATCACTCAGATGGTATCATGGAACTTTTCTATGCACATAATGCATATCAAAAAGTTCATGGATATGAAATCTCACTTCCCCTCTAAGATCTAAATGGTCCATAACATACCTACTCGAACATGATTCATAGCCTTCACCATCTGAATGGTGATGCACTTATATAAGAATTCAGATACACTCCGTATCATTTTGAACAAACAAAACCACAGTTATAGGTCTCTATAAATCATCCCAACACCAATATCTACAACCATGGGAGAAGTGTGGAACTCTTGCATCCCCACCTTGTGCATCAGTACTATGAATAATGTCCAATATATAGAAAAGGATGACCTAATTCTATCCTTCATAAAATCCATATAGTGATTCCCCCATGGATATCTAGTTTTGAAAGACCTCAGTATCTATGTATCCTAGTGGGGAATCTCTAAAATGCTTGAGTTGTGAGGGAGTCAACACCATCGACTGAATAAAATATGTATTTTCTTCCCCCATTAAGGCTAGTTATAAAGTGTCCAACTACACCGAAGCCTCTGGCATCAATAATGCTTCGGACATCTCGATAAGGGCGTCTGATACTACATTTCCCTTCCTCGATATAAGAACTATTTCAAATCCATTGTACTATAGGAACTCCTACCAGAAACTCTATCTTAGGTTCAGGTCTCTTTGCATGAATAAACACCTGAGTCTCTAAATGTGTGAGTAAAAAACCATGTGGTCCCCTTGAAGGTAATAATCCCACTTACTCAGAGTGAATACTATGGATCCTTTCTCTCGGTTGTGTGTCACATATTTATTCTCATGTGGTTTCATCTAATTTAACCCATATGTGATAAACTCCTACTGCAACATTAACAAGTAGTTGAGCCCAGATCCAAAGGCATCATGATACACTATATAATCCACACCCTCCCACGGTAGTCTAAACACATGATCACTTGTCAGCCTCATCCTGGTAAGCTGATATATATATATGTATTCAATTATCATATCATTAATGATTATTCACGTTTTTCTCAAAAATGAACCATTTATATGATAATTATTTCTAGAAATATGTTTCTATCGTATCAATAGAAATGAAAGACAGAAGGACTAAAACTTACCATGACACATCATACAACTCACTTACACGATGTTTAGATGTATTTCACAGCTTATGAAATGTCATGAACAATGTCATGGATGAATTATAATCCTGGATGATATTATATAACACGAGTCACCAATAAAAATCATGTAACATTGAAATCTATATTCCCTCTTTGATGACATAGAAAGGAGGATGACATTTGTCATGTAAACCAGTTACATGTCGTGAATTGATTCAATTTCAAAATCTCAAAGATCCAGGATGAGATTTGTGTGAGATTTTCATAGGAATAAAATATATAAAATATAATATTTGATCGTAACTACATGATGTCAATAACATTTTAAAATCATATATTATTCCAATTATTTACATCTAGCATGCACATAGGAGATAGAATGTTCAACACTTCATTGTCTTCTCCCATTCTTATCTCAATATTCACAGGGCCTATCTTCCAAAAAAAATAAACTTTAATCCATTTATTTTACTATTTTACATATATTAAACCATGATGGATTAAAATTGAAATTAATTCATCATAGTTTTACAATTTCAATCCATGTTACATTCATTCTCTTTTTCATTCAACTATTGATGAAAAACCATTGTTCTGTACTTCCCTGTTCTTATTTCATGTTTGTGTTTGGCTGATGTTGTGATTGATTCTTGTTTTAAATTGAGTATTCATGAATGCATGGTATTTATTGGTTTTATCACAATTTAAATAGGTATGTTAAACATGTTTTCAATTCATTACAAATTTTTGATCAATTCTACAATGAGTGGATAAACCACCGAGGGTAGGGGTTGAGAATAAGAGATTATGAATTTATCAAATCTATAATTCTAAACATGGTTTCTCTAAGGATATTAATCAGATTAAACAAAAAAAAAATTATCTACTTTTCTTATAAACCCCGACTACAAAAAGTTTGAATGAATGAATCTGACTTGATTAGAGTAGAATAGGTTAGATTATAATACTTTATGCCTTTGAAGTAATGAATATTGAATCGAGGTTATTGATTTCCCCATTTCAAGGAATATATTCCTTTTAGATTGATCTAGTTGGTTTTACCATGTTCAAATTGTGACATTTTCATACTTTATACCCTCAACCATAGGATCATACAATGTTAGGATTAAGATTATACCATTATCTAAACCATGAAATTGAACTTCATCTATTATCTTTCTCTGATCTCGAACCCCAATTCCATTCGCATTATTTATTCCCAATGACAGTCAAAATGTGAGGAATCCTACAAAAATGGTTCAAACTCTCAATTCCAGTCATCCAGTTAAATTCCCTATAGGATCAACCCCTCAAAATCACTACGCTACACAACAAAACAAGTGTAGTTTGGGATAATATAAATCAAATTTGATAGCAGCTTGTGAGAATTAAAGGATGCTTGCTGGAACATACAATTGTGGCCCCATTTTTAGGGGAAACGATGAAAACGTGCTTCACACCAAAACAACGAAAGGAACCTCAGATTACCTCACCCACCCCAACATTCTATTTTTTTAAATTTATTTAGATGACCGTACATATTTTTTCACATGGAATAGTGTGTGAATGATGCCTCTTTGACAAATTTAATGATTCTAGACCTCAAAGAAACCCAATCCATAGATCCAAAAATCTAAGGTATATCTATGAATGTTTTTGTTTAAAAATGGATGATCATAACAATCATTCTATTACCGACCAACCAAACATGCCAAACATGAAACCTTTATTACAAGGATAGTAACCAAGGAATCATGAACCTAAAATTTTGGATTATATATTTCCTTATATCAATAGTTCTAAATTCAAAATTGTACACAATTTTATTTAGGAACACACATTAGAGATCAATCCTAGGATTATATATATGATCCAGAATATGGAATAGTTTAGTGGACTTCAATGTAAATATCCCCATGAAGATATCTCAAACGTCTAAGAAGTATATGATACTTTTCATAACTGGGGAGTCTCTTATGAGGCTATAAGACTAATATTATTTCCCTTTTTCTGTAAGATATCATGCCAAAAATTTTCTAACAAGTCAATATCTATGTCCATCACAAACTAAGATGACATAGACATGATATTAATAGACAAGTACTTCCTTAGAATCCAGAAATGAGAAATTTGAAACGATAAATAGAATTTTCCTCAAACTGATGGAGAGTAATAATTATATGAATTGGAAAACATCAAGTAACCCTCAAATGTTCCCAGATTAGAGACATGAAATATGGATAAAACTCCAAATATTTTATCATTTCTACCAACTAGCTACTTGAATAATTGTTGAAGCATCTGCTGATAGAGGGTAGATATTTAAAACAATAAAGGATTGATGAGAAATTTTTTATAAATTATATCATAATTACCGTCAATGAAAAAGATATCATGGACCACCCTAGAAGGTAATCCTCTGTGTTGAATAAAATACATGACTTGCTTCACAAGTAGAGGTTATAACCTAGAAGATTGAATCCCTTTAGCTACATGTTACACCACCTCCCCCTCTAGTTCCTATAATGTAAATTCAATTTTGTGAAATGTGTGGTGGCCCAGACCCATATCAATAATGAAAAATAGGTTATTAGGAAAAATACATAATGGATTTTAACTATATTAATTACAAATTAAAATAAAAACAATTTCAGAAACAACAACAATATTATTACTAAAGACCCATTTTACGACCAATGCATTGTAATCAAGGGTATTATTAGCAATATATTGGTCAAAAAACATTTAGGATACATGGAAAACCTATACATATTCTAATGAATCATGTTATGAAACCACCAGAACAAGAAAGACAACAACCATTCCCTCCAGTAAAAAAACAAAAATTTCAACCATCTCCACCAATACATCCACAATTGGTAATTCCCCTTCAAATTTTTTTGGGAAATATAATTTCAACCTTTTTTCAAAAGGAAAATATGTGGATGTACACCCAAAAGACTTAAATACAAAATTAAAGGGAGGATCTTCGTAATCTCTAGCATCAAATGTATCAAAAATCAAAGAATTTTTCAGAGATATTTCCTTGTACTTTACCTTCTAATATAGAGACATAACCAAGGGAAGAGGAAAAGGTAGAGGTTCTGTGGTGTAGAAAAGTAACGGAATTTCATAAATAATGAGTTGGAGATGAAAAAAAATCAAGACAACCCAAAAACATATAACAATTAAAGATGAAAAGAAGGATGATAAAACAACTGAAACTAGTCAACAAAATCCTTGAGAAGCACAATATTTTTCCAAAACACCAATTAATGATAAAAAAAGTTGTTTATATTTCACCATCATATTTTAAAAAACCTATCAATTTTCTAGAATGTGTAATGAGAAAGTGGATTGAATGAAAATACAATGATGTTTTGGATATGTTCAAGAAATTACACATCAACAATCCATATGCTCAGGCAATTACTCAAATTCCTACCTATGTGAAATTTCATAAGGAGATGATTTATAACAAAACAATAATCGAATACCTAGGAGTCATCTCACTAAATGAATAGTATTATACTGTTGTCTGGAAGATGATTCCACCAAAAATGTGATAGCCGAGAAGTTTCTCTATTGTTTCACAACAGAATAATGTAACTTTGGAAGAGACTTTTAAAATTTAGGATTCCTAAACATACTCATGACAATTAGTGTATTCCATAATCTTGGACATTAAGAACTCAAACCGAATATAGTTGATCAAAAATTGGTTGACCGATAAATAATGTATCCATGAGGTCTTCTTGAGGATGTCATAGTCATATTCAGAAAGTTCATTTTTTCCAAACGCTTCCTCATTATGGAAATGGATGAAGAAGGATATGTTCCAATCATCATAGGAAAACCCATCCCAACCACATGTAAGACAGTAATTGGTTTAAATTAGGCAAGAATCATATTCCAAGTAGTTGTTGAACATGTTGTGTTTGACTTGAATTTTTTTTAAAAAAAAACTAGATTATTATTTTAAATTCCAATCATTATTCCTCACAGATAAAGGAAGTGACTTATTAAATATTAAATAAGATAGCCCAAAATGGACCCCTAATTAGGAGGGGGAATATGACATTGAGGAATTGAAATACTTAGAACCTCTTAAATTGGGAAACATCACACAATTCAAAACCTCAGTCTATCAGACACTAAAAATGAAACTAAAACATCTTCCTATTACAGTCAGGTAATACTTTATAGAAACTACTGCAACATTATAGGTCATTATTAACACATAATTAACTCAGTTAGAAGAAGAAAAATTGATTGATGTCTTAAAAAAACATAAGTAGACCATCACCTAGTGGCTAGCTAATATCAAAGTAATTAGTCATGAATTATGCACTCATAATATTTTATTAGAACAATGAACATAACCCAAACTCCAAACACATAGGTGACTAACCCAACCATTGTGGTAATTAGATGGGAAATAAGTAATGAAACTTATGGATTCTATGATATTTTTTAACACTCTAATAGGGAGTGTGTGGGTCCTCTATAGGTTATTCAAATGTACAGTGGTCTCACCATTGGGAAAAATAATAAAGTTGAAATGATCATCACTTTCACCATAACTAGATGGAGAGTATGTGTGGATAATAGAATCATAAATGAATCAACATAGAAAGAACATTTCCCCTTTCCCTTCATCGATAAAATGTTGGAGAGTCTTGCATGACATGAATTCTACTATTTCATGGATCTATTTCAGTGATACAATCAGATTCTAGTCAATCCATATGAATTTTCTAAAACAACAATCAAAAGAACATTAGGTACCTTCACCTATTGATTCATGTCATTATGTTTGTGTAATGCACTGGAATCCTTTCAATGTTGTGTGACACATATATTCCGTGATATTGTGGAGGAATTCCTAGAAATCATCATGGATAACATTATAGTTTATGGAATCTATTTCGAGGTCCGACTAGGAAATCTAGAGTTATTCTAGGAAAACATTGAAATGAAGTTCCTAGTTTTAAATTTGAAAAAATTAACCTTTATGGTTAATAGAGGAAATGTTTTTTGACAAAAAATTTCAAAAGATGGAATGTAAGAGGATTCCCAAAATATATAACTGATCAAATATTTACCTGAACCCTGAAAGGATAAAGGATGATGGAGATTTATAGGACATGTTAGATTATATCTGTGATTTTTAATGTTTTTACATAATTTTCCCTCCCACTGACAAACGTTTTATCAAAATAAACTCTATGTAAATTCAATGATGTATGTCAGAATGAGTTTATTACTTTAAATAAATTATTGGTAGCTCCTCCCCTAATCATTTCACTATATTGGGAAAATTATTTTGAATTAACGTGCGATGCCATAGAACTTTTGATGGTGTTGTCACAACACAATTATTAATCCACATATTCTTCCCCATCTACTCTAAAAGTCAAACACAGAATTAAGATAATGTGGACTATAAAATTGGAAATAATGAGATCTTTGTAGTATTCCATGAATTCATGAAATTTCCCCCATATCTGGTTTTTTAAAATTTCATTCCATACACTTACCATGGTCCCCTATGATATTTGATGAATAAAAAGATTCCAAGACAAGATGGATAAGGTGGATCTTATTACTACATGAGTCATACATCATTGCAATATATTCAAAAAGGAACATAAAATGTTGTCGCAAATTATCTATCAAGACTTGCACTACCACGTAGAAAATATGACGATGATCTAGAAATTGAGGTGAATTCCTTTTTGAAACTCTATTATACATAATATCATACCAACAGTTATAAGATATTTTAAACTATTTATCCATAGTATTTTTACACCTAGAAAATTCCTTCCTGCAAATTAGAATAGTTTTAGTAGAATATTAGCACCACTTTTGGGATAAACCACACGATCTTAATCACTGTGCTAATTGATTATTGTGATGTTGATTCACAGAGAATTGAATTACATGTGTTTCAGTCATGTTTCATATGTCCCCAACTAAAGGAAATCATTGAAAAGAATGAAAAATAGATTAAATTGTACATTTTGGACTTTTGGGATCCTGCTCCACCAATATTCAAGTGATTACTTTCGATGTAGTGATCAGTTCCAAAGAAATGGAATTGTGGGAAAAAGGAATGAGATTCCTAAAAAATAATAGAAATCGAAATATTAAATATATGGGAAATCTATTTCATAATACCATTTCTGAAATCACATATAACATCTTATATTCTTGTTGGAATTGATTACGAATCTAAATGGGAAGAAGATGAAGCTACAAATCTGAACACAAAATAATTAGTCATTAATTTCATGAAGAAAAATTGGATTTCATGATTTTTTATCCTAGTTTAATCATTAGTGATTGTGGAACACATTTCCATAATCTATTTATTAATGGACTTATGAAAAAATAGAATCAAATATAACACAAGAACTCCCTACCATATGCAATCACGATGTATAGTCGATTAGGCAAATATAGAGATCAAAAAAACCTGTAAAAGGATAGGGAAACAAGTTAAATGGATTGGATTTGGAAATTATATAATGGAATATGGGAATACCGTAATGCGTACCAAACTCCCAATGGCATTTCACCCTTCCGATTTGTATACAGAAATGCATTCCATTTTCCAATAGAATAGGATCATCACACATATTGGGAAATTAAGAAGAAAAATCTAAGTTATCAATTGTAGTGGAAACTAGGATTATATAATTGGAAGAATTAGAAGAGATCATGAATTATTCTAATTAAAAATCCAGCATCTATAAATAAAAAACCATGAAATGTCTTGAACAATTATCTACGAGAAAAAATTTACTCCCATGGAATAAGTTCTTATTGTATAAATCATGATTTAAACTATTCCATGGGAATCCTAAATATTGATTGATGGGATGCATTGGGTTCATTTGAGTATTTTTTTATGGGACATGAACATTCATAAAGAAAGTGGACCACTATTCAATGTAGATGGTCAATGGTTGTAAATCTATGTAGAACCCTTCCATGATGGGTGTTTCATCAACAAGAAATTAAAATGAGAAACAAAGAGTAAATCTATCAATGATAAACAATGATTGATTAGGAGGAACTCAGGTTAAGGGACCTCATGATTGATTATGCTATAATATTATTTAGGAAAGCTTGGGAAAATCTAGAAAAAACGGAGCATGCATTAGATTCAAAATGGAAAATAATTAGTATTTCCCATATTGTATTCATAATTCATGACACATAATTTTCAAAAAAATAAATCATTTCAAAACCAAAATCACACACCATGTAACTGAATTAAATGTAGTGTAATTTTATGAGCTTTTTAAGTTGTGAACTCGGGGTTCATGACACCCAACCCCCTTCAACATCACCACATACTCCCACCCCTTGCCTCTCTCACCGCTCAATCCCTAGTGAATCATCGATGAAATCTGACACCAACTATAGCCTATGAAAAATCGTCCTCCACCTTTTTTTAGCCCCCAATGATCTTGATATTTCAGAGGAATCTAAAAAACACTAGGGAGATTTGTGAGGGAGATCCCCCACACTTACACACCATCCTACACTTTTCAGACCCCATATTCCATGTTACACTCAACCAGTTGTAGGGAAAACCAATGAGGACAAAACAAAATCATGATACGACCATCCATGCTCGACTACAGATCATCTAGAAAATTCTATAGATCCTATACTACATCAATGTCTCATCCAACATTGGGGTGTGTGAGAAGACTTATCAAGAGATGTTTCTCATGTTTTTTTCTAGAATTGAGGTAATAATTAATAACAAAAACTTCAGATTAGGTAGAATACCTCTTGAGATTTATTTCATGGAGTTAGTTATTGTCTATGATATCTATACTGAATATTTCTGCAATCCTTTGTATTCTACATCTTGCATCTTGATCCAACAAAGTAGGATTCAATGTGGTTTTGGAGGATTATTTCCTGAGATTCTCACACTATGCATGATCCAAATATAAAAAAGTCCACCCAGATCTGAGGTCATGTGCTCTAATTCCTTCCTAGTAAATGGAAACATTATTGGTTCTCTTGATCCAAGACTCATGGTTACCTATGATGATGCAGGTCATCTTCCATGATGAATCCAAAGGTTGCCCAACCAGCAACATGGCCTATCAGTTTGTGTTCTACTATATATCTCATACACAGTGGACATGAGGCCTGATAATGGGTTGAAATTTTGTCACCCATCAATGCTATAAACATGGTTTTTTTTGGAATTCCTTCCACTCATCATCCTTGATCCTAGGGAGTTAATTTCCATATTTTTTCTAAACAAGTTATAGCTAATACCCATGGTAGGTGGTACATACTAGTGGGTACTAGGATTATATAAGGATACTAATGTGGTTCATGGAGATCATAAAGAATAATCTTCACCACCTATAGTCCCCACCACTAGACCAACACCTACAAATTCCATTCCCTCACCCGACCTCACCATTATTCCTACATCTACCATCACCACCTACCCAATTGAACCATCCACACCATCATATTCAACATCTCACTGGGATATTAAACTCTATATCTAGGAGAATCTATGTTGGATATCTCAGCACCTACATATCCCTTTTGATGAGTTCTCCCGTTTAACTACCCCTTCTTCACCACCATCACTTTAGGTAGCATCTCACGCACCATCAGCCCCTATAATACCTTCATCGTCTACCACCCCTTCCCTAGTCACCACCCTGACTATTTTACCATTATAAATTAAAAACCCTGTTGTATGGTATGTGTATCTAGAAGAGCAGTCTTGGTGGGGAAATGGACTAGTACTGACATCGCCCACGTAGTTTATTTTAATTGATCTAGCTAATAGACCCATGAAGACACTCTAGAATGGTACCTCCCAACCACCCACCATAGAGATAGATTCGAAAACTGTAATAACACCTTCTATATATATTCATCTATCCCATACTAGTATTGTAAGCATTAACTATGTCGGTAAGCTGCAACCACACTCTATTCGGGACAAGACCATAGATGAGCTACTTCTTGATGTTGATTTCTCATAGTTTACCCCAATCCCTTACCCCATTTTGTTATTCTTAAAATGTGCTCATTTTCTGTACTATTTTTATTTCATATAATCATTATATAATTTCAATTTATATATATATGGGATAATATTTTTTGTCTCTTTTACATGGATAATTTTTAAATTCATTAAATTTTCCTATTAAACCTTCATGTCACTTTTGATTCTTCCTTGGCCATTGATGCACCTATTCCCCACCATATGAAATTTTTCATTGAGTGGTAAAATATCTAGATGGTGAAGAGAACTAGATTTGGGAGATACCACAAGATATCTATGCTCAATTTCCATCACCACCTTGCACATATACCTTTCCTAACACACTAGATCTAGGCTTGGTATTATCCTAATGTGATTAATCCTAAAAAATACCATCATAGATTGAAGATACCACCATCAGTTGATGAAAAAGACAAAAGAGATCTAATATGATGAATGATAATGAATAATACATTAGTCTATATGTCTAGATAATGACTTATTGTTATGACTTTATAGGAGGCAACCCATAGTTTATTTGTTATTGTCATTATTTTTTACATATGATTTTATTTTATTGTACTTTTTTAGTTTTCAATTTTCAGTCATGAGTTACATTTATCATTATTTTATACAAAATAACATATTTATATAAAATATATTTTATTTATATTCAAAATGTGAACCATACCATTTACGGATTACAAAATGTTTCAAACCTATGGAAAAATGTTTTATCCTGTGAATGATTTGTATTTTTATCCAAATATGTTGGTATCTAAATTCCAATATCAATTATTTCTCCTGTTTTCCCCTAGAATTCCACTCATTACAAGAAGATTTTGGTTCCATAGTATTAAAATTTTCCAAATTTCCATTTCCTAATCAATATTTTATCCATAATACACAACCAATACTATCGTTACAGAGAGATCCAACAATATATCATTTTATGTATTGTAGAGTATTTATCAAGATTCAATTTTGATAAACATGAATTATTTATTGTTTTATATTTATTTAGGATACATTTTAACATGGTATAAATCATTAAACCAAAATATAATTTTACCCATTAAAAAAAGAAAAAGTTATGAAGGAAATAGTTAGAAATCAATGTTTTTAATCTATTTATATTTTTTAAATGAATGATGAGTTTCTTAATTTAAATCAATATCAAAATTTTTTAAGTTGGTTTTAATAGACTTAATATTTGATTTTATACCATTAGAGATTTCCAATTTTTCTATTCACTACAATTCTAAAGAGTATTCTGATCCTACGATTTCATATTCCTTTCTAATCATATATCTTTAGAGAAACATAGAAAAATTAAGACAATTATTACATGCATTGTGATTTTATAGATTATAAAAATGAAAAAAATATGATTTTAATATGAATTAGGTAGTCATTTCTGAGCTATTATTTCATGAAACCCACCTTATTTTTTATTCATTAATCTGGTAGATTATATGAGTTATCTTAGTACGATGATTCTCTTCTAAGATGATTATCCCTTCCAAACCCAATCATTGTATTTTTCAGGACATTACATTGAACATGTGTGGGGGAATTTTGTAGCCATCAGATACGAGCTGATTTTACGAAGGAGATGTATTATAGTACTTAACTACCTATTATTGTGATCAGTTTTTAGTTTTGGGTATTCCTCAAAAATCCCATTCATTTAAAAAATAAAAAATAAAAAAATTTGTTAGGTTGTGTATTTGGATGTTCTTAAACCACTATTTCCATACCGATGAATACCTAGAAAGATTATATGTGGTTTTGTTATGGGTGTGACATCTAGACTAAGAATGAATTTTGAAATAAGAAATATTAGGAAAATAAAAGGAATGGAACATGATACCTTCTATACACGAAATATTTATTCATGGATCCAATTTGAGATGAAGTGATCATGGACTTCATTTGTGATGGGAGGAGTTAATTCATTACACATTTCAAAAAATTCATGGATTATAATTTAGATATTACCCAACTTTTGGAGATATCTATTTTTAATTCCCATCCACCTTCCCTCATCCTCAGAGTCATTTTCACATTTGGGCTTAATCCCTCATGTTTGATTTTTTGTGTGTTTTTATGAACTAGAGATGATGGAACCAATCCAAAAATATTGTTCAGATAATATATTCAAGATATGTACTTAATAAAAAATTTATTCCACCCCAACTGATGAGATTATATTCATTGTGAGGTATATTTATATTGTGTATTGAAATTTACGAAGCAATTTAGAAATGGTAAACAAATGATTAAGAATCTGTGTAATGAATTGAACTCTGAGGCTTGCGAATATTCTATGCTGGGGTGATTATGGAGACCAACTTTTTCCAATTTATATTTTATATACTTACAAGGATACCAAAATGGTTTCCAATTTTAAAAATATCATACATTTTTAAATCCATATTTAGATCTTTTTATGTCAAGACAACCAGTTGTTCAAGTTTAAGTGATTTTGATGGGTAAAAATCATCTATACATCCTCCAATCATTTGATTATGGATTATCTGTATTTTACTAGATAATCCACTAGGTATGTGTTGATTATTTCATGAAATAGAATTCCAGATATTCCATGGAATATCTATAGAAATGGACTAAAATGATCGTTACACATCATAAAACTCGATTACAAGACGTGTATCCATCTTTCACTACAAATGACAAGTCATGAAGAAAGTCATGAATGAAAAGAATCCCATGAATATATTACACTACATGAGTCACATTCACATATTGTTTAACATTAAAATCTAAATTCCATCATTAATGGTACATACCAAAGGATGAAACATGTCTTGAAGAAAAGTTACTCGTCAAGAAAGGATTGATTTTCAAACTATCAATGATCCAATATTATAATCCCATGAAATTCTTATTGGTTTCAAAAATCCTGGAGAAAATCATAGATAATTCTTTCATTATTAGAAGTCACTTTAAATGTCTTTTAATATCTTGATTATTTTCCACTATCTAGAATTCAACACAAAAAAATGTTCTAAAAATTATAAATAAAATACCATTACATAGGAAATATTTTTAGCTTTTTAATTAATATTTATAATCGAATTTATATTTTTTATTACTTTATATTAATAATTTTTTAGTTATTAAAAATTGATTTTAACTCTTTTAACTCTTCTATGAATTAAATAATAATAAATGTCCTAATCTAATCCACGTGGGACAAAGTGGCTCATATTTTATTCCTAAGGTTGTGTTTGGTGGAATTTTACTTATCCAATAGAATTAGTACTTGTGTTTGGCTGATAATAATATCATTTTACCCTTAAATACCCTATTTACTTTTAACCATGGTAAATAAAAGTAAAAAGTTACTATTCACCAAAAATTATTTTTATCTTATTGAACAACATTTTACACCTTGATATTAATAGTGTATCTCGGATTTTTGGAAAAATCCACTCAAAGAAGCGGTACAATTATGTTTAATGTGAATTTTCAAATTCTCCAAGGAGATGGGTAAAAGACGGTGAAAAGTTCAATAATTTTTTTATATATCTAAAATTATTATAAACAGACTTAAATTAATTACTTTTATCTTATATAGGTATTATGTATCTTTTTTGACCTAAAATAAATTTAAATAAAATAAATAAAAAATCAGTTTTAAACTATTACTCAGTGTTTTTCACTATTCATAAAAAATTGAATGTTATCAAAAAAATAACAACAATTCACCCTAAGCTAATTCTGATATTATGAATCCAAAAATGAAGTCAATTTTGAAAGATAAAATTTATAAAATTTCAATAAGTGGGTATTACTATTCATAATGGCTAGTTTGATTAGATGTGGTGTGTGTTAGAACTCGAAGTTGTGTACAACACAAGCTATTGTATTATTCAAAGAGAAGCATACCGTGGAAGCTTGGGGTGTAAAAATTCTAACAAACTGAAACTTCATCCAAGAAATACTTGATGCCGCTTCGTCCTGATAGTGTCGTGAAAACATCTTCCATGTTTCAAGACCATATTCATCACTATATGAATTTCATGTTCAACTACAATGGAATTCTTTATACATGTATGAAAATTGCAGATGATTTAGTGCCAATTATATTATAATAATCTATGGATTGACTATGTTATTAACCCAGTCATTTCCAATCCCATATCCCTCCCCACTATAAGGCATTAATTACAATTGCTGAACCTGAGTCTCAAAATTCCAACTATTGAAATTACATATCAAATGAGATCATGATGGTTTTTCAAGATTCAATGTAAAAATGTGATCAAAACATACGTTTAAATTTATGAAAAATAGATCTTGAAGAATGGAACTCCTCTCTTCTAATCATATGAACTATTCTAAAGAGCCAGCAAAACCTATACACTAGACCAACAAGATAATTCCTCTTTATATGTCCATATAAAACATAGAACATGTCATTTGTATTATATAACAAATTCTAGAAGTTTTTTCGAAGATGATACATCAACTTATAATTGAAAACACCCTAGATAGTCCATCCCATGTTGTCAGGACCTGACTGAAGTCAGGCCTCCATCCACAAACTACCACAATCTGGCCTCATAGGTCAGGGGGTGGTGACAAGTGACCAATGGAATATCCTGAATGGGAGGCATTTTCCTACGTACATTTCTGCACACACCCCACAATATCATTGATAATGTGTAGAGGAATAATAAAAAAATGATGAAATATATTTAAAAATAATCCAAGAATGCATAACCTATATTGAGTAGAAGAGAATCATAGTGAAAAATATAATGTAAAGGTAAAAACATGCCCAGTAATAAATATGTCCCAACCTAACATATAATGAAAGATAAAACTACTTAGAGATCCCATCTTCAGATCTCTGAGTTACAACCAATAATCATGATCCACAGAACCCATGTATCCTTAAGTTCAACTCAATTCCCCACTATTATGACCGTTTTCTCCATATGACATGAAATGTGTGGGAAAATTCCATGCAGGTGTGAGTACATACATAACTAGTAGGAAACCACAAAATATTGAGGTGAAGAAGTAAGAGATACAATAGTAAATAATGAGGGTATATTAAATATATATTCAATGAGAAAAAATCGACCCCAATGAAGAGTGATTAGCTTCATTCAAGGAAATGGGTCCTGATATGGTGAGTAGGTGACCTACACATTGAGTCCTCACCACCAATAATGAGAGAATAGAATCATCTACTCATGATAAGAAAAACATGAAAAGTATGTGGCATACCCCAAGAGTCTTCACATATCATGGGAATAGTGTAACCAAATGCAAAGTTATGGACACATAAGAATATATAAATATATACACAAACTTAGAAAATGGATTCATAATGAGAGAGTAAGGATATCTCCATTTTGAAGCTCATCCCAGGAAGAAGAGTATCTAATAGATAAAAATTTCTCTCATGGATTCCCATCATCGCAAACATCTTCCCATTTGAAATTGTACCAGTAAAACCATGCCTTGTCACTATGCTCCATAATAGAGTGGGAAACAAATTAAAGTAGTGGACATGAACCATAATACTCCAGTGGGGTTCAATTATGCTAGTATCCATAGAGGACCCAAATCTATGCTAATGGGTGCTTCCACTCTAGTGGCATAAGGACCCGCACCCTATGTTGATAGAGTGGTTTCCACTTGGTAGGTTGAGGAATTGTGCCTACACTGATTGGGGGTTCCACTCTATAGTTTGAGGACCTGCACCTTGGTTTGACATGGTGTTTCTAATCGGGTCATTACAGACTCACACTGTATCTAATAGGGGTTCCACTAGAATGTGGAGGACGCATGGCCAGATAAAATAATTGTGCTATTATCTTGTCATCAAGGACCCATGACCAATTTTATTGGGGGATTCCCCCTAGAAGGTAGCTATAGATAACCCGCTCCCATGAAGTGGGGGGGGGGTTACACTAGAATGGTTAAGGATCCACATTATGAAGTTTTATAGGGGTTGATTTACAGTTAATGAATATCATCTCCCTATCTGATACAGGGTTCCGATCTACATGGAGCCTCAGGAAATCCAACCTGATATAAGACATTATCATGAATCCCCTTAATAAGCACCATATACATGACATTACACATCATTTCCTGAATACCACATCCTTGGGAAGCATCGTGTTTTGTGAAAAAACATTATGGGTAGTATAATTGGAGTCCAAAAACGTGGTTCTAATAAAGGATATTCAGAACCGTGATATTTCCTCATTGTTTCCAAGGGGTACATACCATGTGGTTCCACATCATAGCTTATCCATGTCCTTGGATGATATATGGATCACATCCCATATTGGTCTGCACTACATGTAGATAGTCTTTATGGAATATCCAAGTACTCAGGGTCCCTGTCCATGATCCTTGGTCGTGTCCATGTACTTTGGCACATGGATGTGTACTACACCCCGTGTCTGTGTACTCTAGTACACTAAATTTTTACTAGTTGTGAAATATCACACAATAATCCATCCATGTGTTCTACTACATTTCACATTCATCTAGTGATGAGGTATGTAGGATGTTGGAAGTCTACAAGTTGTATTACCCTTATGATTTCCCGTAACAATGACTTCCATATATAAGGGGCTATATGCTGTGTGTTCCTCCTTATACAAGGTATGTAGTTTGGTTGTTCACAAAAATACAGATCCTCCTCCCATGATACAATTCAAGCTATTTCACAATAGATACCACATAATTTCAAGCCAAAATCATTGTATCTAGGCCTAATATTTTTTTGTAGGTTTTATTCATTGGAAATTCCATTCAATTATTCCTAGGTGGTTCTCCTTTCATCCCAAAAACCTCAATATTAGAAAGATTATTAGATCACAGATCATCAAAACGATCTACCAAATCCTTCAAACATACCATATTTGCGCTTAATTCATTGATTAACTCCTCAAGAGTGATATTATCCTAATTTTGGGAGTTTGATTGGGCTTTGTACCTCCTGGAAATGTCACACCAGGACCATAGGGTCCAACATGTAAAGAACGTGAAGAAATCGAGTAGGAATCCACAAGAACCTAATTTTAAACAATTGTTTCCATGAGTTATTGACCAAAAATCAAGAACATGTATCCATGGTTAGAATACAATGGGAAACCAATTTAATCTAGTACCTGCGAACATGCCAGGGATACACAATTGGTGCAGATCAATAGAACAGATTGATCTACAAAAATAAATTCATTAGAAAAGGGATTAAACCATATATTGAATGTTCGTTCTTGGATTTTGGATCACTTGTCATCAAATAACATTCTCACTAAAAAGTGGAAGATGTCGCAACATTTTATGCATCCTGATCTACTCTAATCTAGAGATTCATCTTCTTCTGAGTTGATTCACAAATATAAGGACGAAGGGGAAGCTCTTAATATATTACGGGGATGAGTCTACCCCTATGTGAATCACTATGGGATTATATTTATAAAAATTTTATTTTGGTTAAATTGAATGAATGAATGAATGAATTGATTTATTTATCCACAAAACGTACTTCAAAAAATCACCATGTCTAAACACTTCCTACTGACCTATTTTAGGACACACATAGGGTAAATTAAACATTCTAAACTAGACCGTGGTATTAAATTTATGATTCCATGATTATTTTTCAAATTTATCACATTTTTATAAATATAATGTTCACAAAATACATAAAATATATTTCTTATTTCTGTAAAATTGAATTGGGGAACACCGGGCCTATGAATCGCACACCGTATCAGTTCCTAGATCCAGAAATATATATAGAAAAATTAAAATGTCTTATAATAAAATAACATGGTCTCTACATCATTCCTTACTTGAATATTCTCATCCTCAAAAATAAAATCTTAGAAAACAACCTGGGACACTGAGACCACATCTAGATCTCCTACTCTTAAGAGATCTCTTTCATATTCTCATGAAACCAAAACATGAAATCCATGGGGATGGTCCATCAATATAGGGTCATCTTCTATCGATCCATGATCACCACTGGGTGTTTCACGAATTTGGATCCATACATTATTTCTTACTCTCCCTAGTTGATGATGTGTGTGGGTCAGGCGCATTTCTCATAATCTGCGACACATGGACAACTTCGTGAACCCACTCTAGATGTGGGATTTGGGCGTGGTGGTAAGAAACCATAAAAACTCTATACATGATCTAAAATTTCCATATTAAACTCTAATATATATTGTCTCCTCCTCTGAACCTACACAATCCACATCATGTAGAGTATCTTAGATAAATTTGGTATACCTTCTTGAACTCTAATGGAATACAATGACGATCTGCGTAAGATTTATGCCTGCTCTGGTCCATCCTAATCTTCTCATGGATGAGATGGGACTTCTTCATTATGACCTACACCATATTTGGGCCCAAAAGAGATGACTCTGCAATCTCTGTCTAGCACAAGGGAGACCTACAGGGTCACCCATACATGGCATCATAATGGACCATGTTGATGGTAGAGTTCTATCTATTGTTGGAAACAAACTCTGCCAAGATAAAATGATCCTCCGACCTTTGGTCTAAGTCTAACAAATAGAACCTTATTGTATCCTATAGAACATGGATATTGCGCTCGAACTTTCCATCATTCATCATTCTGGGTGTAAAATGCTACGGTCATCCTAATTTGGGTCCAAAATTCCTCTTATAGGGCTCTCCAAAATCGTGATATAAACAGAATATTTTGATCAAATACAATGATCGAGGGAACCACATTAAGGTCAATGATATCCTATACAAATAATTACTCTAAAATCTCTGGCATAGTTTTCTCCGATATATTGAAGAAGTGTCCCAACATCTTGAGTCAGTCAACTATCACTCAGATGGTATCATGGAACGTTTCTATGCACATAATGCATATCAAAAAGTTCATGGATATGAAATCTCACTTCCCCTCTAAGATCTAAATGGTCCATAACATACGTACTCGAACATGATTCATAGCCTTCACCATCTGAATGGTGATGCACTTATAGAAGAAGTCAGATACACTCCGTATCATTTTGAACAAACAAAACCACAGTTATAGGTCTCAATAAATCATCCCAACACCGATATCTACAACCATGGGAGAAGTGTGGAACTCTTGCATCACCACCTTGTGCATCAGTACTACGAATAATGTCCAATATATAGAAAAGGACGACCTAATTCTATCCTTCAGAAAATCCATATAGTGGTTCCCCCATGGATATCTAGTTTTGAAAGACCTCAGTATCTATGTATCCTAGTGGGGACTCTCTAAAATGCTCGAGTTGTGAGGGAGTCAACACCATCGACAGAATAAAATATGTACTGTCTTCCTCCATTAAGGCTAGTTATAAAGTGTCCAACTGCATCGAAGCGTCTCACATCAATAATGCTTCGGACAACTGGATAAGGTCGTCTGATACTACATTTCCCTTCCTCGATATAAGAACTATTTCAAGTCCATTGTACTATAGGAACTCCTACGAGAAACTCTATCTTAGGTTCGTGTCTCTTGGCATGAATAAACACCTGAGTCTCTAAATGTGTGAGTAAACAACCATGTGGTCCCCTTGAAGGTAATAATCTCACTTACTCAGAGTGAATACTATGGCTGCTTTCTCTAGGTTGTGTGTCACATATTTATTCTCATGGGGTTTCATCTTATTTTACCCATATGTGATAAACTCATACTGCAACATTAACAAGTAGTTGATCCCAGATCCAAAGGCATCATCATACACTATATAATCCACACCCTCCCTTGGTAGTCTAATCACATGATCACTTGTCAGCCTCATCCTGATAAGATGATATATATATATATATATGTATTCAATTATCATATCATTAATGATTATTCACCTTTTTCTCAAAAATGAACCATTTATATGATAATTATTTCTAGAAATATGTTTCTATCGTATCAATAGAAATGAAAGACAGAAGGACTAAAAATTACCATGACACATCATACAACTCACTTAGACGATGTTTAGATGTATTTCACAGCTTATGAAATGTCATGAACAATGTCATGGATGAATTATAATCCTGGATGATATTATATAACATGAGTCACCAATAAAAATCATGTAACATTGAAATCTATATTCCCTCTTTGATGACATAGAAAGGAGGATGAAATGTGTCATGTAAACCAGTTACATGTCGTGAATTGATTCAATTTTAAAATCTCAAAGATCCAGGATGAGATTCGTGTGAGATTTTCATAGGAATAAAATATATAAAAGATAATATTTGATCATAATTACATGATGTAAATAACATTTTAAAATCATATATTATTCCAATTATTTACATCTAGCAAGCACATAGCAGATAGAATGGCAACACTTCATTGTCTTCTCCCATTCTTATATCAATAATCACAGGGCCTATCTTCCAAAAAAAATCAACTTTAATCCATTTATTTTACTATTTTACATATATTAAACCATGATGGATTAAAATTGAAATGAATTCATCATAGTTTTACAATTTCAATCCATGTTACATTCATTCTCTTTTTCATTCAACGATTGATGAAAAACCCTTGTTGTGTACTTCCCTGTTCTTGATTCATGTATGTGTTTGGCTGATGTTGTGATTGATTCTTGTTTCAAATTGAGTATTCATGAATGCATGGTATTTAATTGTTTTATCACAATTTAAATAGGTATGTTAAACATGTTTTCAATTCATTACAAATTTTTGATCAATTCTACAATGAGTGGATAAACCATAGAGGATAGGGGTTGAGACTAAGAGATTATGAATTTATCAAATCTATTATTCTAAACATGGTTTCTCTAAGGATATTAATCAGATTAAACAAAAAAAATTATCTACTTTTCTTATAAACCCCGACTACAAAAATTTTGAATGAATGAATCTGACATGATTAGAGTAGAAGAGGTTAGACTATAATAATTTATGCCTTTGAAGTAATGAATATTGAATCTAGGTTATTGATTTCCCCATATCAAGGAATATATTCCCTTTAGATTGATCTAGTTGGTTTTACCATGGTCAACATGTGACATTTTCATACTTTATACCCTCAATCATAAAATCATACAATGTTAGGATTAAGATTATACCATTATCTAGACCATGAAATTGAACTTCATCTATTCTCTTTCTCTGATCTCGAACCCCAATTCCATTCACATTATTTATTCCCAATGACAGTTAACATGTGAGGAATCCTACAAAAATGGTTCAAACTCTCAGTTCCTATCATCCAGTCCAATTACCTATAGGATCAACCCCTCAATATCACTACACTACACAACAAAAACAAGTGTAGTTTGGGATAATATAAATCAAATTTGATAGCAGCTTGTGAGAATTAAAGGATGCTTGCTGGAACATACAATTGTGGCCCCATTTTTAGGGGAAACGATGAAAATGTTCTTCACACCAAAACAACGAAAGGAACCTCAGATTACCTCACCCATCCCAACATTCTATTTTTTTAATTTATTTAGATGACCGTACATATTTTTTCACATGGAATAGTGTGTGAATCATGTCTCTTTGACAAATTTAATGATTCTAGACCTAAAAGAAACCCAATCCATAGATCCAAAAAATCTAAGGTATATCTATGAATGTTTTTGTTTAAAAATGGATGATCATAACAATCATGATATTCCTGACCAACCAAACATGCCAAACAGGAAACCTTTATTACAAGGATAGTAACCAATGAATCATGAACCTACAATTTTGGATTATATATTTCCTTATATCAGTAGTTCTAAATTCAAAATTGTACACAATTTTATTTAGGAACACACATTAGAGATCAATCCTAGGCTTATATATATGATCCAGAATATGGAATAGTTTAGTGGACTTCAATGTTAATATCCCCATGAACATATCTCAAACGTTTAAGAAGTATATGATACTTTTCTTAACCAGGGAGTCTCTTCTGAGGCTATAAGACTAATATTATTTCCCTTTTTACTGTAAGATATCATGACAATGATTTTCTAACAAGTCAATATCTAAGTCCATCACAAACTAAGATGAAATAGTCATGATATTAACAGACAAGTACATCCTTAAAATCCAGAAATGGGAAATTTGAAACGATAAATATAATTTTCCTCAAACTGATGGAGAGTCATCATTGTATGAATTGGAAAACATCAAGTAACCCTTAAATGTTCCCATATTAGAGACATGAAATATGGATAAAACTCCAAATATTTTATCATTTCTACCAACTAGCTACTTGAATAATTGTTGAAGCATCTGCTGATAGAGGGTTGATATTTAAAACAATAAAGGATTGATGAGAATTTTTTTATGAATTATATCATAATTACAGTCAATGAAAAAGATATCATGGACCACCCTAGAAGGTAATCCTCTATGTTGAATAAAATACATGACTTTATTTACAAGTAGAGGTTATAACCCAGAAGATTGAATCCCTTTAGCTACATGTTACACCACCTCCCCCTCTAGTTCCTATAATGGAAATTAAATATTGTGAAATGTGTGGTGGCCCAGACCCATATCAATAATGAAAAATAGGTTATTAGGAAAAATACATAATGGATTTTAACTACATTAATTACAAATTAAAAGAAAAAAAATTTCAGAAACAGCAACAATATTATTAATAAAGACCCATTTTACGACCAATGCATTGTAATCAAGGGTATTATTAGCAATAGAGTGGTCAAAAAACATTTAGGATACATGGAAAACCTATACATATTCTAATGAATCATGTTCTGAAACCACCAGAACAAGAAAGACAACAACCATTCCCACCAGTAAAAAAACAAAAATTTCAACCATCTCCACCAATACATCCACAATTTGTAATTCCCCTTCAAAAAATTATGGGAAATATACTTTCATCCTTTTTTCAAAAGGAAAATATGTGGATGTACACCCAAAATACATAAATACAAAATTAAAGGGAGGCTCTTCGTAATCTCTAACATCAAATGTATCAAAAATCAAAGACTTTTTCAGAGATATTTCCTTGTACTTTACCTTTTAATATAGAGACATAACCAAGGGAAGAGGAAAAGGTAGTGGTTCTTTGGTGTAGAAAAGTGACGGAATTTCATAAATAATGAGTGGGAGATGAAAAAAATCAAGACAACCCAAAAACATATAACAATTAAAGATGAAAAGAAGGATGATAAAACAACTGAAACTAGTCAACAAAATCCTTGAGAAGCATAATATTATGCCAAAACACCAATTAATGATCAAAAAAATAAGTTGTTTACATTTCACCATCATATTATAAAACACCTCTCCATATTCTAGAATGTGTAAGGATAAAGTGGATTGAATGAAAATACAATGATGTTTTGGATATGTTCAAGATATTCCACATCAACAATCCATTTGCTTAGGCAATTACTCATATTCCTACCTACGTGAAATTTCATAAGGAGATGATTTATAACAAAACAATAATCGAATACCTAGGAGTCATCTCACTAAATGAATAGTATTATACTGTTTTCTAGAAGATGATTCCACCAAAAATGTGATAGCCGAGAAGTTTCTCTATTGTTTCACAACAGAATAATGTAACTTTGGAAGAGACTTTTACAATTTAGGATTCCTAAACAACCTCATGACAATTAGTGTATTCCATAATCTAGGAAATTAAGAACTCAAACCGAATATAGTTGATCAAAAATTGGTTGACCGATAAATAATGTATCCATGAGGTCTTCTTGAGGATGTCATAGTCTTATTCAGAAAGTTCATTTTTTCCAATGGCTTCCTCATTATGGAAATGGATGAAGAAGGATATGTTCCAATAATCATAGGAAAACCCATTCCAACAACATGTAAGACACTAATTGGTGTAAATTAGGCAAGAATCATATTCCGAGTAGTTGTTGAACATGTTGTGTTTGACATGAAAAGTTTATAAAAAAACTAGATTATTATTTTAAATTCCAATCATTATTCCTCACAGATAAAGGAAGTGACTTATTAAATATTAAATAAGATAGCCCGGAATGGACCCCTAAATAGGAGTGGCAATATGACATTGAGGAATTGAAATACTTAGAACCTCATAAATTGGGAAACATCAAACCATTCATAACCTCAGTCTATCAGACACTAAAAATAAAACTAAAACATCTTCCCATTACAGTCAGGTAATACTTTATAGAAACTACTGCAACATTATAGGTCATTATTAACTCAAAATTAACTCAGTTAGAAGAGGAAAAATTGATTGATGTCTTAAAAAAACATAAGTATACCATCTCCCGGTGGCTAGCTAATATCAAAGGAATTATTCATGAATTATGCACTCATAATATTTTATTAGAATAATGAAGATAACCCAAAATCCAAACACATAGGTGACTAACCCAACCAATGTGGTAATTAGATGGGAAATAAGTAATGAAACTTATGGATTCTATGATATTTTTTTAACACTCTAATAGGGAGTGTGTGGGTCCTCTATAGGTTATTCAAATGTACAATGGTCTCACTATTGGGAAAAATAATAAAGTTGAAATGATCATCACTTTCACCATCACTAGATGGAGAGTATGTGTGGATAATAGAATCATAAATGCATTAATGTAGAAAGAACATTTCACCTTTCCCTTCATCGATAAAATGTTGGAGAGTCTTGCATGACATGAATTCTACTATTTCATGGATCTATTTCAGTGATACAATCAGATTCTAGTCAATCCATATGATTTTTCTAAAACAACTATCAAAAGCACATTTGGTACCTTCACCTATAGATTCATGTCATTATGTTTGTGTAATGCACTAGAATCCTTTCAATGTTGTGCGACACATATATTCCATGATATTGTGGAGGAATTCTTAGAAATCATCATGGATAACATTATAGTTTATGGAATCTATTTTGAGGTCCGACTAGGAAATCTAGAGTTATTATAGGAAAACATTGAAATTAGTTCCTAGTTTTAAATTTGAAAAAATTAAACTTTATGGTTAACAGAGGAAATGTCCATTGATTTTTTTTTTCAAAAGACGGAATGTAAGTGGATTCCCAAAATATATAACTGATCAAATATTTACCTGAACCCAGAAAAGATAAAGGATGATGTAGATTTCTAGGACATGTTAGATTATATCTGTGATTTTTAATGTTTTTACATAATTTTCCATCCCACTAAAAAACTTTTTATCAAAATAAACTCTATGTAAATTCAATGATGTATGTCAGAATGAGTTTATTACTTTAAATAAATTATTGGTAGCTCCTCCTCTAATCATTTCACTATATTGGGAATATTTTTTTGAATTGACGTGCGCTGACATAGAACTTTTGTTGGTGTTGTCACAATACAATTATTAATCCACATATTCTACCCCATCTACTCTACAAGTCAAACACAGAATTAAGCTAATGTGGACTATAAAATTGGAAATAATGAGATCTTTGTAGTATTCCATGAATTCATGAAATTTCCCCCATATCTGGTTTTTTAAAATTTCATTCCATACACTTACCATGGTCCCCTATGATATTTGATGAATAAAAAGATTCCAAGACAAGATGGATAAGGTGGATCTTATTACTACATGAGTCAGACATCATTGCAATATATTCAAAAAGGAACATAAAATATTGTCGCAAATTATCTGTCAAGACTTGCACTGCCACATAGAAAATATGACGATGATCTAGACATCGAGGTCAAATTCCTTTATGAAACTATATTTTACATAATATCATACCAACAGTTATAAGATATTTTAAACTATTTATCCATAGTATTTTTACACCTAGAAAATTCCTTCCTGCAAATTAGAATAGTTTTAGTAGAATATTAGCACCACTTTTGGGATAAACCACATGATCTTAATCACTGTGCTAATTGATTATTGTGATGTTAATTCATAGAGAATTGAATTACATGTGTTTCAGTCATGTTTAATATGTCCCCAAATAAAGGAAATCATTGAAAAGAATGCAAAATAGATTAAATTGTACATTTTGGACTTTTGGGTTCCTGCTCCACCAAGATTCAAGTGATTATTTTCGATGTAGTGATCAGTTCCAAAGTAATGGAATTGTGGGAAAAGGAATGAGATTCCTAAAAAAATAATAGAAATCGAAATATTAAATATATGGGAAATAAATTTCATAATACCATTTCTGAAATCACATATAACATCTTATATTCTTGTTGGAATTGATTACGAGTCTAAATGGGAAGAAGATGAAGCTACAAATCTGAACACAAAATAATTAGTCATTAATTTCTTGAAGAAAAATTGGATTTCATGATTTTTTTATCCTAGTTTAATCATTAGTGATTGTGGAACACATTTCCATAATACATTTATTAATGGACTTATGAAAAAATAGAATCAAATATAACACAAGAACTCCCTACCATATGCAATCACGATGTATAGTCGATTAAGCAAATATAGAGATCAAGAAAACCTGTAAAAGGACAGGGACACAAGTTAAATGGATTGGATTTGGAAATTATATAATTGAATATGGGAATACCGTACTTCGTACCAAACTCCCATTGGCATTTCACCCTTCTGATTTGTATACAGAAATCCATTCCATTTTCCAATAGAAGAGGATCAACACACATATTGGGAAATTAAGAAGCAAAATCTAGGTTATCAATGGTAGTGGAAACTAGGATTATATAATTGGAAGAATTAGAAGTGATCATGAATGATTCTAATTAAAATTCCTGCATCTATAAATAAAAAACCATGAAATGTCTTGATCAATTATATACGAGAAAAAAGTTACTCCCAAGGAATAAGTTCTTATTGTATAAATCATGATGAAAAACTATTCCATGGGAATCCTAAATATTGATTGATGGGATGCATTGGGTTCATTTGAGTATTTTTTAATGGGACATGAACATTCATAAAGAAGGTCGACCACTATTCAATGTAGATGGTCAATGGTTGAAAATATATGTAGAACCCTTCCATGATGGGTGTTTCATCAACATGAAATTAAATGAGAAACAAAGAGTAAATCTATCAATGATAAACAATGATTTTATTAGGAGGAACTCAGGTTAAGGGACCTCATGATAGATTATGTTATAATATTATTTAGGATATCTTGGGGAAATATAGAAACAATGGAGGATGCATTAGATTCAAAATGGAAAAAATTAGTATTTCCCATATTGTATTCATAATTCATGACACATAATTTTCAAAAAAAATAAATCATTTCAAAACCAAAATCACACACCATGTAACTGAATTAAATGTAGTGTAATTTTATGAGCTTTTTATGTTGCGAACTCGGGGTTCATGACACCCAACCCCCTTCAACATCACCACATACTCCCACCCCTTGCCTCTCTCACCGCTCAATCCCTAGTGAATCATCGATGAAATCTGACACTCACTATAGCCTATGAAAAATCGCCCTCCACCTTTTTTGTAGCCCCCAAAGATCTTGATATTTCAAAAGAATCTAAAAAAACATTAGGGAGATTTGTAAGGGATATCCCCCACACCTGCACACCATCCTACACTTTTCAGACCCCATATTCCATGTTACACTCAACCAGTTGTAGGGAAAACCAATGAGGACAAAACAAAATATTGATACGACCATCCATGCTCGACTACAGATCATCTAGTAAATTCTATAGATCCTAGACTACATAAATGTCTCATCCAACATTGGGGTGTGCGAGAAGACTTATCAAGAGAAGTTTCTCATGTTTTTTTCTAGCATTGAGGTAATAATTAATCACCAAAACTTCAGATTAGGTAGACTACCTCTTGAGATTTATTTCATGGAGCTAGTTATAGTCTATGATATCTATACTGATGATTTCTGCAATCCTTTGTATTATACATCTTGCATCTTGATCCAACAAAGTAGGATTCAATGTTGTTTTGGAGGATTATTTCCTGAGATGCTCACACTATGCATGATCCAAATATAAAAAAGTCCACCCAGTTCTGAGGTCATGTGCTCTAATTCCTTCCTAGTAAATGGACACATTATTGGTTCTCTTGATCCAAGACTCATTGTTACCTATGATGATGCATGTCATCTTCCATGATGAATCCAAAGGTGGCCCAACCAGCAACATGGCCTATCAGTTTGTGTTCTACTATATATCTCATACACAGTGGACATGAGGCATGATAATGGGTTGAAATTTTGTCACCCATCAATGCTATAAACATGGATTTTTTTTGGAATTCCTTCCACTCATCATCCATGGTCCTAGGGAGTTAATTTCCATATAGTTTCTACACAAGTTATAGCTAATACCCATGGAAGGTGGTACATACTAGTGGGTACTAGGATTATATAAGGCTACCAATGTGGTTCAAGGAGATCATAAAGAATAATCTTCACCACCTATAGTCCCCACCACTAGACCAACACCTACAAATTCCATTCCCACACCTGACCTCACCATTATTCCTACATCTACCATCACCACCTACCCAATTGCACCATCGACACCATCATATTCAACATCTCTCTGGGATATTAAACTCTATATCCAGGAGAATCTTTGTTGGATATATCAGCACCTACATATCCCTTTTGATGAGTTCTCCCATTTAACTACCCCTTCTTCACCAACATCACTTTAGGTAGCTTCTTAGCCACCATCATCCCCTATAATACCTTCATCGTCTACCACCCCTTCCCTAGTCACCACCCTGATCATTTTACCATTATAAATTAAAAACCCTTTTGTCTGGTATGTGTATCTAGAAGAGCAGTCTTGGTGGGGAAATGAACTAGTACTGACATCGCCCACGTAGTTTATTTTAATTGATCTAGCTAATAGACCCATGAAGACACTCTAGAATGGTACCTCCCAACCACCAACCATAGAGATAGATTCGAAAACTGTAATACCACATTCTATATATAATCATCTATCCCATACTAGTATTGTATTCTTTAACTATGTCGGTAAGCTGCGACCACACTCTATTCGGGACAACACGATAGATGAGCTACTTCTTGATGTTGATTTTTCATAGTTTACCCCAATCCCTTACCCCATTTTGTTATTCTTAAAATGTGATCATTTTCTATACTATTTTTATTTCATATAATCATTATATAATTTCAACTTATATATATATGGGATAATATTTTTTGTCTCTTTTACATGGATAATTTTTAAATTCATTAAATTTTTCTATAAAACCTTCATGTCACTTTTGATTCTTCCTTGGCCATTGATGCCCCTATTCCCCACCATATGAAAATTTTCAATGAGTGGTAAAATATCTAGATGGTGAAGAGAAATTGATTTTAGAGATACCACAAGATATCAATGCTCAATATTCATCACCACCTTGCACATATACCTTTCCTAACACACTAGATCTAGGCTTGGTATTATCCTAATGTGATTAATCCTAAAAAATACCATCAGAGATTGAAGATACCACCATCAGTTGATGAAAAAGACAAAAGATATCTAATATGATGAATGATAATGACTAATACATTAGTCTATATGTCTAGATAATGACTTCTTGTTACGACTTTATAGGAGGTAACCCATAGTTTATTTGTTATTGTCATTATTTTTTACATATGATTTTATTTTATTGTACTTTTTTAGTTTTCAATTTTCAGTCATGAGTTACATTGATCATTATTTTATAAAAAATAAAAAATTTATATAAAATATATTTTATTTCTATTCACAATGTGAACCTTCCCATTTTACGGATTACAAAATGTTTCAAACCTATGGAAAAATGTTTTATCCTGTGAATGATTTGTATTTCTATCCAAATATGTAGGTATCTAAATTCCAATATCAATTATTTCTCCTGTTTTCCCCTATAATTCCACTCATTACAAGTATATTCTGGTTCTATAGTATTAAAATTTTCAAAATTTCCATTTCCTAATCAATAGTTTATCCATCATACACAACCAATAGTATCGTTACAGACAGATCCGACAATATATCATTTTATGTATTGTAGAGTATTTCTCAGGATTCAATTTTGATAAACATGAATTATTTATTATTTTATATTTTTTTAGGATACATTTTTACATGGTATAAATAATTAAACCAAAATATAATTTTACCCATTAAAAAAAGAAATAGTTATGAAGGAAATAGTTAGAAATCATTGTTTTTCATCTATTTATATTTTTTCAATGAATGATGAGTTTCTTAATTTAAATCAATATTAAAAATTTTTAAGTTGTTTTTAATAGACTTAATATTTGATTTTATACCATTAGTGATTTCCAATTTTTTTTATTCACTACAATTCTAAAGAGTATTCTGATCCTACAATTTCATATTCCTTTCTAATCATATATCTTTAGAGAAACATGGAAATATTAAGAGAATTATTACATGCATTGTGATTTTATAGATTATATGAATGAAAAAAATATGATTTTAATATGATTTAGGTAGTCATTTCTGAGATACTATTTCATGAAACCCACCTTATTTTTTATTCATTAATCTAGTAGATTATATGAGTTATCTTAGTATGATGATTTTCTTCTAAGATGATTATACCTTCCGAACCCACTCATTGTATTTTTCAGGACATTACATTGAACATGTGTGGGGGAATTTTTTAGCCATCAGATATGAGATGATTTTACGAAGGAGATGTATTATAGTACTTAGCTACCTATTATTTTGATCGGTTTTTAGTTTTGGGTATTCCTCAAAAATCCCATTCATTTAAAAAATAAAAATTAAAAAAATATGTTTAGTTTGTGTATTTGGATGTTCTTAAACCACTATTTCCATATCGATGAATACCTTGAAAGATTATATGTGGTTTTGTTATGGGTGTGACATCTAGACTAGGTATGAATTTTTAAATAAGAAATATTAAGAAAATAAAATGAATTGAACATGATACCTTCTATACACGAAATATTTATTCATGGATCCAATTTGAGATGAAGTGATCATGGACTTCATTTGTGATGGGAGGAGTTAATTCATTACACATTTCAAAAAATTCATGGATTATACTTTAGATATTACCCAGCTTTTGGAGATCTCTATTTTTAATTTCCATCCACCTTCCCTCATCCTCAGAGTCATTTTTACTTTTGGGCTTAATCCCTCATGTTTGATTTTTTGTTTGTTTGTATGAACTAGAGATGATGGAACCAATACAAAAATATTGTTCAGATAATATATTCAAGATATGATCATAATAAAAATTTTATTTCACCCTAACTGATGAGATTATATTCATTGTGAGGTATATTTATATTGTGTATTTAAATTTAAGAAGCAATTTAAAAATTGTAAACAAATGATTAAGAATCTGTTTAATGAATTGAACTCTAAGGCTTGCGAATATTCTATGCTGGGGTGATTATGGAGACCAACTTTTTCTAATTTATATTTTATATACTTACAAGGATACCATAATGGGTTCCAATTTTAAAAATATCATACATTTTTAAATCCATATTGAGATCTTTTAATGTTAAGAAAACCAGTTGTTCAAGTTTAAGTGATTTTGATGGGTAAAAATCATCTATACATCCTCCAATCATTTGATTATGGATTATCTGTATTTTACTAGATAATCCACTAGGTATGTGTTGATTATTTCATGAAATAGAATTCCAGATATTCCACGGAATATCTATAGAAATGGACTAAAATGATCATTACACATTATAAAACTCGATTACAAGACATGTATCCATCTTTCACTAGAAATGACAAGTCATGAAGAAAGTCATGAATGAAAAGAATCCCATGAATATATTACACTACATGAGTCACATTCACATATTGTTTGACATTAAAATCTAAATTCCATCATTAATGGTACATACCAAAGGATGAAACATGTCTTTAAGAAAAGTTACTCGTCAAGAAAGGATTGATATTCAAACTATCAATGATCCAATATTATAATCCCATGAAATTATTATTGGTTTCAAAAATACATGAGAAAATCATAGATAATTCTTTCATTATTAGAAGTCCCATTAAATGTCTTTTAATATCCTGATTATTTTCCACTATCTAGCATTCAACCCAAAAAAAATGTTCGACACTTTTTTTCTCACATAATTTTATAATTTTTTTCATGACCTCTCATCCAAGAAACTCAACTTGAATCCTTTTATTTTAATATTTTACATATATTCAAGCACTATTGATTAAAATTTCAAATATTTTTTTCATTTGTTTATATTATTGAGCCATGTTCGTATGTTAAATATTTCAATTGTCAATCAACAAAAAACCCATACTATGTTCATCCATGTTCATGTATGAAGTATTTGTTTGGTTTAAGGTGAGATTGATTCATATGTTAAATTATTTAATCTTGAATGCATAATATTTAATTTTATGATATCATTGGTTATTAGTGTTTTGAACATTTTTTAAATTCATTACCAATTCATGATCCTTTCTATCATAAGTGTCTAAACCACATTGGGTAGGGTCCTAGAGTATGGGTGTCTGAATTTAATGAATCTTTAATTCTCAACTTGGAATACATTATAATTGTAAGAATGTTAAAAAAATTATATATTTAATATTTTTAATAACCCTAAACATAAGAAGTTTGAATGAACAACCCTGACATGATTGGGGTAGAATATGTTGTGGCCAATATTATATGATACTTTTTGACCTAGAATTTAGGATTAATGCATCTTGATTCTAGTTATCTCAATACCAAGGAATATTTTTATCTTTGATAGATCTAGTTTGTTTGACCATGGTAAACTAGTGAACTATTCTTTCTTTGTAGACTAATCCTTAGGACCATACCATGTTATGATTAAGAATATCCATTATCTGAACACTAAAATTGATCCTAATAAAGTCTCTCTCTATGATCCCAAACCCTAATTACCTTATAGTTAGTTGTTCCTAAACTCAATAAACATGTTGGGACTCTAATAGATAGGGGTTTGGGCCTTAGTTCCTATAATCTAGTTCAATTCACTGTTGAATTTACCATTCACTGTTACTATTATATGCCTTAGTAGCATGTGTAATTTGGGATGCACTACATTTAATTTTACCATAGCCCACATAAATTAAATAATGCGTTCAAAAGATTCACAAAATCAACTCCTCAATATCCCTCTGGAACTAATCATAATAGGTATAGAATTTCTGTTTCCATGTCAATGTGGTTAATGGTGATTTGATTTTGGAGAATTATATCATAATCCTTCTATAGTATCCTGACAACCCAAGAAAAATTCATACATATTTCAAGCTATTAGTTTTCTCCAAAGAATTATTTTAATTGATATTTTCTTGTTTAATGGATAAACCAAGATCATAAATGATATTCCCAAGGAAAGGATCCTCAAGAATCCAAAACATTCACTTCAAGATGATCCCATAAATCCATTTCTCTCTATGAAAATCTAGGACCATCAACAAGTGGTTTTCATACTCCTCTACTGATGTAGAGTAGAAGATTATTTTTTCAATGAAGAAAAAATACTAGTCCATGTATGACAAAAATTCATGGCTCATCAATGACATATGAAATTAATGGGAATTATTAATACCAAATGGAATCAAAATGAATTCATAGTGTCTGTAGTGACATTAGATTGCAATCATTGGAATATCATCTTCAAGAACCCTCAACTGGGGGTATTAAAATAGATATAGATCTTTGAAATCCATCTAATGGATCTCAATAGGTAAAATAGGTCAAAAAACTTTATAAATTGGTATATTTTGTTTATCATTTCTTGTTTCATGAAAGATAATCCATACAAATCCACAAGATCTTGTCTAACTGTTTCACAAATAGAACATGAGTTCCTTGGGGAAAAAACTAGGTGTGATGAAACACTTCTCTAAATGGTCCTCTATTTGCAACCGTGGATCCTAGATCACATTATGTGCCATCCAATATAACATATTATATTTCTGAGTGGTGTTGGTATGCATGTCGATGAAAAAATCCATATGACAACTAATAAGTAATCCCAAAAAGTCCTCAAGGAAGAAGTATATATAATCCTCCATAAATGAAGTAATCTAAATGCTTTAAGAGATTTTTTTATAAAGGGATATATTAACGAAAATGATATGTTCTGGGAAGAAGCCTCCTTCTCTCAAAATGTATTCACCATTCCATGATATATCCCTCTCTAGAAAATAATAAACTCATCCTATGATCGCAGAGATGTCTAATTTGTCTATGGGGATTTTAAATTTGGCCTTAGTGAATTAATATCACATTTCTACACAATATTACATCACAGGGTTCCATATTAGTGATCAAAATTTACCATGTGAACCTCTCCCTATGATGTGATAGCTTGTATGGATTGTAGATAAAAGATACAGAAGAATCATTCTGTATAGGAACATCAAGAGGAAGTTGTTGGGTCATCACCTCAACCAAGAGCTCAAGATATTCCCCAAAGATTATAGAGATAATCAAATGACTAGAAAATATTTCTATTAATTATAAAACAATATAAGAATGAACATATATAATACCTCTAATAATATCATGTGATGCAGGGTAATAATCCTAAAAGGCCTACAATTGTCTATGACCCAAAACACCAGCTCCCTAAGCTAGATGTGGTCACATGGTGGTGGTGGTGGAAGGATATCATTGTTTAGTTCACCACCCATAGATCCTCAGACTCCTCATCCAACTCCTCTGCCATAGGGACCAACCTACACTCACATGGGGATTCTTGTTCATGACATTGTCTCTCTTGTGTCGTCCAATCCTCTATATGCATATTCTGCTCAATATGATTGGTTGGGAAGTCTTTTTATATTCTTACTTTCCCATAAAAAGAAAAACATCGCCCCTCTCCAGGCTTTTCTGGTCCAATGCGCTTCACCTAGCCATGTGACCAAGTGTGATAATATGTAGGTGTCCTGCATTAGGATCTCGGAGACTCACATCTACTAGTTTTGGTATATGACTCGTCTCGATGGAACCCATTTTCAACTCCAACTACATGTAATCCCTCTAACATAATGATCTATTCCACTAGATAAACCTCAATCACCCCAAAATATGTGGGGATTCACAATGGTACTATTCGGGAACAAATCACATGGAGAATTCCTTCTCAAACATCTGTACATTAAATTAGCCTTCCTATATCATGTTAATAGAGTACCAAGTATGTTTTATGAAACATTTTTCACACATAGTCACTTTCATCCCTCCTTGATGTATCTCCAGAAGCTATTGAACAATGAATGATAACATGAAAGATGGTAGATACTCCTTTTAACATCTAAAAGAAGTTGTGCCATGACAGTGTCAACTCATTATGCATCTGTGTAACCGGGATTCACAAACTCCCTACAACTCTGTGTAAAATTCTAGATTCCAGTGAAACAACATATTCTATCAGTGTCAGAATAAATATTATGATATGAACCCCCAACAATAGAAAATACCCTTCTTCCCAAGGATCTATATCACATCAGAACCAAAGTGGCATATTTCACTTGAATAAAAAGAGCATTCTAAGCATGTGGGCATCCTCATCCAGGTCTACTAGAATGATCTACTACTCGAAAGGTGGAGGAACTTCTTCCTACCACCATATATGAAGAATCTCTTGTGATAGAACTTGAACTAAGGCCTCATATCTCATTGGATCATCGTCACAATTAGAAACTGGTATTCTAGATGATTGTTTTCCTCTAATCATCATGAGATTTATCAAGACATACAATGGTGTGATGATTTTATATATACATAACACAAATGGGCTGAAAAATAAAGAAGGATGACTAATGAATGAATCAAGTATTATTCCTGTACCATTGATCCAAGAAACCAATTCATGGAATGTCGAGTCGAAATCCAGTTAGTCATGTTCCTGGTGAATGGATATGTTGACTACCAAAACAATCACCAGAATCTCACCCAAAAGTGCCACACTTGAGACACTCTAACTATGTTTCCCTAGTCCCAAAAAAATATTCCTAAGGGGACTAGTCTAAAGAACATTTCAATGAATGAAATTATCTTATACCAATCCATCATGATGAGACTCATGCTAGGGCTCGGGCAACAAATTCCCTATGCATGACACCCTAGGCTAGTGGGTGGTGAAAATCACCAAAAGGAATATCCTAAATTGGATGCATTTTATTATGTACTTATGTGAACACACATAACCATTTCAATGAAGATGTTTATATAAATATAAATAAAAACGTGAAATATCTAGAAAAAAAACCAACTATGCCTAACCTCAATGGAGGACATATGTAACATAGTAAAAAATGAAAAGTAATGTGGGGAAATTCATTCCCAATAATATAAATTCCTCAACCTGATAATGACTGGAATGTAATACCATTGAGAGATCCCAGCTCCTGATCTTCATGATATGACCATCATATGTGTTCCACAACACCCAAGTATCCCCAAGATTTTTATGAAGTCATTGACCACATTTCCGTTATCTGAATATGGAATGACACATGATGTAAAATACCATATTGGGGTGAGTATATACATAACCAATTTGATTACCCAAACACAAAATGGGAGATGTAAGAGATATAATAGGAATTAAATAATGTATATGCAAGATACTATTGAGGAGAAAAACTCAACCGAAACCAAGAGAGGATAACCTCATCCATTAAAATGGGGATTCACACATTTAGAAGGCTAAGTACATGTTGAGTCCTAAAACCCCATTGATGGATAGTAGACTCATCCAACCATGAGAAAATAAACATGAAAAAAACAAATTATACCCCATTCATCTTCGGATCACATGGAATAATACTAACCAAATCTAGTGGTGTGGACACATAATAATATATTTATACTCATTAAAAGAATCCAAAATGATAGTCCAATAGGATTTCCATTTCAATGATCAGCCAAGGAAGAATAGTCACCAATAGGTCCAAAACTCTATCAATGATGCACAACATCTCTCACATCTTCCCAAAATAAACATTGCACGTTAGACCTTGTCTCATCATTGGGCTACACAGTCGAGGGGAATTAACTTTATGTAGAAGACCTGAAACATTATCGGTCAAGGTTGTTACACTTTGATAGTATCCATAGAAGTCCAAATCACATACCTATTGGGGGGGAACTCTACTGTCACAAGGACCCACACCATATGTTGATTGGGTTTTACACTCTGTATATAGGTGACTCAAACCCATGATAATGGGGGGGGGGGTCCATTTATAAGTTGAGGACATAATAAAATGTGTGAAAAGGGGTTCCATTATAATCATATAGGACCACAAACCTACCTGATATGGGGTTCCACTAGTAATTTGAGGACCCAAACCCTGGAAAAATAGAAGGGTCCAACTCTGGCCATCGAGGACCCACACCCTATCCAATAGGGGTGTTCCACTCGTAAGGTATTTGTAGAAGAACACCTCCCAATAATATGGGGGGTTCCACTCTAATGTTTGTGGAATCACACACTAGTATGATAGTGGAGTTCCACTATAGTTATCAATGTCCCATGCCTAATCTGATTGGGGTTTCCACTCGATAAGAAGTGTCGGGTAATTCTGCCTGAACATTGTAGTCATCAGCCATCAACTCAATAAGAACCATGACCATAACATTCCACATCATACCTCAGACCCCGTAACTAAAGGAACCATCATGTTCTACATTAGAAAAACTCAATATAGGATACTAAAATTACAAAATATGTGTTAAAAAAAGGAGATATGGATCTGTCATGTATCCTCAATGAGGAAAAGGGGGTAAACATCGTTATAGGGTACCCACGCGGCGTGTGGTCCCACTTCACCACCAAGATGTGACCCTATCTAGTACATGGATAACTTCTCATGTATGTCTACATGGTTTTAGATGGTCTTCATTGTGTGTCCTAGTACATAAGGTCTTTTCCCATCCACCTTGTTCTTGTTTGTGTACATCGATAAACCATCTTGACATTTAAACAAAGTCAGTGTAATCTGGTAGAAAATCATGTTCCTGGTCATGTACTTCCCCACAGGATGCCTACCATGTGTTCGGATACATGAAAAATCCTTATAGGGATGATGTACAATGCATTTAAGAGTGCTACACACAATTTAATCCTTATGATTTCATGAAACTGTGGCCACTTCATGTAATGGGATATATAACTTATGTTCATCCTTATATACATCATTTAGTTTTGGTTTTCAAATAAATATAGAACCACTTACCAAAAATAGAAAAGTATCCATAATTTGAGAAGATAAATATAAATTATTGACCTACTAAATAAATTTACTCACCAAGGGAATAAAAATCAAATTGATGAGCGCTACCATGATTTTGGATCATTCATTTTTGAAAAATGTGCTCTCCAATGATTGGAAGGTGTTTATTCATTAGCTGTGTCCCGATATACTCAACTATGGAGTTTCAACAACATCAAATATGATTCTACAATTGATGTATGAAGGAGAAGATCTCAATATTCCTAGGCTTTTGAGGATAAATCTAGGTGAATATCTATGGAAGTATATTTATAAACATTTTTTTAGTTTAAAATGATTGAATGAATGAATGAATGAAATAATTAATTAATTAATCCAATAAACAAACTTCAAATGATATTGATCTCCAAACACACCATAGTAACCTATTTTAGGTAGCTCCTAGAATAAAAAACATTTTAGGGAATCATCTCTGGTAACATATTTCTGATAGAGACATCCATTTTATGATGTACCCTATTTTCATTAAGAAATTGTTTGTGCGTAATATAAGATATATTTAAAAAAAATTGAAAAATTAATTCTGGGAACACTGGGTTTCATAATTTCAAGTTGTCTCATCTACTAGATATGTTTAAATATATATATATCAATGTTTTAAAAGTAAAAAGCTAGGTGTATACGCATGCTGACTTAATACAAGGAACTCATCTCCAATCACTGACACACCACTAAAATAAAAATGACTATACTCTAATTTATGTCCACCAAAGATCATCTAATCAAGAGCTCCATAGACTCAATACAACTCCAAATTTACTACCACTGTCATACATTAATACAACAAAAACTGGAATCCATCTACATCACAAAAACTAACACCCATCCAACCAAAATCATACTCAGTTTTCATCATACCCAACCAAAGCACGATGTTTAAATTCTCACGTCTACTTTTCATTGTAAAACTAACAATATTAGAGCCACGATGCCAATTGATTCGAAATTTATATGTTGATAATCCAAAAAACGAGATGGAAACAACCATGAACTACCCACATGACAGTAATTCATAAGGGACTAATAAAGAACTCTAATATCATATGATTACCCTTATCATATATAATTTCATTCAAAACTCTGATTTACTCTGCTTTTTTCCTACCTATCACCCAATACAATAGCTCAGCTTGGTAATTAAACACACATCTGAGCATCACTATGTTATATAGGCCATGACAATACCCTTTCCCACCACAATTTTCAAATATTCCATAATTTTATAGATTCACAAAATAAATTCAGTGTCTCAAATCCCTATTCCAATCTCTGGACTATCATTCCCACCAATGCCAATAAATTTCCTCTCATCTCCTCACTCAAAGAGGCAACTAGAAATGAACCCACTACGGCCCACAAATACTTCCAATTATCCATGAAATAATATTTACCATGAAACTACAACAACCAAATTTCCGGAATTTTATGGAATATAGCCTAGGTCACAACAATATTCCTAAATTAGAAACCAACAATTGTCTTCTCCCGAACCACCAATTCCTAAAAATCCCAATGAGGATGCACAATTGACTTTGATCATAAATAGACCATGACTCATAGTATATATATTCATAAAAAATGATTCCAGGATAATAAAACTCTGAGATAACCTTTCTTTGCACTCATTTCATTACCATAATCACAGAATCTCCCATCACCTACCACATATACCAAGGATAACCACCTGTCCACTCTTTTATTGGAATAGTTCCAATGATACAAGCACATACCCATTCCCTATTATTCCAAAAAACACCTCAGATCTTGGAGTACTCTGTTCTCATTAACTCATTCCTTTAAAGATAAACTTCAATTTAAATGGGTTCAGCACTTTTAGGGCACTAAAAACTGAGAAACAAAGCATCCACCATTCTTGCTCTCACCCCCGAGCACATTCCATTGTTCAGTATCAAAACAAACCAATTACCCATTATATCCAGTAATCTACCGAACCGTTGAGGATCTTGAGCAATCAACTTACTCGAAACTATATGGGGTAATTATTGATATATGACTCCAAAAAACCCTAACCAAAATAAGTAAATATAACACCAAGGAAGTAGCACACAAGTTCTTATATTTGGAAATAATACACATATTTTTCCTAATCCAAACCGTCATTAGAACAAGACATGTACTGATACCTTTAACCTGAGGCCAACACCTCTCTTGACTACCTTCAAGATCAAGAGTTGACTCACGAAAACTCGATTGACACTAAGAAATAGAAGGTTCTTCCACCAATCCAGGGACCATAAATCACCTAAACATAGGATCATGATAACACCTTATATACCCTCTCATGGACACATACACCAAAGAACTAGATCGATACATGAACACTCTCAACACCCAACCACCCACCCAAGGGTCATGATCACATATATCAGGTCATAAAATAGGTGATCCTCTAGGCCCCAACTAGAAATCAATTACATAGGTCAACTCAAAAGACTTATAAATCAAGATCATTTGGTATTCCCTTAATTTCAATTGGTTACACATTTATATTCCTTCATTACTCATTTGAAAATCTATGTTTCAGTTACAACCTCATATTATCTTATCATGCTATCCCATTTCATGATTCCCATTATATTTTTAAATGGAAAAATAGTTTGGATTCCCAATATAGGGTTATATACTTTATTTTTTTATTTCAAAAAATTAATGAATACATATGATTTACTCAAATAAATTATCTGGTTCAATGGCTTGGATGGAAATGATTTCATTTTTAATCTATTAGTGAAAACTAATTATATGATTCTTACTGACATTTTATTTAACCAATACCATCACTTATTTTCCATTTTTATCCATCCCATATATATAAATATCATCAATGAAATTTTCCAAATATAATTCCACCATAGTCTTTTTTTTGAACCAGAAAACTAGCTCTGGACACTTTGAGCGACCAACCCCCTCCTATCACAAGTATAAAGTATAAATCATATGTAGATGTAAATCAATAAATTATAGTCAGTTGTAAAGTATAAACCATAAGTAGAAGCAATCACCAATAATTTTCATTCATATGTTGTACACTAATTAAATTTAAATCATATCCATCAAGTTTGATGTCTGTCTTGTAAAACCATATATGCTAATATTTATTTGTGGTGCATAGACACACACTCTCTCCCCCGCAATGAAAAGGATGAAATTTTAAAAAATCAACGAAACCATAATCAAAGGGTACCACCCAAGGTGGAAATTCAAGAAATAGTAAGCAAAATATTTATAAAAATATCTCACCCCTGATAACATAGGGTTTCAACTATATATGGTTTAGCTACCCCTAGGAACAAGCTCATTACCCAGACAGTACACATTCTTAGTATCTTTTCAACCACTCAAAATAGTAATACAAAATAAAACGAGGCATTCAAACCACTTTGTATCATATTTATAACTTAGAAAACTAAATGGATCCCATACAGGAGAAACAATGCATCAACATTGGCACTCCTTCCCACACACAAAACACTTTCGACTAACAGTGAGAGTCTATATAGATATAATGGGGAGGCTATAAATTCTTGTCATAGATCCAATAAAAAAATACAATTTAACAACCAATAAATATTATATAACAACATCAATACATTATAATAGATAAATAAACAATCAAATAACCATAATCCATTACTAATGAAATATTCTACTTTCCAATGTGGATATCCTATATTTGGATTAGTACATAAAGAGATACAATAAAATAGAAGACATTGAAAATCAACCTGAATGGTCCCAATTGTTGATGCAGTTCTATTTCTCAACTCCACTTCTACCATATCAGATAAACCACAATAATAGGGCATCTTCCAAATCTAGACACGTCACCTAACACTAGTATTGCCTACTTGGGTACCCAATGATGACATATGAAGTGTGTGAGTGTAAATTAGTATTGAACCACTAATGTCATCCCTAAAATAACCAATCTATGATCTATATGTATGTAGTAGAACTCATGATAACCAATTTTGAAAAATTGAGAGATAAAAAATTTAAATTTTTTATAATAAAACAAACATCGAACAAGGGGGTCGGGTTCACACCGAGAATAGTACTACCTAGATTAGATAGGGATGTGGTATCTCTATGGAATTCACAAATACCATGGTAACCATCTCTGAATATGGGGAAATGTACCCATACCTATACATTACATGTAGAACATGGGGAAAATACTCCAATACTCATGGCCAAAACAACCACATGTGGTCCTTATTTACCCAAGGATCGACCATAATTTCCAATATCCACCTAGGGTCCATGTTCAACATAGATTTGACAACAATTTATAGTTTCCACCCTTATAACTTATTCACCACTGTCTTAACCATAATTTCCAGTTTCCACAAGGGGGTCATGTTCAACATGTGGATAACCATATGTCCTAGAATCTACTTGGGAGCCATGTTCACCAAGGGTTTAACCATATGTCTAAACCTCCAGGGGTTAGGTTGACTGTAGTTTCAAAATATGTGTACATAATAAATAAAATTCACAAGGTTATAACAGTTAATAAAATTCATAACTAACATGACTGTTCAATTTAAGAACATTAAACAACTAATTATAACCAGGAAAATTTCAATTTAGTTCACATCCCCAACACACTTTATAAATTTTTATTTTATATTCCATGGTTTACGAATACACATTCACTACAAATCAACATAAAAGTGTCAAAATTAATTTTAAAAATTCATTTTCAACCTTACCATGTAACCATTTTCTTTTATAGATATAAGTTTGAACATAACGTTTTATTTCACAAAAAATAAACCAATCTACAAATGAATATTCACCATTGATGTTACCCATTTCAATATATCCAATCCAATAGTTAATTTCCCTAAACATCATCGATGGATGTGAAATTACATTTCAGAATCTTTGATTTAATTCATCACCTCACATTTATCCATTTATCATATTTAAATTTATCCTTACTCCAAACCATTTAATGGGTAGTGCTCTACCGGGGAAATACATTTTGGATTTCATGTAATTATATAAAAATGTCTCACCATGAATATTCTTATTTCATAGTAACACAAAACGTATGGTTTATTTTATGATATTAATTCTTATATACTTCCCAAGGCATATTTAAACATGTGTTTACCCAATGGAAAACTCAATTTAGTCCTTTTATTTAATTTAGACCAGTACACAATGAAGCCAATGTGGACCCAGTACACCCATAGTTTTCAAAAATTAGTGGATACTAAAGGCTAGATTATGGAACATCCTATCTTAGTCCAAGATGATTCCACACACCCAAAACCAAAATCAAATTTTCATGGACTATGAGGAAATGATAAATATAGAAATTCATTAAAAATATAGAATTTGTGCTAAATATGGTGGGACATCCATTGATAAGAGAAAAAATAAATAAAGGAGAGAGATAGATTCATAGACATAGCCCAAGGATATAATCAAAATAAAGAAGAGATTATATGACCCTAAATTGACGGATATTTAGTATGGAGGGGAGGATAAATGGACTTCTAATGGATGATGTTTTGTCTAGATGGATGGGAAAAATTAGTTTAATGGGGTATGGATTTATAAGGGGAAACATTTAATTTTTCACTTTTTAATGGGTTTCATGGCTTATCACATGCTTTTAAAAGTCATAAACCAACCATGAATTCCTCAATATCCAGAACAATCCATCTCACAATGTTTAACTGCATAGTTTTACATACAGTGCGACATAAATATGTAATATTCTCCATACATCTCATGGTTACCTAGAGATCCACACTAGGATTACAAATAATATGACTATAAATTTAATTCCACACTATTGGAGTGAATGACTAGTACTTACCATTAAGTAAATTTTCACCATTGGATACAATATGAAAACCTATATTCTTGAGTCTTGAAGCAGTTGTTCACTTCCGAAACCATATTCACATTCACTTGAACCCTAAAAACCTTGGAAACACTTACTTACGATAAATAAAATGAGGTTTTAATGAGGATTAAATTTTTTATGTACATTGGATAGGGGTTTAGGTATTAAAAACTCCCCACCATGTTATAGCTCCTCCTAGAGATGTCCAATGATCTTCAACAAGATTGGTGTCAAAAAAACATTCAACCGCAAGTTATTGTCATACCGAGCACAAATAAACTTGTTCATCAATGATTTAACACTCTCAAAATAATATATAACCCCTTATAATTTATCTACATGGAAATATATAGGATAATTCTTCAATTAAAATAGAAAAATGTTGTCTGACCACTCTCACATGAACCCACAACCTCCTTCACCATACTAAATTACCCAAGCTCAAGGAACATGCATGGCCATATCATTAGACCATCATCTAGAAATCACATTCATTAAGACTAGTTATAATAACTAATAAACCCCATGATAACACATTGATTTGGTAAAAAAACAAAAAAATTTCTATCATGATCAGTAATACATGTGAGAAATAACTGACCGATAACAAAATATTTTCCAGCTCCTTGAAAGACCAATTTTGTGATTTCCCATCACAGATAACAATCTATCCTGATTACCATAACCAATTATTTTCTTGAATTACCATGTCATAGTCATACCATTTAAGTGAAAAATTGACCAACATCCTCCAGACACCCCATCGGCCTAGTTATGTCACACCACCACCCTCTAAGGTTAAATCCCTTGTTCACCAGCACACAACTTGTGAATTCAACTATTATGGACTCTCCATATCCTTTAAGCTATTAACTACTGACTGATATCACTTAATTTTCATATATTCATAGAAAATATCACATAATTAACACATTCATTTCGTGGCCCATGGTGCTCCCTGCAAAAGGCTTTTCTTAAAATAGTGGCTCTAGAGTCTCAACAATACGACAATTATAATATCCTACTAAATGAGATATTGATAGTTTATCAACATGTTGTGTATTAATAAAATTACATAATACCTTTACATTTATGAATGATTAATGTTTAATACCAGTACTCCTCTCATATCAACTTCCAATAAGTCCAAAGAGGCACCAACACCCATACCTGGGCCCAAACACGATGATTACCACTGAGAAGTAGATATGAAACTCAGATGACATCCACCATATTCCATATGAAATTATATAAGTAGTTACTAGAAAAAAATATCATTTTACTTGTAAAAACATGAATGTCGAACATCCCATGCTAACTAATTATGAGACACTCAAATCTAACTATCAAGATGCCACTAAAATCATGACAATGATGCACTAGTTTCTTTTTCTACCCAATATATTTTAAAGGAGAACACCATAGTCCCAATACAAAACACAATTAACTAACATGAATTTGCATTGAACCCACCATAACTAGCCGAATCATGTATCATAAGAACTGTTTCATCTTCAACCACAAACATAGTAGGTACTCTTCAAACCCACAAGGGAAAGGCTTATGAATTCTCACATCTACTTCCCATCATAAACCTAATAGAATTAAAACCAACATCCTAACATATTACAATTTACCATAAAGATTTTCTACCAAACATGTAGTCCACAACAATGACCCTACCAACATGAAGTTCATTCATCCATACTCGATAATGAACTCCCTAAAACTATAGTTCCATTATCATCACTTTAGTGGTTCAAAACTCCAATATCATATGCTCTCATCATACCTATCACCAAGTACAACAGCTTGTACTTGGGTATTACATGTGTATTTTATTGTCACTATGAAGACTCAACTATCATTGGAATGTCTCCCATTGTATTTGTTGAGGCTTCCATAAATTTGGAGAGTCAAACCCTTAATAGAGTATTTTCACTCTACATTTCATTTTCTATGATGTATTTATCATCAAAAAAAATTAATTTCCTCTAATAAGATCACTCTGAGGTGGACCCTTATCAAATCCAACGAAGGTCCAAAAGTATTTCCCTGAATTGGTTATTTAACATTCACCATGACACAACAAATTCCACATCAATCGTGTTTTATTGAATAACGAACAACTAAAATCACTATATATCATTCCAAAAAATGTGGCTGTCCACACACTAACCAACCATTATTACTGAACCTATGGCTTTCACATTTCACTATGAACATTAAAAGTCCTTGAAATATGGTCATTGGGGTCTTAAAATAATTATTTTAGGCTTACAAACTTAAGCACAAACTATTCCTCTATTGTGTGTCCTTCCCATAATCGATAAGCTCTCCTGATGCCTATCACTTATACTGGGTTTTACCACATGATCACTAATCACCAACTGTGATTTCATAGTTGAAATCACATAGCCACACTCAGCAGCAATCAGATACACCTTATAATTGAAAGGTTTCAATTCCTATATAGCACTACCGTTCAACCACATATTCATTACCAAAGGCTTCATCACTATTCTAGCTCTTAAAACCAGAAAATAAAGAATCCAATTATCATAAACATAACCCTAAGACCGACCCATGCTCCATCCACAAAAAATTGATTGCATTCACTAACCAATTCTCTATATAATAATAATGGATATTTAATTACCATCTCATCGAAAACAAGATTGGGGAACGATAGGGCAAGGAATTTGAATTTTCCTTCACATAAAAATGGACATATTAACATTAGGTCACTAGCACAAATGTTATTATCATATGAAATATGTAATATAATGTTCCTAAAATACACCCTTTGTAAAACCACCCACATAAAAATCTTGTTATGATTTATATTATGATTATCTTCATGATCCTAGGTTGATTGACTAAACCACGAGTTGCACCCAAATAAACAATGATATATTTCCTAAAAAATATCAAAAACAACATAAATGTATGCTCATGATAACACCATAGATCCAATTTCATGTTCAAAGACACCCAAGACCAACATAAGGACATGATCGCTCTAAACAACCCAACCAACCATAAATTGGACATGAACACATACAATGGGTCACAACACATGCACACCCCTGAGCCCCGACCACTAATCATGGCCGTAGTTCAACTCCCAGGAAATTCAATACTAGATAAAATAGATTCCAATAATTTCAATAGGTTATACATATTTTTTAATACAATACTCATTTAGAAAAAAATGTTTAAATTGAACCCACATTTTTTCCTAACAATCTATCAAAATTCAACATTCCCAGGTTATTTTTATTATGTAGATCCATTAGGATTTCAAACATAGGTCTCAATTATTTTATATTCTCATTTATTAATATTCATTAAGTCATAATATTTACATAATAAATTTGTTTGTTTTAAGGATTGATTAGATAATATTCCATTCACAAGTTATGCAGGAAAAATCTGTATTTGTTTCTTAAAAACATTTTATATAATTAATAACATCTCTTAATATTCATTTAATTCCCAAAAATATATAGGTAAATCATTTGGGGAATTGGACAAGTAGAATTTTTCCATATTATTATATGGGAATATTCCATATTACATTCTATTTTCACTTTAAGTAATCTCCCCTCATTTCACCAATAGTGTATATAAATCATATAAAGATATACATTATATAAGTATAATAATAAGGAAAATATGAACCATAAACTAATGCAATCATAAATAGATATAATCTATATGCAGTTTAAAGATAAAATCTAAATCATATGCCTCTAACTTTATTCAAGTCATATAATACCCTACGATCCTGTAATGATTCATGACACACACACACTCTCTCTCAATGTACCCTCTTGATAGATGAAATCCCATAAAACAAACACAAAAAAACATAAAGAACCACACATGGTGGAATGTAAATCAATAGTAAAATCACATGAATGGACAATAATTCACCCTAGGAAACAAATATTTTCCTTCATACAATTGTTAATAGTTCCAATAAAAGCTCATGACATATACATGTAATATTCCAATTATAATATATTCTTGTATAATCATTCTAAAAAAATTAAAAAGATTCTATGATTCCAATTTGAATCATTCTACTGCCTTAGTACAAAAATTGGTGCCGTAGTTGATAAAACAATGCATGAACTCATGCACGGAAACCCATACTCTAAATGATTCAGACTAGCTGTGAGTGTCTGAATGGATACATTGGGGATACTATAACCTCTAATGAGATTTATAATAAAAAAAATAAAAAAATATAACAAACTATTATTATTTACATCAAAATTGTTGTAAGTTACAATATAAAAATAATTAAAAAGGAACCAAAATATCTGAATGATGAAATATTATACATGCCACTATAAATCTTCCATAAACAAATCAAGTAAATAAAATGATACATGAAAATAATTTAAAATATAAACAATACAAAAATTTTCATGAGTATTGTCATGGTTTAATTTCAAAAATCCACTCTTATCTTTCAAGGAAAACCATAAGAATTATGCCACGATGAAATCTATACCATTCACCTATAAAATATAGTGTCTTCAAGGGTACCCAAAAATATGACATGTGGGGTTTTAGTGAAACTCAGTCGGCCACCACTAAATGTGTCAAAAATTTATAATTCCATGAAAATGGTTCATGCAGTAGCTATCAAGATAACAATTTTTTTTTTGAAAATTGGACATTCCACATTTCAATTTTAATGTAAAAAATATAAACTAAACATGTTGACCACATTTACCCTACGAATGATATATTTGTTCTTTCATAAGTGGAATGGTTCATCTAGTAATTTAATTAATGCTATTTCAATAATCTCTAGATCATTGATAATATACAAATAATTGTTCAAATAAATAGAACCATTGGGTAATATACTCAACCCCTGTGCCCCAGCACCCACCCAGTGGCTATATTCACATCAGACATAACTATAACATCCATGGTCCACCCAGGTCCATGTTCTCATCATATTCAAACATATTTTCTTATTCCCACCTATGGTCATGGATTACCCCATGTTTCCAAATTGGTCATTGCATCCACCTAGGGTCTATGTTTATGATGAGTTTTACTATAATTCCAAACCATCGATGGTAGGGATTACCCTAGAGGCCAAACAAGATAACTAAATAAATAAAATAGTAGGTATATAACACATACAAATATTCAAAACTTATACTCATTTTCATCTTAAGAACAAAAAACAGTTGATTACAAAATGGATAGTATCAACTCATTTCTTATATCTTTTCTACATTACAATTTTTAATTTTATATTATATTATTTTAAAAAAAAATTCTTTACAGACTAGTAAAACTGTGAAATAATACATTTTATAAATCCATTTTCATCCTTACCATTTAATCATTTTCTTTTTATGATAAACATTGGACCATAAAATTTTATTTCATTAAAAAAAACTTATTTACACGTATTTTTTTCACCATTAACGTTTTCCATTACATTAAGTGATGAAGGAAGAGTATAATTCCATTATAATCATTGATGGTTTTCAAATTCCATTTCAAAACCACCAATTCAAAACATCACATAACATTTATCCATTTGACATAGTTAACTAAAAAAATTACACAATTTAATTTTAGGTTTGGGGCTCAACTAGGGCCATTCATTAATGTTATATATTTTTTTCTATAAAGAATGGATTACAACCATTGGATGGTTTTATTTTCAATATAATGATAAGTTTAATTACATGATAATACCTATTAGAAAGGATCCAATTCATATTCAATGTAACCTTTTAACATGGAAAATTATAATAAAAATATAAATTAATTTACATATACACATGTAATGTTGACCTGGTAACACTACCCACACACTATTTAAAATAGGTGAAGACCATTGGTTAATTAGAGGGACCACATAACATTGTATTATATGAGTTCACATGCCTAATACCAAGCTTCAGTTTAGCTTATAATAGAATGAAATGAAAATGTATTAAAATGACTTGAAATTAGGACATATGAGATAAATTTGGAAAGACACTTCTTCAATGGAAATGAAGGAATTAACGAGTGGGATGGATTTTTAAAATTATTTCAATGCATTGATCACAATAAAAAAATATAAAAAGACCTTAGATCATGGGTGATTCACTGTGATGTAGGGTATGAGAGAGTGGCATGCAATAGAGGTGGTTTTGATTAAATGGAGGGGGAAATTGTGTCTAATGTATAAATATTCATAATTTAAAATGTAATTTTTAACTTTTTAATGGGATAAATTGTTTGGTTGCATAGTTTGATAAATTTGAATGTATTTGTTCTTTCATAACTATCCATACATTCTATCACACAAGGTTACCGCACATCATTTTACAAACCCTACACTCTCCATGCAATGTGCCACTAAAATTTCATATATTCATTAATTGGTTACATGGTGCATCATGCATGGATTACAATCAATAATCTGAATCACATAATGATTCATAGATAGGGTTCATGGTTTTCACTAACCATAAGCCCCAAAATGAATCACCAAAATTTGAATTTCTGAACATCAAACTCTTGTTTCACTCCTACAACTTTCTGAACATTAACATGAATCCACTAACAATTTAAAACAACTCATTATGATAAATTTAATAACAATTTAATGAATAATAAATAGTTACATACCTTGAATTGGATATAGGTTATTAATATTATAATATTAATGATAATGAATTTCATATGATGATAATAATATTCATAATAGGAACCCTGAAATATAGGATGTATTATAGGATTTAAACACTCAAGAGTTCAAATTTAAAATCCTTCTATAACAAGAATAAAACATTTATTCTTGTATAATAATGTTAGCTTTATAAGTAAAATTGAGAAAAAATTTAGAAAACCAAAAGTAAATAAAAACAATAATAGTTTAATGTAGAAACACAAATTGATACAAAAATAATAGTATTAGTGAAGATAAGATAATTCTGAAAACCATGTAAAAACCTTTTCAGAAACCATGTTTTGTCCCAAAATAATTATGGAAGGTAAACTGAATGTGGGAGTGAATTTTAGTTTATGGATATTTATAATTTTCTTCCACCTTCATATTTTTAGTTGACTGGAAATATGTCTCCATATCTAATTATAATTTATTAGATTATCTATGAAAATAGATGGACGAAATACAATAAATAATTCCTAAACAATTGATATAGTTAATAAAAATGGTGAAAAAGTATTAAAATGATACTTATAATGTTTAATCACAATTCAAACACTCCTAAATAGTATCTTTAAAACATGTTATCTTCAACCATATGTGGTAAGGAATTTAATAATCCTACCTTTAGGTATGTCCAATTTAATAATTATTGGATGGTATGTCTTTATATCAATAGAGTCCTTAAACATAAACTTGTAAGGTGATTATTTGTCTTCATATCACAAGAATCACCTGATCCAGATCATCATATTCATTATCCTCTACGATCTTGAATTCATAAACATGTACGTCGACTACATTCATTAGACATCCGAAGTTATCCATTCTATAAAAAATTACCCCAATCCCATTTATTCAAAAAACAATGATTATAAAATAATATAATATATTTTAGAAGGAAAACATAACACAACTGTATCTTTTAATAAAAAAACATTGTATGAAAATTTACACTAAATTAAACAACTATCATTGAAACAAGCTATTCTATATCTCCAAGAAGACACGAGAGATTCTTATAATGTAGTAATGTCACTAAATAATTTCAAAAAAACCATGAAACTATTTATTAACTTCATTAAAACATGATCCAAGGTTCAAATTCTTTTTTATTTAGGATTAGTTGTAACTTCATCAATATCTACGTTGTCATCTTCTGATGAACTCAAAAAATATCATAATCTTTTGATGCATTTATTCCAGGACCACTACAATGATCTATCATTCGACAAATATAACTGGTTATACAAATTTGTACCTACATATATTCAAATTAATTTCATTGTAATCTTATTCGTCAAAAAATTATTTCTTTTCAGAAAAATATAACAAAAAAATATTCAATTTTAATCAAATTCATATGATGTATATTGGAAATTTAAAATTAAAATAAGTAGGTGACTCGTTAAATACACAAGAAATAAAGGATGAATGCATGGGTCTTTTAGGGAAATTATTTCATATAATCCAATAATGTGATTTAGGTAGAGGGGACGGACTAAGAAATAGGTATTTAGGGCCCTCTATGATCCATCATATGTAACATAATAATATATTAAACATTTTTATGTAAAATATGTCGATTATAGGGAAAATAATATTTGAAGAGTTAATGAATCATTCTCTTAAGCATCAATCCTAAATAGGATTTGAATTTATAAAAGGGATTAGTTTGTTTATTTATGCTATCATTTGTTGATATGATATAGTCTTTATAATTATGTTGACTCAATTATAAACATTTTTATGTTCATGTTGTATGCTTAGTGTCTTTTGATATTATGAAATGATATGATTCTTTATTCCATAAGAATTCTACATTTACTTATTAAATATGGATTTATTCATGTTAATTAATAATTATATATAACCATGTTGGTTATTAATTTTATTTATTTTAATTAATAGTGAAAATTTAGTAAATATTTATTTTCATGATTATCCTATCCTAAAAACCATTCGAATTAAGTATTCCCAATCGTAATAATTATTTATTTTTCTAAAATATTTATTTATGAAATTATTAAACAATATGTTTAATATTATAGTTCTTCATAAAATGAAATATCATTCGTGTACTATGTCAAACTTAATATTTATAAATTTTAATGAATGTTGTGTGTGTGTGATTATTTAAAATGAAATCTAGATAGAATTATGAATTATTTCAATTTATCAAGTATGTTTTAATCATATTTTGTTATGAAAACATATTAATAAAAGGTATTAATGATGCACGATACAATTTGAATGTAATGTGTTATATATATATTTACTATTATATAAAGAATGTCTAATATTGATAAATTAGATAACTGATTGTAATAAAAATATGTTTTGATATATAACATTTGGTTTTTTATTATTCTATACCGAGAATGATTTTTTCCAAATAATTAATTATATTGTGCTGTGTAATTAAATAATTAATGAATGATTTAATTTAATTATGAAGCATAAAATTAAAGGGTGTTTTAGTTCCATGGTAGTTTAAATAAGTTGGATAATATTTCATTATAATATTAATATGATTTTTTTATACATTCCATTATTATAGAGGTTTGAATATGATTATTCCAGGATTTCATAATGAAAGGTCACAAATAGAATTTATGGAATATTCCTTGTTTGATTGATAATAATTTTATTGATTATGTGTTGATGATATGATTTACATAAATTATCTTCTTAAGGTAACATAAAAATTAATTAATTATTATTCGGTACCATTACATGGAATGGAAGATCCAAATATTATTGTCAAAAAACATGATATTTTTTTATATGATGATTTTGGTGTTTTTGGGTATTATAGGAAAATGGATATTTTGAAAAAGAATGGAATTGGGATGAATGATACAGGTAGAGAGTTAGGGTTACATATATTTCCTGATCATTTTTATGCTTATGAAGATGTGGTTATGAAGTGCATCCAATGTTTGGGATGATAGGAAATCTTAGCACATAAATAGGTTTCCCTATATTATATTATGTTCTTAGTGATGTTGTTGTGATTAATTTTATAACATATTGATATTTGAGGAATTTATATTTTAACAAAATTGATTGTGTTGAATTTTTTTGTTAAATAAAACACCCAGTTTCTATTAAATTTCATGTAACACTATTTTTATCATGTATGACACATTATACTAGGTGTATCTTACATTACATACAACACATTCAATAAATTAAAGAAGACATAGTATTATAATATAATTATTTAATATGTTTGTTATCCCATAGTAATTGGGATAAGTGGTATTAATTAGATAAATAAATAATTAAAGAATATGGTTTACATAGGTATATAAAATTATTTCATTTAAGGAAAATAAATTATACATAAAATGAAATTTATTTGAAAATAGAGAAAATTATTTTCTAAAAAAACTATTTCTATTCAAAAAAATGTTTTCTACATCAATAAATTAATGAAATAATTTTTTGTGAATTATTTGAATGAAAATTTTATATTATATATTCAATAAAATATTTAACATTCTTCTTATGTTGTTTCATGAAATGTGAAAATAGTAAAACCACGTTTACGATTAAAATCTGTATTTTCTTAAAAAGTACTGTTTCCATCTTTTGCGAAATTATTTTAATTTATTTTATATTTAATAAACATATTTTTGATAAATTATATTAGTTTATTTTATCAAATTTTCAAAATTATCATTGGGTAAGTGTTTCATGCTTTTATAAGAAGATATTTTTTTTTCAATTAACAGTGAATAATACTTATTTTTATTAAGAAATATCATCTCTTTTAAAGAATTAATAAACTAAAAAACTATTTATAAATGGTTTTAAGGTTAAAATAAGATTAATTATATATCTATTAATATTGATTATTTCATTGGAATCAATTTTAGATTTAATTTTGAAGTAAAATCATTTTAAATGTTTGAACATATCCCATTGAAAAATAGCTTTCTCATCATATATGTGGGATTAACTTCAAATTAATTATTTACAATTATTTTTTTTTCTTATTTTCAAAAATCGGTTATATATTTTGAATAATCATAATTTATATTATCTAAAAAATCCTGTCTAATTTTTTACCATAATGAATAGTTAAAACAGTTAAAATTAATTATCGTCTTTAATGTAAAAATGAGTTTACATGGGTATTAGACTATAATGATGATGGTTAAAATTAAATATTATGGTATAAAATAACCATTTTATTGATATATTTAGACCTTATATCTTGTTTTATTCTATAATGTCCCATTTTGGATCCATAATTATTTTTAAAATCTTTGGTAGACTTTTATCATTGGAGAAATTACAATTGTGCCTCACATCTCACTTATGAAAGGTCACCCTTATTATATTATCTTCAAACCTAAAAAACCGTTTTTTATTCCAATAAATTCTAAAATAACATCCTTATTTCACTCATATATTTATATAATCATTATTTTATTCATAGATCCTACCTATGTTTCATTTTGGTGAAAACCAAAAGATGTTGTTTAAAGGAGAGGTAACATCCCTAACTGATATTTTTATTTTATTTCTTCCTCCACCTCATTCAATTATTATTAAACCATTATTATATAATATCATATATATTTCATAATAAATGATATTTTATTATGTAAATTTAATAACCTAAATCCTTTTTCTATTCCATCAAATGGGTTATGATATAACCATCCATGGTTATAGTAGACTACGACATTGTGATCCGATGTTATTATTTAACATCACCACATTTCATGAGTGGATATAATGATGGATTTATTATTTATATGTGATATTTGAGATATTCTAATTTTTTAAAAATAATTATATTACATTTCACTTCTTACCCTCCATTCCTTAGTAAAATTATAATGTTGTTTGTGTGTATGACAGTTTACCGCCTAGAGATGTGTTATGATTTATTCATGCATTACATATACAGTAATAAGAATTAGTTAAATTAAAATTTATGGTATATATAAAATAAAAAATATTATAGAAAGGTGATATATAATGTATATTTCTTTATTTCATTCTATAAATAATATGAAATTCATTTTTATATTTATGTACGACATACCATATCCATGAAAAAAGTATTTAATTTTCTATCTCAAAACATTTATGGATTAATATATATAAATATATAATGAATATATATGATATTTATATCATTTTTTGAATATATGTAGATGATTAAACCAAGATAATATTTGGAGGACCAAAAAATAAAAAATAAAAAAATAAATTGAAAACGAAGCGGTTATCATAAAAAATGTGATTTTAGAATGAAATTGTTAATAAATATATAATAAAAGTCACAAATAAATCATATATTGTATGATATAAATATTTATATATATAATATATATATATATATAATAATTTTATATTCACTATACCATATGTTTAAATGTGTGTGAAATATATTTAGACTAAAGGTAATGGATTTCCATATCACTTTTTAATTCTATGACACACATGCCATATTCAAAAACTATCTATTTTATTTCGTGTATATAATAACCATGATTTTTTAAATAATTTTTCAAATAAAAATGGTTTTTATTTATATATCCATTTTATTATGTATATTTCAATGAATTTATGGTTCCAAATATAACAAAACGATAAGGGATTATTGACCCAATTTTACTATTTTGAGACATTTGTTATGTTATGAATCTATCTTATTTTCTGAGGTGTATATACAACCACATTGACATTTAAAATCATGAATTTATTTATTATCATGATATTTTATGATTCATTTAATTTTATTCATTTATTTTTTCTTATTATTCAAATTTACCACAGTGGTAGCAAGTTCATGATATAATCTCATCATTTATCTGGATTAGTTAGGATTATGTTTGTGATATTGAATAGTTATGATCAATACCTCTGGAAAATAATTACTTTTCTTTTCCTATTGTTATTTCATGATAACACTTTTTTTACTACCATTACTTATTTTTATGTATATAAGAGTTCAAATAATTTTTTTTAATGGAAAAAAACATTATTTCTCTCATCGCTAAAAAATCCCTTTTCTTCCAAACTAATGCTTTCCATAAAAAGTTTTATTTTTTAATCCTTAAAAATAATTTATTAATTATATTTTGATTAATTTTTAACTTTTTTATAAATATTTTTGAAAGGTATATTGATGTCATTTTCTAAATAATTCCCATATTTGAATTACTAGAATTTTGAAATGTATCATTTTTAACATGTTAAACATAAATATTTTTTTAAGAAGTCATGAAAAAATAAATATTTTAATAATCACTTCACATGTTTTATTGTTTATTTTTAATGGAATGTATTTCAAAAATGTTTTTTGAATTTTAAACTTTAAATTTTTATTTTCTAAATGGAAATGATATTTTAATAATGAAATGCTTTAAATGATTTTTAAATAAGCATTTATATGATTCTAAGATTGTTTTTATTGAAATGGATATTTAAAATGTTTTATTTTTTAAAATGTTTTTAAAAATGTGTAATGGCTATATTCATAATGATATATTCCGATAGATATTTGAAAATAATTTTCCATCTTAGATGGAATCCTTTGATGTAACTAATGAATTACTATCAATAAGATGGCATGTTACCATCCTTAATATTTATCTAGATGATTAATGTTTATGTTTATGAAATATTTCTAAAACCAATTTATTTTTCTTGGGTTATGCTACAGGGGATTGACCAAACATTTTTAAAACCAATTGTATTGATATGGGTTACGAAGTGTGGATATAATTATTGTTTTAGGATAATGTGGAACAAATAAATATGGTTTAAATTATTATACGGGTGGGACCTATATATTAATCCAATTAATTTTTTAAGGATTTATTTCTATAGAGATAAAAAAGGGAGAAAATAAATGGACCTGATCAGTAATGGGAAATAGGTGCATCCTGATCCACCATGGGAAATAGGTGCATCCTATACCACAATGGGAAATATGTGATAAGTACATATGATCTATAATTATGGTATTGGTAGTTAACCTCAAAATAGAAAATTTATTATAAAAATTTATAATGGTTCATAAATTTTATGAATTGAGGTTATCATTAATGATTGATTTATGATAATTTCTAACACTAATGGGACTTGTATTATTGAAATTATATTGTTTTAGGCCATAGATCTTGTTTATAATCTATGAATGTTTGTGTAATAACATCCTATGTAATGTTCATGATCAAACACCGTTAGTATTATCTTAGGATTTCATATTTAAATAGATTTACATCTAGTTTTTCTTACAATTATTAAATATATGAGCTAAACCATTCTTATGATTCCATCCATAGGAAAGGAATAATGGTTTATGTGGGTCATACCTACGAGTAGTAATGAGTGAGATGATAATATTGGTATATGATGATGATATTTATTGACATAATAATATATATTTTTTAGTCTATAACAACACTAAACTATAATGGTCCTCTAGTGTGGGTTTTTTGAAATGTATAGAATGTTCATCTAAAAATATGGGAAGAGTTGGTATAAAATCCAACGGATCTATAGTTTTTATCTAATGTAGGGGTCCTTTAGTCATTGGGTATTAAGATTAGTAAACATTAATGAGAAACCTAGGGATATAGTAGAGTATATGTTTATGGATATTTCTTGGGGTATCTCTAAGGATACATCTATAAATAATTATATACATAAGAAAGTATCATGGAATTTTGGTGAAGGATATTTAAAGGGATATTGAAAGGAATTAAATCTCTATATAGATAATAAAAGTGGGTGTTTCTATAGAACACATATATCTAGGGGTTTTAAATCTTAAAAGGGTGCATTGATCTAAAATCGATCGTCACATGGGGTTGGAAAATAGGTCTGGATGCACACCAAGTTTGACACTCTTGGGTTATTTCCATTGAAAACGTGTAAAATAATTATAAAATATAAGGAATGATTCAAATTGGTGATGTTGATGAATGCCCATGGATAAACATATGGTGTCATAGATTAAATATAAGTTGTCTTTATTTTTTGTATCATATAAGTAATTTTTCATGATTTTGAGGTTTCCCAATAAGAATATTTTTAATCAATGAATGATTTCGGGTTTTAGTCAATATGGGGAACCTGGAGAAATTGGATTAACAATGAATGTGGTTGGAAATGTTTTTATGAGAGACCAAGTGGATGATGAGTAGAGTGAATGATATTCTGATTATTCACAATATTTTATCAACAAATATATGTTTTAAAACATTCATGATAACAAACTATCTAACTCACTATAGAATATAAAAATATAGTTCATTCAGAGTTTGATTTTCTCAAACCATTGAAGAAAGAAGATTCAGTTTCCTATATGTTGAGAATATGGGAAGTGTCACTCTATGTAATTTTTTAATATAATTATAATATGTTTTATGTGTGGAGAAGAGGGGAATATAGTAAGCGATTTTAAAGGAAAAATGAAATCTTCAATTAATGAAATTGTTTTGAATAATGGGTTACCTAAGGCATCGTCAATGGTAATATTCAATAAATGAGGAAGGTATGTGAACTGTATGAATGGATTTACTATAGGGAAATGTCATGAGTAGAATCAACAAAGTTGTATGAATAATTGTTATATTACAGATGACGATGTGACCTTGGCCAATATATGAAAGGAATGAGGTGATGAATAGATGATAATGGTTTAAGAATAAAGTATAATGATTAAAGTTATTATGTATTGGAATTAAAGCATTATAAAATATATAAGGATTTTCCCATATATGTTTTATGTTACGATTTCTCAAGAAAAAATTGAATTGTAAAAATTACCAAGAAAACTGATTTATTGACTAGGTTATACAAGGAATACTCAGCCGCAGGCAGTGTCCCTGACCATTTATTAAAATAAAATAAAAGTACACCTAGAAAGCAACACAAGCCAGAAAATCAACTACATATCATAGAAATTGTACTCGTCCCCATAACCACGATTCGTTGCTTCATCCGCAGCAGCCGACTCCCACAACGAAATTTCATATTATACTAAAGTCATGACATACTTCCTTTTGAGATTTAACTTTTCCAAATACAGGAACTCTTCAGGAGACTACATTACCTTTCCCTTGCTTTCAGAGGACCTAGAATTCATCTGTTTCAGCATGGAAGAGTAATCATTCTTCTTCTTTTTTCTCCGTGGAGCAGTCACAACTTTCCCATTCCCCAAAACATTATTCATCCCACCATGACCAATCTCACTATAAGATATTCGGGTCCTAACACTAGAATTATCCTTATCACAATTAGATTGGTCACCCCATTTTCCAGAGATATGAACCTCCTAGTAACCATCATTTCCTCCTCGTTCTTTCTCTAAGTGACTATTACTATGAATTATTGCCAAACATTGCATTTTTTACCACAATGAGATTCACTAGGATTAACAAAAGAATCCCTCTCCACTGCCTTCCCCACTTCTCCTCCATTGTTGGTTACTACAACATGCTATACAACACCTTCAAACACCTGGGGACCTTACAATAGCAGCAGAAGCTCCTCAGACTCCGGAAAATCAAATTGATTGTAGAGAATAACTCTATTAGGGCCATGGGTACCCATATTCAGAGCCTTAGTGCCCCTATCGAATTTGGCCAAAGACTCATCAGGGAGGGGAACCACCTGCATATGGCATGCCCCCTCCACTATAGATTAGGACTCAAATCAAAGGTCACCATTCATCCTATCATACACCTGTATCATTTTTGGCTTCAAAGCACCTGTATTGCCTTCATAATAAAAGAAATACTTGTCACAACATCAATAAGACCCTACCTCATCTCCCTCTCCAACCTAACTCCGGAATTATCCTCAACTAATGCCACGATAGTACAAGAAGACTCCCACTAGGTTCCATGCCTAGAAAAATCTCCATCATTGGAACACACTATAAGTTCTATAGAAGAACTCAAATACCCATTCACGTTCCCAGACTCTAACAGAGCTGCCCCAAAACCACACTTCACCATCGCCTGAGCCAGCCTCTCATCCCCACAAACATCACGACCACAACTACACTGCTTCTCCACCACCTGTGAGATAACACCCAACTTTCCACTATAGAAATCAACATCTAGGTTCCCAAACTCTCTGCGCCCTACACAGAACTGCATCCACGATTCGAATACTACCTATTGAATTCATACACAAGGTAATATTTTATTAAAAAAACATGATTATAGGAATTAACCATTAATATATTCCTGATTTTGAGAAAATGGTGTATAGTTAGGATAAATAGATGATTTATATGGATATAATAAATTTCATTGTATTAATGAACTTAAAACTGATAAATTATTTTTCAACGATGTGGTTTATGGTATCATTGATGGATTGCACAACAATAGTGGATCAATGGAATATATTCAATAATATATGGTTCTATTCAAGGAACGTGGATGTGTTAGTGATTTCATTGAGGTATTATGGTAATTATGGTTATTTCCAAGCATTAAGAGAACATATGAATATGGTATTCACATAACATTAATGTGACCAAATAATCTATAATTAATGATATCATTTATGATTAATGTTAAAAAAACATTGCGAAATTTAGTGAAATTAATAATAAATACTGAGTATTTGAAGGTTCATATGGTAATGATTTATTGAATGATTTATTTTGAACATTGGATAATTTTTTAGAGATTAAATTATTTCATAACAATATAATGGTTTATGCATATTGGATAACAGGTGCTAACAATTTTATTATGATTATAACATTATAAAGAAAGATTGATATGTCATTTTATTATGTATATTTCTATCCATTAGTTATTCAGGAATAAAAAATATATCTTTATTTCATAGATTAATATTTAGTGTGGATATTAGTCGAAGCACATCCAAAGGATGGAATTATTATGAAGAAATTGAAGGAAATCTGGTAAGTATATATTCTCAAAAAATTCCCCATATTTATGAAAATGTTCCTAAATTAATTATTTTCATATTAGAATCATTTATGATGATATAAATGAACACATTAAAAGATATTTTGATATGGTTTTTTGGTTACTAAATTTCACATGATGATTCACATTATTGGGATCAATGACCTACACCACTCTCTATCATTATTTAGACATTACATTTCGCTTCCTTTTACAAATATTCACATACAACCTTAGTTACCCTATTTGGAAACCGAATATGTGTTATTTAAGATGGAATTCACACATAACATTCTATATATTAATTTATATGTTTTTTATCTATTTTTATGATATCTATTTCCCACCAAGGGATTTTACAATGTAAAACATGTGTTTACTAAAAACATGTTTATATTGTGGGGGAACCCTTTATTTAAGGTGATAGAACATAACACCCGAAGATTAAATGAATTATTATTTTGGAAATATATATAATTTTTTTTATTTTTTTAATTTACATGGAATAAAAGATTTATCATTTTATTAAATGATAAATTCTGATTAGATTTCATTACACACAACACTACGTTTTTCTTCTGTTATAAAAACCAACGAGTTTAAAAGAAACATGAAATAATATTAAAAGGTTATTATTTAATATGATAGTTATCACCTAGCTATTGGAATGATTATTATGAGTAATATTAAATAAATTATGAAAACATATGTTTTAATCTTGTATATAAAATGATTTTTTGAGGACCAATTAATTACACATGTAGAAAGAAACTATTTGAAAACAATGGAAATCATTTTCTGAAAATAATTTTTATGAACATAACCATGTTTTACATTATTATTTTAAGTAAATATATTTTAGAAAATTATTTAAAGAAAATTTATATATTTTAGATTCAATAAAATATCTAATATTAATCTTATGTGTTTTTTTACAAGTGATAAGACTAAAATCATTTTTACGCTTAAATGCTGTATTTTTCTAAAAATATGTTCAATAAACTTTTACGTGTTTATTTTAAAATTAAAATTTTCCAATTTAATAAAATATATTAAAAATAATTAATTCAATTCTGAAATGATCATCTCAATATTATTTTATGTTGATATTTGGATAATTTTTTAGAAAGATAACATGTTTGATGAATAGAGAAATATATTGCTTTTAAAAATGAAAATCCATTTTGTTTGAAGAATTTTAAAATGTAAAAATTGATTTAAGATGGTGAAATGGAAAATTAGTTAAATTATATATCAATCATTCCAATTTAGGTTAGTTTATTCTTTTTCATATTTATTCTTGATTTAATTTTTTAACATTCGATCATTTTTTCCATTGAAACCCTCTTTCTTATCACATTTTCAGTAATAATTATTTTTAAAATTTTCCCCCTAATGAAAGTAGAATTTGGTGGAATAGATTCCATATTTGGAATCAGATTGATTTATATTATATAATAGTGATGAATCGATATTGGTCCATAATGAATAGTAAAAATGTAAAATGATTATAACCACGGTTTAAGTGAAAATGGGTTTACCGAGGGATAAACTAAAATGATATGCGATAAAATTATAGATAATATGTTGAAAGAAATTGTTTTCCCATAGTTTGAATTTATAAGCTATTTAATTCTATAATTTCTCCTATTTGAACCTTGTTTCGTTTGAAAAATTTGTGTTCACCATTTTTGTTTTAAAAATTACATGTGTCCCACTCACCCAAATTATAAAAGGACACTCCCTATCCTATCCTATTGAAACCACTAAAACCATTTTTATTGGCCAATACCTACAAAAATAATTTCCATATTTCCCTAATATCATCTGAGAGGCCTTAATTCGTTCTCAAAACTAACCAAATTAACCTTTTAGTAAAAACCAACAGAAGTTGTCCGAATAAGGGGAGACATATCTAACTTAGCGTATTATATTAGTTATTACTAAAAATAAATTAATTATTATTAAATCATCATTATATAATATCAACTGTATCTTCAATATTATTTGATTTTATTATTTTAATTTTGTATCCTAAATTCTTCTCATCTTCTATCAAATGGGTTATAAAATTACCATTCATGTGTATAGTAGACTACTACCTCGAGAACTGAAGTTTTTTGTTTTCCATCACAACCATCCATAGATGGATATAATGGAGGAATTTATTTTTATATTATAATAATAATAATATTATTCTTTTGGTTTCATGATAATACATGTTCCCTCTTACCTTCAATTCCATGTGAATATGAAGACCCCATTCATGTGTATGGTGGACTACTGCCTCGAGAAGTGATGTGATTTGTTCATAATTTACATTAAAGGTAATAAGGATGGGTTTAATTTAAATATTTTATATATATTAAATAAAATAATTTTATAATTTTAATATATTACATAACTTTATTTCATTCAATCTGTTAATAAAATGGAAATTGTGATCATGTGTACGTATGGCCTAGAGTCTCCAATAACATTGTATTTCATATTATATATCTAACATTGATGGATTAATATAAATAAATATATAGTTAATTTATATTATATTAATATCATATATATAATTATTTAGATTATGTAACTTTGATCAAAGCATTAGGATAGAAAAATAAAATATCAAAACATACATGAAAAAGCGGTTATTATCCAAACCATGATTTTGACAAGGAATTATAAATAAAAAGGTATATAAAGGTCATATTTAAATCATAAAACACATTATTTACATAATTATTGGTATTTAATTGGTTTATAATAAACATATATTTCATAGAATTAATTTTATCATGTGTGTGATATAAGTGGATACTAATGGTAAGGGATTTATGTCTCACAATTTACATCTATGAGACACATGCCATATTCAAAACCAATTTATTTTTTGATGTTTATATACTAAATATGAATATATTTTATTATACCTCACCTAAAAAAAATTGGTACACACATTTTCATTTTTTGATTTATCTTCCATGGGGTTTATAGTTCAATTGTTAATGAAGTATTACAATATTTTTTTTATCAATTATCCTTCATTGAGACATATGTTATGGTATGAATCTATATTATTTTATGATTTGTATATACATATCAATTTACATTTAATATAATCAATTTAATTATTTTCATGTTACTTTATATTTATATTTATTTTATTCTTCTATTGGGGATTAGGATTTAATGTTACCAATTTTGAAAGGGTTTTATGATCCAATATCATCTTTTTTTAGATTTTATATGATTAAATTTTAGATGATGAAATATTATTATCCAAACCTCAAGAAACACATAAATATTATTCTCATATTCCTTTATAATGATAATAATTTTTTACATTCATTTTTCTCTATTTATTTAATCATGAGTTCAAAATGATTTTTTTAAAGAAAAGCATATTTATTTCTCCCATCGGCGAAAAATCATTTTTATTTAAATATAATGACTTCAAAAAAAATTTAGATTTTTTTAAATCATAAATATAATTTTTAAAATTCATTTGTACACATTTTTTAACCTTTTTATTTTTTTGAACATAATCTTCTTGTCGTTTTCAAAACAATGACCATTTGGTTTTTATAGAAATATGAAAAGAATATTTTTTTTAATATGTATTGAACGAACATTATTTTCTTCTACCATGATAAAATAATTTCTCTAATTATTCAATTATAAGTTTAAATGATTATTTTTAATAGAAATTATTTAATTTTTTTTTGAATATTTAAATTAAAATAGTGATTTAAAAAAGAAGATATATTTTACTGATGAAATGATTTAAATGACTTTTGATGTATAATATATGATTTCCCTAGGATATTTTTACTATAACATATTTAAAAATTGTCTTATATTGTAAAATATAATTTTCAATGTGGAAAGAAAATATATATCAAGAAATGTTCAATGAGATCTTTTAAAAAAATCCATCTAACTTGACATTTTTTATGTTACTTATACATTACAAGGGATAAGTTAAAATGATACAATCTTTATTATTTATCTGTGTGGTTACTATTTATATTGATTAAATAATTATTATATAATTTATAGGTTCTTGAGGGTACAATTACATTAAAACACATACACACCTCACACGATGGCTGGAATGGAAGGCCAAGCCCCCCAAGGGGATATACCACCCATGAAGACTTATTTATTTAGTACATGGCATGTAATCCAAGTATGAATTAATCCAATGACATAAATCATTAGTCTAGTAGGCATGAAATCCCATTACACAACCATGATGACCCAAATATTTTTATCCAAAGGCCCTCAGGTGAATAGTGATGCTACAATATTCAGGTTACTATAGTTCCTCCTACATTCTTTTCTCCATTACAGTTCCTGCTACAGTTCCTGCCACCCCAATAGAGTCACTAGTCAATAGTTCCATAGCTTCTACATTATTCTACAGTACTGCTAAAGTAACCTATACCCAATGGTTTATGAAACAACATTTCCCTACATAGGTTATGAAGTGATGATAAGATGTGTGATTTTTGAGATTGTGGAACACAAAATTATAGTTCTAATTATGAGATCGATAGGACCTATATCTACTCCAATGAATTTGGTAAATCTTTATATATCATGAAAAATGAATGGAAAAAATATCAATTGGAGATATCTTCTAAGATAAAGAGTTTTATCCAGATCCACTAGAGGAAATATATGCAGCATGATCCATAATAGAAAATAGTTGAAAATTCCTGATCTACTATGTTTATGGTATTGGTAGTTAGCATTGTCATATAATTTTTTATGTGTGTATTATTCTGATGCATTTTTGTGATATGAAATTATATTTAATGATTGATGTATGAAAATTTCTCACTCATATTGGCTATGATTTCTAAATGATAATGTTTTATGGAATGACTCATGTTTATAATCTATTACAGGTTAGGTATGAAATTATTATTTTTTGTTCGTAATCATATACCCTTATGATTATCTTATGAATTCATATTATAATATATTGATATATCCAATGGTCACCCTTAGAAAATTTTCTCACCCTTAGTTTTTTTCCTTCCAAATGATATAAATAACGTTTTAGGTAGGTTATTCATAAGAGGAGTACTATATCAGACTATATTTATGAGATATATTGAAGAAAAATCTTATAAGTAAGAAGATTATGTTTCTAGTATCTATTGATAATAAACTGTTATATTCTACATACACGTGTTAATGAAATGCATTAAATACTCATTGGGAAGGATATGATATTTATAAAAAAAATACTAGGATGTTCAAAATGACACATGTTCAAACCTAGTTGTTTTATTTGGAAATAAATATATCCATCAAAATTTCCCTAAAACATAGGTTTATGGGAAGAGAAATTTAAATCTTTTGATGAGTATTTATTAATGTTTAAATGGAATTAAATATAAAAGACCCTTAATAAATTTTTATCCAGGAGAAAAAGGAATGGAAAAAATATGTTCATGATTCCATTGACTTGGTGATGAATCAAGATTTCTTCCATGTATCTCTAGTGATAGACTTGTTTTACAAGGTGGCTAAAAGGTGGATGATTATGAGCCATGGAAACCTATATGGGATGCCATGGGCCATGTTTCTTGTAAAATTCTCGAAGGATTTTATATATATTATGTATAGGCATATCCAAATATAGTATGTAAAGATGATCTATTAGATGGAATATAGTGTGTGTGAATATTTTGGAATGGATTTATGGGTGTGATTGTTTAGTTTATACTTTTCTATTATATCAAACTAGACCACGAAAATTATTTTGATTAAAATTGGGGCAATAAATTCAATGATATAGCATTTATTTTCATCTAATTTCTTGGAAATAGGTTGGAGTTCACGAAAATACCATGGATAAAGGCACTTCCATGATATAATGTCTTGAAAATGTATATTCTTGAGTTTTTGGAGTGTTTGAGATGAATCTTATGTGTTGTGTGTTCATGTATCATGGAAAAATTGATTGACATGATTTTATAGGGAAATATAACATATTAGATCCATGATTTCAAAAATATATACGAAATTAGTGATTGGTGAATTGATCTATTTCCATTATGCTATATGGAATCATTACTATGATTTCACCAAGAGTTATCATACTTCATATTCTTCGGTGGGAAGTTATATATGGTTTCATAAGTGAATCATATTCATATAAAGTGTCAGTTCTAAATATATCATACATAACTGGTAAATTCCCATTTCTCTTATGATTTGGTATTTTCCAATTTTAGATTTTATTAGATACACAGGAAGTGAATCATTTGAGGTGAATTTAATTTTAAGGCATGGGTTACCCTTCTACTTTTAATTTATCCATATCTTAGTTTTATTCATGAAGGTGAAAATAGATTTAGAGGACTATAATGTAAGGGAAATTTTAAATATAACCCTTCAAATATGGTTCTCAAGGCCTTGGAGGGGTTGAGTGGGATTTTAGAGGTTCTATGAGGGTGGATAGTTGAGTTTTGTCCTTATGGGGTCCCAAATGGAAATGGTGTAGGTTTTTTTAATGTTGTGGTCCTGTATCTTGTCCATGATTATGTTCTAGTTTTTTTGGGTAAAAAAAGACAATTTTTTAACCCTTGGTGTTGGCTGTGGTAAAATTTTTTGTGGATTTATGTCTATGAAGGTTTCTCATTGTGGTTTAGGGTAATCATAAGGACTGAAATTACTATTCTAGAGGGAATGTGTGCTAGGGATTTACATGGATAATAGGGGAAATGAAACATTACCATATATAACTGAATTGTGTTTTTTAGTGTTTATAGTTGGATATCATGATGAGGTGGTGGTTGTTTCGATGATCAATGATTGTTGGAGATTTACTCAAGGTAAATAAAGAATGTTCAAATTCATGAGGTGGTCTCCATGGAGGTGTTGAGTTGAGTCTAGGTCATGATATGAAAAATAGATAAAAATAGATATGTTAGAACCTCCATGTTGTGGTTCATACTATGGTGGGATGAAAATAATGAGGATAATTCTTCCATGTAGTGTTGGTCTTAAAAGGGAATTCGGGGTTATCGGAACCATGGACCTGCTGTGTTCCAACACACCATGGTGAAGGTTTTTCGTTGAATTTTTTTTGGGTTTTATGGTTTCATTATTTTATTCCTCCACTAATTAGTATAGGTGACATACCATCCAAGTATTTAATTTCAAAATGTTGAGATTAGGAACAACACATACACCATTTGGTTTTATTAAATTAATTATGGGTTGATTAGTTTTTCCTCACATCTCTTTAATTCTCATGGATGCTACTATCTATTTAAATTTAATTTCGATTGTCCTTACTTGATATATGATCACCTAATGTTACATTTATTAGACTAGGAACATAGATTATATGTATTCCCAAGGAATATTAGTTCCATGTGAACATATCACCTTAGTTACATATTTAATTTATTTTTTGGGGATTTATGATCATATTTCAATCTTATAAAATTACTTGTTTCTAGATATGTTGTCGAACTACCAATGAATTTTTTTCAACCTACAAGATTTTTATTGTTAACTACCTAGAATCAAATGACCAGAATAACGGTCATCATTCATTAATTTTTATCTCATCATATATATTTTTGGAACATCCATTAATCTCTTTAATGTAAACCATATTGATGAATCATAAGAGCGATGTCTCTTTGTACAACATAAACATTTAAAAACCAACCAATATAGTAAGTGAATTTTGACATGGTAAGTTAATACTATCTCATTAGTTACATGGGAGATGATCTAGTTTGGGGGGGATAGTTATTTACATATTAATTTTAGTAATAACACATCCATATGATATGGTATAAAATTTTTGGCCAAAGGGAAAGGTTTATCACATTCCATCACTCCTTTTCCTACACCCTCATATCAAACACAATTTTATAGTTTATAGCATAAGGGAAGGGGATCTTGTATATTTTTTTCTTTTTTCTTTTAATAATATTAATAATACAATCCTTATTATAATACATCTATTTCATTATGTAATTTCGGAACATGTATTACATTTTTATGTTGTTATATATATCAACTACAGAAGATGTTTTACAAGAGACATGAACTGATTTATTTACTAGAAATGATAATGTAATCATGTCGACTATCCTTAAATTACATCAATATTGACATGCTATTTTTGTAACCCATATTTATATAATTCATTGTATAATTTGATAAAACATTAATATGAAATTGAAATAGGATACTAGATGATATAAAATAACATGGGAAGATGGAATGTTCAACTAAATTATTCCTTATGTTTGTATATATTGATTATTCTTTGAATATATGATACCATATTTTTTATCACATTTATATACAATAAATATGTGTAATAGGGATTTTATATGTAGATAATATTGAAATAAAACAAATATTTAAATTTAATGTGATAATTATCCCAGGAAACACAATTATGATTTATGAGGTAACCAATAATTGAGATCCAATATTTTTAAATAAATGTTATATTTCAATTATAGTGGTGGGTTGTCAGAAGAATTTTTTAAGTACATGACTCTTGTAAGTATCAATCTTAGGCTAGGTCTTACGGTTGTTTATTAAAAATATTTTAGTCCATTACATTTTTATTTTGGTGGGTTAATAAGGGATAGATTATAGTATGGGTTTGTGAGGGAATTATTTTTATAATCCAATTAGGTAGGTTACAACCATGTATATAGTTGCATTTAATAGGATAATTCCATGAACCATGGGTAGTTTAGTGAGGATAAATATATCTTTTAGATACGTAGGTATATGGTCCCTTTCTAGGGTGGGGAAATAATTGGTGGTTGATATCAATGTTTTTTGAGCTATTTACATAGAAGATGAGTGTTTGGGTGTGTTTTTCATGACCCATCCTAGAGGGTCCCATGCCCCAAATCTCCATGATGGCCTACAATATGATAGGGGTGGGAGACTTATGATGAGTAGTCATATGAATGACATGGGAGCCCTTAGAATGTGTACCAGTACACATGCACATATCTCTAGGCCTATACAATGCTGAAAATTAAAAAAAAACTAAACAACCATGCATGATTGAATCTAAATCCCATAACCAAAGTGTGATAGGATGTAATATAATGTAGACAAGGAACAAAAAATCCCTCCATAATGAGACTAAAACAAAAGTACAACCTGAACTTAAAACTACTACTCCTATTAGAAATCTGTAGGAACATACCACATTTTTATGGTCTCACTATACATCACCTTGTCCTTGCCCATTTGGGACTCTGTCAAAAGTGAAATAATTTTCACAAGACACAACACATGTTAGAAAAACCCATATAGGGGTGAGTATTAAAATAATCTATTAGAAACCCCAAAACAAAAATGAATACACAAAGGAAACAGATTCATCTCTATATAGGTATTTTTCTACAACACATACAACAGGAATATCCTTACATACTCAACAATGACACATAGTCTCATGTAAAGTCAAAACCACATATACCAGACTAGGATTTTGGCTCAATGATTACATAATAACTCATCGAGGAGAACACTCTCCTATTACTGATAACACTGATGAAATACTTTTAAAATTTAGTTCATGATTATTCTTATCCATATAAGTAAAAAATGATAGTTTGAATAGAATATGATACCTTGATGAGGATTACTTCCTTGTCCATGGGGTGATACCAAAAACACAATATTGACAAAGTCTCTTAGTAGAGGATTAGATCCTACGAACCTTTATTCACAATGATATAAATAACTCTACATAGGGAACATATATGAATAGATTATCTCACTCTGGGACTCTCAGAGGGATTGCAATGACTCCATAAAAGAAATTATGCTGAAGAGACCAGAGTCCAATGAGTTGGATATGATTCCATACTAACCTTTAGGAAATGGATAATGGGTATGAACTATAGTGAAAAACATCCATGATATAGTGGAAATGTTCTCAAATCCATGTAAAATAAAAATGCAATGTTTAGAAGGGGTCACACATGGTGTTCCATGACCAGTGGTCCTACCCATATAAATATCTTATGTATATTTAATGTGCTCTTGTAGATGTGCATGGTATGCAGGAGGCTTTTGTAGTATACCCATGTTCCTGTACATGGATTCATCCCATGTATATTTTCTCATGTACTAGTACATTACATATCTTATGTACATGGTCCAGGCCATGTTAGTGTGGGGGAGTACACGGTTTTTAGGATCCCTATGTAGTACACCCTTTGTTCGTCTTCCCTTAGAGGTATATGATGAGTATATGGGGAGGGTTCAGAACCCATGTGATAGGGACACACACCGTGTGTTCCTATAATCCTTCCCATATCTCTAGCCACTATAGTGTGGGCCCTACATGGTGTGTAGATCTGTATTACATGTAGTGTAGTGCATATTTTTTAAAAAATCCATATTCGGATATGTAAGTCTTGGTAACCATACATGACTTAAATATGATGATCACATCACTATGAAAATGTAGATTGATCTTTATTGATTAATTCCATAAATTAATCGACAACATACAACCCTTAAATCCACATGGAGAATGTGATCATCATCCTTCGTCATTTCGCAATGTAGAACATGAATGTTGGGTACCTACATCATCTAATTCATTGACTTCTCCATCATCTCACCACTATCAGGTCTTACCGATCCATGATCTACGATCTTTGATATTTTCACCATAAAGTAGTTGAGAAACGATCAATTGATTGGGATATATCGAAATCCATACCAAATGGAGAACACCCGTGGTGATCCAAGAATCAGGGGAGAAAAGGACAAGAAAAAATGAGATGAAGGTTCCTAGATTAATGTTGATGTTGACATAGAATCACTTCCATGAGAATAAAAATGAATAAATCATCAATTAAAAGTAATTACCCCAAAATAAACCTCCAATAAAACAATAAAACATATTAAAATGATCCCGAGATCAATCCTTTTGTTGATTGATATGTGATTATCATTGTAGTCATGAATATTGAATGAAAACAAAATGAATAAACAACCTTCCTTGATTTGGATCAATTCATGATGAATAATTAAGAAAAATCACATTATTTGGCCATATCGTTCTATTTTATCCCACACCAATTATCGCTCCCTAATATTATAATCATCATCCAATATTATCTCCTCCAATGGATCAAACAGATCTCATTAATTCACAAGGTTATGTTCCTAACAATTTGAATTTTCAATAAGAACATATTTTAAGATGGTAGTTATTTCACTATGTTCCTAATTCAATAAAACAAATAAAACAACTTAATTAAATTATTTTAGTCATTTTACCGGCATGATGAATTTTCCTCCAACGACCTACATATACTAAGGCTAAATCATCCTTAGGGAAAATAATGAGTTCTAAACTTAATAGTGCACACAAATTTATAATATGGGCTCTTATTTATATGTTCTAAAACAATTTTACAAAAACTTCTTGTGAATGTTATTTAATATATTTAATACATTTCAAAAAATATATTCTGGTATCACCGGGCCTATGAATCATAGGCCCTCTTAGTGTCTGGTCTCGAAAATTATCAATATAATATCCAAAAACAATACAATGAAAATATGAGTCATTAAAATATCCAATACATGGGGATTTACATCACTGAAAATCTAAGAAAAGGGATACTATAAAAGATATGGGTACAGATAATCAATCTAAGCCTTCTACTATCACGTGGTCTCCTAGAGATTTAGGTGCTACCACTAGACATGAAATAATCAATATCTCACTAACAATGGATCCTCTCATGTTGATCATCGATTTCTAATAGGTAATTAGTTGAGTTAGATCTATAGTCAATGTATAGATCATCCTAGTCGATATTGTGCTATGGGTCAGGCACATACCTCATCATATTTGACACATGGAAGATATCATGCACTCGGTATATCTATAGAGGTATAGCTACATTGTACGCCACCTCTCCAACACTACCTAATATATGTAATAGATAGTAAACCTCAATGATAGATTTATGTTTTGGGGAAATCTTCATAATCCACACCAATGTGATACCCTAAAGAATACATAGTCTCCTTCCTCACACCACAAAGGCCTCCATCATCTATCAGTATAAGACTTATGATAGCTCTGTGCAGTCTACATCCACTCATGGATGATATAAAATGTCTTGGTAGAAGGTCACACCAAATTTCTTCCCATGAGTGATGACTCTCCTATATCATTCTATCATGTGGTATACTACAAGCTTTCCTATACAAAGCCTAAAATGCTACAATACCGATCATGGAATTGTGGTAGTTGTCATACCAAAAATCAACTCGTTGTAGGCGATCCTCCTAATTAAATCCAATTTCCAACATGTAAGATCTAAATATTTCCTCCAAAACCTGAATGGTCTTATCCATCTGGCCATTATTATTGGGCCATTCTAATGTGCTCAATATTATGTGAGTCCCAAATTCATCCTATAATCTCTTCCATAGTTGGTATATGAATCATGTTTGACGGTTAGAAACAATCATTGACTGAACAGAATAGAGTCAGATTATCTCTTTCATATAGAGGAATTACAAACTCTCAACTAAACAACACACTCAGATTACAATGAAGTGGGATGACATTGTGATCTGTTCTACGATCATCCAGCTATCTTCATTTTCCCTAGACACACATGGTATTTCCCTCATAATGTGTATGGATATCTCATCTAACCCAAAATCTAAAACCTAAATGGGTTGAGCTTAACTCACTATAACTTGATGCTTATCCATCAATTTCCAACAATTAAGGCAACTAGAGAGAAACTTTACACTCCTTTATTCATCCATGGACACAAAAAATAACATTATAGGTCTTGGTACATCTTTTCCACACTTGTATGTAATTAAAAAAGGAGGAGTATAAAAATCACATAGAATTCATCCATCAATATCACTGGTACCCATGCCTATCCTCTGAAAAGATTGATGTGCTCCCAAAATATAGAAAAATTCCTCAAGGGAATGTCCAGTGGATATAAGACAGTGTAGGGTCTGATAATCAATATACCCACGCAATGCCTCCCCGGCTAGATGGAAGAGCGGAGGAGTGTCCCCCATCAAATGTAGGTAATATACTCCATATCCATCCCCAAAGTATAACTACAATGGGGCCTATTTCTTCGATGCCAAATTCAAAATCTATGAACAACATCTTTTTTCAGGAGAATATTCTACTATGTTCATCATCCGTGGATTATTTACAATTTCTATGTAATATTCCTGAATAAACTATATCCATTGCTTCTATATCATGTAACAGTCATTATGAGGGAAAATATATTTGAGACTCTTGTGATCAGAGTAGATGATATACCTCTCACCCATCAGGTAGTGTTGTCAGATAATTAGTATAAAGAATACAATAAAAAATTCAAGATCTTGGGTTTTTCAGAACAACTCATTTTGTCTCAAATGACATGAACACCTGGAAGTCACTTCTTTCCTCTATATCAGTACACAACTAATCCTGGTCCAGGATGCATCGTAGATCACTATGTACTTGAAACCCTCCTATAGAAATCTCAATATGAGAACAATTTTCAAAATCTTCCTGAACTACTTGAAAGGTCACTAGAGCCTCTCTATCCATTTGAACAGAGGCCCCTATTGAGATAAAACTGTCAAGGGTGAGGATACTCTGGAGAAATCAGTTATGGTTCTTTGATAATATCCTACCATCCCAAGAAAGGTATGCACTTCCATCACACTATTGGGTTGTTCCCATGATAACACTTCCTCAACCATGGTTGGGTCTACATCCACTAATACCACTTATATAATGTTTCCATGAATGTGGATAGATTGAATCTAGAACAATCACATCGAGAGCATCTTATAAAGCTAGTGCTCTGGGACTATGTTTAGAACTATACTCAAGTGTCTTACGAGCTCCTCCTTAGACAATGAGAACATAATGATATCATCCATGAAAAATACCATGAAAAAGTCTATGTAAGGTTGAAGGATATAGTTCGCGATTCCCATGAACACTTCTTGGTTTTTCATCATGCCAAAGTGAATTACCATGTTTTCATAGTGACCTTAGTGGCATTGTAACATCATTTTCGATAGATCCTCAACCCATACTCGTAGTTTTTATATCCTACCCAATTTTAAACATATGAGAACCATAATTTTCCTCTTAAATGATAAAATAATTTATTAATCTCTGGTAGTGGATATATATTCTTTAAGGTAACCTTTTTGAAGGGTCAGTTGTCTACACAAAACTTCAAGTTTCTATATGCGTTCGTAGAAAGAAAAAAGTTTGTTGTATAGGGTGAAACACATTTTCTAACAAATCCATTTTTTTCAAGTCCTACAACTACACCCTCATCTCATAATTCTCTATAAGATCCATCTGAAATGTTGGTCTGGATATCTATGTTTCCCATAAGTGTAGATAAATTCAGAAACTTACCTCTCCATGGGGAGGTGTACATAATACATCCTCATGAAAGACGTCTTCAAAGTCCCCCACCACTACAAGTAACCTGGGAAAAATACCATACAATACACCAAGGTTTAAGAAAGGAATCTGATAAGTAATTTCCTACACAATCCAATACATGATTCCATGTTGTGATTATTAGGTTTCCTATTCACTAGAATAAGGGAAAACTTGTTCCATCACTTTGGGAACTCTATATAGTTCCCCTAAAACAATCGATCTTGGTATAAAATTTTAAATAAATAGTCTAATAAAAATTAATGTGTAAGGCCTTGACATTTCTTCAATGAAATTAGTACAATAACATGTCACCTCTTTGTGTTAGGATACACTGTAATGAACAGTGTGTGGTATCTGATTCATCTCTTGTAGGAGTCTGCAAGTGTAATAGTTTAGACAAATAATTAACATGAATATCCATGTATCATATGAGGTATGTGTCATGAATGTAATGTATATCACCTATGTCTATCATAACTAGAACTAAGGTAGAATAGACAAAGATCATACCTCAATTCATTTTGGGTGTTTCTATGTCGTATGCTTTGAACACCTTCATCTTTCTCCACCCATATCCTCCAACTCTCTAAGCCTAGCATAGACCACATGGGGGTGGTGGTGGTAACAAGTCAATGCATATACCACATCATATTTCACTCTTATATCCTCTTCCACATATTCCACATCTTTAACCTATTCTATCATGCCACTTACTATTCTTTGGGGCCCATATGTGGTGTCTCAATCAGATGTACAGTGGGTCCAACAATCTCATGAAAGATGTCCCCTTCCATAACATGAGTATCTCCACCAATCTATGGGGTTACTGGACCCACTCAATAATCTTTTCCCTACATATCCTCTATATTGGGGCCTCCTCATGAAATATATCTCACCTGTATGTCCTTGAGACTAATGTTGGTTCCTTACTGCCTATGTCTCTTATCTTATTTTCCCACTGTAGGAAACCAAAAATTGTATCTTCTCATCCAATAAATTATCAACCACTAAATCTACCTCTAGAATGAGAGTATAAATAGGAATGTATAGAATTATAACACAAGATCATATGTCTCTAATGATACCATTCTCGATTTTCCATACCTGAAAATTCTGATCGCAAATCATATCCATCGAGTACATGGAATGTTTGGAAAACCTCAATGAATACTTAGCCACAATCGTGCTTCCCAACGGGAGTTATAGAAGTTTATGGATACACACAACCATCTGTATAGCTGCTGCTAACCCCTCATTAAAAAGGTTCTCAAACTATGTTCATGTAATAGCCACCTCACCATAAGACTGGGTCACCAGACCCATCTATCTTCCCAATGATCTAGAAAGAATGATCACTACTAGAAGAATCATTTGATATATTAGTTTTCTAACTAGAATAAAAATATATGTCATCATACGAGGCCATCCATCATCTACTTATGGGTCATGCTCACCTCAGAACATGAGGGGTCTCTCTCTAAAACTCATGTAGTGAGCTCATTATCTGCACCCCATCTGATTGAACTGAGGGTACCATGTGCTTCTCTCTATGTTGTGGTATAGATGGTGAACCCCTAGTGGTAACACCTTTGGAACATGTCCCTATATTGATGACCTTTCATTGAGGGTATCATCCTCAAGATCATCATGTTGAATCCTTGATACCTTATGTACGAAATTTAATGAGTATATATGGAGAGACGTCTCATGAAATTGATGGAAACCACAACACATTACTATATGATTCATGTACTATTTTTCCCATAAAACCAATATTCTAATGTATTGAGTCAAAAATTAGGTTATATGAGTCCGAGAATATATATACATTGTTATCCACACCAACACTTGATTCCCTGGAGAAAAATCCAACCCTCAAACTCTTATCATTGTTTCCCCAAACCAATTTTTATGACTCTGATACTACAGTAGAACCAGGCACTCTGATACCACTCTTTAATGGCCCGTCCATGAGGGACCCATTCTGAAACTCTTGATGACATCCACCAATAGGTCAAGGGATGGAAATTAGTTCCGATTAAGGATATCACAAACATGGGAGGCCTTGGCATATGTACTTGCACATAGGCACACATCTCCAAGAGAGTAATTTTACTAAATGTATAAACTAAAGAAATATATTTCCTGCATACCTCTAAATCCTGTAACCAAACTACCAGAGAATGTAAGGGAATGTATAAAAGGGAAAAATTCAATTCCAACTCAATGAAATTAAAAAATATAATTCTCACCTATTTTTAAAACTGGGACTACTATCAGTGAGTCGTAGTGACACGCCACAATCTCTCCTGTCTCACTACGTACCATATAGAATTTGGTCTATCATAGAATCTCTCAAAAAGTAGATCATCTATGAAAGACTTGACAAATGTAAATAAATCACATATATTGGTGAGTGTAACAACACATAGTATGAATACTTGAAATCAAAATTCCTTCAACAATGGAAATATAGTCATCTCTACACATGTATATTTCTAAAACACATACAATAATAATTTCTACTTACACTTAATAAAGATATATTCTAATATTTTTTCCCTACCATAGTATACTAGACTATGATTTTAGATCAAATATTATAGTAGCACTCAACAAATAGAACACACTTATTATTTTAATATTTGAAATGATTGATGTCTGAGAGGTAGTGCTCATTTTGTCTCATCATTAAAATTAAAATATGATCGTCTGAAGAGAATATGATACACATATGGGAATCATTTCCAAGGCCATAGTTTGATACCAATATCTCAGTCTGGATTAACCCACTCTGTAGAGGTTCAGAACCCATGTAATATTGGTCATGATGATCCAAGAACTCTACTTGGAGAAGGAAGATTAATTGGGGATCTCATTTCGAGCCTCTTAGAGGGATTCTAATGACACAATCCAAGAAGTCATGCTAAAGGGATCGTAAACCAAGGAGCAGGAGATGATTTTATACAAAACCTCAAAGAAATGATTAGGGGAATTCACCCTTACAAAACATGTACATTCTATGGTGGAAAACTGTTCCTATCCATGTATAAAAATATAAATGACATGTATTATGGGTCACACAACATTTTCCTTAACCCTGGTTCCTACACATCTAAATGAATCACGTATTTTTCCCATGTTCATATAGAAGTACACATTGTATAGGATACCAATTTGGAGTACCTATGTTCCATTACATGGATTTATCCAGTGTACATGTTCACATGTACTAGTAAAAGGCTTCATCCAGGTAATGGGTCTATGTCATGTTACTGTGGGGGAGTACTTGGCATGGAGGCTCCTCGTGTAGTCCAACCAGTGTCTTTATAGCATTCAATGTATGCACAAAGTCTTTAGTGTGGGGTCACATTCCATGTTATTGGGACACATGATGTGTGATCCTCAATACCAACCCGTAATCATAGCTACTATAATGTTGGAACCACCTGGCATGTAGTTCTATATTACACACACTGTCGAGTAGATTATTCCAGAAATGTAAATTTATATCTATGTCTCTTGATAGTCACTATAGCCTTTCATCTGTTGATCACATCACCAAAAAAATTAGTTCAATCCTTATTGAGTCATTCCATCATTAAAGAAACAAGAATCATTCCACTGGCCCTCTTAGAAAATATGATTGTCTTCATTTATTGTTGTACACCAATGAAAAGAAAAACAAGGTAAATACATTGTATGATTCACTTCCATCACCATCATCTCACAAACGTCATATTATAATGATACCTGATCTATGATATCATATCATTGTGCAAAAAAATGGGTGAAAAAAAGATTGATTGATTAGGTTATGTTGAACCCTAGTCCAAATGATGTACGCAGATGGTGAAGGAAGAACATGGGAGAAAAGAATAAGAAAAAATGGGAGGAACGAACCACAACTGATGTTCATGTCAATCTATATTTGATTCCATGATAATAAAAAATAATATATAATTAATTTTATGCAATTATCCAAAAATCACTCCCCAATAAACCCATCATACATATACGCATGATCCATAAATCGATCTGTTGGACAAATCATCCATGTTATTTATAGAAATAATGATCAGGGCATACAAACAAAGTGAACAACCACCCTACCTCAAATTTGACCAATCACTGTTGAAGAATAATGTCGTATCATATTTGTGGGTTCCATCCATAGATTTTATCATGAGGTGGTCATTAATCTCCATTTTGGTCATTGTCTACCAAGGAGATATCCTCTAATGGATCAAATGGATATCGTGAATATAGAGGGTTATATGGAGAACCATGGGAAATTTCCATAAGGGTATATTTAAATAGGGATGTCAGGTCGATGCGTCGCTGAATGATCAAGACAAATAAAATAATTTAATTGGTTTAATTTATTTGTTCTACACATGTGATGTCTTTTCAACACACATCCCATGCTAACTCTCTATATGTAGTGCCTAGGGAAAACCACATATTATGATCTAAATGAAGTCTTCATATTATTGATCTAGAACCCCTTTTAGAAGTTATTCAACTTTTTTTGAAAACTATTTGTGCAAGATATTTAATATATTTAATATATTTAAACCATTTATTTCAAGAACATTGGGCTATATAGTCAAACACCATCTTAGCGTCTGGTCTTGAAAATAATATAGATATTATCCAAAGTTAATAAATTAAAAATATTATTATTACCATGTTATTTTTTTGAGTTTGGGTTCTATGGGTTAGAAGGATTTAGAAGTAGAGGATGTGTGGATTTACTTCATAGTATTTGATGTGTTTTTTCGCCGTAGAGTATTTCATAGCCACAATTATATTTCTTGGTTTACAATAAAATGTTTACTATGATGATGATTATATCATAGTAAACTGAAGGTGTAGGAGGAAACTTGATTTGTCATAACAATATTAGAAGTGGAATAACTAAATGATATTATTTGTTAATGTACTATTACAAATGAAGTAGTAACAGTAATATGGATATGAAATTTGGTAATATAATTTAGGATGGGAAATATAATGATAAATTATATAAATGAATTGAATCAGTAATATTGTGATATGCCTATGTTTATAAATAAATAAATAAAGTTAAATATGGGTGATTTATTGGTAATGATTTAAAAAACGATATAAAAATATTGGTAAAACTAACATTATATTATATTATAAATAGACAATTAAGATAAATTTAAAATTATAATGAAATATAGATTATTTTATTGGGATTTTTATGGATGCTGGTAATGATATAAGAAGTGGAAACGATGAATTGGATGGGGGTAAACGTATAAGGGTCATAATTGAGAAATATAGGGTTGAAATATGGAATGGAAAGAATCTTATATTTTTATGAAAAATGAATGCTTCTATGGTTGGGATATTTTAATCATGAAGTCTTCAATGATACTTAATTAAAAAATTATTATTTATTATTATATAATTGATTAATTAATGTGATTAGTAAATAGGTAAGATGGGAATATTCCATATTGGTTATGGAATTTCCTTGGCAGTGATATTTATTGATAAGTGATTCATGTTGTTTTATTGAACATCACATTGCCTAATTTTATAATTCTTATTATTCATGGTGAGGATGATTATAATGTGAGTGGATGTATATATGTTAAAATGAACTAAATTTATGATATATATATTTTATCTAAAATTGTGAATTAATGGGTTCAATGTATGTTCCATGTGGGTGGATGAAGTGATGAAAAACTTATAGTTGTGGCTATAGTGATGATTTGTGGTTCTGTTAACATGTTGTTTAGAAAAAAAGGTGAGATGTTTGGTATATTATTATTATTTTAACCCGGGAATCTAGTGTAGTTAGTAATAGTTTAACCTATTGAATTGCTACTAGTTTTAATTAAAAGGACCTCTTAATCGATATGTAATAATAATGTCAATTCCAAATACATTTTCATCCTTATTGTGTTTTTATTGGTATACACCACAATGATTTATAACAGTGACATATCAACATGAGGATATTGTTTCCATTTATGAGGTTATTTATAATATTGGATCTTGATTCTATAAACCATATATCTCTATCATTTATTTTTGATAATGAATTATCTATGAAGTATAGTGGCCACATGTGAGGAAATTAGAGTTGATAATTGTGCTTAAGTTCTGCTATATTGATTTTTATCCTTATTCTGATTTCAATCTTTTCCGTAAATAGTTATATCTAACCCATCTATAGGTTAATAGTTATTTATTAGGAGAGATTGGGGGAGATTAGGTGTTCTTTAATTTGAATTGTTGGAGATGAGCTTTAGGATCATTGTATAGCATTATGTCATGTTTTATTATCATTTCTTCCATGTCGTCATAAATTAGATTTTTTAATGTCATGTCTTCCATTAATATTTATAGAGTTGATTGGGGGATTATTTATATTTTTATAGGAATTAAGGTGGAAATACCACGAATAAATCTGATACACACCATTGGTTTTAGTCGTCATGTCGAGGCCTTTTGGATGTGGGCGTGAATTGTTTCACTCATCCCTACTACTATCCCAACTAGGGTTTTAATGAGGATGGGTCATGAAAACATATCTAAACCATAGGAATCTAATTTTTAGAATATGAATATTATTTCTTAAAGGGTATTATATCCTCAATGTCAAATAGATATATTAGATACATAAATTGTTTTGGATTAAACGTAAAATTATAAACAAAAAAAATACCAAAATCATCCAAAATAGTTTTATAAGAATAGTTGAATAAAAATAAATACATGTGTGTAGGTTTACTATATTTTATTTAAACTCCATAATAATGGTTCTCAATAAAAACTATATAGAAGAATCCTTGAGACAATTTCCTCCACAATTAATTCATAAGATATTTAATTACTGCACACTATACATAGGACCTCCCCCACCACCTAAGTATGCTAGTACCTCGATTAATTAATGTTAATAAGAGAATAAGGGATATTTGAGCTTGTAGTTCAACCGCATAGTTTACCAAAAACAATTCAATGGATCTCTGTTTAAATTCCCAATTTAATAAAAAATGACAGAACTACATTTCCAATAATTTCTCAAATACATGGTAATATTAATGTAGAGATTTATAATTATTTTTAACATATTGGTATTCAATCCATAAAATAAAAGTTTTATTAATTATATAAAATTTAAATTAATTAATATAATATTTTTAAAGATATCACAACACTTCATGGGATGTTGGACGAATGGGTGGTAGCTCACATAAATGTAACACTAATATATTACCTACGTGATATCTCATATCACAAACACATTCAAGAATGATATATATAAAATTTAATTAAATACATGATATGGTAGTAGTAAACTCATATTTTGTTGTATATCTCAATATTAATTTTTATTATTTGATATAACATATAGTTTTCAATTATGGTAAGTAAACTTTTCTATTTAATGTTATTGTATCATAACATTTAATACAATCTTCCAAAAAAAATTTAAAACATATAATATCAAATTTTATCAATTTCATTTGATGATATTAATTCAAATTTTGATTTAAAAGTTTCAAAATTAACTTAGGGTGAATTTTATACATTCTTTGGAAATCATTGATTTTTGGAGTGAATGGAAGAAAATACACATTTTACCAATACAATCACTTTTATGAAATTATAATGATACAAAAATGAAAATAATGTTTATAAAACCTATTTTATAGAACAATATATACTTCTGATGTAATATAATTAATATAAAAATAAATTGTTGAGAATATAAATGTATGATTAACATTAATTGAAATCTATGTAATATTTTTAATCAAATATTTTTTTGTTCTTCTATCGTTATCATGTATTCACAATGATAAATTCAGATTTCATTTTGTTTGAAAGAAAAATAAGATTAATTTTGTTTAACATAATCAGATTAATTATATTTCAATCAATATTATATATTATTATTTTTTTAAATAAATTTCATACTTTAAATAACCATTTTCTAACAATTGTTACCATTTCATTTTAAAAGTTTATATATTAATTATTATTTTTTGAACAAAAAAAAATTAATATTTCTAGAATGGCTTACAAATTTTGATCTAGATGTATTAATATTAGGTAAAATTTTATAATGAATTTTTTTTCATAATGAATATTTACCATGGTAAATATTTATCAATTCTGTTAAGGGTAAAATGAATTAAATGGGGAATGAATAACAGGTTATGGCTTCAAGATTACAAAAAACTCATTTCTAAGTCTCACTTGTTGGTTTTATTTTTAAATTAACCTTAATATATTATATTATATTATAATATTTAGTAACATTACATGAGTAATACATATATTATATAATCGGGTTTCATGTATTTACATGTTTTCCACCCTCCACACTTATAAATTTAAACACGCTATCCTCTCTCCTCCACACTACATAATCTACTTATATCAACGAAGACCTCCAAAAGTACATACCAAAATTCTCTATACATTTTATAGAGTTCCTTTTATCACTAAAATATTAATTAATGAAGACTTATGGTGGATGCCAAATGATGTTACTAAAAGAAGAGGTATATGTTTTTGTTAAGAATTTTCAAGTTACATTCTTCTTAAATTGCATCTAAATAATCAGTAAAAATAATTCCCTAATTATATTAGTATATTTACAATATTTAAATGTTTTTATGTAAATATTACATAATTTTAATATTCCCTTTCCACAAATTGGAAACTAAAAACATCGTTGTTGCGTACGTACTAGCTAGCATCACCACGTAAGAGAGTAATTTGATTATCATCACAAAATTACATTAATGGTTATAAATATTGAAATAATTAATATATATGAAATTTATTAAATATTTACGATTATTTAAATAAAATATATCATCTATATTTTTATCCTACCATCCATTCGAGAATGATATCTTTATTTGTGTGTATTTTTATATAATCCCCTCCACAATGCGATGAGATTTGTATTTATATTACCACCATGAATGGATAATTATAAAACTATATAAAATTAAAGAATTATATAAATTACATTATTAACCTTATATAGATAAGAAAACATTTTAATACCACCTTTATCAGTTTTCATTATTCTATTGTAATTTTGAAAACATTAACTAAACTACCTTTCGTGGTCAAATTAATAAAAAATCATATAATTAATGGATTAGAAATTATTATAAAAGGATCGTAAATAGTTAAATATGTAAAAAAAATCAATAATAAATTATTAATAATTTTAATTTGATACTAAATTAGGATATAATGCACCAAACCAAGCGACAATCCACGTAAATTTGGGTTTCATCACAATTCCACCCAATTGAGACATATTTAATATTATGATCCTAATTTCATTTATATGGTGTATATATTGTACCATTTCTGTATTATATAGTTAATTACCCTTTTACATGTTTATTATCTTTCAATTCATTTTTCAACTTTTAAGGGGTTTTGATTTAAAAGTTATTAAGGTCGTAAAGGTTTATTTTAAAATCACACTCATGTTTGGGATTGTTAATGATTAAGTTTTCATTGCATGTATTATATTACATTTCAATTTTTATTACATGAATATTTTATTCTACTTTTGTTATTTATGGGTATTACATGTTTTTATTCCAATATTATTCTCCTAGGAACTCAATGAAAGAATGAATGTTTTTAAATAAATCTACCCTTATTTTTCCTATCAGAAATAACTTTCTTGCATATTTATATTCATTAAATTATTTCATTAAAGCTTTAGAATAATTTTAAATTATTGGTAGATTTATTTTTCTACTAAATTTTAATTTATTTAATATGGTTTAAAATTAATATCTTCAATGTTTATTGAATAATTAAATTTTATACTATTTAAAAAATAGTTAAAATAAATTAATGTATATGACCTGAAAATATATTTCATAATCCATAGAAAATGTTCCATTTTTATAATCATATATAATTTTATATATTTCATCATATAAAACCATGTTATTTGTATTTTTAATTGAAATAGAAAGAGTATTATTTTCTTAATGTAAAGAAAAGAATATATAATGTAATTTATATCTTCCTTCTATAAAAAGATACAAGGATGTTAGTTATGAGGGTTTTCTCAGATGTAATTTTATATTTAAAAAAGGACTGAATTTACTAAAAAAATTACTTTTTCATAAATTTATTCTCTCATTTCAAATTTTATTAGTTTATGGTTTTGTGGTAATTTACTTTCCCATGATCAAATTCCCTATCACTATCCATCATTTCATTAGATTATCATCTTATCCAAGTATGAATACTATGTATTATGGATTGATATGACATTTGATAATGGTAAATAATTATTAATTTTTTTATTGATTGGGGAAATACTCATATTTTTTATTAAGTATGGATATTTTTTATTTTTTACTAAATATTGAGAATAAAATATATTGGACATTAAATATTAAAGGAATTAATTCAACATGGAAGTGATGCGTGGGGCTCGATTATTGATAGCCACTTTGTGAATCGATATATCTTATGAGACAAAATAGATGGTCATATTTGTCGGGTAATTGTTTAATACATAGATATACAATGAAAGTATCTTGGGAAATTACATTAATGTATGATTCATGATTTATTGGTTTATGCTTTGATGGTAAGATCAGGAATATATGAAATTATGCATTTAATTTAGTGGGAATTCAGTTATCATTATCCATGTGTTTACATTCATTTTTTCATGCTGATTTTATTTATTAAATGAAATATTTATTGATTATTCACTCATCAATATATTTATGTCTTATCAACTAATTATTGGTTACATTGTACACATTCCCTTACCTAGAATTTTTTCTCAGAAATTATTATGTTCTCCTATCCCAGGGATATGAATAAGGAAACCATAAATAATCCATAAAGAAGAAATTATTATTTTTATGATATGTTATATTTTTTCGTTGAAATATTAAAATATGTATATATCTAGTGTTTAATGAATAATAAACTTATTTATCCTTCAATGTGATATCCCTTGTATTTTATAAAAATATAATAATGTATGCATCAACATTGGGATACTGATGTTGGGGTCTTTATTATTGGTAACAATGGATGTTTATTAGGATTATTGGGAAATTGATTTGAGAATAATACATGTTGGAAATGTATTAAAAAAACCATATAGTGTTTAATAAAATTATAGAATGTCTGTGTTATAGTTCAATATTCATGATGTTTTGAGATAATTATGTGTTTTACATTGTGTATATAGGTTCCTAACATAAGAATATAAAATCATTTCGACTCATGCATTCAATATATGAATTAGTATAATTACAATGTCAATAAACCATGTGTTGGAGCTAAGAAGGTCATGGAAATAGTTGGGAAAATAACCCACATCATTGTAAATAAACATTATTGTATAGAGTAAAATATTGTTCCTTAATGTGATAAATATTAGATAGAATTAGTTATACAATAATATCATCTATCCATAATGGGACTACTAATCCATTTGTAAATAAGAAATATAACATATCCCATGAAAATATATTGTTGTATTTTTGATGTAATGGATGTATAAAGGATACAATGGTAATATTTTTTTATGGGAGATGTAGATCCATGGTGGAAAATGATCCATAACACTAAAGGGTATGATGAAATAGAATGTATGTAATAGAGAAATTTTAAAATGATATTATTTGAGAAATATTTTCCTTAGGATAAACAAGTTGAAATGGAGAGAAGGTTCACCAACCTAATGTAGTACGAAGAGGAATGTGTTTTTAAATATGAGGCTAGCTTTAGAAGATTAGAAATTCCTAAAAATAACTATATATGTAATCACAAAAATGATATTGATCATTTATTTTATTCGATTAATCCTATTATTCTAATGTAATTAGTCTACCAAGAATTTTCATCATATGATGATATAGTATCATATGGAATTTTTAAAGATAAATAATTTTATCGGTCTTTTATTGTTATGTGAAATGAAAAAAACAGAGGTTTTTTGAGCCTAAATGAAACGTTAATGTCTCAAATAAATTAAATTAGTGATAGAATTTCCACAATGTGATAATTTTTTTAATGATATATAATTTTAATTGATTAATCATAGAGGGATTATTTTACATGTGTGTAAATAAGGGATATATTATTAATGAATTCAAGGGAATGAGAGAAACAATTTTTCCAGTTCATCGACTATATGGATATGAGGTATTGTACAAACAAATACCCCACTCGTTGTGGGTAACTTCCACAAAATAATACATGAGTGGAATTCCAAGACCGTTTTATTAATTTATTTGAAGCTAGAGTTCCTTATGAAGAGAGGGATGATAATTTGATCATAAAATAAATTTTAGATAATGATTTAATAGATTCTTTATCTTTCACATTATTTTAACTACCATGTTTTCCATGAATATTAATTATTTCCCCTGAAAATGTAGTTTTTATCAAGAAATATAGCAAATTTCATATTGTAATAAGGGTATGTTTGTCAATCCCCATTATGATGCTTAAAAATATCCTATTTGAAAACATTGTTATTATACCTATAGTTGATTTTGTTATAATACATGGTATGGATTGGTTATTAAAGTATAATTTGAAAAATAATTTCCAAATAAGGATATTATGATTAATGATGGGGATATGGAATTCCGTAAATTTTGTGTGGAAGCATAATCATCTAAATAATATTTTTATTCACCTCTTTTTTCCCTCCTTAAGGAAACACTTGGAGAAGAAAGGCATACAATACCATTGGATGGGAATAATAACCATGGAATAACAGATATTCCTATTGTATCTGAAATAATGAAAGTGATTACTAAAAAGTTAACTATAAATCCATCAGAGTTTGAAGTTGAGTGTTTTATGTTCTCATCTATGATAAAAAATTTATTTTTAATATTTCCAATAGGGTGACCACATGGGAATTTATGTAAATGAAATAACTACTGAAAGAGTTTTCTAATAAGGGATTCAGTATAAGTGGGTTTTTAAAGGAGCTCATATGATATTTTTTAATAAGAAGGGTAGGTATATGTGGTAGTAAATAGATTATTATTAAATCAATGATATTAAAATAAAGAAAAAATATCTTATTAATTAAATTGACGATATGTTTGGTCAACCTGAAAGATATCAATATACTTCAATGATAGATTTTTTTTCTCTTTATTATTAATTTTGTTCAATGATGATATTACGAATATTTAAATTGGAACATGATATAGAAAATATTATTTTATTGTAATTCCACTGACATGACTAATGAAACCTATAATTTTATATATTTATTTAAAAACTAGTCAAAAAATATCATTTTTGTATTTATCGATGATTTATTTAAATATTTGAAATTTAATTGGGAGCATAACATACATTTTTAAATCATTCATGAAATACTCAAACAAAATAAATTATATATCTAATTTATTATGTGAGAAATTTGTCTTCAGGAAGCTTTTTTCATAGTCATATTCTCTCTATGAATTGGATTATAATTAACCCTTCATTAAAAAGTATGTTGAAGAATGTACCACACTAATAAAGATAACTAATATATTTATCTTTAATTGGCTATGATTTACTATAAAGTCATTATAAAAAACAATTTTGGGATTACCTACTCCATTAAAAAAGTTAAGATGTATAAGGTTAGTTCATATTGTTATACTAATGCTAATATTGTTTCAATAACTGAAGAGTATATTGGTTAAGGTAATGATATTGACATTAACATGAATAATGGATGGTTTTTATATATACATGGATTCATAAAAAAGGATTAGATTCACCCATATAAAAAATAATTTTTTTTTTCTTATTACTTATGATAATTAATGATCCATGAACCTAACTATCCAACCCATTATCTTTAGTATGAAGCTGTAATAATTTCAATGAAAATATTGTGTCATTATTTATATATTGAAATATTTGAGACATATAAGGATCCTAATATTTTGAAATATGTCTATTCAAACAAATATCTCCATATGTGACAAAGAAGATGGTTAAAGCTACTTAAGGATTATTATTTCTAAAAATAGTACAACCTTGGGAAGGAAATTTATGTGGTAGATACATTGTGTAGAAAAAATCATGGGGTACTAACAAAAAATTGGATAGAAAATATCCTATATTAATAGATTTTTTAATTTTAGATAGGAGATTCATTATGATATGTGACATATAACACCTTTTCCAAATGATTATAAAAATATCATTAATAGAGAAGAAAAAAAGTTCTCTTCATTAGGATAAGAGTTTAAAAAAGAAATGAATGTTGTGAATGAGGGGAATCTGGGTGAATTTTATGATTAATATGTTTCGTTGATATTGAAAAAGCGGTTATATTCCCCATCCATACCTAATAAAAATGGATGTTTTAGATGAGTCTCACAATCCATGTTTTTCTATACACACTTTTAGAGCTAAAATGTATGAATATTTGTTGCAATATTTGTTTGGGATAATATGAAGTTTGAAAAAACAAAATATATATCAAGATCATTAGTTTTTTAATAGGTTATGATTAAGAGAAAACAACCTAAAGGAGTCATGCATCCTCTCCATATTCCATTAGATAAGTGGGATGATATCTCTATAGAATTTGATGCTAGATTCCAAATTTCTCCTAAAATAAATGATTTAAAATGGGTTATTGTTGATTTATTTACCAAGTCCACACATTTCAACTCTATAAGGGAGGATCTACTACATGATTTCCACACTTGACTCTATATCAATAATTATGAGATACATCATGTAGAACCTCTTTTGATTGTATATGTCTCTGAAAAAAAATCTACATCAAAATTAAGGAAACGTATTCAGATGGCTGCCAAAACTAAGCAACATTTGAACACTAATTGTATTACTCTGAAAGATGTATATTTTGAAAGGACTGGTAAAAAATTAAAATAAATATTGTGTTTTTCCTCACACAACTTTAAAGGTATGTGGGATAATTATATATCATTAAATGTATTTTTTGATAATAATATAATATATTCGAGTATTCAAGTGGAACCGTATGAAACAAGGTACATGAAAATATATCAAAAATACATGTTGGGATAATGGTAATGAAAGGAATATTTTTGGACTAGATCATTTTGAGGATACAATGAAAAAGTGATAACTATTCAGAGTCATATTAAGGTAGATAAAATAATGAAAAATATTTAATACAATAATTGGAGGAAGGATATAGAATTCCAATTAAGGGTGGATATATTAATGAAGCTATCTCCAGGGTAGGATGTTATAAGGTTTGGAAATAAATGGAAATTATTCTTATGGTACATTTACCAATTTTATATGTTGTATAGTCTAATAAATTTTGATTATTATCTTTAAATTCCACCCAAGATCATTTAAAGTAATAATGTGTTCTGTATCTAATTGTTGAAAGAGGATATTCTAGAACCAATTCATTTACACACCTATAAGGAAGATTAATTAGTGATAGATCTATATTATTGTGAAGGGGCATTAAATATTAGTTAAAATATTAAACAAGTTATAAGGAATTAGACTACGTGAAAGGTAATGATAATTAGATAAATATTATGATAGAATATGTGATTTGAGAATAAATATAATTTATGATGAATTAATTACAATATCATTTAATGTGGGAAAATTATATATTTTTTGGGAAAAAAATTTCAATGAGGAAAGAATGTAACACTCAATCAATAATTAGGCAATGTAAACATTTCTTTCCAAAGATAAAATAGTATAGTGCACATTGCATTGTTAAATAATTTTATTGAATATATTTAAAAAAATATTATAAATTGAATTTTTTGAAATTAATTTCATTTTTATATTTAGTGTGTTAAACTATATGTTGGTGAGTTTTTTTATATTTTTCCAAAATTGTTGATTTTTCGGAGTGAATGATGAAAAATACAGATTTTACAAATTTTTGTAACTCTAGTGACCTTATAATGATATAAAAATATTTTAATGATTTATTAAAAATATTTATATAAAATATTTATATCTTATAAAAATAACTATAATATAAATATAATTTTGAACATAGAAATAAATACTTAACATTCTTAAAATCAAAATAATTTATTTATTTAAATTAAAACTATTTTATTTATTCCATATTATAAATTTATTCATAAGGATACCTAATTTTTTTATTTTTCATGGAAAGAGAATTCATATAATTAGATTTAATACAACTCAACTGATTATTTTAGTATTAAATTTTACTTTTATTTATTTTTGTGTTATCATTTCTATTCTTAAAATATGTACTTTTCATAAAATGATTTTCGATACATTTTACATATATTTTACAAAAGTATTTTCCCACTTTTAAAAACTGAATGCTATAAAATATATTTAATATTTAGAATAATAATACTTTATATTATATAATATATTCAACTACATTTGTTCATAATGAATATTAACCATTTTAAGTATTTATCATTTTGATTATGGGAAAAATGAGTAAAAAGGATTAAAATTAAAGGGATTAGGATAAATGATATATTGAAGCCTTTATTCATACTCATTGGTTGGTTTTATTTAGACCTAAATAAAAAAAATTTGAATTTATGAAAATTTTAATCAAATTTACATGACTAATTGATATATTATATAATAAGGTTTCATGTTACTAAACATATTCCACCCACCGAACATATAAAAGGGAACCCCCCTTCCTCTATTTGTTACTCTACATGAGACAATTATCATGACCAATAAATACCCAAATACAATCCAAATATCCCTACCAATGTAATTGAGGTCATGGTGTAACTAAAATAACACTTCATAAAGGATTATGTTGTAATCCAAAGGAGGTTACCAAAAGAAGATGTATATTTTCTTACCGAGCTTTTCAAGTTCCATTAATATTATCCTCCTAAAAATATACAATAACAATATTAACACAATCAAAAAATTATATGAACCATACTTATATTTTTTTATTTTTTATTTTACAACCATATTATATCTATTCTACATTCTATGGAAAATGATGACATTAATTGTGGAGATGTACAACTTATTGTCCCTACGTGCTAGTGTAATTTTTTATCACTTTAAATTGATGGATATAAAGATGAAATTAATGAATATATATTTTATATTTATTATATAATTATAATTATATAAATATTATATATCATATATCTTGTTACCCTTCCTTATGTTGGAGAATGATAATGTTGTTCCGACGTACATGTGGACAACCAAATTGATGAAGCAATGTGATTCAATTTTAAATTTCCACAATGAATGGATAAGTATAATACTATGTATAAAGAAAAAATTATATTTATTTAATTATTAACATTATGTAGATAATGAAACCAATTCATATATCCTATAAATAGAATCTATATACTGATGTAATTTTGGATGAATTAAATGAACAACCATACGTAGTCAAAAAAAATATTCATTGATTAGATATGAAACGATTGAAAAATAATGGTAAATAATTAAATAAATTTGAAAAAAATTATTTATAAAATATATAATAAATTTAAATTGTTAATTCAGGAGGATGTAACACCATCAACCAAGAAGAAATCCATTGTATAGATATTTTTTATCTCAATTACACTCCATTGAGATCTATTTTATATTATGAAACTAATATATATAACATGATGAATATTCTATACCCATTGACTTATTAAACTAAGAATAAATATTTATTCATTTATTTTTTATACATTTTTTTATCTAAATGTTTTTTAAAATGTAATTATTGGATTAAAATTTTCTTTAGAAATCCCATTCTTATCTGTGATTGTTCATGTTATATTAACATAGGAAGAATTATAAGAACATTATCTTCATAAATAATATTTATGTTATTCTTATATGGTTATTGTTTGGTTTTCCAGACATTTCTTCCAACTTTTCAGGTCTTTTTTACACGAAGACCCAAATAATGCTTTTAAATAAAACAATCCTTATTTCATTTTTTTCAGTCTGAAATTTTATTCTTCCATAGCCATTTCCATAAAATTATTTCTCAGATGTTTTTATATTATTTTAAATTATTGTTAAATTTATTTTATAATAAATTTTACTTTTTTAAATTGGATTAAAAATAATACAATTAATGTTATCTAAACAATTAATTTTCATCATTTTATAAAACATTTAAAGGAATTCTCTTACTGTCATATATGAAACATATGAAGTTACCACCTATATTATTATTTTTCTCAATTTAGCTAATAACAAATGTTTCCTTGTTTCCTCAAATATAATTATTTTCTATTATTTTTAACTAGAAATATAAGGGTATCATTTTTTTATCTTATGGAATATAATATTTAATGTAATTTATAATATTATATTTATAAAATTCTACAAGGGTGATATTTTTCTTTTTTTATTGAAATTGATTTTATATTTCCCAAAATCATGGTTTTACTAAGAAACATATTTCTATGGAATATGTTGCCTTCATTCATCATTTTCAAATTTATGGTTCTTCGATCTTTATCATTCTCAAGATCACATTCCATATCGATCTAGAATTTTTCATGGGAAATTATCTTCTCCCCTATGACCATATTTTATGTCTCACGGATTTATATAGTATTAGTTGAATGAAACATATTAATAATGATATATCATTTAATATATAGATATTCTATATTCTAAATTAAATATTGATATTTTATTATTAAAAAGGAAATTTGAGAATAAATTTTATTAATCAATTAATATGCAAGGAATGAATTTGGTATGAATGTAGTGGGTGGGGCCTAATTATAGGTATCCCTAGAGTAATAGATATTTATAATGAGACAAAATAAGTGACCACATAATTTGCGTAATTAGTGTATACCTACCAATACTATAAAATTTTCTTTTACATGACCATAACTATAAGATTCATGATGTCTTAAATGAGGTCTAGATGGTAATATCATGAATATATGTAAATATGAGATTCCATTAGTGGGGATTTTTTTATCATTATACATGTGTTTACTTTTATTCGTGGATTTATTTCATTCTAAACATATTAATGAAATGGAATATAATTTTATTATAAAATATTCCATATATTTTTCGATATATACCCATGATAGCATTCGTTTTACACCTTCTCTTACTGATAATTTTAGATTACCATTTCTTATGTTGTTCGTTCCAAAGGAAATGTGAAGGAATATTTGAATAATATTTGGGGTTGAAATAATTATTTTAATTTGTTGTTTTATTTTTCCAATTTAATATAAAAATAATAAATGTATATAGTCTCAAAAGACATATAAAATAATCAAACATTAGAGGAGTGATCCATTATATCTTACACCAACATAATAAAGTAGACACTGTCAATGGGTTACTAGAGTTTAGCTATATGAATTTTAATAACTATTTAGGTTTAATTTTAACATAATTTGGAGTATTTTAGAGATAAAAGATGCATTGGTTAATTAGTGGATCAATGGTCATAATGAAATACAGTTACATACACCATAATGTATCTATTAGAAGACATCAAGTACTCGGTGAGATTCTACAAGGTATAGCACACAACTCAATGGACACTACAAGGATAGTTTCCTGGTACCAGGTGTCCATTAGGCCACCAGGTAGATAATTTTATATGGGACATAAATCATTGATTTAAATCATTGTAATAAATTTGAAACACTTTTTAAATACCCATTAGTTTCCTCCCATACAGTCTCATGAGTAATCCCACTGGTGTTCTTCAATTGTGAGTGATCATAAAATCCCATTTGGAGTCTAAATATTTTTAAATTAGTAAAATTTTCCCTATACAGGTAGTTATAACTTCTCACACACTCTAACATGTTCTTTATTTTATGGTTTTGTGGGGAACTATTCCAAATCATGATTATGGAAATTTTTAATAGCATTCTACATATTAATAATTGGATGAGGTATCAACCTATGATATTTTGGTCGTTAACTCCTATTAGTTATATTTAGGTTGTCATTATAATATATGTATGTTTTATATAGATGATATGTAAGGTAAAACGATGGCTATGAGGGTATTCATGTATCAGAATGGGGAACTAATGGGTTTGGTTGGGGGAGGGAGAGAAAGTGTATCCTTATAGAGTCATAGTGGATGGTCCAAACATGATATATTATTTTTATTTTTATTATTATATATTGTTAGATTAATCCAAATGTTATAGAAATGAGTGAGGAGACTATGAATGGTACCTATTCTTTGGTAAGGTTCTATGTTATCATTATGGGTATTGTGAGACATTATGTGACACATCATCACTAGTGTTGGGATGTGTGATTAGTTGATTTATGGGTTCTATACATGGGTTGTAATGTTATATGAGTATTTTTTATGTCCCAAGGGTATTAGTTTATCCAAATATGTGACCTATGATGTAATGATGTTGTGAAAGGATACTATGACAAAGGAAGGTACTATATAGAGATACACCCCTTGGTATAGATTTTAACTCTGGAAAAAGGGGAATGATATGTCCTATATACCATTGTTGTGTGAATGATACTATAAAAAGAGTATCTATTAAAACTCATCAACCATCGATATATGTTTTACATAATTTCACTCAATTTTATGTGAACAATTAATATGAAAACACACACATAAAACCAATGATTTAATGTCATTATTGATTAGTTATATATTCAATTTTTTATAAAATTTTTCATATATTTCATCAATAAAAATCTTCAAAAATGATCCCATCATTAAAATCTATGTATTTCTAGTCCATTTAAAGAAATTGGAGTTATTTTTATGTTCCTTTAATAATAAAAATTTTACATTGGAAAGATAAATTATTTTTATAATTATATTAATATTTAATTATTGTAAATTTATTAAAAGGTATTTAAGGGAATATTATAATTTTTTAAATGAGGATTAAATATATTGAGATCATTGTAATTATTATAGATAATATATTAATGAGTTTACCATGTATTTATGGAAATGATAAAAAATTTGTTGATTTAAGAAAGAATGAGAAATATAGACTATTTATTATAGGATATTCACAAGGATGTTTATTTCAAAAAATAGATGTATTGGTGATGAATAAATGGGGTGCTTTATATCTTCCATATATTCATATATATATATATATATATATATATATATATATATTTCTATTTATCAATATCAATTTGTTGGAGGATGTTTTAATTTAATGTTTTAATCATCAGTGGGTTTTATGTATTAATGAATGATAATCAAAATGTAAAAACCTAATTCGTTGAAAGAACAATATGTTCAGTAGCTTATTCTACATGAAACGCTGAGATTAAACAAATCACGACATGTTATTAATATATTTTTATTTAAATATAAATAATATAACCAATAAATTAAATTTCTATTTATTAAAAGTATTTAATAATTTTTGAAATAGATATAAATTTTCTAATACATATATATGTAATTGTAAATTCTTATGAAATAAGTACACAATTTTATATAATATTTATTTATTGCAAATATTATTTTTACAAATTTTTATAAGAAAATATTTTTAATATTTATTTGGTAGATTAGAAATAATTTTTTATAAAATTAATATAATTTTTTAAATAATTATATCTAATTTAAAATAGGGATATTTATAAGTAATTTTAAGCAAATATTGAATTTTCAACGAATAGTCAAAATATGGATTTTTAAAAAATCTAATTTATTTTAATAAATTTAAAAATTAAATGTCCCATTTTTCTTTTAATTTCATTTAAATTTAAAATAAATTCTATTTATTTTGATATAATGTAATTAATAACATTTAAATCACCTTTATATTGGAAATTAGTATACTTTAATTTTTAATCGTAATAATTCCTTTTTCTAAAAATTGTTTTAAAGTGCATAGTGTTATTCTACTTTTATTAATCAATATAACCCCTAATGGGACGTTATATTTAAATATATCTAAATATTATTTATCTATTAATATTAATTTAAAATCATTTAATTATGATTGATAGTCTAAGAATTAAAATTAGATAATCTGTTTCTTAAAAAATACATTTCTTGAAAAAATATATATCACATTTTATCGGTTTAATTTAAAATTGAGTTATGAATATTAAATGATAAAAATTTGATAAATTGGATTCCATATTTTTAATCTGAATAATTAATTTTAGGTTTAACTTAAATTATAGAATTAATGAATAGTAAAAATAGTAAAAATCTAGTAGCTCTAGTGAGAAATTAACAACCAAAAAAACATTTTTATATTTGTAGTAATTGGAAAAATATGTTTAAAAACTATTTCCATGTGAATGGTGGAGATGATTCATTACCACATCACCCCACAAATATAAAATTTATAAATTTTGAAGAACTTTTCATGAGAGTGACATCCCATTATTGAATAGTTTTGGGTATTTAAAATATACCATTCCTCCTCAGTTATAAAACGGAACCCATCCCCTATCTTTTTCACACTGAACAAGCCATTTATATCTAAAAACTGAATAAATATTCCCCAACATCATTATAAACATTCTTGATCTTCTTTTCTTCCAAAATTACCATCATTTTGACCTTAATAATAGAAACAAAGGAGGATCTTCTGAGTGAGTGAAATCATCTTCACCAAGCTCCTTATTTTTACATATTCCATTTAAAAAATAAAACCATGTCATAAAAATTACAATATAATATCAAAAATATACCAGATATACTATAATGCTTTTATGTTTATGTCCTAATATTTATCTAAATTCAATTCCATTGATAGGGAAACCAAACCATCATTCGTGTGTATGGTGAACTGTCTTGTTATGAAAGAATGTAATTCTATTTCCTTTATCACCTCCCACAATTATTCATTATGATGGATTTAATATTTATAAGATATATTAATTAAATATTATTGATTGTATAATATTAATATTTCATATGCATTTTTAAGGTACAACCACTAGAAAATTGATATCATTATTTGGGTATACAACAAACTACAACCTAAGGAAACAATGTGTTCTTTTATTAACGCATCACATGTAGTGTATATGTTTGTTTATTTAAATAAATAATATGATATTTATGATATTTTTTTCATTTTATAGAAATATTAGAACTCTCGCCTTCTTGAAATCCTGATCATTGAATAATTTAAATGATACATACGACCTTCCGTCTCCATGTTTTTAACATAGTTCATTTTATTACCCATAAATAATGGTAAATATTTAGTGAATAATTTATGTATAAAAATATTAATTATGTAATAATTACTATTTTGGGATTATGTATCAATGATCCCTTTTACTACGTTCCACACACTTGAAATTATCAACTAAGCATTATCATAACATTTGATATAGACATAAATAATTATGTTATTTAAAACATCATTATAATAAATTATATACATTTTTTTAGTATAAGGGATTGAACCTAGAAATGGTTCACAAGAAAAAAATTGATATAAGTTAATTATATAGTTTATAAAATTAATACACGAGAATAATGAACTAGATGTATGTTTTTCATCTCAAAATGTCATTATTTGATAAATATGTTCTTTTATACACCTAATTACATTAAAATGATTTATATGCTTCCATATTCAATATTAATTCATTAATAAATATTAATTTATATAAATTTTGGTTATAATTCATTTACATTAGTCAGGAGTGTTCTGATTCAAATGTTACCAAAGCGGTAAGAGTTTAGAATTCAATTTCATTTTAATCAGAGTTGTTTGTGATTGGATATCAATCTTATGGAATTATTTGATCACTATTTGATAAAAACATTTTATTTAATCATCCACTATATATTTTATATATTTTATTCCCCTCTTTTGGTAAATAAATTATTTAGAAAATGGTTTTAAGAAAAGAGGAAAATATTTTTATATTCCGTAAAAAATCATGTTTTTTCCATATCTATGTTTTCTAAAAAAAATACTTTTAAGGATATTTTTATCCATTAAAAAAAGATTTATTAAAGAAATATTTTACCATGTAATAATTTTTATAAAAAAAATGAAAGGAATCTTTAGGTAATTTTCGAAATGATGAACTTTTTTAAACTTTTTTACAATAGTGTGAAAGGAATGTTTCCTTTAACTTATACCCCATATATATAATTACACGCCATCATTACCACATAAATCATTGAATCACAATTTATAAAATTCCATAAATATTAATAAGGAAAATTATTTATATAATATTTTCTAATTTTTCAGAAATTTTAGGAGTTATGTAATCATTAAAATTATATTTATCTCATGAAATATTCCATGTAGTATTTTAATGAAATTTTCAATGATGAAAATATTTGATGATATCAGTTGATTCCAAACAATATATAAATGTTTCAATCACATATGTAACTACCTTATTCTCCCTTACATGTAGGGCTAAATCATTCCTTAGGATCATCTAAAAAATTGGATCATTGTGAAATATCTTTAGATTAATATTTGACTCATGATTATGAAACCCATTAATTCATTTGGGAAATTCTTATGATTTTACCTTATAATTGATTTCCACTTTATGGAGCACATAATTCCTGAACATGTTATGATTGATGCACCCAGACAGTGCTGATATTCATTGGGTATTGTTTTTAGTTCAAAGTGTTATCATGTATTAGATTGAGGAGCAAGCCTAATTATTGATCCACTGTGATATTTTTCTAAAAATCAATTTTATTTAATGAAAATATATTTTCAAAATGATTAGAATGTTTGAAGGATGAATACTTTCAAAATATATTTAGATGATGATATAATGATATCATAGTATATTAAGTAATGAAAAATATCATCATACATGATTTTTATTAAAAAAACGTATTTTTATTTTTTTCATATTGTATTTTATTGAATATAGAATCACCATATCGATACATTTCTAGAAAACTAAGAGTATGCATTTTACGAAATTTGAATAATGGAAATGTTTTTTACTATATGAATCATATACCATTGATTTTAGATATTAATTAATTTTCGTACAAATAACTATAACTCATTGAATCCATGTAATGTTATACATCGAGCAATCCATAAGATGGAAAAAAAGAGAAAGACTTTGTTAAAATGTATGAGTTCATTAGAATGAAACTTTTTAAAAAGAAATAAAACATAGTTCATCAGATAAAAATGACTATATGGTTGATATTAGATGTAATATAGAAGAAGTATATGACATAAATAATAATAAATCGATGTTTTATGAATATATGATATTTATTTAGATGGGTATTTTTTCTATAAAATGTGAGAGGATATGGTGATGAAAATATCTTAATCTGATAGACTACAGTTGGTGTTTGTGAATGTGATGAGATGTTAAAAAATTCAATAGAAAAAATAAACAAAAAAATATTCTAGATTCAATGGACATGATAAAAATAAATCATTATATGACTCTTTAGTTACAATATCAAAAAGAATATAATGATTTGGATATAAATAATGTAATAATTTTAGGAGGAGAAAAATTTCATACATCATTATTAGATCAACAATATGAGCAGACTGAGAATGTGAATGATCCATATGTTCTGATGGAGAATTTTCTCCAGATGTAAAAAGTTATTGTTTCAATAAGTTACAAATTTTATGTTTTTATATATTTAAAATTTTGATGTTTTAAAAATATATTTTTTTTAATAATATGATTTCATAAATGTTGATGTGTTTCTTTATATAAAAAGTTTAGGAAACTCATGGAGGTTGGAATATTGGAGAATTTGATATCATTCTTGAAAATTAATGTAGATTTAGTGGATTTGAGATTGTTGAGAAGAGTCCCAATGAAATTCAAATGAGCATGAAATTAATATTTATGAGTTAAAATTAGTGGGAAAAATATCATCCCATCTTTTAATTTCCTATAGAAACTATAAATTTAGATGAAAATTATAATGATACATGTTTTTTATTCAATGATAAAAAGTCATGAAACTGGATGAATGTTTTCATTGTTTTGATTCCAAATTCTGTCTATTTTCATGTGGAAGAATTTAATTGGACAAATATTTCATACAAAAGTATCCAATTGAATTCAATTCTATGAACCCGAAAGATATCATTAGATAGAAGAAACTAATAGGATTTATATGAAGATGATTTTGTGAGGAACTGAGTTTACTAAAGTGAAATAATAGAGATTTTGTAAAAATAAATAGTTTTAGAAATGGTGTATCAGATTTAGACATTCAAATGTTGTCCAATTAGACATAGGAACATCAGTAAGAGTATTCAGACCGATCATTGTTAGATTATGTTTCACAAAAATGCATAATTATGTTGTGGAGAAATTATTGTTAAAAAATTTGTAAACAGATGGGATTCAGAATTATATTCCATATTGGAATAGATAATGTTTAGAAAAAGGTTATACCAACATTTATATTCAATATGTGAATATTTTGAATTTTCCGGGACCCATTGTAGTGTCCTTGGTTGGGATGCATGTTCTCACATTGAGGCGAAACCATGTAAATTTTGATCGCTTTTAATACTTTTCTAATTTATCATGAATGTGAGTATACAAAAAGATGGCCAGGGAATGAATCTAACATGTTTCATGATTTTAGATTTTAAAATATTGAAATTTTTAAAAATATAACAATTGATTCACCCCTGCCCTCTCAGTTTTTCTATGTTAATTTGTAACATCATGTGGTGTGAGAGGAAGGTTTCCCCTATAAAATACTTATCTTATAAAATTTGAATTCCATTAATAATAGAGTAAGTCATCTATTTGATGGAATAATTTATCATGGTAAAAAATAGAAGGATATTTATTCTAATTTCTCATGGATTTTTGGTTGTTGATTTAGAAGCTATTATGAATCCTACCATTGAGAATGATCCCCCCTGACATTTTCTACACGAAAAACATTGATGTTAATGGATGGGATAGAAATTCAATTAATATCTCTCTATTATAAAATGTTTACAATAAGGTTTTTTTTATCAAAATTGCAATGATATTGTAGGAAATTCCGAAAATTATTTTCATGGGAAATTCTAAAGTGTAGGAAGAGAAGATTAAAAAAATTTAATATAATGTTTGAAGATATAATTATAAGAGGTGAAAAAATTATTAATTTTTAATTTATCATAGTTAATAAATATTTTTTATGAATTATATGTTTTAGAGATGTCATGGAAGATTCTAAAACTGTTTAGAATCCCACGATTAAATTTTTGGACTTGTTTTTTTCTAAAACCCCAACATTAGAAGATAAAAAAATTAGAATGTGATGAATTGAACTACTTTATTTTTTTCCTATGAAATTATAAAAATTTCTGTATTCAAAAACAATATCACATATTTAATGGATTATAAATATATGGGAATGATGAAAATTATAGATGTTGGAGACGTTGATCCTTATGATTTCGATGATTAGGAGGATGGTGAGTTGGATGAAAAAAATAAAATCTCTTATCTAATAGAATTTATGAATATTTAGAGTAGATTATATAGGAAAAAAATACATGAATATGTTTTGAGAATGTTGGAAATGATAAATTTTCATTTAATTATAGTAAAAAGATGGTTAGTGAATATGAAGATCATCTTGAAGAAAAGAGTCGATGGAAGAATAAAAAAACTACTAATGAAGAAATTAAGTACACTAGTGAAAGGAAAAAAGAAAAAATAAATAAAAGAATAATTCCTATAATGAAAGTAGAATATAACATAGATTAAATTGATTCATCAGAAGATTATTGTAAAAAAAGTATCGGAAACATATTTTAAATTATTGAGAAAATAATGATTTTTCGAATACTAAAGAAGAAGATGGTTGTAATGAATGTTATTGAGAGTATCAGTATATATCAGAACAGGTATCATGTATTGATCAAAATAAAACTCTCAAGAATGAAATAAAAATTATTAATAAAGAATATTAATATTTTTTTAAAGGATTAAAATATGTCCCTAATAATGAAGAATATTGCATCTTGGAAATGTTGAACTACAAACTGATAATTTCTAAACAGGGAAATAAATTTGAACACATTAGAAACAAATTATAAGATATAGAATAAAAATTTTACAAAAATTAATCAAAAACATTTGTTGATTAATTTAGTTGATGGATGTTGAATGAAAATATTATAATGATATAAGTTGTAAAATATTAATCATTGAATGCTACAAAAATAAACACTCAATGAATTGGGTGAAATATTTACCCACTAAATATAGAAGTTCGTCGGATTTTTATAATAGTTCAGGTTTGAAAAAATGTGTTCTGAAAACATGGATATTGAAGGGATGTGATGAACCTATCACATCCATAAAAGTAGATAATTCAATTTATAGGAATTATTTCTCTTTCCCAAATAAAGTAATAACATAAAGAAGTTATAAACCTAAAAAATTATAGAGAGAAATAATACTTCTACAAAATATAGTGATTTGGAGGTTGTTTCTAGTGGTATGGAATTTATGGTCATAGAGATTAGAACTACTGGCATAACATGTTGCTTCCATGAAGGAGGCATTAGTAGTGGGGGTGAAATAATGTAAATATATTGATTATCTTTATTAATCCATATGATGTTTGAAAATTTAATTCAAAATATGTAAGAATATATTCAACATAGAATAATTATGACTGCTTAGAAATATTTTGTGGGAAATGCGATCAACTAGGTCACTTTTTTAATGATTATATAAGTACACATCTGGGACAATGTTCTTTTTCTATAAAATAAAATGAGGATAAAAATTATAATGGTAAAGAAATGTCATTTTGTCTTGAGGCAGTTCTATAAAATTAAAACAAGGACTACTAATGGATTATTTATTGTATTTTTTCCTCGCACATTAACGGTGCTACAAAAATCATGAAATGTACTAAAAACATTTATGGGTTATCAGTTACTTTTGGAAATGATTGTTCCTTGAATATCAGTCGAATTGGAACAACCGAGATTGAAACATAGAAAATAAAATCTAATGAATTTCTATGTATTGGTGGGATTAAGTACAACATTAATAATTTGAGTAAAATTTATGATAATAGAAAATAAGTGATATTGGTCAAATATTTTTTATCCTAAATTCTGTGTGATATGGTCAACTTATCATAGGTGTATAATTAACTAGAAGTAATCATTTATAGATATGAAAACTTGTTGACTCATGTTATGTGAATGTTTATGATACAAACAAGTTTTATATTCACAAACTTGGTCATCCTAGGAAGAAAGTCATGAAAAAATATTCTAAATATAATGGTATATAAAATATACCAACATTGGGAAGAATCAAAGATGATGATTATATAAACTTTTAGAAAGGAGTTATGATTTGTAAAAGATAGATGAATGTAGAAATTTAAACTACTCTACATTGTGTGATTACTCAATCTGATCATTTTGGACCGATGAGAAAGAAATACACCAAATGATAATTTTACATTCTCAAATTTATTGATGATTTAACTCAGATTACCAACACCATTTTTATAAAAATAAAATTATATGCAATAGAAATTTTTAATATAGTGCTCCATACACCCATAAAAAAAAGTTACAAAAAGGAAAAATTGAACTCTGGTGGAAATGGTAACAATCATATTTTCAGAGTATAAAATTTCAATTCTATACTATAGAGAAGCTATTAAATCTAATATTCATATGAATAATAGAATATTTTTAATGTCGGAAACAAATAATAATTTCTATTAAATGTTTTAAAAAACATCATTGAAACATTTCCGGTTTTTTACGGTCCTGGTTAATTAAAAATAAAAAATCTATATTTGGGGAAATTTGATGAAAAAGAAAATGTAGGAACCTTCATGGAATATTCACCCTATGAATGTAGTTACGAAGGATTGAAATTTTTTTAAAAATGTTTGTGGATTCCTATTATATGAAGGATTTTGAAAATTATATTATTTTATAAAATGATGTTGAAAATGTTGAGGAATGCAAACATACATTTTCCAAGATAAGTGACTGTTATAAAAAATAGACATGTCATGACTCGAAGGAAAAGCGTGACATAGAAAGTGAATTTGGTCGATAAACGTTGAAATTTATAACTTTTTAGATATAAGATAAAAATTTAAATTTACTTGTAAATTTGAAATAATGTATTAATATTATACAAATATTATCATTAAAAAATCAAACATCACAAATTTCATAAATTGAACAATAATTAGTTTTAGAAGTAGTGAAATATAAATAAAGGATAAATGAAATTAAGGAATAGTTGGATCCAAAATAGAAATATTAAATTTGGGAAATATTTCTTAACTAGTAGATAAACATATTATTCTAAAAAATGGGTTTATAGAAACATGTTGAATGGACCGAGAAGAGTTAAAATAAAAAAACTAAGACTTGATGGCAAAGGTAATTCTGAGGTGGAAGGTGTGAACATTAAAGAACCTTTTTTCTAGTTATATGATTAGAAAACATATGAATATTCTTACAACTGGCTTCCTAATAATTTTATAATGTTTATATGATTGAATTAAAGTAAAATTTTTTAATTGGTGATTTTTTGGATGTTGTTTACAATGAAAAACCTTGTAGTTTTCTACCAGATAATTAAGAAAGAATGGTTTGTAAATTAAATAATCCATTTTATAGGTTAAGCAAATATTACATTACTGGTACTCAAAACATTATATTTTTATGAAAATATTGAATATTTCCAAAGGATATAATGATAGAGACATGTAATTCAAATAAGCAGATTCAGGGACGTTGATTGTAGTCTATTACATGCATTATATAATTTTTTATATGGATAGATAATTTTTTTAAGGAATTTTCTAATGAAATGAAGAATAATTTTGAGATTTCAATGTTAGGAGAAATAAATTTCATTTTTTTTCATAAGTTAAAAAAATGGAAAAAATAAATTTTCATATGTTAAGCTATATACACCAGGGAGATGTTAAAAAGGTTTACAATAACATATTCAAAAGAGGTTTCAATGAGGATTTCAGTGTGATTAACGTTGAGTTAAGATGAAACATGATAACATGTAAATCAAAATTATTTTTGAAATATAATAGGATGTTTTATTTTCCTTATAGCGGTAATACCATATATTGTTTGTACTGTGAATTTATGTTCTAGATATACTATTCATCTAAAAGAATCTCACATATTGGAATAAAATAGAATTAAGAGAGAAGTTAAAGGCAATACTTCATATGGTATGATGTGATATGGAATTTGTGATATGAAAATTCATAGTTATACTGATTCTTATAGATATGGAATCTTCAATGATAAAAAAAATAAGTTTTGGAGGAACATTTCTCGAAAGAGAATAATTTATGAGTTATTATAGTTGAATAAGGTTTAGTAACATTGATCACAATAAAATCAAAATATATTGTGGCTACATTGTCTTCTATGCATATATTGTTTATTAATATCGAGTTGGATGATTTAAAAGTTAATTTTATACACAATAAATGATTTATCGTGATAATCAATGTGAAAAATGATCTATCTAAGAATCAAGTCCAACAATCAAGATTAAATAACATTGATTTTATGATTCACTTTATAAAGGATAAATTTAATGGTTGAGAGTTTCTTGGTAATATATTTCAATGAAGTATCATGTTGAATATATATTTACTAAAGTTACACCGAATGAAATATTTCTGGATTTGAGGCTAAAAATCGTCTTCATCCTCCACAAATTATTTCAAAATGTTCTAAAGGATGTCACCCATTGGGAACTATATTATGCTAATAAAGGGGGATATAAATTAAAAACATTTTAATAAGTCTATTCATTTCCTTCTATATTGAATTTGGATTTGTGGTTATCATAAAATGGCGGATAGATTTTAAAGGTAGATATTTGAAAATTGATAATGGAAAAAAGGATAAATTTAATGTGAGGGAGAGTAAATCATAACATGGGAAAATAATTTCTTGTCACCGGTCAATGGAATTCCTTCAGAAACATTACATAATTAAGTAGTGTAGTTTATAAACACTCACTTTTTTGAAATGATATGTTATGGTAAATGTTGAAAACTATGATTTGTTATACAAATGAGTTGGGAAATTTTCAGTGTAAAGAAAAATGATGATTGATGAATGTTATTAATTTTTTTATAAAATAAATATTGGTAGATTGAATTTACTATTTACCAAAAAAATTATATTTATTGAAAAATATTTTTTTATACTATTTTTTGAAAAATAAGAATTGTTCATTTTTTTCATGTGATGAAATTTTTTTATGATGTTTCTTAAAGATAAATAATGATATAAATTTAGAATGTATGGAATGTTGGAAAGGTAAAAACATCCAAAATAAAGTCTGATAAATCTATGGTGATCTAAATGTTTCTTAATTAATGAAAAATCCTATGATATATTATTTGGATAAAAAGGATGTTGATGTTTTTGGGATATAACTTATTTGATAAAGAAACCTGAGATTGATATGTTTATTGAAAAATAGAATTATGAATTTTTAGAAGATTGATGAATTGCATTATTTTCTCTCATATGATATATCAGGAAAAACATCTAGATTGTAAGCCAATTTTTTTAAATTTCATGAGATAATAGACAATGGTTTTAAGGATATTTACTTGGAAATCAATCAAATAGACCATCAACCAATGTCTCTATTAGAAAGTATTAGTTTTTATGAAGTAAATTTTTTAAGGCATTAGAATAATATCATCTAATAAACCCCACCATAAAGTGGATATCATTTGTAATTGATAATAATAATAGGTCACATGTCATTGAAAAATATTTTATAAGAATATTTTATGTTTTTTTATTGATCTTATTTTTTTAATTTTGAAAAATGAGATAAGATCTCAGGATGCAATGTTACTAATTACAAGAAATTTACTTGGTGTTTGGTAAACATAATATATGTAAAAAAATCATCTGATGAACCTGACTAAATAATTTTTTTGGATCAGACAACCACTGAAAAACACAGATCATCAAACAACCCTTTAGTTAGAATGTAATAAAGTTAATAAAGTTGCAGAGACAAATAAATTAATAAATTTAGGACTGTAGAAATTTCATAATTCATTACTATATAGATAGTATTTACATATGGAGAATGTTCATGGATAATATGATTAGAGGTAGAATGTTTTCAAGATATATGAATTTGATGTTTCAAAATTTAATAAAGTAAAAATTTGAATAATGTTACAAATTGGATGATTCATGAAATTGAAAATTGTTAAAAATTTATATTATAATATTGATTAGTTTAACTATAATGCCTCATCCGTAAAAATTTCCTAATCATGAGTATAGACAAAGATTCACATTGAGGATCTTTTTAGGTTTATAGATTTTGATAACTAGGCCATAACAATTAAATTATATTTCAAAAATAACAATGTAGACACCTCTACTCAGTACCCATTTTTTTCATAATATAAAAACTCTTAAAAAACAATTCTGCTTCCATGTATAAAACATCATGACTTTTCCTTAATCCCATCCTTAAATCTATAAAACTTTATTTCTTGTGAAAAACATTTCAAATCCAGGGATTAGCATAAATATATCATTATGGAATATAAAATAAGGAAAGGAAACATTACCCCATAAATGAAATAATAATTTTAAATCATTACAGACCTTGAGAAATCATAAGATTTCTGAATAACACACAGAAATCATTAATAATAAAGGTAACTTATGGAATACATAACTTACATACCTTTTCTCTTTCACAGCCACATAGGGAGTTACATTTGGAATACACATCACATTAAATTACCTAAATCTCATAGGATAAACATTAACATTTACCTCGTTCATGTTACCCAATGCATTGGAGAGCTATCTCATTCTCATCTGCCCTAGGTTTATCACAGAACCACCCACATGTGTAAACAATGATGAATAACAATAACATATTCATAACACATAAAACAAGAATAATGGAAATATGAAATTTCCACATTGCAATCACAATAAATCATTTCATGATATATTCATAATCAATGATTTTCAAGCTATTTAAAAAACCATTTAAAACATTTACTAATGCTAATTTTTAATAAATGTGTCCTATACCACATTGATGTTCTTTTAAGAATTATCTTCAAAAAATTAATGCCAATATAAATTAATCCTTAATAACATATTTAAAACATGGATACTAATAATAATGATTTATACGACTAAATCATTAAAACATTTAAAACAAGGTTTTAGTTAAAGTGTCTCATAATACTTGGGAAAATACCTGAATAAAAATAGTTAAAGAATAAAATTAAACAAAAAATATAACATCATGAGAATATGGATATTAATTATATAATATTTAAAAGGGCCGTATATACACCCTATATGATAATATAGGTTTTCAAGACCATGATATGCCTCGAATGAAAGGAGATAAAGATAGAGTCCGTTATGAAAATTCGGCTACCTAACTGCGTCACATTAAAATTCAGAAAAAGGGTTGATGAGAGGGAAAAAGGTATCTCTTAACATGGACATAAATTTTACAGAAATAAAGATATATTATAACATATCCCAACATAAGTAAATATATATTAAAATACACAACATAAAATATGTCTTTGACTAAAAAATGAGGGTGAAAGGTTCCCTTAGAAAGATATTATCCTTAAATTAAGGATAAATAAATGATTTAATTATGTGAGAAAAATATAAATAAAACCAATATATTTGGATATTAAATTTAAAACAACAATAGGACATTCACGCATATTTATAGGATAACATAATCATGAAGTATAATTTCAACCCAATGATAGGAATGTAGGTGAAGAACATCCCTTACCTCGTGTTTGAATTGACTCATTTGTTTCATGTTATTTTTGAATAATATACTTGAGTTAATTTCTACATGAATAAGAAAAATTTTCAATTTTTTTCCCTTTGATATATTTTTATTTCCTTTCAGTAACAATTAGTTAATTATTTGAGTTCATATCAGACATTTTGTCGATGTTCGGAATTTGAGTTAAAAATGAACAGGTTAAAATTAAAAAATTTCCACATGGTCAAAAGTACATTATCTCCAGAATTATATTAATGATTTATATATCATATATTTAATAAATATCTACTATATATTTATTTATAATTGTCTATAACATTATTACATAAGAAATTAAACACATCTTTCATGGATACATTAAGCCGTACGTACGCATGAACGCTACTTTCATTTATTTTTTTTCATTTTCAATGAAATGAAAACATAATGATACATAGGTATATTATGATTGTATAATAATATAATATTTTATATATGTTACATAATTTCATGAACACCATCATTTATACGTTTCTTGTATGGTATGAATGAGTCATAGCACATTGAGGGGGCGGTAGTCCGCACTTCCTCAAATGAAATTATCGTACTTATATAACATAAAAATCATAAATGTATGTCATAAAAGATAATTACTTAAGAATATTGATAAAAAAAATAAATATATACAATATATAATTAAATATCTATTATAATTGTCAACATGAGAGTTGGTATGAGAATATTGAACAATCACTGTTTCGTGAGGCGGTAATTCGCCGTCCACAGAAACAATATGTTCATATCCATTAGATGGAGGTGTGTGTATTTTTAGTCTAAATTAATCTCATAACAAAAAACCTAGTATATTTAAGATAATATTTTTGTTATTTAAACGAATTATAAGAAGAGAATAAGGAGTGGAGAACTAAAATAAAAGAATCTTACTTGAGGGAAGACATTACCTTTAAATCGGGTAACTCCCTTGGGTTTGAATCAAATGGATTTCTTGAAGTCACTTCGGCATAAGGTAAGGCATCTTGGGGGAATAGAGGGATTTTTGGAGATTATTTTGATAGATTTTGGATGATACAAGGGGATTGGTATGTGTGAGTAATGGGTTAGAGGTGATGGCATTTTATAAGGGGGAGGAGGGGCTCTTTAAGAATGTTTCAAAATATTATTTTGTTATGAACTAAATTTTGGTGTAAAAATGACCCAAATTTATTAAATTCCAATATAATATTTCAATTATTCTACTTCCATTCAAAAAATATGTATTAGACAATTTTTGGTTTCAAATTTAAACTTATCATTTAGCTTTAACCCTTAGTTAACTAATTGGACTCTTACCTTGTCTTCTTGTATATTCACTATATAATGTTAATATAGATACTACAAAATAAAAATAGAACCAAAAGTGGTTCATTAATGATATTTTAAACCTTGTATAAAGTCATTTGGAAGAATATTATTTTTTAGGACTATTATATCATTTAATAAAATATAAATTATTTTTAAAACTCATTTATGACAATTTATAACCTATTCATATCAAGACTTTAAAAAATTATATAAGAACTTTTTTATTTCCAAAAAAAAAATCAATAAATCAATTATAACAATTCATTACTATCCATAAAATTTTTGGATGTCATAAAATGTATAAAAAAATTTATTTTAACAATTATAATATAATTTATTTGAATCCTCTATTAACGAAGAAATTACTGAATCATTGTTATGTCATAATAAAATTTATTTATTTAATGTATAAAAATTATAAATAAAACACCATAATGTTTGAAATATTATTATATATAATATTAATATTTATATTCAAAGAGATAACTTATATAACCCCATGTAAGAATTTATTTACTAAAATATATATGTTTATGTCATTTTTGTCATTACATCAAATTAATTAATATAAAGTGTCATTATCACTCTTACATGGCTCCAAGGGGTCCCAAAATCGACCCAAGTATGCCCATAGTCGGAAATGTATCACGAAATAGGATTAGGACACATGTTATGGTAATTTAATATAATAATAATTTTATTATTTTACCCTTATTTACCCGATTTTCGTTTTAACCGTGGTAAATAAAATATTTACTGAAGTAAATATTCATAATGACTAAAAATAAAAGGTACCTATATACAATATTTAAACCGACTGAATAGAAATATTGAATCAATTTTTCCAAATTCAAATCATATAATTGGCCACAATTTATATAATATTAATTCCCATTCTCAAAACAAAAAGCGTATTTTTTTAGAAATTACAACTATCAAAAGATGTAGATGTTTATGTTTAAAAGGCTTATCTTTTAGTCTTATACATTTCGTTAAATGTTTATGCTTATTTAAGAATGATTCTGATATATTGGTATCCTTATTGATCATCTGAGCTCAACAATTTCTATGTTTTATTTTTCCTATGATGCGAAGATGTATATTATGAATGACCTGCCGGGATAGTTTATGGGATATGAATGTGGTCAATGGATACAATGCGCTTGTTGTTTTTCATATTATAATGTAATGTAAATCTTTTAAATGTATCTAATACTTACAAGGATACTTAACTGATTGGTCATTTGGGATTTGATCCTTCTTGATCATGCTAATCTAATAAAATAATGCATCGACTCTGGGTAATTAGGTTCTGGGCGTTACAATTTACATGTTCTCATAAATCCTCATGCACACTTTGAACACATAATTACTTCATATGTGAAAGAGAGAGATGATAAATTGAGTATGGATTCCCACTGTGACGTTTATTCATGTGGGTCCTTTGTTTAGGTCATTCGCAGAGGTGACTGGGTGTCTATAAATATGGTCGAAAATCTGATAAATTTTGCCACATCATAACACCACTTATTGTCTCCCACAACAGAATTTGTATATGAAACTCTCTTACATACCTCCCTTTAACTATTTACCTTGTGTCCCATTAATTATTATTTTTAATAAATCCTTGTTGTGACACACTCTGGAAATCATTTAAATGAGTGACCTATGTGAGGTCACAGGAGTGAGTGACCTACATGAGGATTGATGAGTGAGTGACCTGTGTGTGGTAACTTGTGTGTGTGACCTATAAGGTCACTTGATCTTGTTACCTACTTGATTTTTATTGAGAAAGTTACTAATAAGAAGTCACACCTTTAAAACATTTTATCTCATTAAATTAAATTCCATACTATGTTGTTGATGCTAATTAACATCTCCATATTTCCTCTACATATTTTCAATGGTAAATAAATAAAATTATGATGAAATTTTTTTCACACACTATAAATAAATGACCGATATAATCTAACCAGATTAATATGATATGTGTAACTCCACATTTATGCAATTAACAAATTACATGAAGATATACCAATGTGAGTACCTGCTAAGAGATCAACTACCAATGTATGACCACAATATTTTTTAATATTCATTCACTCTAAATTCATAATGTTATTTAATGAAGTACTAATTCTAGGAGTACACCATCAATCCTACATCCAATATCTCTTTAGGAGGAATATTTTTCAATGATGGAATAATAAACTTTTCATGAGTCATTCATATTAGTCTATGTCCGCTGTATTTTATTCCTCCCAAAATAGAATCCAAACCTCATTCCTACCATTCAATATTTCATGCTTTGATGATAGATTAATTAAAAAGGATGGATGGAGGATTCAGATTTTTGTTCTATAGGGTTTTCAAGGAATAATGGTTGTGGGAATACTGGGTGTTCCAATTTTGTATAAAAATTCAAACAGAACTAAAAGATATTGATCTTTATGAAGCTATATTAGGGGGTGAGTCAAATGTGTATAAGAATTTAAATATCACCCATGAGATATTGAGTAGGTTGTTTCCACATAATAAAATTCTATATAAAACATGAAAACCCCATCATTTATTTTGGGATGTCTATAGGATCTTAAGAATTCATATTATTGGAGAAATGTATGATAAATTTGTTCCATAGAACGAAACATGGATCATATTGAATAGACTCAAACATCGGCCTATGAGTAGGTAACATTATCGCGAATGGTGTAGAAAAATATTGGTTTCCCAAGGAGAAATATTAATTATATGACTTGGATAAAGGCCCTCCCAATGTACCAATAAAAGGGTCATAGATTTGTGTTCCCAAAAGGATTTCCTCAATTAGAGAATCAGTGGATTCTTAAATTAGTATGTCCTACATTAGACCAATTCCAGTATAAGGGGTTAAAATATATAGTCATGTCTGACATCCCTATGAGTACCTACATGAAAGGATTCTGAGATATGTGGGTGTCTTCCTACGTACAAATGTTTTGTGAATCTAAAGGTGCTGTGATGCTTGGTACATTTTTAAAAGTGGACAAATTATTATAAGGAAGTACAAAGGGATGAATGCCCCTATTTTGGAAAACATTTCTACTTCACATTGCAAGTATATATAAGGAATTACCCATACTAAATTTCGGGGATATTTTATGTTTTTTGGGGGTGGATTTTGGCACACTTGAGTTCCTATGACATTATTAGTATTGTTAAAGTCTCAGAAGGATGATTTCATTCATTAAAATAAGTTATTTCATGAAATCATTACATATAAATGAAATATTAAAAATATATAATGAATATGAATGTATTGGGATAGATTATTTTCTCCCCTTATGGTGATCCACCAGCTGTAAGATTCTTTGAAAATGGAAAAGGTGATGAATTCATAAGGATATCCATGGTTGCGTTCAAATACAGTGTTCTAGAAATCTGTTCTATCAATGATGTAATGTGAAATGAATATGCTCTATATCAATGTTACAATAATTTAAGTGTCTAAAACTGCCGAATATATCCCCACACTAGTTCTATATTAAAATCAACCACTGATGGACCACAATTTCTGGATCATCATGGACATGGTGGTATCCCAATTATAGATTATGTTTCCTTCATTAGGTGCATCCATTGGGATAAATTGTAGTTAATCCAATAATACTATTTCTTCTAACCCTCATGGGGTGTTAAAAGGAATTTTTCTATAATAAATGGAAACAAAAAATACTAGTCATTCAATGTATGGTAGAATAGATAATCCTAGAAGATATGATGAAAAAGATCTAGAATCCCTTAAACGAGCTCGAACAAGGACAGTAGAGAAGGAAAAATTTGAAAAGACCAAATTTTTTGAGCCAAACTGGTCCACTCATCCTCATAGATAGGTAACCTGATCTATAGTATCCCAGTCCCTATAGATTAAAGAGGATATTGAGGACCATAAATATAACTTATGTTGGTTAATCCTTAGAGATAGCCACATCAACATCATATTATGTGTGGCATATGAAGGTATATGACTAAGAAGGGGTAACACACACCATTTGTGATTTATGGGTATTTTTAAGAGATGGTATACACAACCAATAGCTTTTGGATATTAGATAATCATCTGTTCTACACCGTGAAAACAAATTTACAAAGGAAGGGAAGTATATTCATGAGTTAGTGAAGCTTTTATATGTGATTGATGAATGGTTCCCCACCAAAATGGTGGTAACTGATATGATGGATTGAGGTGTTGATGAAGGAGTGGATGACCAATCCCATAGATAATTGGATTTATTCATTGGTTATGGTGATGTAATATTATTTATCTTTCATTCGTATTCATAATAATTTTCTATTAGAAAATTAGTTACCACTAAGGGGTGTCCTTAACTTGCAGAAGGACGTGTCACAAAAACTAGCCTCCCTAAGATAAACTTCAATGGTTACCCTGACCATAGTTAGTGGGGATACCCATGATCATGGGGATTTATCATTATGATAGAGATTTATGAAAATGGTTATGGAAGGGGGGTGGGATTTACACCTTCATTGCATGAATTTGAAAAAACAAGCTTGGGCCCCTCGGTATATTAGTTGAATAAATAGAAAATGGTGAATGCATCATCAAGAAGTATGCACCACAGTAAATCTTCAAAATATTAATCAGTCCTAAAAAAGGACTAACATAACGAAATTAACATTCATTTCCTTTGTCAGATATTTTTCAGTTTCTTACCTCATTGGGTCTCGCACTAGTCACTATGTAATTAATTAAGACAATAGTGATGGGGCATGAAACCTTGAAGACTATTTTTCACCATTGACAGGAGAAGTGTTAGTGGACTAGACTTCATCTGTTCCTATCACATTATTAGTATAAGAATATATTGGTAATGGCAATTATGGTTCCGAAGTGGGAGATTCATGTGATACTCCAATCCCAAAATCTGATGAAACTCATGGTTATTTTCCTCATCCTGAAATCCATACTCAATCCATTTTCATTGGGGGCATCAGGGAAGAATAAATATTGGAAGATGTTTCATTAATAAGTGAGTTCCATCAACTACTTTGATCAAATTTTAAAAAATATATTTACTCTCTTAAGAAGTAGGATACTAATTCATTTATCTTATACTGTCATAGTATACAATATTTTTACATGAAGAAGAAACCTTTTTCTCTACTCAGATGATGATGTATGTAGTGGGAGAATCTAATCCTAAATAGATAAACAATGATTATTCCACATTCAATGTAATTCCTAGGCACATATCCTCTTTTAATATTTGCTCTGAGATGGATTTAGAGTCCATAGATTCTTCATGGGTTTCACAATATTCTATATAGTGAGACATCTAAAAAAATATTTTAGAGACACCTCTTGAATAATTTACCTCAATAAATAATGAGCTCCAAACCATGTTAACCACATTAGGATGTGGAATAATTTATTATAAATCATTCCATATTGTCTTGAAGGATATTTTTGGAACCTAGTAGATAGAGATAAGGTCACACCAAGTTAAGGAACACAATTTTTTCCAATTTGGAACCCTTAGAGCTACTGTATCCTTGAAGGATCTTAATTATGGCATGGATTTAGAGTAGTGTCAATGAAAAATCAAGGTTATATATATTTATATATTAAAACATTAGGGAGATTTGGTAGTTTTCAAGTGTTCACTATTCCAAATCAACCAAACTATAAAGAGTGTCTATGTATAGGGGAAAGAATTCATTTCAATGGAAAATGAGATCCTTTATTTCATCTAGGGTTCCATCACCCTAATGTTGAATAGTCATTAATAAATGGTGTTCAATTCTAAAGATATTATTAAATATTTAAAGAATTTTGTTGAGGAACAACTATAACACTTGACAGAACGACTCCACCCTGAGGATTTTCTACTAAATTTTTACCCATAAATGGAAATAATTTTATTCTACATCATCTATTTTTGTGTTCCTATTATAACTATTATAATAAAATTACAAAAAAAATGAACTCATTTGATTAAATACGGTTGATTCATTGACTTATAATTAGATTGATATGAATGGGATGGTGTTTTAACTATTACCTTATGTAATTAGACATAGAAAGTCTAGTTTTACTATTCCTATAATTTCATAATAGATCCATTTTTTTAGCCTTTTAAATCACCTCAGTTTTTATGTTCCATAGATAGATATGAAAGGCAATGCGAATGAGACTCGACTATTTTTAGGCCACCCATTCTGGGTTTTAAACAAAAATATTTTTATGAATAATTTCAGGGATGTTTAGATACATACAAAATATGATAATGAAAATGATGTTTTAGATTGAAAAAAATTTAACATGTGTTTTGCGACAATGAAACGTGAAGATATTGTAGGATAAGAATGCCCCAAGACAAACTGGATATTTGGAGGGAAATGTTAATTAATGATCTTGTGATTTTCATAAATAAAAAAATGATATGGGACATGTGAACATGGAATGATCATACATATTCTACAGAAGTTGTTTTTGGAATGATTTTATTCGGCTATACCGAGAGAAAAGGATCCTTTATTATGGATGAAGGTTCCTCTAGTTGAAAGGTTCTTTGGTGGTGACATATTCAACGACACACATGGGAATGTTTTTTTAACGGTCTTGTCCGAAGCAAAGATTCTAACCATTTATTAAGAGTTAATGAATGTACATAGAAACAGCGAACGAGGTCAAACAACCATAATTTCCATCATTCATCAAAACTAGAAATCATAATATGACATTTCATTCACATAATCAGAGTCTCCAGCTTCCCACTCAGATTTAGACTTTTATGAATTAATGGCCTTTAGGTGGTTTGTTTCATCCTTTCATGACATCGTTGAAGATGATCTAGTAGAAACATTCCTAGGGGTCAGAGAGTAGTCCGTGCAGGGTCTTCTCTTTGAAGGAACAGAGGATAAATCTTCGGCATCAGTCATTCTTGCCTCACCACTTAGGACAAAATCATTGAAAGAGGTAGATCCACTACTGGCTGGACCAATGAGTCCAGCCTTTCCCCTTCATCATTAGAAACATTTCCCCATTTACCAGGAATAGGGGAAGAATACAAATGCTTCTGGACATCCTGTTGATAATCAAGATTTTTTTGAACATCATTGTGTTTAGTGTCCACAACCAAGGAAGGCGTAGGATTCGGTCCTGAAGGATCAATCTATATGCCTTTAAGAGACACTTGAGATGCACAATTATCCAAAGTAAAAGCATCAGAAACAATATGAATTGGATCTTTAGGAGGGCCAATGTCCTTATTAGAAGACTTGGGCAAATATGGGTCTTTCTCAGTTGCCTTTCGTCGACAAAGGTTGGAGGGGTGGCCTCTCATCCCACACTCCTTACATGTAGTTTTCTTTCGACACATATCCAAAGAGTGTCCAACAGTCATACATTCAGAGTAGTAGAGAGGCTTTTTCTCATATTCAACATCAATTACAATATTATCTGAGGGGGGGGAGAGTGTTACCTTTTCAATATGAGTGGAACTGAGATCAACATCCACCGAAATCCTGGAAAAGTGTCCATATATGACATCTTCACTTTCCTTATCAAGCCGGATGTGGGACCCTATTGTCGTGCCTATGTCATGCAAAATCCTCGGATGCCAAAGGATCCAATTGAGCCCAGGTAGACGAACCCAGAATTGAGCAAAAGAATTTTTGGCTTGCGAGATATTAAAATCCAAAGACCACTCATGTAGTTGAAGCCATCCGAGTTTTAGAAATACAAAACCAAAGCTCCAAGCACGAAGCTTCAAGTCATCTGATGGAAAAAAGAAATGAAAAAATCCTCCACCAAGTGAGATACATTTCCAGCTATCAAAACCACATAACATCGAAATTCTGCTGAACAAGTCCTCAAGTTTCCAAGGCCGTGCACCTTTGGGTAAAATAATGCGAGTAATTAAAGAATTTTTTCCCATAGACAATCTTTCAGCGAGCGCAGTGGTGTTGGCCTCTACAGGAGCAGTTGTGCCCTTGTGAAGAATTCTTCCATGATGAGATTCATTGGAGGAAGGCAGCGAACGAGCCTCATTCTTTTTTTTCAATGAAATTGAATCCTTCATCACATCAAAAAATGAACGTGAACCAAACAGAACATCCCCATGAAGCCCCATCAGTGATGGCCACTGCGAACCCTCAGCACGAGATTCAAAAAATGAATTTTTCAAAGTCTTCTCCTTTTTTCATGCATCAGAGTACAAAATTCCACGGCGAGTAGAAATGGAGAGAGATCCCAAACCTGTTGAATCAAATCATGGGATCTGAACCTTCGATGCATCGCACCCAGCCACATCAGCAGATCCGGGATTCAAAACCCACGTCTCATCAAATGCCACCGCACCAACTGATTTGGTCCCCAGAGCTATCGCTGCTTATTCCTTTGGTCCGCCGACCTCAGATCTCCTCGGAGCTGGAGTGATGTTCGAAGTGAGAAACGGTGAAGCATTCGCACGCGGGACCTGCTCGGCATGACCAGAAGGAGTGACATTTTAGAATCCGAAGAAATGAGGAATATCCATGTCTGAGGAAGAAAACTGGAACCCCAGCAGCCGCCATCTCTAGAGAGGTGCACCTCCCGATCCGCCTCCCGTTCCACCATATTATTTTTTCAACGACACACATGGGAATGTTTTATATAGTGAAACAATGTTGTACCTTGTATTTGGATATTTCTATCATTGATGGAAATTAGGTTTTATTGGGTTATGGATGTATCCAGACCACATAGGGTGGGTTTTAAGTGAATTTGTCTGATAATGAAAGAGGCATATTGGTTGTATGTAGAAATGGATGAGACCCCCTCCCCCCCCCACACACACAGAAAATTAGATTTGTATGTATATAAGGGTAATTCAGTTTCAACAAAGAGTATGTAAAGGAGGGGTCTTGAGGGAAGTAAAATCGTCCTTCCCAATTCTCGTTTTTGTAAGTGAATGGTGAAACACACACACATTGGAAGATGTAGAGGTTTGGCTTATTATAGAGTATACCAAATTTTATATGAATACCATTGAGATGAGAATAAAGATATATATGGTTCTCAGTAACCATGTATCCATACTAATATGTCTTGACTACAAAGAGGTGAATTTTTCATGACATATATGTCAAGTACATGGATGATGGATCCTAGAATCACTACATGAATTGATAAAATGATAATCAAGTTGTACTCATTTTTTTGAGGTGATGTGGCGGATGACTGATATAGATGGAATGGATCATCCCATATAAAACATTTGAATCATCATGTAGTTTAATTTAACATGATCATGATATAGACCACGCTGTTTAACAACTTAAGAACAAGACATTGAGGAACGAAATATATGGTCATTTATCTTTGAATGAAATTTTACTGAATTTCCATTTGATGGTTTTCTGATGAAGAATGTTCCATCATCCATTGGGTGAGATGATGGAAAGATGTAAGCCACAGTATTAGGGAATCCATATTAAAAATGTTATATTGGACAAGTATGTATGGAATGGCCGTGGAGCTTGCTTCAATAGTGGTTTCTAGCATGATGTTGATAGGGGAATATGAATATTGAAGAGGTTTATCCCAAGGAATAATGTTCCACTTGTTCATAGACTCTTTGGGGAATCTTATGAAAATATATACTGCGGAATATTATGAATACTAAAACAACTGTTTCCTATGGTTTTAGAAATTCTATTACTGATGGTCATGGAATGAGTATTCTGATCTGGATTTCCCTAGATATAGAGATTTATTTTCATAAAAAGGTCCCTGCATATAGAAGGAGAATTATATTATAAAATGAACCATGAATGGGGAAAATTTTCCCTATGTTTTTCTAATCCATACAATTGGTGTGGACACAATTTTTCATATAAATTACTATTGGGAAAGGATATATGATCTAAGCTTCTCTACATGGCTCATAAATTAGAGAATAAAGCTACATGTTTTTTATAGATAGAATCCCCACAATGATTGAATTATAGGGTGAGGAATTGACATTTTATCTTATTATAGCTAGTCAATAATATAGAATATGGGTCTCACTACATATCTCCTTTAGATGATAATAAATCCACATGTAGTTCTCCTAATTAACAATCCAAATATGGGTTTGACCCACTTGTAGAGAGGGGGATTTTCATTTTATTGTGGATGGACTGTGGATTTTAGATCCATATTTAGAAATGTGCCATATGATAAAAATAATCATGCCACACAAGATTCTTCACATAGATGTGGTGGGTGACTATCACTAAGTATAATGTTCCTATTAGTTTAATGTTATAAGAATTCATATTTTTACATCCTATAAGAGACAACATCAATGTAGTATAATATCATGTGGTAATTATTTTCGGTGTACCATTCAATTTCATACATCATGGACCATTTTATCCTTGATGTGAAATGATTTTCTTTGATCATATGGGGACTCCATTATCAAAATTATTAATCCCACATGTGCTATGCTTGGTGTGAGAAACAAAAAGTGGAAAAGGTTTCTTTCACCTCATTGAGGTGATTAATGGAATTAACAAGAGAATTTTTAACAAGGGTTGGATGGATCATGATGCCGTATTAAAGCCTCATAGAATATATCATAGGGGTCAGAATCAATTTTTACGTAGTTCTAAGATCGTCTTAGCATCGATTTAATGGGATGCTAACCATTAAAAATAACATCATGTGATATAGTTGAGGGTTTAGTGATGGGGAGAAGGATGTATGATTTCCTGTAAATGTTTTCAAACCATTGGGGAAATAATATCTTCACCTATATCCTAGGATTGTGAGTTGGGGCTACTGGAACTTTTCACTCAGGGAATCCTATCCCAAGAACACAATGTAAGACTAAATTTCAACATCCTGTGTTAAATTCGTTGTTGTACATTTTAATGCCATGTGACTAGGATAAAATTTTTTGTTCCATTAAGGGTTATGCGACAAAATCCTCTCCGTAGGCTAAAGTTATTCCGAAAGGACTATTGGTATCATTTGCTTTTAGGTCAAACTACTAGGTCAATAAGTAAAGGAAATTATGAGAGTCGTAGGCATTACTGATGTAAGGATGTTCCATCATACATCAGACATGTGGAAGCAAATTTTAAGCATTGATCTGGGGAGTTTGTTGATGACTTCGAGGAATATGGAGAATGACTAGGTATATCCTAAGGATGATGGTGCCTCTGGTTGACATGCCCAGATGGGGGTGCCTTATTAAATGTATGAATTTGTATATTATGTATAGTCTGAAAAAGGTGTCCTCGCAAATTTAATATTGTATCATCGATGGTCGGGGAAAGATTTTGGACCTTTGTGTATTCCCAGGACTAATAGAATGATGGGTCGAAGGATGTGTCCAAGAACAACGGAACATTTGGACCAACGTTGTCTATAGAGTTTGATGTTCCTTGTATATAACTAGCTCAGATGCGGGGAATGGGAATGTTTTTCTATGATATGCTCTTAGATGAGGTATCATGAATTATGATCACTTTCATGGATTGAGGCCATATATTGGTGGAAAGGGGAACATAATCCATTTTTTACTATGGATGGGAATATGTTATGGGAAAAAAAGCATAACTAAATATCTCATTAAAATGGAAATCAATCCATGCATATTTCAAAATATTATTCCCTATATAAATCTGGCTCAAATATAGGGAAATGTTGTTTTCCTTATGACAGACCCATAAGTGATATTACCCATGTTAGATTCCCCTCTATAAATCATTATTTTTATGAAGTAGATGGAAACTTTTCCTTACTTTGTAGTTAGGTCTAAGACATAAGGTATGGGTGTCAGCACATAACCCATTAATGTGGGAATAATTCCACACGTAGTTCTTAAGAAGGATTCGTTTGTGGAAAAATTAGAGACCATCACCAATGATTTTGATCTACTCATGCATAGAGAAAAATAATATGTAGTTTTACATTATGAAATATACTGTGTAGTTTTATGTAATGTGGAAAGGATGTTGGCATACATCTTAACAGCGTCTGGCTCACACATTAGTATATATAGTTTAGTTTTTTTACTGATTAGACTATAGTTTCTTTTTTTGTTTTATTTTGTATGAATAGACCTATAAGTAAATATTCATATGCACAGGAAATGAAGACCCAACTCCATTATTACGTGATTTATTTCATGTGAAACCATTCTATTGTATGGGTCGTAACAAGGTCTCCATCCATAAAAATCATAGAATAATATCGGTTGGATCAGACCTTGTGTATGGAATAAAGACCCTCCCACTTTTGATACAACAATGGAGGGTTTTTCACATGTATCATTATGATTTTGAGGAAAACTAACATTCCACCTTTGAAGAGTTATTGGAGGTGAAATTTCATGTTAAAATCTAATGACAACCAAATTTTTTAGTCTTTTTCTTTTATGGAATGTAGTAAGACTTTTTCCCACATTTCCCACCAATTAATATAGTTGTATTTTGGATTTCTTGCCTGCATATAGATGGTCAATGATGGAAACAATTATTGAATGTAATTTGACATAAATGTTATTGAATATATCTATCACATATACCAATGAATTAATGGTCACCGGTGCGTTGGTGTGGGATTTATTTTAATAATCCCACAATATATGAAAAATATTTTCATTCCAAGACTTATTATATTTATTCCCCATATTCTAGAGTTTTTTTTATAAGATCTTGTTGAAGGCCACTATATTTCCATTAGTAATTTCATGATAGTTACATGAATGGTTATATTTGATATAATACCCATGATATAGCCATTCCAGATCAATTTTCAGAAAAAATGGATCAATTTACCATCATAATAATATGATGGAAACAAAATATATTAATTATTTTCGTCTCCATGATTCTAACAATGATTTTGGTCCTCACTTCATGTAGGGGTATTTCTTTGGCCACATGGGAGATGATGTTGGTAGCAGTGAAGAAGTATTTGAATTTCTTTCACGTAGTTAGAGGATACTCCCCTAAGACAACAATTCCCTATATGAAAAATATAAAAGTGTATTTTGATGTGTGTAGTAACTCCGGGGGTTGATGAATGATGTTGGCATGGATGTGAATGAATGACACTTTTTTTCCAATTTTATGAAATCATATGTCATCGAAGACCAAAAGTGTCTAAGCCTCCTGATTTAGTAGGAAATCATTAATGTGGGTTGGTTGGAACAATATACCCGTTAATGTACCTAATTAATGTTTGTAAAAACATGTTCACTATCAATTAATGTGAGAAATACTTCATCAAATATTGGATTATAGATGAATTTTAGGTGGGTTTGTATGTCATAAAAAGTATTGTTCATTTTGAATCATTGAGTTTTATCATTCCCAGATTTTTCAAATGATATTATTCTAATTTGCAGGTATTCTATATTAAGAAAAATATAATTGGTTATAGGAACATCTGGTTATGGTATGGCATTAACAACATTGATTTACTCCATGTTTACATTATGAAAAGGTGACCCAATTCAACAGTACTCAATTTCGATAACTGTTTCATCCTAGTTTGGATCTGCCAATTCTATAGTCACATTTTCCTATTCATCGTCCTGGGAAAACTATGACCATGGGATATTGATCAATGTCAGATCACAATGGAATTCTCCGATTAGTATTTAGATAAATTCACAAAATGGTATTATCCATTCCTTTTTTATGACATAATCACAATTTATCTACGTTTTAATGAATTCTGAATATACTTTTACCTTAACAGTTTCAAATGAAATTTTATGTTCTCGTTTTATCCCTATGATGAGGGCTTCATACTCTTCCTCATTGTTTTTGAATCCTTATGAAAATAGAAATATTATGGTATGATTTCCTTAGCTGGGGAGAAGATCATGAATCCCAATCTGGCATTACTATCTATGGGGTATTCCACTCTCCTCTCTATTGGTATTCTAGATAAACTATCAAAATAAATATCCCATATGCAGGAAAACCCTTGAATGAAAAATATCTCTTCATCCAAAAATCCAATATTCAATAAGGATTTTTTTATAGATGGGTTTTTTTGGATATCTACTAATATATATCCTTTTACCTACCTCAAAGGCTTAGATTGAATGTTAATTTGTATAAAATGACCCCACGTTGTGTCAGTCATTCTCTATACATAATATGGTTTCACATTCATTTCAGTGGTTTTCTATGAGAGGGAAAAAGGACCTTATGGTGCTGTTGGTAGTGTATTGGTTTTTGGAAATTGAATATTAGTTATAGGAAGCTCTTTTTTATTTTGTAATAATGAGTCTCGGTATCATGAATGGTTCTACATATATAATACATGGTGTTTTCATTCCCACCACCATTGTTTTGTGATTTTAAATTAGATGGTTATCCTTTTATGGATTTACCATACATGTTAATGGATTTACCTCAATAATAAGAATCACCACTGGTAGAATCAAACGATATTTATTGATACTATCAAATTATTCATTTAATTCATCAGTAAAATAATACGTGACTTTGTTTTACATCAACTTGGGGAATCCCAAACACATTATTCTAAGGTTTATGAAAAATTGATGAATGTAAGCAAGATATATTTGAAGCCTCCTCAACACATTATGGTTTTGATGATGTTAAATTTAAATGATATCCTTTTTCTTATGAGGATCAAATTCAATACATTGATGGCATACCATGAATATGAGAAACTTTCTCTTGGTAATTCCAAAATAAAAATTCTTGGGATTTATTTTCTGTTTATTCCATTAAAGGGTATTGAAGATAGTATCATGATAAACATGGTGGTAAATACTATGCTAGGATTTAACCACGAGATCATCATCATTACAATCGAAAGACCTACTTAAAAAATATTTTGGAGATGTGATTCATGTTATATTGGTATGTAGAGACATCATTCTTCAAACATAATGGTATTATCAGATAACAAGACACCCCTTTGGGTGATCTGGATATGGTGGATTCCTCATTCTATGGGGACATCCAAAATGTGTTTACCCTAAATAGTGGCCCATGAGTGAAGGGCATGATATCTATCTATAGCATTTATTAGTAATTATATAATCGAAATCTGAAATCAAATTCTAGACAAATATTTTTCAAGATCTCTGATGAAAATAAAAAAATTGATTATCCCATTATTCATATTTATTGGGAGTTTATTGTAAATAAATTCTAGATACCTGACATCCCAAGTGAAATTTTTGTATATTATCATGTTAACTACAACCTCAATTCTATAGGCATGAGTCTGGTGTGTCCTTATTGTTTCATGTATAAGACTCCAATGATTTTTCTTGAAATCCTCTGTATTGATTGGACACCTAGGAATCGAGGGCCATCATATCTATGTAGTTCTAGTAAAATATATGTTTATTTATCTTTTAAGGGATATGTATTCCTCTTATTTAATGGAAAAAATGACCATGCTAATTTAATTGGATTCGTTTCTATACATACAAAAACACTATAAAAAACCTTGATACATTGACCTCCAAATTTAGTTTTAGATCTATCTATATTTTTGTTGATGTTGACATGTTGAAAATTAAGCCTTATTTTGTAATGGCGGTAGTGGTTCCCTTGGATAATCTCATTATTCATTTGATGTAGAATATTTATTCTCCTTATCCTTGGAAAAATCAACCAGTTATTTACTTTTAGTTTAATCCTTAATTAATTTATATTGAAATTTATGAGATTTCTATTTAAATTTGTCACTAGGAAATTTCATCAAATAATATTATAAAGACTCTCCATTCATCTCAAATCCTTTTTATCATTTTTTGGACATGTTTAACTTAAACAGAAATGTGAAACATTTGGATTATGTCTCTAATAAATATCATTCCTTTATAGTTATTTGATATTCCATATCACATACCATATTTCTTTAGTGAACTTCATTTAATTAGGGTATCTTGATACCATAAATATAATATTTCACCTTATCCAATTCTTTTTTCTTATCAGTCACATTGGTTTTGTTATTGTCATCTATTTTTGATTCTTGATTTTTTATTCTCTTTTACTGGATTAATTTATTCATTATTTTGATCTTTAATATTCTCTTGATGATATTTAATCCACTCTTTCCGTACCCACAAAAAACAAGTACTTTTTTATCTATCATCATCAATATTTGATGAATCAAATCATTTCTTAACTAGATCATGGATGTTGAACACCGAATATACATGTTTTTTTATTTCTTTCTAATTAATTTTTTTATAATAATATACTTCTTTTTAATATTAGCATTTTATTCTTTTTTTTCTTAATCCTCGTCATCGAATTCAGAATCATTAAAATGATTCTATGGGAAATTCATTAAAATTTTATTAATATAACCTGTGTTATAGAATTTCCAAAATAAACAACCTTTCTCTATACATTTTCTATTTTTGAATATCTTTGATAGAATAAAAATTACCTAGTTGATGATTTCAGCCACCTCAACATTTGAATCACATGAATCTTCAACCACTTTTCATTTTGAAATTACACTTCCTCATGGCTTTAAAATTCATCTCATCAAATTCATCATCATGATGGTCGGTTCAATTCTAATCACATATGGTATGATAATTATGTAAACTAAATCATAAAATTCATATATATTAAATTAGTTTATATGAATATAAAATACATTACAAAAATATATATGCCTGTAAAGATAATGGTTTTGTTTATTTGGAGACAAGAGACATTAAAAACTTATGGCATAACATATATTAAATATATAACCAAAATTTCATCATATTAATACCCATGTAAACATATCATTCCATTAACCTTCCATCAAAACCATGGGAAGGAAAACATAAAAAAGTGAGAGGGTTTGGAAAGAATAAGATTATATATTTTATTTGGGAAATCATGTTATGGTTGAAATATGTTTTGTTTTAGTTGTTCAATAGCCTTAAACGTCAAATACACAATTTTTATTTCTATGTCATTTATGAGTTGTTTCCAGTGTTGTTCTTTAATGGATCCAGAAACGACCAAATGATCCCTTTTTCATGATGTCTCAAGAACAAACTTTCCAAAGTAATGTGGTCATTCGAAAATGGCCCAAAACACACAAAGGGAATCACATGGGCCTAAAGGATGAGATTTTTGGCTCATCACACCTTTTTGGGTGAAAAATTGTCTATTCAAACACTCTATTATAAATAGAATAAATATTCATGAATCCTTTATTATTTCAAAAATATTAAACAATCCACCACTAAATTATAAATTTTTTGATAATATTTAATGGATTTTGAATCATTATTATGTATATGAGGATATCCATAGATGGTATAATTAATATGAATTATTCATTTTTATAATGTTTATTATCATGATTCCATTTTATGCCACATAGTAGTCCATTATCTAAATTTTCATCATCTAATATGGAAGGAGTTCTTTTATTTTTGGATCAGGCCAATAAGAAAGGAATCCAACATAACGTTGTGAAAATAATTAGAACCCATGTAGTTTGGATCCATTTAATGGGACTCATCGTAACATTTATGGTCCATTGCTAAGAACTAGATCGTGTAGTTTAATATTGTAGTGGGGAAGGTTATCTAGGAGAATGTTGACCCGAAATAGGGTGGTGTAGAAATTATGTCCAAACATCCCTTCAATTCTACCCAATAGGGAATATGGCCATGTTTAAAGTTAATCTACATCATAAATTTGGACTAATAATGTTGAAATAAATAGGATCCACAAATAAAGATTCTTTGTGAGTTAGGGGCATGATTCTAGCTGAGATGTATCCCATTACGTAATATGGGGATTTTAAAGTGTTGGGTATGGACCATGAGGAGAATTTTTATGTATGCCATGAATATAGGAATAAAAACCCTTGAATTTTAAAAGGTTGAGGTTTATGCAAAATAATGGGCCCAAGAGTTTGCCTCATTATGAATATATACCTTTGATTTGGTGATAATATGGATGGGGCATTTACCAGATAGGAGGCCCATGTGGTATATTTGATCATGATGATGACATGAGTTATGCTAACCTCTATTCCTATTTGAGTAATGCTTGGAGTGAGAATCGAGAGGAAAAGAATGATATGCCCATCTGATCAATCTACTACATAGTCTAGTGGACGAGTGTGGGGATTTTGATGGAGGGGTAATTCCATACATTACAGACATGGAAACTAATCTTTGATGGATGACCTATGGAGAAATTTGATCCTCATTAGCTAGAAGAGGAGGATAGAGGCAAATATTTCTAGTCATGAAGATTGACGAGGCTTGGATGTACTCATATCCTCTCTTTGTTTCCAACCACAGGGTCCCAACTTTTACCAATGGTTGGGGTCCTCATTATCCCACAAATTTATAATTTATAACACTTATAAAGACTCAAATATTAGTTAGTATAAATGTAGATGTTTCATTACTATGGGAATGTATATTCGATAGGACTTGATAATGTACCATTTTCTCTCATCAGACATATCTATAGACTTTAGAGGATGACTTTTCAAGGAAACCCTTGGATGAGGGATCCATGGAAATATATTCCCTTCCATTGATGATGTGGAAGAGTGTCTCACAGAAGGTGGACCTGGGTGATCTAGAAGGTCTTATGCTTGGTGGAATCAGGTGAGCTAGAGGGTATCACAGAGAGAGGACCTAGTTAAGTTAGTGGTTGTTATCTTGGATGGACATGAGAGAGTTTGAGGTGATTTCTGGAAGGTGGTCCTAGGAGGACTTTTTATACCATTTGGGGATTTAAAAACTTATTAAAATCACATTGGGGAGGCCTTAATCATAGATCCATGGGCCTCCTCATGTGAAATTGGAAGAGTATCATTCAATTCCAGGTCCTGAGAAGGGGCCTCTTCAAATGAACAATTGGTCTAGGGGGGATGGATCCTCACGTAGGAATTTTTTGTTTCAAAAACATCATGAAAAATAATCCCATTACCTCCAAAATTTCCTCTTCATTAAATGATTGACTAGATTCCTGGAGGGTTTCAAAGAGTGTGGTGAAGGAATAGTTCGACCAGAGCATAGAGGCTTATTTTTTGACCTGTGTTCATGTAAAATGTGATTCACAATGGTCATGTTTATAGGAACATTTTTGAACATTATTGATGGATACCATCCCTATAGGTCCATCACACATATGTATCCCACATGACCCTCATTCAGGTATTAGTAGCTAATGCTGGGCTGGATAGGTGGAGCTTAAGTGATCCATTTGGATCAAATGTGGGGTTTGTGCAGTTGGATTTATGAGAGTTATTTGAATCCCATTTCCTCTATAACACTTGCAGAGTTTTCCTCTAAATACTTTCATCCCCATGTAAAATAGGGAGTGTCAAAGAATTCCCCCACATGGATTGTGTATAATAGGAAAAATAGGATTTTATCCTATAGTAGAGAGGAAAATGGATGATGATGAATCTTCAACTAATTTATTTATGTAACTCCCCAATTATTCATAGTACATTATCTCATTAATGTAAATCAATAGCTTGTGCTACACGTGACACCGAGTTCGAGCGTACCACGACTTACCAAAATAGACATTCAAAAAGATTTTATGAAAACTACAAATTAAATTTATAATTTTATATACTACATATATTTAAGAATCCATATTATGTGTTTGTTAGACATAATATAGGAACAAATTCCATTTTTTTCAAATAAAAGAAGAATTTTTCAGAAAATGCAAATTTTTCGCCTTTTATTGGCGACCCATTTTTAAATCTAATAATTTGCAGTATTTATTATTAAATTTGAAAAAATAAACTTCTTCTTTATTTTCAGGACATTAAAAATTAGTTCAGATAAATATTTGTTGCTTTTCTGATACCTTTCATATTTAGGTGAATAGTGAAAATAATAAATTCTAATTGAAAACACCATTTTTAATCAAAATAATTTAAATTATTAAATTATTCATTTGAATGGTTTGTAAGTATAATTAGATTATATTTTTATCATTTAATATAATTTTGGTCATTATAAGTAATTTCACATTTAAATTTGACAAAAAAACATATCAATCTTTTGATGGTTTTTACTTTTTAAAAACCCATTTGTTGGTTTTGAAAAAGGGAATTAATTTTAAATTAATAAATGATAATTATATGTTTTTATTCTGGTAAAATAGAAATAATTTTTGAATTGAGATTATCAATATTATCTTAGGGTGAATTTTTGATATTTTTCAGAAAAGTTTCATTTTTTCATGAATAGTTTGAAACACTGGATTATTATTTGAAACTGAATTTTAATTTAAATATTTATCTATTTTTTTAAATTTATCTTATGTAAAAAATTGATATATAATACCTATTTTTGTTTAATTTAATTAATAGAATTCATTTTATAATAATATTATATGTATAAAATTTTTTTGATGTTTTTAACGTTATTTACCCACCTTCTAGGAGCATTTGAAAATATTCATAAAACATAATTTTACTGCTTCTGTTAGTTGAATTTCAAAAATATGAAAGGCACGGTTGAAATTATTAAGTAAAATGTGGTTCTATAAGATTAAAATAACTTAATGTTAATAGTATCTTTTGACCTATATTTACCGCGGTTAAAAATTAAATAGTGTAATTAATAGTAAAAATGATATTATAATTACTCTAACACATATCCTAATTGAATTGGATAAGTATAATTCGACCAAAAACAACCTTATGAATAAATTATTACCCTTTAGGACCACTTGGATTAGATTAGGATATTTATTATTATTTTATTCAAAAAAGAGTTAAAAGTGTTAAATTAAATATTTAATAACAATAACATTTTAAATATACGTTTATAAATAAGATAAATTAGAATATAAATATTCATTATAAAGATAAAAATATTTAATACATAATGGTGTTTTATATATTTTTTTGGACATTAAATATAAATTTATTTGTGACAGAATGATGAGGAAATAATTATCTTTTTAATGAATGAATCAAATAAACTGTATTATAAATATTAAAATAAATATAATTTCAATGTTTTTATGACATCCAATAATTTTATAGTTAAATATGACATGTTAGGATTGATTCGATGTATCTTTTTTGAAGTAATAAGGAATAGATGACTTTCACAAAAAACCAAATTCTAAATAGTGTCAAAATTGACAGAAATGTATTTTTCAAAAAATATTATATTATTAAATTATAAAATATTTCTAAAAATATATTGTTCATCCAAAGTGATTAAATAATATTATAATTTTCATTAATTAACCACGTGATATTATATTGGATGTTTACAATATGTTAATTAACCATATTGGGTATGAATAAAAGAAGACAAGGTAGAAGATAAACTATTTAACTAATAGTTAAATCTAGAAGATAAGGTTAAAATGGTTACCTAAACATTTCTAAAACATTTTTGTAGAGAGTATTTCTACCCATAACCACCTAAGCCTCCAAATAAATTCATTTTGAGCCATTATAAACTGAATATGATAATATAATATAATAATATTTTAATCTTTTCCTAAAGTGACCCTCACCCCTCTTATAAAAGGGCACTTTCCCTTCTCTCAAAATCACACCACCAAAGCCGTTTAGCTCTTCCAAACCCTACCCAAATATCTTAAAAAATTCCATCAAATAAACCTAGAGCCCTTTCTATGTTCATAAAGCCACCCTTAGGATCCATTTTGATCAACTCCAAAGGAAACACCCGAAGAAGAGGTTATAATTTAACATCCCTCTTTCAAGATCTTATCTTCTTCCACTTCATATTTCGTGGTTTTTTCCATAACAAAATTAAAAATCTAGAACCTCATACATACTGTGATGTTATTATAAATATTTTACAACTGTATTAGTTATTCAATCCATCCTATAAATGAAAACTTATCCCTTCATGTGTACATACGACTTACCGTCTCCACGTCGTGGTGTAGTTTGTTATTCAAACACATCATTATTTGGATGGGTATAATAATGATAATTAATAATGTAAATAAAAATAAAATTTTTTAATTATTATATATATATGATATACCATCCAATTATTTTCTATTTCACAATCAAAATAATGATATTGTCACTTGTGCGTATGTATGACTTACCATCTCCACGACGCGATTTGATGTCATTCCCCATCATAACCATTCAAGAATAATTTTAATTTGAGGATTAAAAATAATGATTAAGGACTTGATATCATTCTGGATATGAATAAGATACATCTTATCGATAACAAACATGACTTACGTGACAAATTATATAAAAGAAAATGAATCAGTTAACACCTGAAACGATGAAACTACTGAAATATCATTAACAATGAAATATTAGAAGATAATATATCATATCACATTAATGTATATGGTTCTTTAATAATTTAATGAAAATTATTTCTCCAATATAGCATTGACCACAGAAAAGTACAAGGTAAGAGTAAATTCCTCATTTTCATTATTATACGGGATTTTTTGGGCAAGTTCTTACTGGGACATATTTATTATCCATGTCCATGTTTCATAAAAGAGTATTCAAAGGGATTATTTTTAAGGTACTGTTTTATTAAAAAATCATTTTAAATGTTTTATTGATTTATACTTCTAAACCCTTCTCATTAATGTCCATATTTTCATATATGTTTTTAAGTATTTATCTATATGGACATGATTATTATAAAATGTTAATTCTATTTAAAATTTTCATAGTGGTTAGGGACACATTAATTCAAAGTTCTCTTCTAAATGAATTATTTTATAAATTGGTATCTTTAAAATGATTTCACAAAATGGTATATTACTCTAAAATTGTTTTACTAATCTTTTTCGACTATTTCAGCATCCTTTATTGGTTATTATTCGTTACTGTAGCTGATTTATTAGAATAAAATCTTCCATATTTTATTGAATGAGTTATCGTATTCTTGACTGTGGATGTTCTATTTTTATACCATTTAGGGTTTATGGTTAATCTGTTAAAATTTGTTATGCTAGTTTTAATATGAATGTTTATGTTATGTTTCATCATTTTTATATGAGGAATTCATTGGACTTTGTAAGTGATTGGTGGAGCCCGCTATAGATCCTCGATGCATTGGTAGGTCTCATGAGACAAACCAGTGTCTCGGTACATGGCCCTGAAAAAATCTTATTTGTATTCTTGGCACAAGGCCTTGACTATGTGGCTATGTTTTCTAGCATTATGAATTCCATCATTATGAAATTGGGTATTTAAATTTCATGTGATTATTAGACTAGTAGAATATCCATGTGAATAAGTAAATGATATTATTTGATTTATATTGGCCAAATTATTGATAATTTTATGTTTAAAATGATTATGTTTTAGTCTTATAAATTGTATTAAATGTTTATGATTATTTGTTATAGTTTCCACTATATTTTTATCCTTACTGAGCATCTAAGTTCAGCCTTTCTATGTTCTAATTTTCCCAGGATGCGACAATTTATATTATAACTGACATACAGGGATAGACTATGTGATATGACTGTGGTCAATGGAGACAATGTTTTAGTTGATTTTCATTTTATAATGTAATTTAAAACATATGAATGTATCTAATACTTCCAAGGATACTCAACTGATCGGTCTTTTGGTTTTTGATCTATTGTGATCATGACAATGTATTAAAATAATGCACCGACTATGGGTAATTGGGGTCAGGGAATTGCAGCTGGTATCAGAGTATGCTTAGTAAAAAAAGTGGGAACTAAATTTAGATAAACTATAAGTATATCACATTACCATACGATCATAATTGTGGAATAATAGAGAATAACTACCAAGAATTTTGGTAATGTAGAGATTTTCTATATTTTCCGAGAAATACATCCATTTCTGGATACGGCATGTAGATGAAGCTCAGGCACATATGTACCTTGGTGTGAAAACTCGGACAAGGACATTCAGGCTAGACCTATGGTATCCTGGTACACGATAATGGGGCTTGCTTCACTCTTGGTTACGAAACTCTTTGGGGGATATTCGTAAGATAATTCACATTTTCATTATAAGACATTATGAAGGATTTAAGAGTAAATACCTCCACAAAGAAAATATTTTATGATTATAGATTATATGTATAATCTTTTTAATTTATGTTAGGTATTTTACATGTCTGGAATTATGCATTGCGAATCATATTCTAACCTAGTTTATTTCATTTTTTAGAAATGGTGCCCAGTAAAAGGAATGAGAACTCCAATAATACACATGATCCAATGATTATGAAGGATCATATCATTCATGGTATTTAGCCTAAATTATGAAGGGAAATTGTCTCCCACATATTCTCATCATATGAAGAAATAGTATCATGTGTTAATATTATAAGTAATGAATTCTCCATGTCATATGGATTTGATGGGATTGAAGAGAATAAAAGGCTCTAGGAGAGAAAAATGTATAAAGGGAATAGGGGAATGAATGATTTTCCCAAAAGTGATAATAGGGGAAAGAATCACCTTGGTAATTGTTTGAAGGAAATGAGAGTTTGTTATAAGTGTGGATAAAAAGGACATCAAGTATGTGATTGCAAGGGTAAGAAAATTGTTTCAAATGTACAGTGCTTCATTTGCAAGGAGTTGGGACACTACGCGAATCAATATCCAAATCATCAAAGTATACCCCAAATGCTGCTATTGGATAATAACCATGTTTTGATACTAACAAAGATAAAGATGAATGATTAGAGTTCTTATGTTTTTATTAATGTATTGTGTCATTTAAGTATTTTATTTATGATTTACATGTTATAATAATTATAGAGTATATAAGGATTTTATTACAGTACAATTTCATTAATGACATGAGATTGTGTAGAACAAAGAAGACTTACTCAATAGCGAGTTAAACTTTTTGGAAAATACATGGATGAGGAATGATACAATTTAATATAGTTATGATACTGAGGTAGTGATTTTAGAATAAGATATGATTTATTTGGATAAATTATATTGTATATTATTGTCTACCTTGGAACTAATTGATGGTTGGATTATTCCATAATTGATGGAGTTTACAACATTTTTGGATATAAGTAGTTTATCCAATATTCTCTAAGGAATAAGGGAGCATGAATGTAATCAATAAGGTTTTATGGTAATTCAGGGTGTTAACAAGTTTTAAAATAATACATGATGAAGGTATTCACATGCTATTATGTGGAAAAAGGAATTTTCTTTCTGTTTACATTCCATTTATATTATGGACTATTATTTTGGAGAGAAGTATTTTGGATAATTCTAAAGGTTTTAATGAATTAATTTTGACATTGGAAACTTTTATTAAGGTTAAATAATTTCTTAAGATTATTTTTGGATTTTTATAAAAACGAAAACCCGGAGGTCAGGTGACAACCTGTCGCGTCTGGGAAGGCCATGAGACTTGAACCCACAACCGAATGGTGAAAATGGTGCATCACCTACCACTAGACTACGTGATGTCCTAGAATGTATAATGAGTTTTTTAAATAGTTTCAAAAATTAAATATATATTCATTATTTTTGGAATCCTATTCGATTAGGATAAATAGAAAATATTTGAATTCTATTATCTTTTGTAGTGAATATTGAGTTTGTGGTAGGAATTAGTTGATGGAAGAAACTATAATTTCTATGTGTATCTATATATTTATATTTATATTTTCTTCTTATTCTGTGAATAAATTAATTCTTAAAAATTAGGGAAGATATATTAAAACCAAAAATGTGTTATCTTAATAGATTATGTTTTGTTGAACCGATGATATTTTAGATAATCTTAGAATGATGATTTGGTGCCCATAAATTTTACACTTGTCTATGATTGATGACCTCAATCACTCCATATAAATATTTAAATTTTTCCTCAAATGATGTCTCTCTACTTTCCACAAATTTCTCCTAATAGATATCATAATATGGTGGTGACCTTTTCAATTCTCTTTCCCTCTAATTAAGACTAAATTTCATTAACCCAATTTCCAATGATGGTTTTATATAAATGTATTTTTCTATTTTTAACATATTATTTTCAAATAAATATCTGAAATTGAGACGATGAATTTTATTGAAGGAGGAGAGAATGTAACACCCCACGATTTCATAGTACCTTATCTCAATAATGTAATTCAATAGCTTATGTTACGCAACACCAATTTCGAGCGCACCACAACATACAAAAACAAGCCGTTAAAAAAGAAATTATGAATAGTACTAACATTATTTTGAATTTTATATACTCCATATAATTTTAGAATATATATTATGTGTTTCATAGAAAAAATATAAGAAAAAATTCATTTTTTAGATAAAATAAGTAATTTTCAAGAAATGAAAATTTTTAGCCTTTTAATGGAGAACCCTTTTTAAATTCAATCCGTGATAGTTTTATATATTAAATTTGACAAAATAAACTTCTTCTTTAGAATCTGGACACAATAATTGAGTTTCGATAAAATTTTGGGTTTTCTTTGATAACTTTCAGATTTGGGTGAAGAGTGAAAAATACTAAATTTTAATTTTAAGCAACTTTTTTAATAAAAATAAATAATAGTGTTCAATTATACATTTGAATGATTCTGAAGTATAATTAGATTATATTTTTATCATTTAATATAATATTGGTCATTATAAGTAATTTCACATTTAAATTTGACTTAAACACATGTTAATCTTTTGATACTTTTTACTTTTTAAAAACCCGCTTTTTTGGTTTTGACAACATGAATTAATTTTAAATTAATAAATGAATCTTCTATGTTTTTAATTTATTAAAAATTGAATTTATTTTTGAATTCACAATATCTGAATAATCTTAGGGTAATGTTTTGGTATTTTTTAAAAACATTCAATTTCTGATGAATAGTGAAAAAAATGTGTAATTAATTAAAAGCGACTTTTTATTTAAATAAAAATTTATTTTATATATAATTATTTTAAGTAAAAATAGATATATAATATCTATGAATGTTCAATTTAATTTATGGGAGTCATTTTATTAAAAATTAGTTGTATAAATTTTTATTGATGTTTTTAACGTTTTTTTACTCAACTACTAAAAGCATTTGAAAATTTGCATAAAACATAATTTTTACACTTCTGTGAGTTGAATTTATTAAATATGAGAGACACGGTTGACATAAGTAAGTAAAATGTGGTTCAATAATATGAAAATAATTTTTGGCGAATAATAACTTTTTACTTTTTGTTACCACGGTTAAAAGTAATAGGATAATTAAGGGAAAAATGATATTATAATTACACTAAAACATGTCCTAATTTTATTGGATAAGTATTATTCGATCAAAAAACCATAGGAATAAAATATTATCCTTTAGGTCTACATGGATTAGATTAGGGAATTTATTATTATATTATTTAAACAATAGTTAAATAGTTAAATTCAATGTCTAATAACTAAACAATTTTTAATATAGGTTTATAAATAGGATAAATTCAACTATAAATATTAATTAGGAAGATAAAAATATTTCCAAAATCATGGTATCATATTTATTATTTCTATATGTTATATAGTTATATTTAATAATGACACATTGTTGAAGCAGTAATTACCTTATTAATGGTTGAATCAAATAAATGGTATTTTAAAACTTAAAATAAATATAATTTCAACGTTTTTATGACATCCATGAATTTTCTATCTGAATATGGAATGTTAGGGTTGATTCAATGTATCTTTTTCCAAGTAATCAAGTTTTTATGACCTTCTCAAAAAACCAAATACTAAATTGTGTCAAAATTGACATAAATTAGTTTTAATATAATATTATATTAATAAATAATAAAATATTCCTAAAAATAAAAGGATTTCAAAAAGGGATTAAATAATATTTCATATGTTATTAATGAACCACTTGAGGATCTCATGGTCATTTATAGTATGTTTATTAACCATATAGTTTAAGAATAACAGAAGACACTGTAAAAGTTAAACTATTTAACTAATAGTTAAATACAGAAGATATGGTTAAAATGGTAACCTAAACTTGACTAAAACATATTGTTTGAAATGATTTCGACCCATAACTACCAAAGGATCTCAATAAATTAATTTTGTTCCATTGTAACCCGAATAGGATTGTATATTAAAATAATATTTTAATCTTTTCCTAAAGTGACCCTCACCCCTCTTATAAAAGGGCACACCCCCTTCTCTCAATATCATACCTCTAAAGCCATTTCTCTTAGTCAAACCCTGCCCCAATATCCTCCAAACATCCCTAAAATTTTCTTGTATTCCATACATTTATCAACTCAAAAGGAAACACCCAATGAATATGTAATAATTTCACCACCCTCTTTCAGGTTCTTTTCTCTTTCCACATCCAATTTCTTTGTTGTTTCTAAAAAAAATAAATCCCATACCTCCTAGATACTATGACGTTATTTTAAATATGGTACAATCATATTAATTATTATATACATTCTATAAATGACAAAGTCACCATATGTGCGTATGTACAAGTCACCATCATCAACTCATGGTGTAGTTTGTTATTCAATCACATAATTATTGGGATGAGTATAATAATGAGTATAACTGAAGTAAATAATAAATATAACATATTAATTATTTTTTATATATGATATACCATCTAATTATATACGATTTCAGCATCAAAAGAATGATACTTTCGATCGTGCGTACGTACATCTTACCGTCTCCACGATGCAATGAGATGTCATTCCCCATCGTAACCATTCAAAAATAATTTTCATTTCATTATTAAATATAATTATTAAAGACTTTATATCATTCTGGATATGAATAAGATACATCCTATCCATAAAAAATATATCATGCGTATCAAATCATATAAAGGAAAATGAATCAGTTAACACCTGAAAAAATGATACTACAGAAATATCATTAAAAAAGAAATTTCAGAAGATCATATATGATATAATATTAATGTATACGGTTCTTGTATAATTTAATAACAATTATTTCACCATTATAGTGGATTTTAACCTACCCTCAAAGAGGGAAAAATAAGGGTAAGGGTTAATTCCACAATCTCCATATTATTCAAGATTGTTTATTAGCATGTTCTTACTAGGAAATATTTATTATCAATGTCCATATTTCATAATAGATTTTTCAAATGGATTATTTTTAAGTGAATCTTTTATTAAAACATCAATTTAGTTGTTTTAATGATTTATTATTCTAATACTTTCTCATTAATGTCCAGGTTTTCAAAAATGGTTTTAAGTATTTATTTATATGGATATGATTATTTTAAAATGATAATTCCTTTGAAAATTTTCAAATTGGTATGGGACACTTTGATTCGAAATTGAATTTTGAATGACTTCCTTTATAAATTGGTAACATTTCAATGATTTCAAAAAAAGTTATATTGCTCTCAAAGAGTTTTAGTGATCATTTTCAACAATGTCAAAATCCTTTATAAGATATTATTCCTGATTGATGTTGATTTATTATAATACAATATTCTATATTGTATTGAATGTGATATGATATGTTTGACTATGGATGTTCTATTTTTATACCATTCATGGTTTGTAGTTAATATATTAAGATTTCGTATTCTTGTTTTAATAATAACGTTTATGTTATGTTTCAACATTTTCATATGAGGAATGAATTGGAAATAATAAGTGATGTGTGGAGCCCGCTATAGCACCTCAATGCATCGGTAGGTCTCATGAAACAAACTAGTGTCTTGGCACAAGGCATTGAAAAAAACTTATTTTCAGTCTTGGAACAAGGCTTTGACTATGTGGCTATGAAGTCTGGCATTATGCATTCCATCATTATTAAATTGGCTGTTGATAATTCATGTGATTATTCTACTTGTAGAATATCCATGTGAATAAGTAAATGGAATTATTTTATTTATATTGGCCATATTATACCGAAATTAATGTTTAAAAGGCTTATGTTTTATGCTTATACACTTCATTAAACGTTTGTGCTTATTTATTAATGTTTATGCTGTATTGTAATCCTTACTGAGCATCTGAGCTCACCCATTTCTATGTTTTATTTTTCCTAGGATGCATAGAAGTATATTATGACTGACCTGCAGGGAGTCTATGGGATATGAATGTGGTAAATGAAGACAATGTTGTGGTTGTTTTTTATTTTATAATGTAATTTAACAATTTTAAATGTATCTTGTACTTACAAGGATGCTAAACTGATCAGTCACTCAGGATTGATCATTTGTATTCATGCCAATTAAATAAAATAATACACCGACTCTAGGTAATTGGGGTCTGCGTATTACAATTTACTTGTTTTCACAAACCCTCAGGAACTCATTGAATATCATTACTTTGTATGTGAAAGAGTAAGATGAGAAATTGAGTATGTATTCCCACCGTGCAGTTTATTCGTGTGGGTCTTATGTTCGGGTCATCTGCATAGGTGACTGGGTGTCTATAAAAATTGTCGACTATCTGATGAATTTTTCCTCACCGTAACACCACTTATTTTCTCCCACGGCACTATTTGTATATGAAACTCTCTTACATACCTCCCTTTACCTATTTACCTGGTGTACCATTAATTATTATTTTTAAGAAATCCATGTTGTGAAAAGTTCGTAAAATAATTTAAATGAGTGACCTATGTGAGGTCCAATGAGTCAGTGGCCTACATGAGGTTTGTTGAGTGAGTGAACTATGTGTGGTAACTTGTGTGTGTGACCTATGTAAGGTTCCTTGATCCTATGACCTAGTTGATTTCACTTGAGAATGTTACCAATATGAGGCCACCCATTTTTAAAATTTTATCACTTTAAATAAAATTCCATACTGTGGTGTTGATTCTAATTAACATCTCCATATTTCCTCTATTGATTTTCAATGGAAAATTAGTGGATATCTGTTGAAATATATGTCACACACTAAAAGTAAAAGAATTATATCATCTAACTAGATTAATATGATATGTGTGACTCCACATTTAGGTAATTGAAAAATTACATGAAGATATACCAATGTGATTACCCACTAATAGATTAACTTTTAATGAATGTCCACAATCTTTTATAATATTTATTCATCCCGAATTCATAAATTTATTTAATGAAGTACTAATTACTGGAGTACGACATCTATCCTACTACCAATATTTCTTCAAGAGGAATACTCTTCAATGATGGAATAGTATCCTCTACATGAGTCATTCATATTAGTCTATGTCCCCAATATTTGAATCCTCACACAATGGAATCCAAACCTCATTTCTACCATTAAATATTTCATGATTTGATGATTGATTAATCAAAAGGAAATATGGAGGTATTGGATTTTGTTCCTATAAGGTTTTCATTGGATAATGGATGTGGAAATACTGGGTGTTCCAATTTTGTATAGAAATTAGGACAGAGCTAAAGGAAGTTGATCTTTATGAATCTATTTCTGTGGGTGAGACAAATGTGTATAAGAATATAAATATCATACCTGAGCTACTAAGAAGGTGGTTTCCATATAAAAAACATTCTATATAAAACATGAAAACCCATGATATATTTTGGGATGTATACAGGATCTCAGGAATTTGTATTCTTGGTGATATGTATGATATGTTTGTTCCATTGAAAGAAACATGGGATCATAATGAATAGACAAAAACATCGGCCTAGGAGCAGGTAAAGTTATCAAGAAAGGTGTAAAAAATGCAGGTTTCTCAAGGGTAAATATTCATTATATGAATTGTGTGAAGTCCTTCCCGAATTATCAATGAGAGGGTCCTAGATTCCATCTCCCAAAAGGATTCCATCCATTGGAGAGTCAGTGAATTCCTAAAATAGTATGTCCTACATTAGATCAATTCCATTATGATTGGTAGGAATATATAGTCAAGTCTTAATTCCCTATGAGTTCCAACCTGAATGGATTCCTAGATATGTGGGTGTGTTCCTACCTACTTATTGTTCTTGAATATAATGGTGGTGTGAGGCTTGGTTCATTTTTCAATGTGGATAAATTATTATAAAGAAGTACATAGGGATGACTACCCCTAAACTGGAATACTTTTCTAGTACTTATTGAATGTGTATATAGGGAATTCACCATAATAAATTTTAGGCACAGTTTATGTATTTTTGGGGTTTATTTTGGCACACATGAGTTCCTATGACATTATTAGTATAGTTAATGTCCTTGAAGGATGATTTATTCGATTCAAACATGTTATTTCATGAACACATTACATATAAATGAAATATAAAAAATATATAAAGAATATTAATGTATTGGGATAGTTTATTTGCACCCCCTATAGTGATACACCAATAGTAACATTCTTCGAAAATGGACAAGGTGTTGAATTCCAAAGGATATCTATGGTTGCGTTCAAATATAGTATTCTAGAAATCTGTATTAACAATGATGTAATGTGAATGAATAGGCTTCATATCAATGTTTCAATCATATTAATTGTCTACAACAACTACATATATCCCCACACAATTTTGATATTAGATTCACCCATTGGTGGCCCAAAATTTCTGAATCATCATGGACATAGAGGTATCCTAATAATAGATTATGTGACCTTCAATAGGTGCATCCATTGGGAAAAACTCTAGTTAATACAATATAATTATTTCTTCTGACCCTCATGGGTTATTAAAAGTAAAGTTTCTATAATTAATGGCCACAAAAAATACAAGTCATTCAATGTATGGTAGAATGGATAAACCTAGGGGTGTTGATGAAAAAGATCTATAATCCTCTAAACGTTCTCGAACACGGACAATAGAGAGGGATAAAGTTGAAATGACCAAATATGGTGAGAGAAAGTGGTGCACTCATCATCATAGTTAGGTAACCAGTATTCGGTATCCCAACCCCCTATAGATTGAAGAAGATATAAATGACCTTAAAGTCAAATAATATCGGTTTATCCATAGATCTAGCCACATCCACATCATATTATGTGTGGCATATGGAGGTCTAAGACTAATAAGGGTTAACACACAACATTAGAGATTTATGGGTATTACTAAAAGATGATATACACAACCAATATCTAGTGGATATTAAAGAACTGTATATTCTACACCGTGATCACTAATTTACTAAAGTGGGGATGTATATTCATGAGCAGGAGATGCTTGAATATATTATTGATGACCTGTTCCCCACCACAATGTGAGTAACTGATATGATGGATTTAGGTATTAATGAGGGATTGGGTGACCAATCCAATAGATAATTGGATTTAATCATTTGATCTAGTGATGAAATATTATTTATTTTTCATTATAACTCATAATAATATTCTATCACTAAATGAGTTACCACTATGTGATCTCTTTAACATGTAGAAGTAGGCATCACCAGAACTAGACTCCCTAAGATAAACATCAATGGATACCCTGATCATAGTTTAGGGGGCGACCCAAGATCATTGGGAGTGATAATTATGATAGAGATTTGTGAAAAAAGAGATGGATGGGGATGGTATTTACACCATTATTTCATGTAATTGAAAAAACTAGCTAGGTACCCACACAATATTAGTTGAATAAATAGAAAATTGTTAATGCTTCATCAAGAAGTATGCACCACAGTAAATCATCAAAATTTTATTAAGTTCTATAAATGGCCTAACATAACTACATTACAATTCATTACCTTTGTAGGATGTTTTTCACTTTATTCCCTCATTGGGTCTCACACTAGTCCATATGGAGTTAAATAAGACAATATTGATTGGGCATGAACCCTTGCAGACAATTTTTCACCATTGACAAGAGAACTGTTAGTGGACTAGAGTTCATATGTTTCTATCACATTCGTAGGATTAGAACATCTGGGTATTGCTGATTATTGTTCCTATGTGGGAGATTCTTGAGATACTCCCATCCCAAATTCTGATTAAACTCATGATGATTTTCCTCATCAAGAAATCCATACTTAATCAATTTTCATTGGGAACGTCAGGGAAGAATCAATCTTGGAAGATGTTTCATCAATAAGTGAGTTCCATCAATAACATTGATAGCCTTTTAAAAATATATTTACAGAATTATGATATAGTATAATAATTCATTTCTCTTTTCATGTCATAATATACAATGTTTCAACATGAAGAAGGAACCTTTGTCTCTACTCAGTCGATGATGTTTGGAGTGGGAGAAGCTAATACTATAGAGATAACCCAAGATTCTTCCACATTTGAGTTAATTTGGTGGCACATCATTCATTCTAATAGTGGATCAGATATAGATTTCGAGGTCATAGATTCATTCTATGTCTCACAATATTTCATATAGTGAGACATCAAAAAATATGTTCTAGAGACACCTCTTGAATATTTTACCTCAATGAATCCTGAGCTCCAAATAATTTTCACCACATTAGGATACGGAATAATTAATTAAAAATCAATCCATCTTGTCTTCATGGATATTTTATGAACCTAGTAGAAAGTGATAAGGTCACACCATGTAAAGGCACACCATTTTTTCCAATGTTGATGCCTTAGAGATACTGTATCCTAGAAAGATCTTAATCATGGAAATAAAGTAGAGTAGTTTCGATCAAAAAACAAGTATAAATATTTTTAGAAAATAAAACAATAGGTATATTTGGTTTTTTTCAAAGAATCACTATTCAAAATCAACCAAACCATAATGATGATCCAAGTCTAGGGAAAATAATTCATTACTATGGAAAAGGAGATCCTTTATTTCACATACGGTTCCATCACCCGAATGTTGAATAGTCTTTGATAAATGGTGGAAAATGCTCATGAGATTATTAAATATTAAAAGGATTATGTTTAGGAACTTATGTAACACCTGACCGAAAGGCTTCACCATGAGGATTATCTTCTAAATTTTGACACATAAATGGAAATAATTTTATTCTCCATCATCTATTTTTGTGATCCTATAATCACTATAATAATAACATTACACTAAAACTGACATGTTTGATTAAAAAGAGATATGTCAATGTGTTTTTATTAGATTGATTAGAATGGGATGGTGTTCTAACTATTACATCGTGTATTTAGAGCTAGAAAGACTAGATTTATTGTTCCTAGAATTACATAACAGATCTGGATTTTTTGAGTCTTTTTAATCACCTCAGTTTATATCCAAATATAGTAATTGAAGGATAAGTGATTGAGGGTCAACTAATTTTAGGCCTCCCATTTTAGGTTTTAAACAAGAATGTTTTTAGGACATATTTCATTGAAGTTTATATTCCTACAAGATAGGATTCTGAAATTGATGTTTTAGATTGAAAAAAATTGACCATGAGTTTTGTGATAATGACTGGAGAAGATATTGTAGGCTAAGAATGCTCCAAAACAAACTGGATATTAGGAGTGAAATGTTAATTCATGATCTTGTGATTTTCATAACAAAAAAAGTATATGGGACATGTTCCCAAGGAATGATCACAAAATGTTCTGGACAAGTGGTTTTTGGAATGATTTTATTGGGGAATATAGAGACTAAAGGGTCCTTTCATAAAGATGAATGTTCTTCCAGTTGAAAGGTCCTTCAGGGGTTACATTTGCAAAGATGCACTGGGGAATATTATATATAGTGAAAAATGTTGTCCCTTGTATTTTGATATTTCTATCATTGATGGAAAATTGGTTTTATTGGGATATGGATGTTTACAGACCACGAAGGTTTGTTGTTAAGGGAATGTGTATGAGAATGAAAGAAACATCTTGGTTGTCACCATCCATGGATGACAGCCCCCAACACACATAATTTTATTTGTTTGTAAATAAGTGTAATTTAATTTAAACCAAGAGGATGTAAAGGTGGTGTCTAAAAGGAAGTAAAAAAACATCCTTCCTGATTCCAGATTTTGTACATGAATGGAGGAACACACTCATTTTGGAAGATATAGGGGGTTTCCTTCTAATAGAGGATCCCATAATTAATATGAATACCATTGATATGAGAATAAAGATATATATGGTTCTCAGTAACCATGTATCAATTATAATATGTATTGACTACAAAGAGGTGAATTTTTTGTGAAATATATGTATCGTAAATGGATGAGGGATCCTAGAATCACTAAATGAATTGATGAAATGTGAATCAAGTTGTACACATTTTTTTGTGGTGATGTGGTGGATAACATAACTAGAAGGAATGGATCATCCCATAAAATGTTTGAATCATCATGTAGTTTAATGTCAAACGATCAAGATATAGACCCTGCAGTTTAACATCATATGAAAATGGCATTGATGGATGAAATATATGGTCATTTATCTTTGACTAAAATATTATTGATTTTCCATATGATGGATTTCTTATCAGGAATTTCCCATAATAAATTTGGCAGGATGATGGAATGATGTAAGACACAATATGAGGGATTCCATATTAAAAAAGTTATATTTGACCAGTATGTAAGGAATGACCATGGAGCATGCTTGAATAGTGGTTTCTTGCATTATGTTGTTAGGGGAATATGAATATTGAGGAGGTTCCTCTCTAGGAATAATGTTCCACATATTCATAGTCCCTTTGGGGAAACTTATGAAAATACATACTGGGTAATATAATATATAGTAAAACAACATTGTCCTATGCTATTAGAAATTCTATTACTAATTGTCATGGAACGATTATTCTGATCTAGATCTCCTTATATATAGAATATTATTTTCAAAATAAGGTCCCTGATTATGGAAGGAGAATTATATTATAAAATGAACCATGATTGGGAAAAAATTTCACTATGTTTTTCTGATTCATACACATGGAGTGGAGACAATTTTCCTGATGAATTAATGCTTGTCCAGGATATATGATTTGAGCTTCTCTACATGGATCAACAATTAGAGAATAAAGGCACATTTTTTTATTGATAGAATCCCCATAATGATTGAATTATGTGGTGTGGAATTTTATTTTTATCTTATTATATCTTGGGCATAATATAGAATATGGGTGTCAATACATATCTCATTGACATGAGAATAAATACACATTTAGCTCTCCAAATTAGCAATCCCAAAATGGGTTTGACCCACATGGGGAGAGGGGGATTTTCCTTATAAAGTTGATGGACTGTGGCTTTCTTATCCGCATTTCACTAAGTTTCTTATGATAACATGAATCAAGCCACATAATAATATCCCCGTAGGTGTGGTGGGTGACTACGACTAATGATAAAATGACCATTTTTTAATATCAATTCATATTTTTACATACTGTAAGAGAAAAAATACATTTATTATAATATCATGTGGTAATGATTTTCGGTGTACCTTAAAATGTCGTACATCTTGGACCATTTTATCCCCGATCTAAAATTATATTCATTGATCATGTGGGGATTCCATTACCAAAATTCCTAATCCTAGATGTGCTGTGCTTGGTGTGAGAAACACAGAGTGGAACGAAATTCATTCACCTCATAGAGGAGATTAAAAGAATATACATGGGCATTTTTACCAGGGGGTGGATGGATCATGATGTAGGATTAATGAATCACATAATATCTCTAGGGGTGAGAATCAATATGTACGTAGTTTTAAGATCATCCTAACTTTGATTTAATGGGATGTTAACCATTACAAATAACATCATGTGATATAGACGAGGGTTTAGCGATGCAGAGAAGAATTTATGATGTCCTGTGAAGGTTATCAGTGCATCTAGGAAATTAAATCTTGATTTATATGATAGGATTGTTAGAGGAGGCTTATGGAACTTTTCACTCAGGGAATCCTATGCCTTGAACACATGGTAAGACTAAATTTTAACATCCCGTGTTGAAGTCGTTGTCGTAGATTTTAATGTCGTGTGACTAGGTTAAAATGGTTTGTTCCATTAAGGGTGATGTGACAACATCCCTTCCATTGGTTAAAGTCATTCCCAAAGGATTGTTGGTATCTTATGGTTTTAAGTAAAACTATTAGTACCATATGTCATGGAAATTATGAGAGACGTAGGGATTACTGAGGTAGGGATATTCCTTCATACATCATAGATGATGAAGGAAAATGTAAACATTGGTATGGGGAGTTTTTCGATGATTTCAAGGAATATGGAGAATTAATATGTATATCCTAAGTATGATGGTGCCTCTGGTTGACAGGTTCAGATGAGGGTGCCTTAATAAATGAATGAATGGGTAAATTATGTATAGTCCAAAAAAAGATGTCATCTCAAATTTGATATAGTATTATCGATGGTCTAGGAATGATTTTGGACCTTTTTTTATTCCCAGGACACATAGAATGATGTGTGGAAGGGATGTATCCAAGAACAATGGACAATTTGGACCAATGTTGTCTATAGAGTTTGATGATCCTTTTATAGAACTATCGTAGGTGCTGGGTATGTGAAATTTTTTATGTGTTATGCTCCTAGATGTGGGATCATGAATTAGGGTCACTTTCATGGATTGAGGTCATATATAGGTGGAAAGGGGATCATAATCCCTTTCCATACTATGGATGGGAATATGTTATGTGGATTGAGCATGACTAAATATCTCATTAAAATGAAAATCATACCATCCATATTTCTAAATATGTTTCGCTATATAAATCTGGCTCAGATATAGGGAAATGATTTTTTCCTAATGATGGACCCATAAGTGATATTTCCCATGTTAGATTACCCTCTATAAATCATTATTTTTTATGTTGGAGATGGAAAATTTTACTTACGTTGTAGTTAGGGCTAGGACATATGTTATGGGTGTCAGTACATAACCCATTAATGTGACAATAATTCCGCACATATTTATTAGGAAGGGCTAGTTGGTGAAGAAATAGGAGACCATCACCATGGATTTTGATCTACACAAGCATAGACCAAGATATTATGTAGTTTTACATTGTACAACAATGTCATCAACTGTGCAGTTTTATGTGGTGTGGAAAGGATGATGGTAGACATCTTAACATCGTGTGGCTTACACATTAGGATAAATAGTTTAATTTATTGCTGATTAGACTATATTGACTTCTTTGTTTTAGTTTGTATGAATAGAACTATGTGTAATTATCATCATGATCTGGAAATGAAGACCAAAATCCAGTATTACATTATTATTTCATGAGAAACCATTTTATTGTATGCGCCTTAAGAAGGTCTCCATCTATCAAGATCAATGAACAATATCAGATGGATCAGAACATTTGTATGGAATAAAGTCCCCCCCAATTTTGACACATTATTGGAAGTTTCTTCCCAGGTATAATTAGATTTTTTAGGAAAACTACCAGTCCTCCTTTGAGGAATTATTTGAGGTGAAATTTCATATTCAAATCTCTTGACAACCAATTTTTTCGGTATTTCAAGTGATGGAAGGTAGTAAGACTTTTCTCCACAATTCCCACCAATTCATATAGTTGTATTTTGGATTTCTTTCCTGTATATATATGATCAATGATAGAAACATTGATTGAGGGAAATTTGACCTAAATGTCATGGAATAGATCTATCACATATAACAGTGAATACATGGTCACCTGTGCGGTGGTGTGGGATTTATTCGAATAATACCACATGATAAGAAAAATATTTTCTTTCCAAGACTTCTTATCTTTATCCCCCATATTCTAGATTATTTTTTGTAAGAACTTTTTGAAAGACACTATATTTCCATTATAAAATTCATTATAGTGACATTAATGTTTATATTTGATCTAATTCCAATGATAAAGCCATTCCAAATCTGTAGAAGAGAAAATGGATCCATTTTCCATCATAATAATATGATCGAAACAAAATATATTAACTATTTTGGGCTTTATGAAGTTGACAATGCTTTTGTTCCTCACATCATAGAGGGGTATTTATTGGGCCCCATGGGAGATGATGTTGGTAGTAGTGAGTATGTATTTGAATTTCTTTCCCATAGTTATAGGACACACACCTATGAAAATAATTTCCCATATGAATAATAAAAATAGTATTTGGTTGTGTATAGTAACTCCAGCGGTTGATGGATGAAGTTGGCGTGGATGTCAATGAATGATTTTATTTTTCCAATTTTATAAAATCATACATCATCGATGACCATAATTGTCCAACTCTCTAGATTTTGTAGGAAAAATCAATGCGGGTTGGATGGAACTATATGCCCATTATTGTACATAATTAATGTTTTTAATAGTATGTAATGTATCAATACACATAAGAAATTCTACATCAAATTTTGGTTCATATATTAATTTTAGGTGATTTGTTATGTCATAAAAAGTATTATTCATTTTGAATCACTGATTTTTATCTTTCCCAAAATTTTTAAATGGTATTTTTCTATATTGAAGTTATTCTACATTAGGAATCTTAAATTGGGTTTTCAGACCATCTAGTTTAGGGAAGAAATTTACCTCCATGATTTACTCCATGTGGACATTATGAAAAGGTGAACCAATTCAACAGTCCTAAATGTAGGTAACTATTTCTTCCCAATTTGGATATGCTAAATCTATTGTAACATTTTCCAATTCATCTTCCTAGGATTTCAATGATTATGGGACATTGATCAATGAACTTTCATAGGGGAATTCTCCCATTAGTCTTTAGAAAAATTCACGAAGGTGGATCGTCACTTCCTTTTTAATGACATAATAACTATTTCTATACTTTATAATGAATTATGAATATTCTTTTACCTTGACGTGTTCCAATGTAATTATATGTTCTAATTTTATCCCTATGATGAGGTCTTCATACTCTTCCTCAGTGTTTCTGAAACCTTCGGACAATAGGAATATTAAGGTATGATTTTCTTAGCTTGGGAGAAGATCATGAATCCCAATCAGACATTACTATCTGTGGTGTATTCTACTGTCCCCTATATTGGACTTCTAGATAAACTATAAAAATACATCTCCCATATGTAAGAAACCTCTTGAATAAGGAATATCTATTTATCCAGAAATTCAGTATTCAATAATTATTTTCATATAGATGGGTTTTCTATAAGGAAGTCAACTAATACCTAGCCTTTTAATAAACTCAAAGGCTTGGATTGAATGTTAATCTGTATAAAATTACCCCACATTGAGTCAAACATTCTGTAAACATAATATGGTTTCCATTTCATTTCAGTGCTTTTTATGAGAGGAAAAATGTACTTTATGGTGTTGCAGGTAGTGTATTGGTTTTTGGAAATTGAATATTAGCTTTAGGAAGCTCTTCATGATTTTTGAATAATTAGTTTCAATATCAAGAATGGTTCTACATATATAATAGAGGGTGTTTTTTATCCCAAAACAATTTTTTGTGCATCTAAATTAGATGGAGATCCTTTAAATGATTTAACATACATGTGAGTGGATTTACCTCAATAAGAAGAATCACCACTGGTTGACTCAAAACATATTTATTGAGACAATAAAATTATTCATGAAAGTCATCAGTACACTAATATGTGACTTCCTTTTACATAAAATTGGTGAATCCCAAACAAATTTCTCTGATGTTTAAAAAAAATTGATAAATGCTTGAAAGACGTATTTTTATCCCCCTCAACTCATTATGGTTTTCAGGATGTGAAATTTCAACGATATCATTTTTCTTATCATGATCAAATTCCAATGCTCTAATTGCATACCACGAATATGAACAACGTTCTCATGGTAACTCCAAAATCACAATTCTTGGGATTTATTTCCAGGATGTTACCTTGAAGTGTATTGAAGATAATATCATGATCAACATGGTGGTCAAGACAATGCTGATATTTAACCACCAAATCATCATCATTACACTTGAATGACCTTCATAAAACAGGTTTGAAGATGCGATGCATGTCACACATGTATGAAGAGACAACATTCTTCAAAAATAAATGTATTATCAGATAACAATACACCACTTTGGGTGATTTGGAAGTGGTAGATTATTTATATTCTGGGGCCATCAAATTTTTTTACCCTAAATAGTTCTCTAGGAAGTAAAAGGCATGATATCTATCTATAGCATAAATCCGTAATTCTGTGATCAAAAAACCAAAATCAAATTTCTGAAAAATATTTTTCAATATCTCTAATGAAAATAAAATCATTTATTATCCCATTATTCATATTTATTGGGAGTTTATTAAAAAACCATTCTAGATACCTAACATCCCAAGTGAATTTTTTTTATGCTATCATGTTAACTACAACCTCAATTTCGTTGGCATGAGACAGGTGTTTCCTAGTTTCCTGTTTGAAACCCTTATAATTTTCTAGAAATACCATCTATTAAGTGGTCACCGAGGAATAGAGGCCCAATATATCTATGTAGTTATTGGAAAATATATGTTTTTTATCTTTTAAGGGATATATATACCTCTTGTTCATAGGAATAAATGACGTTGCTAATAAAATTGGGTCATGGGTCCCCCTCAAAATATAAGTTTATTTGTCTAATTTCAACAATTGTGAAATAGACACCATCTATGAATGTTAGAGGGCAATCCTAGAGGTCCTCTTCTTCTGCATATTTCTCTTCCTCTTCCTCTTCCACTTTCTCTTCCTCTTCCACTTCTAATCCCTCTTTTGCATCACTCTATGGTGGAGTAGGTGATGAAGGACAATTTTTTATGTTAGGATTGGAGTAATCATTGTGACTTCTAGAACACAAATTAGCTTCTTTTGACCCGAATGACAACATGGTGTTTCAATGAAGCAAATGAGAGAACCATAGGGATGTATGGGAATTATATCCACTCACTCATGTTGACATGATAGATTATTCTAATTCAAATTATTAGGAAGGGAGCTATTGATGATCAAGGGATGGAAGGGGGAATTTTCATTCAAGAATTTTCCACTGTTTGTTGGGTTGAATACATTTTCCGCACTTCTCTTCATAGTCAGCATGACCTATATCCTAATGTTTTTTCAATATATAAAATAATTTGGAATCATATGTGTTATCTGATTTATTGGAATCTTGTATTAATAACTAATAAATTTAATGGGATTGGATGGGGTTATTTCAAAACCATTAAGGGTAGTGACCCAGGTGACACCATCAGTCAAGGGTTATTTCCCATCCCTCTAGTATAATTTTGTATCAATGTATTATGATTTTTAAGATTAAAATTGTGATTTATCACCATGAAATATCCAAATGTTACAATAAATGCAGTGCATGAGACATTAGTGGTATGATGAGGGGACCACCACTTGTAGATACATCTAGGCCCTTCTATGATAAACATTAAAGGCCATATCTTACTGAACATCAATAAATTTCGAGTCAGATATGATGTTCCCAAACCGTAATCTAGGATTAATTATTCTAATGGTATATTACACTCTTTTTGGTATAACTAATGTGTATGTGAGGAAGTGGACTGGTGGTCCTCACTGTATCCTAGTCGATGAAGTGATCATACTAGATTGAGGTTGACTCCTGATCCATTATCAATGAAAGCATGTTGGATATCAACATCATTTATTTAGATAATCATATATAAGTGTCTTATATATCCATATATTAATAGAATCATCTTATTGAAATATGATTATGATAATCATGTGGAAATCCATTTGATCAATCTCTACATGATATTCTTCAACAAACCTCTACATCAAAAGCCTGAGGGATAAAAAAACCACATTGAGTGATACCATGAGGTATTTTGATAAACATAGAATATATATTATCCAATCCCTCAGAAAAAACAACTCCAATTTCTTTAAAATATCATATATATGGGAAGGAGTCCTTTACTTCCACATAGGAGGATACAAATTCACTAGATATTTTAGAGCTAATGTACTTGATGTAGGTAGAATGACTCATGGAAAAGATGTTGAAGGTGCTCCTATCATTAGTGGGTTATGGAGAATCGGTAGGCATCTGGTTGGGATATAATGTATAATATCACACCCTCTAAATTATCTCCCATGATGATTGTTTTAGTAAGAACTCTATAATATGTGGGGGAACATTCATACCCTTTTTGGGCCTATTGGAGGTCTCTCCAATGAGTTTTTGTAGCAAAAATTGACATAGAAAGGGCTTTAGTACTCTATTATGTTGTTCAATGACTACTCCTTAACATGCATACTCATTTTTTGTGACCTCTCCCTACATATCACCAATTCGATGTGGGGAAATTTGGTTCATGGGTGTACTCATCATTAAAGAAGTGATCCATTATGTGAAATAAATTAATGGAAACTAAGATTTATTATTCATATGATGAGGATTCTATTTGGTGGATAAATTGTTGTGGTACTATTTGGGGGGGGAATTCATATGTCCACTAGCTTATATGTATAAAGTCTAATAGATTTATTGATGATTTTGAAATCTGTATAATATTATCTACTTTTACTAGAATTTTCTACCCTAATTGAGTCGTTTCTGGGGGGGACTAATTCTTGGAGGACTATGGTGTTGATGTGGAGGTCATTATGAAGAAGGAGAAACTAGGGGAATAGTTTTTTTGATTCATTTTCTTCTCAAGGATTTCATGAGTTCAATTTATTTTCTCACATGGTCATCCAATCATTGATGTTATATGCACCTTTTCTAGAGACTTCTTATCGCTCAACTTATTCATCTAGGGTAGAAGTGGAAATACATTCCACTTTCTCTGGAGGTTTTCCCAAACTAACTATTCTAGAGCCCACCATTTTCTACATGGTTTCATTGAAAAAAAATGAATTCTTTGATGTTGTGGCCCAATTTCCGGTGAAGGGGGAATAGGTTGGACAATCATCGAGAGCAACTAGATCAGGCTTCTTGGGATTTGGAAGGCTGGGTAATTTTTCTCAAAATAATATAAGAATCTACTAACGTACTCATATTAGAATTAATAATATTTATTCCCATATTACTCAAACCTTGTTCCCTCCATCCCTTCTACTCTTCATAATGAAGTGGTCATTATTAGAGACACAGAGGAGTGGGTACTACATGATATGGTGTGGGATTTGGATATTGAGTTTTTAAAAGGGTTAGCATAAGTGTAATAGTTTAGACTCTAGTTTTCCTATTCTCCTCGCATGATTTGATGGAATTAGTCAAGAATTGGACATGGATTACAATATAAAACCTTCTGATCTTTGAGTAACTCTAGAATGAGATTGGAACCTACATTCGTATTTCACCGAGTTGAATGATGTTCACAACTCATCATGATGATTATATATATAGAGGGACAAAAAATCTTCTAAGGGAAGCTATAGGTTTAGGGAATAAGTCGAACCCTTCCACCTATCCTTGAAATTAGTAAACTTCTCATTATCTCACCATTTTATGTTTAAGAGGTATGGGAGTGTTGTCTTCTATAGTGTTGATCTTAATTGATTGAGAAATTTTTGTGGAAGTACCTCCCATCCAGTGATTGACCGCGCTGGATATGTGGTTTACCATATGAAGGTTATACCTTACAATATATTTATGATGAATTAGTTTCATTGCATATTTTTATGTAGGGGTTTCCACTGATGTATCAAAATGGGACATGAAATGATTCATATGATTCATCGATTCACTTGAACCACTCAAAATTATTAATTTTAGTTTATGAATGTTTTTTTGGGGAATGGTTGCATCCACCCATTCCGTGTATGGATTTCATTTCAGTTGTACTGGTGTGCATCATTCCTCTATATCATCCAATCGGGTTTCCAATAAATTTATATTATTGATATTCCATTGAGATTTTCATAGGTAAACAAGATAATGAATAATGGTATAAATAGGCAGGGCATGATGTGTTTCCTACTACAGTTCTAGTGGATGACACCCATTATGGTTGGACATTTGATGGTTTTCAATGTTTAGTTCCTTTAATTTCGATAATGGAGGTTATTTATGATACCCTACTATTTTTGGGTCCATGTAAATAATTTGTGTAGACCTAGGGTTGAGAAGGTTGTCATTGACTGCATTCATTCATAATATGAGACTTATTGTTGATGGGTATCATCAGGAATAGTGAGATGAGGTTTCTCTTGATGTAAATACATAGAAGGAATATTACCTATAATTAGTTATTTATTAAATTTCCCAGTCTCATTAATTTTAATCTCATATCACAAGAACCTCTATTCAATTAATATTGATTTGAAACTTTCTAGAAGATGGCTAGACATAGACTTTCCCTTACCCTTCTCCATGTGGAAAGCTCGTTGATGGGGTTGTGGTAGAACATTTATAGAAACTACTATTTTTTTGGAAATCTTTCTATACCAAGTATTCTCATTATCATTATTTAATTCATTGCGAACAATTATTCCAATGGATATTTCTACTTCTCATTCTTCTTAATTGGTGTCATAAACTATAGTATCCTAATGACTAGTTCCAATGGCAATCACCAAGTCATGTTGAATATTATGTGCCGCATTGGAAGTAGGATGATATATGGGATGATTAAAACTAGGATATGTATTAAAGGGGCCTTGAAATCTAGGGGTAGTTATACCTATAATAAATCACTTTTGATTTTGATTGTTAATAATCCTCATTTCTCCGATGTGAGATTCATTTAGAGATTCCTGGAAAGGGGTGACCAGATGGGAAACACCACAAAACATGATCTCATTTTCTCTGTATGAGTGATCTATGTTGCAAGATGGGAAGAATTGGGATAGAACATTTATTGGTGCCGCTCATAAATGGGAAAAGACTTATTTTCATTGGAGATGAGGTTGAGGTTAAAATTATTCCTTCCATATGGGATGGGGATGCACCTATTACACTATCATCATTCCTCATGTCAAAGTTTTTATACTAAATATGACATATTATTTTAAAAATACCCTCATCCCTACATGTTGGGGATTCTCATGTATCACGGTGGATTCATGTGCAACATTTGATCACTTGACCTATAAATCCTCATTAAATTTTGATCTCGATGCATCATATGCACAAAACATGATCAAAATTCTTCCAAAGTCATTTGGGGAATCCAACCATGGGATTCACTTCAAAGGAAATACTTTTTAATGTTTTCAGATTCCTGGTGAAACTATCTTTTTATAAGGATCTTTCTTTATGCTCGACACCTCTGAAAATTATTAAGGGCCAATTTTTCCTGAGTGTTCCATTTTTCATATTGGGATCACATATGAAAACTGACATCAAGAAATAAAATTTCATGATGTCATATATGGTAGATTTTACTGATCATATAGTGATAAAAAATTAAAAGCATCATGTTCACCCTCTCCCCTAATATGGAACCTAATTTTGGTGTTACTGATCAACTCATTCGGATCAGGAAGTGTATTGAAGAAAGTAAGTTAATGATCCTTAATCTATTTTCATGATTTGGGATGTCATGCATCTGAATGGGATGCTATTTCAAATTGTTGATTATGTTATCCTATTTCCATAACATGGATTTCATATCCCTCAAAAGGTAATAACATTATTTTTAGGTGGGGAATAGTTTTACAATGGTTTATATGGATGAAATTCAATCATTTTTCAAATAGTACTTCTATAATGTCTAATTGAGAAGTGTATAAGGGCCAATTTTTGAAAGTTATAACATCCTTCTTTACATTCCTCATCATAAGTAACACATTCTCCATTTCCTCTACTATAGATTACTCCACCTGTTCTACCATAATTTTATATTTCTATAATTATATGTTGTAAAAATTTAGGTTAAAAAGGTTGTCTTTCACTTTGTTGAAATGAAAAAAATACTTAGGTGGACCATTGGATGAAATTTTCCTTGCACTATCCTCTAGTTTAGAATGGATAACACTTCTCAATGAAAGGGAATAAAAAATGTATGTCTCGATAATTTCAAGAACCTCTGAATATGATGGATTTTCAATTATTGATTCAGAAAGGGGAGATCCTCATTTCCAAAATGAATCGTTACTCTAGGAGGACCTCTAGTGTTGATGGTAGTAACATTACGAGAGGGACCTTCGCAGCTATTAATAATACATCCTTTATATATATATAAAACTAAATGATCATGGTTCACCATTTACTGGTCTTTTATTCCCTCTTTAATACTAGCCTTTATCTGTAGGGTGCGACCTTGCTATGGATTTTTAACTGAATCGTGTGGGATTTCTTCCTTAATGTTCTCCCTGGGCAGCTAGAATCGCTTTATGTGGATTGTGATTTCCTTATAAATGACATGGTTTAAGAAAAACCATTTTTTATATTGGATCATGATGAAATGAATGTATGTTATTTATTCAAATATATTCAATCCCTAGAATTAAAACAAGAATGGGATAATGGGCTCGAGTTGGAATAGTGGAATGTGCCCGCTCAAGTTGTCGACTTATCAAAGGATATTGTCTATGACTCTCCTAGACAGGAGAAAGAATACATTTATACTCCTGAGATAATTTTTTATTATGATTATAGGACACTCCACTTGTATAGGTGGGATTTTATGTCCAATTCATAAAAACATATTCCAAAAAACATATCTCGTTGAATGATTTTTTAATGTCATTAGGGATATACTCATTCCCTTCCAATATTTATTTTATATTATGGTAATCTTCTTCATCTATAGATAGAATATATATTCCTTTTTTGGTTTGATAGGGATTTTCCACTACTCATTTCCTCCCTATCTTACTGGTATATACATAAAATATTCTTGTACGAAGGAAGAGACAAGGTTGATCACCTTGTTCATTGTATGGGTGTTCTGATAGGTTACACAAGTTGCTTCCATTTTTTGGATGACATGATGTGTTTGAAAAGGCATATGAGAATGATAATTTGTAACTTTAACATAATTTGGGTGGTATTACCTCATAAGAACATGAATTTGAGCATGTTCTCATTTTTATGATATGCACGCCCAACAGGATTCCCTAGAAACTCGGGTCTGGGTCACCTAAATTGGAGCCCATAGGAAGACATCATCATCTTGTCGAGGGACTAACATTTTATGTCATTCTTGGTGGTGGTTAGTGGAAGGATCCCTTTGCAGGTACTCCAACGTTATTGTGATTAGTCCCCTGATGGCCTCATGGTCATATTACCTAATTTAAGGGAGGATCTTGTTAATGTGTTCCACATAAGGTCTACCAAATTGGTTTGAAACATAAATAGGAACCATCTTTTTCTAGAACACCAATTTTTGTTGAGTTGAAATTTGGAGGGGATTTAGGTGTTAGAGGGATTTTCCAGTTGCAACCAAGGTTGGGAATTTAGGATTTGGTAACCTAGAATCAACTTCTATATTCACTATATTAAACTTAATTCATATTTTTTAGTATTAATATACTTCATATCACTTCATGATTTTTCTTCTATGAAACATAATAAGTGATAATTTAACAAGAGTAGTTGTCACACTGAATGATCTTTGAAAATCCTTCCTATCATTAAGACGGATAAGTTCCATGATATTATTTTTAAATATATGTTCAATAATTGGAAGATATCATTAGAGAGACAGAAATGATAGATACTATAAGGGGGTGATATGAATATGTATTTAGGGGACCTTATCATGGTTTACTACCTTACTAATGTCTAAGAAAGGATTTTATGAGAATTTGACCCTCCAGTAGGAAGTCAATGATATTTTGTGTCATTGGATGTTCTAATATGAAGACATGTGTGTTAGTCCTTAGTTTTTTATATTATTATTAATGATTTTAGTAAGTCACATACTTTGATGTATGTATGAATATTGTGATGACCTACGTTAATGGAGATGTGGGAAATTTTTGGGTGTGTCAGGAGTAATATTTCATTAATGTATAAAGTGAGAGAGGAATTTTCCCTTATTTTCATCAACATAAGTTTATATCGTAGGATATTTAATGGAAATGATATAGTCAAAATAAATTCTTGTCCATGGTGTTCTGTCAACATGTTTGATTTTTATAAAGTGAAAGAAAGAGACATCGAGCACATAGTTTAATGGAACCATCATGCAAAATTCCCCACTATATATATTGATATAAATGTATTATTTTAAAAATTCCAAATCAATATGTGGTATTATTCCATTTACCCATTAACATATTTCTATATGTGTGTGTTGGCGTGTTTCTAGATACTAACCCTATACATTAATCTACTTTTCATAATGTTAGTGAGATGTAGGCCAAGTGGGTCACCCAATAAGTGTATCTCGAATCTGAGATAGATAATATATTATTATTTATAATTTAAAACGTTGAATAAATATTATTCTTTCTCATGTTTTAATTATTATTGATGTTTTCCTCAACTCATATATCCCATCACCATTTATTAGAGAGAATATTATGTGAGATTAATATTTAATAAATTTCTATTTTTTATTTAGTGGATATAATATTTATTTATTTTTGGAGAATAAGGTAGCGATGTTTATTTATTAAATAAAAATTCATTATTAAAGGGATAATAAATATTGTGGACGAATGGAGGAATGAGTTTATAGGTCCAGTGAGAAGTAATAAATATTCATTATTATTTTATTAAATAATTTTTTATTTAATTCATGAGTGTATCATTTGTTAGGAAATAATATGTATATTTCTGTTATAGATATGGGGTTGTGTGTGGATTAAATAAATATTGAAGGAAACATCTGAATTTTTATTATAACACGAGTGGTACGTGATCCCAATTATATTATTTCTCTAATAGAGCCAATAAATTTAATTTTTTATGAAAAAAAGAATTCAAATAATCTTCTTGAATCCCTAGAGACATCCATTATCATTGAACACTCATTGAATAGAGAGAGATCTTCCTCCACATTCCACTATCGTGTCTAGAGAGATCAAGGAGAATCATTTTCACTTGATTCTTTGGGATTTCAATTGGGAAAAACACATGTTTTACGATCTACCATGCTAGCCCCTGGTGATTCCTATTATAATGGTTTGACATTTTTTTATCATTTTTTAATCTCCTCTAAAGGGAATAAAATATAAATTACAATAATGCAATGACAATAAGCTGTAGATCAATTTTAAATTCATCTATAATTCAAGAATTTATTACATGATATGTATTTAAATAAATAAATAAATTATAAATAATATGTGACAATCATGATCATCGGTTGTAACATTTATCCTTTGGATATATTATTTGTTTAAATTTTATTGATAACATTTTTCATTATTTTTTAAATCTATGCTTAATCATCAATCATGAAAAAAGAAATTTTGGGCATGGAAAATCATACCCTTCTATTGTTCCCAAAACCATAAAGTGGTATCAATGGGGTCTCATAATTATTTATAAATACATAAAAATTATTAATGGATTTAAAAATTTATTATTCATTTTAAATTGAGTTTAATAGTTATTTTATACGAAATGTGATATATTATTTATTCCAATTTTATCTAATAAATATAGTAAAATAAAATATTATTATAAATAAAAAAAATTATATGTTATCATCAAGATGTGCCAATGATTTTGGTTAGACAATACAATACTACACATCGGGTAACATGGAGGTACATTCCTAGTAATATTGTTTAATACATAGAGAATTAATTTGGAATTAACTCATGTCATGTGAATTTATAAAATTTATTTAATTTAAATATAAACTACATGTTAACCAGACCAACCTAGCTCATAGTAAGAAAGATTACACACCATGTAACATCTGTACATGGAATGCCATCCTTTACTCATAGAAAATCCATGAATCTTCTAACACAACCTACATTAATAGTGTTAGTGTAATTCGGAGAGAACATGGCATGTAGCCCATTTATACACCGTATACTCCATAATATTATAGGGAATGGTTAAACATCAATTCCCCAGGCATATTCCGTAGATACACTATCGGAATAATACATGTCATGTATCTTAAATGCACATGTCATTCAATATTAACAAATTACAAAAAAATAAAATTAATTTATCAAACTATGAATACATTATCAACATGTAAATTCATGTGATCATATAGTTGATAGGACATTACATGGGATTTATATAGAGATATAAATGTTTAATTAAATTCAGCATAATGATCAGATCTATGTATCATATATAAGATGTATTATAGTTTCTACTCTACAAACATTAATGCATTACAAAATATATATAAAAAATATTTTAAACGGTGTGATCATTAAGTTAATAGTACGTGTCATGATATTATGTGATACGTAATGTATGTCACATGTCGGAATAGTAAACAGTATATGACTATAATACACATTGGTTAGATTGGAGAGGTACTCACCATGTTTCATACAAGTTACATTTAAGTACGTAGAAATTATTAATAACTTTATTTAATTTCTCTTAAGTAATATTGTATGAGAATCTCAAGGAAATTTTAATGAGAATTAAGATAAAATATGTTATTAATTAAGGAATATAATTAATTTAATCAAACATTATTTATCTTAAATGATGACAGTTAGAATTGACCAATAATTTTATTGAATTTTTAATTCAGTTCATGCATGTCAATGATCATGAGCCTAGACCAAATCATTATATGGGATTGATTTTATTTTCATTATTATTAAATTAAATTTTTAGTATGTGTAGAATATATATTCTCATTATGTAAGGTCTTGTTTTCCAATGGTTTAATTTATGTATACTCAATATCTAGACTTTTGGTTTCTGTAACCCATGTGTGAGTAAATCCATATGTAATGGATGGAGGTCCCATGCTATTGGAGGTGATTCATGTTTAGAGTTGAGTAGAAACTAATACAAGATATATGAAATGGTGGACTGGTGGAATGATAAAACATGAACCTTAGTTGGTTCAATGTGTTTTACACTAAGTCGATGGGTAGCTGATCATCATGTAGATAAACTGACCATTAGTAAAGCATAAAATAATACCAGTTTTCTATTTTGATTCATCCATGTTTCATGGTTATTTTAGTAGGGATATTTTTCATGATCACATGAATTAACAATAATGAATGATAGAACTCAAATTAATTGTCCAATATAATTTTTTTTCCAAGACATAGTTTATTAGATATGTAAATCCATTAAAAATTAATAAGCATGTAATAAAGATAATAATAAAAAATTTATTCAAAAAAAGATAAATCCCTCAATTATATATAATATATTGGAAAATCCTAAACCTAAATCAGTACAAATTGAACCAGATTTCTGTGATGTTGACAAAAAATAGTTAATATAGTGTAATTAAAACATTATGTTTTGGGTTGACATAACATAGATCTTATCAATGGTAGATTTCCATAGTGGGACATTGTTTAATTGAGAGTCAAGGTTTTATGAAAACCAATTTAGGTATTTTAGGGCATGGGAGTCCACTCAACAGATCAAGGAATAATTAGTTAATACAAATAGTTTTCTGAATTCTTACCTCAAACCATTTAAATTTCATAACAAAACAAAGATGGGTTGATAAGAAGGGAAATATAGATCCACTACACTGTAATTTCAATTAAAAATGATATTATGAATCCCATGTTGAGTGATATTGGGCTTTGATAAAATATAGGGAAATTAATAAATATAATATTTATTTATTAGTCTAAATTATATTAGACAACATACTAAAACTGTGATAATCTTATTTGTATAAAAATTAATAAAAATTAATTCAAACATTTCATTTTGATTAATATATTAGAAGTAAAACCTTATCACAGCCAATAATTTCCATGAATGGAAAATGATCTTATGTGTTATCATATACCATGGAATGAAATTTAATATTCTCAAATAACCTATTCCCGTTGAATATCGTTAGGAGGGTAGTGAGGAAAAAAATTTCTATGTGAAACATATGAATGATTCTATAAATATTTAGTGTCTCATGATATCATCCATGACCAATGTGATTTTAAATCAATACGAGGAAATGATTGCATATATAACTATAATGAAATTATATTTAATTAGTGAAGAAATAAAATACAAATGAAATTTGGTTTCGGGAAGGTCTAAAATAATGGGGGCTAAGGGAATCCCCACAAATTAAGTTGACCCCTTCAGGATTGAAGTGGGTGACTTTGAGAAGGAAAGTAACATTAGAGCCAGGGATTGTTAGGGATGTGAGAGGATCATCGACTTTGTTCCCCTCTCTCCATGTTTGGGAGACCTGAATATTCCTATTGAGAAGCAGTTCACATTTTCTGATGATATAGGTAATTGACCATGGAATAGAGACTCTTCCCATAAGGGAGTCACATATGATCATTGAATCAGTTTACACTTGGGCTAGGGTAATGTTCTTCTGTCTGCATAGGTTGAGACTGGTGAGAATAACATTGGCCTCTGCATGTAGAGTATTTCCATCTTCAATGTGAGCGGTAAAATCAAGGAACACACTCCCAACTATGTTGCGGAAAACCATACCACCATCCATGTTACCCACTAGACAAGATTTGTCTATATTTAACTTGAGGCCAGATTATGGGGGATTCCATCACACCCAAGTACCCCGGCTACAGTCCAGGTGAGCAGCAGCCAAGGGATAATTAATCGGTAGAAACCACGGTGAGGTCGATTTGTTCCAGTTCCCAAAAATCGAGACCATCTCAAGAAGTATGAATTTAGTACGCACGATAATGGACCAGCATGGGGAAGAGATCCCCTCAAATCATTCCTTTTTGTGAGAATGTCGAATCCACCAGCATCCTACACTGAGGATGATGTCTCTTGCCACCCTATCCAGACCATTCCTAGAAGTCCCTATAAATCCCCTATCAATAATATTAGAAAATACAGGAATGAAGGAATATACATCCGTGAATTATCCAAATATTTTCCAATCCTCTCGGGCCCAATCACCTTAAATGAAATTATTATCGGTATTCTCTTCCTATATGTGTATTCTACACTAGCTCCGGAAAGAGAGACTAACACCAATCCTCTTGACCCTCTCATCCGAAGGAATATCATAATTTCAAATTCTCCAAATAAGAAAGTTGTATTTGGAAGGAATATTGTTGCACTAAAAACTATCATTCAAACAAACCTATTGTGTATGATGTGTAGAGATCCTACGGATGTCACTTGATGTGTACTTCCCAGAATTAGAGGGGATGAAAACACATTTTCGTGGTTCATCTTTGATGAGGATAGAGTTGAAGATGGTCGGCTGGTTCTTGTCCAGAACTGTCTGGATGAACTTCGGGTACTAACTAGCCTCCTTGAAGGTGATCGATGGAGCTGTATAGCCGGGGAAACTGAGTATAGAGCCCACCAGTTCTTCTTTGAGAATAGAATATTCCATTCACCTATGATCCATTGGGAATGCTACAAGATGCCTAGGATGAGTGAGAAAACTGAGTTCCACAATGGATATCCTTGAACGTTCTCTCCGTCAACATTGTCATAAAGGCTGTGGGACATAATTCTCCTCCAGAAGGGTCTAGCTCCCTAATGATTCCCAAGTGATTTTGGCATGCATGCACTACAATGTGCCTCCTAGAATCAAAACATTGATCCCCCCATTGTTAATAGGATGTGACATCCTGTCCCATGACACCCTTTTCCTCTTCCCGTCTAAAAAAACATCCCATAAAAAGTTGGGAATAACATTTTAAATCAATTCTATCATTGCCTTTGGCATGTAAGTGGAATCCAGTGCATGCACCCGTATGGTATGCAAGACGTTGTTAATCATTGCAATACGTCCTCCAAAGGGGAGGAAGTGATTCTTCTAGTTGAAGAAACGATAGGTAATTCTGCTCACCAATTGATCAAAGTCCCAAATATGTAATTTTCTAAAAGATATTGGAGAACCAAGGTATTCCAAAGGGAAATGACCCGACTTCATGTTCATACGGCTACAAATAAGAGAGGCATGTCCTGATTCACACTTGTAAGAGAAGGAAATATTACTTTTCGAGTGGTTGATCACCTAGACACTCTAGAAGCAATACTGCTCCAGAATCCTCATGATAATATGCATGGATCTCTTCCCAGAATTCAATACAATTATCATGTCGTCTGCAAAAATCATTTGAGAAATGGAGGGGAGGCCCCGTTTCCATCTATTGGGAATGGTGCTGCCATTAAATACCCCTCTTTCAAATAGTCAACTTAATGTGTCATGCATTAAGATGAAAATAGTTGGGGAGAGTGGGTCACCTTGTTCCAAGATCTTTGTGTCCTTAAAGAAGCCATGAGATCTCCCCATGAAAGAAACAGCTAGTCGTGCTGAACTAAAAAAATCAGAAGAAGTTGTCAAAAGCCTTGGGGGAAATTCCCATACTTACGAGAACCCTGTTAATGAAACTGCATTCCATTATATCATAATACATTTACATATCCAGTTTTATGTCCATATTGGATCAATGATGCTTAATGTTGATGTCCCTCTACATTTCCTGGTCTAGAGAAATTTTCCCCAGGATGGAGTGACCCCTCATAAAGCCATGTTTCTCCATGGAGGTCGACATGGGGAGATGTGTGGCCATCCTTTAGTTGATGACAAATGCAAGGATCTTGTAGGTGTTGTTTCACATACTCACCAGGAAATAGTGGAGGAGGGATGGGGGATCCTTCACCATCAGAATGAGCACCAACGTTGCGGAGCTTGCTACTCAGGGAAGAATTCCTACTCAAAAGACATCCTGAACCGCTACCATAATACCATCCTTAACCACCTCCCATGAAGCTCTGTAAAGAGAACCAGGATAACCTTCTGGTCCTTGTGCACTGTCGAGGTCTCGATTCCTCATGGCCATGAGGATCTCAGGTTCCTCTAGGAATTATTACAAGATATCATTTTCCTCAGAGGAAACTATCATGGGGATGAAATCCGAGATATCAGCATTGCCACTCGGGTACCCGTTGGACATCGTTGAGTTTGGACCAGGAAGAAGATATTTAAGAAAGGAGTATTCTATATTACCCAACACATATCTATCATTATTATAGGACCCATATTCAAGAATAATATTTTATTTGATATGACGTCTTTTCTCCTAATAAAATCATGAATGTACATGCGTTCTTATCCCCTTCATATAACCATATTGTCCTATCTTCCTCTTGGGCCATTCGTTCCTATATAAGGATCATATACACCGGTTTATTCCTCTTAACAGCAAGATTATCGATGCTATTATCATCCCAGAGGTCCTCTAGGTTGATTTCAAGGAGATTGATGTCAATTTTAAGATCATACATCTCTTGATCACTATGGGGGTGATTGATTGTCCATGCTTATTGCCTCTATTTAAGCCTCCTTAGTGTGTTGTGTATCACAACCCATGAATAACCATGCACCAGTTCCATCCAAGAGTCCCGCACAATTTGGATAAGCTCTAGGTCCCTCGGCCATTAGTTATTGAATCTGAACATCCTCTGAAAATCAAGGTAGTGTATCAGGGAAACCAACAAATGAGAGTAATCAAAAATGCAAAAAAATATGTTGGATACCGTATCATCTCGGAACATCAAGATGGAATTCATGTTGGAGAGGCATCTGTCAATCTAGATCCACATGCGTCTGCTCCCTCTTTGGTTGTTACACCATGTGAAATGATCACCAACATAGCCCATATTCATAAGCCATGTGCTTGACATGAACTGAGCAAAGTCCATTCTTGCGCGGTGAGAGAATTCACCTCGTCCTTTTTTCCCCATTGCCTCTAATATGATGACAAAGTCCCCACCAATGATCCAAGGAACATCTCTTGTAACATAATCGCTTGGATCCTTCTATAAGGCTTCCCTTATGCCATCATCACCACTTCCATAAACAAAGGAAACCACAATGTTAAACGAGCCCTTTGTCAAACTCGTCGTAATGAACTATTCTGCTGCCTGCACCAGGTCCACTGAAAAATAAATGTTCCAGAATATCCAAATATGGTGATTCACTGGATCCTCTTGCATGGACGATTTCATTTTCACCTTATACGTGAAGTCCTCCAATTTGGTCACGTTCTGTTTGTGCTCCCAAACTGCAGCTATAAGAAATTTCTTTTTCATAACCTCTAATGCAATGAATCCACTTTTACCCTCATTCCGAGACCACGAGAGTTCTATATTATCATGAGAATCATTGTGAATCCTTGGTCCTAGCTTTGACTCTAGGGTTGGTCTCTATCTTGTAAACTGAATGGAACTCCCTGTTCTATGACCATTGGTGTTTGTGGTTCACATTGGTACAAACACATGGACTGAGGTCCTGTAGCGGAGAAATGGTCTATTGTAAGATAGAAAATACAATTATTTTCTCCCCAATGGTATTGCTTTTTGGGGATAGGATTATAGGCCTTTCCCCTCTCACACAAAAAACCAAGCTAACTGGGGCCCCACCCCCAACCAGGATAGCCACATCCAGTCCCATAACATCACCAAAGTGGGGAAGAGGCTGCACATACTTGTCACAAACTTCACACGAACCCATCACCATTGTTACCACCTCCGAAGAAAGAGAAATTAAGTCCGAGGGCTCCTGGGTCCTAGCGGGAAGACTCAGAAAGAATTCCAGATTCCCTCCTGTAGGTAGGAACTGATGGGGAGAGAGCACTGGGTCAATGAGACTGACCATCCATGGGGGAGGGGATATTTGAGGACATGGAACCATGGCCCCACAATCCCCTCCCACAATCTCTGATCCCTCTGAGGGGCCGAGGAGGTTAGCATAGGATGATGAGTCTGAAGTAAGGATATCAGCCCAGGGGGGCTCATGAACCTGGGAATACGAGGGGCCCGAAGAGCCCTAGGGAGACGGAGCATGCCCTGAAACTAGTCGAACCTCATTCTGGAGAGCACTCTAATGTCGCAGCATGCACATTGAAAATGAATTCCCTTAGATCACAGAGGAGGTGAGAAAAATAGGATACACCAGGTATACAGTATCTTGGGTCCAAACCTCAGCACTCTGAACCTTGAGGATCAGCCTCTCTAGAACTGGAGAGGACATGTCAACCTCAACGCACATCAAGGTGATAGACAGATCCTCCCCACTCCTAGTGCAGTAATCTACATAAATAAAACTACTGAGGGAGTCGCTGATCGCTTTGAGGTAAGCTTCATTCTGAAAGGGAAGATGGAGGCCTAGAAGACATACCTAAACCACTGCCTTAGGACTCTACTTTACATTATGCACTTCCATTGACCAATGAGCCAAGATGATGTTCCACCACCCTGTCCATCTTGGGGCCCTACACCATGCATGAACAAAGTCCTACTCTAAAGAGAAGACCATGCAGTAGGAGAGACGATGAACCGAAGAGATGCGGATTGAAGCCTATAGCCCCCATGATGCCACACAATGCTTGAAGACTGGTAGCAGAGGATTATAAGCACCAAACCTAGCCATAAGAATTGTACTCAAGCCCCCAATAGCCGCATCTAATTCCTCTATGGGAACATCCATGGATAGTACCTGGCCAACCCCTGAAACCAATGGAACCATCGGGGGAGCTTCCAGAAATCAAGAAGGGATATAGACATAGAGGGAGCCAGATAACATGTCCATAAAAGAGACCGCTAGTCGGTAAGAGAAAAAAAGGTGAATGTGGGGTCTCCAAGAAGCCACCGGTAGCGGAACTCATGCCGATATCAAAGGATGGTTCCATCTTCATCACCGTCCTGGAGCGGTCCTCCGAGGAATAAACTGTAATTTATTTTGAATATCGCATTGCCCGTGAAGAAAATTGATTAGATCGAAATACATCCTTATCATGTATAACAATAAAACAAGTTACAATGCATATATAATGATGTCTCACTATTGGTATCATTATCAATAGAATGTTTGAAAATATATATACATGGTCTATATGATTTTTTACAAGTATTATTGGATAGTCAGTGCTTGATGGGACCCATGAAGTCAATATTTTTTGATACATTGTACCCTTAAAATCACAGGGAATAAATTTTTCAATTACTCCAACATAGATCTGATAAATTATGAACTACCCATGAACTTCACTAATTTTATTGTTAATTATTAAATAAAAAATAATGAAAAGTGTCTTCAAATACATTTCACTATGAATCTCCATCAGGATAAATACATGGGGAATGACAAACACATTGTCATTAAAAATAATAACAAGGAGAAGGGGACTGAGACACATAACACTTCCAAATCTCAGGATGACAATACATATATTAATAGGAAGGAAAATATTTAATTCAATATAAATGAGTTATCTTGTTTTTCATGTCGCAAGTAAGGCCATTGGAAGAATAAGTACACACAAAACCAAGGGAGATATAAATGTGTTTTTGTTACTGAGTGTTAATTTTAAATATCTACACAATGGTTATTGAATAATGCTTTTGGTTCTCATATATTTACCCAAATGTAGGATCCATGTTGAATATGAAATATTTCTAGAGGAGTGGAGGACTTGTGAGCTGACAATTCTGCGAGGATGGTTTCTCTTGCCATTGGTGACTACCACCTTTCATTGCAAATAGTAACGAAGTTGATTTTATGGGATTTTTATAATGTATGAATGGTTAAAAAAACATAATTTATTTATTGTTCCTATATGAATATTGTTATAATTTAAAACATTGAGATAAAAGATGTTTTTTTATAAAGACAACAAATGTCATTGTATGGTTCATATAAATAAAAATATTTATCTACTAAAATAAAAAATTATTGTAATTAGATAATGAATCAAGTTCACTTGAAAAATATAAATCCCAATTATGGAATCACGATATTGATCATGTAGACGATAAATTTTTAACAAAACTTATTCAATGTGGTTATTTAGGCTCTTCGTAGCTAAAATAACTCTAATAATCCAGTTCTTATTTATAAATTAAATTGAGCAGACTTCCATTTGGTGGATAGGGTGAAAGGGCCATAGGGATTATTGGATTGGTACACATTAATGCATTTAGACCATTTTTAGTAGAATATAGAGGTGGATATTCATATTTTATTACTATTACCAGTGACTTGAGCAGATTTGGTTTTTTCTACATAATGTGGTATATGTCAGAGTCCTTTGAGAAAACAAAAGAACTAAATAATTTAGAATATAATAAACCTAGAAATAATATAGGTTAGATTATATTTTATATATTTCATGATTATCTCATCCATGATTTTATCAACCTTTTATGTGAGTTGGGATATTATCACAACACAATACACCATACACAACACAATGGAATGTTTTTAGTGAAAGGTTGAATCTTACCTTGTCAGACCTAGTAATGATGATGATGGGTCATTAAAATATTCTATTATCCTTTTTGGGATATGTAATATGAAATACGATATTCACATTAAACTGTGTTATAAATATTGTATTAAAAAAAATTAACTTTCATTTTTTGAGTGGAATGAAACCTATTTTGTCACATACACGTATATGCGGTTGTGAGGAATTTTTTATGGCGTTATTAGTAAAAAATCTAGTACCAAGGGGCGTAATGTGTATCATTATATGGTATCACAGGGAAAAAAAATCATACTACCTATATAAACCCTCTAACAGGAAAGTAATTTCCTCCAAAATATCCATCATTCTTGAGGGGGATCAAGACATCAAAAAGAAAAAACGAAGAAATTTTAAATTTGATGAAGTTGATACTCAAGATCTATTAGAGTTGTTACATGAATAGATTCCATAGATCCCCAAGTAAAAAGTAGTTCCTAAAACACAAGTACTACATAGGAGCACTAGGGAGATAAGAGATCAAGAGTGATACAGTTATCTAGTTGAAAAATATGTTGACTCATTATTGGTTGGGAATTTTGAACCTCCATCTTGACAATGGGATGTATTGATATTAGAAGAAAAAGGAAAGAACGAAACCATGAATTATAAAATGTATTCTATGTATAAGAACTATGTTTGGGTTTTGGTAAATGTGCTGGTTTATGTAAATCCTATATAGTAAAAATTGGTATTTAGTAGATAATTAGACATTAAATGTAAAGTAATTACTTATAAAGAAAGGGAAGTTGATAAAGGATTTAATCAAAATGAAGAAATTATCTACAATCAGACAATTTCACCAGTATCCATGATTAAATAAAGTTGATTTAATCTTTTTTATCCACTTAACATTAATATAAAATTTCAAGGATTGTTATAAAAGTAGATCTCCTAAATGGGTACCTTTATGAAGTTCTCTACAAGACATAACCATAGGGGTTTTTGAATTCTAGTTATGAAAAAAATATTTTTATGTTGTAGAGGTCCATTTATGGATTCAAGTAAGAATTAATGTAAAGAAACATTCAATTCAATGAAATAAAAAAAAATTGGTTTCATTAGAAGTGAATGAGGCCAAATATTTACAAGAGGTTTAAAAGGAATTCAGTCATTATCTTAGTAGTATATGTTGATGAAATATTACTTATTAGATATGACATGCCCATGTTATAGTATGTTAGGGATCAGTTATGAATGTGTTTTTCGATGAAGTACATTTTTGAAGTAGTCTATATTACAGGAATAAAAATCCTTCATGGTAGATCAAAGAGAATTCATAGACAAACTATACATAAATACATTAACTAGATACTGAATTGATGTTGTATGAAACAATCGAAGAGAGTATTAGTCATAGTGTCACATGGTATACATATTTCAAAGAAAAATGTGTCTACAAACACAATAGGAGATATAGAGAATGATTAATATACCTTATTCTTTAGAGATTTGATTAATCATATATTCCATGATATACACTAGAATTGATGCTTCCTATGCATTAATAGTGGGAGTAATATATCTAGAATATCCATGGAAAAAACTTTTTTATGTTGTTAATTATATCCAAATGTACCTAAGAAGAATGAAGGATATGATTCTAATGAACCAATCTTGACGTACAAGGACATTACATTTCTTTGGAAGAATACATAATACATTAAAAAATTATACGCCCAATGACCATATTAGTTCAGTTATATGGAAACATAGAATATAAAATTCTATCTTTGTGAAGGATCTTCAACATCTCCCATTAAGATCTCCCCCTTTTGTTTTCCTACCTAAATCATTTCTTTATATGATGGGGGAAAATAAAAAAAAGGGTGAGATCAAATGCTCAGTAAGGTTAATCATTGGATAAAATAAAACAATCCATAAACCTAATATTGTTAAAACACGAACCTGAAACATAAATATCTAAATATGAGTCATGAAATAAATATTGGATGTAGGTAAGGCATATATAATAGTGGAATATTAACCATGATAAAATAGAATTAGAATAAAACATAGAATTTTTGGAAAAATTAGTAAATAATGTGATTTCTATAGTAGCCAAGGTATTGCTGCAAAGACCATCATAGTGGAAAAAGTCCATTATGGAACCAGGAACACATGTCGTTCCATCCATGTTTTACTGAACACGGTTTATTTTACATTACAACCTTGTATTATTGATCCAGATTTACATTCCATTCTAGTCATGTCTATCTCATGAGATAAAAATCATTACCAAATGAATCGGAGTGACATATAGGTCGCACCCATCTCATAATTAAATCATTCTTACTTGTGTAAAAAAGAATAAACCATTCATCATTGCATATCAAAAGAAATAAAATGGGTTTCTTAAACAGCATTCTATCATAACATAGTCTGTCCAAAATATACTTCCATCATTGAAAAAATAACATCCTAGTAATAATAAGTATATAATCATAAATCAATTTAAATATTTTCATAACTCTATTTAAATAGAATCATCTTATATGGAAAATAATTTTGAAAAAACACATAAACATTATTTTTGAGGAAAATATCCATTCTTCTTCAAAAACATTTTTTATTCATAATATTTCATTTAGATTAAAAAAATGAATTTATTAAAAAATAATATTAAAATCGTGTAAATTATTCTTCATGTAAATAAGGGGTTTTCAATTATTAAAAATCTGTTCATGTCATGTAAGTTAAAAAACCACTCTCTGAATACTTTCTTCCGAAATGTCAAAAAGTAACTTATATGAAGAGAAGATGAAATATTCCTTTCAAACCATGTAGTAAATGTTAAAATTGATTAAAAATGAATTTAAAAAAACATATAAGAATAATAAACATTTTAGAAAACATTTTTAGAAATAATAGACATGGATGATAAATATACCCCAGTAAATACTTACTTATAAACAATCTCAGATAAAAATGAGATTGAAAAATTATCCCTTACCATAGGTCTGATTTATTATGTATGTGTCTGAGAATATTGTATAGTGGGATTAAAAATATTATGAACTTGTAAAAGAACCATAATAATATTTATGATATCATATATGATTCACTTATGACATTATATTACACATTAATTAATCAATTCCACGTTAAAGAAACATTATGTGATATAGTTGTTTTATTTATCATACATGTTTTGACTTTTTATTCTTGATATTATCACATAGATCTTGACTTACATAATTCCATAATTTCAAAAATAATATATTTATCTTAAATATTCATTGTAATAGATATATAAATTAAATGGAATACACCGTTCATGGAGATGGTAGGTTGTACATACGCATGAGCGACGATATCATTCACTTAATGGTTAAATGGAATGGAATTTGATAGTATATCAATTATAATGAATAATTATAAATTTATATTCATTTTTTAATTACATTATATACTCATCATTATACCCATCCAAATTATTTATTATTGAATAAAAAATTAGGTCATGATGTAAAGACTGTAAGACGTTCCTACACATGCAAGAAGATGTTGTTATTGGTAGGATTGATAAAGGGAGGTATAAGGTTTTCCATGAATTATAATAATATCTAAGCATATATATGATAAATTATTTTTTACATTAATATGGATACATCATAAGAATAGGAATTAGAATAACAATTTAACTTGGAAAGAGGTGATAAAATAATTGCCTCTTTTTCAAGTATTTCATTTTTATTTGAACGAATGGTATCCATAGAATAGATTTATTAACAATTTGTGGCCACTATGATGATCTATTTAATGTTGGGGGATTAAATGGGTTGGGTTTGGAAAATAAAAAGGGATATAGATGTGTGATTAAAAGATATGGATTGGTTCCCTTTTATTGGAGAGCTGACAGGATCGTTTGGAAATTCTTTAAATATTAATTTATTATAAATTGATTTTTGTTTCTAATTGTCCACAAATAATTTAATTCTATGATAATAAAATTATGGGTCTAAATACTCTCAAACAGTAGTTTTAGACAATTTTACCAATTAAAATTAACCTTTTCATTTAGCTTTAACTCTTAGTAAAAAACAATAACTCTTACCATGTCATCTTGTATTTTTTATGCCATATGGTCCAAATAGTTATTGTTAAATTCCAAGAGAACCGCATGTGAATCATTAAGTAAACTTTTTAAATTATCCATTTTATGTGTCTTAATATTGTATTTTTATTACTATTATATCATTTAATAAATAAGTAATTTTTAAAAAACTCATTTATGTCAATTTTGATAGTTTTTTGTAATTGAATTTTTAAAATACATATAAACTATATTTCTTCAAAAAAAATATCTAATAGATAGAAAGTAATTATCAAGAAAAATATTCATTTATGTAATTAACATGTTCAAATTAAATTAATTTTAATATTTATAATATCATTTATTTGAATATTTCATTAATAAGGTAACCACAACATCATAATTGTTTTATAAATAAATTTATTTTTTTAATGTCACAAAATTATAAATAAAAGAACATGATGTTAGAAATATTTTTGGATTTATAATGACTCTTTATTCAATTATATCAATTATATAACAAAATATTTTTTTTTGTAAATGATTCATATTTATGTTACAATTCACTTTACATTAAATTAATCCTTTTAAAAGGCCTTTATCACACCCATGTGGCCCCTAGGGTCCTAAAATCGACCCCAGGATGATCATGGTTAGCCATATCTCATATAATAGTATTATTACACGTGTTAGTGTTGTTTTATATTATTATAATATTTTTTGTTTCTGTTGTTTACCTGATTTTCTCTTTAACCATGCTAAATAACACTAATTACGATGTTACTATTCATAATGCCCAAAAAAATGTACCAATTTAAAAAATTTGTACCTTATGATTGAAAAAATGGAATACATTTTTCTAAACTCAAAAAAAATAATTGGTAGATATTAATTTAAAATTATATCTCGTTTTCAAAACCAAAAATTGGGGTTTTAAGAAGTAAAAACAATCAATATATTGACAAGTGTTTATGTCTAATTTAAAAGAAAACTTACATCCAATGAAAATAATTGGATTAAATGATAAAAAAATAATCTAATAACACACTAAAAAATTAATTAGATTTTATATCTATATAAATAAATTAAATGAAAAGGTAGTTGTGAATTCAAATACTGTATTTTAACTATTCAATAAAAAAAATTTCATCAGAAAAATATAAAAATTTTATCTAAAATAAATTTTTATGTCCCAGTTCCAAATAACAAGTTTATTTTGTCAAATATAGTATATATAAGTTTTAAAAATTAGAATTTAAATTGGTGTTCCATCAAAAGGCGAGAAAACTACATTTTTGAATAAAATAATTTTTTACCTTAAAAAGTGAATTTTTTCTTATAACATGTCTAGAAAATGAATAAGATAAATTTTAATGTCATATAAAATTCAAAATCTGGTTTATAATATTAATAATGGCCGGTTTATATTCCATTAAATAATAATATTTTAATAATATATCATTTTTTAGTGAAACTCGATAGTGTGTACGACACAGGCTAACGATGAAGGTTGCCCTTCCATGTAACCCATGCCATGTCAGTGTTGCATGTATTGAAATATTCATATGGTGTTTCATATTAACTAATATAAAAATAGATCTATTATATATTGAAAAAAATCTATACTAAGTTTTGTGTGTATTGTACACCAACTCAGTGTTGTGTGTAACATATGACAATTCGCTTTAGTGTGAATGGAATGTTTAACTCATTGCATTATGTGATATAAATGAAAATTTAAATTTATTTGTAAAAAATATTCCTTAAGAACACATGTTGTTGTTTTATACCCACTAAAAAATAATTTCTCCCTCGAAAGTCATCTATGTTATAAAATTTTTACTTCTTGAATGTTTCTTTCATAGAAACCCACATTGAAAAATAGAAATACTGAAAGATCATTTTAAAAAGGGAAATTAGAAGCATAATGGTTACCCAAAGTAACTCAACACATTTTTTCCTGATATTAGATCAATGGTGGGAAGTGGAAATATGGATATGGAATAAAAATATATTCATAATTTTCTAATGGATAGTGATAGAGAACAATGTATGGAGAAAGATAACAACTAGAATGCCATAAATCTGCAATGATTTAAGGGTCCATCTGATTCATCGGATAAGAAAGTACTAAGATAACATTTTAGTTTTCATGATCCTTTACCAAACATTAATGAATTTTTCATGAAAATAAATACTTACATGATTTTGGTATAATGTCACCATATTTCATGCGTAAAACAATTTCCACTTCATCTCTTATTTAATGAAATGATGGTTAATTTTTAATTCGTCACGTTTTAGAAGATCATGGGATAAAATTCTAGGTCATTCCATTTTCCTCAAAAAAAAGGTTAGCATAGAAATTTAAATATACATATTTCCACTTATAGTGATATAATACATTAATATATCAAACTTCAACCAGAATATGACTTATATTATCCATATATGAATAACAATACAATCCTTCCGAAAACTAAAAATATAAATCATTTGAATAAGGTAAACTAAATCGACTTAATATTTACCTCTCATATATCATAATGTAGTTCTTTATTGTCACATTACAATCATGTGAATACCGTAATACTGTATTCTCTTGAAACATGATAATAACATGAACTACCATTGAACTATAGTGAAATCATGCATTCTGTCAAAATTAACTCTTTAAAAACACCAAAAATAACATAAATTATATATACTCAATCCCTTGTTGTATCTCCTTGAGCCCAGTCAAGGCCTTGTTCCCAGACTAAAAATAAGATTTTTTCAAGGCCTTGTTCCATGACACTAGTTTGTATCGTGGTACCTTTCGATTAATCGATGAGTTATAACGGGCTCCACCCGTCACTTACTAAGTCCAATGCATTCCTCATATGAAAAGGATTAAACATAACATTAACATTCGTATTAAAACTAGCATTAAAAATGACAATAATTTACCCATAAACCATGAATGGTATAAAAATAACACATCCACAGTCAAACATATCACAAAACCATCAATAAAATATGGAAGTTTTGCATCATAATAAATAAACATCAAATGAGCTCACAATCAATCAAAGAATTTAGACATAGATGAAATCAAAACTTTTCTTAGAGAAATATATATTTCTATTTTGAAAACATTTAAAAGTCATATAATTATAATAGAAAACATTTATTTTTAAAATATTAATATTATATTGTAATAGAATCTTCAATAATGTCATAACAGAGGAAAATAGCAACACCTACCATATAAGTTATAAAAACTCTTACCTTAATTTTGTCGAAAAGGCCATAAGGTACCTTTTATGGAAAATGATGGAATGTTTCCATTCAAAAAGTTTTATAAAAATTAAATAAATGGTATAAATGACTTTAACCAATAGTCTAGTAAAGAGTAAAAATGTTATGGAATACATTTTTACCAAAATATGGATGTGGATGATAAATAGGTCCCAGTAGATACTTATGTAAAAACATCCTCGGATAATAAAGAGATTGTAAAATTAACCCTTACCCCGTACTTTTCCTTGGTAAAAAATAGGTTAAACTCCTATGTAATGGTGAAATAATTGTTATTAAATTATAAAATAACCATATAAATTAATATAATATCATATATGATCTTCTAATATTTCTTTGTTCATGATATTTATGTTTTATCATAATTTTTGGGGTTAACTAATTAGTTTTACTTTATATGTTTGGTTATGTAATCCATGTTTGTTGTGGATAGGATTAATTTGATTAATATAAAGAATGATATTATGTTCATAAACATTTTTTTAGTCATAAAATGAAAATTATTCTTGAACGATTATGATGGGGAATGAATCACATCACATTCATGGAGACGGTAATCCGTACGTATGCACAAGCGACCATATCATTCTTTTGATATAAAAATCGTATATAATTGGATGATATATCATATATAAAGAATAATTATCTTGTTATATTTATTATTTACATAATTTATACTAATTATTATACCCGTCAAAATGATGAAGGTTTTGAATACAAACTACACCACGATGTGGAGATGGTAATCCGTACATATGAACGTATGGTGACTTTGTCATTTATAGGATTGATGGAATAACGAATATGGTTGTACCATATTTATAATAATGTCATGGTATATAGATGATACAGGAGTTATTATATTAAAATGTAAAAAACAATGAAAGAGGAAGTGGAATAAGAAAAGAACTCGAAAGAGGTGATTAGATAATTACCTCTTCTTTGGAATCATATTTTTGATATGATCAAAAGGTCTCCATAGGTTGGATTTCTGACTAAATAATAGCCTCTAGTATGAAGGGAGAAAAGTTTGGAGGATATTAGGTTAGGGTTGGCTGATCCAAATGTCTTTCAAGGTGTGAATTTGAGAGAAGGGGAAGTGCCCTTTTATAAGAGAGGTGAGGTTCACTTTAGGAAAAGCTTGAATTATTATTTTATAATAAAATAATTTTCAGTTTTAATGGCTCAAAAATTAATTATTTAAAGTATAAGGTTGTGATGGGTCTAAAACCTCTCAAACAATAGGTTTCATATATGTTTAGATCACTATATTAACAATATCTATTAGATTTAACTCTTAGTTAAATAGATTGACATTTACAATAACTCTTTGTATTTTTATATTACATGGTTAATAAACATACAATAAACATCTAATAGAACACAAAGTGCTTCATAAATGATTATCCTATAATTATACAAGTCTTTTGGAAGAACCGTATATTTTTATAATTATAATATCATCCAATAATATTTTATTTGTTTTAAAAACTCATTTATGTTAATTTTGAAACTATTGCATAATTGATTTTTTAAAAGTCCTAAAAATTTTATTACATGGAAATAAGTAAATTTAATAAACCATAACATGCCATAGTCTCCAATAATTTCTTTTTGTGGCATATAAAATTTCAAATTATTTTTATTTTAGTATTTAGAAGAGCATTTTTTTGATTGTTTCATTAATAAGAAAAATACTACATCATTATTGTGTCTTATATAAGTATATTCATTTTATATCTAAAAATTATAAATAAAATATCCTGTTGTGGGAAATAATATTTTATTTCTAATTAATTTTTATAGTCGAATATATCAATTATATAACATCATATAAAAATTGTTTTACTAAAAGATAGTTTCTTTTGTTATTTTTGACTTTACTTTAGATTTTTTAATAGAAAATGCCCTTATCTCTCCCATGTGCCTCCATGGGGTTCCAAAATAGGCCCAAGGATGCCCATGGTCGGACATGTATCGCCCAATAGGGTTAGGACATTTGTTAGGGTAATTTAATGTTATTATAATATTATTTTAACCTAATTTACTGGATATAATCCTTTTAGCACAGGAAATAAAATATTAACTTAAGTAAATATTCATAATGTCAAAAAATTAAAAGATACATAATCACACAATTTGGACCTCTTGATTCCAAATATTTAATCCATTTTTCCAAATTTGTAACACAGAATTGGAAGAAATTAATTTAAATTAATTCCCGTTGTCAAAATAAAAAGATCATATTTATGAAATAATAACTATCAAAAGATTGACACTTGTTTATTACCAGTTAATTCGCGAGATTACATCCAATGACCTAAATTATATTAAATGTTAAAAATATAATATATTTATACATAAAAACCATTCAACTATACAATTCAACAGTATAAATTATTTTGATTAAAAAAGATGTTTTTAATTAAAATTATTAATTTTCACTATTCATCAAAAATTGATAATTTTCAGAAATGTACCCAAAATTCACCATAAGATAATATCTATATTCTTGAATCAAAAAATAAAGTCCATTTTCAATGATAAAATTAATAAAATTTCGAAAACTGGGTATTACTATTCATACTGGCTAATTTGTTAGGTCGCGGTGTGCTAGAATTTCAAAGTTGTATACAATGCAAGATATTGAATTATTAAAAGGGGAATTTACCATGGAAGCTTGGGGTGTAACATTATTCCTTCCTTTAAATAATTTCATCCTAGAAATTTCTATAATACTACCAAACAAAATGATTCGGATGGTTTTCTCATCATAAGTTTCTCTTGTTCCCATGTTTCCTCTTCCATCTTATTGTATCTCCATAGAACATTTACTAAACATGTCGTACAGTTTCTCAACACTTGTTCTATGGTATCAAGAATCTTGATAGGCTCTTCAAAATAATACAAGTCAGGTTCCAGTTCAATTTCTTCATAGGTAAGTATATGCGTTGGGATAGGCATGTATTTTCTCAATAGTGATACGTAGAACACATCATGATATTTGAAGAGATTTGGAGTCATTACCAAATGATAATCTACAAATCCAATTCTTAGTGAATACCGAATGTTCTGATGTACTTAGGACACAATTTACCCATTTTACCAAAATTTATAATACCCATCAATGGAAAAAGATTCACAAAAACATGGTCTCCTACTTGAAATTCCAAATTCATGTTTCAGTTATCGATAATGATCTTTTGCCAACAATGTGGTGATTTGATGTGGATTTGGATAATCTTCACATTTTCCATTGTTTCCTCAACATGTTCTAGGCCTATGAGTTCTCTTTCACCAACATCATCCAAACAAGTTGGTGTGCGACATCTCTTTCTATATAACGCTTCATATTGATCCATTTGAATATTTGAATGAATGATATTGTTATATTTAAATTCTACTAGAGGTAAATATTGATCCCACATACCTTGAATGTAAAGTGAGAAAGATATGAAAATGTCTTCTATGGTTTGAATAGTCCGTTCTGATTTTCCATCAGTTTGAGGGTGGTAGGTAGTTCTCAAATGAAGTTCAGTATCCAGGGCGTTCGGCATAATTTTCTAGAATCATGATGTAAAATGTGGATCACGATCAGAAAAAATTGATAATGTTACTCCATAATGTCTTACAACTTCATTAATATATAGTCTTCTTAGAATTTCAAGTGGTAAATCTTCTCTTATAGAATGAAAATGTGCTGATTTGGTAAGAGGATCAACAATGACTCATATTGCCTAATTCCTTCTAGGTGTATTTGGTATCCCCATGACAAATTCCATCGTAATATTATCCCATTTACTCTCAAGTATTTGAAGAGGTTATATGACTCATCAAAGTTGTTACCTTCCGACTTTCACTTGTTGATAATCCATAGATGATGACACAAAAGATGAAATCTCCCTCTTCGTGTTGTCCCACCAAAAATGTTCCCTCAAATATCTATACATCTTGGTGCTACCTGGGTGGATAGAGAAATTAGAGCAATGAGAATCATCTAAAATTTCCATTTTTAGATCTGGTATATTGGGAACACAAAGTGTCTTCCCAAATTTCAAAATCCCATCTTAATATTTGAAGTCATCCAATCTCCCATCATTCATAGCTTTGATCTTCTTTTAAAACTCCTCATCATCAGCCTAAGAACTTTTTATCCATTCTTGTATAGATTGTTTGGAAACCATTTGAAATTTTGTTGTTGTTTCACCTTCCATGATAATTCCCATATCCATTTTCACTAGATCCATGAAAATAGGATCCCTTTCAACTCTCATCTTGATCAAAACTCCATGATCCTTTCTTCTCAAAGCATCTACTTCCTTATTTACCTTCCTTGGGTGGTAGTGTATTATGAAATCATAATCCTTGAGTTGTTCAAGCCATCTCCATTGCCTTTTATTGACTACTCTTTTGAGAAAACAAAAATCAAAATCAAGTGATCATAATAAATATCACAATTGTCACCATAGATGTATCACCCTGCCCCTACTTATTGGCTTGAAGAGGCAGCGAGGTCTACATGGCCTTAAGGAAGGTTCCAATGACGCCAAAGGATGGAAATAAAAGTTGAGGGCTTCAAGACCAAGTTGGGGAACTATTTTACCTTAAGACAAAACCAACCAAACATCCACTAACATCCACTATATGATGCATTCCAAATCAATTATCCAACCATGCATTCCAAAAAGACAAACAAGTTGTTCCACATTGAAACCCAAAACCAATAAGACTAGACATGTCCACACAACATCAGATTACACTGCAGAACTAAACAACCAAACACCGCAATCCATGACACCACCACAGCTCCACACCAAGTTCCATGCACTATGATCCACCAAGGAATAAAAAAACTCTACTAAAGGCGGGAGATGCCTTACCTTTTCCCACGTCACGGTACACAACATCTGTAAAGACACCATAGAAACAAAATAGGTGGTGTGTACTAAAACACAGTAGGATTTCCCAAAATAACTACCCTACACACGCCACTATGATAAAACCATTAGTACATTTATACAAAATAGTTTATATAAATTAAATCACAAGTGTAACCATTTTCATAAGCCAATCATGCCCTTAACAAGCCATCACATCCAACCCAAGAAACCAAGGGAAAGCCAACCAAACATGCCACTAGCCATTTCATCATTTACCCACTATCACAACAATTCAAACATGAAAAGTGATTCACCCAAAACAAGCATACCAACAAAAGAACCAAAAAACCAAACGATGGAGCTTCCGTCCAACCCGTTCTCCCATTCACACTAAGCATAACTTCCCATATACTTATCCATAGTGGTGGACCTTCCATCCACTATCCATCCCCTTTTTATAGTGGTACTTCTCGCTACTTCCACACAAATTTCCAAACAAGCCAATGCCAAGAATATAACCGCCCAAGGTCACAACCACATAGAATCAACCAATTCCATTGCATATCTATCCACTTCAATAAGTCACCCATTTATTGAAAACCATTTTCCATTCCAAACAAAATTTCAATAAAACAACCTTTTTATTGAAAACAATTTCCATAAATAATATTCACAAATCAACTATACCATCCCATTTTAAAATCTCCATTTTAAAATCCACAAGAATATAATTTCACCAGGAAAACCCCTTTTATCCCAAAAATCCCCAAAACATCACCCAAGGGATTTCTTATCAATATCGCACATAAGAAACCAATTAATTTCAAGCACCAAAAATTAATTGTAACCAAAACCATTAGCTCTAACCATGTGGAGTCGAGAGAGAGTCCACCTACCTTTAGGGTTCCCGAGAATCAACCCACAATCGATCGCACCTCCAATCCAGCGAACGCACCACCGAAACATCTCTAGATCCCTTCCCCTAACATTCACAAGACATAAAACATCAACCAAGGAAACCACAACCATAGATCTACACACAAATAGTTTAGATCTAGAAAACCAATAAATATAGGGGTGTAGATCAAGATGAAAACACATGAGAAACAAGACGAGAGACTTACCCCGGAGAAACCACCTTTAAACAACCAAGAAATATCTTCAAAACCCCTCCAAAATGAGTTAGAAAGCACCTCCACCCCCTAAGAACTGAAGAACCTGTGTGATCTACAAGTGGGATGATGTTTGTAGTGAAATAGATTAATCACAAGGGAGCCCCGAACATATAACCCTATTTTTAATTGGTCACATGGCTAGCCTGCACAGTTTGGAAAATTGTGCACTAAATGTGTGAACGCTACTACCTTGGGAGAAAGGGTCCTCACGGTTTACTCACACGGTCTGGAAAACCGTGCATAGGTCATGCGAAGCCTACTGTCTCCCTTGCACAGTTTCTTGGGGAATCCGCATGGTTTACACTAACCGTGCTCAAACTGTGCACCCCTTTAAAAGCCTCCAAACTCATCCAAAACCATTCCAAACCCTCCCAACCACTTCCCAAATCATCCCATGAGCATTAACCACATCAAAATGCATAAACAGAGACCACATACCTAAAACCGTGGGTACTACATTCCCCAAACCTTTGGAATTTATATCCTCAGAAAGTAGTGAACCCGCCCTTTGCCGAAAGAGCTTGGGCAACTGATCGACCATTTCTTTCTTCTGCTCCCAAGTCTCCTATTGAATTTTACCATGTTTCCACAAAACATGAAATAAACTGATTCTTTTACCACGCAAGACATTCTCTTTCCTATACAAAACCTACACTGGAACGTGCACCAACGAAGCATCTGGTTCTAGCTCAACATGATCCCACCAAATCACATGGCCACAATCCGGCTGGTAATTTTTCAACTGTGACACATGAAACACATTGTGCACCACACTGAACCTAGGTTGAAATTCCAAATGATACGACACCTCAACAACACACTCATGAATCTCAAAAGGTCCTATATACCTTGGAGATAACATTCCATGCTTCCCAAAGCGATGATTTCCCAACCTAAGAGAGATCCTCAAGAAAACATGATCACTCACCTCGAACGACAATGACTGTCAACGATGATACAAATACGATTTATGACGACTCTGAGCCGTCTCAATTCTCTTACTGATCAACTTTATCTTCTCCATAGTCTCCTGGACAAGGCTCTACCCCACCATCGAGGACTCACCCGTTTCCACCCAATATAGTAGAGAATGAAACGACCACCCATACAATGCTTCAAATGGAGTCATCTGTATGGATTCCTGATAACTGTTACAATACAAGTACTCAACCAACTAAAAGTGCTCCTCCTATGAGCCACCAAAACCCATGACACAAGCCCACAACATATCCTCCAGATTTTGTATCGTACTCTCAGATTGACCACCCATCTGAGGGTGATACACCGTCCTCATCATCAATTGTGTCCCAAGGTCTTGCTATAATGATATCTAGAAACGATATATTAACCTCGTATCTCCATCTGATTCAATCAAAAAAAGAACACCATGTTTCTTTACCACCTCCCAGATATAGATTTTGGGTAGATCCTCCACCACATGTGATTCACGAATTGGAATGAAATGGGCCGACATCGTTAGCCGATCCACTACCACCCAAATGTCATTGTTCTATCTGAGCATTCGTGGGAGAACTGTAACAAAATCCATCGCTATCTGCTCCCACTTTCAAACATGGATTTAGTAAAGACTACAACATTCCTACTGTCCTCTAATGATCTGCCATGACCTGGTGACAAGTCAGGTATCTCGGAACAAACTCAACCACTCTTCTATTCATACCATCCCACTAGAAATGCACTTTCAATGCTTTATAAATTTTCTAAATTCCAGGATGAACAGTCCACCTGGAATGATGATAAGTCCAGAAAAGATCCTCCAAGAAAACAACCGGTAATACCATACGATTCCAAAAACTCAAAACTAAATCTCCATTCAGTTTCCAACCCTAAATGGTCTCCCCACCATTGAGTCTCGACCCCATGGTCACACACTCAGAATCAGATATTTGTGCCTCTCAAACTAGGACAACCAAGTCAGGAATCAAAAAAAACTTGTCAGAAGACGGCTCTATCACCTGGGTCTTCACATTCCAACCGCATGTCAGCTATAACCGACATCAACTGCCACTGGTTCGAAGTCTGTTTCACCACCTGAGCATATGATTTTTTACTTAATGCATCCACCACCAAATATCCATTACCCGGTGTGTATATCAAGTCAAAATAAAACATCTGGAGATATTCAATCCATCTCCTTTTCCTCAAGTTCATATCCCTTTCTGAGAAAATTTGGTTAATGATCTTATGATCTTTATATACTGTGAATTTCTCACCGAAGAGATAATGACACCACACTTTCAAATCATGGACCACTACTGCCAACTCCAAATCATGAGTTGGGTGGTTATTATCATGCACCCTCAATTGATGTGAGCCATACACAACCACATGATTCCCTTTCATGAGAATGCACCCCAACCTGGATCCCGATGCATCTTAATACACAACATACCCTTTTCCTGGTTATGGAAAAACCAATATTGGTGGTGATGTAAGGAGATTCTTTAGCTCTTCGAAGCACTGTTGTCACTATTCATTCCCCTAGAATGGAACATCCTTTCCTATCAAAGTTGTTATCGGCGAAGCCAAATACGAAAAATCATGAACAGAACGACGATAATACCCAGCTAGAACAAGAAAACTTCGTATGTAAAACACATTCTTTGGCGGTTGGCATGAGACAACAACCTCTATCTTTTCTAGATCCACTGAAACACCTCTTTCAGAAATCACATGGCTAGGAAAACAAACTTCATGTATCCAAAAGTCACACTTTGACAATTTGGCATACTACGGACAAAACCTCAAAATCCCTAGCACAGTCGCCATGTGCTACTCCTGCTCCACCATTGTATTTGAATACACCAGAATATCGTCAAAAAAGACCACCAAAAATGAATCCAGATATCTCTGAAATATCTGGTTCATCAATTCTATAAACATTTCTGGTGCATTCGTTAGACCAAAGGGAATAACAACATATTCCTAATGGACATATCTACTTCTGAAAGCTGTTTTTGGAATAACATCCTTCCTCACCCGCAATTGATGATATCCCGACCTCAGGTCAATCTTAGATAACACTAGGCACCCCTCAATGGGTCGAATAGAACATCAATTCATGGAAGTGGATTTCTATTCTTTCTCAAAACTTGGTTAAATATACGATAATCAACACATAGACTCAATGTTCCATCCTCCTTTTTCACAGACATCCCCGGAACTGCCCAAGGTGACGTGCTAGGCTAGATAAATCCTTTTTTTCTAACTCTTCCAACTGGATTTTCAATTCCCATAATTCAGCTGGTGACATCCGATATGACAGAAGTAAGATAGGACTGGTCTCCAGAAGGAGATCAATCGTAAACTCCACTTCTCTTACTAGGGGTAACCTATAGAATTATTCAGGAAAAACATCCATGCACTGATCTACCACTATTGAAAGAACACTCTACTCAACACCCTCAACCTATTCCAATGACAACACCGCCAACTGATACGATAACATACCCACTACTGGTGCGAACAAACCGATTACACCCAGCCTTTAATGCTTCTCTCTTCTAAAAAGATGTATAACATTGTCATTTGTCGTAAAATCCATTGTTCCACATCACAATTGATGTGGGCCTTAAAAGCCTGAAGACAATACATTCCCCAAACAAAATCATACCCATCCATCTCAAGAATTGAGAAATTCCACATTAGCTTAACCTCGCCCACAATGATATAACATTCTCTACACAAGAATGCCCAAAACTCTCTTCGACCCAGAGGAGTATGAAGTTTCAAAACTGAGGGTATCATTTCTACCCTTATACCCAACAAATCAACCACACGTGCAACAATAAATGTGTGTGAAAAACCCGTATCAAACAACACTTGCATCAAGGTATAATTTAAAATTAAATTACCTCGCACCTTGGATGGTCCTGACTGATCATTCACCACAACCTGTTCAGCTCCGAACACATGTTTTCATGCCACACTCTGCTCTTTATTACTCTGCTGAGGTGTCGTGGTATTCCAAGAATAACTATGACCTACATTACTATTCTGATGAGTGCTATGCTGCTATCCCCGTCCCGTCGAAGCATACGGCGTCTGCGATCCCTGAGGAGTGTCACATGCTCCCAACCATGGAGAATTTGGACAATAATTCTCTAGATTCCCCATATACATAAAAGTATGACATGCTCGAGGTTGTTCCATACAATCTCGCTTGATATGGCTCGTAGAACCACACTGAAAATATCCCGACTTTCTCTAGGGCTTCAGAGGAAGATTTACAGATCCTGCCGTCAGATTATATGCCATATTCCTTCCCTGGGAATAACTGTCCCTCCTTCTCTTGAAACTAGCGTTAGAGTTCCAACTATTCCCCATGGGTACCACAATACTTCCTTCACCTAGAGCACCCAACAAATCCCGCTCATCCACTGATTCTCTATTCACCATATCTGTGTAATCATCTATACACAGTACTGCTATTTTTGAATGGATTTCTTTCCATAACCCCGCTTCAAAAATCCTTGCCTTCAACAACGTGCTACCGGCCACCACGGGCGAAAACCTCACTATGTTCATAAACATAGATTCATACTCTGTCATAGACATAAGATCTTTCTTCAAACTGATGAAATCATTCATACACTGAATTCTAAACGTATGTGGGTGAAAATGTTTGTTAAACAATTCCTCAAACCCTTCCCACATCATACCCTGGTCCGTCCCCACTTAGACTACAGACTCCCACCACTGAAGGGCAAGATCTTCCAACATATACGTGACCAGCATAACTTTTAACTCTACCGTTGTTCCCAAGAACTCAAATATCTTTTCCATTCTATTCAACCATGCTTCTACCCTCTACGGCTCTGAATCACCCTTGAAGATGGGTGGATTATGCTTTTGAAACTGAACCTCACGATACATGTTCATTAGTTCATCCATTTTGTTCCCAAAATCCACAGCGTAGAAAGCTTTCACTACGATTTTTAATGGCTACTGGTTCACCTGAGGCTTAGGTGTTACCACATTCTTATCAGCCTCCTCCGGCTGGTCTCTACGACACCTACCGAGTGCCATTTCTATAAACAGAAAACAAATAGCCATGAGTCTCACTTCCGTAGACATCAATATTTCCCCGTTCAAATCACATTACACAACACTATCACAACAAGGATTTCCACCAGTTCACATTTTCCACATGAGCCATGTTTCACTATTTTGAAAACCAAACCATTTTCAAAATACAAATTTATTCACATTGTAGTTTCACACAAAAACCATTTCTCAATTCTTCTAATAGATCATTATACCCCAATGAAATATGAATCCAAGTGGGAATACCATTCTAACATGCATTCCATTCTCATCTCATTGTCTACACCCACGACAATGAGATATCAAATTCCTATAAGTGTCTCCAAAACCCATATGTACCCAACTCCCTGGTAACATGAATTTCAGCATAATAGGGTTAGCTACATACTTTTATGCTATACATTCCAAGTTTCAAAATTCCTACGCCTTGCTATAATCCCAACTCATGGAATATACCAAAACAAATGTCAAAACCAAAGGACCGAATAAGAAGATACCACGTGTAACACCTCACCCCTAACTCATTGTCTTAAGGAGGTGGTGAGGTCTACTTGGCCTTAAGCGACGTTCCTATGGTTACAATGGGTGGGAATAAATGCTGAGGGCTTCAAGATCATGTTGGGGAATGATTTCCCCTTAAGACAAAACCAACCAAACATTCACTAACAACCACTATATGATGCATTCCAATTCAATTATCCACCCATGCATTCCCAAAAGACAACCAAGTTGTTTCACATCACAACCAAAAACCAATACGACCAAACATGTCAACACAAAATCAGAGTATACTGCGGAACTAAGCAGCCAAACACCATAAGACATGACAACACCATAGCTCCACACCAATCTCAAAGCTCCAAGATCCACCAAGGAATCACCAAAATCCACTAAAAGTTGGAGATGCCATACATTTTCCCAAGTCAGGGTACATGACATCTGCAAAGACATCACAGTGCCAAAGTAGGGGATGAGTACTAAAACACAGTAGGATTTACCCAAATGAATTCCTTATACACACTCCACATGGATAAAATCACTAGCACATTTATATAAAAAAGTTTATATAAATTAAATCAGAAGTGCACCAATTTTAATAAGAAAAACATTCCCTTAACAAGCCATCACATCCTACCCAAGAAACAAGGGAAAGCCAACCAAACATGCCACAAGACATTTCATAATTTAACCACTAGAACAACAATTCCAACATGTAATGTAATGCACAAAAAACAACCATAACAACCAAACAACCAAAGAACCAAATGGTGGAGCTTTTGTCCAACCCATTCACCCATTCACACTAAGCATCACTTCTCGTTCTCTTATCCTTGATGGTGGCCCTTCCATCCACTATACAACCCTTTTTATAGTGGTACTTCTAGCCACTTCCAAAAAACATTCCAATCAAGCCAATTCCAAGAATATAGCCCACCAATGTCAGCACCACATGAAATCATCCAGTTCCATTGCATATCAATCCACTTCAATAAATCACCCAATTATTGAAAACCATTTTCCATACCGAAAAAAATTTCAATAAAACAACCTTTTTATGGAAAACCATTTCCATCAATCATTTTCACTAATCAACCATAGAATCCCATTTTAAAACATCCATTTTAAAATCCACCAGAATAACATTTCACCATGAAACCCCCTATTCACCAAAAATCCCAAAAACATCACCCAAGTGATTTCTAATCAATATCACAGATCAAATCATAATTAATTTCAAGAAAAACAAATTAATTGTAACCAAAACCATTATCTCTACACAAGTGGAGTCTAGAGATAAGCCACCTACCTTTAGGGTTCCCGAGAATCGACCCACAATTGATCGCACCTCCATTTGGCGAACGCACCACCGAAACCTATCTTGATCCCATCCCCTAACATTCACAAGCCTTAAAACATCAAACCAAGAAACGAAAACCCTATAACAATACACAAAGAGTTTAGATCTATAAAAAAAATAATGATAGGGATATAGATGTAGAGGAAAACACAAGAGAAACAAGAGGAGAGACTTACCCAGGAGAAATGACCTTTAATCCACCAAGAAACCTCTTCAAAACCCTTAAAAAATGAGTAAGAAGGCTCTTCCACCCCCTGAGTACCGAAGAACCCAAGTGAGCCATGAGTGCGAGGAAGTTTGGAGAGAAATAGATTAAGCTCGAGGGATCCAGTAACTTATAACCCAATTTTTAAATGTCTATATGGTTGGCATGCACGATTTTTCAAATTGTGCGCCAAACATGCGCACGCTACTACCTTTGGAGAGAGGGTGCACACTATTTCCTCGCACGGTTTGGAAGACCATGCGTAGAACGTGAAAATCCTACTGTCTCCCTGGCATGGTTTCCAAGGGAATCCACACAGTTTCCACTAACCGTGCTCAAACTGTGCACCCCTTTAAAAACCTCTAAACTAATCCAAAAACATTCCAAACACTCTCAACCTCTTCCCAACACATCCCATGCACTTTTACCATATAAAAATTTATAAAAAAGGCCACATACCTCAAGATGGGGGTACTAAAATAGGGATAGTGTCTCCATATTTTCAGAGCAAAGATTACAGCTGCCAATTAAAGATCATGAGTAGAATATTTTTTCTAATTATTTTTTAGCTGTTGTGATGCATAGGAAATAACTCTATCATTCTGTATTTGGACACAACCAAGTACTTTCATTGAAGAATCACTATAAATATCAAACCCATCATTCCTTGATGGTATATTAATGATAGGATCATTGACTAGTCTTAATTTTTTTTCTTCAAAACTTTATTCACACTCTTTTGTCTAAGAAAATTTATCCCCTTTACGTGTGATCTTGCTTAATGGGTTAGCCAATTTGTAAAAATTCTTGACAAAATACCAATAATCACCTACTAAACAAATAAAATTGTGTACCTTAGTTATAATTGTTGGTGTTGGCCATTATTGGATTTCCATGTTCTTTGAAGGATAAATAGATATTCCATCTATTGAGACAATATGTACAAGAAAAGAAGTCTCTTGAATCTAGAATTCACACATGCTAAACTTCCCATATAATTAATTTCTTCTGAGGTTTTTCACAATGGTGCGCAAGTGATTTTCATGATCTTTATAGCTTTTGCAGTATACTGGGATATCATCAATAAATACCACTACAAATTCATCATGATATTACATGAAATCTATATTCATTAGATCCATGAAAACAGATGGTGCATTAGTCAACCAAAAAGGCATTACGGTAAGCTCGTAATTCTCATACCTGGTTTGAAATGTTGTTTTCAGAATATCTTCCTTCTTCAAACACAAATGATGATATCCAGATCAAAGGTAAATCTTTTAAAAATATTGAGCTCCTTGAAGTTGGTCCAATAAATCATCAATGTGAGTTAGGGGACACTTGTTCATTATTTTTATAGCATTTATCTCCCTGTAGTCAATGAAAAACATCATAGATTAATCTTTCTTATTAACAATAAGGAATGGGGCTCCCCATAGAGAAACATAAGGGAGAATAAATCCCTTAGTACTCAATTCCTATTGTTGTTTCTTTAGTTCCACTAATTCAACAGTGGCCATTGTATAAGGGTTCTCTGAAATGGGCCTTGAACCAGGAATTAAATAAATGGAAAACTAAATTTCTCATCTTGTAGGATGTTTAAGTAAATCCTCTAGAAAAACATTAACATATTCATGCACAATAGGTAGGTCCTCTATTCGAACATTCATTTCCTCACACGTAATTATTTCCTTCTCATCCTCCCCAATAATTGAATTTAGTAGAGCTATTGGGGGTGGATCTAGATAAGAATCTGGTGGTGACGTTTCTTCTCTAAAGATAATGTATGACTTATCATCATTGAAAATTGTAACCTCCTTTTTCTTACAATAAATTTTCACATCATTATCCAAAAAAAATATATTCCGAGGATTATATAAAATTTTATCATGTGTATAATGATGAGATCAGCAGATAAAGAGCATTTATATGACCTAATGGGAACTGATTTAGAAAACATTATTGTGATGATACTTACATTAGGTGTTTTGACTGAAAACTCACTAGTTATGTCAAATTGAAAATATCTAATTTTCTTATCAAACTCGGAAGTTATGAAACAATGCGATCATCAAGAATCAAATAAAGCATTTTCTAAACTTGAGGAAACCATTAAATTAACTGCCACCATGTCTTTCAGAGCTTCGACCTCAGTAGTACTGATCGCATAAGCATGGTCTTGATCCCTGGGCCTTTTCTGAGGCATCATTTCTTGGTTCTTAGGAAATTAATTTTCATAATTCCCCCTTTCTCTTCAATTGTTGCATTCAACATTAACATCCTCTTTCTTCCACTTGCAATCACGAGCTTGGTGGCCTTTTTGACCACACTTGTAACAAACACCTATTCCCCTAAAGAATGTACAAGCGTGTTTCATCCCACATTTACTAAGGATGGATATTCCCCTTTTTTCCTCTTCCCCTTATTTCCATTTCCGAAGTTTTCAATAGATCTATCTTTCTATTGCTTTAGTTTAAAGTCATAAGACATAGAGAATTCTTTTTCTATCTTGATAGCACATAATTCATTATCTTCATATGATGATAATGATTGCGAGACAAATACTTGATGGAGAAATGGTTTTAACCCTTCCAAGAAATGATCTTGATTACTTCATGGTTTACATATATAATCTTCATCATTCTTATCTATCCTTGTAATATTATCCTTATATTTTGCGACATTTTCATCCTCTTTTTTCCTCAATCTCAGAAATTGTCTTTCCATATCTTCTCAGTGGTCACGAGAAAAATATTTTTCTTAGAGAATCTCTTTAAAATCCCTCCATTGAATATTTTATACTTCATTGTCTTCCTTTATGTTTTGAATCAATGTCCACCATTTATCAGCATCTCCCATGAGGTGATAAACTGCCATGACATCTTTTTCCCTTTTGCTACTCCCCAAAGTATGAAATATTTTCTCTATGGAATTTATCAATTTCTTAGCTACTAATGGATTTTTACTCCAATTGAATGTTGGTGGTTTTCACCTCATGAAGCGGTCTAAAATTAATCCTTTGTGTGGTATATCAGTGTGCTCCATACCTGTAATTTTTTATTCATAACCTGAGTGAGTTGTCCATGTATGGTGATAAGATGATCCACACCAATTTCTTCACCATCTCCACTATAATTATATTGAGTAGGAGGGAAATCCATAAATGGATTGTGTGCGTTGTTATAGTTTCCATTCTTTCCACTAGGAGACATTTATAATCAATGGCATAAACTAGATTAGATTATGAATCAAAATTTATAAATACAAACTTGTAAAACACTTATAATAAATTGAATAGTTTTTGGATATAATCCATAATAAAAAAAATTCTTTGAGGAAGTAAATACTAATAAGGCCTTAAAAATTTTTTGAAATGAAAATGAGAATTATCCTAATCATATCCCCTGTGAGTATCGTATCCATGAGAGCAACAAATCCCATTGTAGTGCACCAGTTCGAGTTCATGTCTAGCTCAAAGTTGTTTTTTCATATTTTAACCGTAGGTACATTTGTGCAAGATCCACCTCCACCTGTGCATATATAGACATGGATTTATGGCATGGAATAATCAAAAAATTTCTATAGTACCAAAATTCTAGGAAGTTATTATAGACTAATCCTCAAAGTCTTTCTTAGGTTAATGTTCTCTAATCATAGTTATTCTAAATCTAGCTTCCAAGTTTTGTACTAAACTTTCTCTGATATCAACTGCAATTATCTGACCCTAGTAACCCAGAGTTGGTGTGTTATTACATAACATTGGAATGATCAGAAAAGATCAATTCTCGAAAGACTGACTAGTTTAGTAGCGTTGGAAATTCTAGATACAATCATAAGTTTCACATTACATTATAAAATTAAAAACTACAAAAACATAGTATCCATATGCCACATTCTTATCCCTTATACTATCTCTAAAGGTCAGTCAAAAAATACTTCATCGAATCATGGGAAAAATAAAACATAGCAAGGGGTGAGCTCAAATGCTCAGTAAGGATTAAAATATAGAGGATACTTTAATAAATCAGAATAAACATTTAAGGAAAATTAAGATTAAAAAAATCCTTTGAAACATGAACTTCAGCATAATTTGGAAAAGCTAAAATCAAATAATTTCATTTACTTATTCACATGGATATTCAACTTGTCGAATAATCACATGCAATTTCAATACCCACTTTTATAATGATGGAATACATAATTTCAAACAACATAACCACATAGTCATGGCCTTGTTCCAAGACTAAAAATAACATTTTGTCAAGGCCTTGTGCCAAGACACTTTTTTGTCTCATTAGACCTTATAATGCATCGAGGAGCTATAACGGGCTCCACCCATCACTTACTAAGTCCAGTGCATTCCGAATATTAAAAGGATTAAACATAAAATAAATATTAGTATTAAAAATAGCATACGAAATGTCAATAATTTATCCACATACCATCAATGGTATATAAATGAAACATCCACAGTCAATCAAATCAAAAACCATTCAATACAATATTATACTTTTGTATCATAATAAATCAACTTAAAATAAACTCACAATCTATCAAAGGATGTTGATATAGATGAAATCAAAAAAATTTTATAGAAATATCTTTTTTCTTTTTAAATTCATTTAAAAGTCATATAATTATAAAAGATAACATTTACTTTTAAAACATTCATATAATATTGTAAAGGAAACTTCAGCGATAGTATAACAGTGGAAAATAACTGCACACTCCGTATAAGTTAAAAAAACATTCTTACCTTTATTTTATCCAATAGGTCATAAGGTACCTTATTTTGAAAATGACGGAATGATTCCTTTAATTTTTTTATAAATAGTCAAACAAGGGTATAAATGAAATTAAACCATATTCTAGTAAATAGTAAAAATTTTATTGACTAAATTTTTAAAAAACATGGATGTGGATGATAAATAGGTCCCAGTAGATACTTACGTAAAATCAACCTCGAATAATGAAATGATTTTGAAATTTACCCTTAAATATTACTTTTCCTTGGTCAAGGTTAAGTTATCCTCTTTTATAATAGTGAAATAATTTTTATTAAATTATTAACAAACCATATACATTAATATGATATCATAAATGATCTTCTAATATTTCTTTATTAATGATATTTCAGTAGTAGCATCATTTCTTGTGTTAACTGAATCGTTTTCCATTATATGGTTGGTTATGTAAGCCATGTTTGTTATAGATAAGATTTATTTAATTCATATACAGAATTATATTATGTTCATAAATTTTATTTTCAATTATAAAATGAATATTATTCTTGAATGATTATAATGGGGAATGAATCTCACCGCGTTCGTGGAGACGGTAATCCGTACGTAGGCACGAGAGACAATATCATTATTTTGATATTAAAATCGTATATAATTGGATGATATATCATATATATGGAATCATTATACTGTTATACATATTATTTACACCATTTATACTCATTATTATACTCGTAATAATGATGAAGTGTTTTAATAACAAACTACACCACGACGTGGAGACGGTAATCCGTACGTATGCATATATGGTGACTTTGTAAATTTATAGGATGGGTAGAATAATAAATATGAATGAACCATTGTTATAATAATATCAAAGTATATAGAATAAAATGGATTTATTATTTTAAAATTGAAACAACAAAGAAAGAGGAATAGGAAGAAGAAATGAACTTAAAAGAGGTGAAGAAATATATACCTCTTCTTTGGGTTATTCGTTTCGATTTGATCAAAAGTGCTGATTAGGATGGGTTTAAAACTATCTAAACTACTATAGTATGAATGGAGGAAAGACGGAAGGAAATTATGGTAGGTTTTGGACAAAGAAAATGGCTTTGAAGGTGTGAATTTGAGATAAGGGGAAGTTCTTTTTATAAGAGAGGTGAGGGTCACTTTAGGAAAATCTTGTAATATTATTTTATAATAAAAGAAATTTTGGTTTCTAATGGCTCTAAAATCATTTTAATAATGTATATGGTGTTGATGAGTCTAAAATATCTCAAAAAATATCTTTTAGATAGTTTTAGGTCACTATATTAACATTATCATTTATATTTAACTCTTAGTTAAATAGTTTGACATTTACTATGTATCTTTTTATTTTTATATTATATGGTTAATAAAATTACTATAAACTACTAAGAGAACCAAAAGTGGTTCATTGATTATAAAAATATCATTATATATGTCATTTGGACGAATCATATATTATTAAGATTGTTATATCAACCAATAATATTGACTTTTTTTAAAAGTCATTTATGTCAATTTTGACATTATTTAATTAATGATTTTTGTTAATGTTCTAAAAACATTATTAGTTAGAAAAAAATACATTTAATCATCAATAACATGTCATATTCACCTATAAATGTTTTTTATAGCATCAAAACATTCAAATTATATTTATTTTAGTTTTTATAATATCATTTATTGGATTGTTTCATTAATAAGGAAAATATTGTATCATTATTGTGTCATATATAAATATATATATATATTATGTCTAAAAATTATAAGTAAAATATATTGATATAGGAAATATTTTTGTCTTTCTTATGACTATTTATAGTCAAATAGATCAATTATATAACCTCATATGAAATTTTTTTTTCTAAATGATATTTCCCTTTGTTATTTTGGACTTTACTTTAGATTATTTAATATAAAATGTCATTATCACATTAATGTTGCTCCATGTGGTCCCAAAATCACCTCAAGGATTCCCATGGACATAAATGTATCAGAAAATAGTGTTAGGAAACTTTTTATTGTAATTTAATATTATTATAATATTATTTTTTTAACCTTATTAACTAGATTTACCCCTTTAGCCATGGTAAATAAAATATTCACTAAAGTAAATATTCATAATGTCTAAAAATTAAAGTTACCTATTTATACAATTTGTACCTCCTGATTCTAAATATGATATCCATTTTTGAAAAATCAAAACATAGAAGTGACGGAAATTATCTTTAATTTAATTCCCGCTGTCAAAACAAAAAGGTGTTTACTTATGATGTAATAACTATCAAAAGATTGATATTTGTTTATATCCAGTTTAATCTTGAGATTAAATCCAATGACAGAAATTATATGTAATGATAAAAATATAATATAATTATTATTAAGAACCATTCAAATGATTAATTTAACACTATAAATTATTTTGAATAAAAAAATTGTTTTTATTTGAAATTTAATATTTCACTTTCCATCAAAAAATTAATGTTTTCAAAAAAGTACTGAAAATTCACCCTAAGTTAATTTTGGTATTTAATATCCAAAAATGAAGTCCATTTTGGAAGATAAAATTCATAAAATTTCAAAAAGTGGGTATTACTGTTCATAATGGCTAGTTTGATTGGTTGTAGTGGGTTAGGATCTCAAATTTGGATACAATACAAGATATTGCATTATTTAAAGGGGAACGTACTGTGGAATCTTGGGGTGTTACAATTATATCACATTTTCATTATATAAGTCTTGAAGTAATTAATACTATCAAACATCTCATTATACATTCATTATGGGCATGACACATGTATCCAACAAATATTTGAGTCACTTTTCATGGATACTGATACAATATATTTATGTAAAACCATAATTGAACAACACATAGATATTATAATTCACAATAATGATATAAAAGTGATTGTATAAAACCATTTTTTGAATCTCGTTACATAAAAACATAATCATTCCACCACTTCTATGGCATACTCCACATCTCCAATAGTTATTGCATGTGATTTTCTTGTTTCTTTGGCCTTAAGAGGATATTGACATCAATAGTCATCCATATCCCATGGATTAGGGAATTATTTAGCATAATGTCCCATTTCCATGCACATTTAACACTGATTTTTGGGAGGTTAACTCTTTGGATCATATTGTTTATTCCCATTACAATGATAGTTAAATGCTATTTCACCTTCTTTCTCACACATAAAACATCTATCAGTCCCCTTAAGACAATTTCCTCAATGTTTCATTCCACACATTCAGAAAAAAGAACATCTAATATTCTTTTCTCCACAATTTTTTTGGTTTCCATTGTATTCTATCATTCTGTCCTTATCATATCCATGAGATATATGAGAAACTACAATCTCTATTTTTGTAAGAAGAATACGAGGAAGATACATTCTAAAAAACAAGTTCTGTAACTCATCCCAATCGATATAGTCAAATTTATCATGTTTCCTAGTATTCTTGATAATGTTCCACCATATATTTTATTTATCTTCCATTAAATAAGTTCCCAAGTATCCTCTTCACATTATGAACAACAAAAAAAAGGAAAAATATCTTTTTAATGGTACAAATCCATTTCTTATCAACTAGTTGATTTTTCGTTCCACTAAAATAAGGTTGATGTTTCCTTTTGAAATATTAAAGAGAACCATGTTCCCACCATTGGTTATTTGGAATCCTAGCATGATTTGAGATCATAGAAACATGATTATTTATTCTTGGTCCAATAAAATGTGGTTGTTTATAAGGATAATCAATGAATGAAACATCACGTCTAGCATTAACATGGTTCATTAGGGTTCCAACCATTGTCAAACACCAAAAAAGATTACTGTGGGGAAAATAATAATATGAATAAAACAAAATCAAGGGGGAGTACATTCAATATCTAACATCATAGGTTTAATCCTATGTTATTCACGATCTTTACCATAACACTTGGACTATAAACTATAGTCATACATACCATTAGATACATCCAAAGACACCATAGAAATATATCTGAGGATCTCGCTAATGTTATCACATCCTTTTTCCAAGGTGTAACCAATCCTTTAGTCTGATACCAAATATAACAAACGATGCTTGATGTACATGAGAGTTACATTTATTTTGTGGAATTATTAATATATTACACAAATATACACAAAAATTACATATTTGTTTAGTGTTTTTGGAAACATGTAACATAATTTTCTATCTTTGTGAATGATCTTCACCATCTCCCATAATGATATTCCCATTTTTTCCTACCTAAAATATTTCTTTATATCCTAGGAATAATAAAATATTAAAATGGTGACCACAAATTCTCATTATGTTATTAATGGGTAACATAAAACAAACCATAAACATAAGAATGTAAAAACATGAACATAAAGATATGTTATTAAAATCCCGAGACATGAAATAAATATCGGCTATATGTAAGGCATAGATCATAATGGAACATTAACCATGATAAAATAAAATTTTCATAAAACATGGAATTGTGGAAATAAAATATGTAAATAATATAATTTCAATAGTATCCATGGAATTTTTTCCAAGACATTCATAGTGTACACAATCGATTACTGAACCACGTTTACTGGACATTCATACCATATATTACTGAACCACATTTACTTGTCTTTTCAACCCAGTATTACTAAACTAGATTTATTTTCCCTTCTAGTCACGCCAATATCATGAGATATAAAACATTAACCAATGCATCAGAGGTATTTATAAGCACCACCCATCTCATAATGAATTCATTAATACAAGTGTTACAAAAACATAAACCATTCATCATAGCATAACTGAATAAATAAAATGGGTTTATTAAAAATCATTCTATCATAACATAATCCATATAAAATATCATTTAATAATTATCACAATAATATCAATGTTATAATATGGATATTACCATAACATTACTAAAATATCTTCATCTTAGATAGAAAATAATCCTAATAAAATACTCAAACTTAATTCTTGAGAGAAATATGTTTTATTCTTTAAAATGTTTTATTTTCTCAAAATTCCATGAAATTTTCAAAGAAATGAATTTTTTAGAAAATAAACATGAAATAGCTTAAACGAATCTTTATGGTAATAGAACATTTTTATGAACAAAAATCAGTTCATGCCTTGTTTGTTAAAAAAACAGTTTCCCCATACCTTTGTTAAAAAAGTAAAAAAGTACATCATATGGTAAATGAATGAAAGACTCCTTCAAACCCATGTAGTAATAGTAAGAAATGTGTAAAAATGGCATAAAACATACTTATAATGATAGAAATTATTTTATGATAACTTATTTTTAAATCATTCACATGGATGATAAATATACACTATTAAATACTTACGTATGAACAATCTTAGATAAAAATGAGAGTGCCAAATTATCCAATACCTTAAGTCTGATTTCGTCCGTATGTGTACAAAACTCTTTTATAGTGGGTTTAACCATATTACTAACTTCTAATAGAACCATAATAATATTTATGATATAATATATGATTCATTTATGAATTTATATTACACGTTTATATATCAATTCCATGTAAAGAAACATTTTGTGTACTAATTGTTTTATTTATCGTATATGTTTTAACTTTTTATTATAGAGATTATTATATAGATAATTTTTTAATTAATTACCTCTTTTTAGAGTATTTACATTTTATTTGAATAGAAGGAATATGTAGGATATATGAATTCCCAAATTGAGGCCTATAGTATGAATTTAGGGATGTTTTGAGAAGAAATGGGTAGGTTTTGGTCAAGAAATATGTCTTTAGAGATGTGATTAAAAGAGAACGAGAAGTTATTTTTTAAAGAGAGGTGGGAGGAACATTAGTAATGTATTTAAATATTAATATATTATAAATTTATTTTATGTTTCTAAACGTAACAAAATCATTTATTTAAAATATAAAAATTGCATGTCTCTAATACGTCTCAAACAATATGTCTTAAAAAATTTTAGGTCAAAAATGTTATAATATCTAATAGAATTAACCCATTGTTAAAAATAATTATCTTTTACAATGTCTTCTAGTATTTTTTCACCATATGGTCAATATAGTTACTATAAAAGGATTATAGAACCACAAGTGGATATTTAATGACATTAGTAACATTTTATAATTAATTTGTAAGAATCATAGAATTTGATATCTAATATATAATTTATTAAAATATTATTTTTTAAACGCATATATGTCAATTTTGACACTATTTGGTAATAGATTTTTCTTAAAGTAATAATAACATTATTCCATAAAAAAATTAATTATCTTATCCCAACGATGATTGTTTCATCGAAAAAATATGTGGATGACCTCAAAACATTCATATTACATTTATTTTAATATTTATAATATTATTTATTGGAATATTTCACTAGTAAGGTAGTCACTGGATCATCATTGTGTCATAAATAAATTTATTTATAAAATGACTAAAAATGATAAATAAAATAACATGATTTAGATATACTTTTATCTCTATATTTACTATTTATATTCAAATATATTATTATATTACCCTATATTAAAAATGTTTTACTAAAAGATACATGTTTATGTTATATTTCTATTTACGTTAAAATAATAATTATAAAATTTCATTAACATACACAAGTGTCCCCATGGGGTCCCAAAATCTAACCCATGGATTCTCAGGGTTAAAAAAATATCATAAAATACTATTATGAAAGGTGTTTGGGTTGTTTTATAATATTATAATATAACTTGTTACCCTTATTTACCTGATATATAATTTAACCATGGTAATTAAAAATAATTACTAAAGTTACAATTGATAATGTCAAAAAATAAAAGGTATCTATTTACACAATTTGGAACATTCTATTCTAAATTTGGAATCTTTTTTTCTAAATTCAAAACATATAATTGGAAAAAATAAATTTAAATTAAATATCATTGTGAGAATTAGAAACCAGGTTTTTAAGAAGTAAAAAATTCTAAATGTTTGGCTGGTTTTTATGCCAAATTTAATTGATAAATTACATCCAATGAAACAAATTATAGATAACTGTAAAAAAATCCAATTATACTTTAAAACCTATTGTACAGATAATCTATCTACATAAATAAATTTGACAAAAAAGCAGTTTTGAGTTAAAATTAATTATTTTTCTCTATTCATTAAAATATATATTACATCAAAAAATACCAAAATTTCAACAAAGGTAAATTTTTATTCCCCTCATACAAATAAAAAGTTTATTTTTTCAAAATGAATATATCTAAGTGTAAAAAGATGATTTTAAATGGTTATTCCTTCAAAACAAAGAAAAACTACATGTTTTTTAAAAATACGTATTCTATAAAAAAAAAATTATTTATTCTTCTATCATATCGTGAAAATACATAGGAAGAATATAAATTTTATATAAAATTACAAATGTGGTTAATACTATACACTAAAGTCAATTTTATATACCATTAAATAATAATATTTAAATAATATATCATTTTCTAGTGAAACTCTGTATTACGTACAACGCAAGCTATCGATGAATGTAGCCCTTGCATGTAATGCAAGACAAGTCATTATTGCGTTTGGTGCAAGAATCTATTGTTGTTTCATATAACCTATTCCAAACTTATTTCTTTTATTGATTGAATAGAATATATAATCATTGTTGCATGAAAATTATGCTAACTCGGTATTTCATGTAACATACAACAATTTGGCTTAGTGTGAGATGAATTTTGACATAATGCATTGCAAGATATAAATGTAAATTTTAATTTATTTTAAAAAAATGGTACATAAAATACAAGGGAATTAAAATGGTCATATAATATGGAGGAGATGAAGATATGGTAATTAGGTGTTATACTGATGTTAGTTTTCAGATATATTAGAATGATATGAAGTTATAGTCATGATATGTTTTCAATTACGGTGTTGGACCTTTGAGTTATAAATGTTCAAAGAAACAAGTTATCGCTGATTCTACACTAGAGTTGGAGTATTTCATGTCTTATGAAATAGAAAATGAATCATTTTTTATATGAATCATTTTCCATGATATTGATGTGGAACATAGTAGTAAATACCCTATCACATTGTATAGTGATAATACCACAATGGTGGATTTTCAAAAAGTGGAAAGGTGAAACCAACAAACAATGAACATATTTCAAAAGTATCACCACAAGTAGAATTTTTATCAAATTGTTTAAGTTTATGTATGAAGAGTTCCTATAGTGTAAAATGTGGTGCACCCCTTGATTAAGGCCTATCTTAGTAAAATCATTAGTATCATTTGAGATGTACGAGTCAAAAGGTAATTATTATTTGGATTTCGTGAAAATGGGAGTCTATTGGAGATGGTTCCGAAGAACCAACATATAAATACTATATGATCATATTTATTTATACTTATGAATATTAATAAAATCATTTTAACATCATGATTTTCCAAATATGTAATATAGTATAAGATAATGATTAATGGGTAGCTGTTCTCCTAAATGTCCATTCCGGTTCTCCATTACGATGAGAACCCACAAGTGCAATAACGGAATTTTTAAATATATGTTATATAGTAGGATGATATAATTTGAGGGAAATAAATGATATTTTCTATAATTGTTGTAGTCTCATTGGACTTGAGTCACATTCTCATAGTTTACAACATTGGTAACATCCAGTGTAGGATATTATGAGACTGTGACCACCATGTATGAAATCCAAATTTTTATTTGTTATCGGATGATCATATATATGGGCATTTTTTTGACCACTATATGTTATTATTATTAATATTGAGTGTTATAAGTGACATAATTTGTTTTATTTATCAAAACTGGGATTATATTCTTACATATATGTATGATAAGGTCGGTGTGTCATGAGTAATAATTAATTATGGAGCAATGCAAGAAAGGATTTCCACATTCTATTCTTCTATTGAAGTTGATATCACATTACCTTTGATTAAAATTATATAGCCTACATAAATTCATTAACATGGTGTTATATTGGAATGTTCAATTTTATGATTGTTAATAAAATAGGAATTGAGGACATCAGTTGTTGAAACCACCATGAACCATTCATTATTAGAGATATTTTTATAAAGGGATTAAATTACACAATAAAAATATATATGAATTACTATGTGATTGTGACAATAACATATTTTCTTATGGGTTCCTTGTCATGTTTCAGGACCTTATTCATGAACTATAGGATATTTTTCCTAATTCAAATAAAAAATTAGAATATAGGGTCACCTTATAAGTGTATCTAGAATCTTAGCTAAATAATGTATTATTTTTTATTACAGAACCTATTGAATAAATATTATTCTAACACATGGTTTAATAATTATTCATGTTTTTTTAATCACAAATATTTTCTCACTAGTTATTCAAGAAAACATAATGTTTGTGAAATATTTATTAATTATTTATTTTCTATTTAGTGAATATAATATTTATTAATATATTGGTGAATAATATAGTGATATTTTATTCTTGTATAATTATTCATTATTCAAGGCCAGATAAATAATGTGGAGGAATGAAAGAGTGAGTTTTTATGTCCAGTGAGAAATAAAATGAATAGAGTTTTTTTAACATAGTATTTTATTTAGTTAAAGCTTTTAGATCTTGTGATTAAATAATAACAATAATATTATTATTATTATAGAGATGGCGTTTTATAGTGATTAAATAAATATTACAGAGAATTGGCACAATTATGAATTTTTATACCAATATGTACATAAAACCAACTATATTTTTTCCAATGGATCTAATTTATTTATTTTGTTGTGAAAAATGAAATTTGGCGATTACACTAGAATCTATAGATATATCAATTCTCCATGAATTCTATCTTGAACGGAGATTGATATTCCTCTACCTTTCACACTCGAGTATTGAGAGATCTTGGAGAATCATTTGGAATTAATTATTAGAGAGATTAAAGGATAACATCCCATGTTATATGATGTCCCATGCTAACACCCGTCGATTTCTATAATGATGTTCATCATGTTGTGGAAGGCATGTAATTCACTGATAGAGGGAATATAGTATAATCTCCTATAACTCAATGGTGGTATGATATATATTTTTTTCATATTCAACAAGGAAAAAATTATTTCACTTAAGGTAATTATGTAATTTGTTGAATTAATTATAATTAATTTGTGTTGATCTGGTGCTTCGATAGCAATGTTACTCCATTTTCCATGTTATTTTATTAATGTTTTTTATCATGACCATTATCATTTTTTATACCTTGGATTAATCATCAATAAAGATGAAAAAATCTATGTTTTCCATGAACCATCTGTTACTTATGCAGCACCCAGAGCCTTATGGGATGATACTATTCAGATTTCACTCAAAAACAATTCAATGTTTAAAACCTATCTTTGATGATTCTAGGATAGTGATAGTTTCCTAACGTAAGACAATAACACATTATGGAATACATTTGATGTGAATGGTAGTGTCATAAGGAAAACACCATTGTATTGGTGGGTGCTATTGTTGAAAGGGCCTAGTTATACATGATAATAACTCCAAAACCCCATCAAAGTAGAATCTTAAGGAACTAACACATTCATAAGTTATGTCATTATATACAAGTTTGGGCTTCTTTAATTTTTTGATAATTTTAATGGGGTCTAACATGTGGATGACTTAGTAAATTTTGGTTAAAATTAATGTTATGTCCACAATTTATATTTCTTGGGGAAATTTATCTTTGTTTAATTCATGATATCATGTAGGATTTGAATATAATTTTTTAGTTGTGGCCGCATTACCCTTCACATCAAACAAAACCTTTTTATTTATGATAAATTTTCAAACGTGTTCCAATGTTTTTTATTTTTAGAATCAGAAACACCCAATGGTTATATTATTCACGAATTATGATGAACCTTATTTCTAAAGGTAGGTGGTCATTGGAAAATTTCTCCAACAATTCTGATGGGCTCATATTCATTGAAGGTATTGGTGTTTGGTTTCATTAAACCTTTGTGGGGGGAACCATTTCTCACTCTAATAAAATCTTATAGATTAAATACATATCCATGAATACTTTATAAAATACCAAATATTAATTGGGACAACCATATATTAACTATTAATTGATAGATTGTATTTTCCTTATAATCATTTGTATATATCCTACAATCTGAATCTATGGAAAAATTATACTAATTCAATATTCTAATCTCATTTATTATAATGGTGCTGGTTTTAATCCACATAATGGGGCACTCTAGAATTTATCATTACCGTGAAATAAAAGAGTTTTTTTGTGTCTGAATTATGAGCATTAGTATGAAAACCTATGTATAAAAGTGAAATTAATTACAACCCACATAGATCCTCACCATTTAATGGGACAAAATATTCATTTTATGGTCATGTGAAAATAACGAAACCATGTAGTTTAATGTTGCGGGGAATGAAAATATTGGTGGAAGGCTCCTAGAAAAAATGTGGTTAAGGACTTATGCCAAAGAAACCCTTCTATGCATTCTTCCAGGGAATACGGCCATGTATCGTGGAAACCAACATCAATAATTTGGGAAAAGGGATTAAAATGTGGATGACTAATAAAAAATGATGTATTTTGAGTTTGGGGAATGCCTCGAGAAAAGATGTTTCCCAATAAGGATGATGGTGGTGTGAATGAGTTGGGTTTGGACATCAAGGAGGCCTTATCTCATCCCATGAATAAAAGAATCAAATTTGTTGTTGTACAGAAGGTTGGGTCTTACACTGAATAAGAGGCCTAAGTGGTCACCTCTTTTGGAATATGGATCTTTGTGGTGATGATGACATGTTTGAATATCATACTGAATATGATACCCAAGTGGTGTATTTGATCGTGTCTATTACAAGATCATCAATAAACATTATTCCCATGGGGTTCATTCTCATCGTGGGAAACAAGATGAAATATATGATATAGAAATCCATACAATCTCTTTAGTTTGGTGGTCGATGTGGTCTCAGATATGAAAAGTGGGGGAATGATTGTGAAAGAAGACTATATGATTACTATAAGATGGATTCCCTATGGTGAAATTTTATTATCATCTACTAGTAGATGAGGATGAAATTCTAGAAGAAAATACAAGAATGTAGAAATAGCTTATATATTCTCATCTCCTTGATTATTTTCAAACCGCATGGTCTCATCGTTATCAATAAGTATTAGACACTAATTAATATAGAAATGTATAGTTTATAAAACATTAAGGATCCCACTTATTAGGTTCGAAAAATGTAGTACTTATACTACATAATAAATGCATAATCGAGAGCGAACATAGATTTCTTATATTCTCTAATCATACATATATATATAGGGTTTGGTTGAGGATATGTATTGGCTTACCATGGTTTAGATATCCATGGAATGAGGTGCCCAGCCATTGATATCATTGAACATGTTAATGAACATGGGGTAATTAGACATTCTATAATTTCATTCCCAAGTTAGAGTTGAGAAATATATAGGGTCATTCATAAGCTGAACTTGGGGGAGATAGAGGTTCTCCCTTATGGTGGACTTGGGCGAGCTCGAAGATCATCACAATTTTTGGACCAAGGTGGACCAAATATTTTCTTTGGATAAAGGGAAAACATGGTAAAAGAAAATGTTTTATTAATTTATCTATGCTCTTAGGGTCTTTTTATATGTATTTGTAATGGTCTTAGAAAACATCCTTGGCCTGAGAAATGGATTTTTCTATATTACATTTTGACTAGGAACAGTGGATTCTCCTATAGGTATCTTTCTCTTCACACACTGGAAAGAATATAATCCCACTACCACCATTAATGTACCCCATATTCATGTATTGGATTTCCACCTAGAAGGTTCCATAGACCAGGATGAAGGACTAGGTTGAGAGGGGAATTATGGATTCATCTGGTCTTCCAATTAAGTGAAATGATGAGCTAAAGGGCCCTATTTATATGCAAAACTACTAACCTAGGTGATGGAGGCCATCCATGATGATCCATCATGTTGGAATCTCATGAAGTTCCCTCACATAGTTATTATCTACACATACGGTATTTCACCACAGGGTCATATGTGAGCCACGTGGACATAGGAGGAGTCTGCACATTTTGACATGGTCGAGTTCTTTGACTACCCTTTTCCCTCTACCACTGGAAGTGTTTTCCTCTAATTTATTTCATCCTAGTATAAAATTGTAGTTCCAAAACATAGAATAGTTTCTTAGTAAGTGTAAACACTGGAGATATCAATCAATGATCATATGTGAGGATAAAGATATGAAAATATGATCATAACATAAGAAATGCATAAATAATCAATTAAATATAATAATTCCTGACTCATGGAAAATGAACTAGTCATATCCAAAGAAAAAATTCATGTTTTTATGTAATAAAAATAACAAGTCAGGATCCGTGATATCATATCTTATGTAAATGAATGTGGAAAAAACATTAGATTTTAAAATTTTTACCATGAATAAATATAACCTAGTAAAATGATTATGTTAAGGAAATAAAATGGCAACCTTGTATAAACATATAAAAATGAAATGACATCCAAATAATTTCTTACAAATATGAAACCAAGTAAACATAACAACATAAATACCTGAATCTAGGTCCACATATATTATTGTGAACAGGAAATCTATTTCACAAAAAACATCATCATCTCATGAGTGATTCACCTTTTCCAAATACATTGGATTGATGTATAATTCAAGGACCACTATTTAATTAATGAAAACCATACAAATGTTTTCCACAAGATCATAAAGAATCCATTATATAATCATATTATCACATCATAATATCATATCATGTGTAAAATAAATGAGATTCCTAATGGTTTAAATGTAACATAAATATCCCATTAGAAATGTAAAACATTTCATGAAATCATTTTTAAATCATCAGAATAATTAGATATATATATTTAAATATATTGTATTATATAAAAATATAATATAAATATATAATCATTTCATTCCTCAACAGATTTTAAAATATAATAGAAATACATTTAAAATTAAATACGAACATTTATTTGAAAATATGAGAAAATATTTGTTTCTATTGATAAAAAATAAACAAAAAATTAATAGAAAAATTAGAAAAATCCTTTATTAAAAAGTAACCAAGATTATTTTTAATGTATTCATCAAATAAAATAATGTTCATGAAGTTTTAAAACAAATTCTGGTCAAATACATTAATAGAAAACATTCATTTCACATTATTTAATAAAATAAAAGAAATGTATTTATCAGATTTTTTTTTAAAGAATACATATAATAACATTTTTAATAAAGACAAAGATAGTTAAAATGGAAATTTTAATACATTTAAAATATATTTGAGAAATTTTTTAAAGAAATTTTGAAAATTATGTACATCAATGAAAAAAATTTCTACCAAAGAGGAAATAAGGTCAGCTTTTTCTTAAAAACATTTTTTGTCCATTTTAAGTACGAATGATATGAAAATGTTAGTAAAACATAAGAATCATATGAATATATATATATAATATGAAAATATATGTGGTCTAAATAATAATAACCATATAAATTACCTCAATGAAAATCTAACATAGACAAACTAGAAAAGAAATTAATTTGTAACAGAAACCGCAAACCTAATGTCCCATCTTACATCATATGCATGAAAATACCATTTATAAAAAATATAGATTTATTATAAATATTTTATATAACATTCTTCAAAATTAAATTACCATGTATCACTTTTTTATAATTTTCAATTTACTTTTTACTAACAATATCATCATTATAATAAACATTCATGTGAAACTGGTCTTTTTTCCCAGGCATGTTTCTGTTCGATGGGTTCGATACTTACACCATGGTAATGGTATGAAAATTCATATTGTATTAACCATGAGATAAGGGTCATATTTATTGATCATATTTTTATTTATAATCATTCATATAAAAATTTTATAAAAAACTAAATGCATCACTTCATGGAGACATGACACAAGCTTGTCGTGAGGTGTGGAAAAAACAATAAAATATCATACCGGTGTGTTATATGTTATAACTATATTTTTTTTCTCCAAAGAGAAGTGTTTTAATCTATGTGTCGATTTTTTTTATAAAAATATCAATTTTGAAGAATTTAAGAATTAATTTTATTTTGTTTGGGGAATTTATCGTGACAGATAAGTGATTGGATTGAGGTAGGGGTCATTCCTTAAATGATATCATAAATGTTTCGGAGAAAAGATGAATCTTCTTATTTTAGAAAAATATCTAAATTAATTGAGAAACAATTTTTTCATTGATTCACCTTTAACCAAAATATTTATAAAATTTTAAAAATATTAATGGCTAATATTTAATTTATCCGGAAATTGGATATTTGGTATTGATTCTAAAAAAATATTAAAATTAATGTATATTTATTTCGTTACATATGATAGTCATCAAAAAACCACTACATTACTTTATTTTCTTTCAAAATCAACAAATTAATGAGAATAATTAAATAAATCACGTAAGGGTATAATAAGATTTAAATGAATGAAATTTAAAATTTAAAAATAAATTAATAAAAATTAATATTTACTTTAAATTAAAAAATTTATTTAATTAGAAACCATTAATTTAACATAAAATAATTAATTTGATTGATATCTTTTAGAAACTCATAAATCACAAAATGGCATCCCCTTCCCATCACCCAATAATTACGGATTTTAACCTTCCGGGAAAAAAGGGGTCATCAAAATGGAATAAAAAATATACATGGATGAAAGAAATATGAATTAAGAATGTGGAGTTAAAAGGTAGTATTGTTATCCTCTTGGATTCTTTCCACCAAATGGAATGAGAAGGGATGGAAGAATTTGGGAAGGGGGGATCTTCTCATTTATTGGGAATATTTTCCATTCCAAAAATGTCACGTCTTAGACCAAATAAATGGACAATTAGCACATTTACCTGTCATGAACTTTGTTCCAAATTATCATTCATGTCTCCCCATAAACATTGAGCGTATTTGGACATGTGTAGCAAATGTTGTGTTTATTTCACTCTGAGAATTTAATCTACCCATACAGCCTCTCTATATTCCATATATGTGGTTTCCCATGAATTAGTGTACTTAAAAATGGTGGATTAACATATTTTATCCTTACCTAATCTTATTAATAAATTCCACATCCAGAACCATGTCAATTTTATGCTTTTTTTAAAGGTTGGGGTCGAAGCATATTTTTTATTAATAAAGCAAAGAAAAGACCTCTTTTAACTGTGTAGAGGGAGACCCATTGCATAGCCCAAAGGCCCAGTGGGCTTGTAGCCCATTACATAGTCCGTAAGCCCAAATTTTTGGCCCAATTACCATTCTTTGTATAGTAACCCAGCAGCTACAGTACCCTCACAATACCGTCACTGATACAGTGCCCTGCCGCCGCTATAGTACCCGCCGATCAATAGTACCACTACTGCTATAGTACCTGCTACAGTACTTCTACAATAACTTGTTCCCCATGGGTTTTGAACCCCCATTTTTCATGTAGTATTATGGGGTGCTTACCACTAATCCAAACCCCAACTACTATTAATTTTAAGCTTTATTGGGCTTTCCAATTTTGAAAAATATTGTCAAACATAAAACATTCTATATCTGTGAAACTTTTTTCAGGCCTATGTTGTGGAATGATATTGGGTATCCAATTGTTTAATAGAGATTGTGATTCAGAAGGATGAAATGTATCCCATTATTTCTGGTGAAATTATTTGGACACCTTTGGGACATTAATTTATAAAAATCTAGATTTTGAGTTGTTTTGGAAGATTTTAGTAACTCATTTCTGGAGTTTTCCAAAAGTCTAGTTTTCTCATAGTGAGTATGGGTGTCCATGAGTCATGGATTTAGTGAGTCAGGGAATCAATGTTTCATGGTGTTAGTGAGTTTGGGAATCAGAGAGTCGAGATGCAGATGAGTTAGGGCATCTATGAGTCAGGGAATCAGTTGTTTTGATCAATGGATTTGCATTTCTGACACTCATCGGTGGCGTAGTGTCGGTGAATCATGTTAGTGACTAATCTTGGATGGATCATCGTCAATGACTGTCATTGGTGGATTAGCATTGGTGGAATAGTGTCAGTGACACACACATTGGTGATTAATGTATAGTTTCCCATTTTTTTCTAGTTTCTCTCTTGTTACGTGTTTTCCATTAGTAAATAATAAACCCATCAATTCTATCTATTCTCTAAGCCCTTTCCAAAATCTCTTAGGATAATAATTATATATATTAACCATTTATGTGGGAATTGTTAAATCTCAAACATTCCTAACATTCCATGACATTCCAAAAGTCCTAGCTACATGGTCAAACCATGATAAAAAAATTTATAAACATAGAAATAATCTCCCTAAATTTAGGATTTGGCCATCTCTAAAGATGAGATCCTCCCTTCATTTGACCCTCTCAGTTTTATCTTAGTTTGCCTAAATCATTACTTCTTCAACAAGGAGTCGTGTTCCTATGCTATAGATTTATCTTCAGTTTCCCTTAGAGTATTTCCAGATGCTCGTGTGACCCCATGTCGTTGAGCGAAGGAGGAGTTATGATCGCCACTTGTTCCAGGAAGGATTCTATTTATCTCTATTCTTTTTTGAATCATACAGGGTGGTTATACTCTTGTAACTATGTGGTTACAATATGATCCTAATCCTAATAAATTATTTTATAAAGATTATTATTTAAACATCTTTTTACCTTTAGTGACAAATGAGTAGTTGGGGGGATATGTTAATGATGTTAGGTTTCTTTTCTTGTAATCCTTGATCTGTGTTGTTTAGTTCTAGTTTTAAACCTTAAAAAAAATTCATTGGTGGCCTTTTCATGTTCAATGTTGACATTGAACCCTGTGAATAATTACTGTATGTATCTATCTGATTAATAAAGTTCAGCTTGTTAAATAAAATGTATGCCGCAAGATTAAATCCCTTGTGTGATCACCCATGTTTAACCAAATAGAATCAAAGAACAATGTTGGCCATATATAAATACCCCCTATTTGATAGGTTTTGTTGTGTGCTATGTTCTATTGGGGTTTTACCTTGTTTGAGTTGTGTGGTGCTTCTATTGGGAGCACAGTTATGGGCGTAGGGGTGGATAGAGGGGTTGACCCTATGAGTAGGGTGAAGAATGTGGTTGTACCAGGGATAAGGCTCGGTGGTTGTTGTTATATGATTTATTTGGGGGTGTTACATGAGGTACAATGGAATATATGGATGGGAGATTGATTTATTGTGGAATTGATGAACTTGTTGAGAAGTGGGACTTCTCTTGGGTAGTGTTTTGGCTACTGAGCAGTGTTGTGTAGTGGGAATATAATATGACTATGGGTTGGTTTTTCGGTTATGTATATTTGGTATGGATATGGTTGGTAGTTTCCTGGGTAGTTCTGAAATGTAATAAGTTAATTATTTAATAACGAAATAATTTTTTAAAAAACTGAATGGGGCTGGGTTTATGTTTTGGTTGTGGGTAGTTGTGTGGTCGTGCATGTCAGTGTAGAAGTATGGGCAGGTTTGTGTGGTATGGTTATTGTTTGGAAACCTAGAGGTTGGTATGAGTGTTTAGATTCCAATATATGTAAACAGGTAGTACCTTGTGATTTCAATATGCACCCCAACCATGTTGAGAACTATGTTCTGAACACCATTTCTGTTATGGGATAGGGTGTCTTTCCAAAATTCTCAGTGGGAGGATGGATGGACGGTTGTTGGATCTTCTCTGCTCCGTCTTCTAGACTGCTCATGTTATCCATGCTGGCTATAGTGGATTTAATTTTACTACTGCTCGATTTATCTAGGAAGGATATAATGTCTTGATATATGTTACCATATATGGTAGCACAAAACACTTTACGAAGGCTATGAGGTGGTTTGTTTCCCATTTTTCTTTAAGATGAGTCCTAGGTGTTTCGGGAAAGATATAATTTCATTGAGGCCGAGGTGTTTTCATTTAATATGTAATGTGGTTAGTGGCCCATGTGTGTACATGTAGGTTGTAATAGTGGAACTTGTGGAAGAGTGGCATCGCCTGGGCGTTCACTATTAACGATGAGAAGTTAAACAGTGGGAATTGGTGCGGGGTACCCAAATACTGATGTGTTTATATTATTGCTCTACTTGAAATGCATTATTTGGTGAGTGTTCCTTTGTGAGGATGGGGTGGTTTGTATCCGTTGTTATGTTCATTAAAGGTTTTTTTGATTTATCATAGGGGAATTAGTATGATCCCTCAATTGTGCACGAGTGACATTGGTTTTCCTACTGGGTACACTTGTATGATCACCCTATGTTTAAAAAATTCTTTTTAGGTTTGCAAGAGGACTTTGATGACTGTGATGGGCCTTACTTGCTCAGGAATAGGGATTGTTGCTAATTTCTGTTTATTATTTTATCTTTTGATATTTACATTATTTTTTTCAATTATTGGTTCTTTTTTTTAAACATACATGTACTGGTTTTCATTTCTATTTATTTTTTATATATAATCATTGGAATTTCTAGAGATTTATCATGTCATCTCCCAATATTTTCATAAAAAAGATAAATTCACCAATGTTTGTGAATGTTTACCTACCATTGGTGCCAGTCTCCACCCCATGGCTTATTGGAGGTGGGACTGGGGGGGGGGGGGTCGTTATCTCTCCATCCTCTTAAAGAATGAACGGAATGGAAGATTGTTGTCCCTTACCTCATCATGATGAAGGAGGGTCATGAAATAATGATATTATAGGCATAGTATAGATGATAGATTGGGTTGACTTCAGAGTTATTCACAATGAGGATATACATGTGGTGGTAGGGAAACAATGTTAGGTGGCCTTATATGTGACATAGGATAGAGAAGAATCTATAAGAACTAGGATTTTTAGGTCCCCTATGATCTACAACATGGACATTGTGCTTACCAAACGACCATGTGAGGCTATATTGATTTCAAGGTAGAGATCTTAATAAAGGTACATGAATCATAATTAATTATATTCATCTTTGTTATTGGAATTTATAGGAAATTAAATAACAATAAAAGTATAAAATTCAACATAAATATAAATTCACTTCTAGTCAGGCTTAAGAGTTCTTTTTGTACATTTTAGCTATGGAACACAGACTTCTTCCCCTAATGGATATGTTAGTTGAGGCCTATCAAACTATCGTAGTTAATCAGCGGATGATTGACCGAGAGGAGTAATATGAATTGTGAAAAAATTCCTTTCGTTCTTTCTAGTGGAAGACTCTAGGAATGTACAAAGGTTGTGTTTCAAATATAAATATTAATGGTTGGATGTAGGAGATGGAAATAACTTTAACCATGATCCGGGCTCTCAGAGAGTATATGGTTCTTCTGGCGGTGAGCTAGATACATGAAAAAATGTGAAAGGGTTTGATTCATTACCTCAGGTGGAGGAATGAAATTGTTGTTTCATTGGACGACATAGAGAATGAGATTTTAGTGGAGTTTCTTTCCTCAATGTTGAAGGCCGACTAGAGATAACATATGATATCCCTTTAGTAAAAGAGTATGTCAGTAAGGGAACTGGGGATCTTGTTCAAGGATCTATTATCCATTGTTCCAGATCTCTTTTTTGGAAGAGTAGACTCTAGAATGATGCTTAGAGGAGTTTCTTCATCCCTCTATCTAGTATGTGGTTTCACCCATTACTCTACTGATATACAGAGATGATTAAAAGATGGTTGAGTTAGAGGAAGGGATTCTCTAGTGGGGGGGGGATACCAAGAGACAAAATCCAATTGAGTTCTTCAACATGGATGGCCAATAGTTGTAGATCTCCAGCATCAAAACCTTCTAGGTTTTGGCTAGTTTGGAGTAGGCATAAATAGTTCATGTTCCGATCTCATAGTCCTCACACATTTATCATGGGCCAAGGATAGAAGTGTTTAACTTGAAGAGGCCACAGTCATGTCCATAGTCAGTGCCCAATCTGAGCTCAGTATGGTAGAGGCGGCAGGTTCAACGCACAACTCAATAGAATCATTTTTTGGCAGGCCTTTCCAACAACAGTAGTTGGTCGCTACAACACCAATGGAAGATGACACATGAGTAGGACGAATTTAGGTACTTCAATCAGGGCATAGTCGGGGAGGAATCCAACAACTGAGGGGAAGTGGATCAGTGTGTGGGTTGATGCACACCATAAAGAAGCAGTTCTTTCAGGGCCAAAAAATAGATCTAGGTAAGATCCTCAGGATCGACACTCTTACCTATTCCTTGTTGGATTAAATAGGCTCACACTCCTTCGTTTCACCCAATCTAGACCATGATCTGGATCCAGACGTAGAGATACCTTTTGTTCCCATGGTGTTGAGTATGTTATTCAGTGGATAGACCTTGTTGTTTTACATTTTCTGGGGGTCTAGAAAGAATATGGGGCCACATCCATCTAGAAAGGATCTATTTCAACTAAAGATGGAATCCATATGATGTTATCCTTGGGATCAAATGAATGTTTTTTGCTTGTTATCATTGAATGATTCCATATATGAGTCAAGAATTTATATGTGTATGACCATCACATATCATTTATTGGCGTGATGAGTATTTTGGTGGGAAGCTGACATTTGGTGTTTCTTATACATGTGTTGGACAATGTGTCAGTGTAATTGACAGATTCTATGATGGTGGAGGTCATAGGAGTTTTTAGAGAGTTCCTAAATATTTTCTTATAGGAGGTCATGACTCTACCCCCTCAAAGTGATGTTGAGTTCGAGATAAACATAGAGCCTGGGGATAATCATGTTTCGATGGATGCCTATTAGATGGATCCTTTTGAGATACGAGAGTTGCATATTCAGATTAATGATCTGGTGAAGAATGTATTTATCTGACCCAATGTGTCACCATGGGGTGCTTATGTAGTGTTTTCAAAGAAGGAAGATGATGTATTGTGGTTGTGCATTGACTACTAGAGACTAAATCTAGTAATATTCAAGAACAATTACATTGTCACAAGAATATATGATCTTTTAGACCAGCTATTTGGAGAAGCTTGGTTCCCTAAGATCGATCTTTGGTCTGGGTATCACCAGTTATGTTTGAAGGATGGTGACATCCCGAGGTCTTATTTTCAGGTAGAGGTATGAGAACTTTATGTTTTTTGTCATGAAGTTCAATGTTATGAATGATCCCTTCATGTTAATGGTGCTCATGAACTATGTCTTCCATGTTTTACTGGACCGGTTAATCATCTTTTTCATCGACAACATTATGATAACCTCTAAGTCAGAAGGGGAGAACTCTAAGAACCTCCAGATAGTCATATAGGTCCTTCGACATACCCATGTATATTTTAATTTAACCATGTTTATATTTTGGGTGCAAGAGGTTCACTTACTCGAACATGTGGTTTCTTATCAGGGGATCGTAGTGGATTTTTTGATGGTCGAGACTACTGTTTCATAGGTAGCACCAAATAATGTGGTGGTCCTTACCAACCTTTTGGGATTGGAAAGATATTAATGGATGTTTTGACCTACTTCCCTCTAGTTTCTTTATTGATTACACCCTTCACAATCTAGGACCAAAACTTTATGTTGAGTGAGAAATGTCAAAAATCTTTCATTAATATAAAGGTGATATTTGTCAGTTCTCCAGTGCTCAGGTTGGATGAAGAAGGGGTGATGTCGAAGTGTTTTGTGATGCATGATTTCTAGGATTGGGATGTTTGCTGATGCAGTAGTAGGGATTCATCTCTTATGGGTCTAGGTATTTACATCTCCAATGACATAACTATGTCTCCATGGACATTGACCATACATTAGTCGTGTTTACGCAGAAATTGTGAAAATATTACCTCATCGGGGGAGAACATTATGGTCTTCATTGATCAAAATATCTTGAGGTATATCTTCACTTAGTGATACTTGAACTTGAAGTAGTGGAGTTGGATGGAGTTTCTCCCGGACTATAAAATCAATTTCACTGACACCTCATGAAGGGGGAACAATGTTGCTGATGCCTTGAGCAGGAGGCGGGAGAGGGAGTTAGTTTGTGAATCTGTAGATACATGTAAGGTGATGGAGGAGTTGGCTTCCTTGCACATGTATGTAGGTATGGATAGTGGTAGATTCTATATATCTTAGATGAATGTGAATCATCACAGTTTTGGTAAGTGCTGGAGTCTTGGTGGGGAGACTCGGAGGCTGAGGTAATGTGTGATCAAGTTGATGTGGGTGATGCTATGGAGGGATGATTAGAGGATGGTCAGAATCAGAAGTTGTTTTGTGGGAATCGATTTTTCAGAGTGGCGATGGGAGATGGATTTCTCTATGAGTTCCATATCTCACCCTTAGTGGTACACGATGGAGTATCAATGATTTACCAAGTATTGAGGGAAAATTTTGGTTGCTTGGGGTAACGTGGGTAGTGGCGGAGTTTGTGACTATGTGCCTAGTGTTTCTGTTGGTGAATGTGGAGAAGCCTATCCCTGGGGGACTGTTTCAGCCCTTATACTTACTTGTGTGCAAGTGGGATGAAACCTCGATGGATTTATTTACAGGACTATCTGTGGTTCAGGGATGCTACGATACAATCTAGGTATTGGTGGATTGGCTGATGAAATATACTCACTTCATGGAAATTATGGATTCAAGCATGGTGGATTCCTTGGAATTAAGGTACATGTAGGTGGTGGTGCACCTGCAGGGGGTTCTGAGATCCATCATCTTAGATCATGATTCATGGTTTTCCTCACATGTTTTGAGGGGATTACAATATTCTTTTGGAACTCATTTATGCCTCAAAACTTCTTTCCACCATCGTATGGATGACTAGATTGAGAAGACCACCAGGATGCTAAAGGATACGTTTCACACATGTGTTATAGACATACGAGGATCATGGATTTGACCCGTTACAATACTATAGTTCACTTACAATAAAAACTATCACTCTACCATTGGTATGGTACCATTATAAAACATGTACGGATTGTCGTGTCATTCTCCCATGTGTTGGAAACAGGTTGGGGAGACAACTGTTTTGTTTCTGGAGGTAGTGAAAAGATTGATAGATAAGGATTATCATCAACTTGAGAGATTGGAGGTAGATCCAGACTAGAATAAGTCATGTACCAATCAAATTATGAGGCCCTACTGAGTTAGAGGTTATAGGCCACATGTTACTGAAGGTTTCACCATGACATGGGCAGTGGAGGTTCAATTTTTTGTATAAGCTCTCTCGAAGTTCCATCGGACCTTCCACGGTGTTGGGATGAGTTGGTTAGGTAGAATATCAGCTGGCATTTCCACCACATTTGTGGAGGGTCTAAGAAGTCTTTCGCATCTCTCAAATTCATCGTTATCTTCACGAATACCCCCATGTCATCGACTAGGGAGAGTTGGACATCGGGGATGATGTAACATTCATCGAATAGACAGTGGAGATATAGGATCATTAGAGAAGGTTATGTGTGGGAAAACCATTGCTTTGGTGTGTGTGTTTTGGGGGAATTGTGGCCTAGAGGAGAGTACATCGGAGCAAGAAGTGCATATGCATGCCCATTACCCAATGCGTTTAGGCGTCAGTGAGTCATTTCCAGTTTCCCAGTTTTTTTTCCATTATTACACCAATTATTTGTTTTCATCATTAAATATGAAACCCATAAATTTAAATAGTTTCTTGATACCTTTTTACTACTTATATGTAGAATAATTATATCTCCTCCAATTCTGAGGGAATTATTATATCTCCAAAATTCCTAATAGGCCAATACCTTTGAAACTACCAAGATGTGTGGTCGAACCACGATCTATAATTTATGTTTGTTGAAATTGTCTCCATGATTTTAGGATATGGACTTT